>CM040453.1:84101-6009759 GCA_022749755.1 Azadirachta indica
ACCCTAAAAGCCTAAGCCCTAAAACCCTAAAACTCTAAAACCCTAAACCCGAAACCTGAAACCCTAAAACCCTATACCCCAAACCCCAATCCCCAAACCCCTAACCCCTTACCCCTATTGTTCCAGTATGGGTATCCTTGCCTTTTCTCCCAGTTCATTTTATGCACTGCAAAGAAGCCTTATTCTCTATAGCAGCCGCCATTGGCAAACCCCTACGAGTAGATCAAGCCACGACCTTGCTTAATAGACCCTCAGTTGTTAGAGTGCTCATAGAATATGATATTTCCCAGCCTTTGATGCAGAGACTTTGGATCGGTGAGGGTGATGATGGTTTTTGGCATGATATAATATTCGAAAGAGTTCCACCTTATTGTGAGGCTTGTAGACATTTGGGTCACTCCCGAGATGAGTGCTACATTGTCAAATCAGAATTGAGGGCTGCATCTAAGCCCAAGCACGCCAATACCGCACAGATACAAGAAAACAAAGTGAACACAACAATAAATGAAAAAGAGAGCCAACAAATAGGGGCTGCCAAACACCAATATGTCATCAAGGCCGACCACAGAGACTAGATTGATATACATACGACCATTAATGCTAGAAGAAAATTTTCAACTACTCAAGACCCATCACCACAACAAGATTCTCAAAAAGTTACTCCAGATGCCACAAGGGGACAAGAGTAGCTAACTTTAGAGACCATTGAGAATTTACCACAGAAAGTTACTACAGAGAGTATAGATCGAGCGACGGAGACAATTACAGATATACCAGAGGAAGCAGTTACAGCTGAGGGTAGATACAAAACTGAAGGGCTCTACTCAGGAAGCAAGCCTTGTTGAAGCTTTTATGGCCAAGGACAGCACCCAGCATAAAGTACAAGCCGTAACTAGCATGGAGAAGGCCGATGGTTTAGAGGAACAATCACTTATGAGCAGACACATACTCAACCCAGATAACCCGGATGTGGCCACCGTGGATTTTTTACCAATTGTTCCTGTGTACAGATCAGAGGATTACATCACTAAGGGGACAGTTGATGACGATGAGCAAATATGTGAACTTAACACCGAGGACACTCATGTCCTTGAAAAGAGACCCATATCCGATTCCAAATGCACTGGTATTGACACTTTCAGCACAAGGACAGAGACATCTAAGGCCAGAATCTTGATGGTCCAACCTCGGAGATCCCGCAGATCTACTCGGAGGCTTCGTGCAGCCTTTACCTCCTCCTTTCAATGATTAATTCTCTCATTTAGAACATTCGAGGGATCATCAAACCCTCTATAATGCGAAGATTAAGAAAACTAATTTGGATGCATAGATTATCATTGATTTGTATACTAAAGCCTTTCACTGATCCGACCAGATTAGATCATACAAGAGTTTGGCTTGGTATGGACCATGCAGCATTTTCCCGCTCAAGGAAGATTTGGATTTTCTGATCAACTACTTTCTTGATTGAGGTTAGGCAGGATTCGGGACAAGTTCTTCATTGTCAGGTTTGTCACTCCTCCCTTCCTGTACCCATTTATGTTTCCTTCGTTTATGCTAGTTGTTCCCCTTTGTTGAGGGTTGATCTTTGGGATGCATTAATCTCATTTGATAGAGAGATAGATGGCCCATGAATGGTTGAGGGAGATTTTAATGTTGTACAGGCTCACACTGAGGTACTTGGCGAGAATTCTCAGTCCCAGACAGCTATTGATGCATTCAACCTAGCACTCATGGAGTGTGGATTAGACGACGCTGGATTTATTGGAAGTCCATTTACATGAACTAATGGCAGGACTAGGCAGCGTCTAGACAGGGTGGTGGCAAATCATCAGTGGGCTAGTTATTTTTGGGTCTTCAAGGTCTCTCACCTCAATTGCACGGCTTCAGACCACGCCCCTCTACTAATCTCCCTAAAGCAGAGCACAACTAAAAGACCTTCTAGATTCAGGTTCCTGCATACTTGGCTGAGGCATCCATGATTTCATGATATCATCAGACAGAGTTGGTCGGATCCAGTGTTAGGCACAAGGATGATTGGCTTTCAACAGAAGCTTACACCATTGAAGCTTCGTCTGAAAGTTTGGAACAAAGAGGTTTTCGGCAATGTCTTTCAAAGGGTTCAGGAGGTAGAGAAGGAGGTCTATGAGAATGAGGTCTTTGAGAAGGAGCGCCTCTACAACCTTTCGGGTACGGCCCAAGATAGAGCTTCCTTTTCTGAGGCCAAGGCCTGACTACAGCATGCATTGATTTGTGAGGAATCATTTTTTAGGCAGATGTCTAGTGTCAGGTGGGTCCGTGAGGGGGACTCCAATACACGATTTTTCCATACCATGACTCGTAAAAAGCGACAGTTTTTTTCTGTTCACAAAATTCAGGGACCCAACTCCACTTCGATTTCCAATCCTTCAGCCATTGCGGCTTCAGCAGTTGATCACTTTCAGGGTTCTTTATCAGTGGGCGCCAGTCACTTTCAGTAGAGCGACTTCAGCCACTGCAACAGGTTTTATCAGTCTTGTTGGGATATTATCAGAGACGACCTCCATGCTGCTGTCATAGACTATTTCAGAGAGTCAGCTATGCCTCGGAGTTTTCAAATCACTATCTTGGTCCTATTTCCCAAGAAGAACTCTCCATCTACATGGGCAGATTTTCGACCTATTAGCCAGTGCAATATGAGCAATAAGATACCGACCAAGATACTTGCATCTCGTCTATCATCCTTATTGCCCCGTATTATCTCGCTTTCTCAGAATGGTTTCGTTTCTCGCAGAGTGATTCATGATAATATCTTGCTAGCTCAGAAGTTGATGCATGATTTGAACCGTCGCTCACGCGGAGGTAATGTGGTATTGAAGCTAGATATGGTTAAGGCATATGATAGGATGTCTTGGCCATTCATTATTCAGATGCTCAGGAGTTTTGGCTTCTCAGACCGGTGGATTTCTTTGATCAGGAAAGCAATTATGGGTCCATGGTTCTCAGTGATGGCGAATGAAGTCTTTCACGATTTCTTCCAATCACAGGGTGGACTCAGGCAGGGCGACCCTATTTCACCTTGCTTGTTCAGTATTGCTGCTGAGTTCTTATCTAGAGGTCTAGATGACTTGTACGCTAGGTATCCATCCATGGCATATCACATTAGCTCCCAATTGACCATCTCGCACCTGAGTTTCGCAGATGACATTGTGATTTTTGCTAATAGAGACAAGGCCAATCTTCGGAGGGTTATGGACTCCCTTCATCATTATGAGACGGTGTCGGGCTAAATGATCAGCTAAGGCAAAAGTAGCTTCTTCGTAAGGAGCTCTTTTTCGGTATCCAGACGGACCAATACGGTTTCTTCAAAATTTATTCAGTACAAAAAAAGATTTCTTCCTTACGATGAAACAATTCTTCATCACGACGAAAGCTTTCTTCTTAACGATGAAAGAATTATTCTTACGTCTGAAAATCTCTATATTCGACTAAAAATCTCTTTAATACTGTTGAAAACATCATCAGGATGGCTGAAAATATTTTCAACACGGCTTACTAAAAATTTATCCAATATGACAAAAGATTTATTCCTTACGAGCAAGCAATTCTTCATTACGGCGGAAGATTTCTTCGTAACTATAAAAGAATTATTCTTGCGACCGAAAATCTCCCTAGTGGACTAAAAATTTCTTCAATACTGCTGAAAACATCATCAGGATGGCTTAAAATATCTTTAATATGGCTTACTCAAATTTTATTCAATATGATAGAAGATTTCTTCCTTACGACGAAACAATTCTCCATCACAACGGAATATTTCTTCCTAACAACTAAACAATTATTCTTACGCCTAAAAATCTCTCTATTCGACTGCAAATTCTTCAATACTGCTGAAAACATTATCAAAATGGCTGAAAATGTCTTCAATACGGTTTACTGAAATTTTTTTCAATATGACAGAAGACTTATTCGTTGCGACTAAGTAATTTCCTGATCATGACGGAAGATTTCTTCCTAACGACTGAAAAATTATTCTTACGCCTGGAAATCACTCTATTTGACAAAAAATCTCTTCAATACTGCTGAAAACATTATTCGGATGGTTAACAATATCTTCAATACGATTTACTAAAAATTTATTCAGTATGATAGAAGATTTCATCAAGACGAAGATTTATTTCTAACAACAGAAGAATTATTTTTACACCTGAAAATCTCTCTACTCGACTAAAAATCTCTTCAATACTGCTGAAAACATTATCAAAATGACTGAAAATATCTTCAATACAGCTTATTCAAAATTTATTCAGTATGACAGAAAATTTTTTCCTTACGACGAAATAATTTTTCATCACGACAAAAGTTTTCTTCTTAATGACGGAAGAATTATTTTTACACCTGAAAATCTCTCTATTCGACTAAAAATCTCTTCAATATTGTTGAAAACATCATCAGGATGGCTGAAAATGCTTTCAATATAGCTTACTGAAATTTTATCCAATATGATAGAAGATTTATTCCTTACGACTAAACAATTTTTCATCACGACGATAGATTTCTTCCTAATGATAGAAAAATTATTCTCACGCCTGAAAATCCTTCTATAAGACTGAAAATCTCTTTAATACTACTGAAAGTATCATCAGGAAGGCTGAAAATATTTTCAATACGGCTTACTCAAAATTTATTCAATATGACAGAAGATTTTTTCCTTCCGACAAAATAATTGCTCATCACAACGGAAGATTTCTTCCTACCGATAGAAGAATTATTCTTGCGGTTGAAAATCTCGCTATTCGACTGAAAATGTCTTCAATACGGCTGAAAACATCATTAAACTAGTTGAAAATACCTTCAATACGACTTACTTAAATGTTATTCAATATGACAGACGATTTTTTCTTAACAACGAAATAATTCTTCATCACGACGGAGGATTTCTTCTTAACGAGAGAAGAATTATTCTTACTCATGAGAATCTCTCTACACTACTAAAAATCTCTTCAATACTACTTAAAACATCATCAACGTGGCTGATAATGTATTCAATACAGTTTACTGAAAATTTATTCAATATGCCAGAAGATTTCTTCCTTGTGACAAGCTAATTCTTCATCACGACAAAATATTTCTTCCTAACTATTGAAGAATTATACTTATGCCTGAAAATCTCTCTATAAGACTGAAAATCACTTCAATACTATTGAAACATCATCAACAGGACTGAAAATATTTTGAATACAACTTACTCAAAATTTATTCAATATGACAGAAGATTTCTTTTTTACAACGAAACAATTATTTATCACGACGGAAGATTTATTCCTAGCGACAGAACAATTATTCTTACGCCTGAGAATCATTCTATATGACTGAAAATCTCTTCAATACTGCTAAAAACATTATCAAAATGGCTGAAAATATCTTCAATACGGTTTACTGAAAATTTATTCAATATGAGAGAAAGTTTATTCTTTATGACTAAATAATTCTTCATCACGACGGAAGATTTCTTCCTAACAACAGAAGAATTATTCTAAGATTTCTTGCTAACAACAAAAGAATTATTCTTACGCTTGAGAATCCTTCTACACGACTGAAAATCTCTTCAATACTGCTGAAAATATCATCAAAATGGTTGAAAATATCTTCAATACGACTTACTGATAATTTATTCAATATAACAGAAGATTTCCTCCTTACGACTAAACAATTCTTCATTAAGACGGAAGATTTCTTCCCAACGACTGAAGAATTATTCTTACATCTGAAAATCTGTTTATTCAACTAAAAATCTCTTCAATACTACTGAAAACAATACCAAGATGGCTGACAATTCCTTCAATACGGCTAATTGAAAATTTATTCAATATAACAGGAGATTTTTTCCTTACGACTAAACAATTCTTTATCATGACGGAAGATTTATTCCTAACGCCTGAAGAATTATTCTTGCGCCTAAAAATCTCTCTCCTCGACTGAAAGTCTCTTCAATATTATTGAAAACATCATCAAAATGGCTGAAAATATCTTCAATGTGGCTTATTAAAAATTTATTCAATATGACCGAAAATTTCTTCCTTATGACAAAATAATTCTTCATCACGACGGAAGATTTCTCCCAAGAGACTGAAAAATAATTGTTACGCTCAAAAATCTCTATATGCGACTAAAAATCTCTTCAATACTGCTAAAACAACATTAGGATGGCTAAAAATGTCTTCAATATAACTTATTGAAAATTTATTCAATATGATGGAAGATTTATTTTTTACAACTAAACAATTTTTCATCAAGAACGAACATTTCTTCCTAACGACTGAAAAATTATTTTTACGTCTTAAAATCTATCTATTTGACAGAAAATCTCTTCAATACTGCTGAAAACATTATCAAGATGGCTGACAATATCTTCAATATGGTTCACTGAAAATTTATTCAATATCATAGAAGATTTCTTCCTTACGACGAAACAACTCTTTATCAAGACGAAGATTTCTTCCAAACAACAGAAGAATTATTCTTGCACCTCAAAATCTCTCTATTCGACTGAAAATCACGTCAATACTGTTAAAAACATTATCAAAATGGCTAAAAATGTCTTCAATACGGTTTTTTCAAAATTTATTCAATATGACAGAAGATTTCTTCCTTACAACGAAACAATTCTTCATCATGACGAAAGTTTTCTTCTTAATGACAGAAAAATTATTCTTACGCCTGAAAATCTCTCTATTCGACTAAAAATCTCCTCAATACTGCTGAAAACATCATTAGAATGCCTGAAAATATCTTTAATACGGCTTACTGCAAATTTATTCACTATGATAGAAGACTTATTCCTTACGACTAATCAATTATTCATCAAGACAGAAGATTTCTTGCTAATGACAGAAGAATCATTCTCACGCTTGAAAATCTTTCCACAAGACTAAAAATTTCTTCAATCCTGCTGAAAGCATCATCAGGATGGCTGAAAATGTCTTCAATACTGCTTACTCAAAAATTTATTTAATATAACAGAAGTTTTTTTCTTACGACAAAATAATTTCTCATCACGACGGAAGATTTTTTTCCTAACGACAAAAGAATTATTCTTGCGATTGAAAATCTCTCTATTCGACTGAAAATGTCTTCAACATGGCTGAAAACATCATCAAATTGGCTGAAAATACCTTCAACACGGCTTACTTAAATGTTATTCAGTATGATAGAGGATTTCTTCTTAACGACAAAACAATTCTTCATCATGACGGTGGATTTCTTCTTAACGAAAGAAAAATTATTTTTACGCTTAAAAATCTCTCTACACTACTGAAAATCTCTTCAATTCTACTAAAAACATCATCAACATGACTGATCATATCTTCAATATGACTTACTGAAAATTTATTCAATATGATAAAAGTTTTCTTCTTTACGACAAGACAATTTTTCATCACTACGAAAGATTTTTTCCTAACGACAGAAGAATTATTCATATGCCTAAAAATCTCTCTACTCGACTGAAATTGTCTTCAATACAACTAAAAACATAATCAAACTGCCTAAAAATACCTTCAATATAGTTTACTTAAAAGTTATTCAATACAACAGAAGATTTCTTCCTTACAACAAAATAATTGTTCATCACGATACAAGATTTCTTCCTAACAACTGAAGAATTTTTCATACTCCTAAAAGTCTCTCTACTCGACTAAAAATGTCTTCAATACGACTGAAAACATTATCAAACTGGCTGAAAATACCTTCAATACAGCTTACTTTAAAATTATTCAATATGACGAAAGATTTTTTTCTTACGACGAAAAAATTATTCCTCACGACGGAAGATTTTTTCCTAACGAAAGAAAAATTATTCTAATGGTTGAAAATCTCTCTACACGAGTGAAAATCTCTTAAATACTGCTGAAAACATCGTCAACATGACTAATAATGTCTTCATTACGGCTTACTGAAAATTTATTCAATATGACAGAAGATTTTTTTCTTATAACGAGACAATTTTTCATCACGACAAAAGATTTCTTTCTAACGACAGAAGAATTATGCAAACGTCTGAAAATCTCTCTACACGACTAAAAATCTTTTCAATATTATTCTTACGTCTAAAAATTTCTCCACTCGACTGAAAATCTATTCAATACTGTTGAAAACATCATCAAAATGTCTGAAAATGTCCTTAATGTGGCTTATTGAAAATTTATTCAATATGAACGAAGATTTCTTCCTTACGATAAAACAATTCTCATCACGAGGGAAGATTTCTTCCTAACGAGAGAAGAATTACTCTTACGCTTAAAAATCTCTCTACACGACTGAAAATTTTCCCAATACTACTGAAAGCATTATAGCTGATATTATCTTCAATATAGCTTATTGAAAATTTATTCAATATGACAAAAAATTTCTTCCTTACGACGAGCCAATTCTTCATCACGACAAAAGATTTCTTTCTAACGACGGAAGAATTATACAAACACCTGAAAATCTCTCCACACGACTAAAAATCATTTCAATATTATTCTCACGTCTAAAAATCTCTCCACTCGACTGAAAGTTTGTTCAATACTGTTGAAAACATCATCAAAATGGCTGAAAATATCTTCAATGTGGCTTATTGAAAATTTATTCAATATAACCGAAAATTTCTTTCTCACGACAAAACAATTCCTCATCACGACGGAAGATTTCTTCCTAACGAGAGAAGAATTACTCTTACGGTTGAAAATCTCTCTATACGACCGAAAGTTTGCTCAATACTACTGAAAACATCATCAATATGGTTGATATTGTCTTCAATACAGCTTACTGAAAATTTATTCAATATGAAAGAAGATTTCTTCCTTACGACGAGACAATTCTTCATCACGACAAAAGATTTCTTCCTAACGATAGAAGAATTATGCAAACGCCTGAAAATCTCTCTACACGACTAAAAAATCTCTTTAATATGACTAAAAACATCATCAACATTACTGTAAATATCTTCAATACGTTTTACTGAAAATTTATGCAGTATGACTGAATATTTCTTCCTTACAACTAAACAATTCTCCATCACGATCGAAGATTTCTTCCTAACGACTGAAGAACTATTCTTATGCCTGAAAATTTATGTATACGACTGAAAATCTCTTCTATATGGCTGAAAACATCAAAAACATAGACAAAAATCTCTTCTATATATTTCACTGAAAATTTATTCAATATGACAGAAGATTTCTTCCTTACGACTAAACAATTCTTCATTATGATAAAAAATTTCTTCCTAACAACTGAATAATTATTTTTGCGCCTGAAAATCTATCTATACGCCTGAGAATCTCCTCAATATAACTGAAAAACTCATCATTATGGCTGAAAATGGTTTCAATACAACAGACTGGAATTTTATTTAATAAGACTAAAAATTTCTTCCTTATGACTAAACAATTCTTTCTCACTACTAAAGATTTCTTTCAAACGACTGAAAAATCATTCTTACGCCTGAAAATCTATCTACACGACTGAAAATCTCGCCACTTCCACTAAAAACCTCATCAACATGGCTGAAAATGTCTTCAATACAGCATACTGAAAATTTATTCAATAAGACTGAAGATTTTTTTCTTATGACTAAACAATTACTTCTCACGACTAAAGATTTCTTCCTAACGACTGTGGAATTATTCTTACGCCTGAAAATCTCTTCAATACCATTGAAAACATCATCAACATGGCTGAAAATGGATTCAATACAACTTACTAAAATTTTATTCAATATAACTGAAGATTTCTTCTTTACGACTAAACAATTCTTCCTCACAATTAAAGATTTCTTCCTAACGACTGAAAAATTATTCTTACACATTAAAATCTCTCTACACGAGTGAATATCTCTTCAATACCACTGAAAGCCTCAATAACATGGTTAAAAATGATTTCAATATGGCTTACTGAAAATTTATTCAATATGATTTTAGATTTATTCTTTACGACTAAACAATTTTTCTTCACGACTGAAGATTTCTTCTTAACGTTTGAAGAATTATTTTTACGTCTGAAAATCTCTATACACAACTAAAATCTCTTCGGTACGGCTACGAACCTCATCAACATTGCTGAAAATATCTTCAATACGGCTTACTGAAAATTTATTCAATATAACTGAAATCTCTTTATCACGACTTAAGATTTCTTGCTAATGACTAAAGAATTATTTTTACTCTTGAAAATCTCTTTACACATCCAAAAATCCCTTTAATTCCTCTCAAAACATCATCAACATGGCTGAAAATGTGCTCAACACGGCTTACTGAATATTTATTCCATATGACTGAAGATTTCTTACTTACGATTAAGCAATTCTTAATCATGACTGAGAATTTTATCCTAATAACTAAAGAATTATTTTTACACCTGAAAATCTCTCTACATGTCAGAAAATCTCTTCAATACCCCTTAAAACCTCATCAACATGGTTAAAAATATTTTCAATACGGTTACTGAAAATTTATTCAATGTAACTGAAGATTCCTTCCTTACAGCAAAACAATTTTTCATCACAATTGAACATTACTTCCTAACGGCTAAAGAATTAATTTAACATCTGAAAATATCTCTACACGATTGAAAACATCTTCAATATGGCTGAAAACATCATCAACATAGATAAAATTGTCCTCAGTACAGTTTACTAAATATTTATTCAATAAGATTGAAGATTTATTATTACAAAACAATTCTTTCTCGTAACTAAAGATTTCTTCCTAATGACTGAAGAATTATTATTATACCTAAAAATCTCTCTACACGACTAAAAATCTCATTAATTCCATTGAAAACTTCATCAACATAATTGAAAATGTCTTCAACACGGTTTACTGAAATTTTATTCAATATAACTAAAGATTTCTTCCTTACGACTAAACTCTTTAATATAGCTAAAAATTTCAGTAAAGAAATTTTCAATTGTAGAGAAGTGTTTTTCAGTGGTATTGAAGAGAATTTCAGTCGTAAGAATAATTCTTAAATTATTAGGAAGAAATCTTCAGTTGATGAAGTTAGTAATATGACTGAAAATTTATTTCTTGCGACAGAAAATTTCTTCCTAACGACTGTAAATCTATTTTATATTACTGAAAATGTCTTCAATACAATTGAAAATCTTTTCAATATAGCTTAAAATGTCTTTAGTATGACTTGTTAAAAATTTCTTTACGACTGAATATTTCTTTCTCACAACAGAAAACTTCTTTTATACGACTAAAAATTTCTTTCATACGACTAAAAAGCTCTTCAATATCCCTGAAATTGCATTTAATATAATTTACTTAAAAATTATTTAATATGACTAAAGGTTTCCTCCTCACGACTAAAAAAACTTATATACGACTGAAAATCTCTTCAATACGACTGAAAAACTCTTCAATATGGCTGATAATGTTTTCAATATGACATGCTAAAAATTTTTTCAACATGACTGAAAATTTCTTCCTTACAATAGAAAATTTTTTTTACACGTCAAAAAATGACTTCAATGCGACTGAAAATATCTTCAATATGATTAGTAAAGCACTTTAATATGGCTAAAAATGCTTTTACTATGACTTACTCAAAATTTACTCAATATAACTAAAGATTTTTTCCTTGAAGCTGAACATTTCTTCTTCACAACTGAAAAACTCTTTTATACGACTGAAATATTTTTGAAACAACTAAAAAACTTTTCAATATTGCTGAAAATGTCTTTAATATAAATTACTGAAAATTTATTCAATATGTTTTAAGATTTCTTCCTTACAATTGAACATTTCTTCTTAACGACTGAAAAACTCTTGTATACGACTAAAAATCTCTTTAGTAACATAGAAAAACTTTTATACATGGCCGAAAATATTCTCAATATGAGATTCTAAAAGCTTTTTCAACATGTCTGAAATTTTCTTTCTCACGACTGTAAATTTCTTCCATATAACTGAAAGTCTCTTCAATACGATTAAAAAACTCTTCTATATGTTTAAAAATGTCTTTAATATGATCTACTAAAAATTTATTCAACATGATTGAAAATTTCTTCCAACAACTAAATATCTCTTCTTCACAACTGAAAAACTCTTTTAGTAGAAGGAAGGAATCTTTCTTCCTCACGACTAAAAATCACTTCTTTACGATTAAAAATCTGTTCAAACGACTTAAAAACACTTTAATATAGTTAAAAATGTTTTTAATATGACTTACTAAAAATTTGTTGTATATGACTAAAGATTCCTTCCTTGCGACTGAGTATTTCTTCTTCACGACTGAAAAACCCTTTTATACAACTGAAAATCTCTTTAATACAAATAAAAACTTTTCAATATTGCTGAAAATGTCTTTAATATGACTTACAGAAAATTTATTTAATATGACTGAAGATTTCTTTTTTACGACAAAACATATCTTCCTCACAACTGAAAAACACTTCTCTACGACTAAAAATAGCTTCAAGAAGACTGAAAAACTCTTCAATATGGCTAAAAATTTCCTCAATATGGCTTACTAAAAATTTTTTAAACATGACTGAAAATTTCTTTCTTACGATTGAAAATTTCTTCCTCACACTATAAACCTCTTACATACGACTGAAAATTTATTCAATACAACTGAAAATCATTTCAATATGGCTAAAAATGTCTTTAATATGACTTATTAAAAAACTATTTGATATGATTGAAGATTTCTTCTTTACTACCTAATAATCTCTTCAATACGATTGAAAAACTATTCAATATCCCTAAAAATGTCTTTAATATGTTTTATTGAAAATTGATTTAATATAATTGAAGGTTTATTCCTGATGACTACACAATTTCTCTTTACGATAAAAAATCTCTTATATACGACTGAAATTATTTCAATACGATTGAAAAACATTTCAATATGCCTAAAAATGTTCTCAATATGACGTACTGAAAATTTTTTCAACATAAATGAAAATTTCTTCCTTACGACTATAAATCTTTTTTATACGACTAAAAGTCTCTTAAATACGGTTAAAAAACTCTTCTATATGGCTAAAAATGTCTTTAATATGACTTACTAAAATATATTCAATATGACCGAAGATTTCTTCTTATGACTAAACAATTCTTCCTTACGACTGAAGAACTCTTCTATACGATTAAAAATCTCCTTAATACGGCAAAAAAACTTTTTAATATGGTTAAAAATGTTGTTAATATGACTTACTAAAATTTTATTCAATGTGACTAAAAATTTCTTCCTTATAACTGAACATTTCTTTTTCACGACTGAGAAACTATTCTCTAGGACTGAAAATCTCTTCAATACAACTTAAAAATCATTCAATATAGCTGAGATTGTATTTAATATGGCTTACTGAATTTTTATTTAATGTGACTATAGATTTTTTTCTTATGACTGAACATTTTTTTTTCACAACTGAAAAACTCTTTTATACGACTAAAAATCTGTTCAATAAGACTAAAAAACACTTGAATATGGTTGAAAATGTCCTCAAAACAACATATTGAAAATTTTTTCAATATGATTAAAATTTTTTTTCTTACGACTATAAATCTCTTTTATACCACTGAAAGTCTCTTCAATACAAATGAAAAACTCTTATATATGACTGAAAATATCCTTAATATGATTTACTGAAAATTTATTCAAGATAATTGAAAATTTCTTTCTTACGACTAAATATTTCTTCCTCATAACTGAAAAACTATTTTATACGCTCGAAAATCTCTTCAATATGGCTAAAAAACTCTTTAATATGACTGAAAATGTTTTCAGTATGACATAATAAAAATTTTTTCAACATCACTAAAAATTTATTTCTTACGACTGAAAATTTCTTCCTCACGACAGTAAATCTCTTCTATATGACTGAAAGTATCTTCAATATAACTGAAAAACTTTTCTATATGGCTAAAAATGTCTTTAATATAACTTACTGAAAATTTATTCAATATGACTGAATATTTCTTCTTACGACTAAATATTTTTTCTTTGTGACTGCAAAACTCTTCTATACGACTGAAAAATTCTTCGATATGGCTGAAAATATGACTTACTAAAAATTTATTTAATGTGACTGAAGATTTTTTCTCTGCGACTGAATATTTCTTTTTAACGAATGAGAAACATTTCTTTACGACTAAAATTCTTTTCAATACAACTGCAAAACTATTCAGTATGGCTAAAAATTTCATTAATATAACTTATTGAAAATTTTTTCAACATGACTAAAAATTTATTCCCTACGACTAAAAATTTTTTCTGTACAACTGAAAATCCTTTCAATACAACTGCAAAACTATTCAGTATGGCTAAAAATTTCATTAATATAACTTATTGAAAATTTTTTCAACATGACTAAAAATTTATTCTTTACGATTAAAAATTTTTTCTGTACGACTGAAAATCTCTTTAATACAACTGAAAAATTCTTCAATATAGCTGAAATTGTTTTTAACCAAACCCCCAATTTTTAAATCCTAAACTCCAAAACACCAAACTTGAAACTCCAAACCCTAAACTTGAAACTCTAAACCCCAAATTCTAAAACTCTAACCCCGAACCTCAAACCCGTAACCTAAAACTCCTAACCCCAAACCTCAAAACCCCAAACCCAAAACCCCAAATCCCAAACCCGAACTTTGAACCTCGAATCCTACACCCAAAACCCCAAACTATGAAACTCCAAATCCCAAACCCCAAACTCCAAACCCCTAAACCTCAAACCCCTACACCCCGAACCCTTGAACTCCAAAATCTCAAACCCCTAAACCCCTAAACCCCAAACTCCTAAACCCTAACCCCAAATCCCCAAATCCCGAACCCTGAATTCCAAGCCCCAAATACCTAAATCCCAAACCATAAACCCCGAATCTAAACCTCCAAACCCCAACCCCAAAATCCCAAATCCTCAATCTCCAAAAGCCCAAACCCCCAACCTCAAAACCCCAAACCTCAAATCTAGAATCTCAAAACCCTAACCTCCAAAACCCAAATCCCAACCCGAAACTCCAAATTCTAAACTCTAAAACCCTAAACCCAGAATCCCTAGATCCTAAAATCCTTAAACTCTAAAATCTAAAACTTTAAAATCCTTAATCCTTAAATCTTTAAACCTAAAATCTTAAACTCTAAACCCTCAAAGCCTTAAGCTCTAATCCTTTATGCCTTAAACTCTAAACCCCGAATCCTAACTTTTAGCTCCAAAATTCCGAATAAAACCACAACCCTAGAACCCTTAGCTCATAAATACTTGACCTCTAAACCCCTAAGCCTTTTAAAGAGTTGAAGTAGAATGGGAATGATGACCAGCGCCATGATGCTTTTATGCATGGTTATTACAAGTAATTGTCATCTTATCTTTTATGATTTGGTATAATTTCTTTAAAAGATCAATATAAATGCGTTAAGTGATTAATGTATTAAGACATGATGTGATAAAGAGAGCATTAGCCTTTCAGTAAGACTTTCTCTAGCATTGAATTGACTATATGATATCCAGTTAATTTTTAAGTAGACCACTAAATATATTTCTTTTTATTCTCAATGCATTCATGATGAAGAGAAATGGATAATATGATCACTTAATTCCATAAAAAGAATATTTAGTGAAAGTCTTAAAAAGAAATATATTACTTTTAAGTGATCAATTTTAAGATATTAATAGAAAAGGTAATAGGATTAATCCAAACTAGGCCTTCACACAGATCTGGTCTTGCCCTAGTTTGTTACCTTAAATTGCAAAAATTTAAAGCATTACAAAAGAAAAAGGAACAAAAGAGAAGAGAGGTACTACTTTGAGCTAAGAGATAAGTTAATTATAATAGGATTTCAATCCTTCATAAGATATTAATAGAAAAGGTAAATAATATATGCTAAAAGTTTATATATCTACTAAAAGTATTTATCAAACACTCTCTTAGTTATACTTTTAAAAGTAAATTGACATATAAATGTATTCTTAATAATCTTTTTAAGTTTTTTATTTTTACTTTTATGAAGATACTTAGAGCCCGTTTGGGATTACGATGAGAAGTATTAAAAGTGATTTTTAACCGTTAAAATCAATTTTAAGTGTTTAGTAAATTTTTTTCAAAATTACTTTTATGCAAAATATGTTATTCTATAACAGATTTTGAAAAGCATATCTTTACCTGCTTTTTAAAATCTGATTTTAAAAGTTTATTTTATCCACACATATAATTTCCTTTATATCTCTACTTAAATTATATAAATCCAAAATTACCCTTAATAAAATTTAAGTATTTAAATCATTTTTTTTTCTTTCACGTAAATTCTATTCTTCATTTTCTTTCACGTAAGCTTTATTATTTTAAAATATAATTTTTTTTTTTGTTTCAAGCATTGTTCAAGTCTTGTTGCTCCATAGTTATCATTAAGGTCAATATTTTATTATATATTGATTTATTTTAATGCTCTTTAATTTGTTGTAATAATAAAAATAATTATTTTTTTATTATAAATTATTTTATATTATATATATTAATGAATACAATTCAATATATTTGAAAAAAAATAATATTCAATATCATGTGTTTATTTTTGTCGTTTACATCATTATAATATTTTCACAGCAAAATTTACCAAACGCTAGTAAAGTGCTTTTCAACTTCATAGCACTTTTGAATATCAAATTTACCAAACATTAAACTGATTTTCTTTAAAGTTGATTATTTTTACAGTACAGCAGAAGTAGATTTTTTTAAAATCTACAGCAATCCCAAACTGGTCCTTAATAGTCTTTAGTTTTTGCTAAATTATTTCTAAATTTACATATAAATTTACTAAAATCCATCTTTACTTATTGAGTTATGATACAAAACTAAATCTTTTAGATTTGAAATCAAAACTAATTTATTCCACATCTTATTTTATTAAATGAAAAGCATTTAAACTCGCCTTTTAAGTGGTTAAAAGATCAAAGCCAAGTCTTCCTAACAAAAATGGCTTCATCCAATCTAAGTGGCCAAATTATTAATATTTAAGTCAAAGTACTTTCAACTGTTATGACTGCATGTGTTACTAATACGTGTTAAGTAAATTAATATGATATATGAAATAATATTTTTAATCATATAAAATTACATCAATTGGGTCTTTTTTTATTATTTTTTTAAATATTACATATACAACTATCAATATTATAATATTACATTAAAATTTATTAAAACTGTAGATTGAATTTATTTTTCACATCTAATTAGGGGAAAATTACCCTGCTGCCTTAGGCCAACAGGGTTGGAAGTCTGGACTCCAATATGGGGTCCAGACCTCTAGCCTTCCGTCTTTTTATTTTGGTTATTGATATTAGTTTTATCAATATTATCACCTATTTGGAGCATGGGATTTCTAACTTGAATTATTTAAAAGGTAATTCTCGACTAATGCAAGTGCCTGAAAGCAAATCAAGATCTAACTAGCCGTTGCATTCATTAAAGGTGGGCCCCAATCATTTCTCCTCAACGGTCATATTCTTCTCAAAAGTAATATGACCGTTGAGTGCTCTCCTATTGCCATATAATCTCTCAACAACAATCGTCGGAATAAAAAATTTTCTCGGTCGGCTCAAAATCAACCCCCTCACGCAGTTGCTTACACCACTTCAGAAACTTTGCCAGCAATATCATCATCATCAAATGGGTATATCCAGCAATCCGCACTCTGCAAGTAATCACTCACACCACCACACCCACAAAGTGTTCCTATTTTGCAACTATATTCTCCTTGGTGCGGCCTCCAGTTGCATTTTCTTGACCCTTTCCCTTAGGCTACTTCCTTCATTATGTGGCTTCTTTTTCATCCTCCTCAACATCCTCACCGCTGCTGGGGCCATTTCCGGCTGTGCGGCAGCCTCATCAGACTCTAGCCGTTGGTATGGAGCTCACATGGTGGCGACAGTCTTAACCGCAATATTTCAGGGATCAGTGTCTGTGTTGATCTTCACCAGAACTAGTAATTTTCTTGGGAACTTGAAGTCATATGTGAGGGAGGAGGATGCTGTGGTGATACTTAAGTTGGCCGGTGCCCTGTGCGTGATGATTTTTTGCTTGGAGTGGGTGGTGCTAACACTTGCTTTTTTCTTGAAGTATTATGCCTTTGTGGAAGGTGATAATTTTACCCCTCCTATGAAGAGGAGTGCCAAGGTCCCTCAAGAAGAGGATTTGAAGGATTGGCCATGGCCTTTCCAAGTTTGACTTTTTTTGTGGTTTAATTGTCGTCTATATATGATCAATTTGGTCATGGCATCGTGGTGCTGCTCACAGTTGATTCATTTATTTGTTTGATTTATTGGGGTGCTTCTGTTGTCTTAATTTGATTTATTTGTTTGTCAATGAATACTATCGTGTGAGTTAAATATTTTTTTTCTTGGTTCTTTATACATATTTGTATCCAGAATGTTTAATATAATTCTTATTTCCATTTCTCCTGGATTTTAGTTATTGGTTAAAAAGTGATGATTCTTTGTCCCGGTTTAAGGTGAATGCTTTTGCCGCAAGAGTAAAACTAAAACGATGAAACATTATAAAAATAGCAACGAAGAACTAAGACGGCAGAAAACATTCTACTGATTCAACAGGTTCGAATGCAAAACATCACAAACATCTAGCTTCTAGGTGAAAAAGAAGAAAAAGGATGTAGGATGTCCCTTTTCTGTTGACCCAATGTCACCAACCAGAAATTATGTATCTACATAGACGTCACCATACAGCACGCCAACCATCTTCTCACTAAACATGAAACTACCCTTGCCCAATAATACTACTATGTATTACTTCTTATAACACTCAGTTGTTCACCTCCCTTCCATGCAGCACTTAAACCATTATTTCCCTACCAAAAACCCAGGTGAATGGGACAGCTGATGCTTGCTTGGCCCTTCCTTGAGCTCTCTCCTCCAATCTTCTAATTCTTGGAGGCAATCCACATACAAAATCTTGAGCTTTGCAGCCCTCACTGGATAGACCTGTCAACTTTTCGATGTTCCATCTTCGCACCAGAAATTCCAAAATGTCAGCATAATCCTTTGCAGTGTAGACTCCAACACGCTGGGCAACTGCTGAGAAGTGTTCAAATAGGTTATCATCTTGACCATCATACATTAGATGGGCAGGCATTGATATTTTCTTCTTCATCATGTCAGCCAAAGCCAAGACAGTGTCATTTGGGTCAATCTCAAAAAGCTTCTCCACAATTTTGGTGTAGGCAGTTTCATGGCGTTTTTCATCAGAGGCAATGATGCCACATATCTGTGCGAGTTTCATGTCCCCATGCTCCTTGGCCAGTCTGGCCGTGTTTCCATGGGATATAAACGTTGCCCTTTCTTGGAATGAAGTGTAGATGAAACCAAGGTAGGGGTTGTTTTCTGTTTTAGGATCCTGGGAAAACAACATACTCATTTATTACAAGCAAAACAAGTCAACAGCATAGACAATAGAATGGTGTTTTGTTTACTATTCAACTCTAGCAGCCATTAAAGGAATTCAATTACCTATTTTATTTCTTCATTCTTTTTAAACATCTACGGACTAAATTAAATTTCAAGCTTAACACTTAGCTTCCAGGTATTGACAAATTAAAACTTCAGAGTTGAATTAATACATAGAAAGGCAGAGGAATTTGGCTACACAGGCAATTGAGATTTATCAAGCAACTTTATATAAAGACAGGAAATTTTGGTTAAGTAGATATGACTTAGTAGTTGGAAAGAAGTATCTCACCATTCCTGAGCCTATCAAATATTGAATTGTCTTCTCAATTTGCTTCATGTCCACTCGTCCAGATAGGTAAAGATACTTGTTGAGAAGGTCACCATGCCTGTTTTCTTCAGCAGTCCAAGCCCTTGTCCAAATTGCCCAAGAAGTGAGGCTTGCACCAGTTTCATCTCGAACCCCGTCTAGGGTGTTCAGCATTGTCTGGTAAGTAGGGAGGGCTTCTTCTGTGATCATATCTCCAACCAATACAACAAAATAATCATCCGGTAGTTCCTTACATCTTTCTCTCAACTCCTTCACTTGCTCATAGAATCCTTCTGAATCAGGTTCTGGCAGAAAATCCATCGGCTGCCAACATTTCTCAACAGGCTTTAGGTGCACCAAGAGGTTCTCCTCAGCCCAACTGTCCAATGATTTGAACATCTCCATCTTTTGAGGTGGCATGGAATGAGTTACTTGAACATGTACCTCCCTTGGAGGGCAATAAGGCTTCTTAAGATTCTCAACCTCTCTGTAAGCAACAGAATAAATTATGCTAACAGACAGAACTTTTAGCTGGACAATAGAACAAGCATAAATTAAGTTTCTGATCTGAAAATAGAAATAGATAGGTTGGGTTAAAGAGATTCTCACTGCAGCAAAGAAAATAATAATCTGTACAGTTACAAGGCTCAAAAGGCAGTTTATTTTTCAATTTATTCTTTGAATATCCTACCCGTAAAACAAAATGAACAGGCATAGAAAAGGATGCTTAAAAGTCATATCTTATTGAAAATCAATATTAATATCTAGTGTGTATATATGGAAGAAACAAAACTTTGCTACACCAACTATTACCATATTGACAGCAAAGTCAAAGGTTTAGTAACCAAATACTAAGTAAATTCATATAAGCTAAACAGAATAGTACCATGACCATATTGAAATTTTTTAAAGAACAAGGCGCCACTGGCCATCTGTAAAGTTGAGGAAATTCTAATGCAAAACCCAATTATAATAAGTTACATATCTACCAATTAAAATCACATTAGAAGGGGCTCATAATTTCTGATGAACATGATGATATCTACTTAGATAATTTCTGATAATTTCTAAGCAAGGCATTAACTACTAAGATAGCTACAGAAATATGTATTATCACAGGTTATTCCTTAATTTAGTGATGGGAAATCAAATCATGATCCAACAATAAAGCCCCAATTATTAGCCAATCTTGAGCGGGTTAACTGAGAGATTAGAAAACAAAGGAAAAAAATTACATGAAAGAGTTACAGATTACTGAAAACAAGAGGAAGAGAAACAAAGAGGAAGTACTAACACACAACAGGTTAATCTTGCAAATAAAAAAAACAAACCAGTCAACTAACACAAACCTAGTTCCAAAAGAATAAGTTAACTCACAACATCAGGCCTAACTCTGATTTACAAGAAATAAATAAACAATTTAATAAATAATGCATGCATATTTCTAACAATGAAAAAGACAAACAAAAGCCCCACATGCAACAAAGCATATAAAAAACCGCTTACAGTTTAAAAAAATTTGAAGCCAGATAAATTTCAGCAAATACAAGAAAATAAACAGAGCCACAACTACAGAAAAATGAATTTGATCAACAACAAACAGTGAAACAGAGATACAGAGCATCTATTTCAAGCCACATGCAAAGATCAAATCCATTGCAAAAGCAAAAGTACAAGTTCTAGATATATCCAAAATAAGAAATGAATAAAACACAAAATAATCTCCGTGAGTTTACGGAAAAAGACAAACACAATTAGGAGGAAAGAAACGTATGAGATCAGAAGAACCCAATATGATTTTAACCCAAAATCAAGCTTATAAAGTATAGATACTAAAACCCAGATCAATACAGTACAAAAAATTATATATATATATATATATATCGAAAACCAAACAATTAGACCAACACTAAACTCATTTTCGATAAAACAGAAAGAATACAGATCAATAAAATAACAAAAGGAAATCTTTAATAATGCCCATTCACCTATGCCAAGAGAAAACCGAATGAATAATGTTTACCAATAAAATAACGAATAAAAAACAAGGTGAAGAAGACGAAAGAATACTCACTTGGAGATAGCAGGGCGAAGAGTGGATGCCATGAAAACTCTTGAAGATCTGAGATAAACGTGAGATCGAGAATAGAGTTTGTAGCTTGAAGATGATAAAGATGATGAAAAGCTCAATGTTGGATTCAGTTTCAACGCCATAGATTAATATAACGTTTAGGTCAAATGAATACAATTTTGTTGATAAACGATAACAATATTAACTAGTTCAGCTGTGCAAGCATAGACAAGAAACAAAGAGAGAAATGCAGCAAGTGTTGAGAAAGAAGGAAAAACACTCGGAGAAACAAAGTCAGAGGCGTTCCTTAACAAGGCCAAGGCAAAATCAATACAGAAATTTTAGATAGTTTAGCGGAAGACAAAGGCATTACAACAAAGTGTTTGTTCTAAAACGACACTGCCGTCTAGATTAATCTCAAATTTGCCATTACTTAGTTATGAGCTCATAGCCCAGCCCATTTGCCACACTCGGTATAGAATGGAATTATGTGTAAAGTTTGAGGGCTAAACGAAGAAAATGGTCGAAGTGTCATGGTGGATCTTGACGGAGAAATTGTAGTTTGGTTAAATGTGGGGCCCACAACAAAGAAAATATTCCAGATGGATTCTCTCTTGGGTTTTTTGCTTTGCATTGCATTAGCTGAACCTCCTTCGGTTTCTTCTGCTTTGGACTAATTTATTAATGGACTATCCTGAATTCACAACACTTACCTTTTCTTTTTGGAATATTAATATTTTTTCTTGGTTTATAATTTTAGAATTTTTTTTTAAAAATTAAGAATTCGCCAACTAAATTGTATAAATTTGCGGTACAAAAGCAAGCTAGTAAATTATTGGTGGACTTTTGTGATAGGTTACCCAACAACTGAAGGTCCAAAGCACCCATACCTACTATCTGTTTTATTCCATTGTACACGTGAGGTGTCACTTAAGTTGAAAATTTAAATAAAAGTCTAAGAATAAGTTAATCTCGAAATGCTTTATTTTTTAATCTATAGTTATAATAAAATAAAATCAATAATTATTAAGCATGAGTAAGTGTGTGATTATTAATTATTTTTGTCCAAATTTTAGATTTTATGCAAATTGTGACATAAATTCTCATATGCATTAAACAATTCAAAATTTAATTTAATTGATTCCACAGAAGAAGCCCATAAAAGGCTAGCTGATAGCTGCTTTGTGTAGTCATCAAAGCCCACGCGCAGCCATTTATACTGAATGATGCTGGAAGAACATCCCAGATTTTACATTTATATTGAAGCCTTTCAGAGAGATAGATATGTATATTATATCGCCATGCCTATACTGCCTATAGACACACACACACACACACACATACACGCTTGCTATACTCCAGCCAGTACATATTCACATGCCCATAAACATTAATTTCTAAGTGAAATATTTATACATGTCACATGCCCATAAACATCAATTTCTAAGTGAAATATTTATACATGTCACATGCATGCTTATTAGATACGTTTGTTTTAATTTCAACCAAGCCTTTTTGGGTTATCTTATATATCTTACCTTTTGAAGCATAAAGCAATATTTGGACGCAGGAAAAGAGAGATTAACTACCGAACCTGAACCTGTTCTTTTCTTTTGTAGCCCTCACGTGTCCACTCTCTCTCTTATTCCTCTTTTTGGGAAACGAACGTCTAAAAAATAGCTCAGAAAGATTTCACTAATTGATTATTATATATCTTCAGAAATAAGACGCATTATTTAAATTTATTCAAATTTCATACGAAAATTAAACCACACATTAATTATCTAATGAAAATGTGAGAGCATATATACAATGACTGCAACATCTTGATAACCCTAACTAGCAAACAAGATATCAATTAAAGAAGCCTTATCTTTTATTTTTGAAATTTTGTAGGTGAAGACATTCGCATGGTAACAAATACAAATTAAAATTTGCTGCAAAAAATCTACCTGACTAGTCTTTGAATTTGCCTTAAAAGTATATCCTATATGCTTAATATGACTGAGTCTTCGAATTTAAATTGAACTTTTAAAATTTTAATCTAAATTAAGAGGAATTAGTCTTTTTTATTTTTTTAAAACTAGGAATTAGTTTTTTAGATCTCACTTGATGGTATTAGAGTCACGATGTTGAAATGTAAAGAAACACTGATGGACAGGAGATATATAATACTATTGTTGATGATGCTACCATAATATCAAATATAACACAAGATCTAAATTATGAGTTTATAGTGCATTTGGAAGTGAAATAAGTTTAGTAACAATGCAAAAGAAGACAGGATGATCAAGGTGAGTTACAGCTACTACTAAGTCACAGACTAACGTATTTTGATTCCTAAAACTGGTGAATTTGGTGTTGATGGATGCATAATTAAGAATGAGCTACTACTAAGTCACGGACTAACGCTTAGAAATAAAGAAGACTTCGAGAGAGAGAGAGAGGCGATGTTGATTTTCAACTAATGATTGTTAGTCCCCTTTTCTATTGAATCATGTCTTCGTTTATAATGTGTGACATATATTGTAGTGAAGTACTATTTAGTTACATGTTCAAAGTTTAATGTAACTTGTCTTTTTTTATGATAGATTTTTATTAAAAATAAACTTCTTTGTATTTTAGTTCTAATTAAAAGACGTGTAAAAAATTTATATTTGTAATAAAATATTTATTTTAATTAATCTTAAGTTAATTATACATTTTGAGTTTAGATAGGCTCAATTTTTAGGTTTTATATTTCTTTTGCATTAACTTAATCATACAATTAATCTTTTTTAAGTTTAACTTCCTCCAAGACAGCTTGATCATGAACATCATATATGTTGATTTTCGTCAAATGTGAACCTACTCTTACTTTTCATACCACTAACCATAATTTGTGCTCTAATTGGTGAATTAGATTTACTTGTACCTGTATGTATTGCTTTGAAAAAATGACATAACTTTAAAGTTAGGTTTGTGCTTGACCCAAGATCTATTTCAAATATTAACAAAATTATACATCATTATTTTATACAATACACTGTTAAGTTTGTAATTTTACAATGCTATATTACTATTATGACAAAATAATTTTTTAAAGATTTATATTAAAAGTATGTATGTATTTACATTTCGTAAAAGAGAAAAATTACTCTAGTCCATGTACAACTAATTATAACTTAACCGTGAAATTCACTAAAGGTGATAATATTCATATAATTAAATAAAGTTTATGCACTTCGACTTGGCGGTAAGAATTTAGAATCAGGTCTAAGTTCAAATCCTCTCAAACACACTTAAAAGAGAATTTTTCTTCACTTCAAGGATATCTATCGCTCTACAAAGAGGAGGAGATATTTGGAGAGGCAATTTAGCGTTATTATTAATTATAAGAGATATTATCATATTACTCTCCTAATATTTGGCATTGTATCACTTAAACGGAACTATAAAAAATGTATCACTTAAATTTTCTATAGTTATATTTGACTGATAGGTGTAAAGGTAAATGTGTAAAATATTATTATTTGACATTTATTATTTTATCTGAAGAAAAAAACTTCACTTCCTAAATCCTTACACAGTTGGTGAAAGAAAAATTGAAAAAACCTTTTTTTTTCTTTTTTTTTTTAAATCAATTCTATTAATATATGTCTCTAAGTGATTCATTTGGAAAATGCTTACTGAAAAAATTTTATATTTCAAATCATGTTTTTATTTTTCTTATCTTTTACTCTATAGTCATTTTATTTACTTTGTATACTTGAATTAACTTGCACACAAAACAAGTCAAAAAAATAGATATTACAAAAAAATTATTGTTAATAAAAAATAAATTATTGGAGATATTTAAGTAAATTTACCGTTAAGGTTAGTTGACTAACATCACATAATAAGTATGTATACAAGCTTCGTTCTTTCTCAAGCGATACAAGTCCGTATATAAGTAGAGGAATGTGATAGTATCCCTTAATTATAATATATTGCTGCCCCTTAAACCTCAATAAAATAAAGCTGATGGGAACATTAGCGTATGCTTATTTGGCCCTAATTGCCTTTTTCTGAGCTTTTTTCTGCAATCTCCTAATTATCCCAGGCAATCCGCATACAGAATCTTGAGCTTTACGTCCTTCATTCGAAATACCTTTCAGCTTCTCTACTTTCCATCTTCGAATCAGAAATTCCAGAATAGCAGCATAATCCTTCGCAATGTAGACTCCAAGCTATTAAGCAATAGCTGAAAAGCTCTCAAAAATCTTATCATCTTAACCATCACACATCAAGTGCACTGCATTTTGATCCTTTTCTTCATCATTCCTATTAAAGCTAAGATTGTATTTTTGGGGTCGATTTCAAAGAACTTCCCGACAATCTTGGTGTGTAGACAGTTTCATGGCATTTCTCGTCAGTGGCAATAACACCGCATTTTTATGCGAGTTTCACATCCCCAAGCTCCTTGGCTAGCCTCATATTATGTTACCATGTGATAATAGTGTTGCGCTCTCTCTCTCTCTCTCTCTCTCTCTCTCTCTCTCTCTCTCTCTCTCTCTCTCTCTCTCTCTCTCATTATAGTTAAGTTGTATATTTATATATATAAGGACGGAATCAGTAACCTATTTTTTTTACACAATTTTTTACATCAAATATAAACCGTTGGATTTAGGCACATTCAATAGTTGATATTACATCTGATATATACATTAATTATGTATACATTAATTATATAATAGGAACCCTTCATCCTACTCCATATATATATATATATATATATGTCTGAATTAGCAGCCTTTTGTTTTACATATATTTATATATTAATTATTAATCATTACATCAACAATACGAAAATTGTATAGATTTAATGAAATAAAATATAATAAATATTTTATATTTATTAATTAACGTTTTTCATATTTTTAACTATCTCTTTTTCTCTTTCTTAATTCGTAAAATCTCTTATATCTTTTTCTTCTTTATTACATCTTTTCTCCTCACTTTACATCTTTCTCATTTTAATTATTACTTATAAATTAAAAAGTTTAAAAATTTAAATAAAAATTATTCTAATTAATTAATTATCTAAAAAATTTAAATAAAATTATTTTTTTAATTAATTAATTTATCCCAAAATTTTTAAAAATTATCATAATTTATAAATATTAAAAAATAGACATTTAATTTATGAGAATGCGTGAAAAGTTTGATTTTAAATTTGAAATCCTTCAAAATCCAAACTTTTGACTTTTAGTTTTGAATTTACAATATAAATTTATTTTCAAGCATTTAATTAAAATATGTAAAAAAAATAAACAATTTTATTATCATTATAATTACAATTGTTGTTGCTACATATACATCTTTTCATATAATAACAATATCTAAATGTCAAATTTCTTAATATATATTTACAAATTAGTAAATTTTTTAGTTTTTCAACTTATAAATAATCATAAAAATTAAAAATATTTTAGGAGAGAGAAGATGTTATAAACTTATAAATAATAATTAAAATTAAAAAATATTTGAAAAGAAAAAAGATGTAATAAAGAAGAGAAAAGTAAGAAAGAGATTTTACAAGTTACAAAATTAAAAAAAAAAGAAAAAAGAAAGTTAAAAAGATATAAAAGACCTTAATTAATGAATATAAAAATTTATTATGTATTTTACTTTATTCAATTTATACTATTCACATATTCTTGATTTAAGAGTTAATAATTAATGTATAAATATATTATAAAAGGAAGGGCCGCTCATACTACCATACATACATATAAAATCAAGAGTCTCTTTTTTTCCGCAATTTTTTACATCAAATGTAAACTGTTAGATTTAAGTACATCCAACGATTGAGATTACATATAATATGTGTATTAATTATGAATACATTAATTATACATTAATTATATAGTCAGATGTAATCTCAACTGTTATATGTATCTAAATTTAACGATTTACATTTAATGTAAAAAATTGCGTAAAAAAAGGGTTATTGATCTAAAGGCAGGATCAACAGCCCTTTTTTTACACAAAATCTTACATCAGTTATAAACCATTGCATATAAACACATCCACCGATTAAGATTACATCTAACAATATAATTAATATATATGTCAGATATAATTTCAACCGTTAGATGTATTTATATTCAACGGTTTACAATTTATGTAAGATTTTGTATTAAAAAAAGGTTACTGATTCTGTCCCATATATATATATATATATATATATATATATATGGACAATATTAACAGTCCTTTTTTTATACAAATTTTGATATCAATTATTAGCCTTTAAATTAAAAGTATGTAGAGGACCAAGTTGAATAAAATAAAAATATAATAATTATTTTATATTCATTAATTAAAGTATTTTATATCTTTTAACTATCTCTTTCTTCTCTTTCTTATTTAATAATTCGTAAAATTTCTTTTCTACTTTTCTCTTCTCAATTACATCTTCTATCTTTTTATTGTTTCTTTTCATTTTAATTATCAATTATACATTGAAAAACTCAAAAATTTAAATTGTTATTTTAATTTTCATCTTAATTATCACTTGCAAATTAAAAAACTTAAAAATTTAAATAAAAATTATTTTAACTAATTAATTTATTTAAAAAAGTTCATGAATTTTTTAAAAATTATTATAATATATATTAAAAATTTAATTAATAAATTTTTTAACTTATAAATAATAATTAAAATTAAATATGTTTAAGGAGAGAGAAGATGTAAGATGTAATAAAACAAATTAAAGTAGGAGATAGATTAATAAATTAAAGATAAGAAAGAAAAAAGAAAAAAATATAAAAAACTTTATTAAATAAATTTGTAAAATTTTTTATATTTGTTAAATGTAATATTAACCTTCTACATATTATTAATTTAAAAGATAATAATTGACGTAAAAATTTGTATTAAAAAAAAGTTGTTGGTATTGGAGAGAGATGGTTAACATATGGCTACTAATATTTGTACAGGTCACATGCATGCTTACATGTGCGTTAATTTCTACCGTGTCATTTTGTGTTATCTGGCCTTTTTAAGCATAAGCATAATCTGGACCAAGAAAAAGAAATTAACTTCCGCAGTACTGAACATGTGCCCTTTTGTTGTTGCTCTCACGGTCCCACTGTTCTCCTTAATCCTCATTTTTAGAATATACAAAAATAGCCCATAAATATTCCTATTTTTGATCATTATGCTAAAAAAATAAGACGCATTTAAATTCATTTCAATTTCATACCACAGTAAAAACAAACGGCATCTAGTGAAAATGAAAATGAATACGTAATCTCAATTTGGTATAATGATAGCATCATGGCAACATCTTGATAACCCTGACCAATAATATATAATATTTATAATTATACATCATTATTTTATAATTTTATAAATATAAATATATATATATAAGAGGAAAGATCAGTCTCATAATTTTATTCATAAATTTACACTTACTTATAAATTATTTGATATATATTTTTAATAATTAAAATTAAATATAATATATGCAATTTATGTATAATTAATACATCATAATTAATATATATCTTAAATTCAATTTCAACCGTGTGAAGTGTATAAATTCAATAATTTACAAATGTATATAAATATACGTGTAAAATATAAAATCAATTATTTCTCAATATATATATATATGTATGTTATTAATGACATGTAAGCCCGAAGTACTTTGCTCAGGTGATTGATCCCACTTATTTGGTGTTTGTCTGGGCTCAAGTCTGGGTATGTAAGGTTAAAAAAATATATCTGCATTTGGGCTTGACCCACCCCCTTTCATTTTTCAAAAAAAAAAATTTTAATGATAAGTAAGCTCATAAAGTTTGACTCATTAAATTGAATAATCCTACTAATTTTGAAAAAATACCCATAAAAATTTCAGTTTACTTGAAAATAATAATTATGCCATTGTTTAATAGTAGTTAGCTAAAAAATTATTTTCTACTCTACATTAAAAATAAATATTAAAATAATAACAATTATTATTTTATAATATGTTAATAATTAAATATTTATTAATATATTATAGCTAAAATATAAGTTATCTATTTTACAATATAATTACAATTCAATATTAATTAGGTATTAGAGAATGAATAAAATAAATCATAAATAAATATTAATTTATATATAAAATATATTATAGTACAATAATTATAATTTTATATTTTAGTTATAATAACACTACTAGAAATTTGATCATTACTGATACTAGCGTCTTGATACTTAGAGTTAAATATCAGAAAAAATAGACAAAATGAAATTTTTTCCATAAATAACAGAAGTGTATTACCATTTATTAATCTTTTTTGTATATAAAAAATTGACAAAATGATACCATTTCAACAGTAATTCTTTTAATTATTTAAAACAAAAAAATGAAACAACGTTGTTTTATTGGTGCCAAATATTTGGCTCCAACTTTTTTCGCTTATCAACATTTTGGTCAAAATATTCCTTCTCACTCACAACCCACACTTCAGCAAAATACATTTTACCCTAGTCTCTAAACTTGAACCACAAATTTGACTATCTATTTTCAATCTGTAACTCGTCGGTCATTTACCAACTCTCTATTACCATCGATTCTACTTGAGGAAGTTTCACAACTGTTACCATTCAGTCCTTTTGAATAGCTCGATGTGTCTTGTGCAAGTCACTAAGGCTATCAACCTAAAGATGATGGTTTGACCCCGAACAACATTGTAAAAGGTAAGCTTCCTTCTCTAACTTATTTTTCTTTCTTTTTTTCCTTTTTTTATAAAATTTGTTCTTCCAATGAGACATACAAAGACGCGAAAGCCTGGCAAGAAAAGGTGGCTGAGGCGGTAGTGAAAGGGACCAACACTAGAGACAATGCCGAAAAAAATAGTATAAAGTAGCAGTTGTGATTTATGTACTTATAAGATGGGAATAGTTGTTGTGAAACTGTAAAGTTTACTTTTGGTGAACAGCATTGTATAAATAAACAGTGTCATATTTATGAACAGCTATTTCTTTTTTACTTTCTTTATTAATGAAGTTAGTGTTAAGTGAAGAAAATTTGAATTTATGTAGTAGTTGGTAGGTAGAGTAAATTGTGAAATGTGTGTAGAAAAAAGGGGAAAGAAAACTATTATAAATACCTCACCCCTCTCTCCTATTTTGAGAGAAAATGTGAAATAATCCTATTTCAAGTGTTGTTCTCTCCTTGTTATTAGAGAGAGAGAGAGTTATAATCCCCACTTTAAAATAGTAAAATACTCATATACTTACACGTGATTTTTACTCTTATTTGTTTAGAAGTTTTTCACATAAAATATTTATGTCGATTTATTTTATTGCTTTATTTTACTATGAACAGTTATACTTCTTAAATATTCTTATTATTTTTATAGATGGTTATACCTCTTACATAACGTTTATTTTCATTATTTTCTCAATTTCACTTTACTTGCGTATTCTGCTTTGACCTCTAATTTCTTAACAGTTGTATTAGCTTAGATCTAAATTTGTGAATTTGGAAGTTAATTGAATGATTGTTTAATAACGTTGACTTCTGAACTCTTTGATTTTTTATATTTGCTTGTAGAGAGCACGAATTTTCTTATAATAGCTGTGTTGACTCTATTTCTTAAAGGACATGGCATTTTTACAGGTAAATAAACCTCGCATTTTGATTCGATTTTTTGGTCTTGAATTTGTAGAATTAAATAAGCATACTAAGCGGTTGTTTGTTCTTTTTACCGAAATCTGAATATAATTATTTAAATATCTAAAAATTATTTATTTTTTAACTAATGTCTGAACATTTGTTAAAAACATCTGAATATAATTAACTTGAAAATTTTTACTTAAATCTAAATGAGTAAATGTCTAAATAATTTAATATTTTTATTTTTCAAAAATGTTTCTATTTTATTAATTTATTTACTAATAAAATTAAAACTCTAATTAATTATTTTTAACGTATCTCTTTTTTATTGTAAGTCTCTTCTACTTATCTTTTCAAATTTCATTTATTTTATGCTGTAATTATTATAATAAATTTATATATTTACATCATTATAACTATATTATGATATAACTTATTATTTTTATTTAATTTTTAATGATCTCTATATTATCTATTAGAAATTTTTTAAACAAAAATCATCTATTAAACGAATAAATAATGTACATACTAATATAATTTATTAACTTTTCATCTATTATTGTGCTAATATAATCAAAATTATTATAAATATAAGTATATTTTTTAAAATTATATACATGTCAAAAAATCAATTTTCGAACTTTTTATTTTGTGAAAACAACTAACTTATTACTTATTTTCAAATATTTTAAAATAAAAAACAAACATAACATTCAAATTCAAATTTAAGTAATATTTAGAATTTAGACCCAAAAAAAAAAAAAGCTACCGAAGTGTTTGTGTTTTCGCTTAACAAGGATTTTCTCTTTTTCAGTCTGTTTTGTTCCTTTGAAGTTCCTTCAATAGATGCTAAGTGCAGGTTAATTAATTATTTCAATACCGAATAAATTAAGGTAAAACAAAAGGACTGGCAAAGACTGATTTGGGACAATATTGGTGGATATCTTCTGGAGGTAAAACAGTTGCCTTGTTTAATTTGGTGTTTCCTATTCCCTTTGATGCTTTGTTAACAGAAATTTCTCGGGCATATAACTTTTTTAATTGATTTTGTTACTGGTATTATTATATTGTTTTAATCAAATGTATCCACCCCTTCCCATTGTTGTTCGTCTTTTATTAGGTTGCAAATTCGGCTTTCTAGTTGGGTTTGTTGGTTTTTTTGTCTTTGAATTAGCAAGCGAGCAGTTCTAATTTGTTTTTTTTATAGATTCTGACTTATTCTGGTATATTTACTTTGCCATTTTCATGTTCATGCAGATATGCAATTTTCTTTTTTCCTCTTCTCCACATACGTAGGTGTTTCCCTCCTTGGCCCTGTGATGCACAGCCTATGGATATGGAGGGTATGTCTTCCTTGAATATCTTTAAATGATTTAAAATGATGAAATGAGTTGTAGTGTTTGGAACTTAATGAAGTTTACAGGGTACTTGCAATGCCAACTTCGATTATGCAACTGCTATGGTTTTTGTTTGCCTTCAGGTTTGTTTATATTACCTACTTATATGCTTGGTAGCATTAAATATTTCAGTAAGAAAATGTGAATTAGAAAAAAAAAAAAAAAAGCTTCTTTTTTTACATAGAAAGTTAATTCTATGGTTACTCTGAATGGAATAGACTGATGACAGAGACTGATGAATTGGTCATCACATTAAATATTAAAAAAATACAAATTAATGCATATTTTTAGTGCCTTATATATATACACACACATACAATATTATTATTAATTCTATATATCTACCAACCAACGAGCATGTCAAGGCAGATTCCTCTCGTTGACTGAGTCACACCGCAAATCATTGATAAATGAAAACCATATATTATAGATATATATAAACGCAATTATTTAACATTATTCCATTATTAATTTCTTAAAGCAATTAATTCTCTTCAGTACTGTTACTATGCATGCATAATATATATATATATATATATATATAGTGCTTGCTTTCTTGTCCCAATGAAAGAGGCTTCTGGAAAACCATAAATGGTAACTTAATTAGAAGACATTAATGGTCTTGAAACAGGATCTAATGTTTTCCCAAGAATCACAATTCAAGTTTCAATTTGGTTAAAATTCCTTTCCTCTTGTGGTTCAAAATTTCAACATCAGTGAAATGCATTAATAATAATTACCTTAACGCATGATTATTTGGATTTCTATTGTGCTACTAATTATTCCTCAGAATCTTACAATTTGCATTAACCATTTGTGAGTGAGTATTTCGAATGTCACTTTCTCTTAATACTTGCATATTCTATTTTTTTGAAAAATTTCTTCTGTACTCTTTGACCATTAGATTAAAAGCTGAACAATGTGTATTGGACAATTAAATAGAGACTTGAAGTAGAATTGCTGGCAAATAATTCCTCAAATATTCGGCCTTTCATCCATACAATCCTTGAATCTGGATCTCAAATGAAGCTCCAAGCTGATCAGCCTAAATTAATGATTCAGACCAAGTCAACTTAACATTTTTAATCACCATTTCAGGGACTTAACCAACAATAAATTGACAGGACCAGTGCCTGGGTTTCTAGTAGAGCTATTTGGATTTTTGGCAAAACAAGAGCAGTTTCTTTAGTTTGGGTATAATCATATTATTGTCAATTAGATTTTATGTCACTGCACATATATTTAAAGTAAAAATATGTTATTTATAATTTTGGCCTTGAGATTTGATCAGAGTTGAGATTTTTAAATATCCTATTTACTCTTCTTGTAGCTTTATTTTAATCCTGAAACCGTCAAGATGCTGAGCAACCTGAAAGTATTCACAAGTGATTATATTAAAGAGTAAATGCTCTTAATCATTACAATATATTTGTGGGCCTTATTTATGCATTATGAAAATCTATTCAGTTGGCAATGTGCATATATATAACAAAAACTCGGTGTCTACCATGCAATAATTTCCTATGCATCTACTTTGGACTAGTGATGAACCAACTCATGATCACGTATACCCATCTCATTGCAGCAAATATGTGCTTTACCTAGTTGGCAAAACCAAAGCCAAGGAAGGCAATCTTCAAAGATCTTGACTAAGATATTAGAAACCATCTAAATGGAGAATATGAGTTGTACTGTTATTAGATATATATGAGCACTTTGTACTCAAGTTTGTGTTTATAAAACTTGCATTTGTCATTGAGTTGTGTATATTTATTTCGTAAGTTATTGTAAATTGAATATTACTTTGATTTGCAAGTTTAATTTTTAATTTTGATGTAAAAAATCTGTACTATAGCTTAATTTTAATTATTATACTACATTAAAAAAATAATTTGGTTATTGAAATAATAAATAGGAATAATATTCTTGATAATAAATATCATTTTTAATTTTTTTATGAAAAAATTTATTGATATTAATTTTGTGTCAATAAAGAACTAATAATATAATAAAAATCCAAACAGTCTTGATGCAAAAGTATCACCAACATTGTGATACAAAAATCTCAATAAATAGTAATATCAAAATCTCACTATATCTTGATATTTTGAAATTAGTATATACTGATACTTCTATTATAATACTAATTTTAGTGTCACTATTTAGTGTTTGCAGCATTCTCAATACCTTGAACATGTGTCAGCGAATTAGCGAATTTCTAATAGTGTGTATTAATAAATATTTAATTATTAATTTGTTATAAAATAATAGTTATTATTATTTTAATATTTATTTTTGTTAAGAGTTAAAAATAATTTATTTAGCTAACTATTATTTAATGATAATATAATCGTTATTTCTAATAAATTAAGATTTTTATAACTATATTTGAAATTAATATGATTAATCTAGTTAATGAGCCGAACTTCATGGATTTACCTAGTGTTAACCTATACATATATATATATATATATATATAGATTGTTATTTTGCGGTTCAAAACAAACGCTTGCAATTAAAAAAGTGCCAATTTAATTTCGCAAGGAGAAAAATATATATATATTGATGATCAGAGCAGATTGTAATTACGTTTATTGATAAGGTGATATTCATATAACACGAATGTTATTAAACGTCACAAATAGACATTACTTAGAAGCTCGGAGATTTCTATTTGTGTATCATTTTAAATTATATATATGATATAGCGCTTTTAAACCCTTAATTCTCTGCCAAAAATCCAGCTGAAGGGAACATTAGTGTATGCATTTTTGTCCCTCATTCTTGCCTGAGCTTTATCCTCCAATCTTCTAATTTTCCTAGGCAATCCGCATACAAAATCTTGAGCTTCACGACCCTCACTCGAAAGACCTGTCAGCTTCTCTACTTCCCACTTTCCAATCAGAAATTCCAGAATTTCAGCATAATCTTTGGCAGTGTAGACTCCAAGCTTTTGAGCGACAGCTGAGAAGTGTTCAAAAATCTTATCATCCTGGCCATCGTACATCAAATGCGCTGGCATTTTGATCTTTTTCTTCATCATTCCAGCTAAAGCTAAGATTGAATCATCAGGATCAATTTCAAAGAGCTTCTCGACAATTTTTGTGTAGGCAGTTTCATGACGTTTCTCGTCAGCAGCAATAATACCACATATTTGTGCGAGTTTCAAATCCCCATGCTCCTTGGCCACCCTCGCTGTATTGGCATGTGATATGAATGTTGCTCTCTCTTGGAATGATGTGTAAATGAGCCCATTGTATGGATTGTTTTCCAGTTTAACATCCTAATAATTGATATATAATAAGATAATTATTCAGTTCAAAAATCAAATATATGAATTTGAAATAACACAACGTGCATGCGTAGCCAAATAATTAATATGTATTGGATCTCACCATTCCTGAGCCGATGAGATATTGAATAGTTTTCTCAATCTGCTTCATGTCTACGCGGCCAGAGAGGTAAAGATACTTGTTGAGAAGGTCACCATGCCTATTTTCTTCAGCAGTCCAACCCCTAGTCCAAATTGCCCATGCATTCAGGCTTGCACCAGTCTCATCCCTAATTCCATCGGTAGTGTTCATAAGCGAATGATAAGAAGGAAGTGCTTCTTCTGTTATCATATCTCCAACCAACACAACCAAATAATCATCAGGAAGTTCCTTGCATCTTTCTCTCAGCTCCTTGAGTTGCTCGTAGAATCCTTCTGATTCAGGTTCCGGCAGAAAATCCATGGGTTGCCAACATTTCTCAACAGGCTTGAGGTGCATCAAAAGGTTGTGCTCAGCCCAACCCTCTAAAGATTCGAATATTTCAATCTTTGCCGGTGGCATGGAATGAGTCACTTCAACATTACTATGCACTTGTCTGCGACTGCAACAATAAGTATTCTTTTCATTATCCACCTCCTTGTAACCAGTCGAAGAATTTCGAATTTAAAAATTCCCCAGTGGAATTAATCGATCACATATATATTAGCTCTATAGTAAATATAATTCATTCTGAAACCGTTTTGCTGTGGAAACAAAGGGAGAAGAAAAACAGCGAAACTAAGACAAAATGATAACAAACTTTGCTATATATGTATATATATCTGACAAGTGAAAACGCTCTCTGAGGACCACTTATGATGAAAAAAAGGCCACTAAACTGTGATATTCTAATTATCTAATTACACAAAATGACAAACATCCACCTAAGCAAACTCATGGGATCTCATCTTGCTTGATAAACTAGGCCATCCATCTGGACAAAATCAAATGTAGTATCTACAAATCTTAAGAAATAAACAATAACATAGCTAGCTAGCCTTGTGTGTTCCAATAAAATTAATGCAATATATTAAATTAACAAAAGAAAAAAGAAGAAGAAGAAAAGCTTACTTAGTATTGGTGTAAAGAGTAGAGGGCATCAAGGCTGCAGAGGATCTAATGCCATGCGATGATTTAGAAGGTAGCTTGCAGCACAAAAAGTAGGCTGTGTTCAGTTTCAGAGCCATTTTTCTACTCTTGGGAATTTTTTTTCTATCTTTCTTGCTTTCTTTGCTTAATTTGAATAATCTGCGTGCAACTTCGTATGCATCTCTGTTAATTATATGCACTATCCCTCCACTCACTTTGAAAGCAGAATCAGTTTAATTTCGTAAACAGATAAGGCTATAATGAAAAATGTGAACATCACACATGCACAAGACACTACCTTCAATTCCCTTTGCGTGTGAGTTTATTGTTTTGGTGCAGAAAGACGTTAGAGAACCATCAACACTAATCGAAAAACTAAGGTATAGGAAAAAAACTGGTGATCAGTTATGTTTTATGCAATTTTGTGCTAAACCTCTGACTAAAGCAGAAATCACATGCAATTGCCTTCGTACGTAACACGTTTCGATGTTTAGAAAGCGGCATAAGCAATTATTTCTACGCATCATTACGTCCTACGCTTAAACCCCTATCAGTTTCTCTACTAAACCTGATGTTCCTTTTCAGAAAAATGCTCTCTGATTCATTACGTGCGGAGAGGGATTTCAACACATACTCACATTTTAATACTTGAACAGAAAGTATGAGGAAAAACACCCTTCTCTTAAACTACGAGTTGACTATCTAATTCGGTTAAGATGATCATAATGCCCCTTCACATTTATATATCTTTTTGAATAGATGAAATTTTAGAACTTTAATTTAAATTTATATAATATTTACAAAAATTGAAAATAATTAGGAATTTTTGCTGGTAATTGGGATAAATAAAAAAAATTCAATTTAAATTTATTCAATATTTATCCCAATTTCATTCCAAATATACCAAAACTAATCATCATCGCAATCCACTACCCCAGCTACAAATTCACCTACAACTTCTTTCTACCCCACTCCTCTACAAATTCGCCATCGCGCTTTTGTCCCCCTGTCCACACCACCCAACCGCGCGTCCCCCGCGCCACACCACCCCCCACGCGGAAATTCGCCTCCACACTCTCTCCCCCACTCCTCTACAAATTCGCCACCATGCTTTTCTCTTCCCACTCCTCTACAAATCCGTCGCCGCTCATTTCCTCCCACTCCTCTACAAATCCACTGCAGTTGTCAAGTGTACTCCTTACCATGGTACTATCACAGTAATGTAATTGTGTAACTAACAAATTGGGTACTGATTATTCAAGTAGAGTGTCCAGAAAAAGTTCAAAGATCTATGGCAATATAAATTTCGGAATAGCTCTAGGGAAAGTATATTCTAAATAATTCAAAATGATCTTCAAATAAGTAGTGTTATTAGTTTCCGACAAGTGGGACGTTGATGGACGAGAACCCGATCAAAAGTTAATGGCCTTGAGTTTCGTTTTTGGACGGTTGAGTCTTATCCACTGTTAGGGATAAGATGTAGTGAAAGATGATAAAACATAAGCTATATAGGGTTGATTATTATTAGTAACTTGAATTTCATTTTCCTTGGCAACTTGCTCTCACTCTCCTTACTGAAATAATAAACAGATCAAAATGGTAAAGTTATTTATAATTTTACTAAATTGTCCTCATTTCAAATAGTTGAATAATAATGGTAGATGCAGGGGTGGTAAAACGGAAGGGCAGCCCAAAATTGGCACGACACGGATAGGGATGGCAATGGAGCAAGATAAGGGTGGAGAGACCTTTTCCGTTCCCCACCTCGTTTAAATTTAAATTCTCATTCTCATCCCATTTTTTAATAAAATTTAATGGGACGGGTACAGAGAATCTTTTTATCAGGAATAGATTCTCCATCCTCATTTTTTTTATTTTTATATTTAATTATACTAATACTAATTAAAAATATTATTAATATATTATAGTGTTATTCATACGTAATAATTATATTAAAAAAATATAAATTTTACTATTTGATAGAATAAAAGAAATTATAAAATTACAAAATTTTTTAATAAATATAGTCCACATATATATTTTTTATTTAAAAAATAATATATTATAATATATTATTACATATATTTGGGAAATAAGGCGGTAATGAGATGAGTATTAAACCGTTCCCTACCCTATTAATAACATAGGAATTAATTTTCTTGTTTCTCATCTCATTTCTCATTATATCATCCTAATTTTATCTTATTTAAGGTGAATCTCCACGGGCCCCAAACCTGTGGGAGATTTTGTCATCTCTACGCACGACATTGTTCACATATTAGATTGAGAAAAAAAATCCTTAAGTCATAAGGTACCGTAAACAGTCATTGTGCCGCATTAGGCCAAAAAAAAAACTCACAAACTACTGTTTAGTTCATAAACAATAAAAATTAGTTACTATTCACTATTTATAAGTACTATTCACAGGCACTATATAACCATATAGGTGGGTATAGTTTACATTAATCCGGATTTTTGAAAAATTAGACCGGATTCAAAAATTTCGAGTCTCGAAATTTTGAAATCAGAGCAGATCGAATAAGAAAAAAGGGGATCACATTGGGATGGTTACATATTAGAACCGAATTAAAATCGAACCAATCGATTTGGTTTTGGGTTAGTTCGATTTTTGGGTAAATTTATTATTTTTTTAACAATTTTTTAATGTAACAAATGACGTCGTTTTATGAAAATACGAAATCAGACCGAAAATTTTATATTTTTATTTTAAAAACCAAAATCGGACCGAATTGCATAAAATACTAAACCGAATCCGTCAATTCCAATCCATTTTCGATCTGATCCAATTCGGTTTGGTTTTTCTACCCACCCCTACAGTCATATAGGCTTATGGGCTATGCTTAAACTATTCTCTAATGGGTCGACATAGTACGCACAATAACTATGTCGTGAGTTAGACTAAATTTATTCATTTCAATGCCGATTCAGCCCGAAAGAATGTATAGACATATTTTTTAAGATTATGTTGATTTAGTACGGTCCATTTGCTACTTCTAAGTAAATGCTCAAAAGAAAAGTAAATATGTCTTTCATCGTGCTTTCTTTCTAATTGTTAAAATGTAAAATTTTAGGGGAAATATTTGTTAAAACTCTGTGTAAATATAAAAAACGCAAGGAACGTGAGTTGAAACTAAATAGTATTATATACATCCGTATCCCAAAAACTTTCTTTTGAATATCAATCCCTCACCTCATAAAGCTCTAGTGTTCTCTTTATAAAAATGCTCTCTCTCAAACTAAACAGTAATGCACATCTTTGCATTCGAAAAACTTCCTTTTGAATATCAATCCTTCAACTCTATTTTATTAGTTTTTTTAATTTCAAGTGACATGACATTTTTATTATATATTATTTCAACTTTATTTTACAAGTATTAAATAAACACAATACATGTTTACTAAATTACCATTTGCCTTGAAATTTAAAGTTTTTATTTTTTCAATTTTACACAATTTTATGCTGAGTCTATTGGAGATAGTTTGGTCACAATTTATCATTTACTCGATGCTAATGTAGGGAATAAACTCCTTCCCCTTTTGGAAAAGTAAATAAAACATTTACCACTAAATTATTAATAAATAACTTATCAAAAGATATAAGTTTAGAAATTAGAACAAACAATAGTATTTCAATTAGCTATTTATCATCCTGTCTCCAGTGGAAGTCAAGATTAAATTTGCTTGGTTTGCACCGCATGTGAATTCAAATATTTTTATTTAATTTGTGGTGCTCAGAGGATTTCACTTGATGGACTGGTTAAATATGATTAATTTGATACAATCAAACACATCCATCAGCTCAAGGCTACTTTAATAATAGGAAGAATAGAAGAAATACAAAAACTAGAAAGGGTTTTATTTAAAATTTACATATTATAATTTATTGGTAAAACGACATCTATCCCTGCTAGATTGTTTCTAATTCTTTCCCTCCTGAAAGGAAAAAAAAAAACTCAAATCCTCCGGATTCGGGTAGGTTTGGGTGAGAAAATGGCCGGAAAAAGAATCACTTCTATTGCAAATCGAACCGGATCACTCTAATGAAAGTGCAAAATATTGTTGAACATATACCTGTAACTAGTAACTACTAATATTGTTATAAAATATTAAACTGTACTTGCACTGCAAATTAACTCTTTACAAAATATTTGTAATTAGTAATATATATATATATATATATATATACTGTTAAATATAATATAGTGATATACATTAAACTAATAATTATTTTTTATAAAAAAATTTTAAAAAAAAATTATTATAACTATTAATATATAAAGACAAATCAATTTATAAAATTATAGTTAACAAATTTATACTTAATTATTTAAAATTATTAGTTTATTATTTTACTAAAAAAAATTGTTAGTTTAATCTCTTACAAAATTACTATTAGTTTACTATTACAAGATAAATATTTTTCTCAATGATTTTTATAAATCAATTTTAACTTATAAATTCATTTTGAATTTTTTAATATTAAGAAATAATGATTAGTTAATTTTTTTAATTTTTTATTACAAATTATTAGTTTAATTTCATATAATATAAATATTATTAGTTTAATGTTATAAAATTATTAAAAAATTTTATAAATTGATTTGATTTTATGAACTCATATGCAATTTTTAATGTTATAAATTAATTATTAATTTAAATTTCTTTTATTTCTTTGCTAAAAATTATTAATTTAAATTAAATAGAATAAAAATTTTAGTTTAATTTTATAGAAAATAACTATTAGTTTAATGTTACAAAATTATATATTTATTATACTTTAAATTTAATGCTACAATATAAATATATTATGTTGAGATATTATATATATAATATAACATGTAAACATGATTTCGTTGAAAATGTTTGCTTTAATGGTTTATGTAGGAACTTAAGGTTTTAAGCCACTATATTGTTATATCTTTTAAAATTTTATACGTAGTTTGGATCAATTCAAATGGGTTTAAAATTCGGCCGACCCAATAGTGGTAATTTTTTAAAAAATTAGTAGAAAAAGTAGTGGTAGAGTCGTGGGAGAGTAAGAAGAATTTGAGAAGAAATATATATTGAAATTGCATTGTCATTATGAGCATGTATATATTGAAATTGCATTGTCATTATGAGCATTACAGGACTAAAATCGGTGATTCTGTTACAGTGCGACACTTAACTCGGTTGGCGAATAACCTCACTAAATAAACCATTTATTCCTTCCAAGATTGATTTTGTCTGTGTGTATGTTGAAAAGATTATGCACAATTAAAGTTTAAAGAAAATGCACAGAGAAAGAAGAGAGAAAACCCACTGCTGCTAAGATTTAAAGTCTATTTGTTTTTTTGTTGAAATATTAATATAATTATTAAAATATCTAAAAGTTGTTTGTTTTCTTAACTTATATTTGAATATTTATTAAAAACTTTTGAATATAATTAAATTAAAAATTAAATTTAAATTTAAATGAGTACATATCTAAATAATTTAAATATTTTATATGTCAATAATACTTTTAATTTATTATTTGATATTTTTATTCAACATGTTAAAAAGTAAAATTTTGAACCTGCCTTAAACTAGAATTTTGAGTTAAATCATGCTCAAAATTATTATTTTTAATACGCTAAAAATTAAAGTTTCAACACGTTAGAAAAAAAAAAAGTTTTGAGTATGTTTAAAATATACTTTCAAGTTAATTCAACCATGTAATTTTAGTGTAGAACATGATTTAAATTAATATGGCTATAAAAACAATTTTATAAAAAAATTATTTTGTTAAAGATGAAAAAAAATATAAAAGTGGATATTTTACAAATTAAATTAAAAAAAGAAAGACTAAAATAAGAAATTTCTCAAAAATACAAGCGGCCACCTTTCAAGTAAGAAATCCTTGAAAGCCCCCATCCCACCGGTACTGCTGGAGATCTAAGTGTTAATTTAATACAATCCTATTGTCAAAATCAAGTCAAAACACAATCGACACCTATTATTACAAGCTCATCAACTCTGTTTACTGAAATCAGCGAATTAAAATTAACGTCACCATTTTAAGTGAAAGATCTTTGAGGTTTCAATTTAAATAATGCAGTTTACGCATTCTCAAATATCTCGTGCCTTCTTGATTCAGTTTTTGCGCAAACCGCACTTCAAGAGATTTTTTTTATTGCATATGGCCAATCATCGTATACTTTGTTGCCCCATCATTCTTGGGATATGAAGGGTTTTGACATTGACAATAAACATATATGAATCAAACATATATGCACCAGTACAGAAACCATAATTTAGAATGAAAGCTGTAATTATACACTAAACATTTCACTTAAAAAAGTGTCACCAAGAACATTTTTGGTGATTCAACACCAGCATGTAAAACCAAAACTCTACTACAGTTTACACGGGGATCTTTGGATACATACTATAAGACAGGAGCAAAAAGAAAAACTAAAGCACCAAAACTGGAGCATGTTAGCTATAGATTATTATATGTGCAACCCTGCTGTCCACGGACAGCAGAACCAGGCTTCAGGGATGAGAGGGGAGAGGTTTCATTCAGGTTGAGGCTTTTAGCATCAAGAGGCAGGCACCTTTTTGAGAAAAATGTGGGTATGCTTTTTGCTCTTCCTCCACTCTTCTCTGCTGATCAAATGGGTATATTAGATGATGAAATGACATAATCAAGGAAGAAAACAATGAGGCTCACCTACCTGGAGACTCTGAAAAGCCAAGCTTGATCAATATTTCTTTCTTGACCTGCATTATAATATGATTACCATTCAGCAAACTAAATTTATTTTCATGAAAATCTCTTCTATTTGTATGCTTAGTATAGAAAAATGACAAACTGAGAATCTTGAATATCTGGTCATAATGTTACACCCTACTGGGGAATACCAGGGACAACTGGCAACAGAATGAAAAAATTTCAGCATGTAGTTAACCCCAAGATAATGGCCCAGAGGCATGAGCTGATGCTTCAAATGTGTATGTTGAAGGTAAATAACTGAACAGAAATTGAACTCAAAAGTTGTAAAATACAGTACCAAGCACCAGTGGAACACATCATGCGCAAATGGGTTTATTCATAACAAAATACAATAGTAATGCAAAACTCACGAGAATAATCGATGGAAATTAGTAACTAACCTGCCAACGATTTTCTGTAAAATTAAAATCTGATATCTCCTTTACTTTGTTTCTTAATTGAGATTTGGAAATAGCTGGGAACTTCTGCTGTAAAGATTCTACAACCTTATGGATACTTGCTGAGCATGACTGTATAACAGATACCTAAAATAATCCACAAAAGATTACATTAGCTTCTACAAAAAATATATGTTTAAAAATATCACAGGTCCTTCCAACATAAGATAGTATCACAAAGTTGTAAAGCTTTAAAAAGGTCCATATGATGTCTTCAGTCTTCCTATATTAAACTATGATTGATAGAGCAACTTACAATTTCAGGCAAACTCAATTCTGGTAAAGTTGTCACAGGTGTATTTGTTGTGCTGGCCCTGCCATATGACAAGCAAGCCTCTTCTTTCTCATCCTCCATGCTATCAAGAGTGACCTCTACTTGAAGGCCACCAGGGAATATATGCATGCTCAGAGCTTGCAAGCATGTTTGTTCCATTTTACAAGTACCACTGAGATCTTCAGCCATTAAAAGTGGGACCTTTTCATGCATTAGATTCAATATAATCAAAGGCTGATTTTTCCGAAGAGCATGCTCTGTTATTGTGTTTAGATGCTTCTGTTGCCGAAGTAATGCACAGGGTTTTTCACTCTCTAACTCTTGCTTGCAACTAGGTGAACTTTTAGCCTTGTCAACGGAGGGATCAATGTCCATCCTGTCAACTTGTACACCCTGCATGGAAAGAACATATTACAAAGAAAATATAACTGGAACACTTTGCCTTGTATGATACATCAGGCTATGAGGCAGCTTAAAGAAAGAATTTCCCAACTCCACTTATCAATATCATCATATCAGATTTTTTAAGACTTAAATACGTGAAAAAAAACCAAAAAACAAGATAAAACATACAAACAAGCACCATGAGATAACCATGGGATTGGAAGACTTTATTCTCACCTCGTCTTCTGAGAGATAACCATCAGGTACAAAAAAGCCATCTTCAGATTCCTCTTCATCATCAGCTTTTGAAAAACCTTCTTCATCATCATCTTTATCACAATCAGAGAGGCTTTCCCCAGGGTCCTCCTGCACAATAAAAAAGGTACCTGGATATCAATGATTAAATCTAAATTGCTTTTACAGCTCAAATACAGAAATTCTCAGTACCTCTTCCCATTCTTCATCACTATCAATTTCATAATCCAAATCCGGGTCCTTTCTAAAAGGTTGCCGTGGTCCCACAAGATGGCTGAAAAAAATCTTCCCAGATAAAGCATAACAGGGGGAAAGAAAGGAAACACAAATCTATAAATCAATTCCCATATTCATAAGATAATTTGAACTTCATTCCCCATTGTTCCACTTAAATGCTGATTCACTAAGCCACAGAAAATAGTAATGAAAGCTTGTCCATTCCATGTATTCAGTGACTTCCTATATGATCAGTAAAAAGAGATGTTCCAATTAAAATAGAACCTGCCCTAAACTATCAGATAATAACACATCTTAAATGATTCCATTGAATAATCTATGTTGCCAATTAGAGGGGAAAACATACATCTGACTTTGAGTATCTATGACACCTGTATGGACAACTATACAAGCACACCCGATTACATAAATTTTTCCTTGCTACAAACCACAAGGAAAAAGAGAAAAGAGTGCCAGAAGTACAGGGATGTTTTTACTTCACCCAGAAGGTTATTTTTCTATGCCAAGACCTAAGCACTGCTTTAACTAAACAACTTTTTCCTTGTACATAAAAAGGTAAAACCCATGATAAGGGAATTGCAGAGTTGTCTTTATTGGAAGCCCAGTAAGACTGAACTACGTTCGACGGGCGCTTCTATTATTTCCTTCCTGTGTCAGATCAATCCATCCCTCTTAGGAAACTATGCTGAATAAGGAGTTATAAAGAGAGAGATGCATTCTGACCAAAATTTCTCACCCATCAAAAGCTTAAGTCAAAATAAAATGTCTTTCTAACAGGCAAATTAGTTATTCATAACATTATTCATCAACAAAATAAGAGCATACCTTCATTTAAGCACAAAAGTAGACAGATCATAGAATAAGGTTATACATCAGAATCTTCACTGGCAAGCTTGTTTTAAATGCAGACTACAGTAGCCACGTGGAACATAAGAAAAAAAAAAAAAAAGCTAACCTTTTCTTGGGCCAAATACCATAAAATGCAGGTCTATAACTCTTAGCAAACTGCAATAATTGCTTCCTCCTCATGCATTGCTTAACAACAAAATTATCAGCACTAGTAATGCAAGATCTATTATCCAAGGTCTGTTCCCCCCATCGCTCCCCTAGCCTCTCCATGCTCAAATCATCCTCACCACCTAAAACTCTATTAGTATTTAGCTTAAGTTCCTTAAACAATTCAGCCTTAGGCTTCCTGCGAATTCCCCAATGCTGATTGTGATTTGAGCGAGCAGACTGACCAAAGCAACGCCAAGAAGATAAGTGAGACCTGAAAAAATAAGAAATCTTAGAACTGAAGGACAAAAGTACATTTAACAGAAAGAGACCAATAAAATAGAGATGGCAGCCTACTTGCGAAGATCATCAATACTGATCTCATTGATTGATAAAAGAGCAGAATCCATCAAAATGGTAACTGCTTCAGGCAACTTTTCACTGTTCTTACTCAACGAGTTAGAAGTACTTGCTTTAGACAGAGACTGGTCATCCTGATACAATGTTGTAGTTTTACTTCTTTTGAGAAAGCGTTCCATTATTGAGGCCTGCTTTTGTATAGCCAATTGCTTTTTCAATTCAGCTTCTTCCTTCTCTCTACGCCGTTGATCTTTCTCAGCCTCATCTTGCTGCTTTCTTAGCTGTTCCAAGGAAAAGAATTTATCAAATGTTAAGTAAGGAATAACATGTTCAGTTATATCAAAAAAAGTATTAGTATCAATATCTTGATTTATGTGTTTAACATCAAACACAACTTATGAGGTGAAGCACATCATAGCATAGCTCCACAACCACTTCCAAATAAACAAAACACAACTTATGCCGAAGTGTTAAGAGGAATTGAATGGACCCAAGCACCATATTATCACAGCATATTGCTGCACAACACTAGCAAGAGGTCACAGCTAAACACCCATAAAATAAATGATTTTGCACTTACACTTTGCAACTTTTCTTTTTGTAATTCACGGTCCATTCTCTTTCTTTCCTTCTCAACTTCTCGTTTATTTTTTTCCAATTGTTTTATCAGCAATTTCTCTTCTTGCTTTGCAACCTTCTCATCCCTGCAACAAGTTAAACTTCATGTTGTGTCACTTCAAGGTTGGCAAAAAAGATTATATAAAAAAATCTGATAAAGACTGCAAAAACATACATGTCTGCACTGTTTTTCTTTAACATACTATCCATTAACACACGTATATTTGCCTCGCTTAACACTTTACCAAGCTTTTCAGATGCTTTCATCAGATCGTGTATGAAATTAGGATCACCCTCTGACTTTTGTAGTGCATTTAGCATTGCTGAAATGAGCCAAAAACATCAGTAACCTAACTTGCAAGAATAAAACCACCTGACTTAAGAACAGCATACAGAGGGATTTTCATACAAACCCTGTACAGTGAATAAATATGAAAAAAATTACAAATTGGCTTATCATTCCAGACATGAAATTAGAATAAACAAAACCGTATAGTTGAAAGTGGGTTCATTATGTAACTGACTATCAAAGGTCAAACCACAAAGCACACGTGAACTTACACAGAAATAATTGCTAGGCATCAAAGAACCTTATTTTATGATTTTTACACGCATTTTTGCTTCTAATCATGTCTTCAACTCAAAAACACACTAGAAATAAGCATACTTATGAGAGAACATAGATTTACCAGAAACAGCAATAATCCTCTCACGAATTTTAATCCTACAAGATCGACGAATTTTCAGTGCCCCGCGTACAGATTTAGGCAGCAACTTTACATCTCTTGTCTACAATAATTGCAAACAAATCACAGCCAAATTAATCAGAAAATCACAAATCTGAAGAATACCCAGCAAATTAAAAAAAAAAAAATACCTCCCAACACCACAGAGAAGCCTCAGAATGATCTTCCAATACATCAACATCGGCATTGGGAACTCCATACCTCACTCTCTGACCCACAAACAACACCGCATTTTTCACAGCAGCTACACTCATATTCTCCTTCAGTTTCCTGTGAATCTCCTCCACCAATTTCGACAATGGCCATTCACTCTCCTCGATCAACATCGCCACCATCCCATTCAATGAACCACCCCATTCACTCAAATCAAAATTTAATATTTGATTCGTTATCATTTCCTTGTAGAACCGAATAAGCGCTTTCATTTCTTCATTTAACTCTCTGATTTGACCCTCTTTATCTTCCCTAGTCGTAGCTGACCGAGATCTCTTGCGCTTCACCACCTTCTTCGGCCGATCTTCAACGTTGCTAGTCATCATCACATTATCTGCCATTTTTGCGGTAACTCGAAACAAGAAAACAGCAAAACGAGTGCGTTTTGAGATCTAGGGTTTTTAGCTACAGAGCGAAGAAAGTATTCTCAGAAACAAGGAGTCTTTATTTTTATTCCTGATTTCAACGCTTCCATCATTTTTGCACTTTTTTAACATAATTTGTTTATATATTATTGGGTAGGAATAATTTAATTTATTAATCGATAATTTTTTTCTGTTCGTTTTTCCCGCCAATAGTGGATTTGATTTGGCTCCAAAATACAAATAGTCAATTAATAAAGTACTGTTGGCGCCAAAAGTTTCCCGTTTTGCTCTCTGCGGTAAGTTCTACGATACGCCTGGTGGGATTACAACTAATAGTGGCAGGTGTATCGAACATTGTGCATATTTTGTTTCTATTGGGTTTCACTCGTAATATGTTAATACATCCCTTCTAATTCTGAAAACACCCACTTGTTGGTTTAAAATCAGACAAGCGGTCTAGTGAAAGCATAGCAGGGATGCATATAGCATCACTCATTGGACATTCTATAAAACATTGTGGTTTGATACGTTGGCAATTTAGGCTTGTGAAGATTCAGCCCAAAAAATAGTAACTAGACAAATAAGAAGATTCGGCCCAAAACGACAACGAAGAGAAACAAATACAGCAAAACGGTTTAATTTCACAAGTCGCATCATAATACTCATAAATGTTTATTAGTTAATGCAATTTTTGCAACAAAAATGATGACATAGAATGCTTCTGAACAGTTGAACGATGAAAAATCTTGCGGGGAAAGCCTCGTCCCAACATAAATGTTTACCATGATGTCAACCTGGCAAGTTTAATTCATTGGCTAGGTAATCTTATCAATTATCAAAGGGTTCACAGCTGCGCAACTTTCATTTAAAATTAGCGAATCATGCCGTAAACCACGGACGGTATCATATTGTCTCCGCTCAGATTTTTGGTGAGACATTTGGATCTTCGGTTTCATATCCTGGTAGATTTTAGTACATCTTTTTCTAGCAGATTTCATTTCAGGGATGCAGGTAGGTTTTTGGCGACAATCCGAGAATCTTCCTTTCGGAACAGTTGTTTAGTTTGTTTCGTCGTTAAATCAACTCATATTAAGGAGAGTTGAGGAAGATCAGTACCTGGCTGTGCGTGGATCGCTTTTTTAAAAAATCCAAGCATGAATCTTTTGGTATTGTTGTGAGAAAGAGCATATGATTTCCAGAATCTCGTCGGAGATTGCTGCAGAAGGGTAAATTACAGAAGAATTATCTACACGCAAAATTGCAGCAGCAAGTTATTTAAGTGAAAAAGAAGCCATGGATTTCTTTTTTTGTTTAGAGAGAAATATTGATTGTTGATGTTCAATATGTAGAGTTGAAAATCGGTAGGTTATAAAAGTAATATTAATGATGAATTCGTCAATTAGTGCTTCAGGGTTTAATGTTCAACAGCTGTGAGCATGTGACCGGCGAGGCCGTGGTTTAATTCTGTGTTCTATTATTATTATTATCCTTCTGGTTTTACACACTGTTCAAAGTCTTTTTACTCTAATCGACGTCTGTGCTAATGATTTTTAATGAGTAAGCTCCCCTGGTTTTTTTTATAATGATTTAAATAAACATTAATTATTATCTTTACATTGAATGCTCTGCTGGTGTTTGTAGTTCGCAGACTGCAAGCGTGCAAGAACAGCGTTCGAAATGTAACATTGTCGCCTTCAAAACTTGAAAAATAAATAAATAAATAAAATAAAATCTCAAATTTGATTAGTTCCTTGCTATAACATTCTCAAGTTGCCATATGGAACCATTTGCTTTTTCTTTTTCTAAATCCTGCTGGATGTATCATGCACTTCTCTCTGTTCATACCTTTCTTATAAATCGTCATCATTTTTTAACTAACTGTATGCTGTTCCAAATTAAAAAGAATGCGATCGAACAGTATATCGATGCACTAAACAAAAGACTTATGTTTTAGATCCCATATACATTAAGCATCATTTATACTAATGGAAATTATTGACGCAATAAAATGTTATAATTATTATTTAATATTCCATCAATGATATAATTTAGCTAGCATGCACCCCAGTAAAGTAATTAATTAGACGTGCCGACAATATATAAATGAGTTTGTACAGCAGTTTCGGCCATAAGAAGCATATTTGCCGTAATGGCAACAGTCGGTGAGGTTGAAGGAAGTCCATTCCCACAATTATAAGCTAATGTTGTTAAATCTCCCAGATCATCTATCATCTTATATGTTTTCTGCTTTGACAACTCGTGATCAACCCGGAGAATATCTTTCATACGCCCGTAAATTCTAATGCAGTTTTCGTACGAATCGCGATGATCAGTAGAATTGTCGTGGAGCTGAGACAAGGTGTTGTAGTTCTCGACAACGTGTTTCATCGTTAGCTCGAGGGACATCTACGATAGAAGAGCAAAATCAGCTGACCTTGTACGTGGATCGCTTAGCAAAATATTCTCGCAAATTTCTTCGTTCCGTGTTTGACTGCAAATGAGAGACAATATATGATCGGTTACACCAAAAGACGGAGAGACCAAATTCAAAAGCACAATTATAATAGTTGCAGACGCTAAAAGACTTGTAGACGATGATGCCATTTTGGTTTCTTATTTGTTCAATTTTTGCATATGAATGTAAGGGGTTGTGATAATTAAAGTGGATATACATGATAAGGAAAGAAATTTTGATCTGGTTTGGATTATGATTTTAGGATTAGGGTGGTTAATTTTGCTTATCATCTTCTAAAAATTATGTATATCCAAGGGGATTAGCCTTGATGTTATCAAAGGACAATTAATACAATACGGTGAATTCGGCTGTGATTTGTTTCCTCTTTTTATTCCAATATTTCAAAATATTTGCATTTTCTAATAGGCTTTTAAGAACAAACATCATGTGAAAATAACAACGGTAAAAGAACTCTTATATTTACCATTCAGAGAATTCAAAACAATTAATAATTTATCATTTGTTGAAAGGTGTACAATCAAAACCACCCAAATATGGGACATAGAAGAGGAAGCCACCTGCTGAGTTGGAGGCGAGTGCATGAGCAGCAAGAAAAAGTTGCCGAGTATGAATAGTTGGAACAGAGAAATTAAGTTTGGCCTGGAGAATCTGAAAATTGCTGATGCACCCAAAGATATTGGATTAGAAGAAGAAGAAGACGAAGAGGAATGGGATGCAAAGACCTGAGGTGATTTTACTCTTAATGTCAATGGTGCATTCGATGATGAAGAGAGTGGTCGATGTAGGTGGGATTTAATCTTTTGTGGATAGATATCTCTCTTCCAGTATAAGTATTAATGTAAATATTAGTGACATTAAAAAAAAAAAATTCATTAGTGCTTTTCTGTTGAAATAGATGGATTGCATTTAAATGCACATGTAGAATTTTTGGCTTCCTCGAAATTAAATATTTAAAATTCACCTAAAAATGATATAACACCATTTTCATCTTCCATGCAATTCTTTGCATCATCAAATCATTCATATATTTGCATTTAAAGATAAATGCAACAACCAATAAACATAATCTAAACTTAAATTATTAAATCTTTATTCATAAATAAAACACATATCACTCAATGTCAGTGTCCAATAATTCACGTCTCTGTCACACGTGAAAATCACCATTGTCACCTCGCTAAAAATTGTCCAAAAAATATATAATGGTTTAGGTTGATAAAATTTTTTCGAGGTGGCTATGTACTTCAGTTGAATAAAAATTAGGACTATTTTAAAAATTTCAGTAATTTCAAGTAAATTTTATGTCAGAGAGATGGACTGTCAAGGAAGACCCAAGGTCCAAATGCACATGTAGTCGTAGCCCAACACCTTAGCACTTTTCAGATGTTATTACGGGACAGCCCATCAGTACAACACTGCTGCAACAATCTTCACTACGTGTACGTAGATGGATCGCACGTCACCTGCAACGAATAAAATCTGCCTTTCAATAGTGAGGATTGTATGATACTGTTAGATTAGCTCAAGATAATTCATGGTGTATTCCAGGGTTTACTACAAGACCTACTTTGAAGGCCACATTTGTATCATTTATTCGTAGGCTGCCATTTTAAGAAAGAATACAAAAATTTGTCCACAAAATTCCCACCTTTTTTCCCGTATATCCTTCGCTTTTTATTTTGATACATATATGTGTGTTTTATTTTTTTTTAAAAATTTTGCAGCTCTACAGTTGCCCATTAATCCAATGTTTACAGCCAAAAATGCCGTTCCTCTGCAACTATGAATTCTCAGGATACCGAGAAGAAGAAAAGGCAGCCTAGGTTGAAGTTACAGACAAGACAATTAAGGAAGAAGGATGCTGCCGCAAAAAGAATGATGCGCCAAATGCAGATGCTACGTCTAAACAGGATGAAGAAAGCATTCGCCAGTTTGCTGCATTATCTATTGGTTTTATCCGAGGTACTAATATTGGGGGAGGTGAGGCTAAGGGTATTTACACAACAGATAGGTGCAACATATTCCCTGCGGAGAACAATAAACGTGAAAGAACTAAGGAATTAAAAGCTGATACAAAACTGAATCTTTTACTAACCTCAGATCACGGGGTTCAGGACGGTTTGACATTGCAATTTTGGTGTGGATGGCCTAACTACAAACTAGAGAATCAGCTGAATCATATTTAAAACAGAGTAAACAAATTCAATCAATGCCTCGAACAAGGTGAGATTCCATGCATTATGTCATCCCTGCAATGCCGTTGCTTTTGTCTTTTCCAGTTGGTGTTTACTATTGTTTTTCTTTTCTGTTATTTACCCTTTAATTATGCAGACAAAATTTTTCTTTTCTTGCCATAACGAACCTATTGTAAAAGCATTTGAAACAACAATCTGAACAGGCAAAGAATGAAATTTAAGACGAGGCTTCAAGGGTCTAATACGTTTAGCCATTTCTACCATTTTCTTAACTCTGTTTGGCAGATTATACCTCTGTTTCGGGAAAATTAGCTGAATAATACTGAAATGAAGAGGGAAAGACTTTTCAGTATTCTACCAGCTACTGCTGTTGGGTCTCAAGCAGAGGCATTGAACACTAGAAGATGGATCAATAAGGCAAATCTCCTGCTCCATTTTGCGATTTATGAGATTAAATGGATATATCGTAATCGTTCTGCGGTGTTCTTCAACTAGAAAAGTCCTTCACTCAGCCTTGGAAAGAATAAATATTACTCCATTGTAAATGAGATACAATTTTTTAATTCAGCACTCCTTAAGCTTCAGTAATGTACATTTGAATTTAAAATATAATCCACCAACACAAATAAATAAATATACAAGAAAACAAGAGTAAGCAAAACACATGTATACACTAAATAGCTGTTCATATATTAATTTAAAATAATTAACAAACCAAACACTAACTATAGCAACGAAAAAGGAGGAAGAATTAAAATCTCAACCTCCCAGGGAAAAACATTTAAAAGGAAAGGATTCTTCCAGTACAGGGAAGACCAACAAACCAACCCAACTAAAAAATCTGTACTCCTACAACTTCATATTCCAAATTAATAACACCATGCATCGATCTTTGACAGAGAACCTACAGCCAAAGCACTAAGCAGCGGATGGGGCGGTTATGTAGTGAGCAACCCCAGCCTCCGATAACGCTGCCAAAAATTGCTGCAGGTTCACTGGCTTAGCCTCTGCTGCTGCTTCATTTGCAGCCAGATAGTTCTTGTAATCCAAAGTCTCATCGTTGTATATATCCCACCATTTTTGCACTAGCATCTTGATGTCCTCCCTCTGCATGTTCTCTTCTTTTCCTGTGTACCTCCAAGGCTTAGACCCCTGCAATTCATTAATAACATCCATTAGATTTTGTCATATTTCGTAATACAATGAGAACTTTGTGCGATAATATTACACTACTTACAGCAGCACAGTAGTGAACAACTTTCACTTTGTCAAGTTCAATGTTCTCTGGGTGACGCCATAACATGGCCAGGACAAGGTTGTAAACAGGGGGAATAGGCTTATAAATATCCCTGAAGAACATGTTCAGAAAGTCCTGCAAATTTACAAGGTAATTAATTATTATTAGTCAATGAACTTTCTTTAACCAAAACTGAACCGAGACGTAATAATTGAGATAGAATGGACAAATTACCTGCTCCGCAAATGGAGTTGGGGGAGTCATTTTAAGGGTTTCGAGGAGGTCGTGATAAGTGGAGAGACTTGGCTCGTAAACAAACATGCCAGCGTTGAAGTAGAGAGCAGGTTTAGGACCAAGCTCAGCAGGCCATTTGACTCTGTCAGGGCACTGTTGGCAGTAACCAATCTTATACTGTGGGGTGTGGCTCCAGGTTTTTTCACAGAAGCAGTCCATCACAGCATAGAAATAACCATCTGGCGTGTCAAAAAGATGATCTATGTTCTCAAAGACTTGGATGTCTCCGTCCAAGTATATCATCTTGCTGTATTCCACAAACTGCAATTGAAAGGCATCGAAATTCAGAACCAATAGCAAACACGAACACAAACATGCAACGAAACAACAGTTCTAAGGAATTGAAAAGCTCTTTTCTTTCTCAATAAAATGTTTCAGGAGATATGAGTATTACTAAAAAAACAAAAAGACAAAAAAAAAAGAGCACAAAACGTTTCATTTTTACAGACTGTAGTGACAAGATAGTGACTGAACATGTTTCTTGACACGGACCTTAAAAAGGAAACATGCAAAACCGACATGACATCCACATCAAATAGACGAACCGATAAAAGTTACGTTGGTACGTGTAAAACATGCAAAAACTGAAAAACCTACCTCCCAAATACGAAGCTTCGAGTAGTTAATAACATAATAAGCCATGGCAAACTGAGTCTGGTTCTCGGGTGGATAAACCGGCTCGATTTCTCTCACTATGCAGCCCTGTTCAACCAGAATCTTCCTGTGCTCCTCCGGCACGTCGGGCAGAATTGCGACGACCAGCGGGTACTTGCTGTTCACCTTTCTCAAACCCTTGGCCAAACCGACAACTCCTTTCACGTAGTCCCCGTTGCCGGCTAGGAAAGTAACGTAAGCACGTTTCCGCAAACTGGGTGCTTTTGACAGAGAAGTGGTTTTGTCCACGGTAGCGGTGGTGATATCAGGGGCCATGATGAGGATGAAAGCGAGGTTTTGGGATCGAGAAATGGAAAGGGTACGCAGAAAAATTGATTCTCGGACGAGAAAATAAAAGTTTTCTTGGATCCTTAGGGTGTTTGGATGCTAGAAAAGTTTGGAGACTTTTGAAAGCTTTGAATAGACGAAGACAAGAGTGTTTAAGGCTTTTGTGATTTGGTGGTGAAGAAGGAAGTTGGGGGTGTATATATAGGAATTTGGGGTTGGTGTAATTCTGGAAAATGACTGAAATTTATGGAAATTTGATTAATGGTTTTTCCGGGCAAGGGAAGATGAGCTGTGATGAAATCTGTCCCCAAAATTTTTACTAGAAGACAAGGAATTTGTTATAATACGACGTCACTTTATCTATTTTCTACCAGACGTCGACGTTTCGATGTTTGACTTGCAACTGTTATGAGCTTGACTGCAGTTACTCAAAACTTTTATGCGTTGTCTTCCCCCAAAGAAATCGGACTCTACGTGTGGCACTGACTTGATCTGACGGTCACGGACAGAATTCTGGATTTGGACGGTGCTCGAAAAAGGTTAATTAATCTAATTTAGAATATCCTGGAAAATCCTCAGTCAACTTTTTCCATTATGCTGAAGCACTCCTCTTTTGTCCGTAATTTACAACTTCAATCAACTTTATTTACCCGTTATTAAGTAGAAGTATGAGGGCAATTTTGTCCAGCGCTAGAAGTTTCAAGAATAACATTTTGTGTATAATCATATACACACACTAAAAGAATGAGTTAACGTCCTTTCCGCGAGATTAAGATGACCTTATTTTGTTCATTAGAATCAACGGTGGAATCAGTATATTATTTGGAATTGAAAAGGCCACTGTACACGTGATAGCTCATTCGTCACGAAGCTTCCGTTATTAAAATTCTTATTAAGAAAATAAAAAGGGCAAAAGCGTGTTTAAAAAAAAAAAATACCATGTTAACTTCCACCGCCGAGAGACCAACAACCGGGCCTTTAATAACTGCACACGAAAATCACTCGGTTTCATGACACGTATACAATTAGGGCGTACGTGGCGTCTCCACAGAGGTCTATTTTCGTAATAAAACAGATGTCTGGGGTCCAGTCCCTACGATCTGCCGCGCAAACTTTGGTTTGACTACGTGGCAGGCCCACACAAGTAGGTTAGATATTGAAAATATTAGGCAATGGATTTTGATGGGGTCCACCAGTATCCATTTCGTGTCAATGAGGTGGGTCCGTTTGCGAGAAAAGCTGCCACGTTTCCATCTGATTTAACGGACGGCGTCGTTCCATTCGGGCACCAGATTCAGCAACTTCCCTGAACTAACGGAGTGATTTTTCCTGTAATGCAGTTAAGTTAGTTGGGCCGGAACATGGCCCTACAATTAATTTATGGATAACATGATCTTAACAGGATTATTTTAAGATAAAGTTTCAACTTTAGACTAAACCGACCTGTTAATTATGGATAATATTTTTTGGACATTATTTATTTATTTGTTTATTAAATTCTTACGATAATGTTGGGACTTTTGACTAGCTAATCACATCAAGAAAAGTATTAATTTGACTTGGGAATTTTAGCCTTTTTGAGAATATTCTTTAAGATTCTTTGTTGTTCATGAAATTACATCAAGGGAAAAATGTGCAAATATGAAATTGCCATTTTAATGTAGCTCACATAAAGAAAAGAAATTATGATAGGGATTAATTACAATAGATATGTAGATATATATAAAATAGTAGATAAATTATTTATAATCTTGATATAAACACGTTAAGCGTGATTGAATTATTATTAATTAGTAAAATTTATTCAAATAATACAAGAATTTTCGTTTAACTTAATTTTGTTTTGTTTAAGGAAACTCAATCAGGGTACGAATAATCAATAGCCTAAGATTGTGGAGATTAAGGAGATTCCTTTTACCCTTTAAGTCGCTATAATGGAATTTTAGTGCTTTAAATTATGTCTTACAATGCCAATTTATTGCGTACAAGAGTCAAAAGTAATACTGCTCTTTTCATCTTCAGCATGAAATTATTTTCCATCTCGCAACCCACCCACAAAATGCAAATACAAAATTGATGGAAACAGTGAAACAAAAAGAGAAACCAATGCATTAAAGTTTTTATTATTATTTTTTATAATGGAAGTCAAGCAAGATCTACATTACAAATGAATTAAGTTAATGTGTGTTAACTACTAAAACTGACTGTGACATGCATGATTTTGTCAAAATAATCAGCAACCGCGTATCAGAATTAAACAACAACAACAACGTAATCTTTTCATGACTTAATATATTAAAGATTTAAGGTGGTGCATTGCATACCATAACTTTTGCTTTTGCTTCAAGAATTCCCACGCGACATAACTTTAAGATAAGAATTTGTACGACATTTTTTCATCGTTTAAAAATTTATCGTGACACTTTAAAAATATATTGTTATTAACGATTTTGATTTTATTTTTTTAATATAGTTCACGATTTTTTAGTTGGTTGTCAAAATTAGGATATATAATAAAATATTTTCACATATTTCTTATTAAATTTATGAAAATTACAAATAAATAAAAAAAATTGTAAAAATTCACTATAAATTCAATATAATATGAAGCGGGTTCGGTTTCATTAAAAATTTAAAAATCAGATTCACATAATAAAATTTCAAATTTGATGTTTTTAACTAAAACTAAACTAAACTAATTTCAAAAAGACAGCAACAGCCGCTACCCCTCCACCAATCACCATCCCCACCATCATCAACCGCTTCAAAGCTTTCAGCATGCACTCACCAGACCAAACCCTAACAACATAATCAACAGCCTAATGAGCACAGAAGACGTCAAGAGCTAGAAAAACATCATCTCCTTCGTCGCTTTTGCTTTCTGTCTCTCCTGTCTCTCCGCCACCTTGTTCGTTCATTCCGATGACTTCTGTCTTCCCTTGGACCTCTTCACTTTATTATGTCAAATTGTCTTCCAATGCCTTATGTTCTCCGTCTTTTCAGGCCGTTCTTCGGTCGTCTAACTCTTCGTAGAAAATCTATTCTCGTCACGTATAATTCCACTAACGGTAATTCATTAATGGATATATTAAAATTTTCAATTAATATGAATCTGATTAATTTTTATTAATTGTATCCAAATTTTAAATACAAATATTTATTTATTAATCGTATTTAAATGAATTATATCCGTAACATAACATAAAATATTATTATAATTTGTTTATTTATCATATTCAAATGAATTATTAATGAAGTAGAAAAAGTAAAGATAAATGAAACAAAAGTTTCAAAAAGTTTATGAATAAATTTTATTAAAAAAAAGGTAATTAAACAATAAAGTAGGCTCTCTTATATATAATGAAAAAAAACCTAAGTTAACACAAATAAAAAAAATAAAATCCTACCAAAACAAGAAAAAAAAGTAAAATATTTTGTCTTACATCCGCTCTCTATCACTTGAAAACGAACTTGTTCTCAAGTTTTCTGGGTATAACACTTTGTTTTCATGATACTCGTACAGGTCTGTTACATTAAAAGTGTTTAAGATATTCTAATCATTTGACATCTCTAATACATAAGTATTATAATTAATCTTCCTTGTAACGTGAAATAGACCATACTTTTTGTTCTGCAATTTGCTACAAATCCCATGAAATCGATTTTTTCACAAATAAGCTATTATAAGATCGTGTTCCTGGAACACCTTTTGTCGCCGATGTTGATTTGCATCTTGTTTGTATGGCAGCTTCCAAGTTAGCACGAACTTTCTCCTATATTTTTTATATCCTTTTTATCATATTTTCTCTAGTCTTGTTAATCCTTGACAAAACTGGTAAAATCACTAAGTTTAATGCATGACGGGATAATTGTAAATAAACTATCTTAAATGCAGTTTTGCTAATCAAACAATTTATCATATTATTACAAGCAAATTTTATTTAAGACAACACTGCATTATATTACTTAGACTTCTCCCCACAAATACAACGTAACATATTTTCTGATATTCGATTAATCACCTCTGTTTGTCCATCAATTTGAGAGTGAAAAACACTGCTATAGTGTAATTTCGCATCAAATTTTTTCCATAAAGCACGCCTAAAATGACTAAGGAATTTGACATGACTATATGGAGTAATGGACTTACAAATGCCATGTAGACAAACTACTTTCTTAAAGTATAATCCCATCACATGTATTGCATCACCAATTTTTTTACAAGCAACAAAATGAGCCATCTTTCAAAACGTTCCACAACAACAAGGTTAAAATCATTACCTCATTGGGCGTGTGGTAATCCTAATGTAAATCCATTAACACATTCTCCCAAATATTTTCAGGCACAGGCAATGACATATACAATTTAGTATTTTGAACCTGTCTCTTAGCAACTTGGTACACTTGGCACCTTTATATAATTTTTCCTACGTCTTGTTTAATTTATGGCCAATAATATCTCTCTTCTATCAAAACCACCATCTTGTCTCACCTTATATGGCCAGCTAAACTGCCAACATATAATTTCCATATTAACTTCTCATACAATGAACAATAAGGAATGCAAGCTTGTTGACTTTAAATAGATAACCACCAGAAATAAGAAAATCTGTCACTTGCTAATTGTGGTTACACTGGTCAAAAATTGCGTGAAAATCTTTATCAGTTGCATATTACTCTTTCACTACCTCAAACCCAATTATCATATTACTCAATATTACCAAAAAAATAACTCGCCTACTTAAAGTATTAGCTACCTTATTATGTTGCTCAGACTTATGCTTCAATATAAATGCAAATTTTTACATATATAACACCCACTTGTCATGCACTTTATTCAAATGATGCTAACTATCGATATACTTCAATGCATGGTGATCACTATAATGTACAAATTCCCTCTAAATCAAGTAATGCTCTTAATGTATCGATGCCCTGAACATTACATACAATTCCTAGTTGTAAGTAGACCACTTCTTTCTAGCATCACTTAACTTTTCATTAAGATACTCGATATATTTACCCTCTTGAATAAGAACAGCACTAATACCTATCCCTAAAGTATCATACTCCACCTTAAATAATTTGTCAAAGTTAGCTAGTGCCAATATAGAAGTCGTATAAAATTTTTCTTTCAAGCTGACAAAACTCTTATTTTGTTCATCATCCCAATTAAATTTTTCCTTTTTTATGTACTTAGTAATAAGTGTTATGATGGTGCTAAAATTACAAATGAATTTACGATAAAATGTTGCTAATTCATCAAAACTCCTCACTTTACTGACAATCTTTGGTGTAGGCCAATCTTAAATTACTTTAACCTTAAACTTATCAACTGTAATGCCGTCAGCATCAACTACGAACCCCAAAAATACCAAATTTGTTGATTTCTTTGGATTAACGAAGTGCAAGTGTATAAAATTACACTTTTTCAGGTTGACAAACAGAAAGGCATTACCATCTATTCGTGTAATCCCTTTTTAGTCTTAAATGTTGTATTCCACTCATATGAAAGTTTGATGCGAACTTGATGGTAACTGCTACGCAAGTCAAGTTTGGAAAACATTTTTGGTTCCCTAAGCTGGTCTAGCATATCCTGTAATGTGGGATCAAAAACCAATACCTAATAATTATTTTGTTGATTGCTCTACTATCTATGTGATATTCGCCAACTACCATCCTTTTTAGGGACTAAACATGCGGGAACTGCATAAGGGCTTTTGCTCTCCTGAATAAACCCTTTCTTAAATAACTCATCCACCTAATTCTGTAAATTTTCATACTCCTTGAGACTCATTCTATAATGTGGCAAGTTGGATAACTAGCTTTAGGTACAAAATCAATGCTATGTTGTATATCTTACATAGGTGGTGTCTGATATCTCCTTTGAAACTATATTAGAAAATTCAAACAATAATAGTTATACGACCTCTAGAACTTTTACCATTGATTTTAATTCCTCATCCTTTACTACCATCATACAACCCTTTTATTACAGTTAAAAAATTTATCCTCTCTACTTCATGAACCTTCTGCACCTCCTTAATTTCACTCATTAGCACTAGTACTATTTTCTTCCTATTTCATCAAAACTCATAAATATTTTGTTGTCCCCTATGCATCGCATCAACATCATATTGTCATGGCCTTCCCAATAACATATAACATGCTTCATATCCACAACATCACACAACACATCATTTTTATAAAATTTTCTAATTGAAAAAATAAGCTTATAAACTTCAATTACACGTGTTTTGGTTCCCTTTTTGATCCAGCTAATTTTGTAGGATGACAAGTGTTTTTTTGTAGGTAAATTCAAGACATTTACTAATGTCTTAGACACAATATTTTCACTGTTGCCGCTGTCACTTATCATCTTGCACGCTTTATTTTTAATTGTTTCCTTTGTAAATAAAATCTTATTTTATTGCATCTCCTTTTCCATTTTAGGTGCCAATAACAGTTTTTACACAATACAAAAAATAACTTTTCCTTTATCACTATCAACCATGTCAACTTTTTCCTCATTTTCATATTCGCCTTCTTTATCTTTTACCATAGCGCCACATAATGTGTTACACCTTTATTTTTTTCCATTCTGAGCATTCATTAGATCTATTCCCAAACTATTGACAACTATAACACTTGCTTGTCATTGGTTTCATATATAAGTTACTAGTGTGTTGCTTAGTAGTTCGTAGGTTAGCAAAATTACCCTTTTGCTTGATTTCTCCTCCACTCATATTCGGTGTTACACCTCTATTTTGCAATACCTGGTTTGGTAAAGTCGAAAATTATCGTGCTACAATTTGTGACGTAATAACAAGTTGCTGTAATTATCTTTTCAGCTTCCTTACCTTATTCACAGTTTCAGAAAAATTCCAAATTGTATATATGTCAAATTAGTCTTATATGTCAGTTTGTAATCCTCTACTAAATCTAACAACTAATTGTGATTTCGACCCTTTCAAATGGTTCTTAGATCATAACCTATAAAATTCTTTAGTATTTTTGTTGACTGAACGATTCCTCTATCGAAAATTATTTAATTGCTTAAATAAATTCTGCTTATAATTAGAGGGTAAATATTAAGCCTTCATCTTCTGTTTCATACCTCCTAAGACCTAATTATGTCTTTTCTTTAACGCCGTCATTTATTTTGAACATGCTGCCACCACACGAACGCATCCCTTTTCAACTTCATTGTTACCGATTTTACTTTCCTCTTATTTAGGATGTCCATATAATCAAATAAATTCTCTACATTTGCCAACCAATCAAGGAAGTTTTCTATGCGCAAACTCTCTTTAAATACGAAAGGTTTAAGTTTACCTTGTAAGCACCATAATTTTCACTTTCACATGTTTGAATAGAATTTTGATCAATTATATCATCATTTGAATTCTCATCTCTCTAAGTTCTGTTATTCATAATACCAAGTGATTGCGACACTAGTATCGAACCATGGGATGGGATCCCATCTGCCCTTTATGCTCATGTTTAACCATCTTGTTGTCGCCTAATTCCAACTTGTCCAACCTTTAATCAAAATCTGCCAATTCTTGATAAAGAGTTTGAGTGAATTCCCTGACGACTACCTTTCCGACTTCCATGGCTATCGTACAAATAGCCTCCACTGTTAGCACATACACCCCGAACATTGTTAGTAAAATGGTTGCTTCCCGTATTTCTGTTGCGCATCATTGTAGTCCCTACTCTAATACCAATTAATGAAGCGGAAAACGCGGAGATTAATGAAACCAAAGTTTCAACAGGTTTTTAAATGAATTTTATTTAAAAAATAGCTGACTAAACAATAAAGTAAACTCCTCTATATATAATAAAGAAAACTTAAGTTACAAATAAGGAAAAATAAAATTCTACCAAAATAAGAAAACTACAAATTAAAAGAAAACATATTAAATAGAAGAAAATAAAAAATTTCATTTTACATCAGTTATACTCGTAATAGAACCAAATTTTGTTTAAACATAATTATTTATTTAAATGTTAATTACAGTTACTAGTTTAAACACAATTAATATTAAAAATTTTAATTTTAATTTTTTTTAAATTTTTTAATATTTTTGTTACATTTATATATTGATTTTTTTTGTTTACAATTTTTAAAAACTTCAGACATGACAAAACCTTCTATTTTACGTGATTTTTAGTTTTTACAAACCTGAGGGAAGCCATCTGAAAATCCCCCTGTACATCATTTCTGAGGAAAAAGAATGCATATCAAAACTGGCTAAGCTTTCGGTGATTACTCGAGACAGGTTCTTCACTCTTCACCCAGTTATGACCATGTGGGCTTTTTAGATACAAAAGTGGGGCAGTTTTATGGGCTTCAACCACAAAACATGGAGGATTTATGGGTCTTGCAACACGTCAAACCAACCCGACTTCATACGTCAAACCATGCTGTTCAAACTTCAAACATCCGAAACCCGGTATACTCTGCTAATGCAAGAAGAAATTTAACAGTCAGGAAAATGACCTGAATTGGATTTATTAATTCTCGTATAAAGGTTATGGTACATAATACATATAGAATTCAAATGTTTTCGGTTGAAATCAGGGACATTTGGAAAGCCCACAACTTGGTTGAAGAAACATAATTGTAAGGGGGCAAAAAGTTAAGAAGAGAGAAATTAACTAGGCCTGGAGAACAAGTTTCCTGCCAAGAATCATGTCATCTGTGGAGAAATCAGCCTCTTTCCTGAATGTACCCCTGCCGAAGTCTAGATTGTAGGAGTCTGTAAGACCTTCAACGAGGTCAAACTCAGGCGTCCATCCCAGCACGTGCTTTGCCTTTTCAATTGATGCGAAGAAATGCTGCATAGATTATGTTATCAAGAAATCATCATTTGATTCTGACAAGGTAACTGAAAAAAACTGTTGCAGGTGGGACTTCTTTCAAAAATAAATGGCAAATGGAAAATGTGGAAACAACTTTTCTCCTTTCACTTTTGGGTAATTGTTGACAAATAAGCAACCATGAGAGTTTTCTAAAAGGCAATCTCACCTCCAAGAACTTTCTTACTGACATGAAACTTATCATTTATCAGAGAAGTTTGGAATAATGCAATTTAGCAATATCCAATTTTTTGGATTACATGCATATGTAGAATGCAAATATCAATATCTTAATCATGTCGACTGGAGAATGTAGGTTTTGAGCTTGCAAATTACCTGGTCCCTGAATGGAAATGCCTTTTTTTTACCAAAGTCAAACTCTTTGGGGTTGTAGTGCACAATTTCAGGCTCAGGAAATCCACCAGCCTGGGAAGAAAATGTAGAATGGATAATTTTTCCAGTCAGTCAACTTCAATCACATGGGCATCTAGACTATGTTCTATCAGCAATACAATCGTCTGATACCTTTGCGCATGCCCTTGCTAATCCATCAAAAGTGACATACTTTTCTCCAGAGATGTTGAATACCTGCTGGCTAGCTTTTTTGTTACCTAGAACCTGAACAAAGGCCTTAGCCAAGTCCTGCAATTGCATACAAATCTCATTATAAACTGTCCTTTAAATTTTAAGAAATGAAAATATTATGAACACTCTTGGATGAATGTTTGCTAAAGCAAACTGGATTAGCTGTATAAACATCAACCATAAATTTAGACAGAAGACAATAGAAGAATAGACTGGCTGGAAAAGAACGCTTTTGTTAACTTTAAACTGGAGTTGCTTGCAAACAAACTGTTTATTTGGTTATGCTAACTCTAGAAGGGAGAAATGAACCAAATTAAATATGAAAACTTCATAGACAGAAACTCCAATTAGAGATGCTTCTAGTTTTGCTAACCTTTACATGACCAAGTTGGGTTATTTGAACTCCTGAGCCCGGAATTGGAATGGGGCGACCTGCTTTCAATCGGTGAAAGAACCATTCTTCGACAGGGTTGTAGTTCAAGGGACCATATATGTAGACTGGCCTTATAGAAGTCCAATTCACGCCTTTGGATTCCAGTAAGGATTCTGTATTTAGTTTTCCCTTGTGCCTGCTTTTTGGATCAACTGCATCTGTCTATAATCATGTACTAAATGATTAGAATATAGCAATAAACACAAAAAAAAAGAAAACAAATCAGCACACTGCATCTTTTGTGCAAGTAACAGAGATGTGAATTCACACCAACAGCAGAATCATTCTTCACCACTTGAGAAGAGATGGAAAGAGAACACCATGTTAGGGTATAATGAAGCTTCTGCTTTCGGAGTGTATAGTAAGCAGAACATAATTTTAACTTTTAGATGCCAAAACTGGACTGGGAAAAGCTAGGCTAAGCTTGAACCGAAGCAACTAAAACAAAGAGGGTATTCTCATCATTTAACATGGAACTCATAGTTACTCATGAAATAGTTAAACTGCTGAATATATTCTGGATTTGTAATCAGCCACCAAAAGGAAAAGTTTCAGTCTTTTCAATAATGGCACTAGCAACAAGGTAACAGTGACATTCAACAAAGAAGAGGGAGTAAACTTCAAAAATTTCGCAACCCAGCAATGAAATATTATATGAAGTTAAACCATGAGTATGTGTAGCACAGTTTTTTCAATACATTTGGACAAACTATAAATAATTTTCTCTTAAGAATTTCATTAAATCCCAATGGACATTTAGCTATGTTACCCATGTTCTTTCACAGAAATATCTTAAAATTTTCAAGGTGGTATCAAGCCCTTATGCATCACCATGTTGCATCAAGGTCTTTGATTTTTAAGCCTTCTAAAATAAAAGCATAATTATGACCCACCTCCGCGTGTGGTAGAAGGTCAGATTTGAGATAAACACCAGCAGAAGAGCAGTATATGAACCTGAGAATTAGAAAAAGATTTCCAAATTACAGACCAGGAAAACATTGAAAGGTTTTACTCATGAGTTTTCACATAAAAACATAATCTGATATATGGATTAGTCTATCCCATTCGCTCACATTATTTCACATATTCAGCGCTGATATTAATGCTAACGCTATAGTGAAGCATTTTATAGTTTCAAAGCTGTCTTTAACTTAGGCCATGGATTGCCCCTTATATTATCCAACCGAATATATTCATGTCATCATTCACATTTCTGTTCAATTTAACTCGTAGCAAGCCATATCTTGTTCCAGCACAACCATCAATCTTGCTGTGGACATCTGAACAGGCAAACTTAATAGTATTAAAGTTCAAATGTTCAATGATTAACCCTATTAAAGACCTAATGAATTAAAATGATTATATGTATAGCATGATTAGACTCTATAATTCAACAGAGATGTTCAAAGCATACTGTTCTAGCTTTGGCAGTGCATCCAATATGGGTTCAACCTCATCTGCTTCTCGTCCTGAGATACAGCAAAAAAGAATTCAGTGTACTGAAGAAAAGAAAGTGAGATTTATTATGTGCTTGTTATAACAAATTGTATCCCAGTGGAAGGCAGTAAAGTGAAAATGAAATGCACAATAAGACTATATATACATACCGTTTATATCATAAACAACATCAAAACCTTGGGCAGAGAGACTGGACTTCACAAAATCAAAGTCCTTTCTGTCTCCTTTCAAATGCAAGATCTGTTAAATCATAAATAATAATACTAATAAAAAATTAAGCACCTATCACATACTAGTTGATTTGCTTCAAAAGGTAACAACCGCAGTCTTCAACTAAGGAATAATTTCAAGATAGCATCCAAAATGTCTAGCAAATTTCTCAAACATTTATAATAATACCTTCGAAGAAAACTCAGCATATTCCTGGTCTGATTCACCCGGCAATTGTTGGGTGATTGGTGCTTTTCCCCTAGTAAACAAGGTCACCTGTGAAATGCACGTGATATGAGGTAAAATATTACACGACACAACGAAATAGAAAAGAAAGCAAATAAGAAAACAGAAGACAGCGGTGAATACTCATACCTGATGACCCTCTTTGACAAGAAGTCTCGACAAAAATACACCAATGAATCGGGTTCCTCCCATTATAAGAATGTTCTTCTCACCGGAGGCTGTAACTTGCAGTCCTTTTGGCTGCCATACCTTTCTTTTACACTGCAACATGCACATATCAACAGTTTTGTTATAACGCTTTTGCCGCCTTTTCAAGTTGACAAGAAACTCAAAATCTAGCAAACACCCACTTAAAGCAAAGTTGTTAACATATCAATGTAGAATTTATAAATTTGATGACTCAAGAAGTATGACACAAGATTTCCAATATAGAACGGAACTTTTTAGACAGAAAAGATCTATCAGTAAACAAAAGAAGGCAGACCTGAATTTGGGAGGGAAGTCTGGTGCCATTGAAGTCAGAAAGGGAAGAAGTGAAGAAAGAGAAAGAAGGCTGAGTTTTGTGCTGAACCACCACCAAGCTTGCCATGATGCTGATCCTGCTAATGGCTTAGCTTCTGTATTTGGTATTGATTGGTGGTGGAACTTTGGAATGAATTTTCGAAAGATTCTTCTTAGCCATACCTTTCTTTCATTCTTTGGTTCTCTCTCATTGTTACGGTCAGGATAAGACAATGACCCACCTGACCATGGTTATACGGATAGCCTCCCGTTTCTACATTCCATCACCTCCTCTCATGGTGTTGTGGGAAAATTGTCATGGCCTAGAATTTTTGAGGACAAAAAAACAAAAGCAAGGGCCATTCTAAGTGCGGTCCTCCTATTCTTGAGGACACCATACTTCCTGAAACTCGTTGCAAAAGGGTTGCATTCAGCATTCAGCATTCACACGAGTGTTTTGAGCGATACAATAAAAAGAAGGCCATAATATCTCGCCAACCTAGACTTTTACGCAGTCCAGATCAGCCCATCAGAACTAATTGGGCCACGGATAAGCTTCAAGTCTTGTTACAAAACTTTCGGCCCGGCTCAAATGCGAGAACTTCTTTTACTTATCACTAGTCACGCACGTTTTCGATCTACGACGAACGAAAACATAACCTTAGAAAACAATTGCAAAGAGATATATTTCGCCTGAAAAATTCTCTCGACGCAGAATTGGTCCTCGGCTTTGTCAAATTGTGAATTGGATTCTCATCATGGATCTCAACCAGGTGAGTTATAAACTTGTTTATCACTTTATAGTAATTCGGCAATTGTTTCCTTACTTTTGTTTCTTTTTCTTTTACGTGATATGTTCTGACTACTAAAATTTAGATCTATAGTTTTTGGATGATTGAAATTGTACCGATTTGTTTGTTTATGGATATAATGAGATATTGGATAGAACCTCTGTTTGGTCCGTGGGAATCTGAGAAGAGAATAGAAAATGCTAATGTGTTGTGCTTTCTCGCAGTAGTCTAAAGTTTTTCTATAATCGTGAATATTACGTTGCTTTAATCTCATTATAGTAGTGAATTTGTTGAGATTCAGCTGGGTTTTGATTGCTTGCGGACAAAATGTAGGAATATACGCTGAAGTTTAAATCATTAAAGGGCGGAAGAAAGCTAGAAAAAGCTAATTCATGGAAGACTTTTATTCCCTATTTGGTTTGTGTGAGGCAGATAACTTACTGCAGATTCGGGATGTTGTTTTTGGTGCTTTTGTATATTTTGTTGATTTCCTGGACATTTGGATTATTCTTGAACCAGCTGCTGGGAGCATATTCTTAGCTTAAGTTCGAAAAGTTTTTGGCAATTGAAATACCATGTTCACTGCAGCTATCTTGTGCAATGTTATTAATTTCTGAGATATGGGACTAGTAAGCCAATCATTGTCCGATTCCTTTGTGAGCTTATGTTACTTTGCATCAGTGGACCTATTAATATTTTAATAGAATATTTGTTTGCTTGATGGCTTTTCACTTGAGTGCAAGAGTTGTGCAGCTGGTTGGGTAAGTTCAACAATTTGTGCCATGATGAAGTTTGATATCCCTCTCTGAATTTTATGCAAAAGAGATGTATATCTATAAAGTCTTGAAAAGTTTTGCTCTTCAAATAAAAGCCGAACCTTTTGTCTGTATATCTATGAAGTCTTGAAAAGTTTTGCTCTCCAAATAAAAGTAGAACCTTTTGTACAACTTTTTGATTTATGCTTGTTGGTAATTAAACCTGGATTTTTGTCAAAGCAAAGTTAAATTGCTTAATTGGTTCTCATAATTAGTTATGCTCTTGCTGATATAGTTTTAATCATGCGCAGCCTCCTGGTGAAAATTATGCCAATCCAAGAACATGTTTCTTTCATGTTTTCTTCAAGGTACGGTATTATATCTGTTCTAGTTATGTATCTTTGTTCTATAATCCTGTTTCCTAGCTCGATATCATGTTTCTGGTTTCTGGCAGGCTGCAGCTTTGGCATTCTACATACTTTCTGCCCTCTTTTTTGACAGCTTTGTCATAATTTTTGTGGTGACGGTTCTTCTTGCTGCTCTTGATTTTTGGGTTGTCAAGAATGTCAGTGGGCGTATTTTAGTTGGTTTGAGGTGGTGGAATGAGATAAATGATCTGGGTGAGAGTGTTTGGAAATTTGAGTGCCTTGACCAGGAGGTTAGTATTACCTATTTTATTTAGTACTGTTTATCTTCTTTTCACTATACAATCATTCTTTTTTGAGATACCACTTGAACTTCTTGAGAATCTTCTCTCCAGTAGTAGTGATAATTGAGTCTCATGCGTTCTTATCCTTGTTGTTGATGTAGTCAATGGCTCGAATGAACAAGAAAGATTCCTGGCTTTTCTGGTGGACTCTTTACCTTACAGTAAGTGAATACTGTTTGACTTCAGCATGCTACCTAATGACCAAAGTGTACTACACATATGCATCTTGCAAAGCTTTAAAGAATCTATGCAAGAGGGAATCCTGGTAGATTTTGAAGTAAAATGATAGTGACTTTTTTTTGGCAAGAATTCCCTATAAAGAATGTGAAACCTATAGAAATTGGCTGGGAAGATATATCAATATAATCACATTACTGCTGGGACTTTCTACTTCTCCTTTTGTTGTATTTTGTGCATTAAAAGTGAATTTTTGGGGTTTTTCATTTTTTAATCATGTAGGCTGTTGCATGGATTGTGCTTGGAATATTCTCTCTCATTAGGTTCCAAGCTGATTATCTCCTTGTGGTTGGAGTCTGTTTGACCCTCAGCATAGCAAACATTGTTGGTTTTACCAAATGCCGAAAGGGTGAGCAGCTCCTTTTTCTCTTGAGCATGATATATTCTTTGCACAAGCATAATCTTTGTTATTATTTCTTTACAATTATAATTTACTTGATGCTGTTTTCAGATGCTAAGAAGCAGATTCAACAATTTGCCTCCCAGACCATAGCATCACGATTCTCGTCTACCCTACAGTCAGCATTCAGTGTTGTTTGATTCATTCACTAAAGAAGCTGAGAGCAAAATGGACTAAACTTGCTTGTGTAAGAGATGCTGAGAAGAGATGGCAGCCTGTACAAATTTGCGAGTACTGGATGGATATATTTTTGAACTTCTTTGGGAAAATTAGTAGTTGCTTTTGTATTGAGCTTTTGGAGTCCTAATATTTGTACAATGGAATTACAAGAAAATACATTGATAAAATGACTGCTTTTCTTTGTTTCTTTTCATAAAAATTTGTTTGTTTGATTCAATCCTTGTTTTGGCTGTAATCAAGATTGAGCAAAATTGAATTTTGTTTCCACGATTACTACTACATTTTTGGGCAAAAATTAATTTACTGAGAAATATGAGAATAGATTTTGAAATGATATAACAGATTTGAAGTTTGAACATCACTATTAAGAAAGAATTTGATTTATATTTATATATTATTGTGAAAATTGATTGTTGGCAGTTATATAAGAAAAATTTTTAAGATTAAAGGCCTATTTTTACCCTTCATTTATTGAAATACAAGTGGGACACGGTATTACAATTTATTAAGAAAGAATCATCGCTTCGCGGCTTTACTCCAGTAACAGGAATTAGATAAGTGTTTTACATGCATTTAAAAATTAACTTTATTTTTTTTAATTTTTTTTCTTATTTAATTCAAATTATTCTTTTGTGAAAAATAATGTTAGCCTTGGTGGCTGTGCGTTGGTTGCGCCGAGGCAGCCTTTGTGGCTGTAAGCATGGCAGTCTTGGTCGTGAGCTGGCGACGTGTATGGCAACCTCGATCGCATGCAAAATAGTTTTGGTCGCACCACCTTCTCAATGTCACCACTGTATCGTAGATCTAGGGTTTTTTTAGTTTTAATTAAAGTTCTTTTATTATATTCAGTTTAACTTAAATGTTAATTGTTATTATTTGGAATAGTGATAATTTTTAATAAATTATATATATCTTTAATATACATTAATAAATTTAGATAACACTGAAAATAACTCCAAATTAAATATTTGTATTTTTAAATTCATCTGGAACATGTTTTCTATCCATGTTCCACAATGATCAATTAACTATGTACTAATGAATTCGGATCCATAGTTTAATTTGTGCGAAATCTGTACTCTCTAAAAGGTTGAGTTAGAGATACTTATCGTTAAAGTGTTAGTAAAACAATGTAAACTTATCCACTTAGAATTTGGTGAAATGTCGACTGGGTGGAGAATTCCGTGTCCAAATGGGAAATTAGAGTAGAGAATTATATTTAAATAGAGGTTTAAAAATTCAATTGCACCCCTTAAAATAAACTTAATATATTTGTGGACCACTAATTCGAAATATTTACGGCAAAAACATCCTACTTAGATAAATACGTGCTTTACCACACGATTTTGCTAGAAAATCAGTTTACGGAGACACAGATGTTGCAGTGTATATTTCTCCTCTCTGATTCCGGGTAAGATTCATCCTCAAATCCCTTCCTTTCTAATTTTCTTTATTTCCCATCTGGGTTCCCTAAGTTTACTCCTTTTCTTTATGTGACTAAATCGACGGGTCTGAATTGAGCTGGAATAATTGATTAATTAATGTTGGAATTGTTACAGAGAGGTAATGCTGGAAAAACAGCTAACTGGACATCGTGTAGATCGATCTATATGTGATTGGTTTTGGGATCACGTTATTGCTCAAGGTGATTCCTTCAAGGTAGCTATAAGTTACATGCTTCCATTTTTACGTTTGTGTTTCGTTTAATTTTCAGTTTTAATTGAATTCGATTTGTTATAGTTCTTCTGATTCAGTTTTAATTTTCAGTTTTAATTCAATTTGTGTTGGAGTATACTTAATTCTTACTTGTTTGTTTGTAGTCCATGCCCGTAATTGCTTCACCAACACATTACCTATTCCAAATTGTTCGTGAGGGAATTACCTTTTTAGCGTGCACCCAAGTTGAAATGCCGCCTTTGATGGGCATTGAGGTGAAAGTTCGATCCATACATGTTTTAGAACTTGGAATGTGATAATTTGTTGGCTGACAATGTTAAATCCTTGACCTTTATGGAAATGTCTTAGTTTCTTTGCAGGGTTGCTGATATCCTATCAGGTTACCTTGATGGGTTGAATGAAGATTTGATCAAGGACAATTTTGTCATTGTTTATGAGGTATTTCATAATTGTGCTAAGTATTCTTCCTGCAGCAATTCTTTTCCAACTTATTTTAGATACATTCTGCAATATAGATGAGCAGGTAGCTATAAAATTGTGCAATGATAATAAACTTTTATAGAATATGATAGATGAGGGGAAAGCTGCAAGTTAACAATTTTCATCCTTTCTTCAATTTCCTATATTATTATTTCGTGTCATTATTTTGGCTATTTAATGATGGTTAACTTTTGCTTGTATTGTTTTATGAGTAGGCTGTTTTTGTATTGATTGACCAATATACTTATTACAACTGGCAGCTGCTGGATGAGATGATAGACAATGGCTTCCCTCTCACTACAGAACCCAACATCCTTAGGGAAATGATAGCTCCTCCGAATATTGTTAGCAAAATGTTGAGCGTTGTGACTGGCAACAGCTCCAATGTGAGCGACACCCTTCCAGGTGCAACAGCATCTTGTGTCCCATGGCGAACAGCAGATGTGAAATATGCTAACAATGAAGTTTATGTCGATCTTGTCGAAGAAATGGATGCAATTATAAACAGGTGTATAACTATTTGCCATCTAACTCTCCTTTTTATTGTTAGTACTTCAGCGAGGGACTAATGAGCTTGGGTTATTTCCATTTCACGTGGTTTGATTAGTTGTCTCAGTTGCCTATACATGTTTCATATGTATCCTGCAAAGGTTTTTGTACACAAACTGCTAAGCAATATCTCTCTTTTATGCACTGCTTAGGGATGGGGTCCTGGTGAAATGTGAGATTTATGGTGAAGTTCAAGTGAACTGCCTTCTTTCAGGTCTTCCTGATTTGACTCTTTCTTTTGCAAACCCATCTATCTTAGATGATGTGAGATTTCATCCATCTGTTCGTTTTCGACCTTGGGAATCCCATCAAATTCTGTCGTTTGTGCCTCCTGATGGGCAGTTTAAGCTCATGAGTTACAGGTATGTAGTGTTTAGGTGGAATCCATGCTTAATTATGTGCTTCTTTTGAGAGGAAAAGTTTGATACTTAGGGTTATTAACCCTAATAATGTAGTCTCATGCAATGAAGTAGAGAATAAAAATGTTTGATTGATCTATTTGGGTCTTCATATAAAGATGCATTAGTTTTTTGTTTGTTGGCCACCTTTCCTACATTGAATATGTAGTTTATTTTGACAGAAGACATTCACTTATATGCAGGGTTAAAAAGTTGAAAAGTACCCCGATATACATAAAGCCACAGATAACTTCCAACGCTGGAACATGTCGCATCAGTGTGATGGTTGGAGTACGAAATGATCCTGGAAAGACAATTGACTCCATAACACTGCAATTCCAACTACCTCCGTGCATTTTATCAGCTGATCTGACATCAAATCATGGGACAGTGAATATTCTTTCTAATAAGGTACTTCTGCTGAATTATTGGGATACATCTCCATATCTCTTTGTCTGGAAGAATCATGAAGTGTGTTTTTACTGCTGCTCAAATGCTCGATTTGTCACTCAGTACATCTCTGCATGGAATATTAGTAGTTAAAACATAAAAGCCAAATAGAAATCTTCAGGTTGATGATGACAAGTCGCATTGATCCTTTTTTAAGGAAAAAAAAATGGTTGAATTTGATTGTTTATTGTTGGCATTTTGCAGATTTGCACTTGGTCAATTGGACGAATTCCCAAAGACAAAGCCCCTTCATTGAGTGGAACCATGGTGCTTGAGATAGGAGCGGAAAGCGTTCATGTATTTCCCACATTTCAAGTAGAATTTAGGATTATGGGTGTTGCCCTGTCTGGTCTGCAAATTGATAAACTGGATCTAAAGAATGTACCTAATCGTTTTTACAAAGGTTTTCGAGCTCTCACACGAGCTGGTCAATTTGAAGTGAGGTCATAATGCTGTTGTTTGTGTCAAGATGAAATTCAATTTTTTTATGCTACTAGAAGAAATCTTGTGTATGATAGTACTGTATTGTTTGTTGAGAGCCACTGTAATTCATGAAGTTTGACCATTCCCGGAATGAATACAATGAATCTACCTTTTCCTTCAACATGAAATGAGTGGTTTGATAATTTTACCATTATCCTCAAAATGTAACATGAAGAGAGAATGGAAAATTTTCGTATTCCTCTATTTCTATACATGAAATTAACCTAGTAACCAAGTCCAAATTTGGCCAGTATGAATCATACTTCATATAAGATTTCCATACAACTTCTTCATCCCATACTAAAGTTGGCACCCTGGCTTCAACAGCAGCCAGTGCTCAGGCCATGCTGCTGCAGCCACAACGGCAACTGCCATGCCATATGATACTGACCAATTCAGAAATAAACTTATTGACTCATATTTTTGTTATCCTTTTTCTTGAAACTAGTCAAAAAATACTTGATAAATGGACACAATCAGGGTCTTGTTTGGCTAGAGGAATTTAATAACTTTTAATGGGGATCTTACATCGACTCCGAAGGAACAAAAAGAGAAACTCATCACACAATTATGTTGATAAAATCCCCCAAAAAATGTTAAAAACCAACAGTGTTACAGGGGCTCATGCTACAAATGATCAATAAACATAGCAAAAGTAGGAGCAAACCTTATGGTATATAATCTAAAACAATCAAGCAGACAACTTATTTACTCTGAAGGAATCAATAACTTGGCGAAGATCATTTTCCTCTTCCACAAAAACATTTTCTGGTGTTTGTAACCTCAACTCATATAACCTGTTGTTTTCAACTCCAAGAACAGAAAGATATCTCCGGTCCCATTCCAAACTAACAACTCTATCTCGTGGCATCACTGCTAGCTCATTGTTGTTTGCATATGACTTTATGTTCACCTGCTAGCAAGCAATTTCAATGCATACAATTTAAATTTACTTCTAAATTTCCAAGAGAGGAAATGTAAGCAAATTTAACAGGGCAGCAGCTTGAGCAAATCGTCTTTGATGTTCTAACACAAGAAATAGCATACCTCAACTAGATAATAGAGCTTTCCATCATCTGCAACCCTTGAGGATGTGGTAAGAATGTTTGATTTGCGCCTAACTCCAAGTCTTGTAGACATGAATTCTGTCAAATATTGCTTAAGTACTTTCTTTCCAGCTTCTTCAGGAGGACCCAAGTCTTTAACACTCTTGTACCTGGAAGATGAAGGAGAGGACAATTCCACAGAAACATTCTCGTCAAGAACATAAGGATCTCTGAAGAATATGTCTGCCCCAGCGCCTCGGACTCGAATCCAGTTCTGAGGGTACTTGAATGAATAACCATCAAAGGTATCTATGTATTCCCTGAACCCAACAGATTGTTGAGCAAATGCAGTGTTGCGGAAACCAAAATCTGAGAAGATATAACTTGACAAGATCAATGCCATTGCATTCCTCCTTGGAACTGCAAAAGCTTTAGTCTGATTATGTAAAGAGAATTTCCAGTGAGAAGCCAATTACAGGTTCTTTAGCATGTAATTTTGCAAGAACTTCAGTACACCATCTACCGTATTTCAAAATGATTTCAACTTTGTTCTAGTTTTATTTATCTGGAAATGGGATTAAGTCAGTGGAATTCCAATCCTGTTTTAAATTTACACGATATTTGCAAGAAAAATAAAATCTTCAATTCGATCCTTATATTATCATAAACCATAAGAGATATGAGGTGAAGAATTACTGGAAACAATAATATGGTAAAACAAATGGCAAAAGAAGAAAAAGAAATGGGTTATACCAGATGACTCTCTTTCACAAAAAATCTGGACAATTTCTTTTCACTTGTTGCTGTTACATGAAACGCGGCTACTTTTGGCTCTGGAGTCTGCTGCCACAGGATTTGGGAATGAAGTCTGGCGCCATTGAAGCCTGAGAGAGAAGTAAGAATAGGGAAGGGAGGGCTTGTTTGCTGCTGTAGCATCACCAAACTCAACATGTTGACTCTCTCTTTGGTTTTAGGATTTTTGAAAGATTTTGGCTCTGCCCATTTGCCCAAGGATTTTCTTTTCTTACGGTTTGGATAAGAAAACAATGACCCACTTCACTTTTTGAGTTATGTCCACAACCTCTCACTTGCACTTGCATTACCTCATCAAAGCCAGCCTCTCAACATAATGGTATAGAGATGGGGACGAGGGGATAGAGTTACGGTTGTGGAACTAAGATAAGATGATGTAGCTTTGAAACAGCCAAACTTACAAATAATAAATCAGAATGAACTTACTTACTAGCTGAAAATTGAATAACCCATGCTAGAATTTAGAATTTGGTTTATGCAATTCTTCACAATCCCGCTTGGAAACACACAGCTTGAAAATTTGTTTTACTCTCAAATTGTGACCTCTAACATTTCCCAGTGTTGAGAAGCCACGAGGTTTTTGGTCCATTAGCAAAAAACCATGTGGTTGTTTAAAAAACTTGGCTGTGAGTCGGCTATAACCTTTTTGTTGATTGACAAGGAATGCTACCATGTAGATTGCCGATAAGAACTAAATGTATGTTCAAATTTCAATTTTTCTTACACTTTTCCACCAGGAAATGAAGCTGTTTTGTACACATGTCAGATTTAGACTGTTGTAATCCCATGAACAGCACATGATCCAAAACTCCACAAAAACAAGTGTGGACGTGGCAAGACGTGAATGGGAGAAAAGAACCATAGTTTTTTCAGTGGAAAAAGTAATGGATAGCAATTTTCCTTGCACGTCAGCAGCACTATCTCCTTTTTGTCTCCACTCTATATTCTTCACAATTTCACTGTCAGAATGCAGATTCAGACGTCAAAAAACCTAGAGCCAGCAGAAACAAGGCCACTATGATACTTCCCACTTATGGCATAAGATAAAACTTATTTTTCTTTCATTTCTTTTTAATGAAAATCCTAGATAGATGTACTTAAATATGGTAAGAGGAACATTGTTTTATGAGAAAAATATACAAATCATATAATTAAAGTCACTATTTGCTGAATCATAAAGAATTTATTTCTTTTTTCCACCTACCATGATCAAGGATATAACAAAATCTTCCATTGAAGCAAGAAAGGTGTTGTTTATCTGCTTTGCTTTTCTCTTGCTTTTGGTGCAATGCCCTGATTGGAAAATCCTCATTTGATTCAATGAAACCATGCAATTAATTAGTGGTTTATTTTTCGCGAGTTGACTTGGAATTATGACATGCCTAAAGTTTAAAAGCAATTGAATATAAAAACCCTGATCTTAATATCCTATTTTAAACCTTAATATCCCTCTCTCCTCCATAAAATATTTAAAAGATTAAAAAATAAACAATATTTTTGCCTAATGCCTCTATATAAAAGCAACCTCTTCTTATTGCAACCACCCTCCTCCCTTTTTCCAAAACTTTAGACGCCATTTTCTCTCATCAAATCCTTATCTCAGATCACCAATCTAATCTTTCTATTTCTATTTATGCAAGTTTTAAATTTATCTTCTCTAAATCTTTTATGATTAACCTAGTGTATGCATAAAGATTCATAACTTATTTGTACTGCATGCTTACATAATTTGTTGTTGTCGTTGTTGTAGTTCAATCGAATTCATCAATTATTGTTGTTGTAGATCATTCGAATTCGTCATTCCTTGTTATGAATACCATCAACCTTCTAAGCAATTCTACCATGAAGCTTTCTGGTAGGTTTCTAATCACTCGTCGGAACGCTTCATTTTCTGCCTTCCCATCTATCAAACACCACAATCGCCATAATTTATCCATCAATTCATCAACTCTTGGGTTCAGTTTTGATCGAAGCAATAGAATCCAAGCATACCCTTTTAAAATTTCAGGCTTTCAACGCATGTTGAAGAATACCCAGAAGTCTTCCCCAGTTTTTAGCCGCAGTTTTGGCCATTCAGCGCGTTTAAATGTTGTTTCGGCAAAAAGTAGAAGTTTTTATGTTTCAGCCTCTAGTGTAGCTTCAAAAGTTTCAAACTTTTCAACCTCTGTTGAGACTCGTGTGAATGATGCAAACTTTGAGAGAATTTATGTTCAAAATGGTATAAATGTTAAGCCTTATGTTGAACGAATTGATAAGGATGAAAACATTGTGGGAGAGCCAGAATCAATCATTGAAGTTAACAACTATGAAGGAGTTCATGAAGACGATTTAGAGGGTGTTAATGGATTAAAGGTGGAAAATCCAAGGAGAGATGAGACTGATATTGAAAAGGAGGCATGGAGGTTGCTTCAAGAAGCTGTTGTGAGGTATTGTGGGAGTCCTATAGGGACTGTGGCGGCTAATGACCCTGGCGATAAGCAACCGTTGAATTATGATCAAGTGTTTATTCGTGATTTTGTGCCTTCAGCTTTGGCTTTCTTGCTTAAAGGAGAAGGAGAGATTGTCCGGAATTTCCTCCTTCATACCTTGCAATTGCAGGTGATAATTAATGATTCAATTGTTTGTTTTTATTTGGTTGCAATTTGTTATTTGTGTTTGAATTTTGATTATATGTTGATCTTGTTAGACATAAACATACTTCTGTTTGATTATGAATTATTAATGAAGCTTGTGTTGAAGTTGTCATCTACTGTTAACTAGATAGTGAATAATGCCTTTTTATTTTGCATTATATTAATTTAGGATATGTTTGAAATACAATCTTAAGAGAGAGCATAGTATTTTAAAAGATAGTTCAATGATTTTGATGATGCCTGGTTGTTGGATGCAAACTTGCCTCGTAAGTGATCAATTTCTGCAGCCAAAGCGCTCATGAAGGGTTGACAATTAATAGTAGGATTTTTTCCCCTTTGGGAAATAGTTTTAATGCTAATATTAGTTTAGCAGCAAGTTGATGATATTTGTTATACTTATTTGCAACAAATGCCTTGCAGTATCACCAGAAATGAAATATTAAGAGCTTTTCTGGCTTTATGAATTTTTCGGGAGTGGGAGATGGTGGTGGATGGTTGTTGTCACTGTCATAACTGGTCTTATTGTCAGTTTTCCATGTTATCAGACTGTTTCACTTTTTTGCTTCTTGGTTATGGAGTTGGTTATCTATTCTATCAATCATATGCTATTGAATCTTAACTTTACACTAGCTGATATAATTGAACTTACAATCATTTTCTCATGGTAGAGTTGGGAGAAAACAGTAGATTGTTACAGCCCAGGGCAGGGACTGATGCCTGCTAGTTTTAAAGTCAGAAGTGTGCCTCTTGATGGCAATAAGTTTGAAGAAGTTCTAGATCCAGATTTTGGTGAATCAGCAATTGGCCGTGTTGCTCCAGTGGATTCTGGTTAGCATGCATTGCAACTTTATAGCAATGCTCATAATATGTTGTTTTTAACTTTTTATCTTTGAAGTAAGGCTGTTATACTAATAGTGTTGTCAGCCTTTTGCTTTTGTAATTTCTTCCTAGAGTATCTGTTTGGTGATAACATCAATTGACTCATCAGTCTGTTGGTTTTCATACATATCTTGTAGGTTTGTGGTGGATTATTTTGCTGAGGGCATATGGAAAGATCACTGGTGACTACGCATTACAGGAAAGGGTGGATGTTCAGACAGGGATAAAATTGATTATGAACTTGTGTTTAGCCGATGGTTTTGATATGTTTCCTTCTCTGCTAGTCACTGATGGTTCCTGCATGATAGACCGACGAATGGGTATACATGGTCACCCCCTTGAGATCCAAGTGAGTTTAAATTGCTTCGTTTCTCTTGAACTGCTTATTAACAGGATATGTAGATTGTGTTTTTACTTTCTGTTTTCACAATAAAATTGTAGAAGAATACTTTGTGTAAATCATTGCCTCAATCAATTGAACTTTACTTGGTGTGGCTGCTCTTTGGAAATTGTTGATATCATCTTATTCTTGGTTGAGATTATTTATGCTATTAGTTGACCTTACGGACATAATTTTACAGGCCTTGTTTTATACAGCCTTGCGATGCTCCCGTGAGATGCTTACAGTAAATGATGGATCCAATAATTTAGTTAGAGCTATCAATAATAGACTCAGTGCACTGTCATTCCACATCAGAGAATATTATTGGGCGGACATGAAGAAGATCAATGAGATATATCGATACAAAACAGAAGAGTACTCCATGGATGCAATCAACAAGTTCAATATTTATCCTGAACAGATTCCCTCATGGCTAATGGATTGGATACCGGAGGAAGGTGGATATCTGATCGGCAATCTACAACCAGCTCATATGGATTTTAGGTTCTTCACACTAGGAAACCTATGGTCCATTGTTTCTTCTTTAGGTACTCCAAGACAAAATGAAGCTATCTTAAATCTTATTGAAGCCAAATGGGATGATCTTGTGGGGCTTATGCCTCTGAAGATATGCTACCCTGCTTTGCAGGGCGAAGACTGGCGTATAATCACTGGCAGTGACCCAAAGAACACGTGAGCTCTCCCTCTACGTGCACTAACACTTGCACACGGACAAATACATTGTCCATCTCTGTTCTCTAAAAGTATTTTCTGAAATGACAGCTATAGCTAAAGATCTCATGTTTGACTTGAAAATTTTCATCCGCACTGAAATATATTTTTTGATGGATCCATGCAGCTCTTGGTCATATCATAATGGCGGATCTTGGCCAACACTTTTGTGGCAGGTAATCTCAGATATTATTAACATATATTGATTTTGCTTTTGAGGAATGGTTACTACATTTCGATTTTATTATGAATTGGCTGTTGCAATGTCAGTCCTTGTAGAATTGGTGGTCATGATGTGGATAAAAGAACTCATTTGTATGGGGGATATATCTGTCTAATAGTTCCACTGCCCTTCGTCTTCTATTCCTTCACGAATCAGTATGGACTTGAGCATTGAAAGTTGTCAGTTTTTGCGTTCATTTTTTAAGCTGGCCAATTTTACTCCAGACTCAATGATGTAATGATATCAAAAGTAAATACATGATACACAAGACAGGATAATTGTTCTGATTATATATGCAATTTTCGGAAATAGAAGTTACACCCAAGACCCATGTGGTTTGGATATCCTAAGATATGTGCGTTGCAGGTGTTGTCAGTTTCTTTTGAACCCAATTCTTTTAACCAAGCTTCTCTTTCTAACATGGTTACCTCTGTTTCAGTTTACATTGGCATGCATCAAGATGGGAAGATTAGAATTAGCCAAGAAGGCAGTTGCTATGGCTGAGAAGAGGCTCTCAGTTGACCGTTGGCCTGAATACTATGACACACGAACTGGGAAGTTTATTGGAAAACAATCCAGACTTTTTCAGACATGGACTATTGCTGGGTTCTTGACATCAAAAATGCTTGTGGAGAATCCAGAAATGGCTTCCCTGTTATTCTGGGAGGAGGATTACGAGCTTCTTGAGATCTGTGTTTGTGCACTTAGCAAGAGTGGGCGAAAGAAATGTTCTCGCGGTGCTGCGAAGTCTCAGATTCTTGTCTAAGAACACAGTCCTAAAGGCAAGAGTCCCTCTATACTGTACAGCCGCACAATTTTAGAGCAGAGTAATAATAAATTTGAAGAACAGTTCTCATCAGATCTCAAATTGTAACATACATCATTTTTTCATATTACTGTATAATGATCATAGTATATTTCCATATTCATCTGATGGATGAATCATTAGAAATGACTTTTGTAGAGGGAGCTCCAAGATAATGTAATGGATTTCCCATGATCATCTGTATGTATATGTTGTTTTACAGTGGTTATAGAATTCAAATCATTTTTATACTATAACACAGTGGATTCTTTTACTGCTGAATTGGTTCTCTTTTGTAAGATTTTCGCCTTCTTGTCATTAAATTATGGTCGTTAAGTGATGGTAGTGGGACTCCAAAATCTCTATTGTAGCATTATGTCACGCGCCCAGCGGAAAGGCACGTGCGGCACCCTCGTAGACCCCCATGTCGAGGGTAAGCCTTGTTATCCCGTCGCATATTTAACTGGTTTCGGCCTACCTTGGCCTCATCAGGAGGACGGCTTCAGTTCCCGACCAGTTCGGGCAGGGGTGGTCTAAGTCCCCTCTACATAATAGCCCTTGAGACTGAAGCCGACTTTGCACCATGAAACATCAATGTGCTTGAGTTGTCACATCCCAGCACACCCAGCCAACATGCGATCTTTCGTGCCGTGACATTCTCCACCACCGAAAATCGTGCACGTCCTCGTGCACGCGGCCATCTTCAAATTTTTCGCCAGCTCAATTGGTAGACCATCGAGGTCCTACCCTGCATGCCGCTCCACTCCATAACGTCCATCTCCTCCGGGTTAAGGAGACTCCCATAAAGAGAACACGATAACACCACGTCGTGCGGGCACGCCATCCTCGACGTACGGTGGTAGCAGTGCTTGGCGTAGATGAGGCGCTATGCGGTTGCCTTTCAAACCACAATGCTCATCTTCCCCCCCAGGAAGATCCCCATACCACAGGACATAACATTGTGCGAGCACGCCCACATTCGAGGCTGCGTGGCGAAGGGTCACACAATAGACACCCCGTTTTCCCTCGCCCAATCTTACGGGCTAATATCCTCGGCCATCTCGGTGGATTCCCACAGGAGTCAGGAACGTAGCGAGATTTTGCGGAAATTCTCGTTCCTGCTCTGATACCATCTGTCACGCGCCCAGCGGAAAGACACGTGCGGCACCCTCGTAGACCCCCATGTCAAGGGTAAGCCTTGTTATCCCGTCGCATATTTAACTGGTTTCGGCCTACCTTGGCCTCATCAGGAGGACGGCTTCAGTCCCCGACCAGTTCGGGCAGGGGTGGTCTAAGTCCCCTCTACATAATAGCCCTTGAGACTGAAGCCGACTTTGCACCATGAAACATCAATGTGCTTGAGTTGTCACACCCCAGCACACCCAGCCAACATGCGATCTTTCGTGCCGTGACAATTAGCTGACATTGACTTGCGTTTTTAAGGGAGTGTGCCCAGTGCCATGTAACCGATTCTGGTGGGGGAATTTTATACGTTGAATTATTAAGCGCCCATGTACCATCAAATTTTTTTCCATTTCTAAAGAGAGCAAGATTCAAATTTTCGGATGTGTCGATCAAGTTTCCGAATTCACACGAAGAGAGTCGAATCAACAACGATTGTGTACTTATTGAACTAGAGTACTAGACATTCATGCTTGTGATACTTGTAACACGACATGAAAAAATAAATGAAGCACAATCGATTTTTATAGAACTCTGCTGAACTTTGTCTTTCTCTTCATAGTTAGTGCCGTCAAAACAGCTTCTGTTTAATGAGAACTAAAAAACTGTTTTCATCTGCCACTACTTATCGCTTTCATAAAAATAAAATCCCACCCATAATTAAAGAATCGCTCCAATCAGTCAAGAAATCCTCTGTCCAAACAAACCCACCATTAGTACCGAAGGGTCCCTCCATTTTAGCCACAAATCTTATCAACTCGTATTTCAAAAAAGGCCTAATCAAAGAAGCACGTATGTTGTTCGATGAAATGCCCGAGAGAGATGTAGTTACATGGACGGCCATGATTGCTGGGTATACGTCATTGAATTATCACACTCAAGCATGGGTCATGTTCATCGAGATGGTGAGAAATGAAGTAAATCCAAACGCGTTTACTTTATCAAGCGCCTTAAAAGCTTGTAAGGGCATGAAGTGCCTTATGTATGGGGCTTTGGTTCATGGGTTAGCTAAAAAGAAAGGCTTGGAAGGTTCTATGTACGTTGATAATTCACTCATGGACGCGTATGCTACGTGTTGTGTTAGCATGGATAACGCATGCATGGTCTTTGAGGACATGAAAGTGAAGAATGCTGTATCATGGACTACCTTGATCGCTGGCTACACTCATAGAGGTGATGGCCATGGTGGACTTCGAGTCTTTAGACAAATGTTATTTGTAAGTAGTTGAAACAGTTGTAATTGTAGTAAAAACGTGCATCTTCACTTTAAGTAGTTTTATTTCCAATATATGCTGCAGATTTACTGTACTATATAATGTTCTATTTTATGGCAAACAGGAGGAAGTAGAAATGAACCCATATAGCTTCTCGATTGCAGTTAGAGCTTGTGCTTCAACTGGGTTGGTCGTTTTTGGCAAGCTAATACATGCGACAGTGACTAAACATGGAGTTGGGTTCAATCTTCCAGTTATGAATTCTATACTGGATATGTATTGTAGGTTTGGCTGTTTATCTGAGGCAAATCATTACTTTCATGAAATGACTGAAAAAGATCTGATTACGTGGAATACGTTAATAGCTGGATATGAAAGATTGGATTCCAATGAGTCTCTCAATATATTTTCAAAAATGGAGTCAGAAGGATTTAGTCCAAATTGTTTCACATTTACTAGTGCTATGGCTGCCTGTGCTAATTTGGCGGTTTTGAGTTGTGGACAACAGGTTCACGCTGGAATTTTTCGCCGAGGCCTTGATGCAAACTTGGCATTGGCTAATGCCCTTATTGATATGTATGCCAAGTGTGGAAACATATCTGACTCCCAGAAAATTTTTAGTGAAATGTCTGTTAGAGATTTGGTTACTTGGACTTCAATGATGATTGGTTATGGAGCGCATGGATATGGAAAAGAGGCTGTTGAGTTATTTGATGAGATGGTTAAATCAGGTGTCAGACCTGATAGGATTGTGTTTATGGCAGTTCTGAGTGCTTGCAGCCATGCTGGACTGATGGATGAAGGCTTAAGGTACTTCAGATCAATGATGAGTGATTATAATATCAATCCAAATCAGGAGATATATGGATGTGTAGTGGATTTGCTATGCCGTGCTGGGAGAGTTAAGGAGGCATATGAACTGATAGAAAGTATGCCGTTCAAGCCTAATGAATCCATTTGGGGAGCACTGCTCAGCGCTTGTAAAGCACATAAGCTACCGAATTTGGGCAAATTGGCGGCAGGGAGATTATTGGATTTGAGGCCTAATATGACAGGGACCTATGTGATGCTGTCAAACATTTATGCAGCTGAAGGTAAATGGGGTGAGTTTGCAAAGTTGAGGAAGATTATGCGAGGAATGGGGAGCAAGAAAGAGGTTGGGAGGAGTTGGATTGAGGTAAGGAATCAGGTTCGTAGTTTTGTTGTAGGTGACAAGGTGGGTTCTCATTCACAGTATGTCTACAAAATTTTGGATTTATTGATCAAGCATATGAAGGAAGCAGGCTATGTGCATTACATAGATTGCTTGATACATGATATTGAAGATGGAACTTGAAAAGAAGTGGAAACTGAAGGGCTTAGAAGACCTTAATTAGGATTACTGATGGAAGTGGAAGAGTTTCAGATACCTTTTTTTCCTCATTATTAACTTTATGTTAACTAACATGGAAGATAACGTATGTTAGAGAGTTGGAATTCTTTGGGAGAAGAGTTTCGTTTACATTTTAAGGCCAATAGAAGAAGAAATGGTGTATGATGAAGGTGACATTCAACAACAGTGTACATTTGCAAGAGGTACATTTGCAGATCTAAAATATTCTTTCTAAATAATTCAAGATCTTATTGTAAGTTGTAGGATGACCATTTAGATGGGAAAATTTTGGACTTGCATTACATGGCATTGCCAGGATAAACAAGCAAAACATGCACATAAAGAGCAGTCTCATTTTATTCAGTATAACACTACAATTCAGGATACAAATAGGGGGGATAAATTGCTTGACATCTCTGCCGGTACTATCCAAAGTACCATTAGAACACATAAAGTTTCATTATACAGTCACGAATACGGTTTGAACTATTGATTTACATAATTAGATGAAACTGAACTGTGCTAGTTATTGCAGAATACAGCATCAAAAAATGAAGGGTGAACTTCTCTCCAGCGCACCATTTCATCAGAAAAGAATGGTGATGAATTTCTGCAAGAGGATCTATCTGCAAATCTGCAAACATAAAACAGAAGTGTAGTTGAATTAACAACAGTAAATAGGCAACGGCATTAAAAAAAGACAACAAATGTACTTTCAGGATTCATTTTAATTATCTTACCAGGAGATATTGAAAGTTCATTAGCAATGATTCCCATCAAAATAATCCCCAGTTGATGGTCTGATCTCCGATACTTCTCTTTACTATTGCATGACTGAACAGAATGCATACAATGGAAGAAGCTTTTGGCGTGCAATTCGTCTCAGTATCATTATTTACTACCAGTAATCCATGCACGAACAAGAACCTTGCTTAAAGTGGTGAAAACGATGACGATCTCTCACCACAATTTCACGATCAAAAGCTCTGGAAATGAACTTTGCTGCAGTGTGACAGTCGTTACATATTCGCAGATTCTTCATTATCCTTATTGGGGTTGGTGGACTTATAGTAAAGAGACCAAAGGCAATAGCAAGCTTCTCACTATGTCTAAATAGAATAGTTTCCTTTTCTTCTTCATCAATGTCAAGCGCAACTTCATGCGTGTCTGGTGCATAACCTTCAATCTTCAATTTTTCAGCCATTTCATCTAACATATACTCAATCTGATTTATCAGTGGATGTCTTCTATCCCCTGCCAGGAACTCGTGAACTGTTCCATTTGCTTCGATCATGCTACAGCCCGGGATTTTTACCATGCCACGTTGCACCATCATCCCCCTTACCTGGAGAACATTGTCCCAATTACCTCTTGAAGCGTGTATGTTGGAGAGTAGTACGTGGAAGCCATCATGATCAGGCTGAAGCTCAACAAGTTTTCTTCCTACTCTCTCCCCCATTTCATGGTCACCGTGTTTCTTACAGGCTCCAAGCAAGGCACCCCATGTAGCAACATCTGGTGACATAGGCATACTTTCAATGAGTTTCTCTGCTTCTTTCAGCATACCCGCACGCCCAAGAAGATCAACCATGCATCCATAATGCTTAATATTGGGTTCTATTCTGTGCTCTCGAATCATAGAATTAAAATGACGGTGGCCTTCATCTACTAAGCCCATGTGTCGACAAGCCCCAAGAACCCCTATAAAGGTTATCTCATTAGGCGCTAGACCACAATTTTTCATCTGTGAGAACATGTCAAGTGACTTGTCTACCAACCCATTCATTGCGAAACCAATAATAAGTGCATTCCAAGTAGACACCCCTTTTTGCTCCATCCCATTAAAAACTTCCAATGCATTTTCCACACAACCAACTTTCATATACATGTCTATAAGGGTTGTACCGAGAATGATATTAATCTTTAGTCCATTCTTCTGTATATAGGCATGAATCCACTTGCCTTGATCAAGAGCAGCCAAGTGAGTGCAAGCTGAGATGACACTCACCAAGGTGGTCTCATCAGGCCTAACACCGCGAAGCTGCATCTCCATAAACAACGCCAAGGTGTCATAGAATCGGTCATGTTGAGCATAACCCGATATCATCGCACTCCAAGAAACAACATCCTTATCAGTCATGGTATCAAATAAACCCCTGGCTTTTTCAACTGAGCCGCATTTTGAGTACCCAGATATCATTGAATTCCAAGATACCAAGTCCAAGCTGTAACCTGCATCAAACAGTTTTTCAGCAGATAATATTTCCCCACAGCTTGAATACATCTGAATTAATGCATTTTGAAGATTAACATAAGATTCAACTCCAATCTTCACAGCTAAACCATGCATCAATGTCCCTATCTTAACGACTGTTAAACGTGCACAAGCGGAAAGAATAGTGACCACCACAACCTCGTCCACCATAACTCTATTATTAATCATTTTCTTGAACAACACCAAGGCGTCCTCGTACATCTCATTCTGCTCATAACAAGAAATCAGTGCACTCCACGAAACCAAATCTTTCTTTGTTATTTCATTGAACAACCTACAGGCCTCAGTCACATTGCCTTTCCTACCAAACAATACAATCATGGAATTCGAAGCAATTATGTTCCTTTCCGGCATTCTCCGATAGATAAACTTCGCTTCATCCACATTTCCCACATTAACATATCCTGCCAGGATCGAGTTCCATGAAACCAGATCCAATACAGTACTTTCATCAAAGAGTTTACGGGCATCACTCAAATTCCCACAAGCAGCATACATATTAATCAACGTATTATTCACATACACATCTGAATCAAAACCCACTTTAAGAATATGATCATGAATCGACATCCCTTCAAAAGCAGATAATCGAAACGCACTAGCTTGAACTAGAAGTGGGTAAGTGTAATTATCCACCACCACATTGTTATTCAACATCAACTTGTACAAACACATAGCCTTTTGTGGATAGTTTCGCTGAATATAAGCTCTCATCATGGTGTTATAAATGAACCCATTTGGGTTTTCAATGAAAGTGAAGATTTTAAAAGAGAAGTTGATGTCAATAAAGGGTAGTAAGTCAGCGGAGAACCTAAGAAGTCTACTTGCAGCAAAGGTGTCGGTGATAAAGCCTGTGAGAATCATCTGAGAGAGAATTTGATTGAATTGTTTGAAGTTTTGACATTTCCGCAAATGGGTCTCCAAAACTGAGAGTTTTATGGTTGGTTTGAGGATTGGTTTTACGTTCACTAAACATTTGATGTTATAAGACAGATGGGCCAATTTTGTTGCCAAAGTCATAAAGAGTATATGAGCAGAGATGAATCTTGCAAGGTATGCTAAACTCGGTTTACAGCGGAAACGAGAGAGAAGGGGCAAAAAAAAGTTTTTATTTAGTTTATTTCTAATTAAAAAAGGGAAAACGCTCTTTAATAATAATTATGCACAAGAATTATATAAAAGAAAACCCTTATTAACAAAAATTATATAAAAGAAAGCCCATATTAGAAAACTATTTGTCTTCTATTATGAGGAGACTCAATCGTTCTCCCTCTCCCGCCAAAAGTAAACCCTAACCAGATAGAAATGCCCCGAAAACCCAAAACCAAAGCAAAACCAAAACCCACCGGCGAAAGGTCGGACATGCCCTTCCAAGCAGGCACACCGGTCGAAATCTCCTTGAACGACGTCGGATTTCGTGGGTCATGGTACACAGGAACTATAATTCGCCTGGCATCCTCAAAGAACCCTACAAAGTACTTAGTTGAATACAGCCATTTGTTTGCTAACGAATCTGGGGCCAAACACTTGAGAGAAACTGTTGATTTCGACCAGCTGAGACCAGCGGCGCCAAGAGAGAAGAAGAGGGAGTTCAAGTTTGGTGAAGAAGTTGATGCGTTTTATAATGATGGGTGGTGGGAAGGAGTTATAACTGAGGTTAAAGATGGTAAATTTGCTGTGTATTTTAGGAATTCCAAAGAGCAGATTAGGTTTTCCAAGGAAGACTTGAGGTTGCACAGAGAGTGGATTGCAGGCGAGTGGAAACCTCCTTTGGAAGAAGAGATCGAGAGTGAGGTTGGTTGCTTTTGAATTTATGTTTGTTGTAATATATTTTGCATGTTGAATTGTTGAGTTTTGGAAGGAAAATGGGTAGTTTTTGAGGATGGATTTCAGCATTGTAAAGGGTTTTGCGTTTAATAATAGTTCACATTTCCAGTTATAGGGTACTTTCAAGGGAGGACGATGGATTTTGGATATATAGAAAAGGTAATGGTTCTTGGAAGCAGCCATTGCATGAACAGACTCAATTTCGGCTCTGGTGTGAATATGCTTGACTGGCATTGTTACTGAATAAGCCTGGTTAAAATAAGTTAATGAAAGGCAACCATAGTTAATAATTTTTGGATTCAAGAAAAATAAGGGTACGTAAAAGCTGGAAAACTTTCTTGGTCAAGCTTTGTTGTTAGTATAATTATGAAAAGATGATTCGAAGTTTGAACCCAACATTGGCCTGCAATTTGTCAAGTGTTAGATGCTCAAGAAAGTGTCTTATATCTGACTTTAAAAGATAAATATAGGAAATCCTCTTGATTGAGTGGCTTTAGATGGTTGCACTGCTGGCTGTTAGCATGTAGCTTTGAGGAAATTTATCTCCTGTGCCTTTAGTTTTAGGATTAGAAACTTAAAATGTGATGTAAGGATAATTTGTCCTCAAATATGTAGTTCTATTGAGAAAGAACGGTGATTGATACCTTATAGAATAAAGTCAAGTTTTCTACAGTTCTGATGCAAGCTTTTATATCTTTTAATATTGTAAGTACAATGTGATTCGGTATTTGTGATATTGATATATTTTTTTTCTTGAGGATAATCAATTGATTGGATGTATTAAACTTGGGAATTGGTTTTCATGAAGGTTCTAGTCTTGATGTACTTTTGTTTGTAGTAGTTAATTTGTGATGGATGCATAACTTGTCAAAACCAAGGAATTTTTCCTTCTTTTTTTGATGGGTTGAAATACTTGCGATGAATACCGCTAAGTTGTCAAATTAAGGAGAGTTTAAATGCAAATGGTAGATGATATTTTTCTAGAAACATAATTCTTTATAATCAGATGCCATTCTCATTTTACATAGCTCTTCATTTTTGTCCCCTTTTAGTTTGTTATATGTTTGAGTGTTTTTTAACTAGTTTATTTGCTCAAACTTTCTAATCTTTTACTGCAGAATGTGCCATCTAATTCTAAAACAGAAGAGGAGCCTGAAAAAGTTATAACTGAAGAGCCATTTAGCAAGGGCACATTAGTTGAGGTTAGCAGTGATGAAGATGGTTTTCAAGGTGCTTGGTTTGCTGCAAGTATTGTTGAACCAGCAGGGAAGGACAAGTATCTTGTTGAGTACCAGAGCTTGAGAACAGAAGACGATAAAGAGTTTCTGAAAGAAGAGATTGATATTATGCACATAAGGCCTTCTCCACCGGACACTTGTGTGGTTGATAGATTCAGTAGGCTTGATGAGGTTGATGCTTTGTATAACGATGGTTGGTGGGTGGGCACAATTTCTAAGGTTCTTAGCAACTCAAGGTACATTGTCTACTTTAAGTCTACGGATGAGGAAATGCAGTTTGAGCACTCTGAGTTAAGGGTACATCAGGACTGGATTGATGGCAAATGGGTAGTAGCTTCAAGGGTATGATTTCCATCTTCTTACAAGTTTCTTTATGATATTTGTTATATATCCCGATACTGTGTGGGATCCAAGGTTAAGTATTAGAAAGCTACTGTCGGCTAAAATTAAAGTTTGCACATGGATGGACATGTTAAAATCTGTTACTTGCACCTTTTTTAGTCAATGAAATGCATAAATTGTTATTAAATTTCTGCCAGAATTCATCCATGAAATAGGAGTAGAAAAAGCCGAAAATATAAATTAATTTAAAAGGGGAATATCACCTGGCAAATTCGCAAGATTTTCTTTCATGAAGACTTCCCTAGAAGGCATGTGGAAAGGTGATATTTCATATGATTAAAGGTGTTATTTTATGATGTACCTCATCCCAAGCCTTTATTTTTCTGCAAAAGCTCAGTTTTTGACTTTGTTGCCAATGATTTGCACCAATAACCGTTTCTTTGCTATTTGGTGAATTTTCAGGTTTTGAAGTTTTGATTGCCGAAGATGGAGAGATATAAAGAGAGAATCAAATTTTGTCTCATGCCCGTGTTATGGCAATAGGATTAGTCAAAATGTACCCTGCATCATGTCCTAACTAGTTGCGGCACACCTGTGGTTGCCTTGTTCCAAATATCAGGCACTTCGCAAATAAACCTGAATCTTCCATAAAAACGGTTCTTTTAACCGAATACAGCCTAAGGTGTAAATCCCTGTCTCGGAAGGTTATAGAATGAAGTAGTGTATCTGTTGGATTAATTGTTTTAATTCACTTTGCATTAATTTCAGGCTTTCAATGGAGTTGTCATCTGAAATTAGTTCATCCTCCTACGGCTTCAAATGTGTAATGCGTTGATAGTCGTCTGATAAAGACACTCATGAAGAGTGGTCTTGACTTTCAGCAACACCATTTGTGGTATTTAACATCAATCGTTTGCTACGATAAAGAAGTCCATGGACTAAATATTCCTATCAACTAGGAGATATAGAATCCATATTTAAATGCCTTTGTTAATAGGTAGGACCACTGGTGAAAGATTAAAGAGAGTTATTCCAAAGTCGAAAAACCAGTCCCTTTAAATTGTAACAGCAAACAGAAAAGTGTTTCACTTTTTCTTCTATTTGTTTTCTGATCGAAAAAAACAGTCCACTTCTGAATAAAATTTTTCCAAAACTTTAAGTAACCCACACAGATCTCAAAACATTGAAACGATTGACGAAATTTTGAAGTCATTTTATTATATCAGTAACACGAAGGATATGACAGTACATGATATGGAGATGTAACGAAAGAAACAAAAGATAATAAAGCGTTAACCAAACTCTAAAAACTCTCTTTCCCCTTAAAAGCTTATACTTCCCTGACCCCAACAGCTGATCCATTAACTTCCTTCTTTTCCTTGACATTCTTGGTTTCCTCTTCAATCTCAAATGCAGAAACAGGAAAAGACCTAGATAATCCTGAAGGAGTCTTGAAAGTAATCTTACCAGTTGGTGGATCATCTACATAAATATCACTCAATGAAATCCAAACCAAAAGTTCTTTGGTTTTGACCCCAGTGAGTTTCTTGATCTTATTTGGCTCAACAACAGCTGTGACTTCAGTTGCATAAGTCACAAGTTTGCCAATCTTCTCAAACTTGTGGGTTATGCTTTTCTTCTGCTTCAGCCACACAAAACCAGTTTCTTTCACATACCCACATTCTTCAATATCATGCAAAGGCAAAAGTCCATTTGGTAAACCGACTTCCTTGAGCAAAAACTTTGACTTCTCTTGACAAATCGCATCCCCTTGGTATACCTCTGCGTTGGCTTTGATCTCTTCAGTGACTAGAGACATAGTTGTCTTGTTTCAGGAGAAAACTTTTCGACTTTCGCTTTCTGAGTTCCGATGACAAACGAGTGGCGTCAAGTGATGATATATATAGCAATAAAGCTACAAATTGCCCTCGAAATGTTGACAAACCTGTGAAAATGCCATTATGAAATTGGCTTGGTTAGGTTAGTTTAACTAGAACATGTAAATTAGTTAAACAAGAAGGGCATCAAAGTGGGGGAAGAAGTGTTTGTATTTAATTGATACGGTTGGAAAATTTATGGCAGAATTAAAGGGGAAGCGGTGGGTTGGAAGCAGTTACCAATGAAAAACTACCACCTGTCATATAGTTGAGAGTACGATCCTATTTATTGGGTTGTTGACACGACATCTACTTAATATTGTAAGGTGAACGTCCCATAGGCCATACATACTACTACTACTACTACTACTATTACCATATAGTAACAACAGGCATAATACATACTACTGTTACCATAACGTAACATTGCACGTTGTTCCTATTTTATCTATACTTTTGGAATTAGGTACTTTTTATTATTGTTATTATTATTTATGTTCATTTTTATCTGCTTGTGCCCCAGCCTCACCATCATCAACGGATTTTTAGCTATAAAAAATTATATACTTGCAACATAAAATGTCAAATTTATATTGAAAATGCCTTCTTTAATAACAAATTTTTGGTAGGCTGAGCTGATGTGCTTGTATCTCAAGGGTCATGCTGTTTTCGCTTTAGCTTAATCTTGTTGAATTACAACTCTCTTCATGTCTTTTGGTACGCAAGTAATATTCGTTACGTCTTTCTTCTTATAAGTTTTTTTAAATAAAATTCATAAAGGAGTAATTTATTATAATAAAAATGGTATGGTATTGGTAATTACCACACCCGATACGACCTACCTAACTCTACCCTTAGTTTAACGGAGGCAGAAAGGGTGCCCAGTTGACCCATTATTATACAATACAGAATCCTAAGGGGGATGCTTTAATCATTCTAAAACGAGGCCACACGCATTGTAGTAATAAAAGATTTGACTATCTATCACAATTCAATTCCAGTCTGGTGGCAGGTGGCAATGCAGTAATGGGAGGTCGCGAAACCTAGTTCAGGGAATTGATGCATACACAGGACAAAAGTGGTTAACCTAATTAAGTTTGCCACCGAATCTTTATTGGTATCTGTCCTATTAATGACACACAACATAGAGTAGACAGGTCATTTAAGAGCAGAAAAAACTGCAAATGTAAGCTCCCTGCCCTGGCTGCGTTGCAGTTTACATCTAACAACAGGAATGAATTCGAATTTGGAAGGAAAATATTTAATCAAAGAAATAGTATACGAATTAAATCCCAGATGTCCAATAATTGGTTGTTGCAGGAAACTGCCTCACATGAAAATAATATATTTGAGAAGATGCTGCATTTCAAGGAAACTACGCTTCAACTGATCGCAGCTTTTACATTATTGTGGCTCTCCGTTCCCAAGCCAGAGCTGAAATTATTTAGTAGGGACTCCAGGTGTTTAATTTCTTTTGGTAATGAGCCTGTAAGGACCTGTTCCAGAACAGGAAAAGTTAGTGGAAGTTGAGTTAAATAGTTGCAAAAACACAATTATCAAGAGTTTGCTATTTTAATTTAAACGCATTTATGCTACAAAGGTCAATAATACAACTCGTATAGATGATTCAGCCAACTAACTATTAAAACACCCAAATATATATTAACGTGTTTAAAAGGAATTTCAAAAGCCTGGAAAACAGTAGATGTTATATATTAAGAATGGTAGACGTTATTTTCCCTAGCTGCCTAAATGTCATAATACCAAATGCAGACTTAGTCTAAGTATGTACCTCGTGACCTGTTTCTGTGATGAGAACTTCATCCTCGATCCTTATCCCAATACCTCGAAACCTGCAACATATATCATTATTTCGTGACTGACATCAAGCATCTACAGAGCATCTCACCTATGCACAGGGATAGCATGTGTATGTCCAAGATTCACGTATTTTATGGTATCAGGAACAATTTAGAGACGCAAAATAACCACACACAAGTGACTAATTTAAACATAATAAACTGGATTAAGTAAACCTACAAAGAGAGCAGCATCGTTGTTACCTTCCAGGTACTTGATCACAATTGTGTTAAACAGATAAAACCTACGATAGTTACAATGAATTAATGCACTTAACTAACAATTGGCCTGTTTTGTTACAACCAACATATGATGCTTAACATAGGATCTGGTATGTCAAGATTGGCGACATGGCTGACTGCAAATGTACTAAAAGAAACATAAGGTGATTGTCCAACTGATTCTTGCATTAAAAGATTCCATGCAGGAGTCTTATGGCTGGGTGGAATTATTTTTTGCCTCACTTGTTCAATTGTGTTTCCAAGGAACTTCACATGAGATTTTGGAGTCATGATGGAACAATTTATTTGCAATAGACTAAACAATTACCTCTCTGGACCAGAGAAGGAAGGTGGGATGTAGATTCCTGGCTCAATTGTTATCACCTGCCCATGGTTAGAAACTCAAAATCCTTGTAAAGAAAATGCATGGACAATGCATGCAAGGAAACAAACTTCAATATGCAGCTGGAATTTGTTCCATACGTCTGGCCAGAAACTAGCCTTTCAGGGATGGTTGGTCACATATGATGCCCTCCAAAAGAAACTCTTAGTGTCACTCAAATCAGATCATTTTATGGTAAAACTTCTATAAGATTTTGCACAAAAGATCTCTCTTGTTTGTGTGTCTTTAGAATTTGTAAAATGCCAACTAAAGGAAGTAGAAAAAGATAAACCAGAAATTCAATCGGGTACACAACTTACAACACCCGGCTCCAAAGGACGATCATAGCTAACCTCTGAACTATCATGGACATCCATTCCCAGATAGTGACCTGCACATCAAAATAAATAAATGATCATCCTTGATATCACTTTTACCTATTCATTGCGACTCTGGAAACTAACGTCTTGAATTCTATGGAATGAGTATTGAATAGTGTTTCCTGAAATAAAGCCATATTTTTCATACATATATAAGGATAAGGATAAGCTGAAATATATAAAAGCTGAAGCTTGGACATACCTATCGAAGTTGGATTCAGCTCATTGTAGGAATCAGTTCCATTACTATTCACAATTCCAATTTCCTTAAGTCCTTTCCGCAGCATTCCAACCTGAGCAAGCACAAAGCTTCAGGATTACAACACTGCTCTACATAACTGAGGTATAAAAATCAGGACACGGAAAATGTAAGCCATCACATCATTTTCAAATTGTACAAAGTCACAGTTAATCATGAAGACAAAAAAAATGAGAACATCAAATAACATCCTAGCATTCTTTAGACAAAGACAAATGATGCAAAGGAAAATCATAGAAACTAAAATTTTAAGTTCTTAAGATCATACTGAATAGTTGTGTATTTGAAGAAGGCTAGTGCCGGGTTTGCAAAGCTTCAGACATTCATTGTTTGTTTGAAGTATGAGATCATAAAGCTCTTCCTGAGAAATGGACATCAGCAACGTAAGGCTCATTCATTGTGGCTCAGGGCACCAGGCAAGAACAAAATATTAATATCACAAAAGAAATCAAAAAGGAAGAAAGTAAACTAAAAGCCATTAAAACAACAGCTATGGCTTATGGCAGGAAAATTCAAAAAGAGCATCTATATCTGAGGACATAGTTTTTTCCACCCTCACAATATAAATGTTTATCACAAGAGCTCTTTGTGAAATGCAGTTAAATGATTGGAACATTGGCCACTTCTTTTATTGGTAAGGCAGCAACAATGAACTTTCATTCTGAAGGTTTCAAGAGCTCAAAAGTAGCAAAATTTTGCCACATTTATTTACTAAGGGGCATGTAAAAACCAGTTAAGCTTTTTGCCTAAGATCAGATGGTAGGAGAACCTGAAGGAATACATACTTGTAAAGAAGAAAAGCTACCGCATGGGGGCCAGGTACGAGTAAGATCACTGACATAACCATGCAACTCACATCCAACATCCATTAAAACAAGATCTCCATTGTCAATCTGCAAATATGTTGTGAAGATAGTTACAGATATTGGATCATGATATAGTACACTTTTGTGGAGGATGAATTCAGGTATCAGCTTCTGATAAGTAACTTACTTTCTGATCATTCCGAGAATAATGTATAACAGCAGCATTCGGGCCACCACCAACAACAGGATGAAAACTGGTAAAAGAGGAATAACATTCATTAATCATCTGGAATTTTGCAAGAAACTATATATATTTTGAGGTCTGAGTTCAATTATAATTCTACATCTTATTCCAACTAACATCATAATAGCACACGTAAAGAAAAAAATTAAACTATACAATTAAATAACTTCTTCAGTTCCAACCATTTGAAAGGAAAATGCTTACGTCATTCTCTGGGCACCTCTCATTTTACATTCATATTCAAATTTTGCTGATAATAAACCCTCAAAAGGATGTTCCTTTGAATGCAGCATTGTATGCAAAAGTGCCTATCCAAGGAGAAAATAAATATTATCTATCAAAACGGATTATCTTACGCCCAATAACAACCAGAAATATCCATCTGAAAAAGACAGCACAATCATGAAGCCCAGTTTCAGGAAAACTATATGAGATGTTGCCATTTGTCAAAATTAGTAATGCATGCATTAGAGAACCAAACTACTGTGAATTATGTCCCCATTTCATGTATATCATGGGAGAAGGGGAACTTAAACAAAGGCATTAGCTACACTGAAGACTCTTAAGTACCTGGCAAGCAATTGATGCAGATTCTCTCATCAACTTCAACTCCGCAGATGATTTTACCCACCGCAACTCATGGGTGAACTTAGAAAGATTGCTGACCATGCCATATGAATCTGCACTTCGGAAGGCCTCCAAATCTGCATATGCTTTTACACCTGTCTCCCTATTGTGGAACAATCTGGAAGATCTCCCTATCATATCTGGAAGGATCTGCAGCCATATTAGAATAAGAACATAAAATAATTGTATGCATAAGGGAGGCATGTGAATAGCTGTTGGGTTACTGTTACCAACTGGAATGCATCTCTCCACGTAGGTAGTATGCAACCAACCCCACCAAACAGGTGAATAAAAACTATGGCCAAAATGTGCCGGCAGTTTGCTAGTTATATGAAACATATATGGTTAATACATCAAAATAGACTGTACCCATTTAACTTATAAAGCATCATATTAATGCAATTTTTCTAGTCTCTGCATCACCACAGTAAACAACGCACCTTACGTATTTTGCTTATTGGATAAGCTTTGTCAGCCTTGAATGTTTCTAATGCTGCATCAACTCCTGCAGTTTGCCCCTTCCAGATAACATCCTAAAAATTATAACAAATTTAAGTTATCTGGATCTTGCTTCAAGCAGAATTTATTTACTTATTTTATTTTCTTGATATGATAGAGTACCATGTTTGCTTATAAATTTTGTTTCATGCACCAAACTGCATATGCACGTAGAACAAAATTACAGTAGTGTAAAGTTATTTGTGCAGAAATCATGTCAATGGAACAAGTAGAGAATCAAGAAAATTGTACAATGCAAGACTTTTCGTACATGAGCTGATGTTTCTGGCATGAACATGGATAAACCACACTCGTGGTTCAAAACTGCAACACCACCAGGCTGTTGACAGCCAGTAATATACAAGTAATCAGCATCTTGTCTGTACGGGTAAGGCACAACATCAGTCATCATCTTTTCAGGGGCAGCTGCAAGGATAGCAACACTATTCTTTGGGAGAAGCTCCAACAGCCTTTTCCTTCTTGAGATATATTCCTCAGCACTAATCCCAGGTGTGATCTCCCCTTCCTTCATTAACTAAAAAGCCAATGAAAAACAAAAACAAGCCCCCTTAATGTTAATTATTAGCTAATTAGCTAAACATAATTCATGTTAAAATATAACACTGCTTTCCTCTTTCAAGAAGCTCACTACACATTGCCATTACATGTCATAACAACTCAAATAACTCCACTATTTATGTACATGAATATCCGTTAGGTATTGCTATATCATGTTCCTAAGAAATTTAATAAGCACCCGAGGATGGGATGCGGGAGTCGGTTGTCCAACATCAACAAACTTTGTCGTAGAATATGCACGCCACTGACAATTGACCTGGAAACCCTTTCACAGAACACCAAATACAGATTAGTCCTAAACGGAATATGCGTTATAGAGAAGTCATTCATAAATTAGAAAACAAAAACCTTCATAATGATACAAATTAGACCACCGCCAAGAAATGATCGAACTAATACAACACATACTAGAAAAAACCATGCAGATGCAAAGCGACAGCCTCGTTCGCAAGCAGTCATTAACTTAATATACGTTTAAGCATCACAAATATCATGAAAATTGAACAGTTTTCATATCCCACTAAGCTAAATTTAAATAAAATCGGGAAAGAAAAATTCCATTTCAATTACATCCTCCTAGCAAAGCAATAAAATCCCATTTTCATTTATAATACAAGCTTCAAAATTCAAGGTTAACGGGATCATTATTTACTCACGGAACTGCTGTAGAGTGCCCAGTGCTTAATTCAGCACAAAAAGAAAGTAGATGAACAATCAAAAAACTAAACAGAGAAAACACAAAAGAAAAAAAAATCTCAAAAAATTGATAAAGACAGAAGAGAGAATTTTAATAAATGGAAGAAACGTTTTAAGAGGACATACTTGTTTACGTGAGATTCTCTGCAGTAGTTTGCGCGCGGAAATCTGCATTTTGTTAGCTTTTGAAATTGTTCAACTAGGTTCGAATGAATACTTACTGTTTGCGCAGTATCAAAATAGAATGAAATAAACGGAACTGATGAGTTCAGGGTTTAAATGACAAATATTTTTTACCAATCTGGTCGAGAAGAGACGCGGAGAATTTAAGGGTTTAAGCCCACAGAAGCTTATAAATTTACTAAACCGCCCCTCTTGTCTCTCTACTTTCGTTTTAGGTTATTATTATTTACAAATCTAAAAGGGATAATCAACTGTTGTCCGTTTAATCTACAAAAAAAAGATTTAGGTCATAATTCTGAGCATACTTAACTGGGAAGAACTAATATACGGATGTCTACGGGAGTCAAGAAAAGGTCTTGACCAAGCCGCGGTGAAGTCGTCTTTTCGTTAAGTCTGTAAAGACGGAACCAGTTAAATGTGCGTGATAAAGTTTAAGGATGAGTTACAGAGAAAAACATCTAAGAGTCGCCACACAGCCTTTGGCCCTGAGAAAACATCTAGAAACCAAAGAGCCAACATTTCGTCCTCGCACAAGAAGACAAATAATTGATTCCTATATTCGCTGAGAAATTTCTGTTGTTCCGATGAACTTAATGGCTTAAGCAAAATGATACAATTAAAGAAATTAGACCATATCGGGTCATTGCTTCTTGGTACAAAAATGAATTACATGATTTCTCCAAGCAAATTAACCCTAGTAAAATGCTGAACTCCCGACTAGATGTAGAATCACACCCAACGCAAATTGATAATGTTCAAGATTCCTAACATGACGACAAAAGTAAATTTAGGTTTCATTAAAGGAATCTCTGAAGAAAGTTCTTGATTTCTTCAATGTAAGGAGAACGAGAAGGAATGATATGGCCAGAATCATGTTCAATAATGACAGAGCAACCATCTTCAAATGCCATAGCCAGGTCTCTGCTGGCTTGATTCGCTATCTGTCTGTCCTTGCCTAGGTCACTGCCGAATATATGAAGCGAAGGGCAATTTATTGATCCATGTTCAAACTTTTCCGAATGAAGGGAAAACCCTGAGCATAGAATCACGAATCTGAAATCAATTTCACCCTTTAGTCTCTCCCGCTGTGCACAAATTGAACCAGCCAAAGCTGCTCCCTGTGAAAAACCCAAGATCCCATCAAAGGGTCCTTCCTGTGAGAATACAGTCTTCAAGTATGCCAATGATACATCAAATCCATCAGTTTGCTGCTGGTATTGGTTAGGATCAAATGGGCCATCTGCCACTTTCCAATCCATTTCACTTCTGCTAAAATCAGGCGCTACCAACCATGCAAACTTCCTCTTGCAATTCTCCGAGGGTGGGGGAGGACAATTTTGTAATGGAGATGACTCACTGCTGGGTTTGTAAATAAATGGCAACTCATGCGGAGCATCAGTAAAAACTAGTTCAGAAATGTTTTTAAGCTTCTTGGCTAATGATGCAGTTCTTCCTTTGAAACCGGAGGCATTCTGCCGAAACCCATGCAAGCACAAGATTCTTAGTTTTCTTGGACACACAGTGCCTGCAGCACAGAATTAAAAAAATATTAGGGTGGAAAAGGAAGTTTAAGATCAATCCTCAACATTCCAACTTATTCAGATCAACAAAGGATTGGAATTCACTACTCAAAGAAGCATTGCTAAATGAACTATCAACGAAGTTCTTAAACTTCAAAATGAATTCCTTTCCATTGCTTCTGCTGTTTGGTTGTTCAAAATGCAAATATCAGATATCTAAAACATTGTGAGGCCCATAATAACAACTTTGCCAATTAAGCAGTTATAGCAATTACAACCAATAAAAATTGACCAGAGCCTTATTACTTGGTTATTCTTGGTCCACCTTAAAGAAAAGTTCATTTAGTGATCCAGAATACAGACCTTACCATGTCTCCAAGGTATTTGAGGTGAGAAAGTGGAATCTGAGGAAACATTTTTGAGCTCAATCTGCTGTGATGCAATTTTCGTTTTGCTATCTTCGGTGGATGGAATTGAACCTACACCACTACCATGCTTCTGGCATAGCTCACAAACGTACAGGGCTGCCTCTGTCTGTTGGACCACAAAAGAATTCTTAAACAATAACACAGATAAGAAAGATGCAGCCGAACAGATTGATAGACCATTCATAAAGATCAGAAAACGAGGAGAAAATATATTATCCAATCAGGAGGAAGAGAAAAAAAGGAACGGTAGTGTTTGTTCTCACTTCTCCCTGTTATCAATTTAGAGCCTCAAAAATTGGTGACAGAAATTTTACGTGGGCAATAACTGAAATATATAATATACAAAGGACTACAACAACACAAACCTGGCAATTATTGCAGACCAGAACGAGCATTCTACAATAGGTGCAACGGCAGCGTGAAGAATAATCATCAAAGGAAGAACCACAAAGAAGGCAGCTACCCAAAATGTCTGCATCTAAGCTCCCAACTGAAATTCTACAATGAACAATAGGAAAAGATAGACCACCATGTCATATTCATTGGAGACTACCTTGTAACTTACTTTTTCTGTTAAATAAAATTTTTACCACGAAGTATTTTTATATTGCACCAATTGGGTCCAAGTACAATTTCAAGAAATATGAGATTTCAAAAAGTTGGTCCTACATACATCCATTGACATGTAATAAAATACTAGCACCGATTTTCACAATAAGGTATTGAGAGAGATCAATACCTGTGATCAAAAACAAAATTCTTTCCTTTGAAAAAACCACCATCTGGAAATTGTTCCAAGTACCGCTGTATTCCTCCAAATAACTACACTAAAGCCAAGATTAACAAGATATCATCATCTTATTCATTCCTCATCAAGAAATATGAACCTTACTTCCTTGAAGCCATTAATGAAGGCAACTTCCTCTGTAATTTAAGAATCAAATAGGATATAAAGATACAGTCTCTGTCCAGGAATAAGCAGCTCACCTGAAACACATTCTCAAAGCCAGCACCTTTTGACCTGACGTAGGCTGATGCTATCTCACACCGGATTCCTCCGGTGCAGTACCTGTAACTTATTAACAAGTTATAATACATAGCAATCATCTGATTGAGAGCTAGCACTAATCGGATAACTTTTAAATTTCATTCATAAGATAATAATCCTCGAAAACAAGAATTCACAACCAGAAAATCTGCAAAACAATGAGTTCATGAGGAGCACTTACATGAGAACATGTTTCCCTCGTAATTGCTCGGCATTATTATCTATCCATGTGGGCAGATCACTATACTGCCTGATTACAGGGTCCAATGTTTCGACACTTGCTGCTTGGAACTTCCCAATTCTTGTCTCATACAAATTCCTTGCATCCAACAGAACAAGTTTCTTATCTTCATCTTGAACTTGCCCTGGATTCCCATGCAGAAAATCAATCAGCAAATAGACCACATTTCAAAGTCATCACTTCCTCTGTAAAACCAAACTATCTGATTAAGAGGCGAAAAAGGGTACTTACCAGCACTCTGAATAACAGAATGGAACTCGGCAGCAGATAAATGCTGCCCAGCATTTGAAATATCAGGTGGATTCAACAGAGGATGAGAACTAAAAGTAACCAATTCCTAAAAACACACAAAATAATTCCCATTTCTTCTCAATCCAAAACATGTTAAACCTTGTAAAAAACCAAACAGGAATGAAGAAAAAGCAAAAACCTTGACAATCCGAATAGAGAGAGTGGTGAAGCCACAATCATGAGCAACCTTGTCGTTCAAAGGAGAATGAGAAGAAGCAAGCTTAAAATCAGTTCCTTCAAATAAACTAATGGACTTGATAGTAGCAATGTGAGATTCCAAAGATGATAACTTTCCACCAATCTGATGAAAACCCAAGAATCAAAATGCAACACACATGCCTAAAAAACATTAAAGGACTAATATTTTAAGCTGAGCTAATGAATGGTGAGAAGGGTTTGTACGGTAACGTTGACGCCATCGGAAGCGAGTCGGACACGGCCGAGGAGACCGAGTGAGTTGCAGTTGGACTCATAGAAGGTGAGGAGTGAGTTCAGATCGGGAACCTTTGCGTACTTGTAGTACAATAATACACCGTATTCGTCATGATTCTGATTGTCATCCGACATTGTTGTCGTGGTTTTTGAGTGCTAAGCTAAGCCCTAATATTTGTCTTCTAGTTATATGCCCTAATAGTTGCCATTGATTGACTTATCTGGTTAAGAAAACATATATACATTGGTACACTTATCTGCTTATTATTATTTTTGCTATTCCAAATTTTTATAAAATATGAAAGTGTGATAAATTAAAATTATAAAAAAGAGAAATTTTTTTTATTTCAAAAAAAATCTTTCGAACATCTCTGACAAAAAGAGAGATATCTACATGCAGATTACATCCGACCGTGGAAAGCACCATTCCAGTGTTGTTCCAAAAGAAGAATGAATAGCTGCGTACGCGAGTATTGAACACTCAATAAAATGACCATCAAAATAATTACCGAAAACATATATGTGTGGATAACTTATTTTTTTGGAGTATCTAAACCAAAAATTCAAACCGACTCCGTAAAAAATCAGTTCCTGTCCCACTCACTCGGAACTAACCCGTCCAAATTTCAGTTCTTTTAGTTCCTAGTTGCATAGAAAGTGGTTTTGATTTACTTAATACTAAGGACAACATGTCCATATCATTTCAAGTCACTTCCAGCTTTGATTCTCCGTTGCCTTAAAACAGGGTTACATAAATCAAGGAAAAGTTCATCGTCCAAGACTGACTCTCAGGGCATCACCGTAAGTATAACTTATGCAAACTAACAAATTATGACCATCACAAAGTAAAATTTTTCCTATGAATCTGGAAAATAAAAATCAAGTTGAAAACTGCAAATTGGAAGCCCTTCAAACGTTTGAACGTATTCCATACGACAAAAGAAAAAGAAGAAAAAGCCTGCCTGCCAGACCAAAAATCCTGACCCTTTGCGGCAAGCAAATATAGAAAAATTCATAAATTCATTGCAATGAGGGAGTAAAAATGCCTATCAAACTAGTAAAGATATCCCCAAACTACTACTTCAACCAAATTTGAAGCCACCAGGTGGAACGTTGGGCTGGTTGGTTCCAAAAGCGAAACCCTGCTGCTGATTTCCAACACCACCATCTTCGATATTCTGTTCTTCCTCTTCTACCTCAGCCCAATATCTCTCCAAAATCTTCACAGCTTTTTCGTAAATCTCATTGTTGTCATGATTCTGCAGATTCTCAATCTTATCCAATCCATCACACTCATCAATCATTTGGGCATACAGGTTAATCCCGTCATTCATTCCCATGTCCTTGTCAGCCTCACCCACCTTTAAGATGTTCTCAAGCCCCTCAAGACAAACCGTCACAATCCTTGGATCTGGACAAACCAGAAGATCACAGAGCGGTTTGATGCAACCCTGGCTCACCAGGAATCTGCCATAACACGGCAATGTCAAAGGTCTGTCAAATACTTTGAAGCAGGACATCAGTTGCATGAATATCACTTAATGAATAAGAGAAACATACTGAATCTGTTCATGAGATCCTCCGGAGGTGGCATTTGAGATAGCCCATGCAGCCTCTTTCTTGATTTCAAACTCCGCATGTTGAAGAAGTTGTACAAGAGGAAGGATGATATTGGCCTCAATAACAGCCTGTTGAACATAAATGTAACAAAGAATTATTGAGTTTGACTATTCTTAGAAAAGATAATCAAGCAATCGTATTACTGCAATTGGGAACATTGAAATTCTCCCAAAATGACCTTACTTCATCCGTTACTCCATGCATGCAAAACAGAATAATATTTTTAATTCACAAGCATTTTCTCTCTAATTAATATTTCCATTAAAATTCCAAATTAGGAACACTCTTATTAAATGCGCATTGTTGAAAACACTCATATGATGCATTGGCATCTTGACGTATGCATATTCTCCTCCTTCCATTGAACCACTATCAAGCAATTTAGCAAGACAACCTATAACGTCAAACTAATGAGACTTATGAGGCAACTACACAAAATGTCAATCAGACAAAAAGATGAGCAATCGAGTTATGTGGACAAAGATGAGGACCAGACTTTTTGATAGTCTACCTACTGCAATGAAGACTTAAGTGGGGAAATAGCTAATAAAAAATATACATACATATTTCAATCATGAAATCCACCATATAAACCACCTTTTTGTGTTTAGTAATGATGATCGAACACCAGACAAATTCATAAGTTTCACACATATACTTCAACATAGAGAGAACACAGAGATGGAATGAATCTCATACCTGTATCTGAGCTCTATTCCCAGCTGTAATATTTGAGATCGTCCAACAGGCTTCTTTCTTGATGCTTTTTTTATGATTTTGAGTAAGAAGTTGATACAGACATGGTAGCACTCCATTATCAATTACAAACTATAACACAAAACCAAGTTATTTACTACTATGAAATAGTAAAAAAAAAAAATATAGAATCTCATTTGAATACACATGAGAGAGAGAGAGATTTGAGATAACTGTTTAATCTGATATCCGTAAAGTCAGTTTTCCTTATTCCACTTTATAACAATTAGTTTACATTGCTGTTTCCTAGATGGGTGGAATTGAAAAAGGAATCAACAGCAATACAAATTAGTCAAGACCTCTATCATCTTTAAATAAAACGGTAATGATGACCTCGTATGCAGCCAAAACTACCATGGAAATCTAACAAATACATAGAGAGAATGGGAATACCTGAGTCTGAGCATCATCTCCGGTAACAATATTTCCCACTGTTCGAAGGGCGGGTATGAGAACTGTAGGTGATGGATGCCTGACAGAAACAAATTATAGTTAGCAGCAGCTTAAAAGAATGAATAACTATATGGAAAAAAAAAAAAAAAAAAAAAAACAGATTAAACAAAAAGGGGAAAGAAACACAGAAGTAGAAATATCACAAAACACAAATGTAAAGTTGAGCTCTGGGTTAGGGGAGGCTTGTGAGGAACATAGGAATTTACATCAAAAGCTCCACGAGCCGTGGACAGACGCCAGCTTCAATCACTGCCTGAATTTTGTCATTCGGGCCATCTGAAAGATAAGAGAGAGCCCAGCATGCATCTGTTAGAACTTCCTCGTCATTCAAGTGAATGAGTTTCTGGAGAATTGGCAAAGCAGGTTTAACCTGAAAGAAACCAAGGCCAACATTTTCATATTAGAGACCTCTTGTACTAGGTTTACAGAGTTAATATAGCAAAGTAATTATATATCAAGGACTTCTATCTGGGCCCACCTGTTCAAATGGTGTTGGTGGCTTCCCACGGCAGAAGTTCGATAAAGTCCATGTAGCATTCCTCAGCATGGATAGCTTTGAATGTTCATTTAACTGAGCCAGAAGTGGCATGAGAGCACCATTAGCAAGAACAAGATCCCTACAATTAGGGGAGTCACCAGCAACATTGCCCAAAGCCCATACTGCCTGATGAAGAACAACAAATAAAGTTGCAGAAACATTAACTGCCACAATTCAATACAACAATTATATATAAAAGGAAACAGGGAATTTCAATTGATAGCCTAAATGGTCTGTTTAAAAAAAATTCTAGAGTCAGTCAAATCATGCGACAAAATAACACTATGTGAAAATGATCTGTCACGCAAAAAAAGAGCCAGGATCACAATGTAACATGCAAATACTGCCATGTCAAGCATATTTAAATCAGAAACTTCCAAAGAGTTGGAAATTGTTAAAAACAAATAAATCACTAAAATTCTATAAAATTCATTAGTATTGTTCAAATTCGATAAATGATTCACAATGATTTAGAAAATTAAGTTTCTGTGCTCCTATATAATAAAATATTTATGAATGGAGTTAAGCATTAACCTGCTCTCTGACATCATCACTGCCAGAGCTAAGGAGCTGCACAAACATGGGGACAGCACCATGTTCAATGACAACTCGCGTATGCTCCGATGTCCCTGATGCAACGTTGGTCAATGCCCAAGCAGCCTCAAACTGCACGTAATAGCAAAGTTACTCCTGATGTTCAGACAATACCTCAAACACATTATTGCACTTGAACAGGAAAAGAAAAGTCAGAAACAGTTCCCACTTGTAGTTGGGGCATATCATGCCTTCCAAGAAACTCCACAAAGCGAGGGACAACACCAGCTTTAATTACTTCATCAATTGGAGGGCTGCGTTCTACCCAATGATAAAGACCAAATAGTTAACATTATAATATGAATCACAATATATACATATTGGCAGAGGAATCATGTTCATACCAATTGATAACAGCTTTCTGAACTGTGTAGTTGCCTCTAACTGTGATGCGGGATCATCAGACCACACTCCTTGTACCATCAAGGGAATACTTTCCAACTGTTAGACAACGCCAACATCAAAAGTAAAACATGAAACTTGTAATTACTAAATCAAATACCACGAGAAAAAGAAAACAAAGCTCAACTTTGGTAATACAACTAAAAAATAGACATTCTTCTGCACAAAAAAATTAAGACCACAAGCCCATTTTCATTCAAACAAATCATGAGATTTACATACGAGGGTCCAGAGATCATTGCAAAAAAAAAAAGAAAAAATCCAATGATAGCAAAAAAGTTAATGTAGATAACCTGTGATTGTGGAAGCACCAAATGGTTGTTGGCATTGAAAAAGAAGAATAATATCTTCTAAGCACTTTCTGAAAATATTTCAATAAAAGGACTGATATGAAGCCAAAAAAGAAGATATATGACCTTTTCATACAGAGATCTCTATTTCTCAGTTTCCATGAGCAAACTAACACGAATAGTGTGTCAAGGACTGCTTTGCAAACTGCCAAAAGCACTTCTGCATATATTTTACAGTCCAGGTGATGCATGCACAAATTAATTTTTGAGATCACTAAAGCACTCTGAGTTATATTTTTAGAATCACTTGATGGATAGGTGTGTTTTCATATGACACTTTCAAGAACACGGTAAAAAGCAATTTCTCTGAAAAGCAAGTCTTCCGGAAAGACTTCCAAACTCTAAATTCTTTACAGATCATAAACATAAACCTATCAATTGAAGAACAAAAACTCCATCTACACTCATTTCAGCGGGGCAACTAATTTCATCAAGACCCACACTGATTAAACACAGTAAAATACAAAATCCATTCATTGCAATGTTATAAATTCCATCAAAATCAACCAAAATCGCAAACCTATCTTACAATTATATAAATATCTTAACTTCATCCATTTCCCACAATCTCCAACAGACAAAATCACGACTTTATTAAGATCCCAGAAACACACATCAAAGCAGAAATCAATGCAATAAAAACCCACAAAGCAAAAATCAAAACATGAGCGAAAAAGGCAAGCCCTTTGTTATTTTAATTTACCTTCTTTTCAATGGCGGCCGCAGCGTTCTGGGAGGCATCGAGAAGTTGCTGAGACTGCAGCAAAAGACCTTCACGACGTTTCTTCAACAAATTATCTTCTCTCTTATTCTTTCTGATCTCCACCAGATTATCTTCTCTCCTCCGCCGCGCCTCCTCCGCGTCGACCCCAGTCTTATACCCCTTCTTCCTCACCTCCGTTCGCGTGCTCGGTCTCAACGACATGTCCTTTCTTTTTTTGGTTTTTCTGCGAAATGCTGAACCGGACTACAAAGAAAGAGAGAGGAGGAAAGAAGCGATCGAATGAAAAAAATGGTGAAAGTAAATGATTTTTAATTGGATCTTAAGTAATTTAGCTAAACTCCTTGTTTATTTATTGTTAAATATTACTTAATTATTCTCTTAGAAAATAAATAAAATAAAATAAAATAAGAATAATCACGTATACCGTTAACGTTTGCTGAATAAGTAAATATCTTAATATTTAAAAAAAAATAAAAATTTCTTAATATTTAGATAAATAAACAGATACCTTAATTAAGTTGAGGAATTAATTTATTATCATTTGTATTTTTAATTTTATATAGAATAATAATATGATATATATTTTATTTAATCATAATACTTTAATCTTTATTTTAATATTTTTTTATAATATATATTTTTTTTATTATAACAATTTAGTCCCATATTTAATTTTTTTATAATATATTCAAAACTAAATATATTTTTAATTTATTATTTCAATAAAAATTAAAAAAGAAAATGTTATTAAAAAATTTGAAATGATGAGTTAAATTAAACTCATGTTAAAATAATTATAACTTTTTTTCTACAATAAATTTGATATTTAATTATTAAAAAATTAAAATATATTTTAATATTTTATTCTTATATTAATATTTTTTTTAAAAAAAATTGTATTAAATTTATTATATTTGTTTAGAAAAATCATTAAAATATAAATAAAAAAGTAAAAAAAATTAGTATTATTTATTAATAAAATTAGTAATTAAATATATTTTATATCCTTATTAACCAATATACTTTAATTTTAATTAAAAAATAGAGAAAAATTGTTGATTATTTTTGTTTATAATATATATATATATGTATTTATTGTTTATATTTTTTTATTTAAAAAAATGCATGTAACATAATTTTTAAATAAATATATTACATGTAAAAATAAAACATTAAAAAATATTTTAATTAAATTTTTTTAATAATTAAATATTAAATTATTATTATAAAAGTAAAATAAGAGGGTTAAAAATACTTTAGCATATAAACGTGACTTAAATCATTATTTGAATTTTTTTAATAATTATATTTTTTAAAATTTTTTATTAAAATAATAAATTAAAAAATTTATTTAGTTTTAAGTATATTGTGAAAAAAATATTAAATAAAGATTAACTTGCTATAATTAAAAAATATATTATAAAAATATTAAAATAAAGACTAAAGTATTATAATTAAATAAAATATATATCATATTATTATTATATAAAAAATATTAGAGATACAAATGATAATAAATTAAATGGTCAATTAACGAAATAAAAGTTAAAGGAATAACTGTCTATTTATCAAAATGTGAGCAGAACATCTATTTTTTATCAAACATCATATGGTATTTAGTTATTAAGGCAAACATAAGGGACATGTCATTATCCCAATAGAATAACACTATTACAATTGGTTTTGGAAAATGTTTTCCATAAACAGTAAAAATCTTCTAAGATTTAGTAGCCAACCCGAAATAAAAGAAATTTTTAATTAAAAAGCTATGGGTCCGGCTTTATTCTTTCCAAGCTCATCTTTAAGTTTATTGGGCTTTTGTTTTTCTTGTATGTTGCTTTCTAGCCCAGCCGTAAATTAATATAACATGCAAGCCCAAGTCACATTGTGAATCTGAAAACCTTTGTCATCTTGATTAATGATTATGCATGACACGATAAATTCATGATCTTTAAATCTCTCTCATTGTCTCTCTCCTTTTATTTCGTAAAAAAAAAATGCCAAATTAATAAACTCATTATGACATTTATAATCGTGTATGCTATTACACAATTTATATAAATAATAAGTTCTAAAAATAATAATTTAGGAATATTTTCGTCCATATCCTTCTTCATAGAGGAAAATAATATTTTATACGAGGCATTTCTAAATAATTATAAGATTTTTTTTTTGGTTTCTAAAAAAAGAAAAAAAAAAAAAGAAGCAAGTCTTACCCACGTTAAATTCAAAAATCTAATAAATAGATTATTCAACATAGTCAATACCATTTATTTTTCTCAATCTTGTCATAGATCATCGCCGTGACAAAAGTCCAACGTTATTGCTAGTGTAATACAACTAATTCCAACTAATACACAAGCAAAAATTAATAATAATAATAATTTTTCCCAAGATTTCAAAATTTCCCTCCAAACCGACAATTTCAAATCAAAGTAATTTTGTCTTACATGCAAAAATTCCCACCATTTAACCCGAGTTGGACCCACGTAACCATGATATCATACCCTCAAAACAAGCAAACTGTTATTGCGAAAACTTATCATATCATATCATATCAGAGAAATTAATTAAGTGAGAAAGTTTAAAGGCAGAGATGGTGTTCGGAAGGTGGGTGAACTCAGCATTACGGTGGCCGCAGTACTTCACAATGTCATCGTGGAGATATGTGGAGCTGAGAGTTGATGAAGTGGTTTGGAGCGTTGTAACGGCGGTGGAGTCAATTGCACTCGTCTCCATGTTCTGTTTTTTCTTCCTCTTCTGCGGTTGTACGGTATAGAGTTTAGACTACTGTCAAGTGAACATTTATGTATGTTTATAAATTGTCGTTGTGGGAAAGCTGACGTCGTGAGTATCTGGATCTGGGTGACGTCGGAAATTTACGTCAGATATATGACGGAGACGGAGATATCTAAGTTGGTGGCCAAGATTAATGCAGAGTATTGAAGCGAGGAGAGAAAACATAAGTGGCAGCTAATTGAGATTTTGGTTGTTTGTACTCGTAGTATTTATTATTGCTCGTGTTTAATCAAATATTTGGATTTGGAAGACATAATTTGCATTTTATTTTAAATTATTCGTCTTAATATTATTAGCCTTTGAATTTTCTATCCTTAAATTGTCTTATTACGTTTATTTTGTAAATTTTGAATTATATATCTGATATATATATATATGTATATGTAGCTTTAATTTGAGAATTTTAATTATTTCATAAAACCTTTTAACAAGTAATATATACATATATATATATATATACATCAATATTAGTTTATCGACTCATCTCTAAAAGTTTTCCTACTTAATGACACGAAATTTGCTTTCAAAGACAGATTAATTAAGAAACTAAAACAAGAACGAGAACTGGGTCTTGCGATTTGTACGTGGTGGCTAGAAAATGTTAATTATAAGCTAGCCTAGCCAGTGCCGCTGCCACCATACATATACAGATATAGAAGAAGTCGTTTATTTGATTCATCCACTCATTTCAAATAATAAGACAAGACAATATAATTAATTCTCCGAGGTAGATTATATATATATATATTTTTTTTTCTTATACACGCGATATCTCATCATCATCATCATCATCACTACATCAGACGTACACTTTCAATCCGACATACTCCAAGAAATTTAATTCCGCCGGGGGTTTTGCAATTAAGAGAGTGAAGCATCAATTGATGTCATTGCAGTTAAGAAAGTGAAGGAACTGGCCAACATTGTGGTGGGTAAGACCAATTTGGATGAGTTTGGCGTGGGGGCAGTACAATTGAAGCTTCTGCTTTTTAGGTATGGAGGCTTTCTTATTCGTATTTTTGTTATCTGTGATATTTGAAGTATACCCCTATTGTTGCTTCATTTTTTTCTTTTATTATCAATATATGTACCATTAGTTTAATTCTGGTCAAATTGATGAAAACTCGAGTGTCTTTCAGTTTATCCAAGTACTAAACGCTAGTTGTAGTTGGAATTTTATTTTCTTTAAGGTTTTTGCGTCAGTCCATGTTAACTTGTGTTAGTGGGTTTCAATAATATTGGACACTGAATGAAATACAAGAATGTATTGTTCGGATTAAAATTTTAACGATGTTGATTTGAATTTGACTTCTATATTTGGCATGTAAAGCAGAAGTAAAAATCTCTTTAATTCTGTGGGTTCTATAGGATAAATCTCTTTGATTTGGATTTGCCTTCTACATCCAACAACCCAAAAATTAACCTGTATAAATTTTATATATAAAAATATTATCTTCTGATTCATACTTTTCTTGCACACCCAACTTATTACGGGATTGAACCAACCTGCTGCCTTCAGGATGAAATATTGTTTATTTTCAAGCAGCCATAATTTCCGTAGTACTCCACTGTCTTATTTCCAACTTGCCGAGACTCAAGACTAAGAAAATGTAAGAATTATTTGTCCTCAAATTCACCAGCTGGACCTCATTTTATTTTGGAATCTTTTAAGCGACATACATATCTTAGCATGATTGAGATATTGTAATTTTTAATTTTTGATTATTATAAATTGAAATTATTACCTATCAAGTATCAATAATTAAGTAGATAAAACTGTTGTATAAGAATAAATGTTTGACAAGTACTTTGTTATTGGGTTTTTAAAAATTAAATGAAAATATAACATACAAATATACCCAATTTCTAAATCCCTATCATGATATATAAAAGGAAAGGGACTTTATTCTTGCTTTCATTTACTTTGAACTTGATTTACAAAATGAAATCATTATCACTATCATCAACTAACTCCTTCAGAATAACATGTATTCTTCTTCCCCAGCATTATCATTATCAATTTTCCTTCTATTTAATAATTTCTTTTTGGAAACCCAAAAAACATATATATGTTACACTCCATTTTTGATTTAAAGAGGTCCAACTTTTTGAATCAACTTATCTTTGTATCTGTTTGGGCAAGTTGGTGTTAGATTTGAACCCATAATTAGTTAAAATAATAGATAATATAGTATAAAAAAATTAAGTTAAAAAATGTAGGTGCCACTCAAAAAGATATAGACGAACTTTCTTTGTAAATATATGTAGGTTGGGCTATCATTTTCTTTGATGTTAAAGGCAATAGCATATTTATTGATATTTAAACATTTGAAGTTAGCTAGGAAAAGTTATTGTCCATTGAAATTACAACAATTACAGAATAATGTTAGAATAGACTTACTAAAAAATCCCACTAAAAAACAGAAAGAAATTATTCAACCCCACAATTCTGTAGAATCCAATAATAACCCTGATGACACGTTTATTCAACTTGTTAGTAAGATTAATTTTCAAAAATGGTATATTCACATATCACTCCATATAGGAAATAGTTTCCACTTAGAAACTACAGCCTTAATTGACTCCGGTGCTGATCAAAATTGTATTAGAGAAGGAATAATACCAACACAATTTTATGAAAAAACTAGTGAAAAATTACATGGTGCGAATGGTTCAAATCTTAACGTTAGGTATAAATTATCAAATGCAAAAATTTGTAATAATAATTATTGCTTTAGGAATAATTTTACTTTAGTCAAAAATTTTAACCAAAACATTATTTTAGGTACCCCATTTTTGACCCAAATATATCCTTTCACTGTAGATGACAAAGGAATTTATATTCACGTGTTACGCAAACAAATCACCTTTCATTTCTTGTCTCCTATTAGTTAAAAAGAGATCAATTTACTCCAAGAAAATTTTATTACCCGACAACTTAACATTATATCCAATAAAAAAAATCATATCCAAGTTTTGCAGAAAGAAATCCAGTATGACAAAGTAGAAAAATAATTAGAGAATCTTACTATTCAAGCACGAGTTCAAAAACTTCAATTATTTTTAGAAAAAGAAATATGTTCGGACCTACCCAATGCTTTTTGGAAAAGAAAAAAGCATATAGTCTAACTTTCATATAAAAACATTTTAATAAAAAATAAATTCTTACAAAAGTCCGTTCTATTCAAATGAATCATGAACTTTTAGAACATTGTAAAAAAGAAATTAATGACCTACTCAATAAAAAACTTATTAGGAAATCCAAGTCTTCTTGGAGTTGTTCAGCTTTTTATATTAACAAAAATTCTGAAATAGAAAGAGGAGTCCCTAAATTAGTTATTAATTACAAACCCTTAAATAAGGTTCTTTAATGAATTAGGTATCTAATCCCTAATAAAAAGGATTTACTCAAAAGATTATACAATGGTGCAATATTTTCAAAATTCAATATGAAAAGTGGATTTTGGCAAATACAAATAGATGAAAAGGATAGGTACAAAACAGCCTTTACAGTACCATTTGGCCATTACGAATGGAACGTAATGCCATTTGAACTCAAAAATTTCTCTTCGGAATTCCAAAATATTATGAACGATATATTCAACCCTTACACACATTTTTCTATTGTATACATAGATGATGTTCTTATCTTTTCTAATTCAATAGAACAACATTTTAAACATTTAAATTTATTTCTTCATGTGGTCAAAAAGAATGGTCTAGTAGTGTCAGCCACCAAAATGAAATTATTCCAAAGTAAGATTATATTTTTAGGCCATGAAATATACAAAGGCACTATTCAACCTATTAATAGATCAATCGAATTTGTTTCAAAATTTTCTGATGAAATCAAGGAGAAGACTCAATTACAAAGATTTTTAGGATCACTAAATTATGTAGCAGATTTTTTCCCAAACCTTAGACAACTTTGTGAACCATTGTACCAAAAATTAAGGAAAAGTCCTCCTAATTGGACTGAAAAACATACTAGAGTAATTAAGCTTCTTAAACAAAAAGTTAAGGTTTAACCGTGTTTATCTATTCCAGATCCTAGTGCAACCCTTATAGTCGAAACAGATGCTTCAGACATAGGTTATGGTGGAATACTCAAGCAAAAAGCTAATAGAAGTGATAAAGAATTAATAATTAGATTCTATACAGGTATCTGAATAGGAGCTCAGAAAAATTATTCAACAATTAAAAAAGAAATTTTATCAATTGTTTTATGTATTATGAAATTTCAAGATGATTTATTCAATAAAAGTTTTTTATTACGGATTGACTGTAAATCTGCAAAAGAGGTTTTAGAAAAAGATGTTAAAAATTTAGTATCCAAGCAAATATTTGCAAGATGGCAGGCAATTTTGTCCAACTTTGATTTTCAAATTTCCTATATAAAGGGAGAATCCAATCCTTTACCAGACTATCTTACGAGAGAGTTTTTACAATGAAAGATAGAGAGTGAAATTCAAACATAGAGAGAAAATCCAAAATGTCCAGCAAAAGTATGAAACCGTCAGATTATGCAATGACTACTCAAATCTCTATCCCTGGTTACGGTAATATTCCAGTTGCATCAACAACAGGTATGATTTCTTCAACTCAAGAGTATCCTCCTCTCTCCTATACTCAAGTTATAAAATCTGGGTCTTCTACCCAACCTAGGTCATCTATCCAGAAAAATATTGTGTCTTCTACACAAGTTCCTACTAAAAAATCTCAATATAAAACAAAATCTCAAGCACAGCATATCCAAATTAGCCCTTATGATAAACCAATCTAATTAAAAGACCTTTATGCCCTTACTAATAGATTATTCCATCCTGATTTCCAATTTCTTACCAATACCCCACTCAAAAATAGAAGATTTTACGAATTCATTCTAGTAGACACAAAATCTGTAGAAATTAACCATCACCATAACCCAAAAGGCTTTAACCAAATCGCCTACTCCACCTGCAAAATTAAAAAAATTTTATCACCCAGAGAATTCCCTACAATCTCGATATACTCAACTGTACCTTTTTCTATACCATACAAATCGGAAGGATACAATTATATTGATTATCAAAAGGTATGGTTTAATATGTTTTTTCTTAGATCATTTGACTATTCCTGATTTATTCAATTTGACCCAACTTATGCAAACCTCACATCTTCCTGATTTCAAGAATGGTGGTTCTTTTAAGGACCCGAACTATCAATGTACCCACAACAAGTTATCCAAGAATCCTTTCCCTGGTTCAAGAAAAATATTCCAAAAACTAATCAACCATTTTTTGCTGAACTCAATCTTCATATTAGATTCTCAATACCATGGATCCTTTTATGGAATTTTACAGTAAAAAGATTTTATCTAGAATGTAATCTGTCCTTATTAAAAGAATGCAAAATTAAATGGTGGAACAAATATGACTTAAACAAAATTACTCCTTCAGCAATTACTCAATGGTTAAAGTCAGAAAAGACGATTGTAAAAGCAGTCAAAGAAGTCTTTTCTCCGCCTCCAAAGAGGACTTCTACTCCCCTTGACAAGGCCAGCTCAAGCATCCCTCCAAAGAATAAGAGACAGTACTATGCCAAAATGTTCGATGAATTAATCAAAAAAATGGAAGAAGAAGAAAATAATGACACTCAAGAATCTTCAACAGGATCAACTCAACCTCTGACAGATGAGCCATATGGTGGACCATTCTCTCAGGACCCATTTGATTTATAATTATCACATACAAATATACCCAATTTTTAAATCCCTATCATGATATGTAAAAGGAAAGGGACTTTATTCTTGCTTTCATTTACTTTGAACTTGATTTACAAAATGAAATCATTATCACTATCATCAACTAACTCCTTCAGAATAACATGTATTCTTCTTCCCCAGCATTATCATTGTCAATCTTCCTTCTATTTAATAATTTCTTTTTGGAAACCCAAAAAACATATATATGTTACACTCCATTTCTGGTTCAAAGAGGTCCAACTTTTTGAATCAACTTATCTTTGTATCTGTTTGGGCAAATTGGTGTTAGATTTGAACCCATAATTAGTTAAAATAATAGATAATATAGTATAAAAAAATTAAGTTAAAAAATATAGGTGCCACTCAAAAAGATATAGATGAACTTTCTTTATAAATATATGTAGGTTGGGCTATCATTTTCTTTGATGTTAAAAGGCAACAACATATTTATTGATATTTAAACATTTGAAGTTAGCTAGGAAAAGTTATTGTCCATTGATGCTTTAATACATAGAACTCTATTTATAATAAGTGTTGCTAATGACTTTTCTGATATGCTATCAACTCATTATTGTTAGTTTCTGGATTTGTATAATTTCAACATCCTGTATGTGATAATCGATTGTTTCACAGGTAATGAAAGCCCTAGTTGCATTGTGGAAGGTCAAACATTTACAATTGATGAGTGCATTTCTTTCTTTCCTGGAAATGAAGGAATTGTTTTGATTATGAATGATTGTCAGCCTCTGTTTGAGTTGGACCTAGTCAGTTGCCCTGGCTAAAACAAAAACTTTCCAGCTCACCTAAATTCACCTGAAATAGATAGGTTCAGGTGGCTATTTTTCTTGGGTTTTATACATATGTTTCCCTTCTATTCACTTCTTGTTTAGTAACTACTAAACAAACTGGACTTAAGGGTGATTAGATTTATTCAAAACAGTGAGCTGACTTGGCTAACCTTTTGTTCTCTTATTTTAAAATTCACCTCTACAATGTATAATTCTTTTCTTAAAAGAAAAAGATACATTATAGATATTCTTTTTTATATGTTTATCCTTCTTAATTGGGAAATGGTCTGAAAATAGTTAGGAAGTATAGTTTTGGCTTTTAGGAGTTCTTGCAATTCTTTTTTGCCTTTTTTCCTTCTTTTGTAATGAAATATGGGCTGCTTTTGCTTCTTGTTAGAAAAATATTTTCAGCCATGTTATTTTGAAGGGTACTTCACTTTTCCAAAGAAAATATTTGTCTTCTAATCCTAGCTACAAAGTAACAAACATATATCAATAATATATATTCTTTTCAGTTTTACCAAAATTTTCTTCTTATAAATCTAGGGTAATGAGCGGCAACATTATTTGTTGGGCTCTTAGCTTTGGAGCATAGCATTTGCCAATCCTGTCAGGGAAAAAAAGGAAAAAGAGAATCGATTGTTCTTGGAATCCTTGTCTTCTTTCTAGGTAAATATATATGCTTGGAAGTAGAACCTTTTTCATTGTTTTTTTGCAAGTAAGTGCTTTGTTCCATTGCTATCAAAATTATCAAAACAAAGCATTGGTTAGCAGAGTTTTCTGATGTAAATTCTACCTGTTTAGTATATATGTATATAGTCTGTGTGTGCAGCTGTATCATCGACATTTACGTGATTCTTCTCGCAAATCAAGGCAAGATATGACTATGGTGTCTTGATGATATCCATACTAACTTTACATTTAGCGTCTTGATATCCATACTAACAAGCATTGCCTTGGTTTTAGCCCATCAAAGACTGTTTACCATCCTCATTAGAGGAGCAAGCTACATAATTATAATCTCCATTTTTGTGGTTTTGTCAGGGATGGTGAAGATCTTTACAAGTTGGTTGTTTCCAATATAGGAAAGCTTGAAAGCTACCTTGAAGGTACAATTAATAATATTTAGACATTAATGTTCTTTGGTTCCTTTTTTAGGGCATAAGTTGGAAGCTGTTGATGTATTTAATTCGGGTTGATGTTGTGAATTACGATGTTGAAATATTTGATTTTATGTAAAATTATGTTAACATTTATAATAATATTATTGTAATTTTATTTTATTATTTTAAGTACTGCTCAAGCCTTAATAAAACTTTTTGGCAAAAATTGAGGAACAGAATGATTCTAATTAGATTTAGAATCTTTAATTTGTGTTTATATATTTTTGTTTGTACTCTAATTTATAACCCATTTTATACTCTTCTTTGTAAGAAATGATCATATAAATTTTTGTTATGATGAGAATCTTTATCGTTGACGTGGCACAACGAAGAGCAACGCATGTCAGACACTATCAAGACAAAATGTACAATGAGCAGGCCACTTATCACTGTGGTGGCTACTTCAAAGATGGTAACTCTATATTGCAAGAAGAAGTTGAAAGCTCGTGTGAGAATATCACGATGTACACTTTAACATGCCGGCATCTGAGTTACGATCGTATAAAGCAATAGACGGGTCTTTGAGGACCTATGAACCTTAGAACCATAACCCGAATCCATGAAAGGAACGTATGTCTAATGTTTTGGCAAGTGGCTCCTGTAATGAATGAACTATTTTTGACATAATCAATGATTAAAAAATAATAATCATTATTTAATTAAGTTAAGTTGATAAAATAGGGTCCAATATGAAGGTAACACAGGAAGAATGGCAGTGGTGGCTTGTTTTTCCTTGTGACAGTAAGTAGCAAGTCACTTAAGATAGTAGCAATCTTTCTCCCACCCTACACTTATATAAATTAAGGTACTTTGATGAGAAAGATAAGCCCTTTCTCTCAAAAAATGCTCTACATACGCAGCTCTCAACTATCTCCTGTTTATCTATATTTTTTCAGTTTAACTTAATCGTCGAAAAGTATTTGCTGATGACACAACCGGCGCTTATTGACTTGTTTTTATCTTCCAGATATTTGCCACTACGGTATTTGGATTTATTACCTCGATTTCAAGAGTTGTCTACTAACTATTTCGCCAGGTCCACAACCATTGCCAAGACAGAATTATCAACTCTATTAAAGACGTGCTTCTCCCAAAGTTGACAAAATCTTATTTGTTGACTGGAGTTTATTGTACGTGGCGCACATGTGACAATGGAAGAAATTTTAACATTAACAATTTTCAATTTTATACTTTCATTTATTGACAATTTTTAAATGTAATATAAAGTTTCCATAAGTTATCAGCATTATATATTTTTTAAGAACTCATTGTTAAACTTAACACTATTTCTTTAAGAGAAAATTTGTAATTACACTATTAAATTTTATCAAAAATAATTTTCTGAATTATTTTCTGTACATATTATTAATCTTCACACATAACTTGTAATGTTTGCAATAAGTCATTGTTAAACATAAACACTGATAGGGATTAAAAAAGAAATTGTGCAACTTCAATTGAAAAAGGTTCATAGTTTGCTATGTGAAATGTTATTTTATTTTGAAATAAAATATTTATTTATTTTATTTGCTATTTCAGGTAGTAAAAACCTAAATTTTAATATACATTATTGTGTACAATATAATAATAATTTATTAATTTTATACATTCTTAATATTTACTTTTTTAAGAGGTTAATTTTATTATATAATATAGAATGTAATTTAAAAAAAAAAATGTTATTGATGGTTAATTTTCTTTTTTTTAATATACTATCTATTATATATAGAATTTTTTTAATTTTTATTGAACAAATTATAATAAAGACAAACGTGTAATTTTATTAAATTTGAGAGTGTTTAATAATGATCTATAATTAAGAGGAGCATTGTCGATGTCTTATAAATATAATTGACTTATCCGTGAAAATTGTCAATATATACAAACATAAAATTAAAAATAAGTTAAATAACCTATAAATTTTTTGTGGTTAAATCTAATCTAAGTTTAAAGTTTGGTGATGTATAAAGATTTAATAAATTTCTCCACTTTTGAACTTTTAAATTAGCTAAAATGCAATAAGTTTGGTTATTAATCTGTAATTATAAACAAACTTATTGCAAATTCTTTTATAAGATGAAAATTACGTATTGTAAAATTCCAATGTTTTTTTCCCAAAAGATTTGTAATGTTTTAATACGTCAATTTAATCTTATAACGCATTTTGACGAAAGAAATAAAATAAAGAAATAAAAGTGGAATAAAATAAATTATTTTTTAAAATTTTAGACAGGTATATATACTAAAGTTATGCGATTTTCTTAACCTATTTCAACAAAATCAGACGTCACCGTTTCGTAGATAAGCTTTACTTTGACGACGTCTTCCTCCCCAAATTTCTAAAACCAGAAAGCTAGCATCATTCGAATCTGAGAGTGACTGATACAGATCGAGGATGGCTTGGAGGCAAATAATCAACAACACGAGGGCAAATTCATTGCTACCACCATCTGGATTCTCTAGATTCTTCTCGTCCAAAACACCAAATCCATACATCGGTAACCTCATTCTATTTTCTATTTTTTTTTTATTTCTTCCGCATTATGCTATTTAGGTTTTTGTAGAAATGAGAAACTTTCTAAGGGTTAGATGTATGAAGCGAATTTGGGATTTGTTTGGTTTCTGAGAAATTATAGAAAAACGAGAAGGGTGAGAAGAAAATTCCAGGTCTTTCTGATTTTTTGTTATTTGTTCGTTTTTGTTTTAGGAAATTAGCATTTTAAAAATGTGGGGGAAGGAAGATGGAAAAAAAAAAGGGGAAGAAGAAGCGATTTTGGGTCTTCTTAACATTAGCTATTACAGTTCTTTTTGCATGCATGTGTTAAAAAATGAAAAATTTAACCCATTTTAGGCTCAGTCTTTCTTGTAGAAAAAGTTAGGGCAAGTTTTCTTCTTTCTGTTACTTCCCTAGGAGAAGAGAAGAGAAGAGAAGATAAGATAGAATTTTTTGGGTCATACTCTACAAACTTGGGCTGCTTAAGTTTCGCTTGAAATCAGAATACTGAAGAAAAGACAATAGAATGAAGTTTAATCATATGATTATATTTCAGAAATCTGAAAATCCGGTTTTGAGAGAGTTTTTTTCTTGCAGTCAAGGTTGGGATACCAGAGTTTCTGAATGGAATAGGGAAAGGGGTGGAAGCCCATGTGCCGAAGCTGGAATCTGAGATTGGTGACTTTCAGAAATTGCTTGTTATGCGGACCCTTAAGCTCAAGAAACTTGGAATTCCTTGCAAGCATGTAAGCATTTCCTGTTTTCAATGACCTTTTCTCGATATCTCTGTCCTGTTGTTTGTCTGGACAAAGGAAAGGCAAATCCATTGTTTACTTTGATGAGTCAGGAAGAACCATGAGTAACAGTGTTCCTTACAATTATTACCAGTACCTTGTTCAGGCTTCCTGGTTTATATGTATTAGGTTTCTGCAGCTGCAAGTCTACTAGTGCTTGATGCTCTGCAAGAAGTAAAATCTTGCCATAAATCATATGCATGGATGTATAGCTATAAATGGTACAGGTCTTATTATTACTGTGTTTGGCCATGTTTTTACTTCTCCGAAAAAACATTCAAGCACCAACAACTTGTTTAAGTTTTGATATATTGAACGTTTAGTTACATGGTAATGCATTTTTGACTGAATTCCTGCTTTGATTTTATCTCATCTGGTTTATGAATTCCCAGATTATGGCTAGATGCATTAAGGATAAAGACCGATGTACTTATTGTTAGAATTGATACTAAACTTATTTAGTTTCTCTAGGTTTGGTCTTATTAAATATATTTCTAGTTTAAGTATTAGTAGTCTTTTCCTAGTTTGTTAATGATTTGTAGGTTTACTAAGGATTCCTAGTTTATGTTGTTTTATCATTGTAGTCTATTTAAAGGTACCTCTATGTACTTAGTTTTATATTCAAGAGAAATTCAATGTAATTTTATTTTCTTAAACACTTGTAATAGTTAGCTCGAGCTTATGCCATGTGTATGCATTTACCTTTCTAATGACAATAATTTTTATCAAAAAATTGAATATTCTCATTTAAGTTTTTGAGAGGCACCTTCTATTTTGTGCTTATTAGTTTGTTAGAACTCAATTCGCTGATGAAGTGAAGTGACTTCTGCAAAGTCTTTTGCTTCAAAAATCCCTTTTTGAACAAGTTTTAACTTGAGTTTATTGGTTTGGCAGAGGAAGCTGATTCTGAAATACACCCACAAATATAGGCTGGGACTATGGAAGCCAAGAGCTGTGCCAGTGAAGTCCTAATAATTTTGACAGAAACTAGGCCTCGGAGTACTCATCTGAAGATGTCCCTGCTGCAAAATGTGAGTAGTAGATAATGCTAGATGCATTTTTGGAAGTTTAGTCTTTTGAACATTTGTAATCTTTTAGGATTTATTGGACAAAGATTAGATGATGGTCCATGAAAAGAAAAGATAGTATTTTATATGAAGCAAAAGAGACCAGTTTAGTAATTCACCAGGATTTTCATCTGTTCATTTCATTTTTATGATTCCATGGCATGAATGAATAGGCTGTCGGTAGCAGAATTCTTAAACGCAAGTATAGTTTCTAGGGATCCCGTTTTTGTCTGCAAAAGTGCTGCTTGTCAACATTTCAAATTCCACCTTCAATCTTGAATGCCCTGATATTTGTCTAGCAAGTTTTATGTCAGGCTCTTCCATTTTCTTCTCGAACTACTGGCTTCTACTACAACTGCACCTGCACATGCTGCCTCATCTCATCCACCAATATCTCCACTTTCCCTTCAATCTGAATGTAGGATCCATAACCATAACACAAACATTGTACCTAATTTAATTTATTGGATTTAAATTTCCCTTCCAACCTCCAAAATCAATCAGTACATTAATACTACTGAAGCCACAAAGGTTGACTTGTTCATTGCTGAACTCTGACTCTGCCCGGCCTTAAGTTTCTTTCAGTCAGGTGTTATATCTGCAGGCATTAAATTCATTCCATCATATATATTGATCAAATTGCATTAGATATTATAATTTATATAACATTCACAGTTCATTTTGAACAACAGCAACTACCAAAAAAGCTTCATGAATAAAATGCTGATTTCCAACAACAGATTACTAGTAACAGTAGTTAATGCAATATTACAAGAAGTAATTATGCATCAAGGGTTGCCAACAACTGATTTCCAACAAGACAATAAGCATAAGCTTTATGAATCATGTACTTAAATCTGATCGTTGGAAAATGCACGGGCACTAGCATTAACATTCCCGCTACATATCACATGCTGAAAATTTGAAGGAATTCTAACTCTGTACGGCACTTCGATCAGCTTGAGAAACTGAGCAAAGTAAGCTTTAATAATCTAAGATCAATTTATGTGTGTGTTAGCATGAACGGTGAGGAATTGTACTATCAAAGTGAAGAAAATGCAAGTGAAAATGGAGGAGAAGAAAAGTAAAGGGCTGCACTTTTGAGGATGAAAATGAAAGCTTATTTCTTTCGTTACACTAACTTTACATTTATATATATGTGCAAATAAATGGATGAGATTGGACCTTAAGCACATTTGATGGCTAGAATTATTACATTATGCATATAAAAATCAAACTTAACTCTACCTACCAGTACTTAAACAAATTTGGGCCAATCAGATATTTACAAACATATGGCCATTTTAGCCTTTAAACACAACGAATATATTGGGGCTAATTCAAAGGTTTCTTGCTCATGTGTGTGCATGTACAAGCTGCTCACCATTATTATGGACTGCCCCAAAACAAACACTAAGCCTCCAACACATGGAATCCTCCTTTGCGAGCATTTTTGCTCATGGCTTATTGTTCATCGGGGGTACTGTTCATTTGCGAACCATTTTACTTGCACGCTCGTGCGTCGGAAAGTATAATTTGCGTGCTTGTGTGCTGGAGGTTGCATGTTGACGTCCCTCTATGCTTTCGGTGATTTCACTTGCTCTTTGGCAGCACGTGACAAACAACTGCTTAATGTATGCCTATAAGTTAATAATCCTGAACCCACTAAATGCATTGCCACTTTTCTTCCCAACTTTGCGAACCCATATAAACTTATATGTGGCTTCTTTAGAACCCTATCTATCAAATCCCCCACTTCCACACCAGTCTTACATCGCAGATTACATGATCTGCCTATACTTTCAACTTTTTGATTCATTTCCATCTCCACAAAACACACAATTTCATCAACAATAAACTTCTTCAGGCTCTCAGGAATTGAGCCTAACTTACCTATTTGGATTATCAAGCATTGTTTCCTATGCACAGAATTAACATTTCAACTTTCTTGTTACGTGATCTGTGATGGAATTTGACGTCGAGACTAGTTATATGATGTCTTTGTATCAGAGTTTTCATTACACTGATGTTGTCAACAATCAAAGCAAGATGATTGATTAGAATTACTTTGAATTTATCACCTTGAATTTCGATGTCGTATTTTTCTTTTTTTGATAAAAAAAGGATTGGAATCATTGTTCACTTCTCTTGCATGCATGTATATATATAAATGTAGGATCAGCAGTAGCTTTTTTTTTTACACAAAATCTTATATCAATTGTAAACCGTAGGATATAAGTATATCTAACGGTTGAAATTGTATTTGACCATGCAATTAATGCATAATTAATACATCCATGTTCAATGTAAATGTCAAATGCAATTTCAACTATTGGATATGCTTATATCAATGGTTTACAATTGACGTAAGATTTTATATAAAAAAAAGGTTGTTGATTCTGACCCTATATATACACACACACACGTGTTGTATGGAAAGTTGGAAAGCTTTTTATAATTAATGGCATTGGTGTTGGATGTCTAAAAGCCGCCTTAATATCAAATGTTAGTTAATTATTATTGATAAAGCTTACTCTCTATATATTAGATAAGAATAGGAAAACGAATTAAATCAAGGTTTAATCTTATATCATTGATGAATTACCTTTTTTTTTCACGACCAATTAGAATTTAGAGGACAAGTACATATGTTATGTACCATGGCAAGAAAGAATCCTAGTTCCTTGAATAATTAAAATGGGCTTTGAAATTCTGAGCCCAAGCAATTCATAGGCCCAATTGTGAAAAGCCAGAGCCCAATTCACCGAAATTTGTATAATCAGTACTTTTTGAAGCCTCCTAAGTACCCGTTTGATTTGACTTTTTCATTAACCAAAAGGGTTTTTTTAATGATAAAAACCCTTTTCAAATTTTTTAATGTCGTTTGGTTGACAATGAAAAAGAGTTTTTAAAAATTAAAAAAGTTATGTTTCTTCTATTGGAAGAAGCCCAAAATTTGAGTTTTTGGCAGCAGAGTTTTTCTAACTTTTTTAAAAGGTAAAATTGTCTAAAATACCCTTACTTTATTTTAAAAATTTTACGTTATTTCTTTAAAATAAAACATTAAAAATTTATCTATTAAAGTAATTACTCAAATTTTTTCAAAAATCATTTGTGATAACCAAACGATTAATAAATTTTTGTTAAAAACTCTACTCATAAAAGTTTTACGAGTAAAAACTCTACTTTAAAAAGTTTTATTTGAAAAGTTATACCAAACGGACTCTAAACCCAAATAGATAGAATCACATAAGAGTGAGGTTGTGAATACAAGTGAAAACAGAAAAACTATAGGCTAGGCTGTCTTTTTCCATAGCAGCCAATCCATATATCCACATGTGGCAAACACACTGTAGACCCCTAACCCAATAAATTTTTTTTAATTTATTATTTTAATAAAAATTAAAAAAAAATATTATTAATAAAAAATTCAAGACGCACACAAAGACTTACCTTCAGGTGAAGGCCAATTTGAGAGTGTTACACGAGTTAATCTGTTGTGTTCGTGATAAATAATATTAAAAGAAGAACGAGAATTTTTACAAAATTTTATTACGTTTCTGTTGTTTGTAACAAGACACTAAAAGGTAAAGATAATAATGGCGATTAGAAAAACTGTCTTCTCTCAATAACACAATTTTTCCTCTTCGTGCACACTACTTGTGTGACACCTTAGACATCTCAATGTTTGATGGTGCCTAAACCACTTCGATCTCATGGGCTTTCATGTAAGGGGTATAGGTTGACTTGTCGCCTTGACATACATTGCGCTACTTATTGATTTCAACTTGCCAATGTCTTGTTAGGAGGACGATTTTAGTCCTTAACCAATTTTAGATGAGAATCTATACTTTAAAATATATTTTTTTCACTTTGTTAATAAAAAGAAAAATGAAGTGAGGTGAGTCTAACAAATATTATTTTTTAATTTTTGTCGCAAGGAAGTATAGGAAATGAAGGACATCCACCGTGTCCATGTTCGTGTCCTTTTATGCTAATAACAAGTGCCACGAGTTCCATTTGTTCCACCACAAAAAATTATTTATCACACATTATTATTTCGTATCGTGGACAAGGCGGCAAAAGCGGCAGACTGCAAAATAACAAACGACATGTTGGTTGAAATAAATTTTATTTATTTATTATTTTGATGTACATACAATAATTTTTTGTCTTCTTCCTTCCCAGCACCAAACCCCCCTACTCTAATTCTCCTTTTGTCCAGTTTTATTGGGGGAGCAAAGCTGGCTCTGCACTTTGGACAACTCAAAAGTGGATTCCCTTCCTTTGTCTTTTTCCCTTAATCGTCTAATTAAATTAATTAAGCATATTAGATTAAATTTAAAGTCTTTATTTAGAGAGTAGAGGGCTAGAGCCTAGAGGCCAACCCCAAAACCCAACAACATTCAACAATATTAATTAGCTAGACTTCAATTCAATTAAGCAATTTATGTTGAAATTTGTAAAAAAAAAAAAAAAAAATTCCAAGCCAAGCCAATTTTTTTTACATTCGTAGGTTTTTGTTTTCGGTTATTAACTACTAATTATAATTATAGGTTTTTATGGTTATTAACTTAGGTTGATGTGAGTGTGACCTGACGTTTGATAAAAGAAATTGAGAATAATATAGCAGAATATGCGATGGGAAGAATAAGTAAACAATAACAATTAACAATTAACGCACACGGGGCAATATGGTTGCAAGTGACACATGGCATCATTCAAGTTGTCAGATTCAGGTTCGGGTACCACTAAGAAAGTGACACATGGTATGGTTTTTTGGCTGTAAGAGCACGTGTTCACATTTTACAGCACACACAATACAAAACTCTCCAGTCCAGACAGCGATATTTCTCTGCCCAGGCCACCTGTCCACTCTCTTAGAAAAAACTAGAAACATATCTTCCCTTACCCACATTTCCTATTTCACATTCATTTCTTAAAAACAATTTTTATAAATAAATAAAAACTTTTACCCAATTACGCAAACACACTTCAAATTTGAATGAATTTAACATGGAACATATTTGAGACAGTACTGTGCATGCAATGCGATCGTTTTAATCGAAACTTCTTCTAAAACTTCCTGTCTTGTAAAGTTTCACAGGTTTAATTCTAAGGTATATATATATGTCTCCCACATGCAATCCAAGCTAAAGTTAGGTCACTACCATGTACGTACCACAAATGGTTTTGGTTGGCCTATTATTACAGTACAGGTAAGAAATCTCTATATATATATATATATGTGTGTGTGTGTGTGGTCCAATTTACCCAAACAGATGGTTCACCACAGATAATTTTGAAAATAAGCACAGGTAAATCAAACTCAAAAATGCATAGAATATGGTCTAAAGTCCTGAGTTAAAATTGAAGTGGGACAATTTGTTATAACAAAGGAACATAATTAAAAGGGATTAATTATATTATGTATAGGCCTAACAATGGTGCTTGATTAAGAGTGGAAGATACAACAATTGGTAACTAATTAATAAGCGGAAGCCGAAGCCGAAAAAGGGAGAAAGCCAAAGAGATGGTTTCTTAAATGAAGGCACATGGATGCATGTGATGTGAGGGAGGTAAAGGCAACAACATGAAATTTGAAAAATTGAAAGTAGGCAAGGCATACAATAAAGTTAAATTTGCGTTGGCCGGGCAGCGAAGGAAATCTACAACATAACATGTGGTCCTTAATTCAACCCATCATGACGACCTACATATATTTGGATATATATAATATGAATACGCCACCACATTAATTTGACAGCCGGGTATTTTCAGAAGCACACGTGTTGGGCCATTAATAGAAAGACCGTAAGACATGTAACGTAGTATCATTATGTTGTGTAGTGAGACTGATTTTTACATTACATTAATGACCAAAATTTACTCAAAAAAAAAAAAACAAAAGAAAGAAAGGGATTGGTGGGGTTGGCCTAAAACCTGTCTTTAGACCATAGTTGTGTTGAATGTGAATTAGGCATGTGCTTGCAGGAGTACTTTTGGGTTGTTTTTCTCGGGGGCATTTTCACAAACAGTTGATAATCACATGGAAGCCATTTTGGAGGTGGGGTTACTGGGGGCGGTGGTGCTTCAAAACTTGTATTTGTTTTTGTATTTGTATTTGTAGGGAATGTAGGGCCATGAAAGCACATGTTATGAAGCTGTTTTGTTCATAAACCACCACATTTGGAATTGGCTCCATGCACACACTTTTTGGGCCTTTGTGGGGTTATCCTTCTCCACTATTTCCTCAATATTCGCGATTTCGTATCTCACAAATATCCATTCCTGTCAGAGATACTATCTCCTTGACCAAAACTCAATTCCTCCCTTCCATCACTACCCTCAATTTTTTTTTTTTTCCCCTTTTAACGCATATCTTACAAATTTAAAGAAAAGAAAGATTTAATAACTAATAACCATACAACGTTACAGCTGTTTAGACGATGATTTGATTTACTAGTTATAGATCAATTCACTATCCTTTTTATCATGTGAAATTTGTTAAAATATTATTAATATATCTATTTTTAATTTTCAGTTACACATTATATTTATTGTTCATGATCCAACAAAAATTAGTTTTGGCATTTTTTGAATTAATAAATTAATTATTAACAAACCAAAACAAAAAGGCCAACCAATACTAAGAATAAACAAATAACAAAATAATAAAGGGAAGCAAAAAAGAAATAAGAAAGAGAGAGAGAGAGTCATGCATACAACAAAATACACGAATATAAAAATCTCATAAAAGATAAAAAAAAATAACAAAGTCGAAAAAAATAACAAAAATAATTAAATTTAAAAAAAAAAAAAAAAAACTAATAAAACCTGGCATAACAAAGCCACGGTCTTCCTCTACGAGCTGACGTTGGTGCCCAGCAGATCATCAACCGACTGCGTACCGGCAAGAATCTCGGTCAGCGCAGTCATGGCTCGGACCTGCATCTCCAAAGCCGCTATATAGTCACTCGCTTCTTCTAGAAGATTTACGCACGATACTTTCCGGCAACCTGGAATCAACCGGCCAAGAAAACGCATTTTCTTCTCAACAACAGGTAAATTCTTCCTCTTGACCTCCGGCTTCCTTCTCAACCGGCTAGGTCCGGTCACCTTCACTTTAACACTCCGTTTCTTAAGCCTCAAACTGAGGGGAGTCGTTAGAATCGCGCGACTCCATCGAGTGGCGCCTTTGGCGGAAACAGCCAATAATCTGTCAGCGGTTTCGCGGATTTCGTTCCCTCTTTTGGCGGACGAGGTCCGACGGACGTGGCGGATAGCTTGGAGAAGCTTAGAGGAGTAGATCCGCTGTTCTCTCTCCGTTCTCCATCTTTTGGCGGCTTGATAGGGCGCGTTTTGATGATGCTGGAGCTGGTCGGCGCGAGGATGATGTAATAACTCTTGGTGGTGGTGATGTATTCTTGGCTTTTTACGCTTCGGTTCTTCGATGTCGGAATTTGACTGGGTATAATTGGAGAGGAAGGAGTCCATGAGGAGGATTATCGGTACCGTGAATTGGTTTGGTGTTCAAATCAATGTGCTGTAGAAAAACTTGAGAGAAGCTTTGTTTGTCTGTTATGTGGTATGCATCATGTGTTGCGTTGCGTTGCGTTGCGTTGCGTTGGAAAAGAGGCGGAGGAAATGGAAAGAAAACGGGGCCGTGGAGACTTTTAAAAGAAAGTCACGGGGAAACACGCGTCCATTGCTTATTCATATTTATTACCCTCCTTTTTATTTTTACAAAAATTATATAATTTTTTTTTTTTTATATGTAATGTAATTATTCTTCTGTGTTGATGTCCATATACTAACTTGTACATGCTTCTTGTTACTAAAAATCAAGAGAGAGTTGGGTAAGATTGTAATTAACATTAGTGCTAGATAATGTGTAGTATTATATTATTATGAAAAATGTGGAATGTGGATAAAACGATAATCTATAGCTAGCCTGTTCAGCATTGTATAAATAAATAAATATAAAACTCAGAGTTAGCTTCAATCTTTGGTTCGTTGGCTGATTGATTGTATCACAAATTACATATAATATTTAGATATATAATTATGACTGATAGTAATAGACAACTTGCCGATTTTTAATTGCTTATGTTTTTGACGGACTGCAAATTCGTCTCAATCTTATAAACGTAACGTAGTTGATTAATAGGGATTGGACACAAGAATGGTAAGGAGGCGGCGCGGGGGTGGGAAGGCGTTTCTCGTTTTTCGTCCTATTTTAATTTTAATTCTTATTTTCTAATAAAATTTAATGAAACAAAAATAGAAAATTTTTACATGAGAAATAGTTTATACATTCCACTTATTTATCTTATTTTGGTATTTATTTATAATAAATTTTAATAAAAATATTATTATTATATTATAATATTATTGACGTATAATAATTATATTAAAAATATAAATTTTATTATTTAATAAGATAAAAAAATTATATTTTTAATTAAATATTATCTAAATATATTTTTATTTTAAAAATAATATTGTATTATATAGAGATAGAGAATAGCATAGGAAGGAAGTGGGGGAGTATTAAATCATTTTTGTACTCTGTTAATAATATAAAAATAATCTTTCTTATTTCTCGTCTTAGTTTTACTGCATCATTCTAATTATATTTTATTTATGACATATTTCTATTGACTAGAATTTATAAAAAAAATTTTGCCATTCTAATGTGTTACTTCACATTCTCAATAAAATATTATATTCTCAATAAAATTGATAAATAAATAAATAATTAATTAACTATAATTATTTCGTTCTAATATTATTCTTCACGCAAAGATTTATATAGTAATAGTAGTCGAAGTAGTAGTAGGTGACCTTTTATGCATTTTTATTACAGTAATAATTATCCTTTCTTGTCAATTTCAAATATTGCTTGCTTCTATTTCTTTTTTGTTTGCTTCATAATCAAACATGCATTGCGATTAGATTAAGTTGAAATGAAAGAAATAAAATGATAGAAAAAAACAAAGAAAAATATACACATTCGCACATGGAAGATAAGAAATTAACATCACAAAAAGATAATACATGAATTTTCTATTAAAAAAAGACATAAAAATATGTACTAGAAATCTTAAGCATGTCTTAAATTGAAAACTCTGTTTAATTTTATTTTTTATTCTTTAAATCTCAACGAACAAGTGGTATGAATAATCTTAACTTGGTAGCAAAGATTAATAGTAAAGTGATTAATAAATACATGACTAATAAGTCAACTAATACGGGTAACTTATTATTATATTTATTCTTAATCTTTTTATTACATAGATGGTTAAAACAATAATTTTATCAAAAGATTTTTAATTTCGTTCGGAGTTTTTAGTGTTTTACGCCCTACGCCATCCGCCATCCGTTTCGTTCCCTGGCCGAGGCAGTTGCAGGTGAGGTGAACCATTTCCTTTTCATTTATTTATATTTTACATTAATTAATTCATTTTAGATCTACCAATTATAACATGTAAAATTTAAAATATAACGTTAGTACAATCTGCAATCGTTGTGTTGCAATATATTGTAAATTAACCACCGGGGTAATATTTTTAATTCATTAAAAAGAGAGAGATAGAGAGGGAGCGAAAACGTGTCAGAGCGGCTGTCTACTTATCGTGTCTTGCAAGGCCGGTTTATTATTGTATTGTATTATATATTTGCCGGGCGGCCGGTCCACTTGTTCTTCACTTTTTTTTTTTTTTAGTAATTAAATTAAATTAGTATTTGTTAATTTTTAATTAACTAGTTGATGACGTGTTGAGGGATTACTGGATAAAAAAGTGTTAGTATTGTGTTGGCAGCCATTTATTGCGGGTATTGAAGTCGGACCAAACGGAATTTTGTTTTTATTATAAGGAATAATTAGTGGGTGAAGAAAGCGCAAGCAGAAAACAAAGAAACACATGTTGATAAATCATAAATAGAACACTTTCTAATTTCTTTCATTTTAATTGGCCCTTTATTCATTGTTTTTTCTTTTTTTCATTTTTAGGATTTTAATACTGATCGCTTCTCTTTGTAAGGTGTGGACAATTTTAATCCACATGGTTTACTTTCATATATATATATATATATATATATATATAGAGAGAGAGAGAGAGAGAGAGAGAGAGTATTGCGAAGAGGGCCAACAAATAAGACAGGGCAGAGAGAATACCACCTTGCATGAGGCAGGATTGACCGTGTGGGAAGATTAGTCAATTTTCACTAAATTTAATATAAAGGGGAATTAACACATAGCTCCCCTGAGTTTTAAAAAACCTACATATAGATATAAAATTTTAAAAAACTCACACATACCTCCTTTAAAGAGTCACTTGACTAACTTTACTAACGAGAATAATTAAAATATTCTATAACAATTAAATTTTATGAATAAAAAATAAAAAATTTAACTTAAATTTATTTAATGTTTGGAAAAGTTTAAAAAATTTTAGAAATTTAATAAATCAAAATTTTAGTCTAAATTTAATTAAATTATGACTTTAATTATTATAGTTTGAAAAACATATATTTTTGTTAATATTTTGACAAGCACAATTTTTGTAAGGGATTTTACAATTTTGTCTTGATGTTGAAATCAATAAAATAAAAAATATATAAAATAATATTTTAAAAATAAACATTAGAGAGTAGAGTTATATTTTACCAAATTACTAATAAAATTAACAGTCAAATAACGTTAATGTTTGTCAACTAAATTGTTGACTGTTGAGGGGAAGGTATGTATGTATTTTCTCAAACGTTCCATGCATAGATGAATTTTCAAAATCTGAAGATGTATGTGCTAATTCTCCTTTAATATAATAATATATACTTCATCACAAAACCAAAACTTGTGGCCTTAATTCCGCCACCCCTTGTTCTCCACGTCAAATTTTCCTACAAAAGAAAATCAATCACCAATGTTAAATTTAACACACTTAAACTATACGACTACTATACATGCAACAAGGACAAGTTTTTAATTTTGTTGCTTCTGGGGTTAGATCTTCTGCTCTCGGTCGTAGATTGACATGTTGAAATTGGAATTGTTAAATACATTAAACAATTTGTAGCTTAGATGATCAACCTAACTAGAAAATTATCTCAGTCAGAACAAAAAAAAAAAAAAATGTGGAAAGATTTTACTCATTCAAATGAACAATTATATTCTTTCTCATCTCCTCTGCTTCCTACTTTCTTATTAAAATATTTCTCGGGAAAATATTGATGGAAATTGATTAGTCATGGCATTATTGTTTAAAACCCAAAATCACATGAGACAAACACGTTAATTATTGTTGTTGATTCATTGCTCCCCAGTGCGGGTTCTTCAATTAAAAGTCGATTTAATATGTGATACATATACGTATATATATATATATATTATATTATATTTTGTCATTTTCTTCCTTTGAATTTATGGATTGGATTCTCGAATTTGACAATTCAGCAAACTATTTTTCTTGTATCTTCTGTCACGGGCTTGATCTTTTTGACTCCAATAAACACCCGTTTGATCATAAAATTAAGCTACAGTCCTCGTTGCTGTAACCTTACGGAAAAACTTCACTTGATGTTAGAAGCGGATAAAGATGCATGGTGAAGAAGAAGAAGAAGAAGAATTTAGTGCATTCATAGAGCAGCTCACAAGGTACAACGAGTAAACTAAACATGCAGACAGAAAAGGAAGCCGGCAAGAAGATGATGATAAGCATGAGATTTGGTAGAACTAATTAACGCGTTTTTAGCAGTCAACATCTACTTTTATCATCTTAAATTACTTCACTAATAAAATATTCTATGCTACTCACATGATTTAGATTAAAGCATGTTAAAAGATTTTGATTCTGTACTAATAATATATTGTTTGCTAGGCGTGTAGGGAGCTAATCTGTCACAATTCAATCAAATAAACAATTTAAGTAATTGCAAAGTTTCAAATAATATATTATATAATAATATATTATATTGACATAACAGCATCACCATCACCATCATCATCATCAATCGTCTAAGTTCTAACCAACGAAAATCGAGTGTGCACGAGCACGAGTGTGTGACTTGGTGAGCAATCTATTCTCTATTTGCTTATCGTAAACACAACACAATGAACATGATCATTATCCTAATAAAATAGATTACAAGTTGGTAATAGAATAATTAAAAGAATTGCAAAGTAAGAGCTGGCACCTGAAAGGGTAGCAATTGAGGGGCCTGGCGGCAGGCAGAAACCATCAAAATTAATTTGTGAATTTGATGCATCAATAATTGTAGCAAAAGTAGTCGGTTGCTAGGAACTACAGTTTGCTCTTGAGAACAAGTTACTTTTTCCCAGATGATGAATCAAATAGCTTGAATGAGGATGACACCAATTTCATCCCAAATGCAGGCGTGTTTCGACCATATTAATCTATAATTGTGCTGTATCAACGGTTACTATAATGATACAGGCTGTATAATGGATTGTTTGTTTCCTATGTTTGAGTTCATAAACATGAGTAAATTTACATAAACCAGAACACTGAAGTAAAGCAATTGTGTAGTAATTCATTGAATGTAGGCCTTACATTGTTTTCTCCAATTCTGCCAAAGAATGAAGGAGAAATGTCTGTTTCTTCCATTTCTTGTAACTAACACTTTCATTCTATGGAATAAAGTACTTATATATAAGTGTGAACAAGAAAACTGAATTGGGATCTTACAAGGTGTTTTTTTTCTAATGATGTTGCTATCATGGAGCAACCGGTAGCTGTAAACTGCTTGTTGAAGTTTTAGGCTTGACAACATACGCTAGTGTAATTTCTGCTGGGGCAGAGTCTGGTACTTCTTCTCGGAATGGGACCTCAAATAGAAGGGATTGGTATAGACAGACTTCATCCTCTTTACAGTAATAAACCTACAAAAAACAAGGCAAACCATCGGGAATATAATAATTGACAAGTTCGCTTTTTTCCATCAAATTTGAATTATAAGACCCAAAAGAAAAACATACCTTGCAACTGATTCTCCCTGTTGATGCTGATGGAGACATTCTCTTAAAATGAAGTGATGCTGATCCTTCTGGACTAAGATTTCCATCTGAGGGATCAATAACCACTGCATTTTCAGGTTCGACATCAACACTGAATTTACTTCGTGCTTCCTGCATTTGGGATTGTAAAGCAGGACATTACGACCAAGAAAAAAGAAACTTGTTACTATTGGATGTGAAAGTGATAAGAAATTTGAAAATAGAAATGAAAAAGTTGGAATGTTAAGTGAATGAGAATGTACCTTTGAGAAATGGTACTCTTCAGGTAATGATATCTTCAGATAAAGGTTTCCTTCCTTGGATAAACCGCCATCGATGACAACCATCTGAGTGTCAGCTGATGATCGCTTCCTGAGGCGTTTTGGAGATCGTGCTTTGGGTTTTGGAGGCAGAACTCCTTTTAGCTCTAACGTAAGAAGTTTGGCTTCTTCCTTGTTTAAGTCTAGATATCTGATAATGTTGTTGTTTGTGTCAGCTATGAAAAGGTTTCCTGAGAATTCAACAAGAAATAACTGTCAGCAAAGGCACAAAATTCTTATTTCAAAAGAAAGTTGCCGTTGATATGAATTAACAAGAGCCTAAAGAAAATCTGCACATTGTTTGTTCCTTGTGTAGAAAAGAAAGCAGTACCATTTCTAGCTTCGACAATTCCTGCTGGCTCTGAAAGCTGCAAGAATATATTTTACACATTGTTAGTGAAAATTCAGGCCACCATGAACTCTGGTTACAAAATGTTCCTCTAACCTGAGCTGCTAAGGCTGTTCCATCTTTGAAACCAGGTTTCCCAGTACCTGCTACAGTACTGACCCTATTGCTAGCTGGATCTAACTTCTTGATCTGAAATTCAACCCAAAAAGTTAAGAAAAATCATCAGGAAATTATGCACTGATTAAGCCACTGGTTGTATGACGATGTCTTAAATATTAATTTATAGAATGAATTCTATTGGAAGCGAGAAACCTCACCCATAAAATACCAAACATTTACCCCCTATTGTTGCTCAAACTTGGGGTAGCCTAGGCTCGTCAAACGTGCCCTAGACCACTCAAGCTACGCCCAGGGGATGATCTACAAACCGAATTTAATACACACGAACTTAACATGTACCTAACCTACTCACAACTGAAGCCCCTTAAGCAATACATTATAAACATTTACAAAGTTCTAAAATTTTCACCAAAAGGAATTCAATTCAATTTCACAAGCTTTTTCTCTACCTTGTGATTGTAGCTATCTGCTATATAAATTTGACCATTCTTTGCACAATAGACACCTAATGGATGTTGAAGAAGTACTTCAGACCCTTTTCCATCACGGTCTCCAAACTGTAAAGGTCAAAAATTGTAAGAGACGACTCTGGTGGAAATTAAAAAATTTCACAAACTAAACAATGAACTTAAGTTTTAATGTTTGCATATGTCATTCATTTGTACCACAAAATTCAGGATTTGGTTTAAGATGAAACTACCATCTTGGTTTATTGAATTACCCTAAACAAATTGTCCGAGAAAACAGGGTCACCACCAGCCAGCAATCTTGACCCTCCTGTTTTCAGACTGAGTGCTCGTATGGAGCTACTCTCACTATCAGCAACATAGATTTCTGCGAAATCTACAAATAAACATCCAAGTAAATTTTTGATGCAATGGTTCCAAAAAGTAAAGTAATTTCTACAACACTTGAGAATGTGAAAGCCAACAAAATCCCAGCATAATACCTGGAGATAATGAAATTCCAGAAGGTTGTGCAAATGATGTGGTTGAAGAGCTACCTCATCAAAAAAAAAAAAATATATATATATATATATATATGTAAATCAATGTCAAATTGTTGGAATCTGCAGCAAAATGATAAATAAGAATTGCATAATAAATTAACTTTCTAGATTGTAATAATGAAAGAGAAAGAAAATATGAAATATAGAAATGAGAAAGAAAGCGGCAGAGAGTTATAACCACTGTCAACTATCATAATTCAAAGAATCACCTAGATCCATTCAAGTTCCTCTCATAACCATCACCACTAAAAGCTCTAGTAACTCCATCCAGTGTATTGTGTTCCCAGATCTGATGTTGGCCAGCCATTGCGATGTAAACCTTCTCATTAATTGGCTCATAACAGACATCCCATGGCGAGTTAAGCAGCTGAGAGGAATTAAAACAAGTTTCTAAATGTGCAGAAAGATGTACTTTATGAATCGTTAAGCAACTAGGATACGAATCACGTAGTTCATGTTTTCCAATCTTGCCTGAGAAGTTCCCTTTTCGCCCCCTTGGTAGTCAGAACCTTTGGTTCCATTTCCAGCTAGAGTTTGCACTGTCTCATTAACAAAATCAATCTCCCTGCAATGCAAGAAGATGAGCGTGGAACGCTTCAACAGAATGCTCTATTTTTTGCCACAAACCTCAAACAATTAAACAATAGTTACAAAGTCACCACATACCTCAAAGCATGGTTTTCAGTATCTGCTACGTAGAGGAGATTTTTTTTTGAATTGTAAGCCAGACCCTAGAGAAAATATGACTACAATGTTATTGCTCACTCATCGAACATAGAAAATAAAACAAGAACTAAGAAACGTTGTAATGCCTGCATTGCTTGTCATATAAGAAAGCACTAAAATTGAGAGTGGAATACCATAGAAGGGCGATTAAACTTAATCCTTACTTGAGGACGATTAAATGTGGCATCATCAAAGGAACCATCACGTAGACCCTCCTCTCCTGAGCTCCCAATTTGGATGATAAAATTTCCGTCTAGATCAGTTACCACCTGAACTCCAGATGGGACGATATGGTCAAATAACAATCCAAGAGCAAAGCAGATTTACCTACACAGGCCACAATCACTGGGAAAAGGGAAGATTTTATGCATATTGATTATTAACAGTTAATATCTGGTATAAGTTAACAATGTTCATAACGGCACTTGAGCGAATTAAAAACGATGTGGAGATGCAAACTTGCAGCCTAATTTATGAATAATAAAGTCTGTTTCGTTTCATCTTATAGTAGCTACTTAACAGAAGGTATAAAAAACACATGCTCACTAATTCTCGAGTACCAAGAATATAAACAACTTAAATGCATGTAATGCAAGAGTTTCAGAGAGTCAGAGAGAGAGAACCTACTATTCTGTTATGGTTACTATCCAAGATGAACAGCCGATTGTTGAGGATATCAATTGCCAGTTTACTGGGAAACTTCAACGGAGATGTATATAAGCGAGGATCATTATCTTTCTCCAAACTCAGGGGAATTGGTGTGTTGTCTAGGAGCATCTTTCTACCGTAAAACAGCAGAGCTGCCTCAACTAAATCATCCAGATCCTTAAGAAAGAACAAAAATCCTTTTACTTTCTCTCATAATCATGTACTAGATTTAATTCATTACAAAATTACAAAAATAAATACAATGTCAGCTGCAGTAATGCTACCAAAAAGTAGGATTGTAGTTCTAAAAAATGCAATTAGAAACAAAGAGCACAATACTGAAATTTGGTAGGAAAAATGAGAGTGAGCAATCAGTACCTTTTGGTGGCCTTCGCCTGATAGTTGTGCTAGGAGCTTACCATTGGGTCCAACAATGGCAAATGTAGGCCATGAATTCACACCTAGCTCTCTCCATAAATACATATCCCCGTCATTGACAACCTAGAACATTAACCTTCATTATGTTGCCGCTATGAAAGGAAATACAAGGCAAAAGATTCAGTTAAAATCGAGAAATGTAGAATAAAAAGACGTGTTTTTAAATTGCGCATTAAAAATGTCCACAATTATTCAAACTATTAGACTTACAGGATGAGTGATGCCATAGCGTAATACTGCACTACGGATGGCTTCCAAATCTTTCTCATTATCAAACTTTGCCGAATGTACCCCCACAACAGTGAACTGTATAAACATAAACACACATGATTAATAGTGAAATCTAATCCATCAACTAGAGCAATTTACTAAAAGCATAAGAAAGGATAAGAGCAAAACAGACAACAGGTTTTTGCAATGGTCAACATAAAAAAGCCAAGAGATTGAGACATAACAAATGAAGGAGGAGAATTTTACTGGCTTGTCTTTGTACTTTTTCTCCAGAAATTCTAAATCTGGCAACACATGCATACAGTTTATACAACAGTAGGTCCAAAAATCCAGCACAACCACTTTTCCCTTCAAATTCTGCTCAAAAAATTGAAACAGTTCAGAACCAAAACTATAGTGCATTTAGCAATATACAAGTCTTTGGCAAAAAGAGGAAAATTTAATGAAAATAAATTGTAAATTCTAAATTTGGGTCTGTTTGATCATTTACCCTGTGAAACTGAAGTGGAGCTGTATTCAACCAATCAAGCTTTGTTGGAAACTCTGGTACAATTGGAGTAGTTTTCCTAACACAGTGAAAGACATACATTTAAAACAGATTAGGCATAGATTTTGAGAAAGCCAGTTAAAAGGAAAAGTGTTTCACAGTCAAGAAATTGAAGAGATCTTAGTTTAGTTTGTCAAAGGTGAATACTTATCTTATTTACCTATTCTCAATATCCAATATATAATTCAATAATTGCTGAATTCTTTCTGATCGTGATGGTTCTCCTGTTACCAATAAAAAGCAGCATGTTTATATTCTTTCTACTGTTGCGAGTCTAGAAGGAATAATATGACCATCAAAACTGTATAAAGGTTTATAATATGAAATATACCGATACCATCAATCGGCTCAAAAGATGGACGTTTGACTCCAAATAACAGATTCCAAATAGCTTTAGGAGATACAAATTGCATTGCCTGTAAAAGCAGAGTAGTTTCACATATTTTAGTCACCCAGGGTTAAAATGCTGGTACTCAACATAAATCTAATACTGCAACATTCTTTCAATAAAGTTTTAAAATGCTGGTACTCTCATAAATTTAATACTGCAACATTCTTTCAATAAAGTTTGGAATACCTTATAGTTCGAAATGGCAAAGAAGAGACAAGAAAGAGCAACTCCCAAACTTCCATATCTCAGTATCTGTCGCCGAGAACCCTGCAACCTGTCAATAAATTAATTCTGCGACCTCAAGCTGTGAAATATTTGCTAAAAAGGCTCTGTTTGTTTGGTTAGAAAAATGAATTTAGTACACCTTTTTCTTGCTGAAACGTTGAACCACTCATTTTTGGGATTTTAACCATACAGAACTATCTATTTAAAGAATTTAATTTATGCAAGTTGATAAATAACTCTTAAATCTGTTTTCTCAGAAGAAGGCATTGCAAAAGTGATAAGAGGAAACCAATTTCCGCAAGAAAGGAGGAACATATTAATGGGCTAGTTAAATCTGAAAATTAAGAATTTCCAGGAGGAAAATGAAAAGACTTTGATTGAGGGGTAAAGTAATCCAAGATTAACTAATGTTGACACAAAATCAAGAATTAATCAAAAAGTCCACTTGGTTTCAATCAAATTTTGGAGATATAAAACATGTCTTACCCTGAAGTTGATGAATTCTTGTTATCAGCAGCACCAGCATTCAGGATTGAAGCATTATCTGTTTCTCCCTTGGACATAGCAGATGAAATTTGTGATAAAGCATGCAATAACTTGGGTTCCTGTATCTTCACATCTGCAATGATATATTGATATATATTCATTAGATTTTATTTTATTTTATTTTATTTTTTATCTATTAACCACACACAGTATCCCACTGCACCCCATACACAAACATGTCAAATTGGTAGGAGATTATCATCGAGAGGAATTTTTAATGAAAATTCTTGACCAACCATCATAATAAATTTTAAACCAAAGATTACAGTTTCAGTGGATCGGACAACAAACATCTTTAAAATGCAGGAGAAATTTCCAGTACATAACATGTGCACTACAAGAAGATATATCTTGCTCGTAAACAAAGTTGTAAAAAGAATTGGCACAATGTTGTTACACCATTTTACATTATTGATAGTACTGGTGCAAAAAATATTTGCACATATTTCTTGGGACTACATACTATAAGAACCAGAGCCACCAGTGAGAATATCATCAAGTGAGATGCTTCCTATCTCTTTTCTGACAAGTGATGCACTTGCTTCTTTTTTAAGAATCTCTTCTGCTAACGTAGTTGTTACAGCTATACATCTGCAAGCAGTAGGGAATAAATAAACAGATAATTAAAAAGCAAAACCCAAATAGCTAATGAAATAAGTCAATACAAGGGAAAGGAGAAAGAGAGAACTTGGATAGGAGGATTTCTTCTTTAATTCAAAAACATAATATATACCTCATTTGTGCAGCTTTAGCAGCCTGTACTCCAGCTAGTGCATCTTCAATAACAATACACTGGGGACAATGGCTAGAGATTATTTTCATAAAATAAAAGAAAATTGTTCACATATATAAACATTCAACCATTTTAAATAATAACAGAACCAACTTTTCTGAAAAATTTCATGAAACATTCCATGAACATGGATTAACTTCAAAAGTTAATCTAAACAACCTGCTGCATTGCACGTGGAGCAATAAATAATGCACTTGTACTCTTGCACTTATTAAGAAAACATTTTGTTGCAATATAAAATAAGTTGTGGCAAAATAGAAACTAAATACCTCTATTCAATATTGTCAGCCAAACATCCTTCAAGCCGAAAAAAAAGATAAGGAAAGCCTCATGAATGCATGTCAAAAGCAAAAATAAAAGTGCAGAATATGCTACTATACCTCACTAGTAGGCACATTTAAGATCTTTGATGCAGCTAAGAAAATATCAGGAGCAGGTTTCAAATTCTCAAAAGCATCTGCTGACACAATAGCATCAAACCTGATGGAAATAGATCAATAATGTAATAATAACAAAACCCTCTGGGCTAGAAAGATGAAAATTACAGTTATCTTCTAAACCTGAAAAAGTTAGCGAGTTTCTACAACTGAAGTTTAGACAAATATTTGATTGTGTTCAACAAAAAGGAGTACATATACCAAATAAGATTGAGCTTACATTGACACTGGTAAACCAGCAGCAGCTAAATTTGCATCAACCTTGATACGATCAGCACTAGATGCAACAGCCACTTTCAGGCCTTGGCTCTTACACTGTAGTGCAGCAGCATTATATTACGCCACTTTTAAATGCAAAAAGATATAAAATTATGCCACTTGTGAATAGTTTGCTTACAAACCTGATTAATAAGTTCAAAGGCACCAGGAAATCCTATCCCTGAATTCGGTTTCGCATACTGCAAGAAGTGAAAGAAGCTTTTGAAGGTAAGTGATGATTTACCAGTTTTCCCATTGCATTATATGTTTGAATATAAAACATATACGAAAAAATAGAAGATTAATCACCTTATCCAGATATATCTCAAAGAATCTCTTTTTTGCTGCCTCAGTATCAAATTCCTTGACTCCCTTAACAGAAGCTACACCTCCTAAGAAATTGGCTTCACCTATTACAGCAGCATAGGAAATGTAAATAATTTGGGGTTACCAAGGTTACATATCAAAAGGCAAATAAAAATCCATCACCCACACTTACACTAGTACAAAGTAAAATACGGTTCTACTAACATTAAAATTTTTTCTTTGCAGTCATCTCAGACACGCAAACAAAAGGAACATCTTGACTTTTGCATACATACAAACAAAATCAACTTCATAATTTACTTGAAAACAAAAAAGGGTCGTCAATTAAATGGAAATTACATGCAAATTGGATAACAACAATCATAAGAGAAAATTCAACCGATCAAACATATGCTTGAACAACAAACTAGAAAATAATTAATCAGAAACAAGAAGAAAAATTCATATATAACATAGATTTCATTGAAAGAAATCTTAATTACCAGTTCCCATGAAAGGCACAAAATCCTCAACTGTGACTTCAACTCCCATCTCGGCAAAAACATCCACAGCTGCTCTTCTCGACGGCTCCTCGCTATTGCATAACACTCCATCCATGTCAAACAACACAGCAGAAACTTTCCCCCAATCGCTAGATGAACTACTTTCTGAAGAAACGTTCACATTTGTCTGCTCCACTTTCGTCACGCATGCTTTGACCACCATTTTACGCGCGAAAACTGCTCGGTTCACTCTGAATTGGAACAAAGAGTTCGAAAACGAACTGGGTTTCAGTAGCTTTGAATTTAAAGAGAAGAAGAAGAGGGCATTCTGATGAGATAAAGATGAAGCTAGCGGTGATGACAGCAGTTTCATGGTCACGGTCGGGTCGTTAAACGGACAACGGGTAACTGATTTTGCCAAGGAAGGTTATACGGCGGATTTCTTTTTGTTGACGACATTGCCCTTGATGTTTTATGAAATGGATGACGGGTCGGTGCGGTGGGCGTTGGGAGGAAGGGTATCTGAGTAAACTTAACTTTGTTTTTAATGGTGGAGAATGTACATTATCCGCTTGGTGACCACACTTCTTATGGGCTGAGCCCACGCCTGGTCATTGTGAGTTCTGATTACGCCTGAAGAGCCCATGACGCCCATTTTTCAACTTAATTCGATTTAGAGTAATTTAAATTTCACGTGTCCCTAACTTAAGTGTTGTAATTTTTTAAATAAAAAACATAGTTAACTTTTTCAATAGGAGTTGAGCTGAAGACGAGACCAGAGTCACCAGAAGAATTCAATATAAACAAATAAACAAATTATATTAAAAAGGAATAAAAACTAGAGGATTTAAATGATAAAATCCCATTTTTTCACGTGTCATTCGTGAGAGTAATAATAATAATAATATTATTATTATTATAGAGCTCTTTTTTTATAATAATTGTAAAATGGTTCATATTATTTATTAGTGTTAATTAAATGTAGTATAAAAATGTTATGTGTAATAATTCCAAGATGATTAATTATATTAATGACATTATACTTGTGTCATGAAGCAATTACCATGATGAATGTAGTTGGTGAGGAAACCTGTGTGCTAGTAATAGCATTACAAGTTGAACCCTATAATACAGACAAAATCAAATTATTAACTTGAAAAACACTATCTAAACCTCATATTCATTCCCCCTTTTTTTTTGGTTTGGGAAAAATTAAGCTTCAATGATTGATATCTTGCTTTTACCCTAATTAATTTCTATAATGGCCATTATAAAACCACACATATAATTCTATTGCCCTTCCAACCAGGCCAACAGCATTGTCATTACCCCAATACATTCTTTTATTGTTCACATGATCTGAATATTATCTTTCCACTAATCATAATTAATTAACCAAATCCATCTAGAATTTGTTCGTTATAACCTTTTAATTAAAAATTTATAAAAAGTTAAGAAAATTCTCTTTTGATCAGTAGAAAAACCATACTGTGAAGGTGCACTTAAAGCCTATAAAATCTCTTCATGCAAGAATTAAATATTCAGCAGCAGCAGCAGCATCAAGAAGCTTCAACTGAAAGAAGACGCGGTATAAATGTTCTTTCTCATTTGAGTTAGACATTGTTTTCTTTTCTAACGTTAAGCTATTCAGTAACTTTTTTATTGCTTCAAAGTACAGATCAATCATGAATAATGTACTTGTAGTTCTGTTCGTGCTTGAATTTGTGTCATTGCATCTTCAAGCTGATGCCAGAAGATTTAAGGTGGAGATGAAGAGTGAAAAAAATTGATTATCTGCAGCCTACTTCAAATGCACAACCTGGTAGAAAATTAGATGATGCAGTAGCTGGTTCATTTCAAACTGCTGCTACCACAAATGATACCAGCAACACAGCTGAGAGCAATACCAACAGCACACATGAAGCAAACAGCAGCTACGAAAGTTACGGAAATCCTTCCGGATCATCTACTGAAACTCACCATGTTTACGCTAATGAATGCCAGCCCAAGAAAAATTGTTAACCTGCTATATATATAGTGCAGAAATAAGATGTAGATACATCTAGTATGATTAAATGGGGTGGCAATATGTGCTGTGGCACCAGTTTAAAATCTGGTACTTGAATGTGTAAGCTACACGACTAAGTGAATTTGTAGTAACGAAATAATATATCCTCTGTGTGTTTCAAATTATCTGTTCTCAGGACTTCACCAAAAATCATTGCAGGAACATTTACCATTTGTAAAATGATGAAAACGAACGCGATCCCTTACAATTATGTCCCTTTTGTATACTTTTGAAATAAACTTGGTAGCAGAATGGCAGTCCTCACATACCCTCAAGTTTTTTACAATCCGAATGGTTGTTCCAGAATCTGTGTTAATGAATCCGAAAGCAATTGCAAGCTTTTCGCTGTGGTACTTTACTGCAGTTTCCTTCTCTTCCTCATCAATATCAAATAAAACTTGGGAGGAATTTAGTGAATAGCCTTCCATTTTCAGCTTCTCAATGATGCTTTCCAACATCAAGTAAATTTCCTTAACTTGTGGATGAGATCCATCTCCAATTTTAAATTCATGAACAACACCATTCAAATCAATCATGCTAGTTCCTGGATTTGTCTTTATTCCTCTTTCTTTCATCAACTTCCTCACTTTTGCAACATCTTCCCACCTTCCTTCCTTTGCATAGATGTTTGATAGTAATGCATATCGGCCGCTATTTTCAGGCTCCATCTCCAGCAAAATCTTCCCAACTCTTTCACCCAATTCAACATTTCCATGTTTCCTACAAGCACCTAAAAGTGCTCCCCAAACTGCTGCATTTGGTTCCATCGGCATTGAATTTATGACTTCCTCTGCCTCAGCTAAGAATCCTGCTCTTCCTAGAAGGTCTACAACACATCCATAATGTTCCATTTCAGGCTCAATATTGTACATTTTCTTCATATAATTCAAGGCACTTACACCTTCTTCAACCATTCCTGCGTGAGCACAAGCTTTTAGGATACACACAAAAGTGATTCCATCTGGTCTCATCTTTTCCCTTTGCATTTTGAAGAAAAGCTCAATTGCATCCTCTGCTCGACCGTGCATAGCAAGCCCACCAATCATGGCATTCCAAGAGAAAACTTCCTTCACTTTCATGTTCTCGAAAACCTCCCATGCCATATCCAGACGCGCACATTTTGCATACATATCAATCAAAGCAGTCCCCAACACTGCATCCAAATACATAGAATTTTTCTTCATATAAGCATGAATCCATCTGCCTAGATCAAAAGCACCCAAATTAGCACAAGCAGAAAGCACACTAGAGAGAACAAATTGCCTTGGCCTAATATTATTCTCTCTTTGCATCTCATTAAACACTTCCAATGCTTCTTTATAACACCCTCCTTTGATATAACCATCAATCATAGCACTCCAAGTTATTTCATCCTTATCACTCATCTCATCAAACAACTTTCTAGCTTCTTGAAACATCCCAAACCTGGCAAAACCACTTATCATTGCATTGTAAGATCCAATGTTTCTACCACTCATACTCTTAAACAATTCTTTAGCAGCTTCAATCTCTCCACATTTCAAATACCCATCAATCATAGCATTCCAACAAATGACATCCAAATCTCTACCATCATCAAGAATCCGTCTTGCCTCAGTCACACGTCCAAAAGATGCATACATCTGAATTCCAGAACTTTTTATATGCACATCTCCACAAAGTCCATTTTTCACCACATGGGCATGAACTTGCATCCCTTCTTTATCTGCTTCTGAAATCGTACAAGCCTTAAACACCGTTGGATACGTAAACTTATTAGGCCTAGAATCTGCAGCAACCATTTTATAATGCAAACGTATAACCTTCCATGGCTCGATATGTTCTAAGCAACCTCTAAGCATAGTATTCCATACAAAAACATTTGGTCTAGGAACAGAAAAGAAGACATTTAAAGCCAAATCCAAGTTGCTGAAACGAATATTTGCATAGCATTTCACCAAAGTTCCAGATACGTAATGGTCCTGAAAGTGTCCACTCTTTAATATCACAGCATGCGCCTGCTTCAGATGTTGCCAGGAAGTGTTGCATTTTGTGTTCAGGAGTTCTAGGATGTTTTTCTGGGAAAGTTGGGAAGTGGGAATGTTTGTTACTGAGATTTCTTCTGCTTTTAGATGCCATGGAAGAGTTTTGGATGTCGTTGTGCTCATTTTCTGCTTCCCTTCCTGGTAGCTATGTCACATGAGAATGTATCATGCCATAAGCGATAAAATGATTCAACTTACAAAGCTTGGGAAGTTCTCTGCCACACAATATTTTAATAAATATATCTCTATGACTATATATATATATGTATATTCTTTTCAAAGATTACTTTACGCTTTGTCGTTTCTGTTATAATCTAAGAAGTGACGAGTCGCTTACTATTTTGTCGTCTACTGCAAAACCTGGTGGATGCTTATTCGGTTCTTGTGAACGACTTGGCGTCCAGTTTGGGTTACTTTCTTGCACTCTCCAGTCTCCAGTGCAGCTGCAATTTGGGTTTTCATCGAGTAATCTTATCAAGAATTATAACCTTAATCAATTCTTTGTTTTGGACACCCAATGAGGCAATGCAATATAAAAAATCCCTTGCAATCTTTCTCTACTGATCAAGTTATCAAGCATGTTTTTGCAGAATTTTTCTGTCTCTATGTGTTATTTATTAATTTCTGCAAGAAAATTGCTTCATTAGTTCATATTTAACGTGCAATCCATCACATTGATGGAAGAAATTTCTAGGCAAGTGTTATGGCCTTGTAATAAATGCTAATCAAGAAGAAAATTTCGTTTCAGTGTCATTCTGAAAAGGAGATTTTTCCTCATCCCACCCACATATTTTGCAAAATTTGATAGAATCTGTTCAGTACTTTCCGCTTGTGATTCTGTTTGTTTTCGCAGAAAAATGCCTGTAATTTTGAGTATCTTCTCATACATTAACCCATTCATTGTCTGTTGTCCATACCAAAGGAAAACCTGCTACATTTTGTAATGTATATGGAAATTTATTATAATGCATGAAAAAATGGAATCTCACTCATGATTCTACTATGGCAAAAATAGGAAACATCATTAATGAAAATATTCTATAAATACCCATCGACAATTTTCGCAGAATCATCCAAGCTCCTGGCAGGGAAAGATTAAGCTTGGGAAAAGAAATGCAGCCTGTTCTAAAATCTTTGCTCATTTATACAATTTTGGCCATTTCTTTTGGATTTGCTAGTGCTGGTGTAGATTGTAAAGGTGGAGAAAAAGGATCAAATGTGGCATATACCATTACTGTTGATCAGTCCAGCAACCAACACAGAACGGTTCAAAGTGCCATCAATTCCGTTCCTGCAGACAACAGTCAATGGATCAAAATTCACATCAAACCTGGAACCTACACGTATGCAACGTCAAACCATTCTTATATTTCAGTTTCTGCATGTTTTGATTGATTGATTTCAGATAATATGCAATATGAATGTGCAGGGAACAGTTGCAGATTCCAGTGGACAAACCATGTATTTTTCTTGAAGGAGAAGGCCGTAGTGTTACAAAAATAACATACAATGATCATCAAAGGACAGATACCAGTGCTACTTTCTCTTCATTTCCTGACAATGTGGTTGTAAAAGGCATTACATTTGAGGTAATTTGTTTTGATCTTGTGATTTCAATATTGGAGATTTCAGAGAATCTGCCATTATTCTTTCCTACTTTGTCAGATGGGTAAGTTTTCTTTTATGTTGCAGAATTCATATAACTTGGCACAGGAGTTACAGGAAGCATTAATGGCTGCAGGAAACACAGTTTCAGGCACATTACAAGCAGGGAAGGATATAACACAAGCTCTTGCAGCGAGGATTTATGGCGATAAGTCTGCATTTTATGAATGTGCATTTCTTGGGGTGCAAGATACGTTATGGGATGTTCAAGGCAGACATTTCTTCAAAAACTGTTACATTGAAGGAGCTGTAGACTTCATTTTTGGCAATGGTCAATCTGTTTATGAGGTCCATTTTTAACTTTTTAACCCAAGAATGCTCACAATTTCTCACAGAAAGTTGATCTTTTTCACCAATGTGTTCTCTCTTTACTCATTCAGGACTGCTTGATACATTCGACTGCTGGCTCTGTACTTAAAAGAGGACTTGCAGGCTTTATCACAGCTCAAAAAAGACAATCCGCAAATGATCCTGGTGGTTTTGTATTCAGAAGAGGTGTAGTTTCAGGAAGTGGTCAAACTTACCTTGGAAGAGCTTATGGTCCATATTCTCGAGTAATATTTTATGAAACACACTTATCTTCTGTTGTCAGCCCTCCAGGATGGGATGCCTGGAACTTCCAGGGAAAAGAGTAAGTTCACTTCACAACAATGCCTGAAAATTTTAACAGAAACAATATGTAATTGATCATTTTTGTTGATGTATTAACTTGTCCTTTTTGCAACGAAATGCAGGGCCAACTTCGTTTATGCTGAGATTAACTGCAAAGGTCCAGGATCTGACCAGTCAAATCGCGTTTCCTGGGAAAAGAAGTTTGATTCCAGACAAATGTATCAGTTTTCAACTTCATTTTTCATCAACCAGGATGGCTGGCTTAGTAACCTGCCTTAATAGATAGCCACCAAAAGTTTTGTATTTTCATATTCATGAATTCAAAATTATTTGTCTGGCAGAGAACTTGTCTTCAAAAGCTTTTCATGCATTATTTACTCGTTAAATTATGAGAGTCTAAAATTCGTAGGTGGGAGAAAAAGCTTATAAATAATGAATCAAAATAGAATCCATTAATGTTATTAAAAATTATAACACAAATCACAGCATTGATGGTAATAACGGCATAAATAGGATGTCTCGTTAATTCCCATTCGGCAGGCAGGCACAGGCGGGACCTGTATAAAAACAATCACAAATTGAGTTTCCGTTTGTAAATTCAATTTTTAAAATAAAGGACCTAAGTGATATTATCGCAAACATAATTTTTATGGTTATGCAGCAGGGAAAAGTCAGCAGTTACACGCTGACACGTGGAGAGATGTAATGGGCAATAGGAATCTGTAGCTGACGTAAACTTTATGTCAGAAACAGAAGATATATCTTGTCTGAATTTCACTCATGACATGACAAGTGACATACATGTCACCCGCCCAGTTAATTGATTTCTCATTTGTCATTTTTTGAGTTGACAGTTTTCCCATCATCGCATCATCATCGTCATCCACCAGCACATTATGCATGAGAAATGTGGGCATCAATTTGCTTGCGCCTCCTCGTGGGTTTTGAAAACAACCCCATCAGGATTATCATGAGGTTCAACCATCAGACGTGGCAGACATATCAGACGGTTGACACTGACCCCATTTCTCGACAGTATCGCGCAAAATGCGCGGGTGCTTTCTCTGATCTGAATGCGGTAAGCTCGTCTTCAGCCCTTCGTTTAATCCCCCCTTGGTACCCACCCCAAATTCAAATCCATCATTTTTAAATTACAATACATGAATACAGAATCCTACTGTACAAAATACCTTTCTGGTACAAACGGAGCTTGCTATAATGAAAAGACGACAAGGAAAAGAAAAGACTGATGGTGGGACGAAGTGATGGAAAATGGTGACAGCTCAGGGCCAATCTTATCAACACAGAAAGGTTCTGTTAGTTGTCTCTCTGTTTTCCCACCTACCTAATCTTCGCATTATGTAGATATCACATGAACGAGAAACATTACCTAATTCTTGAGGCCAAAATTATGGAAAATGTCTTAGGGAAAGCTAGGCCAAGGTACAAATGTAAATGGGATTTACATGAAATGACAAATGGACGGGGGTAGGATTTTTGGTTTGTTTATGATCCCGCAGTTCCAGGTCCTCCAAGTGTTAGCACTACACCTTCCAGATCACTTCTTTGTTTAGGCCGTTTGCCTAAAGGTGAAGTGGATCTAACGATGTGCAAATGTCTATTATTCGCTTGATTTTGCCGGTGCTTCTGAGCAGATTCTGGGGTGGATAACACGATTGGCCGCTGAGAAAACTTGAAGGGTTGGGCGTGATTTGAGTGTGGGCATAGTTGAGCAAGTGGTGAGCCTCTGGAGAGAATTCCAGGTCCCTGGTTTGATACATACGAGTCCCCCATTAAGCAAAATGAAAAAAATGATTGAACGGATGTTGTAATGACTAATAATTTCACAATTGAATATAAAAAACTTACGTGTGGAAACAAGACACCTCTAAAAACCTTCCCGTTAACAGCTGCTGTCATCAGGAAACCCGAGTCAAAAGCTCCATCAATTTTGCCTTGGACCTCAGCACCAATCTACGGACAAAAATCCGATGTGGAAAGCATAAATGATTGGAAGAAGTGCAAACGGTAAATAAAAAGTAAAAGGAAATTGCCAACATTTACCAGATTTTGAATAGGCCAAGCTTCCATTGATTGGGGTTCTGCTGGATGTTGTGTTCCTTGCCCGCCTGTATGAACAACCGGAAGAATTTGTTCTGATTTTTGATGGTTTTGATGTTCTCTTGAGAACTGATGGTCTTGTGTAGTTTTCTGGATCATATTCCAGGATTCTCTCTGGTTAGTTGCACCATTGTTGGCCTGGAAACGTTTTGGAATTTGATTCATCTGCTTAAACAACTGAAGGCCTTGGGAGCCTGCAACAGAGTCAGAGGCTTTTAGAACCGGGCTTTGTTCTTGATCAGATTGTGATGGTGATGAATGCCGTGAGAGTGAAAGCGAATGCTCTTCTTGTTCCAATTCAATCTCCCATGCATTAGTTAAACTTGGAGTCCCGCTCTTCCTTGGATGCAGAATACCTAGAAGATAATGAAATGTCAAGTTTAAGTAACTTAAATCTCTTTACACACATAAGGCAAGGATTTTGATGTATCAAGCCAACCTGAAGCAAAAGGAAAAGCTTGCTTGAGTTCTAATTCTGCTTCATGAGCTTGCTTTCTAGGTATTTTGTTACTTCCAGAGAACACGTTTTTCTGATTGACAACAAAAACAATAAGCTGTCATTTATTGAAAGACAACAACATTTACAGCAAATCACATTTGATCACACATAGCACAAATTCAATTACCGAGTTATCTTCTGCTCCTCCAGAAAATCTTCTCTTTGCTTGGTTCCAATGATTTCCAAATATTTTGCACATGGAAATGTTATAACGACCATTCAGATGCTCTGCTCCAAGCAGCAAGACTAACAACTCATTGAGCGGACGCTCATCCTCCCCACACCTGTGGAAATAAATAGAGAACAAATTTATGAGTGAATTCAAAATTAAGGACAAAGACGATGCATATGAAACTCCTATTTGGTGATTGATAAACATTACCCTCCATAGATGACAACATCTGAGTCTGTAACAACAGCAGTATGAGAAAATCGCCCTTGAGGTTGCTGGCCGCGCGTGTCAAGCTGACTCCACAAGCAAGTAGTCACATCAAGGATCCAAATGTCATTGTAGTAATGTTTGTCTCCAACTCCTCCGATGATACAAACCTGCAAACAAGTAAGCATTTGAGAATGGTACAAAATTTGGGAATGACTGTGTTCAATGATGCTAGAATGATAATCAAAGAATTAAATCCATTATTAACCATGACTTGCCTTTGTCCCTATATTAACAGCAGCATGACCTGCCCTAACACCCGGCGAAGATCCTTTAACTGCCAACTGCTAGAAAAACCAACAAAACAGAAGCATCACAATCTGTTTAGTGAAATTATTGCTTAACTTTGTAAAACTAAAATTTAGAGAAGGGAATCTGAATTTGGTACCCTTGACCAAGTTAATGTTCTCAAATCAAGCATATCAATATCTCCATGGTACCGATCACCACAATCCCCGCCATACACAAAAAGCCTGTTCGCTATTACATTAGCGCTGTGACTGTCCCTAGGGACAGGAATATCACCCTTTGCAGTAGGAGAAGCCCATCGCATAGTCTTGAGGTTTAGAACATGTAAATCGTTCAAGTAATTTGCTTCGCCTTCTCCACTGCCCCCAAATATCACCATTTTATCATCATGAACAAGTGTGGCAGTGTGACTTTCACGAGGAGACGGTGGATCACCTCTGCATTCAGGACGTATCCACTGTTTCGAATCAAGATCCAATATATGAAGATCATTGACCTTCTTATAACCATTTGTACCGCCAAACACAATCATCTTGCGCCCCACAAGGACAGCGCTGTGGCTGTCCCTCGGGCCAGGCCCTTGGCCTGTGGTAGCGAGCTTGCTCCATACCATTGTTTCCAGATTTAGCATCAGAACGTCACCAAAATGCAAACCCCCACAACATCCCTGAAGTAAACAGAAACAGAAATTGACAATATGTTCTGATAGATGGTATTTTAAAAAAAAATTCCGTTCTACTTGGCTTTCCTTTACAATCTAATTCGTACTCAGTTTATCATTTTCTTTCACACCAGAAAGAAGATTTAACAGTAAATCTAGAACATAATGATATGGAAGGTTAAATTCTATTCTGTTCGGTATTGGTGCTTTTCAGGCTAAGCAATGAAATTTGCAGTTTTTGGTTTTCCGAGTAACAGAAAATCCAAAAACCATGAAGATCAGAAACGATATACATATGATCTGGACAGAGAATCACAGATAACGAAACATACACGATTATTTTGAGATTTTCTTAACCAGAAAATATCTGATAAGGACACTGGAGGCAATTTATTTGACAACACACCGGGGAATTGTCTGATAACTAATGAAAGTGTTAAAGCACATGAATTATCTCACATTACCGACATAACACATGAAAAAATTGTGAGGTAATAGTAGGAGATGTGAAAACAATGGGTATGACAAACATTTCTATATCAAGAAAGCGTAGTAATAACTTCCATATTTCCGAACAAACTGTTCTACTAACTAAAGAAACTAAAACAAGAACAAACCAACAAGAAGCAGAAGTAGAGGAGAAAAAAAAAAGGAAATAAACTAAAAACAATTAAGAAAGTAAGTATTTCCTTGGATAAAAATAACCACACACAAGAATAAAAGAAGAAAAAAAAATGAATAAGCATATGAACATTAAGAAAGCAAAAATTGTAGTCTGAATTGTGAAGTTTTATCTAATGATAAAAAAGCAATAATTCAAAAAATTATACATACCCCAAAGACATAAACAATCCCATGAGAATAACAAGCAGAATGTCCCCATCTCTCAGGAGGATTAAATCCTAAAACCTTCGGATAAAGCCACATTGCTGACTTCTTTGCAGTTTCACCTCCCAATCCCAGAGAATCCATAATTTTCTGCTTCTCTCGTTTTATTTTGAAAGTTCTCCGAAAGATGAAACTTTGGTTGAACTTGAAAAAATAAAAAAACACAGTGCTTGACAAAATGAAGAAGCAACAAAGATGGAGAGAGGGTCAAAAGAGAGGGAAGGAGGACATGAACAAGGCAAGTGATAAATCAACTATCAGTGTCAACAGACATGAAAAGATAGGAGCTTTCGAGTCTCAGTCACTGTGGCAACCAACATCAACAGAAACTTGTGTTTTGTGGGGTTTGAAAAGAACATATAAAAAAAAAAATTCCCATATTCATCATGTCATTCGTTCATTAAAAATAATTGTTTTTTAAATATAAATTTATATTTCCAAAATAGAAGTAATCTTAATTAACAATAACATGATAAATTAGATAACCAGTTATGTAAAATTGAGAGAGGGAGAATTTTGTAGTTGGGAGTGGGTGTTGTGTTAATATGTTGTTGCGTTTCACTTTAATTTTCAGAAATGTCTAAGTGAAAATGATGGGAGTGTGTGTAATATGTGGGGGCATTGAATTGTGGGAAATGATGGAGATGGGGAAGGTCATCATCCGGGACTGGGAAGTTTTTTTGACAGCGTAGCATTGGTATAGATAGAGAGAAAGAGAGAGAGAGTTTCTGCACTCTCTTTTTCTAAAAAACTCACATGGTGGTTTCTTTTCTTTGTTAACATGATACTGGGATTGATTGATGGATGGAAACGAAAAGAAAAGGAAAGTAAGGAAATGAAATGAAATGAAAGAAAACACTTTTTACATTTTTCTCTTTCTCTCACTCAGTCACCCGAGTTTCAAGTCAAGGTGTGTTATTGATGATGTTGATCTAGAAAGAAATGTCAAGGGGATGTGGGGTTTTGTGTTATGCAAATTCATTCTTTGAGTTTTGGGATTTTGTTTATTTATTTATTTTTTAACATTGCATGTAATGCATGGATGCGTGGATGCATGCATCATGGAATTAAAGTATGCTTAAAAAATGGCATGACATGTTTGTTAGTTAGAGATGTTTATTTATGCACATGGACATGGACATGGTAAAGGGAGACGCAGATGTTCATATGTTTTTTATTTGAACAAATCACTCTTTTTTTCTTTTTGATAAAAGGGAAAAAAGAGAGGAAAGCCATGCAAACTGAAAGAAAGAAAGAAAGAAAGCAAATTTGATTTGATATGATTCTCTCAAGAGAGAGATGTGATTATGAATATGATTATTATTGGTGTGAGAAAGAGAAAGGCGTAGGGTACACGCGACAAACACGGGAGGTTCTTCGGGTAAAATAAAATGGCGGTAGTGGCTGTTGGCCGTGACTTTGACTGTAGCTTCCTTGATTAGCGTGACATGAATGACATACTTGGTAACTTGAAAACTAAATACTAAAATTTTCTTTCTTTCTTTCTTTGTTTCCCCTTGAGAGAAAAGACCTCTAGTTTACCATCTTCAACAAGAAATCACAGTTGATCGTTCGTTAAATACCACCGTATTATGGTTAAAGGTGTTAATAATTATTTCGATCTCACGAACTCACCGTATGCTGTCTAATTCATTCATTCCTTCCTTCCTTCAGAATGAATGCAATTCAATAACTTCCGTTGAAATTCGAGATTTTCTACAAATTCAAAACGTAAAACATTTCAATCTAATAGTGTAAATGGTGGGAATTTTGATGTATGGTGTTGTGTGCGTGCGCGTTCTTGGGAGATGTGGGCGGGGGGGCGCCAGAGTCCAGACCAGACCAGAGCAGGCAGCGTGACGGGTACGTGCAGTACTTAAAAGACTTGAAATTACAGACTGTTGGCGTCCTTCTTGTCGCAGAATCCAATACCCAATACTAAAGCATATCAAAGTAAACCGCACATGTAGCTACCACTACCACTACCACTACCACCACTCTTTTCCACCATTCAACCCTCGCCAATCTCACTTCTATCTCATACTCTTTTAATCATCAAATTCTTTCTTTTTCTATCATTTCCTTTTCAACCCCAGCAGCACCACCCCACCCCTTTTTTCCTTTTTAATTGCATCGAATACCTACCCAAGAAAATCTTTCACCAATCACCACAATCCAACGTATTTATATACACCAAGTGAAGAAGAAACTGGTTCCTCGGAATTTCTTTCCTTTTTTTTTTCTCTTTTTTCTGAATCAGTCAAATTCTCTGTATGTCTGTACAGGTTGGAACATTGGTATATCATATCAAACTTATGTCATCCATCTTCTGCTTATACAAAGGCATCATGTTACACACTTTACAATGAAGCCACACTGTCAATTTTCGAGTGGAGTAGATATGATATACCTCAAGCTTCATTTCAAGTGTGTGTGCGTATACATATCTTTGCTCCGATTACATCTAATGACCTTTGCATGGCAGAGACGGGCAGACTGCGGATAAGAGGAAAAGAAAATACGTTAGAGAAGATAATGTATTGCTGGAAGAAACTAATATTCTACACTTGCATAGTTAGCATTCAAATGCAACAATCCTTACATTTAAGACTGAGGGTCAAAGGAGAAAAGGCTTCTTTGCTCATCCGTTGGATTGGACAACCATCGGCAGAACATCCACGCTGCTCCAACTACTGATAAAACTGACAGTGTAGCCAGATATCCAAAATGTGAAACATCATTTGCAATTATCGCAACTCCGAGCATCACAGACTCTGCTAAACTTGCAACTGAAATCTCTGTTGTCCCAATGAGATTTGCTTTGGATGATGGGATACCAGTTTGAAGAATTTGTGCTCCCACAATATCATATGACATATGTCCCAACCTTGATAATACCTGCATGCCAAAGTGGGTCATATTTGTTCCAAAAACACCCCAATAAAATACAAGATACAGACTGCTAAGAGGATAAAAAATTCTTATTTTCAGGTCTTTCAAAAATTGACATATACAACCATGCAGGAGAAAAGTGGATGGTTCTCACAATCAAACCCAAGATGAAAAGAAGAGGGCTCTGCTGGGACAGAGATCCAACCCAGTACACAGCAACTGCCACAGTCAGAAGCGAAGCCTGGAGTACCAATCCAACTGCTCCAGCCTGGGAAAATGAAGCAGCAAAATATTTGTAAGTACTACATCTAGAACCAGAAGTTCTAGTAGACTGGTAACAAGAAAGATAAACATAAGAACCAACCTTTAAAATGCCAAAATGCTGAACCAAGTATGCAGATAAAAATGTTGCTGCAACACCCATAAAAGCACATAGCCCACTAAATCCCCCAATGATTGATGGGTTTAGACCTGTTGAAAATGCCATATAACATCTCCGAGTCAAAATGAAATTTCTGAGAGAAAACAGGGCAAAGGTGTTTATTGCAAGGTTAAAGAGAAATATAGAGATCTTCACTGATTGGAATTTCAAAGAGGAGAAAGGAAAAAATTACATAAATAAAAAATTGCAAGAAGCAGCCGTGTGCATGCCAGCCAATCCCCTGTTCTTGCATTGGATTATATATAAAACACATTCAAGAAATCTAAATCCACTGGTTAATGGGCAAACAGTTTGAAAAATACCCTGCTGTGTCAAAAATGCTGTCATCAAACTGCCAGGAGTAAGAACAACATTCAAGTAGAGGAGCACATATGCTAAGCTTGCAGGAAGGACTGGCTGCTGCATGTATTCCTTCCACCCAAGCTTGATAGCTTCAATACCTACATCTGCTGGTGGTGTGGAAGATGCACTGTTAGTTACAGAATGGTGAGACACCACTTGAATAAGAAGTGTTTAAATCAATAAGCTCTACCAATGTTGTTCGCATCAGGCTCAGGTCCTCCATCATACGATCTACAACAGCTTCGCGAACATTTAGCACGGTCAAGAACTCCAGTTGAAAGTTTGTTGGTAAACCATGTGAGAATAATCTGACAAACCACGCTAGTATCACTGAAACAGGACTTATTTCCCGAACATGAAAGAGAGACAGAACAAGAAGAGAAGCAAAATACCATAACAGGCAAGGACCAAATCATTGCACCAGCTGCAAACTTCAAGCAAGTTACTGGGTCATACTTAGAGAGAAGAATACCGAATAAAGAAGCTCCAGCTATCTGCAGTTATATACAACTTCAATCTCTTAGTGCATGGAGTTTCCACATGCTCCACATTGCAAGTAAAATGGCAACAGTTATCCATGGCCATACAAATACATACACAATGCTTTTAAAAATATAAACAATTACAAAATTAACACACCTCACAGAGCACATCAATTCGATTGAGGATGGCATTTGCTTGCGCAAGTGCAATAGGCCTGTTTATTCCTGCTAGCTGTCCACACGAGAACACAAACTTAGAACACACTCAACTTTCCAGTAAAAAGAATAATTATCACTGGATATACAAAGAACAGCAAAAGCATGGAAAGGAAGTACCAATACAACCCAGTCACGCTCCACAGCAACCCCCAATGCTACTCCTGTTAGTCGCTCAACAGCCCCTGCTAACACTAGTACAACAAACCAAGGACGGAGAAGCATGGATGATGCAGAAGTAGGAAAAACAGTATGGGCATGAATTATCATTGCTGCAGATACCAACTGAGCAGCTGCCTACAAAAGCAGAACAATTAGTAAGGGAATGAAAAGAGATTTAGCTGCAAATCAATTCCTGGAGAGATATAGTTTGATAAGTTAATACCTGGACAGTATTCAAGCAAATATATGCAGGTATTCTAGGAGAATGATCCATAAGCTTACCAACCAATGGACCTCCAACGATTATTGCAAACTGTATAACAAAATAGTTAGAAAGGTGTCTTCTCCATCATCCTATTTTCAAGGTTAAAAGTAATCTAAATGGAAAGATTCCAACCTTGGTAAAGAATCCCAGGACTGCCACAGGTAGAAGGCTTGGATGAAGCAGTGCAATAGCAGAAGGCCAAGCAAAATTCCAAAGCTGTTCCACTAAATTGCCAGCCAGACAACAGGCATAGAGAGCTGAACAATATAAATTCTTCAAGTTAACAATGGCCTATCTAAACCAACATGCAGTAAACTATCTCCTAGTAGACATAAGTGAGCAATGAACAAGAAATATCTTGACTGATTTGGACAAAAATTGGTTAGGATATAAGAAATCACATGGAACCAGAAATGTTAGAGCAATAAATGAGCAAGGAAGCTGCAAAAGCCTACAGATGTAAATCCTTTGCTGCCATTAACTCAAAAGATCTAGTAAGATGCACACAAACAGCCTCTTGTTCTACCAATATCTTCAAACTCCAGTGAGCACACAACTGTATTGGCTTCCTACCTCAAGGACTAGTTGTAATCCATAACAAGACATCCATAAGTTCTTCCAACTTAATATGGTTTTTCCCAAAATAATACATCTCGAGGCTTTAACATATATAACCATTAGATCATTTGTTTCTTTGGACTCAGATAAAAATTTGTTTATGATCTACGAAATTCAAAAGCTTGGAATGCCAACTCCATTGCATATGAAATGGTAATAATCTTGACCTCTAACAAGCCATTTACAACGCTACATAAGATTATCATGCTTAAATGAAGACTAAAAGGGAGGGGTACTTACCACACAGGCCTTCTGGGTGGGCTGGAGTTGCAGCAAGGGCATTCTGCTCCTCCTCGGATAAAACCTAATGCAGCAAAGAATTAAATAGAATACCATTTAAATACACACCAATGCTGCAAGTTTGAAAGATATTGAGATATAATTAAACTCGAGAAGGGATTGAATTAATAATCACACATACGGTTATTGTTGTTAAAAGGCTATCTACATAAGTTCCTTTGGTCAGCAAAGTCAAAGAATCACTCTGAAGCATATCGGGATTGAGATGAACAATGGGGACTGGACACTCCAATTCAACAGCTGATATATCTTCGTGGACCTCATCATCAGCAGTAACGTGATCCAATTCTACCTCTGTATTCATAATTGAACACCTTGAAACAAAACTGTCCAAAGAAAATAAAAAAAAAAAAATTTTAGGGGGATTCCTTTACTGTGGGGGATTGCCTGACCACAGGACCCACAAAAACACTTATTTGATTCAAATTCCTTTCCTGACTTACCAGCTATCAAAACAAGATGATAAAATAGCCAGTCTTACATTTACTTAAGGTTGCCCATCCAAAACAATTGAAAGTCGGCTAAAGTAAGCCAAAATATTGTTCTATACCCCATATGCTACTAAAGCTTCCTCTCCATTTGGTTGCTGAAGAACTATCAATAAAATTACATTAAAGCTAATGACTGTTGCTTAGCCAAAAAATCTGAATTTTAGACATAATAAGCAATCAATTGCACCATACAGAATCTATAAAAAAAAATTGGTCAAACTTAACCTATTCGTCCTATATTCAAGTTTCTTCCTTCCATATCTTAACATTTTCTAAGCAAACAAACAGACCATTAACTACAATAGTTTAGAAACTTTCCATCCATTCCATACTATTTCTCCGCAACCATGCAGACCAAGCAGAAAAAAAAAAAAAGAAAGAAAGAAACGGATGCCGCACCTGTGAAAAGGGAAAGTAGAGTCGAAATTCAACCATCGGCGAGAAGGGAGGCGATACCGAATTCGAGACGATGGCGGTCGCGATAAAGCAGAAGTTTTCCCGACGGAAACATTTAAGAAACCAAACGACACGGTTTGACTAATTGCCATTGCCATAACCATATCGATTTTCTCCTACTCCTATCCAGAACCAAACTACTCTTCTTCAACTTCTTCGGGTTAAAGTGCTCACTACACCACTCGAAGCACCGGCGCCAATTGCTATCGAACTCTTTCCCTCTCATGCAGTCTCCGAATCAATCAATCTACTAATCAAATCAAACGAAAGAAACGAGATTTGGTGCATGAGACGTATTATCTTGGGTTCGTAGAAACGGCGGATAAATCGGTGAAATGAGGCCGAATGGTGTGACTGAAGAGTCATCAAAATTGTTGAATGTGGGGGCAGGGACCGTGCTTACGTGGCTCCATTTAGATTTCGCCATGTTACGTTCTGATTTTCCACAATTTTGTTCATTTTAAATGCTTCGATTAGAATTCATTTTACGGGTTCTTATCATCCAGATCCTTACATCTTCACGTATTGGGATAAAAACATTTGGATCCCTAATTCGTTTATTCATTATTATAAATAAAGTTATCTGTTTTTTATTTTATTGGCTTCTAATCTTGTTAAAATAATTAAAATATTGTTCAGTTTTTTTTTTTCCTTTTCTTCTAAAATTTTTTTTGTTCAATATAACATGATAGGATTTAAAACTCAAAAACTTTTATATTATCTAAAATTTTTGTCAATTAAAATAATTAGTACTTATAACTAGAATATTCTTTTAGTGTTAATTGATATCTTATTAAAAATACGCATTCTAAAATAAATATTATATACATTACGTAACATTAGATATGATTATGAATTCTTGCTATAATGTTAAGGTCAACACTAAAGGATATTTTAATAATTTCAAATGAGTCAAAAAGGGTATAGTTTGACAGGTTTTATCAATTAGATCCATGACCATATCGAATGACCAGGTTAACCTTATATAAATTATAGTTATTACAATTAATTATAACTCAAAACAAATAACTAACTTCTTGAGAGAGAAATATTATTAGTCATTAACTATTCAATTAGAGGTCTGGGTCTATAATATAAATGGACAAGCTATGAGCCCTTTTATTTTTAGGACTTGAACGATAAAATACCTATCATGTTTGGAGTAAAGTTGAGCTCGACAGTCCAGGCGGACGAGTGGAGCTTTCTGGAGCCGCAACCGCAAGCCCAAAGAATCAACGTCCTGCGGTTGTGTTTGTTTTCACGGCGAAAATTTTCTGGAAAAGTAAAATATCTTTTATTATTCTTTTTAAAAAAGAACAAATATCTTTTATTAAGGTAAATTTTAAATTGGAACATTTTTTTTTAAAAAAAAATATTAGAAAGCCGAATATATATACACATAACATAGACTTCCATGTCAGAAAATTTTCTTCTTCTTTTTCCCAGGAAAGCAGGCAAAGAATAAGATAAAATCAAAAATGTCGAAATCTTTGCTGAGAATTCTTTCTAAACTACCAGTTAAGACTTTGACACGTGGAGTGTGTAAGCAGAGAATGGTTTTTTGTAATTTGTAACTCCATTTTCATTGCATTGCATGCCAAGCTTCGTGAATCGCTTGACAACGACTGTGTATCGTGTTCAGTACAACGAAGGAAGTTGCGATGAAAACAAATTTCACGCGATGAGGTAAAGTTTGTTATTATTGGTTCAACTCAGATTGCGGGTCCTTGCTATGTGTTTATTTGTTGCTTCATATTTCTAAAGATGATTATTTTCCATTTATATTTGCAAACCTTCCAAGAGAAAATTCCTAAGCATAAGAGTTTTGTTTGGAAAAAAATAAAATAAAGGAAATTTTGCTACCTTTGCCATTACTGGATTTGGGTATGATCTTACTTCAGGTTTTGGGGAAGGATTGATGTTCCATGCTTCCCTCACTTGAATTCGACTTTGACTGCGTACTAAAAAGGATGTGTGTATTGGATGGCAGGAAGAAAAGAGAACGATGGTACTGATAAAGAGATTCTCATGTCACTTGATTTTCGTAACTAGAGATTCAGAGACAGATTGCTGACTGATCATCGCTACCAATTTACGGATGATATAAAATCTCAATTGGGATAGTTAAAGGATCAATGGCTATTTTTGTTTCTAATCCCCGTGAAGAGTATGGTGCTGGACTTGGTGTTTATAATGTGTATGTAATGAAGGAGAATATTGGAGAAGATCAGTATTGGATAAATCTGTTCACAGTTGACCTAAGGCTGGGAGCAGAAACTTCATGGATGTACCGTGGTTTTGGTACAAATGCTGAGGTACTGCTGACAAATTATGATGGGAAGTTGTTTTGTACGATCATCAGACACGGGAATTTGATCACTTTGGACGAAGTAATCGGGTTGTTAATGCTGTCACTTATGTACAAAGCCTAGTTTCACCATAGAGAAAAAGTCGAGGACGCATGACAGCTAGCTAATCTTCCTCTTCCAACTCCATTACCAAGATGGGTAGATGTGATAGTGTCCGTGTGTGCCTTTTACTGAAGCATGCAATACTTTCTTTTCTTATGGTCCACTAATGCATACCATCCAGAAAGCTATTGGTTTTGGCCTTCCAATTTCTCAGCCTATAATTCATGTTGTATTATTTTGCATGTGGCTTGAAGCAATAACCAACAAGTCTGAGCACCTCTGCGGCAGCTCAACAGAACAGTGCACAAATACGAAACAAATTCAACTAAATAGCTCAGATGCAACGTTGAATCAACAGACATAACATTGATATAATAACTTCTATCATGAGATGAAATAGATTTTTATTTACCAATAATCAATAACAGCAATAAAGAACTATTGAGTTATTTACAGGTCTGTCTGTCTCTGTCACTGTGTTATCCCCACAAAGCAGAAAGGAAATAAAAGATGGGTAATTTGGGCAACCTAACCTACAAACAGAAGCAGCATAATCAAAACCTACAGTACATCAAATTGTACAAGGCGGTGACGCAAACAAAATCACAGGACTGGTTGATTCAAAAAGATCTCACTTATGCTCTACAATTCCCATACTGTGACTCTAACCTCAATGTCGCTACCTACTCTGTCCAGTCACAGCGCACCACCTGGCTATATATTCAACCCGTTTACCCGTACCCAGACCCGACTTTACCGCCAATATCTATCATTATGATAGATTTTTGTTGACTGTGATCTAGGGTTTAGGGAATTTTCAGTCACAACCAGAAAGGTAAAATGCTAAGTTTCATTTTTGGGACCTAACTTGTGTTTTTGGTGACTTTGTGAGGTTTTGCGATGTGGGATTTCGATTGTATATTGTTTTGCATCAAATTTTCTCATTTAATGATTTTTGTTGGTAGTTAACGAAGGTAGTTCATGTTTTTGGTCTCTATGTGTTATGTCCTCTGTGAAATTGTGATTTCGTGGGCGATTATTTCACTTTTTACCCGGATATGGTATGCTTTTATATGAGTTTGCTTCAATTTTTCTCATTTAGCTAAGCAATTATCGTGGGTGATCTGATTTTTATTTTTAGTTTTTTGTGTTGTTTGTGGTTTACATGGATATTGTTTTGTATTTGTTTATTGTTGATGGAATCTGGAGTCATCTTTGCACCTGGGATGTTCTGATTTTCTCATAATGTTTGCCAATGATTCAGTAAAGGATAGTTTTATAGTCTTTTTTTGTTTTTATACTGAAAAAACTGATGCTCTTCATTACTTATTTTTATTGTTCAATTTTGTTTCTTTAATTTGATTTTCTTCATCTCAGTCCAGGTTTATACATCGAAGTTTAATATCTTTTATTCTTCTATGAATACTTTGATCTTAGGTGTATCAATGTGCTGTGTTATTGCTACCGGAAGCAAGTATGGTAACAGTGCTATTGCACAACTTTTTCTCTGCATATCCACACTAGTTACACAGCTTTACTGGGAAAAATTAAGATCTAAAAGGAATTACATTGTCTTCTATTTGCCATAATATCTATAGAAATACATTGTTTTCCATTCTCTAAAATAACTATCTTGTGTATCTGGAACAAATTAGGATTAGGAAAGAGGTTATATTGGCAATAAGCTTGCTGTTTATGTGTATTCGATGACTTACAAAGCCTTCTTTTTTGGATGGTAATAGCAGCACTTGGCTTGTGCTTTGACAAGTTTGACTAATATGGAAGGTCTAGGAGGATTAAGGTTCAGTAATGTAAATGGTGCTGCCAGGAAGAAGAGGAGTAATATATCCCGTCGTCCTCGAAATGACTCCCAGCCACTCTCAGATTTTCGTGATATTTCATCCTTCTCATCCACACCTCCTTCAGACAATGTGAGTATCCAGCAATGACAATAGTGTTTGTAATTCTATTTTCATGATATGGTTCAAGGGCTTCATTTAGTAACATAGTTTAAGCTTGAGTCTTAACAGAACATGATCAAGATCGATGATGGAGGAATTGGAGAATCAGACGAAGCTTCAAACAGCGGCTCTTTTCAAGACAGCAACGAGCAGAGGCGTAATGGAGATAATTCCAAAAGGTACAGTGAAGGAGTTCTTGCTCCAGTTAATTGGACTGGTGCTAGTAGCACAGGGCATTTTGGGGCTGTTTCTGATGGATTAGGAAATGAAAATAAAGTAAAAAAGGTTAAGCTTAAAGTTGGCGGTATCACATGTACTATTAATGCTAAGTCTGCAACCGATGGCCCTGCCGGTGCTGGGTCTTCTTCTGTGAAGTCTTATCATTATTTGGATGCCCTTCAGCCACCTCAGCAGCCAATTATCCAGGTATATACCAATCCGAATTTGCTGCTTAGTTTCTGCTTAAATTTGACACTCATTTCTGTAATTGTATCATAGAGTCTATCTAGATGTGTTAGTTAAATTTGGTTTATCACTATTTGGAAATATTATGTATTGGGGCTCACTAATCTAATTTTATCTTTGGGTGTAGGACAATTCTGATGACAACCATTCCTTTAGTTCGGATAATAGGGATAGCTTGCAAGGGTCAACATGGAAGGATTTGTCTGAAAGTGATTTAAGAGCAGATGGCTCTAGGAATAGGATACCTTATGAAAACGTAGCTATAAAGCACACAGAAAAATACGAGCTAGTTCGAAAGAGCAAGCGGGTCCCCAAGAAACGCTCTTTAGATGGAGTTTTTGATGATAGAAATGGGGATGATGATGAGGAGATCCGGTACCTTGAAAAAGTGAAAAAATCTAAAGTTAACACCAATTATGGTGCACAATTTGATGATGATGAGCAAGGAGGAAGCAGAAAGCAAAGGAAGATATCAAGGGTATTAAAGAAGAATGTAGATGTCCTATATGAGGTAAACGTGGGAGAGTGTGGATCGTCAAAATTGGGTAAGGAGGCTAAGAATTCCAAATCAGTGAGAGCACCTGAAGATGTTGATTACTTAGAAGAGGAAGAACCAGTATCAGATGTTGAACCTGAAATCAAGAAGAAGAAAGCAAGAAAAGAGTTTGTCGAATTATTGGGAGATTCTAAGAAGGAAATGACAGTCACCACACGCCAACGTGCTCTTCAGACTGGCAAAGATGTGACTTCCAGTGTTGGTGCAAGTCTACTTGAGTTCCCCAATGGTTTGCCCCCGGTTCCACCTAGAAGTGAGTAGTTTTTTCTGTTTGTTTTTTCGTACCTTTTTTTCTCATAAAGGCTCTTTTGCTTAATATTTTTTGATCTTCTCACACATATTTATTGCTGGTTTTCGGTGACAGAGCAAAAGGAGAAACTTTCTGAAGTGGAGCAGCAACTGAAAAGAGCAGAAGCACTTCAGAGACGAAGGATCCAAGTGGAGAAGGCAGCAAGGGAATCTGAGGTTTGCCTTCTTTCCCCTCATTGCATTTTTTTTTCCCCTATTTATAATGTTTGAAATGCTTGTATTACAAGGAAATCATTAATTTGTACTTAAAATTATAGGCTGAGGCAATCAGAAAAATACTAGGCCAAGACTCAAGTAGAAAAAAGAGGGAGGAGAAGATGAAGAAACGGCAAGAGGAATTGGCACAGGTAACAGACAATACAAAATCAAAACTTCTCTCTAGATGTTCTAGTAGAATATTTTCCTCTAATTTGGTAGCCCGATGCTTCATGCAGGAGAAAGCTGCAAATGCAATGATACTTGCATCTGACACAGTTAGATGGATCATGGGTCCCTCAGGAACAACTGTAACATTCCCCAATGAGGTGGGCTTGCCAAGTATTTTTAACCATAAGCCTTACAGGTACATACATACCTTCCTTTTTGCAAATTCAAATTTGTTAGGTTCCGATTTCTTTTTTCATTTTTAAAATCTTCTAAGGTCTTCTTTTGGCTTTAAACTATCAAGCAAAAGTTTTCAAATTAATTTGGGAAGAAAGACAGTTCAACTCTTAGAAAACTGTAAAAGAATGGACTAGTTCCGAGGATAAAAAGGGAATTATATTGTCAAAACTGTCTATTCAAGGCGTTTGTCAGTTTCATATGGTCTTTGTTGATTTAAGCTGCTGGTGCATTTGTGTGATAAGTTCTTTTCAACTCTTTTTACAACATTTGAAATTTATCTTCCTCCTAAAGATTACGCTTTCAACTTGGAATTTCAGTTATCCTCCTCCCCGTGAGAAATGCGCCGGTCCATCGTGTACTAATCCATACAAGTACCGTGATTCCAAGTCCAATCTTCCTCTATGCAGTCTACAATGCTACAAGGCTATACAGGAAAAGATGCCGCGCATATCTGCCTGTTAATTAGATCATTGATTGTTTTAGTTCTCAGCTTTGGAAAGTACACTGTCGAACAAGTCAAGTCAACTTGCTCGTGTAATACACACAATACAACCACATAATTAAGCGCCTACTCCGCACCATTGCATGTATTGTAAAGGGAAAAAAAATTTGAAACAGTTTTTGCTTCATTGGACAAAGATTTTTTCTTTTTATATGTTCACGTTGTAATTTTTATAATGAATGTGAGTATGAATATGGTTTATGTATGTCAATTTCATTCTGTTTTCTCTAAGCAAACTAAGTGAAAATAGCACGCACGACGAGTCGTTCGTACTTAAACGTATCACAGAAACGTTTTGTCATTTGACAATTAAATACAAGTTCATTCATACGTGAGTGAAAGCAAAAATTACCGACAGGACGTTTGACATACTTAGACACAAAAAAAGATTGAAGTGATTTCTCATTTTTCACGCATTTTAAAAATGCGGCAAGTAGTAGATGATCCAATCCCCAATTAGCAATTACAAATTACAGCCATGTTAATGGATCTTGTTGGGCTTCAAATAGGCCCAATACCAATTATTGGGCTTTAATGGGCTCAATGCCCTCTAACTACTGTATACCGCCCTTGCAGTCTACCAACCCGTACATTTAAAAAAAAAAAAAAAAACCTCAGACGAGCTCCATCTAGAAACATCGAAACCAAAACACATTTGAACAGAGCTTGCTTTTGCTATGGCGAAGCACAATGATGATCAAGCTCTGGTAATTAACTAATTATAGATTTTTGTTAATCCTTTTCTTGATGTTAACATATTATTATAAGTTAAATTAAAGTAATAAAATTTAGCATTTTTACGGTTTACCGTTAATTCTTGCAAGTAAGTGCCGTCCTTTAGTTATAGGATAATTTGTTACCATGTTACAGGATTTCCAGGGGTTTTTGAATGACTTGCAGGATTGGGAGCTTTCTCTCAAAGACAAGGGCAAAAAAGTGAAGGCCAAAGCTTCTCAAAAGCATGTTCTGGTTAGTTTTTTCTTTTATTTATTTATTTGGGTTGAATTTTGATGGGAATGAGTGTTAATGCTTGCTCTTTTAGCGTACTTTCTCTTTTTGTTATTTGCTTTTCTATTTTGTATTTTTGTTATGAAGGAGAAATTTGCACATTGAGGTGGATCTTTCTTTATTCCATTCTGCATATTGTGTGTAGTGGTCTAAAAGGTTTTCAGGAATCAATTACATGTTATCAAGTTGAAATTTTAAGCAACATATGGTAGTAACATGATATGGGTTTTGGGTAAGCTGTAGATATTGTCAATTTAGAGAGCACAGAGAATTGCAGTTTGGTGTCTATTCACATATGTGATAAAGATGCTTTAGTGTGCATCATCTTAGAGGTTTATGGATATTTGGGTACATGAGATTATAGTTCTTGTGTTTTGCTTGTGTATCTGGATGGTTTGTTGGGAGGTGGATTAAGGATTTGTTTATTAGCTTGCATATGTAATATAGATACCCTATTGGATTATTTTAAAGGTGTCATTTCTTTTCCAGAAATTTAATGAGAAACCAGGACCAAGTGGAAATCCACCTTCAGTTGATTCTTATTCAAGGAACTTTGATGCTGTCAGTCACCTATCAAGTAGTTTCATGCATGAAGAGAGTGTTCCAGATGCTAATTCAGAGAAGGAATTGGTAGGGGTTTATGTCTTTGGTGTGCCTTTAAAGATTCTCATTCAATCTTGATTACTAAGTATTTATTTTACAGGGTAATGAGTATTTCAAGCAGAAGAAGTTTAAAGAAGCTATTGATTGCTATTCAAGAAGCATTGCCCTATCACCGACTGCAGTAGCTTATGCAAATAGGGCTATGGCCTATCTTAAACTCAAAAGGCAAGTTAAGTAGAACATGCACTATATTTAAGATCCCAATCTCTTAAATGAGTTTAACTTTAATTATTTTTTCCTTGCTTTCTTATTCATCAGATTTCAGGAAGCTGAGGATGACTGTACAGAGGCCTTAAATCTAGATGATCGCTACATAAAAGCATATTCACGTCGGGCTACAGCTAGAAAAGAACTTGGGAAACTTAAAGAGTCCATTGAGGGTGTGTTATATTCTGCCTGCATAATGGTTTGTTCATATTAGAGGCAGATGCTTCTTTTTTTTTTTTTTTTTTTATGTCTGACACGGTGAATAAATCTAATTGCAGATTCTGAGTTTGCTCTGAGGTTGGAACCGCAGAACCAAGAGATCAAGAAACAATATGCTGAAGTAAAATCTCTGTACAAGAATGTAAGGATTTTACTGTATACATTTATGTCATTGCTTCTGCATATTGGCATATAACTACTTCTAGGTCAGGGATTGTGATTTTTCAGTAGGGTTAAAATTCACTTAGTTATTAGTCACTGTAAATTTTCAAAAAAAATGTTAACCAAGTGAAATTCATTAGTTACATATAGAGAATTTTGTTATTTATGCAAGAATGTAACTTAAACTATTTCTTATTTTAAGGTCCTTGCATCTAATGCATTTTATGGTTTTGAGTTTTTTACTCTCCTTTTATCAAGTTAGTATATGAGCATGTCTTAATGAGTTTTGTGAATTGAGATCAAAATGCACATATGATGCTATGCCAATTTTAGACATGATTTATTAATTGTTTTATGGGTAGGGTTAGATCTTTTATAGTTGGGGGGTTGTGAACTACAATTATGGATGGAATTGAAACCTTGGGTTTTGCTATTTCTTTATAACAGTATGGATACAATTGTTTGTTGCTTCACTGAGATCAGTGCTGTATTTTTTTCTTCTCCCTCGTTGATAATTGATAGTGTGCTTGTAGGAAAATTAATTTATGATGTTATATTAGATTTATTATTTTCTTCTGAAGTCATTGGTATTGATTCCCCCAGGAGCTTCTTCAGAAGGCATCTAAAACACTGAGAAGCACCATACAAGGAGTGCAGAAAGACGGAAAGTCAGGAACAAAAATTAATGGGCATGAGGTCTGTGCTGTCCCAAATACTACACATCAGACAGGGATAACAGCAATTCAAGAAGATTATACTAAGGTATTGTCACTTGTTTTGTTGTCCTTCCTAATGCTATGCGCGGCTTGAATAGCTTGTTCTTAAAATTGTACAAATTATTAAATTATCTCTTTTTCCAAAATCTTTCAACTCTATCAGCAGGAGACTAATGGAGAGGATTCTGTGAGAACTTCTTCGTCTGTTGAGGAAATAGAAAACAAAAGTACGAGAGATGGAAGCAGAACTGGGGGCCAGCAAGATGGTTCTGGTGCATATGTGACTCAAAGTTCTGGTTTGGAGGAGGTAGTATCAGATCATTGGTTATTGAGTCTCTCTCTCTCTCTCTCTCTCTCTCTCTCTCTCTCTCTCTCTCTCTCTCTCTCTCTCTCGCGTGCAGGCACGCTCGCTTTCAGTCCTGAGAGGTGCATTTACTATTTAATGACCATCAAACTTGATCATAGGCGAGAAAAACATAGCACTTTTCCCCTTGTTTGACCATAAGCATCGCTACGCATGCAATGTGGTTGTAGCTCCCATTTCTATGGTCACGCAATCAATTTACTTTTCTAGACAGCTTTGAGAAACTGATTGATGTTGAACATCCCAAGGCGTTTTGGGTCTATGCTGGCATTGAAGAGAGAATTAATTCTGTTTGCAATCTAAGGACTATTTCCCTCTCTTTGATTGTATAGGAATTTTATTGTTACCTTTCTAAACTTGGTTTGCATAGATTGGTATAAACATATTGCTTGCTCTAAGTAGGATTAGGTCTTCTTATTTCATTAGGACGACAGCCCTATAAATAAGGGCAAGACTTTATTTATTTAAAGCAGATTGATATTGATAAGTAACTTAACTTTTTAAGCCCTAATTCTCTCCAAATTTCTCCCCTTTCTATTTTCTTACTTGGTGCTACATCAGTGAAGTTAAATTTATAAAAATGTCAAGTATATAAGGAATTTTGGGTTATAGAATAATGTAGATTCCATAATATTTTTTAAGAGGATTTGTTAATAAAATATTAATAATCTGGTTTCCTCTCCCTTCTGATCTAGGTCACATTTAATTTGATTTAGGCATATATTTTTTCGTTTCTTTTTTAGTTATTATTTCTTTTTCTTAATTCTTTATGCACTTGACATTTGCTCTTCTGATTTTCCATAGAGAAATCACAGAACAAGAAAACGGGAGTTGGATCCATCTGTACAAGAACTAGCTACTCGAGCAGCTTCAAGAGCTGTGGCTGAAGCAGCCAGAAACATCACACCTCCGAAATCAGCTTATGAGTTTGAGATCTCTTGGAGAGGTTTCTCTGGTGACCATGCCCTACAAGCTCGGCTGTTGAAGGTTTGTAGAACCCAACAGCCTATTGTGGTCTCTGTGTACTTGTCTACTAGTAGCTATGTAGCTTTTAATTAGTTTGATAATTTTGATTAATTAAGAAGCAGATGTTGGGCCAGTTACGTTATATGTGCTGATATTCTGATTAAGGATGGCTTTTCTTTTTTAGTTTCAGTTGTTTCATATAATATCACGACTGATCTTTTTTCCGGTGGTCATTCTTCTTTTATTTTTCAATCATTAGGCTACCTCTCCAATTGCACTACCACAGATATTTAAAAATGCGTTGTCTGCTCCTATATTAATTGACATTGTGAAGGCGGTTGGCACCTTTTTCACGTAAGTAAATAAGTTTGCTTTTTTGCTTTCTTTCTTTCTTTCTTTCTTTTCTCTGTTTTTTTCAGATTTATGGATTTTGTTTGAGCTTGACTAGATGCTTGATTCCCTTTTGCTTTACTTTGTTGGCAGTGAAGAAATGGATTTGGCTATCAAATATCTAGAGAATTTAACAAAAGTCCCTAGATTTGACTTGCTCATCATGTGTCTTTCATCAACAGACAAGGCTGGTATGTTTTAACCATTGAATTTTAATGGAGCTCTGTATAAATCTCTTCAAAATTGTATACGAAGAGCACTAGAGTAGAGATGTCACTCCACTGACTTGATTATCTTCTTTACAGATCTCCAGAAAGTATGGGATGAAATGTTTTGCAATAAAGCTACTCCAATCGAGTATGCAGAGATCCTTGATAACTTGTATTCCAAATACTACCTCAGCCAATGAACTATTGAAACTGCAAATCATACACGTAATTTTCTGATGTTCCACCAACTTTTTGCCTTTTCTTTTTCATGATTGGTGGCATTTGCAAGCCAGCTGACAGATGACAGCAATGTACTGGCATTTTGGGTTCCTCCAAAGTTCCATTCCGTTGAGGCCATGTTTAGATTGGGAGAATTATGTAGTATAACATAATCAATAAATTCAAATTCATGGCAATGATGGTACAGTGAATATGATGCAATATATAGAATTGATGTTGCTCTGGATGCAAGTCATTGTTGCTGTTGGAGTGTTTATAGGTGGATTTGTTGGTGCAAGAAAATTGCAAAATGCTCAATTCTGTGAATTTTGTTTCTTTTTTTTTTTTTTTATATTGAACATAATTTGGTGTCTTCTCTCATTTACACAAGTGTTGATCCTTAAAATGCTGAGTTTCCAATTTGTGTGGTGAATTGATTTTACTCTGCTATTATTTTTTTAGCCCTAGTTGTCTGTTGTATCCTGGACCATCATTAAAAGCCATTGAAACAGATCGTTCTCTACTTTTCACCCAACTGTCTGTACATATATGTTCTGGTCTAGCCAGTTCATTGATCAATCATAATCAAAATGGGTCCAAGTATTTAAACCATATGACCATTTCTTGTCTTACGTCCTGCTCACCCATCATTGATATATATTTCGTGGTTAGCAGTATGCTTTATATATTTTACAAGCTGTAATTACGTATAATTTTTTTTTCCAGGTGGCTGTCACATGCTAATTAAATCAGTCAATTGATTCCATAATTGAGAAGAGTTCTTCGGTCTTCCTTCCTAGACGTACAGGAGATAAATGATTTGGGAATTTTACATAATTCCAGGATTGATATCAAAAGTTAATAACCCAAAAGTTAATTGCTCGCCAAAACGGAGACAAAGAACATATATATATATATATAAGGTGCTTAGACTTGCTTAACAAGCAAGGTGATATCGTAGTTTATACAAAATACAAGTCAAGGAAATGACTTAAAAACAGCGTACTTGTTGTTTATATTATTGAAGCATAATTTCAAATCCAGCGAATCCAGTTTGTACTATATAAAGAGATAAGATTTTGCATATGCTTGGAGATTCTTCTGATAGTTTTTTTATTTATATTCTTTTCATTGCTACAAAATCTAGGATGTGTAGACTTGGAAATTTTCTTAGCTTTGAGATTCTTCATTTTATTTGTTCGCTCCTTTGCATTGCATTTGTGGGTCCATTCCCATTTCCATACCCATTTCATAATTTTTAGTATTTTACTCTTAATTTGTGGGACATTCATTCATTAGCAATAAAATTCAGCAGCTATTGCCCACTTTTGCCTATGCTTGCTTGGGGTGGGAGGGATTCCATGGCAGAAAATATAGGGTTTTCCAAAACGGGAGAGCAAAACACACAAAGATCATACCTTTTCCTTTGCTACAATTATAATGATAATGGCTAAGGATTCTAAGTGAAGTTATCATTTGCAATGCAACACTTATCATCCTAATAGTAAAGTATTGAGCCTTTTTTTTTTCTCTCGGGTGAATGAATTTGAAGAAATTCTTCCCATCCATTCTAAAGTAAATGAACTGATGCCCTGAACGAGGGCAATAACTCTTCACTTCATTTTCAGAATAGCATTAAATGTGACATTAATCACAAGTAAATAAAAAAGTTATTTTACATAATATACAATCCACCCATGTCGTCACCCAATTAATCCAAAATCTTTAAACATGCATGTGTAACTCACATCCCTTTTATAGGACCCAAAAATTTAACGTAATGGAGACACACCAAAGACTTTTTTGGTGCAACCTATATTATGGACTTATTTTAAACTGATAAGAAAAAAAATTAAAAAAAAAAAAACATCGTTTCCCTTTTGAGTTCAAAATAAAGCAGCGAAACTTGATATACCAAAAAGGTAACAGCAAAACCCTCCCTTGAAATTCAAACTTTGCCACCAGTCCATTTCCATTGTAATTAATGTAAACATTTTTTCAAACACATCCACAAAAATGGATGCCCTATTTTGTTTTGTTTTTCAACTTTTTAAGCCTTCCAAGTTTTCTGACACAACACATATCACTTTCACTTTTTTCAACAGTAGATAGTAAAACCCTGACAGCCCATCACGTGATTCGTCTCTTCCTTTCTTCTATCATATGTTATGTTGCTTTTAGTTTGTATCAATCCACGCGCCAATTTTTTTTCTCTCTCTCATTTTGATCACTCCGTAATTTGGCGTTTTCTTTCTCTTGTTTTGTTACACTTAGTTCTATTCGTGATTCTTTGCTCTTGCAGATCTGCCACTGCAAGGCAAGGTATGTTCCATTCTTCTTCTCCTCTTTATTTGTCTCCTTTAGTGCTTTCGGGGTTTGTTTTATTATACTAATCGGATTTTTAAAGTCCTTCTTTTCTTCGTTGTTCATATTTTCTCTCTAAACTTTGTTTTGGTATCTGGGTGTCTTCTGTTTTTGGGGGAAAAGATAATTTTTCTGCTGTACCTGTTTCTGGTTTATATGTGTTGTTAATGTAGCTCAAAAACTTTTCCTTCCTAGCTTTTCAGCTTCTGGTTGGTGATTTTCTCTCTCTAGGTGCTCCTTTTTGGGCTCTTTTCTTCATTTCTGTAAAATTTCTGTGTATGTGCGCATTCATGTTTGTTTTTGTAAAGCATTCAGTGAAATGCATTTTGTTGTGGTATTCTATTTTCTTTGCCTTATTACTGTGTGTTGTACTTTTTATCTTTCTAAGAAACTTTACAAAACAAGAGTTTGTTTATATTTTATAGGATTGTGTGATCCCTGTTTTGCCTTCAAAGTTGTCCTTTTATCCTAAGATATTTCATTTCTCTTGGCTCTGTGGTTTTCATTTTATTTCTTCTTCTACTGTTTGGTTTACTTCTTTGAGCTTCCGGCAAACTGTAACGTGCATTTGTTAGGATTAAGGGATTACGTTTTCTTAAGATCTCAATAGTTGTTGCTAATTGATGCTTATTTTCTTTGGAATTGTGCAGGAAAATGGGATTCATTTCTAGGAAGATTTTCCCAGCATGTGGGAGCATCTGTGTATGTTGTCCTGCTCTGAGGTCAAGATCTCGACAACCCGTTAAGCGATACAAAAAATTGCTTGCAGAGATCTTCCCTAAATCCCTTGTGAGCATTCTTTGTTTATATTCTGTACTCTCTTGTGGGCAAGCAGTGTGTAGCTGTCAACCATGCTTTGCCGGATGCTTTCTTTTCTGTAATAATTTGATTTCTGCTTAGTGTATCTAAGCTAGCATAGGCATAGCTAACTTTTCTTTTGAATTTACATAGTGGGTAACAATGGGAACTTTGGCCATGCCATGGGGGGAGTGGTGCATTGTATAATTTTCTTTTGTTGTGATATAATGCTAATGCATTTCATTCTCTTAGAATAGCAGGTTCTATTTGTTTAACCATGTATGTAACTTTCACAGTCCTGGACATGGCTGTTTGTAATTAGAAGTTGATTTATTTTCACTATTTTATGATGCTATTTTTGAATATCAACCACAAGTTTGGATCTTAGAATGAAGAAATGAGAAGAAGGGTGGGATTTTTTGTTGGCTGCCTTACAAATAAATGTAGGATCATTCAGAATAGAGGTAAAGTGGAATTTTAAATCTATCTTCTCAACAAATTGGGCGTACTAATAGATATAAGTGCAAGTATATTATGACGTTGGACCAACAAATGCAGCTGGACCAAATTTCTTTCATTTTTGACATGTTTTCTTAATGAACTGACATTATTGCTTAACTTCCTATGCTATTCAACTTTTCAATATGCTGAATTTTGAAGCTCCAAAATCTATTGCAGGATAGCCCTCCAAATGAAAGGAAAATCGTCAAGTTGTGTGAATACGCTGCCAAGAACCCTTTTAGAATCCCAAAGGTAGTTACTCTATTATCCTTTTGATTAGTTTAACTGGCTTAGCCTTCAAATTAGTGTGTGCACCACTGAGGCATTCTTTTCTCTGTTTATTATCAGATTGCAAAATATCTTGAAGAAAGGTGCTACAAAGAACTTCGATGCGAGCACATCAAATTAGTCAATATTGTTATAGAGGCTTACAATAAGTTGCTTTCCATGTGTAAAGAGCAAATGTAAATCAACTTTTTTCTTCTCTTTTGGTTATACTATTAATATGTTGCTAAATCAATTCTGGATAGTTGATCATTGATTTGTTCTTTCTTCATAATTGTTTTTTCAGATTAGACTACTCTTGCTTTAACAGCACCGTTATATGTTTATTTCAAGTAATAATTACCTTCAATTATAGCGTATAGATGATAATATTTCTTTCATTTGTATCTATTTTTGTTTCCTTTTTGATATTATATTTGAGTTGTTGAATTGTGCAGAGCATATTTTGCTATTAGTCTGCTGAACGTTGCTGCTGAACTGCTGGACAACCCTAGGCAAGATGCTATTCAGATACTTGGATGCCAAACCTTGACGAGGTTCATCTACAGTCAGGTCAATTATGGCATTTCCTTGTCTTTTGATAGAACTATGTCAATATGCCAAGCTGAATAACAATTAATCACTTTTATATATACTAAAGCAGCTAATCTGTTGCTCTGTATATTAAGTGATATCCTATCATTTTCACTTTTGGATATTTACTTGTGTTATAATCTATATTAACCACAGCACTTTTTTAATGTTTTGACCTGATGGGTGAGCAGGCAGATGGTACTTACACACATAACATTGAAAAGTTTGTTCATAAAGTATGTCAGCTGGCACGTGAAAATGGCGTGGAACATCAAAGGCACTGTGTAAGGGCCTCAGGCTTGCAGTGCCTTTCAGCAATGGTACGTCAATAACTTGATTTTCTTCTTTATTTTTATTGATACAGATAGATTACCAATAATTTAAAGTAATTTTTTCTGCCCTCTTCATTTCTTATGAACGGTGCAAGTAGTTGAATACAAATTTCAATATGATGATTGGCTCTTACTGTTTCTCTTGTGCATTTAATTATTTGATAATATGTCTCTTGCTAGGTGTGGTTCATGGCAGAATTTTCATGCGTTTTTGCAGATTTTGATGAGGTTAGTGCATTTAAGTTATCTTTTGAAGTTACTTAATGTTTTGTGGATTTCTTGTTACTTTCTATAATGTTTGGGGACTATGCAAGTTACTACACTAAATACATGAATAAGTTTTGCCCATGAACATATCTCAGATAGTTACTGTATACCCAACTGCAGATTGTAAGTACCACTTTAGATAATTACGAGTCTGATACGCGTAGTGAAGATGATGACGAGAGAGGGGAACCACATCATAATTGGGTAGATGAAGTGGTTAGATGCGAGGGCAGAGGTGCAGTTGTCGGTAGTGATGTTGGCTCTAGCTGCACAATGATCAGGCCTCGTCCAGAGAAGAAAGATCCATCTCTTTTGACTAGGTAATTGTTCATTTTGGAGACTTAAGGAAAACCTTTTTGCACAAAATACTATTGTTCTGACTTGTCTTGGGAATTATTTGTTATTTTTTTGTTACAGAGAAGAGGTGGAGACACCTAAAGTGTGGGCACAAATTTGCATTCAGAGAATGGTTGAACTGGCCAAGGAGAGTACAACTATGCGCCGAGTATTGGATCCAATGTTTATGTACTTTGATTCTAGACGGCACTGGAGTCCTAGGCGGGGGTTGGCCATGATTGTTCTGTCTGATATGTCCTATTTGATGGAAACTTCAGGTAGAGCCAACTGTCTTTTAATTCTTGCCAAGTCTGTATCCTAATGTTTTACAGTCGAATGTACAAATATAGCCTTTTGTCAATTTGGTTAATTTACTTCGCTGCCAAATAATTGGTTAGCATTGGCAATTAGATGTATTTGCTCACTAATTTTACTTCTGATGTCAGGGAATCAGCAGTTGATTTTAGCTGCTGTGATACGCCATCTGGACCACAAAAATGTTGTGCATGATCCTGAGCTCAAATCTTTTGTCATACAAGTTGCATCTGCTTTAGCTAGGCAAATTAGATCAGGTGCAGTGCTGGCAGAAATTGGTTTTGTGAGTGACCTGTGCAGGCATTTGAGGAAAAGTTTTCAAGCCACATCGGAATCAGTAGGGGAGCAAGAGTCAAACTTGAATATCACACTCCAAAATTCTATTGAAGATTGCTTACTTGAAATAGCTAAAGGGGTAAATTGAAAATCTTATGGCACATGTATTTGATGCCTTTTGCTTTCTGATTTACTTGAATTAACATTTGCTTTTTCTAGATTGGTGATACACGGCCACTATTTGACATGATGGCCATAACATTGGAAAAGCTGCCATCTCCTAGAGTTGTTGCTCAAGCAACCATTGGATCATTGATGGTTCTCGCTCATATGATTTCATTGGCATCAATATCATCTCGTTTACAGCAGGTGAGATGAGTTGAGTGCTAAATATCATATATGATAATTTATCGTGTGTTTCTCATCTCCAAGGACCCCATCTATTCATTTTGGGTTCAACATATCTTGAAATTACCGCTGTACAAAATTTTTGGATGAAAATCCAATTGCTGCTGGCTTCTAAATGATCCCTTTCTCCAAAGAAATCAATAACTCCATTTGTTAGATTGGAGGCTTCTTTTTGGAAGTTTTGATTGGAGAGAATACTTTTTGAATCTTGGATTTGCTCTTTGAATGTGTCTTGGTAATTTGGTTACTGCTTACTTGGACTAATTTACAATTTTCATGTAGGTGTTTCCAGAAGCACTTCTTGTGCAAATTTTGAAAGCAATGCTGCATCCAAATGTTGAGACCCGTATTGGAGCACACCAGCTATTTTCTGCTCTCCTCATTGCTAGTTCTAATAATCAGCACCATGAAGTTGCTTTTCTGCGATCTGGTTATGTCCATGAACCACGAAAATGGCGTTCGAATACTGCATCTACTGCTTCGACTAGCGCTCTGCTTGAAAAGCTCCGGAGAGATAAGCATGTTAAAATGGACAAGAATGGATATAATGCTCATGATGATGATAGAGGAAGGGACTTTACAGAAGATGACTGGAAACAGAGCCATGCACATAAGACTTCTCCTAAGTTTTGCAAATTAAGTTCCATTATTGACAAGACAGCTGGATCCACCAAATTGGCTGATGCAGTTCTGTGATTTTCTCAATTTTGCATATTGGATAGTTTAGATTTGTCTTACCAAGTTATTAATGAAATAAATCTTGTTTACTGATTGTGCAGGAACCATATGTTACGAAGTTCAGCGAGGATCAAATAGTGCAGTTTCTCTCTTCATTCTGGATACAAGCCACTCTTCCTGATAATTTGCCTTCAAATTTTGAAGCTATGTCTCATTCTTTCATCTTAACATATATTTCATTACGCTTGAAGGTGAAATTTTCCACATGCACATGCTTCTATGGTTCTTTCTTCAATTTGATTATATGTCTTTGTCTATAGAAGGACTGCTAATGATTTCTTGAACTTGTGATGGCGCAGAACCCAAATGACAGTCTTGTGGCTCGCTTCTTTCAGCTTTCCTTGTCTCTCAGGAATATATCCTTGGATCCTAACAATGGTACGATCTGTTGTTGTTAACAGCCTTCTGAACTTCAAAAAATCGAAAATATGTAACTAATATGTTTCATCGTCTTGTCAGGGATGTTGCCTTCTGCGTGCCAGAGATCAATCCTTGTACTATCAATAAGCATGTTGATGTTTGTGGCTAAAATATATAATATTCCTGATTTGAATGATTTGCTGAAGACCTTAATCCCGAATGATGTGAGTGTTGTCTGGATTCCATTCTTTTGCTTTCTGCATACTCATGGTCTACTAGCAGATGGAAAATATTTATTCAATTTTCTTCTGTGTGCAATATCTTAGTAAAATTAATTTTTCTTCAAATCAGGTTGATCCTTATTTGAGTATTGGCGATGACCTTCAATTATATGTAAGGCCTCAGGTAGATGTGAAAGAATACGGATCTTTTACAGACAATCAACAGGCTGCATCCATACTCTTTGACATACGGAATAAGATATATGAATCTGACAAGCTCATATGGGACATTGTGGTTCAGAATTTATCTACCATCCTAGAGGTACAGCCTCTTTCAAGGAGATTTTCTGCACCCTCACCAATCCTTCTCTTTTATTCTCTTCTTGCTAACATTCGTCTATGCTTTTTAAGGTGGATGCGGATGACCTGGCAAAGCAACTGTCAGAACCATTCACACCAGATGATGCGTTCATGTTTGGCCCCCAATTAATACTTGCCATGGACCACAATCAGATGATTTCCCATTCCAAGGAATCACTGTCCTTTGATGAGGTACTGTTTTAGTAATGCTTATCTGTTCCTATGGATGATGTGAAAAACCCGATGCACATTACCTGTTTGACAACTGTACATATATTGAATAGGGAAAAGTTTTTCTATATTGTACTCGTTTTTTTCAATGAATCAGTTTATGAAATTTCTCCCAAAAAAAAGAAAGAAGAAAAAACGGATGGTGATGATGGTAATAATTGTTTCTTTTGTTACAGGATATTGCAACAAATTTATTGGTTGAGGATGATGCTGTGAGTGAAGCATCTGTCGCTGACCTTTCCCGCTTCATTCCCAAAGTGGCTCCATCTCCTTCTATCTCCCACATTATCAGCATTGGACAACTTATGGAATCGGTAATCTCTTCCCTTCCTGGCCCTCACTCCCTAAAACTCTCTCGTCACATTGTGGTGTGACTATGAGTATATCTATGCATCATTTACAAACTCAAAGTAACGTGTTTCCAGGCACTTGAGGTAGCTGGTCAAGTAGCAGGATCAACTGTCTCAACATCACCGCTCCCATACAACACCCTGGCTGGACATTGTGAAGCTCTTGGCTCCGGCACAAGGAAGAAGCTATCCAATTGGCTTGTCCACGAAAACCATTATGCTAGAGCTACCGGTGCATTTTCACCAGCATTCCCTGCAGATGGATGCTTAGCGCTCAAAAAGGTGAGTTCTACAGCAATACTTTACAACAGAAATGCAGATAACCGGCTAGTCATCAGAAGTAACTATTCTTTGCCTGCTTTAACACAGATAATGAGCTGTGACGAGCCTTGTCAAGGAGCTGTGATGCCACAGAACCCATGCACAGCAATGAAGTTGCCTCCTGCAAGCCCTTTTGACAACTTCCTGAAAGCAGCTGGATGTTAAATGAAGAGAAGCCACCATGCATAGCCGCCTATTGTCAATATTGTAGAAGTCTTAGGAAAGTGCTTTGGAACTTAGTACTTGTAGTAGGTTGTTAACTCTTAACTGTAGTCTTTCCAACCCGTAAAACTTTTCAGAGCTTGCATTTTAGTCCTTGCAGTTGTATTCTATATGTGCAGTTTGCACCAACACATTTAACTCTAGTATTTGGCCATTAGCACAATGATATTCCTCCTCTTCTCTCTAACTATTATTATTTATTTTTTTGTAATTTTTGAAAAAGAAAAAAAGACTCCCCTTGTTTTTTTTTAAATGTTACATACCTATAACTATATAAATCTAGTAATATTTAATCAGGAGCTTGTTAAGAATTTATTGGGAAGTTTAACTTCTGTTATAATTCACCTAATACTTAAATATCTACTTTTATTGTACAGGGATATTTACTTAAAAATTTTGAAAAAATCTCACCTAACATAAGAAATTTTACTAGCTAAATTAGTAGGAATCGAAAGTGGGTAAGAATCGAACGCATGTTTACTATTAGGACTAAGCTCTGATTACTCCCTGTGTGTAAATATGAGTCGTATTTACACCTTTTTTTATATAATTTTTAAAATTTTAATTGAACAAATTGATATTCATAAAAATTTGTGTTTTTAAAGATTTTTTTGTTATTTCGAATTATTTTTCGGGTGTATTAGTTGATTTAAGTATTTTTTTTATGTAATACTATAAATTTGGTTGAATTGATTTAAATCTTTGTACTATTTAAGAACGAAAAAATTAAATTGAGTATTATAAATAAAAATAAAAATAGAAATATCAATTTCAATTTTAGTTTTGAAGAATTTGAATTACAATGAAACGTCAAAATAAAATTCGTTAATTTAAGAAAAAAAATTATTTTTTAAACGTGGCATACAATAAATTAATAGAGTCCGCGGTACCCCATGCGCCCCATGGCACCGAATTTGCGAGGGAGGCGCACGTTAAATTTAAAATGCTGAGATAAACGCTGTGCGCCTGGCGCACATTAAACTCAAAAGAATCTTCTTGTTCCGTTCCGTTCGGTCTTCGCAAAAAACCTCAGCTAAAACTTTCAGCTCGAAGTCGGAACATTTTCTGATGGCGCAATCATGTGCTACCACGTTATCTTCAACCGCCGTGTTTGGATCTCTCTGCTATCACTTTCCTTCTGAATCTCACTCTTCCTCCCTTCGTTTAAGTCCTATTCGATCAAGGTTCTGTTTTTCCTTTATCTGGTTTTGCTTATGCTGTGTTTGGTTTTCAACAAAAGAAAAGGAACGGGAGGAAAATCATCTTTTCTTGGCTATTTCTCGGTTATTAATGAACATGAAAAATGAATCCTTTAAGCTTCGTCTATTGAAAAAGAGGAGAAATTGTAATTTAGGATGTTTTAGGTTAAGAGGTTCTCTTTCTCATGCTCTCTTTGGCTGCCGAAGCTTGGAAAATGCAGCGAGGGAGTAGAATAGATGAAAGGAAACAGAAAAAGATTTTAACTTCGACTGTTAATTTTAGTGTATGTGAGAATTTTGAAGAAGAGAACTAAAAGAAAACGAAATTTTTAATTGTTTTTGTGAATAGATGAGCATATGAAAATTTAGAAATAAAGAAGTAAAATAGAATTGGGTTTTATTTTGAAGGCTTTCTGTTATTTATTTGCAGGAAAGCAATAATATCAAGAGGTAAAGAAAGGAAATGCCAGAGTATTACAGTGAAAGCAGCATATTTAAGTGGTTATTTGACTATTGATGAGTATGAGAGTACTTGGAAAGGAATTTGGTCCATACGGTAAGGTTTATGTGAAAATTTGAAGTGTTATATGTATCAAGTATTATTGCTTTATATTATTGAATTTGTCAGATGTTTGGTTGTGGGGGAAGTTCAATGGAACTCAAAGTGCATCGTTGCAGGTTTTATTTTTTTGTTTGCAATGCTAGATCATGGGAATTTGCTTCACGTAATGACATTAAGTGCTGTTTTATTTTCAAAATGGTTTCTACTAATGTGCTGCTTGGTTGATAGGAAAATGGCAGTTTGAGTAATTTTGGATTGGTTAGTGATTGGAGGTTCTCTCCTTATAGGTCACACTTGTGAAATTTTTTAAACTGAAAGCATGGTCATTTTTGAGTTGTGCAATTTCTTAGCAAGTGCTAATTTTCTTTTACTTTTGGTTTTACAGAAATGATCTAGAAGTTCCTGCTTCACCATATATTCCTGTCTATGCACAAGGAGATCCGGGTCCTTCCCCAATGTTACAAGGGCGGTTCCAAAATGTGCTCAGCCAGCTCTTTCAATATGTAAGGATTGGGCCATCAGTTTTGCCATAATTGATTTTGTTTGAATTTTAAAATTATATTGCTGCTAGGAATTTAATTAATTAGTTCATCATTGACATTTTAGAGAATTATCCGGTGTGGAGGACCAGTTGATGATGATATGGCAAATATTATTGTGTCTCAACTCCTATATCTGGATGCTGTGGATCCAACCAAGGTCAGTGTCTTATTTTGCATGATTTATGATGATTTTTTTATAAAAGAAAAAGAGAAAGAAAATAAGCAGAAAGAAAGTTGAATTTATTCCATCTGATAGAAACTGAATTTCATAACATAGAATTTATTTTTCCATAATATTGCCATTGTAAAATATACTTCTACTATTGCAAACAGAAGAATGTGTGTGTTGTTATTTGTTAATGTCATTAAAAATCTTTGACATCATCTACTCATGCACATTTTTCCCCTATAATTTTCAATATCTTTCTCCAACCAACCCTGCTGTAAGTTTTGTTTTGTATCTTTATGTTTCTCCAAATCATGTGCATCTTCTCCCTTGAACAGGATATTATTATGTATGTGAACTCTCCGGGAGGATCAGTAACAGCTGGTAATATTAGTTCTGTTTTCTTCATTATTGCTTTGTTTACTATTTGTGTAAGCTGTCAGTATCGGTCTTCTCTGTTTGTCATGTGACAATGCTGCAACAGGTATGGCCATATTTGATACTATCAGGCACATACGACCTGATGTTTCCACTGTATGTGTTGGACTGGCAGCCAGGTAAATGAAGGAAGCCATAATTACAATACCTTTTCTCTTTGGGTGCAGCTCACCAATAAATGCTTTAAAATTCTATAATCAAATTACCTGAAATGCTTATCCTTCTACTATTTTTCTTTTTCATGACAGTATGGGAGCATTTCTGCTTAGTGCTGGCACCAAAGGTAAAACATTTGTGCGCTTTGCCTGGTTTTTTGCAACTCATTTTTGTTTCATGAAAATCTGTCTTGGAAACTTGTCCTAACTATGTGATTTCTTTATTTGCCTTCCTTTTTTATAATATTTGTACCAAATTATGCAGGAAAAAGATACAGCTTGCCAAACTCAAGGATAATGATTCATCAGCCTCTTGGTGGGGTACAAGGCGGGCAGAGTGATGTTGACATCCAGGTATGTATCACATCAGATATGTGTTTTGTCAACTTAAGTTTCATGCATTTGGTCTTCCTTGTGCTGGTTTTATATCAAGATTTTAATTAATCAAAACAAGTTGCGTTTAGCATTTTTTGTGTTTTGCTTGCCTATAGAACCTGAAATGGTTCGTTGAATTGATCAATGGATATAAATAATGTTATCTGTGAATCCTCACATATGAATTCTCATGTGCAGCATGGTTTTTTAAATTGTACTCGTTAAACAAAAGTAAACGCAAAAATGTCTTAGTTGTTATATTGATCTCATTTTTCATTCAGAGTGCCTATCTGGACTGGATGCTGAAAGTTGTTCTAAGAATTCAGGATACTTGAAATATTTATTTTGAATAGCAGTTGCTTTTCCTTCTTGTTATATTTTCCTAGTAGAGTCAAACCAAATTCCAATTTTAATTTTGCTTCCAGGCAAATGAAATGCTACATCACAAGGCAAATTTGAATGGATATCTATCTTACCAAACTGGTCAAACTCTTGAAAAGATCAACCAGGATACTGACCGTGATTTCTTCATGAGTGCACAAGAAGCTAAAGACTATGGTCTTATAGACGGGATCATCATGAATCCACACAAGGTTCTCCAGCCAGTAACACAATGATATGGGAACTCAAAACCATTCTTGTTGATTTCATTGACAGATTGGTGATCAAATGCTAGTTTGAAACAGGAGGAAATGCCAGAATCTCAACTTTGGTATTGCTGGATTTAGCTATGGAAAAATTCAGTTTTGAGATTCATGTGTGCATGGAAGCACTTCTTCTCTAGGATAAGAGTACAAACCATTTTGATAATGTAAACGAACAAATACTGGCATAAAAGTTATATCGAGATGCTTTTATATCTTAAGCAGTTTCTGTTTTAGCAAATTAATAAAAGCTCCCTGACTGGCAGTGCCTTTCATTTGAAAGTAGCTGTGAATTCTGGTAATGTGATTAAAAGTTATAATATTTCAATTTCGTGTGCGTATATATATATATATATATATATATATATATATATATATGAGCCATCTAGGCTTTGCCTGGATGTTGAGTCCTTTGGCAGGACTCTCACCACAAATATTTGTGGGCAGATATTGCACATGTATAAAGATATTTGGGCTGTGTCATTAATTTTAATAAATATTTAATAATGTATCAGTAGATGTAATATTAAATATATATATATATATATTTTTTGCAAAACATGTTACCACCAAAACGAAGAATATGTATCCAAATTCAGGTTTGGATTGAACTCAAGTAAAGGATAAAGAGAAGGCACGGTTTCATTTTTTCGAGTGTTGCATATCATATTACAGAAATCTTATCCCTCGGGATTGCAGTACTTTGATTTATTATTATTATTATTTTGAATATTATGTTGTTGTAAAATGAGAATTGGAAAAATGAAAAGATAAGTCTAGTGTTTAGTCAAAGCAAATGTAATTGCTTTGTCTCCAAAGGTATATGCCTACCTCATAAAAAGATTGAAAATCCCCACTTCACTTGAATGCATTCAATTGCCCTCCAGACACCTCGCGATTTCTACAACTCATTAATCTGTTTGGCTATTATTTTAATTTAATGACATCATAAAGCTAGTTTGGTTGCCTGCAGATTTCCGTTCCACCAATCAATTCTCCTCCTACCCACGCCACCTAGCTTTCTGAATTCTGATGACTCTTTTTATCCCACTAATAATATTAATCCATTCCATTGATCCATATATGCCAACGCCACATAAACCATGAGACACACACGTTTGGATGGATGGAGAATCGATTATTATTAACAAACAACATTATAGAAGGAAAATAAATATGGTCCAGATTGGTGGGGGTGGGGCAAGGTCAAGGTCAAGCGAACGCCTAGAATGACATCGACAAATTAAAGCCAGTGTTTAGTCTTATCTAATCGGCCGAAAGATTTATGTGTACATTATATGTTTTATGTCCTCAGCGATGAATGGTCTCAACTCCTAATCCCAACCGATGCCTCACCTAAAGGTGTATCGTGTTATGTAGCCACATTCTAGTGTAGTGTTCTATCCTCTCTCTTCCATTAACACATATGGTAGGCCACATTCCCGAGTTTTTTCAACTTTCTGATCATATATAAGCATAAATGAATTCTCTCTACTAATTAATTTGCTAAACTCTTCTGTCCTAGCATTCAGAGAATATCTTCGCAACTTATTATTGCTATAACTAAATAAATAAATGTATTAATAATTTAAAAGCAATGCTGGCTCAGGCTGCACATCATGCCAGTACTGAAAAGCATTTTTAGCAAGTTGTTTGTGTTGACAGCATTTTTGCAGTAAATTAAATAGCATTAGATTTTAGAAGTTATCATTTGGTGGGTATGAATAATGAGAACCTTTCTCAATTTGGCAGAGACCAAATAAAAATAATATTTCACATCTCGTTATAGTACGCTGTTAAAGGAGAGAGGAAATTAATATTGCTTACAAACCCAAATGGGTTTGCATTTTTTTTGGTTCCTCATCCATAAAAAGCATCTGAACAGTACTGGGTAAAAAATCACTTTTTATCTACAAAATGTTGTGTGTGTTGTGTGTGTCTATATGTATAATCTTGACTCAGAAGATTTTCTTCTCATTAAGTTCTGTTATGCACATTATATATAATTACGTCCAAAAAGGTAGGGGAAACTCTCATTATATATGTTCTCTTAACCAATAATTTTCAAACCTATTACTGCTTAAAGAAATTAATAAAATTATTCCCCTTGCTGGTGGTTTATTCAGCACAAAAAATAATATAATAATCAAAATTCGAGTAAAATGAAAAGTCATCTGTTTATACAAGAGAAACCCACTTGTTCACAAGTCAATGATTTGCCCTAATTACTTTTTCTCACTTTAGAGATACCATTAATTGTGTAAATATATATATATATATATTTAGAGAGAGAGAGAGAGAGAGAGATAGATTGATTACCTGTTGAAACACCCATTACGTTACTGTTTTTCTAAGAAAAAATGAAATTAATTTGTGAAATGGGAAATGAATGAAGAGAAAGATTGTACAGTAGTACGTATACTGCAACAGTTAACTTTGAGATCATGAGATATATATGTGTATGGAGGGAAGACCCATAAGTATTATTTATCAGAGTTTTTGACCAATCAGAAGTTGAAATGTGGCAAAATTTCTTTATTTTTACAGATCAGAGATGAAATAATACAGACAGAAATTGGACACTATAAATACGGGCTACAAATACATTTATAGCATTTTTATCGAAAACATATTAATCAATGAATCTTATTCTCTGTTAATGAGCGTGCGAGAACGTGCTGAAAGATTGAGGTCTTCGATGTAAGTAGACACTCTCTCTCTTAAGAATCTTGTTAATTAGCTTTGCTCAGCTCTTCTTGGAAAAGAAAGAAAGTGTAAGGTCTAGTCTTTTTCAACCTTACAACTTATTGAACTGTTATTTATGTAATGTTAAAATCACTTCGATATCAGTTTCTCTTCTTCAGGTGTTGCCTGTTACTTTTCTTTCTTTTCTAGGTATTCTTCTCTATCTCTTTCTTCTAGCTAGCTAGGGTTTCCTTTCTCTAATGGCTGCTTCTCTCAGTTGTTTGATCAGCTTCTGTTAATTGCAGATAAGTTGGATTCTGAACTGGGAGAATTACTGTAGTCACTGCTAACTGTTTTTCTAGTTGCAGAAACTAGACTAACATATCTAACAACAGTACGTTTAAGATACATACAGAAACAAATAAGAAAACAAATTTTAATTTCTTTGCAAATAAGGTCTTGTTCGAGTTGTTGGAAGACTCTTGATTTATCAGTGAACTGTAGTTGTAATTGCAGTTTTCTCATGGAAGATTTGTATAGACTTGATCATGAAGCAGCAGCAGCAGCTTCGGATGATATGGCTGCAGTGCGGGTTGGAAATTTCTCTCATGGAAACTACACTTCTGCTAGTACTGCTTGCGAATTTCATAATTCCATGCCTCAATTCGATTCTTCTACTGGGTCGGATATCTCTGATTTTGATCTGATCAAAGCACAGATCGCAAATCATCCTCGTTATCCAAATTTGCTATCTGCATACATCGAATGCCAAAAGGTTTGACTGTTTAGGTTTTCATTATTTTACAGTTTAATACTTGGAAGGGCTTTATTTTATTTTCTTTTATTCTCTTAATCGAAATTTTCATTCCTTATTTACTTTTTGTTTCTGATAAAGATCGGAGCTCCCCCAGAAATGGCATCATTTCTTGAAGAAATCCGTCGAGAAAATAACACTACACGATGCTGTACTGAAATTGGAGCTGATCCGGAGCTCGATGAATTCATGGTACATCCAGACTGTTTATATCAATTAGATTCCGACTATATATATATATATATATATATATGCTCTTGTTTTCTTGGTAAAGTAATTACTGGGATAAATATAAATATTTATGAATATCCGATGGATAAACGAGTGAATTGATAACCATTTAAATTTCTTTTTTCTGTTTTCTGTAGGAATCATACTGTCAAGCACTGCAGAAATACAAGGAGGAGATATCAAAGCCGTTTGATGAAGCAACTATTTTCTTTAGCAACATGGAATCACAATTAAATAATCTTTGTAAAGGAGAAATATTAATTACAAGAACATCGGATTATCGCTCAGGTAATTAAAGCAAATGATCGAACTATAGGTACCTTTTCACTGTTAATTTCACTATTTTCTATGGTATTTTAATTTGCTAGTTAATACTGTGCATGTTAAAACAACAGTTGTTAATTATATGGAAGTAACTAATTAATACTATTATATCCATGAATAAATACAGTAAATACTGTTCTTTTAATTGGTTCGTTCCCCAGATGTATTGTTTGTTTGTTTTTTTTTTTTTTTTTGTTTTACCATGCATGTTTAATGAAAATGACAATCTGCAAATCATGCATGTTTTCTAGAAATATGTATATATGAGTGATTCGCGGATTGTGTTTGTGTCCATGAATCATTGATTTAGAGTACTATGAGATTTCAGTTAATTGACATTATTAAACAATGATCATGAATCATGATGCTAGCTATCTACCTGTTCAATATATACTTTAACTTTGGTTGATATCTTGTTTCATTGAGTTGAAGTTCATTCATGGACAATAATATACATTACATTGTTGAGTAAGAGAAGAATGCATACATATATGCTTCTATTCTACATCTCAATACATAATATTGCAAAGTAATTGGACCTTATAACTATTAAGTTTATGTTTCCTACATTTACTTACATTATTTATTTATTGATTAAGGATATACATGCAATATTTTGGATGGAATTGATTCTATATATATATATATATAATTAATTGTGAAATTAATTAAACAGGCAACAACTCATATATATTTTTCACACTCATTTTTGACTTGTAATATATTTATAATTCTTCCATCTCATAGCTTAACATATTCAATACTAGTTAATTGAACATGTATATGTCCAAAATCAGCTTGTAATTCCTTTTTAAGCAGTAGTACAGATTCAACACTTTGTTGGGAAAAATGTGGAAGTTGGATTATAAGTACGGCAGGCTAGTTAATTCGATATTTATCTTCAAAATTTCTGTGTTAACTATTTTACACACACACACACACACACACACACACATATATATATATATAATTAACTATGATTTACTTTTGTTTGCAATTATTTCAAAGTGTGGAAACACTTGTGGGACTAGATTAGACTAGACTATATATGTGTGTGAGTGTGCGTATATATAAATTAATAATGAAAATAAAGAGCTGGGATTGGGATGAATGAGTTTAATTTAGTTAGAGATGAAGCAGCAGTGGGGACGGGAACAACTACTGCAGAGGAGGAATGTGTAAGCTACGGGGAGCTGCAGGGTGAAGCAGGAGCGGAATGCCAAGATTGTTCTTCTGCGGAGGGGGATGTAAAAGCAATGCTAATGCGCAAGTACAGTGGATATCTTAGCAGCTTGAAGAAGGAATTCTTGAAGAAAAGGAAGAAGGGTAAGCTACCCAAAGATGCAAGGGAGACACTGATGGATTGGTGGAACGCCCACTATAGATGGCCATATCCTACGGTACCTACCCACCTACCTACTAATTAATTTATTTAATCTATTATTATATATATATATATATATATATTTGTGTATATCATTTGATGGAGGGATGGATGGATGGATGGATGGATGGATTGATGGGTGGATTTTGTATGCGTACTTACGTACAGGAAGAGGAGAAGCTGAAACTCTCGGAGGAAACTGGACTAGACCAAAAGCAAATCAACAATTGGTTTATCAATCAGAGGAAGAGACATTGGAGGCCATCTGAAGACATGAGATTTGCTCTCCTGGAAGGTGTAAATTAATTAAACTCGTATTTATATATATATATATATATATATATGACTGCGTGCCAACAATTACAATTAATGGGAAAGGAAGCCTATGCAATCCATACCATTTTAAACACCGAATCGTTATTACTGCATAGATATTGAGAGATCAATTTTACATAGTGGTTGTTAGTTTGATGTGTACTACTGATACTAATATATATCCTCTGGACGATAATGTGCTTCGCCAATTAATTAATGTTGAAGGAATTACAAAGCACATGCATGTAGCAGCAGCAGCAGCTTTAATTTGTAGGTCTGAGTATTTTCTTATAATTTTAATTAAACATTCCTTATTGATAAATAAGATTCCACAAACTCAATTGCTTTCCAACTTTTTAAGCTACTTTTTCACTAGTCTTCCTATTAAGTGTACGTGTCCATTTAGATTGGTTTTTTAATTGGTTAGAAAAAAATTTTTAATAATAAAAATTTATTTGAAATTTTTTAATATCATTTAATTGATAATAAAAAAGTTATTTTTTTTTTTTTATAACAAGTTTAAAATTTAGATTTTTAGTAGCGAAATTTTCTCAACTTTCTTAAAAAATATTTAAAATGTCATTATTTTATTTTAAATATTTTATACTATTTTTTTTAAATAAAGCATTAAAATTTTGTTTATTAAATAGTTATTCTAATTTTTTTAAAAAAAAAAGTTATTTATAATAACTAAACGATTAATAAATTTGTGTTAAAAATTTTATTCATAAAAATTTTACGAATGAAACTTTTGCTTTAAAAAGTTTATTTGAAAAGGTATATCAAACGGACCTTAAATTTATCAGTTGCTCTCTCACTCCGTACTAATAATATCATGATCGATCAGCTTTTGAAATATATAAGACCACCAAAATAACTTGACTAATTATGTCAGCTAATCAAAAATTCGGTGTTTTTAATATAAACGACAAATTGGTTTTGTGTCTTTGTAGAAGACGACGAATCGTGCATGTGTGAAATGAAAGCAATTGATTTATAAAAGAAAGGAAAAAGCCATAAGACGCAAATTAGGCAAATAATTAATGAGAATTTTTTCTATAATTAATTGGTTTATGGTATTTCAGACTTCAAATGTTTTTGATATATATATATATAGGGTAGGATCAGCAGCTTTTCTTTTTTTATATTTAAAATCTTATATCAATTATATACCGTTAGATATAAATATATCTAATGATTGAGATTACATCTGACCATATGATTAATACATTTATAATTACTATATATATCAGATGCAATCTCAATCGTTAAATATGTCTATATGAACTACAATAGTAGTACATATGTATCTGTGGGGCTTGTGGCCACTGCAGCATTCAACCTTCAAACATTTTCTTACGAGAGACTACATTTGATGATGTAAACCTAGCTATATTATCTTCTGATATATATGTATATATATATACACGCGCACAGTAGTCCAAACGGAAGTTGAACGGCGTCACAATAAAAAAAAATTCAAATTGTGGGGATTTCCCAATTGAAGAAAATTTGTATGGTTGGAAGGACTTGGAAATAATTAAATATTAATATAAAGTGTATGAGTGTGCTTTGGAATTTAAAAATTAAACCAAGTGCATGATTTTCGAGCATGTTCTCTTCTCATATTGTTTTAATTTTGTATATGCATGCTATAATTGAAGAGTTTTAATTCGTTAATTTCGAGTTTCAAATATATATATATATATATATTCCATGTTTTGTTTCTTAATTATATATCAATAATGTACAAATCAAACTTATGTATTGTCATGTGGTCTTCTTTATATATAAAATAAAATATGAAGCTCCGAATCTTATTGGATTTATTATTCATGAATTTTGTCTTTTTGGATTTACGTTTTATTTATTGTTAGATGTAGAGAATAACTATTCATATTATTATTTTTTAAATTAATTTAACGTAAGAACCAAACTAAGGATATATGTTATTATATGTGATTTTGTAAAAGCGTTCACATATTGATTATTTCAATATTGACATATTATGTATTATTTCGATTAACTGGTGAAAGTTAAATATCATAATCAAGATTTTTAAATTAATTTTGTATGTCTTATCTTTGACTATTATTATTATTATTATTATTATTATTATTATTATTACTTTGTATTTAAATAAATAAAATCTTATAGAAATTTATATATGTTTTATCTTTTTAAATTATTTTGTTATTTTGAAGAAAATTAAGAATATCCTTTTACATTGAATAATGCAAAATAATTACTAAAAAATAAAAAAAGAGATAAAAAAATTGAGCAACTGTAGCTAACAAAGCAATAGCACTGTTTAGAGCGTAAGAGAAGTACTTTTTCAAATAGTATACATTGCAACAGTTAAGGAGAAGATGGGCGGGCTAGAATTAATAGTAATGAATCAAGACACATATTCCTGAACCCAAAATTTCTTTACAGCAGTTAGTTAAGTTCAACAGTATATATTAACCTATCTAGCTGGCTAAGTCTTCTCTTATCGTCATCAGGATCATATTGATTTCTCAATTCAGAGCCTTAAAGGGAAGAAATTCTCACCACCACACCCCCCCCCCCCCCCCCCCCCCCCCCCCCCCCCCCCTTCTCTCTCTCTCTCTCTCTATATATATATAGGAAACAAGAATGTGGTAATTCAATAGGATAAAGGGTTAAATTGAAAGCTTAAAGTTATGTGATACATACGGAGCCAGAGAATCAGGATATATATAGGGTGACAACAACCGTTAATTAATTTCATCTTTGCTGAAACAACCGCAGCCAGCTGCCAGGTCTCTCTATTCATTTTTGGAATTACACACACACACACACTAGAGTCAATTAATTCAACATGAGAATAATTGATAAAGATATGTGTGTATATGTATGTATATATATGTACAACCATGCATGGTAACAAGAATACGTCATGGCCTGTTTTTGCAATTTGCAGTGTATATTGCCACAACCATACAAAATTGAAGGTCTTCTCATTTAGACTTTTAATTTATCTCTTTCTGCTGCTTTTTACCTCTTTGCTTCCCTCACTCTGCTATCAAGATAAGCATCCATACATGTGTACACAAAACAAAACAAACAAGAAAGAAGAAGAAGATGATGATGATAATAAGATGAATGATTTCAGCAATTAAATTCAATTGATTCAAAGTAACCGTATATATGTCAGCTTATAGAACCATCAGTTGGAAATAGTACATATAGACTGTCTATTTTCTTAACTGATTTGGGTTGGATTATAGAAGTCAACATATATATCTGAACGTGTAAGGAAACGTCACTTTATGTAATATTATTTTGTTCTTACATTTATGCAAAAGGGTAACTGAAAATGCATATGGTCACCAGCATTTTGCTTTCACGACAGGTAATTAAACAAGAAAATCAAAATAGTCAAGCAGGGGGAGGTCGAGGAAGTTGAAAGAATATGCATTATATGATTGCATATCATGTACATGGATTAATTAAGACCCTCTTCTCATCTGAACAGTTAATAAAAACAGAACCGAAATAATTAAAATTTATCTTAATTATTAATTGTACATTATCGATATTTGAACCCATATATATCAAGAGAGAATCCAAATTTATAATTTAGATATAAGAAATTAACATTGCAAAGACTTTAATTTCTTGAAATATTGATTGATGAACTAGGATATTAATTATATATGTAGTTCATTTTCGAACATAATAAAGATGCAAAGACGACACAACATGGTAGCCTAGCTAGTAGATATGGGTAATTTATACGATGTTAGACATACATGATGATGATGATGATGGTGATGATGGTGGTGGTGATGATCAACATATAGGATCCAATTCCTTGTATGGACTGATGGACAGAAAGAAAATTCAGGAGAGTTGTTCCTCAAGGGCCAATTCATCAATCATGCTCCCATGGTTATTGAGAGGATTGAAAGCTTGAATCCCATCAGAACATTTCTTAGGCAGTATTATAGGGCTAAGTTCTGGATGCTCAAGCGAAGGCATTGGATATTTACGAGCAATTACCACTGAATTGATAACTTCATCAGTAGGATGAAACACAGATAAAACCTCGAATCCACGAAGATCACAAGGATCAACAATCGGATAAAGAAAGGCTCGAGCACCGTGAGCACTCCTCAGCATCAGAAGAGATCCAGGAGCCATGTACTTACCCAAATGATCAATAACTTTAAGCTTTTCTTCCTTGTCCATGCCAACTAGGGCAGCTAAGAAAACAACATCATAATCTTTCAAAGCAGAAGAAACATCCAAAATATCAGTAGTGTGAAAGAACATTCTTTTTGACAGGTCAGGATCAGATGAAACCAAGCAAAGGGCTTGGGAATTGGCCGAAGGATCAACATCGTAGTTGTGGAAAGAGGTTTCGGTGAGATGATTAATGGCTAAAACAATTGAAGTCAAGGGAAGAGGACCAGAACCCACAAAGGCAACTTTGCTGGGAACGGTTGTGCAGTGTTTGGAAAGAATGTTGAATTCAAGTTGGCTAAGCTTGAGATAATTAGAGTAATAAGGGAAAATATTAAGTTTCTGAAGAGGGTATTCAAAGGAAGCTAAGATAGAAGAGAAATGACTTTCCAAAAGTCCTTCAGCTTCTCCGCAGAGTGTGATAAGTTTAGACCTAATTTCTTGAACACTTTTGCAAAGCTTGGTAACATCGATAGGGTTTGGTGGCATGCATGTGGCAACAAGTTGTGTGAAGAGCATGTTGACATCTTTGCAGGGTTTGAGATTCTCAAGGCTCAGGATTTGCTCGTACAATTCACAGATTTTTTGTACCAAAGCATCATTTTGGCAACCCATGTCGACACTATGAGGATACGGTGATTTCAGATTACAACACAAATTAAGACTCTTTCCAAAAGAAATTTAAAAAAACTTAAAACAGAGAATTTTTACTAACTATTGAAAACTCCACCAGTATCCCCCCACAGAGCTTGTTGTCTTAGGGCTTAGGACAAGGTTCAGTCCTCCAACGGGGTCATTATTTATGGGCAATTGTAGGGACCACTTTGCACAGAAGATTGGCTCTCACTTTGCATTATTAATAGTTAGTTGGACGCCCTTTTTTCCTCTTTTTGTTTTTTCTTTTTTTTTTCAAATTACATGATTTACAGTGCCGTGACTCGGTGGTTTAATCAGCTTTTCATTTTTTTTATTTTATTTTTCATGTCATAATTAAGTTGCATAAACAAAATAATATAAAACTTCATCACAGATATATGTAAAAATTCTCATTGATAATGTTTTAGCTATTTACAAGAAAGAAAGTGAAAGCCGATGATGATGATGATCAAGACAAAGAGAATACATAGGTGGTAGAGTTTTAATTAACAATAAGTTTTGCATAGTTTGTATTTGTATGTATGTTGTATTTAATATATGCATGCTTGAAAACGTTTCAAGTAATTTGAACTTTTGTGGACCACAAATTAAGGATATTTAATATATACACAAATTAATTTTCTTGGGAGTTGGGATCAAACCCATGATCCCAATGCCGAGGCATTAATATGATTATTATATATATTGCCGCCACAGAAGATCGAGTTCGTTCATTCATTCATTCTTCTAATAGTGATCCTGATACAACATTTTGCATTAGGGTTCGTTCAAAGCTGATCAATTCATGTAGGTAGGTAAACGGTAACTTCTCTAATTAAGTTTCGATCCCTTTCTCCATTGCATGTATTGTGGAATCTTTTCACACTAAATTAATAATTTAATTGTTTGTTTTGTTTTTTAGGTCGGTTACTTGAGAGAACAAAACACGTTAAACAATAATCAATTGAACACCAACGATAAAAAGTAAATGATTCTTCGTAAATGATTTGGCGATGAGCATCATTCAGTTCACACTAGATGATTTAACTTGTATTTGAATAATGAACTCGATCAGGCCGCCCCATATGTCTTGTCAATTATTTATCGTGTTATGTTAATTGCGTAGACAGATAAAAGTCAAAATAGAAACGAGGGAATTGTGTCCACCCCAGCAGTAAATTATGATCGTGATCATCAGTAGTAGTCCCATCGAAACAATCAACCCCCAGCTGCCTCCTGTCCTGCCTGGTTGATCATCGGTGGAACCATTTTTACTTTTGGCCGAATATATATGTATATGTTTGACAATTTAATTTGTTCCAATAAGTTTAACACATTAATTCAAGTTCAATTGTATCTCTTAAGAATAAGATGGCAGAAAAATTACTTGTTTTAATATATTAATTTATTTTATCTATTAATTGTGTCTTGAGTGTGCTTGATTTCTTAGGCAATTAAGCCACCTCATTTGAATTTGATGATCATTTTTGGCTGGATAACACAACATTTACAATTAAGTGATATCAAAAACACAAAAATCTCCACCAAGAAGTAGAAGGGAAAAACTAGGTGTTTTGCTACCACCACCATCCGTCAACTCTTTCTTTACATTAACGTCCATGGATTCTTAATTTTGCTTGCCCTCCCTAAGCTTACCTGTGAATTTATATATATATATAGTCTGTTCATTTTTTAACAATTAAAAGGACAAACCGAGGGCTTGATTCATTTCATAATTAACTAGGGATTACTATTACTGTTAGGGACCTATTTGATATAAACAGACAATATATAGAATTATTTTTCGACAACATAATTAAAAAATTAGAGAGACTCAGCCTCAGATGTTATTATCATCTTTTTTTTTTTTAAATTAATTCAATTTATTCTTATCTTTTTATATATATATATATATATATATATATATAGAAGTGCCCTTTACATAAACTGGATGGCCAGGTTTGGAGTGTAATATGTTGACATCTCATGTCATGAAATCAAATCTTTTTGTTTTGATTAAAATAAAAAAAAAAAAATCGAACTTTGTCTTGAGGAGGAGATAGAGATAATGATATATAATATATAATATAATATTGTGCTTTTTCTGCAAGCAGCCTTTTTCTTTTAGATTCAATGGTGCAAAATAAGAGTTCATCAGTCTCTTTCTTTACAGCATTAGTGCTCTGCTCTCACTCAATCAATTTGATGCTTTTTGCTCTTCCACTTCCACTTCCAACTTACCTAGCTATGATATATATTCTCTTGTCCTCTTTTTCTTCTTCTTCTTCTTTTTTTTTTTTTTTTAATTTCTCCAAGAGTGAGTGAGTATACTGATAAGTGTGGATCTAGAAGAGCTTTTGGAATTGCCAAACGTTCGATTATACAAGCACAAGCATTTCCTAATTCACTTTGTTTTTTAATAGGAAAAGCAATTACATTATTATTATTATTATACGATACATACCATGACGATGAGTATTCAACTACTCTTTCTTGCAAGTAAAAAATAATTATAAAAATGAAGCAAGTAACTAAAGACAAGTGGAAGGCAAATAATTAATTAAACACTTTGTTATGATATAGTAGTTTGACATAAGGAGGAGGAGGAGGAGGAGGAGGAGGTTTGAATTGTATTGATCGCAAGCACAATAAAATTAAATTAATATTTCTTATCAAGTTAAAAGGGGGGGGTGGCAGGGGGGCATGACATGATTGGCATTAATTCATTGTTTTTCGGCCATATTGGCCACTTTCCACTAACGAAAACTAAAATAGAGGTAAATGCGACTACTCGACAGTGATTTGAATTAAAATGGGTGCACCTTTTTTCATAAAGTACTTTTTCAAAGTTTAGTAGTAGTGGTAGTAGCAGCTGGGGTTCGCACATCTAGTTCTAGGAAAGTGAAATTAAATTAAAATTGATATTGCCACAATGAGGTCGTTTTGCTCTACATTATTGTAGTTTGGGTATTTTCAAATGTAGATGATATGAAGGTGATGCGATGTCCCCGAAACATACTGAAGCAAAAGAGAACAATTTTTGTGGGTCAATTGTGTGCATGTTGGTTGGCTATCAGCGAAGTCAAATTAAGAAAAAGTATCGTAGCCAGACATTTGGGTTGGCTGTGCGTGTGTGGCTGCCACACGACTCCACGTGCCACCACATACTTGACACGACACTTCTCCTCTCAAAAGTCATATAACCGAGAGCGACTGCCGTATTCTATTCTATTCTATTCTACTCTATTGATGAGACCTCTCTGCTTCTCTATTCCGTATACTTCATCCAACACTATCCACAAAATCTTAAGTAACTTATCTTCTGTCCCCACTCGTTATATACGCTACGCTAGGCTATTCAATCATCATGCCCCTTACAGCCCATGAAGCCCATCAGTTCATCCACCAATCAGTCTGCTTTAAACCCTCTTCGCCAGCTGATCAATGAGTTATTTCTTTCAACAAAAACTACTAGTGTGATTTGCATGTATGCCATCAACATCTTAGAGACACATGCACCCGTAGCGTAGCTTTCAATAAATAATGCCTCGAGCGGCTGAACGAAACAGGCCTATTTCTTGCTTACCTTGTCCAACCAGCATACATTTTTCTCGTAGAAGGTTTACTGGTAGTAACATTCGAAGGCGTGACTTCCCATTCCAAATGGTATGTCTGCCTGCTGGCCACCCAGGCTAGCCTGAGTGGTAACAGAAGACATCATTTTACTAGTTCCTAAATTGTCCAAGCTGAGGTCGCTAGTCGGGCCAACATAAATTCCCACAACTTTATAACATCATTTTTTAAGTACATCATACACAAAAATGCGTCTCTATAGAATGTATCTTACATTGCATCTGCATTCTAAATATTATCTCTCTTTACCATAGCTCATAATATTCCTTTGTTTCGGAGCTCTCAGTGGGAGGAGAATCAATTACATTGGAATCTTCAAAAGTTTCTGAGCTTCCAAAAGTAGGAAATTCATTAGCATTAGAGTCTTCAGAAGCTTGAAACTTTTCATCAACTGGAGTCTCATGAGATTGACCTTCTTCACTTTGGAAAAATTGAAGCAAGAAATGCACGCCGTTAACCACATCGTATGCCATTAAGCCTATCCTACCACCAACCCAACTGCCCAAATGACTACCCACAAGATAACCAAACCTCCCAAGGCTTTGTTCTCCGTAAAAACCTCCAGCATACGTGCCGAACAAAGTCCCAGTGCCCCTCAGAAACCCTTCAGTCAAGGTACCGCCATAGTACATAGCTTCAAAAAAGTCCCATCCAGCAGCGATAAGGGGGCCTATAATGCGCTTGGCTTGGCGGGTTGCTAGCTTCGCCGCCTTTTTTCCTTCTTTCTGTGCTTGTTTGGCAGCATCTTTAGCAGACAGTCCCTGTGACACTGCATCGGCCAAAGATTTCTCAATTGCTGCATTTCTTGCTGTCTCAACATGAGCAGCTCTGATGTTATAGAAATAGAGCTTAACACCTTCCTTTACTCCACATGCTGTGGTTCCAGATCCAAAGTCAAAGCAGTTCAAGATAGTGAACTTTCCACTCTGGGACGAAGCATCTTCCCCAACCAACTGCCTACATTTCTCGGCTACAAAACCAAATGGTCAGAGTCTATTTATGAATAGTAGCATCATTCAAGCAACGCACATCCAAGTGCACACATAAAAGCAAACAACAGGATAAAAAATGCAGAGAAATGGATATACAACCTTAGGTTGGAATCAAATAAGCGGCTTCAAAAGTTAAAATTTAACAAATGCTATCAGGAAAGGAGAAATCGCATTCCAAATATCTTAAGAAGTACTGTGGTAGTTTTTAGAAATTCTGAATACTCGGAACATGTAGGACGCAAGACAGCTACAGAAGATGCATAGACATAAAATCATTATTTATATCTTATACAACAAAAGGCAAACATGGAACTATCTAGTGAAAAGAACCCAGAGAAGGGGTTTTCCTGATCACCAGCTGTGATCTGAATTAGCATGGAAAAGTTGAAACAAATCTGAGCGAATTTTCATTAAAAACAAAGCCAATTGTGATGCTCCCATCAAAAGGCCAGAACTCTATACCTCAACTGAAAATCAACAAAATAATCCGAACTCTTTCCTCTCCCACCAACCCGAACAAAAAGAAAATGCTAACCTCACAAAATTAAATTAAGCCACAAAGGAGGAGGTGCTATTTTCAAAGACAATTTGCCACAAAATCATTGATAGCATTAAATCCCAAGAACATTGTGCTCAGCACAACCAAATTCACAGAGCAGCTTAATTATCGGACATTTTTTGGCTTACTGATTCAATAATTTCTCCAACATGAAACATAAATTACACATCGGTCAATGCTTACTATAATAATTAAACCAATCACATCTGTCTTGCTCCAACTTTAGTAAGATAATTACAGCTACTTCTAGATTTGCATCACCAAATTTGAACAGCAAATGAAAATATCTGCTTTCTACCAAATACTAATCCAATTCAAAAGTTCATGAAATGAGATAAAACGATTTGTACCTGTGATACTAAGAGCGATGATCCCAGCGATGAAGAGAAGAAGTCGGACTCTCTTTTTCTCGAAATCCATGAATAAGAAAACTGAAAACACTGCCTAAAATTGCACCAATTTTGCTATTAATTTGAGATTCGAGAGAGAGATGTATAGATTCCAATTTCTAAATCTTAATCTCGAGTTTACTTCCACTGCGTTCCAACTGGAGGTTCTCCACGCTTAGACGGAGAAGAAGGGTCGAAACGCACCGTTTTCTAAGGTTTACTTCGGACAGAATGCCATTGACCATCTAGAATCTTTGACTCTTCGTCAGACTGCTTTGTTGGAGTTTCCTTTCGGGAAATAATCGAAAATTTCCTCATTTCGTCATCAAAATTGAAAAATATCCACTTCGTGTAATTTTATTCACAAATGCCTAAGTTTGCTTGTTTAGAATAAAAATATTCTTAAACCTACTTTGACTAACACTTACATTTAGAAACAGAGTAAGGCTGAATTTTACCTTCACTTAAAATTTACTATAACAACTTATAATTGCTATTTTCAATTTACTATATCAGTTCGAAATTAACACTTCTAAATATTATAATAATATAAAACTTACACTTCGTAAGATATTGTATCGATGTAAAAATAATACTTTCAAGTTATTATAATACCTCAAAAGTAGCAATTTCAAGTTATTATAATAATTTGGAATTAGCACTTTCGAATACTGTAATAACAAAAAACTAACTTTAGAATTATTGTATTAACACAAAACTAATATTTTTGAGTTACTGTAACAACTTAAAATTAATACTTTTGAATTATTATAGTGTTTTGTAAATTTTAGACATAAAGACATTTTAATCCAAAATTATAAAAAAAAAGAACATTTTTTAATGAATTTTTGTAAGAAGGGTATTTTTTATTTTTCACCACCAAACTTGAGTATTTTCAGTTAATTTCCATCTTCAAATTCGTTTTGACTGGTAAAAACAAAAGGGATTAACCAAAAATACCCAAGTTTGATGGTAAAAAATAAAAAATGCCCTTTCTCAAAAAATTTATTCACAAATGTCCTTTTTTATGTATTCAAACTAAAATGCCTTTATACTCAAAATTTACAAAACACTTTCGAGTAAAATGACTCGGATATTGGACTTTTTATTCTTTAAAAAAAAAACAAAAACCCTACAATTTTTATAACATCTAACTCAATTTTCCATTCTACTTGACTTGAATTTCAATAACTTTTTATGGAAAATATATATTGTCAAATAAATTACATCAAGATTGTGTTAATAACTAAAAGTGCTAATTATTTAACAAATAACTAATAAAATCTCAATATATATGAGAGTTTTGATGTTCATATTTGTTATATGGTAAGATTCATCATGGCACGTAAAATAATTTAAAAAAAAATTATGTGGGATTGTCAAGAAAGACTACTCACTTAATGCATCATAAAATTATCTTTTGAGAGAAGTATACGAAAGAAATTTGTAAAGAAAATTCATAGGAAAGTTTAAAGTAATCATGTGGAAATTTCAACAAAGACTACTTGTATGGTAAATCTCATTTACTTTTTTCATTTGTGAAAGAAGTTCATGAGAAAATTTCATAAAGCATAGCTCAAAGTAACTATATGAAAATTTCAAGGAGGACTACTTATGTGATATATCTCACTATCATTCTTTAAAAGTTTACGAATATAGTTCATGAATGAAGTCCACAAAGGAAGTCTATAAAGGAAATTTATGGAGAAAAGTTTAGATGAACTATGAGTGAATGTTGAGGACTACTTACAAAGTGCATTTTATAGTTTTTCGTTCTTAGAAGTTTATAAAGGAAGTTCACCTCAATAAGGTGACCTCTAATATAAACCATTCATCGAGCATTGTAAGTAAAGAGTGGTCTTTATAAAGAGTGTCATGTGAGGTTTTTGGAAATTTCTCTAAATCACGACAAATGAGAATAAAGAAAAAAAAATAATACTCATTAGATGAGCAAAAATAGAAGGGCAAAAAAGAAGGCCTTATATTGATAAGGAACAACATGTCAAGAAAGGACAAATGCTACAAAATAAAAATATCCTTCTTCAATTTAGTAATGATGTATGGTGATGGTCTTGAACAAAAAAGAACTGATGATTGGAGAACACATGTAAGTGGTTTGTGGGATGACTTCTTTCTTTGCCACTATAAATAGTGAAGATGACAAAGGTAAAAGGATTTTGAAACCTTTCTTTCTTTAAATATATTTACATTTATTTTTTCTCTCAATAAAGTATCAACTTGATCGTTGGAGCGTCTACTTTGGTGACATTACCAATGACTCTAATAATCTCTTATGAGTTTAGGTCATTTAGGTTTAAGTAAGTCCAATTTCATGCCAATTCTTCACTCGTGAAATTTTTTCATTCTGAGTCATTTTCAATATTATAAGGTTGTTGTTTTCCTAAGTTTACTGGCATTTCTCAAATATTAAAAATCTTGTACGTTGACTGGTTGTCGATCATACATGTGAAATTGCCATCAATAATGTATATTGTTAAAATAGAAAAAATTGATCAACTTCATATATATTATATATGCATGAATCTATATGGTAAATGATTAAATTCCCATAAATTTTTACAGAAAACATATGTATATAGTTTTAAAAGAGGTGAGATCAATAAATCAATAATTTAATATAGGGATATCTTTAGCTTTACTCCCTCATTTTTTGATAATCTTTACATTTAACTTTATTTTTTGAAAAGTTATTAACGTGACCTCTTTTTCTATTTAGTTATTGTTAAACTTGACATTGTCAAAGGTAAAATAGAAATTTATAAGTATTTATAAAATAAAAATTTGATATAAAGATAAATTTGTAATTTTATGATTAAATTTATTAAAAAGTATATTTTCTCTCACTTTCTCTCTCTCTTTTCTTCCTTATCTCTTCTTTCTCTCTTCTGTTCTCTTCTCTTCTTTAGCAGATTTAATGACCCTCAAATTTAGATGTTTGCATTAGAAGTAAAAACACAATCTTCAATTTGCTATATTTTCTCTTAAGTAGATTTAATGACCCCCAAATTTTTGTGTTTTTCTTTCCATTAATGGTTGTAGACTACTACAAATTGAAGATTTGCTATTTTTTTCTCTTCTCTTTTTTTCTTTGCATTATTGGCTTTATTATTCTTTTTGGAATTAATTATTTTTTTCCATTATTGGCTGAATATTAAAAATTGAAGATCAATGTTTTTGGAATTTCTTATATTTTTTTCCATTATTGATTGTAAACTATATTTAAGATCTTGTATTTTCTTGGAATTAATTATTGATTGTGAAATAAATATGAAATTGAATTGAATTTCTTTATTTTGAATATTATATCTCTATTGATTTGCATATATAGTTGGTTGGGATTGAAATATGCAAATTGATTTTAAATAATTACATAATAAGGTGAGAGTTGTTATTATAAAAAATTTGATTTGATTTGATTTTGGATAATCATCTCTACTTTGGACGAATGGAAGAAAATATTCCTCATTTTGGAAAAATGAAAAAAAGAAAAAATAAGTTATTTAAATATGTTTGGCATTTAGAAAAATGAAAAATAAAAAAAATTATAATCACTTCCTTGCACAAATATTCTAGAAGATTTTTAACAGTAACCAAATTTTAAATTTAATTTTCGTAAATGATCATTTTTTAAAATATGTTTAAAAAATGATCAATTTAGACCAAAATACCTTTATAAAAAATTTTAAAAAATGATCAACATACATTTTCAAGTATTCTCGGTAAAGACTATTTTTGGATTTAAAAAATATTAATATGTAATATAATAGATATTTCACAAAGTTGTCAATTATATGTAACGCTAGTTTGGTCTTTTTATATACTCTATGAACACAAGTATAGGGGCATTTATGTCATTGAACAGACCCAAACACTGAAATAAAGATCGTAATATAATGTCATCAAAATTTGTTAAGTTTAAAGGCAACTAAACGGAAAGAGGGGTCGTGTTGATAATTTTTCAAAATACAAGGTCGTACATGAAGATCATCAGAAAATGAGGCGGCAAAATCGAAAATATCCCTTTAATATAATATATTTCAGCATAATTAATTAAACAAAACAGCATATAGTTGTGCAAACTGTAACCTTAATTTCCTTCAACTCCTCCTCCTCCTTAGCTTTCAAGTTGTTATGTTGCATGCTAATTAAGATTATGGTAACTCCTGTTATATCTCCACCAATCTTCTTCTTCTTCAATGCACCTATTTGAAGCTGCTGCTAGCATATATACTGCCGTCGTTGATCAGGTTTCTGAGTTTTTCATCCTTCTTGGCGGTTCTTCCTTCTACGTTCTTCGTCAATCTTGGCGGCAATATCACTGTTTAATTTGAAGCCAGATATTAGTTAATTAGCTTCCTCCTACTTTTTACTTTTATTTTTATTTTATATTAGCATCTTAAGGAATATTTATCACATAATTAATGTCCTAATTTTAAGTAGGTAAATTAAACACACTACAGGAAATTTTTTTTTTTCCCTAAAAAGAGAGAAAAAAAAATTATATAAATGCGAAAAAAGAAAAACTAAAGCTTGTTTCGGATCACGAACTGGGAAGAAACTTCTACTTTGGTCCCCTTTGCCTACGACTCCAAGGGAGAGCGCATCGCAATTACTAGACTACTCCATTCCCGAACTGCACGTGGTTATGTATTAAAACACGTTCGTACTTTAAGCTCAAATACAAGGACAAATTCGTCAATTCATCCTGAAATTTCCCAAATCCAGAAACCCGACAAACTCAATCAAATCAAATTCAAGGGTTTATGCAAGGGTTTAACGCCAACACTCACTTCTATGAAGCCTCTCCATTTCTCGTCAATGGCTGTTCTCCCAATCTCAAATTAGTCTACAAATTTCCTCAAAATTACCAATTCTATCATTCAAGTCACCGGAATTCGCCAATGTTGAAACTCCTCTCCTCTACCGCAACTACTTCATGTCGCGCCCACGCTTTGACCGCTGCTACTCTAAGAACCGCGACCGATGCGTCGTCGTCGCCCTTTTTCAAAGCGTTGAGTCAACTGACCGGTTTGGCGACGAGGTCAAGGAACGGGAGCGTGGGTTACAGGAGGTCTTTCTGCTCTGATTCTTCTGGAGACGGCACTGCAGACGGATCCGTGGTTGAGGTCGATATTAAAGATGCCAAGTCAGAATCCGAAGGAACGGAATCGAAGAGTTCGTCGGCTATTGTGTCTACGAATCCTCGCCCGGAGGACTATTTGGCGGTTGGTTGAAAAACGTTTTGATTTTTATGACGTTGTAGTTTGTTTGGTCGATGACAATCGGAGCAAAGTTAGAGAAAGTGAGGCAGAATGTTTTACTTGATTTTGTAGCTAGAAGAAAGTTTTTTTTCTTTTTTTTTTTTGGGAAAACACTTAAAACCTCCCAATGTTCTTCTTATACTAAAAGTATGTAGACAAGAAAAAGGTTCAACTTTAGTTTGGGCTCAGCTGCTGCTTTATTGGGTTGAGTAATTAGTGAATTGGTCAACAGCATTCTTATTTATTTGCTGGTTGCTCGAACTTTTTCCTTTTGGTGGTTTCAGTACAAAATTTTCTTATTAACTGTTTTTGTGTATCTCAGGTTTTGGCATTACCTTTGCCGCATAGACCTCTTTTTCCAGGTTTCTACATGCCGATTTATGTGAAGGTATAGGAGTTTCTTATGTTGTTATATCAAAGGCAAAATTCCCTTTACCCTTTTCTTTCAGGGCATGCATGTTTTACATTGTTTCATATGCTCATTTTGTAAGTCAACATGGTTTCTAAATGTCATGACTTCTGAGGGCTTGAATCTATGATTTCTCTTACCAAAATATAACTTTTATGCAGGATCCAAAATTGTTGGCAGCTTTACAGGAAAACCGAAAAAGGCAAGCTCCTTATGCTGGGGCTTTCCTTCTTAAAGATGAACCAGGGAGTGATGCTTCAGGTTCTGATACTGAGAAAAGTGTATCCGATCTTAAAGGAAAAGAGTTGTTCAATCGTCTTCATGAAGTTGGTACGCTTGCCCAGGTAAGGAATTTGGTGGCATCTGTTTGACTAGTTAATGTCACTACATACTTGTATAAACGTGAAATGCAACCAAAAGTAGTTGTCTATGGTTAAATTCTATTTCGGTCCTTTGTTAATATTACAGATTACGAGTATCCAAGGAGACCAGGTTGTCCTCATTGGCCATAGGCGACTTCGAATAACAGAGATGGTGAGTGGGTTTTCTTAAGGCTTTTGAATTCTGGGCTTTTATGAATCATGCTTTCTGTCTTCATTTCTGGCATATGTTTAATGGAAATTTTTCTAAACTGAAAATTGTGTCTTCTGTACAGGTTAGTGAGGATCCCCTTACCGTCAAAGTTGATCACCTTAAGGTACATTCTCTGAGTTTTGATTTTTCCTGCTTCTAGAATAATCAGTTTAATATATGCAATGGTATTTTATACAAGTCTCTTTAAATATGGCAGGATAAACCTTATGACAAGGATGATGATGTTATTAAGGCAACATCATTTGAGGTTATATCGACCCTAAGAGATGTTCTGAAGACAAGTTCCCTTTGGAGAGATCATGTTCAAACATATACTCAGGTGTGTACACGTTAGTTTTTTTTTTTTTTTTTTTTTGAAATTTTTGTATCTTCTCACTTTCCATGATCCTGGTTTTCGTCACCAATTTATCTAAAGCTCATGGAGAAATTTCCTCATCTGTATTTGTTGCCTTGTATCTTCTGATAGTTGTACTGTTATATTTCCCCATAAAATGGATTAGAGCTTAAATTTTATATTGTGTAATTTCGTAATTTCAAGTATTAATTTTATATTGTTTAGTTTTGTAATTTCAAGTATTTCAACTTTATTTGTGATTCCATTTTACTTTGATACTTTAAAACTTAATGTTCCTTGATATATTGCTGATATTGCTAGTTTCCCCGAGTGAAATTGCCAATTCAAATTACATCTTCTGATTGATAAATGTGATAAAGAGTTAATAATATTTGCAAGCTAATTTCTGTTGCTTAAGAGAGGATTTTTATGTACATGCTTCTGCCTGTTGGATGTATTTGACTACTGCATACTGATCGATTAATTGGTCGGTTTCTGCAACTTTTCCTTGTACGTAATCTATTTTGTGTCATTTTTGCAGCACATCGGAGACTTTAGTTTCCCTAGGTTAGCAGATTTTGGAGCTGCAATATCTGGTGCAAACAAATTACAATGCCAGCAAGTGCTTGAAGAGCTGGACGTACGTTGCATATCTTAGTTGGTGACTTATCTTGAATGCCCAGCTTTTGTCCAAAATAAAAATTACACTGTTATTTTGGGAATAGTAGATGTGAAATCTTTTTCCAATCTATTATCAACGGAATCATCACTTTTAAGCCTCTTAACTGAGGTTTTATGATCTTTAGATTTCCTTCCTGCCTATCATTTTAATAACCTTGTACTGTCTGCCAACTTAGGTTTATAAACGTTTGAAACTTACATTAGAGTTGGTAAAGAAAGAAATGGAAATCAGCAAAATTCAGGTAAGTCATGCTATTGTTTTTAAGATAAGGCTACTTATATTTCTTAATTGTTATTGATTCTTGTTCATTAGGATTTTTACCTGTTTGTGGGTCGTGTAGGAATCAATTGCAAAAGCAATTGAAGAAAAGATTAGTGGTGAGCAGCGCCGATATTTGTTGAACGAGCAGCTTAAGGCCATTAAGAAGGTATTTGGTTCAACTGTGCTTGTGTATATTTATATGCTGTATCTCTAAGAAATTTTGTTCAGTGTTATAAAATCATGTGCTCAGGTAGCTGGGTTTTATACTGATTGATTTGTCTTGATTTTGTATCGAATTAGATAAATTTTAATTGCCTTGTGGCAGGAACTGGGTTTAGAGACAGATGACAAGACAGCCCTTTCTGGTTAGTTCTATTTCAAATAAACTTTTGTTATCTTTGTCAGATGTAAATATTAGTGTTCTGAGACCATGTAAGGTGAAGAAAGATAGTTTGAGGTGCCTATAAACTTGTTTTATAATACCTATCCTAAAGATCTCATAGTGGAATGTTTCAAAACTTGAAATTGGCTGAATCTGGACACTTAGATTGGAATCAAGGCCTATGACTGTTGTAACTCTTCCTGATCCATATCTGCAGCAAAGTTCAGGGAAAGGATTGAACAGTACAAGGATAAGTGCCCGCCGCATGTGCTGCAAGTTATAGAAGATGAACTTACAAAGCTGCAGCTGTTAGAGGCCAGTTCTAGTGAATTTAATGTAACTCGTAACTATTTGGATTGGTTGACTGCCCTGCCTTGGGGAAATTACAGGTTTCATCTTCAAAGTCTTTCAAACATTTGTCATGACAGTTTTTTATTGTTTTCTGAATGTTGCCAGCATGCTCATAGTTTTCCCTGAAAGTAACAGAAGATATAAGTTAACCTTATGTCCTAAGTACAGATGTAGATAAACCTTTGGCAATTGGGTCATAGATTGTTATTTTATAATTTTGTGGGAGAATTGGTAAGGGGTTTTCCAATTACTTCTTATTCTTCCCCAATTCCAATTTCAGTGATGAGAACTTTGATGTCATTCGGGCACAAAAAATTCTTGACGAAGACCACTATGGATTGAATGACGTTAAGGAAAGGATATTGGAATTTATTGCTGTTGGAAAACTGAGGGGAATCTCTCAAGGTTTGCGAAGTTTCTTCTCAACTATTAATTTACATTGGAAATGCAGTCAATTAACAATGTTTTTATGAGTTTTATTTGCATTTTCGATTTTCTGTTACAACAATGGGCAGGTATACATCTTGCTTCGATGCATCAGTGCAGATTTCTTCTCTTAAATAATACAATCCTCTTATAACTGATTATGGTTATTGAAGCTATCGTTAGTAGTATTATCCAATCTCTTCTTGTTTTCTGAGTTCTAGTTATATGCTATTCTATGTTCGTGCTCTTTTCTATGCCAGAGAAATTAATGATTTCTAATGCACACTTCAGGAAAAATCATTTGTTTTTCTGGCCCTCCTGGAGTGGGCAAAACAAGCATTGGTCGTTCAATTGCACGTGCTTTGAACCGTAAGTTCTTCAGGTTTTCCGTTGGAGGATTGGCTGATGTTGCTGAAATCAAGGTAGTTAAAGTCTCCTTAGATAATAGATAGCTATATGCTGATACAGTTCATTAAACGTTTATGATTGACTCCTAAATTGCATCTAGGGGCATCGCAGAACTTATATTGGAGCTATGCCAGGAAAGATGGTGCAGTGCCTAAAAAATGTGGGAACAGCTAATCCTCTTGTCCTGATTGATGAAATAGACAAGGTACTGTGGCTGAAAAGTTTGATTAATTTTAGAACTGTGTAGTTTGGGTTTAAACATAGTTTTCTTTTGTGGTCTTTTAGAATATCCGGAATAATGAGTTTTGATTTTGTTAGCACATTGCTGTGTTGGGGTTATATTAAATTTCTAAATAAGAAAATATTGTTTACTGCAGCGTTGAAGCTTTCGATTTTTGTAATAGTTATTTATATTGAATTTTCAAATATTCATCATCTTGTGGCAGTTGGGAAGGGGACATGCTGGTGATCCTGCTAGCGCATTGTTGGAACTCCTTGATCCAGAGCAGAATGCTAATTTCCTGGACCACTATCTTGATGTTCCAATAGATTTATCAAAGGTTAGTAGCTCCACTGATTTGCATCCATTTGGGGTTATTTCAAACAGTGCTAGTTACTGCCAACACTGAGAATGGTTAAGTTCTGGTGTTCACATTGCAATTGGAAATAAATAATAGAACTTTAAACCCTAATTAGGTTGATAAATGCTAGTTGCTGACTGTTAAATGAAAACAAGTGTTAGAATGTTATGATCCTGTTAATATTGGTTTTAAGTTTCATTAACCGGTATTTACATAAACGCAATTGGTTTTGCCATCGGACCTAGTTGACAACAAAGAATTATATTTTTACTCCATTTTTATTTATTTCAATTTTAAATTTTACATTGATGGTAGATTTTGATCAACCTGGATTAAAGTTCCAAAATTGAAAAGTAGAATTTAGTAAAAAATTTCTTCCAAATGGACTTGGAATCTCCAATACAAGTGCCTCTTGGGCGTAGAAACATATCAAGAAAGCAGATTGGGAGCTTACAATTGATTACGGACATGTTTCTGTCAGTTTAGGTTTTGCTTTTTGTATCCTGACCACCATGTTATGTTAACTGTCTGTTTAAGTTAGAAATTGCTTCATTAATGAACTGTTGGCATAGGTCTCTAATAATCTGTACTTTTTCTGTGTTTGACTCCTGTTTGTTACAGAGTCAGTGTTTTTCAATTTGTTACTCAGCCATCTGAGTATTATATTGCAGGTTCTATTTGTTTGCACAGCAAATGTCATTGAGAATATACCCAATCCTCTCTTGGACAGAATGGAAGTAATTGCTATTGCCGGGTATATTACTGATGAGAAAATGCACATTGCTAGAGACTACTTGGAGAAGACTACACGTGAAGCATGTGGTATTAAACCTGAACAGGTCACCATCTCCTCTCTTGAAAATTTATATGTATCGGAAATTGCAAAGAGTTGTTCATTTGATATATTTCTTGTAAACAGAGGATAACATTCATGAACTTAAAATCATTCCAGGTTGAAGTGACTGATGCAGCTCTTCTTGCCCTAATAGAAAATTACTGTCGGGAAGCAGGGGTTAGGAATCTTCAGAAGCATATAGAAAAGATTTACCGCAAGGTTTCTATGACATTTGGTTTTCTATAAGTTATATGTAATATCCATCACTTCAAGTTCAAAATTAAGAGGCATAAAATGTATGGTGGTTATGGATTCTGTACATTGATTTGAAATTTATGTCTGGTTCTCTGATATGTAATTACTGTAATGTTTTGGCAGATTGCTCTGCAGCTTGTGCGACAAGGAGCAGTAAGTGAATCTGCGGTCGCTGGAGAAGTTGTGGAATCTGATTTAGCAAACGCAGAATGTGTCGATGAATCAAGTCAACACACGGCTAGTAGTGACACTAAGGTTGAAGCAGAAATAGTGGACAATAGAAGTGACGGGGAAACTGCTGAATCCTCTGTTGAAGCTGTCAAGGCGTGGAAAGAGGGGTCAGTTGAGGGAGCTGTAAGGATCTTACAATCATTTTTGGAGGTATATTACAAATTATTAATTTCTGCTTAAAAGGATATGAACTCCAAAAATTTCTAATGAAAAAATTGTGTTTTGTTTTACAAATTATTTTGTTTTAATTTTTAATATACTACAAGGATAATAACACTTAATTGACATCCTACTTTTGCACTTGTAATTTGATCTTTTTCTACACATTAATCAAGTTATTCTCATAAAAATTTTTTGTTCTATAAAGCACAACAAGAAGCCTAGAACACAGGTTGTGGCGCTGCAGCTGAATTAAATTTAATATTTTTTCTTGATGGATGTTTCGGAAGTTATTTTGGTTCAAAATCCTTGTAAGGCAGCTTCTTGGATGCTAACAATTGTAATCTTATTGACAGTCTGTTGGAGAAGGTGAGAGACTGAAAAATACAAAAATTGACTCTATTGAAGCACCTACTTTGGAAGAAGGTGATAGCATAAAAAGTGAGGAAATAAAGGATGTTGAAGCAGCCAAGACAGTTGAGAGAATATTGGTTGACCCATCAAATTTAGCTGATTATGTTGGCAAACCTGTTTTCCATGCCGAGCGCATATACAATCAAACACCCGTTGGGGTTGTGATGGGACTTGCTTGGACTGCAATGGGTGGTTCCACTTTGTACATAGAGACAACTCAGGTTGAGCAAGGAGAGGGAAAAGGAGCTCTCCACGTCACAGGACAACTTGGAGATGTCATGAAAGAAAGTGCCCAAATCGCTCACACGGTGGCACGAGCAATCTTGCTTGAGAAAGAACCTGATAACCCTTTCTTTGCCAATTCCAAGCTTCATCTCCATGTTCCTGCTGGGGCTACTCCAAAAGATGGGCCCAGTGCTGGCTGCACCATGATCACATCCATGTTGTCTCTTGCCATGAAGAAGCCTGTTAGGAAGGATCTAGCAATGACTGGAGAAGTAACGCTAACAGGGAAAATCCTTCCAATTGGTGGGGTATGTTGAGCAATTTCTTTTCTAGTTATGTTTGCAATGAATCATTGTTAAGAAATTATGTACTTCGTTGCCATGTATTTGAGGCGTGGTTCACTTACAAATTTCTATATCTTTTGAAATAATCAGGTTAAAGAGAAAACAATTGCAGCAAGGAGGAGTGACGTGAAGACTGTCATTTTCCCCTCAGCTAATAGGAGGGACTTTGATGAGCTTGCTCCAAATGTGAAAGAAGGCCTAGATGTTCACTTTGTAGATGATTACAGTCAGATATTCAATTTGGCCTTCAGTGATGAATACAATAAAGAAAAATAAGCCCTTCTCATCTACCAATTATGGAGAAAACCCTGAATTTCTGGGTCTCCAGGTAATTAATCTTTTGAACCCTACCAGGAACCAAACCCAGTTTTATACCATGCGAATTAGATTTGTCATTGAGACATTCTCAAACAGAATAGAGGTGAGATTTGTTCATCATTGAAAGAATGCCAGATGATACGCTAATTCTTTTTTTCGTTTTTTTTTTCTCATGTAAAACTAAAAGCATTTATGTGTAACAATGGTGATTTCAATCTCTTGAGGTGACAATGGATATCTTCTGAGGACTTGAGCTTGAGTTCCTTTTTTAATGAAACTGTTCCAAGTGTTTGAATTGAACATTTGTTTCCGTTGAGTTGGGCATACAAAAAGGAAAAAGATTATGCACAAAGAGCTGCATACTGTAGTCTGAAATATGTACAAAAGTTGAGTTGACTCATGTGACCAATAAACTCCCAATTGGAAAGACGAGTTTTGGAAACTGAGAGTGACAGGTGCACTACTTTTACCATTTGGATGTTAATCATTTCTTGATACCTATGAAACAAAAACCAAAAGAAAAGAAGTGTGGCCCCCTGTTATGATTGGAGTAGAGTGGGTTGGTGTCAACTCCACAAAGTAATACAATTTGACTCATGTACATGACACTAGTACACCAAAATCTTTCAGCATTTGCTACACATGCTGTTGCTTAAATTTAGATTCCATTTGAGATTTTCAGGCTTTTGTCAGTGTTGTGTTGTTGGACTTCTTGTGAAATAGAATTATTAGTTGTCAAAGCTAAGTATATTTCTAACATATTCATTACTTGGTTCTTATCAGTACCTGTTGGTTGTTTTCAAAACTGAACATCTCTTTTTAGGAAGGAAGGAAAGAAGGATTTAACAATAACAACCGATGTTTGATATCTTATGCAAGTAATTTAGGATTCTGATAACTTTAGTATGATAGTGATGTGTTTGTTTGTTTGTTTGTTTGTTTGTTTGAAGACTGCAGGCAGGGAGGCAAGCATATACTGTGTGTTGGTGGTGATAAATTAGGGACGATTATGACCTGTGGATATGATTAAGTATAATTTCAATTTGTTGATGATTTTTCTTAGGATAATATTTGCAATTAACTACATACATGGAAAACTAGAAGATCCTGAAGCACTTCAAATTAAAAGCCACCATGTAGTTGCTGCTGCTGCTGCTGCATGCATGCGTGGGGTTAAGACGGAGATCTGAATAGAGATTTAGCGCATGAACCTTGAAGAGCAAAACATAAAGATCCAAGGATACACGTTACCCGATTACAAAACCCCACGAAGATTTTCAAGTAGGGGTTTCTTATATTTTTAAAAAACTGAGGAAAACATTAGAAAAAAAAAAAATATATATATATATATAGGGAAAAACCCATGTGATAATTCATATTAGGAACCCCAATTGGATTTGGGGAGTGCCACGCCACGCCACATTGCATATGACATTGTAAATGTATCAAATAAGAGCTGTCCAAATGGACAGAGGGATTTGGTTTTGGGGATCATGGGTTGGGTCAGACTTCCACCGAGAAAGGAAGAATATGTTTGTACTCTTCTCTTCAAAATTCCAAAAGACTACTTGTGTGTTGAGTTTGTGATTATATTACTTAAAACCATCACCATCAAATCTATGCATCTCACGAATAGTATAATCTCATCTAATAAAAGATTAGATCACATGCGTTAATGGTCAAAAAGCTTGGGTTTTTATTTCTTCTTCTTTCTCGGGGTGGGTTTTCATATCATATGAAACGATACTGAAGTGCGAAGTGAAGTAAGCATAGCAAAGCGAAAGCACAAGCTAAAAGCAAAAAGCAAAAAGCTAAAAGCCAAGGAAAATGAATTTGGTTTTCAAGTAGAAAAGCATTTCTATCCATCTATCTATCTGAGAAGTCGGCGCCTGACTGAGAGAATGTCATTTCATTACATTCATTACATGTTATTATATTATCTATCCATCCATTTTTAATTTTAATTTCTGAGCTCTTAGTGGTTTAGCAGCCATATCCCATATCCATATCAATGTTCATAAATCATAATAGCCATTTCCATTCCATGCACCTGATCCTCCAATCTCGGTCTCCCCAGCAACGTTTGTGACTGACTCTGAAGAAGAATTTTCTTTTTCTTTTTCTTTTTCTTTTTTCTTTTCATTCCAAACATTTCAACTTTTTTGTAATTTCATCCCTCGTTCCATTACTTGGACATTTTTAACATCCCAATTCAGTTTCTTTCTTTTAGTTAATTTAAATTTCATACACATTTATATATATATATATATATATATATATAAAAACTATATTCCATAATGCAATATTCAACGCTTTCCTTCATAAATATAATATATATTTTTTAGGAAAAATTTTTTTAGATTCTTAAAATATAATTTATTTATGCTACATTTTAATTGCAATAATTTAAAATATTAATTTTTTTAAAATAAGTATCAATCTTATTACATAAATAGAAAAATTTAAAGTCTGACGATATTAATTACGATCTACTCAAAATATGTTAATAAGGTTAAATATGAATTAAATAGATAATTTTTAGATTATTAGAATTAAATTTTAAATTTTTCTTTTTTTTATTATTTTCATGAATTCCAGATTTTAATTTAATATTAAAAGAAAAGAGTTCAAAAAGCAAATGATGATTGGGAAGAAAGAAAAAAAAAAAAAAGGGGAGGGGGAAGGGTTTAATTAGATCATCGATATGAGTGTGATGGATGGATGGATGGAAAATTAATTCTACATCACATACATACATATCATTCATTTATTGTCATCTCTCGTAGTCTTTTTGTCAATCATTACTTTTTCATATATATATATATATATAAATATACATTCATATGGTATGATTTATTTTTTTGGGGGGTTTTTGTAACAGCTGGTACAGAACAGGTTACAGTTTCAAAATTCATATTACAATTTTTAAATTTTGTGTAATATGAATATGCATCAAATTTTCAGTTATTAATATTATTTATTTATTCCTAGAATTATGAAATTTTTAAATCAAAGTTGGCTGCTGGATTAATAGATCAGCTTAAAAAATTCAACCCCGAGCGAAGCCAATGTCAAACTTATCCTTCGTTTTTGATTTATTTATTTTATTTGCATAAGTTTTAAGTTACATGAAAACATTAATATTTATCTATTTATTTATTTATAATTTCATCAAAGAAGTGAAGTCACTCAATTACTTTCTATATATATATATATATATATGTATGTATATGATGAGCAATGATGTTCTTTAATGAAGATTAGAATGAAAGCTATGTGTCATAAAATTAATTAAAATTAATTAGGTGTCAGTCAACTATATTAATTAGTTTCCAAAAAATTCTTTCCTTAACATAAAATTTCTTAACAATAAAATAAAATAACATTGGCCAAGGTTATGGATTACGTATGATATGATATGATATAAATAATCCTTTGTATTCCAACTCATGAATTGTTAATCCACATCTACCTAAGGTATTATGTATATGCTAGCTAATTGCCTTTTTAAGTTATTGTGATAATATTGATACCAACTTAATCAAGTATATGATAATATATAATGTACAATAATTTCAAAGTTAATTATGTTAAATTAATCAACATTGTATTTGATTTGATTAAGTTTGCTAATACTAATTCCCAAATAGGAAAGTATAAGCACAACACAAATACTCTTCTCTTCTCTTGACCTATATATTATTATATTATAGGTCTAATTTTTTCATGTTTGCAAGTATAAAATACGGAAAATAAATAAAATAATTGCTTGGTTTTCGAAGATACAATTTTGCAGATAATCTTTGTATATTTAGAGCCGAATTGTTAAATAGATGATGATGATGATTATTATTATTATTATTATTTTGAAATGGAAATGTGATTTTGGTGATGATTATTTTGTATGATATATTATATATATATATATATATATATGAAGTGATACTGATTCTGACGTTTACAAAATTTTTGGAAAGAGAATTTTGAATGAAAATAAATGGCAAGTACTGAGGATTGGATGATGATGAAACATACGGGGTACGTCCTATTACAAGCAAGGAAGCAAGCAAGCATTGCGTGGCAATTGCAAAATTGCAATTCAATTCAGTATGACGACGGCTTTTGCTTTATTGCTAAGCAGCAGCTGCAGGCTGCAGCACAAATTCCAAATTCCAAATTCCAAATGGCTGCGCCTTCTGCTTCTACCTTCTGCTTCTTCTGCTTGCTTGTAAAAGTAGTAGTAGTAGTAGTAGTAGCAGCATCAGCATCAGTTAGCTGCTTGCTTTTTCATTTTCATAGAAAGAAGAAGAAGAAGAAGAAACCGTGTGGGAATGTGAGTGTGAGTGTGAAATTCATGACTTGGTATTCATTATTTTATTATTAATGTTAATCTTCTACACTAACAATAAATAAATAAATAAATAAAGTTACTTTACATTACATGAAAACCCCCTCCTTATCCAAATGAATTATTTATTTGAATAATATATTAATGATGGGTTGGCCTGTAGGGCTGCTACATATGCCAATCTTAATCTCAATATAAAAACCTCCTTATTTTCTTTTTTTTTTGTTTTTTAATTCCTAAAAATATTTTTCTACTAAACGAACAATAAAAAAAATGTGTTAAAGTAATTTTATTTTGAATGTGCAAGAGGTCTGGAATCTCGCTTACGTTACGGCTAACTAGCAGCTAGGTTAAAGTGAAATTCCCTTTATATTATATTTTTATAAAAAAAAAATAAAAAAATAAAAAAATAATAGTGATTACTACTACTATAATCCTTTAATAGTTAGAAGTTTGATGATAAGGTAAGTAATAAGCAGTAAAAACAAAAATTACTTTTCAACTGTTTTAAATAGATTACTAGCGTAAAAATAAAAATAACAAACTAACATTGGAGATTTTGTTTTTGATTGCATCTCGATTTCTTAACCGCCAATATTTAATATTAATTTTTTTTTTTTTTAATATCAATTTCAATTTGAAAAAGAGAGGAAACAGAAAAATGAAGGAAAAACAGGGGAAGAAAAACACGAAGGAATGGAATACTTAGTGAGTCACGTGGCTTTAAAGGCGAAGCGATCGTCGAGTCCAGTATAACTATAAATATTATTATTGTTAATAATATTTGCTTTGGCTTTGGCTTTGGCTTTGGCTTTTGGCTTTTGGCTCATCAATCATTGGCTGCCAATAAAATCCCTGACCTGTTTACGCCCGCCTCTCCAATTTTCTTTTCTTTCTTTTCTTTTCTCTGCAAAAAACAAACCAAAGCAAAGATTTTATTTATACCGAGCACAAGAATCAGAATCAGAATCATCAGAGTCATCATGGTACAACTTACCAAGTCTGACAATCAATCTTTCTTCTTTAATGCTGCTGCAACTCCTCCTCCACCTCCTCCTCCTCCTGTGAGTTCAGCTGTTGTTGTTGTTGCTACAACTACCACCACTGATTCCACTGCATACAAATATCCTTCTTCTCAACACACTCCAACTGATTCCACTCACCATCAACAGGTTTTTACTTCTTTCAAATCTTTTTTTTTTATTTCTTCAACCACCAAATACAAACATCAACATCAACATTCTGTTTTACGTGGATCAATGGCCACTTTAGTTATTATTTTAGTTTATATATCTTTTTAATGTTTGGCATGCATGCGTTATCTGATAATATTTATTTTATATATTTGCAGGTAAATTTATTAGAAAAGCTTCAGAATTTACCTCCTCTCGAGTTGAAACTCAAAATATCATCAACTTTGGTCCAACAATTGGAGAGTATATTAACACCACAAAGCAACAACCCCACCACTCGTCAAAGCTCGGATTTTGTTTCTCAGCAAATCACTGAGAAAATGAAAGCCTCTAACTTTCCTGCATCAGTGCTCAGAATTGGTTCATGGGAGGTAGTTTTGCATCGTCTTTTTTATCTTCTGAATGAAATAAATAATAAATACGTAATGAAGACGAAAACTAATTCATTGGATTGAAAAATGGCAGAGAGTTTGTGTATATGAAGGCGATTTGGTGGCTAAGTGTTATTATGCCAAGAAAAAATTGGTGTGGGAGTTTTTAGAATCTTCATTGAAAAGGAAGATTGAAATACAATGGGCTGATATCTTGGCTATCAGAGCAACTATCCGTGAAAATGAGCCTGGAATTCTTGAACTTGAGGTATCCTCGACCTCAAACTGCTTGCTTGTTTGCTTGTTTTGTTTTGTTTTGTTCATTCCGAAAATTAATTTCTTAAAAACCAAACAACCCCACTTACCTTTTTTATTTGCAGTTGAACCAGCCTCCTGCATTCTACCACGAGACTGATCCACAACCAAGAAAACATACCAATTGGAGAGTGACAACAGATTTTACTCAAGGGCAAGCTCCCTTATGGAGGTTTACATCATTTCCTTCACGATGTTTTCTTTCTTAGAAGCTTTACTTATACTTTGTGCAAGCTGCCATGGTGAAAACGGTAGACACGCTGCTCCTCCTTCTAAGGAAGCAGTGCTCTGCATCTCGGTTCGAGTCCGAGTGGTGGCATAGCACATTTTATGCCTAATATTTCCGACATTCCCTTTCTAATTTAGCTTCTTGGTGACAATTTTTTCTGTCTTCAGGAGACACTATCTGAAATGTCCTCCAGGAGTTCTTGACAGACACTATGAGAAACTTCTACAATGTGATAACCGACTGTTTGAACTCAGTCACAAACCTTTTCCAAGTTTAGAATCTCCTTATTTCCAGACAAGTTTATATGGGATTCATGAATTTTCCCTTAACTTCAATCAACCAAGATCTCAAATCTACCGCAATTTGCATTACCCTCAACAATTTTTTCCTGCTCAAAATTATTTTCCTGCCCAACAAATTCAACCATATCAACCAACAATCCAACATTCTTTCGGCTTTAAGGATTCTGCTTCACCAAGTTCTGGTAATACAATCTTTTCCCATTCCATTCTATTCTAATCGGTTTCAGCACTCGGAAATCATACATTAAACTCATTATTTTTTTTTTCTTTTTTTTTTTCTCTCTCTCTCTCTCTTTCTTTTCAATGTTTTTGTCATAACATAGTCATGGAATTTTCGCATATAGCTGACAATCAGAGGATGGCATTCTGGGGTGGTCAAGCGACAGAAAATAATTTTGCTGCTACAGAATGCATTGCCAGAAATCAAGTGCAAGGACAGTTTACAACTGCTTCAACACCTCCAACACTTGTTCCTTACCAAACCAACAACTGTATTGAATCAGGAAACATGCAGCAGCAGCGTCAGCGTTCTCTTGATCCTCATCAAATGGTAATAGACAATCTCAAACAGACTTTGATGACTGACTCGGAAATTGAGTACCTGGATCAGGATGAAGAATACAGATCTGCAAGGATAGCTTCATTTGGTGCATTGATCGATCAGTCCACGGAAGGAAATCTTGGCAGAAATCACCCAGAAAACTATGTGCTCGATATGTGTAATTCTCTCGAGCATTCCAATGATACTGCACAGGGACAACTTTATCCGCAGCCGATTTCCTGGATGACTCCTCAAATTACAGATGACATTGATAATCAGTCTGTTTCTTGGCCGCCGCATACTCCAAAGATTCCGATGAGCCAGTTTAGGAGCAGTAGTAGCTCATTTTTTCCAACGACGGATGATTTTTCCACGCATAATAACAACGATGGAGTTAATAGATGGCCCTGATATAGAATACAATACAACTGAGGAGCTAAAATTATAGGAGTTTTATCAGAGAAGAGTGTACATATCTTATCATACAAATTATCCCTTAGTTTGTATTTTAGTGTTTTCTTTGAGCCTTTATTTGATATTGCGGGCGTGTTAGGCTTTGGCTGAAATCACTTTATATCAAATATACTTATAAAAAATAAGTGATTTCCAACAAAAATTAGCACTTTCAACTCAATCCCAAATGAAATCTTAGTCTCTACGGTAGAATTAGCTTTTTTAAATTTCTTCTTAGTTTGTGGAGTACAAATATAAAGACAGTTCCGAGAAAAAGGGTTCTTTCTTCTTTTGCTCATCTTCTCAGAAGTAATTCAGATTTTCAATGCCTTGCATTTAAAATCATTGATGATCTATACATTTTCTACCGATTAATTGATTTTATCTTATGCTAAAAATTAAAGCAGACTAATGAAATACGCCATCATTCCGCCAAACAGAATCTAAAATTAATGCAGATGGCAAAATACAGCACAAAATAAAAGCATATCCGTGCTTTAATATTTTGCCAAATTTTGTTCTCAACCAAAGATCACAGCACATGAAATCTCAATGGGTTTTGTTTTGAACGTTAAAATGGGCCAACAAACAGGAATATAAAATGATAAAGCATAAGGATACTTTGAGTCAATTCGGGAACTAAACACAACACGGCCAAAAGGAATGGAAGTAAATGGACCTCCAAGCTTAAAAATGCAACTTAAAACGTTTGCTATTCACAACACAAACTAAAGTAGATGAAATTCACAAGTTAACAATACAAACATTGAACAAAGTGGTTGCACAGCACTAAACGTAAGAGTTTAGTGACCAATTTACATTTGTTCTAGACAAGTCCTAAAACTGTTGTCACCCTAGAAAAGAAAAACTTGATGAGACATGAAAATTTAGTCACTGGATCATCAGATTTGCACCGATCACTTTAGTTGATATGGCCTCTTGTATCTTCAAATTTTGCAAATGTTATTTACTTAACAGTTTTCCTTTGCAGGTGGGGGATCAGCACATTTTTTTGCAACTTCGTCAATCCCTACCTCGTCACGCATCTCGCTTAAACTTCTTTTTCTTGATCTAGAATTTGACCCATCCTTTTCACTTTCACGTTCCTTCTCTTTTCCTTTACCTTTACCTTTACCTTTTCCTCTTTCATTCTCAGTTTCTCTCCCAGGTTGAGCCTCATCAATTGGAAGAGGAAATAATGGAGGTTCCCTGTCACTTAACCTACAAAATACTCTTTCAACTGTTTCACTTATTTCCTTTCCAAGCCCATTGTTGTCCAGAATCAACTCCCAAACTGATTTAGAGGCCTTCTCGAGCACAGGAGCCCTGCCCAATAAAGAAAGATCAAGAAGCATAGTTTCAGCATGCATAGTACTGTAAAAACAGTTCTAAAAATAATAATTGGCAACACAGGATCTTATGATTTTCATGTCTCATTTGTTTATCCATCTAAAACAGTCATTATAATTGGCTACACACAGGATCTTATAACTCATTAACTGTGATTGGCTAATATGAGGAATAACAGCACACTGTTTTGTATACTGCATCTAAAACCTCACACCCACATGATATTTACAAGTTTGCCAAGAAGTATTTCGAGCTAATATCAGAACTAAACAACTGGGGTCTTTCCTGCCTTCTAATTATATGCAAAAAATGTTACAAATGGTAACACTTACTCAAGTTCCTGACGAAGTGCGTCAAACAGCTCTCTTTTGGTCTGTTTCTCTGCCCCAGGAGTGTTGAGAACTTTACTTTGTTCTGCCATTTTAATGGTTGTATTTTTCAGCTCCTCCTGCCAAAAAGAGAGAGTGTACATATAAGAACTGCAAAATGAAGAATGAGGGCCACCCGTTTCTATATGAATATCATACTGTTTCAACCCTCAACTTCTATAGTCAAATTATATGTTTTGTAGTTCATATTTTTGGCCTTTTTTTGCATTACCTCATAGGATGCAAAATTTACAGTAGCTGCCACATAGGAACTCCACAACATTCTTTTTAAGAAGAAATTAATAATAATCCCGAAAATCCTTCAGTACTTGTACTGAGTTAGTCATGAACTCGAGAAATTGCAACATATTAAAATCATAATGTTGTCATTGCCATGGAATTAAATGGATAAACTAAAATGGAATTAAATATAGGAGTTCATCCCAAATTGCTAATATTGAGCCAAACGACCATTATGTAGATGTCTTAGAACGACCATGTATCAAGAAAAGAGCAAAGGAGTGCCATATTTGAATATACGAATGTCCATATATTGCAATCCATACAGACCAATAACTATTCAGCTTATGCATGCACAAATCAATATGCATTCGATTCAAGATATGGTCAATTTAAACCATAATCTAGATATCACAAGTAGACATAACATAACTTCTAATAAATAACAATAATTCACTTTGAACTAAAACAACATTTCTCAACAAAAGCCTTCCTTTTTCTTCATTTACCCTAATATAGAATAAAATTCATGAGCAAGGTTGCATTTTTTGGCATAAGTAGCTAAAAATACAAGACTCTAAGAAATTTTGTTATTCCATCTAACCCCATTACTCACAGAACGTCATGCCACAAACAAACCCTGTGTTAAGTTAATATACAAGAGAGAGAGAGAGAATTACATTGGCTTTGAGCTGATTAATGATCTTCAACCTAATGGAATCAATAGTACCATCGTTCATTAGAGATTCTAAAACATCTTCTGGTGTAATCACTGAAGACGAACCCATTATCTTTTTAACCCAACTTTATGTTTCTTGTTTGAAACCTAACCTGCCCACAAAAAAGAAAAAAACAACAAAGCAGCAATTCTTACCCTTCGAATCTCTGTTTCGGGACTGTGTGATGAACCCCTTTGTTTGATTAAATAAAATAACTGAAAAATATATGAAATTTGAAACAATTTAACATCTGAGAAATCATCGTACCTTGTCTGTCTGCCTCTGAAACTGTGCAGTCTGATCTATTGATCGCAACGAGAGAGAAGTTCTGATTCGTATATCGTTCGTGAGTCTTCTCGAAGGCCGGGCTCTCTGCAATTCTTTCTCCTGCCTCTCTGCGGACGAACGATGTCGTTTAATGACATTTATGATGTATAATTATATATGATTCTTTCTGTTTAAAAGGATATAAAAGATTGTGTTCGAGACAGTATGGCTCACTTCTTGTGGGCAGAAATTTCCACTCTTAGCATATTTATGATGTATTATTACTAGATATTACATCTAATCTGTCATATTTAAAAAAAAGAAAAAGAAATAGCCCTCCAGACCTTGTTTTGGTGGTCAGAACGCACGTCCTTTGTGGGCGTGCGTTTCTCATTTCTTTAAATTTTCACAAAATTCGATATAATAGATTGTATCTAAATTTTCAGTAGATTTTTAATTATAATATTAATAAACTTTTAATTATAATATTAGTAAATATAAGTTTTTTTTTTAATATTACATGTATAATTTAACTAGCATTTTACTAGATATTTATTGAGAATCTTGATAATATTTTAATTTAGCATTATACCCACAATATTATTTTTCCTGTTGACTAACTTACAGGAATCGAAGATCTACCTCCTCAGTGTCTCGGACACATCTAAATATAAGTTGTATTAAAACAAAAAAAGTGATATATTTTTTTTAAAAATTTATTCTTCCCGTTTGCAAATTACTAAATCCACATCACTATTTTTTGTCTTTCCTACTTAATGGCGTGGATATTGTTTGTTTTTTATGATATGAAATAATTTCAAATAATATGACTTTATCATGAATGAAGATGATGACCTAGGGAAAATAGGTGACAAATGCAAAAACTTATCGTATTGCATATGATTATTCTTATTCTTCTTCTTATTATTATCATTAGTTGTCCAAATTATTTGCAATTAGAGAAAAATATTTAACCCAAAAAAAAAAAAGAGTTGATCGAATTTGCATTATTATTTTAACTATAATAAATGAATAATATTATTTGTTTCATATCACCAAATAAAATTTTTCAGCATGAAAATCCATCCATCCTGCATTCCACTCAAATGTACAAATGGCCACAACCTTCGGCTTTAGCAGTAATCACCACACCCGAATCTGCCATAAAATAAACAAAAATAAATAAAGAAGGCATGTACAGTGCTGGAGTTTGAGAAGGGTTTTCAACAATCTTTAGCAACAAATTCTTATTGTCCATCTTCATCTTTGTCCAAGGAAGCTGATAAATAGCTCAAGATGAAGCCATCTAAATCCCCCTCGAGTACAGAATCAGGATCAGAAACTTCATAGTTTGTTCTAAGATCCTTCACCATCTGGTAAGGCTGAATAAAATGAAAACCAACAAGTTAACACTGTCAACAGAAAGCTGAGAAATTAAGGGAATCTGTTTAGAGATTGTGTATGCATACATGGAGCACATAAGTACGTATCTGGTTTCCCCAGGTTATTTCAGTTAGAGATTGTGTATGTTGAGCGTTCATCTGAGCTTGGCGAGCCATCTCAAGCTGGTCTAATCGAGACTGAAGCACAGCCATTGCGGAAGCCTTGTTTTGATGTTGTGATCTATAATTAGAACACAAAAAATGGTTTACAGTCAAGAAAAATGTTAAAACTCCTCAATTGTTGATTATTAGAGACAAAATGCAAACCTTTCATTTTGGCAAGTGGCAGTGATTCCTGTCGGAATATGAACTATTCTCACAGCACTCTCGGTTGTGTTGACATGCTGGCCCCCAGCTCCCCCAGCACGGAAACGTTCAATACGGAGATCTGACTCGTTTATTTGTACACGGGTAGATCCATCACCCAACATTGGAATTACAGCAACAGCAGCAAATGAAGTATGTCGACGCTTACTACTGTCGAAGGGTGAAATACGTACCAACCTGTGCACTCCTACTTCTGCTTTGGCATAACCAAATGCATACTCACCGTCTACTTTGATAGTTGCACGCTGCAAAAACAGATCCATCCATTGTCCTTTAGCACCTTGAATAAACTTTTCCAACCATTGAAATGAAATGTTATTGAACTTCTTCGGCAATGGACCAGTAATTTATGCAATAGTATGTTTTTACGAAATTAGAAGGTGGAAGATGGTAAGTAAGAAGTTGAACCTTGATTCCAGCAATCTCACCAGGCATTTCATCCATCAAGGTTACTACATATCCTCGTCGTTGAGCCCATGATTTATACATTTGCATAACCATTGATGCCCAATCCATGCTCTCTGTACCTCCGGCTCCAGCTTGGACCTATATTATTCATCAACTAAAAAATGAAGAGGAAAGAAGAAAAGTACTAATAAACTTACTGGGCAATTGCATGTTCTTTAGACTCTTAAATTACAGACTGAAGAAGATGCAAAGTCATCGTAGAAGAAAATTGCTGATGCAACAAAGAGAAGTAAAAAAATAGATGAAAATAACCTCAATATAACAAGAACATGGATCCTGCTCTCCAGATAAGAGAGCTTCAAGTTCTCTCTCTTTTGAATTTCTTCTCATACTAAGCAAAGCTTTCAATGATTCCTGCAGAGGAAAGAAGTAAGATGTTAATTGGTAAGATTATTCTTAACAGTGATTGCAATTCATGGCATTGTTCTCAAAGCATTATTTACCAGCACAGCTCATCTCCCTTAAATCTCATTCAAGTATTTTGAATATGATTGATCTGACAGCCACTTCTGTCACTATTTAAGGCAATTTTCCAAACTAGAATTATTCACTAATTTTATCTCAACATATCACTCGCTACAACATTTCATCTCAGCAAAATCATTTGCTTTGCACGTTAAGTTAAATTTATGCATGATTTTCAGACCACCTCATATCAAAATCTAGAACAATCAAAAAATAAATATCAAAAAGTTGTTAAATTGTATTGGATACAGGACAATAATCAGCAAATAGAACGAATACATGCCTAGAATAGGAAGTGAGAGCCCACCGATTCCAGATCAGTGTCATTCTCTTCTCGGGCAAGCTTTATCATGTCAATATGTTCAAGCAGTTCTTGTTCAAATGCCTTCACTTCTTTTACTTTACCCATAAGTGAACCATGCTCACGACTTATCTTCCCAGCATGTACAGGATCATCCCAAAGGTCAGGCTTATTAAGTTCAGCCGATAATAGATTCAACCTCACCTTCAATTTCTTCCACTGCAATCACAAACAACATACTTGCGCTTGACATCAAACAAGAGCATGTTGTATTAATGTCAAATCTAGAACTTGACTTGACCATATATGATAGACAAATGACATCTAGATATGAAAATTACACCAACCTGAATATAACACAAAAGTATAAATAAACTTCAATCTGAACTGAGAAATTGCTACAAGGCTATTATAAAATCACAACCTAAAACCAAACTGCTTAAACTCCATAAAACTACAGTGATTGCCAGAGGATGTACCAACACAAAATTAGAACTTCATCAATTGTAAATAACCCCATAAACAAATGTTCTAATTAAATCAATAAAAACACAACTTACATTAAGCTCAAATACTTTTTAAAACAAACAGAGTATCAGACTCAATTCAGATAAATCAAAATTTTTAGTCTGAATATGAAGATCGGTATACCTGTAAGCGCCTCTTGATCACTTGAATGGATTGAGCAATAGCAGCAGCATGACTCTTCCAGTCACTCTCACTCTCATCAAGAATTGTCCAGTTATTAGCCACAATTCCATCAACTGTAAGACCATCGGAAGTAGAAGGTTCGACAGCAGCACGTGTACCAAAAAACCCACACGCTCTTGGAAAAACCACCACTTCATTTGATCCAGATGGGCTTTTCACGCTCAAAACGGAAAATCCAGAGGCCAAAATCATATCTTTCAAATTCCTATGCATCCTTCTAGACAGAGTACTATAAGAACTGGATGGGTTTTTCATGTTATTGAGCAAAAATAAAGAGAACCCGGAATGAAACACCGTGTTATTTTGACTGGAGTAGATTAAACTGTTAGGTTGTGATGAGTTCAGTGTTGCAGATTTAGTGCTAGGGTTTTGAAAGAGCAATGAAGAGCTATTACGTGACCTTTTGAGTATAAAAGATGACATTTTTTTCATGGTAACGACTGAAAAAAAAAAAAAGTAGTTTTTTTTCGGGTCTATGTCTAGGTTTTTCGGAAGGGTTTAACAGAAAATCCGGCTCTGGTTTTCAACAAGGTTTATTGCATCGAAACTCAAGCGGAGACAATGTTGCTCTGTTCATCAAACGACAGCGTTTTATGTGTAGAAGATTCATATTAGGGCATTATAAGATGATAAGCTGTCCTTAAACTGACGCAAATGCCCCTCCTTTCATCTCTTCATCCCATCGTTTTTGCTACCAAATTCCGCAGAACTCTCTTCCCTCTCGCCAGTATGTCAATCCCAACAGAACCCCCTTCCCCAAATGCCCCTCAAACCCAACAAAATTACCCCGCACCAGTGTCCCCTCCATTACCAGCCATATCAAAACAGATAGAGCTGACAAGAGCAATGTCTGCGTCTGCAAAATCAAGCGTTTTTAAGTTGTTGAGAAGTGATGTGTTGTATGAAGATGATTGGCTCATTGCTGTTAACAAGCCTCAAGGAGTATACTCTGAGAGTGTTCTGGCTTCAGTTCCTTGTCTTCTTGCTGGTGACTCGGCCGAAACAGATTCGGGCCAACTCGTTGGAGGTCTGTTCACAAGTTTTCTGTATTTTTGTTTCATGCAAACAGGAAAATTTTGTTTTTGGATCTTATTTATTGAAAAAATTTACACTTTTTGGAACCCCTTACAGTTTATAACTAAATTCAAGCTTAGATAACTTAATTGAGTTTTATGGATTGCATTTCTAAAAAAGTTCAATTTGGTTTTGCGAGAATTCTCTTTGTAAGAGTTCTGTTAATGATAAAACTTGCAACTAGGTTATGTCAGCTGATGGAATGTTCTGTGGTTGAAATGTAGTTCAGAATTTCAATTTGTTAGTTTTATTTTGAGTTTTTCTTAAAGCATCTCGTGACAGATTATTTTTCAGCTTTGCATGCTGCTTAATGGATATAATTGGATAATAGAAGTTGTATACCAGTAAAGTCCTATGACGGATTAAAATACTAATATGAGTTCCATCTTTTATAGGAGTTCAATCTCATTCTTTAGCTATGGTCAAAAAAAAAATCTCGTTCTTTAGTTCAATATTGAATTGTGTTAAAACCTTCAAATTTCAGGGACGAATCTGAATCTTCCGGAGCTTCATCTTGCTAATCGTCTTGATCGTGACACAAGTGGCGTAATGGTGATTACCAAATCTCACAAAGTAGCTTCTAAGCTTGTGAAGGCGTTCACTAATCACGAGGTCTGTAAAACATACGTTGCTCTCTGCATTGGTCCAGCTCCAAAATGGGAAAGAATCACCGTAAAATCAGGCCATGGTAGGTCAAAGTTTGGAGCTTGGCGTGTGTATGCTGCATCAGATGTGGGTCGGGCTCTACCAGGTGGTTCTGTAGTTAGGGACATGGTTACATCCTTTGAAGTTTTGTCAGTAAATGGGAAGGGTGGCTTCAAAGAACCCTCAAGATTCCAAAAGAATGAAGATAATATTATAATAGTGAAAAACAAAGCTGCAATAGATGTTGATGCGAAGAAGGATGAGATTTTGGTAAGAGCATCTCCTTGGAGTGGAAGAACACATCAAATCCGCTTGCATTGCCAGTACCTTGGAATTTCAATCAGAGGGGATGTGAAATATGAGGGTGTGTATGAGTGGAATGGGAGGATATATGAAGGCCATGAACTTCATGCAGAGAGCTTGTCCTTCAAGCATCCTGTTACTGGTTGTCCTGTTATGTTCCAAGCACCTTTGCCTTCATGGGCAACTCAGGCACTGCAGTCTTCTTCAAAGTAAAAACCCTTTGCTGTACATTCTGAAATATTCATGCTTTAGAAGATTACTATAGGATGTGCTGAGGCGTTGGGACGCCGAAAAGAAAGTAAACTAGCAGGGGGGAAAGCACTTCTTTGAACCGAATCAGATGGACACATAATTCCTCTATAATTGCTAAATTGTGCTGTATGCACAATACTGAGCCTGGGTACTTCACCATCAGTGTCTACCTAATTTGCAGGCAGTTTGTTGCTAAAACAAAGAGCTACAGGTTCAAGCAAATCCTTCAGCTGTATTGCAGCCTGGGCATCACCTTACATCCCTTTGACTTCAGCAGTCAAAATCAGAAAAAGGAAAATGGTGAACACCCTTTTGGTGCCTTATGCGCCCCGAACTGGCAATAGGAAGAACCTTTAAAGGTATCGAAGGGCTTAAGTATCTAGTTTAGCCATGATTTCATACTATCCTAATCCACATCGTTCCTTATTGTTTCTAGTTGAAATACAAGATCGAAGAAAAGCCATCGGATTCTTGATTTTTCTGTAACAAATTAATTTTGTGGTCCATTATGTTGTCAGAAAAAGTAGTAAAAGTTTCGTTTTCTGTTGTTAATTATCTCTTTTGATTAATGAGATATTAGTGTATAGTTTTGAGTAGTTCATAGATTTGGAAATTGCTTGTCTCAATCACCATGGCCAAGAAAATGGAGTATTTTATCCTTTACGTGTCAGATGGCTGTGGTTTATGGACTCATTGAAGAAAGTGATGAGAAAACAACAGGAAAAGGGGTAATCTAGATAAGGAAAAAAGAATTACATTGATAGCGCAATATGAACCCGTTAGAAATTACAGCTTAGTGGATTCTTGTATCAGCCCCTGGTTCTAAGAATAAACCAATGAAGTTTCCATGTAACGATAAGCATCGAACATTTTCTGTCAACCATGACCCATTCCTGCTTTTCGAAACGTCATCCGTACATAACTAGAATGCTGTTGATTGTTTCAAGATGAGGGAAAAGTGCTTCATGTACCCATGAAGTTAAGAGCACTTCGAAGCGGTTCTTTCTGGAAGTGAAAAACTTGGAACCAGTCTTGTCATTATAGTTTTCTTTTCCAATTGTAATCTTTAATTAATAAGAAGGAAATAAGAAGATAAATATTAATAATCAAAATTTATAGCTGGAATGCACATAAGCAAACGATATCTGGGTTGCGTGTAGAAGAATAACAATGCCGCGGCTTAGGTATCATACCCGTGCTTATATTAATAAGATTCTTTGAAAAATAGCAACAATTTTGAGAAAGACCCATGCAAAACTTTGTCACACAAATCACAATAAACCGAGGTTCTGCAAACTTTGTGATCAAGTTATAAAGAACAAATAATAAAAAAATCAGCCTCATCTCCCTGCTTTTGTTTTCAAAGATAAATATAAGCAAAAGTCACAACCCTCAACTTGGCCTTAGTTAACGAGAAACATGTGTATGTGCCCGTGAAATCATGCCTGTAAATATTGATTACATATTGAGCAAGACTAGAACAGAAAGTACAAACTTGGGGCTGAAGTTTTAGAAAAGTATTCTTACAAAAATCAAAAGTTTCTATTCTCCTGAATTCTTCGAACCTCTATATTTTTCTTATTTCCCAGACACAAAAAGGAAAAAAGGCCGTCAAATTAAGTATTATTAATTTGTCATTATCTAAACTTGCCAATGGCTGAGTTGGACAATTCTGTGCATAAACTGACAAACTAGATACCAGAAGTTGATATCTACAAGAGCACATTGGATTGGGACACTGAAAAAACTCATTCCTACTAGTCAAACCAACTGGTTGTGTAGAATCTGGTGTGTCCAATCCGTCATTCAAAACAACCAGTTTATATAGAATCCAATGGCCATGCAAAGCCTCTGAGTTACTTTTTGGATAATGTACTTTCTGGGATCTTCAGCTTTTATATGTACTTCAAAATCCAGCACTGGTTTTTAATTGCTATATTTTCCAGGAAAGTTTTCAGTGATCGATTGTGAGTTTGGTTTGTGGAAATGGCTTTAATGAGTGAAGGGCTTGCGCAAGTTCTGATTCCTGTATCTGCTTTGATTGGAATTGGTTTCGCTTTGATTCAATGGTTGTTAGTCTCAAAGGTTAAGGTCTCAAATGATTCTAGTAGCAATGGCTACACTGAAAAGTTGATTGAAGAAGACGAGGCAGAGGAAGGTGTTAATAATCTTGAGGTTTCCATCAAGTGTGCTGAAATTCAAAATGCCATTTCTGTTGGTAAGCTCTCTCTCTTTCATTTTCTATGTTTGTGTTTGAACTTCTTCCATTATTTTTTTTTTCTTATATGTCTATCGACATGATTTGTTTTAGTCTAATTATGTTATTTTATTGTGGATGATGGGCATTATTTTGTCATCTAGAAAAATTATGAAAGCGTACTTCTAGTTTATAGTATATTTATTGTTTATTCCTTATGTTCTTGTCTTTTATTCCTGTTGGTTTACAATCTTGCATACATTCTTAAATCAAAAGAACTTATACATTCTTCACTTATTTGCAATTGATCTGGATCTTTAAACGTATGAAACCTATTTGCCAGCCCCAAACTCAAAAGAAAAAGAACTAAAACCCGATCTTCAATCAATCTGCAATATGATGGTCTTCACCTCCAGTTTTTCCCTGTCTGATTTGCATGCTAGTAGCAGGCGTATGAATATGGTAATCATCTTTGTCCAGTGTTCATCTTTCATCTAGGTCCATGTCTTTTCAATAGTCATTTTACAAGTACTTCTCCGATGAATTTACCAAAAGTTTTTTATACCGAAAATATATACAATTTCTGATAATTTTAACTGATTTATTTTTCAATCTTCTGATGTTTCAGGGGCAACCTCATTCCTGTTTACCCAATACAAGTTTCTCAGTGTGTTCATGGGCATATTCAGCGCCATCATCTTCCTCTTTCTCGGCTCAGTTAAGGGCTTCAGCACAAAAAGCGAACCTTGCACATACAATACAGGAAATATGTGTAAACCAGCTCTGGCCAATGCAATCTTTAGCACCATTGCTTTCTTGCTTGGTGCCCTTACGTCAACTCTCTCAGGCTTTCTTGGCATGAAGATTGCAACTTATGCGAACGCCAGAACAACTCTAGAAGCAAGGAAAGGTGTAGGCAAGGCGTTTATTGCTGCTTTCCGCTCTGGTGCTGTGATGGGTTTCCTCCTTGCCGCCAATGGCCTGCTGGTTTTGTATGTCTCCATCCATTTGTTCAAACTCTATTATGGTGATGACTGGGAGGGGCTATATGAATCCATCACTGGTTATGGTCTTGGAGGCTCCTCAATGGCACTCTTCGGAAGAGTTGGGGGAGGTATATACACCAAAGCAGCTGATGTTGGTGCTGATCTTGTAGGAAAAGTTGAAAGAAATATCCCCGAAGATGATCCACGAAACCCAGCTGTAATTTCCTAAAGCCTTGCCAGTGTAATTAGTTATTGGCATTGCACTATGTTCTGTAATCTTTGATGTCTTTAACGGACATTGCTTGAATTTTTTGTCACTTGCTTTAGAGTTGACATTGGCAAATAGTTTGGAGGTTCCTGAATTTACTAGTGGCTTACGCTCTAGCCATACCATCAACATTGATAGTGCCAATGTTACTGTATTTATTGCAGGTTATTGCCGACAATGTGGGTGACAATGTAGGGGACATTGCAGGGATGGGTTCTGATTTATTCGGATCATATGCCGAATCATCCTGTGCAGCACTCTTTGTTGCATCAATATCATCATTTGGTATTAGCCATGACTATGCAGCCATGTCTTATCCCTTGATCATAAGCTCAATGGGAATTGTTGTTTGCTTGATTACTGCACTTTTTGCAACTGATCTGTTCGAGATTAAGAGTGTAAGTGAAATTGAACCATCATTGAAGAGGCAACTTCTTATCTCAACTATTTTGATGACTGCTGGTATTGCCACGGTCAGCTTCTTTGCTTTACCATCAGAATTCTCAATCTTCAATTTTGGGTCTGAGAAGACAGTAAAAAACTGGTATGAATTCGTCCCCAACTTATTTATTTTGTTTTGTATGCTCTCATGTTATTGATTAAATTGTGTGCAAATTGCAGGCACCTTTTCTTCTGTGTTGCAACTGGCCTGTGGGCGGGACTTGTTATCGGATACACCACAGAGTATTACACTAGCAATGCTTACAGGTAGAGTTAATTATTCTTGTCCTCATGGTATTAATCAAGTAGGCACTTCGTTAGATTCTGATGCATATAACATGTAGAAATTCTGCAGTCCTGTGCAGGATGTGGCAGATTCTTGCAGGACTGGTGCTGCAACAAATGTGATTTTCGGTTTAGCTCTAGGCTACAAATCGGTCATCATTCCAATATTTGCAATTGCCATTGCAATTTATGTCAGCTTCAGCCTGGCTGCCATGTATGGAATTGCTGTTGCTGCGTTGGGAATGCTCAGCACCATCGCCACAGGCCTAGCAATTGATGCTTATGGACCCATAAGTGACAATGCTGGTGGTATTGCAGAAATGGCAGGAATGAGCCACAAGATTCGCGAAAGAACAGATGCTTTAGATGCTGCTGGAAACACCACAGCTGCAATTGGCAAGGTATGCCAGTCTTTCATTTCAGTTCATCTGTTGTCTCCCGTTAACAACTCCAGTTTTTACTTTTTAACGAATTGCATCTTTTTCCTCTCAGGGTTTTGCAATTGGATCAGCGGCTCTAGTATCTCTAGCACTATTTGGTGCCTTCGTTAGCCGAGCAGGCATACAGATGGTGGATGTATTGACCCCAAAAGTCTTCATTGGATTGATTGTGGGTGCCATGCTTCCATACTGGTTCTCGGCTATGACAATGAAGAGTGTAGGAAGTGCAGCACTTAAAATGGTAGAAGAAGTTCGCCGACAATTCAACACAATTCCAGGACTGATGGAAGGAAGAGCAAAACCAGACTATGCAACTTGCGTGAAGATTTCTACTGATGCTTCGCTCAGAGAAATGATCCCACCTGGTGCATTGGTTATGCTTACACCACTCATTGCTGGAACCTTATTTGGAGTTGAAACTCTTGCTGGTGTTCTTGCTGGTTCTCTTGTTTCTGGTGTCCAGGTTTGCACATTTCACTGATATACATTTGTCAGGACTTCTAGTGCATCTTCAAGATTGCCCGATGGCTTTTTTTTCTTTTAAATTATTCTCAGGTTGCCATATCAGCTTCTAACACAGGAGGGGCATGGGATAATGCCAAGAAATACATAGAGGTAAAAAGTTTGACAATTCTTGTCAGATAATTATGTTAAGGTGTGCCCTGAAGACAGATATTACAGTAGACTCCTGACCCAGAGTCCTTGAAAGAAGTAAAATTTTGTAGTTTTGGAAACTTTTGATGAGGTCTATCTTGTTATGTTATTAATGATCAAATTTCACAGGCTGGTGGTTCAGAACATGCAAAATCACTAGGTCCAAAAGGTTCAGATGCACACAAAGCAGCAGTGATAGGAGACACAGTAGGAGATCCTCTTAAGGACACTTCAGGCCCTTCACTCAACATCCTCATCAAGCTCATGGCTGTAGAGTCTCTGGTTTTTGCTCCATTTTTTGCAACTCACGGCGGGTTGCTCTTCAAATTGCTCTGAATCAAATCGTTTTAGTTTCAGTCAGGAGTGAACCGGGCATCTAATGAAGAAGGTAAAGTAATTTTGATGCAGCATTTTATGTAAGTATCAGTTTCAATTATGTAAATTAGTACAAAAATGAGATCAGTTTGCTGTTGCTGTTGCTGTTTCTGTTGCTGTTGCTGTTGCCAAATTTTACTTTCTTATGAATAAGTTGTTACATATGTTTCCATGTGTAGAAGAACTTTTTCGTGCTTGCCCCAATAAGATGCATTTTATGAATTTTTATTGTGTCTATATTTAGAGGTTGAAATTCTCCGCAAATTGTAAATTCTATTTCTAACAAAGTAAGTGAAAAAAAAAAAAAAGAGTGACTTTCACTCTAAGGCTACTAAGCCTTCAGAAACATGAGAGTCAGTGTGAGTGCCGGCCCTACCAAACCAAACCTTTATTTTATTTTATATGATTGGATTTACTCGGAAACATAGAATATTTTTCAGAATCATTCCTATTGAAATACTATGATATGCATATGCTCGCTTATTTTACTTACCTTTTAATCTATCTCCTTTCTTTCTTTTTTTTTTAATCCATCAATGCAATTACATTATAAGTAATTAAGTATTTAAAATAATTATCAATTACTAATATGTACTCTCTCTCTCTCCCTCTCGCTCTTTTTTCTTTTTCTCTGTTACTTTCTCTAATAACATTTTAATATTATTTTTTAAGAGATTATTAACATATTTCAATCAAAACTGCACATCATTAATAATATCAATTGCAATGGCATAATAATTTATACAAATTTATAAAGTAAAAAATTACAAAGTCTTTTAACAATGTCCAAAATAATGATTACAGTTTAGCTTAAATTTTGCATTAAGCGCTTCTTGAGCTACCTTTTCATCACTAAAAAATTTTTTCAGATAGAGAAAACTCAACTCAACTCCAAGACTTGCTCTCCTTCATTTGACTTTAATATTTGTATTATTAGTGCATACTAATCAATTTAATTAACATTTATATTAAAAAAAATAATTTTAACTATTTTTAGATAAAAAGCGAAACAACTCATCTTTATCTCTTGTATAACAATCTAATCGTCTTCTAATAGATCCTTCTGGATAAACTCTTTCAAATTAATATATATAAATAAAATAAAATAAACATTTAAAACCATAAAAATGGAAAAATATTTAATTCTATTGTGCACGGGACGGCAAACTTTCTTTGTTTCCATTCATTCGCCCACTTGCATCGCACCACGTGGCAGTACAATTCGTACCCTCTACAATTCGTGTAATCACCAATCCTTCCCCGCCATGTCGCACCAATGACACCCATTCTCCACATGTCAAATTTATATTCGTCCACTCCATAAAACTCCTCCACGTCAGCCCGCCACCCCACCGTAAAGTCCGAATACGAAAGTCCACTATATATACACTGTCGTCTTCGCACTTCACACTCCGGAGTTTCTTCTTTTCCTTGCTCAACAAATGGCGAAGTTAAACCCTAATCTTCTCTCTCTGACTCTCCTCCTTTTCTCCATCGCGATCGCTTCCGCTCACGTTTTCTTCGAAGAACGCTTTGACGGTACTTTTTTACTCCGCTCTCTAATATTTAGCTAGACTGCCGTCTTTTTCATTGTCATTTTCGAGATGTCTAGATCGGTTCATTTTTTTAACGGAATCTGGTGTGATTATACGGATTTAGAACGGCGAGTTGTTTAATTGAAATTTATTTGATTAGATCTGGGATAATTGAACTGGAAATGAAAAGCGGATCATCATTGCATGGTCTGGTTATGTTAATTTGTTTACGATTCTTGATTTGAACGAGATTTTATTAGTTTTTGAAATGTTAGTATTTTGTAGTACGAAGTTTATACTTTTAAGGACTCACATTGAAATTGATTTTACTTTGAAGATGGATGGGAGAGCCGGTGGGTTAAATCCGAGTGGAAGAAAGACGAGAACATGGCTGGAGAGTGGAACTACACTGCCGGGAAATGGAACGGGGACCCCAACAACAAAGGTGGAATATTTTTAGCTTGAACCTGTGTTTTCAATTGCCTCGTTTAAGAATTGATCTGGTTGTGTTAAACTTAAGTTTTGGTGCAATGTTGCATGCATTGATAGGTATTCAAACGAGTGAAGACTACAGGTTCTATGCTATTTCAGCTGAGTTCCCTGAATTTAGCAACAAGGACAAGACACTTGTGTTCCAGTTTAACGTAAAGCACGAACAGAAACTTGACTGTGGTGGCGGGTACATGAAATTGCTTAGCGGTGACATTGATCAGAAGAAATTTGGCGGTGATACTCCTTACAGGTTAGAACAGCTAGCAACTCTCCTCTCTTCAGTTTATTTATGAAGGAATAGTCTGTATGCTGATCTGGGTTTATTTGATTGATTGCAGTATTATGTTTGGACCAGATATCTGCGGTTATAGCACGAAGAAAGTCCATGCTATTCTTAACTACAATAACACAAACCATTTGATCAAGAAAGAAGTTCCATGTGAGACTGACCAGCTCACTCATGTCTATACATTCATCCTTCGTCCTGATGCGACTTACAGCATTCTTATTGACAATGTGGAGAAACAATCCGGTAGCTTGTACTCTGAATGGGATCTTCTTCCTCCAAAGAAGATTAAGGATCCTGAGGCCAAGAAAGTGAGCACTCTAGTTGACCTACCTTACAGTTTTGTTTTATAATACTTTGTTGGTTTTGTTTATTTTAGAACTTAAATTGTTTTATATGATGGCAGCCTGAAGATTGGGATGACAAAGAATATATTCCTGATCCTGAAGACAAGAAACCTGAGGTATAACAATCCTCTGATAGTTTTGAATTACAGTTTTTAAGTTTTGTAAGCATGTATGCAGAGGCTCACCATTGTTTGCCTTGTGATAGGGCTATGATGACATTCCAAAGGAGATCCCTGATCCTGATGCCAAGAAGGTAGTGACTGAGTTTCAAATGTTTTAAAGTGTTTTACGTTTAATTTTGGAAGAGTTTGTTCTGATTAAGGTGGTCTTATATTGCAGCCTGATGATTGGGATGATGAGGAAGATGGTGAATGGACTGCCCCAACTATTCCTAACCCCGAGTACAAGGGCCCATGGAAGCCAAAGGTTCGTGGAATTCAAGATTAATTGAGGGTGCAAATTTTGTTGGCAATTATATTTATAGTAACCTTGATTTCGCCTGTGCAGAAAATTAAGAACCCCAACTACAAGGGAAAGTGGAAGGCACCAATGATTGACAATCCAGGTTATCTTCATTTTACTATTGCATGCATTTGCTTCAATTGCCGATTTAACAATATCTCCTCATAAGATGGTAGCTAATGCCTGGTTTTGAATGTTTTATAGAGTTCAAGGATGATCCAGAGCTTTATGTGTACCCAAACTTGAAGTATGTTGGCATTGAGTTGTGGCAGGTAATTACTTCTGTTGTTTTCTTATTCTCTGTTCTGTCATTGTTACCATATACCCTCTCAATTTCTGACAAGTGAGATGAATAATGTGTCAGGTGAAATCTGGTACCATGTTTAACAATGTCTTGGTTTGTGATGATCCTGAGTATGCCAAGAAGGTGGCCGAAGAGACATGGGCAAAACATAAGGATGTATGACTGCTTTTTGGCCCATCAGTAACTTTTTTCATATTATAGATATTTCGTATGGGTATTTGATTGAGACCTATGGTCTGTTTATACAGGCTGAGAAGGCTTCTTTTGATGAGGCTGAAAAGAAGAGAGAGGAGGAGGTACTTTTTTGCTTTAATAATCTGTTTCATACTTTAATCATTGTTTTGGGATTGGGTTTTGAGGATGAGATTGGCCATAAAACCCCATTTTCATCAACGATGGGTTTTCAAGTCTTGTCCTGTAGATTGATTTTTATTCTGTTTTTTGTTTGATCTTCCTTAATTTTTATTGCATCTGGGTTCTAACTTTCTGAAATGTATGCGGTGTCTGCGGTGTCCAGGAAACAAAGGATGAGGCTGATTCTGATGTAAGTCTAGAAACTGTATATTCTGATGTTATGCAGGGATGAAACCATTTTTATGTATAGTAATTAATCTGTCAAACCTGTTTCAGGTTGAGGATAATGATGATGATGATGGTGAGGATGACGATGATGCTAAAGAGAAGGATGACTCAAGTGAAGACAGTGCTGATAACAAGGAGAAGGATGTACATGTAGGCACATTCTGAGCTCATCATCTATAATGTTGTTCCAAAATATACATTATTACAATGTAATTGATCCATTTGTATTGCTTTGTGGTTTTGGCAGGATGAGCTGTAGAGGAGCACTGCAATGGATTAGAGAAAAAGAAAGCTTTGTGAAGCACCAAAAATTTTTCGTTTTTCATCTTTCTTTTTTTTTTTTTTTTTTCATTCTCCCAGCCGTAGGATTTTATCTTTTTATTAGGAAAAGTGAAAAGAGTAGAAAGCTGCATTGTAAAAGTAATGTGGCTGATTGCTTAAAACCTCATTTTAACTATCTGAGCTTTTTTCAGAACAAACGAAGAGGAGACTTGTGTTGTGGCTTTTATTATTATGTTTACAATTTATGAATAGTTGTTTGAACGATTGGGAGTTCATTGTTGTGTTTGCTATTTATTTGATTTATTCTTCTGTTTTGACCCGTCTATGCGAACATCTTAAGAAGTAAGAATTGCCACAACCAACCATCTTCGAATAAAAACATAGGTTTGAAGAATGCTTTGCTTTTGAACTTCTTTGAATGACAAAAAAGAAAACGACAACCCCAGACAAAAATGAATGAAAGAACCTCATCTTTTATGGAATTTAACTTCAAGCCAGCTATTTGTAATCGAATCTTATTGAATAAACATTTCTTGTCGACGATGATGGATGGATCGGATGGCATCCAACAAAGTCCTCCTTTTGCAATGGTTTGGTTAAATGAAAATCCATTCCAGCATCAGCAAATCTACTTGCTTCCTCAGACATTGCATGGGCTGTCAATGCAATTATTGGAATATAAACATCATGTTCTTTTTCTTCCTTCCTTATCAGTCTAGTTGCTCCGAATCCATTCATTGCAGGCATCTGTCAACCAACAGTATGTGATCATCATATCATAGTGTAACTCTATACTCCACCAGCGTATTTCGGGTATTTCAATATGCCTTACTATCTAAGGACCTATTTGATATATATATATATACACGGAAAAATTATCTTTTCTCTTTTTTAGTGTAAAAACTCGGGGGCCCATACATCATTATCACCACCAAATAGAACTAGAAATGCTTTCAAGAAATAAAGCAGAATTACCTCACAATCCATCATAATTTAATCATAAGGTAGAGCGGCTTTGGAATGTCCGTCCTTCCTTTGATCACTTAAAATCTTGCAGATTTGATCAAATGCCTCTTTCCCATTTGAGCAGACTTCAAAATTTGCTCCAAGTTTCCTCAGATGTACAGTAGTCAACTCGTTCAATAGTGGATCATCATCAACAAATAGAAATTTCTTCCCATTCAACTCTTTCTCACTGCCTTTTGCATCACTTTGCTGCAGTGAGGTGGTGAAATGAGATGAAGAAGCTCCGGCCTCTGCTTCCAAGCTCTTCAACTTGTTCGAAGTATTGGGGTTTAAGCAATGCTCGAGTTAACTTGATATGCTGATGTTCCGATCGTTAACTTTGGGAAGTTCCGTTGAGATGCACCCTTGCACTCAGGCAATAGCTTCAACACTTCAATCAATCGTGAACCATGAAATGGCTTGTTTATTAGATGACCACATATAGGAACTAGCCGGTACTCTCCATCCTCCTTTGAATTAGCATTGCATATGATCGGATTCTCTAACCACACTACCTTGCATAACAACTTAGGCATGTCTCTCTTGAAGTTGGCAAGGATTTTGATCAATTCTCACTCAGAACCAGCACTGGCATCAATCAGTACTAGTGTGAAGCTTCATAAACTTTTGGAGGTGGTCTTTCTATAAACATTGTCTTTGTCATCTTTAAAGCCTAGAGTCGTGAAATCAAGAGGTCGTGTACCAGAATTGCTTGATGCACACATGGTCAAGTAATCGACTAAACTTGACTCATATTTTTCTGCATAACTTGTACCGCAAAGATCCATCTTTTGCTTTAGTTTTCTGAGCTCTTGATGAAGAATTTTCTCTTGCTTTATCATTGTAACCTTAATGTTTAAGTTGTTCTCTTTATACCTCTTCAGGACTCTTCTGCGTTCCTCACCAGCTATGAAGAGTATAATATGAGATCCTTCTGGTTTCACTGCAGGGCTCCAAAAAGATGCAAAATGTTGATGAAATCCAGTTTGAGGCCAATCATTATCTCTTCTGGAATCTTCTTCATCTGCATTGGGGGGCTCACGTTCACACACGGTAAGAAGAACGTGGAACTTGAAGCAACTTCCTCTTTCTCCTGGCTCTTTATCAGCAATTGTGATCTCTTCTCTCATTAGATGTACCTGGAGCACAATATCATACAAGTATTAGTAGAATTCTGTTGGCATTGGGAAATATCTGAACTATTTTGTGCTTTCCTCGAGGGAATTTAATCTGCAAGAAGTGAATCACTTACAATGGATTGAACAATACTAAGTCCCAAACCAATGCCTTCTTGACCAAGAGCAGTTTCCTTGACTTGAATAAATTCTTCAAAAATGGAGTTTTGCTTGTCTTTGGGAATTCCCTTGCCTGCATCATCCACCTCAAATTGAAACTCCATTAAATTGGGATTTTGTTCAATTGAATGAAGGGCATCTAGATCATCAAAACCTTCCTTATTCTTGAAAATTAACTTTGATAAACACTTCAAGATAACATTATGATTAGAAGCAATGATGTCTTGTTTGAAACTCTTATCAAAATGAAGTGTTGGAATACACTGCTAGAGTTTGATCCCCATCATTGTAATACGAGAATAGTAATCCATCCAATCCCAAGTGAAAAACTTGTGACAAATGCGGAATTGTTGAAAGTGCTAGAAACAATGTAGGTGCAACCTGAAACGAGTCAAAAACATTTTCTCATTTTGCTAATTGCATGCATCCATATATCAGATAAAATTTAACTCATAAATTCATTCAAACCTTAGCTTCAATAGTATCAAAACTTAGTTCTGTTGCATTCAGAGATGAACTAAGAGATCTTGCTAAATTTATAGCAGATGAATTCAAAGGAAGAAGCAGTTTTGCAGTTGTATCGATCTCTGAAAATGAATTATTTTGAACTCCACTTAATTCTTGCTTAATGTGATGAGCGGCTTTAATGGTCATTAACCACAGTTTTAAGGTTGCAAAACCACAAAATCCCTGCCATTTGCATACCATGAAGTTGTTTAGTAAACAATTATCAGAAAAAAAACTTGATATTATTAGCAGAAAGCATTGAAGTTTATAAAAGATATTAATTACAAGAAAGACGAGAAAACAAAGAGGCCTCAGAACAATTTGTGCGCAGAGTCTCTTGGGATCAAATTTCAACTTCATGGCTAGTTCCTCTGCTTAGCAATAGTATCTGCATTTGTTGTCAACATCAATTCTATTTATTTGCAATATCTTTTTCATTTGAATTGAAAACAAGAACAGTTTTTTCTCATCATTTCACCTCTCTTTCAAGCAATACTTTCTGTCTTAAGCAATGAGTAATATCAAAATGTTCAGATATGAGCGTAAATGCAAAATAATAATAATAATAATAATAAAAATTATGAACGCAATGTAAGTTGTGAGTAACAAAATATGATTTGGAAGAAAAAGGATAAAAGCAAGGGAGAAAACAGATGAAAATGGAAAGCTGTATCAAGGACTAGCAGAAAGAATGAATGGGAAGGGAAAGCGAAGAAAGCTGAAGAAAGAAAACACAAAAATGGTTGTAAAACAAAACAAAGTAACAAACAATAATGAGAGAAAGCGGATGCATAAAAGTTGGGGTACATTATACTTTTACACTTTGAAGTCAAAAGAGAGAAAACAGGAACCAAAAATCTTTTTAAATATTTTATTAAACAGAATCATTATCAGTTGTATTTATTATAAATGGTCAGTTTCCCAAAAGACCGAAAAGATGGAAGGAAGTGTATATTTATTTGTTTAGTTATTTCTATACAAGGGGATATAGATTTTACTTGATTAAAATGAAAATGAAAAGATTTGAGATTGTGGTAAAATTTGTGTTCTGAATGGCATGGAATTAGAATTATTGACTACATAATTAATGGAAAGATTTGGCAGATTAATTTGTTACCTTAACTATGTACACGTAGTAGATGTGTGTATATATGGTAAAATCTTTGTTTTCTTGTTATTTCGTCCTCTATATTTATTTACAGGATATTTATGATTTTTTTAACTTTTGAATCATTGATAGATAATAAGTATAGTATATATTGAAAGTAAAAAGGATAAATGTATATATAGACAAAATGATATGTAAGTTTTAAAATCATAAAATTGATATACAAAATATCACAGCACATGAATTTGTACACAAATATACATAAAATTTGGTAGGAACCGAACTTGGATACGTTAATTGGATTTGGGCTTCTTGACAATCAAAACAGGACAGTTAACATTTTGTACACAGTGATTGCTGACACTTCCCAAGAATGCTCTGCAGGAAATAACAATATTATTATTATTATTATTATTATTATTATTATTAATCAAAAAGTAAAAGCAAAGATTCATGAACGATACGAACGAATGAATGAATGAATGAATGAATAATTACCTCTTGAACCAACCATATCCATGGCTACCCATAACTAAGACGTCAACACCCAGCTTCTCAACCATCTCGCAGATCACGTCTCTGGGATCACCGCACTCTACTATTCCCTCCACCTCCACTTCAACACCCTAACATAACAATTTTAATTAATTCATTGATTATATATATTTATATATATCATCCACCTGGACTAGGGACCTAGGACCTAGGATATGATGATGAAGATGATCATCATTCCCCACCTCGTTTATCATATGATGATCTTTACAGATCCTATTGGCCTTGTCTATCACGCGATCAGCCACGTCACTACTGTACTTCTCCATCGTAGATAATATGTCAGATGAAAACAAATACCCTGCACATACAACATATAAATACATAGCAGACAGACAGACAGACAGATAGATAGATAGATAGATAGATAGATAGATAGATGATCAACATCGACAAATGACTAATTAATTAAGTTAAATTAATAATAATAATAATAATAATAATAATAATAATAATAATAATAAAGCCTACCAGTGCCGTCCAAAGCCGTGTGTACAGCTCGCGGTGGCTTGGCATAGAGAAGCACGATGGTGGTGTTCTTTGAAGAAATAACGTTCTTCAGACACCACTTCAAAGCGTACATGCTCTCCTCCCCTTCATCAACCGCTACTAGGATCTTCCTATCTTTTTCTTCCCCTGCCATTTCCAAATTATTTAATAATTTCAATCCAACCACAAACCACACAACACCACACTTGTCCTCTACCCACCTCTCCTCTCCTCTCCTACTACTAGTACCAGCAAGCAATAATATATACATATATATATATATATATATATATATGTAAGAGTAGGCTGGGCTATGTTAACAAAACCCATGGGCGCTTTTGGTTTTGGTTTTTGTTTTCGGAGAAACAAACACAGACACGCACCGACACAGACAGAGTGATACAGTTAACACTTACGGTGGGCCGTTTCTCGTTTTGATATATCTTCCTTGCCATATTATATTATATTATATTATATTATATTATATTATATGTCCAAAATGAATAAGAATATGTTCATATATGTATATATACATATGAAAACAGAAAGAATCCAATTTTTTTTTTTCTCTAAATTGTTAAAATCTAAAGAATAACCATTAAACAAAATACATATACCTTGAGTGTCTCCTCTCATTGTGCTAAGTGTTTGGACTCGAATAAAGTTAGTTAACTACATTTAATTAATACTAAAGCATCATTGATCTTGGATTAATCAATATTTACTGTATCTTAATTAATAAATTAATCACCGATCGGAAATAATGATGAATCTAATTTAGACTTGCAAGTTTGAACTTCATATAAGATAGGCTCACGTGTACCCCCTACTGGCACTAATCAAACCACGTACTGTCAAATATCTTTTTCATTATTATATTATTATTTATTTTTTCTTTCATTAATGCATTGATAGTGGGCTTCAATGGCAAAAGACTACTACGCCCCCACCCAACCTAACAAATTGGACTAGCATCCAAAGCTAATGGGCCTTAACCCTTGCCGGTCCAATATGGCCTGCGATTGCCATACCCTGCACAAAATACGTTACGCGCCAACTCGTCAAAAAAATACAAAACAAAATACATAGACGATTTTCAACCGTTGATATCTGCATCAACGGTCCATACTCACCCAAGAGCTCCCAACGACCACCGACCCTCAATTCTGATTGGTCCAGCCACGCAATTCAGATTTCAGCCAGTCGACACTCCTCTCTCTCTCTCTCTCTCTTTTTCATCTTTCATTTTTCGATACGTTTTGCTGATATCACGTTCTTATTCTCTCTAAATCAATCAAAGATCCGAAATTTTTTGTCCATTTTTTTCTAAATTTTTTATTGTTTTTTAATCAATAAGAGGTAATAGAGGAAACCCATGTTTTTGTTTGATTGGTTTTATGGGATTCTCGCGTCTCTCGGTCTGTGGCAGAAAGAGGCCAAGATCTTGTTTCTTGGCCTCGATAATGCCGGTAAAACGACGCTGCTTCATATGTTGAAGGACGAGGTGACATACATACATACATACATATATATATATATATAATGGTTACTTTTTTTTTAACGCAAATAATAATAAAATTGTTTTGGTTGGTTCTGTGATGAATCAGAGATTAGTTCAACATCAACCGACACAATATCCGACATCGGAGGAGTTAAGTATTGGGAAAATCAAGTTTAAGGCTTTTGATTTAGGAGGTCATCAGATTGCTCGTAGAGTTTGGAAAGATTATTATGCCAAGGTAAAAAGCTCGTAATGTTGTGGAATTGTTGACATTGGGTTAGAATTTGAGAGATTAGTAGAAAGTCAAAATTTGTGGTGATTCTTATTTATTGTGGTCGGTAAGGTGCCAGAATCTATTGATGAATATTTCTTGTTAGAAGGATGAACTTGGTTCTTGAAATGAGAGATTAAAGATTTTTTTTTGGAATGTAAATGGATTTGATGTAAAGTTTGGATATTGGGAATTCTATGTGGTACCAAGTTACTTTTTTTTGTTTTTTATATATATTACAGTTAATTGATGGAGAAAACGTATTGAAAATGGGTAATACCATGCTGTTTCTAATACACTGTGAAGCAATATATACATAGCTCTAATAGTGTGTTGGGGACAGCAGTTTTAGGTATTGAGAGGTTGCTTTGGAGTATAATGCTGAAGATTTCTCTTGGATCTTTATTTGAATTGTTGAGGGGAGTACATTCTTGGATTTTGCTCCCTCCATAATCCCAGGTAGTGTGTTTTGTGATTATTCTGATTCATGGGAGGCAGAGAATGAATGAAAATGGGCGTTTGCTGATAGTACCTTTTTGTCCCTTAAAAGCTGTTCTCATAGTCCCTCCACGATACATATATACTGTCACCTTATCACTTTATTGTCATAACGTTCATTCATTGATTTTCAATATAACTGCGTTTCCAATAAAGAATTTCTTTGTGCGTTATCAGTACATAAATGCATTCTTCCCCACCAGTGATCCTGTATTTGGGAAACTTACATGCTTATCATATTTGGTTAAGAATCATCTGAATATATGTTCGTTCTTTCTGGGCTGGCAGGTTGATGCAGTTGTGTACCTGGTCGATGCATATGACAAGGAGAGGTTTGCCGAGTCCAAAAGGGAGCTTGATGCTCTTCTCTCCGATGAAGCCTTGGCCAATGTTCCATTCCTTATTTTAGGCAACAAGATTGATATCCCCTATGCAGCATCAGAAGATGAGTTGCGATATCACCTTGGACTGACCAACTTCACCACTGGCAAGGGTAAGGTCAACCTCGTTGACTCAAATGTTCGTCCCCTTGAAGTATTCATGTGTAGCATTGTCCGCAAAATGGGTTATGGAGATGGATTCAAGTGGCTTTCTCAGTACATCAAGTAGTGGCCAAAAATTAGAAAAGTCAGAATTTGCTCGGTTCTTTCTCCATATGTGTGTTGTTAGGCACTGAGTTGATGAGGTGGACACATTTTATTTTTGAAACAGGAGAATGCTTGTTTTATCTCCTCCCTCTCCCCTCTATGGAATGGAACACATGCGCTGCTCCCTTCGTGCTCTGATGAGACATGAAAACTTAATGATTGGACTTCAAAATAATTAATGATTTGTTCTCAAACTACTTTGATCTTTTGACGATTTGTATATTGCCATAGCCGCAAAACAAACAACTGGCAGACAGTCTTTTATTTGGTCATTTCAATGGTTTGCTCTGATGAATGAGCGGTTAATCTTTATTACAGCACAACCAAATCTATATGACCAGAAAAAAAAAAATGCTTGATTCATCATACTGCCTGAAATATATGGCCATTTGCAAGAATGCTGTGAGAAGATTTCCCCATTTGGAGTCGCTCTGTCGTCTGCTTTAGCATGTTAGGGTGATGAGCAGATGAATTTGAAAATGAGGAATTAAGACTGCAATTGCTAAAGCGTCGTGCATGCATGGTCATGGAAGAGAGCACATGTACATGAACAGTGACAACTTTAAGGTCAAATAAGGGAACGGAATGTATGAATATGTGGAGCAATTAGAAACTTGATCACTTTTCGATTATTCCGACGGACAATAAGGCAAAGGCAAATGCGAAAGTTCCCAAACTAGCAAAAGTTCGTGACTTGCATGCCAACTTCACTCTATTTCTCTGTCCATTTCTCTACAACCATCCTTTTCTAACACATACATCAAACTATCAACCAACCTTAATTTTCTGTTATTTAAATAGTTTTCCAGTGTAAACATGTGTTCTTTCTGAATTCTTGCCTCTCCCTTAATTCATCATACGTAATAAAAATAACTCTTGCAATACCAACATATACATATACATATATATATATATATATAGTCATTTATTTGTATATTTCTCTTCACCATTAGTAAGCTCCAATAAATTATGGCATTCTCATCTGATTTTCCACATCGAAAGTTATTCATCTTCTGTTTGATCTTCATTTCATAGCCGTATCTTGCTGCTGCAACTCAGGTCATGCATTTTCAGTTACCTTGTAAACTATATATCCAATTCTTCTTTATATTCGCTTCTCAATTCTTGTTCATCGCCATGGGTGCTTCATGTTTGCATATGGAACAATTATGTGTTTGCTGTATTTCAATGTATGGAAGTACATTCAGGGTGAACAAGCCTTATTAGTGGACAGAAGGGGGCTTGGTTTCATTGGCTTTTATAACTTGGCAACACTTTTTTCTCAGATCTTGTAAATGTGCTTCCAACGAGGACAAGTAACAGTAGAACTGGCACATCTAAGCAATTAATGTTCTGTTGCAGAAATTCTCTCATTTGTTTTCATTTATATGTAGCACAAAAAATGCTCTCTCTCTTATATATATATATATATAAATGAAAATACGCAGAGATTAAAAGCAAAAAATTTTCAAAATTCAGTTAACTCAGATTAAGCCATTCTCCATTAATCGACAACAACGATTTGTTGCCAAATCTAAACATATTGGCCCCTTCTTCAACAGTCACAGTCACATATTAATCCTTCACCGGCGTCCTCACCTCAGCTGTCCGCTGGCTTCACATCATCATCTTCTTCTTCTTGCATTTTAACGTTGAATTGTAGTCATTTATTAGTGCTGAATTGATACCAAACTTGTACAAAACTTGAATAATCTATTCACATTCTTTTCATATTAAAAAGTTATTTATTTTTTTAACTTAAATTCAAATATAATTAATCAGATGCTTAAAAGTAATTTATTTTTTAATTTATGTCTGAATATTTATTAAAATTATTTGAATATAATTAAATTAAAAATTTTAAATTAAATCTAAATGAATAAATATTTAAATAATTTAATATTTTTATTTTTTAAAAATATTTTTCTTTTATTAATTTATTTATCTAATAAAATTAAAACTCTATTTAACTATTTTTGACGTACTCTTCAATCCTCTCTACTTATTTTTTAAATTTTATTTATTTTATATTTTAATTATTATAATAAATTTATATATTTACGTAATTATAATTATATTATAATATAACTTATTATTTTTTTAATTTTTATTAATTTTTATATTATTGATTAAAAAAAATTTTTTTAAAGAAAATATATATTAAATAAACAAATAATGTAAATAATAATATAATTTATTATTTTTTTTTTATTATTTATGTTAATATAATTAAAATTATTATAAATATAAGTATATTATTTAAAAGAGTATATATATATATATATGTTAAAATATTAATTTTTATATTTTTTATTTTATTAAAATAAATATTTTAATATTTATTTTTAAATATTTTAAAATAAAAAAATAAATATATTATTTAAATTTAAATTTAAGTGATATTTAGAGCACGGATAAAAAAAAAAAAAAAAGGTGATTGATTGATTGACATGTAGAGAACTGCGTTCTGTGCCAACAAAGAGCCAGCCAAAAAAATCAAGTTTCCTCCCCACTGGTCAAAATTATACAGCAGTAAATAAGTAAACGAATCCCAGCCGTTGAGGTCTCCATCAATGGTCCATACTCCCCACGCTTTCCCAACTACCACCAACTCTCGATTCTGATTGGGCCAACCACGCAATTCCAAACCCTTCCAGTCAACACTCGCCACCTCATTACAGTACCGTTCAAGTGCACGCATATAAATCTCCCCCTCCGTATTTCGGTAGGTTTTGCTGATATCACAATCTTGTTTTACTAAATCTCTCCTAATCATCTGAAAGATTCGATATTTCTTGACCAATTTCCTAAATTTTTGATTGATTTATAATTAATAATACTTAATAGAGAAAACCCATGTTTTTGTTTGATTGGTTTTATGGGATTCTTGCGTCTCTCGGGCTGTGGCAGAAGGAGGCCAAGATCTTGTTTCTTGGCCTCGATAATGCCGGTAAAACGACACTGCTTCATATGTTGAAAGACGAGGTATATCATTTTTCTTCTTCTTTGTGGACATTCTTTTTTATTTTTATTGATTGATTTGAATGTAAACAATATTTTTTTCTTTTTGGTTGGTTTTGTGATGAATCAGAGATTAGTTCAACATCAGCCGACACAGCATCCGACATCGGAGGAGTTAAGTATTGGGAAAATCAAGTTTAAGGCTTTTGATTTAGGAGGTCATCAGATTGCTCGTAGAGTTTGGAAAGATTATTATGCCAAGGTAAAAAATTCATTTCTTTTTTCATTGTTGTCGAGCTTTTGATATTGGGTAAGAATTTGAGATAATTTTAGAGAATGTCAGAAAGTCAAAATTTTTGTTGATTGAAATTGGTAGATGGGGTGGTAGAATCTATTTAGTAATTGAAGAATTTGTTGTTAGAAACATGAAAAGAACTTGAATTAAATTTTTAAAGATTTTTTTTCTTTTGATATGTTTCTGTAATTGATATATTTTTGTATTTTGGGAATCGCATCGATTACCAAGGTTCTTTTCAGATTTATTCCATGTCATTGATGGAGAAAACATGTTGAAAAGAAATTTTTTTTTTCACATGATTATCAAATACTTTTCTGATAGCACTACAGAGCTATGTATACATAGTTCTATTTCAAAATGAGATGTTTCGGAGATGAGTTTTGGAGAACAGAAATCTTAGATATTTATCTTCCATATTTATTTGAAGTGTGAGTGGGTTGCAATCTTGGATTTTGGCCACCTCCATAGTCCCAGAAAATGTTTTATGTGATTATTGTGATTCATGGGAAGCAAAGAATGAATAAAATTGGGATTTTGCTGATAGTACCTTTTTGTCCTTCTAATAGTACCTCACCATACATGTATTGTCTCATTTATGTAGATTGTAACAATATTGAGGAAGAAGCATACAGCAATGTTCATTTGTAGATTTTCTAACGTAACTGTAGTTTGAATCTTGAATTTCTTGGGTTGCAATCTCTACCTTAATGCATGCTTCTGGACTAGCAATCATCCTGGGTTAGGAGAACTTGAATGCTTATCTTATTTGGTTAAGAATAATCTGAACATTCTTTCGGGCTGGCAGGTTGATGCGGTTGTGTACCTGGTAGATGCGTATGACAAGGAGAGGTTTGCCGAGTCCAAAAGGGAGCTGGATGCTCTACTCTCCGATGAATCCTTGGCTAATGTTCCATTCCTTATTTTAGGCAACAAGATTGATATCCCCTATGCAGCATCAGAAGATGAGTTGCGATATCACCTTGGACTGACCAATTTCACCACCGGCAAGGGTAAGGTGAATCTGGGAGACTCAAATGTTCGTCCCCTTGAGGTATTCATGTGTAGCATTGTCCGCAAAATGGGTTATGGAGATGGATTCAAGTGGCTTTCTCAGTACATCAAGTAGTAGCTATGAAAGTAGAAAGTTAGAATTTGTTTGGTTCTTTCTCTATATGTATGTTGTTACACAATGAATTGATGAGACCGACACATTTTGGCATGAATTGGAGAATGCTTGCTTTCTCCCTTGTTTCCCTCTTGTGGAATGAAAAAACATGTACCGCTCCCTCTGTGCTGTGACTAGACTTTAAAATTATTGATGATTTGTGCTCCCACTTGTTGATCTTTGTAATGCATATATCATTATAAGGAGGCCGTAAAATAAACATGATGGAAAAATGAAAATGCTTGATTCATAGTAACACTGCCAAATCTTTACAGCTATATGCTAGAAACTTTGCAACTATCCATTAAGAAGATATTCCCTTGCTTTATCAACTGTGTTAGATTACTGAGGAATTAAATCTGCAACCGCCAAAGCATGATCATAAAAAGGAAATGGTCGGGGACTTGGTGGGCAAAACCAGTGAAGTGAAATATGAAAGAAGTATGTAAGATGATCAAAAGTGAGAAGTGAGGGGATGTAGCTCAGATTGTGTTTCCAATTTTGTAGAATTTATTTATTTATTTTTATTTTCTGTCAACATTTTGCTTGGTAGAGGGAATTTGCCGAAAAGTTTCAAAACAAGAACCAAGTTGGTGTCTGACTTGCATACCAACTTAACGTCACTCTCCTCCTCCCTGATCTATTTGTTTCCAACCATTCTTTCTAAACTTATATCAAACTATCAACCAACCCTTAAAATTAATAATAATTCTTTAATCTATACATGTTTTAACTTTATCAACTCTTCATTTTGTGTAAATATCACTCTTAGTCCATATTTTTCTCTTCTCTTCATTAACAATCAGTTTTCTTATTTTTGCATTATCAATGTTTCCAAAACAAAAGTTGTTCATCTTCTCTTTGATCATCATACTCATATCTTGCTGCTGCTGCTGCTGCTACCCAGGTCATTGCGTTTGTTAGTTACATTTCAATTTACATATAATATTCAAATTCTTCTCTTTATTCACTTGTCTGAATTAATTCTTGAATAAATCTGCTGCATGCAATGAAACAGGATATGCAGCCGACAACCCGGCAGACACATTAGCAAGAGCCTTGTTCTGTTTCAACAACAGGTTGGTGAGTATATATAACTATATATTAACAGCTTTAATTTGCTTCAAATAGTTCTTGTTTCTTGAGTTGATCCTTATGAGTTCAAACACAGGTTTATAGTGGCTGTGAAGAGAAATATAGATTGAATGAGAGTGGAAACCTAAATGTGCCTCTTGAATCGACAGACTTATTTTGCAACGGACCTTGCTTAGTGGAAACACAATTTGTGCTAAACTGTGTTGAAAAAGTGTTGTCAGACTTCATTTTCCTAAACAAGGCAACAGTTAGAGACATAAGAAGTGTTCTCAATTCTGGTTGCAGCTACACCAGCCAGAGAGGTAACACTATACTAGTTCAAGTTGCACATTTCAACTTAATTGATTTCCATGACAGTTGCAGAAAAATTTAGGTGTTTGCTGTGTTGTTGCAGGTGATTTCAATGTGTGGAGGTACGTTCAGGGTGAAACAAGCCTTATTAGTGGACAGAAAGTACTTGACATCAGTGGCTTTTATAACTTGGCAATACTTTCTGGTTCTTGTTTCTTGATCTTGTAACCTAAGTTGCACCTAATTAAAACGTACAGTTCCAAGGAGAGCAAGTAACATGAGTTGTACCCATCAAGTGTTGTTTTACCAAAACTGCTAGCAGCAGAAATTATGTCATTTGCGCTTTTATGTCTAAGCTTGGCTTGTAGCTAGCAATTGCCTTTTTTTTTTTTTTATTTTCACTTATGAACTAGGTTTAGGTTACCTCTGATGAAGACATGATTCTAGTTCTATTAATAATTAACATATATAATAAGCATATAGATTTATCACTTGAGGGGCTTTATTAAAACATCAAACCATCCTAATTAAAGAAACATAAGCAAAAGAATGACCGGCACATAGAAACCAAATGCAACTAAACACAAACAATTCTTCATTGACAACACTATTTGTTGCCAAATTTGGCGCACCCCAACATTAGTCACTGTCACAGAATCCTTTTGTGTCTCAGCTGCTGGCTTCACAGCATCTTCGTATTCTTTCCTAGGAGTTTTCACACCATGAACTGCAACAGGTTGATTCTACCGGCTTCACATGCTCAGATCACCTTCTTCTCTACCCTGCTTCTTCTTTTCTTTGCCACAATTAACAATACATGCAAATGCACTGCACTGCTACTCCTATATATATATATATATATATATATATATATATATATAGAAGCAAAAATGAGACAGCCTGCTGGTATTCTCCTTTCATTTAAATTAATAATTAGTATAAATGTCTGTTTTCGGTGGGCACTTAATTTGAGGAATGATATCCCATGCGTCAGAAAAAAATAATTAATTCCTCCTCTGAATATATAAGTAGATGAATTAGTCTATGAGTTTCCATGAAAATTGGATTAAACTACTAATCAAATATCGTAATCATATCTTTCATATTCAAGATTCATATAGACATTATTGATACAGAAATATCATGGGGCAAGTTAATGAATTATTATTTTTCAAGTTACCAATATGTGCCCTTCTACACGCGATCATGACATTGTAGAACAAATTTATAAACATATAAATAATTTATTTATTACTTAATTGAGGAGGCTTTTATTCGTTAACATCCAACATCCAAATTAAAACCAAACATAACTTAATTTCATAACAAACCAGATAGATCATCAATAATATCACTCTCAAACCCTATTACATATTAAATATTCTCCTCTCTCCCTACCATTTCATTTACCCAATTCATTAACTTTCACAGTTTCTTCTTGCTTAACTTTCACGCCACGAGCTTCCTTCACCTCCGATTTCGGAGTAATTGCATAAAACTGAGGTGCTGCAGTTTCTTCCTGCTTAACAAAATTCACCACAGGAGCCGGTGAAGGTACTGCAGGCTTCAGATTTTCATCTTTTTTCGGTGTCGAGTAAGTAGATCTTGACAGTTTATAGCCTCTCGAACAACAGCTCTTCCTTTCCATATTTTGCTTCTTAGTTATTTCTGTTGATGATAAGGCATTAAGCAATAGGATTTATAGTAGGATTTGAGGCTCTTTGTATTCTTACTCAATTTAAAGCATGCATGCATTCACATTCACATCCACATCCGCATGCAACTCTCCAGTAATTCCGTGATTTTTATCTCCTAGTTAATTAATTAATTTAATTCCATCGATATTGGCGCTCCCTCCAAAATCTAGATATATGTGTACCAAAATTTTAACCATTTTTTTTAATGATTACTGATCGGGAGTTGATCAGATTTATATTATTATGGCCAGCCCACGTACGGCTTTGGTGGGAGGTGAGTAATTAAACCACTCTACAGCTAGAGATCACTGACTGATCACATATAGTTTTCTTAAAAAATTAATTAGTTCCTGAAATGAAGAATGGTTGAATATCCTCCATATATATATGTGTGTGTGTGTGTGCGTGTGTGTGTGTGTGTGTTTGTTTGTTGTATTTCATTTCCTCTCTATTTCTTCCAATTATCCATGTATTTTCATAGCTATATCTAATAAGGTTTTCAAAAGTGATTTTATATCATTAAGCACAACCCAATAACACAATACAGGTAGGGTTTCAGTTGTCAAAGTGTTCAAATTTCAAACTTGGAGTTCTCATTTACTAGGAAAATGTTTATGGGTTTAAAAGAAACCTAAAATTAATTGCCATTAAAGAATTATTTTTCAAGGATATATGTTCAGGTATTATCATTTAAATATAAATATATATGTATATTTATATATATATATATATATGATCATTTGATATGTCTCTGGACAGGTATACAAGCCATAGTTAACAAGGAAAGAGGAAAACAAAGTGAAATAATGTAAATACATGCATCACTTGAAATAACTTATATTTATTCTGTGTAGAAGGCTTCTAGTACTACAAACCCATGGTTCACATAAGTTCCACTTGCTCCAGTAGCAACATTAACCTTCACAGGTTCTTCTTTCGAAGCCTCCGCCTTGGCTGGGCTGAGAGTAGATTCGCTTCCTGTTGTCTCTTGACTAACTTATTCTTTCTTGGTAATAATAGCAGATTTTGAGTCTTCTTTCTTCTCTCGTGTTGTCCTGAACAGCAACCCCGTTCTCTCTATATTTCAATCCTTTCTTAGCACTTCTGCAGAGCAACTTAGAAACCCGGATAGAAAATGCTGTATGAATTATGATCAATTGTATGTATGGGCATTGATTTGTCCCGTCTTCATCGAACCTGCAGAAATTCTGGCTTGTCTGGGGAATGAAATCAGCGTGTAATCAGAACTTGAGATATAGACACATAATTATCCAATCGCCGTGCTCTGCCCTGGTGATTTCTTAACACTCTTTTCCCACATTAACACTCTCAACTTCTCAGCATCTTCCCACCTCCCCTCTTCTGCATAAATATTAGACAATAATACATAATTACCAGAATTCCATGGTTCAAGATTAATAAGCTCTTTAACAGCATGCTCAGCAAGTTCTACGTCACCATGAGTACGACAAGAACTTAGCAAAGCACCCCATAAAGCGGCATTTGGCCTGATACTCATGCTTCTTATCAAGTCATACGCCTCTCTAACACATCCACTACGTCCAAGGACATCAACCATGCATCCATAATGCTCAAGATTTGGCTCTATAGAGTGCATCCGTGTCATTGTAGCAAACAGCTCCCGCGCTCTTTCCACCAACCCGCCATGGGTGCAACATGTTAGAACACCTACAAAAGTCACTTCATTGGGGCTCACACCTTTGGTCATCATCTGCTCAAACAATTCAACTCCAAGCTCACCCCTTCCACTAAAAGCCAGTCCAGATATCATGGCATTCCAAGAAATTACATTTTTTGTAGGCATTTTATTAAAAATATATCTACCAGTGTCTAAAATCCCACATTTGCAATAAAAATCCACCAATGCATTTCCAACAGAAACAAACTTTGGATAAAGTCCACTTGATTCAGCGTAAGAATGAATCCATTGCCCAATATCAACAGCTCCTAAACGAGCACAAACAGGCAACATAGTGACCACAGTGGCCTCATCTAATTCAAATCCCTGATCACACATTTCATGAAATAGTCTCAAAGCTTCATCATGCCTCCCGCTCTGCGCTAAGCAATGAATCATTGAGTTCCAAGAAACAACACTTCTCTCCCTCATTTTCCTAAAAAGTGACAAGCCCATATCAACATTTCCTTTCTTACAAAACCCGCGAATCAACAAATTCCACATTATCACATCTCTATGACGCATTTCATCAAACACCTTCATAGCATCCTCCATATCGCCGCAAGACGCGTACAACTCAACAATCCCGATTCTTATTGCCCCAAAACCCTGCAACCCACTTCTAATAATCTCTCCATGAACACATCGACCTATCTTAACATTATAAATACTCGCACACATCTTTAGCAATGGCGAAAATGTGTATTCATCAGGCGAAATACCACGATTTTTCATTAAAGAAAACATGTTTAGAGATTCTTGACGTGGCACATTAAGGGAATACGCTTTGATCATGGAATTGAAGAGCAGAACATTGGGGTTTTGTGTCTGATCAAAGATTCGAGCAGCGTATTCCATTTTTTGAAGGGTACCGCAAACGGAGACGAAATGAGACAGGATTTGATTGGATTGGTGAAGGTTGTGCCGGAGGAAATGAGCGTGGATTTGCTTGAGATAGGATCGAGTTTTGTGGCCGTGAAGAAGGCTCAGGATCTTGCGCTCGATTTCTACAGATGATCTGCTCATTTTTATTTTTGATTTTCCTTGTTGCGCAAACAAAGTTACACAGTCTGTACAGTAACAGAAGGAAAAGGGGGGGAAAATAAAGGAATAAGATTAAAATATAGGGCGGATAAATTATGACTGTTGGGTCATTAACAAATATTAACCATTAATCTAAACACTGTATGGTATGGAAAGAAATCTAACACATTGTTTAGGCAACAAACAAAAATGAGGATTTAAATTAGAAGAGATGTACAAATAGGGAAACGCACTCTTTCAAAGATATGAACGGTTACAATTTTGCAAAAGGCCAGAACTCCTAGATTTTCATACATTACAGAGCACCGGTTCTCGTTCAAAATACTATTACATGTAAGTGCAATAGGATCACTTTTTTGATGAATGAAAGCTGCCGAATCCCATCATGGCCGCAATGTCAGGATCAGTTTCAGTTTCCTCTTCTACTGCTGCCTTCTCTTTCTGAACCCAGAAAGATAGTAACAATTAAATCATAGTTTGATTAGGAAAACGAAATTGCAATACTATATATCTATAAAAAGAAAATCAGAAAGGATAATACACATGAAACCATAACACTCAATCTTCAATCCACGAATGACTTCCCGTGTTTAGTAGTAATGAGCCATCTTATGGTGTACTAACCTTCTTCTCTTTCTTTCTTTCTCGACGTTGACGCTTCCGTTCCTCCTCCTCTTCCTGCTGTTTCATGATCCGTTCATCAAGATCTAAGGGCAAAAACACCAAAGACATTAGAATGTATTCCAAATTCCAAGTAATAGGGAATCCATAATGCATGCACTTAATTATTTTCATCTTTCTATATTTCTTTCACCAACTATTTCCTTCTACATCTTACCTTGTTCTGAGAAGCTGCCAGGGACTTTCCGCTTCTTCAGCACATCAAATCGCTCCCGGACCTTCATACATAACCAGGCAGTTTAACATATAAAATACCAATACGTTTTTGTGCTAACAAAGTATTAAGCCTAGTGATACCTTTTTCTACCAAAGATATGTGATAACTTCTTCTGATATCTCCCAAAACAGGGACTATGTTTAGTACATTAAAGATGTTTGGCAATTTCCTTACTAGAATTCTTGAGATGGTGAGCATTGCAGTTAGTCTCATCTTCTGTAATGTATATCATCTCATATACAAAAACAATTACAGCAAATTTTCTTCATTTACTGGGATTAAAACCTCACATCCATTAAAATAGTAAAGAATACTTTGAAAAGTCTACCTGTTCAAGAGATGCACGTTCAACTCGCATAGACATGCCCAAAGCTCTTTGATCTGGACAACAAAACCAAAAGAACAGTTAGATGAGTGATTGTGTACATTTTCCTAAAACAAACTGTGTTTGTTGGTATTTGTGGAATATTCCATACGTTTTTTTCCATTGATATGATCCAAGTAGTTAGCAGAATCCTTTACCACACACTCGCAAACAGAACAGTAATATCCAGCCTGCAAAAGAAGTGATAAGATCACACAATGACATAGAATTTAATGACTCACGAAGAGAAATAATATAGACCCCATCACTTAATAGCACATCAATCTTTTAAAAAAAGCGATTAAGACCTCATAAATCAATAATTCAGCCGTTACAATTATTAATATAAGGAGCCTCTCATTCTATTCCAAAACAGAGTTAAATGGATTCTTCTTTCCAATTTAACAATAATTGAGAAATACCAATAATTATCGTTACAATTAGGTTTCAAATGATGTTTAAAAATCTAAAGAACCACAGCCACAATCATGAAAATTTATAAGAATGAAACTGTGAAAACCTTATGTAGACGTTAAATAAGAGACGAGCAAGGGGAAGGAATACATGAAAACGTGGTAAAAGGGTACCTGTTGGCTCAAAGGAGCTATAGGAGTAACAACCTGTAAAAAGTGAGAAAAAAAAGGGGAAAAGACAAATAAGAAGAACCATCGGAAAAGATAAATAAAAAAATATAAGCACGCAATGCAAAACATATTCTAAATAGGTAGCATTGTGCATTATGCAAGACATTGGTAACAATAAGCAAATTACCAAATTCAACTCTCAACCTAAAATCTCAAATCTTACTACAAAACTAGTTTATGATAACAGCCGCAAACATCAAGTATTACCTATCACAACCACCAAATCGGGACTATCCATATGTCACTACAAGATTTCCTTAACTAAAGGCAACTCATTTAAAGTCACCCAGTTCACAAATTGATACGTATTTGCCAAATTATAACTCTTCTAGCCATTTTCATAGCAGACATGATAATTAGCAACCGAAAAATGACAGCTTTTCCAGTTGTTGCATCTACTGAAAGTACAAAAAGATTTAATATGCTTACTATTTTTTTAAGAAAAACTAAAAGAAAGTAAAATAAAATGCAATTACCTGAGTTTTACCCAATCGAGATTCAAGGTCGACAACATAATCCCTATGCTTCAAGGGTTTCCTTTGCACAGGAGGACCCTTTGCTGCAAACAATTAAAATAAAAATTTATAATAAGTACGTCAGCTACAACTCAAATTCTGCTACAAGGAAAATAGTCAACAAATAAACTGATCACGTACATTTTGGTTTATTCCGATTCTCCTCCTCCTGTATCAAACCCAAAAAAAAAAAAAAAGAGAAATTTGAAAATCGAATCAATAAACAAAAAAAGAAACCCAGAAATTAAAATTAAATAAAAAAGTAAGACATAATTAGACAAGCTCAAACCTCTTTTTCACGTTCGCGAGCGCGTTCTAAGTACTCTTCTCGATCGAATTTTCTTCTGAAAGTGTTATCAACTCCACCAGCCTAGGCAACAATTAATTGAATATTAATTTTCGGAAAGAAAAAAAAGAAGGAAAAAAATCAGGGTTACGTTGTTTATCGGTGCTTACGTTGCCAGAAGCCATTGATTACGTTTAACTGTAGCTAAGCTCGAGAGGGAATTGAAAACAATATGAATTGAAAAAAATACATCAAAAACAAAAGTTGACGTTTCAGGAGAGAACCCCTGATTTCTGCCTTCGCCACGGTGTCGTAAAGAAAAGATCACCAAACACTAGTTGATATTATGCGCCTAAAAACGACCCGGGTGTTTGGTCTAGTGGTATGATTCTCGCTTCGGGTGCGAGAGGTCGCGAGTTCGATTCTCGCAACACCCCAATATTCATGATGATAAATTAATTTTTATTTTGGGTAATAACATGATGGTCCCTGAGTTGTGGTTAAATTGCAAATAGTGGGCATATCATGTTATTAAATTAATTAAAAAATTTAATGTAATATTTATTATAACTAACTTTTTTTTTTTTAAGTACTAAATCGATATCTTAAATATGTCATGTAAATATTGATAAAATATTTTAAAATATCTTAATTCTATCCATATTCTATATAAATATTATACACCTTTATCATATCTTTTTATAATTACCACATGTTATTATCCCATATCATTCAGATCGATTCATTAAAATTTACAGGGAGAAAAGGAAAAAGATGGTGTTCCAACACCTGCGTAAAGACTTAGTACAGTGAGCAATAAATAATGGCATCTACAGCCGTATCACTGACTTGTGCTGGCATGACAATGCATAATAAATTAATATATTATATGTATGGTCGTTGGTCAGTGTCAATTGAAGCTATTAGCTTCAGTTATTTGATTAATTAGTTAATGATGTTGATGAAGCAATATTAATTCAATTATTCAGAGAAAAACCCTAGACATTCATTTTCCTAAGCTAATCGATCATTTTGATGAGTTGGAAAAAGAAGGTAAGTAGTAGTATAATACTTGTCATCACAGACGTCTGCAATGAAATGAAGTTCCCAAGAAACTAAGAAAAAAGAAAAAAGCTGTGATCGGTTTGTCCAGTTACAAGGTGGAAAAGCTGTAAAAAATCGATGAATTTGGCCCACAACAAGCTATACATCTCATCTTGGGCAGTGAATGAAACTGTTGATTATTCATTAATATTATTATTTCACTTTCAGAAAACAGCCAAGAAGGGGTTGCTCCCGCCTCTGCAACTCTCTGATGTCTCCCTGTCTAAGATTCCCCCGCGGCCAGAGCCTTGTCAGCGTACATGTTAATTAGGATAATTAGAAACTACAGTCTGCTATCTAGCTAGCCCATTAATTAATTAATTAATTAATTAATTTGTCATAAGATAGTATATACTTCATTTTGAATTGCTTGCACAACGAAAATATGCATGCATATATATATATATATATATGTGGAGCAGCTAGCTATATAGCAATGGTTATATTAATGTTATATATATATATATATATATATATATATATGATATATCTTTTTAGATAGCCGATGATCAGATTCAGAGGGGAAAACAGGACGAATGAAGGTAAATTCAGAGATGGGGGACAAGGTGAAAAAAGTACAAACAGTACTGGAAAATAAAAGTCGTCGATCGTCTTGCTACGTACATATATAATATAATGGAAATGGAAGGTTGGAATTGAATTTTCTCAAACAGACCTTAATTAGTTAATTATTTCTGTGTTTAACGTACACCATCGTGACTTAAGTGTAATCATAAGACATATATATATACATTGATGCGGGAAATAACACAGAATTCGAATATAATTAGCCTAGCCCTAGCCCTAGCCCTAGCCCTAGCTCTAGCCCATGCATCAAACAATGACGGATATGGAGATATATGGGAACCATGATTTGATTTTGCACCCCCCAACAGATTTATGAAGTTGGGGCCTCATTTCTGTATACGGTATATATAGATATAACTGCCTGCTGCTTCAAATTCTTCAACCATCATCTAGTTTTTATATTAACGTATTAATCATAATTAATCTTCTAATTTTGATTTTTATTGTAATATGAGCTAGCTAGATAGCTTTACAATTTTATATGCACGGGTCACAAACCTGTATGTGATTAATTAGATAAAAAGCTAGCTCTAATATATCAAAGGAAATTAAATTAATCCAGAGTGGTATAATAATTCCATTGATTGAAAAACACGTTGGCCCATGCATGTGTATGCTTAAAAGACATAAAAAGTTACAAATAACCCTTTTTTAACTTTTTTAACTGCAGCGGATGTATTCTACCGATCCTGAATCAAATGGGTGGGTGTTGGACAAAATGACGGAAATACGGAGAAATTAAGAAACGCACAGAGAGAAGAAGCCAAAAGAAGGTGATGATCGATATTTGGACGTAAACATACATCAAAATCAAATCATTTAACCCCAGTGTCTTATGATATCCGATTAAGAGAAAAGTAGCTTATATATTATATATATATATATAGGTCCGAAATGCTTTTTCATGTGAAACGAAAGCACTTTTGGTCACCTCAGATCTATGCATGGTTATCTTCGCAAGATCTTGTACAATAACAATAAATAATAATAATAATAATAATAATATATTTGCGCATGAACCACAAGTTTGGGCCAAGAAAATACTGCCAAACAACACACAATAATGTTCCCATTCTACAATTGTGGGCCTCCACTACCTACCATATTACAGGGTTATGTCTCTTAATATTTATCGTATTAATTATTGTTTCAATACTCCAAATTTGGGTACTGTTTTTATATAATTATGCAATTTCTAGCCAAGACATTAAAGCTCCAAATGTGGAGAAATATTGTGGGGGGAAAATGGAGGAGGGACTTGCAGAAGAATTAAATTAGATGTAGCAGACTGCAGTACTTTCAGGAATTCAGCTAAGATATACAAAGCAAACTGGGTTTAACGATAATGTAAACCTATAATTTAGAAATATATATATATATATATATATAATAATTTAGAAAGGAAACAGATTTTCTTCTTTCTGACAGAAGAAGAGAAACCACTTGAATAATGAAATCTCAGAGAGCTCTAAAAAAAGAAGTTGTAACTATACAAATACAATTAATTTCTTCGAAACTCATCCATTACAGATTAATTAATTAATTAATTACCTGGAAGAGACTGGATTCAAAGCTCTAGCTAATCCATTCATGGCACCGTAACCTTTTGAACTAAACCCTAAACAGCCAAGTAATCCTTGTCTGTAAGGCAAGAATGTCTTCTTCCTCATCTCTTCAGCTTGAGCTCTGTTTGCTGTGTAATGCAATTCATGTGGTGATGGTGGAACTCTTCTTTTTCCTATCCCATTTACTGGTTTCTTCCCTTGAGATGCAGAATTTCCTTTTCCTTTTTGAACATTATTATTATTGCTGTTATTGTCATTATTCTCTGAAGTAGTACTGCTAGGGTTTGAGCTTGTAGGCAATTTCTTCTCTTTATGAAGAACTGGTGAAAATGAAATTGTAGACCAGAACTTGTTATTGCTTCTTCCTTCACTTTTGCTTCTGTAGAGAAAATCTTTCAGAAAAACCCATCTCTTTGAACTTCTACCGGCAGAAGATGATCTTGATGAAGAAGCTGAAAGTGAAGCTGCCGCCGCCGCCGCCGCCGCCGCTGCTATAGTTGTTTCCTCATTCTTGCTATTCTCGTTTCTTCCTTCCATGTCTTTAATATCATCTTTACCTAAACAAGAAGCTATTTTGTGTTGATGTTGCCTAACATCATCGCTTTCATCATCATCCCACTTCAAAGAAGCGCTTCTGAGGGGAGACAAAGATCTTGTCCTTCTCCTCATAGATTTATCTCTGACAACTCTTGGATCTCTTCCTCTTGTATTACTTACACTTATTTCTTCATCATCGTCCTCCTGCTCGAGATCCAGCAGTGGAGCCAAAACTTGAGGCCTCTCCAAATGTGTAGACAGCTTCATGGGTCGGATCTTTCCATCGAAAAACAACTCATCAGCTGAACTCATTGCACCCGACCCGGATCCAAACTCAAAACCAACACCCACAGAACCGCCATCACTACCAACGGCATCCGGTGAAGAAGAGGGCAGAACTGGATACGACGCCGTTAATGCAAAGTGCATGGGACTCGCCGGAGCACTGTAATAAAAACCGCCATTTACGGGTCCGGCTCCTCTTCCGGGGCTCGACGGAGCACTGACGTAAGGAGTTGAACAAGTGCTGTCAAACTGATCATCAGAGGAACTAGATTGCACCAGTTCCTGGGAATGGTTTGATGTTTTCTCATTGTCAGTGTTATCAAAGCCGGATGTCGGGTCTCGGGTTGAATATCCGCCATTGTTAAGCTCCATTTTTGTTGGAAGTGGTGAAAACTTCAGCTTACGAGAAAAAGAAGAAGCATTAGATTTTGAAATGGGAAACAAAGGGTGGATTTGTAAGAGAAAGCTAGAGATTTGTACTTGTATGAAAGTGGGAGAGGGGATCTTATCTATAATTTACACGTCCTCAGAATTTTTAATTATGAGAATTTTTTTTTTTAATTTTTTAACATTTGTTTAAAGAGAAGTAGACAACTTTTGATGGTAATTAATAATTCACTCATTAATCATCTCATAATTTTATTTTCAATTATTTTGCTGCGCATGATTTCAATACGTTTCAAATGGATAATAACATCTGAGTCCCTGAATTTTAAAAAAGTTTTACAAATGATGACACAATTATATTTCTTTTGAGAAATAATCCTTTTATCTTTGTTGAAATGACAAAATCACCTTCATGATATTGATATTGAGGATTAGAACACAAATGGGTCATTTTGATAAGGGCTAGGGATTTATATGTTAAAAATAACAAGTTATGTCCTTATTTATGAGAATGTAAAATTTTAGGGATCCACATACTCTATTACTGTTATTAATAATAATATTTAAAAAAGAATAGTTAATTATTTAAAGAACATATTTAATTTAACTAAGCGAGAAGTATATTAAAAAAAAAAAAAAAGGCAGGAAGTTAAAATGAATATTATTAATAATATTGCAAATCTTTAAATGCTACAAACTCAAAAAAGTCAGTGGTTGCCAACCCGAATTAAATGCCTCAAAAGGGTAAATGGTCCCCCATTAAATGTTTCAACTTGCAACAACATTACTTACATACGTACGTACGTACGTATATTGTTTTTTAGGAAAGGAAGAGGGAAAATCGTGTAATAAATTATTATTATTATTATTATTATTATTATTATTATTATTATGAATAAAAAAACTTGGTGATTTGTAAATAATAAAAATAAGAAATATTAGCATTGAGAGAAGAGAAGGGATCTTGGTGGAAATATGGGAAAGTAACGGGGTCATGTCATGTCATGGACAAATTAAAAGTACAAATTTTTAAACAAAATATAAAAAAGAAATAATAATAATAATAATAATAATCGGGTACACAAATATTAGTTGGAGTAGAGGTAGAGGGTAGCACGTTCTCTTTCTCTTCTATTCTCTTGTGATAAGCCACTCAAAACGACGCCACTTTTGTTAATTAATCTCCAAATCTATAAAATTATAATGTAATGTAATTAATTTTAATTAAATTAAATATTCTAAAATCCACGTGGCATAAGGTTGAAAACTTATATATATATATATATCTATAGAAAAATCATATCTTTGTTTAATTAAGTTGCAGTACAATGGTGAAAGACAAGGGACATGAACAAAAATTGGGAATGTAGGAACTGGCTTGGCTACCTATATTTGATTCCCTTATGAGAAAGCCTAAGAAAAGTAACAAAGTTTATGTTTAGAGTTAGAGGCTCTCATTCATAGAACCATTGATAGCTTTTGGGCAAGGAAGGCTGGGAGGAAGGGCTCTTCCCTAATTAATTAATTAAAATAATGATTGTAAAATATTTTTATTTAATTGACAATTAAATTAATCAGAATGAAGATCACAGAACGTATGTATAACATCAACAGGTATGTTGCAGAAAGAATAATAATACATTACAGAGTACAGAACTTTTTCTTTTTTCTCAGTATCCAAGAAATTAAAATAATGGAGAAGAATATTTTGGTAGCCCAAGAAATGAAATGTGCACACAACCCAATCAAAACTTGACACCTGGAGCATAGCATTTTGTATGTGTATGTATGTTTGTATATAGCTTGGGACCCACTTGAGAAGACATAAAAAGAAAGAAAGAAAGAGTATCACATGGGATGTTTGTTGATCAAGAATCAAAGATCTGTCTTTTTTTTTTTTTTTAATAGAAAAAGAAATCATGATGTATGTATGTGTCTCTGTGTATGTATGAATACATTAATTGTTTCACTAAATTGTCCGAGTCTTGTTATGAACATGAAATAACAGAGACTTACAACATCAATCAATTTGGGTCAAGTGCAAGTTGGGGAATTGGTGGTCTATTCTATAGTCTAGTCTATAGATGTGAAAATATGGTAAATTTTAATTTATATTTTATAATGTTTGATTTCAAGTGGGCTACCTGTCACGTGCCCAGCGAAACGGCACGTGTGACACACTCATAAACCCTCATGTTAAGGGTAAGTTTTATTAGCGCGACGCATATCTAACTGATTTCGGTCTGCCTCGCTCTCATTAGGAGGACGGCTTCAGTCCCCGACCAATTCAGGCAAGGATGGTTTAAGTCCCCTCTACATAATAACCTTTGGGACTAAAGCCGACTTTGCACAATGAAACATCAATGTGCTTGAACTATCACACCCTAACACACCCAGCCAATATGCGATCTCTTGTGCCGTAACATTCTTCCCCACCAAAAATCGTTCATGCCCTCGTGCACGTGGTCATTTTCAAATTTTTTGCCAGCTCAATTGGTAGACCATCGAGGTCCTACCCTGCATACCGCTCCATTCCATAACACCTATCTCCCCCGAAAGTTAAGGAGACTCCCGTAAAGAAAACACAGTAACATCAAGTTATGCGGGCATGCCATCCTCGGCGCAAGGTGGTAGTAGTATTTGGCGTAGATGAGGCGCTATGTGGTTGCCTTTCAAACCACTATGCTCATCTTCCCTTAGGAAGATCCCATACCACGGGACACAACGTGGTGCGAGCACACCCATATTCGGGGCAGCATGGCGAAGGGTCACACAATAGACACCCCACTTTCCCTCGCCTAATCTTACGGGCTATTATTCTCGGCTATCTCGGTGGATACCCACAGGAGTCAAGAACTTAGCAAGATTTTGCGGAAATTCTCGTTCCTGCTCTGATACCATTTGTCACGTGCCTAGTGGAGCGGCATGTGCGGCACCCTCATAGACCCCCATGTCGAGGGTAAGCTTTGTTAGCGCAACACATATCTAACTGGTTCTGGCCTGCCTCGGCCTCATCAGGAGGACGGTTTCAGTCCCCAACCAGTTCGGGCAGAGGTGGTCTAAGCCCCCTCTACATAATAGCCCTTGAGACCAAAACCGACTTTATACCATAAAACATCAATGTGCTTGAACTGTCACACCCTAACACACCCAGCCAATATGCGATCTCTTGTGCCGTGACATATGACTCAAGAATAAATGAATTTGGTCTCCAAGATAAATATATATATATATTGTTTTTAATTAATAATTATATATTGCCTAAGCCTAAGCTAAGCTTAAGCCACACCCTACCGACCCCAATGCTTTAAATTAAAAATTAAAAATTATTTCAAATTTAAGTGAAAAAAAGAATTGAAATTAATTATTAATCTAATCCTAATTGAACTTAGTTCTAAAATTGAATGCCGTCACAAATTCAGAGGCTCCCCTCTCCGTTGAAGGTGTGGTTCAAATTTCAAATCTACTAGTGTAGACTAAAAACAAACAGGGCTATTGGATTTCACTGTCTTGATGACTTACTTTCCGCAAAAAGCTTTGTATCCTACTTTCCCGTACGAATGAAAATGGAAATCAGAATTCAGATGCATGAATGTGGACAAATGATTTCATCCCTAAAATATGCTCTGCTTTCTATTTATAAGCAGAGCAGAACAGAACAGAACAGAACAGAACAGATTGTTTTCTATCCAAATGGAAATAGTACAACAAGATTCTCTACATAAAAACAATTCACCTACATACACTATATAATTTAAACGCAAGAAACCCAACTAGAAAAATTACTATTAGTAGAACAAAAAATCACAAACCAATTCATCTAACAAACAAGTTAATATCTCGCTCTCGATTTCCTCACCTTCTTCTAATGCTTCTTTGTCAAAATCAAGCCATTTCCCCACCTGTGAACTCATGTCCTTTTCTACAAGCTCATCCACCATCATGTCTCCAGCACTCTTCCAACCACGTACCTCTTTGTACAATTCTTCAACCAACAATTCCTTCCTTTGAAATAGCATCGCCCATTTACCCCGCCCCTGGGAGCTTCTGACAAAAAACTGTTGCCATTTCAAATCCAGGCATTCATAAACGAAATCAAACAAAACTTTACGCCCAAGCTTGGACTTCTCGTCTACATTTCTTCCCATTTTGCTTTCACAATGCTCCAGCTGGTTGAAGAGGTTTGATGTTATACAATTGTGGGTCTGACCCAGTGCAAACTCCTCAATTGTTAACTCTGCATTGTCTAGTAATTCCCTCAAGTAATTGAATTCCCAGTTGCTCGATTCATTTACATCTACAAGACTAAATGTTCTAGTCATAATCTTTTTGCCTGTTTTCCCAACCGTGATAGAAGAAGCCCAGTCAGATGACTCAGTCTCACAATCCATGGATAATGATGCATCCGTAACAAGCAAAGTGGATTCCACTTGATCTTGTACCCATAAAAACTGCTTCCTGTCTGAAAAGAGACAGTATATTTATTCGTTAATACTCATTCACTGGAATCATAGATTGATTGATTGATTGATTGATTGATTGATTGCTTGCTACATCAGTCATGCACGAAAAAGGAAAAAGGACTTTCAGGTGTATCGTCATACTTAGTCCAACCAAAGAAAGAAATGAAAGGAAAGACTGTAATTTACCATTGGTGCTGTCTCTGCTATCTGAGCAATTAACACTCGTGTAAGAATGTTCAAGACTTGAAACTGAGCTAGAATTTTGATAATCAAATTCTCTTCCATTTTCATTGTTGTTGCTGCTATTGCTATGCCTTTCCATTTCTTCAGCTTGTTGAAACTGTTTGAGTCAAGAGAGTTTGAGTGGTGCCATGAGTATTGTTTCAAGATATGTCCAAGTAAAAACAAGTAACAAGAATAGTCGTGCTCCATAAACTAGGAGAACAACTTAATTTTAACAAGACAATGTAAAATTTTACAAATCTTTCTTGCTTAAGGTAGCTTGTTTGTATAATATATGAGCATACAATCAAGAGTATCTACGGCTGTCATTTAACCTGAACACGAAAGGTTAGCTTGTGCAATGACAGGTTGAAACTGCCAAGACATAATATGGCAGCATATTTTCCGGACAGATAATCAGATTCCTAGAACTTGACCACAAAAAAACCTATGCACCTAGAAATTAAGATTTCAGACCTATACTCTAGAACATGAAGCCATCACAACTAATTTTTGGACATATTTTCATGATGGAATCTAGTCCATTAATAATAATGGAGGGATAAGTTAATTCATAAGACTGAGTGAATATAAAGATCAATGAGACAGACCTGCCACTTTGGGTTGATGCTAAATGCAGAACTATTATTTGAGGTTGAACAAGAGTTGTTGAGGTAATCAGAATTATTGTTATCTAGACAAGGTTGAAGCCTTTGGTCTCCTTTTGCTGTTACCACGCCTTGTCTGGGCACTGAATCTTGTAAACTGGAGGCTGCAATACCAGAATTCCCCTCTCTGACCACATTACAGTGGGATGACTCAATCTTACAGGTCAATTCCATGAGTTTTTGCTCCAAAAGAACACTCAAAGAATCACCACCATCAATTATATTCAACGCCGGGGACGATAAGGTTGAGGTTTTCAAATTAAGCTGTTTATTATCACTAAAACAATCAACATTGAAGGTGTTATTTTTTCCCATGACTTGACCAGAGGACTCAGGATCAGACCTGGATCTTATGGGAGATGAGAATGTAAATGAAACAACATCCATTCCATTCTTTCTATTATCTGCTGCACCCCAATTCATGGACCCTTCAATTGCAATTTTACATTTTATAGACTTCTCATCTTTCTTCATTTCATTATCCACAATACTTTCTTCAGAATGAGAATCACCATTTGCAGATTGTTTCTTTCGAGATAAATTCTTAGCTTTAGATGACAAAAGCTCCTTGCTGGCATTGTTTGTTGTTAAGCCTGTCTTTCTGGACCCAGTGTCAGAGTTGGCAACTGCCTTCTTTACAGACCTTTGTGGCCCTATAGAACCACTTGTGGACTTTGATCTTCTAACTTGCTGGTTGAGAGCAGAAGTCTTTGAATTTGATCTTTCTTTATTCGATGTATAATTCTGCTTCTGGTTATTCTGCCTAAGCACATGGTTAGACCTGCTTATAGAAGTTCCCTTCTGTGAAGTCCTTTGCGTTTGTGTATCCGGCTCCCTCTTGCAAGAGTGGTTTGATTTACTACCACTCTTTTCCTTAGGGATCATAGAACTCTTACTACTACTACTACTACTTGAGGGCGATCCCTCTCTCCTCTGTGCATTGTTCTTCGCTTGTACAGCCATCAAACCTGATTTTCCTTTCTTCCTTGTGTTGTCAGGACTTCTCTTTTCTACATTCACAAAAGCCTTAGCTGGTGTACTGTCTGATTCACGGTGGTTCTGGTCACAATGCTGTACTTTCATATACTTACCAGTGACAGATTCATCAGATTTTAGAGGCCTTGACACTCTATTGGTAGTTTCCATTTTCTCTTTCACATCCCAAAGTCTCAAAGGAACTGAAGATACGATTGATGGCCTTTTACCCTTTGAACTTGCCTGGGGACTTGCCTCAATTATCTTTGCAGCTGCCTCCACAATGTATGCTGTATTTCTCGTAGGGCCAAACCCCTGACTCTTGATAGGAGATAACAACTTATGGTGAGTGATCGGAATTGATTTAGCAGATTTTGGAGGCAGCATTTCAGTTTGAAATCTCTCGATTGGTCGGTTCTGCACCTTATGCGCCGCCCTAAATTTAACTTGATTCCTATAAAATAACTCTTTACTAGGAATGTTGAGATAGTGGTTTTCACTACACAAATTAGGAATATTCCTGTCATAACAAAACGTTCTCAGAGAACCCAAATCAGAATACAGAGTAGAACAAGGTTCGGGAGCATTTGATGTGGGCAAAGAGTCCAAACCCATAAGTCTAGCAACTACCCCTGGTGCTCTAGATCCATATTCTTCGTCACTAGTTAATGATGAAGCACAATTAAGTTCACTACCTTTGTTACTTGAACTTGCTCGGCTCTCATCCACCTCTATCTGCCAACGTAGCAATGATGAACATATTAATCACCAATCATTAATACTAGTACTAGTACTACTACTTTCAAAACACAAATGAGTCAACAAAAGATTTTGAATCAAAGTAGGAGAAGAAATACCCACCACTTGAAGCAGTGACTTAGCCATGGTCCCAACATTTTCTTTTCCTTTCTTTGCTTCTTCTGGGATCAAAACACCAAGAATTAACAAATAAACACAAAAACTGAACATGAAGATTACAAGCATTTTCATAATCTGTGAGAACACTGAGGTACCATCCAATTCTTGATTATTTGCAAAAAGTTTCTTCCGAGATTTGCCATTCCAGTCAAACAAGTGAAGAAAGCCCCCCCTTGAACGTTTTTTCTCGGCCTCCATCATTTTATCTACCAACAAAATATTCAAGAATAAATAAGAATATTCAAGGAAAACTCAGAGGCACAGATTAAGCTTTATCACACTTGCAGTTCATAAACTTACCATGTGATGAAACCAGCAGCTAATATTTAACCGAAATCATACCGAATTTTAGCTACATTGCAAATTCAGCTAGAATTTAAGCTCACAGAACACGTTAAATTGAAATATTATTCAACATGCAAATCACATTATTGATCTTTCGAATCTAGAAATTAAAAAACCAGCAAACACATTGAAGCTATAAACACAAATTGCAATTAAAAGTATATACTTTTAAAGAGCGTCCAAAAAAGAAAAAACTTGTCTTACCTAAAATCTTTTAAACGCAGAATCCTAGTTTGCAAACTTCGGCTTTCTATTTGCTTTCCATAACAGAAAATCATCCAAATCGCGTAGATTTAGGCTCAAAAATCACAATGGCGATAACAAAACAGAACCAAATCCAGCTGGGTATTCTTCACAACGAACAAAGGCACAAACTTTTTCGGTCATCTCGGTGTCAAGAGAAACACCATTCAGTAAATCCCACAAAAGCACTTTCCTTTCCACTCATTTTAGGCTAAATTTGAAGTATCAAAGCCAGAGTAGGTGTAAAAATTCGATTTTCATTTTTGATGAAATAGAATCGACCAAAGAAGAACACAGACAGAGAAGAATATATGGGTTGCATTAGCAGATACTAAGTCAGATAAGAAATGGGTAAATGGGTCCAAACCCAGTAAAGCAGCGAACAGTTAAGAACTAAAGAGACATTAAAAAAGACTTTGAGGAGAGGGGAGAGAGAGAGAAAGAGAGTCAGAAATGTCTGGTCTGATTTCGAGCAATAAATCTGGAGAAGAGAGAGAGTGAGAGAGAGGACATCCAACCCAACAATGCAGTTAATATTTTAAGCTCCTCTCCTGTGAAACTGTCTGTTACTTCCACTTGGACATATGCCATTGGCTTCCACTGGGACCCAACAGTGTCTTTGGTCCACTTTGCATTTTCCAAGTCAGTGAACTCAGATCAAGGGTTCAAAACTTCTGATTACGGACGCAAAGATCATTTTCTATTTTGTTTTTCCTTTTTCATTTTCTGGGAAATTATCTGACAACTTAAAACAGTACAAAGGATGACTATGGAATCAAAACTTTTGTTGCCAGAAAGGGCGGTAAAAGTTAATGATTTCTGAAAGCAAAATCAAAATCACGTAGGCTTTGAAAAGAACAAACAACTCTTCAGACCTCTTTTTTTTTTTTTCGTTTTTTGTTTTCTTTCGCTGGTCCTTTTTGCCAATCAGTACATACAAATGTACAAGAACTTGTCAGTATTTCACTAACTTCATCTCGTATCAGCAATGAACTTTGCTGCCAGGCCAGTTGCCATCTTGAAAGCTTACCAAGTTCTTGTAGGTGAAAATTAAAGCTTACCAAGATCATATATATATATATATATATATTTATATTCCATTTCTCTAACTCCAGGGCAATCTTATTTTTAATTCTAAAATTACTTACCATTGCAGGAAGGACTCATTGTAAGCTAAAGGCAGCAAGTTGATATTTTGGCGACTAACAAAAGGCAAAGCCAATTCCAATGTGCGGGAAGGGAAGTGTTAATTAAATTATTGTGAATAATAAGCTATTGCTAAGATTCTTGGGGATCGGCAAATCAATGCATAATTTCAACTCTGGACCCCCTTAACGAAAAAGTTTAAGCTAAATTGAAGGGGAGAGAAATTTTTGGATTGAAGCAAGGTTTCACTACTTTAGTCTTTAGGAAATATTAATTAATTAATGGGTAACACACGTGAATGAATGAATAGATTATAATTATATTATCTTTGTATTATATTTTATTTATGGAGTCGTTGACATGTCATTATCTAATTCTAATCAAATCAAATATTTCTTTCTTTTTTTCTTTCTTTCTTTCTTTCAATGGATATGTTATTAATCAACAATAATTTTGCAATATTGCATTGCCTGTGCTGTTTGTGAAAATATTCTGCTGGAGTCTTAATGCGTTTTCTACATCTTAAAAAAATTAAATCTTAGATTCATTGTGTTCTATTGTATTGTTGACTCTATTGTTACTAGCCACTACTGTGGGAGATACTAATTAATGCTTGCCATGCATACATGATGATGATCCTTAATTGTATGTTTGATTTTGAATTTTGAAAGTGTTTACACAGAAGTTGTCCAACAAAAATTTTGTCCAATGATCAAATTTTTAGTTTCTTCTCGTTAATTAAATTTTGAGGTGTCGTCTTTTTAGAAGACAGACAGTAAATTTATTTTTCTAAAATAAAAAAAATAATAATAATAAAATAAGTAGTGAATAGACATTGCACCTTGAATGTAGACTCACCAGCTTGATTAACTATAAAAAATATCCTTTTTTTTTTTTTTGTTCAATAACCTATCCTAATTGATTGTTTAATTTTTTACATTATTTACGTCGAATGAGACAACATACAACAATTGTAGGCTGTGTAAGAAAACGTGTAAGTTACGACGTTGCTGAAAACAATGTACGACATGTCGTTACATATATTTTATGCATGTAGATAAGATAGGTTTCTAAATTTCTATTTCTGGTAAAGTAGTAAAGAGAGTTCGTTTTTATGCTCAATCAGTAGTGCTTTTCGGAAGGAGAAATGCAGAAGCAGCAGTGGAAACCAAGAATCAAGTGATTTTATATATACATATATATATATATATATATATATATATATATAAAGACAACAAAAAAACCTTGAGATTTCATAGACCCACCTCATAAAATTGAATAATAAAAACATAATCAAGCAGCAAGATTTAGATTTCAGACTCATTTTTGTACAATGTTCCACACTTTACGATCAATAAGAAACCAGTGTGAATCAGTACAATCAATAAGTCTATTTCTTCACCAATGTACCTTGCCTTGAAAACATCTGCAAGCACATATGAGTGCGTGTGACACCTACATGCATAAATTCTCCAGTGTGACTTGAGAAAGACAGTTCAATTTGGTTCCTTACCCCGTTCAACCTTCATGAAGCATATCCTCATTCAAGGATTTTTTTGACAGATTGTTAAAAAGGATTGTCCTCTTTAAAATGACGGGACCAAAATTTAAGAGGAAAATAGCATTTCTTGAACTTTATGTACTTGAGGCATCATGGAGCAAAGAAAATGAGCATTTGCAAGGATGCATTAGTGACAGATTTAAACACACCTCAGCAGATGACAATGAACATGCTGTGCTCATTGGGAAGTCTTGAGACAATTATCACACGGATTGGAACCATATTTGCAAGTTTTCCGATCAAAAGACTCTCCAAAGTGTTCAAGTAAAGTTTGTCTCCGGCATTCAACCTAAAAAATTCCCAACAATTATGCAAGCTCATATAACTTTCGGCAGTATGTAGCAACAATGTCAATACAAAGATATTATAGAAAAATAACTTGATAGAGCAACAATTAACTTGCCTTAAGTTCACAGTATTGCTGCATTTTCTGAGCTTGAGCCATTGCAGTTTTAAACATTTCACTCTTAAAACCTTGACCATTTCGTAACATACACACAACCCGGCTGAAATCCTTCCTCCGGTATAGGACAATGCATACTGAAGGAAGATTATCTCTTCCAGCCCTTCCAGACTCTTGATAGTAGCTTTCAATCGACTTAGACAATGTATTGTGTACAACAAAGCGCTGACATCAATAAAAAAACCACATATCAAAACAATGGGAAAAGAAACAATGCAGTAGGCTACAATATTGACTATGCTCTATTAACCACAAATGTGGTAAAGTTTGTGACCGGACACATATAAATCTGCAAATAGTGTAGTCAATATGCAATCACAAAGGACCACAGTCTAATTGAATGTCGAACAGAAGCATTAGAGACATAGACTTTGGATCTAATCTGGACTTACAACATCTGGTTTGTCGATTCCCATCCCAAAAGCAATAGTAGCAGACACAATTTGAACCTCTCCTGTATGCCATTTCTTTTGGACAGCGACTCTCTGACGAGCTGCAAGACCAGCATGGTAATATACCGTCTTAATCTTACATTTGTTACTTAGAAAGTTTGAAACCTCAACACATTCATTTTTTGAAAGACAGTAAACAATTCCACTCTGATTCTTGAAACGCTCCTTTATAAGCTGCCCAAGCTGCTTCAGTGCTTCATTGGACTTCCCAATCACTTCATATGTCAAATTGGGTCTATCAAAGCTTGTCTCAAGGACAAGAGCGTAAGGAATCCTTAAAGCTTTTAGGATGTCCTGAAGAATCAATTAACATGAGAAAAATGTTATTTAGACGAGACACGGAAGAAAAAACATACATTGTTGCAACTATTATTACCTGACAAACAGACGTGGTTGCTGTGGCAGTCAAAGCCATCACAGGAACAACTGGAAAATTCTGCTTAAGACATCCTAACCCCCTGTAATCTGGACGAAAATCATGTCCCCACTGGCTGAGAACGCAAGTACAGCAAGAAGAAATTAGTTGGTCGAAGTTTCTTGATGTCAAAAGTTACACATTAAGAGTTGCATTACTTGATTCTCATTATTCAAAACCCTACAACTCTGCAACATCTATTTGTCACAAGCAATGTAAAGTAAGAACATACCTCACACAGTGCGCTTCATCAATAACAAAACCCGCCAGTTGTCCCTGAGATTCATAACGAAGCACATAAATCACATCATCAGTAACCAAAATTTTCACTACTACATGCTTTATACATGTCTGGTCAGAATAACAAAAGCTCACCTTCCAATATAGGCATTTTAGAGTTTCAAAAAATGAGACGTTCCCAACAATTCTTTCAGGAGTCACATATAAGAGCTTACATGATGGTTTATCTTTCCTGGAAGTAAATGTAAATGTGAAAATAAATCGATGGAGGGAATCTAGTCAAGAATAGAGTACTTAATATTTGAAACATAATATGGTTGCTTATGGCTCATGAATATCATTTTTGTCCAATTTTCATAAAACTCTCTGAAAAAACTTCTTGAATTACAGTAGCAGGTAGAATTCACATATGAACTGAAATAAAGGAAAAAACCATCTCCTAATAGGTCACAGTGCAGAGAAAGTACTGAACCTTGCCTTAGCTCTTGGAGAACGGCTGCTGCTTGGGAAGCAGTTTGTTGAGAATTCAAGAAAGTTGCCGGTATTCCAAACTTGAGGTTTAATGTAATTATTTGGTCCTGAATGAGAGAAAGTAGAGGTGATATGACCACTGTTACACCTGGTTTCAGAGTCGCTGGAAGCTGTAAGAAACAAACAGTCAGCTGTGATCCACAACACACTTGTTCTGAGATAGGAAGACAAGTTACTGCATATACAAAGAAAGAGATATCACCTGGTAACATAGACTTTTACCACCTCCAGTAGGCATAAGAACAAAGCAATCTTGCTTTGCTAAAGAAGCTTTACACGCCTGATGCTGCAGTGGTCGAAAGGTCTTGTTCCCAAATATCACAACATTTGCAAATTCCAAATCATCCAAAGCCTGTAATTTTTCAAAACTAAGTGTTCCGTGTTCAATTTTTGACATCCGCGAATGATGTTTCGTATTAGAAATTGACGAAACTGAGTTATTAATGTCGTTGCTCTGACCATTTTTAGGAAAAAGAAAACCAAAACAAGCCCTTCACTATCCAAACTACCATACACAACAATATATATATGTAAAAATGTGTAACATTACAACTAGCAATGATGAAAATAAAAATTTCTTACCACAGATTTTGAAGATTGTTTAACCGGGGTCAAAAAAGGACCTTTCCCCTCTGGGAAAGAAGAGAAATTAATTCTATGACCCTTCTGCTTCAAAATTTTGAAATCCAAGTCTTCACTGTCGCTAGAAGAATCCAATTCCATCAAAGGTGTTTGCTTTTTAGATTCAGGCGAATCGTCTGTAATGTCAATGTAATTTCTGACATTTTTATTTTTATTATTATTAGTATCATCATTATCATCAAGAACTCCTTTTTCCAACATGTTATTCAAAGCTCCGCAAGCTTCTGATTCCATGGCCTGCAAATCATCCCAGTCTTCACTGTCTCGCATAATTTCGGCCAGAGAAGCAAGAAAATCATCCCCGCAATGTTCCACAGAAATAAATTCTCGACCATCGTCGCCTTATAAAATTAAATTTCAAAACTAAATAAACAAATAATCCAGAGAACCCAAATTTAAAAAAAAAATAGAAAAAAAATTAGGTACCGTAGAGGGAAATCAAGCGATTCAAGCATTTGTTTGCGGAATCTGGATCGAAGCCAAAATCGAAGGCCAAGCTTAGCAATCGAGTCTTCTCGAACTCAAAATCGTGACCGTCCATTATGCTGAATTGGATCGAATGGTGAAATTGCCCGCGCTAAATTATGCTTTGAATTGTCGAAACCTAGAGCGAACTTCGTTTATACACGAGGAGGATGCGAGACTTTGGCATTTTGGGGGTGTGAAACGACGCCGTTCTGTCTTTCTTTTTCCCGCCCTTTTTCTGTTTAATCCGGCCCCGCGTAAATCCGGTAGTTCATATTTAATTTATTTAAAATTCATCTTAGAGTTCTGAGATAAGATAACATCACAAAAGTAAATAATAAAGATAAATTAATCAATTTTTACTATTATTATCATTATTATTATATATTAATCAATTAGCTAGCTAGCAGTCAACACATATGTACCGGCCTAATTAATATGAATTAATTAATTAAGCTCCAAAATCCAAATAATTATAAGTTTGTGCTTAAACAGATTACAATATATATGCTTTGCATGCATGCATGTATCCATGCAAACATTATTTTTTACGTTGACGTAAATTTTTTTTTTTAGAAAAAAAAGAAAAAAAAAAAACTCACAAACAAATTCTTTCTTCGTTCTTCCTACAAATTACGAATTTGGCTAGACGCCATGAATAACCTTAGAACATTTTGTCTTGAGCCAGCGGTAGCCGTCTTTGATGGAAGATTTCACTGTACCTTCGTAAGAATAATACTTGTATTTAGCTACTCTTTTTCTTCTCTTCGTTTCGGGGTCATTTAACCATGGAAACATTAATACAGATGATTTCTTCGACGATCTGCTTCTCTTTACAATTTCTTTGTACGAATTAATATTATTATTAATGTAATCATCATGCAATGAACGAGACCGAGACCGAGCGGTGGCACCGTAGAGTCCGCTGGTTGTCCTCAAGGTCTTGACATCCACATTAATGTCGAGGTCCCGGCCACCCCCGCCACCACTACCGCTGTAGGATAGGTAGGAGCTGGAGGGCGGCCGGAGCTCGTTCATAACCGATGGATTTCTTGCTTAATTAGGGTAAAATAAAGGCAAAGGTAATTAATAAAGAAAGGAAACTTAAAAGAGTTTGGAAATTGTATTATTTTTATATGGATATATAATTAGGTTCATTAATTAGTGATTTTCTGTTGGGAGAAGAATGGAAGATATTAATTAATTAAGATTTGTTTATTGGTGAAACCAGATTTTTCGGTGTATGTGGATTTCGGAAATGGTAGGATAATGTGCAATTTTGCTCAAATTGAATTACATTGTTACTAGCCTTTTCTTTTTAAACAAATATATTGTTATATGTATGTTTGCATGCATGTACATTTTTTTTTTTTTAGTCCTGAATTCTCTCTTAATGTAAGTTTCTCGTAATTGTTTTGACACTTAACACACGATGCCTATATTAATTCGTTAAGAAAATAAGAGTTTTTTGATTTATATTTATTTAATATTTTTGGTTATTAGAATTTAAAAACATAAAACTCTTTTTCCCTGAGTTGATAGATATCACATTATTTCCTCAACACAGAGTTAAAATGAGAAAAACAAAAAAGGCTTATTTTATATATTAATCATTGTGATCACATTAAAAAATGGGAGAGTTATATGTATACGTGATTAGTTAGAATATTTGAAAATTAGTTCTTTGAGGGTGTTACCATCGATAAAAGTAATTTCCCAAACAAAGTTTTGAAGCAAGAAGGATTGAATTAACGATTTTAGTTATTTCTTCATAAAAAAAATTAATTTTAAAATCTGAAAGCAGAAATGAGAAAACCACAAATATAGATAAAAAAAGCAAAAAAGCAAAAAAGCAATAAGTGGATTTGCAGAGGACTAGGACTAATGTTGCCAATGAAGAATATTAATTACCGTGTACTGTGACTGACAAACGACATTTTTCCGCTTTTTTTTTTTTTTTTTTTTTTTACCGTACAAGTGAGCATTGCATAGGCATAGGCGCATAATAATATACACAACCATCTACAACTAACTCCACGACGACATCAGTAGAAACTAAATCGAAATAACATAAGTATAATATCTACGGATGAGTATGTTGTTATGAACTGGCTGAAGAAAACTCAGATTCAGATAGTCAATGTCATTGGTACTTCCTTTCCCTCCTCCTTAATCATATTTTTCTTTTTGGATTTCTTTGGATTATCCATCTGCGACACCTGAACATACACCATAGCAACGAGTTTAAGATAAACACGCAAAATGCAACACACACTCCCTCTCTCTCTTTCTCTCTCACTCGTGTATGTATGTATATTTTACGTGCACTCCAGGAGTCACAGACACCTGGGTTGGGTGATTGATCCAATCATTTATGGGGTATCGCCCATACATCAAAATTTGCTTTCCACATAAAAATATTCTTTTTGGTTGATATACTCACAATGTAGGATTTCCACTCAATTTTATCGTGGCCCTCCGAGACAGTAGTAGTAGTAGGGGGCGGAGAATGACTACGAACTTGGTGGAATATATGAATCAGTACCACAGCATCCAGCGCAGCATACTCTAGCTGCATACCATCGTAGCATACGATCAGTTTTGTTGGTGCCTCCGTTACTTGCATAGATAAAATGTGATACAAGACAGAAAAACGGATGCAACCTCAAACATTTTTAACCTTACAATCATTCAGAATTATCAAATACTAAAACTCCATACAAATTAAATCATCATATCTATTTAAATGGAAAGTAACCAAAAACTCCGACATCCCTCAATATTTGCAGAAAAATAACTAAGGATACAACACACTCAATTCTTCCCCTTCTAATTAACTCTTCTAAAGCAACAAGATCATCAGTTACTATGGTGTGAAAAAATTCCACTGGAGAAAACTAATATTGAGAAAGTTCTGCAACATCTAGCAACAGTATCTTTTGCTCCAATCTATCTAATTTTATTAGTGAAAGCACTAAGGCTTTTTTTTAAGCAAGTAAGCAGTGGTGGAGCCATTAATCTGTTATCTATATTTTCAATAGTACTTAATATTGTAGGAGTTGAGGACACAAACTGATAGCCCATATACCAGCTAAGCATTTGAATACAATTCTGTACCTGTTACCTTTTTTCTTTGCCTGGATAAAAAGTTGTAACAAGAGAAAAGACGAATATATTAGAAACTGAAGATACCTGGTTTTGACTCAAAGGCCGTAGCTCCCAGTTGCTATTCCTTCTTGTTTTGTTCAAGCCTGCTCCCAATATTTTCTTATTTAATAATATCCACAGACAGAGAGAGGGAGGAGGACACAATCATAAGCAAGCATTATGTTAGATGTGGAACACATTGGTGACACAAAAGGAAGAGCTGGGACTAATGTCATCTTTGACTTACCTTTGCAAGTCCTGAGAGACCACCTCGAGGTTCCTTGAATACATTCTGAATGTCCAATAACATTTCATAGTGTTTAAAACATTTCAAGTCTTCATATGAATGAGCCAATTGCTTTATATCACATTGAAAATTATAACCTACAAGGTACAAAAAGCACACATTATATAATCTCGGGTTTATAAATAAATATTATGAGATATTCTAGTGGAAACAAGAAATACTCTTCCAAACCAACAAGCATGTAGTGATAAGTGAGATACTAGCTGGGATAAACTAAAGATGGCCTATAAATCAGAAGATCATAAACAGGAGTGCAGCAAAGCTTAAAAAAGGGTAATCTTTGGTGCCCTTATCAAAAATCTTGAATAATTAGATTTTGCTTAAAGATATAAAATTGATTCTCCCAAAACAAGCATGCTTTGATATCTCATACCAAGTTTTAGAATTCCAGGAGACTGCAAAATGCGAGTTAGGCAGCTGTCTAAAACATCAGGCACATCTTCATATAACTTTATCAGGTCAAAGATAAAAACCATCTTATCAGAAGCAATTTGCATTATAGAAACCTGAAAGATGAAACAGGCACGTTATACAATGCAATTGTACAAGGAGGATGAAGAGAAAAATTATTTACATATTCATAAATAATAGCTAACAACAAACATTTCCATGCACAAAATAACATCTACCAAATTGTTAAAACCCAAAGATACTTTTCTTTTCTTTTTTGCAAGTAATTTAGATCAATGGTAGCAATGGATATGACCCAACCATACAAAAGGTCTGCGAGGAAGTGACCAAATAAATTTATCATAATAAACAAAATAACTTATAGTTGGCAATCAGAGCCACTTCGGCAATCAAGAGAAGAAGCAAGGAAAATGGATTAGTTATGGTAAGTGGAATTAGATTATCTGTAAGTACCTTGTTTGGTCTGCTGCCTTTTTCATAATTGGGTTTCCACTCACAATCGATGCCCACAACCTTACATCCTTCAATGATGCAAGTTGCATTCCGCAAGCCATCAACCTCATCAACCCAGATTATGTCTTCTACAACTAATTCTTTAAGATGCAAAAAGCGATTATTCATAAAACCAGCCTCAGGTTCTGAGCAATATCAAACAGCAGCAATAAAAGTGTCAAAAACAATAACCATGAAAATAAAAACAAGAGTAAAAATTGATAACAAGCCATGACTTGGAAACAAAAAAATTGATCTAGTAAAGCAGGCACCTTTTATGCTGTATAAATGGTTCTAAAGAAAGTCAAAAAAATGAAGAAATTTTGAGTATTTGTATATGTAACATCAAACTGCCAACAGGTAAACATAGAGGGTTCTTATCTTTTAAGTCTAAATAGGAATAACTGATGAACTTACAATGATCTTTTAGTATACAGCAAAGAAAATATTACCAATTTTATACTATCAAAAAATGGGAGTGGTATTCTTTCTAGATTAACCTTAAAAAAGTATGTTAACTGAATAGCAAGCAAGAAGACTAGAAATAAGAGTAGCTTTCGATAAGTTTACGAGGGAACGTTTGTTTAGTGAAGTGACAAGGGAAGGTTAGTTGTAAAGAATAAACAAGTACGCAAGGGTTTGAGACCAGCTATATAGGTTTCAACTGTGTGCTGACATAGAAAATTTTAAATTGTCACAGAGAAGAGTACTAAATCATCTTAACATGTCTATAAAATGAAATGACCTTGTCCACCAATGGAGGAATGAGATTCAAGATATAGGAGCCACAGTGTAATATAAGGCTATAAGGGACACTAGACAACTCCTTCAGAACTATCTAGGCCAACATTACAGCACTTGGTCCACATTCATGATTTTTCAAACATGGTTTCTCACCTTTCCAAACAGCTTCTAGCAGATAACAACCAAAATAACCAAAGTGAATACTAAAATCACAGCTTAGGTTTTGGTATATCACTTTTTTAAGCAGATCATTAAATGTCTTGTCTTGTTATCTTCTTCATTTACATGAACTCAGAACAGCATGTCCATCAAGCTTAAATTTAAATGCCAAAGAAGACAACATACAGTGTAATACCTCTGGTTTTCAGAAAACCTTCAAGCGAGTATCGCTCACACAGTTCATCAACCTTCTCTGAGTAACCGGCTTCCATAGCCAAATAAACCTTAAAATTACGGAAGTTATGTTTAATATACAATCTACATGGTAGATCAAGAAGAAAGTTTTGCCCAATATGTTACATACAAATTATTAAAGAGTAAACTATAAAATGGAGTGTAAAGCATGATTTTCTGAGAACCATATTTGAGAATATAAGCAAGTTAGAAAAACTTCAATAAGGAAAACGAAGAGACAGAACAAGAAAAACAATTCCTGAAGCTGTTTTAACATATAAAAGAATTAATTATTCATGTTTTAAAATACAAAATTTACAATAAATCAGTTTTAAGGTGTCAGTAAATTTTTAGACATCCAAAGGCCCAAAAAGATGGTCAAGCAGGAAAAACTGACTCTTGCAGAGAGATTGTTTCTTAGAACTTAATCCAAGAAAGTTCCAATACCAGATAGGTAAAGAAGAAATTAGTAAATTTGTTATCATACTCACCAAATACTCAAGCAATCGCCTATCTCCCTTTGTCTTTGCCTCCGCAACATCCCAGCAGGCTTTTTCTGCTAGCCGCTTTAGTGAGCTGCAACTTGACAGAACACAGTTATTGATTTTCTTCTCTTAAATTTTTTGACAGAGATGCATGAGCTTAGAGAAAAAGGAGAGATCAACAGTGTCAAGAACTTAACGGCATTAAATTCTGAAGGAAAAGCAAAAGGCTTGTGATTAAAAGATAAGTCAGTACTAATACCTCTCTCTACACTTGTGATATACCTCAGGAAAATCCTGTCGGAGATTATTTTTCTTTATAGTTTCATAAGCACTTTTTAACATGTTCCTCTCTGCATATTCCTCTACGAGTAGACATAACATCGGCTTCCCCATAAATGTGGCCCATTTCTCAGCTGCTTTGAATTGTTTGTTGTGTAACATTTTGAAGAGAAAAGACTCTCCAGACTGGCGGATAGAGAAGTGCTCTAATAGAGAGACTGCTGTCATATATGACGATGATTCTATAAGTGCATATATATATTGCTCAATAAATGTCTTTGCAGTGTCAAACCTATGTTTATTTTGGGCCTTCAATTTGCTTATGGCTTTCTCGATGTCTGTCAACCTGACATCAAAAGCTTCAAGTATCTTTATAATTATCTTCTCATCATGTTCCACAAAGCCCCCAACAATGCCAAGAAATAAGTGAGCAGCGATGCTTTTTGCCATTGAGGAGTCTGCTGAATTAACTGAACCTTTTATGTGACGCCGCAAAGCAGAAATGATCAAGTGACTGAACCCTTCACTATAATATCCAAATATAGGCAGGAGATACAGGCATCTAGCAATGAAAGTTGCTGGTCCAGGTAGAGGAGAACTAAATAGTGCCAGATTAACTTGTTGTTGGAGAGCCCGGAACTTTCTAGTTGCTTTGCATGTTCCTGTTAGATTTGCTTGATTAGAATCAGACATACACACTGTGAGAGAGAATTACTGCTTAAGTGAACAAGAAGGAAGCCATTAGGTCTGCCATAGGTCTAGATTCTAGTCAAAACCAAATATGTTCTATTAGATTGTCTTAAGAATTAAATGATAGCATCCACCCGGCCGACCTAAGTAATGTAGGCAATATTATATATGTCTAGTTCCTTTGGACATTAACTTGTAGACTCGTCATCCTTCTGTCATCTGGCCTGAAAACTAAATACTCAGGAATTATGTAAAGGTTTTCCTTCTAAATGGACTCCATAATGTGGCTGGGATATTCAAGATTTGTGCTTGCAAAGAATAAAATTAGTTTAGGAGGGACAAAACCAGCTTACCATTAATATAGCATTCTTTCAGAAGATATAAGAATACAACAGGAGAAATGCAGGTTATATCAGAAAAAGCATGCACGGATATAGTCCAGGCCTGGTCAACTTTGTCTCCATTAATGTGTCGCTCTGCAACTATTTCCTCCAAGCCCATGTCCATGCAACAAAAACCTAGAAACATAGCACATTCAGTGTAGGAACAGAACATCATTTTTTTTTATTCACTAAATCCTATACAGCAACTGTGAGCCAACATTTTTAGAAATTTAAGGAGACCAATTCCACTCAAGAAAGATCTTATAACACCGTGAGTATAGCGCAAACATACTAAAAAGACTGAAGAAAGAAACTAAAAAGACATATAGGCTAAGCATTTAAATAAAGAGAAGAAATTCGGTCTCCTATTCTTTACTCATCAAAACTAGATTGTATTCTAGTTCTATGCATTTAGCTCTAACACCTACCACCTGTTCTGTCGAATCCAAGGCAAAAAGCAAACCAACTAATTATAAGTCGTTTCATTAACCATCAAGTGCAGTAGAGCCAGATTGAGCACCAATCTCTCTGCATACACGATGCAACTTTTTTGTTTTTCATTCTCATTTAACTCTTTTCTTCAGGTTCCTCGCTAACCAAGAAAAGAATGTAACTAATAAAGTTTATACTTAGATTCAGTTTTATTCCCCCTGTCATCCTTCTCTTTTCCTCGATCTTCTGAGTTACCAAAAGACGTGGCAATAAGAAGTTTCTATCTCACTCTAATTGCAGAAATTTTTTCAAATAAAGCAATATGCGTGCCTCATCTAAGCCAAACAGTGCAACAACATATTATATTAAAAAAAATGAATTCTTTATTAGCTAAATTCGCCAAAAGAACCCAAATAACAGACAAACACTACTAGCTAAAAGAAAAAAAAGCATACAGTAAAAGATCTAGAGCTTTTGACTTTGAATTCACACGCTAAAAGTGTATTTGGTCGCCAGAGAAAACGAGAGAAACTGAAAAAAAAAGAACTAAACTAGCCAATTAAAATCAATTTAGCTCGTCATCCGCAAGAACTTTTAGTTTAGTATTGAACTCTTTTATTTCCTTCGTTTTCTCGGCCATCAAACACCGTATAAACTCGGAAACAAATCGAAACAAACAAGACGAATAAGGAATTAAATAAAACTCACTGAAGCTTGCGGAACGGAACTATTCAGCTTTGATGGACGAAGTTTTGCTTCAATAGAGAACAAGATGCCAGAATAAAGCTCAAATTCCTCCGTTTTCCTTCATTTTGTCGGCAACCAAACACGGTCAATGCAGAACAATAGGCAAAAAGTACTAACACCTTAGCTGAAGGAGTAAATCAAAAACTCTTTCTTTCCATCGCTAAAATGCTTCTTCTCTCTCAAAATATAAACACACATTCATACATTATGTATGAATGTGTGTGTATATACATATACATATATATATATATATTTATATATATGGACGCTGGCCCACTGGATTTTTTTTCCGAAAATGGCAAATTTGTCTCTTTATCTTTTGTAGAGAAACCTCTGTGTGCGTGATGGTTTCTTTTAGTATAACGTGTGCCGGGTGGTGTAAGGCGCACCTTGTCGCTCAATGGAATAATGCAAAGAAATGAAGGCTATTTCCGACATTTCGATGTATCGCGGGAATGGTGTGCATAGGACGATCATAAAGTTCCAGATACGCGATTGGGAAGGACAGAATGGACATTACGAAAATGATAGCTGCTGTAGCATAGCAAAAACTAGTGGATAAGGTTGTTGTTGGATAGGTCCATACAAGTTTAGAATAGTTTTTTTTTTATTTTTATTATTATTATTATTAAATTAAAATAAAAAATAGAAGCATTTCCCGGCAAAGGTAAATTTGTCCGTTATCACGTGACAACCATACAATTTTTTAACCATCTAATCACTTTCGCATGACTCCCTCATTGTTATTGTTATTATTATCATTATTTTAAATTTTCACCTGGTTGATTTCAACTTTTCATATCAGAAGATTTCTAATAATAACAATAATAGGATAGGCTAGAATTTCTCAAATTTATATCTTAACCCAATTGGGTAATGACTAAAGAGGGTATGGTATATAATCTATAACTTTCATTTCAAATAATGAGATGGTATAGTGAGTAATAATAATGATAGCATATTTCTAATTTCATATTCACAATTAAAACTAGTTTGAATGTGTTGGATTCGGTTTCAAAATAAAAATGATTAGACAATAAGACTGATGTCGTTTTTGGATAAAGCACATGAATACTGCAGTACCGAAATTAAAGTTTTGTTTCTCATAAAAAGTCAAAACAGATGACAGACGTACATTCAAGGCACAACACAAGCATAGGGTAGCTTCCCTGTCCCTTCAATTTTCATATGCAAACTATGGCAGTGGAATAATAAGAGTAACATTCAAGTCCCTTTAATTTAATTTTATTATCCCCTGATGGCAAGTAAAAGTCGGGCCTGTGCTGTGCCGTCAATTTCATTTGATGGTTTACTAAGTCATGTCATGCTAAAACTAGGTAAGCACTTTTCACAGCATTATTGTTATTGACTTGTCATGTCTATCGTATCAAAATTGGAAATTTGTGAGGGTGACTTCTGATGGAGAGCAACGACTGTGTTTTAGCTTTTTCTCGAAGCAAAAGCCAGCAAAAACAAAAACAAACAAAAAATGTACAAAAAGAAAGCAGAAGCTAACAGCATACAATATGATAACATTAGTTGAAGCAGTGGAAAGACTGACTTACTTCTTCTACTGAACAAGGAAAGAAACCATTTAGCAACGCACATATATATATACATATATATATATATATATATATTCATCACTATCACATCTCATGTCATGTAAAAGAGCTTGCTGAATTTGCTAGCTCTACAATCATATAGGTTGAGGCCCAAATACCTTAACCCGGACCTCTACTACCCCCAATTTGGCAAAAACCGCTCCTCATTACTCGCCCACCAACACAGCCCCTCCGGGCAGCCCCCCACCGCCGTGATGGTTGATGGAGGATCCCTTTGGTATTATTGTGCTATAGCTACTCTGAAACAAAATTATTATTTATTAGCTAACTGCCAATGGTAAGTGATAAATATTACTTACAAAGTAATATTGGGAGTTCAACGAACATTTTATCTGACTCAAGCACTTCCAAAAACCGCCAGAGTCTCCTTCCTCTATCTACGGTGGTTTGATAGCTGACCTACTTCTGCTTCTGAAATTTGCTGGCTTATCAAAGGGGACATATTTTTTCAATTATCATAAAAAATGTTGAGGACTATATTATCAGGGATAAGAGGATCATCTCATTGTTGCCGTCTTGCCAGCTGCCACAGAGAGGAAAAAAATACAAAACCTGTTATTGGTTCCGAACATGAGAAGTATATCTACAAGGTCAAATAAATACAAGCGCATAAACAAAGGCAGCGTTAAAATGTTGCACAAGGAATCATTGGTACTTGGACAACAGCAGTACCTATATGCCTAGTAAGATGCCTGTCCAATTCGTGGCTATTAAACCTGAGTGTGATCAACATCTTTTTCACAAGTAAATTGCTCTTTCAGGTCATTTGCGCTACTTGATGGAACCACAATCAACAAGTCTTGGTTGAATACCTGAAGAGGGGAACAATACAGTAATAATAGTTTGCAGTTTTTATTATACCAACTACAATCTCTTTTCGCAGAAAATTTAAAAGAAAGAGAACTATTAACCCAGTGCCAGGTTGGAGAAACTTACCATTTTGAAGTGTTCTAACTCTTTCCCTACTTCTGTCTCAATTTCTTCCTTTTTGGATTGTACTCTAACAGGCAGATAAGTTTGATCTGTTGCTTTGTTGATCGCCTGTTAGAAAGCTCTTTCAGATCAATATAAACGGAGAGTGACTGCCTTAGGCAGCAATATAATATTAGCTTAGCTAATTGGTGAGGAGTAAGTGAAACTTTCAGAATTAAAGGAAGTTAAAAATTGTCAAGTCCTATCAAACAATCACAACAGAAAATTTAGTCCCAACTAGTGAGCCAGCAACTATTAGGTCAAAGTCCAACAATTGTAAGTTTTTTTTTTTCCAGTAATGTCTCTAACTACGGGAGTGTTAGTTAGTTCAACTAGTAAAACTTGTGTGGGTACAATTGATTTAGAGTTCAAACTTTCCTCGTAAAACTTGTGTGGGTACAAGTGATTTAGAGTTCAAGCTTTCCTCACACCAAGTTGGGAAGGAGTTGGGCCTAAACAAAGTATCAATATGCTTATTATACCCACCACAACACAAACACTAAATTGTTACTCCTCTGAGCATAAAATAAAAAATATCTTCAAATTTCTGATCTAATAAACCCAAAAATAGAAAACCAAAGCTAATACATTGGGTAAATGCCTATAGCTGGCCAACACTCCTACTGGAGCTGTGCACTGTGAACACCTTGTCCAACTGTGAAAATACTCCACTGAACTTATATACAATCACTGATAAATGTGGTCTTAGGAGTACAATAAAATCAACTTATGTGAACTTAATATTCCTCTTGTGCTGCCTTACAATGCTGTTTGTAGCAAACTATAGCAAACATTCAACTGCATGAATTTCATGGAAATGGAACAACCAAACCTTACTTAAAGGGCAAAACTCAAGAGCAGCTAACTTTCTGAACTCGGTCTTTCCAGAAAAAAGGAAAAAATGAGGACATATGATAATAAAGTGTACCAGTTTAAAACCTTCATGAGAATGTGAGAATTTCATTTCTTGCAAGTTCACACTTTCATTCTGCTGTAATGCAACAGATAAGCGGATGATTGTACATAGCAATCTAAATTTCTGCTTTGCCTGATAACCATATGAAAAAAATCAGCCATCTCAAATATAATAGATTTTCTACACCACTGAAATGGATGCCAACAGTTTGCAAACCATATAGATAAGTTACCTGTTCAGGGAACTCCTCTAAAAGAGCATGATTAAGCTTAGGGAACTTCTTTCTGTGAAATCTTGTAAGCAACGCTATCAGCTGCAGACTTAGTAAATGCCAATTAGCATACAGAAACATGCTTACTAGCAGAATTAGAACAAAAAACTCAATCAAAAGTTAGAAAAGGTACCTTAATTTCCTCCATACTGTATCCATAAAGATGGTCACCATTCTACCCAAAAAGATCCAAGTTTGTCAGGAACAAAGATTCAACAAAAATTAAAAAGCTTCATTATCGAGTGAAAGAAGTTTGAAAATTCTATAGCCCTTTATGGTTCTCCTCGTCAGGGCATATTTTATGACTTCATAGTAGCATATAACACAGACCATAAAGCTTCCAAAAGCATTCAACAGAGGACAATATAGCATAGAAAGAAAGAATTGTGTACCGTGATGATGAGATATGACTGCTTATGATAACTCTTTTTACCGGTGAAGAAACCTATATTGTGAAGCAAGCAAGCAGCTTCAAGGTATTCAAGATCCTTGTCATCCAAGGAGGCAATAAGTTTTACTTGATTGTTGTCAAGATCATCACACTTTCTTAAACCTTCAAAAATATCCTACAGATATCATTTGGCGAGACTTATCAGCTTGCACAAATAATGATGCACACACAATTGGCAGGACATTGTGTTTTGATCATGTTCTCCATCTCGAATCAACAATCAAATAATGAGAGGTGCTGCTGTACAACAGCGACCAATACGAAACAAGGGCTAACTTTTGCACTGTCCAAAAATGATGGGAAGTAGGGAACAAATTTTATCATAATTCTCTCTACTAACTTCTCCAAAATCAACTAGAATCATGATGTAGGCCAAAACATGAGTTTCTATCATACTCAAGCAAATTTCAATATGTACATACATAAAACTAAAACTTGATTTTCTTTCTAACAATAATAATGTAACTTATGCTAATACAAACAACTTATATGCAACCACCAAAAATAAAAAACTTCAAGCTACCTTTGCGATGCTAGCACATTCTGCAGCAGCTTTTATTCTCTTCTTGTTGTTAAACCTCGTTGCTAGCCTCACAACAGACCACCACCTAGCATTTGCATTCCAATCATACCCATCAAAAACCTTAGCCAAACTATCAGCAATTACCCCCTCTCCCAATCCATAACCAGAAATATTCATTTCTTCAATGCCAAGCAACTCAAAAATCTCCTCCAATAACACTGCACCGGCAACAATAAACTCCGATCTTCTCTTAAAAAACCTCTCTTTCCTAACTTTCTCTCCTTCTCCTCCTCCACAACACAACCTCTCAACAACACTCCTCAATTCCCCTCTACTCAACCTCCAATCCCTCTTACAATCCCCGAACACTCCCACATTATCAACAAAATCTTGATAATAACCATTGAAAACCGCCTTCTCAATTGCTCTAATAGTACCAGAACAACCAACCGCCACCTCAAAACCAAATTCCTTCACTTTCTCAATCAACCCGGATTCTCGAATAGCCAACCTAATGCACTCCCTCATTCTCGACACTCCATCTTTACAACCACTACAAGTCGCAAACTTTTCACTCAAACTTACATGACCCAGATTCAACGAATCACAAAACACAATCTTTCCTTTCTTACCAATTGCAAACTCCGTAGACCCACCTCCGATATCAACACAAAGCACTAATTGATCATAAACAGGCAGGAATTGAAGCACACCCAGATAAACAAATCTGGCTTCTTCTTCCCCACTCAACACGTCAACGTCAAAACCAATCTTTTCCTTCACACCCTCTATAAATTCCTTTTTGTTCTCAGCCCGACGTACAGCTGCAGTCGCAACAGCGAGGGTGTGATCTTTCTTTATGTTATAAGACTGTATTACGTCCTTGAATGCGCGTAAAGACTCGAAAGAACGAGATTGTGACTGAGCTGAGATTAAGGATGAAGAAGACAGGTCGCGGCCAAGGACGACGGATTCTTTAAGACGGTCTACCATGAAGAATTTCCCGCTCGGGTAAGCGCGAATGATCAGAAGCTTGAAAGAGTTGGTGCCCATGTCAATCGAAGCGAAGAGCGTTTGTGGGATTTGCGGAGATGGAAGATTCGTCGCCATGGATTAACGAACGATGATCTGCAAACAAATACCGAAAAACACAAAAAAGTCACGGCGATGATCAGTTATAGACTGATAATAGATGGCGATTTTCCAGATCAAACTTTTTTTTTAATTTAAAACAATTTTGTTTTATTGTTTTATTGGAAGTACAAAATAAATAAATATTTCAAATTAAAATTTCGAATTGAAATAGAATTCAAATTATTAATGAATTATGTGAATCCAATAAATTGGAAACAATATATATATATAAATTTTTTTAATATTATATGTACAACTATGAATATTTATTAAAAATTTATATAAATTTTAAATTAAATTATATATAGTAATTATCAGAATTCTTTACTCAATATAATGTTAAAAAGTTATTGACACTTTAAAATCAAATATAGTAATGTTCAAAATTTTATACCTAATATAAGTGATTTATTATTCTCACATATAAAGAAAAATTTACTTACATTTTAATATAATAAACCTTATATTTATAGTAAATATTATTTCTTACACCTAATTAGTAAAAAATTCACCTGTTAACTTAGGCTAGTAGGGGTCAGAGTTTAGATTTCACACCTAACCACTCAGGCAAGTTCAAGTGATTAATTTGAAACAATATTTAGTGGTTAATTTATTTTTTTAATTCAATAGTTGTTATTATCAATCTTATCATATACATATATATATATACATTTTTTTAATAAAAATTTGTTATAAAATAAAAATAATCAAATGAAATTTAATATACTAATTATTTAACAAAAATAAATAAATAATTGACGAGTTTAGTACACGTATAAAAAATAAGAGTTTTTTTTTTTTCCATTTTTTATTATTTTAACTAACATAATTAACGCCACCAACCCTAGCCTGAGTAGTGGTAAGCACACACACCCTCAGGATTAGGAGAGCGTGTGCGAGCGAAGAACTCCGGACTAAACTATAATAGCATGCATCTAAATTTCCAATACAACACTAAAACTGTACAATATAACATACGTAACATAAGTAGCATGACTACATAAAATAACAATACAATAACCAAATCCATATATATATATATATATATATATAAAATGATAGAATCTTTGAGAGCCAAGAATATTTGAAATTCCGGAGAATTTTCCTAAACTAGGGGGATTTTCCGGGAAAGTCTTATGCATGGAAAAACTGTAAACGCCAGAAATTGCATAGAATCTGAACTGTCCTCCGACCACCCACCACCATAACGGAAAAATAAAAAGTATTTCATACCCGTCAGCCTCTCTCTCTCTGTCTCTCTCTCTGTCTCTCTCTCATTCCTCTATAATTATTCTTTTTTGAAGCTCTTCAACTTTTACAACTTACAGTACAGGTGGCCCGACACGGAAAATGACATACCATAGTTAGTAGGAAATTTGTTTCCATCAGTGTCTCCTTCTCAAATTTTACCTATTTAATTTTTATATAATTGGTCATAAATTTGACATTCTCTCCATATTACAAGTCTTGGTATTTATATTTTTTTATGATTACAGCAATTACAGCGTGTTTTCTTGAGTTCTCTTGATGTTTGGTTGAAGAGAAAATAAACCAAAAAAAAAAAAGCGACAGAAAATTCAGAGAGAAAATAAACGGACGGCTCTCTCTCTCTCTCTCTCTATATATATATATATAATTCTAACATTTTTCACGACACACTTTTTATTATTGCCTCTTTGACTGTACATGTTTATTTTGTTACAAATTAGTATTTTGACGTATCATAATCATATCAAATGTAAGGTTTGATGTTCGAATCCCAAGTGTCAAATGATCATTTGAGGATACCCATAAAAAAATTATATATATAATATTTGGTATATTCAATTAATATTAATGTATTTGCATGGACGTAATCTCTACATAGTCAGTTTGTTTTAAGAATCCAGCCGCGTAAATGCAGAAAGTTTTATATATATATATATATATATATATATATATATAAATATTGTATGTAATTTCCCACCAAACTTCATCTTGTTCATCTAGTCAGTGACGCGTCGAGTCTTGATTCTAATCAAGCCTTTCTCTTCTTGCATAGAACAACAAAACACCTGTAACGAATTCATTGTTCCCTTTGATTTTTTGATTTTTAAAGGTGTTTTAAGTACTTTTCAATCATTACGCGGTTAGTTCGCTATCCCTTGAATTTCAACGACTCAGACTGCTCAAGTTATTTTCATTCAAATAATTTTTATCGTCTCTTTTCCAATTTTTTTAATTGCAGTGACAACTACAAAGCTGTTGATACTTTGGAGTATCCAAACAGATTTATGATACAAATCTTCTCGCTGGGTTTTATTTTTATTTGGTTTAGCATATGCTTGACTTTTTTGGCATAGCGCGTTTTTTGTAGTGTAATTTTCTAAATTTCAAATGAAGCTTCCCATGTTGCTTCCTGTGTTGCAAGTCAATGCTACTTGCTATTTAAATTGCTGCAACATGCTTGGTTTTAGTTATTTCTGTTTTGTGTTATCAGATTTTGTTGTTCTAAGTTTCATTTCTAGATTCTCTGTAACTGCAATGGTATCAAAAAGGCCTTTTCATGGTGACGATGGGTTCGGACTTCCGGTTCCGGAATCTAAGAGGAGACTTACTTTCAAGAAGTAATCAATTCCCTTGTTTGATCTCTGTGTGTTGAAACTGTTTTTGTTTTCTGTTTTAACTGGTTTTTGTTTTTCTTGCAGCGTTGTTTTGGATGTCATGAAGGGAATGTCACATAATGAACTCGTCTCCAGAATGGAATCAAGTATTCGCAAAGCGGTAAGATGAATCTTCTTGTCACTTTTATCAACTTGAACAAATGAAAACAACTTTTTCTGCATGCGATGTGGTTATTGATTTGCTTGAATGAATTTTATGTACCAGTAAAATTTCTTTGCTGTAACACGTGTTTTCAATTAGCTCGAGTGTAATAACAATAGAGGAATTCATGATTTGTTTATGCTGTAAACAGATTGAGTTTTGAGCTGAGATTTTTCTGTATTGGTATAGAAATTCTTTTGTTATGAGTTATTAATATTGCACAACGGTTGGAATCATTTAATTTGTCAGGTGCGGGAGGAGGTGGAACGTGTATTTTTCACCCTCTGTAACCCAAATGCAAGGTTAGTTCTTGTTTTGTTAATTGCCTAATGTTTGATCCTTGTAGAGTCCTTTCGTCAGCTCAGTTTCGGTATTTGATTTTGGATTACATGTTTTAAGGCTCAAATGATGGACCGATCTTGTGTTTCCTGAAAAATATCTGTACTATTAAGCTCTTACTTGCATCCATGCAAACTTTCGGGTTGGATTCTCTAACATGATATCAGAGTTTTACCTGTTTCCTTCCTCCTTCCCGTCTGAGGGAGTGACTCCATTCTTTATCCCAGTCCTGTTGTTCACTACTCTAATGGAAACGATTAGAACATGTGTTCTAACTGGATTTTCTCTGCAAAATTTGCAGATTATCCGTTATTACTCTTCAAGGTTTGGTTTGTTCCTTTAAAATTTCCTGTAGTTGGTGTACTTCAATTCTCTTTTAGCATCAAACTCAATTACATCACCCAGGCGCTGATGCTGCACAATTTTCTGTGGCTCTAATCTGTTGTAATTCTTCTACTTGCTCAAAGGTCTAATTTTGAATTTGTTGTTGGCTTTATTTCAGACCCTCATATAATCAAGCCGAGACATCTGGTGGAAGATATCTGCAGCTGCTTTTCATCAATAAAGTGCCCTCTCCCATCTACACAGGCAGCAAGATAGAAGCTGAGGATGGTGAACCTGTTAAAATTGTTTTGGTAGATCCTATTAGCAAGACCAGAGTAACATCTGGTCCCTACTCATCGATGAAGATTGAGATCCTCGTTCTTGATGGTGATTTCGGCACTGATGATCAAGAAGACTGGACCCAGAAGGAATTCAGCGCCAAAATTGTCAAACAACGAGACGGTAAACGCCCACTGGTGACCGGGGATCTTAATATTACATTGAAAGATGGAGTTGGAATTATCAGTGACGTTACATTCACTGATAATTCTAGCTGGATAAGGTGTCGAAAGTTCAGGTTGGGGGCTAGAGGTCTGCAAAGAAATTGCCGTGGAGTGCAGATCAAGGAATCCAGAAGTGAAGCTTTTATGGTGAAGGATCACCGTGGAGAATGTAAGCTTTAAAGCTTAATAAACATTATTCTTTCGTTAATGATTTGCTTTAGAAGACTGACCGCTCAAATGTTCACGTAGTGTACAAGAAACACTATCCTCCGTCCTTGAATGATGAAGTATGGCGTCTGGAAAAAATAGCAAAAGACGGAAAATTCCGTGCCCGGTTAGCTTTCCAAGGAATTCATACCGTGAAAGATTTTCTCCAGATGCATACAATCGATCCCACATCATTGTGCCAAGTAAGAACATGTTATCTTAGTACTGAAATAGTTTCTATTGTTTGATGAGCTATATGTTACTGATTCTGTTCTTAATATTGGATTATAGATAATTGGTGCCTCAAACAAAGCATGGGAAACAATTGTAGATCATGCGAAAACCTGTGTTGTAAATGATGAGAAGCTATATGTCTTCCATGGAGATGGAGCCCGTCTTTTGTTCAACTCCATCTACAACCTTGTAGCAGCAACATTTGATGGTCAAAATTATGTGCATCCGAATGATTTAAACTTCCATCAGAAGGTTTGTGTTTCATTTCAAATCCTGCAATTTAACTACGGTCCACCCGATCCATCTAGAAATTGAACAAATTTCTTCTTGATTTGCAGCTTCTGGTAGAAAAACTAAAGAAGATCGCGTACGGAAAAACAAATGAATTTGTCCAGATTGATGCGCGCGCCATTTTTGGGCCTTCGGTGCCTTTACCAAATGTGCAAGCTGAAACGCTTAGCAGCCCAACTTCAATTTTGCATAATCCTGAGTTTCCAGTTGCACATCAAGGTAAGAAAATTTTGTAGATTTCACATTTGCCCTCCAGTGTGATTGGTGTATTTCTTTTATTTAGCTGAAACCGTAAATTTTTTCTACCTCTGCTTTCAGAAATGCATCAGGAATTCAACCAAGCAGCATCAACTTCAACATCTTACAACCAAGAAGCAACATCAGACAACCATCAGTTTCTATATTCCACAGCACAAAACACTCATCCTCCTCTTCCTCTCCAAAACAGCCTTAACATGGGTGAACTTTTCCCGACATCCAGCACCGGCAACGGAGGAAATGCTTGGTCGCCAAACAGCAGTAACTTGGCAGCTGAAATGTCTCAGCTTCAAGTTCCAACTTGGTCTCCAATATGGGCCCAAAACAACAATGGTTTTTTTTTTTCATCAAGCAGTGATTCCACGGAACTCGGAGTCCTAACTCTTCCGAATTTCGGTGTACATATTTCCACCAGGGCAGGAAAAACAAGAGCAGCCTGGTGTAAGATCAGAGCTGCTGTAATTTGGGTATCAGTCAGGCGAGATTTGGCTGCCAGAAGAATGGCGGCAAGGAGTTTCTTTGTAAATGTGAATTACTTTGGCTCTAGGATTTAAGCATAAGCATGTCTCAAAATTAAATTAGGGGGGTAAAGTTGTTTCTCTTCTCTTAGTAGCTAGTAGTAGTAAGTAGGTTGTGTTAGTTTAATTAATGCTTGCATCTAGTTTTGTTTCCTGCTAGTGTTGTCTCTTTTCCCTTTCTTTTAACAACTGCAGAAAGGGTGTCTAATCTTGCATCAGGGGAGGAAATCTCATCCTAGATGGGCTTTTTTTATTTATTTATTTATTTTTAGCTTAGTTTTAGTTTTCCTTTTCTCTTTTCCTGCTTGCGTTAAGCAGCGAGGAAAGGTTTATTATTATGTACATTACTTTTCAAAATGTTTCCAATATATGTATATATAAATATATATATATATATATACATATATTTAAAAAAATTATATAAACCAAACTCCTCTCCATTCCTTAAGTCAGTTGAATTTCAAATCCAAAATTCTTACGCTGTCACTTGAATTATTAACACTTGTATAAATATTTTTTTTTAATAATTATATTAGAAATTTGAGCAATTAATTCATTAGAAAATTTCTTAAAATAGACCTATTTTTTATCCAATTGATATAAACATTCACTTTTTAATTTTCTTTTACGAAACTAATTCAACAACCTACATTTATTTTTCGGACTGTTTTGCCTTCATTAACCACCTTCATTTTTTCACATTTTAAAAATATTTTTTAACCTCTCTCTTCTTACTTCAACTATTTTTACAAAATCTTAACTTTCTTCCAAACTACTGCTCTAAGTCAGTCGGCAAAGATATGACATCGATTGCAAAATAAGAGACTGCATTCACAATAGATTTGTGGTAGTAAGAAAATTTTAACGACATAAAATAAAGTGAATATGTGATTTATGAAGTTTGTAACTTAAATGAAAATATTTAGAATGTATTTTCAATTGGATTTTGTGATAAAATCATTAAATCCATAATTTTGAATTATTTAAAAAATATATATAAAGATTTAAGATAAAATTGGTATGTTTTGGTTTTAATTTTTATTGGGTGTTGATAATATTGTTGTCTTTAGTGAAAATCTGACTAGAATATAGAAAAATAAATTAAACGTGGCCTAAAATCAAACGAAAAACATAATTTTTGGGCGTAAATTAGGGCACCCAAAAAGTGGTGCTTTTGGGAGCCAATTTCGGTGCCAGAAAACAATGTTTTAATTAATAATTATTTTTATATTACTAATAACAATATATTATTACATTATTATATATTAAATAATTAATACCATTAATATGATTTATTAATAATATAGTTATTTATTTATAATTAATTATGAAATTCATTATTATTATTAACATATTAATATTATGAATAAATAAATTAATATTCAATAAGACAATGAGAATAAAAGATTAGTGAGGATAAAAATTATAAAATCGTCCAAACAAAAATGTGGTGCTAATTTAGTAAAAGACATTAAAAAATAATTATTTACATCAATTAACTTCAAAATAGGATTATTTTTTAAAAAAAAATCCCTAATGCATTTGATGCCGTACGTTGTGGTAGTCCAAATAGAACAACTGCGTTTGGTTCTTAAAAGTGAGATTAAAATTGAATTGTAGCCATCCAATTCCAATATGCGAAGAGATTGAGATTTTTATTTTTAATTGTCGTGAAAAAAAAAAAAGAAGAAGCTAATCATGCTGTAAAAGATGTTTTAAGGTCCGTTTGATATAATTTTTAAATAAAAATTTTTAAAGCAGACATTTTACTCGTAAAATTTTTATAAATAAAGTTTTTAATAAAAATTTATTAATCGTTTAGTTGTCATAAGTGACTTTAGAGAAAAATTTAATTAATTATTTTAATAAATAAATTTTTAATATTTTATTTTAAAAAATTAACATAAAATTTTTAAAATAAAATAAAAATATTTTAAATAATTTTATCTTTTCAAAAAACTGAAAAAATTCTACTAACAAAAGTTAAAATTTTAGATTTTTTCTAATAAAAATAAAACAGTTTTTTTAATTCGTAAAAATTTTTTTTCAATTATCGATCAAACGATATTAAAAAATTTAAAAAAAAATTTTACCATTAAAAAATTTTTTTATCAATAAAAAAGTAAAAATAAACAGACACTTAATAGTTTAATTTATTTGATTTCACAAAATGAAATCTATTTCCTTCGTTACCTCTGACAAGTCAAACAACCCACTTTAATCATCTATAATTAACATTTTTTTTAACAATAACGGAGATAAGATATTTTTTGAATCTTTAATCGAATCAAATGTTCAAATTTATATTCTAATTAATCAGTAGATCAACCCTTACGTAAATATTTTAATTTAATTAATTGCAGTTTTTATTTTTGCAAATTTGTTAACCTAAAAAAAAATTAAGTAATAACTAATAAGATTTTATTACTTTATCATTTATTTGTCTTGGTAATTCAAAAAATCGTGGGTGATCTTCACTCCATCTCCGTCCCTTTTTTTGAACTCTCATCAATTAATTCTTACATTTTTAAAAGAACTCAAAATTCTATTTGTATTAAAACTATAATTATAGTTAATAATACTTTTTAGTTTCTAATTATATTCATACTCACGCAAGCTCGTGCACACCCGCAGATAGCCGGATCAAATCAACTTAGCCGTGGCAACCAACGTAATTTCTATCAAAATCCCAGGTCAATTGTTTATTTTCCTGCCAAAATATCTAAGCGTACAGACTCTTATCAGGCCGAAATCTCTCGAACTTTCCTCCTTCGTATCTCTTCCACTTCACCAAGATATTTTCTTCTCTCTCCTGTTTAACAGTCAAAAAATAAAAATAAAAATAAATAAATAAATAAAAATTCGATTAACATAAAACGCCATTGATATTTTTCTCTTCTCCACGACATGCTCTATTAACCGCATTTCCTTTTTCACCCCTTAGAGGTTTTTTAATTTTTCTCTGTTCTCTTTGGTTTATTTTTTTTCCCGTATGATTGATTTGATCGAGAAGAGAAAATAATAATAATAAAAGGCGTGCCTTATTGTTGGTCGTCGACGTAGGAGGAGGAGTAGGAGAAGAGTAAAGTGATGGATCGAGAAGGAGGATCCAACGGCGGATCTTCTAGCTACTACGCCGTTCTTGGGATTCGCAAGGACGCCTCCTTCTCTGATATTCGCTCTGCCTATCGCAAACTTGCCTTGGTAAAAATACAACTTCCTTCACTTTTTTCGACCAGACGGTGTCGATTTCAAAACCGAAGTTTTGGGATCGAGATTAGCTGTACAATTTGAACAATTTTCAAAGGTTTTTATTTTAAGATTAAAAATGTTTTCTCGTTTTGTTCGATTTGAAGAAATGGCATCCAGATAGGTTTGCTAAGACTCCAGGGGGGGCGGGGGAAGCGAAACGGCGGTTTCAGCAAATTCAGGAAGCTTACTCTGGTAACTACAATTAAACTTGACGCCGGTAAATTTTTCGTTACTGTATTTTTTTTTTCCCCTTGTATTATGAAAATTGACGGCGTCAATTTTCCGTTTGATATGTTAGTCCTGTCTGATGAGAACAAGAGGTCAATGTATGATGCTGGGCTCTACGATCCTCTTGAGGAGGAAGACGAGGTACGTAAAAATACCATCTTTTTGTTTTTTTTGTTTGTTTTAATGGTAATACCAACACGCTGTCGTATTTATGGACTGGAAATCCAAAAGCAACGACGCCGTTTCTTCCATTAAGCGGTAATCGTCTGCATTAAGAAAACGGTGCCGTTTTTGTTTTGCTGTTTTGCCCTTGAATTTGTGAAATTTTGCGAAACAGGACTTCTACGATTTTATGCAAGAGATGCTGTCAATGATGAACAATGTAAAAGACGAGGTATACCCTTGAACTTGCAACTTTTTTCAAGGCCCTTGAGTAAGGTTATAACTGTCATTGGAGCGCACCGACGGTTCAATGATTTTGCAGGGAGACAGTTTTGAGGACCTCCAAAGGATGTTCGTGGAAATGGTGGACGGGGATGGCATGGGCTTTGACTTTAATACCGATCCAACGGGAGCCAAGAGAGCACGTGTCAACACGTCCAAGGGTAAATCCGTAAAACGAAGTACGACTAGTTCTCGCTGCTGACGGGGTCCGGACTCTTGGATTCTAGCAAAACGTAATTATGTTGTTAACCTCCCCACATTTTCTTCCAATCTCAAATCTAAAAATTGAAATTGAAGTTCTCTCCACTAATTGTGGGTCGTTTATTGCAGCATTCAAGTGTTTAGTTATGTGGGGAGTGAAGTAGGTTAGATTTTCACTTTTTTTTTAATTTTTATAATTAATTCTGGGGTTTAGGATTTGGAATCTGGTACAACTTTATAAATAAAAATCTTATTACTTTTTTTTTTAATTTACATTGTGATGCAACATTTTATTTTCTTTTTCTTTGCTTGCTTAGCTTCATTTGAGAGAATTATTAATTATCATGCGTGTATTTCTTTGTAAATTGGGTGGCTTTCATATTTATTGACAGTGGTTGCAAAAGAAAATCGATACTTGTGACAGTTGTTGCAGTCGGCATCGTGTTTATTTTATAAGACACCTGTGGTTGATTGCACGAATGCTTTTAAATCTTAGAAGAAGTGTTTGGAGACATTCTAAATATGAACTTTAAGAAATTCTTGAAATGCTTTTAAATCTTTTATTTTGCTAACGTTATAGGGAAAAGCCCGAGGTAGGATTATTAATTTCAAATTATATTGTACAATATAAAATCAACCTTTACTTCTTGTGGTTCAATATCACTCTTTTTTTTCTCTTAATATTTAACGTAAATGGTGGAGAAAGATTCGACTCAAAATGAATATAATTCAAATATTCGACCTTGACTGAGCTTTAGTTTTGATGGGATTGTATATTACTGAAAAAAAAGAAAAAAGGTTCTAGTGTATGCAACTTGTGGGGAATATTTCGTCAGTCAATGTTGTTTTAGTATGTATGGTGTTAGTTGAGGGCTTGTGGCTAGCTTTTTCTTTTGGTCTGGGGGTGCAAGTTGCAGTGTGCGAAGTAGTAGGTGGATCATCCGGAAATGACGTCGTTTTGGGGTTTTTCTTTTATTTTCTTTTATTTTCTTTTGTTTTCATCCCATCGGTGTTATTTATTTATTGGTTTGTTTGTATCTGGGCCAGTTTAGTAAATGGAATGGATAATTGGAGTTGTGACCAAAGCCCATTTGTCGTCGAGGCGGAAGCAAAAGTACGAACTACCAACTGTTGTCTGCCACCTATAATAATTCCCCGTATTTAAGCAAATTAAAGCTCAATTTTATTACACAAAATTTTAGCAGCATATTTACTTAAATCAAATTAATACGAAACCCCCTTAACCTAATATGGAAACTAAAATAAACAATAACAAGTATATATTACAATTTAATCTCGTTGAAATAAATTATTTATTTATTTTAAAATTGATTTTTATTTATAGCTCATACTTGAATAAAAACTCGGGTTGGCAACAAGGCGTGTTGTAGACCGAGGTGAAACGACGTCGTTCGTTGTCACGGCATAAAAAAATTAAAACTCGATGGCAATTCCCGCAATAATCTCCCGATCCATGCCCACTTTTCGTCTGGCCTCCTTCCTCACGATCCTATAAGACCCCTGATTCCCCTCTCTCTCCAAACTCCCTTAAACCCCAAAAATCTCTCTTTTTAATCTCTGTATTTGAATTTATTCTGTATTGGGGTGTAAGTTTATCTTCGAAATAAACTATGTCTCTGAGGCCTAACGCGAGAGCCGAGGTTAGACGCAACCGATACAAGGTTGCTGTTGACGCGGATGAAGGACGTCGGAGAAGAGAGGATAATATGGTGGAGATCCGCAAGAGCAAGAGAGAAGAAAGCTTGCAGAAGAAGCGACGCGAAGCTCTTCAAAACCAACAACTGGCAACTAATATCAACGTTGCTTCTGCCATCGAGAAGAAGGTGAAGCTTTGTCTTTTTTTTTTTTTTCTTCGTTTCTGGTTCATTTTAGTAAACTAATGTTTATTTTAATCAACTTTTCATTATATTGGGAAAATAGTTAGGGTTTGTTTTCTGTACGGTACTCTGTATGTTCGAATGGCGCTCCCTTTGAATCAATTGTGTATTTTCACCAAATTTGAGCAAGCTTTGAGCTCTTGATTATAATCTTGATTAGAGTTTATTTTAATTGATCACTGTCTATTAACTTTTTTGTGTAATAATTACTGTTTATTCATACTGCGGGAATTTCTTTCTATTTAAATTTTGAGCATCAGGAGAACTTACTACAGAATTGTGCCGTCTTTTGGTTTATTCAATTTTAGATTTCAGGTTTGATTTTAGTTTTTGGCTTCTTGTAATGAGATAGAATGTGCAACTTATGACTCGTGTTATTCAAATGTATCACTGCAGTTGGAACATCTCCCATCTATGGTAGCCGGTGTTTGGTCTGATGAGAGTAATCTGCAGCTTGAGGCTACCATTCATTTCCGAAAATTGCTGTCAATTGGTGAGAATTTGGTCCTTATGATACATCTTCTGTATGCCAATTGCCAAGTTTGTATGTTTTTGTGTTGTATGAATATTTAACCCTTTTTTCCTTCCCTTTGCATCAGAACGCAGCCCACCAATTGAAGAAGTTATTCAATCTGGTGTTGTTCCCCGCTTTGTGGAGTTTCTTATGAGGGAGGATTTCCCACAGCTTCAGGTGTAGTAGAAGCCTCCTCCATATTTTCTTAGATGTGAGAGTATATTTAAGGTTTTTATTGGTGGACGTGGCATGTGTCTAAGCTTATGATTAAGGGAATTTTCTTGAGATTCTAATCTGTTTTATATTCCTGCAGTTTGAAGCAGCTTGGGCTCTTACAAACATTGCTTCTGGGACATCTGAGAACACTAAGGTTGTAATTGATCATGGGGCTGTCCCAATATTTGTGAGACTTCTTGGTTCTCCAAGCGATGATGTTCGTGAGCAGGTATTTACAAATACCACGAGTGATTCTTGCTGATATGGTTTATATTTTATTTTCTTAATTTTTTTTCTTCTATTCTCTTTTGCTGCTTGATGTTTCTTTGTATTTGTCTGTTGAGGATGATCAAATTGTTAGCTAAGCAAGCATTAGTAAGTACAAGCATCGGAGTTGCTGTTGATCCCCTTGTCTTTTCCTTTCAATGACACACAGGCTGTGTGGGCATTGGGAAATGTTGCTGGTGATTCACCTAGATGCCGTGATCTTGTTCTTAGCGAAGGGGCTTTGCTCCCTTTGCTGGCACAGCTGAATGAGCATGCCAAGCTTTCAATGCTGAGAAATGCTACCTGGACTCTTTCAAACTTTTGTCGAGGAAAGCCACAACCACCTTTTGACCAGGTTTTATTTTTATGACATATTGATTGTCTTAATAACAGCTAAATCGGGGGGTTTTGTGGCTATCTTTGGTTGGATGTTTATTTGGTTTGTTTCTATAAGTAGGTTAGGCCTGCGCTTCCGGCACTTTCACGCCTTATTCATTCAAATGATGAAGAAGTCTTGACTGATGCATGTTGGGCACTCTCCTATCTTTCTGATGGCACAAATGACAAAATCCAAGCTGTTATTGAAGTAGGTGTATGTCCTCGACTAGTTGAGTTTCTGGGGTGAGTCTTCATCAAATTATGTGATGGCTTTTCTTTTTATTTTGTTTGACATTCACTAGAGCTCTAAACTTATGTATGATTTGCCAGGCATCCTTCTCCTTCGGTGCTTGTACCTGCTCTTCGCACAGTTGGTAACATAGTCACTGGAGATGATATGCAAACTCAGGTATATGATGCTTGAAAGATGCCTTCTTCTTTAGCCAGGGGTTTCATTCTAAAAAACAAGTTAATTCGTAAATTAATTTTTGTTGTGCTGCAACCAATATTTACGGAGTTCAGAAATAGTGATGTAAGAGAAACTGTTGAAAATGTGTTGAAGTTCAAACCTTGTTATCTGATTGATATTTTATTGTCACTCAGTGCATTATCAGCTGTCAAGCATTGCCGAGCCTTCAGAATCTGTTGACTGGTAATTATAAAAAGAGCATTAAAAAGGAAGCTTGTTGGACCATCTCAAATATCACTGCTGGCAACAAGGAGCAAATTCAGGTAAATACACATTTTCGTGTTTTCTTAATGTTTTTCTTTTTTAAGAAAGTTAATTAGCTACATGGCTAGCAGACATGATGATTTCTTACTTTAAAATTATGTATCAACACTTGTCATGAATGAATTTTTGCAGGCTGTTATTGAGGCTAATCTAATTGCCCCTCTTGTGCATCTGCTTCAAAATGCCGAGTTTGACATTAAGAAAGAAGCTGCATGGGCAATCTCAAATGCCACGTCCGGTGGTACTCATGAGCAAATCAAGTATGAAAATATATTTTTGACTATTCTTGTTCAGCTTTGGAAAAATATATTATCTTTACGTATTGTTTGTGTTTGGTGGTGACAGGTACCTTGTAAATCAAGGTTGTATCAAGCCCTTGTGTGATCTTCTCACATGTCCTGATCCAAGAATTGTTACGGTTTGTTTGGAAGGCCTTGAAAACATCCTGAAGGTCGGAGAAGCTGACAAGAATTTGGGCAACACTGGAGGTGTAAATCTCTTTGCTCAATTGATTGATGATGCCGAGGGTTTGGAGAAAATTGAGAATTTACAATCTCATGACAACACTGAGATTTATGAGAAAGCTGTGAAACTTCTTGAGATGTATTGGCTGGATGAGGAGGATGAGACAATGCCACCAGGGGATGCTTCCCAACCTGGTTTCCAATTCGGAGAGAATGGGGTTCCTACTGTTCCATCTGGTGGATTCAATTTCAGCTAGAGGTATGTCTATTTTTTTTTTCCACATATTTTACTGTTTTGATGTTAGTCTGTATTGTCTATCAGTTTAATCGGATTCCCTTAACACATATATTAGCTGATTACTATTTCTTGCCCTTTTTTTTAATGCTTAATTTAAATTTTGTCTGCACTTCATTTAATTCAGGAGTTTTAGCTGCTTTAGTATTGAAGTCCTTGTGGAGTATGATGGGACGATGGTTAGGCTACGGTTGTTGCAGTATGTGGGTCCTGTTTAGTCCAATCTCAGGTGTGGATTGAGTTTGGAGGATGGACTGGTATGAATTTTGACCAATGCTACAGATAAAGAGATAGCTTGATGTACTATGAGATTGGTGATCTGCTGATGGAATAAATTGAGGAAGCATTGTAGTTTCAGCAAATGCTTCCATGGAGATTGGGTTGTGTCATAAAACAAAAATATACTGTTCTAGTTTGTCTCAAAGATTGTCATGCTAGTGTTTCCATTGCAAGAATACTTGGATATGATTTTTTTTTTTTTTTTTTAAAAAGAAAAGAATTTTGCACTGCAAACATCTGCTGTGTTGCCTGTTACTCCAAAAATTTTATTTTAGCATAGCATGGATATACGGTCTAGTGTCATGTTGAAAGCTGTTCAAAACTCATATATATTGAATGGAAAAAATTAGATTTTACTTATTTGATTGCTTCTACTTTGCCGTTTTCATGAATTGCTTCCATCAAACGTGTATCGTTTTGTTCGCGGAGTCTGCAGAAATCAGGTGTACGTTCTTAGTTTTCGATGGTACCAGCTATGAACATATTCTTGGTAGCTGAGAAGCCTTCAAAAAACCAATTTTTGACATGAATTTATGTTACCAAGAAGTGTGCTTCAGCTTTTCCCCTCGAAGCACATACTGTCTTCCATGCACGGAGAGAGAGAGAGAGTGATTTCAAAGCTCTGCTTTTGATGGAAATAGCCCGAAATCGTCTGTAGCTTGGGGCAAGTGAAAAACCCGCCAAAAACTCCATTTTACCAACTGGATTATCATTATTATTGTTATTATTATTATTTTTACAACACTGGAGAAAGTGTTGCAACACCAGACCGCAATCTCCTTTTCAGGCCCTCTGTTTCCCGTTTGTGATTAAAACAAATAAATAAACTACCTTGGGTTCATAAGAGCATGGATTTTAATTTTGTGGTACTCTTTTCTGTGTTAAAAGAGCTTGATGCTTTTTGTCGTTTTGTCGAGACAAAAAAGTAGTCGTCTTTAGAGCTTTCCTTTTCATTTGGCTGCGGGAATTTGTTTTCATTTTCATGTTATCACTAAAATAGCATTCTTTTGTTATAATTTACGACTTGATACATATATATATATATATATTTAAAAATAGTATTCTTACCGATATGTCAGATATTTTTGAGGAAAATGCAGATAAAAATATGTAACGCCCCAGTCAATCTATACGAATAAATGGAATTGGTTCATATTAGAATTCTTTCTTTATTTAAAAATATTTATTTCTAGAAACTGAAGAAGAAGCAAACCAAAACATTCCTTCCTAATCCTTGGTACTCGGGAGGTTGGCTGGCTCAAAAATAAAAAAATAAAAAATAAAAATTGTAAAAGACGGCGAGTACAGCAATTCTATTCAACAAGTGCGAGTAGAAGTAATTAAAGGAAAAATCAGCTGCCCTTGCATGCTGCCACGTGGATTATGACCTTCACCAAAATTTGGCGGGTGTTATTGTCAGCCAAGAAAAATGTATAATATTGTCAGAGAAGGTCATTATCGTCTTTTGGAGACCCCTTAGGTTTGCTACTGATTTAGGGTTTTTGGGTTTCACTTTTGCATGTCGGTTTATTGATTGTTCATGTGTTATTTTTGGAAAATAGGAAAAACAAAAACCACCCCATTTTCTCTGATGATTTTGTTGTGTTTCAAGAAATGAAATGAGTGTTTTTCAGCTGTAACTCTCTTTCTTCTCTCTCTGTGTTTTCTTTTCTTGTTCAGAAACTTGAAAAGTGGTGAGCGGACAGACTAGAGGAACAACATATACATGTTGTTATGTTATGATATGTTTTTGATTGGTTTTCTTTTTTGAGTTTCTGAAAGTAAAATTTTTGAGCAATACCGCCCACCCACAATTTGTGTCTGGCTTTTGCTGCAGATATCATTGCTTGAAGATCATGATGAACGAGAACAACAACTTGAAGTTTTGTGCAGACTGCAAGACCACGAAAACACCACTGTGGAGAGGCGGCCCGGCTGGACCCAAGGTGAATTTTCATCTCTCTTCTTCTTGATCTTGTTCCAAGTCCGTATTTTTCTTTTTCCTTTTTTTTTTTTTTTAAATTTCCGTTATCATGCATCTTCCTTTTTCCATATAAAGCTTCAATGTTTTATTGGTTTTGAGTAATATTGCTTCTGAATTTTTTTGATCTGGGTTTCTGTAATCTTTGGTGTTCTGTTTTCACTTTTCAGTCATTATGTAACGCATGTGGGATCAGATACAGGAAGAAAAAGAAAGTTGTGGAGGGTCTGAAGAAGCGAACCGAGAAGAAAAAAGACAAAACAACGGCAGCTAATATCACAAGTGCTTCTGCAAAAGTTGTTTCTGAAAAAGTTGATAGCAGCAGCAGTACTACTACTAGTAACGCTTGTGTTCATAATGGATTAAGTGATTCTTTCAAAATGCGGTTAATGGCTTTGAGCAAACAAGTGCTTTTGCAAAAATCATCACCATCACAATCACCATCACCATTCCCATCTCAATCAATAGTAGTGAAGAAGCAAAGATGCCAGAGAAGAAGGAAGTTGAAAGAGGAGGAACAAGCTGCTTTTTCTTTGATGGCTTTATCTTGTGGTTTTGTTTTTGCTTAACCAGAAAAAAAAAAACAAAAAAGGGGTGGTGTTTATACCCATTATTACAACTTTCACTAGCTTAGTTTTTCTGCTTTTGTCTCAGAGAAAAATGGAATCAAAATAGCAACTTTGTTAATGGTATAGTTGCTATGCTTAGTTTAGCAGTTGATGCATAAGAGAATTCAAGTTCAAGGATGTGAAAACACCAGAGGAAACGTTTTGTTTTCCTTTTTTTTTTTTTTTTTTTTGTAAATAACATTTTTGCTAAGTAATGAAAATTTTTGTGCATCTTTTTATCTGCTCCACGTCATTGGATACTACTGTGCAGATTCCAAGGAATCCGAATTTTATTTTATTTTGCCCTAATTATTATTCATTTCATAAAAACATTAATAGATTTATTTTATAATAATGGTAGTTATAGTATATATTATGATATTTTTTTTAATAAATTTTAAGCAGTAAATATTATTAAAAATTATACATATTATGATATTTTTATAACAAATTTTAAATAGTAAATATTACTAAAAATTCAGTCAAGTATCGAATATTTTGATTAAATTTCTCTACCTTTTATTATTGTTATTATTCTTATTATTGAAAGAAAATAGGCCGTTGAACCTTGGTAATGATGAGATCAGTTGAAATTAAATTCGGGCATTCCATATTAATGGGCCTGAGTTCCTTCTAGTAGCTAAAGTTCATCTATAGGCCTCAACTAGAAGCCCAAAAAGCATAATTGGAAGTCCTTCGAAGCCCAAGTTTGTTGCCATAAAATCAAATGGCTAGCAGACGGATCTAAAATCTAAAGCAAGAAAATCGGTTGTTTTGTTTAGTTGGTGCATTGAGAATATTTCTTGCTTGCACAAGTGTCTCAAGTAAGGTATAATTATAAATGATCTCACATTGTTGACACATTTACTTTATTTATAATCAAATATAAAATTTCAAATTAAAATTAATATGTTATGTTATGTTATGTTATGTTAGTATTCAAAATTATTATTATTATTATTATTATTATTATTATTATTATTATTATTGTTATTATTATTAAAGAGTTTCAACACATATCTCCATTGAGTTTTACGATTTTAATATTTAAATGAAAAGTTTAAAAAAAAGTACACTTACTTCTCTTGAACTGTCAATTGACCATTCATTTTTCATTTAAATGATTATAATACCCTTAATTGCTTAAAAGTAAAGTTTAAGAAATTCAATTTTAATTTATTTGATGTTCAAAAAATTAAAATAATTAAAATTTTGATTAATAGAAATTATAATTTATATTTATTTAAAATTAGAAACTTAATTAATGATATTTAAAATTAGCAATTTACCTATGTTGATATTTTTTTTAATTTTTTTTTATGGCGTAATTTCATCAAATTTTTTGTGTAAATCCGAAAGTGTACATTTGCTTTACGAGTTATAAAATTGATATTGAAGTGTGAATATAATATAAATATATATGACATAAATTTTGTATTAAAGTGTTTTTATAAAAAAAGTGAGGTTGATAAGGCTGTGAAGTTATTTAGTAAAATAAAAAAAATATATGGTTTATTATTGGAGAATTTGTAAAAAAGGAGAGTAAGAAAGGCGGCGGCTTTACATATTAGAATTTGAGATTTGTATAAATATGATACATGAATAAAAATTAAATTCTTAATTTAAATAAATATTAAATAAATGTAAATTAAAATTATCAAGTTAAATTATCACTAATTAAATTTTTAATTTCAATAAATATTAAATGTACATAAAGTAAAATTGTCAAATTAAATTGACATTAATTAAAATTTTAATTTTTAAATAAATATAAATTAAAATTATTTTTAATTACATATAAATTAAATTTTTTATACTTTATTTTAAAGAAATTAAGGGTATTATAATCATAAAAATAAAATTAGGTAGTTAACTAATGATTTGAGGTAAGTAAATATGTATTTTCTTATACTTTTTATGTAAGTGTTAAAATTTTAAAACTTAGGAGAGGAAGGTGTTAAAACCCCTTATTATTAATAATAAATAAATAAAAGTAAAAATTGGGATACAAGAACAAGCGTGTGCCTGTGAGTGTGAGACTGAGACAAGATTGTGCCCGAGGTGGGGACGGGTATGGTATGGATCGGGTCTCTCACATCCGCAAGTTATCGGTGTCCTCAATCTCCCATACGACATCGTTTTCTTGTCCCACGCGACCATCTTTCCTTCAAATATTGAGATCCAAGCAGAACAGTTTCCCTGCACTCACTCTCTGTAAATGCCTGTAATTTTCGAAGTCTCTATTACAAATTAGATGAGCTTGTTTCTCATTTACCAATTCATTGCCAGGCACGTTTCTTTTCTCCCTCTTTAATCCGTTTCTACATGTTTGGTTGCTGAGAACCTAAGTAAAACTTAGAAAAGGTCTTGAATTTTATGTCCTACTGACACAGGAACTTGTTGAACGGTGTTGTTTTTGTTCTGTAATGCATTCGTTTTCTGAGAAACCCATTTGAAACTTTTGGTAAAGATGATAATTTATGAGTTTAACCTGCAAGTTAAATGTTGATTCAATGTAAATGTGTCGTTTGAGGAAACATGTTGTTTTTGTTTTTCTGTTATTCAATTTTAGCTGGGAGCTTTTGATTTTGATATAGGAACTTGAGTTTGTAAATAGCCATTGATCTCTATGATTGTGAGCTGCATAGATGTTGTGAGAAGATTTAGCTTACAAATGTTTTACATCAAGTTTTTGCTTTGATTGTCTCATAATTTGGGATCAGAGTTATGTCTCATATTTTATATCTTGCTATTATTTGGGATTGGTGAAGTTTATGATGAAACTCTATTTTCTGCTTGTTTGCTGTGTGGATATGAAAATTGAGTTGGTAATGTTTTGGGTGGGTTTGGATGTCGGAAAAGTGTAAGTTATCATCTAAACTAAGCCAGATAATTTAATTAGATTCAAACGGGTGAAAGTATTTGATTTTCTCAGGTCTTAAATAATAAAGAATTAGGTTTTTGAAAATCTCTGTCCTTTTTTAATGCTTCTATGGTTTATCTATCCAAAAGAGCATAAAGTTAGAATTTTTTTATTTTTTGCATTAGCTCGTCCTCTCATGCTAACTGAAAGTGCTAAATTCATTTGTGTAAGATCTGAGTCATGAAAGTTTCGCGTTTCAATTTGATTTACAATATGCCATTGTGTTTTATGGTGGCAAATCTGATAATCGATTACATATTATGTCAAACCTAGTTTCACTAAATCCATTCTGTTTTCATCTTCAGGTCATAGGCAATTGCTTGAGCGATGCAGAATTCCTCAGCTGTTGGAATCTTGATCTGTTATAGTAGTTGAGTTCAGATGAGGATGGCTCCTATGTGCTTTTCAATCTTGCAAGCGCCCAAAGGCAGAATTAATACTTTAGCTAATTTTTGTTGGGAAAGTTTCCACAGTTTCAGTATAAGTCATGGACGCAGTCCCAGTTTTACGCCGTTCAGCTCCAAAACTTATGGGCTTGAAGGTTCATACAGTTCATATGGTAAGAGGTGGACTAGAAGACCCATATCTACCAAAACAGAAGCAGGCAACAAGACTAGGAAATTAAGCAAAATCAAGAATGAATATATGGGAGTAGAGGCTTTAAGAAGTGCACCGATATATGTAAATAAAACAGAAATAAACGAATTTCAAAGAATTCAATACTATGATATTCAACAAAAGATTTCCGAGGACAAAGACTTGGCGAACCTTGTGACAGCTATTGTTTTTGATATTGAGACTACAGGCTTTAGCAGAGAGAATGAACGAATCATTGAGATTGCATTTCAAGATCTACTAGGGGGTGAAAATAGCACATTTCAGACGCTAGTGAATCCGGAACGACATGTTCCAAATCCACATGTTCATGGCATTACAACCCATATGGTCTGCAGACCTGATGTTCCGAGGTAAAGTTTTCCTTTTCAAATAGTTTCCATAGTTTTCTTCCACCAATTGTGAAATCAAGTCTTGTGAAACATTTCTCTTTAGGTGGCCTAGGGTACCATTAACATGGTTTCATTGTTGATCACTTTCTTATTTTTCTGGGAATTGCAAATGGCGAGATAATTTTACTGCTAAAACTAGAGTTTCTTGACTTATGTGTGAAGTCAAGTATTTCCTTCTCTTTTCTCCATTGAATTCTCTAAAAGTGAATTTTTCCATCTTCCCATTTGGCTCTCCAAGTTAGGTAATTGGGCAATAACCCATTGATCTGTTTGACATCATTTTATTTTAGGCTGATATCCTGCAGATGAAATGGTTTGTGAACAATTGCATAATACATTACTTATAGAATCACTATCGTGTATTTCTTGTAGAATGGAGGACTTGATACCAATCTTACTGCAATATGTCAAAAGCCGTCAGAAGCCTGGAGGCTACATCATGTTTGTTGCCCATAATGCTCGTACTTTTGACGTACCCTTTCTTATTAAGGAATTCAGTCGTCATTCATATGAGATTCCCCCAAATTGGCTATTCATGGATACACTCTCTCTTGCCCGGGAACTGATCAAGTCCGGAGGTCAGTCAATCCCTCCATCTCTCTCTCAGTCTCTTTGCCTGTTCTATGTGCTTGTGGCATAAAGTCAATGTGCATATGCATTCTTGATTCAATTCGGTAGAGTAAAAAATTTGATACTTTGATATTTATTATTGTGAAAACAGGATCCAGCATTCCTTCAAGAACATCCTTGCAGGCCCTACGTGACCATTACAGAATTCCATTGATGGGTTCAGCTCACAGAGCCATGTCGGATGTGAACTCCCTGTCGTTGATTCTTCAAAGATTGACTTTTGACCTGAAGTTGTGCATAAGTGACCTAGTAGAAAGATCTTTCACACCCTCAGATTTGATCGACAGCGTTAAGAAGAAGAAAAAATAAAGCTAGTTTCAGAAATCTTGAGTTGCCCATTTTATTTTATGTAGGGCAGGGCATGTATCATGTATGTACTGACCATCAATTTGTAATTTTTAACTCAAATTCTTGTCAATAAGAACGCATAAGCCAAGCCATTATTTATTCTGCTTCCACCATTTCTGATTCTGTTGATGTCTTTGTCTTTGTCTTTGTTTCCGTAATTTGCTATCACAAAATAAAAGTGCTTGTAATTGGTTTGCAAGTAATGCTTCTGAAAAAGATTGCTTTCGTTCAAAATCGAACGCAAGACCTCCCTCTTACTGAACAAATGTTCTAACCAACTGAGCTATCAAAGCTAGCGATTATTGTAGACCATATATCTTTCTTACTCATCTGCAGGTATCTCTAAAGTATCTAGCCATAGAATAAAACAAAATATATATATATATATGACCATGATAAATAGTGATATCGAAGGAAAAACTTCCAAAATGATTTCCAGTTTTATGTTCTGAGGAACTTAAAAAAATTTTCGTTTTCATTAGTGCCGTGTCAGTCACGTTGAATTGAAAATGTCCCTTTTGATATTTGCATCCCCAAAGAATCCAGCTAATCCTGGAACAGAAAGATGGTTGTTCTGCTTTGTGTGTCCTTTTAAAGTGACCAAAATTGTTAAAAAATAAAAAATCAGAAATACATATAACTTAAAGGCCAAAGAAATACTCTGAGCATTTTACATCTGTAAGTTAAAAGAACACAAATAATTGGATTTTTTTTTTCATTTTATTACACAAAAAAAAAAAATTGTTACAAACCAATCAAATGCCTCATTAGATGGGGAACCAACGCACCAAAACTGTCCCGTGTATATCAGGGTAATTTAATAGATTTCAGAGTAGATGACGGAGGAACAAAATACAATTTAAGCAACTATACATTTTCTTTATGGAGCACTCGTTCATTTCTCTGTCAAAACATTCCCTCCCTCGGCCCCAAGAAAAGAATAGAAACACTAATACAAAGAACAAATGAAAGTAGTCACCTCATCTGGGATCTGTAAGAGGGGCAAATTCAAAACTGCGTAATCTTTTGCAAGGTGCTTGTAAAAGTTTGGCAGCGAGTAGGGTCACAACATGTAAGTGAATTCATGGACATAATTAAGTTTGCAGATCAGAAGATTATTTCCTTGAGGATTAGGAGTACCAACATGACAAAGCACATAATAACCAGTACTGTAGCACACATTACCATCCCTCCTTGTTTTTGCGTTCTCTCCGCCTGCAAGCCCACCAAACATGGAATTTAAATATATGAGTTGGGGGGACAGAGAGGAAGAAGCTTAGGGAAGAGAGAAAGTACCTTCTGCAGTTGTTTGAGGCCTTCCTCAACTGTGGTCGCTACATTTTGAATGTTATAGTCTATCCGATCTACAATTGTGCCCTGTGAGGAAGATGTGTTATATCAATGACTCTGGATTATGAAAAGGCTTCTTGACTAATTAGAAGATGAACAATTTCTAACCTGATCAATTACAAGTACTGAAAGATCCTTCATGATTTGAGCAAGCTCATTTACTGATTCCACAACCTACCAAAAATAAGAATCATAATAAAAAACAGATTACCTGCCAGAGGAAAAACATCTTGACAACATAAACTGTGAAAAGGGTGAGAAAAGAGTTTTCACTTGCCTGCTGGATCTCTCTTTCTCTTTCTACCGTAAATGCCTCACTTCTTTTGAGCTTTGCCATTTGATGCTCATTGAAAACCTAAATTTAATATTTTTATTGATATAAGCATTCTGTTGAGGTAAAACTATATAAATATCACAATTATCTAAAGTCAATATTTTATCATGAAGGCAGAAGAGTTGTCAAAACACAAACTAGAGCTAAAATTCACAAAAAACAACTCAGCCACAAGATTCTTATACAGCATAAGAAATTTGTGTCACAGTATCATGCGAGCTAGTGTTATCAGGCATTCATCAAATCTAACAATATTTTTCATATTAGAAACCATTAAACATCTGCATACCATGTCATCCAAATCGTCATCTTCCATTTTAGATCTACTTCCATTTAGATTCATCTCTAAATCAACTCCATCTTGACCCTGCATCGTACAAAACAGCGATAGAGGAGAATAGTTAATATCATAACCTATCAAGAGTTCAATACTAGAAGAGATCAGTTATTAATGATTAAGAGAAACCAAGCAGCACAGAACAACCTAACATCCTGGGTATACCATTTCCAAAAAGAGAATATTGTACGCCAAGAGCCCATAAACACAGAAATATATAGTACAGATTCGACATGCCAAATAAGGTGGTCAGCATATGCAAAGTCACAGCAACAAATAAATTTGTAAGTTATATAATTAAAAGAAGTAAACCACTACTGGTTTGAAAATGCTTCCAAGAGAAAATTATTCACACACCTCTTTTTGAAGCCTGAGGCGCTTCAAATAAGTTGACTGCTTCTTACGCAGCTCCATAGAAAGGTTTTGTAGGTCAGTTGCAAGAGATCGCTGCAATTTAAGAAAGCACAGATAAGCATAGTTCACCAGAATAGACCACCATGTGAGAGACTACAATTCATGAACCAGACTAAGACTAATTCTAATTTCTTATCCTGACATGCACCCAGGAGTTGAGGAAGAAGCTGAAAGAATAAAATGCACATGCAGAGAGAAGTAACAAAGTATCAACAAAGTAACAAAGTATCAACCTTTTGTCAAGTAATACCTGCACATTTTTTCTAACATTTGAATCTTCGGAAGGTCCAGCTGCCGAAAGTTGTTGTAATCTCTTCTCTGATCTCTTCAAAAGGTTAGTTATTTCTTGGGTAAGAGATTCAATAACACGTTGATCTTCTTTACCATCTCCAAAAGATGGCATTAAAGCCTTTGCATGAGCCCTGGCTAACTCAGTCATTTTTGTCCGTGCACGTTGCACATTTGCTGCAATTTCTTCAGATACATCCACCCAAGCTGGTGGAAGACCCACCGTAACTGCACCTTTACTGCAGCAGGAAACTCTCTTTTTTTTCATTTCCCCTCCATAGAACTTTACAGAAATCATGCATTTCAATTTAAGTTACACTAACAGGCAAACTAGTAATAATTACAAAGGCAAACTAAGAAGAAAATAGACGGTAATCTGTGTTTAAACACCTTACGTCCTTGTGACCTTTCTCATCACCTCAACAAATGTTCAAATTAACCTTTCCCATATTCTGGAGAAACCACGTTGCCCATAAGTCTTTTGCTAGCATTATCCACCCTACAAGACCAAACATCTACTGACAACATTTGAACATTTGGGTGACAAAATTTTTACACCTCCAGCCATTAATAGAGCCCCCCAATGCACTGACAACCTCATCAACTCGATAAAGAATATGCCCAGCAATTTCATCCTCCCACTTGAACTAAATCACTCTTCTCCAAGTTCACACTAGATGTTTCACATTTCATGCTGACCATTTATTAATTTATTTTCAGAAGCGAGTAAAAGAACTCAATAATTCAAAACCAAGGCTTCAAACCAATCACCTACAAAAGAAAAAATCGATCTCTATTTTTTTTTTCCTGTTTAAAAATCGCATAACTAGCTACAAGAAGCATTTTATAATTCTACATTTCATTCATATGTACTTAATGCTCCTTAAATCATCCACATACTTTCTGAAAACTAAAAGATCATAACATTTTAAGATCAATCGAAACTTACATTACATGTTAGCTTATTTCCAAACAAATATAAAAAAATTCACAAACAAAATTCAATATCCTATAATTCAGCTAAGCAACTACTACAATCGGTACAAATATAATTTTCTTTGGAAAAGAAAAGTCGATCTCAAAGTTTCCGATATTAAATTTTATTTGTAAAGAGAGTAACCTTGAATTGCTGGGATCGTCGGTACTGAGAGGAGCATAACTTCGATTTTGATTCAAGAGCGACGAGCTGACGAGCTCGATCACCGGTCCGTTCCCCGAAGTTTTCGCCGACGAGCTGGTAGGAGCTCTAACCGACTTCAAGGCATCCCTATACCTCTTATATATCAAGGTCCGATTCCTCGTCGCCATTTTTTAAGAAACTAAACAAAAGGATTAAGACGAAATCCAAATTCAGATCGAAATTTGACGCCGATTTTAGATCTGAACGAGAATTATGATACTATGATGATGATGATGATGATGAAGAAGGAGAAGATGAAGGTGTCCTTCTTCTGCGGTCACGTGACCGGCAGGCGGAAGTCACCTGCCGTCGAAGTTACAGCGTTGGCGCAACGACGTAGTGTAATTGTCTTTTATTTTTCCGTCAATATCTGTTTGTTGCGTTGGTTAAGCTTAAGGCCCAACTAAATGAAAATGAAAATTTTCTAACACTGCTTTGCTTCCGTACTGCCGTTTAATCTTCCTTTCTTCGCACGATCGGGTCGGGTTCAATTTAATTCGCCCCGGGTGTGAATTTGACGAGTCATCATAATTTTTGTTTTTTTTCTGACGAATATATTTATGGAAAATTTTTTAAATAACCTATTTTAGAAGCAAACAACTACTTGAAAAAAAAAATTACCGACTTAGTCCAGTGTACATTTTTTTAATAATTTTAACCTCACTAGCGACCTTCAACTTTTTTACATTTTAATATATTTTTTGACCTTTTTCTTTTTATATATTTTTTTAATAAAAATCCTAACTTTCTTACCCTAAAATCTCTTCTTTCTAACAATGACCGTGAAATGAAATAGATATATAATTTTTTTTTTATTTTTCAGCATAAAATAAAGTGAATATGTGATTTATAATGTTTATAACATAAATAAAAATGTTTACAACATATTTTAAGATAATTTTTTTTTATAAAATTATTGAATACATATTTTTAAATTATTTTAGAAAAAATGAATGGATTATTTAATAATTTTAAATAATCCAAAAACGTGCATTTAATAATCTCATCAAAAAATTCACCCTAAAATACATTACAAACATTCTCATTTATATTGTAAATATTATAAATCACATGTCCACTTTACTTCGTGTTGAAAAATTAAAATATATATATATATATATATATATATATATATATAACCTCTTCATTCTACCACCATTGCTAGAAAAGAGAGATTTTGGGAGTGAGAAGTTAGGATTTTTGTAAAAAGGAAAAGTTATTAAGGAAAAAAAAACATAAAAAAAAAATTAAAATGTAAAAAAAATTGAAGGTGGCTGCTAAGAATAAAATTGTCCGAAAAAGTATGTTGGGCTATGTTGATAAAATTTTATTTTAGGTGCCTTTTTACGTTAATTAGATCCAAATTAGGGTTATTTTAAAAAATTTTCCTATATTTATCAATAGGCAAACGGAATTTAGTTTTAAGCGTGCAAATAATAATAATAATAATAATAATAATAATAAACCGACGTTTTTACCTTAATAGAAAATTAGTTTATTGGAGGCATATTTTAACCTTTTTAAATAAATTTGATGAAATATTAAAAAATTTTAGAATTGTTTTTGAAGAATGGAGAGAACTACAAAAAAGATCATTTTATAATTTTATTAAAAGCATGTTAAAAAGAATTATATTATTTTAATTTATATTATTTTACAAAAATTATTATTCAACACTACATTGTAAAACGATATAAAAATTTAAAAGAAAGAAAAAACATTAATTGAGATTAATATAATTTATAAGAGAAAAGAGTATTGAATTTTTTTTTTTTACATGGTTTAATTTTAATCCAAATAAGTTGAAAATAGCAAATATTTACTCAAAACATATATATATATATATATTTTTAAAATTTTGCCTTAAATAATCAAAAAATTCCGATGAATGTCTGAGTAAAATATATAAATATAATCTAAAACTAAAATTCTGTGCAAAAGAATAAAAAAAAAAAAACCAAAAAAATCAATGAACAATATAAAATAACAGCGCAACACCAGAAGACACTTACTCATTCTCTTCAAATCCTAAACCTACCCACCCATCATTGATTCCCGTCTTTCTCCTCTCTCCATCAAAATAACTTCTGGGTTTTGATAAAAAATCCAAACTTGTATTGAATTCAAGATCAAAACCTTTGAGAAATCTTCCAAAGATTGTTTCTTTCTTCCAGCTTGGAAATAGCTCATACATTTAAACATGGATGCTGATTCATGGAGTGCTCGTCTTTCTTCAGCTTCAAAAAGATACCAATCTGCCCTGCAATCACGATCTGGTTAGCTTATGAATTTTTTTTTATTTTTTGTATTTTTGTGGGTTATGGTTTGAGGGATTGGTGATAAATGATGGGAAATTTGGGAATTTAATGTTGAAAAGTACGAGATTTTGATTTGTATGTTTTATTTGTGTATTTCTTCTTTATAATTATGAGATTATTATATTTGATTCTAGGGGTGTGGTTTAGTGTTAATTTTTCAATCACAGTTGATTATAGTGCGGTATTTGTGTGTAAAGATTCTGTTTGTTTGCTAAGAAATGAAGAGAAAATAAAGAAGTTGGAAATTTGAGCTTGGTTATTTGTTATTGGGAGATGAGATGTTGAAAATTGCGGTCAACTGAGTTATTGCGACAATTTAACATGAAAGTTTTAGTTTTGATGACGAATGTTAAACTTAGTTGCTGAGAAGCTGTAGAACGAATTTAGCTGAGATCAATTGGAATTCTTTTGTGCATTTTCACATTCATTTTTCTCATTGAAATGATGATACGTGATTGCAGATATGTTCATGGGGTTCGAAGAAATTGATGGAGATGATGATATAAGGGAGGAATTCCCATGCCCATTCTGTTCGGAATATTTTGATATTGTTGGCTTGTGCTGCCACATTGATGATGAGCATCCTGTGGAGGCAAAGAATGGGGTATGTTTTTACAATCAGATTATAAAATTTCGGATGTTCCCCCTATGATGAGCATCCTATTTAGTTCTTTTATGTAGTTCCTAATAATTATTGATGCTTATGATGTATGATAATAAAATTGCTTTTAATTATTGGCCAATTGCAATTATTAGACAGTTTACATCTGCTCAAATCAGCGAAGCATAATTTCTGACCAATTGGAGGAAGTCTTAGTTGTAATGTGATCTGTCAGTAGGATCCCATACTGTTGGCATGACTTGAGGCCCTAAACCTTCTTTCTTGACTCATGGTCATATTCACTGGATTCTGCTCCTATCACAAGAGGTCTTTTGTCATTTGATTGAGGGATATCCTCATTGAAATTCTTTAGATTTTATTTTCACCTTTCTTCATCTTCAGATTCACATAAATTGATGTTAACAGTCAGACTTTTGTTACATCAACTTAAAGTTAAATTCACAAATGCCTCTGATTTTTATTTACCTGCTGGTAAGGCTTTTCTCCGTTAGAGATGGGGTTGAAACTTCTCTTGTCATTCACACCCCATAGGTGGAATGGTAAGGTCTAGGATAGGATTGGTGAGGTTATAGGGTACTGTTGACGTCCAATTGACCCAAAAGGTTAACTTGTCCTTGTGTGAGTTTGGAATTTTGGAAGTATGAATTTTTTTTGCTTTGGAATTTGTTATAGATTTGGTTAGAATTCATATACCATTGGGAAGAAGTGCTTATTAGATCTTACTGTTGATTGGAGCTTTTTGTTTGCAGGTCTGTCCAGTTTGTGCAATGAGGGTGGGGGTGGATATGGTTGCCCACATAACCTTACAACATGGAAATATATTTAAGATATCCTTTTTCCTGAAGATCAATTTCCGTTAAGAGTTTCAAGATTCTCGCCTTGCTTCTTTCTTCACTTATTTTTGTGCTTGATTGTGATATAATATGTTAAAGCATTCAGCATTCTAGTGCTTTGGAACTAACTTCATGCATTACTTTTGCAAAAGGTGCAAAACCGTGTTGGGATCATAATTGTTGATTGACTATGATAATTGATTTTTTTTCCTCTTTATTGATCTTCAACCCGATTTCATCTTCAAGGTGGTCTCATACCTTTTGCTGGAATTCACAAGTCATTCTGCTAGCTTTATATTTTTCTATGTTGCTTTCAATGTAGATATTCCTACATCTTTTAAAGTTTCCTCTAAAAATTATAATCACGATGTAGATTTGACATAATGTACTTCCTTAATGAGTGGTTACATGCAGCGCAAGAGGAAATCACGTAGAGGTGGAACTCACTCGACACTGTCTTTGTTGAGGAAAGAGCTGCGGGAGGGAAATTTACAGTCTCTTTTCGCGGGCTCTTCTTGTATAGTTTCATCATCCAATGTGGCTGATCCATTATTATCTTCATTTATATTGCCTGTCGCTGATGATTCTCTTACGGGTCAGTCTTACCTATCAACTGCAATTAACTCATCGAAGAAAGGCTCCGTCGAGAAAATGCCAGAAAGGTATATTGGCTTTAATCATTTCCTTTTGGTTTTTTACGTAGTTGTACACTATGATCATTAGTTCTTACAACAGCATGATTTTGTCTTTTTGTGACATCTAGTACATTCTCTAAACTAATCAAACAGATGAAACTTTTGGATTATAGTCTGATTCAATTATCATAGTTGTTCTATCAAACACAACTATTTCTCCATTTTTTCTGCTCTAATATTTTGGCTTTTGATTACAGAAATGTCCAGTTATCTCCCGTGTCACTCAAGGATCAGGAAGAGAAGGCAAAAAGATCCCAGTTTGTTCAAGGGTTGTTGTTGTCCACCATTCTTGATGATGTCTTATGAAGATAAAACCGTGGCGACTTGCTGCTGTGGCAGTGGTCGAATTTACAAGCAAAATAGCTGCAATCTATGGATGGTCTGTACTTAAAAATGTGTCAATGTACTAAACACAGAGTGTTGAATAAGGTGTAGTATTGAGTGTAATTTATATTGCATCAGCATGTTCCTTGTTAGGCCTGAAAAACAGACTTGCCATATAACCTTCAATCTTCAGATCATAATTTAATGATAATGAAAGAAAAAAGGAAAATAATTTCTCTAAGTTCTTTTCTTTTTAAGTTTCTTTTAGTGATCAGGTTTTCGCTCACGCCAATATTGAGTACGCTACGCAAAATATCTTACTAAAAACATATCAGACTGAGTGAGATGGTCACGACACAAAATCAAGAAATATGATCAGCAATAGAACAGTTTTTCATTGGCTACAATACAATGATGAACACAAGAATGGAGGAGCCCTTTATTGGTGCTCAGATGTCAGTTAAATTATCTCTATGAACAAGTTACAATAAAATGTCTGTCTATCTTCCTAACAAAAAAGAGATGACGCAGAGAGAAAAAAACTCTCTTCCTACATCAATTCTAAAGACCTAAACTTAACCATTGCGGCAGACGTGTGTCCATGATTCTCTTCACTACGTCCCTAACGAAAGAATCGAAGCAAGATGAGCATTGACCTTTCATCAAACTTGTCTGTCCAGCTGCTACTCTTTCGACGTGGGAACATGTAGATGGTGGGTGCACAATATGAACCTCACTCCTGTGTTCCAGCCCACAAGCAGCTAAAATGGTGTGTGTAGAACTACTTGCAATGTCCTTGAAAGTACTTTGGTCTGCATATCAAAGGCAATAAAAGGCTGTTTGGTCATTTTCAAGAGCATGGCAGATCAAAATTGGTATAACACAATTACGACGTGCTAAAACCTAATCCTAAATGTAGACCTAGCTAAGAATTGCTATCTAAATGTATGAAAGGATAAGGTTGATTATTCAATGAGGTTGAAAAAGAATGACCTGTTCATACCTAATTCAATATCTGTGGACAAGTTTTTCAAATGGTGTTTGACAGTCGATTGCAATTGCTCCTTTGCTACACAAAAATCACCCTCATCTTTAGCCATGAGAGAGTGCACACAGCCATCGGCCCCAATATTTGATATACCACTGCACTGATGGAGTTGGCCATATGAAGGTATTGAATTAATCCCAGCAAGTTCAGGCCACAATGTCAAATTGACAGACCCATTGGCAGTAGCAATAGTTGGACCCTGAACTGCTTGCCTTCTCAAATGGGTTAATCTGGAAGCAAAAAGATCCCTGTTTTCCACAGTAGAAGAGGGATGATCGTGTAATCTCTCCTCCAAGATTGTCTGATGCAATGGCTCAGTCTCTTGTGCCCTTGCAGGCTGAACTACTGTTTCCCTGCCCTGATCAACCTGAGAGTTCAAGAGTTCACTACTCAAATTGGCTGTCGGTGTGCCATCGCCACCACCAGCCATAATATTCATTCTATTAATAGAAAGGAGATTTTGTATGTGACGGTGTATCCAGCGCCTCCCTGAAAGAGTTGTTGCCCCTGCTCCAGATCCTGGTGAGACTGCCTGAACATCTCCGACAGGAAATCTGGGAGATGTAAGATTTCCAGATCCTTGAGTTAATATCACACGAGGCGAAGATGCCGAAAAAGAGTCTAAACCTTCCCCAAAACTTAAAACGGGTGATGGTCTATTATACAAGTTGGTGTTCATGGTCCTTTGATCAGCCAATGGATCTTGAGCTTGAGAACTAGAAGATCCGAGAGCTACAGGTCTACAGCCATCACAGTACCAATTCCCGTCAGGTACAACCCGCCCAAGGCCAACACAATAGGTATGTGCTGATGAATCACAGATGTCGCATAGTAACATAAGACCATCATCTCCTCCTTGGTGGCATTCTGAACAAATCACATTCTCATAGGGATCGAAATAACTTCTAAGGTCTTCCTCAGATGGTTGATAAACCTGTTTCAGCAATAATAAGCTGTGATAACAAAGTAAAGAAGAAAAGATGCATGAAACGATGAGAGACAAATAATATATACCTGATCCCGCTCAGGTACTTGAATCACCACACTTCTCAAATCAACACCTGCTGTTGATCTTTCCGGCTTAGTAATTGTCTTGAACCTCTGCTTGCACAATGGGCAACGCGATTCCACTTTCGACCACTCCATGATGCAAGTGAAGCAAAAATAATGACTGCAACAATTGAGGGTTCCCCTCAACCTTCTTTTATCTTCCTCAGACAGACAAATCCCACAAACCTGCTTTACAACTTCACTCTTCACTTCTTCTATCTTCTCCTTACCTTTTCTTCTTGGAGGTTTTCTCTGCTGGCTTAAATTTCCATCCTCTTCAATTCTCTTGGAGGAAGATGAATTCCTCAAACTAGTTTTCAAACTTCCAAACAGTTCATTGGCTTCTCTCACTTGTTCTCTCTCTTCCTCTGAGATTGTATACTCATAATCAGACGATCCTGAAGATGCAAAATCTGAATCTGAAGGTACTACATACCTTCTCCTTCTCCGACTTAAATTTGTCTTGCTCTTTTCTCTCATGACTACCTTATCATCTATAAAGTCAACATCATCATCATCATCATCATCTTCTTCATCACGCCTCTCCTTCTTCCTTAACCCATGATTCCTTCTTCCTTTGTTTCCCAAAGGCTTCTTAGAAACAGTAGATTTACTCCTACTTCCACCTCTATCGGAACCTTTTTTCCTCAAACCTTTTCTACCCAAATTACTAGTATTCTTCCTCTTCTTGTTATTATTGTTCCTCTTATTTGTGACCACCAATTCCTCTTCCTCATCCAAACAATCATCTTCATCTGGGGTAAACTCCTCATCCTCATCTTCGTCTTCCTCTTCATAATCTTCATCTTCTTCATCCCCATAAGTTAACCTTTTCCTCTTCCTTGATGTTTTCACAACATTTTTCCCATTCCCTAAATGACTCTTTCTTGCTTTTGATCTAACAAGGTTCCTCACATCTATCTCCTCTTCTTCCTCATCCTCTTCATCCTCTTCCACCAAACTATCAAAACTCTCTTCTGACCCTCCATCTACAGAAGAGCAATAATCCTCCAAGTCATCTTCAGATACTTCATCTTCTTCATCAGAAACTACATAATCCTCATCAGAATCATCAGAACCCTTATCTTTTGACCTAGCCCTTTTCTTAAAATCTTGCTTAGAACCAACCTTCCCTCCCCTTCCCATATGTTCTGCACCAGAAAAACCAATCAAAACCAAGAACCCAGAAATCAAACCCAAAGATTCGACGAAATATATATTATTTTCCTCTCACAAAGCAATATCCAGTCCAATCGAATCAAATCAAATCAGTTCATAACGCATCAAAGTAAATTCCAAGATTCTTGAATTCTTTTTCCTTTTTATTTCTTGCTTTGGTTCTAATCAAATTCGGCAACAAGATTAATACCCACTTTGCCAGCTGTTTCTTCCACCACCATGGATCTAACTAATAACACATAAACCCAGAAAGGAAACAAAAAATCAGACCCAGATCATAAAAATCAAGCTTTTTTCTTTTCACAAACCAATTTAATAGTTACAACTAGATTACAATCTCAATCCTCAAGCTTAAATCTTCTTAGAAAAAAAAATAAATTTGAAACTCAAAAACATCAAATAATCAAAATACAACCGCCGACGATATCCGAAAAAGAAAATCTGTGTTTTCGTTCATTTTTATAAATTATTATAGAGAGAGAAAGTTCAGAGAGAGAGCGGGGAGGGTTGTTACCTGTGAGTATGGGGAAGGAAGGAAGAAAGAACACGTTCGTTGGATTTTGGAAAATGTTTTTCCTATTTCAGATTGTTGCGCGTTTAATTTTTTTAAAAAATTAATTAAATAATTAACTCTTAAAATATAGTCATTTATTATTTGTTTGTTTTGTTTAAGCAGAGGAAAGCAAAGACGATTGTGTAATTAGTTTACGATAAGGGAAAATGACATATAGGCCGCTAATGTTTAGTTTAATAGATAAATATCTCCTGATGTTTGAGGAAAGATATATACTTTTTAACATTTAAATAAATAGATAAATAACCTCTAACTTTTATTTTTATTAGTTATACAGTTAATTTATTATCATTTATACCCCTAATTTTTTATATAATAATATATATTTTTTTTTTACTTGTAATATTTTAATCCTTATTTTAATACTTTTTATACTATAATTTTTTTAAATATAATAATTTAATTCTATATTTAATTTTTTTTACAATATACTCAAAACTAAATATATTTTTAATTTGTTATTTTAACAAAAATTTAGAAAAGAAAATATTATTAAAAAAATTTTAAACAATGAGTTAGATTAAATTTATATTAAAATATTTATAACATTTTTTATAATAAATTTGATATTTAATTGTTAAAAAAATATTTAAACATATTTTAACATTTTATTTTTATATTAGTATTTTTATTTAAAAGTGATTATATTAAATTTATTATATTTTCTTAAAAAAATTATGAAAATATAAATAAAAAAGGAAAAAAAAGAAAAATTTAGTATTATTTGTTAATAAAATTATTAATGAAATATATTTTATATTTCTTATTAATCAATATAATTTAATTTTAATTAAAAAATAAAAAAAGAGAAAATTTTTTATTATTTTTATTTGTAATATATATAACATGTATTTATTTTTTATTTTTTATATATTTAAAAAAATAATAAATTTAACATAATTTTTTAAATAAATATATTATATGTAAAAATAAAACGTTAAAAAATATTTCATTTAAATTTTTTAATAACTAAATATTTATTATTATAAAAGTGAAAGTAAAGAATTAGAAATATTTTAACATATGAATGTAATGTAACTCATTCTTTAAATTTTTTTAATAATTATATTTTTTTAAAATTTTTTATTAAAATAACAAATTAAAAAATTTATTTATTCTTAAATATATTGTGAAAAAAATATATTAAAATATATGAAAATATAAACAATAAATATATATTCTATATATTACAAATAAAAATAATAAAAAATTTTCTTCTTTTTCTTTTTAATTAAAATTAAATTATATTAATTAATAAGAATATAAAATATATCTAATTACTAATTTTATTAACAAATGATACTAAAATTTTTTTTTTACTTTTTTATTTATATTTTCATAATTTTTCTCAAGAAAATATAATAAATTTAATATAATCTTTTAAATAAAAATATTAATATAAGAATAAAATAATAAAATATGTTTCAAAATCTTTTTAATAATTAAATATCAAATTTATTACAGAAAAAGAAAAAAAAGATATAAATATTTTAATATGAGTTTAATCTAACTCATTGTTTAAATTTTTTTAATAATATTTTTTCTAAATTTTCTATTAAAATAATAAATTAAAAATATATTTAATCTTGAGTATATTGTAAAAAAAAAATTAAATATACACTAAATTGTTATATTTAAAAAAAATATATTATGAAAAATATTAAAATAGGGAGTAAAGTGTTATAATTAAATAAAAATATATATATTATTATATAAAAAAAGATTAGGGATATAAATGATATTAAAGTAGCTGGTTAATGAACACAAATAAAATTTAAGAGGTATGTGCCTATTTATTTAAATAGGAGGAAGTATTTATCTTTTTTCAAACGTTAGAGGAATATTTATCTATTAGATTAAACATTAGGGGGTTATATGTCATTATCCTTTATGATAATAATAACAACACATATATTAAAAAGCTTTTTCAATGATATTACATGTCTACGGCGTAGACAACTCCGCCCTTTTGAAGTTACTGGAATGCCCTTCACATTTGTGACATTTTCACTGTAATTTAGTATTGGGCTGCCGTGGAATCTAGTTTTCTTATCCTGGGCTCAACAAATACGTGGATGCATCTCATTGGTGAAATTAATAGATTACGATTTTTTTTCCAAATATTGACGCCGTTAGGGCTTTTTCTGCCTTAATTTTATTATAGGGGTTTTAACACATACCTCCCCTGAAGTTTCAGATTTTAACACTTAAATGAAAGGTTTAAGGAAAGGCATACTTATATTCCTTAGACCATTAGTTGACCACCCAATTTTATTTATATGACTATAATACTCTTAATTGTTTCAAAGTAAAGTATAAGGAATTCATTTGTATGTAATCAAAAATATTTTTAATTCATATTTATTTAAAAATTAGAAATTTAATTAATGATAATTTAATTTAACAATTTTAATTTACGTGTATTTAATATTTATTGAAATTAAGAATTTAATTAATGATAATTTAACTTGATAATTTTATTTTATATTTGTTTAATATTTACTCAAAATAGAAATTTAATTTTTATTCATATAACATATTTATCCAAATTTCAAATCCTAATATACAAAGTCGCTGCTTTTCTTACTCTCCTCTTTTACAAATTCTCCAATAATAAATTATATTTTTTTTATTTCACTAAACAAGTTTATAACCTTATCAATCTCACTCTTTTTATAAAAATACTTTAATATAAGATTTATGTCATACACATTCATATTAAATCTACACTTCAATATTAATCTTATAACTCATAAACCAAATGTAAACTTTTGAGTTTACACAAAAAATTTGATGAAACTACGCAATGACAAAAAATTAAAAAAAATATCAATATGACTAAATTGCTAATTTTAAATATCATTAAATAAATATTTAATTTAAATAAATATTTAATGAATATAAATTATAATTATCATTAATCAAAGTTTTAATTATTTTAATTTTTTGAACATCAAATAAATTAAAATTGAGTTTTTTAAACTTTATTTTGAATCAATTAAGAGTATTATAGTCATTTTAAGTGAAAATACATGGTCAATTGATGGTTCAAGGGAGGTAAGTGTGTTTTTTCTTAAAATTTTCATCTAAATGTTAAAATCACAAATTAAATTGTCATTAATTAAATTTCTAATTTTTAAATAAATAGAAATTTAAATTATTTTTGATTATATACAAATTGAATTTCTTATATTTTACTTTGAAGTTATTAAGGGTATTATAATTATATAAATAAAATTAGATGGTCAACTAATAGTACAGGAGAGGTAAGTGTGCCTTTTTTTAAACCTTTCATTTAAGTATTAAAATTTGAAATTTCAAAAGAGGTATGTATTAAAACCCCTATTATTATAATACAGATTATAGGCCAAAAAAGTTTTTAAGTTTTTTTAACAAACAAATGTACATCAATAAGAGCACTTTAAAAAAAAAATGTAACCGGAATTCAAATTTTAAAATTTTTTTATACGATAGAATGAGTTTTGCAAGAGTTAGGAAATTTTGTTAATTTTTATTAGTTTAAACAGTCATTACTAATGAAAATATAAATATTGCTCTGCTTTTGATGATTCGAATATATTATTACTATTATTCAAATAAATATTTAATAATTTATTTTATAGACAAAGATGATGGTTTCTTTTATTATAGTGATATATTGATGAATTTTATTTTTTGTTTTTCGGCAAAACAATAAACTTCTCAATTAAATTGAGAATTTTTCAATAAGGTAAGTAATTAAAATAATATCATCGGTTAAATATTTTGAAAAAAAAAAGTGTATTTTTATTTATTTTATTCTTTTGATTGGATATGCTTGGTAAACTGTTTAGGCATTGCTGACGTATCCTATCCGACGTTTTGATAAGTTTACCAAACTATCCTTCACCGGGTGAAGCAGTTAGGTCACCTAACGCGTAGTCGTTTGATTAAAATAATTTATGATCCGTTACGATGCACACAGCGTAGTTATCCAATTGGGAGATTTGCACGGTATGGCTATGATCAGGATAAGAGGACACGTGTACGGTGGATGAGAGTAACAGCAGGTGACAACTATTTTGAGAATAAAATTACCTAACGCGTCAACATCACCTGCCCTTTTGATACGGGGCATCCAAGTTTTTGATTTTACGTTATTTGCACGTGCTGTATTTTAATCATTAACTGTATTTATTTACAAGTATTTAATTAATTACTCTGTATATAAAGCGTATTTCTAAATTATGCTTTTTAATTTTTAGTTAATTAATAGCAAATGTACTTAATTTTTTTTCAAATAACTTAATATGCGTTAAAAATCATATGGTTCATATTTGATTAACGCACGTGCTTGTTACCCCCATTTAATTAGTAAAATCTTTTAAACTTTAATTCAAATATGGCTTATATTAGAAATAGTTGCAATATTAATTTAAATGCAAAAAGCTATTATCTATTCAAAATGACACGTGTATTTTACCACGGCATATGGTAAAGAATAATAATAGAAAATATTCTTCTTAAAATATAACAATTTAGTATTTCATAACCATTTATCTTTATAAACAATTCGATTAAGATTATTGTTTTTCCTTTTAAATAAATAAAAAAAGGTATTATTATCAAAGTCTTTTATTTTGCGGATCAAATGGGCTTCTTTTTTCCAACAAAGTTCGAAAGCAAAAGTTGGGCTTTTTGGTAGGGTGGTTTAGGCTCTGGTCCAAAAAGACAGAATCAAAATCAAAAACTGTATTTTGGTCATCCTTTCACCTAATTGGAGGGAATTAAGCTAAGTGTCTTTTGTTTGTTTGTTTTTTGTATTTTAACTACAAATATATCTTCCTTCCCTTAAAAAAAAAAATTTTACAAATATATCTATTAATATTACATTAAAATTTTTCTAAAAGTTTAGACATATGTAATTATATTTCATTTTAGAGATTTACAGGCATAATGTAAAATCAAATTCTGTATTCAGTGAAGAGTACCCTCACGATTTGTAGTGCTAAAACACATATTCTCTTAAGTAAGCTATGCCTCTATCTTGATTTGTAGTGCTAAAACACATATTCTCTTAAGTAAGCTATGCCTCTATCTTGATATTTTGCAATGGATTATTATATGATACATATCCAATGATGCAATGAATAATAGTTTAGTAAAAGCAAGAAATGTTAACATTGAGTAGTGAATTCATACAACCAGCCTAGCCTGTCTGTCTTCCAAGGAAGAGAATGCTTTTACAAACCTAGTTTCAACTTCCTAGTTGTAGGCACTTGTAATGTAGCCCATGATTGCATCAAAACTCTAAAATAATAATAATTAATACTGTGCAATTAATAGATATTACAGAAATGTAGAGCACCCCCTACCATTTCTTATAATATTAAGCTAAAAGTTGTCTTTTTTCTCTTACAAACTTTTACTATGTATTTACTTTAGTTTTATTTATTTATTTATTTATTTTTTCTCTAACAAAAGTGCTTCCTATAGAATTGAGTTGTCCAATTCAATGACTTGGGAGTGTTAATGACAACCATATGCCTAGTCTCCCCAACTTCTTCCCCTAACAATATGATACCCAAAATTTTTGGGACCATTCTATAGAGTTTTATTTTTATTTTCTTAATGATATTTGAGAGAGTTCTGTTCATTAATACACACACACACACATATATATATATATATATATAACGGAGAATTTGAATAATAATAAGGATATGTTTATCAGTTGGTATATTTGAAAATCGAATCTTTGTCTTTAAAAGAGGAGCATGGTCTACTTACTTTTATTTCTTCATAATAGTCAATAGATTAGGAACACAAAAGCAGATTGGACATCATAATCTGCCAAGTCATTAGTCATTAGGCATTAGGCATTAGCCAGGCTAAAAAATAAAAATAAAAATAAAAATACATAAAACTTTAATGTATTGCTTAAAAGATATATATATATATATATATATTTCTTTTTTATTTAATACTAGTATTATTATTAGTTGTTAAAAATAAGTGTTTAATACTAGATCGAAGAATCTAGAGAATGAAACATGGAAACGTAACACAATGATGATTTTGATCAAAGTTTTGGGATGAACCAAAGATTAATGCAAACTTTTAGGGAAAAAATACGTTGGACCAGGACCAATCAAATTTCTATGAGCTTTTTTTTAAAAAAAAAAAAATAAATAATGAAGGGAGTAGTAGCTTTAACTTTCTCCCTATCATACTGGTTGGCCCCGAAAAGAAAAGAAAAGAAATGAAAAGAAATGAAGGAAGGAAGGAATGAGATGTGTCTGTCATGATTTCTTGGGAATGACCCATAACTTCTTCCTCTGCTCACTCTTATCTTTTATGATTCCTCTTTCCATTGTTTTTTTTCCAAGTCATCATTCACTCTCTCTCTCTCTCTCTCTCTCTATAGATTCTGATAAATATCATTTTTGGCTCCCTAAATTTTATATATTTCACATAATTTCATTTCTTTTATTTTTATTTATGTCAAATAAGTCGAGTTGTTCTTCTTAAAAAAAATTAGAGAAATTTAACAAAAATGCCCGATACTTGGGCATCATATATGACATTTGAGAATGTAAATAAACAAACACAAACTATCTCTTTGTTTGTAAAATTTACAAAAGTTTTGGGACTCAAATGTCATTATCTAATTCACTCTATATATTATACTAAGATTGAGACGCATAAAAGGGATTAACTTCCTTTCTTTTCTTTCTTGCCAACCAAACTCACTCACAACTTCATTAATCTTTTTGCATTTAATTTTTTAACTTTTTTGTGGCGATGGGTCTAATTAGAACTTTTATGGAGTATTTAATTTGTTTGTGGTTAGGTCTTTGTAGCAAGCAAGCTATTTGGTGGGAATTGAGAGCCCTCCAATTTGCCAATAAGTCTCTATCATCAACAAACTTAACTCTCTAACTTAAAAATTAAGCCTTTAACTTTATTTATGATTCATCTTAGGAAAAGGCAAAGGCAAACTAATCATGATTCAGACTTGAAGAACAATTTTTAAGAATCAGTTAGGCTACAAATATAAATTAATTCTCCAATTAAGCTTCAAATATTACTTTGAATTTCCTGTTCACGTCCGTCCATGAATCATCCTCTTCTTCCTCCATGTCCGTATGGAGGGAAAAAATTCAAATATATTGCAATTTTAGACAACAAACATGAATCAAGTGGGGTTTGTCACATTATTGCAAGACATACTTGCAAAGATTTACTTCTGCTTTCTGCTACATACTACTTAATTAAAATGTTTTTTTTTTTATTTTTATTTTTTCGTTTTCTGTAGCAATCTGTATATTTTGATAAACATATATGTAATATCTATCCAATATAACTTCTCAAATCTTTTAGGATAAAACCAAAAAAAAATCCAAATTCTTGTTATAAAAACCTAGACAAAATTTTGATCTTCTTTTAGGGTAATATTTAGAGAAGGGATATATAAGTATGCCAGTATTAGTTAAATTAATTAATAATATTTATGACGAAAATTCAAATATTGTTGATAAAAAATTGAAAAGCATTTTTTTCCCCCTTCGAGGAAAAATAGTGGGTATTGATGTATATGTAAAATACATGATTGATTGTAGACCCAAACACGAGATGGGTAGCGACTCTTGATTATGGATTCTCACACCCAAAAATCATACTTCCATGCAACTTTTCTCATCAACTATAATTTGTTCCTTTTTCAAAAAAAAAAAATCAATTGAAAAATGGATTAATTATAATTCAATCTAAAATTTTCATGTTGACCAATTTAAATTTAAGAAAAATTATCAATTATGAATAAAAAAAATCTAAAACTCATAAGAAATATCTCAAAATAAGTACGTGAATTAGGTAAAAAAAAAAAGAAGAGAAATTGCCTTACTCTAAATTCTATTACAATCAAGATTATCTTTTGGTAATTAAAAGAATTTTTTTTCAATTTATGTTCCTTTATTTCTTTATATATATATAATTATAATCAAAAGAAAATTGATGTGAACATTGGATTTGATTTTGTATCTTTTAATTTTTGCAACATGCTTTTTGGCGGGTCTTTAGTCGGGCTAATGGAGCCCACCTGTTGGAACGGCTGAGATTGGGCCGGCAGCCTTTTCCCCCTTAACTATATTACATGCCGGCATCGGGCCTTGGGACCCACTTCCGGACTCTCGAAGAATAAAAACTAATAACCCAAAAATAAAAAATTCACCCTAACCTCTTTGGTTCGGATCCGAACCACGTGTTTGAATATTTTTCGAATGTTGGAGGGAAAGAGACGGTATTTTACAATAATACCCTTGTTCGTTCTTGTTGATTACTGGTTTTCATAATTTTCTTTCGTTTTTACTTTTTGTTTTTTTTTTTTAATTTACATATCCATACACTTTTTTTTTAATTGCATGTAATAAAATAACACATAGTATTTCATTAAGATCACCTTTTTTATCCAAACTATATATATCTATAAAATAAGGTCAATAATACAAAATATACTATTATAAAATAATGTTAAAAAACAATATTTTTTTTTTATAAAACCGACTTCTTTGTCATAATATATTTTAACTACTTAATCATAATGATGACACTTAATATTTTATATAACATACATAAAAAGTAAAGAGTATTGAATTCAAATACTTATAATCTTTATTAAGAATAATTTCTTTATTTAATGAACAGAGATACAACTCTATTTTTTATTTTTATTTTTTTAAAAATATTCTTATAAAAAATGGATGTCCACATAATTATGTGGCAGCGCCCTAAATCACGAGGGTGATATGAAAACATCACGTGGTCTTTCTCTATCAAAGAAGATAGATAAGGTGGTGTTGTTGCTTTCTTTTTTCGTGTGTTAATTGTTTTGGTTTCATTGCATCTTTAATTCTTAGGGCTCTCATTTTCTTGGGCAATTAAGGGTCCTACAGGGAATGGTCCGTTGTCCCGTTAAAATTCTTTTTTATTTATTTATTTATTTGTAAATTTGGGCACCCTTCATTTTATGTATATATACAAATATGTTGCAAAGATTATCAGAATATATAGACATTGTTATCATTAAGGGTTTCATGATGAGGACCCAAAAACTTAGGTGGGTAACCAATTTTAACAACTGTATAGTGTATTGATGATTGAAATTTGAAAATGACCATCTGCCATATATGATAATACCATTCGTGTCCTTTACTTTTGTCATTTTTACAAATAAAAATATAACAAGCTAATGCATTTCAACCACATCTCAACATTACAGTATGCAACTCAAGCTAAAAAGTTATTTTAATAAAAATTAAAGATTTTCTTTTTAATATAAATGAACAAATCATATCATTTCTTATAAAAAAAAAAAAAAACCCTTAGGGACCCATTTATTATTATTCCTTTGCCTAATCACTATATATAATTATTTTTTGTCTTCTTGCTTATACAAACCTTTATCTATGTCTTTGTGTGCTTCAAATAATGAGATCAATAAAATTTTTCAAAGAAGAAATTATGAATCGGTTATTAATTAAGAAGCAAATTTCGATCATGTTATTAAGAGCAACGGATTTTAATAACACATTATATAATAATTAATTGTAAAATATATGTATAATAATAATAAAAATATTGTTATAGTAATATATAACCGTATATTTGTAAGTATTAGTAGTGTTGATAATATTATAACAATCATATAACATTAAATTTTTGTAAATTATTTATGCATCTCTAAAAATTGGCTGCAATACAAGTAAGTAATATTAAAATAAGAATGCAACTTGTTTTTAAAGTTATTGAATCACTTCTAATTCAAGAATATTCTTACGTTAAAATATTATAAGTACAAATTTTATACCTTTTAGAGAATAAGAATAATTTAAGATAAATACATAAATAAAAGATACAAAAATTCTTATGTCATATTGTAAAATGAAAGCAATGTTATAACTTTGTAGACATACTTTGCTTTTTCATGAAAAAATTGATTGATTTCTTGTATCTAATCACTTGAAAATTACATATAATCTCTCAAATTCAATTTTATATATACATATATATATGGGAAATGGTGAAATTCATTTTTATTTATTTTCGTAAACTAGTGTGGTCAAAAGCAAGAAAAATACAAATATTATTACCTAATAAATTTTAAATTGAAAAGATAAAATAAGAAATAATGAATACACAAGATAAAATTAGCCCATCATTTTCTCTAGACAAAATATATATACGTAAACTGTCAAAAGCTCTCAAAAGCGGGAGGTTCGGAACCAGGTTCGGTCTGTAGCTTTTCTCTTCAATATTAGACACACAGAAAACAAAAGAAACTCGGAGAGAAAGCCAGGGAAAGTGAGAAAAATTTTCCTTTTTCCTTTTTTTTTGGTTTTAATCTTTTCTTTCGAAGAACTCATTATCTCCCTCTCTCTTTACTCCCTTTATATCTTACCATAACATCTCAACTTCACAAAAAAGAAAATTTGAAAACAAAATAAACAATCCAATTGTTGATCATTTCTTGTGAGCTTTTGTTGGAAAAAGATTGCTTTTTGATACTGAATGGGGGAGATTTAACCCTGTTTTGAATTCAGGGATTTGAATTCTTTTCTGAGTTTGTTTTAGAAAAGGCTGGATTTTTCTGGGTTTGTCTTTGAGGAAATGGCGGCAGAACAAGCTTTCTCATTCTCTGTAGCTTCTGTTGTGGAAGATGTTCTTCAACAGCATGGAACTCGATTGTGTGACATTAATTTGGCGTCGAGGAAAGCGGAGGAAGCTTGTAATGATCTCCATTTCTTGAATTCTTTATTCATGTTTTTATCCATTTTGAGCTTTATTTCTTGTTTTTTCAGATAATTTACATTGCCGGTGTTAGGTTTAATTTCTGAAATTGGGTTTTGACACTGAAAGCTGAAAGTTATTTTTTTTTTCTTTTCCAGATATTTGTGTTTGTTTAGTTTGATGCAAAGGTTCTTCAATGTCTCTGTTGTATTTGGATTTCGTGACAATGCTGAAGAAATGCTTGCTCTGGCAATTGGAACTTATTTTTCATTGATTCATTCAATGCTTTTCCATAGAATCTGGATCGACGTGTCAATTTGGCAGGATAAACTTTCTTTTTATTTCAATTATCTTCCTATTGTTTTATCTTTCTTAAGAAAACGATTCTAGTTGGTGCTGATCCTGCTTTGAATAAGCTTGGTTTCATGGAATTTGGTGCAGACATTGGAAATTCAGTTAGAATCAAATCCATGATTTGGTAGCTTAGTATGATTGCATATAATTTGTAAAAAAATAATGATAGAAGTTTTTTATTTTTATTATTTTTCTAATTTCTCTCTTTTAGTGATTTATAATTTTTTTTTTCTTTTTCGCAGCTTTGAGAAGGTATGAGGCAGCTGGGTGGCTAAGAAGGACAGTTGGTGTGGTTGGGGGTAAAGATTTGCCGGCTCAGCCTTCGGAAGAAGAATTCAGGCTTGGATTGAGAAGTGGAATAATTCTTTGCAATGTTCTTAATAAGATTCAACCTGGAGCTGTGCCAAAGGTATGTTTCAACTTGATTTCTTATCTTAATTTTGTGTCAAATTCTTCCTCTTCTTCCTTTTCTTTAGGTTAATTTACATATTGGTTTCGGTGATGTTGAATTGCCTGCTTATTATTAGGTCGTTGAAGGTCCTTGTGATTCTGTCATTATTCCTGATGGAGCAGCTCTATCTGCATTCCAATACTTTGAGAATGTGAGAAACTTCCTTGTAGCTGTGGAAGACTTGGGGCTTCCAACCTTTGAAGCCTCTGATTTGGAACAGGTGAATGCTGAAGTTTCGAACCACGAGAATGAAAATTTGAAGGATTCTATTTTGAGTTTGCTTATGCTCCAAAAACAATACTTCTCTTATGAAAATTTTCTGTGTTTGGTAATTTCAGGGTGGGAAGTCCGCAAGAATTGTGAACTGTGTTCTAGCACTTAAATCATATAGTGACTGGAAGCAGGGTGGCGGAAATGGGTCATGGAAATTTGGTGGGAATTTGAAACCCTCAGTCTCAGGAACCGGGAAACCATTTATGCGAAAAAGTTCAGAACCATTTATGAATTCCTTTTCGAGGAACTCGTCAGTGGGTGAGAAGTCTCTAGAGATCGTGTTGAGCGAGCAGGCTGATCTTGGCCATGACCTCAATGAAGCAGTTAGTGAGCTTTGTTTTTTTACTCAAATGCTTAGTTTCTCTCATGACGTGAATAAGAAAGAAACTTAGAAAGCCTACTCGTAATCTAATCTGCAGGGAACCTCGCGTAACTTAAATGCTCTGGTCCGTGCAGTTCTTTCAGATAAGAAGCAGGAAGAAATTCCAATTGTAAGTGTTTCCCAAAAAAGTATCTATAGATCTCTGAAGGACCTAATTTGTCCTTTATATTGCTCTTTCACAGAAATGAATTACCTTTTTCCTCGTAACAGATTGTGGAATCCATGCTCGGTAAAGTCATGGAGGAGTTTGAACGACGCTTGGCAAGCCAAAATGAACTTGTGGGTTGCCGTCTTTCTTCAACGTTGTTATTACCTCTTTATTCTATTGCAACAAAGTTCCTAGCCATCTTCTGAGTACGACTAAAATCTTCTTATTGAGCTTCTGCCCGTAACTTATCTACTTTTGGTTGTGGAGCAGATGAAAGCAACTCCAAGAGATATTGCAGCATCTGGCCCCAACAGCTGTCTTACTAGATCTTCTTCTGGTAATATTGAGGTAAAGAGCTTAACTAGCACTGTAGCCAGTTGAAACCCAAGCAATCAATTCGCATCATCTGTTGAACTTATGCTTTACAGCTTGTATGCATTTGGGTGACATTTTCTTAAACTGATGAAATGTTTAAAAGATGGAAGATGAATTTCCTGTCAACGTAAAGGAGGAAGAAGAAGATGAAACACAATTAGAGAGAACGGAATGTGGCAATCAGATAACTGAGCAAGATTTGGGATCAAAAACTGAATTTTTGAAAAAGCAAATGTTGGTTGAGCAGCAACAAAGAGATATCCTGGTAACTTGGGGTACCAACGAGCTACATTTAAGAGTATTTTCTCTGAATGCGATTAGGTTGCGTGACTTAGTCTTGGTTCTTGTAGGAATTGAAACAAACTCTTCATACTGCAAAAGCAGGAATGCAGCTATTGCAAATAAAATACCAGGAAGACTTCAACAATTTAGGTAAAAAATTTAGATTGAACTCGTGCAATCTCTTTCGATTTTCTCGAAAAAGATGTAACCTATCTCATCACTGGTTTCCCACAATAGGTAAGCAATTACATGGTCTGGCCCATGCTGCTTCAAGCTACCAGAAAGTACTTGAAGAAAACCGCAAGTTGTACAATCAAGTGCAAGACCTGAAGGGTAAACATCTGTAGGGGTTCAAAATTTTATACAATTTAATATAATGATAATCTCTAAAATATTTTCTGAGTTTTGGTGCCGGATTTGACGGTTATTCGTTACGTTTGATTAGGAAATATAAGGGTATACTGTCGCGTCCGACCTTTCTTGAATGGACAATCAAACTACGTTAGTACAGTGGATCACATAGAGGAAGGAAATATAGCAATTACTACCCCAGCTAAGTATGGAAAAGAGGGAAGAAAGTCATTTACTTTCAACAAAGTATTCGGTCCTACTGCAACCCAAGGTTTAGTCTATTTACTTCGTTTTCACGGTGATTTCCATTTGCCAGCAAGTTCTTTTAAATACTGAAAATGGTTTATTTTTGCTGCAGCGGAAGTATTTTCAGATACCCAGGCTCTGATTCGTTCTGTTCTTGATGGTTACAATGTTTGCATTTTTGCCTATGGCCAAACTGGGTCGGGAAAAACTTTCACCATGGTAAGAAATGCAGCAGGTAGTCTCTATGATGACAACATTGATGATGAGTGCGGTCAGTCCATTGACTAACATTTTCATTTCTTTACCAATCCAGACAGGACCAAAAGAGCTTACAGAGGAAAGTCTAGGCGTAAACTACAGGGCATTGAATGATCTATTTTTTCTTTCAAATCAGAGAAGAGATATCTTTCACTATGATATTTATGTTCAAATGCTTGAAATTTACAACGAGCAAGTTAGGGACCTTCTTGTGACCGATGGCATTAACAAAAAATATCCTTTCATGATACTTCTTGCAGTTGATTGATTATTATGTCTCGTTCAGTGCATCTCACATTCCTATTTGTTTTCTTAACTTCTAACTACATTAGACATTCGTAACAGTTCTCAAAATGGAATCAATGTGCCAGATGCCAACCTTGTACCTGTGTCGTCAACATCTGATGTCTTAGAATTGATGAACCTTGGGCAGAAGAACCGTGCAGTGGGTGCTACAGCAATGAATGATCGGAGTAGTCGATCTCATAGGTACATTTAATATTGTACTATAGCTTTTATATTATGATAATGGTTGTAACAATTTCTAAACTGCATTGATTTGCAGCTGCTTGACGGTTCATGTTCAAGGAAGAGACATGACATCTGGAAGTATTCTCCGTGGTTCTATGCATTTGGTCGATCTTGCAGGAAGTGAACGGGTTGACAAATCGGAGGTGACAGGAGATAGATTAAAGGAGGCTCAACATATCAATAAATCTCTTTCTGCTCTTGGAGATGTGATTGCCTCTCTTGCTCAAAAGAATGCACATGTTCCTTATAGAAACAGTAAACTTACACAACTTCTTCAAGATGCTCTCGGTAAAAATCTGATTCGTTCTGGTCTACAGAGACATTCTCTTCATACATAACTCCTTTTTATTTATGGTATTGATTGTTATACAATCAGGTGGGCAAGCAAAGACACTCATGTTTGTTCATATTAGTCCGGAGTTAGAAGCCCTTGGAGAAACAATAAGTACACTTAAATTTGCTGAACGGGTTGCCACCGTTGAACTTGGTGCTGCTCGAGTTAACAAAGATAGCTCAGATGTGAAAGAGCTTAAAGAACAGGTTCTGTCTCTATCTTTAGTTTGCTATTAGTTTTGCATCATAAGATCCAAAAATTCACTTTTCTCCTGTTTTCATTCCTTGCTAATATGAAAAACATTTTCTCACTTAACATTTGATGGTGAATATCTTTTTATATATTGTTCATTTTTAGATTGCCAGTCTTAAGGCAGCCTTAGCAAGGAAGGATGGAGAATCAGAGCAACTTCTATATACACAATCTAGCACCCCGGAAAGACCAAGAATTAAGTCCGGCGTGTCTTCTCCTTCTCAATCTAGTTGCCAGAGTTCCGGAGATATCTCTAGCAACCGTCGGCAACCAATGGAGGAAGTTGGTAACATACAGGTAGGAGTTTACCGTCATTCTCTTATGGAAATTATGTACTGCTGCATTATGTCCAGGGCGCATGCAATTTAATTTCCTGGAACTTCACATTCCTGTACCGGCAATTGGAACAGCACTATTCTTTGCATATAACATTTCTTTCGATTAAAAAATGGAGATAGCATAATGTACTACTGGCTGCAGGTTCGGAACCATTCTGCATCAAAACCAAGAAGAAAAAGCCTCGATCCCCGAGACCTGCTTACCAGTTCACCTCCCTGGTCAGCCATTGGGTCTCCTGTAGCGAATGGAAAGGAGGAAGACAGGGAATCGAGTTCTGGTGATTGGGATGATAAGGTAATGGTGAACAAGCATGACATTTTAAGTAGAGATGATAACATGATCGGACAGTGTGAAGTAGACAACAGACTGTTGTCTGAAAAGTTCTATCAGAGTTATCCCCGGGACCCTACAAAGATATACCCGGACCAACAGATGAATAGATTGACAGTAAACAGAAAGGACAATCAAGACTACGACGTACATAAGAATCGGGGCGAAGTTGCCTCTACTGATGACTCTGATCATGATGAGGCAGCAGCTAGTGATTGCTCGGAGCCAGAAATGTCTTGGCAGTGCAATATTCCTAAAACTTCCAACATTCCGAGTGGTTTAGGATCTAAACCAAAGAAGACTCAACCCAAGACTGCAACAAAGATTCCTGAAACAAGGTAAACTATCTATCTGATCACTAACCATTTACTCTTTATTTTTCAGAAGCATGCTTTTTTTGGTGGCTTTTGTTTGAGACATAGTAATGCCGTCTTGTTGTGCTTATTTTACATTGTTGTGATATGAGTATTTCAAATTATTTTGTTAATAGGAGCTTAATTCCATCGTTAATTCCTTCACCGCCAACAACAAGGAGATTATCCAGTGGGGGCAGTCCATCTTTGAACAAGCATGGTGGAAGGCAGGCCGTTCTTGTTGACGGGAAGAGGAAAAGTGGCAATGCAAAGTAAAGCATATACTGTACCATATCTGTAGTGGGAAATGGCTTTGTTATCATCTTATTATTTTTATTACATATATATATATATATATATATACACTTTTTGTGTATCTATTCTTTAGGTATAGAAACATAGAAAAAGAGAAGAGGAAGAAAAGTTTTCTACGCGTCAAATTGGCGTCATATTCCAGTTGTTTTGGAGTTTCTTAGATGGTGGTGGTGGTGATGATCATGATATTATATGTTTGGTTTTCCACCTTGCTGATTGGTGTTGATTTTGTAAATTCTTTGGTTTTTTCTGTTTTTGTTTTTGTTTTTGTTTTTGTTTTGTCCCCACCCCCAATTGTTCATTCTCACATTAGAAGAAACAGAAAGAAAGCAAATGAGAGAAAAAGAAAATATGTTTAACATATTATTCATTTCTATTGCGTTCTTGTTCCCTTTTTTCTTTTTTTTCCTCTCTTGTACTGTGAAATTGAATACTCGCTGTGGATTGGAGAAAGCTAACATGTTACTACTGCTAGCATCAAATGCTGAACTCTTTTAGGTGTGATTGATAGAGATAGCTTATTGAACTAGGAAGATATAATATATATAGATATATGTGTGTGTGTGTGTGTGTGTGTGTGTGTGTGTATTATTAATTATTATTTGTAATGATAATAATCGATGAAAATTGTGATCCCCAATCAAGCAAGCAACACAAACAATTCATCAAAGGAGGATTCCAACTTTGTGTTAGTGTTGTGTCAATTCCAACTTTCCAGCTGGGCTGGGTTGGGTTCATGAAAAGAAAGAAAATTCTCCGCCTTCAAATGAGTGGTTATCTAAACCCTAAGTGGGTGTGGGTCCCAATTCACACATGGCCACGTCATCATGTGCTCGATTTTTCATTAAATTTTTTTTATTATTTTGTACTTGATTTTGTGTGTGTTGGATTTTTTTTTTGGATTAGAAACAAGACATAACAACAACATATCCACAAAAGAAGCCACTGCCAAGACTTAATTTTAAGAGTACACCACCATCCCCACAAACGCAGACCCAAAGTTGACGCAATTTCCAATCTTAATTTTTTAACAATACCATGTCCCCCTCTCCGCGGCCCCCCCCCCCCCCCCCCCCCCCCCCAACTTGCATATTTCATTCTGTTATCTTCTAATTTTATTACCTTTTTTTCTAAAATAAATATTAATTGAGAATATTATTTTTTTTTTTCTAACTAATTAATTAATTAACGTTGAATTTTAGTTTGAATTTATTTAACCATACACCTTCATCACCAAATCTTTTGCTTCTTATACTTTTAATAATTTATTAAAATTTTCAACTTTTGAGTTCTGTTTCCTAAATTTCTTTAAAATAAAAAAAAAATGTAAAAAGTTATAATAAAAAAAATTCTCTTTTGACATTGTTAATTTTTCGGGACAATTATGACGTTGAATTCTCTTGAAATCATCAATAGTTGTCTTTATCTTTACTTGGTCTCTCTCTCTCTCTCTCTCTATATATATATATATATATATATATGTCGATTAATTACATGGTCATGTAAATCAATGTTGCTTATCTTCTTAATCAAATTAATTAGAATAATAATTAAATAAACAATTTGCGTTTGTCTTCACTCACCTAATTCTTGCCAACCAAAATACAGCAATTTGGCTGTATGTATTCCAATTGTGTCAGGAAGGGAAGAGAGGATCATTATAATTAATTATAATATGTGAATGCCTTCGAGAATCAAAATGACCATTTTAGCCATACTTTTATTATATTCGAAACAGAATTTGGCTGGCTTAAAATGAAAAATTTAACTTAAATCCCTATCCTACATAACTACTACAATTAAAAACTTAAAACGATATTAGAGTTAAATTAATGTTATACTGTGAAGATTGATATTCTCTTGTAAAGAAATATAATAACATAACTCAGAAAATCCTCTTCGATAATTTTACTTTTGGAAAGGAAAATCAATCGTCTTCGACAATTTTGGAAACGAACGAGGATAAACGAGTCATTTCAGATTATGTACTTTCCTTCTATTAAAACAAAAAAATTTTAGGACATAAATGTCATTATAAAAACTTGGTCCTAAAATCACAATCTATTTTTTTAAATTTTTTTATTTTTCTCTCTCTTAAACCCCGCGTGTATCTCTTTCTCTCTCTCTAGATTTCTCCTACCAATCAAATCACGCCACCGTCACCTGTTACTCTCTCTCTAAAAAGCTCACTTTCTCTCTCTTAGGGTTTATTTTCTTGCAAAAATTTCCTGTGATGAGCTGAAGTTTTGGGCAAATGAAGAGAGTGTTGTGGATTGAATACTCAATGTACAGTTCTCTCTTCTCGATCTGTTGATGTGAGTTTAGGCTTATTTGACTTTTTTTTCCATTTTTAAACCATTTGTTTAGCTGTTTTAGGGACTACCCTTACACAATCTTAGTTTCATTTCACTAAGTTTTTATTTTTATACGCAGAGATTGAATCCTGTGAAGGAACATTGTTCTAGTTGATTTAACTGTTTTGCTGTTCTTCTTCTTCTTCTTCTTCTTCTTTTTTGTTTTGAAAGAAAAAGGAATTGATTTGTTATGGATGGGTTAACTTTGTCGTGTGATTTGCTGTGATAATTGGATATATGAAGGATTCGAGCTTAAGGGTAAAGATTTTAGTTGTTCTTATGTGGTGGATTGGTCAAAAATGAGGGATGTATAACTTTGGTTGATTGGTTTTGATGAAATGGCGTTCTGCATTGTAGGATTGTTTTGTAAATTTTTGCTGATCATTAGTCTATAGACTTCGTTTATGATTTTGTGCTGCATTTTATTTCACTTATCTGGAGGAAAGTCTATTATCAGTTTGAGAGGTTTATATGATTTGCTTTCTTAAAATGATTTATGTTACTGTGAATATGATATATGGCAGTTGCAACGTTTATATAAAAGCATAACTAATTGATTTCTTTGGTTGATTAGGGTGTTTTGAGAAAGGGGTTTTGGAAATGTTGAAAAGTAAACGAACATGAGCCAGACTGAAGGATCCCAGATGAAGCAGCCTCCTCTTGTTCCGCTTGCGACTTTGATTGGTCGTGAGCTGAGGAATGAAAAAGTTGAGAAGCCCTTTGTGAAGTATGGACAGGCTGCATTAGCAAAGAAAGGAGAGGATTACTATCTGATAAAACCTGATTGTCAGCGGATTCCTGGAAATGCATCAACATCATTTTCTGTCTTTGCAGTATGCTTTTTTCTTCTCTACTATTTAATTTAGACATAATCAACTATTCCCTGCTGGGATTCTTTGAAAAATCAGAGAAAAGAAATCAAAGGTGAACTTAAATTACAGTTTTTAAAACTTATCTGGGAATATATTAGTGTCTTCTCAGGTAAGCTAAAAGGTGTTATTTTGGTTTTGGTGAGTTGGGTAAAGGGGGTTCTTAAATTCTTGGGGGATTATGCCTGACCTATAATTTGGAAATACAGTTAGTTCTCTTGTTCAATTTTCTTTGCAACCGAGTTGAGAGCATATATAAACCTGTTATGGTTGTGATACCCATAAATTTTTGATACCACGTTTGTTGGCAGATTTTTGATGGGCACAATGGTGTATCGGCTGCCATCTTTGCAAAGGAGAATTTATTGAATAACGTCTTGAGTGCAATCCCTCAAGGCATTAGTAGGGATGAGTGGCTTCAAGCCCTGCCTCGGGCGCTTGTTGCAGGTTTTGTGAAAACTGACATAGAATTTCAACAGAAAGGCACGTATTGGTTTTCTTAGGACATCTTTCAATTGCCTGAATTTCAGCCTTTTTTTTTTGGGTATGCTTATCTTTATTGTTCAATGTACATTACAGGTGAAACTTCTGGGACAACAGTGACATTTGTTGTGATTGATGGGTGGACTGTGACTGTTGCATCTGTTGGTGATTCTCGTTGCATATTGGACACCCAAGGTGGTGTTGTTTCGCTGTTGACTGTTGATCACAGGCTGGAGGAGAATTTAGAAGAGAGGGAGCGTGTCACTGCAAGTGGGGGTGAAGTAGGAAGGCTGAACGTTTTTGGTGGGAATGAGGTATTAGCATTTTTATTTCATAATTCTATTCTTGGCCAAGATTCATATTCTTTTTTGGATCAGCTCTTGTTTTTCATTCCCTTGTTCATCTGGCTCCAATCTCTACGTGGTATATAGGTTGGTCCACTTCGCTGCTGGCCTGGGGGATTATGCCTTTCAAGGTCAATTGGTGACACGGACGTGGGAGAGTTTATTGTTCCAATACCACATGTGAAGCAAGTGAAGGTGAGCATTTTGATTCCCCTTGGTAAGTTTTTACTTCCTTCTGTGGTTTTGCATTCTGAAGCTCAATAACTTCTTTATCTTTACTTAGCTTTCAAATGCTGGAGGAAGACTCATAATTGCTTCTGATGGCATCTGGGATGCATTAACTTCTGATATGGCTGCCAAGTCTTGTCGAGGTTTACCAGCAGAGCTTGCTGCAAAGCTAGTTGTGAAGGTGAGTCTAGCATTGTTGACCTCTTCATGTACGTCTTGAATAATAACACTGGTTTTGGCTTAATATAAATACCTGTTTTTGTGCTTTGCAGGAGGCTCTGAGGTCAAGGGGACTCAAGGATGATACAACCTGCCTCGTCGTTGATATTATACCATCTGACCATCCTGTCCCACCTCCAACACCTAGGAAGAAACAGAATATGCTTAGCTCCCTTCTCTTTGGGAAGAAAGCTCAGGATTCCATGAACAAAGCATCAAATAAGCTCGCTGCCGTTGGAGTTGTGGAGGAGTTGTTTGAAGAGGGTTCAGCTATGCTTGCTGAAAGGTTTTTTCATCATAACAGTTCTTTCATGTAGTTTAGTAGTTTCTTCTTTGAATTGTTATATTTCTAACCTTGTATCACTACATACATGCATAGAAAGCTAAGAAAGACATGCATATCCATATTTATGAAAAATATTATAGCTTTTATGAGAGAGCACAATCACAAGCCACTAAAGAAGACAAGTACCATGTATAAGTGTAGTAATTTCTAGTTGCATTACTTGTGATTGCATAGTATTACAACTTGTTAATTATATAATCTGATTTTACCTAGAGCTCTTTTGTCATCTGATGGAACAAACTAGAGACTTTTTTATGGAATTGTTTCTAATAGGATCTGGTATGGCCCCCTCTTTTCTAAGGTCACAGTTTTGAAGATTTTCATTTTATTATTGTATTTGCAGGTTGGGTACAGATTTACCATTGAACACAAACACTGGGCTCTTCAGATGTGCAGTCTGCCAAGTGGATCAACCACCTAGTGATGGCTTATCAGTAAACTCTGGGCCTTATTTCTCACCCACATCAAAGCCATGGGAAGGCCCTTTTCTCTGCGCAAATTGTCGGAGAAAGAAAGATGCCATGGAAGGAAAGAGGCCGACTAGACCCATAGTGACAACGTAAATTTTCATTTTATAAGACAGCAAAGTAAATATAGGTACGTTTTCTCCGGTAGTGTGAGCATGTTTGGGTTTTCTATTTCCGGTTGTGATTTTAATAGATATGCGTAAGAAATGAGGTAGTAGAGATACAGAGAGTAGGTGTTTTTTATTCATTGTTTGTGGGATTCTGGTTTTGTGCCTGGCTATTTTACTGACCAACTGAAGAACAAAGATGCTTATCTGATTAGATATGTTTTGTGACAGTTTGATTGCTAACAGTTTGAATCTGTAAGTAAGTGAAAGCAAAGAATGCATTGTGACATGTGTTATTGCTGCATCAATTTCTGTGTTCAGTTGAGAGTTAAAAGGCGTTTTTAACTCATCTGCTGCCATCTGAATATGCTGTATTATAACAATATGTAATTTTTTATTTTTACAAAATTATGTGCAAATTTGGATGGACATGTCGTTCCGTATTTGGCTGCTTTTACATTTAATGTATTGTATTAGTTATGCTATCCTTATGTTCCTTTGAAATGGGCAAATAAATTGTGCTTTACGAGATATTCGAAATTCTAAAGACATTCCTTTTTTTTCTTGTTTGCCGCCAGAGGTACGGAAGATGTTTTTGATTTACTTTCGAATTTGAGCTTAAGTTTCTCCCAAGGGTTAAAAGATAGGAGATGAGATGCAAAACGGAAGATCATATTGCGCTGAGTTTGATTAAGATATTATGACTTGGGAATCTTAAAAAATACATAGAAATTCCTCTTCATGAGAGCATGGGCCTAATCTCAATAGAATAGTCCTACTCGACCATTCTCTTATTTTACATAAAAAGGGTAATTTTTTTTTAATAAAAACACTTCACCCCACTCCACCCAATAGGGCTGGGCATCATATAGCGAAACCATTGCAGCAACTCCAAAATCGAACCATCAGGCCATGCGGCAGCACAACTCCGGAGTTGGAGCAAATCAAATTAAGTTAAAAATTGCCACTAAACTACAAGTATATTCATTTGTTTAAGGCCCAAATTTAGTGAATAATTGTTGTTTATATCCAGCGAAAGCTTTGCTATATTCAGATTATGCATTGTTGTTTATAGCCAGCAAAAGCTTTGCCATATTGTATGCATGCTTGGTTCAACTGCCGCCTCACAATTTTGGTAAAATAAAATAAGATTTAGCCATCTGGGGTATTTTTCCAGTCACCAAAGTTTAGTTGTCAAATAAGGATTATGAGCAGGATAAAGTGGAGTTCCTCATTCACCCAACATCGGTAACGTAATGACTTTAAAAGGGGTAGATCATTCATTTATCAAACAAGAACTGGACATCCTAAGGCAGCAAGCAACTGGTACAGACATGAAAATGGAAACTTCAGCAACCAATCATGACAAACATAATCACAGAAGAAGGGTGTCTTAGTTTACCAAAACTATTAGAGACGACTCCTATGCAAAAAACATCACAGTGACTGGTCACAGGCTTGATACAAATAACTTAGTTGGCAGGCAACCACTGCAACTCAATGCCATACTTCCAGGAATCAACGGAATCTCTAGGCTCCAGATCCACCACAGAAGTATAAGCAGTACACCCTCCAACTCTTACCCTAATCCTACGTGCAGTCATGGATGAATCTTTCAAGAAATGGCAACAAAGAGTTTCTCTACACCCACTTCCCTCCTCAACCTGCTCCTCAAACAGCCTACAGAAGCTGTTCAAAGAACAGTTTAATGGTGACAGGAGGATATTCTCAGAACAGTTAAATAACATGACTGTGTTACGTGTAGATATGTTAAAGGGTGAATCATCATCAAGCCTAAATCCTCCTAAACTGAGATCAGAAGAGAAACAAGTGTCTTTTGGTGTCGAGGGAGGACTGATAACAAGTTTATAAGAAGATGGAATAATGCTGATAATTTTGTAGTAAAAACCTTCAGCTGACTGTAATTGGAGAACATTATTTTTACAGTATACTTTATACCTGGGGTCTCCACAGTTTTCATTGGTGCTAAGAGGATATGGAACCTCAATGCTGCCACATTTTGGACAAGTATCATTGCCTGATGCATGGATTACTAAGGTGAGTACAAAAATTATCGCAAGCATCATCTTGTATCTTGTGTTTAGAGCTGAAAATTAGGAAAACAATCACAGTGAAGCAAGAAAAACTATGATTTAGGAGCCTATTTATAGAGAATTAATGAGTGAGCTGTGGAAACAGAAAAAATAAAAATATAGCAATATGTACTCCTAATTACATGTAAGAAGAGTGAAAAAGAATTCCTAAGCCAATCAAAATGCAGTTCCTTAGTGCATTACCACTGGTCTTGTGATCTGACACCTGTCAGGATCTTTGATTTGTTGGCAGGATTTATATATACTATCACTAAATAATAACTGAATTAAATAGTAATCCAGTTTATGCGAGCCCCATGAAATTTGAAGCTTATTAGCTGTAATATGTACCGGCCAAATAAGTCAGTTATTGAATATTAAACTACTAATTTTGCTTCAATTATTCAGTCGTTAAGTTGATATCAATTCAATTCAACACTGATGAATAACAAAGCAATCAGTGACAGAGGTATATGCTGTAAGCATGACAGAGAACACAATGGATCAAATATAGCAATATGTGAAACTATCAAATGAATGTCAAAATCATGTAATAAGTCTTGCGCGAAATCTGGGAATTCAAATAGATCTCTCAAGTTTTAATTGAACACTGTGTACAAGGATGCATAAGTCTAAGTAATTGATGAGTGCTGGTCCGAGAAGACAAAGCAAGATGGTTAGTCTGTCCCACTATAGGATTATCATTCTGTACTATGGTTCCCTTTATAGTTATAAACGATTCTTAAAGCTGACACATGGTGGGGAATTGAGGTATAAACAATACGTGCACTCCAAACCCACTTTCCTTGTTTAGAATATCCAGGGGCAATTTGCCTATTGAGGGGATTCCATTTTCTAAAGTGGCCCCTATAAAATAATAAAAAACTTAGGGTTGATTATAAGAGGTAAGGGCAAACTGACAACGTTCAAAGGTAGTGTGAAGCTTTACTTTTTTTACATTATTAGGACATTAATGTGTGGATGGGCCTATTTTCAAGGTCAACTGAAATTTAAAAGTTGCACATAATCTACCAATACAATAACATAGTAGAAGCTAATAAAATGAAAATTCACCATGTGTTGACTGATACTAACCCAGGTGACTCCAACATACCCAAAAAACCTTAAATGTTCAAGAAGATCAACAAATCTTCTCTGAATAATAAATCCTAGATTGTAGCATCATCGTTCCATTCAGAGAACAATTAACAAAGAAATTATTCAAAATGGAATGAGAGCACCAAATTTAATGATTCAAAAAGTGCAATATAGCCTGGGCCAGCTAAAGACAAAACAATCAATTTGATGCACTTCAAACATCATCAATCAGCTTAATGGAGGCACTATCATGGAAGTCCTTCGAGTGGAGTCCTTGAAATCCTACTTATAATCTGATTTTAAGTTCAGGCCAAGCAACACATTATTGATACCGTAAATAATCAAAGTATCAATAAAATCAAATTCTCTGGGTCTGAAAAAAATAAACCTCGTGAGAAGTTATAATATCTATGAGTGAGAACACAATGAGTGCAATATAATAGCAAACTCTCTGAATGCCATACGTGTAATTTACTCTCACAGATATGAAAGAACATAAAATAAATGGCATCCTAGCAGAAATCTGAATTTTCCATTGGAAAACAATGCAAAATTCTTCAGGGAAACGGCAATAACAAGAGTTTCCACATTATTTCCCATAAGTTTCTAAAATAATCAAACCATGCATGTTTTGCTTTACATATGCATCACCATCCACATCAAACACTGTGTCTCGTATAATTTAACATTTCATTTGCAACAGAATACTTAATATATTGTGGAACCTACGACTCCCAGGTTGCAACAAAAATATTATATCATATAGGAATACTTTAAATTACACTGATAGCTATTGTGCTTCTATGATTCTGATATCACTAGCATAGGTTTTAAATTGTTAGGAAAGAGAAAATATAAATAAAAACCTCAAACTTTTCTTTCCATTTACCAGGAAAGTAGAATGAAGCAGTCAACTTTTGCTGAAGAACATGTATCCATTAATCATTGAGAAGAAAGTGTTCTTTGTTCTCCACTATACAATTGATAAAACCCAACAAAATGATTCATCCAATGAGAAAAAATCAGTGAGAGTGCTCAAGCACAGCACAAACTTTTTTGCATAAGTCATTCAAGAAAAATTCACATAGCAAGACAATCACATTTGTCTACATAGGTAAAATAAATGGAACTAAAGAACTTGCAGATAACACCTGCTAAGACATATTTGAGTATCAATCTCACTGATATCATTAGTCTCCATAAACATATATCATGGTTATCTCGTACTTTATCAAATCCTGATTGAGAAATTAGTAATTTTTCCAAGAAAAAGGAAAAAAAAAAAAATTCCCTGCCTCCCTCACAAACCATCATCCCAGGAGAGTTGGGGAGAAAAAGACAGAGGGAGAGAGAATGGGGCAGAAATAACCGTAGTCAAAGGGAGTGGATGAGGTAGGAAAAGGCAGGATAAAAGACCAGGCCATAAACAGAAACAATGAAAACCATAGCTTCATTTTTTACTTTGCTGGTTACAATCAAACTAGCTAAAATGGCATATGTTTCTTACAAAAGTCAGAGGTTCCAGCTGCTTCCATTGTCTAATGAACAAGATTTCTGCACTGTGTCTATCGACTTTCTCCTAAAGCAATCCCTCTCCTGCAAGTAAAACAAAGGTGTGTTGATCACAAGTTTACGAAATCAAGAGAGAAAGTACTACTCGCTAAGACCCTAGTTTTGGAAGGAATGATATCTTTTCGAAAAATCCTTGACCACCAATCAAATTGTCATAACTAAGAATGGCAGCACTATGCTGGAAGCCTGTGTCATCCTTTGCATTCATCAATGGGATAAGAAACTTACGCAGATCGTCAAATGATATTTTGCTGATGCTTTCCCCAGGCTTTACAAGGCGAATTGTCCCTACAGCAGACATGTTGCAGAGCAATTTAGTAAGGACATGCACAATGTACTGCACCATGGTTGAATATCAATATTAAGTTGCCTGGCAATCTACAAAATTAGTCATATGGATAACAAGAAATTCTTTTCTCCTCCTCCGTTCCCTACCGTCTACCATCCACCATCAAAGTGAGTACGAAAGAAGTATTAGTTCCATGTTGAATGCCAATGTCCAAGACAATACCATTAGCCATGTGGCATTTGTCTTTGTGGTCCTTGTTCACAAAAATACAACAATACAAGCTTAAAGGCCAAATCAGTCTCTGCTCACAATGAATCTTGCTTGTGCAAATACAGTATAATACAGATACTATCAATGCAAAATTGTCTCTTTGGATGCTCTACGAGAAAGAGAAGATTGCAATGTTTTTCAATTTTCTTTCAAAACATTCTGGTAAGCCTACTAATATTACTCCAAATAAATTTCCATTACATTTGAAAGGAAACGAAATCTTTATAAGAAAAGAAAAAGAAAAAGGAAGAAAGAAAAAAAAGTATCAAAACAATTGACATTGTTGCTTATCATTAAATCATTAAAAATGGATGTGAGTAGTAATTATTCTGACATCCAAGCTTTGAAAAATAATATGCATCTCTTAAAACTTTGGCTTATGGCACATAGGAAAGATTGTTCAATGTTACATGCAAGACATCAAATATTAATATTATACTTAAAACTAAATATATAAACACAGAGGGTAATATAATTCTAAAAGTCTCCAAAATAAATATGCAGGCATGTTAATCATGAGATTGGCTATTAATAAACTTTCCATAGGTAAACAACTTCATTGAAAAATTGGATTCTAGTTCCTAATTTAATGGTTTGAGATTCAGATTTTGGGACCAAGGCTCAGTAGCTTTAAGTTGGCTTGAGAAATTGTCAGAGTATGGTTTCTCTTAACTAACATTGAAGAATTTCAGAAACCATATGTGTATATTGCATTTACATTTAGTTAAGATTAGAATTACCAGACGTATCCAAACAATGTTAATGACTAATATGTCTCCATGGTAAAACAGATAACAGAAGACATCAATGACAGAGAAAAAAGAGGTAATAGAAGGCAACTACCATCACGACGAACACATATCTCTGGGATATTCTTGATTTCACCATTAATGCTGTCATTGTAAATTCTCGTTTCAATGTCACCCTCAACATAAACAGAAGAGCTGTGACATAGCCTCATTTGTTAGATCAAAGCAGTTGAGGGAAAAAATTCACCTCTCAACAATAAGCAGAATTTTGTTTTCTTAGACGTGATGCATACTTTTTAGCGAGCTGTTGAACTGCATAAGCCCCAAGTACGTCATTATGCACAGCAATTCTATGCCACTGAGCAGGTTTTGGCAAGTCTTTGGCCCCGACAATTCTTTGGTCAAACATGCCCCCTGTTCCAACTGAAAAGATGGTTACAGTTCTGCCATTCCTTAAGATCTTCTGCACAGGGGCTTCTTTAACTTTTCCGCAAATAATCGCCTGTAAAAGTTTTTACAGCTAAGGTTAAATTTTCATGTACAGAAACAACACCTGCACAATATAATTCAATAACACACAGTTTAATTGTCCAGAAAACTGAGGATAAGTTCTGGATTCTTTTCAATAAAGAAAGCATCTGAGGCTGTCTAGACTACTAGATTCCAAATCAGACAAATGGCAAAACTTCTTGCTACAAGGTCAAAACAAATTCAACAGAATCTTCTGTTTCGTAAACTCACAAAATAGTGCAAAATGGTAAGAAAATGTTAAGCTAATGTATGAAATTTGAAAGCTACCTTTTTTTGTTGCAAATTATCACTGGAAAATCAATATTAACCGCTATGTGAACTACCCAACAATCACCCCATGCCATCATTATTCAATTTTCAAGAACAGCGGCATGTAATAACAAAATAGTTGTCACATCCAATCCTTTATAAGACAATTCCTTGAATATCCAAAAAGCAGCTAAGTACTTCTTTGCAATAAAATTCAACATCATACCCTATGCACGCCGCGAAAACCCCAGCCTCTTCTAGGATCAACACCTTGAGGCTGTAACTCAGGCTTTCCACCAAGAAAATCATCAAAATCTTCTTCCACTTCACCGATATTCTGATCATCATTGTTGCTATCATGTGAACCACTCGAGCACCACATCTTTGAGCTCTTTTGTACACCCACCACTACAAATGTAACACAAAATCATCACAAATATTCACCTGTTTCCATTATTCATCTATGACCAAAAGCAGTTCATTGAACACAGTTTATCCACTAAAAAAAATATATGTAAGACAAATGTAGCTCAGTCGATTTCATTCAATTTATTTTTTCACTAAACAAAAAGAACTAACTGAATACAAATTACAAAATCATTAATGTGGGAGAAAATAAATATAGATGCATACATACTTGAGAAAAACAAACATTTTGCATATAAATATATATATATATATATTACAACATCCATAAATGGATTTTTTTCAAAATCCAGAAGAATCCATGTACAGAAGTATACAAATTCCAACTTGCATGAACAAATAATTCGAAAACACCATCCATTTATTCATACAGAAATACGAAGTTTAACAAAGAAATAAAGAGAGAGAAAGAGACACCTAGTGAAGAAGAAGGGGTAGATGAAGCATGGTCTCTTAGCAACTTAGCAAGTCTTACAGCAAGTGAACTCATTTTCAGAAAACTAATTCACTGAAGGGAAAATAAGCTCAAGCAAGGGGAGAAGAAGGGTTTTAGTTTAGAATATCGGGTTTCGGTTTCGGCAGCGAGGCTCCACTGTGTATAGATCCGGTTCTTTGTTATGGGCCATGGATCTTGAAAGATACGGCCTGTTTATTGGGCTTAAAAAATAGAGGCTTGAACCAATAAGAGGAGTGAGTTTCTCATAAGGTATGTCTTAATTTCCCTTGAAAAATATGTAACACAATATTTTACCAAAATGTCAAAAAGAAAAAAAGATGTTGCATTTTTCTTTTTAGCTGTGTTTAAATATTAATTTTCATGTTAAGTCAGGGTTTAAACAAAAAGTATCTCTCGAGGTTACACCGCTAGAAATTGTTTAATACTTTATAAATTACAAACACCAACACTTTAATAATGAAGTCATATACATGTTGACACAAAAAACTGTACAAACAAACAAATGCAACGACAGAATTTGATAATGCAGCTCCTACTTACATTACCTAACTTGTATATATATACAGCACATATTCAATCGTAGACAAATTTGGCTTTGCATATAAACGTAGACACGAAATAAGACACACTTTGAATTGTGAGGAAAATTTGCTCTCAACTTGTAAACAATAATAAACGGAAATACAACCAAGCAAACAAATGGGGACGAAAGTCTTCGAAGTGCGCACCAAACTCTACCAAGTGTCTTTCCTTCTTTTTTTTTTCTTTTGAGTGTTTGCTCGAGGCTACAATAAACATTTTCTCAGGTTTTGCCAAAGCCAGCCATACAACCAAAAAATGGAAAAAAACCTAGATAAATACCAAATAACTCTAACAAATTCTCAAGTTCCCAAAATTAATTTGCCAAGATTATTCCTTTTCAGCTCCGATCACCAAAATAGTGCGGTTTATGCATCGTCCAGACTCATCCATGTTCGGAGTTAAGATCAACGTGGTGGGTTCCGGGATGATGACCAAGAAGGTCTCGAGCCGCCACCAGGACGCCACCTATCTGTACGGTCATCTGGCCTGCTACCACTGCCCCACCGATCAGCTTCTGGTGGTGCACCTGAACCTTCAGTTCGCCTGCCACCCCATCTATCAGGTTCTGGAGGGGCCTGCCCAAATCCTTCGCTCCGTCTGCCACCACTGCTGCCCCATCGATCAGGTTGAGGAGGCGCTGCTCCTGCACCTTCAGCTGCAGCTCTTTCACGAAGGTGCTTGGGGATATATTTTCCAGGAGTTGGCGCGGCTGCAGCTGCTGCAGGAGCAGCAGTTCCAGGCTCCAATGCACGAGCAGGAGGCTCATAGGGTTTGGAAGCCCCGTCCGATGACCTCCCCAAGAGAGCTTCTCTTCTGAATCGTTCTTTTTCTTCCAGCTCTCGCTCTCTTTGCCTCTGCTTTTCTGCAATCTCATCCAATTTTGCCTTGCGTTCAGCTTCTTCCTTTCTTCGCCTCTCAGCCTCTGATGTTCCAGAATAACAGTAAGCGAGGAAGTTGACAATAAACAAAGAAAAACACCACTTACGAGTTGACAATAACATAAGGAAACATAAGCATGTAAATACTATCTGTGAGGAAAATATATATACCTTCCTGCTTACGAGCTTCCTCCTCCTCGCGCAACTTTTTCAGTCTTTCTTCCTCAGACCTAACATAGAAAATTTTCTTTCTCTTAGCCACCCTCTCATGTTTTCTTGCCTGAATAATTAGGCTAATTCTCTCCTCCCTCTCCACTCTGCGCTTGTCGAACTCTGCTCTCCTACGGTTTAGCACTCTTTCCTGGAATATTGTCTAAGAAATAACAAAGGAAATTGATTTTGTTAATCAGCACCACACTAAAAACCTGATGAAATGCCTGTTGGATTGTATAAACAAGCAAAATTACAAATTATGACAAATGAACAACAAATAAGTACTATCCATCAGCTACAGACCTTATTTTCCAACATCCTTGAAAGCCTATTCTTTTCCCTGAGGTCGCCATCGTGCCGTTGCCTGCTCAGCTCAACCTCCAGCTGCAAAACCAAATTAGAAGATTGAGATTTCCCCTCATTCAAAGGCCAAGAAATCAATAAATCAATCACAAACAAATACCCAAGATTAAAAATAAGAACACAATATGAGAATTACTCATATCATAAGCATTTGAAATATGTTCAAGGCAAATATATACAAAATTTTAAAATGTCAAGCAAGACTAAACTGCTTTGAAGACAAACAAAAACTGAAGGCGTACATTCATCAGATGTAAGTAAAGTAAATCTAGAGGAAGTGGAGTAAATAAGTATATACATGTTGTTCATGTTCATGAAGGATCTGCTCCTCCTCCAACCTACGCTGGAAAGCAGCTTCAATCAAAGGTGCAGCTTCTTCTCTTTTTGCTCTTTCCAAATAATCCATTGTTTTTGCAAGTTTATGTAACTTCTTTTCCATCTCCTGCCTCTCCCTAAGCTGCTCACTCAGAGCTCGCTCCATCAAGGTCTGTTTTGTTACTTTTTCCTGCATTCAATAGAAATGATACAATTGTCAAAATTGCTTATCCCGCCCAAATAAAGAACAGCGTAACCAAGTATTAACTCACCCCTTCTAAGATGGGCTTCTTGCCCCCCTTCTTTTTACTGCGCTTCTCAGCTTCCTCAAGCATTGCTTGTGCTTCCTCAAGTTCCCGCTCCTCTATTTCCCTACGGATCCTTTGATTCTTCCTTTGCTCAAATTCAGCTGCAAGCCTCTTCTGCTCAGCCTCTTCTGTTATCTTTTGTTGCTTTAGCCTCCTAGATTCCTCCTCCCTTTCCTACAAAGTTGGAAAAAGAAAACATTAAACTTCATTCAATTCTAAACTTAATCAAAGATTGCAAACCATCAATTTTACAGAAGCAGTGCAGATGGATATACCATTTCAATAAGTTGACGTTCATGTTCTTCCTTCCTCTTCTCAATGATTGATTTTCGAGCAAGAAGTCTCTTATGTTCCTTATCCACAACCTCCCCTAAACCAGACAACATCTCACCTAGTTTTGATGCTTTATTTGCAGGAGGATATATCATGGCCCTTGCTTTACTTAAAGACTCAGCAAGAATAGCCAGGTGATCCCTCAGACCATCAGATTCAAGGCCCTGAAAGAAAAACAAAGAAAAAAAAGAAAGCAATCAAATCAAAATTCAAACATCAACACTTCATTTGCAAGAATGTGAAGAAACAACATTCCTAGAAAGCCCATTAAACACCACACCTTTGCAAAAAATCAGAGTTACAAAAAAACAAATGGCAGAAACCAAAAAAAAACAGGGAATACGATCAACATCTCCAACTCACGATTTGCCTTCTTTTTCTTCGCTCATTGATAAGGAGTCAGTGATAATCAAGAGTAAAAGAGATATACACAGAGCACAGACTTACCAAATTACCAAACACTACAACACCCCTCATATGGTCAATTTTCATAGCAATGAAGTTATGTTTTACAGCTTCAACAGAAATCTTCTCCACAACAGAAAAATCGAAAAAGCGAATCATCTGGGATAAACTCTCAATTTTCATCATTTGATAAACCTGAGACACCTGTAAAAGCATAGGTAAAAATTGAAAAAGCAAAAATGGGTTAACCACCAAAGACAAGGGAATAATACCTATAAAAAAACTATGGAAAGAAGCCATCAGCACAAGTTTACCTGCTGAAGCAACCTGAGTGTAACAAGCTTTTCAAGGGCAGGAATATATCGGGAAAGCTGCACTTCTGGTACAGAAGAAGCTGAAGCAAGCTTACCACCAAACTTTGAGATTTTGGTCAACAACGGCTGCACCTTTGAGGCAAGATCTAGAGGAAGAAACTCGTGCTCTAGAAGATTGTAAAGATCTTTTACTTCCTGAGTTGCACAACTCATTACACCTTTGGAGACCTGATTGAAAGAACAACAAAATTAGATAATAGTCACAGACACTAGTAACATATCTAGAATATTTCAAACATCAACACACGAACATAAAATTCATTTCGTTGCAGGATCGTTCTCATATTTTTTTGTTCATTTAGTACATGGAATTCTGGATACATTAGTGAAACATGTAACTCCAGTGTGTATAAATAAAAATAAAAGATAAAAACAGACCAATTGAACTTACCAATTCTTGGAGAAGGGCTGACCTTGAAAGCTGCAAGAAATGCTAATCATCAGATAATAGATAATTAACAAAAGCAGTGTTGAGGCAAACCAAATTGAATAAATGAAATTACCGCTTCTCTATTATCAAGTTTAGGATCAAGTTCAAATCCTATAAGATTAGCCATCCTTAAGTTGCGTTCCTTCTCATTCTCAAGTTCTAAATGAGAAGCACTACGACTGCGATCATAAGGGACCACCAAAAGCGCAGCCAAGACAACAGATGATGCTATCAGTTGCAAATCCTTCAGGCTTAAGTTTTTATTATAAGTTTTCTGAAGTGTAAAAAGCTTGAACCATGCATAAGCATGATAAAGATGGCTTGAAGATATCCAAAATATCTCTGTGAGCTTGGCATAGTAAACAACTAGCAAGGATGGCTTGGGTGTTTTCTTAACCATGCACATCAATCCATGAATATCCTCAACAGAATAGAAAGCTTCCTGCATAAAACAAGTGAGAATACCTAAAGGCATTAATCCATTCCTCAAAACAACTTACAGATAAGATAAAAAACATGAACAAAATAAATTGCACAGACCTGCCAGAGCTCGAGGTCAGTAGCAACCTTCAGCTGTTCAAATCTGGTGTCAAGATAGAGTTGCAAACTCTCAGGAGCTGAAAGGTCAGGTCGGTCCCTTTGGTCTCTGTATTTGTTGAGGTTCAATAAATGGTTCCTGATAATTTCACACAGTCTACGAAATTCAGTTGTACGCTTGTATTGCTTGCAGAACTGGAAGGCACGATGCGCAGTCATCTACACAAGAAATCCAAAGCACATTAAACTTCCACTCCTCTCCAATTCTCAAAGTAAATTGTTCCACTACTAATTTTTTAAAAGATCGTAACAACAAGATTTAGATGATAAATGACATATAGTTAGGGTAGTAAAAGTTATGACAGGCCTGAAAAGTTTAAGTTTATTTTCTTCTGAATGATTTTGTCATTAACAAATTGAGATTCAAAACAAATGGTCAGCCCAAACGACGTTTGGATAATAGGTCTTTCTAAGGAACAATTGAACACTCAATTCTAAAGAGAGCATTTCATATTCCAATTGGTCCATATCCACATAGAAAGGTTTTCTGATGAAAATTAGCTAAACATCAACCTTCTTGCATTTCTTATAATCAAAAGTGAGCCTCCCACAATAGTGATGACAATCTACGTTTCTTATATATTCAGAATGAAATGCATACCAATAAAAAAATTAATAATAGAAAAGAATCAACAATTGCATTAAAAGAAATTTGGTTTCAGAAAGGAAATACCGCATATAGCGCCTCCAACTTTGAGTTGTTCCGCAATATTTCAAGCACGGTTCTATAAGTCTCCCACAAAAACTTGAACCAAGGAGTGACAAGTTCACGGTCAGACCTATCCTTCCCCTTCTCTCCGCTAACATAACTAAGCATCAGATCTTCTGGCCTTTTATCTGCTTCAAGGTCATCAACATCAAGAGCTTCTTCTAAGGCTTGTGCTTGACTACGAGCCTGCTCAGCCTTCTCGGTGGAGAGATGCATGAAGTGCTTGATTACCTCCTCCAAAGAAGTGACATTCACTTGTTGACAAACAATGCGGTATTGGATAAGACCATCCTTGGCGAACTTGCCTCTACGCATGTCAACACAAAGCTCAACATACTTAAACATAATCTTTTCCAGAATCTTTTGCCATGCTCGATGTCTCTTAGAAGTAATCAGATCATGAAGGACTTGTAATGCATCTTGCTTCTGTCCCACATTGATCAAGGCTGCATTAAAGCAACATATAAGTAAGATCAAATATATCACATAATGACAAGACGATGTTCACATGAAACTTTGTATAACATCAAAGTAAAAAGCTTTCACTTGAAACTTTATATAACATCAAAGTAAAAGGCTTCTAAAAGTAAAAAGGAAAAGTTTTACAGAAACTATATATAGATAATTCTTCCCATGCAAGCAGAAAACAACCTCAAAAACAGTGATAAAACTGTTTTTCAATAGAAAAGACGCAATAAATTGTCACTGACCTTCAGCCTGATTTAAAGCAGCCTCTGGTTTGGCATAAGTCGCCATAACTTGTCAAAATTTTGTAGCCCACTCAACAATGAAACCAAATAATCTCAACCAAAAATCTGTACAACATTACAAATAAAAAATATATGTCAGAATATTTCCATCTACAGGCAAAACCAAAACCCATCAGCAACGCACAATGCAACTAGAGGAAAGCGAAATTCATTCCCCATAAACAAGTAACGATATTGCAAGCAAACAGAGAATTATACACAGAGATTGATTGAATTAAAACAACAAGTATTTTATTTATTCTATTCGGATCTTTCAAAGAACGCAAGCTCAAAGACTTCTTCATATATTACAATGTTTATTCAACAAATCCGAATCGGGAAAACCAATCAAAATATTGTACAATGCAAATCTAACTCAAAAATCACCTCGTAACTCGCACTATGTTGAGTATTACTGATTTCCACCCAAAAAATAAAACTTTACTCGTCAATTAAAACAGTAAACCAAATCCAGATCTCAAAATCGCAGTGTCACGATTTGAACGTGTTGTATCGTTAAATCAATAGAAAAAACTCAATGGCTAGTAGAAAACTCGTGTAAAATTACGATTCTTCGATCAAAACAAAGACACGACGAATATCAAATAATCGCAGAAAGAGAACAAATAGACAACGGAAGAGAGACCAACCTGAAGAGAGACAATACTGCGAAAGAGAGAGCAGAGAGTGGCCGCTCTGTTCTTGTAAAAGATAAAAAGAAAGTCTAGGGTTTTACAGATTTGCTCTTCCGATTTAGGATTCCGTTTTATGTTAGGATGGCCCAAAACTTTAAACTTGTCTTCTATGGGGCTTAAAATTGTTATTTGAGGCCCATAGATTTTTTTCTTTTGTTTTTAATTTTACACAAATTAGTGAAGTTGCGATATGTCAAACATTGTATGTACACGATTATGAGTTACATACGTTACAAGTAGTCTATAAAAAAAATTCTAATTTATTAACTCTTATACAAAATTTTGAAAATATAAAAATAATTTTTAATAATATGACTAAATTAAGAATATCAATTGATCTAACAATAGTACAAAAATTAAAGTGTTGAAGGAATCAATTTTTTATGAATGATAAAATTTTATTGAGAAAAAAAAAAAAAGCATTTCACTCGATTTTGAAATTCACACGTATCCCAATACTATTGTTAATTAGAACAAATGCAAAATCATTATAACTATGCAGACAATAATGTTGTTTAAAATAGATTAGCGAATTAGGACATTTTAATACAACACATTGCTGTGATAGATTGTAGAAAATAAAGATTTCATGCTTCGTAATAACAATAGTCATTAAATTGAACATGACCATAAAAGCAAACGTTGTGATTGTATTGAATTAAATTTGAGAGATATGCAAAAGATACAGAGGGAGATTGTGTTAAGTAACATTCAAATTATTATTAAGTTGAGAAATATTGTTATCTTCAAAACTTTAATTACTGAATTTAAAGTTGTTTAAACACATTTTAAAGAGAGATATATGGAGAATTAAAGTTCCATGATCCCACAAAAAAAGCAACTTCTTCACCCACGTAGACATCTCCATTTCCTCCATTATCTACTCTTAAGCTATTTGTGCTTCATTTGATCATTTTTGAATTTGCTTAGAGAGCTTGCAAGTTTGACAACAATGGCAGCAGATTCAGCTAATAATAATACATGCAGATGTAGGATTCTCAGTAGTGATTCCAGCACCAGCAGCAAGTTTCAGCAACCGAACTCTCCACTGTCATATTTCTTTAGTATTACAATTGCTCAGGCTCACCCAAAGATAAGGATCAAGATTCCTAAGATGTTGGGGAAGTCAATGCAGAGAAGAAGCTACGATTTTCCGGGCAGTGATGGTCAAGAAAATCGCAAGCGAGACGTGAAGAAACGGGTTATGTCCAGGGGGATCTTCACAGAGAAAGTTGGTTTGATGTTCTGCAAGGTCTTTGGTCAGAAGAAAACATCAGGGACTCGCCCAAATGACGAAAATGGGAATATTTGCAGCAATGGGGGTTGTACTTCAGGTTTTTTGGAAGAGGGGAAAGAGCCAAAAATGATATGGGAAAATGTTGGAGAATATGATATCCAAAGAAGCAGAAATTATGTTCCTGGTGAAGAGAAGCACTCTGGGAATTCTGCTGCAGACAACGAAGGAAGAAAGCAGAGGAGACAACAGCTAGCAAGCATCGGATATAACAAGAAGCCAAATATCTTCAACAAAAAGAAGAACGGATTTTCTTTCTTTCGAAACGACTGTAGGAGCAGTAATAGTAGTGCGAATGATGTTGTTGGGACAACTGATTTTCTCATTGGAAAACTGGAAAGTTCACCACCAGAATCGCCTAGGCTAGAATCGAGAATAATGACCACCACTCAGAAGTTGAAGATTGCGGAGGGTGAAGAATTATGCAAGAAGAGGATTCTGATGGGAGGGAAATGCCGGCCACTGAATACTTCTGGTATCCTTCAGTATGATAAAGATGGGATTCTGTTACCAGATAACCTTCCATAAGGCCAAAATAGCTTTATTTTTCCAACTCTTATGGGTTTCTATTGGTTTGATTTGGTGTTTGAAATGTCATAGCATTTTGGGAAGGCCGTAGCAATGTAGCCACTAAACTTCTTTCTACCAAGTTTTCCTGCAATCTGTCTGTTTTCCTCCTCATTATTTTTCTAAGACCTGCATCAATAAGAATTCAATACAATAATAGCAGGCGGTATAAACAGGAAGTAAAGATGTACTGGTACCTCCGTTTGCAAAATAGCACAATAAAAACCTCAATATGAACTTTCTATTGTATACATACATATAGTTCTGACAACAGAGCCTGCTGAAGAGACATGCGGCAAATCCTATCATCTCCCATTTCACGATTATAGCTTCAAAGGTTTCAACCCAAGAGATGCTCGAATCCTATTAGCTTCAGCAATTTCTGGATCTGGGTGGTCTGTCCCGTCATCTTTCTTTTCCTTCTTCTCGTTCTTCTTCTTCGGTTCTGCGCGGGTGCCAGTATCCTCTGGTTCATCTGCATGCCTTCTAGGACTCATGCTACTGCGAGCATGTCTCTTGCGATCCCTACTTCTGCTTCTTGAACGGCTCCTCCGCCTCCCACGATCCCTATCTCGCCTCTCTCGATCCCTCCCTTCCCTCTCTCTATCTCGATCCCTCCCTTCCCTCTCTCTATCTCGATCTCTCTCACGAACATATTCCTTCTCTTCCCTAAAGCGATAGCGATCTCTTTCCCTGTCTCTTTCTCGACCACGTCCTCGATCCCTGTCATAATCCCTATCCCTGTCATAGTCCCAGTCCCTGAGAATGAGAAAAGAAATCATAAGCTGAGGAACCAGATTTACATAAACTTCCATCAAAGAAAATTCGTAAATCAATGAACAAAGACACTGAACTGTGTAAGTACAACAAGAAGGCTAACGTCCTTGCAAAATATGCATTCACCACAAAAGGTTGGGAAATTATATGTTGTATGCATCCAAAAGTCAAAAGTGAAAGCAAGAGCAACAAATCCATAAAAATAGAATGCAATAATAATTTGTTTGATCCATCATACTTCTCACTGCACACTGTCAGTGCAGAGAAACCTGGCAGGATCACTGGGTATTACTATAGGAAGCTATTTTTGATCCACCAATGGCTTTAAATGCCAAGATGAGAACATAATGGTTTAATAAGATGGTTATATATCTTGACACACAATAATCTCTACAACAGCTTCCACCATACATTACCCACTAGCTATACAGAAGCTCCTGATTTTTTCTTAGTAAAGACTAAATCATTGGACAATAAAATTCTGAAGAATTCCCCAAAACCATCAGCTATACAGAAGATTCATAAAACAACCCACAGAAAGTGCTCATTGTAAAACCAACTTATTGTCAGAATAAAGCCATATAGACTAAAACTGAAGATCCAGATCTTAAGCCTGATTCACTTCAGAATTTCTGGACACACCCAAGCTAAAACTAAGCTTACAAAAGAAGAGGAATTCTATTATGTGTGAATTTACTTTTCATTCTTTACAATCATTTTTTCCAGAGACTGAATTCATTTTCACTAACTTTTCTCATCTCATCACTTTGTCCAGCCAAAGTCTCTTCAAAGAATGCATATACATATTTGATGTCACAGCACTTTGTGTCAAGGTTATCTTCAAACTACAACTTCTGCTTGATGACCAACAATTCTACTTTTTCGTAATGGATTACAATCATCACATATATTGACTTCATACAACCTAAACAAAATCTAGGCCCAACAAAATTCCATGTCATAAAAAATCCACTAGATAGTAAAACATGCTGCCAGAGGATAATGATAAACGGAGAAAATGGAAAACATTCCAACAGAAGAAACACAGAATGCAAAAGAACACTGGTTCATACCTGTATCTGTAACTGTCACGGTCACGGTCGCGTCTTCTATCTCTATCTCTATCTCTATCTCTTTCCCTTGTTGGGCTTCGCCCATGGTGATAATCCTGTTAACATACAAAAAACAGGTCAAAAACAAAACTTATGTAACAAAAACAAAAAGAAAAAGAAAGTAACCATTTATCAGGGAAGACATGATGTGAACCTTTTCGTAAGTCCCGTCTTCCATTACATCATCAAGCTGATCATTCTCATCTTTCTCTTCTTCTTCCTCAAAATCATCTTCTAAAACACTCTTTCGAGGTTCCAGAGCACCAACAGTCTCAAGGTTCCATCTATAGGAAAAAGAAACATAGGATATCCAATCTGTTATCCAACCCACAACATAAAAACACTTCTTATGACAATACCAATGCAACCGTTACCAACTTTTAATGCATTTTTAATCTCATTATGCAGTAAATTTTCAGCTGAGAACCGATGCCTGAAGCCATTAAACCAAACCAAAGAACTACACTCGCAATAAGTAAATGAATCAACAGCTAAAAAGTATTACCGTTTCTTAATGCGAGGCAACGCGATGTCACACGAATAATCTTTCGTCAGAAGTTCATCAATCACCTCATCCACATGAGTCAAAGAAAATCCTAAAACAAGTTGTGAAAAAAAAATGCGCATATTAAGTTAGTATCCATCCATCAAGATAATTAAAGATTAAAAAAAAATTAAAACCACAACAAAAAAGTTGAACAGATTAAAACTTACTCCCATCAGCTAATTTTTGCCTCAATTTTCTGTAGTCATTATATAATGGCTCGAGGTAACGATAAATATCAATATCAGTCCCCGTAAGTCGCAAGTAAAACGCACCCAGAACGCGTACATATCTGCAACAAAGAGCCTAATAAGCAAAAAGCCCCCAAAAACTAAATACTAAAATAAAGTTGTGTTTCTTCATTTTTTTTTTTTTAGCTTACTTGTAATCATCATTTTTGATGAACTCAACAACGATATCTTTCTCCGGCTGGATCTGGAGCATTTTCATGATGAGACACATGAACGGCGTCGGTTTACGGTTGCCGCCAAAGGTGCCCCCGAGGTGGTCGAGTTCCATGGCTTTGTCGACTAACGTCTCCGCTGTCAATCCAAAACATTGTTCTTTCCAGTAAGTGTTCTGGTAAATCTTCGACCGAACGATTTTCTCTACAAGGTTTTGTGGGTTCGTTCCTCGTATGCTCTTCGCTGCTGGGTCCGTACGGTTCGCCATATTTCTCGAGCTCTCAGGAGAAACGGAGCTAGGGATTTGTTGTATAAGAAGGATGGAAAGTGTGGATGAAACGGCAGCGTTTATACAGCGGCTTTGATTTAAAGCATTTACTGTAGAACGCTTAGAAAAATAAGAAATATTCTTTTTGTTGTATAACTTGATTGTTCCATTTAACAAAGAAGACCTGAGTTTGTTTTAACTTTAGAAATAATTTTTTAGAAAAAAAATAAGTTAATAAATCTTATAAAACAAACAATTTTCTTCATTATAGCAAACAATTTAGTAAGACATTCCAATTTTTCGAATTTCTCTACCACAACCACAAAGTTATGTTATAAAAAGGCTATAATTTTCTATACATACTGTAATATTAATAATAAAGAAGCAACTAATTACATTTCTGCGAATGAATAATAATATGAAAATCCGCAGATCTCATATTGTTAACAGGGAAACATAAAAGATAAGACAAAATCTTAGATTGAGGCCATCAAAAGAAATCAAAGATTGTGTTTATTAACACAAGAAAGAAAACAATAAATACAGTTAATCATTTGAAAGAACAAGACACTCGGGAAAAATAAAATAACAAATAGGTAGGTATTTAAAACTAGAGTAACTAAGTATAGAAGAATGTGTATTATCTCTACTAATTAATATCCTAAAACTTACCTTTTGATATGGGGAAGAAACTAATATCCTAACAATCTACAAATACAGTCAGATTTAGATACAAGTTCATCTCATCTCTGTAATTGATCTGGTGTGTGGTTGCTTGTCGTAGATGATGATGTTGTCCGTCCATTCAGCATCCCGTTATCTGCAGGTGGAGTCACTCCCCATTTCCCTTCGGATTCTGAGGGTTCCATCACTTTTACAGATCCATCTGTCAACCCCACAGCAAATTGGTTGGGTTCAAGGGGATGCGCCGCAACAACAAGTGGGTACACGGCTTGGCTTCTGTTGTCAAATAATGTTATATCCCATTAGCAATAATTTGAAGTCTCATAATAGTATAGTATGCATTTTAAGGAAAGCTGTAATGCTCCGACTTACCCGTTTAACACTGACTGCGACAGATATGTGGATGGAGCAATCTGGCATCTTAGTCTGAGGGTATCGGCTTCAAACACCCCAATATTACCATCACAAAAGGTAGCATAAACTAATTGGCTGTTACAAGAGTATACAGCGCAAGATATGGGTGCAGATAATGCATCTTGGGGTACCCACTGAAATGGAATAATAATGAATAATAAGCATGATTTGTCTTGCAGTTAATTGCAAAAACACAACCAAATACTTAAGTGGACTATGAAGTACATACCTGCCGAATGCGTTCCATTTTGGAGGCATCATATATAGCTAATTGTGTCTCATGAACTACTAGCATGCGAATCTGATCAGTGTGGAAGTATACTCGTGTATCACCAGTAGGCTGTTTTCCAGCAGGAATTTGAATCGCAACTGATTTCCTTTTCTCCCATGTATCAATGCTCCACACACAAAGCTGCACAAAAATGTTACAATTTTAGCAAGTTATAAATTGACAAAAACTGTTAAGAGCTGGAAAAAAAACCGATTCCAAGTACCTGAGCATCAGCACCTGACGAAACCAAAATATTAAGACTGGTGGAAAAGGCTAAACCAGTTATACGCTTCTGGTGGCCCTTCAATTTTGATTTCACCTACAATAAGCAAATGAAATCACATCAGCCGGAGCTTGAGAGAGGGCAAATCCCAGAAAATAATAAGAGATAAGGCAGTCTTAGTAAGTAATCACCTCATCCACCCTAACATTGTATATGTGGATGGTTGAATCCTCCATTCCAATGGCTATGATGTTATTATCCTGGGGGTGAAATGCTAGGAAGGTTGAAGCCGGGGGAGGTGACATGAAAGTTGTCATTACCTGCAAAACAAACAATTCATGAAGAACTAAATTTCCAAGAGTCACCATAGTAGCAAGACATCATTGAGCAGGCATACCTTAAATGTCATCATGTTAAACAATGAAACCTTTCCACCAGTAGCTGACATTACATACGAGTCATTCTTAGAGAGCGCTATGCATGGAACTGCTTCTTCAAGGTTAACACCTGAGACATCATTAGTCATAAGAAGACCACTGCTTGGTAGCCAATGTTGCGGGACAACACTTGCAGTGGCCTTTAAATACTAACCGACATCAGATATCACTTCGGGTACAAAAAGTTTCATTAAACATGTAGACGTTAAACAGAAAGATTACTTTAAATAGTATCTTCCAAAAAAATTGCTGGGTCTATCTGTGCAATTTATTACCTTTCCACTCGGATTTTGTTCATTTCGGGGCCACTTCCACAGCTTTTGGACACCATTTGAGCCAAGTGCCAAAATGCCAACAGCAGAGTTTGTATATAGAAGCCTAACAACCTGGACGTAAACGCAACAGTTGAAGCATGAAATGGTAAAAGAAAATTTATATCAAAATAACTGTCTGAAGATGTTTTAACCCACCTTGCTAGATGCATCTGTGCTCTCAGGCAGGGTAACTAACCGGCACTGGCCGCTATCCACAATTTCGGCTAACTGCCAGGGCTTGGGTTTCTCGGTAACATCATCCACAGTTCTGGGCTTATCCATGCTTCTACTTCCAGGATCAACTCCATTCTTAAATAGGAAACCATATGAACAAAATTAATGTTAGGCCAATAGAGGACTTAGCTAAGCCGCAGAAGCTAAAATTAACAGGATACAAAAATTCAAGTAAGCAGAATGGCCTAAGCATGAGGGGGAAAAGGAATTCATGCTATTTTTAAGCAAAATAAACTATTGCAGATACAATCAGGAAAAGCATTTAAAAGCATGGTCCCCACACATCAGGAATAATGCCCAATTATAAAACATTAGATTCACAACCAGCAAACGAAACCCAAAGTTGCCACCACAAACATGCAACTAATACACTAGTTTTTACTCAAGAAAATATAAAAACAAAATCATAAGGTAGAAGTACATAGCTGACTTACAATGATTGGAGATGGTCTGGCAGGAGAGTTCCTTTCCACTTTACAATTAACTGGACTGGCACTTGAAACAGCAGAACTGGCAGAGACCTAATGAATAGACACAATAGAGCAACCAACAGATATCAGGATATGAATATTGTCAAAGAAACAACTAGAAAGGGTAACTTGTTCTCACCTTAATTGCGGCACCTTCAATAGGTGTTCTCAGTGCTTCAAAAGGCGGATTCTCAATTGCTCTTAGGGACCTCAGACCTACAGCATTAGCAAGGATCTTGAATCCATTGTCTGCTGTAGTAACCGCTAGCAGATTTCCTTCTTTACTAAACCTTAATCGAGGAAGACTCTGATGAAATTAACATGATGATGTAAGTCCTAAGCCAAAAGTAGTAGTATTTTGCTGAGATGCCAGGGTCAAAAATGTTAACTTACCGGTAGTCCACCGTCTGCATCGGTGCTGGTGAGAACATTGATATTGTCCATGTCCCAAAACTTTATCTGGCTGTCTTCACCAACAGCCAAAAAGTGATTTTGGATTGTGTCAAACTGCACTACACCAGCAGACTTCTTTCTAAACCCAGCATAGGTTCTCTTTATTGTTCCTTCACTTTCATTCCACTCAACCAAGAAAGAGTCCCCATCTTTACTTGTTCCACAAGAGAACAATCTGAAAAAAAAGAATCATAAAAAGAGGATATGAACCTAATATAAAATATAACAAGCACTACATTGTCAGCTATTTGAGTGTTCAAAAATGAAAAATAGATCCAGGAAAAATGAACGAAAATAAATTTTCCCACTCCTAAATTATTAAAGATGACATCTCTGACTCCAAAGATCTTACCTGCTTCCATCAGCACTATAAAGCATAGTAGTGCACCAGTGGCCAGGAGCATCATAGTCGACTCTGGAACCCATATTGTCATACAACCACGCCTTTATTTTCCCATCAATGGCAGTTGAAAATATGAACTGCAGATTCAGAATGTAAGATTAAAACCAGTGAAACACGGATGCACTAGAACTAGGTCAAAGAATTTGAGAATAATCAGCAAATGACAGCATTAGAAACCAATTATTTACAGCAGCTACCAGTAGTACCATATCTGAACATCCAAGCACTCAATGGATGCTGGCATCATTATTATAATTGACAAGTGATTATGGTGGGAAGAACCATAAATATTTTCCCAGACACCCACCAAAAAGATTCCAGATAAAATGAAACCTTCGTATTGATACCTCCCATCCTAAGGTAATGAGACATTAATAACAAAAGTTGATGCCTTTAAGTTATATTAAACAGATCATATCTGATATTTAACATCATAAAGTGCACAAAGCAAAAACCAATAAGCTTTTTCCATTGACTGGCATACCTGAATGTTCTCTTTGTGATGAGGACAAATGGAATACACTGGTGCCTCATGACCTTCAAAGTTAAACAGTTTCCGTCCCGTCAAATCCCATACCTGTTTCACTAATTTCATAAATAATCGTAGAACTGGCCATTTAATCACAAGCTTCTTGATGAGAATTTCTGTCCTAAACCTTGATTATCTTGTCATCTCCACAGGTAACGACACATAGTTGTTTGTTTGGATGAGCAAAAGCCAAGTCATTTACACCTCCAACATGAGCATCAATCTGTAATGACAGAGATGCAAGCCAAGTTAAAAAATTACAATTTTCAACCAAAAAATGGTTAAAGTTCCAATTTCCATGTTGTAGCTTAAATGGAAAAATATCCACTGACCTGTAAATGCTGGCGTAAATCATTTGATCCAGCATAAGCATACAACTGAATTAAATGTTTGGTAAATGCAACCCCTGCAGCAAGAAAACCATATAAGATACAAACTTGGCACCTTAAAGAACTAGTTTGCATCATAGGACACTTACCCACAAAACTTCCATCTGGACTCCATGCAACACGGCTGACAGAAATTGGTACATCTTTGACAATGGAAGCCTGTAAGAAACTCTCAATTTTTGAGACAAGAACACAACGGAATATAGGATATTCAATAAATTCCACTAGAGTTTGCACACAACATTGTTGTAGCACATATAAAATCCAAATCCATCACAAATTAGTAATATAAAAACCTGAAATGGCAATGTACAAGTTGCCATATCCCAAATCTTGAATGGCTTTGAAACCAGCCTATCCCGCATTGCAAGTTCCCAGAGTGTAATCTCACCATTACTGGAACCAACTGCTCAAATGACAATAGAGGCAAGCAAATGAATGCAAATGCTTTAACCTATTTGATCAGAACTTATCTATAAAATCACTCTAATAAAAAGGATGAACTCTCATACCAAGGAGCAGTGTTTGGTGGGAAGGATGAAAATCCATGCTAATTACAGTTGAGCCTTGAATCAAAGTCACAGCCACTGTCCTTGGCAGGTCATCCAGTGACCAAGTTTGCTGTCGAGATGTTGAATATGTAACCTGAAGATTAAAGCATAAAGGTCCAAACCAGTATTGGTAGTTACTACAAAGTAAACAGATCTTACAATTGTTTGGTAGCAGAATGTTAAAAGAGATTGTTAATTATCCCAAAATTGTGAATATGAAACAAGAGAATTTTGAAACTACCTCCTCCACAGATTGAGTAGGACGCAACCGTTTCATAAGTTGTTCATGCTCGGGATTCTGATAATCAACCATTCCTGGAGTCGGAGGTGTTCTTGGATGCTTCAAGACCGAAACTAGTCAGATAAAAAAGTAGACATTGTAAGCATAAGTACACCACTGGGATATACTTCATAAACATAACTAAAACTCAACTTGGCAGCTCATTCTTATCTCATTTCATGGTTGGACCTTCTAGGTCTTCCAGATGAATTAATGCTAAGTCATTCCACCAAGGCACAGTAAACAATGGGACAAATATTACCAGAACCTTCAATTATAGACTTAAGAAATGGGAAAAATATTACCAGAACCTTCAATTATAGACTTAAGAAATAAAGATTAGAAGCATCTAAAAGAACATTACACATCTATTCAAGACATACACATATTAGCAATAATGGTTCACTTTGGAAAAAAGAAGTAATAAGTAACTAAACCGAAAGCTAATCAACACAATTTCTAAGCAGCCATGTCCCTGTTGCTTTGTCCATCTACATCTCAAAGCTCTTATATCTAACTAAATGCCCAACTCCATCTCAACTGAAGTTTCTAACCTTGATTTTGTGGAACAGGTATGGATGATGCAGTAACAACAGCTGCTTGAACAGACGAAGATGCAGAAGCATTGGCCATCCAACCTGCCAAAGCACTTGCATTTGCAGCAGCTGCGGTAGGCGGAAAAGGCTATACAAGATAAAATGTATCAGTCAATGTTTTCAAAATTAGCACATCAATCTGGTTTACATACATTTAGAAAAACTAAGATGTGAGCATCATACATTGTGTGTTCCAAGCGAAGTATAAGAAGCAGGCTTTGCAACCGCTGCAACAGGAAGATTGACAGGTGTAGGTGCAAGTGGACCATTTGGAGGTGTACATGTGTGGTCAGTAAACAAAGTCTTAATGTCAGGGTTTGGCCTCGGGTTCTTGCATAGCTGGTGCTGCCAGTTCAAACTGCATAGAGGAAGTGCCCATGTATCGAGTACCAGAAAAATATTAATAGGAAACAATAAAGTAAATAACTGAAACACTTTCTCTGAAATGAGAACAACACGCAAAAATGACAGCAGACTAGTAAAGGAATGCAGTTTCCTCTTTTCCATCTAAGCATGGAGGCATAAGAGGGAACACAACTCCAGTTTTCACAAAAAATGGCTATTCTTCAATAATTAAATGAGCACAGAATGTTTCAACATAATACAAGTTCAAGAAAGTGGACTCAAGCTAAGCTAAGCTAATCTGATAAGGTAGCCACACAAAAAAACAACAAAGTTCCACCCAGAAAAGAGTAAGACACAAAAAGAGTATTTGGGTTGCTTCTTTTAGCACAATGACTGACTGACTGACAGAAAAATGGAGTGAAATCAAAAAGAAAACAGAGAAACAATAATATGCCTTATACCCAACAATATATCACTTTACCTCTGATTGATTAGAGTCCGCAATCTTGACGACTTCAGGGTGGGAAAAGTAAGCTTATCACGGAAAAGGGGGTTTGCTTCTATGAGTTTTTTGAGCTCTATCAACATTATGCCACGAGCTGTCTTAGTGTCACCATACTTGGACAGCTGCTCATTTTCCCTGTATTAAAATCCGGGAAATACAATTACATAAAACATATTTAGATAGTACCAGTGTCATCAACTCAAGAATTTACATCAAAAAGGCAACACCATAAATACATTCCTACTAATAACACTTAAAAGCACATGGATCTATCAAGAGACAATCCTCTGTAGGGCCAGTAAGAGAGCATTGGAAAGGTAAAGTAATAAATAAAAGTATTGAAGCTTCGGGGTTCTTCGCCTAAGTTAAGTTTTTAACTCAAATTCAATTAAATAATCAGCAACCAAATTGATCATAGACAGAACCAAATTATCAATTATACTTTGCTATCTAAGAGATAAACATGGGCAACCATTCATGTTGGAAGGGGAGTACAGAAACGAATTTACCTGAAATTGGTGAGAGTTAACAGCTGCGTAATTTCTTTGTATAATTCCTCATTAAATGTCGAGAACACTTTCAAATCATTCACTAATATATCAACTGCCTTTGCCTTGTCTTGCCTGTAATATCAATCAAACAAATTACAATCCTCCAATACAACGACAGAACTATAAATAATTTTAAATAATAAGCATAAATTGCTTATACATACCTATCAAGCGCCTCAAGATACTTCTGCTTTCTAATTTCAAAGAATATCTTCATCGAATATCTGTTATCATCAACTTTGGTAAATCCCGATAAGTATTTCTCAACCTCTTCCCAATCTCCAGCTTGAACTTTCTCCTCAAAGTACTTCATGTTGAAGAAAAACCCCGATTCTTTCTCAAGCCTACCACCAAAAACCAAAGAGAAAATTTTACACAAATATCCATTTCCAATTAAGTAATTATCATTTAAAATCAAGATGACGTCCACTCACTTACTCTCCACTGAACCAAACCTATTAAAATGACCATTTTGGTTAAGTTCTAAACATTTACTTGTCTAACGAGGTTCTTGCTAATTGCTGGCATGCTTTTTATTAATTTAAACTAGAGGGTGCAATGGGGACTTCCTAGAAAGTACGGTTGAGTGCTCATGAGCGGAAGCGCTTCATGAAAAAGCACTTTAAAATTAATCTTTCAAAAAGTACTTTGCAAATTCTTTTCTTATTAAAAAGTACTTTTACAAAAGCACCTATGAACTGCTTCTCCAAAAAGCATAAGCAAATTTTAGCTCACAAAGCACTTCAACCAAATTATACAAAATTAACACAAATTCTGTACAACCAAAACGACGCAGCCACAAGCACAAAAACAAGAAACAAAATCCTAAAATATGAAAGACATCCAAAATCCTATTTCTCCCCCAAACCCAACCCAATATCACAAAATTCCTAAATTTAACCCTCCAAAAATCTCATAATTTCCGAAAAAACCCCAAAACAATACAAATCTAACAAAACCGTCCTCCGAATTCAACTGATATAGCAAAATTTAAAAAAAAAAAAAAGAGAGAGAGAGAAAAAGCCCATACTTGTGAACAGACTCCTTGAACTTCTCTTCTTCGAGAAACTGAAGTATAAGAAACACCAATTCCCTGCTCAAAGACGACATATTTACTGGCTCAAAACAACCAATCGAACTCAAATTCCCGCAGTAAAATTTCACGAAGCTGCAATCGAAGTACTTCAGACTCCAAAATCCCTAATTTATATCACGAGTTTCGAGGATTTCTAGGGTTTCTAAGGCTGCGTAGAAGAAGATAAAGAAGAGAGAGAAGAGAGAAAGAAAGAAAGAAAGAAAGGGAGGAAAAAGAGAGAGAAAAATAAAAGACTCAGTCTCGCTATGTTCGATGCGTGGTACAGAGTTCTTTCCTTTTCTACTGACCCATCTGTGATAAGCACAACTGCTTATCTAAATTTCGTCCGCTACTTATCATTCCGATGATCTGGTTATCATAACCTGTCAGGATAGGTGGTGAGGCGGATTCCAAACCACTAATTCAAATTTAGTGAATATTCGCTACATAAGTCCAGTGGGCCCTCCCTGTCTGTCATTTTCATTTTTTGGCAATTTTGGGATTCAGTTTTTTTTTTAAAAAAAAAAAAGGGAGAAAAGAAAAAACTGAGAACTGTTTTCCCACGAATTTGTGGTTTCTTTTTCTCGCGTTGGAGGAATCCCACGCGCAGTCGATGAGATTGGCACCTTGCCTTGTCTGGTTCTAGTGTAGTAAGCGTGGCCTCGTTGAACTTTTTTTTATCGATAAACAAAATTCTAAATTTAAAATTTAAAAATTTTTCGACTTTTGACTTTATTTCCAATTTTTGTTTTATTTATGTAACATTACATTTACATTGGTTGAATGACAATCAAATTCTGCTCAATATTAATTTTAATCAAACCAAAGCTATCACAAGAATTTGAAAAGAACAACTTAACATTCACATTATATAGTTAAGAGATTAAAATTAATATTAAGTCAAGTTTAAGTTTAATAAAACATTTGGTGTTGCTATCTAAAGTACATTTATAAGATATCTTATCAACAAAATATAATGATAATATTTGAATTCATGAGTTATTTTATGTATTTTTTTAATACTGACACGATTTATTGAATAAATCTCATTTTGGCATTCATAAAATAGTTTTTATTAATTTTAAAGTAATTTATTGATACAAAAATGTGGAGGAGAAGAGCTAAAGGGCGGAGGTCCATTGAGATTAGTGTGGTCTTCGGGACAGCAGATTCAGATTGTTTTAGACAGAAAATGATGAGGATGTTAATGAGTCAGGACCGTTAGTTACCGCGTCCCTTACTTTGCTTGAGCTTTTGAGTTTTCACAAGACAAAGACTAACAATGCAATGCCCACATTTAAATTAATCGTGCACTATCCGTGTAAGACAAATCCCTTTTCTAACACTGCTACAGTGGGGCCCGCCGTCTTCTCTAATTCGTAGATGGGATTATAACATGTCTGAGTTTTGAGGATTATAACATGTCTGAGTTTTGAAGAAACAACTGATGAGTGCGTACTTTGATCTTTTGTAACAGAGAAAATCCTTGAAATTTGGTGTTGTTTCGCTTAACGGTCCCGCCTTCGGTAGTACGGGATACTTTACAATTATTTAACATAAATTTGATATAATTAAATAAATGCAGATTTCCAAAAATTATTTCGTATCGAATGATTCAAAATCGTATGTATTCCTATTTAATTTTAGATAAATAATTTTATTTGAATAAATTATTTTAATAAAATAAAATAAATAAAATATTAATTTATTTATATTAACATGCCCCTAATATAAAGATTTAATTATTATCTCATATATATATATATATATATGTAATGTTTAACAAAATATATTATTTTTTTTTAAATTTCATATAACTAAAATACTATTTATTTTTTTGTCTGAAATATGAACATAATTAAAATTTAAATTTGATTGAAATTTAAATTTAATTAACAAGTTTTTTTTTACTTTAAACGTTTGAATATAAATATCAAGTTATTTATTTTTATAAAAATAAATAAATTTAAATTTGATATATTGATATATATACTTTAAAAAATTTGAAACTAATATATTAAGTTATTGACATGTACAAATATTAAATAATAAATTAAAAATATTATTGACAAAAAAATATTAAATTTATTCAGAAATTAGATTGTTTGAAATTAATTTAAAATTTTTAATTTAATTACATTCAAATATTTTGAACAAGTTTTTAAACGTAAATTAAAAAAAAAATCTTTAAACATTTGAATAAAATTATTTAAAGTTAAGTCAAAAAGGCAAACAAGTCCTAATTATTAATAACTCATATATGTTACAATCATAAAACTCTAGTAATGTTTAAACTAATAACTAACTGTATCTTAACCAAATAATGTATTTAAATAAACGGGTTGTATTCGTATTTAAATTTTAATAAACAAATTGTATTCATATCGAGATAAATAATAAAAAAATTGTATTTATATTGACTTAAATACAGTTCATCTATTTGAATTGTTATCCCTAACTTTCAGTTATTTTCTAAACAAGTAATCATTATAAATGAGTAATCTCTGTTTTTATTTGTTATTTTCTAAAATAAATTCCAAATGTAGACTCTATTCTTATTTGTTAATTAAGAGTGTTCGTTAATATTAAGCATTACATTTGTATTTGATCATAAAAAAAGGTTTTTTTTTTCTTTCATTTTTGTTTATGCAAAAATTTTAAAAGTATGCGTGTGAAAGTAATTATATAATTTTGATTAAAGATGTAATTATCAACCAATTAACCAAACAAATAATTTAATTTGTTAAAATTTGTATTAACTGAAGAACTTTAGCGGTTAATTTTATTTAAAATTTAAATTTATAAATCTCGATAATTCTTATATATAAAAATTGGATGAATATAAAATATGGATAAATTTGAATATATGAATTAATACGATTCTAAATAATATGTTTATTTTTTATTTATTCTCAAAAATTAATAATATTATTATAAATAATTAAGATAAATTTTATATATATTGAAATAAATAAATTTTTATAAGAATAATTTAGTTCATTACCACTAAAAAATTTAATATGATTCCATATTTTAACATGAGATAAAAATTTGAATTTAGTTTTTGAAGATATAATTAACAAATTTTCAACGTAAAATTAGAAAATAGACACTTTTAAAATATTTAAATGAACAAAACTCAAGTATATTTAGATTGTGTACTGAAAAAAAAACAAGCTAAAAGTTATATTAGCAATTCCTTATTTATAAGCCGATTAATGAGAATTTTCTATGCCATATATCGTACTATTCAAATAATTGTTTAACATTTGTTTATGTATATGTTTATTTTAAAGTAATTACTATTGCTGTAATTATTTAACAACATTTTTATAATTATTTAATTTTTTCTAATTTTGAATCAATAAAAAAAATCATTTACTAAATGTGTATAAATTAATTTACATGACAACTTAATAAAAATAAAAGTCAACGGACGTCTATCCTTTTTTTCACATTTTATAATGATAATTATTTTTTCTAAACTACCCGATATTTGTTATTTTTTGATACTTTAGTGAGTATTTATCAAATTTCCTTCTAATTTATTACTTGATATAGTAATATCACAACTTAATATATATATATATATACTGAATAAAATTTATATCTTATTATAAATGTGAAATAACGTGACATAAGTACAATAAAAGCATATTCATAATATTGAAAATTATTTCACACGTGAAACTTAAGTATCACGTACAAGTTGCAAAACAAATATATTAGAATTCTATTTATGAAACAATAAATAATGTATTATTATATTGTGTGTTTTAGACCCTAATTTTAAACTCTTTAGCTTAAAAAGGATGCCAATAATAATAATAATAATAATAATAATAATAATAATAATAATAATAATAATAATAATAAATAAATAAAAGATGCAAAAAGAGTAGGCGTCCCATCAAGGCAAGTTCTAGATGTCACCTGCCAGAACTTCAGTCGGCCACGCTCTTGTTGGAAGCGCGTAAAGCTTGACGTTAGATGGTAAAAGTAGCGTATGGTGCGCACGTTCTGAGTTCTTATGACAACGATTGAAATGTTTTTTGAATTTATAGCGATAAGTTTTATCTCTATTCACGCGGTATCCCACTGTTGGAATCCACGCGCTCCTCTACGTGCTTTTCACCCAATTCTCTTGTCAAACCAGTTGTGTCTTTGCCACGTCAAATCTCCCACACAATTCAGAGTCAGCTGTTTTCTTTTATTTATTACTGAACATAAAAAAAATGATTGATTATTTTAGATAAATTTAAAGCTATTATTTGTATTAATTTGGAATGAAAATTTATTATTTAATTTTTTAAAATAATAATAATAATGATAATAATAATATGATGAGATAAAGGGAATGTATTTAACCTTTACATTGTGGCCCTCAGTTTTTTATATTATGATTTCTTATTTTATCATAGCCATAGGAGAATGCGTGGTCATTTTCAAGCATGAAAAATCAAAGAAAAATGATGAAAAATAGTTACTAATTAAATAATAAAGAATATCACCATTAATGGTTTTGATCAATTACACAAAATAATGATTACAGTACACACAATAAGATCACCACCTTTTTTCTAAACAAAATTGGACTTACCTTTTGCTAAAAATATTCGCGTTAATTTCTTTTTAAACAAATTAATAAAAGTTTTGTTGATAAAAAGGAGCAAAAAGATACTTATTCCATGAATAAGTAAAATAACAAATGTCACATACAATACGCTCATTGTCATGAATATTTTTAATATTATTTATTTAAATACGTAAAATAGGTGGAACAAACATGACTATGACGACTTTAATTCAAGTCAATTGTCAAAACTTGCCAAAAAAGAGAGTCAAAAGAAAGCAAAAAAAAAAAACAGCAAAAAAAATATATTTCTATTTTTTTACAACAACATGTTGTATACCATATATATATATATATATAAAATAAAACAAATAAAAAATGAATTTTATATTTCGTCAACGTTAGACGTTGGGATGGGATGCAAAATTCTTATTGAATTTCGCTATCTTAGGTTTTACGAATGCTAGCCACCTTGGACCATGACTTGCGGAAATCAATTTTCAATTTTTGTTAAAAAATGAGTCCAACGTTCAAACTTAAATCCCCCTTGTTTTTTTCTTTTTTTTTTATTTCGCTTTACATTTTGTTATAATTGAGCGAGGAATATTTTTAATCAAAATTTCTTTTTTATTTTGTTTTATATTTTATTATAATTCAGCGTGGAATATTTTTAACCGAAATATCGGTGCAATGTCTTACGAATTTGTTTCAAGTTTTTAATTATGAGAATTAAATAATAAGAAAAAGGAGTTTTAACACATACCTCCCCTGAATTTTAATTTTTTAACACTTAAAGAGAAGGTTTGGCTTAATGCATACATACCTATTCTACGGATTTCCACTTCCATCCATAATTATAGAAAATATATATTTACCTTTTATTTGCTATTTTCAAAATAAACACAAACTTTTAAGTTTAAGATATTTTTTAAATAAAATAAAAGTTTTAACACATAACTCCTTTGAGGTTTTGAATTCTAACACTTAAATAAATTATTTAAAAAAAGGCACACATACTTCCCCTGAAACCATTTATCTCTGTTATCTCAATGTTAAAATTAGGGTATTACAATAAAAAGTAGAAAAAATTTCTCTTTTTACTCCTCCACTACATCCTCTTTTCCCTCAAACAACGCCTCCTCCGTTACGCAATGTTCACTACTTCCCAATTTTTTACCGCCTTCTTCGTCTTTTTTTGTATCAGTTCCGTTCTTCTCCATTTTTTCATCACCTCTTTCTTTATTTGTGCCTCCGCGGGTCCCACCACATCCTTCCTCATTTGTACTTTTATGGTAACTTCACATCCGCTGACTTAACCCTCTTTATCTTCTTAATAATATGCAGGCATATTTTTTACACATGCAGAGGGTAAGAAATAATATGATTGATACTCTAACTAATCATGATTTAACTTGTTCTTCCCTTTGCTGGTGGAATGATTCTTCTCATCTCATTTGCAGAGACTTATATCTAAATATTTAGAATGTTTCCAACTTTCGATTTATTTCGTAATATCTATTGCTGGTGTTGCTAACTGTAGAATTCTTTGACAGTTTATCAACTGCTGGTTAGGACATTCTATTAGTTGTTAATTCTTTACTCTTTTAAATACTATATATGTATTTAGTGTTGTATAATGGTGGATCTACTATTGGAAGAAGTTATTTGGTTATATGCTGTTGGGAACTATTGTTGCTGCTATTGGAAGTGTTGTTGCCTTACTTATGTTATGCTATTTTTGAGCTTTCATTCTATTTTTGGATTAACGCTAATACTTGCTACTGGTGCTATTTTTCACTTAATTTCTGCTAAAGTGTTTGTTGTGTTATCTTACTGCTATTTTATCTTTCCACTTGATGCCAGCTGCAGATTCTACTGTTGCTGATGTGCTTTACAGCTACTATTTACTGTCTGCAGTAAAGCAAATAATAGCCTAATTTTTACCATTTTGTAGCAAAAAAAATTATAATACCGCTATTTCTCCTTATTGTTGTGTGCTATATTTGACTATTTCTAAATTTTAATTTTTACTGAACTTATGGTTTCTTTTGTATTCCTTTTTTCATTTTTCAATAATATATTATTTTAATTAAAAAAAATTTCAAACTTAAAATTTTATTTTTATTTCGAAAGTGACAAATGAAAGGCAAATGTATCTTTTCTATAATTATGGATAAGGGGTTTTAACACATACCTTCCCTAAAGTTTGAAATTTTAACACTTAAATGAAAGGTTTAAGGAAAAACACACTTACCTCCCCTAAACCATTAGTTCACTATCCAATTTTATTTATATGACTATAATACCCTTAATTATTTTAAAGTAAAGTATAAGAAATTCAATTTGTATGTAATCAAAAATAATTTTAATTTATATTTATTTAAAAATTAGAAATTTAATTAATGACAATTTAATTTGACAATTTTAGTTTATGTGTATTTAATATTTATTGAAATTAAGAATTTAATTAATGATAATTTAGCTTGATAATTTTAGTTTATATTTATTTAATATTTACTCAAAATAAAAATTTAATTTTTATTCATATATCATACTTATTCAAATCTCAAATCCTCATATGCAAAGCCGCTGCCTTTTTTACTCCTCTTTTTTGCAAATTTTCCAACAATAAATTATATTTTTTTTATTTTACTAAACAATTTCACAGGCTTATCAATCTCACTCTTCTTATAAAAATACTTTAATAAAAGATTTATGTCATACACATTCATATTAAATCTACACTTCAATATTAATCTTATAATTCGTAAAGCAAATGTAGACTTTCGAGTTTACACAAAAAATTTGATGAAACTACGCAATGACGGAAAATTAGAAAAAATATCAATATGACTAAATTGTTAATTTTAAATATCATTAAATAAATTTTTAATTTAAATAAATATAAATTATAATTGTCATTAATCAAAATTTTAATTATTTTAATTTTTTGAACATCAAATAAATTAAAATTGAGTTTCTTAAACTTTATTTTGAATCAATTAAGGGTATTATAATTATTTTAAGTTAAAATACATGGTCAATTGACGGTCAAAGGGAGGTAAGTGTGTCTTTTTTTAAAACTTTTATTTAAATGTTAAAATCACAAATTAAATTGTCATTAATTAAATTTTTAATTTTTAAATAAATATAAATATAAATATAAATTAAAATTATTTTTGATTACATACAAATTAAATTTCTTATACTTTACTTTGAAGTAATTAAGAGTATTATAATTATATAAATAAAATTGGATGATCAATTAAAGATTCAGGAGAGATAAGTGTGTCTTTTCTTAAAGTTTTTATTTAAATGTTAAAATCTCAAATTTCAGGAGAGATATGTGTTAAAACCCTTCATGGATAAAAGTAGAAGCTTGTAAGAAAGATATGTATGTATTAAGCCAAACCTTCTCCTTTAAGTGTTAAAAAACTACGCCGTATGGGAAGTATGTGTTAAATCCCATAAGAAAAATAGATATGGCAAAACATCCAACCGAATTGAATTAAAATCAAAGTTTGACGTCGTTTAGACAGTTTCTATGTCGTTTAATTGCTCGGCTTGTCTGTTCCCGCCACCGTGGTAAGCATCGTTTCTACTTTCTAGCACTCTTTTCATGGACGTTCATTGATGGTCACGCACATAAAAGTGACTTACTTTCATTTAAATGCAATTATTGATGTGTTAAAGATGTTTTTGTTTTGCTTTATTGGTGTGATTGTTCGTGATATGTTGTTGTTCGAGTTGATACTTGATTGTTTGGAAGTTGGTTGATTAAATGCCTCAAAGAAACTTTGATGCTGCTTTTGGTTTGTTTTATTTTTTTTTGCACCGTGGAATCTCGAATTTGTTTATTAGCTTTTATTTTATTTCATTTGGTTACGACTAATATTTGATGTTTCATACTACATCGAGTCATTTCTTGCCAGTGTTTTGGCTTGAACTAGTATTTTTATTCGGTTCTATACGCTATACGGCATGGATTTATATGGGAATTGATTTGAATTGTCAATTTAAAGCTAATTCATGTATAGAGTTCTGGAAACTTTCTTATTCCTACTGATATGTTTCTCGATTACGTTCTAGAATAAACTAATTTTTTAGGTGGTTTTGATGGCATCCTTGGCAATAAAATCTGGTGCATTGGTTACTTTACTGGAGCTGCAACCGTCTTCTCCATTTTACGAGGAAGGAGCTTCACTCAGGGTAACTGGGAAGTAAGATTTCTGATCTTCCAGAGTTTAGTGGATATATATATTTTTCGCCATTTTGTAATTTTGGTTCATCTGTATCTTGTCTTCTGTCTACATTTTCAAAGTACACTCGCAATAGTGACTGAATTCATCAAGTTCTTGGTGTTGTTTGTGGGTTCACAAGATGTAATTTGACTTGTGGTGATGTAGTTGAGGTAAAAAATAGTATTCAGTGAGGATTGTAGTCTTGTTATTTGCTGGAAAGTGCTAATCTGCAATGGAGGAGTCGCTGATGATTGTGATGAGTTTGGAGCAGTTGTATGTTGGATGATGAGATGAGTTGGAGGAGTGGGTGGAGACGGAAGAGCAGGCTTAGGTGGTGGCATTAGTGCTAATGATAAATAACATTGGCATTGGTTTGATGATGTTGGGGATTGATTGGTTAAAAATGGTTTTTACTATAGCCTCAAGGTGGAACCGTGGAAGTGAGGTGACTAAAAATTCGAAAGTTTGATTTGGCATTAAGGAAAGATACATATTAAGTATAAGGATTTCAAAATCTTTGCCTTCATTTCCTGTGAAAAGAACAAGATTTATTCAAGATTTATGCTGTGAATGGCATGATGTTGTGTAATAAAAAGGTGCATCAAATAAATGCGTAGCAAAGAATTTCAAGTTCAATGGGAAAACGAAAGCTTCAAATAAGTATGCAGCAGGAAATAAAAACATGTGCATGAGGGCATAACATAGTAGGATTTCTTTAATATTCTTGCAACTAATTTTTCCTATCTTGTCTGGGCTTCTGGAAATGGTTGTGATGTGTTTGCAGTTCATAGGTTTTAAAGCACAATTTCTTTGGTGTTCTTTTGGTAGTAAATGTTGTCAAGAGTGAATTTCTCTGATGTGTCGAAAATTTCTGACACATTTTTGTAATAAATCATGTAGCTACACATGGTGATAATCTATGGTTTTGTGCATTAAGATCAGTGTCCTTGTTCGTATGCCCTTAAAAACCAATGTAATTAAGAGAATACTTTTATGTCTGCCACACTAATCAATAACAAGTTAAATCAGCTAGCACATTTGGAGAGTGTGGATCATCCCTTGATGGTTTCGTTCTGAAGAATTATTTTACTTTGGATACCAGGTTAAGTCATAGTAGGTTTGATCACGTAATGAGGCAAAATGTTGGAAAGCTGTTTACAATCATCTAGATATTGGTAATCTGGATGTTAACAAAAAAATAAAAAAAATATTTATCTTTGTCAGTGCCAAAAGGGGATGATTGTACCGTTTTTCATTGGTAAAGTTTTCTATTATACATTATTTAGCTGGTAATGAGATTAATTATTGGGAACAAGGCAACCGTTCTAATAATGTATTGCTGGTGCTGATATGAGACGCTGGATGATTATACCATATTGTATTGATTTGAACAATTATTACTATTTTTATGATAATAGCATGTCATTTAAAGCTAAAAAAGTCTTGTTTTCCATCAGGTTACAAGATTATCGTGTAGAGACAGCTATAGCTATTATTGCTGACGGAAGTGCAACCCTAAAGATTGATACACAGCATCTGAGAGACCTTAGCTTTCGAGTTGGATCAATCTACCAGTTTATTGGTGAACTTCATATTCAACAAGAAAACGGGGTAAGATTCTGATACCATTATGCAACATGGTTGAAGGCATCCTGCACTTCTCTAGTTCCCGCCATGTATTCTTTGTTAAATTAATGCACAGCAATCTTCCCTTCTGTTTCAGGCAATCTTGCAGGCTCGAGTAGGTAGGAACGTTGACGGCCTTGATCTTAACCTCTATCACCAGTCTTTGCAGCTTCTGAGACAGTTTCATGCTGATCGCATGAACAATTCCGGCAACTTAATGCAGTTTTAGAATTTGAACAGACTCTCTCAAGGGCATCAAGATAAATTAATCAGAACCTATACGTTTGACATGCAGAAAATGAATGAAGTGTTTTACTGTTTTCAGTACTAAACTGTTGGATCTCTGTGGTGAACTTACTTTTTTCAGCTCATATCTAGTAGAATTCATCAAACTTTAAGTTCTTAAGGTGTTCATTTATTAAAAAGAGTCCTGCATTAGAGATTGAATATGAACTTAGCTTACCACATTGGCCTTACCTTTCCCAGGTTGTAAGGTATTAGTTACTGATGTCAATCAATAGCTCTAAGACCATGCACTTAATATAAGGGCTAAGGACCTTAGAAAGGGTGATTAAATAATAGTAATACGACTGGCATTCTAACTGGAGCACTAGTGATACTTTTTTCATCTAAGTCTTATTATTTTAGCACCTGTAGTGTTGTTTAATATTGTGGATGCTTCCCACTAAATTAATAGTTATTTTCTACCTAATCTTCTTCAATGAATTAAAATAAGTGACCGGAGTGCAACTGGGGGGTTGAATGTTGACTGTCAAGCTTCCTCCTGATTTGATTCCTTTTGTACAAATATTTGGCCTCATTATAATACAATTGGCTAGAGCAGCATACTGATATGCTTCTTGATTGTGTTCTCTTCTCAATGAGGCAAAGTTGCCAGAATTTGGTTGTGATTGATATAGCACAAGATTTTTATTCTGCAGCTGCCAGTACTTTGCAATATTTCAGATAATAATAAACATCAGAAGATTTTCTACATGCACATGTTTCTAATTCTGTGTTATGCAATATTTTATTATTTAAGTAATTTTGGAATATATGAGATCTGAAAAGATCTGTATCTTAGGAGGCACATCTTAATCCCAGATCCAAATAGATTATGTCTCTCACTTTCAAATATAAATTGGTTATATTCCGTTACGTTCATAAGAGTTGTTTTTGAGTTTATTCTTGATACTGCCTGAAATACCTTTGGATAGAGAACTTTTTTAGCCTTACAATGTAGTGTATGGTTGAAAGAGATAGAAGTGCTTTTCAGAAGCACTTATGAAATGCTTTTGTTTGATCCTCTTAGGACTGTCAGTCTCCTGTTCCTTATTGCTTTCAGAAACGGTAGCTGTTGCCTGTTGCCACTATTTCTATTCTGCAACTTTTTCTAACCCACCTACTACGCCGTTTCCGTTGTCATTATCATTTCCTTTTTGTTTCAGCCCTAATATTAAAAAGCCAACCCCACTAACGACCTTTTTTTTTTTTTTTAAAAAACATACTAATCCCAAAACAATGAAGTTTTTATCACTCAAAGACAAGCACGACAGCTCTCTGACCATCAAATATTATAATCACAAACCCTTGTATTCAGAAGCCATCACGCAAAATGTTCATAAACAAAACTTCATAGAGGAATAAAATAAAAACACCCAAAATCTTTATGTAATTAAACAATGATTAGTACCTTAAAAAAGATAAATCCTAGAATCATTAATTAGCTAATCTATTTAGATTATCTTGATCCCATTAGAATTCTATATTCTAGATTAAGATTTTCTATTGCAAGTTGAGCTCTAAAAAAAAAACTAAAAGGGGTCGTCACGCCCACGTGACCCCTAAAATCTTTTTAGGTCCAATTAAATTACAAAACCTAGATTTCCTATGAATTTCATAGGTTAGGTTGATTAATTAATAAAAGTGGGTTCTTTTAGAGTACAATTGATGATATTACTATTGTTAGATATTCTATATTATTTAATTATTTTTTATGTTTTTAATACATAAGATATGTGGTGGTAATATATTTGTACAAATTAATTTGTATTAGTGGAAATCATAATAGAGATGGGAGGAATAATGAAAATTTAAAAATTAGGTAAATTGGTGAATTATACAGTAGAGTTGGACGTGTGATAAAGTAAAGGTTGAGATTGGAGAGTCAACAAGTCAAAACCTACCGAATAAATAAATAAATAAAAAGAGATGAAGGAACAAGTGAGGAGTTTAGCTTTGGTCTGTTACCGTTACCGCTCAATGTTAATACGAGTCTGTGGAAACACTTACATATGCATGTCCTTATCCAGTACGCCGCCCCACATGTGAGTGTTGGTGGGGGTACGTGTAAAATTTACGCTGGTAGTGGACCCTGCTTGGTAATCTTGTGGCCCCACAGCACTCAAATCACTGATCACACTACTCGCTTTGCCACCGACTGCTTCATTATGTGGTCTTACAGTGGGTTGTTAGAACTGACAATTGTGGTTATTCTTCACGCGTAGGATGTATGAACATTGTGTCTTTAGAGCGTGTGCCGCTCGCACCCAAAGCTATGGTCCTCGTCCGTTTGATGGCGAGGATAGTGTTAATTTATTTTACATGGATTTTTTGATGATCATTTTATCTGGCAGCCGCGTGCACAAAAAAACAAACAAAAAAAAAAAGGGTCTCCAATAGAAACACACACAAATTTCTCGTGATGTTATCGACAATAAATAAAAGCCAATGAACCTGCTGCTGATGCGGTGTTAATTGTCAGAGTCAGACGTAGGCCCACGCCAGCCAAAGAGATGGGCCTATCCTTTTATTCTGAATAATAATATTTTAACGGGAGATCATATTATATATATATATATATATAGTCAAAATTGATCTCCTCTGATCTGACTCACCGTCGTCAAGTGAAATCAACGGTGATTGGTCAACTTCGCATCATATTATTTGGTGGGATTGGACCCACGTGATCTTGAACCTTCCTTTAGCTGCACCTAAACTGTTTTCAAATTATAAATTTTACAAAATTATACCTAGGAGAGGAGTTTTTATTCATTCATTACATATTTTTGTTCATTTTGGGTTTAGTTTCCTAACTTCTCAATTTCCATTTTCTTCGCACTTTTAGCATTAATTATATATATATATATATATATATATATTTGGCCATGTTACAGTACCGCAACGCGACGGTATTATATAGTCTCTAAATATATCAGTTGTTTTCGTTATAAAATTTTTAAAGTAGAGATATAAGATAGCAAATTTAGTAAAAACAATATCAATGTCCTTTTAATGTTATACTTGAAGAATCAGTTTGTTAGTATTATTACTATTATTATGTGATTGGTAAGAACTTGATAGACATTTTTTTGACAAAACACTTGTATCCAAGATGCATTTTCTACCATACCAATAATATCACCCAAAAGAGTAAAAAAGAATATATGCTCTCAGTGCAATGAATATGTATATATATATATATATATAAATATAGAAATTGCAAAATGAAATAAGAAGTTTTGCATAGCTGGAAAAAGTGGATAGATAGAACTTACTAGTTAAAGTTAGCTAGCATGGCAAAACACAACACAACACAACACAACACAACGGATTGAAGACAAAATGCTTTTGTTTTGTGTAAAATTGAAAATTGGAAACCCCACATGTGACATTATCTATCTTCTACATATCATATGTGAATGTGGTAAGAAATAAGAAAAGGACGTAATAATTCATGTGCCAAAAATTACAAGTGTCTTGATTTTGCGGATTTCTGCTTGATTCACACCTAACTTTCTTTCTTTCTTTCTTTCTTTCTTTCTTTGATATTGGGATTTGACTTTTGGTCCATTGTGCATCAATTTGTCTTTGATTTTTTTTACCTCACAAAAATACAAATTTCTTCAATAAGCTCCAATTTTGACAAGATTTCTTTTTCTATTTGTTGTTCAAGTGAGATTTTTCCTTTTTTTCTTTTAAAAAAATATAAATACATGTAATTTTAGATAATTTTTATCATCTAAATTATTAAAAAAAGAAAAATATTATACAAATATAAACCAAAGTATTCTTTGGATAAGTGTGAGTACAACTTAAAATTCTATATATTTTTCAATTAATTTTGATCAATTGAATCATTTCATTTTTATAAAATATTGTAAAGTACAGGTAAAATTTATTTTACTTTTACAAAAACTATTAAAAGAATTTCTAAATTTTTTATTTTTGCTAGCACGGCATGCAAGGGTCAAGAAGCGCTGGTCGTACAAGAAAATTTAGGCATTATATGATGCAAAACTCAATTAATTAATATTTTCCATCATTTATTTTTGTTAATTTATTTGCTTAGTTGGCATCTTCTCATTGGTTATTTGAATCGTCACCTCATATTGACCCCCTCTTAGTTAACTAAATTAGTTATATTTTATTCTATTAACAACTAATTATCTAATTATTTTAATCAATTTTAAATTTGGCCGGTGTTGGCCCTTTCCTATAAAAGAAGCTCCCGTCTTATAATTAGCCACGTGTAAGGTACGAAATTTTTGGGCACTGATTATTATATCAAGTTTACTGTAAATAAACATTGAAAAAACAAATACAATCAAAATATATTATATATTAGAATTCCGTTTGGAAATAATTCATGCGGTGGACATTCTATTAAATATAATTATTATTAATTTTTAATTTAAGTGATAATGTTTGGCCAACAATAACAAAAGGCATCTGTGCATTTTTTTTTTAAAATTGATTAAGATACTTATCTCTAGATTGAAATATTATTAATTAATTAATTTAGAAAATCAAAATTCTATGCAAACTTAACCTGCCAATGAGTAATAATCCTATATAATTGGAGCTGTCAACAATCTAATATGTCCGCAATTGTTTAAATTATATTTTTTTAACATATTAATTATTGATAACAACACGGTCAAGTCTACGGTTGTAAATTGTTACTGAAATACCAATAATAAAAACAATTTTCTTAAGCAATAATAATATTATCATTTTTTTTTTATAAATTCTCGATATAATTTTATTATTTGTTTATGCTTGAAAGTGGATTTGTGTGGACAAAAATATCTTGAATTTTTTTCATAAAACTTGTAAGTACGTGTAAATTAAATTTTTTTGGCTAATAAAAATATAATAAAAAACATCTAGCAAAATATAATTAGTAATTAGCAAATTAACTTGATTCTATGCATGAAATGAAAATAGAAAGTATTATTATCATGAAACTAAGAGGAAAAAGCCTTGAAACCACAAAACTAAGAGCACTCTCATTAGTTAAAAAGCAATTCACAAACAAAAGCAAATACGCAAAACTGAAGTTAGTAACAGTGCTTTTGTATGTATAATAACAACAGCAACGACAAAACTGTGTGTCTTTGTTTTCTTCTCCACAGATAAAAAGAAGAGGACAGAAGACAACAAAAGTTCTTTCATTATGGATGGCAATCTTTCTCTAGATTTGCTCTCTAGAATTCTCAGCTCAATTACAACTGATCGGGACTGCGTCAGATTCCGCCAGCTGACGCTAGCTTTCCGTCAAGTAATCCTGAGTCAAACTCTGGATTTCTGATCTGGGTTCTTTTGTTCAAAGGTCTTGCATGCTTGCATACACTCTTGTTTTTGACTCTGTTGTTTTCTTTTGTCTGGTTACTGAGAAAGTTAAGGAAAATGAAGCGGTTTTTTGCTTAGCATGGTGTGTAATGGATGGGAAAATCTCCTGTGGGTTGTCTGTATTTTCAGTTAAAAGCTATGTTTTCTGGATTATCTGTTTTGCTTTCCGGGAAAGTTTTGACTAAAACTAGAAGAAAATGGAAATTCCAATGCTTTGTTCCGTTTCAAGTTATATTTTCTTTCTCTTACTGTTTTCTTGGCAAACAAACAAAAGGGTCATCTTCGGTTTGATTGGTTGCCTAGTTCATGGAAAAAAAGATGAGATAAGAAAGCTTTGAAAGCTATATTGCTTTTTCTCAGGAACCAAACAGACCTTTTCTAATATAGGCTGCTAAGTTTACGTTTTTTATGAATTTTTTTGGATTACTTTCTGCAAAATTCTAGATCGCGTGATATTGGAATTCCATGTCAGAAAATGAATATTCTCTGCTGTGTCTTTCAGAGTCACAGTTTCTTGTTTTTACTATCTATTATATTCAGAAATTCTTGACTTTCTGAGTCGGTTCACGCCTTTTACTTCTGTTACAGTATAATTCAATTTGTTATGTCTTAACTTTGTGTTTGGTTCTCAGGAAAGGATTTCTGGAAAAAAGAAATAGTCTTCCTTTCTTAAAACTCTATAAAATATTTTCCCATTATGTGAAATTTGGAATGTGTCTGATATTCTGATGATTTTTCATTTTCAACATCCAGATTTTGAGTCTATATAAAGGGAAACAAATAAGAAAACCACAACTTGATTGTGGTGTGTTGTGGAGATTTACTTAAGGCGATGGGGCATTTCTCCTCCATGTTCAATGGATTGGCGAAATCATTTGCGAGCAAAAAAGGGAAGAATTCCGAGAGTTTTGATGGAAGGGGAGCTACTGAAGCAATGGCAAAAGACGCTAAAAAGAATGACTTGATTTTAAGATCTTCTGGCTTTGTCAATGTTGATGGTTCCAACAATTTTGCGTCAGTTTTCTCCAAAAGAGGCAATAAAGGAGTGAACCAAGATTGCGCCATTGTCTGGGAGGTATGCATTTATCATTGAAATTTTAATAGAGTTAATTGTCACTCTTGATTTCCTTGTGTTTTCTTGGCTGCCAAGCTACATGTTACTGATCAAATAACATAGAGCATCGATCAATTGTGCAACCATATGCTGAACTTTGTCTATATTTTGACTGAAAATGGGCATTATTTATGGTGTTGGATCAGGAATTTGGATGCCAATCAGACATGATTTTCTGTGGGATATTTGATGGGCATGGTCCATGGGGTCATTTCGTGGCAAAAAAGGTCCGAGAATCCATGCCTTCGTCATTGCTTTGTAATTGGCAGGAAACTCTGGCTGAAGCTTCTCTTCTTCCAGATATTGACTTTGATTCAGACAAAAAACTTCACAGATTCAACATATGGAAACATTCTTATGTCAAAACCTGTGCCGCTGTTGATCAAGAACTTGAGCAGCATCGGAAGATTGATTCATTCTACAGTGGAACAACTGCATTAACAATTGTCAGACAGGTATTCTAACTTGTCGCATACTTTGTCTTACAAGTATCTCAGCAGAATTTTATAACATGTTTGTTTTCTGCTACGCCAGGGTGAATTCATCATTGTAGCTAACGTTGGCGATTCACGAGCTGTATTAGCTACCACTTCCGATGATGGAAACTTGGTACCAGTTCAGCTAACAGTCGATTTCAAGCCTAACTTACCTCGTTAGTCTCTCTCTCTCTCTTACACACACACTCTCAAAACAAAGGTGAAAGATCAACATGAGTTCTTTACATTCTCGTTTGATTGTGTTTGCAGAGGAAGCTGAGCGGATAATTCAGTGCAAGGGACGTGTTTTCTGTCTTGAAGATGAGCCGGGAGTGCACAGAGTTTGGCTTCCCGATGAAGAATCTCCGGGGCTAGCTATGTCTAGAGCATTTGGTGATTACTGTGTAAAGGAATATGGTTTAATTTCTGTGCCTGAAGTAACACATAGGCACATAACCAGCAGAGACCAATTTGTTGTGCTTGCAACTGATGGGGTATGTATGCTATACATTATGCAACTAATCATTTTCGTGTTATATTTGTCATCAAAGATTCCTTAAAAATAAGTTAAAGTCTTTTTGCCTGGTTTTCTTCCCCAGGTATGGGATGTAATTTCCAATCAAGAAGCAGTTCAGATTGTATCTTCAACACCAGACATGGAAAAATCAGCCAAGCGGCTGGTTGAGTGTGCAGTTCATGCATGGAAACGCAAGAGGAAAGGAATTGCCATGGATGACATTTCAGCCATTTGTCTCTTCTTTCACTCTTCAACTTTGTCTCAGCAAGTTCACGCTGTTGCAACTCCAAAATAGTAATGAAAATGAGCCAAGGAATTGACTCCTTGTTGACCATACCTCTTATATATTGTACCTTGTTCAATGTAATTGATTCAAAAATTTTCACCTAAAGCGTATATTCAACCATTTTTGTTCGTTAATCCATAAATTCATCAGCAATAAGATTCAAGGTATGTTTTAGATTGAGATTTGGAACGAAACCACTGGTTGTCAAATATAATATTAACAAATATTAAATTAAGTAGAAGTATGACTGTTAGAAACTTGACGTAAAGTTAGCCTGTAGAGGAGATGGAAAGAAAACTCAATTTGGTTTTGGCAATGACTTCAGGAAGCTTTCCAATTTTTGTTCAAAGCAGAGAAGTAATACTTAACAACCCCATGCAGTATGGACTTCATCTGAAGGGGAAGTTGCCATATTCAATGGCCGGGAGTCAATCGGATTCAAACCCAGATGAATAATCTTTGCAGACAGAAAGTTTGGTGGTAAAATTGAGCATGTTACATAGTCATTAGTATGTGTAAATGGTGCGTTTATTCTTTGAGCAAATGGAAAAAGAGTGCAAAATTTTCCTTCCGTACAGAGCATAAATCAAGCCCAATGGGGCATATAAATCCCGCCCAATATACATTGCCAAAATATTGGAACTCTGCAATTATCTCTCCCTTTCCTAACTAATTCAGTATGTACAATTGCAACTACAGAAACTTGTGCACATTTTTGGTCCTTTACGTGTCTTGTTTAGTGAAATACTTGAGGAGATGCATAAAATTCACTCTCATTAAATACTGGTCTTAAATCTTCTTGACACATGAACTGTAAAGGAAAGGAAACAAGATGTCCCCTAACAGATTTCAGTCTCTCCATTGGGTCTGTCACTTTAATTTCTCCATTCTCGTTTGTTTCTAGTTTCTCTGGAGCAATTCCCAAGTCAATCGTTGTGTGCCCGAGTTTCTCTTTCCTCTGGTTCATGCTTTGTCTGAGGGCAGCCCTGTATTTTCATTGCAATATAAAACTGAGAAAACCGTCGTATGGGAAAGAATGAAAAGATGAAATATGGTGGTTTTTCAGTACCTTGAGCGTATAAGTTCGTGTGGGATGCAATCAAAGACATCTTGGTAAATCATGGTGTTCCCCTGTTGGATATTATAGATGTCAACTTGATGTACCAGAAGAAAAGAAAACGTGTCTAAAGAAATGACCAAGATTGCACATATTTTACTTTATATAAATTATTGTCTTTACCTTTGCAGTTGCTAGCCACAAGTCTCTATATGTTGTGTCTGCTATAGGATCACTTATTCGGTCCATCTGAAGAAAGTAAGAGAAGAAGAGTCAAATTACACCAGGAGGTTGCTAGATTATCAATGATATACACCCAACTTTTCGGTAACTTGTCAGGAAGTATAGAAGAGAACATCATTCGATAAGGAATTGAATAAGTAATTTGTCTTCAATGTAACATATTGAGTGCATGAGGTAGTGCAGATACATTTAAGATCTTCAATGTACTAACCTCTCCAGAATGAAGGCCAAGATGCTCAGACCATAGTGAGCACCGAAGAGAGTAAGAAAATTTTCCAGCCTTCCAAGGCTCCCCATTCATAGATGATTCCAAGAATTCGGTATCTTCAATAAGTACACCAATCTGAAAAGGCAATACTGAAATTAGAGAAGAATAGGTGAACGATATGCAGCAAAACGTTAGTATTACTGAATCAAATTATGAGAAAGTGATTGATCTGAGAGTAACTTGCTGAAAATGAATCGTTAAGACAAAATAAATCATCCTCACATATCTTGGTACAATTAAAATCTACCTCAGAGTCTCTTGATCCGAGTAAGCTTCTATCATTAATATTGGATGACCCAATCAAGGCAGCACGATCATCTATTATGATCAGTTTGCTGTGCACATACACCTGTATGAAAATCAAGATTACAAATTCATGAAATTGTTGTACTTCCTATCAGCCTTGTGATGCTTAGGACAAACCCATGTGATCAAATGAGGCTGTTTAATAAATTGGGGCATGCAATTGAAATTATACCTGACTTGTGGCCACAGGACCGCCATCACAAAGTCTTCCATATGATCTCAAACCATAGAAGCTAATGTAGTCTTCTGTTTTGGGTCCAAGCAACATACTGAGGTTATGCAATATCGAAGTTTTCTCTCTGGAAATAGTCCGATACTGCCAATGAATTATGGCCCTAACAGTTGCTGCCCCACCATCATCAATACCTCCCTGATGACAAAAATTCACCAAAAGAAAGGTGTTAAGTATCTTGTGTATTATTAATCACTAAACCTCGAGGAAATAAAAACCAAAAATATCAACCTGGAAACCCGGTATCAGTGGTAAGAGAATAATGACTCTGAAACATTTCTGTTCTTTGTGTGCTCGCATAATACGCCTGTATAATGCTTCCGAGACACGATTCTGTATAATTTCATCCCCTGAAAGACCTGAAATGAAAAATTGGTTCTGGAAGAAAGAAACAAATCATAACCAGCAAAATGGTCAGCAGAAGAACTAAACATTGGTTCTGTATAAATTTGGCTAGCACATAACTTCAAGGTTTTAAGAATAGGAATTGTTTCCTTTTCCAAAATGAGGTTATGCTACTATGCATGAATTTAGTAGCACAATCTGAAATATATTAACTGCCACACTGACTGATGATACATCTGGAAGACTAAAATTATAATCAATTACCAGTGTCAGAGGAAATGAAAAAAGTTCATTTTATAAAGCTTACCTCAATGTAAACAAAGTGTTCTGCGCTCTCAATGAGCGAACAATAAGCACTATGAATGCTATCTTCAGTTTGAGTTGTTCCTGCAGACCACTGGCTGACACTTCTGATAATCTACACATGACATATTCATTTGTTATGGCAGGAAATAGAAATTACCAACAGAAACTAAATTCCAGATATAGTTGCAGGTAAGTGTAAATCTGAATTACAAACCATCATAAAATCTTAACACACTATGAGATCTTAATTAAAATTCCAAAGCAGTAGCTAACCTGACCGCGGCATGCCAAACGAGGACCAACTTGTCTACATTCACCAATATAAATATCATGATTCCCTTCCTCGGATGTTTCCTTGAAGCCAAATTCCGGCACTGCATTTGAGTTCATTTCATGATGAAAATCCACAGCATCAAGGTCATCAGCAAAACCTATCATCTGTCTATTTGGAGCTAAAGCTTCAGCTTTCTGCTCATCTGTTGTATTCAGGCCATTTAACTTGTGGTCTACGTTAGGACCAACTAGTTTATCAGCTTCCTGAGGCAAAAGCAATGGAATATCTTCCAGTGGTGATTGTGAGGAAAAGGAATCTCGTCCACTGACATCTTTCTGATTTTCTTCCGTCTTGTTTTCAATATCTATCTCTCGACTTCTTCCCATGTAGTGAGGGAGAACCATGTGGTGATGAGGGATGAGGAGTGGAATGTTTTGTTCATTTGGAGCTTTGCTTCTCTAAAACATGTTTAATTAATATCAGACAACAACTTTAATGTAAAAGAAAAAAAGTGGAAAGCAAGCAACAGAAGACATCAACCTTAGCATGGTTCCAGCGTTGAACAAAATGCCTAGCAATATCACGACAAGGGGGTCCCCAAAGAGCACAATGAACATCATGCCATGGCATACGGGGATACTTTTCACGCTCCAATTCATCTTTCGTTGTGTCCTCCCAAGAATTTGGTTCAGATTCTCTGGTCAAACAAAATTAAGAAAAAATATTGACATGAAAGTTCAAAACTGAACAACATCGACTTCCAACTCTTCAAATAAAGCAGATTCCATCTAAATTGTATCCCTAATAATCATTCTAAAACCAATTTCTCGAATCAAGAAAGAAAAACACCTTGGATTATAGTAGTCCTTCCTGGGCCACAACGAAGGAGGGCAATCTCCCACTTTGTGTTCAATTGTGTCGTAACGACCAAAGCATAAATCCAATCCTCCAATGAAACAAATACAGTAATCAACAATGACAAGTTTCTCATGGTGTGACCTGCATGTTATTTATAATCAGTGATCTTAAACAAGAACAGAAGAGGTCCTTAGTTTAAGTTTCCTGAGCAGAATACCATAAATAAACTCCAGTCGAGAAATGGTCAGGATGCCGCAATACTTTCACGTTGTCATGTATTTTTAAGAGCCTTTTCTTACTGTACATACTGTTAATTTTCAAAGCGATGGAAACCTCCTTGTAAAGAAGAATGTAAATCTGCATAATTATTAAATGAAAATTGATTAGTCTTTATACTTAGGAAGTAGATAAAGCCAGCAGATGTGGGATTATTGACTGAGAGGATGGAAATTCACATGATATTGGTGTCATAACTCTAAGGACACAGTAGATTTCAAGGATAGACAGAGTAATTTTGTTTGCACCTGAACTCCTTCCTTGGCCTTTGCTTCTAGCAGTGCATCAAGACGCGAGGAAGAATGATTTTCGAAAGGACGTCTCAGGTACAGCTCTGGGCAAAGCCACCAGCCGGTAATGAATATCTGCATACAATTTTCAATCACGGAGTATTACAATGCATGAGTGCTGGCATATTGTTCAAACAATTTCCATTAGCATGGGAGACTTAGACCTGTGATTTCGCGCCCTCTATGGAAGAAGCAATTGCTTCAAAAGCTGCTTGACCATCTATAAACCATTGAGCTTGACTCCCATCTTCAATTGAACCCCTTGGAGGAGCAAAGGAACCAAAACGGTGAGGATGACACCACCCATCAAGGGGTCTTAGAGCAGCATCGTTAATTGCAGCAACCCATGCTTTAACTTTACCACTACTTGTGCTTCTAATATTTATGCTCCGATTTGCACAAGAAACCTTTTTCCAAACATGGTAATCCTAATTAAATCGATATCATAACGCTATTGAACAACACATGATTTTAGCACATTCAAGTATGACATTCATTAAAAAACAATATAAATCAAGGTCTCAAGCAGATCGACCTGTTATCGTCCAGTTTTCTGACCTTAAATGAGTAGCGCAATGGATTGGATTCCTTTACTTGGCTTGCTAAATACATTTCTGATCCCCCATTCCCATTTGCGTTTGGCAGAACATCCAAAACAATTATGTCTAAGAGTTTGGTGTTAAAAGGATCTTCCAGCAAGACCAAGAATCCAGGTTTCAGAACAGCCCACACCTACACGGGGATAAGGTAACACATGAGAACAATAATTGCAGTTAACATAAAACAGGAAGAACATGTGAAAGTCATAGAAGAACATAGTCAAATATGACTTGAAATAGAATTGGTTTTACAAGCAATGTAAGATTATTTGTGCTCTAGCAATTACATTACAAGGATAAATATAAGTAAACCATGATTCAAAGGATAAAGAATTCTACTACCTTTTGCCAGTTGTTGCTACAAAAACCAAAGCAACAGCCTGTGCAATGTATTGTATTTTTTTCAGTTTTGCTGATTTTTGATAAATGCTTCACCATAACATAACCTTCTTTCAACTTTGGACCGTATTCTTCAGCAAATGACAACCTTGATACCTCCAAAAATTTGCATACCTATCATCCACAGCCACTTATAATGATGGATCGGTATAAACAGCAGGACAAATAAAAATCTTCGTAAAAGTTAACAAGAAACAATAACAGAATTGATAAAGATAATTACGGTGAGTTATCTGTGCTCACCTCTCGAGAATTTATGATATCTATGTTTCCCAAGAAGTGATTCAAATAACCTTGCATTGCCACCTTTTCTCTCTCTGCAATTGTCTGCAGCCTTCCTAGTGCTGGGCGAAGAATTGACAAAGCTGCAATAGATGGAACATATCTGCATAACAAATTCCTTCATAAGTACTATAAATGCAATGGTATTAAGGGCTTCATGATGCAAATCCATGGTCACTACAGGAGACGTGTAACAGGAAATTACCTATTTCTGACACTTTCACTGTGATGTAAAGGTAGCGCTCCATCATCAGGTTCATCATCATCTTGGACAACTGCAACCTGATCTACTATTCCTAAACTTTGAAACCATTCTTTAACCTATCATGCAATAATCCAACAAGAATTAATAATCACAAAGAGTTGGCAGATAAAGGAAGCAACAGTGTGTTGCATTTAAAGGCAAACCTGCTCTTGCTTCTCATGAAGTTCGTTAATAATTGCACGTTTCTTCACTGCAAAATGTAAATGTAGAACTTGTGAAGCTTTCTTCACTAAGCACCACTTGAACTGTCCAATAGAACTACAGTCAATACTTGAACAATTCTTTCAGGACATCTAAAGCACATAGTACGTAATCAAGAAGTACCTACTACTCAAAAATCAATATTATAAATTAAGTTACTTCCATGACAATACACAATAAAAGTTAAAAAGACATTCAATAATTAAATGAAAAAGAGAACAGATTGAGATTCTTCATCTCGAGTTTATGTCGGTCAGGGTGACCAACAAAACAACCAGTCTTTTAGTATCAATTTGAAGGGAAATAATTGTCTTATTCACTCATGTAGGGACCGGAAGATGCATCAATGAAAATGCCATAAGCATCACAAAAATCTTGCCATAAAGTTGTAAAATTTGGCAGGTTCTCGCTACTAACAACCAATGACTTACTTCCAAACTCAATTATTTAGACAAAACAGTAAAACCTTTAGAACATGAAATAAAGAAAGAAAAAGCCTTTAACAAACATGGAAAGATACTATGAAGCAATTATTAGTCTCTACATTGCAGAATTAGATGTTAAACAAAATCCCCCAAATGAACTGCTCCTCAACACCAAATTCAATCGTTCTGCATATTTTAAGTTCTCAAAAAAAAAAAAAAAAAAAAAAAACTCCCAACAATGAAAGAGGAAAAAAGGATAATTTTTACTGAAAAGAAAAAGGGCAAAAAAATCTGTGCCTGTTTGTATTGAAGTTCAATGGTGTAGGACAAGAGCATGGGACTAATATCAGTTGTTTCCGGTCTAGACACAGCGACGATCGTTGCCTTCGGCAACTCTTCGAAAATCCTTTCATGTTCTACGCATTGCATGGAGCAGTTATGACGTGGCAACGCTGATACCGTTTGATGCATTGTGTGATGATCATCGGACCGGCTGTTTTGAACAATGAGTCTCTCCGTTGACATAGAAAAACTCTCGTTTGAGCCTTGATAAACTCAAGGCATGACCTTTTAACGTTTGCTTGGAAGAAAGGCAAGAAAACTGAGTTGGGTTTGGTTCGGTTTTGCGAAGAAAGATTTGCAGAAAGAAAAACGAAGCAGTTTTTATAGTTAAAACAGAAAGTGAAAATCGGTTGTAAGAGCCGGGAAGAAAAAGAAATGTTGACGACATGATTTGAGGGCCAGTTGTGACATGGGATTTTTGTGAAACTTTATGTTAATTATGACACGTATCGTACAGATAGGGTTAACTTTGTTACAACATACGTGGAAGTTTTTAAAGTAAGTTGTATAGAATTTTTGTGAATTCCTTGTTAATATGGGTTAGTGTAAGGTTTACCTTTCTTTTGGTTGGCTAAGCAATCTTATTTTCTCCTAATTTACGTTAATTTCATATTGGCAAACTTTTGAATCTATCCAAAAAAAAAAAAAGAAAAATTTGTATATACTAGGATGGAATAAATTACCTATTTTACCCTTGCATTGTTTGTTAAATTATTGGATTTGGGTTTGCGTGGTCCAGATTCAGATTCATGCCCTTCAAAGGAAATCAAAATTCCCACAAAATTTTTGCTTTAACTTCTCAATATATATATATATATATATATGTTCTAAAAGAGGTGAATAATTTTTCACTTTTAGCCAGAATAAAGTTATCTTGATTTGGTCAATTTGGTCAATGCCGATGAGGGCAGTATGGTCAGATAAACTTTGTTGGTGAATGGCATATAATTTAAAAGCAGAATCAGTTGAAGAATATCCTGCTTTATGTGCTAAGCGCTGAGAATATGCTGAACAGGAAAGTGATTGCAAGCAGCAAGAGTGGCATGCGAGGGAGGGAACCCACACCCACATCCACACATCACACTTTATTTAATCAATATTTAATTAATTGGCATCTGGCATATTTTTTTTACTTATGATTCTCTATTCCACTTACACAAGGAAAATTAATTAAATAATAACTAAAATTAATTATACAAAGTTTGGAACAATTTGTCGTGCACGACTACATTATCTGGCACAGCTTAGATGTCTGCCAATTTGCCTTCTTCCTCTTCTTCCAATTTTAACCGTTGTAGTACTTTCAAAGATAAGGCATAAGGAAAAACTGTTATGAATATGTTCAAGTATTTTTTCTATTTTTTTCTTCTGGTTTGTTCTCTATGACGTCTCATCTGTATGCTATAGTGCTGGCAAGTTCAAGTGGGTGGAGCACTTGGTTCCGGGAAAGAAAGATGTTAACTTGTCAACTAGCAAGCTATGACTTAACAACATCAATGAACATTTGAAAAGGAAAGGCTATTGTTGGTGTCTGTGTCTTCTAACCAAAAATCTATCCACATTCTCCTGCTATAAATCACTTGGTTTATCTATTAATTAACTCCCAAACTTCGAAAATCAAGGTCAAACTTCAGTTTTCTAGTTTTGCTTTCTGGCAACTTGGCATTTCTTTGAGATTGGTACAAAGGTACATTCTCATGGTGATGCTTTGAGCTAAATTATGGGTGATTAAAACGGGATGCAATGAAAAAATTTCACATGAACTTTGAAAGCTTACCTGAAGTGAACAATGATTGAGTCCTTGTCAGCAGAGTCTTCAAGCTTTTTTCAACCATTTTATCAAATCACAACTGAGTACATAAATGTTGACTTGCTTATTTCCAGCCATCTCTTGCATCTAACTCTTCTTATCCTTTGTATTGTTCCTGATTCTCGAACTGATAGTTAAGTTAGGTAACCAAGCTATAAGGCCAATGATTCCCTCTGACAGATTTCTTGACATCAAAAAGGTAATAGAAACCAATGTACTTCGACAAGAGTAGTGCTTGCAATTTTGCATGAATCAGTCTACCATAGTATTCCAAGACAAGCAAATAAGGCATTGCAATCTTATAATTGTAATTACATGTTGCATACAGCCATTTATAGGTTGTCTTAACACCTCTCAACTCACCTCGATAGAGCTTGAATTTAATGAAAATTTCTGCAATAAAAACAAACTTTTAAAGTCGGTTTTCACCACACCTGAGCTCAATATTCAGTCAGAGCTCCAGTTCCGACAAAGGCAGTGAACCTTCGCAAGAGCAGCCATATAATCATCAGACCTGAAATAATAAGCAATCTACATGAGGAATAAATTGCTACATAATTTCACTGCTTAATTAATGTCGACGCATTCTGAATTAAGACCTCTGTCCGTAAGGAGACTGACATGCTGCAAGTATATGAGGCTTGGCTGCATCAGAATTCTTCTGCAAATTGAAAAATGTTAACATGTAAACCACTTGTATATTCGAACTCAAATTGTCATCCATCTTGATTCAAATGTTCCGGGTAGGTTAAAAAATAAGTGAATTTGTCACTTGAATCAACAGTTCCCACTTCAAACAGCAATCATTGACATGAATATAATACCACTAACCAGGTAGTCAATTTTTAGTCTACTTTCCATAAATATGCAGATATTAGTACAGTTAAGGCATAGTCAAGCTTGTGGATCTTTAATAAGTTTTCAGGAATATACTGGATATATCGATCAATGTATGTAAACTGTGTTGAAATAGATATTCCTTGTGAGGTCCATAAGAAGAAGTACATTGAGTTTTGGAACAAACCTGAGATTCATAGTACAGGCCAGCATATAAAGAAGCATAAAAATACTCATTCTCCTGGCCACTTGAAAATGCAGCAACAAGCTATACAGAAAATATAACTGCTTTAGTCAAATGAAATTCCTGCTATAAATACAACTGCAAAAAACCAAGTACAATGCGATAAAGAGAGCACATGATCAGTTTCTTACATAACTGATTTGATAAAATATGTACTGTTCTTGAAGCATTTTTATTAAGCAACATAATCTACATGGTAGTAGATAGATAAGTGGTGGAAATCATACATGAAACCTTATTATCATTTTACACAAGCTGCATAACCAACTAGTGAGACATTGGAATGTACTAAAGGTGCACATAGAAACTCAACAGCTCAGAGAAAAATGCTCTAATAATGAAAGAATATTGAAGTACACCTGTTCTGGATCACCGCCATCTTTAAACATGTTATAAGCTTTCCTCATCACAGGACGGGGATCTCTACCAACCTGCATTAAGCTTTTAAGCAGTTAAAATTACTGTATTGATAATTTCACTTGAAAATATGGGAGTAGCGTGTAATCCATATAAATCAGCCATAATTAGGAAGCCTTAAGAGATAAAATTTTGCTTAAACTTAATAATGCACTGAGATTATCCCTGGAAGCATATTGTAGCTACACATTCACTAATCACCTAGGTCACTGCATTTGTGCATTGGTAACTTTCCCTTTCATTAATTCTTAAGAATATTCTCATTTCATCAGCAATCTCATTCATCATTTAATCGATTCTATAGCAATGTTCACTTGGTAACATTTTGACTAACTTGCCTCAAGAAATCGTTCCCTTGCTCCATCCACTCCATACAGCTGAGCTTCGCAGAGAAAGCACCAAATTGACTCCTCTGTATCATTTGGATTCTGAGCAACATCTAAGCGAAACTGCTCTGCGCCTTCTTCAAACCTATAGAAACGGAAACCCACTTCAATCTCTTCACAATGATCCCAATTAGTGAAAAGAACTAAACACAATGCATCCCGTTTCTACTTCTTCTAAGTAAACAAGAAACACAGAAAGGAGAACGACTTAAAAATTTTAAAATTTTAGTACCTATTAAGATAGTAAAGTGATAGCCCCCTTTGCCAAAGATCTAAACAACACCCAAACCATCAATTACATCATCATTCAACAAATTCACATTTTAAACCATTGAAACACAAAAGCAAGAACTTACAAACATACAAGCATTTTGTCGAGAATCGAACTCAATTGCCTTATTAAATTCAGCTAAAGACCCCAAAACACCTCCCTGAAAAACAACAGAAACATCATCAAAATCAAAGCTTTACATATAAATTAGAATAACAACATTTACCAAAACAAAATTAACCTGTCTAAAGAGCAACATTCCACGTCGAATTGCGATAACAGCTTCACGAGCATTGTTACTGCCGCCAGTTAAAGCATCCCAGACTGCAGAAACTGAAGGAAGGAACAATCTTCGGGAGAATGTTGGTCCTGTGTTCTGAAGGTTTTGAACTCTCGGACTAAAAAAGACAGTGTTAGTGTTTGTTCCGAGCGAAAATGGAATCGAAGAAGTGAAAGCTGAGCGGTGAAAGAAGGAAGAAGATGCGGGATTCAAGAAATGTTGGGTTAAAGCCATTAATCTGATTCAATAGAAGGAAACTTTGAAATTAAAGTGCTTTCAGTGACAGATTTTTTAAGTATTGGGTGACAGATTTTGGTGGGTCTGTGAAGACTTGGAGACTTTCACTGGAGAGAAGGAAGGAAAGTGAGAGAGATAAGGCGCGAAAGGTTACTGAAGTTTATGGTGGTTATCAGGGCGCATTTAGGAAGTAGTTGTTTCAAAAATCACTTCTCATCTATTATATAGTATATGTTTAAAAAAAAAAAGTGTTCATTTAAAATAATTTTTTAAATTATATTAAAAAAATAAAAAAAATTTAAATCATATTTGTTGAAGCTAGAATTTCGTTCGGCTCGCACTAGGTCTTAGAGATAATTTGGGTGCTCTTGATGTAGTCAACGATACTACATTAAGTCTTTGTTTCGAGAACTTCATCACATAGTTTGTAGCTAGATTGAGGATTAATTAGCTTGACGCCGCCTTCTTTATGCGTTGAAATAACTGCAACACAACTTGCCCACAGCACCCTTCTCCGCTATTACCAGCCTTTGAGCTAACTTGAACCTTCAGTTCTGCTACTGTAACCTATAAACCTTCTGCAAATAACACAAAAGTTAGATGAAGGTCGGCACTCTGGTGACCCCTTTTCGATGCTTAAATCAGTTTATAATAGAGAGTAAGGTTTGAAGAGTGTGGGTATAATCCTTTTTGAAATAATGAATAGAGAACGAAGTTTAAAAAAATCTATCAAGATCAAGTCATATTACTGTTTTTCAAGGTAAGGGATAGAAGAAAGGTTCACAAATCATTCATGTAACATTCGTAATAGTAGAACAGTTATAGGAGAGTATACCCCATGGACATATAAGTGCTAGAAAGTCTTTTTTTGAAGAATGAGTTTCTTTTCTTTCTCAAATGATAATAAAAATCAACGTTTCATCGATCTTAAACTTGTAAAAATATATTTTTATATGGGAGGAGGAGCTGAACTATGATTTGTCGAGGTATTTTGCCTTAATTCTGCTCAATCCTAATCAAATGACACCTTTCCATTAGTTCTAAGTAGTGCCATGTGGTAGACAGGGATTGGTAATTTTAGTTTCATCTAAAAGATGTGTTCCACGTAGTTATCTTCTTTTGGTCTTGAGGTGATTTTTCTACTTTTCACGTGGCAGGATCTCGTCAGCCCTTTTGAGTTGGAGAATAATCCCTTGGTGACTTACGGTTGACCTTTATCATGCTGTCTTATCTTTACTCAGCTTAATGCACTGTCTATCCCCTACCACACTCAGAAATTGTCTGTCTCTTGCTCTGTGGTCTCTCATGTGATATTTTGGGGTATGAATCTTGACTTTGAAGGGAATATGGGTGGCGTTGACCTGATTCTTAGAATACCTAGTCATTTGGACACCCTTGATTCCTCATTAACGAGATTATAATTTAAGTAGCGCTCTACTTGTAATAAGTCGATACATATCTTTTTGTCATAATGTAAGGCTAAGAGAGCTATTCCAACCTTTTTTTAACACATTGTGGTATAAGATCATGTCTATTATACATGCTAAGGTTCATGGTCGCAGTTTCCTCATGTTCTAGAATTTCTGATCACATGGGCGTTTCCTCACGTTTCAGGGTTTTTGGTCATGTGAACATTTTCATACATGCCTAGCATTTCCTCATGTTTTAGGATTTTTGGTCACACGGGCACTTCTTCACGTCTTAAGGTTTCTGATCACGTAGGTATTTTTATACTTGTCTAAATTTATGGGCATTTCCTCATATTTCAAAGTTTCTAGTCATATGAATATTTATTGACAATGGTGTTGAATATTATGTCGATACACAGTGAAGAGTTCAGCTCAAGGTGAGTTTTATCCAATCACTTTCAAACTTATTTTTCAATTAACCTGTCAACTTATTTTACATTAAGGTAACTGTGAGGTATATTACCTCACCTAATGTTAGTTAAAATTATTACGAGCTTGTATTATATCAAGTGTCTTGTTCTCATTTTTCCCTACAATAATATTGTTGGTCTATCAGCTTATTTGTGCATTCTTATAAAAAATTACTTTTAACATAAACAGAATAAATTTTGGGTAACATGAAAATTAAGTTTGTTAGTGGGGGTAAAAATTCAAAAAGCTTAGTTTGTATAAAACAAAAACGCAGCCGTGTTAACAAACAGCTAGCCATTGCCCGTTACGTTAGTAGCAGGTCAGCAGAGAGGCTCAGGTGTACAAAGCCCATTGGCCAATCGCCAGTAAATTCAATTTCGGCAACAGTTTGTTGCAATAAACATGGTCCAAAGTCCTTCTTGGGTTGGGCGACAATAATTTGTTTTGAAAATTTGAAAAAAAAAAAATCCGACTAAAAATAATGTAAATTTGTTTGTAAAGTTTACGAAGTCAAAATTTTTTTTGAAGAAATATCTTCTCCATCATAACAAAATCTCGAATATTAAAGACATAAATCATAATCTAATATGCGTTTGTTCAACAAATTATTTCCAATAATATATATATATATATACATGTATTGTATTATACTATATTTTTCCAAATCAGGTGGACAACGTCTACAATGTACATTTTTGTCAAAATTAATTTAATTTATTCTTTATAAATAAGAAAGAAAATACTTTATTCCTTATCAGTTATTATATCTTTCAAGATCGATGTGCTGATACAAGTCAAGGATTGATGTGCTGACAAATAACATATGTATAAAATGCTCTGCTTTCTCCAAGAATGAAAGCAACCCGCAGAAAACAGAAAAAAAGAAAAAAGGAAGAAAACAAGTAATAAGACCATTTAATTCCGAGCTAGCTGTCAGAAAAATTATATCGGAAACACAATGGAAACAGCTACAGAGGCAACTGGTTTGAAGAACTACTTCAACATGTTGCCAGAAGACTGTGTTTCTACAGTGTTCTCCCTCACTTCTCCCTTAGATGCATGCAGATCATCTCTGATTTCTTCCTCCTTTCGATCTGCGATGGATTCTGACATTATCTGGGAGAAATTTTTGCCCTCAGATTGGCTTGAAATCGTCGCCGGATCAATAATGTCTTCTATTAAGTTTTCCTCCAAGAAAGAGCTCTTCTTTCGTCTCTGCAATTCAGTCCTCATCCTTGACGGACAATTGGTAAGCTGAAAATGCATGCCCAGCTGAGGATAGAAATCTTCTCCTCTTAATTTTGTTAAATATTTCTTGATGAAAATGCAGAGCTTCAAGTTACAGAAATCGTCAGGAAAAAAATCCTACTTCCTGTCTGCTAGAGCTCTTTCCATTACGTGGAGCAGTAATCCAGTTTACTGGAGCTGGATTTCCATTTCCGAATCGAGGTTCCTTTTCATCTTAATTCTTTTTCCTCCACTTATTCATAGCATGCAACTTGAAGTACAATTGTCTGAATGAAATATACATAATTACAGGTTTTCAGAGGTTGCAGTGTTGAGAACGACAGACTGGTTAGAGATTGAAGGGAAGATCAAGACAGAAATGTTGTCGCCAAACACGACGTATGGAGCTTATATCGTCCTGAAAATCAGCGACCGAGCATATGGTTTTGATTCAGAAACAGCAGAAGTATCAGTTGAAGTTGGAGATCAAATTTCCTCCATTGGAAAAGCTTATCTGGGTCAACGAGAAAGCAGCAGCAAGCAGAAGAGTAGTTCATCAATGACGAAAATAATGTTGACATCAAAAGGAGAAGATGATGAACGGATTCCTTGTGAAAGGGAAGATGGGTGGGTGGAAATTGAGCTTGGGGAGTTCTTTAATGGTGAAAATTGTAAAGATGAGGTGAAAATGAGTTTAAAGGAAGTGAAAGGGTATCAACTAAAAGGAGGAATTATAGTTGAAGGCATTGAAGTTAGACCTAAATTAATTAAATATTAATTAATTAATTACTAATTGTGAAAGGAAATAGAGATTTTTTCTTTTAATAATATAAGTGATCTTGTAATATATTATTGTCAATGTTGAATTTTGAATTTTATTTCCCCTTACTTTCATAATTTTCTTGTTATGATGACATTATTCTGACGAATTTTTGTAACATTTATAATTGTTAAAATTATGGTGTTAAATGTAGTGAAAAAAAATCCTATTTCAACGCATCTGATTATGTGAATGACGGTGAATTTTAGCTACTTTTGAGACATCAAAGATTTGATTGAAACCTTATAGTTAGAGAAATGTCAAGATTATGTCAACACCATATGTCATTGTGAATATGAAACTTTTGTTTGGTTTAATTAATTGGGTTAGACAATTAAACCAACTCAGTCAATGAAGTTAGAATTAATTATACGCAGACCGCTCGGAATAATAATAGAATTAAAAAGAAAAAAAAATGAAGCCATAATGGCTTTGAAGTGGGTAATTATGGTTGGTTATATATTAGTTTGATATCTGTCTCGATGAATACCCAATTCAAAACCAAAATTTTGGTATGTGAAAACCCATTAATTTATTATTAATTACTTATATAGAACATAATTTAGATATTTGTATTAAGTAAATTTAGAACGTTATTAAAAATAATTAATTATTCTAATCGTAAATAATATGGTTAAAATATGCAATTAACAGCCAGAATAAATAAATAAATAAATAAATAAATAAATAAATAAATAAATATCTGTAGATGGCGGGCGCATTTAAAATTTATTTTTGATATATTTTATTATGCGTGTAAATTAGTACAAGCTAAAAACAAACAAAATTAATGGTAGATTTTCAACTCAAATTGTCGAACAATCTTTTCGTAACACCTAGTTTGAACACATGATAATATATATTCCTATAATTATTCATGTGGTGGGTCCAAGTTTCATTAATTAATTATGAAGTCGTTTTCAAAATCAGAACAACTTTTAGGTGTTTGAATGTCTAAAAATTTATTTTTGAGTACTCTTGACACTCACTATACATACATATATATATATATATATATATATGTATACCCATTTATTTGAAGTATTTTTTTTAAAAATAATATTATTAAATTAAGGTTGTTTTAATTAGTTACTTTCGCGATGGAAACACTTCTAAATAAATAAATATGATCGAAGCATAATTTACAACACCTAATTTCTCGAAAAATAGAAAAGGAAGGTTATAATTTAATTAATAATAAGTTGTTTAGATAGGAAACCGCGGGTGCAACTTGTTATTTAATAATAATTAAATAATTCTTTCATTCCCTGGCTAATTGTAATAGAAGGTTTTCTCCACATGCTATAGCTAACTTTGAAATTTCTTTGTCAAAAAGTCTGAGAGTTTTCGTTCGTCGTTCAAAATTGTTACGTGCACAAGCATCAGATAAAAAATTTTTTAGAATTGATATTGAAATACGGTTTATTCGGAAATTAATGCTGCCAGAAGACTGTGTTTCTGTGATTCTCTCCCTCACTTCTCCTTTACATGCATGCAGATCTTCATTGGTATCTTCTACATTTCGATCAGCGGCAGAGTCTGATGTTGTTTGGGAGAGATTTCTGCCCTGTGATTACCACGATATTGTTCGCAGATCTTCCACTGCTGATTTGGATCACTTCTCTTCCAAGAAAGAGCTTTTCCTTCATCTCTGCAGCAACCCCATTCTCCTAGGTAGAAAGGTATACATATATATATGTACACATGTAGTAATTAAGTAGACACAGTTTCGTTCTATCTAATTATTAATATGATCTTTAATTTCTTCTGTGTATAAAAAATATTAAATAAATAATTAATGTTTTCAGAGCTTCAAATTGGACAAGTCATCTGGGAAAAAATCTTATATATTGTCTGCAAGAGAGCTTTCCATTACGTTGAGTGATAATCCAGAGTATTGGAGCTGGAAATCTACACCTGAATCAAGGTTAGTATTTGCCTAATTAATTAATTACTCGTTCCTTCATTCTAATTTCTAATTAATTAGCTTTTAATTAAACACATTCGATCTCCTAATTGATTAACCATTAATTTCCAGGTTTCCAGAGGTGGCAGAACTGAGAAAGATCAGGTGGCTAGAAATCGAAGGCAAGATTAGAACACAAATGTTATCACCAAACACAAATTATGCAGCTTTTCTTCTAGTCAAAGTCACCAATTGCTCATACGGGCTAGATTCAATACCCGCAGAAACATCACTAAAAATAGGAAACCTTGTGTTGACTGCGAACACAGCTTATTTAAGTTACAAAGACAGCAAGAAACGGCAAATGGAGAGTCTGTTTTACGGCAACCGGAAGCAGATGCTGAAGGCAAGAGTTGCCAAAGGAGACGGCCGGGTTCCGGTGGAAAGAGATGAAGACGGATGGATGGAGATTGAATTGGGAGAGTTTTTTAGTGGTGAAAATGATGAAGAAGTGAAGATGGGGTTAAGGGAAGTGAATGGTTATCAGTTGAAAGGAGGGTTTGTGGTTGAAGGGATAGAAGTCAGGCCTAAATGACAAACCAAGTGGGAATTCAACCATATATATTTTTAAGGGATTAAACTTTAATAAATTTGTGTCGTTAATTTCAAAATCTAAAGATATAAGTTTTTGTGGGTATTAATTATTATTATTATTATTATTATTATTATTTTGTAATTGATAAAATATTTTAAAATAGTGGTATATATTTTGCTCACATTGTGAATGTGATAATGGTGACATATCGAACTGTATATGATCAGAGAGAAAAGAATCATATTAGGATTAATGGACCACAGCAGAGCCACAGCCCCAAATGCGGCCACTCAACGACGGCGGTCAACATGAAGATTCTCAATTAATGACTCTAATTAATCCCTTTACTTTATAGATTTTTATTTTAGGATTGTAATTAGGTTTTTAATTTAAACACCAAAATAATGATTTTCAATTCTGGTTTGCCCCCGCTGTATACCATTTATCCATTTATAACAACAATGACAAAACTAATTACATTATTTAATGAATAAATTAATTGGTAGTTTATGAATCAGCAAACCGATCGAAATTACTCGACATATGTATACATAGATGTGCTCATTTCTTCAGTCTCCATGTCGTCATTTGAACCAAACCCAGCTCCAAAAATGTCGTCATATTAACGTTACAAACAGTACATTTCCTACTATATATTAATTCTTACATAAATTAATTCAACAGAACACACAACGCAGAAACTGCAAGAAATTTTGTTTTTTTGAAAAAGAGAGAGAGAGAGAGAGAGAAGATGGGCTTGGATCTGCTGCCTGAAGACTGTGTTGCTCACATTTTATCGTTCGCTTTGCCCAGTGATGCATGCCGGCTCTCACTTGTATCTACAGCAGTTCGGTTAGCTGCTGATTCTGATAATGTGTGGGAGAAATTTCTGCCCCTTGATTATCAGATAATTCTCTCAAGATTAGTTTCTGATCGTCAGCTGCTGTATTCTTCCAAGAAGGAGTTGTTTCTCAAGTTATGTAGTACTCCACTCCTAATTGACCAAGGTAAAAAGGTAAACAAATTTTTAACCCAAGTAAAGCATCATATATAATAAGTAATACATACATAAATACATATATACATATATATATATATATATACACATGGACAATATACATGTGTGTGTATATGTATGTATGTATTGTAGCAGTTTTAGGGTGTGGTTCTGAATGCACAGGCGGTGGAACAAATATGAATTTTAATCTCAAATAATAATTCATATTTGTTCCATCACCTGTGGATTCAAATTCAGCCTTAAGATTCTGCTATTTATGCACATTCTAGCTAGCTCTAGGACCCATAAATAGAACATCATCAGCTGCAAAGATCAATCTTGATGATGACATGCAATAAGACAGGACGCACACACATATATAAAAATATGTGTGTGTGTGTGATGGATTTCTTTCCACTCAAATTTGTCCTCATTATTACCATCAATTTTTTGGTGGTCAGAATTTCCCACTTTTTATCATGAATTTGATTCGGGTAGCGTCTTGAATGCAGCTTTTGTTTAATTTTTTAACTTACAGGCCAGTAAATGTGCTTGTATATATACATATACATATATATATATATATATATATATCTATGCATGTGTGTGTGCAATAGCATGGTACTTTTCATACCAAAATTAGATGTAAGAAACTCTCTGTTTTACAGGCATTTTCCTTAGAGAAATCAACGAGTAAAAAAATCTACATGCTAGGTGCAAGAGAACTTTCAATTACGTACGCAAGCAATCCTCTCTACTGGACCTGGAAACCTCACCTGGAATCAAGGTTTTCACATCATCTTTCAAAAATGAAACATCTAATTTCACTCCATCAAGTACTTATTAATTAAGCTTGCATTTCGCACGTGTTTAATTTTCTCTTATATTAGTTATATATTTTAGGTTTGCAGAAGTTGCAGAACTCAGAGCCATAACTTGGCTAGAAATCAATGGCAACATAAACAAAAAAACACTCTCACAAAAAACACATTACACTGCCTATCTCGTAGTGAAATTTGCAGATCGAGCTTTCGGGTTAGACTCAATGCTGTCAGAAGTATCACTCAATGTTGCTGACGAATTCAAGTCTCAAGGGACAGTATATTTACGTCAAGTGCAAGAAAGCAAGAAACGACGTCACTGCAGGATTGAAGCTCTGAGAAGTAGGGTTTTAAAAGGAGGAGAAATTAGGGTTTGTAGCGAACGTAAAGATGGATGGACTGAGATTGAATTGGGAAGTTTTTATACTGATGGAAATGATAAGGAGGTGAAAATGTGCTTGAAAGAGGTAAAGGGTCATCATTTGAAAGGTGGGCTTATTGTTGAAGGAATTGAGATTAGACCAAAATAATGTATACATTTATATGATATGATATTAATTAATTCAACAATAATTTCCGTAAAGCAGCAAAATCTCCTGATCATATATAGATATATATAATTGCTTCTGCATGCTACCCCAGGTTGACCAATTTTCAGATATTAGTTAAAGAATTTCCAATTAACTTTAAAATTTTAAATCTAAAATTTCAAATTTGGGCATGTATTGACTTCATTTCACTTTTTGCATGATTTCTACTTGTTCAGACAATGTTCTTAATCGGATATGTATTGGCATAAATAATAATATTGCATGTTCAGTTTATTAATTGCTCGCTTAATCGTTTTATCATTTTTATTGATATATAATTCAAATGGCGAAGGCCCTTAAAATTGATTTTTTGTTTTCTTTTAATTTGTAGTAAATTAGAGCATAAGTAAGAAAAACACGATATTAATTATTTTACTTATTTGTATATATGTTAATATTAAGTAGTTATATTCTAAAATCTAATAAATAATTTATATGGTTTTTATATTAATTATTAAATAAATTAAAAAAAACGTTAAGTGATAATATATAGTTTTCATTATTTTCTAATATTAAAAATCTTTAATTAAGAGACAATATATAGTATTGATTACTTTCTAATATTCCATTATAGTTTGTGCCATTATAACATAAACTATATTTACTAAATATATTGTTGGTAAAAGTAAAAATTGATATTTACTAAATATTTTAATAATTTTATTTTTAATTCTAGCCAAATTATAGTAGCTATGAATTTACCCGAAATATATTGTATCTAATTTCTTATAGAAATGATCATAAAAATGAAACCTCAAGATCACTTAAAAGTTCAAACATTTTAGTTTAAAATATTTAATTTACACAAATTCACTTATGTAAAATATTTTAGTGAACTAACAAAATTAAAGAATTTCATCTGGACCTAATAACATGGACTAAACCCATGGCTTTGGCGAACCCAATATTCCATATGGGCCTTTTACGGCCCATATCCGTAAGACATATCCAAATTGGTGGGTAAAGTTGTAATTTGGCAAAATCTGAGGGTCAAAACCGAAATCAAACAAAACTGAAATTTACTGGCCAGAAGCCTGCAACCCTAGCCCTCCCTCTTTATAAAACCCTCATTTCTCTATCTCTGCACGATTCATCCGTCTCTTCTGTTCGTGGCCTCTTCTTTCTTTCTCGTTCTCTTTCTGGGTTTGTAGCAAATTTTGTTTGCATATTTTATGCATTTTTTTTTTATTTGGTTGAATTGATACGTGATTCGTTGAGTTTCAGATGAATTACATGTTGGGGTTTATGTGGGTGTGAAAAATTAGGGTCAGTGATGATAAATGACAATCCCAGCTCATTATGAGGCCTTTTGAAGGCCGGGGAATGGATTTTTTTTTTCCAACATTTATCTGAGCGAAATCTTAATTTTTTTCCCTAACTTGAGTAGAATCGGTTTGAATTTGCTGTCAGAGTATGTTTTTCTTATTGTTTGATGCAGATGAGCAAGTGTTTGCTAAACTGGGTTGTGAATATTTGTTGCGTATGCATGTGAATCTTTCGTTCCCAATGATGTTTTAAGTTTAATCATGCTAATGTATATCTGATTCCTTCGTTAATGACTGACTTCTTGTTTTCTGAGGGAACTATTGTAAAAGACTTTTTTTGGTTATTATTATTATTATTTTAAAAAGAATAGTTTTTGGTATGTTGCTCGAATATGGGTAGTTACTTTACGGAAAGTTTAAGAAATCTAAGAAATCTGGAACATTGGGAGTTGTACTTGACTTTGAGGATGTTACTTGTTTAATTGAGAATTGTTCCCAGTGATGCTTCGCTTTTGACCATGCTAATTCTGATAATTAGATGAATGAATACCTATTTTTGTATTTTCTGAGGGAACTATCTATTCTTATGTAATTCTCTTGATCGTTCTTCTGAGTTTCGTTTAAATGTTGTTAACTTCAATGTTTTATTACAGGAGCCTGTTACCGATTTCTCCTTGTTTATGATGATTGTTATGTTTTTGTTTATCTAATTGTCTAGAATTCACCTCATTTTGAACACTAATAATATGATTTGGGGGGGTAGTTCTAGAAAGAGGTCCGATACTTTGTTTGGGGCAAACCTGTGATGTTTGTAGATTCCAAAGTAATCGTCAGAAATGAATGCTTTGATGTTTGACGGTTCTCCTTTATTGGAGTTCCTCCATCTGAGCATGTATCATATTCCATCCTCTCGGGGAGCAGTGTTGTTGCATTGACCTGACCGTTTTGGACTGGCCATGACTCGCATACATTTTCATAATTTTCTTCAAAAGCCTGTTCTCCCGTGTATAGTATTGCATTTGCATGTCTAGTTGTTCAAAACTGGAATAATGTGACGGGGTTTTCTTGATAGAAGTCCAATACTTAATTGGAGCAAACCAGTTCTGTTTGTAGATTCCAAAGTAACCGTCACAAATTAATGCTTGGATGTTTAGAGGAGCTCCTCCATCCGAGCAGGTCTCATATTCCATCGCCTTGGGGAGCAGCGTTGCTGCATTGACCATTTGGGACTGGCCATGAGACATATATTTTCTTAATTTTCTTTGTTTAAGAAAGTGGGCGGAAGATGATATAATTCAGAAAATACCATCTTTTGGGACTGAATGGCTTCTTAGGCCTTGCCGGCATTCTGCAATTCTGAGGCCTTACTCCTTTTGTACTTTCTACTCATTGCAAGTAAATAATATATTCAGATGGTTCCAACAGTATGTTTTGGAATTGGATACTGAATGCTGCAATCGCTTCGAAATGATCAGATTTTTCAGGATTTCATTATATCTCGTTATTATTATACCTTGCGAAGCGGGTTTCTTGTGAATGTGTCTGTAACAATCTTCTGGTGGTTGTCTCTATCTTATCGAAATGAAGATGGTGATTTGTGTATTGGTGGTAGCAAAGTCATTTCAATACCAAGATCATGTACGATATGTGGCATTGGTTGGAACCACAGGTTTCACAACTTTTTCAATGGTGGTGGAATCTGTGACTCATACATGGATTTGACTCTGCAATCACCGTATCCATGGCATATACGTACGTTGCGATTGACCCTCTATTGCGTTTGCGGACAAGAAAAAGCCAATCTTGATAGATATGCGTTCTTACAATCACCTCTTTGGATTGTTATTATTTCCCTATTTTTAAAGTATTTATTTTGGTTAATTTTCATGGTCCAATTCGATTTTTGGAATTGAAAAACAAAATCTCAAATGGTCCAATAAGATGATTTTTATTGCGTTGAGGATAATGTTGATAATATAATTCGGTGACATTCCCATAAAGAAAAGAAAAGATATTTGTGCAAAATGTGCTGCTTTTAAATAAGACTATAATTATAAAACAAAAACTTGTCTTCTTTTTGGGGAAAACAGCCAACTAAAGCCACTATATTAATGATAAACAATGAATCCCATAATTTTTTCTTTCTTATCCTTGATTTTTTTTCCACCCACCCATAATTCAATGATGTTATACTCTCAAAATTGATTATGGCTAAGTAAACAAAGAATAAAATCATAGGTCACATTATTATTATTGTTGATTCCATGTGAAATGATTGGTCATAAATGAAAAATATAGTAGGTCATCTGACAAATTGATTTATAAGGGTAGTTATTTTTAGGTACTTTTGTATTTTATAAAGGAATGCTTAGGTCTTTGATTATTTGTTGTTGTAAAATGACTAAGACACGTGAAGTGTTGGTTGGTTAGCATATGAAGATTCAAAATTAAAAGAATAATTTAGGGTTGGTTTGATTTAGTTTTTGAATACAATTATTTATTTTTAAAAATAAAAAATATAAAGAATTAAAAGAGTACGCATTTGTCTTAAAAAATTAAGAAACAGTTTTGAAATTGAATTCTAATTTTTAGTTCAAAATTAAAAAAAAAAAAAAAAAGTTGTTTTTTTATTTGTATTCTAACTAAAATCAAAAATTGTTTTCTTATTATCTTAAAATATAATTTTTAAATTTACAAATTCTAAATTTATAATGTTTATATTATCTTTTTTAATTTTAAATAATTGTCTTTGTAATGCTTGTTTCAGCCTTTTAATTCTAATGTTTACTTTTTCAAAAAATTCTACACTCTCTCTCTCTCCCCTTTTTGTTTACCTACTCACCATTTTTTCACGTTTATTGTTTACTCTGACATGATATCTATTTTTTAAATTTTATTTTGTGGTATAGATTTTGAATTTCCAGAGTATTTTTTTAGCACTCATTTATTTTTTAAAATTTATCTTTTAAAAAAATAAATTATATTATCATTGTATTATATCAAACAAATGTATTTTAAATATTTGTTTGAAGTAATCAACATAAATAAAAATTTATACTTAGTTTTAATGAAACAAATATTTTTATTTATTTTTTTAAAAATTATATTAAACAATTTTTAAACCATGAATCAAACGGGCCCTCAGTTATTTTTTATAATTAAAATAATAAATTTGAGGAAGTTCTTTTTTTATTTTAATCAAATTTAGAAGAGATTATAGGAATATTGACGTTCCAATCCAGTCCATGTGTAGAACATGAACATGACGATGGTTGTTCGCAAATCACATGGGCCCATTTGTTATGATAAGGCGAATGATAGATAAAAGAATCGAAAGGCCCACATGATGAGATGAGATGAGATGAGATGAGATGAGAGTGACTCACGCGTTCATGCGTTCATTCGTTCGTTCATTCGCTGTAGAACAGTAGTAGTATTACAACAAGTAGATGTAAGAGTATTATCACTGCTTCCTGACTTGACTTCATCGCGATACGCGGACGACAACAAATGGGAAATTGCGTTTACTTGTTCAGTCACACCAACATCAACGCCACATGTGATGTGGAATATTGACACATGGCTTCGCTGAAAATGGATGACGTAATAATTCGAAAGCGATATTTTCACATGCTTCCCCTTGAGGTTTGTAAAAATTACAAGTATCAGAAACTTTGTAAAAATTCATAAATAACTGTCTTACTACAGTAATATCATCTATTGAATATTAGTTGACCAGTCAAAAATATTGAAAAGTCTAAAATACCTTTACTCAAACTCAATATATTCTATGTTCTTCTTCAATTAAATTCTATATTCCTTACATTTATTTTTAATTAAATTAACATTCACCTTAATTTTAATTAAATTAAGGTTAGAATTCCTTCTGTGTTGATGTTAATTTTGAAAATTAATTAACTTTTAACTTTTTTTTCTTTTTTGCCTCAATGTTGAACTAAATTAATCCTACAATTCTCTTTTAACCTCACCACTCAAACCTCTAGAGAATACGAGCAATGCTTCACTTACAGTAGATAATAAAGATGGAAGTAAAGGAGATGATGCATGGGGATAGAAATAGTTGGCGCCCAGGTGAGATGGAAGGAAAGGATTAGTGGGGATAAAGGTAGCCGGCGGCTAGTGAAGACGGATGTAGTTGGTAGTTAGGCTTACATATATTTTTTTTATTTTTTTATTTTTTTATTTTATTATTAGATTTTTTATTATTAAATTTAATGTATGATATCAATCAATTAATCATCATATATATTATATTTTAAATTTGTTAAAACAAAGTGAGAAATTTAACAACGTGTAGTCATGTTCATCTCTTTGCGGAGCAAGCTACAATGGGAACACCTCTCTTCTTGATGTTACAAATACAACTGAGTGTCCAGTTTTTATATAACATTTGTTTCGATATTGTGTATCAAACAGCAATTCATATTATAAAAAATTGCGATGAAATATCAACTGTCTGTTTTGACCATTTGATTTTATATTCGTAATTTTGTAAATACAATGTAATGATTAAAGCCGCGGAATAATCCAAGCTCTTCTTCTTTTTCAACTTTAACTTCAACTCCAATTTCCCGACATCTCTACCTGAAACACAAAATCCACTTGCCACGTGTCCTCTTTTTTTCCTGGTTAAAGACGCACGCAAAACTGTTTCTTCCTCGTATAAATTTATTCTCTTTGTATGCAGCATATATTGTTGTTCAGACATCATCATTAATCTCCTATTTATGTAACAAACACCTCTCTCTCTCTCCTTCTCTGTGTTTTCAACGATGTCGGCTGGCTGCGAGATATCGGACACGTTAACGACAAGGACTCTCAGCGAGATATCGGAAGTTGAAACGATAAAAATCAGTGTTGATCTTGTATCCGCGACCAGAAAAAATATCGGGTTCTTGAGCACCGTCAATGAGTCTCAGTGGCTACACGAGAAACCAACACTTGTTGAATCCATTAGAAGGTGAAATTTAAGTTTTTTTTTTTTTTTTAAACTAAAAATGTAAATGTTCGGCAGAAAATTAAGTTTTGCTTTGCAGGTATGATGAGCTGTGGATGCCGTTGATTTCTGATCTGACGGTGGGGACGACGCCACCTATGGTTCTTCCTCCTGTTGATATTGAGTGGGTCTGGTTTTGTCACACCTTGAATCCGGTAAACTTGCTTCTTTCGTCAACTTTCTGTTTGGTTGATGTGAAAGTTAAGGGAAAATAAGATAAAAATGATTTAACTTTTTGGTTTACCATTTAGCCTTCCATTTTTGTTAATTTGAGCAATTTGAAGCCCTTCCCTTCCATTTTCTCGGCAACGAAACGCAATCTTCAACTCTTTCAGTGAGATAATACTGGATTTGAGATTATACAGTACAGTGTAAAAGTTGACAGCTTTATGTCTCAGGTCAGTTATAGGCAATACTGTGTTTCAAGGTTCTCAAAACTCATAGGAAAGCCACGGATTTTCGATGAGGAAAACGAGGAGTATGCCTTGATGAGATGCAAAGAAAAATGGGTTCATAAATACCCATACGAGTCTTTTGAGAATGAAGTGGATTCAGATTCTCAAGATCAAATATATGTTACGAATGAAGATATATTCAATGAAGTGAAAAAGCAGAGATTTTTGTACTCAAAATTTTCAGAGCCATACATGTCTGAACTTGTGTATTTGATAGCATCCAGACAACGGTACAAAGGATTTTTGTTCATGTTGCAGAAGTTTTCTGCCGGGTGGTCTGTTTTTGTGCCTGCTTCTGACATTCAGCTAATGTGGCTGACCCATCTGGTTTGTTTTCTTCATCTCTCAATTTTGCATTTTTTGGAGTTTGCTTTGTCTTTTCTATTTTGATTTTAGTGTTTGTTCTTTTCTGAATGGCAAAATTCTCAGTTTTTCTGAATTTCTCTTTCAGTTATTACCTTTAATCTTAATGCACACTGCATATTATCCTTTCAGATACTTCTGTTTGTAGTTTCTCAAAACAATATAAAATACTCTTCTAAACTATGTTTAACATTTACAAAGATCAGGTGAAATTCGATGTTGATATATCTTCCAGCTGCTTGATTCCTAGAAATTATCAAGTGTGGACATCCGTGCTTTATAACAGGCAGATTTGGTGCAAATCAGTGCTGTTTTTAGCTATATAGAGTTGTTTTATACCAATCAGATTTTAAAAATGTGGGCATCAACAGAAGATAAGCTTAGCTTTGTTAGTTTCTGTGATGTTTAAATATTATATAACTTTTCTCTTCCACGTTTTGGTTTCTGACTTTCTAATGAATCAACCAGAGCTACCCCACAGTTTACGCAGAAGACTTGAAGGACATGTGGGATGATATGGGGAAGGTGGTGGATGTGTGGGGAAATGTAAAGGCAAAAGAGGTAGAAGAAACCAAAAGGCTGTGGGAGAAAACTTTTGATCAACCTTATGAGAAAGCTGGAGGGTGGTTAGCCTTGGAATTGGATGGGGCTGACGCTGTCACACCACCTGTTAACTGGAATGTCTCAGATACAGATGTCAACAGAAAATACAAGTCCATGTTGCCCAGATTCCTACTTGAGGTTTGTCCAGTATACTTTCTCTTGTTTGATTATATATGCATATAGTTTTTTCAATTGTAGAATGAATAATAACTTTGGTTTTAACATCAGAACAATTTTAAAGGCTGAAAACCGCACTCCAAAAGCTCTTCATGGCACTGGAAGGCATTTTTGGGTCACAATTAAATAAGCACTGCTTTTATCGTGGCCAGAGCTGTCAGCACTTTTTGTCTTGTTATCCTTTTCTCTTTTGTGACTCTTGATAAATTTAATCTTTCATCAGTGAGCACTATTCAATGTTAGGTTATGGAAAATGACTGTGGTCCTTGTGTAGTTCAATGGCAAGTGTTATGGATGAATTGAAACCCTTTGACATATTAAAGTTGTAGAATTGTGGTTATTTTTATTAATTCTTTTCTTTTAAAATGGTCTTTTAGGTAATATAGGATCTTTACAACTTTTAATCTTCTGGTCTAAACTTAGAAGTTTAACCTGGTAAATTAGAAAAAATTAAAAAGAAAACTGGGAAGTCTTTGTATTTAATGACTTCTTCCATTGGATTCTTGTTATAAAATTGTCATCATTATGCCCTTTTATAACTCTGAGTGAGACCTATAAACAGAAAAATAAACTTGATGAAGTTATTAATGGGCAAACTGTGAAAGAGAAGACCATTCTGTAAGAGATTCTAATGATGACTAAGCACTAATAGGATCAGAAAATTTACTTTTGAACTCCAAAAAAAGCTAGATTGGTTTACACTTTTAATGTTATCAAAATCTTACATAAGCTGCACAAAGAAATTAGGCCTTAGTTGGGTTCTAACTAGTTGGTGAGATTGTTGATTTCAGTTTTACATGGCAGGTCTGTTTGTCTCTGAAGCTCAAATCTGGGATGAAGGCAATACAACAGGATGTAAAATGTGATTTCCTACGTCTTCAAATGTTAAGATGTCACAGGGAGCTCAAACTTGATAAACCCATCTCCAACTTCTCCCACAATTCATGGCAAAAAGCTTGGCATATCTACTGTGAGTTTGGAACAAGAGGTTTAATGCTTGAGCTTTTTCATCGTGGTGGCGGCTGTTTCAAGGGAAGTACATTGCAAGGCTCTGTGGAATTTCATTGGAACGATTTACTAAGAGCACCCTCACTTACAATGGAAAAGGAAATTGAACAAGTCAGAGTTGTTACTTCCATAACGCCTCCAGTTCAAGCCCCATACTTGCTGAAGTGTGTGCCTGACAGAGTCACAGATGATTCAGGAGCTATGATATCAGATGTGTTTCTGAGGTTAAACAGGTATCGGCCTCAAGAAGGTCGGTGGTTGTCTCGTACTGTTCTTGATCATGCAGGAAGAGAATGTTTTGTTGCTCGTATAAGGTAAACTTGCTCCATACTTAATCCCTTATAATCCACGGGAGGACAATTTTGATTTGTTTGAATATGTGAACTGCAACAATTTCAGAGTTGGAGGAGGGTTTTGGAGAAGAGGTGGAGAAACTCCTTCTGTTGTGAAATGGGAGGACAGGATTATTGAGATACGTGAAGGCTCTTGGTCTTATGTTGCTGGTTCCATTGGTAGAGCTCCTGGTATGTAGTTTAAATATGATATTGTTACTTATGAAAGAACTCTAGATTCTAAAGGGATTTCCTTTAAACTGTTTGGTTTCCAAGAAAATCTAGGAAGGAATACGTGTAAAAATTCTGCATGTTATGGTGCTGTTTTGGCTTCAAGATTATAAGAATTTTTTCTCAGGCCAAATGGGTTGTCTTAGGCAGTCTTCTCCACTGGATTTTAGTTTCTGTTCGTCAATAGTATGGAAAATTCTAAGAGTCAAAACTTTGTTTCCGTATGGTGATGAGAAATGCAAGAGAAAGCTAGTTTCTGTGGAAGTGTTCAGTAATAAGTGGTATATAATTCCCTGGAGTGAAGCTTTTTTTTTCCTCCCCACTGGATTTTGGTTGTGTATAGTTTTCTATGCTTCTCCAGAGAACCAAAATTTAAGCATTTTGTTGTTCTTGTTACCATCTAGTACAGAGAAAGTAGTAGGAACTGCAACACCTAAAGAACCTACGGCAGAGGGTCAAGCTGCATGGCAATTCTCAACAGGAGATGAATTGATGATAAGTTGGGAATCATCGTCAATATCATCAAGCTTGAAATTTACCCTGAGAAATGAAACATCTACGGATTCATCGGTAATGTGTAGATTCTTCCTTTGAGATATAAATAATTTGATGCAACAATGAATTTAACTGGTATACATTGTTTATCTGCAGCTGATGCTACTGAGTGGGCGGAAAATCCAATATGGGGGGAGGAAAATTAGTCTAGAAAGTAAAAACCAAGGAGAGCAAAACAAAGAAGAAAATGAGGCAGAAGAGGAAGATGACGATGATGAGGCTTTTGTGACACTCATCCGGTTCACAGATGAGAACCCGACAGGAAAAGTGACAGCTCTATTGAATTGGAAGCTATTAGTAATTGAACTATTGCCCGAAGAAGATGCAGTTTTGGTACTTCTTTTATGCTTCTCTATACTTAGAAGTGTATCTGAGATGAGGAAGCAAGATGTCGGAAGTTTGTTGATTAGAAGAAGATTGAAGGAAACAAAACTTGGTCTTCGAGATTGGGGTTCTGTTGTACTTCCTTCCTCCTCCTCCTCCTCACCATACCTTCGACCTTGGCACTGGAATGCTAAGGCTGTAATGGCAAGAGGAAGAACAGACTACGTTGCTAACCAACCGGCAGCTTTAAATTATTCGTTGGCAGAAGGCGGTGACAAGTTGTACAAGAGAGGAATTTTTATTAAATGAATGTAGATTGTTTCTGATATCAGTATTTTCACACAGAAAATTTCAAAAGCTGTACACAAGTTGCAGATCATAGATATATAAATATCAGGAAGCAGCTTCTAGCAAATGAAGTAGTATAGTTTATGCTGGACTCTGCACCAGCATGTGCACTTTTGCATATGGATTTAATTAATCGGTACCTCTGGAGATTCCCGGCAAATCAAAGCTTAATTTATGGGAAGATGCTAGTGGGATTGAATTTAAAGATCAACCAGTTGCTAAATAATTGAGGAAAACTAATAATATTTGGTGGATGGAGCATAAATTCAGCCAAACGAAAATCATTTGATCATGTTTTTATATTGATACTGGAATTCTACTCATCCTGTCTGCAGAATCAATGCTTAAATCTTTTTTGATTTCACTTTCAGAGCAGACTGTTATCGGTTGTGTTTGTATTATTTTTCTTCCTAAGGGGATTCAGATTCTTCTTTCAAAGATCGATGTGGTTCTGCTGTAAGAAGTCTACCAAGTAGGACTGTCAACCTTCCTTTCATATTATGGCTTTCAATTATTGATTGAAAACTTAACACATGGATCCCTAAAATTTTATATTTCTTTTTATAAAATTAGATATGATTAGTTCTATTTCTAAGGAATGAACCTCTAATTTTCATTAAAATAATAAAACTTTCTTTATAACATTAAATATTGTTTAAATTTTAAAATTGTAAATATGTCAATTAGTTTAGTAGATTTACTTGTTAAAAATGGATAATTTATATCTTTATTTATGAAAACAGAAGAAATCAGGGAGTCAACTTTTTATTCAGTTATTCATTATGTTAAAGATTATCTTTTCGTATAATATAATACAAGATTAGAAACCTAAAATTCATTTATCATGACTAATCTCTAATCATGGTTGGCTTTGATTGATTCAAAGTCATCTATACCTTGTAGTTGATTGTGGTCCCCACCATTCAATTCCGCATCAACTTAAATTAATTTAATTTGGCCCATTTTATTTCTTCTTTATTTATTTATTTTTTTTTTTGGCAATCGATCTCCGTCAGAGAAGAAATGGAATAATAAATTTTGAGTCAAAAAATATTTCAGTTATTTGATAGAAGTTGCGGACCTGTTTGATACAAACAGAAAATATTGTCCCTAATTAACAAAATAAAAAAAATAGGGTTTCGGATGTTATCATCCCTCTTCAAAACTGAGCATGTAGATAGGTACGGTCGCGCCTAGGGGTCCCACAACTACCGTACAACTTCGTAAGCACGGCTCCGCACATCAACTTCGTGGAAATTGTGGTACGTACATCATCAGCATCTATTTGTACTTTTAGTACCACTACTTGCACTTCTGACCACCTGTCTCCAATCACAACCATATATTTACGATCGAAATCTAATCGAACGGTTCAGAACAATTTCATACAATTCCTTTTTGCTCGGTAATTGCATGTAAGACATTGTGCATTACGTATCAACTCCATTACCCAAAATGCCCTTAGATTTGGAATATTTTTCATAGCTAAAAATAAAATTATCAAAACTCAAATCAGCTTGATATTATTAACTCTATTTAAATAATCAGAATTTAATTTATATAATTTTTAATATATTAAAAAAACCTTCTGTAATTGAGTTGAATGCATACAGCCATAAGAAGTGTATGATAATAATTTATTAGACGTGCGATAATTTTTTAATTTTTAATATAAGTATTAATATAATTTTTAAGTGAAAAAAATTGATTAATAATTTTTTTTAATTACAAAATGATTGAAGAGTAAATATAATTTTGTTGAGCTCAATATTTTAACTATACTAATTATAAATTGATCCCGACTTTATTGAGGACTTTTCATCTAATGTTACAAATCGATAAAAGCAAAAGGTTAAAATTGATGATAAAATAAGATTTTAAAATTTATACATAATTAATTTTAATTTAATAAATCTGATTAATATGACAAGGATTTGGATTTAATAATTTATTTTTCCATAAATTTTTTAAAAATTTATTTAGGGAGTATGAGTGCAAGGAGAATTTAGTCATTCCAGATATTTGGCCTATTGTAATTTTGGATTTTTCTATTTCAGGGACATTTTTATCCAATGTTAAATTTTCTTACACCAACACAATATTTCAACCAATGAAAATCTCTCGTCATTACAAAAGTCAAATTGACAACCACAGCACGTGATTAAGCACATGACATCTCCATTCTCAGCCAATCATTTCTCGCCGCTCCATTTTTATAACCATGGTTTCCTCCATACCAAATTATTACTCTTATCTTCTTCTTCCTTCTCCCAGTTCAGTTGATCAAAATCTGTGTGCCCAATTTATCTCTATTTTCACTTTCTGCAACTCTATTTACACACTAAAAGCAAAGCTACTATTATCTCTCGAAAAAGCGGTCATCCGTTAACACAATGAACCCGATCCGAGAAACCCGCTTTAGTATAATTCGGATCCTGTTCAAACCCACCCATCTTCCTCTCTACTACCTACGCCTTCTCTTCCTGTTTGTTCCCACCTAAAAAGCTTGAAATCGTCGAAAATAATCCGTAATTTCTGCGAAAGAAGGAAACCCAGAAGCTTTAATTTCCTCAAAAAGGTAATAAACAACGTTACACTCTGCGTGAAAAGTGAAGAGAATCTTAGTTTTAGCGAATTTTAAATGCCGGGTTTATCGGCGCTCGATGTCTTTACGGAAGATTTACTTGTACGAGTTCGTGAGAAAATTGGCGACGAGTCCGACAGCAAGACGTGGCGACTCGTTTGCAAAGAGTTTCTACGAGTTGACTCGCTAACTCGGTTGAATCTCCGAGTGCTACGAGTCGAGTACTTGTTTCATCTTCTCCGTAAATATCCAAATGTTCAAACTTTAGACCTCTCCGTCTGTCCAGGTGTCCACGACGGAACGGTATCGCTGCTGCTGAGTCAGAGCTCGTTGAGTTGGACTCGAAGCTTAAAGTCTCTCGTTCTGAGTCGGTCAACTGGGTTGAGATATAAAGGTTTGAACTTTTAGGATGTTCTTTTAATTTCTCGTTGACAATAATTTAGTGATCTGAAGTTTTGTTGCTGAATGTTTCAGGATTAGAGATGCTGATACAAGCTTGTCCGTTTCTGGAGAGTGTTGACGTGTCATACTCTTGTGGGTTCGGGGACAGCGAGGCGGCGGCGCTGTCGCGCGCCGTTGGGCTGAGGGAGGTGAGGATGGACAAGTGCTTGAACGTGACGGATGTTGGGTTGGCAAAGATCGCCGTACGATGTGTGAACTTGGAGAGGTTAAGCTTGAAATGGTGCATGGAGATAAGTGATCTGGGAATTGATCTTTTGTGCAAAAAGTGTCAAGATTTGAAGTTTCTTGATGTATCTTATCTTAAGGTTTGTAATTCATTGTCTTAGATTTTCGGTTATGTTATATTTTCTCTCTAATGTTTGGTTGCTGGCAAAATCAAGGAAAGTGGATAAAAAAGGAAATGGAAAATTTAGTTTTGAAATTTGTAGGCCGGGTAAAAAGTTGAGAAAGATAAAGAGTTGAGAAGGTGATATAGTCTGCTAAAGTTGGGCAAATGAGAGATAAAAGCAGCTTCGAGTATTCTTGAAATCAAGATGCTTTGGCTTTATCTGTAAATAGAATCAGTAGCCATCAAGTACAAGCTAGTTGGTAAACTTTAGCCGCCAAGTCAAGAGTTTGTGTTTACCAAATACTTTAGATGCCGTTCTGTTGAAATTAAGTTAAAGCACAACAATTACAATAGTTGCAGACTTGCCTTAATTGAGAATATGCAAATTAGATAGAATTTTTCTTTTCGGATGTTAATACCCTTTTGGATCTTAATTCTGGCTGCCTTAGCAATTAAGTAGAGGTAATTGTACTGATAATGTTGATAAAATTTCAAATCTGTATTGGTACAGCTGACGAGTGATTCCATCTGTTCGATTGCGACTCTACCTAGGCTGGAGTCTTTGGCTATGGTGGGTTGTCAATTGGTTGATGATGTTGGATTGCAGTTTCTTCAAAATGGGTGCCCTTTGCTGAAGGTAACCAGTTTATGTTTATTGGGTAACATAATAACATTAAGCTGAGATTTACTAGAATAGAAGAACTACAACTAATACGTGTACTCTTTGTAATAAATTACAAGTTTTAAACTCATAATGTGTATTTGTTTCTTATGTGCTATAGACAATTGATGTATCGAGGTGTAAATCTATCAGTTCAATTGGCTTAACAGCTATAACAAGAGGACATAACGGTTTTCTGCAAGTCAATGCGGCCTACTGCATTTCTGTGAGTACATCCCTTTAACTATTTAGTTTTGCTGGCTTTTATAGGTTTAACTTTTCTAAACTTGAATAGGCACTTTACTACAGGAGCTTTCCACAGCACTTCTCCACCACATAACAGAGTTGAAGAACCTCAAAGTGATCATGATGGATGGGGCTCTCATTTCTGACTATAGCTTACAGACCATCAGTGTCAACTGCAAGTCTCTGGTTGAAATTGGATTGAGCAAATGCATAGGGGTGACCAACATGGGCATCATAGAACTTGTCTCTGGCTGCATTAATTTGAAAATCATCGACCTAACATGTTGCCATTCAGTTACTGATGCTGCACTTTGTGCTATTGCAGACTCCTGTAGGGGTCTTATATGCTTAAAAATAGAGTCTTGCAATATGATTACTGAGAAGGGTCTTTATCAGCTTGGATCTTTTTGCTTACAACTCGAGGAGATTGATCTTACAGATTGTTCTGGCGTAAATGACAAAGGTAAAGTTTACATATGCAAATGAATTTAAGTGGCTTTATCATCAAATGTTATTGGATAACTATGTTTATTCTGATTGTTACACTTAATAAGAAAATTGGTTTTCTTCCCTGCAGGACTTGAATATCTCTCTGGATGTGCAGAACTGTTATGCTTGAAATTAGGACTTTGTGCAAATATATCAGATAAAGGACTCTCTTATATTTGTTCTAACTGTCCGAAGATTCATGAGCTGGATTTGTACAAGTAAGTTCAGCCCGAGATTCACTTTGATAACATAATTATGATTCAACTGCAAGGTTGGTTATTTATTTGTTTATTTTGGTTACAGATGTATGGGTATTGGAGATGATGGTTTAGCTGCTTTATCTAATGGCTGCAAGAAGTTGAAGAAACTTAACTTGTCATACTGTGTTAATATTACTGATAGGGGGATGAAGCTTATTGGCTCCTTGGAGAAACTTTCTGACCTGGAATTACGAGGGCTTGTGAAAATCACAAGTGTAGGTTTGACAGCTCTTGCCTCTGGGTGTAAGAGACTGGCGGATTTGGATTTGAAGCATTGTGAGAAAATTGATGATTCGGGCTTCTGGGCACTGGCCTACTATTCCCAGAACTTGCGACAGGTATTATATCCTAATTTTGTAGACATTGCAATTTTGCAACAATAACAATATAGTCGATGCTCCTGAGGATAAGTCCTCAACTAACATTTCTTATAGACTTTTATGTTCACCAGAATCTCCAGTTAGAAAGATCTAACTAATTAAAATCTGTAGTCAAATAGTTTGAACTTCTTGAATTAAGATTAATTTAATATTCATTGATTAAAATCCTTGATTTTGTGCTAAAATGCGGGGCTGTACTAATGATGGCAGATAAACTTGAGCTATTGTGCTCTCTCAGACATGGCTTTATGCATGGTGATGGGGAATTTGACACGGCTTCAGGATGCTAAGCTTGTGCACCTCACCAATTGCACAAGGGAAGGTTTTGAGCTTGCACTCAGGACCTGTTGTATCCGGATCAAAAAGGTCAAGTTACTTGCTCATCTCAGGTTCTTTCTTTCCTCAGAAATACTAGAAGCCCTGCATGCTGCAGGTTGCAAGATTAGATGGGACTGATATAATCTTTTAATGAGTTACGTAAGCTGAGATACTTGATCCCCTCTTCACAGAAAGGAATTCCATTTCACTTTTCTGGTTCATTAGGTACTACGCTGTAATATATTTCTGCCGACAAAAGGAGAACAGTTCTTAGTTTCTTTTGTATGCCATCTGCGTGCATGTCTTAGACTTCCCAAGGTTACTTATTCTATGGTCAATATGGAAAATATGGGTTCCGAATTGTGGTACCTTTTTCTAATGATGAGATAAAAGTTTATATCCGATGAGGTGACTTTAATATGATTACGTTACATGGAACTTACTGCGGTTCGCTTTTTTGCGTGTTTGGTGGGTTAATCTGGGAAGAGCTAAAGTTCCAGATTCACTTCATTGCTATAGACTTTTGGTCCTCCAAGTTTAGAATCAGGATTAACCTTTTAATGTGTATTTATATTTATATAATATATATATATTTCACTCATGCGCAGAACTGGAAACTGCCCCGTAGGCCAATAGTAGCAGCCAATTTAGCCAACGAGCCAAAGAGTGAAAGGAGTATTAAACAAAGCTCTGTAAAGAAAGCATAACTTGATCTTTACTTTGAAACAGAAAAGCAGAAAGCAAGTGAATTTATACTTCAAAAAGCAATACGTTGCTTTGAAAGCAAACATTCTCTGCCTTCATCACATATAAAATTTCCTCTGCATTCTTATAAAAAATTCACAACCTTCTATACTTGATCCCCTCTCATATCCACATGGCCTCGGTCAGTTTTTTTCTAATTCTAATCCTTTTACCATTTTTCTCTTCTTCTTCCAATGCAACTTCTGATGATAAACAAAATTTGTCCACACAAAACCTGGTAACACTAGCTTGCACCAGCATTGAAAAGCAGGATTCTTGCCTCTCGAATTTACAGTCAGGGCTTGAGAACCAAGGCGCCGCATCTCCAAATTCAATCCTGAAAGCAGCTCTTAGGGTTTCCCTTAATGAAGCAACACAGGCAATTCAAACGATAACAAAATTCAACACTTTGTCTATCAGTTATCGTGAACAGTTAGCCATTGAAGACTGCAAGGAACTCCTCGATTTCTCTGTTTCTGAATTGGCCTGGTCTTTGGGTGAAATGAAAAAGATTCGAGCTGGTGATAATAATGTTCACTATGAAGGAAACCTGAAAGCTTGGTTAAGTGCTGCATTGAGTAACCAAGACACATGCCTGGAAGGTTTTGAAGGCACAGACCGGCGTCTAGAGAATTTCATCAAGGGAAGTCTGCAACAAGTTACACAACTCATCACCAATGTGTTAGGTATGTATAGTCAGCTACATAGCTTACCCTTCAGGCCACCGCGAAACAATGCTACGCGAAAGGAGAGCTCAAAGTTTCCGAAATGGATGACTGATGGTGATAAAGAGCTTCTGGCTAAGAAACCAGCTGGTATGCATGTTGATGCGGTTGTGGCGTTAGACGGGAGCGGCCATTATCGTTCAATATCAGAAGCAATTTATGCAGCTCCAAGTTATAGCAACAGGAGGTATATTATTTATGTGAAGAAAGGAGTTTACAGGGAAAACGTGGATATGAAGAAGAAGAAAACCAATATAATGCTTATAGGAGACGGCATTGGAGCCACTATAGTGACAGGAAATCGGAATTTCATGCAAGGCTGGACTACGTTTCGCACTGCAACAGTTGGTAAACAACTACAGACGATGCTTCTATGAATTTTATTTTTCTCCAACCTTCTGCAATCATACTAATTTTCACATGCTTGCAGCTGTCTCCGGAAAAGGATTTATAGCAAGAGACATGACATTTCGCAACACTGCAGGACCGCAGAAGCATCAAGCAGTGGCTCTACGAGTAGATTCAGATCAATCTGCGTTCTACCGTTGCAGCATGGAAGGCTACCAAGACACACTTTATGCTCACTCTCTGCGCCAATTCTACCGCGAATGCAACATTTATGGCACCATAGACTTCATTTTTGGCAATGGTGCAGCTGTTCTGCAGCACTGTAAAATCTACACTCGAGTTCCATTACCTCTACAGAAGGTGACAATCACAGCACAAGGACGGAAAAACCCGAATCAGAGCACCGGATTTTCGATACAGGATAGCTATGTTTTGGCTACTCAACCAACCTATTTAGGCAGGCCCTGGAAACAATATTCCAGGACAGTTTTTATGAACACTTACATGACTGGTTTGGTCCAGCCCAGAGGTTGGCTTGAATGGTACGGAAACTTTGCTTTGAGCACACTGTGGTATGGCGAGTACCGGAATTATGGCCCCGGTGCATCTCTTAACGGGAGAGTTAAATGGCCTGGTTATCACATCATCAGAGATGCTTCCACGGCTAGCTTTTTTACTGCACGGCGGTTCATCGACGGAATGTCTTGGTTGCCGGCAACCGGCGTCAAGTTCACAGCAGGATTGGGCAATTAAGTGGTCTGTCATATTGGATCATTTTTCAACAGTTAAAAGATCATTTATATGTATCTATCTATTTAAAATTTTAAACTCTTAGGCCGTCTGATTTGGCGCATTTATTGATGTGTGTGCTTTGATCACTAGATTCATTTCTATTTATTTGTATGTTCTTTAATATTCATAGTTTACCCTATATAGTCTCATCTTTTCTCAAGTTTAAATGTTCATCATGGTTTCTTGTCATATATTTCTGTGCATTGAAGGAACTTGCAATACAAGACCTACATAAACCGCAACCCCATTTGAATCGACCATTTTTGTGTAGGGCTCATATCAAGTTGGGCCGGACTGATCCATTTTACACTTCTAAGTCATCGCTAATTTTGACCTACAACATGTCTCAACACCCAGTAAATACTTGACCTTGAAGCCTTGAAGAAAATTTAATTATTTTGGGCAGTAACTGAAGTTTGTAATAAAATATTGTGAGTTCAAAGTTTTAAATTTAACGTCTTAGATTTCAAGGTGTAATGTAAATAAAATAGAAGTTGTCAAATCTGACATAAAAAATATCAAGTTGACATTAAAACTTCACTCTTAGTGTTTGAAATTTGAACCGGACAATGATTCCTTTGGTTCAAATTTGTTTTGCACCAGGCTCTTACATCCTCGGGTACAGATTTGACATGTTGGATTTCATACATAAACAATACAGTAGGCACTCACTAGTAGAGGACTTTTCCTGAAATTGGACTTGTATTCCACTAACTCAAAACCACTTTTACTAATTAAGCTGTACAAAACCCTCGAGTACATTAGATTTTTCCTGCCAAGTACACGGCAAAAAGACCCATCATGTGTCTAATGTGTTGACTGCAAGACGTGATATATAATTACATATGATACTTCAACTGCAAAATTAAGTGCTGTCCAAGCCAGTTACCCGAAAACGTGGGCTTGGAATATTTTTTTTTGCGAGTGATGTCTAAGCTATTGATGTGATGCTTATCATTTTGATTGATCAACTTTATTTGTTTGCCCTTATTGCAGGGCACGTCTTTTAGAAGTTTCATCCTCTAAATCCTTGACTTCTTCACAAACTTCCCAAGATGAGATCTCTCATTTATAATATTTAGACATAAAGATTCTCTAATAAATCCTGAAATCCAGCTTCTTATATATATCTTCTGATGCATTCATGTTCATACATGGCGGTGCCTTTAAAATACAGGAAATTAGTTATATGCATTTGAGCAGGAAATAGGAGTTTATTTTTATATATAGGGCTAGCTAATTAATTCCCCGCAGTTCATTTTTCATCCAAGATTTTGTTTCGTATTCATGGCTTCCAAGCAATCAACTCTGCAAATTGTCTCTTTCCTTTTCCTTTTCTTCTCTCCATCTCTTGGAAACTTGTCTACAGTTGATCCCTTTTGCAAACTCACCCCTCACCCGGATTTCTGCGAGACCAATTTACCCCATGATGAACCTGGTTCAATTCATGACTATGGCAGGATTTCTGTCAAGAAATCTTTATCCGAAGCTGAAAAATTTCTTTCATTAGTTGAGCATTACCTCAAGCTACCCTCAACTTCATACTTAACCACCATTCGCGCACTCGAGGATTGCAGTCTTTTAGCTGGAAGGAACATTGATTTCTTGTCATATGCTTCCAAATCTATCAATTCTACGAACAGTCTGCATCGTTTGCAAGCTGATGATCTTCAAGCTTTGCTTAGTGCCGTTTTAACAAACCAGCAAACTTGTTTGGATTGTCTTCAGGAAACAGCATCAGCTTCAAGCATTTTGCCTGCTCTATTAGATTCCCTCCTGAATGGAGCTAAATTTCAGAGCATCTCTCTTGCGCTTGTTATTAACGGTTGGTTTTCTGAAACCAAGAATGGTAGATGGCTAATAGAAAGAAAACGTATATTTTCTGATATGCACATTGGTAAAAATGGTGATCTACCACTGAGAATGTCTCGACGGGATCAGGAAATTTATGAGTCTGTAACTGGAAGAAAGCTTCTTCAAGCAAATAAAGATAATGTTGAAGTGAGCCAAATGGTGGTTGTGAATCCAGATGGAACTGCAGATTATACCACCATTAATGATGCAATAGCTGCAGCACCAAACAACACTGATATCAGCGACGGATATTTTCTGATTTATGTTGTTGCTGGAACGTATGAAGAATATGTTTCCATTCCTAAGAGCAAGAAGTATTTGATGATGATTGGAGCTGGTAAAGGCCTCACTATAATTACTGGCAATCGAAGTTATGTTAATGGATGGACTACATTCAACTCTGCAACATTTGGTGAGCCAAAAGAATTTTACATTTACCATTACGCTTTGATGAAACCTAGTAGGTCAATAAATTAAATATACCCATGTGACCATATAGGTTACTTTCAGGGTCAAATTTATATATATTTTACGCACCAATTAAAACTGAACTTGTTCTTGAAGTTTACTTGGATAAGACTTCTGTAGTCACACGTATTTTGATGATAAGAAAAATAGAATTTCCGTTGCAGCTGTCGTTGGGCAAGGATTTGTTGCAGTGAACATCACATTCCGCAACACAGCTGGAGCAATTAAGCATCAAGCGGTAGCGCTCAGAAGTGGAGCTGATATGTCTACGTTCTATAACTGCAGTTTTGAAGGTTACCAGGACACATTATACACTCATTCTCTCAGGCAATTCTACGGAGAATGCGACATTTATGGCACAATTGACTTCATATTTGGCAACGCAGCTGTTGTTTTCCAGAACTGCAACATGTATCCTCGGCTGCCACTGGAAAACCAGTTCAATGCCATAACTGCACAAGGAAGAACTGATCCTAACCAGAACACGGGAATTTCCATACAAAATTGCACCATTAAAGCAGCTGAGGACTTAGCTTCTAGCGATAACACGACCCAAACTTACCTGGGAAGACCCTGGAAACAATATTCAAGAACTGTTTACATGCAATCATTCATGGATAGCTTGATTAATTCTGCAGGTTGGATAGAATGGTCGGGTGATTTTGCACTGAGTACATTGTATTATGCAGAATTCAACAACAACGGTCCCGGATCGAACACTACTGGCAGGGTTAATTGGCCTGGTTACCATGTGATAAATGAAACTGATGCTGTTAACTTCACTGTCACCAATTTCATACAAGGAGATGCTTGGTTGCCTGAAACAAGAGTTCCTTTCAATCCCGGTTTACTAAATTAATTAATTGAAATGGATAATATTTTACATATAATTAAATTCTAATTTGCTGGTTCCTTGTGTTGTTATTTTTACTTTAATTTGTAATATTTTGTAATACCTGTTGCCCGATTTTCTTTGTTACCATTCAATATATACTATAATAATTGCTACAAATTATATATATATACATATATATGGTGGAAACTGAAAGATATATCTAATTGCCCTGAAATGTTGAAGATTGCATGCATTGATTCAAGGCTTGCCTGTACTCATTTAAAACGTGCCAAGGGCACACACTGTGTTGAGATCTTTGAGGATCAACTCCAAAATATTCTAATTAGGGAAATAGTTTACTCGATTAAGGGAGGCATGATCTCCGAATAAATCAGTAATTTAAAGTTATTAATTAATTAAAAGCAAGGCAAAATTTTCTTATATTGAATAACAATTAAACTAATCTGTATTTATTTAAGTAAAAAGAGAAGAGAGTTTTGACTGAAACCACAAAAACCCCACCCCCCCCCCCCCCCCCACCCTATGTGAATACATAAGTTCTAAGTTTATGTTAAAAGTTTTTTTTTTTTTTTTTTTTTTAGAGGAAAAATATAGTAACAGTCAAACTAAATACACAGACACTTAATTTAGTTTAATTTTCTCGTTCTGCCTATTGAAACAAAGTTAAAATTTTAATTGTATTTTTCAACTCAAATTACCTGATATTTTGAAATGCTACTATAGATTCTTCTTCCTATAGAATCAAGTGAATTATTGTTTTTCTTAAAATTTGCAAATATACTGCTATTCCAGTCATCGAATGCTAAAAGGGAAAAATATAATCATAATAAAAACAATTCAATTCATTCAATCATGAAGAAAAATATGTAGACGAAACAAATACTCAAATGACAATAAAAACATATTAAAACCCTAATAAAATTAGAAAAGACAATAATTAGAGTTTGAGAGACAAATCAAGTCCGGAATCATCTTGATGTAATAATGGATTCTTTCCCTTCAGAGTATCACCACCACCATTGAAGCTCTGGAAATCGGAACCGTTTTGAGCCTGCTGGAACACACTCTCCAACCTGAGTTTATCATAAGCTACTTGTGCATTATTATTCATCACTGTTTTCCCATTCGCAAAACGATCCCGTAGAGGAATCCATGGATAAGACGGTTTACGAATCATTGATTGCATGCTAATTCCAAGAGGTGGTCTGTTGAATGATCCATAGAAATTAGGGATTTGAGATATACTTGAGTAAGGATAGTAAGGAAAATTGTGATGCCCTAATCCTCCACCCATGTCCATCTCCTTGCGCCGTTTCGCTAATGCTCTTTCTTGTTTGTGTGCGTTTTGATGTCCTCCCAATGCTTGAGACGTCGAGAAATTTTTGTTGCAAAAGCTGCATGAGAATCCACGGCGTCCCGACTGCTTTTTACGAATGCTTGCATGGGAAGATGACTGGTTTGCTTGAGAAGAAGTTCCCATGCTGAAAAGCTTCAGTTCTACTTCATGAGATTCTGAAACGGAATCATCGGCAGCAATCTTTTGTTTTTGATTGAACAAAAGGTTAAGATCTGATTTGGATTTCCTCGGCTTCAATCTTTCGACAACTTCTTCTTCTTCTTCTCCGAATTTCTCCTTCACTAAGGTAATTATTTTATCTTTGTTTGGAGAAATATCTTGAGATGTTGCTGAAATGCTAGAGCTCTCTGATGTTGCCATGGAATCAAAAAGGCTCTTTTCGTTTTTCGTTCAGAGCTAGACTAGAGGGAAGAGATGTATGTTCTATTTATTGAGCTATATCTTTGTAATTATGGAAGGAAATCATACTGCGTGATTAATGTTAAATTAATGTGAGATTATATATTAGTTAAGTAGCAAGTGAATGAGTAACAAGATGCTTGTCATCACAATTATTCCAAATTAATTCTGAATTAATGAGAAAGGACGTGTAATTATTGCCAAATATTGTCAAATTTCTAAAGATATACAGTTTCAAAATTCAAATGTCAACTTTGACATTGTATCTTTGGAGTTTAATCTCTTATTAATTGCATGCAAGTGAAATGGGAAGGACATTAAAAAAATTTAGACAAAAACAAGATTTAAACTTAATTAAAGGAGTTTTATAATACGTTTACGTTTGTTTCTTGGAAAACAATCACCTTTCAAATTTGATTAATTAAGGAAACAAAATCCTTTGATGTCTCCTCCTTATGTATGTATGAATAGAGAAGTTACATAAACGTGACAAATTAATAATTAACATTGACTCTTGTGTTATTTTATATTTCTGAAAATAAAAGTAAAATAAATTCAATAATAATTTATTTGATGAATCCAATTTTCGAAACTACATATTATAAATTTATCATTTTGACGAGTACATATACCCATTAAAGAAAATAATATTTATAATGTAGCTAGCTTTTTAACACTTACGACCACCTGGTGTAGTCGTCCTTCGAAGGACTAGGCTATAATTCTTTGTTTTCTTGTTTGTGAGGCCATTAATTATAACTATGACTTTGTTCTCCCCTTTTTCTTATTAATTTAATTCGCCTCATTCATAGGCCTTTTTTTTAAGAAAAATAAATAATCAATATAGCTAGCTATACATTATATATTTGCAACAAGCTTTTGGCAATCAACAAAATATTGTGAAAGAGACCGAATTAGCCATTGTTTAATTCCACTGGTGCTATAACGCGTTATATTAATTAGCTGATCCATCGATGAATGTTTTCTTATTAATAATATTATTCATGTAGTTATTTGGTTAAACTTAATTATGATCAATTTTATAATCACTTTTCTGTATTTTTGCCTTTCATTTGTTTAATTTTCAACATTTAATTTGAAAAGATGTTTGAAAAGGAAGATAAGTAAAATCCCTAAGTATTTCGTGAATATTATCTTTTTGCATTTACCATCTATTTGGTAAACACATATATTTGGTCTTGCGAAAGTATTTTCTACAGCACAAGCTAAAATAGAAAATTTAATATCATTTTATCACTTTTAATAATTTAGTCTCTACCATTTTTTTTAATAAGCTTTTCACAAGCTATCTGACAATTGTATTGTAGTACCACTTGACACTTCACTTATACTTAGGAACTAAAATGTTAAAATTTAAAAAATTATATCTTAATTTATTATTCCTTTTAAAGTTTAATTAGAGACAAAAATATTATTTCTTCTTTTTAATTTTTTTTATTAATTAATATATTTATTAAGAAAAGAACATATTAAAGTATATACATATTTTATTACTCAGCGTGTACTCTTAGATTTGAGAACAACTTAGCTATATAGTATGAATACCGCCTTCAAATTATTAGACATATAAATAAGCAAATAATCAATATTTTACATTTTACTCATATATATACTTTATAATTTATTTTTAGGTAAATCAAAAGAAAATAGAAGATTAATTTTAATGCCTCTTTGAGGACCTTCATTATTTGGTTATCAATCAAAGGATAATTTATCTCAAAATAGAAGAGATAATTTTAGGTCAATCAATATACTATATATATATATATATATATATATTTCTGTTGGATAACACAATTACGTGATTAACGTTTGAGATAAGTTTATTAGTGCCTTATGCTGAAGCATACCAGCTGTAATGGTTTTACAAATTAAAGACAATATCAATTTTAATAATATACAAATTTTGTAGTCTTATATATATTGATTTACATATATTTCACGCAATATAAATATTTGACGATTAATATTGCTATAATTGCAACAATATTGCTTTTTCTCTTGAGATTCCATTTGTCATTGCGAGGAAAATCACATGACAGCTATATTAAGTTTTTCTTCATTGAGCAATAGAAGAATTTTTACGGATTAATAATATATGTATATACATATGCATACTTTAGAAATATTGCATCAATCAGTTGTCACCGAGTCAGCAAGTCTTTTATATATGCCTGCTTTCAACCCACTGAAATATATATAAACATATTTGGCTAACTCAATTAAGAATTGAAAATTGCTGATCAATATATATATATATATATATATATATATATAGTGAAAATGACAATTAATATAGCACTTTAAATCTGAGAGACTGAGATTCACTTCTGCAAGTGTTGAAGTTAATGTTCATTTCTAATCGAATATTCTTCTTTTTAGCAAGAATAGGTACTGTACTAAGAGTTCGTAATTTGATGTACTATTTTGATTTATTTTTTTTTTGGTTATAATAAAGAAGAGGCTTTGCAGTAATTAAGTAGAGGCTTATTGGCATCATGGAGTCGATAAATTAAACAAACAAAAAAAATATTTGGTTGATATAATTAAGGAAGACAAAAGGAAAAAAAGAAGAAAGTTTATATAAGATACAAAATTTACTCACTCATTGCAGGCGCTATCCTCTGTAACGAAAACTCCTTCGCGACTTTTGAAGTTATTGTTATTGTCTCATCAATACCATTATTCAACATTATATTATAATTCAAACACATTTTCTGCATCATAATATGTGCCTGCATGTCTTCACACACACACACACAGAGCACAAATGGAGTCCCAGATTTTTCAGGCGTAGCTTCTACAGTTATTGCGATGGAAGCATAATTGCCCAACCGACCTGTTGAGGGAGACTATCACATTTGGTTGTTGACAATTTGCAAAAGCATGAAACAGCACCTGGACTAGGAAAAAACAAGCTCGGGAATATAACTAATTAAGTGAGATTGGTTACTAATACATGCAGTGAGTTACAAGAAAATTAAGCAGCTAGAAGGAAAAACAGAGAGGGAAAATTGAGGAATATGATTGTGAGTGTGTGATTTATATTAACAGAAGGTTTTTATAGAGAAATTATACTATTGTTTTCGATCAATGTTTACACCCATTTTTATTTACTAATTATGTTAGTAAATTTTCCATAAATTTGAAATGGTGTCCTAGCCTGGTAAAATTATTCTGGGTATATACAACTTAAAAAAAGCATATATATATATATATATATATATATATGATTATCAAGTCACAGCCTGTCCAGCCTAATGCATCTAATTTCGTATGAGAGCGACTTATAACGTGCACTTAATTAACTAAACCGGCCACATTATAGTTTCCACTACGTAATTCTTACTAACATCTCCAATTAAGTATTCAAAACTAAATATGTGTACTGATCGTTTAATTTTTTTTTTTAAAAAAAAAAGAAAAGAAAAATCGATGAGTGTCAATTAATATTTGGTTCGATAGACTTCATCTTATTATTTTCGTTTTCTATGCGTAAACTCATAATAATATTCTGTTTTTTTCGATTTCATTCACACGTTTGGCAGCTAATTTCGCAATTAATTAATGCTGCTCAGGCTCAAACAAAAATAATCAAGCCTTAATTAGTTTAATTATCTTGGGAAATTTGATTATCACTCTCATATGTACTTAGTTACTTTGATGAGTAGGATATATAAATAAGATGTAAAATGAGAATTAAAAAATTAAATGATAAATGTAGATAAAAAATGATTTCTTAACATATAAGAGAATAAAGTTCAACCTATGGAGCGTCTATTTTGTTGCGAGGACTTGTTATAAACAATGCCCATTTGTTTGAGAATGAATGAGCAGAAAGCGACAAATATAATTACCTAATTACTTGATATAAATAGTACATAACTGTAAATTGTTGGACAGTATGATTTTCTTTTCTTATCATTTAAAAGTTTCTAGGGTCTTACCTATTTTTTTTTTGCCCCTTATACATAAATGCAACAACAAATTAATGACATGCCATCTTTGTTGACAAACAATGAATTACATGGTGAATATTGCTGTAAACTGAAGTTTTTGGTCTACTATGATAATCATATATAAATGGAGAAGTTGCATATTGAGACAGAGAGAGAGAGAAATTTCTTGCAATTCCTTGAGTATTAACAACTATTAATGGATAATCTGAGTGGTTTTTATCTCCTTTCTCTTATGCTTTCCATTTTCCTTCTTGTGATAGCAAAAGATGGCAATGGAGAAGGTGACTCTGTAATTAGCACAGTAAATCCTCGTACTTGCATATGAGTTTTTGAATCCGATCCTCGAAGCAGAACTGCAACCAATTTCAAAAGCTTAATTGTGTAAATGAATGTAACATATAAGAAAGCAAATGAGACAATGGCACTATACGAGAGGGAACTAGCTAATGCAATATGTTTCAGATTGAGGCACAGATATGGTGAATTGCGTACGTTCGTATAAGTGCGGGATGTTTAAAATGGACGATCGAGTACGTTTTTTCTCCTTATGATAAAGGAGATTATGAAGATGCACAGTGCATGGGCAGTTGGTTATTGTAATCATGCAGCCAGTGAATATTTAGAATATTCTCAAATGAAGTTAATTTCATGTCCGAGAAATTAGCAGACTCTTGTATGATTGCAGTGGTGATGTGATGGATATGATATACCTCCTATTTCACTGATCAAACAATGTTTAATTTCATCCTAGCTAGTCTCGAGTTTGATATTAGCCAGATTTTACATTTTTTTAAATTTACTTTTATAAAGTATTTATTAATTTATAAATTACAAGTTCCGTCAAGAGAGACCGTGGCATTCGGATTTTAAGCGAGCACCAATTAAAACTAATAATGTTAATGCCCGAATGAGCACAAAACAAGCTATCACCAAACAAGAAGATTTGCCCATTAATGCTTCTCAACTATTACTTGGCAGTTTATTTAAATTAAAAGAGAAGAGCAGCTAGAAATAGAATTGTTTTAAGGAAAAATAATGAAGGAATTGTGAGTGATCAGTTTGATTTATAATGGAGGGTATTTATAGTGTCTTTTCCATCAATGCCTTCATTATTTTGGATTATCAATCAATGGATACATTTATCTCAAAAAAAAAAAAAAATTCTAGATTAATAAATACTAAAATATGTGTTTACTTTCTTTTTTTCTGGAGTTAGATTAACAATTAAGTGATTACGTTTGACATAAGTTTATTATTGCCTCACGGTGAAGCATACTAGCTAATAGTTTTACAAATTAAAGAGAATTTCATTTCTAGTAAAATATGAATTTAGTAGTTACTCTTAATGTAAATTAATTGTCCAAAATTAATATTGACTTACACTTCATGCAAATAGTTTCCGTTTGTAACATTGCCTTTTCTCTTGAGGTTGCATTCTGTGATTGCCAGGAAAATCACATTAATTACAGCTAATCAAAGTTTCTATTAACTGAGATAAATAGAGAGAGAGGATGAGCTAATACATGGTAAGTTAATAGAATTAAAAATTTGGAGGGTTATAATTGAAGAGGTCAAATTTTAGGAATAAGTAAAGTTATAGAAATTAAGAGGTAAAATATTAATTGTTAAGGCTAAAGAGAAAGAGGCCAATTTTGGAAATAATTAAGAGCAACTATTTATTTTGTAAACTTGAGGAAGACTCTTATTTTCGATTAATATTAACTCGAGAAAGGGACCTGAAACTGAGTTTTGCTACTTTGATCAGCAGTATGATAACAACTAATAAGAACGAACATGGCATGTGATACAATCCCAAAATGAATTAATTCACAAATATCACACTCAAGAGCTAGAAATTTCTAAGAAAATACCCTTAATTTTGCTTTGTCTATATATATGCACAGCTCTCAATAAATAGTATCAACAGAAGTGTTGGTTTTGGGAAGTCTTCTCTATATTATGAGTAAGAACAAGATTAATTATCCACTTGTGCAATATTCTTTCACGTTCGAATCATATATAGAGAGTTGCAAGTTGGCAAGAAAAATAATCTTACTTAATCAATATCTTGCAATAATAAAGCATATATGTTACATCGAATCAAAACAGTTCAAGTATGAACACAATATTGTATCAAATTAATGTGGCAATTATCCAAATTATTAATGTTACTATATATTAATATATAATTATGCCATTCATGTATGTGAACATATCTGTTTTTTTAAGTTGTAACCGGCCAGCTGAGCAATTACACCATGACACATTTTCGAATGGACAATTAATTTACAAATTAACGTATATGTAAATTGAAATTAATGCCCGCATGTGAACATGGAGCAAGAGCGCTAATGATATTTATCACTATAAAGACCTGCATTATTAATTTATCAAACTCTCACTCACAATATTAATTAATTAATTAATTTTCCGTCTCTTATAATTTTCCTTTACCTAGCTGCTGAATTAATGGCCAATTTCACTTCCCAATCTCGTTTTCTCCTGTCTGCATTACTTCTGTTATCTCATGCTTTTGCCCAGCATTGTCAAAAATCAAACGTGACTGTCTCTATCGACGGGGTCAGACGATTATACTACCAATGCCGCAGTTGCAGATGTTGCGCCTGAAAAATCCGAGACCCCATTTACTATATATGTGAAAGTAAGCACATATTACGAAAATGTGTTGGTTCAAAACTTACATATTATCATATTTGGTGATGACGTTAATAAGACCGTAATAACTTATAACAAGACTTGTAAAGGAGGCTTCGGTACACCGAATAGCGCCACAATGGGTGAGCTAGTTTCGTATTTTATATTTTCCTTAATTTATTATTAGTTTCGTCTAAATATTTTCTTATTTGTTTGTGGACTTTATGAGGCCAATATGTCCAGAAAGCCTTATGGCTAGCTTCTCCCTCGTCTCTATGTTATCATATATAGGCTATGTAGACTACAAATTAATTCTTTAAATATCGAAATTTTTTGAACTTTATCTTCGGTGCAGATAAAACTATTTTCATGTGATCAAACGTGCCAAATGGTTTAGAAAAAATTTACCATCAGTTTAAAACAACTCCCTCGACTACTTACTGCAAAGACCTAAGCATCATGAATTCTGCGAGTTCAGGAGGAGGACAAGCTGTTGCACTAAGAAATAGCAGGAAATCACATAGCTTTTTACAGGTGTACTTCAATTAAAGGATACCAGGATACACTGTTCCTAGCTTACGGTGATCATCAATTTTTCTTTGAGTGCAATATTTTTGACATTATTGATTTCATTTTTGGTGATTCAGCGGTTGTGATTCAAAATACTTTGATTTATATGAGGAAACCGAGTAAAGGGCAAGGAAATGTGATAACTGCAGATAGAAGGGTGTTAGAATCACCTAATACAGTAATTATGCTTGATAATTGCACTACAAATGCAACAGCTGAATTTGAGCCATATAAATAAAGTGTGAACACCACTCCTGGAAAGTCATGGAAACAATATTTCCGAACAATAATCATGAAGTCCTATTTAAGTGATCTTACCAATCAATTGGTCTAAATTCGATGGAACCTATGCACTAAACACCTTGTACTATGCTGAGTATGCAAACAGGGAACAGGAATATTCATAAAGGGTAGAGTCATGTAGCATGGCAACCATATCTTAAATAAGGCCAACCAAGTTAAAAATTTTGCTGTTGAAAATTTTATTATTGGAAGTGGGTGGCTTCTATAATTAGAAGTTCTATTTATTCCGAGTCTTATTGCTTTGACTAATTAATTCTCTATGTATATGTATATATATAACACATTCATGTTATTTACAAAAGAGTTTTGTATCAAATAAGAATATGTTAACTTATTCAAAAGTGCGTCATTAAGATCAAATATTGGACTCAAGATTCTTAATATTATATATATATATATAGTTTATTATTTTGTAATTAATAAAGAACCATGACATACCCAATTAATTAATTAATTCATCTACTAGTAATAATGCTGTTCAAGATATCCATTACGGCACCAGTAAAATTAAACAATAATTTTTTTTGTCGAACATACATCTGAATAATCACTGCCCACATAATTACAAAACCCAACTCTCCAATTTGCTTCTTCATAATCTTCCCTTCTAAAACCAGGAAATCCCCGCTCGTCCTTATTCCGCAACCCGAACTCATAATTGCGAGTACAGACAAAAATACACGACTGCATAAACCCACCTGTTACATTCTTTTTTGCCTCAACAAAGTATGATAATGCTTCTTTCGTCTCAGATGTTGCGGCCCGGCTTCGAGGATCCAACTCAAAAACTGATATGCAAGTCTCGGGAAAAAAAAAAAAAAAGATGACAACATGGTTACAGTGATCATCATTTTTTGCATGAGTGTATAGTTTAGGGCTATATCTAGAATATAGAATTCATTTTTGGTGATTCTAGCACTGTACGTTGTGTTTCAAAAACACAATTTCTTTTACGTGAGGAAACCGAGTAAGGGCTAAGGAAATGTAATAAGAGCAGACGGAAGGGAATCGGAATATATATTTAGGTACGTGACCTTATAATCAATTCTGAGGGTTGGTTAATTGTGTTAAACACCTTGTATACTATACCGAATATGCAAACAGGGACAGTCCAAGAGCATCTAGAAGGAGTAGAGTCTAGTGGCCTCCACCATATAAATCTTATATAACACAAACCGAGTACAAATATTTAATTATTGAAAATTTTATTAAAAAAAGTAAGTAGTTTCTACAATTAGAAATTTCATTTATTTATTTCGGATTTAATAAATCTTATTGGTTAGACTAACATTAATATTGGAATAATATTGAGCAAAAGCTCCATCGCTAGCACCTAAGAAGATGATTTGCTATTGCTTCTCAAGTATTATTAATGTTTACTAGTTTATTTAAATTAAAAGAAATATAGTAGCTAGGGAGCTAGAATGACCAATACCCGTATCTGATTTTTTATGGTAAAATAGTAATTTAATCGAAGTAAATAAAAACTAAAAAAGAATGGCACATGTACAGTACAAATTTTGTGTCAAGAACCCAACAAACAAATCCCAATGAGGTAAGTCCAGAAATGAAAAAAATTAGTTCTAAATTAAAGTTACTTGAGATGTATATGGCCGTCGACTTTACCCTGAGTAGATAGATGCTCCTGGTCCACGGTTTACGTATTCAGCATGTAATACTTCTCACGTAAATGAAAATGAAATGAGTTTGGAGAATTCCAAGTTAACAAAATTCTTCCACTGCACCGGAAAAATGAAAATATATATCACACACATATATAAGTAACAAACATTAAAATATATGAATTTAGAGCGAATTAATACTGATTTTTTTATTCTCTAGCCAAAACTTTTCTGTGAAAAAAGGTTGCTAATTTCAAGCAATGGTTGTGCAAAAATAGTGCTGATTTCGTGCAAAAACAGTGTTGATTATATTTACACTACATTAGCATTTTAAAATTTGACTAATTTTACATCATAAAACTTTAAAACGTCGACCCTTTAATTTCATTGATATTATTTTCAAAGAGATCTCTAAAATTAATGATATAAATAACATTTGACAACTCAATTAGTTTAAGTAATTGAAAAATGGTGAGAATTTCAAATAACTCAATCTGGAATCAAATCCACTAATTAATTTACTCCATACTTAATTATTATTATTATTATATATAGGTATACAGACACATACATCCAATAACTCAATCTGGAATCAAATCCACACTAATTAATCAACAATGTCTCATCAGTGTTGATTATAAATCCACGCCAATTTTACATAAGCTTTTGAAATTGGTTTCAGCTCCATCGGCTTCGAGGATCTGATTCAAAAATGGATATGCAGGTCTGAGGAAATTCTGTGCTATTGATTGCAAGATTTTGTAATGAGAGAGACACCATCACCATTTTGAGCTGTTGCCGTTGCAATATTTTGATTGACAAGCAAAAGATGGGAGAGCCTATATATTGGAGGAAAGAGAGAGAAACCAGCCAGATTCTTCATTGCTTCTAATACTCAATAAATTGCAAGAAATCTATTATTGTAACTTCTGAAAATTAAGTGTTTGAAACCACGTACTCTAATCATTGGTAACATACTTCTTAAACAATGTACTTGGAAAACAAAAGGTTCCGTCTAAATCAAATTGTATAAACAACAATTTTCACTTGATCACATGATGAAGTACTGCTAAAAAATTGTTGATTTCATTAATTAAGAAGCTTGCATTTACGCATAATGCAATAAAAAAGAATAGCTAAAGCCTTCATCAAATGATAAGTTGAAATCACTTTACACATTATGTATATATGAATTAAAATTGAAGCAGAAAATTTTTAGAAAATAATATTAAGATCAATCCAAAACAGATCAACTAAAAAAATTATCTATCTAGAATATATTTTTTGACACTCGTATTATATATATAAAACTTATGCGTAAACTAACTACTGATTTCTTAATTAGCTTTTTTCAAGCAAATCATGTGGCTAGCTATTTTGTTAATAAAATTATTAATTCTAAGTGGTCTAATTTTCGAGTTGTCAAACTATTAATTAGTTTGTTAATTTTCTCTATTTTTGGAGAAATCAAATTAGTAAATGAGAATACCCTGAAGAGCATGCAGTTTTCTTCTGTTAGCCTCAAAATTTCCAACTGATATAACAAATTAAATTAATTAATTTTCAAACCACTGATATTTTTGTTATAAAATGTTATAAATTAGTAAAAAACTAGTGCGAAAGTACGCTTCTGGCTTAACCGGCGAAGAGCCGCGGATCATATTCAATTTAACAACTCATAAATTAATTAGGGTAGGTATTTTTTTAAAAATTTTTCTTTTTCTTCATATTCTTTTATATATCAAAACGTGGTTCAATTGGAACATGTCCTACGGGGATGATCAGAAAAATGGGAAGACGAGGGTCATCGTTATGGTGTTGTCCTCCGTCTTCCTGGCCGCCATGGTTGTTGCAGCCACCGTTACCGTGGGCCGTCGTCAAAATCAGGTAAAGACCAAAGTCGAAGTAACTGCACACAAGCAAGTTTCATCTTCAATGAAGGCCATCAAATCCGTTTGCCAACCCACAGATTACGAAGAAAAATGCGTCGAGAGTCTCCAGACAGAGGCGAGAAACACGACAGATCCCAAAGAACTCGTTAGAGCTGCATTCCAGGTGGCCAAGAAGCAGGTTATAAAAGCTACGAAAACATCAACTGCAATGAAAGCAATCGAGAAAGAACCCCGCTCAAATATAGCTTTAGAGGCCTGCAAAGATTTGATGGATGAAGCCGTTGAAGATTTTGATAGATCTTTCGAAGAGATGGCCAAGTTTGGAGCTGGTAGCAAACTTGGTCCAATAGTGGATAATTTGAAAACCTGGCTAAGTGCTACAATTACATACCAGGAAACTTGCCTGGAAGGATTCGAGAACACGACGGGAGAAGCCGGAGAGAAAATGAGGAAAGTATTGAAGACATCAATGGAGCTTAGCATCAATGCAATTGCAATAGTGAGCCAAATTTCTTCAGTGCTTGGGACCTTAGACATGGAAAATACACCACATTCCTGGAGCCAGCGCCGTCTTCTGGATAATTCCATTCAAATACTTGGCCATGGGGACTTGTATCCGAACTGGATTCACCGCCGCCGTCTTGTTCAAAACCAGGCTCAAATTCTTGGCCACGGTGATTTGTATCCATTTCCTAACTGGATTCACCGACGCCGGCTTCTTCAAAACCACGTTCACGTTCTCGGTCATGGAGATATGCTTCCATTTTGGCTTCGACCCGAAAATCGTAGATTGCTTAGCTTGATAGATCCGGCTCAGCTTTATCCCGACATTGTTGTGGCAAAGGATGGAAGTGGAAATTGCTCTACAATTAATGAAGCATTGAATTTAATTCCCAACGATAGCAATAGAACAACGATAATTTACATCAAGAAAGGAATTTATGAAGAGAGAGTTTTTGTCAACAGATCCACGTCTCATATCTTCATGGTGGGAGATGGTGCAGACAAGACCAGAATCACCGGATCGTTGAATTATATTGATGGCACGCCCACCATGAAAACTGCGACAGTCAGTAAGTGAAAAATGCATTCAAATTAAACCTTTTTTTTTTCTTTAGTATTTGGAAAGAAACAAAAGCATTTAGGATGATTTTTAAAGAAAAAATATATAATTAGATATTAGTTTCTCTAAAGAAAAAGGAAAATGGGTTGAAAGAGTATGAGAAAAATGATTTTAACAAAGTACTTTTAAAACTCTTGTAGAGTCAGATATTTGCTTTTTTCATTATTGAAATGGACGTAGGTGTTCTTGGAGAGTACTTCATGGCTAAAAACATCGGCTTTGAGAACAGCGCCGGACCTAAAAAACATCAAGCCGTCGCCCTAAGAGTCGACGCTGACATGTCAATCTTCTACAACTGCTCAATGGACGGCTACCAGGCCACACTCTACGCGCACGCCAAACGCCAATACTACCGGGACTGCAACATCACCGGCACAATCGACTTCATTTTCGGCGATGGTTCCGCCGTCTTCCAGAACTGCAAACTCATCGTCCGAAAACCCCTCGACAACCAGCTCTGCATCGTCACCGCCCAGGGCCGGAACGTCTCCTACCAGCCAACCGCCATCGTCATCCAGAACAGCTCCATTATCGTTGATCCCCTGTACTATCCCGTCAGGCACAAGATCAAGTCATATCTAGGACGGCCCAGGAGAATTCACTCCAGAACTGTGATCATAGAATCCTTCATCGACGATTTGATTCAGCCGGAGGGATGGCTGCCCTGGGAAGGAGAATTCGGAATACATACTTGCTTCTACACTGAGTACGGAAACTACGGCCCAGGTGCGAACAAGTCGGGGAGGGTGACGTGGAAGGGAGTGAAGAGTATTGACCGGTCGGAGGCGCTAGAATTTACTGCCGGGAAGTTCCTCAATGGAGATGCATGGATAAAACCTAGTGGAGTTCCGTACGTTTCAGGGTTTGTCACTACGGAAACATATTGAAGAACAAATAGCACAGTCTGATTTGTACTTGACAATAGGAACAAAAATGTTTGGTAAAACTGTTCAACGAAGAAATTGTACACTACTGTTTAAAATATTCTTGGTATTTTTGTTTATGTAATAAATATTTCGAAATGTGTAATTTAGAAACCACTAAAGATTTAAAACTCTTCCATTGCAAAATTAAAATTTTGATTTAAAATTTTTTAACACCAAAAAGAGAGGATATCCTATACTCCTAGTTTTCGGCTTAATATCCAATTACTTCATTAAATTTTTCCTATTACTCCATCATTCTCTTACCTTCATCGTCATTGCTATATTAGATTCTATTACTTTAGAGTATATTTACAAATTTACCCTTTTAATTGCATTAGAAAATTATATTTTTCAGTACATATTTTATCTTGATAGTAGGCAACATATAATTAGGCAAATCACTATTATTCACCATTGACCATTGTCTAATATTATTTATTTAGATCATTATAAATATTATTAGAATTTTTGTTGAACGCTCTACATAATAATACCGTTATAATTGCCATTTAAGCAATTATTCACCATAAATCTGAAGTCAAATTTTTGGGCATTCAAAAATTCAACTTCAAATCTATGAAAAATGGTTGCTTAATTAACAATGATGATAATATTATTGCATAGAGTATTCAATAAGGATTTAAATGATATTTATGTGAACTCGAGTAGATGAAATTTGGTGATGGTGACTAACGACCGACTATAACAAAGATGAACAACAACTTTTGATCAACTATCATTCGTTTGAATCATCATAAATATCATTCAAATCTTTCTCTATATAATAATACCATTGCCATTATTGTTTGAACACTTTTTACCAATAGATATAAAGTTAAATTTCCAAATGCTCAAAAATTAAACTTTATATTTATAAAAAACAATTGTTCAAATGGCGATTATGATAGTGTCATTACGTAGAACACTTCAACAAAAATTTTAATGACATTTATTTAAATGAATGACATTAGAACAATAGTTAATGACAATTAATGGTGGTTGACGTCTCACCTAAATATAAAGTTTTGAATTTAAAATGGTTAAAATGTACCTTAAAATGTCCAAAATACTTGAGAACTATTGTTGTATAGAGAATATACTTAAGACATTTATTTAATTAAAAATAGGGATATTGACATTTTTCCTCCTGAGGTTTGGCTTAATAGGTAAATACCCCCCTAATGTTTGAAAAAAGACAGATGCTTCCCTGACATTTGAATAAATAGGTAGATACCTTGAACTTTTATTTCCGTTAGTTGGCTTGTTAGTTTATTATTATTTGTATTCCTTATCTTTTATATAATAATACTTTAATATATATTTTATTTAAATATAACACTTTACTCCCTATTTTAATATTTTTCATAATATAATTTTTTAAATATAAACAATTTAGTTCATATTTAATATTTTTTTATAATATATTCAAAACTAAATACATTTTTAATTTGTTATTTTAATAAAAAATTTGAAAATTAAAATATTATTAAAAAAATTTAAACAATGAGTTAGATTAAACTCATATTAAAATATTTATATCTTTTTTTTTTCTGTAATAAATTTGATATTTAATTATTAAAAAAATTTTAAAATATATTTTAATATTGTATTCTTATATTAATATTTTTATTTAAAAGATTATATTAAATTTATTATATTTTTTTGAGAAAAATTATGAAAATATAAATAAAAAAGTAAAAAAAAATTAATATCATTTGTTAGTAAAATTAGTAATTAAATATATTTTATATTCTTATTAACCATATAATTTATTTAATTTTAATTAAAAATATAAAAAGAAGAAAATTTTTGATTATTTTTATTTGTAATATATATATAACATGTATTTATTATTTATATTTTTATATATTTTTTTAAAAAATATGATAAATTTAGCATAATTTTTTAAATAAATATATTACATGAAAAATAAAACGTTAAAAAATATTTTAATTAAAATTTTTAATAATTAAATATTATTATTATAAAAAGTTAAAGTAAAAGATTAGAAATATTTTATCATATGAGTATGACTTATCTCATTATTTAAATTTTTTTAATAATTATATTTTTTTTAAATTTTTTTATTAAAATAACAAATTAAAAAAATTATTTATTATTGAATATATTGTGAAAAAATATTAAAAATATATGAAAATATAAATGAAAATATAAACAATAAATACATGTTATATATATATATTACAAGTAAAAATAATCAAAAATTTTCTTCTTACTAATTCTATTAACAAATAATATTAATTTTTTTTTTACTTTTTTATTTATATTTTTATAATTTTTTTCTCAAGAAACTATAATAAATTTAATATAATCTTTTAAATAAAATATTAATATAAAAATAAAATATTAAAATATATTTTAAAATTCGTTTAATAATTAAATATTAAATTTATTGTAAAAAAAGATATAAATATTTTAACATGAGTTTAAAATATTTTAATATGAGTTTAATTTAACTCATTGTTTAAATTTTTTTAATAATATTTTAGTTTTCAAATTTTCTATTGAAATAAAAAATTAAAAATATATTTATTCTTGAGTATGTTATTAAAAAAATATTAAATATGAATTAAATTGTTATATTTAAAAAAATTATATTGTGAAAAATATTAAAATAAGGAGTAAAATATTATATTAAAATAAAATATATACTAAAATATTATTATATAAAAGATGAGAGACACGAATGATAATAAGTTAATAGGTCAACTTATGGAAATACAAGTTCAGAATGTATCTGCTTATTTATTCAAATATTAAAAAGATATTTATTTTTTTTCAAACATTAGAAGAGTATTTACCTGTTGGACTAAACCTTTGGCGGAAAATGTCAATATCCCTTAAAAATATTTAAAAGAGGAGTTATTGGAAATGTAGAAAAAAATTAAGAATATTAATTATTATACTTTTAAGAATGGCATATAAAAATAATATAATGAACTTCATATTCTTAATTTTCTCTTGAAGAAATGTAGGATAAACCACTAAGATTCATATGTATATATATAAATTTTTTTCTTTTAATTTAACCATTTTTTCACATAATTTTTAAGTGTTTGACAAGTTTAATTTGTTGAACTTGAATATAACTGAAGAACGACTTTCATTCAATTTTTAAAGACAAAAACGATATATCGTTTTCCAACATGGGCGACTTGTCACTTGCCATTCTTTTACAGAAACTCTTTGTCGTTCGATTTGTCACTGAATTTATAACATTAGGGTCCCTGTTCTTTTATGATTTCTCACATGTGCAAATAGTTTTTCCATGTATGTAACGTAGATCACCTATTTTCTCTCCCTTTCTTCTTTGAGGTTTTAGTGACCTCCATTGAAATGACTCAAATATGATATTAATCCTTAGGTGAGCAAAATTTCAATCTCCTAAGGGTGATTTGGTCATTTCGAAGAATACAACTGATAACCGCGGACCTCTGTGATCGATATACACAAACTAGATACGTCTAAAACTAAGTAAACATTATAGGGGCTCATATGTTATTATACCCATCCTCTATAAGAAGGGAAAAAACTCCTTAATTACATAACAAGCCCCCTCTCTTTCTCCCAGGCACGTACAATGGCGGCTACATCGTCCTCGTTGTCCTCGTACTCCTCAGATTCGTCAACATCGGACGCGTCATCCTCCTCTCACCGCCGTCGCCGACACCGCAGACGCCGAGACAGAGACAGGGAGTCGCTCAAGATCCGTAAAAAGTCGCGGTCCCATACAAAACGACGTCGCAGAAACCGCAGCTCTTCCGGTTCTTATTCTTCCCAATCTGATTCCTCCAGGTTACCTATTTTCGCTTTTTTCTTTAGGTTTTCTTTTTTGGTTCTATGATTTGGAGATTGATATTCGTAGCTTCAGACTTGATGGGTACTTAATATAGTCGTAAAATTCCCTTTCTTTTTTAATACAAAGTGGTGCTTTTTTTTTTTTTTGACTGTTTTGGTTAAATTTCCTTTTTATATTGAGGTTTAGGTCGAAAATTTTGGCGGCTTCAATATAATATTTGAAAATAAGTTGTTAATAATGAAATAGGTTTTGTGTTTTCTGTTCAGTAGAATTAACGTTTCGGCAGCTTAGAAAACAGGAGAGATTGGCAGATAGAAATTTTGTGAAGTATTATTTTTCAACATAGTTTGATCTCATATGATTTACTGGTTCAGCGGCTTAACTTTAAGACCCTTTCTGTTGCTTGTTTTTTGTAGTATTCCTCTTTTAACTTGTAATTAGGGTGAATCAAGAAGCAGTGGGAATACATTAGGGAAGTTACTAAAAGTGGTGGGCTTCCGTCAATGGTTTCCATTACTTGTTATTAGGAATAGAAATTCGAGATAAGCAATAAATAGAAAGTGTTATTTGACTGGTTGGAGTGCATTATTGTGATTATGATTTTGAAATTTTAAAGATGATTCCCAAGTAGGAAGTGTGTGGATTGAATGAAAGAGTCAATGTTAAGGTGTGTTAACCTAGTGAGTTTCAGATCCTCTGTGCTTACAATTGGGAAAAATGTTTTCATAGTTCTGTTACAAGATCTTTCTATCTTTGGGTGCAGGGACAGAGCCCCTTTATGACCACTGGATTCTGAAACCCCTAGTGAGAAAATCCTTTTAGCAAAATAAGTAAAGAAGATAATATTTGAGCCCTCAGTTAAATTAGATTTAAGGCTCCAGTATCTTATTGTTGGTAAAAGCAGCCCCTTCCTAACCAATTTTCTACCTCTGTCGCTGTTTGGGCTGGAGTTTGTTGCCTTCAAGAACTGCAGTTTGTGGTTTCAATTTGATGTAATATGTGCATATTCACTCTTTGGTTATATCATGTCATTTCATCTAGTTGCATCTTCAAAAATGTTCTTAAGCAGCAGAATTTCTGTTCTCGCATGGATTTTTCACATTAATAACTAGATACAGAAATTGGAATGATTGTCTTCCTAACATCATGTATCCTTGCTTGAGCACTTGTAGAAGTGACAGTTCTTCTGACAGTGATCATGAAACTCATGGAAAGAGACACAAGAAAAGTGACAAACCAAAGAAGGTGGTTTATTAATTCTCCATTTTTTTCCGTTTTAATACTACTGGTCTACAAATCTCACTTTGTTGCCCCTTTACTTTCTAGATCAAGGAAAAGGAGAGGAACAAGGGTCATCAACATAAACGTCATAAGCATAACGTTAAAGAGGTAAGCTGGTTATCTCTCTTTAGTTTTCTTACCTTTATCTGATTCTGTCAAAACTATGCTTATATTTCATCCAAGTCACTTCCATTTTGTTGAATGATAATTAGCTCCTGTGGTCAGTGAATCAAAATGAAAGATTCCACAAGAACTGGATAAGAAAATAGTGTTTGATGTTTACCTTTGGTTTCAGTGTTCTCAATGCGCTCAGCATTATTAAGCTTTAACTTTTAGTATATTTGCTTAGCTTGGTTTGATTGCTTACTTGCCAGTGCATCTAAAGTAATCCATTAGGGTGATGTTAATGTGTAATGTTAAATGCTTGTATCATACATCTATATCTGAGGTCCTTATAGTACTTTCTGCCTCTTTTGTAAATGGCTCTTCGACATTGGAGCTGGGATCTTTGACATGGTGAATCTGTGCTATTGACTTGCCTGGATTTTTTTTCTGGGTGGGTTTTGTCCTGGCAATCGGAGCCATATATAGAAGGAGAAAGATGAGGGAAGTAGTGGTCCTGTACAGCTTTCGAAGGTACTCCATTGCACTTTGGTAGTTTATCATCTGCAGTCTAGCTTTTGTTGTTTAAAGTTTGCAATAACCTCTATTATTCATTATGTGCAGTTTTTAGGGCGAGACAAAGATGATGGAGTGCGACGAAGTGCCGTCTCTGGCAAGAAGGTGAAGTATTCTTTTTCTAAGGCTGTAAGAAGAGATATTGAAGGCATTTGTAATTATTAACTTATTTTCTTGGTTTGATTCCTTTTAGATTCAATTAAAACTTGATAAAACAAAGGAAGACAAAGAAGCTGAAAGTAAAAGAAATGAATTGCTGAAATTCTTAAATGCTAGTTTTGATTGAAGATTGGAGGTCAATGTCAAATCTAGAGAATCAAGAAGTGAAGTGACAGAATAGAGATGGCTAGTTTGTCTCACTCAGCTTAAAGATCCAAACTTTTGTTTCCCGGAAAGCAGGCTTTCAAAAATGGAGTCACATTCATGTCTTCTGTTTTCAAGAGAAATGTAGAGCATTGTTAAATTAGAGTCTTCAGCTTCTTATGACAATTTTATGGTGAGTGCCCCTGATTTGGGTGTTGTATTTTATTGAATTGATGCTTCTTTAAAAGTTGCTTGGTTTGAACATTTGTGCAATGTCTTCTCTCATAAAGCATATCATGTTGAATAGGAGTAAAATGTTTTTTCTTTTAGAAATATATCTTTTCATTTTACTTTCTTTTAGAAATATATATTTTTTAAAGCGGAAGTAATGCTTGATTCTCGAAATTTCAACTCTGCACCAGTATGAGGACTTGCTAACGAATTTGGATATTGAAGATTTTAAATAAATAGATGGTCCTCTGAGAACTGAAGATGTTTGATTTGTAACAAATGGAGGTTTGAATGGTTTAAACCATTTTCCAGCAGACTCGAACCGCCAAAAAGTCCAAGGACACGCGAGGAATGGGGCCGAAGATAAGACTCTTTTTATTTTTTTAAGGAGGAAAAAGGGCAAGAAAGAGACCAGAAGAAAAGGGCATTATAGTAATATGGCAGCTGTCATACCTCTTTATATAAGGGATTAGGGTTTACTTTAACACTCTGAATAACCCATAAGCCTCCGCTCCATTTACTAGGTAGCAAATCAAATTCTCCTTTACACTCTGTTTTCTCCTACGAAACAACAACAGCAAGCAAACATCATGTTCACTAACTAGTTTCTGGTTTTCTCTTTTAACATTACTGTTGATTTGTCTAATTTCGCACATAGTTCTTCTTGGAAATCCTCATATTGGTTTCCAAGATTTTATCTGTGCGTACAGCGAAATTTCTATCCTTTCTGCTTGAGCCTTGTTCTTATTTTCTTACCTATGGACATGTGCTCCAATGTTATTGGATAACAATTTCTTTTCTATTTTGGAGACACCATTCATTTTTTTTTCAAGATTTCTGAGATGTTATTTCTGGGTTATTGCCTATTTTAAAATTAAGAATTCTGAAAAGTCTTGAGAACCACAAGGAGAAAAAATTGCTGCTAAAATGAAGAAGGAAAGAATCTTGATTTGCCACCTCTTATGGGTGACGGGCCTGAATTACATTCAATCCATAAGTCACAAAGCAGAAGCATTTTCTTTTCCTTGAAAGGGCAAAGCAGAAGCATTTAGGAAAAGGAGTCTGACCTAGAAAAAAAAGTCCATTGCCAAAAAACATTTTCTTTCCTACAGAAATTTGAATTCAAGAAAGATTCATAAATCTGTTTTTAAATAAATGATAAATCTTGAATAGTCGAGATTTTAACTTCTTTTTTGGCACTTTGACTGATATTGTTAAATATTAATATAATCTATTCGATAAAGTAGGAACAGAATGTCTTTCCGACTTTCCCACTAAAAAGCAAATTAACCAAAGATGAGTACAATCGAAAAAAAACTATGGGTTAGTTCCATTTCCAGCTAAGAGATTGGAAATTGATAAAGAAATACTCCACAGCCGAGTAAATCCTGTATTCATTCTAGTTAATGGAGATTGATAGCCTGGTTTTTCTTCAAAACCGTCCTCACAGGATTCTTCATAGCTCATTGCAGCATTGATCCATTTCTGAGCATCATTAGACTTCTTGGCATCAACAGCTGCTTGAGATTCTTCTATTACACTAATTGCCTCCTGGAAATTGTCGGAACAATCTGACAGGCATTGTTGAATGAATGGCTCTGCAGTTTTGTTTAGCAACTTTGAAATGTAATTATAGATTTCTTTGCCATTGGCTGAGGAAATTTTTAGTGAAGCTTTTCCAAGACCTTGCAGATTAGTTCCTTTGGCTTTGTTATGCGATCTTAGAGAAGTGATGCAGGGAAACTTGTACCTAGTTTTTTCACAAATTTTTGTGATTAAATCAGTGGTTGATGCATGATTCTTATAATCATTGCTGAGAATTTGGTGGGGAAATAGGTAATAAGAATGGAAATAGAGCAGGATATTGAGATTGTATTCATATTTTTGCTAATTGTTTATCGTGTGATAGGCTATTTTGGAGAGAAAATTAAAAGGAAAATTGACAGATATCCTAATGTTTGGGATAATAGGTAGATATTCTCGAATATTTGAGGAAAAATAGATAATTTTAAGTGTGGTTAAATAAACAGATACCTTTTAAATTATTATACAATCATAAAAAATAATTATTTTATTTTTATATATTTAGAAAATATATTAATTAACTATTTTAACTCTATTATTAATATATAATAACCAATATACTTTTATGATTTATATTTTGATACTTATATATTCATATACTTTTGATAATTAGTCTCTAATAATTATTAATATTTTAAATATTAAGTAATAAAAAATAACTATTTTATTTTTATATATTTAGAAGGTATATTAATTGACTATTTTAACTCAATTATTAATATATAATAAGTAATATATCTTATGATTTATATTTGGATAATTATGTATTCAAATATTTTTACTAATTAGTCTCTAAACTATTATTAATATTTTAAATATTATTGAAATAAAAATATATTGATTATTATATATTAATATTGAGTTAAAATAGTTAATTAATATATTTTTTAAATATATAAAGATAAAATAATTATTTTTTATGATTCATTTATTTAGCCAAATGTAAGGGACATATTTGTTTTTTCTGTTATCAAGAGAATCTATTTATTACTCCAAGCATCATCCTGTATCTGTCAATTTCCTAGATTAAAAGAGCGGTTTCTTTATAGAAATAAAGAGGATCTGTTGTCGATAATTCTTCTTGATACCGAGAAGCGCTTTACCAGCCAATTGTACTGCCTGCATGATCTAATTTAAAATCTTTTTCGTGTTGGGAAAATTGAAACACTACCAAACATTTTTGTGGATGGCGTGGCAGCTTCACCCATGTGTCAGCACCACCTTAATTCATCCATATTAGAGGTTAAATTTGGAAGTGCTTTTGCAGAAAGTACTTTTATTTATTCCTACTTATCAAAGAGGCAATTCATGATAGAATTCGACTTTGATTATAATTTATATGACAGTGGTTATTCGTCACATCATAAATTTAATGACCATTCAGTGTATTGGAGACAAATAACAGAAGAAAGATACCTTAAGAATTTAAATTTGCTTGAAACAACAAGTAAGTGAACCAAGTTCTCATGTATTGGTAGCATTTATTTTCTCTGTACTCCTGCAACAGCCAACAGTACTTTTTCGTGGAAAGCCAATCTCATTAATTGATTGAGAAAACTGAAGTATCAATGGCACTCAACTATCAAATCACTTTGCATTCAACTACCTCACGCATTGAGCTCCATGTATGAATCAATGTCGCCCGCTTAAATAAGCAGAAAGGAAAGAAAAATAGTGCGAGTGAAAATGGAGAGAGAACACAGAATGGAGCATCTTAATGGCATAACAATGTGAAAAGCAGAAAAACCAGAAGGTCTTGTTGTACTCTTCCTCCTTGGCTTCCCTGAACTTTGGGTACACCTGGTGCCACCGAATTGTTGCCTTAACCTCGCTCGGATACCGTGCAATTGCCCCGGATCTTCGCAGGTATGGCAACACTCGGAGATATTTCTTCAGCTACGGCTGCCTTCACATTGTTGGTGAACTTGTTGCACTCACTGATTATCTAGGAGTTGAGTCATTTTTTGTTGTGGCACATGATTGTTGTGCAATAATTGCATGGTACTTTGTGCTAGTTTCCCCCGGAAAAGTAAAGGCATTTGTCTGCCTCAGTGTTCCTTTTATGCCAAGGAACCCCAAGCCGAAAACTTTAGAGAGCGTGAGAGCTCTGTTTGGAGACGACTATTATATTTGCAGATTTCAGGTTATTCCTTCTAATGCACATTTCGTTTCGTCGTATTCGGCATAGTTTAGCATGATTTAGTACTTATTCTTCAGATAATCTCTTTTTCGGGTAAGTTTGTTAAGTCTATTGGGAGCTTTAACTCAGCTAATGCATGCGTGCATGCATCTAAAACTTTGCATTAATTCATTTGTAGTGAAAGTCACATGTTTTTTTTTCATTAATCACTTATAGTTGACAATTAACTAGTGATTCTATTTCATAGCTGTTGTGAATTAAAAGCATTTCAATCCCAGGACTGTAGCTGATTCTCTTTGTTTTGTTACAGGAACCTGGAAGATTGAAGCAGACATTGGTAAAGTTGGTGCAGCAGAAGTACTCGAGCACAGTCTGGCAAATCGTAAGCGACACTTGCCCAAAGAAAATCCCATCGGAATCAATCCTGAAAATCCAGTCACCTTGCCCTCTTGGTATTCATGAGAAGGGGTTAGTTTTCTGTGCCACCAAATTCGACCAGACAGGCTTCACAGGAGCGTCGAACTACTACCCAGCAATGAATATGTAAGTTTCTTAGAATGTTTCTAACTTTCCCATTCGTAAATAAAATATTCATTGATTTAATTCTTACTGCAGAAATTGGGAGCTGACAGCACCATGGGACTGGATTAAAAGTGAAATTCCTGTCTATGTTTATTGTTGCAGAACTTGACATGGTGTATACAACCCCGGCATCCAGGAATATGTACACCCTGGAGGTTTCAAGAAAGATGTGCTATTGCTGGAAGAAATTGTTGTAATCGAAGAAGTTGGTCATTTCATCAACCAAGAAAAAGCTGAAGAAATCAACGCTCATATTGTATATATATATATATAATATGATGTAAAATAACTGAAAAAAATCAAGAAAGAGAAATGGAGGAGATAAGACAGAATGATTAGTGTTAATGGCATAAAAGTGCATATAGCCGACAAAGAAGAAGCTCCTGTAGTACTTTTCCTTCAGGGCTTCCCTGAACTTTGGTATTCCTTGCGCCATCAGATTCTTGCATTAAGCTCTCTCGGATACCGGACTGTTGCCCCGGATCTTCGTGGCTACGGTGGCACTGAAGCTCCCGACAGCACCTCATTCACAAGCTACACCTACTTTCATGCTGTTGGTGACATAATTGGACTGATTGATTCTCTTGACTTTGAGCAAGTGTTTGTTGTTGCTCATGACAAGGGTGTCGCCATTGCTTGGCATTGGTGCATGTTTCGCCCCCAAAGAGCGAAGGTTTTTTCTTCGTCTTGGCGTCCCTTTTATTCCAAGGAATCCAAACATGAAATCTGCTGAGGCATTGAGAACTTTCTGTAGGGAGAATAATTACACTTGTCGATTTCAGGTTTCTAATCTCTGTGGTCTTTCACATAATTTGTTCGCCCAGATTTATGATGAAATTAAGTCATATAATTTGCCACTTGGTATAGGAACCTGGAAAGATTGAAGCAGTGTTTGCTAGCATTGGTACGGTAAAGTTATGTCCGGCAAATGATAAACCAGGATTCGAATATCCCACGCTTGAAGAAAGTTCCACAATGGGAAACAGTCATGCTGAGAATGCTATTAACTTGCCCTCTTGGCTTTCGTCACAAGATCTTAATTTCTCTGCCTCCAAAATTGACTAGACAGTTTTCACCGGGGGTTTGAACTACTACAGAACCCTGGATCGGTAAGCTAAACAAGTACAATTTAATTGATTAAATAACTAGTATGAAAAACATTAATGTTTCTAATTTCCCTATTTGTCACTCCAGAAATTGGGAGCTTGCAGCAGCATGGACAGCAGCACAAGTTAAAGTACCGTTAAATTAGTGGCGGGAGAAAATAATCCGACGTATGCAGGGCCGATAGGAGTCAAGGAATATATAAACAGAGGAGGTTTGAAGAAGGATATGTCTTCGTTGGAGGAGATTGTTATAATGGAAAATTTGTGTCATTTCATTAACCAAGAAAGACTAGAAGAAGTCAGCACTCATATTTATGACTTCATTAACAAATTAGGATGACCTTGTCATTGATTCTATGCATGTATTTTGAGTTCTCTGTTGCAATTCCAATGATTCCTGCAGCTTGATTATTTCACAGTAATAAGACAAGATTCTGGTGCCACCAGATGTACAAAGTTCCAGAAAGCCATGGAGGAAGAGTACAGAAAAAGGGCCTTCTCCTTTCTCAGCTATATATATATGCACATTTTTATGCCATTAACACTCATCCTTTCTCAGCTATATATATATGCACATTTTTATGCCATTAACACTCATCCGCGGTTCTGTGTTTTAAATTATCTCGTCCATTTCCCTTGCAGTACTTTTCCTTCTGCTTAATTATTTATGATCAAACAAATTCTAAATCCAAAAAAAACCTATGCAGTCTGGTCTAGGTTCAATCTGCTTTAGAGGTTGGACTAACGAGTGATTTTTTGCTCATCCCTATTTACTCATATTTAGGTTTAAATTTGTTAATTAGCCCAACGCCCGGAGCAATAGGCCAAAAATTAAAAAAAAGACAAGAGTACAAGAGATCCAAATATGGTTGAATCAAAAAAAGAGAAAACAAGAAAAGTTGAATTGAAAAACATTAAACAGAAGGCAAAAGCAACCCAGCAGCAAAAAAAAAAAAAAAAGCTGCAGCAGAGGCAGCAGCTTAGCAGCAAGAGCAAAATAAGCAGCAAAGAAGACAAAACCAGTAGCAACAACCACAGCTGCAGCTAGCCAGCAACAACCAGAGCACATAAACAGCAACGCAGTTCATCAGCTTCTTAGCTGTAATTCGATGTTTGATTTCGTAGGAAAATAATGACAATCAAATGTAATCTTGCATTGTCAAATAATCCTGTTTACTTACTGTTAAAAGTTATTTGCATGATGAAAAGAACAAAACAAAAAGACAAACGTAGAAGACAGTAGACAATACAAGATTTTAATGAAGATATAATTTACAAGAAGATATGACCGGACACAATAATTTGCCCACCCATTACTCATATGATTGATAATGAATTACAGTATAACAACATCAATTAACTGACTGCTGTACTGATATAAAAACAGGGTATGGGAAATGCAGCAGAGAACACAAATGAAACGCTAATAACAAAAACACAGCAGATCAAGCTTGAATAAATATTGAACACAGCAGATTAAAACATCTTAATAAAATCATAAATATGATTGTTGACTTCTTCTGCTCTTTGTTGGTTGATGAAATGTCCCGCGTTTTCTATTACAACAATTTCCTCCAACAGAGGCACATCCTTCTTAAATCTTCCGTCGTGTATATATTCCTTGAGACCAATTGGGGATGTATACACCGGATCATTTTCTCCAGCAATGAATTTAACAGGTACTTTAACTTGTACTCCTGTCCATGGTGCTGCAAGCTCCCAGTTTCTGCAGTTAACAAGACAAATGGGAATGTTAGAAACATTAATGTTTTAAATACTAATTGATTTATTGTAATTGTAGCTTACAAATCCAGGGCTCGGTAGTAGTTCAAACCCCCGGTGAAGCCTGTCTGGTCTAACTTGGCGACGTAGAAACTAAGTTCTTCTTCTGAAAGCCAAGAGGGCAACTTAACAGGATTCTGTGGACTCTTTCCAATCCTGGCTTTTTCTTCCAGCATGGAAAGTCCGAATTCTGGTTTGTCTTTTGCCAGTAATACCTCTGCAGCACCAACACGAGCAAACACTTCTTCAATCTTTCCAGGTTCCTGTAACAAGGCAAGAGAATGGTTCATGTAAGGATTAAGATCGATGCTGCTAGGAAATAATACAAAAGAAGAGATGAAATTACAGACCTGAAATCTACAAACGTAATAATTATCTCCGAAGAATGCTCTCGTTCCTAGTACTGGTGATATTTGTGGATACCTTGGAGAAAAAGGAACGCTAAGGCTCAAAAAAGCCTTCACTCTGTCAGGGCGAAACATGCAAAAATGCCATCCAACCACGGCACCAAAATCATGAGCCACAAGATACACTTGCTCAACACCAAGAGAATCAATCAGTGCAATTATGTCACCAATGATATGAAAGTAAGTGTAGCTGGAGATTGAACGGGGAGCTTCAGTGTCCCCGTAGCCCCGAAGATCTGGGGCAACGGCACGGTAACCGAGGGAGCTTAATCCAAGAATCTGATGACGCCAGGAGTACCAAAGTTCGGGGAAGCCATGAAGGAAGAGTATAACAGGGCCTTCTCCTTTCTCTGCTACATGCATTTTTATGCCATTAACGCTAATGATTCTGTGTTTTATCCTCTCCATTAATTTCTCCTTCTCTTATCTCTCTGTACGGTATTATATATTGATTGATGTTGATTTATCCAATCTTTCTATTAATTTCTGTTTGTCTACATAGATTAAAAGTTGCTTGAAATGATGCAAACGCCAATTCAAGGTCAACTCGCTAATTTAATTAGCTAGAATTAAATAGATATTTATTAGGATGTTAATTATGTTGTTAGCTTAATTAATAATAAAATATTCATAAAAATGAAACACGAGGCGTTTACCACAACCAAAACGATGGTGAGTATAAGAAACAATCTACGTTGTGAATTACTTTAACTTATGACTTCGACTTCCCAGCTACGCGTTGTTTCTCTTTTTTTTTTTTTTTTTTTTTCATTTGCCGCAGAGCGCCTGAGCTATTGGCCAGAGGCCCCTGCTACGCGTTGATTATTAGTAAATGAGAAAAAAAAAAAAATGAAATGCCAGAGAAAGCCTTATTAATTATTTTATGTGAAACATGCGATAGCAGGATCGCGTTAAGAAAGATTACATTTTTCTTAATGGAGCTAAGCTACCACAATGTGAAGGAGTGTAGTATCCTTCCTAGCTAGCTAGAAGAAATTAGATGACAGAGTTCAAATAATAATTTTATAATACGAAGTCCTGAATCTGAACGTTTGCCTCCTGGTCCTGGGGATTATTATATTCATTGATTCCATTCCTAAACATCAAATCGCGAAAATGAGAGCCGAGCTGCCGTGAATATTTTCTCAATATGCTTGTTAGTTAAGTCAATGTAAACATATATATAATTTTGTTCAAAGTTTACAAAAATTATTAATTAAAGTATTCAAAAAATGAAAAACAAGCATGCGAGTCTCTGACCATATTAACATGATTATTGTGTTAAGAGTGTGACAGGATTGTAGGTGTTCATATTATAATTTAGCTGAGTTTCAGTTTTTAAAATTCTATGAATATTGAAAATGTACTGTCCTGTTAACTTGCCTTCTTGTGTTTCAGAAGAAGATCTTAGTTAAATTCGAACGGACAGGCTTCACTGGGGGTTTGAACTCCTACAGAGCCCTGGATTTGTCAGCTACAATTACAAATAATTAATTACTGCAGAAATTCGGAGCTCAAAGCAGCATGGACAGAAGTACAAGTTAAAAGTACCGGTTAAGTTTATAGTTGGGGAACTTGATCCGGTTTATACATCCCCGGTTGGCCGCGAGGAATATATTACACAATGGAGGTAATTTCAATTAATCAATGTTGTAATTATGCTGAAACAATTCACAGCTATGAATGATCTTCCACTTTGCTCCTGTTTGTACAATATTTTTTCTTTCATTCTTGTTTCCCTTATACATAAATTAAGTTTCTTCAGATAATATATATTTTGGTGGCATTTGATTAAAAGTTTAATCAAACATTAATTACTTTGTAACTAGTTTATCTACGATCATCATATCTCTATTTTATTTATTTATTTATTTATATATTATAATTCCTACATAAGTAATTTCGTATTTGCAGATATTGGAAGCACACAGCAGCACGATTTAACACATAAGCAAGTGAAAGTAACAACTGCTGGGGAAATTTGATAACGTCTGTACAAATCCACCGGGGGTCAAGGGACATATACAAATGGAGATTCTAAGAGAATGTGCTTTTGGTTGTGACGGAAAACGTTGGTTACTTTACCCATGCTCACATCATATTCATGCCTTCCATGATTTACAAAATATTGTCTTATACAATGCTATAAATATTTTTTCAGGATCTTGAAAACATGGAATCCATAAAATCACATTTAGTTTCAAAACCATTTGGCACCAAATTCTTCAAAGATGCTCAAACCCTCTCTGCCCCTGCATTGCCAAAAACATGGCTTTTATCTTAAAGGGTCTAGGCTGAAGCAGATCTCCACACCTTCAATATTACAATAAAGGTTAATCTTGGAGGAGACTTGGCCATCTCAATATACTTGAAAAACGCAGATTCATAATTTGAAATAATAAAATTGTCTCAAAACAGGGCATCCATTGTGCATAGTAATTAAACTGACCGGTGAAAAATAATTAAAGGAACCACAATAGATACCTAAAGTCTAGCAAAATTTGGATTGCAATAGTAAGAAATGACACAACTGCCTCACAATTAGCTAGTAAATTTAACTTAAACTCTGAACCCTCTGCTGTTTCTCCTTCCTCTAGCCCTCTCAAACTTCCTACCATTTGATCGGACATAAGGCTTGGTGTGGCTGTGAGGCACACCAGGAGCTGGACCAAAGTGCTTCACTGCTTCACGGGCATTCTTTGGACCTCTGAGAAGAACCTGTAAATGAACATAAACATAAGATCACTCAAGCCACTTCAACACATTCATTGCCTTCAAGAAATTAATCAAGGAAGGTTATGAAGGAAAGGTGCAAAACTCAGGAAAACAAATACAAGATGGCAATATATCATCATATTGTTAGTAAGAACCTCAAAAGGAATATGCTGATACCAAACCAGTTGCAGTTCAGTATTATTATCAAAATTAGATAATCCATGCTACATTTGAAATATAGGAGGTGAACCATGCAAACAGCACTGAGTTGTTCAGTGCAAAAAACAGAATGATAAATCAATTCCAGAACATTTATGTCAAAACGTTTAAAGATTCCTATCTGTTGATCAACCAAATATATATTTTACCTGACAGACAATACAACTTCAATTATTTAATTAAGCTACCACCATAAGTAATCCACAACAATAAGAACAACAAAAAAATCATTCTCTGAATTCAACAAACATACCGTGTTCTGTCCCAATGGTGCCCTGAGAGCGAGCTGGTCAAAAGTCAAGCACTCTCCACCAGCCTTCTCAATCCTAGCTCTAGCAGTCTCAGTGAACCTCAAAGCAGTAACCTTCAATGCCGGCACTTCATAAACCCTAATGTCGTCAGTTACAGTCCCAACTACAACTGCAACCTTATCCTCCTAGTCAATCAGAAAACCAATAAAAAACCAGAATCAAAATCGGCATTTATAAAGATCTAAAAATACCCATTATTCTATTATATTATAAAATGTAACCTAGCTATTAAATCACAATCACAATGACAAAAATAACACCTAAAATGGAACAAAAACAAAAAAAAAAGTACTAACTTTTCCTTTCATGAAGTTGATGAGCCTGGAAAGAGAAAGCGGTGCCTTGTTCACTTTGCTCATGAACAGCCTCTTCAATATCACCTTATTGAAGTTGCTGTCTGTCCTCCGTACAAGAAATCGGTACAACTAATACACACAAAAAATCATCACAAATAAAAAAAAATAATCTTTGTAGTATTTAAGCACACATTTACATTCCGAAACATGTTTTGGGCAGAAGTACAGACCTTGACGAGAAGTTTAAGGTAAATATCGTCGGACTTGGGTGCAGTTCTCTTCGACTTCTTGCTCTTACCTCCTGCGACCAGATCGATCCCCTGAAACGACGAACCATTAAGTTAGTTGTAAAACTGTAGCTACATGTACATACAGAGAGAGAGAGAAGGACCATGGCGACGCTTGGCGAGTGGATGGGCGGTGGCGCGGCGGGCGAGTGCTGACTGTGCTATGAGAGAACAAAAATGGAGGTAGGGTTTTGAAAGAAATTTTATAGCTGGGTCTTGCATGTGCACCCGTCTACATTGGGCCTCATGGACCTTCTTTTTGGAAATAGGCGGGCCCAACCCAAAAGTTGCAAAATAGTGCGTTCGAGATTAAAAATAGATCTTGATTGTACATGAATAATGTATATGAGAATGAGATTTTGAGCTTAACTAACTTAGTTTTGAAGAAATAATAATAATAATCAATATTATTATTTATGTAGGCTGAACTTTTCCTTTTGTTATATCCTGTTTATAAATAAATAAATAATTGCTTACCAACTTATATATACTTGGTTTCTTCAGTACGTTTCTGTTCATTGAAGATAGTTTTGTTTTCAAGACAAAAATTATTGGGAAATCTTTTTTCAGGTAACTGTCTACAATTAATTAATTTAATTCTCTGAATCTATGACTAAATAAAGCCTTTCATATTGATACGATTGTCATCTTTTTTCAATAGCAAAGTTCGAACCAATGTCAGCTAGCAGAATAATCTCCCAATTAATAGTTTTCAATTTGAAATGGGACTACTGTAATTCCCAATGCCAGAATCATCTGATCAACTTTTTTGAATATGATTAATTCAACTCGAAAACAAAGGTGGTGGGAATTCAAAAGGAAAAAGGAAACATAGTAATTTGAGTTTGTTCTTCAGTGACAAGGACGGTATTGCAGCCACACTCAAGTATCCGGCACATCTTCAACAAGATCAATATATAAATCCTCCAATAACCAGCTTAATTTTTTTTCAGAAGAACCAAGACTATATGCATTAAAAAGAGTACAAAGTATAGGCCAAATTTGGCAGTAGGATTATTATGATATGAAATATGATAGGCTGATTCCTGAACTCAAGCACGCTACACACACAGTAGTAATCGAAACTAATGTAAAACATAGTTAAGCATGAAACAGCTGCAGTGAGGCAAGAATTATACTGCGATTTACCTTCCAAAGGTCGTCATTGAGATAATATTGCATGTTGTCCACCACCAATCCCCTTGTTAATTGTCCTGTAAACCAAGCAAACAGGTAAAATTTATTAGTATACCAATCAGAGAAAAGGGACAATGAAGAGCAAAAGCCTTCCGTCAATTTTGAGACACCAGTCATCTGTTTCTCAATTGATTGCTAACATTCTAACTACGGTGCCACGTTTCAAGTTACTACTTAAACTCTATTAAAAGCTTTAAGATACCGAGGCATTTGAGGCAGAGCTGTAAGGGATGCAGGTGGAAATGCACGAAAAGGATATATTTGGTAGGGTGATAAGAATTGGAAGTTTACACCAGTAAGTGAAGAAAATTCTCTGAAATAAGATTGAAAATGCATATTCGTTGAACTTGAGGCCTGTGCTACAGAGTTGAGACAAGATCCCATTATGTTACTCTTCAGGTAAAAAAGAAAAGAAAAAATGGTTCGCCAAGTATGACTCCTAAATAAGCAGTAACACTCGTGGACGAGCACATAAACATGCACGTGCACGGATAGGGCGAGAGAAAGACAATTCATACCACAAGAGTCTCTGCTTCCACTTCGTCATCAAAAGCACCACCTGGTGATATAAGACCAGGGCACATTATGTTTGCACCAGCAAGGACAAGTTTTATAGCACCCCGGTCTACTTGTAACCTTTTCATTATATTTGGGTCTGTAATACCGAGAATACATAGAATGAATAGTCTTCCAAGCCCTTGTAGAAAAGTGAGATCCCCTCAGAAGACAAAACAAATTTAAGTGATGTCCTAAGACGTTGTACCAAAGAACTAATTGATAGCATTAATGTGAGAAATTCAAGAGCCAAGGGCAATGGTGTCCCCTCTATCCTTTTCTTTTACCATTTTCTTCCCTCCTATTTCTATCTGGCTAACACACAATATATACGTATCGTACAAACTAGAAATGATCGAAAAGGCTTATAAAATACATTTTGAATGTGGGCAAATTAGGGGCTGATAAGGCTGAGGACCCTGATTCGTATATGATTCCACAATCTTGCTCGTCATGTTGTTCAAACGATTCTGAAACACAAAGTAAAATGTATTGCCAAAATATTATTTAAGAAACATAAACCTAATCTGCGAAAGAGTTTCTTTCCCCAGTACCCACCTTAGCTCAATCTCTGAAAATCATAATTTGTATGTAATTATAGAGAGAACCACAAGCATAATGTACAACTAGTTACTCAATATAAAAAATAAAACACCAACATCACACAATGGAATATACATTCACCAGAGGTCAACGTAATAGCGTTCATAGCGTATATTCTCTTTACAAATGGCCACATCACGCATCATCACCATAAACTTTCAGGCCTGTGTACTCATTTTAATAATCATCCAATATATATATAAATTTTGGGTGCACATGGACAAACATTCAGTAGATATACCAGATGTAAGAGTATTCATAATCGATACATATCTCTAGCCAGAATCGTCAGATCAGAAACCCAAGCAACATGAAAAAAAAAAAAAAAAAAAAAAACCCTCCCCATTGTATAGATTATCCTTCCAATTCCAAAACCACTGGCTAAATGTATACCAATTAGCAGAAAAACAGTCTGTAGTACGAATAAACTTCAAAGATTAAAGTAACAGAACATGATAAACGTACAATTACCTTAATGTCAACTCATAATACAAGATTATCTAGCATGTTTCCAAATTTTACGAAGCATCCCCGCATACTAAATTACCACACTTTTTCATTGGCTAAAACAAGAAGTGGACTTGCTTATTCTTTCCCAAATGGATCTACAATCTTTCTCACTATTTCTTTGCCTTGTGGCACCAGTGTGTTAGTTGGATTCTCACTTACTGTAGTTGGTAGAATTTTTTGTAAAATATGTATTTGACTTCTCAAAAAAAAATTTAAATTGACCTCTCTCCCGTGAAAGATAGATTTTTAAGTGTTAGATGTATTATAATTATTTCTGTATCTTTCTAATTTTATCAGTAGAATTTTCGTAAATTACAAAAAGATAGATTTACAAATAATAAATAGAATTTAAATATATAAAAAATATTAAATTCACTCTATTTTTATATAAATTTCCACGTTCTAAAAAAATAATATTATAATTAAACAGTAATGGGTTATTATGCAAAGGTGGTTTGCTTCTATCATCAACCTTTTTTGAAAAAAAAAAATTGATGTCAACAACGTAAAGAAAAATATAAAAAATTAATAGAAATTTTGACTTATCATCGTAAAAAAAATATTAAAATAAAAAAACACTAAGTTTATAATAAAATGACAACCGAAAAATAAATTATATCATTATTAGTGATTGATTGATTCATTGATGATCACGATGTGAAAGCAAACCTTTTAAACACAATACAAGAATTTTTTACAATTAACCTTCGGTCTCTTATTATTTTATTTTTCGTTATACACTCCAAAGTACAAATATTTTAAAATTTATAAGATGACAAGTTATAAATAATAACAACGAAACTCTTATCTAATTCGTTGGTATTATTATTTAGTATGTAGGAATGTGGTCCAAAGCACTTTCACAATTATCTTTTTCACATATATTTCATTGTTGATAGATGTTGAAGCACATCATTTAACACATACAATACAAAATAATATCTTAAATGACACGTATAATAAGTGTATATTTGATCAAATATAAAAAATAATTATCACAAAAATATTCTATAGTATTATCATGATAAATGTTGAAGAATTAACAGAATCTTTTAAAAAGTAGACGAAGGTAGCAAACAAATTAAATTGTTCAAAAGCCATTGTCGCCCAAAAATAAAGGCAAATGGAATCATATATATGGGGTGGCGTGTTATGTCAACGAATTGAAGTTCAACCATTACCTAATTAATTAAATTAATTTATTAATAATTAATTAGAATCAATAGACAGTGAATGAAAATGCATGGTCTATTAATTAATTAGTCCAAACAAGATAAGAGTCCTTTATGTCACCCTCCATCTTAAAAGTAACAACAAAATAAAATGCCCCGTGGCATGAAAAGGACTACACCCTACTACTACTACTACTACTTTGATATATATATAAAATATATATATATATATATATCTTAAATTAATATTCATCATCAAGGTGTATATATGCACGTATATTGGTCAACTTTGATGGCTCCACAAGAATGTCTGGTGTGTATATATATATATATATAGTGTATATATATATATATAACTCTTTTCCAAAGTTATTCTTTTATCTTCCCTAAATATTGTTGCAAATTAAGATTAACTAAGAGAGAATATATATGTTCGGAAGTTCTTCTACAAGGTTTCTTTTAGAAATATATTGTTGGATAGTGATATGTATATCAATACATATATACAAGTAGAAACTATATATACTTCATATATAAGAAATTAATTACCATTAATTTAATTAAAGTAAGTATATATGAATGAATATTTGAAATGCACGTTAAGAATAAACATATATTAATTAATATGCTTATTGAATAAATTAACGTAAATGCAACATATATGTACATGTAAGTATGGATATATATATTATATAGATCGAACCCGGCGGGCCAAATCATAATTAACAAAAAATATTGTGGATGAAATTCAAAACAAATACAATTTATGTAATGTAATTATTATCTAAGTGAAGTTAATTAGTTTCGGCATGATATGATGCCGTTGTTGTTACACCTAATTCTAAACCCTAACTCTTAAATTAGGTGCAGCTAGAGCTAGAAAGAAAATTTTGACACTCAACGACAGTATTAACCCACGATATCAAAAATCGCTGAAGTACAAAACCATCAACTAAAGAAGTCGGTCCACATGCAATCCTACAAGTCAACACTACCCTGCCACTCAAATCAATTAAAGATGTTACACGTGGCCTAAATCTTACGGTTGAACTTCAATCCTGAAAGTACCAAAAATATTAATTATATCATGGGATAATAACAATAACAATTTTCGACTGCACCTAATCTTTTATTCTTTTCAAACCACGTAATTATTTGTTATTATATCAAATAGATCCTTGACTTCATGACTTCACTTCACTTCTGTTAAGATATAACCGAATAACTATTCTTTCTTCGATTTTAAGTTGCATTACGCCCGTCAAAAATCAACAATATAATTTATAATAAAAAACTAATAATTATTTTTATTAGAGAAATTAGGAACTTAATGATTAGTAGTAATAAACAAAATTTGTGGTTATTTATAAAAATATAAAAAGTTAGAGACTCGAATGTTATTATCTCTTTTTCATGTATCAGCCTCGATGGATCATTCGCCACATATAGCGCAAAGCAAAGATATGTCTACTACGTATGTTCTCCTTTAATTGTGTTCTCTCTCTCTCCCTCTCTCCGCTTCGTCTGCAACTTCTCTTATTCTTCCATGGCTAGCTTAAGCTTCTTCATTGGCATTATCGGTTAGTTCTCTTCATTTTCCTCAAGCTTTTCTCTCAGTTAATTTCAAGAATCTTCTACTTAATTTTAATTTTCATCTTTAATTTTCATCTGCTTTAATTCTTCCATTTTTTTCATTATATTTTACTGTTTTAATTTGTTTGCTGCAGGGAATGTAATTTCCATGCTGGTTTTTGCTTCTCCCCTGTAAGTAAAACCATCGAAATAAATATTTTTTATTTTTATTTTCTCTTCAATTTATAGAAAAGTAATATATAAGTACTATTATATATAAACTTAATTAATTATGGTATGCTATGGTATGGTTTGGTTTGATGATGTACATATGTCTGTGTTATATTTTGAAATGAAAGTGAATACTCCAAAATATTTTAAAACGAAAGTGAATATTCCAAACTTCAAAAGATTATTGTGCAAGAGATAAAATTAGGAGCTTTAATTCTGTATCTTGTTTGAGATTACATTAAGTAATGAAAATTTTGGAATCTCTTCGTTAATTATCTTTATTATATATATATATATATATATGCAGTAAATTAATTTGTATATTGTTTTAGGATGGAAGCAAATTTTTATTTACAAAACATTAATTAGATATATATAGTAATATTTGCCAAGGATTTACTGTTGTATTGGAGGAATTATAAATGCATACTTTTGACAGTGTGAAATTGATATTAATTTCTGTGGTAACAACTAATGGGACAAAATTTGAAAAGATAGCAAGCAATTAATAATTGGAACGAGACAGGGAAGATATTTTCTAAAAGAAAGATTTCTTTGAATTGAAGTTGAACTCTCTGTCCCCACTCGATTTATATTTTATATTTATATTTTATTAATCGGTTCGATCTCCTCTATATTTCTTAGTATTGAAGTTATAGGAGTGAATGAATGAATGAATGAATTAATTAATATGAGTGTTACGTATGTTGATTAATGCGTGGTATGATCAGTAAAACATTTTGGCGAATAGTGAAGAAGAAATCAACAGAGAATTACAAGGGAGTTCCATACATAACAACTCTAATGAGTACAAGCTTGTGGACTTTCTATGGAATTCTGAAGCCCGGAGGCCTGCTTGTTGCGACGGTAAACGGTGCCGGTGCAGTTTTTCAATTCATCTACGTTACCCTATTCCTCCTCTATGCTCCAAAAGATAAAAAGGTTTTACTTTTGCATATATATATATATATACATACATATGCATTAATTACTACTCACCATTTTCATTGACATAAGTTTCTTTGATTAATTGACATGCGTGTGTATTCATTTGTCTATCTGTATATGTTGTACGGCCGGGGTCGGGTGGTCCCTCCAGGCCATATAGACTAGCCAACTCTTTGGAAAAATAATAGTTACTTAAAATTAATATCTACTTTAAGCTAAAAATTATAATAAAATTTTCAGACTCCTCTAAAAGCTGAAAATTAATTTATATGTGTATATATTTTAATAGCATAGATGTTAATACGTATGTGTGCTTAATTATATTGGATAGTCTTGGACCGACCACGACATGTCAATTAATCAAATTAAGAAACCTTTTAGTTGTCTACGCTCTTGCAAATATTATGAATTAATTTGTTGTGATGTTAAACAGGTGAAGACAGCGAAGTTGGTTGGAATATTTAATGTTGGTTTTGTTGGGTTAGTGATTGCGATCACGCTTCTAGCGATGCATGGTAAAATGCGACTTACTTTCGTTGGAATCCTATGCGCTGCTTTAACCGTTGGCATGTACGCTTCTCCTCTTGCTGTCATGGTAATTAATTACCTTTCTTAATTATTTATTTTAATTATTTTCTCAAAACTAATTCATATATATGTATCACAGACAACAGTGATTACCACTAAGAGCGTCAAGTACATGCCCTTTTTGCTCTCACTTTTCCTCTTTCTTAATGCTGGTGTTTGGTCCGCTTACGCTGTTCTTGTCAAAGATATTTACATTGGGGTAATTTCATTTCTTTTCTCTCTGTTATACGTGTACGTGTATATATTTGTATCTGATGTCATTAAAGAGTGAATAATGTGAAACTGATCCACCAAGCCAATTTTCAGATACCGAATGCTCTAGGTTTTGTGCTGGGCTCAGCTCAGTTGATTCTGTACATGATTTACAAGAACAAGTCAACAAAACCAAAGGACACGATCACGGAAACAGGCTCGACACGCCCGGTGAAAGAAGGCATCGAGATGCGTGCCCACGTTGATGATGATCACGGTGTTCGAGGTGATGCTGAAGATGATCAAGAAGCAAATGTTGCCAAGAAACGAGGCCTTGGCAAGCAGGGAAAGAGTTTGCCAAAACCTACGCTTAGCAAGCAATACAGCTTGCCCAAAATCCTCAAAAAGACTGCTTCTTTGGGTCCCTACGATTTATACTCTAGTTGGTATCATCACTATGACTCAGACGTCGACACAGGAAACAGCATTTGATCAAAACTAGAAGCAGAAATTACTTGATTGCCTCGCTTTCAAAAGATGTTATTTGTTTGCTTTCTATCTACCAGCTGTTGTATTATATGTATACCAACTTTTGCTCAAGGGGAAATGAATATGATTGGAGAAGATAATATTGTATCTCTCTCAAGTATTATTATTGTCTTCATCGTAAACTGTCAATAATTGTTTTTCTAAATAAACCACATCTACTTTTATCTCATCTTTTATTAGTGTGGGACAATTAATTAATTCATCAATCAATTAGTAAATTCTAAATTATCCATAGGATTGATTGAAGGATCATGCCCAATACATCTCTGTTATTTGGTCCAGTAACTTATTACCCCTCCTTTTTTTTTTTGAAAAAAAAAAATACGCCTTCAAAATTAATTCCATTGTTGAAAACTACTTTTTTTTTTTTTTTTTTAAGAATACTTAAAAGTAAATTTGACATGGTTAGTTTGTAAGTACAAATTCTGAGATGTATACAGTGACTTATTACTATCATTAAATGTGTGTCACAGATTTTTTTAAAACTAGTACTTTTTGTGTTTTTGAATAATTTATTCCATAAAATTGAGAAAAAGTCAAAATAACCTTTCTTAACATATTTATAAATTAATTCATTTATAAATATTTAAAATATATATTTAATTATGTTTTAAATAACATATTAATAAAAAAAATTCAAATTTTATGGTAATATATTTTTAGATATTAATTTTTATCTTGTAAATATTTTAGATAATTTATTAATAAATTGATTTAAAATTTTACACTATTTATATTTTTAATGAATTTTAATTAATTGTATAAAATATTTAAAACTAATAAATTAACTTAAATTTTATAATAATTATTTTTTGATAAATATTAATTAATTTATATACATATATAAGCTTAGAAATAATGTAGATACTAAATTAATTTAAATTATTTTATTAATATGTTATCAAAAATATTCTAAGTATATAAAAACACTAAGGCTACTTTGGAATGAAAATTCAGTTTTAACAATTTCATTTGATTAAATAATCATACCTGGTCGATTTTGGTAGTGAATCGCGGTATTTTCTATTCTATTCTATTCTGTAAGACTTTACTCATATATCTATCGGCTGCCATGAGAAAAATCGTTGCCATATAAAATTTTATTAATAGATAAGAACGTAACTTAATTAAATAGCAATAATTCCATTTTAATTATAATCTCAAATTTGAGATCAGATTACAAAATTACAAGTGCATAATAATATAAAGCATCTAGCGTTAAGATGCCATTTATAGATACAATTAACCCAATATGTCTTATTTAATTTTTGTTAATAATCTAATAATAGGTTAGTTTTAACTTTCACTCACTACAAGATTTTGACGCTTGTGTCTTTTTTTATTTATGGGATATTATGATTTATCTTCTAAGTTTTGGAGAAAAGTTAATATATTTTCTCACATTTTAAAAAAAGTAAGATACCTTTATGTTTTAAAAAAAGTTAAGATATCCCTTAAAATTATTATTTATATTTTAATTTGATTATTTTACCTCTTTATTATTAAAAATATATAAAATAATTATATTATCTTTATTTTTACTTTATAATAATTAATATAATCTTATTGTAACATTTAAATTTTAAAAATTATAATAATATTTTAACTTTTACTTATTTCTTTACTTCAAAATTTATAATCATGTATTTATAATATTTAATTATATATAATTTCTAAAATATATCATATTGTTAAAATAGTTTATTTAAAAAATTATTATAATTAATTGTAAAATTTTTTTATAATATCAAATTTGTCGTCAAAATTTATTAAATGTTTACATAATTATACATAACTTTGACGATATTAGTTATACATAATTTTTTAAAATACACTATTTTAATAAGATGATATATTTTAAAAAATATATAATTAAATATTATATAAAATTGATAATAGATTTGAAAGAAAACAAATAATTAAGGTTCAAAATATTATTATTTTTAAATTTAAATGTCAAAATAAGATTAAATTAGTTATTACAAAATAAAAAATAAATATAATATAATTATTTTTTAAATATTTTTAATAGTGGAAGGGTAAAATAGTTAAATTAAGATGTAAATAGTAATATTAAGGAGTATTTTGACTTTTTCTAAAATTTAAGAGGGTATCTTACCTTTTTTAAAAAGTCAAGAAGTATATCAATTTTTCTTAAAAGTTAAGAATGAAGTACAATATCTCTTTGTTTATTTATTTTTTTATGTTCTTAATTTGTATTAATAAGTTATACTATAGATAAAATCTCAATGGTTTTAAAAATATTGGGATAGTGTTTTTTACCTCCCAGGTTTTAGGGAAAAGGAAGATAGCCTCTTGGCTTTTTCCTTAGTCTTATTATATACCCTCCTGATTGTTTACGAAACTTGAGATATCTCTCTTAAGATACTGTTTTAAGCACTATTTTAAATATAAATTAACTATTTTATCCTTCAATTATTAAAAAACATAAAAAATAATTTAATTATCTTTTTATTCAAATAGTCTATTTAAAAAATTATGTATAATTAATATTGTTAAAATTCTTCCTAATTGTCAATGTTTATAACATTAATTGCAAGCAAATTTTAACAACATCAATTGTAAAATTTTTTATAACATAAACTATGCTATAAGAAATCATTGAAAATTTTTACAATATGAAATTCTTTTAGTTGTAAAAATTAATTGTAAAAATTTTTGCAATAAATTCTTTTACTATATATTGTAAAGAATTGACAGTGAATTTTAACAATATTAATTATACATGATTTTTAAAATAGATTGTTTTGATAAATGATCAATTATAAAATTATGTATAATTAATATAGTTAAAAAATTAACAAATTTAAAAAGAATAATTAATAGTCAAAATATTATTATAATTTTTAAATTAATTATTATAATAATATCATATTGATTATTATAAAATAAAATAAGGCAACTAAATTATTTTATAAGTTTTTTAATAATCGAGGATAAAATAATTAATTTATATCTAAAATAATATTTAAAATAGTGTGTTAGGGAAGTATCTCAATTTTCTTTAAAAGACAAGGGAGTAATTAGGACTAGCAAAAAAGTTAGGGGTTTCTCTCTTTTCCCAAAACCCAGGGTAAATGACATTATCCCAAAAATATTTATAAAATTTTAACTTATGAAAAATAATAATTATACTCTTATATAATAATAATAATAATAATAATAATAATAATAATAATAATAAAAAACTTTAAAATTTAACAAAATACAATATTTTTGTTTAAAGTTATTCATAAAATAAATAATAATATTATTTTATAATATATTAATAATATAACATGTATTAATTTATTATAAATTTATTTATGTTATAAATAATATATTTTATTTTTATAATATATTTTTATTTTTTATTTACATTATAATATAGTCATAAATATTATTATAATAAATTTTGTTTATAAATTTTATATTTTATTAATACATTAATATTTATTTATGTTATATTTTAATTAATTTAATTTCTTATATCTAATTAATATTAAATTATTAATGTATTATAATATTTAATTTTTAATATGGTATAAAATAATATTTATTCATAATTAAAAGTTTAAAAATAATTTGTTTAACAAATTATCTTAAATAAAAATAAAATCCTTATTTTTTAATAAATTGAGATATTAACGAATATTTTGAGAGTAAAACCTAAACAACTTGTAAATCGTTCGTGGTTACGGTGATTGTAAACATGAATATTTTTTTTTTAGAAAAGAGGACTTTGATTTTCTCCAAAAACTTCATGTCTTCTTCCTTCTGCATTGACAAACTCAGGAACTCTTATCAAATATATCCATTAACAAAGAGAGCAGAGAAACGGGTTTGATTCCTCTCGTAGTAGAAGACTGCTTTGGCCTTCTCAAACTCTACAGCGATGGTTCCATTTCAAGATCTCCAATTGTTCACGACGATACTACTTTTCTCGACGACACCCCACAGTCCTCTACAAAGACTTTCTCTTCAATGAAAAATACGACCTTTCTCTCCGCCTCTACAAACCCAAATCCTTAACATCCTACGCGACAAAACTCCCCCTTCTCTTCTACTTCCACGGCGGCGGCCTTCTGCTTCGGATCCCGCACATTCGCCAACAATCACAACATCTGCGTCCGCCTTGCCAACGTGCTTCAAGCCGTGATCATTGAGCCGGAGCATAGGTCGCCTGCGGCTTTGGATGATGCATGTTGTGCTCTAAATTGGTTCAAGATGTATATATATATGTGTGTGTGTGTGTGTGTAGGTTCAGGAGGCTGTCAGTTCCCACCGACGCAACTCAAGACCATCCTTTGGTGAACCCATTCGGCCCGCCGAGCCCTAGCCTTACGACTGTGGTCATGGATCCACTCCTGGTGGTGGTTGGTGGCGAGGAGGTTTTGAAAGATAGGGCGGAGAATTATGCGAGAAAATTGAAACAGCTGGAGAAGAAGATTGAATATGTGGAGCTCGAAGGGCAGCAACATGGTTACTTTATTGATCATCCGTTGTCAGCAGCGGCAGAAAAAGTCATACAAATCATCAAACGCTTTATGACTGATCATTAATTAATTGATTAATTGATTACTTTACCCCAATTAATTAAGACAATTACCAAGTTAACGATGCATGTACGTACCTTATCAGAATTAATAATATATATTTTCAATATTAATTTGTTCCATCTTTTGATATATTACATATTATGGGGAACCAAAAGAGTATCAGATAACATGCCTTAAATTTAAATTTTCTTCGTATTTATTTGAGGCCTACAGGTCTTGAATGCGCAACCCGTTAAATATATTAACAATGTAATTAATATACACAACCGGCCCACATGTTGGTGGGTTTCTATTTCTACAGTTAGATGGTATAGTGAGACAAAGGACTTATATATCGTATCTACTCCATCATCATTTTCACTAAAATTAAAGATAACTCATTCAACGTTAGAAAAACTATAATTATATTGATCATACGATCGATATATAGTTTTAGTTTTTTGTTAAATTAAAGCGGAAATATATAGCTGAGAAGTGACTTCTTTTCGATTGTTACAGTACTTATTTGTGTTTTTAATCTGTATATATGTATGTATAAGATAAGATCATCAATCTAAATGTCAATAACTTTTCATGATGATAAAAATATATATAACAGATCGAATACATAATTGAGATATTTTTGTCTTTTAAAATAATGATAGTGATAGGAATAATATTTTCATTTAATTACTATGTTATTATTCCCACAGCCAAAAACGAGACAAATTAAGGACAACTTGGACAACGAAGGCGGTATCTTAATTAAATTATGTGGGAACCCTCCACTCGATTTGGATCCATCATTCCGCAAGAACGTAAGCGTAGACGACTTTGAAAATTGAAATAGAACTACTGCTAGCTAGCTAGAAAGTAGTCTCCACGTACTCCTCAAATCAAGCAGCTTAATTTCCTTTATTAATTTCTTGCCAATTCAGAGTTTTCTGAGCAATCTCCCTCAGCATGGCAAGCTTAATATTCATTTTTGGGCTGCTAGGTAACAATAATAATTAAACTACTGCTTAGTTAGTTTCTTTCCACATATTCTCTTTGATTGATGCAAATAGCTAGACTATATAATCAATATCTGTTTTCAGGCAACATAACGACCGGTCTGGTGTATCTTTCTCCGGCGTAAGTACTAGTGATTTTCAATTTCATATATACTTGTAATATTTTCTCCAGTAATTAATTAACTTACAGTATCAATCAATTTACAGGAAGACGTTTTGGCATATAGTGCAGCGTAGATCGACAGAGGAATTTGAGAGTCTTCCATACATAAGCAAATTGCTGAACGCATACTTTTGGGTTTGGTATGGAATTGTGAAGCCTAACAGCGTGCTTGTCGCCTCTGTTAATGGCTTCGGAGCCGTCTTGGAGATTATTTATGTCCTCATATTTCTTGTTTTCGCTCCTCCAAGGATAAAGGTATATGATTAAATTAATAAGGTCCATTAATAATTTGAACAAACAATCTTAGTTATATAAAGTAAGCATTTAACAGTAGTAGTAGTAGTTTAAATGGTGATGAAATTGATATGAATAATGAATTTCAGGCTAAAACTGCCATACTTGCGGGGGTTTTGGACGTGGTTTTTCCCGGCGCAGCAGTCTTAGTCACCGAATTATTCTTCGACAGAGACGTCCAAATCAAGGTTTCAGGATTTTTATCCCTTTGCTTTAGTATGGTCGCCTATGGTTCTCCTCTTTCAGCAATGGTGAGAACTACAATTTTTGTATATTTTTGATATCCCATCCCGGCTATCGTTTTCATGGAATAATATATAATATCATGTAATACATATATTCATGCTACTAATTGATGAATTTTCTGCGCCTGGAATTAATTACAAAAATAATATATATTTGTATATATGCAGAAAACAGTTGTGGTCACAAAGAGTGTAGAGTACATGCCTTTCCTTCTCTCGTTTATCCTTTTCATTAATGGAGCAGTTTGGACTGTCTATGCTTTCCTTACGAATGATGTTTTCATTGGAGTAAGTTTCCATTAATTACTTTTAATTTAATTTAGTGTTCTCAAAATTGTGAAGTTAATTACGTACTGTTACTGGATTAACATTTTTTAATATATACAATTTTAAAATTGTTTATATATAAATATAAATATAGATACCGAATGGGAGTGGATTTGTTCTGGGCACAGCTCAATTGATACTGTATGCAATTTATTGGAAACCCAAGTCATCCAAGAAAATTTCGGGCGATTTGGAGGATGGATGGCAACACCAAACCCTTATTTCCTCAAATTAAAGAGTGAAGAAGAGTGCATGCTTGCTGTAACCTCTATATATTTATATATATATATATATATATATATATGGAGCCAATTTCCTTAGAAAATGAAGCCATCAAGCAAACGAGAAAAAATTAAGGAGGACCCCCAATTTAGTATATTGTTATTTTCTCTAATTTTAAATTATACATTTAATATTTTTTTTAAAAAAAAAAAAATTTATGTTATTGTCGGCATGTAATTCATAAAAACATGTCTGTGCCATTTCAATTAAATTTTTTTGGGAAGGGAGTTGCCAAGCCAATAATTAATTAATGCCGAGATTCATGTGAGGTTGTGGATGTGGGTGAGCGAGGTCAACAGCTATCAGTCAACGGTGCGTGTAGGAGTAGGACACGAAGAATAAACAAGCAGGTTCCATTTTTCTTTCTTTCTTTCTTTTTTTTTTTTTAATCTTCACAGTCAATTAATCACAATGCTTCAACCGTAAGTCAGGGCATTCATTGGTTTTGAAAGTGAGATGGATCAAAATGAAAAGAATTTATTATGTTGGCATTGGCATTCCCTAGCTTAGCTACTGTATCTACCATTTCAAATTTTAAATAATAAATTAATTATTGATGATTATTGCTTGATGCAAAATACATTTTATTCATTAATTAATTAAAATTTTTCTCTATATACGTATTCCTAGTGGGGAGATGCATTTCCTTCTTGCAATTCTTTGAAGGAGTCGTAATCAAATTACTTAAATATATTATATATTATAGGGTAATATATATACCCACATGATTCATATCATATCATATCTATGACTATGGTGCGTGTATTATATGTTGCCGTGTAGAGCATGCCAACTGATCAACAACAAGCTTTACTTAAATTACGTGATTGTGACTTCATAATAAATTGAAATGAAATTTCATTATTAATTAAATTAAACTAAATAACCACAATTTTTTACATAATTATAAACTATTAGATTTATACATATCCGTTAAAATTACATCTAATTATATAACTAATACATTTATAATCAATACATATATATTAGATACAATTTTAACTGCTAAATATGTTTAAATTTAATGATTTACAATTAATATAAAAAATTATAAGACAGTGGTGATTTTAAATATAAAATTAATTATTGAATGTGTTTAAATTTAATGATTTACAATTAATATAAAAAATTATATAAAAAAAGACTTATTGATCATTTCTCTTTATATAAATATACATATACATACGTATCTGTGTGTGTGAAAATACCCCAACAGCATATATTGATATGTTGTGCCGTTTTTCCAGTTCGGCCCATCCCAGGTCTCTCCAGCTCGGACGATAAATGCTACCCGTCCAGACTGGCCCAATTTTCTTCGTTGCACAAAAAGTACTAAATTAAACAGCAGGGAGATAGAGCTCCGGTTTCCTTCCAACCACCATTCCATTCTGCGATATACACGTAGAGAAACAGAAACTGAACTCAGAAAAGAAAATATGATGGGTCTTGAATCATTTTTTCCAAAAATTGTCTGCCTCTTTCTTCTTTTCATCGCTTTTACACCATCTTTTGCCGAGAAACCAACAGCTTACGAAGTCCTCGAGGACTACAACTTCCCCGTTGGAATCCTCCCCAAAGGGGTTCTTGATTATGATCTCGAATCCTCGACAGGTAAATTCTCTGCTTTCTTTAATGGCTCTTGCAGTTTTTCCCTTGAAGGATCTTATCAACTCAAGTACAAGTCAACCGTTAAAGGTTACATTTCAAAAGGGAAACTTTCCAGCTTGGAGGGTGTTAGTGTGAAGCTTTTTTTCTTCTGGGTTGATATTATTGAGGTTTCTAGACATGGTGATAATCTTGATTTTTCTGTTGGGATTGCTGGTGCTGGTTTTCCTATTGATAATTTTGAAGAATCTCCTCAATGTGGATGTGGATTAAATTGCAATGGTGTTAAAGTTAGGAAGATTAGAACAAATCTGTTAGTTTCTTCCTCTTAGTTATATATGTTCCAATACTGTAATCGTGCTGTTGAGATTTTGAATTTGGATTTGCGTTTAATTGTGATTAATTGAAACGGGATTTTCTTGTTTCAGCAAATTGTTATTGTTTATGGAATTATTTCTCCGTGATTTTGTTGGTTTTTCTGGCTCAATAATGGCGCTTTGTGTCGAACTTTCATCGTAGATTGAAATGCTCTGTGACTAAGCTTTTTTGCCTTTATCTTTACTAGCATTCTGGATAAGAATGTGTTTAGGTTCTTTTGTTGCTTATCGCTAAAATTATATTAAGTTCTCATTTTTTTAAATTTTTTCACGGATGTTCATTTGATTGCCATGGAAGTTGGAAAAAGTACTGAAACTAAGAATTGGTGTCCAGATTTCTCTGTTCATAAGAATTAAAATAAAAAAGAGTTCGCTACTTGTCTTCACTGAAAGTTTTGCTAAGCTCTGGTGAAATTGGTTCAGTTAATAGCTTAGTGATACATTTAGAACACGTGCTGGGTTCTAAATTTGATTATATTTCATACTCCAACTCTTTTGGCTTTCCTCACTGCCTATTGTTATTCTTGGAATCGTGACTTTTATGGTTGAAAGCAGAATATCTAGGGGATAACTGAAGGTTACTCAAATGCTATTAGTCACTGCAGCTATTGCTTTTGTATGCATATATATTCTGATTGTCTATAATGTTAAGCATGAAAATATGACGGTTTTTGTTGTGATTTTTCTGTCTGGATGCATATTCTGTTTTACGTTTCCACAATATTTGATGAGTAGCTGAGATGTATTCTCCTGGAAGATTGCCATAAAGGGACCAAGCCATGGTAGAATGTCATGTGCAAAACCTTATCTTTTGTGTGCTTGTTCTTGGAACTGACTTTGAAACCTCTAAAAAGCATCATCTTTTCCTCTGCTGTAAGTTGAATCTATTATAACTTGTACACTTGATATTGTAGAGCGCCATTCTTAATCTACTTACTGGAAATAATAATGACAGCGGTAATATTGCAGATCATGGACTTGTTTATATTGGAGCCATTTAGTTGTGAATGATTCACAGAACTTGGGACGCCTGTTCCTATTTTTTCCATGATTCAACTTATCAAGTTTTTCTACAGGTTTAGCTTAGGAGGATTTAATACTAAAGTAAGAGTTTGTTTCTATGTCTTTCATTTTTTCATTGCTTAAAAGGTAAAAACAGCTGAGAAATTGCAAAGATCTTGTTTCTGGAACATATTATAGATAAGCATAAAGCGCATCACTGGTTTATTTTTCCTTTTTTTTTTTTTTTTTTAATGCTCTTTTGTTTTAACTTTAGGCTGCATATCTTCACTTTCCCATCCTTGTTAGTGTAACTTTTCTTGTATATGAGATAGGACGAAGAAGAAAGCTAAATACATTATGTGATTCTATCACCCTGTTGGGTTTCTCCGCTTTGTTTTTCACAACCTTGGTTCTCATAGAGATATCTGTGAATAGATATGATTCTGTTGTATTATATGATCACTATTGCTGTTCCTTGCCTATTACAGAATAGAAAAATGTCGTTTCATTAAAGCCTATGTTGCGTGGCAGAACTGTGTTTAGAACAAATCCAATTGTATCTGAGTGCTGAGTGACCATAAGATGACCTTGTAAGGGTGATAAAATTAATTAGAAGACAACCATCTCGCATAGCGATGATATTATAAAAGCAATCAGAAACCGTATGAACCATTATGCAGCACCAAGGTGGTTACTATTCTGCAATTTTCAGGATTCATAATGCTGCCAGGCAAGAACTACCAAGATTTTCTTTTGGTCAATGAAGGCAACTTAGTGTTCACGCTTGAATGCGCTAAAAAAACGGCCATATAAAAGTTGCTTCCCTTCCGCATAATCCCAGGAAGGACATGTAATGTTTTAAACGTGTCTATAACGCCATAAGCATCATTTGAACTCCAACCAATCGCTTAAGTTGTTACAGAGAGACTTGCTGTCTGCTTTTCTGCTGTTGACTTCAGTGATGTTCAATTTTGGCTGGGCTTCATCTGGGTCTTCTGTGTTTCACAGCTGCTACAACACTCCTAATGGGGCCTTCAATCAATATCTTTAGTTGACTTACCAGAATTTCTTCCCTCCTGTCTACGTTACGTGGGAAACTTATATAATCTCAACAGATTTAACGTATGAGACTATACATAGCTTTTTCAAATATTACAGAAAATTGAGTTGCAGAGTTACGGTGTTTGATTATTGATTGATTCGGATAAAAAGTTAAAATTCCAGTCAATATTCTCGAATAATTGAAAATGGATAAAGGAAAACACCTAAACTAGCATTATTTTAACTCGGTCAACACAAGGAATGACACCCAAGATTCCATTCAGAATCAAGAAGGAAGTTCATCAATTCACACAACAATTTTTTTTATAATTTTTTGATACCTTCTCCCTTGTTAAAGAAGAATTCAGATGAATTGAAAACGAAAGATGAGGTCGATTTGTGGTATCCAAGTATCTAAAATAATGGAGATCATGGCCTCAGCTCCAGACATTTCGTTTCTGCAGCAAAGCCAACGTGGCTTTCTATATAATTTGTCGGGGCTAATAATATTCGGATAATGAGGACTGTTTATGAGAGCAAAAGACGATTATTGTGAAGGACGGAAATGACAGGTATACCAATACCAATCTTTGCTACACTGCACGTATAACTTTTTATTGTATTACAGAAAGGTACAACATGGACTTTCAATTTCAGACAACGCGGTTTTGCAAATAATCTCAATCTGTACATACATGCATTGCATAAATATCTCTACTTCATGTGATGATGACTCGAAAACTCTCCATGTGTACATCTCTTTTGGCTTTACCTTGTCTTGCCTTTGAAGATTTCAACCATTACACAATTGGAATTTCTACCTTAACTGTTTGGCTGGGGAGAAAGTAATAAACATAGTAGGGGTACATACGCAAAATGACAACCCATATTCATCTTTTGTTTCTCTCCTTTGGTATATTTTTATTTTGATCCAACTCTTTTTTGTTCATTGACAACTGATATATCTGTCTCTCTTTCCCTATAGGTTGGTTGTTTGATAATCCACTGAGCTCATAAATTCAACATATAAATTCATTTGGTTTCTCTTTGTTGACCCCTATTTCTGTCTCTCTCGATTTATCTAACGGGTTGGGTTTGATTGATTTTTCTCTCTATTCAACAGAAAACCATTTTTTTCTCCATTTATGCCCTCTCTTTTCCTAGGTATTATCTCTTGTTGAAAGTTTGAGCATTTGATCTATTTCTGTCTTCAACAATTCAAGATTGTTCCTTTCTCTCTCTCTAAACAAGTGAAGCTTTTGATTTATTGTTTCCCTTTCTGTGTTGACTCTACAAAATCTTGATTCATTTATCTCTGGTTTGTGTTATTTGTCGAATATTTTGTGTACCCGAATTTTCTGTAAATTTAAGATTCAATATTGATTGTTTCAGTTCGTACATATATAGTTATATCTGAAGAATGATGATGATGACAATGGAAGGAATGATGGATAAAGCAGTATTGGATGATATAATCAGGAGGCTGCTGGAAGGAAGAGGAGGCAGGCAGGTGCAGCTTTCAGAGGGGGAGATCCGTCAACTTTGTGTCAACGCTCGCCAAATCTTCCTTTCTCAGCCCAATCTTCTTGAGATTGAAGCTCCAATTCGCATCTGTGGTCAGCTTTCTCTCTCTTTCTGGTTCTATTGAAATTACAGCATTTTTGTTTGAGGTTATTTTTCTTTCAAGTTTTGTGTTGTGTAGGATTATGAGGGAACCACTCATTGAAGGAAAATTGTGATTTAAACTTTCTGTTTTTCTTGTAATTTGGTATGATAATGGGGAATTGAGGAAAAATTCTTATCCGGGTATGCATAAAATTAATTTACAGGACGTCGTGGATCCAGTCTTCATTAGATGAATTTTTTTTTTTTATCATGAAATGATTATAAAAAACATGTTTTCTTAGTGTTGTGAAATTTTGAATAATTGTCCATGTGAAATGGAAACCCAGGATTTCCATTTATATTTATTCCTTGTTTTGCCTATGGTGTCTGGTATTTCTAACAGTGCAGGCTTCTTACAGGCGATGTTCATGGTCAATACCAAGATCTCCTCAGACTATTTGAACATGGTGGGTATCCTCCTGCAGCAAATTACCTCTTTCTTGGGGATTATGTTGATCGTGGCAAGCAAAGTTTGGAGACGATATGTTTGCTTCTGGCCTATAAAGTAAGATATCCTGAAAAAATTTACCTCTTGAGGGGAAACCATGAAGATGCTAAGATCAACCGGATTTATGGATTCTACGATGAGTGTAAAAGGAGATTTAATGTTAGGCTTTGGAAAATATTTACTGACTGCTTTAATTGCTTGCCCGTGGCTGCACTCATCAATGAGAAAATACTTTGTATGCATGGCGGACTTTCTCCAGAATTGGAAAATTTGGATCAAATAAGGGATATTTCTAGGCCTACCGATATTCCTGATAGTGGTCTGCTCTGTGATCTGCTATGGTCGGATCCTGATGCTCATGTTGAGGGCTGGGCAGATAGCGATCGAGGTGTTTCGTGTACCTTTGGTGCAGATGTAGTTGCTGACTTTTTGGAAAAAAATGACCTTGATCTAATATGTCGTGGTCATCAGGTAAGCTGCATTCATTTTCAGCGGACAATACACGTTTACAGTGGTATATTTTCACTTGTATGCATGAAATAGAAGCATTTCTTAGCTTGCATGCTGCTTCTTCTAGCCAATTTTGTTATTCCCCAGGTTTGAGCTATGATCCATTGATGTGAAAACTAGTAGGAGGAATGTATCAGATTGTTGATTAAGGCTAATTCTAATTGTTTGGATAATAGTAGATAATCTATTGTGGCTATTGATCTTTCCTGTGGTTCAGATTACATTGTGATAATTGCATCTCTAAAGTAAATTAGTATCTCATGATTTGATATGAATGCACTTTGGGTAACACACACAACCCAGACCAACACCAGCTCAAGAGGAGGCTGATAATTACTCCATTTAAGTGTCAAAATTAAGATTTCTGGGTTCAATGCAGGTGGTGGAGGACGGATACGAGTTTTTTGCTAAACGAAGATTGGTTACGATATTTTCAGCTCCAAACTATGGTGGGGAGTTTGACAATGCAGGTGCTCTGTTGAGTGTTAACGATGGTCTAGTGTGTTCGTTTGAGATATTGAAGCCAGCTGATAGATCATTTCCAAGCACTTCTAATTCAAAGGGGCCTCTGAAGAAGGTATGCTAACATTTTCTGATGATCCATTATTGATATTTGAACATGCTATGCTCTGGACATACTCTTACAAGAGATCACTTTCTCCTGTCTCTGTTTGAACAGCCCCCCAAAACTGGGAAGATTTGATTTGGAACAAGGGATTTTTTGGTGCTTTCCTTTAGCTCAAATAGGAGAGACAGGAAGCTTGATTCGTGCTTAAGTGTTGATTCTGTTAAGAAGCAGCAGCCTTCCTGAGATCATAGCTTGCTGATAAATTTAATTGAAATCGAAAGTATTATGGAAAAAGTTAAAAAAAAAAAAAGAATTTGTAAATTAACAATATGCGCTGAACTTCTATGGAGGAACAGAAAGTTTTTGCATTTGACATCCTTTGATCCCTTCTTGTAACAGCTGATTGGTGTGGGAATGATTTGAAGATGCCTGCCTTGATTCTTGTCTTAGTACATTGTATTTATGCTTCATCAAGCTTCTCTTATTGCTTAAATGCCTTAGCTCACAGGCAATATTGGAGGCAAAGAGTCTCATTGATGATTGATTTCCATTCAATGGCTAATTTTTGTACATAACATATCCTATTTTAAGTAATACTACTAATATTTTAAATTTTTTTAGCAATTGCATACAATGAAAGGATTCATATCTTCAACATTCAATGAGGATGCAAAGCAATAATACGTTTTCCGGTCTATTTTGCATGACATTATCATAATCTGCTTGACTAGTGTTAGATGATTTGGCCATTGTTGTAGTCGCAGAAGTTGGATAGCAGGGCTGCTTGTTCTGTAAAACTACCCAAAACCATGAGCAGCAGAAATGAGAAAATAACTGAAAAAAAGAAGCTTGAAAACATGTCCAAAGCTTCTCAAAACTGGAATTAAGGATTTCAACATGTTTAATATACAATCCCTAAAATAATATATTACCTACCTTCCCTGTTATTGGAAAGTAAAAAATTAATGCATTAATGTACACCATGATGATAAATTCATCAGACACCTGTTAATCAACAAGGATAATTATGTTTGCATACAAGTAGACATTTATCGTCGACTTCCTTTCCTATTTCCCTGACTACTGGGAGATGTCTGGTTTATCCTTCCTTCCAGTTTCCTTGCAGCACGTTGAATAGCTGCTAGCTTTTGGCGATGACTATGGCTCCTCCTTTTACTGGATTATTGAAAGAAAAGAGACCATCCAAAATATTAAGTAAAACTTTAATCCCTAAAGCGACTTAATGACTGTGAAAAAATCAAATGCAAGCCTTATTGCAGATTCTATGGCTAAAGAACAGCATGACAGGATATAAAGGTAATTATCTAATGAAAATGGCAGTCACTTGGAAAAGCTACATGTTGAGCTGGAAATTATCAAGAACCATGAAAGTAAAAGGCAGTTACTTGGGAAAAGTTATATGATAAAAAGCTTAACTAAAAAGGACAACAAAACAAAAAACTTGATCTTTACAAGCAGCAGCAAGAGTCTGACCTGACAAACAATAAACCTGCTGTAAGAACCAATCCTCCCACTGCCCAAGAAACTCTTTCGCTAAATTGCATTTCCTGCACCCACTGCTGGAAATCTTCTAATAGACTTATATTCTCAGATTTCTGGCGCATTTTAGATTGCAATCCCTTCCATGAATCAGCAATCTTATCCAAACTCGCTTGACCCCCATAGCAAGATGTTTCTTCCGAATCAAAATCTTTATCATCAGGCAGTTTAACAGCAAAACCTGCAGCATGACAGAGTTCGGTGCCATTAGCGACCCACTCTGCAGCTCTGCCACAAACAAAGTCGTTTACTCCACATGGTGCTAGAACCTAATAAGAGAAATTCTCATCAAGAAATTGATTTGGTCAAGCATTTGAAAGAAATATATCAAAGTTCTGATCTTTTAAAGTTCAGATGGATAAATTGAAACACCAGCACACAATCAAAAACCACCAGATATGGTTTAATGCACTAATCTACTAGGCAAATCCAGAGGCTCTTGAACATTGCTTGATGAAGGAAGTACCAATCAAGTTAAAACAGATATTCTTTCTCAGTCACATGGTTTATTCCAAAGGGAAGTGCTACAGAAATCTTATAGCTTAGCAGGTAAAAAGACTCCCAAGTGTATGATTAAAAGTACACCGAACTGCTACAACCCCGAGACTATTCACCAACCCAGTTCAACAACTTCAGAAATTAGACACATACCTGTGTCTTCACGTCCATGGAGAAGTACGCGTTAGAGCAAGCCTGATAAACTCTGTCACAGAACGAGACACATAAACGAGGAGGTCCAGGTTGAATGCCAACACTTGGATCACAAATAGAGCATTCCAATAATTCCCAAAGATGCAAACATTCTTGGTTGGCCTCCCCTGTTGAGGCGAGCCTCCTAATGGATAGCAAAGCAGGATGTGTCTGGGCGGCGTCACAACAGGTCATTTTGCGGAAAACCCTACAAAGGGTCAAATCATTTCGTCCCTTGCTTGCCCTTTTCGGAGGTTTCCCTTCAGATGAGAATGGCGCAAAGCGACCACCTTGAGAAATGCAAACTCCATTACGTTTTCCTGCACAGACATATATTTAAGGAATTTAAAAGCTAGAAAGACAAACAGAAAATTTAAAATTATCTAATTTAGATAATTTCTTTTTAGAAAGATGCCATCAATAAAATTTAGTCCCATATATATAAAGGCACGGCATCCGATTGACCATGATATGCCAACTGAGCCACGCAACTCTAAAGTCTAGCCCCCAGTTCATATGTTGACCTCCAAAAACTTCAACAGTTCAGCTGGAGCATGGTGATATGATATGCTTTTGCCTGAGTTCTACGCCATTGATATAATGTTCCATGATAATAGAATACTTATAATCCTGAAAACAGCAAAGACTACTTCACAACTTATGTTGTAGGGGTAGGCACGTATATCTAAACATTAACACTTGTCATTATTTTGCCTTCTTACCAGAGAATAACATCCATTTCCCCATATAAAAGGTACTAAAAATTTAGCGCCAACGCCATTACAACGTGTATCAAAACATTACTATGCATTACCAGAAACAACTAATGCATCACCAAATTCGGGATGAAATCGCCATCTGACACAATAACAAGAAACTTTCTTACAAGATTTAACAAGAGCCCACTAATTCTCATCCTTAAAGACACCAAGAGGGGAAAAAGGATGTATAAATATACTCAGACGAGCTCTTAAAGCAACATTTTCTGTCCAGTTCAACTGAATTCATTCTTGTGAATAGAAAAACACCATGAAGACTAGAAATTTAACAACTATTTATTCATCAATTTTCATTTTCTCCAACGCCAAATCATAGCAACGGAAGCAATTAATGAATAAATTAGAAACCAGCCTATTTCATATGAAACACGCAAATATGGGAGAAACAATGATTGTGTTTCAAAATAATGCAAGAACAAGATAAAATGAACAGAACGAAAATTTGCTGAACAGTGGAACCCTAACAGAGACAGAGAACGGTGATTTACCATGAGAAACGGAGATAAGCAGATTGAAAAGAAGGAGCAAAATCCAGAATCCATAACCCCTTTTCTGCATAATATCTGATCGTTCGATTCAGATGCTTAACATTTAAAAAAAGCTGCAGTGTGCACTGATAAATGGTTCGAAGGAAGAAGGGATAGTCAAGTGGAATATGGTACAGTCGCCGTGGGTACCCCATTTTCTCTGGATCCGAAACAAGGTGGGCCTTCTATTTTCAAAGCCGACTGTATTATCTTGCAGAAAACGATGGCTCCAAAATATATTGGGCCACTTTAGAGTTAAATGGGCTTATCCTTATTGAAACAGTTGTGGGAATGTCTCTTAAACCCAGTTAAAACCTTAGTCGGAATCCCCGTCTTCGTCTACCTATGCCTTCACAAAAAAATTTGAACCGACACTCCAAGCAGGAGATAACCAATAAACACTCTTTCAGGTTTGTTAAAAAGGTTAAACAAGTGGATAAAGCATCAGAAACACTTTAGCACTCCGTTACTGTTAAAAGTCAACTATTTTGATTAATTTTAATTGTAAAATATTAATTATACGTTAATTATTAAAAAATATGAACCATAACTATTTTTGCTGTTATAATTTCATAAATGACAATCTATGATATGAACTCACAACCTATATTTATTATCGGTAATGATTTAACTCGAAGATTAACAATTTGCGAAGTTATTTTAGTGATCAAGATCCAATTAGTACTAAAAGCTTAGAATTTAAATTTCCTTCTGTTAGCAGTAAACCAATTTTTTTTTTCAAATAAAACATTTCTTTTCTAGTAACAAATTATAAAAATAATAATAGAAAGAAAATTAATATTAAGAAATTCTTTTGCACAAAGCAGATGTTCGATGTTGTTGTGGTGTCGTAATTCTAAAACCAGATGATTAGTAAGTCAAAACCAATTATGTAAAATGAAGTCAAAATTATATAAAAACTAATTAGATTCACAACAGCCGATTAACTTTCGCAAGCCAGCTTTTCCAAGATAAACTTGTTATTAACTAAATACTAGGCGATAGCAGCCATCACGCATGAACCTGAAAAAGAAAGAATAGTAAACCAAACCGGCCGCCATCATAAATCATACTCCCATACGTGATTATTAAAGTCTTAAGATACCCAAAAGGCGCACTCTTTTTGTTGACCCGACGTGACCTCACCTAACCTAACCTAACCTGAATTATGTAAAATACATACCGATTACATTAATTTGGATTGTCCCATCTTTTGTAAACATTAATTATCATAACCCCACATCAAAAGCCACACCACACCAACAATTAATTAATAACGAAAGATAAAAGCAAGCAAAATGCAAATACTACACATCACCATCTTATTCTTATTTCACCGGCACTCAAAAGCACTTTCAAGAAAACAAAAACGGTATCAGAGAAGCAGATCTTCTTATATACACAATACAACAACAAGCTACAGGACTAACATAATAAATACTACGCCCCCACAAACTCTCTACATATATTACAACTTACAACCCCGTCTCGCAGATCACATCATCATCATCATCAAGCTCTGATAGAACCAGCTACTTGCTTGGCAAGTATATTTATCTCTAGACAAAACACATGCCATCTGCATACATATATATAGGGAAGGGAACATAAGTTGAATGGCTCCAGCAATCTGTCTTCTTGTAATATCCTCGTCTTCATATATCACATGTCGTAAGGAGTAGTAGGGCTCCTGAGTCCAACCTCATTCCTCTTCTCGTAGGCGTCTGAAGTTGATCGTCTTCTAAAGCGGAAAGACTCTCTACCACCACCTGAGCATCATCATCATCCACAGCGATGTTTTCTTTCTCAATAATGCACTCTCGTGACTTGAACATAATAAATAATAAATTGTTTCACTACGATTCCAATACACAGGTACTTCCTTTGTGTGTGTGTATATATAGATATATATATATATATAAAATGATATGTAACACTTAGGTGGCATTAGTTTCAGCCTACACTTTCTAACTTCATCTCGACATTGATAATAAAACTTCTAACCCACCGCATTAACCTGTCGAAACTCCTATTTTGTCAAAATCATACTACGCCTCTATCATTTTTTTGCTTCTTACAATTGAAATAACATTGATTAATATTAACATGTACTCTTAGAACATACATTAACACACACAATATCTTCATTTTACATATAACTTCTGTCATATGCATACACACACATGTAGCTCAAATCAGACTCATATAAGAAATTATAACCGCATATGGTTGCATTGCTAATTAGGATTATTTAGCATACTAAATGCATGAACATACTATTTCAAGAACAAAACAAAAGCCAACCACCACACAAATCAATATTTGGTGCTTGCCACATCAAAAAGTGTTGCCAAGAATTACGTGGTGGATCCAGTGCTTAAATGGGGACTACATTCAGTAAAAGTCGATTGTATTATGTGAACAAGAAAAAACAACTAAAACTACTACTACTACTACAACATGGGCGTTTAGGACTCCGTCAAATAACGCAACTTCAACAAGGGCAACATGATTTAAATACCCTAAGAGCCAAAAGTGGCCTAGAAAGTATCCGATAAGCCGTGCACAAATATTATTGCCATGGGATAAGGACAAGTGTGTCGTTTTCAATACAGCATAGACAAAAACAATAAGATAATTGCATACGCCAAACCTAACATTGCATTATCATCAACAATATTGACTAATCATACCATTACGAAATGACCAAACTACCCTCGGCATACAACCTACTGAATGACACAAATATATCCAGTCCCTTCGACTTCTATAGTTTACCAATAATCTCCGATAATATCGGAGAGGCGATTTTCGTCCATACAAGCAAGAAAGAAGGGGCAAATTTGTCACTTAAAAAATCAAAGCTTACCAGAGAAGGGAGATACCGGAGGAGTTGAGCCAGCCGGAGACACCGGAGGCGAACCACTCTGATAACCAGGTGGCTTAACTATCATGATACTGCGTGTAACTCTCGGCGCTTCCAGCGGCAATTCGTCGCCGTCTGATCTCACGTTCCCACCATCAGTTTCTAAACGATCAAAACATAAAAGACAAAAAATCAGCATCCAATTCATCGATTACGAACAACTTTTCTTCACATTTTCATTAGTCACAAGTACATAAATTCATAAATTCTTTGTTCTTTGATTTGCATGCAGTCATCATGTTAGTTAAACTATATATTTAGCTCAGAATATCTGAATTGTATGATCGGAATAAATATTAGATGCAGCTTTGGTTTCAGTGTTCAGTTTCATTTTACTCTATTTCAAGTTCCCAGAGTTTCCATAGATCCGCTGAAAATGCGTCACCGGCTTATTTCATACCCTTGCCGGAACTTGACCGGAAACTGAAGGTGGAATGCTTTCGTAGCTTGCCGAGCCCGGTCTCAGGGCGCGGCCCGGCCAAAGTGTCGTCCCACAACTGGTCAAGCAAGCCCATAGCGCACTTTAGCGAGAACCGGAATATTCTACCGAATCTGACCGAAGAAGCTCTTCTGATAGAGGAAGTGAGAGTGGAGTAGCGTAGATATTTAACGTCGAGGTGGTGAGTAACGTTCGAACAACTCCGGATTAAAAGCCGAACAGTTGTGAAGGGGCGAAGGAGATCTGGACCGTTGATGTAGATCTGAGAATCGGGAGATGACGTGGCAAGAGGATCGAGGAGCACGTCATAAAGGATAAGATCGATATGACAGAAGGTGGGGCCCACTGACCCGGAGAAATGTCATACAAAGACGAACACGTGGCGGGTAGAGATATGAAGGAGGTGGGTTGTCACGTGATGGGTCCTTTTTGTCTAGAATACTCCTCACTTTATCAAAATGGGCTTTAAGTGACCTCGGATTCTGTTGCAAATTACGAAATGGACCAAAAAAGATTCTGGATTTGGGCTCTAAATCAGCCTTGGATTTGGTTAAAATTACGTTGACTTCACGAGATTCCATGGGATTCTCAGCAGCTCAGCCGCCACGTATCCAAATGTTTGTCTAAGGAATGGTACAATCAGTTGTAAAAAAAAGAAAATGATATTTAAAAGAAGATTTTTGTTTACTCTATATAATATTAATATTAAGATTTTTATTTGAAAGGCAATATTAGTAGTTAGAGATTTACAGGATGTTATATCTGTTCCATTATCATGTATAAAAAGTTATTTCTTATTTATATTATATCATATTAATATTAGGGTCCTTTTTCTTTTTCTTAATTAATATTAGTAATTTAATATGGATTGCGAGTTTGCATTAATTCTATTATAGTGGGTCGAATATATATATATATATTTTAAAAACTAACATTAAAAATTAAAGATTTATTTAGAATTTATATTATATCAATTCTCTCTATTCCGAAGAAATAGACGTTGAAATTAAAAAATATACATCAAACAGCTTATCTTCTTATTCTCCAATTAATCCGATAAGAGTATTTATCATCCTAATAAAATGGAATGATTATACTAAAAAAGAATTTCAGACATACTCTTTTTTAAGTATTTATTAAGTATAAACTTTTTGTCTATTAATTTATTTATTTATTTTTTGTCTTGTTATACAACAGAATTTAAACCTCAAATTTGAGATAAAGTATAAGTATTTTGACTGGTGATGTCGGTAAAAACTTTCACTTAATAAACAAAAGAAAATTAGATATATTGCATGGATATGGGAAATATTAAAAGTTTCATCGTCATAAAGTGGAAAATTAAAACTCTGTTGCAACCTTGTGCATTGATTTTCTCTTTTCATACACAGTTTTTAAGATTACGTCAGTAACAAGTAGTAGTCAAGATGGAGAATTTACGGTACTTTTGTTCTTGGGCCTAATATTTCATTATTTTCTCTTATTTATTAAATATCTTATAACCCCTGATATTAATTGTATCACTGAAATTTATTACTGTTTTAAGATAATTATTAATTTTTAATTATATCAAAGTTTGTAAAAGTACACGTCATTTTTATATTGGGTAAATTGCAGTTAAATTGACCACCACTAACTACCGCCAATTATTATTAACCACCATCAAATATTATTTGTTCATATCACTGTAAATACATTAAAATTCTTATTCAACATATACGCAATAATATCATCACTATTACTATTTAAACAACTATTTGTTATAGATTTAAAGTTAAGTTTCGATACTCAAATATTAAACTTTAAATTTTTGGTGAACGATTGTTCAAATACCAATGATGATAGTATTATTGCGTAAAGTACTCAACAATGATTTGAATGATATTCATAGCAATTCAAACGGATAACAGTTGATCAAAGTTTGTCATTATTTATCTTTGCAGTCACCAATTGTCGATTACTATTGCCAATTGTCATCCCTTTAATTTATATTCAAATTCTTGTTAAACGTTATTTGAACAATGTCTTGTCATAAATGTGAGTAAATTTTTGAGTGTTGAAAATTTAATTTTAAATTTATGGCTGCAAATAGTTGTAATAGTAATGATATAATTGTAAATAATGTTTAACGAGAATGAATGACGTTCGATAATGGTCTATAGTAGTCCGCGAAGATCGGCAGTTAATCCAACTATAAGTCGTCCAATAAGAAAATGACATAACAATGTTAAATTACTTAACTTTCCTTAAGAAGTAACAATTTTTACTAACAAAAATAACACAAAGGTTTTGGATATTAGCTAAACAACAAAAGATCGCAGAGTATAATGTCAAACAAATGGGGAAACGGGAACTGTAAACATCGCACTTCCCATCGAACAGTCCTGTTCTTATGTACTCGGATGCAATCAATCCTCTCAGTGCATCTTTTATGTGAGTTTCACCTTCAGGAATGGACTCAGATAAAGAAAAGTCAAATGGTTTGGGAACATATTCTTCATAGAATACGATGTGGCGTGATGTGAGATCTGTGAGAACAATTGGCCCGGAGAATCCGATATAGAGAACAACAATTACGTGCGCTATACATAAATATATCTTCGTTGCAATCTTCAACTTGTGTTTAAGTAGTAAAAACCGAATATAGGATTCACCATGGTGATAAAGTAGATCATTAAATGTCTCGTACTCTAGATTCAAAAAGTAGAACAGGAATTTCAGCCTCTAACCAGCATCCGATTAACTTTAAAACATTTTTGTGAGGCAAATGCAATGGTATTAATACAATATTTGTGTGCATCCAAAAAGCCGTCGTCAACATATATTGGACGATCCTGCAGAAAACCACAATACAAATTGTATTCAACTCCATATGTAATGATGTTCCAAGGACTGTAGTCGTTTGTTGCTGTCCTGAGCTCTTTTGCGGGAAAACTACGAATGGGATAATATTTACCATTGGAAGAGGCAATCAACTTTTCTAATAATATTTTCTCATTTCTTATCATGAGTTCTTTCTCATTTGCCTTCTCCTGATACTTGCTTAATTGTTCTCAAAAACGAACTCATGATATCCTGGAATGCACATCATGCATGCATGCAAAGACCATATAAAAGGAAAGAATATTGATTTGTTGTGAACACAAAGCAATAAATAGTTCAAATTTTCAAAGAAAAATCCTGCAAGTCACAGGAAAAAAAAAAAAAAAAAAGCAGGGAGAGAAGGGGGATCCTTGAGAGAGAGAGCTCTCTGGAATTGGCACCTGAAGCAAAATGAAAGTAACGAGAAAGAACTTTGTTTGTTCTTGTAAGTATGAAAGTCTTCACAGTCAACCATAATTATTCAAAGTCGTGGGAAAAGTATGCCACTAGCAAGGCAGTTTCATTAAAGTTACCAATTTCCAAGGAGAAATAATCAATGACACAAGATTTATATGATTTATATGCTTTTACAGCAAAACAAAATTAGGCTCGGTTTCCGTTCAATATGGAGTGATCTTAAGAGCACCTCAACTCATCAGTGTTCTGGTACACAATTCATTTCGTGTTCGTGAATGCGAGTGTTTTTAGAGACAATAGGAGGTTCATAACGGAAAACCAGATGGACTGGCCCTGCATTTTACTTGCTTTCCGGTCGTAGTTTTTTGTTGCTTTCTTAGCTCTTTAGCAGTGAAGCTGCAAATTGGATTCTATTTTCCATTACAAGACGTAATCAACTTTATTAGTGAATTAAAACTGTACATTCTTCATCATAAATGCTTTCTCTTCTGCCTCTTTCAGATTCTTGTCAGGATATATATGTGCGAACTCGTACGTTGGTAGCAGCAACTATATGCAATCCTGGATACTGATGTCGTGTACTGAAGAACAGCTGACCAGAGTTCATAGAATTTAGCCGTGGACGGCGAATTCAGACATTAATTACATAAAAAAAAAAAAAAACTTTGAGAGAGACCGTATATAAATTTTAAGATGTCAAGAACACGTCTTTGAAGAGAAAAGGAGTGTAGACTTCGATAAATAAGTAACTATTTTGTTTGCGTGTATGTTACATGCAAGCACGACTATACATTTGTTTAAGTTGTTATGCCACATCAACAATTGTTGGCCTATCTTCTGGTAATTGGTTCAGAAATTCACATATAAGTTGTTCAAAAGCTTGCAATTGCTGCTCTCTCTCTTTCTCAGGACACGAGCCGTCTTCAACGATTATATGATCTACTATCTCATTAAATCTGTTATCTTCAATACATTTCTTTACACATTTCAGGAAATAAGAGAAACCAATATCATTTGTAGCACGGGTAAAGCAAAGGTCTTTCCGAAGCAGTCCCGTCAAAAGCGAAATTGAAAGTACACCGAAACTATAAACGTCGCACTTCTCATTGAATTTAAATGTAGGTATATACTCGGGTGCCATGTATCCTATTGATCCTGACGCTACACCTAATTTTTCCAAATCTAATTTTATGTGGGTTTCACCTTCTGGAATAGATTTTGATAGTGAGAAATCAAACATTTGGGCAACATTCTGTTCATCGAGTATGATCTTTGATAACTTCATATCTCTAAAAATGATGGGTCTGGGGAATCCTACATGAAGGTACGAAACTGCATGAGCTATATCCTTTGCAATCTTTAATCTCTGTTTCAATACTAATGGTTCGAAACGATCAGGACTTAAAATACGACTAACAAGAGTCCCATACTTTGCAGATTCAAGAACTAGAATGGGAATAACGGTCTCTAAGCAACATCCAATCAGCTTTAAAATATGATTACGCATCATTTGTGATGCATATACTATGTTATTAATACAACATTCGTATGTATTATCCCTATCGTTCCGGAACTTCATCACAGAAATTGGGCGCTCCTGCCAAAAACCTCTATACAATTTAAAGAGACGATCTACTTTTTATAATTTGTTTTCTTTCATAGTTGTTTGTTTCTATGTTGAGTTCTTGGGCAGAGAAGGTACGAAAAGGATTGCATTTACCATTAAAAGCTGCAATCACCTCTTTTAGTATACTTTCTCAGTTCCTCATCATAAGTCTTCCTGTTTTATCTGTATCTTCCCTCTGCTTGAACTTTCTTAACTTTGAAGTCATCTACAAGGTAGCTAGAAATCCATTAAATTGAAATCAGTTTAATACAATTAATTATACAAGAAGCATATGTACATAACAAAAAAAAATACTTTATCTTATGATATGTGATCTACTAATTAACAATTGCAGAGTTCATAAACTGATAGATAGTAGAGATTAATTCACAAGAAACTAAATACAAGCTGCTGATGAAGAGGAGAATATTATACGGACCCGTTGAAGGGAAGTTGATCAGATATCTGAGCTGATAAACAAAACCCGAGGCTTTATTGTTTGAGAATGAGTTATTAAAATCAAGAGATTAGTATTATATTGGCTTTCTTGCTAATTAAGAAGATTCCTTGGGCATGCAGTAAGTGTAAGCAAAGCAATTTGCTTAACAAACCGGATAATCAAATGGTTTATTATTTGTAGCAGTTTGAGTTGCGTGATTAAGTTAACAGAATATTAATAAATAAACTAAACAAGTTTAATTTTGTTATCAATATATAACATATCCTTAATATATTATTATTCAAACAAGCGGCCAGCTGACATAGAATTTCAATGAATAATTTCAAAACAATCAACATAAATTACCACTGCTGGCCTATCTTCTGCTGTTTCAGACAGGCAGTTTAAGATATTAGATTATTTAGTTTTTCTAATAAGTCTAGCGAATTAACATAAATAGGGACTTGGATTCAAAATATAAAATAAAAACATGAAGAGGGAATTAACAAGAAATTTATTTTGGGTAAGCTAAAATTTACATGAAATTGATTAGGAAATTTTAATCATGAACACTTCAAAATTAGGCATTATGTTAGTGTATCTTCGGGTAATTAGGGACACGGTTAAGAGCAAGTTCTGCTCTTTCTCAAGACTTGATCCATCAACAAAACTATTTTGGGATCTAATATCACAAGCTAATTATTCTTATGATTTTCTCTCACAAGATCCTGTAAGATTTACTGATCATCAATGTTCAAAGTAGAAGTGTAAACTACTCTTTCTCCTTCAAAAGCTCAAGCAACATTGCACCCAAACTATAAACATAACCAGTATTCAATTACTCAGTTGCAAGAAGTCAAATAGTTCCTGTCACTCTATCTTTCGAATGTGTTTCACCCTGTGGAACAAACTTCGATAGGAAAAAATCAAACAGTTTGGGCAACATGTTGTTGATCGAACATGATATTCAATGGTTTGATATCTTTAAACACAATGGGCCTCAGAAAATTTCACGGGGATATGCAACAGCAATAGCTATTTCCTTGGCAATCTTGAAAATATTAAGCCAACATGCGGATATGCAACATGCCTGAAAATATTAAGCCATGAACGATATATTTGTCTGAGTTGTTTTCCTACATCACTCATCGTTGGTATACCTTCTGCTCATTCGCATACACATTTAAGAGCAAGCTCCGTGAAAACTTGCAATTGCTGCTCTTTTCCAGAAGATTCTCTACTTCTGTTGCTATGAATAACAGAATCTACTATCTCATCAAGCGTAATACTTTCAATATGTTTCCGCATTCGATGCAATAATAAATAATTATCTGTAGCTTCATTAGTGAAGTACATTTTTTGCCCAGACAAAATCACAAGTAGCAATATCCCAAAACTGAAAACATCACACTTCTCATTGTAATAGCCTAAAGTTGCATACTCAGGTGCAACAAATCCCATTAACCTTATTCGCACTGCTTCTTGTATATGAGTTTCACCTTCTGGAATGTACTCTGCTAGTGAAAAATCAAACAGTTTAGCATTAAGATTTTCATCAAGTACAATATATTTTTGAAAACAATAGGCTGAGGAAATCCAATGTGGAGATATGCAAGCGCATTTGCTATCTCCATTGCAATCTTCAACCGGTGCATCAATAGCAAAGGTTCGAAATTGGATGGACAAGGATCATGGATAAAATTAGCACGAGTTCCATACCACACTGATTCGAGAACTAGAAGGGAAATTTGAGTTTCTAAGCAACGTCCAACCAACTTTAAAAAATTTTTATGCCTCATTTGTGATGCAAATACAATGTCCTTCAAACACCATTCATATGCGTCAAACGTGTCATGGCTTTGAAACTTCATAACAGATAGTGAGCGGCCATGTAAGAAAAAATTGTACAAGATACACAAGAACCCTTTTTATAACTTTTCTGGTTGTCATAATTGCTTATCTTAAGCTCTTCATCAGAGAAGCTGCAAATCGGACTACGTTTACCATTAAATGAGGAAATCAACTTTTCAAGTAGGTTTCTGCTGTTCCTCATCAGAAATGTTTTTCAATCTTTCTTTTCTGAACATTTTATTGTTCTCAAAAATGAACCCATCATCTACAGAGAGACTTAGTGGGATGGGTGTGCCACAGACATTTAGTTTCACTTGAAAAGTAAAGTGTTGGTAAATTCTGTCTACGTATCAGACTGATAACTAAATATAGAAAAAAATTATGTGACATGCTGAATGAAGGAAGGATGTACCTGTTGACGGCCAATTGAGGTTCAGGTAGAAAGATAGAGAAAAAAGAGGAGCTCTGTACTTGGCTATGAGCAGAATAAAAAAAAAATTAAAAGAAGCCAGTTTCCTCTTCGAAGTATGGAAGTGATCAAATCATCAATGTAAAAGCTTGAAAATACCAGTTTCCTCTTCCAAATCAATAAATGATCCAAACTGCCGCTCCTCAAAATGAATTAGCACAAACAGGATTTTATTTTAGATTTGGCAAAAAATGATCACAATATGTATATAGGAATTAATTAATATTAGATTAAAAATTACACACAAAAGTGATACAGTTGTCTAAGTTGTTTTGCAACGTCAACCATTATTGTTCTATCTTCTGGTGTTTTTTTAACGCATTCAAACGTAAGTTGTGCAAAAAGTTTGTAGTTGCTGCTCTTTCGACCTGTGTCTTCAACGATTATAAGATATCTACCGTCTGAATCAATATGTTCTTCTTTCTTAATATACTTCTTCACATGGCACCGTTATCAGCGTGAGCTCTATCATAGGCTTTCTGACCAGCCAAAGCTCAAGTAGCAGTATACGTAGTGACGCCATAAACATCCCATTTCTCATTGTACATGTGTTCAGATGCAGCATAGTACTCTTCTGGAATGTATCCTATTGTTCCTAATTCGTCACTTCTAATTTTATGTGTGTTTCATCAGTAGTATTTGGAGGAGATTCTGATCGTGAAAAATCAAACAGTTTGGCAACACTTTCTTCATTGATTATTAATACGAACATTGGGCCGATGACCTGATATCTCTACAATTAAACGACAGGCTTGAAAAGGGAATTCAGGGTGGAGATACATGCCAGTGCATGGGCTATATATATCCACCAGCAATCTCTAACCTATTTTTCAACGGTAAAGGTCGTTCAAAAGGAGAATGCTGATGAGGATTGTAAATAGTGAATACGATCACCAATAGTCCCATACTCCACAGATTCAAGAACTGGAGTGGGGAACTTCAGTCTATAAGCAGCATCCGATCGATCAGCTTTAAAATATGTTTATGATTCATTTCTAATGCGTATGCAACGTTATTATATTAATGCAACATATGCGAATTTAATTTCCTTTTCGTCATTGAAGTACATTCATAACAGAAAATCAGAAATTGACTGCTCCTGCCAAAAATACTTGCATAATTTGCAGGAAAGGTATCCTTTTATCAAAATTCTTCTCATCATAGTTGTTAATTTGTTGCTAACTAGAGTTCTTTAGCAGAGGACATATGATATTTGTGAGCTCTTACAAATTCCGCGTCAGAATGAATGTACAGAAGAAACAAACTTACCTAGCTCTAGCTTGCTTAATAATTCCTCGGAAGTGAATGAAAAAAAGAACGAAAAAGTAACGAAGCATTTAAAAAGGATTCGGCATGCATGCATGCATGGAAATGGAGCATTAAACATGTATCGACACGCAACATTAATAAAAGTAAAATTGCATGGTCAATATTTATTTTACGATTTAACCATTAGTCTCATTTTATTTCACATTCATAACTTTTCAAAAATTAATACAATTTTTTCTCCTCATTATGATATTTCATGTGAGTGAAAAAAAAAATAAGCCTCTATTTTTTTCTTCAAATATTTATTAATATGCGACATTAATAAAATGGCATAGCCAAGATTTATTTTATTTATTTTAACATATTTAATTTATGAACTCAATTTATTAAAAGTAATGACTTCTTAATTTATCATAACGATATGGCACTTTTGCCCGTCACCTCGATATTTTCCGTATGGATTACAATCTTTTATTATATCGGGCCGCACCACACACTTCCATGCGTTATAATTTGGCCTAGTCTCCATTTAAGGCGGAGCATCATTAAAACATCCCACTAAATTTGTTTGAGCAATTACTGGTGGTCATCTAGTTTCAAACGTTGGGCCGTAGTATTCTTCAATGTGGCACTAATTGGGCCCATCTTTTCGGCCTATACTACAGCGATGTTCGCGCCGTTTTCTCCAAAACCAGAAGTATTGTAGAGAGGCTCGTGAAAGCCGGACAGCAGCGTGCTTCAAGGTAAGATGGTAATATATTTTAGCGTTTAAGGAGGCCGAAAACCCGAGCCCGGAATCTGATCCGCGACTAAAAATTCGGGTGCGGATTTAATCAAACCCGCATAAACGCGGACCGCATACCGGCACTTCCAGATTGAGGTAGACAAAATTAAAAACAGAAAAAAAAAAAAAAAAAAAGGAAATCTTCTATACTCCCGGCTAATTTTGACTATTGTCAACACACCCCAAAATTTAAGGAAAGTCATTACATTCCGTCCAAACTTCAGTTTTTCGCCGTTAAATCTAACAATTGATCGTAATTAACTGCGTAGAAAGATAATATAATTCTAAAAACTCAAAATTAAATTTTATATTTTTTTTATTCTTTTCTTTTTTTTTTTTCTTTTTCTTCTTCTTTCATGGCTCATGTAAGTAGCATTTCATGACTGTTGCAGACAATCTCTGATGACTGGCAGGACTGAATAAAAAAGAGGGAAGGAAAAAGAGACTTAGAGAAGAAAACAAAAAGAATTTTTTTTGTTAATTTAAACTCAAAATCAATGTCTCTCATTTCAGTTACGTGATTTCAATTACGCGAGCAGATTTTTGGGTGCACAACGATAAAATCACCTTGCCGGCAACCACCATCCAACCGAACTTCCTTCCTCGAGCCGCCAGCTCTCCTTCCAATAACCACGGTTCTGTTAACTTTCCCCCATCAACCACCGCTATCTTACCTAATTTTCTATGTTTGCAAAATTCGTCCAAGCCATAAATAGGCGATTAGGGAATGTTTAAACTAATATTCTTTTTAATTTAGTTCCGTCAGTGATTTAGGCGAAGGTTAAAGAAGACAGCAAATATGGAAAGAAAGAGATTTATTGGCTGTGGCATTTCTTAGCGGTGGAGTCCGCTTCCATAAGAAAGCAAAAAGCCTAAAAATTCAGAAAATTAGAAAAGTAGTTGTAACCGGGTATTCACCGGTTGCGGGTACCCGAATCGTGGTGAGCCAATTAAGTCCCGACGCGGGTTTTCTGAAACCGGGTCGGACCCGGAATATTTACACCTAAAACTGAAAGGTTAGGTGAAAATTTGTTGTGGCCTCCTGCAATTACATGCGAACCAATATGCAGGAGAACGGTATTCCAATGTCTGATTATTGAAGCAGTTGAGCTGGATTCACTGAGTCGAAACCATGTCCGATTTCCAGACCTCGACTCACCGTGCAAAATGGATTTTCACTCCTCAGGAGCTTGTAAGTCTTGCCCTTGATCGTATTTAGTGCCGTGATTTTTTCTTTTTCTTTGATCATACTTTTTTCTGTTTGGTTTCTAGAAAACTGCGACAGCAAGTGAGTAGAGATACGAAATTTTCTGGTCTTAGAGTAATTTTTGGTCGTTCTGCTAGAAACGGAGTCTTCATTTTCTCCTTGGTAGCTGTGAAAGCGTGGAAAGAAAAAAAGAACTGAAATGGTTAATTATATGTGCTTTCACTTCTCCACTGAGAATTTTGGTGGAGTTTCCATTTTTTATTATTTTAAGTTAAGTACTGGTATTATTTTACTGTCTGGTTGTCTAGAAACTGTCAGTTTAGGGATAGAAATGAGGAGAGAAATGCTTTCCTTTTGTCCTGTCATTCTTGGCTCTTACATTTTTATTGTATTCTATAGAATTAAAGGAGTTTTTGTTACATGTGTTGCAAGATCATACCTTAATTGTAAGTTTGGATATTCTATTTTATAATTATCAGTTTTGGTAAAAGGTTTTTCTTTTTACTGATTAGATTGAGAAGTATAAAGCTGCTAATCGAAGAGCAATACAAACGCTGGAGAAGGTACGCCAGCAGCCTCATCTCGTGACTGTGTGTGTGCTTTGCATGTAAATTAGAGTAGGAGTAACAGTCTATGATCATACAATTTGTTATGTGGTGCCACTTTTATCTTTTCAAATAAATTGTCATTCAATGGTTTGATCCATCACCTCTTTGGTAGGATAGGCTCTTTCATATGTGTTAATGTTGCTAACATTTTGTTATGTATTGAAGTATGGGACAACACAAATGGAAGTTGATGTTGACGGGTCATTTTCATATCCAGAGCCTCAAACTAATGCAAAGGACAATAGTATGTTTTTTGTTGTTTGTTTCTGTTCATGTTTTGCACTCTGTTTATTTTGAATAAACCATTCCTTAGTCAGAAGTTTCAACTGTTACCTGTCTTCTTGTTTCTATCCCAGCTGAAAAGCATTCTCGTTCAAAACCCCTCAGTATTGAAGAAGAACATTCTATGCGAGTATTTTATGAGAATAAACTTCGAGAAGTATGCAGTGCATTTTACTTTCCTAATAAAATTCAGGTAAGTTATTCTGTATCTAAATCATTATAATCTTCTAAAAAAACAAAAAGAAAAAGATGAAAAAGTCATATGGATTTTGTTTACCCCTTATGGGATTTGTTCACATTTGCAGGCAACAGCTCTCTTGTACTTCAAAAGATTTTATCTGCAATGGTCTGTCATGGAACATCACCCAAAGAATATAATGTATGATTCATGCAAAACTTTCTTACATTCTCAACCAAAAGTTGCAAATGCTCTTTTGATAATTTGTAAGAACTTTTTATTGTGAACCAGAAATGCATCAGGTAAGTATTTGAAAAGATGTTTGGACAGAACAAGAATCAAATTGATACTTTACTAGGGTCACTTGGTATGACATTTCTTTAACAGTTGCCTTTCCCTCCTATTCTCTTTCATTCCAAGTGAAAATTGCACCTTTAATATGTGTCTCCTTTATCTCCATTATTCACCTGTACCATATTGTTCTTAAGGTGATCATCCCTGAATGGCCAATTGTTTAATTAATAGTTGCTTACGTATTATGAAATTCCTTTTTCATGGGTGCAGGTTAACTTGTGTTTATGCAGCTTGTAAGATTGAAGAAAATCATGTTTCAGCAGAGGAGCTTGGGAAAGGGATTTCGCAGGATCATCAGATGATTCTCAACTACGAAATGATTGTTTATCAGGTATAATTTTAAGCTCATCTGTCATGGTTGTCTATATTTCTCTTTCTCGGTGGTTGGCTTAAAACATGTCTTGTCATCAGGGTTTGGAGTTTGATCTTATTGTTTATGCACCATATCGTCCACTTGAAGGTTTTATAAATGATATGGAGGTAAGATTTATTGATTCATTCCATACCAATGCTTCTCTTTCATGTATGTAGAAGAAAATCCTCACGACCTTTATTTTTTAGTTTTTATTATTATCTCTTTTGTGTTACATAATGTTTTCTTTCCTTGTTCTGTGTGTTGCAATTGCAACTGTCAACAATAAACTTTGATTTTAGGATTTCTGCCAAGCAAAGAATGGCCAATTACAAATGCTGAAGGTAACTTTGGTCTTATCCTCTGTAACTATATGTCTTGCACAAGTTGAATTTTGAAAGTATTCTCAGGACAAGGCAATTGTTTATGTCAGTTTACATAGAGGAGCTCAGATTCATATGATGCATGTTGTACTATTTTGTGGTAAAATATGATTAGAAAAAAGAAAAAAGAAAAACAGAGGCACGTGATGATTAGAAAGCTGTATAAATTTTGAAATTGGTCCTTGCAAATTTTGAAGGCAGCTTGACTACAAATCCACTTTTGAGTGGGTGTAGATGTCAGACTGAGTGTTCTACAAGTGCTGAGTGTTGCGGCCATATTGCCTGATTGTTTCAGTTTTGCTATTCTCATTCATTTGTTTTATGCATCCTCATTTTCCTCACATGAAAATTTTGGAAATTATCAGTTTTACTTCCCTATAGTGTCTTCGTCAGAGAACATTGATTTAATATGATACAAGTATGTAAATACATTATGGTCCAATAACTTTCACCCTACGTTCTATCCTATAACAGTATAAGGCAAAGCCAAATAGGGATGTTCCTGCACCGAAAACATAACTCAGTTTAAGCAATTTAGTTGTAATGTTTATATGTAATGTTCGTCTTGTTGGGTTGCATATGCCTGGAGGTTATTTTCACGTGATTCAATGGACCCATCCTCCTCCTAATTTATATGCTAATTATCTGTCTCATGTGCTTATATATTGTAGGATTTGCATGAAACTGCAAGGATGGAAGTTGACAAAATCATGCTCACTGATGCACCACTTCTCTTCCCCCCTGGGCAGGTAATCATGATCATTTAGAGTCCCCGTTATATCAGAGATTAGATTTTCTTACTAATTCTTCAAGCACAGAGTCAAGACTAAAACCTGAAATGAAGATTTATCTGGTCTTTAACCTTTTTAACTTGGCTCATCTACTGGCATGGTGCAGTTGGCTTTGGCTGCTTTACACAGTGCTAACAAAATGCACAGAGTTGTCGACTTCGATAGGTTTTGAACCACTTCATGGATTCTTGTTGGATTTTGTGCTGATATCAGCAATTAACTTCTCTTTTTTGGTTACATATCATGTCAGGCTCATTTAGTGTCATTGACCATGAATATATACTCCTTTGCAGGTACCTAACAAGCATTCTATCCCGTCAGAATTCTGCACACACCATTTCAGAGCTTATAGAATCTTTAAACGCCATAGATTCTTGGGTATTAATTTATTCTTTTTTTTCTTTCCTATTACTTTCTGATTGAAATCTGGAGGCGTGAAGAGACTATATGTGCAATGGTTACACTATCATATATTTAATGAGAACAATATTTTTTTCCCTTGAGCTGCATTTGCAAATATAGTTTTTATTTTGTTGCCATGAACAAAGGTGATGGAATATAAGTTCCCTTCAGAGAAGGATATGAAGCACATCAATCGGAAACTGAAATCTTGTTGGGGCCATAACTCACACGATGAGTACTGTCTATAACACTTCTTATATCTACATATATAACCTTCTTCTTACGGTACGCTGCTTTTTCCTCAGACCCTTGCTCTTATCTTGTTGCTTTGCAGGTGCAAGAAACGGGAAAAAAAATCAAAGCACAAGTCCAAGAGTTCAAATGAAATGCAAAATGGCCCTTAAACAGTATGTTTCGACCTTTGCTCATGATTCTTATTCATTTTCATCATAATATGAGAGCAGTTTTGGCTCCCCATTTTGCTTGGCTGCCCAACAATAGATTCTCGTAGGATTATGTATGTTTTGCTGGTGACCCAGACTGTTTTAGGAGATAAACTATTTTAAGCCGCTTTTATACTGACTTGGGAATATTTGAACAGATAAAAGTGGACCTAGCTTTTCACTGTTTAAAGCAAATTCTAGCTTGATCGAGAAATCTTGCCAGGGAAGGGTGATGAAAAGATCTTTATTTATTTTTGCAATATGTGCCTAGAAATTATCAAGAATTTCAGTGCAGCAATTTTGTGAGTGAGAAATTTTGGCAATTATGTTGTCAACACAGAACAAGTACATTGTTGAACTTATTCAGCAGTTCTGTGAATTAGCGAATTATGTATTTAATTATTTATTTTTCTAATTTTCTTCATCTCTTGCAGTTTGCTTCATCATTGTGAGACAATGGTGTTTGTTTTCATTTTGGAATTAAAATATAATTTGCTCTTGTAATGCAAAGGCAAGTGAAAGTAAAGCAAGGTCATTAAATTAAATCCAATACGTTCATTATTTTTTAGAATAGGGTATATAAAGAATATACAATTGGGACATATTTACATGTTATAAAATTAAATTTTGATTTTGAATGAGGGTATATACCGAAGGACGGACCATTAGTATTAAATTCACTGAGGTTGAGGTATCCTATTATTTTTACTAAATTAATTGATAGAAAAAATAATATTGACAAAATGACAGGAAGTGGTAAAAGGAGTATTCGCCGGGAAACAATTACCTCAATAATAATTGAGGCTCAATTGTACATTTATGAGCTACCGGTACATATTTATATTTTTTGGCAACAAACGACGTCGTTCACTTCGTTCGAGACTCCAATTTTCGGCGTCAAAACCCAGAACCCCTCACTAGCTCAGCTCCAGTAACAGCTTCTTCAATGGCGTACCCTGTCTCCATTAGCTTCTCGGCCCCTCTCCGCGCTGTGGAAAACTCAATCAAGGTATGTTACTCTCCAAAACCCTAGTTTTATTTCTCCAATTTTATTTCAACAACCCGCTGTTTGGTTCCCCTGAAAAATGAAAAGCTCCACCATTGTCTTGTCTTTGTTATTGCCAAGCCTTTTTACATGGATAATTTCGTAAACTTAAATTCTTCTGCAACTATTTTTCAGCAAATTTACTGCGAAAAAACTGCCCTTGCTGGACTATCAAAGAAAAAAACTGCTAGAACAGGTTTTGCTCTTCAATTTTCTTGTTTTGCTTACTTTTGATGCTGATAATTTGTTAATAGACAATAAAAAATTATTTATTTCTTTGATTTTTATTTTCGTTAATGCTCCCTACCATTGATCGCTAGTTCAATCTAGTTGTTCCATGGGTTCAATTCTCTTTCTATGTTTCCAAACACTAGCTAAATTGTTTTGCAAAATGTTACTATTTTGAGGAGATGTGAACAAGTAATGTCAATGAGTTTGATACTAATTGAAGAAATTCAGATGGAATTAGCTGAATCCTGTCAAATTGAGGTCAGGGTGGAATGAATTATATAAAACCTCAAGTCTGAATTAATCATAGCATAAGCTTAGTTCATATTCCTTCCTATACTAATTGACTTCCATGCAACTACTAAACTGGGTCTAGGAAGTACAGAGACTTTCGAAGTTTGTTCATTTGCATAGGAAGGAATTTGTTTGAAGTCAATTGGGAGATTTAAAGATCAAACTTTTTGTTACACTAACTTTTATTTTAATGACTATCATGTGCACACACACATGCACAAACACAAATAGAAAGAGAAAGTGATCCTAGTTCTGGTGCTATGAATACAAAAGTGTATATGGACATACATGTGCTTGCTTCATAAATTGACAATATGAACTTTATTTGTAGGAACCAACTGTCTTGCTCACCACAGCTCAATAAGAGGCTTATTTTCTATGAATCTGAGCTGTCATCGTCATTTAACATCATCCTCAAAGCATTTAGGTGGAATTGTTTCTTGTTTGGATGTAAGTTCTTGTACTCATAACACAATAATAACTGGTTATTGGGTTGGACCAGATGTTGACGATGGTTGGGGTTTTGTAGAAGCTTTTATTAATCAAATTACTTAATTTTCTGAAAGACTTGTGAATGGCTTGCATTGTTTCCTTTACTTGCCTTTGCTAGATGGATGATGAGCAATGACCCAAATACACTTGTGTTATATAGGAAGTAAACCAAGTCTGATATCATTGGATGGAAAAGTTTAGGTGGATAGTGTGCATTTGGCTAAACGCACTTCTGGATATTTTGGTTTAAATAATTTATTGACTATCAGAAAGACAGTGCTCTGGCCTTCACTAATATTTCTCTTGAAATTCTCTTTGTTCACTATGTCATGTTATTGATTCCTGAAACTATTATTACATTAAATTTCAGCCTGTAAAAGATATAGAAAAAACTAATTATAATTAGTTTTTTGAACAAATTCGAGCATAAGTATTGTTTACATACTTGAAACAAATTGCATGAATGAAAAGTAAACTTTAGAAAGAAGAAGAAAATTAGTATTATTTTTCAAATGGCAATCAATTTCTGAATAATTCAAAAGATCATAACTAAGCTTATGCTTTATAAAATTGGATGATATTACGACGTTCATATTTAACTTAATTCAAACTCCAACTTCACCGCATCAATTATTTATAGCCAAATTAATATAATTAAATATCTTCTGATTTGTGGTAAACAATGTTTCCATTGAGTGTCAAACTACTGAATAGCTCCTCTATTTCTGTTATTTCTATTTTGCCACACAACATAGCTTGAAAATGCTGTCATATAGAAAACTTAATTGCGGTAATTATGCTGGAAGTGTTTCTTGTTCAAACCAAAATCAAGTGCTACTGCGTCAGGCTCCTCCTGAGATATTTTGGGCACAGGGAGAAAGATATTTTCCACTTTGTGCTTCTTACGTGAAGATCCATCACATTGCTTGTTGTGCATGAAGCAATATGTATCTAAATGATACACGCGGATACACATACACAAGCGCGCACTTGCACACTCCCACGAACACATGCAAGTGAGTGATTGCATATCGTTGGTCTGCTTCGATATGAATCAACTTGCTTCGTGGACCATTAGCTTTAGGTGTCAAATTATTTTAAGAAGATCAAAGCAGCTTTTGAAATGTGTATTAGGGCACATTGCGGTTTGCAACAGTGTTGCACTTGCTTACAGTGACTGCTGCAGCTCACATGGATAACCCATGATCCTCTGGCATTCTGTCCTTGAGAATGGGTGCACCAAATGTTGTAAAATACCAGTTTCCGAAGCATCGGTTGGTGATCGCTGACAATTAATGTGGTGTGAGCAGATTATGAAGTTCGATGCCATGATTCCATGGTCGGAGCCCATGGAAACAACATTCATTCCGAAGACATTGTACCAGGAAAAACCATCACACAGTTTTTCTCACTGATACCCTTACAACCAGTTTCTTGAGGTTTTCGAAATTGTACTTTTAAAGGAAACCATCTCATCTCCCTGCATTAATGGGTATGGCTTGGTTCAAAACTTTTAAATGTAATCAGCTTTTGTCTCTCACATTGTCTCATTTTCTGTATCTTTTCTCTTCTTTTATGGGAAAGCATATTTAGTGGGAACTTCTTCCATACCTCTTTGTATCAAATGCAGCTTAGCATTCATCAATTCAGAATATAGAGAGAAAGAACATAAGATAGTTGAGAAGTGGTCCCTCCAAGTGCTCACAGAAACCCTAGGTTGCATCTTGATACCTTATGTCTGACAGAATTTTTTAATTCTATTTTTTGTTTTTTAGGTTTTTACCAATCATCTCTTTTTATGGAAAGATTAGCCAATCCTTTTGCTTGTATTAAACTAAAAGCATGCCTAAAGATTTGAATTGGTCTTTCACGATTAATCATGTTTTGTGGTCCCAAATTCTAGGGTTTTGGAAAGCCCTAAATCAAGTACATATTCAACCTCTAGCTTATCTTGACTATTTCTTGTTTCTTTTTTTGCATACTGTCTGGTTAAACAGTGACTTGTTGTCTGCAACTAAACATTAAATTTTATGTGCAAAATCCTGAAAAGATCAAATGAATGAGTTATTGCCTGGGGGAGTCTTATTTGCATGAAATGAGATTGATGTGATTGATGAACTGAACCATATTTATGTGAACTTTATTCTCTTTACTTCATTTTCTTATTTACCCTTTCAATATTTGACAGTTTTCATTTTCTTCGTTCCCCTTCAATATTTGAGAGAATTTTCTTGTTTTTCATAAATTGTGTTAGATTCGTATAACTGAATGAGTTGATGTGTTCATATATGCTTTTAGACGAATGAATTCTTCATTACTTCCGGAGAGAGAATTGATTGAAAGTTGGAAAATTGTTGCAAAAAAGCAGGTACAAGCTACAGGGAATTGTTGAACACTAGATCACAGTCAATCAAAAACTTATTTTGATTGCGGAAGACAATATATTCTTTGGAAAATGTTATGGTTCTCATTAACACCACATGATGAACTGTGCGAGAGCTGAAGAACTTGAAATTAAGAATATTCAGTTTCCTCTTGAATTAGACTTTGACAAGTATCATACAAAGATATTGATTGCTTTTCATGGGAAAATGAACTACTCCATAAACAGACTGAAAAGAAGAGAGATTCTCAATCAAAGGATAGGACATTCCATGTTCATAGAAAAGTAGAAGTTAAGCAAGTGAACTTCTTGTAGATTAAATTTATACATGAACTTTGATTCCCAAAATCACAAACCAGCAATAATTAAACACTATTTCAAGTACAAAACATACAACTAGAAATCAGGTGAGTAATTTACAAGATTTACTCTCCTCCAAGTCCAACCGAAGAAAAAGGGGAAAGTAGAAGGAAATCCAAAGGAGAGAATAGCCATAGTAAGTTACCTTAAATTTCAATCAGTGGCTGTAATTCCGCGTCTTGCCCTGTTAATACCCTAGAGAAAATTGAAGAAACTTTTACGGTTACAAGTGACCCATTTGCCATCATCGTTGTTGTCGTCATCACGGCCACGAATAACCAGAAACAAGGTTGTGTTGTTCAAGATAGCTTTGTAATAGAGTTTTTTCCCTTGTCAACAGTTCTCAACTCTGATGGAGCACTGCTTGAAGTGTCATCATTTTGCTGCCTTGAAGTTTCTTCTTCTTCGTCAGGTTTGTACTCTTGGTTGCTGCTTGTAACTTTGGTTTGGTTATTAGCTTTCTCTCTTTCAGCTTCTCTATATTTATGCAAGTATCTAACTATAGCTTCAGCATAATTATCAAACCCTAGAGTACTGAGAGCCCAACAGATGTCATCTCCATTGACTGTCTTACGATTCTCCTTGTGACACTTGTCAGATGCTTCACCAGTTACAAAACTTATAAACTCTGTTGCACATTCTTGCATTGTTTGTTTTGCTTCTTTGGAAATCTTTGCACTTGGTGGCAGGATTTGCTTCATTATCCTACCCACGTTGGCAATTGGCAATAGCTTTTCTTGCTCATCAACCATATTTTCTATATTTTTCGATCGAACAACTATTTGATTGATCTTTTGAAACACAGGCACGTTGCTTTTCACTCTGCAAACTTGCTTTCTATATACTATATAGATGGGTCCATGTGGGTGTATATGTATATGCACATACATGTTGATGCCTGCATGCCATCATACATAAATGCCATGCAACACAATATGGACATACATACACACATTATATATACCTTGTGTATCATCATACAATAAGATATCGCCAGCAGGTGGGATTCTTTATGTTATAGTTAACATTTGATCTAAAAGTTTAAGCTATATCAGCTAAGGATCTAACATAATTAGTATTTAAGATTTAATAATATAGATGCAAGTATTTTAATTTGATGATATATAACTCACACAATTCTTATTTATAAAGATTTATTTCTCAATTATTTCTTAGTATATATAAACTTATTGAGTCTCATGCCAAGCAAAGAAACCTGCAATTCAGAATCAATATGACTGTAACTAAGTTACATGTAATGCAGAGCGTGCTGAAGGTCTAATTCACATTTTGTAAAATAAGATTGCCCACTGGATAACTAACAGCATAAATTTATTGATATGCAGCTGGAAAGCCTGCATGACCAAATTTTCCAAGTAATATTCCAGCAGCAAATCAAGTTCTTGAGTGAAAGTGAAGAAGAAACCTATCAGCTAACAGTCTAGCTAACTCTCATTCACTTTACAAATTCAACCATCACCACCTAGATTTTGGGAATATATAATTTAGGGGAAAAAGAATTAAAGCTTAAAGGTGTTCATGAATAATGGTCCCCTACCACTCAAATCTTTCTTTAACCATATAATCTGTAAACTTTTATGCTTAGATTATATTAAAACTTAACTTGATTTATTCTCTGTACTATTCAAAATGAGTGGATGATATTAGTGCACGTTTGCAAGATTAGTGATTAATCTAACCCCAGCATTACCAAAAAGAGCTGATTATCAACGCAGTTTAGTGCTTGATTACTTCATGTATAGGTTAGTTTTTAGGTCTGTTGATTCCCCCAATTGGCGGCAAAAGCTTGCATTTTCTCCTATGAATTTCAATCTCCAGTTAGGTAAAATTCCGGTGAAGCTTATAAATCTATGCGGATATGATGATCTAACAATGAAACGATTGCCTCTACCATCAGTGAACTTTGACTAAACTTACGTGTTGCCATATGTTAGTCTTTGTTGCCATTGCTTTTATTTGCTTGTTGCCGGAAAACAATTCCACTGCTACTACATTCTCACTTTGTAATTCATGGTTGCATTTTGTTATTCAAAGAAATTAAAAGTATATGCAAGGGAATCATGGTTAGATCCTTTTAAAGCAACTTGTTTAGTGAAATGAAATGATTTAAGAATTATTTGTGCACTTGTATGCTAAGTTTTGGTATAAAACGTGGCTGCATTGTTTATATAAATTAATATCAAAGATTAGTAATGGTGGGGTTAACAAAATATATATAGGGCTTTTCGTACAATCTTTGAGCAATATCTAGTACGGATAATTAACAGCCATTCAATTGAAATTACTGTTTGATATTCTTGTTCTTTGTTTTTTTTCAATTTATTTGTTTATATCACCATCATCATATTTAATGACTTACTAAATATAGAAGGGGTAAGCCAAAGGAAGTAGCTTTAATTTCTTGATGTATTTAGTGGTTTCAGCTTGTTACACTTGCGTATTCATTTATTTTATAATTTTGTAGAGATATATACTTGTTCTCATATCTTTGATTAAGGTTATTCATTATTTCATTAAGGAATATTGATGAAGATTGAATTTTCTCATCTTTTTGTACTTAATAGAGATTCTAAATACTATTTGAAGAGTCTGCCTGTCAAGAAGAGAGGTCTAACACGCCATATAAGTGAAAACGATGTTGACAACATCAAAAAGTAAAAACTTTAAAATAATCTTGTCCTCAATTAACCTTAATATCTACTTTGTTATTAGCAAGAGATTACAAATATCCCAAAACTAATGTTCATTTTCTAGGGGATTATGAGTTTGTACAATTTGGAGAATTAAGTCATTTCTCTGTCCTGGAGCTCTTTTCATTTTTTTTTTCCCAAACAAACTAATTAATTAGGCTTTTCAAGTATACCTTAATTAAGATCAATGGACAGATAAAAGAGCAGAAATGAATCAAATCATGCCAGAAGGAAAACATTTTGCTTCAGCAGTATGCCGTTTCTATACACTGAAGTTTCTATAGAGTAAAAAATGACAAAGATAAAAGAAGATTGCTATTCTGAAAGTAATTCACTCTTGTAGAAAGAAAACATTATATTCTTGTAGGTCTAAATATTTTTTTGGAATAGGATTGGTGCTTTAATTGATTTCTTTAATAGTATGAAGTTGGCTAATTATCTGGTAACCTAGCTGAATGAAAAGGTAGGTACGCTTCAGGAAAGTATTATATATTTTAAAGCTTTTTCTATTAACCCATCTAGGGTTTTGCAAAGTTTATGAGCAAAGGTAGCTAGCTAGGGTTTTCAATACTGAAATTTGCTCTCTAAACAGCATTAAACAATGTGATAAGAGTACCACATCCAAAAGGGATTCTGAAAAAACCAAGGTGATTTGAAGAACTGGGGAAAATTTCAAAACCCATTAGTGATAGATACCCTCAACTTAATTTGTTTATAGCTAAAATAATATTCCTTCCCTTGATCATCACTTTTTTTGCCTACTCAGATGGGTATTTGTTATCATATATCTGGTTTCACATTTGAAAGTTTCTTGTTGCTTAAAAAGAAAAATTTTGCCTTTCTTTCTTTTTCCTATTGCTAGGGTTCCATACTTTGCTTTTAATTCCCTTTTATATATACATGGCTGGAAGGTTGCTTTCCGCAACAAGAGTTGAAGATTAATTAATGATAACCCTAGAAATATTTACCCGACAAAGGGCATTTGAAACTTCATACTTATCGAGGAATTCATCTTTTTCTGTTAAAGATATTATGTATGTACTTATGATTAATTGTAAACACAGAACTTTCAGGTTTCAGCGCTGCTCGCTAATCAACGGGGAACGTGCAGTATTGCTTCATCTTCTTTTACGTGAACGACTCGTCGTATAATTTTATTTCCGGCGGAAATCTTGTCAGCCACCATTAAATTAATCAGAAGAGACAGATATTAATATTAGGCATTTATGCAAGAAAAACGACTCGTCGTTCTATTATAACTTGTAGCATGGAAGCAAACAAAATGTTCAATCAAATAGGGACATTATCGCCCTACGGCGTTATCACAGAACAATACAGAATCGTAAGAAATGTTGTTTCGGGCATCTAGCAGTGAAAGGGTCCGCCATTCACAGTGTTGTACTGAAAATTTTCAATTGTCAGTTTACAAAAGCAGATATTACACTTTAAGCAGAAACTTACCCAGTATTACAGAATTGATTGATTTTCTGAACAAGTATATCAGTAACTTATGTTTGATAATTTTAGAAACCAAAATAAAAAATGGAAACAACATACTATATTTGATGATCATATAGCTCTTGGAGGTTTCTCCAACAATGCAGAAAGATAAACCTCGTCCTTTGATTTAGGTGAAATAGCCCATTTGTGTTTCTTGTATCTGAACTGCAGAAACATGTACATGTAGTCATCCAAATCCTTTCTATTACAAAAGAATCTGTCAATCCATAGCAATCCTCCTGGCCTTAATACCCGGTCCCAATCAAACAGGATAAAATCCATTAGCAACAAGTCTAACCATCCATCCATAAACCCAGTTGTATGAATCAAGTCCATCGTGTTGTCAAAAAATGGAAGGCGTTGATTCAATGTCACATACAGAGGAATCAAACCTCTTAGTGCAATCATCTCACTGAATGGGGCGCCAAGGTTTAAAGCAGTTGAGACAATTGTAACATTTTTTTCTCTCATTCTACCAGCAAATGTTCCAGTACCAACACCGAAGTCCAGACCAATCCTTATTTCCCCGGGCTTGATTGCTAAAACATCATTGATAAGGAAATCCACAGGGAGTGAGTTATTAGCAACCCATTTATGCTTTTCTTTATCCATCTCAAAACACCCGGTACACTTTGAATAACCCCTTTTAGGATTCTTGCTTGATAAACACTCAAAGTTCCTGCACTGATAATTGCTCCACCTTACATTTCTACCATCTGGCAATTTCCACAGAGATTCATTGATAGGATATGGTTTCTGGGAGACCTTGGAAGCCCTTGTTAAGCACCGTCTTCGAGGCAAAGGATCACACCCATTAAGCATGAGCTTCTGCGCAAGGTTCCAATCATCTTTACAGTAAGAGCCAATGTCATATTCCATGTACTCTTCCAACTCTTTCTTCATCAAAACACACGCATGCCCTATAGTGTTGTGTATCTTCTCCGTTCCATATATATTAACCTTCCCAACTCTGTTCTCTTTTGGGGTAATATACTTCCGAATCTCCTCTATCACAAAAGCATTAATCAAAGGATCCTCTTTCATTGTTGAGTTTCCGTTTCCTTCATTCTTAGGTAAGCGAATCTGTCGAAGAGCAATGTGAGCACTATAAAGAGGCCTAATCACTTCAGCCTCCAAAAACTTCTTGTACTCCAATCTTGTAATAGGCTTACCCATAGCATCTTTATCTTTCTCCAATTGTTCGACAGCTTTTTCGAGCTTTTCCTGCAGGCTTTCCATCTTATTTAGCACTTCCCCAACTCTGTCTGACAATGCTTTAATATCAAAGTCATCATATACATCCTTTACACCATAAAAAAGGCGGCATATGTCTTCATTGTGCATGAAAAATCCGGCAGAGTAAAACCTAAAGAGACTTGAAATGCTTACAATTACAACAAGTCCTCCTAGCAAAATCTGTAGCCAAGCCATTACTCTTGACAATCTGCATTTTGGAAAGCATGATCTCCTCATTCCTTAATTATCTAATTATGATCTAAAAACTTCTTCCTTTCACCAGATCACTATACTTCTTTTTTCCCTCAGAATTTCAACCTGTCAAAGTACAATTTAAAAAATGAAAATTACATAACAAGCTGAATTCTGTAATCAAAATTCATTATATCCATATCACGTGGAAGAAAATACACAAATCAATAATGCTTAGGTTAGGCTCAAAACTAATTTGCTAATATAAGATTAATTATCCAAACAAGTGATTCAAATTTCGACCATTTTCTAATATTTTCTCATTAACCAAACGGACGGGGAACAAAGCTGAAGACCAAAAAACTATGAACTTCATGAAAGTATTTAAAAAGAAAAAATAAAAGTCATACTCGAAACTGAAACATACCCAGATGAGAATCTGTGGAAACAAGTGCAAAAATAAATCCGAATCGCTCTTCCATTACAGATTCAATGGCCTTTAATCAAATTCTGTCACCTCCAAAACCTTAAAATTCCTCATTCGTTTCACTTGAACTTCAAAAATTTACTCCGTATTTCACTCAAATCCAGCTTGTACAGTTCACGAAGGAGCTTTGGAGCTGGAACATCGTAAAGCTTAAGTTTTAGTTATCCCTGAACTGAGTAAAGTTTATGTGAATAAGCAACGAACTTGCTTGTTCATCAAGTGGCTTTGAAAATGCACGAATCTCGTGAAGAACGCCTAGAGAAGATCAAATAATTAAAATAACTAATCATTATTTTAATATATTTTATTGAATCGTTGACTGTTTAAGTTATGCGTCTGCCTGTTTGTGAAAACGACTCCGTTGGTTTTGCGGCAATGGCGACTCTGCGGCAGCTTCGACCGTTAAAGCTGGCTTTCCTTAATTTATTATATAGAAAAACATGCGGACGACATGTCGATTATAGTATCACATGTTTCACGACTTGCCGGTTAAGTAGATCTTTTTAAGACAGTATAAAATTGAAAGTTTGACCTTTTAACTACATAAATTTATCCCTTTACTTTCTAAATTGTGATTAATGTTGCTATCATTATAATAACACTTGTATAATTCCTTTGAAGTTTAAGCACTGTAATGTATCATTTAATTTACGACAAATTATTGTCATATAAAATTATTAATTATTAAATTAGTGTTTATTTTTTAACATATGCACCTTTAACTAGCATATATATTAAAATTAAGTTCAATCACAAAACAATCAATTTATAATTTGGACGAAAACCTTTTCTTAATTTAGAAAAAATTTATTCTAATAAAATGTTGAAAATTCAGAAAGAAAGAAAGCAAACATTTTTTCGTTACGTTATTAGACAATATAGTGAGAATTTAAAAAGAAAAAATAAATAAACACTTCATCACTACTCATTAGGATATTAATGGATGGCTTACAAAATAATCAACTTTGAAAATATAATTTTGTTTTCAATATTTCTACCGAAAATCAGACGAAGAAAACAAGAACGAAATGGCTCGGCTTGCTTAGACTTTCAGTATTGGGCCGAGTAGAGCTCACAACATCTATGTCCGTGTACCAACCACATTTCTCAGGTCTCTTTTTTTTTTTTTTTAATTAGAAAGTTAAAAATAAATTCTCATTTCATTTTATATTATTAGTGATATTAGATAGATGTAACTATTATTATGTCTTGCAAATTTAAACAACATTTTGTTTAAATGCAATATCAAATAAAAAAGATATCATCATTGGTGCAAATATTTTTCAATATCAAATACATTATACATTTTCAAATAATAATATATACTAGTTAATAATTTAAAAAAGTTAAAATTAAAAATGTGTATCCAATATTATAGATTCATAATATCATAAGAATTAATTGTTATGAAAAAAAATTAAATAAAATTTTGCGTCATCCATCAAATTTTGATAAAATATGATTGTTAAGAATAAAGGAGAATGCCTATTACCTCTATTTTTTTAATTAATACCTCATTATCTATTATATTTTTTTTAATATTTCATCGTCTTCTTAATTTTTTTTTTTTTAATTTTATCCTTTAGTTTAATTATTTTATAAAAATAATAAAATCAAAAATATTTAAAATAAAAATTAAAATTTAAAAGATAATAGAATATTAACTCAAAAAATATAGAGTAATATACATTCTCTTTAAGAATAATTATTAAATTTTTATATATTATTTATTGAATATAATAACGTAACCCTTATTATTTATTATACAACGAGGATCTCACCAATCTGTTAAACTTATATGTATGTGTTAAAAACTATTATTAAGATTCTTTTGAAATATTTTTCATGCGATTTTTTTTTTTTTAATTTTTATAGAAAACTTTCTTGCAAAAATATCGTTCGTATGGACACACTTCACTATTTTCCCTGCCTCTATATTGCTCTCTTTTATACAGAGAAGAAAAACACTCGCCTTCTCTAATACATACTTCTCTATCTCTCTCTCCCGCGAATTCATCAAGAAAGACAACCAAAGCTTTGTTAAACCAGGTATATTTCTTTCTCTTTGTTGCATTTGTTTCTTGGTTTCTTTTTTCCGTTTTATATGTTGAATGCTTCCCTGTAAATATATTGATGACAAATGTGTGATAATCACTGCATAACGTAAAAACCCATTTCTTCAGGTTTTGTCTTTCACGTTGGTTGTTCATGTTTCAAGCTCTCTTTCAATGGAGGTTAGTGATTAGTTCAATGTTCAATCTTGTTTCACTTTGCATCATGTTTTATCTTCAATGTGGTAACTTTATGCACTGTTCTTTGTTGTTTATGATTCTGTCCTGCGTTCTAAACAAGGGAATTTTTTATGGGGCTTGCTGGAGAATTGTACGTATTAAGGCTATGTTTTCAGTGTTTGGTTTAATATTATCAGTTTGGTTGCTGTTGTGATGACTGATCAAGATTTTGAATCAATGCATTACCCGATTGATTTCATTTTGATTTCTGTTGTTTGTTCTGGTTATGATTTTTGCTCTTGGACTTGTTTAATAACTTCTGATATCGAGTTTGTAAGAAAATTGATTGGTATTTGGTAATCTTGTTATAAGGTGCTTGCTTTGAAACTCTCTGCTTTCTCTGCGTTTTCTATTTTGTATGTGTTTGTTTTCTTTCATCTTTGCTTTTCTTTTATTTATTTCTTTATTTTTTTCATGTTTAGATGTTTCATATCTGTAGTTTGTTGGCTGATCAAATATATCTGCATTTATATACTGGGCATTTGGCTCACCGAGAGAAAACTTTGGGATTTCAATTTCTGTAAGAGATAATTTATCAGGTTTTTCTATAGAATTTGTTCGTGGGTCTCATTTGGTGATGATAATGTAGTTGCTTCGGCAACTTGCTGACGGTTACACATAAGCAATTTCTTCAATCACCCCGGAAGGCTGGAAAGAAGATTTATTTTACTTCTAGGTTTTCAATTTTGGTTTAAGAGATTTCAGCTAATCAAAAAGATTTCACTGTCTCTTGTTTTGCTCCTTATTTTTGCCCTAATTCTTTGTCCCTTACTTTTACTTGTTGGCATCTGGATTAAATATATATACTGGAAATAAAAGGTGGCTGTCTTACCGAAGAAATTTGCATACCATCTGTGTGTCTCTGCTAATGATTTATAGCAATTCCAAGGCATTCAGTAAATTTTTCTTTAAGCATTTCATATTTATATAAACATTAAAAAATTTATGCCTGTATTTTTCTTACTGTTTGCTATTGATTTTATTGCTCTTTTCTTTCTGAGTGTATATTGTTATGGCAGATGGAGTCAGGTCATCTGGGTTGTGATGCCAATTCCACAGAAGAAACATCTCTAAAGCAGTTATATCCTCCCAAACCTGTTGACAACAATGACCCTTTTGGAGATCGGCAGGTGAATCCCCGAGTCGGTGATGCATTCCAGGTGGAAATTCCACCCATGATAACAGGATCCGAGTATATTCAGCTTTTAATGAACCCTACTGATTCAGATTACCTATTTCATATTTCACATTCCTTTCAAATGGGATTGTCCATCCCAATTATGTGGCTCCACAATAAAGTAAATGATAATGAGGATCAAGGATGTGAAGTTTCGGGCAGTTCTGATGTTGCGGCTAATGCAGTTAAGTCAGTCAAATATAGAAAGAAGAAAAAAAGTAGAATTGACACTGGGAAGAAAGGTTCAGAACTCAATGCTTCAGAGGTGAATAGCAGAGAAGAATCAGAACCAGAAAACTCTGAATCAAAATTAGCGGGGAGGACTCAATGCACAAACTATTCTCCACTTCCTGGTTTGGTTCAAGACTCTTGGAGTGAAGCTGAAAAGGATATTTTTCTTCTTGGCTTATATATATTCGGGAAAAACTTTTTCCAGATAAAGAGGTTTGTTGAGACCAAACCAATGGGGGATATACTGTCGTTTTACTATGGGGAATTCTATAGGTGTGATGGATACCAAAGGTGGTCAGATTGCCGAAAACCAAGAAGTAGGAAATGCGTATATGGACGGAAAATTTTTACTCAGTGGAGGCAGCAAGAGTTGTTATCTCGTTTGCTTCCCCAAGTTCCAGAGGAATCTCAAAACTCTTTGCTGGAGGTATGCACAAATTTCTGCTGGCAATTTTTAACACTAGAGCCTTGCCGAATTTGTACTTGAGAAATTTTCTATAAAGCCATTATTCTCTCAGCTCCTCTTTACATTGTATTCTGACAACTCCTAATTTCCACATCTAATTGGCTTGCAGATAGAGTATGTTGTGTTCGTAAAATATGTATCATATACGTGCACAACTTTTTAACTGTTTCGTGTTTCCAACACTATTTTCCTTTCCTGAAATATCTCATCTCAGTTTTGGTCTGTTAGCAGGCTTCTAAGTCATTTGCAGAGGGGAGAACTTCGCTGGAAAGTTATGTTTTCTTTTTGAAGGCTACTGTTGGAATTCATACTCTTGTAGAATGTGTCAGCGTTGGCAAGGGGAAAATGGATCTCACAAGTCTTGCCATGGAGCCTGTTAAGACTAATCAACTGTTTACTTTCTGTCCCACAGTGCCGAGTGGCAAAGCTTGCTCATCGCTTACAAGCAGTGACATAATCAGGTTTCTAACTGGAGGCTTCCGCTTAAGCAAAGCTCGGTGCAATGATATTTTCTGGGAAGCAGTTTGGCCCCGTTTGCTAGCAAGAGGATGGCACTCTGAGCAACCCAGGAATCAGGGATATGCCACTTCCAAAGATTATTTGGTTTTTCTTATGCCTGGAATAAAAAAGTTCTCAAGAAGGAAACTTGTAAAAGGAGACCACTACTTTGATTCTGTAAGTGATATTTTGAACAAAGTGGCATCCGAACCAAAACTTATAGAGCTAGAAGTTGAAGTCAGCAGCGGCAATGAAAATCAATGGGTTTCAGAAGAATTATCAGATCAGGATGATCCATCCACTGATCGACCCCATTGTTACCTTAAACCTCTTACTTCTAACAGCAATTTGGAGCGTATGAAGTTCATGGTGATAGACTCCAGTTTGGTCCATGGAGGACAATCATGCAAAATGAGAGAACTCAGGCACTTGCCAGTCAACTTTAAAGATACTTCCAAAGTGACCTGTCTTCCAATAAACAAAGAAGGGTCTCAGCTTGATGTTGCTACTATGCCATTGAATGTAAAGAAGAATACAAGTATTGCTGAATGCAGCAAGAATATATTTGATATTCATGGCCCAAACAGGACGAGGTTCACAGTCGTGGATACCAGTGTAGTCCATGGTGGAAAATCTTCCAAGGTGACAGCACAGAGATATTGCCCAGTTCAATCTAAAATTTCTTCTGATATGAATTTTTTGTCAAGAGTAGATGAAGGGAGTTCCTCCAATGATTCAGCGGACGAACAAGAGTCAAATACTGCTGAATATGATACGCCATTGAATTCTGAGCCAGATGCTTCTGATTCACGGGTGAACGGCAATATTTACAATTATGGTATAGTTGCATTTGATGATGCTAGTTCAAATAAGGCTCTTAACTTGGACTCTGGAAACAACACGGAGACCCACGAGCATCAAGAGGCCAACAAGTCAGAAGACAAAAAGACCAAGACGACTATAAAGCACCATTTCAGTCGAAGAGCAAAATCTAATAATACAAATAGTTTAGCTCCTCTTGTTAAACGGAGGAGGTTAACTGCTTGTGCCAGGATAGAGACAAGCAGTATTTCTGAGGATTTCTCAGTTGGCCACGAGTCAAAAGATGTAAGGCCCTGTTGTGCATTGAACTTGCCAGCTGGCATGGAGATCAGTCGAGGTATAATTAGTAAGAGTTGTTGTGGCATGGAGATGTCTTGTGGGAAAAATGAGAGACATCAAAACTCGTCACCAATGGATCTTAATGCATCCCGGATTCCATTTGACTCTGACAATCGAGAAGTATTAATGACGGAGGTGGAAGACATGCAAGCCATGAATTCAGATGGTTTGTTTGTTAATGAGAACAAGCTTAATCTCGAGGCACTAAACACCTCCGTTGATGTTGTTACTTCATCACAGCAGCCTGACGTGAATCCAAGGAGGCACAGCACTAGAAACAGGCCACCAACTGCTAAAGCATTGGAAGCTCTTGCTTGTGGATTCTTGAACACTAAAAAGAAACAGAAAAGCAAAGAATTTCACACCCAACAAATCCCATTTTCAAATCCTTCCCGCAAGGCACGTAGCAGGGTCAACCCACCATCCAGATGTGGTAGAGCTGGCACGGGTATTGTGGATATGAAGGAAGAAAAGAAAGTAAATAAAATTTTTATCATTCATGAAGATATAGTTAGCCAACCTCTTGACCAATTTGAAAAGAAGAGTCTCAATATCAAGTAGTAATCTCTAAAGCTGCTTACTAGCCTGAAGATCCAATTTTCCAAGAACATTTATCTGTCTTAGATGCTCTATTTCCTATCTTGGGCATTGCAATTGGGTCCTGATCTTTATTGAGGAATTCATGCTGTGTTTACTCCTAACAGAGAGTCATGTACCGAGCAAGGCCATTGCGTAAATGCTTTCACCAACCTCTAAAGAAGACTACACATTCTATTCAGTCGTGTGTATGTATATATATTTGTTGGTCTAGAATCCTTGCAACAATCTTAGCAGGAATTCACAAGCAATTGTCTTTTCTTCTTCTTCTTCTATAAGTGGTGTGTTAGACAAGATGTTTTTTTCTCTAGTGAACCATTTACATGTCTATGTTCTCTTTTTTTATGGAGAATGATGCAATAACTTTGCATTTTATGAGATCTGATAAGGTTGTATTAGCATATATAATTTGCTCATTTGCAGCAACAATGGACAAAACTTCTAGAAAGTGTTTTTGGATCTTTGAATAACCGAACTAAGAATACAATAAGAGTTTCTATAAAGCAAGCCTTTTGGAGACAAATCTCTAATCCAATCCATTCTTGAAGGAAGCCAGTTCTTGCCTTTTTGGTACAATCTCCCTCCCTAAACAAGATTAATACTGTTAAATTTACTAAGCCAATTTCCTTTTATCAACTTTTAAAAAAAGTTGCTTAAGGGTCATAAACAATATAATTATTGTCTAAATAATTTTCCTCTAGCAAATAATGAAAGTGAAGCTTGCTTTGCAGATCATGCAACCCAAATTATTATTTACCCTTCTCTTTTTGTCTCAATGATTTTTATGATTGACAAAATATCATACTTTTTTTCTCTTTTAGAATTCTTCTTTTAGCAGCCTATCTCCCTTTTTAAAAAAATTTCGAAATGTTGTGTGCAATAAAATTAATAGTCTCGATAAACATCTAACTAAAAAATTGTGGTACTAAAAATAAAAAATAATTAATTTATTGATATTGACAACACATGAATTTATTGCTAATTAAAAGACAAAATACACTCAAATCAGAAATGGGTCCTTAATGGTACTATACATCACATGCATGGTTTGTTTAATTTGAAATAAAAAAAGCCATTTTTTCTTTTGCATGATGCTGATAGAATGCATATTGAATTTCTTATAATGAAATTGGAATTGTCAAATCATATAATCTTTGATTCTGTTTTTTAGTTTGCTGGAAACTTCATAAAGAGCTCGATTTAAATATAAATATATATTCAATATTAACATATTAATATTAATACTTCTTTTTCAATGGTCGATTCAATTTGAAAAAGGAAATCGAGATTTCGAGGAAATTTCAAAAAGGGGGAAATTTTAAAAAAAGTGCTTCCAATCATAAAGTTTTTTTGCTTAATTTTTCTCTAAACCTGACTTTTTGATCAAAATTAAGTGATAAGTAGTTTGTCATTGGCTTTGCCTCCATCAAGTAACTTAACCTCATCATCAATTTGGGGGGCCTATACATATTATTATTATAACAAAAGCAACTTGTAAAATCATGAACCAAAAATAAATTAATCCCATCTCAATCATTCATATATATGTTTTCAAAAAATAAATACATAATTAAAATACATTTCAATTAAAATAATTAAAAGCATGTCTATCCTTACTTAATTACATTCATTTATATGTTGTAAAAGTTAAAAAATTCTAATTTTTTTTGTTAATCTTCTTTTATGTATGTAATGTCCGTTGTCAATGTATCTCATTGTGAGACAAAGAATCTTGGGATCTGCTTAAAAGCAGCTTTTCTTTTTTCCAATATTACGTGCAACACTACCCCAAGATGAAAAGGAAAAAGGAAAAAAAAGAAAAATCACTTACTGATGAAACAGCATAGGAGCCAAAAAGTGCTTTTTCTTTTGCCCAACCCCCTAACCAAAAGAGAAAAAAAAAGTCGTTCCCATGCTTCAAAATTTTGCAGAGATTCATATCTCGATCATCATCGATCAACTGCCCCCTTTTCACCAATGATTCAATTTAAAAAAAAAAAAGAAGAAGAAGAAAATTCTTCACTTCACATGGGTAAGTAATTGGATCCAATTTTCCCATAACTTTTTTTTTTAATTTATTTAATCACTAATGATGAATAAATCTTGTCTCTTTGGGTGTAATCAGTAATTTTTATTCAAATAAGCGAGGATGATTTTGCAAATCACAGAAACCTTCAAATCATCATCAATGTTTTCCATTATTTTATTTTATTTTGTTTTTAAAATATATATATCATTTACCAATCATTTTAATTAAAATATAATTTTCAATATAAAAATCTATATTAATTATTACATAGAAATGAATATTTATTTATATTATTATTATGGAAAAATTAAACAACTTTAGTCGGTCTCACGCATACAGTACTCTTAAGATTTATTTTACGTGAATTGGTTGCCAGTTCAGAAAAGCTTTTTCTTTTTTTTTTTTAATTAATTAATTATTTATTTGGGTCCATTAAATAATTTGGTGGGTACAGGCAATATCTGATGAACTTAAATTTGTCTTCATTTATTATCACAAAAACAGTATAAAGCCAAATTCTGAAGTTTAAAGCTTAGACCACATTTCCAAAAGCTATGCTCTTTGTTTGGCTTCAAAAGCACTTCTTTTCCGCTCTAATCTGTGAGCCCTTTATTTTTATTTATTTATTTACATTTTCTATTGCTAAAAATTAAATATCCATTATATTTTGCTTAATTTATGAAATGATAATAAAAATATTAATTCATACATGATTAATGACTTCAGATGTAACCTCTCACCAACGGCAGATTATCATAATCTTTATTTATTTTTTTTTTTTGACTTTTTAAACATGATCCATGAATTTTTATTCATAGAATGCAGCTTTCTTTTCTGCAAGTGAAATTAACAGGGAATATATTAATGAATGAAACCCAACTTGTTAGTGGTTACCATTATCATATATTTAGATATATAATTAATTAATATGCAGGTAGTTAATTATCACAAAAAATAGCACAACATTAACCCATGCAATTAGGTTAATTAGCTCACCCAATGCTCAAAGAATAATTCTTTTAAAAAATATTTATATATTTTGAACTTCTACTTAATTTTTTCTTCATTAATTTATTTCATGCGAAAAACATTTTACCTTATGTTTACCTTTTATATCCACACACACATAGATTCATCAACTGATCAACATACAGATTAGATAAATAATAAAAGCATATTGTTAATTTAACGAGTCACCGACGAAGTGTATAACCTACTGAATTAAATAAAATAGAGTTTATGGCCAAATTATATAATATATTATATTTGATATAATATATTATTATTTTGGAACATTTTGTTCTTCCCATCCCATGCATATATATATATATATATATAAAATTCAATCCAGTATATGATCTCTCTTTCATCCCTCAACTGCCCTATCAACTCTTTTTTTTTTTTTTTTAAAAAAATTTGATGTCCAACCCTTATCTTGCTTATACAATCGAGTCGAGAGTCCTAATTTATTTATTTATATATAATTAATTTATTTATTTGTTAATTAATTTGGGTTCTTAATGTGTAGCTAGATTGATGAGCAAATTAAAATAGCTAGGTTTAAATGGCTTATCTAACGAGGGCCTGCAGAAGCTGTTCCATGTGCATGCACAGTACGTATCTGCTAGAGAAAGTGATTATTAGCTTGCTTAATTATGGCTTATATTTTGGAAGCACTTGCATCCCAAAAAGCAATTAAAACTCCTGTTTAATTAAGTCCATCGTTTCAGTTGGTTTAATTCATTAAAAGAAAATGCAGGAAAATGACAAACCAAGTAGAAAGGAATTAACTCCTAATATTAACCTAAGTGCTTCTTACTCCAAAAACTGTTTTTAACTATTTCAAACCCTAAATTACATATTAACTGATCATCAAAGTATCAAACAGGCAAGTGACAATATCAGGGAGTATATATATTAATGATCTCTTTTGAAAGTGTATATATATATATATATATTTATATATATATAATTTTTCTTCTTTTAGTTTATAAATCGACCTGTATATGAATTATATGAATGACAATTCAACTCTCGCTGTATATTTATGCAAAAGTCTCATCACCATGCATGCATGCATGCATCTTAATTACGTACCTATTTACATAAATATATATATATATATATTATATATAAAAATAAAGTTTGACTATGATTTTAAAACACTACTTATCTTATACAGGTGTTTTCTTCGACTTCTCTCGTTATCCTGTAAAAATCTTTTTTTTTAAAAAAAAAAAATGAAAATTGGGTTGCTATGGTAAGCATGAAAAGAGGAAATTTCTGGGATATGGGTTCCAGCTGACCAAAATTTATGTGTAATGATTTTCCCCAAAAGTGAAAAAAAAAAAAAAAAAAAAAGGAAAAAACTCAACTATATATTTTGTAACATTACTCGTTTTTGATTTCACAATCACATGCAACTTTTAAGTCTAAGATTGCTGGGTTCTCCGAATCTTCCTTCTCAAAAACTAGTACCATCAAAAACATTTTTTAAAAACATAATAACAAAAGTAAAAATAGATTTGACAGACAACAGCTAGTAGGTAATTAGTTTTTTTTTTTTTTGTTCACTTACTTTGCCAAGAAAAAATAATGCATTTAGAAATCTTTTACTATCAAAATCCTTACCACATGTATATATACATGTTTAACTTCTATTAATTATATCTCTAATCTGTAGAAATTCAGTAGTACTTCCTTTAAAAACACCCCATCAAATTCTCTTAATGGAGTTTTCTTTTTCTCGAAAAATAATTAATAATATATAAAATATATATAATTTAGAAAGAGAAATTAAAAGTTAAGAATTTGAATTGGGAAAGCAGGATGAATCAAATGCACGTGAACAGAACAGAAGAATTTTTGTATTATTGTCGGGTCCTTTTCGAGAACGATTTTCATCACTGCCCACCCGTGATATTGCTAATGCTAGCTGAGTGGCAATTTTGTTATTGGCAGTTCTTTACGGATGGTATTTTGGGTATAATATAACTCTTTTTAAAATATCATCACAACGAGACAAATCCTGAACTAGAACGCTTGTTCCGCCTGCAATGTGGGCCACACAAAAACATTGAAATTTCGGAAATACCCCCCACCTCACTTGACTACTTCAAATTTCTTTCTTATTCAAGTGTGTCTGCACATGATGTACGTATGAATATTACTTAAAAATAAATAATTATAATCTAAGTTAAATTTAATTTTTTTTTAAAAGAAATTTCTTTCATTAATACCGCATAAAACTAATTAAATTTTTTCTCACTTGAACTAATGATGGGTGCTAGTCAAATAAATGGCATGTAGAAAATCCATAGTATCTTTTCTAACAAAATAAAAAAAAGAAAAAATAATATAACAAATTAATGAAATTAATTAAGATGAAATAGATGGAGCATATTAACATATATATACATATATATACATATATATTTATAAAATCATAATTGTACAAACTTGCAATTGCATTAATAAATAAATAACCCCTCAATCTATTTATGGACTTACCATGAAAACATTAAAAGTTCATTTAATATAAAATATAATAGTTAAATTATAGATAATAAGGACAAAGAAAGAATTTACTAGGGAAGAAAATGAGGGGCAATTAAAATATTATTTATAATAATCGGCAAACAGTCCACAACAGTGTCTGGAAACATTATAATAAATATATACAATACAAAGCCGAATAAGAGAAAGACTTGGTTTCTTCTTCTCATTGAGCCTGCCTGCCTGCCTGCCTGCCTGCCTGCAGCAAAAACAAATATTATTACTAGCTTCTTCTTCTTCTTCTTCTTCTTCTTCTTCTTCTTCACCGTAAATGAAGGAGAATTTTCTGGTTTTTGTCTTCCTCTCCACTGCCAACAAATCCCTAGTTTTCTACTTTTGTTTTTTGTTTTTGTTTTTGTTTTCAAAAAATATATATTTTTTTATTTATTAATTAACCCCTTCTCCCTCTAGGAAGAAAATTCCACCACCAGGAACAACAAGAATAGAAAGAAAGAAAACAATAGAGTTATTTGGAAGGAAGGAAGGAAAAGAGAGAGACAAAAAGGGTTGTGAATTAATATTATCTTGCTTTTTGTACTCTTAATTTTCCATGTCAAATATTACAGGTGATTGTGTTAGTTTCTCTTCATCAGGAAATAATAATATTATTACTGGTGGAGAAGAAGTTCATCAGCAGGAGAAAAGACATCAAGAGCTACTGAATCAGTTTCTTGCAACAAATTCTTTGCCTTCAAGTACTACAACTAATACCAGCAGCAATGGCTCCACTACTACCACAATTCAACAGCAACAACCAACTAAGAAAAAAAGAAATCTTCCAGGAACTCCAGGTAACTAATAATAATTAATTAATCAAGAATTTCGAGTATCAATTTGTTTTGATTATTATTATTTTCTTCAATTATTGGCTATAGTATACATCAACACTAGCATGATCCGTTGGTTCTAATTAATTTACAGATTTCTGGTTTAAGGGTAGAATAAACGAAAATTAATCTGATCAAGAATTAATAATATCATATATAAAGCTGCAAAATGAAGAAGGATTTTTGTGTACTTTGGAATATATATTTGAGAGATCCAAAAATGGGGTTAGAAAGAAGATGAGAATTATTGAAGAGTTAAGTTGTTGAAGAGGAGGGGAGGGGAGGGGAGGGGAGGGGAGGGGTTCAATTATTGGTTGGGGTTCACAATCATTGTCGTGGACTGTTTGCTTTGCCTTTCTAGTACTCTTTTTTCTTTGTAATTTGTTTCTAACTCTTTCAAGTAAAGTAGCTAGTCATATATTTCTGCCCACATATATTATATATCACTCATAATTATCTTTTTTGAAAATTATCAAACACGATGTCCCCATTTTCGTAAAAATCAAAATCTTAATGTCAAAAATTGCTATAAATTTATGAATACTACGTACTAATGTATTACAAATTTTTTAGCTCAAGAATTTGGCCGGTAATTAATTTTTTTATTATTATTATTATTATTATTATTTTTTTGGGTCTTTCGGCCCGCCGGCCATTTTTTATGTCAAGACTTACTTATCCGAATATTTAAGAAAAAAAATGTATATTTTCTCTTGATTTATTGATAAGTAATTATATATGCATTATCTAAATCGAAAGTCGTTTCCCATCAAAAAGAAAGAAAGAAAGAAAGAATTAAAGATATTGTGGTAGGTAGCTAGCTAGCTAAATGGAAGAAATTGATTAATGTTAATATTAATTTGATATAATAATAATAATAATAATAATAATTTGTATATATAATTATAACTAATATATGCAGACCCAACAGCTGAAGTAATTGCTCTATCACCAAACTCTCTCTTGTCTACAAACCGATTCGTCTGTGAAATCTGCAACAAAGGTTTCCAAAGAGACCAAAATCTGCAGTTGCACCGTCGAGGCCACAATCTTCCATGGAAGCTCAGGCAAAGAACCAGCACTGAAATTAGAAAGAGAGTTTATGTTTGCCCAGAACCTTCTTGTGTCCACCACAACCCAGCTCGTGCTTTAGGTGACCTTACAGGCATTAAGAAGCACTTCTGCAGAAAGCACGGAGAGAAAAAGTGGAAATGTGATAAATGCTCCAAGAAGTATGCTGTGCTATCGGATTGGAAAGCTCATTCCAAGACCTGCGGGACTAAGGAATACAAATGTGACTGTGGCACCATCTTTTCCAGGTTATTAATTTTCTCTCTCTCTCTCTCTCTCTCTCTCTATATATATATATATATATATTCACATGCACCTCATATAATTTTTAGTTAATTTTAAATGAGTTTAAAAAATTCTTTTCATTTTTATAAACATTATTAACACCAAAATTAAAACAATCTTTTTTTAACCTTAATTATTATCCTGTACGTATGAGTTAACAGCGAGTGCATGAACAAATTAAACCAAGATCAGATCTTGGATCGTGGTATATATGTAATTTTTAAGTCAAAAATTCATGATTGGACCCAGCTAGCTAGCACATTAATTATCCGCATATAAATTTCAAAATCTTACAATAATTATCCGCATATAAATTTTAGGAAAATATTTCCCATTGTTCAAAGTCTTAGTTTGACTACTTATAATCTTATTGATAAATTTGTACTATATTTTATTATAAAGTCTCAATCATCCATTTATTTTAATGTCTTTACGATTGAATTATGATAATGTTTGCCATTGCATCAATAACTGACTTACGTACAAACAATGTCTAGCTCGAAGACTTTATAGCCAACCCAATTATTAATTGAATCGATATTTTATTTGCTTTACTAATTAACATATTCGATTAATTATTTTGCAGGAGAGATAGTTTTATCACTCACAGAGCTTTCTGCGATGCTCTAGCTGAAGAAAATCAAAGAGCAAATCCAGGATTAATGGCGAATAATATTATTCCAGGATCAACTGGACAAAGCCAAGTTCCTGAGCTTATAATTTCTTCCATGGCGATGAACAACAACAACAACAACAACAACATAGAATTTAACCATGCACTAAGTAAGAACACATTAGCCCACGAACTGATGCCAGTGCCAACAAAAACTTTCGGAAGCATGATGTCGAATAACTCTTCTTCCCATGCAAATTCAGCAACTATTTTTGAAAGTAATGGAAGCAGTTCTGCTACTGCCAATGCTTCCTTGTCTGCAACAGCGTTGTTGCAGAAAGCAGCTCAAATGGGTGCAACTGCTAGCAATGGCGGCAGCATGATAATGGCGCCGCCGTCGTTTGGTGCAATATTGCACCCACAAAATGATCAGTCTTCAGCTTCAGTGGTGGGACATAACAGCGAAGGTGGATTTGTGAACCATTTTTTCAACGCAAATGGAAACGTTGAGAGCTCAGGAATGAATGATATTGGAATGTTCTACAGGTTCTTAGATCAGAATAATTCGTTAGTGAAGAACTTGGAGCAGCAAGAAAATAGTGGCAACAACAAAAGTGCTTTGCATGGAACAAGTTCAGATTCAGGGATAAGCTCTTTATCGAAATTCGGAGGTGGGGATATGATGACTGTTGATTTTCTGGGAGTCGGAGGAATAAGAACAAGAAATGGTTTACATGAAAAACAAAATCAACAATCACAAGAACTGAAGTTTGGTTCCGGGGGAATGCAAAGTTTGAACCATTTTCAGCAGCAAGCAGCTGCTGCAGCAGCAATGGAGAAGCCAATGTGGGAAGTCTAAAAATATGTTTTCCATATGTTTTAGCAATATTTTCAGATTTCTGGTCACACTGTTGAGAAAATCACCATCATCTTGCTAAAAAGAGTAAGATGTTGAGGATTTTGGCCAAATTTTAGATATATATATATATATATAGTAATTTGTAGACTCTCTTTGATCTATCCCAAAAATAAGTTAGATTATTATTAAAAAGAAGGGTAATCGAAGAGAGCTTTCCTTTGAGAATTAATTAAGTTTATCCCGCATTAATAATTTCTCTTCATAGGGTTTATTAAATTTTTAAATCCGACGTCTGCATTTCTTTTTGAAATAGCTACCATGACCTAGCTAGTTGTTGAATATTTAAATATTTATTAAATCCAATGCACTGATTAAAAAAATAAACAAATAATTAAACACTCGATCACTATTACTTTGTAATATTTATAGCTGTATACCAACAAAGAAAGTGGGCCAAGAAGATAGACATAACACCTAATGATTCCACCCACTGCAATTTACATATGTAAATATAATCTATTTACAGACATCAGATGAATGTAGCCTCGACCACTATTTTCATGTGATTTTAAGTAGCAAAACTAAAACATTCACTATGCACCTCAAATGTTTTGCATCATTAGCCCTTGGATTTGAGCAATAAAATAAATAATAATTTCCCTGTATATAAAAATATGGGCATTGCTTAATTAGTTGCGGGAATGTTAACTAAAGGGCCGGGAAATTTTAATTAGTTTATCTTTTGAAGCCTGCGGCTGTAAGAATTTCATGCAATTAATACACAATAAATGAGAACCATAAAAACTGGATAATATATATGTATATATTATTACCTTATATCGAACTCTTCTGTTATATCCATGTCTACACTCTACAGAAAGTGAAAGAAAAAAAATAAAAATGTCATTGCAACACTACTTTCATTCATGCAAATATGCTTCTCTGCATAAATTTTACATGACACAATCATCCAACGATCGGAAAGAGAGTTTGGAGGGAGTTTCGGCCAGGCCAGCGGCGGAGGAATTTGCACCACTAGCAGCAACATGTAGACGACGGCTAGTTGTGGGTCTTGGCTCAGCTTCTCTGGTGGCTGTTGGTGCAAATTTTGGTGGAGTTACGAGTTTTGTTCTGGGATTATCGCCAGAAAATGGAAGAAATCTTAAGCTGGATGTGTTGTATCCAATTGGAGGGTACAGTCGTTGCATCGACGCAAATGAAGGATTTGGTTAGTAAGTCTGTCACATTTAATTATGTCTAATTCTCAAAAGTAAAAAATGAACCACTGCAGGTTAGCAAACTAAAATTTTATTCGTTTTTGTATGCTAATGCATGCTACTGTTTATGTGAACTGCAGAATTTATATACCCAGCAAGTTGGGTTGGAGATCAAACACTGTTGTACAGAGCGGCTGAGAGAAAAGAATTTGAGAGATTACTTGATCCTCCTCCTCTCTACAATATGAAGTCTAACAATGGCCGCCGCAAGAATGTCAATGAACCGGTTGCTGCATTTGGGCCTCCTGGTTCAACTGGCGAGCTCAACGTCAGTGTTATCGTCTCTTCAGTCCCTCTTGATTTCTCGTGAGTACTCTCATCTTAATAGTTTGGCGTTGGAGAGGGATGCATTTGGAGCTAATATGCTTGTGTTTTGCTGACAGTATTGAAGCATTTGGAGGACCAATGGAGGTAGGAGAAGCTATAGTTCGGACAATCACGGGATCGGCCCGACGACCGGATGTCAAAGGAAGTTTGATAGTATCAAATTTGAGAGAGGATTCTTTGAAGAATGTTAAATATTATGTGCTGGAATTCAGAGTTGAAAGCCCTTCATTTCAGCGGCACAATATTGCAGTTTGCTGCGCGTGCAGGGGCAAGTTATATACTCTAAATGCACAAGCTCCAGATTCTGTATGGTCAGAGGTGAAATCAGATTTCCATACAATTGCTGATTCATTTAGTCTCACCTTTTGAGATACAGAATCCACTGTTCTTTCAAACTGCAATAACAAAACCTTTTGAGGCAAAAGGCTTTCAGAAAATAGTTTGTCTCATTTCTTATGAACAATCTCAATACTCGTTACAATGTTTTTCATGAACCCACGAAACTGATATCTAAATTCTGGTTATCTATAAGCACAGAATGTTATAAGATTCACCTAAATACATTGATGTATTAGAAGTTTCTTCATGGCATATAGCAGCCACTATAAGAATTAGCCTTCATATTCCTAAATTACAATTAATGTACATTACTTCAAGCACAAGTTATCTGTTTACGCTTCATTAGGTTCTCCAAGTTCTGAGAAACTGCTGCAGTTAAATTAGGGTCCTCAAATCCCAGCTCTGGGCCAAGCCTGTGACAGCAACACAATGGGAACAATTCATATAATGCTTATTCTCAAAATGGGGCGGGAATGCAATTTACATACTAGTGTGCAGTGAGAACCAACAGAAACTTTTGCAAGAGTCTGCTATCAGAGTGAGGTGGTTAACACATTACAGGAAAATTTAGCAAAAGCTCATTCTCTCAACTCTAAGCACACTCTTCTGGTTAAGCTGAATCCTAAATCAGGTCTGCATCTAATATTTCCAGAAGGAAAATGATACTAGCAATGACAAGAAAAATTTTCATGCCTTCAGTTTATAAGACTGATGACAAAATTTTAAGTCCATCTTTTTTACACTTTCTTCAATAAAAAGGCAGAATGCAAGACTGAAACAGGAATGTAAAAACCAACAACTGGTTAAGGTTCAATTTTCTTACTTTGGATCAAGAACCAATTTCTGAACTTCTTTGATAGCTGAACTTGCTGCATATAGTGATATCTTTCCAACCTGCATTGGAAGCCAGTACAGAAAAAAAATTCACAAAGATAAACAGAATTACACATTAAAGAAAGAAAGAAAGAAGAGCCAGAGAGAGAAGAACATTGAGCAAATTTCAAAGAAAAGGAAGGCACTCAATACTTCTGGGAAAAATTCCCTTTTCCTAACCTCCAAAACTTGAATTTTTGCTTCATGGTCATTAGGAAGACAGCGGATTTCTTCAGCCAATCTCACAGCCTCTCCCACACTTTCAGGAAATAAGAAATCAAGGCCAAACTGGACAGTGGACTGTTATTTTATCAAGAAATCAAGTATTCAGCATAATGTTTTAGAAATCAGGAATCATGTTCAACAAGACATCACAGATCACAATGACTCACCTGAAGATTTCTCACTTGGAAAGGGCATCCAGCAGGGATAAATACAGCTTCTCCTAAATGTTGTTTAAATGACCATGGCTCTATTCCTGATAGGGATGAGGGAAAATTGTTTAAATTGATATCTGCCTCAAGGTCATACAATATGTTATCAACATGAAGATGTCAGAGGTAAGGGAATTGTCCCTACCCTAACATGCAAGATATTTCCCCTAAAAAAAAAGTTTTAGTTTCTTACCAAATGCTTCCTTCAATTTCCTTTTATGATCCCCATTGAGGTACGCCGCTTCATCATAAAGGGGACGTGTTTCCTGAGATCCATAAAATAGGATCAGCAATGTGCATGACTATACATCCCAAGTTAGAAATCAAAAAGGTAGATTTCTAAACAAGAATTACAAAATCATCCGTAACACTGTCAGGCTTCCCGGAATCATTCCAGTGTTTTCGCAAATATTCAGTTAACTTCGGAACATCTTGCCGCCGAAAGACATCCCAGAAGGCTCCAGGATGAGTCTTCTCAGAGTTGTCTACACTATCTCCATTTAACCGTTCAGATTTGACAATTTTCTCATCCTTAGTAGCCGTTTCAATCCTTTGATCTTCCATTATCTCATCCTCATCTGTAGCAGACTTTTCCCTATATTCATTCCTTATTTCGTGCCCACCAAGTGATGAATCAGGAAACCTTCCCTCACCCAAAACCTTTTCTGGATCTCCGACTGACTCATTTGCCTCGGATTCTCTAGAGCAACTCTGAATCTTCTCACCTTCAGTTTTCTGTAGCTTCACTTCGCATGTATGCACTAACAGGTATACCTGGTAGCACCACAGAAAGTATCAGCAAATATAATTTATGAACTTATTTTGGTTATGGTACATTAGAAGGAATTATAGAGAAATAAAAAAATTTGCCATGGCCATACAAAACATTGGCACCAGCAGTGCTTCCCTGTTGGAAGCAAACCTAGTTCAATTAAGAATATCAATGTTTAGTTAGATTTACTTATAGAGATTTCATATAAGATTATCAATCTTAATATATTGTATTGGCAGAGTTAAGATGCATTTCATCTTCAGTTGAGAAAGTAATTAATTCATAATTGAACTGGACACTACGTAGTCACTGAAAACACAAGGATGCAAAATAATATACGGCACACTCTGGACACTACGTAGGCACAATCACACTAAAGAAAGCTTGATATATAGAGAGAAAAATATATAAAACTAGTCACTAATTCACATCGGATACAAATGATGAATTAAGATAAAATAGCTCTTAATAGTCATCATTTTACAAGAAAGCAGAACATGTGACCTACCATATCACGCATATTGAAGTGAAGATTGGTCACTGAATCACCATGACCAAGTTCCTCATAAGTTCCATAAGACATATAAATCTTAGGTCCAACATCATTCTGCAAGGAATAATGAGGAAGCTTTGCGGCAACATTTAGAAAGCCCAATCTGGAGTGAATATACTCAAGCAAAGGCAGTTTACTGATAAATTCAGGTTTATGGTACATTAGAAACTCTTCGGAAGCACTAGGAGAAGGCCAATCTTTCAACTTCAACATTTCTGGACAACCATCTTCACGAACTCGTCCTTCTGAGTATCCTTTGATGAATTCACCAAGTTCAATATCTACCTGCCATCAGGTTGCACCACATATGGTAGATATTAGTTGCAAGTTACAGAGAAGATCATGAAACTTTTGGCATAAGGGGAAGAAAGAAGAACAATAAACACAAATGTAAGCAATAGCAACGAAAGACCACCTCAGACCAGTCTAAGCAATCTATGGCCTTCACAGTTCGGTTCTCATCTTTCATTTTCTCATCTGCTGTCTCCCGAATTCCTCTCCATATATCATTTGGATCCCAAATAGACATGGATGAGTCATCACATACCTGCTTAATAATAACAGGTTGGCCCTTCGACCAATGCTTTCTAAAGTTGCCAATCCTTTTACTTCTAGTGTCTTGAGACGATGGGCAGTACAAGAAATTATCATCACCATCCTCTCTGTGAGCATATTGGCAGAGTGTGGCATCATATGATCCATTTTTTAGTATAGGCTCACCATCCTGAACTTTACAACCACTAACCATTTCTTCCACGTTTTTCACCAGTTTTGCAACCCAATTCATTTTAAAAATTCGGCTTAGGTTCAATGATCGATAACCACAACCACCATACTCTTTGGGAGGGCACGGAATACTGCCATCACTGTTGGCTTTCCAGCGAGGAAACTTGTCAAAAAAGCTTAATCTTAGTTTGGATGTTTTAAGTTGCTCCAACGCATTTTGTGTGTGTTCACTTCTCCCAGCAGCATTATTTTCTGACAACTCCCCTTTGACCTCACTTGTAGATGCTTCTCGAAGATCTTGACAACAACTAAGGCAGAGATCATACATGCAGTTTGCACAATGCCGATGATAATCAATGATCGGTATCCTACAGATATTGCTGCAAGAAAACAAATTATGATGAAAAAACACTGCTGAACTCTAATCGTTCATAATTACAACAAGAACCACATGTGCTTACATGTGGCAATTTTACAACATCCAAGATATAGACCCTGAAAAATAGACATGTCATTCTAATGAACTAAACAGAGACAGATTTGTTCCTTCAACTTCATACATGATGTAGATCAACAAAACCTATGTTCAAACAAACAATCAGATTTAATGAAAAGCTAGAGTCTGTTGCATATAAATCATATAGTGTTCAAGGTAGTACCAGCACATCTGCTCATCAGCACTCAACTTTGCCCTGACAAGATCAATTTCATTGCCTGGGAAAAAAAAGGCAAAAAGAGTCACATGATAGAAAACTGTTACATATAATATATTTAACAGCACCTGCCTCTGAAACATCAATAACTTCTTACCCCTAAGCCTTTTTTCCAGTTCTACCTCAAAGCACTGTATCTGATGGATCTGCTTGACTACAGGAAGGATGGCAGATAATAGACAGTAGAGATATTGCAACTTTTCTAGAACAGGTATTTCCCTTATCCTTGCCTGCAACTCATACAAAAGATATTAATCTTCAATTAGGTAATCATACCTCCAAAAATTGGTAGTTCTTGACAAGATATACGAAGAAAAAGACCCATTAACTCAGGAATCAAGTACCTTTATCATATTATCTGCCCGTAAACATGCCTTGCAATTACAAGAACCACGACATGCAGGACAAACCTTCTCAAGTTCTTCCAATGGGATGTCTGAGTACCTGTGAAGTGAAGCATAAATACTTACAATGCTTGTAAATTTGAAATGGATATACATCTTACTACAATTCAAGCTCACCAGGTTGAAATACAGCTGCCACAATATCCTCTCTTATCACATCTAAGGCACCAAATAACTCTATCTCTGTCGTTCCTCCTGCACTGATGGCACATTTGGCCACCTGTGTCTTCAGAAGAATTCATGCTGGCATCAGAATATTCCTACAAAGCAATTTTCCCCTCTCCGAATCAGTGACATAAAATGAATAGAGAGAGAGAGAGAGAGAACAAATCAAATAGAAATATGAACACCAAGGATTTCTGTTTCCTAGCAGCTAAGAATCAACATAGCAATATAATAACACCTATTCCGGTGTTTATTGGTTTCCTTCAATAATTTTTGTTGCATATTTGTTAGCATATACATCTATAACTATCTACATATCAATATTATAATGCCTTCAACTATGGCAACAACAACAATACTGACAGATGCTGCTAAATAAATGGCAATATCTCACCGTTGTAGCACTACGATCAAAGCTCTTCTGTAATCTGTTTCGGGACGACTCCACAGCAGAATGAGGTGGTGTCCTATAGGACCTCAAATTCCCTTCAAATTCTGCAACATCCCTTAGTGAATCATCATTTGCCTTCAGAGAGATACGTGCTGATGTACCCCTTGTAGGTGGTGTTTCCGGTGAATAGCGAAAATGACTTTTTGTCACCTTCTCGATTTGTTTCTTCCCTGGGGCTGAAGAATAATCACTACTTTTCATGCAGGCGATTGGCATGTCAAAATCATCGCTCTTGCTCTCCAAGTATATGTCACTTTCACCCAAAGACTTCCTCTTGGCTTTCTTTAGACTAGCCCTTAACGCAGAATTAGCAGCCCTCCTCTTTGCCTGGATGTAGTGTTTTTCGCACACCGTTTTATCTGGCATAGACATTGCAGTGCATCTCCACTGTTTCCCATCCGACCTCTTGCATCGCAAGTCATCTGGAATCCCTACATTATCCTCACCATTCCCTGAGCTCGACCGAGGATGATCCATCAACAAAATTCAGCAGCAATATAACATTCACAGTTCTACACTCTTACAATTAACCTGTAAGCACAACAACTCAAATAAAGATTACAGTTGACACAAGCAATCCACTGATTCTCCATAGAAAGATCAATCTATTAAAAAAAATACTAAGTTTAACAAATTTGGAGAAGCCTTTTATAGCCCGCGTGGACACCCACATAATGCAAGACAAAGTGATAAAGAAAACAGGAAATCAATTATTAACAGCTAGTTTGCCAAGAAAAACAGGAATTGGGAGGAAGGTTGCCAAGGAAAACAAAAATTGAGAGCTGGGTTGCTAGGAAAAACCAAAAATTGAGAGAATGAGAACATACAGGAGCAGAATCAGATCCACAACACAAATTCTACAATAAAATAAACACATATATAGACAGATATTTACAGAACCAGAGAGAAGCATACCTGAAACTAGGGTTCGTTAAGTCCAAGAATGCACAATCAGAGAAAAACGGCGACGGACTATATTTAAAGGTAACAAGACTTTCGTGTTGTGTCTGGATGTAGTCTGCGCCTTCCGCACGTTTGCGCACTAGTAACAGTACGAACTCCGCACAGTCGTTGGATTAGACTGCTGCCGTTTTTTCCTTCTTCTTCTAATCTTTTCTTTAATTTTTTTTATTTTAATTTAATTTTTTTCTCGGACATGTTCGAAGTGATGTTCTCACCGAACCAGATTCCCCAGAACTGGACTCCTTGTGACCTCACCCCGTGCCAGGAAAAACTGTTACCTGTATCAAAATGACTGAAATGTCCTTCAATGTTAAAAAAAACTTTAAATTTAATAATAATTTTGTAAATATAATTTTAGTGGCTTTAATAAGAGAGTATTAATTTATTTGATATAAATGAACAAATATATTTACATTTGTAATATAGTAACAAGATCAATGATATATATGTTATTGTTCTAAAAATAAAAATGTCCTTCCATAAAATTTAAAATGAAATAAATACGTAAAATTCAAGTTTCATAGTTCATAAAAAACGCAAAAACTATCTATTATTTATTATTATTAGTTATGACTCATGATTTGTATTTTTTAATTTTTAAGTATAATTAACTGAATATAAATATTATTAACAGTTTGACTTTATAGTTAAGAGTATAAACAACTTCTTGTAATAAAAATATATATACATATATTAAAAGTAAAAGAAAGTACTTGTATTGAGATTGCGATTTATAATTTAACTTGTCTAAGTTAATTCTACGGTTATTAATACTCAACGTGATAATATATAATTCCAATAGCATATTTGTGTTGATGGATACATGTGTTTTGATAATGTTACGAATTGCATGTTTTATATATTCCTAAAGGGATTGTTTGGTTAATTAGAATATTTTCTATTGAAAAAAAAAAAAAAGAAAAAATTTAAAGATCAAATTATGAGTTCCCCTAGCACCAGCTTAAAGAAAGAATAAGTTATTAGTTACATATTTTATATTGTTATAATATGTTACATTAATAAATTGGTGTTTCACATCGGATGTTATTGGATTGAAGTTCCTCCAAAATGAATAATTCTTATAATTGATAAAATTTTGAAAATAAAAATAATACTTTTAATAATTATTATTTTTAAATATTATTAATCATTAACATAAAATCATCAAATTTTAAATGGGTAGAGATGATACGTTACAATGAAAATTTTCAACTATTTTTTTTTTCTAAAATAATTTATTAATTTTGGTTACCGTAGAAAATCTCCCTAAAATAATTTTAATTTTAAATTATTTCATATAATTAATAAAAACTTCATTGCAGATCCCGAACCAAACTGCCAACAGTAATTGCTCGCCTTAAACAAACACAATTGCATTTCACGACCAACACCCCCCAAAACGTGCCCTTATAAAAACGCAACACATTGTCACAGCAAATTAGACCAACAGACACATAACATCAGCAAATATTATAATACGCTTTGAATCTTCAAATTCTCAAAATTTACTTCAATAATACGTATCAAAGCGTCGGTTTGATCTGAGAAGCCAAAGCGCGAGAGGGAGATATGTCAATGGCCAGGGCGAGCTCAGGCCTCGCTTATCCAGAGCGATTTTATGCTGCTGCGTCTTACGTGGGTTTCGACGGATCTCCGAGTTCCGCCACCAAAGGACTCACCTCTAAGTTTTCAAACGACGCCGCTTTGCTTCTCTACGCTTTGTACCAACAGGTTACATTTCTCATTTACGCAATTCTCTTCTTCGTTTCTTCCTCATTTGATCCAATTGTTTTTGATATGCGCTGTATTTGATTTTGTCACATTTCATACGCGGCATTTGATATGCTTTGCTTGATTCATGTCATTTTGCTCTTATTGCTATTGATTTTAGGCTTGATACATAAGGTCTTCGTGTTGGCGTGGATTTTTGCCGATACTGTTGTCTTAATTGTGCTGGCGGATTTTGATTTTGCTGTTATTCTTCTGAATTTCGCTTATTATCTAGTTGTCTTGTAATCACTGTGTTTTTGAGGCTGTTTGAGTTTAATTTAGGTAGATCTATTCTTATTGATTGAGAGTTCGGCTTTGAAAATGTCGGATCTGCTGTTTTGTTCAGCGTACAAGAAAATGTAGAGAAACTAACATGAATTTGTTTTCCTCTCCAAGGTGTGTTGAAGAATAAAAGCTTCTGTTGTCTCATTTTAAATTCAAATTTGTTGTAACATATTTAGATATTGTTCTGTCACCATTTCAGAATACAAATGTGTGATTCAGAGTGATCTTTTGGCCTCCATTTAGATTCTAACTTTCAGTTTCTGATAGTTTTACACTTATGTGTTTGACATTTTGCAGGCAACTGTAGGACCTTGTAACATCCCAAAGCCTAGTTCCTGGAGTCCAGTAGAGCAAAGCAAATGGAAAAGGTTCGATTGCTTTGTGCATACATATAAGAAGGGGTTCCTGAGTGATATTTTCGTGACATTTAGCTTTTGTAGAGAATGTTGAGAATTTGACTCTTATGCTAATGGTAGAGTCAATTTTACTTTAAAGGTCTCCAATAGTTGAAATTTTTTAATAGCATTTGCTACACTTTCATTCCTTCTAGTCTTTGTATCCTTTAATTCAATGAAGTAGACAGTAGAGAAGGATTTTTTTGTGTTAGTATATGATTTAGAACAGATTAGTTTCTTCTTCTTATTTGATTTACATACTAATTTACTGAAAAGTTAGTGCTTTTGCTTCAAGTGGCAATGTATGATGTTTGCATTGCCATGCATTTCCTTATTCTGTCAAGTTTTTCTTTGCTAAAGATTTTTGTTGTCCATGCAGCTGGCAGGGTCTTGGAAACATGGCTACCACAGAGGCCATGCGTCTCTTTGTGAAAATATTGGAGGTTTATGCCATCACCATTCTCAGTCATATATCTATATGATTCACAACACAGTCATAGTAATTTGTTTCCCCCTCTTTTTTTTCCAATTGAGTAGGAAGAAGATCCAAGTTGGTATTCAAGGGCATCTAACTTTGTTGCTGAGCCCGTTGTAGATGTGCAGATGAATGTAAGTACATATGAAGTCCATGTATATTGTGAGTTTTAATTCTCAATATTATGAAGTTTATTTCTACATTTCTCACTTTATTAACATGCATCAGTAATTACAATGGTAAGAGCATTCATATTGCATATCTTTGTTGTTGAGGACCTTGACCCAAATTACTATTCCTTGCCAGTACTTTTATTGCAAGAAGATTTTATACGGCCTTCTGTCTTTTTGCTGACCTATACTATAATGATTATTATTTCTTGTTTAAAGCATAATTCTAATACGGAGCCTATCATGGAGAATGGGAACTCATCTCCTGAGACAAAGACCATTTCTACTGAAAATGGGAACCTGATGGAGACTCACGATAAAGATGTAGTCTCAGAAGGCCTTGGTTCAGTTGTTGTCTATGATCAATGGATTGCACCTCCACTGTCTGGCCAACAGCCCAAAGCTCGATATGAGGTATTGTCATTTCAATCTTAATAGAATGTGAAATGACTTTTTGATGTTTCCTTCTCCTGTTCTTTTCTGTTGCATACTCTGAAACAAAGTTGTATCCAATTTTGCAGCATGGAGCTGCTGTTGTTCAAGATAAGATGTATATATATGGTGGAAACCACAATGGTCGTTACCTAAATGATCTCCATGTAAGTAATTATTTTCCCACGCATATAAACATGCACGTTATGTATGCACAAAAATTTTGCAGAGGACTGTTGCCTGCTTGTGTGTGCTTTTGCTAAAGTAAACAGGATCACTAATTCTTTGTCGTTTTTTTTTCTCTTTCCAGTTTTGTTGCTGCAGAACATTGAATATATGTGTTTTCTACATTATAGCCTTTGTTTCTTAAAATGCATTGCTCTCCCTCTGTCCTGTTCCTTTTCTTGCATAGAAATAGTTTTTCCCTAATTTGATGATCAATGCAGGTTCTGGATTTGAGAAGTTGGACCTGGTCAAGGGTCGAGGCTAAGGCCGGGTCTGAGTCACTCGAGTCACCATCTCCAACAAAATTAACCCCCTGTGCTGGCCTTTCCTTGGTTAGTATAGCACTCATCAGCTTTTACGTTCCATTTCACTTCCAAAGGCAATAGTTTCTCACAAATATTTGCAAAATTGTATAATATCCATTTACAAACAAGTGTTTTTGCTATATTTATTTTCTAATCCATTGATACCATATGTTTCTTTAGATACCGTGGGATAATAAGCTTCTGTCAATTGCCGGTCATACAAAGGATCCTTCTGAAACTATTCAGGGTACAGTTTTAGTTCTACTTTACTGCCTTCTGATTTCCACTTGGCTTATTCAATATTGTGGAAAATATGATACCTGTAGAAATGTAAACATAATGGATAGTTACAATTTAGATAAATTTATGTTTTGTCATGAGGTGAAGCTTTGAAGAAGAGCTTAGAAAATTGATTGTGTTCTCATGGCAGTGAAGGTATTCGATCTGCAAACATGTTCTTGGTCTACCTTAAAGACTTATGGGAAAGCACCGGTATTAATCTATTCTTTCTCTTATCTATCATTTTTCTTGCTATATTGACTGTAGAGCTTCTTAAAAAAAGAAATTTAAAATTAAATGGCTTTAATTGCCTTTCCATACCTTAGTATTATTGAGATAGCAATAATAAAAGTGCAACAGTATTAAAATTGACCATGTCCTTGAAGCAATTGAAAACCAAAATTTTTCTGTTTTATATTTTTAAAATAACTTCTGGAATCTTACTTCCGAATCTCATAGGTTTAATTAATTGGTATGATCACTTGATATTTCTCTGATAATATCCTTCACTTTTGTAGACCAAAGATATGATAAATAACTAAGGTGTTTCTTGATATGTTTGCAATTTTGGTCATTGCTCTCTATGTGATGTGAATGTTGCATTGTTTGCGTTTCAGGTATCGCGTGGAGGTCAATCTGTGACCCTTGTTGGAACAAGCTTAGTGATTTTTGGGGGGCAGGATGCAAAGAGATCTCTTTTGAATGATTTGCATATTCTTGATCTTGAAACCATGACTTGGGATGAAATTGACGCCGTGTAAGATACTTTTTTCACTAAATTAGGGGTCAAGCCTCTTGTATCATTACACTATGTAAAGTTTGAATCTTATGTTGCATTTATAGCTCAGGAAATTCCCTTCCCACAAATATGTTGAAACAAAGTGGTTGGGTTTTTCTTGCAATTAACTGTTATTAATTTGCCCTCAATATTTTATAGGGGAGTGCCTCCTTCTCCAAGGTCTGATCATGCTGCTGCAGTACATGCAGAGCGTTACCTTCTTATCTTTGGCGGGGGCTCTCATGCCACTTGTTTCAATGATCTGCATGTTCTTGACCTACAAACTGTAAGATAAACCTTGTTTTATTATGCATATGTTTGTGTCAAGAATTGTATTCTAAAATCTTTTTCACATTTGCATTTTATAGATGGAGTGGTCAAGACCCACTCAACAGGGTGAGATACCAACTCCGCGGGCTGGCCATGCAGGTGTAACAATTGGAGAGAATTGGTTTATTGTTGGTGGTGGTGACAATAAGAGTGGTATGTGTCTTACAACTTCTGCAATCAAATGTAAACTTGTTTTGTGGTTGATAAGTGTGTTTACGCATACTGTTGTACACTTACTGGCACACTTTGAATACAACACAAAGGTTGGTTTTGATTAGTTTGTAGAGTTTGTTGGTCAGGCGAAATTGGATTGCTATGCAAGGAGCGAGTCACAGTGGATAGAAAGAGTTTCAGTCCAAGGATCTTAGTGGTATATTGAACATAAGATGCCTAAACATTAATGCTAAGCAATTCATGTATGTCAATAGAGATCTATTTGTTAAAGTTTTTTATTGCATGAGTGTCTCAGCACCAAATAGACGATGAATTAAAAGCTAAAATATTTTTACAGTAGTAAGATTAATAAAAATAATTGTATGGATGAACTTGGTACTGAATGCTTGACAGCAGTTTTGCCAACTTTGAATGTTCTGAGAGTTTTGAAGTAGCTTTTGCAGCTCTGGATTTTGTGTCTACCTCATTTAACGGATTCGAGAAACCGTACAGCTGAATTATTTACTTTTTCTTCTCTGGAGTATAATTGGCGTATAATTTATCTAATAGAAGTGTTGCCTTGTCCCATGGCTTGAATGAGGGAGTAAATTGGTGGAAGAAATTGTTCTACAAAGCAAATGTAGTTTAATAGCACTGAGGATTTTCTAATTTAACCAATTATTTAGGATTTTGGGCATTTAGATAACTCTTTCTTGAGCACTTCATAGTTTGATTATATTCAAAATCTATTAGATTTTCAGTATAAGATGAAAGAGAGGGCTTTAGTTTTCTTGGAACAGCTCCTTTGTCTTATGTCTTTGTACTACATAATGAGTATATTTTTGTCTCTTGGAACTCTTGCAGGGGCCTCAGAAACTGTTGTTCTAAACATGTCAACACTTGTTTGGTCTGTTGTAACTTCTGTCCAGGGACGTGTTCCTCTTGCTAGTGAGGTATTTTCCTTTTTGGGAACATTTACTGGCTGTAATTTGATATGCACATTAACGTAGTTAAGGCATAAATTTCCTCATAACTGGTTATGTTAATTTTAGCTATAAAGGATGGTTAATATTAAGTTCCAAGTTTTTTAAACATGAATAAGAGCTGCTGTTAAATTGTTTTACAGTAGTTATTGTCATTCTACTCACTAATATCTCATTCAAATACTGACGGGGGTATGCTATATGTTTAACAATCTTGCTTTTAGGAAGTTCTAAGTATTGCCTACTATTTGTCTTCTATGCCTGTATATAATACAAACTGAATACTTTTAATTTAAAACAGAATGGAAATATTATAATGCTGATGATGTTAATAAATAGTGAGAGAAAATATAACCAACCAAACAAAATTTGTAAACTTGGCATCTTTTTTCATTAATATGCATCCTTCTATTAAGTATTGTCATTTAACATCAAAACATCGCTTAGACCTTAGTCATAAAAATGAGGACAAAGCATGTGTTGGGGAATGGTATCTTGCAATTTTTGCTATTAAGTGGAATTATATGCCCATCATTTCCTGTTGCAGGGCTTGAGTTTGGTCGTGAGCTCCTACAGTGGCGAAGATGTACTTGTAGCTTTTGGAGGATACAATGGGCGTTACAACAGTGAGGTAAAGAGTAATATTAGTATCTTTGCATTCATCTTCTCCTGCTCTTCCTCATCCGTCCTTGTGGTTTCTTTTGCTGCTACTAGGTTCATGTCCTTAAACCAAGCCATAAATCGACTTTGCCGTCAAAGATGATAGAGGCACCTGTGCCTGACAGTGTTTCTGCGATCATCAATGCTACAAATGCAACCAGAGATGTGGAGTCTGAAGGCCAAGAAGGAAAAATAAGGGAAATTGCTATGGATAAAGTTGATTTAGAGCCAATGGTATGTGGTTTTGAAAAATGCAACGGATCAAAAAGTCGCAAATTTTTGTCAGTTCATAGAATATCTGAGTTTCTTATCGTTTCACTCAATCTACTTTTGATTAATACATTCCTAGCTGTCACTATATGTTGCTTCTGGGTACTTACGTTAGAATTTCATGCAGAAATCCAAAGGTGAAGGAAATACACAACATCTTATATCCACCCTCAAAGCAGAGAAAGAAGAATTAGAATCATCACTCAGCAGGGAGAAGTTGCAATCAATCCAGCTAAAGGAAGACTTGGCGGAAGCTGAGAATCGGAACACAGACGTGTATAAGGTAATTGCTTGATGTGGATATTCTGGTTGTGGCGTTCAGTTTTGAAGATGGTTAAGAATTGTGTTGATATGTATTCTACATTGTACTAGAGATGCAAGTTACCATATATTTTGTTTTGATGATCCAGAATTTTCCATAAATATGCTTTTTCTTTTCCCAATTTTTGGAAAAGATTAAATGCCCTTCTTTTGTTCTTTTCACGTTGTAGGAACTTCAATCAGTTCGTGGTCAACTTGCTGCAGAGCAGTCAAGATGTTTCAAATTAGAGGTGTGTGTTTACCAATATAATTGTCATCTATTTATCTTCTGAAGGTTATTTTCCGAAGATAATGTGATCCTAATGCCCCAACGAAAATTTTCCTTTATGATGGAACAGTGCAAAGCATTCTCTGGATATAAAAACTTCAAAGCAATTTTCAACCCAAACTTTTTTTTAAATTATTAAGTGAAATGAAGTGAAATATAAGAGGAGCATGTGGTGGATGTGAAATGCCTTCTGAATTTTGTCATGTTCAAATTTGAGAGGGAGGAAATAATTACATCTGCCTCAGGCCCTTGGATGAATGGAACTCTGTCTCCATTGTCAACTAATTATTCTTTGAACTGACAGGTTGATGTTGCAGAACTAAGGCAGAAGCTACAAACAATGGAGACATTACGAAAGGAACTTGAACTCCTGCAGCGCCAGAAGGCTGCTTCAGAACAAGCAGCCTTGAATGCAAAGAGGCAGAGCTCCGGTGGTGTGTGGGGTTGGCTTGCTGGAACCCCTCCCAACCAAAAAGCAGATGATGCTTGAAACTTGTTAAAGCCTCGTTAAGTAGCAACTGCTAGATTAGATTCTCGTTCATCAAGTTTTCGATCAAATATATTTTTTGGGTTTGAACGACCCAGTTCTTTCTCAGACGGTGAATAAGATTTCCAGTTCCTGTTGGCCAAACCCACAAACCACCTTTGGTTTTTTTTTTTTTTTTTGCATGAGATAAATGGCAGTTTTAGTTATAAGTAAACTTTTATTTTTTAAACATAAAAGTACCTTGATATGGCCCTCACTGAAAAATATTTCTGTACCAATTTTTTCTTCTTTTTTGTTTATGTATTGAAACTGAATATATACTATTGGAGTGAAGAAGATATAGGATGATTTTCATTGTTTGCCGACAAAATTTGGCTCAAATGTAATATTATGAAACGTTACCGGCGGGCTTGAGTGGATTTACGACCTCTTTTAGCTGCTTTTATGCCTAATACAGACTTAATCTTTATGCTCTCTCAGTTGGCTTGTGCAAACTCATTTGGAATTCTGCAAATCATATAAAATTATAAAGGTGTGTTTGGGAATGAATCGGGGTTTTATTTTCGTCATAATCAATCTGAAATAAAATTAATTGTGAAATACGAGTGAATAAATAATCGATAAATAATAATTATTAAGTAAAAGTTGATATTTAGAATGCACATGAATTGATGGATAACTCATTTAAATCTTTATCAAATATGTCGAAAACATTCTTTATGAAACTCTATAATCGAATTGAGTTATACTTGTAATTAACTTCACAAAGAGGAATGAAACCAATCATTATTTAAAATGAATTTTGTAATATTTTTATAACTGAATATTTAAATGTTTGCTAATGAAATGCTAATTATATTTACTATTAGACAACATTATTTATTTATTTACTTGTAAAACTTAAGATATAATTTTATTAAAAAAAAGTAGAGAGACGCTATTTCAAACTCAAAATCTTGGGAACAAAAAAGACACGATAAAAAAAAATTACAGATAAAAATTCAAGCAAATATAAATAACAAATCCTTGGTGTTAGTTGATTCCAAGTATTTATATTATTTTAATATTTAAATTAACGATTAACTTTCTACCAAAAAACAAAATTAAGAATATCAGAATCTCACTTATCGATTCATCAATGAAGCAGCGTGTTTTACATCAACGCACATGATTTCGCATGAGAGGAGCAAAACTTATTTTACAACCACACGATGAATATGACTGCCAACAAAACTTGATTCTGATGACGTGGCAGTCTCTAAATGGCCATCTCAACCGCCTATTTTGTACGTCCTCGCTCTACCGGATAAAACCCGAATCCAAACGACCCTCTAATAAGTTCGCTACTGTATAACTCTGTAAGAACGATAAATCTCAATCACCAGATTTTCTGGCCACCCAAACACCAACCCTTAAGGCTTCTAATTTCTCGTACTTTCTCTGGATACAACCAAACCTTAGTTATTCACATGACACGATAACGAAGGTATGATTTATTTTTGTTCTTTTGTTTCACGTGAGCGTTAGAAAGTTCGATCTCTAGGGTTTCGTATTATAGGTTTAGCTGTTACTATAGAATGATATCTGTTATGAACAGTGATTGAAAATTCGATAGAAAATCTGATGTTAACGTTGAAGAAATTGTAGCGAAACCTGTTGACAGCTCTAATGAAAAGAAGAGTCTGATGAATTCAGGAGTGGCGGATGAAGCTAGGGTTGCTCTAATGGAGCTTGATTCGGTAACTTCAGAGAGCGAAAGGTGTGAGGATGTTGGGCTTAGGGTTAGGGTACCAAGTGATGATAATAAATCTAATAGTATAGAAAATGATATGGAGTGTGGGGTTTTTGAAGTGGAAAACGACAAAGTGAGTGGTAATCAGATTGATACGGCAGGGGATGATCATTTTGAGGCTCAGAATGATGAATTTGACGATAGAAATGACAGCATTGAAGCTGAAAATGATCGAGCCTCAAGTAATGTTTTGAGGGCTGATGGGCATGTAGAGGTGTACAAGTCTTTGTTATCCGAGTTTGATGATTTTGTAGCCAATGAGAAGATGAATGTGGGGACATCCAGAGCATTGAGTTATGGGTTTGAAGTGGGTGATATGGTGTGGGGAAAGGTGAAATCTCACCCTTGGTGGCCGGGGCATATTTTCAATGAAGCTTTTGCTACATCTTCTGTGCGTCGCACAAGGAGGGATGGCTATGTGCTGGTTGCTTTCTTTGGGGATAGTAGTTATGGGTGGTTTGACCCAGCTGAGCTTATCCATTTTGATCCCCATTTTATGGAGAAATCGCAGCAAACAAATTCAAGGACTTTTGTTAAGGCTGTGGAGGAAGCAGTTGATGAGGCAAGCAGGAGGTGTGGACTTGGCTTGACATGTAAATGTAGGAACCCGTATAATTTTCGGCCAACAAATATCCAGGGTTACTTCACGGTTGATGTGCCAGATTTTGAGCCTGGTGGGCTTTATTCAGGAAATCAGATTAAGAAGGCGAGAGATGGGTTTCAGCCAGCTGAGACACTTTCCTTCGTAAGGCACTTGGCATCATCAGTACAATTTTGTGATCAGATGAGCATTGATTTTATTAAGAATAAGGCTACTGTGTCTGCTTTCCGTAAGGCAGTATTTGAGGAGTTCGATGAGACTTATGCTCAGGCATTTGGTGTTCAGCCAGCACGCCCTTCTCATGATCATGCTGAGTATCAGTTGGGTAAACAGCCTCCTAAAGGTAATAATTTAAATGCTTTCTGTTTTTTTGTGGAAGTAGCTTTGAAGTTTTTACTCCTGTCCTTGTTTTTTTTTTCCTTTTTTGGATACTTTAGTGCATAATCCACCTATTCTGTCATTATGATGAATCTCTTTCAGTCTGTTAAGCATTTAGTGCATCCATCTATGCATTTCATTCCATTCCACAGAAATGCAGGATGCAAAGTTATCAGCATTTGCAAAATCCCATTGCAATTATTTTCTTAATTTTTATGAGAAAAAGAAAAAGATTAGTGTACTTGGTAAGACCTGCGTAAAATGCTTTTAAAGTTTCTATTTTAGAAGACTACATACCATATTTTGGATGCACATGTTTGCCCTAATCTAGGAAGTAAGTTCTTTGTATGCAAACACTGCCTTGTTTCACTTTTTTTGTGTTTGTTGCCTTCTCCAGCTCCTCTGAGTGGCCCACTGGTGATTGCGGAAGCTCTCGGGGGTGGAAAGAGTTGCAAAAAACCTATGAAAGTCAAAGACCATTCGAAGAAAGACAGATTTCTCTTCAAGCGAAGAGATGAACCAGGTGACTCAAGAGCTCCTCAAATTAGCCAAGGGCAAGCAGGTTCTTTATCCCCATCAGCTGTCATGGAGGGATCATCAGCTATTGCTGCTGGGGATTATGTTTTGCAGAAGAGGGCTCCTGCACCTCAAATTGCAGTAAAATTTGAACATAGTGGTATTATAAGCAAGGAGGGTGCTGCTTCAAGTGGAGATCTATCTGGGAAAGAAGCCACAACCATAGATCAGGCTTCAGCTTACAGTAGTACCGCTGGCATCCAAGGGGATGCTTTGGGTTCAAGGTCATCTCCAGAGATGCAAGAAACAAAGATGAAGATGGGTCCAGATGTAGTTTTGGACTCCAGTGGAACTGATATGTCGGGAAAGGGGCCATTCCTGGATTTAATGGATGGCATTTCCTCATCTTCTCAAGGGAAAACTGAGGTACTGGTTGACATTAAAATTGAGGAGAGTGTGCCCAGATCATCTGAAGGTCTTCAGCAGTTGGAGCCAAGTTTTTCTGCAAGAGAAGATGGACGCCATAGATTAGACCAAGTTCAGGACAGTCATATGGGTCCTCGCACTTCTCCAATTGAGGGGAAGCGTCTGGTTAAAAAGAGTCCTGATGGTAAAATGAAGAAGGCTAAAATTCTTAAACGGCCTTTGCGAGATCTGAGCTCTGAGAAACCAATGACAGGGGAACAAAAGAAAAAGAAAAAGAAAAAGGAGTTTGGCACAGAGACAAATTCTGATCATCAGCAAAAGCTTTTGGTCCCCAGGAAAGGTGAAGTTGCAGTGGGTGATTTAACAAAAAAATCTGCTCAGGCTGATCCTAGGGAAGATTTGCGAATAAATAATCAGAAGAAAGATAGTGGTGCCAGTACTTCTGCAGTTAACTCAGTGGGGACATTGCCAGGAGGTAGCATGGGAAATATTGAAATTGAGCTACCACAATTATTGAGAGATTTGCATGCTCTTGCTCTTGATCCCTTTCATGGTTTAGAAAGGAACTGCCCTGCAACTATACGGCAGTGCTTTCTGCGGTTTCGATCCCTTGTATACCAGAAAAGCTTGGTTCTTTCACCACCTTCTGAGACTGAGCCCATTGAAGTCCGCACCACTAAATCTTCATCCAGTATTGGTGCTTCAGGTGAGAATGTTAGAGATTTGCCGGCATCAAAACCAGTAAAACACCTTGCCAGACCTGATGATCGAACAAAGGCTGGGCGGAAACGTCTTCCATCTGATCGCCAAGAAGAAATTGCAGCAAAGCGTTTGAAAAAGATCAGCCAATTGAAATTATTGACTGCAGAGAAGAAGTCCAGTCAGAGGCCATTGGATAGCCAGCGAGTGGAGGGAAAAGAATATCCAGCTGTTCTGCCACCAAAGACATTCAGGCCCGAATCTGTAAAGAAATTGGAGCCTTCACCTAAGGTAGTTGAGCCAACTATGCTGGTGATGAAGTTTCCTCCTGAGACATCGCTTCCATCTGCTGCAGAGCTCAAGGCAAGATTTGGTCGCTTTGGGTCAATTGATCAGTCTGCTATCCGGGTATTTTGGAAATCTTCAACTTGTCGTGTTGTGTTTCGGCACAAAGCTGATGCGCAAGCAGCATATAGATATGCTAACGGAAACAGTACCCTCTTTGGCAACGTGAAAGTAAGATACATTCTTCGGGAGGTGGAAGCTCCGGCACCAGAAGTACCTGACTTTGACAAGGTTCGAGTAGACGACCCTTCAAATGAGATGTCAAGGATTAAGGATCCCATGGTTGTTGATCGTCCAATGTCAGCACCAGGACTGCTTCCTCAGCAAACGATCCAGCTGAAGTCGTGTTTGAAGAAACCGGCAAGTGACGAGGCTGGGCAAGCTGCGGGCGGCAATGGCAGCAAGGGGACAGCGCGTGTAACATTCATGTTGGGTGGGGAAGAAAGTAATAGGGGAGAGCAAATGATGGTTGGTAATAGAAACAACTTCAACAACAACAATGCTAGTTTTGCTGAAGGTGGTGCATCATCTTCTTCTTCTGTTGCAATGGATTTTAATAGTAAGAATTTTCATAAGGTTATTCCTCCATCATTGTCATCATCGTCTAGCATTCCTCCTCTCCATTCACAATTTGGAAAACCGCTATATAATAATATACATCTGACTGAAGTATCGTCCAGAAATTCTACTCTCAATCTTAGTTCTCCCTCCATTCCATCACCATCACCACCACCACCACCACCACCACCACCACCACAACCCAGCATTGACATTTCTCAGCAGATGCTTAGCCTGTTGACAAGATGCAATGATGTTGTTACCAACGTCACTGGTTTGTTAGGCTACGTGCCCTACCATCCTCTTTAATGTATGTGGAGGGCATTAGAAAATTGGACGGTTAAAGCTTGGGATTACTGATAAAATTGCTGGCAAGGCGAGCTCTCATGCTTAATGCTGCTGCACGTTGACTTCTCGAATTTGCAGTAAATGGAACACGAAAGAACGCGGGGGTCGGGAGAGCCGCATATGTGTTATCAAAGAGTGAGCCGAATTGAGCAAATCCGTTTTTATACAAAAGGAAAAAGTCGGGTGTCAAAAGCACTTCCGACGTGCTCTGTGATTCTCATGTACTGATGATATTTTGAGCAGGGGGATCTGCCCTTTTTTTTTTTAAAAAAAAAAAAACTTTGTTCTATTTAATGAGCTTTTCTGTGGGTGGGAATGGGCCAGCTTTGTGACTTCTCTATTTACAAAAAAAGATCAATCTGTATTTCCTTGTACATGATTTGAAAATGGTGACAAATTGCTCTTGGTAGTTTTTCTTTCTGTGAAGTTAGTTCATTTAGTTGCTGTGGCTCTGACGGCCTATGGGCCCGAGACTTGATGAAGTTCATTGAGGCATTATTACTTCTTTTTTCTACCCTTTTTCTTTTCGTTGAAAGCTCAATACTAGTCTAGTAATTCGATGTCTTTCCCATTATTTCATGTTAGCATAATTTCATTCGTAGTTAGAAAATTCGGATTTCGGTGAGTGTCGATGGGATCATATCTAAAAAATTAAGATCTTTAATAATATAAAATATGTAATACGCCCTCTTCATATTTGAAAAATGTCCCGTTTCCCTTCTAACTTTTTAAAGTTATTCCGTTATATATATTTTTTTTGTGTTAATTGAGATAGCGAAAATTTTTAAATTTTAAGGATAAATTATAATTATGGCCCGGCAATAGTAAATCAACAGACAGGAGACTTACATTGCAGAGATGGGCCCCATATGATTTGGTGGAGAAATTTAAAATAATTTGAGAAATAAGTGTTTATAGAAATAATTATTATATAAAGTAAATATATAATTATTTTATTTTTGTTGTGTTAAGTACATATTTAAAGAAATAATTATTATGCAAAGTAAATAATAATTTTGTTTTTATGTAGAGTAAGTATTTATAGAAATAATTATTATGGAAAGTAAATATATAATTATTTTGTTTTTGTGTTAATGTAAATATTTAAAAAAAATAATTATGATGTACAGTAATCATTTATAGAAATAATTATTATGTAAAGTAAATAATTATTTTTTTTTTAAGTAAATATTTATAAGAATAAATTTAAATAAATATTAGTGGTCTGGGACACTGATTTAAATTGATTTAGTTAATTTATATTACGGTTATCGTTCAATATGCTGGTCACCATTTGACCATCGACGGCCACCATCCACTATCGGTAACGGACTCCAAATTTATCACCATTGACATCATTGAACTCAAAATTTTTTGATTTACATGATAATATATTTATTTTCGAGAGAAAAGCGATAGAAAGGGGTTCAAAGTGGCCAAAATTATGGATTATCAGTGGTAGTTGACGGTGGAAAGGGAGTTGATTGCGGTGTAGTGTTACATTTACTATTTTACCTTTAAAATTTAAAATTTTCTGTTATCTCAATTAACAAAAAAACGTAACGGAATAATTTTAAAAAATTAGGGCAACAACAGGCAATTCGATCAAACCTGAGAGGAGAAACAAACAATTTTACCGTGTTAATGTTGTATTAAAACTCTTTCACAAAAATAACGTTTGCTCTGTTTTTCTCCCCTTTAAAATTGAATACCCTGAATATTCGATGTCATTAACGTTTAACAGCAAACTCTTACAAGAAAGTTAATTAATTAATTATTGAAAATCTAAATATACATGAATCCGACAGATATTGCCAAAGCCGTTGTTTGACCTAAAATTCAGCTCTCAACAAAATTCTATCTACAAATTACTTAACATGTATATATATATATATATATATATATATGTGTGTGTGTGTGTGTGTGTCTTCCCCCAAAACCTCATTTTCCATCCTTCCAAACATCAACATCCCCTTAAATTTCTTTTAATTTGAGTGAGTTTATCTTTGGGTAATCAACCTTCAATTAATAATTACCTCCCATTAATTAAATTTCTTTCTTAATTATAGGAGGTTAATTAGCCGCCAGCATCAAATTATCTTCCCTGCAATTAATAAACCCTCTGAAAACTTCTGAAAAACTCACTGAAATCTCTTCCCATTTCTGTCCCGTTCCTTCCAAATTCTCGTTCTTTCATCATTGTCCATCGTGATATCACGATCAAACATGGTGGCGACGAGAATTTTGGATATAACGGTTTTGTCTGCAGATGATCTCAAGAATGCTAGAATCTTCTCCAAGATGAATGTATACGCCATCGTTTCGGTTTCCGGAGAAATTCAGACAACTTCTGTCGACAAGGAATGTGGTAAGAAACCCACGTGGAATCAACGGATGAGATTTAATATCGATGAAGCTGACGCAATGCAGAACAATCTTAACGTAGTTTTCAGCTTAAAATCTCACGGCGGATGTTTTGGAGGTAGCGTTCTCGGCGAAGTTTGTGTTCCTGTCAAAGATATGCTCTGTCAGATTAACGGAGTTGAAGAACGAACTCAGAGCTATAACATCATAACGCCCAGCGGCAGAACTAAAGGTACATTGCACATTGCCTACAGGTTTGGCCCCTCCCCCGGTCAGTCGCCGAATCATGGAATGGCATATCCGCCTCCGCCACAGAATCATCCGGCCGGTTACCCGCCGGTTTGTTCACAAGGAGGATCAGGGTATGCTCCGCCGCAGCAGGATCATTATCATCATAATTCACATTCGAACCCTCCACCATATCCGCCGCCAGGAGGATATCCACCACCAAACACCGCATACCCGCCACCAGGAGGGTATCTTCCGCCCGGACAAACTAATATACCACACCCGGGACCGCCGTCACCATCAGGAGGATATCCACCAAACATAGGTTTCCAGGGGCATTCAGGAACATATAATTATCCCCCACCGCCCCCACCAGGATATGATAATGTTGCTGTGAAATCGGCAGCAGCACCGGGACCGTGGCAGAGAGGATACGCAGCACCACTACCGGCGCCAGGACCCGGGCCTGCAGGAATTGCCGCTCCACAACCTGTCGCGTCTCTATCACCTCCACAACAGCAAAATAATAGTAATAATACTAAGAAAGCGATGGCAGCTGGACTAGGGCTTGGAGTAGGAGCCGGAGGGCTGGCAGCCGTAGGGCTGGGAGGCGGAGGGATGACGGTTGCTGACTCAGACAGCGAGGAAGATTAAATGTTTATGCGTGTATGGAGAGGAAAATGAAGATGGCACCTTCGTTGCATGCTATGCTGCATGGCAGTGATTTTGATTTATAAAAGTCTTTTTTTTTGTGGGGGGGGGGGGGGGGGGGGGGGGGGGGGGGGGGGGGGGGGGGGGGGGGGGGGGGGGGGGGGGGGGGGGGGGGGGGGGGGGGGGGGGGGGGGGGGGGGGGGGGGGGGGGGGGGGGGGGGGGGGGGGGGGGGGGGGGGGGGTTTGTGTTTTCGTTTTACTTTGTCAAAAGCAATATTGAACTAACCATCATCATGTATGATGGGAATTGAATTGAATTGGAAGGTTTTTCATTCAAAATTTATGAACTTGACTTGATGAACAAATGTTTTCTGCCTAATTAAGTAATTAATTAATTTGTGTTATAAACATAATTAATTGAAAAAAGAGATGTTTTGATTTGGTAACTAAGGACCGGGTTTCTAAGATTTAATTAATGAAGGTGAATTATCAATTAATTTTTATGTAGTACTAAAATGAATAATATAAGAAAATTTTCTCTAATTACTTCGTGATATATATATATATATATGATAAAATTTATTAGAATAATAAAAAAGAAATTGGAATTTGAATTCCATATTTAATAGTGCTTTTTTAATAAAACAAACAATTACTTTTACTTTCCAACAAAATTTACTTAAAGCAGATGTTTATAGGAAAAGGGGAAAAACAAATATACGTATAGATGGTATTCTATCTTTAATCAAACTCTGGATCTTGTATAGGAATCAAACTTCTTTTCGAAGCCAATGTAAAAGTCCAAAAAGAAATTAAATTAAACGAAACGAACAAAGTCAATCAATTTACTTTTTAAATAAATAAATTCTCTTTAACGCACTCTGTTTGTGTTGGTTAACGAAGAGTACGAGAAAACAATTTCTCCTCTCTGTTCTTAAACCCTCGTTGTTGTCCAAACTCTCACCCGACTCCAAACCCAAGCCCGACGCCCTCTCCTTATCGTATTTCCTCCCCTCGATTCCAGACCCGACCCGGAATCGACCTGATATCACGATGAACCAACCCGTCTCGACCACCATCCACGGCTTATCAATCAACCAGAACCACGGTTGCTTCGCCGCTGGCACGGACACCGGCTTCCGGGTCTACTTCTCCGACCCTTACAGACTAAACATGCGGCGGGACTTCGACGGTCAAGGTGGAGGCATCCGGCTGGTATCCATGCTCTTCCGGTCGAACATCATATGCCTAGTCGGCGCTGGGAACCACCCGAACAGGGTGATGATCTGGGACGACCACGAGCACCGCTATCTGGGTGAGCTGTCGTTTCGTTCCGAAGTGAAGAACGTGAAGCTACGACGGGACCGAATCGTCGTCGTTTTGACTCAGAGAGTTTACATTTACAAATTCATAGACTTGAGTATGTTGGATCAGATTGACACAGTAGTAAACCCTAAGGGTTTATGCGAAGTGTCGCAGAACGCGGGGGCGATGATAATGACGTGTCCCGGGTTGCTTAAGGGACAAGTTAGGGTTGAGGATTACGGAACGAAGAAAACCAAATTTGTAATTGCGCATGATTCGAAAATTGCGTGTATTGGGATGACTATGGATGGACGATTCTTGGCTACTGCAAGCTGTAAGGGGACTTTGATTAGGGTTTTCAACACCATGGATGGCTCACTTTTGCAAGAGGTGTGTTAATTATTGTGGGTGGTTTTTTTTTTTTTTTTAAAATAAAAGGAATCACTTTATTTTTTAAATGTTCAGCTTTTGCACTTTGCAAGAGGTCTGATGATATTTCCAGAGCTAATAATTTGACTGATCATATTTTAGATAATTGAAAGTGCTTTCATATCCATTGTTTAAGCATCTTTAGTTGAAATAATAATAATAATAATAATAATAATAATAATAATAATAATAATAATAAATAATAATATATATTTTTCGGAGATAAAAAGAAAAAAAAAATTGAAAAAGAGAAAAAGAGTGCTTAGTGAGGGGCGCTTTCTTTCACAGGAGCACTCTAAATGGGGCAGTAAAGATGGCTCTTAAAAAAAGGGTGTGATGTGGTTGAAGCAGTTTTAACTTTAATGCAGGTGAGGAGAGGAGCAGACAGAGCAGAAATTTACAGCCTTGCATTTTGTCCAAATGCACATTGGCTAGCTGCTTCAAGTGACAAGGGAACTATACATGTCTTTGGTCTTAAGGTTGATTCAGGATCGTCGACAATCGATAAATTGTACCCTGTGCCTGAATCAAATCGTTCTAATAGTAATTCATCAGCCATTTCATCTTTCAAATTCATCAGAGGTAAAACGTTCATTGTGTTCAAAGAGCAAACTCATAAATAGTAGCTACCATCAGTCTATCCAACAAATTTCGTCTATATTTGTTACTCATTCACTTATTTTGCAGGAGTATTGCCGAAGTATTTCAGCTCGGAGTGGTCAGTGGCTCAGTTTCGATTGCCTGAAGGGGTCCAGTACCTAGCTGGCTTTGGCAGACAGCAGAACACTGTTTTTGCTGTTGGCATGGATGGAAGGTAAATTCATAAGCACTTCTACTCATTAGCTTCCTTTTTTTTTTCTTTCTTATCCCAGATCACCTATCATTTTCATTGATTGATCTAATACAATTTTCAACATTTCACAACAGAACTGGATTCTTACCTCTATATATCAACATTAATTCTCAAGAAGTTTAATTTTGTTTGTTCTCACGATTTATACTATAATGCACAGCTATTATAAATGCGAGTTCAACCCATCAAGAGGTGGTCAAATGACTCAGCTTGAATATTACAATTTCCTAACGCCCCCAGAACCCTTCTAGAGTGAAGAAGATCAGAGACATTACTCTGTTTAAGGTAGTCTAATATCAATTTTGCTAATACTTTAATGCCTTTTCCTTTTAGAGATTTAAAAAAAAAAAAAAACAGAAAAAAAAGGTTTGTACATATACTGATGATACGAGTTATCAAGTTAATGAGAATCAGGTAGAGCTTTTAATCACTATAGTCCATTGTTATGTATATTTAGCTGATTCATCTCTCAGAATCTCCAGGTGATACCAAAGATTTTATATTCAAATTTTGTTCACACAGAAAGCTGGGAGGGAGAGCCGTAAAGGATACAAGAGAAAACAAACACTAGTTCAGTAGTACAAATAGGAACTGGCATTCATGTAAAATTTTTGTTTTGAAACAACTTCACGCTGAAGCTTCCATACAATACAAAAAGTCGGTTGAGAAAAAGTATACAAGCATGCATCACAAAGTGCAGAAGAATGTATATTTACCATTTTGAGAAATCACAAAACTTTCACATATATGGATTGGTCTCCTCTGGAATTACAGTCAAAGTGACCAATTTATCATTTGCTCTTTGCACAACTACATTCAAAGGTTGCCCAATTCTGTCTCCCATTATTTCTATGATCTGCCCAAAAATTCATCAATGAAGTTTAATCTCGGGTTTAATTTGAGTGGGTCAGTTGTTCAGTGCCACAGTGCAAAACTGCAAATTTTTCAGTGTGACCTCCAAGGCCCTTAGTCCGCACACAAGGAAAAAAAGAAAGAAAAGTTTTGGTTACCTCCTTGATGCTTTCAACAGGGTGCCCGTCAAATTTGATAACAACATCACCTGGATAGAATCCAGCACGATCAGCAGGGGATCCTGGAGTTACCTGTTTCAAAGAGGCATCCATAATATACAGTTAACTGAAAATATTAACTGAAATGAAGACTGAAATCATATTGATCAAATTTTGAATGCATTTGCAATTACTACAATCTCATATGCACATGCAATCATACCATAGGCACAAGAACACCTCTTTTGACATTAGGGAACGAGGGATCCCTTTCTTTAAGCTGAGCAATAATCAACTCATTAAGATCAAGCATTTTTAATCCAAGCCAAGGACGAATAACTCTCCTGCAGAGCATTGTAATTTATTACATGTACTTTACAGAACATAGGTACTTTTCATTGCATAACACAACCAAAAAACCACATGAGTGAGAATCAATATAAGAGAACCAGTGTATTATTCGGGATATGTCCAACAAGTAGTTGGGTATAACACATAGAAACATACCCACTCTTCTTGAAGTGTTCTATAATTTTGGCAACTGAATCAATTGGTACAGCAAAGCTTAATCCATCTGCAGCCAATACTTTCATAATATTGACACCAACAATTTCTCCATCGGTATTAACCAGGGGCCCTCCAGAATTTCCCTATAACACACAAGCAGAAGAAAAGAAAATCTAATTTATCCATGAGAAAGTGCCAAACTTATTCACAACTACACTAGCACACATACAAAGAGATATTTTTTGAAACCATTCTGCATTCCTACTCAGGTAAATCAAGAAACAATACACCATCTAATACAAGAGAGGCCAAGGTCAAACTTAGGATAAATGATACTATAAAGATATGGCGAACTAAACATATAACAAATGCTTCTAGCCCAATAACTTTTCATTTTCTAGAAGTGCAGAAAAGTACTGTTTGTAGTATATGCAGCACATTACATAAAAGTGTGCATTGTATGCATACAAGAACATGAATGCGTGCATTCACGTAGACACAACACAGAAGCACATGTATAAATGCATGCGCATACACACAACAAAGATAGAGAGAATTACCGCATTGATTGCACAATCCGTTTGCAAATACTCTCTACGCATTCCACCAAGACCCAAATCACTGCTTTTACGGTCAACACAACTAATTCCAGAAGGGAAAACAAATAAGATAAAATGTGTCAGCATCATCAGCTAAAATGAGAAACAGCAAACTGATGCTGATTCCCAGTGCATAAATGTGGTCAAGAAAATCATGAGATAGAAATTCAATGCTAGCTTACTAAACCATGAAGAAGTTGTAATTCCATATTTTTCGCGGTCAAGAAAATCATAAGAGAGAGAAATTCAATGCTAGCATACTAAACCATGAAGAAGTTATAATTCCATATTTTTTCCACCACAAAAGAAAGAAGAACATTCTGAACCAGTTAGAAGCATTTAATACCTTACAATTCCAGCTGTTATTGTATTTTGAAGGGAAAGTGGGCAGCCCATTGCCACCACCCAGTCCCCAGGGCGAAGTTTACTTGAAGAACCAAGTTTTGCAGTTGGAAGAGGAGTTTTGGAATTGATCTTAACAATAGCAATATCAGAATGTAAATCGGCATTTAGCAAAGTGCCCTCAAATGTCCGACCATCTTGCAGAGTTACATCAACCTGAACATTTCAACAGATTTCAAAATTTTGAAGTGCATTCCAAAATAACAAAAGAAAGCTCTTAAAAATGAGTTTTAAATTAAAAAAATTAGTGATATAATGAGTCTAAATCTATGAATCATCCAAGTAATAATAATATGGCACAACCAGAGAAACTCACGGGCATGTATAACATTGGAAGAATCACACAAGACATCACGACAGCTGAATCATCAGGTACAAATAGATTTATGGACTGCATGCATGTATTATAAAATTGCTAACCTTTCCTTTACATGAAGCACGCATGCCTTGGAAATCAACCACAACATGAGCACATGTCAAAATAGTACCATCTGCATCTATAATTGTTCCAGAGCCTATACTCTTTCCTGTTGAAATGCCATAGAAACCTACAAACCAAAAATTCCCAAATAATTTTCTTAGCCCCTTTGCCAACAGAACAGTTCAAATTGCATAAAAAATGAAAAGGACTGCTAAAAAGTATATACCCTGAGGAACTGATAGGTTAACAACGGCAGGACCAACCCTAGCAGCTGCATTGGCTATAGTATCTTTACCAAGACATCCACAACATGATTTTGTACCATCTTTATCATTGACAGGAACTTCTTTTTTCACATCTCCTGGTGGAGCTGGACTGACTCTAGAGGAAAAAAAACCAAGATTTCCTGCATATTCAAACAAAATAAGAAATGACAGAAACAAAACAATGTAAATTTTAAAGTATCCCCTCCCCCCCCACCCACCAAAAAAAAAACAGGTGTTGCAATTCAAAAGTGAAACAAAAGGACCAACCTAAACTTGAAAGTCCCGAATCAAGTGAGGAGTGCGCAATGAAGCTTTGTAAGCTTTGCCATGGCAGAGATAAAGATTCGCACAATGGTGCAGGAATTGATAGCGATATCCTTGTTTCTACAATTCCAACAATAATTATTTTATATAGAACACAACACTCTTTGTCTCAAAACCAAGAAAATGCCAGAAAATAAAAAAGAAAATATCCTTTAGAATCAAGAAGGCAAATAACCACCGGATTTCCTAGTTTCTGGAAAATACTAATGCAATATACAATAACAAAATTTACGAAATTGAGAGCTTACTAGAATCTGGGTCGCTGCTTCTGCTTGCATACAGAAGACTGGAGCCGGCAGCAGTAGCAATGGCTACGACCCGGAACAAAGAGTTTTGGCTAGAAGAGCCTGCAGAAACCATTTTCTGCAATTGAAATTAAAAATTGTCACAAAGACAATTATATGGATAAATGCAACGAACAAGACATCCACATGAAGTTTGATTGGGAACTAAAAAAATGTGAAATGTCGATAGATTACCAGCAAACTGTTCATGAGTAAATCAAAGAAGAAAATCAAATGAATCCTTCTTGTGAAATTGATTATGATTCAAGAACCCTAGCTAAACCCTTCCCTCTTTTACAGAGTTTAGAGCTTAATGTTGGAGCTCGTTGACAAAGAAACAGAATTTTTTTAATTGGTTTATAACAGTATGCAAAGCGCCAATACGGTGAGACCAAACTGCCCCTCCTAATAGTAATTAATTAACAAAGGGCATTATCAACTAGGTCCCAAAATTTTTTATATTCCCAAATAAAGACAAAATTTATCAACTTGTGTTAAATGGATCCTAGATGAATATTAAAATAACGTCATTTTCGCTTGAAAAGTGAAAAAAATCTTCACCTTCAGAGGACAACACGTTAAAATACCATTTACAAAACTTGAAACATTATATACACCTCCCTCTCACTTTTTCACACGTTTTTGGGAATTTCATCGCGCTAACATTCTTTCATTTCTTCAATAGATAGATTTAAGCTCAATTGGGCTTCCTTAATTTGTCGACGGAAAACATTAAGGTATCAAATGATAAACCAAAAATGAGAAAGGTGGGGAGAAAAGGGCAAGAAAATGGGAAAAGAAGCCAAAAGGCAAATTTCCATTAAAGCAAAATTTACACAAAGGGGCAAAAACTACAAGAAAAAGTTCTAGTATTTTTATTGTTATTTGTTGGTGTAGTAGTTATAATATAATAAACTTTAGGCCTTCTTGGGAGATTTTGGCTTCTTTTCAGCTTCAGTTGTGGAAGTTCTCTTGGGCAGAAGGACTGGATTGATGTTTGGAAGTACACCACCACTCGCTATTGTAACGCCTTGTAGAAGTTTGCCCAATTCGTCGTCGTTTCGTATAGCCAAGAGCACGTGTCTCGGATTTATCCTGTTCTTCTTGTTGTCACGTGCTGCGTTCCCCGCCAACTCCAACACCTATTAAAAAAATAATAATAATTAAATAAAAAAACTTGTGTAAAGCTAATTTTGACGTCTTTATTTTCTTCTCCTCTTTATTTTCTCCCTTGCCAAACACGATTAGATAGAAGAAACTCTAGCATTTTTCACTGATAAAGTGAAAAGATTGGAAAAACAAAAAAAACTACAATTTCTTTCATTCCACCCCAACATTTTCTCACCTACCGACCAGAATGAGTCCATCCCAGCCCCTATCGTCCACAAGAGAACTAAAAACTCGCAAAAAATACAGAACAAACAGGAGAGGGCAGGAAAACGTAAATATCGGATCTGATAGTGTACCTCAGCAGCGAGATACTCTAACACGGCGGCCATATAAATCGGGGCTCCCGTACCCATTCTTTCGGCGTACCGACCCTTTTTCATATAGCGGGCAATCCGACCAACCGGGAATTGCAAACCGGCCTTCACTGACTTAGACACAGCCTTCTTCCTCTCTCCGCCTCTCCTTCCTCCCGCCCCTTTCGTCGACTTACTGGAATCCATTGCTGTCAAACACCAAAACGAAACGAGTCGTTTTGTTCAAATTGTAATATTCTCAGAGAGAACCTTTTTCTGCGTTTCCAACTAAATTCCTAGTCTAGATTTGAAATGCAAGGGAGGCAAGAGAACGGAATTGCGTTATATAGGAAAAGTGCCACGATGGCGATCCGGGTGTGATTAGTGCTGCCCAATAGGAAGGGTTCCGGGCGTTAGTGATCCGACGCTTGGGATGTTTTACATCGTGGCGATCCGTTGCTGGGTCTGTTAGGGCCAATGAGGTCTGCGTATTGGTAGTTCTAAGCCGCGAGATTTGCCACACTGGCAATCGGTATGTTTTGCCCCTGGCGCTTTAGGTTGTATCTTATTGACTAAGCATAGCTTATTCAATCACGCTAATCTCCTTTCTGGGGTTAAACGGAGTTGCATTTTGCCTGGGCGAAAAAACGCAGCGTTTCACCGGATATTTCTATATTATTACTGTTATGTGTTACCTAATATCTTCTAAAAGTTATTTGTGACCGTGAGATTGATAATAAATGTTTTAACTTAAATCAAGATCCCATCCCAATTGTTTAGCGACTGAAAAAAAAAATTAGTCAACCCATGGAACCCCGATAGATGTGAAAAATATAATTTTGCGCATCCGGGGAATCGAACCCCGGTCAGTACCGTGGGAGGGTACTATGATACCACTACACCAGATGCGCTTGTTGGGCAGATGTAAGTTTTTATAATTATATAATTAATGATCAACTTTTATTCCCCTACCCGCCAGATAAAATCCTCAGACAGCTCAAACATGTCAAAGGTAGTTAACACAGAACAAAATCCACCGATGGCCCACAACAATACGTAGGTATTACTATACTACGCACCAAAGGAAAAAATTAAAATAATGCAATGGCTTGATCCTGTTCTTTCAAAGTTTTGTTTTGTTTTTTCTGGGTGACTAAAGGGAGGCTAAGCAAATCATAATTTTCATACACATTATACCAAAAAAAAAAAAAAAAAAAAAAAGGAAAGAAAGAAAATGGGTGTGATGACAGGAATGATTCCATCACTTTTTCTAGAGCTTTGCAGCTACATATTATATTATAGCTCGCACAGTGCTAGTGTTGGATTCTCCATCGGGTAGATTTTCTTGACTTTCTTTTTGTTAGCTTTCGTGGCTTTCTCTTCGTTCCCATGTTTTGTAACCGCTGGCGACGAATCTCAGGATCAGCCCAGCCCCTTCCCCACTCAGAGAATGTGGAATAAGATTTGCATTTGCTCGTCCTCGTCGAGAGCAGCATATCTGCTTCCGGGTACACATAGAAACATTGCTCTGTCCCCGAGCCCGTCTCTAGAAACTCTATGCCACGTTTTGTTGGCTCTGGGAATTTAACCTGAACATGATTCTGCATAACATAGAAAAAAAAAAAAGGACAGGTGTGCAGTGTGTGAGAGTTACTGTGAAGCATGTATGTCAAAGATCCACTATAAATTTGTTTAAGACATCAGAGAGACTTTTTGAGACCTCATACCTTTTCATCTCCCTCTCTAATGTATCCTTTATTTTCCATGATTCGAGCAAGTCCTCGCCACCATACCAAGTCAGTAGCTAAAAATTTTTGCGACTGCAGGTGTCCATTATCACATAACGTGGAATAACTCGTGTTATGTTATGTATTAACAACCATAGAAATAGAGCAAGGACAGAGAGCTAGAAAGAAATCAGTTCGATTAACTATTACCTGCTCCCTTATTTTACTAACAAACATCCTGAGGTTTGGCTTCTCCATGGACTTTTGTTTCTTAATGTCACTATAAATACCATCATCATATGAACCATTGGCTAAACAGCGTGGTACCTGAATTTTGACATAAGACTTGAGTGATGAAAGCTACACGTTATCTGTTATTGAAAGACATGCTACCAAGGCTTCAGCAGTTCAAAGAGGACTGTTAAGGGCTACAGTCGTCATTGAGGATTAAACAAATTGATAAGTCATCATTCTTACCTTATAAGCAGCCATAACTTGCATTAAAATATTTGCCTCCTCTTTCAGATTCTGCATTTCAGGAGGTCCATTGACACAAACATCACACCTGTATACAAGGGCTTCCATTATTATTATTATTATCCGATCCAAGCAAAAAACTAACTTTTTGGAATCACAAATTATTGTTATTCTTGGACATGACAAAACATACCGTACAATCCCAAGATCAAATAAAATATCTCACATGATTAAATAAAGTATTAAGAAAATTAATGGCAATATAGAAGAAAGTTAATTCTTGTAAGCATTTAGAAAATCGAGTCAAGACTTTAAAATAAAGGAGATTCCTCAGTTAACTAAAAATGGGGATTTTCGTTCTGTAACAGCCGAAAGAAAGAAATTTAACAGAAAAATTACATACAATTGACACTTGTCATAGCTAAAATCCTCCCCAAAGTACTCCACAAGTAATTTGGCTCGACAAAATGAAGTATTCATTCCATATCTGCAAGTAAAAATAAATTCTTGCCTAAGATGTCAAAACGGAAAAGAAATAACAAGGCAGTAAGTCAATGTATTCAATACAAACCTGAAACAATCGGATAACATTTTATATGCCTGTTTTGTCTGATCTTCACTTCTTTGACTCGGCAAAAGTGTTGGTATACTTGATAAGTTTGCATATAGAACTGCTTTACACAGTGGATTTAGTTTAATTCACTTTAAAAACAACATAATCCCCAACTTAAAATCTGGCTTTTTCAGAAAAAAGTACTCTCCACAAAACCATGGCAGGAAACTTGTAATTTTAAATGTAGAGAAAAATAAGTAAATAAATATGCAAAATTTATGATCAAAATGAAAAATCATTTTGGATATATAATCTGTACAATCATTTTGAAATAACTGCTAAAATGAATTTTCTATTCAGAAGATACCATGACATAGTTTCCAAAATAAAAAATGGCTTACCGCAATCTGCTAATTTCCCATCTCTTCCAGCTCGGCCAGCTTCTTGATAATATGCCTCCAAACTCTGCAATTAGACTTAAGGCTAAGACTAATTGAAAATGAGCTACCACTCAGTAAAAACAATGGGCATGCAAATTAACAGGAACAAAACTATCGATGAGTTGCAAGGAGAAAAATTCTCCACCACATAACAATAAGAACAAAGTGTTAACAAACTTCCGATAAAATGTTGCAGCAATTCTGATCAGGAAAATAGACCTGAGGCCAACCATAGTGGATAATTCTGCGGACATTTAACATGTCAATCCCCATTCCAAAAGCAATTGTTGCAACAACCACCTGGAATGAAGCAGATGTATCATATCATAAATCAGATTTCGTATCTCTGGGTTAGACATCATAAGCAAAAACAAATCATAGGATTTAAATTTAGTAATTTAGTGACCTATAAAAGAACCTGTTAAGTAATTAGATTATAAACATCCTTTTCTGGCTGATTTAATACGTACTTGAGCAGATTCCTATTTTATTAATAGTAAGCATTGGATAAATCTGTACCAGGTGCAAAGCAGTAACCCTGAATGGTTCACCATCATACAAAACATTATCTAGTTTGTTTGCAAAGAGGATACCAATTGAGATATAAGACTATTATATACCAATTGAATTACTCATTTTTAGTATCATATGTAAAGCTGAAGAGCCCAAACCTCAAGCTTGTCTTCATGAAATTCGTTGTGAACCTGCCTCAGATGTGAATTTGGCAACTGCAGAAGATCTCATCCATTACTTTTATTGCAAAAAAGACACAAAAAGTTTTAAAAGTAGCAAGCACTCGCACAAGATTTAATTTTCAGTCTCACAAGAAAATGGGATTTACAAATTTGGGGAACTGTGATTAAGCCAAGATATTCAGGTAAGCCAAAAAAATCACTTAAAGCACACTCAGAGTTGGGGAACCACATAATTCTAACAGATAAACATATTAATCACGTAAATATGCCCAGAGCAATAGTTTTATACTATACAGACCGATGCATTATAAGCAGCAGCCTTCACACCGAATCCAGAAAGATATTTTGCAATGCTCAATGTTTCTTTTCTTGTTGGAACATATATGATGGTTGGTCCATCTTCTAAAGGTTCTTGTAAAATTCTTTTTATTTCTTCTGGTTTATTAGGTGGACTAGTCCTCTCAAATGAAGGGCATACATCCCAGGCTTGAGGAGGAGAATGCCCAGAAAATTCACCACAGGCAACTGCATAGAAAGAAGTGATCAGAATAAAAAATAAAGAGAACTGAAGTTGAGATATTAAACAAAGTTCCCAATGCTGAGTAGATGTTTAGAGCTGAAAGGCAATGAATTATAGTTAGAAGATAAATTATAAGATATCAAAAGAATGGTACCATCCCAATCATTCACAGTCTGGAAGATGTCAACATCATTTTCCAAATATTCTACTGACATTTCTTTTTCCTTTGTTGAATGTACTTCATCATCATCTGCACCCATGTCACCATCCTCATAGTCACACTTTGGAGAAACTGTGTCCCGAGATATGCTACTGCAAGCAGAGGTATCAGACTGATCATCAGAATCTGGCAAGATGTTATTTTTTTCCTTTTCACCAGTCTTTCCCTTTCTGACGTATATGTCTATCAGCTGATCGAAATCCTTCCCATAAGAAGACTGCAAAGATGTTTTACTATGTTTTACCTGTAGATTGCAGTAAGTCATCATGCTCTGTGTCTTCACAGGAAAATATATCTAAACCTATATTTAGACAATATAGATTATAGAAAATAGAAAATGATATTGCTTGAATTTTCTCATTCACAGGAAAATTGATCTATTTTCAATTACTGCAGAATTCCTGCATGACCAATTCCAATTAAAAAATTGCATAAACAAGAAATTATCTAGGAAAACATGTCCCTGCAACCACACTGAAACAGAGAAAAACTCACCGAAAACCTTAAATTCGACCGAAATAAGGAGGTAAGCACTATCTTTGTTTCCCTAGACATGAAGAGTGACTCAAGAATGTCTTCTCGAACTTGAATGGTGGCAGTTGCAGTCAATGCCATCAATGGAATATCGAATTTCAGGAAACTTAAATTGTTAGCACTGAAGTTCTCTCGCAACAAAGACAATCGCCTGGAAACATTAGAATACATCTTTAAAAGATATGAGATAACTCTCTAACCATTTGACATAAGAACTATGTAGATGAATGCAAATGGAGAGGACATAAAACATTAAGGACAGGACATAAGACCTTAAGGACAGGACATAAAACATTAAGGACATAACAAAGAGAATAAAAGAGACATCGACCATGTAAGTGGAAACAACATAAAAGAATGGAGGAAATGTAAATACTGAGATATGAGATTTCAAATTTGTATAAATAGGTAGCAAATGCCCTAAGATGGATCACCAATGTGATGGACTTCACATGTTCTTTCCATAAATGATTAATAATCATTTGATGCTGCCCCTAAATACATCCAAGGTAGCAGTGTAACAACATGCATTTCTTAGAAAGCCCAACCAGTGAGGCAATGATAAATTCGATTTTAGTGAAGAGGAAGTAGCAGCCATATGGTCAGAAGGGAGATTACAGACCTGTAGTCAGGCCGAAAATCATGGCCCCACTTAGAAACACAATGAACTTCATCAATTGCAAATAAAGCAATTCCATGACTTTCTGCAAGCCTCTGCAGTGGTTTTATCAATCTGCAGAAAATCTATTGTAATCCTTCAAACTGACAAAATTGAACAACCTCTTTGAAATGTCAGCCAAATAGTATAATATGTCCCCTACCTTAAGATTGTCTCTGGGCAAACATAAATTATGCTATACATTCCTCTCATTGCTTTCTGCTCCACGGTGCTGTCAGGTTGTCCAGATCCCAGAAAGCAAGCGGCTATCCCATGTCTTGACAGCTTTGAGCACTGATCATGCATCAAGCTTATCAAGGGTGAAATCACAACCACAACCTTCCCCGTTAATAAAGCCGGAATCTGAAAACACAAAGATTTCCCTACAGGAAGTGAAATATACCAAAATATTAACCACCCCAAATAAAATGACATCAGCAACACACGGACACCATCAAAACAAACCGTAATACCAGATCCAGTCGCAGAGAGAACAAGACAGTCTTGGTGAGCTAACCAGGCAGATAGGGCTTCCTTCTGAAAATTCTTCAAAGATGAGTAACCGAAATGCTTTTTCAACAGGCTATTAACTTTCACCTCCCAATCTGACCCAATATCCACCTCTTCTGGACACCAAACTGGCAAAAATTCTGGCTTAGTTTCATGGCGACAACGCATTTCAGGACAAGGTTCCTTATGTTCTTCAACAAGGCTGGATGGCACCATTGACAAAGAAACAGGCAAATCTGCTACTGCTTTGCTTTTGCCCCTTTTATGTCTGGTTGTGAATTGGCAATGGTCCAGTAAACTTGACTGTCGCATTTGACCCAGCGAACTTGCAGACAACAAAGTTTTTTTACCTAGAGTTTTTCCATTGCTTGTAGAACATTTTGAACTACTGGATTTGCGCATAGAGTTTCTAAGAGAACCATTCAAAATATACTCAATAGCACAATGTAATGAAGGACCAATAGCTTCTACAGCTTCCATAATGGCAGAATTCTCAAATCCCATGTCGGTCAGCTTTGCAATAACTTCATCGGATGATGTGTCAATGCCACTCATTTTGTGAAATCTCTATTATATAAATCTCCTGCATATTTACAGCAGCTACATCAGACCAATGGGTTTTCTCTGCCAAAAAAGCGCTTCTTGGAGCCCCATTAATGACAAATAACACCCATTTATTTTTTCAGATTTTCATGATTTCATTCAGAGTTAAATGTGTATTGATTAAACTACCCTAAAAATCAAACACTTTCATACTCTTAAAGAAGTACGAATAATACCTTGTCGTCACATCAACCGTACGTCTTGGAAAACATGTTCGCCGGAAAACCAATCGTGACAAGTCGAGCTATTGATTGAAAATTTTACAGCGACAGAACCCCAGAATTAAAGTGTTTCTTTTGCAGCCAAACGAGGGGCGCGAAACTTGAATTGCGAAAAGCGGAGAAGCCTCACGTTGGAGTTAGATAAACGACATGTCGTAACGTATCCTTTGATCCAAAGGACATTTCTCGTTATTGCTCAGTGCCTCAGGCCTCAAGTTATGCTCTTATAACAACTGTTAAGATTGTTGTTGATATTTTCTAATGTTTGGTTTTTTTTTTTTCTTTTATCTGGGACAAACATCTTCTAATATTATCACAATTACAAATAATTGAAGACAAGTGAAGATGACTAACATAATTGATTAAAAGAATATATATGAAACTATCATTGTGTTATATTAAAATCTCATCCTATAAGAAAGCAGTTATTAAAAACTACGCAGATGAACATAGTTGTGAAGTTGTTCAGAATGTAACTATTTGATTACAATAAGAAAGCAGTTATTAAAAACTACGCAGATGAACATAGTTGTGAAGTTGCTCACAATGTAACTATTTGATTACAAGGAGAATGAACAAATACAGTGTGACGTTAATTTTTGAGATAATTGGTCATCAACTTTATAAAAGTAAAATAGAAACAGAAACAAAAAAACAAAAAAACAAAAGCATTTGATAACCCAAAAAAAAAAATTGAATCTCCAGGTTCTTCAAGCTTTTACAATTCATCATTTGGTTCTTCATCCTGAGAATCACCTGATGGACTTCCACCACCACTTTTCTCATAAACCTGCTTGATCACAGGATTGCATACAGCTTCCACCTCCTTCAACTTCTCATCAAAATCATCCTTCTCTGCATTCTGATTATCATCCATCCATTCAAGCGCTTCCTTCAGGGTGCTCTCAATCTTCTCCTTATCATCAGAATCAATCTTGTCCGCGAGCTTGTCTTTTTCATTGATGGTGCTCCTCATGTTGTAAATGTAAGTTTCTAACTTGTTCCTGGAATCAATCCTCTCCCTCACTTTCTTGTCCTCCTCAGCGAATTCCTCAGCTTCCTTCACCATTCTGTCAATCTCTTCTTGGCTTAGACGCCCCTTGTCATTAGTTATGGTGATGGATTGTTTGTTCTTCGCCGCCTTGTCTTCAGCTGTCACGTGTAGAATGCCATTGGCATCAACCTCAAATGTGACCTCAATTTGCGGCACTCCCCTGGACCAAAATTTAGAATACGTTTAATCCAGAATCCAGGACATGCAACAAACCAAATGTCCATAAATATGGAACAGTGAAACGCGACTTACCTTGGAGCAGGTGGAATACCAGACAGATCAAATCTTCCAAGCTCCCGACAATCCTTTGTCAAGCTTCTTTCACCTTCATACACCTGAAATTTTCAGGAAAATTTTAGTCCTAAAGCAGGACAAGTTTGCACCACATTTCTCAACAGGTAGAATTTGTCATTTTGTAATACCTTGATAGTCACCGTAGTTTGCTGGTCCTGGTAGGTGGTAAAAACCTGAGATTTCTTAGTAGGAATAACAGTGTTTCTGGGAATCAATTTAGTCATGACACCACCCACTGTTTCAATACCTAGACTTAATGGAGCCACATCGAGCAAAAGAATGTCTGCAATGAACAAAAATCAATCAGGAATCTCATTTACTTTGCTACTCTGATCCATGCATACTGATGAACAACATGAAAACTCAGATGCTTTACCTTTGGTCTCTTCACCACCTTCACCGCTAAGAATTCCACCCTGAACTGCAGCACCATATGCAACAGCCTCATCAGGATTGACACCCTTGTTAGGCTCCTTACCATCAAAGAAATCCTTCAACAATTGCTGAATCTTGGGGATTCGAGTACTTCCTCCGACAAGCACAATTTCATGAATATCAGTTTTCTTCAACTCGGCATCTTCCAATGCCTTCTTTACCGGTCCCATAGTCTTCTTAAACAAATCCATGTTCAACTCTTCAAATCTTGCTCTAGTCAATGGCTCTGAGAAATCAACACCATCAAAGAGTGACTCAATCTCAACTCTTACTTGGTGCTGGCCACTCAAAGCTCGCTTCGCTCTCTCACATTCCCTCCTAAGCTTCCCAAGAGCTTTGTTGTCTTTGCTAATGTCTTTGTTATACTTCTTCTTGATCAACTTGACGAAATAATCCATCACTCTGTGATCAAAATCTTCTCCTCCCAAATGGGTATCTCCACTAGTAGCAAGAACTTCGAACACGCCATTATCAATAGTCAAGATACTAACATCAAATGTACCACCACCAAGATCGTAAACCAAAATGTTCTTCTCTACCCCTTTCTTATCTAAACCATAGGCGATTGCAGCAGCTGTAGGCTCGTTGATTATCCGAGCCACATTAAGCCCAGCTATGATTCCAGCATCCTTAGTTGCCTGCCTTTGCGCATCATTGAAATAAGCTAAAACCAGCAACCCATAAAAGAAAATCCATCAGATTACAGAACAACATTAATCTCTAACCATTTAGACTAAAATTGAAAATTTGATTATACACACCTGGAACAGTGACAACTGCGTCTTTAATTTTCTTCCCCAAGAATGCCTCTGCTGTCTCCTTCATCTTCTGCAATATCATTGCAGATATCTCCTCGGGGCTGAAAACCTTATTCTCTCCTTTAACCTTTACTTGAATATAAGGCTTGCCATCTTTGTTCACAACCTTATAAGGCAAGAACTTTATATCTCTTTGCACCTCCGGATCATCGAACCTGCAATATTAAAACCAAACCAAAATCCTACTTTAATTCTCCTTCAAACAAACACAAATCTCAAGAGAGGCGTGTTTAGAAGTGCTTTTATAATAAAAGCACTCTTGCTAAGAAAAACGGCTTCACGATTCGATCCAGCAGAACAACACAACCCAACAATTATTAAATCAAACTTCAACAAAATCAAAGAGAGACAGAAAAAACTCAAAACAAGCGTGTTTAGAAGTGCTTGCAAAAAGCAAAAAGCAAGAAAAAAAAATACTACGCTAAGCATTGATTAACTGATTAAAGTACCAACAACGCTGATTCCTACCGAATCCAAAATCTCATCGAATCAACAAAAATCAGAGAAAAAGAGGACCGAGAAAGTTACTCACTTTCTTCCAATAAGACGCTTAACGTCAAAAATGGTGCGTTCTGCATTGAGAGCCGCTTGATTTTTGGCCGCTTCTCCAATCAGACGCTCAGTATCAGTGAATGCAACCCACGATGGGGTGATTCTGTTTCCTTGATCGTTCGCTATAATCTCTACGTGACCATTTCTGTATACACCCACACAAGAATACGTAGTCCCCAGATCAATACCAATCACCGTCCCAAGTTTTGGATCATCCGCCGCCGCCAACACTAAACCTAACGAAAATTCTACAAGATAATAACAATAATAATGCCTTAGCAAACTTCAACTGAAAACAGAGCAGAAACAAAAAACCAAATTAAGTTTGTAAAAACACAAAAATCCTTCCTACCAAAAGCAAACAGAAGCAAAATAGCTAAAGCGCTGTTCTTGTTCTTGAACGTCATTGTTTTGTTTCCAGTTCTGTTGTTTGAATGAGGCGTTTCTGTTTTCTACTTAACTCTGTTTTTCTGAAGTGGAGCGAAAAAGCTTTGTAAAGGCGGGGTTTATTTATAGTATTGCCATATCCGTTCTTGCTAGAGTGTTCCATCCAATGGCATTGAAACACGTCATTTTACCGGTGGCTTTTGTTGGTCGCGGCTTTGAATATTTTACACGTAGAACAGCCAACGATGGGTCGCCACGTCGGAGGGAATTTCCCGCGGAATCGCGAAAGTTCATGAAATGTTAGGAGCAGAGCGAGAAATTGTAGGAGAAGATCTTGAGTATTGTCGGAAAATTGGGGCAATTTTGGGATAGAAAGTTTGCGAGGGAACGACGTCGTTGGAGATTGAGTCAGCAAATTCTAAACTTTTTCTCTAGTTTTAGTGTAAACAGAATCTAAACTAAATTTCTTTCCCAAAAAAATTTTATTAATAAATCAATCAACACTTATAAAAGAAAAATTTTATCTATATATTATCAATAAAAAACTATTTAGTTCATACCAAAAGAGAATTGAATATTAATTCATAAAAGTTGGTATAATAAAAAAAATATCATCACAACCTCCTATTTAAACTGAAATAAATGATTTTAAAACAAATCAACCTTGATTTTCATGGGTCCAAATGTTGATATTTTATTTCATCTAATAGCGACGCATGATCTTATCTTTTCTTGCGAAAGTATAGGTTGTTAAAAAGGTTAATACAAAACCGTTACTCAAGATTATGAATCTAACACAAACCTAACAGAACCTAAACACTCGAAAAGCTCTACGTTAAAATATCACAACAAAGTTGCATTCTGTCTGGAAAATGTAAACACACCAATAAGATTTGCAATCTAATCTATCTGAACGGAGCCAGAGGATTTGGACTGCTTGGAATTTTCAGGCTTCTTAGCTCTTTACATACATTACCTAACATCCCCAGAAAATCTCTAACAATCACAAAAATCCTAAGTGGATTTGCTTCTTCTTTGCTCACATCTCCGTGGAAGTACTCGGTGATTTCCCTGACATGTAATAGGACTCTACTTTCATCTTCGTGAAGCTCTTTTATGTTCTTCTCTGCGCATTTCAGGAATGCATTCATAGAATCTACAAATTTCCCACTTCTGTCATCAGCGGATAAGTTATTCTGTAAAAGATACTTCAGTTTTGCAGTTCCATCCGTTAGGTTTGAGACAGAACTTGCAAGAACATCCAGGTCAATTGTTGCTGTTTTCTTGACATTGTAGAGTTCTGTGCTTAAACCTGAAACAAGGTCCAGTCCCATTCTTCTGTAATCTTCTTCCCTTTCTTCGACAGTTTTGGTTTTGTTTCCCTGATTGATCTTACCCATGATGCTATCTGAAACTCTTATTCCTTCTGATCGGACCATTTCCTGAACAACAAAATGCAGCAATGTAGTTTTGCCATCAGTTCCTTTCACATCAGCAAGCTTAAGGAGTGCATCAAGCTTGAATGCTCTCGCGCCTCCTCTTATCGTGCCAACATTCATTCGATTTCCTGTTTTCAGCACTGCTTCGAGTAATTTCAAGAACAGCCTGCTTGATCTGAGTTCCTTGCAAGCCTCCTGAGAGAAAGTTGATGAGAAGATCAGGTTTTTCCAAAATCTTTGTATGGACAAAAAATGGCTTAGAGTTCTAATTTGTGTGTCACCTCTAGCATTGAGAAGGAGTTTCGAAGATGAAACACTTCATCTTCAAAGGTTTCTTTGTAAAGCATGACTTCAGCTCGTTGGAAAGCAAATGGAATGCTTAGCATTGCTTTGACGAACTTCTCTGCAGATCCTAGTTCATTAATGTCTCCTTTGTAGCTGGAAAGTTTAGCTTCTTCTTCCTTTGTTGGGACCATTTTCACCAGTGCTTCTAATTGCTGTAAAGACAATCCTTCCCCTGCTTTTTGCCATTTTGAAAAGATTAAAACATTGAAGTTTATGGATTATTCATATTATCAAAAGTTTTAGAAGCAATACCTTTCATTAATGCATCATACACTTGCTCAGCAGTCACATTCAAGGCTTTTGACAGAATGGTTATGTTTTGTAATCTTTTGGGCTCAAGAAGATGCTTGCTTGGAGAAGGAGTTTTGCTTTTTGTTTCATCATTCTTCATTGAATTTTGTAGATTGTATCCAAAAAGTGATTCAATCATTTCCTCATCCAATCTGTTTGATTTCAAAACAACTTATTTAACTTTACAAAGGAAAAAAAAAGGTCAATGCATATCAGGAGCTTGAAGTAGCTTACTCAAATGAGCTTGATCTCAGCTTGTCCCACACCATAGAACGGTCCGGCGCAGCTCTAACTTTGTCCCAATGAAGTGGCTTCAATTTGGGTAGAGGAACTCCACCTTTTCCTAACGGTGTATACTGAGGAAGTAGAGATGGGGGCGGAGGTGGCCCTTTGAGAGAGTTTTTGTTCTGTTTCAGGAATGGAGGTGGGCATGGGGGCGGAGGAATACCAGGTAAAGTTGGTGCAGATTTTGAAGTTTCTTGAGGTGAAAGTGATGCATTCTGAGGAGTTTGGTTTGATTCTGAAGAGGATTCTGAATTACTAGGAGAGGATAAATTTGGCAATATAGGAGAACTTGAAGCTTTAGGTGCGAATTTGGCCGGGCAAGAAGATGAATTTGAATAACAATAGCTCACACTTGGCTGCAGAGGACGTGGTGGAGGTGGAGGTGGAGGCGGAGGCGGAGGCGGAGGCGGAGGCGGAGGAGGTGCAGGCAAAGTGCCGAAATTCTTATGAGAATCTGGAGAATCTGCAACTGCGAGATTCCCCTCTTTGTGATTGCTAAGAGTTCGGTGAGTTTCATTCTGTAAGTTTGTCGCTGGTTTTGAGGAGAAATTTTCTGGTATATCACCGAGATTACCAGCCGAAGCATTGGAAAGACGATAATTTGATGAATGTGAATCATTGAAAGAATGAAAAGATTCTTCATCAGATGAATGGCATTCAATGAAAATAATTTTATCACCGGATGAGGATTCACCACCATCAGATTCACACTTAATTGAATCTGCAACATCTACATCTTCATGAACAGAAGTGATTTCCCTAGTGGAAGGACTACTGGCATTATCTGATTCTGATTTGATCACTTCCTGATGTGATATCGCCCTCTCATGCAATGCATAATTTTGAGTACTACTATTATTTGATGATGTGTTTACAGTTTCGTTAATTGGTTTCAAACAAGAAGCTTGCTGCTCTAAGTCCACTCCTAATGAATTGAGATAAAAGAGATCAAGCCCAGGATTCAAGTTTACCTTGCTTGTTGATTTCTGAGAGCTAACATACTTTGATTTACCTTTGCTTCTTCCTTTCTTTCTGAAAACAGACATCGTTCTTCCAGATTTCTTGTGATGTTTTCTGTTGCAACAGACCCAGATGAAGCCAAGAACACATACCACAAACACAGATCCAGTGGACACAAGAACTGGTAATAAAATTCGTCCAACTCTTCCTTTATTTGTTTTCTCCTTATCAATCTTATGGTGCTGTGGTACCGGATACGATCGTCGAGGATGATGATGAGTAGGTACATAAAATGGCTTTTCTGGAGCTGGAGCTGGAGCTGGAGCCTCGGCTTCAAATTTTGGTGATGGAGAAGGAGCTGGTGAAAAATTTTCTGAACCGTCACTTGATGAACTTTCTGCTTTTAAACTCTTCAGTCCAAGTAAAGCTCTAAACTTTTGCACAATCAAACCTTCCTTTTCTTCATTCTCATCTTCTCCCGAAACTTTCTGAACTTGGTTTTGATAATTATCAAACAGCTCTTGTAGGCCATGAACTTTGAAGTAATCATCTGCTGCATCAAATAAACCCTCAGAAGCAATCAAAATGTGGGAACTCTGCAATGACAAGAGAATGAAGACGAAGATTATAATGATGAAGATCCTGTTTACAATCTCAGAAACAGAACCCATGTTTTACAAAAAGGAGAAATCATGAAACCACCAATCAAACTTCTGCTTATAAATGTCCTTCCTCTTTTTTTTTACATTCTTTTTTTATTTTTCCCCGGAAAAACATTTATTTTGGGTGGTGTAGGAAATGCAGTCTTTAATGCTACTCCAAGGAACCCCTGAGCCTGGCAGTTGTACATGGGCCTTCTTTACTTCTCTATTCATGTAGTTTTATCTCCTCTTACCTCAATAAATTCCCCGGCAAAACACTGTTTAAACATGTAACACAGTATGTTTTGGAAAGGGAAAAAAACCTTCTCTTACTGTAATTTGACAACCGTTTTTGAAGTCATAAGAAAGTTGAGCATGTCTTTTTGCCCATTATTACCATGAAAATCCATCATTTCGGAACTTTTTAAGATCCCAAAATCATGAATTACATGAAATTTGCAGTTGAACTAAACTTCTTAAGTAGCTATTGAGTGTCACAAAAATCAAAACTAACATAAAGTTCCCAAATGGGGTCCCCTTTTGTTGGCCTCTCGCCAACCTCAAAGTTTCTCCTCCAACTTCCCATTATTAAGAAAAAAAAAAAAAGAAAAAAAAGAGAAAGAGGATCAAAGATAAACAAATGGTCCATCACTTTCTCATGTGACTATGTTGTGAATGTTTGAATTATGTGAGGCTAAAACAGACTGCTAGTCTCTTTCTTACACTTTATTTGGCCCCAACTTTTGCTGGATTTTCTTCTTGTTTTTAGGTCTCACAGTACAGTATCCACCGTTTGGTGAGATTCGCAGCTGATTTTAAGGCCATGTTAGGCATTTAAGCCTATGTTTTTTTTTTTTTTTTCTTTTTTAACTTTTTGGTGTTATCCCCGTCACCTAACTACAAACACACCACAACTCTGTATTTGTAATGGGGGCATTTTGGCTTAGCTTAGCCGTTACTTGGACCAATCTGCAATGGAGCTCTATCTCACACTAACATATTTCATTTCACACGGTCATCCTGTCAGGACCACCACAAATTTGACACCCTCGGTGAAAGGTATAATATCATCTGGCTCCCTCAGCTGCTTTTGTATTTTTACAACTGAGTACGTACGTACATAGTTTGTTCATTTTCCATTACTTCCTATAAAATGATAAAATTACTCTTTTAACGTTGCTTTTTAACGCAAACGACAATGTATTATGTACCGTAACTAGAGCTATCACATCGAGGGTAATTTTGTCATTTTGATTGTGTTAGGGACCTATTTGATATAAATGAATTAATTATGTGGTTACCCGTGAATATATTAATCAAGGACTCCGATCTTATTACCACCCGAATTTGAGCAAGAATTTGCAGATATAAAAGGTTGACAAACTGCGACGTCGTATGAGATTGTAAGATGAATTGGGTGACAAATTGATAATTGCATACCTTAGACGGTACTAAGAAAAAACCCCAAGACATGCATATATAGTACATTTCACTTGGTACCATTTTTATAATATGGTAATGATAGCTTATGCATTTAATTCCATTCACATGAAATTAATAGGATGTACCAAGTGGATAAATTTTGACAACTAAAGTAGATAAAATAAAATAAAATAAAAGATTGGTTAATTAATTGCGAATGATGATTCCATTTTTCCAATTCAATCAAAACAACATTTAAGACTCGTGATATTTCTATAAAGCTAAATTACAATTTACACATATGAAACAATGGGGTACCGTGGTGAATGTAAAAAAAAAAAAAAAAAAAAAAAATTATTTTAATTGATTTATTTAAGAGAAAATTGTGAAGAATCTTAAATGGAAAAAAGTCGGGAAGCAAAATGACAGCAATGTACAAAAACTGATGGGTTACGGACAAAACAGAATCCTATGCACAAATTTATTTATGTCTTGCCTTCTCATCTCTTACCCCCAAGTTTTTTAGTCACAATAATAATGATTTTACTCTTTTTTTTTTTTCTTGAAAAAAAAATATTTTTTAGTAGAATTATTGGTTGAATCATTTTTTTTTTTTTGCAGATTTCAAATTATTTACGTGATTTTTTTGCCTTCGAGACCCCATTGATCAGAAAACAATTATTATGGTAGTCATTAAGGATAATTTTTTTTTTTTTTTACGAGATTCTGCAGATGAAGTTGCATTCGTCATTAATATATATGAATAAAACATTTGTTCCAAAAAGTGTGTGGGAAAATTAAAATATACTCTGACTGAAATAAAAAAATAAATAAATAAAATAATGAAGGTGACATCATATCCAAATAAGTAATGTATTCATTATGTTCTGATAGCAAATGAAATTCATTGAAAGAGAACTGTTAAGAACCCGATTAATCTCGTAATTAAGTCTTCTACACAAATTAAAGCATGTAGACATTTTCTTAGAAAATAATACTAATTAACTAATTAATTATTGCCTACTGATCTAACAATGTTTTGATGTTAAAAGGCAGTGAAAATAGACAGCAGCCATCGCTGAAGTCTAATATGATATTCGATTCGTGTGTTAATTTTTTCAACAAGAACGCGTGTAAGCTTTGAGCTGTCTGCCAAACATTCTATTAATTAATTAATTAATTAATTAATTAATTAATTAATTAAATTTCATTCAACGGATTATGATTTTTCACTTGTTTTGAAACATTAATTCTGCAATCGTATTTGATTTCAAGATTGTTGTTATATTTATCAAATTTTATCTAGGTTTATAATTAACCTTTGATGATCATGTTATATATATATATATATATATGTATATAAAAAAGAAAACTTAATGTTACAGCAATTAATTATATTAGCTGTAAAGTGATTCTTCTTAATTCTAATTTTATATATTTGAAGAGAAGTTTGAGGTCAAAAATGGAAAAGTGAATGAGAGTGGTGGATAACGTAATTAATAAAAATGGCCAACGAATTTGACTGGTTTTATGAGAAATCAAGAGGCTGGGTTGTGGTTGGTTGGCATACATGCAAATTGCATTGCATATACACATGATGGCTGATTATATATATCGATATGACTAATTAAATTAAATTAATCCCATCTATAATTTTCAGTGGTGATCTGATCGAGGATTATTTATTTATAATATTTTATTAAAACGAGGGTATTACTATTATCATCTAGTATGTGTTTTTTTTTTTTTTTTTTGGGTTTTTGATAAGTTTCTTTGATTTGCTTGGGTTGTACTTAATAGACTCTTAATCAATCAAAAATCATATATAATATCACAAGAGGAAATGGATATGGGCCTACCTAATTCCTTGTCAACCTGCCCGGGGGGATTTTCTACTTAGTCATATACGCGTCAGTCTCAGTCATATGTCACAAAATCCGGCAAATATATATATACACACACATATATATACACTGTTCGAATAATATTGAACTACAAATATTAATTACACGTATTTTGGATATTTGATTCTACTATAACATAAACAACTAAAAATTTAAAAACATAGTTAAATTAATGTATAATTACCATTTAATTTAATTTAAAATAAAATATCATACATATTTATTTGCAATAGTAAATATCAATTAATTAATTAATTAATTAATTATAACAAAATATATATGATGCATAGTTTTTGTAAACATGACGTTGTTTCATTTCCTATTACAAAATGTTAATCGTATAAATAATAATGTGCATAATTGATCAAACCTTAATTAATTAAGCTTTTCAACCTATGTTGACTTATTTATTTGGCAAAATTTTAAATATATATATAGACTTGATAATAGTTGCCGGGTCCAAATTTTGCGGTTGATTGTCGGGTTCATCATTATTATTAATCTTAATGTTAATATGTGTATTAGCAGCTGTTAATAGGATATTATATTTTAATTTTCTTAAATGGAATTACCACCAACGCATAAGGGAAAACCCTAATAATTATCTTGATTGATTAGTAATTTTATTCTTCATCCATTTACCCTTTTGACCGACTATTAAGGTCAAATTTAGTATAATGATTTAATAATCCAAATTAAATTTACTAGTAAGTTTGAAATTTGAGTTAAACAAATTTTGAAATATATTTCGTTTCATTATTGGGGTGTTTTAGAAATTCGTAATTTTTTGATGAAAATAGGTTATTAATTAATTACCATATATATATATATATAAACATACTTTGAAAAGTTAAAAAAAATTGTTTACAATGGACTCCGAAAAATAAAAACAATTCCATATATAATTTATTTTGATGTCTTAAAGAAATAAAACTATATATCATTCAATATTTAAAAATTTGTAACAATTTCCAATACTATTTAATTGAGAATTAAGTTATATGTATTAAGTTAATTTTAAAATTAAGTGCTTTAATTTATGACTTAAATGGACAAAACAAAAGATGATGTTGCTTTCATCATCTTATCTTAAGGATTATAGTGATGTTTAAATTTTAATGTCTTTGAGTCACACTCCCAACAAATTCTTCTAGATTGAAAGTGAAAATCCAAAACATGACTCAATACATCCCATTCTTCATCGAAAAAATTATTTATTTTTGACCAATTGATCGACATAATAATAATAATAATAATAATAATAATAATAATAATAATAATAATAATAATAATAATAATAATAATTTTTGAAGTCTTTTGAGTAGTTAAAAATTTTATTTATTTATTATTTTTATGAAATACAAAATTATTTAGGGCTCGATGCTATTGAGAAATTTAACGAAAATGACTAAGATTTAGGTTGAATTTTTATGAATGCCTACTGTTTAAAATTTGTTTAAAAAATAATCCACTTAAATTTTTTAAGCGAAAATACCCCTACTTGAAAGTATATATTGATATTTTTTAAAATTTTTTATAAAAATATTTTGGTTCAAGTTGATCATTTTTTAAATATATTTTAAATAACAATCATTTTAAAAAATTAGATTTAAAATTTGGTTACTGTTAAAAATCTCAATGCTCTTTGATGTTTAAATAGAATTACTTTAAATTGGTGCGTTTAGAATTAATACAAAATAGTAATTATCAAATACGATTAAGATGGTAGATTATAAAAATAAGTAGTAATTGTTTTGAAGTCTGATGCAATTAATCCGGCCCAAAGATGAACTTACTCTTTTGGAAGAGGTGATATGTTCTTAGCCTCCCATATATCTTTATTCATGGTTGACCTGGAAAAATATAACTTTTTCTCCAGCTTTCCTCCACATCATTTTACTTTCCGGGATTCATATAATAAATATGTACATATATTTTTTCTAGTTTGACAAACAGAAAATATGGGTTGGTGGCAAATTGAAGATTGAAGATTGAAAAGTATATACATATACATAGATATAAAAATAAATGTACAAAAAAGCTAACCACTCCCCGTAACTGAACGCTTGAAACAGCCGAAAACCCGCCCATCGATTTCCCTCTTTTTGACTTACTCCTTCTCAGCCAACTCCTCCTTATAAACTCTTTCAATTCTTCCTCAACTTCTCAGCTCACCGTTCTGAAAATTTACTCCATTGCTTTCCTTCTTCAGAATCTTCTGCTATCTTGCTCAATCATAACACGCACGGTAAGATCCAACGGCCTTTCCCTGAAAGTTTCTCTAATATTGTAACACTACTAGAGAAAATGATTGTGCCTGTTTTCTGCATTAGTATTCTGTGTTGATATGAACTTACTTAACGTCTTAAATATCTTTGAACGTGTTTCTGTTTTTTCTTTCCAGGATAAGAGTATTGGAAGAATTAATTGATGGAGATCCAAGACAACCAACGCGATTCTTCGTCCGAGACTGGAAGCACTTTTGGCTACAGCGGGCCTTTGAGCGGACCACTAAGCGGTCCGCTGATAACAAACAAGAGAAACAGCAGCAAGAAGAGTGCGAGATTCAAAGACGATAATGAGTACGTTGAGATCACCCTTGATGTCAGAGATGACTCAGTTTCCGTGCAGAATATCCGGGGAGGTGATTCGGAGACGGCGTATTTGGCGAGCAGGCTGGAGAGAAGAGCTTCCTCTTCTTCGCTTGGTTCTCAATTCTCTGTCAGGCTGAGACAAGTTTCGCAAGAGTTGAAGAGGATGACTTCTTCCAAGAGATTTGATAAAGTTGACAGAAGCAAATCCGGAGCTGCTCGTGCGTTGAAAGGGTTGCAATTCATGACTAAAAATGTTGGAACTGAAGGTTGGTCTGAAGTTGAAAAGCGCTTCGATGAATTGGCTGTTAATGGAATGCTGCCGAAGTCCAGCTTTGGTCAATGCATAGGTAAGTAATAAGTTAACAAACAATTTCCTTGACTTCTTAATTTGTTGCGTTCTGTTTGAGAATTGAGAATTGATACTGTTGAAAAGCACTTTTAAATGGTTAAAAAGCACTTATGGGGTCTGTGTGATCAGGCATGAAGGAGTCAAAGGAGTTTGCTAGCGAGTTATTTGATGCATTGGCTCGAAGGAAGGGCATAACATCTTCTTCAATTAACAAGGCTGAGCTTCGTGAATTCTGGGACCAGATTACAGACCAGAGCTTTGATGCCAGGCTACAGACTTTCTTTGACATGTAAGAGAGTAATTTGGCTTCCTCGTTGGACTAATATTAGTAATTTAACACAATAATGACAAATTAATTTGACTGAAATTGATAATTTCGAGTTAAAAAATGTAAATATATATGTTATATTAAGTGCTTGTTTAGAAAATTTTCACAAGTGCTTTATGGGAAATTTTAGTTTACGTATGCACTTCCAATCATGCCCACATTCAAGAAAGATTATTACGCGTCTTTTCTTTTTTTATTTATAAATAATAAAAACAATATTGGAGCCCGCATAAAGTGGAAGTTTTCGTGTTCGAGCATTCCTTCCATAATCATACTTTCTAATTTTCTATTTATATATATGTTTATATATTATTAGAATAATTTTTAAGTAACATCTATAGTTGACAAATTTAGGTATTTGCCGCTGACTTTCAAACGTGTTTCAATTCCTCCAGTTTAGGATCAAATCAACCATTCAATAGTCAATTCCAACGAAAACTTCATTATATTTATGGGGAAAAAAATCAGAAAACAATAAATGATAGAGAAATTAAAATATCACACAGTAATATGAAAAAAATATTAGAACTTTAGTTAATATGTAAAATTTCAGAATATGACAAATATACATGTATATGCATTAATTATAGACAAGTTTAATTGTTTAAAATAAGAAATCCTTCGTAAAAGATATTTGAGTTCTGGAACTGAAATAGTGCTGACACATAATTCAAAATTAATTTGGTTGTAGTGTATGCAATATCTTTATTAAAAAATAATTCTATAATTTGAGAAATCATGTTTGTTTCTAAGAAAAATGTACTAAATGCAGAGTGGACAAGAATTTAGACGGCAGGATAACGGAAGAAGAGGTGAAAGAGGTGAGAATTTTATAGAAATTTCAAAGGTTTAATGAAGTGTCAAAACAGTTATTTGAAGAAACTGAACTAGTACCGTTTATTAATCTATCATTTGATTGCAGATTATTGCATTAAGTGCTTCTGCCAATAAGCTATCAAAAATCCAAGAACGTGCAGAGGAATATGCAGCTCTAATCATGGAAGAACTCGACCCGGATGATGTGGGATACATTGAGGTAACCCGAAATAATTGAGAAATTGTACGATACAGCTGAATGTGACGTAACCCAGCATTTCAATCTACCTGACGCTAACAACGTTTAAATTTCCGTCCAATGCAGCTGCACAATCTGGAAATGTTACTGCTTCAAGCTCCAAGCCAATCAGCAAACCTGGTAACAGACAGTAGAATATTGAGCCAGATGCTGAGCCAAAGATTGGTGCCGACAAAGGACAGGAATGTGTTCAAGAAATGTTACAGAAAGCTATCCTACTTTGTCCAGGATAATTGGAAGAGAATTTGGGTGATGGCACTCTGGCTTTCAATCTGTGCAGGACTTTTCACCTGGAAGTTCATTCAGTATAAACATCGAGCAGTGTTCGATGTTATGGGTTATTGTGTTACCACGGCAAAAGGTGCAGCTGAAACACTAAAATTCAACATGGCTTTGATTCTTCTTCCAGTGTGCAGAAATACAATCACTTGGCTTAGAAGCAGGACAAAGTTAGGAGGTGTTGTTCCCTTTGATGATAACATCAATTTCCACAAGGTATGATAATAATCAATGACCCATTTGAAAGTCCTTGAAAAAGCAATTAGCCCAACTGTTCCCTTAAAGAAATGTAAATTTGTGTAGGTGATTGCACTGGGAATTGCGATTGGAGTTGGCTTACACGCCGGTGCACATTTAACCTGTGATTTTCCAAGGCTGCTACACGCAACAGATGAGGAATATGAGCCAATGAAGCCGTTCTTTGGCGACGACCGGCCGGAAAACTACTGGTGGTTCGTCAAAGGGACGGAAGGCTGGACCGGCGTGGTCATGGTGGTGCTGATGGCTATAGCCTACACATTAGCACAACCTTGGTTCCGCCGCAATCGGCTAAACCTCCCTAAGATCCTGAAGAAACTCACAGGATTCAATGCATTTTGGTACTCACATCACCTTTTTGTTATTGTCTACGCGCTTTTCATCGTTCATGGGTACTATCTCTTCCTCTCCAAGAAATGGTACAAGAAAACTGTAAGTAGTTGCTCAAAATCCTGTAGTTTGGCTCCAAATTTCTGATATGTCTTTTCTTTTGCCCTGTTCTTACATTTGTATTGACACAGACATGGATGTATCTGGCTGTTCCAATTCTATTATATGCTTGCGAGCGATTGATTCGAGCATTCAGGTCCGGCTACAAATCAGTGAGGATTCTGAAGGTAAATTATTCTACAATCCTGTAGTTTAAGAATCCATAAGTTCTGTTTCTTGCAAACGTAAAAACCTTCATCTCTATATAATCAGGTTGCAGTATATCCTGGAAATGTGCTGGCGCTGCATATGTCTAAGCCTCAAGGATTCAAGTACACTAGCGGGCAGTATATATTTGTAAACTGTGCCGCAGTTTCTCCCTTCCAATGGTAATTCCAGTATTGAATTTTATGCTGATTTGGTTTGACAACAACTGTAACGAGCAGCACCAGTACTAATAGCTATGAATCTCTCCTCTCTGCTGAATGCAGGCATCCTTTCTCCATTACTTCAGCTCCTGGAGACGATTATCTCAGTATCCATATTCGTACCTTGGGTGACTGGACTTCTCAACTCAAAGCCATTTTCGCCAAGGTTAAATTGCTCGAGATGTCACCAGAAATTTTGGAATTCACATTCTGCTCACACCGGAACATAGCTAATAACAATATTGTTTCCTTCTTATAGGTATGTCAACCTCCATCAGTGGATCAAAGTGGCCTGTTAAGAGCAGATATCGCACACGCTGACAACAGGCCAAGGTAATTTGATAATCCTGTTTTATTTCTGCTTCTGTTCTTTTAATGTCCAGATTTCTCGACGGTGCTAAGTTAGTTGGTTTTATTTGAATTAACAGGTTGCCGAAACTCTTGATTGATGGTCCATACGGAGCTCCAGCACAGGACTACAAAAAATACGACGTCCTCCTCCTCGTTGGGCTTGGAATCGGAGCCACCCCTTTAATCAGCATAGTCAAAGATGTTCTGAATAACATTAAGCAACAGAAGGAAATAGAAGAAGGAATAGTAGAGAGCAGCGGAGTTAAAAATAATAAGAAAAAACCTTTTGCTACAAAACGTGCGTATTTCTACTGGGTCACTCGGGAGCAGGGGTCGTTCGAGTGGTTCAGGGGCGTGATGAACGAAGTAGCGGATTACGATCTAGACGGCGTGATCGAGCTTCATAACTATTGCACTAGCGTGTACGAAGAAGGAGATGCAAGATCAGCTCTAATCACCATGCTTCAATCACTCCACCATGCTAAAAATGGAGTTGATATTGTTTCAGGGACAAGAGTGAAAACACATTTTGCCAGACCAAATTGGAGAACTGTTTTTAAGCATGTTGCTGTTAAACACAGTGAAGAAAGAGTTGGTAATTAAGCACTATCCTAAATACTACTCTTGATTTATTATTAATGTATTTTCTAAAAAAAAATGATTAACTTTAGATGTTGGCACAAGAAAATGACTGATGGTGTTTGAATATATATACCTGATAATGGAGCATGAGCATGGTCTTTCCGTTTAAAGTTAGGAGTAAAATGATTAAAGTAATTGTCTTTTTTGAACTGTAATTAAGCAACTAATGATGATATTGCTTTTGTTACAGGGGTGTTTTATTGCGGTGCCCCAGGATTAACTGGAGAGTTAAGGCGGCTAGCTCAAGACTTTTCCAGGAAAACTACAACCAAGTTTGATTTTCACAAAGAGAACTTTTGAATTTCTCTGACCGTAGTGTGTTTCTTCTCTTTTTCTTTTTCTTTTTCTTTTTCTTTTTTTCTTTTTTTTGAAAAAAAAAATTTCTTATTTGCTTTATTTATTCTTTTGTAAATGTAATATTATCTGTATACATAATGCTCTGGGTACTGTAGTCTTTGTGGACTCCACTTTCAGTGAAATGGTAATGCGTATTTGTATTTTAAAATTTACAAGTTGAGATCATCAGCAAGCACAATGAAGTGAAATTAATTATATTTTGATAAATTTGTTTTGTATGCTTATTTATAATCATTAATAGCATAAGCAGTTCAAATATATATGGCAAGCTTTTCTGTGTATTAGCTAGTCTCCCACAAAAAAATTCATCTACATTAAGATATTTATCAAGACAAATTTTTAATTTAGGTGAAGAAAAAAAAAACTACATAAGACAAATGAAAGGTTTAAAACGCAAGAAGTCAATAGTTTCCAGGATCCAGACAATTCTCCTTTGGTGATTGAGATTCCAAATTCAAGCTGCTAGCACAAGCTTTCCAGGAAAATATATGTAAGAGAAATATCTGCAGGAACGTGAAGCATTTTCCGAGAAACTTTATTAATGGAAGTTCCTTCTCTGTCGTCTCTTAATTTTATAAAGTGGGCAGATTTAGATTGTTGGAAGCATTGATATCGCAATAAATAAAAGGGTTACTTACTTTATTCTCAGTGTTTCCCTTGCATTGCAATTTGCAAAGCAAAGAAAGTTCATTAAACCTTATTTTACGAAATCATTAATGCATGCCTCGCCACAGAAGAAATTCTAAGCATTATTATTATTATTAATCACACAATTAATTGCATTTTATGATATGAAATATGATCATTGGAATATGCTTCTTTTTTTTTTTTCAACAAACTAAAGAAATTCTATGAAGATCATTGGAATGGGTTTTGAATTCGAAGAGAATCTTCAGTATTTCTAATACAACAATTTATGGAATTAAATGTACTAGATTAAAAATCATTTAAATAAAATCTTCTTTTCTTTTTTTGGCATTTTAAACTTTATAAGTTTCTTATAACACCAATTAAATCATTTTTATAGAGCCCACGATAACACATTAAGCATAAAGCATATGGAGAGAAAAAAAAAAAGTAAAATAGAAAAGATAACAAGTTTGTGTAATAAAAAGAAAGACATATTACCAATAAAAATGATTTCTCGTCCATGCAAATTTAATTAGTTACCTTACATCAAGCCAAAAATATATTTTAAAATTAATTTATATCAATTTATCACTTATTAACATGAACATAAAAACTTTAACTGTTTTCTTTAATTTTTTTTATTTTATTTACAATCAAATGTCGATTAAATTAAAAAATAGATTGGATTAAAATTATTTTAGAGCGATTACATTATTTTATTTTTATATTAACAAAATTGGATATCGAAATCTTTTACAAATAAATAAATTTATTTTGTATAAATTACAACCAAATACTTGTGATCTTAGCTAGCAAAAAGAAAAAGAAAAAAAAAAAAAAAGAGGAATTAAGCAAAAGGTATCAAATGCTAAAATGATAGGTGTCCATTACGAGAAAGTAAACTTTAAAATTTTTTCAAGAAATTAAAAAATTTCATAAAAGTTGAGTACTATGCCACCACACCAAGCACCAAACCCTAGGCCCTACTTAATTTTTCCTCTCTCTCTCTCTTAAGTTCTTCGATCCCTTCCTTCTTCTGAAGCATTTTTTAACTCTCTCTCTCTCTCTCTCTCTCTCTCTCTCTCAGAGCCTTCGGTTTAAGTTCTCGAGCATTTTCACACGCTCTTTGCATATTCTCACTCAGCACCCACCAAACTCCTTCTCTTCTCCTTTCTCCTAATGGCTACAGAACCATCAGAAGCTAAATCAGAAGCTAAAGCAGAGGTTAAGGACAAAGAAGTTGAAGAAAATCATGAACATCTCAAGTGTAAGGTAAATATATTCTTTCTTCCCACAAAATATTGTAACCTTAAACTTCTTCTTTCTTTTTTCCTTCTATGGTTAGTTTTCTCTGTTTTCAGACATGGGTGTTGAGAGTTTCCATCCACTGTGAAGGTTGCAAAAGGAAAGTGAAAAAAATCTTAACAAACATTGATGGTATGTACCAACCAAAACCCTGTTATCATCCGCAAAATTTCTTAATTTTTAAATGAATTTTCATATCTTCAGTCCTTCGTTGGCTAGAATCATCAAGTTTCTATATTTGTTTCATTTAGGTTTTGTTTTGCTTCTTTCTTTACTCTAATAATACCGATCTCATGTTTTTTCTTTGTACGTATTATAGAGTTAATCAGGTTTACTCTATTTCAGCTCAAATATCAAAACTTTCTCAATTTTTCTCAACTGGTTTTTTTCATTTTTGGTAAATTTTCCGTCCATATTTTTCTCAGACTTTATGGCATAACAGTCACCATTTTGCATCATTGCGTCTTCACCTGGCTCCAAATCTATGATAGTTTCTTTTTTTAATTTTTTATCTATATTCTGTTTTCCATGATTTCCCTCAATGTTTCTGCCTTTTCTGTTACTTGTAATTTGCTGATTTTCTGTGCTTGTTTGGTAGGTGTTTATACAACAGATATTGATTTGAGGCAACATAAAGTCATAGTAACAGGAGACATTGATGCAGAAACTTTGATCAGGAAGCTGGAAAAGAATGGGAAACATGCGGAGTTATGGCCTGAAAAAGCTGAGCGCAAAGAGAAAAAGAAAGGCAAAGCTAAGAACAAAGAGAAAAAGCAAAACGACCAAGAAAGCAGTGAAGAAGGCGATAACTCAGCAGAGAAAGAAACAGTGAAAGTTGAGGTAACAGTTCAAGATTCTTCCAAAAACAGAGAAAATGAGAATGGTTGCTCTGGTAAAAATGTTGAAAATGGTGGTGGTGGCGCAGTTCATGTTGTCAAAATTAATGAAGGTGGTTCCACAAGTAAAGCCTGTGGAGTAAAACAGGTCAAGGAGCCAAACCCTGAGGTCAAGCAGACTGTCACCTCGCCGGCCGTTGGCCAGTCACCGGCGGCCGAGAAGAAAGTTGGTGGGGAAAGCGAAGCTGTTCCTGAGAAAAATGGTGGTGGTGGTGGTGGTGGTGGTGGCGGCGGAGGTAAAAAGAAGAAAAAGAAGGGGCATAAAGGGAATAACGGTAGTAATGCTGGTCAGAGTCAAAATCAGGGTGGGGAAGTCGAAACTTTTGGTCAGGCCCCGGCAGGCAGCGGATCACAACCCTTTCAGGGGACTAGCCAGGGCCCAATGCCATCTCCAGCCAATTATAGTCCTCCACGTCAGCAATATGGGTATCATTATCCAGCGGCAGCAGCACAATACTACGCAGCCCCGGTGTGTGCTGTGAGTTATAACACAGCACACCCAAGGCCAAGCCACAGTGCATCCTATTACGCTGTACCAGCGACACCGTATTCGTACGTGTATGAGCATGCGGGTAGCGGAAGTGAACAGCCGCCATCCGAGGTTGATTCTTATCCATCACAACCGGCCGATTCATTCGAGATATTTAGCGACGAGAACCCCAACGCATGTTCAATCATGTGAAGTGATCGATGATGATCAGTGAATGTGCTTTGGACATTAATATTGGTGTGGAACTTGTACTACTTGTATAAGTGAATGGGTATGATCTTGTGAATGTAATGTAATGTAGATAAAGAAAAGGAACTTCGTAGCTTAAGTTTAGGAGGCTGGCCAAAATAAGGGAAGGCTTTAGAGGCCTCGGCTTGGACTTGGGAGTTTCTTCACTTCGGTAATTAGTAGTGGCTACTGGGTGTGTTTTGGTGTTTAATTAGCTTTTCTTGCAGTACTCTTTTTACCATTTTACCCTTTTAAGGTCATTGGCTTTTGAGAAATCCAAAAAAAAAAAAAAAAAAAAAAAAAAAAAAACCCCAAGAGGGTTAAGCCATTTAATGCTTAGTTGTTTGTAGGCCATACTCTTTCTTTGTTAAGTGGAAAGTAGATTTGGAATTTTGGCTGCTTTTATTTCAGGGTTGATTAACGACATACTGAGATGTTATAGGCTATTAAGCACGATAGAATGCTTTTTAACTAGCTTTAATGGGTCTAAATCTAATGGATTTTTAAGGCATGGATTACATGTGGCAAAAATTTAGTGGCTTAAAATTTAGATGGGAAAATGAAGTCTGACCAATTAAAATTTACGTGTAAACCATCTATTGTACATGTGTTCTGCGTATTTAACATTAATAAGATTTTGTCTTAGTTGTAAGCTTGTAATTAATGCCCTGTAGGACCTTTTCATGCAAACTTTCTGATGTGTAAAGAATGTCTGATTGATTGATTGATTGAGAATTGTGTTAAATGAAATTAATAAATATTATTATATATATATATATATTTATATATAGTATGAACTGTAAAGATTAATTAACAAAGTGTAAGGGTGTTGGATTTGGAGCACTTTTGAAAAATACTCTCTTTTCTTTTTTTAATTTAATCTAAATTGCAATGAAAGCAGCAACTAACAACACATTGAAATTATATATGACCTATGACTGCATGCACAATAATCCTACCCATTAAATGATAAAGACTCTGTTTCTATCTCTCTCTCTCTTTCTCTTCCTGTGTATATGTATAAATATTTGCTTTTGTGAAGCTAAGAAAAGTCAGAGGTAGCTATAAAGCTAGGGTTTGGGCCTGTGGGAAGCTGCTTCTCTTTTGAAAAGAAAGACTCTTTATATCTTCGGTTAGAACTGTCATTGAAGTGTGCGATGATGGGATGACTACTACCAACTGTTCCGTATCAGCGAGCCCCGATTGCTTTCTCTTTACTCCTTATTAGTTTTTTTATGCACAAACAAAAGAAACAGCAGCAGCAGTTTGCCTTTTTCCTTCTAATTTTGAAGTTTCTCTGCTGCAGACTCTCAATTATTCTCTCTATGGAATCAGAAATGAATCCATAAAGGAAGGAAATACAAGAAATCATGCATGCATCTTCAACCAAGTCATATATATTGGAATGATCAGAAACAATAATAAAAGAGTAAAATTCAAGTCTATTTTATTTCTGTTTTCACTGTTACCTTGACCTTTGTTTAATTTATGTATTTATATATCTGCATTCAAAAAAGTGCTCTCTCCCCAAAAAATCCCACTTGCATAAATTGACCTGTATATCCTTTATTTTCACCATAACTACATATTATGTTTGTATTATTATTAATTTTACATTCTGATACGTATATATTTGCATAAATAGGTCAGCAGGCAACTGATGGAGAATAGTTGATAGTTACTGAAGATTACTAGCAAACCATATCTTTTTACATGGAGTATCATTCCTCTTTCCTAATTAATTTTTTATCTTTTGAAAAATAAAAGAAAGGGGAATATATGGACTCAAAACTTTTTCTACAACTTCGATCAGAAGTTGAAGAATGGAAGAAAGACCAAAATGAATTAACTTTATTTAACTAAATCACTTTCCAATATTATCTAGAAAGCTCTCCCGCCCACTAGAAGTGTAGAAGAATTAATTAAAGAGCTCATTTTGACATTCCACGCGCAAGCTGCTTCATATACATATAGCGAAGCCGAAAAGAGAACCCACTGTATACATACATATATATATATATATATATATATTCTGATTCTTCGATGAGGTGTGCATATGTATGCATATATATATATATATATATATATATATATTTTGTGAACAAGAACAACTAATATACTCTTATTTTAATTAAAGCACGTAATCATTGCTGAAAAATTAAAAATTTATATGATTAAAGGTGTTCAATATTCAATCAACTAATTAATGAGGTACAAGATGTATTTAAGATAATTTTTTTTTTACGCTACAAACCTTTTTTTTTTTTTTAATAATTTTACTGATATTTTATTAAAAATTTGTTAAAAATTTTAGTAAAAATTTTAATATCTATTGTGGCATATCCAACACTTAAAAATTTACCCTCGTTACAATAAGATATTTATTCAGAAATTTTAAAAGATTTCGAACTAATATAAAAATTCTTATCAGCCACGGGGCTGATAGTAGACGAACGCACGCCCACAATGGACGTGCATTCTCACCTTCAGGGCAAGTCATGCTGGCTTGACGAGTTTATTGGAATTAATTGTATTGTTGTTAGAAATTAATTAATGAAAATGATTGAGCTGGGAGAGAGTCTTAATGATATTTATCCACAGGCAAATAATTAAATCTGACCTATACATGCCTTTCCAGCCAAAATAACTATATATGTTGAGTCAATTTGGATGTTGATATACATTGATTTTCTATCACAATTTTGCAATATATGTGGGGATAATCGTGCTCGTCGTGTTTGAAGCAGTACTAGTAATTTTCATTTATATCAGGAACCTGATTCCTTCTATCCAAATCCCCCAGCTTCCTTATCAAGCCCTCCATTCTTTTTCTCTTTTTACCTTTTAAGAAATTATCAGTAGACAGTACTTCTGCATAAGAGTTTTAACATATATACATTTAAATTTTAAAACTATTATATATTTTTTTTGATTTAATTTTAAATGAATACATATAATATAATAGACACAACACCAATTTTTTATTTTTAGAATAGAATAGGGGGTAGTATGAAATTTCAACGTCTAAAAGTAGCATATTCATTCGTTAAATAATTAACAAACCTGGAAGAAAACATAAACCATCTTTTGAGGCTATAACCATAATTATGACGATGACAATAATATTAAAATAAGACGCCAGGCCCCCATTAAAAAAGAAAAAAAAAAAAAAAAGGAGACAAATTGTATTGAGCCATATGCCCATTACTGTCCGAAAAGAAGACCCTCGGTTTATGTTTTTTAAAATTAATTTGCTTTACAATAATACATGATGAAAGAGACAAAGGCATTATTATTATTAAGAGTCTAGCAGCAATGGTGCCAAATTTAAACAATTAAATTTAAAGATGACAAATATTTAAAGAATTATAATAACATATAATTATATATTGCCATAACTAGTAAAAACTGCATTGATTTTTGTTGACGTTTTGGAAGCATTGGAGACTTGTTTGACTGCATGCTCAGAAAATGGAGGAAAAGATTCCGGAATCTGGGGTATTCTTGCTTCACTCATCCAGCTCATACCATTTACCAATCATATAAATAAATAAATAAATCAATAATGCAAGATTCATAGATGTTACGTTAATTATACATACTTAATTCAGTAAGTTATTTTATTGATTATTTAACGTAAAAAGCTCTTATTTTTCTATATTTAATTTTTTTCATAAAGCAAAATTTGACACGATCGAGTTGCCTTTGTTCATATATGTTTGATGATTAATTAATTAAATTTACTTTCAATACGGGAAAATTTAAAACAAGATAATAAACGAGGAGCTTATTATACTTGTGCATGTTAAACAGAATGTAAAATAGAAAATAAAAAGTTTACCACCTTTAATTTACATGAAAAATTAGAATTATTTACTAAAAAAGCCAGTTTCATTTAATTAGAGCTAGCCGCTGCTAATTGGGATTATATTATATATTGTGGAAGCTTAATTCTGAAATGAACAATTAATTACAGACCACGCGGATTTTAAATTTGAAGTTATTTGATTATTACTTCAAAAAATTTATAGTCATCAGATATATAATAATTAGTAAAAAAGCACAAATTATATTAGAGGGGATTTTGATTACTTGCAAAGCGCGTCAATTCAAAGGCGACAGAAGCAAAAGCAATTCTAGCTTTTAAGGGTTCTCTCAATGGTTGCTTTTCGGGTCTTCAGGAAATTAATTACCTTCTGGGATCTGGGTGTTCTTATTGTTTGCTTTACTCATCTTTACTTAAATTAGTTCAAATCAATAATCACATTTTCAATTTCATTGCAGCTAGCTTGAAAATTGAAGAGGTTAATTAGTTAATTATCAATTCTCCAGAAGAGGGTTTACGAGACTAAATTGATATATATTCTTAAAATCCAAAACATTACAATTTCTCATTTATCATAATCTTTTTTTTTTCTCCTGAAAAAAGGACTTATATGTGTAATTAATTAATTAATACACGTCAAGTAAAAATATTTAAAATGTACTATTCTCTTAATCCTTGACACAATTTCTTTCTACCTTAATATACATATATAGATAATTACACACCAAATACAAAACGTAACTCTTGAAAAGAATTAGTATATAAAATCACTTAATTAGATTAATTATTAGGTAAGGAAGGTAATCAAGGAAAATTTTCTTTGAATATATTGATTCGTGGTAGATATGTAAATTTCGCCCTTGATCCACCGTTTGATCCTTATCGAGACAGCCTGAGTTACATTCTGAGTGTATACGTGCTGCCACACGTAGGACTCACTGCCTACACCGGTGCAAATCCATTCCTTTGCGGCTATCGTTCAAAGAGGGTTAGTTTCATATCTTCCACTCATAAATCACAACACTACTTGGATTTCAAACTTTTCATTTCCAAATGAACCCCTTAGGCCTTAGCTTAGCATTGAAGAGATTTAATTAGATACGAGTTTTAACGACTTTCATATATATATATATATATATATATATAAAAGAATTATGTCAAGAGTACTAAAAACAAGGATTAAATCTTGTGAACATATTTATTATGTGCAATCAGTTTTAGAATATGTTTGAGATTAAGTTAAAATCATACTTCTTGTGAAATAAAATTATTATATGTCAAAGTTTAGGTTACAGGGTGTTATATTATCTATAACATCTTTTGTTGTAACACTCAACTTTGTCTATTACATTTTGAATTTTCTTTTGTTACAGCTCTCAAGTTTTCTACTATACTTCCAAATTTTTTAAATGCGAGTTGCAAGTTGAAAAGAGAAAAGTTCAGTTGGCTGTATTATAGCTCTGACTCCCAAAAGAATTAAAGAATATGGAAGAAAAAAGAAAAGAAATCCTACAAACCAATTCCATAATTTTAGCCTAGCTAACTGACACTGACAGCCAGCAAACATTTGTGCAGCTCACTGCAGGACTGTTATCTGCTGAATCTGGGCAAGACGCAATAATAAGAGCGTATCTATACGAGAGAGCAAAATGCATTGCAGACCCATACAATTACACAAAGTTGTTGCGGAGGTCACAATTCGCCTTTCAAAACTAAGAAACAGACTGGGAATGTGTGGGATTAAAGATGAAGGGCTTTTCTTCCCAATATATCTAGGAGCTGAAAATCGGACTTACAGCAATATCTTGTCCTTGAATTATGAGTCCCTTTCCTATCCAAGATCCCCACAGTAAGTCCTGAGGATCCTTTATCAAACTGCCGATGAGCACTTTCCCGCCGGATTCTATCCACATGGAGGTAATGGAAGAATTGCTAGACAACTTCTACCTACATCTTAGTGCTCTGCACTGACTGTATTATAAGTTTGGCAATTGTTTCGTGGTACTTGTGATCTCGTAACAAGGGAGTGATACCAACTTGGGATGGTGCTTGTAGCATGATTATTATATAAACACATAAAGATAGAAAAAGAACTTATAGCTCAAGTAAGGAATTCAATAAATAATACATATAACTTGAAAGACACAATCTCGTACTACCAAATTCTTGTTTAATTCATTTGAAGATTTTGAATTTCAGCCCCTTATACTTCTAATATCGAAAGGACGGTAGTACTTGTTTAATTCATTTGAAGATTTTGAATTTCAGCCCCTTATGCTTCTAATATTGAAAGGAATTGTCAGATGCAATCTCATTAATTATCAACTTCTCTTAACTTTGATGGAATATGAAATTGGCAGACCCCAAGCTGCTATGAACACCCCAAAAGGGATTATAGAGATCTGGAGACAAGTTAAACAATTTTCAAAGGGCAATGTACCCTGTTCCTAGGTCATAAAGAAATCAGCATCCAACAATTTCTTACAAATGAAGAGATTACTTTGCCAATGGCAACATGAGAATCTATCTAGAGGCCTTCTATGCTAGTTGCTAGCAAATACACGAGATCATCCATAGCACAAATGAAGCCAACATCGAGCAACTAAAACGCAAGAAAGAAAATCAAGACTTTCCAAGGTCTTCCATAGCCATAAAACCAAAGCATGACTATATATTAAGTTCAACACAAACAAACTAAATACTAGGCGTAATTTAGTCCAAACCTGAAAGTCATTTCAACACAATCTGCAAAAATAAATTAGAAGAAATGAGTCATTGCTATCACATTCCCACCCTTACACAAGGAGAAAACTGCTTAAGAAGCCCCATCTGATGGAAATTATTGTCGGATTTCAGCTTTCTTTTTTTGCCAGAGCCTGTCAAGGGCACTGTCACCATCCCCCTGCATAAATAAAACCACCAAATGAACAATATGGTTCAGCATGTTAAAAACAAAAAACCAACATATCAACAAAATTCTCAAAAATGCATAAATAAAACAAGCAACACATTGATCAATATAAGCAAATTCACACCGTCCGATATATACTAACAAGAAACTTGTAATATATGGAAGCCAGCAAAAGATGAAAACAGTAATAGATATGCCAAATGATTATTCACTGACATCTCTTTTCCTTGAAAGTCCTACCAGATTCTTAAGACAATTATTTGGGCTCTCCTATCTGCACAGTTCCAAATTCTCCCATGTCTACAGGTGATGGATTAAATTTGGATAATGAAGCCTATTGCAATTTTCTTTATATCTCCCTAATGGGGGAAAAAAGTCCTATGTATCATAATCATGACTTAAAACTTAAACATTTGCATTTGCATCTTGCGTAGACAATTGACATTTAAGTTCCAGAATATGCAATCAAAGGTGGGCAAGCTTAGTAGAGTTAATATAACTTTCTATTTCATAAACCATGATGAGCAAACAAACCAGGAAATAACCTAGCAGAAAGGTGGTTTCTTTGCACATTTTCAACTAAATTGAGTGAACTAATAGACATAATTCTTCCAACAAACAATATATAACACGCAACTTTGACTATTAACCATATATGCATTCACATAATTAAATGAGAATACAAGTTAACAAAATACCAAAATAATAACCAGCCATCCAAGTATGGTGTATTGACTCTCACAAACTCATTTCTCAATTAACTTATAAAACTAGTGCAAGTCACTGGCTCGAGAAAATTCAGATATTCAGGAAACATAAATAAATAAATGAAGGAAACTCATACCTGAGCGCGGACAAATCCGCAGAGAGCGAAGGTGGAGGATTGGCCGGTGTAAATGCCATCGGCATCCAAGTGCCCAATATTGATCTGCACAGCTGCGTGATCCTTAGAGGTGATGAGCCTGTTGGTGGCGGAGCTGCAATGCCAAAACAAATTTTGAATCAATTTTCAGCTCGTTACTAAATGAGACAGTACCGTTATCACTATACGTACCATTTCCTTGGGATGTAGAGATCCATGTTTTGACCCTCCTCGTTCTGCATCTTGGCTAGTTTTTTTGTGGCCGGGAAACACTAATCTCAAAACACCTGATTCACAAACAAAACTTCTGCCGTCAAAACCAAATTAAAGCGATATAGCATCAGAGAGAGGCGGAGAAGTGGAGATAGGTAATATGAGAGAGGGGAGTACCTGGTACAGGAGAGACTGCAACTGCGAAGCGGTAACCAGCTTGTGAAGGTCCATATATAGGTATCGTGGCAAAACCCTAATTCCAGCTTGTGGACGAAAATACCCCCGAAAATAGTTTTTTAATGCGTTTGATCATTGTTTATAAAACGTCGTCGTTGTTTTTTAACTGAACGAAATAGGGCAACCTCCTCGTTTGATTTTTGCATCTCGATTTTTTAAACTAAAATTATACCACTGTTTATCAATTTGGCATTTGGGTATGAATTAATTATGTTAAATATTCTTAAAATTAAGTAAGGTTAGTAATGTAATTTTCTTTTGTGCATACAAATCACAAATCTTTATCCTAAATGAAATCGTGACAAATAACCAAATACCAAAAAGCAAAATACATAGCACTACTTTTTATTTATTTTGATGAAACTATCAACTTTTTAAATTAGCATTTCATTTTATTCTTTCAAATCAGCATGTTAAGAGCAGTACTTCACCGAAAAAATAAAATGTTGACCATCTTAATAGCAAATAAATTTGAACTCTTACTGCGATCACTGTCGTTTGTTTATCGAGACCAAAAATTAAATCTTCCTAATCATAAATTCTCCTTCTAATAAAATATTCTCACTTTTTCTGATTTGGCTGAGAGTTTTTCTAAATGAACAATAAATATTTGTGTATACTCTCACTTTTTTCTCAAAGTTTATACAATAATTATTTTGTCTTATTGAAAACTTTTTATTGTTTTAATTCAAAAGATATATTTATGATCATCGGATACAAATAAAACAAAATTGAAATTAAATAAAGCAAAATTTTCTCTTAATTTTTAAGTGCTGTTAGTTTGAATTTTCTTATTTTTTAATTAAAGAGAGAATTTTTACTGTGATTTTGAGATTTTTAAACTCTCTTCCAGATAAATTACTTGATTGTCATTGTTATACTAAAAATATCCAAAATAAATTGAAGTAAAAACAAATATAGTTTGTTGAAAACTCTTGTTCTGTCTTTTTTTTTTTTTTATATTTCTGTTGTTTAAGAAGAGAATTTTTATTTTACTCGTGGTTGAACAAAGGAATACTCGATTTCTGAATGGATCTATCGATTATTAGATTTAGCAATATTATTTTTAATATTTTTATTATGTTAATAAACTTCCAAATGTTAATTTTCTAAATAATATTACCTAAAAGAATTTCGTGATATTATGTTAATAAATTCAAAATTAATTATTTTAATAACATTGCTTGGAATTCAGTCACTGAGCGCGAGCGGAGAAACGAACCACTTCTTATTTGTTCTACTCGTAGTACATGAAAAGATCTGCACCGTCCAGAGAAATGAATGGCCCGTTTGTAGTGGGTCCCAACCGCTATCAACGGCTAGCAAAAGCACGATGAAACAAAACCATTTGCCCCTTCCCGCCAACGCCAATTCTCATTTTTAATCCGTGAGCGCGAGAGCGAAAGAAGCCAAAGAAAACGAATAGACGAAGATGGAGTTCACTGTCAGCAGGAACGCTCTCAAAACTTTTGCCAGGTCCATAACGTGTCTCGCACGTGTAGGCAACGAGCTTGTCATTCAAGCTTCTTCTTCTCAGGCAATCGCTCTTTTCATTAATCAATTTCCTCTTATAATCTTCTGATTTCGCGGTTATATTGAAGCATTTGCTTATTAGTTCTTACGTTTTCAGGATCCTAAGCTCATTAGATGGTCTTTTTGCCTAGTGAGTTAGCAATATCCTTTTCAATAATGCCACGCAGTGAATCTATTGACATTAGTTAGGGTTCCGTCTTCATTTTTAAGGTTTCGGAGGACATAATCTGTTTAACTAGAATTTTTTTCTTCAAAAAATTAGTGGAGATAAAATGAAAATCCAGTGGATGAAGTTACGGTTACTAGGTTCTCTTTGGTTTTTGAGAAAATGAAGGAAAACAAAGGGAATTAAAGTTTTATGTTATTGGTTATTTTGTTATTTGAAGAACCGAATCTTAATTAGGCCATAAAGCTATACTCTACTTGAATTAAAGTAATTTGTTGATTACTTGATTCTTTTTTAATTTTTGCTTTTTGCAGCTGGTTTTCCACACGCTTAATTCCTCGCGGTCTGCCTATCAGTCTATCACATTTAAACCTGATTGCTTCGATGTCTACACGATTTCTGGTGCGCAAGTTAAATGTAGCGTGCTGTTAAAGGTCTGATATGACATTTCATTGCTTTTGTGGAGAACTGACTGGATTTTTCTAGTTAGCATCTGTTTTGATTTAGTGTGTTTAGGCTGTTTGTGCTGTTCTCAGGACACCTACTGCAAGTGTTGATAATCTGACAGTCCAATTACCTAATCCTGATGCACCTAAAGTGCAGTGGACTCTGAAATGCTATAATGGTAGGGTTTTTTTCCCCCCTATGTTTTGTATCTTACCTGCTCTTCATCCTCAATATACTACTACTGTGTTGACTGTTATGAGAAGTGGAGATCTGGACATGTATATCAGAGGAATAGAAGTGGATGGGTTTGCACGTTCAGTGATTGTCAAAGCTATATCTGCTGCACTATGGTTAAAAATCTGGGGGAAAGTTCTATTAGTACCATGGTGGTTTGTGATTATTGATTTCATGGAGACTTGAAATCATTCTAAAGTGCTTAAAAAATGGTACTTTGACAATGGATTTTAGTCCTGATTGAACTCATCCATAGTAGGGATAGCATATTTTTTTCTGGAGATCATGAATTGTGCTTCTTGAACTATGGCTTGATTTGAGACTTCAAACATGCATATATTGATGATGGTGTGGCTATTTTTCGGGTGACTGTTTAGGTCTTTTGGCAATTGATGCAGTTGTCAGGTTCAAAGATAATAGGGTTTTAAATTTGGACTTTGAGCACACTGCTTTAACTCTAGTCTTTGATAGACTACTCTCGTAATTATATGTAGTTGCAGATGTTCTGTTTGCAACATATTTTGAGTTTCTCTTCAACAACTGTTAATGTATCTTGTCTAGGTATGAGGAAAGCCTATTGGGTTACTTGCAATGTTGAACCCGATATACAACATCTATCCCTTGATAGGAGAAGATTCCCAAGTAACTTTGTAGTGAGGCCACGTGATCTCAACAGATTGCTTTCCAATTTTCAATCATCCCTTCAGGAGATTACTGTCATTGCAACAGAACCCACCTCCTTACCTTCTGATGCTGCAAACGAAATTGGAGGAAAAGCTGTTGAACTGAGAAGTTATATAGATCCGACTAAAGGTAAGGATTTCTTTTGATTCATGACATCAGACCAACAGGAGACTTTATGATTACATTTTCCATTTGCAGAAAATGACTGTACACTACACACTCAACTGTGGATAGATCCTGCAGAGGAGTTTGTGCAATATACTCACTGTGGAGATCCTGTGGATGTGACATTTGGTGTGAAGGAATTGAAGGTACGGTAACCCAAGCCCCGGGACGAAATTGTGCTATGATTTAGTTGTGTGTATGTCATACAATTAATTTACAAAGGCTTATCCAATTTGATGAGCCCCATTACTATAATTTACATAAATCTTCATGGTGCTTTCTTATATACTGGATGAAGTAATCTGGGCATTGCAACTTCTACGAGCGTTTACAATTGTGTATTCATTTTTTTACTTCCTGTCTTTTTGAAATTTCAGGCTTTTCTCGCTTTTTGTGAGGGCTGTGAAGTTGACATACACTTATATTTTGACAAAGCCGGCGAGTAAGTTGGTTGTCATTTTGCTTACCAATTTATAAATTCCTTTATGCTTTCAGCTAGTTCTGTTTCTTCTTCAAAGGGTTTTACATATTTTATGAATTTCATGGTAAACTACCAGTTTCCAGTTGATATAGAGGCCTTATATGTAGACTGATCATGACAAAGAGTATTACTTCTGGTCACAAATTGCAATATTTAGTATCATGAACTTTTCTGTCTTGCTTACTATTAACCATTTTAAATGCAAAAGCTACACTATTTAAAATGGGTACTTAATTTTGCAAAATCATATGTGGGGAGACAGGCCAATACTGATGGCACCAAAATACGGTCTAGATGATGGATCAAGTTCAAATTTTGATGCTACACTTGTGCTTGCAACCATGCTGATATCACAGCTCCATGTAGCAAATTCCTCAGAACCTCATCGAGCAGCTACCACAATACCTGGTCAGAATGGTCACAGTAATGGTTCTCAAGGACAGCAAGAGAGACGCACAGTGAATATTTCTGGGTACCCATCTGATCATACCAGAGTTTGGTCTGAACTTTCAGGTCAATATTCAGCTATCTTTTTTCAATTGTGATAGTTGTGAATCCAATATCTTACATAATTCAAATGTCTGCAGGAAGTGCAGCAAGAAGTGGTAATGGTGTTGAAGAAAGGCAGGTTCAGGGGCAAAGAAATATGAATGGTGGTGTGCAGCGGGAAATCCAAAGGATTGTCACAATACAAACATCAAGAGATATTGCTAGAGAAAATGTTACTGCAGGTCAAACTTTGTATCCAAAATGCCACTTTAGCTCTTTCTCTTTCTCACCATGTTTATTGTTGGGCATTGTCTCAATGAACTTCAATGTGTGCTCATGCTCATGTTTATGTGTCCCTTTCTGAGACTCTGTGTGCATGCCCCAAGTTCATGTTCCTTCCTTCATTACTGGAAAGTTCCCAATTTAAGTTTTATGCCCATGGTTTGAAGTGGATATTAGTGCATTGAATACACTTGCAGGGTTGAGTTTCAATCTTGCGGTCAGTTGTGAATGTTTTGTTTTTTGTTTACTGGAAGCAAGTAAATCAGGAACAACAGTCAGTCTTTTTGAGGCAGGGTAGGAGGTAAAGCATATGGATCCCTGATGTGGGGATGTAACAACCGGCAAACAACCGGCATACAGCGACTATATGTTTCGCATTCCACCTTTTACTATTTTTTTATTCTTGTTATCATTTTATACCTTTTCCTCCATGAAAATGGAACACATCATAGTTATGCTATAGAATCTTACTTTTGTTGGTGATTAGACTGACCTTGTTGGTCATTTTATTCTTGTTGCATGAATCCCAATTCCTGTTGACCACTTATGACTATAATTCCTTGACTGTTATAGTAGCAGCCATCCTATGGAAAATAATCATGCAGAACAAGCTCAAGGTAAGTTATAGGACTACCGTAGATGTTTAATGTTGGAAATGTTGTCACTCCTGCAGTAACTGATATTTGTGCAATGTTCGGCTCTCAGATAGGCCTCAAATTGATGGCCAAGGTATCTCACAGCGTCATCCTAGTAATTGGGTAGATGCAAATGAGTATGATGACGATGATGACGGGGAAGATCATGAACTGTGTGTGCAGTCAACTCCGCCATACTATGAAGAATAGTGACAACGGTGGATCCCTTTGTCTTATATCTATTTGAGTGAAAAAATGTTACTAGTTTCAGTAGTTCGGCTTTTATTGTGGTTTTCCTGTATGTGAGCATCAATATCTAGTCCAAAAATACCTTGATAGCAATTTATAACTAGGTGGCCCTACCTCAATTGTGTGCATCAATTTGATGTCAGTTAATAGGTTGTACTACATTCAAATTGTTACATTTTAGTAAGAAATAGTATGAGTAGTTAAAAGGTTTTAACCACACATATTGACAGTATTAACTCCTTTGTTTCTTTAGGGGGTATATCGCGCTAAAGTGTCAACTGAGGAAGATGCAAACCTTGAATACCCAGCTGGCTTCTCTGAGCATGAACTAACACATGCATTGGATTGGCTGTTACTGTCAATATCAAGTTTACATGATATCGTGTGTATAGAATTTTCATTTATGTATAGAACATGGACCTCAACTGTATATAGCCCATCTCAATTCGTGCCCAGTAGGATTAATAATATGAGAACACAATATATAGTGTGTTCAGTATATAAAATAGAGATGTTAATGACTTACCAGGGCAATGGTGGTTTGTAGATTTGAGTTATTGATTTTCCATTTACCTTTTTTAGCTATCTACCAAACATATTTATGGACCCAACATGACAATTAATATGCGTCTTCAGTAATTGCGGTCTATCTACTACTTTACCTTACTGCAAAATGAAATATTTAGACATTACATGTTAAATGATATTGGGGTGGGGAGAAGCCAGTTTCCCAAGGGTCGGTAGATGGTTAAAAATTTATATGGTGTGAGATACATCACGATTATATCAACTAATTTTCCAATTATAGGGTGCTGTTGCTTGATATAGATTTGTAGTAAATAGCAGTTTTGATTGTAACTGGATGTTTGCAGTCAATGAGTCACTGGCCTTGATATTGTTTTTCAAACTAAGAACCTTTGTTCTCCATTATAACTAGTTTCTACCCTAAACTTTTGTTGGGATAGACTGGTAAGCATAGGAATGTGATATATTGAATTTGCACAGAATCGATGGACTGCATTAGTGAGTAGAAGATTGATGTGTGTTGATGAGTGACGGACAAGTTGATGTCTCAATCTGGTTTTACCTTCAGCAGACATGGGCTAAAATTTGATTTAGTGGAACTTAGTACATAGCGCAACTGCAAGCTTTGATGTTTTTGGAGTCTTTAATTGTTGTTACAATAGTTTGTGCCAAACGATAGACTTCCAAATGCATTATCATGTTTTGACTGAAAACTTGTTGCTGCATTTAGGTCTCTAGAATTTGAGTGTACACTGAACAGAGAATGGTGAGAAATACCATGATACTGGAGATCCAAGTTCTAAGTCATCGAAATAGCGTTATTTAGGTAACTCACCGATCGAAACGTAATTTTCCGTGTGTGTAACGTATTTTTTAATATTTGGTATACAAATATAATGTTGCACTAGTATCTAGAAATCGTTATTTTTTCGTTATCAAGATGGTACTCGGATGTGACTAGATAAAGTTAAACAGGGTCCAGTTGAAACAATTTTGGACTTACTTCTGAATTAAGTGATGGGATTTTGCTGATTGTAGAATCTTTAAAATCTGCGGATGGGACCCATCTAACTCCTGGATTCGATGTTCGCTTATTCATGTTAGCATGGTCCCTGAACAGTGCTTACATGCCAGGATGTCATATTTCTTGGTAGGGTTGGAAGATTTCAGAGTTGAATTAGAGCACTTGTTGGATTTTTTTTTTTTTTTTTTTTTTTTTTGGTTATTATTTCTGTAACAATGGAGCTCCTTTGAATCTCTAAATCCCGTTAAAAAAATAGGGACTCAATCAAGGACATCAGAGGCCATATCTTCTGTAAGGTCAAAGAGGTTAGAGCAAGTTACACAACTGTTAAAAGAGTTTGTTGGGGAATTTTGAAATTTACAGATATTATTTTGAGTGACTGTCTTCCCCACCTCCTATTAATTTTATACATATTTTTAAATCTTAAAAATGGAAAAAAACTTTTGGTTCGTAAATACTAAAAAACAAAATGCATAAAAAAAAGATTTTAATTGTTAGGAGACAGCTGGCTTTAGGAAGTTTTGGTTTTTGGAACGCGCATACACCGTCTGGTGATCTGTGTTGGGCCCCCCACCTTCACAACGGCCATTACGTTCATGTAACGTCGGCGCGTATTTCCTATGCCTAACTCCGTCTAAATATACTTCCGTTAGTTTTCAAAAAGACCTCTTGTTGTAAAATTTTCGAGAAATTAGTATGAGCTTTTATTTTATTTTATTTTATTATTATTTTTTTTAAATCTTGAAGAGAGAAAAAGTATGAACTTTTCTACGGGCAATTCACTGATGCATTGGCCTTAAAATTACCATTACTATTCTCTTTTTAAGTGATGTTATTCATCAATTAGGTGATAAAATAGAATACTTAATTATTTTAAAAGTGATAAAAATTTATTATTAATCTTATGAACAACACATCACTTAGGATAATATTTAAAAAGTGAATTATTACCTTTAAAAATAAATAGTGATTCTCAATTTAAGAATATAGCAATGAGAAAAGTAATTTAGCCATATGAATTATAAAAGGCATAATGTTATAATGTTTTGGGTGGAAACAAGTTAGTATGCATAGGAATTTAAAAAAGGATTTCTTTTCTTTTTTTAAAAATAAATGCTGAATGAGAGTGAGAGTGAGAAATTTCATTTATAAAATATCAAACTTTTGTTTTACTAATAATTTAAGAGTATCAAGTGAGTAGTAGTCATATTATATATATATATATATAGTTACAATTAAAGAAGTAAGAGTATTTCAATTGAAAAGTTAATGATATTTTTGGTCGACTATTTTAAATTTGATTGTATTTCATTATAATACAATATTTATTCTGGTGTATTGCAATATAAAAAGATTGAAAATACTCATTGAACTATAAAATTTTTAATGTTCGTTCAAATTTTTTTAATGGTATTAATACAATGACCAATGTATAGTTCAATGAGTATTTATAATTAGTTAAGATATTTGTCATTTTTATAAATTGTAATATAACCTCATGATATTTATTGTATCATAATAAGATGTTACTAAAAGTTAAATAATTATATGGCATTATCTTAAAAAATTAAAATTTTCAAATAGATTAAAATTGTAAGACTCAAGGGAAGGAAAAGAAGAGACTGCCTTGTAAAAGTGGAAAAGGAGAAAAGAGTTCATTTCCTTCTGTACACACAAAAAAGTAGATGGGCGTGTTTCTCAGTTAAGGTAGTGAATAGATTTCGAAATAAACTTAAGTTTAGGTTAAATTGGGATAATAACATTTGTATTCTTAAATTTTTTAATTCGTATCTCTAAATTTCTTAGAAAAAAATAAAAAAGAAATTTTTTTAGGTTTTATCAAAAAAATAATTTTATTCTCTCACCATTAAATCTTTTTAAAGTGACGTTAAGAATTTATAGTTCATTGAGATATTTGTCATTTTTATATATTATAGTATAATGTGTTAATACTTATTATATATCAATGTGATACCGCCTAAAATTAAGTAAGTAAATGAAATCATTTTTTTTTTATTTTACCAAAAAAATGATTTTGTCCTCTTATCGTTACAATTTTTTATATGGACGTCACGAGTCTGTAATTCGTTGAGATATTTATTATTTTTATGAACTGTAATTTAGCAACTTGTTATATCACAATAAAATACATGCAAATTTAGAGTAATCAGTCGAAAATATTTCTAAAACTTATCTTAATAAATTTTTTTCCTTAATAGGTTTTTTTCCTTTAACGAAAGAAACAACTTTGGTTTAGTAAAAGACACACCAGTCTTTCAAAATTGTTATATTCTTAAAATAATATTTTAAGAAACTAGCTGTTACACAAAAGGATAAATCAAGAGAAGGTTTTTTTTTTTTTTTGGGAAAGATTACATATTACAAATTTACTAGTATGTAACTGGATATCTATTAATATATAATTAGGGATTTAATGGAATTCTATTAGGAAGATAACTTACATTTATAGTATACCTAACATTTAGGAGACTACCTTTATTGTAAAAAAAGTATTCTGCTTGAAAATAACCTGCATTTATAGTACACTTAACATTTAGGAGATTGCTTTCATTATAGAAGGAGTATTCTATTCAGAAATTATTGGAAAAGTTCTATACTATAGAAAAGTTCGTATCAGCGTAATTGATAATAACCGAATACACTCCTTGTGAAGGAGTATATTTTGACCATTAGGGCTAAGCTCTGATATTTAAGAGAAGGTTACCTTGAAGACAGTAGTGGTTTAAAAGATAAAACTCAGATATGATTATCTGTTGCTGCTAAAATAAAAATTGCTTTAATTAGAACTACAAAAATCATTTACTCTTTGAAGATGTGAATGTGGGTAATATCCGCAATGTCATTATTCTTTTAATGAGTACATTTTATCAATTTACAAGTTTCTGTCCCATTAAAATAAAATGAAATGAAAAAGTCGTCTTATATATTTGGCATCAAATAAATAGCGAGTAAATTATTTGGATAATGAGGATGTCTCTATTTAACAGAACTCACGGGAATGCCATTATTGCACAGATTATCTTCTGGGGATAAAAACAAGAGCACAAGTTGACGTTGTATTGAAAAACAAACGGCCGCATTAATAAACGGTGACGGAACGGGTTCAATGAAGAATGCGAATTAGGCCGCCAGGTGGAGGAAAAGAAAACGTGTTTCCGTTAAGAGATTCTTTTGGACGGACTTATTATAGGAATAGTGCTAACCCTAGATGCCGGCTTTGCTTCTCTTCTTTTCTTTTCTTTTCTTATATTTTTATTTTTTTATTTTTTTATTCTCTTTCTTTATACCAACTGTATAAGAGAGAGGCTTTTTTTTTTTTTTTTTTTTTTTGGGGAACAGAGTTTGGTGCGAAGGGAGAGGCATACAAACAACCTAGTCAACCGATTGTACCTAGCATCGAATTAATGCTTATGCCCATCGTGTTTCAACTTATTTACGAATTTGCCTACTTGTCTTATTTAACTCTCTAGACGTCATTTGACTTCAATTAGGGAGCGGTACAGCGGCTATTTGTATTATTCAAACTTCAAAGCTGTAATCCACTCATTCTGATTGTGTTTTACTTTCACACATTTTTACACAAATACATAGGTCAAAGCTAATTTTGCAACAAATTTCTCAACTAACAATAAAATTATTATAAATGTGAGATTAATGTTTATGATTTTTTTAATTTATTAACATATTTTAATTTAGAGTTTACCTAAAAATTATTAACATGAAAGATTTCTACTCTTAATTATCAATCCATCAGAAAATGAGATGTTGCCCATTGCCCACGGCTAGCTAGTTTTTCAATTTCCATACATTTTCTCGAGATCGTAATTAACTACATGTTTCAAAGTTTAGTATAGTTGTAATTCATTGAGAATAATTGATATTCATGCTCCATCAACATCCCAAACTTTGTTAATAAAAATACTAATAAATATGTAAATGAGATTATTCATTTACATCCATCAACATTGAATTTGCAATTCCCTTGATAATTTTTTTATGATGCAAAGAGTCAATTCAACGACCCAACAACTTCACAAAATAAAATATAATTCAATGGTTTTAGTAGTGGTTCTCCACGAAGTCTATTTTTCAAAACATACATACGCCGAATGGCATCCCATGTAAATAACACCCAAAACCAATGTCATATGTCGATAACAAGCCAGTTATAAGTCCCAACTAGCCCTTAGCTGTTGTTGTCTTAAGCTGAACAGGACTGAAAGAAGCAATTCACAAGTCCCCTTCAGAGTCACCGAGAAAGAAAAAAGGAAGGAAGGAAGGAATCACAGAAGAAACCAAGTTGTAGGCAAGCAGGGCTACGACAGAAGAAATGGCAAGTTGCTTCAGTTCTTGTACATTCATCCTTGTGATTTGTGCCGCGATGTTCATGATGAACTCAATCTCCACCGTTGATGCAAGCGGAGAGTACCAGCACCACCTGGGATGGTTGCCAGGCGGATCATTGGTGGTTGAGGAAGAGGAGTTTGAGATGGACACAGAGATCAACAGGCGCATTTTAGCCACAAATAGGTACATCAGTTATGGTGCGCTTCAGAGGAACAGTGTACCCTGCTCTCGACGTGGCGCATCCTACTACAACTGCCAGGGTAGCGGCCAGGCTAACCCCTACCAGCGAGGCTGCACTGCCATTACAAGGTGCAGGGGTTAAATTTTCTTTTTTTTTTTTTTTTTGTTTGGAGAAATGGGTTTGATTGTTATACACGAAGGAGGAGAGGAAAATGGTGATGGGTCTTTGTTACTATTAATGAAAATATTGTTGTTATATTGTTGTTATTATTTTTGGATCTCTTGTAAAACATAATTCAAAAATTTTTCTTCTTCATTTTTTTCCCTTTTCTTTGTTCTTCATGTTATATCACACATATACTTGTGTTTTCTGTGATTTTTTTCTCTCATTCTTAGAGAAGAGATCTATGTTTTGGTTTTACTAATTTACAAGATTTATTCCTGTAAATTTGTTTTACATAAGTAAATAATGCATTTTGTGTAAAATTTTTGTGCATATTATTATTAGTATTATTATTGGTAATCTCTCTAATATACTAACATTTTTCTCAAATAATTTGAATTTAGAATTCACTATTTCGGTTTTTTTTTTTTTTCTATAGCTTTATTTTTTTAACTTAATCTAGTCAGAGTGGGTTTAGGTTTTGTACTTTATTGGATTCGCAGATCAAAATTGGCAAAGCTAGCTCTAGCTTCCTTCAATTTGTCAATGAAAAATAGAATATTGTGAAGGAAAGAATATGATCAAATGAAAGGTTAAAGGCTAATAGAAAATGTAAGCAAGGTAGCGATTCTGAGTTGTCATGAACTTTATAAAGAGAGAGGATAAAAAAAAAAAAAAAAATTGTACCAAACAGATACTATTCAAATTAAATAATCGAATTCATAATTGAGTGGTGTACTATTTATCCTTTTGAGGGTAATAGTAAAAAGGGTGGAGGGAATGAATTCAAATATTCAAGTATTATGCATGAAACAACATAATACCCCGTTGTCCAAAACAATTAAGGAATAGCCAATGTCATGGAATGATTTTATTTTTCTTTTTTTTTTTTTTAAATATATATATGTGTGTGTGTTTAAAGCAATAATAAAGTTCATATAATTATATTTTCTTCCTTCTATTTAGTTGTTAAAAGGGAAAAAGGGAAATATGCTTTTCTTCTAGTTGGGGTGGAATAACATCCTTCCTCCTTCTATGATAAGAATCGCAATATTGAGACAATGTTAATAATATTCTCCTTTGCTTACGAAATTAGGCAATTGTGGCATATGGATGTATACTTATCATCTACCAGCTATACCTTACTGTCAATCATAATTCAAAATCACAATCAAGATCAAACGGTTGCAATTGTTTCTTTTTTCCCAATTGAAAATTTTCCATATTAAAAAAATCCTTCACATGAATGGCATGGTATGTTATGGTATGATTCAATTATTCAATGAAAACAACCTCATTACCTTATTAACTTGTAATTTCAAGTTTCAACGGCCACAAATATTTTTTAATTATCAAATTGCCTTATTAGTTTTGGGTAAATGTGATTGGAGTTTCCCTCATTTTTCATGCAATTATACATAAAGATATGACTTTTCCGTTCATAACAAATAGGTCCTTTTAACCTATTAAAATAACCAAAATACCCTCCGTTTAAATACTTTAATTGGTCAGATTTAAAGACTGTCAGATTGATAGACCTATCTGTTGGAAATAAACAGACTCTTGTACCAAGTTGTTAACATTCTTATTTAATTTCTAAGGTGAAAGCATGTAAGTTGGGTTGCAAAATGATGGGCCCATCACGGCCACAACATTTAAAATCAGAAAGCTGAAAAAATGGGCCCCCTTCTTCGGCCAACATAAAATTTATGCAAAGCAAAGGGCCCTCTGAAATCTTGCTTTTGCTCTGCATCAGAATTTTTTCTCTTCTTTTCATGAAAATTTTGAATCTCTTGTGTTAACTGCACTTGTCTGCTGTCTGTCTATTTTTTTTCTTTTAATATTATATATACAAATTATCGATGTTGAAGATAACCAAATATTTTTATTATTCAAATATATATGTAATTTAATAAAAAAAATTATTTCAATCATATATTAAACTTTTTTTTTTAAGATTAACAACTTATGTCATAATTTATGAAAATATAAAAGTTAGTAACTTAAAGCATAAGTTTAGTTACATTTTTACAATGATCTTTTTAAGAACAGAAAATATGTGTTGGTAATCTTTTGTTAATCTTTTTTTTTAAATAGCAAATAATGAGAACTTGTTCGATGTTATTTTTGAAAATACATGAAATAATTCGTTTTTGGATAAATTATAATAAAATTTGAAAGCTCATTTTCAAAAATGGCGAAAGACAACAAAATTTTATTTTCACTTTTTAGTTAAAATTTTAAAAATAATGATTTTGTTTTTGAAAACGAGTTTTATGAAAAGTAACCAAACATTTTTATTATTCGAATATACATGCATGAAATATTTTTGAGGAATACAATTTAATTATGGGATGAAATCTCATTAATAAAAATTATACAATTTAAACTTTAATGTGACAACCTAGATTGTATATTTGCATGCAATTTTTTTTTAAAGGGAAAAATCTAATCTAATTATTTTATGTTTTTTTTTAATACGATTTAATTTTGGTATGAAAATCATACTTATGAAATTTAAACTATTTAAACTTTAATGTAACAACCTAGATTATGTGTATGGATGATTTTTTTTTGTTTTAGGGAATACGATCTAATTATAGTATAAAATCCCACTTATAAATTTTTTATTGACTCACTTTTGTCATAACGAAGTTAAATTTAATGTAATAATTTATATTTAAAAGCAAGTAGATATTATCCATTTTGGACATATAAGTCGTCAAGAGTTTTACAACCAAAAACGCGTTTACTCAATTAAGAGACTCAATAGTTATAATATAATACAATTTTACTCTCGCTTATGATGTAGCATGTGATAATATCTATTCAAATTTTAATTGGGATTGTAACATTGGGTATATCAAAGCGAGTGCTTTGTGTATGTGTTTGTGATGAGTGTTATTGTAATGACCCCTAAACCAAGTACATGAGATTCGAAAGGAATAGGAGATTGTCATATGCTATATCACTAATGAGTGTGAGATTTGATTATAAACATCTAATCCTTCTAGTTGAGCAAAAATTTTTTGACTTACAAAACTCGAAAACAAAAATGTGATGGATTACACATCTAAAACAAACAATATGTAGTTGATTTTAGGTTTGGTCTCTTTAAGAGTTTATTGTATAGAATGATAATTTCATTGCGTTTGTTATTAATGAAAAAAGAGGCCGCTTAATTTAATTACTTTAAATCAAAAACTTATGGTATGGAATGATCATTTCATCGTGTGTGTGCAATAAATGAAAAATATTTTTATAATGTTGATACTAAATTTTTTTCTATCTGATTTTAACGAATAAATTTGTATGGTGTGAGAAAAAATTTTGTTTTTCTTTCGCTCATAAGCTTTTTACAAGGCTGTCTATTTTAACTTTTTAGAATTTGGATACTGATAAAATTATGACGATGGATTGAATTTATTCGGGTCTTATTGGGCCTGTTTAAATTGTTAGGATATTTCATTAAATTAGGTTTCTCACCCAAAACGAATGTCTAACTTGTGGCCTGATATTTAAGGTATCAACCTTCTATTTTTCGTTTCGGATCCCCACCATGGGCCTAATCTACTTCATATAAAAAATAGACCGGGAATAGTATAGTAGGTTCATCGGGTTTTCGGGACATGGGCAAGTCGGGTCTAACGGATAAAAATGTACAAGGCTAGATAATATGCAATCTGACCGCCAAATATTGTTTCATAAACAGAATCAAGATGTACATAAAAACATCAAGGATATGTATCACCATTAATACGAGAAGATACGAAGAAGTTTTCATTTTAGTTGGCGTTGGTAGTGGTAGTGATAGCTACCCTATTGGAATTTTGTAATTGTCATTTTATTTAATTCTAGTAAGAGATTACATATATATCTTTATGCATAATAACATACCACGGCACGCCCGTAGTGCAAATGCAATCACCGAATTATGTGACACGTTTAAGTAACTTAACCTCTAAGGAGTCAAACGACTCGTCGTTGAACGCCCGCGTAAGCCCATCAATAACGAGCCGCCACGTGGTGTAACCTTCATTTCTTCCAACGCCTACCTTCACACCGATTCCTTCTCCTTCTATAAATATATTTTCGTCGCCGCCACCATCACCACCAACGTCCCCGATTTCTGAGAACCAATAGGTTTGCCTTTACGACATCGTTTCGATTTTCATCATGGCTGAAGAGAACGCGCAGTCGCAACAACACAGGGTGAGTTATTTATCATTTTATTTTACTGTTCTATTGTCGAGTTTGATTTTTCTTTTGGTTGATTGATTTTGATATCGCGTTATTGAGAAAACCCAGGATACAATTATATAGAAAAATCTTTTTTTTTTTTTTTTTGGGTTTTTGCTTCTAAATTTGATTGTGTAAAATTTCCCGGAAAGCAAACGAAGAATTAGAAGCAAGCCTCTTGTTTTGCCTATGTACACCACAAAAGTTAATAAATTTGTTGTTAAAACCAAAATAACAAGCTGTGCTTTTATAAAAAGTTCCTTTTTCCGGTATTATTCTTGTATAAAATTTTTCCAGACGCGAACATAGAGAAGTGGAAGCTTTGCTTACAAAATGGTTGATAACTTTTTCTTGAAATTGGAAATAGCACTTAATTTCATGTAGACTTATAAGTTTGTGTTTTTTTTTCTTATTATATAAAGTTTTCCCTGAAACCAGACAGAGAATTATAGGCTTTGCTTTGCCTTGTACATCTAAAATGTTGATAAATGTTTGTTAAACTCTAAAAACAATTGTCTTTGTGGAAAGTTTTGTGGGTTTCTAGTTTATTCCCATGATGGATATGAAGCTGACTTTAATTGTATGTAATTGTCATTTTTCAAGGCTACTGAGGAGGAGCAGAGGCTGAAGTATTTAGAGTTTGTGCAAGTGGCTACAATTCATGCCGTAATGTGCTTGACAGACCTCTATGGTTATACGAAGGATAAGACCGGTCCATTGAAGCCTGGTGTTGAGACTGTTGAGGGAACAGTTAAGAGTGTAGTGGGACCTGTTTATGATAAGTACCACAGTGTCCCGATCGAGCTCCTTAAGTATGTTGATCGCAAGGTAAGCCATTTTCTATTCAATCACTTGTTTGGCAGACTTGTTTGAAGAGTTTGATGTTGAGTTTTGGATCATAGTGTCTTCATTACATGAAATTTGATGATTTTTCATACGGAAATAGGATAAAATTTGCCTAAAAGTATAGGCTTTTGATCTCTTATTACTTCCAAGATAAATTTTACTACTTGGGAGTGATCCAACTAAAAAACTCCATATCACAGATTCTGATGAATACTGTGTCCAGTTGTAGTGTACAAATAATGCTGGACTTTGTAAACGTTAGAGAATTGGCTTCATTTCCTAGTGGTGAAGATTGTTTGTTATTTGTAACTTTCTTGCCCCGGTTGTAAGTGGCTGCTATCATGATCTGGAAAGATATATCTGACTTGCAAGGATTCAGTTGAATGTATAGACTTGAATGTATAGACTCATGCGTTTGATCATTGGTCTCATGTATCTTTTATCCTGGCTCTGATGGTCTTCTGTAGGACTGAGATTAACATGAATATCAAAATTTATTCACATGATTGCAGGTTGATGAGTCCGTGACGAAGCTGGACAGTCGTGTGCCTCCAGTCCTCAAGCAAGTCCCTGCTCAAGCCCTCTCTGCGGCTCAGATGGCTCCAGCTGTGGCACAATCTGTGGCTTCTGAAGTAAAGACTACTGGTGTGGTAGGCACTGCCTCAGGAATTGCAAAATCTGTTTATACCAAGTACGAGCCAACAGCCAAGGAGCTCTACTCCAAGTATGAGCCACAGGCTGAGCAATGTGCTGCGTCAGCTTGGCGCAAACTCAACCAGATGCCAGTCTTCCCTCAGGTGGCTCAAGTTGTTGTGCCATCTGCTGCCTATTTTTCTGAAAAGTACAACCAAACAGTGCTTAGCACTGCAGAGAAGGGGTACAAGGTTTCCTCATATTTGCCATTAGTTCCTACAGAAAAGATTGCTAAGGTCTTCAGCAATGAGGTTGCAGAATCACAGCCTCTTACTTCTGCTGGACATGCATCTGATGTTTCTGTGCATTGATAGTCTTTTGACTCTTTTCCGTGGCATTGCGATTTTACTGGAAGTTGTGGAATGAAATGTTTTCTTTCTGCTCTGTATTTGTAAAAAGTAGTAGATGTAAAGTTTATTTGGTTTTCTGGTTACTCCATGAAGTCCAGACGTGTTGGAGCTTGTTTCTGTTTTACTCTCCTGTATTTTTGTGGAATAAAATGTTTTATTTCTGCTCTGTATTGGTAAAAGATAGTGGATTATACAGTTATTTGGCTTTCTGGTTACTCTATGAAGTCCAATGTGTTGGAGCTTGTATCTGTTTTACTCTTCTTCTGTATTTTAGACAAATACCCGTGTCATAAAATTTTCGGCACCTGGGTTTGAGTACAAATCGACAGAAGAAGTGTTTCAAAGAAGTTGTATGTGTTCAAATCTATAGATCTACATAAGTGTTTCAAAGAAGTACATTTAGCAGCATGAAGATTATAATCCAGTTTTGTGAGACAAGGTTGGCTTTAAAGTGACTGGCATTAGTTGGATAATAGAATTTTGATATTTTCTCAAAAGTAATTTTGACAACAGGCAAATAATCATCAACCATAATTTGGAAAAATATAATGTATTCTGAAAAAGTAAGAGTGACAATTATGCAATAATAAGTTATTTTAAAAATGTAACTGAAAATAAAAAATGATTCTTGTTTTGTAATTTTCATCTCGTTTCTTATTATATTTCATTTATAAATTGTTTCAAATTTCACATAAAGCTAGGCCCAGTTAAAAATGCAATGAGCCCATAAATGAACCGACCCGGACCGACCCAACACAATCTCTACGACAGTACTACAGAACTCGAAACCGAAGAATCATCGGTTCTGTTCCCCTGGGTTCTTCAGTTTTTTCAGGTCAATCACAAGTACAAAACACAACCAGGCAAGACCGGATATCCAGGTACAGGATACCCTCGTAAAAAATCATGTCCACTTATTTCTTGCAAGCGCCCATGGCGGCTTCAATCACTTCTACTCCAGTTCGCTCTCTCAGAAACAACCGAAATTTCAATACTCTTTGCTCTTCTTGTATCGGTTCCCGAAACTCTGCTAAAATTCCCATGCCACCCACTAACCCTAAGGACCCGTTTCTCTCCAAACTCGCTTCTGCCGCTGCCAGCTCTCCCGAAACATTTCTCAATCGTCCTGTCAACTCTGAAACACCGCCTTTTTTGGATATCTACGAGTCTCCCACTCTCATGGCTTCCCCTGCACAAGTAAGCTCTTGTAATTAAGCATTCATAAATAAATGTTTGCTTTTTTTTTTTTTGGGGTTAAATTTTGTAATTTGGGTGATTGTTTATTTGATTATGAAGTTACTGTAATTGGCTACTTAGCTTAGCTGAAAGGTGTATTACATTTGGCCTGATTATTAGATTAAAAATTTTATTTTTCTGGGTTTTGTGTGATTTCATGGGGATTTAATTGCTTAAGAGTTTGTTAGAATATGAAAAACAATGAACCTTGACTTTATGCAAATATTAGATAGATTATTATCCGCATATTTTAGTGTTTAGAGATGAGGATTTTGAGTGTTTGTTCAGGGTGACGTCATTTGATCACTAATGTTTTTAGTCGATTTGTATTTTTAATTGATGTTATTTATGCTAATTTTTGTCAAAATGTTAGGTGGAAAGATCGGTTTCATACAATGAACATAGGCCAGACACACCACCTCCAGATTTGCCTTCACTGCTTCTCCATGGGAGAATTGTTTACATTGGCATGCCGGTAAGAGTTCTGATCATGGGCTTATGGAATGAGCTGCTTCGAAAATGGAATATTGGAATGAACCTTTATGTTTAATAAAATCTCTGTTTACCATCTCAATTTGCAAAGTATTGTCTACCATCAAATGTTGAAAATTGTGTCATGCTTGCCAGTTGTAGCTCCTAAATGTCATGTACGTGAATTCCTTGAGCAGCTCTTGTGCTTCAATTTTATTCCTTTGCAATATGTCTCCTTTACCTATCCCATTAATTTAGCTTCTATTTATGATAAATCTTGCAAATTATTTTAGATATATAACTTCAATTCCTCACTTCTAATTCATCTATTCTGCTTAAATGTTTCCTTTACTGTTTCTATAATATCATGCTTAGCATAGCTATGTAATGTGGAATATGAATATACCCTCATGAAAGAATTGCTGGTTGTTATTTCTAGCAATGATGGTGCAAATGTTTCTACATTCTGATGCTAATTTATATAGTTTATAAGTTTTATTATCAATGTCCTATCCCAGTCTGTTCGGCAAGTTAACTATATATATTTCTCAGTTGGTGCCTGCTGTTACAGAGCTCGTGGTGGCAGAACTGATGTATCTGCAATGGATGGATCCCAAAGAACCAATATATATTTATATAAATTCCACGGGTACAACACGTGATGACGGTGAATCGGTGAGCTTTGCATCTGAATCCCAACAAACCTATATCTTTTTGTTTTCATTTGAAATATTTATATGCACAAAATTTGTGTACAGTTTTGCATACAACTGGTATTGCAATTAGCACTGTGCCATAGTGGCTTTAGGATGCATAAACTGGGTAACATTGAAGGTTTCTTTCTGACATTTATACTTTGCTATTCTATGTGTGTTAGCCGGTATATAAGGTCTGATTGAAAGCAATAAATGTGCCAAATGGTATTCCAATCATAGAATATGTAGCTGATACATCTACAAACATAGTTATGAATAGTGTGGTAATATATAAATTCTAACAGTTGCGTTTAGGATTAGATGTCTGAATGCACAGCAATTTTGTTTCCTGCACATTGTTGAAATCCTGACGGTTTGATACAACTTAGAGTGAAGAGATTACATGATAATATAGCCTAGATAAATTTTGTTGCTTTTTTGTGATTTTTTTTTTCTTATCAAGTATAAGTGTTTGTTAGTTTCTTCTTGCAGGTCGGGTTGGAGAGTGAAGGTTTTGCCATTTATGATGCAATGATGCAATTAAAGAACGAGGCAAGTTTCATTACTTCTGAAACTGTTTTACTGATTTGTACTCTCATGGAATAGTGATTGGTTACAATGTTGTTAGTTTGATGTGATGTAATCTGGATTGTGGTGAGGTTTCTTGGTGATTAATTTAGAATAAGTAATGCGATGAAGCTGGAGATGGTAATTTGAGTGGCTGCAATAACTGTTATTATACTATTATGGTTTTTATATCTTCCATTCCAATGTAATGTAGATAAGTAATGAGTAATTTTCTGATTGTTCCTTTAAGTTCTGTTGAAGGACTGCTAGAGTATGAATCTTTATGCTTCTCCTTTAACGTATTTTTTCTTGCTGTTGTAGATACATACAGTTGCTGTTGGAGCGGCTATAGGCCAAGCTTGTTTACTACTTGCTGCCGGAACTAAGGGCAAACGGTTTATGATGCCTCATGCCAAAGGTATGATGAGGGGTTTTTCATGTGTGATCCTAGCTTTTGATACTCCTTCCATTTTTTCTGGTCTCAAGTGTTAATTAGAATTTTGTTTCAGCCATGATTCAACAACCTCGTGTTCCGTCATCCGGATTGATGCCTGCTAGTGATGTTCTTATTCGTGCAAAAGAGGTTAGTTATAATTATTAATTTGTCTCTTGGCATATAAATGAAATTAATGATGAGGATCAATGGGTCAACTTTAGAGTGTTATCCTTTCTATTCCAATTTTTCAGGGTATTCTAGTGTTGCAAGTGGTTTTGGGTATATTATCTTTTCAGTTTTATGTCTTTGGGAATCTTTATGCTGCCTTAATTGTTTATGCAGGCAATAATAAACAGGGACACCCTTGTAAAACTTCTGGCCAAGCACACTGAAAATGTATGGTTTCATTAAATCAAAACTCTTTGTGGATGAACACATAGAAAATTAGTGATCTAACGATATGAATTGTGATTTCTCGCTAGTCGGAAGAGACGGTTGCTAATGTGATGAGAAGACCGTTTTATATGGATGCTACAAGAGCCAAAGAATTTGGGGTCATTGACAAGGTAATTTCATGCACATATGTTTGTTTACGTACGAATTCTGGTGATGCACCACATTATATGTTTGTGCTTGCATTTTTGCACTGGGCTGATGGTTGGCATGCCATGTGCAGGTTCTCTGGCGTGGACAGGAAACTATTATGGCAGACGTTGCTCCTCCAGAGGACTGGGATAAGAATGCTGGCATTAAAGTCATGGATGGATTTTAATTTCTCTTTAGTGGATATACATTAGAAGTAAGTTCTCTTCTTTCTGCATACACTGAATCATTCATGGCTAGAATCAAACTTCAGCTGTATTTGAAACTTCTCTGCTTCATGTAATTCACATTAAAGGCATGTCCACTGAAGTTCCATAGCAATGTGCTACAGTTTTGTTGTCTTTTGAAGATAAGCTTATCAAAAAATGTAATGCTGCTGCCGCTTGTGTAGAAAGTGGTGAAGTCATCTCGAAGAAGCTACATGTGGTTGATCACCTCGTATAGATAGAGATTCAACATCAATTAATTGAAGTTTAGGCTATCTTCAAGCGTCATTGCATCTCTTAGAGATCCCTAAACTGCCTGATCAAGATGGCAAGTCTTCTACGAGGAAGCCTAAGATTGAGATTGTAGCTGGAGATTTTTTTTTTGCATGTCAATTTGCAGTTGTAATGTTCTAATTCTTATCTTGAACAATGATATACATATGTTATTTATTTGGAACAGCAAAACTTCTGAAGAAGTTAATGCTAAAATAGCTGTTTAGATTTTGCATTGGAAGTCTGTATAATTTTATATATCATTTTCAAGTTTAAGATAATTTTAGCCTTCCAATTTAGTATTACTCTGAGACTTGTGAAATATTCCACTGTATGGTAGTACCGCATAATTTTCTTGTCTGCCAACATTTCCAGCTCGGCTGGGAAGCACTTCGCACACGTTGCGTTTTCGTAGAAGCACTTTTTTCTTGAAAGCTTGTTTATTTTTTGAGTCATATCAATAGATATTTAGAGGTTGAGAATCATAGTTACAATTATTTTATTTTATTTTTTTAGAAAGAATAGTTACAATTATTACTTGATGTTAGTATGGGAAATCGAGAATCATATTTGATATATTTTTAAGATTTATACTAAATCTAAACTTTGGTAATAAATAAGGGATTTAATTATTATAAAAATAAATGGTAAATTTACAGTTTTATAAAATTATACCAATATAATTCCAAAATTTGACAGAAGTCAACATTCCTGTGACTCACTGACTTGCCACATCAAAAAGTCCGAACCAGATGAACGAGGACAATGGGCGTTCTCTGGCTTTCGATCAGGTACACAATCTTCCTCTCCCTCTCTCTCACAGCACCATCAGTTTCATCTTCGCTCTTCTCTTCTCTCAAATCACAATCACCATCACCATCACCATCACCGTCCATTCCAAAAGCTACCCCGTCTGATCTTCTCTCCTTATTGGATCCCAGTGCCCCCCAATCCTCCGTCAACCCTCTCGTTGCACGAGAACTGAAATCCTGTTTCAAGTTCCTTGTTCCCTTCACTCCAAATAAACAACCCAGGATTGAATTTGGTGAAGAATTCTCCATCAGACGTAGCTTGAAAGATAGAAAGTTTACTAGTAAGAGCCGGAGGCGAGAGAATGAGCTCATTTGGTGGCCACCGAAGCCCGTTCTTGAGTTGGCTCGTCTCTCCGTTGATTCTGGCGGAGACCCTGATGCCATTTATCAAGCTCTTGACCCAACAATATTTCCCGTAAGTTGTTGTTCATAATTTCTGTTTATGTAATTACTGTTTCACAAACACAATTGGGTTGGTCTTAAATTATGTTTAGAATTGATTATATGATTATGTGTTGATTGAAATTCACTAGCATACAATTGCATTTGTAGTGAGTTTAACATATTGAATGTTAGAAAGTGAAATATTTTATTGTCTTCTGAGTTGCTTTATGTTGAATTTTATCTTGTATTAAATTTTTTTTTACAAGTCTGGTATCTGAAGGACTGAGATATATTTCATTTACTAATGTAATAGGTGCCTGATATTGAAAGATCGAAAGAAGATAGATGTCATCTAACTCGAACACCATATGGGAGACGCTTCATAAATGAGGTTAAAATAACATGCTGTATATTCTGTATTTCTTAATTATTTTAGTGTTGTTCCAATCTCTTTTTTGGTTTCTTTTCCGCAGATTAACATTTTTTTCTTACATAGCAGGAGTTGACTTCGTATCTTAAATATTTATTTAAATTGATTGCTGTGCGCGGTCCTCGTGTTGGGTTGAATGTGTCATTGAATCGATATGATCTGTTTCATGGTCACCTATTTCTTGCCACGGAGACCAGAAGGCTTGGTATACTGTGAGTGGGCATCTCTCTTGGTACACCTCATTGAAAATCTATAATACCATGCATCTGGGATGGAGTTAGAAGAACAATTATTTTTACTTACTGTCAATCCAATTGATTGTGTTAACAGTAGTTATTAGCTGCCAGTCAGTTAGGAATTTTCATACTAACACAGTTTAATTATTATAAGTCTCAGTGGCTTATAAAAATATCTTCATTGTTCATAGTTCTTGTGACACATTTCTGTAAAATCTATTGCGCCTCGTCAACTTCTGGTATTAAAATGGCAGGTTTCATGCAAAAGAATACCCAGCATATGATAAGGAAAGCTTTCCGTACAATATGGGCTACTGCCAGAAAGGTAAAGTTTACTGTAGAGTATTGTAAGTTTATGTCATTTATTTTCTTCGAAGTTCTGATTACTTCTATTTTGGAACAATTCTGAAGTTTTGGTTAGGAAAATTATTTATGAATCTCTGGCTTAATTTGAAATTAATATAGAATAAAAAAAGCTAAAATGTATGATTTGATCTTATTACTGTCATAGAGTGAATAATTTTTTCAGCCAGGTTCTCATCTTTTTGTGTGAGCAAGAAAGTAAATTTTAGTTGGAGACACTAATATATGAAGATTTCACCAATTCTGTTGTATGGTCCTTTTGCTAATTACTGTTTTTCCGTAGGATCCAATGTGACATACGATGATACAATGAACTTGCGAAATATTCTCTGGCTTGCTCCATTGCCAAGCAATTCCACCGACACTTGGCTGGCACCAGGTACCTGTTTATTTCAAGTGCTATCTGACTTCAGTGTTATGTCAGACCACTGTCTTTATTGCTAGATCTATGTACCTTGATTTGCTAGAATGCAAAGTGGAGCTTCTTTCATTATGTTGTGGTTTTATCACTGATATGGGGACTGTGTGTACTGGGGAGAACCTTTCAAAATGTTACTGAAAAGAAACTCAAGGAGTCTTCACTTCTCATGATGAATTTTCATTTGGCTATGTCATTGATGTACAGGAGTCCTGGTTGTCCTTGATGCCCGACCTGATGGAATCATATACAGAGATCTCATACCAGAATATGTAAATCTTGTGAGGACCATCTATGAAGGTTGGGATTTTCATTTGTTTTTCCTGCAATATTCCTTTGACAGAGTGTGGTAAACGTGCATAATTGTTGCTCAAACTTATTGTAAGAGGCTTTATTCTTTAAGTTAAACAACTAGTTTTTTTGGTCTTTGCCAGATGAGTTGGGGGATCTCGTGGTTGATGTCAACTACTTGAATGTTGGAAAGACAGCTGCTGATTATCAGATTTTCATTTGCTGACACTGTCGTCTTAAGGTAAGCTTAACTTCACAAGCTTCATTTATTCCGCAAATTATACTCCTACATGCTTTTGCCTTCTTTTTGTTCTAATGTAGGTGCTCTCTGCCTGTGGTTACCTTATTTGAGCCAAGCAAGTAATAAGCCAAAAATCTGTTCATTGCTTGATTACTCTGCCCTCCACTCTCTCTGGATATGGATGTGGTGTCTGAAGCAAAATCCTGCCAAGCTCATTGCTTGATTATTCTTAACAACTCTCGCAGATATATGGGTTATTTATACGGATGACTTACGATTTATGCACCATGAAAATTCGTGTATGATGACGATAACATCTGGTAACGGAATTATATGCAGCTAATTGTATTTTAACTGGTGAAGAAAAGGGAATTAAATAGGGATATTAACGTAACGTCCATGTTTGCTTCTCTTTATTTAATTAAATTCTACAAACATAATATCAAAATGAGTTTCTTTAACAATTTAAATTTAAAGTTCTTTCAATAAGATGGAAACAATATTTTTTTTAATTTCTCTTCATTTAAAACTTTCGTAATAAAATTGGGACAATAAAAAATAAATTGGGTTTTATTATTTGAGTCCCTATTGTTTGTGAAGAATTTAAAAAAACAAGAAGTTTTAGAAATGCATACTTGAAGTAATTAAAGTTTTAAATTTATATAACTTAAATTTTCTTTATTTTCTTCTTATTTTATTTAAGTCCTTGACTATCTTTAATTGTCATTGTTAATGATCACTGATTACTATTAATTACTGTCTAATGTCATTTGTTTGGATCACTTCAAATATTACTTAAATCCTTATTAAACATAATTATTGTTTGAATATCTGTTTGTTGTAAAATTAAAATTAATTTTTTGACATTAAAAAATTTAACTTTATATGTATAGTGAATAATTATTTAAATAATAATTATAATGGTGTTAATATATAGGGCGTTTAATAAAGAGTTGAATGATATTTATGGTGATTTAAACAGATGTTAGTCGGGGTTTATAATAGTTGATGGTTGTTTATAATGATAGTTAAGATGGTCATTGGTGTAGGACTTAAATGAAATAAGAAGAAAATAAGAAGAAAATAAGAAGAATTTAAGTTATATACTTCTAAAACTTTAAGGATTTGAGTTATGTACTTTTAAGCACTTATGATTTCTGAGTTTGTTTTAGCAATAATAAGGACTTAACTAATAACAACCAAAACAAATTGTATCCACTGGACACTTCGGGAACTTTCTATCTATTTGTGCGGTGTCCACTCTATCCAATCACGATGGGCCCACACAGGATATTTTTCCCAAGATCGTGTGTTTTCCAAAACTGGGCCCAAACGCACCAACCATCACTACGCCCATTAGCCCTAGTCCCCTCACACGATTCTCTCTTCCCTCTCGTAGTCTTCACCGGCGCCTCCCTCCGTATTCACAGTCTCTGCAAACTCTTGAACATTAGATGATCTGAATAATTTATTTAGATCAAAAGTCTATGTCGCGTCAAAAGCATTAATAAATATATGAACATTTGTTAAAACATCGAAAATGGGCGTGCAGAGGATAGAGAGAGGAGATCTGTGGAAGAACAAGGCACGTGCGCTTCAGCTGCAGCTCAGGGATCGATTTCGTGTAGCGGTGGCCCGGCACCGTGGCCGGCCGGCGATATTTGCTCAAGATGGTTCGTTCTCATCAACCGTTCAGCGCTGTTTCCGTCTGTTCAGTGAATTCCGCCGCGATTCCCTCCCTTCCTCTTCCACTTTCTATCGCAAACGAGGTGCTTTTCTTATTCAAAAGCTCTTTTATCTGTTCAATTGAAACTTTACAAAATAAACACAAAAGCATTTTTGGCTATTTAAAAGTGCTCTTGATGAGCCTAAAAGCACTTTCAAGTGTAGTCTTATCGTGCAATGATTTGGAAGTATGTTCTCAAAAATACCGTTAAAGTAACAAAGAGAAGCTGGTTCATTGTCATTAAGAGACTGAGGTTGAGAACTTACGAATATTGCTTTTAGCTTCCGAGAACTAAATTTCTGCGTCTGCTAAGTAAGAAATTGTTGCATTAATTGGAAAGCAAAGTTTTGCTTTTCAAAGAGAGTGTACTTGTGAGGCTGCAACTGAACAGTTTCTTTCTGTTTTTCTGCTCACAGAAGCAAAAACATATTATCTTAGATGCTGACCAAGTATGTTAAATTTTATGTATAGTTGGATAATCATTTTTATCCTTTTGCTATGTTGTTTCTTTATTGAGTGGTTGAGAGTACTTTGTGTAATTTGGGAAGAATGGTTTTGATTTTAGGATTTACTTGTGACTGAATTTGAACAAAGAAAATTTTGAGCATTATGCATTATGCATTATCTTCTGAAACCTAATAGCAGTGCCCTCTTGGGATGAGTTTTATGAGCTTGGTTGAGTGTTTATGTCCTTGATAACTTTATTTGTAGAGAAGAGCTTAAAATGGCAGCTAATAAATGCAAATGAAAAGGAGTTGAACTGAATGTTCTCTTTGGTGCTTGGATTGTGTTTTGTTCTTTACATGGTTGCAAGATATATAGCGCTTTGTGTCCATGAATCTTGATGTTGTGAAATTCTTGTGTTTGCAGTTAGTAATGATGTAAATGAGGAGGAAGACTCTGTTCTTCTTCGCATGCTTCAGGCTGTGGCTGTTCCTGTAATTGGGAATGTTTGTCATGTGTTTATGAATGGCCTTAATCATGTCCAGGTTCGTTCATGTAATACAAATTCTCTGCACCTCTCTGTGCCCCAGTGTTTTTGTGTTCATTGCAATTAATTTGGGTTGCATGGTATGACAGGTATATGGTGTGGAAAAGTTGCATAATGCATTGTTACACAGACCCAAGAACAAGCCTCTTATAACAGTAAGATCAACTTGTTTTGCTTAATTGATAAGCTAATGTGTTTCTGTTTTAACTGAGCTCAGCCTGTTGGCTTAAAGTAAATTGCTTGGGTGCATTTTCATTTTCAAACTGTTTTATGCATTCTTACATTCCTTTGCAGGTCAGTAACCATGTTGCATCTGTGGATGATCCTTTTGTTATTGCTTCACTACTTCCTCCCAGCGTTCTTTTGGATGCTCAGAACTTGAGATGGACACTTTGTGCAACTGATCGATGTTTTAAAAATCCTGTGACTACTGCATTCTTCCGAAGTGTCAAAGTTTTACCAGTTTCTCGTGGTGACGGGATCTATCAGAAGGTATGCTTTAAAGAATTTGTCTCCTAAAATCCATATCTACAACATTCTTCAGCTTGCTTCTTTTATATGCTGCAGGGTATGGACATGGCCATTTCAAAATTAAACAGTGGTGGCTGGGTTCACATCTTTCCAGAAGGTAGCCGTTCACGGGATGGTGGAAAAACCATGGGGTCTTCCAAGAGGGGTGTTGGGAGGTAAGAATTTGTTGCTAGTTTTTCTATTGTCTGCCTCAGGGGATAGAAGGTTTCAAAAGTGCCAACTTGGTTGTCTTTTATAATTTGTAGTCTCTTACCTTTTAGGCATGAAGCAATACGGTGTTTCTTTTGCTAAAGTTTTTTTTTTTTTTGGTCAGTTTAACCATTGCATGTTAACACTTTGATAGGTTGGTCCTGGATGCTGATAGTGTGCCGATGGTTGTTCCATTTGTACATACTGGGATGCAGGACGTCATGCCTCTAGGAGCCAACTTCCCAAGGATTGGCAAGACGGTAAGTAGTCCAACTACTCTTCACGCATTGTGCATTGAATGCTTTCAAACTCTGGCATTGTAGTTAATTACGGAATGGTGTCTACGTCTGTATTTCTTTTTTTTATTGCCAACAAACCTTTGACCTCACAGTTATAATTCATAGTATTCCTGGCCTTGCATCACCTGTAGCTAGGATTGCCCCCCCTCTCCCTCCTCTTGCCCGCTTCCACTTCTCCATGGGATTGCTAGACTAAGTTGCTTTTCAGTGGTTTCATACCATTGTATATCTAGCTGGCCTATGGTCATACTCCGTTGAGGACTATTAAGGAAATCATGATTAATGAACTTCTCATAGGCACATTTTCTGATTTATGTTTCTGTTATCTTACTGCTCAGATTCATAATGTCCAAATTTTCCAAATTTTCTCATACTTGTAGGTAACTGTACTTATTGGTGATCCTATCGAGTTTGATGATTTGATCAATGAGGAACAAACCACACATGTATCAAGAGGAAAACTTTATGATGCTGTATCTTCAAGAATCGGTCATCGACTGCAACAATTAAAAGTCCAAGTTGAGAGATTGGCTCTTGAACAACCAAGCCCTGAACGTGTAGCAGAAATCTTGCAACAGGTTGACTGGGAATCGTTTGGCTTGCAAAATCATGTACTCACTGAAGATTATTCGCTAGCACAAGAATCTCAGGCTCATTCTACGCTGGATGTTATTTGCACACGGGAGCGGTCATTTTTCAGAATGGGATTGTCTTACGGAAATGGATTTGCAGCAAGGATGCGCGGCTACATGGATCCAACTGAACTTATGGGTTTTGCAGCCCAAGGCTTGTTTGTGAATGGTTGCACAGCAGAGGGTGCTACCCCTAGTAATGTTAGGGAAATTGGTCCATTGAGGGCATGGAAACAATTTTTGGAAGCAAATTTGTTAGGAAAATGGAATGTGCTCATGTAACTAACATTTTTGGTTGGACATGTTTGTAAATTATTACCATAATGTTTTCATGATTTCGAAAGTACATTAGACGGAAGTATTTAGTTTACTCACCGTCAAATATCTATAAATTATCGATGTACAGGTAATTGGCAATCTTAGTTTTAATAAATAATCATGTCAGTTTGATTATAATTCAAATTGGTAATCATTTTAGTTTGATTGAAATTCCAAAGATTGGTGATAATGTGGATCACTTGAGTCTGCTATCTTGGGTGTACAGGTTTTCCTCAACTAATTAAGATGAACTATAAAATCTACTTTTGAGTGTTGACACGAACGTTATATCTGCCTTTAAATTTTAATATGTTTTAGCTTTATATTAATTTGAAATACTTAAAGCAAAAGAATCTCTTAAAGCATAATACTTGTTTTTATAATTATTTTTAAAGATTTTTTTTTTAATTTTATGCATGTATATGTGTTAATTTCTTTAACGTTTATATGATACATAAAATACAATTTTTTTTTTTTTTGAAAAATAAGCCTATAAATTTATATTCATTTTTTATTATTAGTAATTTTCTTTAACTTTTATATATATACATATATTAGAAAAGGCAATATCTAAAACTATTCATTTATTTATTTGTGAATATTAATTCTTGCTCCACTCACCAAAATCATTTCTACTCACACATGCCCCCGAGCCCTTTACAGATCATACTACTCTCTTTCTCCTTCCCTCTCTCTCTCTCCTTCCCACCATTTTTGTTTTTCTGTTCTTCTTGTTCCAAATATTCACTGCATCTCCTTTCAAATCGACGCCATTGCCTTTAACTCGTTCGCAGAAACAAGAATAACAATGGCGGAAGAAGTAGAGCTTAACCACAAGCAGAAGAAAGAGATCGCGAAATGGTTCTTCTTAAACGCTCCTGCTGGTGAAATCCAATACGTCGCCAAAGGTGCATAAAATTTAGTCGTGTGTCTGTTTTTTTTTAATTTATTTAATTCTTTTTATTGCAATTGGCATTATTTTGTTTTGGATCCATTGATATTAAGTTAATTAACGAATAAATTTCTTCCATTTTGGCAGACTTGAAGGCGGTCTTAAACGATGACGAAGTGTACGATGAAGCGGCTTCTGAGTCTTTCCCTATCTATAACAAATCTCACATGATTTGCCTTCAAATGCCTGCCAGAAGTGGAGATGTAAGTCTTCTTTTGAATTACCGCATTTTCTTTTTTGAAAAAATTGATTAATTCTATTGTGTTTGTTATTAAGTGTTCATGTATAAGAGCTTTTGCAGGTGTTGGTAACGCCATTTGGCGAGCTTGATGAGAATGAGTATCTTGACCCTAGGACTGCTCAGGTTGCTGTACTTGACCATGTTAAACAAGTAAGTTTTATTGTTGTTTAAAGAATCTTGCACTTAGTATTTTCTGTTGTAACATAAAACGTATTGACTTTTCATTTATTTTTATATTGCCCGTTTTTATTTTATTTTATTTTTTGCTAAATTTATTCAGGCCTGTACAGAAGTGAGACCTGCCAGCGATGAGGAACTTCCATCCCCATATATTGAGGAATTCCGGTATGCCTTAGTACTCTCCTCTTTATAAATTGATTCAGGTTTTTTCCTATGACTATGGAGAAATTGTGTTCAAATTGTATAAAATTTGAAAAAGTAAACACACTTGTAGGGATCCAGCTTATTAGATGTATATTTCACAAAAATCATATGTACTTGATTGTTTCTACTGTGCCATGTCTATACAGTTCAAGTGTTTTGCTCAACATTCTAAATTCAAAAGGTTTCAGTTTTGTCTTAAGTTCTTGCCATTTGGAGTTTTTGTAAATTCTAACTTTTGTTCGCTAAGCAACTTTGTTCCTGTGAATGTTGATATTTTCCTAATTTGTTATGTCTTTGGCTCCAGTTTGGCCTTTTTGCGTGCAAACTTATGTGAATTAGTTTCTGGGGTGTCAATATTTCATGCAGTTTGTTTGATTGTTCATTTATATCAAACTAGGCACATTCAGAAGCTTATGTTGTGACAAAACATGAATTCTTGGTGTTTGATTAAGCAGCTTAGAAGCCTTTTTTTCCCTCCTGGCAGGTCTGCTCTGGATGCAGAAATAGTTAAATATGTAGGTGAGGCTTATCCAAAAGGTGTATGTTCAGTTTATTGTACTAAAGGAAAAGATGCAGAGGGACCAGGATTCGATTTTGAGCTTGTTGTGGTGATTTGTGCTGCTAGACTTAGTCCTCAGAATTTCTGGTGTGTGAACCTATCAACTTTATAATTTTTCTGATGATCTTTCTTTGGCATTGCAGTTAAGATTAGAGTACTCATACTATATGAAATGCCTGCTTGTGTGGTTGTACTGTCATTTGTGGTTTACTATAATGAGATGTATCAGGTAAAAAAGGGAAATATGTCATTAGTATTGTTAACCTTCAATATATTTCTGGAATATTGACAGTAATGGAAGTTGGCGCTCAATATGGACCATTGAATTTCAGGATGAAGCACAAATACTAGAATTAAAAGGGAAGTTGCAGGTATTTACAATGATTCTTGTACTTTTGATGACAGATTTATGACTTTCTCTATTCTGCAATAGGCAATTATATGTTAACATAAACCTTTGATTAGTCCATTACTCTTGTTCCAGGTGGGTGCTCATTATTTTGAAGAGGGAAATGTGCAGTTAGATGCAAAACATGAATGCAGAGATACGACACTCTTTCAGGTTGGTTATCACAGAGATTAAATGCCAATTTAATAATGGATTTCTTTCTATTATGTGGCCCTTTTTATTAAAAAAAAATCTTTATTTCTTTTTGATGAAAATTGAAGTTTAGACCAGTTGTGGGGTATTGGCAAAGCACGTCAATGCTAAGGCATCCAACTTGCTTGGTCTAGATGCTAGCAAGGAGGTGGCCTGCTAGGCATTGGTAGGCTGAACAAACATAAATTTGCAATAGATCACACCAAGAAAATTATGATTTTCTGAGTTGTGTGTGGATTTTTCAACAAAATTGCTAATAACCATCTTGGAGTTTGATTTCTCTATATTTTTCATTCTTTGATTAGCTATGTTTATTATTTGTCTTATTTGTTTCAGTCTCCTGATGACTGTGCAATTTCAATTGCCCATATCATACGTCACCATGAGACAGAGTACCTGTCATCTCTTGAGGTTCTCAATGTACTCTTTCGATTTTTAAATGCTTGATTATTTTTATTCATACTCACAATCTTCACATTGACAGGCTTCCTACTTAAATTTGCCAGACAACACATTCAAGGTAACATCTAATTTGAGAAATATCTTTCACTCATAATTTGGAAATTTTCAGAGACTGGTTGTGAAAATGTATATTGGCGGTTAGATGACTGTCCTACATGATAATTGACTGAATTAAAACTCAAGCCGTCCACAAACGGGACAGAGTGTTTGAAATCGTCCTAGAAAAAACTTGATAATCTGGAGTAATTAATACAATTGGAAAACCATGCTTTGGAGCAGCCAACTTCCCTTTCTGAGATTCTACCTTAATTATACAGCTTGTGTTTCAATCATGTTAGTACACATCTTGTTGTCAGGTTATCTATTTCTATTACCAAGTAGCTGAATCAACCTGAATTATTTATTTTTTCGGGAGTATAATAGGAGTGCTTTAGAGTTCTGATATAATTGGCTTTTATTTCTAGAGCCGCCTAATGCCCTATGATTCTGATGCAGGATCTCCGGAGGAAACTTCCAGTTACTCGGACCCTGTTCCCTTGGCATAATACTTCTCAATTTAGTTTGACAAGAGAAATCTCGAAGGAGCTTGGAATTGGAAAGTGAATATGCGCTGCCAAAACTCTTTAAGACATACATTCTTGATGTTTAAAATTGACTTAGTTGAGTTCACCCTTGATTGATAATCTGTATACAGATTATCAATATACAAATTCTCTGAAATTGGTCATGTGGCATCCATTCAATCCTCTGTGTCAATAGATTCTCTCTCAATTTTGGTGTGTAGTTTGTCCTTCGTTGACTACAGTTTCTGTATAGGAGGAAATATTGTGAACGACATTGGAATTTCTTTGTTATTTTTGAGAATTTTTGTAAAAGTCTTATACTTAATGTAATTATGGAAATTTGATGCCAGTGCTGATATTTTTGAAAGAGTTTGTGGAATTTCCACGCATCGTTGGAGAGTAACACAGCTTGTTACTCACGATTGATTATGAATGCAACCTTACAGTAATTGGTATTTTCGACAAAGTTTGTGATGAATTCGTACGCTTTACGGGAGAGTAACACTAACACAGCTAACTTGCTACTTAACGATTAACTATGATTGCAACCCTACACTAATAAATGACATCCAAGTTTTCTGCATGTGAGGCCATTGTTTCTAAAGAAACAATCTAGTTGCAGGCTGCCCAGGGCACATGTCTGGACTTGAACAGTCAATCATTTGGGTCCCAAATGGAAAACGGCCCAGCATGGCTTCTGTCTGGACCTGGCCCATTATGGTCCAGACTGCAACAAAAATTTAAATTTCCGTTGCCGGGAATCGAACCCGGGTCTCCTGGGTGAAAGCCAGACATCCTAACCGCTGGACGACAACGGATGTTGTTGCTGAAAGTGAAGCGCTTTTACCTATGCGTACATATCAGTTTCCTTGATGGAAGCTCAACTAAAGCCCTGATTTTCCCGACTAAAACCGTGACTTAGGTCTACCGCTGTCATTCGACTCGTCCAGTTAACTCATAAAAAGACCGTTGTTTTGTTAAAACTACAATGAACAGATTAGGTATTTATTTATTTTTCCATTTCCTCCACAGCCGTCATAAATATGTGCTGCTAATATATTCATCTTTCTCCTTTTAATTAACAAATGCATTTGATTATGCTGCTGGCTTTCTTAATATAGCTATCTGGGATGATGTAAGTTAGCCAAATCAAGAATTGATGTGCTCCATAAGGCATTGTTGTCTACAAAAGCTTGTTCTTTCTCCGGTCGGTTATTGTAGAAGCATGTTAGTGTTTTCTACTTTAACCCTTCGTGCTCAAGCATGTTGATTAGATGCCTTTTGTAGAAGCGCATTTTTTCTGTTGATTACTTAAGAGATTGGTTATTAGCTGACCAGAATTGTCCGTTAAACCGTTTCCCTTTCGGCCTTTTTGTTTCTTCTACGTAATTCATTATTATGATTTTCTGAGGTGTTGGTTCAATGCTCAAAATCTCTAAGAATGAAGTCTTATATTACAATATATGCTCATTTTAAAAATGTTATTTTAATTAATTGTTCACAGGCAATCTTATTTGCAATTGTTAAGTTTTGCAACTGTTCTAATGGGAAATTTTTATTGCATTGCTGCTCTATATACTGTGTGCGCCACATTGATGACAGCTTCGCATGATTACGTCTTTTTAGTAGTTGGCTTTTGTTCACTCTGATAGCTAGGACTCCACATCATATCGATCTGAGTTAGACAAATTTTTGAACTTTTAAAGACCTATTTTTCTGTTGAAAATGTTTGCTTTGTTCTTCTGGTTAGTCATAAAGTTCAAGAGAAAACCAATACCTGCTATTTGTCTTTGGCCTGCAAGCTCCTAAAAATATTCTTGACCTTTCAAAGGTTAACTGAATTATTGTTTTTGAGAGGTTTGCTTTGTTTTTCAGTTGATTGTGCCACAGTAAGGCACCCGATAGAGATGCCTAAGGCTGGGTGGAGTGACAAAGGGTCTGCAGGAAAACTTGTTACTACATAGATGCTGCCAATATACTAAATCCACTTTCTTGGATGCAGGGGAGTTTGAACAAAATATTGCTTCATTCTTGGGTATCCATGATGTCTCAACGCCTTGTTTCCATCCTGATGTCAATGTCTTTCTATTAGGAACACGGAAACCCCTTGCTACAATGTAGCAAACTTTGTGGGAAACTTTTGTCAATTCGTAAAGTCAAATGTTTTCTGCCCACATTACAGAAGTCAATATGTTGATTTGCATCTAAGTATGCATGGTTGTTTCTATCTAGCATGGAACTGCAAGGCCTTGTTTGATTTACTGAAGCGAAGTTTGCTGCATGCTGCACTGGGTGTTTGGGATGGAGAAGAATGGTCGTTGAACCAACGTCGTAAGCAAAGTCAAACATTCGACAATTCACCCTTTTACCTTTATCTTGATTTAATCATTTCTTATTGTAAAATTTTGTAACGTCCTAACTAACGTCCTTACTAGATTACAAGTTTTGACTGAGGCTTCAATTCTCATTGTAATTAATGTTAAATAATCTTGGTTGAGTTGATAATTTGTGTCTAATTTATGATAGTTTTGCAATATTTTTCTGCAATTTGAGGCCAACTGGTTCACTGATAGCTTGCTATGGTGTAAGGAATTCAGCTTTTGCTATTTCTAATCTCACCAACTCTCCTCCCAATAAGCATGAGTTTGATCTTTAACTTCAGTATAGGTGAAGTGAAAAAATATTGATTAGCAACAATTAAATTTTATAAGTAATTGTTTTCTTGTTTGAACATTTATATGAAGAATTGAAATTGTTACTCTTTGATATACAAGTTTGTAAGTTTTCCAATTTTATAAAATTCAAAACGTGGGAACTGTGGAGTACAACTCTTTTTTTTTTTTAAAAAAATTTTTTAGGACAGTAAATAATTGAAGCTGACTTAAGAAATCAGACAGTTCGTGATTTATTAGTCAACGTTCCTTCGCTCGCATGCTTATCCACGGGAACTGACTTTGAAGTTCGTTCTCTTAGAAGTTCAGACAACAAAATCAGATTTTTTTCTGTGAATTTTTCCCATTTCTATAGGTGGATGTTCGGGACTTCAAAGATGTCTGAAATCAAAGCCGAAACGACCCACCACCACCCTCTCATCATATCGGATGAACCCAATCCTTCGGAGCAACAAAATACCCACCCCAAAACGAAGCGGGTCGCTTCTCTGGACGTCTTCAGAGGCCTTACCGTTGCGGTACCACCAAATGGCTAAATTGCCTCCATTTTTTTAAGCTGTCAGAGTTCAGTAGCGTTACAGCAAAACGAATTCTATTCTCTGATGTGGGTTCTGATTTCTATGAACTTGTAGTTGATGATTTTGGTGGATGATGCGGGAGGAGACTGGCCTATGATTGGTCATGCTCCATGGAATGGCTGCAACTTGGCTGATTTTGTGATGCCTTTCTTTTTATTCATTGTGGGCATGGCTATTCCACTTGCTCTCAAGGTTTGTTTACCTTTATATTCTTTATGAATGATTTGATTTTTTAGTTTGTATTTTTTTTCTTTATTTTGTTTCGAGTTTTTCATGTAGAGAATACCAAGCCGGGTTGAAGCTGTTAAGAAGGTGATTGTTAGAACTTTGAAACTCCTGTTTTGGGGTATCCTATTGCAAGGTCAGTTTCATCTAATTTCACCAGCTCTTCTTGCATTTTGCTGTTTCGTAGATTTCCAAGTAAAATCTGATATAGTACTAACATTTTTGGGCTTTGCGCCCATGCATATCAAGAATTTCATCAATCGGAAGATTATTCTTGTTTCTTTCTAGCCAATAAATGACAGGTTGTTCAATAACCTTGCAGTGTCACTTTCCTGTTTCTTTCAAAATTTTTTGAACCAGAAATGGTGATTGGTAGAGAATTGAGACTTATGTTGTGAATCACGTCTCCTTGTCATTCATGTTTTTGCAACTATTTATGTTGGTCAAGATTGTAACGTTGCTGTGGAAGTATTGATTGCCATTGGCACTGATGTAATAAACTAGATTAGATAAAATATAAGGTGCTTAACTAACAAATTAATAGCTCTTCATAATTTCTACCAAACCCATGCACACAATGATATGCCTCCTTTTGCAAAAAACAAGATGTTTTCTAGTAATGCATTATGATTGTTTTTTGAACCCTACAAAATTTGAGAAAATACGTTTAATGTTAATAGATTTCTTATATTAATGCATTACTAGAAATATCCTTACTTTGATGTTATCTTGTATCCTTCTCCTATCAAGGTGGTTTCTCTCATGCTCCCGATGAACTAACGTATGGGATTGACGTAAGAATGATAAGGTGGTGTGGTATTCTCCAGGTAATGTTTGTCTAAAGTTATATGTTGTCCCCATTGTTTGCATGATTCGAGGTTTTTTTTTTTTTTTTATTCTTTTTGCAAATGAATGGATCTATTCAGTAATTCACTTTTCTGCTTCCAGAGAATAGCATTGGCATATTTTTTAGTGTCCCTGGTGGAAATCTTTACCAAAGGTTTGCAAGTCAAGGATCGATCTCTTAACCAGATTTCCATATTCAAGTTATATTGGTGGCACTGGTAAGTTCTTAATTCTATCTTTTTGCTGATTGGTAATATTATTAAACATACTTGTAAACAAACTTTGACTACATCTTTCTTTCTCAATTTGCAGGTTGATGGCTGCATGTATACTTATAGTCTACTTGGCCCTACTTTATGGGACATATGTTCCTGACTGGCAATTCACTATTCATGACAAGGAGAGTGTTGATTATGGCAAGGTTTTCAATGTAAGCTATCTGGTTATCCTTTACTTATGTTATTGAGTCATAAATTTCTTCTGAGATGATATTTCTACTCTTGTTTGCATGATCCTTTTATGGACATCACAGGTTTATTAGGATTATCCTTTTGAATTATATCATTCGCCTGGAGGTATGCCAGGGAAACTGAAACAATTAACTTTGATATCTTGTGAAAGTTAACACCATTCAGCAGTGTGGTGCCAGTCTGAGCGATGTTACTATCTGCTTTGCTTATAAAAATTTTAGGTTACTCTATTCATTTCAGTTATTTTCTGTTAATTTTAGGTAACTTGTGGTGTGAGAGGAAAACTCAATCCTCCCTGTAATGCTGTGGGATATATTGACAGAAAAGTGTTAGGAATCAATCATATTTATCATCATCCAGCGTGGAGGAGATCTAAAGTGCGTGGCAAGCAGACAAAACAATTTGAAGTTACTACTCATAGTTGATTGCGATTACAATTGTTTAATATTCTATTTAGTGCTACAGGCTTGCACTGAAGATTCCCCCTATGAGGGGCCTTTACGAAAGGATGCTCCATCTTGGTGTCATGCACCTTTTGAACCCGAAGGAATCCTAAGGTTTGTTTTACATCATTCACTCTATATGCACATCATCTGTTTCAAGGAATTTAGTGAAAATTCGTGGTTTTAACCAATGGCGTGGTTTTAACCAATGGCAAGGGGTTGAACCTTATGCCTTATACCATGTAAAAGCTTTCTTTTGGGGGAACTGTCTTTCAGTGTTTTACATGCATCATTTTATATGGCTTGAAGCTATTTGAGTGCTCCAATCCATCAACAACTGTGATAAAGTCTGTGGTGACTACAACTCATAAGTTATGTTGTAAGGGTGTGACATTAAAAAAATTTCTTCTACTGAATACATGGATATACTTTTATTTGCAGCTCCTTATCATCCGTTCTCTCTACAATTATAGGTGTGCATTTTGGACATGTGCTTGTACATTTGAAGGTTAGGTCAACTGTTCTAATTAAGTAGTGCACAGCTTAAGACCAGCATATCTTGATTCAATTCTTTAATGAATTTTCTGTCACAGGATCATTTGAGTCGACTGAAGCATTGGGTCCTGATGGGGCTTGCTCTTCTCACTTTTGGACTTACTCTTCATTTCACACATGGTGAGAATGGGAGAGTGAGACTTTCTAATAACTTATTTTTGTTTATCCATTCATTCTAATGTTCCTTTGTTTTTTTTTTTTTTTTCTGGTGCAATTGTAGCCATTCCTTTGAATAAGCAGTTGTACACTTTAAGCTATGTTTGTCTAACTGCTGGAGCAGCAGCACTGGTGTTCTCGGCTATCTATACCTTGGTATGATGAAACAGTTACATGTCAACGAAGCATTTTTTTGATTAGATATGTGAGGTTCTGGAAGACTCTGGGAACACCAGCTTATACCAGACAAAGGAAGGCACATCATAAACTGTATTACCTTAGTGAAATAGACAATTGTTGTATCCTGTTATCTAATTTCTTCTTATTTCAAGCAAATATTCTGCTGTACCAGGTTGATATATGGAATTTAAAGTTCATGTTTCTGCTACTGGAATGGATAGGCATGAACGCGATGTTCGTTTACGTAATGGCAGCTGAAGACATCTTCGCTGGTTTCATTAATGGGTGGTACTATGGTGACCCACATAATACACTGGTGCGTTGTGTTGACATGATATTTTATATATATATATTCATATTGCATGAAGAATAAACTTGTAAATACTTTCTAGTCTATGCTTCTTCCTGAGGAGTAGAGAGATCACTGGCATTGCCTTAATAATCTTATATCATACATACCTTTTCTTTTACAAGCTACATGTGCTCACCACATATATTAGTTGTTCAAGTTGAAATTTAGTCGGAAAAAACAAGCACACTAGTAGGACTTAGAAGATTTGTTGCCAGTTTTAATTCTCCTTGTTGCGTAAACTGGTCAATGCACTATTCCTAGGGTTGTTTGAAAGTGGACCATTTGATCATGCATTAGCATTTTGCCAGTTTAGAAGGTCAAGTTGGAAACAACTGAACTCTTCTATGACCAAAGTTCTCTCTGATTTTGTGTGTATTTGGTGACTGATAGGTATATTGGATTAAAAAGCACATGTTCCTGGGGGTTTGGAAATCACGAAGAGTCGGGACTCTACTCTATGTCATCTTTGGAGAAATCCTGTTTTGGGGTGTAGTCTCGGGTATTTTGCATTGGCTTGGAATTTATTGGAAGCTTTAGTTTAGTTGTCTTGTCTAATGTATGCATGTATGTAATATAATGTACTTCTTTTATTTTAATTTCTTCCCTTCCTTCCCTCTAAAAAACAATACAAACTTCTCTTCTCTGTGTTTACAATGCAAATTACTGATTTTCATAATAAATAATTCGCATATGATTTGTCCAACTTTCTGTAAACCAGAAGTAGAGTCATATTTACTGTTATGATATTAAGTTTCGTGTTCCCATTTTCTCGTTTAATCTCAAATAAAAATTCGTGTTTTTAAATAGAAAAATATCGGTTAATTACAGTAAAAAGTATTGTATTAGTTTTCTTTAATATTTTAAAATTAAAAGAGATTACAAAATATAAATCTTTAAAGAAATAAATCAAAATATGAGATGAGTGGGTGTGGGGGTCTCTCTGAACTTTGTAAAACTGCAAAAAGAAACGTAACTTTTCCTTTTAGGCGTATTAATCGTAACATCAGAAGTAAAACTATTTTTGAACAAACAATGAGTCTGAGTGAGAGAGCTCAGCTCATTTGGACTTGCTGTTGGAAGTCTTGAAATTTGCTTTCCCTGCTTTTGAGAATATAATCTTTAAAATTTATTTTATTTATATGTATGATTTTATATATATTTCTATATAAATTATATAAACTCAAAATTATCCATAACAAAATCTAAGTATTTAAATAATTTCTTTTATACAAATATTTCTATCTTTTTTAAAGTATAATATTCTACTTCAATTAGTATTGCCATACAACCTTAGGCTTTGCTTCAATAATGTTGATAAATTATATCATCTTATATAAAAAAATAAGTTTTTTTTATTATAAATTATTTTATACTATGTATATATTGACAAATAATTATTATATTAATATTATATATCTATTTTAATAATTTATATCATTATAATATTTTCACAATAAAATTTAACTAAACACACAAAAATTTTTTTTAAAATTTATAATAATTTTAAATATAAAATTTATCAAATATAAAATTATTCTTTTTAAAATTAATTATTTTAAAAATATAATAAAAGTAAATTATGTTATTATTCACAACAATTTTAAACTGATCCGGATAAGGAGAAGGGGCATGCATTCAGGCCCATCCATTCTTAGATTGCATTAAGCCCAGTTAGAATTACTCCTTCGAGACAAGGCCCAACAATCTCGATCGGCTGCCGATAAAAGGAAGACGACGAATTTCTTTCGCAGCAAGTTCTCTCTCTTCTTTCTTCTCTGCCTGCTAATCGTCGATAATTCGTCTCACCGTCTTCTCTGCGTTAGCGAAATGGCCACAGCTATGGCTGTAGAAGATAACTTCGAAGACGATCAACTGTCTTCGATGACCACCGACGACATCATCAGGGCTTCTCGCCTTCTCGACAACGAAATTCGTGTGCTCAAGGTCCCAGATCTCTCCATCTTACTCTTCTTGTTTAATTTAATTCCAAATTCGATGTGGGTTTTGTTCATGCATAACTCGGTCACTTTGTATTATCTCTCAGATACTGAAAATAACTTTTTGATAGTTTCCCATTTTTGTGTTTATATTTCATAGCTGATTTTGGGGTTGTTTTGTTGGGGTTTAGGAAGAGTTGCAAAGAACGAATCTTGAGTTGGATTCATTCAAGGAGAAGATAAAGGAGAACCAGGAGAAGATTAAACTTAATAAGCAGCTTCCTTACTTGGTGGGGAACATTGTTGAGGTATTTTTCCAATCATTCTTTAGAAAGTGTAATATTATTTGTGAAATCGAAACATTTTTCGTAGTTAATCTGTGATTCATGCGTTTATTGGGCTTAAATTGTATAAATCTTTTTCTAATGATCATTTATGTTAGAATATCTTATGACTAAGCTAAATGCTTTTTACTTGAGAATATAACTTCTCTTGCAAAAACTTAGTGTAGCAGTTCACCGAAGGAGGTTTTGAGTGGGATTAAGTTGAAAATGGAAAAGAAATAGTTGAATTGGGTTATTTTTGAACTTTGTGTCTTCAGATTTTGGAGATGAACCCAGAGGATGAGGCTGAGGAAGATGGTGCAAATATTGATCTTGACTCGCAGAGAAAGGGTAAATGTGTTGTGTTGAAAACCTCCACTCGTCAGGTGAGCTTCTTATTCTTACTTGTTCTTTTATTTACCAGTTGAGCATGTCCATAGAAATTAGTTGATTTATGGTTATTTTTAGTCTGAAAATATTTCTACTTTGTTATTTGAATCTGAATTAAAATTCTTGTTCCTGTTTTAATTTGACACAAACTAATCATTTGTGTCTATTCTGGATTCCAGACCATCTTTCTTCCAGTAGTTGGCCTTGTCGATCCTGATAAGTTAAAACCCGGTGATTTGGTTGGAGTCAATAAGGATAGTTACTTGATCCTGGATACATTGCCCTCTGAATATGATTCACGGGTGAAGGCAATGGAAGTTGATGAGAAACCAACTGAAGATTATAATGACATTGGAGGACTGGAGAAGCAGGTAAGTGTCTGATTCATGCTTTATAATAATACTTGGTGGTGGTTATTAATGCAAAACATCTGATGTCTTCTACTTGAATCTGGTAATTATTGAGACAGATTCAAGAACTTGTTGAGGCCATTGTGCTTCCAATGACACACAAAGAACGCTTCCAGAAGTTGGGGGTTCGTCCACCTAAGGGAGTGCTACTATATGGACCTCCTGGTACAGGGAAGACTTTGATGGCTCGTGCCTGTGCAGCACAAACAAATGCTACCTTTTTGAAGCTTGCAGGACCGCAACTTGTGCAGGTACAATATTTCCTGTTTTTTTGTTAATCAAATATATTCCCTTATTTTTGCATTATTATAAAGTGTGTGTTCAGTCTTCTAGATTGCCATTATTGGCTATACGTTGATTTTGACAACTGTTGCTCTCTATCAGTGTGTGATTCTAGTGATTCTACTGCTAATCCGTGTAGTAGCATGGTTGCAATACTTTGTGTACTTACATGGAATGAACTTATTTTGGATATGTCTAGATGTTCATTGGCGATGGAGCCAAGTTGGTTCGTGATGCCTTTCAGCTTGCAAAAGAGAAGTCACCCTGCATCATTTTTATTGATGAAATTGATGCAATTGGAACAAAGCGTTTTGACAGGTTAACCATATCTTCAAGTTACAATATCATGAGCAATCAAATTATCTAATTATTTTTAAATATCCTTGCTAATATTTGATAAATGTGATTGATTGCAGTGAGGTGAGTGGAGATAGGGAGGTGCAGCGAACTATGTTAGAGTTGCTCAATCAGCTTGATGGATTTAGTAGTGATGATCGAATTAAGGTATGATAATGCTCGTATAACAGCTATGTCTTCTCACTTAACGTTTTTTGGTTGTCATAGACATGACCCAAAAATCTTAAGAGGTTTCAAATTCTTTGTCTATAGTGTTGTGTTTCAGTTATTCATGTAAATAGGACACACATTTTGCTTTTGTACGATATTATCGCAGACATATGGTGCTATGTGACGAGGCCAACTTAATCCTAAACAGGATGCTTGAAGTCACTAATAATAAAGCTTCATGTATATTTTTCAGGTGATAGCAGCAACAAATCGTGCAGATATCCTGGACCCTGCTCTTATGCGTTCTGGTAGATTGGATCGTAAAATTGAGTTCCCACATCCGAGTGAAGAAGCAAGAGCTCGTATTTTGCAAGTGTGTCTCTCATAAATGCTTTCTTCAATAAACTTTGTGCATGTTGTCTTTTCATCCTTTGAAATCTTACAATCTTTACATGATTATGTTGTAGATCCATTCAAGGAAGATGAATGTTCACCCAGATGTCAACTTTGAAGAACTTGCTCGGTCCACAGATGATTTTAATGGGGCACAACTAAAAGCTGTTTGTGTTGAAGCAGGAATGCTAGCTCTTCGTCGTGATGCTACTGAGGTATGCTCTCTCTCTCTCTCTCTCTCTCTCTCTCTCTCTCTCAGACACAGACACAGACACACACGGGTGTGCCTGTTGAGCCGCACAATATAGTTTGAAGCATCAGTGCACATAAATATTTCTAAACTTTTGAGCTGTAATTGAACAAGCTAAGTTGAATATTTTGACGTTATCTTATAGGTGAACCATGAGGATTTCAACGAAGGCATTATTCAGGTTCAGGCTAAGAAGAAAGCAAGTTTGAATTACTATGCGTAGACACAGGAAGATCTTCTTCTAGATGTCTAGATTTGGCCCTGTAGTTTGTTTAAATGTTACAGGTTTACATTTTAATTGTCTTATTACTTCACTTTAATGTAAACCTTGCTCTGATATTTATAAGTGTAAACCATGAGATTCCAAAAATATTTAGTTTCATCTGATGTTCTGCTTGCTTGGAGAACCCATTTTTGGCTCTCTTGATACTGATTTTCATTCAGTAGTTGGGTAACAGGAATCTACTTATCTTCAAAAAGCAGCATCGAAGAAATGATTTTCTTCAATTAATTTTGCGATTCTCGTACTCAAGGTGTTTTAGATTAATCTTAATCAAAGGGGAATAACCATTTTTTTCATAGTCTAAGATAAACAGAAACTGAAAGATGCCAGCTGCTTTTGTTTTTCCTCCTCTGTAATCAGTTTAAACATTTATTTCTTCATCATTTTTATTGGGGGAGATATTTATTTCTGTATAATGACGAGCAGAAATTCAAATTTATGCGTTCATGTTCTTTTAACTCCCCGAAGATTTGTTCGCAGCCACGATTATCGCTAAAATTTTAGTTGTTATTTCATTAGTTAAGGGGGTAATTGTCACATAAAACCCATTACAGAAAGAAGTAGGAACAACATGAGAGCAGAGCATGTTTTATTGTATGTCATCTCTTTATACCTTGACTGAATGAAGTGTACTCATCATCATCATCAGAAAAACATAATAGTAAAAGATTTAAATCCACGACTCCTTATAACAACACTACAAAGAAGTCTGTAAAAGAAGAAGAATTAAAATACTAAATACTAAAGAGCTTGGTTATAAAACTCAATTCCTAAACTAAATATCACAGCGAAATAGAAAGCCGTATTCCGGAGACCTGATTTGATTTGATTTAATTAAATTAACACTTAACTTCCTTCAATCCATACGCTAAGTACAGAAAAGTTGGATCGGTAGCTCCCTCCTTGTAGTATGCAAACACCATGCATCCATCGTCATGCATGCTCTCCCCCACGAAACTGCAACAACAAATACTCAGATTAGTTAAATCGTCACGTGTGAGAACTGATAATCTCAATATTGATTTGATTTATATCAAGAGAATAATATAATGCGAGGTGCATACAATTGAAGGTCACTGAGCTTTGAGAGCAGGAACTTGGTTGCTCCCTCGATGTGTTTCTTGAACGACTCTTGCTTCTCTGCATCCAATTTGGGGGTCAACAATTTGATGTACCTTTTTATGAAGGTAACAAACTGCTTCTTGTCGAAAGCTGGTTGTTCCTGTCAACGGGTAAGAACACAAAACAGGCAACGCTTATGTAAAATACCCAGAAGCAAAATCTGAAGATACACAAACCTGTTTGATAGATACACAAACCTGAAGCCTGAAGGTGTCAACAATATCGACAACCTTGACAGCTTGGTCGTCGACACCTTCATCTTCATCGCCACCTTCTGCAGAAGGGTTTGCCCCAATATCTACATTAACTGCCCCTTGAACAACCCACTGTCAACAACAGCCGCCAAATCATGTCAAAAGTTTATACATACAGACACTAACCGACATAAAACAAAGAAATTGTCCAGATTTTAGAAAACAATACCCAAAGCACTAACCTTCCCTTCAACTTCCCACAACATTCCATTCTCAATTTCCTTGTATGGGAATGAGTCTGACAGAAGCTCATCACCTGAAGTTATACAACCCAACAAAATTCAACCACAAAACATCAAAACAAAAAATAAGGGGTAAGATTAAAATCATTTAGAAAAAAGAATTACGAGCTTCTTTCTCTGGCATATCAGATAATTTACGTTTCTAAGAAAAAAGCAGCCAAACGAAACACACAGATGAACATCGAAGCTCTTTGGCATGCAACAAAATAAAACGACATAACAGATTCGATGAATAAATAAACAAACAAACATCCTTTTCATAATTTGGTTCAAAGATGCCAAGTTCAATCCAAATATATCTTGTATGTAATCAAACAAACAAGTAAAACAAATTTCTTGTTCATGACAGAAAATCAATGAAAATTTGGGAAAAAAAAAAAGGAGGATTACCTGTGAGAATATCCTGATAAACTAGCATGCTTAATGAATAATCCGATTAATTATGTCTTTTGAATTTGATTCAGAAACTGAAATAAGAGAATTGCGAGAGCCTGAGAGTCTTTCGGAAGCTTCAGGCGGTGAGTATTTATAGGACGGAAAGTAAGTTACACAAGTGGCCAAATACTGAAGTTGCCAATGTAACCCTCGCTTCTTAGCGAAATTTCAGAATTGCTCTCCTCATTCAACACAACCACAATGTTATTAGCCGACCTATAAATATAATTAAGCAGAATTTCTTTTTTTTTTTTGGGAAAAAAACACACCATACACACCACCCATGTACCCAAATTTTCACCGTCTTATAAAATTTTACTTTTTAGAGCTTTTTCACATGGTTAAGATAAGAAGCAATAAGTAAATTTGTATTTAATTAAATTTATTATTTATTTTTAACTCAACCATAAGCCTCGTATCGTATGTTTTCATAAAATATTTTTATAATAACATAATTTACGTTCTTTCCGAATAGTATTTAAAAATAAATAAATGAATGAGTAAATTGAAACTCCAAATTTATCACGTGAAATTTGGAAGTGGACACGGTCAAATAGTTGTCAGAAAATCTATGTCGATTGGAAAGGAAATGATTAAATATAATGCACGTCAATTTGATCTGTGGAACCCACAGTAACTGACACGTAGACGCTTCAGATTTTTCTTCAGGATGAAATCATGATTGGATCATCAGAGAATCATAACCGTACATCTATTGACAACAGCACGATGATTAGTGAAGGTTACAGTAAAAACTAAAAAGAGACACAACCTTTTTAAATTTTTTTTGGTTTTATATTTTATTAAAAAAATTCTATCGATGTGCCTTTTTCACTTTTTTCCAAATAATTATACATTATAAGTATAATTTATCAATATTGTATTCAAATTTTATTTAAATTATACATTATATATATAATTTATTAATATTATATAAAAAAAATTATTTGAATTAAGAGTTGACATGAAGTTTAATTTAATGCTATTTGAAAATTGACATTCAAATATATATCTTGCGATCATATAATTAATGTATATATTAAATTTAATCTCAATTCTTTAAATTTAATTTTTAACTTTTAAATGTGTTTAAATCTAACAATTTGTAAATGATATAAAAATATATGTAAAATAATAGAGTTGTTAATTATTCATATATATATATATATATAACGATACTGAATCGATAGTCTTATATTTTTTTAAAATATATTTATACTTATTTGTATATTATTAAATATATATTTTTAATAATTAAAATTAAATATGATATATATATATTAATTATAATATAGTAATTATATATATTAAATTTAATTTTAACTATTAAAATAATTTAAATTTAATAATTAATAATTAATGTAAAAATATAAGGTGACAATTCTTTTCACGTGTGTGTTTATATTAAGAAATAATGATAAATTTCAATAATTTTGATTTTGACGAAGGATCATTCTCTCAAACCAAATTGGGCCCAAGGGGAATAGAAAAAAGATGAAAAGGAAATAAATGCATATGGGCCAAGTGCACCGCAATATCCATTGTATCAAGACATACTCTTTGACAATGTTTAGACTTGGTGGAACTAAGAATAAAGCTGCCATACCCCCATACTACTACTACTACTACTACTACTACTACTGCCACTTTGACCTGGAGACTACCAATATTTGACCTCATCTATAAATTCACGCTGGTGAATGTGATCTACACTCACGTATTAGAGAAGTTTCCCACTATCTCACCATTCCTAATACCATTTTTCAAAAAATATATAAAAATATTATTTTTATATCAATATTTATAAAATTTAAATATTTATTCAGCTTTTTCTTTCTTTTTTTTTTTTTTTTCTATGAAGCTATGGTCATTGAGTTGAAACTAAAAATATAATAAAATCAAGCAATGGCAACGTGCCTTGAGAAGCCTTGCCAGCCAAGCTTAGTATTATATAGTACATAAAGCAAAACCTCACAGCAACTGTGCTGTGTGCTCCACCTGAAAAATCAAATAAAATAATAAAAAGTATTTTCAACAAAAATATGTATATTCACATATATATATATATATATGTGTGTGTGTGTTGTATTTTTATTTTTGAATTAAAAAATATAAATTCCTTAATAAAAAATTTAGTGTATGTATTATAATGTTTTACCAAAACGTACTAGAGTTCCCTACCCTCGGGATTGTTTATTGATCGGATACCGTTAATAATGGTGTACTGTAAGATGACGATCGTGTGGGGCGCATGATGCAAACCAAAATAAAATCACCGCAGGAAGACGAAAGAAAATGATCTGTCCAATGATCTATTCTATTCCTAATCATCATCTACAGTACACTACTCTCATATGTACCTTATCATGGCCCACGAACACTTGAAGATATTTTTTTTTTTTTCCTTCTTCCTTATTTATAGTTTAATTTAATGTGTTTGGTAGCTATGGTAGTTAAATCATCTCACCTAATTGTATAAAAAATCACAGTATTTTGAGGACAAATAACAAGAAAAAAAATTCTATACTCTTATGCTAAAGGAAATTAATTAGAAATATATTGTAGTCAAATTTTACCAGGTACATTTTTATTTAAACATTAAATCATCGTTAAAAAAAAAAAAGAAAATTTTAACTATTGTTAAACATTAAAAATATACTGTGTAATGGTTTTCCAGTCTTGAAGTATTAGGAATAATTAAATAAGATAATAATTTTGTCATATTTATCCCCCGAACTTATTTAATTTATATAACTCGTAAGACAGATGTTTTGACCATTTCATTTAAATAAATAAATATCACTTTTATGGTAGATAATGCCTAGTATAACAAGAGAAATATACAGAGCTGGGTGTGAAGAAAACAAAATGTTTGTGAATTTTTATTTAAAAACTTGACCCAAGTCAATTCTATACAAATATATTTTTTAAATCTTTTATATAATTTCCATTAAAATATTCTGTAGTTTATATTCTAAATAATGCGATGATTATTTTTTATTAACATAATATATATATTTTAATTATATTATTATATTTGAGTGAAAAATATTAGTGATGAAAGGAAATATTAGTTTAAATTAACAAAATGTTAGCTAAGACAGACAATTAAAAACTGAAGACAATTGGGCAACAACAACCAATGTCAACCAAGATCAATCCTCACTGACCACTAAATTGAATCTGAGCCGTTCATCTCTTAACCTTTCGACAGCGGTTATTAACAATAATCCAACACTTCCAAATCTAACGGTCCGAAATCTACAATTTGACAAGACAAGACATAAAGCAAAAAATCAAAGGAAGCACCAAGCCAAGAAACAATTTCATTGCATCCCCACATCTCTCTGCTAAATCCTAAAACCGCTAATCAAATTTAAGTGTTATTAACTTATTAAGTGCTTCCGTTTCGTTGTAATTATTCCCTGAATTAGGGTTTCTGGATTTGGGAATTTTCGTTAATTATGGGATTTGGGAATAATGACGACGATGATTTGGTGGTTGATGACGGTGATGGCGATGTTGGTGATTGCAACAACGGTGGGAAAAGCTTCGGTTCCGTTTCCTGTTCGATTTGTCTTGAGTTGGTCACTGACAATGGGGATCGATCGTGGGCCAAGCTTCAATGCGGTCATCAATTTCATCTGGGTAAGTCAAAATTGAAACTTCTGAATTAGGTGCATTTTGATCTATTTATACTTGAGTTGATGAGATCTAGGTTTAATTTTCATTATTTGATGACACGAGTACGCTTTAATTTTGTTCTTAATCAATTTTTTTGGGTAATTTTTTATTTTTAATTCATACGAGTCATTTTTTTTTTAAGAAAATAGGGGCTTTCATTAGCCAAGAGGAGTCTCTTTTTCGTCAAATGTATCCTTTGATATTGCATTTTGTTAGAAAAAAAAAATAGATAATAATTTTATTATTATAAAGACGTTGTTTTGGTGGGACATCTGTTGGATCGACGTTAACCTGTTCTTGCTGTTTGATGAAATGGCTGATTTGACAATTGGACTTAGCTTTGTGTGATCATCTTTGTAATTAGATTTGGAGATCCATAATGCGTTGATAATTGAAACTGAAGCATGTTTGTGTCTGCGAATTTTGGAATGGTGTTGTTATTATGGATTTGTCCATAAATATGTGACTTCATGGATCAATGAGTGGCAAGTGACTTGGTATAAGAAGTGGGGTTAAATCGGCTGTTTGCTATGTTTGTGGTGTGGTGGTCAAGGGGTTGGGGATTTGACTGTTTTGAATTATATATAATGTTTCTGTGCTATTAAATATGCCTAATAAGTTGATAAAGTGTTCCATGACGTAGTCCCCTGAAGTCATAATTTTATCAGTGAAAGTTTTAATAAATTTGTAGTATGTATCTTTCTTTTAAATGTTGTGCACTTTAAAATTTTATAACATCTTATCTACTACACTTTAAAGCACTGATGCGATCCATAACCCTAAATGCGTTTTTATTCTGACTATAAAACATAGAATACTACTGCCTTGATCTCTTGACCTTTTGTGCTAAGGTCACTCTTAATTTATTGACACCCACCAGAGTATATGATCTGGCAATATCCCAGTTCTTGTGAGGAATATTTTTATGCAAAGTGTAATATATTACTACCATTGTATATATTCCTTCTTAGTTTCTAATTTATTTTTGTCATGATTGTCTTCAGATTGCATTGGTTCAGCATTCAATATAAAGGGTGCCATGCAATGCCCTAATTGTCGAAAAATTGAAAAAGGCCAATGGCTTTATGCAAATGGTTGTCGCTCATTTCCAGAATTTAGCATGGATGAATGGACGCATGATGAGGATCTTTATGATCTAAGCTACTCTGAAATGGTAAAGAGATGAAGTTCTCATTTGATCACTTTTATGCATTTTTAAGTGTGTGGTTGCCTTGCTTATTTGTAGTCTCTTTTGCCTTTACTTCTTCATGTTCATATGTTCAACCTTGTCATTTTGCCACATAATTGGTTGATTTATTGTTTTCATGTATCCTCATAATGATGTCCTGCATCGGGAATATAAGTCTATGTTGACAACATTATCATTTAGTTTACTTTCCAATTTACACCTGATTATCACATTATGCTGTTTATTAAAAGAATAAAAATGGTCAACTCAAAAAATTGTGAGAGCTCTTTATTCATTTTGGGGGTCTCATAGTGCATTCAGCGAAAAGTAGAATTTCTCTATATTCAAGGGAATTTACTGATTAGTTTTTTTTTTTTTTTTTAAAGTAAATCTAAAAGTGTCTGAAGCACCACTGATTCTTTAAATAATTGAGCATAAAGTTTCAATGCCTGTACTTGTGGCTACTGAAGCAACAGCCTTGAACAAAGAAGCCTAACTAACTGCTGATGTTTTGGTTCTCTAAGGCCAACAGGGAGAGTAACTGCCATACTACATAACATCACTGTGGTTCACAAGGTCTTTCATAACTTTTGATATGCCTGAGTTATCACTTCCTTGTTGCATCTTCTGGTTTTGTTTTCATTTGCTTTTATGGACAGGAATGAATCAACTTTATGGTTAGCCCTTATTGAGTAAATGTATGTGTTTGGGTATACAAAGACAAGATAATACTTTGAACTTTACAAGTTACTTAAATACTTATTTTTGTTTTCCTTTGCAGTCCTTTGGAGTTCATTGGTGTCCATTCGGAAGTTTAACGCGACTTCCTTCATCTTTTGTGTAAGCATTGACTCTAAGATTGGATCTTACAGCTTAACTGTTTTATGCTTCAATTCCTAAGCTCAAATTTTGTGTGAGATACATAGTATGCATTCCATTCCCTGTGAGATGCAATGTGAGGATGCTTAAAGAGTTTTCCAGGGGAACTGGACATGATAATGCAAATGCAATAGACTTGTGTCATTCTAATTAGTAATCTTAACACATTTCATGTGGACACTTGACTGTGTGTATTGGCACCTTGTAGAACCAAATTGTGCCTAGTGCATACAGTTGGTGGAGTCCAGGACAGTTAAGATTTGTGTTATCAAAGCTTGGCGACCTTTGCATTTGACTTAATAGATAGATAATAAAAAATATGAAACTACAAATTTCTTAGGTAACCGAAGTTGTTTAATAATGAGTTTGGCTAATGTGGTGCTCCAAAACATTGATTCTTGGATTGATTAGCTCTGACCATTGCATTAATTGATTATTTGTAATGATGCTGAATACCCCACGATTCTAATTTATAGAGACCTTACTTGATTAGTAATTTATTGACAACCGTTCTGTACGCATCTTGTTTGACTTTGCTTGGAAGCATTATGTGAGCTATAACTGCTGCAGAGCGTGGAATATTGCCATAACTATGCCCTATCTGTCTCCTGCTTGGATGATATGAAGATCACACCTGTTTCTACTTAATAGTTAGTTTTAGGAGATTTTACATGGTGCTTAAGATAATTCTTTTAACAAAGTAAACATCATGCGCTGTGTTGGTTTAGAAATTCCAGTGACATTTACAAGTTCTGCCATTAACTGTGATGCAATGTAGAAAATTATTAATCCGATGTTAGGAAATGGTTATTATTCTCTTTTCTTCTTTAGGTTCCACTGGTTTAATGTTTCTAATTATGCTTTTCTATTTCTCAATTGGCTTGCTATTTTCAGCTTCTACTTTTTGCCCCATTTTTCTCATATGATTTATCTTTCTAATGCTCTGCAGGGAAGGAGAATTTTCATCAAATGCATGTAAGATGTTCTCTTTTTTATGCATCAATAAGACTTTCATAGAGGATTTAGGGGTGGAAGGCCAAACGGGTAATATATTGATTGTTGAAGTAATTTGTAAATGCAGATCATGATCTACTGGGACAACATGCTATCTTTGCTGAACACACAGCTGTATCATCTGCTACTCATCCATGTCCGTATATTGCTTACTTTGGACCCATTCATCCGTCTTCCTCAAGCACCAGTGGAAGTGTTTCAGATAATGCTAATTTTAACAATCCCTGGAATGGTCCATCGGTACATAGTGACATGTCAACTTCGTATACTTTCCCTTCCATGGATCTCCATTATCATAGTTGGGAGCAGCACTCCTCTCCCATCTCTACATCTAGCAGTCGAATTACTAATGGTGATCAATCTTCAGTTCCAGTTCTCACTGAAAGGTCAGCAAGGACCAGTTCTGATATACCAAGATCAGGATCTTTTATGCATCCGTTCCTTGTTGGTCACAGGTATCTCCTAATATATTTTTCGTTGGTTGCTCGATTGTTTCACTTTTCATTTGTTTTGGAATGCAAGCTTAGTACTTTATTGTTATTTAGATTGTTTGTAGAAAAATTTATGTGGTAAGAAGGGAGTCAAAATTCTTGTTGCATCCATTTTCCCGTGTTAACATGCAAGTAGAACACTTCCCCGTCTTTCTTCCGTTAAATTATTGTAATATTATTGTAGATAACATGATTTCATTTCTGCTTTTCAAGTGCAAGAATGGGGAGTTCAGTTCCTTCCTCAATGATACCTCCATACCCTGGCAGTAATGCTCGGGCACGTGATAGAGTCCAGGCTCTTCAGGCATATTATCAACAGCAGCAACCTGGCAATTCACCAGCAATGCGCACACCAATCATTCCTGGTGCCCGAAGGTCTAGCAGTCATAGAGGAATAAGTCAAGTAGGGCCGGTGGCGTCGTCGTCCGATCAAAATGGTGGCTTCTATTTCTTCCCGTCCGGTACATCTGGTCATAACTTCCCAGAGCCCGAAAATCCTCCTTCAAGTCGTTTCCATGCATGGGAAAGAGATCACTTGCCTTCATTGTCGTTGAACCAGCTTGACAGAGATTCCAGTTGGGGTGCATTCCATCAGGGTGGTTCGGCAGGTGGCTCAGATCCAGGCCTTAGGCCCAGCAGTTTGCGCCGAAGGCATGGTTCTGAAAGGACATTGTCACAAAATCAGTCATAGGGGTGGGTTTCTTTGTGTCTTTTTTCTGGTGAATGAAAACTACCACCACTACGACAGAAACGAAAAGAAAAAGTTATGTATGCTTGAGAAACGATATATAATGCCTGGAGTCTGTCAATCAGTGACAGACTCAAAAATACTATTGTGAGAGTGGCCTTGAAAACGTTCTTTTTTCGCAGCCAGATGGTGATGTGATGGACTTATGACTTTCCTTACTCTAGTTTGCTCGTTCCTTGTCTTCCGAGGATATAAAATAAGATCACGCGTTCGATGGCAGAACTCGGAATTTGATCTCTTTTTACATTAGTAGGTGGTGGCTTTTCTGTCAAAAATATATTCTCTATCCCAATCAGAATGAAACAATTAACAATAGTCTGCATGTGTCGTTAAGACAAAAACAACTTCTTAAGGTAAAGCAACAAATGGTGAAATTGCGTTAGTTGAATACTGTAGTAACGTCAAATCTTGATAACTTCCGAGTAGTTTGTCTCAAGGTTTGAAAATTAGATGGTTGTTGAACACTCAGGTAAATTGAGAATTGGAAAAACCGATCTAGCAAAACAGATTCGGTCTTTGGTGATAAAGTTCAGCGGCTTGATTAACAAATGGGTTAGCAAAACAGATTCGGTCTTTGGTGATAAAGTTCAGCGGCTTGATTAACAAATGGGTTGATGTTTTCAACATCAAAATTAGGAGGTTTTATTTTTAAATCCAACGGTTCAATTTTAGACAAAAACGCAGGTTTGACAAAAACGATTGTAAAACCTAAAAACTCATTTCGATTAACCAAATCGAGGAGATCTAAATCGAATTTTAAATTTTGAGCCACAGAGGATTCGTAAATATATATACTTCTATCCAATTGGTTCAATATTTCGTTTTTATGAAAAGGTTTAAAAAAAAATTACATACTGTGATTTTGTCAAACGGAGCGGTTCAATATACCAACATTCAGGAGTTCAATTTTCTTCTATATTAGCAATGATTTCTAAAATTCGTATAAGATATCTAACCAACAAGACTACATAAATTAGACTGAATTGATATAAAATTAGAAATCAAAGATGTTGCAACTCACCGAAAGTGAAACAAGCAACTCAATATTCCCGTTTTCCCTTAGTTTTACTGTCGACCTGACTTCTATGAGCTGAATTTTCTCAAAATTGAGAATTATGATTTCTAAAATTCGGATAAGATATCTAACCAACAAGACTACATAAATTAGACTGAATTGATATAAAATTAGAAATCAAAGATGTTGCAACTCACCGAAAGTGAAACAAGCAACTCAATATTCCCGTTTTCCCTTAGTTTTACTGTCGACCTGACTTCTATGAGCTGAATTTTCTCAAAATTGAGAATTATGATTTCTAAAATTCGGATAAGATATCTAACCAACAAGACTACATAAATTAGACTGAATTGATATAAAATTAGAAATCAAAGATGTTGCAACTCACCGAAAGTGAAACAAGCAACTCAATATTCCCGTTTTCCCTTAGTTTTACTGTCGACCTGACTTCTATGAGCTGAATTTTCTCAAAATTGAGAATTATGATTTCTAAAATTCGGATAAGATATCTAACCAACAAGACTACATAAATTAGACTGAATTGATATAAAATTAGAAATCAAAGATGTTGCAACTCACCGAAAGTGAAACAAGCAACTCAATATTCCCGTTTTCCCTTAGTTTTACTGTCGACCTGACTTCTATGAGCTGAATTTTCTCAAAATTGAGAATTATGATTTCTAAAATTCGGATAAGATATCTAACCAACAAGACTACATAAATTAGACTGAATTGATATAAAATTAGAAATCAAAGATGTTGCAACTCACCGAAAGTGAAACAAGCAACTCAATATTCCCGTTTTCCCTTAGTTTTACTGTCGACCTGACTTCTATGAGCTGAATTTTCTCAAAATTGAGAATTTTCCGATGACGGTAAATAAGTTTCAACAGTGCCGCTCTTGAGAGTTCTGTTAAATCAAACGGCTTGATGCTTCAAATCCATAGTTTGGACGTCTTGAAATGCCGGCTAATCTAAACGAGGCAAAAATGAACGGTTCAATCCTACTACAAAATTGAACGGCAAGATTCCCTAACATTAAACAAAAAGGTAAAAACAATTTTTACCAACCTACAGAATCGGCCAATGAAAGGACTACTCTTTAACTACACTTATTTTAATCATACGTTTTGAAAACCTATAATGTCAATTAAAGCCGCAAACCATCACAATAGTCAAAATATTGATCCTAGTTTAATCCAGCACAGGTTTAAATTACCATTTTCACAAGGATACAACAATACATAATCGTTTGTAATAACCGAATATAAATGTAATGGAGCAGTATCTAGTTCTCATAAGTTCTGCGGGTTTCTACCATATAAGTTTTACATAACAACCGTAAGCGCTCACTGAAATACACACTACTCAGCATTAATCGGATCTCACTTGTCAATACAGATATACCTTACTCGGGTCTCACCTGTCAATACAGATATAAAATAATTACTTTATATAAACGAGAAAAAAAAAAGAGTATTGTACACAAGTCATGAATGAAAACTGAAAGAAATGGATCATACTCAAGTTAAATGGGAACGAGATCTGCTCCGGCTGCGCTCTATTGGGCCTTTACTCACAAGTCTGCTACGAGGCTGCATATCACATAAAAAATAAAACAAATAATGACATAACACTGTGCCCACATCAAATCACACTATTTCGGAAAATTTGAGCTTATATTTGACTCACAGATGGTGTTGGAGATCTGGATCTAGATTGGGATCTGCAAAAATTTCCAGAAACAATCCATTTCAATAGAACAATCCTTGATAACGTTTGATCCAAAAGCCTCAACTCCATTTCCACCTCATAGTGAACATATTCAAAAATGAATAATTACCATCAAGCTTACTGGCAACCAACAAGTAAGCATCAAACCAGTACCTCCTAATTCTACCTCGCCGATTAATAATAATCATTTCCAAAAAGTAGCGAGATTCTAAAGACATCGCAAAAATACAAAATACTCATGGCAAAAGAGAGCATCCACCCAATCTTTATCACCAAGTTAAAAAGAATCATGGGGAGAAGTTTGAGGGACGCTGGAGATGGCTTGAATCTGTCAACAACGCTGATTTATGGTGGGTGGTACCAAACCAATTGCACCTAAATCATTGCATCCAGCTTTAAATTCCAAACCTTCTGTCTATACTGTTCCATTCTAGCACTCATTGGAACATCATACATAACACATTAGAATCATAAAACCATTAGGGTTTGTCCAGAGGTGCTCATCAACAAAAACAGCATTACCTCAAAGAACCAAATGAGTTGCAGGCATTGAGCACCACATCCCATCAAGTTCCTAACATCCGACTCCTCAAGTCGCCGCAAAAGAGCCAGATCTAGCAAACAAACAGGCAACCTTCATAAACAATGTATGATAAACTGTTTGTTGACCCAACAAGCCCTTTTCCTATTTTCCCCCTTCCAACTTTCAACAATAAAAACTTTGTAGAGCAAGGACATGACACAGTAAAAAGGTCCATTTACTTTTTAAAAGAAATTTCATCTAGAACTTGCCCAGTAAAATGACACCAAAATGCTTCTCTCAAATCCAGCACAAACAAAACATTTTGGATAAACAAGGATAATTTCAAACTCAGAGGCACAAACAATAGACTGGAAAAAAGCAATTAAAAGAAAAGGCTTCATTGCCATGGGACTTCAAGTGATCATATAAACAGAAAATAATAAAAGAAGAGAAAACATTTGGATAAAAAGGACTTCAGGTAATCATGAGCAAAAGAATGAAAAATTACTTAGAATATATAGGAAGCGTCAAACTTAAGTTGTATTTACAGCTTAACCAGCCATCCCAAGCTGAGACAAGTTGGAATAAAATGATAAACCTGATAAACCATTCATTAGCTTGGGTAGAACTCAGGCTCAGGTTAACCACACTAGACTACACAAACCTGAATAACCCATTCACTAGCTGAACTTGAGCCACACAAGAGAGTCTTCGATTTCAAAGCTTGACCTCAGCTCTAAGATCAAGGATAATCCATCTAACAGGATCTACCATAAAACCATATAAAAGAAACTTAAAGCAATTATAGTGATGCAGTTGCTAAGAGTTACACCATCATTCCAATTGGAGATCAGGATTAAAAACATGGACAACCTTGAACAAAAAATTGTCAATTCTATAACCCTAATTAAGAATCAGCCCAAGTTGTAATTAGAGTCGCAGGGAAGCGCATCATGACAAGTAAATTTAATTATGTCATAATTGGCATGAAGAAATTCCAGCCAGTACAACTGAACATAGGCTGTCAAAATGTTAAAGGGAAAACAAGGGAACCAGAAAGAGAGTTTTGTAAATATATAACTGCAATGTTGATGACAATACAGTTGCTGAAGCATACTCCTGTATGTTTAAATGTATGCCTTTTTCATGAATATTTCCAATTATTAGTTAACTCATATTATCTCGTATTTTAGGAGCATTAAAGTAGTGACCAAAAACCAGTAACAACCATATTTTTAAAAGCACAAGTTAGTGCAAGGAACCACAATACACCCAAAAAAAAAGTGACATTGAAATACAACAACAGGTCCAATATTATGCTATGAGTTGCAAATACAACTATACAAGAGATAAAGGGTTAGGCAAGACTGTACCTTGAAAGAGAACAAGGAGGTGATCCTGATGGAGAACACTGCGAAGCAGACCTAGCGGGAGATATGGATGGAGATTGGCGTGAATATTTGCCCCTTGGAGAATAGCTGCAGAAATGCATGTTTAGTCTAAGGCATTCAGCTAAAAACCAAAATTCTAAGTTTTCTTCTGCCTAACAGCAGCTGACCTCCTGCTCCTGCCGCTAGGACTACGACTTTGACTCCTTGAATAGTAGGGGCTGCGGCTTCGGCTCCTCGAATAATAAGGACTACGACTTCGACTCCTCGAATAATAAGGACTGCGACTTCGGCTCCTCGAATAATAAGGACTGCGACTTCGGCTCCTCGAATAATATGGACTGCGACTTCGGCTCCTTGAATAATAAGGACTGCGACTTGGGCTTCTAGAATAACTCCTTCTTGAATCATATTCCCTCACCTAAAGAATGCGAGCAGATAAGTAAAGGAATGTAAATACATGCATGAAATCCACTCAAAATTTACAATGACATACCCGTACATAAGCCCTGGAAAATGCATTCCGAAACTCAGAGCCATCAAGTTTCTTTATCTACAGAGTCGAAGCAAAAGAAAGTGTTCAGAGAACTATTAAAGAAGGTCAGTGCTGCCCACCAACCGCAGTCCAATTAAAACCTATAAGATCACCACAGAGAAGGACAGTAAAACTTACAGCATATTTCATATCATCATAAGTTGTGTAATCCACAATTCCTGTCATGCCTGCAATATATTACAATAACAATCTCTCAGAAACCTCAAGTAACAGTTTCTCATTTAAAACTAAATAAACATGAATAATCTCCTGACACTATACCAAAAGCTCAATCCCCCACCATCCAGATCCTCCCTGCTGATTGTCAAATCTCTCTCCATAAAGGCATCAACCAATTTCAGAGCTATATAATAATCCACACAAGGTCAATGATCTTGATATTACAAACAAAATTGTGTCTATTCGCATCTTTAACTTTATCCCATAGCACACAGATCCATCTCAACATCCTTATTTTGTGTAAAACATTACCATAATTCTATCATCAGTTGATAACTTATGCCCTGTAATATTTCATCTGGCACTACTTCCCGTTACCCTGTGAACCATGCACTAACCACAATGTAAACAGCAAACAAACAGAAGCTGATACTCACCACCACGATCACGAAATACTTGAGAGAAACAGACATCTCCAGCACGACGCATATGATCCTGATCATTAAACACACATGCAATGAGTTGAACAGAAAAAAGGTGAAGAAGTTTCGTTATGCATAAACATGAACAGGCAATAATAAATCAATACATGACATATGCACCAAAGATGAAGCAATCAATTATTGGGAAGAAGTGTTGTGCTCACCTTTAGGTCTTGCCATGAAGCAGAAGAAGGTAATCCAGTCACCAAAACTGCATGTGCGAGGAGAGCAAAAATCAATTCTCAGTTGCATGCAATTTCTGGAAACACAAGCAATGTGCAAGACAACACATACCGCGATAGTCAGTGCGCCTAGAGACTCCACGGCTACCTCCACTACTGTAACTGCTATAACGATCCATTGATGATGATGAATGTCGCCTTCCCCCATGCGCAAGTTCCACCTAGAGAGAAGAAATAGAATAAATATAGCAACAAAGACATAATAATGATAGTGAAACAAAGAAAAATCATGGAAGGAAATAGGGTAGGTAGGTGGCTACTAACTCGCAATCGATACCCATCAAAATTATAGCCATCTCGCCCTCGGATTGCATCTTCAGCATCACGATAATCCTCAAACTGCAGTTTAAAAGAGATTAAATAATTGTAACAACATTCAAAAAAAAAAAAAAAGTAAAGGAAAAAACAAAAAGTAAAGAAAAAAAAAGGAACTGAAATATAAGGGCAAATGTAACCATAGTATTATCCTATATACAAATTGGTTACATGTGAGTTGTAAGAGTGTCAACTCACCTCTACAAAAGCATAACCTGGAGGTCTTGGTGGGATCTTCAAGTCAATGTCAACAATAGGCCCATACTGCAATCACGATGTTAACGTAATAAGCAATTTCTTCAATGCAAAAATAGTTATTAAAAAGATAAAACCGATATGCAACAAAAGAAAACCAGCCATACAAACACTACACAAAAACTTTTCCCACACAAAACATTTTACAGTACAAATACAGAATTTATTATTTTTTCTCATAAAGGGGAAAATTCTTCATTTTATGGTTTAAACATGAAGCAGCAGAACAACCCCAAACAAAAGTAAAGAAGCTAATCAGAGTGATCAATTCACAAACATTAAATAACAACAAATATTTCATCAAATTTGAAACAAAATATACATAAGAAAATCTTGAAACCTTGTAAAACAAGTCTTCCACTTCTCTCATTCGAGTATCTCCCGGGAGATTTCCGACATAGAGAGTACGGCTCGATCGGCTGCTCATTTTTTTTTTTTTCCTGAAACAACAATAATCAAATTAAGAATTATAAGAACTACTAAATATGTCAACACGAGGACGCTATGAAAATAAAATACACCTAAAAGACCATCAGTTAATATATCAGTTATTCCTTTTTTTTTTAATTTTTTTTAAAAAAAAAAGCAGAAATATGCAACATCGTCAAGTAATGAATCTACAAGTTGCTACTGATGATTCGGAAACTTAAATTAAGTACCGGATCCAAAATCAGGAAAATTTGACAGTAAATCGGTTATTAGGAACAGAAATTTTAGTTTAAAAAGTTGATGATGAATTAAAAGTTATAAAATTAAATTTTAAAAAATGACCTTGACCAGAGAGAGAGAGAGAGAGAGAGAGAGAGAGGAGAGAAAATTGTAAACGCTAAAGATAGAGTAGCGAGCGTAGATTATTCTGGAAGGACGTATGTGGCGTTCGAACGAAGCTTATAGAGGACAGTTATGATTGTGATGCTACGTGTACGGTTACATTATGTTAATTATCGTACGATTCAAATGAGCGGGGTCGCGGCGCTTACTTCCTGTTTTGCCCTTTCTTTTTTGTTTTGAATGACAAGTAGTTTAGCTATGAGATAAACGAACGAGTCGTCGTTTTATTCGTTTTGTTTATGTAGCTAAATAAACGACATTTCGTCTCTCTTCGATTTTCTAATTATTGCTTAACCTCACAGATGAACAAGCTACACATACACACATGATAACATGATTAGAATTTTTTTACCAAGCGTTTAGATGAATTTAGATATGCAGTAATACCCAACACAAATTGGCGTGATTTCAATCACCATCTATCTCTCTTGTTTCTTCCACAAAATAAAATTACAAGCACTCTCGCAAATTACAAATTTTAAGAAGAGATTATTCTCACTGTAATATTTAATATTTTAATCTAAATAAAAAAGGCTACAATATATTTTGCGACGTAATCTTTGGAAAAAACTTATATTTATGTTCAATATGAAAAGTTTTTAATGTTAGTTAAATCCTCGATTCTCATTAATCCGAAATAATACCTACAGCTTCTCCCAATTTAAGTAAGTCACCATGAGTGATACTCTGACCATAACATAATAGATAGAGATCCAGGACGTACTCCTACAAATAATGATTTGAGATCAGGCAATCTTTTTCGAAAAAGAATTTGATAACCTTTCAGTTAGATTTTGAAAATGCTATGCCGCACTTTAATTTACTTTAATTTTTCATCTCAAAATTCTACGTACATGTCGAAGATATTTGGCTCCCCAAACATATATGCCAAAAATAACGATTTCCATTGTGAAATCTGCGTGAAAAGTTTAGTAAAAACCTTCAGGTAATTTTATATTTTATATAATCTCCACGCGCGTCATCAAGATTTCTGAGGGGCAGAGAAAAATTTTTTTAATCAGAGGGAGAAATCCTCGTAACTTCACAGCAAAAGAAGGCTCCCTATCCGCAGTAAGAATGACTTGCTCTTTAAGCAAGCAAGAGCAACAAAAACTACTGTGAAAAAATATGCCATCATTTCATTAAGAACAGTAATTAACAAGTATTACATGTTATTCTTGCATCAAATATATCTGTTTTCTGTAATTTATGAGTTGATGACTTGCCTTGATCAACTAAGCATCATATGATCAATAAACCAATACAACCATCAAAAAATGTAATGGGAAAGCCAAAAAACCATCACTTCATCAGACAAAATATTCTTAAAACAATTCACTCATCATAGACCTAGCAAAAAATCATTTTTAAGTCTATGCTGAACAAAGGTATTTAGTCCTTGTGTGAGTAGGCATCAGCTGGAAGGAATTTTGCATATCGCTCAGCCTTGGATCCTGTTTTGTGGTCATAGTATTCAACCACGGCAGCCCCAGCTAATGCAGCCAAAGTAAGCGCTTGTGCATGCAACCTGAGATTCAATTTGTAGGATGCAAATGATTAGCAAGGTGAAAGTAAATAAAACAATGTCTGAACTCTAAACATAAAAATTTACAAAAGCTTTTATAAGGCAGTGAGAAGGAAATCAAAGAAAACTAAGCATCTGTCACAACAATTCTAATCTGCAAACTTTAGACCAAGTTCTAACAAGAATTATTGCAATGTCAGTTTTTTTTTCCTCCCCCCACCCCTAAAAAATCCGGACTTCTCCCAGACCCACTCAGTCAGCTCAAATTTGAAATCTTTGCTCCGAGTGAATCCTACATCTTCCAAAAGCAAGAACTTCAAAGTTTGTAGCCAGACGAGTTGCTCCAAGGAATTGAACCCCAAACCTTGTTGAGCAAAACCACATCCATGGTCATTCAATACTTTCCTTGTGAAAACTGTCCTACAACCTCAACAACAAAATCAGAGAGCCTAATTTCTGCCTCCGAAAGACAAACTTACGCTTCGATCTCCCTGAACTTTTCGTTTCGTAGGCAGCACCGTCTAAAGTTAATGCAAGCGTTGGACATTAGAGGAGTCAACGACTTAGCAACCGACAGCCGCATGACTGTCTAAGTTCCTATCCACATCTTACTTCAATCAAATCTATCCCTCTGAGACACACAAACACACCCTTAAGGGCCATAACATCTAGCAACACCACGAAAATAAAGCTTGCTGAAAGTAGCAGCAATGGCATGTAAAATTCACCAGCACCAGAAATTGCCCTGACTTCCCCCCATTATCACCAACACCAACATAAACCCACCACCAGCTTACTTTTCGTGGTCGCCAAAATAATTCATACATCAAACAAGAACATAATTTGTCGTAAAAGAAATTTAAATTGTTCAGTAGAAGATGTTATGTGAAAGAATTCGAGATAAGACACCTTTAACATGTCAATATTAAATGAGTTAACTGGAACCTTGATAAGATAATTATGGCGAATTGGTAATACAGAGTATCTATTTGGTTCGAAATGAGGCAATAGGATAAAGAAAGGCGGGCTTACACAGAAAACAAAGCGGGGAAACTAGAATTTCTATAGTTGAAATAAAGTTGAGCTGAACTAAGAAAACAAGAAACACAAAGAATCACTACGTTGATCAGAACAAGAATTACATCAAGGTAGATGGGATGGCATATTCAGATTTTTCATTCATTTCAGCTCATGAAAGGGAAGCAAAAGGCCAAATTGACTCCTTCAATTTCACAAACTCGAAAAAAGGAAAATTAGAACTTCAGATTTCGTTTCCTCAAACTCTTAGCAACCAATCATAGAAAAAGTAGGATCATTTTCTCAACATGTTACGACTACTATCCATTTAAATAAACGAAAAAAATTTAATCCATCAACAACAATAAAACAAAAGGCAAAATTACGCCCTCCAAAAAAAAAATACATGGTAAAAAAATCGAATTAAATTTTATCATACACATTTAAGAATCGATGTTTACCTAGCATGAATAATCTTGACGCTGGTTTTCATGCTGGGTTGAGACCAATTATATGCGATCGAGCCGGCAATCCCACTTAGCCATAAACACCCTAATTCAAAAAAAATAAAAAAAATCCAAATCGTCTTATAACAATTAAAAAGAAACCAAATGCAAATACAAATATATATTTCTCAATCGATTCACGAGAAAATTAAAGGATTCTCTAGAAAAAAAAAAAGAAAAATTACCAACTGTTCTAAGCTTGTGTTCGACAACCCATTCCCTTGCAGATTCAAAGTTTGACTTGGACTCCGCCATTTGGAGAGACAATTAGGAGATTGTTTGAGAAAAATGAAAATGAAAACAAAAACGAGATAGACAACAAGACACGCCTTTTTGTACAAGAGAAATTTGACGACGGAAGAGAAAGCGAAGTTGAAAACCTCAAAAAAAACGGTGGGCGGAGATGCTATCCGTGTACAGCTAACCGAAGGCGTCCTAATCACGTGATGTCACGTGGAGCCAGGGTTTATTCGCTATTTTTCGCGTGTTAAATTGCATGTTTTGTCTTGCTAGATGGTTTTTGGTATTGACTTTTTTTTTTTTTTCCGAATAGTTTGGTATTGACATTCATTTTTTCATTTTGTTGGAGCATTTTTTAATTTAAGAAAACGAGTAATGTTATTAACGTATAATATTAATATATTTCAAACTTATATATCTTCAACAAATATCATACATGATATTTTTTATATTAATACTATGAATACACAAAGTTCCTTCTCCAACTTGAGAGAAGATGATGAAAATGAATACTATCCTTGTAAAACCTTTTTAATATTAATGAAAATAGAGCTTTTCTCTCATTTTATATAATTCTTCAATTTTAATGTACTTGTAATAAAATTGATTCAAGGCTAGTTCTAATAGATCTAAATAAGATACTGGTATAAGTTAAGATATTATAGATACTCTCACAATAGAATAGAAAACCTAATTAGGTGTTAATTATATTGTAGTTCTCAAAAATCAATACTAATCTTTGTCTTTCCTGCAAAATTAAATTTATATTATAAAAATATTTTAAATCTTTGTTTTAAAATAAAGATTCTTCTATAATCTTAACTTTTATCTAACTAAATATAAATAATAATATATTATTAAAAAATTGATTATAAGTATAGATAATGTATCCATCTCAAGAGATGATTAATATTAAGTGTTAATTAATTTAGAATAAAAAGATCAGAGTTAGTTAAAAAATTATTATTATTATTATTATTATTACTACATTTATATATAAATATGTAATAGGGGTAATTACATTTTCATCCCTAAATTTTGGTAAAACAACAAAAAAAGACACAAGTTGACAACATTTAACACATTAGTTCCTATTGTTATGGCAGAATTAAAACTCAAGAACGAAAATAAAAATTCATCCTTAGGTTTTTTTCCTTGTTTGTCTTCTTCGAAAAAAATGCAGTTCAAGATTTTTCCCTAACACGCTTTTTAGCTTATTTTTTACTGGTATGACAAAAGCACTCATTTGTTTTAATTTCTTACTTATGATCTACAATTGCTTCAACAGCTATTGCTCAAAATTACTTTCTCAAGCATCCCAACTGATTAGAGAATTTTATTAGGAAACCAAAAACCAAAATTGCTTCCTCACTTAAAAAACAAAAACCGAAAACTTGATCAGAAGTGCTTTGGGCGATGATTAATGACGGTCATGTGTGGGTTTTAAATAGTATTTTTGTACGGCAAGATATCTAACTCGATTATTGCTAATAAATTGAAAATTATAATGTGTATTTATGGGTTTTGATTTTCAAACTCCATTTTTTAGCAAGTTGGAAATCGATATGAATGTGGGTTTTAATTGAGGTATGGACGTGAAGAAAATTGAAATATAGATTTTGATTTTCAAGGAAGAAATGGAGGGGGTATTTGAAAATTGTATTGTGTGGTTGTTTTAGATATGAGTTTTGATTTTCAAACTCCATTTTTAGCAAATTGGAAATGGATATGAATGTGGATTTTAAATGAGGTATGAACATGAAGAAAACTGAGATATGGATTTAGATTTTCAAGAAAGAAATTGAGTGGGTATTCGTTGCTACTTAAGTTGTAGCCATGGTGGTTGGCTTTGCTCTGTGCTGCTCTACTGCAACTTGTATACTATTGTCAATATTGTTTTATGATTAAGCATAAATATATAATTGTGATAGATAATTCTTACTGTCATAATAGTAGCAGGGATCAATTTGTTAAAATTTTCCAAACTATGTCCTTATTTGTTGTTTTACCAAAATTCAGGGAAAAAAATGTTATTATCCCTATAATATTTTGAAATTCTTGGAATAGTCGGTTCTCAATTTACATTCATAATTGAGTACTAAAATAAAACTTGGTATTGTAAAAAGACCAAAGAAAAATATATATTAAATTGAAGATAGACAAGAGACAACGTCCCCAACTTAATTTTTTTCTGTTATATTTCACAATTTAAGAAAATTTTTATTGCTCTTAAATTATAACTAAAAAGAAACGAGAGAATGTCTGTTTTTTTTTTGAGTCAATAGTTCATTATTACTTATATTTTTTTAATATCCCATTATTCTCTGACTTTTATTTTATTTTTTTGATTTTATCCTTTAATTAAATTAGTTCATGTTTCAATTATAAAATGATAAAATAAAAAATATTTGAATTAATAAAAGGTGATGATGGGATATTAAAGAAAAAGGAATAATGAAGTATTGACTCAAAAATTTAGAGAATCAGACATTCTCCCATAAAAAAATTAAAGGGACATTTTTGCCCTATTACCAATTAATATTCTTGTATAAGGAAATTAAATCCTCTCTTAGTCTCTTCTCTTGCGGACGATCACCTTTTAAGGATTCATTTACATGAGTATAATTCTCCTATTTCTTTTCTGTTATTACTTTGTGGGAATCAGTTACAGGTGATATGGTTAATGTTATATATATATATATGTGTGTGTGTGTGTGTGTGGCTGCCATGTGTCATTATTGAATCCTTAAAATTCACGATGAAAAAGGGCAAGAGAGTGTATAAATTGCACAAGCACGAAGGCAGAATTATGCTTTTTCAAAAAGCATCACTGGCTAGCCATTTATATATAGCTAAATTAATTAATTACTCTTTAATTGATTTATAGGTTAATTTCTTTACATAGGGCAGAGCATTAATTAATAAATGAAAATGGGTATGGCTAGTTCTTTTTTCTCTCTTGTTTGCGTCCTTCTTTCTACTGCTGCTCCTCTATGCAATGCAGATCAGAGTTTCAAGACTTGTGGGATTAATGCGATATATCAGCTCGGCGATTCCACATCAGACACAGGCAATCTGATACGCGAGAATCCTCAATCTGTTTTAGCGCGGCCTCCCTACGGACAAACCTTCTTCAAGAATCCAACTGGTAGATCTTCAAACGGCCAGCTAATTATTGATTTTTTAGGTAAGACGTCCTTAATTCATTTCTAATTTCTCCCGATCATGATATATGTACGCAACTTGATTTATTTTCTGAAAAAGTTTTCGAATGGGTTTCAATATATATATATATATACACACACACACACACATATAGATCTGATCGGTAGTTAATGAATATTGCACCAACAACGACGTAATATCAAGCATATGCATGATCTTATTGAATCGTCGATCACATTTTGATTATGTTTATATCATATAAATAATTAATTGATAATTTTTAAAACAAATGACATCTAAATTTTAAAATTGATTATGGCTGGTAATTCCTAAAAAATGTTTAATTATAGTTAATATATGATTAATTAATTGCGGCAGCAACATCAGCGAGTCTTCCATTTCTGGATGCCTACTTGAAAACGAATGCAACATTTTATGGTCGTGGAAATGGAGTGAATTTTGCAGTTGCTGGCGCTACTGCTTTACCTTCAGAGACACTAGCGAATAAGAAAATTTCATCCCCAGTCACCAACAGTTCTCTCAGTAAACAGCTTGACTGGATGTCCATTTATCTCAATGGAATATGCAAAAATGCAGGTAAATTAAACCAAGCATATATATCTACGTAATTAATTAATTAATGTTATAATTAATATTGGATATATATGTAACATATAGATCATATATTATGCTCGCAGTACTGATTTATTTTGTCTGCTATATATGTATACGTATACATATATATATATATATATATATATTTGATAGATTGTACTAAGAAACTTGAAGATTCCATCTTCATGGTTGGAGAAATTGGAGGAAATGACTACACTTTTGCACAAATGAGCGGCAAAACTCCCGAAGAGATAAAGGCCTTGGTGCCTGAAGTTGTCGAAGCTACCAAGGATGCTGTTACTGTAAGTCGAGTCTTGCCTCCTAATTAATCAGAGTTTCCTTTTCAAACAATATATATCATGACTTATTACGAGGCGTACGTTTTGGGTGATGGTGAATTCTAGATCGTACCATGTGTATGTACATATATATGGCTTAGTGGTAGCTAGCTAACACGTAGGATGTCTTCTTCTTCTTCTTCTTCTTCTCTTCTGTTTGGACATTCCAGAAAGTCATAGGTCATGGTGCTCCTCGAGTAGTTGTTTTTGGACATTTTCCTGTGGGGTGTTTTCCAATCTCTCTCACCGATGTCCCGGCCAATGATTCGACTGCTTTTGATGAATTGCACTGCCTGAAGATCGCGAACGCCTTGTCATTGTATCATAATGAGCAGCTCCAAAAAGCCATTCTAGAGCTGAAAGCACAACATCCTAAAGTAGCTATACTATATGGCGATTTGTACAATGCATTCTTATCGATTCTGCGCAATGTTGATAAGCTGGGTGAGTACGTACTTTATTAACTAGTTCTATATATATATATATATATATATTATTGATTATAGATATATCATAACTATAAACTTGTTGGAAAGAAATATTAATAAATTAAGTTCTATATATATACATACATATATGTATGTATATGACCAGGCTTTGACGCTAAATCAGTGCAAAAAGCTTGTTGTGGCATCGGAGGTGATTATAACTTCAACGTTACAAGAATGTGTGGATCACCGGGGGTTCCGGTTTGCCCAGATCCGCAAAAATTTATCAACTGGGATGGAGTTCATTTGACGCAGCAGGCCTATTACCACATCTCTACGTGGCTTATTCGTGACATCTCCTCACAGCTTCGTTGTTAATCGAATATATATATATACGTACATGTCTGCATCTGTATCTGCATGTATTAATTAATTCTATCAATTAATTAAAAAAAAGATATTCGAAATTCTAAGTCAACAAAGAATAAGATTGAAAGACATATATACAAGAAAAATAATTAAAAGTACTTGAATTGATAAAAAAAAATAACAATGCAAATTATATAATTAACCTATAGCTAGCTAAGCTAGCTATGGTCATAAAAAAAAAAAAACATATTTATTAATTAGGATCCGGTGGCGAAACCAAACTCTCCGTATATGCTATAGAGCCGCCGACAAATTATATATCAAGTTTGCTTTCTTTAATTAGGTCTAAAATTAATTAACCGTATCAATCCAACCAATGATTTGTATTTAAATATATTAATCTCATTGAAAATTCTCGTCGATCTGTAAGTTTCTTCCAACTTCGACTGCACAGCACTCCGTATTCCTTCATCAATATTCATAACTCTACATATACGTACATATAAAATAAAAGACCTTGTCTCTTTCAACATTAGTCGTTGGCACGTCTTTTCTCAGTTCCATTCTACGTATCTCTATTACGTTTCCTAGCTCTTTCTAGCTTCTTGATTCTTAAAAGCTCCGCAATTGCATAAGAATGTAAACTTATTATTAACTACTTTTGTTCCCTTCTTTGCCGCGAATTACTTGTCCAATCCATAAAGGACGCCAGCTATTGCTATAACCTAACTTCTTTGATCCTATAAAATTAATTCTAATTTTGTTGCATCTTCTCTTCTTCTTATAAAATCCAATTTTTTATAACACCATAGCAATTGATCGATCGAGAGTGCGTAACAAAATCTTTTATTAAAAACGGCTAGCTAGTGGCCCTTCTCAAGTGGTACGGGACTTTACTTTCTGAGTCACTCTAAAGCGAAATTGTATCATCCCAAATCCAAAGTTGGTAGTAAATGACTCGAAAAGCAAAATTGTACCAATCCGAAGCCGGTTGTTTCAGAGAGTTATTGGTTATGGTGCTACATGAGTTCTGAATTTATGTTTTGGTTTGGTTTCAGAATGCTATTGGTTTTGGTGATACTCGATCGATGGTTGTTCCTAGAAACTTCCCAGGGGAAAATGTTTTAATTCCAATTTATCTCACAATGATTCAGCCTGAGGACTTGAACAATTAACTTGTCATTGTATCACAATGAGCGCTGCTCCAACAAGCCATTAATTCAACAGCTGAAAACCCAACATATATACATCTGAAAGTAGCTATAATATACGGCGATTACTCGTGGATTCTGCGCCATGTTCATTTGCTTGGTGAATATCCGCAGAAGATAAAACACTCTGTTTATGATTCTTACTTGCTTGATTATGACTTCAATCCCACAAATTTAAATTTGTACATGATATAGCTTCGTTTTAAATGTCTCCAAATTTATTAAGTTCCGTTCCATTGCAAAATTGATGGTTCATGATCAAGTGACCTTTCTTTAGATTTGAAGCCTATAGTATAATTTCAGCTCCTATATATGTACCGTTGTCAAGCATGGTCGAAACAACTCATAATCAAAATTAATTTTGTGGAGGTAAATTAATAGTTTCTGCTAACTTGACTGCACTCCATGTTCCTTCATCACCCATCACGCATAACATTCAGTAAGGTCGTAGCCGACAGACTAGACAAATTAAGGAGGGTTCCATTCAAATTAAGGAGACGCTCGTGAGCGCCATCATTGTGAGACGAGCCAGTGGTTGCTGTACCACGTCCATTAAAATTGAAAATGCCCCAAAGAATCTTGTAATCATTAGTGGATGGATCGTAACAAAAAACCCATATGGCAAAAAATTTGGTAATTTTTTATACATCCCAGTATTTCTCTTTTATAAAAAGAAATCTCTCGTGATTAAGAGCTATACGTACCAAACCGTTGCGTGCATGAGCCTGCAATACTAACATCTTTGCGTGATTTCTTCAATGGAAATTCAAGGTTAACTAAAGCAATTTCATCAGTGAAAGACGTTGCTGAATTGATATAGGATAATTTTATAATTTAATTAGTTTAAGAAGTTTTTTATTCTTATTAATTCAATTTATTATTTAATTTTTTTTTATTTAGGTAAGAGTTATTTTTCTTATTTGAATTAACTTGTAATAGTAGATTTCTTCTATTATATATAGAGAGCATGTACTAATTGTTTGAACAATCTTTTATTTCAATAAAATATTTACTTTTGATTTTATCCCTTATGAGATTATTATCTTAACACTCGTGTTTCGAGTCATTAGAATTATAATGACGTATAATCCCATCTGTTAACATATTTATTTAACCTATTATGTCAAAGAACAAAACAAGGTTCGGCATTCGACAAAGTTATTTTACCCCACTTGTTATCTCGCCTATATCAATTGGTATCAGAGTCCATTTCTGTATTAGGCAAAGTTTCATGTACCACTAAACACATACATCCTTTCACCAAAAGAAAAAATATTTCAAAAATAAAAAATTAGAATCATGGTCTATTACGCTAGGCATGGTGCATTGCTATTTGATGGAAAATATAGTTCTAAATTATTTTTATTTTGGTTGGATGATGTTAAAGAGTATTTTAAAGTTGAGAGGATATTTAAAGATAAACGAGTGCAATTTGTAACTTGTTTTTTGTTAAAAAGGAGTGCATCAAATTGGTGGAATATGTTACAAAAGAATGACTTACAAATCAAGAAGACAAAGTTTTATCATGGGATCAGATAAAGCGATTAATGGATTATGATTCATTCCTCTTGATTATTGTTTAATACGTCAAGATATAAGGTTTACTCATTTTTATGCTATGGAGTTTGAAAATTTTTATGGGCACTCATTTTTTTATGAAAGTGAAAAACTTTTAATTGAGAGATTTTTGAAGGGACTCCGTACTGATATAAAAGATTGAATGCCATCATATACTATCTATACATTACCATATACCATTCTTTTAGCTAAAGAAATTGAAGTATAACTAAAGATTGACTTAGATTGAGTTATTAGAGATGTTTTTGATAGTGTAGTTGAAAAATATCAGATAGTGACTGAAGATGTACTCGAAAAAACAACTAAAAACATGCCAAAAATTATATAAAAAAAGGTCTCATTTGATTTTAATTTGAAAATTGATAATGTGATTGAGCATAGGCAAGAAATTTAAATTGAAGATAATTCACTTGTCATTCACATGATTTTACCTATTCATATTAAAGATAAAAAGGCTATCCTTTAGAAAGATTTGGCTGTAAAGACAAATTTAGTTAGTGAGCATATCGAGTAAGATTTAGGAAGAGTTATTTTAAACTTGAAAATAGTTAGTTATTACAAATACACATATTTCAAAATAGTCATTAAATGTAAGTAAAAGAAAAAATTTGGATACTTCCAAATTTCAAGAATGTTTGCTGAGAAGAGTTATTTTTTTAAGTAATAAGATGATTTAATATTGTACTACATGTTTTATCCGCCAAATAAAACTCGAGGATAGGTTTTCTTTAAGAGAGGGAGAATTTGATGTAAGACAATTTTAGAATTTCATTAGTTTAGGAAGTCTTTTACTTGTATCAATTCAATTTATTATTTAATTTCTAGTTTTCTTATTTAGGTAGAAGTTATTTTTCTTATTTGAATTAACTTGTAATACTAGGTTTCGTTTATTATATATAGAGAACTTATACCAATTGTTTGAACAATCTTTTATTTAATAAAATATTCTCCTTTGATTTTATTTCTCATAAAATTATTATTTTGACACTCATATTTAGAGTTATTAAGGTTAAAACGATATTTAATCCTGTCTGTTAGAACGTTTATGTAACCCACTATATCAAAAAATCGAACAAGATTTGGTGTTCAACAAGGTGCTTTTAGGCCAGTTTGGAATTACTGTATATTTTGAAAAAATTCTACTTCTATTGTATTGTAGAAACAATCATTTTAAAAAAAAATCAATTTTGTATTTGGTAAATATATATATTATAACTAAAAATAAAAGTAAAAAAAATAACGAAAAGAAAAAATTTTATTTTTGACAATTTTATTTATCAATTAAAGTTGAAATTTAAAAATTATTTGTAAGGTTAATTTGGGTTTTTATAATTTTAAATGGATATATTTGGTATTATACTTAGAAATAAAAATATTTTTCAAAATTAGATTTTAAAAAATAATTCTTTTCTTACTTCTCAAAATCTGCTATATAATAATATGATTTTGTCAAAATCTGTTGTAAGATGGTATAATTTTATCAAAAGTGATTTTAAAAACATTTTATCAAACACCTAAAATAATTTTTGTTAGTTTAAAATTACTTTTATCTCTCCCAACAATAATCCTAAACAGACTCTTTATTTCATCCACTATCACGCCTGTGTCATAAATAGTCCCAAGAATTGAAGACCAGAAGATGTTGATACGAATAGAAAAAATTGGATCAGAAATTAGAGATAGTCATTGATTGCAAACTCATGCACTTAACTTGTACTATAGATTTGACGAGCAACCTTAAACCTTGAAAAATATATCGACCAGGCTTTCATAAAGAAGAAAATCAAAGATCCTTGTGCAAATCTTGTTGTGAATTATTTATTAACTAAACTCATAATCATCTATCTATTTGTAAATAGAGGGCGATACCAATAAAGTATTAAGATTAGGTTTGGGATGCTGTAGTTTACCTTCAGCTTATCCCGTGCATGTCTAGTCCATATGGTAAGAAACTCAAACTTTTAAAGAAATGCTTAATTTGAGGGGAAATAGATAGATATTGTCATATCATTTTTATTTTAAATTAACTATTTTATCTTTTAATTATTAAAAAAATATAAAATTTTATTTTAAAAATTAAATAGTCTATTTAAAAAATTATATATGTAATTGATATTATAAAAAAAATTTACAACAAATTTGAATAAAAAATTAAAAATCTAAATATTGTTATAACTTTTGAATTTAAATATTACAATATAAATAATATGCTAATTTTATATGTCTGTAATAGTTGAGTAATAAAATACTTAATTTAAAATAAAATTAGTCTTTTAATAGTTGGGATCCACCTTTTTTCTAATAGTTTATAAGTATTTATCAGATTTTAATATACTTAAGTTAAAAAATAAATACCGAATTTAAAAGAATAAAACATTCTAATAATATGAATCCACCTTTTCTTTAGTAGTTTATAAGTATTAATCAAATTTTAATATTATTAAGTTAAAAAATAAATACCCAATTTAAAAGAATAAAACCAAATTATAATCATTTTTAAATAAAAAAATAAGAATAATATACTCTATTTCTTTTACTAAGACGGATTTAATAGAAAATTTTTTTTTCTTCGAGTAACGAGATTTTAAAATTGTAGTTACCATAAAATGAAATCATTAGATGTTAATAAGAAAATAAAAGAGTGGGTGCACGTACGTGAAAAAGATTAGTTCCTAACTAATCATTGATGTTTATCAAACATGTTAATTGGCTTTTAAATTTAAATAAAAACACATAAGTTCTAAAAATATCAAAATAACATTTTTTTTTTTGTGTATTTAAGATAAAAACATGATAATTTAAATTGATTATATAATTTAAAATTAGAAGACAGTGAATTCTGTTGTTGCTGGCCTCCACTGCTAGCAGATAAAAAGAATTTGATCCTGGGCTGCCAACATTTCTCTCGTAGGTACAGCTTGACTGTGCCGGCAATTAGGTGTACATCTCCATCTTATCTAAATTAAATAATATTCAGTAAGTTAAAATTTCATTGTATATCACATGAATGTTTAATAGGTAGACTCTGCTGAAGAATTCTGTTCATGCTTGAAAAAATTAGAGAAAATGGCTACAATTATTTCTATATGCAGTAATTTTTGAGAGGAAGCTCCTGAACATCAAAGTAAACTAATCCCATGGTGCCTGAAGTTGTCTAAGCCATGTATTTATAATTATAAAGGATTTCGTTTGCTGCAAGTCTTCCCTTCTTCTCGCAAAATGACGTACTACTTTTAACTTAATTTGTGCAACACAAAATAATGCAACAGTACTCTTTAAGCAATAAATAACACGATCAAGATGATCATAATGCGTTGATGATATTTTATATATATATATATATATATATATATAGAATCTCATATACATTTGGAAACAAAAAAAATCCCCCCACGTATTTCTTTTCTTTTTTTTTTTTTTTTTTTTTTCCATTTTTTTTTTTATAATGGTAGCAGGGTTGATAGGTTGCTTGGGGTAGGGGTGAGATGAGAAATTAAGCCAAAATCCACGGGGGATGGATGAAGATGAAGATGAAGATGAAGATGAAGATGAAAAGAGAGCTAAAGAGCTTTATCCAATTTATAAGGGAATCAAATCCACTTAGGAATTCTACCCCCTCTGTCTTCCAAAGACCAACGCCACAAAACAATTCCATGTTCTTCTCCTCTGGACATATATGTATTAATTGATTACGCAAAACCAGAAAGGGGAAGACAAATCGCGTCCAACACGCAACCCCAACGTGCATTTTCTGAATTCTGCACCACCATCCAATCTTATTTCTATCTTTTTTAATTACACCTCATCACCTCCTTTTCGGTTAAATATCTCATCATCATCGTAGTATGCATCCCCTACCATTTTCATGTCTCGAGCTTTTTTTCATTCAAATGTTTTAAAATTTAAAAATATAAATGCATATATAAAATTGATATATAATTTGGAATTAATATATGTATATATGATATAATATCATGCATGAGCAGAGCTTAATACAGCTGGTTGTATATCTTGGTCTCTCAATTCTCATGGTGCCTTGTTCATTTCAATAATAACAAATGAATTTAAATATAATTATATTTTCCCATATTTTTTTCCCTTTTTGAAAAAGAAATAATTGGATACAATTTCTGATGACACAGAATGGTCAGCAAATCCTGGTTAAAAGAAGTAAAAAGTAAGGGAATGCTGTATTTGGCGGCAGAAGTATCTCAAACTGACCCAATATATAATATTCAATAATAAAATCCAAATCCCTGATATTATATTCTATTATAAGTCGTAGTGTGGTGCGTACTTATTTGTAAAGAAATAAAAAATCAGGTAGTAGGATGTTATTGTCCCGTATATACATATATATATGTATATATATTTTCCCCCTTATGAAGCACACGGTAAAGTACTAATCAGTCTAATCTCTGCATGCACGCAGGCAGCTGGCACCTTGATCAAACCGGTAAGAATAAGATTCACTGCTCTGCTTGTCAAATTCTAGGTCAAATCTCTTCTACATGGCATATGCTATGCTATCTATTCATGATCCCTTCACAAATTGGACCCAACAGAATTCTTTTCGTAGCACGTGGACACCACGTGCCATGTTCTATTCATTTTTCGTTGGTGAGTATGTTTCACTCTTTGAAATAGAGAGCAGTCGTCATGATGAGTTGCTGTTTTGATTAATTACTCACTCCTAGTCTTGATTGAATTTCTCAAATGGGTTTCTGAATTTTCTTTTTTCTTTTTTTTAAAAAAAAAAAACTAATCGTAAGAAATGTAGTGGGCATTCATGGCTTTTTCTACAGATTGAAAAAACTTTTGATTGCTTGCACTTCAGGTGTCTTTAAAGAATGTCCACTTCAGGACTCAATCTCTTTAATTCTCTCTTTCTCTTTCTCTTTCTCCTTTTCTCTCTCTTTTTTTTGTATAAATGCATGCATGGCCTTGCTTTCTTTGCTTTCCTTGCTTCCAAACTTGAGCTCTCTCTCATTTGAATTTTGCACACTGAGCTTTGCTACTGCATATAGCCATGGGGCGCTACTGCAAGGGTGGGTAGCTCTTGTTGGAGAAGCAGGGCACGTGCAATTCATAAATATATATACTTTCATGACTTTGCACGTGCTCCCCTTCTCCAACACGTGTTTCTCACTCTCTCCAGCTCTCATTCTCCTCCATAGTATACACAGAAGAAGATTATTACTGTGTCCAGTCGCATATATTACAGGTACATTTCTTGAATTTCTTCTCCGCTTATACTCTTTCTTTTCACTTCGCATCTGATACTTTTCTCATACAGATCGATGAACTTCTCTTCAGAATTGTAAATATATCTGTGCATCTTCTCTGGTTTTCATTTGTTTGACTTTGATATACATATATTTTCTCTGGTTTTCATTTATTGATATAAATATATATATATATATATATATATAGCACCATGATCGTACTGCTGTAATTAGCTTTCTGATAGTAATACTGTCAGCTTTTAACCTTCTGCAGGAAAATTAGGACTTTGTGTGTAACACAGGCAAATATATGGCCTGCTTATTTGTTTATCGAAGAAGGCACGGATCTACACGTGTTAAATTTTCACCGTAAAATTGTAGTCAAGGACCACATAATAATGATTAAAATTAATCACTGTAGTTTTACAGGCTAAACATATATCTATATATACATGTAGCCTGTAGCTGGACATATTATTAATTTTGGTGTGAAGACTGGGCAAAACTTTATAGTAATAACTATTGAGTACGGATCCTGTTGGATGCCGAAATTGTCAATATCAGTGCCCTTTGCTAAGAGACTAGTTGATAAAATATAAAATTTGGAGGCAAGTTTTTATAAGGTTCTCGTTTCGGATAATACTGTTTTCTTTGCGCATATTATGTTAATTAACACATGAAAATATCCCAGTTTCATAGCAAAACGCGTATGATTTAGTTACTGAAAAATTATACTGATATGAAACAACACTATGCTCTATGGACCTACAATTTGATCAACACCTCTTCCTGTCTCTGTGATGTCGTTGGTTATTATGGAGAAGGAGAATCTATAATCTAAAGCAGAAAGACAAACATGTATGATTATGAATGAATCTGTCACAATTGATGGCGTAAGGTTGATGAAGGCGGAAGCTAAGCAATTAAGTTTTGGCAGAGTCGAGACAAAAATTTTAAAAACTATAAAAGCAAAATAAGGTAAGCAACTGGTACTTTCACTTTTACCCTAAGAAAGTGGGGGACTCTGTCTGTCTCTGGTGCTGGTGGGTTCCTTTTTTATAGGCCATAAAGACGTTGGAAATTGAAACGGAGACGAAGGAGACAAGAAATGCAGTAATGCCTGCCCAGATATGAAGAACCTTAAAACGCAAGCAATTGCCTAAACACATGGTGCTGCTTCTGCTACCTGCATTAGTACTGCATGTATGTATATGACAGAGTCATATCCAGTAAATTCATACATATATAGATATATGTGTGTGTGTGTGTTATATAATATACATCCCATAGACTCTTACGTAATAATTCTAAGTATTAATTCTTACAATCCCAACTTTTGTTGTTATAATTTTCAATTTTCGTTATAATTTTTAAATATTATGACTAATCAATTGAAGTCTTTAGAATAAAACTGAATGTTCCTTGCTACTGTAATTGAGTTACATGGCTGGAGAGAGAGAGAGAGAGAGAGAGAGAGAAAGAGATTGATATGTGGGGAGGAGGGATATTAAGTATATGTGGGACTGTGTACACGCAAATACAGAAACTCAGATCTCGAGGTTGAAGAAGACAACATGAGCCAATGATTATGTCATATATATCATATATGCAGGCAGGCATGAGGAGGCTCGGCTTCAGGCTGAGTATATTTCACTTCATACCCTAATGGTCCCACAACAAATTTAAATATTAGCAGACGTTGAATACCAAAAATTCTTGCCCTTGAAGTTGAGAGCTAACATAATTTCTTTTATTAAGGGGAGGTTTCAAACTCTAACACTTAGATAAAAAATTTGGAATTCAAACACTTATCTCTCTCCATTAGTCAACTGTATGTATCAAGGACAATTTGGTAAAATTAGAAGTAATTTATTCCTTTTTATTTTTGCATTTGTGTTTTTAGAAAAATCGAATTTCCTGTGAAATAATTTCAATCCTCAGCAGAATTGTAATCGAATTAGAGACTTCAGTGGCAGCGATTGTAACAGCGGTCGGAGAGCTGGTGAATTTCGTTCAGTTTACAAAGAAATCAATCTAGCTTTCCATTTTTTTTTTATCGACTCCCACCGAGTTCTCATTCCTTCGCATTTGCTGTGTCCGTTCCTCAAAATTCGTCGCACAATCATACGTCCAGATCAACCTTTTTTGTCACTCGCAACCTCTTTCAAACCTTCAAGTTGTTCCTATTTTGTTTTAACATTCATTTAAAGAAGAATCAGTTGATGAGAGAATATTTTGTATGCATCCTATGAAGATAACTACTCCAACGGATTTAAAAACACCAAAAATCACCAAAAAAAAAAAATTGATCTCTCGTTTGCTAAGCTTTTCACTCATTTTTTTGTCCCTCTCATACAGGAATTACACATGTTAGCATTTACAAGCTTTGGCCATTGTTCTCTTCTTTACATTGCTTCTGTCGATGACAGGTGTGATGGCATAGCAACTTAATCTGGTGCCTTCGTCGAGCATGAAAGCTAGAGCTACATTTCCAGTGACTGTTTCCTCTGTCGTTGTTTTCTCTTCGTTGCTTTTCTTCTTCATTGCTCTTCTAATGCAGTAGAAGGCTTTGGGAGAATTGAGAGAGATTTATATATTTAGTTCTTGTTATGCATTTTTTTAACATTTTTTTTTTGGCTATTTTTTATGGGTGATTTGGTGTTGGCATGAGTGAGCTGGCAGCATGTATTAGTTATTGTTAATTATTTTTCTCCCTAATTTTTGGTAAGGTTTGTGATTTTTTCTAAATTTCTTTATATAATATACTTTCTATATTATATATAATAAGATTTGGTATTATTTATACAAAAAAATATAAAAAGACTACTTTTGTTATATGCACAGTTTTGAAACATAAAGATAAATCATTTCAGGTTTTGATGAACATATTATGAGCCATAGAAGGATGCTTGGATGTTTAACTTCAATAATGCTGGATTCATCAGCTACTTAACTAGGCCCATCCGAATATAATATTTTATCTTTGGTTCTTGTCCTTGTTCAGAATTTGACAAACCAAGGATAAATGTGTTTTTTATATGATAATGAATGGATGTGGATATGTCCAAGAAAGGTAAATGTTTGAATTCTCAAACTTTCTCTCTAGCTGTTAAAATCCGAAATCTCACAAGAGGCATGTGTTAAATCCCTTTTTTATTACACTTCACTACTTCAGGATGTAACTTTGTATAAATTTTACAATATAATTTTGTAGGGTAGAGTATATTTTAAAACGAGCTTGACCCAAGTCATACACTGAAATATAAATGCTGGGAAATCATATATTCCATTTTATAAAGTCTGTTTGTTAATCTGTTAGAATAAATGATATTTTATTACTGAGTAAAAATATACCTGCATGCGCTACGGCTGCTAGTGCTGGCAGTCAGTCCATTTCATTTGCATGAGCATTTAACCATCGCCGTCACTAGTGCTTAAACAATGGACACACCTAATTTTTTCTTGTACAAAGCCAATAAATAATCATCCATGCAACGCTCATACAGCGAAAATTTCCTATAGTTGCCAATGAAGTGCGACATGGAAAACAAAATAATCTTAGATGTTGCGGAGAACCTAATTCTGCTTTCTAATCTTAAGTTCCTGGCAGCAATTACTCTCATTGCGACTTCTGCATACCTTCTCTGTAGATCATCCAAGCATGTTTATCTGATTGATTTCATATGCTATCGGGCACCAAACACTCATAGAGTTCCAGTTTCCACTTTCATAGAACAAGCAGCAAGATCAGGACGTTTTGACAGCAAAACTGTCGAGTTTCAAACCAAAGTCATGGAAAGATCCGGCATCGGAAACGAAAGTTATGCACCAGGCGGCACACATATGCTACCATATGATCGTTCGTTGAAATCCAGCTTGGAAGAAGTTAAAATGGTGTTGTTTTCAGTTGTCCAGGATCTCTTCTCCAAACAGAAAATAAATCCCAAATGTATAGACATTCTTATCACAAATTGCAGTATTGTATGCCCTACTCCGTCTTTGTCTGCAATGATGATCAATAAATTTGGACTTAGAAGCAACGTAAAGAGCTTTCATTTGTCCGGAATGGGCTGCAGTGCTGGACTTTTGTCCATTTCCTTGGCGAAAGATCTCCTCAGAATTCACAAAAACTCTCTAGTTTTAGTCTTCAGCATGGAATCAGTTTGCTCCAATGTTTACCAAGGAAAAGTCAAATCTATGCTGCTTTCCAACTGCTTGTTTCGGATGGGAGGTGCGGCGATTTTACTATCAAATCGGAAAAGTGACAAGCATAAAGCCAAATATGAACTTCAACATTTAGTCAGGACACACCTTGGAGCAAAAGAAAGTGCACACAAGTGTGTTTTCCAGGAATCTGATGACGAAGGATTTACCGGGGTCTCCTTAGGTAGATCAATTCTACAAGTAGCTGGTGAAGCACTGAAAACAAACATGGCAACACTGGCAACAATGGTGTTGCCATATTCTGAGCTCATCAGATATGGTATTTCAGTAGCCTGGAAGAAAATTTGGCCGCCTGCAAGAAAAAGAGGTCCATATATACCGGATTTCAGGAAGGCTTTTGAGCATTTTTGTATCCATGCAGGTGGGAAAGCAGTGATTGATGCTATTAAGGAGAATCTAAGGTTGAAAGATAAGGACGTGGAAGCTTCAAAGATGACACTTTATAAGTTTGGAAACACATCTTCTTCTTCAGTTTGGTATGAACTCGGGTATCTTGAGGCAAAAGGTAGGGTTAAAAGAGGAGATAGAATCTGGCAATTGACATTTGGAAGTGGATTCAAATGTAACAGTGCTGTCTGGAAATGCATTTCGAAGATGAAAGTGGAGAAATGTTCTAATGTTTGGTGGGAAAACATTGATCAATACCCTGTAGAGGTGCCAGATGTTATTGATCATTGATGTAAGTTAGGCAATCAGTAACAATCCAGTAAGAACATAACAAATAAAGTGCAGAAACTTAGTTTATAAAACTAAAATAAGTTATGACCAGTGAGCTTCTATTTTCTATGTATAGTGGCAGTTGAAGTCAAAATACAACTCATTGACCACTTGATTAGAAAAAAATTGTGGATATTAGTGTTGATTTTCCTGTATAAAGAAAAAAATTTGAAATCTATTCAGTCCCTCAACTTTTATGTCCTAGAAGATGAACGATTTTGTTGTTATGTTCATTATATTCCAGGGGCCAAGAACAGAGCTCCTCTATTTTCATACCTGAATTGGCCACCCACTTGTACATCCTTCCTTCGTTTTTAAGCATGTCATAAAAATATTCGGCATATGACATAAATTTTTTTTTTTCAAGTGAAATTAAGCATTTTACTGAAATGTGGCACACCGGTTTCTAAGACTCGCCATCTTTCTTTGCATCCTTTCTTTTTGGTTTTCTAATGACTTAAGAATTTTAGGGATGGCAACGGGCGGAACGAACAGAAGAACCCAATTCGGCTCTCCACTGGGCCGGGAATCCTCGTTCCCAACTAAGTACCTTCCTACATTTATTCATTAAGATATATAAATAAACTTATTTAACTAAAAATACATATTTAATTGATATTATAAAAAATATTATTTTTAAATTATTATTATTTAATATAAGACAATTTTTCTTCATACAGTATTTTAATATTATAAAAGGTACACTTTTGTTCTACACGTAGCTTAAAAATGGACACTTGGTAATCTTAGCGATGGAGAGAGCCAGTTGTTGCAGAGTCATATACCCATATTATAACGGATTAAGATAAACTAATACAAACCAATTGTAAAAGTATAATAATTACTTTATTTCCTTTTGAATAAATCTAATAGAAAACAAACAAATAAAGTAATAATTTTTGAGTACAAAATTAATTCTTAAACAGTAATTATATCATTAACAAAACAACCATAACACAATCAATTTTAACGTGGAAAATCTCTCCAATGTAAGGAGTAAAAACCACGGAACCGTAGTCCACCCAAAAACTTCACTATAATCAAATAATGAGAAAATATAATTTCTTTCTAACTAGAACTCCACAACATTTTTAAGATCACACAATTTTAGCAAACAATCAAATTCTACAAAGAATAAAGAGAGTTCAAGAAAAATATCACCACAATTGTGGCCTAACTTTCAGTTACGAAATCTGGAGAAAAGAATCTCCAAATCAGATCTCTACCGTTAAGAATTTAGTCCTTTGAGTTAGAAAGATACTGATAAAATTTCAGTTCAATCAGACCACAAATCGATTTCCGATCAGTCACTTGATCAAAGTTGTCCTGAGTTTACTATTTTACCTCTCTCTCGTAAATAGTACTCGCTCTCTATAAAAACGATAAGCAGTATCCATTTTCTCTTCTTAACACATATATATATTATAACAAAAAATTAAAACATTAAATTTTACTTAAAAAAGAAACTAAAATATTTTTGAGCTAATTGAACTTAGTTACTGTTGAAGAAAAATTTGGACCATATCTAAATAGAAAGAAACCTAACCCAATATAATGGTTGTCGCAGGGCAGGGCGTTGACTTGCCTGCAAATAAGACTTTTAGGACCACTGCATTCAACACCAGGACTACCAATTCCAGTTCCAGAGCATTCTCTCAAAGTTTTTAAATCTCATTGCGTGAATTGATCACCCACAGGTAAATTCTTCTTTTCGGCTTTTTTATGCTTCAGTAGTTCAGCATGTAAAATTAACCAATTTTCTTGATACCTAGTAATAATATATTTATGATTTTAATTAATAAGACGTAGAGTATCATACTCTCTGCTCCTAGCAAGGCCCAAACATTATTTATCCATGAATAATTGTTTATGGTTGAGTTCCACACTTCCTGGGAAGCTAGGCAGGTTTGTTTGTGCAATTTCTTTCTGGTTTGGATTTGTAAGAGCTCTGATATAATTTCATTCTGGTTTTAATTATATATCTTGATATTACTGATGATGAATTGGATTTTAAGAAAATCCAAGCAGAAGGAAGATAGAGCAATCCTTACAATGAGGAATGGCGAAACTGTACTAAAAGAGTTGATTGCAGCTTCTAACGGTAAATATCATCCTTTTCGTATTTTCTCTGCTCAAGAACTTAAGATAGCTACGAACAACTATGACGAGAATAATCACGTAAACCAATACTTTGTCTATAAGGGTTTTTGGAAGGAGCGACCAATTTCTGTTATGAATTTTCAGAGCCATTTTCAGGATTATGCATACAAATTCTGTATTAATAATATAGTATATGCATCACAAATGAGTCACAAACATATTTTAAGGCTAATTGGATGCTGCTTAGAGACTGAAATTCCTATTCTAGTCTTTGAATCTGTTGAGCATGTGTCTCTCGTTGATCTTATTCACGGTCCTCCTCCACCTCATTTTGAACCATTAGTATTGCCAAATAGGTTAAAAATTGCAATGGACATAGCTCATGCAGTTGCATATCTTCACGTTGGATTTCCCAGGCCCATCATTTTTAGAGATATCAAACCATCACGTATCTTATTCACCGAAGAAAATGTTGCCAAACTCTTTGATTTTTCACTATCAGAATCTATCCCAGAAGGTCAAACCCACATAAAATTTGATAAGGTGACAGGGACAATGGGATACACTGCACCTGAATATGTGATTAGACGTGAAGTGAATGAGAAGAGTGATGTTTATAGTTTTGGTGTACTTCTACTTGAGCTTTTGACTGGAAAAAAGGTCTATGACAAAGCTCGTGCTCAAAATAGTAGTGATGAACATTTACAATATCGTTGGACGAAATATGATGGTGATGAACATTTAGTATATCATGTGAAGAAATATATTGAGAATAACAGATTTATTGAGATAGTAGATCCTATAATCATTGAAGACAGGTCATGGCCTAAGAAAGAGAAAGAGCAACGATTACAAGCCTTTCAAAAACTTATCTTTCAATGTGTCGCCGAATCGCCAGAAGATAGGCCAACAATGGTTGATGTTGCAAAAAAACTCAGACAGATGTATCGCTCTTGCATCTAATTTTAGAGATTCCTATTGTTTTCATGTTTTGATTTTCCATGTGGCAGCAGTTGTAGCTTGTTATGTATCAACAAAAAAAATTATTTATTTTTTTAGGTCTGCACTCATTCTCCTCAAATATATATAATTCATGTATTAGCTTTGGGCACCTGCCATGAAACATACAAGAAGGCTTCAGATCATTTTCAGACTAATGCATGTGGGAAACCAGTAATTGATGCTATTAGTTGTAAACATAGGGATGCGGAAGTTTAAAAGATAATGTTATATAACACCATTCACAGGTGCGATAATCTCCTTGTCATCAGCAGGTTGTTTTTTAGAATTATAGAGGAAGTACATATAATTTTATGAACTCTGTAATAGTTAGTAGATTACATATATATTTTAAAGCATATAGCAATTATAATTTTTTGCCTTTCTTTTAATTAAGTTATTAATAATATGTCCTTGGCAAACCATAACCATATGAAACTGATTGCAATTAATAATTATAGTTTCTAGAGGGGTTCAATTTTAATCAAAATTGAAGCATCAGGAAGGAAGATACAGATACAGATAAAACAACAACAATTATGATGAGGAAAGGCGAAAGTGTACTAAAGGAGTTGATTGCCGCTTCAAATGGTAGATATAATCCTATTCGTCTATTCTCTGCTCAAGCACTCAACATTAGCAGCCAACAACTATGACCAGAAAAATTTCATAAAAAGAGAGCACTTTCTCTATAAATTATAATATAAGGGTTTTTTGCAGGCAGCCTTATTTCTGTTATGAAATTTAACATAACCACCAGAGTGCATATGAATGTTGTATTAATAACAAAATTGTATATGCATCATAAATGAGCCAGCCACAGTCATACTTGAAAGCTGATAGGATGCTGCTTGCTTAGAGATTCAAATTCCTACTTTAGTTCTTCAATATGTAGAATGCGGGGCTCTTGCCGATAATATTTGAAATCCTTTTATACCTTTACTATTGAGTATTGGCACATAGATTAAAGATTGCAATGGACATAACTCATGCAGTGGCATATCTTCACCTTGGATTCTGAAGGCCAATCATTTTTTAGAAATATCAAGCCATTCAATATCATATTCAATGAACAAAATGTTGTCAAACTGTTTGATTTTCAATATCAAAATCTATTGCAGAAGGTGAAACCCATATAAAAGGTAAGCTGGAAGGAACACCAGGATATGTTGCACCTGAAAAGTGCGATGTTTATAGTTTTGGTGTACTTCTACTTGAGCTTTAACTGGAAAAAAAGTCTTCTGATAACGCTCGTGCTGAGAACAGTACTGCTGATGATCCTCTTTTAACGGATTATGTGAAGAGATATATTGAATGTAATAGATTTAGTGAGATAGTAGATCCTACAATCTTTGAAGACAGGTAGTTTCCTGTAGAAGAACTGCAATTGCAAGCTCTTATACAATCTACGTTGAACTGTATTGATGAATCACAGGAACATAGGCCAACTACCATTGATGTGGCAACGCAACTTATACAAATGTATCGCTCTTGCATGTAATTTTATATATTTATATAAACGAAAATATATTTGTTTCAAAGAAGATTTTTTTTTGGTTTGATTTTCATGTTTTCCCCCGTTCCCCTTCTGACGGCAGAAGAGTATACTGCTATGAACAGTGTATTTTACTGCTGTATTTGCTACAAATCTAGAGAAGATTAAAATCAATCAGTTTTCACTGTAGAAGTTGAATTCAAGATACAACCCATTGATCATATGATTAAAAAATAAAAATAAAAGAAAACACTGTGCGGATCTCAATGTTCATTTATTTATTTATTTTTTTGGATCAAGAAAAAGATTTCAAATTTCTGAAGTCAAATCTCTTAACTCTTTTATGACTTTGAACCTCCTGCAGACTAAATTGAATGAGTCACAGGAGCATAAATCATTTTCATACTTGGAAGAAGAAAGTAGTTGCGTCTTATGTTCATTCCTCTCCACGGGCCAGGTACAGAGCTCCTCTGTTTTCTCAACTTTCATGAAAATATTCAGCGTATTACATATCTTTCTCTTTGAAGTGAAAAATACGTGTTCACGGGTTATTGGCACAAATATCTCACCTAAGAGTCACTGTAGATGATGGCTTCGTGTATGCTAGCAATCAAGTTTTCCGAAAAGGAAGATAGGAAAACATGTCTAATGAAGAATGGCGGAAATCTACTTGAAAAGTTGATTTCATCCTTTAATGGTGAACGCAATCCTATTCGAAGCTTCTCTGCTGAAGATATCAAGACAGCAACAAGCAATTACGACTTGCGAAAAGTTACGACAAAAGGGTTAGTCTATAAATTGTACAATGGATTCTTGCATGGCCGCTCTGTGTCTGTTATGAAGTTTCAAAACAATGACACGTTTGATGCACACGAATGGTGTTTGAAGAATATTGCATTTGCGTCACAAATGAGGTTAGAAATAATTTGAAGTTGATTGGATGTTGCTTAGAAACCCAAATTCCCATTTTAGTTTTTGAATCTGTGTCATATGAAACTCTCGCTAATTTTATCCATGGCCCTCAACCATCTGATTTTGAGCCTTTTCTGCTGACACGAAGGTTAAAGATTGCACTGGAGATAGCTAATGCACTTACATATCTCCACGTTGGATTTCCTCGGCCTATTGTTTTCAAAAACATCAAATTATCAAGCATCCTATTTGGCGAAGATTATGTACCCAAACTGTTTGATTTTTCACTTGCAGAATATATAGCAGAAGGTGAAACTCACATAGAAGATGCAGTCCCAATAGGGATAATGGGATTTGTTGCACCTGAGTATGTAGCTACGGCGATTACAATGAGAAGTGCGACGTTTTCAGTTTTGGGGTATTGCTACTTGTGCTTTTGACTGGAAAAAGAATGTATTTCGTTGATGAAGCTGGGGATCATTATTTATTGATGCAACAAGTTAAAAAACATATTGAAAGTAATACGTTCGATGAGATGGCAGATCCTGTGATTCGCAGCGATAGTCATAGACAATCTTCTGAAAAAGAGCAGAAGGAAGACCAACGATTGCAAGCTTTCATAAAACTTGCTCTTAAATGTGTATGTGAATCAGCAGAAGGAAGACCAACGATGATCGATGTAGCAAAACAACTAAGGCAAATTCGTGGTTCTGGTTAGTGGCTTAGTTTTCATTTATGTATTTTTTTTTATACATTTCATGTCTTCATTTTCTATAGTAGAAATGGCTAGCTTTTACATAAATAAAAGCAATTAACGTAACAAAATTTGTATTTGATTTTAATTTACATCTGAGAGCAAATTTTGTTTGAAGTGCAGGAATAGTCCAAATGGATGTGCTTCAGAAAGCAGTAAACTTAAAAACCACTTTAAAGTAAAGTCTTCTACACCTGGATTAGCAAAGGAAACTTCCAGCCTTGTAATAACGGAAATTAATTTGGAAATTTCCTGGTGGCCAATTTTTCTACTGTTACTAAATGTATTGAGCCTGAAAATCAACAAATCATACTTATCTGGTTGACTTGGAAGAGAAGACTTGCGTCTTTACAAGAAACACGAAATCTGGATATCTATTTCTGCTTTAGGTGCAAATTCTAATCTTATATCCACAAGTATATTCCCGTTGTGAACCTCTTTATATGTATTTCAGTATTGCTGCAGGTAAATATACTACATTTTGTAAACATGAAGTCATCTACGAGTAGTTCTCTACTCTTTCAAGAAGGAAGGGATTCGAATCCCACGGTGACATTGGGATAAAGTTTGCTCAAATTGAACAGAGATTTTCAGTCATGAGATGGGGTTGGTCCGGCCCTAGTTTCGCTTCCTCTTAACAGTAATAAGAGTTGCTAAATTAAAAAGCAAAATATATGTTCAACTTTTCTCTACAAAGAGTGAAATAATTTTAATCAAGAACAACTATGATAGAGATAGAGGGCAAGTCATAGGAAGAGAAGAGATACTGATTTTTACAAAATCTAATCTGCAGGAACGGGACTCTCCAGTTTCTGTTATGAAGTTTGAATGCTACAGAATGTTTTAATAACATCAAATGAGTCACAGAAATGTTTTGAGATTGATCGAAATTGTTGCTTATTAGAATCTCCAATTCCGGTTCTAGTTTTTGAATCTATAGAGCCAGGGAATCTTTGTGATCGTATTCACAGTTTTCATCCGCCACTGAGCCATTAGTATATTGACAGATAGGTTAGAGATTGAAATGGAAATACCTAATGCTATTGCATATCTTCACGTTCGATTTTCGAGGCCCATCAATTTTGGAGATATCAAGCCTTCACATATATATCCATTCAACGAACAAGGTGTTGCTAAATTGATTTATTTCACTAATAGCTAGAATCTATTCAAGAAGGAGAAATCGACAAAAAAGATAATTAAGCTGGCAGGAACATGCGGATATGTTGCACCTGAGTTACGTGACATCATCTTATTGCTATGAAAAATATGATGTTTAGAGTTTTGGTTTACTCCTACTTGAGCTCTTGACAGGGCAGCTAGTCCAGGATAATGCGCGTGATGATCTTTTACCAGATTATGAGAAGAAACATGTTGAAAATTAGCCTTATCATGAGCTGTCAGATCCTGTGATCTTTGAAGACTGCTGGTCCTTTCCTGGGAAAGAGTAGCAATTGCAAGCGTTTACAGACCTCGCACTTAAATGTCTCAAAGAATCACCGGAAGATAGCCCCACAAATATCGTTTATGTTGCCAAAAGATCTCAGAAAAATGTATTTATATACAGAAACCTTCTGCTACTGATAACCAAGCTTTGTTATTTGATTTTACTTGGTTGCCTCAGCTTTCACTGTGATCTTATTGCTATAAGTTGTTGCATTTGAGCTTTGAACATCATAGAGTATGCACAGATTCTGCATGCACTTGCAGATGCATATATAAACAGGGGAGTGAGGCTAACAAGATTCCTGATAACCCTTTTTTCTCCCGTTGAATTTGTTCTGTGCTTGAATTCTCACGTCGTGGTGGGCTTGAATACACTCCTTTTAGTTTATGCAGTTAGTTAATCATTTTGTTTGCATTTACATTGTGAGGAAAATTAAAGGCTAATAAGTCTGAATTTTGATGAATGCAAGAGTAGAAGTTTTATTCAAGTCCAGACGCACGCACTTTCTGGCCTACTTCTGCATAGCACAGGTTATATTTATGTATACCAGCAGATATTATGGTATGGGAAATTGTGAAGTTCAGCTCAATTCAGTTCAGCTCAGCTCAGCTCAGCTCAGCTTCACCAAGTAATCCTTATCAACTGCTCCATTTGGAATAATTAATATATACTTTTATATATTAAAAGTATTTTTGTGAATAAAAAAGGCGCTTTCTACAGCCATAATAATAATAAGTAAATACTGCTTTGCTTTGCTTCTTGAACACTAAAACAAATTGAAGTTTTTGTTGCTTTTAATAATGATTGCAGAAGAGACGCAACTTGAAAATGTTTGTGAGTCTAATCATAAGATAGGAATCTTCATTCTTATTGAGCACCCAAATCACTTTCTCTTCTTCTTGTCCTCTAACCACCAGACAAAATTACATCACTTTTTATACCTTGCCCTTTCCTTACAAAATAGAGCCAATTTTTCTGCAATCCAATCCCTATAGATTATATATATATATATATATATATATAAGAGAAAAAAAAAAGAAAAAAAGAAAATTGCAAACACCAATTTTTTCTTAACTGGTTATCTGTTTCTGATTGACTAAAGGAAACACTTGAATGGAGATATAATTTTGACACTGATTAATATTTTATTAAACTAATTAACTTTTAGTTATCAATATTAAGCTCTCTAATTTAATTCCATATATTTCAAATCAAAATATAATAGTATGCGACGTTTTAAAAAAAAAAAAAAGAAAGAAATATGTTATAAATTGCCATATTAAGCGCAGACAAAAACAAAGCAAGAAAGAAAATACATAATCGTAAATTTGGAAAGAAAAGGGAAACCTTTTGATTCAAGGTATCTATCTTTATTCTCTCTCTTCCCATAGTGATGGAGGGAGTGGGGTCCAAACATCGTTGTTCGTTGATCCTGTGAAGGGGTCCGACCTTCGTATCACTTCATCACCGTCCAATTCAATCAAATCTCGCCTTATCATTTCTCTTTGTTAGTGTCCGTATACTATTATTATTAATATTATTATCATTATTATTATTATTATTATTATGATGTTACTTTTGCAATCAATACTGCTAAACCAGTGCTTTATTAATTGTTAAAAATTATGACTCATGACTGACATTATTAACATAAATTTTATTATTTTCATATTTTCATATTTACTATTAAAAATTATGCGAGAAATAGATATAAACAGCGTTATCAATATTTTCAAATATTTAAAAGAAATTTAACTAAAAATACCTAATATTTGAACTGAAATTTTAGTAATACTCATTATTCAAAATTTGTTAAAAAAATGACTCATTTAAATTTTTTTAGATAAAAATATTTCTATTAAAAGTATATATTGATCATTTTTAAAAAAATTTAATGAGAATATTTTAATCTGAATGAATTATTTTTTAAACATATTTTAAATAGTAATTATTTAAAAAAAATTAGATTTCTTATTTGATTATTGTTAAAATTCTCTCTATATTTAATAATTATGCATATATATTATATATATATATTTTACATTATTGATATAAAGATTATGAAACTATTTTCTCCATAATTATTTGACATAAGTAGAAGGCGTAGCGAATAACTTTAACCAAAACAAATATATATATATATATTTACAAAATATTTAAGATATAATGTAAAATCTACACATGCATATAAATTATAAACAGTGGAGTAGAGATACGTACGTAGGAGTATAGATAAACTATTTCACCATCCAAAATTTTACCGCTAATCTATAATTATTATTACCATCATTTGTCCTTCTCGTTCTCTTCTCAGCTTGGCTCGAGTTTTCTTCTCCTCTCCTTTCGTCTTTCATTCTTAGGGTTCTTAAAAATATATTATAAGATCCAACCAACAATCTCAAATTTCATCTAACCTCTCTTTTTCTGTAAATCAAATTAAGGGTTTTTGTTTTCTTTTCTCTTTGTGGCAAATTAGGGCACAAAGTTTAACCCCATATATATATATTCAGACAATTACCGCCAAAGACACTGCACTTAGTTAAATTTTTAGGGATTTGAGTTTCTATTCAGTTGACAAGTCTCATAAATATTTCTTTTTGGGCAGATCAGAGCACGAATTGTGTATGATTTAACAATTTTTAGTGATTTTTTTGAGGGTTTTGGTGGGTAGTTTGATTTGTTGACTTTTGTTTAAGTTGTTGATTGGGATTGGCTGAGATTGACTGGTACTGGATTCAACTGGTATTGCATGTAGAGGATTGTGAAAATTTGGGATCGAAGTTCGGTATCTACTTCTTAATTTAAGCTTTTATTAGATGTTTAGGATTTTTTGGTGATAATTTAGGGTTTTCTCATTAGGTGACTCTGCATGTGTGAACATTGAGGGGTCCTCTGCTTACTTGTAGAGGATCCCTACTTAGATGAATATATTTATTTTAAATTAAAAAATTATAACTTTAAATTATTTTGTTTGAAGAGGAGCTGGAGAAGTGCTATAATTGGGTGAATCTGAGTGTTTTTTCAAAAAAATTCAAGTGAGGGGGCGTTGAAAATTTGCATTTGGTGGTTTGGTACTAGAATTTGAGTGCATAAGTATTTATCTATCTTTGGAAGGAAATGTATAGTCCTGGTCCGGAATCCGGACACGAAAATAGTGGGGTTACGGGTGCTTCAGTCTTGATTCCGTTCCGTTTTGTGTGGCCTTATGGAGGAAGAAGGGTGTTTCTCAGTGGCTCGTTCACCAGGTAAGTGGCTGAAATAAAATTTTCTTGATCGTGCCCAAACTTGAATCCTTGATGCATTTGAAATGTTTCTGTTTTGTTATTGGCTAGTTGATATCTGGTGTTTTTGTTTAGTGTATCGATTTTAAGAAGTCAAATCGACATGTGACATGCGTTCTGATTGAAATTCTTATGCATGCACAGGTGGACAGAGCATATGCCTATGTCACCAACCGAAGGATGTCCTACTGTATTTCAAGTTATTTGCAGGTTGCCGCCAGGATATCACCAGGTTAATTGATTCTCATGATTGTATACTAAACTGTAGTATTATGCACCTCTATATTAATATCATTTTTATTGGTTTTATCATGATTAAAGAGTGTAAAATGGATGCCATAAATGCTCGTTGTATACTTTCCGATCTTTCTGTGTCCACTTGATCATACATTGATACTAAAATTATATTTTAACTTTCATACTGATGTTTAGATGTTTATGATAATTTCTATGCAGTATAAATTCTATGTTGATGGAGAGTGGCGGCATGATGAGCGCCAGCCCATTGTAAATGGGAATTCTGGGGTAGTGAATTGTGTAGTTATAGATAGGGAAGCAGATATGCTTCCTACCAGTGTCAGCCCCGAGTCTTCTGGTAACATGGAGGTAGATGATGTTCTTATGCATCCGGTAAGGGTCTCTCTCACACTCAGTCAATAACTTAATTGTTGGCTCATACATCAATCAACAGATGTTGTCCTCATTACCTCATGTTGCCTTGAGTAGCCGTATTTTTTGAGGAAGCATATTGAGTTGCCATATCTTTGTGATTTGTGGGTGACAATGATATACTTCACTGGAGAAATTGCACCCTAACATTTTATACTCTCTAAATGTTGGACATGAATATGTATATGTACACAATGGGAGCCATTTTCCATGTTAAACTATGTGGGTTGCCAATTTCAGCTAACTTATTTTGAGTTCTTAAAAGAGAGGTGCTCTATAACGAATGTTAACACCACATTCAGAGCGGACCACCAGGATCCTGCTTCTGTAGAATGGTGGTTAATTGAGAGCCATGGGCATGATATTTAGTATTGAGCTCACTTTTTGGGTTTTGAATAGAACCTTTTTCTTCTTTAATGTTTATAAATTAGAAAAAGGTTTACAACAATAGATAAGAAGGATTTCTGCTGCAGTTATCACTATCATATTGCTCCTCTGTTACTGTGCTGTATCAAACAGGTCACATTGTCAGTTGTTCCTTGCAGGAAGCTTTTACACAAATCTCTGAGGCTGATTTAGAGCTCTCTCGTCGACGTATATCTTTATTCCTGTCTTCACATACAGCATATGAGTTGATTCCCGAGTCAAGCAAGGTTTGAATGCTTTACCCTCCTGATGTGCTGCTAATACAGAACAACATTGGATTTGAGCATTTTCATGTAAAAAATTTCGGCAAAGCTCATCACTTTCTCTAATGTTGCAGGTCATTGTCCTGGATGTCAATTTACCTGTAAAGCAAGCATTTCATATTCTTTATGAGCAGGCAAGTCTCGTTTACTGAAAGATGTATGGTTGTGCACACCCAGCTATTCCACGTTTATGAGAAGGGAGAACCTATATTTTCTATATGAATGGGTCTCATTTTTTTTGGTTTGACTGGAACCATTTTTGTTAATAATCTATTTTGTAGTTTTGGGATGACTGGGATTTGCATTAATCTTATTCTTAGGTTGTGATGTAAATGTGTTGCAGGGATTTCCTGTGGCTCCCCTTTGGGATTATACCAGGAGTGAGTTGGTTGGAGTTCTCAGTGCATTGGACTTCATCCTGATTCTGAGTGAGGTGCGTCTGGAATAAACCTTTTGGTGTTTCTTTCAAATTTTATCATTGCTGCATTTTGAGGATAGTTTCAATTTACAGTTCAAAAAGGAAATTGTGTGAGGAATAACATAATGTTCTGACAACAATGGAGGGCTGTTGATCTTTGCTTCTGTTGCTAGGTGCTAGGATTTCAATAAACATTAAATTAGGAATGCTGTTTCTCTTCCTCCTCCCAAGTTGTGGTTATAGGCGGTGAGAGAGTCTGCCCCAAGTTTAGATATGAGAATATGGTTGGAAAACCACTTTTAGAATGACACATGCTTGAAAAAAAACCTTCTAAAGTTTCACTTGGTTGCATTCTCCCAAGCCTCGGTTTGTTTCGTGGCATCTGAGTTTACAGAGGGCTTTGTGCAACTGTGAAGTTGTTTATCCATAGTCTCTGGTTTTACACATTGCCACAGCTCAGTTGGGCTCTCATGGCGAATGTTGCCAAATTTCTGAACAGAGTATATGTGTTTTATTGCCTTTGCCTTTGCCTTTTATGTTTCTTGTGTGGAATGTCTATTGGAATGCGTGCTGCTATATGGTTTTCTACTGGCATTTGTCTTTTCTTTTGAAAAATTTATTCATTCAAATTGGCACATGCAAATTCAGATACACAACCTTGCAGAATGTAGAATGTTGTAAATCGCAAATTGAACATGCATTATGATTGCTGGTATAAATTTCATGAGATATTAGTTTTTTGTGCTTGTTACACTTCTTCATCCATTGAATTTGCATAACACATATAACCTGTTAAAATTCAGTTGGGAACTAATGGATCAAATTTAACGGAGGAAGAATTAGAGACGCATACGATATCTGCTTGGAAAGAGGGGAAATTACAGCTTAATCTTAACCGGCAAATTGATGGTAATGGAAGACCATATCCTAGACGCCTCGTACATGTGAGTGCTTCCTCTGATTCTTTTATGGGTTTCTTTAGCAAATCTGTTGTCTGTCATTTTGCTTATTTTTCATTTTTGTGGTTTGGTTAATGTGGAAAGTTAGTAAATAACTTTCTTTTGACTGGATGATTTGTTGATGTGTGAATATATGTGACACACACTCTTCTGAATGTTCACATGCAAAGATTTCAATACTTGTGTTGAGAACATCGTCGTTTCGTTCTAAGGTAATGGAAATGTTATTCTTTTCATTGGAAGTCAATCATGAAACTGTTATCATCTGAAAGTGTGAGATGTCAGTGTTGTGGTAGCTGAAGCTACGAAAATACAATAATCTATACTCTTCCATCCCTTGTCTCCTGGCTATGTTATCATCTTCACTATCTGGATAAGCTTCATTTTATGTGGATTAATTCAAGTTCGTTGATGATGAAATAATTTGCTGTTGGTTTGTGATGCAACTTCATTTTTGTCGAAGTGGAAAGTTTTTTCATGTGTTGATGTTCGGAATTTGTTGAGTACCTATAGCATAATTTTATGATTTTTCTATCATGCAGGTTGGGCCTTCTGATTGTCTAAAAGAAGTTGCTTTGAAAATATTGCGAAATAAGGTGGCTACTGTTCCTGTTATATATTCAACGGCACAGGGTGGTTCAAATCAGCAGCTACTACTACATCTTGCTTCTTTGTCTGAAATACTGAAGTGTAAGTTCTTTCTTTATTCATTGTTTAAGGGACTATGATTTGTTACTAACCTTAACCTATTTTCAGGTATATGTCGGCATTTCAGACATTCCTCTAGCCAATTACCCATTCTTCAACAACCAGTGTCTTCAATTCGGTTGGGTACATGGGTTCCCCAAATTGGGGAGTCAAACAGTCGACCATTTCAAATGTTGAAACCAAATGCTTCGCTTGGTTCTGCCTTAGCCCTGTTGGTTGAAGGTGATTTATCCCTGTTCCAACTCATTGGCTGAAATGGGGGTTTACTGGCTGAATTTGTATTTCTTCTAACCTATCTATTTGGAGAAGCTCGTATTTTAAGCTTTTGGGGTACATCTTTCTGAGTTTTTTTGGAAAGGTTAAATTATCTAAAATACTACTGTTCTATTTGAAAAATTTTACTTTGACTTCTTATATAATGTAACCTCAAATATTTGTCCAATATGACAATTTTTCCTACAAGTCATGATTTGACAACCAAACAACCAATGACTTTTTGTTTAAAGCTCCACTTTTTGAAGCTTTATGTAGGGGTATTATAACTGTTAGGATTCTTTTTCCAATTTCTCCATTATGGAGTTTAATTTATTTTTCTTTCTGATTATAAAATTGATTTATGGCATATAAGTTGACACTTACCATGTCTTATGCTCTTTCGCTTATTTTGGGCTATCACACCTTCTGCAGCTGAAGTTAGTTCAATACCAATAGTGGATGATAATTACTCTTTACTGGATATATATTCACGAAGGTAATTTTTAAATCCTACCTCTTCTTTTAGTCCCAATTTTTTTTAATGTTAAAAGGGTTGTCAATTGTTGGATCAGCTGAATTTTTTATATTCCTTGATAGTGACATCACTGCTTTGGCAAAAGATAAAGCTTATACTCAGATCCATCTCGGTGAAACGAGTATTCATCAGGTAACTGCTAACTTGATGAGTTCTCTACTTTTTAATGAATGTAACTTTATGTTAGTTGTGCTCAATTCAATGGTTGGAGAACTTTTGGAGCTCTCTCATGCCCATAAGTATCCTTAATTCATGTTAATATGTATTATGCCTGACATGCTCTGCTTGGAGACTTAGTGTGCTTATCTACCTTTCTTCTCTTTGTAGGCACTGCAACTGGGACAAGATGCGAATTCTTCACAGGGCTTCAATGGGCAGAGATGCCACATGTGTTTGCGATCCGATCCCTTACATAAAGTAATCGAGCGGTTGGCAAATCCGGGTACTTTTTTCCCCCTCAAGTTTTTGTTTCAGTTACTATGTTTTTGTGTAATACATACAGTAGCTCTTACAAATGATTTCACAAAATTTTCCTGTTTCACTTTGTTTTATCGGTAGTAATCATTGGAAATGTATGCATTCTTGCTTTATTTCAGGGGTTAGGAGACTTGTTATTGTGGAGGCTGGCAGCAAGCGTGTAGAAGGAATCATTTCATTGAGTGACGTGTTTAGATTCTTGCTAGGTGTTTAGCCGGAAACGCTAAAATCACCATTTTGCATGAAGGGCGTGCTGTGATGGAGCTGCAGAAAACCCATTTGTTTTCGAAATTATTTATCTTTATGCCATGCCCTTGCTACTCCTAGCCGCTCGGTTAATGGGCTTGCTTGATGTGTTGCTACCCTTTTGATTGGATGGGCAACTGCCGCCACATGCGACTTAGCCCTGCCTATTTTTAGGATAGAAATTTCAAAGAGCAAAAGAGAATTTGTAAATTGTGAGAGTTTCAATTTCTTTTTTCACTTTTCATTCTTATAACCCAAAATTATTGTCGTTTCAACCATATTCTGTTGGGGCAGCTGCTGCCGTGTTTTGTCTAATGCTAACACAAAGCTGAGGCAAAAGGAAGAAGGGTAAAACTGTATTTAATACTCTATGCTGTGGGTGGCTTTATGTAGAAAATGATTGGGCAATTCAATTCAGTTTCTCATCTGTTTTATGACCCAAAAGGGGAAGTGAAAATTATGTCTATCATCTTGTTTTGTTGTTGCTGGGTTTTGCTTATTTTCCAGATTTTAGTGCTAAAATAGTCGAAGAGAGATTTAGGGCACGGGCATGGTATTTTCTGTAGTCGTTATACAATGGGTAAAATTATCTTAGTGTAGCCGCAAATAATCTATCGATGAGTTGATCACTTTCTTAACAGGGTGCTTTCAACTCTTAGTGTGCTGCTTATAATCGCTTTGCCAAATAGCTTTTGATGAGCTCTTGCAGGCCATTGATTGATTTATAACTTTTCCTTTTATCTAAAGGTTATAATGGATGGGCCATAAAACTTGGGGGCACAGAAGTTAAAAGAGCGAGAGCTTTCGGCCTATCCAGAATAAGCCCGCGTCGGCTTGGACATGACCAGCTGGTTGGCCGCTCAGCTTTTATCATCAGTTCCTCTAATTTATTTATTTTATTTTTGAGTAATACCATCCAATAATAATCCTACCCATTAACTCGAGGATGGGAGGATGGAAAAAGAAAACATGAGTGCACTAATCGTGCAAAATTAATTCCCGCTCATACGAAGAATCAGAAGAGTAATTTTGTTTATATTTTATTTAATATTAAAAAAGAGAAAAAAAAAAAAAAACAAATGGTATTGAAAATGGGTGAAAGAGGGAAAACTAGCCTCAAGGTTCTATCCAAAACATGAATTTGCTTATTGTTGGGGATCGATCTACGAGTTACAACAGCAGAGCTCAGTTACGAAACGAAGGGAAAAAAGAAGTCCTACATTTTGAAGCATACTACTTGTCATATTTCTATCTCCGATTGCGTTAGCTGAAATACGAATAGTAGCTAAGGAAAAAAAAGAGGTAAAAATAAAACTACAAAGCTAAGAACTGAACCTGAAACCAAGACTCTGGCATCATATTTACATGGCAGGCCCTATACAGGAGAGACAGAAACGAAGCATCAAATTGAAGTTGGTATAAGTGCTAATATTTGAGTCTTAATCCTTCCCATGCACATTTCTATCTCCCTGTAGATTGGCAAGTTCTGAGGACAGCATGGACGCAAACTTGAGACCGCAGAATCAATTATCTGAGCCACATCGGCTGGACAATGCCTTTCAGTACACGTCTGCAGGGTCCAAGGAAATAATTCTCAGCACACATGATCTGTAAGTAATTATGTCATAAAAGAATTCCAGAGTTACCTGTATCATGAGCAACGTAGCAACACAAGAAGTGATGAGCTCTGAGGGAATTTGTGCTTCATGTTTGTCAGAACCAGCCTCCAATTTGGGACCAGTAGCACAACCATTAAGCAAAGGATCTGCTGTGCCAGAAACAAATTGATTGTGATGACTGCCATTGACCTGCTCTGGAGATCGCATCACTGGTACCCTAGGATCGGATGTTAATTGCTGTTTATCTATATGGTCTAAAGCTTCTCCAATCTTCATAAAAGCATCTTCCCCTTCCTTCACAGATGACATTGCCTGAACAGACATTTTCAATGATTCACTCCATAAACCACAGGTCAATATTATGTAAAGGTAAACGAGATCGTGTTACAGTTGTGCTACTGATCATTGATATAATTAAAGGATGTAGCAGAATAAGTACCATCATTAGTTTAATTACATCAATATTGCCAAACCAGACACATAACTCTTAATACCTTGATAGCAGCATCTACCATTGTGTGTGCTTTTAATCTTGAACCACTAACTATTTCAAGTACAGCAGATCCTGATTCTTGTGAGACACAAGAATTATCAATAGTTCTACAATTGGCTGTTGGCTTTGACCAAGGCGGCAGGGAGCTTTCTGGGTAAGTATTACGCTGCCTCACATGGAGTAAAGCAGAAGAAGCCTGCATACGAGAACAATTGATCAAAGATTGCCACCAGGTCAAAACATGGAATCGTAAACTAAAACAAAAGATGAAAAGCACAAACACAATTTGTGGAAGCCACATGCCTGGTCATTGGCTTCCTTTAGCTGTACAAGTACCGTGGCGATATGCTTCTTGAGAGGTTCAGAATCTTTTAAACAGCCTTCTCCACCATTTTGACTTTCCAGTATGTCATTGTTAGTGTTCTTAAGCTCCATTAACAATGCTTCCTACAGCATTGGAGAATAAGAAAAAAAAGCTCTATGAGGTCATAATTATAATCCAATTCCAAGAATGGTCTTTCATTAGTAAATTTTATGCAAGACAACAAAAATTCCCAATGCAGAAACACCGAGTACAATGCAAGATATGTGACTTCCATGGATATGCTGGATGGTTCTCAGTAACATGTACAAAGAATGTTACACCACAAACACCAACACTTGGTATTAACAAGGATGACATGAAAATGTATGAAAATAACCTTCTTGGAAAGAGCGCGCTTCACCTCAGAAAGAGCCCTTATAGTAGCTTCCCTTGCTTGGACCTGTGCTGCTGTACAAGTTTGACCATAGGCCACCTGCTCAGGAGCCACTGACTTGGATAGAAGAGCATAGTTTGTATCCCCCTGGGGAGATTGTCAGAAAATCAGACTAATTAAAGCTATTAATAACACTCTACCAGATGGTCTACATATTCGACAGACTTCAACGGTTCACAAAAATATATTGATATGAGTTCAATGAACCTTTACCTGCTTTGTGAAGGTATTAGTGGAAATGAGCGCTTTCTCCAGGTGCCCACCAGAAGCAAATAACATGGACGCACCAAAATTAGAATGTCCATTCACTTGCAGTTCTTTAGGTATCACTGGGAACTTATCAGCACTGATCTGTCTCCTCAAAGCTTCTGGCATGTTATCCAATGGATTTGAAGGCATGCAATCAATATCCTGTAATACAGATTTGCTTGTTACCGCTCATGTAAAAGAAAATGTTAATGCTACCATAGATATTTCAATTACATGGACAGCAGTTTCACAACCTAGGATTATGAATATTGTCAAATGAAGCATAAATCCTAAGAAATTAAAACGTCAGAAGAGATAAACTAACCCAAACCAACTCATCAAGCAAAAGAGTGCTTTTAGTAAACTGTATCAGTATCTTCTGAATAGCAACTGCTCCCAAGACTATCTAATTGTCCATTTTACTTACAACTTCATACCAAGATGATCAAATAATTTCATGGCACTGCATCTTAGCTACAGTGACCCAGCTATCGTGGCTTCTTCAACCAATTCAATCAGTTAATATGTAAACAAAAATAATCAACCTGAATTCCAGAGGATATGGCCAGTAATATTCGCTTAACAGAAGCTAGCCAAAAAAAATTCTCTGTGCCTTGATCCTCTAAACTAAAGAATACTGAACAGACGCATATACTGAAGTGAAAAACAATATGTCAAAAACTGCAAATACCGTGACAAATTCAACTCCTAACTCAGGACGATCAAACTGAACCCTACACTTGTCATGATCAACAGTAAGTACACTCCCATCATGCAATTCCCTCGTTTTCGGATGAATAGCAATTACTCTCTGTCCAACTGATAAAGGGCGTGGTAAATCTCTTGGAAGTCCTTCCCTTATCCCAGTGCGAAGTTCAGCATAATGTTTTCTCACAGATTCGCGATACAGTTTAAGTTTCTCTCTTTCATCACGAAGAAACCGTTCAGAAAGCCTCCGGGGTTTGCCAAGGGAACTGCATCAACCAACAGTTGCAACATAAATTATCTGTATCATCACTATTCACAACAAGATTAGCACGTAATTTTTCAAAACAGACACATGCCTTCTTATGACACCCCATTCAACACGAGTAAGTCTTGGGATATGCCCAAGTCCAACATGGTTTAAATACTCCACAAACTCCCTATTAGCAAACCAAGGGTAGTCGATTGCACTGTAGAACCACTCAAAAGTGCACCATCTACGTACCATATCAGATGACAGGCAACAAGAAAGCTTGTCCTGTAAATTCAATAAAAGATCAATAAAAAGAGGCCCAGAAAGTAAAAGTGATACTAGTAAAAAGGCATACTGCATCTCACTCAAGATATAAACATAAATAAAGACTTTACCTTCACAGAGAGAAGTCTGTCTTGCTGTGAGATAAAGTATTTGTTACGTTGAGCTTTTAATATGTTCTCAGAAGACTTCACCTCTTTGGAGCACAATTTTCTCTTTAAAACCACCTTCCGTCTACTTCTCAGGTTGGTAGGTTTGCTAGCTGGGCTAGCAGCAGGAACTTGTGCAGTTGATGCCACTGAATCAATCCTTGCTCTTTTCTGGTCATTAACAGAAGAACCTTCCAACAATCGGCCCGGTTTCCATTGTTTCAATTGAGCAGAAATTTGACTGGTACGTTTACCTTTAGAGGGCAATTTATTCTCTTCTCCAGCAAAGGCCTACAGCAGTTGTGCATAAGAAAACATTTTCATAATAATTTCCAGTATATATAACCAGAGATGCCCTCCAAGCACATGAAAACATTTTCATGATTACATTTTATTACATTCATATATCTCTTCCCATGTCTAAAATAAAGAGACCTGAATTATAGGAAAACATATAAACTGAATTATAGGAAAAGATATGCATCGACCAACCAGACCTTATAGACCTAGGAGATAAAATATAGACTGAATTATAGGAAAATACATGCATCAACCAACCAGAACTTATAGACCTAGGAGATAATATTCTTTACAATAACTGACAGAAAAATCTTGCACGAAACCTGTAAGCAAATTTGCAGTGTAAAATCAACCTAGCAGATACTTGTATTATCAAATCAACAAGAATCTGTATTGCTAACAAAGAAACATCCAAAGATACAATGTGCTACCCTAAATGTGAAAGGATAGCATACCTCACACTCCAAAGTGCTTGTTGGATGAGATTCTGTGAGAGCTTCAGCATTTGATATCTGCAACATACAAGAATTGGCTCTTATAATGAAATAAAACCCTTGACAGACAGTAACAGTAAATGAAGAAAACTTATCCACATATTACCTTCTTTGAAAGAATGGGTTTGCGTTTCCGTTTCCACGTACTATGTGGAAGCTCAGGCTGTTCTTTCACTTCTGCAACAGTTTCAACATCAACACCAGAGTATCTTCCAAGTTTAGACTTTTTAGGCATAGTACCCTCAACTTCAGTGATTGTATTCAGTGCCTTCTCTTTTGGCCCTAAATGTTTAATTTTGTCCTTGGGATGACTAGTAGATGTAGCCTCTGGGGCACTAGACTTGTCATCCATGTCAAACGCAGTTTGTTCTTCCTTCAACTGCACAGATGATTCTGTACACACCAGAGAGGCAAAAACAGCAAGGAAATAAACCAATATGTAGAAAATAAACAAAAGGTATTTTCTTATCAAACAATTAGACAAAAGATAATAAATCAACATTTCATTTTGGAGCACACAAGCAAAAAATAAATGGAACGATGAAAGCAGAAAAACCATGAACTAAAAGGACAAAACATTTACCAGATTCCATGGTAGAGTCTGGTAGCATCAATGATAAATCAGCCAATGTTTGCAGAGCATCCAAGGCACTGTTTTCATCTGCAGCAATAGTTAAAAGAAATAAAAATAAGATCAGATATCGAATGCATCACAGACACAGTAGAAAGCAGATCCACAAGTTTGCTGATAGCTCAACACAAATTGAGGAAGACCATTAACTGCAAAAAGAAAAGTTATATGCAACATGTTTACAGTAAATCGAGACATAGTGCAATAAGAGTATAAGACCAATAACAATTGACCAAAGCATGCAACATCAAGATGATTTTGCACTATCTTCTTTCTTGTCAATTTCTTCTTTTCTGCATCACCAAACATTTGGACATGTTGACTCATCAAACCACAAAAATTGTCAATTGATCAGCTCTGTGGTTTTTACCTCCGAAGAAAAGTTTCTTGCTTCTCTTCCTCTGGACCCGTGGAGGGAGTTGCTCAATTTTTGCATCTGAAATCTCAATGTCAACTTTCCCCTTATGTCCACTCATACCTTCTTCAGTTCCACTACATGCTTCTCCTTCATCATCAGACAGACTGTTCCTGACCTCTTCAACTTTTGTTTTCTTTCTGTAAAACTTTTTGCCCTTCCGGTGAACTTCAACAGTACCTACACCTTCCATATCCATTAAGGATTTTGCATCTCCGGTATAAGTTCCATTTTCAGGTCTCATGCTTCTGATTCTACTTTCGGAGCAGTCTTCTTCACACAAGGAAGCATCACGAAGATCGGAATGAGCTCTCTCTGACTGTGAAAACTATTCACATACAGAGGAAACAAAAGTATATAATTTATAAAAGACTGATATAATAATCATAAAAAAAAAGCTACCAAACAAAAGGTATACATGAACAGTCAAATACCATTTTATCCCAGCTCTGAACTGGTGAGGATTTTCCATGCTCTGTCCTTTTGTATGGCCTCTGAGAAACTTGGGGAGATCCTCCCCTTTGTGATGCCTGAGTTAACGCCAATGCTGCCACATGCGCGACCTCATCGTCATTAGCATCAGCATCTGACCTCCGTTCTTTTTTATTTAGTGGGATATAATCATCTCTATCATCCTTCTTATGTGAATATGAAACAGGGAAACGAGGTGTCCGTTTCTTAACTGCACGAGGCTGAGTACCTACGATAAACATCAAACTGTCAGTAGAGGAACTGAAGTGTTGTTGTAAAGATTAGATAGACAATATGTAAGCTTTTTCTGGGTGCACTATATATGAGATAATCATATCTCAACTCTCTCCTATTCTTAAATTAGATGATCAGTGAATGTGAAAATGTAGATATTGCGTTGTATAAAAACAATCATCTTGCACAATCACCAATTTCCACCAAATTTTCTTAGCTTCCCACTAATTACAAAAAGAACTGTGATAACAAGAAGAGAAATGGATGATTGCTTGACATGAGCTAATTTAAATATCACAGTGTAATACCATCAGTACGTGCTCTCTTCAACAACGATAGGCATCCACCATTTGATGCCATTGTCCAGGGCTGGGATATGTCCTCTTTTGAGGCACTAAGCTGAACTTTCGCCCGCTTGCGTTTCTGAGATTTTCGTGCTATGCCAGAAGCATCATTGCTCTCTCTTTCACTATCACTTCCTTCCTGCAGTTCACAACCCAAAATATTATATATTTTGGTCTATAAATGGCAAGAACTCAATTCAAACAACCCTAGTGGATGAAAAGAAAACTCCACATAAAGATCATGCAACATGATTACTTATCACATGTAACTAGCAGACATGAATTTACTACCGAGAAATAAGAATTCCCATGCACCTTTCAATTGATATGAAAATTTCAAATCGATGGTGTAAATTTATCACTTTTCTAATGGTACGGTAGCAGTCAATCAACTGGACATATAGTTCTTGAACAACAAATAAACTCACTTTAATTTAACTATGGAAAACAAGATCAATATTCAACCACAAGGAAACAAAAATGAAAAGAAATATCAATAAACTATAAGTAGAATAATGCTATCTTTTTCTTTTTAACATTTTCTTCCACAACTTTTGCACATTTTCCCTCAGAAAAGCAATATTCTTTCTAATACTTGAGTTTCCCAACCTTTGCAAAGTTAATAAAACTTCCCACATCAGATCCCAACCATATTGACACATACACACAAAGAAAATGACAAACACATATTCTTCCAATCTGTTTCCACCATTAGGACTTAATTTCAAAATATACAGCTGTATTAACATACAGGCACAAGCATAAGCTCACATCAATTCACTGATATGCACAATAGAACTTAGCCATCATAACAGAGACTTCAATTGACATTTCAAACACCTATATCCAATCTCACCAGGACATTATAGTGATCAGTCATCATTGCAATAAGGCCAACCACAGAAGCTGTTCCCTCTGGCAGGGATAAATATGCCTGGACATCAAAATAAGATAAATATTAACAACGTAATCAAAGTCACTACCCTTTGAATGCTCAACTTTGAGCAATTCAACCACAACTTACAATCAACAATTATAAATTGGCAAGTTACTATACTTACCCGGTTCATGTTGTAGAGCGCCTCCACCATTTCAGCAGATCTATTACGAACTTGAGCAGCCACCTGGACAAAAACAAAAATCAATAATTTAAACCACCAAAAACAAAATGAAGCATACCACTTGAAAAATCTAGCAAAAAAGCTTTTACAGGTAAAACATCACCAAGCGGAAAGACCAAAAATAGAAATATATATATATATATATATATCAGGCAAAATTGATAATTCATTACCTTCTTCCAATCTTTCCCATAATTTCGATAGGCTTCATAAAAACGCTGAAGCTCCCCCTTGCTCCATTGAGGTCCTAACTTATCAGACAATTTTTTCTTCAAAGAAGAAAATTTCATTGTCAACATATTGAAGCAAAGCTGAAAAAAACACATTAAAAAAGCAGACTTCCAGACAGTAACCAGAAATTCCTTCAAAAGAGTTTTCATAACTTCTTCAATGAAATAGAAGACATGAGTCTGAATTCTACCCATTTCGGTAATAAACAAGAAGCTTGTCCCTGCACCTAAGTTCAGTTAACAAGTGAAAGCAAATTCTTGATTTACATATTCCTTCTCTACTCCATAATCAAACCAAACAATTTTAGAAGAGCATCAGGGAAAAGAGACAGGAATGTATGAGCAGTAAAATAAACAAACAAACTTAGATTCATGCAGTTCAGTATATTGTCATAGTCTCATCACATTGAAGCTCCAGGGGATAATTCAAACACTCACCTTTTGTTTAGCTTTGCTTGAATTGACCATGTCTTTCCCGGGAGAGACCTCATTTGAATATCGCTTATTCACACTTCTAGATTTTCTCGTTGGAGCCATAAAACGTTTTCTATCTGAACAAAATCAATAATAAATTACCAAATAGAATGGGCTAGACTTAATATAACACAGTCATGCAAGGTCTAAACCGTTCCGCATAAAATATTTCATCCTTTTACCAAGTTATCCATAAAACTGAAGAGAAAAAGAAGTGGATAAATCAAACACCAGGCCAAAACCCCAAAAGTACCAAGCAGTTACAGGAGGAGGAACAAGCGCACACATTAACAAGGATTTTTTTAAGGATAGAAAATAGCTTTTCTGTGGGGGTTTTATAGATTTAGCAAATATTCAAAACTGATTTATTTATAAGCTGGTTGAATCAATTTCAGAAACAGACCTGAAAATTTGAAATTTAGAAAACATTACATTATAAAAAAGAACACAAAATTGCAGCGTAGCAATTCATAAAAATCCCAAATTTAAACCTTGCAATAGAACCTATAATGCATCAGTTCAGAACATAACATGATTTTAGAAACTGCTTTGAAGAAGACAACAAAAGAAAAAAAAAAGCCAAAATTATTTCTTAGAAACAACCAAAAATAAATGATCGGAATCAGAGGTTCTCAAAAAATTCTAAAATTCTAAAATTCAAAACTCAATAAAAACTGAAAAAGAAAGCCAATCAGTTTCAAAACAACCCACTAATAAACTAACAACAGAAAAAGTAAAAATTCATCATTTTTCATCTAAAAAATAATAAAAAAAAACTATATATTCGAAAACGGTAATTAAAAAAAAAGGACAAAAATTCGAACGAGTTGCACACGTTCAGAGAAACCAAAATTCAAGACTCAGCGAACAAGAATCAGTCCCAAAACGCAACACCGGTTTAAAAGTCAGTAGCAAATCAACAAAAACACTCTCAATAGACAACCAAAATTCAAAATTCACGCGTAACTGGAAAAACCCCAAATTCAAACTCACTGGCAAAACCCAAATGCAAATCAGTTCATAAAATCACTCACGTGAATCAACAAACCACTTTTTAACCCGAGACCAGTATTTTCAAAATTTACAGTAAAAAGGATACACAAAACGTAAAAATTTAAATTCCGTTTCAGTTTAAACCCTAATTTACAGATCGGAGACTCAAAACCTACCGTTTTTGTGGTTCACGCGATCTGTGAAGGAAACAATTACTCACACCAGAGTGTGAGAAAGACAAAGAAGGATTTCAGAGCGAGAGAAAAAATCAAAATCAAAACTTTATAAAAGAGATAAAGAGAGAGAGAAAAAAGAGAGTGAAAAATTTTAAGAGAGAGAAAGAGAGAGAGGGTGTTGCCGCGAAACTTGAATATAAAGAAGGTTAAACCAATCACTTTGTGTTGTGTTTCTTCTGTTTTTGTTTTTCATGTTTCCGTTTTGTGTTTGATTGTTTTCTGATCGAGATTGGAGAGCTGGCGACCGTACACGTGGCAAAAGGAGAAGATTGGAGGGTCTGATTTGGGGTTCGTTGGATTAAACTTGGAGGGATAATTGTAGGGGATTAAGTTTGAAATGTGGCACAAACAATATCATGCCAGCCACGACGTCGTTTAATGTTTTCAAGAGTCCTTTCTTAATTTCGGCAATCCCTATTAACACTTGGGTCTCCAAGTGTTAACAAATTATAATTACGAACAGAATTGATGTTTGTTTCACACAAATTCTTGTCCATTGAAAAAAATTGTATTAAATAAATGAGTTCAAGTAAACTTTGAAGCAAGTAGGGCCCTGCATTTTTTTTCCATTAGTTCATAACAAACAAATTCATATATTACCAAAAAACAAAATTGCAATTTGATTGTTAATAGGTTTTTGATGGAAGACAAAAATATAAATATCACTATTGGCACAAAATCCTTACGTTGGGCAAAAGATATATTTTTTTATTCTAACTTTAAAATAAATTTTCAAGTAAATTTTTATATTTTTATTTGGATATAACTATAGGAGTATTTTCACATACCTCCCTTCAAATTTATGAAAATTTCAGTTTCATAGAAGGTTTATAGAAAGGAATACAAACCTCCTCTATAAGTAGAAAACTTGCCAAAATACCCTCAAATCTATTTTTTTAAAATTGTAAAATAATATTACTCTACTTTGATTTGAGCCTATAACTTAGTGAAAGAGGTCAATACCTTAAACATTGCACTAAACACATTTTAATGATATATTTTTTAATTCTTAATAATAACCCTTTTGAAAATACATATATAATAATTTATATAATAATTAAAATTATTTTTTATTATAAAAAATTTATAATTCAAAAAGAATCTATATAATAATTTGAAATTTAAAATTATTATCAAATAATAATAAAATGATTCGTAAATAGTTATTAAAGAAAATAAATGTAAATTATTATAAAATAAAATTATTCTAAAATTATTATTAGCACAAATAATTTTAAAAAACTATTCTTAAATATTTGTTAAATAAAAGAAAATATTTTATTTAAAACAAAAAATCTAATAATGATAATAGTTTTTTAAAATTTTATAATTTAATGATAATAATAATTTTAAATTCAAGTTATTATATAGAATTTTAATTATTATAAAATTATTTTTGAATTATAAATTATTTTATAATAAAAAATAATTTTAATAATTATAAAAATTATTATATATGTATTTTAAAAAAGGTTATTTATTAAAGATTGAAAAATATATCATCAAAATATATTTGACATAATAGTTAAGGCATTGATCTTTTTCATTAAGGCTGAATTTAAGCAAAGTCATGCTGTTTTACAATTTTAAAAAAAGAATTTAGAGGTAGTTTGATAAGTTTACTGCTTGTAAAAGAAGTTTATATCTTTTTTCACAAACTTTTCATCAAACTATAATTTTCACAAACCTCAGGGGAGGTATGTGTAATACCCCTATAACCATGTTTATCAATCATCACCATCTATCTTTTTAAATGATAATTTAAAATAAAAATTTAGAATGAATCGCATTACTCTTTCGAAATGGGTATTTCCTTTTCCAGATTGACTACAGTGCAGTGTTACGTATACTTTTGTTACATATTTATACTTTAAATGTTTGTACTTTTGTGTAAAATACTTTCTATTTTTAAACTTCAAATTTCACGTGAGGGTTTTCAATTTTTAGGTAATATATTTCAAACTTTATGTTGTACAAAAATTAAATGTAATGATTCACCAGTAGGAAAGCTAAGCTTTGTTTTCAATATCATAAAATATTCTTCTTTCTTCTTCGTCATCATCATAACTAACTGAATGGGAACAAATGAGAGTTCCCAACTACCATATTGAACAAATGTAATTATACGTTCAACAAATGAATAACAATGAACCAACCTCCGCATGTCACCTGACTTATTTCTTTGGGTAAAGAAATTATAATAAGTTGAAAAGTAAGAAATTTACGAAGTGGTGGGTACACCACGTTTATGTTATTATGCAGTTCATCTCCTACCAAAAATTTCAGGAGAAACAGCATCTTTTGACGCCATTATATCTTACCAAAGGAGTAACTTCTAGCCGAGCGTTAGAGAGCAACAAGCAAGAACTTCCACTAGTTCATTTGATTCAGGGCCACCAAAATGGAAAAGAGACGTTCACATTCTTCATCTCTCACCTATGGAAGCAGGCTTCAACAACACTCGTAAATTCTCCCAAATCACCTGTTCATATTCCAAACTTATCTTTCAATAATGCGCCTGCTGTTTCTAAATTCACCAGAATCACCATCTGCATCCATATTAGATTTGTAAGGCCTTCCACGTCGTGGACTTCCATATCTTTCTTGTTTTGGCCCCCTGAAACTCCTTGAATCACTCCTTCTGTTCTTCTTCTTTCCCCATTCATCATCATCATCCCACTGAGATCCTTGAGAAGATCTATTACCATCATTTGGAGAGTTCCTAACAAACCTATAATCTCCCCAACTCTTAAAATTGTTTCCTCTTCTATGAGGTTCTGTCTTATTCCCTCCAGATTTATTTCTATGTGATCGCAAGTCATCAATGTCAGATTCCGAATCAGAAAAGGAATCATCTTCCATGTCAGAACTAGCTCTCCTCTGAGAATTCCTACTAGAAACCGGTTTGTTTCCTTTAGTTCGCTTGGAGCTAAAATCCTTACCAGAATCATCATCCAAATCTGAAAGAAGATCAAATTCTTCATCTGAGCCAAAGCTCAACCCCCTGGATGGACCATTTGGACCTCTACCTCTACTTCTGTGTTTAGAATCTGCAACATGACTGGATTTCCAGTTGGGATGAACTGAGACATCTTCATCAGTATCAAAACCCAGTTCATCATCTTCAGAGCCAGAAAGAGTTGATTTTCGACGTGTGGGCTTAGACGGCCTACTGCGGGATGAAGGAATTGCCCTGTGGCGAGAAATATAATTATTATCAAAGCCCCTGTCTACTTCTTCAGAAAATCCTTCAACTCCAGAAAAATCATTTGAAGAAGTCTTCGTCACTGAATGATTATTCTGAGTGTCTATCTCATAACTGTCCACATCATCTTCATCATCAAAATCATCAAAACCCATTCCAGGTCGGTTGTTATTGAGATCAGAATACTCTCTCTGATGGGTCCTTGTATCTCTGCTGGCATTATTGAAATCATCTTCATACCCTCTAAAATTTCCTTCATGAGTTAAAGGCAAGTCTTCACCCCTGACTGGGGAGTCTGCATACTCAAAAGCAGCAACATCTGCTCCATCTGATTCATCATCATCAAAGTTAAAATTCCAGGCATTTGAAACTTCTGCTCGGCTGGCAGTCTTCCCTAGTTTCATTTGTTGACCATGTTGCCTCTCTGGCATTTCACTCTCAATAAATTGATCAGCTGGACGTTTGCACTCACAATGAAAACATGCCATATTTCTCCGATAATTTAAGAAATTGCACCTGTCATAGCATAGAACCAACAATAAGCAATGCAAAAAACTCTAGAAAAAACTCCATATTTTACAGCATCTCCATTAATATACCGCAAATATACTTAAAAACCAGCACCTATTTTTTAAACAGACGTAGCCAAAATAGAATTAACAAGGACATTAAAGTTTACTGGTGCATTGAACTTACTGAGGACATTCCCATTCTCCTGGAAGCAACTGTCTCTTTGGCCGCTTGGCATCACATTGCAGACAAACAGTATTCTTTGCAAAATTCATGAAATCACACCTGAGACCAATATTCTGCAATTTTAGTATGGTACAGCACAATTATCATCCCAAAACAAGTAAACAGCTGGAAACATTATTAGGTATGCAATATACGCAACAGGCTTTTAGATAACAGTGATAATACCCTATCATATTACTATACTTTTGCATGTGGATAGCCATTCAATCTACCTCAAAGAATGCTGCAAGAAGTAATAATGTCTTCAAAAATGCATTCTATCTTAATACTGTGGGTTGGTTCTGCAGTATAAATCAAATATGTATGGAAGAGATACTCTAGAGAAATCACATACTTAGGACATAGCCAGTCCCCTTTTTTCATCTCTATGTCATCACGTCCAACTCGTTTCTTTGGTGGTGGAGGAGGTTGCTTAACTTTTGGAGGAGGTTTCTTTATTACTGGAGGTGGAAGGTTTGGATCTATCGGAAGAGCACTCAACTTGACAACCTCGTGAAGCAATTTACGGACAACATTCTTTACAGACTTTTTTTTAAGGAGGGCCTTATTGACCACAGATCCATTCACAGGATCAAAACCATAAGTCAATAGAACACGCATAACATCAACAGTCCGGGCTTCATCCTCTTTATTTGTTAAAAGGTATGCCCTTTCACAAGAGTTTCTCAAGCTGCAGGAACTACAGACCTGATATAATCAAATGGTCATCACTTAATGAACAACTCAGGATTAATATTGACAACTAGAAATACGTATGAATAAGTAACGAAAAAGAAGTATTAACATAGAAGATGAAAAAGTGGAAAAACAACAATTGAATCACATAAACAACAAAAGTTTAGATGGTTAACTATGAACTACCACATGTATCTCCTAGAGGATGATGGTATTCATTTCAGAAGACAAATACCCTAAATTTTTTAATATACTCATCTCACATGTAACCACACAAACTATACACAAGCAATCAAATGGCTAACAAATGAAGAAGAATAAAACAAATAAAAAGGTGGTATAAAATAAGTAACACTTACATCTCCTTCATCAAGGTGGACATGCTTCCTCAATAGCTTTGCAGAGAAAACAACCTTCTTATCAGCACTTGGGCATCCATAGCCAACCAAAATTTGAATATCCTGTCTTGACATGGACCTGAAATCGACATTCTGTCTAAGCACATAAACTAAATATCACTACTTTATTTTGCTGTTAGCATCATAAGCTAAAGCAGAAATTGCAAACACAACCACTAAATAAGTTTAAATTGCAAGCAAATGACACGTCCAAATTCATAAACACGAGTGACGTTCAAGTACAAGCATCTCAAACATTCCAGCAGAAGCAAAACAGATTCATTCTTTTCACAATTGAAGTAAAAAGCTTTTGACCAGCAAACCTCAAGATATCAAACCGGTCCTTCCCAAAATTCAGGCATGCAGTCTGAACTGTCTTGAAATCATTAAAGTCAATCCCAACATCAATATCATCTTCAACAACATCATCAAATCCCAAATCTTTCACCATTTTGTCCTCATCTTTTCTCCTATGATCAAAGTAATTCTGCTTCACCAATCTCTCCATCAACTCTATCCACTCCGGCCACGGATGCACCACATCCATCTCCTTTCTCATGAACTCCGGCTTTTCAGCACTAAAACTTACTGGGTTTTCTTCTACACCAGATTCAACATCCGGGTTTTCACTTGTTTCCGAAACAATTCCTGGGTTTTCTTCTTTCAGGGTGCTGACAATTTCTAGGTTTGCTTGCCTTTGTTGTTCTTTTGATTGGCGCCAAGCCCGGATTCTTTGCAACGTTTGGTCGTTTTCTTGCTTTTGCTTCTCAATTTGGTCGATTTGATCGAAAATGAAGCTCATACGAGAGGAAAGCGAAGAAGGCTTTGCTTGCGGGTCTAAAGAGTTGGGAGGGTTTGGAGTTGGGAGATGAGAAGTGGAAAAGGAGTGCTTTGTAGTGGTGAAATGGACAGAAGAGAAATGGTGTTTAGGGTTTTTGACAGACTTGAGAGAGAGAGAAAGGCGTCTAAGAAGGAGAGAGAATAGGATTTGCGCCATTTTCACAAAGGGACTAGGAGTTTGCAAAACCCTCCATGAAAACACAGAAAACCAGAGATGCCGTAAAGATTCAGCTTAAACCCTCGCGTGCAGAAACATACAAAGAATTGGGCTATGATCAAACATCGGGCACAAACTTACTTAAGCCCAATGACTTTGTTTGCACTTTTATACCTGCAATTCTAAGTACACTTTTCCATACGTGAGGTGCTTTTAGTAACTTTCGGACATTCGCACATCGATATTTTAAAACTACCGACCGCTTAGATTTTCATTTTGTGTTATGTTAGAAAATATAATGAAAAAGCAATACAACGTTCTTGGAGTATATCCTTTCCCTACTTCTACAATCCTAAATTACCGCTTTAAAACTTAAAAATTAATAACCACATACACCATACTGACTAATAATACAGCTATACAACAGACATCTCTGTACATGGTTCTCTTTTAATCGTTTGTTTCTCTTTTCGCGTATGTTTGCTTTGGTTTTGGGTCATCTATTTGCGTTTGGGATGAGCATGCAGTAAAAGCGCATGTTCAAAACCACTCAACCATACACTTTGGATAGAAACCTTTGTCTGCACTAATGGTAGAAAGACCCTGTAGTTCTTTCTGAACTTTCCTTCTCTCATAAAACACTGAGCATGCAAGCGAAGTGCATTTTACTCCACTTTCCACAAGCCAGTCTCCACCTCCACAATGCCGACATATCTGCAAAGACAGATCAATGGCTTTCATACACCAGTTCCGAGAAGCAACCTCAAAATCAGCATTAAATGATTGACTTTCTATGATGCAACTACTGGTACATGTACACATTGCAGTATACAGAAAACATAGCCGACAACAAACAACAACTAAGAACCCCTCATAATTCGTGAAAGTTATCACAGAAATTACCGCAGCAAGGTGTTGCATCTCTCTCTCCAATTTTGAAGTCCTTCCAATTAGAGCAGTTGCAGCAGTAGTTTCATTCTGAGAACATCTACTGCATAGATGGGCTGATGCATGGACCAACTCACCACACAGTACACAATGCTTTGAGAGGTAGTAAAAGTCAATTCTACTACGGCGCGGATTTGATGCATATAAGGGGCGTTTGGCAAAATGTTCCCTGCTTGGACGGGGCATTTCTAAAAACCAATTGTTCAAGTCAGCACCAACTAGGCCAAATACTCGCTGCAAAGCTGGAATTATCTGTTTGTTGATGTAATACAAGTCATTTAATCTGTAAGAGGAATCAATGGCCAAAAGCTCCAATGGATCCACTACCATATCAACCAGACGGGACCCAGGCTCTCCATGAACTACAACATAAGGTACTCTTTCTGCATAGCATGGTTCTGCCCTTGGATCTGCTCTCATTGCTTTGGTAGCCACTATTGCTGCTGGTGGGAGCGAGGAAGAAGACCTTGTGCTATAGGTGCCTAGGCGAACCTCCTTAGCAAAAACAAAATCCTGAAGCGATACCCTACCAGATAGAATCCGTTGCCATTGACGCTGTAAATATGCTCTAACCTATGTACAAGAAGAAATAAATGAAAAAGATAAATCCCAAAAGCTTCTGTGAGCAAGTGTGAAAGCATTATCAGTGATCAATGGAGAAAATAATTAGAGAAGGTGCTTGAAAGTACAAAATTTCATAAAGTTTAACTGTAGCTTCTGTTGTCTCATTCATAAGATGCTAAAGCAATAAGAAATGACATGTTGTGATACCCTATCTGATAGTTAATGGCAATAGGAATAACATATAATAAGAATAAAATTTAGAAAAGCTTAGATAAACCTTTTCTCCTAATGATTTTCTTTACACCTTTTCCGTCTATGGATGAAATAATATCTATCCTAGATTTAGATTTCATGTTATAGTACGATAAAGCATCATTATAGACATGCAAACAATTTAACAGAAAACACAGTCCCCTCTATATGCTTCCATTTTTTATTTCTACATATTCCAAGGAAATCTAATTAATTTTTGTTTTCCACTATCTTAAATGCATTTGGTTGCATTTTTGAAACCTGTTGTTCATTTTCAAAAACAAAAAAGGGCAAAAAACGTGTTTGGTTGCACGTTGTAAAATTCATTTTGAAAAACAAAAGACATTGTTTTCCAAAATTTTAAGTAGAAGGTGAAAAGTAACTTTTTGTTGTTTTTCACCATTTTCAAAAATGAACTTTTAAGTTAATTACAATTTTACCCTCAAAACAACTACCTCGCTCATTTTCAAAAAGAATACTAAACAAGTTCTCATTGTTTCTTTTGTTTTAAAAAGTTCTTTTTTTAATGAATACTACCAAACACATTCTCCATTCTTAAAAAACATCAATTTTATAATTTTAAAACACCATTTTAAAAATTTTACCAAACGCACTCTTAAGCTATTTTATTTTTGTCAATTACATTCCACAAAGAACAATATATCAACCAATACCAAATTGTTCCTCGGCTCCTTGCCATCATGACAAGAAGTGGAACTGAAAGTCTCGCTCCCCAAACATAAATGCTAATTAAGTAGCGTACTTTGTCCAATCATACATCTAAATTCAATACTTTCTAGATAATACTGAGTTTTAACGATCAAACCTCACATAAAATACAAGTTGGGAGTAGAATTCCTACCTGATAAATGTCCTGATGTTCAAAAAATATTCTTAACGACTGCTCCATCATTTTTGCAACAGCCCCACAAGTATCTCTGCGAACTGTCTCAATACCTTTAGCATCAAACATGGGTTCAACTTGGTCAGGGCTCTCATAACTGTAACCAACATAGCGCTTTTTAGTGAGGAGGAAACACGGGTGATACACTTTCTCCATTTTCAAAGTGACTGGATTTGGATTCATTGCAGTTATTGCAGCTGCAATTTCATGCCCAATTTGAAATGATTCTCTGACTGTTCGCCCCTTGAGGAGGACAAACATGCTGCATAGAATAAAGCCACTTAACTATAAGCAATCTCAACAGGAAAAAATGAGAAAATGAGACAAAAATAATTGCAGACAGAACCACGATCTTATTCTAGAAAGTTTTGCTCACCTATCTATAAACTCCACTTAGAGGAAACAAAAATGGTAGTGACTCAACCATCCAATACAAATGCAAATTATTCATTTAATGAGATTTAAACAGAAAAACAAACTTTTAAAAAGGTTCACATAAATATGTACGATTGTATGAGTGGTTCCAGCAAAAGAACTTTCTGACCATGGGAATCCAACATTGCCATGTAAGGTCATGCAATTCAGAATAAAAAAGTGGCTTTGCAACCTTTCTGCAAGCCATTCATTGAATAAAATCCACTGAAACTTCTTATAATTTGTAGCAGTAACCAAAGATGAAAAACATACCTGTCAGTATCACCATATATAACTTTAGCCTTCCATTTATGATTTTCATTTACAAATGAAATAGCCTTCTCTAGTGTGCTACGTCCACATTGAACAATACTATCTGCAAGCTCTGCACAAGGCATGCGACCACTAAATCCAGCAGCTGTATAACCATATGTCACATTTGCTATCAGCTTCAGAGCAAGCTGTCTAGCATTAAATATCTGAAAGATTATAAAAACCAGTAAATAGTAAGATTGAAGTATATATACTTAAAAGAACTTCATCATGAATACAATTCCATTGATGTCAATCAATTCAAGCAGCACAAGTATATGATGAAATAATGCACTAAATCATACAAGCCATAAATTGCATATATACATATGCACGTAGAACAAGGAGGTCATCTTACCTGTGTAACAATATAAATATTTAAATCAACAAATAGATTAAGCCAGACACAATTCAGAGAGATTACCTTACTACTCTTACATATATGTACAAAATTGATCCTCTAAAATTTAAGGCTATCAAGTAGTACACCTATCTTACTTTTGGTCAAAACAAATCCTTAAATTTTAACTTCCAGGAAATTAGTAAGCAATTTTAGGATAAAAAAATCGATGTAAAGCATCACACATAAGAACTCCATATCAGATCATTAAGAGGGAGAAATCCAAGAATATATTAATGATTAGCTTATATTTCAGTCTAAAGTATGGCTATACCCTGTGAAGAATTTGCTTAGAAGGAGCCAACTTCTTCATTGCTCGTTTAACCATTATTCTAGTAGATAAAATTTCCTCCAATAAACGGGGCAGTATGCCTTTACGGACCTGTATATTGGAAATTACAGAATGACTGTTAGTTATGAGATACAAGCAGAGACAAATTTGCAGCAGAAATTTGGAAAGAAAAGAAGAGAACTAACCCATAAGGTGCAAGCAGTTACCTTTGGAGGCACATACATAACACCATTTGGTGCAAGCAATATTTGATCTTTTAAATCCTGCAAAACATGTGGATCTGGTCGAAAATAACTAACCCCAAGAGTATTTGCCTTTGAAGGTATAACTTTTCCGAGGCAAGTGCAAAAGCAAAGGTTATATGCAATTATCATCGATGGATAAAGAGACTGGAAATCCAAAACCACCACTGGGTCTGCATAAAAACCAGATTCTGGTTCCATTACAAGAGGTAAACACTCCATTGCAGGTTGAGAAGCAACCTAGATGACAAAAGGTTGAGTGAATCAGTAAGTTGCTACTTCTGACTGTTTATAATACAAGGTAAGCAACCTAGAGGAGAAAAGGTTTGAGTCAATCAATAACCAATAACCTGATGATTCCCAGGAGATATGGCTAGGTAGTTTTGAGTGTGTGCCAGTCTCAGAAACATAGATTCAACACGGTACTGTGAACCTCGAGAGAGAACAGAAAAGAAGTCAATGCCAAAGACACGAGCAAGTTCTGACGTTCGATTTATCTGCAAAAGCACAGACATCAAAATGTTCTAAGAGGAGCAGGATAAATGTTATAAAGATATTAAAGACACTGGTAGCTAAATGCATTTTCATTTTATACCCAGAATTTCAAACATCATACATTCTTCTCTATCAGAAAATGTATAATCAAATTTTATGATTTACAAATAGTGGCACCCTTCTATAAAGCTCAATAAGATCAATGAACTATGCTTAACTCATTCAGTTAATTTAACAATATCAGTAGTGGTAATAGTACAATCAAAGGGATTTGACCAAATTAAGGCAGCAGATATCAGCAGGGGTTCATCACAAGATTTAAAATCACTGTTATTGTACCATATCAAGTTGATTCATAATCTCAAGGTTCAACTTTGCTCTGCCCACCACATATTCAACGCAACGATACCTGGCTCGTCCAGGACCACTAGAAAACCACTTTGACAGTACTTTAAAAGGAATTGATGGAGTTTTCCGCCTCAAAACAGCTTCTGCCACTGCTTCAACTGTGTACATATTAAGCTTAACTTCACCACGCATTAATCGCCATACATTGAGGACAATTCTACCACCAACATGAACACCACTGGCATGAGTTCGGCCCCATTCATCCTCAATTATAGCATCTTTGAGAGGACCAGAATCGGCAACTGCAGATTCAGGAAGCATATTATCTAGTATTCCTCTCTCAGAAATTTCTAAATCCCCGGCAGCAATCTTAGTTTCTAATGGTGTCCGAGAAATATCATTAAGTAAACATATACCAAGATGTGCAGCCCTTTCAGCCAAAAAACCAAGAGAACCACCTTGTATATCCCACCCCATTATAATGTCTGGATCAAATGAACATAGAATCTCGATGAAGTGGTGAAATAAATGTTTCTCCTCAGAAAAAACAAACACTTTGCAGTCAGCAATTCCATCATGACTCCTGCAAATTGATTTCGATAAGTACAAAAGGCTACAAGGACTGTCATTACCAAGATATGCAAAAAATAAAATAAAATAAAGCATATAATAATGTTTATGGCATGAATCATAAAAGTACACCAGACCAGCTTCATCTAGGTTGAAGACTATCTTTCAAACTAGGCAAAGAACAATAAAATGATACAGAGTACACTACAATACATACTTCATATCATAAACAATAAAATACACATTTTCATTAAAAAATTGTAAAAAATGAGGAGCTTTACAACAAAGGAACAACTGGCAGAAAACAGCCAAGCCTCCTGAAGACAAACAAAATTGGTATGTTCTAACCCTTTCTTATTTCCTACCTTTCCACCATCAGAATAAACCTCAATAAAATATCTCAAGTTTCAGTTTTTTCTCAACAGCTCAAGAAAATCATGGTACTAATCAAGCTCCATTTTTCACCTTAAGTTAAAAAGCCCAACAAGTATTAAATGAAGTCATAGTCATTTGACAAATCAATCAGACAAAAGTGGAAGTCCATTAAGTATATATTGTTATTAAACTTATTGTACCTTTGATAAGATTCGCTTTTACTGTGCAAAAGCACATAAATTTCAACCACATAATTGTTATCATTCTGAAAAGCAAGAGTGACCACATTGATAGCATCATATCGAGGATCAGGCCGGAGATCTCCTCTAGATTCTGCCTGAACCTGTCAGCAAGTGTGGCATTCAATAGACAAATTAATAAAAAATAACCCAATCAAAACACATAATAGTGCCAGGAGTTTCCATAAAGGTTTTCATTAGACATGCCAAAGACCATATAGATAACAGAAATATATCCGTCCGAACATAGAGCAGAAAAATTACATGTCAAAATGTGAAAGAGACTTAAAAAAGAAATTAAAGGGGAGATCCAACAAATGAAACTAGATAAAACTCACAAAATAAATCATAGATAATTTCTTTTTCCAACATATTTACAAGTACAAGTGAGACACCTACTTAATTGTAGAAGATAATAAGGATATAAAAGGAAAGAAAGGATTAGTAATCGTACAACTGAATTATTACCTGATAAATGTATAATAACATCACAAGGAAATATTCTTGAGCAATCATAACAGTTTTAAATTAAAATAAAAACCCAAAATCTGCATCAAACAGAGTTTAAAAAGAAAATTTTTCGCATCTACTGAGATATATAGTATTCAATTTTTGCCAATATAGAAACATCGTGAATGTCATCCAGTAATAGCATTACCTCTATGCTTGACAATGTTAGTTGTTCTCCGGCACCAACACTGGCCGGATCCCGGAAGCCAATTTGACTAAGAGGAGTAGGCCTTGATCTCCCATCTGGCCCTGATATCTGAGAAATATCTTGCAAGGAATCAGCACATGCATTTAATTCTGCAGTATGGCCTTCAATCTGCAATATTTCTGTCACACCTTTCCTTTCTGGATTCAGTTCTGCACTGAGCATTGCATCAGCTTTTTCCAGCATAGGCCTCACATGAGAAGCTGATTCAGGCAAGTCCTTGTTACATTCATTATGCAAAGATCTATCTGAACGAATCAGAGTATCAGAAGCGCAAGCAAAAGGCTCTAAGCACTTGAAACAGTTGTTCCTAAGCATTATAGTCCACTGAAAAGCATAAAATTTTTTTACCATTAGCAGAGTTATGCTCCACTGAAGCAGTATTTATGTCTCCAGAAGTACCTAAAGCACCACAACTGAAAAATAAAGATGCAAACTAAAAGAAGCCAGAGAAAACAAAACAGTTCATCCAGCAAAATCTAGTAGATACCTTCACTATCATGCAGCAGCCATCTATGTACAGAATCCACAGGAGGAGGAGAAAATGCAGGTGTCAGCAAGTACAAGCAAGAGCCATCATTTAAATACAGTGTAGGGACACCCATGGCAACTCCTTCATTAAAGTTAGAGTCATCATTGTTAAGGTGTTTGCTCTGAAATTCTTGCTTTGCAGGGCATTCTTTCAAAAAGAATGGTAGAATTTCATCCAAAGCACTCCCTTGAAAATGAATAATAGATATGGTCATCTATAAGAATCTCAAACTGGCACCATAATATAAATCAGTGCCCAAATCAAAGAGTGAGAAAAAGGCCAAAGGGAACAGCATGAATTCCACACCCTAAACTCGTTTGACCACAACCATGACGGGTGCAGAGGATGTATAAAATGAGTAATGCATCTATAGAATGACATAAAAAATGTTTGCACTAAAATTCTCAAAATCATGACAAAAAGCATGTATGATGCACTTTCGCCTTTTTCTCATAAAACTGAACTTGGTTAGATTAAGGAACTCTGTCAATCTATTCACAAGTTTTCCTCTTTGAAAGGTTTAATTACATCTAAAAATTTCTTGTAACATTAAGTTACTTAGAAACTCTTACTTTAAATATGCACCTGAGTCATTCATTCTTAGTTCAAACAAGAGAGAGAATGGAAATGCACTGGGATCTTGACCAGCTTAATACAAATAACTCTTATAGAAGCAGTGACATATTTAAGACCAATAACACCAATAAATCCAACATCCCAAGCACTCTAGTTTACACATGCTCCAATTACTCTTACTATTCTCTACTTAAATGTTTCTTTAAAGTACAAGTGAGCAATTTAGAAAACATGTTCCAGCACCTGCATTAAGAAAAAGTACAGAAGGTTTTCATTCCAAACCCCCAACCCAAAAGAAAAAAAATGCGGAAGTAGAGAAAGCAACCTGATGTTCCTTCATGATTCTCATTATCAACAAGAGAAGGCCGATCTGCTATTGTAGATGAACAGAAATCATTTCCTAATGCTCCATCATTGCAGTCTATGGTGGGAGTTTTCTTGAAGAAAGTCATGCCAATTAAGTCCACAGGTTTTGGTTCTATGTTGACATTTGTGAATTCTGAGAAACCAAACCCAGAAAAACCAGCATCTTGCCCCTGTTCTCCACCTATACTAGCTTGTAATGGGCATTTGTCATTCTCATCATTTGGCAATGTGTGAAAGTCCATTTGTTTTTGGAGAACAGAGATATCATCTTTTTGTTCTGTCAAAAGGACTCTTTTCACCCTAAGAGATCCACATTCAGGTGACTGCCGGTAGCACCGCTTTCTCCTCATCAAGTCTCGCACACACCCTCCAGTCACTTCGGTTGCTTCTTTTATATTATGAGCATCTACATCTTCGTTTTTCATTGCATTGAGACATTTTCCCAACTCATTCCCAGCCAAGAAACTTGTAGCTCTATGGTCTTTAATTTCACTGGCATACGTATCAGTTCTGTTACTGATAGTTGCAGAGTTGTCGTTGACATGTTGACTGACAGAAAAAGGTAAAGAACCCCACAAAGTATTCTTCATGTTGGGCTTACTAGCAATGCCTGTGTCAGCATCCTCTGTTACCTGGTGTTGAAAAGACCTTTTAGGTTCACTTTTCCTTTCTATTTTAGATGAATTTCCAGCCGATCCAGCACAAGGAAGTAAGTATAAATCATCACTAGAACCATCTAATTGAGGTATCTTTTTGTGTAATGAAGTTTGAGGATGATTACTGGGATCCACAGAACAAGAAGCTCTGTCTTCTGAACCATAAATGTCGATTACATCCTCAATTGAATCAAGAATGTCCTGACACTCTTTTTGGGACTCCCTCTCATAATCTGTATTGGCTTTCTCTAGCACCTTATTAATGGTTGTTTCAGGCAATACGGGACTCAGAATGGTCTCACATAGAAGCTCATCATCAGAATTTAAATCTTCAACAGCTTGAGAAGTAGCAAGCCATTTTAAAAGTCCTAGTGCTTCTGTATCTGTACCCTGAAGAACATGAATTTAGAAAAGTAAGTAAATTCCAAAAGAGTTCTTACAGCAAATACAGAAACCTAAAAACCTCAGCAGCTATGAAAACCTCTAACGGAGATCATAACTATATTAGTTAGCTTTCAGAATCATTTAGGATTATTACACAGTTATGGCAGCAAATATTCCAACAGAATTCTGTAATCCTGAACTAAATCAAAAACAAAATGCCAAGGACGCATATGGTCAAGAGATGTGTATCACTTCTCAGAGAAATATCACCAACATCTGCAGGCAAAAAATGAAGGAAAAAAAAACAAAAAACTACCTTTGGACTCATTGTTCCTTTCATTTCAATTGATAGTATCTCCCTGCCACATATTGATTCAGGACATGCATCCTTCCCTGTGGAGGGTGTTGAACCCATTTTCTCTTGATGTAGTAAACCTTGCCTGGACTGAGATGAAATAATATTTCTTTCTTTCAAAATACTCAAATATCCTGGATCTTTATCATTCGAATTAACAGGTCTAAGTTTAGTCAAATTTTCCTCATCGGCTGAACATGTCATTGACTTCACAACTTTCACATCATTTTCTAATGAAGAGATAGTTTCATCACCTTCACTACATAACACTGTTAGCACATTCTCAAATTCAAGGCCAAGCGAAAGAGTTCTCAAAACATCAAGTGGAAGTGGTTTGCTAGGATCAGGAGACATAGCTGCTTCACGCATTCCAGTCCTTTCATACTCATCCTGAAACAGTGTAGGTAAAGGTCACCAAAGGAATGGCAAGTATTATATATGAAAGAGATATAGATAGGACAAGAGCAAACCTCCCACAATGGAATAAGTGATTGAACCATTCTCACATCAGAACAGGTTTGAGAGAGGGATGTATACATTATAAACTGCTGATTAATAATGTCTGCAGAACCAAAAGGAAAGAACTCTTTCACCGAAGAAATCATCAAAAAGAAAACAAGGCAGATATATCTGCAGCTGAATGGGGAATTCAAACAAACCATCAACTGTAGCATCTCCCTCAAGCTCACAAACACTTTGACGTTTAACACGGTGAATGTTTTGATCCAATGGCTCATCAAATTCACTGGAAAATTGCCAGATCCAATCACCTGGGATTGTGGAAGACAGCCAAACTGGGGAACTTAAAACTCCAGTTCCACTTGAATCTGCCTAATGAAAATTTTTGAACATCAACGGAATTGCATAAGATTGTAAGCATTAGAGGTATGTCTATGAATATTCCCAGAGCATCTGCAACATAGAAATAGGCAAAGGTGACCTGTGAATCAGCAGATGCCTGTATCTCCTTTCCATGTTGACTACTGTAATTAAATTTCTTCGGGGTGAAAACATCTGGGACTGGATGACGGAACTTCAACTTCGATAGATGCATATGGCCCATCCCATACAAGTTATAGTCAACCTGCAAACGACAACCTCAGAAATTATGGACGTCAAAAAAATAAATGGTTTGAACAATCAGCAAAGACAGACTAAATTGTAGTCTCTGGAGCATATGAGAGCACACATGCATGATGTTGCTGGGATTTGATATAGAAACTGATTACAACAAATGGTGTTATTAATATTAATCATAATTCAAGTTTCATTAGACAATCACGACTCCAATTTTAATTTGAAATTGACAGAAAAACATTGTTCAATATGTCAAACAAAAAAGAGTTTACCAGAAACTGAAGAATAAAGGGAATATGTGATTCATGGGGCTGCAAACTGTTGTCAAAAACTGCACCTCCCTGAAAAAAGAAGAAACCTGCTGTGATAAATGACAAAGATTGTTCAGTACATCTCTAAAAATGAAAATATGTGCATATTCAAATAACTGCGTAGTTCACCGTTGATATTTTAAGTGGGGCAGGCCAATAAGTTCATTCGAAAATACATGAAAATTTTCCCAAGGTCCAACAATTCTAGGTAGTCGAATCTCATACTCATGAGACTTGACATGCTAGTCATCCAGAGATCACACCCAGAACCTACCCATGAGATCCTATATGCCAGCATGATGAAAGTTTTCTAAGACGTCCAGTTGCCTAAATCAAGCTTGTAAAAGTCTTAAAAATAAAAGAATACTTTTAAATAAAATTTTATTCATAGAGCAATAACAATAAAAAACTTCATTGTGAAATTTTAAAAAAAAAAAAAAGATGATTAATATAAAGCATCCAATTAAACATAGGAATAAAAGATTGAGTTCTCAGATTCAACTCATGAAAAAAATCATCTATATAATGAATCATGTTTATGTCAATAAGTGAAACTTAATTGCTGTGACTAATAAGAATACCATACTGTCAATCATAAATGAAAACAGGAGCAAGAAAATATTTATTGAAGAATGACGCAATATGGTGTAGAAATTAATCAGAACAACTATGCCTGGAAAAAAGTATACATTAGGTTACAACCCTGGAAAAAAAAATCCAAAAAAATGCAGAAAATAGTTAAATGTTTGCAAATGGTTCAAAAATTGTACCAAAAGAAGATCAGCAGCACGAGAAATATCATGCGGATAATAGCTTGGATTTTGTCAAGGAAACCAATAACATAATCCTGGAATATCTTCAAAGGAAGAAGCATTATAGCACAATAAGATATTAGGATACAGGTATATCTTGACAAATAGCTCCTCTGATGAATGGTAACCATAAAATTTGTTAGCTCGTACAAGACGGCAATCATGCACATGCTGTCGTTTTGAGCCAGCACTACCCTTAAGCTGTGAGTTCAAACCAAATACATTAACAACCCATATCTACAGCATAACAGAAAAACAGCACAAGACAAGAGATACAGCAACCTTCAGGGCTTTCTCTAAGGCCAGAGATATAGCATGTGCGTATCCATCACCTGCACAAATGAACATGGGAAACATAGTATTTCAACATCGCATTCCCAATATATAGAAAATGAAGTTTAAAACTCAATACAGTGAACTGCAATCTCTAATTCCAAGCATACTTGATACCTTCTTTGTGCGGTTGAATTGGTATATCAGCACATGGGACGTATAAATATGGTAAAGCCTACAAAAGACACCAATGAATAATTCATATGAAAAACATTACAGAAACAAAAGGAAACAATTAACAATTCATCCACATCCTTTCTAGTTAAATTATTTGTCAAACTTAGATTCATGCTTTGGATAAGACGCCTTCTATGTCCTTCCAATTACATATATTTACATCCTAAGTACATGAAGAAAATAAAACAAGGCTTGGTGTCATGGTCTGGACTTCAGCCACAGCACTGGATTCTGCGTAACTGGAAGCCATTTTTAAAAAAGAAGATTAGGAACAGCATCTCCAACACCACTCTTTCCGAATACAAAGTTCCATACACAATGCTAGTTTGTTTCGTAGCTCAAGATAAAACTCACCATGCTTTGAGTAAGAACTAACTAACAATTTGTATAGAATCATAAGAAACATAACCTAATTTTGAACCATTTACAAAATTTAGTAACTAACAACATCAATTTACTTAAAATAAATAAATAAGTAATCTTACCTGATGAATATGCAAGCAAGTCTTCTGGCCAGATGGTGTCGAGCCATAAACCCTTATAACTGGAACCTCATTAACCTTCCCACCTTCATAATTCAAAAAATACATAATTTAACATTTAACTTAAACAAAAATTATAAGTCTATGCTATACTTGTTGCCATAACTAAAGCAGACCACAATCTTTTTAATTTCTCTTTCAACAAATTTCAAATCGTTTACTGTGACAAAGTTAACATACGGTGGCGTTTAAGCTCTAACCCTTTTTTTTTTAACAAAAGCTCTATAACTTTTAAATTCTTCATTTCATTTCATTCCGGGACTTCAACAGAAACATTGTTGAAATTTATAACAGCGGAGACTAAGCGAAGAAAATTCAGATATAGCGAAACCAAGTCGCTTTGGTATAGTACCTTGAAAGTTACTGTAGCAAATATCGTAGCCAGGGATCGGCGGCGACATGTAGTGATCGATGGACACGATTCGAACGCTGAAAACTTTCGAGTCCGGCTGCGAATCTGCCATCGGTTTCGGTTTATTTACGAAAATACACGCATCGATTTGCGAAGAAGAGTATTCTGTATTTACAAAACGACTTGGTGCAGATGAGAAGCTTTGATTGTTTGGCGCCAGATTTTAGGGCTTTTATAGCAAGAGCCGAAGAAGCATTCAGTAACTTCTCTTGTACGCCGCCTGGTATGACACTCGGGACCATTACTTTCACCAAAGTTACAAAATTACCCTTTCGTCTTTTAAATTTTTTGATTAATTAAAATTAAATATTATTTGCATTCAATCCAGGCAAAGAGGAAAAACGCAAAAACAATTAAACTTTTTATGTACTATATAAATTCAGGTAAATCGATGACTTTAGTTTTTAAATATAGGAAATGATAATATAAATAATAAATTTTTTATTGATTATTTCTACTATTGGCAACGGCCTTATTTATATGAGCTGCCTTATATCTTCACATAAGATACTCCCATCTTGAAATAAAATTAATGAACTGAATACAGACCACATAAGAGTAAGTTTAAAATACTAAATTCGTAATATAATTTAAGCTTCTACAACACGATCCAAATAGCTACCGAAGCTTTAGATTGAAACACTGTTGGGAATTCCTTTGCCTGTTAGTCCACCTTCACTGGTAGGAAACAGCAGAGTGTATGGCATTTTCACCGGCCCGAAACGGTTCTTCAGTTTCTTATCATTGTTTCTTGCTATGATTCTCTCCTCAATTTCTGCCAGTTTCTTTCCAAATTCTTCAAATGCTTGCAATGGTGCTTCATCTGATGTCCATTCAGGTGTGTCTCTTTGTCCGAGGTAAACTTCATCTGTTGAATGCCTTGACAATATTTCTATGAGAGAAATACCAAGAAAGGTTTGCAGCTGAGCAGTAATTGTTTTCAGGAAAAACTTGTCAGGATTCGATGCAAGTTCATCGTATTCTGGAGTTCCTTCCTCAGGCATGAATCTGCGGCTAATAGATGAGCGGTTTGGGAGGTAGCCAGCATAAGGGTACTGTCCAAAGTTGACAGCGGCATGGAGAGCAGAAGCCACCCAAATGATAATGGTGCAGGATTCTATCAGCTCCTCACGTGTCTGCATTGTAGGCCACCAGGGCTCATCTTTCTTGTCACCATGACCCTCCTCGCGAAGTTCCTTCCACCAGGATTGCAGTTCAGAGTCTTCTTTAACTATTTCATCGCTCTTGTAGTAGAAGTAGCAATAGTCTGCAACCCACTTTTTTATCGATGACCAGATCTCAAGCCCATCAACGGCGTAAGGGTAGTCTTCTATCAGTAAGCGAAGACCATGAGGAGAGTTCGGATCCTCAATTGCCATTCCTCTGAATAGAAGAAAGCACCAGCATGTCAGTAAAATAATGTCTCACACTTTTATCATTTTAGGCAGTTTTTGGCAGCAAAACTTAAAAAAACTTTAAGCTGCAAATTTGTTCACACTCATGCTACATAAGTGTATCGCAAGTTGTATACTTTATTGTTTTTAGTGTCATATTATTCTTGAATATAGAATGACAACATAGGGTAAAACAATAGGATTTACCTCTTCTTGAGATCTTCAGGAAGTGCTTGCTCTGGAAAGCTCCAGCTTTTATAAATTGCGCACGACATCTCCATGGCATACTTAGCAGGAAAAACTGTAGATTCCAGAACTCCTCCGGCGTTAATGAGTATCTGCCGAGCAAATGCATTTATGTTCATTGTATCACGGAAGTGAGGATGTAGAAGCTTATAAATGGGGTGAAGCACACTTAGTTGCCTATTTGTTGCAATCACAAATGGCTCGATTGCTGCATGAGTATTCAACCTATGAAAAAAAAAATTTAAATATTAAAAAAACACATAATCGAATTGGTTCTGAATTTAAATGCTTCTTATGTTTGAGCTTTAATTTCTTTCGAAGATTCATACCAATGGCTGATGAGTTGATGATAACCAGAGTCATTTACAGCGACATAAGCTTTAGCCAGCAGCCAAATTGAACCTTCAACACCATGTTCAGATGGTTTGTATACTTTGCTAACGGCACCATACTGATCTCCATCAGGGTGGGGCAAGCTCAATTCTATTGCCACTGGTTTCAAAGTGCCATCATCTTTCAAGAAAAGGATTGTCCTGGACGCATAAGTCCGCGTGGAAGTTGTGTTAATCCTCCTAATGTATGTCATCAGCGCATCATGATGATCTAATATGAATAGCTTGTCCTTCTCGATAGCCTACAGTATCATACAATAACTCGTTAAAACTTTTGGTCTAAAGTTGACAGACAAGTGATGAAAATTCATAATTGAAAGTAAGTCTAGGAAGATTACCTCATCCACTGTAAGCCCATCTAAGTTATTCTCTATGTCGCTTTTGGTTATTGTACTGTGCTGATTACCATATAGTTCAGGGTTTAGCTTGCTTGTAGGAGGGAATTCCTGGAATAAATTCGACAATATATATTTATTAGTGAAGATAAAAACAACCATATTCGTCGTTTTGAACACTGAGAATAAAGAGAAAAGAGGAAAGTGGAGTAATGAAAATTTGACATTCGAAGATAAGATTCCAAATTTCTTTTTACTTTCTTTGCAAACAGTAAAAGGAAAAGATTGCAAGAAAAGCCTTACTCCAAGACGACGAATGATGACCGGATTCAGTCCAGCCAGCATTTCTCTGGCAAACTCTTCATCAGTTCTCCATGCAGACTTATCCTCTGCTCCAAATTATTGAAAATAAAAAACATGAACAGGACAATAATTCAAGAAGTCGCTTGAGTTCTCAAAAGTGCAATTGAAAGTTCCAATACCTTTAATTACTTGTGGCATTGGAAATTTAAGGAGGTTTTCTCCATCAGTCCGAAAAATTTCCTTCAGCATTTCTAAGGGAACGTTTTTCCTAATGTCATCAAGTATGGGTTCAGGCAGATCAATCCCTCCTTCATAGAGTTTAAGCACGTCTTCAAAAGAGTCGAATTCATTTGGAGTGCTGTCAATAGCTTCCAATGCTGGTTTTATGACTTGGGCTATGGATTTCAGAGCATATGCGAGGAAATCTGACATCTTCAGGTGACCAAATCGCTCATCTCTTGGAACATATATGTTTAAGCTATCAACAATTGGCAGCCTGCTCTCACTGTTAGGATCTGTTATGATTACAATAGAACATTGTCAATAGTACAAATTGGATATTTTTAATTATTCACTGATAATGAACCTATGACCTTGGTGCTCAAATATATATATGTCTATCCTTTCTATTTTTCAGCAAAATACGTACAACAGAAACGCTGATGATATAATATAAATTGAACGATGTCACCAGTACTAAAGATTAAGCAATACTAATTAAAATGTCTAACCTTCTGCTGTTTTTGGTCGACTTGTTCTTCCTCTACGTGGATAAGGGAACTCAGCAGAGCCTCCAAGTACAGGGCGTTCATAACTTTTACCCTTTCTGGGATCACCTAAATCATTATAGTAAGCATAGTCATAGACTCTGTCATATTCCTGGAGCTCTCCCGTTCCATCTCCTCTCAAGCTCAGGAGTTCTTGTTCTCTGTAATAACGTAGTGGTGCGGGTGTTTCACTTGGCAAATAAGTCTACAGAAATATTCAAATATCACAAACATTTTAATTTAACAAGAAATTTCACAAAAAATGCATTACGTGTTCACTGTTACTAATTTCTTAAACATGCGATTACTTGCCTTGTTGGTGAAGAAAATGCGGTCTGTTTTGTAATACTTGGCAGGGTACACCCACGAGTTGCAAACGAAATGCATCCGGCCTTGACCAGGAACATCGTCGATGGTGAGAGTCTTAAGGTAGAATTCGCTGTGATGATTGTTTCTAATTATGAATGCCCCCGGAACTCCAATTCCCTCGTCCCAATCAAATGTAACCTTATATTCAGATTCCCCCGCTGTCAACGGAGTGATTGTAGGAATCCATCCTTCCAAGTGTGCCGGTTTTCCGAGCCTTATTCCAGATTGCAGACCATTTTCTACAAACACAAATCAATCCCATTTAGCAGAAAGCATAGCTTCCAAGGAATTTAGATCATATGAATTATATTATCTCAAATGTGCAAATGCTTTTTTTATCAATCACCGACTGTTTCTTCATAGAATCATTAAACGAAGAGAAGAGGGATAAAAAAATTAAAAAAAAAAAAAACGTTTTTACTTAGCTGATATCGAAATCTTTGGTCACAAAGAATTTCTTTTATAAAAAGGTCCACTTGTATGGTTAAATTGGACTAAAGACAATGATAACTTTGTGTTTCTTTTTTAGATTAGGCGGTATAGTTACTAGTTAGTAGACTAGTTAGTAGTTGAAAGTACGTTTTAACTTCTGTCTGTCTTAATCACTTGTTAATGACAAATCCATTAGACGGGAAAAGGGCGCTGGAATTTCACCGGAAGTAATTGATGTGAGCTATCGAATGGAAAAGATTTATTTTTTAGAAAAGCTTAACTATTAAGCTTATTGATTAGACCCCTATGTCCCATCTACTAACAAAATCAAACCATTAAATTATGAAAATGACAAATAAATAACTCCGAACTAAAAGAACTAGTTTCTATATTCTCTATTCAACGATGATCGATAAAAAAAATTATGTCCATCCCATCACTTCCTCTAAGGACAGTAACAAAACCACTAAAAAATTTGCACCTAATACAAGATTTTTACAACTTAAAATATATAATTTTTTTATAAATTTTATATTGTAGGGTACAAGTATCTAGTATGTGCAAGTGCAACCAGAACAATAATATCCCATCTAGCATAAAAAATTTTCATACTCTATTATATTTTAAGGCCAATCTGTTCCATTAATATTATACACCCAAGGACAGAAGTCAATATCCCAAAACAAACAAAAAGGAAAGGAAAAAGATGAAACCATAGAACATACATAGTTATGGTCAACAGAGAAACAAGACAGAAAGACCGTCCGATGATTATTGACTCATTGTTGAGAGCAATCAGCCAGTCTGGACTTTTAGGTCTCTCGTTTTGAAACAATTTAACCCATCTCTGTTGCCTACCACCAAAAAGAAAAAGGTTTTATTGTTGCAGAAGCTGTGGCCACATGTCCCAGGTCCCAACCATGCAATTATTTGATGCCACGGCCGCCCATCAATGGTAATAACATTTGTGGCTTCGTGGACCCACGCTATTATGTCTCCTTCGTTAAGACTACGCACGAATACTCAAAAAAAAAAAACAGACTACGCACGGTGATGCTTGATCTTAATTTTTTTATCGTAATTCTCACATTTCCATTATAAACAGCCATTTTCATGTCAATAAAACAGAAAACAAAGAGAAAATCATGAGTTAAGTTAAAGAGAAGTATATCTATCTTTGGAATTTGAGAAAGCTTTAAACAAACATGAAGACAACACCAACACCACAGCCAAGATGACCACCCATATACTATATATATATGTATGTATAACAGCAGAACTGTGCAGGAAAAGATAACAATAATAATAAAAAGAACAGAAAAAGGAGTAAGTGCACTTTCATTAATTAAGCGGCTTGTGAGTGTGATTTCTCTGAAAAACATATTCATTCAACAAAAAGCCGAAAATCACTTATTACCTGTTGCAGATTCAGCAAGAACAGAACTGACGAGTTGCAGAGTGACATCTCTACCAATCAATTCATGAAACCGATCGAAAATGGATGCATGGAAGTCATTGAAGTCCAAAACGTTCTTCTTCATCAAAACAACAGTGCCTTTCACCTTGCTACACTGGACCTTTTCGCATTTCTTCATGAGCTTCTTCTTGCCGGAGATCGTATCAAGAATATAGCCAAGGATCTCTTGATGGCCGAACATCTTGGTTTGCTTTTTCTGAAGGAAAGAAAAGAGAGGATATTTATGAAGAGAGAATAGAGCACAAGATGGTGATAAAAAATGAAAAGTGCGGTTTTGGGTTTGTGAGAGGTAAAAGAGAAGGCTGCTGCATGTATTTCTGGGAATAAGAAAAGAAATTGACTGTGAAGCTTCTGCTGCTCATTCTTGATATTTTCATTTTTCTTTTCTCTAAAGAAAATAAAAATAAAATAACGATAATCAAAACTGTTCTTTCGCGTTCTTGTTCCACGTTTTATTATTATTCTTCTTCTCGTGATCGTCATCTAATTAGATGTTTTTGTTTTTGGCAGCATTGAATGATAATGACTGAGTGGGAGTTCTACTCGGTTTCGAAGGCGCGTGTGGAAAAAGATAACATTAACCTGTGAGTGAGTCCCTACTAAGAAAAAAGGCTACACGCCCTAATTTTCATCCAAAATTTTCCATTCCACCAACTTACATCATCTTAAAAATTTAAAAGTATATGATTTTTCTAATAAATATCATATTTTTATGTGTAATGTTACTTAAAAAATATAATTTGTACGTGCATATTGCTATATATTGTCATATTTTAGTTTTATATCCCTAATTTCAGCTTAATTTCTAGCTCCTACACTTTAATTCCACAGTTTTTAAAAAAACTCAAAAATTAAATCGTTGTTTTTAGTAATAGATCATTTTTAACTAATCTAATTGTAACGACTTGCAAGGAAACTAATGTCAAATTGTATCGTTTATTTACAATTTTAATTTACTCAAAATTAGGACCAAAAAATTTTATTGTGTTTTTTAAATTGTTGATGCAATTAATAGAGATATATAAATCCCTAATAGTCATAGATAATGACCATTAACTAATTAATTTTGACATTTTTGCTACAAACAATACTTTTATTCACATGAAAGGCAACCAACATTTTCAATTACTTGGCTATTTTGCTTTCCTTTTTTAGACAAAGAGAACGATTAAATTTCTTACAAAAAGAAAATAAAATTAGTTTAACAAAAATCCAATATTTATATATAAAATTAATTAATATATAAGTTTTCTTTTATGGTATCTCTTAAAAATAATAATATATATCATATAATTAGTGTATTACACATTAAATAATGTAAATTATTGTCTAGTTGATTTTTGCGTGCTTCTTATTTTTCTTAAATATAAGTGGGATTAATTATATATCACATATAAATTATTTATCCAAGTAATTTTTCTTTTTAAAGATGAACAATAATAATGTGTGTGTGTATATATATATATATATATATATATAGAAAAAAGAAAATGAAACAAACAAAGATTGAGAAAAGAAAATTTATCCATAAATTGTTTTGAACGGGCACTAAAAAGCGCGTGATTATGGCATAAATTCTACGTCTACTAAATTTTGGCACCTTATCCTTGGATTTATTGGTAATTAAATTATATAATACTTTTTTCAACTATTTATCAGCATATAAAATTTCTATTCTAAACTAAACTTAATGCATTACTCAAACCTTTTTCTTTTTCCTATATATTCTGCGGATTTGAATCCATTCCTAATCTTTTTTACCCTGAACTTTCAAAAATCTATTGACACATGACAAAACTTAAAATAAAAAGTTGACATTATATTTTAAAAATTTTTTACTAATTAATTTTAAATTATTTTTTACCTTTCAATATAATAAATTATGGTCATTCATTAGTAAAAATTTTTAAAATACAATCTCAATCTTTTATTTTAAGTCTTAACGTATCAATAAATTCTTAAAAGTGAAGGATAGAAAATATCAAAACTAAATCTAAATCCATATTTTATAATTTTTCATGAAAAATCACTTTTATTCTTCTTTTTCTTTTTTTTTTTTTACAACTCAAGTGGGATTTGGCATTTGTTTGATTCTTTTGAAGCTGCCTCTTTAGAATTGATTTAGTCTTTACCATTCCCCATTTGTGGACGTATATTCTTAAATAAATTAATAAATGAGAAAAAAACTAGAATTCTAATGTTTAGGCATTAGATTTTGGCAAACTACAGACAACATGCATGAGAAGCACGGTCTTGTCTAGGCATACCTACTCATCATCTATATAAGATAAGCAATGCTATTAAACAATATACCTTATTATTAAAATAATTAATAAAAAAAAAAGAAAAAGAAAAACATTAAATAGAAACATGTAAAACAACAACGTTTTATTAATCTCATACATGTATAAACCCTTTTTGCATTTGCTATATATGTTACAATCTGGCCGGAGCCTTCTTTATTTATATCCACTGCTCCCATTATCTTCACATACAATACTTCTCCCGTCTTGAACTAAACCAAATACAATACTTATGAAGCGAATGACTGATGCAATTTAAACTATTACACAATCCAATCCAATTCAAACAGACAAGCTGTAATTAGCTAGATAGAAACATCGCTGGGAATTCCTTCCAATCCAAATAGCTACAGAATCTCTTAGATTGAAACACTGTTGGGAATTCCTCTGCCTGTGAGTCCACCTTCACTAGTAGGAAACAGCAAAGTGTATGACATTTTCACTGGCCCGAAACGGTTCTTCAGTTTTTTATCTTTGTTTCTTGTTGCGATTCTGTCCTCAATTTCCGACAATCTCTTTCCAAATTCTTCAAATGCTTTTAGTGGTGCTTCATCTGATGTCCATTCGGGTGTGTCTCTTTGTCCCAGGTAAAGTTCATCTGATGAATGCCTCGACAAAATTTCTATCAGGGAAACGCCAAGGATTGTTTGCAGCTGAGCAGTAATTGCTTTCAGGAAAGCCTTGTCAGGATTCGACACAAGTTCATCATATTCTGGAGTTCCTTCCTCAGGCATGAATCTGCGGCTAATAGTTGGGCGGTTGGGGAGGTAGCCAGCATAAGGGTACTGTCCAAAGTTAACAGCCGCATGGAGAGCAGAAGCCACCCAAATGATAATGGTGCAGGATTCTATCAGCTCTTCACGTGTCTGCATTTTAGGCCACCAGGGCTCATCTTTTATATCACCATGACCCTCCTCACGAAGTTCCTTCCACCAGGATTGCAGTTCAGGGTCTTCTTTAATCATTTCATTGCTCTCGTAGTAGAAGTAGCAATAGTCTGCAACCCACTTTTTGATTGATGACCATATTTCAAGCCCATCAACGGCGTAAGGATAGTCTTCTATCAATAAGTGAAGACCATGTGGAGAGTTCAGATCCTCAACTGCCATTCCTCTGAATAGAACAAAGCATCAGTATCTCACTTAATAATGTGTCCATTTCTATCATTTCAGGTAGTGTTTTTTGGCAACATTACTTGAGGTTTATGCTCTGAATTTTGCTTAACATTCATACTCAATAATGTTACACAACTGCATAGAATATAATATGCAAGCTGCATGTATATTGTGTGTTGTTTTCAAGGTCCTATTATTCGTGAATTCAGAATGTCAACACAAAGTAGACAATAAGATTCACCTCTTCTTGAGATCTTCAGGTAGTGCTTGCTCTGGAAAGCTCCAGCTTTTATAAATTGCAGATGACATTTCCAAGGCATATTTGGCAGGGAAAACTGTAGATTCCAGAATTCCTCCGGCATTAATGAGGGTCTGACGAGCAAATGCATTTATATTCATTGTATCACGGAAATGAGGATGTAGAAGCTTATAAATTGGATGAAGCACACTTAGTTGTCTATTTGTTGCAATCACAAATGGCTCAATTACTGCATGAGTGTTCAACCTATGGCAAATAAAAAAAATATAAAAGAAAAACAAATTAGTAACTGAATTTTATATGCTTCATATGTTTGGACTTCCTGTTTGGTAGATTCGTACCAATGGCTGATGAGTTGATGATAACCAGAGTCATTTACAGCGACATAAGCTTTAGCCAGCTGCCAAATTGAACCTTCAACACCATGTTCAGATGGTTTGTATACTTTGCTAACGACACCATATTGATCTCCATCAGGGTGGGGCAAGCTCAATTCTATCGCCACTGGTTTCAAGGTTCCGTCATCTTTCAAGAAAAGGATTGTCCTGGATGCATAAGTCTTTGTGGAAGTTGTGTTAATCCTCCTCAGGTATGTCATCAGTGCGTCATGGTGATCTAATATGAATAGCTTGTTCTTCTCGATAGCCTACACAATCATGCAATCACTTGTTAAACTTTTTGGTCTGAAGTTAACATTCACATAATTCTGACCGTGAAGAATCTGGAGACAAGCGACTGAAAATTCATAATAGAAAATAGGTGTAGGAACATTACCTCGGCTACGGTAAGTCCATCTAAGTTATTCTCTATGTGGCCTTTGGTTATTCTACTGTGCTGATTACCATAAAGTTCGGGATTTAGCTTGCTTGCTGGAGGGAATTCCTGGAATAAATTCAGCAATATTTATTAGTGAATATAGAAATTATTTTCCTTGTTTAACCTTTGAGAATAAAGAGGATGATAAAGGAATGAGGAAATTTTGACATTCGAAGATAAGATTCCACATTTCTATTCCATTCATCCACTTTATTTGCAAACAGTTAGATAACAATAAAAACTTGTATAAAAGCCTTACTTCAAGACGACGAATGATGATTGGGTTCAGTCCAGCCAGCATTTCTCTGGCAAACTCTTCATCAGTTCTCCATGCAGACTTATCCTCTGCTCCACATTATTAAAACATCAAAAACAGGAACAGAAATGTAAAACGACTCATAAGTTCTCACGTGTGCAATTGATGGGAAACAGTACCTTTAATTACTTGTGGCATCGGAAATTCATAGAGGTCTTCACCATCATTTCGAAAGATTTCCCTAAGCATTGGTAAGGGAATGTTTTTCCTAATATTCTCCAGTAAGGAGTCAGGTAGATCAATCCCTCCTTCATAGAGTTTAAGCATATCTTCAAAGGAGTCAAATTCATTTGGCATGCTGTCTAAACTATCTAATGCTGGTTTTATGACTTGAGCTATAGCTTTCAGAGAATATGCAAGGAAATCTGACATCTTCAAGTGACCAAATCGCTCGTCCCTTGGAACATATATGTTTAAGCTATTGACCATTGACAGCCTTCTCTCCCTATCAGGATCTGTTATGATAATGAATAAAAGTTGGAATTACTCAAAAATTTTGAAAATGGAACAGTAAGCATTTAATATTTGGATTACTCATAGAAAAATGAATCAATAACAGATAATTTAAGATAACTACAAACAACAAGACTTCTGCTACAAGTAACAAAACTTCTTGACAATTTAAATGATGCTATCAGTACTGATGATTAATCATTACCAATTGAAATGTCTAACCTTCTTTTGTTGCTGGTCGGCTTGTTCTTCCCCTGCGAGGATAAGGGTACTCAGCAGACCCTCCAAGTACAGGGCGCTTGTACTTTTCACCTATTTCAGGAGACCCCAAATCATTATATACAGCATAGTCATAAACTCTGTCATATTCCTGGAGCTCTCCTGTTCCGTCTCCTCTCAAACTCCGGAGTTCTTGTTCTCTGTAATAACGTAGAGGTGCTGGTGTTTCGCTTGGAAGATATGTCTGCAAAAATAGACAAATATCACTAACAGAAGTGAGATTCATATCATCTAGAAAGGAACTATGAAAATACAACTTTAAATAAAGATAAAATTTCTGTATTCATGGTTAATTACTAATTTATTGAACATCTGATTACTTGCCTTGTTGGAGAAGAAAACACGATCTTTTTTGTAACATTTGGCAGGGTAAACCCACGAGTTGCAGACAAAATGGATCCGACCATGATTAGGAACATCTTCAAGGGTGAGAGTCTTAAGGTAAAATTCACTGTGATGATTGTTTTTTATTACAAATGCCTCGGGAATTCCAGCTCCCTCTTCCCAATCAAATGTGACATTGAATGCAGATTCCCCTGCTGTCAAAGGTGTGATTGTAGGGATCCACCCTTCCAAGTGTGCTGGTTTTCCAAGCTTCGCAGCCAGCAAACCATTTTCTACAAGCACAAATCAAATCCCATTTAGCAGAAATTGTCAAATACGTAACATGCTTATTCATGGTTTTCCAAGGAATTTAGGTACCAATTAGATAATTTCAAACGTAAATTAAAGAACATTTGTTATTCAGTTGATATTAAAAACTGGGTCACAAATTTTTGTATGATAAAAATGTGCATTTATATGGTTAAATTGGACTAAAGACAATGTCAACTTTGCATTTCTTTTTCAGATTACCTCGGATAGCTAGTAGTTTTTCAGTATCACTTACTAATGACATACCCATAGAAGAAAAAATTAATAAAAACGGGACTTTCCTATTGGGGAGAATTGATGTAAGCCACCAAATCGCAAAATGTTTTATTTTTTCCCTCTCTTAATCGAAAAATGATAACTACTAAAGCTTAAACACCTCATGTTCCACCTAGTAGAAAATTCAAACTATCAATTTATGAAAATGAAAAACAATAACTCACAAATATAAAAAAATATATATCTACATGTACATAGAACACCTAATTGCTTTATTGTAATCGATGGTGATGGGGTAGAGAACGTTTCAATTGCATCACTTTAATATCACCCACAATATTTATTTAATCGATGTATGTGCCAAGCCAAGTTGCACCCTATTCATATTGCAATGTTGTTAAAAATACAAGATTAATTGCTATAATTTAAAATATAAAACTACTAACTTATATTCTAAGTTACAGGAATCTCGTACCCACAACCTACACAATAAACCATCTAGCATAGCAGATTTCCGTACCATCTTATATATATTCAAGTCAATTTAACCCGTTTGATTTACAACCTATGCAAGAGATCATCTTAAACGAAAGCCTGAAAACATTAACCTAGTTGGGATCAATAGAAAGGATGAGAAATCTTGACTCAATGTTATTCATCAACCAGTGTCCATAACCAAACCAGAAAAGCTTTTACTGTTGCAGAGGTTGTGGCCACATGTCCCAGCTACTTTTGGCAGCCACCAATGCAAGCGCAGAAAGACGATCATTGTTATAGCTTAATGCCTCGTGGACCCTATTCTGTCCCTATCATCAATACTACTTTGATGCTTAATCTGAAGGATAGAATTGCAATATCTAAGATATACAGTATATTTCTCCAATTTTTTCCTTACAATTCATAATTATATTAAAAATTTTAATCATCACAATAAAAATATGCAAGAATTTATCGCAATGGAATTTGAGATAGCTTAAGAAGGAGAGAACATTGAACGCAGATGGGCCATAGAAAACAGCAAAACTGTGCAGAAAATTATGCAAGACAAAAAAAAAATCATTTTTCTACAAGCAGCTTGGAAACAGTGTGCTTTCTCCAAAAAACACTCTTCAAAACCACAAAGCTAGCCGTTTCATTCGTACCAAATGCCTGAAAATCACTTGGAAAACTAACCTGCAGGTTCACCATGAACAGAACTGACGAGTTGCAGACTGACTTTTTTACCAATCAGTTCATGAACACGATCAAGAAGCGACGCATTGAAATCATTGAAGTCCAAAACGTTTTTCTTTATCAAAACAACAGTGCCCTTCAGCTTCTTAAACTTACCCTTTTCGAACTTTTGCTTCTTCTTGCTGCCGCCTGTGATGGCATCGAGAATATAGCCAAATATTTCTTGATGGCAAAGCATTGCTGAAACAAAGAAAGAATATATTTATTTTTAAATCAAGAGATCACCAAAAGGAGTACACTTCTGGGTTTGTGGTGTGTGAGAGGGAAGAGAGAACGCTGGTGCATGTATTTATAGAGGAGAAAAAGATGGGAGAAATTGACTCTGAAGCTTCAGCTGTTCATACTGTAATTAATATTTTTATTTAAATTTATTATATTTTCTTGAAAAATTTATGAAAATATAAATAAAAAAGTAAAAAAAAGAAAATATTTAGTTTCATTTGTTAATAAAATTAATATATTTTATATTCTTATTAACCAATATAATTTAATTTTAATCAAAAAATAGAAAAAGAAAAAAAAATTTATTATTTTTATTTGTAATATATATAATATGTATTTATTGTTTATATTTTTATTTATATTTTCTTATATTTTTAATATTTTTTTACAATATATTCAAAAATAAATAAATGTTTTAATTTGTTATTTTAATAAAAAAAAATTTAAAAAATATAATTATTAAAAAAATTCAAATAATGAGTCAAGTCACACTCATATGTTAAAATATTTTTAATCTTTTTTTTTATAATAATAAATATTAAATTATTAAAAATTTAATTGAAATACTTTTTAACGTTTTATTTTTACATGTAATATAATTATTTAAAAAATTATGTTAAATTTATTATATTTTTTTTAAAAATATATAAAAATATAAATATAAATATAAATAATAAACGCGTGTTATATATATGTATATTACAAATAAAAATAATCAAAAATTTTCTTCTTTTTCTATTTTTAATTAAAATTAAATTATATTGGTTAATAAGAACATAAAATATATCTAATTACTCATTCTATTAACAAATGATACTAAATTTTTTTCTTTTTTTTTTACTTTTTTATTTATATTTTCATAATTTTTTTCAAAAAAATATAATAAATTTAATATAATGTTTTAAATAAAAATATTAATATAAGAATAAAATGTTAAAATATGTTTCAAATTTTCTTAACAATTAAATATCAAATTTTTTTATAAAAAAAGGTTATAAATATTTTAACATGAGTTTAATCTAACTCATTATTTAAATTTTTTTAATAATATTTTCTTTTCTAAATTTTTTATTAAAATAAAAAATTAAAAATGTATTTTATTTTGAGTATATTGTTAAAAAATTAAATAAATAACACTAAATTGTTATATTTAAAATAATTATATTATTAAAAAAATTAAAATAAAGATTAAAATGTTATAAGTAAATAAAATATATATCATATTATTATTATGTAAAATATTAAGAATACAAATGATAATAAATTAACTGTTCAACTAACAAAAATACAAGTTAAAAACTATTTACCCAAACGTTAGGGTATTTATTTATTTTTAAATATTAATAAGTATTTATTTATTAGATCAAATATAAAGAGAGTATATATCATTTTCTTAAAAAATATTTTACAATAGTTAATATTTACCGGTCACTGTAACTCGAAAATGACACTATAATTAATGCTGCATTATTGGACGGTGTTTTAAAAAGCTAGTGATCTAATTTTATTAGACAATTTGGTAAAAATAATTTAATATAAGATTTGTTTCAATTATTTATGATATAGAAATTTAATTTATATTCTAAAATTTATACACTGCTCAAAATATTCAGCAGCCAATCTCTCTCTCTCTCTGTATGTATATATATATATATATTCTACTCCCAATCTCTCTCTCTCTCTCTCTCTCTATATATATATATATATATATTCTACTCCCAAGCTTCCGTGGAAATTGCCAGTGGGATTTGCATTTTGTTGATTTTTTTTAAGCTGCCTCTTTAGGGCTGATTTAGTCTTTACCTTTTTTTTTTCTCATATATTTATATTTAGTGCAAACACTTGCATTTTTGTGTGTTAATTATTAAAATAAAATAATAAATAATGATTGAAAAAAAAAAAAAACTACAATTATATCATTGACAAGCGTGGTCTTTGTTTAAATTTTATATATATGAATTGAAATATGTTATATTAAACGATAGTGCACACTTTATGATGTGCCACACTAATTATATAATATTGTATTATTAAATAATTAATCTCAAGATTCACATGATTTTAACACTTTAACATCCCTTTTCATCATAATTTTTATAAAATAGTATTAAATTAAATTAACTTTATTAATCTATGAAAACAACATATATATGAGATTACATGCTTATCGTTTATATTTGTTTATTATAATTGGGCAACATTTTTTTAAGGGACAATACTCAATTCCTCCTGATTTTTTAGTTAATGTTCTATATTTTTTTAATATCCCATCATTCCTTTTAATTACATTTTACCTTTTTAATATTTTAAATATTTTTAATTTTACCATTTTGTAATTAAAATATAAATTAATTGAACCGAAAGTAAAACTAAAAAAAAATAAAAGTTAAGAAAGTGATGAGATATTAAAAAAAATATAAAAGATAATAAAATATTAGTTCAAAAATCAGGGTGCAATAAACATTTTTTCACTTTTTAATTTAAACTAATATTCATTTGTATGATCTTGACAAAATCATCTCATAAATTAAATTATATGTATCCCATTTTGTATAAAAAATTCCACGCTTTTTTATCCACAAAGATAAAGTTTGACATAAGTATACTGTCATTCTCTTATATAAAACCAAAATTCAGGCCGATATTACAACTATAATTAATTAAGCAACCCGAGAATTTAATTGCCCAATCATATTGCGTATAATTTAGGAACTTGATCTCTATACAAAGAGAGACCAATTCAAACAAACTATGAATTAGTAAACAAAATAAGACTAAAAGAGTTTGAGTTCCATTTGAAAATGATCTGAAAATGTTCAAAGTTGCTTGAACCACAAGGAAATATATATAATAAATGAGTATTGACACGCGTATACGCTTATAACCAATTAATTTTGGATAAAGTAGGCATGGAAGGTAAATATGAGATGAGTAGTTTTGATAAGTTAGTTAAAATAACTAAAGCGTGGGATATGTTGAATAGGTTTGATTTTAAGAAATATATTCCATATAATTTAGAAAGAAGCAAAAACAAAATTACATTGTAGAATATGAAAAAATGTAATTTATTATAATCGAAGCTGTGTCTATTTATTTTGTTAGTATTTAATTGTCCAAATTTATTTAACTTAACAATCATTTTAAGAAACGTTTACTATTAAATATAAAGTCATTTTTTAAAATCTTTTTGGCTAAAATTTAAAAATTCTAACTAATTTTATTATATATCTTTAGATAAATACATTTCAAATTAAAAGAAAAAAAATTGACATTCGAATCGATTTTCAAAATTTACATTAATTAAAGTTATTCAATAAAAAAAAAACAAATCTCACCCAATTTGATTTGAAAAAATATCTTGTATAATTTAAGAAGAAATTAGAGTAAAAAAATATAAAATATAAAAAAAAAAATATACATATATGTAATACTATTAAAGGATTCATGTCTTAGAAGTAATCGCTCTATGTTAATTAATTGTCAATTTCAATAGAATTAAAAGTTAAGTCGACCAAAGTACCATTAAAATTAGCTACTAAAATAACAAAGGACGTGAAATAGCTGGGTTTGATTCCAAGTATTACCTCTTTTATAGTTTGAAAATAAACCAAAGCAAGAGAGATATATATAAAATGGGGAAAATGTAACATGTATAATATTATTAAATGATTGATTTTTTTTACTAATTATACGATAATCAAATTTTAAATCAAGAAATATCTCTTGTGTAGTGCAAAAAGAAATTAAAGTAAAGAGAAACTACAAATTTAATTAAAAAAAAAAGTGGCACATATAATATTATTGAACAATTGATATTTTAATAAATAATTGTTATCTCTTATTTAATGTGTCAGTCACGATAGAATTAAGAGTTGAGTTGATCATATCATAATTTAGTTATTAAAATAAACATATTTCAGTTTTTAATTTCTATAAAAATATCTCTTACATAGTTTAATTTCTAAGTAGACGCCATGCTCGAAATTTCTTCACTAGAAAAATAGCCCACTGACATGTGGGTCCATAAAGAAACTCCATCTTGACATGGCAACACAAAGAAAGTAAGTTGCAACGAGACTCACATAGTTCAGTTGCACGCAATCGCAACTCCCGCTTTCGTGGCGCGATTCCCCAAACAATCCAAATTCCCGGTTTTCAAGGTATCCCTCGCAAACTCACACAATTCAAGTGTAACACAAATAATAAATTCCGCGCGGGAATAATACACACAACGCGAATTCGTAAGCGACGGTTTCTCTATTCAGTGGAGATCGAAACGCAGCGTTTCAATGATTACCTTCTTCTCCGCTGGACGAGGGCGGCGCGTTGGTTTATGGTGAGTGAGCGAGTGATTCGGTTTCCTTCCCTTTCGATTTGTTACTCTGGTAGTTGCACGACAACTTCGAGCGACTTGGTTCTATAGAGTTTTGTTTATTATTATTTTGCAGGACTTCGTCAAAGGCAAGCACCAAGAAGAATTAGTGAATCTAACATTAACAACACGGCCATTAAACACGCTGAAGTATTTTGTATTTGGCAATTGCTCAATGTCTTCGGCGAGTGACTTTTCGACCTTCTGCTTGGCCGATGCTTCTAAGTGCAGCGGTCGGAATAATCGGAGTTCTGGTTATGACCCTTGGCGGGACTCGTGTGGAGGTATTGCGTCATCGTAAAATCCATTCTTATGATATTAATTTCAGAGGAATTACGTGTGCATTTTCGGTACTTCTCGACATGCTTCGTTTCGACAAATTAGAAGTTATTATTTGAAGTTTTGAATTCTTTGATGATTCTAACAGCACGTTCAAAAGCATCTTCTATATCTTCGATTTGGACTGTGGTGGTTGGCAGTTGGTGTAGCCTCATCTATTGGTCTAGGTAAGGAAAGTTAAATACTTATTTACTATCAGTTATTCGGTAGCTAAAAGCATGAAACACATCGTGTTATTGAACTTGGCAGCAGACAAAAATTAAAACAATGTATTGAGTGCAAAGCAATGAATTTGAGGAACTCTAGTTGTCAAAAAAAAGTTATTGTTAATCAAGGGATTGTAAATGGAATGAAAGTGCATACTGGATGGATCTTATGGTGTTCCTCCTGAAGTGCAGACCTAAGTGTATTGAATGAAATTTAATTTATGCATAGTATCTGTGAAAAATGCAAATTTTAGCTGTTACCGCTTCATTTGTTTCGTTTTGTCATTTAGAAGATTTGAACTTCATTCATGTTTCTATATTTCTCCGCTTGACGTGTATTTGTTCATTTAAAATAAATATAAACTTGTAATATGACTGGACGTTGATATGTGCGTTTTCACCTCCAATAAAATGGATGAGTAACTATTGCATGATCTGGATACTCTCTTGATTTAAAGGCTGCTGTTGATCTGAGTATTGTCTTTTGATACCTATAGTCTTTCAAAAAAAACTTTGGATATGGATTATTGCAGGTTCTGGTTTGCACACATTTGTGCTGTATTTGGGTCCACACATTGCGCTCTTCACGATTAAAGCTATGCAATGTTGCCGAGTTGATATAAAGAGTGCTCTGTATGATACAATTCAATTCAATAGTAGTCCGTCATGGCTGAATAGGGACTGCTCTGATTATGGAGCCCCTGTGTTTTCGTCTAAACATGGCTCACGAGTTCCTCTTGGTAGCATATTACCTCAGGTTCAGTTAGAGGCCATTTTGTGGGGCATTGGAACAGCCCCTGGAGAACTTCCTCCATGCTTCATATCTAAAGCTGGTAACTGCTCTGATACATGTTTTAATGCTGCTATCTGTATTTTTCAACTTTGATTTACTACATTACGTAAGCCTGAGCCTATTTGCCCTCAAATAAATGCACGTGCAGCTCAAGTATCAGGCAAGAAACTGGAAATAACAAAAGAAATGAACTCTTCTGTTGAAGATAGTGGAATTATGGTGTACCACACGAGTCAGATGAAACAATAGCTCCTTTCACACTCACAATATCTGAACTTTCTCACAATTTTAGTTCTTGCTTCGGTAATTTTGATTCTGTTTCTTTTCTCTTTGAGTGAAATCATACAAGTCTCAATGGTTCTTGCTGTTGTTGATATGAGAACAGTAAGAAAAGTCAGTCTGCCTAAATTGACTGAAGTGTAAGGTGTCGTTTGATGAAGCGTACATTTTCCATAGTTAGGAAACGTCCATGTCGTGAATCTCATGACTATGCGGTATCGTATTTTAATTTGCTGATCAAATGGTGTATATTTCAGGTGCCAAACCCTCTGTATGATCTTGCTGGCATGTTGTGTGGGCAACTTGGAATTCCATTTTGGAAATTCTTTCTTGCCGCATTAACTGGAAAAGCGATGGTTAATACCCACATTCAGGTTTGCTAAATCTCATCATTTTGGATTGTTGGAGACATTCTACGAGCTATATTCAGACAAAAACACTAAAGGCAAAGAGAATAGCCGCCACATCTCAAGTCTGAAAATGGGACCGTAAATTGCTTGACTATTTCATATCTGGTGGTGCAAGTTCCAATTAAGTTCTGAAGCTTGGTTGTCATTTATTTTCGTCTCTTGATACAAGTTTGTTATTTTGCTTTTATGTTGCAGACAGTGTTTATCATCTCAGTTTGCAACAATCAACTTCTTGACTTGATGGAGGGTAAGCTAATTTGGGCTCTCAGTTTTTTTCTGGGATTTGCAGCTGTCCTGCCAAACCTCATCAACAAGCTTCATAATTACAAGGACAACTATATATCAGCCTCCCCTCCAGGCACCTCAACTATGAAGGTAATATAGTTGTATGATGGCCTGATAGTTTACTACATACGTGCATGAGAATGAGTTGCCCTTGTGTAAATTACTTGTTTTGGGGGGTCAGTTAGCACAATATTATGCGTACTTTGCACGTATATTGTGGCATCCAAACTTAACAGTTCAGGATAATGCCATAATTTGGACACTCAGGCTGCTTTGCTTCTGTGCTTATGTTTTTGGATAAATTACATTACTCCTTTTTTTTCTGCAGGTGAAGAACTGGGATATATCATTTGCTTCAATTTGGAACACTGTCGTGTGGCTCATGTTTTTAAATTTCTTCATTAAGATTGTGACTGCAGCCGCACAGAGTTATCTCAAGGGACAACAAGAAAAGGAGCTGAAAACTTTGTCAAACAATGGTTCATCATCAAACCATTCAACCTCCAAGTCCATGGAGTTGGCAGAAGGTATTCATGAATAAAATTCAGTTGTCAGAACATTTTATATCTGACAAAACTGAAATTCCTGCATCACAAATTTGAAGTTCAATTTGTATACAGAAGCAGAGGAGAAAGATAGTAGGCTTTTATCACTCCTTTGTCAGCTGGCAGTAGTGCCTTTTTGAGTCACTTATGGCCTTATAATTGCCAAATTTTGTAATACAACTTAAATTATTTGTTCATTATCATCTATGAGATTCTTGTGAGATGTCCAGTAATTTTCTTCAGCTAAAGTAAACACTAACCTTGAATGTTCCGATCCATAGAACAACAAAGAAGTTCCAAGTGAAACCAAGCAGGCGCAGAGTATCACATTAACTTACAAGAACATTTACACATTAGCTTAAAACAACAATGGAAATACAGACACGGTGCCAATTGATCCCCCAAACAAGTAATTTACTGAAAATAACCACTCAATTATTGAATTGAAACGTAAACTCCTTTGGACAAATATAAATGCATTTCCCATACTGGAAGCCAGTAAATTGTTGAAGGAATTCAATTTCAGGCAGTACTCTGTCAATCTCCTCCTGGATTGTTTTCATATTTTGAACTAAGCTAAGCCAGCCCGCCTCTCCCACACAAGGTCAGAAGAGAATTCAGAGAGTGCAGCCCGCGGGTCACCATTGGAAATGGACAAGTAATATTGAGCAGTTTCACCATCGACATGCATGCTTCTCCTCAAGGAGTCAATAATCCTTCTCTTACCTTGATCGGAGGTAACCCTATTCAACACACAACTTGGCTTTTGCTCAGGTGCACCCTCGAGATACAGCACTGCTACTTCCCTTTTTGCATAAGTATCCAACTCTATGTAGCACGTTCCATCTACAAGGATTTCTGGATTACTTACTGGAATTAATAACCTCTCCCTTGAATATATGCCATGATCACTCATCATGTTATTTAAACATTTAATGTCCATAACCTGCAAGTGAAAGAAATAATACATATCATATGTTAGAGCCTCAATTTTGAGAACTTGCAATGTAACAAGGAAACAGAACATATCATTCTAGAATGTCTGCATGAAACAATAAGAAAGACAACGAGATATGAAGCATTGCCATGCAGTAGAATACGTTAACTTTGTCACACCTGTTCACTGAAACCCATCAAAAAGCAAAGTTTAAAACACAATCAAGTAACCTAAGAGATTCTGTTTCTAAATCTAAAGAAGGAGGCAAGTTTCTGCCCTTTGCTTTCATTCATACTTTCCCTGTTACATCACAAGCCTACTAGAAGACACTTCTTCTTTACTTGCTGATGAAACCAACAAGGCCAATGAACCAAGACAACACATTGCCTAAATCATCTTTTAAACACAATCTTCTGAGGATTTATCTGATTTTAACAACACTTCATAATGAAATTATCTAATAAGTTCTTCAATCTTCATAGCCAGCAAATGATCAATAATTTGTCAAACAAATCGACTGTACGGGACGTTTTTGTTGAATCCAAGAGAACTTTCAGACAAATTTCAGAAATGCAACAGTGATTTTCATTAAAGTTCCAATCTTTCGTGCAATCCGACCATATTTCAGTAAGTAAAAGTAACCCAAAAAAAGGGGAAAAACAAAAAAACAATTCAGCTACCTGAACAGAGTACTTGACGGCAAGACTGGCAACGGTATCTCCGCGCACAAGACGGTGGGAAATGGCGAACTTCCGAATCCCATTATCTCTCCAGAAAGATCCATTCGCAGGTTTTCCCACAACTTCTTTCAGCTTCCAAGGAGCCTTGAACGCGAAGACGATCATATTATTATCGGACGCGACGGCGTTCCAGACCCTGCTCACGCAGCTGGCGCGTGCGAGGTCCGTGACGGAGAGTTTCGATAAGATTAAACGCAGCGTGTCGGGGCAGGTGAGAGCGGTCAAGTGGGAGTTCATGGGAGAGATTACGGTTGATGGGTCGGCGGAGATTGAGGAGGTGGAGGAGAGAAGTTGGTCTTGGGGAGGTTCGTCGTCGTTTTGGTCACCACAACATCCCACTTTTAGATGGACATTGTTGTGTTTGTTTTGTGGTCGTGTGAGCTTTTTCTGGTGCTCTGTTTTCGTCCTTTGACAGGTAGGTGGAAACGGAAATTATTTATTTAACACTCGTTTTGAGTAAATTTCTGTACAAATGTTTAGGGTTATTATCAAACTAATCCTTGTGTTTGGAAGATTAAAAATTAAGTTATAATTTATTTTTTTTTCAATTTACCCGAGTGAGTGTGTCGGTGCATATAAAAATGAAAAATCCACAACTGTTGGCGAAAATTAAACCTCTGGCGAATTTATCACAACATTTAGTTTGCATGCATTATTTTATTTTAAATAAAAATTTAAGAATTTGTTTGATTCTTTCAATATTAAATTTAAGGTTGCATTAAATTTAGAACAACCTTATTATTCCAATGGAGATGAGAACTTATGATTAGGTTTTTGAAAAAATTTCTAAACCCACAATTTTGACGAAAACTTTTGATTTCTTATCTAGTATATTTAACTCTATATATTCCTTTTACACGTAAAATTCATTGAATATACGAAAACGGCTATACCAAAGGTCCTGTTACTTGTATTAAGAGCTAAGAATGGTTTTGTGCAATATTTAAAAAAAAAAAAAATCCAAATAAAAGAAGCTTGGGCTAATAACAGCTGGAACATGTTAACATGTCTGAGTTAACAGATTGTTATGAATACAATCAACCATTGAAGCATTTTCATTTTCACTCAAAACAAACCAAAGAAAGAAGGAAGAAAAACCTAACTATCAAAGATCGTGGAGAAGGCGTTCAAGAAGAAAAATTATAGAAGAATAAGATTACAAACTTTTTCAAAAATGGGGAATAGATATCAGAAAAACAGCATGAAACAGCTTTTCTCATGGTAGGCACTCTACCGCCATAAGCTCTGGTTAACAACTTACTCTTACAGAGATGAAAACAGGTAAACAGATCATTGACCCCATGCATGACCTAGACCATATGCATCCATGTAGCCTGCTGCATGATCATGACCGTCATGGTGGTCATGGCCATGACCATGATGATGGTCGTGATGTTGGCCACCGCTCTTCGCTTCATCAAGCATCTTCTGCATATGCTCCGGTATGACCTCTTCCTCAAATTGTCTGACAGTTTTCGGTAAAGAGGATACAAACTTAGCAATGTGCTCTGCTAACTCACCAGCAGTGTCTGCCTGAAACCACGATGCCAGGAGGTTATAATTTCTGGTTGGCCAAGAACTCAGCCCAAAAGAGGAAAAAATGTCAAAATGGAATTTAAGGCTAGAAACATGTCTGAATTAGTCGATGTCATATACAACTGCTGTGATTTATCATATGCAAGTGGAGGAAAATAAATAGCAACAGCTTTTCTGGTGCAATTTCTTCTCTTCATGTTAATTGTTTCTTACTATCATTCCAAGCACATTATGCCTAAGATGGTATCGCAGCAAAGCCGTTTCTCTGTTTCATTAAAATTCTGAATGACATAAATGAGCTAAAGCAGCCAATCTATGCAGTCAGGATCGAAGCATCACTGAATTGAATGGACTTCAAAGCATGGATACTGTTAATTGTTATAGGAAGACTTCAAGACTATATAAGTGCCCCCAAAATCTTCATTTTTATAAGTAACTTGACAACCATGAACAAATTTCTCACATCCATGTGCTTATAACACAAATCACTTGACATAGTAAATCCTTGTTTTGGTAATATTGAATATATGGCAGATGGCAAACATGAGCTCCCAAATGCACACGTATACACACAAAGATGAGGCAATCACTTTAAAGTCATTGTGAAGCACACCCACTAGCTCACTTCTATAGCACTACGGTTATGTCAATGATATTCCATAATCCACTTACCATCGAAGTATGCAACCAAAATTTGTTTCACTTACTAACAATACAGTCTCTAAGTAATACACTAAGTAATACACATAAGCTAAAGAACACTTGACTGGGAGGCATCACAGTCACACTGTTTAAGACCTATGTCAATCTCATTCATTATAACAAATCAAAATTTCAAAACATTCCCAGAATCAAGTTACTAATTATAACATCATAAAATCAAACTAATTTAGAAGCATACAAAATTTCTTGGCACATAAATCATTACACAAAATAAAGTAGCAACAGATTTAGGACACAATGAATACTCACCTGAGGCCACCGCCCACCCAAATGTTTTACAAACTTTGCTTGCGGAAGTGCATCTGCAACTCGACTTCCTTCCTCACTCCATTCTTTAGACCAACCACTAGACCAAAGCAATTGCATTGGCACTTCTTTTAACACATCCAAACCGCCCCATTCTCCTATATCAAAGCTGTTATTCAGCTTCTTTCCCATCTCTGAAATAGCTATACCCTGGTCTCTTCCCTTCAGAAGCACTCTGTTACCCTCAACATCAAAACTGCCAAGACTCTTCATACAACAAGACCTAATCAAATAATGATATGCAAATTGGTATCCTAAAAACATGTCCCTAATCAATGGATAATTCAAAACGCACAAAGGCAAAGCAGGTTTTAATCCCGTATCTATAAGCGTTATGCTTTTAACTAAGCCAGAATTTTCAGCTATCCAATTTGCACTCATCGCCAAAGCTGAATCATGCAAAACTAAATGCACAGGAGCTAAACTAAATGTATCTATAACTTGCCCTAGAACCGTGCCAAACTCTTCACTACCCAGTTCAATAACTTTATCACTCTTTCTCTCCAAAACCCTAGCTTTCATTATCTCCTCATAAGGGATCTCACCAGTCTCAACAATCTGATCAAACGCCCAAAACAAACCCTTTTCTTGAATCAACCCATAAACATCTCTAAACCTCTGTAAAATCCCATCTGACCTCCCTTCAATCTCCTCCGTCGATCTATCAGAAAACCCATTCCCAGGTAAATCAATGGCCATTACATGAATCTGTTTAGACCCTAAACACTCGGCCATTTCACGAAATGCAAACGAGCTAAGACCCAACCCATGTACGATAAAAACATTCTCCGTCGATTCCGCGGCGTTTTGGAAAGTGAAAAGCTCGATGGGCGACCGATGGGAACTCGTTTGAACCTTGATAACGCGACCTTCAGAGTAGTGTTGGCGAAGTGAGTTGCTTAAGCCGAGAAACCAAGACCTGGGATTCTTGTCTTGAGCAGAGAAAGAGACGAAGAGAGGAGTTATAAGAGAGACGAAAACCATCACGTAGAACCAGAAGAAAAATGGGTTTGCGTATTGGGGTTTTCTTGTTTTTGAATTGGGTTTTGGCTTTGGTTTCTCTTCTTGTTGCCGTTGTTGCTGTTGTTGTTGTGGCTCTTTGTCTGGTTCTTCTGCTATGATCGCCATTTTCCGCCCTCGGTAACTTTTTGCCTTTTTTCTTTTTCTTTTCTTTTTAAGCTTAAAATGAAGAGATCTAATGGAGAGGCGAGACTGCTCAGACACGAAGAGGAAAGTTACCGTTGCTTTTATAGTTTAAGAATAGAACGGTGTCGTTACAAGTAGATTGGTTTTGGATACAGCATTTTTGTATTTTCTAAAATTCTGCAGCTTCATTTGAGATAATAATATTTTTAACGATCACAAATAAGAATATCATTTATTTAATTATAACAAATAGGTCCTTGAACCCTAATAAATTAACTAAAATTATTTTTATAAAATTAAAATTTTTATAGTGAATATATTAGACAATAATTTAGTACTAAATAATATTTTAATAAAAAAAATCAAAGACGTATTTGGTACAAATAAAAGAAATGTTATTTTGAAGAAGTGAAGTGAAAAATAAGAATATCGGTATTATTGCTGATTTTCTACTTGTATTGGATAAGTTCCGTCACCTACTCAAATAACTGAGCGTTTTTTAGAACATTAAAATTTATAACTAACGTTATATTTTAATTATTTTAAGAAAACTTCGTGACTTATTCAATATAAATAAAAAAATATGTTTGTATATTGAAAAACTTAAAAATAAGTGACCCGGATGTCATTATCCCATACTTTTCCGGAAGTTTAGGAATATAAACGACATCGTTTATTAGTCATCTACCTCTAGTTCTTCCCTAAGCTAAACTGAACTCAATAAGTGCTTTCTCTTCTTACAACACGAATCTTATCTTAACTCTCTATCTTCAGAGAATCGTTAGCATGTACTCGCTTCCATCGCAGGCAACGCGCCCTCTCTCCCTCACCAAATCCGCCCTTCATTTTCGCTTCCTGTCTTCTGTTTCTCTTCCCATTTTCCACAAATTGCAAAGCCGCCTATCCTTTTCCAAAAATTATCCAAAGGCGCCTCTCTTTATTAGAAACTGCACTTCCATCACTGCCAAGCCCTCGTCGGAGTTCAACAGGAACCGGATCCCCGATGCACCTGACGAGAAGCTCCGCGCTCTTCGAGAGCTCTTTTCCAGGCCTGGAGTTAATATTGACGCGTATATCATACCTTCCCAGGATGCTCATCAGGTTTAAATTATGGATCCTTTTGCTGCTTCTGATTTGTTTGTGGTTTATGATGGTAATGTTGAGAGTAGAATTCCAGTGGAGGTTTGGTTATTTAGAGTAAAAAACAGCTTTTATTTCATTTGTGTAAATGGTTCTGTCTCTTAATTTTTATGAAAATATGAGGCTTTGGTGTCAGTTTTTGGTTTTTTGAGCCGGAGTTTCTGTTCACGGTTTAGTCAGATGGACTCTGGCTGTTTTCTGCTGTTGCCTGGAAAAATTTGAGCTCTGCTATTGGTTGTCTGTTCAATTGCTTCCTCTGTCCCTCTTTTGAATTTGTTTTTTAGGTGCTGCCAGCTAAATCTTTAGTGTTTGCAGGTTCTGTTTTGTGGATTGAAAGATTTTTGAGGGTCCCATTTAGGTCTTTTTGGCTCATGCGTATTGACCATGTAGTTATTGACATCTCTATGTTCCACTATTTAAGTTTTAATTTTTCTCTTGGAATTCCAGAGTGAATTCATTGCTGAATGTTATATGAGGAGGGCATATATATCCGGATTTACCGGTAGTGCTGGCACTGCTATTGTCACAAAAGATAAAGCAGCTCTTTGGACAGATGGTCGTTATTTTCTCCAGGTTTGACATGAAAATACTAAGCTTCTTGTTTGCTAGCTTTATTGGTTTTGTATAGTCACCATATTTTTTTGGGCTTTTTTTTTTAATGAAAAAATTGTTTATATTCTGCATTGATAGGACTTTATGCATTTCAATCCTCTAGTTGATATGTTATAGTTAATTATTTCTCAACATGATTATTAGGCCGAGCAGCAGTTGAGCTCTAGCTGGATTCTCATGCGGAGTGGTAATCTTGGAGTCCCTACAACAAGTGAATGGCTAAATGATGTTTTGGCTGCAGGAGGCAGAGTTGGCATTGATCCTGTGAGCAATTCCTCAACTTCATAAATTTGGGTGGATCACATTATTTGTTTTGTTCTTCTTTAGGCACTTGCAGGTGCCTGATGCTACCTTTTCTTTGATAATGTGAAGGGAGCAGTTTCTCTTCTCTTCTGATGCTGCAGAGGAATTGAAGGAGGCTATAGCTAAGAAGAATCATGAGTTAGTATACTTGTATGATCTTAATCTTGTGGATGTTATATGGAAGGAATCTAGACCAAAGCCTCCAAATAAACCAATTAGAGTACATGACCTGAAATATGCTGGAATTGATGCGATGTCAAAACTATCTTCCTTGAGATCTGAGCTTGCTGATGCTGGTTCGTCTGCAATTGTAATATCAATGCTTGATGAGATTGCCTGGCTGCTAAATTTGGTAATAGTTTAATCTGCTCTCTTGGACCTCTCTGTTAACTTTTATATGTAAGCAGAGTGCTTATAAATATTGTATTTCAAATTTTGTTGGAGGGCTGTATTTTGTAGAATTTCTCTGTTTGCTTGAGATTGGAGCAAAATTCTGTGTTAATTGTAGTAATTCAGTAGTGGTTTCTGCTTCTATCATTATACCTCTAATAAGAATCATTCAACAACTTTGTTTTGCAGAGAGGAAGTGACGTTCCACATTCGCCTGTTATGTATGCTTACTTAATTGTAGAAATTGATGGAGCAAAATTATTTATGGATGATTCTAAGGTCACTCCAGAAGTGATGAATCACTTGAAGAATGCTGGTGTGGAGTTGAGGCCATATGATTCCATCCTTTCTGAGATAAAAAGGCAGGTTTTGTGGAGCTCTGATGTGCCTGCTCTGTGAACATGCTATGTTTCATATCTGTTTGTGTACTACTGTGAAGAAGTTTTACTTTCTATTTTTGCTCATTATGACTTCACCTCGTGCCTGTAAACCCTAAACCTACTTCAATGGTAGGCTTAATGTCTGTTCATTACATTAATAAGACACATTAGACTTTCTGGCTGTTAGAACAACAATGAACTATGATCTTTTTGGGGGCGTGAAAACTATTGCCTACAATAGATGACATTATAGTCTAGCATTGCAAGTATTTTTTACTTGATGTGTGATCATGTAAACTCATTTGCTGACCGCTTTAAGCTAATAGATGGCCTTTTCTTCTTTTCCAGTTTGGCAGCTCAAGGAGCTAAACTTTGGTTGGATCCTTCCTCTGTTAATGCTGCTATTATGAATACCTATACGATTGCCTGTGAGAAGTATCTTGGAAATACTGATAATAAAAGGAGAAGTAGGACTAAGATGTATGGTGACACCAACGGTCAGTCTGGAGGATCCACTGGGGTTCTTAAGACGTCCCCTATCTCTTTTGCAAAGGCACTGAAAAATTCTGCTGAGCTAGAAGGAATGCGAAACTCTCATTTGAGGTAATTGATTCTTTCAATGGAAGATGATGGCCTTATTTGGGTGTACTGCATGTATACGGACATGTTCAATGTATTAATGCTTTTTGTGAACCATGGCTAAGGGTTTGTATATATTATCCTGTCCTTAAATTGCAAGATTTGAAATGAAGTAATTCATCAATAACAATCTAAAAGAATAATGCGTGAAAATTGATGAAAGGTCAATTTGATGATGTCATTTTTTATGAAATTTTCCTAAGAAAAATATATTGGTTCCTTCTTTGTGTAAAGGTCATGAAAAATATCTTGCGAGTAAGAGGAGGATGCAAGTTGGGATCCATTTACATTCATTGGGATCCATAAACATTCATGCTCTATCTTCTTGAGGATGTAACTTGTTACTTTTGGTTAGGAGAAAATCTTCTGTTAGTATTCTCTGTGAGAAAGGCAGATCAGCCAAAGAATTTTAACAAATATTTACATCATAATGTTCTTATGCAGGGATGCTGCTGCTTTAGCAAAGTTTTGGGACTGGCTGGAAGAGGACATTCATAATGGTGCAGCACTAACGGAGGTAGATGTTGCAGACAAACTTCTTGAGTTCCGTTCAAAGCAGGATGGTTTTCTAGATACTAGCTTCGATACCATAAGTGGTATATTAACTTCCGAATTGTTGATTAGCATCTTCTACCTTAGTTATTCTGGTTAAATATGAATATCATAGATTATTTTCTCACTGTTAGCATGGAAAGATTTTGCAACTTCTGATCTTCTCTTGTTCAGTTCTTCGGCAGTGCCAGTGTGGAAATTTTTAATTGATAGTCAGTGAATATTTTTAAAAGATGAGAAATGTTTTCAGATTCTTAGTTATCTGTTACCTTCAAGTAGAAACTTATTGCAGCAAATGTTCTTATCATCTGTTTCCCAATTGCTTTGCTAACAATTAGGATGATCTTACAGGTTCAGGTGCAAATGGTGCTATCATACATTACAGAGCAGAACCAGAGAAATGTAGCATTGTGGATCCAACAAAACTTTTCTTATTAGATAGTGGAGCTCAATATGTTGATGGAACAACTGACATAACAAGGACAGTGCACTTTGGTGAACCTACAGCTCGAGAAAAGGAATGCTACACCTGTGTTTTACAGGTTTTAAATTTTTCTTGATCTGTCTTATACCTCATACTAAATTTTCTGCTGCATTCTGCCTTTTTTTTTTTTTCCCTCTTTTATGCGTATCTCTAGCTGTCTTGGCATGTCTTCTTTAATGTTCGACTTCTCTAGAGGACAATTTTTGCTGTTAAAGAACTTGGGTATTTTGGTATATTTTGAGTGTATAGCATATGATTGCAGGGTCATATAGCTCTTGATCAGGCAGTATTCCCCGAAAATACTCCTGGTTTCGTGTTGGATGCTTTTGCTCGTTCTTGTCTTTGGAAGATTGGACTTGATTACCGACATGGTAATTATTCCACACTTCTTTTGTCTTAATGTGTTCTGCGGAAATTTTGCGATTATGAGTTTATGACTCGATTTAAAGAAGGAGTTGGTTCATTATTTATTTCTCTTTCCATGCATTAGGGACTGGCCACGGAGTAGGAGCCGCACTGAATGTTCATGAGGGCCCCCAAAGTATTAGCTTTAGATATGGAAATATGACTCCCCTAATGGAAGGCATGATTGTTAGCAATGAACCTGGTTATTATGAAGACCATGCCTTTGGCATTCGGATTGAGGTATAACATTCATTCATTGAGCTATGTCCTTATGTTTTCAATAATTCAGCTTCAACTGCAATTACTGACGAATCTGAGGGAGATACTTGTGATATCTGATTTAAATACTTACTTCCTGATATTTGCTTAATTGGATTCATTGATGCTTTATCGTGGCAATAATTGATATACAGACAAATCTGCTAAATGTTTTATCAGTATTTGATAACATCCTTTTTCGCTATTTATTCTTGCATTCCTTTGTATCACTGTGTCTTTGCAGAATCTTCTTTATGTGAAAGAAGTTGACACGCCAAATCGATTTGGAGGAATTTCATATTTGGGATTTGAGAAACTCACATTTGTTCCCATTCAGGTATTCTTATGAGAATCAGTCTGTCCTTGACTTGTTATAGTATCTTCAAACATCTATGCTTTGGGATACTTGTTCCATCTTTTTTTCCTAATGAGCAATTTCGTTCTAGAGTTACCTTCTGAACTGTGTTTGTAATTTACATTTGGATGTCTGCTTGCAGACGAAATTGGTCGATTTATCTTTGATGTCCCCTTCAGAGACAGATTGGCTCAACAATTACCATTCACAAGTTTGGGAGAAGGTAATTGCAAGTCTAAGAAACAATGTCAGCTTGCTCTTCACTCTGTTTTGCTACCTATGTCCATGCACACATGCTCATTGTGATCCTGATATGTTCCTTTGGGACGCATTGATCAACCTACAATTTTAATATGGGAGACTGACAATTGGACCCCGATTATAAAAATAAATGTCAAATGCACCTCCGAAGCCAAAATAATGTAAATCATTCAATTAATTTTATTAATACATCATTTTTTATTTCATTTTTCCGTTTCAGTTAAACACTAAAAGGGTATAATAGTCTTTACAAATATATCATAATAAAATAAAATTTTAATAATAATAAAAAAGATAATCTTTTTAATAAATAAATATACAAATAACTATTATCATTAAAAAAATAAAAATAAATTAATTGAAAAATTTATCTAAAAATTAATTTTAAAAATGAAACCCTAAATCTAGTAATCCCAACACTATTTATTTATTTATTTATTTTTTTTTTCCTTGAGAGAATTTTGGCTCCAGAGAAATCTTACTTACGAAGTTTTCATTTCAGTCCCACATTCTGGTGAACTGTTTGTAATTCTGGTTTTGCAGTTTAGAGATTAGTGATAATTGACATGATGGTTGGCAGGTTTCACCATTGCTGGATGGCTCTGCTCGTCAGTGGCTTTGGAACAACACAAGACCAGTTGTGAAAGAGTAATTCCCTGAAGAGTCTTAGCTTCATTACTTCCTACAGATGTTGTACGTTCAAATCAATCAAAGCAATGACAAACTATAGTTGTTTTGTACAGAACATTGTATTGCAGTAAAACCGTGTATAACTTATTACTGTTTGTACTTCTGAAAAGCATATTAATGCTTTTGAAAGTTACTGTTTTACCATTATTAAGGTCTATTCTTGAACCATTTGATCTGAAGTCAAGAGTATCAGACCAGGCAATTTATATTCCACAACAGTTTTCTTGCAACAATGAAAGCACCCAATTCTTGAGAGAAAACACCGAAAGTATCCGATCATAATTTGAAGCAAACATTGTTGCACCAGTAAGGACTCTTTTTTATTTTTATTTTCAATGGTGCAAGTCTTCTTGTGAAAAGGATTGCTGAGTAAGCAATTTTTTCTATCAGGTTCGTACGAAAATAGGCATCACAATTAGTCTGCACGTTCGACATATGCTGAAAATTCCTATTTATAATATTCGTTTTATCTTTTTCCTTTTTCTTCATTTAATGTTTCGTATTTTTGTTTTTGGGGTAATAATTTCTTTTTAATTCTCCTTAAAATTTTTGAATTTTAATGAAAATCACGTAAACTTTGACCCCTGTCATAAACTGTACATGTTGTCGAGTATTTGTTTGAGCATGAAAGATGTAAAAAATTCATGAATATTTGCTTTTAGATGCGGGTTTGAAATACTAGTTGAGAAACAAAGGCTAAAACATCCAATGTCTCATGATTTAATTGTTCTTGAAACTCAAGTTTTGTTTTCGAGGTTTTATGCAGCAGCCAGCAGCACACCACAAGATAAATTTGATCTCCTTTCATTCCAATTAATTTTGTAGTTTGAGCCCAGTGAGCATTTCTTGTCACCATCACAATATTACAATACGACTAAACCACAGGTTCAAACGCATTGCCGGCGGCTGTCCTGCTGCAGAAAACATGGAACAAAACTTGATCATTTGACTCACTTGTAAGGTAAAAATAAATTATCCGAATCTTTGGAATTGTGATTTTTAAATTTTACCTTCTTTTGTCAAGTTAACATTTGTGATGTTTGTATATATACTGAAGTGATTCTTTCTTATAACAGCTGCAATTGCTCTATTTTCCTTTTATTTGAATTTTCTTAAAATCAAACTCATCTAGAAGGTATAAATCCATTAATTGGAATCAGTTCTACATAATTATGGTAGAAGAAAAAGCTTAACGTAATTTCTTTTAACCAAAAAAAAAAAAATTATATACTTGCTAAATGCTCTAAAATATGTAAATCTAGAAACTATTGCAGAATTCCATATTTCAATTTATTTGCTTCAATATATTTGTATAGGAAATCTCTCAAGAACACTGTGGATCATTAGAATACTGTAACATGTCAATCAAATTTATAGAAAATTATCCACCATAACTATTAGCTCTCATTTTTTTTTTTTGAAGCTTTTACTTTTAAATTATAGGGATAAGAATTTGCACAAAAACATTATTTTAAAAAATAAGTATGTTACAACAGATTGAGAGCATATACTTATGAATTACAACAACAATCAGATTCTATGATTTGATTCGGTATCTCCAGTTTCGATAAATGAAATGGATGATTCTGCTTACCCTCTACCATAAATGAATTTAGAGTTTTGACTTCTTTTGCGATGTTGGATCTGAAGTTGAAAGCTCAGCGTACATGTTTGATATTGCTTTTGCAAAGTGTTCCTTAGCTTGAGGTCTCTTGATCTGGAAGAAATGTGCAGTTAAAACACAGAAATGGTTTTTCTCTGTTTTGGTGTCTAGAGAACTACACGATATATGTGATACAATTTGAAAGTTTTGAAAAAGCTATTCTGCATCCAAACAATGCATTCTGCTTTTCTTGGCTAAAAAGTTAACAGAAGGGAAATAGAAGAAACTTACCTTGAATGTTGGAGTGAGAAGGCCATTCTCTACCGAGAATTGTTCGGGCACCAGAGTTACAGCTTTTGCAAACTCAAAGCCTCTCAACTATAGCAAGGAGAAAAAGTTTTATACAGCCCCATCAGTACTCAGAAGGGTGAAAACATGGTTGGTGAAAGAAGTTACCTGTTCTTCCTTTCCAACTGCATTCATCTCTGCAAGAACAGCGACTCTTGCCCTAGAATCATTGCACAACTGCTCTATATTCTCAAACTGCATAAAGGCAACGCAAGATCAACCAAAAGTTCAATAACTTCCTTTAGCAATTACTGTTAATCTACGGATGTAATGACATTGAAGGACTCTCAGCAGCTCACTCTTGAAATTTATTACAGTCATGGAAGAATCTGGCCTGTCTCTCAATAACAAACATTTCTATTCCTGATTGCAGTTAATTTTTGTAGCAATGAGACAAAAAAAATTTTACCAGGATCCCTTCAGATGTGGCCCAATCTTTTATAACATCAGGATCCACTGCAACAACAGCTACTAAACAAGAGTTCAAGCTATCACCTAGGATCATATGAAGCCGTTAGTGAAAAACTGTAGCTGGGAAGTACCATTTAAATATGAGCTCCATCTTTGTACCATATATAAAACACTGTGAAATGAGCTTGCACTTTGCGTATACATTCTCAATCTTCTCTGGTGCCACGTACTCTCCTTGTGCCAACTTAAATATGTTCTTTTTCCTGTAATATATATGAATACAGTCTTAAAAGGGAATAAAATAATTCTAACCAGATATAACTCTTTAGCAGAAAAATCATTCTAGATAATATGAAGATTATTTGTAAATATTACCTATCTATAATCTTAAGACGGCCAGCAGGTAGCCATAACCCAATGTCTCCTGTATGCAGCCAACCATCACCATCCATAACTTCTCTCCTGTCCAATCAATTGGGCAGTCAGAAGGTCTACTTATTCACAAATTCACTTTCTTGACAACATCAAAGAATATATGAATGTTAACTACATTTGAACTTCATCTTTGTAGTAGCCTTGGAACACAATTGGCCCCCTGACACAGATTTCGCCACGAGGATAGGGCCGATCCTCAGAGGTGTAATTCATTTCAGGAACATCCACAAGTTTAACTTCTGAAAAAAGAAAAGACATAACATAGATTATCATACATCAAAATAGAAAAAGGAAACCTCTCTCTTTTTGAATATCTCTATATTTATTAGAGTAACTTTTTCTTTAAGATACGTACTATGGGTTACATCTGGCTTCTAAAGTTCTTGCCTTCTTTCTTCATAAAAGGTATTTTGACTTGCAAGAATAGTTTTATCTATCTCTCAGATGTACTAAGATGCTAATCTCAAAGTCATGGGAAAAATCTCACCACAAGCAGGGTTAGGAGATCCAACATGACCAGATAAGTTGTCCCCCTCGTCTATACAGCTTATGACACAAGAAGTCTCAGTCATTCCATATCCTTCAATTACTTGACAGCCAAAGCACCTGCAAGTTTGGTTATTTGAAAAAATAAAATACACATTTCTTTTATATATATATATATATATATATAAAAAAAAAAGGCCGAGAGGAAGATGATTTCACCGTCATTGAGAAAACTTACACCTTCAAAAAGTCCATTATAGCTGGAGATAAAGGTGAAGCACCTGATCCCATAAAACGGACTCTTCCTCCAAGCTTTTCCCTTATCTTATTAAATACCAACCTGTCCCACATTCTTGATGAATTTTGACCTGAAAAAGATTCTGTTAGATACTTGATACAGACAATGAACAATGACAAGCACACATAGGGAACTGTAAAAGTTCATTGGCTTGAGTTGTGATCTCATTTCTGACTTGTGTATCCTATAATGTTTTTATAAATTAAATTTATTGTGGTGGAGCATCCAACTAAAATGTTCATATGAAAAGAAAAAGAACAAAAAGGAAAGGCTTAGTTATTTGCATACAGACCATTCTTTATGGCTTGCTTCTTAGAATTGTATGCCACTGCAAATAGCCTCTCCCTGAGAGTCCCAGAAGTCTTTACAGCATTTGTGATTCTTTAACAATTGATGAAATTAGACATGACTGAGCGACCAGAGAAATTAGAGGCAAGGAGTAATTCATGATACACTTAACCATTATCTTACCCAGCATATATTCTGTTATACAACCGAGGAACACTGCAAAATATTGTTGGTTTTAGAACAGCCAAATCATCCATCAACTTCAGATTGTTCTGAAAATAAGAGAAAGTGAGCATAGAGACACTTCTCAAAAGAAGGAAGTACACCATCTTTCAAAATTGTTAAGCAATTGAAATAAAAAAATCAACTAACTTCACAACTAGCGGGTTCAATGGCCCTAAACATGCAAGGAGTTACTTGATAAAATATACTTTGTTCAGCTGAGTCACATACCCCTTGATAGAAACCAATAGCAACACCATAGTAAACTGAAACGATTTGGTTAGTTCTTTCATAGATGTGTGCCAAAGGAAGATAGGATATGTAACTGTAAATAATGCAACATAGAAAATTCAGAATTTCAACATTTTATAACAAAACGCACTATTTTATCATTTAATAATTCAAATACTGCACCCACATGTCCGAGGGATTAAATTTGATTCCGATACTGAAACCAGCAACACTTGAAATTAAGTTTCCATGCGTCAATACAACTCCCTTTCAAGAAAAACAAAAACAAATGAAGACTGTAATATTACCTACTACTAAAAAATGTGAACAGCCAAATCATTGAAAATACATCACTCTAGTTGCAGAAGCAGAGATACAAAGTTCACATTCTCTTACTTTAGGTGTTCCAGTGGTACCACTGGTGTAGCATATGGTTGCAATATCCTCTGGCTTTGGAGGGCAAAGAGGCTGCAGACAACTGTGGCCCTAACAGAAGACCATACATAAGGTAACAAAATGTATCACAATTACATCTTAGATTAGTAATTTGCTCAATTTCATATTGCAAACTGTACATTGAGGGAAACAAACTAACTTAATCATATTACAGTTGAAGTAGTGATGCAGGGAGATGTTCGGAAACATCCAGTAGAATCAAAATAGATGACATGAATGGCATAAACAGAGATACGTCAAAAATCATTCCCAGGAATTCTGTTTTGTCCTATAGCACCTTTAATGTGTCCATGATGTCATTTTCTCCCGAAAGATATCCAGAAAACGAAAAAAAAAAAAATGAAGAAACCTCAGTGGAAAATTCAAAATTACCTGACTTAGCAGTTTTAGATATGGCAAAAGCTTAACTCTGGATGTTGAGGGAAGTGAAGGTAAGTGTTCATCTACCGCTCCCACCACCTGTAGGAACAGATACAGAGTGGGGAGAAGCAAATAAAAACACGAACAATTAGCAAATTTCATACTTCTAATTTGCTTAATACACCAAAACTGATATTGCATCAGGTACACACCACTATAAGACGGACAGATGGAATGTCAGAAATGAAGCTCAACAGCTGCAAGTTCCAAGAGAGGAGAATCAGAGATTGTGCAGATTTAGAACCAAAGTTAGCTTTTGATACAATAACCTAACAGGCTTCAAGTCGGTTAATGATTTTCATAGTTGCTAAATCCCACATTTCATTAGCAGTTAGTTTATATTGAAGCATAGAAAAATGTACTGATGTCCATTACCAGACATTAGTAGTTTTATATACTCTAATTCAAGGCCATCTTGCTAGCTAGGCACAGTTTGTGTCATAAACTTGCAGATTTAAAAGGAGAAAAGAGGAGCCTCACCGTGTTCAACGTTTGTGGGACACAAAAAATTGCCTGTATGTCAGCATGATTTACAACATATTTGACAGCATCCGGACCTGGATAAATGAAATACAATAAGAGAAGGCTGTGGCAAACTTGGGGATATTCACTTGAACTATCAATGACACACCAAGAGTATCATATAAAGGAACTGAAATATAAGAATACGCCGAGCAAGCATGATCCACAATCATCCACTCTGGTCTATTTACAAAATAAAGTCCAATGCAAACTCCCTGTTACACAAGAAACCAAAAGATGCTATCAACTATTTAGTAAGATATTACAGAGGGGACAATATCTATGCGAGATATACAACTAAATATGCCAGAGAAAGAGATTAAGTTAACCACAAAACTCAGAGCAAATAAAATGGCATTTACAAGCTTTCCAAACTTTCTAAAGCTTCAAAACCAATTCTCTTAAACAAAAGAAAAAAAAAAAACAAATTATCTGAATGACTCACTTTTGGTAAGCCATGATACAAAAGGCCAGAACCTATTGCTCTCCGAGCAGTACTTGCTTCTCCATATGTCATCCATTTGTACCTTAACAGAGTACAATAAGCGACAACACACTAAAATCATTTTAAGTGTACAGACTACTTTGAAAATATATGCATAATCTAACAACAAAAAGCTCACCCTCCAACCGTGCCATCCACCCTAATTCGTGTACCCAAGTACTTGTGATCTGGAAAAGTTTCAACGGCATGCCTGTACTCACAAAAGTTTAGACAAACAACTTATTATTCCCAAGCACATTGTACGGTGGAACTTGAAACTAAACATATAGCGCACTGATAAATCAAATTAGAACCGATAATACATGACAGATTCTCACATGAAATTATCGTGCAATGTCCCAATTTCAGGATGATCAGGAAACCTGTTTACAAGTTTCAAAGGTGATCGTGCAGATCTGCCATTTTAGAATTAAAAACATTTAAAAATCATCAAACAAAGAGAAAGATGTCATTAAATATAATCAGACACATCAAATCAATTAGTAAATTTGTATTAATCTTGCTTTGAGGTAAACTGAAAACATGGATTTAGCGTTCCATTTAAATACTAGTATTACCGATAACTACAAGTAGCTAATAAGTTAAAAATTAAAATCAAAAGTACAGCAGTAGAAGTATTACCTATACACATTCCATTTCCCTGTATGCAATTTCTCAGGTAGAACCGCGCTGTATCCTCCGCCTGCTCAAAATTTTACCGTAGCAAAACCATTTAAATTCATAATTAACAAAAACAGAATTACAGATAGAAAAATTTGAAGTTTAAACTAAGGATCACACTAGACTTAGCAAGCAGCCAATCATCAAAACGCGAGCACACGAAATAGATATATGTCAGAGAGAGAACAAGTAAGCGTGCGTACTGTTAACGAAGTGTCCAGCGGTGAGATTGTGATGAATCTGAGGCTGTTGATCAGTGCCATCGATAAGGTGGCACCGGATGGCTCTGAACCGACGTTGAGCAGGATATTCTTCCATGGAAACTTTCTCGAGAAACTTTTTCCTTCCGTTCACTACTACTGCCTGGCCGAAAAATTTTTGGTTAAGCTATTAGTTTTCGTTTTCAAGGAGTTACGAAGACAAGGAAACTAACAAAAATATAGAGAGATATTTTCGGCTGAGTATTTAATTTTGGCAAAATTTCATTATAATATAACATGAATCAGAATGCTATAATGTAGTCTATAAAGATGTCACTTATCTTATCTAACTATATTTTTGATTAATTTCATCGTTTAATAGAAAGATAAAAATATCTTTTTATTTAAATTTTAATAAAAATTTCAGTCAACTATTTCAAATTTTAAATTATTTTATTATGATATAATATAATTTAAAAAATTTAATTTGCTTATCATGATTTGAACCTTGGACGTGAGGTTGTTAATGATATAATTTTCACCATTACACCACTAATATACTTTAAGTTGTTTTTTTTTAAAATTAGTTTTTTAAAATTGGTCATATATAATTATACAAAGGACGTGCATGATAAGAAATTATTTTTACTACCATTGATAAATTTTAAATTATATTTACTAATTATATTTTTATTAGTGCTAAAGTTATAATTTATTAATACTAACAAAAACAACTTTTTATTGTGAATGTGTTTGCTTAAATTAAATACAAATAATAATTTAATTGTTTCAAAATTTAATTTTGTTAATAAATATGCAATTGAATTTAAAATTTATGTCTTTTAATACTAAATTTTTAAAGAATACTTAATTTAAAAAATAATAATTTAAATTTAATACTTATTAACAATAATTTAAAAATTAATTTTAAATAAATAATATATTATACAATAAAAAAGATTATTTTGATCGGTATTAATAAATAGAAATTTATCACTAATAAAAGCATATTCAATGAATCTAATTTAGACTTTATTATAATAATAAAAATAAATTTTTTATATTATATTATATTATAATAAGATAACTTGAAATTTGAATTAGTTGGTTGAGATTTTCATTAGAATTTAAATAGAAAAATATTTTTATCCCTCTGTAAACTAACCGAATTAACGAAAAAGTAGTTAGTTGAGATAAATAGTATTTTTATAGACTGTATTGTAATATTTTGACACATATTATATTACAATGAAATTTTTCTAAAAATGAAGTAGGCAACTAAAAATATCCCGAACATAAAATAACGCCGCACGGAACGGCACGCGTTTCAAATGAATGATGTGACGTGTGCAACAATTTTTTTCTTTTTTTTTTTTTTTGAATCCAATGATGAAAGTTGAGATAAGAATTGTTATTGTTTGCCGTTATTTCGGCGTTACAGTAAGCAATTTGGTTTGCAGTCAACATACGACTCCGTTTGTATGCGCGCCATGGACGTTAGAATCAGAAAATCGTTGTGTCTTGCGGTCCAAGAAAGCTCGCGCATTTTGTGTTAACGTACGCCGGCGACAATTTGCGCGCCATGTACATGTGACATGCCGTTTTGTGTGATGCGAAAATGATGTAAATTTTATTTAAAAATTTTTACTTATGAATTCAATTTTGTTTAACTGAAAAATAATATAGGCTCCGGATTGATTAAAATATAACAAAAGAATAATTTGATAGAACAACTTATAATGACGCTGATGATGGCAATAATAATAAGAATAATAAGAATAACAGAGCACGTGAATCCCATACGAGTAACAACATGATTATAAAGAAACAAAACATTTCTTAAAATTAAGATATAACCCGATATTAATAGAAATTGTATTAGTAACATTTCTACTATATAAAAATAAATATTTAACAAATAATCTGCATGTTTTAAATTTGTAGAGATCTAATAGTATCAACATCGTGTGATAGTCGCGATGGAGGTTGCCCACAAGTAGGACCCTCGATTTCGAAGGTGGTCCCAAAATTAAGATCATGAATGATCTAACAGGATTTGACATATAAAAATATTAGATATAACTTATGGCGCCAATTACATCACTAGTATTCTTTTTTTTTTTCAAATATTACATGAATAGAAAATAAATCTCTTTTTTTTATTAAAAAAATTGACTGGTTGAATCTTTTATTTCTTTTATCTTGCAATTCCATTTTATTGTTAAGATTTTTTGCAATTTTTTATTAAATAATCATTTAATATGTATATCAATAAATTCTGATCCATTTAAACAAGTCTTACAAATCATTTAATAGTATGAGATTTAGCAATTTGCATTTTTTATTTATTTCATATTGTTGTCTAAAAGATCTTCAATTTTAAAATTAAATTATTACAAAGCTATCAACTTAATTAGGGTAGAGCTAAGAAGTGTAGGGATGTACCGGCATCTTTCAATTATTTGTAACTTCCGAACTTTGCAATATCGAATTTATTGGATTATTTTCGTAAATTCATTATGATAAAAAGCAAGAATGTCATTTTTGTAAATTTTTGAAAGTCAAGGGTGTTAAGTACATCAAAAGATAACGACGGAAAGCTTTTTAACCTACTACTAATTATGGATAATTAAGTATCTTCATTTTATCTTATAAAAGTATTTGTATTAAATTAGAAAATTATTTAACATTAATTAGGATAGTCCGACATCGGATTTTGTTTCCTAAACGACGGCGTTTCTGAAGAAACTTCATTTCAATCGCGGTAAAATTGGAATCGAAATCCAACAGAAACAAAATTCACGATCGCGTAGAAATATCCGCTGTAACAGACAAACGGACAGAAGCCACGTGGCTATTAATTGCACTGGCGTCTCGCTTTCACTCTCCACCATTTTCCTGTCCCTCACTAAACGGAAGACTCTGAAGACGGAGTATAAGAAACGAGAGTTCACGTTCGGTCTATCATTTTTTGAAACTCAGTACTGAGTCACTCCGCTGAGTGCAATGGCAACACTCACGGCGGCGATAGGGAAGACAAAGCTCCACTCGGGATGGCTCGCCGCGAGATCGACCGAGGTCCAACTCAGTGGGATCCAGCTCACCACGACTCACCCTCCGACCGCGCCCACCGCGCCTTGGATGGAGGCTGCTGTTCCCGGAACGTAATATAAACTATGACATTTAAGCTTCAGTTCAATTTGTCCGTTCTTTTATTTGATTAATCATCTCCGTTGATACGATACAACTGTAATTTCTGAACTTGAAGGTTTAGTTTGTTGAGCTTGTTTGGCTATTTAAGGGAGAATTTCGGTACACATTTCCTATCTAGGTCTTAGAATTTAAGTTTTCGAGTGATATCAACGGTGATGATTTACTTGCTATGATTTTTTTGATGTTCGTGTTTTCATGTCACCGTCGGGAATTTTCCGTCTGATATCCAGCGGTCTTTGTTACAACTAGTTTGCACTGTCCATATGGTAACGTTATGTTGGGTTAATGATGATTTAATTGACAGTGTTTTGGCGACTCTGGTGAAGAACAAAGTCGTGCCGGATCCATTTTACGGATTGGAGAATGAGGCAATTGTAGATATAGCCGATTCCGGGAGAGAATACTATACATTCTGGTTTTTTACAACCTTTCAGTGTAAGCTGGTATGTAATAACATTATTTATTAGTCTTAGAAAGGCTATAGCATATTGTTCCTGAATTGTACAGCGTTATTCCTGGTTCACATTCCCATTTAATTTAACTTGTTTATAATGCTTTTAACATTTCAACTTAAAAGGTTGTTCTCTGGCTTCCATGCTAAAGGATAATAATATTTTCTGAATATCAGTCTTCATTTCTATTTTTTCCTCTGTGGCTAGCAGTTTCTAATTGCCTAACATTTTGCAGTCAGGCAATCAGCACTTGGATCTGAATTTCCGTGGAATTAATTACTCTGCGGAAGTATACCTAAATGGTCACCAAAGGGTTCTCCCAAAAGGAATGTTTCAAAGACATTCTCTTGATGTTACTGACATTCTGCATCCCAATGGTCAAAACTTCCTAGCTGTCCTTGTTCATCCGCCTGATCATCCTGGGACAATTCCTCCTGAAGGGGGGCAAGGTGGTGATCATGAGGTAACCTTCACTCTGCAAAATCACATCAATATCTTTGGATCTCGCACAACTTAGGTGATGTATTGTATATCAATAAGTACATATGAGAAACTTGCAATCTTCACATTATTTGTTTATATATTAGATTGGAAAAGATGTAGCCACACAATATGTAGAAGGCTGGGATTGGATTGCTCCTATAAGGTAACTTGTCTAATTTTAGTTTCTGGTATGTTCTATACTAGCAGGTTGCAATATATTGATCCTTGAACTCTTGCTTTCCCACTTTTTCTTGGAGCTCAAGGTGATAAAACAATAAAACTGAATATCGATCCTCTAGTGCATTATGGTCCCCCTTTTCTTTTTTCAATCTCTTTTAGCCAAAATATTTTCATGCATTGACTCATTTACCTCTTGCTATGTTGTTAACATACTTCATGTTGAAGAAAATAAATTTTGATACCCAATGTAATCACCTTTATATTATCTCAGGGATAGGAACACTGGCATATGGGATGAAGTGTCAATTTCTGTCACAGGGGTGAGCTTCAAACATATTTGTCGGGTCTCAACATTGTCTGTGCAATTTATTCACTTTGTCTAGTAATTCTTCAAAGTTGAAGTTAGCAACAAGGATACTTCCAGTCCTCTAATAGATTTGTCTAATGATGTACGGTTTTATTCAATGATGCTGCAGCCTGTGAAGATAATTGATCCCCACTTGGTTTCATCATTTTTTGACCATTACAAGAGGGTATATCTGCATGCTACAACTGAATTAGAAAATAGAAGTGCCTGGGTTGCCGAGTGCTCTTTGAATATCCAAGCGACTGCAGAGCTTGAGGGAGGTGTTTGCTTAGTGGAGCATTTTCAGACTCAACATCTTTCAATCCCTCCAGGAAAATTTGTACAATATACTTTTCCTCAGGTTAGTAGTAGTTTGTGATTTTGTTGATTTTATTGAGGGAAAGGGATATTTTCACTTTGGCACGTCAAATTGAGTTTTTTCTTAGATGAATAGTTACAGTATATGGTTATTGTACTCTGCAGCAATTTTGTTCTGTATAGACATCAAAGGATAAAGTAATATGACCATCCTTTTAATAGAAATTCTGTTCATGTGCTAACATTGGAATTGGCAGCTCTTTTTCTACAAACCCAATCTATGGTGGCCAAATGGCATGGGAAAACAATCACTATACAATGTCCATATCAGCGTTGATGTCAAGGGATATGGGGAGTCTGATTTATGGAGCCATTTGTTTGGATTCCGCAAAATTGAGAGCCACATCGATGATGCCACTGGTGGAAGGTATAGGTCTTACTCCAACCTTAGCAGTGAATTTACTTTCTTTGTTTAACTATCAAGCTTTATAGCTATGTGTTGCAAATGATGCCTCTCTCCTTGACAGGTTGTTCAAGGTCAATGGGCAGCCTATTTTCATTCGTGGTGGTAATTGGATTTTGTCAGATGGGTTACTACGGCTTTCAGAAAAGCGTTACAGAACAGACATCAAGTTTCATGCAGATATGAATTTTAACATGGTCCGCTGCTGGGGTGGTGGCCTGGCTGAGCGGCCAGAGTTTTATCATTATTGTGATATATATGGTTTGCTGGTAAGTTATGGTTCTCTCTATCAGTTCACTTTTATCCTTTGACTTTCTAGATAATCTGTATGCATTGACCAATATACTGAAGGGTTTGTCAGTGAAGGTCTGCTGCTGAAAAAGTATGATAGGTTAGAAGTGCTTTCCTAGAGGACTAGCTACACCATGATAAATTCTTTGATCAAGAGGATTTTATAACTGCATCTTTTATGGTTAAGCCGGTGAAAGACAGATTTATTTTTGAGAATGTTAGCATGCTTTGGCATGATTATGAGTAGCAAATCAAATATAAAACATTTCCATGAGTGATTTTGGTTTTATAAATTATTTGGAGTATATTAAAGATTGATTAATCGATTAATAAGTGAAAGAAGGCAGCAGAGAGTAAAATCTCAGGAGAACGTTTGATTCTTTGGAAGAGTTTGTATTCATTTTGTAGTGTTTGACTACCAAGCAGTTGTCTCATCATAATATTGTTTCTTGGGAAATCAATATAGAAATTGCGGACACAAACTTAGGGTATTGTCAGGGGTTACATTCTCTTTTTCCTTTCTGGAATAAATCTTGAATCTCTATTTAAGATTGTATCAAATCTCCAGTGCTGGACTTTGCTGGGTTATGTGTTTTAACTTACATTTTCTTTGGGAATAATCTGTCCAAGGTAATGCGGCTCTAACTTAATCACAAACGAATTAGATTCATATATGGTTTTAACTTTTGTAGGTCTGGCAAGAGTTTTGGATTACAGGAGATGTTGATGGAAGGGGTGTTCCAGTATCGAATCCGAATGGTCCCCTTGACCATGCACTATTTATGCTATGTGCAAGAGATACTGTCAAGCTTCTAAGGAACCATCCCAGTCTTGCACTTTGGGTTGGTGGAAATGAACAAGTTCCACCAAAAGACATCAATGAAGCTTTGAAGTATGACCTGAGACTCCATCCTTATTTTGAGAATTCTGCTGAAACTGAGAAGTCTAGGGAAGATTTATCCCTGGCAGCTATGGATCCTAGTCAATATCTTGATGGTACACGCATTTATATACAGGGATCCATGTGGGACGGCTTTGCAAATGGAAAAGGGGACTTCACTGATGGTCCTTATGAAATCCAATATCCTGAAGACTTCTTTAAGGATAGTTTTTACAAGTATGGATTCAATCCTGAGGTTGGTTCGGTGGGAATGCCAGTTGCAGCTACCATCAGAGCAACAATGCCACCAGAAGGATGGCAAATCCCAGTTTTCAAAAAGCTATCTAATGGTTACATAGAAGAAGTTCCAAACCCTATATGGAAATATCACAAATACATTCCCTATTCGAAACCAGACAAGGTTCATGATCAGATTCTACTTTATGGGACACCAAAGGATCTTGATGATTTTTGCTTGAAGGTATTTTATAAATAAATTGATTAAGCTGCTTTTATCAACCACTCGTTGTGCTATTTACTTATCTGGAAGAACCTTTGCAGGCGCAACTTGTTAACTACATTCAGTATAGAGCTCTATTGGAGGGTTGGACTTCCCGCATGTGGAGCAAATACACTGGTGTTCTGATTTGGAAGACGCAGAATCCTTGGACAGGTCTCAGAGGTCAGTTTTATGATCATCTCCTTGACCAAACAGCAGGATTCTATGGTTGTCGATCTGCTGCAGAGCCAATTCATATCCAGCTGAACCTGGCGACATATTCAATAGAAGTAAGCAGACTACAGAACTAACACAGTTAAAAGTTGAATGACGAGAATTGTCCAATAAATTGATCTCATATGACAAATGATACTGATTTCTTTTTCCTGTAGGTTGTTAACACTACATCACAGGAACTGTCTGACATAGCTATAGAAGCGTCAGTTTGGGATCTGGAAGGAGCATGCCCGTATTACAAAGTTGTTGAAAAGCTCTCAGTGCTGGCGAAAAAAGTAGTACCCATTGTTGAGATGGAATATCCAAAGTCGAAAAGCCCAAAGCCAGTGTACTTTCTTCTTCTCAAACTCTACAGAATGTCAGATTATGGCATTCTATCTAGGAACTTTTATTGGTTGCATCTGCCAGGTGGAGATTATAAGCTGTTGGAGCCATACAGGCAGAAGAAGATTCCCCTCAAGATAGCATCAAAAATTTTTATCAAAGGGTCCACATATGAAGTTGAGATGCATGTGCACAACAAATCTAAGAAGCCGAACTCTGAAAGCTTGACATATAAGAACAATTTGATCACTGGAAATTATGATGGCGACTTTGATATGGCCTCAGTAGATCCTGTTTATAGCAGAACTGAGGAAAAACATGAAGTTGGTATATTCAGTAGAATATGTAGACATTTCATGAAGGACACTGATGGCGTGAAGGTAGCTGAAGTGAATGGGGTTGATTCTGGTGTTGCTTTCTTCCTTCATTTCTCGGTTCATGGTTGGAGACCAGATCACAAGGAAGGAGAAGACACTAGAATCCTTCCTGTCCATTACTCAGAGAACTATTTTTCACTTGCGCCAGGTGAGGTGATGCCAATCAAGATATCTTTCGAGGTCCCTCATGGTCTCACCCCAAAAGTAACACTTCATGGCTGGAACTATCATGTTGGGCAAACCATACTATGAGTTGATGAGATTTCTTATTTGCAGTCTATAGCATGTGATTTTGCGGATTTATCAGCATTTGTAGTTAGAGAAGAGTTTTATCTGCCCCATTAAAGCCCCAAGTATTCAATTGTTCAAAATTGATGCTTTGACTTTGCTCAATAATTGCCTGTCTTGCTCCTGAAACATTTGCTACTGAAAGTGCATGGTGCTAGTGAAAATAAAGCGGCACTGACAATAGAGAGGACAAGGAATTTTTTAAATTATGTTATCTTTTCCCTATATTTTGATTTTGTTCATGGCAATGCCTTCAGATGTAAAACGTGTATTGAACAAGTTTTAGCGTATTTTATCATTTGTAAGTGCAAATTTCTTTTTAGTTTGTTTTCAATATTTAAACAATGCTACGTTGGCTAATCACTCTTTAGTTGACATATTCGGTATTTTTATTTTCTATTAATTATTCTTGAGCGTAAAGTAGAGATTATTTTCCTTACAAAAAATTAGAGACTCTAATTTAAAAAATCGAGAGATTTTCAATTTCATTTTTTTGCATCAAAAATTAAAAATAAGGAAAAAGTAATTATATAATAGTGAATTTTGAATATCTTAATGTGAAAATAAGTAACTTATTACTAGGGATGACAATGTATTGAAAATCCAATACCTAACCCGTCTCTTATTGGACTAACTACTTCTGTCCCCAGTTTTCTCAAATTGGAAGGGTAGAAAATGTCCCTAATCTAAGCATGAAATTCCTAGCCAGGGTAATTATGTAATAGTAAATTTTGAGTATCTTAACGTAAGAATAAATAACTTGTCAGTTATTACTAAAGCTGTTTCAATTATTTAAAGGGAACCTATTGATACAAATATAAAAATCACATTCTATTTGCGAAAATATAAAAAGTCAGAATGCTATTACTCCACACACTGGTGTCTACTCGGCCATTACCTTCAACACTAAAATCCTTCTGCCTTCGCGTACGCAAACTAGTTTCGCGCTCTTCTATTTTAATGGATGAAATCCAAATGGGTCTTTCAGAAACTAAACACCCATTTTCCAGTTTGGTCTTCTCTCATGTCTCCATTCAAAACCAAAATTATACAAGACCCAGTTTCAGACACTTCAAAACTTGTGCTCAACCATGTAGACATAAGCCATCTCCTATCAATTTGTGCAAGAGAAGGCCAAGTGCATCTGGGTTCTTCTCTTCATGCGTCCTTTATCAAAAACTTCGAATCTTTTGATCCCCAAAATCTCGCTAACTCTCCTAATGCCACCGTCATTTGGAACGCTCTCTTGTCGTTTTATTGGAAATGTGGTAAAATGACTGATATAGTTAAGTTGTTTGATGATATGCCTAGGAGAGATACAGTGTCGTGGAATACAATGATATCTGGTTTTTTGAGGAATGGAGATATTGGTATGGGTTTTGAGTTCTTTAAAAGATGTCTTGAATTGGGTTTCTATCGGTTAGATCAAGCGAGCTTTACAACAATTTTATCGGCTTGTGATGGTCCAGAGCTTGGCTTTTTCAATGAAATGATACATGGGTTAGTGGTGTTAAGTGGATATGAGCAAGAATTAACGGTTGGTAATGCATTGATAACATCATATTTCAAATGTGGGAGTTTTAGTTCAGGGAAGCAGGTGTTTGGTGAGAAGAGTGAAAGGAATGTTATTACTTGGACGGCTGTCATTTCAGGGTTAGTGCAAAATCAGTTATATGGGGAGAGTTTGAAATTGTTTGTGAATATGCGGCGTGGATTGGTATATCCAAATTCTTTGACATATTTGAGCTCACTAATGGCCTGTTCTGGTTTGCAGGCATTATGTCAAGGGCGTCAAATTCATGGGATTTTGTGGAAGTTAGGGATACAATTCGATTTATGCATTGAGAGTGCACTAATGGACATGTACTCAAAATGTGGAAGTATAGAAGATGCTTGGCGGGTTTTTGTGCTTGCCGAAGAGCTTGATGAGGTTTCCATGACTGTAATTCTTGTGGGATTGGCACAAAATGGGTTTGAGGAAGAGGCTATACAATTTTTTGTGAAAATGGTTGAGGCTGGAATTGAGATCGATCCCAATATGGTTTCAGCTGTACTTGGGGTATTTGGTGTGGAAACTTCTTTAGGTCTAGGTAAGCAAATTCACTCATTGATTATTAAAAGGGACTTCACTTCCAATCCCTTTGTCAACAATGGGCTAATCAACATGTACTCCAAGTGTGGAGACTTAAAGGATTCAATCAAAATTTTCAGTCGAATGTCCAAAAGAAACTCAATCTCATGGAACTCCATGATTGCAGCTTTTGCTTGTCATGGGAAGGTCTCTAGAGCACTACACCTGTATGAAGAGATGAAACTGGAAGGTGTTGAGCCAACAGATGTTACATTTCTCTCTTTGCTTCATGCTTGTAGCCATGTTGGCCTAGTCAACAAGGGCATGGAATTCTTGAAATCAATGACTGAAGTTCACAGAATTAATCCAAGGGCAGAACACTATGCCTGTGTAGTTGACATGTTAGGTAGAGCAGGACTTCTCACTGAAGCTAGAAGTTTCATTGAGGGAATGCCTGTGAAGCCTGATGTGCAGGTTTGGCAAGCCTTGCTTGGTGCTTGCAGCATTCACGGCGACTCCGAAATGGGAAAGTTTGCTGCTGATCAGTTGTATTTAGCAGAACCTGAGAGCCCATCACCATACATATTAATGGCCAATATATATTCTTGCAAAGGTAGATGGAAAGAAAGAGCGAAGACTATTAAAAGAATGAAGGAAATGGGGGTAGATAAAGAAACTGGTATAAGCTGGATTGAGATTGAAAAGGAAGTTCACAGCTTTGTTGTCGATGATAGAATGCATCCACAAGCTGATAAAGTTTATGGGATTTTGTCAGAATTGCTCAGATTGATGATAGATGAAGGCTATGTACCAGATAAGAGGTTTATCCTTCGATACTTTGATCAGGATGAAAAGGTTTAGATGTTATCAACTGCGTGAATTTTACTAATAGAGAAACTTGAGAGGGTTACAGCTGGAATTTCTGTCCGAGTAAGGGTTAGGATCAGCATTTCCTTTTGTTTTATAGTAATTTTGATACATTTTCTGAACTACCATGTTTAATACATCTCAAATGGATAAAGATTATGTTGGCATGTTTTATCTATTTCGATATGCATTAGTTTTAAAAATTGGTTACCGTTGAAATTTTCCCCTAATTTATGTGTATTTGATGATTCAACAAGTATAATATCTTGAGATAGTACACAAAAAAATAAGTTTGTATTTCATTCATATTAAGATTAATAAGAAATTTTATTTATATTTATGTAATATTTAGCAAATTACATAATTTTTTGAAAAAGTAGATTAATTTTGATATGTTAATGGCAAACAAACAAGATGATTAACATGTTGACATGTTCAATAACAATAAAATTAAATTATGATATCTTGGGCAAATTTGAACAAAAGAAAGTTACTAAAATGATCAAAACAAGTGAATTATTCAATTGAAAATATACAATAACATTTTATAAAAGTCTCATATCAAAATATATGCACCAAAACGAATCGTTTAATGCCTCTTCATCAACTACCACTAGTTAGTTAATTGCTCAACCGTCTCCACCAGAACTAAGAGAGAGAACAAAAATGAAGTGTCCGTGTCTCTGCAGTTCGCTCCTTCCAATTCTTCCAATTCAGAAAACAGTTACAAATCCCAACTGTCAAAATTTTCCCTCCAATTCAAACACCCGACGTCGTTTCTATTATAAATTCACCGTAAACTGCACAGAGAAAACCGGAGAGAACTCCTCAACTTCTCTCTCCAGGTCCTCGGCATACACGATTCTCGGCGTCGATCCGAGCTGCTCCGCTGCGGAACTCAAAGCTGCTTTTCGAACCAAAGTACAAAAATCTTTCCTTCAACTTCAATTAATTCAATCCAATTTATAATTCTTCTTTATTGTTAGTATTATTTTTTTTTTATTTTGACTATTTTTGTATGAAGGTGAAACAATACCATCCAGATGTGAATAGAGATGGTCCAGATGGAAGAGATTCTGATACAATGATTCGTCGTGTGATTCAGGCTTATGAGGTAATTTTAAATTAATATTATTGGTTCATTAATTTAAATAATGTACGCATCACTGTCAAAAAGTTAATTAGTTTTTGGCAACATTTTCCAAAAATAGTGTTTTTGAAAAATAATTTTAGAAATAATTTTTTTCATTATTTCATGAAGTTTTTTGTGGGTTTATGATGTTTGCAGATGTTATCCGAATTCAGCAGATCAGAGATCATAGAAAGGTGAACTTCTTGTTCACCGTTTGCAATATATTGTTTATTCTATTATTGTCTTTAAACTGTCCTATTTTCATAAAATATAGGTTTAACTGCTAATAGATGGAGACATGCATTCATTTGCAGGGAATGTATAGATCCTTTTGATGATCCAGAATGTGAAGCATTCGATGTCTTTGTTAATGAGGTTCTTTGTGTTGGCAAAGGTAAATTGCTAACTTTAATAAATATTGCATGCAGCATCACGGTCGTTATAACATGAGCTACCTTTATTTGACTTTTCACCCTTATCTTTCCATAATACATGCAGGCTGCCCATATTCATGTGTCAAAACAGCTCCTCATGCCTTCGCATATACTTCATCAACTGGAACTGCAAGGGCAACTTCTCAAGGTTGGTAAAGTAGGTCCCTAGTGTATGAACTTTTAGATATAGAATAAAAAAATGAGGCATGGATAAATGAGTCTCAACCATCCTGAAGAAAAATGTCTGACGATGGTAATAGGAAGCAGGACTCTAAGTTCAAAACATGCACATTCTTGTTACTGCAATGGAGATTATATCAGTCATATCTATTGAGTCTTGATTAATAGTTTCTCATGCATTTGAATAGGGCACAGTGAAGATTACCGGGTTCAGCTTGCAGTTGGTCAGTGTCCAAGAAGATGCATCCATTATGTTACACCTTCACAGAGAATTATACTCGAGGAGTTACTTGACAGGTAATCATCTCTAAACTCTCAAAATCTTTGCTTACACAACCAAAATAGAACTTACCCTGTGTAGCTGCTACGTTTTAGTATATGATTGCTGACTTTGTTGCATATGCTATCTTAAATTTTTGCAGTATCTTGGATGTGCCTTATGATACTTCAGCCGAGGCAGACTTGCTTTATTCTCTTATCGTTAAAGCCAAGTATGAGAACAATCGGTACCAAAAGCCTAAGAAGCAACCCAAAACCTCTTCTCAGCATGTTGATTGGTTCTAACATCTGTTTTCAACAAGTTAACATCTATCTACCCAGCTGCAATATTGATTCGTAGATGACGAAAGTAGAAATTAAGTTAAGAAAGCAGATGTTGGTGATTGCGTGTTTTCTGCCTTGCCATTATTTCTTTCATATTTGCTTACGCAAAGGGCAATTTAGCTAAGTTAAAACACTTCTGTGAGCTTGCTCTGTCAAATAAACAGGAGGCAAGGCGGGGGGATGGACTTGGTTTTGTTGTGAAAGTTTTGCATTACACATCGCAGTGTAGTGTAAAAATATTTATTTTGTATGAAATGATTTATAAAATAAATACCACTATATTTTGAGACCGCCAAGCTTGGATTGAAGATGATTTGATAGCTGGAAAGTAGCTCAGTTTGTCAAATAAATAGAAGGTAAGACGGCTAAAATCGTCCAAATGTAATTCATTTCATTGAATTTACATACAAGGAGCAGTCTTGAGTTTATAATATCTGATCTAGGCAATACCTGAAACAGGCAAACAGCTGAAATTTTCTTGTGAAAATCTTGTATTACACCACATTAATAATGTAGTGTAACTGCTACAAACAGAGGTTGATATAGCTTGAGGAATTTAAATTTATTTTGAAATGGCTTTCATGAATCGATTTAGCGAGGAGAAAATGCTTGCTGCTTGACTGAACAAAGATGGACCCTCCTCAGATTTTGCTTCTACATTTCCGAATAATATCTGCCAGGATATCAGAATCATTAGATGTGAGATAATTGATAAACAAAAGTTACACTCTTATTTTGACACAACATAATACGTCTTAGTGAAAGGCTTAAAATTTTTGGTCTAAATAACCTCAAGATCTTCAGCATTTGGACGACTTATAAATTCTTTGGCGAGCAGATATCTATTTGGCCTATCTTTGTCATCATAAAACACTTTCCATAATCTGTTACATTGTCAGAAAAAGAGAGAAAGACAAGTAGATTATCTGAAATGCAGTCAAAAACTTAAACTTCAACTAAGATCAATCTGAATCTTCATCCATGGAATGTCTGTTTATATGATAGATTTCTGGTGAAAAGATAAAATGGTCCTTACCCGGGATAACATCGGAACACAGCACCAGATGGCAGAGGTCTCATAGAGTAAACTGTAGTGAAGGTGCTGCTTGTAAACTAAGTTGTAAGCAATCGGAATGAATACAACATAGTAGAATGCATGAACACATTAAACATGTATGGCAAATTTACCTTAAAAAATACCGCCTCAAATTGCGAACATTAATACCAACTCCAACATCCTCACTAATTAGACGCGGATTCCACATGATCAGAGGCCTTGGCTAGCAATATGTGAGGAAATACGGTGAGAAAAGTTGTCCTTCTAGCGTGGATGTATAAGGGAGGAAAATAAACTAACAAATGCCGTGCAGCTCATAGAAAATGCTACCAAGTACCATTAAAGTGATGTACGATTGCTAAAGTAAAGATCAATATGAGTACATTTTAGAATGATAGCATGAGATTTTCAATTGAAAACAGATATTCTGCATATATTTTTCTTTGATAATGATATCAGAAATATGACACTGTTTCTAAAGGAAAAGAGAAGTTAAGGTTCATACTGGATCATCTGAGAGATTTGATGCAATTTTCTCAACATATCCCAACATCTGATAATCAGGAACAACCATAACAACAATCTCATCTTCGCTCTCCACAGGTTTTCGGTCACTTAAGCTGTACGGTGTGACGGAAGAATCACAAATGAATGATATAGTCAGTTCTATATACTAATCTAAGTCAGGCAAAAACATCATCACAAAAGGAAATTTACAAAAACATTGCATGGAAATTTCTCATCAATACATGGGAAACTACCTGGAGAATCCAAAAGCAGCGTCTTTCCATCGATATTTTAGAAGTGCTGCAGCACCAGCATCTGGAAATATGGCTTTTACTTTCTGAAAATCAAATTTTAACAAACTAGCAACTCAGCTTACACATTCAACATTCCTAGCAAAATTTGGCTTGATCATAAAGTTAGATACCATAAACTAAAGCTGTTTGAACTTTAAAGGCAAAACTTGCAAATAACCTGACATCCTGTTTCCTCAATCAGCGTATCCAAGAAAACCCTGGACAATTCCCAGAGTTCACTCTGTGCACCTTCATCGTCAAGAAACTGCAGCTGTGGAATCAAGAGCTCAACCTGCAATAATCAAAGAACTTGAGAAAATAAAAAACAAAATAAAACAAAATGATACGGGAAAGAGGATAACTCAAAGTTCAACATGAATTAGGAAGCCCCACAGTTAGAATTTCTGTATGGTTATTGCTTTCACAATTGCTCCCTGAAGTTAAAAAATTTTCACAGATGTCCTAAATGAAAAAGATATTCCTTCAAACATAATTGATCAAGTATGTTAATACATTCAAATTCACATCAATGTCTCTTCTACCCTATTTCTCTTTAGAACCTCCTTACGATGGAAAATACTTTAAATATATATTGCAAGCTTGTATTAGGCTATGCTAGGGACCCCTTTTATATTAAAATTTTTATAACTTAAAAAGACCTTTCTCCTCCCCACTTCTATCCACCGTCAAAATGGTTTTAAAAAGTTTCTCCACTAACCACAAAATATGGAAGTAGCTAATCATTATTGTTTCCCACGCCTCCTTATGATGAAAAATACTTTAGATACATATTGTAAGCTTGTATTAGGCTACACTAAGGACCCTTTTATAGTAAAAATTTTCATAACTTAAAAGACCCTTCTTCTCACCACTTCTATCTATCATTAAAGTGGTTTTAAAAACTTTTCACTAACCACAAAAGATCAAAGTGGCTAATCAATACCATTTTCCACTATCGTTGATATAACGAATTGCTTTATTATAAGGAGATTGAAAATTTAAGTAGTGGTAATAACTTAATAAAATATTTATCATGCGTGACAAATGAGGAAAACTAACACTATAACCATATTTTAAGTAGTACTCACGATTGCTCTCATCGCTCCGGAAGAAACAAACAAGGAACTTGCTTGACTTGATTGCTGGACTGCGCCCACCAAATCAGAAGGCAAGCAGCTGAAATCATAAACCAAATACGATCAATAATTATGTATCTTTTCATCATTGAATCTGGATGGAACATTTCAAGCCCAATATTTCAAGAAAAAGAAATACCCACGTAGAAATATAAACTAAAATCTTATATACAACGAAAAAAATAATAATAAAACAAAAACCTGTCATCTTCCTCTTCTTCTTCTTGAATTCCTGGCTCTTGTTCTTCAAAAGGAGATGTTTCTGTGCTCCCTTCAACATTTTCACCTTGGAATTGCTCAAACTTCGCATAAGTTCTTGAGATAGAACGAGATTTCTTCAGTGAAATTCTATTGGACCTTTCAAAAGATAAGGCAAAGGGAGTGGTGGAGACTGAAGCAGAAGAACTGCTAGTCGTTAGTGGAATCTGGCGATGGAAACTGCAGCTTGGTGTTATTAAAGCAGAAGCCATCAACTTCAACTACCAGCAACTGCTAAATTCCTCAAATTTGATGGTTTACATAGTTTATTATTAAGAGTTTAATTTAATATTCTTCCATTTATTTTCATTATTAATATGCTTCTCTTGTTATCATTATTTATAATAACAAAATTTTTTGGTGTATATTTAACATATGTTCCGAGAAAATTATTAGACTCTTCTTTCAGTGAACTTTTTTAAGTAAAATAATTTTGAATTATTATATATTTTTTAATAAAAATTACATCAATATAACCAAATACTTTCTTAATTGGAATATGCGCAAAATGTGAATTAAATCTCTTTTCATACTATCATTTTATTTTTATGGATTAACTAATAATTATATTATTAGTTAATTTTGCTTCAAAATCTAATTTTGATTGTGACTTTTTTTATTTTTCTTAAAATTTCGCATTATATATAATTCTTTAAAACTTATATGTACAAATTTTAACTCAGTAATTTTGATCAATCTGATATATTGTATGAAATTCATGATTACGTTTAAAAAAATTGCAATAAGCTTTATTAATAATAAAAAAAAAAGCTTAAATAAGTAACTAAAAATAAAATGGAGACAAACTCAATTTGACTCCATTTTATTTGCACCCGGTTACCCGTACCGTTTTATTAATTCGGAGCTCCGTTTAAGAACCAAACCCAAATACCCTAGCGCAGTAACGCTCCAATGTCTTATTTTATAGCCGTTAGAGACAAATCAAACGCTTTCCAATCAAATGGCTCTCATTCATTTCAATTCAAAATCAAATCCACATTGTGCCCTCCATTTAACGCTCCAAATCTCTCTCTCTCTCTCTCTCTCTAGAAAATCAAATTTTCGCTCCGAAGATCTTCGAGCACTGAAGTCTTTTTCTGCAAATTAGACGTTGGAAATGGACTCCGAGAAATGCGACACCAATTGCGACTCTAACAGAGGTTGATAGGTTTCCATTGCTTCAAGGCAACATGTTTTCAAACTGTTGTAATCTGAAGAATAATTCGATTTTTTCTCTAGATAAAGCCCTAGAGTTTATCACTTTGCTTCCTTAAATTTCAAGAAAATTTTGATTTTTGGTTAATCTGTTTTGTTAATTTGTTTTCTTTGCTTCTGTTTTCGAATTTTCTGCTATTCAGATCAAACCTTAAAGAGTGAATCTTGTGACTCAGGTTAGCGACTTTCGTGATCTTTTTTATGTTATTTTATGCTTCTGTCTCTTTTGTTCAAAAATTTGAAATGTTGAAGTTGTTGAATTTAGACATTAGCTTTCTCAATTCTTGATTTTTTTGTTTCCAGTTTTGGTATTCTAGGGGTTTCCAAGTTGTATGTTTAGCTATTGAGGAAAAGGAATTTATTTTCCCTCTTATTTTAATGCCTTATGATCAATTTGTTTGAAGGTTAATGCTCAATAGAAATAATCTGCCTTGAAAACTATATATTCCTTTCTTGCATTCCAACATGTTTAACTGACCAAAAGGAGAATATGCATCGTTGTTGTTTCTTTTGTTTCTGTAATTTGTATACTCATGTGAGATTTTTTATCGCTGCTTTAGAAATAGTTGAAGAAACTACAAATTCAATGGATGAGGATAGTTTATCCAACGGAATCCGGGAAATCTCTCTAGTGCAGGGGCCAACTCTTCCAATCCTGCAGAAGATTATATGTTTGAGCTCTAAGATTGAGGTAAAAAGTTGACTCTTGTACCACTTTCAATTTGGTTTTCAAAAATTAATGACCCTCTTCGCATTTGGCAATCAGTGTTTATATTCACTTTAGTTCTTTAGTTGAATTTTGAGTTTTCTCTTGGTTAATGCATTGATTTCGGTGCTGCTTGTTACAGAATTTGAAGAGAGATCACACGAGTCTTTTAGATCATGTGAAGAGTATAAATAACGATACTTTTCCTGGCCCTGTTGTTTTAGATACCCTGCGGCTTCTCAGTAAGCATCCAATACTGGTTTTGACAATTGTTCTTTTCATTTTTGTTTCTGGTTTTAAGTGGTTTCCGGTTTCTGTATACATGGCACCAGGTAATGAATATGAAACTTTGAAGAAGAAGTACGTAGATGAGTCGTCTGAGAGGAAGCGGCTTTACAATGAAGTGATTGAGTTGAAAGGCAATATTAGGGTCTTCTGCAGATGTAGACCTCTAAACAAAGCTGAAATTTTGAATGGGTCCACTAATGTAGTTGAATTTGATTCAACTGAAGAAAATGAGCTACAAATTGTTTCCTGTGATTCTACTAAAAGGCAATTCAAGTTTGATTTTGTGTTTAAGCCTGAGGACAATCAAGGTAATGTGTGATCGCATGACTTATATATAATGTTAATGCAAGGAATTAATTTTCATGAACATTGAACTATTTATTTAATTCTTAATCTTGTGTTTCTAAAATATGCAGAGGCTGTTTTTGTACAAACTAAGCCTGTTGTGACTTCTGTATTGGATGGCTTTAATGTCTGCATTTTCGCATATGGACAAACTGGAACTGGGAAGACATTTACGATGGAGGGAACACCTGAAAATAGGGGTGTGAACTACAGGACTTTGGAAGAGTTGTTCTGTGTTTCCAAAGACAGAAATGGCATAATGAGATATGAGCTATTTGTTAGCATGCTAGAAGTTTACAATGAAAAGATAAGGGACCTCTTGGTAGAAAACTCCAACCAGCCTCCTAAGAAGTGAGTCCCTCTGATTATTTGAACACCTTGTTTTAAAGTTATTTTATTTTGATTGCCAGATTTGTGAGCACTTATGCGAAAAGATTGGACTATTGAAGCCAAATTTAATTTTTAGTCCTCTTTTTCGACTGATTAAACATATGAAAATGTTTTTGTAGCTATCTCCAATCTTTGTTACTTCAGAATTAACTAATCAATGCTGGAACAACAATAAAAATAAAATAAAATATTTTATTTTTTATATGGATGTGTAGGTTAGAGGTAAAGCAAGCAGCAGAAGGAACCCAAGATGTGCCAGGACTCGTTGAAGCTCAAGTCTACAGTACAGAGGAAGTGTGGGAGATGCTCAAGTCTGGAGCGAGAGTTAGATCTGTTGGATCCACCAATGCTAATGAGCTCAGTAGCCGATCTCACTGGTAATTTCCAATCCTTGTGGAATGAGTTAGTAGAAAGTAAGTTGATGAGAAAACCAATGACCAAAACATCCGTAGATCATGGTAATAACTGAAAAAATTGTTTGCATGCAGCTTATTGCGAGTGACTGTTAAAGGAGAGAATCTAATAAATGGGCAGAAGACTAAGAGTCACCTCTGGCTGGTAGACTTGGCAGGTAGTGAGCGTGTTGGGAAGATTGAAGTTGATGGCGAGAGGTTGAAGGAATCTCAGTTTATTAATAAATCTCTCTCTGCCCTTGGTGATGTTATTTCTGCTCTGGCATCTAAATCAAGCCACATTCCATACAGGTTTCTCTCTCTGTCTCTCTCTCATATTTCCATTTAACTGCTGTTGCATATTGTATCTGACAAATGCTTCTATTATTGCATGAAAACCAGGAACTCAAAGCTTACTCATATGCTACAGAGCTCTTTAGGTAAGCTTTTGTTTCAGCATCTTTATATTAGAATTGCTAGGTGCACTAGTTGTGGTGGTTTTACATAGAAATTTTATGGCCCCTAAATCCCATGGCCATTCTTTTCCTTTTCTGTTACACCCGTGGTTCTTCTTCCTGAGGAAATAATAATAAATGGAGCACAAAAATGCAGGCGGCGATTGCAAGACTCTGATGTTTGTCCAGATCAGCCCAAGTTCTGGAGACCTTGGGGAGACCCTTTGTTCATTGAATTTCGCCAGCCGAGTTCGGGGAATTGAAAGCGGTCCTGCTCGCAAACAGGCAGACGTTTCTGAACTTTTCAAGTACAAGCAAATGGTATGTGTCTATCTGTGTAAAGAATTTACCCAATTCATAAGATGCTCTCCGTTTGCTAACATTTTAAGATTTTTGTGATATGACAGGCAGAAAAGTTAAAGCATGATGAGAAGGAAACAAAGAAGTTACAGGAGAATTTGCAGTCTGTCCAATTAAGGCTTGCTGCCAGAGAACATATCTGCAGAAGTCTTCAAGAAAAGGTTTTTATTATGAGTTTCAGCATAGCTTCACTTCTGCTCTTATGTTTATAGTCTGTAAGCTGCTCAAGGATTTTATTTATTTAAAGCCATTTTTGTTGTGAATTTTAATTTTTTAACCAAGTGGACTAAATTTGACAAACAGGTTCGGGACCTTGAGAATCAATTAGCAGAAGAAAGGAAAATTAGGATAAAGCAAGAAACTAGAGCCTTTGCCACTGCATCTACTCAGGCTTCAGCATTATCATCAGCTAAACAACTTGCAGTGAAGACCAAGACAGAGAGAAAGCCGCCCTTGGGTCCTTCAAAAACAAGGCTGCCACTAAGACGGATCACCAATTTCATGCCCCCACCGTCATCTCCTCACCCGCCTAAGCAAACCACCACCATGAGAACCACGGCAATGGCAGCAACAGATGACAAAGAAAACACGAGAACCATGACAAACATGAAAAAACTTACAATACCAAGGCGTATTTCAATTGCTGTCAGACCTCCTCCTTCAGCAACAGCAACAGCAACAGCAACAGCTCAAGTTATTCAGCCCAAGAGACGTGTATCCATTGCTACCCTCCGCTCTGATAATACAAACTCACACATGACAACACCACTCCATTCACGACACGAAAATGGAAATGCAGTAGGCAGGCAGTCGTCACTCATGAGAGACCCTCGAAAGGCAAGGTACTCAAGGTTATTCTCTCCCTTGCCGGAGTTTAATACAGCACCTGAAAGTACACCAACTGCCATGAGATGTAGCAGCAAGTTCATGGGAAGTCCTCCTTCGCAGGCGCCCGGTTCGTGGAAGCCAAAGCATCCTACTGTCGTTGCATTGCAGAAGAAAACGTTGGTGTGGAGTCCTTTAAAGCTGAAAGGCATGAAAAATTACAGGAGATCATTGTTGCCTTCTCAAACCTTCAACTGAGATTGCAATGAAATGAAAACTACAGCTAACATGTTTTCACGGTCTTTCTTGTCAATAATATTTTAGTTAACAGTAAATTTGTTCCCTTTCAGGGAAGGTCTTCTTGTTCTGTGATTCTTTTACAAAATGTAATGTTTCTTGCTTACTAAAATCTGTACATTTTTCTGTTATGTTGATGATCTTTCTTTGGTCATTGTCAAGAAGGTTGAGAATTTTCTAAAATTGATGTTCATTAATTGGATAATATTAAATAAATATGCAATAAAATATTTATAAAAAATTATATATTTATATAAATCAAAGTAACATGGTATAATTATAAGAATAAAAATAAAAATTATTAAAATAATAAATAAGCGCTATCTTTTAAATCATACCATCCATGTAAAGTTTGTTGAGTTATAAATGAGAGGTACACATAACTAATGAAATAAACGGTTGAGATTTGTTTCACATCAATGGTTGATTAATGACACGTGTGTTTCTCGGAGTAAGCTGAAGCATTGCTGCAACACACACAATCAGCACTCATCATAATGTCAAAATTTAAAAAGGAAAATAACCAAAAATATCCCATTTTTCAACCCAAAATTTAAAAATTTCCCTCTTAATAAAACTATTGAAAAATGTTCTATTTTGACTTTTTAAAATAAAAATATCCCTATATCTACTTTAAACTAAAATTTAACTTTTTTTATCTTTTTGTTGTTTGAAATTAAGTTTCAATTAAGATAAAAATTTAACTTTATTCGAAACCTACTTTCGAATTATTATATAATAAATTTTGAATAAAATTAAATTTCACCTTACTCAAAATTTACTTTCGAATAAAATAAAATTTTTATCATAATCAAAAATAAATTTAGATTAAACTTATTTGAAAGTAAGTTTCGAGTAATGTTGTATTTTTACCTCATTCGAAAGTAAATTTTGAGTAAAGTCAAAATATATTTTACATAAAACTTATTTTCAAGTAATAATAAAGTCAAAAAGTGAGAATAGTAGTTCAAAGTGAATAGGGGGTAGTTTTGTCTAAAAGAATCCAAATCGGATTTTTTTTAATGCCTTTTATTAAGGGAAGTATTTTTTAATTTTAGGTTGCAAAATGGAGTATTTTTGGTTATTTTTTAAAAGGTCCCTCGACCGTTTGATTTATTAAAGATCAACGGCTAAGCAATAACGTCCTCGCCTTCAAAAAGGAAAGCGAGAAATACAATAATAAATAAATTCTAAATACTAAAAGTAGCCGTTTGCATACGTTTCCAGAGGATAAATTGTACCGTTGGAACGAAAAGATCCGTTACAAAACTTGCAGGTTCAATTTCTACTTTGACTTTCACTTGGAGAGTTAAACTGAAGAGTTTTTCAGAAGGAGAGAACAGAAATTAAGAGGAAGAAGAAGAAGAAGAAGAGAAACTGTAATTGGATTATCACCCACCCCACGGGAATTACTGCCTTCTTTTATTATGGACCACCATTAAGGGAAGAAGCAAGAAAAAGCGAGAGTGGGAGGAGCGGAGCGGAGAAGACCCACTAAGTGTCTCTGTTTTAGGTTTTGGGAAAATTAATAATGGTTGCAAGAACCCCACCAAAGCAGAGGAAAGTTCTGGCTCCTCTTAATCCTGTGCTTCTTAGAGAAACTGTAAAGAAGGTACAATATTTTTATATGGATTAGATTGCTACTGGGGTCTTTGATTTTCATTTTCTTTTTATGGTGTGGCCAGATGTGGAAAATTGTTCCTCTGTTTTAGAACAATGTGGCTGTTCTTTTTTCTTTCCTCTGTATTCTCAGCAACCAAACGGAGACGTGTGTCTCAACTGGGTTTTGAATGTGTCCTTTGTTTTCGTAGACTTGTGTTTTTTGTGTTTTTATTTTTTCTTGTCCCGGTGGGATTTTGTTCTGTTCTTGTTGAGATGTGAAAAATGTCTCCACTGTTTTTGACCATCGTGTCACTAGGATAAGCAATAGATTCCAGGTTTTCTGAATTGTTTTCATTTCCTTTGTTTTCTCAGCAGCCAAGCAGAGAAGTTTCTCTCAATGGGGATTTGAATTTGTTCTTTATTTTTCTCAAACTAAAGGGTTTGTGTTATCTTCTGGTTGGTTTGTGAAGGTGGACAAGTGCATGGCAAGATTGCAAGAGCTACAGTACACCGTAACAGGAGGAACCAAGGTGATTTCTGGTGTTAGTCTCAGTCCTAGAAGTACCAGAGGTTATCTGAGAACTAGTCTCAGATGCAAGCAAGAAACTTTAAGGTATGAATGCTCAATCACGGGTTTGATTTTGTTTGTTTATTATATTAGATCATAGTGATTTATAAAAATAGATTTTCTTTGTTTTTGCTTGTCACTTTGAAGGATTAAAAATGCAACCCCTAAAAGATCTCCTGGTGGAAAGATGCCAGAAAGTGCAAGAGGTATACCTCTTTCTCTCTTTGGTAACTTCATTTTGCTCATTTTTCTAATCAAATGAGCTCATTTTCAATAGGATTTTTGACAAATTTAATCTTGTTACACAGGAGAGTGGCGCAGAGCGTCATTACCAGCAATGCTAGTAGGTGAAACAGTGGGAGAAATTCTACAAGCAACACAATTTGCTAGAGAAATCGTAGCAGCAGTTGCTACCAAGACCAAAAAAACCACTTTTGAAGATCCCAAAACTCCCGTGACTGAAAAGAGAAACCAAAGGCCAAATCCTGAAAACACTGAGCTGAGAATCAGAAGAAGGAAGGAGAAACAGAACAAGCTTCAATCAATCAGATCAGAATCTGATTCTCCATCACTTCAAAGGGCTCGATCACGAATCAATTTCAAGGTTTCACCTCCAAAAGTTAGAGAAATTGAGAAAGAGAATAGTAGATATCTGGCAAATAGAGTGTCACCAAGGAACAAGCCATGGGCTAAAAAGACTGTACTCTTCCCAAATCCTTTGTTTCTTTCTACACCATCAAAACAGCAGCAAAAGTTTTGCAAGACAAGGTCTCCAGTTATTGCAAGAAACAAGCAAACTCCACACAAGTTCTTGATTAAGTCTCCACCATCAGCTTCCAAGTTTCAAGTGAAGATCAAAAGCCCACCAGTGGTTTCTCTTTCTCCCACGCTATCAGTGATCTTGAACAAGAAGTCTCCAAAGTTGTCAAGAGCTTCAAAACTACGCCGTTCATTTTCACCTTCAAGGTTGGCCAACAGATTGGTGTCTCCGTTGAAGAATACGAAAACTGTACGGAAGTGTGATGGGGAAATGAGTGGACTGAAACAGCGTCCAACTCCAAGGCATATGCGATTCTCAATAGGGAGAATCTAAGCTGCGTCATTTGCTGCTTTGATTCCAATTAAAAATCGTGTTTATAGTTGATTCTTTTGTCCTTCACAGATGTGAGTTTCTTCTTACATTATTTGTGTGACATTTTTCATCAATAATATGATTGATATTAATTACATTTGGGCTTGTACTTTTTTATAGATTAGAAGCTTTTGATTTAGAAATGATCTTATTAATATAACAGTAATCAGAGATGTGGCAAATGTTGGCGTTTTGATAACTTTCAAACATGTGGCCAAGTGATGGCATATACTGTGAGATCTATGCAAGTGGCTTATCATTTGGCATATCAATCTTGATTATTATTCTACAATTTGATAATACAATTCCTATGAACTAGATAGATACAAACTCTAGGAGTAATTTTTTCACTTCCCCTGCTCCCAAAACCACACAAGAGATAGGAAAAAGAAATATTGTTCTGTTCTGTTCTTTTCAACAGCAAAAACAAACACTGGCTTAGCCTTTACAAGGAAAAAACCGAAAAAAAGGAAAACAATGAGAAATTGAATAGAATGCCTCTGGATGTCGCAGCTGATTTCAATTGACGCCCACAAACCAACTATAGCATTATTTCAACCAACTATAGCATTATTTCACCTCTCTCAACAAAATTGTGTATTTTTAAGGTGATCCAACGAGGAATGTCCTGACATACCCTCATTTTCCTGGAGATGCAAACCTTGTTCGATCTCTCTGTCGGTTGAGAACTCGATCCTTTGGAGATGATGTTTTTGGCCCCATGCCTGCTTGACGCATCATCTCTGCTGACAATGTTTTCATAATCATGAGTTAAGTACATTAAATACCTTAGATATTGGCTATCTTAGATATTGGCTTTGCTTTATACTACTTTTCTAAAAAAGGCAAGAAATATCTACCTCGCTTTCTCTCAAGTTCTTGGTCCAGCTCTTCCTTCCACTTCCTCTCTCTCTCAGAAGAATTCATACTGTCCGGAGCAAATCATTCTCTTTTAGATCAACAGCTAACAAGAATCAACATAAAAGTTTGTATTGGGAAAACATTTAACTCATGCACTAACCTCGGGCTACATGACTCCGGCTGAAACCCTTGTCGATTATTGTGCTGAGGAGATGAATTTTCATGGGAAGTTTGATCACTTGCACCAACATTAGATGCACGCTTCCCATTACTACCCGGGCTTCCAGTGCTAAGCGCATCAATCGCCACAGGTGGAGACCCAACAGGTACCCGACTGGGTGACCTGCTTTTTGGAGGTAATTTCAAGTAGTTCAGAGAGGTTTCATCACTCACCCTCTCAACAAAACTGGGAGAGCAAGCTGAATTCAAACTGTTGTAAAACTCTTCATATAAAGGCGTCAGCAGTTTCTTTAGCCCTATAGCCTGAGGCATTAATTTAGTTTAATCACCAATGTAATGTGGCATAAATTTTAGAAGAACATGACATCAAAAAGGACAATTCTGATTCTAACCAAAAAAGGATTACCTTTTCATCCAGGAAAGCTCTGATTTTTGACTCAGTAACTTCATCATCATCCTCAGAGAGTGAACTACCACAAGGAAATGAAAAATCATTGTCTTCCCCCCCAGAAGCACTAACACAGCTGGAAGGCACAATATGTGATTGATCACAGTTTGGTTTCAGTCCTACTTTTTCCGGTTCAGAAGTTTCATCGAACTTGCACCTCCAGTCATCAGAGGGCTCACACATTGGATTAAAACTCTTAAGGAAAACAAAATATTGTATAATTAGCAATTGTTAAGGATCTTGGAAAAAGTTAGATTATTAAGAAAATAGGCAAGCTGCAAAAGAATATTAAGCAGTTCCTCACCTTATCAAGGTAATTAGCTGTCAAAACAGAACTAAGCTTTGTGTCAGTGGCCACAAAATCATCTTTGTCAAGCTGACACATGTCATCATTACTTCCAGCCAATTTGTTGGCAATTACACTTGAGCAGCTCAGACCACCCAAATTACATACATCTGCCGAGCCAGGGCAGATTGATGTTTGACTGCAAAAAAATTGATGCTCTAGTCACAAAACCTCCAAGTTACCACAAATGACAATAAATTATCTTTTATATATACAACAGATATGCAACACTTACAAGCTTTCCAAGTTAGTGGCATCTGATGGAGAAGGAATTTCAGAATTTTCCTGATTATAGTAAAATATATCTCATTAAATAAATAAATAAATAAAGTTTATTTGAATGACTTAAGAAATGAATAATTGAATATTACAAGGATTTCAAATATGCTAACCATTGAAGCATGTAAAACAGAGTGAGATTCTTCCCCAGTAACAAATGGATGCTGCATGTAATTGACAAATAGATGTTAAACCATTAGAAAGCCTAACTAGTGTACTGGACAGTTATTCTTACAATCATCGTCATTAGACTTATTATATTATAATAGAGTTGAAGAAGGAATATAGTGTCCCAAGTAATAATCCTTTATTACTTGGGACAATTAGACTAGAATTACCTTTAGTAATTCAGAAGCTGTTCGCCTCAAATTTGGTTCCCTGCCATGCAAAACATACATCATGAGGGATTAAAAATAGTCACAATATTTGTTGTATCTAAACAATGAACTTCTAACTAACTCCAAGAAACAATGTCCACAATGAAGACAAATTTAATTCAACATGTAATCTGGCCAATCCATATCTAGTGCTGCTATAATAGGCATGAGAGAAGAAAGAGGAAAAGAGAAAAGATAGCATAAAGTAATGTACTTTTGCAAACATTTCAGCAAAAAATCTTTTGCCTCAGCAGAGAGCTGCTCAGGAATTGGTGGATGAGACTTCGTAGTCCCTATATAGAAGAGAGCAGCAACCTGAAGAAACATGTCAGTCCAACATGAAAAAGAACACCACATCAAACAAAATGTTGAAAGCTCGAAGAATGAATACCTCCTGGTACTGTTGGCTCCAAGGAGGCTTTCCAGTGGCCATTTCAATTACCGTACATCCAACACTCCATATGTCGGCAGAACTAGATAGCCATAACCATAAAGTGTCAGGAAAGTTTAGTCCATCATATTTATAAAGGAATAATATAGAACAAAGTAGTGATCTTCATCATTTAATAGTTCACTGCAGAGTCAACGTACCAGCTATGCCCAGTTTGCAGAATGACTTCTGGAGCCATCCAATATGGAGTACCCTTCATAGACTTAGCACCTGAAACAGTTGCCTATTATAAAAAGCATTTCATTAGACGGGGCAGACTGTAGAATTGATCTCATAAAATAATAATCGAAGGAAGGGTTGTCAAATTAAGAACTAAGGAAGTACAGATATAACAGGAAGTGGAGTAAATAGTAAATTACCAGCTCAGCAACCTGTTTGGATGCACCAAAATCTGCAAGTTTAATGCAACCTTTATTATCCACAAGGATATTTGCCCCCTGAAAATGAATGAAGAGAAAGGACATTTTGATCAGTTTACAAGTAAGAGACCAGAGCTCTTCTCCTAACATACTATTGATGGATAGGAAGAAAAAGTACCTTTATGTCTCTGTGCATAATTCCATTTCTGTGCAGATACTCCAGCCCTAACAACAATTGCTTTGTGTATGCTCTTATAACCTGCTTAACAACACGATGCATAAGAATGGCATTCAAACACCTAAAATTCGAGAGGTCATTTAGAAAAGACTTACAGCCTCTGGAAAGGGTCCAAATTTCCCCAAAAGTGATGATATTGATCCACCAGGGACAAATTCCAGCAGAATATTTAATGATTCCTCCTCCGTCACCGTACCCAAATATCTCTGACAGATGCAAAATGACATACTCCGTTGGAAAAAGTGATGGGTTTCATACATTCAATGGGAAAACAGAAGATCATACTTATCATCACTCACAACAATGTTTGGATGAGAGAGATCTTTGAGAAGCTTCACTTCTTCTTCAAGCTCCTTGATGTGAGCCTACTTGAAGCAGTAAGCAAAATCAAGTGAACAAAGGAAATCAACCATATATGACAATGTTCGACAAATCAGCAATTCTATATTAACAAAAATGAAAGAAAAATTATAAGTCCCCAGTGAAACCTGCGCTTTTTCCTTAGAATCACAATTCTGAGCGATTAAAACCTGAAAAATAGCAATGAAAAACAAATTCAATATCAAACTCTTTAACTCAAAATAACCGAAAATTACAGGACTTATATTTTAAAATTTAAATGCAAATTGCAACCATAGAATCAACAATATCCACACTAAATAATTCAAGAGAAGCCACCAAAAAATCAGACTTCGCACACAAAAACGCACTAATCATCAAGGCAAGAAACCCCATCAAGCAAAACCGAATTAACTCAAGAGAGAACCAAGAACCAGAAAAGAATGAAAGAACACAAACCAAAAAAAAAAAAATTGACCTGCTTCACGGCGAAAAGCTCCCCAGAATCGAGATTCATGCCCATATAAACTCTTCCAAAAGCCCCGCAACCGATTAACTCGCCTTTCCGCCATCGGATCGGAGGCGACGTTTTTAGCGAAGGCGAAACGGGTTTGGAGAAAACTCTAGATTTTCGAATGCAATAGTTGATCTTGTCGACAAAATTTCCACCAGAAAACGGCGACGTCGAGTTGCTCATTTCTTGGTTATTGTTGTCGGCAGCGGCGGTTGCTTCTGCCGGCGTACGGAAGACCAGCGATCGACGCACTGATCCGAAGAGATCCTGCATTGGTGAATGTGAAGATACACAGAGTGAGAGTTTGATTTGCTGTTAAGGTTTCATTTGGTCGGCAAAAGGGCAGAGCAAATTGGAGAGAGAAAGGAGGGAAAAAAGGTGGGAATGAAGCGATTATTATTTTGAAAACTAATTAATTAATTAAATAATAATTATTTTTATTTATATATAAATTTTTTTAAAAAACACAAGACTTTTTTTTTTCTATTGATATCATATCATATGTGCTTTTATGGAGGGACTGGGACTACTGCTTTTCCTTTTCATTTGAAGTGCTTTTGTTATCATCAGAGAGTAAGTTGTTTGATTTATATTAATTGAAATTCTTATAGAACAATATTTTTCAATTACGCTTATTATATTATTTTTATTTAACCATATTGATTTTAGAAAATAAATATTTTACGCTTATTTTCACTCCCACTTGGATTCATCGGTGTGGGAAGAGTTTGGGTTCGTTTAGAAATTTTAGGGGCTAATTAGAATAAGCCCTAACACAAAGAGCAAAAATGGCAGGCCCACAATCTCTTGGCCCAAATTTCTCACCTCACCACTATCAAATATTAGTATTATCCTTTGTTTTGGCAGGCCTCGTACTCTACTTTACCATATTAATTTTTAGATTAATAAAAAACAACATAATTCAAACATTATCTTGGTTGTCATATTAACATCTAATCTCTAACATCATGTCATGCTTGCATAAGAAACGAATTCATTTACATTATATATGAATTAACTCATTCAATTCAATAAGTGTAACACTTTTAGAGGTGCTATTTTAAGCTCGTGTTTCAAAAAAAATATATGTATTAAAATATATATGAAAAAGAAATTCATATTCAACCACTAATTAATTTGTATTATCTATAACGTATAATTGAGATATAAAAAAAAATGTAAAATTTATTTATTTAATTCATGATTATTGATTGAAGAGGAAGGGCTGTGAAATGAAAGAGAAAGGTCAGGGGACAAAGCGCGTTAGGGAACGTGAACCAGCGGGTCCATGTGTTCCATTTTTGAGTGCCAATGTGGTGCACCACATTATTTTATTATTTTAGTACTTCAATTAATTTTTTTTATTAAATTATACTTATTTATTTAATTTTCAAAAGAGAATCATATTATTTACTTAAAAAGTTAAGTTAGGTAACTATAAAAGTGATCAAAATTGATTTTTTTTTAATATATATATATATTCGCATTTTAGTTATAATTGAAATAATGTCAAGTTTAATGAATAGTATGATCATATTATTAATCCTTCGAACACTTAACAAAAACATTTTTAAAGTTAGTATTTTTGAAAAACCGCCCCATTAAGTGCTTTTGTAAAAAGCACGACTAGACAAAGCTACTTTTTACAAGAATCACTTTTTAGAATCATTGAAATAATATTTATAATTTATTAAAAGAGAGAAAAACTTTAATTCTACCATTATATTGGAATCTTTTTCTGTAACCCATATGTAAAATGAGTAAATAAGAAAATTTTGTTAAATTAAGGACACCTAAGACTAGTAGTCGCCCATGCCCATCTAGTTTAATATTAAAAAAGTTAACCTCTTGAAGTAGAGTCCATGACATTGGAAAGGTTACACTCAAAGAAGCTGGATGCTCCTCATCTGCATTCTATTTCATTGTCAACAAAAGACAACATGTTTAAGCCTTTCTAATCTGGTTCAAAATTGAGAGCATTTCAATTTTCAATACATTGTATTCAAAATAAATTGCCAACATGCCTTGTCATTTTCATTATTAAATAAGTTCGTTAAAAAAAATACAAAAGTCTAAGTTGATAAATTATAATTAAGGATTTACTACTTTAATGTCGGTTGTTTTAATATTTAACAATCGAATCCCGCTCACATTAAAACTAAAAATAAACCCAAAACTTTTATCTCAACTCATCAATGGAAGAGGAAAAACAAAGACAAACAAGATATATATAACTCACATATAATAAACCAACATTCACGTCTTTGAATTGTGCATATATATCATCATTATGAACTAAGAAAAATTAAAAGAAAAAATAAGAATTCTTTCTTCTAAAGATATTCAGAACTCTTGCCCTAATTCTTCTTCTGTAGAAACTCTATCAACCCGCGGAATGATCATCAACACACTTTCTATATACAGTTAAACCCCTCAAATGATTACTTCAATGCAATCTTTTGAAGACAGAAGAGCTACCTGTTGTGTAGTGGGTCAGGACAAGAAGGAACTTCTCTGTTGATTGTTGCAACAAAACCTCCATCATCAGAATCAGCAGCAGAAGCAGTAGGATTATTGCTAGAAGTACTTTTGTTCCCAATCTGAGGATTGTTATTCTCTGCAACTTCTTTCATATCTCTTAGATATCTACCTGCCAGAACTCCATGACAATATAGAGATGACAAGCTCAAGACAACCAATAGAAAACAAAAAAATTGATTCTTCCTTGAGCTAAACATGGCTCGTAGGAGTTACTTTTAGGATAGCGAGAGAGGGTGGGCGAGATTTTATGAATTTAAAGAGAGAGAAGAAGAAGAAGAAGATTCAAAGGGTTTGTGTGTGAAGATTGAAAATATTGGTCAAATTCCCTAGCTAGCTAGCATACATAGACAATGAGGGATGTAAGACACATGAATAGCATAGGTTATGTAATAATAATGGAGTATTTCAATGCTTCAAAGACAAAAAATGTAACATCATTCACACCCATGACTAGTGTTTCAGCAAGAAATATCAAATATTTCAAACTTCTCATAGTATTAAAATAATAGAAACCAAACCCAACTGAAATATTATTGTCTATAAAAGGGACCTCAATTTCAGGATCATACATTTGACCCTTTATTGGGTTGTTTTCACTTTCTTTTATTTCACTTTCCTTCTCTACTAAAAGTCTAAAATGCTAATGTCCATGCTAATGCAGTTTTCTAGGGCTACAAATACTTGTTTATAAGTATATGATTTGTTAAATGTGTTTGTGTTTCACAAACTAAGGCGTTTGCCTTTTGAAGAAACAACATAATTTGGTTAAAAGGCATCTTTAGAGTTTGTTTTGTTGGGTTTAGGTTTCATGTAATATATATTTTAGTATCTTTTGTTTCTTCTCTTGGACTAGCTTATGGCTGCTCTCGCATCCTACGTCTTTTTCTATAATCTCTATGTTTGTCTTTACTTGATCATTATCTCACAGCAAACACTAGCAAAGTCTCTAAGGTGTGTAACCCTTAAATGTTTCGCTAATTTAGACCAATTTAGTTCTCAAGAGAGAGTTTATTTTGCCAAAGAAGAAGATTAAGCAGATATTCCCAATTGAAATTTTGGAGAGAGAGAATGAAAGTAGTTCTAACTTTTGGACACCGACATGTAATGTGCTTAGACCTGCTGTGAAGGTGGAAAAAAATAATAATAACGAGCCTTTACCCAGACAAGAAGTCAATAGAAAGTGATTATGAAGTTTGAAATCTATAATCACATTATTAAGGACCTGAAACCCCCCTACCCAATGAGAGATTAGAAGCCCACATGTTTGACTTGGGGTGCGCATCAAACAAACCTTATACAACACAATTTCTAATGCCCACTAGCAATTATTCTAAAAGTGTTTATTTACATAAATCCCACTTCATGAAATGATGTGAGGTTAAATATGACCTTTGTCTCAGAAAAGTTCATGCTGGAAGTTGATCTTATAAGAAACAAATTTCAAAAGCATGATAATCAAGGAAGAAATTTTGAACTAAAACTTTCAAACAATCTAATAAGCATCCAATAAGAATGACATCTCTCATCAATCTTTACCTAACTATTGAAGTCAAAGTTTGAGTTGTATGCTGACCAAAAGTTTTATATCTAAGACAGAATGGCCATTTGAATTTTTATTTCCAAAAATGAATGAATACACAATGCTTTAATAAGTGTATAGTATTTCTGCTAAATGTAGTGACAAGGGATGGCAGCACGGACCAAAAAGAAGTTTCTCCATGATCCACAATCCATCCGTGCCCATACTGGAAGAACAATTTACTCCAATACTCTGACAGTCCTCATGCTTTCCTACAGAAAGAACAGTTTAATCTTTTACTGTGACAGTGAACAAATTAATCTGATGAGTTTCTTTGCCGCCGGATGGGAAGAACAACTTAGTCTTATACTGTGACAGTGAACAAATAGACCTTCAGTGCGACAGCCAGAGCAACCTGCAATAGGAAGATCGCAGCTACAATCAAGACCCATCTTTCTCCCGCAGATTTGATGTGGGCTCGAAGGTTAAGTGCCACAAAGGTTGCTGACATGAATCCAGCCACAGCTGCAACTAACCATCTGAAAATCTCCAAGGGCACAATGGAGAGACACTGCAAATACATATAAAGAATCTCAGCTACAAGAGTGAAAAATTAAAAAATCAAGCTTGTGAATATAATATGATCCTACAAGGTCTCAACTTCCAATGGGGCATCATAAGCAGAACATGGGAAACCAAGTTTAAGACTACAAAAACATGTCCATGCATGACAAGCACCAAAGGAGCTTCTATTTTCATTCCCATTAAAGACCATCTTTCAAATCCAATATTATCAAATTCAATTTACAACCAGAATTCTATGCAAATCATCTCAAGAACTCTCATACATTAAATGGCTGACGTCAGGAAATCAATCCTAGCAATTCACTGCACAAAACTCAACTTGCAAGGTTTCAGTAGAGGCCAAGATTGGGGTATTCAGATTTTAACATTTCTTTTCCTTTTACTTCTAATAACAAACAATTAAGCCACGTCATCCTGGCAAAATCTATTCAACAAAGACATTTCTAGAGTTACAAATTCACTCTTATATTTTTGGCCTTAAAGAACAATATCCTTTCCTCCAGTTCTCAATACCTAAACTTTTTTCTGAAGGAAAATAATAATGAGCAAGGAAAATCCTTTAAGTTGGGAAGAGTTGACATAAAATAATAATAATAAGAGGAATTACTCAAAGTAGCTATCTGACTTAACAGGAAATATTTGAGAATCGAAGAACTCACCAGTGCTGGAATAAAGACAAATAGGGAATAGCCATAAAGACAAAGCAGCTGAACAAGGCCTGATGGTGCTGAGAAATATTTAAGAATGACATACAACCCAAGAGGAACAATGGTGACATAGCCATAGAACAAGCCAGCAGACCAAGTCACCAGATTTATGTCATAGTTCCATTCTTTGTTATTTACTTTGTGTGATATGTAGGTCACGAATGTGCCAATAGAAGCTGCCACAAATATAAGGGTAGAGCAAATCCAGAATGGTCCATACCTGCACAGCATATGTACTTGAGATTATATAACTTTGTTACCTGTGAGAGAGAGTGTTTGGAAGAAGAATGAACTAAATAAGATATTCCATCTGGAGAAAATTGGCATGCTAGTCAAACATAAAACTTATGGAAGCAAATATAACAATTGATAGAAATTGATCAGCGCTTCAAAGACAAATATAATACACATGTCACAGCAGATGGACTTTATGTTTTTGATTGCTGTGTGATGTGGTCCTGGCAAAGTCGATAGCATATCAAGATGGAAAGATTTCCAGTCAAATGTATTTACAATCAATACACAACACTTAAGTCAATTAAACCAATGAACCTGTGACTAATGGGAAGTAACTTACAAATCAGGGTTATCAGATGTCTTTTCGGTAAAGTTATCTCTTAATGGAAAAAGTGAGTCCTTAATCCTCTCTAAAACATCTGAAGTGTCAACATCAAAGTATGGCTTGTAAGCAGCAACGGTGAATGCCCGAAACCAGCCACTAGATTGGGATTCATCAGAACCAGGTGCAGGTTTCGAAAATGAATCTGCATCAATAGAAATTTAGATGTTAACCGCAAAATGGTAGATATACATATAATTTGGTGACATGACCAAATTCCAAAACATTAACAGCTAAACAGAGTGGGGCTACATAACATACTCCACTCTCCGCAGAAAAGCCAATCATTTAATTTCATTAAAATTTGAGTCCACAAAAATAAGTATTTAAAAGATTAATAAACCAATACACAAAAAAATATATAGTTCCATCGCATATCACCAGGAAAGTCTTAAAGCAATGAAAAGAAGCAACAAGATACAAACATTATCATCAGTCCGCATTTATCAACAACTTTTACATCCAATTTCCTAATCATATAAGATTTTAAAAGTCATAAGAAGCAACAGGATACAAGCATTATCATCTATGCTTATTTATAAATAACTCGTATATCTAAATTCCTCATCATATAAGACTTAAAGTTGCACATACCATCAACATCACTAGGTGGGCCGGACGAACCAGAGATCTTTCCCCTTGCGTCAGAAGGTGGAAATGTCTGTAGATTTGAGTCTGCAATGAAGGATTCACCAATTCAATCATCATATGCATATCAAATAATAATGACTGTAATAATAAGTTTTAATCCAAACCCACTTACTAAGATCAAATCTAAAAATTATACCAAGAATCCTAATTTATCACATTTCCCATGCAAACCAAAACAATTTTTTCAAAAAATACCTACAGTTTTCATAAACGGCTTAAATTCTCACTCTCTTTTTTCCAGCTAAGTCTAATCAAACAGTTCACTTAAGTTGATTCAAACCCACAATTTCCAATATTTTATAAGCAACCAAATAGAAACTTGATAACTTTTATAAACTGCTTCCAGATAAGACTGTCTACTGGAAAAAAAAAATTGAATGTTAATCTCCGATTGTCTCCCTCAGCTAAGTGTAACACTACAATCCAGTTCCTGCAACTCAGAATCTAGTTTGCTCTTTCTCTCCCACATTTTCTCAGCAACTACACACAAACTCATTACACTAAAAACGAAATTACCAGCGAATTCCCCACACTTTCCTACATCACCTAGCCAATGAAAAAGAAACCAATGATTTCTACAAAAAAACGTCAAATCCATACAAAATGAACGAAAATCTCACATTCTTCAACTCAGTAAACCAAATTCAACGACTCAGTTCACTGGATTCACAACCTTAAGTCATAATTCTGTTCATACAGTTTCTCAGCAACCAAACGCAAATAAAACAAATTCAAATAAATAAATAACCTGAGAATTTGACAGCGACGTGGCCTGGATCTGGAACCGCCTGCGAAATCAAATGAAATCAAGCAACGAACTGAGGTCTGCTAATACGTAAACGAATAGATATGTGCTTATAGAGAGGAGGAGGGAGCTGAATACTTACAGGAACAGATCCAGAGAGCTTTTGATTATCAATGCTTGTGTAATTCCCGCCGGACATCATCTTTGCTCCTCCTCGATTGTCTTCTCTGCGTCAGCAGATCTCTCTCCTCGCGTCGCTCTTTTCTCTCTCGTCAATTCCGCGTCACTTTATTTATTTCCTGGGTTTTTTTTTTTTAAATTTCCTAATTAGTTTATTTTCCTTTTTTTAATTTCTTAACTAAATTTTTTTCCCTTATTTCTTTAATTCGCGGCATTCCTTTTCATCAAGTTTTATGATAACAACGAAAAGGTCCGTTATTTTGGTAATATAACAAATAACTATACGCTTAGGTTATTTTAAAGAATAGGTTCCTAATGTTAATGTACTGTTATGGCCGCCGTCAATCAAATTGCTATTCCGTTTCAGATGGCTTCCCGTCACTTGTCACTTCTTCGTTCTTGGGGACCTAAAAGTTAATAATTATATTTATATTATAAATTTTATAAATTAAAAAAATGTAATATTCAATTTTTTAACTTTTATATTTCATATAAAATGATATAATATTTATCATTGAATAATAAATTTTTTATAATCTTTTTTAAATTATTATGTTATTTCACTGTGTAAGGATAAATAATATATTATATAAAATATTAAAACTCACACAATATAAACCCCTCATTATTTATATTTATGTATATGAAAAATTATTAAATAATAATATCAAATAATAAAGAAATTTAGTCCTGAGAATTTTTCTCTTATATTATAAAAGAAATAATTAAAAAATTTTGATCTTTTTAAAAAAATTGGATGATCAACTCAAAAAAATAATGTGTTAATTTTCCTAAACTTACCGTCTAAGTATAAATTTCTAATACCATGGGAAACCTGTAATTATCAAGCTCAAGCTTACGTAACTGAACATTTGACATGCTCTTGATAACAATCTATTGATTACACAATTCAAATTGGCTTTGTTCACTTAGTTCTATTGTGAAAGAAAAAAAAAAAAAAAAAAAGCGTTGACAGTAAAATTTCTTAAAATAATGCAAAATGTCTGGAATTGAAATATCTAGATAAAAAAATATGAGCTTTCTTAACTTCTGCTTGACCGGCTTGCGTACTTTACTAAAAAATCGCTACAAGAAATTAGAACACCAAAACTTGAGTTCTAGCACTTACAGGTTTGAACACCAAACTAATAATGGGAAACTAAAATGATCAAGTCACATAATTGATTCATGTATGGCTTCTCATGATAGACTAATAGAGAAGAAACTCATCAAAGCTGGGCAATGATAGAGGTTTAAAGCAGCATTGAGATCAGAAACATATTCACCAACAATCAACATATCATACTTGGCTAGAGAAACAAAAATATTCTTCATCAATATTACAACTATCATAAATTATACAAATCAAACTGCTAAGCAATCTCTTCTTCAGAGAGTGAAGATTCCTGTAGTAGATTATTTCTCTCGAATAAAATTAGTCCCGGTGCTGAAGATACAGTTGGTTAGCAACAGCTTAACTCACGATTATTATCCAACTGAAAAAGAAGAATTTATTTGCTATTGTTTAAGCTCCCAATCTTAGAATTTAAACTTGTCGCTAAAGGTGAATTTGATTCTTCTACATAAATGGGAGCTGCAGTATTTACATGAGCTTTGAGTCATAAGATTTGAGCATATTACCACCAATGTCAATGCTATCAAGCACTTTTCAGTCTACCTCGTGTGAGGAATAGATATTGCCTGATTGCAAGTATGAGAACCCAGCTGGTTGCAGAAATTTTCTCCTTGATCATCAAAAGCAATGCTGAGCTTAGCACGGTCTTCAAGATTTGGGCATGCAATCCCTTGAAAAAGCCCAGAACTCCTTCTCTTTTCCAAATGGTACAAATAATTCCGGCTAATGTTTTGCGGGATCTTGGCTTCGTTTTCTCAGTCCCATTCTCATTTGTATCTGCAGCTTGAATCATTACCTTACACCTGCAAGGAGTAACATCATTAAATGTTACAAAAAAAGTTTTAGTTACAACAGTTTGAGAGAATAGCTACTCACCTGATTGCAGGATATGTCAAAAAAGTGGCAATGCTCTTTGAAAGTGCACCTAACAGGAAAGCTGTCAAGGCAGGAAGGGCCACTGGAGATGAAACGCTGCCCGCTTTATTTTGATCTCCTTTCAGAAGACGTCGTTTCAGCTGATCAAAAACTGTATACTGCAGAAAATATTATAACTCTAACCTCAGTCTGGTTCAAATGTTGTAAGTGGAAGGAAACTCAATAATTGACAATGCGAGTTGAGTTGTAGTTTGAGTCAATAAATCCTTTGGATTTAAACTATGAGGTCAAGTTCTGTACCTGAATTGCCGGGTTTGAGGTTAGCAAAAGAGAGATGCCAAGGCCATCAAATGCATCACTCCAAGTACCCTCCGTTAGGGTCTTCCAAAGCCCTTTGGATTTTCCAAATGCACTTGTCTGCATTCTTGAGGAGGCTGTATCCAGGGGCTACACAGTAGTAAAAGATGTTGTCAAGTGTCAAATTTAAGAATTAGAACATATGCAGGATGATAATGAAATCGAAATGAAAATTGAAATTTCATGATAAGAACTTTCTTTTCCTTCATCGCTGTCAAAAGAACATAGAAACTGTGATTAATAAGCAAATAAAAATTCGCTGCACAAAGGTTCCAAATTCTATATTCCAATATTAAAAACCAAGGTTCTCAACCAAAAGCAGAGGAGCGTACAAAATGATGTCTTACCTGTGTGATGATGGCAGTGCAAGCACCAGCAGTAGCAGCAATAATCAAGTTTGCTTTTGTTCCAATTGATTTGGAACCACTCTTACTTAGATATAACCTTTTGAAGTAGCTGTACCCATAGAAGTAGACAAATTGTGAAATAAAGGACTGCAGGTTCTTTGTCCCAAGGCCCTGGTAGAGCGAAAGAACCTGACCGTTTGATATAGCTTCCCACAGAACATCTGAGAGGTTTCTACAAGAGCCAAGACAAAAAAGAAAAGAAAGTAATTAAATAACGCTAAGTCAAAAGAAAAAGAAAAAGAAGATGCAATATAGCGATATGGGAGGAAAATTTAGTTCTAGAACCCATGATTAGACCAGAACTTCATCGAGTTGAGATGAACAGAGCTAAGTTTAACAAACTATTCAAACAGATTGAGTTTAGAATAACCAGGATAGAAGAACAATTTGCCTTGACAGTTGCAAGCAGATGACAACATGTAAAGCATCACACCAATGGCTTTTGGAATATTAAGAAAAATCAAGCACATTAACTAAAAATCCACAATTATAATCAAATCCAATTCAGCTAATAACTATTCCAAAGAAACCTCTCAGGCATCCAAGGTTTCTGAGGAACATTGAGATGAAAATCACCCACATGTACACCAGACCAATTCAGAACCTTAAAACCAATGCATGATTAAATGAACCTTATTTTTAAAGACATCCCAGCAAAAGGGGCATATGAAGTCAAAGGAAAACCATATTTTGAAACTCTACCATGTGATCATATATATTTATATATATAATTCACAAGACTATCTGTGTATATAAAAATCGTAAAGTAAAAGCAGTGAAAACAAGAACACTAATTGCATATTCAGCACAGAAGAAACCATTGAAACACTGTTTCTTTCAAATCACAGGTAAATAGTAAAGAATTTTTAAATTGTTCTAAATTCAGGAGATCGTCTATCAACATAAGCAACAAAGCTCAAGAAAGCATGAAACAATCTAATCACAATACTTCCTACCAACTTCTAACATTCAAACTCCTTACTGTTTCAACAACTGGATCACGATCACGAAACAGCAAAACACATAACCAGATCATGAAACACCAAAACATGATCAAAAACATTAAAAAAATCCAAGAAAATACATATGGGCAACCTGTATTTCTGCTGTCCATGAGCTTTCGCCTCAGCCTGATACTTTGTCTTACACGTGTCAAGCGGGTACAAGATCGTCGTGCTCAACAGCGATCCTATCGCGCCGGAAGTCGCCTCCGATAAAGATTCTAGATCAACTCCCATATTTACCGAATAAAAATTTTATATTTTTTCGCAAGCCGACTCACGCATTTATATACACATATATTTGGCTAGAAAAGGAATTGAATGTGAAGTGTGCAGGTATGGGAAAGAAAACCGAGTTTCTATGCATATATTGTGAGTAGGATTTGGCGTTTAGTTAGTACTTGGACAGCAAAATCTCGGGTTCTTTTTTTTTTTTTTTAATTTTATTTGTGTTTCGTTTTCGTTTCGGAATTGAGCTTCTACCTGTGACCGGAGTTTTGTTGGTTTATCGGACGGATGACACGCAGTACATTTCGTAGTCAGCTGCTCTGCACGTGGAATTGCTGTTAGTTGCGCGTATTTTTACGCATTTCTTTTTTGACTTTTATATTCTAGGGGATCCCCTAATTCTTTATTTTTTAACGGAAAATGAATATAGTTTTTTCATAGGCTTCCAAGAAAAAAAAAATTAAAGTCAATAATATAAATTATACTAAAAGTTTTTTTTTTTTTTTGAAGGGTACTAAAAGATATCGTTAATATTTGATAAGAATCAACACATTTTATTAATAATTGTATGTGATTGTCTTCTGTTATTTTTATTAATTAATTAAAGGTGACAATTACGATTAATTAGTTTATTCAATATTTAGTTAATGATAACAATTATTTAATTACTAATAAAATATCTCATTGCATTTTAAATTTGTATTATTTATCAATTTTTTGTATATTGTCATTTGAGTCCTCGTTGTTTGTGAAAATGAACTCCAAAACCTGAAGTCCTGCAAATATACACTCTAACCTTCATAATTTCTTTGGAATAGGATTTAAAAATAAAGAAATATTTCTCCAGAAATTATAAACAAATTATGTTATTTTAATTTTAAAAAATTTGCGATGAAAATATTGAGTATAATTAACATATTTTTTAATAATAGGATTTAAAAAATAACTTAAAATATTAATGTTATAATAAACTTTTAATCACTAAATTAACTTACACGGATAAAATATTTTTTAAAACTTTTGCTATTATTTAAAGTAATTATTTTTAATGGTCAAAGTTAATTAGGAATTTAAATGAAATAAGAAAAAAGTAAAGAGAATTAAATTTTCTTATATGATTTTAAAATTTGCAGGATTTAAGTTACATAATTTTAAAACTTTAAGTATTTTAGTTTCTTTCTACAAACAACAAACACTCAAATGGCAAAATCTTTAAATTTTTTTAAAAAACAACATAACGAATTCTTGAAATTAATATTTGTGCAAATATATTATCAAAATATAAATTTAGACTAATAATGTACGAAATGATTTTGACCATTTACAGTGCGTTTGGCAAAATGCATTAAACTGCATTGAATTGTAATAGAGTAGATTAAATTGAATTGTAATGGACTGTATTGAATAAAATTTAATATAATATTATATTTGGTGTAAGATTGTATTATAATACATTAATTGTACAAAATAAATTTTTTATTATTTAATTATAAATTATTATTTTTAGTTAACATTTAAATAATTTAAAAAAATTATTTATTTTTTAAAAAAAAAAATTAAAAAAATAGTATAATATAGGTTTTGGATTAAATTTGAGGAGTCTTAATCATATTATATTAGACAAAAAAAAAATTTGTCCTCAGTAATAAAATATTTCAGTCCAAACTCACCTACCAAACACGAGACTCTAGCATTGGTCCAATCCAATTGACTTAAAATTGAAGGGCCGCCTTTCAATTCAAATTTATTATTTGCCAAAGAAACAAGGCCCACACTTGACAACGTCCTCTACATTTATCAAATGGAAGCTTCCGCATTTTTCATGCAATTTTGCGATACCTGATTTCAACATACATTTCTACCAACTTAGAACGGAGTGGAAACTGCTCTTTCTAAATATTTGATTCTTATTATTAAGCCGGTGTAATTTGAATCTTTTTTTTGTAATTTAAGAATATTTAATTTGTATTTGATTCACCTCCTGAAAGCACCAAATTATTATGCTCAAGCGATCCATGAATTATAATGACAAAATCAAATGCAAGCCTTTTATGGTACATGTCCACCGCAACAACTCAAAAACATTTAAAAACTTATGGCGTTTTAGTTTGTGATTTAAAAATTATTTTTCAAAATTTTGAATTATAACTTTAATATTTTTAATATAAAACTTCTTAATTTTATCATAATAAAGTTGTAAGAAATACAACATATAATAGACATGTATCACTTTTTTTTATGTGGGTACTTTGTTGTTTATTTAAAAATATGAAATTCAACTTTAAACTTTCTAAATAGTAGAAAAAATTAGGTAATATCATTATGTCATACCATTAGTAATTATATTCTTTTTCATTGTCATTATTTTGAACTTAAAATTTTTAAATAAGTATAACTGATAATTACTTTGAGATCTTATAAAAAGTAAAATAATTTTTTTAATTTTAATAATAAATAACAAAATATTGATTAGAATAATCAATAAAAAAAATTGATGTAAAATACATAAAAATTTGAGAAAATGTGAATAGGATTATTTTAACCGTCTTATAAAAAACTTATAAATAAAATAGTTAAATTTAAATTTTGATCCTACAAAAAATTATAAATAAAGGAGTGTAAAAGTTAAAAGGACAATCGAGAATTAAAAAAAAAATAGTATTTGAATTTGATTCAGATACAATAAAGTAAAATTAAAAAAAAATTAATTTTTATATTTTTTAATTTTGCATTAAATTTTAAAATTTTCAATTAATTTTAGTCAAAAGCATATTTTTATATTTTTTATTTTTAAAAATACAAAATCACATCCAAATATCATATCAAATGAACTCTTAATTACAAATAATAAAAAGAACTTATTGTGCTAAAACAAGCAAAATAAAAATAACTATTACAAGCTTTTTTTAATTTTTTAAGATGTAAAATTATTAACTAAAATTTTATATTAAAAGTTTTGTGAACAAATTACAAACAAGTAAACACATTTTTAAACAACAAAAGACAAAAACTATTATTTACAGTTTATCAGAATTTCACTAATACAACCCTTAGAAGATTTCATGAATGGGAAAGATAATTCACAACTTTGTATACAATGTAACTCTTAATATTGTTTAATATATGATATTTTTACTAGGCATTTATTAATTACGAAAACTTTGAAAATTAATATACGACATTTTCGTAAAATTACATAAAATACCTTTTTTAATATATATATATATATTTCACATTTTGTTTCTTCGTAAATAAAATAGCTGCAGTAGTAATTTCATCGGACGGTATATATAACGAGGATCCCTCCTTTAATTACAACCGTTGAATCAATCCACCATAAAAAGAATCTATGCGGGACTAACAGATGGATCCCTATATTTACTTTTTCACATGTTATAACATAATTTTAGTAATTATATCAAATAGGTCCTGACTTCTTCAGTTAAACAACTAAATTATCCTTAAAACGTCGAATTTCGACGAGTACCAAACTTGCCAGAGGAGAGTACTGTTGTCATTAGATAGAGACCATTAGATAGTTATATTTGACACAATGGAAAACTACTCCCTTGTATTGTGAAAATATCAAAAATTTGCGACCCCGATATTATTATCAGGGAAAAAATATATATATTTTCATAAAAATAAAATATAAAAAACCTGCGAAAATTTAAAGGGAAATTTAAAAACGCTCAAAAATTATATTCAAGCTTCGCAACTTCCTAACGCTTTCTCTGTAACCTTCGCCGCCACCGCCGCCGCCACCGCCACCACCACAAGTGCCATCGCCACCTCTTCATCCTTCCGAGATCTATTGCTTTCCAGAGGTCTCACGAGCTCTGCCTTTTTAGCACACCACTTCAGGTTATTTACTCTTTTGGCATCGCTATTTTCACTAAACCTTCTCTCCACTCCATCTAGGGTTTTTCATTTTCTCTCTCTCCCCGCTTTTCCGTCGCTTCATCTCTTTTCACGCTCTTGTCCTTGTACTAGCAGCCGCAACTGTTGAACTATCCCTAACTTGTTTTATTTGTTCTTCCTCTTCAATTTTGTCCCGGAACACAATTCCATTTTTGTCGATTTTTATGAATTTTTAAATATTGTTTTCATGTTTATTCAGCGTCAGCTTCTTCATAAAATGTAAACCTTAGCTCGAAACAGGCACTTCTTTTTTTTTTTTTAAATTTCTTTTTCTGCTTTGTACATTTTTTTTCCAGTAGTTAGTCTTTTCAGCTGTTTTATCTTCAATTCTTACATTTACCCCAATTCTTTACATCCAGAACTGGGTTATTGACGTTTCTTTTCCGCTGTTGCATTAGTACATGCATATATTTTAATATTTCATTTATTTATGTTTGCAGTATTTGCTAGATGGCGAAACCTTCGACAAATGCAGGTCCAGGCGGTAAAACTGGAGTAAAAATTGTTGTATGCGGAGAGAAGGGTACCGGAAAATCTAGCTTGATTGTGACCGCCGCCGCAGATACTTTTCCCGCCAATGTTCCACCAGTGTTGCCTCCCACTAGGCTGCCGGAAGACTTCTATCCTGATCGTGTCCCCATCACTATCATTGACACTTCCTCAAGGTCTATATAGTTAAATATTTATATATGTATTGTTGCATTTATTTTCTTCAACTTTTTGGGTTAATATGAAGTTGTTTATGCCAGGTATAGTTGTATGTCCTGTATAATTTTTGAATGTTTCTCTCTCTCTGTGTTTATTTTTTTGATTATCAGTATGGAGGATAGAGGTAAACTAGGTGAAGAACTGAGGCGTGCCGATGCAGTTGTGCTTACTTATGCATGTGATCGGCCTGAGACCCTTGATGAATTGAGTGCTTTCTGGCTTCCAGAACTTCGCCGATTAGAGGTTTCTTACTCTCAATTGCATTAATTTTTGTGGTTTTGCTCCCAATGTTGTTGCTTAGTTAGAAAATGTGTCTAGGGTTATACTATTCATGAGACCAATACATTTTATACAGCTGAATACATCAATCTTGTACTTCCAAGAGCATGGCTAATGGGCAAAGATTGCTGTAAACTTTTCATAGGTCATTATTTCAGTAAAGGAAAATAATAGATTTTATGTCTGGGAACTATCTTGTTTACAGCATTAGCTTGTTTTCTGATGGATTTATGTGAATCTTGTGAGTAGGTGAAAGTACCGGTTATAGTGGTGGGTTGTAAGCTTGATTTAAGAGATGAGAGCCATCAGGTCAGCCTTGAACAGGTGATGATGCCAATAATGCAACAGTTTCGGGAAATTGAAACATGCATAGAATGCTCAGCATTGAAGCAAATTCAGGTATATTTTAAGTCCCTTTCTTTTTTGTTATTTCTGTTGGTTTGTGGGTCTTGAATAAGTAATTTTATGAGATTAAGTATGTACTCTGATAGAATTGTACTGCTGAAGACATATCCTTATATGCTGTATGCTAAATAATGACCTTTATAGCAATAAATACATACCTTTGTATTTTAATTTTATTTCATTTCTTTGCATTTTCAGTTTTCCTCATGTTGATAATTTCATTGTAATCTATGCATTTGAATCAAGGTCTTCCATCCCAGATTTAGTTTGAATCTAGAACTACAAGAATGAGCTATGAATCAAACGAGTTTTGTAGTTGCATTATCTCTGTTTTCTGAGAGAGTGCCATGGGCTCTGAATTTGACATTTAAATAGTCAGAATTTGAAACTTGAAATTACCCTCTTTTTAGATCCCTGAGGTTTTCTACTATGCACAAAAGGCAGTGCTTCATCCAACAGGCCCTTTGTTTGATCAAGAATCACAAGCTTTGAAGCCCCGGTGTGTGAGAGCCTTGAAGCGTATTTTTATTCTTTGTGATCACGACAGGGATGGTGCCCTTAGTGATGCGGAGCTGAATGATTTTCAGGTTCTTTTTGTTACCTCTTTTCTTGCCTGGTTCTTGGGAGATGGAATATCTTTTGATTAAGGTTTGTGAAGGAGCTAACAATAGTTGTAATCAGGTCAAATGCTTCAATTCTCCATTGCAACCTTCAGAAATAGTAGGTGTCAAGAGGGTTGTGCAAGAAAAATTGCGAGAAGGAGTCAATGAACGTGGGCTTACATTGGCGGGGTTCCTATTTCTCCATGCACTATTCATAGAAAAAGGGCGTCTCGAAACAACATGGACTGTCCTAAGGAAATTTGGATATAATAATGATATTAAACTTGCAGATGAATTGATTCCATATTCATCATTCAAACGAGCACCTGACCAGGTAATATTTTGTTGAAGTACGGAGCAATTATGGCAACTTTCTTAGTTCATCTCATTTTTGATCCACTGTACATTTCTGATGTATTATTCTATACATTTTCTGTTGGTGAGTGGAAACTGTATTAAGTATGGAATAATTCTAGTGAGAATCAATTCCGTCTAGTCTTGCACTCATAAATATTAGTGGTTTAATTTGCAGAGTAGACTTTGAATTTAAAGTGTGAATATGGAAAACTTGGCTGCATCTGACTGGACTGAAACCCAACTGTATATATTATAGCTGGTTGGGATTCTAATCTGGTTGGGAGTTGGTGGGGGAAAAAAATTAATGCAGCCAATGCCTAGAATTATGTTTTTAATCCTATTATCTTTCTGGTGTTTTAAGCTTTCTTTTTTATCAAATTGTGGTTGAACATCTGTATTTGAATGGTATAATTTACTCTTTTTTGTTTATAACTGTCATATCATTATGTAATTTATCTTTTCATCCACCACGGCTATTTGTATATATTGCTTACTTTTTCTTTGCTATTTGTATAGAGTGTGGAGCTGACCAATGACGCTATCGACTTTTTAAGGGGAATCTTCGAGTTGTTTGATTCAGATAATGTATGTCCTGCTGTGTGTTTTGGTGGATACTTGATTTTTAAACATGTTAATAAAGTTTCCATTTTTCCGCATAATTAAAGCTTTTATAGTGAAATGGCAAGGATGTTTCCTGGTAGCTTAGTAGTTTTTTAAATTCTCAAAAATCTTAACCTTGTGGATTTTCCACTAGGACAATTCACTGCGGCCTATTGAAGTCGAGGATCTGTTTTCTACCGCTCCAGAATGGTATACACTTTTTTGCATAAATATTGTTATTATTAGATCTTTTGCTAAAATTGCAACATATATTTTCTCTGTTATAAGCAACTCGGTTCATTTTATCTGTTGGATCTGCAAGTTGTTTTTCAACTCTTTTTCTTTGTTTGACCATGCAAGATAAAACCAGTTTAATGTCAAAATAAGTTCCTCTAGTTTGATGAACATTAAGGGGGGAGCTGCTTGCAAACATTTATGTGGATGATAAATGAACTTTATATGTAATAGCTAGACATAATATTCTGGGTAGAAGTATATGGACTCTTCACTTGTCATTTGATTTGATTATCCCCTTTGTTGCTAGAGTGAATTTTGCCAACAAAAAGCTGTTACTTTGAAATTGGTCCAATATAATTGTTCAACTCTTTCTCAATTGTCTTCAGTCCTTGGGATGAAGCTCCATATAAGGATGCTGCAGAGAAAACTGCTTTGGGAGGACTATCACTTGATGGGTTTTTGTCAGAGGTATTTTTACTCTTTAGGTTCTGTCTCACTCGCACACAGACAAATTTTCCTTTTGTATATGTATGGGGTTTCACTGTCTACCTTCACCAATATAGACAAACAACTAGAATTTTTTCCATCCTCCATTACCTAGTGCATCTTGATTTATGAAAATTATATTGTTGCAGTGGGCACTTATGACACTTTTAGACCCAGCTCGTAGTGTGGAAAACTTGATATATATTGGATATCCGGGTGATCCATCTTCTGCTGTTCGTGTGACAAGGAAGAGACGTATAGATCGCAAAAAACAACAATCTGAAAGAAACGTTTTCCAGTGCTTTGTTTTTGGGCCTAAAAATTCTGGAAAATCTGCACTATTGAATTCTTTTCTTGGAAGGTCTATCACCTGATTCCTTGACAATAAGCTCAATTATATCTTGTACTGCCTTCTAGTTTGTTTCTTGTTCATTCAGTAATCTGGATCTAATTATCTTGAATGCAGGCCCTTCTCTGATAATTATTCTCCAACTACTGATGAGCGGTATGCTGTAAATGTTGTTGATCAATCTGGGGTAAGTGGATAGAATGTGAATCCTCTTTCACACGTGCAAAACATATTTGCATATATCTTTTTATCCTTCTACTTCAATAGTATTCTGAGCTCTTTCTTTAAAATTTATGTAAATAGTGAATATAATTAAATTTGTGGCTGTTCGGTTCTTTGACTAGTGCTTTATCTTTTTTCTCTATAGGGAATTAAGAAAACCCTTGTGTTGCGAGAAATTCCTGAAGATGAAGTTGCAAAACTGCTGTCCAATAAAGAATCTTTGGCTGCCTGTGACATAGCAGTATTTGTCCATGATAGGTAAACAGAAGGCTGGAGTGAATTTCGAACCAATCATCTTTACTGATATCATAAAACCTTTTTGAGTTATTGTGGTTCAACAATCTAGTTTTTAAATACAAATAATCAAAAGGCTATTTGAAGTCTCTGGATGAGAATGGCAAAATAGATTCTCTTTTTCATTGCACGTTTGTGTGGATATGTTGTCTATATGTATATAGTAAAAGACAATTCTCTTTTTCTTGTTTGCATCGCTGTGCTGCTCATAACACTAGGATCCACTAATTTCATGATGATGCCACTTGATTTTTCAGTTCTGATGAGTCCTCATGGAAGAGAGCAACTGAATTGCTCGTGGAAGTTGCCGGTCATGGTGAGGATACGGGCTTTGAGGTGCCTTGCCTCATTGTGGCAGCTAAAGATGATCTTGATTCATTTCCGATGGCAATACAGGACTCTACCAGGGTATTTAAATTTGATTTGGCAACTCTATATCTCTTTCGTAAACTATTTGAGTAACTAATAGCAATCATCAGTATTTTATTATCTTGGTTTAGGATATTCATCATTATGCATTTTTTGAACGGTTTTTGTCTTTATTAAGAACCTGTCAATATGGTATCTTGTTAACTTTGTTTTTCTGAGCAATTCTGTAATGTAGATGTTATTGCTATTCATTAGCTTGGTTGACATCAGCTACTCTATGATAGTTCATATCACGGGTGGTTTATCACTTCTTTCTTTCTAGTTGATATATTCCTTGTCTAGATTTGGGTGAAACTGAAGTAACATTTTTTTTTGGAATATATTGCTTTTGTAGGTTAGTCAGGATATGGGAATAGAGGCTCCTATACCTGTTAGCTCGAAGTTGGGTGATTTCAACATCATATTCCGGAGAATTGTACAAGCCGCAGAACATCCACATCTGAGCATCCCAGAAACTGAAGCTGGGAGGAGCCGCAAGCAATACCATCGACTAATAAATCGCTCTCTTATGTTTGTTTCAGGTTTGTTACTGTCTCAGCTTTAACATGATTGAGTTCTCTTTGAGGCACTTGAAGCTAGGTGCCTGCTTTTATTGTTTCCTTCACACATTCTCAACTATATACCATCTAATTTTTTTGGTGTTTCACCATTATTGCAGTCGGAGCTGCAGTTGCCATTGTTGGACTTGCAGCTTACCGTGTCTATGTTGCCAGAAAGAACACCTCATCTTGAAGACGAAGGATGAATATTCACCCGTCAAGCAGCCAGCCACAACATCCTGTAATGGTACACAGCCGATTATGCCAAACTTTCCATGCCTAGTTTGTTTGGTTTCCATGAGAAGCCACATCTGTAGAAAATTATTAATTTTATTTGAAAGTTCATGCCATTGGTTTTACTCTTTCAACTTTTTTGTATGCTTGGAAGTGTTTGATTGAGCGAGCTAGTTTGGGAAAGAGTTTTAGTAGTAGAACAAACACATGTACAATGAAGAATGCATTATTGTGCGGGGATTGTGCAATAAAAAATTTTGCGACAGATATTTTCCATTGCAGAGTCATTTAAGAGTTATTTTTATTTTCATTATGTTTTCGGACTGTAAATTGGCAAGCACTCAAAGCTAGCAAAATTTGGCCAACTCTGCTACAGCTGATGAAACCACTGGGAATTTGAATGATTTCTTGTTGATTATTCAACTTTTACCACGCAAAGAAGGTTAAGGTTATTTTAGATGTTACAAGTATAAGAGGAAAATAAGAATTTCTTTCTATAATATGCTGTTCACATTTTATTGTTACACGGTTACGGTATTCCCTTTTTTTCTTTTTTTTTGGTGGGATCCTGTAGGGCAGCATCTTGCTTGGCATTTCAACAAGTAGCCATCAAGAATCTATAAATTTCCTCATCAACACAGTTTACCATCGGCAACGGCAACCATTAAACGACTCTGCAACTGTAACCTGCCATCAAGTTCGCGTCTCTATTCAGCCGGCCTGGTTTAGTTTCTTCGAAAGATTGGATGATCATCCTGCTGAACCGGTACTCTTCAGCCGCTGTTCCTCCTTCCATGTCCAGCTGGAAACAGTATTTCCCGAAAACCTCTGTAGTCACATGAAGCTTAAACTCCAGAGTGAACAAGAAATCCATCTCGAGTTTGTTCATTTCTGCAGTACATATCCCTCCGATTTTCGCGTAATAAGCATTGTTATAACACCTGCAAAAGTCATCAAACAGTCATTTATAAAAAAAAAAAAAAAAAAAAAGCCTCAATAGTAAAAAATTTCAGCAATTCGAGCAAAGTTCTTTTCTACTCGTCATCGACAAATTTTGCAGCCACAAGAATAGAGGTGATGAGAAGGCGATGAACGTTGAGACTGGTAAGGCAAGCAGAGTTGGTCCGATGAAGAAACCGATCAAGATATATGTATGCAACAACAAAGCAGGAAGGGCTGCAGCTTGAATACTTGAAAATCCGTTCAAGATATTGTCTAATGCTCAAGTTTGGAGCTCTTGAACCATGGAATATTGTCACAACATCATTCTTTCTCGACGTCGTCGTCTTTGAGAAATACTCATTCTTCTCAATTGCTCTCTCAATAACAGATGAAAGAATTGATAGAATTCGAGGAGTACTTGATGTATTTCTTTTACCTGAAGGAGATTCAACTAATCCTAACGAATAATAATAAGTTTCCGGTTCAATTTGCTTGCTGCTCACCACCATCTTTTCTCTCAGTTGAACTCAAAGCTAGCATAATTATTCATATATATATATATATATATATACATATTATGAGAATTCTAATTGTATACTTGAAAAAGTCGAGCAAATTTTATCTGGGTTGGATTTAAAAAATGCAGAAATCCAAAAGAGGAAAAAAAAAAAAAGAATGATTTTGTTCAAATGCATGCAAATGCAACTTTACCAAATATATTCTTTGCTTTAAGGTGAAGTCACTTGAGAGATTATTAAGAACTGTATTCCTGGCGGGCCAAGTAAGAATTTAGAAGAGCAATAAGAGTATATGCTTAGGCATCTGTCAATGTGCTCCACGAAGAGGAAGTACAAAATATTTGTATTATTGAAGCTCAGCTGATTTAATAAGATGCCATAGGTTTACTTACAAGTGAAAAGAAAGCACCACATTCTGATTCATCCTCCATTTATATTTACGTTTGGAGTACTGATATTTTTTGATTTATACATGAGCATTTATTTCGTTCATAGATTGAGGATGCATTTGATATTAATGAACAAACTAAATCTTTATTCATAAAATTATAAAATTAGGACATTGATTGAGGTTTAATTATGTATAAAATAAGATTACGAGTGGAATATGAAATAGTGGCCATATAATTGTTTTTTGCCCATCGGTTGGATTTGAAAGCGACTGCTCAACTGTTGGTGATGTAATGTACCAACTATATACATAACATAGCAATGGTACCATCCACAATCTTTTAAAAATACAAAGCAAAAACAAAAACGATAAATAAATAAATAAATAAGTAAATAATAATAAATGATGTGACAAATGTATTGTAATATTAAATAAACTTAATAAATTAAATAAATTAAAGAGTGGTATGTAATGTTGTAATGTACAACAATTGTACGTGATATTATAATCAAAAGAGATTCAAATGCAACCATCAAATATCTTTTTATTCAATAAAATCTTGGTTTTTTAATGGATAATGTGATTTGAAAAGTCAACTTTCGTGAGGTATAATTACCAATATTACAACTCTTGAACGTCCAATGGTGAATCAACGGTGCAGATCATCTAGGGGCCCCCATGTGGGCCACGACTTCTAATCGTATTTAATTTTCTAATCTTCTCGATTATGGCAATATTTTAATCACCAGGAATTAAATACTTAAATGGAATAATTATTAAAATATACTAATTTAGGTGACAATTGTGTTTAATAGACTTCTCAACATTCCAATTTTGTTAAAAATTTTTTGACGTGGCTTCATGTTATCAATTGGTGAAGTGAATATGGTTGACCAAGACTGGAGGAGCAAATTTACCCTAAGCTGACCTGGCATTTTATGGGTAGGTTGCACGGATCTTCGTGAGACCTTGAGCACCTTTATTTTATTTGTACTGCCAACCTTAGGTCAGCAGCATGTCAGAGTCCACGCGCCAGTTATGCACGTGGGGCAGACATTCTACATTTAGAAATGATACAAAAATGCTAAAAATCACAACATTAATTAATATAATATAAGTTTAATTAGTAATATTACAGTTATGGTATTTGCATCTAATATAGTATCAATTAAATAAAATTTAAAAATTAATGACTTCTTTTTATGGTCCTATGATAAGTTTATTTATTTTATTAGAATTTTATGTTTAATTAAGAGTATAAATTTCTTCTTTTCTTATAATAATTTTGTCCGATTGTATTGTATGTGTCAAATGACAAGTGTTCACAAATTATTTTTTATAATAATTAATGACAAGTCTTTTTATAAAATTATTTTTTATATCAAGTGTTCACAAAATTCATTAATAAATTTTGTATTATTTTCTTTCCCAAATCACCATTTTTTAACAGCTCAACTCTTATCCAATTTTGAGTCTTCCACTCAAAATTGACGAATAAAATGTGCTAGCTATAACTCAGAAGTTTAATACACAGCACTTCATTTATGAATCCTCCACGCGCTCTAACTGGGCGTGGTAGCAAACAAAGGACGCCTACCCCAACAAGACAAAATCAACAAAAACTCAACGTGCAGCCATGCAAGAAAGCCCTCCCTCTGCAACAGGTTAATAACATCCAGATCCTAAATTTGTAATATTTTTACAAATAACATTTAATAATATTTACTTATAACAAATAAGTATCTAATTCCTATTATGGAATAGCAAAATAATTCTCGTGCCATTGAAATGTGTTCATCGCAATATTTGAGAACACAGAAAGGGTATTTCATTTAATTCAATAGAAGTAAGGTACTTTCTTCTGGAAAACTTAGAAAAGGATGATCAGGGACTTATTATTATAAATTAACAAAAGTATGTAGTATTAGTAAACTTTTAAACACATAGGGACTTTGATATTATTATCCTTCAGTCAATTCATTTGCGTATCTATATAAATTTGGCTCTTCAGAAATGTTCAAAGACGAGACGGAAAATCATTCAAATGGCGTTGTCGTCTTCATCCCCTAAACCCACAAATTTCAATCATAAACTCTTCATAATCTCTGTTCTTCTTCTCTCCTTCTCCCTCTTCCTCCTCGTCCTCTCTTTCAAACCCAAACACCCCCATTTCCCCGACGCCCGCCGCCTCCAAAACGAACCGGAACGTTTGGTCATCAGAAGCAAACCCACATGGCTCCACCTCGTCGAAAAACACGTCAAGAATAATAATAATAATAATAACAAAATTAAGATCGGTTTAGTCAACATGAAAGACGAAGTCGATGAGGACGACGACGGTGCAGAAAGTGCACGTGACATGCATGGAACATCATCAGACTTCGAAAGAGTGGAGACAGTTCACGTAAGTTTCAAACGCGTTTCTCAAGATAAAAAATGGGAAGAATTCTTCCCGGAATGGATCGACGAAAACCACAAGTGGGGACCAGCCAAGTGTCCGGAGATGCCGATGCCAGCGAGGATGGAGGATTACGGGGACCTGGACGTGGTGGTGGCGAGGGTTCCCTGCGGAGATGGAGATGGAGATGGAGACGACGAAGAAGGCAAGAAGAAGAAGAAGAAGAAGATGAAGGGGATAAGGGATTTGTTCAGGTTACAGGTGAATCTGGTGGTGGCAAATCTAGCGGTGGAGAGCGGGTGGGTGAAGCCGGACGTTGATCGGAGTGTGTACGTAGTTATGATCGGATCGTGTGGGGCCATGATAGAGATATTTAGGTGCGATGACGTGGTGGAACAGGTAGGGGATTACTGGGTGTATAAACCAGAGTTGAGAAGGTTGAAACAAAAGGTTTTGATGCCTGTTGGATCATGCCAGATTGCTCCTGCTTATGCTCAGACAGGTGACTTTCTGTTTTCTTGTTTTAATTTGTTTCGACAAGATTTTGGCTGTGGGTTTTAGAGACTGTTTAGATTGGAAACTGAATAGAATTAAGTTGGTCACTTAATTAAGGAGGGGATCTTAATATAATTCTTTGTTTTGTTGCAAATTAAGAAATTTGAAAAATTTTATTTTATATATGATTGTATCTATTAAATTTTGTTTGAAGATGGAGAGTTCTATCTTCAAAAGTATAAGTAAAAAAAATTTAAAAAAAAAAAGTTGTTGGGTCTTGGGTCATGGGATATTAATTTATTGCATTAATTAATTAGTTTCAAAGTTATAGTAAGTTCACCATTATACTCCAATAAATGAAATATATATTTCATTTATCAGAGATAGTAGATACATGCATGCATATGCAACTTATGCGTGTAAATGGGTTTACAAATTAATTTTGAGCGAGCCTAATTATAAATATATATTAATTTAAATTATTTAGGGTTTTAATTTTGTGTGTTCATGATATAATTTAATAATTTACAGGGAAAGAAGAATGGAGGTATTTCATGTCACAAGCAAGACTATCAAAACTAAATTACACAACATATCATCAAAGAGAAGCTTATGTAACGGTTCTCCATTCCTCAGAACTTTATGTTTGCGGTGCAATCGCTTTGGCACAAAGCATAATTCAGAAAAACTCGACGAGAGATCTCGTCCTCCTTCACGACAAATCCATAACCTCCAAATCCCTCCGCGGCCTCCGAGCTGCCGGCTGGAAAACTCGATGGATTTCCCGCATCCGCAGCCCGTTTGCCAAAAAAGGTGCGTACAATGAATGGAACTACAGCAAGCTTAGAGTATGGCAACTCATCGAATATGACAAGATCATCTTCATAGATTCTGATCTGTTAGTGCTCGAAAACATCGATAAATTTTTCTATTATCCGGAATTGTCAGCGGCAGCAAACGATAAAGTGTTGTTCAACTCAGGAGTGATGGTGATCGAGCCGTCGTTGTGCATGTTTGAACATTTGATGCTGAAAAGCTTCAAAGTTTATTCATACAACGGAGGCGATCAAGGATTTGTCAACGAAATCTTTACATGGTGGCATCGACTGCCATCGAAGATTAACCAATTGAAGGTGTTTTTCAGGCAAGGAGATGAGAAACATGAAGTGGGTGACGATGTTTGTGCAATTCATTATCTAGGGTTGAAGCCGTGGATGTGTTACAGGGATTATGACTGTAACTGGGATATGGTGGATCGCCATAGATTTGCTTCTGATTCAGCTCATCAGAAATGGTGGGAAGTTTATGATGCAATGCCTAAGAAGTTGCAGGGGTATTGTGGATTGACGAAGCATATGGATTTCAGGATAAGGAAGTGGAGAAGAATAGCTCAGAATGCAAGTTTGGCTAACGGCCATTGGAAGATTAAACCCAGAGATCCTAGGCAATACCATTTGCTGAATGATAATTAATTTCGTTAACCATGCGCATGCATGCCAATAGTTTTCTAAGCAACTTTATTATTATATTTATAGTTTACTTGCAAGTTTGTTTCTGATAGTTTAATTATAAGGTTGTAGAATTTTTTTTCAAGACAAGAAAAAAAAAAAAATACAGGGAACAACGTTCGGTCCAGAACCTTTTTTTGTCCCGATTGTAATTTAAAATTTTCATTATAAAAATTTTATCATATCCCCAAGCATTAGACTATGCAAGTATTTATCCTAAAAACAATATATAGTGCTTGGAATCCATCAGAAAATCTAAGACCGGACAAATGGCTGAAACAATTTCTCACCCAAAATTAATTAATTCAAGGGAAGTTCCAATCAAAGAAAGAACACACTACAGATAAGAGTAGCAAAATTCCATTGTTCTAGAATTCGACAAATACTGACCTGTTGCGTGAAAAACAAAATCAGGCTAGCTGATTTCTTACAAATGTATTACAGAATAATTGAGGTTCAGTTCATATTGTTTCCAGTAATGAAAATTATATTTTGCAAATCTAACTAAATTCCAGTTGTTCTGCACTTCTTCTGAGGACTTAAGCTAAGCTTTTGACTTCTTCCCTTTCACTTCAGCAGCTGGTTTGGCCTTGAAAGGCAGGAAACTCTTTCCACCCATGTACGGACGGAGAACTTCGGGTAATTCGACGCCATCTTCCCTCTGGTAGTTCTCAAGGATACAGCAAATGGTCCTCTCTGTTGCCGTGAGAGTAGAGTTCAGCAAATGCACGTATTGCTTCATCTGCTCATTGTTCTGTAACAGTGAAAATTACAAAAGATATATCATGAATTTAGGAGAATCTGTGATGCCACGACAATAGTGTTAAAAGAAGATGGAATGCATGAGCAGTTACCACATCTCCAAAACTTAACCTTTTCAGCATTTACAATATTTGTTCGTTCTTTAAGCAGTTCGCCAAACGAAAGCCATGGCTATCTATAATAAATATCAAAGTACCACAGTTTCTCTTTCATTAAGGAAGTATGCATCCAGATGCTTTTAATGAAAGTATGTATCCAGATGCTTCATTTTGTCTCATGCTAATCTTCATTCCAATTATGATGGGGTTGTCACAATTCATGTCAGGAGGCTTTTCAAGCTAAATAAGAAGAAATAAAAAGAACCTACCTTTTTCTGCCCATACCGAATTTCTAATCTTCTTGACTGATAATCTGTACAGTTTGAGCAGGACACCAGCTCTCTATAGGTTTGTGAAGCGGGAAACCAACCTTCCAAATCATACTTTTTCGCAGCTGCATCATTTAAAGCACCAGAGACAATAGCCACTACTTGATAGGGGATGTTTAGCTGCAGTTGAGAAAACTCAATCAGAGATAAAAACTTAAAAACTTAAAACCATGGACTTACTGGATTAACTTATAATTGACCCACACTATGATACTAATGGAACCCATATAAGAACCACAATTCGATAGATTCAAATTTTAATGTTTCCTATAGATGGGGGGAAAAAAATTGTTAATAGCGCCAAAATAGAAGGGATGAAGAGAAAGATGTATGTCCTGTAGAAAATTTAAGTGGAGAAAAAAAAAAATTGTAAGAAAAGAAACAAAACTGCGTACCAACTTGTAAAATTCTTCAGAGTTTTTCATCATTTCCTCATGCATCTCCCATGATTCATTGCCATTTGGGCTAGTGATGCAAAATTGCTCCACTTTCTCAAACTGATGAACTCGGAATATTCCCAGAGTATCTCGACCATGTGAACCAGCTTCTTTACGGAAGCATGATGAATATCCAGCATATCTGGTAAAGCAAATGCAAATATCCATTAGGAAAACACAAACAAGAGTTACAATAGGGTCAATGCTTCAACAAGATGATAACCTTATGGGTAGCTCAGAAGGATGGATCCAATCATCTATATGATAAGCACAAAGTGGCTGTTCAGCTGTGGCTATAAGATACTTGTCGTCTCCCTCACCAGTGACCTATTAAACAATTAATTAATCATATGCTCACATTGTAGTCAAGAAATCACAAGTAAAGGCAATTCTAGTTAATCATTCGTACTTGTCTTCCAGTGGAAGACATATTAGTATCTCTGAAGCAAGCCACCTTTATAACAAGGAATCTGTATAGATGGTTACTGACTTAAAAGCTAAATCTAAAGACAATGTAATACAAATTGTTGACAGAAGTGAACAAAAATTAAAAGAAGTTAATAGAATGCTTTTATACAGAAATTTACAATTGTTACCTTGTAAAGTTCTTCATCAAATTGAGCTAATTGAGCACATTTAGCCATAACTTCTTTTCTCATGAAGAATGGAGTATGTAATAATGTATACTGCCTTTTCTCCAAAAAATCGAGACCAAAATTAATCAAAGCTTGATTAAGCCGTACACCATCCCCTTTCAGGTAGAAACCTCTACCTCCTGCTATATCAGCACCTATTTCAAAGCATATTAAGATCAGTCACAAGAACAATAAACACTAAAAGTTATGCATTAAACATTGCAGCAAAACTGGTTGATCCTAATAAAAAAATCATAGTACCTTTCTTCAGATCCGCAATCCCAAGAAGCTCAACAAGCTCAACATGATTCTTTAGTTTTGGTTCCACCCTTTTCTCACCCCATGTTCTAATTACAGCATTATTTGCCTACACTAATAGACATCACTATCATGATTCTGCTTTGGCATTAGGCATCAGGAAACACAGAGTTAAACTACCTGTGCAAAATCACAAACCTCATCATCACTGACTGGCACTGAATCATGCACAAGGTTGCCAACTACCTCCAACTTTGATTTCAGTTCAGCCCAAGCCTCCCGAACCTCAACTTCTTTATCTGCTGATTGCTTCTTGATCTCATCTGTCTTTGCAATCATCTCGGATGCATCCTGACCCGACTATTTCCAACCCAAGACGTAAAATCAATTTCACAAGTAACCCACCAAATAAATACTAGCAAAATCTCATTCCGACACTATATTAAGTGACACAGATTTCAGTAATCGAACGCATTAACCAAAAAACCGAACATTCAGTATAAAAAAATTACTACAACTATCTTACCAAATTACTGAAAATGTTTCCAGAAAAAGATTCCTTTTTTTTTCCCCTTTATTTCTGGGCAAGCTCATTTCTTTACGAGTGAGCATTTTTTTTTCCATAGATTCTCATATTCTCAGCAATCAAAATGAACATAAACAGATCATTAACTCCAAAAATAATAAAAATAAAATAAAAAAAGAAAACACACATTGATTAAATAAAAAAAAACACTCACAATTTTGAGCTGAGCGATTTGCTTATTGACTTTGTTGAACTCTTTCCGGTAATTTTCGACATCAAATTGAACTACAACAACAGAAATTGAAATCAATAAAATTTGCATAAACAAACTACAATCAGACAAACAGAAGTGAAATACGAGGTTTAATTACGCTGGCGCCATTTCTTATCAAGACTGATGATTTCGTCAACCATTGCAACGTCAGCGAAGCGGCGGCGCTGCGACTCGCGTATTTTCTCAGGGATTCCGCCCTTTTCTGCTCTGAACAGATTTATGTCCAACATTTTTCTCTTACTATTACAGATTAAAGAATCTGAGATTTATATTCGCAGCAAAAACCCTACCTAGCTGGCTAGCTTGCTTTTGAAATAAGCAGCAAGCGAAAAGCAAAATGTTATGCGCCTGTTTGGCCGCGGGTTAGACTTCTCCCTATCTGGGAATTAGTTAATGATTTTTTTTTTTGTTTTAAAAACTAAAAAAGAATAAAAATACATATTTGATAATAACTTTTCCATGCGACTTTGAGAAATTAACTTATTTGAAAAAATATTTTACTGAAATTAACTTAAAGTTTTTGAAAAAATATTTTGCTTTTTCTTACAGGAGAATGTATCCCAAATTATTTACAAAAGATCAACAAAATCCATGTTTTAAAAAATACATTTAACCCTTTTATCTTTAAAAAGTTAATAAATTAATTTTTCAGTTTTAAAAGAGTTATAAATTAAAGTCCATTTTCAAATATATACTCTTAATTAATATGTTTTTCTTACGCGTTTTCACGTAAGAGTCCGTTCAAGAGTAACGGACGCGATCTTCCTTATGCCAGTTGGCTTCGAGTGGAAGAAATGCATACAAACTTTACCTTGAAGCACAAGTTACAAGTGAATGTTAAACAGAGTAATTCATTATGTTTGCACAATCGATCCTTTGACAACATAATAAAACAAATTTTCATTATTTCATTCTTCACGAGTCTCTGTAACTCGACAAATACAATATCGGAAAGGCAAAGAAATAAATCTGATAATACATTATATCTCTTTCTACATGGGTGTATTTATTTAATTCACCCATTCACAAATAATACAGCTTTTTTGCTTTTTCTACATTCAATTTTCTATGCTACAGTTTCCTCAAAAAAGAATGGTAATCAATGAAGTAAAACAACAAATAAGAATCCGAAACTTTGCCTGATTAAAAGAAGCACCCTTCAGTGGTCAATATGTTCTCTTGAGAATCCAGATCATGGTTTTTCCTCTCCAAAGTGCATTCATCGAAGCAAAGCAACTGCAACTAGTGCCCAAAAAGCTTTAATCTCCAACTGACATTCAGTTGCAATTATGGATGCGGAACTTTTAGGAGAACTTCCCTACTTCCTTATGCATCCTCATCAGCCAAAATGTATGTGCGGTAGATTTGGCAGGTCATTACTAACTAGATTTGCCCACAAATTTGCAAGCGTAAGAAAACAGTTCTCCCCACTCCAAACCACCATTTTCAGACCTGTTCCGAACAAACCAGTATAGAATATGAGACCTGGAACCTTTAAAACGCTAGGATTCCAAACAAGATGTGAAACTATTAAATTGTTTTTAACTTGGTTGTATGGTTATACCTGGCACGGTTCCTGCAGTTAAGAGTGACAGCCGACAGGTAGGTTCTTTTTCAGAGAAAACATGGTTATGAAGTGAGAAATTATCAAGATTGTGAATGAACTTTACAGATTCTAGCAGCTCCTTGGGAGTTCCGCTATAATGCAAGCCTGTTGGATCAGAAATACTCTGGAATGCTTCTTCAAGTCCTGAACTTGACCATAAGTTAGAACACTCATTTAGAAGAGTAAACATGCCTGTGGGATCTGCACAACTTAACAACACCCATGGCTTGTACAGTTTGGCTGAGGATCCAAGAACTTCAGCCACTCTGTGAATTTCTCCAAGGGCAAGGACATACTGCTTGCCTGTATTTGCACACAGTATTGCATCAAGAATACAAACAGTAGAAAGTTACAGAGATTACTAAGCAAAATAATAATGGAGTACCTCGAGAGTCAGATAATATTTGACTCTGGACATGCTTTTGTGACAACTCTTTCCAGATAGACACACCGTGTCTCAGCTCCTGAGCACAAACAGACAACATTCTACACCATGCCGATACATACTTAGATTGTTCCTCCCTTGATCCCAATGTTAGAATCTTTAATGTTGATGCTGTATGTTTTAGGAGTTGAATTGCCAACCTCCAATCCTTCTCAGCCTGTATAAGACAACAAGTGATAATGTATTTAATCACAGAACTTTTAGTAGTTATTTCCAAATAAAGATGTATCTTCTATTTACATGAAAATCCATGGTTCATCATAATCGATGCAAAAGACACTTACTAATTTCAGTCTCTCTGATAAATGATATTCTGACTCGAAGGCATGGAACACTGGATCCTGCAGAACTTCAACAAATTTATCAAGGCAAATATTGCTTGGAAGATAATTCTCTGAGTGAGGTTCTCTGGAGATAATGCTATCTTGCTGCAATTCATTATATAAATCCTACAACATCAACCACAAGATAAGATTAATCAGCCATAGTTTTTCCTTTCCCAATCAAAGATAATGAAAGGCATTGTTATTTTTCTTTGATTAACATTAAAACAAGTAGTTGCCAAACAGAGCAGAAGGAAAGATGACAACAATAAGTGGAGAAATGCAAATAAAACTAGATACTTCTATATTTGAAAAAAACTAGTAAAATTTTTCTCATAAATAGAATCTAGCAGAATGCATAATGCACGGAAGCTAGCAACAGCCACATTCTTGTACGGCAAGTTTTGCCTGATCCACTGTGCCCAGAAAAACAGACAATTGAAAGCAGAAATAAGTTCATATTTTCTTGAAAAGATGTAGATAATATGTTCTTCACATCTAAGGACTATTGCAAAAAGCAATTTCTTGACCAAAGAAACGGATTAAATACTGCTACCAACCTGAACTTCCTTATCCAGAGCTTTCACTTCAGCATCTCCATCACCAAGTCCAGTTGCACTTTGAGTTTTCTAGCACAAAGCATACATAAAAAGTTCAATTTCTAAGCAATTGCCGAATTGAGGAGGGACAAGAAAGGATCTTAAGAATCTGCCAACCTTTAGATTGTCAAGATGGCATTGTGCAACTAAAAACAACTCATCCTTTAGTTTGGAATAAAAACCTTCATAATCTTTTTGCTCCACTTTGGTAGAATATTTCACATGTAAATCTCCATGAGCTGGATTTGAGATCTGATTTTCACCTGCAGTTCCAGAAAAGGCAGCTTTAAATTCCCAGGAATCATCATCAAAATCACCATCACCATCTATTAAATCAGAGTCATCAACATCTTGTGTGGAACCCAAATTTTTATCACTTGGACTTTGTGTATGGTTAACAGAAGTATTCTGCTCAGCCTGACTGTACAGACTTGATATGAGATCATTGATAGGTATACTTGAACCAAAACTCTTCTTAGGGCTCTCTTTTATAGAGGGGGCAGTATTGGAAGGTAAAGCATCTTGATAATCCAAGGGATCATGAGTTTCATTTTCTCCATCGCCAAAAAAGGACAATGGCAAGGCTCCCCTGTGGTTCTCCATCTTCACCTCATTTCCCTGAGTAACAAAACAGAATCAAAAAACTAGAAGAAGAAAATTTTGCACAGAAGAGAATGTGCAGGTGGACTTCAATATGTGAAAGAATTCAAAATGAAGAAAGCTCACATATCTCCCTTAGTAAATTTTCTCACATCTTAGTCCTTAGCACAAAATGTTTGCAATTCACAAAAACCAGTCACAAGAGTTTTATCAAGAAAACAAAGTGGATTATATAAATCGCACATTAATATCTCCGTTAAAAGAAATAGCAGCAAGCTTCAACTCTTTTTACAATCAAATGGAGGTTTCACCATGTGTTCCTAAATAAACTAGTGAAATAAATTGAAATGGAATCTAATTATCCATTACCTTATTCTTTGATCCAGTTTCCGAAAATGCATCCTTGAATGCCCAGAAATTTTCTCCATTATCAGCATTCCCAGTTACTGGAGTAGAATTTAAACCAATTTTATTATCATCCTTCTGCTTGCTGTCTGAGAATGAATTGGAACTAATACCATTTGGAGTAACCGAACTGGTGCTGTAATCGAAATCAAGGTCCAATCCACCTGATTTCGCAGAGACCCCCTCTGGTGCACCAAACAGATCACCATCAACATTCCCCTTAACCAGAGCAGGGTTTTGACCATTTTCATGATCGTCTTTCTGCTTGCTGTCTGAGAATGAATTGGACCTGGTACCATTTGAAGTCACAGAACTTGTGCTGAAATCAAAAGCAAAGTCCAATCCACCAGATTTCTGAGGGATCCCATCTGGTGCACCAAACAAATCACCATCAACATTCCCCTTAACTGGAGCAGGATTCTGACCATTTTTACCATCATCCTTGTGCTTGCTGTCTGAGAATGAATTGGAACTAATACCATTTGGAGTCACAGAACTTGTGCCGAAATTGAAACCAAAGTCCAATCCACCAGATTTCAGAGAGATCATGTCAACATTCCCATCAACTGGCGTAGAAATCAAACCATTTTTATTATCATCCTTCTGCTTGCTGTCTGAGAATGAATTGGAACTAATACCTTTTGGAGTCACAGAACTTTGGCCGAAATCAAAACCAAAGTCCAATCCACCAGATTTCTGAGAGGTCTCATATGATGGAACAAACAGACCAGTAGGAACATTTGCACTATTGCCTAACCCAAATGCACTATTGACTCCTTCAGGATTATCCACTGCCTTGCTGGTGACCTTCAAAGTAAAGGAGGTCAGTCTCTCATAAGCAAGACAAAATTAACATCCACACACAAATGGTGGTTATCAAATCAGAAGTATAAAATTTGTTGGAAAATGAAATAAACAAAAGTTTCAACTCCCTCAGGATTATCCACTGCCTTGCTGGTGACCTTCAAAGTAAAGAAGGCCAGTCTCTCATAAACCAGACAAAATTAATTAACATCCACGCACATATGGTGCTTATCAAATCAGAAGTATAAAATTTGTTGGAAAATGAAAAAAAACAAAAGTTTCAATAAAGATTCTTTCAGTATGAATACTAATGAAAGCCTTTGTCTTAATATTAGGAGACATATAAGCCAGAAGATAACATGTAAAGTAATGCCAAACTAATGTAAACTAATTCAGAAACGTAAACTTAAGAATTCAATTCTATGTTTCATAATTGAGAACAAGAAAAGTCCACATGGCTGCCTTGAGCAGAAACTCTATAAGAAACCTAACAGCAGAAAACTTAGGATTCAGAAAAGTAAATTTCTTATGTTTTCCCCAATTTTCCAACAAGCTCAAATGGTTATCAAACCAAAAGAATTAAAATGCTACCTTACTATCGCCATCTCCAGTCCGTGTTTCTGAATCAGCAACCTTGAACTCCCACCCATCATCATCCCCAAAATCCTCAATCTCATCAACCAATGAACTTGACCAATTTGCATTCAAATTTCCATTGAAATTTGAACTCGCGCCATTTAAATCAGGACTCAACAAACCCCAACTTGAATTAAACACATCAAGATTTGGTTTTGGTGCATTTTCAGCTTTCACCTGGAGATCACTCTGCTTCAACAAATTGCAATGACAACAATATAACATCACTAAATGTAAGCAACCAAAAGAAATTGGAACTCAGCTGCTCCTAAAAAGAATATTCAAGACTATTCCTTATTATTCAGAAACGAAAAGGAACTAATAAATATCAAAAACTTCATTTTTTTTTTCTCGTTTCCCTCAATTTTCTAGGTAACCAAACTAAATTACCTTAATATTGGAATCTCCATCTGGCTGTTTCGTCTCTGCACCCTTGAATTGCCATCCATCATCCCGGCCTACGACCCAATTCAACCCATTAGAATCCAATTTCGATACACTTCTCTCTAAATCCGATCCATTGGATTCCGAATTCAGTCCATCTAAACTCAAATTCCCCAAATTTAACTCTGATTCTTTCTCCGTTTTGCTCTGGTCGGTCTGTTTATACAAATCCGAAAAAAAATCCCTCACATTCAAGCTCGATTTTTTCTCTATCTTCACCTTGGTTGCAGCATTAAATAATACACCCACTGGACTCGCTTTCTCCTCCACCACCTCCTCTTCCACTTTTTCCGCCTCCCCAAATATCGATAATGGTAACGCACCCTTCGGTTTCATCCACGGCGTCCGACTCGGCGCCGAATCCGGTACCGCGACGTCGTTCTGTTTCGAGGCGTCGTTCGGGCGATCAATGAAGAAGCTAAAAAGATCAATTGATTTATCACCGCCAGACGATTTAGCGGGCAACGATTCGCTGCGGGAGAGAGTAGGAGATTTCACGAAATCGCCCCAGTCATCGTCATCGTTAACGGTGAGATCCCAGCCGTTGGTTTTGGAATTTGAATTTACAGCGGATGGTGCGAACGTGAAGTCGCCGAAACCTTCTTCATCGTCTTCTTCAGTTGTCATATCGCAGGGTGTAACAGCTCACCCACACCTCCTGTGATTCGGTGATTGGTGCGCAGGTTAAGTTTATATCCACACCACGTTCATTTTAGCTTGCTACGGTCTATTTTCAAGGCATTAATACTACGACGTTTTAGTTCGATCTTGGCATCTTGGTAGAAATTCGACTCCATAGGTTATTATTTTTAGAGTGACGTTATTGTCACTTCTTTATTATTGTCTTCAGAGCCTTATTCTAAATTTTCCTTTTTTTAAAAAAACAAAAAAAAAAAAAGAAAGAAAGAAAGAAAGAAAGCCTTATTCTAAATATGCTCTATTAGATTATTCTTTTAACAATTATCTTTAGTAATTTTTTTTTTTCTAAATTAACCCACTTCTCCTATATTTCTCTTTCTTGCAGGTGCATTCGGTGTCCAGTGTTGCTTACTATGTTAAAAAATTCAAAGATTTCGTTGCTCCAATTTACCCCGTATCTTCAGGGGTGCGGGTAGATGCGAGGTGAGGCTTTGTGTTCATGCCTTGCCTTGCCATATGTTGCATGGTTGTTTCGGCTTACAGAGTTTTGCCCGTGCTCTCGGATGCAAAACGTTAATTTTGATACACAAGTATAACCAATATATGTTTTTATTTTGTAATCTGTTTTTTTTTTTTTTTTGAAGTAATTTTATAATCTGCTTTAATAAAGACTATTTCTTTACTTTATAGAATCTTTTATAAATACTATAATAAATAACACTTTTTTCTTTAAAAGAAAAACACGTTGTTTTAATCAACACACCGAGTCAATCACCAATTTCTAGGAGTTACAAAACAGAGAAATAAAATACACACCCACGCGAACGACACACTAACAAAATTATATTATGGGAAATTAACGGACAAGTCCCTAATTTTAGTAATATAATAAATAAAAATATGTTTTAATCATTTATAATTAATTAATAATCCTCAATTCAAATCAACAACAGCAAAGAAAAAACATATTTAAAATGGAAAATAATTAACAATACAATAGCATCTCAGATTCGTGAATACAATTAAAAGAATAATTTTAGGTATTTTTTAAATATTCGGGGACTTGTCCGTTATTATAACTAAGCGGCAAGCAATTGAAGAAGCGAAAGAGACAAGAAGCTCAAGCTATGCCAACCAAAACGAACCTTGGAAACCAGCAAGGAAGCAGCGGCGCCGCTAGCAATAAATCGTCCGCCGGTCGTATTGGTCGTCAGCAGTACAACTTTCCACTTTCCCTTACATCTAAAGCCAGCTCCCTCGTACTTGGAACTGTTCAAATACTTGGAGTACTCCTGATTTCCGGTATAATTCGCCAGCACGAGCTCCATCGGCTCCTGTGTTTCCATGCAGACGGGCATTATCACGCCCTCTGTGGTGGAGTTCTTGAGGACGTGGCAGTCACCCAAGTTTTTATCAGTGAGTAGTTCGTGGCGTTGCGCGGCAGAGGCGGCAGTGGCGGAGTTGCTGCTGTCGCAGTTCTTGTGTGATAAATTCCTGGCGATTTCGGTGGCGATACAGTTGGCGGCAGAGTTCTCTTTTAACTGTGAAAGGTGAAGCGATTCTGTTCTGTATTCGTTAATGGCTTTGAGAAGATCCTCGTTGTCGTCTACAAGAAATAATTAATTAATTTGTAGGAGATAATTAAGTGCTTTTACGTACTGTGACTTAATGCGAAGGAGGAGTAAATCAAAATCAAAGGTAGTAAATTAAATTAAATGTAAAACTAATCGATCGCTAGCCGACGATACGAGATTGAAAAACTTGTAAATCTTTACGGAACCACTGTCATCAAATTTCATTCAACCTGAACAGGAAGAACCGGCAGATGGGCTTGGTGAGTTTGGCCGAGCGATCATCAATGGCAAGAAGACTGAGAATGAGTAAAAAATGAGATAGTCAATTTTCGGATTTGGTAATTCACTATTGAATTATTCTTCTTGTGACATTAATTAAGAATACAATTAATTGTAATCCCTTTTTTTATTTAAATTTTTTAAAATTTTAAAGATCTTTAATTTGTCCAATATTTAATTAAGCATCTATCCGTCACCAATTTATTAATTAATCTACAAATAAGAGTACGTTTTGAAAATAAATAAATGTAAATAAGGAGGTGAGCAAGGCATACCAAACTCTTAAAGTTTTTAACAAAATTATATATGTAAAATTCATTGAAATAATCTCATCTCTAATAAATTAAGTAATTAAACATTCACAACACATATTACAAAAAAAAGTACGCAATTAATGCTTCATTTGAGATACATGCCCCCTAAGTTAAAATTTTTACTATAAGAGAGATTGAATGTATTCAAGGAGGGAATCAAAGTAAACATATCTACCGCAGTTAACTGCATGGGGAAGCAGGAAACCCAGATGAAGCAGCAGATAGAAGAAGCAGAAGCTGCGTTTCAGAGCTGCCATTCTGAATTATCTAACAGACAGCTTGTGATCTAATTTGCAGACTGAAGTAGCCAGTTGTTATCAATTTATACATGAAAACGGATACGCGACGGAAGGAATAAAGTAAAACAAGCTTCAGGTTATTTATTACTTGCGTGAAACTTTAATTTATATACCAAAAGGAAATTATTAAAAGTGCTTCTTTGAATTCAATTCTTCATCTTTATATATGCTAGCTGTGCTTTATCTTTACTTTTAATTGCTTTGTTTTTCTGTTTACTTGATTTCCATGGTGCTTCAAGCTACCCCTTTCTAAGAATTAATATTAAACTATTACATTTTTATTAATTTACTGAAATTTGAATCCAAAAGGCACTAATACTTTAACTGGAAAAAGGATTATTAAATTTAATGGGAAATAACACAAAATTAATTGGAAAAGTGAATGGACACCCGACGGCGTCGGGTAATATTATACATTAATACATCGATGGACATTATTAATCCATCTTCTAAAAGCTAAAACACACAAATCCAAAGCACTCTGCAGAAAACAAACCCCAAATGAAAAACACTTTAATACAACAAAAAAACAGCAAAGACTAACAACATCCACATCATACAACAACTACTCAGGCCAACAAAACTTGCTGCACTAACAAAGTTTCCTGCGGGGGTGTTCGTCGTCAGTATGACCACCATCCAATCATCTTCCGACCCTACGCCGGCGCCGGTGTACTTCGAGTTATTCAAATACTGCGCGTACGAAGAATGCGTATAGTTAGTAAGCACGAGGGTTGGTACTAACTTGCGCACGCAGACCGGCAACACGATGCCGTCTCTGGTGGTGTTGATGTCAATGTCGCATTTCTTTAGTAGGTCATTGTAGTTGGCGAGCTGCGGCGAGGCGCTTCCGACGTTGACTTTAGTGCACGGCCGATCCTCTAGCTCCTCGGCTATTTCGTCGGCCAGGCATGCTGCCTTTTTGTTCTTTGCGAGGAGAGGAAGGTTTAGTGATGTTCTGTAGCTGTTGATTCCATGGAGAAGATCGTCTTCATCGTCTACAAGAAAATTGTGTGTATTAGACATTTAAAAAACTTACATGCAAGAAGGTTTTACTAACTAGAGATTTTTCTTTAATTTTCTTGGTTGATTCACTTAGAAAATACCCAAATTATAATATTATATCGAAATTTTCTTTTAATTTAATTTTTCAAAATAGTATATAGCCTTTAAAGGAAAGAGAAAATGCCATTCTATTTTGCAAGCATTATTTAGCAACTTTTATGAGTACCAAAAAATACTCTAATATATATATTTGATTCCAAATTCTTATGAACAACATGTAACAATATCGGTTCATTCCAACTATAAGAGTCACAATAGTAACTTAGTGATCTCATACAGACAATTAAAAACAACATTATCTGAAACCCATTAACTCTGTAATAGAGAGATCGAGAGGAGAGAATATATGTACCACAGTGCACCAAATGGGGAAGCAAGAGAACTGCATGAAAGAGAACAAAGAAGAAGCAGCTAAGCCTGAAAGCAGCCATTGTTAACTAAAGAGAGAAAGCTGTAGCACAATCAAGAATATTCACCACAAATCCACGATGGATGTGCAGGTACTTACATGTACAGAAAATGAGCTTGGGATTATATTTAAAAGTAAACGACAGAGCTCTTTTGAATTGCATTATCCTTCCTTATATGTATTATATATCATATATCCTTTTATTTGGAGGTTTGAACATGCTTACAGATGCCGCTTTGTGAGTTCACTTCAAATAGTAATACAGATTGTAAACTGACAGCTATTAATTCACGTACACTGCACGTGGCTTACATGCATATATAGCATCATTTTTACCGTCTCTGTATTTTCAATATTAATATTTCAACGTGTATATACTAAAACATTAATAAAAATAATAATATGATAATGAGATAATTCTGTGTGTATATACATTCAGGTAAAAAATTGAATTAGTTACAGAATTTGCTAGAAATCAATAAAGGACAGTCCCCCTCTCGTAAAATCCGGCGGTTTTTACAATTGAAGTCGGCTGCATGCCACGTCAAGACACGTAGACACCTACTTCTGCCTCGTATTTCCACGTGTCCGCATCAAATTTCACTATAAAACTCTTCACAAATTTGGTACAACCTTTTATATATATATATATATATAAATGAAAAACTAACTCTAATATATTGATGTTTTCCCGCTTATTTTCTTCCACAAAAGTATTCGTCACTCGAGTCTCTTGGTGTGTAAACGAAAACCATCCGAGAAGTCATCGGAGGATTCATTTTCCGGCAACATTCCCGGCGAGTCAGAGACCTATTAGAGTGGTTGTGAGAAATATGTCCTCCACTGAGCAGCAGTTTCCTCCTCAAAAGGCAGGGGAGACAGCCTGGGAAAGAACATGCAATGGAACCTATCCCTCAGTTCTTTAGCCAAGATTACAAGCCATCAAACAAACTTCTAGTAAGAATTTTCACTACTTTAAATTCCATTCAAGATTTTACACAATTAGAATCCATGCAAATGTTTAACATTATAGATTTACAGGGGAAGATTGCACTAGTGACAGGTGGCGACTCCGGCATTGGGCGAGCGGTGGCACACTTGTACGCACTGGAGGGAGCAACTGTGGCATTCACCTACGTGAAATCCCCAGAGGACAAAGATGCGCAGGATACTCTGGAAATTCTGAGGAAGGCTAAGACGTCTGGCGCGAAAGATCCCATGGCAACTGCGGCGGATTTAGGGTTTGATGAGAACTGCAAAAGGGTTGTCGACGAAGTGGTGAATGCGTACGGGAATATTGATATTCTGGTGAACAATGCTGCCGAGCAGTACAAGGCGGGCTCCGTCGAGGAAATTGACGAGGAAAGACTGGAGAGAGTTTTCAGGACTAACATTTTCTCCCAGTTCTTCACGACTAGGTAAAACTAAATTATAAACTAAGGTCATAATTTGTTTATTTGTGCAAATAAGTTCTAAATTCCCTTCGTCAAAAATGACTAAGTTACTATATAAGAAAGAATTTGACAGAGGTATGACTGAAATTTAGAATAAATAGCGGATGTTTCAATAATTTAATGTAAGTAATAGAATTTAAAAAGTTGTATTTTCATTTGCATTGACCATAATTTAGAAAAAATTGCGGATGTTTCAATAATTTAATGTAAGTAATAAAATTTATTTTGTAAAAGATAAAGATGGAGGGAAACTGTTTGTTATATCACGTTTTGATCGATGGCAGGCATGCATTGAAGCACATGAAGGAAGCGAGCGCCATAATCAACACGACATCAGTGGTGGCATACAAGGGGAACCCTAAACTTCTGGATTACACAGAAACAAAAGGAGCAATCGTGGCTTTCACCAGAGGACTTGCACTGCAACTTGTAGAAAGAGGAATACGAGTCAACGGTGTTGCGCCCGGACCCATCTGGACACCATTGATCTCGGCATCTTTCAGTGAAGAAGAGGCGGCGCAGTTTGGATCCGAGGTGCCGATGAAGAGAGCTGGGCAGCCAGTTGAAGTTGCACCTTGCTATGTGTTTCTTGCTTGTAACCATTGCTCCTCTTACATTACTGGCCAAGTGCTTCCCCCTAATGGTAAGTTAGTTGGTAGTCTTGTTAGCTGCTTTGTTGAAGGTGATTTTGATTATTTATTTTGTTGCAAATTTTGATTCTTTGCAGGGGGCGTTATAGTGAACTCTTGAATCACTGTGTTTTGTAGGCTTGTCTTGTTTTGATGGAGCTTTATGTACGTCTTTTGGAGTTTCTTGTTGTAATGTCGGGTTGTATTATGAGAATATCGTGAGGTTTTTGTATATTGTAATATAATAATGTTTTGAACTTGCTTGGCTTAATATAAAGATTATTGGCTGCTACTTATTACATTTGCATTACATGGAGAATTAGATTTATATATTCGTGGGAGTGACCTCTTCGAAGAAATGGATTGAGAAGTTGGTCATAAGAAAAATTAAATCTATGATTGCCCATATTTCTTTCTTAGAGAATGAATTTGCTAGAAACCTCACCTTTGCCACGTATCTCTACTCGTCCGCATCAGAATTCACTATAAAATTCATCACAAATTTGGTTACATGCTTAAATATATACGAACATCAAAAGCTAACGGCAAGCATGCGAAACACAACTGAGAAAGAACCTGAGGATCCTTCGGTAACACTAGTCCGGTGAGTAAGTGCTTATTAGAGCGTGTCTGTGACAAATATGTCTTCCAATGAGTAGCAGTTGCCTGCTCAGACCGAAGAGAGATGTAAAAGAAAACCCCAAATTTTCTAGCCCAGCTAGATTACGAGTCTTCAAACAAATTACTACAAATTCTAACTTAGATTTCCGAGAATTAAAAAAACCCAAGTTTTCCAGCCCAGCTACATTTACGAGTCATCAAACAAATTACTACAAATTCTAACCTAGCTAGAATTAAAACACATGCAAGTACACATTCACTTTATTTAACATAATACTGGAGACGATATTAAAGAGTCGATTTTTTTACATGACTTTTGTTCGACATCAATGTGTATCGATACTCGTCTACAAAGGAAACCCTAAACATCTGGAACAAATAGCAAGCAAATGGCAATCGTGGTATTCACTAGAGCACTTGCAGCAGCGACAGAGGAATGCGCGTGAACGGTGTTGCCAGGGCCCATCTGGACGAATTGATTCCGGCGTCCTTCAATGCAGAAATGGCGCCGGCTGTGCCAACAAAGAGACCTGGGCAACCTGCTGAAGTTGCACCTTAAAAAACATTGGTCATGTTATATATCTGGCCAAGTGCTCACCCTAATGATAGGTAATTAGTTCGTAATTTTGCTACAGCCGCTGATTTTGTTGATATTTAATTTTAGTGCTTGAATGCAATGGATATATGTACCTTTTGCGCGTTTTCTTTGGTTATGGTTTGGATCTTCTTTTCGGCCTTCAGGTCCGCAACGGTATCGAGTTTCGGATCTTTGGGTTTTTGTCACCCATGTTTCTTTTAGCTCTCAATTGTTCAATTTATGGCTTGTTTCTGCTACGTATTTACTTTACTCCATTTGGCAAGCTCGAAATCGGTTGCGTGTTGAGAATTTTCCAGGTTCAGCTTGCTGGATTCTAGCGGATGAGAAAGCTCATATAAGATACTTTGCACGGTTCTGCTTGGGGTTTGTTAATTATGGTTTTGAGAGGACTTCTTGGTTTAGGGGCTCCTTGGTCTTTTGGGAGGGCTCCAACGGTGCCGATTCTCAGTTGACAGCCTCCTCCAGTTGCTTGGGTGAAAGCCAATTCAGATGGCTTGGCGAAGGTAATCCTCGAGCTGCTGCTTGTGGAGGGGTTTTCAGGAATCATGATAGTTTCGGTCTTTATCTGGGCCATAACACGTCTTATTTTGCTGGGGTTATGGGTGCAATTCTGGTTGTTGGGTTTGCGTATGGTCGGGGTTGGTGTAGTCTTTGGCTGGAAAATGATTTAATGTATTCATCTTTTTCGTAATGCCTCTGTTAGATCTATATTCGACCTCTTATTAACCCGCATTTTGACCCCATTACCTCTAAATCAGCTTAACTCGTCTCCTAAAGAGGAAATAAAAAATAATAAAATTAGACCCTAACTATCAAAAGATTACGGTAATACCTTTTTGTAAAGTTCGAATCCAGTAAGAAAATTATTTTAGTTATTTTATCCAACCTATAATTCGAACAAAACAAACATAACTCGTTAATTATTTTCTATTTAGACTTTCAATAGGATCGATAGAATATTAATATAACCTACCGACATAATAAGTATATAAAAAAAAGAAAAAAATTCTTCTCTTATAATATATAAACAAAATTTGACGCTTGATATCAGTTGACAAATTTGTTATCAACCGCTTCTAAGAGTTTGACAAATCGTCAGTTCTAAGTAATCTTGGTTAAACTATCCGGACCTTTTTGTTGACATGAATTTCCGTTGTTCACATTCCTTCCGAAAAAATAATTTGTGGCAGAATACTCTTACCTAATCCGGGCCTCCATTGTGACTATATCTGCTGGTGGAATCGGGCTCCTCAAATTGCTCTTTCTTATCCGAGAATGCAAATGGCCTCCCCGCATATCGCTTTTGTTGAGTTTTATGCTTTGGAATTTTTCCGTTGCTTAATTGGTTTTGGTCATACGCAGAAGCTCTTTTCCTTTTTTGCTTTTTATCCTCCTTGATTGTGCTTTTCTTTGACTCCTTTTGGTCGTATAAGTTATCTCCAAAAAGAATTTTAAGATAATTTTTAATCTAATTGTTTAAAGAAAAAAAAAGAAATTTAACTCGTATAAATTAAGCTGCATGAGTTACGGAATTTGGACTGTCTCCATATCGAGAATTAGAATCGGTAGTCCGATAATATGCCAAAACTCCTTCGCTTTTCGCGGGCCCTGATCATCTCATGAAAAAACGAGCGTTTCCACCTACGGCGCCGCTGCATGTGGCCAGCACGACACCTGTACCTCCTCCTTCCGCCACGTACTCCTACGTTTCCTCGTGCAAACACGTTATAATCCTCGCAGTATACTTTAATCACCACTTTCAAATTTCATACTGACTGCACCTTACGTTATTTATATACATATATATGTGTGTGTGTGTGTGTGTGTTTATATAAATGTTCATTTGCTTATTTCCTTCTCCAAAAGTGAGGTGTTTCGTACTATCTGAACAAAATCCACCTGAAAAGTTGTGAAACGATAATTTCCGGCGAGTCGGAGATTCAGCAGAGGGTTATTTGTTGTGAGAAATATGGCCTCTGATAAGCAACAGTTTCCTCCTCAGAAGCAGGAGACTCAGCCTGGAAAAGAACATGTCATGAGTCCCACCCCTCAGTTCACTAGCCCCGACTACAAGCCGTCAAATAAACTTCGTGTATGGATTTTTGGCATTTTTTTCTTCTACAGAACATTCGCACTTTTAAAATGCAGATATATATGTAGAAACATACAAAATTTGAGAATTTTTATTGACAAATTTTAAAATTTTTTTATTTATGCACGTAGAAGTATGATCTAAGTTTATATCAGAAGAGAATTCTAATAGGATTTCCGAACCGTATATGTTGTATGCATGCATGGGATTTACTAATGTCCGTGAAATTTGCAGGGAAAGGTGGCGCTGATCACCGGTGGAGATTCTGGGATCGGACGAGCGGTGTGCCACTGCTTTGCGCAGGAGGGCGCAACCGTGGCTTTCACCTATGTGAAATCTCAAGAAGAGAAAGATGCACAGGAAACTCTTGATATGCTAAAGAAAGCTAAGACTGCGGATGCGAAGGATCCCATGGCGATAGCAGCAGATTTAGGCTACGATGAAAATTGCAAACGGGTTGTTGACGAAATGGGGAAAGCGTATGGCAGGATTGATATTCTCGTTAACAACGCGGCGGAGCAGTATGAAGCAGGCTCGGTTGAGGAGATTGATGAAGCAAGACTTGAAAGAGTGTTCAGGACTAATATTTTCTCCTACTTCTTCGTGACACGGTAAAAATGATGGTGAGATAATTATCAAAGTTAATTTTTGTCGTCAATTTTTCACTGGTTAATTTTAAGTTTTATAGGCACGCTTTGAAGCATATGAAAGAAGGGAGTTCAATAATCAACACAACATCAGTGAATGCATACAAGGGAAATGCAAAGCTGCTTGACTACACGTCAACAAAAGGTGCAATCGTTGCATTCACTAGAGGACTTTCTATCCAAGTTGTCGGACGGGGAATACGTGTAAACGGCGTAGCACCCGGACCCATTTGGACACCATTGATCCCTGCATCTTTCACCGAAGAAGAGTGTGCTCAGTTTGGAAACCAAGTGCCTATGAAGAGAGCAGGCCAACCTATTGAAGTTGCACCTTGCTTTGTGTTTCTTGCTTGTAACCACTGCTCTTCTTACATTACTGGCCAGGTTCTCCACCCTAATGGTAAGACTATCATAATATTAACAAATATATGCATATTTGTGTACCTTTGGAGATTGATTTTGATGAGTTTTTATTATTTTGCAGGTGGGGTTATTGTGAATGGTTAATCGCTTTTTGTCAAACCTTGAAAAGGACATGAATGTCACCAAGCTAGCGCTTGTTTCTCTTCACTTTGTTTTGGTGTTTCCTGGTTTTGTGTTGCAGTCTTATATGAAGTAAATCTTTTGTTGTACGGTGAGGGTGGTACTACTATGTCAATTTGTTTTTTGTGGTCGTAAGCGGACAAGCCTGAATCTTGGCTGTCCAAACGTTATGTTACCAGCTTGGAGAAAATAACATCTTGTTTCTGTAAACTACTTGCGAGTTAGCATGTAGCATTTGCCTCATATTGTTTTTGTTAGAGCAGCCAATATTATGCGAATCCAAAGCACTTACCAGGTTTAATTAAATTTTTTACGTAACATTAGCAAATGTAAAATGCAAATTAATGGCCGGAATCTTCCAGGAGCTGACACTGTTTTCTAACTGTTCTATGTCATTATTCTTCTAGGCGAGGAAAAGGAACTGCACAATCTATGAATGTAAAACAATGGGAGACAACGGCGAACTTTTGAAGTACATATAATTCAGGGGATCGGACAGTCCTGAAAAATCATTTTTATCTCTCAGGGGCTGTATTCTGATACAACTGAGTTAGGACAGTATAGTTTCAGGATGGATGCCAGTGTAATAATTCAGGATGGGGGCGAGTGTAATAATTCGTGTATCTTACATCCAAGAGGAGACGCAGCAATTATGGAATTGAATTGAATCTTAGAAACGGACGAGTAAACAAACTTGGATCAGTTAAAACTTTTTTATTCGATCACGTTTTTACAGTTTGTTTCTGTTACTCGGGAGGCCGATTACCAGATTCAAACTAACCCGACCTCATAGAAGATGAAAACCAGAAGGAAAACGTACAACAAGGATTGATAAGAAACAATCAATAACATGGGATCATACACTTCTGTGTCATTGTCTGATGATGAGGGTCAGATGTGTCTGTAATCCATCGGAAAATCAGGATGATCCGCCAAAGCAAACTTCAACACCGCTGCCACCAATTCCTGCAATTAAGCACTGGAATCCACATGTTTCCAGCTCTGCAATCACTTTATCAACAACTGTTGCTGATAGCACTGATTAGCCTGGTCAAGGTAACGGCAGAAATGAAAGCAAAGAATTAACAGAGTGACCACCAGAAAGAACTCCAACGATTATGATTGTGATTGTTTTATGACTTCACACTGCTAATTGTTAAACTTAAAATGAAATGTAGTATGTCAAAAAAGGCTGTTTCTAAATTGGCATCATTTTGGAAAATTAGCAGGTTTATATGAGGAGACAATATTCTGTGTCTAAACGTTTTAAAACATATCTATATGCAGATAGATAAAGAAACTAAAAGAGATTGAATCAATGCAAGCATGATACAATTAAATTAAATCAAAGGATACGTGTTGGCAGTAACGTGAGCACGCATCCACCACCTCCTGCTCCTGTCAACTTGGAGGCTAGTTTGTACTTCAATGTTGTGTGAAGAACAGTTTCTATAGAAGCATGGCTGACCCCCATGCATTGGAGCAAACCTTGATTCATTTCTATCAATTCTTCTAGCTTCCCTTCCTTTTCTGTCAGGGAGAGGTCATCCGGAGTGGGTGACTCAATAAGGGTAGACAATTCCTTGCTTATAGAATCAACTGCATTAAACACAGAACTCATGGCATTGTGGTGCCTCAAGGTTCTCTCTGAAACACCAGCAACTAATGCCTTTGTGTTTCTACCAACTTTTGTGTTAGTGATGAGCATTTTCAGCGGCATATTGGACTTGATGCGTGTAAGATTACCTGATCTGAACTTGATAATGTTGCCTGTTTTATGAATAAAGAATTTCAAGCATGTCAAATACAGCACACATTTGAAAGGTATGAAAAGTAAATACTTACGCCAATTTGAAAATATGATGACTGCAACAATAATTATTAAACCATGGTGTTTACTGGTCCTATTCTTCCAATTTAGGCAGGAACGTATGAGTATTTTAAGGAAAAATTCAAATTTTTGAAAATGTCCTTGTACAGTATTATCTTGTGCATGTTGCAATAATTTATGGATCATTCAAATAATCACCAACAAGCTCCTAATGACTCAGAATCATAGACATAATTAATTATAAAAGTCTTCCTCTTTTGAATTTGTGATTGCTTTTCTTCAACTGAAAATCGACCCTTTGCCATTTAAACAAATTTATTTCTAACTTATTCCAAGATTTAAGACTTACAAGTTATAAGGAGGAATATTTGAAAGATGAGCATGAGAACATAAAAGAAACAACTGAAAAATCTATTTGTAGCAGAACACAAAGATTACATACCATATGTGCTGACTGTGTTGTCAAGTCCAGACGGCTTTCCATGAATTATCTTTTCACCTTCAAAAGCCCATTGATTCAACAAATCAAGATCGCTCTCTCCAAATGTTAACCATCCTTGGTGGTTTGTATCCAAATTTACAAAATCCAAGAAACTGAGCAGAGCAGCTGTGAGGGAGACACAGAATGCAGCAGATGAACCCAGGCCTGCACCTACAGGAAGATCAGAAGTAACAACTGCTGTGGCAGGCTTAAATCTGACACAGAAAATATGTGCTATCAGAGACCACAATATCCACAGCAAATAATCAATGTTACCGAGCAATTAAGGATGCATACCCTAGGATAGAGGTGTATAACCAGAGAAAAGCTATCACTCCAGAAGCAAGTCCAATTTTGGCCTCCGGAATATTTTGTTCTTCAACTAGAACCGCAATACACTTGATTGTTTCCACTGAGCATGAGGTGGGTGTTGATGGAAAAGGACTTCCCAAGTGAGATAGCGTTTCTTTGACTTTTCCAATTGACCAGGAAAATTCTAATGCCATATCTTTGAGGTGGAGTTTCAGTGTATCGTTATTATCTATATACAAAAGAGCAAGCAATATTCCGTAATTATAATGGCATGGAATTGATTAAAAATTCTGCATTTCAGACCCAACTGATCATCTAAATCAACTGCAGGTGATCCATGGACCAGAACAGGTTGTCAGCAATGAATCTTTACCTTTTACAAACTGTATTTCATTAATCAAGACAGAAGAAACAAAGAAAAATATTAGCTAGTAATTCACCTCCTAAAGCATGTACTTTGAGACCAATCAATAAATTGGCAGTATGAAGATGTTGCTTTCAAAATTTCTCCTAATATTGAAATTGAGCTCATGCTTTGGAATACTTAAAAAAGCACGTATATTACTTGGGGAAAAGTTAAATGGAGATAGCAAATCATAAAGCTAGCAGAAGGTACAAAACTCTGAAATGAGATTCTGTTTCATCTCATCATTTATAATTCCTGGCTAGGTGAGAGCATGAGTAAAACTTTTGAGCCATTCTGATTGGACCAAAGCAAGATAAAAAATGGTATTTTCATATATTCTTGTCTGCTACAGCATTCAGCTGCAGCTATTCAAGGCTAAGAGAGTTTGTCTGGCTTCGAAACTACAAAAGGAATACAAAAGTTGCATATAGTTCACAAATGAAAAGAAAAATATAAGAAAGAGAACTAATGTAGGATGTAGTTGCTCTTCTGGGGAACATGCCAAAGTATTATAAGTTTGTAGCATACGTTGCCAGGTTTTGCAAATTGTACAGCACAGCAGATTTTTCTTTTAAAGGTATTCCGTCAGAAAGCTCAGCATACCATTTTAGAGATCCCAGAGGACGCAACTTCAGACGTAACAAGAATTTGCTCACTTATCCACAAAGGAAAAGGAAAATTGTTATTAATAGTTATTCTACTAACACAGTAAATGGAATCAAGTTGGAATATCGTACATTAGATTTCCCTTGCAGGAACTATGCAAAGAAAGAACTAAAGAGACAATTCTGAAACATATGGTGCCTCATTCAAATCCACTTCAAGTTTGCCAATCCCCAGCCAGAAGAGGGACAGAAAGGCACCCCAGATCTCCAAGTCTCTTGTATATAAAATTACTTTTTGTGGGTTGTTCCAAATTACTCATTATTCATAATTCAAAACCAAAAATATAGAGATTTTTGAAGAATTTTACAACAATACCACAGAGAAAATATAACGATGCAATAAGGTTCAAAAAGTTCATTATCTCAGCAGTCTTCTCTGACTACTCATCAAAAGCACCAAACCTTTTCTTTTTCTTTTCTCAGATCATCAATTCTAGCGAAACCAACACAATCCAATGCAAACATCTCATTCTGCAAATTAAGTTTCCCACAAAGAAAAAAAACCAACTACATGAACCAGAGAAGATAGAATGAACAAGAGGAGAATAACCACAAAACCTTCGAATAATTTCTTTTGATAACCGTTTAAAGCAAACCTAAAACAATCCCATATAAAAAATTCATTTTCTCTACGAATACCCGTCCGTGATAAGTCAATACAACAACAAAAGAAAAGAAAAGAAAAGAAAAGAAAAAGAAAAATCTCTCAGAACGGGTCACAGCTTCACAAAATCTCAAAAAGGTGTCTCCCAATCACTATCTCAAGCAATCCCAAATCAACCGACTTCTTGCGAACCTCACTTCTACAAATTCAGCTCATAAAATCAGCAGAAACAAGCCATAAAACCATTACCCTTATAAAATAAGAAAAAGGAAATGCATTTGCATATAAAATCACGTACCAGAATCAGAGGGAAAGCGAAGAGAGACAGAAGTGCAGAGATCAATGCAGGCAGCCACGGCAGTTGATCCATGAACCACAGCGTGTTCTCCGGCGATTATAATCTTTCCAGGAGCCCTTGCTTTAACCTTCATTATTGTTTCTTGAATTTATTCTATAAAAATTTCGGGAAAATGAAATCGTTGGTTTAAGATTTTCTGTGTTCGTGTATCTGAAAACTGAAACTACTTATTTATCAGTCAGTAACTAACGTTGGCGGAGATAACAAACTACATAGATTCCACTTTTTGTTTGTCGATGGCGCGTGACTTGGGGTGGTTAACGTAATGTTTGTAAAGTTTGACCACATCTTTTAATTTATTAAATAATCTTTGGCCAAAGTTGAATATGTTATATTCTTTTTTGCTTTTGCTTCTGGCAAGATTCCATAGCCATCCAGCAATTAAAAGATGACCAAATTTTATATTTTGTCAAGATCTTTTTATGATTATTGATATTAAATAAAATCACTAAAAATTATGTTACAATTAATTATAATTTTTAATATTATTTTTTACATTTAATAACTGAATTATAAAGTTTTCATATTATATATCATTTATTAAGTGAATGAAAAATTTTCAATTATTTATTATAAAATATCGTCTTTATTATTTTATTATATAAAATTCAATTTTATACAGTATTATATTAAAAATTTGGGGTAAAATTTTTTTATTTAAAATTTAATAAAATATTGACCGATGTTAGTGCGGAAGTGGAATATTGACTGCGATAACCGAATAGGAACTCCGTTGTTGACTTGTCACAGTATTTGATTGAATCGTGTAGTGCACGCTCTCGAAAAGCGCATGGAATTCGAATGTCTATATCATTCTCTTGAATGTCGCTAGCAGCCTATATCTTAGCCCACAATTATTTATTTATGTTTATTTTCGAAAAAAAGAGTCCGTTACTACCAAAGTTGTCAAGCTTGAATTGTATTGAACATACAAGCCCTCAAGGTTTGATTTAATATACTAATTCATTTTTAATAATTTAAAAATATTCACACAAATCTTAATTTATTTTAAAATAATAATTACATTTTTATCAATAATAATTATTTAATAAAAATTATTCTTAAAAGTTTAAAATTTAAAAAAATAATATACTTATAAAAGTACATTAGTAAATACTACATTAATAATGTAATATTTAATAATTATAAAATTATAAATTTTGTAAATAATAGATTTAATTTTTATTATTTAATATATTCATAAGTATTGTAATATGATATATTTTATTTATATATTAATATTTATTTGTGATTTATTTTATTTATTTTCTAATACTTAATTCATAATGAATTGTTAACATATTGTGAAATAAATAAATTTATGTTTTACTTATAATATATTGACAATTATTATTCATATTCTTATAAAATATGTAAGTTTATGATATGTATAAACATATCAAATTAATGAACTATAAAATAATATTATAATATTTTTTTAATATATTTTTTTAAATATATATATTTTTTGTCAAATTTTAAAGATTTAATAATATGTTTTGTTGAACAACTACTACCGATAAGAATATAATATAATTTTAAAATAAATTGAGACTTATATAAATATTTTTGAAATTATTAGAATTATTCGGTACATTAAACCAAACCTTAGAAACGTGCATGTTCTTTTTCCCTTTTAATAATTGTACTATGCTTCTTTACAATATTATTATTTTGCTCTCCCTATCCCAACTTATTCTCTGTTCTCTTTTTGTCATTAATAACAAATACAATTACTAATACTTGAATCAAACATTTTTATTCAGTTTTAAGAATTAGCATTTTTATTCATTTTGAAATACATTTCATTTATCAGTGAAGGCTTGATAAGATAATTTCTCTCGATATCCCAGAGCAGAATAAGAGTAACTGTTTATACATATCCCTCAAACTTCATAATCTGAAACTGGAACAGGAGAAACAAGAGAGATGCTACATAAGGAAGTGTTGTTATGCCGGCAAGAAATTGCAAACATAATAAACTTTATGCTCATTTTTCAGCTTCAAGAATGTATAGAACTTTCAATGATATGCCAAAAAATTCAAGTCTACTAACACGTTCACTTGGTGGATTGAAGTTCTTGCTTCAGCGTGTTGTGGAGAGTCTCGACAAGGTTGAGCAAGAACCCATCTGAACCATGCTTAGCCAACAAGGAAATCGCCACAGGTAGACTATCATGCAGTCCTAGTGGTATGCTGACCTGTAAAGATTGAACCAATTTGTGAGATACAGAAATTTAGAAGAAGTAAAAGATCCAAAGTTCTTGTAGAAACCAAAGATGAAATGAAATTTTCAAGTGTGAAAGAGAACCTGACAGAATCCAGATACTCCAGCGATGGACAGCAAGCTAAAAGCCCTCGCGCGGAAAGTTTCTAGTGCTGTTGGATCCATCTGTAGTTTTGGTGGAGGACCAGGAACTGTAGGGATAACAAGAATACCATAATCCTGAGAGAATAAAATTTGTAGATGAGATTCATGGCAAGTATAGTTATTTTAACAGCACATTCATTAAGATTATGAGATTCCTAGTGTGGAAAATAAAGCTTGCAGACCATATTTTTACTGCAAAGCATTGAGAAAGTGAATACCCCAAGAAGAGAAGTAAGAGCATTGCGTAGTTCAGTCTTCACAGATTGACAGAGATCAATGTTTTCCTCTGATGTTCTAATGGCTTCCCACACCCGTTCTGATATTCCAGGGCCTAAATTAGGTTTGACAGTAGTCACCCATTCACCATGGTTATTCTTGAATTCATACCTATGCTTCAAATAGTAACAAAATTCAGCAATTCAATGAATAAAAATACAATCTTTCACATCAGCTGAATCAGTTGAGAAAGTAAGAAAATTCCCTTGCCATTTAGCACCTTTGCAGCAACCTCATGGCACTCGAAAGTGCTGCCAAGGAAGGTATACTATACTCTTGAGCTTTGTTTCCTTGGCTTGTGAAATGCTTCAAACTTGGAACTTTTTCCTTGACGTAGTCCCCAAGATTCACATTCTTTACAATGTGTCCTGCATTATCAGGGAGTAAAATGGCTTATATAAACTGTATTTCACTGAAAACAAATCAAATAATAACATTTTCCATCTCATGAAAACTCCAACAAGAAGTGGATTTAAAAGCCACAGAGCTAAGAGACTCTTATCATATCCATGGCTTGAACAAATTCCAAATGCCCTGATCTTGACTTGTAATAGAATTACTGAAAGGTAAATTTACTCACCACCAAATAATTTCTCTACTGATTTAACAAGCACTTGAGTTATTCGATCACTTGGAATGCTTGAAAGCTGTAAGCAATCTTCAGAAATCATCACCTGTGTAGGCCTGACCAGATGAACATCAGCTAGTTGCAGTAGAATCTGTCCAACTCGATTCAAAATTGTAGGATCCCTAGCAAACCAACCTAGATGAGAATTTAAAAAGAATGAGACACAAATTAAAGATTGCTAGAAATTATCAAGTTTGTAGAACAAATTTCAGTTAATCGTACCAACCACATTTGTTCAGTTAATGATACCAACCACCGTGCATATTAATCTTTTTTTTTTTCCTTCTACATTTTCATAAAAGAGAAAAAATTAAAAAAATGGTATTGGTTCCTCACCCACAGTATCAAGACTCTGTGCCATGGGAATAACTCCAGCAGTAGAAACAGCATTGTGTGAAGGCCGAAACCCAAAAATCCCACAATATGATGCAGGCACTCTCACACTTCCACCAGTATCAGTTCCTACGATGGACAGGACATTTCACTTACACAATATCTCAGGCAAAACCAAGAAACATAGGAATTTTTGAGAAAGAAATACTGACCTAAGGAAAAATCTACAAGTGTTGCACCTACCGCAACAGCAGAACCACTAGAAGATCCTCCAGGTACTCGATCTGGTGCACATGGATTTGTGGGTGTTCCATAATGCTTATTTTCTCCATTTATACTGCCATGATATTGTTATTCAGAGTTTGAGTAGTCTGACAAATGTAAACAAGATTGTATGACAAAACAATTTTATTATTGTGTCACAGTTTTTCAATGCACATATTGTTCATGCATAATGGTTTCACAAAGGTTAATTCAAGAAAGTAACAAGAAAGAGTTTGCTACAAGTACAAGAACTAGGCTTGTGATGTGTTATCCAACGAATTGAATTGAACTCCTACCTATATGCCATTTCATCCATGATAGTTTTCCCAACACATGTGGCACCTCCACTTAGCATAGCTAAAACAGACGGTGCTGTTGACTTTGCAGTGGAATGAGTCCTTGCCCAATCAGGATTTCCAAATCCAGTTACATGTCCATCCACATCAAATCTGCTTCCCAAGATACAAATTTCACATCAACAAACAAATGCAAATGGTATATGAGCTTGCAGCAACAGAAAAAAACGCAATTCACATAATAATTTGAAGGATGAACGCAATTTCACAATTCAGGACACACAAAGTTTCCAAACAATTTGGAGCTAACTCAGAAGCTGAAACAAGCTCATGAATTCAAGCAGACTTAGAAACAAGAATGATACTCCAAATAATTGTATATCCACCACGATAGAGTGATTTAAAGAGGAAGTGTCAGCAGAAATTCATTGATGTATTCATTCATGGGAGCTGAGGACTTACATGTCCTTCACTGCAAAAGTGAGGCCACTTAGAGGAAGTTGATGAGGAGAAGAGCTTGGTTGCAGAACAAATTTCTCCATGAAAGCTCCGTAATCCGAGCGTCCTGAGGCCATTTTCGCTACTGTAAGTCTGCAACTATTCTCACTGGGTAAGGCTGGCGGCCTGGCACTACTATCTTTAATACTTGATCGTTAGTGGTTCGTTTTGTTGGAAAGCGTGATTTTGCCAAGGTAAAGATTTTTACTAGTTACAAGGTGAAACAACGTCGTTTTGTCATAATAAATTTTGCCTAATGAGTATTTCATCCCCGTCATTCGTATTAGGATATATAGTATCTTAATATTTCTGGCAATTTCTCAGGGCAAGTGCAAATTCGAAAATTTTATTATACAAAATTCAATTTTCTGTTTTTATTCCACAAATGAATTTAAAAACACAGTTCTGCAAAACATTGTACAAAGGATTCTTCAAGAGTCAATGAAGTGAAAGCTCAACCTTAATTGGCTCCAGAGTATCAATTTATGAACACAAGTACAGAGTTATTTCAACAATAACAAGAAAACATTTAATCTATTTCATCAGAATCCTCATCAAAGATATGCAAGTATGGAACTACAGGCGTCTGCACGCTAGATTCCATTTCTGCAGACTCAAGAGTCAGTCGACGAGTGTTCCAACCCAGCCGTTGCATGTAGACTGCATCATAAGCTTCAATGTTCAATCCTGAGGCAAGAAACAGTTGCATCTCATTCACAAATCGTTCTGCTCTTGCCATCAGAAAAGGTCTTGCTGCATCAGCAATTAGAGCCTTGAACTCTTCTTGTTTTGTTTCGGGTGTTTCCCTTTGGCGACGTTGATCATTTCTGGGGTTGGGGGAAAATTCAGATAGAATGAAAAACAATCAAAAGATTTTAGTTATAAGCAATTGAAAGAATTTGATAAGAATATGATGTTCTATTGTTAAGAGTTGTATAATTGATTTCTTCTGGAAACTTGCACTCCAATCAATTTGAGATGCAAGCAATACCAAATATTACCTCTTCAGGAATGAATCAACCATGCCGAGTATGTGGTGCACAACAACTTCGACATCCTCCTCCTATGAAAAGAAGAAGCAATTCACTTGTTAATGTTCAACCAAATATGTTTGGAACTACAAATGGTATATATCATTGCATAATTGTACACATAAGAGACTCCAACATATGGGATGTTTGAGCAAGCTCTAGACTGGAGGGGAAGAAATTGCAAAAGAAGGAACGATAGACTGGTGAATATATATACCTGCATTAGAGCTTGAATTTCTCTTCTCAACCAACTTTGAAGCCATTGGTTTGACTGAAGATACTTATGCGACTTCCAATACCGCAAAACATTGAATATGTCACTTACAATACCTGATTGAACACATAATTGACTGAAAAACATGTATATAGATTGCAGCGGTTTGTCAGAAAATAACACGACAAACTGACAACACGAGATCAAGAACCAAAGGAACAAATGAAAAACTGCTTAGTACCTGGCTCTGTATAGTAGCACTGTAATCTATATCTGTGTGCTTTTGAAAAGAAGAAACTGCGGCAATGGAGAAAGTTAGTATAGTAAATAAAGGCATCCAATAAACGCAGGAAGAAAACTTGAAGAAAAAAGTTAGTCTTAAGTTACCTATCCCCAAAAACTTGACTAATATAATGCCTCTGAAAATTACTTCCATCCCATTCATGTATGATTGAGAAGTTTTCTGTCTGTAAATCAACCAAACAATACTATCATCAATATAACAATTTTCACGCAGACTGCATGTTTTACAAAATTATCATAAATATTAAACTTCCCAGTCTACGATAATGCAGCAGTAGCAGAAGTCTGGATGATTTCACCAATTCTAACCTTACATAAAGGACACTTGACAGAAGAAAGCAGACTTGACTGCTTGCTAGCAACCACTTTAGTCCAATGTAAAATACAATAGTAACAAAACTTATCTGCATCACAGCAATGGAAAAATCATAAGGCTTAATGGATAAGATTGAAAATGAAAAGGTAGACTTTGGTCATTACAGAGCTCTGGCACTCGCATTCCCATGTTTAATGCAGATAAAAATCCTCTTCAAGTTCAAAACTTGAAATCATGTTCAGCTTTATAATTCATACTCAGTTAGCTTTAAATAATTTCTCTTCAATCATATCAAAGTTCCTCGTTTGCAAACAAATTTAATGAGCATATAAGCAAATCAACTTCACATTAACCTTTAATTCTAGTCAAAATCATTAAAATTTACAATCTATTAACAAAACACAGAACAAGAGAGCTCCCATGACAAGAGCCAAAATATATTAAATTTACGGAAAAATAATATCTTTCAAGTGTTTCTGTATAAAAGATTTCAGTTTTTTTCACAGTTTTGGAGACAATAGTCGAAATATATTAAATTTGCAGAAAAAGAATATCTTAACTTTTCGTGTATAATAGATTTCAGTTTTCTTACAGATTTGGAGAAACCCACCTCATGAAACTAAACAAAATAACATTCTAAAACGTATGAAACCAATAATAAGCCCAATTTTCTTTTATTTTCTAGGCAACCAAACAAAGGGGTTAGCGCGAGAGAGACGTACGGAAACATTTATCGAGATAAGAATCCTGAACCACTGGTGCGAGACAGATGGGGCACGGATTCGGATCCTCCGTAGAAGAGGAAGAAGACCCGATTTTGTTGTTGTCATTGCTCTCCATTGTCTTCTTCAATATCTCCAATTGTTTATCGCTACTTATAAATATAAAACGTCATCTGGGTTTGTCGTTTTGGGCCGGCATTAAAGCGCGCCAACTCAAGTGGCGGTTTCTATTGTCTTACAGGTGTGCTCTTCAAAGAGATTGCTGAAAGCACTTTCTCCATTTCCAATTTTACTAAATAATTTTAGGCAGGGGTCAAAATTATAGTAAACGAATGCTGAAATCATTTATTCCATATGAATTTTACTCTTTTTGGTTTTTTTCAATCCAACTGATTAACATTGATTAGATACTCGAGTGATGGAAATACTTCCAGAAGCGCTTATTTAAAATCACTTTTTCATTTGAACACATATTATACTTGATATGTAACTAAAAGGATAACCACAAATTTTTTTTTAATAAAAGTTTTAGACGTATGTATAAAATGTTAAATCTTTATCTCTTTCATTATTGGAATTCAGGATAATTGAATAGTAGTTATTTTAGAAAATTAAATCCCAAATTTGATTACTGTTAAAAATCTCCCTAATTTAAAAGCCTCAAGCCTGCCACAAATCACCTTAACAATATCCGAAGGCCGGATAACCATAAGGTTGTAAGTTTTCCCTTTGTATGGACAAATGAAAACATTATGGTCAGAAGCACTGTGCTGAAATCACTTTTCATGCTCTGTTTGATATGTGAACCATAAAGCTAGAAGTCATTATATCAAATAGGTCCGGCAAGATTTTCCTTCAACAAATTTTCAAATTTGTAAAAATGGGAACATTATGTTTCCTTATGGAGAAACAAACATCGATTCCTTAAATCTTCTTCTTTGCTTTACCAGCTTCAACCTGCACGTTCAATCATATAAAAGACTTAAATTTTAAGTCTTGATTACTAGAAAAGCACACAAAACATGTTTACACGACAAGTGCTTACTCTGAAAGCCAAAAATGTGAAGAAATCCAGAAGTATGAGCATCTGTGGCAATCTTTTTCATGTTTGTAAAGAATTTATGTATAAGGCAAGCCTTTTCCGGTCAAGTATTTAAAAGGGACTATTTCTTACCTCTCAAATTCTGAAGCTCTGAGAATTAAACCTGGGAGCATACACAACTGAGAAGTCAAAATTGATTTCACTTCTGCTGCCAGACCAGCGAAAACCAATCTCTTGATCATAGCTGAGATTTCGTTTCTGAGCAATGTGTCTGAATGGTTCAACAGAATAAGCAAATTCTTTCTTTGCCTTTTCTGTTAACTTGTGATAACAGGAGTTTTGCTTTTTCTGTCCCACATCAGGCAGTGGCTCGAACCAAAAGGATTCTTTCTTGGACAAATTTGCTTTGTAAGTCTCGCGAGTATCAACATCAATGATGTCTATCTCAAGAGGAATGCATGCATCCAAAAGTTTTCGGCTAGCTTCATCAAGATTTACTAAAATATACTCTTCAAATTCCTGGGAATGCGAAATCTTCAGGCTATCCCAACGAATACTATCTGTCGTAAGCTTTACCCTGAATGGCCATGACTTGTTAGCTTCTTCACCACTGCTGCATACAGAATACCCCGTGCCATTCTCTCCACAGCCGCCTTCTGCAATGATGTTTTGAGCTTCCAATGTTTTGTTCATCATGTAAGTGAATCAGAAGTAGAGGAACAGAAGGGAGATGTGACAGAGAATACAAACAACACTTAGCTTTATAGTGAACATCGAGTTCCGCCATTTGGTTTCTGCGATATCCATTTTGCAAACCACGGTTTAACACATATGATCTCTTTGTCATTTCCTTTACTAGCTATGCCGTTTTTAATGATTTGCTTTCCTCGTTTTTTCATATTTACTGTGATTTCCATATTACATAACGTTATAAAGTGGACTGGCATAACTTACAGAATATAAGAAAGGTATTTGCTGTTACCTACATAACAGAAAATTTGTGATTATGGGTTACAAAATTTCAATTAGTTTTCATTCGGTAAAATGAATTTTAGAGTGTCTGCTATTTGGCAGGCAGGCAGCTGAGACAGATTATGATGATATGTAAACAAAATGAAGGAATGACTGCACTGCAATATGTGAAAACATATAATCGTAATCATCTTGCCTTTCTTGAAGCCTCTCTGAATTAGTTTTGCTAATCCAAGAAATCAATGCCACATCATGCATTAGTGTTAATACAGCAAATTCTTCCTCAACCAATACTTAGAGCAAATAGGGGAACCCAGTTATTTATTACTTTATTTGGCGGGAAATCCAATATGATATTTTCTGTCGAAACAGTGCATTTCACAGATAAGAATTCAAATGTGATAGCTCATTTGTTCTTGGATATAACATGTAAAGAGAATTGTTGAGGTCAAAGATTCATTAATGAATCAAGCAGAAACTTGCATCGAGAGGAATTCATACATAATATATCTAACATGAGCAGCCGATTTAAATATAAGCACAAAATTATCTATCTTCTAACTAACGCCATGTCTTACTTGTTGCTGAAGCTTTATCTTACACATTTGCAACTGATTCAGTTGCATCTTCATCATATAAACTTCTCTTTTCATCATCTTGATCTCCTTCTGGGATGTCAAACATCCATTCTCTAAACCTTTACTCACTCTAATAATTGCCTGTGCCTTTGTTCTCCGGTAATTTGATCCTGCAGCTGTCATGAACTTTGTCATGTTCAGCTGCTCAAGAAGGATAAACTGCGTTCGCATTTTTAAGGGCAACCGATCATTTTTCATTATGTGTTGCCGCGCTTCTTGAGATAGTTTATGAAATTCCATGGCTCGACATACACTCGTTCTTTCCTCTTCTGTTAGGCTAGGGTGTGCCTGCAATCAAGGAAAAACAGATTGGTGAAGTTAAAAATGAGGCGAGTTAAACTGTTAGTAACTTAAAATAACTGTCATACCTTGAGATAGATGTCCATGGCTCTGTAAAGGTTATCATCACAATGCCTAGCACTTTTTGGAAGTGCTTCTGCTAGAAGTTTAAAACTTTTAGCTGTAAGGTTCTTGTCTCTTGCAATTAGTGTAAGATATCCATCTACCAATCTTCCCACAACAAATATTCTTGGAGCTGGATTTCTTAGAACAAAAGAAACATAATATTCCACCACCCTAATAACAATCCCCACGTCATAAACAGGATCATTTTCTCCATAATTGGTAACCAAGAGATCCGGTACACAACATTGCTCCAATATGAAAGCAATCCTTCTTTCGAGCTTATTCAATAATTCAGCATTGATTTGCATCATGAACCCCAACTTGAGAAGGTGAAGTAGAAAGTTGCAAGCAACTGCATTTTCCTCCTCTGGCAGTACCCGAATCAAACTTTCAGTTGTCACACGGCATAATTGGTGAGTCAGGTGCTTAGGGGTCATATTGTTAAGACCAGAAGTGATTTGGGAAAGCCATTTAGAAGTCCACTTAGCTATGCATGATCCTACAAGCTCTGATCTCATTCCTTTTCTTTTAATGGAATCAATTACTTCTATAAACTGATCTATCCGAAGAGATGAAACATCTTCAAACCACCAACCATCAGCTCTGACTTCTTGTTTTGAGTCTTCTGCGTTGTTTACCAGAGCTACCAAGCCAAGTGCTTCATCATTATCAAAAGCAAATGCTTTTACATTTATGCAGGCCTTCCAAGCAATGGCTTCTGAGCAACGTTGCAGGATCTGTAAATCTTTGGCCCATGACGGCATAGATTCACAGCCTTTTAGGATCAGAAATGTGTCTTTCCAAGATGAAAACATCACAAAACTTAGAAAGGCCTCTGTTTTTGAAATGAGATTTCCTTGGTCAAGATCATCACTCATTTCTAAGAAATTTGCAGCAGAATATAAAGCAGCAATGTTGGTTGCTGTTACATCCACCTTCCATCCATAACAGAATTTCACTACCAATTCGAAAGTTTCTATACCACCTGGAAAATTGTTGATAAAGATCTTGAGGCTGTTTCCTTTCTCTCCATTGCTGCTACTTTGGAATACAATCCGGTTCAAGTATTCACTTTTCGAGACCATAGCGAGCTAAACAGGAAAACCATGATCAGAAGAAGCTATAAACTTTCAGAATATGAATACCAAGTGAAGAAAAAAAGACTACATATATAGTGAGGTTATGATAATACAAACTTAAGCTGATTTGTAAAAAATATGAACAAATAATCTCAAGATACGTCAAGTACAATGTGAACTAATCTCACTAACCTTGTGCAAGTGAAAGCAGAAATCTCCAATCTGTACAATCAGATCACTGGCTATTTTAGTCCGTACAATCCTGCATCGTACAACTAATCATTACCACAAAAAATTCTTCTTTAGCATAGACAGAATTCATATATGTGCATGCGTTTAGGTTCCTTACCAGTTCTTGTTTCTTCTTTCCAAAGCTTCAGCTATCATACTAACATTGGCTGGGAATATGACACACCGGTTGGGCTTTCCCCCGGATGCAGGAGAACGAGTCAGATTTTCCTTGTCAACGCTTTTCCTTCCTGTGCTAATCTTATCATTTCCAGGAGTCCCAAACCTGTACTTCATAATGGTTCCTGCGAAACTTTGCAAACTCACTGAAGTTTTGCAGAAAGACAAAAGAATCAGTCCTGATATTCAACTTACGGCCTTGGATGATCAGATGGAATTGTGCAATAAATAGGGTTTGTTGCATATTGCAATCCAGTGTCATTATAAGCAGAGTCGTGGGCAAATTGGGGCCAATATTTTTGACAAACATATGTTCTGCATTCTCATCCACTTGCATAGAGAGACAATGAACTGCACTTCTCTTTCAGTGTATCCACGTTCCATTACTATCATAAATGCATCTAGCTGCAGAAAAGTACTAAAATAAGGCAAGTTTTTCCTCCTTTTTTTGCTTGATTATAATGGGAGTTACTTACTGTCATTAATGATGACCAAACACTGTAGATGAAAAATCCTGGATATCTTAGAAAAAATTTCTAGTCCAAATTTTAAATCCACCAATATGCAAGCAAATTTGGGTCAATTTTGAAGCTTGTCTCTTAAGTTGCTAACATATATGGCTCATTTGATCACAGTGATAGAAACGTTAAATTAAATAATATATTTTTTATAGTGAAAAACATTTATCCGACCAATACATTTAAGGAAAAGGTTATGATTATTGACAAAAAGAAAGGAGGGATACAATAATTTAGGGGAATTTTGTTTGTTCTTTTTGCTGAGTGAGTAGGACTGAATTTGATTTCTTTTGCTCGAGATATAATTAGATTAAGTATTATTATTATTTATTTAAGATATAAAGTCTAGTCTACTAGCATAAATTAAATTAGGTTTGTTATGTTTAGAGAATATTTTTCACTTAAAATTTTATTTGAGATCTATTTTTATTTTAGATTCGAAAAAAAATATAATAAAAAAATGGTTGGCTATTTAAAATTTTCCTTTTATCAATTTTATTATGGTCTTCATCAAAATTAGCGAAATTCTTCAAAATCCGGGGCAATTTCAAGCCACTATTTTGTAACACCAAGCAAGCTCCTTCCTGGATTTTCAAAAATAAAGTTTCATAACGGTCACTTGTTCTTCTTCTCTCTTCTTCGTAGGTTCCCACAGGACAGAAGCAATAGAGAGTACAATGCCTCAAACCCTTTGCTTCAATTCACAATTTTTCTTCTCCAAGCACTCTCTTTTCTTAAACCCAATTGTTGATTCGAACCTTTTTCTTCAAAACCCTAACTTTGCAACAAAGTTTCCATCTTTTCAGTGTTATTCGCTTTCATGCAAAATCCATGTGCACAAACCAATCGTATCTGCAAAAAGGACCAAAAGGCGATCTGGGTTTCAAAGATCAACAAAGTTTATGATTCAATTGATCTCGATTTTGGCTTGTAATCTCAAGATTTTACCACAACCGTTAGATTTTTTTATTGAAGAATTTGATGGTGGAGATGGCAGGGTATTAGGGTTTTTGAAGGGTTCTGGAAGAGAAGGATTTGGTTGGTGGAGAAGAAGAAGAAGAAGAAGAAGAAAGGGAAATTTATGGCTTATAGTGTGTTTGGTGGTTTTTGGTTCTTTGTTTTCGTTTTTGGGGAGACAGTTGACAAGTGATGTTCTTTGTGGGATTTTGAGTTTGGGTTTATTTGGAATTGTTTCGGTTAAAGGGTTGAAGAAAAATGTTAAAAATTGGCTGTTTGGATTGTGTTGTTTTGGTGTTTTGATGGGTTTGGGGTTGAGGGGAGAAGAAGCAATTACATGGATCAATGAATTGAGGGTTTGTGCTCCAACGGTGGAGATTGTTAGAAGAGGTACAAGTAGAGGAAGAAGAAGATCATTGTAGAAGAAAGGCTGTGAAACATTGATTTACCATATTCTTTTCCATTATAAAAGTTATATGATTTCTTGTAGCAGAACAATGCAAGAGAAATATCTATGTTTTTAGTTAGCAATTAGCTTAGATATTTTTTTTTCATTTATATGCTCAATTTGTTAAGCAGATTTGTCACTTGAGGAAGAAGATCATCGTAATGCAGATTTCATCATCTACAAGCAAATGGCATTTTTAAAAACTGATGATTAATTCATTTGTGGGATATTTTTACCGACTTCTTGGAAGTAAAATTACACAAATATGCTAAAAAAAGTGATCAACTCAAAAGGAATAGAACAACAATCTCAAATCCCCTTTGAAATTTTTTCACCAATCACAATGACTCAAAATGTTACAAACTCAAGAGGACCACAAAGATAATAGCAGAAGTTGCAGAACACTAACAATAAGTACATCTCTATTCCTACAGACATGTATTCCACTACAAATTCTGAAGCTAAAATTATTAGGGATCAACTGAGTGACTCGTACTAAGCTATCCCAGAAATACCGGGGGCCGATTGCTTCAGCACTATTGCAGGTAAGCTGCTATACTTTTTCTCCAGCATGGCTACACAATACTTGGACTACAGGCTCTGATGCAGTCTTCATTTGAAAATAATACCTCACTGGTGAAAAATTGGTCTTCTTATAGCAAAGGGATTTTATTCAAAGTTGCAGAGATCATACAATCAACTCTTTTTCACAATCCCCTCAAGAATCCCATCAATGCCAAAGTTACCAGTGAAGGAGTGGTTATTTACGGGACCTGGTAGCTCAAATTCAACTGAAAAATGTCCAGGTGGGGGCATATTTTGTGACATCATCGTGAAGACTTGGGAGTATTTGCATACTACTTTTTCACCAGTCGTTGTAACTCCCTTTATTGTTATCTTTCCAGAAGGATCAACGTCACAACTGAAATCCTCTGTATCCATGAAGTTAATGGTTAAATCCATTACAGAAAGCAAACTCAACAATATAAAGTAAGGATGCACAGTATATTAAACAAAACAAGGCTTAATAGCAATAATTGAACAAAAGTTGTGGACAAAGAACAAAATGATGTGAAGAAAAGAACAAACATTTTCACATTAAGATTGTCCTGGTAACATATAACTAGCAAGTAATCATGAACTTTCAGATCAAATTCCAAACATCAATAGAACTTACTTTCATCCCTAGATACTCCAGGCAGGGAGACTCGAAATACATACGAATCCTCTGATTCCCAAATGTCAACCAATCCAACAATTGGTCCCAACTGTCCCATGGCTGCACTCCCAGTCAGTAATACTCCATGATTATTTCTGGTTGCATCTACTAGGTTATTCAACTCCTCTTCAGTTGAGTGAGAAGGAAGAAATATCATTGCTGGACCAACTGTTTCTCCAGCTTCAGTCTCTTGTTCAGGTGGTGTTGAAACAAGGTCGCTGGGGGGTGTTGGTGGACCAATATATGGCATGCTATTGAGAGGAGCCACAGCCAGGGCATGTTGCTGGGGATTAACACGTTCTGGCTCATTACTTCCTGAGCCTTTCTCAAACCTGCCAAAAGAACTTATGTTTACATAGGTTGCGTTTACAGTAATGTTGAATTGACATGCAAATATGGCATTCACTAAAGTGGTGAATTATGAGCTCACATAAATTATTCCAAAACTCAGCCACACATTGGTCCTAAAAAATGACACCATGTGAGACGCCTAAATATTTGTAAATCTTGAGAAAATCAAAATTTGGTTGACAACTTCCTTGTATCAACAAAATACTATTATCCAAGTCACGCAATAAACATGATACTGAAAGGGGGAAAAAAGAAGAAGAAGAAGAAATGAAACCTACTCACTCTCAAGCGCATGATATTACCAAATAAAATAAGAACTCAATAATTAAACAAATAAAATTATTTTAGGAAGATAAATTCTTGTCAAACCTCTGAACCCCCTCTTGAAGATTGAGGGTACCAAATTCTTCCGGTAAGTTGCTGATTTGACCTTTGAATTTCAGAAAGATCTCAGCAACTTCATTATCTTCATGACCGCCTTCTTTGATATTAACCTTAGACGCCATCACAATTTTCACCCAAAAGATATTTTGCCAATCACTTGTATAGGTAAAGCTTTGATATATCAATGTCAAGGACCAAAACTCGACTTATTTACTACTCACAAGTTACTAAGAGAAAATTATGTAACCGCCTCATTTAATATTTCTTTTCCAAATTCCTCATTTATCCCTTACTTGTATTCTATTTTGATCTTATGTATAGGATTGAAATGGATTTCTTGTAACACATGAGCTGGAAACATAAATGGTAAAATCCTGATGTAATCCAAGGAGATTTTTCATTTAATAGCATAGGTAGGTTTCAAACTAAGAAAGTAACTGAAACTAGAAGTGCACATGGATGCACGTGAAGTCAATGTTCTAGAAGTTCCAGCTTCGTCTGCACACGTATATGTGCATACACAAGCATGTTTGAAGCACACGGATGCACGTGAAATCTATGTTCAAGAAGTTCAAGCTTTGTTTTCATGTGTATATGCGCATGCATAAGCATGTTTGGATGCAAAAGCCTGGCGATGGATAGTTGTCTTAAAGTGTGTGCGAGAGACCAAGAAAAATAAATAAATGGGCTAAAAACATTTATATGTACAACCAAGGATAAGATTTAGTTAATTTTACATGTAAGCCTCAACTAAGAAAGTCATTGAAATTAAAAGTGCACATGGAGTACGTACATAAAATCCAAGTCAGGAAGTTCATGTGCTGCTTGTATGCTCAAATTGGTGCATTAATACAAGTCCACTCATGGGTATCAAGTCAATGTAATAATTTGCTAGACTGAAGTACTGAAAACATTTGTGGTCACATATCCATGTGTGTGGTTTGAGTCAATACAATAGATTTCTAGAACAGAAATAGTGAATGTTTTCATAATCAAAGGGAATTCCTTACTCAACAGTATGTTTTCACATATCCATGTTGAGAGGATTCCTCACTCAACAACAAAGCTTTTAACTTGGCAAGATATTGAAACCAAAAAGAACACGTATATGAACCACATCCGAGATGTTTAAGGTTCATTTGCTTCAGTGTCAACTTCTTAAACATATAAACCAACATGCACAACTATTTGTGCTTGTATACATTGAGCATAAGTGTATGTATGTGTGCGTTATGTAAGTGTTTATATGCGTCTCTCATGTCTCTCAGTGTGCATATATGCATGAACACTTAAGATGTACATATGCAATAGGATTTTTCTAAAGTAAAAATTTTCAAATCGTTAATTAGTTTTATCCAATGTAGGTGCCCAATTACTAGCACAATGTGACGCCCCAAGATTTCACGTGCTTGCTAGGTGTACTTAAGTGTGACACCTCAGACATCCCAACGTCTAATGGTGCCTAGACAGCTTCGGTCCTATGAGCTTTCATGTAAGGGTTCTAGGCCATCTCATCTAAAACTGATCAAGGACTGAAGCCATCCTCCTGATGAGGCCTTGGCAAGCCGAAACCAATACATAGCGCAATGCATGTAAAGGCTTACCCTTGAGTAAGGGCCAATTAGGAGGTGCACATGGGTCGCTCTGTTGAGCTCATGACAACAAGCTAGCTTTCAACCATGAAAATAATAGTAAAAAGATGAAGAAATGTACAAGGTTGCGTGAGTGTAAAACAAATCGATGAAAATAAATTTCATTACAACCATGCATCAGCATGCATATGGGTATGCTACATGTATTTGTCTCTTTGTGCAACAGAGATAAAGATATGTTAAGGTATATAAGTGAAAAAGGTTTTTGTGGGATGAAAATGTCAAAAACCTAGATTGTACTAAGGAGATTCCTCATTTAATAGTAAAGATCAAATTTCAACTTAAGTTTCAAAAGCTAGAAGTTCATAAGAAGAAAATAGTTGTAATTGTCTTTAGGTGGTTAAATTTCTATTTATGTGTACATGCGCATGAATTCCTTATTTAACAACATATAAACTTTCAACTTAGAAAGTCATTGAACGAGAATTGCACATGAATTTTAAGTGTGTAAGCTATATCCAAGAACTTCAAGTTTTGTTCATGTATATGTGTGCATACATGTGCATGTGCATGTGTGCAGATGGAACTATTTTTTTGAGTGCGTATTTGTGCACGCAAAAAAACTTGATATACATAATTATAATGGTTTCTCTCAAATGAAAGTGCTAAAAGTATTGATTATTAAATCCACAAAAGTTTTCGACAAAGAAAATAATCAAAACTAGAAATGCATGTATACATGTGAAATCGACATCCAAAACATTCAACTTATGTTCATAAGCAAGCGTGTTTTCATATTTGTATGCATAAGCAAATATTTGCATTTAAAAGTGCATTTAGACGCATTTTGCTAGGGAGAGAATGAGAAAAGACAGAGGAAGGGAGGAAAGAAAGAAGTGTAGGAGGCAAAAATGATGGAGAGAAAAAAGGATAAAGGAGATTATAATTTGTCTCTCATGCATTTCTAAAGATATTAAATGGGAGTTCTCGAAGATACAAGACTACACCTAGAGAAAGCTTTATCTAACAGTAAACAACTTGCCTTGTACACGAACAGCTAAAGAATCATATCCATATACAAGAAGTATAATTCCTGGACTTCACCGAAATTCAAAAGCAAGTTTATGCAACTCACGAGTATTTAAATATCTATCTATCCTACACATATACAATAATGCAATTTCCACAACTGGAAGCGAGTCTACTTCACAGCAACAACTAAAAATGCAACTCTGAAACCACTTTCTCCTCTAAACTGCAGTTCAAACGACCAGACTTTCAACTTCTTTGCCCCCGACAAGGTTTTCAATAATCATTTTGCTCCAAAAAATGAAATTCAATAACAAAAACATTCAAATAACTAAAAATCAAAAAAAATTTCACTAATCAGACATAAAGTAATAAACAAGATTTAAACTTTCAATTATAGTAACAACAAAGATGCTTCAAAAGCCAATTCCTCTGCCTCCAATGAAGGATCATTAAATAAACGTTCTAACATCGGAAACACTCCAAGGAAACAACAACACAAAGAATTAAAATCACAAATTAAACAAAACGAAACATGCAAGAAATTAACAGCATGAGACAAAAGACAACCACATTTGACTCAAATTGTTGTCCTAACTGATTATTTGATGCATACATATAATATAATTTCACGTAGTTGCATGATTGCGTTGTACCTGAACCGGGAAGCCATCGGCTGGGTGTAAGAGAGATTGAGTTGAGGTGAAACGGTGCGTTGTACTGCGTTTCTTATGTTTAATGACTGAAAGTAACTGAGCAAGAAGCGGAAAGAAAACTGGTTTCCATTCTTTTTTGTCCCTTTCACTTTTTGGTTTTTTTTCATATTTATCCCTAGTGTTTTAAATTTATCATTCACGAAAACCTTTTAACATTTTTCTCATATGAATCCCATCACCGATTGATTCGAATGTGCAACTAAGCACGACTAATTTCTCAAATAAAATTACTATATATAATAAAATTACCAAATAAAAAATAAAATTATTATATATAATAAAATTACCAAATAAGAAATAAAATTACTATATATAGTAAAATTATCAAATAAAATATATAATTACTATATATAATAAAATTATTAAATAAAAAAAAAATTAATATTTGAGAAATAAAACAGGATCTTCTTTGGATATGAATAATTTGTTAATTTAAATTAACTAACGAGTAATAAATATACAAGAATTTATAGATTTAAAAGGATAAATTGTGGTGAGATTTCATTCATTAATGACGAAATCACCCAATAAATACACCTTACGACAACATTTTTCCTTAATTTTTTTTCTTTAAAATTTAAAAAGAAAAAAAAGCTTTATTAATAAAACATATATAATTAGTGATGTGGGGTCCACAAAGGGTCGTAATAAAAAAGTTCATTCTGCCCGTTTGTGACAAATGTGGGAAGTTGATTAAGTTATTCGGTGAAATGGACGTCGCTGAAACACACACTGTATTATAAAACTTACACTTGATACGTTAAAATTCATATATTGTTTGTTCAGTCACTACAACGGTTTCAGTCCCAGGTTTTATTCTCTGCATTTTGCTTCTCAGTTTCTCTTCAGTGGTTACCTCCTTACTCTTCTTCTCTAACGTCTGTGTGTGTGTTACGCTTTTTATTTTGTTATGTATATTATTCATTAATTTGCATGTATATGTCTTTGATTATCGCTTAATTTAATCACTAGTGTTCTGTTTATGGTTTTTGTTAGCTTTAATAGTTTTTCAAAAATGGGTTTGCTTTTAGGTTTCTGATCAGTGAATATCTGTAACCATCGCTTTCTTTTGTTCTTTGCAGAGATATTGACATCAACTTAACTGGTTGAAGGTGAATTTTGGTTGTAATTTTATGGGATCGCCTTTAGAATTTGTTAATAGCAAGGAAATTGAGGATCTTTTGGAAGAACAACCCAACTTTGGTTAGATTTTGACTGTTTGCATGTATGTTATTTGGTTGCATGTATGTTTTTGGCTGTTGTTGATTTTACTTATGGGATTTGGTTACTCGAATTGCATTTTGAGTTTTCAGCAAACGGATTGATTTTTCATTTATTTTGCTTGTTATTATCATGTACTTGTAATTGCATGTTTAGATTATTTTAGTATTCAACCTCTAAAGGAAGCTGTTTGTGAAAATAGATAGAGAGACTTGGATGCACGGATAGATTGATAGATGATTCATCCTTCATTTATGTGAAGTTTGCTTTACTTGTGTCAATTATAATCATATCACAGCTTTTTTTCTTTTGAAATCAAGATAACTTGTATTGTTACAAAGTAACTATAGAAGTGAAAAATCAATGTTTAATTTGCATGTTAAAGTCTGTGTGTGTGTTACGCTTTTTATTTTGTTATGTATATTATTCATTAATTTGCATGTATATGTCTTTGATTATCGCTTAATTTAATCACTAGTGTTCTGTTTATGGTTTTTGTTAGCTTTAATAGTTTTTCAAAAATGGGTTTGCTTTTAGGTTTCTGATCAGTGAATATCTGTAACCATCGCTTTCTTTTGTTCTTTGCAGAGATATTGACATCAACTTAACTGGTTGAAGGTGAATTTTGGTTGTAATTTTATGGGATCGCCTTTAGAATTTGTTAATAGCAAGGAAATTGAGGATCTTTTGGAAGAACAACCCAACTTTGGTTAGATTTTGACTGTTTGCATGTATGTTATTTGGTTGCATGTATGTTTTTGGCTGTTGTTGATTTTACTTATGGGATTTGGTTACTCGAATTGCATTTTGAGTTTTCAGCAAACGGATTGATTTTTCATTTATTTTGCTTGTTATTATCATGTACTTGTAATTGCATGTTTAGATTATTTTAGTATTCAACCTCTAAAGGAAGCTGTTTGTGAAAATAGATAGAGAGACTTGGATGCACGGATAGATTGATAGATGATTCATCCTTCATTTATGTGAAGTTTGCTTTACTTGTGTCAATTATAATCATATCACAGCTTTTAACATGCAAATTAAACATTGATTTTTCACTTCTATAGTTACTTTGTAACAATACAAGTTATCTTGATTTCGCGCCTACGCTAAAATTTGAATTTAAGCTGAATATGACCGTTGTTGCCAAATTTAAAAAGTCCCTTTTTACTTCAATACAAATAGTTTTCCGCCGAAGCAGCCAACAATTGCAATACTTTAATTCACTGTCCTTATTGTCGCTCATATCTGGATTGATGCTCTAAATTATTGAACATATGAATAGAAATAGTTGAAGTGCCCCTTATACATTTATGATTTTCTTGATAAAGTTTTCCCCAATTCAACCCCTATTTAACTAGGATGCCTTGGCAAATTATGCGTCCTCAATGCTCATTTTGGATTTTCTCACACAAAATGAGTGTCTTTTTATAGACTTATTCTGCTCACAAGAAATAGCGGTTTGACTTGCATTGTCTGGCCATTATTTTATCATTTGCCCACCAATACATGAGCTAATGAAGTTAACTTTCTTCTGTAATTCTTCCCCTTCGGTCCTCTTTAGATTAACGTTCATGACGTGAACTTATACCTTATGAAATATCCTAGACCAAAATTGTAGTGCTTTTTTGCAAAGTTTTTATTTCTGAGGGTTAATATTGACCATGAAATCCAAAAGTTATAAATATTGTTGGCCGAGATATCAGTTTATGTCCTGAATGATTGTGACTTGCACACTTTACCAATTTTTCAGTTCATTGTGCACTTTCATTTTTACTGAGATTAAGAAATCATTTCCTTGAGTAAATACTTTTCGTGTAGAACGAAAAATTAGTGGTGGTTTTTCTGGAGATGGTGAATGTATGAGGAAATAGAAAATTTTATTGCCCTGTCAAGCACCTTTTGTTTTTCCGCTTCAGCCAATTCGATGATCTTGCTCATATGCCTTTGGGAACAAAATAAAACATAAAATAATAACAAGTGATAAGAAAATGCATTTGAGAGGCTAATAAAGAGTTCATATACTTTTACTTCTAGTACCATAGTAAAGGCTTGAAACTTAGCAATTAGGCACAATTTAGAAGAAAACATTTATTGGTTGATATATTGTCTTTATATTTTCAATATCAAGACATTTATGGCATATATATGTATACTCAATTATGGCAATGTCATGCGTGTAACCATAAATTTCTTAATTACTGTTGTGGTTTCATGCAGATTATGATTTGCTGTATGACCAATTGCCGACTGCTATGGATAGCTCATCTCAGGTTACAGTTTCCGCAGCTGCTCCATCACAGGCTACAGTTTCCACGGATGTTCCAATGTTAGAATCTGCTAACTGGGGTGCTCCAAGGTTCGAATCTGCTAATGTACCAAATGCAGTGATACTAAATGATGACCAGTATTTTCTCCTGTACTTCATCATGGGTGCTTACTTTGGGCCTGATCTGAAAGGTGAACCCAAAAAGTCAGTTTTTCAGAGAATGGCTGAGGGCCTTCCACCATATACTCTTGATCAAGTTGTCGGTTCACATATGAAAACGGTAGAAGTAGAAGGGGTGTACTATTATGTACTTCAGAAGGCAGACCAATCTCTTGCAGTCAAATTTCCTTTGTTGGATGAATTTTTTAAGGGAACTCTTCTTAACTCTGGCTGTGAATCAACTGCGTCTTACCCTCAGTTTCCAGATCTTTTTCCTCCACAAATGCATCCTCATTCGAAGTTCAGAAACCGTTACAAAATCATTGGAAACATTGTTTTCATTAACAACCCGGAGACCTCATACCCTAAGCCAGAAGATATTGAAAGGTTCAAGAGGTTAACTGGGGTCGAGGATTTGCTTCTAAGTAGAGATGCTGCCAGGTTCCACCCTCAGCAAGATGGAAATAAATTATATAATGTGCCAATCAAAGAAGCTGAATCCCATGGAGAGTCATCTCCCTGTATGTTATCCAATACTTCTTGGAGAAAACGACGTATAGATGACACTGTGAAATCCAAGGAACAGAATGTCGATGACGATACACCTTTAGATTGTAAGCCACAAGCTGATCAAACTATGATTAATAACGCCAACTCTCTAGAGGGCGCTGATCCTACATTATTGTTTCTTCCATCTCGCCCAACCAAACAAGAGTGGGCAGCAATGACAGCTGCCAGTAAAACTGGAGTTGTATTGACTGGGAGTGCAGCCATGGGAAATGCAGGCTCAGTTATAGGACTTGTGGACATTGGGGAATGTGAAGACTCGTATATGTTTCGGGTAGTCCTTACAGGGGTAAACAGAGATGAGAGTAAGTTGCTTATGATGACTTCAAATTTATAACTTTTGGGTCCTTTATGTTATTATTCAGGAATTATCTCTATTATTTTATCCTCTATTTAGTTCACGATGTCAAAGACATGACAGGTAGCTGCAGCTTGCACTTTAGTGATTTAAGTAAAAATCATTTGTTTCTGTTTTCCTAACATGTGCTTAAACAAGAGCACCCCTTTTAATGTTCGTGTCATTTCAGGCTAAACGGTGTAATGGCTCAGACTTTATGTGCTAAGGCTACATATAGGCATTGTTTGGTTCCCATTCTCATTCATTGATAACGGAATTTGTTTTTCTGGCTGTAGGAGAGTTTAGTTGTCAAGTTGAACCCAGTGGGAAGGTATTCATAAAGGGGGTGACAACTACAGGTGAGAAGACAGTGTATAAGTACAATCAGCTGTTCATAATGCAGTCTCAGAACCTTTGCCCCCCCGGAGACTTCACAATCTCATTTGAGCTTCCTGGTCCAGTTGATCCTAAACAGTTCTATGGAAATTTCGGCGATGATGGGATTCTTGAGGGGATTGTGACAAAAAGGAAACATTCTAGTAAAGAAATGTGAGATTGCTCATAAAAGCCTGACCTCTCAGAAACTGGTCACTCTATGTTTAGTTTCTATTGCATAGTTAATGGATCTTAAAATGATAGAAATTGCAACTATAGGAAATTTCACCCTTTCTTTTTCAATCTGTTGTGTGGGATTGACTAGGCGTTGGCCTAAAAATATTCAAAACTTTAATTTCTTTTATGCTAAAGATTCGATTGCCATGGTAGAAAAGTTGCCTTTTATCACAATAGTTTTCTGCGAATCTCTATTCAATTTGCATGTTCAACTGGATTTGGTTCCTCAATTTTGTTTATTCAGAGTCAACCTTTTTCTATCTCCTTGACTCTGATCAGATGGAAGTCTTTCTACCCAAGTGCAAACAGAAGATGTAACTTTTGCGGCTGATTGTGTAGATCTTTGGAAAGGAGGATTACTTATTTTACCTGGATTGTTTTCTTTTGTGTTTATTTTTTCCTTTCCCAAAAATGATGCATTTAATAATGGTAGATAAACATTGATTTTAGGCCTGCAAATTATTTCTGGTCACGTTATGTCTCAGTTGTATCAAGAAATATCCTGCAAAATAAATGGACGACAAAAGAAATTGCTCACATCTGGCCCACATGCATCTGTCTGACACAATTCCATTCCAGAACATGCTGTAGAGCAATTGAAACATCTGTTCTTTTCCACCTAGTAACCGCAAAAACCTGCTGCTGGCTTGAGCTGTTGCAAATTTCCGGTATGCTAGTAGCACCCACGCGCTTACTTTCATTTCAAAGCACGAATGTTAAAAATGAGGGTCGACGATTAATGACCGTTCACTCCCTTGTAAAAATCGTAGTAATTCAACTTCTAACACTCGAGTAATTCAATTTCAAACAATTGCAACAGTAAGTTTGCAACTCTTACTGCAACAAACAGCCATCCAAGAGAGAATTGAAAGAAAGGGAGGATAAGATCAGTGACGTACGCAGCATAAAATAAAAGCTCATTTTATGCAAAATAAATAAGCATATTTAATTTCAACTTAAGTTTCTATTTATACATTTTATGTAGGTAACCATTGCTAACTAGAAATGAGAAGGTACCAACCACGAGAAGCAAGTGTTCAATCCAGATCAGCTACTCTCTCATAGCATATAAATAAATTATACATCTTTTGAGTAATGATAACTGACTAGAATTTGAGAAAATAACACCAAGATAACAGGGTTCAATAGAGATTGGCTACTCTTTTCAAACATATTATTTACAGAAGTTCTGCTTGTTTTTGTCTGAAACTCAACAGCAGCTTTCGGTTTCTAGAGGCCTCTCTTCTTCTCCTGCAGACATTCACAAGATTTAATTAGGAACGGCTAGCAGATGAATTAAATGGCAAGCCAAATGTAGATATATAAGATAAAATCGGTGAAACAGGAAAGGTTCCCAAATCATCAAGGAGATAGTTCTAAATGATGAAATGACAGAACTGTTATATATTAACAATGAAAAACCACGAGGATTGACTAACTATACTGAAATATCAGAAGAAGAGCGGGCATGGGTGAAGCATATCAGGTTGCAAGAAAGCACTTACTCCACAACAGCTCTCAATAAGGTATTGCATAACAATATAGCTTTTAACTTCCAATCACAAAGCGATGAGAAATAAAGTAAATGAGCACTTACTATTCTTCAGCTTTGATGCAACAGCAACTACTGGTCTGAAGGTGATTGCTGTTGCTCTGCTCCCTGTGGCCACATCTGTTGAGCCATGTAGGGGTGAGATTGTTGCGCATACATTGTGGGGTCCATAACAGGCTTTCCCATGATCATCCCAGGAGTCCCAACCTGAGGTCCATGCTGAGGTGGCATATAGCAATATGGTGGGATATCAGCAGGCCCCCCAACAGGCATCGTTCCTCTTGGGATTGATGCAAGTACGTCATCTTTCAAATCCTCCCTTGGCACAATATCAACTAAGAAATCAAATATATCAGTCCTAGTTATAGCTGCTGCAATATCATTCTTCTGAAGTGTCCTCCGCTTGTTCTCTTCTGTGTGGTTCCAGGAACGCAGTGTCAACTCCAAGATGAACATTTCACATGCCCTGGCAAATATGACCGGTGCTTCAGCTGATATCATTCTCACATCCTCGTCAGCCTTCATGATTTTCTTGATCCTTGCTAAAGGAAGGCTATGATTCTTGAAATCGTTAACCTTTTCAATTTCTTGGTACTGATTTGCCCAGAAAGACTGCAGTTGCTGCTGCAGTTGTTGCTGCTGCTGGTGGTGTATTTGTTGATAGGCAAGTTGGTGCTGTGCCATCTGAGCACCGCCCGGCTGACTAGTAGATTGAATTGCCCCAACTGATGTGACAACTGATCCAGGATTTGGACCTCCGGTCAGTTGATTCTGCTGATAAGGGTTTGTGCCATATGGCATTTGAGCTCCACTACCAACCATCCCCATAGATGTGGGCTGTCCATGTCCTTGCCGATCCATTCTAACCTAACAAGAAATAGAGAATGCAAGAACTTTCATGTTTCAGATGCAAACAAGACAACAAACGTGAAATATGAAATAGGTTCAATGCATTATAGACCAAATTTGATGTGAACACATTCCAAAATGAATGCAGGAAGAGAATTAAATAAGCAGGTGCAAAGTTCATCAAACTATGAATGAAAGACAGAAGAAAAGCTATAAAACCAGTTGGATTCTAAATGAATAACCAGTTAATTGCAATTCCACAAAAGATTATTCAAATTAAACGGGTTCAAAATAACAAATCCAGACTTTATTGTCATAAGCACTTCTTCATAGCATATAACAATTCCATGTTTTCCGATATTAGATGTAAAGCAGTGATGAAGATTCATATAGCTGAACCTCTCACCAACAAGAACTGCAGTAAGTTAAACTCTAGTTATAATTCAATCTTCCAATCCCAAGTCCCACCACAATAATCACACCCCTTATAAATAGTTCTTACTTCAATAATGAAAAAACTCCAAAAAGAAGAAAGAAATCAGCTATATCTCTACCATCCTTCTCATAGTTCAGAATGGAGGTGCAAACAGCTGGTAGAAACTGTATTTGATCATTACTACAGAACAAATTATGGTAACATAAATTTAAATTTTCCAATATTTTTATTTGAAATCTGAAAAACATGAATTCCATAAGAATCTTCTGAACTAAGAACAATATGATTTACCTGTTTAATAAATACATATTGGACTCAAACTTCCTGACCTTATGGCAAAGAAACACAGCACACAAAAACACGGCATACACAGCAAAGAACAATCAGTCTAACATGTAAACGATCACATCCAAAACTTAAAATTTGTTTAATCAAACAAAATCGAGATCAAAGCAGCTAACAAATATGACAAAGGAACCTGTGAAAACCAACAAAAAAATAAAAATACAGAAAGCAACAAGAAAAAGTGATCAGACCCAGAAAAACATTTTTAATAAAAGAAACCCCTAAATAACTCAAGAAAAAAACCCATACACCATGTCATGATATCTAAACATATGAACGAACATACACAAATAACTGTACAGACATGCATACATAAATACCATACACCGGTGTACATGTATTAGTATAAATACGTATAAGAAGAAGCAGCAGCAAGAGAGGGAAAGCCGGTACCTTTTCTTTTTCTTTTGCCTTTTTCTCCTTAATCCAGATTGAGAACCCTGAAAAGAAAGCGAGAAAAAATCATTCAGAGAAGTTTTCTTTGTATGGTAGGAGATCTAATGGGAATTGATGAGTTAAAGAAGGTTTTTTTTTTTTTGGGTTATTTTTACCGTACAGTTAAAGAAAGATCCGATTTTGGAAAATTTATACCCTTTAGGGTTTAGAGAGAATCAAGGGAATTTTTTTTTTTTGGTTTTTCGTAATCATTAATGATGTTTCTTTTTTTTTCTTTTTGAGGGAACGAACCTGAACTTGGAAACAACAAAAGCTGAGAGTGTGTCTTCGATTCTGACTTTCTAGTTTACCTTCTATGGTTTGGCGTTCTTTAGTTTCGTCTTTTGACAGTTTTACCCTTTGAGGAAATTACCTTTTAGGCCTCGTCCGTTGAGAAATTGACTAATGAGAGGCGTTTGGAACTCGGAAGTGCTTTTAGGAGTAATCAAAAGTGCTTTTAAAGGGGAAAACAGAAAAGTCTACATGTTAGTATTTGATTGAGAAAGAGAAACGAGGTTTCCAGAATGACAAGCTGTTAGGACGCATTATTTTAAGAAAATATCTTCTGGGTGTCTTTGTAAAAGTACTTTCAGGTTTCAACTTCCTTAAAGGTTCTTTGGCAATTTGCAAATGTGGTGCTGAACTGATCCAGATTCAATTTAAGGTATCAACGTAAAATCAAATTGCAGTTGAAATACTTTTTAAGGGGTTAGGGCTGATTGTGTTGTTATATAATCTGAAAGCACTTTTCAACCTGTCTAATCAAATGTTTTCTTTATCATTTTTCAAAAATTACTTAATCTGGATTAGTAGAACACCTGCTTTATTGCGGTAGGATCCAGGATAAAAGAACAATCATATAAAGAATCTATAACATATTTCACTTCATTAGCTGCAACACCTGTTGATTTTGCAGATAAACAATCTCATGCTACTCAGAATACATTTTCCTATTATAGCTTGTTCTGACTTGTATAAATTTTGCGAGGAGAAAGAACAGAAAAATAGATATAACTGAAAACGAATAAATTCTCCAAAATACAAGCCTTCTATCTTCAAGATGCAGATTAAAAACCCTGCAATCCTTGCTTTTCTCTAGGAAAACAATGGCTAAATATCACCGTTCCTCCATTTTGCAGGATCAGATAGCCAAAATGTTGTGACTTTGCAGTTACGGTATGGAACATAACAATGTAGCAGTAACTAAAGTCAAACATACTCTCATTTTCGTGGATCAGACCAATCACCCTGAAAACCTGGCAATAACTAAGCTGACTGCTGTAAAAACGACATACAGGCCAACGAGACAAAATCCCCAGAATCTTGGCACACGGAATCTTGACCAAGTTATGACTAGGAGAGACCCCATCAAGCTCATGAGCAAGAACACGAAGGCAGTGATAATACCAATATGGAAATGTAGTTCATAAGCTTTTGGATAAACGTTGGCGGTTTGCATAACCAAAGCTGATCCAAGCCCAACAAGCATGTTAAACATTGGCCCAGCGAAGCATCCAGCCATTGCCATCGCTGGATGACCAGCTTTGGCCACTGCAATGTCAGCAACAAGATCTCCCACAGAGTTTCCCCATGCAAGTACTGTAAGCCCAAGGATAGCTGAAGGCAATTCAAGAATTGTCCCAAGTGCAGTTAGACAATTCAGCAGCTCCCCTGCAATAGTGGATATCCAAAATACACTCATTACAAATGCTATGATCACTACAGGCATTTGCTCGGTCTTTGGGGCTTCTTTTTCCACTACAAAGTAAAGAACTGCAAGTGACGAGCTGGCAAATAGTACTACAAGCCAGAGAGGGAAATGGGTGTGTGGAAGGAGGAAAGCAACAGGATGATCAAATGGCATGAAAGAATTGCAAATGTATAAAAGCAATAAAGGGCAAATAGCAATATTTGCAGATGAGTAAAACCGATTCCAGTCAGCAGGAGCTGTTTCTGGAATTGTCAGCTTCAAAATCAAAGTGACGGGAAACTCCCATGCTTTCGATATCTGCATACATGTGAAAATACTAAGTTAAGCTCTTACTGGCAGAACAAAGTTACTTTGACTGCATTCCAACGGAGATAAAATAAATTTTTTGAACATAAAGAAGGACCCAGTGCAAGAAAAATCAAAGAGAAACTGTTCTGCACGTGCCAAAAACTAAAATAAGCAATCATAACCAGAACAATGAAACTACTTTCACTTTATTCCTATGCGAATAAAATGAGCTTAACAAAACAACCCAATTCAAGAAAATTCATAGTGAAGCTGACAATTTTTTTATAAGCTGAACTCTTATTCGTAACTTCTAATGTTCAACATCATAGGATTTTCCACATAAAATGGCTATCTGAATTGGAGAGTCCCACTGATTTCGGAATTAACCTACAATGATCTAAATATGAAAAGTACTCCTAAAAGGCTCATGAAGTTCAACAAAAGATGCCTAATTAACTGTTAAGTTAAAGAATCTCAAATAAAAGGTGGCAAATATCAAACCTAATCTAGATCTTTGCAATTCTGAACTGCATAGAAATTGCCAACAGAAAAGAACTGGAAATCAATCAAGATAGTAAAACATTGTCATTCCATCATATTTGAAGTTGAAATTACGCTAAGACAAGTTAATGACTGTATGTATGAGGGAACGATGCTTGACCAACCCGATTACCCATTTTCATCCAAAGACTCCATCCAGACACACATAAAACCAGTATACCAGCCACAGCTCTCAACTTGGAAACTAATTCAGATGAATGTGAGAAAACGTGGCAATCATATTCCTAAAGCAAGTAACATGGCCACATCATGCATTTTCATAACAATACCTTATGACAATCTCATAACCCAACAAAACAATGTCACAGAACCTTAACCTAGATTCTACTCCACATGCTCCATCACTTATCCAACTATAGCTCCTAAACACTAATCATGCAAATAATTTTTCAATGTCAACAAAACTGAACCGACCAACAATATCCAGATTCCATCTAAACAGTATATTACAATTAGGCAAAGATTATTAAAATAGGTTCACCGTTGATAACCTCCACCACAAATTTCCAGAGAACACAGAAAATGTTTACAATTTGATCAGTAAGCAATAAAGTTCAGAATTAGACTCCTCGGCTGACACAAGGTAAGTGAACTTAGAACTACCCTTCATATCACTAACCAAAGCATTCAAGGGAAACCAAATACACCATTCCAAACAACAACAGTAGGATGCAGCTCCACAAATTTCTTCACGTTGACACAATACAACTAAACCTAGTTTCGTCTTCATATCATTAATGGCAGCATTCAGCAAAACACTAAAAAATAAAAGCATAAAAACTTTCTTATAAAGAACATACCTTTCCATAAACTTGAGCAAATCCAGAGACATCTTTGCTCTCTCTGAGCTCCAAAACCTTCTCCTGTCCAGTCTCACAGTCTTCACCACCAAAGCTCGTTTCAATCTCACTCTTCTTTTCAACTCTCCTAATTCCCAAGTCCATCCAAAACACCATCCCAACAAAAAAAACGTACAAGCCAACAAACCCAACAGCTTGCCAAACAAAAATTTCCCCACTCAAGTAAACATAAAACAAGAACAAAGCAGCCATCAAATAAAATCCCACATCCCTAACAAAACACCCAGCATCGACACTAAACGGCGCCGCATAAATCGCGACGAACCCGACAACAAAAGCGGACACGAAAGCACCGGCCGACAGAATCGCGCCAAACCCAGTTCGGTACTGGCCCGTACGGAGCGCGACGACCGAGGAGAAGATGTCGGGAGAGCCGTTACCGAGCGCCAGAAGGGTGACGGCGGCCATACTGGGGGACAAATTCAAGAGAATGGAAAGCTTAGTGGTGACTACAGAGAAGTGGGATTGAGCAGTTTTGATGAGAATGTAAAAGAAAAGTAGGGAAAAGAGAGAAAGAGAGGAAATGGAGAGAAATTTGTTCTGGTTGAAAAAACAGAAGTGGAGGGAAAGATAGTTGAGAAAGCCATTGGAGGGATGAGTTTCGAGGGAAGAACAACTTGTGAAGAGTGATCTGCGTGGAATTTGTGATGAAGAAGAAGGGGATTTGAGAAGGAAGAAGAGGAAGATGAAGAGAAGAGTTAAAATGAGAGATGATGTTCTGAGGAAGGAAGTGAATGAAAATGCTTCCATGCCATGGAAGCAAGCGATTAGAACTCTGAAAATTACAGATGTTTGAGGAGTGAGATTTCTTAGAGTGAGGAGTGCAGAGTCCGTATGGATTTGTGTTTCTCTGCTATTGGATCATTTTTGGTTTCGGCTTCTGGAATCTTTAACGCGTTTTGCCTACCAAAGCTCAGAGTGAGGAAAATCAACTATACATGTTTTTTTTTTTTTAATTAACATGTAATTTAAGCTGAGCCGGTGGATTTTTTTTTTTTTGAAAATGACGTATTTCCCTAATTTAATAGGCAAATATCTTTAATTATTAAGAAAACACAGATATTCTTAACATTTAGATAAATAAATAAATATCCTAAACTTTTATTTTTATTAATTAACTAATTATTTTATATTATTTATATCCCTTATTTTTTATATAATAATAATATAATAATATTTTATTTAATTATAATACTTGACTCTTTATTTTAATAGTTTTTACAATATAATTTTTTTAAATATAATAATTTATTTTATATTTAATATTTTTTTACAATATATTGAAGAATAAATATATTTTTAATTTGTTATTTTAATAAAAAAAATTAGAAAACAAAATATTATTAAAAAAATTTAAATAATTTTAAATAATGAGTTAAATTAAACTCATTTTAAAATATTTATATCTTTTTTTCTTTTTTTAACAATAAATTTGATATTTAATTGTTAAAAGGATTTTGAAATATATTTTAATATTTTATTCTTATATTAATATTTTTATTTAAAAGATTATATTATATTTATTATATTTTTCTTTAAAAAAATTATGAAAATGTAAATAAAAAAATAAAAAAAAATTTAGTATTATTTGTTAATAGAATTAATAATTGAACATATTTTATATTCTTATTAACCAATATAATTTAATTTTAATTAAAAAAATAAAAAAAGAAGAAAATTTTTTATTATTTTTATTTGTAATATATATATATATACCATGTATTTATTGTTTATATTTTTATTTATATTTTCATATATTTTTAATATTTTTTTAAAATATATTTAAGAATAAATAAATTTTTTAATTTGTTATTTTAATAAAAAAATTAAAAAAATATAATTATTAAAAAAATTCAAATAATGAGATAAGTAATACTCATATGTTAAAATATTTTTAATTCTTTACTTTCACTTTTATAATAATAAATATTTAATTATTAAAAATTTAATTAAAATATTTTTAACGTTTTATTTTTACATGTAATATATTTATTTAAAAAATTATATTAAATTTATTATATTTTTTTAAAAATATAAATAATAAATACATGTTATATATATATATATATGACAAATAAAAATAATAAAAATTTTCTTCTTTTTCTATTTTTTAATTAAAATTAAATTATATTGGTTAATAAGAATATAAAATATATTTAATTATTAATTTTATTAACAAATGACAATAAATTTTTTCTTTTTTTTAATTTTTTATTTATATTTTCATAATTTTTCTCAAGAAAATTAAATTTAATATAATTTTTTAAATAAAAATATTAATATAAGAATAAAATGTTAAAATATATTTTAAAATTTTTTTTAACAATTAAATATTAAATTTATTATAAAAAAAGAATATAAATATTTTAACATGAGTTTAATTTAATTCATTGTTTAAATTTTTTTATAATATTTTGTTTTTCAAATTTTCTATTGAAATAAAAAATTAAAAATATATTTAATTTTGAGTATATTGTAAAAAAAATATTAAATATGAATTAAATTATTATATTTAAAAAAATTATATTATAAAAAATATTAAAATAAATAAAATATATTATAATTAAATAAAATATATATATATATTATTATTATATAAAAGATGAAAGATACAAATAATAATAAATTAACTGGTCAATTAATAAAAAATATTTGTCCAAATATTTTTCTATTTATCCAAATATCATAAGACTATCTCTTTTCTTTTAAACATCAGAAATATTTGTCTATTCCAGCAAACGAAAAAAATGTCATTTTTCTTTTTTTTTTTTTTCGTTATACTGATTTATTAGACGAGTAAATAAAACTTTTTATTATTATAAATGAAAAACACTACAACGTCGTATGATCCCCAATCACTTGAAGGACAGTCCGTGCTGTGTGCGCGCTCTACTACCCAAGATGTACGGCTTTTGTATTAACTGCAGCAACTGCTTTGCATTAACATTTTAACTAATTTACATGTACTGAAGTTTCCAGCATGAATCAAAATTATATTACATTATTCGACTGTCTGAAATGAAGTTACCGGCGGCCAAACTTTCTGAACAACCACTTTCTCCGACGATTAACATCCATTTCAATGAAGATCTTGGCATTTTTCTCATCTTCTAGGAGTTGAATGGCTTCCAAGAAGAGTTCATCATCATCCATGCCTGGTACTGTTTGAAGTGCATCGACCATGCTTTCAATCGAGTTGAAATCTCTGTCTTCTTTGTTACCTGCCCATGCCTCGATTAAATATGGCTTCTCCTCAAGTGCGTCGAGTATCTCTTCCTTGATTGGTCTATGAACTTTTCTGGAATAACTAAATGCTGGTGAAGTAGCAGATTTTCGCTTTTTCCTCCTATCAGATATGTCAAACTCGGCAGCAGGAGTTTGCAAATCTCTAAAGATGTTATCATCATTCTCAGTTTTCACACCCGTACTACTTAATCTTCCATTCAAAGTTTCATAACCATATATCATACGCAAAACATTATATATACGAAGGCTTCTTTCTCTGAATGCAAACAAATCTGCATTCTCCTGCAAAACATTGTAGCATATAGCAAATAATTATTATGCATGTTTCAGTATATTCATTCACATAGCTAGGCTAGTATGGATTTAGAAAGAAATGCACCTGGATATAAGCTTCCCAATCGTCATCATCGGCAATCACTGTTTGCTGAATGTCATCCCACACAAAGCCATTCCTACTGAGGAAGTCTGTGATGTTGTTATATTCCTCCATCAAGCTAAAATACAGTTCTTCCAGTACCCCTTTGTCACAAAGAAGTCCAAACTTTTTATTGAATGATGCAATCATCCAGGCCCAAGCGCGATCATTAAATCTATGACCAATCTTATTCCCTCTATGCACCTGCTCCAACATAAGGTCAACAAAATATCTTTCCATTGGCTTTGTCCAATGCAGCCTTGCAGAATTACCACTATTAGGGGATCGATCATCTTCTTCTTCACCTACAAATTCAACACAATTATGCAATTTATCTCAGGTTCAAATGATATAAAGCAAAAGGAAAAAATTTACATACTATATTTACCTGCATTCAAAAAGAACTACTTTTGTCATATAGAATACACCTTTTCTGTTTTGTATAAATAATAACTTTTAAGATTTAAACACAAAACCATGCAACAATATTTTTCAAAATGAACAGCGAAGATCAATTATAGAAGTAACGGCACTAATATAACACTTGCAATCAAAGCAAAGCAATTGGTTCAAGTTCAATTTTATTCTTTCTTCTTTCACTCATCAAAAATAGTCATAGTTCACTGTCAGGTTTGAAGTTACAAATCTTTTGCAAGTCACAATTCATTGGCAACAACTTTTTAAATGCATAGCAGAAAATCATGGGGGAGAGAATCATACCAATTTCTACTCCAAGGGGATAGTCCTCAGTATCTGCAGAGTAACTAAAGCAGTTTGGCTCTCCATCAGTGCTTGTATTTCCATATATCAAGAACAAATCATTGAAATTCGGCAGAGTTCTATTGCGATATGGACGTGCTTCAGGATATTCCTGTATCGACCACTGTGAGCTACATGTGACTCAAATTTTTTAATCACCAGAGAAATTAAGAAAGGCACCTTGACATAAGCATCCCAGAGATCATGATGAGCAATTATCATCTGTTGCATTTCATCCCAAATGAATCCACCCTGGTCAAGTAAATTTTTCATGTCGTTGAATCGCTTCTTCAAGTTCATGAAACGACTTTTTAAAACATCTTTATTATGTTGAGATCCAAATTCTACTCTAAACTTTTCAACCATGTCAGCCCAGGCTTGTTTGCTGAACTTCTGATCAATCATGCCCCCTTGACGAACTTGCTCAAGCATTAGATCAATGAAAAACCGGTCCATTGGTGGTGTCCAATCAGTCCTTGAGCAGCAGTCATTTTTATGTTTGGTTCCTTCAACAAATTTGAAAAATAGTATATGTTGGAAAAAGTACTCTTTCTTATGCTTACCAGGACTAATAGTAACATAGGATAAATCATGTTAAAACAGTTACAGATGCATGATAAGATAGAAGTCACTAAAATACTCCACGGTATGAAAATGAATACACATGTTGTAAAACAGTTTAATGCAGGTACAACCATCTTCCAAAATTTTCAATGGCTGAAATCCAAATTACTAATTTGGGTAACGGTCAAAGGATCCTTTGAACAAAAAGTTCTAATACAATGTAAACAATGAAAACTCACCGTGACCATTACAAGTAAAATTTTGACTTGATCGGTTGCCAATTCCATCAGAAGTTGGATTCCCGTAAATCAAGCACAAATCATTATAATTTGGCATAGGTATGGTTCTGTATGATTCTGCATCTGGGTGTTCCTACATGCACCATATGTAAGTTCTTTCCAATAGATAAGAAATGTAAGGCTCAATAATAAACAGTGTACCTTGATATAAGCAGTCCAAATATCACCATATGCTGTGACCATCTGTCTTCTTTCATCCCAGGAAAACCCCTTCTGTTCAAGAAGATTTTTCATATCACTGTATACCTTCCCTAAACTTTTATGACGAATCTTCAAAAGATCTTTTTCATTCTGTAACCCAAATCTGTCAAGAAATGACAAACCCATATCTATCCATGCTCTGTTGCTGAAAGTGTAACCAATCCTATTCCCTTTATGCACTTGCTCTAACATAAGGTCAATGAGAAAGCGGTCCATCAATGGCGTCCAGTCTGTTCTTGAACAATCTCTATTTTTATCAAATTGGATTTCTTCTCCTACAAGTAAAAGAAACTACTTAATTATTACAATAGTCAACGAAAAATGATGATTTGAACATTTATCAATACGAAAATGACACTTTTTCCTTATTTGGTGATGTTATAATTAGTGCTTGCCAGGTAAATAAATAAACATTGTCAATCCTGCTTCACATCCATCCTAGACTGGAGAAACTTTGGGTTGAGAATTACATTGCCCAGGAAGATCTAACTTACGTTGCTGACGAAGAGTGACATTTATAAACTTAATTAAACTACTGACAACCACAAATAAGCCACTATCCAACCTACAATTCCCAACTTGATGACAAAAAATGAAACTCTACCTGTCTTGGCTTGTGAAATATTACCCTTGTGATTGTTTTCTCTGCGCATGTGATTTGAAGGTCCTCTGTTGCTTTTATTTGCATATATCAAGCCCAAATCTTGATAGTTCAGCAACATCTTTTTTCTGTATAAAAGAGCATGTGGATGTGCCTACATCCAACGAGGCAAGTGAAAAAAATGACAAATACAAACTTCCTCCTCAAATGGAACTAGTAACATACCTTGATATACTTGTCCCAAATATCATCGTCAGCCACTATCATCTGCTGTTTTTGATCCCAATAAAATCCTCTTTGATCAAGTAGACTTTTGACATCAACATAATACTTGAACAGTTTCTTATAACGGTGTCTTAAAAACCTTTTACGATGCTGCAAACAAAATTTCGCATTGAACAAGAAAAGCATATCTCTCCATGCCTGTTGGGTGAATGAATTTTTTCTCTTATTGCCCCTTCTTAATTGATCCAGCATAAGCTCAATGAAATATTGATCCATTTCTGGTGTCCAATCTGCCTTTGTAGGTTCCAGACATTCCAGGGGAATGCTACTCATTTCAACACCTGAAATGATAAAAAGGTAATGACCATCAACAAATGCAAACAATATTTGATAATATTATAAAAACAAACTCATGCTCCTAACTATTAATGTTACGAAAATCAATTTCTAGAATAAAAACAGAGTCAAATATTCTAGAAACTAATACCACCTCCAGAAAAATGCAGCATAATCTCATGCTCATTATCTGGACGCATAAGGTAAGTTTAATGCCTTATTAAGCTTACGATAAGCTATGGGCATATTAGATTGCATCTAAATATTGAGGTTTTTAAGGTTACAGAGACAGTATATATACACAGTCCTCAATTCACAAAATTCTAGTAAGGATAAACTTGCACCAATTTCATAAATGAGTTTCAGTGGAGTTGCTAATGACTTTTTCGTGCCCCATGCTTGCTCTTTAAAATTAAAAGTTAGAGCTTGCTTGAAGTAGCATGTCCAAATGGGTTCACCACAAACCCAACCAACCAGACGCATTTCAACGCAACCTTACTTGGGTCACAAACAGAAAAGTAAAACACACCAGTAGTCACCACTTGGACATCATCATCTAAGTCCATATCATGACTTGAACGGCTGTATCTTCCATCAGCTTGTGTATATCCATATATCAAGCACAAATCATCAAAATACACCAATGCTCTATTTCTAAAGGCTTGTGCATCCGGATTAGCCTGCATATGCATAAGTGAAATTACTATCATGATAAAAGCAGACAATAAAGGACACTAACATGAAGAGACAAGTTACAAACCTTGATATAAACATCCCAAGTAAGCCCATCGGCTATAACCTTTTTACGGGTATGATCCCAATAAAATCCATTCTGTTCAAGAAGATTCTTCACATCATTGTACTGCTTCCAGAAAAATGAGTAATGACTTTTCAAAGTATCCCTATCATATTTTGTCCCAAATTTTGCATTGAACATGGTCATCATATCAGTCCAAGCTTGTTTGTTAAATGTATGGCCCAATCTATTCCCCCTATGCAGCTGGTCCAACATAAGATCAATAAAATACCGCTCCATTGTCATAGTCCAACTTAGCCTCATGATGCGATCACTAGCTGTAAGGTTTTGGCTTCCCATTTCTTCCCTTACAAAATTGCAAATATCATTGAAAGCGCAATCTTACAAATTTCTTCACACATAAATAATGCAAATAATATCTAGCAACTTTCCCAACTACACTTACCCAAAAAAAGTCGCTTCTAAGACCATGCATAGCAAATGTAAAACCTAGTTTTGCGGGTACTTGATGAAAATGAACTTATTGCAACTATCTGCACAAGCATTTCACACATTCCCCGAAAAGGCAAAAGTTGCATTCAATTTAGCACAATACACAATTTGCACAAATTATATTCAGAATTACTGATATTGCTTAAGTTTTACTATGCTTAGCTTTTATATACAAGTACATATAACAGCATAAATGCTTAATAGTAGCCGAATAAAAAAAAAATTTTTAAAAAAAGCAATAATCAAATGTCGAACTTAAAATTTGCTATAGCAGTAAAATTTTATACTGACGAAACTAAAAGAAAACAAAACAAAAGAGAGTTTACAAAATTGTCAAGTAACACAGGTGGAGGAGACAGAATCAGTTAAAATTGTTAAATTTCGTTTGGTAACCAAAATCGGAACTCATTATTTTACGCAAAATTCGTGTGTATACGAAACGTCGTCGGTTAGGGGTTTCATACCTTCTATTTGAAAATGCAGGAGCAGAAGAACGATAGAGAGGGCGAAACAAGGAAAACGTCGTCGGATTTGTCTTTTCGAGTTTCTGCTGTGGAGCTGGAAGTCGGGTCAGAGGTCTATTCAGGGCTTGTTTGGCTACTTGGAGTAACAAAATCCGGTTTCGGAATGGGATTAACTCTCCCTTTCCTTTTAAGTGCCGTTCGGTCCGCGATTTAAAAATTATTTTCGAAAATTTAGATATAATTTAAAAATAAAAATTATATTTTTAGTATTTAAAAATATATTTAATATAATATTTAAAAAATATTTTTTTTAATTTTGAAAATTATAAAAATATATTTGATATAGTTTTTGAAAAGAATAAAAATAAGAATATGTGTTTGATTGGAATTATTTTTAATAATTTTTTCTATTAAAACTTTACCAATAATTAAGTCCAAATCTTTTATTAATGTTAATTATTTCAAAATTATATTTAAAATATATGAATACAAATAATATAAATCAGTTATTTCCTTAAAAGATAAATTTAAAAAATAGTAAATGACTAAAAAATACTTGAAGTTCGTTTAATGTAAACATACTGAAGCATAAATATTATTTAATTAAACTTAAAAATATTTTAAATATTTTATATAAATTTGAATGATTTTAATACAAATTCTCAATAATAAAAATTCTAATTTATATATACAATTACAATTTTTAAAAGTTTTCACTAAAACAAATGAATCCTAATTGATTATATGTATAAGCACAATTATTATAAACCTAATAAATATTAGTGTATAGTGGTTAGAAATTTAAGTTTAGAATGAAATATTATACATATAATAAATTTTAAATTTGTAAATTTTAAAAACAAATTTAAAATAATTAAAAATAATTTTTGAATTGTGTTGAGATACGATCAAGATAAAGAACTTATAAATGAAATAGTTTAAGACATAGTTATTTTTCTATATGTAATATAAAGAACTTATACATAAAATAGTTAATGTTGATGCAGAAAAATATCAACCCTGATGAGGTGAGATATTAGATGAGTTAGTATTCAGATCAAAGATAAATGTCTAGTCAATAGTTTAAGCTCAATTTTCCACACCTATTCTAACTTCATTCTGGTTCTGAGGAATCTTTCTAAGATGATCTTTCACGCGTCTCTGAGCAACAAGCCAAGTTGTCATGAGCCATCCTCATCTCATATCCTTATTGACCATAGTCCCAAGGCAGACAAATCCTTTTACAATAGATAATATAATTAAAAGGAAGATGTTGCAGATTTTTCAGCGAGCCAACTCCCACGCTCAAGTCAGTACCTTAAGAGGGTGAATTTAAGACTTGATTTAAGTAGCACAAAATGACATGCACAAAGTTTGTTTATGTAAAAAGGAGAAAATCAACCAAAATGTACACAAAAGACTTAAATGTGAGGTAAATGTGGCCCTTTATATGGCAAAAATAGTAGATAAATCTTAAAAAAGCACTTATAATGAGTGTTTTAAAATTGTCTTGAGAAAAACATAAAAACAAATAAAGTCTTCTTCTTGTTTTCTAGAGTGAGAAAGTGTGGAGTAACTTATAGATCTAGTGAGAAAGAATAAAAATAAGCCAAAAACTAAAGAAGACCTCACTTTTACCTTAAGATAAATGCTTTTATATATCTCACCTTTCTTGACTTGTGATTGATTGGAAATATTGCCTTAATTTTCCATATTTTTACCTTTTCACGTTTTTACCATTTGAAACCTTATCTTAAAGTCAAAACTAAGGATACGTGGTAAGCTTAAATTAGTTTTCATGATTTTATCCAAAATTACAGGCTGGCACAATGTAATTCGAGTAGAAGATTATCTTATCCCTTAATTACACATGGCAAAAGTTTATTCGCTTTTATTTGTGGTCTCCCAAATACTGATAGTGTCAAGTGGATCCATTTTCAGCCTCCTAAGAGCTGAACTATCTCTGTGGTTAGATAGCTATTTCAAGCGGTATCAGGTGGTACCCCTAAGTGACCTGAAAACATAGAAAACCTTTTTCATACTTTTGGAGACTAAATTTCTTAACTTTTGAGATTATTTCAAAGTGAGGTCTATTCCTTTGTTCTTTTTTTGTGGATTATTGATTATAGGTCATGTGGCACCTTTCATGTGAACACCCTTTAATCTACTTGAAGTTGTTTCTTGGGTCAGTAGGGATCCCTCGTGAGATGGGTTTCAACATGAGTGAATCGTCCTATAAATGCTAGTTAGAACGTCGTGGGTTTACTTACTGTCATGTGTCCAATCTATTTTTACTCCATAACAGTTAATTTTTACAATCTAGATCCTATAAAAAAAAAATATAATAGAAGAGTTGTAAATGTAAAAAGTATAATTAAGATAAAAAAAAAATTGTATCCAAAGTTGATTCAAATACAATAAAAGAAAAATGAAAAAAAATGACTTTTTATCGTTTTTTAATTTTACACTGAGTTTTGTAATCCTATTCAAAAACTGTTTTTAAATTAGATTTCAACTAACTTTAACCAAATGTGTATTTTAAGGATTTATTATATTTTTTATTTTCAAAAACACAAAATCATATTCAAATACTATATTACACGGTCTTTATATTTTTCTCCTCTTATTGTTTAATTTTGTAGGTAATATGTATATGTACCATTTTTAGAAAAATATCTTTACCGCAACCAAATTTTTTATTACGTTTTTTTTATGTTTTTTAAATTTCTTAAATTTTAAATTCAATTATCAAATTTATTAAAATATTAACATATATATTAAAAGATTTAATTGAAGAAAAAAACTCGAAATATGTACCATACTTATTTGCAATCAAGTTACACATAATCCAAAATTGTCGAATCTCCAAATCTAAATTTTTATGGACGAGTTTTCGATACATTTAACGAGGAACAACCACCAAAAACTATAAATAAAAGGAAATTTAAGTTAGGATTGAAATTGTTTAATTGTGTGTATGCTTTTTGTTTTTTATTTCTTTTCTTTCTAAACACCACCACATTTTGGATTATGATATAATTTAATTTTTCTTTTCTGTTTCCAAAGGGATTTTGTGTGCTTACAACCATATATGGTTAACTTTTTATCAAGACTATTTCAGATAATAAAGAAAAATATACCTACTATAAACATTAAGACCGTACAATAGTATTATGATACTTCTATTGTGCCTTAAAATTAAAAGTAGGGATGACAATGAAGCAGGGTGGGGTGAGTAGACATACCCCGTTCTCTATTCTATTTTTTATTTTAACTCCCATTTTTCGTCTTATTTTTCAATAAATTTAATGAAGTAGGGATAGAAAATTCTCACATAGGGAATAGATTCTTTATCCCCATATCAATTCTTTGTTTTATATTATTTTATAAATTAATTTTACTAATATAAGAATTTAATTAACTTAAATAAAAATATTATTAATATATTATTAAAAACATAATATAAGATCTTTTTAATTTTTTACTTTTTATTTGTGTATTCTATTTTTATAATATTAATTCATGACCTCACAATTTTTTATTACTAATTACATTTAATTATAATATATAATTTTAAAATTATAATATAAAATTTTATTTACATACATAAAATTTAATTTATAAATTATAATATATTTATATTATGTTTTTAATGGAGAATGAAATAAAAATGAGTTGAGAAAAACTAAATCAAACCTCATCCCATTAATAAATTAGAAATTAATTTCTCCCCATTCCACGCCCTCGTTCCTCATAAATTTATTTGAATTCTCTCCCGTTTAAGATAGATCCCCTTAAGCTTGGAACCCATAAAAAATTTTTCCTCCCCTAATTAAAAGTAAGAAGTGTCAAATAATATCAACTTGTAATGAGATCCACACGATTTTTCTTCATGATCAATCGGTTCATTCTTCTTTTCATGCAAACACTTATCTCCCGGCTCACAATCACGAGTTGCTAGTATGAATCTTATACAAACAATACTCGTAAGCTAACGAGGAACTGAGGCTCAGAGGGGAATACAGGCAACAAAGCTAAACAACGGGGGCCAAACTGCAAATAAAGAGAAAAATCATAATCCAAGATTTTGCAATAAAGTATTCGGTGTTTAAAAGATCCAAGAAACATTCGTTTCACTTCATGGAACAAGAAAATTTTCCTGTTTCCAGTTTCTGGTTCAGCTGACATTTCATATCCCCTCACAGAGCTAAAGTTACAGCAAAGATGTAAACTCAATACATTCTTATCTGTATTCCTCAGGCAACCGGTATCCAGACATGACTATTTTGTCTGCAAACATCTTGCCTGTCTTGGGCATGACATGCCAGTGCAACGTCAGGTTGAATTCTTTACCGCGGAGATTGTGGCCCTAGATGGGAGAAAAAAGAGAAGCTAATAATTAATTTTCTGTTCATACAAGAAAATGCCTAAGTTGGACAGAATGTGGAAGTAATTCTACAGGGTGGCATACCTGATCAATGAAACGATATTTATTTGAGGTGTGAATGGAAAATTTTGCAAACTCTTTTGCAGGGATAATAGCATCCCAAAGAGAAACCTGCCAAGCAACGTATCAAAATCAATAAACCAGGGAGAAATCTTTAGTAGACAGCTGAGATTTGGAAAATTCTTATAAAATTGGCATCCCAGATGATATTGTCGTAATGGATGTTTATTAGCAGAAAACATACAAAAGCTATTCATTCTGGCACCTCTGCCCTACCTATTTACCTTCAGAGTCCATGTTCAAGTGCAAAATTTACAATAGTAAAGAAAGTGCGAGATTAGTAACAATGATACTTCCTAAATCACATGCACCCAGAAGCTTGAAGCTTTACCTGGTTTAAGGCATTCTTTGGAGTTTCATATTCAGCTGCTACAAAAATGAAAAGCTGCAACAAGTAGTCAGGAGAACAATTAAATGTTAAAATCAGCTTTAAGTCTGTGAAAAACTACCATAAAAGAAGCATCTGTATGGAAACAAACAAACAGAAAGATATGGAGTAAACCTGTTTTGTGTTCCATGTGAATAGTGACTGCAAGTCAGCAGTTATATTCAATGTCAGGCTGACCTACATCCAATGAAAAGCATCCTCTTAGAATGTAATTAATAGTAATGTAAAATCCTGCAGACTTATATGCATAGACGAAGAAGAAGTCATGAACGCAAGGACATGATACCCAAAAAAAAAAAAAAGAACAAATAATCATCAAAGAGTCAAAGTTATTGACATTCTTATTCATCAATTTGAGCTTCTATGTATAAAACAACAAATTCAGAGCCACCCATTGTCTTCCTACCACCCAAAGAAAAGTGCTACCAATCCAAAACGATCTAAATAGGAATTAGGAACTACAGGTTTTTGAGCCTCTAATGCAGATGAAAAGATGTGCTTCTCTTAGTTGTACAGAACACTTAACTCTCAGTAGGTAAGGTCTCGTGATAATTTCCCATCATATATACGTACTGGCTTAAAAAAATAACTATATGAAAAAGACCAAATAAGAATAAAAACTATAATGAAAACTTCCATTTGCTTTCACGAATTAGCTGAACTGACAACAGTTGCTTTTTCTCTATTTCGTATGAATGGCAATAAATAATAACTCAGCTCAACTTATTATAAGAAAATAATTAAGATAGAATTATCAAAGATTACACTAATTACCCAAAAAAAAAAAATTCTTTAAACAATTTCATAACTACAATCAATCAAGTCACAGTAAACAAACTAAAGGACAAAACTTTGTCATCAAATTTCAAATATCACAGAACCGATACTTAATTCCACGTATTAAACAAAAAAATTAACACTAAAATCATGTAAAAAAATGGCAATTACCTCGTCGTTTCCATGCGGCTGCTTCTGAAACCAATTGATATTCAGTATCTGCAATAACAAAAGAAAAAAACCGGTAACAAAATCGATCTAAAACAAGAAAAGGTAACTTGCGTTTCCAAATTCTAACGGATCTAAGGAGAAAACGCAACAGATCTTGTAAGGTCAGATGAGTGTTGACCTGGATTTCAGCAGTGGGAGAAGGAGTATTAAGATTATCGGAGAGAGAAGCGATGGCGCACATTAACGCCAGAATCGTCACGGCGAACGTCAACAAAGCGTTCGCTCTGTACCCAAACGAATGCATTTTTCTGTTTTTACCGCCGTCGTCGCAGCTGCCTTCGATTTTTCTTTAAAACGAACGTTTTGGCTTTCGGGGTTTTAATACAGAGGTCAAGTTTGCAAAGCTTTCTCTTCTGCTATTGGACGATACACGTAGTTTGTGAAAAATCGGTGGGCTTCGAATGTTGACGTGGATGCTTAGTTTACATGGTAATTATGGGAAAGACCCTATACTCTTTTCTATAGACCAAAACAACCTCGTTAATTTCAAACATGTATCAAACATCCCCTAGTCGAGACGAGAGTTAATTGTTTTCCTTTTTATCAGAAATCTCTCACATTATTTTTTTATATTAAACAAATAAAAATCAAATTTGGTACAATATTTTGATGTGAGTGAAATTTAAATCTCATTTCTCTTAGATCAATTATTTTAAAAAAAATTCTTAATTAACTAAATACACAATCACTAGAATGAACTTCATTTCGTGTGTAAAATTTTTGTAATCTCTGAAAGTTTTTAATCTTTTATATCATATTTCAATATATAAATCTTTCTATTATATTCTTTTTCTTGATTTGTACTCCCTTACTATCAAATGCTACGCATATACGCGAGAGAATGTTAATAATGTGCAAAATAATTATTGACTTTATTATTAGGTTATTTCTCTCGTAAGAGGCTGCAATTTTTTGTTAACAAGAAGATTTACATGCATGACATTGACCAAGCAAAGCATGCTGCATGCAGCCAGTAACACGTGTAAGATGTCAAATTATCATGAAAAATCTCAATTATTTGATCATATAGATATTAGTCATCTGAAGTTTCATCCAAATTTATTATATACTTTGATTATTGGCACTGAAAATGTTAAAGATTGCAGTTAATAGCAAAGTTCTTATTCCATTGTTTTCACATGGTACAACTTGACTTTACATAAAACCCTTCTTCAGTTTAGTTTCACTCATCTATGGGGTTGCAGCAGTACTGAAATTGAAGTTACCGCAAGTTGTCCTGCGGAACAGCAACAAAGAGCTAAAACCCAGCCTCGATCCGGCCAAATCAAACTGCAGAAGATTATCCTGGATCTGATGCTACCCAATAATGATGGAAGCTCTAGGCCGAAATCCTCCATCAACAAAAGCCAAACATGTTACTCCAGGTCTTGCCTGCACCATCGAATTTGCGCCAGAAATCGTCCACTTAACATTATGGTTCTGCAGCACGAAGTCGATGTTTGGAACTCAAGGGCCGAGTTTTGTGTTGCTTAATTTCCTGGAATAGTAGCATACTCTGAATGGAGGTACTGGCGGTTTCAGTTGTGGGATTCCGGAAAGCTGGCTGGTGAAGAACTTGGTGATGGATTGGTACATTGAGTTTTCCAAGACTGTGAAGGGTTTTATTGTGCTATTCTTTGTGCCTCCTGTGCCTGCATTCGCGTTGAACTGTAACAGTGATCTGTTTATTGGAACAGGTTTGTTGTTCACTCTGATAGATGTTACACCGATGTAGTATTTTCCTTCTCGGCTGATTGTTAATGGAGTGAAGCTCAGTTGACGCGAAACATCCACGCCTGGACGCATGAAATAAGGGCCATCTCCGAAGAACATGGCCCCATTGCTGGAGGTGGAAGAAGGAAGACACAAGGCAAATTTTGGAGGGAATACGAAGTGTGAAGCGAGTTGCGTTGGCAGAGAAATTGGTGCATGGCCTAATCCAGCTATTCCCTGCACATTTTTTGGGAAACCTTTCTGAAGAAGAAATGAAGGAGCACAAGCAAAAAGGAATTTGGGGACTGTAGCCAAAGGGCCAGGATTTATCCCATTAGTTGATTGAATTGAGAGCACATCTTGGGCAAGCTCGGCCATAGCAGCCTGGCGAGTCACGGGGTTCAGCGCCATGAGCCCACGTGTTGTTATGGCAGCCGGGTCGAGCCCTGGAGGAACAAGTGTGGCAATAAGGAGTGTTGGCTCTGGCGCATTGAGTTGAGTGGAAAAACGGTGCGTGGTAAGTTGTTGACAAGTAGTTTTGCTCGCAAGTAACCCAAAGAAATTGCCAGTTTAAGTGCATAACAAAAGGAACTGGCTTCAGAGGAGTTCTCTTCTGAATGTTGGTGACAAAAAGATGTGTGGATCTATCTTTTTGGACGGGGAGAACAAGCTTGTTCGGTTTGAAAGTTGTTGGCTGGGATTTTGATTCTGATGTGAGGATGAGGACAAAGGAGATGAGGAAGAAAATGGGAAGGAAATGAAAGGAAGAAGGAGCCATTGTGGAATGTAGATATTAAGCTTGCTTGCACATTGGAATTTATGGAGAATTTTTGTGGCTCTAGTGTTGTCAACTATGGATGTTTTAGGTGTGCTCATAGATAATGAGAAGATTTTTGGAACTATTTTGGGATGGATAAGCAAGTTCACATGCCAAATTTGGCTAAGGGAGGCAAAAAGTTGGCAGCTTAATAAGAGAACAAATATGAGTTGGCGAGAGGAAGCCACATGGCAGTAAAAACTAATTAGAAGAGTTTCACTACCAGCCAAGTAGCCATGCAATATGCAATGATGTATGCATGCATAATTGCATATTTCTTTGTAGCATTAGGCCATAAATAGGCTCGGGTGCAACGCCTAGCCCAGATGGTCTTAATGGCCTCCTAGCCAGCCTAAGGCGCCAGCCAGCCTCAAGGGCAAATTTAAGATGGGATAACAGGATGCGGAAAATGCAAAGTGGAAATATTTCCTCTCACTAGCAAATCTGAAAAAGCAAGAGATGGAACTTCTTGATAGAGAATTAGAACTGGAGGTGGTTTAAAGTGATTGTATAATTGAAGAGTTCAAACTTCAGACGATTTTTGAGTCAAAAAGATGAAGACAAATTGAGCTTTTCATTGGAATGAATGGGGATTGATGCCTAAATGTTTTCCATGTTTGAAATGAAAGTTTGCAGCCAACATGTGAAATAAAGTGAATCTGGATGGATTCATCTCTTCTTTTGAGAAAACCACTTATCTACAGTCTAATGTATTAGACCTAAAGATCAAGAATTTCAAGAAAAAGAAAATCGGAGGGGCTTCAAGCATAGAAGAGAAGGAATGAAACAAAGATCCACAATGGGACATGTTATATATATTTTAAACATTGCACCATTGTTGTATAAGCAAATACTACAAAACCACAAAAACTCTTTTAAGTGGAACTAAGTACAAGCCAAAATATAAGATTGACTAATCTAAAATCTTTTACATGATACTACAACTATTAGCATTCTCATCACTGAAGAAGTGAGTGTAATGATCAGCAGCAGCTGCTGGCGCCATCGGCGGTGGTGCTCCATAGTTCATTGGTGGATACTGTCTAGCATACATCATTGGTTGATACATGTCATTCCCATTCATCCTCTGTGGATTCATCATCATACCCATGTATTGCTGATTATAAGGGTTGCCTGGCCCCGGTGCCATCCCTTGGTAGTATCCACCGTTCATCGCTGCCCCGGCAGGCAGTCCTTGCACAGCCGGAAAACCACCCATCTGAGCCATAGGGTAATTTCCCATCTGGCCCATTGGATAGTTACCCATCTGGCCCATTGGACGCATCTGGCCCATTGGACCCATCTGGCCCATCATAGGTGCCATTGGACCCATCTGGCCCATCATAGGTGCCATTGGACCCATCTGGCCCATATTCTTGCCACCATTAACATTCCCATTACCCTTGCCACCTTTGCCGCCTCCATGATTAGCCACATCAAAATCATAAACATCATCTTTCATTTTCTTCATATCAAGGACTCCACCATCAAAATCATTCTTGTTTCCACCTTTTTTGGGCCCATTGCCATTATTTTTTCCACCAACTCCACTGCCATTCTTTGCAGTCTTGCCATTCTTGTTACCTCCATCTCCACCATCTCTGTCCTTTTTACCAAATCCAAGTAACCCACCGCCTCCACTTTTTTTTCCACCATTCTTATCTTCTTTCCCTTTCTTTTTACCAAATCCGAAAAACCCACCACCACTACTCTTGCCACCATGTTTATCTTTGTTGCTGCCTTCATTCTTCTTAGCTCCTTTGTTATTATCCTTGCTTCCTTTCTTTCCATCCTTACCACCTTTGTTTCCATCTTTTCCTCCCATTATTTCTATAGGTATATCAAAACCTTTCTTAGAATTTCCACCACCTCCTTTTTTCATGTCCATTCTAGGCCCATTCATCATCATCATCATATTCATACCATGAGGCCCATTTAGCCCTTGGCCATTACTCTTGTTAGGCAAATGATGCCCACGACCATGTCCATGACCAAACTCATCATCATCCTCATCATCATAATCATCATCATCACCATCATCATCATCAAAATCATCTTTAAACTCATCATCATCAAAATCATCTTCAGGCATGTTGAATTTGCCTCCAGGTTTTTGGTTGTTGAACATCTTCATATCTTTAGATCCCTTGAATTGCTGCATCATTTGTTGTTGTTGCTGTGCTTGCAGCTGTTGGCCTCCCTTCGCTAATTGCAAGTTATTATTTCCTCCACCCTTCTGAGATTTGTTGTCTTTTCCACCCTTACCACCATTCCCAAAATTCATGTTCTTGAATTGGTTATTGAGAATGTTCTGGTAGTTGTTTGAGCCCTTTTGAGGCCCCCAAAGCTCTGCATGTTTTCCCAATTTCTCAAGCTTCCTTATGAGAATGGCCGGATCCACATTTCCTGTCACTGTCACTTTCCCTTGCTCTACATCAACATTTGTAGAATATACACCTATCCAAAAATTACAACACAGGTCAAAAAATTAATCTCCGGAAGAAAAATAATTTAAAAATTGTTTCACAGAAAAATCAAACTGAAAATATATTCAAACAAGCACGGAACACGGTCAGTAGAAGAGAGAAGCATACATACCATCAATTTTCTGCAGTACTCTCTTCACTTTTTGTTTGCAGCCATCGCAGTCTACGTTAACTCTGAGAACACAAGACTGCTACGAAAAGCAAACCATAGACAAGTATACCAGCATTAGAATAACTTACAAAGACTAAAAATTTGAAAGAAAATTGAAAAAGCATTAAGCTTTCGAGCGAGAATATGATGCAGCTAGCAGACTAATGGTGCTTACAGACATACTGGTGACATATACCTGAGAAAATGCATGATCTCAAACAAAATTATAAACTTTCATTAAACTGAAAACTAATTGGAAGTTGCTTAGAGAATAAATTTATTATACTAGACAAATAATCAAATTTTTTTTCCCGATTTTAACAAGCTCAAGTAAAAATATAGAATCAAGAACCCTTGTCAAATAATTAAGAAGAGTAAACAAGAGTTTAGAAAGAGAAAAAAATTCCCATGTGAGAATAAGAGGGATAATGAAAAGGGTATTAGAAAAACATGATTTTACAGCTTGGAAAACCAAAGAAAGACAGAAATAGACAGAGGACAGGGAGATACCTGTAACTTCATGAAATCTTGCTTATTCATGGTTTAAGATCTGAGACAGAGAGAAATGAACTGAAAAGGAGAGAAAGGAGAAAGCAAATGGTATTTTGCTTTGCCTTTGTTTGCTTGTGAGCTGAGAAAACAGTAAGAGAAACTGGAAAAACTCTGCAAATTATAGTACAGCGGAGAGTTAGAGGCGGTGGGTGGTGAGCATTTAACACTTTATCTTTTGGGAAGTAAGCAGGCCTCTAAAATAAGCACGGCTACAAGCTAGCTAAAGCATTTTTTTTGTTTTGCTTTGCTCTCTCTATAAATGAAAATTATTCAGGGTATTTTTGTATTGCTTGTGTGCTGTTTTCTAAACTTTAAATTTTATATGCATATATATATATATATATATATATAAAAAACAGTAGAGAAAGATAAAAGATAGAAGAGAAGAGAGTTTGAAGGCGGTTGCACAAGCAGCAAGGAAATCACATGGAAACATATATATATATATATAATATTAGATTTAGAGAGATAATAAATAAACAAATAAAATAATAAAAATAGACAAGAAGATTTTTTTTCCTTCCTCTTGTCTCAGTGAAAAACAAGTTTGGTAGATATGCGTTTGGCTTTGTTGTGATTGTACTAGCTCAGCTTAGCTGTACTGTACTAGGCTTTACTTTATCGATCTTATTTCAAACTTGCTAGGGCTTCCCTGTTCTGTTCCTGTTTCTCAACTTTACAACAAAACTTTTTTTTTATAATAATTATTAACAAGCTTTTGTTTTTCCCTTTTTCTTAAAAAAAAAAGAAAAGAAAGAAACTGGACAGTAAGTTTTGGAAAAAAATTTGTTATATAAGAAACCTTTTATTGTTATAAAATATTTAAAATCCGTTCTTTAATGTCTTACGCTCTAAATAGCATGTTTATATTATAAGTTCAAAGTTTTATCATCATGTTAATGTAAAAAGATTAATATATACAAAGTACTTTTTGCTTTCCAATCGTGATGAAACACGTATACAGTAATCATTATTCAATAAAATCATGGGATTGTTTGAAATTAAATGTTAGTGTTGAACAGCCTAAACACGTATACTGTGAAGTGCAAGTAACAACTAAAAAGAGCAATCATGTTGAAGAAGAATAGACTAAACCACAAAGAAAATTTAGAGACCTACTTTTACTGGGTAAGATAAATAATATTTTTTTATATAAAATTTTATATTAATTATAAATTATTATATATAAAATAAATTTAATAGTTAAGATTATATTTAATATATATTAATTATAAATATATTAATTATATATTTAATCATCTTAATTATTAATATATTTTTATTTAATTATTTTTATAATTAATATAAAATTTTGTATAAAATAATTATTGATAATTTATATATATATATATTTATATATGCACTACAGACATACATCATCAGCTTTAATTAAGGCAATGAACCAGGTGGCCTACCTAGCTACAGAAACTCTGATGTCTCCCCGCTTCTCATCACCTTCCGAATTTTGGATAATAACATTCCGCTTCCTAATTTTTCATATCTTTATAAATATAGATATAATTATTTTATCTGTATCTAATCAGTCCCTATATAATTTGATGGCTACTCTCATTCCCGCCTGGGGCAATTATTAGGAGTAGAATTCACCCATAAGCCATTGTTACGAATAAATTTTTTAAATTATATTTTACTAATAAAATAATAATTACAAAAAAAAATTATTTTTTTAAATGATTGGAATGCCCTATACTCGTAAATAACATATTTTTACATATAATGATCAAAATGCAAATATTTGAAGTATGATAAATTGTTTATTTGAGTAGGGATTATGACTTATTTGATATAACTTTAGAAACTATATTGTTAGTTGTAAAACTATAAACGAAAATTCAAGGACTTAATAAAATTACTATTCTATTCCGAAATTGATAGGGATAATAAACAAAAAAAACCAGGAGAATAATTTTAACCTCGGTGTATATAATGATACATTAATGTTAATAAACCTAGATCCCATCTTAAATTAAAATTAAAATTAAACATAAACATTGGGGCTAATTAGTTAATTATAACATTCTTTTACATCATTGTCGGAGCACATGGACAACCTAAGCTTTCACGTGTGTGTTTTGAATTCTTCACCATCGTATATAGATCATAGTAATCCATTACATATTTTTATACACATATATATATGTCAATGGTTGAATTTTTTTTACTTAATTTTTTTATCTTAATTTACATGTAAAAGCATATAGAGAGCATATATTACTATAGTAATTATATTTGTTAGTAAGAGTATTTATTTACAATTTAAGCATATGAAAGCATATGATTTGTCTCTCAGATAAGGTCAAGGCTCGAATATTTAGACATGAGAAATAGGTAAGTCAAGCAAGAGTGTGTGAAATTATGTTTTATTTCTGAAATAAATTTTTTCAATAATATATAATTTGGATGTTTGACTCTCTGAAATGGGAGACCATAGAGCTAGGGAAATGTGATATTGGAAATAGCAGAGCACATTACTAGTCTAAATTTATTTAATTCAAGTTAAGCAAAAACAAATCCGTTGTTATTATATTATTAATTGCCAAGAACCACATATTATTACTTAAAAAAGAATCCCAGGTAATTAAACAAATAATTTGACAATTTCATCAACTTACATTTCTACAATCATTTAATGCCATAACAATTTCTTTTTTTAAAAAATACCCATCTCAAATACATATTGTATATCATTATTAATGACTCAAAAATTTTTTTTTAACAATTTATTCAACACTAAATTACTATAATTATACATAAATTTAAAAATATAACGTTTATATTATATCTTTGTTTTCACTAGATTATCTCTTAAATTGTTACGAAACTTGTGAGAAAAAGGTTTCTTTGTTGGAAAAATTAATAAAAAAAAGGAAATTTATCGTAAATTAAAATCTTAATTGGGAAAAATAAAAAAAAAAAAACAAGGAGGTGGATTTCGCTTTAATACCATGTGAGAAAATTTTGTGAAAAAAAGCCATTTATTAAGTTCACACTCGGAAGCTTTTAGAAATAAACAAACAAAAGGAAGGGAAAAGCAATTCAAAAACATTTACAAGTTGTTCATGCAAATTTACAAAAGACAAACACTAAGAGTCAAAAAAATCCACAAATTAAAAGCAAATTCAATAATAATTTTCTCTGAGTTTGGACACATTTTTTTTTATTTATTTAGTTTTGATTTTTAAGAAGGCAAATCATTGTTTGTCGTTCTTAAAAGCCTAACCCATTTAGAAAACGTTGTCCTTTAATCTTCTTTAATTTCATGTTTGAATGGTGACAAAAAGGATCCCACTCAAGGGCACAACACCCACAGATATCATTTTCACAATATACTTTTTCTAGGGTTTGTGGTGTTTTCTCATCACAAATTGGCTTTTTTGTAGTGCTTCCATCTTTGACTGATCAACTAATTAATTAATTACTTGTATATAAATATTAGGATTTTTGTTTACATCATTAAATAATATTATATTTCATCAATCATTCATGAATTTGTGGGTTTATACTTTATACGAAGTTGTATCGTAGACTGCTGTATTCTTAACTTCAGAATCCTTTTGCAATAATGGGGAAGAGAGCTTCTTTTGGTTGTTTAAGTTATAATGAAATGACTTCTTAAATATTATGATTGTGATCTACGTACATTACATAAAATTTTATTTAATATTTAATGTCAATATACTCTTATTCACAAAAATGTATCCTAAAACTAATTAAGGACTTGAAACTCGTTAATCATGAATAAATTTCTTTAATTTCAAGCATATCTCCTTGTGCAATTATTTTTTTAATTAATGCAACTGCCCGTATGCAAATTTACCTACATATGAATTTGATAGTTCTGCTAATAAATTTATGAGCATTGGTTAGAAGAGGAATGGAGAACGGAGGAGGAGGAGGAGGAGGAATTTCATAAATGTAATTCATGATGACAGTCTGGAGGTGCAGGCTGCAGCATGGTCTTTACAGACTGACACTCGATCATCTGTCTTCTGATGACTCAAAATATCTACTTCACCAGGGTTAAAACTTTTCAGTGAATTACTAACAGTGATAAGATTAATGCTAGAAGAAGGGACATTTTAGAGGAGGAGGGGTGGGGGGAAAGTGACAACGGTGTTGGTGAGGAGGCATTTTCAAAGCAAGCTAAGCCAAGGGGCCATGAGACTATCCTCTGGTTCAGGAACAATTGGTCCAGAACAACAGGCTAAGCTATCCCCCATTAATGGAATATATTTGACAAGCTGCTTTGGGTCCCCCCTCCCGACCCCCATATTCTGGAAGACAGCTATCCCCTTATTTCAGGGACACAGGCTCCTCTACTTTATTAAGTATAAGATAGATGGATTTCTTTGGTTTCGATTGGTATTTAAGATCTCTCCTCTAACTGTCAATTAAAAGCAGCTTCTTCACTTAATCCACTACCAAGTTTATATATTTTTTGAGTTTAATTTATTTTTCCTGAGTGGTGTCCATTAGGAAGATTTCAGAATCCACAGTTTCATTGCATGCAGAATAATAAATGTTGTTGCTTTTGCTTTTGCTTTTTGGTTTGTGATTAATGATAAAGGTTTATTATTAATCAGTTTGGTAATGCAAGATTAAGACACCCATTGAAAAAGACTCTTTTCTCTCAAGCACTTAACAAAGAATAATTAAGCGATGTTTTTCTTTCCTGGTCATTTAAATTCTTCCCAACAGTGGTGCTGTGCTAGGTTATCATGTATACGTATATAAAGCAGCAGCCAGCTGCAACTGATAAGTAATGGAGAGAGTGTGGTCTCTCCTCTCTGAGCAAAAACAGATCAAATAATCGTTATCATCATGGTCGTCGTTACTATTACTACTTTGGCAAGAAATGGAATCCCAATGCTATCAGCAACTGACAAAGAAGACTGATCAGTGGACCAATTCTTTGACCATTTATATAGATGTTCATGTATATCCAACATGATTCTAAAAACAAGAAATTCGCAGATGATATATAATTATAACAATAATAATTAAGCAGGCAAGCAGGCAGAATCTTTCTCCTTTTTACTTTTAGAAACTGTTCATTTTCATTTCCATTTTAATTGCATTCATGTATAACCGGAGATTTAACTTTTGTCTTCTGCTGCTGTTGCTGTTGCCGAATCATTCATATATAAATATTCAATGCTAACAATTTTTTACCCCCCCTCAACTTTAGACATTCCAAGCTCGATTCGATTGCTTTTTCACCTTTTTGTTTTTGGCTTACTTGTTCAGCAAATATTCTCTTCCGTTTAAGACATCATCTGATAGCTTCTGCTGCTTTTACTTTTACTAGTGTTATAAATTTTTTTCACTTGAGTTAAAATTTAATTGGTTCAGATGTTCCTTTGGTCAAACAATGAGGCGTTCATTGCAGCCATCTTGTCTTGTTAAATTCAGATGTTGTTGCTCTTTAAATTTTGTTTCTGCAGTCCCTCTGTAAAAGAAAGATAAAGTAAAAGAAAACTATGATAATTACTGCTTTTTCTTTTTTTCTTCTTTTTTTTTTTAATCACCACGACATGTTGTGGCATTTTCGTTAAATAAATACTGTTTTAATAAAATTATTAGCCGGTAAGTGTCTAAGTGTCTAAGTGAAGTGAATCATAACTATTAATTATAAAGTAAAAAATTTTAAATACAACAATTATAAAATTTAAGTGTATAATATTTTTTAGAAATAAAAAATAAAATCAAATAATTTTGAATGATGAGTAATTTGTTTTATCTATTATTTTTGAGAGAAATTTATCTTGTTGTTTGATTATTGATAAAGGAACAAAAATAAATTATTTTATTAATACGTTAATTTGCATTAACACTATAAATGAAAGAATGATCATACGGTATCGTTGATAAAATTATTGGAAAAATCAGGTAAATATAAGGGAAAAAAAAACATAGTGATACTCTGCGTTTTGAGGTACAAGACAAACCAAACGGTTCGAAAGTAGGCCGAGCTGACGAAACGGTGCGTTTTGCTGCGTTCCCCACCGACCCCCCCTCCCTCTCTCCTCTGCGACGAACCCTAGATTCAATTTTCTCTCTCATCAGCGGATTCACAAGCCAAAAAGGTACGAAATTTACACTTCAAATAATGATATTCTGTACATACGGTTTGATAATTGTATGATATTCTGTACATATGGTTTGATGATTGTGTATGATTCATCTGGGTTTTCTGAAATTTAAAGATTTTGAGCAAATGCGTGTCATACATATAGTTGAGTTTCATAACTGTAGAGCTTCTGACTTTATTTGAGTAGTTTGAGTTTGTTTTACTGAATTTTAAATCAGATTGCTTCAGTTAATTGTAATTCGTGTTTGTTGCTTTTGATGAGTGTAAACTGGAAACCTTGACACTTTATTTGATTTACCTCCGTTATTTTGTTGCATTCTAGAGCTCTTAACTTTATTTGATATATCTTTAATTTTTTTAATTTTTAATTTTTATTGAAAAACACGTGAGAGTGCTTTAATTACTTATGATTGATGCATGCTGTTTTTGATGAGTGTAAAGCTTCTTGGCGTTGTGCATCTCAGACAAAACATAGTCATAGACTACAAAATTCTAAATGGGAGATACTGAGGATAGTGTGAGTTCAAAGAGAACTGTGTTTGTAACTGTTGGAACAACATGCTTTGATGCTCTTGTGAAAGCAGTGGATACTTTGGAAGTTAAACTAGAGTTGTCGAGAAGAGGATATACTCACCTTCTCATTCAAATGGGTCGAGGAACCTATGAACCTACTAAGGTATTAGGAGATTGATTTTTTCTTTAGATTTTTCTTTTTCACACCAACGCCTTTTTATAGCTTTTCTGATAAGTTTGCTTCTTTAAGCAGTCTCTTGGAGAAGATGGATTCTTGGCTGTAGATTACTTCACTTTTTCGTCAAGCATTGCAGACCATCTAAGGTCAGCATCTCTTGTAATCAGTCATGCCGGTAAATTCTTGATAGCTCATTCTTGTTGCTGTTCCCTCTTTTCTTTTTTTTTTTTTTTCCTTCTTAAATTTCCCCTGGAATTTGCTACTTTCTTGTTCCTTTATTATTCTACACCACCTTTTATACATTCTTGTTTATTGTATCTAATTTATTGGGTTTTGTCTGGAGAGAAGCACATGACAATTTTGTGAAGACTATTACCATTTTGTTTGGTTTTTAAGAGATCTATACAACATTAGAAAGATTTGTGGGATGATATTTGTATTTGTTATGTAATCCTTAAAGGTAATTGAATGAGAATTCACTCACCAATAATGAAAGAAAAAGAAAACACAGAAACTTGGGGGTACAACCATACAAGAACAGTGTGGTTTGACAATAGTGACTACATCCACCGGAAAACCAGCGACAATGAAGATCTCATTCAACTTGAGACCATGTGTAAAGAAACCTCTTGACAAAGAGAATTACAAAGAACTAAATTTCACTATTTTCTCTCAAAAATCCAGAATAAAATCATCAATGAAAGAAACTGGAAAAGCTAGCTTATATAGTTCATTTGCAACTGCAACCCCAAACCTTTAGCTAACCTGCCAGAGCAGAAGGAACGTTATATCCTTCAACTACTCATAACAGACTTTTGAACCACTCGCTTAACAGTGTTATTAGCCAGACTCTTCAAGGTGATGTTATTAACTGCCATACATGTTATCAAATAAAGGAACATAAGCCATGATTGGTGGTGTTTGTGCCATCATCATTATACTTCTAGAGCTTTCTCTTACTGTGTCCTTGAACATTGAACTTTGCACATAGTTGCTGGCCAAATTGCATGACTTGTTTTTCTCTGCTGGTAAGATAGCATAACTAGTTCTGAAACTCTTGTGAGTTATTGCTGATCACTGCTGATGTTTGAATTTGAGTTCTCGATAAATAGAGTCTGTTTTTATAGCCAAAAGAAATTGAGCCTCGTCAACCTTTTTTCTTCTTAACGGTAAACAAAAAAACAATGTTGATATGGTAATATGTTGAACCTTGTTATGCTTAAATGACGAACATTGCACTATGAAGTTCATGCAACTTTTCCCTCTTCTTAGATATATGTTTACTGTGTTATCTTGGTTGAGTTTTCTCTAAAATTCATTTGGTAGTAGGAAATGGACCCAGTATTATCACATCGGTCTTCTACAATTTTATATAAACACAAAAGGAACAACTTCCTGAACTGGTTGACCATCTTGCAGGGTCAGGCAGCATATTTGAGACTTTGCGGCTGGGTAAACCTTTGATAGTGGTGGTAAATGAAGATTTAATGGACAATCATCAAAGTGAGTTAGCGGAAGAACTGGCAGAGCGGAAGCATTTATATTGTGCCCGTCCTCAGACACTTCATCAGGCTATAGCTGGAATGGATTTGGAATCTCTCCTACCATACCATCCTGGTGATGCCACACCAGTTGCCAAGATTATAAACAAGTTTCTGGGTTTCCCAGATGATTGATGAAATTACAGAAGCAGTGTTTGATTAGATAAACCAACCAAGCAGGTGGTATATTTTTCTTCTGTACAATACTGAGTTACACTACTATGAGGTGTATACATTGTTTTTTTGAATCTTCAATTGCGGTCGAATAACACATAATTTTTCTTTCAAATTTTAAATTCTTTTAAGATAATCGTATATTTGATTTTGATAGATCAATTAATTGGAAATGTAAAAATTCAGTTAAGGTTGATTGTTTAGGTAGGTGAAAAAGATAACAGGATATCATACATCTGAATGGCGTGCACATCATGAAATTGTATACTAGCATCTTGTTGCCATCAATTGGGACTTAAGGCCCTACTGGAATTTAATTTTTGTGTCAGTTTCAACCAATTTGTACCAAAGTATAACTGCCACATGACTTGTGTGACTTTCAGATGCGCATTTACTTGGGATTTCATCTCTCACACAGAGGAGTGGCTTAGGTGAGAAAATAGATGTAGATAAGACACAAATACCCAACCCACGAGATAATGACATTTTACTATCAAGTCCATGCAATGTCACTCTCATTTGTTTCTGCAGGACGCAAAGGAAAACAAGTCCATTTATCATAGATGTTAAAGGTGGATGATGAGAAATAAAACAAGCTAAAGAAGAGGTTAAAAGCAACAAGTTGAAATAATTATGGCAGATTCAAGTTAAATTCTTCTAACTTGAAGTAACTGGAGGATGCCAATCTTTATGGATTGGTAGGAAATTAATTTCTTTCGCGTGCCCTAGCTATCTCTCTAATTCTAGACTCATTTGGGTGGACATATTACTACACATCATCGTTAATGAAGGAAAGGGAAAAATTTTCTTTGGCTATCGTCATGATTTCAGTCGTCAGCAAAAGTATGTGCTGTGCTTTTGTAGTTTAATTGATGCATGCTAACCAGGACTTAGCGAGTTCTAAATTGATAAACTGGGATTTAGTGGCTGAAATTGGATTCTTTTTTGTTGTTTGGCTATATATGATTAAGATTAATGTTGAGTTTAGGTGGGGAAGAAATTCGCTTACTTTCCTCTTCCAGCTACTTGGAAAATGAAAGCTTGGAAGTTGAAACGGGAGACAATTTCCCAATTTTATATTGGACCAAAGTTTCATGAAGAGTTTTAGTTTCTAAGCAACTAAACGGAAGTAGATTGCCTAAATGAGCTGGCGCCTGGTAACATGAACAATTTGACAAAATGGCTTTGCACTTGAAGGGACGAGGCAGCTCATGTGATTTCTGAATTTAATGCAGCAGTGGATTTTCCTGTTTTAATAATACAGTAAACATAAATATATATATAAATATATATAGATTCAAGCTATGGGGTCAATTAGTGATCCATTTCAGTCTCAGAGTTGAGGAATCTGATTGGATTGGATAAAATTGGAATGCAAGGTGCAACTCTCCCATGTGTTCTTTTGGATCAATCTGCAAAATGATTGGTGGTGTGATTTCTGAATATCTACTGTGTCAAAAGTCAAATAAAAATCTTCAAGTGAAACAATTATTGCACATAGAGATGAAAACAAATCTTGCACACACTGCAAAATAATAAGGCGGAGTTCATTATTATTATTAGGTAATAATTTGGGGGATGAAAAATGGAGCAAATGCTTCCAAAATTTTCTGATTCAAAGACAAAGACTATTCCTTAGTAAGATACAGAAGAATGGACGAATTCAAGTACACTAGACGCTTTATTTTTCACGAGAGAAAGAGAGAGAAATTTTTCTGACCATACAGGTAATGTAAATTGTGACCCCCTAGGGAGGGAGACTACCAAATTCTTCCATTCTATCATATCATTTCACCTCATCTCAACAAATTCTTCATCTCTCTTTCTCTCTTATTGCTAATCAGAATTTTCTTCTATCTTCACTGCTCTCTGTGCTCATGGAAACTGGCAACACTGCAGTTGCACCAGCCACAAGAAACCACACTCACAAACACTACCACCATCAGTTGTCCAGTTCTGAACCTGTTCCTAACGACCATGGATTTCTTTCTCTTCATTCCATTATCATAATCGTCGTCTCAATCATCACATTCATTGTGTTGTTAGCTTTATTCCTGCTTATAATTATGCTCAGACGACTTAAATCCTCGAAAGATAACAGCAGTTTGAAAGACATTAATAGCAGCATTAACAACAGCAGCAGGTTCGTTGCTCATACCACTATAAATTTCACCTCCAGCCCAGGTAATAACACAAATTCATTACAAATTTCATAAATTTTTTTTGGCCGTTTTCAGATTTTAAGCAAATTTCTCATCTGGGTATGTACAAAAAATGTTGCAGAAGTTAAAGGAGGATGCCTATATGGAGGTCCTTTAAGAAGTAGTAGTAGTAGTAGTCTACCTAAAACTACAAATGTCAGAGAAAAAGGAGCGGTACAAGTTTTCACATACAAGGAATTGGAAATGGCAACAGAGCTATTCAGTGAGGGGAATGTGATTGGAAATGGAGGATTTGGAGTTGTTTACAAAGGAGTATTGAGTGATGGAACTGAGGCTGCAATTAAGAAATTGCGTAGAGGTGGAAAGCAAGGGGAGCGTGCCTTCAGGATGGAGGTGAGTGTGACTTCATTTGTTATTTTTGTTTCCATTAGGCTTTCTCTCTCTCTCTCTCTCTCTTATTTGTTTCTTTTTTGCCTGCTTCCCGGCCCTTTCATTCTTAACTAACCCCAAATGAAAAGCTTGTGATTTTGTTTCTGTTCAATTCAATTCAATACCCCTTTCAAGTTGTGCAAATATCCGAGAAAAGATATATATCAAAAGTTTATTGTTCATATCCTAATGAAAGGATGAAAATCGATGAACGAAAATTCTTTCACCTCAACAACGCAAATCTAATTTTCAGTGCACACGTCTCCATGCCACTATACAAAATGCCAACTTAAAAAGTATACAGCGTTGTCTAGAATCATATTATTTTCGACTTTTCTAATCATTATTAATTTAAGCAATTAATAGTACATTTGACTTACGAACTTTCTTTCACATTCATGATTTAGATATTCACTAATCTTCTCCAAAAAAGTTTATATTATGCAACCTCAAATTCAAACTTGCACATGGGTATAAAGACAATAACAGGTTGTTGATAATATTGTAGGTTGATTTGTTAAGCCGCTTGCATTCTCCTTACTTGGTGGAGCTACTTGGCTATTGTGCTGACCAAAATCACAGGCTTCTGATCTCTGAATTCATGCCTAATGGTGCTCTTCAACATCGTCTACACCATCCCAACAACCAACATCAGCCGTTGGATTGGAGGACTCGATTGATCATAGCACTTGATTGTGCTAGGGCCCTTGAATTCCTCCATGAGCACGCAGTGCCATCAGTTATTCACCGGGATTTTAAGTCCTCCAATGTGCTGCTCGATCGAAATTTCAGAGCCAAAGTGACAGATTTTGGATTGGCTAAGATGGTTTCGGACAAGATCAACGGTCAGATCTCCACGCGTGTACTGGGGACCACTGGATATCTTGCTCCTGAGTGAGTGCTTCATCTTTTATCATGCACATGTATTTCATACTTCCTTCGTCAGCTTATAAAATATTAAAATATATATATACGGGACCTAAATCTGTCATCCCATTAACATTTAAATAAATATGCTACCTAGCACAAACATGTAAGACACCCTATTAGACATACTGTTATTTTCTTATTAAATGCGTTCGTAAAGATAACATTCACACATTTAAAATATTTGTTTGGAGTTGAAATGTTGTAACTTTTAATTCATATTATTGTAAAAGAAAAATATTAAGTATAAACATAAGCAAAAAAATTCAGAAATACAGCCGAAGCACAGTAGTCATAAACGGGCTCTAGTTTTAAGTAAAAATAGAAAGCAAACTTTTCTAAATTTCATACATTTTGGTAATGTAATGCAGGTATGCTTCAACAGGGAAGCTTACTAGAAAATCAGATGTGTACAGCTATGGTGTGGTTCTTCTGGAGCTTTTGACAGGCCGTGTACCAGTTGATACCAATCGGCCTCCTGGAGAACATGTTCTTGTTTCATGGGTTAGTAATCCGAAATCCATCACAAAAAATTTCACCTGCCAATAAAGTTAAATCAAATTTTAATGTGTTTTATCAACGCAAATAATTTTCCAGGCCCTTCCAAGATTAACTAACAGGGAAAAAGTGGTGGAAATGGTTGATCCATCACTACGGGGCCAGTATTCAAAGAAGGATTTGATTCAGGTCAGCTTAATTTTTCTACTTGTGATCTTCAACTGTTTTGTTTTCAGAAACAAAAAAATTTCCAACTGATTAATTGTTATTTCTTCTTGCGAAAATGATTTATATGCAGGTAGCAGCCATTGCTGCTATGTGTGTGCAATCAGAAGCAGATTACAGACCACTTATGACAGATGTGGTGCAGTCACTGATCCCTCTTGTAAAGAATAATGCTCCAGGAATTTGCTTTGGTTCATCCAGGTTTCAGCGTCAAATACCAAGTCCCCGGCATTAGGGCCTGTTTGGCACCTGCAAATTCAGCTGTGTTACACACAGAAAAGGATCCTGTACTCCCACAAGAATCAAGAATAAATATGGCTTGCCCTCATTTCTTTTTCTTCAGTTGAATAATACAATTTCTTGAAAATCATCGAAGGTGCTCTTTTTTAGTCAAGAACAAAATTTTGTTTCTGAATTCATTTTTCACTTTATTTTGTTTATTTAGTGGAGCATATGTTAGCAGAAGCATTTACCTTGGAATATAATTAATAGAGAGCACAAAGTGGTAGTTGCTAAGAATTGATTTTAATAATACTATATCCTACTTTTACTTGATAATTTAAATTTTTGGTTCAAACGGTTTCACTAATATGTGTTAAGAGGTAAATTTTAGTGTTCAAATTCGACACGTTCTCACTCTGTGTTTCAATCAATCAATTTTTTGACATTTGTCTCGATCACTTTTGAAAGCAAAGTAAATTTTCTCTGATGGGTCAACATCTGAATAACGTTAGAGCATGGTGCTAGTCCATGGCTGTTTGCGACCCAATTTGAAGGATGAAATCTTCTTGATGATCTGCAAAATAACAAGAAAACAAAGAGGCAACTAGCATTTCTCTCAGACGATCACCATCTTGTTGGCTCAGATTTCGAAACAAGGAATCTCCAGAAAAGAATTTTGTCATTTCTTGTGTTAACAAGCACTTGTATTTTTGTTCTTATGTGAATTTGTTGCAGCGAGTATAACTTTTTCCCAGGCAGTATATAATAGTGCACTAAAAAGGGAACATGACACAAGAAAATGCTGGAGGAGTTGAAAAAGAACATATTACTTTCAAATGTAAAAGAAAAGAGAAAAGAAAGATTGTTAAAATCACCAGATGAAAGGGAATAACGATGAGTGTTAAATCACATATTTAACACTACTACTACACTCAAAAAAAATTTCAGACACGTTTAGGTTTTTGGAGGAAGAAGGACCACAAATATTCTCTAGTAAACTAGTACAATTTTATATATCACAAGTATTATAACAGAAAGTGGTGAATTGTAACAAAAAACCGACAAAATTGTAATAACAAGTGCGCACTTGTAATATAAGAAACTGTATGGTTGTTTGGAATAGAAATTAAGATAAGTCATAGCCTTTGCAGCAAAGTTAAATATGGTTGCTAGGCCATCACTTTCATTTGAATTCTGGATAAGAGCAGAATCATACATTCTTGAATGACTTGTGGTTAATATGATACAGCAACTTATAATTGTAAAACTTTTTCATCATCATTTCAAACATTGAGTTAAAACTAAAAATTCCCATGAAAGAAAGACCATTTGCATTTCTTATCTAGATCCTTACAACAATTTCTAGGAAAATGTCTCCAGAATCAGTTGTTCAGCTTCTAAGAATTCAATCATATTGAAACAATTACCATTACAAACTTCATATACCTACATACAAGTCAAAGTTTGACATGCAGATTCCCTAAACCCAACAAAATCTTCACTAGGTGAACAAATTTTGGTACAATTTCTCCACCATTAAAGTTATCTGATCCAGAAAGCCCCATTAATGTGCATGATTGATGAGCTCGATATATTCTCGGGCATTTGCACTGCATCTGTGGTCATATTTGAGGTTCTTGTGAAGTTTTCAGGGATAAGAAAACAATCAACTGGCTGTCCCTTCACTGGAATCCCTATTTTTAGTGCCTGATTTGGCAGCACTGTTTTCACCTCCCTCAGATGAACTGTTGTTTTTCTTACCAATTTTATCAGCATATTTAGCAAAAGCAGCAGATAACGCTGATTTAACGGTCAATTCAGGTTCTTTCTTCCTACGTTTATGTGCATCTTCCATGTCTTTCTCTACTTCTGTTACCTCACCCACAGAGGAACGTTCAGCATCTTTCTCAGCAGGAATTTCTGGAACAAGAGGGTGACTGGAAATTATGCGCTTGAATGGTTCATGAAAAGTGTCATACAAGCGTTTAACCTGATTCATTAATTACATAAACTGGTAGGTTAATAATAGTCAAAACAAAACGGCTAAAATTTTGTATGCAATCATGCAAACCATAGCTAATACAAGTGTATCGACAGAACAGAAAAATGGAAATCCATATATGACATGTCTCACTTTGGAAAAAGGAGAATACCTTGCGCTCTCCTATGCCAGGGCAACGGGCTAGATCTTCCATGGATGCATCCATGATATTTGAAAGAGACTGCAGAAAGATATCCATATCAATCAGTGCCAGAGAAACATACAAATCCAAATAAAATGACCAAGCACATAGCCGGGTAAATAAAGCGGCCAAGCATACCCCAAATGTGGAACCTAGGGTGACCACATCAGTCTTGTTAACATGTCGAACAGTTGTGAGGGCATGGGTTAGCTACATCAAAAACAATCTCAGGTTAATCACTTCAAAGGCTGGGAACTTAATGACATGAAATAGCTATCTATTCTTGAAGGCTCAATATAGTATTGGCCATTCTAACAAACTTAATTTATCAAGTAATAAGACCTCAAAAAAGCATACCCGAGATATATAGTCAGTATCCATTTGGCCTTGGATAAGGTCTGCAGGCTTGTTTTCATAGACTTTTATAGTCTCCAAGTAGCGACCACATTCCTCTAAGCTACAACCAAATAATACTAAAAAGATAAATAAGTCAAAGAAAACCATACCTCGGGTTGTTCAACACCAATAAACAAGATTTAGAAAGTAAAAACACAAGCTTACTGGATTGCTATCATAAAAAGATTTAAAATATTAATAAACAATGAAAGCAGTATAAAGGAATTTCTTTCGGATATAGACATCATTTACACTGAAAAGTTTAATTTACCTCCAAGCACATAACAGGGTACAATCATGAAGCAGAGCAGTTTTAGTAACTTCAAGTAAAGGCTTAACTACATCCTCCTGAAACCAATAAGAAAAATGAGCAATACATCCTTTATTCATAATATCAAAAAGATAATAAATAAAGAAACAAATGACAGAACTTTTAGTTGTTTTGCATGGATACCGAATTTCATTTAAAATCATAAATACAATTAAATGTGTAAAACAGTGTGAAAAGATTGTTATAAGAACGGATGCATACCACATCAACATGGCACAGGACAACGCGAAGCTTAAAGTTCTTCTGTAATTCCCTTATACGATAATAAAGGTAATCTGGATGCAGCAGATGATACCGAAGACTGCATCAAACAATCAATTCAGTGAAATCTGATACATAAGAGCAAATCTCAACATTCATCTGATACAGAGATTGAGAAGTTATTCGACACAAATGCATGTGGTTGGAATAGTCCCAGCGACATCCACAATCACACAAATTCAAGCCACAGAAATGAATTTTATGCATTGTCTTGCAAATTGCTAGTTGAGTTATGTCCAGTGCACATACTATTCTTTATTTGATTCCAATATAATAGGGGAACGTGAATAGCCATGATACATATCAAAAAATATATAACTACACAGATTTCGTTCAAACCTTAGAAATGATGCACATCAAAAACATGGGCACATCAAAAACATGGGCACACAGAATGACAAATATGACAAATTCTTTAGAAGTTCAAACCTTAGATAAAGTGCACATGAGTTCTGCCCAAGCAAGTAGTCACAAACAACATCTGCAAAAGCCCATCTCACGTTCCTTATATGCTTGAGCAATGGATTTCCCTTCTGCATAAGGATAAATAACTTTCACACGCAGGCTAACTTTATGCAAATAGAATGGAAGAAGTCTTTTGATTACTAACTGGCGAGTTAACTGAAACACAAACGTAACTTTCAAGAAGCTTCCGGCTGGGCATACCAAGTAAAATAAATGAGAATGAAACGTAGATTCCAAGATTTTACACACTCGACAGAATTTGTAAAGATTATGTGGTGTATCTAAACAGATTCTCAACTTGTCTTAAAACGCTAATAGCCATCAATCAAAAGTAATCGACAAACTCAAGTTCCCTCCGGAATAAACTCCTCAAACACAGAAACAAAATTTCATCCTTCTCCCCATGCTCAGTATGCTAAATTGGTACTCAAATTTTATTTTGTGCCTACCCTTTCTCGCAAAATGCTCAATAAACACAAAAGAAAAAATCAGATTTTTTATTTTTAATACAGAAACTATCAATAAATAAAAGGCATCTTACCTGTCTGTGACTAACAAGAATTGCATTACGACTCTGAGTAGCCTGGTTAGAAGAAGTTGAAGCATTTCCCACATTCTGTTCACCACCTTGACTATTTAAAAAAAAATTCATAAACAACAATTTCCCCAAAAAAAAAAAAAGAAGAAGCAATTATTTTATTTAAGAAAAAAGATGAAACCTTGAACTGGGATTCTGGAGAGTGGTTGGTTTAACGGGAGGAGGGTTGTAAAATTCGGATGATTTGATAAAAGAGAAGGCCTGGGAGAAAGACTGAGATGGTTTGAAGAGATTTTGTTGTTGGGTTGCTGTTGAATTTATTTGAGAGCTCCCCAGTACTTCTTGGTATGATGGTATTGTAATTAACGTCTTCTTCTTGTTTTGAGACGCTGGCGGCGGCGTTTCTGGGTTTTGATCTTCGTTGTCCATCAAGTTTCTTCTTTTGGTTCTTCGACTTCTGATAGGCGATGTCGGAGTTTGTTGGCAGGGGAACAGTTGTCGATTTTGGAGCGAAGAAAAATGGACGACACGTCGTTCAATTTTACGATGGAAGATAAACCGCCTTGTCGTTCATTTTGGTAACGAAGGCAAGACAAACTAGAAAGGATCCGCTTAAAGTTAATTTTATTTTAATTAGTTCGAAATTTGTATTACTAAATACACGTTAATTGGCTTGATAATTGATAGTCGAAGATTCATATATTTGTTATTTATAATAATAACTAGTAATTTTTTTTATAATAATAGTAAATTAGAAATTATAAGATCCCATAGATAGCAAAATTAAACCTGAAAAATACATATCAATATCTTCTAATGTTCTTGTACCAGATTTGAAATATTTCAAAAACTTTTATTAATACTTAAAATACATTATTTTTTTTATTTTTTATATTTTATATATTAAACTATATATAATAATATTTATTTTATTTTAAACATATTTTTTGAAATAAAATAATTAAATAATTTTTTAACATAGTTTCAATCATCCATCTTCAATTTTTTTTTTTTTTTTTTTTTTAAGTGTGTAAATAATGTAATCAATTTTAGATGGTGACTAAACCCTAAATAGAATTATCATAGCTAGCTAGAAATTAAAAATTACTAGAACAATCGTCATTACAATATATGGCCACTAAACCTAGATTAGATTATATTAGATTAGATTTTAGTAGTGTCAAGCAAATTGAAAATTGTTGTTGGGGGTGGGGGTGGGGGTGGGGGAATTAATCGATTAAATTTTGTCTGTAAATGAGTCTTAAATCTTGACTTGGTGCACTCGATGATTGGATTAATTGCTCCCACAAAGTCATACATACGATTACTATCCAAGTTGCCTCAAATTATATATTCTTAATTTGTTTACAACAAGTAATAATTATATATATTTAACAGTGGAGCTTGTATATATATAATGCTCAAAAGTCTAAATTAATTATAGTGGGATTGATTTGAGCATGACCTCATTGACTGACTGGTAACATAAATTATATTTACCGTAACTTGTTATCTCAAAGATAATCACAAAGTTGTAGAATTAATTTTTATTGATGATAATTTAAAACTTACAAAATTGATGATTTCATCATTCGTTCATTCGTTCGGCCATTCATTCATGTTCACAATCAGAAATGACAATTTCAAAGAAAGACGGTTGCCTAAGCCTTAGCCTTCTTAGCCATCGGTTGATCGTTTCCACGAAATGAAATGACAAATAATTGCTGTGATTTGATTTGATTTGATTTGATTTGATATGATTTTAGTAGGAGCAGAGGAGAAGAAGTCAAGATCCAACAACGTGAGATTCCATTGCTCTTTGTAGTCAGACCACATCATCTGTAACATGGAGATGGAGTCCAGTACATGTAATCACTCATCCTCATGACAATTAGCATGAGACAACAACAATATACATCTGGGTAGGTTCTTCACCTTTTTTTTTTTTTTTTTTGCAATTTTATAAATAGAGGCATAATTTTTCTATTCATTGCAAATGAGTCCCATAAAATGAATATTTAAGCCTTGTTTTGATTTTTCCAATTACTAGTGTGCAGAGACATAATATGTTTTAATGTGGGAAGCAAATATCAATTCAATTTGAATAGTAGTTTGTAGTTAGAACAAAAGGATCAATATGTCAATTATTTATAGTTTAGGGAGTTTGGCTTTAATTACTAAGCGATACTTAAAAATATGTGAATAATAATAATATTGTGGGACAATTTTTACTCTTGCATCATATAATTTATTTGGGGAGAAATTCTCCAGCAGTCCAAATTTTGAAAGAAACAACAATTAAGGACGAGCTAAGACTTTAATTCTTTGATGAATGATTTAGTCATTTCGGTATATGAGTATTCAAGAGAGACATATTCATTATACATATACATAGATATAAATAATACCCTCAAGGATGCGAATGTTATTTTTTTACAAGTTTGATGTATTTTTAATTGCCTTCAAAGAAAGGAAGACCAAGTCAAGCTCTCTATCTTCTTCCTAGCCTCATCCTCCAATTATTTAAGGTTTACTTTACGTATTTTCTTCTATGCTTCATGAATACAGCTTTTTTTTTTTTCTCTTTTTTTAAAAAAAAAAGAAGAGAAAAAGGAAAATAGATAGTGTTGTGTTTAGCAGAGATTTAATTCTTATTATTTTAATCGATTAGACAATCTTCTTTTATATTGATTCGATATTGACGGTTGATTCTTTGACTTTTTCAAAAATTCTCCACTCACTTAATTAGGACAAATATTTTAGGAAGATAATTTTAGTGAAAATAACGTCACCTCTTACATGGCTCCGCAAAATGGGTTTAAACTTATTACATTTTTTACTTTTTTTCAAATATATAAATAAATATATTTTGAAAATAAAAATAAATATGTTAGAATAACAGTCTGTTTGCTATAATTTTTCAAATAAACCTTTTTACAGTAGAGTTTTTATCCGTGAGTAGAATTTTTAACAAAAATTTATTAATCGTTTAGTTATCACAAATAATTTTTAAGAAAATTTGAGTAATTACTTTAATAGACAAATTTTTAATGTTTTATTTTAAAAAAATAATGTAAATTTTTTAAAATAAAGTAAGGGTATTTTAGACAATTTTATCTTTTAAAAAAGTTGGAGAAGCTCTACTGCTAAAAGCCCAAATTTTGGGTTTCCTCTAATAGAAGAAAAATATCTTTTTTAATTTACAAAACTTTTTTTCATTATCAACCAAACGACATTAAAAATTTGAAAAGAATTTTTATCATTAAAAAAATCTTTTAGCCAATAAAAAAACCAAACCAAACGGACACTAAGAGTTAAAAATTATAATGCAATTTTTTTATTTTAAAAAAAATTAAAATATACGCATTGCAAATTTAATAAAAAATTCAAAACATGTAACTGAAAATTTAGATTATATATATATAATTTCTCAATAACATTTTACGAAATTATTATCATTTAAAATATAATTATTTAACATTCTATAAAATTCTTATTATTTGAATTTAATATTTCTAATAACAACAATTGAATTGAAAAAATTTAGAATTTATTTGATATAACTTTTCAAAATAAAAATTATACTTGTAACATTTTTAATAAGAATTTTTTAATCATTTAATTATTATAAATAATTTTTAAGAGAAATTTAAATAATTATTTTAATAGATAAATTTTTAATATTTTATTTTAAAAAAATAATATAAAATTTTATAATAAAATAAAAATATTTTAAATAATTTTACTTTTTAAAAATTTAAAAAAAAAATTTGTAACAAAAGTATAAATTTTAAATTTTTTTAAAAAATAATAATTTTTTTTAATTTTTTAAAATTTTTTTTTTACATTCTCGACTAAAATTAAATGATATTAAAAAATTAAAAAAAATATCGATAAAAAACCTCTTTTAATTAATAAAAAAATCAAACCACACAATCACTTATTATCTTAATTCTTACTAACACCTGATATGTTTTAAAATGTCTTATAAATTGATGATATTACAAACACAGAATTTGAAAAAAAAAAATTTTCTTCTCCCGTGATAGTCAATTATAATTCACTAGTCTTTAGAATTAAATTACAAATTAAAAAATAAAGAAAAAAAAATATGAACATTTTTCAAAACTAGACCAAGTAAAAACAAATATACTTTTAAAAATTAAGATAAATCGTTAAACAGGCGGTCGAACTTCACTCGATGATGTCGTAGATTGAATCAATCGGTTCGATTCACTTGATGAAATTGCAGGTTGAACTGAAGTCTCAGTAACATTGGTAGTTGTCACTCTTGGTGATTTTAGAGAAGATGCTCTTGAAAAAAATGGTGGTGCTCCGCTAAATATCCGTCGATCTGATTTAAAAGAACTAAATCGTTCAAGCCATCTATTATTTTTCCCTCTGCTACTACCTTCACCTCCGGTTCGATAACCCCTCCTGGAACTACTTTCCCTGGGCAACACTAGTAAACTATTAGACCGATTCAACTCCCGGTTCATTATTTGTTTCCTAACTTCAACCGGCAGTCTCAGTGTGAACCGCTCGGTGTTTTCTCCAGGCTGAACCAACGAATGCCCGGTTGAGTGAGACCGTGGAAACTTACGTGGACGGCTAGATCTGGAGCGACGTGTACGGTTCCTATTCAGCGTTTGATTAGTTACGTTGACGTTCATGACTTGTGGTTCCGGTGGTTGCGTTTCTTCATTTCTGCCGACATCTTGTTGAGGTTCTGATTCTGCCGCGGCTGCGTTTTGTGCCTCGAGGTCCAACTCGGGGTGCAGCTCACTGAGTTGAGGGACCGACTCACCGGGTTGAGGCACCAAATTGGCGCGACAAACCGGACACGTCGTATGCGATTCAAGCCAGGCATCGATGCAATCGGGATGAAAGACATGATCACATTTCGGTATCAAACGCAGCGTTTCGTCGTCTTGAAACTCGTTCAAACACACAGCACACTCCAGCGCTCCTTTACCTATCTTCAGCTGCTTAACTTCAGAGTAGACAAAAGTCGGAAAGGTTTCGATCACTTCGTGGTCGAGGCCACGCGCGGCGGCCCGTCTGGAGCGCTGCGCTCCCGTGACAGGCCTCACGCTGGCGCCGGCGGCGGATTCCGTGCAGTGGCGGATATAGATGGAGAAGAAACCCATGAAGAAAAGCGCAGAAACTAGTACGACAATTATAATGGCCATGGAAGGACTAAAGCGCATGTTGGAGTAGGGGTCACGTGCGTCGGTGGTGGGCTGCGCTGAGGAGAAGGGAAGCGGGGGGAGGAGAAGGAAGAGGAAGAAAAGAGTATTGATCCCATGCTCCACGGAGTTGAGGAAGAGCAGTGAAGGGAGGATCTGATGGCAGTTCTTCATGGTTTGATTTTGATGGTAATCCGAGGGGATCGCTGCAAATAGAAAAATGCGTGTGCGAGAGACTGAGGAAGGAGAGGAGGGCGAATATAAATGAGAGGACGTTCGTGTTGAACAAGAGAAGAGAGTAGAGACGCTGTCGTTGTGGGGCCCTAGTTTGAAAATATTTACTGGCTACTACAAACTAATGTTTAGTTTGAAGCACTGGAATTCTCTTCGTGATGTAAATAAATAAAATTCCAATTTTCAATTAATGTTAAAAAATTTGAACCAGAAAATCAAAAATAATAACGTAGACTTTCGCTGGGAGTGTGGGGCCAAAGTAAGAAGCTTCTTTGTTACGAGAGTGGTGACATAAGGGTGGCGGTCAGACAAGGCGTGCCACGTAGAGGGGTGGAAGTTTCCAATTGCAGATGGGAATTGGGGCCCAGCCAGAGCCAGCCACGAAGAACAGGCGGGTAGATTTTGGCAATGGCACGCTTTAAGCCACGAAGCACGAAAGATTAATTAGGGATTAGGTGTCACTTTATCCTACCCCCAATTCTATTACATATTTATATATAATGCGGCTATGTTTAGTCTCCACGTTTTACTCGCTATCATTTATTAACGTTATCATCTTTTTTTTTTTTTTGGAACACGTTGTTTTTTTTTTTAATTTTTTGATTGATCGATTGCATACAAATAAAATTTTCTCTTATTATGATATAAACTCAAATTCTCATTATTTACAAATTAAACTAATGCGATTGCATTACATAATTGTCATGGGTATACTATGGCAAATAAGATTTTGATATGATTATCGAATGTTATGTCTTCGTAAGGTTTATGATCATCCATATAAAGTAAATAATTATTTAATATATAATTGTTGCACATAAATTTTTAGATTAATTAAAATAAAAAAATATTACAACTTTGTAAATACCATATACTTAAAATTTTGAATCTTATTTAACGTGATATTTATAATAATTAATAAGTATCAAGGACATATTGACTTTTCGTTAGGTTATTAATGTACTTATGTTTTTTTTTTTTAGATATTAATACATTGATTTTATTTTCAAAAGTAACAGGAGTTAAAAATTAGTTTCATATCCAACTTTATTTACTGTAAATAAATTTAAAAATTAATTAAAGTCTATGTCTGTAATAATTTTTTAAAATAATAAATATTATATGTATAATTATTTATAAAATTTATGTCATATATTTCATAAATTTTCATGTATTTAATTAGAATTTTTATTTTTACGAATTACAAGAGAACTCTATTTCTGTAAGATAAAATAAAAAATATTTATATTTTTGTAAAGTATGAAATTCAAATTCTAACCTTTGACTAGAGATTCATAAAGGTGTCAAGAGGTAAGGTTTAAGGGCTTCCTTACCACACATAGGCTGCCTATAACAAGATTGGTACGGTGGTTTTATCGTAAATTTATGTATGAAGTGGATAAGTTTGGCAAGAGAGATAGTTTAAAAACAATATTGGTGAAGATCCACCAGTTAGTTGAGCATATTTTAATCAAAGGCCGAAAGCAAAGCATATTTCATTCATTCTTAAGGTCAATATATTTCTCTTTATTCTTATCTTTCGTCAAGATCAAGGCATCAAGAACCATTATAAACGGCTGTGATTCATTCTTTCAAGGGGCATTCGGCAACAAGAGAGAAGCGGCAGATCCGATCTTGTGATCATCTAGAAGCAGAAGAATCTGATTCTAATTAATCAATCCAACACACTAAAATAAATAAAAATATATATATATGTATATATATATAGAGAAGCAGACAAACGACAAATTTTATAAATTGGAATTATTTAATTTAATTTAATTTAATTTAATTTAGGCAGCAAGCAAATTTTGAAAGCAGACAGACGAGAGTTCGCTGCAGCCATGGAGGACCACTAAACTTGTATTCACTCTGTGTAGTGTGTATGTATGTATAGCTAGGCAGGCCCAACTCACCTAGCTTGGACATTGTCATTATCTTATTAATTTGATTATTAAAAGTAATTAATTGTAAGCTTAATTATTTTTTAAAAAGTTTAATCCTCATTCTTGATTCCCTCTTATCACCAACCATGTATAGTGTTGTCTATTAATTTATAATCTTAACATTATTTAAATATTAATGTATTTATTAAAATAATTTATTATTTTTTTTTAGTCATATAAAAAGATTGAGTTCGAATTTTATTTGCACTAAAATTAGAGGCAGATTATATAATCAATCAATCAATCAATCTTTGTAAAATTATTTGATATACTTTAACTTGATTAATTTGTAAATTAATGAGTAGGAGTTCAATATTTTATGTTTGAAAAGTTTATAATAAAATAATTTTTTTGTAGAAGTTAGTTAAAAGATGGATAATGTTTGTTCTCTCAAATAGTCGATTTTGGAAATAAAATTATTAATGTTAGATAAAACGACTTATCGTATTATTAATGATATGAAATGATGGATAATGAAATACTTAGCCATCGTCTAATTAATGTATTAAAGAACAAACGTGCAAGATGCAGTTTTTTGAATTAATAAAATTGATAATTAATTAAGATGCCAAAAAATGTTCCTTTCAAAATTAAAAGTGATATTCAAATTATATATATATATATATTGTTTTAATTTTAATTTTTAAAAGAAATAATATATGAAAATTATTAGAGCTATTGAATTTTGTTTTAACAAACTGCATGTTAAAAATTAACGTAGCAATCCTAACTTCAATTAAAAATTAAACCAATTACCAATGTACGAAAATATTTTTATAAATTTATTTTCTTTTGTATGTGATGTTAACATATTATCTCAATTTTATTCGAACTTTCTAGTAAGAATATATACATAAACTTTCTAGAATATAAATAAATCAAAATTAAAGTAATAGATAAGTACATGCTGAGTCTAACTTCTAGATGAGTTGACTATTAAAATTTTTCAAAAAAAATAAAAAAATGTTTGATGATAGCTGATTGACTTCAAAAATGTAATCCCATATAAAGTGTTATTTTCAAAAATTTTGAGTCCAATTAATTCCGTTGAATTTGAATGGTTGCCATTTACCAACCCACAAACAATGACAATGGAAGAATACCAATTAACTTTTGTCATATTTCATCCTCAATTCTTCATTTCCCTTTCTGCAAGTAATTGTATTTAATTATATGTACTTTTCCAATCATAATCATGGATACAAAAATAAATAAATAACAACCACAAGATTAGATTTGAAAATAAACAAATCAATAAATAATAGAATTTATTTTGAGATATTAAAATTGTTCACGGATAGGTAACAGTTTATTACTTTCCACCTATTGTCGCCGTATTTTCTAATATACACACACATATATATATAGATAATATTTAATATTTTTATCGTACGAGGTAATTAAATTTGTACCTTTATTATAATTATTATATATAAATAATAATATAAACATATTAATAATATTTTTTTTAATATTTAATATAAATAAATATAAAAAAAAAAAAAAAAATAGAGATGAAGAATTTATTTTGAAAATTCTCCGTTCTCGCCTTAATACATTTATTAAGAAAAATGAACTTAAAAATGGGGATTAAAATAAAATGAGTTAAGAAATGAGGAAGGCCTTTTCATCCCCACCCTGCTCTGTTGCTCTGCTGCCATCTCTAAATTTAATAGGTTATTATAGAAAATGAGTAAATCTTAAGACTTTTTGGACTTGGAAAATGAGAATTTATAGCGGGGAAGTTGGAAGTTCAACAAATTTTGTTAAAAAAAGCCCATAACATGAAAATTTGCCCCAGCATTCTTATTGGGTCAGAAATTTTCACGGCCCAACGGTTTTTACTTCATAATTCTCTATAACGTAGTATGGGCCCAGTGATGTATGGGTGTTATTCAGAAATTGTTTTTTATATGATTGGCAATAAAGAAGTGCTTCAAACTATTTATTGGACGGTTTAATTAGATATTTTTATGAAAAAAAATAACTTATGTAAAATTACAAAAAATGGCAGGAGGAATTCTGAGTTGATTCTACTGACTTATATATAATAAATTATAACCTTAAATATTTAAAATTTATTTTTTTGTAAAACATAAAAAAAAAACTCAAATTTAATTACGGATGCAAAGGGGTCGGGATAGGAGGTTTTTTTTTTTTTTTTTTTTTTTGGTTCCACATCTTTTTTTTTTATTTTAATCCCTAATCTTTAATAAATTTAAGAAGTTGGAAATTGAGGATTAAATTTCCCGTTCTCATTTATTTTTTCAATTTACTATTTATTTCTATTCTATACTAAATAAAAGTATAATTACCATATTATTATAGTATTCACGTGCAACAATATATTAAAAATACAAATTTAATTATTGAATAAAATAAAAAAAATATGAATTATATATTTTTTTCTATAAAATATTGTTCACATTCAAATTTACATTTTTACTTTGAAAATAATATTATTTACCTTTTTTTTTTTATCTAATACATATACTATAAAATAAAATTTGATACATATGTAAACTAAAAAAAATGGAAAATATTAAACTATTTCTTACCTTATTAATAATATAAAAATTAATTTTTTATTATTGACGTCTTATTCTTTATAAAGTCATTCAAAATTTATCAAATTTAAAACGTTTTTCGTAAAATTTCAAACTCATGGAAAATTTTATCATTTGGAAATTTAATGAGTCTATTATTTGATTTACAAGCACCGTCAAAAATAGTTGAATATGATAGGTAAAAAAACAAAAAGGGTTATAATTTCATGAAGAATTTTCAATTACTAAAATGGTGTAAACAAACATGGGGAAAGGGATTTAAATGGAATGATGATGGAGGCCTACACCACAGTCAAAAAAGATAAAATAAATAAATTAAAAAAAAAAAAAAAGAATTTATGTATTTATTTATTTTTATAATTAAACTTCTTATGTGAAATTATGAGGTGAAAAAAGTAATCATTTTCTTTACAATGTCAACTTCAAGTTGGTGGTTCATATTATATATATATATATATATATATATGTAAAATAACAGGCTGGATGGAAAGGAATAGACGCGAGTCTCACAAATTAAATTGGAGTAGAGTGGCTTAATCTCTCTAGGTGCAATCTCTTTTTCCGTCTCTCTAGGTCCTACATAAATTTTAATTTTTAATTTTAATTTTTTAAAATGTGGTTTGGAAGTTTGTTTAGGTTCAAAGAAACTATAATTACAATCATAATCATTATTAATTATTGTATTTAATGACAATTATCTGTGGACTTATTCACTTTTTTACCCTCGTAAGCATTCCACTAAGTAGTGGAAATCTAAGAATTTTCACAACTCTACTTACAATACTGGCTTATTATAATAACCCTTTTCATAAAAAATAAAATAGATAAATTGTTTTCTAATCAATTTTATATTTAAACAAATTATATACATGTATTCTTTTAAAATATGAATGACAAAATGCGTTTGAACTCCGTTCACGTTAAACTAAGTGAGATTTAAATTACTATTTTTTTTTTTCCGGTATATAAAATATATAACAACACAGAATTAATTTATTCAGAATAGATGAATTGCTTTATTTATTTAATTAATTTTACGTAGCATTAGCACCAACCAAAGGGGAAATTGTAATCTTCCTCAAAACTCACGTGCAGGTATGGTATGGTAATGGTGTGGAATATTCCTAGCATTGCTTTCTTGCTTTTAAAGTTAAAACTAGTTGCTTCTTACAACTTTAACATGTAAACACAAGCTGTCAATCATATCTCTTCAATTATTCCAATTAATATATTAAATTATCTCCAAATTTTTAATTCCTTTTCTCTACATTACATACATATGTAATGTTGGATGATCATTTCTTAATGTCCACGTGGGATTTATTGATGGTGACACGTTGGCAATTATCTTTTTTAAAAGGTTTGATTCGATAACTTGTTTCGTATGTAGAATGGCTAGTTATCATCGACACCATTAAGAGAGTCACCTGCCACAGTAACATTGGACCATAATGACATTGGAAGAGTCATTATGGTAATGAAAAGTTTTCAAATGCTTTATCCAAATCCAGAGGATAAGAATGGCTTGAGTTGCAAGGTGGATTCCAATGCACTGCAGAAGGGTTCGGCAATCCTAAAAATAGCAGGACTAGGACTTGCAACTAATACGTCATAATTGTAACTTAGTAATTCAAGTTCTAACGTATAAAATTGTAAAGTAAGCCAATAATAAAGCGTCACTAGTAAAAAAAAAAGAACCAGCTAGTATGGAGAAATCCATCTCCACAAGAAAGATAGCAAAAATGCGGAAGAAAGAAAGGTCAAGTGGCATCTAAATTTGGTCATAATGGGTATAGTGGTTACATGATGGAGATTTTTTTCGAAGGGAAGCGTATATTTTTCGTCACTTGTATAAATCTCAGGTCTTTCCTATGCAAAGGGTTGAATTCTTTTACTAGCTTAAATGCCACTCTCTCTCTCTCTCTCTCTTATTTTCTTCATAATGACACTCAGACAATTATTGTTGTTAATCTTTGAAAATTAGTTCTCCAGTATATCTTATTCTAACTTGATGGGGTCCGTTGGTAACATCATAAAAATTATTGTTGTTATTGTTATTAATATTTAAAAATTAGTTTTCCACTATATTTTATTCTAATTTGAGGGGATCTGTTGATAACATCATTCACATTTGCTGACATACTTTGATTGTGCAAGTATTTGCTGTTACAATGGAATAATGAAGAAAATGAGCCATCTCGATGTAAAATGGAACTATTTTAGTGATAGAAGAACAAGATATCTTTTTGGTGAAGTTATCAAATATTATTGATGTACTTTATAAATAGTTAATAAATTTTGAATGTTAATTGAGCTCTTTCTTTTGGTTGAGCCTACGAGATAATAAGACAAATATCATTGATGTGCTTTATAAATAGTTAATAAATTTTGAATGTTGACTCAAACTCATTTTTTTTATTGAGCCTACGAGATAATAGAGGAGAATTTTGGCATTAACATATATATATATATATTTGTTAATAAATAATAAAATTAGAATATAAAGATTGTATGATTAAAATTATTAAAATCTTTTGTTATATATGTATATATTTATTTATTTTAAATTTAATAAATAATGTTATAACACTGTATTTAATTTTATACAAAACAAATAATTAGAGAGCAAATAAACACAAACGGTAAGGGAGGGACTACATTACCCCCAAACCAAAAGGGCCGAAGAAGCCTTAAAAAGGCGTAGGGACGTGGGATCCTATAATTTTACTACGTAAGCAAGGTGGGGCCCATGCGATGTGATCACGTGGGGGGGTCAAAGTTCAAAGGAAAAGGTGGGTCCCAAAAGTTCGGAGTACGATCTCTCTAAATCACCACCGTCGATGTTTTCGTCTTTATGTTTTTCGATATTTTTTCCGTTTAAACCAATGCAATGCAATCGGTAGTACCAATTGCTGCCTTTTTGTTTTGGCCTTCCCGTCAACGTCGAGAAATCTCCATCAAAAACTGCACACGACGAAATGAAGGCAAAGAAGTGCATGTGTTTTGTGGTTCCAAAATTGAAACCACTCCATTTTCAGAAAGTGGTTTTTATCTCCGCCGTTGTTTCCTAACAATACTTTTTTCATATTCATATTAATTCATGCAAGCTAAGCTAGCTACAAAGCTATTTAATATATATGTATATATCCTAAGCTCTATATTTATATCTATGGTTTTATAGTGATCTCTCACTTTCATGCCATTCATGTATGCATGTTTCATCCATGGAACTACACATGCATGGCATAATAACATCAGACTTCCTATTTTTCATGTTTTCACAAATAATAACATAGTTTCTCCATTTATAACAAATAGATCCCTAGCTAGCTAACTCAATAATGCATAATATCATTTAATGTTAAGTTACATATTCTACTAGTTTATGGACCAAATTCAATAGCAAAAGGGAAATTTTTTTTTTTTTTATGTTAAAATAGATCTTAGAAGTTGGGGACCTAGTTGTTATAAATAAGTTAAATTATATCCCATTATGTATAGCCATAGGGACTTGAACATATTATTATTATATGTGAGTTATGTCTTCCACTTGTACGGCTGAGAATGAATGGTCTGTGCAGGTGCTCTTCCAAAAGCATGGTGACAAAGTTCTTTATTATGTCAAATCAAACAGAAAGTATAGCAGGTGTTAATCAGCTGGCAAAGATTTTCATGTTTTTCAACGGAAACTATATACACACACACACACACACGCAAACAGACATTAATATCTATGCGTGCATGCATGAATGAATGAATGAATGAATGAATGAATGAATGAATGAATGCTGCGAGATTTAATTTGCTTGTTTCTGGATATTTGCAATGGGTCGCCTGTGCTGTGCTGTTATTGCAGATCAAATATGCATGCCATATATATATATATATATATATTAGTACTCAAAAGAAATAAGAGTTTAACATATGCTGCTTCTTCTTTTTCTTCTTCTTCTTCTTCTTCTTCATCATGTCTTCTGTAAGTTAAGCTAGATAGAATCAACAATAATAGTAATTAACATGTAATTTATTCATTAGAATTTGAAAAAATAATAGACAAATGAAGAAGCTTGTTTATTGTCAGCTTGACTTATACGCATATATGATCTGTCTCATTGTTCATTATTTATATTTATATTGGTTTTGCTTCATATCGGTTAATTAATTAAAATCACACAGCTGAATTCGGTGGTTAAATTAATGAATCATATGGTTTAAAATGATAGTTGTTACTCTCTTAAAATATTTTGGTAGGATATAGATGGATAGATCAACCAAGCCAACTCTTCTGTTTGTTGTGTGTTCGTCTTATTATTACTCATGTCTCTTACCAATTGAAGTATATACAGCAGGCAAACACATATTGACCATCCATGGATAATTATTATGGCTTTGAAAAAATATAAATACATATATCTATATATATATATATATATATATATATAGAAAAAGAAAAATTCTTTATTCGATCGCACTACTTGAGATTCCAATACAAACCTTGAGAAGAATTTGATTGGAGAGAGGCTGATAGATATATTGATAATAATAATGCTAATAATGAAGAATCAAAGGTATAATTTTTGTGGGGTAGGTAGGGCTTGGATGATATGTGTGCGTCAGAGAGAGAGAGAGTGTGTGTGTGTGTGTGTGTGTGTATGTGGTGTTTGCTGTAGATTGGATTTGAATATATGTGCTTTTAGACGACAATGATTTTGCCCGTTTGTTAGGATAAATCTGGAAAAGAAAGTTGTGTTCGCCCTTTTGCAATTTATCGATATCATTTTCATTGTTGAATTGGGGATTGCTTGAGAGACGTATAAAGGTCCGGTTCAATGGCAATAACTGTTTGATGAAATGTTTTTTTGCTTTCTTGGTCCAAAACAAGCAACTATATAAGACTCACTTTTTAATTTTTTTCTCAATCTTTTTAAGGGGAGGGAATATATTTTAGATTTTCGGACCCCACAGCAATGGTGTTTTCACATGATGAAAGGAATTAAAAGCAATGAGTCTTTTTCATTGTCTGCATGCATATCCTTTTGTTTTTTCACATGAAGTAAGGATAAAGCAAGCAAGCAAGCAAGCAAGCAAGCAATACTTTTGAGCTAGCTAGTCTTCTATCTCTATTTTAATTTCTCTTTAATGGTAGCTACCTGCTGCTGCTGTTGCTGCAAGACAGCTAGGGTATGCATGCATGGTCGAAATCATGATCATTAACTTGTTGGAGAATTAATTATGTGCCAAAATGTTGTTCCTAGGAACCACTGAAAAATTAATGCATGCTTTGAAAATTAAGTTGAAAAAGCTAGCTAGCAACCAAACTATTATTATTATTATTATTATTCGACACACACACACACACACACATAGCTACAGAAGCAGCAGCCTATTTCTTGTCTTCAACTCTGTACTACTCAGAATTGGAAAATGTTGTGACCTCAAGAGCTGGGATTTGGGAATACTATTAATTCATGGAAATTTCATTTACATATGCTGAAATTGACTGCTAGCTTTAAACTTTAAAGTCAGTATGTATATATTAAAGGTAACCCATTTCAATTTATAAATTAATCATTTTCATTTCACACCCTTTTGCTAATCTAATTTGTTCTTTTGTGAGGGATCAATGGCATACTTTTGACTACAAACACAGTATGAAAACTCCATGGATTAGGCAGAAACATTGTATCAGAGAAGAGTCATATCATCAACACTCGATTTAAGAGAATTTTGAACATATATATATAACCTTTTTCATTAGTTTAAGTATTTCCAGCTAGAGTTATTATATGAGATTATGCTAGCTGCAAATAGAACAACCTCTTTGGATGGTGCATAAAGCTAGTATTTGGATTATATGAGCCTTAATTAAGCTTGAAGTGTACAAAATATTTTTGGGAAATGTAAATAAATAAATAAATATATAATTTGTGACTGTTTCTTGTATTAATTGTACATGTTCTGCTAACTATTTTCGTGCGTAACCTTACTATATAACTACAATTTTTTAAAAAATTCTCTAAATAATATATTTATATATTTTTTGGTTACTTGAGTTTGTCATTTACACTTGACAGTTCATAATTTTTTACACTTCTCAATAATTAAAATAGTACATAAATAATGAACATTTATCCATATATGCCATAGAAATTAATTCGATGATAGAGAGAGTTAATGAGGCTAGGTGATAATATTAAATAAAGTTAATAAATAAAAATTGGTGTCTTAACTTGAATTTTTTTTTGAGATGAAGTTAAAAGATTTTCACTACTTATTACTGTTTTTTTAATCTATTTCTCAACTTACGTGACATCTAATCGTTAATAATTAATGGCTTCCATCACTTTTTTCTTTAGAGGGCCACCTTTAGATTTGGAAATAGAACTCGTGCACGGGTTATAATTAATTTTTCATTGATCATTAAAAAGTTATTCATTCCCCTTAATTAATGTATAGGATATAAATATATATATATATATATATAATCAATCATGAAACTTTTGAAACTCAACGCTAATACACCTTGATTAACAAAAAATGGCAGTAATTGCAATGGATTAAGCTTTTTTTTTTTTTTTTTTTTTTGTTTAATTGGGTTAGGTACATTTTCCTTTTTTTTTTTTTTTTTTTTTTTTTTTTTAAATGTTAACCTTTCTCTACGATTTTAAAAGCAGCTATGACTCCACATCCTACAAAATTGGAACAAACCATATTGTAGACAGGCTTTGGTGCTCTAGGTTTCAATAGTTACAGATATAATCTTAAAAATATATATATATATTTTTTTTAATTTTTGAATTGTTAGGTAAGATGGCTTATAAATGTAATTAGATACAGGTTTAAATTAAAGAATGGAGGAGGTGAGCTGTTATACATAAGGGCCCTCACTGTGAAATTTGAATTGGAGAAGGGACAAATGAAAGCCTAACATAGACAAGAGGTGATTACTGATTTGTGTTTCCACCTTCGTCGGCAACAACAAAATCTAAATCCTTGAAATATGTTTGTTTTCATCCATACCCTGACAAAATTGCTGGTATTCCTAGCTATATATCTCACCATATATATTTATTTCATATCATATCATATCATATCCTTTCCTATCCTATCATCTCTAACCAAATCTTCAAACGTCCTAATTACCTATCGTTGTTAATTTGTCGCCGACTCCCTCTTCAATCCGGCATCCACTGAATTTGAACCCTAAACCCGATACTCTTTAATGTAAAACTAACTTTAATATTTTTCTACTATAAATGTATATATATGAAAAGACTTAATAAATAAGACAATAAGAAATTAAATGTGGTAATAAAGACTTACGGTTCAAGTTGGGTGAGAGATAGATAATTAAAGATATATATATATATATATATATAAAGAGTCAAATTAAGTATCACATCACTTGAGAAAATCATTAAGTTATGTTGCCAAAATTTCATGCCTTATTAATAATGAAATGAATATCAAATAGAGTGAAGAGTAAAGAAGGTAGTAGAATATCACATCTTTTGGTTATAAGAAATTTGATTGGTTACATATCTAGACTTCTATCCCTTATTAAAGACAATATATTTTGTGATGTACACATGTAAATGTGAGATCATTGTCAAACCAATGCATTTTTCTAGTTAAAGGAAGATATTTAATTGATTAGTTAATATATATTATAGATTATTATCTTTGATTAAATTAATAATGACGCGTTCTCACTTAATCCAGAAATTATAAATAAAAAAATATATGAATTTTAAGATATACAGGTAATCTATGTGACAACTTTTAAACGACGCGTTTTCATAAATTTTTTTTAAAAATTATTACATATAATCAATAATATTATAATTTGACCTTAAAAGAATTAAGAAGATAGGTTGCAATGGTCAATATGTTTAATTTTTCTATATCATAACCAAGGTTGGTGCTAAATACATGCATGTTTTTATTTGTAGGGTCATTTTTGAAAGTGGCCAAAATACTAAACCGGCCTAATGCTCCCTATTATAATCCTTCTAACCCTAATTATCCCATTTTAATAATATTTGATTAACATTTACCTAATCAACAATTAGAATCTTTGGGTGCGTCTTATTGATCTCATGTAGACGTGAGCAATCGCGATTATCTTTACATATGTTTTTGTTTAATTTTCTTGTTATGTAGGCCTTATATTTAATTTTAATATTAGTTATTCTTATCATTGCATATAGAGGTCAAGTAGCTATTTGCAATATTTTTTTGCATAAAATTTTTGAGAGATTGATAGAACAAATTTCCTCTTTGGTTAGAAGAAAACAAATGCTACAACTAATAGTGACAAGACAATAATAATTGGATTCCTTCAATGATAAAAAAATGTTCTCCTTGTTTACATACGTATATAAAATAGTAAGTTATAATTTAAATTAAGCATCAAAATAATTAAAAAATAAAGGAAAACAGCAATTAACATATATTAATTAATTTGTCCATTGATTAAATGATGAATCTAGCAGTGTCTAGCTAATGAATGAATAGTGAATAAATATGTTAGAAGATTAGAATAATTAAGTTTAATTTAATTTTCAAAGAATTCTAGAACAAATACTAAATTAAAAAACAGAGGTGGGGTTGATTCAAATTGACTGGTACTACTCATGTTACTTGATGAACATGTAATTGTCATAATCATATCTCTTAAACAACGATATCATTGATACATTCAAACTAGAGCCAGTTGGGTCTAATCTTTTGTTTAATGGATTAATTAGATCGGCTGGTGAAAATTGGCTGAGCAAAAAAAACTAAAAGAACCTAATTTTATAGGGTTTAGAGTAACATGAAGTTAATTATAAAATTATAATTGCATTTAGTGGATTAGATTAGATTGGTTCATGAGCTACGAATTAATATTGTTGAGCTGGCAATACAACGGTTTGGGTTTGACATAATCTTCTTCTTGATTAATTAGGCTGACTTTTTGTTTTTGTTTTTTTTTTTTTTTAAATATTATAAAAAATAATTCAACTCTTCCTCAATTTGTCGTACGTATGTGAATGAAATTCGAATTTTAAGACTCTTAATTATATCATTTAAACTAAAATTTTATTAATTACAATAACTAGCTAGTACTAAGCACCCGAATTTTTAAATACTGCTTCATATAATTGGATATATATTTTTTTTATAAGAAAATGATTAAATTTGGTTTTTGATCCTCTAACTGGTCAAATAATTAATATGTGATTCCATTTTCCTATATATGTATAAAAAGAAAGATAATATTGTTACATTAGAAGAAAGGTTTCCATTTTCCTATATATGTATAAAAAGAAAGATAATATTGTTACATTAGAAGAAAGGTTTTGTTATCTCTTAGAGTTCACATTATATATAACAAACGTTGAATTTGGACCTATACCTACCTAGCTATTACTAATTATAAATATATGCATACAGGAATAGGATGTTGTTATTGAAAAGATATTATCATTATTATTCATTCAAAAGAAACTGTGTCCACCCTAATATCGGGACTAAAACATTTGTCTTGTTAACTAAAGCAAAGGCAAAAGCAAAAGCAAAAGCAAAAACAAAAACAAAAACAAAGACATATAATTATAAATTTGTAATAAGAACATGGGGTAGAGAGTTGTAATTAATTTTATGGCGATTTGTGTATGTATGTATGTATGTATGTATGTATGTATGTATGTATGTAGTATTATGTAGGGAAGGGAAGGGAAGGTAAGGTAAGGGAAGGCAGAGATAAGTTAAAAGATCACATGGAATCGTTTCTGTTTGAAGATCTGACAAAGGAAAGGAAAGCTATGTATGTATGTAAGCAAGCAAGCAAGGCTTGTAAGAATCTGTGATGTGTCAGGCAGGCTTTTTACCCTCAAAAAATTTTTATTATTTTTTGAGTGAGCAGTGTGTAATGGTCGTACGACCGACCGTATTATTACCAAATGACGAACCCAACCCTTCTTTTGATTTTTGTGCCTCAACCTCCTTTCAACTCTGTGTATACCACGCTCTTCTCTCGCATTTCTTATTTCCCTTCCGTTAATTCCCAATTCTTATAAAATATTCAATAATAATACATGTAAAATAAATTAATTAAGTGTGAGATTAGTAAAATATTAGTTGTAAAGTTAAAAATTAAATATTCTTTATTTATTTTTTTTTAAATTGTAAATAAATACATTAATAATAATAATAATAATAGTAATAATTATATTCATATATATAACAAATATTATTTATAAGCAGTCACTTTTGAATGAAAATATTTGTGTAGTATATATTGATTGTTTATTATGTTTATGCTTCGAGTCAACTTTTCTCGACATATAAATGGGATATTGCTTATTATTTTTAATTCTTATTGTCCATTTATAGCGATTATCTTCTTGATATTTTTTAATTCTTAATTATCATTTTCACTGATATAATGATAAGATAGCTGTGGCTCAAACATGGAAAGCAGATTGCAGTGAGTGTACTACTCAACTCTCTTTATATATTGCTAATTGCTAAACCCAGAAAAAAAAAAAAAAGAAAAAAAAGAAAAAAAAATTCTTATATATTAATTTATGTGCTTATTAATTAAGGCCTCTCTCTTTCGTTGTTTCATTCAATAAAAACCCCCTACTATTTCACGTGCAAGAGTTAGATTTGCTTCGTGAAGAAAGGTCTTTAAAAAGCTCAATTCTCCCCTACCCTCAGAAAAAGAAAACACAGTCTCTTTTTGAGCCCTCCATACTCCTCCTCCTCCTCCTCCTCCTCCATAATTTTTGTGGGTTGCCCCCAAAAAAAAAAAAAAAAAAAAAAAAAAAAAAAAAATAAAGAGTTCAGACTTTTAGTTGAAAGAGAAACAAAAAAGAAAGTGAGGGAGAAAATGGCACTTGAGGCTGTTGTTTACCAGCAAGATTTCTTGGGTTACAATGGCAGCAGAGATCTTTACAACTTGTTAGGGGGTAATTGGGGTTATGTTGATGACAGCCTAGAGAAAGAAGATGATCCCTTTCTCGACAACCAAACAGAAACTTTTCTCCACGGAGATAACTATTGGAATAACAATTCCTCATCTTCTTCGCCTCCTTCAATGGTTCCCAGCTTCAACGACTTCAATTACCAGCCCAACAACTCTTCCTCAGATAATGTTACCAGCAACATTAATAACGGCAGCTCAACAGTTCTCGACGACGCTCTTCCTCATATTGACACTTCCTCAAGCTGCATGCCCACTCGTCCTAAGAGACGTCGAGCCAAGACTCGAAAGAACAAAGAAGAGATTGAGAATCAAAGAATGACTCACATTGCTGTGGAGCGCAATCGAAGAAAACAAATGAATGAATATCTCTCTGTTCTTCGATCTCTTATGCCAGACTCTTATGTTCAAAGGGTATACACATATATTTCTTCCCCTTTACTTCTACTTTATTTCTGCTAATAATTAAGTTTAACTAACATGTCTTCTTTGAATTCTTTGAATATATAGGGTGATCAAGCTTCGATTATCGGAGGCGCCATTAATTTTGTTAAGGAGCTGGAGCACCGACTGCAATCACTTGGTGCTCAGAAGGAAGTGAAAGAAAAGTCTGAAAATGGATGCCCGTTTGCTGAATTCTTCACATTCCCACAGTACTCAACGAGTTTAACTTACTCTCGCTCTGAAACAAACTCAATAGCAACCAAGAGTGAAACAGCAGTGAGTCAGGAGACTCAGTCTTCCGTAGCAGATATCGAAGTGAACATGGTGGAGAGTCATGCAAACCTGAAGATAAGATCGAAACGGCGGCCGAAACAGCTCCTGAAGCTGGTTTCTGGGCTGCATGGCATGCGCCTTACTATCTTGCATCTCAATGTTACAACAGCTGATGAAATTGTTCTCTATTCTCTCAGCGTCAAGGTAATTACCTAGCTACCAAATTAATTTGTTTCTTAAAAATTTAGATTTTAGTATACAGTAGTTATATATGTTGGATGTAATGCAGGTAGAGGATGACTGTAAACTGACTTCAGGCGATGACATTGCGACAGCTGTTTATCACTTGCTAGGTAGGATTCAAGAAGATGCTTCATGTTGAGTTGAATCAATAAATTTACCCACTGTAACTGGTTCCTTCTTTTTTTTGGGTTTTCTGAAATCTTCGTAAACCAGATATGTGGGTATTTTTATTTTCTTTGTTTTAAATTAGGCTGTACCTGAAATTGCTTTACCATTTGCTGTTTTTTTGCTTCAATTTTATCTTAGTGTAGTTTGTTTTGTTGCCTGCTAGGTAATGGGTTGGTGTTTTGTGCTCACTCTCTCTTTTTCAACATTTTTTTTTGTTGTGCTTTTCTTTTGATCTTTTGAGCATATTGTGTTTTGAGCCACACATAAACGCCTGGTCAATTCAACCCATATTTACTGTAACTTCAATAATTTATGCACTTATGTACGTATTCGATAATGTTTGAGCAATATAAATGTGCAAGTATATATGTATGTATGCACTTGAATGACTGACCATCGTAACATTTGAGCTATTTGCATAAAATCTTAATGTGGGATTTTGATTTTACCATCAATAAATATTTTTTAGTACAGAATTTCCCATCCTTGTACAGAACAGATATATGGCAATATTTATATTCGGCATCGATCATTAAATTCCATAAAATCTTCTCTACGTCGAAAATATGGGGGTCAGGATCGAATTGATCACACAAGATGATATAAGATTTTATATTATATTGTGAAGGAAGGGCAGTCAGAAAGAGACCCTGAAAATTAAGATTTTGTTCCCACAAAAGCTTCCATCGAGAAAAAGCTGTCAAAACCAGCTATAAAAATGAAAGTACCAAAAGCTAGCTGCAATAATCAGCTTTAGAAGTCTTAAGCTAGCTAGCAACCTCGACCTCTACCTATGCAGTTTTCTTTAATTACCAGCACATGATTAATGTTAAAAACAATTAACTAATATTTTCACTTTTTTCCACCACAGGCGTAAAGACATTATTATTATTATTATACTACATATGTAATATGATTTTCAGCTATTATTATGGGCATGAAAATGATAATATTTTTCTCTAAAAAAAAGGAATCATCATGACTTCAAATCAAAATGATTTGCGGATTGAAGGTATATTATATATAATTAAAATTAAATTTACGGCCCCATGAAGGTTGTACGACGTTCAAGCTCGAATCCCTAGGCGAAATTTAAAAAAGGGAAAACCAAATTAACTTGATATTTGTGTTGGTGGGGTTTGTGTGTTTTTGAGAATAAAGGCGTAATAAATCAAAGAAGAGATATGTATATATAATAAAGTTAATGATTATGTATTAATTATTAAAGAGACAGTTGACTATTATAATTCATGCTTGGAAAATAGTATTGCACCGTTTGTGTCTGGGCATTAGGGTAGTTCTTTCCTAATTTTGGGGTTCAAATTGTTTTAATTCCCAACATTATTTTAATTTCACAATCATACATATAGATTTTGAGGTGTGTGTTAATTAATTTCTTCATCTGGTTGCCTAGCTGTCCTCAATTGGAAGAAAAGAAAAAAGAATCCCGTTAATTAAAAGATTAATATTTAGATGAATTCCAAACTAGAATATATATAATATTATTTAATGACATGACGGGTAGATTTTAACTTCAAAGGATTAGTGAGTTTAATTAATTAATTAATTAACTTGTCTATGTATGTTAATTGCCGAAAGCTTTGGATATAGGGCCAAATAAAACACATCATCAGATATATACTCATGAAAATCACTAAATCATAATGCAAATAAATAGTTTGGAGTACTTGAGACAAATTAAATTTGTCGATCAGTAACGAGTGTGAAAGTGAAAAAGCATTTACATATAACTAGTCCCAAAAAATTTTGTACTTTTCGGTCGGATATGTGTATATAAATATATAATTGAGGGAGAAATTACTGTGACTGTAACTGTAACTGTAACTGTAACTGAATGAATGGAAAATGAACTGGAGTGGATGTTTCTCACTGTGTACAACTTTACATGTGCACCACTAATAATTCAACATCTCAACTCTATGGGCGCCGGCGGTAAAAGATAAAAGCAGAAATATTGTCTCGTGCTTTTGATTTTCTGAGTAGAAATTAATTTTAATTAAAGAACTATATGTATATATATTTATTTATTTATTTATTTATATGTATGTGTATATGCATAGGGAGTATTATTTTATAACATAAGGTACTTTTTTTTTTTATTATTTATAAAAAAAAAATTTAATATTATTACGTTTCACATGCATTTGTTTTGTAGAAGAAGAGTCTAATAACGTGCAGAGGGTGAACAGAACAGAACAGAACAGAGAGAATCAAGCAAGTTTCTTGATAGTAGCAGAAGCTATATGTGAGATTGTGAGGGTTGTATAATTTAGAAGATTCCAGCCCTAAAATCTCTGCACAGTGTTTTCATTTGGTTTTACCTTGTTGTTTTGTAGTGGGGAACATTTGCTTCAATGATTCCAGTCTCTCTCTCATATTATTTCTAACTTTTCATGTAAAAGCAAGAACGGGAAAAGCCTTTTATTATAATTTTTAATGCCACAAGCAAAAATTAATTATGAACATTGATGGGAGAGCTAGCCACCTGCTTGTATTGCACACAAGAAAAGAAGATAATTACAAAAAGAGATGGGATGTAAAGGATTTAAAAGCATATATATTTTATATATATATACAATTGATGAATGAATGAATGAGTGAATGAATGAATGAATGAATGAATGATTAATTAAGCTGAAGATAATGACTTCCTTCTATCAAACAGAATAAAGCAAAAGAGATAAAGTCGCTATTAAAATAAATAAAAAAAAACACACAATGACAATACCCTCGAACAGCAAATGGATAGAAAGCATAACATTATAACAATCAAATCGATCGATAAGGAAAAAGAGAAAAAAGAAAAAATTATAGGGCCCTTCCCGTCAAATCTTTACCTAAAACAATTTGGATTTTGACAATCAAATATATATATAAATATATTTAAAAGGAAATTAAATATGAAATTTACAAATAATTGAAAATTTTCAATCCTTGATACTTTCTTAATTTGTAATTAACTAGGAGTTTAGTATTATAGTTTTTCAGAGACGGGGTTGAATCCAATTTGTCCTCAAATTAACGCTTGGTGTGGCTCCAATCGTGATCATATATAAATCTTAGGGCATGAAGTGTTAACATAGATCTTCCTCTTCAAACCTTCTCCAATTGCATTGTGTGTAAACAACGATCCATTAATTACGTAAATTGTCAACTTCGTACCAATTCATATATCTTTGATCAATCAAGCATCAGAAGACGATTGTAACCACCATGTATCATTACGCGGTTGTCATCAAACTTTGTTGTGAACACTAAACTTTGCACTTCTCTTCCAGTAGGAGAAACAACAATCCCGATCAAATTCTTCCATGAAACCCACTAAACCAAAGGGCAGTCCAATTTTCATTTCCAGGTTTACATACATTGATACAATAATATTGCTTGGTTGAATATGCAACAGAAATATAACACAATTCGAAGAAGTTGGAGCTGCCGCAGAGAATGTTGCTTCATTGGCTAGCTGTAAACAGTGCTCTTGCATCAATAAATTTCCGTAGTTCAATGATATTATCAGTAAAAGGACTATAGAAGAACACTGAATTTCCTTCTTGTGAGCAAATTGAGTTACCTTTACACTCTCCATAAACATCAACCAACCATATATATTTTGAATCAAGAACAGTTGCATAATATAAAAAATTTTTAATATGCTTTGAGGACTGGAGATAGTGTGTGTATGTATACATATTGAGTGTTTTTTATTACGGATTATATTCATGGTTGGGCATATAAAGGCCGGCCCGTTGGGTGTTTTCAGATGCCTCCAGCAACAAAAGAATGGAAAATATATATCCTAACGAGCAGCTTTCAGATGATCTTGATAGCTTGTTTATTGAGTCTGAAGGAAAGCTCTTATTGATAAACGTGTATCAATGGTGCTTTTGCTTTTGATTGGTATCAGAAGAAGTGGATTAATTGAATAGCATTCGTTGATTGCAGATATATTGTCTCAGTTGGTGCGGGGAAGAAAGTGATGATCAATTAGGCGCTACAGCCTTTTTGTGTCGTCAAGTCAGGAGTCATCCCTAATATTCAAGCTCCTCAAATAGCATGAAATAAGAACTGTTTCATTGTGTTTTACGAGCTAGATTTTATTATTAATTGATGAGTGATCTTAATTCTAAAGTCTTAACAATATGGGCCGTCAATAAGGATCCTAATGCTCTGCCGTCTCAGAAATGTTGCTTGTATTGACTTCTAGCTAGCTTGCTAATCTAATGTAGGCTCTGGTGTTCGCTAATTCTTTGCTTTATCAGTACACACCAACCATTAATAAACCATTAATTAAGAGCTTTCCTTAGCGTCAGGCATAATATTCTCTTTAAAAGTTCTGGTTTTTTAGAAAATAATTTTTGAAGTATATATTTTACATAAACGAACGCCCCTAATTAAATTGAATCTCAACTAATCAATCTTTTAATGTTTGTGCTTAGCTAACCTCTATATATATATATATATATATATATATATATATATATATAACTCTTCAAACAATTCAGTTAGTCTTTGAAGAATATATGTAAGAAATATGTTTATTATATTTTGAAATAATATGGACATAGGTTAACCTTTTTCTAGGCTTATAAAGTATACAGAAAAGTAAACAAAATAATGTATAATAAATTGTTTCATATAATGAAAACAAAATCATCTTAATTAGGAAAATGATATCATAAATTAAGGAAATAATATTGAATAATATCTTTGCAAATCAAGATAATATAGTGCTTGATTTGCTAGATATTATTTTAATAGCATTCCTCAAATTCAAGATAGTCTAGTAGAAGTTATCTTGAATTTGAACACTAGATCATAAAAACGACCAATAGGGTGACTTTTAGTAAACATATCTACTGGTTGGTCAAAGAAGGAGATCGAACAAAGAGCAATAGTGTTTTGAGTAATATGTTGATGAATGAAATGACAATCAACTTCAATGTGTTTGGCGCATTCATGGAAGACATCATTGTGAGCAATCAGAATTATCTACTATTATCACAAGCAAGAGAAGTAGGACCAAAGTGATGAATACCAATGTTATTGAGCAGCCAGCGATGTCAAATAATCTCTTGAGTGGTATTAGTCAGAGCATGATATTCTGCCTTCGTGCTAGAGCGGGCAATAACAATCTGTTTCTTACAATACCAAGAAATAAGAGAATCACTTAGAAAAATACAAACACCTGTTATAGAGTATTGATCAGTAAGATCTCCAGTCCAGTTAGCATCATAAAAACACGTGATACTAGAGACGAGTGGACAGAGAAATGAAGCTCATAAAATAAGTGCCCTTAATGTAGTGAAGAATGTAAAGAACAACTGCGTAATGAGGAGAGCGGGGAGCAGATATGTACTAGCTCACAACATAAACAGTATGGGAGATATTAGCCCGAGTAACTTTGAGGTAAACTTACTGCCAACCAGTTTTCTATAAAAGGTGGCATCTTCAAGTGGAACCCCATCAAGAGGTGTGAGTTTGGCATTGGGCTCTAGTAGAGTAGAGACGATTTTACTATCACTCAAACCAGCCTGAGTAAGGAGATTTGATGCATACTTGGCCTGAGAAAGATAATAGCCATTAGAGTTAAAAAATACCTCTAAACCAAGAAAGCAATTAAGATTACTAAGATCTTTCATCTTAAAGTGTTGCTGAAATGAAGTCTTGAGAGCAGATATCCCATCAATATCATTACCAGTAATGATCATATCATCCATATAAAGTAAGAGAATAATACACTCATGATCTATGTTTCGAATAAAGAAAACTGTATCATAAGAGTTGGAAAGAAAACCAAGTTGTTAAATGGTAGTACTAAACTTGGCAAATCAAGCTCAAAGAGCTTTTTTGAGACCATACAAGGCATGACAAGGTTTGCAGACTTTGTATGGTGAATAAGAATATCCTCGAGGAGGTTTCATATACATATCTTTAGTGAGATCACTATTAAGGAAGATATTTTTAACATCAATTTAAATAATGTTCATCAACATACAATAGTTATTGCCAAAAGGCTTTATATATATGTCATACGATCAACAAGGGCAACGGTTTCTTTATAGTTATTGCCATACTCTTGATTTAATCCCTGAGCAATCAGTCTGGCTTTGTATCGTTGAATAGAGTTATCAACTTTTATCTTAATTTTGTAAACCCATTTGCAGCGATTACTGATTTCTGAGGTGGGAGATCAATCAAGTCCCATGTGTGTGATTTTTCAAGAACTTGTAGTTCTTTCGCCATTAGTTATTGCCAAACAGGATTAGAACTAGCTTCAGGATAGAATTAAAACTCACACAAAAAAAGAGTAATAGAAAAGTAGTGATAATTTCAAAGTTTAACAAGAAGTACCCTTACCTAATTGGATTGACGAGGTAGAGGAGAAAGGTCAAAGGAAGTAGATAAAGGGACAGTTGAGGCATTAGATGTGGACTCGGAAAGCAAAGTCGTCGGCTCAGAAACAGGCCATGGGATAGTGGATACATTTGCTGAGGGCTCATCTGAATTGCCTGCATCAATGTTATCAGGAAACAAATCTATAGAATCATGAGTAAAGAACAAAGAAAGATTAGACTCGAAACGAAAATTGGAGATAAAGAAGAATATTTTGTATTCCCAAAAGACTACATATCTAGATATACGAAGTCAATTAGACATAGGATTCCAACACCTATAACCTTTGTGTTTATACCATATCTTAGAAAACAACATAAACAAACTCAAGGTTCTAATTTGGTATACTTATGAGGCTGTATAAGAAAAAAATAGGCACAATCACAAACTTTAAAAAGCTTATAGTTAGGAGGAGTCCCATACAATTGCTCATAAGGAGACTGATTACCAATGAGTAGGGAATGAAGACGATTAATAATGTAAGTAGCTGTAAGAGTTGCTTCTTTTCAAAAACGTTCTGGGACAGAGATGAGAAGAGCATACAAAGTTTTAAGGATATGTTTGTGTTTGCATTCAGTCCGACTATTTTGTGGAGATGTGCTAGAACAAGAGCAATGACAAAGAATCCCATTAGTTTGCAAGAGATTTAGAAACTCAGAATCTCTGTATTTTATAGCATTATTAGTGCGAAAAACTTTAATGGAACAAGAAAATTGTGTCTGAATCATTTTAGTAAAATTATGATAGATTTTCGATAACTTTGATCTATGTTTCATAAGATAAATTCAGATATAATGTAAGTAATCATTAATAAAAATGATAAAGTAGTTGAAACCTCCCGTAGTGGTATTAGGGAAAGGCCCCCAGATATTAGAATAGATGAGATCAAATGGAGTAGTAGAAATAGAGTCATTATTATTAAAAGGCAAAGTAGTACGTTTCACTAATTGACAAGAGACACGATCAATTTGATTATGAGATACAGTATCCAGAATTCCACTAGAAATTAGTAAACGAAGATGACTGAGTGAGAGATGCCTTAGTTGAGAATGCTAGAGACTTCAGGAAGAGACAAACATCATAGAGGCAACAGGAAAAAGAGTAAAGTGACATGTGGATGGCAGATGAAGACTAACGAGCTTGAACAGACGTTCAATTTTATGGCCTATCGCAAGCGTCTAGCCTGTCTTTAGATCCTACACATAACAACTAAAAACAATGAAAAGAACATGAAGATCAAGATAACATAATTGACCGACAGACAAAAGGTTGAGAGTGAGATGTGAAGTCAGGAAAATGTCTGGTACAAAGAGATTAGATGGAGTGATTTGACCTAAGTGACTAACATGTATAGTAAATCCATGTGCAATTTCAATAACAAGTAAATGTGAGACAGAAGATTATGAAGAAAAAAGAGTAAAGTTTGCAATCATATGATTACAACGTGTAGAGTCAAAATACCAAGACAATGTACCTGAAGAAATTGAGGAAGCTCAAATGAGAAGATTATCAAATTTCTGCAAAAGTTGCTGAAGAAGAAACGCGAGATCATTGGTGGTAAGAGATGGAGAGGTAGGACAATCATTGGTGTTATCAACAACAGTAGTAGACAATGGTGGAGAATGCTTCATTCTTCCTTTATATAGACATTGTTATGTAAAGTATTGAGAACTAATTTGTACCAAACTTTACATCTTCTAATGAGACAATTGAGAACCTAGTGACCAGTCTTATAGTAATAGTTACAACTTATTATAGAGGTAGGCTGAGAAGTGAAAGTTATAGTAAGAGCAGTGTCTGGGCAAAGTGATTGTAGAGGAGCAAGTCGAGTTTCCTTAGAGATACGCATATTAATAGCTTCATCAATAGTAGGTAAAGGTTTTTGGTAGAGAAGGAAAGCTCATATAGGTTCAAATGTATCTCGCAAGAATATGAGAAACATCATGAATTATTACTGGTCCTTATAAATGGAAAATTTTGCTGCATCATCACAAGTTGTCCACTGAGGTTTTGAAAGTGATAACTAATCCCATAAAAACTGTATTTGTGAGTGAAAGTCAGAGATAAACTGACCGGGCTCTTGGCCCATCTGATGAATCTTGCATAAGATTTGATACTGGTGTGATAGATCAATGACAATATATCAATAAGTAAGAAAGTCTCATAATACTTTGACTGTCTCAAATCTCCCAAATTGTAGATGGATGGAAGGGATAAATGTATTACGGAACCATGTAATAATTTAGTGATTTTTGCTGTCCCACTCTTCCAAATGACCAGCGAACTTTTCATTAGTATCTTCATCGATTTTGATAGGTTCGGTGATATGGCCAGTAATATATTGCTAAAAACGGCGTTCTTTAACAAAACTTGACATCGCTTGAGTCCATAAAATATAGTTATATCTATCCAATTAAATGTGAATAAGGTGAGAAACATCATATTTGTCCATAATGTGAGGATGCAGAGGCAAAATAGACCGATGATAAAGGCTGACTTGTCGGAAAGTTTCTCAAACGGTGAAAAGCAGAACCAGTTCGGACTTGGCATTAACCACACTAGTAGGTAGCCAAAAACAACGAATGAAGGCTATAGAAAGAGTAATGGACCACTTCTCAGGCAAATAGTAGCGGCGGTAAGATAAGAGACATCGTTGATCGGTTGGAGCAAGAGTGGGTAGTAATAAGTTTAACTCAAATTTAACTAAGATGATAGGTTGCCGGAAACGGGAATTAGGGATTGCGGAATGGATGGTTGGCCAATTTTGAATTGAATGGCAGTGGTAGTAAGGCAAGACGCATTGTCGTTTGGTCAGATCGGAGCTGGACAAAACAGCAAAAATGTTGTCTTTACGATGATGATCGGTGGCGCGTGGAAGTAGATGGAGACTACGACAGCACTGGTTAGCTTGTTCTGAAGCTGTAGATACTGACGGTGTTGGAAATAGACGTCGAGATGCGGCGGCGCGTGAGTCTCATGCGCTGGTGACTGGTCAGTGCGTGTGGTACATGCACACTTGAGAAAAGATATCGGTTGACAATGCCATGACACAGAATTCTAGATACTAGAATTAAAAGGAAAATCGAGATTAAGACGAAACCAAACTTGGCTGCCATATCATGTAAGAAATATATTTCTTATTTCTTGAAATAATATATATGTACATAGGGTAGACTTTTTATAAGTTTACAAAGTATACAAAAAAGTGAACAAAATAATGTACAATACATTACTTCATATAAGGAAAATAAAATCATCTTAATTAGGAAAATGAGTTCATAAATTAAGAAAATAATATTAAATTATATCTTTGCAAATCAAGATAATATAATGCTTGATTTGCTAGGTTGCTAGGTATTCTTTTAACAATATATATGGAGCTAGCATATATCCATTCAAAACATTAAGAAGATAGACTGACCGCGAGATCATCATCATGTTATGGTCGGATAAATCTTGCGGTCAATATCGTGAGCTTAATCATGGATGGAACATCTTCGATCGTTACTTTGATCAAGTCATGGTGGAATTTGATGCTAGATGTCATGATTCTGGGTCATTTCTCTTGGCCTTTGCCATGAATTTTGGTCATTTAAAAGTACGGCTTTATTATACATGCATGTATTTCAACAGGCAAATATTATTATAAATTCAAAATATAAATAATTATAAAGTAGTGTCCTTGATAAATTTTGGAACAAATTAAGGAAAATTCATTTAACAGTAAACATTCAACAAATATAGTTTAGAATTGGCATAAGGAAAACAAATTAACTAAGGAAAAAAATCATTTTAAAGGAGGAGGTTGAATCCAGATATAATCAGTCAGCTCAACCTATAATTTCTATAAGTTTGTGGTGAAATCTTTCTCCTTACTGACTTGTGATTACAATAAAACGATCGACGCCAATTTGCATTAATTCAGTGATATGTACAGTCTTTGCCAGTTCACTTCTTCTCCAATCGGCAATAGGAGATGGCAACGTTGCTTGTTATCAATGCATGCGTACATCTTGTTTTCCAAGCTTTTCCTTACTCCAATCCACTTGTTGTGATACCAATCAAAGGAAAAGCCACGCCATTTGAAGGCGTACGTCTATCAACACCCAACGAGCCTTCAGAGAAAACGCAGTATAAAACTCCTTCGAATCATATGCCATACATACAGATATAGATAGAAATCATGGGATAGACGTTTCTGTAGGAAATTAAATATCCAAGGCATTGTGTCTTCGTATTTGACAGACATCGTTAAAAATTTGATTTCTAACTCTTGCACACTGCCCGACAACGTATTTGATAGGAGTATCAAACACATGTATTCCATGACTGAATCTCACGGTCGGGGGCTTCTTATTGTTATTGAATGGACGACTTATCAACGTGCAAAACCAAGATAGAGGCAAGCTCCATAATGAGGTGAGGGGAGGATTTCTTTAATTGGAGTAGAGGATGATTAATGTCATTAAGAATTTTAATATATAGTTTTATAGATATGACTGCAAAAGGCTTCTCATGCCTAGCTACAACAATTAACTCTTTGTTACATATGATAACTAATTCTCCTTCTAGAATCACTTTTCTACTTCTACTTTAATCTTGGATTGGAATAGTGGATTGGATTCAACAGCTACAGGTACTAGGGTCTCTTTTAGATTGTTGTTGAAATAGTTAGAAACAAAAAAGTGATTTTGAGAAGTTAAAATATTTTCAAAAATTATGATCATGTTGAAATAGTTAAAAAAAGTGATTTTGATAAAGTTAAAATATTTTCGAAATTATGATAAAAGTGACAAGTGATCTACTTCTTATGACAATTACTTCATTTTATAATAATTTTTAGAAAAATTATCCCCTCATATACTCTTAGAAGTACTTGTTTTTAAAATCAGATTATAGATAAAAGTTTTGAAACATGCTTTCTATCAAGAGAAATAAAAATTATATATAAAATTCATAAGTGTGTAACCAAAAATTTAGAAATCAATTTTGGCAATATATATATGAAAAAGAACTAGTCTACTAATATATATGTATTCATTATTCAAGCAAGAATCCAAGGTGCAAAGTATAAGATGATAAAAAGAATTAGGACACATATATATCATCAAAAACAAAGATATTAAACAAAAGAAAAAAGATACCATCTTCATCTTGATGAAGGAGGTTGAATCCATACGGTATTTAAACCTTTCATATCGTTACTTCTCCACCACGGCTGCTCAATCCAACTATAATTCATCCGTGCATTACTAGCGTGTAGCAATCTTGGTCCCTTTGGAAAATAAGAGAAAAATGATTCACCAGACTTGAAATTAACAGTGTTTCCTGATTCACTTGCTTTCCCTCTCGCTGGAACTGCTATTGAATCTGTGTAACCCACGAACAACAGTTTGTCAACCAAATTTTCAATTTCAACCCAGTTCATCTGCGATGAATCGAGGTCAAAAACACGAATGCAACGGCAATCACGATCAAAATATATCATCAGGAGTTTCTCATCAGACTCTGACTCGATCAATCTATTAGCCGCGGTTACTCCTGGCAGAATTATACTGTGTGAATATGTTTTCATCGTTTTTGTTTCAGGATTGAATACGAACCACTTTTGAGAGAAAATACAGTATAATAATCCTTTCCAACAAGCCACACCATGAATTTTTCCGAAAGCACAAATAAACCAATGCGATGTCCATGTTTTGTCTCCTGGGCGACATATGCTGATGCATAAAAAGTTTTTCCAAGTCCAGGATCTCACCGAAAATATTACACATTCTGTTGTTGATGAATTCGGACTCGCAGACATCACTAATCTTTCATCGACAGGGTATCTCTTCTCCAACGTCGGGAGTTCAATGATTTTACCAGTGAAAGGACAATAAAGGAAGAAAGCTAACCGCTGAAAAGCCATCGAACTTGTAGAGAGAAGAATCCAACCGTATTTCGAGTAAAGAATTTTGGCATTGACAAGAACTTTTGGTAATTCAATGGCGTATCTTCGTTTGCCGGATGGGTCGTAGAGAAAACACGAACTGCTGTAAATACAATAAACATCTTTCTTCTTTGTATCATCGCATTTCCTGTAAGCAAATACCCATGGCAATATATCTGCGGATTTGATAGCAAAAACGTTAACAGATCGCCAACTTTTGCATACTGCACGGAAACGTATTTGATCGGCGTAATACAGATGATCCATGATTAAGCTTGTTATGTTTTCCGGAAGATTCGACCACGACTTGACGGCCGCGGGAGCCGCCGCCTCACCGTCACAGAGACTTATCAGAGTTTTAAAGCAAGATAGAATTCCCATGTTATATCTAATGACCTAGCAAAACTGAAAAGAAAACGAAATAAGTATTACAAAGAGTGAAAAATAAAGAGTAATAGCTAAAAAAACAGCGGTAATTGTAATTATATTCGACTAGGTAAGTGGAATCAAATTAGTATTCCTATATATACGCTGTTATTTCTTGGCAACATCATTATAGAACATTATTCTCACTAAATTTGTGTTATACGTATCTGTTTAAATTAATTAATTAATTAATTAATTATAGAAAAACTAATATATGTATATATATATATATACACGTCACAAAAAATTCATGAAAAGGTTGCAAATAGAGAAAAAGCAATTATATTCTTTTTCTTTCTTCCTTTTTTTTGTTTTTCCAAATACGAGTTAAAATTTGTTTTCAATATATACAATTATTGTTAATTAAATATTAGTAGTTAAGACTTCTTCCTTCCTCTCTTCCCTATTATCACTCAATCATCATCAAACTGATCTCTCTGAAATTTCTCCTCTTCTATCTCCGTCTCTTCCAAGTTCAGTATCATTTTCGCCATGCGATTAATACACCCTGAAGAGAGGCTTTTCCAACCACATGAGTTCGATCCAATATCTAATGCGAAGGGGCACATACGCTATGGTCGAGGAGTACCCTTTTGTCCCCCTTTCTCCTCCTCAAAATGCCCATGCCGATGTCCGGCGAGCTCTACACCTTGTCCGAGTGCAAAAGAAAGAAGAAACAATAATAGGAGTTGTGTTGACGCGAACATTTTATTAATTTGTATCTATTAGTAGTATAATGTTGTACATTACTTATTTTTTACTAAGGGATGTGGATGATAATTATTTTTGAAATGAGTTTTCTGTTATTATTTAACCTAAACTATGGGGTTCATGTATTATTTGTTTCTTTGTATTTTCATAAACCATATAGCACTAAACGGCGTGACGTTTCAGTATTTCTCGAACTTGATAGGAGCTCCAGCTAAACCCTACCAAAACCCGAGCCTTGCCGCCAAGCAGATATGACGGAGCCCGGGTTCGACCCCGCGGCTCCTCCGTGGCTCCACCTATTTTCCGCATTTCTCGCCATGGAACCCACCGACAGCCTCGTCTCCCTCGCCAAGTACTCTCCTGGCCCCTGTTTGGCATTTTTTTTTATTTATTATCTTTTTAAAAATTTTTGGTCTAATTTCATACTCTGTTTCTAACTCTGAGTGTAGAGTGTGCGGTGGTGGATCAGTTACAGAGAGAGTGCAGAGGTTTATTTGGAGTTACTGTATAAGCAAAGCTGTGAGTGTTATTATTGTTGTTCTGTACAATCTTTTGAATTCCGTTTGCCAAATTTTTTTCAATGAATTTTTATCTTAAAAGGTTCAATTTTTAGGCAGTTCATTCTGTGATTTGCGTTATATTCCTTTTATAAGATGTTTTTAAGGCAGCGTTTGGGAGAATGGAAGTTTTTTTACCGTAGAATTAGAATTGAAGAAAAGTCTTGGATTTAAATTTCTACTTCTAGAGAATCTTCATTTTGTGGAGGGCAATTTGGCCGGAGGGTTGGTTTTACTTAAATAAAATATTGTTTTTCATTATTGAATTTAAACTTTTCCTTATTTACAACTTTTCTTTGGTTCTGAAGATTTATTATATTCATCTTAATGTTTGTTTTGGATTACTTTCGCTCCTGCTAAAATCACTTTCTGTAAAGTAGAAGCACTTTCATATTTGTATTTTCTTGTGTGCTTGAAATGGGTTAGAAAAGCACTTGAAATGCATGTTGAAAAAAAATCTGGTAGAACTGCTTTTGAAAAAGCACTTTTAAGTATTTTCTATAAAAGCACTCGAAAATCGTTTCGGTAGTTTCCCAATATAAAGCTCGGTTCAGTTGAATGACCAATGCAGGTTGGAAAAGGTTATGTGCCTTACTTGAAGAATTTTCTGAAGAAACTCATTGTTGAAGTTGAGTCAAATCACGATGAAGTTTTGGATGAAATATACGAACAATATACTGAAATTATAACATCACTGAAGGTAAAGCTTGTGGTTGGAAGGTTGCTTATTGAGGTTCTTCTTAATTAAGATCTATTTTCTTTGTCATGCTTATAGCATGTTTGACAAGTTTTTTGCCCTTTAGGATGATCAAAGAAATGTAAGGGTTTGTAAAAGTGTTACTTTTCTTTTTCCCAAAGGTAATCAGTATTATCTATGTGCTATAAATCTTTGGTCTGTACCATTTAATTGCATCAGCACATTATTTTAGTTGATGATCTGTTATTTCTAGATTGTTTTCATCTCCCAAGTTGTCCAGAGACTAGAAAACTGATGGTTCCACTGCAATGTTCCCTCAACATGCTTGAAGGAGATACTGGGTAATCTTAAATGTTGCTCTTATTTTGTTTTTGCTCTCAAAATATTTGCCTGTTAAAGGTCATCTGATCTCTGCAACACTTTTGTATAGGCTTTCATGAGTCTGAGAAATTGAACTAATTAAGTATAAAATTACTTGTTCTATAAACATCTTTATGAATTTCCGTTTGCTTTTTCCAAGATCACTCCCTCTTGTTAGTTTTTGTTCCCTAGTATCAATGCAGACGAGTTATGATGATGAAATCATCCTTTTTCAACTTTTTCCTTGTGCCAGCATAATCCATGCACTCGATTCATTTTGTATGATATTTTGAGGCCATGGAGAATGTTTTCTTTTACATTCTTGATTATCATTCGAAGTGAACTCTATATTACTTTGGTTAACTTTTATTGGCATAGAAGTTCTTAACTAAGTTTGTTTTAGCATGTTGACTCAAACTATAATTTAGCTCTTATTGGCTTACAGGTGTTCAATTTGGCCTTCCAGCTTTTATTTGTCAGAATTTATACTTTCTTATCCAGAAATATTCTCTAATAAATCTTGTTTTGAGGTAAGTTGTTTGTTTAAGAATATGCTTCTATTTGCAATTACAAATCCTGGTCAAGGCTTCTTAACCCACCCTTTAATACCTTAAGTAATACTTGTTGTGGTTGTTCTCGGTTAGAAAGTTTTGGGACAATCTTTTAATTTTATTGTTTGCCCACAAATGGCAGAAAATAAATAACACATTTATGGCTGGCTTTTCCATTTCCTCATGTATGAGATATATCACAAACAGTTCTTTTACCTCTCTTGTGGATTGTTTTAATCACTTATGGTTGCTTTTAATGCACAAAATTTTTGATATTCTGATTAGTGTTTTGCTTGCTCCTTTTTTTTATTATTACAGGTTGGTTCTGGTGTTGGTTTGGTTGGAATTTGTCTTGCCCATGTGAAAGCCTCAAAGGTATGTTATTCAAATCTCATGCATGTAACTTTTTAGTATGGCTTTCTTATGTAATGGTGTTTTATAAAATTTGAAAGAAGATGGAGCATTATGGATGGATCCTTCTAAAATTGGTTGCTTCATAGTTTATGCTCCTAAAGAAATGAATTGGCTTCTGATGACTACACAATGAGAGTGTTACTGTGTGGACAGATACGGGTCAAACATTTTATCTTCTTCTGATATAACTATTAAAGATGTTTTTTTGGAAAAAATTTACATTCAAGGCTATTAAAAGAACGACTGTGTGGGTCAATGTCTTATCTTATCTTATCTTCAAGGCTCCTCTTATGGATAAAGTACAAGTGAAACTGTTACGAACTCATCTTTACTTGTAAACTAGTTTTTCAGCAACCGTTTGCGAACTCATATTTACTTGACACAGGTAACATTGACTGATGGTGATCTGTCAACTCTAGCTAACATGAGATCTAATTTGGAGTTGAACAACCTAAATGTAGATGGTAGTTTGTCAGAAGGATTTATTGAAGATCAAAATGCGGTATGTTAGTCATAAGAATTTCATTGTTCTAGCCATTCTCCTTTCAAGGTACTAATTGTCCTATTAAAGATATGACATCTATTTAGTTTCCCTCTTTAATATGAGATGTTGGGATGCTGTACATCATTTTTTGTTGTACTTATAACTATCAACTGTGAACACATGGAGATTGAACCAAAATTTGGTTGTGGCGGGGGATAAAAGGTCATTGTTGAATCTTGCAGAAGTCAAGTTAAAAGCTCATATAATGAAATATAAAAGGATTTTGTAGCAGTGAATGTTTAAATCAACAGTAAATTTCAGGTACAGTGTATTCACCTGCCTTGGGAATCTGCATCACAAAATGATGTCCATGTCTTCACACCAGAGATCATGTGAGTATTTTAGCCATCGGATTATACATTGATTATTCACATGTCTTATCAATCAAAAGTTGAAGTAATTGTGGGAGACCACGTTAATTTGTTTTGGAAGTTGTTTATTTTGTGGTGCACTTAATCTCTTGTGTGATTTTTCTCACGTCTTTATGTAGTCTGGGCGCCGATGTAATGTATGATCCGTCATGCTTCCCGGATCTAGTTCAATTAGTAGCCATTCTCTTGAATCACAATTCCGAGAGTTCTATGTCAGACAGCATACGTGTTGATAAAGTCAATGATCCCAATCAAGGGAAAAATGGAAGCTCATATGAAGGCCCGGTAGCTTACATTGCTACCGTCATTCGGAACATCGACACCTTCAATTATTTTCTTGCATTAGCAGAGCAAGCTAACCTTAGTATTATGGATCTAACAGAAACAAGAAAGCCCTTCAATTTGCTTCCCTATATGCAGTCATATGATCGATCAAGCATAAGATTAATAACTGTCTCATGCAAGACCTGATTGTGTTTTTTCTTGACATCAAGGATATCACACTCTTTTTGTCCTGAGATCTGTTTTGCTAAGCTGTTGTTGTAACTTTATGTTATTTATTAATCTTGTATTCTTCTGATATTTCAAGTCTATGAGATTTTGTATCGTAACCTTTTGATGAAGTTTGGTTTGTTTGTACTTTCGATTGCAGTTCTTTTTTCTTCCTTCTGGGGACATTTAATATATATAACTCAGTCTATGATGTTGGCTTCTTTTCTTTGACAAGTATTTTACTGAGCTTGTGTATTCTTCTGATTTCTTAAACTATGTTATCTCCTTGTGACAAAACGAAGTATATTATTAAGTGTCATCACATTCCTCCGGTTTTATTCCCTCGCTAGGAATCTATGGTTTTACATACGTACGACCAATACTTGTTTCTGTATAAGAAATTATTTGGAAAAAAAAAATTATTTCGTTGAAATTATTGATTAAAATTTTAATTGTTTACACATATCAATCGAGGTAAAATTTTTGAAGATTGTTTCCAATCTTCCTTGGAAAGTAATTTTTATTTTCCAAAATAATTACAAGCTATATTAAGATATTACAAGCAATCACACCATAAAAATATGTCAGAAAATGAAAAACAATAAATAATAATATATTCAAGTTTTGGTTATAGTTTATACTACATTATCCAAAGTCTAAAAACTAAAAGAAAATTATTTTTAATTAGACCTGAAAATTTCAATATATTCACGTGAACTCGTGGAAGATGACATTTACCCTGTCGACTGAAGCTGGCAAGGCGAAACACTTACTTCCAGACAACAACCTATATGCAGAGTTGGCAACATAAGTATAACCAACCAAAATAGTTGCTTTCAGGCAACACCTATATACGCAGACTTGGCAACATAATCAAGTTAAACTCTCACAAGAACTGACATGGCAGAGATAGAGGTGATTCACTCGTGGTCTGTTCCAAGATCGCTCAGCACCTGCCTCATGTACTCTTTTGCTCAGGTTACTTCACTTTTTTAATTTTTTTTAAAAAAAAAAGTCTTGCTATGAGAATTTGAAGCAAAAAAAGGACAGTGAAATCAATTTCATGATTTCGAACTGGGTATCAGTTGTCTTCTACATTCCATATGTTTGTGATCATGTCAGTTTATGTTTATCTTTTCAACTGATGGTAATATGATGCAATGAATATGAAACTGTAGCTTATTGGGAATTATTGTTTATGTTGAACAAAAACAAATCTAACCTCTGGTGATTTGTTTTTGAGGAAAATTATTTCATTATCAGCTTTTTACATTTTTTTTTCCCCTTGTGTAAAAGTTTGTGTTGTGTTGTTTGTAGAGGGATGACATGGAAGTGCTTGATGAACCTCTCTGTGCAACTTTTCTTCGATTTACTGGATTCGATCGACCTTACAGGGAGGAGCTACTATCCAAAATGGTTTGTTGAATGAAGCACGACCATCATTATGTTTCACAATATTTTTTTGTTATGATGTTTTTATATTTTTTTTGGTTAGTCATTATTCACTATATTTAAATGCCCATATCATTTGATATTCACTTTTCTTTCAATAATCTTATAAATATAATCATTTATCAAAATGGGAACCGATTGTAATTAATGAGAATAAAATAGTATTCAATAGGATAGAAAAGTATTCTGCATTCGCTTGTTGCAATTCCCTTTTATAGAGAAGGGAAACAATCAACTATGGAAAATTGCATCTTTAACATCCTATAAGTTTAAATTTTGTGCCATTTGATTTGTTCAGATTAATCATTATGTTTTTGTTGTCTATATTGACACTAAAATATTATTCATTTTACTTGTAGGAATCTGATGGAAATAAGGTTGTAAAAGAGGTCATTTTTGGTCCTGGAGGAAAGAAATATCGGTTTTGCAAGGTAATACAAATTTATACACGTTTACTGAGTTTGGTCATTGGTGACACTCCTACTATATGATGAGGATTAGTATTGTTGTTAGCTGATGGTTTCTTCTTGGAATTTATTTTCATTTCACTGTCTGAAGCATATGGCAAAACACCGGGTACCTGGTTTGCCGGATGATTTCATGAAGAAAGGGATGCACATTATATTGATAAGAAATCCGCTTGATATACTGGTAAGACATTTGATATACAAACAATCTTATATATTCCATATAATGCTTATACTGTTGGTGCATTCCTAGTGAAGAATAAAATTTATATTTTTATGATTCATTTTTGGTAGGTTTTATAGTTTAATGAAGTAATTTAATATATGGATCGATTTATTCTGATGTAACTGACTGATTTCCACTCTATGTCTTATCTGTATATATTGTCAGTCAGAATTTGATGAGGTTGTACCTCCATCCTTTAAAGAGCTAGGTTTTGCGGACCTGATCACCATATACAGTGAGCTCTTGGAGCTGGGAAAAAATCCAATCATTGTTGATGAAGCAGATCTTCAACAAGATCCTGAGGTTTTACAGCTTTCTACATTTATGCTATAGTCAAAACCTTCTTATTTGTTACATTGATGGACTTCCACACTCTCAAAACACTTAGTTTTATTGAAAAAATTGAAGTTTGTGTAATGAAATTTAGAGTCTTTTCTTTGATGTAGAGGTCTATTAAGATAAGAATTTGAAGTTTCTGACTATTGTGGTTGCATTTTCAACAGGCTAATTATTCAATATTATGGCTAAAAATAAGATTTTCAGTTCCTTGGAACTTCCAAAGTATTAGATGTTAATGCTGATATGGACTTTGTCCTTTAAATGCACATTATTTAGTCTTTGGAAGTTTTTAACATCACTACCTCTAGTTGATTCTACTTTTATTCAGTTGGAAATTGTTATGATGTATGAACAGGTCATCTCCCTTCCTGCTCTTTTGTTCAACGTTCATATTTTCACTAATTTTACATAAATCCAGTGCCTCTTGTCTATCTAAGTCTTCAGCAGTTAGTCTTCTGAGTTTAATATAATTTTGCTTATCTGTCTTCTTCATGTGTAGGCCATATTACGTAGTCTCTGTGAAGACTTGGGTATTCCTTTTCAAGACACAATGCTGAGGTGTGTGCTAAAGCCTTTTGAGTTGAAAGTTTATAAATCTCGTTTACTCCATGTTTATTATTTTTCATCAAAAAAATGTTTACCTGGAATGGTAAACAGTAGAGTTTGTTAACTTTTCAGAGAGGATCACCTCAATTTGCAATAAAAGTTAATATTCTTTGAGAAGGGCTAGTCAATGATAACTCAACTTGCTACCTGAATGATTATCCTCACCTTTGACAACATCTTTTCTTGAACATAAGCCCCAGCCTCTGACAACTTCATCCTTCATCTTCTCATATTTGACGTGGAAAGTTTTCTCTGATTGTGGATCTGTTGAAAATACATAGCTTGCTATTTGATGGATTTACATGCATGTATACACTGATGGTTTAAACTGTGAGCATGACAAGTTTCGAATCCAAATGTATTCAGATGGGAAGCTGGTCCAAAAACATTTGATGGCGTTTGGGCCCAATGGGGGTATGGTTATGAAAGTGCACATAAATCTACAGGTTTTTCACCAGCAAGAGAGTATCCTGCGGTACAGGGTTTGTCTGTCATGTTTCCTTGTTAGCATGTATAGTTCATGTATCGGTTTCTCTTTAACAGAAGCAAACAAGTCATTCTACTTATGATTGATTAATCCTCCATATTTCTCAGTAGTCTGCCCTGTTTCTTTAATAAACCTATATATGATTGCACTAATATTAATTTCATTTTCATTTTGTGACTCATGTTGAAGTCATATAGACTTATTTAGTGTCCTCTAATGCTGGAAACACACTGAAAATAACTGAGATCATTTAAGATATCTGAATGTTCTGCTGTTATTCAGCAGCAAATGCAACTTTCTAGCATTTTTTATGTGAAATCACCTGTTTATCATCTCAGTATCTTTTGTGGTGCTATTGTCATGAGATGTTTTATCAAATCTGTTGAATTAGATAATGAGAATGGAATGACTGAAACAAAAATGAAATATTTTCATTTTCAGCCATTTCCTTTTTCTCTTTACGAGTTGTTGGAGCAAAATCTACCATTTTACAAGATCCTTAGGCGTCATGTCAGAAAAACTTCATCCCTTCTGGAGACTCCCTTGCCTGAACCAGATCTTCCAGTTCCTGCAAATAAGAATCTGCTTGCTTGGGTTGGTGATGAGATTGTACCCCGTGATGATGCAAAGGTACTTGATATAAGAGGAATACTCTATTGACTGTTGACTAACTAAACTTTTAGACTAGGCACATTTATGCATGCTTTGCCAGCTTTCTCATTCTTACCTTGTGACTGTGTTAGGTTTCTGTGTTTGACTCAATTGTCCAAGGTGGTGATGGGGTGTGGGAGGGACTCCGAGTTTACAATGGGAAGATATTTAAGCTTGAAGAGCATTTAGATAGGTTAGTGAAAGGAAAACCAAAGTTCTACACAGTTGAATCTTACTACTATACTTATATTATTGGGCAAATGAAACTGATGTATATGGTATCATACATCTATGTTGCTTCTAAGTCACCCAACCTTCGACCTAAACAACCTGAATTGGATTTACTTTTTCTGTTGATTAGGTTGTTTGACTCAGCAAAGGCTCTGGCTTTTAACAATGTTCCAACTCGTGAAGAGGTGAGGGTCTGAATAAGTAGGATTGACTTGTATTGATTTTGATATGTTTATGCTGGTATGATATTGTCTGGGTGAAAAGACCTTTTCTGTGACGAGATTAGTTAGTACATCCTAGTAACACATAGCACTGAATTGTAGATTAAGCAAGCCATCTTCAGAACACTCATGAGGAACGGGATGTTTGATAATGCACACATGCGGCTAACACTCACTCGTGGCAAAAAGGTTTATCATGTCCTTCTTCCCTTTTCTTTCTTTGTTTGCACCTTTTATAAGAAAACAGTAAGAAGTTAGAACCAATACATATTTGTTGTCTAATAGTTTCCCCTCATTATATGACCAAATTTTTCCTCTCAATTTTCACACCATTACAAGAAATGGTCTCTTGTGGAGGATATTCAACATTTCCTTGACTGCTGGTAATTTTTGGATGATTCCTGCACCGATATTTTTAGCTACTTCTGTTATCTTGAGGATAAGCATAGTGTGATGCCGTTAACAGTAAAATATATGAAAGGACATGACAATAGCCATACAAATATACATCTACATTTTCTCAACTAACTTGTAATGTTATTGTATTATTCAGGTTACTTCTGGCATGAGCCCAGAATTTAATCTTTATGGATGCACATTAATTGGTAAAGCCAAATCCTTAGTCTTGTGCACCATCTACCAATGATTTAAGTTATATTATAGTGGCTTTCGTGCAAAGAGGCGCTTTCCTTTTTTGCTGGGAGGCTGTCATGAGCACAATGTTGTGTTTCATTATGAGCTTTCTCACGATACGTTTATTACTAAATCTGAATATGCAGTGCTTCCTGAATGGAAACCCCCAGTCTATGACAATACACATGGTATAACTTTGGTGACGGCAAGCACACGTCGTAATTCTCCAAATGTAAGATTCTTGATGTTCTGTCTTTTTTTACAGTTGAGTTGCTTTTCACAAATTAACACAACAAAAATTTGCCTGGCCTTCCTACATTTTCGCATGGCAAAGCTTCCGAGTTTTATACATCTATTGATTAGATTATTTTCTTTAAGATTATTCATTTCATATGACACTCATGATGAAGCTACGCAAATGTGTCACTAACTGGATATTGCCAGGATAATGATACTGTGAGATTGATTTGGTATCATCTCGCATATCAATTTTACATTGACAATTTTCTACTGTCTTCTACAGAACTTGGATTCAAAGATTCACCACAATAACCTCCTCAATAACATACTTGCAAAGGTATTTACTGCTCCAAATTGTTCATACTATGTGTGAGGTGAATTTCACAATATTTGTATTTTTAATTTGCGCTTTCCGATCTGTCTTCTTATTTATTACATTCTGGTAGTGCCAGAGACAGTCATATGATTATATTTGTACTGCATTTTGATTGATAGCTACCTGTGATTGCATAATTTAATTGGTGCAGGTAGAAGGGAACAATGCAAATGCTGGGGATGCAATCATGCTTGACAAGGATGGTTATGTCTCTGAAACAAATGCTACAAATATGGTAAGCCACCAGCTCTGTCATTGTTTCTGATTCTTGGCCTGCTAGTACATGAGGTTTATGTTACTGTTACCGAACCTTCGTGGAAGGAAAGTCTCCTCAAAAGTTTCACTTTGGCTTTACTTTCTGTTTACATTCACTATTTTTTTTTTTCCTTGCATATTATAGTAAGTGTTGACAACATCCAAGGCATTAATGGATATATTACATTGATAAAAAGGAAACTGAATAATGTTAGAATTATGCTGCTTTCCCATGAAAATATAGCTCCCATCTTTCAAGGATTCTCATTTTGCAGTTTTTGGTGAAGAAAGGCTGTGTCTTGACACCCCATGCTGATTACTGCCTTCCCGGTATCACTAGAGCGACAGTAAGTTATTACTAAATGTCGCTTTTTAGTAATTTTAATGAGTTTCCATTAAATTTAACTTCTTTTATGCTAAAATAAGGGATAGATTTCCGCACATAGGCGGGTAAAAATTATCAAGATACAAAAGTTAAATTTGTGCAAGTTTGAATCCAGTTGAACTTGTTCAATGTTGTATGGAGGATTGGCAAATGAAACATTATATATTTCATTTTCTTTAAATCCTCAAAATGAGTTAACGCTTTACCGGATAGAATTATACAAAAATATGCTGCAATAAACCAAGTTAATAAATCAATATTGTTGAGGTGATTAGGTTTTCAGGCATTAAGCTTGAGACATTCTTCTTGTAAGATGCATGTTTTACTGATAAAATGAATTTATTATTTGGCATGAATATGATTGATTCAATTTGAGATTGCAGATTATGGACCTTGTGGTGAAGGAAAACTTTGTCCTTGAGGAGCGAAGAATCAGCCTATCAGAGTTCCATACTGCAGATGAGGTTTTCATGCTTATCCTTTGAATCTCTGCTGTGAAATACCTGAAAGAAATTTAAATAAGTATATTGCAAAGAAATGACAGTCTTTAACAGCTACCTACTTGTGACATGCAGATTCATAGTGCCTTGCTTATGTGTTTAGGAGTTAATCTTGTTATATGAATTGCAAAATTAGATGCTTCTGAAGCACATATTGATCTGATTGTCTGCGCTTCTGGACAATATAGAAAACTGCTCATGGCTCTTAAGCCATAATCATTCATATTATTGTACTTTATTTATTAATTACAGCAAGAATGGATTATCTGCAGGTTTGGACGACCGGAACAATGGGAGAACTCAGCCCGGTGAGTTTTCCTCTAGATTTTTTTCTTTTTCTTCTATCACCTGGGTTCAGATTGTTGCATCATTACCTTACTGCATCTGATCTAATAAGACGTTCATGGGCATGATAATCGCCATGTATTGGCAATTTTTTCTTACTGCTTCATAACATTTCATGATTGAAACCACTACAGTAAAAAAAACTTAATCACTAACATAGTCATTTGGTTCAATCCTCCTTAACAGGTCGTGAAGATTGATAGGCGCTTGGTTGGTGATGGAAAAGTGGGGCCTGTGACTCGAAGATTGCAACAAGCGTACAAAAAACTTACACAAGAGTCAGGGGTGCCAATACCGGCCTACAAGTCAATTAACTGACACAAAGGGTGCACTATGTACTATGTTTAAGCAACGGAGTTTCTTATAGGTAAGCCCGGTTCTACACATTTCCAGTTCCGTCAATTGAAAATAAGGATTTTAGTCACCATGCAAAAACCAGATTTGTCCACTTTGCCCATTTCTGAGAGTAGCTACTAGTTAAATTCTCCCTCCGAACTGACTTTCTTGATATCATTAATTCATATTGATTCCTCAAAAGTATTTCCTTCCACATGCTGCTGCTTTAAGTTACAACTTTTCTTGCACCCATCCAAATTCTAGGCCGAGTTCTTCAAGATTGACGAATCTTAATTTCTTATTCCAGGGCAAAACGCCTGAATGAGAGAGAAGCCGAAATTCCCACCGCAGTCATGAATAAAAATAACAGAGTATCATGTGAAGCAATAAAAAAAATATCATGCGTCAGCCACGGACGTGTGAAGTTTCTACGATGATTCCGTCTCTTTACTTCTTGGTTGTAAATTAAACTTAAAAAATTTGCTGAGTCGTTGTAAATGTAGCTTGGTTGGGTGTGTGTTAATTTGGGGACTTGCGCTTGTAATTAATTCTTCGGACACCTTAAGATTTTAGATTCTGTATCAAAGGCATAGAATCTAAAATCTTCGGTTTGGCTTTCGATTGTCGATGGATATTATAATTTATTACCTTTCACCCATATCCCTATGTTCCAATTCTCTGGCGAAGAATCTTTCGTTCCTATAATTACTGGGCAAGGCCGTGATGTGATACGTATAAATTTATGTAATTTTCCCATATAATTTCCGTATAACATTAAAAAACAAAAAAAGGGAAAAAAAAATCTTAAACAGGCAACGCTTATGCTACATACCACGTGCGAATTGAAAAAAGAAATGATAAAAAACTGAATTTTTACGTAAAATAAGTAAATTTATAAAACCGTTAATAGTTTTTAAGGGATATTAACAGATATGTCCTGATATTTGGACTAAAATGTAAATATTTAACTTTTATTTCCGTGGATTAACTTGATAGTTTATATTCATTTGTATCCCTAAACATTTATAAAATAATAAAGTAAAATACACTTTTTTTACTTATAACAATGTAATCCCCATTTCAATATTTTTCACTTAATAATTTAGTTTCTAGTTTAATATTTTTTTTACGATATACTAAAAATTAAATAAATTTTTTAATTTATTATTTCAATTAAAAATTTAGAAAAAGAAATATTATTATTAAAAAATTAAAACAATGAATTAAATCAAACTTATATATTAAAATATTTATACCCCTCTTCTTTTATTTTCTTAGTAATAATGTGATATTTAATTATCAAAAAAATTTTAAACATTTTTTAACACTTTTTAATATATAATATATTTTTATTAAAAGATTATAAATACATGTTATAATGAATTTGTTAAATAAATATATTATATATAAAAAATAAAATATTAAAAAATGTTTCAATTATTTTTTTTAATAATTAAATATCAAATTATTATTAAAAAATAAAAGGAAAGGGTTATAAATATTTTAGCATATGAATTTGATATTTTTTTATTGTTTAAATTTTTTAATAATAATGTTTTTTAATTTTTATTCAAATAATAAATTAAAATTTTATTTAGTGCTTAGTATATTGTAAAAAAAATTAAAATAGAGACCAAATTATTATTGTTAAAAAAATTTAGAGATATAAATAAAGGAAAATGACAGTTAGACTATTGTTTTTAAAAATAAATATAAAGTAGTCATACAAAAGAAAATATTTATCAGTGAGATTTTTGTGTTTGAATTTTTCATCTCTATTATAGTAAAAAAATAATGTAATAATCGTTGGAATTTAAAATTATGAATAAAAATTGATAATAAAGGATATTAGTCTATTTCATCAAACGTGGAGGTGGAGGGCATTTATTTATTTTTATTCAAACATCTGTTTACGCCAACCGTCGGGGTATTCGTCAATATCCCAAATAGGAAAGAAATTAATTGCATGAGAATTACGAGTAAGACAGCAGTCACGTGATGTAAGGAATCCGTGCAGCGCACTATATCATTTGGTAACTCAACCGCTCCGTCGTCGAGCGGGCAAGTAACAGCATATACAACACATAATCATTGCCTTTTTAAGTAATTCTCAGACGAGATTAACCATTGTGTTGTGTCCTCGTCGTTGTCGTCGTCATCATTTATATCGACACATGGAAGAGGTGGAGGTGATTCATTCATGGTCTGCTCCAAGATCACTCAGTACCTGCCTCGTATACTCTTTTGCTCAGGTCATTACTTTTCACTGCAGCGCAGAGAAAGTTATGATCAAGTTCATAATCTCAAACTGGGGTTTCAGTTGTTTGTCACTGTGTATTTGTCTGTGGTTGCTTGATGAGTGATGGGTTTAATCGTTTTAATTTGACAAAAATGAATATGAAATTGCAGCTGGTGACGTTTGATGATGAATTATAGTTTATACGTAGGAAAAAAAACAATCCTTTTTATAGTTTTAAATGAATACTGGAGTTTTCTTGCTTTTTGACATCTCGGTTTGCCGTTATTCTAAAAGATTGCTATAATAATTTGCTGGTTTCTCTTAACTCAAAGTTTGTCTGTTCTGATTTTAGAGGGATGACATGGAAGTGCTTGATGAACCTCTTTATGCAACTTTTCTACGGCTAACAGGATTTAATCGGCCTTACAGGGAGGAGCTTCTATCCAAAATGGTATGTTCAATTAACCATGACCTCTCGCTGCTCTTTGTTTCCTTATATTGACATTTAACTGGCTTCGAGATTCTAGTAGTTGCATGGCTATGGGAAAGGAAAGTGCTGTGCTCATTTTTGTTGCAATTGCCTTCTAACAGCAAGTGATATAACCAACTGTGACAAATTACATTTTAAATTAACCATTGTGCTAGTTTTCTACGTTGATGTTAAAATTTTATTCATTTGACTTGGAGTAGGAATCTGATGGAAATAAGGTTGTGAAAGAGGTCATTTTTGGTCCAGGAGGAAAGAAATATCGGTTTTGCAAGGTAATATACTATTTTATCCATCAGGATATGCACTCATGTAATGATTGTTGTAATGTGCATAATGTATGATGAGGATTAATATTATTCAGATTATGATTTTTTCTGGATATTTGCTTTCATTTCATGGTCTATAGCATATGGCAAAACAAAACGTACCTGGTTTGCCAGATGATTTGATGAAGAAAGGGAAGCACATTATATTGATCAGAAATCCTCTTGATATACTGGTATGATATCTGTGGAATCTTTTTATTTATCCATTGATCTTAAATTCATCAAATAGAAAATATACAAATGATCCTATATGTTCTGCTTGATGTTTTTATGGTGTTCGTTCAATCTCAGTACCTAAATTCATACTCGAAATATTTATATTTTTATCATGCACTTTTTCTAGATTTCCATAACTTTATTATGTACATAATGATATGGATCCACTTATTTTGAGGTGGCTGATTTGTTTCCACTGCATCTTTGATTGGATTTGTGTTGTCAGCCATCATTTGACAAGGTAGTGCCTCCATCTTTCCAAGAGTTAGGATTGGCAGACCTGGTCTGCATATACAGTGAGCTCTGTCAGCTGGGAAAACGTCCAGTCATAGTTGACTCAGACGACCTTCAACGAGATCCTGAGGTTGTAGATCTTTCTAAAGTGGAACACGATGGATAGTGCTCATGTATTTCCTCAATTTGGAGTTTCTACTCTTACACTATGTTTCAAATTTAGTGTCAAAATGCTATAATGATGCAGCAGTTATACTCTGGTAGCATTGTGTGTGATTCACATGTTTTTGCATAGGGTCATGCTTGAACATAATTACTAATAATCATGTCAAGTCTCGAATCATTTTCTAATCTAAGTGTTTCCTTTTCGCAGGTAGTTTAAACCTTATCATGATTTTGAATGATTGGCATACTCTCTGAAATAAATATTGAATTTTCTGTAATGAAATTTGTAGTGTTTTCTTTGAAGTAGAGGTTGATAATGAAAGAATCTGAAGTTTCTATCCGGCTCTTGTGGTTGCATTTTCAACAAGCTTCATTTTTCTATTTGATTACTGAAAATAAGGCTTCCAGCTCCTTGAAACTCGAAATCATTAGACTCTACGGAGATTTGAATGCTTACATGGACTTTGTGCTTCAGCATGAACATTATGTAGTCTAATGAGGTTTTTAAGAACAGTGGCTCTAATTGATTCTATTGTCATTTTGTTGGAAATTTTTGCAGTGCATGAACTGGTCTTCTTGCTTGCTCCTATGTTATTCAACATTCTTACTTTCCGTAATTTTACATCATCCCGGTGCCAACTGTTTAGTTAATTTATCTGTCTTCTTGATGTATAGGCCACTTTAAGAAGTCTTTGTGAAGACTTGGATATTCCTTTTCAAGCTGCAATGCTGAGGTGTGCAAAAGCCTTCCAGTCAGAAGTTAAAATAACATCATTTACTCGTCCTTACGATTCTTATATGAAAAAATTGTTTACATGGAAAAGTGAATGCTCGAATTTATCAAGTTCATATAGAGTAATCATCTCAATTTGCAATAGAATTTAAGCTCTTTGGAAATGAATTCTTGAAAAAGGCTGGTGAGTGATAGCTCAACTTCATACATTACAGATTCACTTACGTGGATTGAATAAATTAATCCGTATTTTCCATATATAGCATGTGTTCTCCTGCGACATCCAATATATCTCTTTAAATCTCTATTAACTGCTTCCCTTGTAGAAATTTTTTTCTGAGCGGCACTCTGTGGAACATACATAGCTTGCTATTTGATGTATTTGTACACTCATTTGGAGGATGCATATACACGGGTTTTTTCATAGTCTTCTCAATTGCGATTACAGTTTAAACTGTACGTGTGCATAACGAGTTTCAAATTCAAATATTTTTCAGATGGGAAGCTGGTCCAAAGCCAATTGATGGCCTTTGGGCTCCGTGGTGGTATGAAAGTGTACATAAATCCACAGGTTTTTCCCCGCCAAGAGAGTACCCTGCGGTAGGTTGTTTGTGTGTCATCTCAGTATTCTTTTGCGAAGCTACCACTTTGAGACTTTAATCGTAATGGAAACAGATTACGAGAACCAAATGCTTAGTTTGTGCTGTCATTTTGTTTCATTTTTAGCCATTTCCTCTTTCTCTTTACGAGTTGCTGGAGCAAAGTCTACCTTTTTACAACATGCTTAGGCGCCGTGTCAGAAAAACTTCGTCCCTTATGAAGACTCCCTTACCTGAACCAGATCTTCCAGTTCCAGAAAATAAGAAGTTGCTTGCATGGGTTGGTGATGAGATTGTACCGCGTGATGACGCAAAGGTGCTTGATTAAAGAAGATAATGCTTTGGCTGTGAAAGTAACTGGACTTTCAGCCTATAGTCATGCTTTTCCAGCTTTCTCATTCTTATTCATGACTGTGTTAGGTTTCTGTATTTGACTCAATTGTCCAAGGTGGTGATGGAGTGTGGGAGGGACTCCGGGTTTACAATGGGAAGATATTTAAGCTTGAAGAGCATTTAGATAGGTTAGTAAAAGGTCAGCCAAAGTTTGATAAAGTTGAAACTTCATTGCACTTATGTTATTGGGCTATGAACCTAACTAATTGTTATGGTATAATGTATTATATTCAAGTTTTTTCTACATCACCCAAACTTTGATCTGCAAAACAATCTGAATCAGATTTATTTTTCTGTTGATTAGGTTGTTTGACTCAGCAAAGGCTCTGGCTTTCATCAATGTTCCAAGCCGTGAAGAGGTGAGGGTTTGAACTCCGAAGAAGTATTGACTTGTATTGATTTTGATTTGTTTCCACTTATTATGATGTTGATTGAATGGACTGAAATTTGCTTTATTGCCTTATGCCTGTAGGCTTATGATAAGATTGACTCTAGTAACATATTGCATTGAATGGTAGGTTAAGCAAGCCACCTTCAGAACGCTAATTAGGAATGGGATGATGGATAATGCACACATCCGGCTTACACTCACTCGTGGCAAAAAGGTTTATCGTCTCGTTCCTTTATCTCACTTGTGTGCACCAAAAGTGAGTTAGCACCGAAAAAAAAACTAGCCGTCATATTGCTTCAGACTTCTTTATGTGACTGAAGGATAAGCATAGTATGATGGACAATTAATTGTAAAATACATGCAAGGACATGACAACTGCTATCATCTGTTTGTTATTTCCTTCCAGTGAAATCAACACAAGCACTAGATGACACGTTTTTGGTGGATAAGCTTTGGCTCCACATTTGCTCTACTAATTTTCAATGCTCTTGTCCTGTTCAGGTTACCTCTGGCATGAGCCCAGCATTTAACCTTTACGGATGCACCTTAATCGGTAAAGCCAATTCTTAGTCTGCTGAACCCGGTACCAATGACATTGCTGAAATAAACTTTTATGTTAGCTTGACAACCATTAGATTTTGATGTTACATTATAGCAGCTTTCATGTAAAAGAGCTTTCTTTGTTGTTTTTGGGACTATTATGAGGATTTTGTTGTTCTATTATGAGCATTCTCATGATACACTTATTACCATGTCTGAATATGAAGTCCTTCCTGAATGGAAACCACCAGTCTATGACAATGCTCATGGCATAACTTTGGTGACAGCTACCACTCGTCGTAATTCTCCAAATGTAAGATTCTCGGTATTCTCTGTTTTTCCTTCTGTCTTCTGCATTTTCCATTTACTTTGACATTTTTCTCCCGTCTTGCAGAGCTTGGATTCAAAGATTCACCACAATAACCTCCTCAATAACATACTTGCAAAGGTATTGACCAGTCGATAATTTTGTATTGTGTTTGAATTTCACAATATTCATGTTTCTAGTTTTTGCATGGTCTGGTAGATCTATAAGGATAGATGCTAATCTGTCTTCTTAGGTAACATTCTGGTAGTGCGAGTCGGTAGCTTGATTCTATTTGCACTACAGTTTGATTGATAGCTATGTCTGCTTATAGTATTTAACCGGTGCAGGTAGAAGGAAATAATGCAAATGCTGATGATGCAATCATGCTTGACAAGGATGGTTACGTGTCTGAAACAAATGCTACAAATATTGTAAGCTACCAGCTCTGTAAATGTTTCTGATTTCAGACCTGCGAGTGCATAAATGAATAATATCCAAATCATGCCGCTTTCTCGTGAACGTATTTCTCCCATTTCTCTAAAATTGGTGTTTTTGGATGTTTATTTATCTATTGGTAATTTCACATTGTGTTTTAGATTCTCATCGTTTTTAATTTGCAGTTTTTGGTGAAGAAAGGCTGTGTTTTGACACCTCATGCTGATTATTGCCTTCCTGGTATAACCCGCGCAACTGTAAGTCGTGTTTAAACTTCCTCTTCACAGTAATTTTTATGATGTTCCATTAAATTCCGTAAAATTTAAATTTTTATCACACATTTGTAGACAATTTTCACTTTTAGCCAACTTCATAATTTCATTTCAAAAATAGCCCAAATTTATGCTCCATAGCTACATATATGCTCAGTAAGCATGGGATCCATAGTTGACTAATATGCGTCATTTTGTTTTATCTTATGTTCGATAACCAAGCTTAAGCTTGAGGCATTCTACTCGTGAGAGACATGTTTTATTGGTAAAAATGAATTTATTATTTGGCATTTATACCAATTATTCAATTTGAGATGGCAGGTTATGGAGCTTGTGGTGAAGGAAAGGTTTGTCCTAGAGGAGCGGAGAATTAGCTTATCAGAGCTTCATACAGCGGATGAGGTTTTTTTATTTTTTTTATTTTTTTATCATCTTATTCGTAGAATCTCTGCTGAGATATACCTGAAAGATAATTAAGGATATTATAGAGAAGTGATAGGCAGGTTTCTTGCAACTACAGTACCATCATAGTTACAATTTGATAATAAGTTCAAGGCACTTGTCGGTACCAGAGGTACCATATTAAAAATTACTTGAGTTTCCTCTACATTAGTGATTATGGTCAAAATTACAATTACCAGGTTGTTTTGGTAACTCTGTACTGATCCCTTCAGTGTTAACCTTCCATTGATATGAAATTGTTTGTATTGGTGGGTTAGCATTATCGTTTTTCCCCCCTGAAATTTCTATGGCCAATTTGTGCTCTATTAGGAGTTCAGAGATGCTTGCTGATAGTCTTCAATAACCACCTCCTTATTGAGTTGGGTTTCCTCCTATTTAGAGATGACCCAAATTTTCTTTTCAATAGTAACTAAGTCCAATTAACTAAAGGACATTTTAGTCTTTTCTCAAGTAGGGTTTAGTATTTTTTTTGCTGCAACATATATATACGTGAGTTAAGAAAAGAGAGGTGAGCACTATTCACCGTCTAGAGAGAGAGGCAGCACTGTTCATCGCATAGAGAGAGAAAGTACTGTTTATCGTATAGAGGCGGCACTGTTTATCGCCTAAAGAGAGGCGGTTACTGTTTATCGTCTAGAGAGAGACAGAACAGTAAACTTGGGACAGTTTTGATCAAGTAGCTAATCGGAGATTGATTCGTGGTCCGATTGAGCTGAAATTTTACCAGCAGCTTCCTAATTCAGAGGAGTAAATTCTGAACGGTGGAGATCAAATTTAGAGCTCCTTTTCTCCAGATTTCGTGGTTGAAAGTTAGGCCACCATTATAGTGATGTTTTTCTTGAACTCTCTCTAATTTCTTTGTGAAACTTGATTGTTTGTCAAGATTGTGTGATCTTGAGAATATTGTGGATGTGTACCTCTAGTTCTAAGTAGAGAGAAATTGTGTATTCCTATTATTTGATTATAGTGGAGATTTTCGGGTGGACTACGGTCCCGTGGTTTTTACTCCTCACATTGGGGAGGTTTTTCACGTTAAAAATTAATTGTGTTATCGTTATTTTGTTGATGATGTGGTTGCTGTCCAAGAATTGATTTTGTGCCAAAGATTGTTGTTCTATTTATTTGTTTCCTATTAGGTTAAGGTAATTATTGTGCTTTCGCAAATTAGTTTATATTAGTTTATCCCAACACTCCTTGTGGCTTTGCAAATTGATGGTGATGCATATATGTGTTTGGGAGTTAATCTGTTTATGGGAATGCCAAATACCAATACTTCGGATGCAACAGTTCAATCTAATAATCCGTTCTTGTGGACAATATAGAAAACTGTTGATTTGATAGTTCTAAAGCAATACTTGTCTTATATATGTTCTCAGTCTAGTTCAGATTACTTACAGCAAAGATGGATTCTCTGCAGCTTTGGACAACCGGAACGATGGGAGAACTTAGCCCGGTGAGTTTCTCTGTTGATTTGCTTTTTCAATTTCAGCACCGTGATGGCATAAAAGATGTAAAACATGGTTCGTACAAAATTTAGTCTTGTTTAGGCAAATTTTGGTCGCTAATTGATATCAGCTCAAATGGTTCTGTCCAAATAAATGCTAATAGATTTTTACGAAGTATAAATTATTTCACCTACATATGCACGTTGTAATTTCTCACGAGCATTTCACTTGCTATGAATTGGCAGTTTTTTCTCACTGTTTCACAACATCACTGAGGTAGTTGTGCTAACATCTTAAATCATATATTTCCCTCATCATGTAAGTATAATTTTGTTGGTTTGATGCTCCTCAACAGGTTGTGAAGCTTGATGGGCGCATAATTGGTGACGGAAAGGTGGGGCGTGTGACTCGAAGACTGCAAAAAGCATACAAGAAACTGACAGAAGAGTCAGGAGTGCCAATACCGACCTACAACTCAATTAAACTGAAACAAATGATGGAGAATCTTTAGGTAATGAAACTTCAGAAAGGTATGTTTTCTTAGTGCCCATGCTAATTGTACAATCGAGTTTTTCAAGATTAATGAATGGTAATTCCTTGTTCCAGATTGTCGCTATGGATGGGCAAAAGAAAACCAACACCTGAAAATAAAAGGAGCCGGAATTGCTTCCGCAGTCATGAATATATATACCAGAGTTTCAAACAATAAAATACCCTTGCCAGAGACATGTGAGATTTCTGTGATTCTGTCTCTCTATAGAAACTCAAATAAATGATTGCTTGAATAATTCTGAAAACCCGAATTTTTAATAATCCTCAGTAATGTATAAAAATCATTAATAGCATCTGATTGATGTTTGATAGAAATGGTCCGCTGTTTTAGATTCTACCATGCACCACTCTTCCTTCTAGCAACCTGAATTTGTCTTTTATCCGTTCTTGCAGTCAGTCATAACAACAAACAATTACTAGGTGTGTGTATGTACTTATAACCTACTTATACTTGCGTAACAATATGATAACATTCGAACTAACGCATACGAGGGGACGGGATTCTTTTTTAAGAAACTTTGCGAGGTCATTAGAATGACCCATGAAGACACCAATAATATCACTCATTTAAAAATTATTTTTGTATATTACAAGATTAGACATTATTCAATTTTATATTCCAAGTTTATATGTGAATCAATCATATAAACTAACAATATAGAAAAATAATTAAATAAGTAAACATAGCAAATTGACATTAAAATAATTAAATAAGTAAACATACCAAACTGACATTAAAAAAGCCCATGCCATCATTCTATTACTTTGTCCTAGTTATTAAAACTTGAAAATAATTTTGTTAAATAATATTAACACAACCAAATTCAAATAGATTTTCAAAGCAAATCAAACCATATGATTTGATTTGAATTTAGTTTAGGTTGTAGGTTACATGATCTTTTGCTCACTTACAGCTCAAACTTACGTTGAATTGAAATACTATCATAAAATTACCTTGCAATTACTTATGAGGTAAAATAAAAAAAAAGTTAGTTTGTAATTGTGTTTATAATTATTTTTAATAATTTTTTCATTTGCTAGTATACTTATTCTCACGTGTTGCCAAAACGCAAGTGGAATCGCCAAAGAAGTATCAGCACATTAGCGCGCAACCTCCAGCACATGGGCATACAAGCGACACCTTCCGACGCACAAGCGTGCAAGCAGAACGGTTCGCGGATGAACAGTACCACAGATGAACAGTACACCGCGAGCTAGCAAGCTTATGAGGGTGAACTTAGAGTGTTGGAGGCTTGATGATTGATTTGGGACAGTCCATGAGGATATTGGGTAGCTTAGACCAGCACACGTGCAGGCAATTTATGTTTGGATTTATCCCAAATGGTTTATGTTTGTTTTAGGCCCAATGTGGCCATGCTTGTAAATACACCCAATTGTTGTAAATGATTCAATTTGGCCCAATTTTATATTTAGTGGTGGTAGGTGTAATGTAATCTCCACCATCCATTTGTATAAGGAGGGCCAAATTTCATCCATTCATTTCATGTATATAAATGTAAGTGTAGTGCAATATAATAAACCAACCATTTTTATTTTTAAAAGAAGGCAGAACGTAGGTTTCTTTCTCTCTACTGTTTTCACTGCAATTTCTCTCTTTGGCAGTGCATTGTTTCTCCACTCACGCCAACACAAGCACAAAGTGATTTTAGGTCTTCAAAACTTATTTGGGCAGTACATTTGAAGTTTGTTTAAGTGTCGCTCGTAGCCAGAATTTTTGTATCAATTTCTAGCACATGACATTATGTAACTGCAAAATATGAAGTGTTTGTCTACAAAAATAAGAATTTCAAATATGATCATTACATTAAATCAATTTTATCATCATTAACATTAATTTTAAACTAATTACTTCAAATATATTTCTCCATAAAAAATATTTGAATCATCATTTTTTTAGCATTTTATAAATATATTTTTATCAATTATTAGAGTTATCAAATTTCTGAAATTTTCACTAGGAGTTTTATGTTCTCCTTGTCACTTTCTTCTTATGTTTTCAACCTTTTCTTTTAAAATAAAATTTGTCGTTCATTTCTCAGGTTTTATTAAATTCTTTCTCGCATTCTAATTATTAGGTAAGATAGACTTATTAGAATTGCCAATTAATGTTAAAATCCATTCTTAATGAAATGCCATACTTCCAATAACATTTTGTTCATATCAGGATGAGGATTCATACATCGCACATCTTCCATAGATCATGCCAATATTTTGTCCGTATTAGGATTAAATACAACACCATGAAATTTTTAATCCTAGACATGGAACGAGAGTTTACATGATTGAATTATCAAAAATAATACCGAGAGTTTATTACCCAAAATAATAATTATTAAATACAACACCATATTAGGATTAGAATTAAGAACGAGAGTTTATGGTTAATTGGTGGAAAATTTTGGGATTTTGGGAACAAAGGATTAAGATATTTCGAGAAAAAGCGTAAAATCGTGCCTTTTTTTAAAAAAATTTTAAAATTAAAATTTATTATTGAGTATTTTCGAAATTCTCTTTTTAATTTCGAATATTTTCTTGAATTTCCTTTCAGTCGGCTTCGTAAAAATTTTCAGATCATTAAAATCCGATTCCCGCCAAAGTATAAATTCACTCTTAAATCCATTCGTCTCACCCTCACTCTAGTCTCTGTTTAACCAATTTTCTCGCAGTCTGTTTGCTTTCCGAGAAAATGCACGGTAAGATAACAAGTCTTTTCTCCCTCTTATTTTGAATTTTTAAAATTCTGAACTTCTCGGCTTCGAATAAGAGTTGAATCTGATCATTCGGCTTAAAATCAACGAATTTCTCAATTTCAAATGTGATCGAATAGTCTCTCTTCATTCTGTTTGGACGCGGAGACAATGTATTTGAAATAAAAGAAACGTTAACCTTTTGATTTTTGACAGAAAATTTTCAACTGATCGTTTATTCGAACAGATTCGAACCAGTAATGCTATAGAAACGTTTGCGTTTGCTTGCCAATAGTCAGATTCAGCTCGAGCTATTATTTGTTCAAAATTTTCTCGTCTTTTCCTTAGTTTTCTCGGAAACCAAACAGGAGCAGATAATCTTTTCGATCGTATTTCTCCTACTTAAAGAGAAAAACAGTTCTTATATTTAATTGTTCTTTTTGCTCATTATCGTGGTTTTTCGTTTTATTACAGATTTGGATTCGAGACTTAAAACACTATAATGCAATATGTCGAACATAACAGTCTGCGCTCGATTCAGGCCTTTGAGTTCGAAGGAGAGAAGTAATCACGATGATAGTGTGTGCATTCACAGCATCGATTCTGAAAGTTTCCTTTTCAAGGTCTTCTTTCATCACTTATTTGTGTAATGATAATGAAAAATTGTCTGTGAATATATCCATGTATGTTTGTCTTTCTGGATGATATGCGTATATCTTCTTGAATACACAGATCAGATTTTGTAATTGTTTGTGTTTGTAAAGCTATCTGTAAACTGTTTAATGATTTTTGTGATGGTTATATTATAGGATGAGAAAGAAGAGGATCTTAAGTTTAGCTTTGATAGAGTGTTCTATGAGAAATCTGAGCAAGCTGAGGTCTATGAATTTCTAGCTCTGCCTATTCTTGGAGGTACTATAACTCAAAACTTCTTTTTTATTCTTTTCCTTTTTCTAATTACGTGTTAGCAACTTAGCAGTGTTACAAGCTGATTGTATACATAATTACTATTTTGTCTTCAGGACTTAAAAAGATTGCATTAGGGACTCCGTCAAGTATTAAAAACACTGATACTAGATCAGTTGTACAGGAATCTGATTCCAATATTAAGTGACTGGTTTCTAACAACTCTTGCGTCTAACTCTGTATGTTTTCATCTCAATGGAACAGATGCTATTAATGGTATTAATGGGACCATCATCACTTATGGACAGGTGAAATATTTTTCTGTGCGTTAATTATTTTATATGTTATTTGCTTGACTCATATCTCCTATATGTGAATTAGAACTGCCTCTCAAAAAGCTATCTGCCACAAATAACAAATTAAGCCGTAATTAATTTCATTAAATCATGTAGATCCTGTTTCATTGATAAAATTTCTGATTCATTTGGTAACAGACAGGAGCTGGAAAGACATACAGCATGGAGGTGATACGGTGATTCTGTGTATATATTTCCAGAAATGCTGATAACTGAGCCCATGTATGGTAATGCTTACTTGTCTGATCAGGGACCCAGCATCTTAGAATGTGATGAGAAGAGAAAAGGATTAGTCCAGAGAACTATAGATGGGCTATTTGAGTGCATTAAATCTTCTGATGGATCAGTCAAGTATATGATCAAGTTGTCAATGGTATTGAGACACACTTAAGATTCCTTAAATCCTGTGTTATGTGCTAGCTAACTATTGCTGATGCTGTTATTTTCTGAAACTTTCTGTGACTCCTCTAGGTGGAAATCTACATGGAGAAAGTCAGGTGCATATCCAAAATATTACTGCTTTGCATATCGTTTTATGGAGCAATTTTAACTCATGATTCTGAATCCAAGTTTGATCATTTTCTAGATGTCTCTATTTTAGTACCAAAGCTGTAATGGCACATCTTTTTCTCAGAGATCTTTTTTATTTGTCAAAAGACAACTAGTATGTCTCTAATTTAGTACCAAAGCTGTAATGCGCTATCTTTTTGTCAGAGACCTTTTTGATTTGTCAAAGGACAATATACAAATTAAGGAGAGTAGAGTACAAGGAATACTGTTGTCTGGTGTAACAGAGGTGAGGTTGTTTCTCAAATATTCATATTTTATTGGCTGCTGTGTCCAACAATGATTGATTTCTTCTCTTTCAGATTGTCTTTCCTTTCATATTCACAGCAGGATGGTTTAATTTTGTTCAAGCTATTCATTCAAATCTTAGAGATTAGAAAGGACAATGACCTTTAAGTCAACATATGTGTGTATACATACATATATATATATATAAATATGTATATATATGTATATATACACATACATATTTATATATGTATACATACATGTACTTTGGTAGATCTAATGTAATTAAAGACAGCTCAGTCATATTACGAAATTTTTTGGAATTTAACAAATTTTATCGCCAAACAATATTGTCACAAGATGCCTAAATTTACATCAAAGGGGTAGCAAAGTGTCTATGAATTAGCTGTTGGATTTTTTTTTTGGTCAATATCATCAAATGTTTCTCACTTGTAAAAGACTTTAAATTTTGTTTTCTCTTCTTTGCAGATTTCTGTACTTAACTCTGCAGAAGCATTGCAAAACCTAGCTGTAAGACAACTCATCTGAGAACTTTATGTCAATCTTATAGTTTATTGAGCCACTTCTTATATGGAACTTTGAACATAAGAGTTGTCTTAATCTTTAGTACGTGGTCAAACTTCTAATATAGACTCTGAATATGCAGAGTGGGATAGCTAACAGAGCAGTTGGAGAGACCCGTATCCCTTTTAGTTCTGTATTTTCAATTTTGAGAACTTTTCAAGCACAAAATGGTAGAAGAAAGTAGTCCTACATTCTATACATCCTATGGGAATTTTTCCTCTTGGTAATTATCATTTTGTTTTCATCTTTAAAAATTATTTTTAAAACTTAACATTTGATAGAAATGAACATGGCAAGTAGTAGAAGTCACTGCATATACATATTTACAGTCCAAAAAGAATTTACTAAAGAGAAAAGGTATTACTTTTTTCCCCAATACTTTCAAGATTTGATGAATTAAATATGTAACAATCCAAACTGTGGGCAGGATGAAAGTAGGAAAATTGGTTCTCGTAGACTTGGCAGGGTCTGAGAAAGCAGAGAAAACTGGAGCTGAAGGGAGAGTTCTTGATGAAGCTAAGACCATTAACAAATCCCTATCTGCCCTTGGGAATGTAATAAATGCTCTGACTTGTGGTCCACCAGGCAAAACAAACCACATCCCATACCGTGATTCCAAGCTAACTCGGATTCTCCAAGATGCTCTTGTTTGTTTCCTTCCCTTCAGTTGTCTCACCATATAGTTATTAAATTTGGACTAAAGATCTACTGATTTCCATCCTACAGGGTGGTAACTCCAGGATGGCATTGCTTTGTTGCTGTTCACCTAGCTGTTCCAATGCATCAGAAAGCCTGTCCACCCTTCGCTTTGGCACAAGGTATGTAATCCAAAACCCTGCAAAGCATACCAGGTCACGTTGTATTGAAGGTAAAATTAGAACTGAATTTAAGAGAACTGTGTGCATCAAGGATTCTCCTTCTGATGTCAGAAGGCACACAAGCATTGTACTGAACTTTTTAACTCATCAGGTGGCTTTATGGCAAAGGATATCTTTTTATCTGTTTGTCTCCATCCAGAGATCAAATTTATCTCGAAATCAAATCAATCTAAGTAAATGTTCTTTTTTTTTCCTGTTATAATCATGTAAATATTATGTTAGTTTAAGATCCTCCAATGCTGTATTTCCTTGATTTGGAAAGGGCAAAGCATATAAAGGCATCACTGCATGCCCACCACTGCAGTGAAGAGAATAATGCGAAGAAACATGGAGCATGGTATGCAACAAAAGATGAGTCAAGCGAGAGAATCTTAACCAAGGTTAGCCTTATGTTTCAACACTTTCTTTATGCTTCTTTTATTTTAGGTTCTTTCACAGTCTGTATTTATATAGTTGAGGGAGAAACTGGATGTTGAAGAAGTCAAGTTACTAGAAGAATTGTTCATCCTGGAGGGAATATTCTTTTATCCAGATTCAGTTGAAGACTTGGAATTGGCCTATGAAGATGTTACTTTGCGAACAATGATGTCACTGCAGCAAGCTGTGGAAGAGCTTGTATGTACTGTTGAGGTGGTAAGTTTCAAACGCAATGAAGAAAAAAGGAGCAATTTCTCAGAATTTAATGACCTAAATTGCATTCATTTCTGCTTGCCTGTATGTTTTTTAATAACAGCGTTATTAAATTTAGACCTGAAAGTGGAGTATAATGTAGTTCAAATTTATAATTTTATCTCAATGTCCGAACTTCTGTGAATCTCATGGAATTGGTTGTTTAAAATGTTTTGTCCATTCCAATAATTAAAACTCCATCATTTGAATTTCAGATACTGGGAATGTGAACAATCCCATATCTGAGGTTTAGCATGCATAAATTCTGGGTTTTTCTTATATTTGCAGCTTAAGAGTGAGAATAATACTCTCAGGGCCAGAATAGCAGCTGCTGAAAGAATTGAAGCTTTGCACAAAGAAGCTAGGGAAAATGGAAATGCAAGTGTTCTCCATAAAATTTTTGACCTCCTCAATCAATTTGTTTCCTGGATCTGGCCATTCTCTCCTACAAAATGCTGAAATGCATACCATCTTGCTACTACATCCTGGTTTCATCGCCCCCTCAGATTGGGCCCTCGCAAGAACATAGGTTATATAATAGAAGGAAAGATTTCTGTTCATCTCAGCTTAGTTCATTACTTTACTGATTTAGACATGCCATGTCAAGAAGTAAAACAGGAAAAAGGGAATAAGATATAAATTTATACAGGTTTCTGCTTATTCGTTGAAATTGCACTATAGATGGCTTAGATCTGCCACTTTCTTCAATGAAATGAAGTAGTTAAGCATTCTTGCCTATAAGAATTTGAAATCTAGGGACACATGCTTCGGAGATTACAACGATGATTTCTAATTATACATGTTTTGATAACTAATTTTGTTAAAGCATCCGAATTCGTACAAATAAAGGTTTGTCTTTTGCATAAATAAAGAAGTAATCTCAGCCCGTGATCTTGAAAATCATAAACTAATTGCATGAAGGTAAGTTATTCTGTACGAGCTATGCCAAATTCAGTATCTTTTATTCTAAACTGACCATTGGCGAATGGGAGATTTTCAGTGGATAACTAATTTTCATTCTTAGGACTTGAGTTAGTTTCCTGTGTGGGTTAGAGTAGGAAATAGGAATCCTTCCATTTTTTTTGTGTACACACAGAAGAAAACTGAAAATGTTGGAGTGCACAGCTTGATTAAAAGGACCCGTAGATGCCATCCATTAAAGAAAAATTCAACTCCTTTGCTTGCAAAATCCTCTGCCTCTTCCAATAACTTTATCCACCACAATAAGTCCAAACGACCCCGTTTGATACAATAAAGTATTCACATGCACTTTCTTTAAGGGCAACATTATCATATCATTTGATTGACATGAACGTTTCTACAGGAGAACTTACCAAAAGGAAAAACTTTGCTTTTGGCTCTCTTTTTGTCTTTCTACAAGTTGAAGCAAAACCAGCCTTCTGCATACTTATAAAAAACCCATCAAATCTGTTCTCATCATTACATATTTTTGGAAAAACCTTTCGAGGATTTGGTGGGTGGTAGACAACAATCAAGCTAATAAAAGCTACCAGCCATGACTACCAAGATCTTCATTTTCAAAATTCTCACATTATTTTGCATCATCCTACCATCGGCAAATTCAGTTGACTTCAATTATCCTGCTGTTTTCAACTTCGGTGATTCAAATTCAGACACTGGTGAACTTGGTGCTGGCCTTGGCTTCCTCCTTGACCCTCCTAATGGACAAACTTACTTCAAGACTCGAACTTGCAGATTTTGTGATGGCCGCCTCATCGTAGATTTTCTCAGTAAATTTCATCCCATCTAAACTATTACACATTTCAAGTTTATACTTCTTTCTTCCTTAATTTATATTATTAGCAACACCACCTTTTTTTTCTTTCTAGGTTAATAGTTTATGCTCCTCATAACTAGTGCATTTCACTTTGGGATAATAAGGGTAATTTAGTTGTTTTAATAGAATTCAAGTTTTTATTATTTGCTTAGTCGTATTAAGTAAGTCCTAACTCCATTAAAATAGCTAAATTACCTTAAAAATTTTAAATTCTGAATACCAGACTTGAGTGTATTTTTTCACCTGGATTAAGGGTTTGTTTAATATAAATTGAACGACGTTTTCATTATCATCCCATTTCAGTTTTATAGCGCGTGATTCAACCCGACAAGAGTAGGCGTGGAGACTAGCGCCGGAAATCGGACTTCTTCCAACAGGACTTCCTTCAACGCGCAATAATAAATATAAGTAATAATTGAATATATAAAGAAACAACTAGCATATCATATCCATATTATCTCGTTGATTGAACCGGAAGAAAAAGACAACTTGTTTATTTGTCTTTCAATTTGAGGAATTTATCATTTACCTCCCCAGGTTTGGCTTAATGTAACTTACAGAGCAGGTTTTAATTTGTAGATACTTACTGCCCCTAAGATTCTCTCTCGACTTTGGGTCATTTAACATAACGAAAGATAAACCTGCAAGTGATAAATTCGCCAAACATTCATTCATTATTAGTAATTGTAAAATCCCTAAAACTCTTCTCGGCCATCACTCATATTTATTTATTTTTTTTTCAAATTTTTTGTTTAGACAAACCTACAAGTAATAAATTCCCTTAGATTTTTTTTGGTTTCTGTAGTTTGAAGCAAACTTCAACTCTACACATCCCACCAACCATATTTTCTCCCCCATCTCCATCATGACAGCTTACATAAAAAAAAACAAAATTACTTAACGGTTGGCAACTAACATACTGCGAAGTGGGAGACTACAACTCCTTTCTTGTTCTTCTACATGGCTACCAAGCTCTGCATTCTCCAAATCTTCTTCTTGGTCTCCTCCTTCTTCTTGTTGCCTGTAACTTATTCGATTGAATTAAACTTACCCGCTGTTTTCAACTTTGGTGATTCAAATTCTGACACTGGTGAACTTATTGCTGCGGGAATTGAAACTCTAGATCCACCTAATGGACAAACTTACTTCCAGACACCATCTGGCAGATACTGTGATGGCCGTCTCATTATTGATTTTCTCAGTACATTTCCCACCTTTTTTTTTTGTTTTTTTGGGATTACCATCATGCATTTATGTTTTCTGTTTGGTGTCTGATTGAATTTTGTTATATATATTCATCGCTAAATTCGCTTCCATACCGTATTTTCCCCTGTACTTTTAGTGGCTTTTCTTGATTATTTTGTGTAACCCTTCATAATTTTTGTGTTGCAGTGGATGCAATGGATTTACCATTTCTGAATGCTTATCTGGATTCAATAGGCATACCAAGTTTCCGAAAAGGTTGCAATTTTGCTGCTGCAGGATCGACTATACTTCCAGCGACCGCAACATCTGTTAGTCCATTTTCATTTGGACTTCAGGTCTCTCAGTTCCTTCGTTTCAAAGCTCGGGTTCTAGAATTACTAGCTAAAGGTATACACATTGAACATCGAAGATCTTTAAGCTAGAGCTAAGAAACTTCGATAGAAACTTTAAGAGACTTTAATATAATTGCAGATAAGAAGCTTGATAAATTCCTTCCAGCAGAAGATTATTTCTCCAAGGGGCTTTACATGTTCGATATAGGCCAGAATGATCTTGCTGGTGCATTTTATTCCAAAACATTGGATCAAATTCTTGCTTCAATTCCAACAATTTTGGTAGAATTCGAGAATGGCATAAAGGTCCGAATAAGTGATAGTTGTATAATATACCTATTTCAAGTAATTACTTCATTTTGATTGTTTATTGCGAAATTCTCAATCTTCGCTTGATCTATTTGGATTTCCAGAGACTATATGACCAAGGGGCAAGGAATTTTTGGATTCATAACACGGGTCCTCTCGGATGCTTGACTCAAAATGTTGCCAAATTCGGAACTGATCCTTCGAAGCTTGATGAGCTAGGGTGTGTCAGCGGCCACAACCAAGCTGCTAGACTGCACAATCTGCAGCTTCATGCTCTCTGTAAAAAACTGCAGGGAGAATATGCAGAAGCAAATATCACATATGTTGATATATATACCATAAAATCCACCCTCATTTCAAATTATTCCCGTTATGGTTAGTATGTCTCAGCACTTTCTATGATCAGAACACATTTTTCATTCTTCCACTCTTCCCATTACAGTAAATTATAAATTTTGCAGGTTTCGAGCAACCTATAATGGCTTGCTGCGGGGTTGGAGGCACACCATTGAACTATGACAGTCGTATTGCCTGTGGCCAGACAAAAGTTATAAACGGGACATCAGTCACAGCCAAAGCATGCAGTGACAGCACTGAATATGTGAATTGGGATGGAATTCATTATACAGAAGCTGCAAATCAGTATGTTTCATCACAGATCCTCACTGGAAAATACTCTGATCCACCTTTTGCGGACAGAATGCCTTTCCTCCTCAATCTTAAGTTCTAAAAACAAGCATACTTGCTGCTTATTAATCAAATTGATTACTATTCTGTGTGACTGGAAGTCAGAAATCTAAGATTGTACTTAACATTTATTGACCTGTCATGTTGTCTTAAAATGGCACAAAGACAATGAACATGTACTCAGACTCGGAGAATTCAAGAAATGATGATTTTATTACAAATTTTACAAATTTGAACCAAAATCTGTAGTTATCCTCTGATTGTAAGTTTCTCATCAATCAATTATAACAGAGTCATTTGTACAATGCGTTACACAAGCTTTTTTCTCTAGCAAGTAGCTTGAAGGATCTGAAACTAGAAATTTCGGTCACTTCTTGGAAACATAAGCATAGTATTGTGCCATTGGAACCACAAAAGCAATCACCAATAAACCTCCAACAACAAGACTGAATTGTCCTCTTTTCTCTTCCGTCTCTTCCCTGGTTTTGAAGTTGGCTTCTCGCTTATTTTCCTTAGCTTTTGGACCACCGGGATCAGGAAGTCCATCAATAGCAGCTACTAGCCTTTTGGCAGTGCTGTAAACTGCTTCATTGTACTTTTCTTCCGTAGCCAAAACTGTGGATGTAAACCAACTAAGCTTATTATCAAGAGTTCATCCAACACTTCCAGAAACAGTTCGATAATATTTCACATCACTCAAATAGATGGCAGGAAGAAAGCAGATGTACAAGGAATTTCTGCTCAGTTATCATTTGAAAACAAAATAAATCTTGAACACTTTTTAGTAGGTTGACTATCAGCTATAATTTCACATAGGACAAGGAATTTGACTTCCAGAAACCATAGATTGATGCAATCTCTGCCCCAATTATGATATAATTCTATAGCCTCTTATCCTGGCAAACTTTCTCAAAATGTACAGAACAACACATGAGAACTCTAGTGATACCAAGTATTCCAGTTTTACTAGACTATCATTAAATATCAGATTTAATGCAACACAATGCTCAAATATAGGATCTAGTTTGTTTGAACAACTTCAAATTCTCCCCCAAAGCATTATGATGAAGACAATAATAGTAATATACTCAGAACATAAAACATGACCAATGAAATAGAAAGTTACCAGGAAGGTTTTCAGAAACGGTAGCATCAAGAATATTTTCTCCAACAGCTTGGATAAATGCAGGGCCACCTGTGACTGCCCCCTCTTTTTGACTGGTAATAAGCACAACAATTCCCTTGTTGTTGCCTTCTTCAACACTGGGATACCACTTCTCTAACACTTGGTCGGCGTATTCAAAAGCATCAGCTTTGCTCTGCATCCAATTTGTTATCACTTATCAATCAGTGTTCAATAACCAAATATCGCAAGTGCTTTCATCAGAATCAAAACTCAACCAACATTAACCTCCTTTTGTTTTCTTCAATAATTATGTACTATTTTTTAAACCTAATATTTTCAGAATCCACCTATATATTTTATATGAAAAGAAAATATAGACATCACAAAATCATCATTAAATTCAATACAAGTGGATGCATCTGCAATATATGATAACAGACTGAAAAGATAGGAACTTTCCAATTTGGTTTTTCCCCAAAATTCAACAAGTGCATAAACAAACACATCAAAAGTATTAAAAAAAAAAAGGGCTAAAAATCTTACAGTGAGCTTCCTAACAGTGATGAAGTTAATGTGGAAGTCCTTTCTAGACTCCAAATCCGACAAAAGCTGCTTCAAATCAGATCTTGTAACTCTACTAAGAACACCTGCGTCATCAACTACATATGCATCTTTGGGTGGAACTTCATTGAGCACATCAAACTCAGAAGCTAGTGCATACAGCAATGGACTGAAATTTAGTGCCAAAGACAGAGCCAGAGCCGCCAGTCCTTGCTGTGCATGAGTAAACCAGCTTCTGGGTATTGGAGAAAATTGCTTTAATGATTCAGGGTTGTGTTTTTTGAGACTGCAAGTGACGTTTTTGCTGCAAAAAAGAGAACTCGATCGTTGTTGTTGTACAAGTAAAGGTGAAAAGAGGGTTTTCCGGGAAGAAAGTTTTGGGTTGAGGAAAGGACAGATAGAGGGAGAAGAGAGAATGGTTTCCATGGCTGAGTTGCAGAGCGAGAAATGAGGTAAGAATTCAAGAAAAAAAGAAAGGAAAGATTTTGTTGTTTCGCTTTCACTTCCTTCCTCGCTGTTATTCATTTGCGTGGTTGTCATTTGTTTGTATTTTGTTTGTATTTTGTTTGGTTGGTTGATATTTAAAAGAGGATAACATAACCAGTAACCACTCCCGGCCATGGAAAAATACAAGGGCATTTTAGGACATACAAGTCAAGTGAATATCCTTGAAAGAATTATTGGTCTGATTTTTGGTGGGTAAACAACCAGAGAGACTCGGCGAATTAATGTCTAAAATTATCTAACAAAATAATATATTTTATATGAAAACCCAAAATTACCCTTCCAAGCCACGATCTATAAAATCCAGAACTCTGCCCCCCACATTATCTCCCTCCATTTTTCACCAGTCATGAATAATGACACTATTTTCTTCATACTCTCATGGCCATTCTTCTCTCTCTTTCACTCTTTCCCATTCACGCACCAAACACTAAACCCCCAAATCTGAATCCCATTGCTCCTCACACCACTAAAAGACACCTAATTCTCAAAACTATTTCATTTTCTATCATTTCTTTGGCCTCGGCACAGCACCCATTTGCACAATCTATAGTTTTAGCTGAACCTTCTTCTTCACCAACTTCAAAACCCGGAGCTCTTTCTGGGATTGCAAACACAAAGTCTTGGTTCCAGTTTTACGGTGATGGCTTTGCTATTCGTGTCCCTCCTCAGTTTGAGGACATCTCCGAGCCTGAGGTGCATTTTCTTTATCAAATAAGCAATCTCTTGTGGTAATTTTTGCCTCATGTTAGTTGATATAAGTGATTGAATTCATGTTATCTCATACTGTGAGTACCAGAAACGTATGTGTTATTAGGAAGTCACGTGATGTTTTATTACTTGTCCGGAGTTTCTTGCATCGTGTTTGATTGTTTTCCTCTTCATAAATTCTACGAAGCACTTTTTTTAATTATTATTTTTTAATTTGATCGCGAGTATAAGTTAATAACTCTTGGCAAAGGATTGGGTTTCCGGTTTGCATCAAGCGCGGCTGTATTCCTTGGTACATTTTTGGTTGCCAAAGGAAAATTTTACTCACTCACTTTCATCATTGTTTTTAAAGTTGATGAGCGGATTCTGAAAATGCTAAATTTGAGCCAGTATTTCTAAAGATATTGAGAATTAGTTGATTGATTAATTTTTTGCTCGATGTTGTTAGGATTACAATGCTGGGTTGTCTCTATATGGGGATAAGGCAAAGCCTAAGACCTTTGCAGCGCGATTTGCAACTCCTGATGGGTATAATTTTCCTCCATCTGATGTTTTCTTTTGTTTATTGATTCTACTTGTATTGAGATGCGGAAAATCCTTTCCTTTTATACATATGAGGTATCAGAAAATAAATCCTATCTTTGAAATTGGGCCATCTTATCTGTTATTTGCTGGACAAATGTAATCAAATTGAGTTTCCTGAAAGGTTCTAGTCATATCCCAGCATTCAAGGTCTATATTTAACTGTAAACAGTTGATACAGATCTGAAGTTCTCAGTGTTGTCATTCGCCCATCCAATCAACTCAAGATCACCTTCTTAGAGGTTTGTAAAAGAAATTTGCTGATCTTTTTTTGTATCATACTACATACTGTTTTTTAGTAAAGTCAGAATGGCTGCAAGAGTGTACATAAACAAATGCATATGTTAGTATTAGAATTAAGAACTTTTAATTGTCTTACCTAAGGATGAGTATGAAATTATGAACCATTTGTGGATGTTTATTCCCATTTGTCAAATAAATCCTCAAGAGACATTCTATAAACAGGCCAAAGATATAACTGATTTTGGTTCCTTGAAGGAGGCAGCAAAAATCTTTGTTCCAGGTACATTATGATCTCAATTTTCTTTTTTTTAGCTATTGTACTAATTCTTAGTAAATCTTTCCTTTTGTAGTCAAGATATATACTTATAATCTCTTTTTTCTGATCTTTCAATTATCATGTGGAAACAAATGGCCTTAAGCTTTTTCTTGACTTGTCTTTCTTTTGTTATTTCCTCTACTGGTGTTGATAACAATCTGGAATGGCAGGTGGTGCAACTTTATATTCTGCCCGAACAATAAAGATAAAAGAAGAGGAAGGCTTCGAGTGAGTTTGTCTTTATGCTAATGCCTGGTTTGTTGTGAGTTATCTTTATGTTAATGCCTGGGTTTGTCGTATACTATCAGTAATCAAAGCTGAAGAATTTTTTTTTTTTTTCAGCCTCAAGGTAAAAAAGAAAACAAGCTTATTCTCTGTTTGTACACGATCTACATGATTGCTAGCTTACTATACGGATTGAAGAAATTTGGATCAAATGTCATATGCTATAGATGGACAATCTAATTGAAGCATATATTTTTAGCATTATAATTATATGCAAATATCTAAAGTATTCTAGTCTTTGGTTTAATTCATTTCAGGACTTATTACTTCTACGAATTTGGTAGAGATGAGCAGCACATAGCACTTGTAGTTGCTATTAACAGTGGAAAGGTTAGTAACATGCCAGTTTTCAATGTAATAAAAAAATACATTGCCAAATGGCAAACATAAAATACTCGTTTTGTGTCTGAAAATTTGCATAAGCCAGTAGTTAGTAGCAAACATTCACCTCAAGATCGAATCATAATGAGTGAGCTTGAGCCCTGTGGCTGATCACTTCAAAATATCCCTCGTTGAAATGCCCCCAACCAAACCTTTCCCCAGTAATAATTATGACAACGTAGATTTCTCTGAACATTTTGATGAATTATTACTCCCTCTGCTGCATCATGCCCCTGCTTTATATTGCAGGCATATATTGCTGGAGCAACTGCTCCAGAGTCCAAGTGGGATGATGATGGAGTGAAGCTACGATCAGCTGCTATATCACTTACACTTCTGTAGTAATCTGCCCAAGAATTTGTTTATCAGGTTTGTTCAATCACATGCACAATGATTAAATTCCTATTTATTTAGCTTACATGGGGGAAACCATTATCAAAGTTGATCGAGTTCTAGTCATCATGGACAGACATGTTCAAAGAAACTTCAGGTTAAAGTGCATTGTCTACTAGATCTAATACAATCATATTCTTCTTTTGTTTTACTAGTCATTTAGAACCATACATTATATTACAGTAGTTGGTACCCCTTTCTTGTAAAGGAGAAACTGCTGCTCATGCCACCACAACATTGTGATATGGGACTGTAGTCCTGCTTAACAATATTAAGCCACTTCTTCTGTACGAAAGACGAGACTTTGCACTAGGATCAGAGCTTTGCCAAACTTGCAGAATGTGGTTTCATGGATTTTGTTTCTTTTGCCTCCAGATTTGTCAACATTCATCGTGGTACAAGATGCTTTTTGAATACAAGCGACCTGCATATTTTGATGATGAGGCATCCCTCAGGTGAACCAGAACTATGGAGAATATAAGAGTCAGATAATCAGGCAATCTTTAAGTTTATCTACCGGTTAATCTTAGCATCCTACCTGCTAAAACCAGCTGTTAAGCAGCTTATTGCTTATAGAGATTGAAAGGAAACTTAGATTGAGGCTGATTCTGTAGTCCAAATGATTTTGAAACATTCTTTCAATTTTTTGATCAATTAATTGACCGTAAGCAATATCTTTGGTGATTTTGGCTTTGTGTAGGCATCAAAGTCAACTGAAAATACGTTTGCTAATTTTCTCTCCAACTTCTTTTGCTGATATTCGGTCATTTTCCTGAGAAAGTAAACACCAGTACTCATGTTGTAATAGATTCTGAACATAAATTTTAGCTGCTTAAGTATATTATTCTTTTATTATCATACTCAATGAAAGTGATTGCGATCATAAACTAGATTCTTCCTCCGACGGAGGAAACATAAAATGATGTTTACTTTCTAGATCAAGAAACTGGATTTATTTTAATAATTTCTAATTAATCAAAGCTTTTACCGAACTAAGCTTATAAATTATTCTCATAATATCTTTAATTAATTAAAGATACTTTATTGATTTATATTTATTTTCATATTATTTTTTTAAAATATCTTTAATTAATAAAATAAATGATGTGTCACTATGGAGTAGATATTGATGGTCCCCAGCTACAGAGATCACGATTCATGGAAAATCATCTTATCTACTTTCCTGTACACACCCGTGCCTATCACGAGATGCATGCTAATTTCCTTGATTTTTGAGAAAAAAAGATATTTGCATTTTTTAAAAAAAATTATATTGGAAATTGATATTTCAAAAATACTTTATCAAGTTCTTTGGTAATATAATAATGATCACAAATATACTTTCTTTTTTTAAAAAAAAAAAAATTAATCTGATTATTGCATAAATTAGATATTGATAATGCCAATCGTAAAAGAAAATCGTGTGATTTAATATAAAAATCGTGATTTTATACTCGCGGGAACATTAAACATCATAACGTTCTCGAGTGTTCTCGACCATTTAAAATTCCAGGCGCCAACTAACGGCCTTATCGAGTGGCGGAAGCAGGAATCCTCTAAGACTTCACCCACCAGACCCATCCCACTCTCCACCAATCACCAAGTGCCAACATCACCAAGTACAAGTTTTTGTATTTATTTTGAAAAATATTTTCTATAAACATACACTTTTTATCAAGAGAAAAAAGCCATCCCAATTAGATAGACATTTTCATCTATGATGATAAATTTGAGTTTAAAATGTGAGATAATTTTTTTTTCAGATATGACCTCTTTTGAATATCTTTAATTCAAATAGGTCCTGACATATATTTGACTAAACTACTTTTATTATTATTTTTCATTTTGCAATGGAATATTAAGTACAAAATCAACCTAGTACTTACAGCACGAAACGATACTACTAATTTTCTAGGCTTCTATTTTGGTCAATTAATACAAGAAGAACTAATAATACTAAGCTTACCTCAATTAATCCACCAAATTAATTAGTTCATGTGCCATAAATAAGCCACCTACGTAATGAACATTTTTCCGAGTGAAGTGGTTGATTCTGGTGGTGCCACCTGGCAGATTGCGGTAGTTTAATAATAGTGTTTACAGTATCCAATCATTCATTCATTCCTACATCAACTACCGGTCTTCCCTCCACCTGAACCTTAAAACGAAGAAAACAAGCAATCCTTCATAAAATCATAACCCATCTGAGTTTCCTGATCTTAAAACTAATTTTCAACACGTCGAACCAAATCCCATTAAGCTCACATCGTGAATGCCAAATTCAGCTCTACATCTCCGAAGAAAATGGCTTCCAACGAAACTTTACAGCAGGTTCCATCTCTGCAAGATTCATCATCATTTCTCAGTACCAGTACTATTATTGCCTTGAGTGTGTTCTTCGCTCTCCTATGCGCTTGCATCATCATCGGACACCTCCTGGAAGAGAATCGGTGGGCTAACGAGTCCATCACAGCACTTTTATTGGTGAGTTGAAATGAGTTTTTTTTTTATTAATTTTATTTATTTTGCTAAAAAATGTGATGTCTTGGGTTCATTGGATCTTGATGTTGAAAATCACAGGGTCTGTGTGCGGGAGCAGTTGTTTTGCTGGTTAGTAAAGGACAGAGTTCGCGTATATTGGTGTTCAGTGAGGACTTGTTCTTCCTTTATTTGCTTCCTCCTATAATTTTTAATGCTGGGTATGAGAATTCATTTCAATTTCTACTCTGATTGGAAGCAAAAACTGAAAATAATTTGAGTTTTTTACATTTTTAATTTTATGGAATTGTATGATTCTTGTTTTACAACTGAACTATGAGTTCATGCACAATATTATAGATATAAAAAATAATTTCCTCATTTTTTTCCTTTCGAATTTGTACTGTACTAATCTTGATATTTGTAATGTGGGTTTCATTTTGATCACTTTGATAAAATTTTTCTTAGAAGTTTTTGCTGCATGTATTGTTTTTATGAAGATTAATATTGGCGGGTGAATCCGACATGCAATCATTGGTTTCAGATTCCAGGTCAAAAAGAAGCAATTTTTCAAGAATTTTTCAACTATATTGTTGTTTGGTGTTTGTGGTACGGTAATTTCATTCTGCCTTATTTCGTTAGGTAAGATCCAGAGTCTCTTATCCATTACCAATATTGTAGATTTTTCATTGTTAATCTTTATATTGATGAATAAATAGTTTTGCAAATCTCTGTCTAGCCGAAAGCGTCAAATCTAACAGCATTTTTGCCTTGCCCTGCAATTTTGCAGGTGCCTTTCTGATGCTAAAGAAATTGGGCCTGACAACCCTTACTCCTCAAGATTTTCTTGGTGACTATATCTATTGTTGGGATTATTCATAATATGTACCAGTTAGAATTCACTCATGTATACTTATTGGATGTTTCCTTATGCGCAGCTGTTGGTGCCATATTGTCAGCAACTGATTCAGTCTGTACATTACAGGTATATCTGATAGAGCTGTGATCATATTTATTATTCAATATAGGTAGTTGCATCTATGCCATATGACATCTGATCTTTTATATCGTTGAAGGTTCTCAGTCAGGATGAAACGCCGTTCCTTTATAGTGTTGTATTTGGCGAGGGAGTGGTGAATGACGCCACATCTATTGTGATTTTCAATGCAGTCCAATCAATTGATGTCAACAACATTGATGGCACAATAGCCTTAAAGTTGTTGGGAACCTTTCTATACCTCTTTTTCACCAGCACTGTTCTTGGTATAGTAGTAAGTCATTGTTTTGTTGTATTCCAGTGAGCAATTCAGTCTCCCGATTATACTTAAGAATTTTATTATGGAAGTCTGGTATTAAGACATAATATCTTGCCTCGTGTCTTGTTGGTTTCATAATTTGAACTTTGCTGATGATTCAATCTTCTAATCCTTTATATGTGCATGTTTCAGGTGGGTCTTTTAAGTGCTTACATCATTAAAACACTTTATTTCGGAAGGTACAGAGTTCTCTGCAACGTATACTGTTTCTTTAGTTAATGAATCTTATATGACCATACTTTGCAGAAATGGATGATATGTTTGTACTTCTGTATACCCTGACATCACTGTTCTTTGACCATCAGGCATTCTACTGATCGTGAAGTAGCACTCATGATGCTTATGGCTTATTTGTCGTACATGTTAGCTGAGGTACAGCATTGACTACTGATACCTAATAATTTTCATTCGAATAGCCTTTCCATTGCATCAATAATCAACCAGTCACATCTGGTGCATTCATAAATTTTCATATTAACTCTGGTTCTGGTTCTGTTCTTGGATTAGATCTTTAAACTAACAATTTTAATATCCAGCTCGTTAATCTCAGCGGCATTTTGACAATTTTCTTCTGTGGCATAGTCATGTCGCACTATACATGGCACAATGTCACTGAAAGTTCAAGGACAACAACCAAGTGAGAATCGCCTTTCAGCTCCATTATCTCTCTCTCTCTCACTTTTTTCCTCTTGAATATGGAAAGAAATCCAAATAAGATCTTAACTGTGAATGAATGTAAAGGGAAATGTGATGATCAGCATGCCCAATTCCTCTTTTCTCGTTTATAGACCATTTAATGGCCTTCTCCAAATATTGTTCACTCTTTTCTGTTAGTAGCTTTACCACCCTAGTTCTTACCAATTAAAGAACTTCAACAGGATTCTTAACTTCTAGAGGGATGCAAGTTATTTTAGCTTTCTTTATAACTAAGCTGTATTTATGTAAATATTTATGTAGATAAATGGAGCATGAATGGTGAGCAAAAACTTTAAGTCCTCATAATGGCTAATGATTTCAGGCATGCCTTTGCAACAATTTCATTCATTGCGGAAACGTTTATATTCTTATATGTTGGTATGGATGCCCTGGACATTGACAAATGGAAAGCCAGCGACTCCGGGTAATTTCTATTCTTCCAATTAGATACTAATAAAGTTATTTGACAAATACAAATTAAATACATTTGACCATGATTTTGATATGTAGATTCTTCCGTGATTGCTAAGGTATTTTGCTCAGTTCATCATGCATGCACAATACAATCAACTGAAAGTGATGTTTTTCTTATTTGCTTCAAATTCTTGGTTCAGTATAGGAACATCCCTTGCTGTTAGTTCAACATTGTTTGCGCTAGTATTGATTGGAAGGGCAGCATTTGTGTTCCCGATAGCAAATATCACAAATTGGGTTAAGAGAACAGAGAGTACAAAAATTCAGTTTCGACAACAGGTAACAGTTACAGGCATTCACACGCTTGGCTTTATCTAGTTTTAGTCAAAACTTTTGCTAAACTCTTCAAAAACTTCAGTTTATAATGTGGTGGGCAGGCTTAATGAGAGGTGCTGTTACAGTTGCTTTGTCTTATAACCAGGTGACTTCTAATATCCGAGTTGTACTTTTAACATTTCAAGATGTTGTTTTTTCATCAAGTCATATTCACTTGTACATACTACAATTGCAGTTTTCAAGCTCTGATGATACAACATCAAAAGATTCAGCACGGATGATCACCTGTACAATAATTGTTGTCCTGTTCAGCACAGTGGTACGCTAAAAAATCTATGCATTTCTCTGTACTTGTTACACTCTAAACTGATGTAAGACATTTTCTTTTTGAGAGCAGGTATTTGGATCCATAACGAAGCCATTGATTGAAGCAGTTCTACTGAGACATGCAAAACCATTGAATTTGGATGAAACTGATGTGGCAAGTCTAGAAGACTTGAGACTTCTGTTCCTGGAAAATGGCGATCCAAGCGGTCAGGGCAGCAGCAACCGACCAGCCCCAAAAACCAGCAGCTTAAGATTGTTGATAAGCAATCCAACGACAACAGTTCACTACTTGTGGAGAAAATTTGATGACAAATACATGAGACCAGTGTTTGGTGGACGTGGGTTTGTGCCTTTTGTGCCTGGTTCTCCAAACAGTGCAGCTGATGAAGCTTCTTGACTTGAGAAGATTAACTATGTAGTATCTGTATATTCATTTTGTATTACAAGAATATCTACGAGGAAAGTTCGAGCTTTTTTGTTCGGTATCTTTTAATTTTTGTAAAATAGAGCTTTTGTAATTATCAGACTAACGCAAATTAATCTTATATGCCTTAAAATTTGGTTTTACTCCCTCTCTGTCTGTCCTAGAATGTATCTTGGCAACATTATAATGGTTTCTTGCGGAAAATAATATCATATAACTTTTACTGGATCATAATTCATTTTTCTAACGCCGACATGCCATCCACTTTCCTAAACATCGTTTGAGATGACGTACATATGGATAACAAATAAGTGACATAACGTATAACCGGACAATAAGGAAGTGACATGTCATATTATATGATCATATGCTGGTCAAGAAAGCTTTCTAAGCCGACATGTCATTTACTTTTATTATCACATACAGACATGTCGTACACTTTTCTTATAGCAGAGCAAATTTATCTCAAAGCCGGTAACACTGCATAGACGTTGATGTAGCGGCATATCACCATATAATGCCTTCTAAAACCCTTCTCCTCAGCAAAACCTCTTTCTCCAATGATCAGAATGAGACTCAAGTTAGGCTTTTGAATTCTTATTTTTTGTGTCGCAAAAAATGGCTTTTTTAAGAAGATTACAGGCAGGCTGTCTAATTTATAGGGTTGTTGGGGTTCAAGAATCTTCATATCTGTAAGTGACCCATTTAATTTTTGAGCACTTTTTTGTTTAGTTACTTGGAAATCGTAAGAGAATGACAAGGAATACAATGATTTTGGGTATACAGTTTTAACTTCATTGATTTCGAGGAAGAATCCACTTGCGGCTTTCACTTATAATTTGACTTTTGATAGTTTTCACTTATATTTGTGACGCGATCCGTTTTCTTATTTGTTCTGTTTGGTTCATTAGAAAATGTTGGATAACAAAAAGGGGGATATCAAAAAGGGAAATATGAATTTTTAGTATAGAATTTCTCTTTAATTGAGTTTTGAGATTTTGATAACACTTACATTCGTCAGTAAGGTGCTTCATTTTTTTGATTTGTTTAGTTTCCGGGAAGGTGCAGGAGAATGAACTATTAAGTTTTCAATTTAGTAACTTAGAAAAGGATCCCACTTAGATTTTGATGATGTACGTATCAGTAGCCGTGTGTACCATTTTCTGATATTCCATTTCGGTTGTTAAGAAAATATATGACAAAAGAAAAGAAAATAAAATTTGGATATTAGTACAACAGACAAATCAGTCTCAGTTGGGTATCGGAGCAACTTGTTCTCTCCTTTTGATTTAAAGCTCGTACTTTCAGGCTTGGGAGCTCAAGAAGTTATTCAAGTGGTGTTTCAAATGGTACTTTCTTAACAGTGACTGACTACTGAATTATCCTTCAGTCTTACCTCATTTCATACATATTTCAAATGGGTTGTTGCACAAGTGTTCATCATTCATTGGATGTTCTGTGTGAGCAGTTCCTGAACTTTACGGCCAGACAATTTCTTCTTGCATATGTAAGAGCCATGGCGCTCTACCTTGGACTCATGCAAGTACAACGACATTTCGTTCTTCAATGGTACTTTATGTGGAAATGCATCCTATATCGATTGGATCGGACCGTTGATTTATGATTATATCTCTATAGCTAGTACATCTGTTGGTTTGAACTTAAGGTATTTAAGCGGTTGTCTTGCTTTTTCTTATTCTAGGCTGTCAAATCATTGGTCTTTTTCAATGACAAAAGGTTTGCAACTACAGGAGTAAAAGCCCCCGCACAGGCACGACAGATGGTGTGTTATCTTGACCCTGATATATTCTCTTATTTATGGGCATAAGTGAAAAGCTCTTATTGTCGCTTTTTTGCTCTGTTAATACATGTTGAAATTTGATTGCCTGCATCTGCTTTCATGAGCAGGGTGCTCTTAAAGTGTCCATGTTAAGTCCTGGATTCATCTATGAACCTTATGCACCTCGTGAAGCAATACCGTTTTGGCGGAGGTTAGTTAGATTTCAAGTGAGTTTTATTTTGGTTTTACAAGCTTATGCCTTCTACGAACACTTATTTCACTACATAGGAGTAACTAGAATAAGCCCTTAAATCACCTGGTAGCATTTCTGGATAGTTCTCACAAGCTGCATTTAGTTTTTATGTGAATCGCAAATATTTAAAGTTCAAAAGTTCTCTGAACGATATATTGTGAAACTGTTTACAGAATTAATACTCCTGTTAAGTTGAATAGAAAAGTAATCAATTTTCTAAATCTTGAGATATGATTTAAAAACCATGCTTTTAAAGATTCCATAAATTTGTACAGCACACCTATCACCCCTTTTTCCATTTCCAAATTTTCTTTGTTTTGTGTGACCACTTGTAATGAACTTGCTTACAAAGGAAAAAAGAAGCTTTTATTATGTCATTTAGGAGAAACAGAGTACGGAGGGAAATTAGTTGAACTCCAATGCACAAAATTTTCAAGAGGAAAACATTTGACACTTTATTCCGGTCATTCTTTATTCATCAATCTTTCCCAGTTATTCTGAAGCACATATTATATGTCCATGTTGCCTGCCCTGACTTTTATTTGTTTATTTATGCTTTGTATCAGATGGTTTACAAGAGATGGCTGGAGAAGAACAAAAGAGGATATCATTTTAGAGGTGACATTCTTGCATTCTGCCTATAATTTGTTATAAATACTTGTACTTCATAAATATTCAGCAATCTGGTGGGATCCATTTGTCCTCCCTCTATAATTATGCAATAATGGTTTGTCAAAATGCTCTGTTGCCCCACTCGCCCCTTACACTTTCCATTCCTCATTTGATTTGTGCTAAGAATTAAGTCTTTATGATCCAAAAGAGAGAAAGAAACTGAACCATGTTTGTTCCATTGGGCGTCAAAAGTTTGGTAGTTAGCCCTGTGTTGTTTACAGCTTTGCTTGATTTGGGATATGTTAAATCTTAGGGATGTTTGTTGAGTCCCTGGTAGAGAATGCATGTATCACTTGTGTCATTCATATGGTACCTCAACTTGGTGAAGAATCATTATTTGATTATCCCCAAGTTAATCATCTATCCAATTTTTATTTGCAGCTCAAAAGTGCTTATGCCATTGCAAAGTTGAGGAAATCTGGATATTCAAAACAGAAGTTCTACAAAGAGGCTGTGGATTTATATAAAGAGGTATGGTTGCATAATATCCTTCGCTTTTAAGTAGATATTAGAAGTGTCTGTTTGTTTTGTAAGGGTGTGTAGTCTGGACTTCAGAATTGGAAGAAAAAGAGGAAAAAAAAAAACACGTTTTTTTTTTTTTTTGTGTGAACCAAAACTATAATGCAATTATTTTTCATAGAACTTGTTTCATTTTATATATTCTTCCAAAACCAGAAAATAGTGATAAGGAAATTAGAGGTTGTTCATCTTTTGAGGATGTTATTATTAATAAACATTTGGGTTGAGTTGGGTTGGCCTCAGATCCATACAAAGATCAGTAAAATTATTTTCCACTAGTCCAATGCAGTATCTCTCCTTTTGACTTTTGTTAGTATTCTGATGATATGATATAATCTCTCTTTGGAAATTATATAGGATTTTCTCTGTGCCCCATTCTGAATGTTTTCCTTTTTCTCAGATTAACATTTTGATGGCGAATGGCGACAAAACATTGATAAGGAAAGCAGTTACGGAGAAGATGTTCTCTGTATGCTTCTATTTTGTCTATCTCCCAATATTTTTCCACTTTCCACAATTTCAACATTTTGTAGTGTGCTTTATACATAGTGTATGGTTTGACTTCTGGTTCACTATTTTAGCTTTTCTGATCAATAGGCACTCAAGAATGAAATTAAACAAAGAGAATCCATGTGGAGTAGTGTGTACTGGGAATTGGTTGAACCAATTATAAAGATACGGACGCTGCGTGCTCGGCTGGCAAGTGTTTTTTTGGCATTTCTAACACCTTAAATTGGTGTCTCTGAACCAAGACAGCAATGTGTCCCCTCACTTTGCATGGAATTAACAATTCACCTTCTATTCTTTTAAAATTTACAGATTGGTGTGGATCGAAATGACCTCAATAAAGTGTTCGTACAGCTTACTCTCGAGTTTCTGGCTAAGCAGGTGCACTGTCTATATTAGAATTAATGTTCTCCTTTATTTAATTGTTTCTTAAATTTACACCTGAATTTTATTACATTTGACCATTGGTATTTTCTTGTCTTATATATTGATAATCATTTATTGAGGACTTGGCAAATTGTATGCCTCTTGTGCTCTGCAGAAGTTTGAAGCATATGATTCAAAAGGTGCTGTTGTTGCTGGAGACAGAAATAAGGAGGTAGGACTAATGTTCCTTTTCTCTTTTTTGCTTGGGTGTATATAGCTTTAATTCACAAACTTCAGAGAATTTGCTTCTTCCATGTAAGAAAAATCTGTTAATATCTCTTTCCTCTATTCAACAGATTTTCTTTTTCCCATATATATTCTTTAGATGTCTCTTCTTTCCTGTATGATGCATTCAAGATAACATATTTGTAAAAAATGGAGTGGCGGGGTGATATTAGAAAAATTGACAGATAAGTCACCCTTTCTGTCACTCCACAGAATCATACATGAGATTTTCACCTTGTATGGCTCTTTGTTCTATTCTTTCAATAGAAAAAAGAGTGGATCTGCAGGATCCCATTCTTGCATTGTATGGACAAATTCTTGCATTCTTGGATTGTATGAACAAATCCCAGTTTCTAACTGATGCCTTACATGTTTCTCAGGTCCTTGTACGCGATATCTGGGTATTTGAAAAATCTCTCTTTCATCCGGGAGCTTACTGGCGTCTTTGTGGGCGGATTAAAATTTAATCTGGCTATCCTTGAACGAGCAGTAGTTCCACGACGCTGATGACAAAGTACAATGATACATTTTCTGTTCCCCAAGTTTGTAAGCTGAAATTTTGTAATTTACCCAGTCCCTATAAAAGTATAAGAGAATTAACTTGTTTTATGAATTCATTTCGAGAACTGAATTCAGTTCGAGGACTAGATTGAGAGGAATAAAATTTCTTGCAGTTCAGTATTATGTTCCTTTATTGATGTTCACTTTAGACAAGAATAACTATATTAGGAGATAATCTATCTGTAATATGATGGGCGGTTGGATTTTTTTGTTGTTCTGTTGATTCTATCAGAATGAGAGAGATTGGCATTTTAATAGTAGTTATTGTTATTCTACGTTTTAACATTTTTTTCCCTTAAAATGCCTCTTGATAATAGTATTATTTATAATCTCTATAATTATCTCTCTTTCTTTCCTATTATCCTAAACCTAGTTTGCTAATGGTGGTTGTATCTTTGTTGATAGTTGTTAAATAAATAAGTTTCTCGTACTGATCCATCCTTGATTTAACAAATTTTAAACAGTTTTTTTACCTAACAATCCCGAATGAAGGATTGGGATTTAAGTTGTAAAATAAAATTAATTAAAATTACTTTTTAAGCGCCATCAAACCTTTTTTTTAAATTTCTATTTCTTTTTTTAGTTAGGATTAGCTCAACTGTTTTTTTTTTTTTTTTTTATAATTTTTAATTTTTGCTTCATTGAGAGATTGAAGTACAAATATAATGTAATCTTTTTGCAACTTTCACAGTAAGTATATAAACTGAATTTAATGCCCAATGCAGAGAATAGTTGATTTCAGAACAAATCAATTGCCTATCATTTAGGCTAAAGTTTTCTTACGGGATCTTGTTAGCTTTGAACAAAAGCAGGCGGAAACTTTACAGTTCTGTCAAGTAAAGAAAAGAAAAGAAAAGAACAGAACAGAACAGAACATCTCCCCAGACAATATTACAAATTTATTCTTACGACCCGTATCAAACTTCTGCCAAGAAAAGTATCCCCAGAAATTCATTTAACCCCTCTCCATTCACATTTACACGTCAAGAAAATATAAAAACAAGACAGGAATAGTGGATATGGGTCGGAGAGAAGAGCAGTCCCAATCTGTTAACCCTTGCCAGAGGCTTTACAATTTTATGATGAAATTCTTAACCAGAAATGCCCAGAAGATGCCCAAAGAAGCCTGCAGCTCTAGGAGTAGCCATCTGGTGCACCCCATGGCTGCTTCAGGAACACTACCAAATGAAGATGATGATCAGAAAGCCAAGACGTCTAGCCCTCATCAAGAGAAAGACAAAACTGTTTCTGAAGAGAAGAAACGCGAACAAGTAGAAGATGAAGATGAAGAAGAAGAAGAAGAAGAAGAAGAAGAAGAAGAAGCAGCTGCTGCTTCTCAACGTAAAGCTCCAAAGAAGATGGTGAGCATAAATGACAATGTGGAGACAATAACCAGCAGCAGCAGCAGCAGCAAGAAGAAAAAAAGTAAGAGTAAGAAGAAGAAGGAGCAAGAAATAATAGATGATATTGATTCAAAACCTTTGAAATCAATTCTGAAGGTGTCTTCTGATCTCAACAGCAATATTTCGGAAACCCCACCTAGCCTTCTTAGTCGCGCCAATGGTGCATGATCCAATTAATAATCATAGCTTCTTCTCGTTCTTCTTGTTGTTGCTGCTGCCTGTAGGTGCTAATTAAAATCGTTTTTCCTTTAATGTCATCTAAGTTATCACTGTAAATATACATTTATTCCTTCATTTTACTCATAGAATTCTCTGTCCGTGTTTTAGAAAGATTGTGAATATATTAACGCTTTCTAATTAAAAATCAGCTTTAATTACAATAAACCGGCCATCTTCATATTAATGAATTTGTTATCATATGTATGGAATTTATTGTCATTTGTATAGAAGACGGATCAGCACCTCCATAAATCTACACTATTTTATGAGTCGTTGATCATTTTTACTTTATTTTCTTGTCAAATAAACACTAAATTTAATAATAGTAAGTTGAATAAAGGAAGATCAAAAGTTAACTAAAATAAACAACCTCATAGCGAAATTGAGATCTTCCATCATGAATGAAAATTTTTATATATATATATATAGAATAGTAACGAAACAGACATACATAATAATCTTTTAAAAGTAGCGCTGTGGGCGGAGTGAGTCGGACAAAAAAGGGTAGGGTAAAACATACCTAATGATTCTTTGCAAATTATATAAAAACAAAAGTAGAAAAAAAAAATTATTATACACTTAATGCTCACCCCACTAATCATCTTTTCTTTATATTTTTGTTTAATTTTGCGGAGAACCTTTATTTATCTATTGTTCTAACTTTAATTGACGTAATACATAAGGTAATGTTACTAAATTATTATGATATCTCTAATGTAATAAGATAAAACAATTTGTGATCACAATACACGTAACAAATTTATATAATGATGATTTTCATGAATACAATTTTTTTGAGGTATGCTATTATGTTAAGAGTAAATTCCCTTTTTAACCTTTTCATAGAACTTACGACAAAGATTCAAAGTTCTTTAATCGCAACTAGCCAGTGCGAATATATTGTAATACGGGCCGGTGCTGCCGGATTCCCATGTCCCACCAAAATTTATTAATTCCTTAAAATAATATAAATATATCCAAGTCCCCTAATTTTGGAAAATAATCATTTTACCCCTCAATTTATAAACTATTTTTTTTAAAAAACTTAGCATAATAACTTAATTTTTTTGTCATTTGAACCCTGAAGGTCCGGTGGTTGTTCTCCCCTAGTCCTTATCAGCCTATTTTTTAAGTAAGTGGATCCAATAAATAGAGTAATGACAGCATCAATGACAATAAAAACAGAATAAAGAAATGAAAAAATGTAGCAAATTCTAATCAAAATTCTTTTCTTTTTTTGATAGGTTTCACAGCAATCTGCTTTCTATAATAACTCTTTTTCAGGCTGAGGAATCAGGATACCGGAAAAGGATAAAAATGGGTGTTGGCTATTCTTCACTCCCTCTATCCACTGCCACTCACCATAACTCTTTTCCTCTCACCACCTTTGCTTCTGAAACAAAATCAAATTCAGTACCAAAATCAATTTTTTCTTTCAATCCCGCCAAGAAAGAAGAAAGTTTTAACACCTATCTTCAGAAATTTGCATTTTTTTCCACAACCCAGTTTCCAATTTGCGGTTTGCATGCAAGAGTTGGGCCTTTGCGGTGTGGGGGACGGCGAGAGATGGAGATTCTAGAGGGAAGCGACTCAAAACGCGCCTGGGATGTGCGTAGCATTGATCAGGATTTGATTCAGAAATTGACTTATGATGCTCTTGTATGGAGCGCTCTTCATGGCCTTGTTATTGGTGACAAGAGTATTCAGGTAAGTTTCAAATTTTCATTCTTGGATCTTCTCTCTATTCAGATTGTGGAATTGTGTTGTTGTTATACTTTCTTGTTTCTGTTCATTCATTGTGGTTGCTATGAGAATTATATGATTTGTCGTTGAGAAAGCTGAAGGAAAGCTGAAGGATTAATTTAGACAGCCAAAGTGCTTCAGTTTCTCAGCAATCAAACAGTTCAAAATGATATTGAGAAAAAGAGATATATTGGATTAATTCTCTGTGTGGGTTGATATATATATAGGAAAATGAGATGTTGTACTGACAGTGATAATGATGTAGATTTGTGATTTGGGAAACTAGCACTTGAATTTGATGAAGGGTTTTTTCGTATTACAGAGATCAGGAAAAGTTCCTGGTATTGGCATGAAGCATGCTCCATTTGCCTTGTTGCCTTTGCCTTTCCCCGAAAGTCACTTTAGTGAAGCATGTGAGTTGGCCCCCATTTTCAATGAACTCATTGATCGTGTAAGCTTGGATGCAAAATTTCTACAGGAGTCACTATCCAGGTGTTATCTCTTTCTCTCATAATTTTAAGAGGCTTTTATGGAAATGCTAACAGTTTAGAATAATAAAACAGAACCCACTTCCTTTCTCTTCTGCTGCCTCTTCATGTCAACTAGTCTCATTTTAAATCGTAAAGCATGTGATTTCCTTGGATTCTTTCTGAATACTATGAATTAAGTTTCTCTTAGATGACAAAAGGGACTAGAAAGATTTGTAAATTAAAATTATCTGTTTTTCACATTGCAGAACAAAGAAAGTGGATGCTTTTACTTCTAGGCTCTTAGATATTCATTCCAAGGTGATAGAAATGAATAAGAAAGAGGTAAGTACATTATGGTAGGGAATGTGAGTACTCATTATTTTGAGAGGATTCATTTTAGCTTTTGCACCATATAATGAGCAGTTGAGCCTCAGTATGTTGTGTCATTTTGAGATTACTCTATTTTATATGTTTCATTTTGTCTATTTTAGTTGTGCCGTGATGAGAAGATAATTCTCATGTTCAATTGCTTATACAGGATATACGTTTGGGTTTGCACCGTTCAGATTATATGATTTGTGAACAAACTAAATCGCTCCTCCAAATAGAGCTGAACACAATTTCATGTTCATTTCCTGGCTTCAGCAGTCTTGTCAGTGAGCTTCACAGGTATGTTGCTGGAACTTCCATTTGGAAAACCTTTTAAGACATTCCTTGGTATTGATTAAAGTCTCCTATTTTAAGAATTCACTATGAATTTGGATGAACTTTGCTTGAAGTGTCTGTGTAACTTTGCTTGTAAGTTAGTGATATCTGTAAAATGATCTCAAAGAAGTATAGGCACCTTCCTTGTCTGGGGTACTGAGGCTTGCCAACTAAACATCACTGCTGTTTTGCTCTTAATTTTGTATAATGCAGTATGCAGTCTATTGCTTGTTAATGCCACGGAGACTATAAATTCAATGCCATTGCTCCATGGAAACATTCATAAGTTGTGTCTTTTTCATATTTTATTGAATGCTATCTTGTAGGACCTGATTTTCTGTAGCTTTTGTATACTCTTCGGTTGCCCCCCTTTGATATTTTTGATTGATTTTTATCTTATATATCCAAGAAAGAGGGTATTTTTGCTAATAACTAGACAAATTTCTGACTTGCCTCTGCCTGCTGCAAAAACTTCTCGAGAAGTTTCTTGATATTATCTGATCTTGTTGCAGAAGCTTACTCTTTCACCATGGCGAACTCCTTGGACTAGATTTCAAAAGGGTCCCTCAAAACTCTACTGTCGGTAAGTTTGCAGAAGCCCTGGCTAAAGCTTGGACTGAGTTTAATAATCCCAGGTTAGACTTAGAATATTTTTCTTTTTCCAATTTTTCTTCTGCTGCACTGGAGATTACATTGAAGCTTTAAGTAACCTGGAATATTTTGCTGCAGGGCTGTAGTTATGGTTGTGGTTTCAAGTGAAGAACGCAACATGTATGACCAACATTGGCTTTTATCTGTGTTGAGGGAAAAATATCCTTTATTTTTAAATATAAGAGCCTATAAAGGAATGCATGTACCTGAGGGGAAAAAAGGCCCATATGTAAAGGACTGTTGGGTATAAAATCTCTCTTTATATTTTAATTTTCAAATATTCTTTTTGAATTAAAAAACTTTTTATAGAGGTTTTTTACAATTCTTTCCTTAGCTTGATAACACGCATAATGTTACCACCATTCGGAAGACATTAGCCGAAGTTGATGAAGAAGGGGAACTACTTCCTGATGGAACACTTGTTGTGTACGTAATTATTTGACATTGAACTTCAACTTTTTAGCTGGATTAACTATTTTTTGTTTCAGATCGTGATGACTGAAAGCTTTGCAATTGCAGAGGTGGCCAAGTAATTGCAGTTGTTTATTTTAGAGGCGCCTATGCACCAGTTGATTTTCCTTCAGAAACAGTAAGCAATTTTTCTCTTTTCTTGCCAGTTGCAGCTATGTTTATGTTTTGAGAAGAAATTTATTGTTAACCACTGAGGGTAAAGTGTAGATCACAAAGTTTTGGGGTGAATATAGTCACTAGTGTGTGGCATATACCAGGATACATGCAGTAAGTGTGAATAAATATCGCTTAACATAAAAGGTGAAAGGTCAACCATGCCAGTCTCATCATGGTGGAAAAATGTAGCTTGTTTTCCTAGCAATTGGATCGTGTAGGATTATGAATGGTTAATCTGCTAACATTCCATGGGATTGGAAATCTACTAGATATCCTATGTCCTAATTTATTTTTAATGAATATTTTTTGAATAGTTCCTATCTATATTTTCAATTTTCTTATAATACTAGTATGCCAAAAATAAAACGTTATTGTAGGTTGGATGCCAAGGATATGATTTTTCAGTACTCTTCTTATTCATAGGAATGGAGAGCTAGGCTACTTGTGGAGCAGTCTACTGCCATCAAGAGTCCATCAGTATCTTATCATTTGGCGGGTACCAAGAAAATCCAACAAGAACTTGCGAAACCCAATGTACTTGAGAGGTAATAATTTGGCCTGAATAGTAACTTCAGTACTCAAGCTCCTCGAATCTTGTGCTTTGTTTTAGAACTAACATTAAAATGTTGTAAATGGCAAATAATGCTCAAGAGGTGTTATAGCCCTTTGTTGGAAACAGTACTCATGACGCTCTTTGCATCTGAATGTATTAAATTACTTATTAAGCCAAAAACGTCCATTCTAATTCATGCTGAAAAGTATGAGCCTTCTGCTTTTGGTGAATGATGCTGATCTTGAATAGCTTAATATTGAAAGTCAGGAACTATTGTATGTTCACCAGTTACTGCTCGACAAAGGTCAGCTTTCTAAATTTTAAGGAGAAAAAACATTGATTGCTTTAGATTTTGTTCCTTTGCTTTTGAGCAGGTTTCTTGACAATAAAGAGGATGTAGCCAGAATACGTAAATGTTTTGCAGGATTGTGGAGTTTGGATGACCCGGAGATTGTCAACAAAGCAATTGAAAGACCTGATCTATATATTGTCAAGCCCCAAAGAGAAGGCGGAGGTCCTATGTTTCTGAATTTTGCTCTGCTGTTGCTATTGTTGTTAATTTTAATTAATTATTCCGCTTCAAAGAACAGTATTTATAAACAATGTTTCATTATTCCACTTCAGGGAACAATATTTATGGTGATGATGTAAGAAAAACACTTCTTAGATTGAAAAGGGAAAGGACTGAAGAAGGTGCTGCTTACATCATTATGCAGAGGATATTACCAAGTGTATCCCTTACACCTTTGATTCAAGATGGCATTTGTCATGAGGATGATACCATATCAGAACTTGGGATATTTAGTACCTACGTAAGGTACATAAGTAATGCATCATAGGCACTTTTGTAAATCCCATTTTTCCTTAAAGTTGTAATGTTTAACAGTTATAAATGAACTGCTACCACCTGATCCACTGCACCATTGTCACCTATTTTGCGTTTGAGATGCTATTTACATTCTCAAATTGGATTCTGACAGGAACAAGGAGAAGGTGATCATGAATGAACAAAGTGGTTATTTGATGCGAACAAAGATCTCTTCTTCAAATGAAGGTGGAGTTGCAGCTGGATATGCAGTCTTGGACAGTGTATATTTAACTTGATTAATCTAGCTTTCTTGTTGTTCCAATTGAGCTTCATGCATTCATTTTTATGTATTAAGTTAAGATGATTCAGGTTTTATGTCTAATCACTGCATTTTTGGCACAAAATTTGACAGTCCTGAGATAAAGCAAAGCTCGTGTGTAAGGAGATGTAACTTTGTCAATTAATTTTTCCTTCCAACTTCATGAATCACAAGATTCATGCAATTGGGAGACCCTGTATTTTCCATATTCTCATAAGCAATAAAATTGCAGTGTGAGTGCTGTGGCCAACCTTCTAAGTGGCGAATCAAAAGGCATGCCTTTTTGTCACCGTCTTTATTCACTAATTTTTCTCTTGGTAATAAATGAAATTAGTGATTTAGTACCCTGTGTCAAGAATAGTCGAAGCAGAAACATAATTAGGGACTTGTATGACAAGATTGGAAATTTGCTTCCAACTTCTAGCCCTAAGTCACCGCGTTGCCCAGACCAAAGCCAAGCAGGTATTCTGCAAATTGGTATACCAGGTCTCATAGTTATTATTTTCTTTTTCTTACTGAGGTAGTATGTGGCCTTTTCCTTTCGTCTGTATTCGTCATATTGAGCCAACATAAACCGCATAGTAGTGTTTCAATGACTTACAGGTATAGTAATGTAACAAAGGCTTTCCCTGGCGTTTGGAGGCACTAGATTAGTGGTGACTGGGATTTGTCGAAAGCTTGTGGCGGGCGTGGCTTCATCCCGTTTTCCAGCATAAAGAATAAAGTCTCCACATATCTCAGTTGAAAATGGTTGGGTTTCAGTAATTCAGATGAGCGAGATTAGATTTCCGTAAAGCCTACAGAAAGACAGAGAGACATGCTTACCAAATTGAGCTTTAACCTGTTTGACAATTATGAGCAACATATTTGTTAGTTTTAAATGGAAGTAGCAGCACTAAGTAATGTTCCATTTTTCCCTATTAAGTATTAATAAAAAAATAATTGCAAAAAGAATAATGTTGCATCATATTCGCAAGAGGGATTTTGTAGGAGGTAGTTCTGCAAGCTATATTGCTATCGAAAACCTAAAGTGTGCTAGAAAGAATGGTAATAGTCTTCCTGTTCATGTGTCTTTCCATCCACATTCTCTTGCTCGATTCTCCCACAGGGCCGTAATCCTGCGTTCCACTATAAGTTCTCTTTCAGCTCTTTCCCTTGCATTTTCACATGTTTCAATTCCCGCATTGCATTTCTCTGCTTCGCTTTGGTAGTGAGCAGAGGCTTTCCTAGCATTCATTATCAATGCATAGGAGTGTTGCAAGGTTTCATTGACTACTGTTTTTTGTAAAGTAAGTTCCTCAGAAAGCAATGCCACTATGCTCTTCTCCATTTCCTCGTTCAATTTTGGATCATGTTTACCACAGTCTGCACATATAGTAAAGAAATTTTTTCGTAATTTAAGAGGAAAAAAGAATATCAATTGTAGTTCCATGCGAGTTTTTAAACTGTTGTGGAAGTATCAAGAACAACTTCTAATTGTTATCTCCTTTCAGAGATTAACTCTTCTTTATTGCCTTGGTGACAGGTTAAATTAGACCTTGCTTTTCAAGTCTTATACACAAGTGGTAAGTTTTGGAGGTTCAAACTCCCAGTATCATTAGCTCTACTCTGCTTAGAGAACAAACAAGAAAACAACACTATAAAGGATGTAAGAAAGATAAACTGACCTGTGAATGAGCCATTGATAGTTCCTGCAAGAATGATAGGTGAGAATACAGAATAAAGATGCTGCTATCCCATTTTAGAAACAAAAAATGGAATTTTAATACCAAAATGCCTGATAGAAGTATTAGCTTAAGTTGATTAAACTTAAATCCTTGATTAATCGCACTAAATTTATTCGAAGAGACCTACAATTTCCCGATATTAATCATACCAAACTGAGTCCATACCAATTTTTCTCTTTAGTAAGACCAGAGATTTAAGATGCACAAATTACCAACGCATAAAACAATAGCATAAAAGAGTAGTCCAAAAAGAAAATGTGATGTCAAGGATCATGCATTTTTGGCCCATAGAAAGGAATTATACTTTCTCATACTGAAAAACCACAATTTTGTCATGATAGAACAGACCACACATACAAACCAGCTGATTTATCCATTTCCACAATTTTCACTAAATCTCCTAGAAGATTACGATAAAAAAACCAAAGCTAATCAAAGTTTACAATTATAGAGACAGTTTAACATTTAACGCATGCTTAAACACTCACCTAGCGGCGAGACAAGTTCAGGTTCAAGTTCTGAAGAGCACTCACAGACACAAGAACATGAAGCATGGACTGAAGAATTCTTCTTCAAATGCCCACCTAATGGTGGCCCAACGGTGCTACCAAACAAAAACACACCGAGCATAACCAAAATCAGCCTGAACATACCTCTACTACGGTGTCCATGTTGCCATGAATGAGCCATTTCTTAGCCCTCAAAAATAAGCCAAAAAGTTCTTATTTCGCTTTTGATTCCCAAAATTTTGAGAACAGCTCATGTCACTTAGCGAAATAAGTGTTACACATCAAAAGATCACCATTTAAAGATCTGAGCTTTTACACAAATGCCTCCTAGAACTTGATATTCAGCAAAAATGAAAAGTGCCCACATTAAGATATCAAACCCCCATGCCAAGATCTGAGTTATGCACTTAGAATTCGGGTATAACTCAATGAATGAACACTTTTAACACAAACCCATTTCAATATCAGACAGAATTTCTCCGTAATGGTCAGATAGATATTTTCAATTGAAAAAATGTGGAAAAAACAATATATAAGATATGACTTTTGTGTATTTTGAGAAAGTAAAGGAACCAGATCCCGAGAAAGTTGGTTAAACAGTACAGTGATGAGACTATTAGATTATGAAAACAGCTTTTAATGATTCTGTTTGTTGCGTCCGTTGTTTTTTAACGGAAACATCTGATTTTTTTCGTAAGATTTACATGAGCCAATGTGGAGGAAGATTGACACCAAATGGGCCAGCTTTTCACATGGTGCCTCATTCTCTGTCACTGTCTCATTGGTGAGAGTCAATTAGGATACAACCAGCACTATTAATAAAAGAGGAATTATAACTCAAAAATTTTAAGCTAAGAATGAAGTTTAATAATGCTTCAGATAACCTATATTAAGAAATCAGTGTAGTTATTCAACAATGCTTTAAATATAAGATACCGACATGTTTCATAAAAATGAAGTGATGGATTGTATAATAGATGTTTCCTTTTTAGGCTGATATGGATTAGAACTGAAGCTTTCCACCTTAAGAAAGTCATCGTTTTACTTGGCTTCTTGGCAACAACCTTCCAAGCTTAGTTGGTCTATTCTTGCTTGGATTGTCATAAATTAATTTCTCCAGTTGTTGGTATAGAAAGCTTAGTGCCTTAAGCCCTTGAAATTGCTTTTGCAAAAGAGAAATCTACCTTGCTAACTCTGCAATGAAAAATAATATGATAATTAAAACAATTTGATCAACATCACATTCACCTTTCTTTGCCTCGTTAAATAATGAAGTTCAATCATACATTAAAATATTTGTTAGCAAACAAATAATTACAATCATCATTATAGAGGATGCCTCTACTCTAGCTGATAAAGTCTCTTGGCGTCACAATTTAACTAAAAGAATCATCAATATACAAGTTACACGTATAAAATACAATACTATAGACTATTATTTTGATCATTCTGCAAGCCAGAATAATGGCGATTAGTTGTTTACAGCTTCAAAAATAATTTCAGACAGAATGAGCATCCAAATAGTCTGCTTCATTTTCTTTTGCATCATTGTCTGAGTCTGTCATCTTGTCAAAAAATGCATCAAGGTACCAGGCACAGCTCTCATTCCATTCACCCTTGTTGGCATGAGCTCGCCATTTTTGGTCAGCTATCATTTCAGGAGAGAGTCCCCATTCAAGCATTTCTTCATCTGTGTGATTGATTGCTAAGCTATATTCTCCACCAGCTCCTAACTGCATCACTCTAGCCTCACAGTTGCCAAAATTATTTAAGAGCTCGAATTGCTCAACTGTCCATTTGAACCACTTCATGAGAAAGACACGTGAGGTCAGCCCATGGGATACAATGATAAGGTTTAAATCCTCATTAGAATCAATGTGAAGCCTATTGAAGTCTATGTCTCTCCAGAGGGATTCAAGAAAACCTGCAAAATTAATTGGTTCAGTTATAACACAAAATTGCTCCTTTGATCATGAATCTACTTCAAGAAAGAAGGACCAGAAGGTCACACTTTCCAGTTAAGCACTCATAGCAAAAAATGCTTTCAAACTTCAATATAATGAATTAAAATTTTGCTAGTTCAGCACCGCAGACAAAATTCAAGTTTGAAGGAGGAATGGGTGGAACACATCATGCAGGTAAAATCATGTATGTTTGAAAATCGAAAGTAGCCCAGCAATTCAAGAAGAGAAATTTTAAGTACATGCAGAGACAACAATATTTCTCTGTTGATAAGTTGAAAGCATAGCCTAAAGGAACAGCTAAACATCAATTTAACGTTATCTTCAATTATGTGCTTAGAGTTATTTAATCAAATTCTTGAGTGAGCTACCTAGCTAGACATGGCTGTTCATAAAGTTCAAAAATTTTTGCTTTGTAGGAAAATGCCAGTAGTTCTAGCTCTTCAACTAGCAAATCCAATCCATTCTACAATTGAACTTTAGCAAACTGATGGCAAATGGAATCAATCCATTGAAAGCATCTGTAAACACCATGGCTTCAGATCCAGGAGTTATTTGTTATATAAAATGCCAAAGTAACTGCACCTTTTCAGCGAGCCAAATTCTACTCCTAGTTTATAAGACTATTAGCCAGAGAAATTCAGCTCATGAAAGCCACAAATGGAACATCAAAAAATGCTTGATCCCTTTAGATAATCTCAAGATAATAGGAATGATGGGTGCATATTGCCTATTGACCCCACCAGCAAATTCACTTTGAAATTTCTTTCGTTTATTCTGCTCGACATCAATGAAAGCTCTTCCAGAAATGACAAAGCTGCCTTTCAAGTAGCTTATTTAAAACTGTTTTCTCACTTATTAAACCACCTACTAGTTTCACTTTCAATATGCAGGATATGAGAAAAAAGAAAAAAGATACTTCCAAAATTGCCTCTGAAGCCCCACATATTAACTAGTTAAACAAAATCCACAAGCAAAAGCAAGACCACGCAACAGGTTTATAAATGGGATAACAAACACAACAAAAGAAGAATACAAAACCACCCAGCTCATTCTTGAAGTGCTTTCCTAGATTTTGCTTCCAAAAACAGGAAACTGACTCAAAACTTATGAGATGCCATTCTCTTAGCGTTTAAGATAATATCAAAAGGGCCAATAATGGTGATGCCAAATTGCCAAACCTCATAAAAGAAGAGATGTCCAAAATGTCCATCAAACTCATCACACAAGTAACAAAAAACTGAAAACGACAGAAAACACAATCAACAAAGAAAATGACCAAAAAATAATGGAGATTGTAAACCTCAATTCTAGAAACTTATTAGAAGTGTTTCACTTGTTTTCTGCTTTCAAAAGCAATGAAGGCAATTTCAAATTACCGAGCCATCATTCAAGCACCAATTCTAATTTTCTCCTCTTGCTCTTCAAGGCTCCTATTATTCTATCTAAACGATGTGAACAAAATAGCCTACAAACCAATTTCACTACACAACAAATAAGATTGAATAATAAACAAAGAAAACATAAAAAACAAAAACACAAAAGTAAAAAAGTAAAAAAACAAAAAAACTAACTCGAAACACGGTCGAAAACATCTGCAGCTGACTCCCCTTCAGGAAACCGATAAAAAAATCTTCCAAACTTCTCTCTCGTCTCCTTTATCAGTTTCATTCTCTCTCTTACCTTCAAGAAAACAAGAAACAAAACTATTAAAAAAATAAACTTTAAAAAACTATAGAATACCCAAATTTGACAAAACAAAAAGATATGATTTATAAATGAATGCAAGTACCTGGAAATTACCGAAATCCTGTTCTCTAATCCGACACTCTTCTCTGACCCCGATAATTCGCTTCCTCGAAAACGAGCGTCCGATCTCGCGGAGAGTAGACCGGGTGCGATCGTACGGCGACACGTAGAAGTACAAACGGTAGTTAGACGAGGTGCCGTTGGAGGAGATTAAGGAATGCAAGCGGTAGCCGCATTGGCGGGCCTGCTCGATTCCGACGGGCGTCAATTGGATTTTGTGGTCGGGCGTGGTGGAGTAGGCGTCGGTGTCGAGATTTCCCTGCGACTCGCCGTGGCGGACGAGAATGATCCGCTTCGGAAGAATGTGCCTCGGGTGATTTCTATTACTCGGCGATTGCGGCATAGGAGACTGCAACATTTCTCGATTGCGTCGATTAAAAGAAATAAATAAATCTTTTGTATTCCCTCCTCGTAAATTTTTGACCTTTCTGTTTCAGATTAATATGGGGATTTCTTGATTCCTCTGTTTATTCTGCTTTCTTTCTCTGTTTTCTAACTGTGAGCCAGTCCCCGGACAAAAGTATGCATGTGTATCTATATATATAGATATGTTATGTATGAGGTGGGTAAGAAAATGGAAGGTAAGTTGTCCCTTAATTTAATTCAATTTTTTTTTCCCATATTTTTTATTTTCAAATTCAATTTTTTTATTTTAGACAAATACAAAATAATGTTTTAAGTTTTACCATGTTGTGTGCATCACGTGAAATATTTTATGGTAAGAAATGGGAGCTTGTTAAGCATATTTGATTTATTATTGTCTAGAATGTAAGCTCCACGCGTAGGGTTGATTTTAAAAAGAAAATTTAAAATATTGTTATTACAATAATATTTATTATTCGTTACAATTTTTTTTGGGGAAGAAAATAGAGAATAAAGGTATTTTGTTTTTTTGTTTTTTAAATAATATGATATGAAAAGAATCGGAGTAGAATGGGTATAGACAAGGTAATTAGATGTCAAAAAATGAATAAACAATCGACTCTAGAACTAGAAGAGGAGATGAAGAAAGCAATATTGCTTGACAACTAATATTTGTTGAATTGAATGGTTTGCTTGGTTGAGTTGGATATGGATTAGGGGCAAAACACGTACGTAATGTTGATCTGGTCTCATATTTGTGATAAGGTTTTCTAGTAAATAAATAATGCAAATTTGAAGCAGCCGCCTTCTTCTAGTTGTAGGAGCCGGAGGGGTTCAAATACATATATAATGTTTCTTTCATGTTCAGAAATATAAGAAATCAAATGACTTTTGACCTTGTAATTGGAATATTGTGTGTGTGTGTATGTGTATGTATGGAGGTGGGAGCACTACCAAGCAAGCAAGCAAGCAAGCCTCTTTTTCTGGTGGCTACAGCTATGGATTTTGATTTTCAGATACAAACACACAAACTTGGTGATAAGATACTTCCAAGACAATTTTTTAAAAATACAATATTCACATTCAAAGATCAAACGTAGCAGACAAGTGTTAAATAAAAAATTAAATAAATTAGAAAACCCAGTTGGAGACGCGGGAATCGAACCCGGTGCCTCTGGCATGCGAAGCGAGCGCTCTACCATATGAGCTACGTCCCCTGCAGATTGAGGAGCCAAACACAAATTGATAATGCTTTACAAACGTACGTTAAGGTTACCGGTTGTGGTGTTGTTCACTGTTAAAATGTACAAATGTGTGCACGGTCTCATTTGCTAAAAAATAATTAGCTTAATTATGGGTTCTAATTTTTGAACTTTTCTTTGACAAATTGTAATGAACTATGAAATTTCAATCTAATCACTTCAGTTATACAACAATTAATGTGATGGTATTTATGAGATGTCAACTAGAAATAAGTTTATTTGTGAAGAGTTAGATACATAATATAGACTAGCGTGCTTGTATTTAAAGGTATACTTTAGTAATTGAAACGATTTTATAGCAAGCAGTCGATATGTCCGAGTGGTTAAGGAGACAGACTTGAAATCTGTTGGGCTTCGCCCGCGCAGGTTCGAATCCTGCTGTCGACGTTAAATATTTTTTTCATTTTCTCAGTATCTATTATTTTACCTTTTCACAGATAAGACCAATGATTTGATTCCATTTATGTTCTTGTTTTGGAAAAATATAGAAGATTAGGGCCCTATATGTTGTAATCCTTTTAATTAGTTACGCAGGCAATGTACTATCGACCTCTCCTACCTTATAATACAGTCAACAACTTCAACCTAAAAGTGCTTTCCCTTTTATTTTTCTTTCTTTCTTTCTTTTTTGCTTTTTTTTTTTTTTTTTTGGAAAATTTCCCATCTTAAATTATATGAATGTCACTTCATAAGAAGTCCCTCTCCAACTCTTTCAAGTGGCCACATGTGATCCAATTGAGTTTGACCCACCAAGCTCATCATGTGATCTTATTCATTAGACCAAGTCAATGAAACACTGTATCAATTAACCCACCAATCAGTGTCTCCTCAATCGTTAATCAAATAACATCGACATACATTTTAGTTATTTTTTTATATCTGTAACACTATTCGAAAGATAATTCGATCATCTTTATTAACTTGAAGGTGTTTTCATAATCCAAAACCAAAACCAAAACCGATATCCAACCCACTCAACTTAATCTGTCCAATAATGAAAGAAAATCAATATAAAAAGTAAAACCCCAAATGCATTACATGTAAAATTAAATCTATGATTTTATTAAATGGGGATCAGAACATGCACTTAGTTTCAAAAGATAATCTATATTGTTGAATGAACCTTCTAAATTTAGCAACCAAAAACCAATTCTCTATCTCTTAGTTTCTCTCTGACACTTGCAACAAAACAATTTTGATCTCTCTCATTCCCAAAAATTCCACCATTATCCACACCATTTTTGCATTCTCCAATTTAATTTAGAGCAGATTGGAGACACATAATAACCATGCAACCTGATGAAGCAAAGCCATCTCATTTTTATTAAGCATGCAGCAGAAGCAGATATTGCCCTGGAACATGCAGTAGTCCCGCAAATTTCAGAAACTTGTTAATCTTCCCTAAGAAGAGACATTGGATGCACACCAATTCATGAAACCGGAGCCTTAATGATTTCTTTGTCCATTTCTTCATCAGCCACGCGAAGTTGCAGCTAAATTATTCTATCTTGTTGGCACACAATGCTGGCTCCACACTTGCAGGTTATAGTGATGACTGATATTTTGATGACGACGACGACGATGAGTCATCATCTCTGTACACCTCCTGAATCCTTCTCCGCTCACCTGAAACTTCCATTGTTCTTCAACTCTCTCCTCTTCGTCCTCAGCTTCCTCTTCTTGTTCTTGTTGCAGTTCTTCTTGATGCTGTGTATTTAGTTGTTGTTGTTGTTCATCTTCATTTTCATGTTCAGTACCATCGAACTCGTCTTCTCGGATGAGATGCAATCTCAGCCTGCCATCTTCACGCGAAGCACGTAAAATCTCCGGCCGGTCAATCCTAACCTCAGTTAACTCCAGTCTCCCATCCGTCCTCACAGACCGGAGAAAGAAACTCGGCTGACCGTTACGATTAAACGACGAAAGCGGTGGCGGAAACTTCTTTATCTCCCTCTTTTCTTCACCAACATGATCCTTTCTCCATTTTTCCCTAGTTAACGATGATTCAGTTCTTACATCCACCTCCATCTGACTATCATCAACAATCCTTTCGTCAGAACTCTCAAACCCTAAACTCTCAGTACACGACATGAGTCCGTCGACACCGCCGCCAATATTATCAATGAACCCAATACAACCCGGGTCTTTCCTTGAAACCACAGTTGGGAACGTCGCGACTGGGGTAGGCGGTGGCGGCAGAGGTGGCAAGAGCTTGAGAACAGAAGATTCAATGATATTCGGGGGAAGATAGTGATCACCAGTAGCAGTGATTAACCCCAGGCCATGCTTGCATGGAGGTTTGTTATCGAATTCAAGAGAGGGATTACAAGCTATTGTTTCCATGGAGGTATTCAAGCCTAAAAAGGAGTGAACGCTCTTTTTACAGAAACTCATCATTATAAAGAAAAAGAGTTGGCGGAAAGCAACATATATATATAAAAAAGAAAGAAGTAAGGAAAATTAAGGGATTAAAAGTTGCAGCGGGAATTATAGAGAAAAAAGAAAAGGGAAGATGATGTGGGTATTAATAATATCCTCACAGAAAAGATAGGAGAAGAGAGAGGAGACAAATAAAGGTGGTATGGTGAAGAGAGTGCCAACGTGAAGCCTGAGCTGGAGTGATAGAGCAAACGGTGCCTGGTCCCACGTAAGATGGCATAAGACTTGGTTTTTGCATTATTCATTATCTCATTTAATTTGATACCAATATATAACATAGTCTTTTCAATTTCACATGTTTAATTTTATTTTATATAATGTATGTGTTGGGAAATATGAGGGTATGCTTTGAAGTGAGTGATATATAGCTATTAGCTAGCTAGCAATTCGCATATATGGAATGATATGGCATATAGTTGTTAGTTGTGCCACTCATTTATGTGTGTCTGTACAAACGGTTGCATTCATTTTACAAGTTTCGTTATAGTGCATAGTAAGCTCAATACAAGTTACTGCGAATCATGAATTAAAAGTTTATGCTAAAGCAAATGGGTTGTCGAGAGTTTATTTATATCACGAATTTGGATCACATATATACAAATTCAAGCATATTTATGCATATATGTCTGTATGTAGACGCGCGCATATTGTATATGTATATACATAGATACATGAACTACGTAAATTCAAATATACAAATATAGTATGTGGGGGATGATGTATTTTTGATTGGTATTAAATGATGAGTGGTAATTTGAGGTGAAAGTTCCGTTTCGGAATTATACGGTTGTCAGCGAAGTATTGGGATTTCAAATGGATTTGACTAGCTTATAAGCCAGGTGCATGTATAAATAATATATATGGAGAAAACTAATTGCAAACACCGGGGTTCGTTTAATTTATTAATTATAAAATAAACCTTGTTTGTTTGCCTTAATTAGTTAAGAGATTAAGGTAGATGATTGGAGGCGAGCTCATTGATCGAATCTTTCAATCGGTGTATGTAAAATGAAACAATAAAGCAATTGATTGGTGGGCATGGAATTAATGGGACATAAAAGCGAAAAATAAATTAAAAAAAAAAAGTAAAGGATTTATGTGAAAGGGTAAAAAGAGAAGTTAGGAAGATGATATATATCTCATCGTCACTATCATATTCTTGCAGCAAGTTGCAAAAAAGTGGTGCTCATCAAAATGGGCAAAGATATGAAGGATCGAAGCATCCACAAACTTATTATTTGAAGGCTGCTGCCTGCAGCCACAGGCTAAGGTCGGTAAGATCTTGTGACGCAGCCTTAGCCTTAGCCTTAGCCTTGGCCTTGGCGGTGGTGGCCTATTTGGACCATTTCTCAAGAACAATATTTGATTTCCCCATACTCAAAGAATATTTTCTTGGATATTATTCATATATATATATATATGTGTGTGTGTAATATTGTAACCTTCTTCTTCTTTTTTTTTTTTTTTTGGTTCTTTGTTTTCCTTATATATTTTCTTATATATATAGCTAATTAAATGCTTAATTTAATACCATCACATATGCCCTTTACGGTAGTAAATAGATGGACCCAAGATTCTTCCAAAGATATGAGATATTTTTCTTGGTTGTGAACCAGATTTGACATACAAAAGGCGATATATAGCTAGCGGATAAAAAGAAAAGAAAACCATAAAAGCTTAAACGACTAACATTGGTTATGAATTTGTGGTGGCGACTTTAGTGGTTACTTACCTGACTTCAATTTCGTGGGGTCAGAATGTTTTGATTTTAATTAGCTGACGTATAATGCAGCAACAAATAAATTATTCAATTAATTAGGAAACAAAGACTTGTCTGTAGATATATATATATATATATATTGGTATACGACTGTTACAATATTGCCCACGTATGCTCTGCAAGTTTACGATCATAAACACCCAAGTTAATTCTGGATCATTTGATTTTTCTCTGGTGATGTTCGAATGAATACAAATATCTGTGATCGTTGCATGCATGCAAATATGGTTCTGAAATCAATCAATTAATTAATTCATTATCAGGCTAAACCTACATATAGATATGTATATAAGAAAGTACAGAAGAATTAATAATTATCATTAATTTTTATCTTTTTTCTTGAAAAGGCTGTTTTAAAATACATACAAATTAAAAAGGTTTAAACTAGCTAAATTAATTTTCATCTTATAAAATTAATCATAAAATGAGCATGATTTGGAGTGAGCGAGTGGGAGAGAGTAGTGGTTAACTTACATCAATTATCAAAAATATTAACCTTGCCGACAGGCATGGAAGGTTCGTCCCGGATTCGAAAACTTTTCCAAGAAAGTGTAGCATCAAGATCATCACATCAGTGCAAGTGGTGGGACTTTTTAGTTCAAAATCAACCACCCGCATCTTATCTACAACAAAAATAATTACATATCCACGTGCAAGAACGACACTCTTTCACGTTTTGGAAATGAAATTCACTTACACCCAGCTAGCTAACTATCTGATCTCTCTCTACCCTATAATTGAAGATTTACACATGCAACTTTCAGATTAATTTATTTTGCGAAAATTAATTCTTCTCAACAGTTATACATGGAATGAAACGGAAGGCTTGATTTATACCATAAACAATAATGCACCTGGTTGAGACAGCAAGTCAAGAATATTTGTGTGTTACATTTTGTCTTCTTTGTACAATAGTATGATCATCAAATTTTGTCTTAAAAATCCTAAGACGAATTGGTAGTTATAATAAGTAAATGCATACATGATATAAAATATAATTGGATGAATGTAATACAGCAAGAGATGTGTATCCCTACTTCAAACTGTACAGCGATTTGAAAAATACAGAACTTGATGGGGGCAAAAGTATAAAAAACCATATCCACTAGGATACAATTGTAAATAATTATACATGTTTTGAATGCTGACATTCATCCATTGTCCATATCTCCCTGTATTATCCGAGTAATGAAATGCAAGACTCTATCTGTGGCTACTGGTTAAACAGATATGCTTATCATCGGAGTGATGAAATATGCATTATTACCTTGTACAACAAGAAATCCTCTTTTAACTTTTTCTTGTTAGCGGCTTCATCTTAGTCTCTGTTTCTTCCGAGTGTTCGCCCTGTGGTGTCAATTACTGCCTTAACCACAAATAGAACAGTCACGCTGCTAAAGCTGGATAATATGTAAAATGTTCCTGAAATTTTTTGGAACAAGTTTTTGATGAACAAATATGATCTGCCGAAGAATATGAAAACTAATCCTGAAAACAGCAAGGTAGAAGAACATTTTGAGGAGTGTTTTTGGGTGTGTATAAGCTTGTGTGTGGGCAAAAAAGACGCAGGACTCACCTGCCAAGCTCCATTTGCATTAAGAAGTTAAAAAGTATATGTAACAACCCAAGAACAAAACTAGTTGACTAAAGACACAAGTCTTCCAGCTTCACCCTTCATGTTAATGGAAAAATCCGAAATAATAATCACCAATAAGTATCAAATTCAAACATTCTTGATACATCTTTCAGTTAACTCTTTTTTTCCTTTGTCATTTTTTGTTCCCAGTTGAAATCATAGTTGAAGCTGGATGAAGTTAACTAACCCTGACATAATGAGCCACTGTATCGCAGCAAGCCCTAATCCAAATGCTGCATTATACACCTAATTTTAGAATAGATCAAATACTCCTACATATTAGTCATTTTGTCCATACACCTCTAGATCCTCAACCAAAATCCTTCTCTCTGTTATTGAACCATTGCCTAGGTTTGTGTGCATGTACAGAGGAAAGAAATAGTTCTGTTGACGTTGTCCTACCAGCATAAAGACAAACACCAAAGCAGGAGTGACTTCTTTCCATTGCTGATTGTCCTGGTCATGCCAGAGCATTGATCTTACAGGAAAAGCCATGGAGAAAGAAAAGAATTGATGGAAAGACCTAAGAATAAACTACTAGTCACTGATCATGATTTTAGAGGAACCCGTAATGAGAAGGAAAACCCTGCAAGTAAGCAGCCTATGCAAGTTCCCACTCCAGAAATCTGCATAATCCTTGAAGAAAGTGATGTGTGCTTTGCATTAAATAACACAATTAAAGAAAATGGCTTCCTAGCCAGTGTACCATTATAAGTAGTCTCCTGCCAGATTTATCTATTAAGAGTATACCATGTATGGCCATTGTAATCTGTAAACGGAATTTTTCCAGTGTCTCACATTTCACATAGAAAAGAGACACATTTTGAAATTAAATAATTATGCGATAGAGCTACCTGGATAGCAGCCATTGATGTACTCCCAATTTCAGCTGAAAACCCTGCCATGGAACTGGAAATGTTTAACTTCATTCCTTTTCTTTTTCACATTAGTTTTCATAACTTATAAAAACAATTTCTACCAGCACATGCAAATATTGAGCACCACCAAATTGTTGCAGGAACATTACCAAACTCCGACCTGAACTTTTAAACAATGCAAAAGATCAGATCATGACAGGGCCATAGGGAAAAACAGGATTGCTTGGGAATACCCACAACGAGTGAACAGGCATATATTCATTGGACAAGGTCCAGGATTCTGCCTTCGGGGAGCAGGCTAATGTTTTCAGTGTATCCCGGTAAGTGTGTACAGTCATTTATACCATGCAAAACAAATTATTAGAAAAAAACTTGAACTGTCTAATATTTTCCCATTCACTAAGAGTTTTTTTCAGTGACACTCTAAGCTCAGTTGCTTCTTGAGATGTATTGGCACTCTCTCCTCTAAGGTGCTGTAGAGTAGCCTCACACTCTTTCTCTTGACCGACCTTTGCCTGCATATAAATTATGTTCATTATTATCAGTGTTCCACCGACAAGCGTCCCGGATGAAGTATTCAATACACAGCTCATGCTCCATACTTAAAAAGTCATCCAAAAGCTACCTAAATAATGCTTTCTGGAAGAATTCTGAATCTGACTCACCAGCCATCTCGGAGACTCCGGAATGATAAAAGAACCTACAAGCTGTAAGAAACATGGAACAATCCCTGCATATATAATCATATATGGCAAGTTTATCAGAGTTGCTACTCTGATAAAACTCCTACAACACACGAATAAACTCAACTTACCTATAAGAGCCAAGGCTCATCAGCTGACAACAGCTCCAGCAAAATATGTTACTGCTAAGCTGACAGATAACATGAACTGTAAAATAACACAAAGAACATGGAAATTAGCAATTCGTTCAGTCATTGGCACAGATTTATATGTGATTCTTTCTTTACTAATGATGAGTTATTTGAATCCTCCATGAAGGTCTCTAGGCATTATTTCTGCTATATATACAGGCACCTCTCAGAAATAGGTGCACAAACAGCTTAACTTGGTGTATAAATGCAATATTAAAGATGAAACGCAACTTCTCACTGCCGTAATCTCCAGGTAAGAAAGAAGTCCGACACCAAATCCTAAAAACAGCCTTCCAAGGTCCAGCAACCATGCTTTGAGTAGTTAAAATTCACGACTTATCACAAGAGATTGCATATTGCATGAGAAATATGAAATACATTATTAGTAAGGACTCATTAAAATCATTATGTAAGAAGAGAATAGGTTGAAACCTCTGAAAATGCTATTGCAAGCAACCCAATGATGCAGAGTAAATCAGAATTCCCCATCGCCATATCATGCAATACGACCAAATTAGCGAAAATTTCACTAGTTGATGATAAATGTTTGACAGTTTTTTCATATAGGGGCAGGAATTCATGAAATAAGTATCAAAAGCTTACACCTCTCCTACCAAGGAAATCAGCTATGCTTCCACTTGTTACTGCACCTACAAATGCACCAACTGTCATAATTGAGCCAACACGTGAATACTGCAAATTTACACCAACTAATGTACATTAAAAGTTGCTGTTTGGGTTTATAAAAAGAGAGTGCAATCACCATACCTCTGCTAAAGAAATGCCAAGATCATCCATGAACCGATTTCAGTAATGAACAAACCAATCATTCTTCAATTAAACTAAATTTAAACCCAAGTGATAAATCATTGATACAAAAACTGAGAACTTACAGAAGCTCCGAAAACATTGGAACCAGAAACGGCAGTGAAAGTGCTGAACACAAGGAACGAGAGTGGCAGAGCTGACAGTTTCAGGCTCACTTCCACCATAGTTGCCCAACAGTTGACTGCTGATATGCCCATCTTCTATGCTCTCTCTTTCTCTCCATAACTCTCAAAAGCAGTTACCTCAGCTGAAACTTCATTGGTGTTTGTTATTTCGCACCAAAACATATTCTTCTCTTCCAATTTTTATTGGAAGCATCGTGAAAAACGACGGACGATTAGTCAAACGCAAGAGTGGCGGGCCTTTGTCATTGGATAGAAGCAACAAACGTTGGGCCTTTGTTTTGTCATTTGTTGCAATCATCAGTTTTCAGAAATCGATTTGGTGCGGGTCCATGTCCATTTTATGGGGCAGGCACAAACTATGCCAGTAGATGTCCACTTGACCCAAGTGTTGACAAGTCATTTTTGGAATTACAGTAAAGAGTATGATAATTCATTTTATAATTAAACCATAGGACGACAAGTCGTTTAAACATGCACCATATGAGCAACACGTCGTTCAATGGCCAAACGATGATACATCATAGACTGATTTATATGTATATATATATTTAGGTCCTGCAAACATTCGCGCTTGAAAATTTTATCCTAAAAGGCAGCAGATCTCTGTGGTTCATGATTGGGTTTGGGGCCGCTTTTTGGGCCGTTGCAGGGACCCGTGTCAGCATAGCCAATTCCTCTACGTTTAGTCGGAAAAAGCATGAACAAAAAACTCGCCAGAGCTCCAACTCCTAACGGCAAATTTATCATCAAAGCATGTGCGTTAGCCCCAGCTTCAGGAAAGAAGCAGCTCTGCACATCAGAGTTGCCTGTAGCAAACACCAAGAACACCAATAACGATGCAAAAGCATGCGCAAAATCCATCGGACTTATGCGGTACTTGCGCAAATCAACTCCTTGTACTCTATACTTCTGCAAATCATCTTCTTGAACTGTATCTTTTCCCCAGTTTTCTTTCTTCTGTTTCTCCTCATCGTTAACTTCTTTGTGATCACCACCTTCGTTGTTATCCCCATCGTCGCTGTCGTCTTCTTTGCCTCTGTTGAAGATGTGCAGGCTGCGGATGGTGGCAATACCGTAGTAGAGCTTTCCGTTGTCGCCGATGAAGCTGTCAGTGAAGGAGGAGAGAAAACAGGTGATTGAGCAGACAACGATGCTGCCAAGAGTGAGGTACTTGTGCGCAGGTAAGCATGTACCGTTGTTGGAGAAGGAAGGCGCGAGAGCTTGGAATGCAAGAACTGTGCCTGTGGGCAAAAGATTTGCGAGGTTTGCTGCTGTTGACAGAGTTTTGTGGCCGCCTCCTTTTGGAGCCATCCAGAGACCAAAGTTTAATTGCTGGGAATTAGATATAATAATTATAATATGATCAGTTAGATAGATAGATTTTGATTGCAAGACATGCTTTGTTGGGTAGAGATTTTATATACAGGCAATTTGGGTATACCTGTTTGAGATTTTTATACTAATTTAGTTTGTTTTTAGTAAACATATTACTTGCTATTTAAATATATAAAAATGTATGTATTTGTAAGTAAAATTGAAGGGCACATTTATATTAATATACATGAATAACGAGCTAGCTTGTGAGGTACGTCAGCCCAATATTAGAGAAAAACGTTAGGGTATCCATTAATAGCCTAATTTGTTTGCCATAAGAAAGATATAGAAAGGCCGCATATATGCATGTGATTTACGTATATTCGTGTAATTTAATACAGGAAACTTTGAAGAATCAATAAGCAGCTAGCTAACTCATTTTGCTTGTAAATTCATCTTTTTAGAGAAGAGTTATAGTACATGCATGCAATGCAACATTTATTCCAAATATTAGATATATATATATATATATATATATATATAGATAATGAATTATGCGCCTTTCTCTTTATCGTTTTGCATTACCACTCAATCTTTTTCCTATGCCGTTTTTAATAATTCTCTTTTAATAAATTATCTTCAACAGCTAATGATGCATATGAAAGAATAAATTTTATGCTTCCAAATTGATGTTTACTACACCTAACTAGTTGATAGAATAATTTAATCTTTAAATGTACTCTTTTATGATAATGACATATTATGTGTTGATTGTTGAGTGTCTGTTAGAAACACACAAGCGTCAAGGCGTGCAAGGAGACTGTCTTGAAAGATATTTCTGCCCTTTAGGATAATATCCCACTTCAGAAAGATCTAACGGTAGTATAGTCTTAAGATATAATGACGAAATTCGCTGTAAACTTGCAAATCAAATACAACGAGTGTAGAACAACGTTGAAGAAGGAAGAAGATATTGAACAGTGATGCTTTGTTATGACAAAATTTGTTTTGAGAGTAAGGAAGAATGAAAAACCAATGATTGAAAATGTTAGATTGGGTATGTATTTAAATTATTTAATAAAAATTAGGAGCACATTCGATACAAATAGATTAACAATATTTTTATTTGAGAAATTTAAAAGTTTAGGGAGCTGAATGTAAGTATCCCTATAGAACAGTGATATAGCTCGCTCACCATGTAATATGCAAAACCTGAGCTTATTATTAAGACAACCAGAAAAGAAAAATAAAAGATGAAAAATGATGACCATTCATAATGATCTCATAATGACATATCAAGCAGAATCCATTTTGTGATATGAAGATTCTTCATTATCACTTTGTTTTGGTTTGAAAAGTTAAAACTTTATTCCTTCTCTTACTAATATTTCAGCTTACCAGAAAGGGCAAAAGATGCTTAAAGAGCAATCAAATAAGTGGGAGAACACAAAGGAACTGATTCACCAGAATCAATCATATGATCATGTTGGCATTAAAAGCAGTGAAAACACACGCACACACACACACATATATACATACTGCATTTTGCCTAAGAAAGTATTCAGATTTTACAATAAACTGTTAATTTCCCTTAAATTAGTTTTTAAGTGTTCATAGATTACAATAAGCCCAAGAGTAAGAGGTATGCCAAATTTATCTACCAGCAGAAAATGGATTCATGGATGCTTGTATTTCTTCCAGAGTTCTCCCCTTGGTTTCAGGCACTAACTTTGCCACGAACAGAACAGTGAAGCCGCAAATGGTTGAGAAGATAAAGAATGTTGCTGGAAAATTAAGAAAAATAAGATGAGGGAAAGATATCTGATATAATGAACTTAAGTGACAAACAGGAAGAATAATGAAGCATTACCTGCTGAGCTCCAATTCATGAGGAAGTTGAAAGCAAAAGAGATAATCCAAGACCCTAACCAGCTAACCAATGTTACAAGGCTTCCAGCTGAGCCTTTCATGTTTATGGGGAATACCTGAAATGGTAAAATTAATGAATTCAGATAAATCAGATGTCATATTGCCAAATGAAATTTCATATGGATATCATCAGAAATTGATGCATGGTGCAAATCTTCTGTCTACCTCTGACATTATAACCCAAGGTATTCCTCCCATGCCTAATGAGAAAGATCCAGTGTATACCTAATGACATGATTAAACATATGAACAAATATATCATTCAAGCCATCAACCAGCAAAAACTTTGGCCTAAAGAGAAAATTTTAGACAATCCTTTCATTACCAAGACTCCTACTAGTGCTAGAAAAGGAGTTGCATCATTCCATTGGTGAAGGTCCTGCTCCAAAGAGAGTCTATAAGATAACGGAGATTCTAAAAGCAAGATAGTGATTCATAATCATAAAATTAGGCTTCATTTTAGGACCTGAAAGAGAAATGACAACGCGGTGAGGAGGCAACCCAAACATGTTCCAGCTGCAGACACCTGGAAGCATTGGCAGACTTCAGTATGGGCTACTAGTCCAATATTGCAAAAGTTGAACATATTTTTTTGCTTCTCACTTACCATAAGAAGTGGTCGTCGTCCGGATTTGTCCATTAAAAGTACTCCCAACAGTGTCATTGGCATCTGCAGAAGTCAATTTGCCATGATTCAGAAAAGCCTTGACCAGATTCCAACAATTAAATTACCGCTACAAGTCAACTACCTGAATAACAACCATTGCTATCATCCCAACACTACCAGAAAACCCTGCCATATATACAATGAGAGATTAGTGAATTTTCACTTTCTCATTTCTTTGTACCCTCTCAATTGTGGGAAGTATTCACAATTAGCCTTCACTTACCAGCTGATATGAATATAGCACTTGCATAAAATGCAATGCCATTTACCCCACCAAATTGTTGCAGTACCATCAAGCCAACTCCAACCTTAACACGATTTGGAACAATCCATAAGATAAATGTTAGTAAAATAATTGACTCAAAAGGAAACTTGTCATTGCTAGTTTCAGGTAAGAAGCTCACAATGAGGGAATGTGCATATTTCTTCTGGAATAACTCCAGAATGCCACCTTCAGAAAGCCTTTGAAGGGTTTCTGTGTATTCCTGTAGCATGATTCAAAGCAACCATCAGATCTTGTTCTTTACTATTTCCAATCAGAAGAGTCCAATGTTTCATATAAAGTTAAATTACTCTAATCTCAGTCGCCTCTTCAGAAATATCAGCATTCACACCCCTAAGGCGCTGCAGGCCAGCTTCGCATTCTTTTGCTTTACCAGTCTTTGCCTGCAAAGATTCGCATTCATAAATTGCTCACATTAATAGACTTGCCACACCATTACAAAGAAATGTAACCACCAAATGAACACAACTTATAAAGTTATATATGAATGTGACCCACAAGCCATCTCGGTGATTCTGGGACGAAGAATAGACCTATTATCTGCATGAGACACGGAATAGTTCCTGAAATTGGATTAAAAAGATTCCAATGTTACAGAAACACCTCGTATCAGATTCAAACACCACAACAGCAGAATAAATTACCAATAAGAGCCAAGGTCCGCCAGTTCAGAAAAGCCCCGATAAGATATGTCATTGACACACCACAACATATCATCAACTATAGAGACAGCAGAGATTAGATGCTTACTGGATACATTGATAACTTATAAATTCTATGGAGATTTTTGTGTTACCTGGTGGACTGTTGTAAATCCTCCTCGAAGATTTTTGGGCGTAATTTCAGCAATATACACAGGAACCTGTTATTGTGAATCAGAATATCTTAAATCTGGCTAATGAGACAGTAATCAAATTTGAATTGCAATACTCTGAATAATTACCACGTAGGAAAGGAGGCCCATTCCATATCCTACCAACAGTCTTCCAAGGTCTAACCACCAAGCAGCCTTTCGCAAGTAATGAACTTTCAACATTGGGACAATCGAGTTGTAATTTTTCTTTTGAAAACAAAAGAAGGAAAAATATCTTTTGCACATGTACCTGTGAGAATACTATCGCTAGCCATCCGATGATGCAAAAAATCTCTGCAAAGCCCGCTGTCTGCCTCATAAAACAACCAAATTAGTTAAGAGAAATCAGAGGATGGAGACTAGATTAGAACTGGAATTCTACATTATTGCTAGACATAGGTAGGGTTTTAAGAGAAACACTTACACCTCTTCTGCCAATATAATCAGCTATTCTCCCACTCATTATTGCACCTATCATTGCTCCAATAGTCAATATGGAACCGAAAACTGAATACTGCAGATGACCAAAGTGGAAAAAGAGGGAAACTTAATAATGGCAATGCAGAAGGCAAATAAAAAGAAAACTAATATCAGGGGAATTGATACAGTAGACTCTTCTTAAAAGTATTTTGTAAATCAATTGGTATACTGAGGCAGCATAGCAACTTCTCAGTCATACATACCATTATTTTATTCAAAAATATGTCAGCAAGACTATATTGATCCAATAGCTCCAACCCAATTTAGAATATTAATGATGTGCTATAAAAAATTTTCTAATTCATAAATGAAATCGATTTGAATTCCCATGATAGAACAAAGCAAACTTCTGAAGATGAAATGTGCTCATAATTGACCAAGCCCTGCAAGAACTTGGTAATGGTGAGAATAATGTTGCACTCATGCATCCTTTGACAATTGAAAGTATGTGATAATCTGTGCAATGTAAAGAAAAGAAAAGAAAGTACATGAAAGCATGAAACAACTACGATATAAGTATTATTGCAAATTCGCAAAGGAGCCCTTTACAAAGGAAAAAACATGAGTGAAAATTTACAGTTAATGCATACCTCTGCAACGGAGAGACCCAGATCATTGGTTATTCCAGACTGGGCAGGTGATGAATATCCCACCTACAAATCAATCATAACCATTAGATTCAGATTATCAAACAGCTTGGGAGCGTTAATTAGACACTCAGCTAAAACAGTAAAACTGGCTAAGTAGCTCTACATATTAGGAGTAAGTATGATTTTGGATTTCCGCTACTGCAAGAAATTACTGGCCGTTTATGCCTTTGACTCAAGACAATAACATCTCTTACAGTAAGACACTCATTTCCAGGCGCCTGAAGTTAATAAGAGTAAAGAATCAATCCAGTACGTACAGCAGAACCAAAAACATAAGAACCGCAGACAGCAACAAAAGTGGTGAGCACAATCAAGCTCGTGGCTGAAGAACTTCCACTCTCATCACTGCCACCCCCACCAGCACCACTGCTGCCACCACCGGCTCCACCTATCCGAGACTTTTCCTTAATCAGAGGAGCTAATATACCTCCTTCCAAAGTGCTTTCTTTGCCCATGATCCTTCTCTTTCTTAGAAAAGATCACCCAACAGAAACGAAATGGCATAGACAGAGAAATTTCTTTAGAAGATAACGAACGCAGAGAAATTATATGTATTTTAATATTGCCTTGAATAAGAAAGTAATGCCTTGAATAAGAGAGTAAGATATATAGATTTGGTGTTGTCATGATGAACAAAAGGACAAGATTAATATTATTAACAGGGTGTGGAGGGTCCCATATGACACGGAAATTTGAATGTTTTGTCTGTTTTTAATGTTGTCTTCTTCAAATGTTTTTATAGTATGTATGCTGTCACTTAACCCTGTAACTTCCAACTCAGATGTTGCCTTAAGTGATTTTTTCTTTATAGATTAGCCATCGTACCAAAATTGTTTACATGGAATGAATCTGCAGGCTCTGCAAAATTTAAGGTTATCAGATTTTAATACTGAGGATCAAGATTAGCCTTATCCCACGCCCAAGGCTAACACTAACGTTACATAGGACAGATGTTTTCAGAAGATAAAAAGAGTTTGAGAACAGTAAAATATTTTATATTTTCAAAAAACATATTTTATAAAATAAATATCTAATCAAATGCGTGTTTGACTGTCTTCTATTTTCGATACGTATCCCGCAGTTGATTTGTTTTTAAAATAGTTTTTCATTTGTAAAATTGAAGTACACAAAAACGTATTTGATTTGATTGATCGTTTCTGAAAACGCTATTTTTTCGAAAAAAGAAATCATAATAACTAGTTTACTCACTTTGAAAAACATAACGTAGTTATAATACCAAATATATTCTGATTATTTTTTATTTGCTGTTTCAACAAAGTTTAGGTCCTCAAAATATTATTACCCACTTTCAACGGTTTTAATGATAGAGTTCCTTTCCATCAATTCAAGAATTGATCCTAAAATCAAATTTTAGTAAAAAAGACTTCCAATATTAATTGAAAAATGCAGAAACATTTTATTCCGTTTGTGGGCAAATACACTCCTCTTTAATTTGTTTATGCTTCCATACAATACTCCACACACTGGCAATAAAGAGTTCATCAAAATCAATCATGTGATGTTATCCGAAGGTTGAATATAATACAACAATTTCAACTCAAGCTTGACTACACTTTGTGTATCGGCTAATACCTGCCGTGCTCCATTCCATCATGAAGTTGAAAGTGTACGAGACAATCCAAGAACTGGACCAATTCAGTGTAGTTGCTAGGTCCCTGCTGAACCCTTATAACGTTCATAGGAAATATCCGAAATGGAAACTCAGTTGTCGATTTCTGTTAATTCGCAGAGGTCAATGACCCATGATAATCCCGCTATCCTACTGAGAAAGCTATAGCGAAAGCCTAATTGGAGATAGCAGCATCAAATAGTCGTTTTGTAATCAAATAGAATCAGTCTTAGTTTGGAACTGTTGTGCTTCTGCAGTGCTTTCAGCTAAAGTGTGCGTATATGCATAATTTGTCTTTCACTTATGTTTAATTACCACTATGCCGATATACACCAGCACGGCAATGACATCTTTCCAATGGTGGATATCCTGGATTTTTGGACAAGGAATATTATAATTATGTCAAATAAGAATACAAACAGAGAAGTGCTAAGTATGTAGAAGTTTTTTCAATAAGTGAAAGACAAATTAAACACTATGGACATAAATTTTACAGGGTATGTCCTTGCCCTATGGTTTGTTCAATAAGAAACCACATATGGCAATGAAATTGCTGAAGAGAACAACGGGTGTAGCAGAAGAATCAAATAATCAGTTATGTCTTTGCCATCGCCAGTGCAGCTAACAATATGCTTTGGCTCAAGAAGTGACGAACAAGTTGGAATTAGTAATCCTTTTCCGTGCTCTCTCTCCCCATGTTCTATTTTCTTGAAAGAATTAAAGATGGGAAATGAAAGACAGAGCTGAGTATAGAAATGCTAGTGCAAAGAGTTTGGTCAGAGTAACAAGAGAAATTTATGTTTGTTTTGTGTTTGGTTCTTTGGCATTTAAATGAGTTTATAAAGCTTTGGTGCATGAATTTGTGCATTAAATATGTTATTAAGTTTATGTAATTATTGACTGCATTTGGTCCTGACAATAGAACCTAGTGGTCCATCGAATATACATAGTGGTATCACTAATACCTTTTTTTCCTTCAATATAATTAACAAAAGTTTCATGAATAAGCTTCCATTTCATAACTTTCCTACTTATTTATTGACAGAAAATAAGATCATACAAAACATACAACAATTTTTTAGTTCACCATAATCTTGTTGTAAAAACTTTTGCTAATACAGTTATATCAGACGAAACTTTGTTACACTGGTTTTCTACAATAAAATCAATATTTATGTTTCTCATTGGCCAAAAAGGGTCATGGATGCTTGTATTTCTTCTAGTGTTCTCCCCTTAGTCTCTGGCACTAGCTTTGCAACAAACAGGACAGATAGACCGCAAATGGCTGAGAATATGAAAAATGTTCCTGCCAACAAAACATTTATTGTATTAAAAGAGCAATATTTCATGCCTACAGATCATAAACATTTTATTGTGAATTTGGATTCTTCAGTACCTGTGGAGCTCCATTCCATCATAAAATTGAAATAGTATGAAACAATCCAAGTGCAGATTGAGCTGAGAAAAATCAGAAGACTTCCTGCCGAACCCTTGATGTTAATGGGAAATATCTGAAATGAAAGAACAGTAGCTCAAGTTTCAGTCTGACCAATGCACTCTGTTAACATTTTTTTTAGGAAATGGGGTATTATCACATACCTACTACGGGGTATCAATAACTATCACCTAGAAAGTATTAGGATTGTATCACAAACCTCCTCTTGATATACGATTACTGAAATGCCTCGATTCTATTAGAGGGGCCATGCAAAAAGGTGACATAATTTGGACTCATTGAAGAATTCATCCTCTTGGAAAAAAGTTTGAAGAGCTCCCTTGGCATTTCTATGTTGTGCTAACCCCAAAATCATTGCACTTTATGCCCAAACATTTCTCTCATCTATTCTATTAAACAATAGCCTAGCATAACGAATAGCTCCACACTTAGCATACATGTCAACAAGGCCAGTCCCAAATTGACAATTCAAAGTCATTCCTCTCAATCACCTGAGAAGGAACCCATTTCCCTAAGCTTAAGTTTCCAAGTTCTATATACGCAGACAGCAGAACCGTCATTGAGGTCTCATTCGGCTGAAATCCAAAATCCCTCGTCTTCCCAAAATACCCGTTGACCTCTCCCAACCAAAAGTTCTCAACACATGCAGTTATCACCACCTTCCATGAAACCACACTTCTCTCACACATATCATCGAACATCTTGCGCGCATGCGTTTTTTTTCCTACAGGACCCACAAAAATGAGCCAAATTATTGTTAACATACACGTCTGAATCCAACCTACACTATACAACTTCGCAATGAACTTGCCTCCCTTCTTCAAGTGCAAAATATCGCCTTGGCTTGTTCGACGTTTCCTTCTCTTCCATATTTGCTGATCTGGGTATTGCATTACATCAAAGAGGCGCGAAAAACTCCCCCCAAAACCTCGATCCCAACATCCATTACTGCTAATGTAGATGATTTCAAGCTAGGTTTCGCAAAAAATGTAGGTGTTCGTAACGATTTTTGCCTAAATTTATTATTAAGAGGTTTTGCACACTTGGTGTTTAAATCAACAAAAAGCAAAAATAAAAATTTAATGATTTTTACAATTTTATCATTAAAGCTGACAGTGAAGTAACGGTCAATTAAAACGTCACGTAAAAAAAAAATATGTGATACAACCTGAATACTTTCTATATAAATGATAATTATTAATAACTCAGAAGAATTACGTGATAATGCTGCTAAAAAAAGTGGTAAGAGTTTACTTTACTAGATGTACCTCGGACATTATTACTGCCGGTAACCCTGCCATGCCTAATGCAAAAAATGCAGTAAAACCCTGATTGCAGATTGCAGAATTAATCAGTCATGTCCTCAGTTCGTTAAATTAGCGCAATAGCTTTTACTCCAGCCTTCATTGCAGAATGCAGAATGCAGAAAAACGCTTTACCGTAAACATGACAAATAAGCTCACAATTTGGAGAACTTTGTATTACCAATAAGCCAATGCAAGCAAAAATTGGACTGATATCTTTCCAGTAGTGGTGTTCCTGCTCATGAGACATTCGTTCATAGATCATTTGTGAATGTAACATATGGAAGCATAACCAAGGAAGTGCAAAATTTGTAATTTAGCTTTTAGGAGAAACCTGTGACCAGAATGACAATCCAACGAGGAAGAGACTTAAACACGCTCCAGCACTTGAAACCTGCAGCATCCGACTGAAAATTTCACCATCTGCTTATTGATCAAGTACGCTAACTTCAAATAGATTCTTTTGCTGGTCTAACAAACCATGAGAAGTGGTCTTCTTCCGGATTTATCTATCAGGATTACGGACAGAATGGAAGCTGGAATCTGCAAAAGATTTCAATCGGTATATGAAAAATAGGAAAGGCTAAAATCTCTCACTTTCTTGCAGTTTGCAGGGGTTGTCGAGTAAAGTACCTGAAGAACAGCCACAGAAATACTCCCAACTTGACTTGAAAAGTCTTTCATAAAACAAAAAATTCACATCATTATTTCCCCAATTTTTTAACTTAATAAAATGGCAAAAATGAAGCAACATCTAAGTCTGTTAACTTACTAGCCTCTTCAAATATGGAGCTGGCATAGAAGGTAATGGCATTGGTGCCTCCGAATTGTTGCAGTAAAATCAGACCTCCTCCAACCTAAAAGATACGAACTTGTCAATGGAAGAAAACCAACTTGACATATATTTGAATCTTTTCAACAAGAGTACTCACTATGAGTGAATAAACGTATCTGCGTTGGAACAAGCCAAGGACTCTATCTTCTGATTGCCCCTGAAACACCTCTGTAAAATCCTGGCAAATAAGAGGAACCCAATCTCACTCATTGTTTCTACAAGTAAGATATGTTAAAGCTTCAGTTAAAGCCGAAAGATATGGAAGTGAGTTTTCACTATGATATCAGCAGCTTCCTGAGAAATGTCAGCATTCTTTCCTCTAAGGAGCTGAAGAGTAGCGTATAATTCTCTTTCTCTATTAATCTTTGCCTGCAGGCAATTATCATAAACTGACCATTATAATGCAGTCTCATCCGACATAAATTATATTAAGAAAACGAAATTGAAATGGGACTTACCAGCCATCTAGGGGATTCTGGAATGAAGAATATGCCAAAAACGTGTACAAAGCATGGAACAAGAGCTGAAAATTTAAACAATCTGCCTGTAGTTCGTGTGGAAATACCTAAAACCAATTAGTACATGAAAAGGGCAAGAACAGTTTACCAAGAAAGGCCAAGGCACGCCAGGAAACAAATGTTCCGACGAAATATGTAATTGAAATGCCACAAGCGAACATCAACTGTATGCTCAGAAAAAATATTCGTGCAAAAGATCGAATTAGAACTCAAAAACGTGTACAATCTAATTTACAATAGTTAGGTTAATGTTTTACCTGACCAGCCACTGTTAATGCTCCTCGAATGTTCTTAGGCGTAATTTCTGTCACATATACCGGTACCTGTCTCGTAACAGGAATGCAACTGGTGTCAATGCATCAACCATACATAGAAATTAATCAGCTAAGAACATGCAGAATTCAATAAACTTACCACATAAGTAATAAGCCCAACTCCAATCCCGGATGATACTCTTCCAAGATCAAGTGACCAGGCAGCCTTTCAAACAGGCATTCAATTGATGAGATTTGATTCAGGAAAAACCAGAAAAAAAACAAAGAAAAAGAAAGAAAATCGGTAGATGGATAAGATCAAGTTGATTGAAATGAAGATTATGAACCTTGGAGAATGCTATCGCTAGCCAACCCATGATGAAGAATATATCTGATAACCGCATGGCCTGGTTCACAAGATCACGAGTTTGAGAATTGATAGAACTGTTAGTAAAACCGTGTGAAGGTGTACATTAGCTAGCTAGAGAATTAGTGATATACATAGGCAACATAAAAACTCACTCCTCTCCTGCCAAGCAGATCAGCTGTTTTTCCGCTTATTGCAGAACCTATAAGTCCTCCAATTGTCATCAATGAACCAAAAACTGAGTACTGCAGAGTGTGAAGAATGAATGGTCGAAATATTAGTAAAAGGTTTCGCTCTAAGTAACACAAGGGGCATAGAAATGGCCATATGGACTTACTGCTGCAAGTGAGAGGTCCAAATCATTCATGATTCCAGATTCTGCAGGTGATGAATATCCTGCCTGCAAAGCAATCCTAAATTTCAGTAAATAAATCCATGGAAGCTTGTGATTGTTGAATTTTCTGGAGTATTCAATGTTGATCAGAGGGTCGGCTACAGTACTACTTACACAACACCCAAAAAGAAGGGAACCAGTTATGGCAACGAAACTGCTGAACAAAACAACAGGTGTAGCGGAAGAATCACTTTGATATGGCTTGTCATTGCCATTGCGAATACTGCTAACAATATGCTTTGGCTCAAGATCAGGCGAAGAACTTGTCGGTAGTAATACTTCCTCTAAATTCTCTCTCTCCATGTTCAGTTTTCTCCGGAAAAACAAAGGGAAATGGAAACAGAAAGGAGATTGACACACAACTAACTGAAAAATAGCTGTTAGAAATGTTGCCACAATCACATAAAGCACACACTAATATACGTGGTTCATTTATTAGTCTACGTCTATGGACGAAGACAGGAGAAGAATTTTTACTGAATAAGAGTACAAAAGCATTGAAATATAACTCTCACAATTTAAAAAAAAAAAAATAGTACCACTTTTTGCACTCACTATCTCTTTGGTTGTGAAATGGTCCCAATTTGTAGACTTAGGAAACTTCGTGCATTCAAAAGAGTGATAGGTCCTCCTTTGAATGCATGAAAAAATTGGGTGGAAGAAAACATACGGAAAGAGAAGATAGAATGCGCATATTTAAGGCTGCACTTTGGCTGGTGCATGAATATGTGTTGTAAAATGATAAACTTCGCAAAACATGGGCTAACAGATTTATGCAGTAATTTATCGAGGCAACTGGTCTGGTGCAGACAATAAAACTTGTGGCCTACTCATTAAATTAGGAAATAAGATCCGCAATTGATGATCATTACATCGGATTTATGGCTGCTATTTCTTCATGGAGTTGACATGGTTTTATCGTGGGATTTTTTGTTGCTTGGTTGTTGAGATTTCTGGTCAATGTTTGCTTTGGAATTATGAGATTTGGACTTGTTATGTAAATGTTTGAGAGCGAAATGAGAGTGTGCACTGATGAGATTTTCTCTGTGTATTGTCCCATAAGGGGCATAAATATCAATTGGTTGCTAATAATATGGCAATAAAATAATTAAAATAAGAGAGCAAATGTCCTCCAAGAAGATGATTTTATGAAGGAAAAAAAGCATTTGAACTTGTCTTTGCATTTGTTTTTCGAATATTGAATATGGGTTAGGGTTTTGAATGGTATTTTGGGGGTTTTTGGTTTTAGGTGGATAATCGTGCAATGGTGAATACTACATCGAGAAAATATGATTTTATTGTGGATAAACTAAATGCATGTTCGTTTTTTGGTTTACATTACACGTTGCTTATGTTTAGGGTTCATAATTTTGTGTTAGGTTGTACTGAATCTGAGTTTACTCTTTTGCGTTAGTTATTATTGATAAATTAATGATGTTGCTGTGAATTTTTTTTCGTAAACTTACATTGATGCATTATTGCATGTTGGTGATTCTTCATAGTTATGATGGAAGATGTTCTGTAATTTATTATTGTTGTGATTCTTCATTACAAGCTAATTATATATGTTTGAGAACCACATATCATAAATATATGATCAACAATCATGGCTTAATATAATACCAACAGATCACATTAAGCTTCTGGGAAATCATTTGCTATTGGATTGTAAGTGATAGATGCTAAGCTTATTTGAAAATTAAACTGAAAATAGAAAAAAAAAAAAATTCGCTAGCTTTAGTTCTAAAAATAGAAATCAATAAGATGGACTCGAATGACATTTTTCTATATATACATAATGCTTGTTGCAGTAAGTTTGGAATGGTAAAAGTAATCACGGGGATTTCTCTGTTTCCCAACAAAAAGCCATTGATTTTCAAGAATCACTTGTACTTAAATAGTTAATTAAAAAATGACCGTCCTTCAATACCAGGTAAGTTTCTGTCAAATATTTGTTCTCTGTTCTTTTCTTTGCTTATGTTTTCCTACACTTTCCAAGATAAATCCTGACTAATTTATCATTTCCCAACTGCAATCTTTTGCAAGAAAATAAATGGCATTATTATTCTATTTTATTATTGAAAAGTTGTAAATTTGCATAAGCTTATTTTCACATTTGATAATTCCGTGCCCAACCATCACAGCACATACACATAATTACAACAGGAACAGATAATTTAATTTGCTGCTGCTGGAAATGACTGAGAAGTTGTTTCAAATTGTATATATAATTAAATTAAAGTCTATGGAAATTAAAGAAAAAATATATATGCACGTGCATGTGATGTGGCCATGTGTTTAACGATTTGGAATGTTACTATCCCTTCCATTCACATAATTATTGTTGTTAATTTCACACACACACACACACATATATATATATATAAATTTTAATTTGGCTATGTGTTGAAACTTTGGTTTTATTTTACTTTGATATGTAATTTTTTAAACGAATTTTTGATATTATACAAAATGTTGCCTAAAAGAAAACTGCCCATCGTAGGAGCACCTAAAAACCTTCCCCCGCATGTGGTTTCTCCATTCGGACCTCCTAAAACCCTATACTTAAACAACCCTCTCCGTGTATGTTATGCTAATTCTGACATTGAAGGGGATAATGTAAATGAAAGTGGTATAATTTGGGTGATGTCTTGGTTTCATGTGATGATGGTGTTGTTGAGGGTTTGAATGATGTAGGGCAGTGATTGTGGTGGTTTAGGCGTGAATGTTGAGGGTGGAAATTGTAGTGGTGTGAATGTTTTCTAGGAGGGAGATTATGGTGGTTTAGGTGTGAGTGTTGAGAGGGGTAATTACAGTAGGTTAAATGCTATCCAGGAGGGAGATTATGGTGATATAAGTGCAATAAAAAAGCTAACCAAGCAAGTTATAATAAAAAACAAAGGTTTGGGTGGTATTTCATATATCCTTTTTTATATTTTACATGCGTAGTTGATTCAAACTTATTATTAATGATCAATTGAATGTTGTAAATTTTGGTATCAATTACTGATGAATGCACATGCCAATTTCTTCATTGTGTTTGCAGAGAAGTGCTGAAAATGGACAAGCAACTAGCATTTCAAGCCAGATTCCTAGGCAGGGAAATATGAGTTCAGTTCAACTTGATGCAACAAACCTTATCTTTGCTGCTCAACGACGACATGTTCAGACTCATATATCATATGGACATGATCAGAGGCACGCACAGTTTTCATCTCAGCCTCAGTTTCCTCCGGTTGCAGATTCAAGTTTCTTTCGGGCGAATGACTGGAGGCCTTTTTCGGAACCATGAAGATCTATTGACTTGAGTATTACTAAGGCTTTTTGTGATATTTTTTGGGACACAAACAAGCTTTTGCATTACGTTTTTTGGAAAACAGAGGCATGATTCTGTATTGTGATTTTTTTTTTTAACAGAAACAAGCTTCTGTATTGTGTTTTTTCGGAAAACAGAGGCATGTTTCTGCATTGTGTTTAGTGCATTGACTTGATACAAATGTATTTCCATAGATGTTTAGATGTTTATACTATTATTATTTTTTGGATGATGAAACTATTGTTGTTGGATGGTAAAACAATTTGATTTCATGTTTATATTGGATGATATTGTAATGATACTGACTGTCAGTTCATGATAAATGATTATATTATTGTGGACATTTTTTACTTTGCTATCTCAAGTTTGGAGTTGGATGATTGGAGTTATCCTAGAGTTGAGGTGAATGTATTTTTTTTTTTTTTATTTTGCTATAAATTATGAAATTGGATGATTGGAATTGACTGAAAAAAAGTTGGGTTAAATACACTTGTTCATTTTGTTATAAGGTTTGGAGTTGGATGATTAGAGTTGGATGGTTATTATGTGTTAGTAATAGGATTAAAATAGTTTATGTAAATGTCTTTAAATGTATGAGGATAAATGAGTTATTTTACTTTAAAAATGCAGATTTAACTGACGGTGTTTGGGCCGCAAGGGTATCTGTCATTTCTTGAAGTGCCAGAGGGATATCTATCGTTTTTGAATCATTAGGGCAGTATCTGTTCTTTCTCAATAGTTCAGGGGTATCTGTCAATTTTCTTTATTTCAAAATATAGCCAATCCAACACTGGCAATCCCAAACTCCTTAAATATGTCCAGTGGGTACGTCCTGGCTGAAGTTGAACTATTCCAATTTTGTCTTATTTCCATGAAAGTTTTCGGAGACTTTCTTTTTCCTTCTTTTTTCTTCGTTTGTCTCTGTTTCTTTGAACAAAATAAGACATGTAGAGATCAGAAAACTTGGAGGAAGGACTAATGGCAGTGCTTGCTAGAACGTGATTCTTCAGCCACGCCTGCTGTCATTTTCAGCACTTCGGTTGCTATATCTGGTTCATTTGCTTATGGGTGTTCTGCAAGTACCTCATCACCATTTGATCATTTAATTCTAATTTGGTTTTTAGTTTTTCCAGTTCTTCTGGCTGTCAGAGCAAATTGATGTAGATGGAAGAAAATGTTGATATTACAATTTGAGGGTATGTTTCCTGACCTGATTTTAACATTATTAGTTGTAAACTGTTCTCTTTTCTGTCTTTTTCATCCAGATCCTGCACTTATTGATAACTGCCCACTTGGGCATCCTTTGAAAAAAATAAGCGGTAAACAGAGGAAATATGAATATGTTTATACAATTCACATATTTCACCAATAAGATATTGAATATTTTATGCTTATGATATTTTTATATTAATGGATAAGGACACGAGGCCTGCCCATTGAAATTTTTAACATCACATTTAACACGTAGATTATCTGTCAAGTCATAGTAAAATTTTTCTGTAATAATATTTTATATAAAATGTCCCTAATGGGTATGAGTTCTCTGAGTTGAACCATTCTAACTTTTTTTGCTTCATAAACCTCTTTCTTTGAAGAAAACAAGACATGAAGAGATCAGAAAGCTTGGAGGAAGGACTAATAGCAACGTCTTCAGTAGTTCTTGACCCAAATTCTAGTACTGATCGAATTGGCGATGGCGGCAGCATGTCAGAAAGTGATTCTTCAGCTACACCTGCTGTTGTCTTCAGCACTATGGTGGCTTTATGTGGTTCATTTACTTTTGGCTGTTCTGTAAGTAATCATATCCTCCAATGGTGGTTTCCCATTAGAACAACAACCTCTAAATGCTGGAAAATAGCACGCTTCCAGGAAGCACTTTTGAGGGAAATTACTTTCATTACAGGATTAGTTTCTTCTTCTTTCTTTAGTGAGCTATTGATTGATAACTGATTTCCAGGTCGGATATTCATCCCCTGCTGAGTCTGGAATCAGGGAAGACCTGGGTCTTTCTCTGGAAGAAGTAAGTTTTCATTTATTTTTTCTGATCAAACCGAAGTCGCTATGAAATGCAAAGTTAATTAAGATACAGGCAGACATACATACATACACATATGTATTTATGTATGTATATATTCATGTAAACTTAGGTCATAGTATTTATTTCAACAGTAAAATCATAATTCAGACAACAAAAGCTCACGCAACATCAATTAATGTGGATGCAGATTCATTTAATAGTGATTCTCTGCACAACAAAGTCAGCCAAAAAACATGTAGTGTACTCAAATTGGTAATCAGAGCAAAATATATGACATCAGACCTATATTCTGTGGAGAAAAGCTGAACCTTTGATGTTAATTTCAAGGAAAATTTGATATTATTTGATCATATCACTATTTTATGATCCTTTTCTCTTCTGTATGGTATTTGCTTCCTATAATTGACCATAGCCTTCAATCACTCTTCTCATTCTGCAGTACTCAATATTTGGTTCATTAATGACAATTGGAGGGATAATAGGTTCATTGATTACTGGAAAATTTGCAGACCTAATTGGTCGAAGAGGTGTAAGTTATTCAATCACCTTCTTAGAGTGTAATATTTCAGTTTTGGAATACATTTTCACCCTTAATTAGCTGCACGTGAAACAGGCAATGTGGGTATCTCAGTTATTCTGTAGCGTTGGCTGGCTGGCAATAGCATTCTCAAAGGTTTTCTCTCTTTTCTTTGTCTGTCTCCTGACAATCATGCTTTATTTGGTTTTGTACATGTTGTACTCAGAACTTTATAAACATTGAACCTTGGGGAAGAATGTTTTGGTGTTTGGAATTGAATTACTTTTTCGGTTTAAGTTAATCCCAAGCTCTTCCTGTACTAATTGGGCACATTAATGCCTGCAGCAGGGCATTTCAAGCTCAGAGTAATGCTATTTTCAGTAATTGTTTCTGAAGCTTGCCACATTCTCCAAATCATAAAAAAATTGATAAAAGAACACTTTTTCAAACAATTTGTTCTCCATTGCAGCTTTCTAATAATGCAGTATTTAATTCAATTTCTATATGTAGGATGCTTGGTCACTGTATTTTGGACGATGTTCAATTGGCATTGGACTTGGACTTATAACTTATGTGGTAAGTGATGTTAACAATTTCATAGATGCCTTCACATGTGAGGCATGTATAACAGCAGTTGAATCATTGTTGCAAGACAGATTCCTATATATATAGCAGAAATAACACCCAAGAATATTCGGGGAGCATTTACAGCTGCTAATCAGGTATGCTTCTTAAACTATTATCAACCATATTGCTTATCTGACTAAATATTTTTGAGCATTTACTTTGTTAAGTATGCAGTTCTTGATTTCTTCTGGCATGTCAGTAATGTATTTGCTAGGAACTGTTGTTTCCTGGCAAACCTTGGCTCTAATTGGTAACTTCTATTTGTGTCTTTCTACTGCAATCACGTTTCACTGGTAAATCTGTAAAAATTTCTTATGTTTCTGTTTGATTTAATTTTCAGCCGCTGTTTCATCTCTATTACAAGTTGTTGGCTTGTTCTTCATTCCAGAGTCTCCTAGATGGCTGGTGAGTCGAAATCAACAGCTCACAATCTTTCTCGAAGTGCTATCTAATGTTGCACAAAGCAAAAACTGCAGAGTTCATGGCTTTATTTTGTTTACGCTGGTCTTCACTATGTTTGTGAGCTAAGGACATATTAAAGTTCATGCTTTGCAGGCAAAAATTGGTCAAGAAAAAGAGTTAGAAACTACTCTACGACACCTTAGGGTAAAGAATGAAGATATTTCTAAAGAAGCCACTGAGATTAGAGTAAACTTCCAACTCAATACATTTGGTTTCAGTACCATGACAATAAACTAAGATACATTTCAAAGTTTCTATAGACCACTGGCACAAAAGCAAGAAATGAGAATCGCATTATTGTACAGGATTGTACCAAGGCCTTTGAGAGTGACTCGAAAGCTGGAATCTTTAACCTGTTTCAGCAAAAATATGCTTATTCACTCTTAGTAAGTCTTTGGTACTAGTGTTTGCATGTGTAATCTAATTATATGTAGTCAGTCCTATGATTTTTACATAGATTATTTAATTGGTTTAGGTTGGAGTTGGGTTGACGCTACTGCAACCATCAGGAGGATCAACTGCAATTGCATATTATGCCAGCTTTATATTTGAGAAAGCTGGTAAATTAGCAACATATTGCATTTTTTCACATGACTAGTAATATTTTTGAAAACTACTATTGAAGGAAATGATAATATGAAAGCTTTTGTTTGAAACAGATTTCCCCAGTAACATTGGGACAATATCTATGGCTATCATTCAGGTAATTTGCTCCCAAATAATTGTAGGAGTTTCCCATTATCTGAAATCCTCAGGTACACAATTTCTTTTTATAGATTCCAGTTGTTGGTGCATCTGTGCTCCTAACAGATAAATTTGGAAGAAGACCACTCCTTCTGGTACAAATGTCAATAAGTACAATTCATCCAAAGTTAATGATTAAGTAGAAAAGCCCATTTATGGTGAATGTATTCATTTCCTTGCAGGCTTCTACCATCGGATTGTGCTTATGTGTCACCATTGTAGCTTTGGCATTTGGCTTGCAGGTTTTTCTAGGACAAAATTTAGACACTTGACACAGTTATAGTGTGAGATTCTGATTTATAAAAGCTTTGTGCAGGACATCAACCAAAGAAATTATGTCACTCCAGTGCTGGTTTATATTGGCATAATGGTAATGTAACAGAAAGATAATTTTCCTTATGCATGGACAAAGTGTTTCAAGTATATTGAATTTGAGCAAATTGTAACTGTATGATACTGAATGTCTCCAATCAGGGGTGTAGTATAGCTTTTCCATTAGGCTTGGCCGGATTACCAAGCGTCATAATGTCTGAGGTATAGGACTACATCTATCTCTACATCTTGTCACGAATGTAATAACAGGAGTCGATAAATAACCCCATTGAACTTCTGTTTCAGATATTTCCTATAAACATCAAAGGTTCAGCAGGAAGTCTAGTGACTCTAGTCCACTGGTGCTGCAATTGGATTATTACATATACTTTCAATTTCATGATGCAATGGAGCCCAACTGGTATCTGAATCGACCCACCTGCCTCCTTCCAAATCCTTTCTCTTTGTTTCTGTGTTTTCATGCTCATACAAGTCCATGTTGGCTATTCTAACAGGAACATTTTCTATATTTGCTGTCATTTCTGGTGCATCTGTCCTATTCATTGCGTTGCTGGTGCCAGAGACCAAGGGACGAACGCTTGAAGAAATACAAATATCAATTACAAAGTCTTCCCAGTGAGACAGCACACTGCTGCAATCAAAGAATCAAGTATTATGAATAACATGTTTTAAGTGAATTTCCATGTCATCATCACTCGAGCCATAATGAACTTATTTATTCCTTTAGCATTCTTAATTGCAAATTCCCTAAGGACTTTTCTCTCTTTTAATTGTATCAAAATGAAAGCAGCAGCAACCAAGAGATACGATACAAAAAAGCTCTTTTATACCGCAGCCTTTGACCTATACATTGCTCTTTCATTCACCCGTTAAGAGTCTGTATTCAGGGAGATGCACTGCTGATGCTTCCTTCACAAGTTGCTGAAGAGTTATTGCCCACGGATCCCACTAAAGAGATCCGTTTTCTTCGCCGAGTAATGACTTGGAATAGGCCGACTTCCCCGAGATTCTCATTGTACGGAATCCATGAATGTGAGATCGGTCAACCAAATTCCCTTGTGTAGAATAGAGACGGGGATCCAGGACCAGACCCTTAGACCAGGATTCAGTGTTAAATCTTGATAAAATATACACATCTCATAAGATCTTTCTAAAGTCAAATAAATTTGTATACAGCACAGAATATTAATTAATGGAAGATGGGATCTATTAAATTACTATTTGGGAGATATTGTGTATATCCCCAATTTCTGGAGATGTCCTTGAGCTTTGAGGAAACTGGAAATTACCCCTTCACATAATTTCTGTAAGTTTAATCTATCAGTATATTATCATTATATGTAAATTTTTATTTTTGTTTCTAATACTTATAAATGCTCCGAATCAAAATTTTTTACTTGCAAAATAATTATTTGGATTTTGCTCAACTTATTGTTAGCATTTTAATTTGAAATAATTATATAGATTTGTCCTAACTTACTGTTAATATTTTAATTTGGATAAGGGATATTCTCATATACTCTTTGACTTTTGAGAAAACAATAAATTTTTTATTCAAATTAAAATGTTAACAATAAGTTGAGAAAATTTTAAATAATTATTTTGTAAGAAAAAATTTTGATTTGGAGTTTATGAAATATTAAAAAGAAAAATGAAAAGAAAATGATAAATTAAATTTATTATTATGCCAATAAAACCGATAATTAGATATACATTTATATTTTTAATTAATAATTTAATCTAATTTTAATTTAAAAAGTGTAAAAACTTTGATTATCTCTATTTGTAATAAATATTTTATTTTTTTTTATTAATTATGTGCTTAATTATTTTTTAAGAAAATACAATGAAAAAAAATATAATTTAAGTTTAATATTTTAGTCTCAAATATATTGTAAATAATTGGGACTAAATTCTTAATTATTAGACAATTATATATTATTTTATTATTTTACCAAAATTCAGATGTTAAAATAATAATAGAGTTAAAATGAAGAAAGTTATACTAAGAAAGTATTTTTTTTTTATTTCGTCAAAATTCAGGATTATTAATTTAGGGGTGTTGAATTAGTATGTCTCGAGAATTGGGGGTTTATATAAATATCCTTACTATTTTATTAACCACTTGGGTTTCCTATTAAGTGGTAAGCCAAAGATAAGAATTTTAGTTGCTATTATTTATCAACTACTTTTCTAGAAAGAAAAAAGATTGAATTTTATCAATTACGTGGCATCAGAATTTATTGCGAGTTTTCATATGCCAAATTTTGGGTTGAACCACCTAAACCATTTCTCCACCACCAAGTAATGCTGATTCATATATATATATATATATATGTGTGTGTGTGTGTGTGTGTGTGTGTGTGTGTGTGTGTGTGTGTGTGTGTGTGTGTGTGTGAAAGATAGTTTAATGAGCTTCCCGTCTTAGAGAAGTATATATATTTTTCTTGTTTCCGCAGAATTGACTGGAACCATTTTTATACTTCCACATGTTTTCCCCATAAGATATGCTTACTATTTGTTTTATGTCAATGAATCATGATATCAGATTCTGGGTTCAAAGTCTCAGTCACCACATGAATCGTGGACAATAACATATCAAATCAAAATAAAATTTATTATTATTGTAAAAACCATTTAATTAAAAATCCCAAATTGATGGGCGTAACTTGGAGGATATATATCCGCGTTTTATATATAATTCCTAACAGCTTATAAATTGTCAAAGACTTGCTCCTTTGAAGAATTTAAGACATGGAGAGTTCACAATGCTTTGAGGAAGCACTAATTGAAACTGGCACAAGTACAATGCCAGAAAGTGATTCTGCAGCTACACCTGTTGTTGTTCTTAGCACCTTGGTAGCTGTATGTGGTTCATTTGCTGATGGCTGTTCTGTAAGTAACTGTTGTTTTTTTTGGGAGAAAATCTTAGCTACTGACTGTTGTATTATTTTAAATGCTCTCTCATTACCGGACCTAACTACTCTCATTGTTTATTATTGTTTTCAGGCTGGATACTCATCACCTGCTCAGCCTGGAATCATGGCAGACCTGGGACTCTCTCTAAGACAAGTAAGTCTTCATTAATGCGTATGTGTAAGATTCACTTGAAAGATAGTCACTTCTATGTGACTAGAGTTAATTTTCTCTTCTATGATACCTTTTGCTTCGTACAAATAATCATAACCTTACCTTATTCTTCTCATTCTGCAGTATTCAGTTTTTGCTTCACTAACAACGGCTGGAGGAATAATAGGTTCACTGGTAAACGGGAAAATAACAGACCTCGTTGGTCGAAAATGCGTAAGCTATTGTATTACATACCCTCTTAAATGTCTTCAGCAGCAGTTCAAATTTTCAACTTCGAACAATTTTTTCACCTAAGATTGATAATATTTGGAGCAGGCAATGTGGTTATCCCAGTTATTCTGTATTGTTGGGTGGCTGGCAATTGCATTCGCGAAGGTTTTCTCTCTTTTCCTTCTCTCCCTCCTCGTAATCATGCTTTATTTTGCTTGCCTACATGAATGCTTCTATCAGAATTTCTGCTTGCTAACAGGATGCTTGGTGGTTGTATATTGGACGATTTTCAACTGGGATTGGAGTTGGAATTATGACTTATGTGGTAAGTGATCTGAAATTTTTCATACTTGGTTAATACACGTGTCGTGTATGACAGGAGTTGCACTCGTTGTTCCAATACAGATACCTGTTTATATCGCAGAAATAACTCCCAAGAATATCCGGGGAACATTTACAGCAGCTAATACGGTACATATATACATATTTTTATATATATACTATTATAGATTATATCACTTATTTGATTAATTGTTTATGACCATTTACTTTTGTCAAACCCTGCAGCTTGTAGCTACTTCTGGCATTTCATTGATGTTTTTGCTAGGAACTATTGTTTCCTGGAAAACCTTGTCTCTAATCGGTAACTTCTGCTTATGCCTTCTTATTGCATTCATCTGCATTTTCGGTAAGTCTGTGAGAATTCTTATGTCTCTATCTGATTTAATTGTCAGCCGCAATTCCATGCCTAGTGCAAGTTGTTGGTTTATTCTTCATTCCAGAATCTCCTAGATGGCTGGTGAGACCCATATAACGCTTCGAAATTTCATGTTCTGGCCAAGTCTTATATCCTTCAAAACAGAGAGATAATTGATGTGCACAATTGGCTGCAGGCAAAGGTCGCTTTAGAGAAAGAGTTAGAAACTTCTCTGCAGAGACTCAGGGGAAATAATGCAGATATTTCTCGAGAAGTCCTAGAGATACAAGTAAGTTTCTGCTGAACTTCAGTGAAAAGGAAATGCATTTTCAAGTTTTATACATATAACAATAAGGGAGGTTCCTAATAATGTACAGGATTATACAAAGACGTTTGAGGACTCAGAAGCTAGATTCTTTGACTTGTTCCAAAGAAGATATGCTTATTCACTCATTGTGAGTCTTTCAGTATGTACCTTATTAGTATATATCTAATCAGTCCTATGAATTTTACACAGATTATTTGGTTGGTTCAGGTTGGACTGGGGTTGATGGTACTGCAACCATTAGGAGGATCAATTGGAATTGCATTTTATGCCAGCTCCATATTTGCGGAAGCCGGTACGTTAACAACATTTAGAACAATTTAATGGAACTAGTAAATTGCTAAAATCAATTGATTAGGGTAATGATAGTATGAATCTTTTGATTATAACAGATCTTTCAAGCAACATTGGGACCATATCAATGGCTATCATTCAGGTGTGTGATTCTCAGTTGAATTTGTGATTTTCCATTTGCAATTCTCAGCACTTAGTACAATGTCTTTTACAGGTTCCGGTTGTTGGTGTATCTGTGCTCCTGACAGATAAAACTGGAAGAAGACCACTTCTTATGGTAAAAATATCAAAGAATTGAATTCATTCCCAAATAAAGTTTCAAACAGGAAAATTGTCAATTTATGCTTAAGAGATATATATGTATATATATATATTCATATGCTTGCAGGCTTCTAGCATCGGAATGTTCTTAAGTCTCACCATCGTAGCTTTGGCATTCGGCTTCCAGGTTCTTCTACAACAAAATTTAGACACTTCTGCTGCAGTCTTGCATTCTGCTTTTACATACTTCTTGATCACTCTATGAAACATTTTTGTGCAGAACATGGACAAGTGGAAAGAGCTTACTCCAGCGCTGTTGTACATTGGAATAATGGTAATATAATCCAACATAAAAGACAATTTTCCCAGAAATTTCAGCAAAATTTGACTAATTCTTTACTGACTATGCAACCAGGGATTTAGTGTAGCTTTCCCAATAGGCATGTTAGCATTACCAGGCGTCATAATGTCCGAGGTACATAACTACATCTAGCTCTACTTCTTTTTGCGAATGAATCCACAGTAGTCGATAAATATCCGATTGAACTTCCATTTCAGATATTTCCTATGAACATCAAAGGTTTAGCAGGAAGCCTGGTGACTTTAGTCCACTACTGCTGCAACTGGATTGTTACTTACACTTTCGGTTTCATGTTGGAATGGAGCACAACAGGTATCTGAGTTTCTCCTTCCGCCTCTTTTACAATCTTGATTCTCTATGTTTCTCTGTGTATTTATGCTTAAACAAGTCTTCGGTTGGTTACTCTGACAGGAACATTTTCTATATTTGCCGTCGTCTGCGCTGCAAATGTTGCATTCATTGAATTTCTGGTGCCAGAGACCAAGGGGCGAACACTTGAAGAAATACAAATATCAGTTGCCAAGTATTCTAAGTGAGACATTACAGTACTGCCGTCAATCAAAGAATCAAGTATCTGGATAACATCTTTTAGTTGAATTTTTTTTTGGTATGATCATCTTTCGATTCATCACAAGAGTACAGCAAACCAAAATACATATTTTCAGACAAAACTCTTGTATATACCAGTTTATTGTAAGATTTTGATTAGTGGCAACGATCTTATTTTTATTAAATTATTATTTTCTTAATTTTAATAAGCTTACTTCCATCTTTCAATAAATTGATTTTTTTTTTCCACTGAATGGACCGAACAATTTTTATATATACATATGTTTCAAATTTAAGAGAGAACCATTGAAATATGTACGCATACTGAGCTTGATTGGTGTATGATTATGTTTTTTTTTTTTTTCTTAAACTAATCTTAATTATATTATACCATAAAAGAAAATAAGTTTAATATATTATTGTGGCTTCCAAATTTTATACAATAACCAATATATATTTTTTAAATTTCAACACTAAATTTAAGTCAATTGTAAAAGAAATGATTTTTTTATTGAATAAAAGTTTCTTATTTTTTCTAAATTTATAAAATAAAATATTGGTTTAATATTACAAAATCATTATTATTTGATTTTTTTACAAATCATTTTATAGAAATTACAAAAAATGAAAACCATGATCATAAAGAATTTTTATAATATTTATTTAAATTTGGTGTTTGTTAGAATATTACATATTTGTTTCTTTTAGAATGTCAAGATAGCAAATATTAATCTAATCTGTTTAAAAATTAAGTATATGTTAAAATTTATAAATAATATTACAAATTTAAATATCAGTTAGAAGCCTTGCACTACTTTTAATTTCTGCAGCACCCATTTTCACTATACGAACATTTCATTCCTTTTATCTCCGTTTCCTTTTGTTGACAAGCTCTGGAACTTTATGCTCATCATTATGAAGAAAATATATATATATATATTAATGTTGATATAAATCATAACTCTACGGGACAATAATTTAATGAACGTTTGTTGCACTCCTGCAATAAATATGAATATCTTTCCCCACACTCAAATAATTTTTGTTTGCCTTTCCACATGTTTCACCCGTACGATATGCTTAGTTTTTTATTATGTTAACTAATAATGGATTGCTTCAACCAATGAAAGGAATTTCATTGGCATGAAACAGGAAGTTCTCCCCAATCACAATTTAATTTTTTCTATCATAACTTACTTAATTGGCATGAAACAGAAGGTTCTCCCCCATCACAATTTAATTTTTTTATCATAATTTACTTAACGAAATGGATATAACCATTGCCCGTTTCATCATCGCCTGAATCAGGATTCAGGAGTATCTCTCAAATCACAGTGTAGTCTTTTTACCATAAGCTTTTTTATAGAAAACGGGCACGTTCTCAGTGGGTTATAGGTCGTATTATTTCAGCTTTCTTTGTTCCATAGTCATATTCCTCACAAAGTTCTTTCTCAGAAGCAAGTAAGACATGGAGAGATCAGAAAGTTTCGAGGAAGGACTAATTGAAAGGCCTTCAGTAATTCTTGAACCAGAGCCTGTAGCTGAAGAAATTGGGAATGGCAGTGCAATACAAGAAACTGAACATTCTTCAGTTACACTTGTTGTTCTTTTCAGCACCTGGGTGGCTATACTTGGTTCATTTGGTTTTGGCTGTTCTGTAAGTACGATTAATATCATATTATTACCCTTTTTGTTGTTTCTAGAGCTCTCTTTTTCAGTTCTTTTAGTTGTCGTAGGAGAAAAGCATTACATGTTCTTAGCTACAGGTAGAAGTAGTTTTATTGGGGTTATCCAATACAGTCATGTCACGTAGTTTAAGTTCTTTCTGTCATTTAATTAATCTCCTTAGCTTCAAAACCACTTTAGACTTTCTTTCTTCTCTATTTTGTCCCCAGCCTATAAACTATGGTGGGTAGGCTTAAATGGTTGACCCAGTCTCTGTGGATATCAGAGCGTATGTATTCTGTAACGTTCAATACTTTCCCGATAGAAGAAAAGAATATTGTTAACTAAACTTGGTGAACAGTTAGAAGCGTATTAACAATCTTATGGTCTCACTAAACTCAACATTTCAGTAAACTAGATTTGGCGTGGTTGAACTTGGTAGTCTCCAATTATTTCATTCCTTATTTTCCCATTAAAACAATAAGCTCTGGATGCTTCAAAATAACAAGCCTTCAGGAAGCACTTTTTTAGGGAGAAATTACTTTCATCAGATTCATAGCCACATTGTGAAGAGAGTAGCTTTCCCATTCACTGAGCAAATTGTCGATTATTATTTGCAGGCCGGATATTCTTCACCTGCTGAAGCTGGAATCATGGCAGACCTGGGACTCTCTCTTAGAGAAGTAAGTTTTCATTTTTTTCCTCCACCACACCCGACTTTTCTAGGAAATTCAAAATACAAAAATAGATAAATGAGTTAGAAGTCAGTAAACTAGAGGTTTCTCCTCTATATATGCTATGCATCTTGCTCCATAAATAATTCACCGTATCCTTCCCTTACTCTTCATTCTTCAGTATGCAGTTTTTGCTTCCGTAAAGACTGTGGGAGGAATGATAGGTGCATTGATAAATGGGAAAATAGCAGATCTCATTGGTCGAAGAGGCGTGAGTTATTCTATTACCCTCTTAAATGTCTTGAAGAGCAGCGTAAATTTTCAACTTTGAATAATTGTATCATCCTTGTTGCCCATATTTCGTTAACTACATTTGGAGCAGGCAATGTGGTTATCCCAGTTATTCTGTACCTTTGGGTGGCTGGCAATTGCATTCCCAAAGGTCTTTTCTCTTTTCCCTCTGCTCTATTCTTTTGTCTCAGAACCTAAACATTGAGCTTGGAGAGGAATGTTTTGTTTTCTTTTGTTCTCCATTTCTGCTTTTACTGTTTTGTCCTCTCTTCTTTCTGTTCTTTTCTTTCTAAATGTTATGGGCAGTAATTTAATTCAGAGCTTGTTAATAGGATGCTTGGTTGTTGTACATTGGAAGATGTTCAGTTGGCATTGGAGTTGGAATTATTTCTTATGTCTAAGTGATGTGATGTGAACAATTAACTTTTATGGTTAGTTAATTCACATATTTGGGGTAAATGACAGCAGTTGCATTCATTGTTGCAAGACAGATGCCTGTGTATATTGCAGAAATATCACGCAAGAATATTCGGGGAGCATTTACAGCAGCTAATACGGCAAGTATATATATTTATGCTATTCTAGATTATATTATTTATTTGACTAATTATTGATGTCAATTTACTTTGTCGCGTCTGCAGTTCGCAATTGCTTCTGGCCTTTCATTAATGTATAAGGTAGGAACTGCTGTTCTCTGGAAAACGCTGGCTCTAATTGGTAACTTCTGCTCGCTCTTATATTGAATTTATTTACTTTATTGGTAAGACTTCAAGGATCTCTTATGTTTCTATCTAATTTTATTTTCAGCTGCTATTCCGTGTCTATTGCAAGCTATTGGTTTATTCTTCATTCCAGAGTCTCCTAGATGGCTGGCGAGTCTTTCTTCTTATATCATTCAGAAAGAACATAATTGATGTGTGCAACTGACTGCAGACAAAAGTTGGTCTAGAGAAAGAGTTAGAAACTACTCTACAGCGACTCAGGGGAAAGAATGCTGATATTTCTCAAGAAATTGTAGAGATACAAGTTTCTGTTGAACTTTAATGAAAGAAAATTGCATTTTGAAGTTTTATACATCAAAGATATATGATAACAAAGGAGTATACAAGATTGTACGGAAGCCTTTGAGAGGGACCCAGAAGCTGGAATCTTTAACTTGTTTCGGTGAAAATATGCTTATTCACTCTCAGTGAGTCTGTAGTACTCGTAGTTACAAGTGAAATCTCTTCATATGTATTCAATCCTAAGAATTTTTTTTACATAGATTATTTGATTGGTTTAGATTGGAGTTGGGTTGACGATGTTGCAACCATTCGGAGGATCGATTGTAATTGCATACTATGCCAGCTCCATATTTGCAGAAGCTGGTAAATTAACAACATTTTGAACTATTTCGTGGAAGTAGTAATATTGTTGAAAATGGATATTGACATTCTGATTTCCAAGCAATATTGCGGCAATATCAATGGCTATCATTCAGGTAATTGGCTCTCAATTATATGCGAAAAGTTTCCATTATTTGCTCAGTCACAATAGATACTATGTCTTTACAGATTCCGGTAGTTGGTGCATGTTTGCTCTATTACCTATTTCATATACGATCTAGCATGCTTTACTAATCATAATAGCATATAAATCAAATGCAGAATTAAACCCAAAAAACATACCTCCTGCCATTGTCGTCTTTCACAATCTGGTGATGAAAAATTACTGGTTTATGGTTCTACTAAACCTTACAATTTCTATACGATGGTGTATATTTCTTAAAAGAAATTGTTGGTTTAGAGACCTAACCAAGAGCTGTATTTATAGGCTCTGCCCATCACAGAAACCATAAAAAAACTACCAAAAACTGTTAGAACGTGTAACCATTTAATTGCCAAAAACTGTCAGAACGTGTAACAACTGCTAGAACATGTAATAAACTGTACAAAAACTGACAGAAACTGTACAACACACGTTCCCAATTAAAATAATGAAAATCGTGGGCCACTTATAGTTAAAAAATTCTAACATTCTCCCAATTGGTCCATAATTTCATCATTTACTATAATAAGAGACAAAATACATGAATCATGGCGATAGGTTCTCTATAAATGAGTATTATCTTCCATGTATCACTATGCATCATGTCTCTTAAACAGTTATTAATATTAATAGTGAATAAACCCTACGTTTATTTTAGGTCCAAACATAAATGATATTTCTTAATTAATAAATGTGTACACAATTGAAAATCAAATATGAGAAAATATCATAACATAAATAGAATTTCATTACAATCAACATTCGTTCTGATAACGAAAAAACATCAAAAGGAACCAAGTTCCATTTGATCTACATGATCCTTAAATTTTAATGGTGGCATGCCTTTTGTCAAAGGATCAACAATCATCAATTCAGTGCTAACGTGTTCAATAACTACTATTTTATCTTTAACACATTCTCTTATAGCTAAATATTTAATGTCGATGTGTTTGCTTCGACAACTACTTTTATTATTTTTAGCCATAAATACTGCAGCTGAATTATCACAATATATCTTTAATGGCCTAGAAATTGAATCCACGATCTTAAGCCCAGATATGAAATTCTTCATCCATACACCATGCGAAGTAGCCTCAAAACAAGAGACGAACTCAGCCTCCATAGTAGAAGTAGCAGTCAAAGTCTGCTTTGCACTCCTCCAAGATACAGCTCCACCGGCAAACATAAAAATGTATCCAGATGTTGACTTTCGTAAATCAACACAGCCAGCGAAATCTGAATCTGAGTATCCAGTCACCTCCAAATTATCTGTTCGTCTATACATAAGCATATAATCCTTCGTTCCTTGAAGGTACTTCATCACCTTCTTTGCAGCTCTCCAGTGGTCTAAACCAGGATTACTCTGATATCTTCCCAACATTCCAACAGCAAATGCAATGTCAGGTCTGGTGCAAACCTAAGCATACATTAGACTTCCAATAGTAGAAGCAAATAGAATATTTTGCATTTGTTCCCTTTCAAGATCATTCCTTGGACATTGGTTCAAGTTAAATCTGTCACCTTTCACAATAGGTGCTATACTTGGTGAACAATCTTTCATCCGAAATCTCTCTAAAACTTTGTTGATATAGGTCTCTTGAGATAGACCTGAAATACCTCGAAATCTATCTCTATGTATCTTAATACCAATGACATAAGATGCATCACCCATATCCTTCATGTCAAAATTTTTAGAGAGAAATTGTTTCACCTTATAAAGCAACGCCTTATCATTGGATGCAAGTAGAATGTCATCCACATATAGAATTAAGAAACATATTTTGCTCCCACTGACCTTCTGGTATATACATTGATCCATGATATTTTCGACGAAACCGAATGAAAAAATAACATCATGAAATTTCAAATACCATTGACGGGAGGCTTGTTTCAAGCCATATATGGATTTCTTGAGCTTGCAAACCAAATGCTCGCCATTGCTAGAGAAAAATCCTTCTGGTTAGTTCATGTAAACCTTTTCCTCTAAATCTCCATTGAGAAAGGCTGTTTTCACATCCATTTGTTGCAATTCTAAGTCAAAATGTGCAACTAATGCCATAATTATACGAAAGGAATCTTTCTTGGATACAGGAGAAAATGTCTCTTTGTAATCAATTCCTTCCTTTTGAGTGAATTCTTTGGCAACGAGTCTTTCTTTGTATCTCTCAATGTTTCCTGATGAGTCTTTCTTAGTTTTAAAGACCCATTTACATCCTATGGCTTTTGCACCATTAGGCAACTCAACAAGATCCCAAACTCTATTAGATGCCATAGAAATCATCTCATCTTTCATTGCATCATACTATAAATTTGATTCTTTGCAACTCATAGCTTGTGAAAACGTTTCTGGATCATTTTCGGCTCCAATGTTATAGTCAGATTCTTGTAGATACCCAACATAATCATTAGGAATTGCTGATCTCTTTAATCTAGTAGATCTCTTTAATGTTGTATCAACATTTTCCTGAAGAATATGTTGATCAACTATTTGTTCAAAATTTTCTGATAATTCTTGAACAGATTGATTTACTGGATTATTAGTTAATTATGGAATTTCAATAATTGGTTGCTCAACACCCGGTTGGACTTGAGGTGAGTTATGAATGACAATCAACCTATCACTTGAAGTGGATGGCTAAGCATCAATATGATCTTTCTCAGAAATAATATTCTGAAATTGATCATTTCCAACAATTAAGTCATTTTCAAGAAATTTTGCATTTCTTGATTCCACAATCCTAATGGTATGAGATGGACAATAGAATCTATACCCTTTAGACTTTTCAGCATATCCAATAAAATATCCACTAATGGTCCTTGGGTCTAGTTTCTTTTCTTGTGGATTATAGACTCTTACTTCAGACGGACATCCTCAAACGCGTACATGTCGCAAACTCGGTTTCCAACCTTTAAATAATTCAAAAGGCATTTTTGGCACAGCCTTGGTTGGAACCCGGTTCAATATATACACTGCCGTCTTAAGAGCTTCAGTCCACAATGATTTAGGAAGCTTAGAACTGCTAAGCATACTCCGTACCATGTCTATTAACGTTCGGTTTCTTCTTTCTGCTACACCATTCTGGTCTGGAGAGCCAGGCATGGTGTATTGGGCAACTATCCCTTGTTCTTGAAAAAACTTCGCAAATTGACCAAGTACTTGTCCATCCTCAATATATCTACCATAATATTCTCCACCTCTGTCTGTTCTCACAATCTTAATTTGCTTTTCGCATTGTTTCTCTACTTCGGCTTTGAAAACTTTAAAAGCATTTAATGCTTCATTTTTATTCTTAAGCAAATAGAGATACATATATCGTGAGTAATCATCTATAAAAGAGATGAAGTATTTCTGACCATACGAGTCCATGTCTGGACTACAAATATCTGAATGTATGATCTCTAATTTATTTGAACTCCTTTTGGCACCTTTTTTTGTCTTGTTGGTCTGTTTTCCCTTTATACAGTCCAAACAAGTATTAAAATTAGTAAAATATAAAGTATTAAGTACCCCACCATTTACTAATCTTTTAATTCTTTCTAAAGAGATATGTTCTAATCTCCGGTGCCACAAGATAGAGGAATTTTCATTCATAACACATCGTTTAATACCAGCTTGAACATGCATCACATCATAAGAAGCATTGTTTTGTAAATTAATACAGAAAAGACCATCAGACAATGTACCATTCCCAACAAGATCAGATTTGTAAAATAAATTAAAAGAAGTATCTGAAAAATTAAAAGAATAACCAAACGGTACAAGTCTTGAAACAGAAATTAAATTTCTGGAAAAAGTTGGAATATAAAATGTCTTTTCTAAACTCAAAACAAAACCACTAATTAAAATTAAACTACATGTTCCAATTGCCTCCACATGTGAACGCATCTTGTTTCCTGAATAGATGCACTGCTCACTACCCACTGGCTTCCTTAGGTTTTGCATACCCTGCAAGGTATTTGCAACATGGATTGTAGAAGCAGAATCAATCCACCATGTGTTATGATTAGCTTCAACTGTATTAGATTCATAACAAACAAATGAGATTGAATTACCTTTCTTCTCAAGCCATTTCTGAAACTTGGAACAATCCTTTTTCATGTGTCCTTTCTTCTTGCAGAAGAAGCACTTGGATTTCTTTTTTAATTTCCGTTTGAGGAGGTATTTTACCTTTCCCTTTCTGTTTGGGTTGCCCTTTGTTCTTCCCTTGTGTTGTTATAAATGCACTTTCACCCAATTCCATTGTTAGCCTTCCTTCTTCTTGAACACACATGGTCAATAGTTCATTAATTAACCATTTATCCTTATGCGTGTTATAGGATATTTTGAAGGGTCCATATGCTTGTGGAAGAGTGTTCAGTATATAGTGCACAAGAAAAGACTCAGACATTTCAACCTCAAGAGCTTTTAACTGAGCCGCAATATCCCTCATTTGCATAATGTGCTCACGCACACCTCTAACATTGGTAAGCCTCATAGATGAAAACTTCATAATTAGGGTGCTAGCAAGTGCTTTATCTGAAGTCTCAAATTGTTCATCAATTGCCTTCAATAATGCCTTGACATTATCATGCTGATCGACTGAACCTCGAATACCAGCAGAAATTTTAGTTTTTTATGAACATCATACTTAAGCGATTAGATCGCTCCCATCGTTCATAAAGAGCAATTTCAGCTTGACTGCTGATTTCGGTAATAATTGGTTCATCTTTCCGTATAGCATAATCAATGTCCATCCACCCTAAATGAAGAGAATTCTTTCCTTCCAAACCTTATAATTATCATCTTTCAACTCAGGAATGTCACATTTGATATCAGAAAAATTTGTAGATTGTATAACTGCATAATTAAATATACATGCTTATATATAATATGAATTGAGGCTAATAAACAGATATCATGTTCTACCAATATAAATCACGTTGTAAAATATAAATTAATGAACATAAAACTTGCCTGTGGACTAAAGTTTTAATTCAAGCATATTCATATTTATATATGTATATATAAATCTTTACAATAAAACTATCAAATTATGTTCCTTTTCCTAATTCCTGTGGGTAATTAAGAAAAAAATTTGATATTTTATTCTAATTAATCATATAAATATAATAAAAAAAATTCCTGTGGGATAAAATTTATTATATTAAATATGATTAATTACAAGTAATGTCATCTTCTTATACATGATCCTAAAATACTCAAAATATAATAATTTTGTATAATTAAAGATGCTGTGGCTAATCCTTAATTAAGCAAAATTATACGGATCATAGACATTTAATTTTAATCATAAATTGGTTATATAAATTGTATGAAACAATAAGACATAATTTTAATTATATGTCCCAAAATAATCAAATAAGTTGCATGTTATTATTTACTATAACATACAGAAACTACATGTCATATTACCAAAATAATAAAAATGACATGTCATACGAGTTCAAAAATAAAAACTACATGTCATATTAAGTCATTTCAAAAATGACATGTCTTATTATTTAACATAAGCAGATGACATGTCATACAATATCATGTAGAAAACGACATGTCATACTATTTAGCATATAGCAGATGACATGTCATATAACATTATCTTCAACCTCAGCAAACGTTTTTTTTTTTTTTCTTTATAGAAACAAATTATCTCTTATTTGATTTCAGAAACAAAAATCATCAAATCAAATCCTAAACCAGTAATCCAATTTCATAATGATTTCTAATATTATTATTAATCAATAATACTGGACAATAAATTCGATTTCCTAAATAATAACCCTTTAACCGAATTTATCAAAAACAAAGCAGAGACAATAACAACGGCTCTAATACCAAATATTACCTATTTCATATACGATCTATCATGTTTTACTAATCATAATAGCATATAGATCAAATGCGGAATTAAACCCAAAAGACATACCTCCTGCCATTGTTGTCTTTCACAATCTGGTGATGAAAAATTACTGGTTTATGGTTCTACTAAACCTTACAATTTCTATACGATGGTGTATATTTCTTAAAAGAAATTGTTGGCTTAGGGACCTAACCAAGAGCTGTATTTATAGGCTCTGCCCATCACAGAAACCATAAAAAAACTACCAGAAACTGTTAGAACGTGTAACCATTTAATTGCCAAAAACTGTCAGAACGTGTAACAACTGCTAGAACATATAATAAACTGCACAAAAACTGACAGAAACTGTACAACACACGTTCCCACTTATAGTTAAAAAATTCTAACATGCTCTTGACAGACAAGTTCGGTAGAAGACCACTTCTTCTGGTAAAAAAAACAAAGAATGCGAGTGATTACAAGTCATTGATTCGCTAGAAAACCCAATTTATATATGATTAAGACAATAAGAGGTATTCATCTGCTTGTAGGCTTCTAGCATTGGAACGTGCTTAAGTCTCGGCATTTTAGTCTTGGCATTTAGCTTGCAGGTTCTTCTACAACAAAATTTAGTCGCTCATGCAGTTTTCAATTCTATTTGACATATTTGTGATCGTATGAAAAACTTTTGTGCAGCACATCCCCCATTGGAAAGAGGTTCCTCCAGTTCTGGTATACATTGGCATAATGGTAATGTAATCCAACAGAAAGACAATTTACCCTCAAATTTAAGCAAAATTTGACTAATTAATTAATTGTTAATGAATCTGCAATCAGGGGTTTTTTGTAGCTTTCCCAATAGGCATGTTAGGATTGCCGAGTGTCATACTGTCCGAGGTATATGACTACATCTAGCTCTACATCTTAAACTGTCAACAGTGGTCTGTAAATAAGTCATGAACTTCCATTTCAGATATTTCCTATAAACATCAAAGGTATAGCAGGGAGTCTGGTTACTTTAGTCCACTACTGCTGCGATTGGATTGTTGCATACAGTTTTAGTTTCATGATAGAATGGAGCATAACAGGTATCCAAGACGCCCCACCCGCCTCATTTGCAATCTTCTCTCTCTTTGTTAAATATTGCTAGGTTATTCATGCTTATACAAGTGTGTGCTGGCTACTCCGACAGGAACATTTTGTACATTTGCTGTTGTTTCCGCTGCAACTGTAGTATTCATTGTATATCTGGTGCCGGAGACCAAGGGGCGAACACTTGAAGAAATCCAAATATCAATTACAAATTTTAATTTCTAAGTGACACATCACACTTCTGCATGCTATCAGAGAATCAAGCATAATGATAATATGTTGTCAAATTTCTGTACCATCATCAGTCAATTTATCACACAAGTAAAGCAAAATATTTTAACAAATTTTGCTGTAAGATGTTTTTATTATTGTCAACACAGATGAAATAAACTGTTCATATTACAATTTGATTTACAAATAAATACCTCGATCCAATGCACAACCAAAATTTGCCTATAACATCATGACCATGTTTTATTCTTTTAACATTATTGGATTGCAAATTTCCTTTTTTCTCTCTTCTTATGAAATTACTATTTTATTAGCCACGGGGGTTTCACCTGAAAGAGAAAAAGTAAATAATACAAGAGACAAGATGAAAAATATTCCCGCAGTTTTAACTAACTAGAACAAAAACATTATTAATATATTATAGCATAAAAATATCATCAATAGATTAAAAAAATTATGTCGTATGGATAAGATGGAGGGTATTAAACTCATTTCTTTCCGTCATTGACAATTTGGTTTTTAAATTTTGTCTCATCATCCAAGCTAATCCTAATTATCTCAATTATATGCCATTAAGATCCGGACTGTTATACCCCAATTCCGAGAAATATTTTCGCCCCGGAAAATAATAATAAATAAAAAAGTAACGGAGAAAAGAAAAATCCTGCCCATACAAACCACATAGTCTTGTGTTTCTTTGCAGAAAAGAAGATTCCTGTATTTCTTCCCGGAATCTACTATGTAGTTTCTGGAATATCCTACCAATCAACAGAACATTTCAAAGTCCAGTGCCTGCGAAGATGCAAAAAAGTTTACTGCAGTTTTCCGGCCAACTAAACCAAATATTGTTGCATTTTATCATTTTAATATGAGCTTAATTTAGAGATCTAAACTTGATTTAAAGTTTTGTCATCACATGGAACAGGAGAATCTCTCCAACGATTGTTAGATTATTAGCAACCTATTCAAAATTAGTCTTACTAAACATATTTGATCTGTTTAGGTTGGAGTTGGTGTGACAATGATGCCATCCCAGGAGGGTCGATTGCAATTGCATTCTATGCCAGCTCCATCTTTTCAAAAGCTGGTGAGTTAGACATATTTTGAATTATTTCAAAGAACCTGTAGAAAACAGATACCGAAGGTAATAATATATAAAATGACTTTTTTGTTTGTCATAGATCTTCCAAGCAACATTGGGACTCTTTCAATAGCATTCATTCAGGTAAATGACTCTCAATCAAATTTCAGATTCTTCCATTTGCAATTTGTCAGGCATATGGATACAATGTCTTTTACAGATTCTGATTGTTGGTGCAACTATGATCCTCATTGATAAATTCGGAAGAAAACCACTTCTGAAGGTAATATTTTCACAAGTGCATCAACAGTAGTCAGATAAAATAATTAGCCAGTAAACTTAAATTGCATTTCAGATATTTCCTATAAACATCAAGGGCTCAGCAGGAAGTTTAGTGAGTTTAGTCCACTGGGCCTGCAATCGGATTGTGACATACACTTTTACTTGTTTCATGATTCAATGGAGCCTAGCAGGTATCTCAAAACGCCCCACCGTCTCCTCCACAATCATCTTTCTCTTTGTTTCTCTGTCTATTTATGCTGTTGGCTACTACCACTCTGACAGTAACATTCTCTATATTTGCGGCCGTTTCTGATGCATCTGTTCTATTCACTGCCGGAGGCCAAGGGACGAACAGTTAAGAAATGCAAAGGTCAATCACAGAGTTTTCTTAGTGAGACATCACTCTACGTACTTACTGTCACTAAAAATAAATAAATAAATAGTTAATGAATGTTTCATTTGATTCATGCATAAATCTCTTGAACAAATTTATTGTAATATCTTGATTATTGTCGACGCAGATCGAATAATTAAAATCTGTTTTATTCAGTTGAAGTGTCCTGATACTTCACTGGGCTGGAGGATGGCCCAGAACAAAAGTTGGATTGGGATGAAACATTTGGAAGCCCAATTAAATACTCCGGCCCGCTTCTTAAGGTTTTTTGTCATTAACAAATTTATGCCTGATTAAAAGAAAAAACGAATATTTATATTAATTAAACATGGTGAAAGCTAAGAGCTATGATGCAACAACCTAAAACATAAAACTACTTGGAAAAGTACTTCCAGGAATCGTTAAAACTAAAAATCTTACAATATTTCACATCTCACTTCACTTGCATACGCAAATCATGCAACATTTTTTCAATTCCTTTTTTGCAATTTTCTGAGGCTTCTCTTTTCAACGATAAAGGAATTAATTATTATGAATTTGCATTATATATATATATATATATAAATTGATGATAATAATGGCATAGTGACAATGACGACACTCTATCTGATCTTAATTATATAATACAATAAAACAAAATCGGCGTGATTTTTTTTAATTGAATAAAAATGTTGTTATTCTTTTTCTAAATTTATAAAACAAATTATTATTTTGATATTAAGAAATCACTAATATTTGAATTTTTTTCAAATCAATTTATAATCACAAAATTTTTTTACAATATATTTACTTATACGTTGAATTTCTTTTCATATCTCAGTTTCCGTTTGTTGACCAATAGCTCTGCAAACTACTTTCATACTCATCATTATGAAAAAAAAGAAACAAATTCAATGTATAACATGTTAAGATAAGAATTAATTCACTGCGTGACAAGAATTTAATGAACGTGCTTGATTCGATTGCACTCTTTCATTAAATGTTCAAAAACAAATTATTTATCTTCTTTCTCTTTGATGCTCTGTGTATTTATGCTTATACAAGTCTGTTTTTGCTACTCTAACAGGCACCTTCGCCGTATGTGCTGCCATTTTCCATGCAACTGTCATATTCGTTGAGTTTCTGCTGCCGAAGACTAAGGGGCAAGCCTCAGTTAAATATTTTGTTTGCACTAACCATGCAGTGAACTTTGCTCGTATATAATGTTTCAAAGAATAATACATTACATTCTCCCAATGTGACGTAATACACAAATAATAACCAATACAACTTATCACATATCTGAGTTCTAGCTTTAATCCTATCGCAGAAAAGAAGTACTAATGGAGTCCTGTATTTCTTCCAGGGTTCGCCCTTTTGTCTCCGGAACCAACTTTGCAATGAACAGAACAGTAAAAAAACCAACGCCCGCAAAGATGAATAATGTTCCTGCAGTCATGCAGCCATCAAAATTGAATGTTCAGCACCAATGCCAATGTCCATGCATAAATTTTTCTTTGTGTGTGCCCGCAGGCGCTTGTTTCTCACCTGCTGAGCTCCATTGCATCATAAAGTTGAAAGTGTAAGTAACAATCCAGGAGCATGACCAGTTTGCCAAAATTACCAAGCTTCCGGCTGAGGCCTTGACATTTAAAGGAAATATCTGAAATGGAAATACTTCCTTTAATGAATCAAAATCCTTGATACTTTAAATTCTTCTGCATAATTCAAAAAGTTATTTACCTCTGACATTATAACAAATGGTATTCCTGCCATGCCTAAAGAGTTAAATACAGCACATCCCTTATTGGAGTAGCAATTGGACAACAAACAAAAATTCAGCAGAATTTGTAACTTTCAGCAAAAATAAACCTGAAGCAAAATGACAGTTATGAAATTCCGCAGGAGCTAATTACCAAGAAGCCGGTAAGAGCCAAAAATGGAGTGGCCTCCTGCAGATTCTCAACTTCCTGCTGACAAAATTACTTGCTTAACTTGCAGATCAATGTAAGGAGTATATTTATAAATGAAATTTTGAGAATTCGATTAAACCCGGAAGCAGTATGACAATCCGATAAGAAAGCAACCGAAGCCCATCCCAGCAGCTGAAATCTGAAAATGTCAGTAGTCCTTGTCATTTTTCTCATTGACCAACAAAATCAATGTTTGAAACAAATTCATTGATATTATAATACCATGAGAAGTGGTCTTCTTCCAGCTCTATCCATCAATAATACACCTATAATAACTGCTGGAATCTGAAAAAAGAAAGAGAACGTCTAAACTTCAAAATTCATTGGGCAGAATATTGAATTTTTATAATAAATAGTCTAGATAGTACCTCTATGATGGCTGTTGCTGTGCTTCCAACGCTAGTGGAAACATCTGTTGCAAACCATGCATTCGTATTATCATTTTCCTATTGTGTTCTTTATGGAGTTATTGCTCATAAATAACAAGAGAAAATATACCAGCTTGTTCAAATATGGTACTGGCATAATATCCCAATGCACTGTTCCCTCCCAATTGTTGTAGTAACATGAGGCCAACTCCAATCTAAGCAGATTTCATTAGTCCATTGAAAATTCAAGAGAAAAAAAAATGAAATGTAAAGTTTACATATTCGTTTATATGGCTTACAATGAGTGCATTCGCATATCTCCTCTGGAACAAGTCGAAAATTTTAGCTTCTGAAATTTGTTGAGAGGTTTCAATGTGATCCTGACAACGAATATAATTAATGAAAAAATATTACTTGCAGTTAAACTCTCTATTAAAACTCTGAAGGGGGAATTGATTATATCATACTCTAATATCCGCTGCTTCTTCAGAAATATCAGCATTTTTTCCCTGAGGTGCTGCAGGGCAGTTTCAAACTCCTTTTCTCTTCCAACTTTTACCTGCAAAAATTTCAGTTATGCAAACTCCCCCAAATTTGTTCCATCAAAACAATTTAAATGCACATCAAACAATTTGCTAAGTTTGGCTTACCAGCCAACGAGGAGACTCGGTAATGAAAAATAAACCCATAAGTTGCATTATGGACGGAATAGCACCTGAAAAAAATTACAAAAAGGAATCATCGCTTGAGTTGCACTATTTTCTACATGAAATTAACAAAATAAAGTAGAGAAAGTTACCAACTAAAGCCAAGGTACGCCAGGAAATGAGATTTCCCATGAAATATACAAGCGAAAATCCGAATGTTATCATCAACTGAACACTAGAAAAATTCAAAGATTATAATGTGTTCAGAGACATATTAACTTATCAAAATGGTATATTATCACCTGATGGAGTGCTGTAAATACTCCTCGAATATGTTTCGGTACTATCTCTGCAATATAAACAGGTACCTGCTTTGGCAGAAGCATGTAGTTATGACATCCTACCAGTTTCCTGACGGCTAAGTTTGAAACATCTGTACACTTACCACATAAGCAATAATCGCAATTCCTACTCCTAGAAAGAATCTCCCAAGATCCAGCCATAAAGCATCCTTGCAACAGAGATTAAATACCAATTTCTTCATCGTGGAAAACGTACGGTGTTTTGTATTATATTAATGATTCAGATGAAGAGAAAGAACCTTGGCAAACGCTATAGCAAGCCAGCCCACGGTACAAATTATTGTAGAGAAGCCCATTGCCTGTTTGTTTCAGGTTTTTACAAGTTATTGGAGGAGAAGAGATGAGTACAGAAACCTTGACTAATAGGGTGAGCAGGAAAACTTACAATTCTCCTACCAAATATATCTGTTATTTTTCCACTTAGCATTGCTCCTATTATTCCTCCAATTGTCATTATTGAACCAAAAACTGAATACTGCTTGCACGATGAAGCAAGCATGAATTTAGAAACAACAAACAAAATCAGTCGAAGGATATTTTGTAATGTAACGCTTCAGTTAAAATTCTTTTGATGATCACGGTCACTGATATCTATACAATAATAACAATAAACAAGATTAATTAATTTGATACTAACAGCTGCTAAAGAAAGGCCCAAGTCTTCCATGATGCCAGATTCAGCCGGCGATGAGTAACCAATCTGTAGAATCATAAATTTCAGCAATTCAGTCAAAGGTCAGGTGATCCTACGGCTGATATTTACTAAAACAAATATCAATCGATTCCACGCGTTGGGTGACCAGAAAGGAGTGGGCTTCGATAAAACATCTAATGGCTAAATAATAAAGTTGCCCAGTTGGCCCAATTTATGCTTTCTAACATTTTGGGCTTTTATACACGACTAGTAATTCTAATTTCTTCTCCATTTGCAAGCAGAAAATGTATGTTTAAGGTGAAATCCAGTCGGACCACGTACGTGCACATTATCAAACGCCATATTTACAATCATTTTAAAATTTAGGATATATATATACATATTTGATATTATGTTATACTAATTCGGTGGACATATGGTCTATTAACCATTGTATAATCAATCTTACCTCAAATTGTTTCCTTGAGCAAACTAATAAAATTTAAAAATAATTTCTAAATGGAGTAAATGAATCTTTTTAAAATTAAGCTTAAAATCTAATATTTTATATATGAATTTTTTTTTTTAAAAAAAAATTTGGGGTTTGGGGGGTCTACCGTAGGGAGATTCCCTCGAATGAAAAGGCATTGATCTTGTCTTAGTTCCCATAATTAATATAAATTCTCTGAAATAATTGGCAGATAAATACACAAAACAATATTAATAAGTAGAAGTAGAACAAACCTAAAATCAAAGGTTTAAATTTTAAAAAAAAAAAAAAAGTGAGATTTTATTGCCTTCATTGACTTCCAGTGAAATGAAGAAGTAGAAGATGCACGTGCGGTTGATGTTATGTGTGTGTATATATATATATGCAAGAAAGTTTACGAAACTTACAGCAATTCCGTAGCAGAAAGAGCCGCAGACAGCCAGCAAAGTGCTGAGAAGAAGAACTGCAGTGGCGGAGTAAAAGGTCGGCGATGAAGGCGACGCCGTCTCGCCATTCCTTTCAGGATTAGCTTCAAGCAAATTTGCTCGTACTCCTCCTTCCATTCTTTCTCTCTCTCTCTCAGCCACTTGATCAATTTCTTTTTGTATATTGTATTAAGGGAAAACATCAATATGTATATATATACACACACATAGATGGAGTTATGAAGTATTAAGAGAAAACATCAAATTTTTTATCCGAAAGGAAAAAAGAAAAAACAAAATCAGTGGGGGCCGTCCGGACCATAAGTCTACAGCTGGGCGTAGCTGGGATATATTAGGAAAAAGAAACCTAAGAAATTGACCAGAAAATGTCGACATTAACTTCAAATCAAACAGACAACCATAAATATAATTTATTAATACTTCTTCCTTATATATATATACATGTGAGTTTATAATTAATTAATAATATTACTTAATGAATCAATTTATTGTTTTCTTCCAAGTTTCAACTCTCTCTTTTCAAACTTAGTTGCTTCCTGCTAACGACTCTGCAATTGTCTATTGTAAATTTTCAATCAAATTAATAGTGTTAATCTTTGCTCGCTCAGCAACTTGGAGAAAATTACTGAAATTATTGCTCAAAATTATTCGTTAAATTCTGACTTTTTCTGTAGGTTGGAATTTTCATCCACCTAACGTGAATATTTGATGACAAAATTCGACAGTTTACCTAATTTTAAAATTTTGTGATATCATGAATTAATAGTTTGAAAATTCTGTGGTGAATAATAAGATTATATATGTTGCCCATATACAAAAGAAACGTTGGTTCACGTGGTACGTTTTGAGTTGACATAAAGAAAATGATAATATAATAATAATTAATTAGTACCAGTAATCGACTAATAATTGTTTCATAGACAGATATTCTGAGACTGAGAGGATGATTTCTCATCTCAGGCTCATAATTAATTAATTCTCTCTGTTGATCAAGAAAGATTTCTGAGACTATAATGTAATAGATATTACAATAATGATAGAAATATTTATATAGAGTCTGCTTTGCTTAATTTTATTTATATATATATATATATATAAATTTACTTATAAGATAAAAACAAATATTTCTGACTTTTGAGATAAAATAGATACCTTCTTATATTTAAATAAATACACGTATATTCTTTTACTTTTATTTTTATTAATTAATTAATTTATTTTATTATCATTTATATTCATAAACTTTTATACAATAACAATATAATATATATTTTATTTAAATATATAATTTAATCTCTATTTTAATATTTTTTTTTGATATACTTCTTTTAACTATAACAATTTAATTCCTATTTTATTATTTTTATAATATACCAAATACTAAATAAATTCTTTCAATTTATTATTTTGATAAAAGATATTAAAAAATGTAATTATTAAAAAAATTCAAACAATAAGTTAAATTAAACTTTTAATACTAAAATATTTTAACTTTCTTTTTTCAATTTTATAGTAATAATTTGATATTTAATTATTAAAAAAAATTAATTAAAATATTTTATTTTACACATAATATATTTATTTAAAAAACTATGTTAAATTCATTTTATTTTTTTAAAATATATGAAAAATATAAATAATAAATACATGTTATATATATTTATATATTACAAATAAAAATAATCAAAATTTTTTCTATTTTTAATTAGAATTAAATTATATTGGTTAATAAGAATATAAAGTATATCTAATTATTAATTCTATTAACAAATGACGCTAAATTTTCTTCTTGTTTATTTTTTATTTATATTTTCATAATTTTTTTTTTAAGAAAATATAATAAATTTAATATAATCTTTTAAACAAAAATATTATATATAAGAATAAAATGTTAAAATATGTTTTTAAATTTTTTTAATAATTAAATATTAAATTTATTGCTAATAAAAGAAAAAAGATTATAAATATTTTAGCATGAGTTTAATTTAACTCATTGTTTAAATTTTTTTAATATTATTTTATTCTAAATTTTTTTATTTAATAACAAATAAAAAAATTTTATTTAGTTTTAAGTATATTGTAAAAAATACTAATTAGGGACTAAATTATTATAGTTATAAAAGTATATTATGAAAAATATAAAAATAGAAAGTAAATTATTATAATTAAATAAAATATATATCATATTATTATTATATATAAAAAAATTTAAAAATATAAATGATAATAAACTAACGTCAAAAGAGTATATACCTTTTCTTAAACGTTAGAGAATATCTGGTTATTAAGTCAAACGTAAGAGATATTTGTCATTATCCCATTATTTATTAATAATTCTGCATAGCTACTGCCCAGTGAGTGTAATTGTTGCTTGTATTTCTTGTAATGTTCGTCCCTTGTAAACATTCAATTTAGAGATAATTAATTAAATCGTAGAGAGAATAATAATATTAAGAGAGGGATGGGGAAGATCATCCAGAATCAGATCAGCTCCATAATTCAGGGGAAAAATCATAAGTATATGCGACAACCCTGCATGACCAATTAAAAACAATATTGTATTAATTAATTAAGTTGCATATATATATATATATAGAGAGAGAGAGAGAGACTTCACGTTTATGTATGGGAAATATCTGAAACACTTTATTAACATCAGTCGTCTATATAGCTTGTTATGGAGACTCCACTTTTCACTATCAATAACTCGTTATTACTGATGAATTTCCTTCTTCCATTTCTTGGCAGCAGCAGAGACTTGTCAGAGAGAGAACAGGAGGGGTGATTTACGATTAGTAGTGACTGAAATTTCATCTTTAATATATATATATATATATATATTATGAAAATTAAGTAAATGAACAAATAGAAAATAATTACAAAGACAAACAACATCAATTTTACGTGAAAAATTTTTAAAAAATTTAAAAGGAAAATTTCGAAAGAGGGAGGCAACTTTCACTAAAAAATAAAAAAGATGTATAATAACTAATTATGCTTTAAAATTTTAAAATATGTATTCTAAATTTTGAGTCGGGTTTTAGACTAAACATGAGTCAAGTCAGACCCATACAGTAAACAAAATCCACACAATATACTTTCACTATCAATAACTCAGCTTATCTCAATATAATATATCTGTTATTAAATGTGAGTTAGAAATTCTACAATATATATATATATATATAGGCACACACACATGAAAGAGCTAACTAACTTACCTATCATTCATTTAATGTATCGTAAAGATTCTTCTTCAATTAAATGTAACATGTAAGTTGAAAAAACGATTGGGAAGTAGATTAAAAATTTTGAAACTGAAGTTGGGTTGCTTCAGAAGCCGGTGGTCCAGCATTTAATATTAAAAAGTATATATGGGACAGACAGGTATACTGTATGTATATGACGGGTTGACGAATGTTATCTCTAGTAATTTATTAACTCTCGCCAAATATTCATGACAATCCAATAAATAAAAGTGAATGATCGTCAACCCATGAAACAGTTGAATATTCAATATATATGAGAAGCACACATAATTTTAATTGTGTTCGAAGTCTTACTTCTATATATATAAGCTCTTAGATATGGGATCACATGAAACTGTTGCCAATATTTTCCTGTCTTCACTTTACAAGGAAGCAAAAATGGAAAATTTCTTCTGCAGCATGAACATTTCTTTGTCCACAATTTTTTTACTTCTTACTTATTTATGTTTTTAAGAAAAAATTATTTGTGGACTTGATTTTCCAGGTCAAATAGAAGGTTAGATAACATGTGAAACATTGGTAGGTAAACATACAATCACCGAAATTAAAGAGATTTCATATAAGAATGTGATTTAGAGAGACAAAAGTTGGACATGATTTAATTGTGAAAAATTATTTGAATTGAGGAAGTAATTAATGCAATTAATTACAACAAAATTTTCTGAAACAGCTCCTTCTTCCACCACCTCAATCTCAATCAAACAGTAATCACATGCTAGTTAGTTTATATATGCTTTCCATGTAAAAAGCATATTATCAAAAGCAAAATTGTCCCCATTGATAAGATGTGTACTAGAACAATAGAAAATCAATTGTTCGATCCTTTTAAGTCATAATGTTTTTAAATCATGGGTTACAACAAGATTTACAACTAATCTCATATTTTGCATCACAAATTGTTTTGGATTCGATCAAGAAAAGAAAACTTTCAAAGGGAGAGAAGAAGAGAGAATGAGGGCGAGAGCTTACAGCAAAACCACAAGAATAGGAACCGGTTGCAGCAACCGTCGAACGAAGAACAAGAAGAGCGGTGGCACTAGATCAAGAACTACTAGATGCACCATCTTCGACACCGTACGTTGTCGCTATCACCACTTGGTTGTTTAACAAGTGAGGTTTGGCTGGATTTCCCTTTCACTGAATATTAGTTTACATGTATGTTTGATACATACTCGTAGAAGATATTGTAATTAATGACCCACTTTTGCGTATAATATCAAGTATTATTTTAGCTTGCTGAAAATCAGAATGAATGTTATCGTACTTGAACATATTAATAAAATATATTCAGAATAAAAGAATTTCATATAGAATAATTAGCCCAAGCAATACCTGTGTACTGGGTTCAAATGCAAATGTTTTACAAGCTTTGTAATCAGATTATAATATATTTTGCCAGATCGAAGAAAAATCGATTCAAAATTTTCGTAAAGTACAAGATAATTGCAGGCAATATAAAATTCTTCAATGTGTAAATGTACGTTTTATGTTTATCATCTAATCTAATGGATACCATTTATCATTGATACTTGTATTTCTTCCAGTGTTCGGCCCTTGGTCTCTGGTACCAACTTTGCAATGAATACAACACCCAGGCCACAAATGGCCCCGTAAATGAAGAATATTCCTGAAACAGTGAAGCAGGGGGGAATTTTTCAGAATTTCGTTCATGATAAATTTTTGGGATGCATGGTTTCAATGAATTTCGGGGGAGGCTCAAAATAAACTAGAAATTTAAGAAAGATATTTGTTTTGATAAATTTTAGAACCACTAGGATCTGTGGCCATATTTAATTCCAAATTCGTTAATGAAATTGAGGGAGCATTAATTTACCTATTGAGCTCCATTCAAATAAAGAGTTGAAAGTGTAGGAAACAACCCAGGATCCAATCCAACTAACCAAAATGACGAGGCTCCCAGCTGAACCTTTTATATTTATAGGAAATATCTGAATTAAGGAAATCAAATCCCATCATTTAATGATTTTATCAATCAAGTTCAGGCAGAATAATAATTCATACACGACATAATTACCTCTAACATTATAATCCAGGGTATTCCTCCCAGGCCAAGCTGAAGAAAACCCAAATATGCCTAGTTTGTGGAACAAGAAAATAAATCTCATCAGGCTATATTTATTAAATTAATGTGCCAAATTTGAACAGCATAAATTCATACAAACAAATTAAACAAGCTGCATTACCAGCACACCCATAAGGACCAAAATTGCTGAGAGCTCTCCCCCGTAGTTTAGGTCCTGCCGTTTAGGTAAACAAAAGAATAACAAACCGGGCAAAAAAGAACAAGAAGGTAAAGAAGATAAGTATTAGAGAGATGCATATATAAAATCTTCGCAATAGGAGAAAACCTTGAATACAAATGCTAATCCTGTAATCAGACAACCCAAGCACGCTCCAGTAGTAGATATCTACATATATATATATAGTATAATTAATTCAGTGTCAGTTTGTGGATCAGGATCTAAAGTGCAACAAATTATATTTAAAAAAAAAAAAACAGTTTGATGTGTTTATCATTCTGACCAGTAGCATCGGCCGTCTTCCCGACCTGTCTACCAGGACTACTCCCAACGCAGTAGTTATTATCTGCAGAAGATCAAATGTTCATATTATCATTCTCAAAGTCCAAGTGTGTTTACTTCACATTTTCACGTTCAACACTACTTCTTTGAAGTCGATATCAATTTCAAAAAATATGGTTGTCGGCACTTAAGAATTGTCAATGCATGCATGTGTGTAAACATAATATAGGAATAACAATATTTGTGGAGGCTGTAAATAACCTGAACAATAGCTGCTGCTATAGTCCCAATCCTACTTGAAAAACCTGTTCCAAAATTAAGAAATTATTATAATTAAGGAAAATGTTTTTTCATCTCTTCAATAACATATTAATTTGCTTGTTTTAATCTATTATGAATCATTGAAACGAAGAGATAGATTAATTACCTGCCGACTCAAAAATAGTGCTTGCATAGAAGAGAAATCCGTAGACCCCTCCAAATCTTTGGAAAACAATTAGGCCAACTCCCACCTGCCAAAACAGTTTTGAAATGTCTATGAATCAAACAAGGCATACGAAATATTAACAGGCCGCAGGATTATTTATAGATAAATAATTGTTAGGTCTTACAATGAGTGAATGAACATATTTCCGTTGGAACATATTCAGAAATCCATCTCCAGACATCTGCCTAACAGAAAAGAAATTTGTATAATCCTGTAAATTAAAATATATATTAGATTTTTGCTTTGTTGCTGAAGCTCAGAAAAAGCTAATCATAAACTTGGAAAATTTTACTCTGATCTCGGCTGCTTCTTCGGAAATATCAGCATTCTCCCCTCTGAGGATCTGTAAAGCAGCTTCAAAGTCTTTCGTTCTACCAACTTTTGCCTGCAGGAAATTGCACATCATATATACTTTGAGCCTATTATTATAAACAATCTTGTATTATGTTTCACTTTTGCCTTCAATTCTTTGCTTTGGGCTAAATTTAACCAAATTGATCGAGCAAGGCTTACCAGCCATCTAGGGGATTCTGGAACAAAAAATAGGCCTGGGAGCTGTATTACACCAGGAATAATTCCTGCAAAATGGGAACTGATCACTTATAAAACCATTTAACACTTGGATACTACCTTGATATTGCATCAGAAATAATACAAATTAACTGGAGTTGCAGAATTTACAGAAGTCCGACCTATTAAAGCCAAGATGCGCCAGTTGACGAGAGAACCGAAGAGAAACGCAAAAGACTGGCCAAAACCCATCAATAACTGTAAAATGGACAGCATTTAGGCACCTAATTAAGCAGATTTGGTCTGTAACAGGATGCAGAAAAAGAAGACCTTCAAGCAGATTTGCCCTAATGCCCTTAAAGTTGTACCGGATTTAGAGCAGTTAATGACCCTCTAACGTGCTTGGGAGTAATTTCTGCAACATATATGGGTACCTATGGAGGAAGAGATTGCAGATAGGACTATTTGTCAAAGAGGTTTGTGAATTAAACAAGAATAAATATGTAAGAAGATCATAGGAATTACTGCATAAGAAACAAGGCCAATTCCAAATCCCAGTACAAATCTTCCAATGTCTAGCCACTCTGCATCCTGTCAAAAAGCTAGCATTGAGAGTTTGTAATTTCTTTTGAAAAAAAATAACCTTGGAGGAAAAGAAAAGGAAAGGTATGAAACCTTGGAGAATATCATGGCAAGCCAACCAGAAATGCAGAACACTTGTGAAATTCCCATTGCCTGCTTTACAATATTAATCAATATTATTTACTGATAGATTGGAAAATTATATGGAATTAAACTTCAAATACTAGGGAATTGAGAAACTTACACCTCTTCTACCAACAAGATCTGCGATCCTCCCACTCAAAATTGCACCTAACATTGCTCCTATTGTTAATATTGAGCTGAAAACAGAATACTGAACTCATGCAAAAATATTAGCATAAATTAGAGATATATGTTTGTCTTCTCAAATATTAATTTTGTTCCCAAATTAACAACCAGTTTAATTAATTAACCATATATACGTACCATAACATGTTGGCAGCTTAATATATAAATTGAATCACATAGCCAACATTCATGTGAAGGGAAAGAATGCAAACTCATTTAGAGAAAACTGCCTTGTTATAATAAACGATTAATCAATAAAGGAATATAATGTGATAATTATTCCAACAAGAAATTAGAATTTTCTCTTTATTTAAATTCAACTGAATATCGAAGAATTATTTGACAATATATATTAGTATATAGGGTAAAAACCTTTTAGTTCCTAAGGTAAGTTTTGCTTTAATACCCTTATAAATATTAGTAGTTTTGAAAATACTCCTAAAAGAATTAAAAGTTTTATTTAATGCCCTTTTAATCCCAAAAGTTTGTTTTAATACTCTTATAAGTCCTAATAGTTTCAAACATACTCTTAAAAGTTATCATTTTATTACAAAATGACAATTATATCCCTATATAATAGTTATTTAAGAAAAAATAATTATTAAAAATTAAATATAAATAAATATTAGTATTTTAGATTCATGAATTTATTTATTTTACAACATAATTATATTACAAATTTAATTTAAATAAAATATAGGTATATTTTTAAAATGTAAATGAAATAATAAAAATAAAAATAAATAAATATTTATATTTCAATTTTCTATAAAATATTATTATTATTTAATTAATTAATATATTTTATATAAATATATTATTAAGTAAATTGTATTTTATCAAATTTTAACGATTTATTAGTTATTTTTCTTAAATAATTATTATTATACAAGGCCAAAATATAATATATTTATATAACGCACGTTCATTGAATAAATAGTAATATTATTTTAGTAATTTATTAATAACATAATTGTATAAGAAAAAATAACAAATAATTTTTTTAATAATATTATAAGTTATATTTCTTAAACAATAATCATTATATAGGGAAATAATTGTTATTTTATAATAAATTAAGACTTTTAAAAATATTTTAAAATTATTAGGACTTATAAGGATATTAAATTGGTCGTAAAAACTAAAAGAATATTAAATTAAACATTTAAAATTTTTAAATATATTTTTAAAATTATTAAAACTTACAAGAATATTATATCAAATCTTAAGAGATCCTATTATATAATGGTAGGCGATTCACATCTTTTGTTTTACTCTTTGTTATGTTTTAGTTTATTAATAAGTACGGAAAAATTTTGGTCCATTAATTTTGTAACTGGATTTTGAGGTTGGGAGTTGGGACGACAACATCAAAATTAAAGATTAGATAGATAGATAGATAGATAGATAGATAGGTACGTAATATGATGGTCCACGTTAGGGGTGGACCAACTCTAGTCATTTTCAGAGCAGGGCCAGCCTTAGCATAAACCTACCTAACTCTTATCATACGTACTCTTAATTCTTAATTCTTTGCGCGCCCTAGCTAGTCACCGTTGATCTATGTATACATAGTATATATTCTAATGGTTATTTGAGAAGTGTAATATTACATTTTTACTAAAGTGGCTTTTCACAAAGTAGTAATATAACTAAATATAGTACGACAATATATAAGAAGAGAATATTGAAAAGCAGTTTTTAGACTTTTGTTACTGAAAACAGTACTTGCCTCGGCTGTGGTAAGGCCAAGGTCTTCAATTATTCCAGACTCAGCAGGCGATGAATATCCCACCTGCAAATCCAAGCAAATTCAGGAGCAAATATGTATAGTCTTAATCCTATCCGAACAAAACTTTCTGTGACCTAATTAAACATAAATTTGTAACATTCAAAAGAAAAAAAAAAATAATTTACTAATTTGACTTGACTTTTGATCAGAACTAATTAAAAACTTTTGAATGTTGAAGTACGAGCAGCTTACTGCATGGCCATAGACGTAGGAACCGCAAACCGCGACTAAGCTGCTGAAGATAACCGTAAGAGTTACAGGCGATGAATGTTGAGTTTGCAGCAGCAGCAGCAGCAGCTCTTCATTATTGCTGTTATAGCTTGCCGTGGAGACTCCACTATTCACTGTCAGAGAACTCGTTATTACTGATGAATTACCTTCTTCCATTTCCGGACAACAGAGAATTGTCAGAGAGGAAAGAGGAGGGATGATTAGTAGTGAGTAGTGACTAAAATCTCCTGCTCATCCTTTATATATATATATATATATATAACCAATTTCCCATTGAGTTTTACCATTGTAACACTTACTTACCTCCTTGTTGTTTGCCCTAACGATAACGCAGATACTTCATGATTTAAGAGTAAATAACCTTATTATTAACCCTAAAGGCAAGAATACTGACATCACCTCTTTTGTGTGGTCCCCAGTCTATTGATTGAAAGCCAAATAAAAAAGCCAATTAAATTCATTTTCAAATGCTCTCAAAAACTTGGTGTGGCAAATGAACTCATCTCTAGTTTGGCAAAATTCTGACAAATCTCAGCTAAATGATTTTTTTAATTCAGTCAAAATCAGTTTGATATAAACATAATGACTCAAGTTTCATTTACATATCGTCTTTGCTCAAAAATTATGGAAAATTAAAGAAAAAACAATTACTGGTCCTCAAAAATTCTACAATAATTATTGGAAATTAAATATGCTTCCAGCTGAAAGTCCAAAGTTTGAATGATAGAAGTTGACTATCTGTTAGTGTCAGCCCTTTGAATTAAAATACTTACATATATGAGAAGTGAGAACCACCAAATTTTATTTGTCTTCGAAATCTACTTCTATATATATACACATGAAACTCTTGTCAATGTTTTCCTGTTTTCACTTAACAGGAAGCAAAACTTTAAAATTTCTTCTGTTGTATGAATACATTCCTTTGTCCACAATTTTTTTTAGTTCTTACTTATTTTAATGTTTTGAAGAAATAATTATATACGGACTTGATTTTCTAGGTCGAATAGAAGATTAGATAACGCGTGAAGTATTGGTAGGTATACATACAATCTCTAAATTAAAGAGATTTCATATGCGAATATAATTTAGAGAGAAAAAAATTAAGTTGGACATGATTTAATTGCAAAAGATTATTTCAATTCAGGAAGTAATTAATGCAATTAATTGCAACATAATTTCTTGAAACAGCTCCTTCTTCAACCCGTCCCAATCTCAAATCAACAAGAAAAATGCAGGCAAATTACAGTAAATGAAAATTAATTTGTGATGGAAATCAAATGCAGGCAAGTATATGCATTTACTTGTTAAGGGAAACGGGGGTACAACCTTCATATCTTTTCATTTTCATGAAGAGGTATACGTGAACAGTCAAAATTCTCTCCCCTTTAATTTGTACAACATTTGAAAATACCAACAATTGCATCAATTAATTAATCATTAATTCATGGATGCTTGAATCTCTTCCAAACTTCTGCCTTTCGTTTCAGGGACATACTTTATAGTAAAAATCATTGATACTGCGCAAAATGCAGCATACAGGAAAAATACGCCTGATAGATATATATATATATATATGTATCAGAAAAAACCAACCATTTTAGAAAATATTTTAAAAGAAATTAAAGATAAATAAATTAGAAATAAGATGCAAAAGTTGAATGTAGAAAGAAAGACTACTTACCATATGAACTCCAGTTCATGAGGAAGATGAAAGAGCAGGAAATAACCCAAGAGCCAATCCAGTTCACCAGAGTCACCAGGCTTCCACCGGGTCCCTTTATATTGAGTGGGAAAATCTGCAACAGAATTAAGCAATCTGAATTAGGGGCACGCCAAACTAATATATATTAATTCATAATTAATGACTGAAAGATTCAGTATAATGTTAATTACCTCAGACATTATAACCCAAGGAATTGGACCCATCCCAAACGAAAAAAAGCCAATGTATATCTGAAGTCTCAGTTTGCAAGAAATTAATGTTAATAATGCAGCTTACTCTGAGTGTAATTGATCATAATTCAAGAAAGGTTACAAATTCATAAGGTTACCAGGACTCCAGTGACGGCAAGGACTGGAACCGCGTCCGGAGCCCAGTTATATTGCTGTTGATAAAAAAAATTCAGTCTGTTAATTAGGAGCTAGATGGAGTTGATTAATATGACTCGTTAAACGTAATTAAGCTTGATGATTACCTTCAACAGGAAGGAAAGTCCAGTTAATACATTGCCAAGGAATAGGCCAACTACAGAAATCTGAAATAGAAATAGCAGAAGAGGGATTGAGTTGAGTTATGTTCTTCCATTATTAGTAATGATGAAAATTTTCACCAATGATTAATTACCATTAAAAGGGGTCTTCTTCCAGCTTTATCCATCAAGCTTGCTCCGAATGCAGTGAGAACAACCTGTAGAGAAGCATATAGAATACTTCCAAGGCTGGGAGAAACTCCTGTATTCATAAATTAACTCTTGACAATTAGAATGTTCATAAATCGAAATTAACCAAGCGAAGTCCTAAAAGATGGATCTATTATACCTGCAGATACAAAAATTTGACCAGCATAGTAAATATATCCGTTGATTCCAATTGCTTGCTGAAACACCATTAATCCAACTCCAACCTGATTGAAAATGTTTTGAGAGTCAAAGAATTAGATAAAATCAAATATTAGCAGATCACCAGACTCGATAATTAATACAATTGTTAACGTAGGAAATGGATTCAGCTTCTGAAATTATATATGCTTACAATGATAAAACGGATGTTACTTTTATTGAATAAGTCTAGTATACCAACTTTGGGAAGTTGATTTAGAAGTGCTAGGGATTCCTGTAAATTGAGAATAACTTAGTTAGATCACCCAAACCGGATGCAAATTAAGGAAGAGTGAGTTTAAGCATAAATTTTAAGAAATTGGACTGGAATCGAGTAGGTACTAGAATGTCAATCTGTTCTTGAGAAATATCAGCATTAGCTCCGCGAAGTTGGCTCAGTGAAGCTACAAATTTGTCATTTTGACCAACCATTGCCTGCAGCACAGGAATCCCAGAAATTCTTACCAATTGGATTTGTGGAAAGAGAAATTGCAAAAAGTACAGTAAAGCTGAAACTTGATCTTACCAGCCATCTTGGAGACTCGGGAATGAAAAAGAGGCCTAGTAACATAACCAAGCACGGAGAAATTCCTGCAAGAAAACCCTACTTCAATAAGCCTTGTTACCAAGTATTTTTTGTCTTTCATCACCAAAAAATAAAAATAAAAAAAAAATTTTGTGTTAATGTGATTCTGGAACATGGACAATACCAATAAGTGCCAGTGTCCTCCAGGATACCAATGCACCTGCTACAAAGGAAACAAGCGTCCCCATGACAATAAAAAGCTGCAGAGAAGGTAGTGGGTAATCAGAAGACTAAACAAATTAAGAATACTTCTCCATGAACTTGGGGAACGAGCGTCACCGTGACAATATAAAAGGCTGAAGATACGATTTTTGAATTCGGTACCTGATTTGCTGTTGCTAGTGCTCCCCTGAGGTCTTTCGGGGTTATCTCAGCTATGTATACTGGCACCTATTTGTTTAGTGAGTGCAAGAACTGGTGCTGGTGAATTTCCATTTTGGGTAATTTTGTCAGGATACAAAGATCAAACAAGGAAATTACAGCATACCACGTAAGAAATGACTCCTATTCCACAGCCTGTCAAAAATCTCCCAAAATCTAGCAGTGGAATGGCCTATTGACAGAAACAGATTGGAATGAATTGAATGTTGATTCAATCTGCATGTAAGAAATCTGAAAAACTGAAGTAGAACTAAGACGCATACGGAAGAGAGGGAGACTGCAAGCCATCCTGCAATGCAAATAATGGATGCTATCCTCATGGCCTGCAAACGCACAAAGCCGGCAGCATTTAGAGGGTGAGTAGGTAATAGGCCAAGGTTCAAGGTAGAGTAACAGGGCTTCTGCATTTTTTCCTACCCCTTTCCGGCCAACCCAATCAGCAATGCGTCCACTCGTAATTGCACCAATGATTGCACCAATAGTCAATATTGACCCGAAGATTGAAAACTGCAAATGACAAAAATTTGTCCATTATCATCACTTCAATTTCCAATGTCCCCTGAATTGATCAATATCAAATTTACCTCTGAATAAGACTCTTTAAGGTCAGCCATCATGCCAAATTGGGCTGGTGAAGAATATCCCACCTGAAACACATATTTTACAATCATTATAATAGCCAAACAATATATATGGATCATTTACTCGATGTATTATTACTTACGCACGATCCAAACTCAAAAGAGCCACAAACTGCAATTAACGTACTGAGTAAAACCACGCACAATCCGCCATCTTTATTTGGGCATTTTCCTTCTGCAGCTGCATTCTTTCTGTCAATCAATGGGGCGTTTAATTCTCCATTTCCCTTCCTTGGCTCCGATGAGTTGCTATTTCCAGTTTCTATATCTTTCTTTGTTGCCATTTGTCCTGTTTAGTTCAACTGCAAGCAAAAAACAAAAAAGAAAACTTCTGGACATCACATTAGGTCGTCCATTATAGCATATATATATGTATATAAACACACACGCACACACACGACATGCAAGAACACAAGATGGAGTAATATTGCACAACCGTAACTAGTACTATGTTTGGCTGCTGAGAAAATCAAACTAGAAAGTTGATATGATTTGTATCCAGGCTGAGTAGAGTTATTTATGTACTAGAGAATTCTATTGGGGTTTGACGTGTATATGAATCAATCTGTAAATTTATAATTTGTGTGGATTATTTTCTTTTTTGGCATTTTTTTTCCAAGAATAATGGATAATGATTGAATCGCATTCTATAAAATAGGAGATTTGGATTGTAAGAATGGACATAAGTTAATTTTCTATTTTTGGGCAATCTATATGATTTTTATCAGGAAATTTTACTAATCTGATTTCGAAAAGAATGTAAAAGTAATTAAATTATCCACTGATATTAATAGACGCTTAGCACAAGATATATATAAAAGACGAGTTGCATTAAGTTTTTAAAAAAATAGAATAATTGATTAAAAGAAAAGAAAAGAGAATTGACGCATACCTCGAAAGAGATCAGAAAAAATCCAGAAGAGAATTGAGTTGAGAGTCATGGATGATAAAAGAGAGAAGAATTGGAGTCCATTATTTTGGAGATAAAATAAGGATGGTATAAAGGAGATGTTTAAAATAAAATAGAACATAAGAATTTGAATATAACTTGAATACAACACAAAAAGGACTTCTTTAGGAAAAAAAAAAGAAGTTGCTGTATTTTCTGTGTTATATCTTAATGTAAATACTAACTAGTACCTGAATTATATTTTCTCTGTATATTAAAAATTTTTACTCTTTAAAATCGTATCAATGTGTGAGATTCATGGGAGGAAGATACAAAGACATAAATGAATCAGTAATGATGGCAGAAAATATGACAGAAAAAGGTAAGTAAGAAGGCTCACAGTCCATTGGAAATTAACTAAAAATAGAAGTAATTCTATTACCTGAACTGAAGTTTTTACAAATGAAATTTTATATACATAAAAGAAAAAATCTATATATATAACTATTGTTTGCCTTCTTCTGAGAGAAGGCTTCTGACGTAATATTTTTTGGTCCCTATTCTCCTATTTATATAATAACGAGTTGATGATGGGGATATTGCAACCCCTGGCTTTGTTAACCATTCCTTAATAACTAACTCTTGTTATGAATAGATGAACGTATGGTGAAAATTTATCAAACTATTTCAAGACCACTATATATATAATTTTCTTTCTCCTCGGTAACTCAAAAAGGATTATTTTGATTCAACTATATATTGTCTTTTTCTTTTTTATTTTACAAAAGAGCTAGATAAATATATAAAGTTCATGCCATGAACAGAGCATACAATCGGTAAAAGCATCAATTTAATGTTTCACAATCAGCCACTTTCTGCAGAACTTGACATATAACTCGAGCTCACGCTGATCATATCTCTTTTAAAAGAAGCAACATATGATCCAAGAGCTGAACTACTTGGAAAATCCATTTCCAGAATCTTGACAATCTGGTCCATTGTTGGCCTAGCTTGCAGCATCGGATGAGCACAGATAACGGCAGTGAAAACATAATTCTTCATCACTTCTGGCAATCCCAGTTCAGACATATTTTCTTCAATAACTTCCAATGCCCTGCCTTCTTTCACTAGCCCCCAGGCCCAATCTGCCAAGAGCACAGTTTTTCCCTCATTTGTTTGGCATGGTTTTTTACCACTCAAAAGCTCAAGCAACAATATTCCAAAGCTGTAAACATCGCTTCTCTCCGTTAGCTTCCCGTATAAAGCATACTCTGGAGCAACATATCCGAGAGTTCCAGCTACCCTGGTGGTTAAATGCGTCATTCCTTCAGGATTGAACTTCGCCAGGCCAAAATCTGCTACTTTTGCTTCAAATGTTTCATCCAAAAGGATGTTGCTTGCCTTGATATCTCTGTGAATGATCGCAGGTTGCATGCCATAGTGCAAATAGGCCAATCCTCTCGCAGTTCCAAGCGCGATCTTCTGACGTATTGGCCAGCTTAGCTTTCTCATTCTTGATCCGAAAAGATGGTCATACAGGCTTCCATTATGCAACAAATCGCATACAATGATTCTTTGATGACCTTCCAGAGGAACTGTTGCTGTACAATAACCTCGCAAAGCAACAAGATTCACATGCTTAACACTAGCTATAATTTCCACTTCATGTTTGAAATTGGCATCTCCAGCTTTTGAACAATTTTTGAACCTTTTGAATGCAACTTCAGTTCCATCTCGTAATATCCCTTTATAAACATTCCCATATCCTCCCTTTCCAATAATATTCTCCCTGGAGAAATTCATTGTAGCTGCTTTTATTTCCGTAATTTTGAACCTGACCAGATTGCTACCTCTGCTATCCAAGACCAAACTAGCCTCATCTTTCACAGAAAGTTTCTCCTCTTTCTCTTCACATTTCTTTGTTCGAGTCCAGAGAAACCAAACTGCAGATAAAGCTCCCAGGATCCCAATAAGAGAACCTAACACAATGCCAGAAATAACAACGCCATGCACCTGGAAATTGGATCTGGAGGATGACCTCGCCGAAAAATGAAGCGAAAACAGACACCCGGCAGTTTCTCTATTTGTTGGTCCAAACTGATTGATAACGGCAGCATACATTGATGGATAACCTGAACAATCCGAGAAATTTCCACTTCCAGCAACGTAAGGCAAAAATTCCCTGAGACTTAACAACTTGCTTGTACATGATTCACAAGCAAAACTGGTTTCTAGAGATTGATTACAATGAAGCTTAATCTCCCGCAATTCAGATTCAGGAATTAGGCTCTCAAACTGTGCCAGAGATGTAATGTTCAAACAAGCCTCAGAAATCCAGTCCGGATGATACCCACAGGCAGTTTTGATATCAAAACCATGTACAAACTCAGAAACCAAGTTCCGATAATCTTCCCAGCATGCCTCAGAAGTTTCGGGAGGTGGAAGGAAGTATCCATTGGTTCGGAGATACTCAGCTCGAAGCAAACGGATTCCTTCAAGAATGTTTTGACACTGTGTATGCATGCCAACAAGCACAGGCCTTTTAGGACTTTCATTCGCTAATTTTCGGATAGCATCAAAATTCAGCGGACAAGAAGCTTCAACAAGGTTTTCCTGTAAGATTATGTGAGCATGAGGAATTGAAAAACTGGAGCTGGAAATTGATAAACCTGATCCTAATAGAAAGAAAATTGACCAGAAAGTTGACAGGAAGACTGACATTATTACAAGGCTGAGGTTTGATAGAATCTGAAGGCCATAATAAATTTCTGAAAGTCTAAATGGAGACCACAAAATAGGAGTTTAATTCCAGACGTTCCTGGTTTTGGGAAACCATTAGCTTGCTTTCTTTCTTTTAAGTATAATCTCCAATGGCCGGTTTTGTCAGATAGTAAATGGACAGCAACTGATCTATGTGTTGAACTGGTCTTAAACAGAATTAAGAAAAGAGAAATAATCTTTGCATTAAAATTATTTATAATTCTTTGAATTGATCATAGTAACTTTTGTCTTGATTCCAAATCCCGAACCACTCCTTTTTCCCATTTGGGCTTCGAAAATGAAACCTCTAACTCATAATCTGGTTCATAGTCATGCATGTAATAAGATTTTAGAAGGGTTTATCCTTTGCTTGGAGCTACATGATTGGATAAGTGCCACGTGTGAAGACAGGAGACATTTGGGGTTGTATGGTTTAAGACAAATGAGAAATAAAACAAGTGTTTCCTGGTTCTACAGGTCTTAAATTTATATATTGGCCCTGCGCTTGAAGTTCGGGCTAGCTTTGAACAATTATCCAACAATAACAAACTCCGTAGTAGGTAATATATATATATATATATAGATATATATGAAAGTGGAATTTAAACATCTTATTCTAAAGCAGACAAAACAAAATTAGCCAAAAGTGTTACGTTGTTTGTCAACCGGTAAGATCTTCTTGAATAATAGAAGAGATTCGAGTTTGAATTCGACTCCCGTCAAAATTATAGACTAAAAACTACAGTATCCCAATTTCAGATGGATCCAAAATTACCTATCGAACATATCCCCAGCGAGGTCTTGAATTCTGGATCTCATCGAGATTCCTGACCCGACCAGGTTGTGAACTCTAAATCTACTAGAAAGCAGATTATACATGTGTGTGTGGAAGAAAAAAAAATTGAGTTTCTTGAAATTTCTACATCCCTTAACGTTCTCTCGAGTCTAATCAATGGGAATGCTAGGGCAGCAAACTGGGACCATATATGATTTTGATTATTAAACATACCTAACAGGGATGCAGCATTTTTCATGTCAACCCAATTAATATTTTGTTAAAAATTCAATTTTCTTCAAGCTGCAGGACCAGACCTGCAAGATCTGTAATCCAACCACAAGCTTCTCTGCAATAAGATACCAAAGGTGGCTGGTAGTACTGTTTCCTGCTCAAGCATGCTCGCATATGGTGGAATTCCATAACTAAATATAAATTAGTAATAAATATATAAAACATCTAAAGATGGGCAAGCTGCAGCATCAGTTGCTTGAGTATATGCTGTCAGCATCAGTTTTTTTTTGCTTTTTTTACTATGGACTACAGTTCCTTGATATTCCTATTTTATTTTATTTTAGTCAAGTTATTCTGACACGGCAAGAAAAAACATGTTTTCTCAATATTTTTATATTTTTTAAAAACATATTTGTGAATATATATGTTGTACACGTATAATGTACCATGATGTTGCAAAATAAAGGAAATAACATTTTCACTTTAATTTCCAATTATAATTTAAACCCGTTTTATATTGAAAAGATAAAGAAGATAAGATAGAGAAGTATTGTTGGAAGATTTAGATGGTAAATAATAGAGTGAAAATAATTTAAATAGTAAATCAATTAATTAGGAAAAGTTGGCAAAACTTAAAGCTGATAATTTAATACTTGTAGTCTGTAATAAGTGAGGCATGGCAGAGTCAAGGACCTACTTAGCCGGGGAGCATAAGAAGCTTTCAAGCATAAAAACTCATTGAGGACGAGAATACGGGGAAAAAAAAATCAAAATTATGAAGTTAGTCCTTTAATTTAGATAAATATCAAAAATTCCCCAAAAGGTTTAGCAACGTTTGAATTTATTACAGCCGAGAGCTCAAGCATCGTCCCCTCTTTCTCCCTCTCTTAGTACAGTGAACGTATGTGAAAATGTGTTTCAAGGTTGAGAGCAGAAGTCGCTGAAGAGCATTCAACACTTGTCAGAAAGACAGAAGACCAAACCAGCGACTATTGCGGGACTCGAGAACGAAGATGTAAGAAACAACAAAGCCAAGTTCTCCGTACATTGCATTACAATAAAATACGAATAATTCAAAATTTTTCTCTCTTCTACTTTTTCATTTATTTTTCTCAAAGAAAGAAATAACAATAAATGAAACTTTCTTTTTTCCCATATTTAGCTTTCTTCTTGTTGTTGATTCCCTTATCTGACTGACTTCCCAGATACAGACGTTATTCAACCGCTGAGTTTGTATCTCAAGATATGCGAAAAAAAAAAAGCCTGCAGACTCTTTAATGCATGTATGCATGGTAACCTCACTCTTTAATTTTCTCTTCTTTCATTTTAATTTTTTGTTAGTCTCTTTCTTCTTGTTGTGTTGAGTGTTTCTGTTTATGGCAAACGGTACCGGTGGTAAAGCTGCTTGCTAGATCACGGTATGCGTGTATTCTTCTCCATGTTCTCTCATTTGGTTATTGTCTTATATCTCTCATGTCTAAAGTAAATATATTTCTTTTTCCCTTTTGCTATGTTGATTGGGTTTAAGTATATGGGTCTGCAGTGGTGGAGTAGAGATGGAGATTGTGGCCTTTTTTTGTGTTTGTTTTTGTTTATATATGCGATTTTTTTAAATTTTTACTATTTTTGGAATCATAAGCTCCTGGAATTTGAAGACTAGTTTGCGGGTGGGGGCATGTTCTAATAATCCTTTCAGTTTGCTTTTTCCAGGTGCTTATTGAGTGCTAGCTTAGATTGCTCAGATTTTCTGTATTGATTTGACAGAATAGATACACAGATTTTGCTATTTTATTATTACTTCAGATTGCCATCCCGAGCCTGCTTCTGTTTTGATGTTTTGAGATTTGGCTGGTGGATATGGGGACTTGTTTAGATGCCTGCGGATAGAGAGAAAATTTAGATGTTTTTAGCTCTTATTATTGTTTATCATGTGATTTCTACCTTTTATGCAATCTTCCTTAATCTGAGTTTTGCTGGTCAGGTTTGGAAAATCTATATGCATATGTGGTAACATAGGGCATATCTCTCCTTTCTGTGGGGTATTTGTTACTAATCTTCATGTTTTCCTCTTTATTATGAAATTTATTTTCAAATAATCCTTTTTTTTCTCCTTTTGGACATGGATGGTTCAAGTTTTCTGTCTCTTTTGGGCTGTTTAAATTTTCCCATGACCATTTAGTGGTCTTAATCATTTTCCAATCTTGTCTTGGTCTCTGTTCCATATCAAACAGATTCCTCCATCAAAGTTTCTACATGGATACATTCTGAATCTTTCTTTTGTTTGGCTGGTTGCACATTCTTTGGCAACATTGCCATTTGCCACATTTTTAATGCAGGAATAGGGCTAAGGATTCTGGTGATATACCTGAGAAAAACTCAAAAGATGAGATTGCTTCGGTAACACGTAATAAATGATCAACAATGCTTTCATCCTCTGCTTCAGCCGGTGGTAACTATTTTCCATCTTTTGATGTTTTATGATCCTTTATGTGTCAAATCCTAATATGTAAGCATGCAAACATGGTTGGTTTCTACATCCATTGTGTTTTCTTTCCCATCTTTTGTAGATCTGAGATGTTCAGACATTGAAAAAGAGAGACAAGATGAATCATCTCCTACAGGTGTTCTAGAAGCTTGCTTCCCAGGATTGGAAGAAGACACAGCTTCTTCCAAGGACAACTCCACAGAATCAGAAATTCTTTGTCCAAAAACAAGGGCACTTACTAACTGGGGCAGGTTCTTCAAATTATGGAAAAAAAGATCTACCAAGCACTTAGGTCTATTTCCTTCTTTCCCCATGTTAAAGTTATCAAAAGAAAAAAGCAGGAGTACTCGAGAGGATCCGGAGATGACACATATATACAATTACAAGTCATCACTGAAGGAGTTCACCTTCTCTGAGCTCCAAACTGCAACTCAAAATTTTAGCAACGGTCTGTACTTTTACCTTCCCTTGGTATCAGCTTACTTTGTAATATAGCACACATAATGTGGTAGAATTAGGAATACTTCTAGCAAAATTGTTTCTATAATATTGATTGCGACATTCATGTGTACATTTGATGTAGATTAGTTGTTGCAATTCTTGTAGAAAATATAATTGGAAAGGGTGGCTATGCTGAAGTCTACAAGGGTCGTTTACAAGATGGCAGGCTGGTTGCAATAAAGCGACTTACCAAAGGAACCGTAGATGAGAAGACCTGTGGCTTTCTGAGTGAAATTGGTATTATAGCATATGTAGACCATCCAAACACTGCTAAGTTGATCGGTTGCGATAGTGATGGAATGCACCTTGTCTTTCAGTTATCTCCATTGGGAAGTTTAGGATCCATTCTTCATGGTTTGATCTACACTTTTCTTTCTACCCTTTGAATTTTTAACTATGTTTATGTGTTCCTCAAGCATTTTTAATTACTTTTTCCAGGTTCAAATGATAAACCAGATTGGATTAAAAGATATAAAATTGCTTTGGGGACAGCAAATGGTCTGACATATCTTCATGAGAGTTGTCAAAAGCGGATTATTCACAGAGATATTAAGGTTGATAATATTCTACTCACAGAGGATTTTGAGCCACAGGTATCTTTCCAGTTTCACAACCGAAAATGATCAAACAGTAAATCTCCAGTCATTGCTGGAATTTGTGCTTTTCTGGACCTTGTTTTCTTGAAAGAATTTTTAATATGCAGCGCGTAGTTGGTAACTGTATGAAGTTGTGCCACTTAAACCTTTCTGCATTAAGTATCAACCCTCCTAAAATAATCCATTGCCTTTCAGTTTATGTTTATTACATGCATATTAAAATTTAGAGTTTGAATACTATTGCTGACCTGAAAATATTAATGCCGAATTGGTGTTGCATCAGTATCAAATTGAATGAGGTGCACTGGAAAATGATATTCGCGAAACGGGTTTGAGTAAAAAATATTAATAACATGATTGAAGGAATGTCTATCCTAATTACATTTTTAGTACGTATAAAGGATATTACTCAACGTTTGTTTCACACAGAAACATGAGCCAGGTGATCTCAATGACATGTTAGTGGGACGCCATGAACCCAAATACTCTTCCTATATCCTCTTCCAATAAGACTTTGCTCTCTAAATGTCAGACGCATCCATACAACATTAATTGGAATGCAGAATTAGGATAACCAAATCAGGAATTATAGCTTATCCAAAGAGGACAATTAAATGTTTCTCTTAATCCTTTAACTACATGAAATATTCTCTATTCTATTTATTGCACCATTCACGTGAAGTGTATAATCAGGCTGCCACCTTTAGGATTAGTTTCTCTGTGGAAAAATAGAATCACTTGAGAGATAGGTAAGTTTTACAAGAACATGCATAATCACCCGAACTACTGTATAATGAGTAAAGGTCAACAAATCACTGTAACTACATTATAGAGCAAATATGCCGCACAAGCCCGAAATGTTTGGGCACATAATTTGGAGGATTTAAGTCTCAATCCTTACGTGTCATATAGGCTTCACATTGTGGACACACAAGGAATCTTTAAATGCTTGATGTGTTTGTTTCGAGCTCACTGCACACTTGTGTGCATTTTAATGGTTATGGACTTTTTATCAATGCCAATTCACTTGCATGTTTTCTTTCATACTCCGTTGATGTTTACTCCCACAATCCTTTGAAGAAATGGAAGGAATGTTTTTAAGACAGGAAAATTATGAAAGCAATGTCCATGAGATAGAACTGTTTATTGTTCCTTCCATTGCATTATTCATTCTCAATATTTTGTCTTGTTTTAGTGTCACCTTCTGTTGTTAATTTTCCATGTGTATGGTTTCATATTTAATAACATATGCTGCCAAGGTCTGCCGACATTAACGCCAATATATTTGCTTCATTGGGAAAACTTTAATGTCTATGATTCCATTTACGAATATCAAGTAGCCTTTTATGTATCTGCATTCATATTTATTTTGGTTTCTTATTTATTAATTATCTGAACCAATTCAGATTTGTGATTTCGGGCTAGCAAAGTGGCTTCCAAGACAGTGGACTCATCACAATGTATCAAAATTTGAGGGCACATTCGGGTTTGTAAGCCAAAAACTTCTTGTTTTAGATTTAATAAACCCTGATTTAGTAATTAACCGTGTTCCTTGAATTGTAGTTATTTTGCTCCTGAATATTTCATGCATGGCATAGTTGACGAGAAAACTGATGTTTATGCATTTGGCGTCCTGCTTTTGGAGCTCATATCAGGACGCCGAGCTGTAGATGATTTACAGCAGAGTGTTGTAATATGGGTAATTCTTTTTTTTATCATTCCACACTCATATATTAGAACTACATATTCTGTCTGATTTGACTTATTCTTCCTCGTAGGCAAAGCCTTTGCTTGATAGCAATGATATTAGAGAGCTCGTAGATCCTTCGCTTGGTGATAATTATGACGCTGAAGAGATGGAGCGCACGGTTTTGACGGCTTCTTTGTGCATTGAGCAGTCTCCTATTCTCCGTCCCAGAATGAGTCAGGCAAGTATAGAAAACTGTGCTCCATTTACATTCCTAGTTTTCATTTATCCTATAGGTTTCACTTGCCATTTTTCCAATCGATAAATGTGACGATGCTTTGTTGATAAATCTATGTTGATTACGAGAGAAATGATTTCCATAACACCATGTTCTTTCCCATTGCACTGTAAATGGAGTCAAGCAAATCGTAAAGAGTGGAAAAAGTACCAATCTATCGTTGCATTCATTTGGTTTCTCTTTATACTAAGTTCATCATTTATATCACTTGCCTTGCTAGCTAAGTGTGAAATTTGGAGCAAATATTCAACTGCAGATTGATATATATTCTTCCGTTGGTTCAGGTTGTGATACTGCTGAGAGGTGATGAATATGTTGCACAAAATACGGAAGAATGCGAAAAGCATACCCTCCGGAGAACTTACTCGGAAGAGCTCTTCGATGCACAAGAATACAACTCAACAAGGTATCTGGGTGATATCAGTAGACTGAAGAAGATTGCTTTAGGTTCTTGAAAGCAATCTCTATTGGTATAGACAACTGTAGCGATGAATGATAGTTCGTGTAGGCATTTACAGGGGGGGTTTGATAATCAAATGGAAGTAAAATCGTGCAAAAAAGTATGAACGTGAGTTTATTTCCATATATAGGATGGCCAAACATCCCCGTACCCGTAGTATTCCATCACTGTACATACCAGGTTGGTTGTGTTTTGTCTTAAAAACATCAAGAAACTTTTTCATCGTATGCAAGAGAGTGTTTCAATTTCATAAGATACACATATAATTAGGCTTTACTTTTGCTTATTGTTAGTTATGGCTACGTATACAAACTAACCATTTGAAGAAGCCTCGGTTACTATCTGGAATTCCTGTGGTATGTATGGTGTTGGTTTCTTTTACTTTACTGAAAGTGCTTCCAAATATCCGAAAGTGCTTTTAAGCTTATTTTGTGGCTGTTGTAAAGCACTATTTAAGATGTGAGCTGGGCTTGGACCCAATGCGGGTTGGGTTTGCATGAAAATTTGATTTAGACTTTTATATCGATTTAAATTTGTATTTGCTTTTTGTCGGAATCTTTTTCAATAAAAAAAAAAAATTGCTTTACAAAAATATTATCTAATACAATTTAGAAAACATTCAAATAATTTTGTTTTAAAAAAAATTGTATATTTCCAATCAAATGCTTTGACGAAAAAATAAACTTAAAAGTAGTGAAAAAAATACAGAAAATGACTTTGATAATAATAAAAATATTTCTAAATCTATTTTAGGCACGATTTGAGGTAGAATTCCATTTAAAAATAATTTATTTAAATAATCCAAATGTTACTAATCATATTTTGTAAAACGGTGCTATGAATTCTTCTTTTGTATATATTAAATCATATATTAAAAGCAAAGCAAAATAAATAAAAAAATTAATACGTGGAAGGAAGGTTGCTTGAGAAAGCGAAGATGACACGTCAAGCGAGCTTATCTGTACATAATCTATTATATTTGTAAAATAGAAAAATAAATAAATAAATTATCCGGAAGCCGTAGGGATTGGGATCGAGATTGCCTTCGGCATCTTGTTTTAAGATATTCTCGCCCTTTGTCGTAACGTAAGCATTGTCCCTTTCATTTTCGTGTTTTTCATTTCTTACGTTTTGAATTTTATCACATTACTTCCTAATTGTTTCCTCGTATTATTAAAAGACCCCCCATACTTTTTTATAATGCCTCGTTTAACCCACATATTATGAGCTTGAATTTTCTAAAAAGACCAATTTCTCCTGTCACACAGTTCGACTTTTTTCTCATTTGACGAGAAGTAGGTCAACAACATAATATAATAAAAACGGTTTTCTTGTTAACTATTATTATTATTATTATTATATATGAATTATTAGATAAAGAATAACTTCATTCTTAAAATTTCTATAGATGTAAAAATATCAAAATAATTATCCATATATTAGTATTTTTTTTTTTTAAAATTAATATTAACTAAAATAGATAATTTTGTGATCAAATATATCTTTAATTTTTTAGGCATATAAAAATATTCTATTATTAATGGCATTTAAGATTTCTAATAAAAAATACGAAAAAAAAAAAAAGCTCTGCTCAAATTACTCTACGTACCCAGAAAAAGATATTTATACAGTACACAACAATCATTCGCTTTCGCCAAGGACGGAAAGGTAACTACAATGAATTCAAACCCACCCCAAGCCCTCCAATGAAATATCGAAAATCTAGAAGGACTAATCTGACATTTCTTAAAACTCGCTTCCAGTTGAATCAAACATTAAAACAGCAAACGCAAAACAAAGCCAAAAAGAAACGAAAACCTTCTCCATTAAAGGTCAAAATAAACCACTTCATTTCCTTTTTTTTTTTGCCCTTTTATTTATTTTTTTTTTAAAAAAAAAGCCAACCATCGCAACATCAATTTATCGCCGGGACTGTCAATTTCTTGGCGTGATTTTGAATTTCTCGGGACTGTTTATGCTATCGGCGATTGCTTCGTTGACTCCCCGGTGACGCCCGGTGGCCGGTCAATTCTCGGTCATTCATTTTGACTATGAAGAGCAGCAATAACAACAACAATATCAGTCACAGTAATAACAAGCACGGCAATGGTTTGATTCCGAATTCTTGGAAATTCATTTCTTCCTGTATTAAAACTGCCTCCTCCGGTGTACGGTCAGCTGGCGCCTCCGTTGCGGCCTCTATTTCTGGCGATACGCATGAGCAGAAGGACCAGGTTCATTAAATCATTTACTTTATTTTGTAAAATTGTTTCAGCTTCCGAAATAAAGTATTTAGTAAGTTATTGGTCGATTTTGATTATCGATGAAATTATTTGATTTTAATGTATCTGTTATTTGGCTGCTGAGAAAATTGAATTTGGTTTGTTGGCAGCTGAGGAAGTGAGGTAATATTGATTGAAATTAATTAGGCAATGAATGAAGTCATGAGTAATCAATAACTCAATCAGTCGTATGCTATTTTGCATTGCATTAGAGTTAGGGGCTTCTTAGACACTTCAGTTAGTTTATTATTTGACGATCATTTGAAATCTAAAAGAACATAGCATTTTTATCTGTTTATACACTTTAATTAAAACAATGAGATTCTAGTGATTGCATTCACTTTTAATGAGTTAAACTGGTGAAACGTGACCCCTTTTCTCATCCCAATTTGTCTATGGATTGCATGATTACAGCATTATTTGAATTGTTTTGGTCAAACAGGTGCTATGGTCTTCCTTTGACAGAGTTGAGATTACTCCATCTTCCTTCAGAAATGTTCTCTTACTTGGATACTCCAATGGATTCCAAGTCCTTGATGTCGAAGATGCCAGCAATGTCAGTGAACTTGTTTCAAGGCGTGACGATCCAGTTACTTTTTTACAGATGCAGCCCCTCCCTGCTACATCTGAGGGTCATGAAGGATTTAGAAATTCTCATCCTTTACTCCTGGTTGTTGCATGCGATGAATCAAAGAACTCCGGTGCAATGCTTATGGGGAGAGATGGGCCTGTAAGAGATGGTTATGACGAGCCTCAGACAGGAAATGTTGCCCTCTCTCCGACAGCTGTTCGGTTTTACTCACTAAGATCTCACAACTATGTTCATGTTCTGAGGTTCAGGTCAACTGTCTATATGGTTAGATGCAGTCCTCGGATAGTGGCTGTGAGTCTTGCGGTTCAAGTAAGTATTAGCTCTTGTTATTTGTCTTGTGAAGTTTCTCCCATGTGTGTGGAACTACTTTCCTAGCCCCATCTCAAAGTGGTTTGTTATTTTCTAATAAATGTGAGTGTATACTGTCGACCTGATTTTGGATAACCCAGAATGCTCAGATTTGATGGTTGTAGTTTTAATCAAGACATTCCTTCGAGGGGATGCTTTGTTGTCTACACATGAATATTATGCATTTAATCTGACAGTGGTTTGAGATGAAGCTAAACAAATATAAACCTGACTAATGTGTTTTTAATTTTTCCTTTTGCTGCAGATATACTGCTTTGATGCCCTCACTCTTGAAAATAAATTCAGCGTCCTTACTTATCCTGTCCCTCAGTTTGGAGGGCAAGGAATTTCTGGAGTTAATATTGGATATGGTCCAATGGCTGTGGGTCCTAGATGGTTAGCTTATGCTTCTAACAATCCATTGCTTCCAAATACAGGCCGCTTAAGTCCTCAAGGCCTAACTCCTCCTGGTGTCAGTCCATCAACTTCACCAAGCAATGGAAGTCTGATGGCTCGATATGCTGTGGAATCTAGTAAGCAGTTAGCTGCTGGGTTAATCAGTCTGGGTGACATTGGCTACAAAACTTTATCTAGATACTATCAAGATTTTATCCCTGATGGTTCTAGTTCTCCTGTATCTTCAAATTCAAGCTGGAAAGTTGGACGTAATGCATCGCATTCGTTGGATGCTGACATTGCTGGGATGGTTAGTATTTGAAAACCTGAGAATGAGCATTTTTAGTTACTAAAAACACATGGTTGTCTTGCAGCATTCGCAAGAAAATAAAGCTCATTATTCATATCTTTGATTCTGATCTGTGTCGTGTAAAGATCGTGTTTTTGAGTTCAGCTGAATCGAAGTAGAATCTACTGAGATCCTTTGTATTAATAAATAGTTCTTAGGTATATAGCAGCAGCATGATGTCGTGGGTTTTTTAACCTGTTAAGCAATTGACATTTAAGCTTTAAGTTGTCTTTACTTTCTCTTATTTGTTTGGCCTCTTGCAGGTTGTTGTCAAAGATTTTGTTTCCAGAGCTGTCATATCACAGTTCAGGGCTCATACTAGTCCAATTTCTGCACTGTGCTTTGACCCAAGTGGGACATTGCTGGTTACCGCTTCAATACATGGAAATAATATAAATATTTTTAGAATCATGCCATCCTGCTCAAAACATCGGTCAGGTTCGGCCACTCAAACTTATGATTGGAGTTCTTCTCATGTGCACCTTTACAAGCTCCATCGTGGCATGACGCAAGCTGTATGTTCCTTCTTCCGCTTTCTTACAAAGCTGTTATTTTTAGATTGCTCGTCAAGTGCTTAACCCCTGTGTTTTTAATACAGGTGATACAAGACATTCGTTTTAGTCCTTATAGTCAGTGGATTGCCATTGTTTCATCCAGGGGAACTTGCCATATATTTGTTCTTGCCCCTTTTGGTGGTGAGACCGTTCTGAAAATTCAGAATTCTCATGTAGATGGGCCTATGCTCTCACCAGTTCTGTCTCTACCATGGTGGTCGAGTCCAACTTTCACGATAAACCAACAATCTTTTTCTTTGCCACCACCACCCCCTGTTACACTCTCGGTGGTGAGCAGAATAAAAAATAATGGTTCTGGTTGGCTTAATACAGTTAGCAACGCTACATCTTCTGCTGCAGGAAAGGCCTCCATTCCATTGGGTGCCCTAGCTGCTGTTTTTCATTGCTCTGTGCCTCAGGATTTGCTACCTGTTCACTTAAAGGTTAATACCTTGGAGTGCCTGTTGGTTCACACTCCTTCTGGTCATGTTGTTCAGTATAAGTTATTATCATCCATAAGCGGAGAGGCAAATGAAACTTCTCTTAGAATTGGACCAGGTTCTTCAATGCCAATGCAAGACGAGGAGTTAGGAGTAAAAGTTGAAGCTGTCCAAGCTTGGGATGTGTGCCGAAGAACAGAGTGGCCTGAAAGAGAGGAGTGCATTTCTGGAATCACTCTTGGCAAAAGAGAAGCTCAAGAGATGATAATGGATACTTCTGATTGTGAGGATAATGATATTGGGAATAAGGAGTTTGTAAAACTTCATGACCGATCTCAATTGTATATCTCCAATGCAGAGGTGCAGATCAGCTCAGGAAGAATACCAATCTGGCAAAATTCAAAGGTACTTGTGATATAGAATTGCGGGGTTCTTCTGTATGTAAAGTTATAAACTTTGCTAATGTTCTTATGTATTTTTAGATACATTTCTATACAATGAGTGCTTTGATGATGGATGAGCATACTGCGACACAAGAACACACTGGTGGAGAGATTGAATTAGAGAAAATTCCTGCTCATTATGTTGAAATTAAACGGAAGGATTTATTGCCTGTTTTTGACCATTTCCATAGAATTCAAACTGATTGGAGTGACAGGTAATTCCATGCTCTTTTGCTTGCTAGTCATGTTAACTTCACTCCTTTTTTAAAAATTTTAAGTACATAAACCACATAGTTTTGTTGACACAAAGAATTATTGCTCATCATCCTACCCTAAATTGCCTTCATATGATGAGATTCTCTTATCCACCCAGCCATCAGCTGGTGTGTGTTTCTCATGGTTTCTGGCTTTTTGCCTGTTTACCGTTCATTGAATGTTTGATTTTAATGTGTCTGACCTGTTGATGTTTTTATGTCAAACAAAGTAATTCCCAGAAGCTGATACTTTTAATTGTTAATCTTTAGTGGAATTGGACGTCACAACCGATAATATATTCATGCATATACCCTTCCATTAGGTCAACTTAGTGCCTTGTCTTATTCTTGAGGATTACTTTGTTGGCATGGCCAAACTCATGCTGACCAATCTATATATGAATTTTTTCATAAACTTGTTTGGGAAATTGTCTATTTTATGTTGGGCAGCAAGGAGGATAATGTTTGCAAACTGTGGCTTCAAATTTTATCTGGATGTTGATTGCAAGATGTTTAACTATTAGATTAATATTCTATTGATCCAGTCAATCTTTGTGGATTAGGAGCTGGCAGGCTTTTATTTGAGGAGGTCTAGATTTGAAACTTCTGAAGGATCTCGTAATTCAGTAAAAAGATTTATTCTTTTTCTCTAAAGCTGACCATAGTTCTTTAGGTTTTATATGCTAGGCCAGCTCTGCTGGAGTGTGAGGTTGTGGATCATATTATTTGCCAAGGAGGGAGGATTAGTTTGGTAGAGGGTGGGCCACTTGGCAGAATAGCCACTGTTTAGCGTATCATGAATATAGACCTTTATTTCATGTTCTTACCAGAAATCAACATAATCTATTTTCTTATGCAGGGGCATTGTTGGAGGAAGATCTTCACCTTCATCTTTTAATTCTTATGAAGCTAAAGAGAAGTTTCCTGAAGAAGCTATAATCAGCCAGTCTAATTCAGCATCACCTGCCTCGGTTGAAAACACAGATGACGGTATATTTTTTTTTTTTTAGGAAAGAATACATCATATGACTTGTAAAATGATGCAACTTATTTGATTCATGGAATTTCTATCAGGATCATCAAAGATTATTTATCCATCCATCTTTCAAAATGGGAATGAAAATATTGGGACAGAAAGAAGCAGTTCTGTTTTGTCAGCACCTGTCTTGAAGCAAAGCTCTCTTAACAAAAATAATGGTTCAATTTCTTTCAAACAAACTGCTGTTGGTTTTTCTCCTACAGAAGATAGTAATTTCTCAAATGCTATATCATCTTTAACAAATGGCTCACTTTCTGCTGGAAGACCTATTCAAAAAGGAGCTCAGTCATCAAGCCCTGAAGTCTCAAACATTACTACTAATCATTCTGATTTAAGTACACGCATTTCGAATGAGGGCCCATTGAATGGCTCATTGGACTTTGAACATTTTTTTCAAGAGGAGTCCTGTAAAGCATCAGCCTTGATTGGATGCCATGAGTCAACAGGAGTTGTTACTGATGTTGAGAGCAGCAGCACTCCTTGTGAAAAAGAGAAATCCGAGGAAGATGGTGATAATGATAAATCTGAGGAAGACAGTGACAATGATGACATGCTAGGAGGTGTTTTCACCTTCTCTGAAGAAGGTAGGAGTCTGGAAGTAGTATCTAGTCATCCATTTTACACTAATGATACTGTTTTAGGACAATTAAGGTTCTCGATGTTGCTGATCTCTGCTATCATTGAATATGATATCTTGGGATTTGGTAGAACCTGCAAATGATGATCAGTTGATTACTGTTCAGTCTAATGAACAAAGTTGACACTAATCTTTAAATAAATTCAATCATGTGGGACAATGTAATGTTGTGCTAACGGTTATGGTTACAGGAGCATGACAAAGATTTTCAAGTAGATGACTCTGGCGATCTATCTTTTAAGGGGATTAAGAAGTTAGTTGGCTTAACCAAGTTGTCCACGAGCATGATAGTTAGTGTAGTTAGATTTATGGAACATCTTAGTCTCTACAACAGGCATACTAATTTCTTAAAGGGTATATATCTAACCATATTTATATAATTTGATAGATAAGTAAAAGAGCCTTAATTTACAAATAGAAAATGTTTAGCTTTAGTGCACATTTTTGTTTCTTTGACTGTTGAGCTCCAACACTAATGAATTTGCCAATTTCTTTTCTTGCAGGTTGAAGTATATCTTCCTGTGTGTGTTTGAAACTCATGTATCCTTAATGTACGATTGAAACGTTGTCGAAGGTTGGTCGAAGGTCAGCCTTATGGTCAGATACTAATTGACAAATATGTGGGCTATCTCCTTTGGAGACTGGATCTGCTACTGACTGATTCATACAGCAACAAATATAATTTTGACTTATCGTGGTGCTACCTGGACAGATGCCTGGTATCTACTCTTCTAATTCTCTTGTACATCATGTAAATGCATATTCTTAGAATCAATTGGGTGGAAACTCTTTTTTTTTTTTTTTTCACTTTATTCTGTGTAACATTGATCATTCTTCATAAACAAAACCAAAAATAAAAAGGAAATTGATTTATTACTGTACAAATAGTGTGGAGTTTTTGTTGTCAATCATATTGCATTTCATTATTGCTCTCTGTAGCACAGCCATCAGGGTGCATGGGAAATCTTGCCACATATTGCCTTGTCAAAAGAAGTTGACAAGGAAGAAGAAGATGAAAAGAAAAACATCTGATTCTGATTACTATGATTTCATTTGTTTTCTTTTCTTATAATGTATAAAATTATTATTTGCAAAAAGAAATGAGTCAATGATTAAAAGCTTCTCATGAATTAGGGCCACTATCTCTACAATTTTTTTTTTTTTGGGATATGCTTCTTTGTTTTTGAAAGGTGAGGATTTAGAACTAGGATTGGTGGTCGGCAAGAATGAATAGAATGGAGGAATTGATCTTGTCCATACATAAATATTATCTATCCATGTATCAAATGATCATTTAAATGCTTAGTTAAGTTCAAATCAAGAGAGAATCTTTAGTTTTAAGGCTTCAAGGCTGTAGTATTGATGAGTCCGCATCATTTATTGTCATGTTATCCATCTAACAATTGGTGTGGGCACTCTGATGGGAACATTCATGCATGCTTTACTATAGATGATCTCTGTTCATTCATTCATTCATTCATTCATTCATTAACTTTGGATACCCAGACATCCTATATCTTTGTAATCTTGTGGCCTGCATACCATGGCAGCTACAATAATGGCTTGAATTCTACAGTATAAAATGGCCCCACTTTTTCGTATGAAAATTTATAGAGAAATATGTAGGCAGGGATTCAGAGTGGTCCCTTGTAACTCCTTAGTAGGCAGTTTTAGGTAGTAGTCACCAAAATTTGCACAAAAATTGCTTGGTGCTGATGTCCTAGTCTTGTCTTGGTCTTTTGCTTCGATAATATTGATTCTAGTTCTAGATTTGTTGCTTTTTCTTTTTTCTTTTTTTTTTTTTTTTTTTAATTTGTTTCCTTCCTAATGGAGAAGTAGATTTATTTTTGAATTTTGGAGGAATTGCGGATAAATAAAATCTCGTTGATTTTGAATTCATTTCATACCGCTTGAAGAGTGCAAGTAATTTGAGCAGAAACGACCAATGAAATTTCGGAGGGGTAAGGAGTGGGGTGTGGGGGGGAAGAGAGAGAGAGAGAGAGAGAGAGAGAGGACATGAAATGAAAGGACCTGTAAATCACGCGGGTTGGGAGTGGGGTTGGGGCCTTTCAATAATTTCACTGTCGAATTCGGGACTCTCATTTTTCTGAAAACGACAACAGATATATCTTAACTTAAAATAACTATCTAATACAAATCGAAACTAAATAACAACATCAACAGCACAAATATAAAAGATTATAAATTTAATCTGCGTTAGGTTATAAATCTGACGTATTCCTGTTATTTGGAAAAAGAAAAAGAAAAAGAAAAAAAGAGAGAGAGAAGAAAAGAAAGAATTGAATGCAAATACAACCGAGAAGGAAACCAGGGATGGCCCCCGGAAGAGGCCCCAAAATTTGACACGTAGCCCTGTACTATGCAATGATAATAACACAATACTGCGACTAAAATCTGAAAACCAACGTGCGAAGATGAAACATTTCACCGTCAAGCAATCAATAAAATGAATAAAAAAGAAAAAGAACAGTAACCTCATACTCTGCTATAAAAGAGTAAAGACAAAAACCAGTACAGTAGATTTTATATGTCTTTGTCTTTGTGGAGTGTTGTCTCTTTAAATATTTTTATTCGAAAAATGTATCCCCTAATTGAACATCGCCAACAAGGTAGGATATCCGTTTTTCTTCTAAGTTTTAACCAATATTTTATTATTTTTTTATATTTTTTTAATGTTACATCATCCTTCTAATTTTTATTTGTTTTAAATTTTATTATTCAATTCAATTGATTCATATTTCAACTACAAAATGATAAAATTAAATATATTTAAATTACTAAAAAATGATAAAATCGAACATTCTTCCCCGCTAGCACATGGAACCTCCACTGCCAATAACAGAAATAGTGAGACCCTCGGCAGACCTCAACTAATTAATTATCTTTCTTGATTAAATTGCAATTTTTATATATTTTATAGTAAAATTGAAAATGAAAATCATATCATATACATATGAACTGAAGTGACAAGGGAAGAAAGGGAGTAGTAGGTAAAGGAAGAAAAAGAATCATACAGATATCAGATATGCATGAATGAACTTTGAGCAAACTACTACAACATGCGCAGTTGTAAAATATTAGTAATTATTGTTCAGTAGATGAAGTTGATTATATAACAACTTGATTTCTTGAGAGAGAAAGTGATGTTATTTTATTGTTATTAATTTATATATTAATGGCATATAATATAATATAAATAACGATCATATTTTTATTTCTATTAATTTAATTTTACAAGTACGTCTGTTAGAAGATAATTAAAAACACTTGTTACCGATCATTTTATTTATTTATAGTTGATAATTATTTGTTTTAGGTCATTATCATTTCTTCCTTTATTCTCAATTAGGGTTTGAAAATGTGGGTTTATCTTCACTGATTATGTGTTAGTTGTATCAAACATTAGAATTTTAAACCATGCAAGATGAATGAAAGACTTAACTGTAATAAATTAGGTATTTTGATATGGATACAAGGAAACTCACACTTTCTTTTTGCATATGTGCATAGTGAATTTTAGAAAATGGCCTCCCATCATTATCATATATATCATGTCAAAAAAAATCATATTTTACATCTTATAATTTAAAATTTTTAATTAATTAATGTCCACTAGCTAGCTATATATATATAAGCAAGAAAAATTTACTCAGTGGAGTGTGGAAAGTGCCAAAGCTTTGAAATTGCCATGTTCCTTGAGACAAGCTAGCACCTTGTAGGGGAAAAACTAAAGTAAAAATTAACAAGAGCGAGAAATATAAAATAAAATAATGAAGATAGCTAGAGGATAGGGAGAGAGAGAGAAAACAATAATTACCGAAAGAAAAAGATGTGAGAATTCAAATGAATGGTTCATGCTTCATGGTTTCATTTCATAATTCATATTCATGGTTCATGGCATCAAGTTTTGGATCTTGTGATAGTGTATATAAATATAATATTAATATATATATATATATATAAAATAATGTATATAAATATTTTTCAAGAGTTTCGACATAAGAGAGAAGAAAACAAAGAAAACAGAAACACAACCGAGAGGAGGGAAAATAATACAAGGAGAGAGTGACTTCACATACACATAAATATACAGTACTAGTGTACATTTGTATTCAGTCTCTTCCAAGGACACGGAGAATCTTTGGCACCTCGCACTACAAAATCTCTCTCTTTGTTTTACTCTTCTCTTCTATATAACAAAAAAGAAAAAGAAGAATATGATTATTTAGTTCTACACTTCTACTACAAGATCTGCAACTTATAAGTTGATAAACTTAAAGAAAAGAAACTACAATAATGGATGTTGCCACTTTGCAAAAGCAGTTGCTTGATTACTCAAACTCACTGTTTCATGAGGTTTGCTACATATATTTTTTTTACTACAACTTATCTTTAGTTTGTTTGTGTCTTTGGGTTTAATTTGCTTCGTCTTCATGAGTTTTTATGTTTTTGAGTAGGGATTTCTAGACAAACAGTTTAACCAGCTTCAGCAACTGCAAGATGAAACCAACCCAGATTTTGTTGTTGAAGTGGTGAATCTGTACTTTGAAGATTCTGAGAGGCTTCTGGACGAGCTTGCCAAAACTTTGTCAGAATCTTTTTTGCCCTCTCTTCTAGCAATTCTTTTCCCTTTTCGGAAACTTTGAATGTTCTAATGTGGGGTTTTGGTTCTTGTTCTGGAGATCACACAGGGATCAGCAGAATGTAGATTTCCAAAAGATGGATGCTCATGTTCACCAGCTGAAGGGGAGCAGCTCCAGGTACTATAAAATTTCCTCTAATTTTCTCCACTTCGAACAATCCAATTCTGTTCATTTTAGCCAAGGAGGTATTCAAACTGGGAATTACTTTCCATTACTATAGAAAAAAGTTCTACTTTCAGAATTTCTTTGTGCTTCTCGAAGCCAATTCCTGTACCACTGCTTCAAGCACCAGGGTTTGTGTATTCTTGTGCAGCAATTGGTTTCCATTTCCTAATTTTCCATAAGAAAATTTTCTTACCTTCATACTTATTATTTTAATTAATAAATTTACCTCTTCGGACGATTATCTTAAAAATAAATAAATAAATAAATAAATAGTGCTTATGTTTGGGAACAACTGTTACATCACTAATGTTTAAAAAGAAATATCCAATTATATCTCTTAATTTTAATTTATACTTTTGAGTTTGATTTGTTGTTTAACAAGTAAAACATAAGTAGTTTCCAACATCTTTGTCCCACATCAAACAAAGCACATCTTGACCATATCACCTTCACCTGTCTATAATCAATCATACAAGAAAATTTTCACACTGTTTGCAAACTTCTTTTTTTTTTTTTTTCTTTTAACGATTTCATCTCACAAAAACAACTGTTTATTTACTTTTATCAATATTATTTGACGAAAATGATGTGCTTTAAATACCAGCGTCGGCGCGCAGAGGGTTCAAAACGTATGCATTGCCTTTCGCAACTGCTGCGAGGAAAGGAACATTGAAGGGTGAGTTTCTTCACAATCCCATGTCACCAGTACTCTTATTTACTACCATGATTGTTGCAAGTTCCAATTTTTTATGGCAAAAATATTTTTATAATCTGCTTAATTTAGGTGCCTGAGATGTCTGCAACAAGTGAAGCATGAGTACTTCCTTGTGAAAAATAAGCTTGAAACTCTGCTTAAGGTACGTTTCCAAATGCTAGCTGGCTAGCTAGTTGTCGATAAATTAATTAATGTTGTTAAAACCAAAAAAGTTATGTCTGCAAGCCTGAATTTTCTCCTTTCATTCATTACAGCTCGAGAAACAACTCGTGGCAGCTGGTGGGTCAATTCCTATGTACTGTTAGGAATCTGAAAAATGCAGTATCTTAATATTGAACAAGAAAGAAATGTGGAATTTGGCTATGTAGACAAGTTTTTATCTCTTTGTTGTACTTTCTGTCAGTTTTATTAGTTGAGCACTTAAGCTACTGGAGGGTTAAAAAACGATCAGCTCTTGAGCATTCATCAGCATATATGTATTATATCTAATTAGTTATTGTACGTATTAGCGATTTGCAAAGAATGTGAATAAACCCTCCCTTAATTAGTTCTCCTAGCTATCATCAGCTAGCATTGCTAGCTCTTTCTCTTCTGTTAATTTGTCATTTTGTCATTTCAGAAACTAAGGGTTTCTTTGAAACCGTTGTACTTCATCAAGTACTTAATTTTGACAGCACTCACCTGACTGTTACCAATCATCCACCTATTTATATTTATATTTATATTTGATAGTTGGCGATTTCATTTCATGATAATTATAAATTAAGCGGCACAATATCTCAATTCTAATTAAAAGAACTTGAGCAAACAATTTGACAATCCTTGACTTCGGACTCTTAGGCTGTAAACAGCTCAACAAGACTAAAACAAATGAATTAATTAGGAGCTATATAATATAATTCTTTGACACCCAAAATTCTTATCAACACTAAAACTGCTACAACAATATCAGAAGTTTCTCATGTATAACTGGATCAATTGTGTATAGATCAGGCCATATGTATTTTATATATAATGTACGAAAGTCTTCCTGGAAGGAACAAACATATGCACTTGCAAAATATATAATTAATAAAATTCAAAGGCACCGACCATTAGCCAGCTGAAGGGTACCTGGCTAACTTTTCTTTGCATATTTTAAGGGAAAACTAGTGGTTAGGAATGCATATTCTGTATCAATTAAAAGTGAAACAAGAAACCCCACGTTGATATGGTTTATTTGTTTAATTAATAAGTTAATTGGCAACTTCGATGATAACCGTTCCACAATCTCTATTACGTTCAATGTATACAAGTTTTAATATATATATATATAATCATTATGTAGTCAACTACTGTTCACATGGGGTGGGATGTCTCCTGGTCTGCAGGTAATGTGCAAGCAACCTCAAAATAATATGCTAGCTAGCTTCAATATCAACACCTCATTATTAAGTTACATTCTCATTTGTTTTTGAGTTTCATGCAATCATCATCAACACTGTTAAATTATCCCTTCATCCAAAAGCTTAAAATGGTAGGTGGTATTAATTATATATATATATATATATTCTAATGTTTTCCCTCAAGTATAATATTAATATCAAATTAGATTATTCTAAAAGTTTTAAGTTACTTAGTAGTCTAGTAGGAAGAAGAGTTCAAAATAAGGGAATTCAAACATAAAATCTTTTAGTTAAATTACTATATACTTAATAACCTATTAATTAATTAAATTATCATTTAACTTAAAGAATCTTATTGTGGTTGGTAAAAGCACGAACAATTAACATTACTAAGCTAGCTAGCTCTTAGAAATATGACCAATTTTATATATATATATATGTATGTATGTTATGTATTTATGTATTTATGTATATCCAAGGTTCTATTGGTTTTCTTTTATTCATTCATAATATAACATAAAAGCTTTTACTTTTGCTTCTACTTGTGTCTTATCACGAGTTGAAGCTTTCAAATCCTCTGACCAAGTGCCTTAATAAACTCTGACCCTTATTGGATGTCATTCATCTTTTCAAAAAGCCACTTGATCGATGGCCAAAGGTAATTAATTAAAGTTAGAGAGAAAGCCTAAAGTTACGAAGCCATCTCAAAAGATGGAAACCAGTAGTGTGAATGGGACTGAAAATGAAATATATTCTATCATAATTTATTATTTATAATTTGAAAGACAAATTATAAATAAAAGAGAGACAGATTCAAAAGTTAAAACTAACTTTGGTTAATTAATTTCTCTTAACGATCTAATTGACCTTTAGATATCAAGGCATAGAAAAGTTGTATAACTCAAAAATAACATGATGGTCAAATTAATGCTATACTTTATGACTTTAATTTAATTTCCTGAAGTATACATACAACCATCTGTCCTGTTTGGTGGTGTATTCCACATTCTTAATTAATTTGCTGCTCATCAAATCAAATCCTCCTAGGCCTAGCTCGCTAGCTGGCTGGCTACTACTACACCACACGGCCGGGGCCCCGATTCTCCCAATAAAATTACTGGGACGGCGGAGATAATGGACAAATCTTCCTGTAACCAACGATTTCTCCTTCCTATTTACCTTTTAAGTTCTCACATGATTATTTTATTTTTATCATTAGCTACAAACTTTTATGATATCTACGTTAATATTTAAGAATATATGAAAATTAGATCAACCTAATTAAACTAAACGAATGATTAATCATCATTAACATATTACAATATTAATTATTTTAAACAAAAATCATCATTAATATGTGATAACTTAACCATGAACAATTAATTATATTGAAGAAATATTTTTCGATAATATCACTGACAAATATTACTTTGCAAAAGTAGTAACCAAACATATATAGTTTTCTTCACCAATATATAACAGCATTATTTAACATGTTTTATTTTGTATACCATAATAAAAATTAGCGAATCAGATAAATATATACACATGCATGCATGTATATGTATATGGGGTTAACAAAATTAATTAAAATTACCCCAATCTATGGATCTTAGGGAAAATTCTGCCTTCACTGATTTTGATCTTCTAACACTTGACCAAAATGATCGTAGTATGCTTCCTCGTTAAAACTGTCCAACAGTTTTACTAATTTTCCTTGATTTTCATTCACGACTATCTGTCCAACTTTTGATATGTCTCCATCTGAAACGATCTTGAGAGGCTTCATCCTATACGTTTGATTCAAATGATGCTGATGGCCACCCAAAATCACTGCACCAAGAATTTCTCCCAGAAACGTACCCTGTAAACTGAAATAATCAATTACATATATATGTATGTATATATATGAGCTCAAACTTATTCTTAGCTATTAGAAAGCAGACACCGGTTTTTCGCTGGGAAGCATGTGTTGAATTACCACATGGTGATAGCTGCTATGTCTCTGTTGTAATTGCCTTAGCCTTGATAGTAGATGCTGTGAAAACGAACTTTCAGGAGTTCCATTCGGATTAATCTGCAACTTATCAAGTATTTTTTCGAAAGAATTAACTCTCCTTTGCATGTGCAGAGGGATTAGTTTGATGTCCAGTTTTGCTTCTAAAACTGCCTTTGCAGCAAAAGGATCAAGAAACATGTTCAACTCCGCATATTTATTTGAAGGAACAGTGAAAACATTTCCTTTTTCATTGTCCTGGCCTATGTTTCCTCCAACAATATATACATCCTGCATCACAAACATTACCAGCAAACAGGATATATAATTTTCTTACTAATTGAAACTTAATTACTTTCTAATCTTATCTCATTCTATCCTCGTAAGCACTGAATTATAGAAGCTAACTTTCAATACTTACCTGAATCACTAAGCTTGAGTTCTTCAAATCAATGATTTGTGCTAAATTTGTCAATGGTCCATTGGTCAATACAGTAATCTTTAATCCTGGCTCTAGTGATTCTACTATGGACTTCCATACATCTAGTGCTGATGGCTGCCTAAGTTCCGGGTGATCAGTATCCCGAGGAGCTCCAAAGTCTGCAGAGTTTTCTACTGTGTATCTGAAACACAAATTGACAATTACTACGGTCTGGATACATATGCGGAGAACATATTTTGCGCCAGGAATAAAAATAGTAAATCAGATTGTAGAATTTAGACATACCTTCTGGCACTACGAGGCAAGTCGCGACCTAGTCCATAGAGTGTATCCGAGTCCAACAAACCGCCACTGCCCTGAGGAACAACCTTGGAATACTTGCAGTCTCCAATAGCAGAGAAAGTTGGATTTGCTTCACCAATTGCAAACACATCTCCTAGACCAACTGGAATGTCATCTCGGCCCAACATGTGCAACAAATCATACACAACATCTACAGTTGCGGCAGTTGCCCAGCCAGTCGAGCAAATCAGTATTCCCTGGTTGAACATTATAAAAATTTGCTAAAACAACTGTTGAGTACTTATGAAAGTGGGAATGCTTTGATTTTCTACTTTTGTTTCAAGGTGCGGAGAAATTCTGTACCTTGAGGTTGATAAGATCCGCTGGTAATTTTAGGAGATATACAAGAGCTAGGAAGTCCCCAGCACTCATATCCATGTCAAATACAACAGGCTTTCCCATGGATTTCTTTCCAGAATATGGTTTTTGAAGGACTTCCTTGTAGTGAGGAAATTGTGTACTGATATTGAACCTCCCAGCCTGATTGGGAAAGTTTATAATCTGCATTTGACAACACAATTGAAGTTATCCTTCAATTTATACAATTTGCATGAATGCAAGGCAGTCACAGGAGTAATCATCAATTATCATTTGGTTCTAGTTTGAAAAATTCTCATCAAAATCCTAAAGCTTACCTCCAAAAAGCTTTTGTAAAATTCCTTTTCGACTAAGCTTCCAATGTCTTGATTTGGTTTAGCTTTTGTAGCAACAAGTACTTCAACTGCTTCTGGACCTGTAACTTCCTTTGTGTAACCATCCTGTTGCAAATGATGTTCTGTTATCAGATAGAGGTATGACGCAATAAGTTGAGATTACTGTAATCACATATAAAGAAAAAGTACCTGGCATTTTCTTTTCTCACTCTGAAGGCAAAATGGATCTTGCATTCCCATTTGAACATGACCAGAATGCACTCCATTCTTCTGTACATTGAACTTTGGGATTGCAAGCCCCTCGATAAGAGGATTCGAACCATCTGATATTCCATACGGTTTGTTTGAAGTCACTACGGTTAGATTCATATATTCCATCTCGGAGAACTCATTTTCCCCACTATGACTTTGTGAATTACGCATAATTGATAGTGCTACACCAGCCATAAAAGAATCCCACATGCAGTATGCCTTCAAAAATTTTATCATGTCATATGAGTTAAAAACTGAATTCATAGTGCTCTGCAGTTTTCTTATACTTGTGTGCAAGGAATAACTATTTGGCCTAGCAGTTTGAGGAGATAATACCTCATAAAATTGATCACCAAGCCATGTATCACGAACCATTTTCAAGGATTGGAAGCAATATTGTGCCTCATATGTGTTCTGTCTCCTTTCAAATTCTGCGAAGAAACTCTTACTAACAGGAATAGTATTTGTTGCATCAAGAGGAATGAGTGTGACCGGAATTCCTGAATGTAGAACCTGCTTTGGAGGAAAACATGCTCGTGCATGAATATATGCATTTATAAGCTAAAAATGATCAGCCAACGACACTAAATTTACCTTGTACGCAGCGAAAGGATCTGAAAATATATTGTACTCGGCGTAGGGGTTGCTGTCTTGTGGATATAAATTACCAACGGGGCTACTACAATGCTCTGAGTTTGTACCATTCAAGCAGTTAGATCGAATGGCACCTCCCATGGCATAAATATGCTCTACATTTTTCTTCAAATGAGGATTATTCATAAGAAATATAGCAAAGTTTGTGTGAGATCCCATTATAAACAGAGTGGTAGGACCTTCAGAAATTGCATTTATCATCACTTGCTGCGCCGTAGGCTGCTCAAGAGGAGTATACTTCCTGCCTCCCTGCACCAAATTTAGACATGAATTTCAGTAAACACAAATTCACCACAAATATTGTTCCTTGTCTCATAAGAAAACTTGGGAAAACTACGGAGGAGTACTGCTTGATGACATGAAAATTAAATATATGCTAAGATGTTGTAAAGAGTTTCTCTCTGCATGGAGTTTACCTGAGGAAGGAAGGCTTTTCTGAGGCCATAGTTTGTATCAACATGCAGACGGCCTCTTTGTCCTACAGGAATTGCTTGTCTATATCTACACCCACCAGCCGTCGACATCCCCTGTAACAAAATTACTCAACTATTGTGCTTCTTTGCCAATGACAAGCTAAAAAAGTGCAACGTTTTACTGTATGGAAAAAACGAATACTGATTAGTGTAACAGAAGAGAGATGTACCTGATCGATGATAGGATGGTATCCACCAACATTAGGAAGTATAGTTCCATTTGGCAGAATGCCACCTTCTCCTCCAACTCCAACAGGAATGTCATCACGATTCATCATGAAAAGTATGTCATATATATGATTAACGGCGTGTCCAGCGTCACTCCATCCATTTGCATTGATAGTAATTGCCTATTCCATCATAAGATATTGTTAAGTAGCTGTCATTCAGATCCACTAATAAAGAAGAAATTGAATATTTATGTTATCATAGTAATACTGTACCAATTACAGGAGAAAAATAATTTAAGACCTGCAAGTCGAATTCAGTCCTGTTCTGCTTCAACAGATAAAAGAGAGCAAAAACATCATCGGTATCAACATCTGTATCCACCAGAATCCGGCGAGGTTGATCAGAAACCGAAAATTTTCCAACGGATACAAGCAAAATTATTATCCAAGCAATCACCAGAAACAACATGGCTCTATTAAAATTGCCACAGAAAACCAAATTATTGACTTTACTCGAAAGTTTAGACTATTTATTATTGAAACTTCATGTATGTATATAAATTCTCATTTGATATACAAAATTTATTCAAAGACTACAACCCAGAATGACTCTTAGTCAAGAGAGTGAACTGTATCATACGTGTGCATAAACCAAGAATCAAATGTGAATTTCAGAATAATGCACCTTAAATTTGTCAAACTTTGGACATCTTTCCAAGTCAAGAATAGTGTAAATATTGACATTTTAGAGGTAAGACAGAACCGAAGATGGTGGTGTTGGAGGGAAGAGAGATTGTCTTTGTTCTTAATGATAAGTTGTAAGAAATGGAAGCAAATCAGTTATACGATAGCGTTATTCAAATATGTCTTTTAAATAATAACAATTATACTTTTAGAAATTTGCTTCCAAAATTGTAATATAAGATAAAAACAGGAAAAATGTGTTGATAAAATGTTTAAAAAGTTAAGTACCATAATAAAAAAATGATTAGTAGATATATATAAGAATTAGAAAGGTAATTTGTAATTGAATAAAAGAGTAATTTTCATTATTTTATAAAATATAATCATGCTATAAAAATAGTTTATCAAACAATTTTATTCTTTTTAAAACATAACCTACAATGAATCATCAGTAATAACTGCTTTATAGTAATTTATGGTAAAAAAAGGAAAGAAATAGGTTTAGAAAATCTTGCGCTGCTAATTCTGAAGATCTTACAAATGGCAAGAAGAATTTAATGAGTGGGTGCATAAAAAGTTAAATTTTACTCATCATTTATTATTTATTATTTTTATTTTTAAAAATCAATACCCACTAATTAATTAACATTATTAATGTCCTTATTGTGTATGTGTATGGAGAGACTAAAAACTTTTGTAACAAAAGTTCAATTAATCTCTAATTACACCAAAGTGAGACTGAATCTACCAGGCCTTTGGGTTACCCATGGAAATGGATAAGATTGTCCATCCACTTTATTATTTTTAGTAAGCAATTTACTCTTCTTGGTGTGTGATTTAGTCTTTACCAGTTAAGAGTATTGTCATTACAATTATTTATTATTAAATACAAAAAGATTTAAAGAATATAATGAGAAAACAAATGTTTTTCATTTGTTAGGGCTTATTATACGTGGCTTCATAAAGTTTTACGTTTCTATAAATAAGAATTCAGTTTGTTTATTTACATCAAAAAGATCCCCGAGTGACGAGGGTCCCCTACCGGAAGACTATTGAATTTAGCCAACATATAATTGAACCGTACATACTAGATATTTGGTGTTTTTAGCAGGATTTACTTTTAGGGGCCTATTTGATCGAAATAAAATTCATGAGGTCTTCATTCATAAAATCATAAAAAATTTTTCTTACCGTCAACTGAGCCTGAGGCATCAACAAGTGGCCATGTCTATGCTCTCTCTATTCTCTATTGAATAGAACACCCACCCACATTACATCAAAAAGCAAATCCCAATATTAATATATCCCATATTTTAAGGTACTCAAATTCCCAAAAAGTCCCTAGAACTTTGGGCCCCAATTTTTGAGTTCTTGAGAACAACCCTCCACGCCACTTTCCCTCGCTCTGCCTTTCTATCTCAACAACTCCATTTCTCAACCACAAAAACCCTAGCAAAAACCCTAATCCTCATATCTCAATCTCAAGCCTCGTCATCAGAATCTCAAATATGGCCAAAAAGAAGGTGACGCAGAAGTCCAATGACACCAAAGAAGAAAACCAGCCAGAGCAAAAGAACCAGAACCTTACTCAAGACAAAAACCTAAGTCATCAACACTCCATGGAAGATCCTGCAGAGAAGCTTCAGAACCTGAAGAATTTGAACGCAATGCTTCTCAAAGAGACCATTGAGAAGAGACAACAGGTCGATTCTTTGAATCAGGAAAGGAGGCTTTGGAGAGTCAGTTGAGTCGGTTGGGCGTTGAAAAGAGTGAGTTGGCGGATGAGTTGGACCAGGAAGCCGCGAAAAATGTCAGCTTGGAGATAGAGCAGGGTTTGATTTCTGTTTTTGTGGTGACCCAGATGAGCGAAATGGGTCTTGGGCTCGAGAAGGAAACGAGACAGTGGGAGAATGAGATTAGGGCTTTGAGGACTGAACTGAGTGAGCTGATGGACAATCTTGAAAATGAGAAAGAGAGATGGAATCAGGCTTGTAACGAGAGGGACTCAGTGAAGAGTGATCTTGATTGTCAGGTTAAGGAGGCAACTAGGTTTAAAGAAAGATTGATTGAAATGGAGAGAAAAGAACAAGATTTGAAAGATGAGATTTTAGTACTAAAGAATGAATCTGGAAGGCTAATGAAGGAGAAAAAAGAGAGGGACAGAGATATTCAGGCTCTGAAAGAAGAAAGAGGTTTGCTTGAGAGGAGATTGGTTGAGGCTGGGAAGGAAATCGATGATCTGAAGGTAGGGATTGAAGGGATGCTTAGGGAAAAGAAAGAAATAGAGAAGCAAAAAAGTGAACAAAAGGGGAAAGTGGATGAGTTGGAGAAAGAAGTAGGGCATTTGAATGAGATTCTTTCTGATTTGCGAAAGGAGGAGAAAGTCTTGCATGAAAAGGTTTTAGAATTGGAAAAGAGTTACAGTGAAGCTATGGATAAGAAAGAAGAGATGACGTTGAAGATCAATGCTTTGATACTTCAAAGAAAGAGAGAAGCAGAGAAGTCTCGAGATGCTGATGGAGGAAAAGGATGGAATTTCACAAAGGTTGGAGAAAGCTATGGTGGATTTAAAGGATAAGGAGGGACAGATTGTGAAATTGCTGAGAGAGAAAAATGACATTGAGGAGAGGAATGTTAGTCAGGAGAGTGAGATTGCTCAGCTTCAGGAGGAGATTGCTCAACTGAGGGATGTTGTTTTTACACTGAAAGAGTCTTGTAGAGATGAAGAAGAGAAAAGTAAAAAATTAAAAAATGAAGTTAGGGATTATAAAAATGCTCTTGATCAAGCTAAACTTGAGAGGGATAATGCCCGAATGGGTTTGGATGAGGAGAAAAAGAATGGCATCGATTTGAGGTCAAAAGTATTACAAATGGAAAAGAGGATTGAAGAGGATGTAGAGGAATTGGCAAAAATTAGGAAGGAGCATGAGAATCTAATTGAGCAAAGGAAGAAAATGGAGAGTCACGTTGGGCTGTTGACAGAGGAAAAGGAATTGGTGCTTAAGAATCTTTTAGAGGCAAAACAAAGTGCTGACGTTTTGAGGGCTAAAATAGAATCAATCGGCATCAATTCTGGTCGAGCTTTGAGCATGTTGAAGAACACTGCAGCCATGGTGTGTCAATCTGAAAATGATCTTGATGGAAAACAAGAACTCGTGGTCCATGAGAAGAGTCTGCAAGATGAAACTGAAGAATATGTAGTTGAACTGGAAGCAATCAAGAATTCATTTAGGAACAAGGAGAAATTGGTAGAAGACATCAAGAAGAAAGTTGCTCATCTGCAAAATTCAGTGGAGGAGGCACATAAGAAGAAAAGCTTCTGGACAGTGGTGTCTTCAGCAACAACTCTCTTTGCTGCGGCTTCCATTGCATATGTTGCTAAAATCCGCTGAGTAGTTTGATTCAATTGTGAAATTTTGTCATTAGAAGAAGATGCTTTTGGTTTCAAGGATTAGCGGTCATTTTCTTCTTTGACCAAATGCTGTTTTGATAGTTTTGGGACTTCCACTTGCAATAATAATAATTTCTTTTCAAGAATGCTGGATTCACAACATTAGATGGTTAACTCTAAATTGCTTTCTTTGATGATCAATTCATAATCTCATGTCTCCGATGTCTCCATTACATTGGCATTGACTGATCATTGAGCTCTTTCTGTTTCTATTTCTGCAAGTTAATATTATTTTGCATATTCATGTGCATTTATTCATAACCCTCTTTATTTCGGTGTGAAATTTAGGTAGAGATAATATATGTTAGGACAGGGGAACTATTCTTTTTCCCTCTTTCGTTATGTTATAGTTGGTTGGAGTAAATTAAATTTACCATTTGCTACGCAGATACACCACTGTCAAAATTCTGTGATTCAGGTCTGTTGTGGCATTTGTAGAGGCACATATATCAACCATGTTTCATTTATTCAATGTTGTGGCATAGCTGAGGCAAGATTTTATTGCTCTGAATTTCTGCTGTGCACTGTTATAGCAATTTTAAGTACTAACAATGTCATCTGACAACCCGTAAGCCAATTTACTCTCTCATCTGTCGTGACGTAGTAAAGCTAAAATCTTATTACTTTGAATTTTTGTTGTGCATTGTAATAGCAAATTTAAGTACTAAAAGTATCATCTGACAACGTATAAGCCAATTCACATGCGTCGATTTTGTTCTAATGTAGCATTCAATTTATCTGTTAAATGTTTCCTAATATAATATTACACGTTACGGATATACCTTGGCTTACTAAGAAAGCGTGTTATTTCAGTAACTTAAACAAGATAAGTGCATTATTGTTAAATAGTAACCGCAATTTGCCTCTGTTATTGATTACTCGATGCATGCCAAATGGCTAACTCAATGCTTAAGTTGGTCCACAAAAGGTTCAATTAATCAGGGTTTAATGTCGCCATCAAGAGCTTAGCTGTTTCTTTTATCGCTATGCTAATATTCTTTTGTCGCTCTGAAAGCACATAAAAGGGATGTATGTGGCTTTTCAAGTGGTCCCTTGAAATGCATCCAAAGTCTAACCACCATTATATTTTATTATATGGATTCTCCACTCACAAAACAAGCCAATTTTTGTTTCTTGTGCTCTCACAAGCTCCAGATTACTCTCCATTAACAGGCACTCAAGAGCTGACAAAGAATCAACCAAATCAAACTCTATCCATGACTAAAATAGACTAATTGAATTTGATTCCAATCATTTTTTGTGGGGTTGATTTGAATTGAGGCTATTTTCAGCGCAATTTGTTCAATGGGCGAAATGGCAAAAGTTGTCAAGCAGTTATCTTCTAGCAGCTAATTTTATGCAGATTTTGTTTTGTGCTAATCAAACAATCAACAAAATCTTAATGTCAAATGTCAAATGTCAATTATACATACTTTCTATGGTAAAAATTATGATAAATTTGATCACAAATCTTGTATATGCGAGAGAAGCAGCAGCAGTAAACAGATTGGTTTAATGAAAATATAAAGCATAGATTTCAAGGAGGCTCTGATAATCCAATATGTCATAGAATCTCCTAAATAGCATTAGGATAATGAACAATGAACATAGAACTCAAAGCAAAACTTCCAAGATTCCATAATATCAATATTTACAGTTACCAATTAGATAGTCACGCACAAATCAGCCAAAGACAGTACCAAAATAGGAGAGAGGGTAAAGTAGAAATGAAAACAGGGAGGATAAACAGACATCTTTATATATACTAAAACATATGTATACACATAACAGGATCACAATACCATGGAAGAATTCCTATCCATGTTCTTAGAATTAGCTATATATAATATTAGCCGAAGCACCAACCCCAATTCATCAGCTAACAAATGTTATCCCAAGACTCTGGTCTTCCTCTCCATTGTGGCTGGAAGCCAGACTGACTACTCTCAGATTTGAAAGAGTCTACTAAACTTAGTCAAACAGCTCCTGCTGACATTAAAGCTTCATTGAACTATGTCACTCAACTCCAGACTGTACATATAAGAGAAACACATCCATGTCCAGCCAGTTGCTGAACTATACTTTCTATTCGATAACCAAGTGTCCAAGCCTAGTCATCTTGAGAATTCAACGATGCAAACCCCGCAATAGCAGAAGGCCGCGAAGCACCACAATTAATAAAACAGAATATTTCGACACTAGACAACTATATAAACTGCAAACAGCACTTGACTACCTCAAGTGCAATGTCAAGCTTCTGTAAGGTATGACTGCTTGTCGCTAAAAGTTAAGTATATTAACAGTTAGAACTCACAAAATTACTTATCTCATCCATGACAGTATAGAAGTGATCATTATTAGGCAAGAAGTAGAAACCGACCGTTGCCTGCTCCAGATATAGAAGTTTCACATCTTGGCCAGCCTTCTTGAGCCCTTCCACGTAAGCCAACTGCCAGTCCTGAATAAGATCCAAGCCAGCCACCACAACTAGACTCTTGGGGAATTTCATTCCTACAAGGCTTTTACCATTGGGCCCAAACGGATTACATGCCGGATGATCCCTATCAGCTCCTTCAGGAAGATAAGCTCTCCAATACCAGTCCCTGTCTTGGATAGTGACAAAATACTTCCCATCTAATCTCTTCTCAGATTCAGTTCGCTCCTGGCCGCCAAACATTGGGTTGAGCAGTATATTCCCTAATACTGCAGCCTCTGATTCTTCCGCTCTTAAAGCAACATGATGCACAATGTTACCACCAGAGCTATCCCCGGCCAAGTATATATGAACTTTAGAGTCCTTACTTTGAAGCCATGATCTCGAGTTAACCCACTCGAGGATTGTCCATCCATCATCATAAGCACAAGGATACCGATTTTCAGGTGCACGCCTATAGTTCACAGAGACCACGACAGCTTTACAGATCCCCACTAGTCTGCGACATAGAATATCATATATAGCACTATTTGCTGAGGAGTGTGCAAAGCTTCCTCCGTGAAAGAAGATTATTACTGGGACAACCACATCAGAGCTTACAGGCTTCTCAAGCTCAACAATATTCGGCTGAGGCTCTTCTCCATTTGCAGGTCGATAAATCCTACAAAGTAGGTTTGTGCCACGGTCCACTATGACATCAAAGGAAAAAACCCCATCAACTGGATTTGCATTTGCAGGGACTTTCCGGTCAAGGAACTCTGCCAAGTGGCGATTGAAAGTTCCATCAGGACGACGAAGAAGATTGTAAGCCAACTTAAAATTGGAGATAAGAACCCATGTATGCAATGGGACCACCATCTAACAGAAAATAAAAGCATCAGGAATTCCTTTCCAGTTCATTGTTTTTAAGTGACAGAACACAATAGACTGAAAGTAGTAAAGATCTTTACAATACAATCACTCAATTCATAAAATCGAAAAGAACTTCTCACCAAGATTTGCAGCTATTGTGCACAGAAGATATAAAACTGTAAACAATATGGACAGGGAAAACCTAGAAGCCACACATATGAATATCTGCACAGAAATGAAATGACAGATGCGAAACTCAAAGCTCACAACCATATAACGAAATCTAATCATATCCTCCAAATTCAATTTATCTAGGAGGAAAAAACTAACGGTAATGACTTAAATTCAAGCTGCTTTGAGTAGTATATTCAAATCTACTCAAAACAGCTTTAATACCAAACTGGAACCAGAAAATATTTTCAACTTCCGCATATAAGAGAACAAGCCGAAGGCAAATAATCCAAAATCCAGAGTTTAAGGAACCCAGAAATACAAAAGAAACCTGCCATAGTAACAGATGAAACCGAAACCAAAAACAAAACAATCCAAAATTCAACAACAAATCAGCAAAACATTCCACTTTCAAGTGCGCAGCCTAAGAACCCCAATAACCAGGTAAGACGGCAACAATAACAAAAACAAAAACAAACCATCAACATATGCATCACTGCCCAATAACCAGACCTAAAGTCAAGCAAGTTTGAACTCTCAACGAGCAAACCACTGACTGAACCCAAAATACCGACCCGAACCCAACAAAAGTTTCCACCTTTCACCCGAAAGCAGCAGACAATCACAACAGACTCCGAAGAACTTAACCTCCCAGAATGAAGAAAAAGAGGAAAGTTTCAGAACAGGATCATACCTTGGACTCATTGAGGTTAACTTCATTGCTTGCAGCCATCAAACTAGTTTTTCCCAAAAAAAGATCCCGAAACAAAGCCAAAAACTTTTTAACACAGATCCTGTTTAAGAGCAACCTACTTCACCAATTTGAACATACATTTTAATAACCCACCTCAGAAAATCATCACATATTCACACCAGGATCACGCTACACAAGCCACAAAGTTCCAATCTTTCCAGCTCTCATTCACTGCCTTGCCTTGGGATAAAGTAATAGCAGTAATCACAATAGGAAGATTTAATAAATGATAAAAATGTAATAAATCGATAAAATCTATCTGCAATAAAACAGAGAGAGAAGTGATAAGAAGAGACTGTGCGTATGTTAGCAAAGGATCGCGAGACAAATGCTAAAATGCACCGAAGAGTGAATGGGGACGAGATAGACGACAAAATGAGCGGCCGAAAGATAGCTGGTAAGGTGGGACCCAGAAGACAAAAAATTTGCAGATTAATTTAATTAGATGTATATTTTTTTCAGCTTTTAAAGTTTCCATATTTATTAATTTGGACGTAATAAGTGGAAGTTTTTATTTCCCCTGCTTTTCCGATAAAGAACAAAAGGGTGGGAAACGGAGAGGACAAAAGCTTCCGTGCGTGCGGCCAACGCCACGCCACGTGACGACAAACGGGGTCCGTCTGAAACTCTTTTCAATGTCTGCAAATTTACAGAAACGGAAAAAACAATTAAATATTAAATATAAACAAACAAAAATCTCGTCATTCATATACTTGTATTTATAGCTTCGACTCCAACCCCAGTAATTAATTAGATTTACACACCATTTTAATTTTAATTTTTATTTATATATTAATATCTCAAAATTTTTATTAAATATTTGTGTAGATTATGTTAAAATTATAGCTTATAAACTTCAAATTTGTAATAAAAAAATTAATATATGTACATATATATCAAAATAAATTGACTGGACCGTATGGTGTGGATACAGATACCGACACAAATGTTATATTTTAATATTTTTATTGTTTATCTTATTATATTTAAACTTTTATACGTTTGATTGAATTTGTAAGTAAATAATCATCTAGATAATATGCGGAATAATGTTAGAGTATAGTGATTGTAATTTATAATTTATAACTTTTTTAAAAGAAATTGTAGATATTTTCATTTTATTTTCAACTTTTTTTATAATTTTTAAAACATAAAATATATTGCATAAGTTAGAAATTTTGATGAGCTATATAAATAGAATAATTCAGCTGTATAAAATTTAAATTATTTGCTAAATTATTAAGAAGAGTGTTATAAATAAATAATTAGAAAATACATAATAGTAACAGTTTCCAAATTAATATTCAATATTAATTGAGATATTATACTTTTAATTTTAGAAATACAGTGTAGCGTTAATGTTAGTAAGTAATGAATAATAAAAAATACATGTATTACATACAATACAATGATTTCACCTTCAATATTGATCCACGTTGCAAATCCTGCGCCATTGGATCATTGATAGCCACCCATTAACGTTGGGAAAAGGTAAAAACTAAAAAGGAGTCTGAAAGAGAAACTGAAGCGTCCGCGTGTATCAACCGTTCATTTATGTTGATAAGGAAATTTAAGGGCCCGTCCTTAAAAGAAAAAGTACCCTGCTGCATATGTCCTTGCACTTCGCATAGGACAAGTACCTAAGAGTACTTTGAGAGAGCTAAAATCCTCTACGTATTGTCACCGTAGACTCGCAACTATCACTGTTTGATTAGTGGGCCTCGATTATTGAAATTTCTGATAACACGGGGCCCAAAACATAAAAAATAGTTTTCTGCGGACACATAGATAGATGGAGATATTTTCTGGACAGAATTTTCTGAAAAATGTTTTTGTAATTATTACATTTACCAAATTACTTATCAATTATTATCATCGATTTTTTTTTTAATCATAAATTTATTTACTTATTTTATGTAGTAAATTTATTTTTCTAATTTTATTTCTAAGCGTTAAATTTAAATTAACAAAAAAAAAGTTTATACATTAATAATTTCTTTTAAATATGCAATAGATAAGATAAGGGCTGAAAATAATAAAATTTTACAAAAGAAAATTTGGAAAGCAATAATGATTGATGATCACAATATGACATAGATGATGAAGAGAACAAAGACTTGGAAATTTAAAGGTGAAGTCGTTGTCATGAACTGCACCATCAATACGGCTAAGTTTGGGAACTTTACTATTATTAAGAAGCCCACAATGCACAGTGATTTTTTGGAAGCACTTGCCTTGTGTCAACAACTAGGAACTGCTTTTGGCTTTTTCTATATTTACCTTTTCTCTCCCATTCCATCAATCTTTTATATATATATATATATATATATTATTATTAACAATTAGGAAGAATAGCTTGATTTTTTATCTAATATTTATTTTTTTAATATTTTTTTTAATATTTATTATCCTTAATTTTTATTTTTTTTTTTTTATTTTATTCTTCAATTTAATTAGTTTATAAAAATAATAAAATATAAAATATTTAAAATATAAAAGATAAAATTGAAAATTAAAAAAAATTATAAGATATTAGTTTTAAAAAAATTAGGGAAGGAATGAACATTTTTCCTATTTTTATTATTAACAATTCTAATTTATTTTCTATTATCTCCCAAAAAAAAAAAAAATCGTCTTTGATTTCTTTCAATCTCATTTGCCTATGTGGACCAAATTTCACCACATCATCGCCGTTTATGCGCCTCCTCCTCGTTTCTTTTTAATTTTGCTTCTATACGTGTCACACACCTCTATTTCTACTTCATTAATTTGTTACTGCTCATTACCAAGATATAAATTGAAATTTTATATTTAATAAAATAATTTTTGTTCTTACATTATATTCAACGAGAACCATTTTTACTCTCGCAGAATTTTCAAAAAAAAAAAAAGAGAAAAAAAATGTAGTCAAATATAAGTGAAGAGTCGAATTTTGATAGGTACAGCTCATCAATAGACGAGAAATAATCTCTCCAGAAGTATGACGTTTGTTAAATGATTGTCAGGTGGGTGAAGTATGGACTAATCAACTTGCGTTCTTAATTATTTTGATGTAAATTAGTCATGATTTGATTTTTTGTGCTAAATTAGTAGTATGGACTAATTTTAATCATATATAATAAACCAATGTCATTATTAGAACTTATTTGTCCCGACCAAATCATTCAAGACTAATTATTACCATTTTTGGTTATATGTTTATCATCTTTGTCGTTGCGCTTTTAATGTTAATGTTCTTTCTTTTAGCTAACAAGTACATTAATTTATTTAATAATTTAACTTTAATGTATCTATAAAAAAAAATTATAAATTTAATTAATAAATTTAAATTATAAAAAAGATTTTAATTGCGTAATATTTAGTCAAGATATTTGCAATAATAATTACTATTCACTTAAACTTTTAAAAAATAACTAATGTATAAAAAATATTATAAAAATGATTATTTCTTAATTTTTTAGATAAAATTACGGCTGTTACCATTTATAACAATAATCCTTAAATTAATTTAGAATCACAAAATCCTAATTTTTATTTGTGCACGAAAGTTACAACGTAAGTAAAATTTTTAATAATAATAATAATCATAAATTAATATATAAAAAGATTTTAATTACGTAATATTAGTTTTGTATTTGAAATTTTTTATGGTATGTTGTAGCGCATTATTATTAGACTCAACAGACAGTAATCATATATATATATATATATATATGTGTGTGTGTGTGTGATATAATTGAATTTTCTCACTAGCCATCACATAGATTTCTTCTTCATACGAAAACGTGTGGGGTACTTGTCTCTTTTCTATCTTAATTATGTTTTTTGTTTGTCACTTTATGAAGTCGTAGTAAAAAATAAATACATTTCAAATAATTTTATATGTAAAAATATCACGCCATACAAACTCTTTAAAAAATTGAAAATTCAAGTATTATTTTAGTTAGAGTTTGAGAAAGTAGTTAGTAGTAGGATAGACAAATCATTTTATTTGTACATTAAAATAAACTAATTATAATGATGTACGTCATATTAGCACTTAAAAATTAATTAAAGAAAAAATTGAAACAAGGGATATAATTTTGTGAATAATAATAAGTGGAATAAATGAAATTAATTTGTTTGACTACCTCAACCTTATCTCGAATTTGGGAAAGGAGTTCAAAGTTTAAATAGGTTGAACCAATTTAATAGATAAAATTTATAGAATAAATATTTCTAAAAATAGAATTCCAATAAAATAAAAAAGAGGGAATTTGATTGGCGAGGGCCCGGGACCCCGAATTGCAAATTCTATGTTCTATGAACTATGAAGAGCATGCATGCATGGGGGGTTCTGACAAATTGATGGGAAAATGAATTAGGGTTAGAATCTTTTGTACAGCCTATTGCTTTAGCTTTTAGGTTAAGAATCTAGGCCGGAAAATTTTATTATACAGAAATTCAATCGAATAATTTGTGGGTTGGCAATGCCAATTAATGCCAGCAGAGCAGTGAGTGAAGTGAAGAATGATTGTGACCAAATAGGGGGAGCGTCTAGGAATTAAGATAACGAAGATCATGGGAAGCTGCTGCCCCCTTTTTCTATCAGCACGATCATATTTTACACATTGCGTGATTTATTTTCCTTTCTTTATCATATTAAAGCTATACCCACTATATGCAAACATTTCCAGCTTTTTAATTAAAATGTGATTCTTCTTTCTTTTCCTTTTTTTTTTTTTTGTAAATTAATATTAAATATACTGAATGATATATATATATATTAATAATACTAATATTGATTTGCACAAATTCATGTAAATTATTATTTATAATGATATATATATATATATATTTATCACAAACAAAACAATCATGTAATGTTAAAAACCATTATCAACCATGCTTGTTGATTAAGGGGAAAAAAAAAAAAAATAATGATACATAACCCATAATTATGACAGTAAAATCCAATGACGTGTATATTAACCTTTTTTTCCTGGTTAATTAAGAATGACTTCCTTTCTTGTAATTTAGGCTATGCTTATTTCTCTCCATATTGTTTATATTAAGGAGAAGGTTTCGGATTTGAAATAGGGAAAAAAAAGGTTTAGTCTTTAAAATTTGATTTATTAAATTAATTAGGTTTAATAATTTTAAAAATAATTATTAAAATCTCAAATTATCAAAAAAGTGATGACTACACCTCGTCAATAATCATGTATCGAGTAAATAATAGGTCAAATTAGTCTTATACAAGTATGGCCCAAATCCAGCCTCATTAATTATTGCGATGACCAACAAGAGAGGATAATGTTTGAATCATTTGAAAAGGTCCAAGAACCTACTTGATCTTTATAGTTGCTGTTTAGCCAAAAATGAGAATTTCAATAATTTTAAAAATTCTATGCTTTGAATGTGGGCTCTGAGTCTGGTAACATAACATATGAGGGCCGAACTGAATAGAACTTCTCATTGGGTTGTCCAAGTAAATTTTGAGGACAAACCAGAATGGGTATTCCCAACTTTAACTTTCTAAATGCACCCATTCTTTTTTTTTTTATTTGTTTCACGAAGTGAATTTATACTTTTACTGGATGAAGTGAGTGCTAATATTTTCAGTTTAAATTGACGTGAAACGAATTATTATATATATATTTTTATTAAAAATAGTTTATTTATGAATTATTATAAAATTTTAATTTGATTATTGATGAATTCATAAGCAATATAAAATTTCGTTCATGAAATTAAAAACTATATAAAAACAATTTATCATCTTTCTCCTTACCACGCACAACGATGAGAATGTATAATAAAATAAGGAAAAAATAAGGCTATATTTTTATTTTGATAAAACAAAAAAAATTAGAAATACAAATTAGATATATCTTTTGCACATTAATTTTTTCTGATGCGGCGTCATTTAAACTTTAGAGAGAGCGCTCCCTCAAGTTGAAACCCTGACCGCGAAACAACACCAAACAAACACAAATTTCCCGCTAACTCGAAATTCTGGTGCCACGTTGGCAATCCGCGCAATTACTCGTCAACCAATCACAACACAGTTAGAGTTCCTATATAAATGCTCGGAGCACTCTGAAATTTCGAAAACGAAGTACAGGAGTCTCGCAATCTGTTTGGCTTCCAATTTTTTTCTTCGATAGTTTGAACAAAGGGGGAACCTAGGGTTACAGTTATTCTTACAAGGATGAGTTCTACAGGAGGTTCTACAAAGGGAGGTAGAGGAAAGCCGAAGTCGTCGAAGTCGGTGTCGCGGTCGCAAAAAGCCGGTTTACAGTTCCCCGTTGGTAGGATCGCTAGGTTTCTGAAGGCCGGAAAGTATGCCGAGCGCGTCGGTGCCGGAGCCCCCGTCTACCTCTCTGCAGTGCTCGAGTACCTCGCTGCTGAGGTATGATTATTTTTCGAATGAAGAAATTTCTATTTCTTGTTCTGATAATTTGGGCGTGGTTTGTTTGCACGGCAATGAGATTGGGTTTTGTTTTGATCTGGATTTGATTCATTTAATGGTTGATGTTAATTGAATGAATGTTTTTGATTTAAGGGCTGAAATTGTATAGAAATCGGAAATTTTCTTTTTCTTTTCTTTTTGGTTGGATGGGGTGGCACTTTTTTCCTTTCAATGTTAAAATTTCACTCTCATTCATCTTGTTAAATATTTTGTCTTGAATACTGCTTAAACTTATTTTTTAAAAAAAAAATTCATTGGGCTCTTGCTGCAAAATTAAACTTTTAAATCTTGCGAGCAGTTTAAATACTTTGACAACAAAGAATTATACAATTTTTGTCTAATTTCAATGTTGTTGATGAATTGATTTTGCTTGTATAGTTTCTAATTTGATTGTTGTTATCTTCAGGTTCTGGAGCTTGCTGGTAATGCGGCAAGGGACAACAAGAAGAACCGTATAGTTCCACGCCACATCCAGCTCGCAGTTAGAAACGATGAAGAATTGAGCAAGCTTCTGGGATCGGTAACCATTGCCAATGGAGGTGTTTTGCCCAACATTCACCAGACTCTTCTTCCCAAGAAAATGGGTAAAGGAAAGGGTGACATTGGATCTGCTTCTCAAGAGTTCTAGTCGTGTGGTCTTCAGATTTCACTATCTCTCTCTCTCTTTTTTTTTTGGGTGGTGTAAAAATGTGATGATGGGATCTTTTTGGTCGGGATTTTCATATGGTAATCTTTCACTCACTATATGTAGGTTTTTGTGATTAATCAATCCATTATGCAATATTTAGGCCTATGTCGTGATTAATTTGATTGATTTTTTATGGATGGTTTGAAGTTTTCTGGCGTTTTCTGGTTTACGTTTTTTTCCATTACCAGAGAAATTATGCCGAAAATCCTTTTGAATCTTTTTATGTTCCGGTTATGTTTCCATTATGCACGTTGCATTCTATACTAGAATGTAGAGTAGATTGGATTGGAGAGTTCTTTCACGTTAAGATTCAAATTTGGTGAAACAAACGTACAATGTGTTGTCAATGTAACGCCTACATTTCTCTTCCATACAAGGCACTTCTATTGTATCAATACAAAAACCAACTGATCTCCCTAGTGACATTGCCTCTGCTAGTTGGGATCGAACCTCAATATGTTGATATGAAATAAGAACTGTATTCAGCGCTGCCCACTGCACTTTATAGTCAACTTCACTCCTTTTGTAGCCTAACCATCTGAACAAGTATTCCAGCTGTTCCATAATACAAAATTTCCAAATGCGACAGTTAAGTAGAGTAGAGAGAAATCAGTCATTGCAAAGCATGTTGAAAAAAGAAACCCTGACCTTATCAATATCAGCATAATGGCCTTCTGGGTGTCCAAATACTATGTGCTCTGCTACTAAGCCTCCTAATATTACGCATGAAAAGTTGTTCAAAGTCTGCATCCCAATTATTATCAGAGAGAAACATTTTATCAGTGATGCCTTTCAGACTCTCAAAGAACACATCTAAACTCGGTTCTCAATGAAGTTAGGTTGCCATCACTCAACTCCTCTATTATCATTTCGTTGATTCATTCTAATAGTGTCAAATCCCTCAAAAGGTTACACCCAAACAAAATGTAGGTACTTGAAAGCCTTGAAAGTGTATGGCTCATACATAACTAGACAAGAAGAAGGCTTCACCTTGGATGAAATTGTGTGTCTTCTAGTCTGCATTGTACAGACACACATAGATTAGAAGTCTGTCAAAATAATCATATGAAGCAAACACAAATGATAGCAGTAACAAATTAGCATAGAGACCAGAGCTGAAAACTATCATTTTGCTGGTAACATCTCGCAATTAAGAAGTGCAAGACATGATATAAATTGATGAACCTTCATTATTGCTGAGAAGAAAGAGAGATGTTTTACCCTACCACCTACTTGACCAATATCTTTCCTCAGCTTCCTTGAAATAGCAATCTGCATGCAGAGACAGTTGTGAACCGTAAAACACTGTAAACAAAATAAGAAGTAACTTTGTGACCAGTTAATCCTTTTCAGACTTCACCAACGATCATCCGTTTATTAGCATTAGATAATAATCTGAACTACAAGTATTAAAAGAATAGGATCTCAATAAAAAATTGACCATTTTAAGCCCGAGCATACAAGAATATAGTGGCAATTGTAGTCAACAATTGAAAAACCTGATGCTTGAAGGGGTAATTCAAAGGTCAAAGCCATTGAATTAAAAAAGTAAAAGGCAACAGTGCACTTACTTCTTTAAGAAATTCAAAACCAATGAATTGAACACTTCCTACAGCAGATTCCTCCTGCCTTATGGCTTCTATGCTTGGTACATTATAACCTTTTGGAAGAACCCCAAGCAGGTAGCCGACAAGAAAATGACCAGCCTCGTGCTATGCCAATATGCATAACATCATTAGCTACTTCCTGATTAATGATTTTATGCCAAGTAGCAATATATACAATAAACAAGTAAATGATCAGCTATCCAACATATTCATTATGTTTAATTTTTCCAGCAAACCAGTAGGATTAGTTAATATTCAGCAGTATGTGTTCACTTGTTACTCAAATTTTGATTGTCTTCTATACCATAAACTGGTTACATTTTGATTGAAAGAAAAGCGCTCAAGCAATAGGTCTTCAGCAAATGCAGAGCACAAAACAAACTGTTTTGGAAGCTTATATATAAGAGATACATGCTAAATTCTAATAGCAGAGGTATTAACTTCCCAGTTTTATGCATTACATGAGTTTTTCTAGCACGTTATAACTGCCACTTTGCAGTTAATGGAGACAATAGTTCAAAAGAAAAGTTTTTCTTACTTGCATGCACATGGAATGATCTTCTTCATTGAGAGATCCATAGCTTTCATCTTCTGTCAAACTTTCAACTCTATCACTTGCAGCCTCTAATAAAAAGTAGGACTGCCCATCTTGAGTCTATGTAATCATTGCAATATATGAGAAAGTTTCAGAGACATCGGGTATTCAATTATTCACACATGAACATCATCAAATTGGTTATTCAAGAAAAAATTTGCTAGTTTAAGCTTCAAAACTAACTAGAAAGTTGCAGAGGAAGAAATATTGAAGAAAAATTAATCCCATATCTATAAATATGCTAAACTTTTCTAAGAAAAGAAATGGCACTCTGCTACATTGTAACTTAGGTTTAGGCTGTGTTTGACTGATTGGAATTCACCATAGCAAAAGAATTAGGTGGAATTGTAGGCCATATTCCTCAGCAAATCTAGCGGTTGGGATCTCAAGTTCCATGCAACCAAACCCAAACCATATTCCCATGATCAAATGCCTCCATCCCCAAAAAAAAGTTGCATCTTATCTAACTTAACAATCAAATCAAAGCCCGAATCAGCTATGTGTGGAATGACAAATAAGATAACTATCAATGAATGATATTACAATTTCAAACAACAGTGTCAATACTGTGTTAGAGAAAATTGAACAAACATAAATACCTCATCAAATGAATCGAAAAAATTGCATCGTTCTATTGATTCCATAACTGAACCAAGCAGTGATTGAAGAGGTAACAGTTTATTTGAGTCAAGCTCTAACTCATTTAACGACGTTACTCTTTTAGGTACCTACACAAATACGCACATGTATGGATAAATACGTACATAAATACGATTGAAGAATCTGCGGGTGTTAAAGAGAGAACCTGTTTGGCGGCGCCGAAGCCACGTAGGCCGCCGGCGGGATTCCTTTGAAGCTGCTTGACGAGAGATAAAGCGGCTTTGAAATCGCCTTTCGAAAGCTCCTTATCCAATCTTTTCAGAGCCCGACGACGCCGTATTGCGAACTCAGCTTCTTTTCCACTCACCGCTAGTTCTCGTCCGACCTGGCATCTGATAGCCGAGTACATTCTGTTTATTCCAAGTAATGAGCATCAACAAGCTCAACCGTGAAGTTCCTCAGAGTTGCCGGTCTCAGGGAGAAGCCGAGAGGGAAAGTTCGCTTTGTTGGCCAAATGAAAAATCTCTACCTCAGACGACGCCGTTTGAGTCGTCATTAGGTATTTTGTTTTATTGGCGGGGGCAATTCTGGCATTTAGTAGAAATTATGAGTGAAGCGTAAGTGAAGTTAGTTATCTGGACGATGATCTGGCGCGACGTAACGTTACCGTTAAAAGCCTAAACAATGTCCAATTAATTTTTCTTTCTTCTCAAATAATATTTCCTTTTAATTATTTAATCTAATCATTCCGGTCTTCTGAGTTTCTTCCCATTTGGATGGGCACGTTGATTTACAATAACTTGAGCTTCTTGTATCCTCCTCCTCGTCCACGAGTGAAGGTCTTCTCTTTAACCAGAATTCTTAGTTCGTCTGAAGTTGGAGTGTCAAAACGACGAGTTTTGGAGCAGGTGGACGAGGAGTTGAGCAAGGGAGATGAGAGGACTGCGCTTTCTTTGGTCAAGGATTTGCAAGGAAAGCCTGGCGGGTTTCGATGTTTTGGCGCTGCCCGACAGGTTCGTTTCTTTGTTTTATATATATATTTTAATTTTGTTCTGAAATCTTGCTAAGGAAATAATCAAGTTAGCATTAATGTAAGCCAATTGCGTTTGCTTAGGCTATAGACCCAGATAATTTCTACCAAAATTTGGACCCAAGTGGGTTTTCAAAATGGTTAAATTAAGCTATTGGAGTAGAATTGGTAATTTTGTTGGCTCTGGTTTAACCCTGCTGGAACCGGAGGAAGATGAAGAAGAATGTAGCTGGTGCTCAATTGTTTGTTTTTCTTCCTTTTTAGTCCTTTTTGAGTCCATATAAGAACTTGGAAAAAGAAGTTGCTCTCACAATTGGCTGTTTTCGCAAATTAATTAAATATAAGTGATGTGCTAAACTTTTTGCCATGGATTAGTTCAAAGAAGTTTTAAGCATTTTTTAGGGTGTTTCTGTGATGAGCTTGTTTCCTATTTTGTATGGGAAAATGGCATTGAGATTGCTAATTAGAAGCTAGCTTTGAGAGGTTTAATGTGGAATTTTAAATATCCCATTCTAGGATTATTTGCTCGATTCTTTATGTTGTGTAGGAACATTTTAATGTCATGGAATTTCGTGTTTTCTTTTAATATGATAAGAATTCTTTTATTGTGATATTATAGAAATATTCATAATTCTCTAATTGTTGCTTTTGGATGAATTTGACATTTCGGAAATAATTGCATCGAGACTCAAAATAGAGAGTTGCTAAGGCTGTGATGAGAAAAATAAATTCATTTATGCAGGTACCGCAAAGGCTCTACACCTTAGACGAACTGAAACTGAATGGAATAGATACATTGTCTCTTCTATCACCCGTGGATGAGACTCTTAGTTCAATAGAACGGAATCTGCAGCTTATGGCCCTTGTAGGGGGAGTTGTTGCCTGGAACACATTTGGTTTTAGCCCACAACAGATTTTCTATCTGTCTTTGGCATTTTTGTTCCTGTGGACTCTGGATTCGGTAATGCCTAACCTTCACATCTGAAATGTTGGTTGACTTCCATAATCCTTAATCGTTGTAGTGGAGGCAGTTTCGCGTCAATTAATTTGCTCCTCTCTTGATCATATTGGTCATAGATCTCTTTCAATGGAGGAGTTGGCAGCTTGGTTCTTGACACAATTGGTCACACCTTTAGTCAGAAGTACCATAACCGGGTTATTCAAGTAAGAAACATGTCTCTTCCTATATTCTACTTACAGTATAAGTAATTCAACGGATAAAATTAAGGATACTTTCTTCTTTCTCATGCTGTAACATGTTCAAAACAGAATTGCCTTTCCGGCGTTTTTTGCTGGACACTTGTATTGAGAATGGTTTCGGCTTAATTATGTAATTATCATTGTTTATGCAGCATGAAGCTGGGCATTTCTTGATTGCCTACTTGGTGGGTATTCTTCCTAAGGGATATACACTGTCTAGTTTGGAAGCTTTGAAGAAAGAAAGATCACTCAATATTCAAGCAGGGACTGCGTTTGTGGATTTTGAATTTCTTGAAGAAGTGGGTTGTTGTTTTCAGTTGATAGAATTTTCTTTTAATCATTTTAATGTAATTGTTTTAGTATTACTATTGTCCACTGATTCTGCCACTTCTCATGTCATATGCAGGTAAATTCCGGCAAAGTATCAGCTACAGTATGTTTTCAACCTCTAACATTTTCTTATAACTCTAAAAATTATTTACCAGTTCTCTCAAGGAAAATCTAAAGTAAAATTCATCTTATCAGATGTTGAACAGATTCTCATGCATCGCGCTAGCAGGCGTGGCAACTGAATATCTACTATATGGATATGCTGAGGGCGGCCTTGCTGACGTAAATAAGGTTCACACACCTCATTTGCTTACTTGACCACTACTGAAAATCCAGAACTATGCACCATAAACATCACTAACTAAGCCTCTTTGATCATGGAACAGTTGGATTTGTTACTTAAAGGCTTAGGTTTCACACAGAAGAAAGCAGATTCTCAAGTGAGATGGTCTGTTTTAAACACTATTCTGCTTCTGCGTCGCCATGAAGGAGCTCGAGCTAAACTTGCAGAGGCCATGTCCATGGGAAAATCTGTAGGATCTTGCATTGACATTATAGAAGATAAAATAGATGACACCGACATTTAATTGCATCTCGATTCAAAGTACTTGCCATCGTTTTCTGTTCCATAAATTTTCTCCATTTCTCAACTATAAGTTCACAAATCTTTGTCAGATTCTACATTGCAATGTTCTTTCATGCTTTATCTGTTAATATGTAAAGTGAAACATTACGTTGTGGATGATAAGTACATAGGTTAATTACATATACCTCCTTAAACTTTGAACATTTGTTTTTTCTGCATTATTTCATGTTCTTCTTTTCGTCTTGTATATTTATTTTGTTCCCATTATTTAGCTTCTTCTTTTTTGTTTTCTTAAATATATTTAAAATTTTTTGGTTAAATGATATATATATATATATGTATATTATATATATAAATGTGAAAGAAATTACTTTTGGTGTTAGCGAAATTTGAATTCCAGTAATTTTTAGTACTCAGTTAAATAATTAGTACCCAAATCCTTCTTCCTTCTTTGCTTAATTCATTAAATCTAGTTACTTTTTGCATGACTACGCATATTAGTTTTCAAAAGCTAGAATACACTCTAAATAATATTGTTAAATACAAAATGTATGAAAAAGTTTATAATTGGTCAGAAGGTTGATAGCTCAGATGGTTTAGGGCACGCTTAACGCTCCCTAAATCATCCTAAGTTTGAGTAAGAGTAAGAAATAAGGGTTTAGTGTTTTGTGGGTAAAGTTTCTCACTCCCTTTCAAAACCTTTTTTTAAAAAAAAATACAAAAAGTATGAAAAAAATTTAGAATTAGCGTATAGGATGTAATAAAAATAACTATTTTATTCTATTTTTTGAATTTTAAAATCTGAAAATTCATTTTATTGCAAATATATCTATATATATATATAAATAAGGTCCTTCTACAATGCTGAAAAAATTTTTCCAGTATTGATAACAGGAAAATTGTGGATTGTTAGATGAAATCAACGGTCCCATATTTTTTTATTTTAAAATATTAATTTAATTTTTAAAATAAATTTTTTAAGTTTTACCGCTTGTTTAGGTTTTAACAACTTTATTTTGACTTTCTGTCAAACTCAACAATTTTTAATAGTTTTCTTTTGATTTTTAATGAAACTCAATCTTTAATTATACTGTATAACATGAATGTAAAATAAAATATTTGTAAAAATTAAAAATAAAAAAATATAAGCCTATATAAAAGACTAAAAAAGAGCATCGATTTTATAAATTTAATATAAAAAATGTAAATACAGTGAGATAAATATAAATTATATCAGATTGTTCAATAATAAGATCACAGTTGTAAACAAATAAAAAAAATTGTAATTATAACGTAAAAGTTATAAATACAAATAAAATTTTTAATTTTTATATAAAATATGAAATTATAACATATAATTTATACGCAATAATATTTGAAAAAGCCTAAAATAAAATATAAAAAAAAAAAAAGCCAATGTAAAAGAGTAAAAATAAACATCAATTTCATAAATTTATCAAATAACAACAACATAGCCATAAACAAACCAAAGAAATTAAAATTGTAATGTAGAAGTTATAAATCTATATAAAATTCGTAATCTTTACATAAAATATGAAATTATACCGTATAATTTATATGTAAACTAAAATATTTATAAAAGTTAAAAATAAAATATAAGATAACATAAAAAAGTAAAAATAAAAACGTTAATTGCTTAAATTCAGCATAAAAAATGTAAATGCACTAAAATAAATGTAAATTAACATAAAATTGTCAAATGATAACAATATAGTTGTAAACAAAACAAAAAAATATAATTGTGATATAAAAATTATAAATCCACATAGAAATTGTAACATTCATATAAAAATATTTAATTAAACTTATAACATATATGTAAAATAAAATACTTGGAAAAGTTAGAGATAAAATAAAACCAATATCAAAGAGTAAAAATGAACATCAATTTTAAAAATTCAATATAAAAAATTGTAAATGCATTGAGATTAATGTAAATTATAATAAATTGTCAAATGATAATAATATACATGTAAATAAAACAAAAGAAATGTAATTATAACTTGAACATTATAAATACACATAAAATTTGTATTTTTTATATAAAAGATAAAATTATAATATAAAACATTTATGTAAAACAAAATAATGATAAAAGTTAAAAATAAAAAATAAAAAATAATAAGCTAATATAAAAGAGTAAAAATGAACATCAATTTAATAAAAACAACAGAAAAATGTAATTATAATGAAATAAATGAAAATGAACACAAATTGATAAACAACAATATTATAGTTGTATATAGAACAAAATGAATATAAATGTAATGTAAAGATTATAAATCAACATTCTACTTATAATCCTCATATACAAAATTGAATTATAATGAAAATTTTGTAGAAAAAACACAATACTTGTAAAATTATAAAAATTATTAAAAATTTTACATAATTTATTATCACCACCACCATCATCGTCATTATATAAATAAGTTATATGTCACACATATATATACATTGTTTTTTAAACATATGGGTATTCTTCACTACAGAGACAAAAATTGATTATTAATATTTTGAATTTATTTCATTTATTTAATCCTTTTTTTTTACATGCATTCTAATAAAATTTTCTCGTTCTTTTTTTTTTTTTTTTTAGTTGCATGATGATAAAGTATCACTATATAAATGACAAATATCAGTAATTTACTAATAGCATCCTTATTGTGCCAAATTGAATTTTCATTACATGTGATTAATATTTCTTAAATTTTATGATCATTGCAAATAACATTGATTTTAAAAAATTAGACTAATTTACATTTTAGTTTTCTTAATAATCTTTTTCAAAATTCTTTATTCATATTTGTACAATTATATGTATGCTTTTTTTCACTAATAAATTATCAATTTTAAGATATTCTCGTTTTTTATCTATTAATGTGATATTAATTATAAAATTATTTTACTATACTATTTATTTTCAACTATGATAATAATATTTACATATTTAAAATAACATAAAATTTTTACCAATTTTTAAAGAATATAAGTAATAGATGAGATGTGTTGTATTTTATAATATTGATTTTCGATTTTAAATAATTTATTTTATTTTTAATATTTTTTTGAAAAATTAGTGAAAGATTGGGCATTTAGATAATATCCAAATTAAATTTTTTAAAAAAGATTATTCATAACATGCATAACACGTCTTTATCATTAAACTTTTTTTTATAATATATGAATTTGTATTTCAAATATATTTTAAAAAATCAATTATATCTAAATAGATTTAATATATTAAAAAAAATAAAAAATAATTTTTAATATAAACAGTAAATTAATTTGATATATTATCTGTTAAACAAATTAATTACTATTATTTAAAATAAATGGATCAATTTTAATTTTAAAATGTAAAAGCCAATAAAAAAGAGTTATTAATAGCCAGTAAGATAGAATTTTCCATAAATATATATATTGTAAGTTCGGGTATGGTCAAAGTCAAAAACCTTGACCGACAGAAAGAAGACCTCAATTACTTCTCTTTTAACACTCTCTTCTCTGTCTCTGACAGAACTCAAAACATGGATGTACAATGGATTCTGTTAATTCACGGCTTGCTGACGCTGTTAGTGGTGGTATCCTTTCTCTGCGGCCAATGGCCGATTTTTCAAGGCACCCCAATTCAGCGAATCCATTATTTCCTCACTTTTGGCGCCTACGATTACTTACTGTAATCTCACCCGCCCAATTTTCTCTGTTTTGTTATCGTTTGGGATTTTGATTCTCTGTGATGATGATTTTGTTTTTGGGTTTTTGGCAGCCGGTTTGTCGGATTCGTGTGTGGCGAGAAGGGAACCAATGCTATCCTTTCCGTTGAGTATTTCTGCTGCGATCGGCCTAATCCTATCTTGCAGGTTTTTCACTTTTCACTTTTTTTTTTAATAATTTTTTGAGTTGGATTTTGTTTACTTGTTCATGTATTGTATATAAGTTATTTGATGTTATGTCTGTATGATAATTTTCACGAAAGAAGGGTCTTGAGAGTGGGATTATTGTTTCCGTGGTTGATCTCAACATTTTTAGTTGGAATTTTTTTATTAAATTTTTTGATTTATTCTGTCATTAATTAGAAATTGTGTTCATTGACTTAAATGGTAGTGTTTTAACGGGGGGATTTTGGGATTTCGTGCTACGTGCAGTGTTGCGCTGTCTGCAAAAACATCCAAAAGCACATTCTGGAAAAGCATCTATCAAGTACTTCTTTAGAGAACATTGGAACTACTTTCCTGACTCAAAACGACTTTTTGAGTAAACAACCTGTCATATCAACTGGTTCTCCAAAAGCCGAAGTGCTTTTTTATCTTAAAAATGCTTTTCTATTTTGTCGAAATAAATGTGCGCTTTTTCATTTGAAAGCACTTGTGGTGGTACTAAAACGTGATCCAAAATGCACCATTTGTTTTCTTTGACATTTAGGTTCTTAGCTTGGGTCCTCTTTTGACACTAAATTTTGCAATCTATTAGTGGAACATGAATTCATTTTCCTTGTTAGAGGTTACAAGGGATACTGCATAATGTGTTTATTTTTGGAAATTGTCATCACCCACAAAATTGCATAGCAGAAGGAAAAATCTTCTTTTTGAGCAGTTTGTCTAAGAAGATATTCTATTCTTATATCTTTGATTGGTGATCACTGATCAATCAGTTTTTGTGCTTAGAGGTGTGGATGGGTCACTTATGGATGAAGATATCATACTACTTTATTCGGAGATTAAACAATGCTGAAGATATTAGTTAAAGCATGAGAGCTTCTATACAATGAATTCTAGAAGCATTTATGTGCAATTTCTTAGATGGATTAATTTACTCTTTCCTGGAAATTTGTTTTTTTTTTCAATAATCTTAATAATGACTCAAACTTAATATAATTCTTGTGCTCTTTTTTGAATTTTAATGTGGTTGACGTAAAAAGTTGTCTGCTGAAGAAGGTCAGATGTTAAACTTGATGGAAGATGGGCCATGATTGGGTAAAGATGGAGTGAGGTAGAATTGTGAGGTGATCTTGAACTGCAAAGAATTCAATAATTACAGCATAGATAAACTTGTCTGCAGTTGTCAAAGCTGCTTATGTGCGATTTTGTGTCTTTCTCATTTATCAACTTCTGCACATATTTGTTTCTTATTTTGCCTAATGGACAAACAAAATCTTTTTGCATTTTTGTTATGGCATGGGTCAATCTTTCATTGAAATTTTCTCTTTAATTGCAGATAATATATTTGGCAATAATTGGTACAACTTATTATTTTATTGCAAAGTCATCCTTTGCCTATATTCCTGGATATTATTTAAGTGAAATTCATAGGTAAGAGACCATGCATGGATAATGCTTCACTGACTACAATTCCTTTCACATGTTTTATTCTGAACTTCAGTAATAATTGATAAGTTCTTGCAGGCACACAAGCTTGTTGGGGGTTGGCATTGGTGTTGTTTTCTTTCTGTTGACTAGCTTTACTGATCCAGGAACTGTAAAGGCTGAGAATGTTTCTCAATATCAATCTGCTTATCCCTATGACAATATCATATACACAGAGAAAGAATGTTCTACTTGTAAAATTCCAAAGTAAGTTCATTTATCTTTTGGTACACACTCTCCCTAAAACTATTCTGTTTCATCTATAATGACTGGATTTTTCTTGGAATCTCTGATTTAGACCCGCTAGGTCCAAGCACTGCAGCATATGTGATCGCTGTGTAGCCCGGTTTGACCATCATTGTGGATGGATGGTTTGCATTATCTTAAACTATTTTAGTTGTTATCTATGTTGATGCTGAAAGCATCAATTGTTTTGCTGTCCAATGAAAGTTGTTCGCTATTGCAGAATAATTGTATAGGGGAGAGAAATACCAGATATTTCATGGCTTTTCTTCTGTGGTGAGCATTCTATGGTTTATTAATTTTTTTTTTTTCAGTCTCTGTCAGGTCATTTGCTTGGGCTGTAAGTACAATTATCCTTTGTGTGGGAGGGATATGGGGATCAAACTGATTACCTATCTTTACAGCTCGTATTATTTTACCATCCGAGTCTGATCAAGGTTTCAAATTGTATATTTTGCTTCAACTTGGAAATCCAGTTAATTTGTGGAAAATTATAATATATATCGATCAAGATTCTGCTCAAATGGGTTTTAAATATCTATACTGCATTAGCTCTTAGTGATTTTAGAAACTCATTAGAGTCCAATAAATTTTCTCAACTTTGTGGAATGATCAAAGTAGTCAATCATCGAGCAAAGTCTGTTGTTTTCTTCTCCATAACAATCACTTGGGCTCTTAGAATTTCATCTCACATGTAATACAATAAGCTGCATGTATTTTGTATTGTTTATATTAAATGCTACATTAGTATTTTGCAGGCATTTCCTTCTTTGTTTATATGGAGCCATTGCCCTTGGGTTGGTTCTTGCTGGAAGAATGAAAGAACTAAGGGTTGTACATATTCTAACAGGTAATGTTGATTTGTATTGAAGATCTGGTTGTTATATGACACGGTTTTGAGTCTGAATGTGGCATGTCTTTCTTAATCCTTTTTGCAGTCTATTATGGTATAGAAAATTCATTTCTCAGCCTAGCACCACATGTTGTACAGGTGAGTGTTTTTAATATTTTACCAGACTTCTTTAACATCTGAGTATGTCATTCAATGTATGGACCAAATCTTTGCATCTTAAATTAACCTGAACAAAGAATGGCTTTTCCAAGAGCATATGGAATTTGCTGAATTTTTTCCTATAATAAGTTGATTGTCCTACAGTCGAATTTGAATCTGCAGATGTTGGTCTTTCCATTTCTAAAAATGGATGGTATAGTGTTTATCAGTTTACATGAGTTTTGAACTGCTGGAAAACATTCTTTAACTCTGAGAAAGCATTAACTGCCCTTTTTGATATCTAAGAATTTTATGACAACTCTAACTCGTTATTGTCATTTTTGCATGTATGCATTGGAGTGTTTCTTTGCATTTTAAATATCTACTCAGTAGTCAATGTCATGACATTTTGCACTTGCACACCCGTTTTGGCTATTTGATTAACATTTTCTGGTGTTAACAGTGGTTGTTGAGTGCATATAACACTCAGATACTTCTTATGGTCTTTCTTGCCATTGTTTCTCTCTTATTGGCGGGTTTCTTTGGGTATCATGCCAACCTTTGTCGCACTAATACAACAACGAATGAGGTGACTGTTACAAATGTTTTTTTTTTTTTCAATCTTTTCTTGCGAATATACTGAGGCAGGATGTGGGAAATAAACCTTGTGGCTCTATTGCTGCAAGAGAAGCACTTTTGGTACGTGTAAACAAAGGCCTAAGACAACTGTGGTTCTTATAGTAACAGTTGTGTTGAGATAAATTTGCCTAACATCCCTAAAGGAAATTTCACGTTACTAACTTCTCATGTAAGTTCTTACTGAAACCTGGATTTAACTGATTGTTATCTACTTAAACTGCAGACCATTAAGTGGGAAGATTACATAAATTGGCAGACGAAGGTGAAGGAAGCGAGGACAAGTGCTGCAGCTCTTAAAGCAAGTATCAGTGGGATGAGTAGTGAAAGTAAGCCTCTGGAGAGCAAATGGAAAACCTTTTTCCGAAGATCTCCTCTGGAAGATGCCGGGGCAGTTGCTAAGAATAACATTTATGATAAAAGCATCGTTCACAATATTTGGGAGGTCATATCTCCCCTATCAACAAGACAGTCATTTTTGCAAACTAAGAAGAAGTCCGGCTGAGATTGCTGTAACAAACTCCACACTCACTAGGCTATTGATACAGTTCCGTTCATGCATTTCCTGTAGTAGTGTCATGGCTCATCTTATAGTTGCAGGCAGTTGTGATTCATAAATTTTCTCTGCAGGCCTCGGTGGGATGAGAGGATTCTGTGGAAAAATTAAGGCTCTGTAGTTTATCTACTGCGAATGCAAGACTTTATATCTTTTATTTTGTACAAACAGCATGCGTGGTAGATTTCAGTTTCAGTTGAATTACAACACTTTGGTGCGTGAGTTTGTTTACTCTTCAAGTCAAGGAAGGACCCGACTCATCATGAATTAAATATGAACGAAAAGAATATGAATTAATTTCATGTCATCAAGTTGATAATTGAATGATTACGATGTAACCGATTGTTATGTTCTTTGGTCGACGGTTGGTTCAATTTCCGTTTGATCATCAAGACCCGACCAGACCAGTGATCGTCATATGTACAAGCCAAGAGAAACTGAATTACCAATTTAATAAAAATTTTTATTTACTATTTTTACTATTTACCCATTTATTTATTTACCATATGGTGCGCCTACGTCTACCTAATAAAATAAAATAAAATAAAATAAAAGCAAAGCTAGCCAGCTAAACCCTAATTTTCATAAGAAATTTTTTTAAAATAACCTCATTTTAGGGTAAGTTTATCATATTTGTCTCTTTATTGATTTTTGTACCGAATTAGCTTAAAACTTAGACTCGGACAAAAATACCCTTCAACAAGTCTTTACACAAAAGTATAAAATTCCGTGTTAGATAAAGATATGAAAATTGAGTGCTCAAAAATTGAGGTGTGCTTGACAACTGAAAAAAATTTTTTGAAAAATTCGACAGAGTTATAATTTTCAAGTATTCGATAAAGACTTTATTGAGCGCATCTAACAAAAGTGAAAATATACTACTTTTAGACTTTGAGTTTTATGCTTAATTTAGGGGCAAGATTTTTAACTTTAAGTTTCCAAAATAGCTGGGGGCAAAATGCATAATTTGATGGAAAAATATGGACTACTTGCTTGTTTGATTACTTAAATCCTATATGACCTAAGTTACTTGTTCCTTTGATAACTTACATTATATGTAGTCAAAGTTATTTGCTCATTTGAGAACTTACACTATATTGATTGAAGGTTAACACAATTCAATACCATAATTACATATATGATAACAAAAAATTGTCTAAGTAACCAACAAGCACTATTGGATACATGAAATAAAAAAAGTATTGCTCTCAATATTACATTAACAATAATACTTAACAACTAAGAATTTCATAGTAATTAACTGTTTTTTTTGTTACAAGAGTTAAGAAGTACTATGCACAAGTTTGAAAGCAATGCACTTTGCCCTTGTTAGATGCGCTTGATAAAACCTTCTTTGTCAAGCGCTTTGTTGTGGATTTTCTAAACGCAAGTGCATGTTATTACTAACAAATAATATATGATAAGTAGAGTATCGTTCTCACGAGAACTAAATACTTACTAAATACTGAAATTGGTTTAATTTTAATTTTATTTGAACAACTCGAAAATAAAGGGGAATTGCAAAAAGTAAATTAATGTAAAGCAAAATAAAATTAAAGTAAGAATGAAATCAAATTAAAAAAAAGAAGAATTCAGATCATTAAAACTCTAGGACATTGGATTTCGCCATAACTAATCTGTATTGATTCTTCAATTCTTATTAATCGGGTAATTTTTTATAATTGGTAATCGAGAATTCTTAATCTTTTTGCTAGTCTCTTCCAAGGTCTAACAAAAATACCTTTGATAGCTAATGCACCACATTCCTATAAGATTATCCTATAAGATTAACACTACTAAGAATTCATTAAACTTTGTAGATCTCATATAATGACTACATAAACCATGAAAGTATATTTCTTATGGCATTTAACACAATCAACTAGACACATAAATCTCCTTTTACTTTCATTATGATTTTCAAATCAACTAATTATTTAGAAGCATTACGAATAGTGAAGAATACTCAATCATAAACAAAATATTAACCATTAATTAACCAAGAAAGATATGAATTAGTACTTCATACTTAGGCTACATCTGAATCCTAGAAAAAGAAAATTAGTTCATGCTAAATATAAAGAAAACAATGAACATAGTCTTAAACATCAAAATAAGTGAAAAGAATGAACCAGTACTAGCGTTGAATTATTCTTGAAATCTTATTCTTCTCCGTACCAAATCCTCTGTATCTTGTCTTCAATCTTCAAAACTAGTGTTGTCCAACAACAATCCACCCATAGTTGAACCCCAAAATCATCTATTTATATGCTAAAGTTAAAAGGGGTAGTTTTGTAACTTTTGGCAATTTTTGATCTTCTAAAATTAGGAAAATCGTGAATTGGCATTGTGACCTTAAGCCCTTAATGTATCCTACAGCGTCATGGCTTTAACTTCCATGGCCCCGGCCATGACTCTTTCATTATGTAAAGCCACGGCCTTGACTTTATGGTTTACCTTGTCATTTAGAGAGCACCAGCACTGCGGCCTTAACTTTCATGGCTGCGGCCTTGGGTGGCCGGTTCTTAATTATGCATTATGTGCCATTTTTCTTCACAATTTTCTGGTATCTACTTCAAAGCTTTGCCAATCTTTTTCTCTACAAAATAAGTACAAAATATAAATAAAAACTAATAAAATATGCTTAAACTAACAAAATATTATGATAAGAGTATTCAATTTATGAAAATAAAATTCATTTATCACGTTCAAAAATCATGACTTTATTGAGTTTTTTAAAAACTTAGTTTTATTTGTCAAGCGCATTTTGATTTTTGTACACTTGAATTTTCGTTAGTTACTTTTTCGAATGGAAGGTTTTTTATTTTGAGTACAAACGTTCGTTGAGAGATATATTTTTTTAAAATTTTAAATTTTAGGCTAATTTAGTGCAAAAATTACTAAAAGGACTATGGTCATAAATTACTCTGAAACGTGACTGTTTTAAAAAATTTCCTCAATTCATAATATTATTATTTAAAGGGAGGCAGGGTAGGGTGCGGTGGAACCATCTATTCTTATACTTGTGGTTGGTGGCGGCGGCGGCGTCGGAGTAACAGTAACAGACAGAGATGGAGAACAAGGTCAAAAGAAAGTTATGGTTTGGCCTTCCTGACGACATCATACGGTTGATCATGAACCGTCTCTATTATGTCGATCAGATACGTTTTCGGGCAGTATGCAAGAATTGGCGAGAAGCAAACGTTGATGGTGTCAAATACAAAGATAAATTGCCTTGGATGATGGCTTTCGATTCCCGCTGCTGTTTACTGTACGATCCCAATAACAAGCGAAAATACACCGTCTTCAACAATAGGAGTAGTAGGAGGGAGAAATTTAAAGGCGTAAAAACTCTTGATGGAAAAAATGGTTGGATGCTTTTCTACAGAGAAGACAATATTTCCAAAACTAATTCACTTTTCTTCTACAGTCCGTTTACTGATTCCATTATTGAACTACCCAAACTATGGTTTGATATATGTACATGTCGTGCAACATTCTCTACCACTCCAGTTTCTCCGGATTGTGTTGTATTTGTTTTGAGGGCAGACACCAAGATGAGATGTATCTGCGTCTGCAAACCTGGAGACGAGAGATGGACCAAGTTTCGGATTCCTGGTTCTTCTTCCAAGTTGAAGTTGGGTTTCGACGACGCCGAATATGTTGATGGTTTGTTGTACTGCATTTCTCCTATCTGTCCAACCGAGATGTGCACCTTCAACGTTGCTCTTAGGGAATGGAAAACATATGCATATCCTCCAAAAACGGGAGGCTGGAAGTGTTCCGATTACCTGACCGAATTTGACGGAAATCTGTTTTTGTCGCATTATCTTGCTGATGCTGGTCGATGGCGTGTTCTCAGGTTTGATCCCTCGCGAATGGATTGGTTTAAAGTCGAAAACTTGGATGATAAACTACTGTTATTGAATAGGCGGGTGTCCATTTGCTGTCTAGTTGACAAGGGAAGTGAATTTTCTAACACAATACTTGCGGGCCGTTTCTCTGATCATTATATTTACAGCGAGGAATCTGAATCTGAAAGCCGACGACCATCACGCCCGAAACCAAAACTTTCACAAATTTATGATTGGAGCGTGGGAAAATTGATTCGTTTTTGGATACAACCTCCCCTCTCCTCCCCTCCTGTTTGTTAGTTAGTTAGTTAGGATGATTGATTTGATTGTTTTGTTTTTATTTCTTTATTTTTATTTAATCTTATTTTATGGAGGCTCTGTTTATGCCGTTTAATTATTTATCAACCCATACATCCATTGGGAAAATATTGGTACTGATGACTAAATTTACAAATATTAATTTTCTTTTTTTTTTTTTTGGCCCGTAAATAGTATATGAATTCTTTTTACTTTTTATGAACTTTTTTTATCTTTTATTTTTAAAAAAAACATCCACCGGGAATGGCCCTGCCTTAACATTTTCCTGATTTCTCTTGAGCAGGTGCGAGACTTTGAATCATATATTTGATCTACCAGCAGGCTCTCGAAATCCATGCAATATACATACACGCCAGTGTTATTTCGTGTAACAATAAATTAGAATTTCAAATCCTTGGCTTGCTTTTAACTACTCTACTCAATACTGTTAAACTTTTTAATTCCTTTCGCTTGCTCTCTCTCCTACAGCCATCTTTGTATGTATTACCAAGCAATGCTTAAGCTTATTACGAAGACTAGCCCATTGCTGTTTTGCAAGTGAAACGTATATAACTAATTAAAGTAGCACACCAAAGAAAGCCACACCAGAATCTAACATTTGTTGTGATAAACTAATATAAACTAATTTGCAGAAGTACAATAATTATCTTATTCCCTCTTGCGTGAACCTAATAGGAAACAAACAAATAAAGCAACAATTTTTGGCACAAAATCAATTCTTGGACAACCACATCATCAACAAAATAATGATAACACAATCAATTTTAACTAAAGGTACACATCCACAATATTCTCAAGATCACACAATCTTGGCAAACAATCAAGTTTCACAAAGAAATTAGAGAGAGTTCAAGAAAAAACATCACCATAATGGTGGCCTAACTTTCAACCATGAAATTTGGAGAAAAGGAGTTCTAAATCTGATCTCCACCGTTCAGAATTTTCAGAGAAGCTGCTGGTAAAATTTCGGCTCAATCGGACCACGAATCGATCTCCGATTAATCACTTGATCAAAACTGTCCCAAGTTTACTGTTCTGCCTCTCTATAGACGATAAACAGTAACCGCCTCTCTCTCTAGGCAATGAACAGTGCCGCCTCTCTCTCTGTAGACGGTGAATAGTGCTCGCCTCTCCCTTCTTAACTCACATATATATATGTTGCAGCAAAAAAGAATACTAAACCCTACTTGAGAAAAAACTAAAATGTCCTTTCATTAATTGGGCTTAGTTACTATTGAAGAAAAAATTTGGGCCATTTACAAATAAGAGGAAATTCAACCCAATAACAACCTCGTTCAAATGACCTAAAAAATATAAAATTCACTCAAATCGAACAAAAGAAAATATATGAAGACCGTACAGATTTAAGCACACTAAAAGAAAAACATAAAGAAAGCAGTAATAGTTTGCTTGCATTCAATTATAAACACCCAGAAATTTATAATTTTCCTAACTCATGCAGAAAATGTGGATCCTGGAAATCTTCAGCCTATTCTATTTGCTGCTCCGGGGGAGTGGCTCCCGTCGAAGAAAATCTCCTGCAATCATTTGAAAAACATAAAAGGGTAAGAAGAAGAATAATAAAGACATATTATATAAACAGAATCACCTCCAATGTTTCAAAAAGGCTTGTTCTGTTAGTCTTCAGATACTGGGAAATATGTTCTGCTGTCCTGGGCATTTGCTTCCTCTCCCCTGGCATTCTGAATCACACTTTCAGTTGCATGAGACAACAGTTGATAGCAATCATGGACATTCACTTCTCCATTTTTCACCAGATGTTGTATCACTTCATTGCAGATAAACCTTTGCACTTCCCACTCAAACAGTCCATCAATGTCATTATCTCCACCTTAAAACAAAGAAATATATGACTAATGATACAAGTATCATCATGCCACTGTTCTACTAGGTTACCATTCACATATTAAGAGCAAAATTGTATCTATGTAAGTTCCTGAAGCCTTACATTTTCATATATATATATTGGAATTTTTTTTTGTTACCTGATTGAAATAACTAAAATACACTAATTAAAATGTGAAATTATACCAACCTACCCAAAAATACATAATATAAGGCACAATCTAATGTGAATGGATTATAATTACAAATTTATGGGTATTATAAGTAACAAGAGCTAGCAACAAGAAGAAATAAGAAGAACCAGAGGAAGTCATACCATCCACTGCCTCTAGAATAGTTTGCATCACAGGTCCGCTGAATCCAGATCCAGAATAAGGAATTATGGAAAGCTCGCCAGATTCAGATCCAGAAACGATCCTCTCCTTTCGGCCACTGAATGTAGGAGCCGTAGTTTGCTCTCCTCCAATCTCGTTCTTCTTTTGGCCTGATAAAGAAGGTTTTGGAACCCTACTTTGTTCTGTCACGAATGCTGAGCCAGAGCCAGAGCCAGAGCCGGAGCCGGAGCCGGAGCCGGAGCCGGATCCGGAGCCAGAGCCGGACGGCCTATCATCGCACTTCAACAACTTCTCCTTCAATTCCTTATTTTCTTCTTCGCACTTTAACAACTTATGCTTCAATTCGTCCTTTTCTTTTACGCACTTGAGCAACCTGTCCTTCAATTCTACTCTATCTCCTACGCACGTGATATGCTTGTGAGCAAGTTCCTTATTACTACGTTGAAGATAAGCTATCCTTCCTTGGTCATTAAACATGTTTTCTCTAACGGAATCATACTTTTGCTGTAATTCATGATGAGAAAGCTGTAAAATCTCCAACTCATTTCGTAATGTGTTGATTTCATCTTCAGCATGACGTCTAGCGAGATTGTACAAGTAAATTCGCAATTTCTTGATTTCATTTATAGCATGACCTCCACACCAAATTTTTTTCTCTTCTTCATACTTTGCTTCCAAATCATTGACCTCCTCGGTTAATCTCTCAATCTCTTTGAGGTTCGTAGCCTTCTCGTTGAGAATAGTCTCTGCAAAAGCTTTCCACTCAATGGCAGTACTCAAAATGGAATTAGCGTTTTTGATACATTTATGCACAAAATTATCAACACTCTCCTTATGTTTCTTCACAACTGAATCAATTTCAGTTTCATCCATGATTCTTTCTCTTCTTAACTCTACTGTACCAAGAAAAATGCAAATGCAAGAGGAGGGAAGTTTGAGAGAGTGAGTATGTATGGTATGGTAAGTCTTATGGTATTGTAATGGTTTGAGAGAGTGGTCAGTCTAATGATATTTTAATGGTTCGAGAGAGTGAATAATATATTGGTTTTTGGTATTTCAGATCAACGGTTTGAGATGTTCACTCAAAAGGAAAAAAAAATAAATCCACGGTTTGAGAAGGCTTTCTTTTCTTTTCTCGCGTGGGAACGAAGATTTTATTATGTATTGTATTTCAGACAAAAAAATCCCATAAACCTTTAGACTAGACTAGGCTCTGTAGGCTCTTAGACTAGGTTCGTTTGCCTTTCCAAACGCGTATTCATGACAGCGAGTTTTGTCAGAGGCTGGCATGCACATGAATTCTTCTTGCAAACGGTCATATTTTATTAAATCCCCTCTTGCAAGAGCTCCATTGTTGTCTTTCTATCTCCCTCCTTTTTTTTTTTTTTTTTATAATAAATAGTACATTTAGTTTCAAAATTAGGATTAGAAACATAGACGATACTCGATAAACGGAAAGGATGTCTCATAGTTTGATCGCGGAAATTAAACACTTATTGCTATTGACTGGCTTATCATTGCCCGTCACTCTGTTTTGTCCCGTTTCCTTTGGTTTGCTTTATAATTTTATGTATATTCCCAATATTGTTGCCGAAGAAAAGATGCTGCCTGCAATTTTAAAAATGTCGATAAATATATGTTGTCAACTCAACTGTTAGTTATGAACAATTAGAACTTAGTATATCCTAACATATTTACTACCAAAGCCATGCTATGCCGCGCTACAAATCGCTAAACATTGAGTGGTTTGATATCTCTGCACCGCACGTAGGTCAAAAACTGTCCGGGCAGCTCTTCCAAAAGTGCTTCAACTACAGATATCTGGCCACCTGTCCACCAACGCAATGGATTTATTTATTTATTTATTTATTTCTTTGTTAATCCATGCTCAAACAGAACGTAATATTAACATGAAAAGTTATGCATGGAGAAAGACCGCACTCACTGTACACTTCTCGCATTGGAACAAATTGCACGATGTCTCGCGTAGCTACCCTACCCGCAGAACTCTCCAATCGACGGCCATTATCAGCATCAAGAAGCTGCCAAACAGTAAGACTAACTAAGACCACATATACATTCTAAATTGAATATTCTAAAACTAAAATATTTGATTTAGTGTTAAAATTAAGTTAACAAAAATATTGTCTACCTCCATTTCTGTAAAATCCGCATCTCCCACTCCCACAATAAGAATTGATAGGGGAAGATCAGATGCCCTCACCAAAGCATCTTTCGTTTCTTGAAGATCAGTGAGAACTCCATCCTATAGAACATTATAAATTTATTGATCAGCCAGATAGAATGTAAGAAGAAGAAGAAGAAGAAACAGTAAATAGAATTATTCTACTCACCGTGATAATGAGCAAGACAAAATACTTGCTTCTGCATGAGAGAGGGACTGACCAGCAACTCGTGCAGCCATGTTAATCACTTGACCAAACAGCGTTGGTCCCGCCAAAGAAACATTGTGTAGAGCACTTGCATAAGCAGCCACAATGCCATTAACTCCATCAACCTATAGAGGATAGAAAATTAGATGTTGAGTAAATAATGGAAAAGGTAAAATTCAGAGCGATACACTTTGGACAGACTCGCTCATTAGATTTTCAAACAAGGTTGAAGCTGGAGTGAGGTAAACAAATAATACATTGTTTCCCGTCCCAATCACATGTTAGACGAGATCAAATTGCCCAAGAACTTTATATAGGCAAAAAAAGGTATATATATATATATATATATATTTCTTTTCTTGTTTGAAAATGTAAAAGCTACAAAAAAATCCCAACCAATTCAACTTGGGAGAGAAATTATTATGGCAAAGCTACAAACTCCAGCACTCTTACCTCAGAGCCATCTCTTCTTTCATTCAAGTTAAAACAATGTGATATAGAGCCATCAAATGTCTTCCCACCGAATCCCCAAGCAGGAAAGCTTCTATCAGAATCATAAAATTGTATAACCTCCCCAACTTCCATTATAGCCTGTAAATGATTTGGTCAATTAATTCAGTGGCCAATACACTAATTGATGAGGTTCCCTCTCAAATTTGTATGCAGAAAAGGAAATAGTCCTTTTCATTGTTGTCTGAGTACAGTAACAAGGATTTCAACAATTCTACAATAATATGTATTTGAACAAACTTTTTGGCCACTAGCTTGGCCAGTTAATCTATTGGGATCAAATCCAACTCGCACTAGACTTAGGGTAAAAACAAAATGTATTCCAGTAAGAAAGTATAAAAACAACTCAAATGTCGAAGGCAATTACTAAGCCCAAAGCATTGTCCAAAATGAACATTTCGCAACCTTCAGAGATGCATCCTAAATGTACCAGTTCTAGTGCAAACTTACCTGCTGGTAAGAATTCAATCGGCCCGAAGGATCAATGTGGTGCAAAGAATCTGGATTTCGAGGATTTCCATTTGAAGCTGGATGATTATGCATAAAAGCGTGAATAAGAGGGAAAATAAGGCAGTACAAACTGAAATAAATTGAATAGCAAATAATATCCCCCCCTCCCTTTTTAAAAAACGTTAAAAGGTTATTTACCTGTAAAATCAACTGCGACCATAAAATTCAATTCGAAGCCGCCAGAAATGTAATCCAGAAAACTATATTGCTGTTTCTCAGTAAACTTATCAACAAACAACTGACTTTTCAGAACCTACAAGGCAAAAGTTAGGTTAAAAAGCAGTGTCATTAAATTTATCAAATATAATGTGCAAATAAACACCTTCTCACGATCACGATGAGTAGACGGTAGCATAAAACTTGCACCAATTCTTCCTAGGTGAAGTTTTTCCAGATCTCCAACCGATTTCTGAATTTTACTGATAATAGAAAAGGAAAACCCAACATCATCAAAAAGGAAGAAAAAGAAAAAATGCTGAATGCTAAAGACATAAGAAGTTCAAAAGTTACCCTATGAGCACATGATTGCCATCGGTATTGAAATCGAAACATTCAATAATTAATGGGTTATCCTGAAGCAAAGAGAAACCTCATAAGCTAAAAGACTTTTCCCCGTGATCAAACTTCCTTGAACTTCTAAAATACATCTAAGTAATAAGCATGAGAAGGTAACAACCCTACCTTGCTCACAAATTGTTGCATGCTCAGAGTTATTGGTCTCCAAATGGGATTCAAGTTGTTGTTTATCACTTCCGTCTTGCAGATTGGAACAGAATTTCCACTCTCAACAATTCTAGATATTCTTAAAAAAGGATCCTATAAGAATAAGGAAAGAAGAAGAATGAACATATAAATCTGTAGGCCAATTTGTGAAGTAATAAAAGCAGCTGCTTCATGAGTACATACACTTTTGGAAAACAGGTCTGCATTTTGCAAATGGGTGCAGCGGAATGCTATTTCAATAGCACTCTTAGAAACAACTGTTTCCTCCACGTGGACCGAAAGTGCCCCAAGGTTTCTGGAAACTCCACGTCTGTTTTTGTTATGGAGATTTAGAGTTAAAGTACGACTTTGTTTGGTCACAATCTGCCACCAAAAAGGAAAAAGAGGACACATGTTAGTGCTGAACACATGAAGACCAAAGCTTAATAGAAGACAAATCACTAAGATAAATTTTGATATGCAACAATGATCGTCCGATATCAATTGTTAAAAAGGTTCACCAGAATAGTTGAAACAATAAAATAGGTTGATGGTTATTCCCTTACTAATTAAACAGAAAAAGAAGAATGATAAGCAAAATTCACAAAGTCAATCAATGCATATATTTCACCCACTGAATACAAAGAAATGGCATATATTCAATGAACAAAATACAAACCAGTAAACTTACCTGGGACAGAAAACAACTGGCTTCTCCCAAAAAGTCCTGATCACTCAACTTTAGCATCTGCAAGTAAGAAGTTTGAACTTTAAACTTCACAATTCAACAATTATTTCATCACCAGATAACAATGATTTGATGTTAATTTGGCGCCACAATAGGAAAGGATAAAAGAGCAATTTAGATTTTCAATCGTTTATTGTGTTTTGCACTTTTTTCATCTTAATGCACATCATCTTTCTTTCAAGTCTCCGTGAGATTTGCCTCTCTGATAAAACCCAACATATTTCCTGCTTAAATGTATAACAATCCATTTGGATTTGTTCAATTTTCTCTTTAATTTACATAAATGTGCATATATTTCGGTAATGATAATACTATCTACGATCGACACAAATGATCATGAAATATAATGTTTTTCCAATTGTTTTCGTCAAATATTTCCCAATGATTCCTTTTCTATGATTACATCTGTGTGAGTTTTTCTTATTGACTAAAAAATATATGTATGAATCATGTAGGCTCCAAAGAACTTAATTATTAATTACAATACTTCCATTTGGTTAATTCTTTATATAGCTTATCTAGTTTATGATAGATGAAAGTACACCTTTTAAGTTTCTTCCCATTATTAGCTGTTTGTTTACAGTTTATTAGATATTAGAAAATTAGCCAAATTTAACAGAAACTAGTGCTACTGAAATCAAAAGCGATTGTATGTCTTATAAATCATGAATTGATCAGTCAGATGCCCTTGGTACGTAACTCTCACATTAAACAAAACATCAAGTAAAATAGGTGTATCATTACACCACAATTATGATAATAAATAAAATGTTAAGCATAAATTTTGATGCACCTGCACTGGTATATTGTGATACTTGGTATCCACATCGTACACTCGAAAGCTAGACAGAGAAGAAAAGAAATAATAAAAGAAAGAAAAAAGAATATATTAAAATGTCAAAGCAGGCACAAGTTAAGAGAGAGGATATGCCAAAGACCTATTAAGAAAAGTATACTTGAGTGTACAACAGAAGCTTACACCAATGGCTGGACGATCTCAAACTGATAAGCAATTGAGACCTTTTCAATCCAAGCAGGATTCAGATTGTTCATAATGACTTCCGTACGTCCAATCTCCTCCAGTGTCCCATTTCTTTTCTTTGCATATACAACTGTCATGGGATCACTCTATAACATAATAGAAGTCTTGTAAGTAAACTTACTCCCTTATGTGTGATGTAAGTATAAACACAAAAAAGTAGGAGGCCTATATGTAAACGCACTTTCATTACATGTCATAAGTATAAACACATATTAGTGTTAAGTATATAACTGAAGTCTTGTACACAATCATCGTTATAAAACAGCTCTTATGTTTATTGTGAGAATAATTTTAAAAAATAATTGAACCATGAAAGTCTGAAGCTATTGTTTCTCACTGGCTTATATATTTAAATACACAGTATCAACCACAAAGAGAATTCTACTTTCTCTGAAGTTCAGACTTTTGGCACCAGCAGAATGCGTGATTCAGATCACATGTCCCTGGGCTTGTAATGACCAGAGAAAGGATAAAAATAACTAAAGAATCCATCAGCATGAGCATAGAAATTGAGACAGCTATAATATGTGCACACCTTTGATGTCATATCACGGTCCGGTAACTTTGAAGCAGATAAAGATAACTGCAATACATATTCAAACATATAAGAATGAGTACAGAAGAAAGCAAGAGCAAATTTGAACAGTCCGTACTTATAGAAACAAAATACATTTTGTCACTACTAGTACTAAAACTTAGCAGCAGCAAGCGAGAAAAAATATTACCACGTTATACATAAGAGGACGTAACATGTTGATTAGAAGCATCAAGTTAAGAGTTTATTTTGTTAGCGAATGACTTAGTTTTATCTTACGCGAATAGTTTCCCAATACTGAAGCCGGGTAGCCCCTCAAAGCATCTTGTGGTCCATGATATGAAAAGACATTCTTATATTATCAGTATGGCCTCTAAACCTCACAGTCCTTAAGCCTATAGTACATTAATTTATTTTTTAAAGTTAATTGTTTGTTTTATAACCACAATCCAGAAATCGATGTTTCATCCAGGGGAGCATCATCTAGCTCAATATTTTAAAAGATAGATAAAACCTGCAATTTTCATTAATTAAAAAATTTTTTAAGCATTTAAGTTCTTGTCATAAAATATCAAATTTCTTGATGACCAACGGATTCTTCTTATTTATCTATTTATCTTAACCGGTATTAACCAAAATTTCTCTTCTCAGGAAATTGTCGTGCTGGAAAAGCACTGAAAAGACATTTCTTTCTTTGAAAAGGACTATATAAATAAAGGAAGTACTCAGAAGTGGCTTTTTCAACAAGGTGCTTCTGAAGGAAGCTTTTTATGCCCCAAAAAAAAAAAAAAATTGTGAATCAAATACCTCGATTTGGGTGCAGAGGGAAGGTAGACCGTGCGATCTGAAGAAGAAGTGAACGGCGTCGTTATGAGCAGTGGCATTGTTCTGTGTGGTTGTGGGCCGGAGTTGGGTCCCACCTATGGCTTGTTTACCACCTCTGACATCACCAGACATACACAGTCCCATGTTTCTCTCTCGTCTAAAGTTCTTAAACTACTAGCTCTGGTTTTCCTTCTATTTCCGCAAAAATCAAAACAAAAGATTTTTTGTTTTTGTCAAATTTTAACGAAAACATAAACAATTAATCAGAAATAAACAGAAAGAAAGAAAGTTGCCAACTTGGGCGTACGTACGATTTGAGTTCAACCAAGACTGAAGTGTTGTTGTTCTTATGCGGAAGGGAGGACCGTGTTTGGTTCTGATGCAAGCGTGTTTGTCATCTTAGTATTTTATTTTTATAGGATAGGATGGATGGGGAGACTTAGGTAGGGGTTGGCATTCCAATTCGGTCCAAAGCGGTTACCTCGTGTAGTGCGTTTCGTGAGGAATTGGGAAGAAAAAGATTGGGCAATCAGGAAAAGCAATCTTTCTTTTCTCACTCTCCAACTTTATATTAATTTCATTATTTTTGGCTGATTTCTTTCTCCGGCGAGAAGAAAAAAGAAAAAGAGAAATTTATATTAGTCTATTAACTACGATATAATTATGACTTATTATCATAATTATACCACATTTAATTATATGGATAAATATGACATATAATCAACGTAAAGTAAAGTAGTAATATTCCTGGATTTATATATATTATTCAAGTTGGGACAACATAATTCTTAATTATTTTCTTTTTTTTCCTTAAAAATATTAGCTGAATTGATATTTGTGTAGATTAGATTAGATAAATACATGTAGTCCACGTTAAATGGTTTTGTTATATATCTATAGATCAATGGCTTTGCCCTAAGCGGAAGTACTACTTATGGATAACACAAAACAATTAATTAATAAAATATAAACATAAATGTATATAGTTTTTTATAACTAGCCTTAAGTTTGATATTACCCATATGCCATTTATTAATTCGGAGTCAGTATATAGGAAGAGTACGAATAATTTTAATACCATCAAAGTAATTATTACTTGTTTATTTTTATCTGGTAATTAATAATATAAATGCATTAATTATGTCATTATTAATCAATTAATCTTTATGGAAAGAGTATCCGTGACGTGTAGATTACGTATAAGATTTTTTTGTGTCCTAGTCCCATTAGTTAATTCATCATCATAGAAATTAAAGAGTGCACGTCTAACTTAATTAATTAGATATACCCATTCTTGTAAGTTAAGTTGTTGATTGTTGAAAAGAATTATTGATGATACAACTCTATATTGACAACAACATGCATATATACGCATGCACGAGGAATATATAAAATTCGATGCAGAATTCTCTTTTGTAGTTTGCAATGAAGTTTCAGCTTTTGAATATATATATATATATATATATATAAAATAAATGTTAATTAATTAATTAATGGGCAAATTAGGAAAGGTAACTAATACATGAAAAGTAAACTAATTAAAAACCATTCCTTTCCGTTCCCTTAAGTTTCGTCTAACGTGTGACAATTAATACAACATGTATTAATTAATTAATTACTAAGTGGTTTATACACGATATGACTAATTAATTAATAATTTAGATATTATCAAGAAAGAGCATTGCATTGCATTTCAACCCAAATACTCGAACTCGAATGAAAAGCAAGCTTGACACAAAAATTTCATTGGAATTACTAGTTAATTCTTATCAAGTAAATTTATACAATATACATGAACTACAAGTACCGAAATCGTCCTTTATATATATATATATATATATATATACCTAAAAAGAAAAATATTACATTATATGAAAAAGTTAATTATTACATTATACATGCATCAACATCAAAAGAGTAACCTGATTATTTTCCAAGCTTAACAAATTTCCATTTGTCTGCTAGCTAGTAACAGTAAGCAGGAGCAAATATGGTATAAATAAAGAGAGCTAATAGTGGTATTTTATTATTCCAAATTAAATTAAGCAGGCTAAAATTTTGACAAGTAAATCAATATGGAGTTTGGTAGAGTTGCACCGTATATCAAAAGGTTTAGTGCATATGGGTTGGGGTAAGTCTAAGGAAATTGAATCATGACTCCATTACTCTATACAACTATTGCAATTTGTAGAAGTTAAGGACTGGGGATATGCTTACAGGATATAGGTGGCGAATTTCAAGGACTCCTTCCTTCCTTGTAATGGGTCAAGGTCATTTGATGATAGAGGAGGTTCTTTTGTTAAAAGAGGAGAAAAAGAAAAACCGCAGTAGAAATCGTTAAAATATGTAGTTAGTTCAACCATGTACCTACCAGAAAGATTCCTTTCAAAAAATGCATTCATACCATGAATCATCACGTAAATAAAAATAAAATGAAAAGAAATCCGATAACGAATAATTCATTCCATTCCATATATGAGCTATGCATACTATTAATATATATATACATGTGTAAGTAAGATTGGGCATTGTAGTTGATGATATAGAGCACTTTTTGGGCCACAATATGAGACCTGGAGTTGCAAGGTTTTTTAAGTTAAAAAGGCCCACGAAGAAAACAGTGATAGCTATGGATTCAGAAAGGACAACATCATGCATATTCTTTTGATTGAAAGTTATTTTTTTTAACTAATTACATCATGATTGTATTGGGAGTTAAAGTATGTGATAATTATATTACACTCCAAATTTCTGTGTATTTACTGTGCAATATTTGTTTTCAAATTAAAAGAAAATTGATCCACATTGTAATATGATGAATTAGTAGGAGAAAAACTCTGTTGGAAGTAGGGTTCCTCTTAGTACGTAAGCTAGGCTTTAGTAGCCATATACTTAAAAGTTAGAACCTAAATAATTCTTGGGCTGTTAATGGAAATTAAGTCCCGCCAAAAAAATTAATTGCTAATCTATCGGATAGCGAACCTTTTCAGTTTTCATTTTTTTTTCCTTCTCCTTTCTTCTTTAATATTCCCTCTTCACGCCATCTCATATTGAAATAAGTTACTGGCATCGCAGCATTTTCTAGAAAACAGATATGGAGGGGAAGCATACAAGTGTAGGAGCTAAATTCACAAACCAACTATCGTTGGTAAAAAGTTGGATTAAAAAGTGCCTGATAACATTGTTCATCAACTAATTTAATTTATGGCCCAACCATCAATGACATTATATGATGGACAACAACTTCCTATAAGTCTAAGTTTCTCCCAATGCAGCCAATAGACATGAAAGCAGTTAAATATAATATTGAGAAGAAGAACTTGTCTATAAATACTCGTAACTTTTATTACAAGTGACATTACACAAAGAAATTCGATAAAGATGGATGAACCAAATATGTTATTGAGGGATAAGCAATACACATGGGTCATCTAGGATAAAGACGGGGCAGCGAAAGAGTAACCTTGACGAGACTGGTGCGGCTTCTGCTTCTAGTTTGGGCGCATCATACATAGTGTCGATTATAATGTGATATAGCATTAGCTGCATGTATACGATAACATGTCAGCCGCGTCAGTTTCTCCCCTTCTTAATTAAGGGATCAGTTCCACCTATACAAGCAAGACTTTCTCCTTCCCAGCAACAGAGTAGGGGCCTGAGGTGATGTCCTCTCTCTCCTCGGAGTTGGCAAATATGGGTCCACATATATATGAAGCGCCATAATAGTAAGTATTTTATGTTTCCCTGCAGTAACAGTCTAAAGTTGTAGCAGTGGAAGCTGCTACAGGAGAAACTGTGGACGGTAGTTCATGTCTAGCACCGACATTATATATAATTCTGACATTTTATCTCCGTCAAATAGATATGATCAGCAAGAGCAGGTTCTCTGGCTGCAGCGATAGCATCAACACATATGGGATCTGGGTGTCTTAGAAGATGCTGTTCCCTCGTGACCCCCTGGTAATTAGGTCTAAAGGAGCAGTAATGTGATTGCTTGGTCTTCTTGCTGCACAAAAGCATCAAACCACAGAGTTTTTCTTTCTTCTTGTCCTTCTTTTGGCTCTTTTCTGCGTCTCTAATTTGTTTTTCTTTGTTCTTCTCATTCCTTAAACTCTTGTCTGATACCGGATTTTTCTCCTCACGGTCCCTTCATTTCTGATGACTTTTTTCTGATCCAGCAATCTCCTCTTGGTTCTTTGGACTTTGCTGGCCTGTCTTTGTGTCCTGTTGTTTAGAAGGACTCTGTTTTAGCATCTCTTCGTTTAAATTATATGCTTCTTAGATTCCTTTTCTACAATGATGCTATCATCTGACAAGATTTAATTATGCTTGTACTAAAATGAAGGCGGTGTGGTTTAGATTTGAGACTTGGTTAATTAAGATAAAAAGAAAAAGAAAATTATGAAGATGAAATCAATTTGCTCTTTTTTTTTCCCCCTAATTATAACTTATGTGCCACAATCTTGTAAAATAAATTTCACATTTCTATAATTTTCATAAATAATTTAAAAAAATAAATTTATGTGCGGATATAGCTCGAATAGTATTACGCTTCCCAAATAAATTTATTTTTAAAATTATTTATGAAATTACAGAAATCCCACTAACAAGTGAAGAGCTTACCGTCACAACAACTTTCGTTAAGGCATAGGATCGCTTTAACTTTAACGGCATTCATAAGCTGTCTATCCTAATCAATTTGCTTTTGATGCAACGTAAGTATTGACTTTTTCTTTTGTTTCTCTCTTTTTGTTGAAGTATGGATTTTTTCTTCCCAAGATGCTCATTTCTTTTGATTGCCAACTTAGCATTATTCTTTGTCTGCCAATTGATGGTCACAGTTCATACTCTAGTTGCTTCTTGTTGAAGACTTGGCCTAACTTCTTATTTTCATTCGTTGATCTCCAGAATACCTTCCTATTATTCCTTCTTGTCGAAGACTTGGCCTAAGTTCTTACTTTCATTCGTTTGATCTCCAGAATACCTTGCTATTATTCCTTCTTGTCGAAGACTTGGCCTAAGTTCTTACTTTCATTCGTTTGATCTCCAGAATACCTTGCTATTACTCCTTCTTGTCGAAGACTTGGCCTAAGTTCTTATTTTCGTTGTTTGATCTCCAGAATACCTTGCCATTACTTTGTTTTCATTGTTTTTCTGTTTTCTGGGTTGCTTGATTTCTACTTTTCACACCTTATAAGAAAAGGGAAAGAGGTGAAAATGGTGGAAATTGTGGTTGCTATTGCTGCAAAAGTTGCTGAGCACTTGGTTGCTTCCCTAGTTCATCCGTTCACTTACCTCTGCAACTATAAGGCAACTTGGAAAAGCTCAGGGCTGAAGTTCAGAAGCTGAGGGATGCCAGGGAGAGTTTGCAGCATAGGGTTGATGATGCTAAAAGAAATGGGGAAGATATTGAACAGATTGTTGAGAACTGGCTGATTAGTTTTGACAAGATGATGGAAGAGGCTGGGAGGATCTTTGAAGATGAAGAGAGAGCAATGAATCGATGGTGTCCTAATTTAAAGGCGCGCTATCAGCTTAGCAAGAAATCAATGAGGGAGTTGAAGGCTGTAGCTGAATTGTTGCAGAAAGAAGAGAAATTCAGTAAAGTTTCCTACCGTACAATTCCAGAAGACATATGCCTTACATCTATCAAAGGTTATGAGGCCTTTGAATCAAGAATGTCCACTTTGAATGAAATACTAAATGCATTGAATATCCTAATGTCAACATGATTGGGTTATATGGAATGGGTGGCATTGGCAAGATGACACTTGCGAAGGAAGTTGCTAGGCAAGCCAAGAAAGATAAGCTCTTTGATGAGGTGGTTCAGGCAGAGGTATCTCAGACTCCAGATGTAAAAAAGATTCAAGGGCAAATTGCGGACAAGTTGGAGTTGAAATTTTATGAGGAGAGCGAATTTGGAAGAGCAAGGAAGCTATGTCAGCGATTGAAGAAAGAGAAGAAGATCCTTGTAATTTTGGATAATATATGGACATATCTTGATTTTGTGAAAGTAGGAATTCCTTTCGGAGACAGGGGATGTAAAGTATTGATTACAGCGAGAAGCCAAGATGTATTAACCGGAATGGATTGTCGACATAATTTCTCTGTTGGCATATTCAATGAAGAAGAAGCTTGGAACCTATTTAAGAAGGTAGTGGGTGATTCTATTGAAAATAATGATTTGCAATCTGTAGCAGTTGATATAGCCAAGACGTGTAGTGGTTTGCCCATTGCTATTGTTACAATAGCTAGGGCATTGAGAAACAAGAGTATATTTGTATGGAAGAATGCACCGCAAGAGCTAAGAAGGCCTTCCTCAAGTAGTTTCACTGGAGTGCCAGCGGAGGCATATAGAACTATAGAGGTGAGTTACAATCATTTAGAAGGTGAGGAGCTCAAGTCAGCTTTTCTGCTTTGTAGTCTCCTCGAGTATATCAACAATGCTTCCGTTTCGTATTTGTTGAGTTATGGAATTGGTTTGGGTTTACTTAAGGGCATAGATACGATGGAAGAAGCACGAGACAGAGTACATGCTTTGGTTGATAAACTCAAAAACTCATGTTTGCTGCTTGATGGCCGCGACAGTGAACATTTTTCTATGCATGATGTTGTTCGTGATTTTGCCATTTCAATTGCGTGTAGAGACCAACATGTGTGATGAATAATGAGGCTCCTCTGAAGGAATGGGCAGACAAGGATTCTCTAAAAGATCTAAAAGATTGCAATGCAATCTCATTACATAATTGTAAAATTAGTGAATTTGTTGGAGGCCTGGAATGCCCGCAGCTTAAGTTTTTGCATGCGAGTCCCAAGGAGGCTTCCATCAAAATCCCGGATAATTTTTTTGCAGCGATGGGAGAGCTCAGAGTTTTAGATTTCATGGAAATGGAATTATTATCACTGCCATCATCACTTCATCTCCTATCAAACCTTAAAACATTGTGTCTGGATTGGAGTGTATTTGGAGATGTAGCTATTATTGGAGAGCTTAAGCAGCTGGAAATCCTCAGCTTTGAAGGTTCTAACATCGAGAGATTGCCTAGAGAAATAGGTCAATTGACTCGGCTAAAGTCGTTAAATTTGTCATTTTGTTTCCAACTAAAAGCCATTCCATCAAATGTCATATTCAACTTATCCCAATTGGAAGAACTATATATGTGTCATACCTTTATCCAATGGGAGACTGTAGGAGAAAACATTACTGAAAGAAGCCAGGCTAGTCTTCATGAGTTAAAGCATTTGTCTCACTTGACCACTTTAGAAATTCATATTCAAGATGCCAAGGTGCTTCCGAAGGGTTTGCTCTCCAAAAAGTTAGAACGATACAGAATATTCATAGGAGATCATTGGAATTGGTATGATCAGTACGGGAATAGAAGAATATTGAAACTGAAGCTCAATACCAGCTTTTGCTTGAAGGACGAGGTTTTCACGCAGCTGAAGGGAGTTGAAGAACTATGTTTAGATGAAGTGCAGGGCGTCAACAATGTTCTCTATGAATTGGACAGAGAGGGTTTTCCAAAATTGAAGTATCTTCGTATCCAAAATAATCCCCGCTTTCTCTGTATTATTGACTCAACGGTGTGGGTACCTTGCAATGCCTTTCCCCTCTTGGAGTCATTATCTCTTAGCAATTTGGTGAACTTGGAGAATATATGTCGTGGTCAACTGAAGTTCAACTTTTTCTGCAGATTAAGAATCCTAAAAGTGGAAAGTTGTGATAAATTGAGCAATATCTTCTCATTTTCCATTGCCAGAGGCCTTCCACAACTGCAAATAATCGAAGTGATAGCTGCAAGAATATGAAAGAGGTCTTTGCTGTTGGTTGAGAAGATGATATTGACAAATGGGAAGAGATTGATAAGATAGAGTTTGGTCAATTGCTTAAACTGACTCTTAAATTTCTACCACAACTTAGAAGCTTTTGCTCTGAAGTGAAGACATCTTACAAATTGCAGCAGAGAAGACCTGAGCTAATGACAATTGGTACATTGTCTAATCAAGTCACTGAGGATGAGACTGATACTTCCACACCAATTTTTAATGAAAAGGTATGTAATCAATACAATTGTTCTGTATCCTTTTTATTTTATTTTTTTCTTATGTCATTTGTTAACAATTTAATTTATCTGTATATAATGTGTCTGTTATTGAATTTATTTTTTTTTTAATTTTTTGAGTCAACTGTTGAAGATATTAGAATTGTCTATTGAAACTCAGGCTGCTTGGTGTGAGACTGATCTTCAATTTAGCTCCATCTCAGATCTGCAATTGGTTTGCGTTTATAGTCTGTTAAAAATTAGCAAGAAAACAGTTTGTGGGCTAAACTATGTAATATGGAGAAGCAATGTTTGCTAATCTGGTAAAGTGAGATCCTTAATGCTTGTGGCATGTCCATGATAAACAAATTATTATTATTATTATTTTTATTTTAAGTTATTAAAATATGATGAAATAACATATATAAATATATATATGTGCGCGTGTCTGTACTGTAGGTGGCCTTCCCCAACTTGGAGGCCTTGAAAATTTCTGCAATTAATTCTGAAAAGATTTGGCATAATCAACTTCCAGCAATGTCTTCTTGCATCCAAAATTTAACTCGCTTGATCGTGCGAGACTGTAATAATTTGGAGTATCTATTTTCATCTTCAACGGTCAGAAGCTTTGTGCAGCTCCAGCTCCTTGAAATATGCAATTGCATGGGCTTAGAGGAGATAGTGTTCGTGGAAGAATTGATTGAAGAAGAAAAGAAGGCCATTATGTTCCCTCAATTAAACTTTCTGAAGATGGAAGATCTCTGTAATGTCACGAGATTCTACTCAGGAAATTATATTGAACTTCCATCCTTGAAAGAACTGCAGATAGAGCAGTGCCCTAATTTGAAGTCATTCATCTTGAAAAATATAAGCACAGACATGAGCTCCATGCAGATTAAACCTTTGTTCGATGAAAAGGTAGAAGACTTTAAATTCTTCCCTCTCTACTAACTTTGTAGTCTTCTTTTTGTGACATCTTATTTCCAAATAATCTCTTTTATTTTCGGATAAAATATTTAAATTTTCTTTTAATTAAAATTTACAAATTTATTTGCGACTTTTATGGCAAAATTGCTGCAGGTGGCATTACCTAGCTTAGAGGAAATGGTACTTTCCAACATAGATGAATTGAAGATGATATGGCACAATCAATTAGCTGAGGATTCTTTTTGCAAACTAAAAGTAATGGAAGTTGAATCCTGTAACAGTCTATTGACTATTTTTCCTCCCAATATGTTTGCAAGATTATTGGCACTTGAATCACTACTCGTTACTGATTGTGGTTCACTAGAAGAGATATTTGATCTCCAGGGGATGAACTTTGAAGAAGCACACTCTACAGCAGCAAGTCAATTGAGAGAACTGAAAAATTTTCGTCTACCAAACTTGAAAAGCTTATGGAATAAGGATCCTCAAAGAATGAACTCTGTCAACACCTAGTTGAGGTGAGAATTTTTGCATGTAGGAGTTTGAAAAATGTCTTTCCAGCTGCCATTGCCAAGAGCCTTCAGCAACTTGAAAAGCTTTATATCAGGAATTGCGAAGTGGTGGAGGAGATTGTTGCTAATGAAGTAGCTGTTGAATCAACTGCTAGGTTTTCCTTTCCGAATTTAACCTTCCTCAGACTCTGGAAACTCCCACATCTTACAGCTTTCTACTCTGGAATGCATACTTTAGAATTGCCCGAGTTAAAAAAGTTAGAAGCATATGGTTGTGACAGAGTAAAAATATTCAATTCAGGATGTGAAGGCTTCCGGGAAATTAATGAGGGCCAACTTGGTATCCCAGATCAACAACCCCTCTTCTTGGTTGAAAAGGTATGAAATATGAAACCCATTTCCTCTTACAAATAATCGTCAGCTGATACATCTCTGAACAGAGTGTTTTATGTTATCAATTTAAGGATTATATGAAAGTTTTATCATAACCACTTCTGACAAATATGATTGCGTGAGAGTTCTCTTAAAAGTTCGGTCTTTATTGGTTTAATTGTTCAAACTTTTTGCCATATTAGCAAGTCCATGGCCTGACCATTTATTCAACTTTTAGTTTACTTTGTACTGAAATACGTAATGTATTACTATGTATTCTGTGAAATTGTTTGGGTAACATCAACTCTAGCTAGCCTTTTCCTCATTGGTCACCAGGTTCTCCCCAACTTGGAGGAATTGGCATTAGGCAAAACGGACTTCAGTGTCCTACGGCAGCAGGGCCAGCTTTGCAAACTCAAAGTTCTTCATGTCATTTTTTATGAATCAGCTGTTTTCGCTGTTGGTTTGTTTCAGAATATTCACAATCTGGAAAAGCTTGTACTGACTCGGTGTTCATACGAAGAGATTTTTTCGTATGCGGAGGTTGAGGTGCACTCTGAGAGGCTAGCACAGATAAAAAGTTTAAAGCTAAATAGACTTTGGAATATGGAGCAGTTATGAAAACCAGATTCCAAATTGGATGCATTTCTTCAAAATCTTGAAATTCTTGATATAGATTCCTGTAAGAATATTCAAATTCTGGTGCCATCTTCAGCATCTTTCAAAAATCTAACAGCACTTAAGATATGCAGATGTGCAGGCTCAGTAAATTTAGTAACATCCTCAACAGCCAAAAGTCTGCTGCAGCTTAGAGAAATGAGAATATATAGTTGCTATAAGATGACAGAAGTAGTAGCAAATGATGGAGATGAAGAAGATGAAATTGTTTTCAGCAAACTGAAGTGGTTGTTTCTCGGAACTTTACCAAGTCTCACAAGTTTCTGCCCCGGCAATAATGCCTTCAATTTTCCATCCTTGGAAGATTTAATTGTGACAAAATGTCCGAAGATGAACATTTTCGCTGCAGGAGTTATAAAGACGCCGAGGTTACGGGAAGTACAAAATGGGGCACTGAATGAAAAATGTTGGTCAGGTGACCTTAATACAACCATACAACACTTACATGAAAAAATGGTATGACTGATTCAATAAGCTATCTCACTTTTCTATGGATCTTGTATTCAAACTAGGATTTTTCTTCCGATTATAGTCTACGAACACTAATTCTATTAGTTTTTCTGTTACTAAAACGATATATTGGTGTATTAGGCACATGACTCAGAGGAGTCAACTTCAGATGAGACTGACTACGAGGAAAATGAAGAGGGCATGGACGAGGTTTGTCTGGAGATCTCTTTATTAACTAATTATGCCTTTTGTGTTAAATTATTGATTGATAGTTCAAACTCCCAGTTAACATTATCTGTGTAATGATAAAATTAGGTTGAGCATCTTGCAATTTTATCAACCACGTCTGAGGTGACTGACGAGGAAGAATATGAGATGTTCTTTGGAAATTTTGATTCATATTCTGCTGAATAAGTATGTTATTATGCTGAAGAACGTTCAACTTGTTCACATGAGAACGAATTGGCTTTGGCTAGGATGATAACAGTCATTGAGGCCTGCCTGTGCCAATATTAATTTGAACGACCTTCTTCTCTGTCTATGTTATGTTTTTTTCGCTTTGTATACAAGCTTAAATGATTTTAATTGTTGAGCAAGAGAATTATGTCGTCTCTCGATGCTGTCTGCATTTAGGGTCGTAATTTCTCGACTAGTTCAGCACCGCCACTTTTTGCTTGTCAAATATATAGCTGTTTTTTCATGCGCATTGACTTTTGACAGTAATATAAAGTAAAAGTATTTCAGTGCTCGCAAGAAATTAACGCTGCTGCAGCATTGATTCTACGTTGTTTCATGTTAATTTTTCTTCCAATCGAGAGAAGGAAATTAAGAATATTTAACAGGTTTGCTTATCTGAAACTTAACCATATAAATAAAGAACTTGCCAAACTTTAATAACATGATACATTGCTGCTTGTCTGCCACACTTGTAATTCTTTTTCTTTTTCTTTAGTTTGTTTTTGCTGCCTAGCTTTTGAACCACTCTTTTTCTTCTGCCAATGGATGACTACATTCCTTTCTTTACCTCCTTAACTGTTATCTAAGACTTTGCCCACCCTGGTCTCGCTACTGCTTTCTTTTATTATTTTATTACTAAATAAATCCAAGTAAGGCCGTCACGAATGTGAAAGCAAAGCAAGCAAATAACCAATGAAATCTGAATCGGGTGGAAGTCTAATTTAATATGAGACATTCTTCACACCTGGCTTGTTTTCTTTTCCATCTTTTTGTTTTATTATCTTTCCGGAGCCACTTATATGTACAAAGTCTATTTATTTAATTTGGTTGTTGCACCGGCACTCTTTATTAATTATAACTAGCGTCCAAATAAGGCCATGATATAAGGCCATGATCACGTAATGTGAAAGCATTGATGAAGTCGAAATCTATCTGATGAGCAGCGTATTGTCACGGCCTCACTCTCTTCATTCGCTTCGACCGTGCGGCGCTTAGCAATTCCGCTCACTAAGCAAGCCTTCGACACCCGCAATGCGCTAAATCGGAAGCTTATGAATAAAGAGAGAAGAGAGAGCAATAAGAGTTTGAGTGAAGAGTGATTTACACAACTCAAGTTTATTACTTAATTGCTTAATTACTTGGTTGCTTGGTTTGGCCAAATGAGGCCTCACCTATTTATAGGAAAACTTACATAAAATGGACGGCCTAAATTGCACCTCACAATGCACTTTTGAGAGGTTAGAATTGGCCTTCTAGAAATGTCCTAGAAAATATCTACACAATTGTCAAAATGGTAATGCTATCTACACAATTCTAGAACTTGGGCCACCATTCTAGAAGTTGGGCTAGTTGAGCTAACATTGGGCTATAAGTACAATAATGCCAATAAGGAAGAATATATGGATCTTTGGCCCAAATGCCTCATTGCCCCTCTTAACCTGTTCTATCGACGAGGCATATTGCCGAAGCTCACACACCCGCTTGTCCCGGATTTTCCCTTGCGCAAATTTTGTCCGCACAATGTCTCGGCCACGGTTACTGTTCACGAGCACTGTTCACGCGGGGCGTGACATCCTCCCCCACCTAAATGCGCGGCGTCCTCGTCGCGTCTTCCTCACGGAACCTTTTTATGTGCTCTTGGAATTGCCATAGTGCATCTTCATGCTCCCATGTAGCCTCGCTTTCGGGCAATCCCTTCCACTTGACGAAGTATTCCGTGTAGTTCGGCACTCCTCGCTTTCGAACTCGTCGATCTGCAAGGATACATTCAACCTCCTTCTCAAAAGAGGTTACCACGGCAGTTGGAGCCCGTTTTGACTCCCCTTGGCTCGGGTCTTCCTCATCTCCATGGTAAGGTTTTAACATGCTTACATGGAAGACGGGGTGAATCTTCAATTTAGGGGGAAGAAGAACTCGATATGACACCTTGCCCACTTTCTTTATGATCAGAAATGGTCCCTCATAACGTCGAACCAATCCCTTGTGTACTTTGCGCAATGTCTTGAATTGTTGGGGTAAGAGTTTCACCATGACTTGGTCCCCCTCTTGGAACTCCACGTCCCTTCGGTTATTGTCCGCCCACTTCTTCATCTTCTTAGCCGCCTTATCTAGATATGCCCTAGCTAAATCGGCTTGTTCATGCCATGCCTTGGCGAACTTGAAGGCTCCCGAACTTTTCCCATCATAACTTGAGGCTAGTGCATGTGGAGTCATCGGTTGTCGTCCCAACACAATCTCGAACGGACTCCTATTAGTTGCCTCGCTCCGCTGCAAGTTGTAAGAAAATTGAGCCACATCTAGCAACTTGGCCCAATCCCTTTGGTTGGCACTCACATAGTGCCTCAAGTATAATTCGAGCAGTGCATTGACACGCTCGGTTTGTCCGTCACTTTGAGGATGAAAGCTTGTAGAAAAATTAAGGTCCGTTCCAAGTAGCTTGAATAACTCGGACCAAAACTTCCCGGTAAACCGTGGATCGCGATCACTTACAATATTATTCGGCACTCCCCAAAGCTTCACCACATGCTTTAGGAATAATTTTGCAGCTTCTTCCGCTGTGCAATCCGTAGGTGCCGGTATAAAAACTGCGTATTTGTTAAAACGATCCACCACTACAATGATACTTCCATACCCCTCCGATTTCGGTAGCGACGTGATGAAATCCATGGAAACGCTTTCCCACGGCTTGTTCGGAATCGGTAATGGCTCAAGTAACCCACCGGATGCTCGTTGCTCAATTTTGTCTTGTTGGCATACAAGACATGTCCGCACGTAGGCCTCGACATCTTCTCGCATCCTTGGCCAATAGTACAAATTTTCCAACAAAGCATTGGTGCGCTTAGCCCTAGGGTGTCCAGCCCATTTGGAATCATGGCATTCCTTGATAAGCTCTTTCCTCAAGCCACCCCACTTCGGCACAAATATTCGCCTCCCCTTGGCGTAGAGCAATCCGTCGTCAAACCAAAATCGTCTTGTCTTCCCCTCGTGTGCGAGCACCACTATATTTTTGGCTAGAGGGTCTTGGGTCAATCCTTCTTTGATCCTCCCTACTAGCTTTCCCTCGGGAATACTTAGGTTAATGGCCGCCAATGTCGCCTTTCGACTTAATGCATCCGCCACAACATTTGCTTTGCCCGGTTTGTATGTCAAGTCGTAGTCGAATTCCGCCAAGAAGTCTTGCCACCGAGCTTGCTTTGGACTTAACTTTTTTTGCGTTTGGAAGTAGCTAGTAGCTACATTATCCGTCATAACCACGAAATAACTCCCGAGCAAGTAGTGTCGCCATACCCTAAGGCAATGGATGACTGTCGTCATCTCCTTTTCTTGCACGGTGTAGCGCCTTTCCGCCTCATTAAGCTTACGACTCTCGAAAGCAATGGGACGTCCTTCTTGCATGAGTACACCCCCAATGGCAAAATTCGAGGCATCGGTGTGTACTTCGAAAGGTTTTGTGTGATCGGGCAGCACAAGAACTGTCTCCTCCATGATTGCCTTTTTCAAATCTTCAAAGGCATGTTGGCAACCCTCGGTCCAATCCCACGAGCGACTTTTCTTTAGTAAGTCAGTTAGTGGGGCTGCTCTTGCCGAGTAACTCTTGATGAAGCGACGGTAATAGTTAACCAACCCCAAGAAAGGTCGGAGGTCATGTACCTTGGTCGGAGGTTCCCACTTTGAATAGCTTGCACCTTAGCCTTATCCATCATCAATGTTCCATCCTTGATCTTATGGCCCAAGAAGTGAACTTCTCGTTGCGCAAAAGAGCACTTCTCCTTTTTCACGTACAATTCATTCTTTCGCAATACTTGGAACACCTTTCTAAGATGTGCCACATGTTCTTCCAAGGTGTTGCTATATACAACAATGTCATCCAAGTATAGCACCACAAATTGATCGAGATAGATGGAATAGCTTGTTAATCAAAGTGCTAAAAGTAGCTGGTGCATTCGTTAGTCCAAAAGGCATGACTAGAAATTCATAGGAACCGTACCTTGTTACGCATGTTGTTTTTGGCTCATCTCCCGCCACTATGCGTACTTGGTAGTATCCTGACCTTAAATCAAGTTTGGAGAAGTATCGTGCTTTCCCAAGTTGATCGAAAAGATCGGAAATGAGTGGAATTGGATATTTGTTCTTGATGGTGACCTTGTTAAGTGCCCGATAATCAATACACATCCGTAGCGTCCCATCCTTCTTCTTTTGGAACAAAACCGGAGCGCCGAATGGTGCCTTAGATGGTCGAATGTAGCCCGCATCAAGTAAATCTTGGAGTTGCTTTTTCAACTCTTGCAACTCCGGTGGAGCGTGTCGGTATGAACTCATGGCGGGAGGTTTGGTGCCCGGTTCCAATTCGATCTTGTGATCCACCTCCCTCCTTGGTGGAAGTTTCTTGGGCAACTCTTCGGGCATTACATCTTTGAACTCTTTGAGGACGTTATCTACCTCTTTTGGAACATCCCCTTTGCTCACCTCCGCATCGCCATCCTCGTCATATTCTTTTAAGAAGGCAAGGTAGCTCTCTTGACCCTTACGCTTCAAACCCTTCTTGAATTGCATGGCCCAGAGTGTCTTAATCTCCACCTTACTTGATCTTGATATCGGAACCATGCACGCCTTGCCTCCATCAAGGATGCACATGGTGTTGGCAAATGGTACCGGTACGACCTTCATTTGATCAAAGAAATCCATCCCAAGCACAATTTTGTGGTCGTCCATAGGTACTACCGACCAATCTATCGGTCCTTTCCATTCTCCGATGGTGGTTTCGACCTTCCGCGCTACACCTTTGATTGGTTTAGCGACTGAATTTACTGCCTTCATGGTGCCGCCTTTGTTGGTCACCTTGAGACCTAGTCGTTTAGCTTCGTCAACCTGCACAAAATTATGTGAGGCACCAGTATCAACTAAGGCTTTTGTTCGTACCTTGTTGATCACCACATCAACATAGATAAGCCACTTTGCTTGTGCCTCCGGAACCGCTCGAATGGCATTGAGTAGTTGCAAAGAACCCATCGCCGCGTCACCCTCTCGACTTGGTGGTTCCTCCGCACGAGCCACCATGGCGTTCAATGCCTTCCTCTTCGGACAATCCCGCATCCAATGAGGACCATCGCAAAAGTAGCAATTTCGAGAAGGTTTGGAATCCCTCTCTTTGTCATTCCTCGGCTTCTCTTTGCTGCTAGGTGGTTTGTGGAAACCATCTCCTTGCGATTTGCTATGGTCTCCCCCACCTTTACCTTGGCCACCCTTCTTGTCCTTGGCCTTGGTATTTGATCGCTCACTTGAGTAATCAGTGAGAGTCTCCGCAACGGCTATGGCGGTTGCAAGATCTTGCACGCTTCGTCTCCTAAGCTCCGTCTTTGCCCATCCTTGGAGCCCATCCATGAAGAAAAAGAGCGAATCCTTGTCGCTCATATCCGGAATCTCCAACACCAAGCTAGTAAACTCCTTGATGTAGTCCCGCAAGCTTCCGGATTGTTTGAGGCGTCGCAGTCGGCCTCGTGCTTCCTCTTCGGCATTTTCCGGATAGAATTGCCGCTTGAGTTCCCGCTTGAAGTCATCGAAGGTTTCGATGGTGCATGTCCCTTTACCAATGTCACCGTACCTCCTTCTCCACCACAACATAGCCACATCGGTTAGATAATGGGTAGCGGTACGTATCTTGGTTTGTTCATCAGTGATGCCCATCACCTTGACATATTGTTCGATTCCCCACAAGAAGTTGTCCACGTTCTTGGCACTCTTCGAGCCATTATAGGACTTGGGCTTGGGGACATCGACTCTTGGCGCTTCACGTGTGGTAGTCATCCCACTTGTTGCCGCACGCTTGCACAAAGCCACATCCTCTTAATTGTGGCGAGTTCCCTATCAATGTAGGCTCGGATGTCCCTAAACATACGGTCGTGAACCGCTAGCAACTCTTGCTTGAAGGCATCCTCGAGTTTGGCGGTAGACACCTCCACTACCTCACGAAGAGCATTGTCCTCCGCTTCCAACCCGTCGAAGCGCTGCTCCATCTCGTCAAGGCGTGAGTCTACACTTGCCACAAAAGCTTCCACGCTAGCTACTCGAGCGTCCAAGCCAGCCACCATGTCCTTGGACTGCGCCCTCTTGCTTCCACCCTTGGTAGGACATTGCTCGTCACGTCCCCGCACTTGGGCCTCCTCACCTACAATGGTAACGTCGGAAACGTTGGCCATTCCTTTTGATAGAGTTTCCCTTCACGCAACTTTTGATTCGAAAGCTCCCTCTCAACAAGGTCTCCGCTCAACCTTGTGTTGCTCAACCTTGAGCTCTGATACCAACTGTCACGGCCTCACTCTCTTCACTCGTTTCGACCGTGCGGTGCTTAGCAACTCCGCTCACTAAGCAAGCCTTCGACACCCGCAATGCGCTAAATCGGAAGCTTATGAATAAAGAGAGAAGAGAGAGCAATAAGAGTTTGAGTGAAGAGTGATTTACACAACTCAAGTTTATTGCTTAATTGCTTAATTACTTGGTTGCTTGGTTTGGCCAAATGAGGCCTCACCTATTTATAGGAAAACTTACATAAAATGGACGGCCTAGATTGCACCTCACAATGCATTTTTTTGGGTTAGGATTGGCTTTCTAGAAATGTCCTAGAAAATATCTACACAATTGTCAAAATGGTAATGCTATCTACACAATTCTAGAACTTGGGCTAATTGGGCCACCATTCTAGAAGTTGGGCTAGTTGGGCTAACATTGGGCTATAAGTACAATAATGCCAATAAGGAAGAATATATGGATCTTTGGCCCAAATGCCTCATTGCCCCTCTTAACCCGTTCTATCGACGAGACATATTGCCGAAACTCACGCATCCGCTTGTCCCGGATTTTCCCTCGCGCAAATTCTGTCCGCACAATGTTTCGGCCACGGTTACTGTTTACGAGCACTGTTCACGCGGGGCGTGACAGTATGCATAAATTAGTTATCGGTATTCCTGTATATAACACCCAGTCCCACACTTAATTTGCTGCCAATATCATTAATTTAGGAAAAACTTTTCTTACTCTCATGTTCTCATCTTAACAACACTTTCCCATTTCCCTGCTATTTGGTTCTCTTTGTTTGTTTCTCCCTCACTAGTTCTACTTTCGTCCTTCTCTTTCTTTATTTTATTTTCTCTTATTGCTTCCAGTACTATTTTGTGCTTTACTCAGATTGAAGAATTCTATTTTCATATTTTTCATCTTTCTATCTCAACAGTATTTTACTGCAGCCCAGTGTTTTGTTTCGTTTTTCTTTGTTATGTTTTATTTGCTTTGATCTACATTCGCTTTCTTTTTGAACCTTAAAAGAAACCAAAAAAAAAAATCATGGCAACAAAAGTGAAGATCTATTTCCGACGAGATGTTTTAAACGACGAATTGGCTTGGAGTCTGTTAAAGAAGATCGCGGGGTATTACATTGAAGGTTTTGAGTTGAAACCTGTGGCAACAGAAGTGGCCAGGGAATGTGCTGATTCATCCAATTCCATTGTCACCGCAGCATGGGCATTAAGAAATAAGGGATTATTTGAATGGAACGACTCTTCGCAACAATTAAGAGGGCCTTCCTCAACCAAGTTTAATGATATACAGGAAAAGGCGTATTCAGCTATAGAATCAACTTACAATCTTTTAGAAGGCGAGGAACTGAAGAAATTCTTTTTGCTCATTGGATATACCTTCATCACATTGGTCGACGACTTGTCAATGTACGGGGTCGGTTTGGGTTTATTTCAAGGCATCGACATCAAGACGGAAGAAGCACATTTTCGACTACGTACGTTGGTCCAGCAACTCAAAGATTCTCTTCTTTTGCTTGATGATATAGCCAATATTGAAGACTTTCTTATGCCTTACATTGTTCGTGATGTTGCCATATCAATTGCATTTAGAGACCAATGTATACTCAGAAAAAAAAAAATCAGCAGGTTAATCAATGGGAATTATGCCCAGATGAGAATACCACAAAAAGTTACAATTCGATCGTGTTAATTGATGACGAAATTGCTGAGCTTCCGGAAGTTTTGGAATGTCCACAACTGAAACTTTTTGCTATTCGTGCTCTGGATTCGTCATTAAAAATTTCGGATGATTTTTTCAAAAAGAATATAGAGCTCAGAGTTTTATATCTAACTTACATGAAATTATTGTCACCGCCATTGTCACTCCGTCTCCTGACAAACCTTCAAACTCTTCGTCTATATGGCTGCAAACTGGAGAACCTGGCTGTTATCGGAGACATGAAGAAACTAGAAATCCTTTTCTTACAAAGTTGTAATATGAAGCAGTTGTTCTGTAGAAGTAGGTCAGTTGACTCGCCTAAGGTCGCTTGAGTTGAGAGATTGTACCGAACTTGAAGTTATTACTTAATCCACCAAATGTTTTATCACCGTTAACCAATTTGGAAGCATTGCTTACGGGTAGCTTTGCAGAATGGGAGGTGGAAGAGCTCAGCAGTGAAAAAAGAAATGCTAGCCTGGATGAGTTGAAGCGTTTGCCTAGTCTCACTGCTTTACCAATCAGACTTGTTCTTCAGAAAAGTCGAAAGGTACCAAATATCGACGAAAAGTAATCTTGGAATTTGCAAAAAGCTTCGCCTGAGATTTCTAGACAATTCAAACTTGAGCTTCCCCATACCAACATTTTTTTGAAGGACAGACATATCATGCACCTGAGGGGAATTGAAGACCTACATTTAAAAGGATTGCAGGACATGGAGAATGTTCTTTACGGATTAGACAGAGAAGGTTTTCCACAATTGAATTATCTTGAGGTGAAAAGTAATCCCAAACTTTTGTGTATCATTGATTCGACGGAGCACGTCAGTCATATTGCCTTCCCCTGCTTACAGATCTTCCAAACACGGAGAAAATATATCGCTCTGAACTCTCCGCAGAATCTTTTTGCAAATTGAGGAAGATAGATGTGAGCAGTTGCGGTAAATTAAGAAATATACTTTCATTCTCCATTGCCAGAGGACTTCAACAACTTCAGTTAATTACTGTGTTTCGATGCCCGAATGTGGAAGAAATTTTTGTCATTGGAAGAGAAGATGAATTCAAAAGTAGTTGTGATCAACTGGTTGACAACATTGAACTCAATCAGTTACGCTCGCTTTAACTTGTTTTTCTTTCGCAACTCACAACCTTCGCCTTTAGGTCAGAACAGAGACAGGAGGCATCCAAAACTGACAAGCAATCGAATGAAATCAACATTCGTGCTACGGACCCACTTTTCAATGAGAAGGTACGCTATCTTATTATCTATGTCTATCAAATTTGTCCTTTTATTATATGAGTGTTCTTTTAATTTATAATAGTAACAAGACGTGAACTTGTGAGCAGGCTGCGTTACCCAAATTGGAAGTCTTAGAATTGTATGAAACAAAAGTCGAGAGGATCTGGCAAAGCCATGCAACTATGTCTTGTGGCATTCGAAATTTAACACGGCTGATCGTAAGTGGCTGTAATAATTTAAAATGCTTATTCTCATCTTCTATTGCTAGTAGCTTCGTTCAACTCCAACATCTTACCATATGCAAATGCCCGGCCTTAGAACAGATGGTAATCGTCGACGAGGACGGACTGAGGAGAAGAAAGCAAAATTGTAGTGTTTCGTCAATTAAAATTTCTAGGATGGAAAGCCTTAAAAATCTCACAAAATTCTGCTCAGGTAACTATTAAATTTCCATGCTTGAAACATTTGGAGATAAAAGAATGTCCTGAATTGAAGGGATTCATGGTGAAAAATAATATGAGCGCGGACTCGATAGAGATTTCTCTGTTCAACGAAATCGTACATAAAAAGACTTTAAATCTTTCAATTTCGAGCACTTCTAATTTTTTCCAGCATATTTCACTAAATTCAATTTGTATTAGAAGTATTCTAAATATTACAATTAGAGCTAGTATAGAAAATAATATTATAACTTGAATGACATGTGTACTGCAGGTTGCATTTCCAATCACTGAGCAAGGAAGTGTAAAACACTGTGATAAGCTACGGAACCTTTTTTCTTGAAGCACTTACAAATAATTCCTGAGGTCAGAATATCTATATGTTAAGAACTGTGGATCTTTAGAAGTTATATTTGATGTGGAAGGGCCAAATTTTGAGGATAAGCAAAATGAGGTGACTCAGTTGATTAAATTGGATATTGTTGGTCTGCCAAAACTGAAGCATGTGTGGAATAAGGACCCCCAACAGTTTCTCTCTTTTCAGGAACTAAGATGAGTGATAATTGTTGATTGTGACGGACTGAGAAATGTCCTTCCAACGTCCATTGCTAGTAGCCTTTCACAATTGGAAAGTCTTGATACAAGTAGATGTGGGATAGAGGAGATTGTTTTTGTCTCCGGGGAAGAAACAGAAACAAACCCAAGGTTTGTTTTTCCAAGGGTAACCTCTCTTACACTACATGACCTGCCAAAATTTATAACATTCTTTCTATTGGGTTGGATTTCCTTCTTTTTGGAGATGATTCAAATTTTTTCTTCAATAGTAACAAGTTTAATTAATTTAAGGACATTTTAGTCTTTTTTCAAGTAATGTTAATATTTTAATTTTTTTGTTACAATATATATATGTGTGTTTAGAAGATAAACGTTACTGTCCATCGTTTTAGAGATAGTGGATACTGTTTACAAAAGAGAGGCAGAATAGTAAATTCGGGATAGTTTTGATCAAGTGACTGATCAAAAGTCGATTTATGGTCCGATTGAGCTAAAATTTTACCAGCAGCTTTTTAACTCAGAGGACTAAATTCTGAACGGTGGAGATCAGATTTGGAGCTCCCTTTCTCTAGATTTTGTGATTGGAAGTTAGGCCACCAATTTTGGTGATGTTTTTATTGAATTCTCTCTAATTTCTTTGTAAAACTTGATTGTTTGCCAAAATTGTATGATCTTGAAAATATTATGGATGTGTACCTCTAGTTCTAATTAGAGAGAAATTGTGTATTCTCATTATTTAATTATAATGGAGTTTTTTGGGTGGACTACGGTCCCGTAGTTTTTACTCCTCACATTGGGGAGGTTTTCCACGTTAAAATTGATTGTGTTATGGTTATTTTGTTGATGATATGGTTGCTATACAAGAATTGATTTTTGTACCCAAAGATTGTTGTTCTATTTATTTGTTTCCTATTAGGTTCACGTAAGAAGGGATAATATAATTATTGTGCTTCCACAAATTGGTTTGTATTAGTTTATCCCAACAAAGTGGTATCAGAGCTTTGGTTATATTTGTTTTGTGCCTTTTGTTGAATGATGGAAGCTAATACAAGTAGAATGGTTAATTTGAATGGTGCAAATTATCATTTATGGAAGGGAAAGATGGAAGATCTTTAATATGTGAAAGATTATTATTTACCCGTATTTGAGAAACAGAAACTCGATAATAAAACAGATGCACAATGAAAGTTCTTCATCGTCAGGTGTGTGGGTATATCAGACAATAGGTAGATGATAATGTTTTGAATCATATCAGTGGAGAGACAGATGCAAGTTCTTTGTGGAATAAGCTTGAAGAGTTGTATGCCAGAAAAATCGGGAACAATAAACTATTTTTGATAAAACAGATGATGAACTTGAAATATCGGGATGGAAAACTTATGACAGATCACTTGAATGCATTTCAGAGAATCATTAATCAGTTGACTAGAATGAACATAAAATTTGAAGATGAAGTACAAGAGTTATGGTTTTTAGGCACATTACTGGACTCATGGGAGACATTTAGAATGTTATTATCTAACTTAGCTCCTGATGGTATTATCACCATGTAATTGACTAATAATAGTGTTCTGAATGAAGAGGATAGAAGAAAGTCACAGGGTTCTTCACAGTTAGATATCATAGTCACAGAAAAGAGGGAGAGGAGTAAGAGTAGAGGTCCGAAGAACAGAGATAAAAATAAAAGTAAGACCAATAAGTTTACCAATGTTAAATGCTATCATTATGGTTTGAAAGGGCATATAAAGAAGTATTGTTGACAGCTCAAGCGAGACAATAAGAAGGATAAAGGAAAGGAAAAATAAAAATGATGACAATAGTGATGATGATAGAGTTACTACTGTTACAGATGACTTTCTTATTATGTATGATAATGATGTTGTCAACCTTATATGCCATGAGACCAGCTGGATAATTGATAGTGGTGCCTCCATTCATGCTACATCGCGAAGGAAATTTTTTACATCTTATACATCCGGTGATTTTGGAGATGTTAAGATAGGAAATAATGGCTTAGCTGAAGCCATATGCATGAGAGATGTGTGCTTGGAGACCAATAATGGCACGATGTTACTGTTGAAAAATGTCAAACATATTTATGATATTTGTTTGAACTTGATTTCTGCAGGTAAACTTGATGATGAGGGTTTCTCCAGCACCTTTAGTAGTGGTAAATGGAAGCTTAGTAAAGGTTCCATGGTTGTAGCTCGAGAAAAGAAATTTTTTTCATTGTACTTTATGTAAGCAAAGATTGCAGACAGCAGCATCAATACAGTGAAAAATGAAGATACAATTGAGTTATGGCATAGAAGACTTGGTTACATAAGTGAGAAGGGTTTGAATGTTTTGGCTAAGAAGAATATGCTTTCTGGGTTGAAAATGAATCTTTGAAGAAGTGTGTTCATTGTTTGGTAGCGAAACAAACTAAGATTACCTTCAAGACATCTCCACCTTCAAGAAAATCAGGTATACTCGAACTAGTACACTCTGATGTTTGTGACCCTATGAAAACAAAAACACTTGGTGGTGCTCTCTATTTTGTGACTTTTATTGATGATCACTCAAAGAAGTTGTGGGTTTATACATTGAAGATAAAAGATCAAGTACTAGATGTGTTCAAACAGTTTCAGGCTTTAGTTGAGAGACAGACTGAAAAGAAGTTGAAGTGCATCAGAACTGATAATGAGGGTGAGTATTTTAGACCATTTGATGAGTATTGCAAACAGTTAAGAATTCGTCATCAAAAGATAGCTCCGAAGACTCCTCAGTTAAATGGGCTAGCTGAGAGGATGAATAGAACACTAGTTGAAAGAGTGAGATGTTTGCTTTCACAAGCACAATTGCTAATATTTTTTTGGGGGGAGGCTTTGAATACAGTTGTACATGTATTGAATCTCACACTGTGTGTTCCTTTAGACTTTGATGTTCCAGATAAAGTTTGTTCAGGAAAGAATATTGCTTATGATTATTTGCGTGTCTTTAGATGTAAAGCATTTGTGCATATTCTCAAAAATAAAAGGTTTAAACTTGATATTAAGACAAGACAATATGTATTTCTCGACTATGATCAAGATGAGTTTGGCTACAGATTTTATGATCCAGTGCAAAAGAAACTTGTAAGAAGTCGAGATGCTGTGTTTATGGATGACCAAACTATACAGGATATTGAGAAGTCAAAAGAAGCAATGCCTCAGTATAGTAATGCGTTGATAGACTTGGATACAGTTATTCCTACACATGTTCTAGCATAGCTTACAAATGAAGTCCAGGATAACTAGCATGGTACAGGTGATATTGACACTTATACACAGGCTGAGGTTGATGATGATGTTCAGATCATTCATCTACTTCAGAGGTTTCACTAGATGCTCCACTCAGAAGATCTACCAGAAACTGACAGCCTCCACACAGTATCCTACGAGTGAGTATATATTACTAATTGATGGGGGAGAACCTGAATGTTATGCAGAAGCAGTGGAAAGTGAACACAAGAAGGAGTGGATTGATGCCATGCAAGACGAGATGAAGTCACTGTATGAAAATCACACATTTGAGTTGGTAAAGTTATTTAAGGGTAAAAGAGCTTTGAAAAACAAATAAGTGTATAGAGTGAAACAGGAAGAACATACCTCGCAGCCACGATATAAAGCCAGATTGGTTGTCAAGAGATTTAGCCAAAGAAAAGGTGTTGACTTTGATGAAATCTTCTCTTCAGTTGTCAAAATGTCATCCATTTGTGTGGTATTGGGCATAGCGGCTAATCTTGACTTGGAGGTTGAGCAAATGGATGTAAAGACTGTTTTTCTACATGGGGATTTAGATAAAGAAATTTATATGGAGTAGTCAGAGGGTTTCAAAATAAAAGGAAAAGAAGACTGTGTGTAAGCTGAAGAAAAGTCTTTATGGCTTGAAACAGGCACCAAGACAGTGGTATAAGAAGTTTGAATCAGTTATGGGGGAGCCAGGCTACCGGAAAACTTCTTTTGACCATTGTGTTTTTGTGCAGAAATTCTCTGATGATGATTTTATCATATTGTTGCTTTATGTTGATTGTTGGCAGGAATGCTTCTAGAATTGACAGGTTAAAGAAGCAGTTGAGCAAATCCTTTGCTATGAAGGATTTAGGGCCAGCAAAACAAATTCTTGACATCCGAATTTATCGAGATAGAGTAGTCAAGAAGTTGTGTATATCACAGGAGCATTATATTGAAAAGGTACTTGAAAGGTTTAAAATGAGCAACGCTCAAGTGATTAGCACTCCTTTTACTACATACTTTAAGTTAAGTACCAAGCAGTCCCTTACAACAGATAAAGAGAAAGAAGACATGGAAAGAGTTTTTTTTGCTTCAGCAGTTGGAAGCTTGATGTATGTAATGGTATGCACAAGACCAAATATTACTTATGCAGCTGGTATTGTTAGTAGATTTTTATCCAATCTAGGAAGAGAGCATTGGAATACAGTGAAGTTGATTATGAGATATCTTCGAGGTACTTCAGATTTCAAACTCATATTTGGAAGTGGAGAACCTATGTTAGTTGGCTATACAGATTCAAATATGGCTGGAGAAGTTGATACTCGAAAGTCTACTATGGGTTACTTGATGACACTTTCAGGTGGAGCTGTATCATGGCAATTAAGGCTACAAAAATGTGTTGCACTTTCCATTACAGAGGCAGAATTCATTGCAGCAACTGAAACATGCAAAGAATTGTTGTAGATGAAGAGGTTCTTACAGAAACTCGATTTCAAGCAATAGCGATATGTGATATTTTGTAATAATCAGAGTGTAATTCACTTGAGTAAGAATTCCTCTTTTCATGCAAAATCAAAATATATTGAGGGGAGATATCATTGGTTGAGAGATGCACTTAATGATAATATGTTTGAGCTTGAAAAGATTCACACAGATCACAATGCCTCTGATAAGTTAACCAAGACTCTTCCGAGGGAAAAGCTTGAAGTTTGTTTTTCGATTGTTAGGTTGGCAAGTCTCTCCATATAGTCAAAAAGAGGGAGATTTATTGGGTTGAGTTTTCTCCTATTTAGAGATGACCCAAATTTTCTCTTCAATAGTAATTAAGCCTAATTATCTCAAAAACATTTTAATCTTTTTCCAAGTAGCATTAATGTTTTAACTTTTTTGTTACAATATATATATGTGTGTTTGAAAGAGAAAAGTTATTGTTCATCATTTTAGAGAGAGTGGGTACTGTTCACGAGAGAGGCAGAATAGTAAACTCGGGACAGTTTTGATCAAGTGGCTAATCAGAGGTCGATTTGTGGTCCGATTGACCTGAAATTTTACCAGCAGCTTCCTAACTCAAAGGACTAAATTATGAACGGTGGAGATCATATTTGAAGCTCCCTTTCTCTAGATTTTGTGGTTGGAAGTTAGGCCACTAATTTTGGTGATGTTTTTCTTGAACTCTCTCTAATTTCTTTATAAAACTTGATCGTTTGCCAAGATTGTGTGATTTTGAGAATATTGTGGATGTGTATCTCTAGTTCTACTTAGAGAGAAATTGTGTATTCCCATTATTTGATTATAGTAGAGTTTTTTGGGTGGACTACGGTTCCGTGATTTTTACTCCTCACATTGGAGAGGTTTTTCACGTTAAAATTGATTGTGTTATGGTTGTTTTGTTGATGATGTGGTTGCTGTGTAAGAATTGATTTTTGTGCCCAAAGATTGTTGCTTTATTTGTTTGTTTCCTATTAGGTTCACACAAGAGGAGATAAGGTAATTATTATGCTTCCGCAAATTGGTTTGTATTAGTTTATCCCAACACTTTCCTGGAATACATACCAGAGAATGGCCAGCGTTAAAGGAGTTGGAGGTGAGTGGATGGGAGATGGTAAAGATTTTCACTGTAGAATTTTTCAATTTCTAGGATGAACAGCTTGATATAACAGCGCAACGATCCCAATTCTTGGTTGAAAAGGTATATGATATTCATTTCCTTTCTTTTTCTTTTCTTATACTTCCATTAATTCATCATTTGATTAATATTTTCTATTTTGTTAAATTTACTTTGCGAGAAGGAACAGCTGACTCGATGTTGCTTTTTTTTTTTTTTCTCTAATTGATTACAAGGTCTTCCCCAATTTGGAAGAATTAATTGTGAAAGGAAAGGGCATAGCAACAATATGGCAGTGTCCCAAATAGCTCTTTAGCAAGCTTAAATGTAATACCCTAATTTTCACTATTTTATGTAAATAATACAAATGACTAAAAGTTTATAAGACAAGTATATTTACTTTTAATATAGTTTACTTATTATGGATGGATATGCTTATTTTGAAAAAAAATGGAACTATTGGATAATAAGAATTTTATTATGGAACAAAAGTATAGAAGAAAAACTTAGAGAGTTGAGTGATATTTTTCTATAAGGTGAAGTTTAGGTTAAACGAGTTTATAATTAGAGTTCTTATAGTCTCTTATGTTGTAAAAAAAAAGGTAAAGGGAAGAGAAAAAGAGAGAAAATCAAAAGAAAGAAGAAAAAGAAATAAAGAGGAAATCAAACAGAAGAGAAAAGACGTGTCTTAAACTATATCTCTTTTGTAATTTCAGATGCTCTTAATTATATGTGACATGTTCGATTGATCGGATTATTGATTGAGAATTAATTGATGGTTATTAACATTAGGATTTTATAAAGTTGTTTGAATAGTTTGTCTATTGATAATTAAAACATAAGTTTTCGTGTATTTTTTATTAATAATCCTTTTATGATATTAAACTACATTCACCATGAATTTGCAGAATTTTATTTTGTTGCAATCGGTTAAAAAATCAATTTTTAATGATTTTTCAAATGTTACTTTACTGTTCTAAAAGACAATAATTGCTGTTGTAGGTTTGAAAATATATATTTATTTGATCAACCAAATGATTTTCAAATATTCTAAAAATTGACATATTGCTTTATATGCATGTCTATTGATATTATGCAAAGTTTCCTGATTTTTGGATTTTTATAAAAATTGTGATGAATTTTTGAATCGTTGAGCCTCAAATCTGAAAATTTCAGGACAGTTTACCTATACCCAAAAAAGAAAATATTTTGAAAATGTATTTTCCGTCCAAATGTTATGAAATTTTTGACTAACATATTTTTATGTGTCGTCAGCAATTCTGTAAAAATTTATCTTAATCCGATTATTAGATTAAGAGTTAAAAATAATTAATTGAGATTGTTCGGTAAGAAATCGAAAAAACAGATTATGAATATGTAAGTTTAAAGCTTTATAATATATGATTTTAGACTTGAGTAAATGCTGAAACTTTCATTTTTTAAGGTGTAAAGAGTGCTAAAAACAAGGATTATGATGTTGTTGAGTAAATGATGAAACTTTCATTATTTAAGGTGTAAAGAGTGTTAAAAATAAGGATTATGATGTTCTAATTCAAAGGGTTTTAGAATATGATAAAAGTTAATTATATGTAATTAAAGGAATTATATGTAGAAAGTGGGATTTAGAAATAAGTTGTTTATAATTTAAGATTAATGAATTATTATAATTTTAATTGAATTATTATAATTTTAGTTAAATTATACTTTGTCATGGATAGGGTGATTGGAAACTTTGAATGGTTAGAGGTATTATGAAAGTTTTAGTTCGGTCCAAGTAAGTAGATGTATGCATGACATATTTTCTGTTACTCCTTAATATTATTGTAAGCATGAGAAGATTTCATAATAAAATAGGAAATGATTTTAAAGATTAAGTGCTTATTTTGAAGAAATCTTTTATCAAATTATTAAATATCTTGTACAAAATGTACATAAAAGATAAATATTATCAGTTTTGCCTTATATGAAATGTTATATTTTGTAAACTGTGTTTTGGCTCATTGTTTGTAATAATTGTTTTTGTTATTGTTATTGACTGACTAACTAGATTACTGTTGTGCATTTACTGATTGTTAATGATTGGATTTTCGGGATACTATTATATTGTATTGTAATAAGTAAGATATCGAGATATTGATGATGTTACGAAATATGAGTTAAATGATTTTATTAAATAATTGGTTAAATGCTTTTATAAAGTGCTGTATTCTTAATTTTATTAAAAGTTGTGATCATGTTTACATATTATCAAATGCTATTTTTTGAATAATGATTTCATATATAAATGTTTATTGTAATTCTTAGAAACAATTGTTTTGTGGATTAAATAAATTTTTTTAAGCATTAAAAGTTGTGTATAAATTTACTTACTAATTAGACAGCACAACCCTTATCAGTTAATATTTTACAGATTAAATTTGTGCTTAGAGTGATGAGATGTTGAATTTGCCTTAGAAATTAATGTTGCTATTTATGTGTCTTAAATATTGTCCTTATCACTTTATTCATTTAGAATTGTAAGTAAAAGGGTTTAATTTCTATTAGCCGCTCTTAACTAAAGTTGTAAGAAATACATTCTTTAAATAATATTTGGGATTATCTTTAAAAGTACGTTGATTATACATATTTTAAAGTTTGGTATCGTAGTTTAGAGAATTTGTAATTTATAATATAAAAATTGATTAAATTTTAAGGATGTAAGTTTTATTCCAAACCTTGTCATTTTATGACGAAATTTGGGGTCTTACAGTAAATTTCTTCGATTCGTCTTTGATAAGTCAACTGCATTTTCATCACTTTGACTTTCTCCAAGGATTTCAGAGAATGAAATGCTTAAAATAGGAGGAGGTATTAAGTATTCATCAAATGAAGAGGTTGAAAATGGGCTCAGTTTGGATGTCGCATCCAAACGAGTGTGCTGATTTGAAGCAGATGTCGAAAGAAGAGTCCAATATAGACCAGTTGATTCATCTAAGCCTGTTGACAATTTGATTAATCTAGTGCCACCTTCGACATCCTTTCAAAATCTTAAGAACTTTGAAATTAAGCTATTGCGAAGGATTGACAAACATAATCACATCCTCAACGGCGAAAAGTCTGTTGCGACTAAGAATGCTTGAGTATATTTGAATGCAATATGATAAAAGAAATAGTAGCAGATGAGGGTGCGGCTGAGGGTAATGCAGCAAAAGATGAAATAGTTTTCAGAGAATTGGAGGAGTTGTCTCTAACTTGTTTAAAAAGTCTCACAAGCTTCTGCTCCGGCAATTGCACTTTCAATTTCCCTTCTTTAGAAGAATTAATGGTGATTAAATGCCCCGAGATGAATATTTTGTCTCGAGGAGAATTAAGCACGCCCAGCTTACAGAAAGTAAAGCGAGACTGATTTGATGAAAATGGGTTCTGGAAGGGCGACCTTAATGCGACCATCCAACATATACAATTGCAACAGTTTCATGAACAAACGGTATGTATTAGTTCTAAGTTCTGAGACAGAGATCTTGGCTTTGGCCAAAATTAAGATACAGGAAAGAGAAAATCTGGCAATTGATTCCACTAATCTGGGTTATTCCTAAAAATTAGGAAGAGGATGATGAAGAGTCTGACACGCGGACTGATGAAGACGGGGTGAAGGAGGAGGAGGAGGAAAATGCAAAACGCAGTGATCTTGTGGTGAGGTCTATTTGGGAAATTTTGATCCTTGTGCTGACTAATTACTTATTACGTTATCTATTGTTGAAATTTCTGATTAATTCGCCTGTTAATTAATTCATTACCATCCTCAGCCATCTTGTATAATTCTAGTCTTTTTCGAAATATATGTGGTTCAAAGGATTGATAAATAAGAAGCTGTTTTGAGCAACTTAATATTAATTGTAAGAGAAATTGTAGCAAGCAGACGTTTTTACCTTTACCTTCACCTTCACCTTCACCTTCACCTCCAATAAACTTAAATATATGTTCTCTTTTCTTTACAAAAACTGGAGAGTTCTAAAGAAGATTGGGGCCAACCTTCTGTGCAGCATCTGGAATAAGTTTGGCCACCTTTTCTGTGCAAGTGTAGGACTTCCTGTTAAAATTGGAAGGGAACAGAGAGTTCTGTTTCTATTTTAACTGAATACTGTCCTGCTTTGGCTTAATTTTGCTTGATTGCTATTTGTGCCTCTGGTTTTGCAGTAGTGCTGTTCCAGTACTTACGGCGTTACTTTCATTTGATGAATTCAGGTTTAATGGAGGTTGGAACGCGTGTCCATTCATTCTGTTGCAGTACAACGCTTGATTTATTACTAATTACTACTCACCGGATTCACCCTACAAGATCACCGGTTTACAGTATGTAACGGCTTTTGGGACCCCACCCAAACACACCCCGGAATGCTTTGACAAGTGAATTTTTTGTTTCTGTTAGTTTCTTCGTTTCATCTCACCGCTATATTTTTAATTTTGGAATGACTTTTTTTTATCGGAGGAATATTGGGTTTCATGTATTACGTACTTATATGTGAAATTTGTGGGTTTATTTGAAAGTGTTGCAACACTTGTGTTTCCTGCCTTCGTTTGATCATCTTTAGCTGAAAAACGATTTATATACCTAAACTTATTAAATATGTATGAATAATTAAAGATGTAAATATTTATTCATGATCAATAACTGTAACAAATTTCTGGCATGTTATTGCTCAATGTTATCGTGAATCTGTCTCATTGATGAGTCTTGTAATCGTTCTGATTTTATCATTGCCTTATTTTTGTGATCGCACACTTGGCGCATAAAATATTATTAATAATTTTGTTGGTTTTGTCTTTTTGAAAATATTCTAGTACTTTTAGCGTGAAATTTTTATTAAAAAGTTGGCGAAGTTCAGCTTTTTCGACATGGGTGCTTTGGAGAGTTAGTCAACCTTCGTTGTCTGCCATTGGCAATGCTATATATATATATATATATATATATATATATAAATTAAATTGGAACACATCAGAAATTCATGCAATCTAGTGCACATAATAAAAAGAGGTCTATCCACACAATTAGGTGGAAAAGCTACGCATGTGAGGAGTCCAGCCCAAACACTCCCCGTCCAGCCAAAGACTGGATGGCAACTTTGACGCCTACCTTGGACCTTTACGGATTTCTGTGTTTAGTCTAGATAATTTTGACTATGATTATGATTATACGGTTGTTACCATCCGATAAATCTAATGCCGTCCTCAGCGTCTTTACCAAGTCTGTAGTTGTAGCAAGGAATTGATAAAATTACTTGGTAACATCATCCTCCAAAGCAAAGCAAAAAGCCTAATGCAACTTGTAACAATACTGGTAATGGGATGCAATAGAAAATGAATGATTCAACTAGTAGCCAGAAAGTGAGCTATTGCCGAGATTATTTTCAGCAAATTGGGAGTTTTTGACGATGCTTTGTGATTACAACTTCAATTTTTACATTTGATTATGAGTAGGGTGTTTTACATTTGATTATGAGTCTATCTTCTATCTCCTTGAAGGGTGTTTCAATCGTTCTGATTAATAATTTTCCTAAGTTTTATCAGGCTATTTTCTTTAGAATGATTATGGAACTTTGTTAACGTCCGAAACTGTTGTTAACCAAATGTCTGGGGCATCTCAACATTGAGTGGTTTGATATCTCTGCAGCGCACGTAGGTCAAAAACTGTCCAGGCAGCTCTTCCAAAAGTGCTTCAACTACAGATATCTGCCCACCTGTCCACCAACACAATATGATTTATTTATTTCTTAATCCATGCTCAAACAGAAGAGTTATGTATGGAGAAAGTCTGCACTCACTATGAACTTCTCGCATCGGAACAAATTGTACAATGTCTCGCGTAGCTACCCTACCCGTAGAACTCTCCAGCCGATGGCCATTATCAGCATCAAGAATCTGCCAACAAGTAAGACTAAGACCACATATACATACATTCTAAATTGAATCCTCTAAAACTAGGGGAGAAAGGCCCAGTATTTAATTTAGTGTGAAATTTAAGTTATAAAAATAGTCTACCTCCATTTCCGTAAAATCCGCGCCTCCCACTCCCACTATAAGAATTGATAAGGGAAGATCAGATGCCCTCACCAAAGCATCTTTCGTTTCTTGAAGATCAGTGAGAACTCCATCCTATAGAACATTATAAATTTATTGATCAGCCAGATAGAATGTAAGAAGAAGAAGAAGAAGAAACAGCAACTACAATTATTCTACTCACCGTGATAATGAGCAAGACAAAATACTTGCTTCTGTCATGAGAGAGGGACTGACCAGCAACTCGTGCAGCCATGTTAATCACTTGACCAAACAGCGTTGGTCCCGCCAAAGAAACATTGTGTAGAGCACTTGCATAAGCAGCCATAATGCCATTAACTCCATCAACCTATAGAGTATAAAAAATTAGATGTTGACTAAATAATGGAAAAGGTAAAATTCAGAGAGATACACTTTGGACAGACTCGCTCATTAGATTTTCAAACAAGGTTGAAGCTGGAGTGAGGTAAACAAATAGTACATTGTTTCCTGTCCCAATCACATGTTAGACGAGATCAAATTCCCCAAAAAATTTATATAGAAGAAAAGAGGCATATATATTATATATACACACACACATATTTTTTCTTGTTTGAAAATGAAAAAGCTAGCAAAACATGCCAACCAATTCAACTTGAGAGAGATATTATTATGGCAAAGCTACAGACTCCAGCAATCTTACCTCAGAGCCATCTCCTCTTCCATTCAAGTTAAAACAATGTGATATAGAGCCATCAAATGTCTTCCCACCGAATCCCCAAGCAGGAAAGCGTCTATCAGAATCATAAAATTGTATGACCTCCCCAACTTCCATTATAGCCTGTAAATGATTTGGTCAATAAATTCAGTGGCCAATACACTAACCGATGATGTTCCCTCTCAAATTTCTATGCAGAAAAGGAAATCGTCCTTTTCATTGTTGTTTGAGTACAGTAACAAGGATTTCAACAATTCTACGATAATATGTATTTGAACAAACTTTTTGGCCACTAGCTTGGCTAGTTGGTCTATTGAGAGCAAATCCAACTTGCACTAGACCAGGGGCAAAAAAAAAAAAAAAAAGAGAATTCCACTAAGAAAGTTGAAAAAGAACTTGAATGTAAAGGCAATTTCTAGGGCCAAAGCATTGTGCATGAGGATCATTTCATAACCTTCAGAGATGCATCCTAAGTGTATCAGTTGTAGCGCAAAACTTACCTGCTGGTAAGAATTCAATTGGCCTGAAGGATCTATGTGGTGCAAAGAATCTGGATTTCGAGGATTTCCATTTGAAGCTGGATGATTATGCATAAAAGCATGAATAAGAGGGAAAATAAGGCAGTACAAACTGAAATAAATTGAATAGCAAATAATATCCCCCACTTTTTAAAAAATGTTAAAGGTTATTTACCTGTAAAATCAACTGCGACCATAAAATTCAATTCGAAGCCGCTAGAAATGTAATCCAGAAAACTATATTGCTGTTTCTCAGTAAACTTATCAACAAACAACTGACTTTTCAGAACCTACAAGGCAAAAGTTAGGTTAAAAAGCAGTGTCATTAAATTTATCAAATATATGTGCAAATAAACACCTTCTCACGATCACGATGAGTAGACGGTAGCATAAAACTTGCACCAATTCTTCCTAGGTGAAGTTTTTCCAGATCTCCAACCGATTTCTGAATTTTACTGATAATAGAAAAGGAAAACCCAACATCATCAAAAAGGAAGAAAAAGAAAAAATGCTGAATGCTAAAGACATAAGAAGTTCAAAAGTTACCCTATGAGCACATGATTGCCATCGGTATTGAAATCGAAACATTCAATAATTAATGGGTTATCCTGAAGCAAAGAGAAACCTCATAAGCTAAAAGACTTTTCCCTGTGATCAAACTTCCTTGAATTTCTAAAATACATCTAAGTAATAAGCATAAGAAGGTAACAACCCTACCTTGCTCACAAATTGTTGCATGCTCAGAGTTATTGGTCTCCAAATGGGATTCAAGTTGTTGTTTATCACTTCCGTCTTGCAGATTGGAACAGAATTTCCACTCTCAACAATTCTAGATATTCTTAAGAAAGGATCCTATAAGAATAAGAAAAAGAATAAAAATGAACATATAAATCTGTAGGCCAATTTGTGAAGTAATAAAAGCAGCTGCTTCATGAGTATTTACACTTTTCGAAAACAGGTCTACATTTGGCAAATGGGAGCAGTGGAATGCTATTTCAACAGAACTCTTAGAAGCAACTGTTTCCTCAGCGTGGACCGAAAGTGTCCCTAAGTTTCTGGAAACTCCACGTCTGTTTTTGTTATGAAGATTTAGGGTTAAAGTACGACTTTGTTTGGTCACAATCTGCCACCAAAAAGGGAAAAAAAAAGGACACATGTTAGTGCTGAACACATGAAGACCAAAGCTTAATAGAAGATAAACCACTGAGATAAATTTTGATATGCAATAACGATCATCCAGTATCAATTGTTAAAAAGTTCACGTGAATAGTTGCAACAATAAAATAGGTCAATGGTTATTCCCTTACTAATTAAAAAGAAAAAGAAGAAGAATGATAAGCAAAATTCATAAAGTCAATCTATGCATATATTTCACACACTGAATACAAAGAAATGGCATATATTCAATGAACAAAATATAACCAGTAAACTTACCTGGGATAGAACACAACTGGCTTCTCCCAAAAAGTCCTGATCGCTCAACTTTAGCATCTGCAAGTAAGAAGTTTGAACTTTAAACATAACATTTCAACAAATTAATTTAGATTTTCGATTGCTTTATTGTGTTTTTAACTTTTCTAATCTTAATTTAGGTTGTCTTTTCCTTGCAAGTCACCATGAGATTTGTCTCTCTGATATATCCCAACATATTTCCTACTCAATGTATAAGAAGCTATCTGGGTTTGTTCAACTTTTTCTCTTTAATTTAAATGTAAATTACAATTATTTTTGGTATTGATAATACTCTCTACGATTGACAACAAATGAACATCAAATTTAATGTTTGTCCAATTGTTTTCATCAAATATTTCCCAATTATTCATTTTCTATGATTACATCTGTGTGGCTTTTTCTTACTGACTCAAACATATATACATGAATACATGTAGGCTCCAAAGAACTTAATTATTTATTTCAATACTTCCATTTGGTTAATTCTTTGTATAGCTTCATTGACATGGCAGAAATTATTTGACTGCATTTTGTTTTAAGATGAGATAGTAAATTCGACATAGATTGACATGGCAGAAATTATTTGACTGCATTGTTTTAAAATGAGATAGTAAATTCGACATAGATCAACACTACACTCTTAAACTAAGAAAATTAAGACGTAATTATCTTCAGAAAATAAGTGCCTTCTCTATTGTCTCTGAATAACTGCCCTATCCATGAAATTGGTTTATGACAGATGACAGTACACTCTTTGAGTTTCTTGCCATTATTAAGTGTTTGTTTACAGTTTATCAGATATTTGCAAATTTGCCAACATGACCAGAAACCAGTGTTAATGACATCAAAAGAGATTGTATGTCAGATAAGTGACGAATTGATCGGTCAGATGCCGTTGGTAACTCTAAACTTTAACATTGAACAAAACATCAAGTAAACTAGGTGCATCATTTACACCAGAATTAAGATAATAAATAAAATGTTGGAGCATAAATTTTTGATGTACCTTCACTGGTACATTGTGATACTTGGTATCCACATCATACACTCGAAAGCTGGACAAAGAAGAAAAGAAAGAAAGAAAGAGAAAGAATAACATCAAACAATGTCAAAGCAAGCAATGCTTATGCGAGAGGATACACGAAAAACCTGTTAACAAAAGTAAACTTGAGAGTAAAAGAGAAGCTTACACCAGTGGCTGGACGATCTCAAAATGATAAGCAATTGAAACTTTTTCAATCCAAGCAGGATTTAGATTGTTCATGATGACTTCCGTACGTCCAATCTCCTCCAGTGTCCCATCTCTTTTATTTGCATACACGACTGTCATGGGATCACTCTATAACATAATAAAAGGCTTATAAGTAAATTTACCTCCATGACGTGTTATGTAAGTAGAAACACAAAAAGTAGAAGGCCTATCAGTATATAAGCATGCTTTCATTGCACATCATAAGTACACATACATAATAGCATTAACTAAAAAACTGAAGTCTTGGTGGGTGCTAGTTAGTTGTTCAACTTGTAAAATCTCTTGAGGTGGTACAAGAGGTTTGGGGTTTAAACCCCATTTAGGGATTTAGGTTATTTTCTTGTAATAGTTATAAATAATTGAAGTCTTGTAAACCATAATCATTATACAATACTCTTATGTACGCTAGCAAATGCTAGAAAGATAGTATCACAATGAAATGTTCATTATGAAAGTAATTTTAAAAAACAATAGAACCATGAAAGTCTGAAGCTATTGTTTCTAACTGGATTATATTTAGATATATAGCATCAACCACAGAGAGAATTCTACTTTCTCTGAAGAGCAGACTTTTGGTACCAGCACAATGTGTGATTCAAGTCACATATCCCTGGACTCGTAATGACCAAAGAAAGGATAAAGATAACATAAGATTCTATCAGTGCAAACATGACCTACTGAGAGTTTATATATAATAGTTATACTGCATTCCAAATATCTACATCCAAATAGTGCAATATAACCCTCGTATTGGAGGGAAATCTGTCATGCTACAAGGTGGGAAGCCCCACAACAAATGCAGGGGAGTCCTGTCCATGGCAGGAGGGACTGTGTTCTTTATCATCTGCCCAAAGGTTGGATAGCATAATATTATTAGACATTGAGACAGCTAAAATATTTACATACCTTTGATGTGATGTCACGGTCACGTAACTTTGAAGCAGATAAAGATAACTACAATACATATTCAACAATATAAGAATGAGTACAGAAGGAACAAAAGCATATTTGAACCGTTCATGCATATAGAAACACGATACAATTTGTCACTACTAAAATTAAAACTTAGCAGCAGCAAGCCAGATAAAATATTATACACTTCTACGTGAAAGAATGCAGCGCGTTCATTACAAGAGTCAACTTATGCTTTCAAACCAAAAAAAAAAAAAAAATTTAAACATTAATTTTGTCAGTAGATGACTCTGTTGTCTCTTCCAGTAGATAAATCCAGGTAGGCCCTCAAACAAGGTCCACATCAATGGGAAAAAACTTAAAAAAGCATCTTGTGGTCCATGATATGAAAAGACTTTCTTATATTATTCATTATGGCCTCCAAACTTTGCAATCCTTAAGCCATTACTACATTAGTTTATTTTTTAAAGTTAATCGTTGGTGTTATAACACGGAATCGGCAAATCAATGTTTCATCCAGGGAGGCATCATCTAGGGCAATATTTTAAAAGGTAGGTAAAACTTGAAATATTTGACATAAAGATGGGAACACAACAGTCAACTTCCAGGAGGAAACATGCAAAAACCGACACTATTTCATCAATTAATCTATCTTTGCAGCAATTAAGTTGCAATGCACCACATATCAAATATCAAAATTTTCGAACGCCACCAGATTCATAATTATTTATCTTAACCAGTCTCAACCCAAATCCAAATTTCACTTCGTAGAACATTGTCATTGGAAAAGCAGTGAAATGCCAGTGCATCACCTAATCAATACAAGGCATGGGATGTTTATCTATCATTGCCCAAAATTCACTGCAAAAACACCTCTTGATAATAAAACATCGTACCAACTGTAGTGCAGAACAAATTCACCTCTGCACCCAGGTAACGAATACCAGTACCAGGATAATTTAATGGAATTCTAAAACACGATAACAAATTTCCAAAAGAGCTTTTATTTACATTTCGTAGTGCTTGACTGAAGTAAATACAAATAATGTTTCTCGAATTTTAAAAAATAAAAAATTAAAAGAAAAACTTGGAATGATTTTTCAAGAATTAATTAGTTGCTAGGCACGTCTTCGAAAAACACTTAATGAATAAAGACAGCACTTACTAAAAGACGCTTTGTCAAAAAGTGCTCATGTAGAAAGCTGTTTATTCACAAAATTCTGAATAATTCTCCACACAGACTGTTCCTACTGATTCTCCATAGATTTATCCATTATTGAAACAGAAGTAAAAAAAAAAAAAAAAAAAGAAAGTAAAATTTTAGAACAATTACGGTGAAATTGATTTAATAAGAAAGTGAAAATAAATTCAGAAAATCAGCTTCCCTTTGAATCAACGAAAACCCAGTAAATAAAAAATTTAAAAAAAAAAAAAGAAACAGAAGCTCTCACTGTACACAGTACGGAGAATCGACAAACCTCGATTTGAGTGAAGAGGGAAGGGAGACCGTGCGATCTGAAGAAGTGGTGAATGGCGTCGTTATGGGTCGTTGTGGGCCGGTGTTGGGCCCCACCTACGGCTTGTTTGCCTCCTCTCACATCACCAGACATACACAATCCCATCTCTGCTTCTCTCTCTCGCTGTCGCTCTAAAGTTCGTAACTTTTATTTCTGTTTTTTTTTTTTTTCTCTTTTATCCGAGAATCAAGACAAAATTTTAACAAATTTTAATGAAAAATTAACAAAAAATAAAAAATAGCATAAAAGTAATGGAACAGAATTAATAGTTGTCAACTAAACTAATGGGGCGTTAGTGTTAGTAGGAGGAGGCGTGTCAGTTGAAGGAAGAGCGGTGGGATATTCGTTATTAACTAGTATTGTTATGCAATGTATATGCAGAAGACGGTGTTTGGTTTGTATTTATAGACAGCAGCAAATAGCATTATTTGAAACGGTCGTGTGGGGTGCGTTGGAAATTGGAATGTTGCCCTCTGTGACTATTTGACTGTTTGCTTCGTGGGAAAGTTGGGGGAAAAAATGAGTGAAATTCATCAAATTTTATTATTATATAATATAATTTATATAAATATATTTTTTTAATTGCGACGTCTACAAAAACCTAAACCTAATATTTATCTGTAGAAACGTTGGAAAACTTAGCATTTGGATAATATGGTCAACATAAAATTATGAAGTCGTGACGGAAATTAAAGCTAAAATTAGTATTAATTCCCATTTCCCACCCATCAATATTATCTCCGTTTTTAACGTTAATCATATTACTCAAGTCAATTAAATGATAATAATAAGAGAGATTATATAATAATGCAAGCAAGAAGACGAAAGGAGGAATTTTGGATAGGAATTAATCAGTAAGTTGTAATGAAATATCAGGGACATATATAGTACATGCATGTTAATTGAAAATATATATACATAATACATAAGCAGTTTAGCATTAGCATTGCGAAGATCATGTATATACATTTATTGGAATAAGTCATAATACTTGCTTGCTTCCTTGGCTTTTTTTTTTTTTTTTTTTTTTTATTAAACAACTTCAACGTGTACATTAATTCGATCAAATATTACTTTAATATAATGTATATGTTAATCTATATATTCATTACATACGGAAAAGATCTAGCACACACCTCTGCGACGGTAGAATGACGGATTGTTAGTAAAAATAACTGAATATTCTGAATTTTAAAATGCAATTACTAAAATAACCTGATGGCATATGGGTCCCGTGAACAGTATTTTTAATATCTTAATAATTATTATTTTATTAATGTTATTTATTTACTTTTTACTTGCTCCCTCAACTCAAGCGATGGTGCTCTGGTTTTTCTGGTTTTGTGGTTTAGGCGGCGTTAATCTTTCTTCCCCATCCAATAATAAAGCAAAAGCAAAGATCAAGGAGTAGTCCCTGTGGGGCAACCAGCCAGCAAAGAATAGGGATAAGGGTTTGGGAAAACCACCAGGTCGGTCGGATTGGCCGTGTTTCTTGATGGTGGGGCAGCGGCGAGGAGGAAGGAACGTGGAGGAGAGTACGATTCAGGTGGCAGTGGTGGTGCTAGCGAAGGAGGGTGCGATTAAGCTGGTAGTGGTGGGGGCCGGCGAAGTAGGATGGGTTGTGGAGGTTTTGGATAAGGCGGTGGTGGTGGTGAGGCGATGACGATGAAGTAGAGGAGGGTGTTATGTAACTGGAGTTTGTGATCTTTTTTTCTTCTTTTTGGCCCTAGTGGTATGAAGAGTTTATTGTTGGAAGAAGAAGATTTGTTGTCTGTGTATGTATTACGTATTATGTATTACGTATTATGTATTAATTAAAATGAATGTTGACATCTATATATGTATATAGTAAAGTAAGAAGAATGATGTCACAAGCATGATGCATATATTTATTTAATTATTTAGAAAGACATGATGAATTAATTAGTCTTCCCGCAGAAGAATGGAGAGTCAATGGGCTAACTAATCTTATCCTTATCAATGACTCGCTGCTGGCTCGTTATTGAATAGGTAAAATTAGAAAATAATATTAAACAAGGGAGAATTTTCAAACGAAGTCAAGCAATATATATATATAGATATATACACACGTTTATACATAGTCAATCCTCAGTTTTGTTCTTCTTTTAATGTTCTTATTCAACATGCGATTAATATTGCCAAGATCAAGAACGAGAACATGCATGCATGTGGAATTAATATTATTTTATATATATATATATATATGAGTAACATCAGTATTATTTTTATATAAAATTTTATATCGATTACATATATTTAATGATTGAAATTACATCTGATCATATAATTAATGTATAATTAATATATTTATAATTAATGTATATATCAGATGCAATTTTAACCAGATGTATTTATATCTAACAATTTAATAAGATTTTGTGTAAAAAAAAAAAAGTACTAATCTACCTATATATATACATAATTTCATTAATCGATTAACTCCCATGCAAAAATTAATGTTTGTAATTTCAAGTCTCCGTTGTAATTTGCAATGAAGTTTCAGTTTTGATATATATATATATATATATATATATATTCTTGGTACTCGGTTTCTAGGTGCTGGCTATAGTCTTAATAAAAATAGTTTCAAAGTTGACTGACTGACTAGTCCACCACTGCTTAATTGGTTTGATAAGGTTTTAATGTTTTATATTGTCCAAAATAGTTTTATGTGCCATTGACGTCCAAGTCTTCGCAGTTCGCAAAGGAATGCAAGGCAATGTGAACACTAAGGCAAACACACATTGACCTGATAATTCGGATTGGAACATTGTTACATGTCGCCTTATCCATACGTCTTAATTTGCTCTAATTTCATTAATTCTTTCTTACTCAATTGTTAAATTAACTAATATGTCTTAAGTCAGTCCAATCCATATAAAATTATCATATTTCATTTCATTCTTTTCACTAAGCTAATAATATTCTATGTCACGTTAGTTATCTGTCTGTATGTATATGTGATATCCCAAGATGGAAATTATTGATGATAAGACGATAGCCAAGTAAATGGTTGAAAACATAATTGAGAAAGAATAATTTTTTCGTTCACATTAAGTTGGTCGATCTTAAATAATAAAACTTTATGGAATTACTTTTTTGAATTTCATAGTATATATTATTACTATTAATCTTCGTTAAAGGATTAATTGGATTGGATTAGATTAGTAGTTTAAAAAAAAAAAATTGGATTCGAACAAGAGTTCAAAAAATATTTTAATATCAGGAGGGTAAGAATAAAGGGACTTGGTGGAGTTGCATCATCGAGTAAATATTCTTTGATGCATATGGGGTTCCAGTGGCTTATAAGTCTGAAAGAAATTGAATCATTACTATGTTTCCCAAAACAAGAATATACATTTAACGGGTTTAATGATTCAGTATTACTATTTGTTATTTGTTGAATGTTGCAATTGCAAGGACTGAGGTGAATTTCAAGAACTCTTCCTTGTAATGGGTTGGGTCATTGTTTTGACAAAAAGAGGAGAAAAAACAAAATGGTAGTAGAAATTGTTAAAATATGGGATTGGAGATGTTGTTAGCTCAAAGAAACAGAAAATTCCTCTAAAAGACATAAATGCATTCAACCCCAGAATCAACGCCCCTGGAAAGTGGGTTGTATTTCCTTTGAAAAATGAGTTAGAAATTGTTTAATCTGGACATAAAAATTTCAACTGGGAACCTAGAGTTGTTTTTGGGCTACAGTATGTGACCTAGACTTGCAAGGTCTTTTAGGTTATAAAGCTCAAAAACAAAACTGTAACTGTGACAACTATGGGCATAGAACAGACAATCTAATGCTTCAATCTAAGGACTTCATGGCATTTCAAGTTCCAACTATCTTTGGTAAAAAGTTGGATTACAAAGCGCCTGATAACTTCATTCAACTAATTTTATGGCCTAACCATCAATGACATGATGTAACAAATACTTTCTACAAGTTTCATAATACAGCTAATAGACTTGAAAAAGCAGTTTAATGTATTGAGAAGAAGAACAACTTAGTCTAATACTTGTAACTTTTATTATAAGTCACATTGCAGAAAGACATTCAGTAAAGCTCGAAGAAACAAACAGTATTTAGCAATGAGGAGTACATGGGTCATCGGTAGGATAACAATGGACCAGCAAAAGAGTACCTTGACGTGACTGGTGCAGCTTCTGCTTCCAGTTTTGGTTCATTATAGTGTCGGTTATAATGTGATAGAGCATTAGCAGCATATGATGAATATAACCTATCAGCTGGATCAGTTTCTCCCCCTCTTAGAGGATCAGTTCCACCTAAGTAAGTCTCTCTCCTTCCAGCAACAGAGTAAGGGCCAGAGTTGATGTCCTCTCTCCTTGGAGGTGGCAAATATTGGTCCACCGATGAAGCACCATAATAGTAAGTATTATATGGTTCACTAGGGTAAGAGTCTAAAGTTGTAGCAGTGGCAGTAATGGCAGCTGCTACAGGAGAAACTCTGGACAGTAGTTCATGTCTAGCACTGACATTATAACTCTGATACTTTCTCTCGGTCAAGTATAGAGGATCAGCAAGAACAGGTTCTCTGGATGCAGGGACAGCATCAACATATATGGGATCCAGGTGTTTTAGTAGATGCCGTTGCCCTTGTTCATGAACCCTCTGGTAAGGGTCTAAACGAGCAGTAATGTGATTAGTTGTCAGGTTTTTCCTCTCTCTGTGAAGACCATAAGTACGGTATTCCTTTTCAGTTAAGTATATATTGCAGGGAACTTCCTCTCCGAGCGAGGATCCGACCTTTCCATATGTAATATGCTGATCCCTTTCAAGAGACAATCTATTATAACTCCTGGAAATAACATTAGCATATGGATCTCTAGCAAAGCTTTCCCTGTTAGATTCTCTTGATCCTGCATAAACTTTACCATCCTGAAGTTTTGGCAAGGATGGGGTTTGAACAGGTAATGCAGTTGAATGGAGTGAAGCTGGTCGGAAAAGTTCTGAGAGCTTCCTAACCTGAGAGGAAATTAAAATTTGAAATTTCACAAAATCAAGAATGTAAGAGGAAATGACCACAAAACCACACAAGGAAATATGAAATGCATACCTGTCTAGGGGTAAGCTCGATCTTGAACTTGTTCTTTTCATCATAATTTTCTTTAATAGCCTTCTTAAAAACGCTTTCAGGGAGAGGAAGGCAATCCCTGTGGACATTAAACCGCACCTGAACCCAAAAAAGTTGTCAGCACATAGATGAGGTTAAATTGATAAAAAGGCAAAAACCAACAACAATAAAATGTGACCTGAGCAGGAAAGCCTCCGCCAAAAGCTTTTGGCTCGAGCTTCATGCCACCAGAAGAGGATGCCTTGTAAATTCCATACATAAGCTTAAGATCAAAATCAAAGAGAAAAAGTTTGAGTCCAGGTTTGATAGCCATTACAAGATCTTTTTTACCAGCTGACACACCCATGACACGATAATGGAAGCAATCTGGCTTGGTCTTCTTGCTGCACATAAATATCAAACCACCGAGCTTTTCTTTCTTCTTTTCCTTCTCTTGGCCCTCTCCCGTGTCTCTTTGTTTTTCTTTGTACTTTTGATTCCTCAAACTCGTGTCTGATACTGAATTTTTATCTTTACCCCTATGTTTCTGGTGACTTTTATCCGACCTACCAACCTCATCTTGGTTCTTTTGACTTAGCTGGCCTGTCTTTGTATCCTTTTGTTTAGAAGGGCTCTCTTTTAGGTTTCCTTCCCTTGGACTGTGCTTCTTAGAACCCTCTTCTATAATGGTGCTTCTATCTTTCCTCTCATCTGATAAATTTTGTTTCTTCTTCTTTCCAGCTCTACGCCAAGCCCTTGAGGACAATTTACTTTTTTCGGACTTCAAGTCCTTAACTACTGATTTCTTTTCAATTTTAGAGCTGGCCTTCAATGATTTTGGTGTTTTATTTTCAGATGGTGCTTCAGCGGAGGCTTCCACAGCATTCCTGGCTTCCTTTTCTTCATTTTCTTGTTCCATAGTCTACACAACCAACTGGGCTTCCCAGGTCAAATGCTTCCCAGCAAACAATGATTTACTATTTTTGCTGTAACTTGTTATTTACAACAAGGGCTACAGAATTTAAAATACAAGGACTGAAAAAAAGAAAAGAAAAAGTCAAATATGTGAAAGATATCAAGAAATTCAAGTAAATATTACATTTATTATGCTTTCATAAGGAAATAAGCAGAAATAAAGTATGGTTAAAACAAAAATTCTTAGGTGTGGCCATCCACAGGAGAGGACCGATGGACAAAAATGCTATTTAACACATTGCAATAAATTATTCATGCAGCAACTCAATAATTCCTCTAAGCCACCGGATTTTACTTTCCCTTTTTGTATGCCAAAAGTTTAACTGCATACTCTTATTCAGAGACACAACAGAGTTACTTTGGTTTCAATTTAATTAGTACCTCATAAATGACTAAAGAAGACTCCAATCAAAATTTCAACTAATGGGTATCAATGGTGTCAGCCAGGTTGAATACATATTCAGAAATATCTGGACTCCCATACCAACTACGATTCAGGATTCTCGATCCTTTTTTTTTTTAATCCTTCTCCCAATACCTTATCAAATATTTTTTTGGGTGAAAAATTGGCCAAGAGAATAACTTAATACAATTACAATCATTGAATATGTGGTTCTACAACGCTTTTCTTCTAGACCAAATAGATGGATTTCATTAATGTCTGATCGTTGGCTTCTACCATTTGGTGCGAATTCTCTCAGGCCATGGAAAGGCATTTCAGTGAGTCTTACTTATCCAAAACTACTAAAGGTTAACCACTAAGTTCAGAACTTCTCTTCAGGAACAACACAAGACTTATTCGACACCATAGAAAACATTCAAATTCATTCACTTTCAGCTCCATATCCTTTGTAAGATTAAGCCAGAATTCAGGTATTACTTCACAATGATACCCGAGGACAACAAACCATAACTTATTTTTTTTTTTATAAAAAATAATTACAATATTATCCATTAAAACCATAGATTCACTTCAATGAATGAAAACCAAGCTCATTTCAAAACAGATCACTCCCAAAACATAAAAATTAAAGAAAAGAAGTAAACTTCGAAGTTCATATTTACATTGTTTCACTTTCGCATAACATTGAAAATTATCCAACTTAAACAGAATTCAAATGACTCAACATAATTCAATCGCTTATGCAGTTTCATAGAACAACCTAATTTCCCAGCAACTAATAACAATTTAGCATCAATTCAACACCAGAATAAGAATTAGAAAAAAGAAATAACAATCCCAATAACAACCTCCATTCAACTAATTACATACATGGAAATTCTCAGTTTTGTACCAAATCAACGTTGATTTGCAGCGAGATGGAGAGAAGATCTTAAGAGAGATACATAGTGCCGGAAAAAGAGTACCTACGTACAAGCCGAATGAGAGAGAGGATCCGAGAGAGAACAAATAAGGGAATCAGAGGCGAAGAAATTCTTAGGATCAAAAACTGAGGGATAGGTAGAACACCGCAGAACGATGACGTTTTCAGGTCTGCGGTTTCATAAGTGCTGTAACAGGTTACGTTTTAAATGGACGGCCAGATATTGTTACCTCTGAAGGGTCTGGCATTTAAGTAAATTATATTCAAATCCCTATATTTTAAGGTATTATCCGTAAGTACCTCTTTGTTTTATTAATCATCATCCGAACCCATTCTGGTTAACTCTTCTATTATTTATTAACTGAAGGGGGCCAAAATTCAAATTAAAATACCGGAAAAAAATGCTTAGTGAGAGAACCAAAAATAAATAAATAATTTACTCAAATTTTAGTAAAATGATTGAAATATCAAATTCAACAGAATCTTGCATAAACTATGAACTTATACTTGAAATTTAAGGTTGATTAAAATTACTGACCTTTAATTGAGAATCAGAAAAATATTATCTATTAAACATTATACAAAAATTTTTCTTATAACATTGATTATTCAACCTTATGGAAAGTAATATGATAGTTTTTAGGTTTATAATCATTTTTGCATCATTTTGTTGATATGACAAGAAGATAATATTTCAAACAATAGAATTTCATGAAGAATAACTCTTCAACTATTTATGATCATTTTGCATCACTTTGATGACCTTACAAACTTTAGCAGGTTATTAAGTAGTTTTAATATAAGAAGCAAAATTTCTTACTAATGTATCATTTTGTTGACCTTAATTGTAAATAAGAAGACAAAAGATATTTATTAGTTTAATATTTTTTCTCTACATACTTTCTTGATTTTATTTAATGAACTTGTTACGTAAATCTTATTAATTATATTTTTAATTTTAAGTTCACATAAAGATTGAACACAAAAATCATAACTCAAATCTACTCTAATACGTGTTGATTCACCATTTGAAAGAAAGAAAGAAAGAAAAAACTGAATCAAAAGTTTTGATTCATGAATCACTATAGAATGAATAAATCAAAAGAAGAAGAAACAATGTGCTCATGGTTTCTGTGCAGGAAACCTCAGACAGAACTTTAGGAAGTCGTAGTAATAATATGCATTTTATTCACACATCTGAAATCTCAGCAGTGAAAGCATAAAATGCATGAAATTTCACTGATTCTAGAGCAAACAGGTGCAACATATTCAGTCAAGATATATTTTAATATCAATCCCGTTATCAATGAGAGACTGAACAACAGCTCGGATCTTTCCTTCAAATTTATCCCTTTCCCTGGGAGTATAAGAAGCAGTATACACATCTGCTTCTCTTGCCCTCTCAGCCAAAATCCTACCAATGGCCAAACATGCAGGTATATCAGATCGTGACTTGAGTGCCGCTTTAATGTCTTTAGAGTTTGTGCCAGCAACGGCAACTTGCTTACTAGTCACCCTATGCGTGAGTGAGGCTGAAACAAATCGCTTAGAGATGAACACGTCAAGAGTAAATGGTTCCATATATGCAACAGTGCGTTGCTTAAACGAAATATGCTTGGTTGTATTCTTCGGCTTCTTCTCCTTCTTGTAAGTGTATGGCCGGCTATTATCATCATCAAGGAAATCCTCTACTCCAAAAAAGCTCCTTGGAGCACAATAAACCTGTAATCATTTTAAGTGCAGAAACACGATCAAACTGGGAACACAGTCTGTCCAAAACTCCCCAATACAAAATGTTTGAAGTTCAAAATTCTAACAATCAAAATTAAGCCTAATACCGGCATTCCCAAACACATTTTAGATTATAATCTACCATACAACATTAACAAAAATTCATCATATTTCATTGCCAAAATCTATTTTAGATTATAACACAAAGTCATCATATTTCGCTGCCACATTGGTTACTTTCTGATTCATGTTCTACAAGCTACATCAACAAAGGAAAAACCAAAAGGGCAACAGTTTCATCTTTGGTTCCCTTAGTTTCGTCAAATAAGGGAACGTTTGATGGTCAATAAAGTCCTGACTTTGGGTGAACAAGTCATAAGATTTCAAATGGGCAGTCCACAAAAAAGTCAATAATCAGAAGACTAGATTAGATACCCGTCCTTGGTGCAAGCTACTAGTGGGTATACAAAAGGAAGGCCTAATAATCTTCTCTCCATTTGCAATAAGCGTTCTGTCTAAAACCTTGCCTAGTACTTGCTTCAGCATCTTTCCGGTTTCCACAAATTACCCAGCTGTCCTACAATAACCTGAAAATAGAAAACCAAAAATTGAATATTAAAAAGAAACAACTGTAATGCACACGGATAACATGAAACAAGGCCTGAATCATGATCTATGTTAATTGCGTCAAGAGTTATGACAAGCATTCTATCGAACAGTTAGCCTGCATTATATAACAGCCAGTTTCGACCATAAACTAGCTAGCTTGAAAGCGCTACTAAAAGAACACAAGAAACTTCTCTTCCTTCAAGAAACTTAAAAGTGATGAAGGAAAACAGGTTGTAATTGGAGAAAATTACAAATTTCTTGAAAGCATGCATTAGAGTGGGAGGGGGAGAGAGACCCTGTGTAGTCAGTTATGAGAGTTAAATAGAGCAAAAGAACTGCAAAGAAAGAAAAAATATATACGTATAAAATGAAATTCAGAAGCTCAAACCTATTAGGCGTTAATTACTGAAACAGGCAACAGCGACTGACATTGATTCTTGGTGAGAGGCTCTTGCATAAACGAGTAACGGAGGGAGGACAAAAATTAGAGACAACATACTTTCTTTTTGTTCAGCTAAAATTGGGACTCCTTTACCAACATGGGCATTTGGTCTAGTGGCATGATTCTCGCTTAGGGTGCGAGAGGTCCCGAGTTCAATTCTCGGAATGCCCCAATCTCAGTTGTTAATTTTTGGGCTTGCTTCGGGTTTGAGAGGTCCCGAGTTCGATTCTCGCATGCCCCGTTGATTTCTAAAATTGTTTTTTCACAAACAATGTTATCATGCTGCAAAGTTTTACACTTCTTATGAACTTAATAAGCCAATCTTGGGAGAAAACAGTTCCACAGATTAGGAGATGTCTGCTGGTTGAGTTGAATTAAGGAGATCCTGATCTCTCCATTTAACGTCTTCCCTTCAACAAAGCCCAAAAGGTTTTTAAGCACCAACAGCAATTGTACAAATTAGGAGTCTCGGGAATTTACTAGAATAACAATTCTTTAACCCTGTGAAAAAGAGGAACAAAAAGATAAAAAGAAGCAAAGAACGCATACTAAAACCAAATATGAGTGAAACCTGAACTACTATTAATACCATCTCCACAGCTCTCATTTCTTATGGTCGAACATAAATAATACGAGATGACAAACTGGTCAAAAGCTACGCTAGATTACAGCAGTCCACGGAAATTCTAGAGACTAATTCATCATCTCACTGGTTACATATAAACTAGTCGAAGCCATTCATGTATCTCGATGGAAAGCATTACTACTCCGTTCTTTTTTGAGTGTTTTGACATGGAGCAAAAGCTCCTGCTTACACTGAGGTGTGGGGGAAAAGGACAGTATTCTACATGACCCCCGTTCTATTCAGTCTATAATAATAGGACCAGGAATTGCCGAGGGATCAAGATTCCAGTAGCCCTGAAGCTAAATATCTTCCTCTCCTGAGTGCTGAAAAGCTGGAATCTGATGAGAAAATCTGTTTAAATCTGCCCGGGGAATTTCCATCAAACCAATTTTCGACCTTTGGATTCTTGGAGCCTTGTACAGTGAATTAGATCCATTAATGCGTGACAAAATGACTATTTTTATGCTCTGCTCATGCTCTTCTAAGATTTCTAAAATGTCACATTCACCCTTATGCGGTTCAGCATATGCCAACTCAGAGTTGCAATTCTTGTATACAGCCTATACCTCACCCTGTCTCGGGAATATTTCAAATATATTCCTACCAATGGCTGCAGCATTTAGTCTATTATGAGAAAAAGCAGAGCGACTTACAACCTTCGTTTTGCCATTTTTAACTTTAAAGGTCCCACAACAAATAGGTTGCATTGGGTCTTTTGATGGTGAGCAAGCTTCAAGCGGCACCACATGCAATCTAAAATGAGGGTTCAATTCAATGATCTTAACTTGAGCATAGTTCTTAGGCATTCCATCAATATCACTGTATAATGCCCATATCTGATCAAACTGAAACTTGTTTTCAGATTTTTCCACCTTAAAATTATGACATAGAGGTTTAGGGATGTTGTGAGCCACATGCGGAGGTGTAGGGGCCTCACAAGTTTCCCTTGCACTGGTGGAATTTTGAGCCCTCTGACGTAAATGCATCTTTATCAGACTGACTTGAGGAACCACATCCCATAAACTGAAGAATGCTGCTCTGCTTTTTGACCGTCTTACCATCTGAATGCTTGTTCACTTTCTCGTGGATCGTACACTGACTTGCATCTACTTGATCATTTTTAATACCTAAATCCCTTGCAGATCTTCTAAGCAATAAGATCTCTCTCTCAGGCTTCTTTGGTGTGGTAATCATTTTAGAATCCATCGTGGGCTTCTCCGTGCCTTTAGGACATGAGCCATTTGTATCAGTCACCAGGTTATCATTTCCCATCTTAACATCACCAGTATCATCAAGCCTGTTGAGATTGGTAGGCAGAGACCCAGGATCAAACTCATAAGATCCTACAGGGACACCATACCTCTCCTTGACAGTCATTCTAAAGGAAAGGATTCGATGTGAAAATCTATACAGCTCAATTGGTGCTATATGAAATGAACTAACTCCATCCAGTGCAGTTTGCTCAAACAGGCTAACAAACCCCTTCACCTTGCTCAAATAGGCAACGCCAACGCCAACAGTCTCATTGAAATCTGTCAATACCTCAACAAATTCATACTGGTATGGTGGTTTATGCCTATCCGGGCCCGAAATCCACTTAATATCCCAATCCCTAAAGATAGCCCAAGTTTCTCCCTTCAAAGGATATATCAGGTAAGAGCCTCTACCACTGCCTTTCATCCAACTTATTGGATGAGAGAACATTAGACAATCTTCAGCTTCTTCAGAGTCCCCAGTTGTGTACTTACCACAAGCAAAATAGGCAGATCAACATCACACTAGGCAATCTCACTTTAATCTTCTGGATTAGGCTCAAGCCAAGTAATCTGGAGCTTAAACCCGCGTGAGAAAACTTTCTTGATCCAAACATAGAATCTTGGCACGCCATCACATGTATCGTAAACAGCCCAAATTTGATTCACTTTTCTGCCCTATCCTTGTCAAAATCACTGAAATCTGGATTAGGATAGTCGATGATCTCGGGATTTGGAGCTTGCTTATCACCATGATCGGAAATGTCTGCTTCCTTTCCTTCTGCTTTGTGTTTCCTAGTTTTGCTTTTCTTATTTGGAGAGCTTTCTTCAAAAGGTCTGGCTTTCTTTTCCAACTCACCACGATCAACATCTAAAAAACTAGCAGATGCACCATCTTTAGATTCCCTGCCAGGAACCCCTGTTTGTTGCACATTCTCTTAACCAGAATGGGATGGTTTGTTCCCTTTTGTCCTCTTCATAGAGCTTAAAAATTCATCATCACAAAAATTTTCCTTGTAAGAAAAATTTTGCTTCTGCCTCGAAGATCTTCTAAGCTTCTCTTGTGCATCATGTAGAGAACTCTGTCCTGAAAAATGACCATTATTTCCTTGAACTTCTACGTCCACATCTTCAATATTGTTAATATCCTCAAAACTTTTCCTCTTTCTCTTGCTTGAATTTCTTGATGTTTCACATTTACATCGATTTCCAATGTTGATCTTTGGCATTCTGCCACCTTCCTTCCCATTTGATAAATTACTCTTGGGCATTCCAACACCGTCCTTCACATCCAATCGATAATCTGATTTCTCTTGGGTCTTAGAACACCCATCAGCCTGAGAAACTTTTGCGTCATTAGAGACAGGATCAAATCGTGTAAATTTAGCAGAGAAGTTTCTGGTAGAAGGCTTTCCACCATTGTTTTGTGCAGCTACTTTAGAGGGCCTTGGATTTGGAAAAACATTCTGCATACCTGGATTTGGAACCCATTCTGCTTGTGGAACTGGCTCCAGGGATATTCTGGCGGCACAGCCTTCGTACCCAAATCATAGGCAGCAAAGGACTGTTGGCAACTTTGACATTGCAGTTTCCTATTTATGTAAGTTCTATAGTATTTGTATATTGTAACACAAGCAGAACAGCTTGTCCAGAATTTTGTCTTATCTGCTTTTTCAAAAGGATGCGAACCTGTACACTGAAGTAGTTTTGGGAACAGCATTTGCAGCCCCATGTTGGGAAGGACCATTAAGAAAATTGCTTGCAGTCCCATATTGTTTCTTAATAGCAGACTTCCACTGTGCCTGTAGTCCAGTATTTGGTGCAGAAGTTCTTGCTGTTGCTCTAAACTTCAAGTCATATGCAAACCGTTTTGTCTGGTCCAAAAGCACTCTATTTGCATCGCCAATGAGCTTGAAAGCAGCCTCAGCCCCAGAAAATTTATTCTTGTCAGGATGAAGTAAAAGTGCAAGCTTGCGATACTGCTTCTTGATGGTGGCCTCATCAGCTGATCGTTCAATCTGAAGAATTCCACACCAATCCATCTCAGACCCCAAAATTTTGTTCTGTGCAGAGCAGTGAACCTCACATACTGTTAACATTTGGGAAACATTATCGACGTCAGGATAGAGTTGTTGAGCTTTGCGTGCAATCTTTTGTGCCCCCAAAAAATCTCCATTGTTCATCTTATTTTCTGCAATTTATTTTGCTCTTATTGCCTCATCTTTGTTGCACTCCATAATTAAAGAGAATTCAATTCGCTCTCAACTTCCCTTGCCTTAATTCCGAAACCCTCCCCACCCATCAATCATGCAAAATCTTCACGCTGAATCAGCACAGACCAAACAAGATTAAAAATTGATCCACCAATTAATTACTTACAGCTTGACAGGAACTGAAAGAAACCTTAACTAACCCACCATTATAGTGGAAACAATCATAAAACTTTCCGAATCAGACAAAGGCAGGAAGCCAATCAAACATGAGGTGCTTCAACAATTTCAATGACCCTGAAGGCCCTAGCTGTAAGCTTTACACCTGCAACTGAAATCAAAATCAAATAAATTAGAGTTGTCCACTGGCTACCTGAGAGAGAGAGAGAGAGAGATTAAGCAGACTATATCAGTAACAAACACCAATAATCATATCCTCGAATGTTAGTCGGGAACAGATTTCAGATAAAATAATAAAAAATTATTATAAATTCAAACTTCTTAGAAGAAAAGCTCAAAATACAGGCTTAAAAACCCACATGCGAGCAACAGAAAATAACTGAAGCACAAAAAAGGCCCATTTCTGAAGGGGGTAACAAAATCCAGGTCCCCAGACTTTTTGTTTTCACATATAATGACTTAGTTTGTCCATTGCGTTGAACAGGTCCATGAGCACAGAGCAGTGAGTTCTGCTGTTCGTGACCAGAGTACCCTTATAACATTGAACGAGCATTGAATTTTTACACGAGTCATTTCAATAGGGTAAGCATACTGTTTGACAGAAATGGACAAACTATGTCCTTTTTTGTAAAAACGTAAAGCCCAGGGACCTGAATGTTGTTACCGCATTTCTTAAAATAAATAAAATGCACTTCAAACACGACAATCGAAGACTTCCCAATTAGTTATCAAAACTACGTAATTATATAAATAAAATAAAAATATTAAAGTTCAATATTTCCCATTTCAATGGAGAAAACAATTTAACTAAACTGAAATGAACTTCCATTTTTTTTTTTTTTTTTTTTTTTTTCTCTCATTGCAATTTCTCAACTCTCACAAGATAAAATTGAACGAAGGAAAAAACTAAAACTTGCAGCAACAGGCAAACACAAACCTGAAATCCCCAAATCTAAAGCACTGGAATAGAAAATTACTTGACAAATAAGAGCAAAGCAGATATACGGACAAAAATAACACAAAATTCATGTATGAAAACCTGCATCAACAGTTTTAATGATACAAAAATAAAGCATAGATTGGGAAAATTAGATACCGTAGAACATACTCTCAAGTGCGAAATGCAGGCGGATAGGTCAAACAATAACAAATGGAACAAGAGCAATGAGAGGGAAGTGAGATGAGAGTGCTGGAATGTTGGGGTTTGGAGAGGGAAAGACGAGGGAAAATCTTGGGAAAAAGGAGGGAACAACAGCAACAGTCCCTGATTCTTGTAAAATTTCCGAGGTCTCCCATATAATTTCGTTCCCTTTTGGCTACTTTTATTTATTTATTTACTTTTTTTTTTAATGCGTAAATATATAAGTTACCAATGTTACATAAAAAAATTTATTAAAAATTTGTAATAAAATTGCATGTCACACTGCTCACATCCAATTTGAATAATATTTTATCCTCGTATGTGAAAAAAAATTTAACTATACTGGAATACAGTAAACCTCATATATAATAGGAATCATTTTTCGTAATTGAGAAATAAATTTCGTTGACTGAAGTTAGCAATATTCAATCTTACCACTCGTGTTTTGCCCAAATGTTTTATTTATTTATTTTTGGGTTGATGAAAAATGGAACTATTTGAAAATTTGGAAGTCATTTTTTTCTTTAAAATTTACAGAAATCGACTTGCTAAATAAATAAATAATAATATGCAAAAATTTAACAAAAATGATCAAATTTTGAACTAAATTTTCATGAATAGTTATTGTTTAAAATTTATTTAAAAAATGACTCACTTAAAATTTTTTAGACAAAATACTTCTATTTAAAAGTATATATTTATCATTTTTAAAATTTTTTTATAAGGGTATCTTCATTCAAATTAATTATTTTTAATATATATTTTGAATAGTAATTATTTAAAAAATTTAAAATAAATAAATGGATGGGATGTTATTCATTGATATTATTTGATACGAGACTTACTAGAGTATAATTAATTAATTAAATATATTTTTAAAGTAGTTAGAATAGAAGAAAGTTTGAATAACAATTTTTATTTATATAAAGTAACGCGATATTACACTTAATACTGCTGCAAGAGCTCTTCCAAGGGTCATCATTTTACCGTCCGTTGTAATTTATAAGATCGTGTTCGCGCGTCTGTTTCCTGTTAGTTAAATAAATAAACAAATTAAGTAGGGAAAAGCTGTTTCCGTTTCCGACGAAGTTTTAATTAAGTAGAGAGAATTTATTACCTTGACGTTGACATTGAGATCAATCTCATCTCACCAGCACTTTTTTAAGTCCAGCTAGCTATTTTTTGAAGAATTATCAATTATATATACATTATAGATTAATCTATACGTATTCACTCAAATCTTCTTATTCATACATTAAATCAATTCGATCATTAGAGTTTAGAGTTATTGATTCTAATAACACAACAAATAAATATATATATATATATATATATAGCTAATTTTTTTAATTAGTTTTATACTTAAAATAAGACTTGAAAAACAAGTAAGACCATTTATTTATTTTACACTTATCTAATAAATAGACTTCTCATTTTTTCAATCAATTATATCAGTAAAAGTGATAAAAAAATTAAAATTAAAATTACTTAAACAAGTAGAAATTGAAGCTATTGACAGCCAGTCAAAACTCCAAAAAAAAAAAAAAAAAAAATAGAAAGATTTAGACAATGACAGTTAGTTACAGTTGGTCGCGCTCTCCACCAAACTCTAAGCTGAAGCAACCGCCGATGAAACAGAACGCTTTGCAATCTGCTGATTTATTAAATCATTTAATATATATATATATATATATATACACACTAACTACTCACCCGATCAAAATTAAATATATATTTTAGACGAAATATTTTTTACCCTGACAGTAACAGTAACAGAGCCCAAAAGATTATTTCCAAGTAACAAAGACATTTGTGCACAAAATGACACCAATGCAATCAATGACAATTCTTTAACCTTGAAAAGGATACTATACTAAAACCAAACATTGGTAATACCTGCTGAACCACTCCACTCCTCTCCACTCCACTCCCCACACCCCGCCCCCCCCCCCCCCTCACGGCTTACATTGGACGTCGTCAAAGGTCAAACATAAATAATAGGAGATGACGAACTGTTAAAAAGAACTGAACTTTAGATCACAGCAGTCAACGAAAATTCTAGACACTAATTCTTCATCAGCTCACAGGTTACATAAAAACTGGCACAGAGACAACACAAAATTGGTCATAGCCATCCCTATTTCCAGATGGAAAGAGAAATTAAAAAAACAAAATGAAGTTTGTCAAGTTTCTACTCCATTCATCAAGTTCTTTAAAGCGGCGAAGCAATCTAGCAAGAGCTCCTTCTTACACTGAGGTGTGGGGCAAAAGGACAGTATTCTACATGGCCCCCGTTCTATTCAGTCTATAATAATAGTACCAGGAATTGCCAAGGGATCAAGATTCCAGCAGCCCTTAAGCCGGATATCTTTCTCTCCTGGGTGCTGAAAAGCTGGAATCTGATGAGAAAATCTGTTTAAATCTGCCCGGGGAATTTCCATCAAACCAATTTTGGACCTCTGTATTCTTGGAGCCTTGTACAGTGAATTAGATCCATTAACGCGTGACAAAACCACTACTTTTATGCTCTGCTCATTATCTTCCAAGATTTCTACAATGTCACATTCACCCTTAAGCAGTTCAGCATCTGCCAACTCAGAGTTGCAATTCTTGTATACAGCCCATACCTCACCCTTTCTAGGGTATATTTCAAATACATTCCTACTAATGGCCACAGCTTTTACTCTATGAGAAAAACCAGAGCAACTTAAAACCTTCGTTTTACCATTTTTAACTTTAAAGGTCCCACAACAAATAGGTTGCATTGGGTCTTTTGATGGTGAGCAAGCTTCAAGCGGCACCACGTGCAATCTAAAATCAGGGTTCAATTCCATGATCTTAACTTGAGCATAGTTCTTAGGCATTCCGTCAATATCACTGTATAATGCCCATATCTGATCAAACTGAAACTTGCCCTCAGATTTCTCTGCCTTGAAATCATGATGCAGCAGTTCAGGAATTTTGTGAGCCCCAGATGGAGATCTAGGGGGCTTAAAGGTTTCCATCACACTAGTGGAACTCCCATCCCTTCCATGCACGTGCATCTTATCATCAGTCTTATCATCAGACTGACTTGAGGAAGCACTTCCCATAAACTGAAGAATGCTGCTCTGCTTTTTGACCTTCTTACCATCTGAATGCTCGTTGACTTCCTCCTGGATTGGATGCTGCCTTGCATTTACTTGATCGTTTTTCTTGCCCAAATCCCTAGGAGATCTTCTAAGCATTAAGTTCTCTCTCTCAGGTTTCTTAGGTGTTGTAACCTTCCTACAATCCATCATGGATTTTTCTCTGCCTTCAGCAGACTTAGGACACGAACCATTTGGTTCTGTCACCAGGTTTTCAAATTCCATCTTAACATTACCAGAACCATCAAGCCTGTTGAGATTGATAGGCAGAGATGCAGGATCAAACTCATAAGATCCTGCAGGGACACCATACCTCTCCTTCCCAGTCATTCTAAATGAAGGGATTCGATGTGAAAATCTATACAGCTCAGTTGGTGCTATATGAAATGAACTAACTCCATGCTGTGCAGTTTGCTCAAACAGGCTCACAAACCCTTTCACTTTGCCCAAATAGGCAACCCCAATGCCAACAGTCTCATTAAAATCTGTCAATATTTCAACAAATTCATACTGGTATGGTGGTTTATGCTTATCTGGGTCAGAACTCCACTTAATATCCCAATCCCTAAAGATAGCCCAAGTTTCTCCCCTCAAAGGATATATCAGGTAAGAGCCTCTACCACTGCCTTTCATCCAACTTATTTGATGAGAGAACATTAGATGATCTTCAGTTTCTTCAGAGGTCCCAACGGTGAACTTACCACAAGCAATAGGCAGATCAACATCACACCAGGCAGTCTCACTTTCATCATCTGGATCAGGCTCGAGCCAAGTGATCTGTAGCTTAAAACCAGGTGAGAAAACTTTTTTGATCCGTGCATAGAATCTTGGCATGCCATCACATGTATCGTAAACAGCCCAAATTTGATTCACGCCAAAACAGTTTTCTGCCCTATCCTTGTCAAAATCATTGAAATCTGGATCAGGATACTCGATGATCTCTGGATTAGGTGCTTTCTTATCACCATGACCTGAAATATCTGCTTCAGTTTTTTCTGCTTCATGTTCCTGGGTTTTGCTTTTCTTATTTGGCAAGCTTTCTGGAAAAAAACAGCCTTTCTGTTTCAATTCTCTCTGATTTCCATCAACAAAACTAGCTGATGCACTGCCTGTAGATACCCCACCAGGAACACCTGTTTCTTGCACATCCTCATCACCAGCAAGGGATGGTTTGCACCCTTTCGACGTCTTTGAAGGGCTTGGGATTTCATCATCACTATGATTTTCCTTGTACGAAAAATTTTGCTTTTGTCTTGAAGATCTTCTAAGCTGCTGTCTCGCATCAAATCCAGAACTCTGGCCTGAAAAATGACATCTATTGTCTTGAACCCCCACATGCATGCCTTCATCACCGTTCCTAGTCTCACAAATTTCATCAGATTCATTTGCTGACTTCCTCTTTCTCTTGCTTGAATTTCTTGAAATTCCAAATTTACTGGGCTTTCCACCGTTGGGATTTGGCATTCTGCTGCCTTCCTTCCCATTTGCTCCAACACCTTCCTTCGCATCCACTTGACAATCTACTTTCTCTTGGGTTTTAGAAATCCCACCAGCCTGAGAAGCATTTGCAGCATTGGAGACAGGATCAAATCGTGTAAATTTATCACAGAAGTTTCTGGTAGAAGGCTTTCCACCATTGTTTTGTGCTGCAACTTTAGAGGGCCCTGGATTTGGAAAGCCATTCTGCATTCCCGGATATGGGACCCCATTCTGATTTTGGAACCGGCTCCAGGGAAATGCCGGCGGAACACCTTTGGTACCCAAATCGTAGGCAGTGAAGGACTGTTGGCAACTTTGACAACGCAGTACCCTATTTACATAAGTTCTATAGTACTGGTATCTTATACCACAAGCAGAACAACTTGTCCAGAATGTTGTACTATCTGCCTTTTCAAAAGGATGTGAACCTGTAAACTGTGAAGTAGTTTTGGGAACAGCATTTGGAGCCTCATGCTGTGAAGGACCATTAGGAAAATTGCTTGCAGCCCCATATTGATCCTTAATAACAGACTTCCATTTTGCCTGCAGTCCCGTATTGGGTGCAGAAGTTCTCGTTGTTGCTCTAAACTTCAAGTCATATACAGAACGTTTTGTCTTGTCCGAAAGCATCCTATTTGCTTCCCCAATCAGTTTGAAAGCAGCCTCAGCCCCACAAAATTTATTCTTATCAGGATGAAGTAAAAGCGCAAGCTTTCTATACTGCTTCTTGATAGTAGCCTCATCAGCTGACCGATCAATCTGAAGAATTCCATACCAATCCATCTCAGACCCCCAAATTTTGTTTTGTGCGGAACAGTGAACCTCACAAACTGTTAACATTTGAGAAACATAATCAAGCTCAGGGTAGAGTTGTTGAGCTTTGCGTGCAAACTTTTGTGCCCCCAAAAAATCTCCGTTTTTCATCTTATTTTCTGCAATCTGTTTTGCTCTTATTGCCTCATCTTTGTTGCACTCCATAATTAAAGCAATCCAATTCTCTCCCAACTTCTCTTGCCCTAAATCCAAAATAGTCCCTATCTATCAATCATCCAAAATCTTCACCCTGAACCAAAACACAACAAACAAGATTAAAAATCAATCCACCAATTAATACCTACAAGTGAATAGAAATGGAAGGAACAGTGACACCCACCATTATAATGAAGACAGTGATAGAACTTTTCTAAATCAGAAAAAGATAATAAGCCAATGAGACGGGAGGTGCTTCAACAATACTAAGAACCGTGAAGGCTGAAGCTCTAGTTTTACACCTTTAACTGAAACTGAAACCAAAATCAAAATCAAATAAATTAGAGTTGTCCACTGACTACCTGAGAGAGAGAGGAGAGGAGAGATTCTGTAGACTATATCAATATGAAACATGAAATAATCACATACTGCAATGTTAATTCCAAACACTTATTTCAGGTAAAATAATAAAAAATCATAAACTCAAATTTTCTTAGAAGAAAAGCTTAAATTACAAGCTCAAATAGCCAAGCACTATAAAATAAGTGAAGACCAAAAAGAGTTCAGAAAGGGGTAATAAGATCTAGGTCCCTGAACTTTTTACGTTTTCATATGTAGTATAGTTTGTCCATTTACATGGAACAGGTGCCAAAACTCTACTGAAATGACCAACTCTATAATATAGAAGTTTGACCATGTAAGCATAAGAGTGTTGACCTTCACGCAAAATAATATTTCAGTTCAGATTTAATACAAATGGACAAACCATGTCCTTATTGATGAAAAAATAAAAACACGGGGACCCAAATGTTATTACTCCATTTCTGAAAATAAAAAGCACCTCCTTCAAACATATCCATCGAATACTTCCCCTTCGGTACCAAAATATGTAATTATGAAAAATAAATTAAAAAATTAAAGTTTAATATTTTATTCTAACAAAGATGCAACTTAACTTAACTGAACTGAAATGAAATTCCATTATCTTTTCCATCATTCCATTCTCTCAACTCTCGCATGGCAAATTTACACAAGAAAAGCTAAAAAATACACCAACAGGCAAATGGCAACCTCAAATCCCCAAATTTAAAGCATCGGAATACAAAATTACTTTAAAAATAAAAGCAATGCACACACATGAACAAAAATAACATAAAACCCGCGACAGAAACCCTAAATCAACAATTAAAATAGTACAAAATAAACCCTAGATAGAGAAAATTAGACACAGTAGAACATACTCGAAAGTCGAAATGCAGGCGTGTAGGTCAAACTGTAGCGAATCGATAGGCAATTAGAACGCAAAACAATAAAAACCCTAGAAAATTTTCAAGGAAGTTGAGAGAGAGGGAGACGTGGAGATATAAATTGAAGGAAATGGAGGGAATTGTGAGAGCCAGTCGAGAGTGTTGAAATATTGGGATTTGGAGAGGGAAAGACGAGGGAAAATTTTGGAGAGAGTCCCTGTTTTCCTCTGAAATTTTTGATGTTTGCCCATATATTTATTTCACGTTTTTGGCTAGTTTTTATCGAATTTATTTGTTTGTCTGTCTGTCGATTGTTTTTTTTTTTTATTTAAAAAAATTGAGAGAATTTTCTAGATCAGTAAAAATGGGCCGGGCCCGTATTAATACTAATGGATCATGACAATACGAAATACGAATAATTAATTAAATATTTTTGAAATAATTAAAATAAGAAAAAGTCAATAATAAAAATATTATGAATATTGTTAAAGTAATTATATTATAAATACAAATTCTATCTAAACAAATTGATATGTAATATTGTATTACTATCACCTATTTGGTATGATTTATTATTTTTAAAAAATTATTTTTTTTAAATATGATACAAAATTTAAACTTTTTTCTAATTTCGTATGAGTTAGATTTGAAAGATATATCTTTTTAAGAAAATTTTACCAGTATAATTAATCAATAATAAAAATAATATAATATTTTCGTATTAATACAAATCAAATATAAATAAAAATAAGCATATTTTTATTCTTATTGATATAAATAAAAAATAAGAATATATGCTGATTGTTAATTCGCTAAATCCTTTTGGACGATTGAATATTGAAATTTAAACCTTCATGTTATTGTTAATATGAAAACGAATCTCATTGTTTTGAGAATTTATAAAAATAACCCAAATTTTCAAAAAGTTCAAAAGAATTCCCTGTCAATTGAATTTTTCGAGTTTACTTTGTCGCCTTACCAAATAAAGCTTACCATCAAAATGACAAATTACAATATTTTTTATTGAATAGAAGCAAATCCCAAATTTGAACCTTCTGTTAGGTTGCCAAACTGGGGCAAAATTAATTTACCTTGTTACTGTAACCAAATATCTTTTAATGATGATATTATTTTGATTTTTTTAATAAATGATTTCTTTTTTATAGGGTGGACAAAAAACCTAAGTTCAATTTGAGTTAGATGAAATCTAAATTATAGGGTCAAGTTAAATTAGGTCTTAAATCTATTTTGTATTGGATTCAGATTTTTATTTTGAAAACTTAGTATAAATTAGGTCAAGCTGAACTCGGGTAAAGTCTCGATTAATTCGGTTGATAAATTAACGAGTCATGATTTAAATAGATTTTATATCTGCCTGACTGCAACCTGCAATTTTGCCCACCCTACCTCTCCCACACAATATTTTTAAGTCAATTAGTAATTTTTTATTAATTTTCATAATTATGCTAATTTTGTAAAATTCAGTTATTCTCTAAGCTATATGTAATCAAGAAGAAAAGGATGCATTTTTAAAAAAATTAAAGAAAAAAAAATACCCAATGCCAGAATGTGAAACTGACTAAATAAATAATTTTCATGATATTCATCTAACTATAGATACATTTAAACAGCCTAAACATCGAGGTTGATGAATGCAAGTTCCTACATCGAACAAAAATGGAGACAATTAGTAAAACAGCTGATTGCAAAATTCGGAGATGCAATGAATTTGCTACAAGAGAGAATGGAGATACAGAGATTCAGCTGCATGCTTGCTTGAGGATTACGTATTTCTTGCTAAAGTATCCTTCATCAGCTGTTTTGGTGCTACAAGACAACAGATAAATCAAATATTATGAGAAAGCAGGAAAAAGAATTTTGAAACAGAAATTTTTTTGATTTTAGAAGTTTTTCTAGTTCATTTTACCAGGCAAATTGGTGAATCTTTCAACCTGAACAAACGCTTGATTGATGAACATCTCTGTCCCGAAAACAGTGATAGCTCCACACTCCTGTGCTTCTTGCAGCAGTCTGGTCCATTTTGGTGTGTAAATGGCATCAAAAACCAATGAGTAGTTCTTGAGAGCTTCCTGCAATGGCATGTATTCGATTTTCAGAAGACATTATTCTCCATATTCAATCAAAAATAGTGAGGCAAACCTTTGGTAATGGTGTGTTATCAATTTTTGGTTTCATTCCAACAGATGTTGCATTTGCTAGAATCATTCCTTCTTCAGGATGGAAATCTTTCAATTCAGCAAGATTTAGAGCCTGTCCTCCAACTTTATTTGCAAGTGCTTTGGCTTTCTCTGGAGTTTGAAGAAATTACAAGTCATCGACAGAGTTAATTAGCAAGTAAAAAAATCATAAGTTGGCAGAAAAAATATGTAGCAGTTGGGGATCCGCACCATATGTACGGTTGGCAACTACAACTCTAGCTCCCTTCATGTATCCACCATAAGCAAGTGCTTTTCCGGCACCACCTGCTCCCATCACGACAAACAATTTACCGGCTAAGGGGGAAACATTCGCAGGGGTTGCACCATTTGATGCTGCAGATGACCTTATATCAAGACTAGAAGTTGAAAAAATGAAGACAGAATCTGAAACAGAATGTTTATTGAATTGCTTGTAAAAATGCTTAAGGTACCGCATAGTGCTTCCTCAATAGCTGCAATAGCTCCAAGGTAATCAATATTGTAACCCATCAATTTCCCATCTGTCGGTCTTCTAATCATGCAACTAATAGCTCCTATTTCCTGTAAATGATAATACAGAAGATTAATCAATCGTGCTTAGTACAGAAAAGTTTTTAGAAAAATTTTATTACCTTGGCAATGGGATCAACCTCATCACAGCATTTAAGTCCAGCTACTTTGTGAGGAATTGTGTAACTGCATTTGAATCAATAATGTTAACTCCGTTCTCAAAGAAAACAAAATGCTGAAGTTCGCGATGAGAGGAGAATTCACCTGTATCCAACAAAGTCGGGGGAGGAATAAGTGTCGATAAAATTAGCGACGTTATCAACTAGCAAAGGCAGGTATATTCCATTGTATCCGAGGGCTTTGAATGCTGCATTATAAAGATGAGGACTTTTGCTGTGACCAATAGGCTTTCCAATGACACCAAGAACTTTGGTATCAGCTGCTAATTGTCTGAAATTGTACAGGTTCACCAACTCTGTAACAGTTGGTTCCCCTGGGGCAGACACCAGTCCCGCCTCAATTGAACCAAAAGTTAAGAATCCCCCATACTTAGCAGCAAGAACCCGAGACATGAAACCCCTGTCACCCATAGCAATTCCAATTATTGGGACCTGCAGTTGGAAGGCAATATGTTATGTTAATAACAAGAGCAAGGATTGTTGAAGTTTGTGAAGTACTGCATTGGCATGGAATTTCCTTACTTGAGAGTTAACGAGAACTTGAAAGATTTTGGCATTGTCTGCGATGTCTTGAGCAGTTGTTGCAACCCTGACTATGTCACCTCCAGTAGCCTGTATTGTTGCTACAAGATTGCCAATTTCTTCGACTGATGGAGTATTTTCATAATTGTGGGCGGAAACTATGATGTTAACGTTTCCAGGCTTCTTCCCTTGCATGGAATTGTAGAACTCTTGAGCTACCTTCAAGAGGAAAAATTGGAAGTTTTAAACAAATAATCAGTCAACAAGTACATTAATTAAGAGATCAATAATGGTAATGCGACCTTAAGCTCAACATCAAGGTAATCTGCTTCCAATTCCATGGCTATACGTAGAGCCTCCAGCCGTTTGCTGTCATCACCATCGTAATGACCACCTTCCGACTTTGGTCTAGAAGGTGGATTGATTCGTAGAAAAGATTGTCAAACAGAATAAATAAATCAACCAAAGCAGAAGAGAACTTACAGCATATAAAGGTTGGGAATTGACTCATTACCTGTAAGTGATGAGAACGGGTAAAGGAGCTTGTTTGATCAAGATAGGGAGATCATTCTTAGGACTGAAATTCTTCAGAAAATCGATCCGAACCTCGGCAATGTCAGCCCCAAGTTCTTTGGCTTTCCCCATCTGAAGAAGCGTCTTATCGACAGTTTCTGCCATTACTGGTGCACAAATCATCGTTGAATTTCTTCGGGCCTCCATCAGTCGTTTTAACACGGGTAGAAGCCAACTAAAATTGATTCATCACCAAAAAATGATGACAAGAATTATTTGCATCTTTATACATAGATGGAATGCTATATTTGGTTTGTGAGAAAAGATTCGTGCAAAAAGAAGATAATGATAAATAGTGATTAATGTTTAAGCCCTTACCCTCGTGGTTAATTAAGGTTCTGTGTCAAATGGCAATTAAGAACCACAAATATATAGATCTCCAAACATTTTTTCATTTTCATGCATTTTTTTGGGAACTAAACAAATTGTTTAACATGTTTGATCTTCATTTGATATGACAAAACAGAGTGAACAAAAGTAACTGATAATATAAGAATAATAGCTCTAGCTAGCACATTATCAACTTATTGTCTTTTCCTAAAGTTTCTCATGAGCCAAAAAGTTAAAACAAACAAAGGTTAGCAAATGAAAACAGAAGAAAAGAATTTGGAGTGAAAGCAGTATTACCGGAATGCAGCTGAGAGTCAGTGTATCATTGCAGGGAAGGTGGCGATCGAGCTTTTTTCTGGCCCTTACTTTAGGCATTAATTTTGTAGGGAGAAAATTTTAGACCACATGTCTTTGGTGGGTGAGTTAGGTAACAATAATGGGCATGCATGGAAGAGCAGCTGAACTAGCATGGGCTTAAGTAAGGTTTTCTGTAAGCTGCTTTCCTTAATTTCTGCTTCTACTGGTAAGTTCATGTAAAACAGTATACTTAAATTAAACTTTGTATACACAACAAGAAGACCGTTGGCTGGTGTAACTAAATATTTTAATATGAAATCTATGTTTTGAAAGATATCACCATCATCATCGTCATCATCATCCGCACTTGAAATAACAATAGAAAATCAAAAACACCTTCCCATAAGTGGCCTCTGTCAAAATATCGTTAGTTAATAAATAATTATTAGGAGGTAATTAAAGTACATTAACTATTTATAAGCAAACTGATTTAATTTCCAGACTGAGTAATCGACAATCCATCACCACAGTAATGTAAGTAGGACAGACATGTCGGTGGTAAGTGAGCCCAAGTCCGTTCTACCAGATTGTCCTCCTGTCGTCAATTTGGTCCCGTTTGGTAAAGACATATCTATTTTCCTAATTTTTCTTTTTCTTTTTTTAATTTATTTTTTGTCCTTTTAGGTGCTTTTAGTGAAAATAAAATTAAGAAGTTACCTCATACCTGGGATTTTAAAACCTTTTTCACTTTCAGATTTTTTATATTTATTGAAAATGCAAGTTGTATTATCATTTTTATTTATTTATTAAGATTAATTTAGTCTATATATCTCCTTTTGACAAATATTGAATTTATTGAGTTGAACACACCTATGAATTTTTTAAAGATTTTGTATTTAAAATCATTTTAAGGGAGGATATTCTGTCTTTACAATTTATAAATAGAGTGATTTTTTTTTTATAATTTTTTAATTTGTAATGGCCTGGATATGCAAGAGGACATTGCTTTTTTCGTTTTTGGAATATGGTAGATAGTGCTGCCGATATATTTATGGTAATAGACAACACAAATTATAAAATGATTTGTCACATTGCTTGCATATTTTAACAAACCAAAATATAAGAAGAAGCATAACACAATATTGGCCTAGCGGCTACATGCATAAACCCCTTTTTCTTGCATGCTTTCTCTATTAATTGGCCAATTCAAGATTATAAAAAGTTTGCAGAATATATTCATGGGTCTTGCAGATGATTTATTAATGCAACAGAAAAAATAGCTAGCTTAACAGCTTCTCATTAATTGTGCAAAATTTGAAGCTGCGAAGAAAACAAATCACAGATAATTTCTCTTTCGCATTATGGATGTTTCTCGATGAGTTGCCTGAACATTCTTCGGGAGCTCTTGTTGCAAATTAATGAAGCAAGCCAACGAATTATCGCAGAATATATAAGAGCATGTAATTAACAAGTGAATAAATGTCTTTTTTTTTTTTTTTTTTTTTGTCATCTTACGAGGCAAACCAGTGAAATTCTTAAATTGTTCAAAGCTTGCCTTGGCAGATCGTCGTTTCTGTTCCATGCATAAACAATCACATGTACAGCTCAATTCCCTTTTGCCTCCAGCAGAAGTCTGATGTCATTCGGAGTGTAAATGGCGTCGAAATGCTTCAAATGATGCTAATATATTTAGTATGACTCTCATGATAATTAAATTGTTGAATTTATACTAACTGCATGCCCAGTTACCTAACAAAATTGCTAAGCCCACACCTATTTACTGATAGCTTAATAACCTTTAACCACCTGCTATATATTTACATATCACCAGATTGCCTTCTATCACTCCTCGTCAACTTCGTCAAAGTGGCCTCACTTTGACATGTAAAGTATGTCTTAAGTTCACATGGCTGCCTACATCAATGAATTTCTGCTAAATCTTAATTTATCATTGAATCACTCTTTTTTTTTTTTAAATGGTGGATATACAATTGTTTGGGCATTGGTTATCCCCTTTGAAGCATTAATGTGATACTTCTAACAAGATAAAATGCCTTGAACCTCGAAGACCAAAAATTAATAGTACTAAAAACTTAGTGAGGCAAATGAAACTGTGTTCAGTGTTTGCGGTGGAGTTGTGCTCTAATATTATTTTTCAATTGTTAAATTGAGGAACTGCTCTCTTCATCTTCAAAAAAATTTACATGTGTTGTTGCGGAACATGCTAGGTTCACTGCTTGATATTTGATACTGTTTGAAGAAGTAGCTCCAAGAGTGCAATGAAGAATGATGATACTGTAAGCGATATTTTCTTCACATTAACTTGCTCTCTCTTTATCTTGCCTAGCTCGTTCAATACCACAATCTTGCTTACGATGTCACGTCGCTGTATAGCATTTTAATTCTCTCATATGTCTTCAGAAAGAAGGTTTTCAGCAATTATAGCGTTTTAAGTAGTTTTGGATCGACATACTATTCTGTATGTAAACAGTAATATTAATTGCTTATTTGACATAATCAAGTGATATCATATGCAGGATTATCAATGCATTACTACAGGTGAGGAACATCTGAACTAACAAATTTTCATCCTGCAATTAGTGTTAGTACAGACTGTCCTCGTAGAGATTACAAGTGGTAATATGGGCACCACAATGGCCGTTGTTGCGGCAGCGGCAAGAGCAAGGGGTGACAAAGTTGTTGTAATGTGATCACACTGCTATAAAATAATTAAAAAAACACACTAAACAAAAGACAGCTTTCTTCTTTTAAAAATGGTTTATAAAAAAAAATATTTTTGATTATCAATAAAATAAGACTATTATGTATAAGTGTCTTTTAAATTACATATTTAAAAAATAATTTTTATAAAATAAACTTTCATCGTAAAAAATAAAAAACTATTTTTAAACTATCATTTTTATTTTTTTATTTCAAATCTGTCCATTATGTAACTTCTATAAATTTTTTTTCTAAAATATTGATGGCTTTTAGCTACCGCGCGTAGATTGTAAATTTTACCAGATGACTTGCTATCCCTGCACTGTAGGGCATGGCTGCTTATTAGAAAGGAAAATGCGAAAATTGATTGCAAATCAATATGATTTATTTCTTAATTGGATTAAAATTCTTTCAATCAGATCATTACTTTAATTTAAGAAAAGATTAATTAGTTTTTGTATTTGAGAGAAATTTCAATACCATCAAATATAATATTTGTATTTCTTGTTTTGAAAGTTCGGATATGTTTTTACAGCTAGCAAATTCTACTTTCCGTAGTTGAAGAAATTAAAAATTTAACCGACAAGTAATGAAGCCGGTTAAAGCTGGAAAAGTGGAAATTTTAATGATCCAAATTCTTAATTTCTAAACAGAATGAGTTAGTTGTAGCGTTAATCAATTTTTAATAACCATGGTTTGCAATTCAAGATCAGACTCATCAGGCAAACGGTTAATTTCACAATTCACACAACCTTAATTTTTTTGCTATATAAGAAACCAAATCTAATTTCTTAATTTACTATATTAATTTCATATATATTAAGAGATTTGCCCTGCACCCCCAGCTCCAAGAATAATAAACAAACAATTTATTTTTACCAGCTAATTAAGGGCGAGCCAACTCCAACTCCAACTCCAACTCCAGGAGCAGACCCGTTTTTCATTTTTGTTGAAGATAAAATATTGAGGTAGAGTTAGAAAGCTAGGAAACCAAAACCCTAGCCAGCTAATTTCAGTTGCATGCATGCATGCATGCACGTGTTTTACACATGCAAGCCAAGTTCTATAATAATTTTTTACCTTGGTGTATATATATATATATATATATATATTTGTTCAATGAAAGACTTAACTTTCTGTGCATGTAGACGAGAAAGTTTCAAGTGAAATATAAATTGACTGACAAATGAGAGGAAAAAAAAAGAATTAAATCTTTCGTCTTAAAGAAATATTAAAAAAATTAAAGAAATAATTAGATGGAGGATAGGATAGGGTAGGAGCAATCGAAAGAAAATCGATGGAATAATCTCAAATTGGCAAGGTAACTCGGAATTTCCGAACGGAGGTTAGAGAACCACAGTTAGTTGGGTCCCGCCAAACTGTTGAAGTCTGAAGTCACTCGAATTGGCTCATTACGGGTTAACACAAAGCCAACTCCTATTCCCAGGCATTCCATTGCAATTATTTTACTTGATTAAAATGTTTAATTAAATGGGATGGGTGTTTTGGGTTAGAGCACAAGTTTGACCTTTTGGTGGAAGGGGATTTGATGTGATTAATTTGTTATTTCTAGAGATTTTAGTTACATCCAACTTTCTACGAGTTACCAAACATTTTCGTCATACTACCTATCGGTTAATTCAGCTTGGAAGTCATACAATAAGATCTGGCTTTATTGTGATAGCAGTTCTTTAACCAAAAAAAAAAAAAAAACGATTATTTCTTTTCTGTTTTATAATTATGTACATATATATACATAATGAACAAATTAAAAGAATGACATGGACGTAAAGCTATATGATTTATTAAAAAAAAAAAAGACCTGGATTCTCAGCTTTGGCTCAATTGTTGCTGTTTAATTCAATCATTGAAATAATATGACATAATTCATAATAACAATACTCAACGTTCCAAGATTTTGTACAACGAAGATGTAATGTATCAGAACTTGGCTAAAACAATCTCTCGCATGAATTCCTTGGGAGCTGAAGCAAAGAAAGACGAAAAGTAAGTTGAGGTCATCATCGTGTACAAGTTTAATTAATGGGATAAAACTTTTGAAGAATTGAAACGATACTTGCCTTCTTTGCCAGTGAAGAGGTTGAATTGTCCGATGGCCTGCCGGAGGAACATTTCCACTCCGCTCACTGTGATTGCTCCTGCAGCTTCAGCATCTTTTAATAGTCTCGTTTTTCGAGGAGTGTAAACCGCATCAAATACCAGCTGGTAATTGCACAAGGTTTCCTGGGGAGAAAGCAAACTGAGTTTCAGTACTGATGATAGTAGATTGAAAACATCTGTGGTTATGATGACATGACAGTCGCTATAAACCTCGGCTACTGGAACTCGGTCTGTATTCGGATGCATTCCTAATGGGGTTGCATTAGCCAGGATTGCTCCTTTCTCTGGCTGGAAATTGATTATATCTTCAAAAGGTCGAGCTTCACCCTTGACAGCGGAAGCAAGAGACTTTGCTCTTTCTTTTTGGACAAACAACCAGAAAATTTATCGGTACAGAAGGTAAAGAGAGTATATTTTTTAAGCATTATGGACCAAAGAACTTCTCGATTTGTACCAAAATCAATGTCAAAAATGACCACCCGGGCTCCTCTACTTTTAGCACCAAATGCCAGTGCTCGTCCTGCACCTCCAGCACCTGCTAGTACAAACAATTTTCCAGCCAGCGGAGAGCTAGTAGATGTTTTGCCATTATCATATCCCTGTTCTGTGACATTTCAAATGCATAGATTTCAGTGTCAACATATGAACCGATTGCTACATTTCATTTTTTAAAGAATTAATGAGTACCTTTAATAGCATCCTCAATTGCTGTTATTGAAGCCTCACAATCTGTATTATAACCTATCAGCTTCCCATTACTAGGCCTTCTTATAATAGTATTAACTGCACCTATAGACTGATGAAAAACACAATAGTGATTACAGGGTCCGCATGTTAACACCGTAGACATGAAAGTGCAACCAAAAGCTTAATTTCATGAGATGGAGAATCGTGATCGCCACAAGGGATAACAGGTCAGATACCAGTGATTTTTCCTATCAAAGGCCTTAAAATATAAAATTATGAATAAAAGAGGATTCAAGTATATCATCTCTTCTTTTTTCGAGTTACCAACCACAAAGTGTCACGCTATGACATAGTGACCAAGCAAGAGAGTAACATGGCAGAAACAGAGGACCTTAACTTTTGATGCATCTGACAACTGCGAATTTCAACCTTGAACCAGACTTGGTCCGTAAATGGTGCTTTAAGATATGCTTGACAGATCCCGTACAAGTGAGAAATATACCATGAACGAATGGAATATGAATGAAAGGACAAATTTTTCACATAATTGCAAAAACTTGAATTGGAGGATCAAGTCAACCTGGGCAAGGGGATGGACTTCATCGCAAAACTTTATCACAGCTTCCTTGTAAGGAAATCCAACACTACAATTAACCAGTATAACAAAATGAAAACCTTTTGAATTATTAAAAAAAGATTTAATACATATACTCATATATGATAAGACATTGTTTAGTATAGCTATAAACATGAGCTTCAAAATGAAGCTGCAAATATCATACCTAAAACCAGCAAAGTCGGGGCTTGAGTAGGTTCTAAAGAATTCCTTGAGATCATCAACAAACATTGGAACATAAATTCCATTAAAATTTACATGTCTGAAGGTAGGATTATGCAATATGGGGCCTTTACTGTGACCAACTGGTTTTGAGACGAGCCCAAAAACTTTAGTATCTTCATTTATACGCTCAACCTTATAAGTTTGCTTAAGGCTGTCTACTGTAGGCAGACCCAAAACAGGATTTCCTTCCAAAGATCCATACACTAGGACACCACCAAATTTTGGACACAATATCTGGCTTATTAGGCCTCTTTCCCCAACTGCGTATGCAATTGTTGGTACCTGTAGCAAAATTCTGAAGTATTATCTAAAACATACTTTCATTCTTCTTTTGTAAATGGATTACCCCATATGTCAATAAATTGTTCTAATCGGTCTAATCAAGTGTCTTTTGTGACACATGTAGATTGCATACAATGCAGTTGCCAAGTTTCATACCTGAGACTGTGAAAGCAACCGAAAAATTCCAGCTATTTCTGTAATATCATTTACACGGAGTACTAGTTTGATGAAATCTGCTCCAGTAGCTTCCATGAGCGCAACAAGATGGCTGAGATATTCATTTGAAGGGGTTTCCCCATCTAAGTAACATGATACAACAAACTTTGTAACATTGCAAGGACTTGATTTTCGTTTCCCTATAAGATCAGAAGCAACCTGAACAATCAGACAATGCAAGTCAGATAACCAGATAATTCAGAGTGTCTAGATCACAGTAACATTGAAGTGATGAAGTTTATTCTTTAAAGAATCTTATGTGAATGGCACTCATACAGCCAAATGCATCTATTTAGACAAATCAAGGAAAAACTACATCGGAAAACATGGCTACTTTCTCATGATGACCCAATCAAATGTCCTATTCAAGAATGATTAATTCCTACTCATATTTCGATAAACTACCTGGAGTTCAAAATCAACATAATCAGCACTTAATTCTTCAGCTATATTAAGTGCTTCTAACCGTTTGTGCTCATCACCTTCATACTGACCACCTGCCCATTTCGGCCTGGAAAAATTACAAGACATGAGACAAAAGAAATCAGAATTTAACATTTCATATTAGGATGCTCTTGCGTACAGTTTCTTTGAATATGTTTAGCTACGTAATAGGTTATTTACCACAAGGAAAATAATTAATAAGGATGCTGCAATAGCAAGTAAATCCATTCTAAACTGGCTATAATTCTGCTTACATTTGAACTTTCACATCCTAATGATCTTATTTAATCTTTTTTCCAATTTTAAAATTCATGAAAAACTCCTTGAACTCAGATTAATGGTAAATTTTACATTGCACAACGTGCATATACACAAGTCATGTAACACATTTCTATGGTCCACTCTGTTCCAATGAACCAATGGCACAAACTTATGATACTGAAAGAAATAAACTCAACACAAGTAGAGGAAGTATACAGGCTGACATGGTGATTCGAAGCAAATCTCAACAACAAAATAGACAGAAGATCATGGTTGACTAGTGCAGATTACAGCAGTCCACAAGGCTGGGCAAAGATTTTCGTAAAAGATTACATAGCTCCTCTCTGGATTGCTTAATCCTCTAATATTTGCAACTAATGAAGGTTGAGAAACCGCAATGTGGTAGGCCCAATAAGTAGACTAACTATACTTAACAATCAGCCATTCAATTTCACTATGCTCAATATACAATGTTCAGAAACTTGAGAAGACTGGAAAACAGCATCATGAACTGGGAACTACCTGATCATGAGCATCGATCTTTATTCAAGAATACAAAAAGCAGAAGATCAAGTACCGAATCCTAGATCATTTTCAGTTCAGAGACACCAAATTATTACTGGTTCTTGTTTCATTGTACATCGTCGTATCTGTGTTCCATATGCAGCCAAAGTAATTTTTGCTACGGCAAATTAATGATAACTAGCTAATCTTCAGAAGAATTGCTATGGCTGTCAATATCACGAAACATGTGCTGGCATTTAATATATAAGAAGACAAAAAAAGAGGGTCCCACATAGATTTCAAACAAAAATGTGGTCACAATAGTGTTTCATACTCTTTACAAGAGAGCCTGAAAATGAAGATGACAAATGTCAAACACTCAGAGGGCAATTTTTAAAGTACATCTCTGACTTTAAGATGACTCACGAGACACGACCTTTTGAACAGGATCTGTTCTACAGACACGTACCTCTGTGTCCTCGAGTTCAAAAGATGACTCGCAGACATTTTCCTACTGCTACAGTCAACTTACCCAATCTTTCTACTCAAAAAATGCAATATTTCCGATACCATACGACTGAAAACAGAAATAGACTGCAGTTTGAAGAGGATAAACAAAATCTAGAATAGCTAACTCGAAGCTGAACAGGATAATCCAACAACAGAAAAGATTTGGTTATAACGATTACCGATAAACTATGATCACCGGCAAAGGCTTGTTTTTTAGGATGATTTCGAGGTCTTTGCTAGGTTGAAAGTCGTTAATGCAATCCAATCTTATCTCTGCTACATCTGCACCTTCAGCCTTGGCGCGGTACATGTCGCTCACTACTTGCTTGACGGATTGAGCCAATAACGGAGCACAAATCATCACTGTATTCGTCATGGTTGTATCACCACCCATATTGAACAAAAATATCAAAAACAGAAAAAAAATAGAGAAAAAAAAATACAAAAGCAGCAATTTTTATTACAACCGGAGATGCTTCTAACGTGATTGATTCACGGAGCATACAGAGCAATACAGAACGGGAACGCAGTGCAAGTTGGCGAGTCTTTCTTGAAATTGAAAACTACCCTTTTCAAAATAGGGTTAAAAAACTGAACAACATTGGACAAAAGCTTTAAAAAACAATAAAATAATATAATCCCACTAATGTTGATGAAAAAGTCGAATAATTTTAAAATGATTGTGGGTCCACAACCATTACTCAAAAAAGCAGAGCAATGTATGAAGAAATAATAAACAAAGACATCCTGTATAAATACATAGAAGTGGAGTGGTGGTGCAAAAAGGAGAAAGACAGAATTGTAGGTAAGGTTTGGTGAGTGCTAATAGTTATTAGCAAACTTGAAGCATACCAAACTTGTAGCTAAGAATATAGAAGTTGAAGGAAATGACAAAATGAAAAAAATGCATAACTTAGTTGGTGAGAAACGTAGCCGTCATGTCTGTTGATGAATAAAAATGCTAGTCTAGGGTAGGATTTGGTTGGTTGGTGGAGCAGGTGAAGGATCGGGATATTTCATGCATTAAGAACGTCTTATCTTCTTTGGCTCCCTTCTCTGCTTGTATTATCTATTTCTTTCAAAGGAAGGAGAGGACTAGCTTGATGAGCTGTATCCACGTCAGTCTTTGTTTGTGATCTGACAGTGGAACTGCTGTTTTGCACTTCGCGTTTTCTGTTTCTTGACTTTCATAATTGTTCAAAATTCTACGCGGAAAATTCAGAGGCGACCGTAGCCATTAAACGTGAGAATAAATTGTAAATTCGGGATAACATTTTCATCCCTAAATTTTCTCAAAATAATAAATTAGAACATAATTTTTGAACAAATTTATTCTAATTTATTATTTTTATCAAAATTTAAGAATAAAAATATTATCATCCCATTATAAATTTAGATATTTAGATTCTAGAAATTAAGATATATTCTTAAAATTAGGAGGGAAGAAATATATATGAATATGGAAGTTGACGGGTATCTTCAAATTTAAAAAAATAGACATATATTCTGTTCACTTGGACACTTTTGAATTTGATATATTAGATTATTATTATTTTTATCCCTAAATTTTTATAAAATATCGAACTAAGATGTAACACTTTTGATTATGATATTTTAATCTCCATTGTTCAATAATAAACTAAAAATTATAACTTTAAATTTAAAATTTCAATAAAAAATTAATTTTTTAATTATTATTTTTATAAAAAAAATTAAGAAAAAAAATACTATTATCAACAAATTTTAACAAAGGATTGACCAAACTCATATAATAAAAATATTCTTAATCCTCCTCTTTTATTTTCTTAATAATAATTTGATATTTAAATATTTTATTTAATTTTTTTGATAATTAATTATATTGTTATTAAGAGAGTAAAAGAAGAGAATTAGGAATTGTTTGTTCTCATGCCTTTTCTAAGTTAAGTATGATAAACAAATACACGTTTGTGTCGTCTTTATGATTATTGTAGGTCATTATTTCATGAAAATATTGCTCGTCATATAAATTACAAGATTATTATTGTAATATATATATATATATATATATATATGATTGGTAAGAAATTTTATTTATCACCAAATTCTCACGAAAAATGCCTCCCAACTCCAACGGTACTATCATAATCTCTTTTTCTCAAATTTTTTATTGATAAATAATCACACTTAATTATTACTATTAAATTTCTTTTCGAGTTAAAAAAGCAATAAATAGAGTTACGACCTTAGGCAATGCACCACTAAACAATGCCCGGCATAGACAACGAGTGACTTTCTGTTCTGGTAGCTTGGCAAGGCCAAGCTCCAAAAACCAAGCCATCAGATTCAACGCACCACTGTACCGTACTGTACTGTACTACTCTTGATAATTTCACTTTTCCTCTGTCTTTTGCCTACAGCATGCAGCTGTTGATATTACTGATCAAACATCCAAGAACAGCGATTTTTATCTATCGTACGTCCATGTAATCTTCAACCTCAAATTATGATGGCTTGGGAGACAATTAATGGTTTCAATCTCAAGAAAGTTTGCATAATGAAGACGCGGGGTGGACGCGGGGTTCACATCTATTCATCCAGTGCCGTATGGTGATGAAACCATTGAATACAGTCTACATTCTCACACTGACTAGTGGCTGTCAATCAGAAAAGAGACAAACAAAGAATTGGCATCCACAATTCAAGTCTGCACATGTTTTAAGGAGTTCTACCATGCATTCAAGTGGTACACTTTTCCTTTTTTTTTAAAAAAAAAAAAATTTCTCAATAATTTTTTGACCATGGGACATCAATAATTTCTCAACCACAAATTCATCAACGACAGCTACGTGCTTCAACCCCTTTCTTAATCCCACATCTCTGCTAAAATGTTCATCAGGCCTTCATACGTACCACGAACGAACCTGTTCATTGATATATATGCACAAGTTCAGATTTATACCACCAGGTATATATGAAAAGCAACATAAACAGAGATAAGAAATCTTGATCCTGATCTTTTGAATAAGCAACGAAACTTATTAAGTTGAATTTCTCAAAGATTTTAAGGGAAACATGAATAACTTTTAGGCTGGTTCAAAGCAACTCTGAGGCAAATAATAGACTTCTTATTCAATTTTTAATGAAATTTCATCAGACTATTAACATAGCATAAGCGAAAGAAGCTTTAGCAAATATGAGAACTCTTAAGGAATGCAAACTAACAACCCGGAGATATTTAAATACACACAGGAGTGCTTGGAATGATTACTTGAACCAAAAACAAAGAAATGGCAAAAAAATGAATTAAACAAAAACTACAAAAGTGAATATGATCATTTTAGACTATAATGGAGCTCACTTAGAAACTTCAACAAAAAGTAATTTACAAAGCTTCTTTTCCCCCTGCCAAAGAGGGATTTAATAGTGCTTGAGTTTGTAAAGAGGGGCATCAATAAGCATGTTCAGCTACATGCAAGAAAAATCTGCAAGTAGCACTTTAAAGATTGCATGATATCTTGGTTGACCCAAAAGTACTCATAATTAACATCTTTTAAACACAATTCAAAGAGTATCTTGACCATAACAATATTGAAAGACTCAAGAGCCAGTTCCTTACATGCTGGAAGATTGGATATATCTGCAGAAACTGCACAAGGAATTCCTAAGTTTGAGAGAGCTCCCCTTATAATTCCGCAAGGGAAATAGAGATGCATGCTGGTTGCTTGTGCTGCCTTGCTTTCAGCTGGAGGAGAAGAATCTTGAGAGACTGCATTTTCAAGTGATGGATCGATCGAAATACGTGAAAGCCAGCGAAATCGATTATCTTGCAATACATAGGTACCCTACAATACAAACATAAGCCATTCATCAAATGTACAGTATGGCCTGTGGTCCCAAATCAATTTCTGGTTCTTAAACATACCCTATGATTTGTCTTCAGGTTGTCAATCTGCTTCTTGAAGACCTCAGACCAAAAGTCTTTGCAGATGAACTTAATTGCTTCTAGATCATCACTAAAGCGTGGCCTCTCCATTGTGTACCTGGCAAAACCTAAAACTCTATTATCATAGGCAGAATCTTGCATACATGGACTCCACCCTTATTGGGCCTTACAATAAAATTAAGAATGAGAAAGACTTAAATTTGAGTTTGAGCATCAAAGTATTGGAGGCTTCCACATAACACAACTCATTTGCATCAAACAAAGTTCTTGTACAGTACCCTGTTCCGATCTTAGATTCATAACTACCCTACAAACTAAATAAGCAGGACAGAACAGATTCAAGCAACAAAAGATGATAGCTGTGTGCAAAATACTAAAGATTATGACTATCCAGAATACCATTTCCCAAGACCCTGCTTCCACAGCACCAACATTTTGAGAACATTATTTTGTCCCACTTCACAATGCAAAAACTCAAAAGTCTTTTTAAATAAAGTGAGTATATGCCACTGGTTTGATACCAAAATCTAATTCATACACACACACGCACGCACGCACGCACGCGCGCGCGCGCACACACACACACACACAGAGCATACATACAGTTGTTATTCGACAAAAAGAAAAATTAAATCATTTCAACATTGTTTCAAGAAGCAACTCCCCCACCTTTAACTAAGGCATTTGATTTAAGCAATGAAAACGCAAAATTAACCTAAACCTTATAATTTTCTAAAAACTGAAAGACGAAATTTCATAATTTCCAAACACAAGCTTTTCTACTTTTCCTTTTCTTTTCTCACACTTTCTCAGCAACCAAACAACACAGCTCAGATTCATTGACCAGATCTAAAAACCCAAGTTTCCAATCAAGTTTAAAAATTTCGAAAAATCGAAACTGAATTTGGGATTCAAGGAAATGCGAGAGGGTGTTACCGTTCCGAGAGCTGGTGTCCGACCTGATAACCAATGGCCTCGATCCGACGCGCAGCAAGCTCCGGCTTATTGGCATAAAAGCGATTGCAGTATGTGGAAACCATTTCGGTTAGCAGACCATCGACGCAACTCTCCGAAACTTCCCTTCCCATCTTTGTCTCAGCTCCGATCAGTTCTCCTTTACTGTAATTTGCTTTATGGTTTAAATATAAAAAAGAGGGGCTTATATTATTGGACTATACAGAAAATAAGGCCCATTAAGTCCAAGTATTACATTGTTTAAAGTTAGGCCCATGAGTCCAAGTATGGACTACATAATGGAAATATCAATAAATATGAATAATTATATTCAAAAAAAATAAATATGAATAATTAAGAAGCAAAATCTTTTTGTGATGCTATACATGAATAACAATTAAAACGATTTATATACCACAATTTTATATCGTTACACTACAAAAAAAGAGAAAACCCCAAAAATAGCCTTGATAGAAGCTATAAATTAACGCCACCTCTTGGCTTGTATACATCTTTTCTTCATCATTATTATTAATTAAAGATTCATTTTCCATTGATTTAGCAGTACTTAATTAATTATACTTATTCGTTGAAAATGATTTTTAGGTATATAGCCACGCATTTAAAAGAAAAATGGAGAGAAAATTTCAAATTAAGGCTAGGAGAGAGATTTTAGCATTTTACTTGTTCATTCATTAACAAATTAAAAGAGAGAGAGATTTGAAAATTAATTTCCATATATAATTAAAATTTGAGAATATATTTAAAATTAATAGGAAAGAAAACAATCCAGATCAAAACCAACCTAATATACCATATATGCATGCATGCGTTATATCTTATAATATGTAAGTTTGTATATCCTGCATTATTAATGAAAAATTAATGAATATATATATATTTAATATATATTAATCACATTATATTCAAAAACAACTAATTCGTTGGAATTGAATGCAAATCTATATATTATTTCTACACATTTCAAAACATCGAGAAACTAAACCATTGCAAAAATTAAAGTGTAGACAATTCACACATATATATAGGAATTTATCTAAGTGTTATAGTGCTGTCATCAATTTGAATAAATCAAATAGATTCTGTAGTTAATTGTTTATAGTAAGTTGTTGTGCTTTTACATCTTTAATTAGAAACAAAAATATTTGAGGGCATAAATAAGGAAATAAATAACTTGTTTACACCATTATTACAAAGAAGATACATATATGTATATATATTACGGTTGTACCTTCCACAAAAACCCTAAGCAACGTAAATTTGTAAACCCCAAAAATAGCCTTGATAGAAGCTATAAATTAACGCCACCTCTTGGCTTGTATATATCTTTTCTCTCTTTCAAATTACACCAGCACCATCTTGCAACGAAAACGAAGAATGGAGAAAACTTCCCAACGTAAATTGGTTTGCCTGCTGCTGCTTCTTCTGATTATCTCTACTGGTATTTTTCTTTTTAAATTTTTAATCTTTTATATTTGTGTGTGTGTGTGTATATTAATATGTATATATATATGTATGAATGAATGTATGTGGAGCAGCTGGGGCTAAACATACAAATAAATGGGTATGCCTGAAGGATAAAGATTGCGTCCCTGTCTGTGAAAATACTCCCGGGGCCAAGTGTGCCGACGACGGCAATTGTATCTGCTCGGGAGCAAAGGTTGCTGCAGCTACCACTGGGATTCTCCCCTGATCTCATCATCATCATCATCATCATCATCATCCAGTGTGTACACAAGCACTCAAATAATATTTATATGTCTTGTAAACGTAACTTAATTAATGGCAATATGTTGAATATCAACATGTAATATTATTATTAAGGACAAAGTTTCCATTTCTTAATAAGAAATCTTCAATTTTTGCATTTAGGTTTAATTTAATGGTTGATTTCAGCTAGCTGTTTAGTTTGTAAATTATCTATTGGATGGTATCAAAAGATATCAATAGAAATTAATCTGATTAAGTACCTACTAAACGATTTAATTATATATATTTAAATTAATTCAGAACAATTAATATTTTTTCTATTGATTGACGTACGTACCTCTTTTTTAATCTTTTATATTTGCGTGTATATATATATATATATATATATATATATTCATGCATGTATTAAATTAAGAAACTAATAATTCACTTACCTAAAAAACCATCTCATATAAATGGAAACTATATATATATATATATATATATCTTGTATTCCTTGAAAGAAAATTAATCAAAAGAAACAAGGAATAATGGATAAAAAAATCCCTCAAATTAGCGTTCTTGGTTGTTCTGCTACTCATTGTTGCTTCTGGTACTGTATGATGTACCCATCTCGTTTTCATTTATGCACAGGATTTATACATGTTTCTACTCTTCAAAATATTAATTTGAAGCATTTTTCGTTTTCAAGAAGTGCTTTTATGCTGTTTAATTAAGATATATGAAAAACACTTTTAATGTGCCTGAACGTTACAACAAGCAGGTCCACAGAGTGGAACAGAAGCTGTTGGAGATCAATGCACTGTGGAAACTGACTGCGTAGATCTCTGCCGTCATCGGGAGGAGAGGTACCCGCCCATTTGCGACAATGGATGGTGTTGGTGCAGAGGTCTCAAGGTTGAAGAAGACAATACCCTCCTGATGAACCCTCTAAATTAATTAGACCCGTCCAATAAATTTACAAAGCTTTTGTGCTTCCCAAATAATTAAGGACGTACTTGATATATAGATAATTAAAAACTATGTTTAATCAATAATATAATTCCTTTTTTTCTTCATTATTATTATTAATTAAAGATTCATTTTCCATTGATTTAGCAGTACTTAATTAATTATACTGATTCGTTGAAAATGATTTTTAGGTATGTAGCCACGCATTTAAAAGAAAAATGGAGAGAAAATTTCAAATTAAGCACCCGCATATAAATGTTATGCTCCGTCATGGTAAGGATCGGTAAATTAATTAAGGCTAGGAGAGAGATTTTAGCACTTGTTCATTCAATTAACAAATTAAAGAGAAAGAGATTTGAAAATTAATTTCCATATACAATTAAAATTTGAGAATATATTTAAAATTGATAGGAAAGAAAACAATCCAGATCAAAACCAATCTAATATACCATATATGCATGCATGCGATATATCTTATAATTTGTAAGTTTGTATATTCTGCATTATTAATGAATGTATATATATTTAATTTATATTAATCACATTATATTCAATAGCAACTAATTCGTTGGAATTGAATGCAAATCTATATATTATTTCTACACATTTCAAAACATCGAGAAACTAAGCCATTGCGAAAATTAAGTGTAGACAATTCACATATACATAGGAATTGATCTAAGTGTTATGGTAAATCAAATAGAGTCTGTAGTTAATTGTTCATAGTAAGTTGTTATGCTTTTACATCTTTAATTAGAAACAAAAATATTTGAGGGCATAAATAAGGAAATAAATGACTTTTTTACATCATTATTATAAATAAGATACATATATGTATGTGTATATATACTACGTTTGTACCTTCTATTGTAAATTTGTGTGGTATTTCAAAATATAAAGATTCCATATTGGCTATTTATAAGAATTTTAAAGAGTTTATCTATGAAAACAAATATAAAGTGAGTTAAATTTTAGGCTTTCGTTTGCTAGAGATCCACTAATGTTAGAAGGTTTTTCTTATGCAAATTAGATATCTAAATCCAATGATATTAAATCCATTCGTGAATATATTTTTACGCTTGGTGGTGGAGCAGTTTCTTGGAAATCTTCCAAGCAAACTTGCATAGTTTGTTCAATCATAGAGTCTGAGCTAATTGCTTAAGAGAAGGCATGTACAAAAAATGAGTGGTTAAGAAACTTCTTAGCAGTCTTCCCATTGGTGATCATCCTTCTATATCAATCTTAATACATTGCGATTGTCGAGCTGCTATAAGTAAGCATAAAAACAAGATATATAATGGGAAAAGTAGACATATACATTTGAGATATTGTATTATTAAATAGTTGCTAGAATATGGTGTTGAATATGGTGTTGTAAGCCTAAATTTTGTAAAGTCAAAGTTGAATTTGGCCGATCCTCTGACTAAACCACTAAATAGGAGGTTAATGGAACAAATGTCAAGGGGGATAGGACTTTTGCTTAGAACATAAGGCAAAGTGATAGGAACCCCACTTATGTGATTAGAGATTTTATGAAATAAGTTTATAGGGGTAATAACAAGTCATTTATTGTCTTGAGTTACTATTGTTCAATATATTTGAGTCCTCTCTATGACTAGATAGTAAACATTATAGTGGAGAAAGGATAAGCTTTTATACTCTTAATGGACTTCACAGCCTAAATATTGCATGATGGCATGTTTAAACTGTAAAATATGCTTGATGGAGGTTTCACCTAAATGAGTGTGGAATTTGGTTGATTCCTATGAGAGTTAGGCAGACATTTCTAAAGCACTCATAATTACTAAGAAAACTCAAAGCTATGAAAGCGCAAAATGACAGAACAATAAAAGGAATGAGATTAAATTTAATATGAGCAATTAGTTTATTGATTCACACCAAAAGAGGTATGGTTCATAAAAACTAATTACGTTTCACCTAGTACTTGTGAGACAGAATTAATCTGTTTAATGATTGGATCATAGCCTAATAAGCACCAGTTCATTTACATTAAGTTTGTTTTCAAATGATGATGCATAAAAGTCTAAAATTTAGTATTTTGAAAAATGTACGGGATTGTTATAAATTTGTGTGGTATTTCAAAACACAAAACTCTCACATTGACTAATTATAAGACTCTTAAAGAGTTTATATATGAAAACAACTATAAAGTGAGTTAACAAGCTTATTAAAGGGATTCTCTCGCGCACAAGGCAAGCCGGCCTAAGCTCAATTCTAGGGTTTTGGTTCAGAAAACGTTTAATGCTCATTGTCGCACGCAGAGGGACCTCCTTTCCCCCCATGTATGTACACAGTGGGCTTTATTTTGGACTTTTATTTATTTTTGAATTAAATAAATTATTTATTTAATTTTTGAATAAATAATTTATTTGTTTTGGCAGTTGAAGCATAAAACGACTTTAATTAGCCGTTTTGAATGAAATGACACAAAATAATTTTAACTGTTTTGTATCAACGGGTGTCAGACGGTTAAGTGACTGTCTGAATAGTCACCACTTGCCTATAAATACATACCTTACCAAGCATTTCATTCATTCGTTTTTGTTCTTCTTTGCTCTCACATACTCTTTGCCAAAATAAAACATCACCATTACAATCTTCTTCCTTTTTCAATGGTTGTTCTTCACTCATTGTACTTAGTTTGCAACCTTACAATGAGTTTCGTCATTGTATCTTGGGATTATACTGTAGTTAAATCTTTCTAAAATAAGATACTATCCTAAAAAGGCAAAAATAATTTTCAAGACAGTGCCTTTACACGCCTTGACACTTAGATATCCAAAGTAGTATTCCTGAGTTTTTCCAACAATTTGAAAGCTATCATATTGACTTCGATGATTCCTGCATCCCTGACCATAGATGTTGCCTTGCTTGTTACTGTTAAGTTTATTCCTAACATCTCCAAAATTGAGACATTTAGAGGGACCAACTTTAAGCAATGGAGAGATTGGATTTATGGTACTTTGGATGTTCTCAACCTTGCTAGCTATTTAACACAACCAATACCAAATGTTGCCTTAGAAAATTATCAAGCATGGGTTAGGGGCAATAAGGTATGTCACAATGCCATTTTGAATACAAAGAATTATATGATGTTTATTCTCTCTGTGACAAAGCACAAGCAATTTATTAGTATCTTTAGAGAAAGAATACATTGTCGAAGTGCAGGTGCCCAAAAATATCTCATTGCCAACTTTTTAGATTTTAAGATGGTAGAAGACAAGTCGGTACCACTCAAATTCATGACTGCCATTTGCTGGTCAATGATTTGAAGAATCAGCAAATTACTCTTTCTGAATCATTCCTTATTGAATGTTTGATTGAGAAATTGTCTGATTCTTGGAAGGATTACAAGATAGTAATAAACACAAAAAGAAGCAAATCACATTGGAGAATGTGATTATTCACATTCGAATTAAAGAAAAGAATATGTTGAGGGAACAAAAAGATAAAGCTAAGGAAATTCGTTCCAAGGCCAATATTGTTTAACATGCTGCACCTTATGCGAAGAAGCAAAAAATGGATAATAAAAAATCCATGAACAACAAGAAACTAACATTTAAGAAAAAAAGAAATTGCTTTGTGTGTGGCAAGTATAGTCATCATATTGCTGAATGTAAGTTTACGAAGGGCGATAAAAAGTCTTCTAAGGCTAATGTGGTTGACAAAAAAAATGTAGTCATTGTTGTTGTGGTTTTTTAAGCAAATATGGTTGCCAATGAGAAACAAGATTGGATTATTGATTCTGGTGCCACCAAGTACATATATAGGAATTGAAGCTCATTTTGTTAGTACACTCAATTGATTGAAAGAGAAGAACGAGTTTTTCTTAGAGATTCTCACTCTGCTCCAGTTGTAGGAAAAGGAAAAGTTCTTCTTAAATTGACTTCTGAAAAATTTTTTTCCTTAAGTAATGTACTTCATGTTCCAAATATAAGATATAATTTAATGTTTGTATTTGTTCTTGAAAAAGCAAATATAAAAGTCTCTTTTGAGAGAGACAAGATTGTAATGTCCAAAAATAAGGTGTTTATTGGAAAAAGGTATTGTTCCAATGATTTGTTTAAAATTAATGTACTTGACACAATTATTAATAAAAATGTTTCTACTTTTATTTATATTGTTGCCACTTTTGATTAATGGCATGGTAGGTTAGGCCATGTAAATTTCTCTTATTTAAAGAAAATGAAAAAAGATAATAAATATTTATGTTACAAACATCAATAAATGTGATATTTGTGTTGAATCAAAATTCATCAAGAAAATGAATAAATCTATTATGAATAGAGAATCTGAATTACTTAATTTAATTCATAGTGATCTTGGAGATTTTAAGCACACAATGATAAGAGAAGGCAAAAGGTTTTATATAATATTTATTGATGATTTCTTAAAATATACAAAATTATATTTATTGAGAAATAAAGATGAAACATTTGAAAAATTCTTAGTTTATAAGAATGAAGTTGAAAATCAATTTGGAAGAAATATTAAAAGATTGAGGTCTAACAGAGGTGGTGAATATAAGTCTAATATGCTTAATGAATTTTGTGAAAATCATGGTATAATATATGAAATTACACCTCTTTACTCTCCAAAGTCAAATAGAATAGCTGAAAGGAAAAATAGAACTTTAAATAAGTAATGAATTCTTTATTAGTAATTTTTGGAGTACTGTGAAATTTGTGAGGGAAGGCAATTTTAACTGCTTACTATCTACAAAATAGAATACCTTATAAGTAAATAAGAAAAATACTTTATGAGTTATGAAAATGTCATAAGTTTAATCTAACATATCTTAAAGTGTAGAGGTGTTTAGTAGAGGTTCTAATTCCAAATCTTAAAAGTAGTAGAATAGGATTTAAAACTATTGATTGCATATTTATAGGGTATGCTAAAAATAGTATTGTATACGGATTTATGATTTTTGAAGATAAAGAAAAGATATTTGATGTAAACACTACTACAAAGTCTAAAGCTGCAGAATTTTTTGAGAATATTTTTTTAAAAAAAAATCCTGTCGATTCTCAAAATAGCAATTAAATAATCCAAAAAAATTTTCAACAATGTCCTTCTGAGATTGAAGTAAGAGAATAAGAAAAGCCACTAGTTTGAGTAGTGATTTTTATGTCTTTATGATTGAAAATGACCCTCGAACATATGAAGAAGCTATAACTTCACTTGATGCTCCATTTTGGAAAGAAATAGTAAACAATGAGTTAGACTCAATAATGAGTAATCATGCTTGAAAAATTGTAGATTTGCCTCCTAATACGAAATTGATTGGCTGTAAATGGATTTTCAAGAAAAAACTAAAAGCTAATGGGTCTATTGATAAGTATAAGGCAGGATTAGTTGCCAAGGATTTTACGCAAAAGAAACATATAAATTATTATGATACTTATGCTCCTGTAACTAGAATAACATCCATCAGAGTTTTGCCACTAATTTTTGCCTCTTTAGCATATATAGTTTTGTTGACAGAAAAATACCTTAACCCTTATGTTAGAAACATGATATGCTCAACATCTTCTTGGAATAAAATATCCCAAAACTTCATTACCATCAAGTTCCACAATAAGCCAAGGTGATTTTCATAGTTATGTTTTCTAATATTGATATATGGATCTTTAAACATTAGATTTATGTTAAATTCAACCAACTCTGTATTTAAATGGATATTGTAAAAGTATTTTGTAGTAATTTTCTTTTTGTAATTTCCTTAATAAATTTGAATAGAAAAATTAATTTTTGTTAGTTTTGTAAAGGTTAAACTAATATATTTTGTTAAAAAATTCAATAAAAATTAAACTAATAATTATTTTGTAACAATAAAATCATAATTATTTTTTATAAAATTAGAAAATAAAATTTTTATTCTGATTAAATAACCCAATCAATTTTTAAAAATTACAAAGAAAAATATATTTTTTTCTAAAATTAAATTAGTAATAATTTTGTAGACAAAATTGCATAAAAATTACAATAATAATTACTTTGTAACAATAAAAAAATTAAAAATAAATTTGTGAACTCATATTAATTAATAAAAATTACAAAGGAAAAATATATATTTTTTATCTTTAAACTAATAATGATTTTGTAAAACATTTGCATAAAAATTAAAATAATAATCTTTTTGTAATAACAAAAAATTAAATATAAATTTGTGAACTTAAATTAATTAATAAAAATTACAAAAATAATACATTCTTGTAGCATTACACTAACAATTTTTTTTGGTAAAATTTTGTATAAAATTAAAATGCTAATTATTTTTTAATATTAAAAAATAATTATAAATTTATAACAACAAATTAATTTATAAAATATATTAATTACAAAGAAAAAATATGCATTTATGTATAGTTAATTAAACATTAATCCTTGCTTTTTGAGTTAAAGTTGATGGGTTCAAATCTAGATGACTTTCTTTTTTTTGTTTGTTTATAACGGATATTTACTCAAACCCGACCCAGATAGCTAATTACAAGACTCTCCATCCTGTTTGCAACGATGCCAAGGTTGAAGATCGAAAAGGCTACCTAGCTATATGCAATTCTTAATTTGATGCATGCCAATATAATTTTATTTTAATTACATCAGTTAATTAATATATCAATTGATTAAGAATCCAAATGACCACCTTATCAACTATAATTTATGGATAGTATTGGTATTGAAATTTGTGAATTCAATATCACACAGTAAATATTAAAATTTTCTCCTTTTCGCTTAAAAAGAAAAAAAAAACTGCTTTATTGCTTATTTTAGAAACTTCGTAGACGAATTTACATGAAGAGAATGTCATATATATATATATATATATGAGTGCTAACTTCGTTATTCTAATAACATTAAGAATTCTAATAGAATTTGGAGTGTATCTTACAAAATTCTAATTTACCTCAAATATGACTTCCAATTTTATCTTTATTTTTTTCGCAAGGATTTTTTTTTAGTGGGACTCACTTATGAAACGTCTGACTAGAATCTGTATCAAGTTAAGTCGAGTATGACACACTAGTATTGACCAGGTATTGGGCCTGCTAGCATAAAGTCTATTAATTTCCTGCGCTTGTGACAATCTTCCCAAACACTAAACCCCTAATTTTTCAGTGAAATTAACACTTTCACTGAAAACTTTATTTAATAATAATCTATAAACTTGAACCTCAGCATCTAACAACAACTCCTTCTCTCCATTGTAGATAATTAGGATGCATCGTGGCTTAAGCTTGCTTTCAAGTCTTCTTTTATACTTTTTGATTGAAATCGACTTTGCTAATCTCGGACAGAGCTCATCATAAGGTTTGAATTGTGACCAGGTCTTCTCTTCAACAATTCTTAAACAAAATTTATGATTCTTTCAGTTGTTGTATGGTCTGAACTAAGATAAGATCTTTTTACAAAAATTTTTTGAGTTTCCAATCTAAACTGTGATTAGATTTTTTGCAAAAATTCTTAAACTTCCGACCTAAACTATGATAAGATTTTTTTGAGAAAATTTCTTAATCTTTCGATTAGAACTATGATTAAATCTTTTTATAACAGCTCGTTGAATAATCGAAATTTATTAATCTTTTAAGCATTATTGTTTGATCTAAAATGTGATTAGATTTCTTTATGACAACTTGTTGAATAAACAAAATTTTATAATCTTCTAATCATCGTTATCTGATCCGAACTATAGTCAGACTTTTTTTATAATAACTCTCCGAATACTAGGATATCAAAACGAGATAATTGTTGTAATCTGAATCGTGTTCAAATCTTTTTATCAACGATTTTTCAAAGGTAATATTCTTCAGTATCTCCGTGTTTCATGGTTGCTTGATCTGAACTATGGTCAAATATTTTTGCGAGAACTTCTTAATCTTCTGATCTAAATTATAGTCAAATCTTTTTATAAAAAATTTTTCCAATCTTCGTTGTTTGATCTGAATTAAGGTCAGATCTTTTTATAAGAATTTTTTGATCTTCTGATCTTAATTGTGGTCAAATCTTTTTTAGAAAATTTCTTAATTCTTTTGATCTGAACTATGATCAAATCTTTTTGTGAGAACTTCTTGATCTTCTGATCTGAATTGTGGTCAAATCTTTTTAAGAAAACTTTTTGATTCTTGTAATCAGAATTGTAGTTAGATTTTTTTTGTAATTTAGAAATACATTTTTTTTTATAGTCTAAGGCTTCTTTACCGTAATTTAAATAGGGTTGTTAGTGTGATATGGCATTGCATTCGGCATCTTTAGACCTAAGAATACTTATCTTTTACCATAAAATTTTGTTGTTGTGATAACCTTTGGTACTTTACTATAAAATTTTTTTGTTGTGATAACCTTTGGTACTTTACTATAAAATTTTGTTGTCGTAATAATCTCTTCTTAAATAATAATAAATTGGCTTCTTATCTTTCCCCACAAATAGCGCCAACTATTGATATCAAAATTTATAATTTTGATACCAGACAATAAATATTGAATTTTTCTCTTTTTGCTCTAAAAAAAAAAAAAACTACTTTATTGCTTATTTAAAAAGTTCATAAATGAATTTACATAAAGAAAATGCAATATATATATATATATATATAAGAGTGTCAACTTCTTTATTCTATTAACATAAGAATTTTAATAGAATTTAAAATATATTTTACAGAATTTTAATTTGCCTCAAATGATGACTTCCTTTTCTATCCTTACTTTTTTCGTAAGAATTCTTTTCTAATCAGACTCACTTATAAAATGTCCAACTAAAATTCTTACCAAACTGAGTCGAGTAGAACGTACTAGTACTGACCATGCATTGGGCTTGATAGCACAAAGTTCATTAATTTTCTGGTCTCGTGACGATCTTCCAAAATATATAGTATTAATTAACTTGCACAAAGCTTTAATTCTTCATTTTTGGTAATTAAAGCTTGGAATATTGGAAGTTGTTAATTAAAAAAGTATTGCATGCAGATCATTAATTGAAATTAATGTCGTAATTACTTAATATGCATGAATTAATGAGAACAATATTTTAGCAATGTTCAGTATATATGTGTCTTATCAGTGGTTCCCAACTCATCAATTCTTAAATTCTCGCATCAATATTGTTAATTTGTTCTTCAATATATACCTAACTTCACGATAAACGAAAACTGAGTGGAAATTACAGAATTCCATCCATCCATGCATCCGTCCATGGTTCATTATCGCGTTCGACAATTTTCCTACGAAAATAACACAAAATATAATTAACACAGATCTACACTCTAATAATTTTGTTTAATTAATATCTGTCTTTTAAAAAAACGACGCACGTACACTTAATTATTAGCAGCAGAAAGTTCTGCAGGTTATTAAGGACAATAATAATAATAATTATTATTATTACACATATTCCAAACTCCGTCTCCCCATTCATAGATGAAACTATAGAAAAAAATCCTTTTAAGACAATAGTAGCTAGCAGGGAATCGATCTCTTAACACATTTTGTCTTCAGTGATAAGAGACCAAACTAACTAATTAATTGGACTATGTTTTAGGAGGTCTGCAGGGAAGAACAAGGTGAAGAGAAAGCTTGCACTGGCACTGATTCTCGTAGCAGTATCTATCAGAACACTTTTTAGGGCACCGGTTGTCGCAATCGCTGTTAGTAACACAATCATTATTATCAAGGAGATATTGCTGTGGCTTCATCCCCACATCCTCCCCCGCGGTCCTCTTGATTTGATTGCCTGAACAAAACCTGCAGTTATCTAGCAAATATGGGATAATATTATATTAATGCCTGCTTGGATTTGTACGTTTTTCAAAATTGTTTTTAATTTCTTTTCAAATTAAAAAAAAAATTTCTGATTACTGATTTACTGACAAATCATGCAGGCATGTATAATATTGTTCTTATGATATGTAGAAATTTAAATAGAAATGGGATGTGTTATATCGGTAGAGAAGGAAAAAAATTTTGCTTACAGGAAACGATAGCTAATAGAGCTACCAACAAAGTTAACTTGAGAGAATTAGAAGCTTCTTTCAGCTTCTCCATTATCATATGAAAAGTAGTATCTATTAAGCGTGAGACCGATGATCATGTAAGTTTTTTATGCGTTTAAATATTGAGAAAAATTTAAATGTCACAAAATTAGTCTTGGTCCAGTTGCTTAGAATATTTGGAGACGCAAAGGCATTAACTGGGAGAGACAAAACGCAATTGTAATTAATACTGTCACTGAAAAAAAAAAAAGCATTGTTGGTTTGATAATACTTCTAGTTATTAAGAATATTATATATATATATATATATATATATATATGTATACATGTTGTCATAAAATATGCAAGAGCTTGCACACTAAATATATGACTCCAAATTTGTTAGAAACGCAAAGAATTATATGTGTTTTCTTGTTCTTAATTTATCTATTAACTTAAATTTGACCCAGAAAAACTTCACAAAATATCCATATATATACATATATATATATATATATTTCAAATAGTAACAACTTGAAAAATGGAGAAAAATAAATCCCAACATAAATTGGCTTGCTTGATAGTTCTTCTGTTACTTGCTTCTGGTATATATATACCTTTTTTCTCGCCCTTTCTCTTAGTATTTTTTAAATTGATTTTGTTTAAAGTATGCTTCTTATATTAATTCTTATTAAAAACAGGACGTGATCAATGTTATTATTGATGTAGGTTTAGAACAAGGTGAAGCAGAAGCAGCAAAACATAAAGACAGGTTTTACAGATACTCTAAGGACAAAGATTGTGTACCTGTTTGTGAAGAAACTCCTCATCCCAAGTGTAAAACCCCAACGATGGACATTGCAGCTGTTTAGGATCGATCAAGCCTCCTCTTCTCTCCTGATCCACCGCAACTTAATTCATAAAATTTTCTTCTTATAATCAAATTACTCTATAGTAAACATAATCTTAATTAATTACCTCATCTCTAGCTCAGTATTACCCTTACTTAACTTGCCCCAGTTGTGAGATACATATAGGTTCTTGCTCGGGAGCTGCAGGTCCATCCCAATGCGTGCATGGATTTTGTGTTTGTGGTGTAATGGGGATCAGCCACCGTTGATTCTTGCTGATCATCATAATTAACTTGAACTATATGCCATGATCATCTTTTATTTAATTTTACACACACAAAACAAAAAAGCAGACAATATATTAAAATGCTTTAGCGTGGATGAAAAGAAAATTATTCATAATAATAATATTATTATTATTGTATTTGCATTCAGTCCTGGATCGAAATTGAGTTTGATAAATAATAAATATCTATGTCTATTCAGAATGGTTCTGAACTTAATTCTTGAATTCTATTATCTATGTTTGCTTTTGTAATTTGGAACTTCCAGTGAATATAAAAAAAAAAAAAATTGACTTGAACCAAGTACTCTTATTCGTTCTATATATAGTTTAATTAGGTCTAGAATTAATTCTCATTCGAGTAATACGAAAGAAAATTACTAGAGAGACCTGTAATTTGTTTTTTAAACTTCCATTAATTATTTAATACAACAAATTAAATAGTCTCTAAATAAATTAACACAAAGAAGAGAGATTTGAGATGAAAAATTAAAAATAATAAAAATAGAAGCGAAAGTAGTGATGGCTCAAAATCAAATGTACTGAAAAAGCACTTGTTCAATTAATTATTAAGATATCATGCTTAGCCATCGGCATAGCCGGCGCTTCAATCTGGTCAACAGTTAACGAACTGGTAGTTGACTATAAGGTGGCCTTGAGCGTTGCCTCTTCGATCGGTATCCAGCCGTCGGAACACACCGGCGTCCAAATCTAAACCTCCGTTGCTGCACTGATCAACAATTCTTACCGTTGCTTGAGCCCCTGTCGATCTATTTGTCACCTGCATTTTCATTAATTAGAAATGGAAAAATATATTAATTAATTAGCCTCCTTCGATTCTCCTAGGCCTAATTAATTAATTAATTAATTAACTATTCCTGAGAAAAACATACATAGAAATAATATTTTATTGTTTAATGTTTTTGTGTGTGTGTGTGTGTGTATATATATATATATTTATATATATAAATTGTTATAAGTAACGTACGTACCCTTAAGCACTTGCCACAAGAAGCTTGTCCGCGAGATCCGACAGGGCCACAGAAGGCAGTCCATCCAAACTTGCTGCGCCAAGATAAGGGCTTGTTTGCATCCCAGGTTGAGCAAAAAGCACTTACAGCATTCAAGTTCCATCCATTTTGTTCGGGATTGTAGAAGTGATAAGTTGCTCTCACAATGGAAGCTCTTTGGCCACCACTACCACTAGGGCTTCCACCTACACTTAATTTGACAACTCTTAGAAGGCAAACAATACTCATCACTTGAGCCACAGAAACCAAACTGGCTGCAACAAAGGTTGTCGCCCGCACTGCTGGGCAGCGGAGTAGCCGCCGAATAAAGGAACAACAGCACCATACATACGCTGAATTAACCCATTTTGGTTTTGAAGAGTCGATGAAGGGTGCGGGAATTTATAGCTATATATAGCTAGCTAGGGAATTAAAATACCAATATTTTACTGCGGAATTCTGCAATTGCATGAAATGTATTAAAATTGACTTCAACCCTTTGATTAAAAATCTTTTAACTTGATATTTTTTTGATTCCTGAGAATTAGTTCTAGATCTGGTGTTATAGAAAGTGTTGATGATGATGATGATGATGCAATAATCTTTCTTTCTGCTTAATATGGGCAATTATTTGAAAGATAGATGAAGATGGGGCAATGGGTTATTTGCAGTAGAAACTTTCTGGTCGAATTTGGCAACTGAAACTGAAAATCCTAATAATGGTTCAGTTTCTGGTCATAATAGGTGGCTTATCCCCAGCTATTCTTATCTAAAGGACTGTGACTAGGATTCCAATGTTGAGCCTGTAAATATCTTGGGCTGGGCCTTTGCTACTCTTTCAAGTTTATTGATTAAATCGAATGAAATTAGAGTTGTAATATCTTCAACTATTTTTTAATTAAAATTATTACTGAAAACCATGTTATCAGAGGAGTTTGCGCACACAGGTTAATGTTATGACTTATGACATGATTCATGTGTACACGAGAGTGTAGGAAAGATTTTTCCTGTTTTTTCTTTATTATTATTACTATTACTGTTGTGGGGAATGAAGAAGAGGATACATTGCAGATATAGAAAGATAGATTAATTTAATCTATTCCAGGGATTTTGAGATGTTGATTGATCAGCCGACATTGCAGCCGCAAACACAAAGTCCCGCTGTACACTTGTTGACAGTGCACCCTCGGCATCTGCTCACACAGTCAGAAGGGCGTACGCATTGAACTTGATCCGGCTTCAACTCCTCCGCCATTTCCCTTCCTTCAGCCCCTCCCATTAAACCTGTCAAACCAAACCAAACCAAACAAAACAAATCGAATAAACCATGTTTTGTTGAAAAGCAAACACTATATATGCGTCAATCATAATAAGACAAGGTAGAGGAGAGATATTTAATTATCTTTCTTTCTTACAGGAAGCAGAAGCTATCAGGACTAGCAAGAAAGTTAACTTGAATACAGCTTTCTCCATTGTTGTGTCTAAAATGGTCTGCAATGAAGTCGAAGAATTTTGGAACTCAATTTATAGGGGAAAGGCAGCATTACTGTGAATGGAGAACAAATCTTTTCATTAAATAATTGGTAATCTGGAATTTGGTAATTTCCAAAAGGTGCTTTCAAATTTTATATTACATTCATGTTCTTATCGAATTTGAAAACATACATTGCATTTCCTCGATTTTATTTCCTTCTTCGGATTTAGGCAGATTTTTATTACCAAATAGATTTCGTTTCTAGTTATATTTCCATTTAAATAAATTAAACAGCACAGATATAATTCCTTAAATGCTTTATATGAAACAGTGGTAAGAATTTTAAAGCATTAATCTTATCCATTGGACGAATTGATGATTTGGAAACATTGCGTATAATTTTTCTTACTTTTTTAACTTTTAATAATCGAGTTCAACCCGAAGAAAGAAAGAATGAAAATTTTATCATATTGACTTGATATGATCTTTTCTCTTTCTCTCACTACATATGGCGTTCATCAGACTCGCCTAACCAACCATTTAATTCATACTTCCCCCGAAAAAATGAATAACTACTATGTAAGTTTTTTACATCATCGTTTTATTTTTTAAAAATAAGCTTTATTGTTTAAAAAAATAAAAATAAAAAAGAAAAAGAAAAAGAAAAAGAAAAAGATTCTTTTACCCGTATCTGGTTAAACAAGTTCAAAATGATCAGTCATCATAATTTCCATTAGAATAATTTTTTCACTTCTTGTTCATTGCAAATTGGTTGATTTTCAAGTGGCTTGCTACCAGAAGCAGTGGAGATTAAGCAAGCTGTAATATTATTGTCCAATCATCTCTATTGATCATTACTCCAGGAAAAAGATAAAAAGGCAAAGAAAAACAGAGGATAAATCAGACCAGAGTTTCAAGATGAGATTATAGGGACCAAAAAAGAAACCCATCCAACCAAAATACACAACAAAAGTTTTGGCGTTCTTATTTAAGGTAAAAGTTTCATCAGGTCACACACTCGAGCATATAGACTAAAATAGATTCGTCACATCATGTACTTATTATAGTTTGCGCAAACGCGGTTCATCCTTGGAGACCAATGATGCCTGCAAAGACAAATAAGTTAATTAGTGATCACCAATCACTAGTTTGGAAACACATACATGGTTCCATTATCAAAAGTCAAATAATGCATCAAGGAAATTTAGAACATTGCAAAGGCACAACTTAAACCTTATGAAAAAGGATGGATGGGCCAGCAAGCAAAAAGGGTTCTAGCACCCTCTAACAAATGAAAAATTATTTTGTTCAATGTGATTAAAGGTAGTATACTTACCGCAAGCTACTCTGCCACCAGCATTTCCAGTGCTTTTGCTGAGCTCATGCCCACCTGAGACAGAAGAATATTTTTAACGATTTGGAAATAAGAGGCAAAAGACATGTTCATAACTAAATTATAAATATCTGCTCAAAGAAGCATGATTCACAGATCATGGAACGCAGACACAAACTTCTAAGATACTATTGTTACAGCTTACTCAACCTCTACTTAAGAAAATGATTTGAAAGTTGAACATTTCATCTGACACATCTGATTATTGCTTTCTAGCCACTATGCTTCATACAAATCAAAACAACAATGAAATAAATCAGCCTGGAGAAAAGACTCTCAAAGTCAGAAAATTTTCTATATTACCCTTGCCAAGATCATCAGGATCTGCGTGAGCCACAACAGCCCTTCCAATAATGGAGTTTGGTCCAACAAGAGGAATCTGCAAAAGTATTCCAGTGGAAAGCCAAAGTTCACTGGAGGTCCTTCAATATAATTAAAAGAAACATAACAAAGAGTAAAGTGACAAGGAGATGAAACAAATACCTGCTTGTCAACAATTGTGAAATTAACAGTACCTGAACCACACATGAACCAGAAAAGAGTTAAATGAGCAAAACAACTATGAAACACCATAGATGAACTAACCATAAAATGAAAGTGTCAATGAAGCACAAGTGTCTATAGCAATATGGCCAGAGGAAAAGTAATGGCTTGGTATAACAATTGGAGAAAAACAATGTGCAATAGTTAATAAAGAGTACAATGAATATAAATGTGTAATTCTGTTAAAACATTTTATACAGATGGTCCATAGGATAATATCTGTGCTATAGATACATACCATCATCTCCAACATTGACATTTCCTAAATCACCAGCATGACGGTTCTCATCCTCTGGGGCACCGTGTTCCTTTCCAGCAGGATTAAAGTGTGGTCCTGCAAAGAGATAAGCATTTGATGAACTAAGGACTTCCATGAAAACAAGGTGGGTTTTGTAATCCCTGATTTTCCTTCCAAGACACCGTCAGTCAGGGGGCCATACCAGTCGACATGCAACCATTTGTTGTGTCCCCAAGGGCGTGAACATGGAATCCATGAAGACCAGGCTTGAGGCCAGAGATGCTTCCAGTTACAGTTGTTGGGCCTGAAAAAAAAAAACAATGATATTATTTTGGACATCAAAAAGAGCAATTAGTTTCAGAACCAACCAAACAGAGATTAAATTACCATCTCCTTCCTGGGTAAAGAAGATAGTTCCCTTCACATTCTCACTGCCACCAAGGACAGCAACTGCTTTCACCATCGTGCTATGTGATCTGAACATATAATATGTAATTTAGTTATGTACTTTGTCCAAGTACAAAACTCATTAACATTCAACATACATAGTAGCAATACTGCCAGAAACAGGGAGGGAAAAAAAAACCTTACAATTATGCCAACATCAATTGGAGAAGCAAGAAAAAAGAATCACCCAACATATAATTTCAGCTTAGTCAGGAGAATCATGCAAAAGATAAATTGCAGCTGGTTTTGAACATTATTGCAGCACATTGACCTTTAAAAGTATTAAACAGATTTTTCCACCAAATTAAATTTTGCACCAGACATGCCTCAACTAGTTGGCAGTACCAAAGACACCAACAAAAAGAGGGAACCATACTCCTATCACTGAAAGGTACAAACACATGAACAAATCTCCAGCAAATTTTGAGTGGCAATTAATTCCCACGGAACAAATACTGCAAAGCTTCACTTTTCACCACTTGTCCATTGATCAGACATAAATAGGAATTAATAATCAATACTCCCTACTGAATTAAATGCAAAGAAATTCTTCAAATAGCTGAGGTGATATTATAACTGAATCCCCACAAAAAAAAAAATGAGCCTTCACTGTCGTGCATAAGTGATAAAAAACCTTGCCTCCTTTTTTTCTTCTCTTTCCTGGACTACTCCCACAAGGGAAAGAATCGTTTCCATCCTAACTCCAATCACACACTATATAGCTCAAAAGGGTTCCCTTTCTCTTCTTTTACAGTAAGAAAGAAGGAAAGAAATAAGGTGTTAAAAAAATTATAGTCATCATCAGTTAACTCACCTTGAGCAAAGAAAAACCGATGAGATCTGTGAACAAACAGGTTAATCCATAAGCATACAGAGCAAAACAAACTAACACTCAAGTTCAGATCTTTAAACAGAAAAACATAAACTCAACGCATACACATCATCAAAACCCCAGAAAAAAATACATAAAAAGCATACCAATCAGATCAAAAACTAGTAAAAATGATCCACCTTATGAGACCAAAAATAACAGAAAGAAAATGAAGAATACCTCAGGACACCCCTTTAAGAGAGACGAAAAGACTCACTATAGAAAGATAGAGAAACCAAACGAGTGAAATGGCTGTGTGAGTTTTGATCGTTTTATAGGAGTCTGTGAACAACAGCGATAAAGAATATAATCAGTGTTGTTGTAAGGTTCTAGGCTTTATCTTCTTCACCTACCGCTTTAGGCTGAAATTGCTAATTACCCTTTTACGATTTCAGTTTGTTATTGTTTTGTGGGCTTCAAATTGGGCTTGGACTCACTGAAGCTTGAGAAATTAATAAAGTTCAGAATTGATTAATTTTTATTATAATTCAATAATATTTTTGTGGATTTCAATGTGATTTAACCTTAATAAAATGAATAATCCATTTTTTACTATTTTAAAGTTTAATTTGAAACGAATGTTTACAAGAAATTTTTCGCTGAAGTTTATATTCTTTATAGAAAATCATTTCTACGACATGGTTACAACTTACAATTTACAAGGAGACTAGCTATTTAATATAATTATCTTGCTTCTTGTTTACATTCTCAATCCATTTCAATATTATATTTAAATGAAAGAAATGAACCAATCTTATACAAATTTGACTAATTTTACAATATTTTAAAGTGATGGAATCTTTGTGTTCACACGAACATGCAATAAATTATTGTAATAATTATTTTATAATGATCAGATTATAGTAATTTAATAATGAGACTTTCTTTTAGATTGTATATCATATCATTTTAAGTGTTCATTAATATATTAAAAAAAAAAAAGAAAAATTTTATATTTTTAACATTGGGATAGTCTTGATGCTCAGCTCACAAAATTTGAAATCTCCGAGAACCTCTGTTTTGTAGCTACCTACCCAGGAAAAGTGGAAGTAATTTAACCCTTTTAGTTTGATGACAAGTAAGTAATAAAGATATTTTATATTATTTATCAATCATGCAATTTCTGACCACTTATTTCGTTCTCTTAAATTACCAAACAATTCAATTGGCAGCACCCACAATTAATATTCAATTGCGTAACAGTGGAAGAGATTGGATTCTCTTTTGCCAATCAGTCATAGAATATGCAATATTTGCGGCTCACACGAGACCCAGATAAATTGACAACTGCCATTCCTTACAATTATCTGTCTAGCTTGCTTGATTTTTTTGATTTTTTTTTTTCAAATAAAAGAAGTAAATTTAAAGAAAATGATCAATACTTGAGGTGAATTTTTAGTAATAATTATTATTCAAAATGTCTTTAAAAAGTGACCATTTTAAAATTTTTTGAAGTAAAATATTCCTGCATGAATATATTTGGTAGTCATTTTTAAAAAATTTTTATGAGAATATTTTAGTCTAAATTAATATTTTTGTAATATATATTATATGACGGTCATTTAAAAAAATTAATAACCAATATTTATTACTGTTAAAAATTTTCCGTAAAAGAAAGATTACTTCAGTCCCCAGTAACACGAAATGCCTAAAAACAATAGAAATCTCTTGTTGACTATGTAAGTTTAATCTCTTCTAGTTGAACAAACATAGAGAAGTAAGAGATCCTTACAATTTTAAAGATGAATAAATATCAATATCAATTTGGGTTTATTAGAAGTCGGACTCTATGTGTGATTTCATGTCTTGCTCAAGCCCTTTGCGGGATGCTTGCCATAGCTGGCTCTCCAGACCTAACTTCCGGAGCTCTGAAAGGCCACGTTCAACTGTGGAGAAATGCATCAACATATATATAGAGCCAAATTTAACTTTGCGAGGAAAGAGGGATGAGAAAGAGAGAGAGAGAGAGAGTAGTACCTTCAACTGCATCATGTGAGCTTGAAGATCGATTGCTGTGCTCAATCCAGAATCGTAGTCTATCATCTGCTATGTCTGGTTCCAGCCCATGATTTATAGCTCTTCTCCAAAAATATGCAAGCCAAGCCTGCAGCGCCAGTATGTATATCAACCAAACATCCAAGAGTTAATGCCTTGCCTGCGGAAAATCATAGAAATTTTGCATACCTGCTTAAACTGCGTATCTTCGGACTCCTCTTGAGTCAATTCTGAAAAATAATGGTTCACTTTTAAGTAATTCTATGCCATGAACATGTCTGTAAACAAGTAGTGGAGAAGGACAAACTAGGATATTGTGTTAATGCTAAATTTACCAAAGGCTTCAAACTGTCCCTCGGATGGTAGCTTCACTTCATCTATTCACAAGAGGAACAAAAATGGTCAAGCGTCCAGATTATTGAGTAATTTTAAAATGGTAAGCTGAATCATAGAGATTGTACAAAGAGTCTGACTAGAAAAGTCCAGATATTTAATTAATGACAATAGATAATTAAATAAACAAGCAATTCAAGGCATAAAAGGTAACGTATTCAGAACAGAGTGAATGTCCAAGGTCACTGGGGAAGAATCTTCCAGACCATGAATTACATAGAAATTTTCGTACCAGACTTCAGATGATTTGCTCGTCGAATTTGAGCCATGGCAAGTGCAACTGCATCCTCTACCTTCATTAGGAACAAAAAATAAAAATGAGAAATCATGAGCTAAGAGTTTTTCTTGAACAAATCAACTTAATCATTAATTATTTCAAAAGGAAGCAGAATATATATGCACAATGCATGCATAATCACATCAAGTGAAAAATGCGTTATATTCCTGAACATTTTTTGTCAGCAGAATTATCAAATGCAAGCAAGGTATGACAGAAACCTTTAGTAAAGCCAGTTCTCGCAGACCCTTCTCCACTAAAAGCATACTCTCGATATGTCCCTCTCCGGAAATTTCTTTCAAGTCTTCGAGAACTTTTTCCCTTTCTTCCGCAGCATTGGTCTCTGTTCAGCAAGAATACAAAAAGAAGACAGTGAGCGAAATTGAGGCACTCAAAAATAGAAGAGTAAAAGGCATGGAGTATGAAGCAAACTTCAAAGTGTAAGCTAGAAATCCATTCCCAATCAAGCTTTCAAATTCAACCTCCACATGATTAAAAAAAAGAAAAAAAAAAAAGACACGGTGACAAACAAGACATATATCCGGAATGATTGTGACCTGATGAATTCTCCTCTTTGGCTCTCTGTCCAGCAGCCAATACAATTTCAACTGGAAGAGGTGCAAATGATGACCAGTAGTCATACTTCGCTTTAGCAATCTCTGCATGGACACCTGCACAAATTGAATGTGAAAGAAGCTTGCAGTCACATACCTTTAAAAATGTACCTGATCCATCAGCTTTTGTCTATAGACAAGAAAATTCTTAGTCTAAATGTTTGAAAATAATTTACCGTGCTGAACACATAGGTTCCAATACCGAGCAAGCCAACACCTCTTTAAAACAACCTCTTCCTAAAATAATAACTGCAAATCACATAACTATGACATAAAGAAGTTGAGAAAAAATAAATAGAAGAAAAGAGAGCCATGCTATAGTGGAATAAAATCAAAACCATCTCTTCGTGAGTCAGTATCATTCTCTGAGCCATGTTTCGAAGTGCTCTAATTTCATCTTCCGCTTGTTGCAGCAGCTCCAGAGCGGATGATGCCTCATCCCTAGCAGTCTAATATTATTAAACAAGTGTATTATAAAATGTTCGGAAAGACACATTGGTTGATATGACGCATTAAAAAATGGAAAAAGTTCAAATAAAAAATCCGAAAATATAATTTCTGAATACCTCAGCTTCTGTCTTAAGAGCAGAAATATCCTCAGTTTTACTATGATTCTGTGTTGCAACTTTCAGAGCAGCCTGAGACAGAAAAAAAGGAGAGGAAACCTTTTTAAGCCAATAGTATAAAATTTTAAGCAAATTGCTTGACTACTACTTATAATACACACCTCCCTTTGCTGCAGGGCTGCCTCCTTTCTGAAGAGTAAAACAAACTCAAGATTAGCATACAAGAGACTGATACCGCAGCATATAACATACGCATAAATTAACATTAAAACTTGCCTGCTTAAAAGGCGGGCTTCTAGTGTTACACCTTCTCCTAGATTAGCGACCTTAAGAAAAATTTTATAAATTAATAAAGGATAGACAAAAATATTTAAATAGATCTTGCCAATGTTAATGCAGAGGCCTGCAAAATCATAGATAAAAAATATGCTAACCATTTTCTCCTGTCTGCTTACCATTTTCAGAGAAGAGAGCAACAAGCCACTGCAACTGCTGTTGCTCTCGTAAATTTAAAAATCTTTAACCAGAATCTTATCACTAACATGGGGAAAGCATATATCTGCCAATACGATAAAGAAAAAATGGAAATTTAGTAAAAAAAAAAAAACAGGTTACCTGTTTCTCAAGTTGTCGAGCTCTTGCTTCTGCTTCCTCACACCTCTCCTCTGCAAGTTGAAGCTGAGGAGACACATATCAGTAATATCATAACAGATTGCCAAATCATAATATAAATGACAATAACAACATAATCAAACTGGAAAAATATCGTTTTCGGCATCATATTTTGTTGAGTGAATGGTGCTGTAACAGCAATAACCACGCAATGGTACTCTTCTTTCTTTCTTTTCATTCGAGGATCACTATTGCATCACCTTCAGTCGTTTCATTAATAGCAAGTAGGAGAAAATTGATGCACATGAGAAAGACATGATTCATCTAAGAATGAGCTTCTGATAAACTTGCAAACTCAAACAATTGCACCATAATATGAACCGTATAAAAAATGGCATCACCTTTGCAAGTAAACCATCATTTTCTTCCTGGACGATATCAAGCTGCCATAAGATTACTACCTCATGAGTACAACGTCCAGACAGATAAAAACTAAGCCAGATCATGATTGCCAAACATATAAACTTGAAACTCTTGAGATGATTAAATATAATAAAATGAAGATATGCTTAAGAAGGAAGGAAAACCGAAAACCAGATGTAATATACGTTAACAAATTAATCTTATTCTAATTTAAAGGAGCTAAAAACCATGGACCTTAGAAGCACAGATGTAATATGTAATCAATTGCGAAGTGCATACCTCATCTTGTAGAGCAGAAGCAGAACGCTGATTGCCAACTTCCATAAAGTTTGTATTTCCCAAATCCATTGACAATCTGCTTATTGACAGAAACTACATAATTTGTTAGACAAAATGCACTTATAGAAGTGCATAAGGAACCAAAAACGCAGACAGTAACATGATGTCAGACATGCAGGAATGGAAAGTATATAAGTCACTCAAGAGAAAAGCATTGTGCAATTAATACTTGATATCAGAGCAAAGCTGAATTCTTGAAGTTTCAATTAAGGCACGGAGTGCTCATATCTGTAGCTATATAGAAGCAGAAGAATGTACGAGTTTTTCACAGAAATTATATATATTTTTTTTTCATGAAAACATTTCATGTTGCCCAAAATAACATTACTCGAGTATTTAAGACAATTATCATGCTGTGAAGCATGCAAGATTCAAATTGAACGAAGTGAATTACCTCGCTGTCTTGATCAGATATCTAAACTTCTAGGAAGGGATCAGGACAAAATCCACTAACATAAAAATGATGGCATTGAAAAAAGTAACAATTCAAGACTTAACCCTTACCCAAAGAATAAGAAGAAGAAATATGTAATGGTACTAATGATATAATTAGAGCAGTAACCTGTAAAATACCTTTTATCCCTCCGTTTTTCAACAGGAATCTCTGATGGATTTGCAGACGAAGCAGGCCTCAGAGATTTAGGTGCAGCGGACGGTCCTGGTTTGCTTCTGAAATTTGAGTTAACAGCTGATGTAGATTGAGCAGATGGAGGTTGCTCTATGGAATCACCTGATTGAGAAGACAGACTGGCGGTTCTAGAATGAGCAGATTCTGCAGAGCGGGTGGTCTGGGATGGTCGTTCAACTGAAGTCAAAGGAACTGATGATGGTTGTTCTACGGAGTTAACGGATAAATATGCTCGAGCACCTGATGTCGAATGTCCAGAAGGAAGTTCCTCTTTATTCATGCGAACTGACTATTGACATTAAAGATAGTTATGAAATCTTCAAAAATTGGCCAACTTCAGAATAAACTGCCATTGCTCCAATTCTAAAATTAAACAAAAATCTGAAGTTATAACAGCTGGTAAGCCAATTACCATAGGAGAAGGTTGCCGCATCGCCCTTCCACCGGCATTACCAGTGGCCGTCTTGCTCGCCAACTTAGAAGAGTATGAAAGGTCATCCACATCATTTTCTTCCACCGGCTTTGTTTGCTTCTGGGCTGTAGTTTTGATCTGTGCTTCATGATGTTCAAAGTAAGAACTTTTACATCTACAATATCGACTTCCAAATTGACACTCATAGACACTTACATTAGGAGAGTGCGAACGCATGGCCCTTCCACCAGCAAGCCCAATGCTTGCTTTGCCACTCACCAAATCGTACTCATAGCTGTCATCATTGTCTTCATCGGTAATTAATTGGCTTGCTGTCTCCTGTTTTTGTCTCTGAGCTGTCGATTTGGCCTGTTCTTCATTACGTAAGTCAGTATAAAATCAATATGGATATGATCCTCCAAGCTTTCAAACTAAAGGAGCAAATAAATTTGATTAAAAATGAACTACAATTTCTAGCTTAGGATGAGATGGTGATAGCAAAACTTATTACAATACACAAATTAGCTCAATCTATTGTTTGTTATTTGAAATTTATGCTTCTTCTACAGCATTATCTTAAGAGATATAATACATGACAAAAGTCTAAATCAATACCATAGTAGGCTGTGACCGCATGGACTTTCTACCAGCATAACCCATGCTTGACATGTTGCTCTGCTCTCTGCTATTTCCGTAGTCCTCATGTTTGTTCTCATCGGCTGGATGGTTCACTACCTCCTGTTTATACTTTTGAGGTGTAGCTTTGATCTGCACATCACTACCTAAGTTAATTGGAAACCTATATGAACACAATATAGCTGAGCCAAGAATCTAAATCAACAGTTAGATATAGTTACCAAAGGAGAGGGTGATCGCATGGACCTTCCCCCGGCAAGCCCAGTGCTTGTTTTACCAGCCACTACGCCATGATCATAATCCTCATCCTTATCCTCATTAGCTGGTTGGTTCACCGGCTCCTGCTTATACTTTTGAGGGGTACTTTTAGTCTGTGCTTCATCATGTAACTCAATATAAGAACATCTATGAATCTCAAACCATAACTATCAGTACACACCCAGAAAATTTATGCTTCTTGTATAGCAATAAATCAATATTCATAGACAGTTACCAGAGGAGAGGATGACCGCATGGACCTTCCACCAGCTAGCCCGATGCTAGCTCTGCCGCTAACACTATTATAGTGGTAATCATCGTCATTGTCTTCATTAGCTTGTTGGTGTTGCTGTGGCATCTCCTGCTTGGGCCTTTGAGGCGTAGTATTAGTCTGCACTTCAATATGTATGTCATAACCCATTTCAATAAATACATCAACAACAACCTTCCACATCAATCGTCATAGACAAATTACCAGAGGAGAGGGTGACCGCATAGACCTTCCACCAGCATGTCTAAGACTCGCCTTCGCGTAATCGTAGTTCTCATTATTGTTTGCATCGGTTTCTTGCTTATTCTTTTGAGGTATATTTTTGTTCTATGTTTCATTATAAAAACTCAAATTAATACAAGAAATTATGTCAAATTTCTGGATTGAGTACAACGCAATGTAAATGCATATTACCGCAGGAGCGCGCGACTGCATTGCTCTTCCCCCAGCAAGCCCAATGCTTGCCTTACCACTCACCAATCCAAAATCATAGTCCTCGTCGTTAACATCATCATCCGGTGGGAGGGTCACCATTTGTGTCCGCTTTTGATGCATCGGTCTTTTCTGCAACTCATAGTTTCAATCTACGTAAGAACTTATTACTTTCGTGTTTCCAATTTCCAGGAATAAGTTAAATAATAAAAAAACCTTTTTTTTTATACCAGGGGAGACCGCGGCCGCATTGCTCTTCCACTGCCACTACTACCAGCAAGTCCAATAACTCCAGTGCCAGCGGCAGCATAATCATGAGAATGATCGTCGTCGTCGTCGTCATCATTCTCATTAGAGGGCTTATGCGCCATCACCGCGGCTAATCGTTGGGCTGCGGCTTTTGTCTGAGCTTTTCTCACATTCGAGACTCCAACGCCAACTGATCCTGACCTCACGTGCACGTGCCGTTGAGGTGACGCCCCCGGCGATGACGGAGCGTCTCCTGAATATATGTTCGTTTTCTGTCGTATATACACCGGTTTCATTCTATTTTCCATGGCTAATGCAAAAAAAAAAAAAGAAAGAAAAAAAGAAAAACAGTTTAGAACTATCTGCAATTCAAATATGTAATTTCTGTCATTGATGATGAACGACAAATAAAATAATCTGATTTGCAAGGATTTGGTAGAAGCAAAATTATTTTTTGGAAAATGTGTTTGAATGGGATGAAATAAGAGGGGAATGGGAAAGAAGGTGATCCGGTGGTCAAGGCAAAAAAGGAGGGAAACAAATGTGGAGGTTTTAACGGTCAGAATCCTTGAAGATTGTAAAACTAAGTTTTTCCTTTAAAATTACATAATTAGCCCTCAATAGATTGCAAGAAAACTTTTTAAAAATATTATTAACATAAGAAATGTGAAGCTTCAAAATATTTGTACTAAGCCTAAGTGTATATTACAAAAAGTATAATTTTCAGCATATATATATGTATATGTATACCGGCAGATGAAACCTGGACTGCGTTTTGGTTTCGGTTGATGTAAAAAGTATAACCATGTTGCAGGTGTGGGATACGTGGGCGGAGTGGAATATATATGAGGATAGAATGCTCTACTGTCCTTTCTGTCGGCAACTTTAATGTTGAACTAATGGAGTGGTAAATACTTCGATATCGATCCATCATCAATAGGCGAAAATATATTTCCTGACGCGTTGATGGAGTCAGATGGAAAACCTTTAATGTGTCATTTTGATTTTGATCAGTGGCATATTCATTTTTTAAGGTTTGATCCGTCGAAGATGAACGATGAGACGATAAAGTATTGTTTTTGCGTCTTTCACCGATGGCTGTATCAGTAGAAAAAGGAATTGAATTAGCAGGCACAATGCATTGGCTTGATTGCTCCTCTTTATCACATGATTTTTTATATTTATCGTGATTGGAAAGAATATGACCAGACCCTGATCAAAATTTGGATTCATCCTCCTCAACTTAAATCAATCAAATTTTAATTAATTATGTTTGAAAAAATATCTGAGCACATCACTCCTGACACTACATGAAGACAAGTCACATGGTCGGAAGTGTTTTCCCTCGTGGTCAAGTATTATTGAACAAACGGGATCTAACATCTAAGGGAATTTAACTAGGCAAAAAATACAGTTCAGGTCCGATAATAAAATATCACCCGACTATATACAACGTAGGCGATAGAGTTCAACTGCATGTTCTACACAGTAACGACCCATCATCCCACCTTCTATAGTGGGTGAGTGTGGCCGAAAAAACTGACTTAATCCATGAACCTATAAAATTTTAGCGTTTCGAAGAATAAGATATCACTTTTGAATTAAAGTAAAACTTTATCAAAATTTTATTTCACGTAACCTTATTCTCTTAAACAATTCAATTAATTTAAGTATCGAACAGCATATGGAAGTCGACTATTCTCTAATTTTTCTTATTTTACATACAAATAAGACTTTCTAAAAAATTTAAAGACAGAAATTTATTGTTTAACATCGAAGTTACCAAATTTTTAACATCAACAAATTATACAGTACTTCTTTTGATCTATATACATAGTTCTTATTAATAATTAAATTTATGGTTTGGAGCAAGAAAGTGGCTGGAAATTTGGAAGAAATTTAGCGAACTTCCTGATACGGTGAGAGAAAGTTTGTATAGTTAACGCGCTTTGACGAAAAATAATACGAGGACATGATGAAAATTTTGATTCAGCCTCGTCACTCTACCTAGAAGAAGAAAGACTCCTATTGTTGTATACGTGTTCAATGAAGTCTAAATATTAGGGATGATTTTTTCTTTCTATATAAATATTTATTTCTATATAAATTCATCCATATAAATCAATAGAATAATATTATATTATTGTGAATTTGTGATATGTATATACAATATTATATTATTATGGCATACTTTTTTTAAAAAAAGACAAATAAATACGTAATAGAGTCACTTCCCTAAATGTAGGCAAATAACAAATTAATTAAGTTGATGAAATTATGTCCTAATTTGTTATACTTTTAAAGTTTAGGGTAAAAAATGTTGTTATCCCATAATATAAGATTATCATCACAATTATCGTGGACTCCTAGTCAGCCCCATTTAGCGCTTTAGCGTGGTAAACCAAGTTACAATCGAAGCTTTCCCATTTTGATCCACAAACTTTGCTAAACTTGTTTCAAGTAAAATCTAGGGTTAGGATTGGGTTTTTCTCCATCTCACTTTTCTGCATACATCACTCACAAAATGCGATTTCTTGAACAAATTGCAGATTCCCCCTTTGCTTTAATTCCTGTATCACGACACCCTAATTTTAATTCATCTTCAATTCTCAAAGGCGGTCCCTTTCTTGGTTCGGGACTTTACAATTGGCTTTTTGAGTGTCATGGGTTCTTACATAATGTGGTTTTGATCGCGTCTTCTCTTTGTTTTGTGCTCTACCTGTCTTTTCAGGCGAAGAAGAGCTTCTCCAAGCTATCAAATGGGCGATCCCACATCATGATTGCTTATTATGGGTGTCTTTGGCTTGTTAGTTTGCTCAATCTTGCTTGGTGTTGCCTTCAGGTTTGTGGGTTTTTACTCAAGTTCGTATATTCCGTAGGTTTTCAATGAAGTCTGTAAATTTTCCACAGTTATTACTGGAAAATAATTTTTACTGCGAAGTGATTTTACAGGTTTCCAAAATCTGTTTGAACTTGTAAATATCAAATATTATGTAGTTGCAGCTGTGTAGCTTTTTTTTGTAATATGACCATGCTGGAGTTGATTGTGATATATGGTCGCTCAAAAGATTATTGAAGAAATTGCACGTTTATATTTTATACATTGATGCGAGTAATGAAACAAATATGTTCTTTTATGGTAATCGTGTGTGAAGGAGATATTTGGTTTGCTGGTGTGCTTGATCTCTCTTAATCCTCTTTTCTCCTAGGAATTTCTCATTTTTTATTTTGGCTTATGCACTTCAAATAGATGCAATGTCTCATTAGGCTCTCAGATAGTTTAAAATTTTAGATGTTTGCAATACTAATTGTCTTCATTTAGGAGCAGTGTACGCTGAGGATGCTTAATACTGTACCCAAATGTAAGGTTATTGTTTGAGTTTCTTGCTGGCCTGCTCTGAACCTTCTGACTGAAATCAAGTTAAATTTTCTTTGCTGCACAGGCATGGGAGTGCACTCCTGGGAAGGAAGTTGCATGGAATATCTTATCTTTGTTTGCAACATCCGGAATGCTGTTTTTGGAAGTAAGCTTACTGGCCTTTCTCTTCCAAGGGAATTATGCAAGTGGGTTCGAAGCTTTAACACGGACATTTATAATCTCAGGACTCGTTGTTGGGCTGGATATACTTCTCAAGGTACTTCTTTCATTCTCAAAAGAGTTTCACCCTTCTTTTAGCGAGCTGTATCTATTGTTGATGATAGGATACTAACTTAAGAATAAGACTGGAAGAAATATGAAGTTTTCTCTCTCAGTATGTTGTTCTAAACCACAGTCTGCAATATTCCAGTGTTTAACTTCAGATTGATGATCCTTATGTGAAACTCTAAGAAAATGCACTAAAATATGGCATGTATGTTTAAGCCTATGTTAATTGACATTCTTGCACTAGTGTTCTGCCCAATTGTATCATGTTGGTTCTATCTCTTTCTTTTTGTCTTAATATCTCATAATGTGGTTCTTGATGCCATATGTCCACTCACATAGTATGGAATATGGAATGGTTCTGTCATTCTGATTATTTCTCTTTCAGGCACTTTATCTGTTTGCATTTGGGATCCCTCTGTTTGTTGACAGCAGTGAACATTCACATCACGTGAAATGGGGCTTGTGGGTTGTACATAGGCTAGTCCTCACAGCGGTGTATGGCTTCATTTTGTTTATGTACCACTCCAAGTGGAGAGAAAGATTACCTGGTATGTCAAATGTATGCATGTTTTATCAAGTATTTTTTGTACCCATCTACATGGTCGTGCATTATAATATTGTTCCTGCTTTCCTTTCTTGCAGCGAGACCTGCATTCTACAAGTATATCAGTATTATGTTTATCTTGAATGCACTTGCATTGTTTGCTTCTGGGCTTTCCGGGAATGGTGCTAGCTTTGGACTCTGGTAAGTTGCAATCACACTCATTAAAGTAAAGAATTCCATCTATGACCTATATAAACATGTCATCCTCCAATTCTCCTAGATGCATAATTTGTTGATAATATTATTTTACAGGCTGTACGGTGCCACAATTGTGTGTTACCATGCCTTCTATCTTCCTCTTATATATGTAACATTCTTGGCAGACTTTTTCCAGGTAATTAGCATCACTCATCAACTGCAATATATTATTTTCTTTCATCTCAATTCCTTTTTTTGATTGCCTTCTTGTTGGTTTTACTATTGTTGATCTAGGAGGAAGATTTGCATCTTGAGAATGTATACTACTCTGAGATGAAAGATGCTGGATTTTTTGATGCCGACTGGGAGTGAAACAGAATCAACTCCAGAATTACATGACAATCTGGTCGCTGGACTCTGTAAATATTGTAACGTGTACCAAACTAGTATGATGCGGAATTGATGGTATATTTTGAGAAATGTTAGTATGTTCTAATGCTCTGCTGTTTTAGCAATCACAAGTCTAATAATGCAGAATATTCCTTCAGTGTCTTGGATGCCCTGTTGTTACATGTCTCCTAGTAACTATTTTCTATTGAATCTGGGGTCTATATGCTACGATCTTCCTTGTATGTTCTAAATGTGTAATTAAATAAATCAAAAATAAAGAGGATATATGAAATTTGCTTTGTTTTTCTATTTATTTATTTATTTTTATGTACATATAAAATCCAAGATGTCACACTTGTTTCAAAAGATTAATTAGTTGTCGCCTGTGACCAGTGAATGTGATGCAATTTTTATCCATTTTTTGGATGGTCCGTGGAGAGGCAGATGGAAGAAACACACAAATTGAAAAGTGATTTTCACATGCACGAGCAGGACCCAAATACTGGTTTCCTTATGAGCTCTCAACTAATTGAGTTGGTTTTACTTCATTTTCATGCTTCCAAAGAGCAATCTTGCTCCCTGTCTTTTTCTGTTTTATTATTATTTTTTTAATTTTATGGTGATCCTATTGAATATCTTAGTTGTTATATTTTTAAATTAAAGGAAAATATGGTAGTTATAAACGGACAGTTTTATAATTTGAAGCTAATATTGGCATTAATTTATTATACAACCCTATGTGGAATGGAAAGTAGCTTGATAATGACGCTATATTTGTTACTACAAAACTTGTAGAATATTAATATTCTTGCATTCTATTTCTATACATGGATTTGTTTATTTTTCTCCCCGTCATGTTAAAGATTAGTTTCTTTTATTTTAGTGGACTAAGTTTAATTTTCATTTTGTTCGGTCAGAGAATCAAGGCTTAGGTATAAACTTACTATTCTACCAAAATAATAATAATTACACTAACAATCGCCTTACCTTTGTATATCATCATTTTTTAAAAAAACAAAAGAGAAAAAAGAACTTTTTGAATAATTATTTTACCTTTTCGAAAAAAATAATTGGACTTTAAGCTTTGTTCAAATAATTTTTATGATTATTGTTTGTTTTGAGGTAATTCAAAATTTTATTAATGATAAATAAAAAGGGTAAAAATTACATGAAAAGGAGGAGCAATGAAGAAAGTGGTAAACGTTGAAGAAGTAATTACTAAATTCTTCTCTAGAAAAGTGCCTTTATAGGAATCACTTTTGATCAAGGAATAATGTGATTTTACACAAAGTCCTAAAGTGAAAAAAAAAAAAAAAAAGTATATCAAGAGATCCAAAGTTAATCTTATAATACTCATTTTAGTGGGACACCCCCCACATACACATATCAAAATGTAATTGAAAATACACTTTCTGATGCATTGATTACTCATTCGACTCCTCTAAACAGGCCAACAAACAGACTTCCATGCAATTTCCCCCCCCAAAAAAAAAAAAAAATGAAGCCACCAATTTATAATTATTATATATTAATTCAGGTTTACTATGAATTTATAAACAAAATAACTTATCGTATTAGATAAAATTGATCTTAGAATTGAATTTCTGAACGTTCAACTTCAATGTTTTAAATTATTCAAAAAAAAAAAAACAATGTTTTACATATAAGGCGTCAAAAAATTTTGTAATCCTTTGATTTGATATTCAATTATTGAAATCTTTGACCTATAAGCTTTATACAAACATAAAAATTATCGTCATTAAAATTATTGGGTTTGATTGTAAAATTTTCAAAATAAGCACACGTGTATAAATTTGCATTAAAATTATGTTGTAAAGTCGTTATCTTTGAATTATACAATTTAATTAGAAACGACGAATAGAAAAATAAAAAAAATTGCAGGCTTTTCCAATAATGGCTACCTTTTCCTTTTATTTTACTTAAAATTACGGTCTACCATCCCAGCCCTAAAGCTCATACATTTTTATAAACACACGAAAATTTTTTTTTTTTTTTTCCTTTTTATTAACAAAAAGAAAGAAAAAGGCTCAAAAAGTGTAGAGAAATAAGATAAAGAGAAAAAACAAGTGATGCCACATGCAAAAAAAATTAATTCTGTCAGTCCAATTATAAAAAATGTGTTAATAAGGTTTATTCATAGAAAAATTATTAAATATTAAAATACAGACAGGTTTTGTAATCCTTTTTATTTAATTTTTGACAAATAAATTAAGTTTTTCTTTTATAAACAATAAGTTCATTTTTTTTTTTTTAATGAGACCGGCATCAATTATCAAATATGGTTTTACGTGTTAAAGAATTTCTTAAAAGGAAAAACAGATATTTTTAAGTAATTAAAATTTTAAATTAGGAAGTTGTTGTATGAAGCAATAATTCACAATCTTTCTTATGTTGGAAGAAAATAATTCAATTTTAGAAAATTTGTTGCATCAGATTTATACTATTGCTATATCTACATACAACTTTAGCAAGGCATTATTTTCTCATTGAGAATAAATTATGGATTAAACTTAACATAGTTATCCCTTTTGCTCATCATATTTTAAAAATATTTGATTGTAAATTTTTTTTTTTGAATGGATAATTCTATTTTACATTTAATTTAACAGTTTTTAAATCATTTACGTGAAGATTTCGAAGACGTGGATTGCATTTTCATTAAAATTCAGGCCAAAAATTCCAATATTATTATAAAAGTAACTTAAAAAAATATATATATTTAAAAAAAGATTATGCCTATAAAAAATAATTTTTTTTAACATTTTAAAGAAATTTTTAAATGGGATAATAATAATTAGGTTCCTAATTATTCATATTTTCATAAGTAAATGCATAGATTTTTAATTTATATCAAATAGGTCGCTGACTCCTTTTACAATGACTGTAATATCCCTACTTGTTTAATCTACAGCCGTACAGTCCTCCCGTTACTTCACCGTTTGTCGTGAAGGTTAAGTTGGTCATTTTATATAGGAATGGGGACTTATTTGACGTGATGAGAAGAACTATACGTTTGTTTATGAAAATATTAAAATTCAGGGATCGGTGCCTGGAGTGAACAGGCGGGTACAACAAACGCCTGTCGAAACTTGTCTTTCACTTCCCGTTCACGGTGTAGTTTCATTACGGTCTCTGCAGCAGCACCTACGGTCATTTCTCTTTCATTTTCAGTCTCGCCAAACACCGATTTTCTCTCTAGAAAGAATTTCTTGGAGTCCTCACTCTTCATAAAACGACGACGTTATCCTCTCCAAACGACGCTTTCACGCAATTTCTCTCTATATATTTTATATTCTCTTCACTGTTAATTCATCACTTTCTCCATTCTCTCTCTGTATCTCTTTCGCCTTCTTCGACAAAAACCAGTAAGCTATCTTCTGATAGTTTGTTAAAACGTTGTCGTTTTCCATTGAAATGTTTTGACTCGTAACTTGAGGATCATTCTATGATTTAATAATCTAGACGATCTTTCCAGCAAAATCGAGTTTCAGTACGTTGTCGTTTTGTCCATCTGAGAATAAAGGAAAATAGAAAAACGAGTTACTGTTAGTTCGTTTGCTTGGTTTAATTGGAAAACAGAGAAGACGATGCTGCCGGAGGAGAGTTCTGTCCAGTTTTTATTGAGTCGGAGAAGAGCCCGCACAGAGACTGAAAAGTAGATATGTTACTATTTCATTTCTGTGTTTCGGTTTTGAATCAAGTATTCTCTAATGATCCGAGCCGAAAGTCAGTCGGAGCTCAATTTTGTTGACTTTTTTCAATGCTGATTTGTTGACCAAACGATCTGAGTCGAGAACGAGTCGGCATCGAGTTCTATTATGATTTTTTTTTTTCTCTTCCTTTGACGTTGACTCATTTCTTTTGTTGATTGGTTTCGTAATTTTTAATTGCGCCTATGTGATTCTGAAGCTGTCGTTCTCTGCTCGTTTGAAATACTCGACTCAGTTTTTGAGTTCGGTGAAGTTTCTGATTTATATACGACGAAGTTTCGCGAATATCGAATACTGTAGCTCGGTCTATTTGCTCCAGAGGTCGTTTTTATTTTAAATTTATATCATTGTAATTGAGTCAAAACAAAACAGATAGGGGCTTGGTGCCGAGTTTAATCTTTGAAAACCTTTAGAATTTCATTTAAACGACTCGTTTATTGATATTGATATTGATCAACTGCTTTTCTCGTTTTGTTTTCATTTTACCTGTAAGTCAGCTTGTGTATTGCATTTTTATTTATATTTTGCGTCGGGCAACCTTTGAATTGGATGTGATGTGGGATTTTGTGCTAACTTTATTTGATTGCGCAGGGCAAGAGATTTGGATCTGTAAGTAGCTACAGCAGTGGATGTTGAATGTGTTGGTTCTGAAAGCAGAGGAACAAACAAGATGAATAAACAACTTTTGGAGATTCAACCCAAGGAGCTGAAATTCATATGTAAGCCTATGATCGTTTGTGTAATCACTTTTTCTTTGTGGGTCATTGAATCTGCAGTTATTATTAAAAAAAGGCTGGCATGATATGTTTGTCCCTGAGAAGATTATGGAAGGAGAGAGGTTTTACAGTTTCTCCTGCCGATTGAACCAAAAACTCTGTACAACCAAGTAAAGATGTAAACCTTTTTCATTCTCTTTCACTGAACGGTTATGGCACCCATGAAATTATAACTTCTAGTTCTCATTTTTTTTATTTTTAAGTTTTCTCCTGACTATCTGCAATTAGACAGGCAGTATCATAGGTGAATATGCTGATTATTTTATTTTTGTATACCATTGTTGGGAATATGCAGATTGGTATTATTAGTTATGTTACTTTTCCAGTATTATTCACATAGGGTACATGATTATGATAATGGACTGACACATCTGGGTGTTTATTTTCTGTGTAGTTGAATTGAAGAAGCAAAGTTCATGCTTAGTTCGACTTACCAATAATACTCATCATTATGTCGCTTTCAAGGTGTGAATCATATTTGCTTGTTTTTCAACTTTAGAGGGTGCCCTCTTTTTTTTTTTTTTTTTTTAAATTTTTGTTAGATAAAATGAACAGGTAGTAATATTCTCAGGAATGATATTGACAGGTTAAAACTACTTCTCCTAAGAAATACTGTGTAAGGCCGAATGTAGGCATTATTTTGCCAAAATCTACTTGTGACTTTACTGGTATGCCCTTTTCATATTTTGTTTAACCGTTTTTCCTGTGTGTTTATGTATGTGCGCAACTGGAAGCATGCGGTCATTGCCTCTGGGTGTTTTCTAATATATGGTTCAAAGCTATCTGTGGAGGTTAATCTGAATGCATATCTTCTAATTTCACCATGATCGCCATGTTGTTAAGAAGCTTTATTATGTTCTCCATAAATGCAAACCATTTAAATATAACATGATGCACATCAAACATCTCTATTTTGGAGGGGTGAGGGAAATGTGGTGCAAAGTTGGGAAGCATGAATGTAAGGCTTAACCTGGAGATCATGCTTATTGACTTACCGTGAGGTGATTAGGTAACTTAACTTTGAAAGTGAGGAATCACAAAATCTAGGACACAGTGCTTGGATTACAAGATAAGCGATTGCAGGATATATGCAACTTAGCTTTGAATTATGCTGATACTTTCAGAAATTGTTGTTGTAGTTTTAATTGCTTTGATCTTTTGACATTTTATTGTGTCATTCACCACACTTTTTGACTTTGTATTATCTTTTTGAGCAGTCATTATTGTTACTATTTTTCTTTTCCTTTGGTGTTAATGCAGTTACAATGCAAGCTCAAGCAGTAGCTCCACCTGATATGGTGTGCAAAGACAAGTTCTTAATCCAAAGCACAGATGTACCTGTTGGGACAACTGATGAGGACATTACAGCTAGCATGGTAAGTTCTTGTAGTGATGATTTGTCTGGAATATTTTATTTTGATTAATCATTGTTTTCTATGGCAGTTTGCCAAAGATGATGGCAGGTACATTCAAGAGAACAAGCTCAAAGTGATCCTCATTAGCCCCCCTAATTCACCAGTTCTATCACCAATTAATGGAGCACTGAAGCAGGGTCCAGCTTATGAAGCTTCTTTACTGAAAGATCCAGTTTTGAGTAAAATTGAAATCCCCACCCCTGTAAACATGGTTAGAGAAACTCTTCTTCATTGATTTTTTTCTTTCAAACCTTTAGTATCATCTATGGGCTATAGGTGAAACTGGAGCACAGTTGAACATTACTAGTCTCATTTTCATGTTATCTGCCCTATTTTCCTGACTATAGTGAGCTAGAGCTTTGAGTCTGAAGTTTGATTAATGCATGTTACCAACTTTTGTTCTTTGTTATGGACTTTTGCATCTGTTGTAGCAAATTGGACTGGCTACATATACACAATTCAATTTATGTGGCTCTTTTCTTGCACATCAGATTTCTAAGAATGCAGAGGGATCCAAGGTTGTGAATGGTGAGAAATTAAAGCCAGCCAAGGTTGAAGAGTTGAATCCAAGGAAGGATTTCATTTATGTTGAGGAATTAAAGCCATCGATGGATGCACAAGTGAAGCGTACGAAGGATGTTAACAGCAAGGATGTAACACCAACAGTGAATGCAGATATGAATCCTGGGGAGGATGTCATTAGCAGTGAGGAGTTAACATCAACAAAGGATGCAGAGTTAAAGCCTAGGAAGGATGTCATTAACAGTGAGGAGTTAAAATCAACGAGGGATGCTGAATTGAAGCTTAGGAAAGATGCTATTAGCAGTGACAAGTTAACATCAACAACAGATGCTGAGTTGAAGCCATTGAAGGATGCCGTTAACAGCAAGGAGTTAAAATCAGAAAAAGGTGTAGAGTTGAATTGTGAAGAGTTACGACAAACAGAGGATACAGGCTTGAACTTAATGAAGGAAGTCGAGTCTAACAAAATGAAGGCTGTAGAGGAGCTGAAGTTAGTTACAGAGATTGAGGAGATGAAGTCAAAACTAAATGAACTTGAATCAAAATTAAGTGAGGTCAGTTTCTTACAGAATATTTTTCCAATTTTTTTCTGTCGAGTTGCATGGACAGAGCTGATTTCTATGCTGATTACTGCAAATCATTTGGTTATTGAAGCTATCTTTTCCTCTTTCCTGCATTTTTATTTCTTTTATTGGGAAAAGGTGGTGGATGTGGGGAGTGTACACTGATGTTAGAAATGTCTCATGTTGAATGTTCAATTCTTCCAAATGTTATACTTTATTGAAAACTCTACACATGTTAGACAGTTCATGGATATTGGGGGTTTTGATTGTGGTTTACTGATATATGAAATGAACCCAATTTGCTCTATTGGAAATGAGAATTTGCACTTAGGACACCGTGTTGCATTTTTTATATTATTTGTGGCAGTTGATTCATTTCCTTCAGGAGCCCCATCCCAAGGAATAGATGGTTTAATTTCTCCTTGAAAGATCACTTTTAGGTGAGGGATGTTTTCTTCTTCTAGAAGTAAGCCTTCACTTCCTTTGCAGGCTGAGGTTAGAATTTCAGAGCTCATGGAGGAGAAGAGATTAAGCATTCAAGAGAAAAAGGTCTTACAGGGAGAACTAGTAAGTTCTTGTTACATATCTTAACTGAGTACTGCTTGTTTATGTCCAATGTCATGAGCTCAGCCATAGCTCTGGAAATGCTGTTGTGTTTTGCCTTTCCGTGATCATCAAGACATGTCATTTAAATTCCTGATCTGACATCACCATGTTTGAGTACAATTTTTACTCCAGTAGAACTGCAAAACTTGATATTTTTTATGGTGATGCTCTTGTTAATATATTTGCTGCATGGCATTATTTCCTTTCAGGGCATGCTGAGGAATGAAAAAGTCATGAAAAGTGTTCAAATCGGATTTCCTCTTCTGTTTGTGTGTATGGTGGCACTCATCAGTTTCGTGCTCGGGCGTCTGATATTGTGAAAGGAAGACACTTCTAGAAGAAGAAGAGATTACTGGAAATCATTAACGAGGTTGGTTTGTTAATAGTTAGAAAGTGAAAAGGGAGTATAGAAAAGCATTAGTTTGTTTACTTCTCTCTGAGTTTCTTCGTCTGTATATTCAGAATTTTACAAAGAAAGAAAGTGAGCATGTAAAGGATTTTATTGTCCAAACATGGAGGACTAATTCTCTTTTGATGAGGGGTGTGAAATAAGTACTTGTGTTAATGGTAATAGAACTTTTTGGATTTCTTTAAGTTAATGCCGCTAAGTACTAACAACTAAGATGCTTCTTTTACTTTTTATTTTTTCTCTCTCTCTCTCTACTTTATTTTGTGGCCGCCTCTGCAGCCTGTAATAGAGTTTTCGGTATTATATTACATTTTAAAATTTTATTTGAAGTGACATAAAATCTTATTTGTCCCTTTTATGTTGGGTTCGGAAATGTGAAACCAGGGAAATTAGCAAATGGGTCCCTGTGGTCTGCAAAGGTAACAAATAAATTCATATATTTGCTACTTGTTTGCAAATTTTGTTTCTATCGACTAATTCGGTTAGTGCTTTTATAAAAGATTTACATGCTTTATTACGGTAATCAAAATTTAATGTATAAAATAAAACAAGCTGATGCTATTTTTTGCTATACTAAAGTGATCAATTTTAAAGTAATCTTTAATTCTGCTAAAGAGCATAATAAAATAGGAATTGGATGGCATGGTAATGGTGGTACTATAGTAATATTGTATTGATAATGTTGCGGATGGATTTGAGACAAGTGATAAAGTGGGCGTATTCATTTTTTTTTAAAACTGTATAGGAACCAATTTGGGATGTTGATCTGAACAAATTGTTCTCCCTGAGTTGTTGGAAGTTGATGAGCGTTGAATCGATTACACTGAACATATTCTTTTATTTTTTGTGGTGGAAGATGTAATAGGGTTTTTATAGAATGAGATAGGGAAGAAAGACAATTTTTATATACATGGTATGGGTTTAAAAATGGAAGTTTATAGAAGGGAATGAATTCGGAGTTTGAAAAATATTCTATTTCATAAAGGTTAGATAATTTATGTGCTTGGGGTTTTTTGAAGGGATTTGAAAAAGAGGAAGATAAGGAAAAGAAGAAAGTGAGAGAGGATGTAGATCTGAAGAGAGAAGATACTGATATAGAGGAAAGTGATGATTTAGATCGGAATAATATCATGGTTTACCCTTCCTTCTCAAAATAAAACTGTAAAATAAAGTTATAAAATTTAAAATATTTTATGAACAAAAGAGAATAAAATCTTTGAAAATGCTGATTTGTTCTGATATGAAAGATCAGACTATACTGCAACCATAAAGCATACTTATATCTGTTTTTATGAAAAAGATGTTTGGCTCTAATGCCAAATGGGCATGTCTTAGTTTTCCATCCAAAATATGTCTAGGGTTTTTATAAGTTTTGCGGATCGGCTGGTAAGGATCTTCGTCTTCACTATAGGCAGGACAAAGGCAAAATGGCTTTCGTGGATTGTGTGGTGTTGTACACTATATTGGACTGCCATCCTTAGTGAAGGCGTAAATTTTCTATATGTTGGTATCGATTCCGAATTGTGTTGAGAAAGCCTCAGCTTGTAGTGAATACCTCGTTGTTCGTAACTCTGAAATGCTAAGTATGGGTTTTTCAATACTGTGAGGGGATACGGTTTGGATGGAGGATAAAGGAAACTGCTCATGTGGAATATCGTCTTGAATCTCTCTTCTGATTTGATGCCTAATTGTTAAAATTCTGCTTTGAGATCAAATCTTGAGAAAATATTGGCATGGGCAAAGTTAGCAAAAAACATGTCTATTAGGAATTGGAAACTGATCATCCATAAAAAATAAGTTTAATGGACAATAATCTATAAGTAATCGCATCTTTCCCCTTGATTGTTCGCTTCTTTTGTTGACAGAGAAAGCTTGACAGGCCCACAGATAGTTGAGCCTTAATCCTTATTGTTGTGGCATCTATCCTTTGAAGATAGGCGTTTTGAACTACAGAGTTATTTGCTTGCCAATTCAAAGCTACTTCTGTTTAAGAAAGAGGAGTTGGTTTTCTTGTAGGGGTACGAGTTATTAGCCTAATCTTGCAAGTAAATCGTTCTCCAATTATTAAGTTTTCTATTGGTTCTGTGAAGGGAAACTGTGGTTGATGAGATTGATACATACAGAATGGTGCAAGAGGTTGCTGCTGAGGAGAATTTGGAGGATCGTCCCATTCTGTTGGCTTTGAAGGAGCTGGATTTGATGGTAGCGCTGAGTAACGCACAATGAACTGATATCCTCTTATGTTTTCACCAAGAGTATCATATTCTGGAATACATTTCTTGTAAGACTCATGACGTAGAAAACTTGATAAACCCATGGAGAGGTTGCGGGCTCAATGAGACTTTCTTGTTGTAACTGTTGCAATTCAATAATGGCTAATGAAAGGTGCTCTAAGCTCATTCCTGAATGATTTGCTTGAGTTGGGTTAAGATCTTTGTGTTTTTTGAAAGACAGGCTGATCCAATACTGTGCAAACCAAGCTACCTAGTGAAGGTTACTAGTATTTATTTGAAGAATATTGGAAAGCATAGGGAAACCGTCTATATATAGAGCGAGAAAAAAGAGCTCATACGTAAGCGCTTAAATCACACCACAATTAATAATCCACACTTACAATAATTAAAGAGACATATTCAAGTACTTTCTAAACTATAAATAACTATACTAACCTAAGCTTCTCCCTTCTTCCTTCTTTTCCTAAAACTTCTAATAAAGTTTTATTATTTAAGTGTTTTTATTCACTACAGAGACATTTTAATAAAATCTTTAGAACTTCAACGTCATTTGGTTTTAATATTAAGTGCTGTGAGTCCTATAAGGTTTCCTCTAGTAAACATAACAGTTTGTCTATTGTAAGTTACAATAAAAGTTGAAAAGCGCAGCTGAAATAGTAATGGTCACCATGTTTCCAAATTTTAATATGCTTGTAGATGACCCTCAACTCCCATCAAACTCATCTCCGATATGTTATTTTACTAGTCTTAATAGCTCAAGTTACAATGACAATACTATAAGGTTCAAGTTTTAAGGCATCAAGGATCCAATGTACTCAGCGAACTAGACATAGTGCACCCTTCTTATCCATTCATGCATATTTTTTAGATTAAGTGCACTTACAAGGATTTCTCAACAGTTCATTCCTTATAATTTTTATGATTCTTACTACATGAATACCATATACGAATCGAGTTTCACGTGTCCGACAGGCTTACATGGTTCCAACAATAACATCAGTGCAAAGGCACTACTGCATATATGCAGCCAAGCCTTGATTTGCCCAGTGGACGATTAACCACATTCTTCACATGGTTCAAGCCTATTGAAAAATGACATCAAGTCTTTAAACAATTCCCTTTTGAGAAAAGGAACATAAGAGTTTATTAGTTTAAACAACATGTCATACTGGTCATGAAGAGCTCAAGTATTCTCATGGCCAACAAACGACTCTATTACTTCCTACAATATGAAGAATACGAAACCTTTCCTTACAGTTTGCCAAGACTACCATAGGAAAATCCAGAGGAATGCCAGGAATTCCAATGGAAGATTTCAGAGAAAAACATGTGCGTCTCAGCAGAAATCTAGCCCCTGCTAAGTCAGACAGCACCTTGAGAAATATTCCCTGAAAGGCACAATAAAGAAAACACCCATGCGAAAAAAGTGTTTTATTCTTCTTTTGATAAAGATATGGCCTCAGAAGCATCTGCCTCAGATACTCTTCTAAACTCAGGGCCACCTAGACCACTGCCATCATATTTGCAAGATTCTCAAGACCCACATATCATATTTAAAAGTCTCAAAAAACTAGAAGAAAGAAATATTCACAAGACAAATTCGAGTCCACCTAGAGAAAGATTCCCTAAACCATAAGAATATGTCAAACAGTGACTGAAGAGCACAAAACCCTTATCCTACATGTTCCCCACAATTTTCATTTTCGTTTTATTGTTTTGTAATAATTGTAGGAGTGCTTTTATAAAAATAGTTGAGTGCGTCTCTTTAATTATTGTAGATGTGAATTATTATTTATGATGTGATGTAAGTGTTTACATATGCGCTCTTCTTTCTCGCCCTATATATAGAGGGTTTCCTTTTACTTTGTAAGATAAGAAAGAAGAATATATTGGAATCAATAAATTTGGTTTACAAAAATTCTCCTTATGCTAGCCTAAACTTCTAACAAAATTTTATTATTTGTGTTTTTATTCACTACAGAGACATTTTAACAAAATCTTTAAGGTTTCAACTTCATTTGGTTTTAATATCGAGTGTTATTAGTCTTAGAAGGTTTCCTCTGATAAACATAACAATCTGCCTACCGTAAGGCGCGATAAGAGTTGAGAAGTGCAGCTTGTAGCGGAATATCTTATTTATCAGAAAAGGCCTTTCCTCCCCTATTTGGTATTAGAGCCAAATATCTTTTTCATAAAACATGATCCAAGTATACTCTATGGTTGCGGCCTAGTCCGATCTTCCATATCAGAATAGATCATCATTTTCAAAGATTTAAGTCTCTTTTGTTAATAAAACATCTTAAATTTTATAACTTTGTTTTACAGTTTTATATTGAGAAGCAAATGTAAACCATGATGTTAACCCATTCTAAATCATCCCTCTTATCTAGATCAGTATCTTCTCTCTCTAGATCTACATATTCTATCTCTTCCTCCTTTTCTTTTTCCTCTTCTTCAGATCCCTTCAAGAAAACCCAAGCATATAAAGGATTTAGCCTTTATAAAATAGAACATTTTCAAACTTCAAATCCATTCCCTTCCATAAACTTCTATTTCTAAACCTATACCATGTATATAAAAGTCCTTTTTCTTCCCTATCTTACTTTATAAAAACCCTAATACATCCACCATCACAAAAAATAAAAGAATATATTCAATGTAGCCGATTCAACGCTTATCAACTTCTAGCAACTCAGGGAGAACAATTCGTGCAGATCGACATCCCAGACTTCCTGATTGCCTCCTAGATCAGAGATGACTTCACCCATATCCACTTCGGTGGAATTAAATTTGTTCTAACCTATTATACTAGAAAGAGACTTCTAGTCACCTCCTGGATAGCCTTTATTGACATAAAGCTTCTAAACTATAAGCATGCATGTATTGGCACTGTTCAGACAACTCTCAACGCCGAAACAGTAGTGGTCACCATGTTCCCAAATTTCAATATACTTGTAGATGACCCTCAACTTCCTTCTTTCTTCAAACTACAAGTCCAGATCGTCGGAACAGTACCAAATGTGACAACTTACATGGTGACTCTGCACTACCAACTCATTTATCGCATCCAAAACCACTTTATAGACGTTACTCTTCCGAACCAAACTACAGATTCTATCTTCATTGACGTAGAATCCAACCAAGTCCTAAGTTGCACAAATATCCCCAAACAATGCCAAAAGAAAAACTCAAGGACCATTTACCACCAGAATGAGTAATGAACTATGAAAACCAACATGTAACTTTGTCCACTACAAGTTCACAAGTCTCATCTACAGATTTCACTTTTAAAAGAACGAACAATGGAAAAACAAAGATCTGCTTTGAACTAGCCAGACAATCGGATGTCGCTTTCCCAACACAATTCATAATCGACACCAACACACAGAAAATCTACGCCTTCACTAAGGATGGCAATCCAATATAGTGTACAACACCACACGATCCACAAAATCCTTTTAAATTTTGCCCTGCTTGTATTAAAGACAAAGATCTTTACCAGCCGATTCGCAGAACTTACAAAAACCCCAAACATCTTCTGGATGAAAAACTAAGACGGCTCCCTAAACCAAGAACCTCGGATGCATTCTATAAGGCTTATAGGAAACATATCCCAGGATACGATACTTTCGGTGAAGATATAGGAAAATATCAATTCATAGTGCGCTACTCAGCACTACCATTAGATCCAGCTCCTTCAAAGCCAACAGGATAGGACGATCCATCAAATTCTCCTCAACAGCAACCTTCTACACTATTCTATATGTATCAAAATCATCAACCCTAGTTTCCTTCCACAAAACCATAGAAAACCCAATAATTGGAGAATGATCTACCAGAAAGATTAGGCCTACAACTAGTACCCCTACAAGAGAACCAGCTCCTCTTTTTTAAGCAGAAGCAACTCTGAATTGGCAAGTAGATAACTCTGTAACTCAAAACGCTTATCTTCAAAGGATAGATGACACAACAGTAAGGATTGAGGCTCAACTATCTCAGCAAACGACATCAGTTTGTAGCTCCCATAGATGTATTAAAGCAGCACATCGAGAGGTTCTATCACACGATAATGCAACACGTTTAACTTTCTCTGCCCTTGATCATTACCAGAGAGAAATGAACCACTTGAAAGCCCAATTAGCCTCAATGGAAGCAACGATGCAGCAACAAAGGCCGTACTTCTCGTATGGACCTTTTCATTATATGTCTTTCTTCACTCAGCCACATTCACTCTTTCCAAAGATTTCCCAGTTTTTGCCTACAGCTCAAAAAAAAAAAAGTCAATATTTAGCGACAGTGATTTCTTCCTCCGCCAAAAACAGTAACTTGAACAAGAAAAAGCAATACAGAAAACTAGAGCCAGATAAAGAAAGCCAACATTAGTATCAGTCTCTGCACCATCAATCTCCTTAACTCCCAGTCACTTTTTGCCACCAAGCACTACCACAAGTGCTCCTTCTTTTCTTGCTTCAACAATTGTACCAACAACCACACCTCCTCAATTAGCCATCAAACAATTATCCTAGTATTTGAACAACTTTATTATTACAAAATCATAAATAAGACCTGAAACAGACCAATCTGATCAGCAGATTGAACACAGCAACGTTGATCCTATTGTGTTGCTAGTTTATGCTTAACAACAAGCGTCGCATGCAGAATCATCAACCACACATCATGCATTAACAGCTCAACAGACTCCTGAGCTACATCTTCCCTCAGATGAAGAAGACATGCCCGAAGTCAAGATTCCAAACCCTTCGATGCCTCAACGTTACACCATTTCAAAAAAATACCATTTGTTCACTTTCAACGACTGCTGTATTTCTGAATAAAGGAATAAGATTCACGAGATGACGTCATGGTGCAATGCCCAACTTCTCAAACCAGGCAGCTATCTCTAAACAGTAATTTCATATTTCATTTCCAAAATGACAAACTCTCTTCGAGAATGGTGATTACACATAGGAGACTACAAACAAACAGGCCTCATAAACTTTGCAACAGTAAACGATTTTATGTTCTACATTTATGCAAAATTCTTTGGCAGCCCTATCCATGTTCAAGACAAAGCACGAGAAGAATTTTTTCAATTAAAATGTTGTTCATTCATGCCCAAAGACTTGGACAGAGACTTCAAAATGGTTAGACAAACGATTTTATTTCATCGATGGTCTTGACGATTCTAACATGAAGCAAACTTACCTAAACCAACTCCCAGAACTGCTTGGAGCATAAACTCTACGATACTATGAGTCCTAGAGAATCAGTCTCGTACAAGTGTCCCTAAAAGGTCTCTAATAACAAGTGCAGAACCATCGAAAGCTCTGCAACAGCTCTAAATTTTTTAGGAACTATGCCATAATTGAGAAAAAATTTGGCAAAGCATGTAAACGTCCATATCTCAAGATCAAATGTAAAGAAGACGACTCATATACATGTTCTTACAAGTGTAAGAAGCACCAAAAACACTTTCTCAAGTTTCTACTTGTAGAATCCAAGCCTAAGAAAAGTTTCAAGAAAAAACGACAATTTTTCAAAAGGAAAAAAACTAACTTCAAGTCAACCAGGTGTTTCATCTGTAAATGCCCTGGCCATTATGCCAAGAAATTTCCTCATAGGGAGAAAAAGGAAAAAATTCTCAAGTCCATGTGCCACTATTATCTCATATTGCATCTGATCTTGAGGAATATCTATCAGAACAAATATCAGAAGACCAAGATACTCTATTCATGCTCACAAACCAGAAGCCCTAAAGCCCTATTGACACAGAGTCTGAATCCTTCACTGATAGTGATGTTTTAAACCAAACTTTGCATTTCCATCAGCTTTAATCCTTCATAGCCACTTCCCAACACCATATCATTCCAAACGTCCTAATTATGATCCGAACCACTAAATATGACCCTCCAATAAACCTTATTGCTCTCATCGACACGGGAGCAATTTCCTCCATCCTCTATCCAAACCATATCCCCTCAAAGTATTGGAAAGCCTACACTCAGCATTTCAGAGCTGCAAACGATGAGGTATTCACTACAAACGTTATCAGTAAAGCCGTTTATGTTGAATTCTTTTCGGGTCTACAAATTAAGCTTCAACTCATCGGTTCTGACATACCCAACAAAGATTTGATTATAAGATTTGATATCCTAACCCAACTATTCAAAAAAAATGTTCATTTGAAGCAAATGAGTTAGCTTATAGATCTTATTTTCATCCATGGATCCAACCCACTATCCACAGCATCACAAGCCCACAAATCTAAATGTAAACCTAAATACTTACCACCTCAGCAGCTGAATTGCACTCGGATTTCCTTACAAAATGTCCACACCTACTTTGCAAAAATCCATAGTATTGAATCAACCTACCTTTCAAAAAACACGAATACCTTAGCCCATCTCGAACAAACCATTCAGGAATAGGCTCAGAGTACCTTTCATTAGCCATTGCTAAATTGCAACAGTTACAGCAATAAGGTCTCATTTAGCCCACAACCTCTCAGTGGGCTTGTCAAGCTTTTTACATCAACAAAAGAAGCGAACAAATAAGGGGAAAGATGCAATTAGTTATAAATTATTGTCCATTAAACTTATTTTTTATGGATGATCAGTTTCCAATTTTCAACAGACATATGTTCTTTGCTAACCTTGCCCACGCCAATATCTTCTCAAAGTTTGATCTCAAAGCAAGATTTTGGCAAATTAAGCATCAAACGAGAAGAAAGATTCAATGTGGCATTTTGTATTCCAAATCATCATTACCAGTGGACAGTCATGCCATTCGGTCTCAAAATGGCACCATTTCTATTTCAAAAAACAATGCTTAAGATTTTCGCCCCACTAGCAACCAACATGCTAATATACATCGATGATCTGCTCATCTTCTCATAGAATGAAGCTTCCCACATAAAGAATTTACAACAATTCCATGAATTGTCGTTACAACGCAAGATAATGCTTTACCAAAGAAAGTGCATTTTCTTTGCCGAAAAGATTGAATTTTTGGGAGTACAAATATCACGTGAACAATATGAACTGCAGCTACATCTAGCCAAACAACTTTTAGAATTCTTAGGCAGAGACTTTTCAACTAAGCAAGTTCCACAGCTTTTGGGAATAATCAAGCCTCAATAATTAAGCCCTTATAGCTCATGTTGAAAAAAGATGCCCCACAATTGAGTACAAAGCAGACCGCAGCAGTAAAGCAATTAAAATAGATAGTACAGCAGCTACCACCGCTCCAAATTCCTGCTTCAGGAAGGAGAATCCTTCAAACAAATGCTTGTGACCTTTACTGGACAACTTGGTTTTCACAATTTTCTTTCACAATTTCACATACAAAAGGCCGTGAAAACATCTTAGCAGACATACTCTCTCGCCCAGACCAGTTCAAAGTAAAACCTCCTTCACATTGCCTCTCCCAGTTTATTATTCCAACAATTAACATGCTTCACCTAGAAATGGCCAATGGGTAGAAGAAGACCCCCTAAACATCAGACCTTCAAAGGTGACCAAACTCATCTTCGATATATTATTCTATCAGTCTCAACAACTCAAATCATAATGACAATGCTACATGGTTCAAGTTCTAAGGTATCAAGAACCCCCATGTACTCGACAAACTAAACACAGTGCACCCCTCTTATCCATTTATGCATATTTTTCAGATTAAGTACACTCACAGGGGTTTCTCAATAGTTCATTCCTTATGGTTTTTATTATTCTTACTACACGAATACCATATACAAATCGAGTTCCACGTGTCTGACATGCTTACATAATTCCAACAGCAACATCAATCCAGAGGCACTGCTGCATACATACAGCTAAGCCTTGATTCGTCTAGTGGATGATTGACCACATTTTTCACATGGTTCAAGCTTATAAAAAAATAACATCAAGTCTTTAAACAATTCTCTCTCGAGAAAAGGAACATGAGAGCTTATCAGTCTAAACAATATGTCATACTAGTCTTAAAGCGCTCAAGTGTTCTCATGGCCAATAAACAACTCAATTACTTCCCACAATATGAAGAATATGAAACCTTTCCTTACAGCTTGGCAAGACTACCATAGCAACATTCAAAGGAATACCGAGAATTCCAGCAGAAGATTTAAGAGAAAAATATATGCGTCCGAGTAGAAATCTGGCCCCCGCTAAGTCAGATAGTAGCTTAGGAAGTATTCTTTGAAAGGTACACTAAAGAAAACACCAATGCAAAAAAGGTATTTTATTCTTCTTTTAACAAGGATATGGCTTCATAAGCATCTATCTCGAATACGTTTCTAAACTTAGGGCCACTTGGACCACTATCATCATATTTACAAGATTCTCAAAACCCATATATCGAATTCAAAAGTCTCGAAAAATTAGAAGAAGAATTCTTCACAAGACAAATTCGGGACCACATGAAGAAAGATTCCCTAAACCATCAGAATATGTCAAACAGTGACTGAAGAGCACATGGTCCCTGTTCTACATGTTCCCTAGGGATGGCAAAATTTCCCATGAGGCCCCAAACTCATGGGAATCCACCCTCAATGGGGGAAAATTCAAAAAAATTTATGGGAATAGGGCGGAGAACGAGAAGAAATTAATCCTCAATTTATTAATGGGTCGGAGATTGGTTTAACTCTCCCACCTTACCCCCACCTCATTTCCTATTAAAATATAATATAAATATATTATAATTGATAAATTAAATTTTATATATGTAAATATAATTTTATATTATAATTTCTAAAATTATATATTATAATTAAATGTAAGTAGTAATAAAAAATTGTAGGATCATGAATTAATGTTATTAAAAATAGAATATACAAATAAAAAATAAAAAATAAAAAAGGTCCTATATTATATTTCTAATAATATATTAATAATATTTTTATTTAAATTAATTAAATTTTTATATTAATAAAATTAATTTATAAAATAATATAAAATAGGAAATTAATATACGGAGGGAGAACTCATTCCCCATATAAAGATTCTCCACTACTCCATCAAATTTATTGAAAAATAGAATAAAAAATGGGGGTTAAAATAGAAAACAAGATAGGGAATGAGGTATGCCTCTCCACCCCCACCTTGCTCCATTATCATCCCTAATATTCCCCACGTTTTTTATTTTCGTTTTATTATTTTATAATAATTGTAGAAGTGCTTTCATAAAAGTACTCGGACGTGTCTCCTTAATGAAAAACTTCCTTTACCCCCCTAATGTTTAACCTAATTACTCACTTCGCTCCTAAGGTTTCAAAAAAGCTCTTTACCCCCGTATTGTTAACTCTGTCTCTGTTAAAATTCAGTTTTGAAAATGCAATTACGTTTATAACCTTGATTACTGAAGCATAGGGTCAAGTGCAGACTTCAAAAAAGTTTATGGGCTCAGATTGCAGCTTTATTTAAAATGATAAATAATAGTTTTATCAAATTTAATCCTTAATATAATAAACAAAAGACAAAATTTTATTATTTTTTTTTTAAAGTCAAAAATCTAGAATGGTCTTCTCCATGTTATGTATGTAAACTTGGTAAACACATAAAATAGAGAGAATATCTCAATTTTCTTTCATTTTACTATTATGACCTTTTTTTTTAATGGAGGCAAATTTCAGACTCAGGAAAGTTTAAAATCGTTATTAACAAAACATACATACCTAACCTCATATCAAAGATTTGTATTCTGCAAACAACAAATAAAATGTCCCCATTCCATCAATAATCAAATCCACCTTAAAGAATTAAAATTTTGTGAATCTCTCTTTATATCCGATATAGCTTACAACTTTGACATACAAAATTCAAATTAGCTCAACTGACATACCATCTTCAAAAATTTTTGCACTAAACTAGCATTTTCGAAGTATATACATAACCATGCTCACAAATTCTCACAATTTCAAATCTTAATTGGCATACACTTCATCCAGAATCACAATGGATATACTTACAAAAATTTTAGGCAATAAAACATTATACTACTTTAAATTCACATTAAACATTCTTTCCTTGTTCTTCCCCAAAACAATGACTAATGTTTTTAATGTTTATATGAGTTTTTAAAAGTTAAATTAATGTTCAAAAGACAATTTAATTAAAAAAATCAATTGTATATACACATTGATAAAAATATTATGTGAAGACATGGAGGAGAGGATTGAAAAGATTACAAAGCTAAGGAGAGTTTCAAAAGACATCCGTAGAGTGCACAGGGGATTTCGTGAATGAGATTTTGTTTCCGGCCAATGTGATCAGCCAATGTTAACTGTACATGATTGATCTATTGAACTTTTAGATTTCACATTCATATGGTAGAATTAATTAATTAATTAAATTCTTTTAATTTTTATGTTGTTTTTCACCCATATACGCAATATGTGAATTTCTTTGTAAAATTTTCATCATATTCCTTCTGATCAAAACACGAAAAAGAAGAAAGAGAAGAATAGTTGATGGAAACGGGTGTGGAGGAAAATAAAAGGGAATAAAGGTATCATTAATTATAGTTACTTTCGAGAGCTTCTTGCACATGGTTTACTACGGTGGTGGCTGAGAACAATCTTATGGGTTTGTATAGTCTTGACCACAGAATAAATACTTTAATAAATCATTCATCTCATCATAAAGCAGATGGAAATTAACTGAGAATATTAAACCGTCTGATTATTATGTCAATACATGAGATGAGACAAAACTCAGCAACAACGTTATCAGACCGTAATCGCAACTGAATGCAAAACATTCCATTTAAGTTTCAACTCTGAGTAATATTTTTTCAAACACAACATTTTTTACGTGAGAGTGAGAAAATGAAATGAAATAGCTACTTATATGATACAGAGCAGAAATAATTTACAAAAATATGATACTGCCCCTCCCACGAGACTCACTTTAATATCTTACGAAAATACTCTTTTGAAGGTTTTATGCAGTGCATTTTCTTTGCTTGGCATCAAGTCGCATATTTCTTGCAACTTTTTGTACATCTTTTCTCTCATTGACCCCCGTGGACACTCCGCTCTGTTGGTGAGCCAGGAACAAAGGGAACAAAACCCCGACCACCAAAGACTGGACGCATGAAGGCATCATCAAACTTACGCCAGTAGTAGTGAACTGTGTGGGTAGGTGTGGTTAAAAGAGCACGTATGCTGCCTGGACGAGGCATGCCGTGGCCAACAAGGTCAGCATAGGAGTCCTGTTGGTCTTCAAGAAGTGGCACTGTCACTGATTTTGGAGTATTGGGATCTGATACTACCAGGCTTGTAGTGGGTTTTGAATGAGGCAGAAGTAACCTCATCAGAGGTTTTGTCATCAAACCGAACACCTGAACATAACCAAAATGCAAAATAACTAACATTACCGAGAAACTCAACAATTTATGTACAGAAGATACTGTGCAAGAAACTCACAGTTCGTTTGAACATCCCTCATATAGTTAAGATCTCGGCAGAATAAATCAAAAGAAGGAAACCTTTTTTGATTTATATATACCTTGAGTTTAGAACTCATCTAAATGATAGAAGTGTAAAGTACCAAGTTTATTGAAAAAGAAAGTTCAAAAACTAATAGAAGAATTGTTGTCATGTCCAATTAACCAGAAAAATTCTAAGAAATTTGTGAGAAGTCAAAATGTCTTACCACTGTGCTGAAAAGAACAACAGTTATGGTGCTGGTGATCATGAGTGCATTCTCTCGCAATTGAGTGTGTCCTGACCTCGTAAACTGCATCATCGCAAAGTTTAATCAATACATCAGCTAGAGAATTCAGCTTATTAATAAAAATTTGAAGCATCGTAAATTTTCTCATGAAGAAGTAGAAAAATATTTGAGATTCGAACATCTTGAATTCATAGAAAACAGAACTTTCCACACTTTACCTTATTGTAAGCAAGTGCCATAGATACGGCACCTCTCATGAGACCAGACCACCATATGATAATCTGAAAATGGAAGCATGGTTATGCAATTTGATTTATAAAGAAGAAGAAATTTATTACATCGAAGAATAGATAACATACTTGCTGCTTAAAGCCAATTCTCTCATTAGGAGACTTCTTAGCTAAGTTGGATAGAAAGGATAAGGGAAAAACAAAAGCTGCTCTTCCAGCCATAACCAGACCCATCAGTACCGAACTCACTGCAACTGATGTTCCAGGGCTGCAAAAATGAAAATGACCACATGTAAACAGATAATACATGGTTTTTATTGATTGTCATAATTATATATTCTGCAACCTCTAATCTCTGCAATCTTACCTGTCACTAACAAACTTCCACTTCTCAATGTCCAGGGCATCCATACCAACATAAAGGAAGATAAAAATCTCAGCTACAAATGATAAGGTGGCAAAAATGTGCCTGCATTGATTTGAACAAGTAACCAACAAATAAGGCATACGACTAATTCCATAGTTTTTGTCAATAGCATAAGATCACTGGCTTTTGACAGCCTAGTACAATCTATGAATAAGACATACTTAGTAGTAACTCTTGAACTCTCAGTCACATTATGCCAGGTGTAATGGGACATCACAATCCCGCAGAAAAATACCGTGAGAATGCCACTCAAATTGAACAGCTGCAGGACACAACATCAGACAGCAATATGTTAATATACAGAGAAATCAAAGAAGGGCATTCAGGAAATTCCAAAGTTGTTAAGAAATCTTACTTCAGCCATCATATATGAAAGGTATGCCATGAGAATCATGAGAGCGACCTCACGATCTGTTGAGTGCCTGGATCATGTCATATATTGAGAAACTAGTCACTTATTTGTATTTCTATTCTGCGATGGTATAACTACTCTTAAAAGAATTGAGTAGTTAAATTCCGTATAGCATAAAATTAACCATATAGTATACGATAGCAATTGTTCTTTCTCATTAACAATCTTCTACAAGATGGTACAGGTTGTTATAGGAGGAGACTCAATGTTTGAACAGAACCAATGGTCATTCTTTCATGGTTTAATCAAGAATCTATATCCTTTGATTGGTTCTAATTTTATTAGATGAGGCTGATGATCAGATTGCTTCAGGTTCTAATGTCAAATATCTTGTTCTATATAGGGGTGTCATTTAAGTGTACATTGAACCATGAAAAAGAAACTGCTGACATTTTAAGTCTAAAATCCAAGGAATTTTAATGTGAACACTACTAATTTAGGAAAAAGCAAACGCCCAAATAACAATAACAATATACCTGCCAAAATACAGCTTTTTGATAATGTAAGCACTGAGCAGGCCAGTCTGTAAGACAAACAAAGTTGTTAAAACAGCATAGGGTATTAAATGGTTTATACATATGTACTCAAACAAACGAGTTACGGACTTACAATCACCCCGAGCATGGTGCTTGCGAAAAACAGATAAAGGAAGTTTCCAATAAACTGCAAAGCTATTCTGGTGTTGATATGAGTGAGGTCAAAGCTCTGGATTGCATTGAAAAGCACCACCGAGGTAGCATCATTAACGACACCCTCCCCAAATACCAGACTGTAGAGTAAAGGTGTCTCATCCTGATTAAGCACCTGCACAACCAAACAAACAAGTCTGATTTTGTTAGCATCATTTATCTTAATTGTTTGAATTTCTAGAATGCTCTTGCAACTTTGATAAGTGACTTACCTGCAACGTGCACACAGAATCTGTTGCGGCGAATATTGCACCAATTGCTGAAAATAAAACACTAAAACAGTAAGACACCTCACAGGATATACAGCAACCCTAAAAGGAGGGAGAGATAAGGATAATACCTAAATAATCTCCTATATCAATGAAACCGATATCCAGTTTTTTAAAGAACTCAATAACACCTGTGTCAAGGAACAAAGTGACAATCACAATGAGCCCAAATTAAGCTTTCGTAGCTATAATCCAACTAAAACAAGGTGCTAATGACAGAAAAATTCAAGCGTCAGAGAAATTTTAATCAAGCAATCCTCTCCATACTCTTTCTCCCTATGAACAAGCATGCACACAAGGAAACCTGAAACCAAGAGACACCTCAGAAACCTTTTGAACAGAAATTCTAATCGAAATTGTTTTAAGCAATAAATTTAGAAGAAATAAGCAAACTAATAAAATCTATTAATATTCACTGTTGCTTCTCAGAGAAGGTGCAACTAATGCATTATCCAATACATCAGCCTATGCCTTCATAAATGATGAGATGTTATGCCTTCATACAACTCAAGATGCATTACATGTAATTCCCACACAGAGAGAAAGAGAGAGAAAAATTAATGAATATACCCAGGGATATGACGGCACAGGATATTAATGTGCCAACAGCACCAAACAGCATGATAGTCATGAAGTTACGAAAAAATTGCTTCTTTTTCACCTGAAAGCTGACATATCCAAAAAAGACATGAAACTCATGTATTAGAAAGAAATAATTAAAATAGGAAAAGGATTAATGACACAAAAACTCACCCTGCATTAAATATAATGGGAGGCAAAAGATATATAAAGAACAGATCTTCACTGAAGACAAACATATGTGAGCTCCTTCCCCCCGTAGCCAGCAAAAAGACCCCACCTGTACAAACACCCTGCCACCAAGCCAAATCAATTAGTGCTTGAAATCAAGTATACTAGCCAAATACTAACAATAAAATAGAAGAAAAATACCCAAAAATCCTAGATATGACCTCAATGTCTCCAGTTGTTGATCTTAATGCTATGACTATACTGAATCCAAATAGACTTCAAGAAACTTAAAACTACACTAAAATTTCTGCATAACCTGCCATAAACCGACATTAATTAATATCCTACATAAAATATATTAACCAACCCACCAGTCTTATTATTTTTTGGATCTCAAAATTCTGCACCTACTTAAATCACTAGATTCAATTAAAACAGTCATCTCTTCTCTTTTATTTTATTTTCACTTTTAAAAAAACTTAAATTACACTACAGTGTAAACACACCTTGCCATCAATCCAAACTGAGTAATATGTAGATCAAACAACCTATCCATCCTAGGGATAAAAATTTGAGTGTATGTTTCTATTTTCTCAACATTTAAGAACTTAGAATTAGACTAATATAGAATGCATGCACAGCTTGCCACTGACCCACATCAATTAATGCATAAACCAAATATATCAAACAACCCATCAATCTTAGTTTATTTTTGGGTCTCCTCAAAATTGTCGACTTAAGTAAGCCTACTGAAAGGAATTATTACACTCAAATAAAACATCAGCGATATTATTACTTTCTTCATTGTATTAAACCAAACCAGGAAAAGAAAATGTAAAGTATAGAGAACTGACAATCAGAAGAGCAGTAATGGATTCGTTCATCCATCTATTTTCTTCAAGAAGATGGCCAATCACAATACAAGCACAGAGAAGCGCGACAAACAGGTTCATCGAAACCACAGAGGTGTGATCAGATGTGGTCAACATTTGCAATTTCGACACGACATGACTGATTGCTCGATCCATTTTTGCACCAGAGCCTTCTAATTGACCAACCAAAATCAACAACAAGAAGAAGAAGCACTACAATTAACTTTTAACTTTCTGCCTTCCACAATTCGAAGATTTTGATTCCCTCCGAACAACAGAATTTCCAAAAATCTGCATTAAAACACAAAATTCAGATCAATAAATGCAATCATTATACAATAAGCTTCCCAGCAATAACTACAAAATCAAATACAGAACGGAACCATATATAAAGAAAAATAAATGACAGATAACAGGTTTTTGAATCTCAAATGACTCAAAAAGCAAAATTGGAAGGAGATTTAACGAATAAATTTGCAGAAACTATATTTGGTAGCTGAAAGAATCTTTCCTTTTTTTTAATCTAATTCAGCTAAAAATTGTAAGTTTTTGACGCGAATAATAGCTCCGAGACCGAAATTGAGAAGAGATTACGGGAATAAACATGCAGAAAGTAATGTTTGGCTGCTGAGAAAATCATTTCCTACAAAAAAATTTTATCCCCTTTTCTCGTTAGCCGGAACCCGCTTACCTTGGCACTTCTCATTCCAGGAGAGAAACTAACGAACCGGACGTGTACGGACAGTTCAACACGTCTATGCAAATAGTTGAAAACGCAGAAAGAAAGAAGAGAGAGAGATGAATATATTTATATATTATTAATTTTATTCAGCTCTCGGCTTTTTTTGATTGACAATAAAAACAAAACCAAATTAAAAAAAAAGAAAAACAGTACGTAATCGGATACATATTAATCAATTTTTTAGCTTTTAAGATAAAATTTGAAATTTCTGGAAGGAGAGAGAAAATCGTAGGAATGAGAGGAGGCGTGCGGTGCGGGGAAAAAGGTTGGTAAAGTCACAACGGGAGAATAGATGAATCTTCAACCGTTGATTTTGATTACTCTATTTTAGTTGGACGGATTGGATGGGCCCGTGGATTTTACTAGGGTGGCCAGAAGGGAAGTTGTTCCGAATCCTACGGCGGTAGAAAAGAGTCGTAATAACTAAATAATACAACGGTTTTTTAAATTAAGTAGGTGTTAGAAGATAATGCTTAAGAATTTTCTTTTTTTTTTTTTAAAAAAAAGAAATATTATTAAAATAAAATTGAAAATTAAAAAAAATAATCGATACAGAGACTCCATCAAACGAAAGACTAATCAATTCGCACAAATGTAAACTTGTTTTTTTAATTTTTGTTTAGCTTGTATTATAATATTAGAATAGTTTACTTCATTCCTTTTCATATTAAGCGATAATAATTAATTAATTGTGAGAGTTCCAATTCTAAACCTTTGATATGCACAGTGGAGAGGAGAATCATCAATCATGCCAAAACACTATAGAAGATTCCTTCAAATTTTGATGCCAATTTTATTTGATTCCTAATGAAAATAACATTCCGATCCCTACAAACTCTTCTAGTTTTGAAATAAAAAATTTAATCTCTCCATTTTATATAAAGTAGATCCTGACTATGCCGTGTAACTTAGGAAGTATTTCTTTAGTCAGGCACTAGTTAGTCTCACCGTCTCAGGGATCTATTTAATATAAATAGAAACCTGTATTCTTTCATGACAAATATCAATAAAACAGGGGAAGCAAGTGTTATTTCACATTAGATATTTGCATTTGATATTATCAATTCATATTCTGACACCAGGGCGACATAAAGTGTGCCTGGAGGTGGTGACGGGTCCATGCTGTATCAGGGTCGGGTCAAATTCTAACCATTAACTGGAACTGTAAAAGACTAATAATAATAGTTAATATAGAGACAATAAGCCAGCTACTTTGATTTTGACAGACCGTCGGTCACGGCTGGATCCACCAATAAATGGAAAACTTCCAGTACTTCTTTCTAATTTTGCAGCTTTTTCCATTTCCTGCTTGCTTTCTTTTCATACTGCAACTCTTTTTAACCAAACCGCAAACACCCCATACCCTTTTTTTTTTTTTTTTTTGGCTTTTTCTACATTATTAATTTTGGCCACGTTTCAGGTCACTTCATCCACAGTATATATGAATGAATTCTATGATAATATCTTTTAGATATTTCAGTCCACAACATACATACAATAAAATAATAACATTAACATCTTTGAATTTTCATAATTTTTTTTAAAAAAATACGCATATCTTTTTAGAATAAAAGTGTTTTCAATTAAGTATCAAAAAAATTTGTCAGAAACATTATAAAAGTCAAATATCATATTATAAAATAATTATAAGACTACCAACCTTACTTTACCAAATTGAATACTTGTTAATAAATAGAAAAACATAAGGAGTGGGCCCAAAAATGAGTTTGTCTTAAATTTGCACTTGATAATTGTAATCTTGTTTTGTGCTAATACTATTAGGGCTGCATAATTGAAATTAACTAGATCTTGATCTTGAGGTTCAGGTTGTGCCACCTCAGGAAAGCGATTTTTGTTTCTGGTTCTTCATAGCACGAAAATCTCGGGCAAGTTCACATGGATATTAGCCACGTGTTATGAGATAAAGTGTAGAAAGATGCTTTCGGAACTATATGCAATGAATGTTGCCATGGGATCCCGTGATCACGTACATGTTATGATAAGCACGTGAGGATATTGTATTTCTGTGATAAGGAAAAGTAGATGTGGATAAAGAGTACATATCCAATGCAATCTGATCTTATTATTATGATTATCATATTTATAATTTAGACTTATTTATTAAATTTATACATAATTGAATCTCTATAGTTTTACAAAGTTAATGATTTATTCCTTAATTTTTTAATTATTTTAAAATTATTAGTTGATAAATTTTACTTTTTAAATATTTTAACTTCCAATTATACATTTTTGTTTGGACCTAAAAGAATCTACACATCTTATATACAATCCTGTAGCAATTAGATATAATGCTTGAAAATAAAATATTTTATTATTCTTTTGTAAAATGTTTATTTAATATGATTTTACATTCAACAATGCAAATTAATTGAAGAGAAGAGATTAACAAATTAAATACAAATATAATATATTATATATATCTATTAGAAATAGCGTACAACGACGCAAACAAAAGAGAGAGAATAGTTGAATTCAAAAATTTGTAAGATCTCTGCACTTCCATCCATAAATTTGGTCAAATATTTGGACATGGAGAGGAACATTGACATTCCTTTGAATTGTATTTGTATAGTATTCACACTGATTCACTCCTCTCATCCACTTGTATCAACATCGATGTATAATTAATTAATTACCTAATAGTAATTCTCTATTTGCTGTAACAGCAGTAACACAGTTACACAGCAGCAAATTTCCATCGGATTCAATCAAGTAATCGCAAATCATCGTCCTGTTGTATATATTAATTATTATGGATGTATTTTCCAGCCTCTGAGTGCAACGTTGAAGGACATTACAGCACTTTGAAAGACAGAACTAGAGAACTCCATCTATGTATTCTACATCGTGACCGCACTGGGTACTAATGCCTCTGATTTGATAGCAAAGGAAACTCGGATGAGGAAAACTAGGCTAGATTGATCCACCTTTCATCTCCAGGTATACATATATTTATGACGGTACGTTTTCTGAAAATATGCTCTTACTACAAAATTAAACCTTGCAATCTGGAGTATCCAGAAATGTGGTGGATGTTGCTTTATCATCATACATCATTCGGAGATTTGGTAGGGGAATGATCTGATTAGTGAAGGGATTATATATAGAAGAAAAGTTTTGCACTACTCTTGATGAAGAAATATGCTTCTTCTGCTTCGGCTAAAAATATTTCCACCCACTTTAAATAAGCCTAAAAGTGAGATACTTATTTACCATCCGAGTGAGGGCCGTTCAGCGGGCTTTAAGCCTAAAATGGAACTGTAGATATGATCAGATGATGTCTAGTACTAGTTTTAGTTTGTTAACTGTAAGAATTAAGCGTATAAAATGAAAACACAGTAAGTTTTTATCTTGGATTGGAGAAATTAAAAACCAAGAGTATTAGTGGTGTTGATTGAAAAGTTTCTTTTTACATCTTTTCTTGATCTGTTTAATGGATTAACAGGCACATGAGAGAAAATTAAAGCAATTAATTATTGTTCACTTGGGTGCTTTATATATATTTGGGCACAAGGGAAGAATAAATGCCTTCAAATTCAGTTAAACAGCTTTCTGTATGAGCTTTGAGGTGATTTTCATTTTTATTTTCTTGTCCAGAACAGACAATGATGTTTGATATTTTGGTGAAACTATGATATATCATTATATTCGAATTTACAATGCCAATTCATGTACATACATTAGCATGTTCTTTGGTTAATTTGGTTTTAAAGGTATTATTACTGTTTGTGAATGTTCCTGTTCTAATTAAGTTACAGATTGGGATCACGAGTTGCAGAGGTTTTTGTCTTTCTTGCATATGTGTGTGCGCTTTTCATTTTTCATTAGATTGCTTTGGTACAAGCCATTTTCCTTCATTTTTGAGCTGTTAAGTGCTTTTTCTTTTTGCATTAAATCAGTAACAAATACTTATTGGATAGATGATTTGGTAAGTAATTATTTCTCTTTCAGTAGTGTTTCTGTTTGTTTTCCAAATAATAATATTGTAAGCTAGGACATAGTTTACTTGTGGTAACTTGCAACTAAACCTGAGAGCCAAGGAATGGATTTAGGGGCAGTTAAAAGTAATTTACGGTTAAAATCTTACATATTTGATTGTGGGAAGCACCTTCATGCTCCTATTTTCCCTTGATCTGTATTTTTAATCCTTCCCTACGATTGGTTTTTGATAAACTTGGTCTAATTTCTGTTGGCATTTGCACTGCCTAAGAAAGATCACGTTTTCTGGAATTGAAAAACTTGTGAAGATATTCCCATCAAAATAACAAGTTTTACACCATTTATTTGTACGGTTATAGAATTTCAATCAGTTCAAATCTGGCCTAGGTCACGTTCGGATATTTTTGCCTAAGTAAACTGAATAAACATATATATATATATATATATCATTTGTCAGAAGGAATGACTGATAAAACCAACAGAAGAAAAAAGAAAACAAAAACTGTACGTGTATTAGCTACCTTAGTCGAGAAAGTTATACACAACAATTTTCGTGAGATGTCCGGATTCCCGATTATAAATTTGTGAAATTTTTGCACATAAAGAGGAATTGCAACAGTTCTCATGATTCACTGTTCTCATCATCCAGTGGACTTGGAGAGAATATTAATGATGTATAATCATTCAAGAATAATGATCTACTGTCCAAAGTTATACTCTCTAATCCAATTCATGCATCATGATCTGATCTGACTCTGATTGGTCTAGCCTGAAAACAGAATATTCGTTTGATATATTGTATCAAATTTCGACGCTAAAACCACGACATAGTAGCAAATTTCTACCGGATTCAATCAAGTAATCGGAAAAACTGTTGTCGATTTCTTTGTTTGGATATGAAATTAATTTCCCCACTTTGAGTGCAGTGTTGAAAGCAGCTACAGCACTTTGTTGTTAAGAACAGAACAGGGCATGGACACCCTCTACATATTCTATATTCCATTCGCATGCCACAAAAATCTGACAATCTGGAAAAGTCCGCAGAGGTTGTAAATATTGTTTTATCATGAAATTAAAAGCCAGTTTCAACCTGGGTAGTAGGAGTATATATATAAGAAAAATTTTGCATTAGTCAGTACAAAACTGAACTTGATTATGTTATTAGGATTCTGGTGTTATTAGGAAACTGTAAACTCTAATACTTCAGCCATAAAAAAAATATAAGATCAGATAGTAAAAAAAATGAGATATATATATCACCTAATTACTATATATTATTCTCTATTACAGATTTAATTTTGCATCTCCTGTATGATAAAAACATGACATTTCTCAAAAATTCGTTTTCATCTCCAAACAGGTTATTTTTGAATATATAGCAGAAGAAAATAAAGAATTTGAATACAAAATTTGAAATTTAACATGAATTGTATATGTAATACTGTACGAATTTCTAATTAAAGAAAAAAGATCAGAAGAAACCGCGACGCTTTCCTTCTATCCAGAGGCTCACCCATCCAGGATCGATGATCCAAAACACCCTGTTTACAAAAATTTACGTGGGTCGACCGTTCACTCATCAGCCAATCGGAAGGAAAATAAACAAATAAATAAATAACAATCAGATCATGCGAAAAGAATTTTACCCGCGGCATCCATATCGAAGAACTTGTATGCAATCTCAGTGTCCTTCTTCCCCAGGCTGCTGCAGCTTCTCTCTTTCTACCTCTGAATCTGAATGTTCTTCCAGCTGAGCCAGCTGCAGAGTGGCAGGGGCAGCGACGTCTGATCTCTTTCTATCTCTGAATTATGCTCCTCTTCCTCCTTATCCGGCACTCTTTCTTTCTTCAAATACCTCTCTTGAGTGTTGTTTGCGACAAGGCTACCGTGTGCATATTTAACTGCAAACGCACGGACTGTGAAAAGTAATAAAGTGATAAATTGAACCCTAATATTTCTAGGGTTTAGAATTCACTTACTAAACCCTACGTCTTTCCTAATTAACCATTGTTAATGCGTTCCACTTCAATTTACTAATCACTGGTTATAAAACGACCTTATTCTCTCTTTCTCAAGTGTCGAACAAAGTCTTATGTATAACTAATACTACTCATATCCTTACCTAACTTGGTCAAATTACACGTTCGTTAGTTCTACCATTAATTAACTATTAAGGACTTGATCACCTCCCAATCTCACAATAACCTAAGTTTCAATTTGATTATCAAGGTATTGATCTCCTCTAGGTTTCACAACTACTTAAATTGTATTTGCTTAATTTGATAAATAAATTAATCTCTCATGAATCAATTTATTCATTATTAATCAACTAATTCATTAATTAACAAATTAGAGGCATTAAACGAAGGCAAACTCAAGTAAATAAAATTGTACTAACATTAACAAACTGCTAATAAATCAATACATAGTTCAAATAAGCTACATCAATTAACTATTAAATTATTGTTTAAATTAAATTAAATTAATTATATTATTGTTTCCATTTTTATAAAAATAAAAATTGTGTTATTTATATATTGGTTAACTATTTCCTTATTTTGTTAATCATCAATGCAAACATATAATCAATTTGGTTATTTAACTTAATTGAAGTCCCTTGTCACCACCAATATCATATTGCATAAAAAATATAATTAATTAAGAATATATATATAAATATATATATATATATACATGCGTGCATTCGTGTACGTGTGTGTATGTGTGCATGCTTGTTTGTGTTTTATTAATTATAATATTTATTTAAAGGGTATAGTGTTTGGCACTATCTTTTAAAATAAATTATTTTCACTTTTTAAAGATATTTAAGGAAATAATCCATGAAAATTTAAAGACGGCTATTAATTTTTGTTAAAAATTAAAAACAACAAATTAATTAAATATATATAAAAAAACATATCGGGAAGTTTTCCGATATATATTAACATATAAACACATTGTAATTTTTGTATGATTGTACATAAAAGTTGTTTTTCTCATAAAAAACATATCAATGAATTTAATTTTTTCTGAAGCCAGTTTGTGAACCAAATTGTGGCACCAAAATTTTGTAATGCAACTCATATTATATATATATATATATATATATTCAAAAGTTTTGAATGGGAGTATAATAAACCTTACTCATGCAACATCAAACTCTTATCGTTTAGTGTTACTCGAATTTAAAATGATTTGAAAGCATTAAGCATGACCCGAACCCCTATTTATGTATATATGATCATTTCATTTAAGAGTAGTATTAATCATCAATGTTAGGTGGTGATTGATTTTACATGCTATTTATATGTATTATATATAAAGTTCACTCTATATTTGTAGGTTTCATTAGGAGTTTAAATTAAATTCTTTTGTAATTAATTAATTTTGTATATATATATATTATCTCAAGTTTTTTTGAAATTTTTTAAATATTTGATGTGATGTTAATTAATTAAATTATAAATTTCATCGTCTCAAGGGTACTTACATAATAATTAAATAACATATTTATTTCAGATGGTGAAACTTGAGATAATGCTTGAAAAGTTGGTATACATAATGAAATTGTTCATAAATTTAATATTACTAATTCATTATACATAATTAAAAAGACTATATTAACTAATTAAGATGATCATAATAATATATAAGTGCTTGTTGATTCAACTAATAAAATATCTTCAAGTATACAAAAAGTATAAGATTCAAATCTTACTCATATTGCTTTGGAGATAGAGGTGACAAATAGGTTGGTTCGAGTGAAATAGAAGCCCAAATTGGCTAACATGCTAGGCCAATTCAGCCTGAGTCAGCCTGCGGGCCATTTGACTAAAGTTTGACTTTGTTAATATAAATAAAAAGTTTACTTGCACACAATTTAAACATAAGACTTGGAAGACAAATAATTAAATGTGTGATTACATTACCATTACACCATTCTCATTCATTTGGAAACTTATATAAATAAATAATATTTAATTATAAGTACATATTTAATTTATATTATTAATAATAATATATTTAAAATCATTATATTGATAAAAAAAATTTATAGTCTGAGAAAATTTAAATTTAATAATTATAACTATTATTTCTTTAACAATTATTTAAAAATAATTTTAAATTATTATAATGATATAAAATAATTTTTATAATTTAAATTATAAAATTATCTTATATAATAAAAAATTTTATAAAATGAAGAATATAGTGATCAAAATTTCAAATATCACAAATTTAATATTAAAAGTTAATAAAATCATCAAAATATTTATTCTTGTACATAACATTAACAATCATTTAAGTAATTTATATTTATGAAAAATATTATCACTTACAATAGATAACGAATGATTGTGAGTGAAAAATAGAGTGGTGTAGGCGACTCATATCCTTTTTAAATTAGGGAATAGAGATTTAAAAATCCATACAATAATTTATTTAAGCTTAATATAATTTTAGAAAATATTAAATTTATTGATTTGAGTACATATTTAAAGTATTTAACAAAAAATAGTTCTATAATTACAATATTAATTTTATTATCAAAAAATGTATCATAAATTTTTAATTTTCATCAAAGTTCATAATAGAAGTCAAATTTATTATATCTATTCAATAACAATGAATTAATTTTTTATACATGAAATTATCATTTCACATATTATCAAAAATAAATATTTAATTTTTTCATAAAATAATCGATAGATTAAAATAACTGATAACAATTATCAATTTGATAATCATCAATTATTATTTATTAATCATAAATAAAATATAGTAATTTAATATTATATCTAAAAAAAATTAAATAAAAACAATAACTAATTACATTATTGGATTATAATTTAACCAAAAGTTCTAAATATTCATACTGACAAATAGAATGAAAATTTATATTATGATATCAATCATACTTAGTAACTTGTATAAATGTTATTTTATTAATAATCACAATTAAAATATAGTAATTAATATTATAGTAATCAATAAATCATTATAATCATATTAATACATAAATTATATAAGTTAATAATATATAATTAGAAATGTATCAATTAAATTTAATATTTTGTTCCAACAAAATTTTTGGTACTAACAATATTTTATATGAAATATTTAATTGTCTCGGTCAAATTGATAATTGTTATTAATTATCTTTTTTGAACAATTAATTTATGAAAATAAATATTTATTGACATTTAAAAATTATGATATTAAAATATAATTATTTTTCCTTCAAACTATTATAAAAAAATAATTGTAATAAAATTATATTTAAATAGTTGTTAAAGATAAAATTATGATTAAATTATAGAATTATTTTGTATCAAGAATAACAATTTAAAAATAATATATTTAATAAATTTACTTAATATTTATTTATTACTAAATTCGTTTATTTAGACAAATTAAATAATGAGTGAAGTTGGTCCACTAGTAAAGTTATTATTTGTGGCTTCTTAATCATGTGTTTGATTTGCAACAATTGTAAAAACAAAATTTTAATTGAAAGTCAAAGAAATCAAACCCATTGGACTCATGGTTGGGCCAGTACGACACGGGCCTGAGGGATAGAACAACTCGTCACAGGCTCATGCCAAGTCCGGCTAGCCAAGCCTAACCATCGTGCTGTGTCAAACTAGGTTAGTATTGTTCACGAACCGTGTTGACACTATTCATGAACCGGATCGACCTAACCCATTTACCACTTCTATTTAAAGATGAAATAGTTTATTTGTTTTAAATTTAAAAGTAGAAGGAATATCACTTGAAAGTTAAAGAAGTCAAACCCATTGGGCTTGTAAGTGGACTGACACGGCACGAGTTTGAGGGCTAGAATGACCCGTCACGAACTTGTGTCAAGTCTAGTCAGGTTGGCCCAACTATTGTGCCGTGTCAGATTAAATCAGTACTATTTACGAACTGTGTTGACCTTATTCATAAACTGAGTTTGTGTCAAATTAGACTGACCCGACCCATTTATCACCTCTATTTGGAGATGAAAGAGTTTATTTATTTTAATTTTTTTTTAAAAATTTAAAAGTAGAAGCAACTTCAATGTAGAAAATAAATAGATTGTGGCAACATTAAAATGTAACTTTTATTTTAAGTCATAAATTACTTGGACTATGTAAAGAGAGTTAAAGGAATTAAATATATTTTTTTCTTACATTTTTTTCTTTAACACTGACTTAGAATATTTTAGATATATTTGTACATTTAATTGCGTATAAAGGTAATATTGAGAATTTGGTATGTCAAAATTGGAAAATTAATTAAATGACCGTTGTTTTAGTTTCAATATAAATATATATAATTTTTTACTAATTAAAAATGTTAATATCTTGTTAATTTCCATGATGCATGTGTTTGGTATTAATTAAACTTGGATACGATCGTAGGTACGTATTTGTAGATGAAGAAAAATTAATACATAATGAGCCGAAAGGAAAATATTCAGTAATTAAAGGCAGGCAAACATTCCAGAATCAGCAGGAAAAACGACGTCGCTCCGGAGGACGCACCCTAGCTACGCCGCATTAGATATTGCAAGGAAATATGACCCCTACCTCATTATAAATGCAGGCCCGACAATAGGCAAACAAACCCAAAACTGTAAAAACAAATTCCAATTTGACCGTTTGGTTATAAATAATTCATCCAAAAAAAGAAATGAAACAATGAAATTAAATTTTTCTTAAGTGGGTTTGTGAATTACCAAATTGTACGATGGAACTCATCATAGAAAGAAATAGAATCTTTTACATATAAAAGAAAAAGAAGAAGAAGAAGAAGAAGAAAACTTACATGGAATATGAAAGGCAGCCAATGAACAAAAAAGGTAATCCCAATCCAATGCTGATGCACCAGCACGGCGGCCATAACGACAGATTTTCCAGTATAATCTCTTCCAGACGCCGTCCAGACATCTCTTTTTATAAATTTTTTTTTTTCCTCTCAAACTTTTCTTTCTTTACCAATATATGTATGAACAAGATATATATATATATATATATATATATATAAGTTTAGACTTTTATATATGACGTATCAGCTGGCAACGGTAGAGCTAGCTGATTGTGAAATGATTACGAGTGCGTTATATGTGGACTTTTGGCCTGTTAATAAAATTAAAATGGGTCGGGTTGCGTAATCGCAATGCCTAGCTTTTATACGTTCTTTTTTAATTTGTGCTAAACTGCTCACAATGCAAACATCATCACAATGGTTTTGATTATTGAGAAAGGTTTTGACGACGGTTGGTTAAGTTTTGTTGTTGTTTTTATTTATTTATTTTTTTTTTTTCAAAAGGTTGAGGTGACTTTATACTTGTTTATCTTCTTGCAAACTCAACTCTCCTGGTTGCTTGAGAATAGATGGCTCAACTGCAACAAAATTAATATTAGCCAATATTATTCTTTTGGTTTACCCCTACTTTTCGTGAGAATTATGGCGTTAGTTGATCTTTTTGCCTACCACATAGATAGCTTCATTACTTCTCTTCTTTCTTTTGGTGGGATATTATTCAAAGATTTAGTTAAGAGTACTTATCAAACTATCTAATTGATATTTAATTAACTGGCGAAACAATGCACCAAATGCAAGTTTAAAGGATGACCAGAAACGATGTCGCTCCGGCCGGACGACCTTGCATGCCTCCGATATTAGAGTTTAGAGGTACTCTTCATCGAACCCCGCGCAGAATCTTGAATCATAACCTAAACAGAAAGTCCAAAATTTTCAAAGCAAAATATATAGTTCTAAAAAAAAAAAAAATCATATATATTTCTATTAAAATTAAAGGTTTTTCGCAATATATAAAAAAATAGACTCGATTATATTGGCCGTACATATAATGCACCAACATATATATATATTCAACCAAAAACAGAAGGTCCATATATGGGACAACATATATATATATTCAACCAAAAACAGAAGGTCCATATATGGGACAACATATATATATATTCAACCAAAAACAGAAGGTCCATATATGGGACAACATATACATATATTCAACCAAAAACAGAAGGTCCATGAGACGACATTCCTCCGACAACCTCGGACGTGCATGCCTGCCCCATCTCTCCTTCTGTCTGTCTAGTAATAATTAAATAGAAAATGTAACGGTTATATATAACATATATGCATACATGTAGTGTTATATAGATATATATATATATATATAGTGATTTGGGTTCAAGAAGGTTAATTTATACTAAATTCTGTCCCATATAATTAGTCAATTTAGTTTTTTTAAAGTTTATATTTAAATGTGTCTACCAACTAATTATAAAGATTTTATATTTGATTAATACGTAATGTATTTACAAAGATTGACGTATAGACCCACGTAGCACGGTTTTTAGACTATTAACCGTGGAAGACGGTGAATGTTGCTGAAATATGTAGGGTAAATCTTGTGCACGTAGCTTAATTATTAATGATTATTTTCTCACGACGTGGACACCCATTATTTATGTGTTTTTAACCTTTTTTTTTTTTTTTTAATTTTGGGTAGTAATATTTTCTTTCATCAAGTGGGAATTATATAGTCAACGAACTAAAATTATAGTATTTTATTTAAACTAATAAATTAACATTTTATCTTATATTTTGTTCAACCAACTTGATTATGTACAGTAATTTATACGTTATTATGATGTTGCTAGCTTCGATCAGCTCATGTCAATGAATTCATTAATCTTAATTTAAAATATCCAGACTTTAGGAATAAATCATATATATGCTGATCAGGACATAAAAATGGGAATGATTTTTTTTTTTTTTAAAAAATCTTTTTAAATAGTAGGTAATTAAATATAAATTAAATTAGTTTTCAACTTAAATTTCACACTTTTGAGGATGAATTAATCCATTATATCCTAATTAATTCGCAGAAAGCACGGGTAAAAAACTATGAACAATTACTTGAAAAATACATACAACAATTAAAATAAGAATTTCTAAATTTCGTTTAGCTAGGTTAAATTAATTCCTAAAAGAGCACCGCCACTACAGCAACAACAATAATAACAATAGTAATAACTCAGGGTAACACAATAAAAAATAAAGAAATAATTTAAGGAACAATATTATTTAGCTTATGATAAACCACACTTAACTTATTAATACTCATCATTTCGACGTTAAATGATGACCCTATATATATATATATATATAAATACAATTTGACAGGGAATTATATATTTACTAAAGATTATTATTATTATTATTATTATTATTATTATTTTTTTTTTTTCTTCAATAAATATTCAATTCCGCGCTGCTTAACACGTTCAGCGACCTCTTCCCTAGCATACCCACAGCATAAGCAGCAGAGGCAAAGCAAACTGCATGTTCACAAACTCATAATTGATCAATATATATTAATCAGGGAGATTCATACATAGATCCATAGCAAAATTAAATAAATATATCGAATAGTTGTAACCTTACCTTGAAAGTAAAACGCAGCATGCACCAACAAGAAAGGACTCGCACGTGCACCCTTCTTCCTCCTCATGATCATCAGATACTACTGGTTTCTTCTCTTTCCTGTCTCTGACCCTGACGTCGGTAATGAGTTGTCTTCTTGATGAACCGATCTTGGCAGTGCCACCTCCTCTTGTTCTATCCCCGAACCCCTATTCCTCATACGGCAGTGGCATCTCTTTCTATTTTTTGTCTCTAATTAATGCTCTTCCCGCGATCTAACGATCATGGCATATATATATATATATATATATATATTTTAATTTGTGTTTTTCAATCCTTCAAATAGGAAACTACATGTATTTTATTTATATATACTTGGAATACATGCAACCTGCTTTCTTTTTTCTCTATTTTTATAGTTGGTATTATTATTATTTACTTATATTACAATCACTGAATTATTACAAATATATATATATTTAATGGTTTACGAATGAGAATAGACATATGTATATAAATATAGGATTGCAGATCCTTTTCCATATATTTATTTATATATATATAATCTACCAACTACCAATTAATTAATGAACTATACATTTATATTTAAGTACTGATATTAACAACAATTTTTTTTAAGATTCCGACTCGACGACGACACCATACAAGATTACTTTCATCGTGTTACTGTACAAAATATTTAAGTCCGAAAAATGTCTGCGTTATTTTCATTTTCGTATGGACAGAAGATATTGCTTGTATTTAATTAAGAGATCGAAATTAAAATATGTGCTTAATAGAGTCATCTACCGGCTTAAATATTCAAATTTAAATATTTTTTAATTTTTTTCTATTAGAACGTACTGTCAAGATTTCATGCTTAAACTCTCAGTATTTGATCTGTATGAATTTCTGTTTTAGAGTTTTCTTTTTTTTTTTTTAATTTTCTCATTTTTTTTTTCTATTAGGACGTATTGTCAAGATTTCATGCTTAAACTCTCAATACTTGATCTGAATGAACTTCTGTTTCAGAGTTTTTTTTTTTCTCTTTATATATATATATAAAGAGAGAGAGAGAGAGAGGGATATGTTAAAGACTAAACTTTATAAATGCAAATGGTACAATGTCAAGTCGATATCCATGCTCACCGACGAATTATAATAACATATCCGAACTTATAAAATAAAATTAAAATTTTTTAACGAAATTATTATAAAACAAAATTTCAGTATCACAAGTTGTTGCAACGTATTACTACAAATAGCAGTACTACATAGTATATTGCAAGTTAAGGTCATGATGGTTAGTTAGCAAAATAACGAGTATCTTTTTTTTTTTTTAATGTAAAATTAATGGGTTTTACTTGTGTGATAATGATAATTACATATATATAAATCTATATTATGAGTAGTTATAATGTGGACTTTTTAAATATATCTTTTTATAACTTTTACAATTGTATGTAGTTGTGCCAATCTTTATTAATTTTTTGCTCGAATAAAAAATGACAAAACAAAAAAGGAATATCTATAAATTAAACAAAGAAAGTAAATATCTAACTAAATTGGAGATAAACAAAAGAAACTGCATATTTTAAAATTTCAGTATTGTTCTTATAAACCAAACATCATAATCATACATAGCCGCAGCACTAACGGAAAGCATCAAGAAGAAGCAGTAGGATCGGCAGGAAATCTAACGAAATGATCAGAATCGCGGGGGCCCAGGTGGGCCAGGTGGGCCGGGCGGCCCACCAAACATTGGGCCGCAGCAGCTCTCAAAAATGCAACAGCAACACAGCACATAGAGACTGTCGACAAAAGTAAGCTCAAGCTCAGATCAGTACTTATTACACGGAATAAAAAAAATCATCAGATCTCTCTCTCTCTCTCTCTCTTTTTAAATAAAAATTTTCGCATTTTCAGCTGTTTGAAAACTGTATATAACACAATCAAATTTCAAAGATAAAATATACTCAAATTTAGAAAAATAAAAATTAATGGTGGACCTTGAAAATATTGCTAGCTAGGATTAGATAGATCACAACATAAATTATAATGACTTGTTCATATTCATAACGAAAATAAACTTACCAGGAAGAAATAAGGCGGGAGAGACCACCGCAAAGAAAATCAAAGCAACCACAACCGGGGCCTCCCGGACCCGGCGGCGGTCCCCAACCCGGCGGTGCCATCTTTCTCTCTAAAAGTACTCTGCGTTGTGTTGTTATATAAAAAATGCATGCAATGAAAGAATTACATATGCCGATGAAATTTCATGTAGATATTGGTTATGTATTTATAGATGGAAGAAAGCAAATGAGAGAACTTAATGGTTAAGGATGGTGGTAGGACAACTCAATTTGAAGTGGACTAGTAAGTAAAATGGGAGTTTGCTGAAATTTGGATAGGGGAAGACTAAGACTAAGAGTCTAAGACTAGTAAGTAGGAATGTAGGATCACTTTAATTTTAGTTTCTATAACCTAATGTTCAAACTCCAAATAGTCGGTGCAATATTTGTATAAATTAAGTGTATGGCTTCATGCTACACCAATTAAGCAAACTTTGATGCTCATTTAATGGGAACAGTTGAGGACCCCACAAACAAAACTGTAATAAAATATTAAAATATTTTTATTTTTGTTTGTGCACGTAAATAAAATTCGGATTCAAAAAATTAAGAGAAAATTAATCAAAATGTCCTAAACTTAAGCTAAATTTTTAGCAACACCCACTATTTAAAGTCTGTTGTAAAAATGACCCACTTGAATTTTTTTGGACCAAAATACTTTTAATAAAAGCAAATATTGGTCATTTTTAAAAAATTTTTTGTGAGAATATTTTAGTCCAATCAAGTCATTTTTTATACAAATTTTAAATAGTAATTATTTGAGAAAATTGAATCTCAATTTTAGTTACCGTAAAAATCTCCCTTCAATTCATGTGTGTGGTATGAGTGATACTGCGTAATAATAAATTAATTAATTACTTTGCAACTTATTTTAGGGATCATATTATCATGTATAGACACTTTTTCATTGTAAGGTTATATATGTAATTACAAAAGTAATTGTTTGTAAGATAATTAAGTACATTAATTATATATTGTCTTTTAAGGTAACATTATCCATTATTATTATATTATATATATGGATTATTTGTTGAACTTGTATTCATTTAAATATTTGCCTTTCGTTTTATCTTTAATTTGTTTTATATATAATTTATTAAAAGATCATAAAGTAAAACCTTACGAAACATGTCAAGTTGATTCTGAAAAAATTTTATTAGTAGTTAATTAATTAATTATTAATATCAATTATTTGCAGCCATATGAAAAGAAAATTAAAAATAATCATTTCACATCAATGATTGTGATTCATCTGAGCACGTTTTCATTCAACCACAAATAACAAACCATCATCTTAAGCAAATAACAAATAGAAAATTTAATAAGTCGAGTCCCAAATCCAAATAAAGCAGCACATAGAAATATGTAGGAGGGATCATGGAGGTGGGGGGCCGAAACCAGGTGGCCCAGGAGGCCCAGGTGGGCCCATTGGACCACCACCAAAGCAGTCTTGTAACAACCAGCAGCAACACAGAAAGCTCAAGCTGTCAAACCAAACAAAACCAAAACAAAACCAAGATTAGCTTTTCTTTTTTAGCCACTTACAAATTTGGTTCTGTGTAAACCCGTTTAGCTAGTGTTTAGTTGCCTCAAAACCTGCCTACATTTCATTTATTTTGTGAATAATATATTTATTTCACTTCACTTCACTTCACCATTGCAACTACAAGAACAAAGGAAAGAAAAAAAAAAAAACTTAACATCTCAATTTTATGTTAAATAATTAATTAATTACTTACCACGAACCAATAATGTTACAAAACCCACCAAAAAAGTCTGGTCCGGCCGGTGGCGGTCCCCACCCGGGTGGCCCTCCAGGCCCTCCTGGTCCCATTTCTTCCTCCTCGTTGCAGTCTCTAGGAAGTCCCTACTTTCTTGTTGCTTATGTGTATGAAGATGCAAAACGTTTGAAGCTGTGTGTGTTGGTTGGGGGTGGGGGCAGAAGGTTTTATAGCAGAAGTTTATGCGTAGGAGGCTAGAAGCAACCGTCCTCATGTTATATTTAATGACATCTAGTTTCTGAGAAGAATTTCAAACCCTCAAGGCAAATCTGAGCACCTAACAGTTTCCAACTGCTATTCTTCAGTAGCTACCATTCAAGATTGAAGACTATCAAAATACGAGTGTCATTAATAAATGGTCATGTTTCTCGTGGAACAATATTATGCATTTCCCGTGTTTTTTCAGTTCATATGGTACAATAATTATTTGTTTTGGCAGCCGAATGTGCACCCGTTAATAAAATTTTAACGAGTATTAATTAATTTAACCGCTAAAATATCTAGAAATGCCACACAACACAACCCTCAAAATTACAAACAAAAATAAATATAGTTAAGCAGCCAAAATGCATTATTCATTTGAACTGCCAAAGAGAAATGCAAAGAATACAACAATCAAACTCATCTACAAAGCTCATTTCCATGTGACAAACCCAATGGATAACCAAAACCCAGTTTGATTCTATATATTTACTTGAAAATTACATCTGATGTACCTTCTTAGAGAGGAAACTGGTTACAGAATCTCTATAGAAACGTGGCCAAATAGGCTGCCATTTACTTCTATAAATGTGTGTTAACTGTTAAATAATATTCTCTTCTTCGTTAATTCATCCCTGTACATATGTTGCCAAAATCACGAGACTCAGTTCAAGAAATGCCTGCCAATCCGATTAAATCCCCCTCTTCGGTTCTGTTTTCTGGAGCATTACCTGAAATGCGTGGCCTTGCTGAAAATAGAGCACGTAAGTAGAATGCATTTGAAGAGTTGAAGAATCTCTCAAATTGAACATAAAATTTAAGGCATTTATTAGAGCGGGGAAGAGAAAAAAATGGTACATGTACGCTTACCTGAAACATTTGTGATAACATTAACGCTTTTCTGAGCAGCAAGTGCTTTCAACTTGTTCCCGCTACCTAATAATAGCAAGCTCCTCATATGTTGCTTTTGTTCCTTGGGACTAGCCGTCTTCATTAAAGCATCTTCAAAAGCAAGTAAATCTTGTTGGGTAATAGAAGGGAGAGAGAGTAGAACCTGAAAAAATCCAAGAAAATAATTCATTCCTGTAATAAACTCCATACCAGCTACCCCAATCTATATGTTACACATATTTATGATAACACAATGGATTACAACTAACCTGCCTTGGGGCAGGATCTCTGTCACACATATATATGAATATCTCACGACAGAGACCAACCAGATCAGCACTAATAATAGCATTTGACTCCAGGGCCAAACCTCCGATAATAGCAGAAAATAGATCTTTAGAAACAAACTGCCGGAGTTCCACATTATTTGATGATATAGCCAGAAGAATCACAGCAGAACAGAAGGAGGAAACTTTTGTCACTGCTTCACCATCCGTCCATGTGAAAGCTTTTAAAGAAATCTGTAACGCTGGAGCGGCAAGGCCTTTGTGCTTTAACAGGAAACTGTGAATGGATTACAATTTTCAGCCAATGTCACAATACAATAGCAACATAGATGTGAACACACTCCAATAAGTCAAAAGAAAAAGCTAGTTTTATGAGAAACAATATGCATGCTACATACCCGACCATAGAGCTTGACATAAAAGCATCCAGATCTTTCAGAGATGACATGTCCACTCGGCTGTAATGCCCTGACTGTTCTATAGCTGGAATTCCAGTATTTAATCCTGACAAGGCCATAGCAGAGAGAAGTGAACATATCTCACGAGTCAGATCCCGAAGTAGTTTCTCCTCCATTACTTCGACTTTCAAGTCAGACCCAGCAACTATGCCATGGATATCTGGAACCTTTGCTCTACCTTCACTTAGAAGACTGGACCAGGAGAAACAAAGTACTTGCTGACAGTGGATAAATAATGGGTGCAGAAGCTTTTCCAGCCAGATTTCCCACATGTCTGGAGGACAAAATTTAACCAAATGTATTAAAACTGAATGAACAAGCTGCCTTATATGCCTGAACTCCATTGACTGTATATTCTCCATCAGTGCCACAGCAACAGAATTGGAGTCCAAGGATTTAAAAAATGGATCTCCAATGGTTGCTGATAGTCCCAGTACATTATAACTGAAATTGCGGAGGCTGTGTTAGCAATAAGAGGAAAAATATAATTGAGAAACTAAAGGATAAGGTACAAATGGTAAAAGAAGAATAACTCGCTTCATTCTTCTATTAAACTCCTAAGGCTACCCCTCACTTCGCACCCTGTCAACTGATCAGGCCTTGCTTACTTACAGTCAGTATCATATAGAGCTATGACACACTTTATTAAAGTTTAAAATTATCCTAGTTGTATATTTATGTAGCTTTTCTGTCTAGAAGCATGTATATACTGGAAACTATTTAAGAGTTACTTAAAGATATAAATGGCTTGACTGGGATGAATAATGGTACATCATTTTTAACTAAAATATTAGTTAGCAGCACAACCAAAATTATACAGTACAAAATGTTCAGCTTCCAAGTTGAAACTACAATCCCAAAACCGTACTTACCCACTGTCTCTGATGCCTTTTAACCAATTTCGAATATCAGTTTCATTAGGCTCTCCATATCCTTCTTTACTTGTGTCAAATGGGGATCCATCTGTGAAAGTTAAAGTACCCTTTGACAATTTAGGGTTACCTTCCCCAAGAAGACTGAACTGCTCAACATTGCTCATGATCATTGCAGCTTTTATCTCTGCAGGCAGTATTTTAGATAGGGATAGAGACCAAATGGAATGTATAGCACGAAGCAGCTGCAGATGAAAAGAAAAAAATGCTTAGTACATTGTGCTCATGCAGAACATACTGTATTCAGATGAATCCCCATTTAGTAATTTTAAATAGTAATAAACATGAGGAAACTCAAAATAGTCAAGACATTATATCAAAACACATACTTTTAGGAGAGGAGGCAGCATCCATGAAAGATGAGAAGCCATTGGATGCATGAGAGCAGAATTTTCTGTAGAGCTGTTTTGCAAATTCAAATTGCCTTTTCTAATTCCACTTCTCTTCAGAGCCTTTTCAAAGAACGTCACAGTGTGAAAAAGTGACCACATAAATGGTGTATCAGAGCACAAACGGACAAGACCTAGTGGGTCAGATAAATAATTATTTTGCCACTCCAGCTGTGTCCATTGTTGGCTCAGAGGTTCAAGTAACCAGGCCAACACTTCTTGTTGCTGTTGAATACTGCACCAAGTTGAAAGTTTTACAACAGCACGCAAGAAGACAGATGCAAACATAGATAAAATATCAGCTTATGGTAAGTAATTACCCAGCCACAGAAGCCATAACAAGAAATGCTTCACCTAGAAGATTATGTTCACCACGAAGCAAACCACCTTCTCGTTGTAAATATGCCATTGTGTCAGCTATACCCTGTATAATAAAACAATAAAATAAAGTTCACCTAATATCTCCCTGAAAATCTTCTTTCAGTCAAAAGCATGCATATAATGTTAATAGGTTTGATGACATTATGTTTATGAGGCACAATAGTTATAATTACAATGGAGTTCATTATCATTTATTTACAATAATTTCCTATTTTGGAACTATTTCATCTTCTATTTCCAAAAAGCTCCTGCAGGAGCTATTCTATCAGTTCTGTACACAATAGTAGATCCTAATGCAGATGGAAAATTTATCTAATTTCCAGTGATTATCGGGAGTCAATGTCAACATTAGAATCCAGTGGCAACAGGAAACCTTCTTTCTGGTCATGCATGCATGAATAACTTCCAAGCATTTTGTTGGTTCCCACAAAGACTAGGCCTACAACTAGAATAGGATTAATGCTAATATCCAAGAAATTAGACTGATTAGCAAAATCATATGTCATAAACTATCACTTTCCAAATAAGAGACCCAGAAGTCACCTTCATATGAGGCAGGATGCTTTTATCAGCAGCTTTGGCTATTCTAATAAACGATGTACAAATTTGTAACCTTGCATGCCGAGCACTGCTCGTAGAGGGATCCTGGCAAGCAAACAAATGGTGGATAATGGAAAGAAAATTTAGATACATGTTCTAAGCATCATATCTAGAAATGAAGAAAAAGGTTGGAGCTTATACAAAAAAAGAAAAAAAGAAAAAAAGAAAAAAAAAGAACCTTGACAACTAAAGGAAGTGAGGTTAGAAGCTCAAATAATTTGTTGATGACCCTCCCAACAGCATCAGGGAAATGTTTGAGAAAGGGACCCAATGCATTTAAATAGTGCCCAAGAGCTTCAACAAGGGCTGGTTCAGTCCATTTCAGAGAAAGAAGTTGCTGTAGTAAACCTTCAAAGGTAACCAATATTTTCAGCAGAACCTAAAAAATGAAAATCTAAAATTTTAAATCAGACACAGAATCACAAGTAACCTTCAAATATTCTGCACAAAGCAACATGAATTTCAGAACTATTCCTGCCAAATTCATTTGATCCGTCAAAAACTGCACTGACAACATTTTCTAAAGCTGATTGCATGCTTTCCATTATAGCTAAATCCTGCATTTTGGAAAAGAATTTTTTGAATAACAAAAATTTAAGCATTAATTGAAAAGTTAAGTCTTCAACGGCTTGGAAAGTCTGATAGATAGGCATGAATTGATTCAAAAATAAGCATTCTTAGGCAAACCTGAGCAGGCATTGGAGAAATCAAGAGAACTTTAATGATTGCAGTAATTCTTTCAGAAACTTTAACACCAGCTATAAGGGGCTTGTTAGAGGCAACTAGCTTGACCAGATCCAACTGCATTAAGTAATAATGCATCAGAAACAATTCTGTTGAAAATTAAATTGAAATGACAAGGAAAGACTTAGATCTTCATAATATCTATTGGTGCACATAATATTAAACAATTATTCATGTTATTCACTTCATAAGAATGTGCAACATAATTAATCACCCTTATAAGATGTAGATAACATGAATTTGGAATGATTTAAAACTTCCACATTGAAATGGTATTGATGTAAGAGGCAGAAAACAAAAAAATTATCAGATCAATGTAGAACATACCAGTCTAGATCGATACTGGCCGAAATCGCCCTTGCCGTCAAAATCATCACTCCACAACTCCAATGCCCCCAGAGGGAATGTTGTTCCAGGAACAACTTTTTCTTTCTTGAGAGTGCGCTGGAAAGATATGTCGAGGATTGCACCACAAATATCATCATTCACAAAACTTAAAATCTTTCTCTTTTCACTATCAACCTGCCCAGAACTAGAGTCTGTATTATTAACAGCTGATCCATCTCCAGTTGAATGCACAGCTTTTGACTTTGACATGAAATCTCTCATTAGTGCCTATGGAAGAAAGCAAATGTGAGGGATGTTCAAAGATAGATATGGGATATCCAGCCTCTGTTATCAAAAACAATACTTTATAAAATTGCTCACTTACCAGCCAAAAGAACAACGATTGAAAATGAAGGGCTAGCTTAAAATGTTGAAAATACCCCAGCATCTGCAAGAACATCAGAAAGTTAAATTGCAAAATTCAACTATTATATATTAAAAAAAAAAAAAAACAGAGGTTGACAGAAGATGTTGTACAATCTATTCACGGACTGATAGCAGAGCCAGATCGTAAAGTTGCTTGTGCTTGTGCATTTAAGTCCATGTTAAACTCATGCACTAAGATTTTACAGAGATAAAAAATTAAAAAAATTGAAAAAAAGAAAAGCAAAGTTCATAAACAAAGACAGAAGGGGATTCCTTTTTCTAGTTGGTGCTTCTCATTGGCAAATAAGATATAGAACTGTGAAGAATACAAAAGCCACACGGATTCCAATATCACATTTAGATTCAGCACAAGGACAGCGCATAGACAGAGCCATAAAGGTGAATACAATGAACTGCAATAAGATTTTTCTTTAACAGCAGTAACAATATGTAGCAACAGTTTTTGTTAACAATAGTGAAAGGTAAAAGGCAACAATGTAAGATATCAAAGATATAGTTTGAACTTAAAAATTTGTATGGTAAAGTTATAAGATATCAAAAGCTAGAAATTGAACTAAGAAAATCTTTTAGAGTGAGTCTATATAATGCATACCTAAACCTTGTGAAGCAGAGATGGGGTTAGACTAAAAACATTTTTAGTGCAGCTAAGTTGCAAGGAGTTAAGACATCAAATGCAATTGTTAGATGCATGGAATTTCCATTCTGAACCAGGCAGGTGCAGACTTTGTGCTTACATCAATTGTTCATTCATAGGATTTCGATGCCTGAAACTAGAACTGCTTGATTCAATGATGAAAGAATGGGAGAAATTTTAAAGGCAGCACATATAAAAGTTCCCCATGGCTTTTCTTTAGAGCACAAAGACAAATAGCAGTAGAAAAAATGCCTCTTAGTTGTGAACATTAAGAGCAACAGTAGAACTAAGGATGCAATAAATTATATAGGAGAGGCTAAAGGATAAATTTTTGGTCAAAGAGTTGAATCAGATGCCAAATTAGATTCTCATCCAGAAGAGGACTAGGCTAAGGGAATTACCTGCTGAAGGTACAAAGACAGAACAGCGCCATCACCCGAAATACATTGCAAGTTGGAAGAACCCAAAGACACCATGCTCTCACATATATATTCAGCAAACTCAAATTCACTATCCTCTATAACTGCAGCATTTGTCCCAGATCTTAACAAAAATTCTCCAGAGACTTTCATCAGGATCTGAAAGACATCGCGCATTGCAGACTCAAATTCAGAAGCAGAGGCATCAGCAGGTCTCTTTCTGTAGTTCACAGTGAAAATTCACAGTAATCACAAGAATGCTCTAACAGGGAAAAGAAAAATAATTAACTGCGTAAGAGTTCTAAATGTACCTTGGTGAGACAAGTTTGAAAAACTCACAAGCATGAAGACGAAAGTCAGGAGAAGAAAGTAAGAAACCACACCTGGTATAAAAGAAAGCAAGAGGGAGAGTGAGATAGTGTAAAAACCAATCCAGACCAACAAATTGAAATCAGAATCTCCTACAACTGGAAGAAAGATTATCATACCCATGAATGATGCCATATTTAGCGAGATCAGGGAGGGGAGCCCACTCAGCATATGCATTTATAGCATTCAAAGTAGCTGTTACTGTGGCAGCATGCTGTTTTGCAACATCCAACTGTTGCCTACCAACTTCACTTAATGCAGCTCCAAAATGCCTTTCTAGTAACTGTGCCAAGAATTTATGCATCAGAATAATGCTAAAATAAATAATTAGTGGTGAAGGCAAAATAATGAACATACACTGTACAGTAAAGGCAAAATTTCAGGCAAAGATTGAGTAAGCCCCCGCAACAGTAACCTACGCCGATCACCTGAATAATAATACATTCAAAAGCAGGGTAAGAGAGAGAAACAATGATAAAAATATCGAATGAAAATATTCACCAAAAGTCTTCCAAACAAGAACAAGCAAAGCGTAGTGGCAAAAAAAAGTCCGATAAAGGAGAAGAAGAGAACCCCACTAAACTAAGGCTTTTAATTGTTAGGATAAAAGTAGGAGTTGGAAGACCAAAAATGGGGGAGTGAATGACCCATTTCCTTGTTCGGTATGATAGAAAATAGGGGAGCAATGCTCTTTCCATCCTTGCTCTCACTCTGTAGTTCTCTCCAATTGGATTGGAAAAGGAGTGGACAATATGAGAAGTTACAAATAATGAAACAATCTGCAAATATGCCTTTTTCTCTCCAGTTTTCCATCCTTGTAGCAAACAGATATGAGAAAACACTGTATTATTCTTACTTTTTTATTACTTCCATCAATCACAGGCCCTGAGCTACTAAACCTTACACAACATTCCACACCCATACTTTACATTTGGGATTCAGATGTCCGTAAACTCAACTGCTTTCACTGCTGAAGGCTATTATTCATTTTCAGCAGATATACTAAAGAGCATAGCCAAGCTATTTCACCACAAACCTTCCAGATCTTCATTGTGGACAGTAATATCTTCAGGAAGCCACCTTAGTGTCATGGAAACCAACTCAGCCTAATATAAAGAGGGGATAAAGTCAGTAAAATGTAAGAAAACAAAACAGTGGCAGTAAAGCGGTATCAAGTTGACATACCTGAATGGGACCCTTGGCAGATAGTGAAACTAGAGAAGGAAGCAGCTCTTGCCACAGATTTAGGCCTTCTCTTCTAACTATCTGTTAGAAAGCAAAAGAAATGAGTACCACAACAGCGAAACTGTCATCACTGTGAAAATAGCATAAACAACAGTCAAGAATCATGGCATTAAAACCTCGGCAACAAGGGCGGCTGTCTGACTTTTCAAAGCCCATTCTTCACAAGGATCTGCAATTTCAGACATCAAATCAACTGCAACATTTGCGAAGTCCCGACATTCTGTAGGATTCAATTCATCCCACCTTAATCTCACCAAATGCTGTAGAAAGATACATATACTATAGTCAAGCCACTCAAATTATCCTCAAACTTCAAACACTCATAAGATATATCAGTTAATTAATATATGATGCCAGAAACCAACCGAGCACTATTCTTTTGGCGTAAGAAATATGAACAGAAATATTCACAACTTAAATAGGCAAAAACCTAATATTCACATGAAGTGAAAAATACAACCACTTCAAATGGCAAGATTCTTGGATAACTGAAAGTCTGCTTTGAGATTAGGCAAATAGGGAAACAAAAAACAAGAGACATCATATTGACCAACAGAACGTTATTTGGTGTGGCTTCTTATGATATCTACTTGCCCCACATTTACATGTACAAACTTAGAAGGGTCTCCTCCCTACAAGAGTCAATGCTCCAGAACAAATACGCCAACCTTTATAATGGTGTAGTTGGAAGGAGAGAAAAAAAGGCAAAACAATGTGGATTACTGATTTTACAAAATGATTCTACTGACAAATGTTAGACATTAAAGATGACTTCTTATAATCTGAAAAGAGTTCCAACAATATCAAGTTCATCAAATTGATGTGTTAGAACTACAGCAATGATAGAATGAGGACATATCTGCACAAACCTGGAGCATTTTAAATGCATGTAACCGGATTTCAGAAGACCAATTCTTTTTGACGAGAAGGAATGATGTGCTCGCCAGAAACCGTATATCTCCTGTTTTAACCTGCAAATATAAGAAAGCAAATGAGTGCATTTATAAAAAGTAAAAATTTATAAAAACTTCAAAGATTATTAGCTCATTTTTCAAGCCGATTAAGAAGACACTCTGAAATTACATGCAAGAGTGAGCAATCCTCAATACTCAACCAAAACCAATTAAAGCTAAACTTCACATCACAAATGCATGGTATTGACTCTAAAAGTCCAATTACTAGGACCTTTTTGTTTAAAGCCTAAACCCAAAGCAATTGCTTATCACCCTCACAAAAAAGTACGCCTGGTTTGCTGCTTTTGGGAAGCTACCACCCAACTTTCCTTTACAAATCATTCAGATTTCTATATTTCACAACCAATAAGCATAATATCAACTATTTATCATAATCACGAGCACCATTTTTCCAAAATCCTGAAAATCAATAAAATTTATAGAAATTTACCAGCTTTAAACATTTCAAACAATCGTATGCCGTCAAAATTTCGAACTTTACCACCATATCAAAATTTCCCAACTACCTTTTTACTAAATCCCAGAAACTCAATCAAATTTAAACAGAAGGCTCACTAATTACGACGTTTCATCATCCCAAATCATCGAAGAGAATCTAAAAAACCATCTTTTGATCAGCACATACATAGTAACTAAAAGAACCAGAATATAAACAAAATATGTCCATATCAAAACTAAAAGAGACAAGAAAGAGAAAGGAGAAAAGAAAGTACAGATTCAAGGTAAGAGACGGCGGCTTTCCGAGCTTCAGGAGTTGAGTTCCAGTCAAGGGCAGCAGCAATGGCTGCAGCCACATTGCTTGCTGGATTGTTAACGTCCTCCATCTCTATTACTCACTTGTCTTTCCGGGTTTTATTTATTTATTTATTTTTTTTGTTTTTGCTCAGAAGATGAACAAAATCAGTTTCTTGTGAAACTTTCGTTATGTAGAGAGATACAGAGAGAAGATGAGCAGTTTTGTCTCTGTAATGTTCTTCGTAAAGAGGTTTATCAATGTTTTGAGAAGGTTTTATTATTATTAGAGCTTTCAATTTGCTTATTTATTTATTTATTATAATTAATTAATAAGGGATTTTTGGTTAAATTTTCTATTAGGATTTCTAGCCCTGCAAAATAAATAAACGATAAATTAGAAGACCATTCATTTTCTTTTTCAATGCATTAACCTTCATAATTTGAAAACAAAAAGAAAAATGAAACACATGTGGTGGGTTGATTAATAGCATAAAATATTTTATCAAAATTGAATTAAGAAAATAAAAGTAGTGCAGTGCCTGCCTCAAAATATAAATATAAATATAAATTATTTATTTATTTATTTATTTTTGTTAATAATTTTATAGTAATTATTTAGTTTCCTCTTCTTTTCCCCTTCTTGCGCAAGCCGCCGTCCTCTCCCTTGTTTAATAATAAGATTGCTTCCTCTGTACATTTGACTCTTGAGATTGAATATTTTATGACCGAATACCCCTTTCCTTTTCAAATTAATTTTTCATTTCATAATTCACAATTTTCATTAATATTTTCTCTTAATCTAGCATCTCAGTCTTAATGAGCGAAATTCAAATCTCTGTAACTTTTTGTGGCTCGTATTTGTTAAAATATAAAGATCAAGAAAGCTGCTTAGAATCATTAGGAGGACTTGAACCTATAAACACTCTAATAAATCAAAGTAGACATCCCGATATGATGGCATCATTTTTATTTTCTGTGAGGCAATGGTTTCATCAAACTGTTCTTTTGCCATTCTCAACAATTTTATAAGCTTTAACAATCCCTCAGAAGAAGAAAATCTTAATGTACATAACAATGCAGATGTCTCACCATCCCAACAAAATATAATAGAAACTTTTGTTATCTTTCGAGACAAAAGAAATTGTGAAGGGCAACATTAAAATATCAAAAAATTAAACAAAAAATAAATGATTTCATCGCTGAATATACTATCTAACCAAACAATAAATTCAGAATTTCAGTCTTGTATGGCAGAAGAGGCCGTGCAGAATTAATAACCTTGCATCCAGTATAATGAGACTCTTGTGAAACTGTGTTGGTAATTGCACTCTGCCAGTTCTGCAGATGGAATTCTTGATGTATGCACAGAAAGTTCAAATAATACTTTTCTTTCCTTTACTCCGAGAATTGCTGCTTTTATCTTTTGGTGGCTTTGAAGATTCTCGTAAATCACCTGATGCATGCTTCTTTCGCCTTGGAGCACCAACACTAGCAGAGTCAACCAAGGGACCTGACCAAGTTTGGATTGGCTCTTTTGAGTAACTGAACGAGGTAGTGCTGAATGGGACATCTGGAGGAACCAATGTAGGATCAATATGATGTGATGCGCCCAAGGGAAAACCTAAGGCTCCATCCTGATGTGGCGGAGGAAACTTTTCACTCTTGCTCTTTGCATTTGCATGTGTGATTAGACGCCTTCTCTGTTTCAGGAATACAATCAGCATAAGTAACACATGAAAAATTTCAACGACATTGAAATCAGGTTACAATTGCACTTTTAGCCTATTCAAAGTAAACAGTTACATAAAGGGAAGAAGGTCTTCCCAGAAATTAACACTAGTTCAATTTTCAACCCGGTGAGCTATATGCAAGTCATTCTGCATTAACAGCATGTTGAACTTCCTTGTATATTTGCTAAGGGAAAGATTACACATAGCTCTAAGATTTTAAACAAACAAGATTCTCCATTACCAAGCTCTTAAGATTCTCCATCAACAAGCTCTAGGATTTTAAACAAACAAGACTCTCCATTACCACCAAATTGACTGTTCCATAACACCAGGAGAACAACTGGGAAAGAGAAACTAGGTTTTCCTCTTTTTCTTTTTCTTTCTTTCTTTCTCTTTTTTTTTTTTTTTGAAAAAACAAGGAAAGAACACACAAGTAAGCAGAGACAATCATGAAAGGAAAATAGCAAGCACAGCATTAAAGAAAATACTGTTCCCAGTAACTTGGTGCCAACAGCAGCTGAGCATATAACAAAATGAATTTTTACAGAAGCAACCAATTGGACATACATCAATATTGGATTGAAGTTCAGCATTGGCCTCTGGAGCAGGCATTGCCCTGACAGCACGTTCACGTGTTCGTGTCTTCTTTGCACCGTCACCCTGGGCTTTACTAGCAGCTCTTAGTCTGCAAAATCACACAAAGATATGCTGATTACAACTCACATGAGAGAGATGACAATCCAGTGGGATTTAGTATAATGCAAAAGTTAGTCGTCTATTAAAGGTGAGCTAAAATGCACTTACCTCCTAGCTTCATCATCTCGTCGTTTAGCATCCATCTCCTTGCTTGGGGGATACTTAGGAAGACTAGAAGGTTGACAGGCATAAGGTTCTGTCTTGAAGAACTGCACCAGGATGGCAAAACTTATGATAATTAATGGACAGTAATAGCCATCGTGGTTATAGTTAGTCAATCCTTTAAAAAAATCTTGAACGAACAAGTATTGGATAAGTATTAATAGGATCCCAGAATTCTTTAATCCCTACTATTTCTCTTTCCCAATAGACGAATGAAGCATGCACAGTTTAAACATAGGTAGGCTACCCAATCTTGCTTATACTCAGCAACTAAATTTGGTGCTCAACTCAAAGGTTGCACAATTTATAAAAGTGAAAATATGAAACTTCTGATCATAGTAATTAGTAAATTAGATAAATGTTACAGTATCTTTAAGTTCTTTGCTTTCAACTTTATGCTTAAAACTGATAATTTAGTCAGAATATGTCTAATTTATGTTCAATCTCACATGAAACAGAATATCTTATATGTTTCCAGCACAGAAGACTGTCTTATATAAACACTGTAGTCCATTGGCAGTTGAATGTGCTTACTTTCAGGCATGACTATGGGAAGTTCACTAAAACCCATCAAAAAATGAAAAATCATTGCGGAAGACAATTTTTATTGGAACCAAGAGGCAGAAAAATTAGCAACAGACGGTCAAAGAAAACGATAACTTACTTCACTGTTTAAAGCAGCTGTTGCTGTCAGACGTTCTGCTGGGTCAATTGCTAGAAGAGTTTCAATGAGAGGCAGCGATGATGGTGGAAAATCTTTGAATGTCTCTCGTATGCATCTTTTGTAAGGCTCCCTGGGCTTAAATAAGGTTGCATTTGGCAACTTTGATTTTTTCCAGTATTCTTCTGTAGGTGAACCACATAGCTTGTATATCTTATGTAATTGCTCTACCTAAGTAGCATGAAACATAATTAAGAAAAGCAGTAAAAGTAATAGATGTTCCCTATGACGAATATTTAAATATTCAACATCCAGTAAACTATAGATCATTATAAAATCTATTTATGCTTCCCATCCAATAATATTAGATAACCATAGTGCTCTAACTTGCATACATAATTGCTTTGATACAACTTACACTCAAATTCTTCAAGATTAAATTGACTACAGAACCATCAACATGTTTGTTGACAAATAAAATGTAAACAAATCAAAGACAACAGAAAAAGCAGAAAGTTTTAAGTAGTTACCTCCGTACGGCCTGGCATAATGGGCTTCCCAGCCAACAGCTCTGCCAAAATGCAACCAGCACTCCATAGATCCACACCCACACCATAATCAGTAGCCCCAAGAAGCAGTTCAGGAGGTCGATACCAGAGGGTCACCACTCGACTAGTCATGGGATGCTTATGATTTGGATCAAAGAAAGATGCCAAACCAAAATCAGCTATTTTAAGTACTCCGCCATCGTCAATAAGAAGATTTGATCCTTTAATGTCGCGATGGAGCACACCATTGTTGTGACAGTGCTCAAGTCCAGATAGAAGTTGATGCATGTAGCATTTAACCTTCAAGTAAACAACCTTTGAAGTTAACATGCACAATTCTATATAGTAGATAACCTAAAAAGGAAGTGTACCGTTATCTGTGCTTTAATGTAGAATAGATACCAGCTAGGGCTTACCTGCTGCTGTGTAAACTTCACTTCAGGGCTTGCAGCAAGTCCAGCCAAATCATGATCCATATATTGAAATACCAGGTACAAACTACACGACATCCTTGAAGTCACCAAACCTTCCAACTTTACAACATTTGGATGATCTAATCTTCGCAATATGAGAATCTCTCTAGCCATAAATTTCACACTCTCAGGTTCCAAATTGTCAAACCGTACTTTCTTTAGTGCAACGATTTTACCCGTTAATGTATCTTTAGCTTTGTACACATTGCTATATGTTCCTTGCCCAATCTATCATCCATAAGGAAAAATAAATAATTGAAGAAAAATGTCAACTTTAGAAGCACTAATAAAAACAAAGAACTGAAACATGGAATTGAGAGCCACATCATGTCATCATAAGAGCCCCATCTCCAATGATGTAACCAATTATATTGTTGAATTAAAATGCAAATTGCCCATCACGACACCATACACATAAAAACCATCTGCATCACATCATTTGTGATAGGCATTGAAGATGGGAACTTTGCAAATCATCCATCTTACTGACATGACTCATAACTTTTCTCTTTCAATTTGAAAGAAATTGACAATGACTGTACTTCCAAAAAGACCAAATGACCCACCTTATCAATTTTCTCGAACGAGTCTGCCCTCCGCGGAATCCACCCATTAAGTGCCTCCCCACAAACTGCTGTAAGCCATGGTGGCCACCCAGCTGCCACCTGCTCACCACGCAAATGCTTAGCCGGATAACTCAACCTGGTGTTTGGCTTTGACCTTCTCCTCTCGCCCCTTGGTTTTTTCTCCCCATCAACCACTTTCACATCCTCCTTCTGGGTCTCATTATTCTGAACCTCTACAACATCACTATCAATCTTTTTCTCCGATACATTTTCTACTTTTCTATTACTAGATTCCACACTCAAGTTATTGTCCTCCTTAGATTCAGATACTATCCCTGTGGATACCTCTCTCCCCAAAACACACCCCATTTCTGAATCTAATAAAAACCGTCATTTCTCAACATATTCCAAGTGAATCCCTCTGCAATCAGAAATAAATCACTATCAAATTCTAACTATAACTCATGATGCTAACACAAAATCCAAAAAATGGAAAATTAAAACGCCCATGTCTTGCCACGGCCTGATCTTGAGAAAAACACAAAACTCACAGTTCAAAATGATCAAACACGCAGACACAAAACAAGCAAGAAACCCAACTATACATGCAAATCATAAACCCTATTATACTTACCTGGAGCTCCCAGCTCTTCCCTCAAAGTCAAAATGATCTAAAAGCAGAACAAAAGAGAGACCACATGAAATTCAACAATCTAAAAGAATATACCCACTTTCCCAATAGATAAACACAAACAAAGTGATTAAAAAGTGATCGCAACTAAAATAAAACACAGAGAGAGAGAGAGAAGGGGGGGATAAAGACTGATACTTGGATGAATGAATCTGGGAGTTAAAAGCGAAGAAACTCTGTAAAAAGTACTTGTAACTGTATGCGTTTTGTTCAGTTTTGGGTGTTTTTGTTTCTGGGTTTGTCTGTCTGAGACAATAAAAAGGAATAAAAATGAGAGTGGAAAGAAAGAACAGAACAGATCGGTTGCTGTTTTGTTTTTGTTAATATAGTATGAAGAAAGCTTTTGTTGTTGTTGTTGTTGTTGTTGTTGTTGTTTGTATAATAATTTTCACTGGTCAAACTAAAACCCCACAATCTCTTTCTCTTTCTCTTTCTCTTTCTCTTTCCCTCAGCTCACCTCAACTTAGCTGTGCAAGTGCAAGCACAAGGGCAAATGTAAGGCAAGTTACTGGATTTTAATTGCCTTAATATGCGGGCACCTTTTTTTACTCTTTATTTTTTTGTTATCTTGATAAAGTTATATTCCAGTAATTGTATCTCTATCTCTCAGCTCATTAGTTTTTTTTCTTTTTAATTTTAAGATAAAATTTTAAAATTTTCATGACATCTTTGAATATTTTAAAATAATAAATTTAGTGAAAAATTAATAAAAAAAAAAAAATGAAAATTTTGGTGCAGAGTATCTGATTATCTAAGTTGTTTTTTAATATTATATTGTTTCATTTATCATAATTTCTGTAGAAAATTTAATCTTACTTTAATGTCAAAGATATGAAAAGGGTGGATTGAAACAAAGGTATATTAATTTATTCGTTTTAATGTTAAATATATAAATAGGCATCAGGATCCTCTCTTACTCTTTTAAAGAGTTAAAAGACTCCATCGACACAAGTCAATATTTAAAATACAAAATTAAATTTTAATTTCAATAAAATATAATCTATTTACTATTATAATTTAATACAATTAAAAATAAAAATTATTAATTTTTATCATTTTTTATCTAATTCAAATCAAACATCAAAATATGTTGTTAACTTTTAAGAGTCTCTTACTGCCAGTGACCGCCGCCTCAATGGTGTATTGCAAGTTTGCAGAGTAATTAGTGAAGGATTTATAGAATATTTGATGAAGGATTTGTACTACAAGTTTGTAGAGTATTTGGTGCAAAATTTACAGATATGATAGAGAGAGACTTCAGGAGGTTTGCAAAGAATTTTGTGAAGGATTTTGGGAATTGGTTTGAACATTATGGAGGAGGAAGAAGATGAGGGAGTGGCGACGCTGCGGGAGCTGTTATAGTAAGAATGAATTAATTAGTTAATTTATTAATTTTCTTATTATTTGTTTAAATTACAGTAGTTAATTGGTAATTTTTTTAAATGTAATCTCGGCCCTCTATTTTAAATAATGATAGATATCAAAAGATTTTAACTTTTCATTTTTAATATTGATACTTGTCATGGAGTTTTTAAGACTCAAGGAAGAAAGAATTATCAATGAGTGAATCGAAATAAAAGTATATTAATTTGTTCGTTTTAAAATTTAATAATTTAGATGAATTTGAAATTTTTATTGATGGTGAAGCTATAAATTTCAATATTTTAGAAAATTTTTAAAATATTATACTTAAAATAATATATATATATATATATATATTCATCGTAACATCATTTTCTTACAGTAAAAATTAACAATTTTTTTCACCTTGGTCGAGCATTAAAACAGAATTTGTGATTATTACATGTATTAACAATTTATGCATTAATTTTTTTTTTTGAGCGGCTTGAATGTCGTGCGTATGCAGTGAGTATAATTAACTACCAAACAATAAGTATTATTATAATATTAACAATCATCTCTCAAATTAGTTGATATATATTTAACTTAATTTCCTTCAACATTTTAACTTGAGTGATATATATTTAATGATTTTTTTTTTTAAAAAATTAGTAAGATTATAAAATTTTGAAAATATAAGTAAAAAACAGAGAAATAAGAAAATGGTGAAAAATATATTAGCAATAAAAATCTTTGTAAAAGAGTATTTACAATCTTTTTAATTTCTTTCATATATTAAATATGTTAAAAAAATTAATATGTAATGTTTATGAGAACTACAATCACATGCAATCTTTAATTTACCATTATTATTTTAGTGCACTCTTTTAAAATAGTTACAAAATTTTCAGTAAAAATAATACTATTCAACCATCCAAAAAACAAAAGGTTCCTAATAGAAACTTAACATTATGACAATAAAATTTAACTAAAATATTAAAACTAAAAATTAAACTATAATATTTCATTTAATAAATAAAATACTAAGATCATAATTTAGAGTATACTTGGAATTAATTAAGGTGCTTGATTTTAAAACTACAAATATACAAATGGACAAAATATAAAAGAAAAAGAGTAAGTGATATTCAAAGTTAAATGATAACAAAACAATTCCAACGATTTCCTTATAAGAGACACTTTAGTCAATGTAATAGTACCAATAACAATTCAGAGAAATTTATACCATGAAATTACATTTGATTATTTACATTGCATACCTGCCCCATTGATCCTCCCTGGATTCTTAAAAGCTTTTTAAACATTGTTGATGTATATAATGAAATATAGGGAATCAACCTTTACCAAGAAGATCAATATGAATATTTTATACAGAGAAATTGTAAGACCCTTCCATTTATTCAATACTACTTAAGAATAATAAGCACCGTTGGCCTTGGATCTCCCACGATAAAAACTATATCTTTTAAGTAAAAAAGACAAATAAATAAGATGAATTACTCTGCTTACATATGAAGCCTATCGAGTTTTGAAGTTGCCGTTGATACTTCTTCTTGTACAGTATTTTTCTTTTCTCTGTTGGGTAATGTTCCCTCCTGGATGGAACTTGGCGTTTGTCTGGGTGGTGGTGCTGAACAGACTGGTACAACCGTTCTTATTCTTACAGCCGGTGCCAGAAATCTGGGATTCACTTGTCTAATGTGCATGCTTTCAGGCTGGGAAGGAACACCAGTTCTCATTCTTGGTGGAGCAAGTATCTGGCTTGTCAAATTTTGCTGTATGGGTCTTGCTGAAGACACGGGGCTCACCGTTCTGATCACCACAGGGGCCACAGCAGATGGGGACAGTCTGGGACATCCAGGAGCACTTACTCTTGGAGGATACTGGGGTCTACGACAAGAATGTGACGAGTCAAAACCACACGAAGTTTGTAACTGCAAGTCATCAAGCCTAATACCAGAATCCAAGTTCCTATGAGAAGTCCACTCAGATCGCCTGGATTGGTTTCCTTCCAATTGAACATTAACAAATCTGCTTTCTGAATCAACATTTTTCTGATTTCTGTTGTCCTGGATTGGTTCATTATTTCTTGGTTCAGCATTTGTGTGAACAGGGCCTGGAGCTTCTGGAACTACAGATGGAGAGAATTTTGACAATTCTTCTGTCTTCTCCTCATGTATCTCTTGAATAGTCACTGTGGACCTGCTACTGACTGGATCAGGGACCGACTTACCTGAGAGGTATAGTGATGGGCTGGAGGTTGCAACTGGGAGCCTTGGTCTTACAGCTATGGGTAAGGGTTCTTGCTTTTGAACATATAGACAGTGATTTGGGCGGAAAATAGATTGCACATATGGAAGAATTTGAGGAACAAATGGAGGTGCTGGTGAAACTGGAAGTGTTAACAGGTGGTTTTGCAGCTGTAGTAATTGCTCTTGCTGACACATCTCGTACAAGGCCATTTCAGGGGAAAAAGTAGGGTAAGCCAAACTTTGGTATTGAGCAGAATATAAGCTAGAAGATGGTGGAGTTAAGTCTTTGCATATTGGCATGGATCTACGGTGTCCATGTTGGCAGTCACTTTGCATCAAGTGCTTAGATTCCGACTGTTGCAAAGACGAAAGGAAGCGCGCAATCACAACTTGTTCCTGCTCTTCGTTGCATTTAGACTCTTGTGAGGGAGAAGAAGATGACGTAGATGCAGTTGAGACCGGTTGAGACACTAAATGAACGGGAAAGAAACCTGTTAGTATTTGTAACACTTAATATGAAGCCTGCCATCATCATCCTAAACCCAAATAAAAATTAGAAGAAAGTATTTTCAAGTCCATATATTATACTGTTTAAAGATATTACCGAGGCACTCTTGTTGGATGTAAGCAAATTAAAGTACTTAAACCAAAAATCTTAACAAACAACAAAGAGATAAATACATCTTTTCAAAGTAGACCAAGCAGCCATAGCTGCGTTCTTCTGAGCCTGTTTCTTGGTCCTAGCTGGTTCCCCTGCAAAGCTCAGTCCTGCAAGCTCAACTGTGCAGGAAAAAACAGGAACATGGCCTGGTCCAGATCGAACAGTGGTATATACCGGAAGATTTAAGCCTGCTTTGTGAGCAGTCTCTTGAAGCAAATTCTTGTAGACTCCAGTTTCATCCTGTTCGGCAGAAATTTACTAAAACATATTATACCATGGAAAAACATGATGAACACGGCACCTACTCAACAGGCGATAACAATATTCAGAGTCAGCTACAACGAGAAAAGGAAAACAAGATTAACTTATACAAGTATTCCAATATTGTTTCCCACTGCAATATAAAAGTTAAAATTAATGAACTTCTTCTTTAGGTGATGAGGATTTATTATTGAGGATCAGAAACATCAGTAAGGCTCATGACAAGAAGGCCATCTAAGGTAGGAAAAAAGAGTGTTACAGACCTTAAACCCAAATTATAGATTATTGTTTACCAAAAAGGATAGGGGTTGGGAGCCAGTTCCCAACAGATAATTACCTCTAAAGTGTATAGGTTAGAATATTCCTAGACAACAAATAGACTAAATCCACGCCAAAAACATCAAGCTTCAGCACCTGTCATCCCATGGTTACTCTTGCTATCATCATGCGGTTTCAACACATCCAAAATCATTTTTATCTAACAAACAATGATAATATACTGAAGTTATTGTAATTCGTGATAAGATTAAAAAGTTTTGTGAGACAGAAATATGAAATGGGATAAATTTTTTGTGCCTACCAGAACTCTTGCAGCTAATGCTTTAGAAGGGCCTCTATTTGCGAGTGTGTTTAGAGCTACCTCAGCTGCAGCATGTTCTGCTTGTCTCAAAGTGAGCAAAAGTTAGGGCTTTCAAAGGTCTCTCCATTGAAGTTCACAGTCGCTTTGAATCGTGGGGCATGATCTGGTCCTTCTCGGATGCATGAATAAGCTGGTAAATTGAAGCAGCTCCTCTGAGCCAACTCCTGCAGTTGGTTCTTGTACATACCTGCATGTGCAACAATGAATGTATATTAAGTTATTAACAACAAAAGCATTCAAATATTACCCACTTTTTACGGTAGAAAAAGATAGGGAGAGGAAGCAAGGGTGGGAAAGATAGGGAGAATCCACATCCTTTACATTTGTCAATGTTTGACAAAATGGACCTCCAAAAAATCATATGTAAAACTTACTAAGTAATATCGAGACAGAAGATAATACATTTTTGAATGTATGTTTTAAACAAGAAATTGAAAATTTTAGCCTGTGTGACATACAAAAGAAATAGGAAATAACAATTTTAGAACTGGAAAACAGGTAAAAGAATAAGAAAAAAAATAAATGCTTTTAGTTCTGCTTCATGTATCAACACACCTTTTTACCGGTATTCCTTCAGTGGACAGGGAAAAAGAAAAAGGGAAAAAAAAAAAAGACGACAACAAACTACAATTTAAAGTTTCTTTTGACAAATACATTACCCCGAATATCTTACCATAAACTTCCTAAAGGTATCAATTAGCTTGACCTTGTTACAATAATCTAGAATGATGTGCGAGATTATACCTAAAATTAAAGGTAAATGAAACTAGTCATATTTTCCTTCTAATTGCAAGTATCGTATAACATAATGGGAAAGAAAATTATTGTGGAAGGAACACTAGCAAAAGTTTTCCTGATCTCCATTCTCAACACATCCATGTGTATTTTGAGAAGCACAAACCAAACAGCTTCGGATTTCAAGAATTTTACTCTTTTAACATTTTCTCATAAACCAAACTGAGCAAAAATATTGCCAACTTAAGTACATGCATCCAAATGTCAAAAAATAAAAAGCTTGAAACTATCACTCAGAGCTCGGTGACCAATCACATGTAGAAATTCAAGCAACAGAATTAGCTTGCCGAAACTTTTTATCAGGTAGCTGGAAAATGAATGAGGAAAAAAAAAATTTATCAACCTCCATAGAAGATCAATGCCAGCTACTTCTCTTTCCTACGACTTCCAAGCAACTAAATAGAACAAAAATTCAAACAAAATTCACAAAAATATCCAAAACCCACCTGGATCTCGCCATTCACAAATCCAATACACTAAAAAGAAAAAAAGATTATTCTAAGTTCATAACTAAAAATCTATAAGCAAATAAAGAAAAAACAAAATGAAATTAAACCAGAAACATACAAATGCAAAATGATCTAGGCGTAACCTAGAAAAAGAAAAAGAATAGTAACATGCCTACTTAGTATGTGGGGGCTTCGTGATTTTCCTAAGCCTGGAAATTTTCCCAGGAAGCGACGGAAAAAGTCGCGAGAAAGCGAAGTAATACCAGTGAAGTATGTATAATAGCAGTTGAAAAGTGGGACTTCCAATTTTTTCACGACAAGTTGAACGAGTGCTGACAAAATTAGAATGATAAAATAACAGTGAGCTGCCTTATAATTTAACCTAATGATAATTTAGTACCTACGTCTAAGAAGAATCATTTTTAGTGCTTATTTTACCGTAATACTTTTTGTTAGCCAATTTTTTTTTTTTACTATTACATAAATCGTTATTTCATAATTTCATTTTTGAGTTTTATTATTAGTTTATGCAACTCTCTTATTATGATATCATTTTTACATCCGATTTATTTTTTATGTAGTGACCCTTGTCATATAATTCCATTCAACTAACAAATGACAATAAGTGATTTTGTTAGGGCAAATAGAAAATCAAATGCAACAGACAGTAATAATAGTCTTTTACTGTTCATTAGAAGTCTTGGGAACAAATGACACAGTCGATTTTCCAATATCAAACTAAAAATGTTGATTTGCTTGCTGAAATGCCCCCAAGAGATTTGGTCCTGATGGATGAGTAGGCAGGAAAGCCAGACAAAACAAATGAGGAGCAACATCCTGTAGCACGACTTTATTATGCAGAAAAAGATCAGCTCCTTCCAAATGGATTACCAGTGAGGGGAGAATTCAATAATCATCATCAGCAGCAGCAGGTGGGTTTAAAAAGCACAGATCATATGGTACATGCAATACTTTTACAGGGAAAATACCATGTATTGATAAGTAAACTAACACTTCAGATTTCAAAACTTTATATGCTTCAGGAACAAGAAGAGTTGGTCCAACTCCTGAATCAATTGCAAACCCACCAGACCCTCCTTTCTTCAGCTCAAACAATGCTGGATCTATGTTAAGTCGTTTGCCTTCAAGACTAATACCGGTCACATTCACATAATATCTTGGTGAGCTTGGGTTCAATCTTACTGTTTGAACTTTTCGTTTATCATCTCCTTTTATCTGAGCATCAGGGCCAAATCTCAAGAAAGTAGTGTCACTCCCGAAGTTCGTAAAATATGAGCGTAAGAGAAACGAAGGTTGGTTTCAGGCTCTAGTTGCCTTAAGATTGATCTTTGCCCTGCTCCTAATCCAACACTCCTGCAATTACATTGTCGACCCCCATGTATCCACCGAATGTTATGTTTTGGTTGTCATAGCCGCAACCAAAAATTATAGATGGAAATTTTATCCTTTTGCTGTTATTTTCAGGAAATGTGAAGCTGTCAAATGAAAGAACACCCTTTGTCACGGTACATTCTCCGTACTTCCAATTGTATGAACAATCGCCGGCTTCATTACACGATTTGGGAACACAGAGTTGGTGTTTACAAGCTAAGCTATGATAAGTGTTGGATTCTTTGACAGGAAAGCTTCTTTCTTTAACAGGAAAGCAACTTGTGCAACCTTCACATTGAAGCCAAATATCATCGCCACCAGTATCCACTACCAACAAAGGTGAAAAATGTTATGAACCAATGGATATATCTGTTATATAAAGATTAGCGAATGGAGAAGAAAGAACAACGGGTGGTTTTAGCGTTTTAGGCTCATGGTTCAATGTGTGGACGGAGGATTTGGCAGAATTCATCGATACAAGGTGAAGAGCACGAGCTCCGGAGAGCTCAGCAATTCTCTGATGTATTTCTTCTGTGCTAAGGTCTTTGGGGAAAAGAATGGAATCAACGGAGGTTCTTGGAATGAGCTCGACTGTAAAGCCATGGACTCTGCTCGAGAAGGTGAGGATGTAAATGTAAAGGACTACTGAAATTCCACAGATTTGTATATCCAACATTTTCATGGTCATTCAACTATCTTTCTCTGTGTATATATGCAAGGGATAGAGCTCTATCTAGTGTTTATTTATACAGCAGTACTAATTCCTCCAATCGTGGTGGTGGATTAATTTTCTTATAATTGCCCATTATTAAGAGAAAATCCTTTGGAATTTTCTGATTCAATAGCATTAAATTTTGCATCAATCTCTCCTATTGATGCCATATTTGACTGCACATTTTAAACTTAGCTATTTATTATTAATTTTTGTTTCATACTCCAATAGGAGATTTCAGATTTGTCATTAGCTTTATTCTATATTATCAATGACTTGTCAGAAATCACTTCACTTACTTGCCATTCCAAATTTCCTTGGTTGAAACCTCACATCAAATACCATACAGGCTTTGTTAAAAGTAAATCGTCTTCCAAAAATTTAATTTTCAATGCTTTCTGGCCCTGGGCTTGGTTATTTTGATTTGTTCTTACGCTAAAAATTATCATCCAGCATAATGCATTATGTTTCATCAGTCAACCAAGCAGGTAGTTGGTCCTATATGCTCATTTCACTGAGGGCAAATGACAGGCATATTATGCTTTATATCAGGAAAGAACCAGAAACTTATCTGATACTATTAATTTTCACGACATGTTTCTTGAACAAATGACATTGCAGATGTTCTGACATAAAACAATAGCCGATGATCATCCTGCTGAAATGCCCTTAAGAGATTTGGTCCTTGTGGCTAGCTAGATGCAATAATCATACAGAATCCATAGCGAAAAGTTTGGAAGACAGCCTTGGAATCAAGAGAAAGATCAGCATCTACAGAGTGAATTGTCATTGATGGTGATGTACGATTTCCGGTTGGACAACGCTATAGTATAGATCATCTACTGTTGCGCTCGTTCAAATGGCTACCAACCATATTGCTGAAAAAACTGAACCATTTCCTTTCTCAATATGTTATTTGCATCAGGAACAAGAATAGTAGGTCCACAGCCCGTGTCAATGGCAACCTGAACCATCAGGTTTAAACTCAAACAATGCTGGATCTATTTCAAGTCTACTGCCATTGATACTAATTCCTATCATGTTAACATAATATCTTGGAATGCCTGGTACCATTCTTGTTGTTTGTACTCTGTGCTGCTCATCTCCACTTATTGGTGCATCAGGTCCAAATCTCAAGAAAGTGAAGTTCCTGAGTTGTGCTGTCCAAGAGGGCCGGCAATAAGAGAATCGGAAGTTGGTTTTAGGTTCAAGTTGGCTTAAGATTGATCGTGACCCTGCTCCTAAACCAAAAATTCATGCAATCACATTGTTCGGTCCCATGTGTCCCCCAAATGCTATATTTTCATTGTCAAAGCCGCAACCAAATACTACATATGGAAAGCTCATCTCTGTTCTATCTCCATGGAATGCGGAGTTATCAGCAGACAGAACACCCTTGGTCAGTTTATCTCCCATGTACAACAAACTTTAGAGGCATATCCCTTCATGACATAACTTGGGATTGCAAAGTGGGTGTGCGCAAGTGCAGGCGCAATAACTTTTGGATAGAGATTCTGAAAATTTTCCCCTTTTTATTGGAAAACAATTCAGACATCCTTCACAGCAGAACCATATTTCATCACTACCAGTATCCACCAAGTATGATGAAACTTGGATACTTCGAAAGTACATCTGCATTACATAGAGATTGGAAACAAGATGTCCGATTGGTGGCTATGAAGTTAAGGGATGGTCATGCTTACTGGTTGAGTTTGCAACGCTCACCATCCCGAGATGAAAAGCTCTAGCTCTTGAAAGTTGAAGAATTCTATGATGTATTTCCTCTAGAGTAAGGTTTCTGGGGAAAAGCACAGGATCAATGGAGGTTCTTGGGATCAGCTGAATGCCGAAGCCACAGGTTTCCTGAAGTATGCTAGCTGTGAGGATGGAAACGAAAAGAGCTGCTGCGGCCCAATGCAGAATTCGTGTATCAGACGTTTTCATAGTCATCTTTTAGTCTCTTTGGTTATGTATGCAAGGACTTAGTCATGAATAGCATTTATATAGAAGCATGAAGTTACAGTCATGCATGATGGAGCACTAATTTTGCATTAAATGTTCTCTAGCTGTCTTCTGTTTTATTTTTTATCCCAAACACCATCAGTTACCAAGCTAACTTTCCAGTGCCTGATAAATTTATGAACTGTTGTGAAGGTAAAGCTCAAATTAGGCAAGAATTCTTTATGGATTGGTTTGCGATATTCTGTGATTAATGGGTCTATTCCACACAAAATGATTCCAAGTCAGAGTTTCACGTTTCTGCATCTCTGAAATTCGACTACTCAAGATGGATTGTAGGTTGCACGCAGATATGCCTAACATATGTTAACATAGCAAGGTTTGGCTGGTTCCACCACAGGTCCACACGTATTAAATTCAAGTCATAAATATGTGACTTATTATCGAAAAACATATTTATTATTCATTTTGTCCTTTTATTTTGATGGGACTTGATTTTATATATCTTCTCATCTTCACAGAGAAAGGTAAGTAAATTATTATAAGCTTCTCCATTTAAAGATTCATGTTAACTCTTAAGAATAAACATTTTTAGTTTACTCTCTGTAATCACTAAATAAGAACCCTGCTGTCCTGGAGCCAAGGTTTACGGATCTTAATAGCAGTAATCCTAGCAACAATCAACTTTGATTTAGGATTATAGAATATAAATAAACCAAATTTTAAAAAAATGCTGCATAAACTATTATTTCACTGGAACATACGCCAATCCAAATGTCTGATATCGAACTAGAACCAGAGAATACTATAACTCATGACATCAAAGGTTCATTAATTTTGCCTACAATTTTCTGGAACCAAAGACATTCTTCCTGCTTTTACATCAAATAAAAATCGATTATCAGCTTGTTGAAATGCCCCTAGCAGGTTTACTCTTGGTTCTGGGCTCGCCACTATAAGGATGCAGAATTTTTCATCAAAACTTTGAAAAATTTTTGATCCATCAAGGAAAAGACCAGCACCTTGAAAATAGAATGTCACGGATGGTAACAGTAGTTTCCACTTGGAGGTAAAATTATAGCAAAATTCATACTTATGAACACCTACCTGCTGCCGGGGATGCCAACCATAACGTCGTAGAAAATATTGAACCATTGTAAGAATGTGGATGTACTTTGTACTCCTACCCACCCATGACCTCCTCCAATTTTTGCATCCTCACCTAAATGTAAGAATGTGGATGTTCCCCTGGCTGCAGTCGAAGATGGCGGAAAGTGCAATTTGGTGCGAACGCTTAGCTGCCTCAGCAAGGATCTCACCCCTAGACCGATACCAAATAATCCTGCTATTACATTTTTTGGTCCATCCTTAAGTCCAAATGATAAGTTCTGATTATCAAAACCGCATCCAAAGAATATATTCGGGATGCCTTGACTGGTTCCATTGATTCCCGGAAACGTGAATGTATCTGTTCCAATGCATCATTTTGTCCTGCTATCGGGTTTTTAATCTCATAGTGACGCACCCCATGATAGCATATTCTGGGGACACAAAGCTCATGTTAAAAGTATGGAATGATATAGATTCATAGTACCTAAAATTTGTACTATGAATCTGTATCATTGAAATTTCCTCCTCTTAATGGAAAGCAGTTTGTACAACGATCACATTGAACCCACGTTGTACCGCTGCCTGAATCCACCACAAGGTAAGGGGAGTGAAGTCTTGTGCCAATAAAGAATTGAGAAATGGAGTAATTACTCAATGCGCCTCCAACTGAAGGACGTATTATATTAAGGCCAGGCTTATTTTGTGCTTGTGTTGAGTTCATTGTACTAGCAGAAGTCATGGATCTGAGATGAAGAACTCGAGCTTTGGATAGTTCAACAAGTCTATAATGTCTTTCTTCAAAAGTGAGATTTTTGGGGAAGTATATGTAACTACATCGGGATGAGCTAGCCATGATGGTAGCAAACACGAAAATAAGAAAGGGCAAGGTTTTCAGAGCCATTTGCTTTTTCTTCTCTATGGATACAAGTACTTTGGTAAAGCATGTTATATTTATAATAGCATTATCGTTTTTGGCAGTAAGTACACTCTTAATAGGAAATCTATTACAGAGACTTAATTGTAACGAATTTGTGTGGAACAATTGCTCATTAATGCTAAACTTTGGTGATTTGATGTCATTAATTTACCAATTTAACAAAGTATCAGGAAATTTTTCCCTTCTCTTCATAAATATTATAAGAAAGTAACCCAAATCCTCTCTAACTAGGTGTGAACTTCTTGTACTATTCCAAAAGATTTTATTAGATGAAAATCACCCAAGAGAATTTATCCAATGAACCAACTAGTACTCACAAGAATTGGGAAACTATAGTGCTAAAAACACTTAATTGATCAATTTCTTTGCATAGACCATTGACTTAAATTAATTTGGGCTATAGTTATCCAAAAGAACTGTGCCAAGTTGTATAATAGGATTGGAAGTATTTTATTCTTCAATATTTATTGCTTAACTTAAAAAATATATTCTATGTTAAACTGTGCAGTCTGCAACTTCGAAAATTTGGTTTTCAGGTCAAATCTCACATCTAAATTTTTCCAAGTTAATGATTTTATGTGGTACTTTTAATAGGCTTTGTTTCTTATTGACACCTGATAAGTTGGCATAGTGAGCTTCTTTTCAGAATGTAAATAGGCAAAATCAAACAAGAATCAGAAATGCATAAATCAGTACTTTCTCAGCGCAAATTTAAGGTCTGAAGTCAAAAAACCATAAAGTACTCATGACATTATTAGTCTACTGATTGTAATTACAGTTGTCTGAAACCAAAGACATTTTTCCTCCATCAACATCAAACAAAAATCGATAATTAGCTTGCTGAAATGCTCCTAGCATGCTTGATCCTCGTACCGAGCTAGGCAATATAACCAAGTAAAATCTATCTTGGAGACGTATAAAATTTTTTGATTGATCCAGGAGAAGGCTTGCTCCATCAAAATGGTACGTCATTGCTGGAAAGGTGTAGTTTCTCCCCGGAGTTATACCATAGCAAAGGCCATATGGCCTTCTTCATGATTGCAGGGGACGCAAACCATATCGTTCTTGAAAATATTGAATCATTTCTTGTTTCAGAATCCGATATGCAGGTTCAATAAGAAAAAAGCAAGGAGAGCCAGAAGCGACAGCAAAACCCCCAGCAAGATCTGGCTTAAGCCTGAACAATGCTGGATCTATGACCTCTTTCTTTCAATATTAATACCCAACAAATTCACATAGTACAATTCTACGCGAGGCAACAAACTTGTATCTTGCACTCTTGTTATAAGTTCTCCTCTAAAGTTTGCATCATCATCACCAAAACGTAAGAGAGTGAATGTTCCAGTTGCTGCATTCACGGATCGTAGGCAGTAAGAGAGACGCATTTTGGTGACGTTTCTTAGTCGACTGAGAATGGATTTTGGCCCCGCCCCTAAACCAAATACTCCTGCTATCACAGTGTTTGGTCCATCATTATCTCCAAATGATACATTCTGATTGTCAAAACGACCTCCAAATGCTACGTTACGTAAGGTTTGTCCGGTTTGGTTGATTCCTGAAATGTAAATGTTGCTGTTGGCATCCAAACATTTGATTTCAAAGTGACAGATTACCTGCCTGCATATTCTTGGAACGCAAAGAGGGTGTGAACAAGGCAAGGGCCGAAATGATAAAGAACTATATTACCTAAAATTTCCTCGCCTTACTGGAAAGCAGTTTGTGCATTTATCACATTGGACCCATGTTAGACGGCTGCCCGAATCTATAATAGGTAAGGGGAGTAGAATTGTGAGCCTATTTGGAACCGAGAGATAAAGTAACTAAATGAAACTATAATAGAAGGTTGTATTGAGTTAATGCCAGGCTTCATTGGTGCTTCTGTTGAATTAATTGTACTTGCAGAAGAAATGGATCTGAAATGCAGAACGCCAGCTTTGGACAGTTCAACAAGTCTATGATGCTTTTCTCCAAGAGTAAGATTCTTGGCGAAGTGGATGGAATCAATAGAGTCTATTGGGATGAGCTCCATATAAATCCATGAGTTGTAATTGGCATGATTGTGGTGAAGAACACGAACATAAGAAACGCAAGAGTTGACTGAAATGTTATAGGTATCTGACTAGAGTTTCTTACAGCCATTTTCTACTTCCGTTGGTGGAAAGACACTGCTAGAGCTTGCACTTATATGGTGGTAAATTCTATCTTGAAATAAATACTCTGTAAATGAGGAAATCTGTATTAATTTATTACTCATAAATGCTTAAGACAGGTGGGGCTTTTATTTATTACCATCGAAGACAATATCAAAATTCTTGCACTTGGTCTATACAAAATGTTGACTCTCAGGCAAGTTTACATCTGTTCGATGATGATTGTGTAGTATAGACCAGATACGATGTGTAAAGTCTTGCTTTGATATCTTCACATCAGGTTATTAATTTCTTGAGCCTTCATACCGAATATAGTTAGGAAATGGGAATGTTAATTTTTAGTTTACTATTGATATCATTGCTATTATTATCAAAGAAATATAACAATGCAAATTTATCATCTAAGAAAGTAAATTTTTTTTTTCTAATTTATCTGGTAAATTTTTTTTTCTAATTTATCTGGTCTAGATCACTGTTTTAAACTCAGTGTGTAATTCAAAGAATTGTGCTAACTTCTTGGATCATCTTAAAACTCCGGCTTCTGAATTGGTCTATAAAAAGAAAGCCGAATATAATCTCAGATCATGTTATTAATTCTAGTTTAATCAATACCACAAATAAAAGGTGAGGAAACTCGGATGCTTTTGGGTTTCCATAACAAATAATAATCAGGATAGTCCACTAAACAAAGTAACCTCCTGCTCGATTTCTTTGCTCTAGACAACTGTTTTAAATTCAGCTTGTAATTCAAAGAATTGTGCTGACTTCTATCATACTTCAAACTGATTGGTTCACTTAAAAAATCTGGTTTACCCATAAACCCATGTGATTTTTTTTTTCTCTCTGTTCCTTTCCTCCTCCTGCAAAAGTCTTTCTCAGACTCTGGCAAATGGTACTTGTCTCAATCAAAATTCAAACTATTTGCTTAGTTTTCAAATAGTTACCAACTTGAATGGGGGCATCACTTCAAGGTCCTTCGCCTTTTATCAATTGTACAATTTTTGTTCACACAGCTCAGAAATTGGGCAACTACAACCTTCTCCGTCGCAGATTAGTCTTCATTGTAAACTTATCATCTTAGTACCCGTATGCACAACCAGATTCTTGATCGAAGCACGCATTTAGGTCCACGTTTATTTGTTTCATACTGACAATTCATTTAGGTAAAGCTGACAAAAATTAGATTAGGGCACATACCATATGGACAAAATCTAGAAAGGAATCAAGGAGAGAATTTATGAACATGGAAAAATACTCCACCAATTTATTGCAATTGCTTCATAAAGCTTATTTATCACTAATATCACAAACAAGCCATTGAGACAACTTTTCTAGAGTACTAGACAGCAATAAGAAAGCGATGAACAGAAGAGATAACGGGCACACAGATAGAGTAACAAAAGGCCATTACCGGAAACACTTAATAGACTCACAAGCTATTATAGGCACGCATGAATGTTGCTTTCACACTGGCACTGTTGCACCCTTATACTTTCTTGCAGCCTCCCTACTGTCAATGGTCTTTGTGTATGGCTCTTCTGATTGGAATGAAGGAGGGAATTTTCCATAGCGTCTTGAAGCCTCCCTGCTGTCAATAGTTTCACCATAGCCATCTTTCTTCTGCACTGCTGTGATTGGCACAGTGAACCGGGTGTGCGGAGAAGTGGTGACTGAAGTAGGTTTGGCAGCTTCCTTCAAGAATTCCACGGCTGTACCAATATCATTTGTTGGTCTGGAGAGCGAGGCATCTGGTGGAGCAGCCCATCCTGAACGACTTGGCCTTGCCCATCCACCAGAGGTGATCATAGTTGGTTCCATCTGGCTATCATTGTTGTGATACTGTCCATGACGATCTCCATTCCGAATAGTATTTCCACTCGGATTGTGCCAATCCTTGCCGTAATCCCCGTAACCAGTATTCTCATATCCATGATAGCCAGTGGAATTAGGGGACTGGTGCCAATATGCAGGATTCGGATGACCAAACTTCTTGGGTTGACTAACTTCAGTTTGCACCTTGGTGAGGAACTCCTCAACCTTATGTGGACGGTCATGAACAGGACTTGAAGGCTTATGCCATTTATCCTCAACATGTCCATGATGATTCAGCGGCTCCCCCTTCGTATGAGAGCTATGTTTGTATTCTGTGACAAAAGGTGAATGAACTTTATGCGGATGGCCATGAACTGGACTCTGAGGTTTATGCCATATATCCTCAACATGTCCGTAAGGATTCAGTGGCTCGACCTTCGTATGAGAGCTATTTTTGTACTCAGGGCCAAACGATGAATGAACATGCTGCTCCACAACGGTTTCAGTTTTTGTAATAGTGGTTCCCGTATTATAGCCAGGATTGTAAACAATTGGATGTTTCCTCCCATCATCATCAACAATGACTGGCCTGCAGACATGATCAGAGGCGTAGCTTGTTTTGCTCCGAGTATCCGGCTGTGGAGCTAAAGCATTGTAAGTAGGGTAGCCTCTGTATTCATAGCCAAAACCAGACATTGCTTAGCCTAGAGCGGGAAGCTCTTTTTCCTTCTATGTAAAGAACTCTGGCAAGGACTTGTTTATCATCTTTCAGAAATGTTGAACTTATATAGAATTTTCAGAACACGTTTTGCTTAAATGAAATGATTCGAGATTCAAAGGATTTGCATGTCTTAAGTCATATTCTACCTTTTATTCCTTCACTATATTCCCTTTCACGTTCAGGATAAAGGAATGAATTGTATTCCGGTTTGCCAATGGATCATGACTTCCATTCCCTTTCTGCCCAGTAATATTTGTTCCATTGTTAACATTGTGAACAGCTGCCAGTATATGTTCTGGATAAACACAATCTCAAAGAATTTTTCTTTTTATACGGCCCACATGTTAATAATAAATATTATATTAATTAAAGTAAATTAATAAAAATTAGTGATAAAGCTTATTTAAATGTCCTTTTAATATATTCGTTATATCATAGATGGTGGGAGATAATATTGATTAACTACTCTCATAATTTGTGCGTAGTGAAAAATGGTTTTAAAAGCTATTCTAACGATGGATAGAAGCAATAAGGATAAAAATTGTTCATGTTATGAAAAATTGCATTATAAGAAGTCTCTAACTTAATATAATACAAGTTTGCAATATATATCAAAAACATTTTTCATCTTAGATAAACTTTAAAATAAAATAAGTTAGAAGGCATATGAGTATGAACTTAAATGTTTAAATATACTTGATTAATTATATTTAAAGGTGTAATTTTATTTTTTAATATTACTTTCACGATCTTCTATAGATTAGAACAAGTATTATAGCTTTGCTAAAGTAAAAAATACGTCACGCTGGAATTTCGCAGTGTGTACCCACTTCAATAGCCAAGCTAGCTATTCTCCACTCTATGTCATTGTAAAGCAGACATTGTTTGGCTAGAAAGTTTGCCCCTCCAGATTCATAAGGGACTGCATTCCATTCCTTTCTTCCCACACAGATTCTTCTTCACTATCTACCATTAAAATAAAAAGACTGAAGAATCGTATTCTTCGGGGACTGTGACCCCCATTACCTAACTTCTGAATTCCCTTTGTTAGGTTCACGATGAAATTGTCTTCCTTCCATCTAATTTGTCAACTCTCTAAAATGTAAAAATAATGAGATGCTTGTAGGAATAATTTTGTAGAAAACAATTCCCACGCGAGCTTTCTTCTGAAAGTATTTAGTGTCCGTTTATTTTAACTTTTTCATTAATCAAAAATTTTTTTTAATAATAAAAGTTATTTTCAAATTTTTTTATATTTTTTGATTGTCAAGAAATAAGAGTTTTTGATAATTAAAAAAATTATTTTTCATTTATTAGAAAAAATTCAAAATTTATACTTTTTGACAGTAGAATTTTTTCATCTTTTTAAATTATAAAATTATTTAAAATATTTTTATTTTATTTTAAAAATTTTAATTTCTTTCAAATTAAAAAATTTACTTATAAAATAATTAATCAAACAATTAATAAATTGTTTGATTAATTATTTGTAATAACTGAAAAATTAATAAATTTTTATTAAAAATTTTAAAAGTTAAAATGTATACTTTAAAATGATGTATTTGAAAGGAAGAATATCTATTACCCCCTATTTTTTTAACGAATACCCTATTACCCTCTTATATTTTGTTTAATACCTTATCATCCTCCTGATTCTTTTTTTTTTCGATTTTACCTTTCAATTTAATTAATGTACAAATAAATAATAAAATCAAAAATATTAGAAATACGAAAGGTTAAAATCAGAACTCAGGGGATGATGAAATATTATAGAAAATATAGAGAAATAATGGACATTAACCGAAAAATAAGAGATAATAAACATTCTCCCTATTTAAAAATTTTATTAGGTAAAGAGATACTTCAAAAAATTTTATTTAAAAAATTATGACAACCGGTAAAATTTTTCCTTTTTTTTTTTTTAATGCAAAAGGCACTTGTGAAAAACAATACGTAGGAACCAATTATCACGGTTCTTAGCTGGCACAGGCACGATGAGGCACGGAGATTTTCAATTTCACACAAAAAATTCGAAGCACCAAACGCAAATAAAGAAACATCCCAGTAAAAACGTTACATGTTTCCAATTTTGAATTTTCAAAATTTATCTTAAATCTCAAATTTCGCATTAAAATTTTAATTATCACGTGGCGTATTTCAATTTTTTATGTTTTTTTAAAACAAAAAAAAAGGACGCGATTATTGCTACTATTATAGCCTAATTTATCTTTTTAAACCGAGTTGTCCTCTCCATAAACCTGCACTGCTGGCAGCCAATTGCAGTATTAAGGTTATATGTGAAGCTTCTGAGCTAAGGCAAGAAAAACAAAAGTGGAATCCACAGTGCTTCCATGAAGGTTCTGCTGCTGTGTCATGAAAACTCTTTAGAATTACAGATGCCAATACCTGCCTTGCTGCTTCATAGGAGTATGTATTGATTGCTTTCACGGTGGATGGAAAGAATATAAGCCCACTTGCTAATGTAACTATATGGGGCAGACAATGAGAAAAAGTCTCCACTGGTGAATTGACACTTGTACAGAATCCAGATGCAATTTCTTTTCTACTTGGAAGATAACACTTTCTTTCTCATATTCCATGTACAATTCCACTCCTGGAAAGGCCAAATCGGCATGAAATTAGAGTCGCAGATGGATAATGCCACATAACAGACCTTATAAGATGCAACATTGGAATGAATATAAACAACAGAAACACCTTGGCTTTCTTACATTTGCATGATATTGTACATAATTATCTTCAAAGAAACCATGATACGTGGCGACCGAAGGCTGAGACTGACTCCAATTCATACCCCTTCCTTTTTTTCTTTTTGTATTTGTATTAGCATAGAGAAATATTCCAGTAAAGAATGTTTATTATTACGAGCAACATCATTTTTTTCTAAATTTACATCATGAAGAACATAATTAGCATTCCACTAAAGAATGATTGTTTAATTTATTACCTAGAAGAATATACCCATTACGTTAATCTAGCTTAAATGTTGGAACTTCATCAACATGAGTCGCACGATATACTGTTCTGTCAATGAGCCTCCTATAAGGATCCTCCTCTCGCTTCTTCAACAAGTAAGCGATGCAGCGTTCAACTTCAGATTTTATGTGCAAGTACAATTGGTTCGCATTTTCTTTGTCCCTCAGAAACACTTCTCTTCCCTTTGTTGGGATAGGCTTACCAAACAGATAATAAAATCGGCCAGGAACCTTGGGCAAAAGTCCCGGAAGAACTAGTTCTTGGTTGGCAACTTCCCCACTGATTTCATCCCTATAACCACAAAGGATATTATTCATTAGAAGAAGTAATCATGTGGTTTCAATACACTTTTGCAGCTAGTATGTTGGTCAAAGTTTTGTTTTGAACTTCTATGGCCTCATTTCAATTAACAAACAAAATATTAGGGAAGTAACACAATTTTTTTTTTCCATATAATACTAGTTAAAAGATAAACATTATTGAAGTAAGGTAATCACCTTATGTTTACAGTGTCACGAGTGGACTCCCTGACATAATCATTAACCACAGGGATCTTCATTATATCATGGTAATCAAGAACCAACTGCCAAAAAGATTTCGAGGCAAGTAAAATGTTATTTCCAAGCACTAAGTCAAGATACAAATATCCTGAGTTCTATTGTTTAGGAGATGAAAAAGAAAATATGAGTTGGTGGATCGTGTACGGTGAAATCTTAAATCATTCCAATTCTACCAGAAAAAATTATGGGTTGCATATGTTAAATTTTGTTCTATCCCAAAAGTACTTGTCAACTATGATGCAATTCCAACCATTTTAACAGAAAAATCAATGAAACAAAATGAAATAAGGCATAGGAATAAGCAGTAAGAATGTGGATAATAGAACCTAGCATGAAAGTTTAGATGTCAATCAAAACCATTTCAGAGTCAGAGGAAGGCTCCTTGGTTAATATTTAAAAGTTTGTCAGTGATAAGAATCAAAGGCTTACTTCTGCTATATCGTCTTCTCCTACAGACCCAAAGGGTACAATTGTGGCCCCAAAACGTGCTGCCATTCTCACAAATTCCTGGTGTTCAGGCCAAAACAGTTTATATTCTTCACCCTGGCAAATGTAGAAGCAATACTAGGTTAAACTTTTGAATCAAGTGACAGTTGCCAGGAATTCGTGAAAAAAAACACAGCAAATGGACTTCTTGTAAAAATTGAATAATCCAGCAGCATATGATGTTAAAAATAATGGAAAAAGAGAACGGCGCAAATTATCTCTTTCTTAAAATTATCTCTAGTCACCGAATTAGCAGGTTTAATTCTGACATTTCAATCATCTTTAGTTCAATCAATTAAAGTTATTAGAGTTGAAAATCCAAAACAATTAATAAATCATTCTGATATTTCTCATTAGCAGGCTATCAGAAGACTATAAAATTCCTATGAATTTGAGTGTTTTAAGGATCTCATGGTAAATTTGGCAGAAAATGAAGAACACTAAGGTGTCTTGATGATAAGTTTGCAACGTAAAGGGACCACATATAACACAGAATGAAATGTAGAATCTTCACGATATATGTGGCTGTAAATGTTTCACTGTCCAATCAAAGCAAGCAAATATTGAAAAAATGTAAAACAATTTCTCAAAATTTATTATCTTTGCCTACCAAAAGAAACTTAGTTCAAAGGAAAGCAAGCAACTTATGCACCTTGTTGTGGAGAGCCTCACGTGCACCGCCGGGATATAGAAGAACATGTGACTTTGTTGACAACAATTTGAAAAGATTTCTTGCTGTGACAGGTACAGCACCCATTACTTTCAACCAATCAGTCAGAGAAAATTCATTAATAGAACTCTCAAGCCTTCCTAAAAATAACTCTGGATGGGCAACACCACGAACCATTATATTCTTTTCTCGCAAAAATGTTTCAACAAGTGAAGAGAGTTCAAACCCCAATAGCATGTGGTAACCAACAAATAAGACAGGACCTTCGCTCGGAACCCCTGCAAGGCCTTTCACTATTTTTCCATCTTCCAAAGTTGATAACATGACTGAACTAGTAGCAAAACGAATAAATCTGCAATTCATGAAATTATAATACCAGCTTCAGCCTTAGGTGCAGAAAAATTGGTAAGAGTTGCAACTCAAACAAACAGTTTTTGCTAGCAGGTAAACAAAGCCCCAATCATGAGCAGGAGATCATTATCTGCTATTTTGATTGTCTATCTCGGCATGTGAGAACATGTCAAAGCAAGTCCTACAGATCTATTTAGTGGCAACAGAATTTAGCTAGTTCGCATAAATTCTAATAGAAACTTATAATAAGATCAGATATGAGAGTAACGAGCTGAGGGACAATCCTAGATTCTTAATGGTGAATCAGCTTGAACAAGATTAAAATGCATCAAGGAAATGTTCAGTACAAAAGTTAAAAAAATAGTGTATATGAAAGATTGCTTTGCTGAATTACCCAACTACTTGATGAAACGCAACGTTGAATTCTTCCCTACTAGGGGGCACAAAATCTGCAACAGAATCTAACTTCCTTGAGCGACGGTATTTGCCAGTGCCTTTAATTATTGTAAGTAAACTAATGCCTTTTTCCTGTACTAACATATAAAGCGGTCAGCTATATCGGTACCCACACAGAAAACATCACTAAAGGGAAAAAAATAATTGTTCCAGAAAGTTTGTTTTATTTGTCCAGAACTGAAAAGAAGATAAAAGGCCACTTTTAAACAAAAAAAAAAAAAAAGGAAACTATGAAACATTCTATACATGATTTATATCCAGTATTAAGTATGAAAACCAATGAAAATATTAAAACAGGCTCAGTTCACTATTTTTTACACAAATATGGCCAATATGCATTAACCAACATAAAACAAATGAGTAAGCACTAATTATGGCTATATTTGCTGTGACCAAGAATTCCACTATTGCAAAAGCATATATGATGAAAGCTTAAGCAGCAACAGTATCTACAATATACCAGCAGAAGGGTATGGCCATTATCCTTGAAGTGACGAACTATGCAATTCTGCAATGAATTCTTAAGGCGTTTTGCTTCATCCTCACTAGGAAGCATGTTGTCCTTGCCACTGGAACATAAACAGAAGGTCAACCTTAAAATCCATCAAGATTTTTTGTTTTTCCTTCTTTCAACTAATAAGCAACAGAAAAATGGAAAAGTAATTTTTAAGTGTGTTAAGGCTCAAAGTTACTATCAAATTCATGTCATTTAACAGCAAAAGATACAAGAGATCTTATAATACCACTACATCCCAGATACAAGACAACAACTGATAAAATCATGAACTTGAAAAAGGCACTAAAGATAACCAAAAGTAAAGCATTAATTTTTAAAGCATGGTGAACTATATGAATGAACTATTCAAATTCTTGAGAGAATAAGGACCTGGCCAGCACTAATACTTCAGCTTTAACAGCATGGAGCCGGGAATTAGCATAAGCAGAAGCTGATTTAAGCAACTTCAACTTCCAAAGAAGAGTTTCCTTAGGTATAATATCAGCCATGGCCTGACCAACCAAAAAGCCATAATTAAGAATACAGGTGAATAGCTAGTGTTCAGTGAACATCTCTGTCCAGAATCAACAAATTATTATAGAAACTTCAGTTGATTAAGACTGTAACAAGCAGAACTATGAAATGAATTAACTATTTAGTAAATTTTGTCCAAAACAAAGTATTACAAACTACAAGCAGAAGAGCAAGCACTTCTTACAGAAAGAAGAGGCAGCAAAGAAGTGAGGTTCTTAGACATTTGCTCAAATTTTACCCCGGGAGGAAGCTTGTTCTCAACAGTAACCATTGCCATCTTCATTGGATCACCTGATGTCAGTCAAAAGAAAATTAACTGAATACAACGCAACAATATCAATGCGATTTTCTTTTTCTTTAGGTGAAATAAGAGAATTTTGAAACAGGAAATGACATGTACAGCTTATCAGAAACTTAAAAACAAAAGTTATTCAAGCTTGTTCCAACAAAGCAAACATGTTCCACAGGAAATGCAGCAGAAAATTACCCATAACTAAGCTAAGAAGGTAGGGGACTGTGACATGTAATTCATCAGGTATAACCTCCAAGATAGGGAACAAAGGTTGTAGCTGTGACCTGTCAAAAGATGTAGCTAAATTTACAGAATAAAAAATATCAGTCTACTTGATAGTACACCAACTACACATATGGTGAAAATAGTAAGTAAAACTGAAAATCTTAGAACTAACCCGGATTGGATAGTATCAGGACTAGATCAATGGTAGGATTACGAGCAGCAACCGCCAATGCTAGACATCCTCCAAAGGAATCCCCCACCAAATAAATTGGCTTATGTGGAGATGAGGCATGTTCAAGCCTTACAGTTTCTTCCACAAATTTTACAAGTCCTTCACACAATCAAAAAATCATTAGTTAGTAATAAATAAAAACATGTTATACATTCAAGAAGAATACACATAATTCATCATAAGGTATGAAAATTAAAGACCTTGAAATGATGTTCGATCATAAACAGGAATATGAAGGCACCGAACTTCAAACGCTCTACATTCAAAAATAAAAAAACTTAATCAAATGTTATTGCTTTTTCTTGAATAATAATAAGTAAACAGTGAATAAATATGATTTCCAAGCCCTATGATATGACCACAACTATGAAAGAAATAGAAATAAAATAAAAAATAAAAAAGTAGAAATATGAATCAAAAAGAAAGGTAAGTAGACTCTTCTCAATAGAGTTGCAAAGCAGAGATGGGACATATATCATTTAGGTGTCTACCTTGACTTGATAAATATGGAGATTACGACTTTTCAGCCAGTCTTCGATGCAAATAGGAAAACAAAAATTAACTACTTTCCTGACTGTGGCAAAGCAATAGTAAATGAATGGAAATAATTTATTAAGATCCTTCTCTCCACAAGAACTACAAATGATGAAAATTAGTTTAGTTTATATCGTTTCAGAACAATATTCTAGCACAAGAAAAACTTACTTCCCAAGAGCTTTGTGGTGCAAAATGAGGCCTAACCCAAGTCCATCAAGCCCTGAATGCATCAATATGCAAACAATAAGAAATTTTCTTCAGCCTTGCATACTAGAATATCTTAAGACTCACCAGGAGCAGTTCCAAAGTTCCAACTAAGTTATTAAACTAATACTTTTAAGGAACAAAATCACTTATCAGAGCAAGAAATCTATTTACTGGACTCTAGCCATCTACAGGACTCCTTGTACAAAAAAAAAATCAAAATACTGTCAGCTTATCAAACTTGATGAGGGAAATAATTACCAGGCAAAAACAGAAGAGTTGGAGAACCATCCAGAGGACGGCCACAATCAACAGGAGAAAACCACCGTGGGGGCCCTCCATCAGGCTTAATTATCTCTTTAGCTGCATCAAAATAATCTTTTACACTCTTACTCCCATATCCATCTTCCCAGAGCACTTCCAACTCTTTGGAAATTACATCTTTAGCCAACTTTTTCTCCGCTACTTTAGGCTTTAATCTCCCATTTTCAACATCAATCAAGGTTCCAGTTTTCCTCTTCTCTTTAACCAAAGTAGCTCCGTTCACTGAAACAGGATGAGAAGACAACACTGCTGAATCACCAGCACCCGAACTGTGAGCTCTTACTCTGAAAGAAGGTTTATGCTCTGAATTTATGGAAAAAGGCGATACCCCGAAAGTAACAACTGATGCCATGGGTTTTGGTAGCAATGGTAAAAAGATTTGAAACTTTTTTTTTTCTCGGAATTTACTAATTGAACAATAATACCGTTCCCTGTGCTCCGGAAACTTAAAAAAGTCTAAACAATATTAAACTCAGAGTTCCCACAATCAATCACTCGAACTGAAACAATCACAACCTTTTATGCTTGTACAAAACTATAACAGAGAAGAATGCTTAAAAAATGAAATTTGGAGCAAGCCCAGAAGGGAATAAACAACAAACACACTGACAGCAAAGACTGTACAATATATAAAAGTGAAGCAAACCGAGAAAGCAAAATAAGACATGGTATCTCTGGAACGTGTATTTATATAGGAATCTCATCTCAAATAGAAAAATATTAATTAATAAATTTAGCCCATTGCCCATGTGTTGCAAGGCAACCACGAATAAGAAATACATTCACATCAAGAAAGAATTACAAGATAACAAATGTTAAAAAAGCAAAAGAAGGCAACAAACTGACAAAAACAAAGAGTAGAAATCATGCAGTTTCACAATAATGCATGTTTTGGATTTTAGTTTATAGTTTGTTTACCTGTCTTAAAAAGTTACGAGTCGTTAAAGCATCTACGCTGTATCTGGTTAAGGTAAGGCCACAACTACGCATGGAATATGTGATAACATGGTGTTTAGCTTTAGCCGTTTTAAACAGTTACCACCTTGTCTTTGGCGTATTGGAGGGGTTTCTGGAAAAATTCGTCTGTATTTTTGGCTTTTTTGCGGAGATATTATTGCCATTATTACTGTCATAACAGTCATTACAATTCAGGACCTACTTATTCTGCACAGGCAACATTTAAATCTCCGAGTTCCAAAAAAAAAAATTTATTATGATTCACAGTTTCATTTTCTTTTCGTTTCCTTTTTTTTTTTTTTTTTTTTAAATTTTGATTTGATTGTGAAAAAACTGAATTGCAGCAGAAAAAGTGCATAAGCTAAAGCTAAACCAACAGCGTTCACGTCCACGCATCCAAATAAATGCGGCTTGTTATTGTACTTCTACAAAATAGCGATTTTCTTCTTTTGTGATGTATATACCCCCATGTGGCAACGTATATGTCACCCGTAATTTTTATTTGTTTTGTATGTTTTTAAATATTACAAGAAATCAACCAAAACCCTCTCTACTCTTATAATTTTATCAATGTGGACCAAATAATATTGACATAATATTGCAATAGGGAAATCACCTTTAAGTACAATAATGAATATTAGAAAGAAAAAATAAACAAAATAATTGAAAAGAAATTTTCGAGTGAATTATTTTTGTCATAACCTAATTTACTAAAAATTGGTGAATTATATTGAAAGTATCAATCAAAAGATTATAGTAGATCAAATGTAGAAACATGTTTTAAAATATTTAAATAGAAATTATTCAAAATGAAGTGTGTAGATTTTTGCATTAATTTGCTTTTTGGTATCTAACAAACCACCATATTGGACTAAATGGGAGGACTGTCCTAGACCTTGATAATTGCATATTATTCTAAATAAACAGATCATAGTTTAATTGTTATTAAAAATATTTCAAACATGTCAAATTTGACTATGTTTAACCACCATAAAAATTCATGTTTTTACATGATTAAGGCTATTGCAAAGAGTGTTTAAGCACATTAGGCTTATAATATAAATTATTGGGATAATAAATAACATTTGGGCCCTTATATTCTAATATTTTTACATTTAAGAGCATTATATATATGAAACAAATGCCTAATAATCCCTATTAAAGAACAAAATTATATATAAATAAATAAACTATGTCCTTAGTTACAAAAATATGAAAACACAAAGACACAACCCCAAAACTACCTGCATCTAGAATATAAACTACTTTATAAAAAGTAGTATTTCTTGTGTTGCTCCCTTTTAAAAAAAATATGTATATATTTTTTCATTCAAGGTTTCTGGATACGGAGGTTTCAATGTAATTTTAAAGACGAGACAGATATAATTTTGGTTCCTATTGAGATCCAATAATTAATAAACTTTTAGCACAATTTGGTTTCATACATGTAACAAAAGAAAATTCGTTTCGTAGTGGGTCAGACCAAGATTGCAATGGGACCATAAAATTGTTTGTTTTGGTTAATATATTAGACCTCAAAAATTGAGTATGCTTTTTCTAGAGATTGGTACACAAAATTTTGAGGAAAGTTGGTGGGAGTCCATCAATTTTAATTATTAAAAGGAAGAATACAGATTGGATGGCAATTGAATTGATCGTGCAAGATGGGCAGTGCAGTGTTGTATGTAATGAGAATTCTTGGTCATCGTCAACCGCACGTTCAAGTATTTAATTGAAATATCCAACAATTTTCTCCAAACAAACAAGCACGTCAGTGTTGGAAGTATTTATGCCCTTTTTACACGAAGTCATTATTGACTAGAGCACCTTTTAGAAAACATTTCCATCATAATTGTCACAAAATTCCTTCTTTCAAAGAAGCGCCTTCGAAGATGAAAGCCGCTTTTTAACTTAAATTCAACTCTAAATTTCATCCAATAACATATTAACATATCGCAACTTTTTTGGTACAAATTAATGGAACAATATTATGTAATTGGTTAACTAATCTTATTTATTCATACCACATTAATGCATACTTTTTTTATACTTCCATCCTATTAATATTTGATGCAATATTAATTTGCATAAAATAACTTACGTAAAAATTTGTAACCTTAACGTCGTTTGAAGTCAAGCATTTAAATCAAAGCATTCAAAACCATTTAAAATAAAGGACTCACAAATAATAATAAACACTCAGTTTTAGTGTAAATAACTCAACTTCATAAAAACGATGAAACTTATGCTTTTGGATTTATAGTTATTAATAACTATAAATTAAAAATTACAGCACTTCATCTCCAATGTATCGACTTCAATTATCACAACTGAGGGCCCAGTCACAGAGACTTGGTTTGCCACTGACGAGACAAGATGCAACGGCATACGACTTTTTATCCTACATGCCAAAAGCCCCGTAACGATTCTGAAAAGAAACTACATCAACCACTGAAATTGAGACCCTGAATAATAATTGATTTTCTGTTCTTGATCACCAAACAAGGTCAGATAACATTAATCCAGTGGCCCATTCTGCGATCAATAAGTGGGTAGTGTTCTCTTTGATATTATGGGAATATAATACTATAAAATTAAATAACGTAAAATTACTAATTCAACACAAATGAGAATTTTATCATTGGCCACAAAAAAAGGAAAACAAAAACAAATTTTAAGAAAAAAGAATATTCATAATTAACAGAGTTTTTCTATGGCCACGTATGTTGCCCCCTTGATACAAATCTACAAGTTTTTCAACATCATATATCTAATTTGGCAGCAGCGCTCACGTCCAAGTCCAAAGTACTTCCCGCTAATTTTCTTCAGTCACAACCCTTCTATTCCCACATGCAGACACATGGTTTAACAACTTAACAATGCCCGGTAAAAGCTAGCATTTTAGGGAGACAGATCAAAATTTTTTTATAATAGAACCCGTCCAACGAGGAAGTGCTAAACAGGGATCTTAGCAGCAGGTCCAGAGAATGCCCCAGATTCAGCAATCAATTGGTTTTTCCAAATTTACAAGGTCCCAATAGATACTCCTGATCATGAAGGGCAACCCAGAAGAATCAATATATTACCCGCTATTTTACACAAGCAAAAGTTCTCCTTCATATGCAAAGTCCAGCCTGCAACAATACAACAGACAAAATACAGGAACGCAATATCAGAAGAGCATTGAGCCAGCATGGTCAAAAATTAGCAAATCTTCAAAAGCAACCGAATAAAATGATGCTCTCCTTGGAAGGGAAAAATTAACCATGCATAGAAGATCAAAACACTGTGGAAGTGTGCTGTGTTAGTTATCTTTGGTTGACCTGGCAACAAAAAAATGATTGGGTCTTTAAGGAAAAAGGAATAAGAGCAACTAGTGGTTTGTGGGACAAAACTCAGTTTTTGGCATCTTTTTGGGCCTGTCTTGAAGGATATTCAAGACACTGCTCACATATATAGACAGAGCAAGGGACTCAAACGAACAAGAACAATACTATTTCATTTTGTCTCAGATAAAATCAGACAGTCCATACAAATATTCACTCAAGAAACCAATAGAAAGTAGCATACCTCCATCTGGAAGTCATATGGAGTCACTTGCTAGGGACCACTCTGTAATTAAGAACCAAGTCCTCAGGTTTCTTCCATACATAAGCACGCACGGTAGCCAAGCTCATGTCTGGGGATAAGACCTGGGAAATACAGAAACAGATTGCTCAATACAAACAAAAGTCATAGTCTAGATTGAATGATCATAAAGGTATGTAGATGGGCACAGTTCTCAGATTCCCAACAATTTAAGTAATTAATTATCATATTAGGCAATAAGTGAAAACTCAAGTAAATAAGAGGGTCATAAGAGCAGCAATCAAGAAAGAAGCTTGATCTTTGTGTACAGTGCGCTTATTCTTGATTGCAAAAGACAAACAAGAAATAGAAGGCACACTAGCAGTGAACACCTGATAGAAGTGAGCATGCAGATTAAGAATGATGCAAATTCAACTGAGCATCACATCTGCTTAGTTCAAACAAAAGGGCATTTAAACAATTATTAGCATGCTCATCTTCAAAGAAACGTAGTTTATTGATTTCCTCCCCTTCTTTAGCTGGGGCCCTATCTACCGAAATATTTCAAAACTGTATATCCAGAATGAATAACAATGATAAAAAGCTCAAAATTAACTGACATATCACATCCAGATTATGAGTCACTTGCCTGATTATGACACAAGATCTCTATAGAAGGCCTTAGCTTTGTCCACGGTTTCAATCCAGACCGGAAAGATCCATCTCCAATGGCTGAATTCTGCAACGGACCTCCAGCCAGTCCAGGGGCAAATGTTCCATCAGAATTTACACCATCAGATGGTTTGTCAAATACCATCTTCTCTATGACATAATTAACAACCTACATAAGCGTGGCAGTAAAGCCAAGAAGGTCAGACTTGAAAAGGTTCAACATGGAACAAGGTAATATCAGATAACGTGCAAACAATGGGTCAACCCTGCATAAAGCTATATACAGGAAAGATCATAATGTTGAAATCTCTACATAGAAACAGGAGTTTTCAAGACTTAGACACCATAAGGAAGTGAAAAAACCAACAGTTGAGCGTTTGATGCTCCAAATATAATTCTGTATGATTTTCCATTTTACAAGCAAAATGTAAATGTTCTTTTTTCTTTTATAAGAAACACAATATTGTTATAACTAATGAAAGAAGAACAAATAGAGAGACAGACTAGTTGTCCACCACCAAATCTATTAGTAGTATTCATATCGTCAACAACCATTACATATAAACTACATTACCTTGTGTATTCTCAGTATCCGAGGTGCACTTAGTTTCCCTTGTGTCAGTATCTGGACAGCCGAACCTTCACACGGATGCAAGTAAAAGCTGCACCTGTAAAAATTGAACAGAAATTTCACCTACTAGAGAACAACAATTTTCCTAAATTTAATGTCTAAAGTTATACAAAAGCATCCCAAAAAAAGGTGGAATGGAGAAAATAAATTAAAATTGCACCAAAATGCATAGTGACAGCAACTTTTGGGTTACATCTAGCAATGTGTCATACTAGTTATGATTCCTTCAAGGCAGAAAGCTGCCAGAGTTGAGTGTTCCATGGGAGAACAAGGATACAATACTTTGTCAAATGAAACGATGTTTACATCTACGAATGTATCATAATATATGCAATTTGCCACAAATTAGATGATGATAAGTACATACAGAAAATACAATTAAGTCAAAAGATTACTTAGTATTTTCTCTAGGTGGTAGACGATTATTCAGAACACAGTCGAGACACCACCAAGGAAAGTCCTTCTCGTCTTCAGTTCCATCTAAGTCAGTAATTTTCTTTCTCCAGGGGCTTCCTTGAGAACCCTCAGTTATTATGGATGGTGGCGAAACTGTTGAAAATTCAAATGGAGGATACACCATAGAGTCATTTTCAGCATTACCATCTACCTCAATTCTTGAATGGGTAAGACTTCTAGCACTAATATCCTTCGCTGACAAAACATCCCCATTGACAGAAGCTTGTGATCCAAGTCTCTGCTTTCTTTTGGCCAACCAATGAGCCAATAAACCTTTAAGTGTTTCACGAGCTAGATTTACCTGTGGATCACAAATAAATGCAGCACAATCTGTGATCTTTTCAGGAGTTGAGGTTTATCCAATAAAATAAAACATCAAACTTAATTCACTGTAAATTTTTTTTTTTTCATGAAAGCTTGGTGTTTGTTGTGTTTAGAGCATGTATATATAAGTTCCATGTAGTCTATGTCCCCAATGATATCAGAGTTTAAGAATCTAGATAGGGAGTATCAGCCTAATCCATCAAAAATAAAACAAGACAAGATATTTTTGAACTACTTGCAGCCATGCACAACAGAAATATTATACCTTATCATCCTCAGGTTTTCCAGCAATTTGAAGGTCTGCTGAATACATCTCAGCAGAGAAGCATTGTGGTGTGTCCAAATGAACAGACAAGCTTCCAAGCCTAGTGTCCACTGTGAACCATGCAGGAATGCTTACCTGGAGCAGAAAAGCAATCAGCAGAGTTCAACAAAATTGTTACACCATATCACCACAATACATCAGAAGAAAAATTAGTCAGCATACCATCTCAAATAATTGTTCCTTTTTCTCCTCGAATGAAACCTGAAAAGGTTGATTTCACACAATCATCAGTAACCATAAATGCACCAACAACCAGAGAGTTCCACAGAGAGAAGGATTAAAAAGCTCTTCAACCTTTCCATAGTCCTCAACCACAACACCTCGTGTGATCTCCCATAGCTTTACAGAACCAGCAGCATCCTATCAAAAAGGCAAATCAATTTTACAAATCCCAAACGCCAAAGCTAGAAAACTCTGCATCAAAATTAGTAAAAGAAAGGAAAATATAATATTCACCTTAGTCAATACATGCCTTCTATTATTTAAAATTTCATGCTGCACGATTCCCGGAATTCCGGGAATGGAAAAGTTTGGTTCTTTATAAACAGGAACCTATGAAGACGGCAAATAGTTAGTAATTGATACGTAAAATTTATGCATCACGCTAGAAGGGGGAAAAGGTAGAGATAGACATCATCTACTGGTAGATAAAAGGACAATCAGAAGAGATTGTCCACAATTGATACAAGTCAAGCGCATATCAACCCAATAAGTAAAATGACGTATGCAATTTGAAAAGCAGGATTTTCCATTCAAAAACAAGTGCATCCTACAGCAACAATTGCAAAATAAACAGAAAAAACTTTTACTCACGGGAGTAGATCCTTCCAAGGAAACCCTTGCCCTTGAAAAAGACAAATTTCCAGCTAAGAATGAACCACCTCTTTGAAAGACCTTTTGAGGATTACGTCCTTCAGCTGGCCACCTATGAACTGAAGAATCTGTTGTTGCAAGCCATATGTTATCATCATGCAATCCCAATTGCACAATTGGGTTTTCCCCTGTGCAGAGCAATAGGCTCTCTCTTGTTGCCAAGTCTGTCAAGTATAACTGAGGGCACATACAGAATTGAGCATCAAACCAAAGCAGTAGACAACAGAATATTTGCTTTCAGAATAAAGAGTACTCACAGAAAGATCTCTTCCCCCACTGTAAACATGACTAAACGTCGGGGTGCTGGCAAGTGCCCAGACAGAATCTGTATGCACAGCATAGGAGTGCACACATCGCTGTTGACCAAGATCCCATAACCTATGAAGAAAAATACATAAGCAATTATAGCCCATATCTCACACATTAGTATGGTTGAGATTACTTTTAGACCAATAAAAATAGCCTGAACAATCTACCTGATCATCGAGTCAGAGGATCCAGATAAGCAAAACCTGCAGGAATAACAAAACAAATAAATAAAGCAAACTACTAGATGGAAGCCATTGACCATTAGCTCTCTTTTTTCTCTTCTTGATAAGAAACAGAAGAAATAGACCATCAGCTCTTCGGAGTCATTAAATTTCAAGTTGTACACATGTTCCCTATGCTGTGGGAATCATTTGAGAAACATTTAATAGCATACGTAAGTTACAACAGAACACTACAGACTCCATTCAATCAACCTGCCAGTTGAATCCAGGAGCAGAGCTCGAACGTTATCCGTATGCCCTCTAAGCTTCATAGTCTTTGAACCAGACCTTGCATCCCAAACGCGTACAACCTAGAGAAAGCATGATATGTGACAAAAATTAACCTCCCAACCATCATCAAATAATAAGAATTAAACAATCAAAAAAGGTTCAAATATGCTACTCTTTCTTCAATTTCACAGAGAGCAGGAAAAATGATACACAATGCAAAAATGATCATTATATCAGATTATACCTTCTCAGTTCCACCAGAGACAAGAAGGGTTCCGCTATCATTCATGGCTAATGCATAGACAGACTCCTTATGGCCTTTGGCAGCAATTGGAACGTATCCTTGGGACTGATTCGTATGTGCAGAAATGCTGTTGCTTGAGCTAATAGTACGTAGACTTGTTATGGGTAATGAATTCCCAGAACCATTGATACCATTTGCACAATCCTCTTCCATAGCATCACTTGATTTTGAGAGTGGGGTAAGGGCAGCTTCTATATCCCATATGAAAACCTCCGCTCCAAGACCACCAGATGCAACAATATTGCCCTAAAATGCATGATACTAATAGAGGATCAGAAAATGAAATAGATAGATAGATATAATATGTCCAAGTGCAATTACTGCTACCAAAGTGATATAAAATTCAGAAAGATATCACTGACAGGAACCTTTCATCCATGCAGTTAATAAGATCCACGAAAATTTTGACATAGAAATTACATTTTTTTCTGCTGCAGCGAGACATGTAACATAGTCAGAGTGCTGACGGAGTGTCCTGGTACAAATCCCATCAGACAAGCAATTCCATGTCTGGTGTATCTCAACCCAAGAAAATAAATAAACGTCAATAAGAAACAACAGAATATTTTTAAAAAAATAAAAAATAAAAAAGTATATAATACAAAACCAGCAAGCATCATTCAATTAACAAACCTTGAGGGTGGTGTCCGAGGAGCAGGAAACAAGAGTATTATCATTTACAAGGACAGCATCATTAACCTGCAGAACCACAGACATTCCCCTTATATTCAAGGGCAAGACATTTACACATTCAAATATACAATTGCATCTTGTAAATGAATCACAATAGAACTTAGGTCTGTATTCTAATCTCGTATGAAAATGTGGAAGCTCTTGACCACCAGATTACATGTGCATTTGACAAAAATCTAAACCTCATTGGTAGTCATACTTAACAAAGAATAAAAAAACACAAGAAAAAAAAAGGTACCCAATCAACATGTGACTCAAATGTAGCAGAGCAACTTGCAACATCATCACCCAGGGACCATCTCTTTAGTGTGCCGTCACGACTCCCAGTGAACAGGTAATCACGCCCATCAGATACAGATGACTTCAATACAGCCAAACAATTTATGCCAGCACAATGCTGCAAGATCAATATTTCAAACAGTTTAACATGCAATCCGCATCTCAGCTATCATTGATGAAGTCATCAACACCATCCAAACAACTACTTGGACTTTAGAGTAGATAAAGAAAATCGAGACTGGGAGAAAAGCATCCAATATAATAAAATACACACATATGATGTTTCAAATAGCAATGAGAATTACACTTCAATAATGTTAATAAAGTGTTATCAGCCATAGCAATGCACCAAACCTCCAATTATGTTGAAACATGAAAAACAAAAAAAAAATTCAACTGAATCAATTAACTGCATGATAATTAATTCACATCCTTCCCAATCAAATATAGAGCAAATTTAAGGTTGTATCCATCGAAAGACAATCGATAAAACTAACCATAAAAGGGCAAAAGAATAACAAAACAATTCACCTTTGTGTCATCTGCATCATTCAGCACATATGTCAACCTCTTCTCTTTACGAGGACGAGTAGAATTGGTGTTGTTACCCGCACTACCCACGCGGTGCATTGCAACAACCCCTGAAACAAATATCAAAAAAATAGTATGTCAATACCAAAACTTTAAAAAAACAAAAACAACACATTACTTTTTCCCAAGCTGCCACCTGAACACAGCAATGTTTAACTGTCCTTTACAGCAGCAATGGCATTTACATTACAGAGATCATACACTATATCTATTTTCTTCTGCTACAATTACATGTATATATATATATATATATATATGTATGTTGCTCAGTTAATTTTTTTAAAACTTTATAAACAATGCCAAAAGAGCACCATCGCAATTTTAACTTTTCATTTAAGACTTTGCTTGGGATTATGGTGTTTTTTTAATTGTGCTTTGACAACAAAGCTAGACATGCGTCTGATGACACCAACTTCCAGTAGGACCAAGTGATTCTTTCATTAATATTAGACATCCAGTGCTTCTATTCCACAGCAGTTGTGGAGGACCTCCATATGAAAAAAAGCCTAAATCAAATAATAACATTGTGGGTCTATTAAAGACAGACTACTAGCCACAGTACATATGCACCAATTAGAAACCAGATTACTCATTTTTCCCTATTGATCAGTGCAAGTGCTTAATCCAAAGGAAAAGAACGCAAGTGAAGATAATTAGAAAAGGTTGCGTAGAGTTGATCAATATCCAAGGAAAAGGCAAACTAAAATAATTTACAGCAGCAAAAGATATACGTAATCTGACCACAATCAAATACAGGAAACATATGCAAATTAATAACAATACAAAAATAAGGGTAACAAAAGAGACAGTAAAATAAGGGTACCAGTAAAAATCTATAATCGCTCATCAAATTTGAGCGTACGAAAGAATGAAACAATAATCACGACAATCTCCAATTACTATCATCATATATTCGATAAATGCAAATCTAAACCCTAAAATCAAGCCAATAAAATGAAACAATTGGATAAAATTATGAGGCGAAATGAAATCAGCTCGTCTAATATAGAAGCATTACGAGAGCTTAATCAATGATCGCGAAAACATTCACAAATGAAAAATAATAATAAGAGTAGGAAAAAGCAAGAACACGGACAAAGATGAATTAACTTACCAGAAGTTGAAGGAATCAATCGAATGAAGAAATTGAAGTAAAAACCCTAGAACTTTGTGTATTAATACGTCTCTGTGTATGTATCGAAGAGAAATAGAGAGATTGCTAATTTTGAAAATGAAAATAAATCCTAAAACAGACTGAAAAACTGAACGAGAAAGTGAAAGTCAAATGCCTCTTAATTTGAGAAAATGAAAATACATAAAAAAAAAATAACATATAAAAAATAAGGCCTTATCTATCTGTCATTAGCCCCGCAGAAACGATGTCGGTTTGATTATTTATTTATTTATTTATTTGACTCTTTCTATATGGTTTTATAATATTTACCACTAAAACAATTTTTTATTATAAAATAGTGAATTTTTAAATAAAATGGAGTTTTATTTTGCATGAAAATTATACTACGAGCTCGTTCCCACGTCTTGTCATGAGTTCACATTGTTTTGATCCAAATTAAGTTACATTAGTTGTTGCTTTGCTTAATTGATAAAATTGTAGATGCGTCAGATTTTTATATAGGTGGGTAGCACTTGTTCAAATTCTAAAATTTGTTGAGACGGTACAAGAAATTAAAATTTGAATTTTGTTCATGTGAAGAAAGGTTGAAAAAAATTTTTTTTTTTTTTTGAAAAAAGAAAAAAGAGATCACAAAAGTACTTCCATAATAATTTTCTTCATTAGGTGATCTAAAGTGATTTAATATTTAAAACTATAATCTAGCATGCAGCTATTACAACATTAAATTTTATGGAATGGGTGAACAAATGTCAAATTCCCATCAGTTAAGTATTATTTTAAAATTGGAATAATTTAAAAATTACTAATTACCTTAGTAATAATATTCATTTGATTTGACATTTATATTAATCAAAAGAATTTTTTTATAATAAAAGTTATTTTTTATTTTTTTAACATGATAATGTAGAAGAGTTTTTGCAAATTAGAAAAGTCATTTTTCTCATAATAGAAGAAATCTAAAATTTAGATTTTAACCATAAAATTTTTTAAAAAGAAAATTTATTAAAATACTTTAATTTATTTTAAAAATTTTATATTTTTTAAATATAATATTAAAAATTTATCTATTAAAATAATTACTCAAATCGACAATAAAACGATCAATAAATTTTTAGTAAAAGTTTTATTTAACTCAATTGTTATTAAAAATTATAAAAAAAACATGATAAACTCTTATTTAGATCATTTTAAAATTTGTAAAAATATTATTTTTACTAAAACTCAGTTTAAATTAACAATATGTATTTTTTTATATCGGATTAGATTGAAATATTTAAAAAAATAGAGTAATAACCAATTTAAAAAATAAAAGGTTGAAAATATGTGCTGTTCTTGGTTGGACTAGAAGTTATGCTTTGTCAACTTACTTATCTGTTAATTGATGCAGGCTGCATGCATGTCTCACGGCATTTAAATTTATTTGTATGACGTAAAATAATTATTTTATATTAAATTTTAAATTGATAGATAATTATTTTTACTTTTAGATGTTGTGCTTTATTCCCCCAAATTTTTGAGAAAAGTAAGGATATTACATGACTTTTAAAAAAGAAAAATATGTCTTACGTTTTGGAAAAAATAAAGATATTCCTGACGTTATTATTTATATTTTAATTTAATTATTTTATCGCTATATTGTTAAAAATATATAAAATAATTATATTATTTTATTTTTACTTAATAATCAATAAAATCTTATTGTAATATTTAAATTTAAATATTACAATAATATTTTAACTCTTAATTATTTCTTTCCTTCAAAATTTATAATCAAACATTTATATCTATTATATATAATTTTTAAAATATAAAAATAGTTTATTTAAAAATTATGCATAATTAATATTGTCTATGTATAATTGTGTAAACACTTAAGAAATTTTAAGAACAAATTTTATATTATAAAAAATTCTACAATTAGTTATAAATAATTTTTTAAATAAACTATTTTAATAATATACTATATTTTAGAAATTATATATAATTGATAAAAAATTTGATTATAAATTTTGAAGGAAATAAATAATTAAAAGTTAAAATATTATTATAATTTGTAAAGAAAAATGTTACGATGACGTTATATTGATTATTAAGTAAAAATAAAAATAAGATAATTATTTAATATATTTTTAATAGTGAAGAAATAAAATAGTTAAATTAAAATATAAATAATAATTTTATTAGATTTTTTTTTTTCTAAAAAACTCAAGAGTATATCAACTTTCTTTTAAAAGTCAAAAAATTAAGTATAATATCCCTTTTACTTTTAATGAAGTTTAAATGTATAAATATCGCAACAATGGATTGTGAAATATTCAAAATAATAGAAGTTGATTTATAAAAGATAAAATAAAGAGAAGTAAAGTTTGATCATTTTTTTAAATTATAAATATAACTATTAATATTATAATTACAAATTTACTAAAATAAAATAAATGCATATAAATGATCAAATTAACTCTCAAATTCCAAAAAAATCTACCCACACAAATATGGTATGCAACTACACAACTAGAGGGGAGAGTTATGCAAAGTGCGAAGTCAATTGTTCTTTTTCACGGTTGAGTGCCATGTTGGCATTTTTCTTTAATAAAATAAATACTAAAAAAAAACATTGCGAGAAAATGAATCTGCAAGTTGTTTCCGTTTATTATAGTTAAATGATATTGTTAAATCAAATCTTTATATGTTTTTTAAATTAATTTTAAGAGAATTAAAGAATTTAATGAATCTTAGGTATCAAAGATATTAATAAATCTAACTTATTTCATAAATCAAATAATAAAATTTACAAGTTTTACAATTCAGACCCACATACAAAATAAGCATAAATCGCGGTGAATAATTGCTTGTAACCAAATAAAGAAGTATATCGAAAATAGCTATTTTTATTGTCGTAAATTTGATAATCTAATTTTATATTATATAATTGAAAAAAATAAATAAAGTTGGTCCTAAGGATTAATAATGAATTGTTGGGGAAGTAGCGAAGTTATTGCAGGGAAGCACGTGGTAACGCGGTCAAAAGCAAGTTTTTGAATCGCATTTGTTTCGAGGACAACAACACCGAGTCCCTGAATTTTTTTCGTTTTCAAATGTGAGCATCAGTTTTTTATATTTGTATTACATAGATCCATAACATTAACACCGATTCAAAATTTGAACACGATCAATAATTTTTTTAATACAAATAAATTAATTGTATCATTATTTATACAAATAAAAAAGGAAAAATTTTAATAGCAACTACTATTTATTATCATATTTCAAAAAAATTTTAATAGTAACCACTATTTATTATCAAATTTTAAGATTAATTAGGTTTTAAAATTATTATTTTTAATGACCATTTTTTTTTTCGTACTTGAAAGTGTACATTTTTTAGCACGAGTACACTTTTGAATATAAAAGAAAGTTGATCATAGGAGATTTTGAGCACAAAGTGCATTTTTGAGCACAAAAAAAATTATCTCTAAAATTAATTTTGTCCAAAAAATTAAAAATTGGTTATTTTTTAAAAACATTTTTAATAGTAGTCATTACTCAAAATAAGATTAAACAGTAATTATTATTAATAAATCTCAATAAAAAAATATAAGGATTCAAATATTATCAGCACTGATCAGTAGCTTATAAAAGTATTTTTAAAATATTATAACATAATTATAAAAAAATATAAATATAATTATCTATTTTGTGCTTAACAAATCGAGGCATTAGTATATTTATTTTTATTATCTATCATCTTCAAATTATAAAAAATAAATTAAAATTTGACGGTATTGATATAACTTTTACTTGAATAAATACACACGTACATGGTGTGGAATTAATAAAAGAAAATATAAAATAATAAATTTTAACTCATGTAAGCAAAAATATGCGGATATTAATTTCCACAAATACTGTATCATCATACAATTTATTCTCTTTATTACCTAATTTAAGTTGTAATCAGCTTTGAAATTTTGAATTACGACAAAAAAAAAAAAAAAAGAGCATAATCATCATAAAATCTCTGCAAAATAATTGCTTTCAGAATTATGGGCGGCTTTCATAAAGATAGTGGAAAGATGCAATAATGAATGGTGAAGAAATTTGAAGCATGCATATTACAAATCAACACAATTCATAAAAATGTTGAAAAGACAATAAGAGAGGTGACTTTATCGTCATGTTTCAATAGAATAGCAAGAGCCCAACAAAGTCAATGATTTGCTGCGAAGAAAACAACTTTAGTTGAAATTGAGAGGGATTTCCCTTTTTTTTTTTTCTTTTTGAAATAGAAATTGAGAGGGATTTCAACGTCACAAAAAATCGTGGTATTTTTTTTTCACCGGAGCAAACATACCGATTTTTTTAACTCATTATGAAATTTTAGTAAATGAATTGATTACAAAAATTAATGAAAAATTTAGTGATTATAACGAAATTACTATAATTTAGATCGACATTAATTAACTTATACGAGAGAATTTTGCACTTTCTCCTTCCAGCTGACACCATGTTTTGACATAATTTTCCTTTTTTTTCAAGAAACAAAAATATTTTTTAAAAGTTTGGAAAGAGAGAAAGTACAGTAAAAAGAGAGATGGTAAATTGCTTTAGGAAGGTTCCAACATCCAACAATTAGTTAGTTATCATTCATCTGCTTTGTAGAAAATTCATGCAACCCAAAATTTTGTAATTTTAAAATCCAACAGCCAAAAAGGCCGTCTCTGCCGGCCATTACTGCAATTTTAACTGTCGACGGCAAGCCTTCAGATTCTGTGTAATTCCGTTAAAAGAAACAGAATAAAGAGCTCTCGTACTCTTATCCTCTGCTGGCAAGACCACACTAAGCCAAACTAACAACCAATGCTTTATGCCACGTCGGCATTTCTGTCCAGCATTGTGATATAAACTTAAAACACATATATTTAGATACTTTTATAATATTTAATTAATTGATTAGATGAAAATATTTTAAAGGCAGAAAAAGGCAGTTAATATTATAACAATGATATTAGAGTATAATTAAAATGCTCTATACAAACTCATCTTAAAACAAATGATAACGATATAATATTTTTATATTAACATGTAAAAATAAAGTTAGTGTAATAGTTTGCATTTTAATACTAGATATAAAAATGAAAAATTATTAATGAAAAACAATCGATGTATCCCATCTTTAAATTAATTTCTAAATAAGGGTTATTAATTATTACGACACAAACCTACCAAACAAAAATAATTTTTTTTACCACCAACAAGAGTTTATCATATTACAAACCTACCAAACAAAACTAATTTTTACCATCAACGAAACTTCAAGGGTTTAATAATGCAGAGGATCCAATCAATCTCCGTTCACTTTCAGTCAAAGTATCTTAAAAAAAAAAAGAGTTTTAACACATACCTCCCCTAAAGTTTGAGATTTTAACATTTAGATAAAAGATTTAAAAAAAGATACACTTATCTCCCCTAAACTTTTAGTTGACTATCCAATTTTATTTATATAACTATAATACCCTTAATTATTTCAAAGTAAAGTATAAAAAATTCAATTTGTATATAATCAAAAATAATTTTAATTTATATTTATTTAAAAATTAGAAATTTAATTAATGATAATTTAATTTGTGATTTTAATATTTAGATGAAAATTTTAAGAAAAAACACACTTACCTCCCTTGAACCATTAATTGACCATATATTTTCATTAAAAATGATTATAATACCCTTAATTACTTCAAAATAAAGTTTAAGAAACTTAATTTTAATTTATTTGATGTTCAAAATATTAAAATAATTAAAATTTTGATTAATGACAATTATAATTTATATTCATTTAATATTTATTTAAATTAAAAATTTATTTAATGATATTTAAAATTAGCAATTTAATCATGTTGATATTTTTTCTAATTTTCTGTCATTACATACTTTCATCAAATTTTTTGTGTAAACCTTACGAGTCATAAAATTGATATTGAAGTATATATTTAATATGAATGTGTATGACATAAATCTTGTATTAAAGTATTTTTATAAGAAGAGTGAGATTGATAAGGTTATGAAATTGTTTAATGAAATAAAAAAATATAGTTTATTGTTGGAGAATTTGTAAAAGAGGGGAGTAAGAAAGGCGGCAGTTTTGCATATTAGAATTTGAAATTTGGATAAATATAATATATGAATAAAAATTAAATTTCTATTTTAAGTAAATATTAAATAAATGTAAATTAAAATTATCAAGTTAAATTATTATCAATTAAATTCTTAATTTCAATAAATATTGAAGACATGTAAACTAAAATTATTAAATTAAATTGTCATTAATTAAATTTTTAATTTTTAAATAAATATAAATTAAAATTATTTTTTTTATTACATAAAAATTGAATTTCTTATATTTTACTTTAAAGTAATTAAGAGTATTATAATCATATAAATAAAATTGGATGGACAACTAATGGTTTAGGGGAGGTAAGTATACTTTTTTTTAAACTTTTCATTTAAGTGTTAAAATCTGAAACCTCAGGGAGGTATGTGTTAAAACAAAAAAAAATAATGAAATTACCCAGATAAAATATCTTATCCTACACTTTTTCACCTGTTAAATCCGCATTTGCCCCTTCGCTCCTCGCGCTCCACTGGTCTGAAAAGAAACGAACTTTACAGTGCAACTTTAGATCTGGACCAACCATTATACGAGAATCTTACTATATTTTATTGACCTTATATGAAAATGAATCCCACTATGTAGTATGTATGTGGTATTAAACTGTACAAAAGCACTTTTCCCCTCCTAATAATCAGAGTCCTAATCCAAAGAGTGTTCAATCATTGAAAGTAATTCCTATCCACATTGTTTTTCTTCCGGGGTTTCCAAGTTAATTTTTTAGGGCTTTTGAAAATCTTCCCTCGGCTTTTGAAAATCTTCCCTCAGCTTTTGACCTACTTGTTCTGCAGCATAAGTTCTCCTGTTGGTCGGTTGTTCACTTTTGCTTTTTGGAATATTTTTTCTGTTTTGTGTGATTAATGATCTGGTGTTGGGAATGTTTTAGTGTTCATTAGTTTAGTTGGGTAATTATTGAATGTGATTGATTTTTGCTTCATTTTTACTTCATCTTTTTTTTTTTTTCGGTGTGTGTTAGCTGAGAGATGTCCTGGTCGTTCTTGTTTTTAAGGCAATGAGCTTCCAAGTTTGTACTTCAATTTCTGTACTTATGGAGATTTTTTGAGCCAAGCAAACTCGGGCTTAGCTTTCATATTCCATTTTTGGTGTTCTTCTTCTTGCACGCCAGCATTGCATTTTCTCAAAAGGTTCGGTTCTGCAGTTACTTTTATTAGCTTTCTAAATGTTCATTTCAACGGAAAAACAACGGATCTCATTGGCTCTGGACAAAGAAAAAGAGTCCATGAAATCGTCTCCAGTGGAATCAAACACTGATTCCGTGGATGGGCTGCCGCCAGCTTCCGATTTGCCTGATTCACCGCCGGTTCCTGCCCTTTACACCGATGTCAATGTTGTTCCTGAGCAACAAAAGAATGAGCTTGAGCAGTCAATAACAAATCTCGAAGGTAAATCTTTCAAGTTTTGGCTGTAGCAAAATGTAGTTTCAAGCTTCAGTTGTGACAAATTGTGGTCCATAGGTCATTTGTCTTTCTCTGAACAATTGCAGAATATTGGTTCAATCATAATAAAGTTATTGCAGAATGTGTTCATTGTCTTGTTGTGACAATTGTAGTCATTTTTATATAAATTACATATTGCGTTGAATTGACTTCGTAGGAGAAATTGTGGAATTGAGGTTGAAGAAGAGGACTTTGGACGAGAAACGAAGGGAAGCATTGAATAAGATATTAGACATCAAAGGTACTAGATTATTGTGATCTAAGGAAGGGACTTAACATTGCTTTTTGTCTGTTAATGAAGTACTGATATTGATTTGCAGGTTGTATTAGAGTCTTTTGTCGGGTCAGATCGTATCTGTTGACAGACAGAAGAATAATTCATGAACCTATATTGACTGAATTGGAGAAGATTGTTGTTAGTTCAGCAGGAAGCAAGAAAGAATTTGGATTTGATAAGGTGTTTAATCAAGCAGCTAGTCAAGGTTAGCATCTGATTTCATGTGTTTCATTGTTTCCAGATTTAATCAAATATGTTTTCTGTTTCCAGTTGTCTAAGAGGCTTTCTTCTGCTTAAAAACTCTGTAGAAGATGTTTTTGTTGAGGTTGAACCAATTCTAAGATCTGCGCTTGACGGATACAATGTGTGTGTTTTGGCTTATGGTCAAACAGGAACTGGCAAGACATTCACAATGGTTAGTGATTAAAATTTAAGTTTTGTAATTCTTGAATTCATATTGTTAAAACTTCCGGAGTTTGTTATTCATGAATATCGGAACACGGTGATGTTTCAGGATGGCGCAAATGGGCAGCCAGGAATTGTTCCTCGAGCTCTTGACGAGCTTTTTCATCAGGCTTCGTTGGATAATTCATCTTCTATTAGTTTTTCAATGAGCATGTTGGAGGTCTACATGGGTCATCTGAGAGATCTATTGGCTCCAAAACCAATATGTAGAGCATATGAAGCTCCGACTAAATGGTAATTATTTTTCTTCCATTTCCTGAAATTGATCCAAAACTTCAAACCAGTAGTGAAGGCTATTCGCTTAATTTGCTCATCGTTGTTCTGCTAACTTGACTACAGCAATCTCAACATTCAAACAGATGCAAAGGGTTCAGTGGAAATCGAGGGCCTGACAGAGGTGGAAATCCCAGATTTTGCAAAGGCCCATTGGTGGTACGACAAGGGGAGAAGGGTTAGATCAACTTCATGGACTAATGTGAATGAGGCATCCAGCAGGTCACACTGGTGGGTTTCTGGTTAAGTTTCATTTACAATCTTTTAATGGATTAATTTGTTTTGATAATTACTTTATCTGTTTAGTTTCATATATCTAGCTTAATGAGGATCACCATTTTCGGACACGGGGATGGTTTGGAAGCTAAAAGAGAAGTAAGCAAACTTTGGATGGTTGATCTTGGGGGCAGTGAGCGAGTACTGAAAACAGGAGCCACTGGACAAACACTTAATGAGGGAAGGGCCATAAATCTCTCTCTTTCTGCATTGGCTGATGTGATTGCAGCTCTAAGAAGGAAGAGAGGCCATGTGCCATTCAGGCAAGTTCGTGGCTTTTACTTTCAGCTTTAATTATCCCTTCCTTTTTGTTGGATAAGCTGGGAGGGGCCCATATACTTGTATTTCAAAGGACATAGTTTGCCAAGTTTTAAATGATGTTAGGATAGTCTGTTTAGCTGTTGTTTCTTTGTTTTTGATTAGACTTTTTCCTTGGGTTGCAGAAATAGCAAGCTCACTCAGATCCTAAAAGATTCTCTGGGTAACACCTCCTTCCTGTACTTTTTGCATTTTTTATTTTATTTTTTATAATTTTTTCCTTTTCTTTTGGTTGTGCCTTGGCTTTGACTATGGATTCACACTCTTAACATATTACAATATACTGCAAACACGATGGAATTATTTCTTTTAACTATTTCAATATTTGTTTCGGAAATTGCATAATGGTTATCAATCCAATTGCTTTAGGTGATGGTTCAAAGGTTTTGATGCTGGTTCATGTAAGCCCATGTGAGGAAGACGTTGCAGAAACAATTTGTTCTTTGAGCTTTGCCAAGCGAGCAAGAGGAATAGAGCCCAACCGAGACATATCGGCGGTACTGATCTGTTGAATTTCTTCATATTATCTGCATCCTAGGCATTAAAACCTTTGCAAAGCTTTCTGATATTTATCATCTATGTAGGATTTGAAGAAGCAAAGGGAGAAAAGAATGGCAGAACTGGAAGAGGACATGAGAGAAGCTGAAGTTGAATGTCAGAAAGTTAGGAATCAAATAAAGGAGGTTGAGATCGTATTAAGTGAAAAGAAAAAGCTTTTCTCAACTACTTATCAGTTACTTGAGGATGAAGGAAAAAGCCTTACAAGTCCCACAAAAAATCATAAGGAAGCAATTGAAACCCCAGCAAAAGCATCTCAAAAGTTAACTAGAAGAAGTATTAGCAATTATGTCCCTCGATTTATGACCTCTACTGCATCTAGTCGTCAAAGGCAAACTGCTGCGGAAAGGGAAATCAGTGTAAGGGCCAGAAGTTTGAGAACAGGGTCTAGATGTTCTGTACAATTCTCAGCTTACCAATCCCTTAGCTTCTCAGATCCTCGTTTCAGGGCAATGTTACCAAGTTCAAATAAAAAACCAAGGTATGGCGATACTAATCGTCTCCTTATGGGGAGTCCTAAAGGGAATGCCTTGGATACAAAGACGAGTTCCATGCCACGAAACAAGATTGTCACATCTTCGGATCCAAACTTAAGAGTTACACTCTCGCGACACAGAAGGAGGATGTCTGATTTTGTCTAATGTTGAAAATAACTATGCTCGGAGATAACTTGTGGCATATGTGAATGTTTGGGGTTATTTCTTTTTCCTCTTATTGGGAAATTGTTTGTTCGTGAATTGATCTGATGCAGATTATATAGGTTGAATTTGTGTCATAACATAATATACTAGTATGTGTGTATCTTAGGCTTGCTGGGATCTGTAAATTATGGTCTGTTTGCATGATCCCATTATGGTGTGTTTAGGCCTGATTGTGAGTGTTAACTATATTCATTAACATGTAAATGACGTGATAATTGTTGGTAGGTGCCACTAGTTAAAGGCATAAATATTATGTTTATATTAGTTTAAGTATATACTAGATGGAAGTAAACAATTTTATTTATTTAATCATATTGGATAGAAGTAAAAAATTTAAAATCGATTATGTTTAGCATTGGACATTGCCAAAATTCACTTACCTTCAACATATAAGAATGTACCTTTTTTTCTTTTTTTTTTTCCTTTGGTTAATTTTCCTCTTTTTTAAAATGGTTGGATTTGTAGCAATATGTTGGGCTTGGGCTATAAAGCATTGGATGCAGTAGATCCAATCCAATTTGCAGAAACGAGACGCCCCATGGTAAAAGTCTCCCACACGTTAGCATTCCCCAACTCCCATGACCTCGCCTCCACCAAAGCGACATCCTCGACGTCAACGACCTGTCGACAACTCAATCCACGTAGCACTGCGAAATACTATTAACTGAGAAAAAAAAAAAAACATTAAAGCAACACACGGCAGCGAAACCGAAACCAAATGGCGCTGGTACCATCACCGACACAACAGAAAGGCATACTAATAACCGTACCGGTTCTCGTTCTCACGCTCTCAGTCGCAGCGATCTTCTTGTTCTTCCTCCTCTCCTCGCTCTCCACGTGTAATTGCCCGCTCTCCGACACTTCCAACTACAACAATGGCGTCGTTTCCTCTTCTTCTCTAGTGGCAAGGAGGGAGGATGGTTCTGGAAGGTTCGTTGAGAGAATATCAACGACGAAAGAGGATATTGAGTGGGTGAAAGATCAGATCTATCAGAACGGACTTCGTATGCAGGAGAATGTTTTGAGAAAGGGGATTAATCCCCGTACTAGAGCTCAGCAACTGCAAGATCTCATTTCGTAAGCTCGATCATTTACTCTCGCTTTATGTCAGTTTATGTGTTGTGTAATATTGTGTTTGCTGAATGTTGATAGTCAGACATTTGCTTAATTAGTGCATTTAAAACTGTTATCAAGTATATCATGAAGTTCTTAGTTCATCGTTCTAGTGCTCATACAGATTTATGCTATGTTTGGGACTGGGGTGCCGTTGGATGAAATCAGTATGTTATTTGTAAGTGGAAAAATGAGTGGTTTCCATTAAAAGTTGTGTTTATTAATCTCGTTAGCTGCTCAAAGCAAAACAGAAGCATAATAATTTCAAACTAATCTCTAGAAATTAGGTTACGTGCAGCTTTTTTTTCTTGTTAGATTCTTAAAATTGTATTGGAAAACTTATTCACTCTCTTTAATGTCTTACTGCTAGCCTGTTTGTCGAGTATTAAGCATTTGGTTAATTAGCGAAGTCTAAAGAATGGCTAGGTTTGTTTACATTTTGGATCTAATTCTTGGTTTTGAGAAGAAGGGATTTTTTGGTGGGAAATTCTATAAGCTAGGTTGAATTTATTGCTGTGCTGTCTTTTGTAAGAATGTATATACAAATTAGATCCAAAAGCTGCAATTCTCTTCTTTTTTCTGGATCTGTTTTTGGATTGTAATTCTTGGTATGGCCGCCTAGGAAAATATGTGTTAATGTTAATTACAGAAAAGTGGAATACTCTGAATCTTAGATTGTATATTTGTTGTGATTTGATGGAATGAACGCAAATGGGGTCTTATGGTTTTTTCTTTCCTTTCCCGTCACTTATTAATCTAGATTTTTTGTGGTAACCAAAGACTGGATGAAGGACTTTATGTAATCAAACTTTCAAAGTTCTGTGTGATGTTTCTATGTTTCTTCTATTATTGGAGTTCTTTCCTTTGTGCAATTCTCTGAAACATGAGATCACAGTGCGTTAATTCTGCAATTTGCATGTTTGAAACTTCTCTTTGGCACGTGTTTGTTTCCTGACTAGTTTCGGGGTATTATGAAATGAAAGTGGATTTGGCATGGTTGTGATCAAACTTCTGTAATTTACAGATTCAAAGGCATATCACACTATGAGGAACCTGAAGCAAACAACCGCACAGCCCTTCCATGCCCTGGTGAGCTTCTTGTTGAGCAGCATCACAGCAACTATGGGGAGCCTTGGGCTGGTGGCCGAGATGTGTTTGAGTTCCTTGCTGGGGCCAGCAACCTAGCTCCCAACTCACATGTCCTTGAAATCGGTTGTGGTACACTTCGTGTTGGCCTGCATTTCATTCGGTATCTCAATCCTGAAAACTTCCATTGCCTGGAACGGGATGAGCTCTCTTTAATGGCTGCATTCAGATATGAACTTCCTGCCCAAGGTCTTTTACACAAGCGTCCTGTCATTGTGCGAGGCGAGGATATGGATTTTACGAAATTTGGATCAGGAGTTGTGTATGATTTGATATATGCAAGTGCTGTTTTTCTTCATATGCCTGATAAACTTGTGTGGCTTGGACTCGAGAGGTTAGCAAACAAGTTGAAACCTTATGACGGGCGAATCTTTGTTTCACATAACATAAAGTTTTGCTCACGATTGGGAGGAGAGAAGTGTACAAGGAGGCTCACAAGCTTGGGACTTGAGTATATAGGGAAGAAAACACATGATAGCTTGATTTTTAATCACTACGAGATCTGGTTTGAGTTCAGGCGGTCTAGAGCCTAGAGTGTCAGCCTATTCTTTTTGGGTTCATTCATTGTAGCTCGGGGAAAGACCAACTTGTAACACTGTAACCTCCACATTCTTTTTGAGTTGCCGTTGATAATTACTCTGTTGATGTTTTTGGAAGATTTGAAGTTATAGATGAGTGTGGAAGAGTTGGTGATTGGTGATTCCACGGATTTTTCTCTCAGTGGAAGATCAGTTTGTGCTTGAGACGGGGACATTGTTTGTAGTTTATATTTGAGTTGGATCACACGCATAACCTAGAAATTTCAATAGTCAGTATTGTATGCTAACGTAGGTGAGAGAGTTTAATGTTATTGTGACTGTCAAATGATGTAATTGCCAATTTCCAATTCAAAATGGTGATTGAATAATAGAAATTCTTTTCTGCAAATTATCGAACACTTAAAAAGGAAACTGACATGCATGTGCATGATTGCAGTATGTACAAGACCCACCATCAATGCTTTCTCTTTTTCTCAATAATTTGGTAATATTCCTCTTAACTATCTTAAATAACGTGATAGGTAATAATTATTGAATAATAAATTCACCAAAAATTGTTTTTATTTTAAGGGAAATAATAAAACAGTAAAATTGTCAGAAGTGGGATTTGAACCCACGCCCTCTTTCGAGGACCAGAACTTGAGTCTGGCGCCTTAGACCACTCGGCCATCCTGACTTGATTGTGAAGATTTAATTTTAAACATGATGAATTAAACAAATTTGCATCATCCCCCTTCAAAACCCTGACAGACTGTAACCCCAGAATCAGCTTGATTTGCATTGCCAAAACCTCAAGATGCATTCTTCACGAATTTTCACCAGCATTTACCGGTATCGTCCCCTAAATATATCGCAGTATCGCTTGATCTTCACCACGACGGCACTGCAAAGTTCGTGGATGGACACGATCAAAGGGGTTTTCACGGGAAAAAAATCGTCCTCAGAAGAAGCCGCTGTCAGCTCCGAATCATTCACTCTCCTTCGTAAGTTTCCATCACTACTTCCTCACTTAGCTCATCTCCTCTCTTCATTTTTTACGGAAACCTTAACAGCGCAAAGCTTTCATGCTTAAAAGAAAGTTTTATATTTTTGTTTTGTTGGAGTATTTTTGGCAATGCTAGAAGTGCTTTCAAATTACAGTAAACCTTTTTTTTATTTTCAATAATATACAATGTTTGGATGAAATAAATAAACCTGCTATTGGGGATTGAAAAGCATTTATTGTCATTTCTGCTGCAGCACATGATACGTGTTAGGATAAATATGGTTTTTGAGTAGGAAATGCGCTTGAACTGCTTTTCTAAGAAGCACCTGATAAATGACATTTTCAGAACCAGAGAAGAAGCGCACCCTACAAAAGCGATTTAAATACGTATAATAAAAATTTTATTGGTTGTACAGGGTTTGCCGATGAGTTGCAGAAGGCAAGGAAGTTGGGTACATTAAAGCAGTACATAGTCGGTAGGAGCAGTGAAGCTACATTTTCTGATGCTTTTGAGAAGCAAGAAGCCATTCTTCGGTATCTTGGTGTTTTTGATCCTAACGGAGAGGTTGGTTTTTGTCCCTGAGATATAAATACATGCATTCATATATTGCAATTGTTTGACAGTTCAAGGTTTCAAGTTTAATGATCCATATTGCAAGTTTCTCGAGTCCAGTGTTATAATTTTGGCATCCTGGTATAAACACTGGGATTTTTGTATTCCAGATACTGCCGTATCTTTGTAATGTGACAATAACATGTTCATTTATTTCATCTGGGCAAGCGTCCTAATTATGGTTTTAGGTTTCCTGATTTGTAGAATCTCCAAAACAGTCAAAAACAAGAAGCAGCAAAGCATTGTAACTGTACGATAGCTGAAGTTGAGAGTGCCCTTGCAAAATTTACATGGGCAAGAGAAGCACAAAAGAAGATAGAGAGGTTAAAGGAGGAAGGAAAACCGATGCCAAAGAGCATGGCTGAGGTAGTATAGTTTGGAATTCATTGTGCTTATTTGTATGCTGAAATTGGTTTTTTGATATGGGTTTGTGAAAGATTGTTGTATACTAAATGATCTAATTCTTGATAGCTTTGACTCTTTTGTGCATTTTTCCCCATTCAGAAACATGTTATTTTAGGATGTTTGTGTATCCTTCCCGTGTTTTTGTGTTTTATAAAATGAATTTTCTTTGAGAGTAGAATATTTAAAATGTATTAACAACTATGATTGTGGTGGTTGTAGATCCAAAAACTGATGGGATCAACACCGCTAGATCTTGCCAGGTCTAATTTGGCTAAGAGTGGGCATATCAGTAGAAATGCCCTTTGTCCTTGTGGTTCCAAGAAGAGATACAAACGGTAATTTTACTGCTTCAGGTTTTTTGCACCACATCTATTTTTGTAGATGTAGACCGTTTCCTAGTGATAGAATTGCATGGTGTCGCTTTAATTACTACAGAGAAAGATGCATATGCTTGCATGCTGTATGCTGCAATCAAATAGAGCATTGTCTAGATTTCAGTGATATGCTTGTCCTTCTAACCGTAAACATCATCTTTCTCATGTAACTTTTTGATAAAACTAGCATATACATAATTAGCTTGGATTAGATAATCTGAGATACAAATTGCCAAGTATGTAAATCCTTTGACAATTCTTACCTGAAGGTTCACGGTTATTTTATTTTCAATTATTAGCTTATGCTTCCTGTGCTTTGTTATGTAGCTGCTGCGGAAAAGATTGAGATTTAAGAAGAAAAAGTAGGAAAGAACCCTACAACGGCCTTGGATATGAGAGATCCTTTGAGATGGTAAAACCAATATGCAGTCTGAAATGAGATCTCAACAGTATGTTTTGGTTTCTTTTGCTTTATGGGATGAGCTTGCATTGGCAAGGAATCTTAGTTTTGGTTTATTGGGAGAGGATTATGGTCGGCAGATTTATTGGTTAACCCAATTGCTGCTTGTATCTAACATTAATTTGGTGATGCGATATTGATGGAATAAATTAATTATAGAATGATAGTTCCAATTTGGATTACCATTTATGCATTTTTTTGTACTTTCCATCTCAGAAAGGGTCATGAATCCTGATACATTTTCTTTCCCTGCTCTCACTTTGGTGATATGTGAAATGAATTAGAATTATACAGGGAAGGTTGCCTTTCTCTCAATTTTACTGCAGATGTGTCCAAACTCTTGAGATACACATAAAACTAATATTTCCTCCCATAACTTGACTTGGAGTAATCTAACATCATAAGTTCTACTCTGCCAGTGGTGGGTTTTTTTTTTTTTTTCTGAAAGCATATCCCATAGAGCTTTAAGCTAATGAAAAGAAAGTGGCAGGTCCATATCAATGAGAGTCTTTTCTCTTTGCTGGTAAATTTCCACTCAGAGATGGAATCTATATAGTCAGTATCCATTTCCCATTAAAATAATTCTAAATCTCTCGCAATTGGATGCAATTCCTCTTAAAGTCTAAAGATTTCCAACCTAACACACTTAATCACTACTTTGTAAAACTCAAGTTTCTAACACTTGATTCCACCTCTCCAACCGAAAAAATTTTTAATGTCAACTCTCAGTTAAAGAAATAATATCAGTTGATTATCAGCCACTATAAAACAGCATGAGGTGAGTTTTTTGCAGCATAATATGACGTACACATTCTCTTCTTTTGCATCAGGATAAAAATAAAAAATAAAAGTTGTTTTACTCTTGTTCACTATAAATGAACACAGGCCTCGAGTTTATTATCATCCCAGGATGGCTAAACTTTCTACAATCTGCCTCTTGCTTCTCTTCCTTTTCTTCGCCGGTGGTAATAACTCCCAATCCCTTTTTAATCTTTCTTTTTTAGGGATCTTCAATCTTCAAAATTTTTCGATTTTTTATCGACTAATTTTTCTTTTTTTGATCATTTCGAAAATATTTATTATTAATTTGTGCATGATAGACGTAAAAGAAAAAGAAAAATATTGAACGGGACATGATATCACATAATTATACATGTCGTAGTATTTCATTAATTAGTTAATGAAGACTTTCTTCCTATGAACATAATTTTCTTTGCTTTTACAACGGTGTTTTTACTTTTTTACAGAAGAGAAGTTGGTGGCGAATATGGCAGAAGCAAAAGACTGCCACAAGGCATGGAACTGCAAAGGTGACCAGCGTTGCTGGGATGACTGCAAAAATCGTTACAATGGAAAGGGACTATGTGATTTATACACGGCGCCACCCGTTCCCAAGCAATGCTTTTGTGCCTACAAGTGTTGATCACCATGATCATCTCACCTCTTTATCAATATGTACAATTATTAATATAATTAAACAAAATTCTAGTTGATCAATATCTCTGTTAGTCCTCTCTTAAACTATAGTTATGTCTCAAACTTTCTGATTCCCATCCAGAACCAGAACCAGTACTTTTGTAACATACCAGTAGTGATTTCTTCTCTTGTGTGAATTTACTCGAGGCTTAATCTGCTTTCTGCGGAAGAAATGGTATGAAATATTTATGTCACAAAAGTTACGAAAATAACTGCTTCAGAACCTCTGGTTTCTGAGAGTGACAAGATGTTAATCCCACATCGAGGAGACTTGATATTGCAGCTCTGACTATAAATATAAATATGGAATGTGACGTCACGCAAAAGCGTATTTACCTGGACGGGATCAATGGGTGACTAAGAAGTTTCATGGCCTAGGTTGGGGGCTTCTGTTGCACCGGGAAGGTGCACCCGCCTAAGGTCTGTGGAAAGTGGTAGAGCCTACGTTGTAATTTGTGGCGGCGGGGCCCTCTGTCTGCGCGGTACCTACCGAATTGTGAACTGGAAATGTATTTGTAGAAGACGAGGAGTTACAAAACTCAATGTTAAGGTCCAATTAATTGTGAATGAAAGAAATGCAACATGTGATATTATTTAATTATTTGTGAATGAAGTAAAATTCTCTTTTTGTATAGTTCAGCCAAGTAAGACTTCCAGTTCTCAAGGTCCGACATTCTGTCTTCTAAAAGAAACGAAGTTACAAAACTGAATGATTAAATCCAATTATTTTATTAATTAATTCTGGAAGAAATAAATTTCTTTTTTATTTAGTTCAACAAAGAAAGACTGCCAATTAATATCATACTTGGATAGAATTGAAATGATCAGCCAACTTAGAACAAGCATTGGTAATATCATTCTTGTATATAGTTCATGGGTGTTACATGAAGTGCGTATAAATTTAATTAAATAGGGAATTTTTACCCAGTAATCTAATGCAATGATACGTGTAAGTGCGTATAAATTAAATTTAATAGAGAATTTTTACCCAGTAATCTAATGCGATACAACACTCGTCCGAATTGTGTATTCATTTTTCCTTACTCAGGCATAGAGGACTCTGATTTTTCGAGCAAGCTTTAGGAAAGTATATTTGCTTTCTACTATTTGAACCCGATCAGCCAATTTAGCAAACCTTCCATGGTAAGTAATACGGTGATCGGAGACAATCAAGTCCATGATAAGAAACCACGAATCTCCTACATGTAACCAAGAATGCACGTTTCAGCCAATGAAATTCAGCTGAAAAGAATCAACATTTCTTTATTAAGCGCTTGGCTCCACAGAGTCAGCCCTCAGCATCTCCTTCCTTCATTAGTAAACGCGTCATATTCCCTCGACTCCCGAGTCTCCAACCATAAGGACCATCGAATTCCTTTACTGCCGATTAAGATCATGCCACGTAACACATGGACCTACATAGCATAACTTCTTTGTTTCTCCGTACGGATACGGAATCAGGTTTCTAAGACATACTTCGCTTCCCTTAGGCAGCATTTTAACTTCTAAGACACGTTGTTTTTATGAACTGCAGTTCCTTCTCAGCCTACTTACTGCTTACTGTCCTTCTCAATTCTAAAGCAGACAACTGTTCAACTCTATTTAAAGCATTCACATAAATGAAATGTTTATCAATACTTCCTCTGTCTTCTGTTTTTACGAATAATCCTTGAAGTTTTCCCTGAGAACTCCATTTTCTCAGTATCAATACTAAGATTATACCATTCGATCACCTGGGTTCTCTTTGTTTCATCTCTATCCATCAAAGTTTCAAACTTTTCACCGTTCTCATCAGTTTTCGAGGTGTTCCATCAGAAGTAGGTACTCGCCACCTCTTTTCAAATTTGTTTATGAGTAATAATGTATTTAATCTTATCATATCCTGTAATTTAATCTGCATTTGGTCAATCCTGTGCATGTGTGTCTTCTCTTGTTTGTTTTCCCTCTTTGTGTTGTCAAAATTTAATATTGGATGGTTTTTGTTGGAAACTTATGAGAGAAGGGATACTAATGAATAAGCGCAGAGCAGGTTTTATTTGTTGATAATTGTATTTGGAATGCCGTTATATAACGAAATCCAGAAAAACAAGCTATCATTTGTGTTCTGTTTAAGGTGTCGTTTTATCTGCTTTTCAGTTTAAATGTTGTCGGTTGATTAAGATTTGCTTCTTTTCTGCATCTCAAAATGTCTGGAATTTGGTCTCACGGATGACTGCAGTGCTAGTTTCTTGCTCATGTACTGCTCATGAATTCAGTTTTTATTTATTTATTTTTAAGATAAATTTTTTGAATGCTAATCTTGGTGTTGGATGATCATTAATCAGTTGTCAGAAGTCTAGTTATCAATGTCTATTTCTTTCTTGGAAAATTGTGGTCGAAATAAAGAATATAGTCTTTCACTCTTTCGTTTGCTGCAATTTGACTTGGTTATAATCTGCGACATCAGTTCTATATCTGGTGACTAGAATGTTTTCCTTTTAGGCCTGTGAGTATTGTCATTTAGGTAATGAGTTAGTGCTGTATCTTTGTTTTATTTGTAATTTATGTTTACTTTCCAGCTATACATGTTCAGAATTTCAGGAACTTAGTTTGGTGCATACCATTTTAAGGATGAGCAATATTGAAAAGCACCGCTGGGCTGATGAATGCTCTGACATAGGAGAAAAAAGAGAAATAGGATTTATTGATTTTCAGGATGATCAATCAGGTTGCAGTTACGATCTAAGCAAAGAGGGTCCTGTAACTGTATCTATTCCATTTCCATTTATTCAAGGGAAACCTCAGTCTATTCTTGTAGGCAAGACTTCCAAGTGTTCAATCACAATACAGAACTCTACTCGTGACCCAGTTGAACTTTGGGGAATTAAGATATACTGCTCAAATCCTGCGAATTCTTTCACTTTATCTCTAATGGAACCGCCATCAGCCAACTTAGAATCAGGAAATACTCGAGGCTTCTTAGAGGGATTTTCCATTGAGGACAGAGTGCTTCAACCTCTCAAGACTTTAACCATTTGGTTATCTTGCAAACCAAAGGATATGGGTTTGCACACATCTGTGGTGCACTTTGATGTCGGGGATGATCGTATTGAACGTGTGGTGTTCCTACTGGCTGAAGACAATGTCTCTCAGTCTCTGGCTTCTAACCGGCCATACTCAAGAGTGCCAAGGAAAAAGCAGGTTGCTTTTGATAAATATGTTGTTTCCTCGCATCCTGCTAGAGCAACGGGACAAGGTTTCAAGTATAAGCTCCCAGAATTTCCAATCCCCAAGGATGTTCGTGAATTGGTGGCCAATAAGCAAGTCCCTGAAGTTTTAGTAGGTGGTCTAGCAAGGAAGAATTATTTTCCTTTCTTCAGTACATTGCTTTTCATGGAAGAGCTGCGTCTCGAGGTAAGTATTAACACTATGTCAGTTATCCAACAGTGTAGAACTGCTCTTTTTTCATTGTAATCTGCAATTGATTAGTTTTATGCAGGAAGATATGAGGTGCCATAACATGGAACGTGTCAACCTGAGAAGAAAAGGGGCTCATTCTCAATTCCTGGCTCTTGATGTTCCGGGTTTGGCTGAGAGGAGGCCTTCACTTGTCCATGGTGACCACGTTTTTGTTAAGCATGCTGCTGGAAATGCTGGTGATAATACTGTGTATCGGGTTTGTTGCTTGTCTTGGAATATTTTCTTCTCTCAGAAGAGTTTATGCTTCTTAGCATGCTTGAATCAAAAGTTTGAAAATCTGTTTTTATGTTGTCTCTTGCCAACCAAGTCTGGCATCTAACTAATGGGCAGTGAAGTTTCACCTGTCTCTCCTCCTTTTAAGTCAGGGTGCTCCCTATTGATGAGTTCATTTCATTTCATGATATCTGGTTTCCTAATGAATGGTTGGTTATATCTATCTTTCAGTAATTTATTTTTGAAATGTACTATAGTTAGAGGAGAACCTTGATCAGTTTATTCTAGGGTGTATCTTAATTATTTTAAATCGTTACATTGTATGAACTTTTATTATTGGATTTTGATTTGTTTAATCTTTCTCTTTCAAAACTTTGAAACTTGTTTACGGGTTGTTTACAGAGTTACATCTACCGTGTTGAGGCTGATGAAGTGATTCTGAAATTTGCCAAAGAATTTTACACTCATCACAGAAATGACAGCTTATACAGTGTCGAATTCACATATAACAGGATAAACATGAGGAGGTTGTATCAAGCTGTTCAAGCAGCAGAAAATTTAGAATCTGATCTTCTCTTTCCATCACAATCAACCAAAAGGAGGGTGATTAAAGCAACACCATTCGTGCCTTTTTCTATTCTTAATGAGGAGCAGATGTGTTCTGTTGAGACTATCCTCGGTTGCGAAGGTGCTCCTCCTTATGTGATTTATGGGCCTCCTGGCACGGGTAAAACTATGACTTTGGTGGAAGCAATCTTACAAGTATATTCAACAAGAAAGAATAGTCGAATTCTTGTTTGTGCGGCTTCAAACAGTGCAGCAGATCATATATTACAGAGACTCATCTCCAATGAAGTTGCTGAAATTAAAGAGAATGAAATCTTTAGGCTGAATGCTCCCAGCCGTCCTTATGAGGATATTATCCCTGATTATATACGCTTTTGCTACTTCGAGGAGTCTGTTTTCAAATGTCCTCCGCCCAAGGCATTAATGCGTTACAGGATCATCATTTCTACTTATATGAGTTCTGCTCTAATTCATGCAAATGGTATCAAACGTGGTCATTTTTCCCACATTTTCTTAGATGAGGCTGGCCAAGCTTCAGAGCCCGAAAGCATGATTCCGATAGCAAACCTTTGTCAAAAGCAAACAGTAGTTGTTCTTGCGGGAGACCCAAAGCAACTGGGTCCTGTTATACATTCAAAAGATGCAGAGACTTTTGGATTAGGAAAATCATATCTTGAAAGGCTTTTCGAATGTGAGTATTACAACAATGAAGATGAAGGTTATATAACCAAGTTGGTTAGAAATTATCGATGTCATCCAGCAATTCTAGATCTCCCTTCAAAGCTTTTCTACAAAGGGGGGCTATTGGCTTGTAAAGAAGATGCCTCTTCCTCCATGGGTGCTAAGGTGGATTTCCTTCCTAACAAAGAATTTCCTGTTTTGTTCTTTGGCATTCAAGGTTGTGATGAGAGAGAAGGCAACAATCCTTCATGGTTTAACCGGTTTGAGGCAAGCAAAGTTGTTGACATCATCAATAAGCTGAGAGCAAATACAGATCTTAATGAGGTGGACATTGGGGTTATAACACCTTACCGCCAGCAGGTCCTCAAAATCAGGAAAGTACTTGAAACTTGGGATATGTCAGATGTTAAGATTGGGACTGTTGAACAATTTCAAGGACAAGAGAGAGAGGTTATCATTGTATCAACTGTCAGATCAACGGTCAAGCACAATGAATTTGACAGAACTTATTGTCTGGGATTTCTTAGCAATCCAAGGAGATTTAATGTTGCCATTACTCGCGCCAGATCGCTGCTCATTATTGTTGGGAATCCTCACATAGTCTGTCAGGTACTCCCACGTTCTTTGCTAACTATATTATTGCTAATGCTACTATTTAATATGCTTGCTTATCATACTGTTACTGAATTAGTTTGATTTAGCACTCTTCATCAGCCTATTCTTGGAAGCACAGCAATTTTGTGCCATAATTGGTGTCCATTTAGGCCATTTACATTATCCACTCATTGTTAATCTTTTTTGTACACCCCATTTCACAACGAGTTGAACAGAATTAATGATACTGTTATAGTTGTAACTTCTCTCGCTTCATAAAGGCAGATGATCAATAAGGCAGTATGACATATTAATGAACTAGAGATTTTGTTCAATGCAGGATCCTTATTGGAACAAGCTTCTGTGGCATTGTTGTGATAATAACTCTTACCAGGGCTGCCCTCCCCCTGAAAGGCAAGACTTCGCTGCTGAAGTTCTGAACCCAGAGCAAAACTCAAACAATGAATTCGAGGATCCATATTCCTCCAATACTGGGGCTTGGGGCCAATCATTTCAAGTAGAACACAATCCAGAGATTCCACCACTTGTCACTGATGAAGCTGAATGGTCGGATGGCTGGAAGTAAATTTTACTAGCTCTCTAGGATATGGATAAGTTTCTAGTTTGTCGATTTGCATTGTATGAGTTTGGTGAATTTCTCAAGTTTTAGTCTGCTTTCACGGGAATAGTGGTATAAGTTATGGGTTTTGAAGTGTTTGTGTTTATGCTGCCTACCTCGTATGATGAATTAGTAAATGCACATGATGGTGGACTTGTGAGAAAGAGATTTTGGCCACAATGTCAAGATAATGTTTATTCCATTTGAGTCACGGTTTAAAAACAAATGTGCTCGTCTTATGCTGTATGATTTGGTTAATATAATATTCTTTTAATGTGCATGATAATTAATTGTCTGAAAATCATAAAAAAGAAACGGAAAAAGTTCATATAACACAAGAAAGAAAATGAAATTCAGCTATGCATTGTAATTTAAATTTTCATTAGTTTCAATAGATATCAACCTGTTCATACAAATCTACAAAGAATGCTCGGTAGAGGAGGTGAACAATGATCAATAATCATGAAAAAAATAAAAACCGAAAAGCAATAGCAAGCCACATAAATTAGGAGCTAAAACCAGCGCATAACATATTTACCTAGACAGGGTCGATGGGTGATCGGGAAGGCCCATGGCCTAGGTTGGTGGCTTCCATTGCACTCGGGAGGTGCATTCGCCTAAGGTCTACGCATAGTAGCAGCGCCTACGCGTTCGCGCAGCCCTCGATCAATTATTATTCCAATATTTTTTTATTTATATTGTCTTTGCATTGGTAGGGAAAAAGCACATATAATACTTAAAAGAGTTTTTTAACTCTAGAAACAACGGAACTCTAGGAACCGCCTAGAGTTTCACAAACAAAATCTGAGGAAAAAGGACAGTAGGACAGATACCTACTAGAGTTACCTCCTAGAGTTTTCTAATACAACAGGGGAAAACGGACAGATACCGCCTAGAATTCCAGAAGCAATAAAACTCTTGGAACAACAGATTCTGAAACTGGGAACAACAGTCACCCGTCATTTCTCTGGAGTTAACTTTGGAGGGGTAATTTAGTCAATTTAAATTAAGATAGAAATAAAATAACAAATGGAAACCCTAAGATCTTCTAAGGACAGTCTTAGCCATTGGCCTGGAGAAATGGTACTTTTCTTCGTTCTCATTATTCTGTTTGATTAGTTTAATTTCCGATTATTAGTGCTTTTATTAATGTCAAATGATTTGGTTAAACATCAAGATTTTGTGCGTTGCTGTGATGCCAAAAGACTACTGACAAAGTCCACCGCCTTTATGTGTCGGCTCTTTTTGTCTTTTGAAGCGAATCAAAGAAGAATTAGAATTCTTATTTATAATAATAAAAAAGAAAATCAAATTCAGAGTTGATTGAGTCGCCAAGCTGACCAAAAATCGAAGTCGTCTCTCCCCTTTAATTCTCGGCTATAGCCGCACACTATCGTACCAAAGAAGACCCAACAGAAGTGAGTCAAGATCCAAACTCAATCGAAACTCGGAAATCATGCAGAAAACTCGCTAAAGAAAGAAGGAGCAGCTTCAACAACAGTCCTGCTCAAACAAAACCACAACGAAAGCTCGACCCGCCTTAGAAGATTGCTTAGCCATAAGAGACGACCTTTTGGCTCATCATGGTTTCCCTCAAAGAATTCGTCAAATGCCACAATCAGAGACTCAATCAGAAGGCTAATGCAAAGGCCCACCATGGGAGCGTGAAATCGAAATCGTTGGATGGTGATGCGGAGGGGAGACTGTCTTCGATAGTTTGGTTAAAACTGTGCCATCGCATTCGGAGAAGCAAACGACCTCAGGGTTTCTTTTTTATTTTATTTTATTTTATTTTTATGTAAAGTGACTAAGTTACCCCTCCAAGGTTACCGGCAAAACTAATCCCAGGGTATCTATAATTTCTCGAAACGTTGCGGAATATGTCGTTTATGAAATTCCAAAGAGTATTTGCCCTTTCCCTGCGGTTCAGGGTTATGTCAATTTCTCGTAAAAATAAAGACTATTTTTATTTAATATTATAAAATTGGTGTTCCTGATCAATCTGAATTAATCCTTTTAAAACCCCACAAGCTCAGAGTAACCGATAACTTCGTCATTTTTCTTTATTTTTGTCAAATGGAGATTGATTTATCAAATATCACTCTCCGCCCGATCAAGCTAACGGACGTTGATGATTTCATGTTGTGGGCTGGGGATGATCAAGTAACAAGATCCCTCAGGTGGAAGAGTATTACTTCCAAGGAAGAAGCTTTGACCTTCATTAGGGATGTTTGTATCCACCACCCTTGGCGCAGATCTATATGCATTGACGACCGTTCGATCGGATTCGTTTCGATCTTCCCTGCTTCGGGTGACGACAGGTGTAGGGCTGATATAGGGTATGCGATAGCTGTGAAGTACTGGGGGCAGGGTATTACCAGCGCTGCAGTGAAAATTGCCCTTAATCAAGTTTTTAAGGACCTTCCAGATTTGGTGAGATTGCAAGCTCACGTTGACGTAGAAAATAAGGGATCTCAAAGGGTGTCAGTGAAAGCTGGGTTCCTTCAAGAGGGCCAATTAAGGAAATATTGTTATCTTAAAGGAAAAATAAGGGATTTGTATATTTATAGTTTTTTATCAACAGATTTCTCCGTTGAAGATAAGCCCGGATTTGTATAATTATGTACCAAATTTAATGGTGTGTAATTTACAAACACTCATTTCTTTTTGTTGTTGATCCGTCATGCCATGAAGACAACAACGTACCAAATTTGATTGATATTTTATAATTTGGGAATGATTGTACTGACTTCCTGTATTGTGTCGATGGGCATTATTGTTGGCGAGCTCCTGTATTCTTTCAACTTAATCCACTTTCGGTAGTGATCGAATGGCTATTATTGCAGTGAGCGTGACCTGTCTGAGCAATTTTCCACCGAAGGCCTACTTCCCACCGCTATAAATTTGAGCCTCGACTTAACTTGAGTTCTCACAAATTGGGCAATTTGATGCACTGAGGGCATCATGTTGATAACTGCAGAAATCACTCCCTGACCATTCAGAACCTCCGACGTTGATGATTTTATGGATATGGGCAGGGGATGAAAATGTTACATAGTATTGTAGATGGAACACATTCGCATCTAGGGATAATGCCACGGACTTCCTCGAGAAAGTAATCAAGTGTCGTCCTTTGGTATAGAGCTATTTGTATCAGAGACGGTCCGATTGGGCACATCTACTTGATGCCAGGAATCGGGAAGGATGCCCGGAGGAGAGAAATACCGGGCAAAAGGCATAACATCGGTTGCAGTTAAAATGGCTGTATCAAGGTGCATTCAGGGAGTTTTGGACAGAGTTGAAGGTTTGGTTTTTGCTGAAAACAAAGCTTCACAAAAAGGGCAAGGGAAAGCTGGGTTTTTCAAAGAAGGTATTCCGAAGAAATACCTCTTTGTTGAAGGGAAAAGCGTATATAATGTTGTGTTCAGCCGCGTGAAGGCTAATTAGGCTTTGAATATTACGAACTTTGTTATCCAACCAGCTTTCGATAGCTCGGTCTCTGAATAAAATCCTCGTGTCTCTTTGTCTTCAATGGGTTTGGTTTTTGTCAAGACAGAAAATCAGTATAATACTTACTAGCTGCTGCACAAAACGCACATTCGTCAAGCATCATTCATGCGCTTAATTAACAATAATAATATAAACAACATTACGTAATTACAGTTTCATTTCATCTTGTAAACAGCGGTCTTGACATATACACTATGGACACTGCACTATACAAAACCGTTGTTCCCATTTTCGGGCAGCAGCAGCAGCAGCAAATACATATTACAAAAAACATACATTTGATGTCTACCAAGTTTTCTCTGCATTTTTCTCCCAATTTTCTCCTGTTTTTGACATTTTTATACTAGATTCACTCCGGGCAACAAACAAATGTCTCTTTATCCACAATTGACAAACTGAGACATTTCAAGGTGTAGAATTTACTGAAATCTCTTGCGGGAGAAGTGAGCTCGGCACGTCCAGATGCGAAGGGATGACTAGCCGCTGCAACGCTTTCAGAGCTACTGTGAGCTGTGCAAATGATGGACGCAAGTTTGGGTCACTGTGAAATAGAAGAAAAGAAAGAGTAAATTAAACGTATTCAAGGTACTTGGAAAATAAAATAATGTCCAGGCTTTTTATTGTTTAAAAACGCCTTTGACTCACGTCTGCCAGCATTCCCAAATTATCCTTGCAACTACAGGATCGACTTCCTTGGGGATATCAAGACGACGATTCTGGAAACCAGCTGCACCCACTGCTTGCATAGGGTTCATTCCACTCCAAAGCAATTTGAGAGTTGCAAGCTCCCAAAGAATGACCCCAAAGCTATAAACATCACACCTAACATCCAACACAAGATTTATTACAGTTAGGTGGTCCAATAAATTCAGTTAGGATATAAGCAGGTTAAAATCCATAAGTAGCCCCCCTGTAGCCATAGCTTAATGAACATGATCCACTTTTACATTGTTAAGGTATAGCAGTGAATCGCAGTTGGCATTCACATACACAGGATTCTGGAAAAAATTATTGAAGGACAACTTGTGGTATCATAGGTGTGGCATTCAAGGCATCTATCAAAAGGAAAAACATGTTTCTGTTGTTTGCCACTGACAATCCTAAATCCTCAAAAGTGAAGTAATTTGCCAAGTGAGAATGGATTTTAAACGACCTTAAATATTCATCAGCTGTCACTTCTTTAGGATAAAAATATTCCTTACACCAGGATTTCAAGATTATCTTATCTAGAAAAGAAGAGGTTGATAGACATCAGTAACGTAAATGGAAGAAACGACGACTGGCTCTTGCAACGTCAATAAGTTAAGTGATGCTTAAAACACCAAATGGAAATATAGCAACTCACTTTTCATTAGAGGGCTCATTGCGAAGAACTTCTGGTGCCATCCACTCAGGCTGACACATCAAAGATGACTCAGTCAGATAAATCAGGGGATAAAGATAAATGTTGCATAATTACCTTTAAGCAAATAAGCCATGCAAAACAATAAACTGAACAAATAGTCTCAGATTCTCACCGTTCCTGCAGAAAGATAGAAGAACTCAGAACGTTTGGATCGAAATATGACCAGCTTGAGAGATCCCAGGGGGATTATAGCGATTGACGACTGAAGAGGAAGAAGGCGGGGTTTGTCTATTAACGGTGGCAGGTTTCGATGTATTTTTGTTGTCCTAAATTTGGTTAAGAAATGGAAACTTTTTGACAGAGCAAAGTACAGTGTAACATTTTCTCCGAAATAAAATAAATAAAATAAATAAATAAAATTTAAAATTACAGATGCAGTATGACATGTATGAGTCCGAAACCGTTGTGTCGTGGTAACTCTTTTAACACTTCAGGACTTTCTTGTTATCTCCAGTCAAAGTTTGACACGTATGCACTTGTCTTCCACGTAATTTCTTATTTTTGTTGTATTTCCTATTCTTTTGAATATTTTGTCTGGTGATTTAAATAAGATATGAAAATTGAAATCGATATCTAGATTTGGTATTCATTCACCATTTTCAGCGATTGGATAAATATTTCATATTTATTAGTTTACTAATTTGGAATAAATTTATATTCAAATTTTTGTAGAATTTGACAAAATTTACATTTATATTATGTTGTAACGTGAATAAATTACTAATAATTTTGCCCAACATATTTTGAAATTAACGGGAATAATCGTGAATGTTCTATATTATTTGATTAAAATCTTCGTTATCACATGTTTAACAATATCGTGTAAGAGTACATGTATTGAAAAGACCAAACTAGTTTATACTGCACTGTCTCAATCTCAAACTTACACAGACTAACGCAATTTTCTTTTTGGGTAAGAGTTTGAGTTTCCTTATTGGTGAGACTTACACAAACTTACCCAATTTGCAGTCGCTCCTTCACATATTTCGCAGCTACATTTTTAAGAAGAAACTCAGGTATCTGGTCCTCAATCTCCTCCCTCCTTCAACACATTGTGAAGTGGGTGAAGACTTAGCAGCAGATACTCTTTTTGTTAGCTCATACACCAGAAACAAATATTATTAGGTTATCTCCCATGTCTATCAAACTTTTGTAAGTTTTGGGCTGCGTCCATATACAGCAATTGTATCAATACAGCTGCAATCATAAACATAAACTTGACAAATCTAAATATGAATAGAAACCTCTGAACTGTAATGCAAAACTTGGGGAACCCTCGGCAGCTGTATTATGTTGCAATCAAACACAGGTTTTTCTATTTGTAAGACAAATGAAAGATATAGTTGAAATACCTCGAGGTAAGCCTTGAACTTTTCCTTGGCCCTCAGGCTTTAGCCAAGTTCATGTAAGATTATACCTTCGATAACTTCGGGAGCAAAACTAACCAACTCACCACATAGATTTCTAGACACCAGATGATACTGTATACGTCTAATCCGTGTTGATCAAATACAAGAAAATGAGCCAATCTCTTCAAAAATTATCATGTAACAGCAAGCCCTTATGGTACTCAGGACTGGCATTATCTTATGATTCTACTGCCGCAAATTCATTCACTTTCTTGATTTATCTTCTGTGAGCACCTATCTAAAGATATTATGGTACAAGAGTTTTAGCTGATAGCCACTGCAAACTACATATCCAAAGGCAAGATTGACAGAATTATGAGATTCACTTCCTTTGTAGAGTATGACTTATGCAGGCCACATAACTTCCAGACTACAAGAGCAATGTCTCAAATTGCCACTTACAGATGGAGAGATCAAATGACAAAGAGAATAAAGAACAATAAATGACAACTTGGAGACACTTATGAGATTGAGGCGGCGGATTTTCATTTATGCATATAACATTATCAAGCACAGCCCTCTTTCATGGTTTGCCAAACCTTATGCTCATTACTTGTCTATGAATACTTACTAATGTGAGGCTATACAACAGGGGTAATATTTCCTTAATCTCAAGTCCTTAGGATGGCATTTAGAAGATTTTACCAGCAAAGCTAGCTAGCATTCTCTTCAAGATTTTAAAATAAGACCAGACAATAAGTGACGCAAACTTGGCCCAACAGAAATTAAATGAAAGCAAACAAAGTTGAATTTCAATTGGTCCTTATTCATTTTTTATTACACCATTATTGAAGAATACAGTTTTGCAGAAGAACAGCAATGTATATCACGATTAATCAAATCTAAAGCACCTGATAGATTTTGCATCAAACACAGAACTAAAATTCACCAATTTCGATTGTGAACAATAGAGCTTTCAGAATCAATACATTTTGTATATACGCTAATCTTAACATTTAAGACATCATAAATTCATATAACATACCCGCCACCACCAAAATCTTACCAGACCCAATTTCCCCAACTTTGTCATTGCAAAAAGTAACCAGACAAGAACAACACGAAGAAAAACAACAAGCTACCATATATCAACACAGCCTTCTGACCAGAAGTAAGCGTATTTCCACCCAATCCGAACTGCTGATTCTGCGCAAACCCTGCAATCTCCACACTCTTACTCTCAAAAAAACTCTTTGCTGCTCCACAAGTAGGACATCTCCAATCCTCAGGCAACTTGTCAAACTGAAAACCAGGTGGTACAGGATATGAAGGATCACCGACAGCTTCATCATATTTATACCCACAAGACCTACACTCATATATTCCCGTATTCAGGACTGCAAATTTCTCTTCTAAACGACGTTTATCAAACTTTTCCTGCTCTTCTTCGGCAGCAGAATAAGAAGAAGAAGAAGTTGGTGATGGGGGGTGGAATATTGGACTCGACGGACTGGTCTGAAGTGGGCGGTTTGTCTTCTTTGGAAACATCGATGGAGAGAGGGATGAAAAGAGATTTTGAGGATTTCTTGGGGAAGACAATTGTCGAAGGGAAGTGGGATTTGGGTGGTCTTGGAAGAGAAGTTTGCGAGAGGTGAAAAGAAAAGGTGGGTCTTGTTGTTGCAGAAGCCATTAATGACAAGTTTTGTTTGTGTTTACGGTTGGTTTTTCTCTTTGCTTGACAATGTAAGGGAAAAGGCTTGGCTTTTCAGGTTCTGTTGACGTTGTAATTGTTGTGTTGCTGGGTAGAGGAGAAATGAAGAGAATCCATGAAAGCAGAGTAAATGCTGTCTCTGGAAGAGAGTTGGATAAGGGGGTGAAGGTGTCAAAGAGTGGGGGAAGGTGTCAAAGATTTGCAAGCAGTAGATTCAGATACCGATCCCGGCCGGATAATGTGATTCGGCCCATTTACCCAACCGGAGCCCAGCAGAGGAACGACTTGTTCGTAGATTTTGGATGAAAATTTCCAGCCGTTTCCAAAGTAAGCAAAATCCTAGAAAGACTGGAGTTAGGATGATAATTATCAAATTGGTCCTTTTAAATTTGAATATAACTTTATCACTTATTTTAAGCGCGCCCTTATCATATCATTGGAACAAATTTTGATTATGGTAAATTATTTTATTTTACTAGAAGTTAGAAATTAGAGACGTCAGACGTGATTGATACAAATTCAAATTAAGTTTTTACTTAGAATTTGATAAAAAGTAAAAACGATAAAAAAAAACTTCATTATCCTAAAAGGAAAAGGACAAGGAATTCCTGTGTGTATAAAAATATGTGTAGTACCAACTTGGCGAAACCTATACAGCCACATTCTAGTTTGGCTCTTTCTTCAACTTGCCATGGCTGATCCGAACGCAGCGAAAAGGAGAAAGATGAGTGACATACAGTTGTGGTCGTCATGGTCCAATCTTCCTGAGGACATAATATGCTTAATCTTTAATCGTCTTCACTATGTGGATCAGGTACGTTTCCGGACAGTATGCAATGGTTGGCGAGAAACAAACATTCAAGGGAGAGTTAAATCCCCAGATAAACTACCATGGATGATCGCTATCGATTCACAATCATCTTACCTGTTCAACCCTCCTCGCAGAAGAAAGCACAAACAATCATGTTACCTCTTCGACCCTCTTCACAAAAGAAAATACACCATTGATACCAGTATTACGACGAGTGGCCTTTTGCTAAATTCAGTTGTTGTTGCTTCAAAACATGGTTGGATACTTTTCGGGGAAGGGACTGGAGTCCTTGTCTGCCGTTCCTTCTTCTTCTATTCTCCGTTTACTGACGAGATAATCCAAGTTCCGAAATTTCACAGAGATTGTAGTAAAGCAACATTTACAACGAGTCCGGTTTCTTCGGATTGTGAGATATTTGCAGTGAGTAATTGCGACAGAAAGATTTATATCGGCATCTATAGATTTGGAGGAGACGGAAGATGGTCTGAGTTTTCGTTCGATGTTGGTGAAGAATATTCTAGAACTAGTGACATAGAATATATAGATGGCACTCTGTATACTACTTGCTTCTACAAGAGTTTAGTGGGGGCCTTCAACGTTGCACTGAAAGACTGGAAAGTATATCCATTTCCTTCTAGTGAAGATCATTTTATTTATTATGGTGGTAGATTGATTGACCACACGAAGATAGTACAAGTCAACCAAAAAAAATGACAACTATCTCAGCACCAGCAGAGAATACGTGGCAATACCACTCTAGTGTAACAAGTTCCAAGCTTCTTTGTTTGTGGAAGCAAGAAATTCTCAACACTTAAACAATAGACAAGACTGCAGGTCCCTTGGAAAGCTTTTACAATTCATATCCATCTCAAAATCTGACCACAGAAATAAAACAGAAGTAAAGTTGCTAAGTGGTGGATTTTCATCAGGTATATAGATCATCAGCCGTCACAGCGTCCTTCTGGATCAGTCATCAATTTCTATACATAAACCGTCGTAGTGTCTCGGGCAAAGCACCAGATACATGGCATAAATAATTACCCAATCAAAATAGTGAAATTTATGTAGACATGCTCGATAAAGTTTTTAAAAAATTATATAAAAATTATTTTGCGGAACAATACCGTGCAACTAGTAGGGTGCTGATAAAGGGTTAAATAGCTCAGCGAGTCTTATCTCCATCTGAAGCAGAAGCAGGCAACATGAAATAAATGAGATGGGAAATCTCTAACTATCTCATAATCAAAAAAGTTAGTTAGTAACTAACTACCCAGTTGAAAGTTAAGCAGTTACAGAGCAACGGAATTTGATTGATATTTTATAATTTGTCCGCCGATTACAAGTAGCTGACCCCGATTTACGTAAGAGAAAAATTACCGTAAACCTTCATGAGAGAACGATCGACAAATAGCAGGGTCGACGTGCTTCTAGAATCCTCTGTTCTATCTCTGCCCGCATTTGTATAATTATGTAGCCCGCATTTGTATAATTATGTACCAAATTTAATGATGTGTGTAATTTGCAAACACTCATTTCTTTTTGTTATTGATCCGTCGTGCCATGAAGACAACAACGTACCAAATTTGATTGATATTTTATAATTTGGCAATGATTGTACTGACTTCCTGTATTGTGTCGATGGGCATTATTGTTGGCGAGCTCCTGCGTTATTTCAACTTAATCCACTTTCGGTATTGATCGAATGGGTATTATTGCAGTGAGTGTGACCTATCTGAGCAATTTTCCACCGAAGGCCTACTTCCCACCGCTATAAATTTGAGCCTCGACTTAACTTGAGTTCTCACAAATTGGGCAATTTGATGCACTGAGGGCATCATGTTGATAACTGCAGAAATCACTCCCTGACCATTCAGAACCTCCGACGTTGATGATTTTATGGAATGGGCAGGGGATGAAAATGTTACAAAGTATTGTAGATGGAACATATTCGCATCTAGGGATAATGCCATGGACTTCCTCTAGAAAGTAATCAAGTGTCATCCTTTGGTATAGAGCTATTTGTATCAGAGACGGTCCGATTGGGCACATCTAGGTGATGCCACGAAACGGGAAGCATGCCCGGAGGGGAGAGGTTGGATATGCTATATGGGCAAAATACTGGGCAAAAGGCATAGCATCGGCGGCAGTTGAAATGGCTGTTTTAAGTGCATTCAGGGAGTTTTGGACAGAGTTGAAGGTTTGGTTTTTGCTGAAAACGAAGCTTCAAAAGAGGTGCAAGAGAAAGCTGGGTTTTTCAAAGAAGGTATTCTGAAGAAAGTACCTCTTTGTTAAAGGACAGCGCACATAATGTTGTGTTCGGCCGCGTGAAGGCTAATTAGGCTTTGAATAATACGAACTTGATTAACCAACCAGCTTTTGACAGCTTGGTCTCTGAATAAAATCCTCTTCGTGTCTCTGTCTTCAATGGGCTTGGTTTTTGTCAAGACAGAAAATCAGTATAATACTTAATGGCTGCTGCACAAAACGCACATTTCGTCAAGCATCATTCATGCGCTTAATTAACAATAAAAATAATAAACATTTACGTAATTACAGTTTCATTTCATCTTGTAAACAGCGGTGTTGACATATACACTATGGACACTGCACTATACAAAACCGTTATTCCCATTTTCGGGCAGCAGCAGCAGCAAATACAAATTACAAAACACATACATTTGATGCCTACCAAGTTTTCTCTGTATTTTTCTCCCAATTTTCTCCTGCTTTTCACATTTCTATACTAGACTCATTCTGGGCAACAAACAAAATGTCTCTTTATTCACAATTGACAAACTGAGACATTTCAAGGTGTAGAATTTACTGAAATCTCTTGCGGGAGAAGTGAGCTCGTCACGTCCAGATGTGAAGGGATGACTAGCCGCTGCAACGCTTTCAGAGCTACTGTGAGCTGTGCAAATGATGGACGCAAGTTTGGGTCACTGTGAAATAAAAGAAAAGAAAGAGTAAATTAAACATATTCAAGATATTCGGAAAATAAAATAATGTCCAGGCTTTTTATTGTTTAAAAACTCCTTTGACTCACGTCTGCCAGCATTCCCAAATTATCCTTGCAACTACAGGATCGACTTCCTTGGGGATATCAAGACGACGATTCTGGAAACCAACTGCACCCACTACTTGCATAGGGTTCATTCCACTCCAAGGCAGTTTGAGAGTTGCAAGTTCCCAAAGAATGACCCCAAAGCTATAGACATCACACCTATACATCCAACACAAGATTTATTACAGTTAGGTGGTCCAATAAATTCAGTTAGGATATAAGCAGGTTAAAATCCATAAGTGGCCCCCCTGTAACCATAGCTTAATGAACATGATCCAACTTTACATTGTTAAGGTATAGCAGCAAATCACAGTTGGCATTCACATACACAGGATTCTGGAGAAAATTATTAAAGGACAACTTGTGGTATCATAGGTGTGGTATTAAAGGCATCTATCAGAAGGAAAAACATGTTTCTGTTGTTTGCCTCTGACAATCCTAAATGCTCAACAGTGAAGTAATTTGCCAAGTGAGAATGGATTTTAAACGACCTTAAATATTCATCAGCTGTCACTTCTTTAGGATAAAAATATTCCTTACACCAGGATTTCAAGATTATCTTATCTAGAAAAGAAGAGGTTGATAGACATCAGTAACGTAAATGGAAGAAACGACGACTGGCTCTTGCAACGTCAATAAGTTAAGTGATGCTTAAAACACCAAATGGAAATATAGCAACTCACTTTTCATTAGAGGGCTCATTGCGAAGAACTTCTGGTGCCATCCACTCAGGCTGACACATCAAAGATGACTCAGTCAGATAAATAAGGGGATAAAGATACATGCTGCATATTTACCTTTAAGCAAATAAGCCATGTAAAGCAATACACTGAACAAATAGTCTCCAATTCTCACCGTTCCTGCAGTTGACTTGGATGACAAAAAGGTGTTATGCTTCAAGCGAGACAACCCAAAATCACAAACCTGCATAGTTAACATTCTGTCAAAAAGGAGACATCAAAAAACTAACTCCAAAGTATATTAATGGTAGTTTCTTTTAAAGTGCTTCTGCTCTGAGTACCAAGAAATCCAGTCAGATGGATATCAAACAGAACAAAAGGCTACTGATAATCCAAGCTCAAGTCATAATTTCCCCACAATATGGTAGATATTAGAACAAAAGGCTATTAATAAAAAATTTAGCCAATCCTAATTGAAAATTTAGCCAGTCAACAGCCAAGCCCAATCCACCAAATTAACATGAAGGAAATATCTCATATATGTTTTTGCAATTTTAGTTACAGAGAGATAGCAAAATGATAGAGTGAAGTAATGAAAAGAAACAAAAGGATGTATAATTTGTTCAGACAAATAAGAAATGGGAGCATATATACCTTGACATTCCAGTTTTTATCAACCAAAAGATTTGGTGACTTCAAATCTCGGTGAACAATTGTTGGGGTGCTGGTATGTAAGCAGTTCATACCCCTTGCCTGCACAATAATAACAGATTTGACTTGTTTGACGTTTGTTAGAAACATTTAATACCGAACAGAAAAAATAAAAATGCTGAGATGACAGTTAGTCAGTGATTTACCACATCCAGAGCCATCTTTATTCTACGCTTCTCATCAATTTGACAATGAGGACGATGAAGAATCCGAAATAAGCTTCCCCTGGAAGGATAAACATCAGACACAACTCAAAATGTTAACATAAAACATGCATACTCAGGCTATATGCAGGCAGGAGAAATCAGAAAGAACTGTCTCAGCAATGCACATTGGACTTTGCTGACTTCCAAAAATTAATCTCAGTAGGAAGACATGAGGACAAAATGAAGGCGTGCAATTTTACCTTGGAAGAAACTCGGTGATGATAGAGAGATTTGGAGGACGGGTAACAGCTCCCATAAAAAGAACAACATTTGGATGTCGCAATCTGCGCATTATCTTCACCTATAGTACAGAACAAAATCAAATCCAGGGACAATAATTCTACACTGGTAAGAAGTTTAGCTATGACTCTGGACACAAAAATAATTACTTAGGACCTTTTTTATTCACTTTTAAGTATAGAGAAAAGATAAAGATTGTTTATAGATCCATATATAAAAGGCTAACTTAATGCTTACTTCTCTTTTGAACTCAGCCAAAGCAGCACCTGAGAAATCCTGGTCTAAGAACTTCTTCACTGCAACCTCCTGTTGCTCATCAACAATCCAACAGCTCACAATTAGAGACCACTTTATTTCTTTTTGCTATTTTTTTAATATAAAATATCTACGACATTATTTAGTATAAACAGACAATGCAACCTAATGGCTCTATCGAAGTATTTAGTAATATAACTGATGATCCAAACATTAATAATATCAGGGAATACTAGACCAGCCGGTATATATTGATGAATTTGAAAAAGAGACAATTCAGAAACAAAAGAAGGTATGGAACTAACCGTGCCATTCCAATCAGCATGGTAGACCTCTCCATACGAACCTATACACAAGAAAAATTGATAAAAAGAAATAGAGTACTCCCAGTGCAATCAAAATATACAGAAACACAAAATGTAATGAAATGATATCATGACAGCTGGTAAAGTGTATACAAAGTACAAAACCAACAGGATAGCCACCATAATGATATCAACTTTCAGCTAAACAAAGGAAACTCATCATTACTAGGAACAGTTAATTCATAAAAAATAATGTAAGTGGCAACTATACCAAGATTTTCAAATAATGTAAAGAACCTAGATAAAGCATATGCACTACCTAGTCCAATCCTTTCACCAAGAACCAAGTCTTCCCATGGAATTTCACATTCACTCACATCAACATCATCAAAGATTTGGTCAACCCTGTTTGTGCTTGAATCAACAGACGAGCTTGGGCTTTCCAGATCCTTAAGTTTCAGATTGGTTCCCATAAATCTATCATGCGTGCACTTTCTGCGGTCAAGGTAACCAATTTCAGCATCCTCCTCATTCCTGGGATTTTCTTCCTTCGAATTAGAGCTTAAATCTTCAACAACAGACGGCCCATCAAACGGATTTTTGCTGGAAGCCAACGACAGGCCACTACCACACAAACCACTCCTGGCATCACTATCTTTACTTGACAGATTTGCATCACTCTGTGACTTGAAACCATGAGGATAAAACTTTTCAGCTGTCGAGCTGGTGGAAGCTGATGTTGACAGATTATAATTATTAGGTTCACGGTTAATTTTAGGTAAGATACCCTCCATGTAACTATACTCTTTTTTTCTAGGGATTTCATTGTATGGATGTTGATTCTTCCACATCATTGGTACAGGGGGTCGACCAGAGACGGGGTTATTTCTATGTCTCTGAAACTCTTCTATTTTACTCTCTGCAGGCTTGTTATGCAAAGAAGTTTTGCCAGTTCCTTTTATCTGAAATGGATTAAGATCTGCAAAAAGGCTTTTAGAGTCCTCCTGACCGGTATGACCATATGGAACTACATTGACATTCATCCTCACACCATCACCAACTGCATTGGTCCCACGACCCCCTTTATATAGAGAAGTCCCAATGGTTGATGAGGGAAGATGATCTGATTGAGTAGCAGTCACTCTACTAGATACCCCAGAAGAACTAGCATCAGGTTCATTACTAGGATCAGGAACTGGAGGTAAGCATTCCACCTTTACAGAACTGGACACTCCGTATGGGGGCAAGCTACCATCCACTGTAGAGTTTGGGCTACTGCCTTCACCAAGTAAAGGCTTTGGTTTTGAGTAAACATGTCCGGAGTCATTAGAGGACCGGAGAATGGGGATCTTACTTAATATTGGGTTATATGGCTTAAAGGCAGTATCCTTTGCACTTAAAATATCTGCAGGTATAAGTGTCCCAGGAGCTGCCATGAGATCAACCAAAAATTCCCTGAAGGCAAAAGAATATATATTAGAACTACACAGAACAATAATATAGTTATGTAGCAAAATAGCATGTATGCATCCGCATAATTTATTCCAGAGAGGAGTTTTATTTTTTCTCCAGCAATGAATGACAATAATACTCTGTTGATAATATTAGTTACTTCCAATAATGCCAAGAAAATACCAAAAAGGATATAAAGACTTCAAAAATTAAAGATATTAAAACATGTGAACTCAGTAATTTTCACAAATTTGAAGTAAGAACATGCCAGACCTTTCATCCTCCAGCTTTATTATGTTGACGGCATCATCCTCCACACCAGTATAATGGCTACCTTTTACAAGTCTACAAGGTAACCTTATGCTGTCAGCCAAAACCTACATCCAAGCAAACAAACAAATAAATATTCAAATAACATATGACAGTTGGCTCAAGTTCTACTAATGAGGATGGCTCAAGAAGCCTGATTAAATTTAATATGAAATACTGAGGATATCTGACCTTGAAAAGCAAGGCACGATGTCGAGAAAGGCCTATATTTATGGACCCAATTGGCAGCACACTTGTGTGAATAGATCTCCTCAGTTCTGTGCTTCTTTCCATCCACCTGGCCAACATTATATTAGCATCCTTGACCGGCCCACCCATATGCGCGGTGACAAGATCAGCAAGTCGTTGTACCAAGAGACCAACATCAGTAGCTGGCAAATCTAAAGCGATACACTGTGCAACTTGAACTAACTCTTCCAAGGCATGATCAATTGTTCGATTAACTATTACAACTTCAAAACCAGAACTCCCAAGATTTGATTCAAGATGTGAAAGAGATGGCAATTTTCCTTGGGTTGCTGAGTCTGTGGAGAGTCCATATACATCATAAAACCCATCCACCACCTTCTCCTCATAGTCAAGGACGTTGTACTCCTAGTGAAACAAAAAACCAACTGCAAGTCAAGCAATACAGAACTACAAGAACAATAATCTTATTCTCGTGGTAACAAAAACCAGAGGACACAATTAGGCAGTAGCATCAAAAGATGCTTAAAGATACATATTCCAGACTTGCAGCAAAAAGCATTTAAAGATATCTATTACAGAACTAAATTGGCAACCACATCCAAGAACTAAACCAATTGACATTTAGCAAATTTTCCTTAGGTTAGCAAAGTCTAAATTTCCATAATCAAGATTAAACCAAAATCAACTACAGAGATGCCTGATATCAACCATCAAAACACAAATAAAACCACACAATTCAAGCAAATTCACTACATTTCACGACATGCAGGGCTCTCGTCAATTGACCATATTTCCTCAAAATGGAAAAAGTAAATTGCCCTAATCATCACCAAACCAGTAACAGATAAAGCTAGCCAAAACCACGGAAATGCCGCCTACTAAAACTTATTCCCTACAATTTAGAGGTTTACCTAATTCAACAGTTATAAAATATCAATGACCAAAACCCAAGTAAAATATTCTCGATTCAAGTTAATATACTACAATTATTTACACTCGACACTGAAAGATACCAAATTCACCAAAATTTTGCTCCAAAAATATTACCCAATACTGCCTGGACAAAACCTCTGCTGACACGTCTGCCTTATCCCTCCCCAAGTCACTCCTCCGATTACCGTTATTGTTCAAACTCAACAGCGTGGCGGCCCGGATCTGATCCTTCTCAGAAAAATCATCGGAATTGGATGATGACGCACTGATCGCCATAGCCAGCTGCACTTGAAATTCCTCCTCCGACGTCATGTAATCCGTCCGATTGGCTGACGACACGGGAGCTGGCGATGGTGCTGATAATGCTGGCGTCGAAGGACTGACAGAACCGGCGTTTGACGACGACGATGTACGGTTGTGATCAGTGGCACATGACGTTGGAGCTAGGGTTTCGTTCGTCCGATTCGGCTCGTGGTTGCTGCCTATGTGCAGCTTCTTGAAAATGTTTTTCATTTCTCTCACTCTATGTTTCTCTCTCAGCAGTTACTCACTAACTGTCACTTTCTCTCCAATACTTTCTCTCAGTTTCTCTAATTTTCTCTTCGATTTCCCTCACTTTCTCTCTCTTTCTTTCTCTCTTTCGTTTCGTTTTAGAGGTCAAGGGAGAGGAAAGTATTAGCGAGGGAAAAAACTTAACGTAGCCGGTATAAAACTATATATGTTGACTGCTAACTAAACAACCCTCAACTATGTCTTAAATTACGAAGATGACATCAGTGCATTCACGCGCTAAGGTTTGATGGCGGACATGTAAACGCACCTATGAAAAGTCCACAGGGTGGCACATGATGTGGAATGAGAGGGGTACGTGGCAATGAGGGTCCACGTGATGGCGAGACGTAGAATTGTTTTAAGGACGTGTTTGTTTATGAGTTTCATTTTTCATTTTTTTTTTGTTAATCGGTATACCAAATTAATATTTCGCAGCATGATTATTGTTAAAAGAATCGCCGTGGACTAGAGAGCGACCATGAAATAAGTATTTTAGGATGATATCAATGCTATAATCAACAAATGAGTTAACTGAAATGCTAATTTATACAATTTTTCAACCTAATAGGAAGAAAACGAATGACTATCTTATTTAAATCTCAAATAATAAAGAACATAATTTGCCAAAAGTTATACTATCATCTTCGTTATATCATGATTAATGTATTTGCTAACTTGTTTGAGGAAAAATATCAATTTTTTCCCTGATTTATTGATTTGTACCAGTTAAACCCCTATTATTTCAGAACTATCATTTACTCCCAATATTTATATTTTACTGATTTTGTCCTTTGGTTTAAATAAAAAATTTAAGCATGAACCAAACTAATATTTGAATCAAAACCGGTATTTTAAAATTATAAAAATTTAAGTTTTTAGTGAGAATCGAGTATGAGAACTATGTGAAAAATATCAACACCTTAATCACTGCATTGATGCCATTCTATAAAATCTTTACTGCATAAACATTTTCAAGCGCATATAAAAAAATAATTTTAACTAATTTTTTTTTAAATGTAAGGAAAGTTTTAACTATTATAAAAGACGTAATGATTTAAAAATCAAATAATAATTAAATAATAAATATTTTAATGATTATAAATAATTTTATTATTATTTGAATTTGAATTTATAATTTCTCATAAAATAATTTTATTTTTTCATACATGTAATTAGTCGAAAGAGATATTATTAACAACAATAATAATAACTATAAATTTGATTTATTTTAATGATTATAAAATTATTTTTAAATTATTACACCTTTATATTAGTTAAAACTTTCCTTACGTTTAAAAAAAATATTAGTTAAAACTATTTTTATTCTTAATAATTATTATATATATATTTTTAAAATACTTATATGGTAAGAATTGTTTAAATTGTCAACAGAATTGAATTGGTGCAATGGTTATGGCATTTCCACTAAAAACTTATATTTTTGCAATTTTAAAAAAAACAGTTCATGTTTAATCCATTGGTTTGATTCATGCTTAAAATTTTTATTTAAATCGAAAGGCAAAATTAGAAAAATATAAATATCAGGCAGGTAAATAATAATTTTGAAATAATGAGAATGTCACTGGTATAAGATAATAAATCAGAAGAAAAAATTAGTATTTTTCCCTTATTTGACACAAAAATTACTATTATTTTATAAAAATTTACAAGAAAGGATAAAGCGCACTTTAACTTATATTAAACTCTAGTAAATTTATTTATTTCAAATTCTAGTTAGATAATATATATAGTTAAATTTAGAGCTATTATCACATTTCTCTTCTAAATTTTGGCATAATATCACCTAAAAAATATCTCTACAAAAATGATCACTGGCCACACCTATTTTATTTTGCCATTACTACGAGTTGATAGAATTCATCGTAATTACAAATTTGTCCCTGACCACTCAAACATGATAATAATATTATAGTCCCTAAAGTTTAATAAAATAACAAATCATGACTAGTTTATACAATATTAACAAATAAGTCTCTGCCATTCAAAGTGTTAATAAAATTTTGTGCAATTATCTATTTGCTCTGATTAAATAAATAAGAATTCAGAAAATCTCCCTACATCAAATTGAGCAAGCACAAAAAGAGATATAAAATTATTCCAATCTACATAAACTGTAAAACTCATTAGGATGTTTGTCTGTGTTATATTATGACAGTAAGTATATAGTAAGTGTAAAATTATATATGGTATAGATATAGTAAGAGTGTATAATATTTATTTAGAATATAGTATGAATGCGTATATTCTAAAATATTTGTAGATATCTATATCAAATATCTGTTTTACATTTTTTTGCAAATTATGTTACCTACATAATGTTATTTTATACTTTAAAAATACAAAAAAAAAAATACAATGGATTTAAGTCATGTCGAAATCCTTAACCTTATTTTTAATTATATTTCTACTCTTAGGCCTAAGTTATAGATTTTAAATTTTTAATACTACTGAAAATGTTTTTAAATAGTGAAAATTTTTAGTTAATTAATTTTAAATTTGATGATTTTATGTTTGTATTATATGAGATACATTAAATTTTATTTTTAATTTTAGGAATAATTAATTAGGTCAATTACTTTTTGAGAATACTGTACGTATATATGTTCATATTATTGTTATTCATATGTTGCAATTTCTTACATTAATTTGCTTAAAAATTTAATTTGTATTATTTATTGTTCTTATTAATTAATTATTTTCTTTTGAAATTTACTACTATTTATAAATTTTTTATACTTTATTCTTTAATATTTTATTTTCATTGGAGGATGTTTTAATAAATTTTTATTAAGTTTTTATAATTTTATAAATTGTTATGGTAGTTAAATTAAAATTTTTTATTTTTACAATTATCCGTGTTTTCTAGAATTTAATATGATATTAATTTTTTAATTTAATTTATTAGCACGGTATATTAATTTGTAAAAAATAAAACCCTAATGGTCAATTTTCATTTTTGTTCTTACTTTTAATACCATTTAACTTTGTCATAACAATACAATATGGACTAATTTATTAAAATTAAACAAATTGTGTTCCAATTTGTTGTTTTTAAAGTTTTATAGATCAAAATATTATTATTCCAAAATGAATTTGAATTAATCTGTTAAATTTATAATTTTACCTTTCACTCTATTAAACAGTTATAACGACAAAATAAAGCATATGTACTTAGTGATCATTTTTGTAAAAATATTTTTTAGGTAATATTATGTTAAACCTCAAGAAAAGAATATGATAATACCTCTTAAATTCATAATATTCTTCATCCACAAGTAAACAATTGTATTAAAATTAAGCATTTAAACCATAAAAAAATGTAAATATTAAAGTTTTTTGGTTGGCATAACTTAGTAAATTTATAAGCTTTGTGAATTATTTTTTTAATGGTTTGTTAGATTTTGAGCTTGACGACAATTTACAAAAATGTTTTATTTTTCTTAAAAAATACTCTCTAATCCATTATCATAAAAAACACACATAACAAAACCAATTATTATTTATGATTTCGTTTAAAAGCTTGAAATTGGATTGTTGGCCCTTATTATCAAGAGAATTGAATTTTGGGCTAGATTATAGGCCCGACTAATTTGTCATCTGGAGGCCCAGAGGACGGAATGGCCCATCAGCCCAGAGAAGTATAATGCAATTGCAAAGAGGGGCACTAAATGCAGATGGGTGACGCATCGTATGACAAATAATGAAGCGAATGACATGTCGTAAAACTCCCCTTTCAACAACCAATCTCCATCCTCTTGCATTCAAGTGTCGTTTCATCCACAGGGAAACATCTCATTTATTTTTTATTTTTAACAATTGTAATATTAAGCATGGAATTCTCGGTGATGCCTTGAAATGCACAGCGAGTCTGAGAGTTCCTTCGTATACTGAACTGCTGAGAATTCTCGACGATGACGGGCGAATAATGGGATTGAAGTTTGTCTGGAATTCCACTCTGCAAGATCGGAATTTCATTTTTGCTTTGTATTTCCCCTTATAAAGTGTTGTTGTTTGCTCTGTCCATAGTAGCCCAAAATTAAAGAGCGAATGCGGCAATGGACGGAACGAAGGGCAAAAAGGCGAGAAAAAGATGGGACGGAGGGGCAGAGCTTGCGTGGTGGTTTTAGGAGATCTCTCGGCCGCAGTCCTCGTATGGAGTATCATGGTCTTTGTCTGGCCCGTCAGGTAATTTCACCACACACTTGTATGACATCTGATGATCTCGTATTTGTAATGGTGTTTACTTGTTCTTTAGCTTAATTTGTTTTTGCTGAAGCACTATGACTATCTGAATTGATTGCACCTTCAGATTTTCTTTTAGCAAAGCGTTGTGATCAATTGTGCTTACCATTGTCTACGGCATATAGGAAATTTATGAGCTTTTTATTGTTTACGAAGCTTATAATTCAATACTCTTTGTTTATGTATGGTCTTTAGTGTTTCATCTGATTAGACCTTTCTGTTGTTTTCATTTATTTCCCATTGTTCACATATTTTTGCTTGCTTGATCTCCTTGCGGTTTGATTTGTCTAGCAGATGTCTCTTCAAGTGGACATTGTTGCTTATGGAGTTATAATTTTCTATAACGATAATACCTATTGACTGCCATATTTACTTTAATTGTTTCAGAGAGTATCAAATATACTAACTTAATGTTTGGACAGGTTCCAAGCCATACGATGCTATTTTAAAGCATCCATCTATTCACATTCACACAATGGTAATTACATTGTAAATCTTGTAATGTTGAGGCTTCTTGATTTATCAATTCATTATGTAATTTGTTTTCCCCAACTAAAAATAAAAATTGCAGACCCAGTGGCCAACCGTCCCTCGAGGCTTGCCGAAGTTGCTTCAGCCCATGCTGCTTTGCTCAAGCATTTTATTCAGTTTCTCATGCTTCTGTGGTTTCTTTGTGTGAAAATATCTTCTCCTGATATTTTTATAGTGCAGGTGAGCTTTTATTCCCTTCAGGAAATTAAATGTTCTTGTGTAACTCATTTGTGATACATCATTTCTTGGTGCCTATTACTTGTTCTTGCCTTAATTCTATACTGACATCTGTCTCTCATTTGTTTTAGTCTCCCATTGTTTCAACGTAAACGAGCAATGACAATTGTTTGTCATGTAAAATAGCGTCTTCTTTACATATGCTGGAATATTATACAATGTTGATCCAACTAACAACAATTATGCATATTTTCAATGTTAATGACTTGTAGGTCCATTTCCTGTAAGTGGTTTTGCAGCAACTACATTTTCCACTTGATGGGTCTTTTGAAAGCCATGTTCTACTACATTTCTAATGAAATTTCACTTTTCTCTCTTTAATGTTATAGGAGAAATTGTTTAGTGATTTATAACCTAATCACTTTCTTATACTCCTCCCCCTCTTGTGCCTGAACCAAAATAAGAAAATTTCTCCTAGTGACTTACAAGTGGTCTTTTTTGATTGTGCAGAATCCCCCCTCTGTTCCAATGTTAGTGGCTGTAAAATGGGCAAGTCCACTGAGATGCTCTACATTTGTTGTTGATTGGCATAATATTGGATATATGCTGCTCGGTTTGTCACTTGGAAGAAGTAGGTGCTTTGTCTCAGTATACCGCTGGTACTGATAAAATTGACTTAAATTTCACTTTTCCTTATGAAGAGTGTTGTTTTGCTGTGGGCAGATGTGCCTTTCTTTTTCCTAGGTTTGAGAAGTGTTATGGAAAGGTGGCAAATGGTTCTCTTTGTGTAACACAAGCAATGCAACACGAGTTGGCTCAGAACTGGGATATAAAGTAAGAGGGTCTGCTCAAAAGGTCACAAATTTATTCTGCTCTATAACTTGTTGAGATGTATTCTGATTTTGAATTTTTTTTTCTGATAGAGCTAATTTATTATATGATGAGCGTGCTTAGTTTTTCCATCTGACAACACTTGAGGAGAAACATAAAGTAAATTACATGTTTCTGTGCAAATATTTAATCCAAAAAAGTTGACACGAAGAATTGTTATGAATGTAGACCACTTTTAGTTATTCTGTAGATTGGACAAGAGTCTATGGCAGCCTCTGGGTGTCCAAGATTGTGTCAATAATGGTGAGTTCGAGCAATGAATAAGTTTATAGTTCTTACTTTGATCATGATTATACTAAAGCAGCTCTGTTACTCTAATACTTGCACTTTTAGGAATGGGGAGCCATAATACAGATGAGAATCTGTTTACAACCCAGGCTGGCAATGATGTTTTCTTGAAGCCAAACAGACTAGCTCTTGTTCTAAGCAGTAAAAGCTGGTAAGCTCATCCTTTGTGAGTTTGTTACTAGTGTTAACACTGAAGAAATGTGTATGCTACACCCATTGTTTTTCCTGTCAACATTGTTGTTTTCTGTTTCTGTTGGGTTGCCATCTCTCTACTTCCTATTGTGTCCATCAATTTCTTGTTTATATGACAAATTTGGTGAGACAAGTGATATATTTTTAATAATGATGCATTTTTTCAGGACGCCAGATGAAGATTTTGGCATTCTTTTGGATAATGTACAATATACGTGTTGCTGCAATATTGAATGAAGATGATTCCACTAATGAAGAGGTTCTTTGGAAGGAATCTGACAGGAAGCCATGCTTGTGCCCTAGGTTGTTGTTCATCATTACAGGTAATAATTCTTCTGTTTCTTGTGCAATGTTAGCCTTCACATGGCCACATATTTACTTTGGGTTTCTGTTTCTTTATGAAGGCAAAGGGCCTGATAAGGAAAAATATGAAGAGAAAATAAGGAGGTTATGCCTCAAATGAGTGGCATTTCATACCATGTGGCTGTCAGCTGAAGATTATCCATTGCTTCTCGGTAGGCCATTTGTTCTCTCTTAATTGCTTTCCCTTTTCCATTTTTACTTACCCCAACTAAAACCCCCTTCCTTGCTCTTTGATGTTCTTAATCTCTTAATCCTGTATGTATTTTCTCCTTTAATTGTGTAGTAGCTGATTTAACTATCTTTCCCATATACAGGTTCAGCTGACTTGGGTGTCTGTTTGCATACTTCATCATCAGGGCTGGACCTGCCTATGAAGGTGTGTTATTGTTAGAGTTCCTATTATAGCTTGAAGCTACACAGTATTTATGCTTAAAAAAAGTTAAACAGAAAAGGGATTCTAGCCACATAAGGAATCTTTATCTTTATATTGGTCACTGAAATTTCTGATATTGGCTTCCAGATTGTGGACATGTTCCGTTGTGGACTACCTGTTTTTGCAGTTTCTTACTCTTGGTAAATCCTTGTGTTTTATGTCTTCAATAACTTGCATATTACATATGCTTGACTGATGCTATAGTTTTGCTGTCAATGCCGCATTTTCTTTTACAATCATGGTGCCGCAATGATTTTATGAAGCGTTGAAGAACTTGTTAAAGTAGAGAAAAATGGGCTCTTCTTTTTGTCGTCTTCAGAGCTAGCTGACCAATTCTGGGTAACTTTGTTTGACTAATGGAGTGATTTCTTATTAATTAAAGTTGAATAATGCACAATTCAAGGTGTTATCTATCATCGCACTGAGTACTTAGAAGATTGTTTCAGCAGATATTTTAAATCTTCCGCTGCTGTGACTGTGCAGATGCTCTTTAATGGTTTTCCAGATGAATGTGATGCTCTCAAGAAGTTGAGGAATGGTACGTTGGAAATGGGTTTGTCTGCAAGGTGGGCTACTGAGTGGGAAGAGCGTGCCAAGCCTTTGATGTCAGAGGTCAGTTCATAGAGATGGTAATGCCCCTGTGTTTTGAAGTATGTACTATCTTTAATTCTAAGTTTGTCACCGTTTTCACCTTTTTGAAGTGCTCTTCTTTTACTTTGTATATGCATATGAAACTAAACAAGAGGAATTTGAACCTGCAGGTTATTTCTCAATGTGCCAATTGACGTCTGATATTTGGCTGGCACGTATTTAACTTTTAATGATAGCAAATTCAGTTAGGTTTTATTGAATTACAGTGAAAGATGAATTGCATTTGCGCATGGTGAGTTGATGCATCCTGGGGAATTTGTTTTAATTAGCTGTTGGGATTTTTTTGTATTAGACTAAAATAGTTTGTCAATAAATTGTGATGTCAAAGTAAATGAAAATTTTGTTTAATGAGAAGCACAATGAATGAGAGAAGTCAGGTTTTCATTGCTCATTGTAGTTTGACAACAACTGTCACAACGTGCGGTGTTAGAACACTGAACACATCTGCCTTGAATGCACGAACTCTATGGAGTTTTTCACTGATGTAGCTAAATCTGCTAACGAAAGAATTGCAGAGAATAATGAATGCTAGTCTAGGGTTGGCAAAAAACCCCGGCCTCGGCTTGGCCCAGCCCGAGAAAAGATTGATGTTTAGCATTCTGTGCCGGGCCTGGGTCTGGGCTTCCATTTAAAATATGGGTCAGCCTGTTATTTAGATTCAAAATCCTAAAAGTCCTAAAATCTAACACCCTAATTTAACTAAACGTTACCCCATGAGAGTGTTGTCGGTTGCGTAATCACCTGCCGTCAATCACAAGAACAAACACCTTCAACCACTGTCGGTTACCCTCAGACACCACCTTGCACAGGTTAGTACTGTTAACTGTAGCTAGATTGGTCCTTGTTTAAAGTTTCAATTTTAATATGTGATTTGTACTTGAGATGTTCTTGGTTTATTGATGATTTGCACTTGAAATGTTCTTGGTTAATCTTTAATGGCACTTGAGATGTTCAATTATCTCTTGAATTCGATCAGAATTTGATTTCTGGGTTTTTGTTAACTTCTAGAAGCTTGACCTACCTAGTGCTTTTCTGGATAGAACTGCATAATCCTAAAAATTAGATGCTTTATGAAAGAAAGCATATTAGGTAATTTTCTGGAAAACAATTCAACCATATTCTTTTATTCCAAAAATTACTTTTTATTTTAGCCAAGCACTAGAAAATAGATGCAAAAGTGCTTTTGATGAGTCCAAATATAGTAGATGTCTCATGGTAAAATCATTGATATTTATAATTTATATTATGATCCCAAAAGCTGAATTGTCAGAGACATTATGTGTTTTTGCTTGATACTTTATAGTACACAATCTTTGCGTTAAAAGTGAAGGAAGTATATATTTCAAGACTTATTTGTCGGTTTCCCTTCTTTGAATTGATCTCTGTGGTTGGTTTTTTTCTTATCAATGCAAGAAATGCTTAGTTTCTTGACAGCGTGCTTGAATACAAAGCTGAAGGATTTGACTCATGAGTTGTCTTCCGTGTTTTCAAAAACTGTTCTCAAATTGAAAGCTTTGATTTCTGACATGATTGAGTTAATAGGGATTGCAAATCTTGGTAGTGAGGAAATAAGGATGTTACATGGAGATTACTTAAATACTGCACAAATTGATTTTCTGAGTTAATGTTTCTACATTGTGTGGTGAATTTTGAATCAAGTGATATGATATATACCTTTTTCTTTGAAGGTCTTGAATCAAGATATATAATTCAGCTAACTGGTTCTATGGCTCTATCCCATGCATTTAATTTCCCAATAGATAATATTTGCCTTAGTCAGGCACATCCTATTCAGTATTCAGTGCGTTATCTAAACAAAAAGGGTGAGTGGTCATAAGCTTTAGACACTTGTGTTTGGCTTGCGTGATCAACTACCACCTCCACAAAGCAATATTAAGAGGAGATTTCACTTCATATTATATGTATGTGTGTGTCTATATATATATATATATATATATTCTATTGCTAATTCCAATTACTTAAAGTTCACTTCATCATCTAATATTCTGATGCTATTCACAATATTTTTTTCTCTAACAATCCAGACAGTTAAATAGTCCCACGGATTTAGCAAATATCTGAAATGTTTCCGAGGATAATACAGGATAATAAAACAAAAATGGTTTGGTCCTACAGATTTGGCTAGTAGTACCTCTCAAAGAACAAATTGTTGTCAAATCGTGCCCAAGTTGGATCATTAGTTATAAGGTTTTCTTGTTAGACAAGTTGTTTATTCACTATTCAATGCCCGCATTGCTTAATATTTAAGAGACAAGGAATGCTATTGGCTTGCTATCTCTCTGTTTCTCTGAACGAAACTCAGATGTAAATTGCAATTCGGTATAAACAAGTTGTTGTTCTTGATTTTTGATGCAATTTGTGCTTAATTTAGTACAATAAATGCATTTGAACTCTTGGTTTTATATCTCAATATGGAAAACATAGCCATATAGGAACTGAAATTCTTGAAATCGAAGTTATTTTAAGTGAAGCAAGTCCCTGAAACTCATTTTATGATGTTACAGGAAAAGGTGGTGGAGTTATACAGGGCATAGCAACTGTTTTAGTTGTACCATTGGGTTTTGAAGAGAGTTGGAAAAGAGGTGCTTGAAAAGGTGCTGCACATTCTTGCTTGCAGAAAGCTTGCCAGTTATCTTTTACTTGTATATGTAATTTAAGGCATTTTTTATTTTTTATTAAAACTTATATTTAATATTGTATCGGTTCCTTTTTTTAAGGTGGAGTTCTAGAAAATAAAATATTTAATGGATCTGAGATAATGGATGATGATGAAGGAACTCTACTCTCATAGAGTTCTTGAATTTAGTACTTTTTATTTGTTGATGACTTTTATTATTTTATATTTTTCAGCAAATAACAAGAAGCAACAGAAAATTAGATATTTTATTATTGTAATTATTGTTGGGTTATTATTTTTTTTTGTTATTGTGATTGTTATTGTCCTTATTTTTTTTTTTATTGTGATGGTTGATGGGTTTGCTTTTTTTTTTTTTAAAATTATTGTTGAAGATTAGAATTGAACATATTTACTATTATTGTTTACTTTAGAAAACATATAAAATAGTTGCTTTTTTTTTTTTCAGTTTTTGGGTGGTTTATTTTTGGATTATTGTTTGTGGGGAATTAATACATTTCCTCTGAAATTAGGGAAATCCACACATATGGAAGATTCGAGGAAATATTCATATCTCCTTTTGACCATTAATTATGACTATTAATCGATTGTTAAATCTATGGTTATTTTGGTGAAACAATGATTATTTTTAAACACATGATAATTATTAATTATTTTTGGGCAAAGTTGTTTTAATGTTAAAGATTTAGTTTAATATTTTTATTAGTCTTTATAGTTTCAAAAGTATCTGTAAAAATTTTATTTTATTAAAAAATAATAATTATACATTTACACAATAATAATTATTTAAGAAAATAACTAATAAAGTTTTAAAATTTAATAAAATATAGTATACTTTTATAAAATATATTAATTAAATAAATAATATTATTATTTTATAACACATAATATGAATATTTTTATTAGTATAAATTTATTTTTTTTTCAATTTTTATTGATTTAATTTTTATTATTTTATATAAAAAACACATTAATTAATTAAATAATATTATTACTATTTTATAATCATTGATAATATGATTATAAATATACAATAAATTTTTTCATTTCCCATTTTCATTGATGTTTTTATTTTTATTATTTTATTTATATTTTTAATATATATAATTTTTAAAATAATATAAAAAATTAGATAAATAATTCAAATTATATTCAAATTTTTTTAATTATTTAATTGTTTAATTTTTCATTTTGAGTTTGTTACGTGAGATTAAGAGGATAAAGTTATTTAATGATACTACTAAGTTTAATGATACTGAGTTCTAAAATTGTTTTATTATTTTCAAACACTTGGGATCATAGATCTAAGCCTTTAAGTGTCGGTAAATAATCCAAATTCAGTTCATAATATTAAACTACAAAATAAAATAGTCTCAATGGACAGGCAAAATGCTGTTGACAAGATTAAACTACAAAATTAGATATAGTTTTGATAACGTTTTGTTAGAGACCGGGGGAAAGCATACCCACGCTTTCACAAATTACGACGTAGGCTCTGAGACTTCAACAGACCTTAAACTGGTGCCCCTCCCGAGAACGATGAGAGTTACCAACCAGGGACATTGGCCTTCTGAATCACTTATTGACCGCGTCCATCTCAGTGTGCTTCGAAGTTGCTTCACATTCAGCAACTTGGTTACCCCTCGTTTGTGCCTAGCTGATGTGGGATAATTTCAAATTTACAAGTTCCATTTTTCTCTGCCCGGAAATCAATGTATTTCAAAGTAAAATTAAAATATGTACATTGAAACAATTCCTGGATTCATTCTGTTGCTACTTGAAGCTGTTATCTTTGCGTAAGTTAAAGTTTACAAACTTTCTTTCAAACCGTTGAGTTAGAATTAATCTATAGTTTTGATTATGGTTACTCCATTATGGCATCATCTCGAGAAGAAAGAATTGTCTAATTAAAACAACGTCGTGGGTGGTGGTCGTCGTACTCATACTCCTCTATTGCGTGTTAGAATTGTAATTGTGAATGAAATAAAATAAAACAAGGAGCCGACTTTGGAGAATGAGAGTTTGAATCTTCAATGGTGCATCAGTAATTGTGAATGAACACATTGTCGACCAGTCAAAAGAAGATGAAGCCAAGGAAGGTTACTTTGAACTCCGAGAGCAACCTATAAAAGCAAGCTAGCAAGGGGTAGTACATGCACGGAAAGCTACACCCACTTTTCCATATATTTTTACTTCTGGTTTTTTTTCTTGCGAGTGCGTTATTAGATTTATATTTATCTCTTCCCCATTTTATTGTTGTACAGAGGTTTCATTATCAGGTTAGTACAGTGGTTTGGATATAAAATTTTTATTCTGCGGATTTCCGATTGACCAGAAACTGCATTCTCAGACTGATTCTTTTCCTGGGTACAATCTAAGTTTTTCTTAGGATGAAGCTTATTGCTTTATGATATTTTTTCCCATTGCTTGTCCAAGTTTGTGTTATTGGATTATTTTGCTTTTGCGTGGACTTCTACAGTGTCTTTTTATTTTGCTATGTTTTTTACTGGACGATTTGCTTCTAGTTATCCAGTGGCAGCTGTTTGAAATTCTGGTTAGAAACAGTACTGAGTGGTTGAAATTTAAGCTCTAGTTCTGTTTCCGTTGCTTTTTGGTTGAGAAAGACAAGTTTCTGACATTCTTTTTCTCTGTTTTCTGCTCTGTTTGTAGTTACCCTACGTTATTAAAGGTTGTGAATTCGTGAATTGGTTCCTCCTTGTGAGGAGATTTCTCGTGACTGGAGCTTGGTTAATTCTGACCAAGAATAGTAGTGCTTTTGAAAGGCAAATGAAACTCTTCTTCAGTGTTTGCGATTGAGTTCTGCCCTAATATATTTAATAAATCATTCAAATAAATTTACTCGTGTTGTCGTGCACATGCTAGGTTCATTGCTTGATATTCGATTCTGTTTGAAGAAGTAGCTCCATGAAGAACAAGTGTGCAATTAAGAATAACGTTACTGAAGTAATTTTCTTCACTTTTAACTTGCTCTCTCTGTTTTGCCTATTGTGTTTAATTTACCTTAAAGTGTTTGGTATATGTGGGCTTGCTCAGTTAATAGGCAATACACCCATGGTGTATCTCAACAATGTTGTGGATGGTTGTGCAGCACGTATCGCTGCTAAGCTAGAAATGATGGAACCTTGTTCCAGTGTCAAAGACAGGTATACAACTTATTCCCTCTTTTTTGAATTATTAATTGGTTGCATTTTTCTTTTTATCACCATACATATATCTTCACCTCAAACTTCATAGTTCTGTCTTTTAACTTTGACTTGCAGGATTGCGTTCAGTATGATCAAAGATGCAGAGGAAAAGGGCTTAATTACTCCGGGAAAAGTATGTAACAAGAATTCATAAAGTTATGCAATATAAAACATATATTTATTTTTAATTATTCATATTTTCATATTTTTTAAGGAACTTAATATAATCTTTTTAATAGATATATTATATATAAAATAAAATATTTAAAATATTTTATTTAAAACCTTTTTGATAATTAAATATTAAGTTATTACTAAAATAGTAAAAAAGAAGAGGGTTAAAAATATTTTAATATATGCGTTTGATTTAATTAATTGTTAGAATTTTTCAATAATGGTATTTTTTTTTTCTAAATATTTTATTGAAATAAGAAATTAAAAAAATTATTTAATTTTCAATGTATTATAAAAAAATATTAAAATAGTGACTAAATTATTATAATTAAAAATAATTTTTTTTTTGAAAAACATTAAAATAGGGATTTAATTGTGAAATTAAAAGAATATATCTAATTTTGTTTTTTTATAAAAATTTAGAGAGACAAATAGTAATAATTTAGGAGGTTAAGAAAATAAATATTAAGAATATTTGTCTATTTCCGCGGCTTGAAAGATATTTATTTTTTCGGAAATGGGAAGGAGATATTTGTCTATTTCTCAGGTTTCAAGAATGACTGTCAATTGTCCATTCTTAAAATTTTTATAACCTCTTTCGTCTTCAGAAAGTTGATTTTTAGCTAATATAACGTTTAAAAATCTTTGGATGTAGATATTCTGTGTATGAATAATAATATTACTCTTTTCACAAAATCAAGTGATATGTAGTAATTTTCAACGCATTGCTGATGCTGAAGCTCGGATCTCACTACTCAAACTAATGGTGTATGTTTGTAATACGGTACAACTGTGGGACATCTGAACTAACTAATTTTCTTTCTGGATATGTTTGTATAATGTTGACCAAAGACTGTCCTCGTAGAGGTTACAAGTGGTAATACCGGCATTGGAATGGCCTTCGTTGCAGCAGTAAGGGGTTACAAAGTTGCAGTTTTAATGCCATCAACACATAGTATTGAGAGAAGAATTCTGCTCAGAGCTTTGGGAGCTGAGATTCATCTTTTCGACCTAGCGGGGGGCTTTGAGGGGATTCTTAAAAAGGTTGAGGATGTACTAGCCAAAACACCCAATAGTTATTTTCTTCGGCAATTCGAAAATCCTGCCAATCCTAAGGTATTATTATGGTTGATATGGTATTGTACGTTGGCATTCGAAAGGGTTTATGAATCCCCTTTTTTTTTTTGTGCGTAGATTCATTATGAGACCACTGGCCCAGAGATCTGGAAAGACTCAGGAGGGAAAGTTGATGTCTTTATTGCTGGGATTGGGACTGGGGGTACTCTGACTGGCACTGGAAGATTCCTCAAAGAGAAGAATCCAAATATTAAGGTTGTCACATGACAAAGAAAGAGAGAAACAAATGTGCTGATTATTTTTGCTAATGTTTGCTTTCTAATGTTTTTGTGTAGGTATATGGTATAGAACCATCTGAAAGTGCAGTCTTGAATGGAGGACAAGCAGGTCAGTCTTTTCTTAATTTTAATTTTTGTTTTAATTTCTTGCTTCTCTGTTCTTTTGCATAAGTAGTTGGTGGTGCCACCGGGCACAAGAGTCTGCGGTTGCATATTTTCACATTTGAAAGACTCTGTGGTTTAAACCTGAGTGTTTGAATTGAAACGTTGTGCAACTGCCCATTTTTAGGATTTCATTGAATTTTGTTTGACAAATGGCAAGAACATATGCTTTTCCTTTTGACAGTATTTTCTCTGTGAATATAAGGTTCCTTCAGCATTCGTGCTTTATCTGAATTTTTAAGCCCTCTTCTAGACTAAACCTATGATAGAATGTATCTCAATACTAAAGTTGCTGAAATGGTTTCTTCTAAGCGTTCTGAGATGAGTATATATTGTTTCCTGATTGGTTTATACATTGCATGCTGCAATATGTTATAGGCGAGCATCAGATCCAGGGCATTGGTGCTGGTATTATCCCCAACTTTCTGGATGTTGACATACTTGAGGAAGTTATTACAGTAAGTCTTAAAATTAAATCATATTGTTTGTTATTTACTTTAAATGAAAATTAATTATTGTAGTTTTGTACCATGAGAACTAAAGAGTATTTACTTCTATGGCGATCGCTCTTGTGATTGATAATGGTGGGATTGAGATAATAAATAAACAAATTTTGGTTGCGAAGAGGAGAGTTATGCTCTTCAACAGGTAGATTTTCTTTCACTGACTAAGCCGGCCCCACCGATAAATTCTTTCCCAGGTATCAAGTGAGGAAGCTATGGAAACTGCGAGGCTGCTTGCCTTGAAAGAAGGTTTGCTGGTACGTTCATAATTTTCACAATTGCTTTGAGTTCTTACACTCCGTCTCCTGCCATGCTCTAATTTCTGTATAGACCTTCACTATTTGGTGCTAATTGTAAGATAATTTGTTGGCAGGTGGGAATATCCTCAGGTGCTGTAGCTGCAGCTGCTATAAAGGTAGCAAAGAGGTCTGAAAATGCTGGGAAACTCATAGTTGTAAGTTTTTTATTTTCTTCATTACATATATATTTAGCTTATGGTATAGAATTTTGGAAGCTTCTAAAAACTACGCTAATTTGTTCGGCTTCATGAGCAGGTGATTTTCCCCAGTGCCGGAGAGCGTTATTTATCCACAGAACTGTTCAACTCCATTAGACATGAGGTTGAAAACATGTCGATTGACTGAGATATCACTCAACTGCTGGAATAAGGACAAACATTTCTGCATTTTGTATCGTAGACTTTGCAGTTTGCTCTTGAAAGGACAAGCTTAATTGAATAGTGGCCGGTTTCGTTACCGTCCGTTCAAACTTGGCTTGCAGCCTTTGTACCATTATTCTAATAAATGTCTTTGAATAATCATCTAAGAAAGATCAATTACAAGCATCTTTCGGAAGAAAAATAGTGCACCATAAAGAAATTTTAAGTTTCCAGGGAAAAGCAAAAAGCATAATGCATAAGGCAATTCTATTTTTCTGATTAGGAAAAGGCACTCCAATAAATCCATAAAGTAGCTGCTGGGACTTGCACACAAATTCATTGAAAAAGTTCACAAAAGATGCAATCGGCAAAACTAACTACTCAAATTGACGGAACCGTAATTTCGACCACATGTTGATGTGGTTGGGTAATTATGTACATGAGTGCTTTCCATAAGTTAAAAACGACCCGCTACATGAGAAGACATACCTCCTCGACGCTGCCATCCTCAGTCATGGGTCAGACAGAAAGCATTGTAATGAATTGATTAATAAATAGTTTATAATGATATGTTTGGATTAATAATTGAATTGAATTGAATTCAAATTTTAAAATTTTGATATTTACAATCCTATTAATTATTTAAATAATTATTTTATATTAATTTATTTATAATTTAAATTATTTATTTTATATTTTTTTATATTTTATTATATTTTTTTAATATTTTAAAAAGTATTTAATACTATTTATAATAAAATTTATTAACATTTAATAAGTAATATTATAAATATGTTGGACTAAATATTAAAATATATAAAAAAGTGTTAAACGATAATATAATTATTAAACGGATAACCTATATAATAAATGGGTTGATTTAAAATTTAAAATTTTAACACAATTATTTAATTGGTCTAAGTTTATGTTAAATTAAAATTTGTTATCTTTTTATTTAACACGACACTAATATTATATGCGATCCTGAATTGCTACCATTACGTTTTTCCTATTTAGTGTTAGAATAAGAAAGAGTTTTTATAACTTAAAGAATAAAAATAAAAGAAAAAATATAATTATTTTTATATTAAGGAATAAAATAATTATACTTTTTGTAATTATATTTATATTTATTAAAACATAAAAATATTTATGTTAATATAGCTTCAAAGTGTTTTTAATTATGTTATTTTATCGTTTAAAGTTTAAATAATAAAAAAGTAAAAAAATATGAAAAGAAATTCACTAAATATGTTTATTTGAAAATTCACTTAACAAATATTTAGAATTATCTAAGATATAAATTTTGAACATTACATAAACATGTTAATTAGCAAATGAAGACCAAGTGCGCCATATTTCACGAGGGGAAACCCACATGGTTGTTTCTTCCCCAAGTGTCTCCCTTGTGGATACAAAATAGCTTACGGACGCCAAGAAATCTGCCACGTGTCGAAAACTGCTAAAGCTGGCTCACTGGTTTTCGCCACGTTTCACTCAATGGGCCAACGTGTCCGAATCTTACATTTCCCATGCACGTATAAAACTCCATGCTTTCCTCTTTCCAATCTGAGAAAACAACAGAATTTTGACCTCAAGAAAACCAAAATGAGCCAGGAACAACCACAGAGGCCGCAAGAACCCATCAGATACGGTGATGTGTTCTCCGTCGAAGGCGAGCTTGCGCAGAAGACGGTGGCCCCGAGAGACGCCGCGATGATGCAGACAGCGGAAAACGCCATGCTTGGGCAAATTCAGAAGGGAGCTGCCGCGTCCGCTATGCAATCGGCGGCTGAGAGAAACGAGAAGAGAGGTTTCGTGAAGCACGATGATTTGACTGAAGATGCCGCGAATCAAGGTGTTGGCATCACCGAGACTGATTTTCCTGGAAGAAAAATAATTACCGAGGAAATTGGTGGACAGGTAGGTTTCTTGCTACGCTTGTAGCTTAAATTTCAAAAACATGCAACTTGTAGACGGTTTGTTTATGTTTTCAAAAGCATTTTCTTTTTAAATTTCTAAAATGAGAGAACACGAGAGGGGAAAAGAAGTTTGATTATACTTAGAAATTGAAAAATATTATTTTTAAAATTTTAACTAGCAAGTTTTATAATTTTTAAGGTATTATTCTCTAAACGTACCGTTGTCAAATGCCTTCGATTTCTTGTTTTTATTTCTTATTTAAAACCGCTTGATTATTGTTTATTATTGGACACAGGTTGTTGGGCAGTATAGCCAACCGGCACCGCTGCAAACTCCGGCTCCAATAGCATCTTATGAACAGGTGGGGAAAGGCGGTGGAATCACCATCGGCGAAGCACTTGAAGCGACGGCCTTAACGGCGGGAAAGAAGCCTGTGGAGTGGAGCGACGCCGCCGCCATTCAAGCCGCCGAAGTGAGAGCCACAGGGAAGATCAACATAACTCCCGGTGGTGTCGCCGCTGCGGCACAATCGGCTGCAACAATGAATGCCAGAACTGCCCGAGACGAGGACAAGACAAAACTTGCTGACATTTTATCAGTAATTACATTTCATCTATAAGCAGCTAGCCTAAGAGGAAAAATTCTTTATTGTATTGTATTTATCATTAAAACAGAAGAGAAAGAAAAAAAGAATAGAGAAAGATCGTTATAATTTTAACGATTACAAGAAGTGAAAGAAGTGCTTGTAAGAATTGTTTCTGTGAAGATATTAGCTGCTTTTAACCTTTATACTGAATAGACATCCGAAGGTAAGAGAGAGAGAGCTGATATTGAATTTTCGTTGCAGGATGCGACGACGAAGTTAACATCAGACAAGCAAGTGTCGCGTAAAGATGCAGAAGGGGTGACGGCTGCGGAGATGCGGAATGATCCCATGCTCACTACTCATCCTGCTGGTGTGTCTGCATCTGTGGCTGCGGCTGCTAGACTCAACCAGGAGAAGAATAACAACTAAATTTCCATCTTTTGTCTTTTTGGTTACCAGTTTTTACAGGTTAATTAATTAAGAGTTATGAAGCATAATGTTTTTGGCAATCTAGCTCTTTGCCCCTTTTTGGCCCAGCCTGTTGTATCGTAATCACGTTTTGCTATGAATAAACTGGGCATTTAATTGTGCCTCTTGTTGTATATTACTACGTCTTTTTGGAGTTAATTTGTTTTCTTTCGACAGGGTGTCGACATTTTTTTTTTTAACAAAACTTTTTTTATGTACTTTGAGTACCGCCAAGGAGATGCAAACAGGTTTTCGCGTTGGTTGAAGTAAGTGGACTGTCATTTGCTGTTAACAGGAATCAGGGCGGGCAAATGGGGATATACTTAATTTGCGCGAGGAAAATTGAGAATGAAAGCAAAAAAGCGATTTGGAGAGCCTTTTTCATTTTGTGACATGATAGAGGAACGCAATCTTTCATGAAAATATTGCGGCAAAGAGAAGCCAGTAGTTGAACTTCCAAAGTAAAGATGATGAATTGAAATACAGTGCGTCGAGTTGAGAACACGTAGCAGGATCACCCGATTTCAGCCGTTTTAAGCTTCTCCAGAAGTGCACCAATTTTGGGCGAAGTGAAACATTTGAATCGCGTGCCTTATGTGGAATTAGATCCCAATTGGATATGCTTCCAAGATATGTTTAAGATCAAAACTTTGTAATTACAAAGCTACAAGTTACAAGACGAAGTTGCTGTCAACAGAAGAAATAAATTATAAAGATTAATTTCCAATCTGAAGTTGATTTTTGTTTCATATTATAATCATTACAAAGTTAACATTAATTAAAAATTACAACAATCTAAAACATCGCAGTAGCGGCTATAGAGATTCTGCGGACATTTTCCGCGTCAATCGAGCAGATTGAACCGGTTGCTTCAAGTTTACGTTATACAGATTTTTTTTTTTTTTACAAAAATGACGAGGTTCCGCTCCAAGCTTCAAAGAGTAGTGTATTTGTCATTTTGTGCGGAAGTATGAAACATGCAATTGGCAGAAATTTCCACAATCATGAGTGCTAGATTTTGCTTTCAGGTCACAAAGTTCAACAATGCATCTTTTCTCGATATCGTAAAGAGGACCAACTTTAAGAATACAGTACCTGATAAATCATAAGTTAACCTGTACAGAGAGCAATCAACACTGCTTACCGCTGCACGATTTTTTTAAATACCGCAGCCATTGAGCATAGGTACCCAATTATGCGGTTGAGTAAGATTCCGAAGTCAGCCACATTTATCTGTTTGTAAGATCCCGGTGTAGTATTCAGTAGATAATATATCTTCTATTTACTAATAAGGAACTTTTTACATTTTACAAGACAAGGCGGCGACAAATGAGTCAAAACAGGCACCAGCTCATAATTCACAAAAATTATCACCCGGAATAACCGTTATGAATACAACAAAGATGATTCTTTCCTATGATGTACAAACTACTAGAGAATATAACAGAACAAGGGAGGGCAAGAAAAAACTCCTCACCCAAAACTTCTATAAACACCAACGTTTCAAAGGAAATAACTGAGGGATGTCATCAAGAAGCATGCTTCCATGAATCAACAGTCATGCTAACCTTTTCCAGTGCCAATTCCCTGGTGATAAGTCTAAGTAAAACTTGCACTAGCTCTCTCACTCTAGCTTCCCTGGCCATTAGAAGGATCACAGAGTGTTAAATTTCCGTCATGAAAGAATATTATCTTACATAATTTTTGTTTTATTTCACCATTCTTCACAAGTTGTGCATTTGAACATAAAATTTACCACAATCTACCATATATCACACTCAAATAAAGTAATGGCATTGTTGAAACAGAGAGGCAGTTCTCACCTTCAATTTGAACTATAACCTAGAGAGGCAGTTTCTTATAGCTATCGGTTGCCCTTTTGAGCCTACCATTTTGTTCAATAAGCAGATCTAATTTGATGTTTTTTTTATGAAAGCATAATGTCACTTGCAAATTTCATACATGTTCACCATGAATCCATATGGGGCTTCAAACAACTATTTATTGCATTCATTTTGCTGTCTTGCCACCCTGGGATCTCAATTGGTCCCATAATTTATATATCTTTTCACTTACGCATTTTATTGACAACTTGCCTGGTTCCAAGCATTATGTACAGCAGACTCTAGAGTCAATTAACCATATTGTCTTTTGAAAGGAAAACTAGAAAAAGCATCCAATTGCGCTGGACTGCATGGTTTGGTCACAAAAACCAAAATAAAAGACACAAAACTGTCATCAACTCACCTTGATATGACGAGTTCACAGAAAGAGGGGAATAGAACAAGAAGATGTGGACGCTTATCAACATTCTCTTCCACTGCTAGGCCATTTTTCAAAAAAGGACGAAGTGGCAGAACGGATACACAGTCTGAATGAATTTTTAGGCGGGCCAAATCTTGAAGAACAAATATTATTTCTTCAAGCCTTGCAGCTGGTAATGGACGTTCACCTGCAGGAGCAAATCAAAATTCAGAAATAGATTATCTAACAACCAATAACATTGATGACATACCAGTAGAACACACACAAACCAGAAAGCATACCTATGTCATTCTCATCGTGCAGAAATCTGTTCAAGATGTATTCACATCTGCTCATAAGTACTGTGATTGAAATTTTGCTGACTTCAGCTCTAGTCAAGTTCCAATTGGAGGTTTCGTTGTCAAAGCTGGAGAACATGCAACTAGTATGTCAAATCTTTGAATTGACAGGATGTATAATTGTTGTTTTGACAAAAGAAAAAATTAACCATTTTCAACTCAAAATGGTAGTATAATTGAAATTTCACAACATTTTTATCATGAAAATTTATTTTTCCTACATTGACAGAATTTCTAGTATTAGCATTTACCATAAAGGTAAGTTTAATATCATGTTTGGCCACTTATACTAATTGCAGATCCCCAACTACAGCTTAAAACTTTAGATTAGATTTCGTAATATGGTATTCTAGGCAAAAAGAGGTTACTTGCACCAGGTGAACTCTCCACCTAACAGCTTAAACTTTTAGGTAAGATTTCGTGAATAGATGTTTGAAAAAGTTCTGTTTATTATAGCCATACAATTCAATATTGGAGATGCGGAACACAATTATGAAAGTTAAAATAAGTGCATATGTGAATTGGACTATCATATGAATTCTTTTATTACCTGCTCAAGGAAAATAACTTATGCAAGCATGCCAAGGAAAATTTGCTACAGTAGACAGGCATAAGTTCCACTGTCTCAACAGGCAAAGAGCATGTGCGTGATGCACAACGGTCTAAGGTGGAAATTAGCCGTTGCAGAATCTGTTAAATATTAATAAAACAGTGAGAAGAAAATGAAAATCTTTAAAGGAAAAAAAATAGATTAATTAATTTATTGTGGCTTACATCAAAAGGTGCATCAATTGGTGACTTGAGAATTTGGTCACCAAGAATGTCTAATATGGACATCTCAAGGGACTCATCAGCAGCAAGAGCTGTTGCAGAGAGAGAACTGGAAGGAAGAGCACGACCACAATAACTCACAAGGAATATTTCATAGACATCTGCGACTTCTTTCCAAACACGCAATCTTGCTGGCCTACTATTTTTCGAGTCTGGTCCACAATTTGTACCTAATTTACTGACATCATCTACAAGTATGCGGTTGAAGCCTTCGACAGCTAATCTCCAAAGTGAACTATCTGCATTGTCTCTTCTTGTTGTCATGCACCTAAATGATAAGCTTGACACTTTTATTTGTAGTGTAAATAGTTTCAATTCTTATAACAAGAAATCACAGACATATGTTGCAGTGATGATAATAAGGTGCATGATAACTCTGTTTTTCTCATTGATTACATTAAATCACATTCTATTACATATTCAACAGTGCATGTTCAGGCCGATTGAACAATTGTTATCAAGCAAAGTGTTGTCATCATTCAAGCATTGATTGATCCATGAGAGAACCATGTGTTCTGTGCTGCATATGACAAAACAATACCATGTAGTCCCCAAAAGATGTCAGACATCCACCCCCCTCAACCCTTGTATGCTGTGTTATTGTCATGATAAATAAAGCGCAGAATATAACTTATTGCTTCCCTCATTCTCACAAAATGCTGAATAGCAAATTATAATTGAGCATTAGCCTTAATCAATTGACACCTGATATATCAAAAGTTTTCATACTTTCTCTGACACTGATTATGGAACATAATAGCTTTTGCCTCAGAAAACTGAAGAAATCTGTACCTTCCAAGGTTTTGAATAATTTCCGGAAAGATGATACATTTTTCAACTGCTGGAGCCTGCAAGAAAAGATCAACCAGCACAGGAATAAGCTTCTCTGCAAACAATAGGATTGGAATGGCTGCCATTGCAGTTGTGGCTGATCCAGAACTTCCAGTTGAAGCTTCAGCCTCTTCTGAGAATGTGGGAGCAGTACCATTAGGCTTGTCATACTTTGTCCTCACATAAGCATCTATGTAACGACAGAAATTTCAAGCTTCTTGCTTCTTTAAGATACAATCAAAATTTGCGTAAAACGCTACTGACACGTTTCTTTACCGGGAATATTGTCACTAGTGCCAGGTTGTTCTTCCTCATCTTCCTTGTTTTGTACAGGAGAATCTGACGTTGGAAGATATTGCAAAAGCTCCCTAAGAAGGATGAGCCACATTGAAGAAAGTTGCTTGGCTGGATTTAGAAGAGGTAATATTTCCAGTATAGTGCGAAGCACAGCTGGAACATGTCCCTTGAGCAACACAAGTGTTAACAAAATAAATTAAAATCTATATGCATGGAAGAAGTTCCTGAACCAAAAAGGGAGAAAACAAAATAACTTCACAATATTAAATTCTATAAAATCATCATCCAAATTCCAATGCCAGTGCCAACTGAAAGACAAATGTAAAGCCTTAATTTTCCAGAAATGCATACTAATCCAGAACCTTATAAACTATAGTACAAAAAGAGTTAGAATGGTTGCTTGTAATAGCTAACTTATTGATGCGGTAAACCTAAGGAATTCCAATGCACTTAAGGTAATGCTCAAGAGCTTTCTTGGAAGAGGCTGGAGGGAACTGGGGAAAGGATTAGAATCTCATCACTGTTCGATTGATGCTTATCAATGTTCTATGATGCATAAAATCTAGCGTTTTTAAATTCTGTACTGCTTGGATACACTACATTAACTATTCGATAATATCATATACCTTCTCCATATTTATGGGGTTTTATAAAAATTAACAATATCTAAAAACTGCAAAGATTTCTTTCAGAAATAAGGAAAAAGAAAAGGAAAGAGAGTTTGACGTAAACTTACAAATTCAGTTTCAAAGTTATCATTGGTTATCATTGTCTGTTTAATTGTGAAGTCAATTATCGCTAGCAATTGTGTATACATGCGATCATCAAACATTCTTTGTGCTTGCACATAGAGTTCTCCTGCCAGTTCCAACCAAAACCAAACATGAGTATGCCTAAAAAGTGGATTCCTTATTTTGTTAGTAGTATATACTTCACAATACTGATCTCCAATCATATATTGGCAAGAAAAGAGATCAATGACAATTTCTGGCAATTAAAAACTTCGTATGGGGGATGAGTATCTTAATGACACTGTCGTATTTGCTGAGTCATGCAAAATCTCATAATTAAACCATCTTGAACTAAATGCATTACCAAGACCGTGCAATATCTCCTGCTTCACCTTGCCAGCTGCATTACCACTGTGGTTTCTTGATTTTTGAAGAACAATCTCATAAACATCAAGTACTGAATTAAGGTAAGTGATTGGCAAGTTTCCCTGCTTCATAAAATCATTTTAGAAGTTAGAAGATAGGTGAATATATCTTGTTGACATTAATATAATATATGTTAAGCATTGATTATAACTTAAGTCATTGAATCCATTAGAACAAGGATTTTAAGAAGTCTACAAGTGAGCAAACACATGATGTGGTAATTACCTTGGCACTATGAGAAAGAACAGTTGTTTGTAGACAATTTATTGCCGCAAGTGCAACTTCTTTACTGCCATTTAAAATGCTATTCTTTACAAAGAGAAGCAATGATTCCCATCCTGCTTCATAGGAAATACATAATATTTGTATAGGTCCATGAGAAATCAATGGAAAGAATCAAATAAAATCTTTGGGCTCACATCAATATCCAATTTAGGACCCACCTGACCAGAAGTTGTTTAAGTTCGTAAGGAAAGGAAAGAAGGAGCGTAATAAACGTGCTATTCCACCAAGGACAAGGACAAGTGTCTCATCCCACTGTTTCTGAACTGTGTTACGACTGCAATTTCATTAGGAAGATGAGAATGTTTGTGCCCCAAAAAATTCAAATATAAAAATCAAACCAACAGGAAATAAAGAGAATAGAGGGTGATAGAGAAGAAACCACCTATGATGTATAAGCATATGAACTGCTTTTCCTCCTCTAGTTCCAAGTTCTTTCCCTTGCCATTCATCTTTTGAGGAAGTTGCAGCCTAGGCGCATGTAATTAAGTGTGTGAACACAGGTCAAGAAAAAAATTATCGATGCATGCATTACTGGTTGACCTTACCATGTGTGAAGCACGATCTAGCATAGGAAAGACATAATCCCAAAGACAATCCTCCCACATGCTTTTTGAAAGTTTCTGCCCATGACTTCCAAGAGTTTGAAAGAGTGTCCTGATCGCTGAATTCCTAACCTGAATTACAGATTAGATATAAAAATAATAATCTACTAGTCTTACGTTGGTAATCAATACTATTTAACATGCTTAATGCAAGAGTTTGAAATTTAAGAAGGTGAATGGTAAAAACAGAACAAAAGCGTTTCCCTGTGTCAACAATCAGAGTGTGTGAGACCAGCATTTTATCAGATGATATATTACTTTTGGAGCAGGTATCGAATGATATGTTCACCAACTGATGGTTTAACCACTATGAATATATCATCTAGACTTCACGTGTTGGCAAAAGATGTATCATTTTTCTATAGTCTAAAAGCGAAGTTATCCTGCGTATGCTACATAATCTCACAAAAGGCAAAGAACAGATTCAAAAGTTCCAGGAAAGAAAAAAAGCACCAATATAATAAATAATACATTCACAGTCGCATTAAGCATTAAATTTGATTGAAACTTCCTAGATTTAAAATTATTACTTACCAAGTGGCTAACTGGAATGATATTCACAGGTAAAAATATTCCTTCAAGACATTTCACTTACATTCAGATGCATCTGATTGGAGGAAATAGATGGTAATCATTATCTGATGTGAAAACATCCATACGGAAGCAAAATGCTCAAATCCTAAATATTCTCCCAAGAGGAACCATATGAGCACTCAAGAAAAATTGAATTCACTTCTCAACCAAAACCGTACAGATAACTTCTCTTCACAATTTTAAATTTATAATGGTGAAAGCATTAGAAAAATAAGAAAAAAGGTTTAAGATTTGCATTGACACTTGATTTTTAGATGATGCAGATGCCAAATTGAGATGACATTTATGGTAAAGTAGTTCATATGCTGGATTCGAAATATAGAACCAATGGAAATAGAGGAACTCCATTGAGAATGCAAGCAGTCATACCTCTGGCCTCTCATCAGCACCAAGCCTCTGAAGTAATGAGAAAACAGCAAATAGCAAATTGTCGCGATCCACAGTACTTATCGAGGGAGTTTGGTTATCAGCATTACTTGGCAAGTTAAATGTTTTTTCTTCTCCTTTCACACAATCTAATTTTTTGGGAACACAATGCAAATCCAGGTTTCCTGTTGTTTTATAGCACAGATAAAATAGAACTTATTTGCAGAGTTCACTATTATGGCATTTAATGACCTAATAGATTCAAAATGGCAATTAACCTGTTTCCTTTTCTTCTGAATTCCCATGGACAAGCCCCTTGGCAATAAAATCAGTGGTAGTCCACAAGAGTCCTACTGCTGTCAAGCTGATGTTCAACTCAGTCTTTTGAGCACTGTATGCTCCAGTAACATCCACACATCTGCAGATATAATCTTGTTAATAGCAAGAACCAATATAAAATGTGGTAAAGATATTTGTTTATGTTTCAATATTGAATTTCCACAATTATTTGGTGGAAAATTTTGAGGCATCAGCCAAACATGACTGTTATATGTATAATATGCAAGAAATTATTAACTTTATTTATTTGTTTGTTTGTTTGTTTATATAAGAAAGTAAGATGTACATTATAGAAGAAAAATAAAAATTACAAATGTGGACCAAGTGCCAACATATAGAACGAAAAGGAGAAAAATGGAGGCAGGGAAATAAACTATACAAAACCTATCGAACAACCCCAAGTATCTATTTTTCTCTTGTACAAAATTAACCCAAGACCTCCTCCCAATGTAGATGTATGAAGCAAAATAAAGAATATTTAAAGTCCTTTGACACTAAAGCCCAGAGAGATGCAAGAAATTATTAACCTAAAGTAACAACAGGTTATATCTTCTCAAAATTCTGTATACTGTTAAAATGTGGATAGTTTAGGACCTACTCCTCTGTTGGCTTCCAAAACTGCCTTTGTTTTATTGTTAGCTAAATTATTCTTCTTGCACATACTTCAACAGAAAGCTAACCATAGCATATTTTGTTTCATATAGAGAAATAAACAGAATGGCTGTCACTGCTGAGGAGGACATTTTATGTGACAATTAAGAGTAGAAACATAATTTAAAATTGCATACTTATTGATAAAATAAAATTTTCATTGAAATAAAAACTTAGAAAAGCTTGCAATTACACAAAACTGTTAGCATATGTGCGCACATGCAGACATGTATGCAAATAGATAGTTAGAGATGCAGAAAATTACACAGCATGTATTTGATAATTAGAATAAGTACACCATTATAACATAAGGAAAATGTTATCAGGAAAAAGATTAATATAGGCACTGAAAAGCTACTAAATTTGAGATCTTACACATGGAGACAGTCTGTGGGTAGGCTGGAAAGGCCATCGTTCATAATGACACGAAGGCTCTACAATGAAACAGCTAAGTGAGATAGGATTCACAATACAGATCAAGCAACTATTTGTATATCCACACATACAGGCATATGTGTGTATGAAAGAGCCAAAAAATCAAAATCAGAAGTACTTTATGCGTTTCCCAGAAATCTCAGTAAGGTCTTTAGACTTTGCTGACCTGGAATCCCAAGGTGATGAGATCTTTTTCTGGTGCATCTGCTACAGACCTAAAAGCAAGAAGAAAGTAGGGAGACTCAGCAAAGGAAAGAAAACCACACCACCAGCAAATAGTCATCCTTACCCTCCTCTTCTCTGACCAATCCCATTTCTTCCCGCGACACACCACCAACCATACACGCATATAAGTTCTATTTTCACCAAATAAAATATATATATATATATATATATAATCACATGAACAAACCTCAATGTTTCAAGTATACTTGGCCAACTATGGTGCAATTTTTCTCCACATCTCTGCAAGGGAAACGGTGAGCACTATTATAAGCACAGGCGGATATACAAAATTGAATTATGATCAGTTTTCATCAGTGTCATATTACCTCTAAAACATGCAAAAGAATTTTCAAGGTTCCAGCACGAACATCAGTGCTTTGGGTAGAAAAATAAAGAACCCTTAGTGGTGATATGACAGCACACTCAAGTGATCTCAACTCTCCTTGCTTAGTTTCAACCTAGAGAGAGAGAGTGCAGAATCAATTTCCATTATCTATAAAATATGGGGTTTTTATTATTAGAACAGGCTAAAGTTCTCACTTTATCAGAGGTGTCATGATGACTAGATGATACATTATTCTGGAACTGTTCCGAACCTAAAACCGCACATATTGATTGATCTAACGCATCAAGAGCTATATTTCTCAATTGCTGATTAGAATTATCAGCAAGCTGCAAATGATATTGAAGGTCAACAAGGTCGTAAATTGCATAAGCAGTATGCATTGCATTTAAAATCACTATCACCTCAAGAAAGTGGCCAACAACTTGATCCCATAGTGGCTCTACCCCTGCAATAGTCGATGAATCAGAGTGAAGCAAAACAACAACTTGAATCAAAACATAAATGTTACCAATACATCCTAACTTTATAAAATTCTATCAGAAAGACATGATATGATAATGATCCGGTCTACAGGAGCTTCTATACTCATTCTAATGTCTGTGAACAATGCCAGTCAGCAAGTATCAACTGATATGCAGTGTTGATAGGTTTGCAATCAGCATTTGTTAGACACAGCACAGAAGCTCGTATGACCATCAAACAAGACTAGACCCATCATCATTAGGCCAGCCACAGTGTCAGACACCGATCACGATAAAAGTCTAATAATTATGGAGAGCATATCATTATTTTTGAAGAAGTAAATGGAAGAAATAGTGAGATAAGTTTTCGTTTAAATTCTGAGAAATGTTTGAAAAGACAATATGTACAACCCGGATTCAGAAGATATCAAATGGCACTTGTCCGCAACAAGAAGTTGGTAAGCAAGGGACAAAGAGTTAGTGACACATGATAACATCCATCAACAAGTCTATACATTGAACTAAATAAGGTATTATTTCAACTAACATCAGCAAATCAATTGACGTTACATACTGTGAAGATTATTGACAAGGACAGACATCATTCTGTCCACTGAAAAGCTGATGCTTCCAATTTTCTGACTTGACGTTGGTCCAAAACTACTTGAAGTTGCAATCATGCACTGATGAGACAACTGACTTAGTGCAGAAAGCAGTGATTTAACGGCAGATATGTGCATCAATGCTGAGCTCTCAAACAGCTACGCAGACCAAGGCACTAGGTTAGAACACAAAGCTTCAAGTGTAACACAAACATAGACACTAGGAAAAAGAAAAACATTCCAAGGGTGCCATTATACCAAAAGGAAACTTGTTATTTGGTTCTAAAGAATGCAAAACATAAAAATGAGAGAAAAATCCATTTGGCAAGTTCTTACAAAATTAATTCTGCGAAAGGATTTCGAAAAGCAGCCACTTTCAGAAAACAACATTCTATAAAATACTCTTTGTGGAAGGGCCACAATGCAAGGAAAATATGAATTTAGCTTCTTTCTGAAAAGAATATTCACTGACACATAAATCTAGTATAGCTTTGGTACCAACCAAAACAAGAATGCTGTGATTACCTGAGAATTCAAAGAAGATAGAATACTGAAATCACTGTACTGGCCAGAAGATTCTCTTGCAAGCTTTGAGACAGCTGTGGAGACCTCCTATAGATTCAAAAAACAACAAAAGCCTATTTAGGTAACACTTCTCCGACTGACTATAAGCTATTTCCTCGGATGTTTGTTCAGATCATCGAGCAGCCAGATATGCTGAAAGTATCTATATCAACAAACTAACCAGACAAAACCACACATTGACAAGATGATTTTGGCCCATTTTAAAACTATAGTATTATTTGATCTACCATTTTCCAATGAAGTCCTATAGTAATAAAAAAACTCATTCAAGAAATCAACTTTAACCCATGGCTTAAAAAACAGTGAAGTATCCCACTGCTAAAGTTACTACAACAAATTTGTGTTGGGCCACAACTTTCAACCCACTTCTGCAACCTGCCCAGGGACTGCTACTGAAACTCCATTCTCACTTTCTGCAATGATTCAAATCTTGCAGGGAGGGCATTCTATTTGGAGACGTTTTTCAACAATTACCTGTGTGGTGGCATGAGGAGAATGGATAGCCCGGTCCAGAGCAGCCAAAGTTTCCAGGACCTATGTTTATTTGCAATAAAAATAATAAGCAACAAACTTTGTTTAATTTGAGAACATAGTTAAAATTAACAAACATACCAAAACCCAGGATGGGCCTAATACATTGTGTAATCGATGAGCAATATTGAACAGTGTCCTTAAGGCCTGATTTGGAAGATCAATTGAATTGAACGCATTAATAGATGACCAAAATAAGTCCACCCCATGGACAAAGTGCAGGAAAATAATATCCACTTTTGATAAAAAAATATGAACTGAGTGGAACATACTAAGCCATACTCAATACCTGCACATTCTTTGGAGTAAGGACAATGTTATCCTTCTGGTCAACTACTGGGTCAGATCGCTTTGAACCGGGAGACTGTAACATGCCACTGAAATCTCAATTTTAAAGCAGAATTTCAACATTGTCAGAAACTTATAATTTTCCAAATAATGATCAAAAATGAGGCAAGAGAAATTAAAAGCTACAAAGAGAATGTTTGCATTGACAGCACACAATTACCTTCTTCTATCTGATTCATTAGGAAAATTAATAGTAAATTTGCAAAGGGACGCTAAAAATGAGTTTAATGGTTCTACAGCATGAAGAACTCCACATGCCTGTCAAAAACATACAAAAGCAATCATCATTAATGCTAAGGTAAATAATATGGAATGTCATAAAAAATTACAGCTCATATTTGAATCACCTGGGGGGAAAGAGAAGAACAACATTAGATTTGAAAGGATTTCTTTATCCATTAAAAAGAAGGCAAAATAATAAGTAGCCAAATCATCAGGGATAAGATTTCTTAGCGAAGTCGAGAGAAATGATATAAAATCATCAGAAGTTGCAGTCATTATCATAGTCTGATTCATTGTCAAAATTAATATCACCTGAGTGAATGCCTGGTATCCCTTTAATATCTCCAATATAATAGCCTCTCCTTGTGACCTTGCAACAATTTAGTCTAGGTCAGATATACATAATCCAATATCATTTCCATTGCTTTTAAGTGCTACTACATCCTTTGACACAAAAATTCCACAAACCTTGACAAAATAAGAGACAACACGTCAAGTATGGTCAACCACAAAGAATCAACCATAGAGATGCAGAGAACTGCAGTTTTGCCTGTGCACTTTGCCAGAGGATCATGATCACATCGGGGGGATTCAAGCTAGAAACAAAAAGATAAGATTTGGTAAGTACAAGCATGCTAAACGTACAACATATTAATCAGCAAATTAAAGAAAGACAAATTACAAAAAGAAGATACAAAGTACATAAGTACCTCCCCTATGTCCACCGCTTCATCTGTCAATGTAGCTACAGTAAAGACAACACCCAACAGGCCTTCAATTGCTAAAGTTATTGCATGGGCTTCACTAGCAACCAGGACTGCAGCATTGGATGCATCATTGTCAAGAATCCACTCAATCCCTGCAGAAAGTACAAACTGTAATTTTTGGGAGTAACCAAGAAATGTGAATATGAGATGGTTAATCCCTACTTAGCAATAAAATAAAAAGAAAAGGTTGAAATTGTATGCATTTAAGAACATTTCAAACAAGAAAAGCTTCATCAAGGTAGAAGTTGTCAGATAGATCTAAAAAAAGCCCCGGATCTTTTTTCTTCCTTCTATCCGTGGACGTCAAGAAAAAGACAGCCTAGTATAAGCAAGTAATTACAGCGCACACAGTTACAATTTAGATATTAAAGGATGACATGCACAAATCCCATAGTTTATTATAAAAATGACAACAAAAGTAATTACCTTTAGCTTTGCTGCTAAACATCCCAGCAACAGCTGCCAGGCTCTCCTCACTCGTTTCTTGAAACTATTTTATTGAACATTAGATCAGATAAGGAAATAAAATCATGCCCAAATAAATCTTGTTTAATTACAAGTTTCAATCTCCTCTGAAGAAAAGTTCCATTGAGTAACAGCTGGTGAGCATGCAATTCAGCGAAGGTGGTAGCAAGTTATGCTAAGATGATGTGATCTGGTTGTGACAAATTGCTTTAATTTTTACCAACCCTGCAACTAAAATTACTGATTGCACAATAGAACAGGTCTTCATATTATAAGTTTGCCATAAGTAGTTCTCTAAGGAACAAAAGCTAGAGAGCTAAGTCTTACTATAGTCGAGACAATGAGGCAAGAGGGACTCCTTTGGACAACACTCAATAAATCCCCCTATTTCATACAAAACATATGCATTAAGGAAAGGAAAAGAAAAAGAGGGCAAGGGGGTGGATAATGGAAGGGGAGGCAGAAGAAAACCATAACCATCCACCATTGCTAAGCACTCAATAAAGTAATTCAACTTTTGTAAGACCTATCTGGGCCTGAAATCACAGAGATGGAATTACTAATATTTTGCAATCACATGATAGCCAGAGACACAATAATACACTGCTGAGAATTATATCAACTTTTTCCCAGACATATACAGACAAACAATAAGGTTAGAAGAAATCAATGGAGTATAAATAGAAAACATATTTTGCACCTGTACACTCGAAACAACTCGAGCAAGAGCTTTAACCATACCCTCCACAACATTTGTGTTCTTTGGATGCCTACAAGACACTAAACATATTACAATAGTAACACAAATGTTGATTTCATTTGTAGATAGGCGAATGAAAAGCAAAAAAAGGGGGAAAAACCAGGTCACTAAGAATAAACATTTTCCACAAATATGCCGAATTCTTGATCAACAATAAACATTGTATCAATGACACATCAGCATTATACTTAATCATGACCATCTAGAGCCTGATATGATGAGGCAAGATTGCATCTTCAACCCTATAAGCTACATTTCACATGCTCTAATTTGGCAAGGGTATTAGCAAACTTCTGCACCCTTGAACGATGTATGAAAGGAAATTGATATAACCATGACTTCTATGGCAGCCCAAAAGAATTAATATCACCATAATATCTACTAATTATTGTCACAGTAACACCTTTCAGCACTTTCTGGTTCTTATATTTGATATTAAGCACTTAAAAAGTCACATGCAGATTTCAGAATGTTTAAATTGCCTAAGAAACCTTGTTAGAGTTCTGAGTTCTCTTCCTCAAGGCTATTAAACCAGAGGCCTTTGCAGCTTCAAGGACATTCTTGAAGTTTAGTTCAGATTTTCATTCAAAGGAGGTCTGGGGATCTGCACTATCAAGCAAATGGTGGCACCTGAAAAGTGTAACAGGATTGAGTGGGTCTAGAGTACCTCCTCACCAAATACAGCTATCATCTTGCTGACTGCGCAATATCACTCTAGGCATTTCACCAGCAACAACACACCTTTCTACAAGCTAATGCAGTGACATTAAGGCCTAAAGTTCTCTTTCCTTCCACACCGACTTGATTAATTATATATTTTAGGCAGAATGTTGCCAACCCAAAGGCTATATGCCCCTATGCTGTCTAGACTAGTGCATCATAACAAGCAAGTATTCAGAGGGCTTACATTTCAACATTATTGCTCTTTCGGTTTTGTTTACAATAACATGTGCAACATATGGTGTGAAAGAAAGTTATTGCTCTCACTCTTGTTTAATATATCATGTGCAACATATGAGGCAAAAGAAAATGTTCACCAGAGCTAGGTAGCTTACATATCAAAGTTCTGGAAAAGAATTCGCAGTGTCCGTGCCTCCACACAAAAACCCTGTCAAATTCCACGACCTCTATTATTCAGATGGAAGCTACTAAGTGACCAGTCATTCTTATATATACAATTACAAAGAAAAATTACACCAGCAGCATATGGGTATTTGAGATTACCCTTAAAATCTCAAGAACTAGAATGCGATGCCACAAAGGCAGATCAAGAAAAGTAGCCTTCACTAGCATACTAAGAAAGACCTGCAAATAAAAATAACTGTCTCTGAATTAGCAGTTATAAACTAACACATACAGCAGCAATATGACGACAGGACATACTGGGGGGCCAAAAGTCTGCGAGTTATGACTTGATTTGAAAACTTAAGGCTAACTCATTAGTGAACATGAAATGTGGCTCTAAATGAATGTTTTGAATAAAACATTTATAAGAACTTGTCAGTAAATGAAACTATTTGATTACTGATTTTATCTGGAGGCAACCTCTTGTTCCAAAGAGGAGTGCCTTTAAGAGCATACTCCATGGAAATTGTCACTTGATAGATTTTCCTTATTGTTTCTTGTTGTAATTATGTCCTTTCATAGGTGTTACTTTTGTTTCCCTCTACCATACACTATCAGAAATGATATTAACTAGGTTTATATTCTGTGAACTTTGACAAAATATGGCCGAAAAATTTCTCTCAGCAGAGGAGAAAGTTCCCAGAAACACTCCATCAAGTTGCACAACTGAAAATAGGGAGGGGGACCACACTCAAGAAACAAATAGAATGGCTTTCAGGAAATTTTAGTTAACTGTTCAAAACACATACAAAGGGTTATACACTTATGAATTTTCATTTGAACCTTCTTTTGGCTTTCTAGGAAAAGAAAATTAAAAACACACACACAATCAATGCAAAGACAATGCAAACAAGAAAATATACAAAAAAAAGTATGCAATTAAGCATTCCATAAACATATTAGAAACAAATTTTAGTTAACTGTTCAAAACATATTCGAGAGTTATACCCTCTCACAAATTTTCATATCAGCATTCTTTCGGCTTTCTGGGCAAAGAAAGCTAAAAGCACACACACAATCAATGCCAAGACAATGTAAGCAAAAAAATATACAAAGATCCAGTCATATATCTTTTGAAGGCTAAAAGTACAAAGAGAATTAAGCATACCTCACATTCAGTAACAAGTGACGAACTGTAAAGCCTGATAATGTGAGAAACTGACCGCAATACTAAGCGACGAAAATAAGGCTCTCCAGTCTCTCCTTCAATCTGAATAAAATTAAACACAATATAGCTAGAACAACACCACAAGAATTCTCAACAAGATAGATAAAAGAAGTTCTATTGTGTTACATCTTATAAATAGCAGTTACCTCAGAATTGGTACGTAACGAAGTCATTAAAAGGGAACAAATCTGATGACGCAAAACCTGTTGAATTTACACAGAGACTTTGCAACTATAAAAGTTTTACTAGCATGCTTATACAAAAGATAAATAAAAATTCTTTCTCACAAATTCTTATAATCACCTGCTCGTAGGAGACTAATATCCTAAAAAGAGACACATAATTGGATAGAATGAACCTGCCAAAAGCACATAGAGAATATGCATAAGAACACAGTATTTGAATTCGGTTTCAAGAATACTTCTTACAAAGTACAAAGAAATCCTTAAAAATTTCATTTCTCTTGTTATAGCAGTAATGATAGCAAAATAGACTATGTTATGAGCTTAGAAGTCATCTTATAGCTAATTTTTGTTTAGAAGTAAGTGTATAAGAACCAATGAATTTATACAAGCCCTTTCCATCATGAAAATGGAGGGAGTGGTTGAAGCAAAGAAATTTGCCCAAGTTAAAAACCAACATCTAAACTTCCATACAATGGTTATTTTATGGATACACAGATAAATAATTTTCCTTTTTGTTTAGGTTTGGTAAGTGTTCAGGCCTCTTGCATCAGCAGACCACAGATAAACTAGAAATAAAGTATTCTGGACAGGCAGATTTCTTACTCAAGTATATCAAGTACAAATGTCCGTTGCAGAGAATTGACACATAACCAAGAAGCCTGTAAGGTAAAAGTAATTATATTGTTAATATGAAATGCTATTTATATAGACCATTATTATTGATTAGTGCCTTAAAAAAGGAAGCAACAAACAAGTCAAAAAGTTCCATAAACTATGAAAGCTCGAGACAATATTTGGCTAATAACAGCATTTAATAGTTTCAATCTAGCACATACAGATCCACCTGCAGCAAGAGCTGTCAGGTCTTCAAGTAAACGAAGCCCAAGCTTTCCAGCTTTGGTTAGCGTGTCCCTCATTAATGAAGGACCTCCAGAAGTAAATTCATGTTCCAATGACCTGTAAACAATTAAGTTAGACAAATGGATGTACAGAGTGCACATCTATGAAGCCTACAAACCTAAACAAGTGGTATTATGATATGCGAATACATATAGGCATGGAAAATGTTAAAGGCACATAGGCATGCACATGTCAGGATACAAAAATACTGACTGGATATACATGGGTGCATAAAAGTTGAAGAACAGTAAGTCAGAACAACGTACTCTGAATGATTGATACTACGATTAACATCCCCAGAAACTGAATTGGTTCTAGAGATGGGACCTCCAGAACCAAACTTGCCCACAGGAAGGGACTCAGCATGAACCACATGATCAAAAATCAAGGCTACTGCTTGTCTGAATGTAGCTGCAGCAGTACTGAAGAAGATTTACATGAAAGCGATTAGCGAAGGATAACATCTCCATAACACTGCCAAAGTTGATGAAGAATACAAAATTAAGAGAAACAGGCAGGTTCATAATGCTGTCAGCCAGCAATTTATCTTACTTCTTCACACTGTCAGAAGATCTATTGTTCTCAAGAAGCCGAAGACAGATACCAAGTGCCTGAGCCATATTGTCCTGAAATTACCAAATATGCAACACAAAAAGTCAACAAAACTTAAAACAAGAAATAAAAATCAAAGAAAGACCGTGAACGGAATGGAACCATGCATGCTTTAGTTATCCAGAGTAGACGTCTAATCACAAACTAGCCTCTCATTGCACATCATCAAGTGCACAAATAAAATGTGAATTCTCTAATGCTAATTCGGTATGTTTGGCTACTTGTCCTAAGAAATTCATAATGCTGAATACTAAATTCATTAACTTCTTGTATGTGATTCAACTTGTAGATAACAGAGGAACATTAAGCAAAATCAGGGGACCCATTATTGTCTAACAACCTTGATCTATATAGTAAGTTCTCTAAACAATGCTCAGAATCACAGAACTCATCAAAAGATTTCATCCATAAGTAGCCTCATAATTTCCTTTTACCTCACTTTTCGTCAGTTATATCAAATAATTATAGAAATCCTAACCAAATCTTAAGGGAAAACAATGTAAGATATGCATCACCTACATTCAGAGAAAGTTAATAAATCTCAACGTTTTCAGTGGCTATAGAAATAAATAAAACCTGCCAAGAAATACCAGTAGATGGCTTCTAATCAGAAGAAATTATATATAGTTGCAACTGGTAAACCAGGTAATTAATTACATGAATATTCTCTGAACAAGCATAAAGAAAGAAGTGCTCTGTCTGGACAAACATGCTGGTCATGACTGAGGCTTACTTAAGTCAAGATCAGAAACAGCAACTGAAAATATACATATATTATCATTATGATGGATTAAAGAATCCAGAGTGATTCCAGTTGTTACCAAGAATATATGTGCCATCTAATTTCTTCTGCACATAATAACCATCTATCTGCATGCCATTTAATATATTAGATACATGTACAATTACTAGATTATTAAAACGGAGACCAGTAGCATTTCATAAAATGACACACTCAGTGCAGCGAGCTTCCCAAAGTGAGGGTGGTTAAGACAAGTTGAATTTTCTTCCTCCATTTGTCTTCACAGATGGATTATATACTTGATCGTTTAGAGCCAATTTGATTGGAAAAACTTGACAGCCAAAATTGAACACATGACAAATATTGACAGTATTCTACAAGCTCACGGACATGGAGTAAGATTTTAGATGGTAGTTAATGATATTATCTAACAAGCTTGAATATGCCTATTTTGATGCACTATTACAAGCCTAGATGCTATTAGCCTCAAACTGTTCTTTTTCTTTCTTTCTTCCAAAACGGATGCGACATATCTGGCATTTTCTAGTTTCAGAAAAATTATCATAAAACCTTCATTTTGCTCAACATGTTCCCCATCTCCCACTACATTAATTTAATATCCATTGCAAGAGAGAAATATGGAAAACAATTACGAATACAGCAAATTTACTACAGAATATTTTAAAGAAAATATGTGGTCAACATTAAAGACTTTTTTATTCTGTCCAACATTTGCAATCTGCTTATAGGGCTCACTACAATGATCAGACATTCTGCAACATGTGGCCAATGCATTGCAAGAAAATATTAGAAGATAAACTTATGTAACCAATAACAACCTCATTTTCAGGAAGTAAACGTGACTGAAATATTATCAATATAGTCTGCAAGGTCTTCAGTTGAATGGTCTCATCTGCCATTTCCGCATGCTGCAAGAAGAATAACGCATGTAAGATTTGACGATCACCTTTAGCAATAAAAATTAAAAGATTGGAATTATTATTCAAATTTTCAGTACTACAAGAAATCATTTTAGTTTCATAGTCAGAAGGTAACGTGGCTGCAACCACATCAAAAGAACAAATCAAGAGATAACTTACATTTTTTAACATAGATAATATCTCATTCAGGGCTGATGGAGCAACTGCATCATGAGCTATAAGCTTTTGTATACAAGAAAGTCCTATAACACTAAGTTTTACGGTTCTAACTTCACAAGCCATTAAAAATATCCGTAGTATGTCTTCACTATGTGCAAGTTCGCTGGGACTTGACAGTGATCGAAGCTGCAATGATCACAAATACATGTCACATTGACATTAATTGATCAAATTCATAACTTATATAGTGGTGATAATAATAATGCTAATACTTCATTCAATTTTGAAAATTAAGATAAAGGCAACTCAATAAGTACGTATGTATGACGCCAAGACAAGAATAAACAATTCAACGTATTCTTAGCAACTGATTCAAGTCTCGTGACAGTATCAACTATCAAGCTAGGTCAACAGTATATCATTCAATGAGATTTACCAGTTTCTCAGTAACCAAACAGACGCAACGATTTTCTCAAATTTTTACAACACGAAATTCAATTTAAATACATTAAAACAAGCAGCATTTTCTGCATATCCGTTTTATTATATCACATTAAACTAAATAAAATTCTTACCTTTAAAATTGCATGCTCTGCTCCGTCCTTCACGGCGGGATAGCGACGGCGAGCTTCGGCGGAGAGAGCTCGAAGATCGGATTCTAGAACTGCCATCAACGCCATATTCGAAGCTCCCTCAGATCTGTGTGAGAGAAAGAGAAATGAAAGATGGAATGTTGGATCTTATGCGCGCGAGAGAGGGAGGGAGAGGAAACGAGATCTGTTGGGGAAGAATTTGGCACGTGCGATGACACGTGTGAAACAGAGTGGAGGGCCTTCGACGCCTATGGCTTCATGAGAATGGCATATCTCAGCCATCTTTTGCCTGTTCATGGGCCTGTAACTTTGTAGGCTTGGGCGTTTTAAGGCGGACTGTGAACACAATTGTGGGGAATTATCATTTAAGGCCCCAATTGTTTAAAAATATAAAAATGTAAAATATGATATTCCCTTATATTAAATAGGTCCCCAATTCATTTTTTTATCCTTCTACGTTAAAATAATCAAATTACTCTGAAGATATTAAACTTTGGCATCACAGAATATATAATTTATGACTAAATAATAATCAGAATATTTCAGTACAAATTATAGGCCTATTTAATAAAAAAATAAACTATGCCCAACCACAAGTATTTTTTGTGATCTTGAAAAATATTTTTTTTGTGTTTTATCATAAACACAATAAAATCAATACAAAATGCTTTCAGAATCAGTTATGACAAAACAATTTTGATGATATTTGAAAATATTCTCAACAATAGCTTAATTATTCATTTTTTATTTGGATTAAATTAAGCAAGTTACGAATCAAATTTGCTAGTTTAATGATGTAGTGTTCAGGCAAAGAATTTCATCACATTGATGTGGATTCAACCCAATTTATTTGGAATCAACCAAATTTACTAGGATTACCTTCCATGCAACCATTGGCTAATAAAACCCGAAGATGGCAATTGTGCACTGCAAACTTTAATGAAACTTAAAAATTGTTGTTTCAGAGTTCCAAATAAACAATCACAACTTTCTCTTACTTACACTATACTATGATTAAAAACATAGGAAGATAACTTCATTTTTGTGATCATATTGGTTCCATTTGAGGTCTGAAACTCAAGAATTAGGAAACTATTAAGACATAAGTCATGTTTTCTGCTTCATGCCTCTTTGTTTCAAACATCTCAGATGACAGATACCGCTCTCCGGAGCTTGGAAAGATCACTTGCACAAATCAAAAACAGGGAAAGAAACAAGTTAAATAGAAAAACTATTCTTTTTCATCTTTACAATGCTGATGAAATCAATTGGAGAATTTAAATGAGCTTACAGTAACGAGTTTTCCAATGTTTTCAGCCCTTTTTTCTACCTTAATTGTAGCAACTGCAATTGTGCCAGATGATATCCTAACCTGCAATATTTATAAATAAACACCATAAGCTTACAGAAGAACAACATTTTCTTTTTCTTTTCTTTTTTTTTTTTCAAATAAGAAGAACATATGTTCATGCTTATAGAATTAAAAATCTTTTGCCTACTTTTTCTCAATGGTGATTTGCCAAGAAGACACCTTTTAAAAGAGACTTGAAGAGTTGCAAACTTACCAGTGAACTTTCTTTCGCAACCATAAGCTTAGTTGTTCAAATAGCTTCGTCGCTTGATACCTTAAGATTTAAAATTGTTATTGTACTCTCACAGATCATGGGAATCAAAAACAAAATGCAAAAAAAAAGGAACTAAAGAACATAAAAAGTGACTCGTGTGTTTATGTAAAGAGTAGGTCAGTTTAAAAGAATTTGGAAAGCTTACTAAAACGACTTTATCAAGGATGCTGACATCTAGAACACTGGGAATGAAGCCAACACCGAGTCCTTGAATTTTATGATGGCCTATAACCATAACACATTATGCCAAAATAAATATCCAATGCCATAGAATCTAAAAAGGTCAGTGGTTGAAAGTAGAACAAGAAAAGAAATAAAGCAAATGTAATGACTAATGAGTTTGCATAACCCACCAGGATTTTCGCCATTCAGAATTGCACTTTCAGCTAGTTCAACACCATAAGCTGATAATAAAAAACATAAACCAACAACATAGAAATCAAGAATTTTGACGAAAACTAATGTATTAAGTAAACACAGACCTTGATCTTTGGATTTTTGTCCTTAAGGAACTTGCCAACTTTAGATAATGTACCCCCAGTTCTTATCCCGGATACAAGTATATCAACTTTCCCTTGCATGGCTTCCCAAATTTCTAATCCTATTGTTTCATGATGAGTCTACATCATATACTGATTGATTAGTGTACATATATTAAGTAACCATATGGCCTCGAAAAGCACAAATGTTCACCAAAATACCTTTGGGTTGGCAGGATTTTTGAATTGATGTGAATTAAAACTGTTGGGTATCTTCTTCAACAGGTCTTTGACTACACAAAATTCTTCATCAAAACCCATCTCTGGATTTGTTTGGATCAATTCAGCTTCATATGCTCGAGAATGATTCTCTTTTCGATGCTCATGTAAGCAGGCATGACAACAATGAACTTGTAGCCCCTTGCTGCTACAATGCATGCCATTTCTATGTCAGTATTTCCACTTTTACACTTAATAAGGACAGCCTTCATCCACCAATTGAAAACAGTGTAGTCTAAAAAATATAACTTTAGAATAAAAGATATTATTCAAAGTTACGACTTCTTTCTCTCTCAAAATTAATTCATAATTTGGTCATTTTTTACTAACAGAACAATCAAAAAATTGCCCAAGAATTGTGACATGCACGCAAGGTTGAAATCCTGTAGATGAAAAGCTGGAAGGAAACTTAATTAAGAAGCGTATGTCAATGTTCTCTTGGTAGAAGAAAAAGAGTTCAATGAAAAACCTTCCCTGGCGTGATAAGGCCCTTCTCTTCGACATCCTTGATCATACTATATGCAATCATGTACATCAATATTCGAAAACCAGCTTGTATGAATTTCAAGCTTAAATTTTTTTAATAAATACTTGTAATTAAAGCTAATTACTGATAAGATGGTAATTTTCAATATCAAATACATAAAAGAAATGACCAAAAGAAGGATCTAACAAAAGATTCATGGGAGTGAAGATTCAAATGATTACCTATCTTTGACACTAGAACAAGGTTCCATCATCTCTAGCTTAATAGCAATACGCGCCATGCAACCATCCATGATATTATTGAGGTATACAATCGGGGTACTGCCTAACAACTGAGAATAAGTATGCATCAATTGAGAAAATTTCGCAAAATGTGAGAGAAAACATCAAAATCTGAATTACAAAAAAAGGAAGCTTACTTCAGTTACATCATTTGCAATGGCACACTTCTCTCTTCCTATTTTCCCTCAGCTAATAAGCAAAACATCAAAATCTGAATTACAGATGAAGGAAGCTTACTATCAATTACATCATGTGCAATGGCACACTTCTCTCTTCCCATTTTCCCTCAGCTGATAAACAGTTGCAAGTTTTCAAAAATTAAGTATCAAAAATTAAACTAGACGGCTCAGAAGAACATAATAAACTAGTAGTTCAAAAATTATGATCAAGAAAGTGGTATCAGTATAACAAAGTTTAAAGTACCCAAAAGCAGCCCCTGCAGCAACTCAGAATCACTGAATTGTCAAATTTATGCATGCAATCATAGTTGTTTGTAACTAACAAAATAAAAAAAAAGATTGTAGGTAAATGGACTGTAATTAATATAGCCTTAAAATGGAATGCAAGATGTATTTATTCCCATAATTGCTTTTCGTCTGTTCCTACAAGAGGTGCATTTAGCAATTATATAAAAGAAGAGAATATGCTTAATAAAAGAATTATGTTAAGAGGTAGGAAGATTTGGTTTCTTAGATAGTAAAGAAAGACTATGTGAACTATGAAACCATTTGCTTGATGAGTATGATCTTGAAACCACTTACTTAAGTAAAATGTATTAATTGCAAAGCAAGGTTGTACAAATGCCTAATTAACTATTTTTCATTATGGAATTAATAAGGATAGCTTTAAGAGTACTTTTAGGTAAAATTTTTCAATACGATGGAGTTTGTTGCAAATAGCTACAACCTGACTGGTTGAACTTGTACATTAGGTAATTAAAAAAAAAAAAGAAAGAGATAACTAATATTTATCACTCAATTGATAATTACTATATTTATCACTCACTCATACTATTTCACAACTCTGACTTGTTGAAATTCCAGTCATACACATTATCAGTAGATTGGGCATTTATATATTGTAATTAAAAATGTTTAGCTACTTATAGCATGTCAATAATATGGTGAAGGAAATTCATGAAGATTATCCCCAAAACCTTAGAAAATTTTGGCATCCCTAGCAAAACTTGACATTTAGTGTTCTAATTTATATTGTGAAGAGTTTTGAAAACGAAATCGACATGGAGATGCGTTCAATTATTTTAAATTATGCTTGATGGTATTTAAATTTCTTTCAAATACAATTATTCTTTTTACTTCAATTAAAGCAATGATTTGATTGGAAGAGGTTAGCACAAGAAATTAAATTACATAACGGATAATAAACATAAGAGTTCAATAAATTTAGGGAACAAAAATAATGTAAAGACTTATGTGCTAAGTTTAAGCATAGCTTTCTCTTTTCTACAACCTTTTAACATTGGCTTTTTAATTATTTAACCGTGATCAGGAGGCGAAATTAAAAACTTCCCCAATCCTCTTTGACTTCTCTGACATAAATTTCTCGTAAATTTGAATGTGAAATAAAATCCCTAGTGTAGATGTAGTAGTCGTGCATGGCTGCTCAATTGGAATGAATAATGATGTACAAGGATTCAAGAACAGTGATCTATAATGGAACCCTTCAATTTCCAACCACTCCATCTGCGATCGATCATGCAGTCTGAAAATCCTCCACATCCACTGATCCATAGTGAATAATGCAACTAATAAATTTTCATTACACTCAACCAAATGAACACGTAAGACCTGAAAAGTGCTTCTATTCAAGGGATAAAAATGTAGTTGTTCCCACTTTCTTTGTGCGGTGTCAAACGCACCAATATCAGCATTATTTAAGTACTATCGTAGATATATAAATCCCTCTACATGTTCTATAACGTTAATCTTTACATACGGAGTAACTGGAAATAAGAACTTTTTCTAGCGTTTGTCTCCAAGTTTAAGCCTGCTGATAAAATTTTTTCTCTCTACTACTCCCACTGCAAATATCTTACAATTAGGTGAATTTGGACTAATAGTAAACGTTGCACGATAAGGATATATTGGAACGTCAAATTTCAATTTCAATTTTGGTAATTGAATAATATGATTACTGAAAGGATTGTAGAAGAAGAGTGCATTAGTAGCACGTGACGGTTTTTCTTCAGGAATATATGGAAATAGATATTTGATTAATGACTTTGTTTATTTACATGATTTTTTTAGATATTTGAGAAGATGGCCTCGGGCCCACGGGATTAATGAGCTTCATGTTAACAAGTCCAATACCTAGTCAGCCTCATACGTCCTAATCAAGTCAGCTCAATAAGTTTCTGGTCACGCACTCCACAAGTGAGCCTAACAAAAAAAAATTCTTATAAAAAAAGAAAAACTAAGTTTAGAAGTTTTAATTTAAGGCAAGTTAAGATTCTATATGATACATTTCAGATTCTATGTAAATTCAAATTCTTAATACTACCAGAAGAAAGAAAGTTGTGCGTATATATATAGCCCTACCCATGTAGATAGGGGACGGAACTCAAATGAATTTAGCAGTAAAATTCTCTTTCCTTAAAAAGAAGCAAGAAAAACACAACTTTCACTGTGTGATATCGAGAGCTACAATTTACGGTATTAACAGTTGGTGTCATCTGTGGAAAATATCTACGATCGAAAAGCTATAGCTATGACCAAGGAGCAAACACTTGTCAAAAGGCCACCATCAAAAAAGCCTCGTGAGGAGTATTGGTCGAATTCTAACATCCCTGTTACAACCAGCAAACAGCGATGCATAAAGTAGAAATAGACACAATTCCACTTGCATAGTAATTATGGGAAAGCGAACAAAGACATCAGGAGAAAAACAGGCAAATAAAGGCCTTGTAAGACAAAGCAGGAATGATAGAGAAGGAGATTGAGAATCTAAAGAGAATGATTTCAGGGGACAACGTCGATAGATGCAATCAGGCGAAGTTGGGATTTTCAGAGAATAAAGAGAGTATTTTCTCACCGACAATCCATCGCGAAGGGTCACCCCTCTGGAAAATGGGGAGTAAACAGTAGAGGCCGGGCGTAGAAACGTTGGAAAAGGGCCGAACAGAGAAACTGCTACCTGAAGGCCACAATGAAGAAATTCCTGTTCGCGATATGGAAATGCCTGATAAAAAACTAGCCCATGATTGACACGAACGAAGTTAGGATAAAAGAAGACCCGAGTACAGTAGAGGTTCGGTAGATATACGAACTTATTTAAACCAAAAGCGCAAGAAGGATAGGGGTAAGGTTATCACAGAGAAAACACTTGATCAGGCAATGCCTATTGCCAATCAAGTAATAAGTAGAAAAGAAATAGAGGAGAGGATCCGAGAGCTTACTGAGGAATTACAAGCCCAAAGGGAAAAGGACAGACAGCAAGACGAAAACATATTAGAGGAGATAGAGCTCTCACTGAAATCCCCCTACTCGAAGGAAATATAGGATCTAGCCTTTCCCCAAAAATTTAAGATGCTCTAAATCCCGTCATATACAGGAAATACGAATCTGATGTTGCACCTTGATCTCTTTAGGGAATGATGATGATATAAGGATTAATAGAGTTGCAAATGTGCAGCCTATTCTCCCTAACTTTGGAAGGGCGAGCAAGACATTGTATAAAAATTTGAGGTTGTAGAGTGTGAAGAGTTTTGATTAGCTTTACAGACAATTCTTCAATGAGTTCAAAGGGGCAATAGCAGTTATAAAAAGCCCTAACTCGTTGTTGTTGATAAAAGAAGAGAGAGACGAAACATAAAGAGTTTCATAAGGAGATATCATGAAGAGATTATGGAGGTTGAAGCTTTCTCACATCCTTTAGCATTTAAGGGGCCAAGAAAGGGCTAAGAATAAATAGAAGATGATTTGTTGTCCACAAGCGAGCTGTGACTACTTATGAATAGGCTCGGAAGAAGATTTTTAAAGGAATCGAAATAAAGGATTGAATGTTGTTTAAAAAAAAGGAGGAAAAATTAGAAAAACCTAGGGGTAGGAATCAAATAGTAAAACCGGATGACAGAAGGAGTTAGAGGGGCTAACAGCGGCCAAACCCCCGACCCCTTAAGAAGAAAGAAGACTTTCGACAATCACACTATGATGACAGATCTGAATAGAGGTAGGGTCACTGATTTTTCAATCTGTGAGATATCAAAGAGGAATGAAGCAACAAAAAGAGTTCCCTCCCCCACCAAGGGAAAGGGTTAAGAGGGTCACTTATTTCCAAGACAGAAAAATGTTTACAAAGCTGAATAACCCTTTGTCAGTGATATATGATGAGATTAAGGATTCAGGCTTGCTACTTGAGCCTCGTCCATTAAGATCAGCATCAAATATTTACGATGAGAAAATAAGGTATACGTTCCATCAAGACTACAAGCACATGATGTATTAGTATCTGGACTTGAGAGAGCAGGTTGAAATCCTTATGAGGAATAATTACCTAAATAGATATAGAGTGAAAATGTACAAAATAAGAGAAGAATCAGAACACAAGAAAATGAAATCAGAAGATCCAATTCATAAGAGCAAGGTAATTTTGGGAAGACCACAAGTAACTTTAACAATGCACGGAAGAATTATTTGAGAAATTCATTACCAAATACTCTAGTGAACCATTACGTGATGAATGTCTAACCAGGAAAGAAACCCCGTTTATCGTCAATTCCAATCATGTTCACCGATAAAAATAAGGTGAGAATTAGTTACCCCCATGATGATCCCTTAGTAATAAATCTGAAAGTTGGCTCAGTTAAAATTAATAGGATCTTAGTAGATACGGGGAACTCAATGAGCGAGATCAGTAGGTCACCCGAACATATTTTGCAGCCTCTTCAAAGCGATCCTATTATATAACAGCAAAACACACTAAAGAAGCAAACAATTAGGACACTAAACAATGGAAAGAGATAAATATGTTATAAAAGAATGTTGGGCAAGGTAAAATACGGCTAGTAGCCAAACCAGTGGAAAGATTGGAATCGGTATCCTTTGACCCCTCGAGGCCAGAATGGATGGTGAAAATTGGCTATCAACTGCCGAACGAAGAGAAAATGAAGCTGGTCATCTTTCTAAGAGAGCACGCAGATGTGTTTGCCTGAACCCATGAGGCTATGCCAAGAATTGATTTCAAAGTAATTTTTTATCGCTTGTCGATAAATCCAATGTTTAAGCTCGAAAAGCAGAAGTGGAGAGTTTTTAACTAGAGAAGAGAAAAGTGATTGAAGAAGAAGTGGATAAGCTAATCGCGGCAGGATTCATAAAAGAAGTATATTATCCAGATTAGGTAGCCAATGTGATAATGGTCAAGAAAGCCAATGAAAAATAAAGGATGTGTGTTGATTTCACCGACCTGAACAAGGCCTGTCCAAATAATAGTTTCTCAGTTCCACCAATAGATAAACTAGTAGACTTAATAGATGGACACAAGTTATTAAGTTTCATGAACATTTTTTTGGGATACAACCAGATCTGGATGCATCAAGTCGATCAAGAGAAAACTATGTTTATGATTGATAAGGGGTTATACTGTTACAAAGTGATGCCTCTTGGTTTAAAGAACGGGAGGGCAATATTTCAAAAGCTGGTAAATAGGGTTTTTAAACTTTTAATTAGGAGTACGATGGAGGTATACGTGGATGACATGATTACCAAATCATGCACAATTGAAAATCACATTCATTATTTAAGGGAAATGTTTTTCCTACTTAGGAAATACAACATGAAGTTAAATCCTAAAAAGTGCGTGTTAGGAATCAACTCCGGGAAGTTCCTAAGGTTTATGGTTAGTGAACGAGGGATAAAGGTAAACCCTCAGAAGGTTCAAGTCATATTCGACATGAAATCCCTTACCATGTTAAAAGAGGTGTAGGCTTTAATGAAGAGGTTAGTTGCGCTTAATAGATTTATCTTTAAAGTTACTGACAGATCCTTCCAATTTTTTCAGGTTATGAAGAAAGCAAAGTACATGGGGTAGATAAAGGAGTACGAAGACAGTTTCTAGGAGTTAACAACTTATTTGGCGAATCTGCCTCATTTGGCCAACTTGCTGATTGGGGACACGCTATATTTGTATTTAGTAGTAACTGACCATGCAGTAAATTTGGTGCTAGTAAAAGAAGACAAAAGGACTCACCGGCCAATCTATTATACAAGTAAATTATTGCTAGATGCGGAAAAGAGATACTTACCCTTAGAGCAGTTGGCTTTCACACTAGTATTAGCGCTGCGGAAGTTGTGACTATATTTCCAAGCACACACTGTAGTGGTCCTCACTTATCAGCCTTCGCGACAAATACTATACAGGCTAAATTTCTCAAAAAGGTTGGTTAAATAGTCAATCGAGCTCACCAAATTTGATATAAGCCATATACCCTATAAGGCAATTAAAGCTTGAGCACTAGTAGATTTCATTACAGAAAGGTCAATCTCGTAAGAAATGGTGATACGAGAGATAAGCAAACTAACGATGCCTCAAAGTATTGAAAGTATAGAGTTAGGCGGGAAACCCTCTCAAACCTACTCAACGAAAACTGAAGTCGACAGTGTCCTGCCATCCGGCAATGCGACTGAACAGATTATGAGAAAGGAACAACGTGACTTGAAATTATGGCGCCTATACGTAGACGGGGCGTCGAACGTTCAAAGTGGAAGAGCTAACATAATTCTTATTAGACCAGGGAATGAAGAGTTAGCTTATGCCCTACAATTTGATTTTAAAGTGACCAACAACAAAGTATAGTATAAAGTTGAAGCTTTATTACCGACCTTGGCCTACCCTGTCAATTGGGGTGGAGTACCTTGAAGTAAGAGGAGCTACACAACTGGTGATGAACCAAGTTTCTACCAAGTTTTAGGCAAAAGGCGAAAGCATGAATACCTATCTTAGCAAGGTCGTGGAACTAGTAAAGTGCTTAAAGAGGGTAGTGGTAACCCAAATCCCGTAGATGAAGAATGCCAAAGCAGATGCCTTAATCAACGCTACAAGGAAGATTTTCCACAATAATCCTTATGGAAGTGTTATGTCAAAAAATATAGAAAAAATAGAGGTAGAATTCAACCAGATTATTATGGCAGGCCAGGTTCAAACTTGGATGGATTCGATCCACAAATATATTCTTGAGGGAAAGTTGTCTGAGGATAGAAAAGAGGCTAGGAGAATTAAGAGCAGATCCTTGCAGTACTCGGTGATTGATGTCGTATTGTACAAGCGAGAATTTGAACTACCTTACTTACGATGTGTCAATGAGAAAGAGGCGGAATACGCGCTTAGAAAAGTCTACATGGGTAACTACGGCGACTATGGAGGAGGCAAGTCCTTAGCATATTGCATTCTGCGTCAAAGTATTATTGGCCGACATTACACTGGGACGCGACGAAGATAACTTAATCTTGTCCAAGTTCTCCCACCACCTTTATGGAAACGAATATAATTTATCGGCTCGAGATCTCTCATATACTAATGGTTGACAACGGCAAATAGTTTGATAATGCAAGATTCAAAGAATTTTGCACCAACCTAAGTATCGACCTCAAGTTTGTGTCCCCTACTCATCTCAAAGTGAATTGGCAGGTGGAGGCAGTAAATAAGATTCAAGAAAGCATTAAAGAAATGACTTGATGATAAGAATGGGAGATGGGTAGATGAATTGTCTTAGGTTTTTTGGGCTTATCGAATGACAACAAGAACATTGACTGGTGAAACACCCTATTTACTAGCTTTTATTTTTGAAACAGTAATATCAATAGAAATCGAGGTACCCTGATTCAAAATAAGGTATTTTGATGAATTTAAGAACGATGAGGCAATGGAATTAAGTTTAAACTTGTTAGAAGAAAAACGCGATCAGGCAATTATCAGGATGGCTACCTATCAATAAAGGATAGCGAAATACTATAATAAGAGGGTTTGTTCAAAAGGTTTTCGAGAAGAGGACTTAGTGTTGCGGCGAGTTACCCAAAATACTAAAATACTCAACAAAGGGGCCTCAGGAGCAAATTGGGAAAGTTTGCATAAGGTGACCAGGATTGCTAAGCCGGAAGTATATAAGTTACAACATCTAGATGGGAAAGAAGTTAAGAAGCCGTGGAATGCTGAGATATTAAAGAAGTATTTCCCTTGATAAGATTATTACTTAAAAAAATCTAAGCTCAGTTCAGATCATACAATAATTGTTTAGTTATGTTACTTTGAGATTTCATAAAAAGATTTCACCTCAATTTATATCGAATACCAGTAATTTAAAAGTTGTTAAATTCTGGTTCTATTTGAAGATTGTGTAGCAAGGTCTGACCTTAGTTCAGACCCAACAACAAGCATTAAAAATAAGGAATTTCCTTGTCTTAAAAATTATTATTGCAAAAAGATTTGATCTCAGTGCAAATCAAACAGTAAAAATTTACCTATAACCTTAGTTCAGATCTGACCTTAAGTTCAGTTCAAATGATGATAATTTTCTTTAATTTAAAGAAATCACTGACCTGATCTCAGTTCAGAATGTGAAACGAGTAAGTTAAACAAATCTGATTATTACTATTATTTGGTTAAAGACAAGTTTTAGTCCACCTTAGTAAATCGATTTGATTATACAAACGTTGAATAAGAAAAAAAGAAGAAGTAGAAGTAAAAGTAACCATGCTTCTATTAGCAAAATAATTTTTTACACTTAATATAAGTTTTTGAAAATATATATATATATACAAGGGAACTAAAGAATTATGCATCATTCAGAGACGATATGGTGCCAAAGGTCTGGGTTTTACAGGAGGGGACGTGGTCAGATAAAGCTAAGTGGGATCAGGATCCTAAATAGACTTCTCGATAGAGGGCTCCTATGATTCTCGATTTCTGGTTGAACTGGTCAGGGAATGTGGAGATCATCGAAAAGCCAATTCAGGTCATGTTTTTCATATTTCTTTACAAAGATCCTGCAGGCAAGCTTCAAAGCTTCCTTGGTGAAGGCGTCGCACTATTCCTCTAGCTCAACCTTAGTTTAAATGAGCTCATCTTTTAGGTCTTTGTTAACGTGAACAAGATCTGTTGCGCAAGACCCGAGCTGGGTTACTTAAGCCTCGAGGTCAATAATTTCGTCCTCAAGGGCACTGTGCTTTTTTGCCCACTTCTTCCTTTCCCCGCTCAATTGAGCCTTCAGATTTTTCACCCGCTTATCTGATTCTCTCAACTTTTTCTCTAGCAAATTTTTCTTCGAGGTCAGTTGTATTATTAATTTATACAAATTCTAATTAGCAATTGAGTGTTCATTTGCATTTTTAATGTGCAAGTTGAAATAATGGAACACTTGCATCAATCGAACAATAAGTTAGATAAGGCAATTGCGATTAAACAAAAAAAAAAAATCAGAGGTAGTTACCCTACATAGTTATTTATGAATTTTCTCTAGAACGACATCAGTGTTAGCAGCCTCTATCTTCTAAGGTAAGGAAGAGTCAACTGCACAAGTTAAATGGTTGATGGAAGGAATCAAATACTCAAAGAGCTTTTTTTTCTCCTTCGGGATGTCTGTTCGGGAGAGACCATCCATTTCAATAATTTCTTCTGCTTGTTCAGTATGTTGTTTCTTGGACAACCTTTCCTCGACACTTTCAGAAACCTCCACCGAGTGCCTTCCTTCATCTTTAGAAGGTTCCTTCTTATCTTTCTTAGAGCCTTGATTAACCTTCTTCCCTTTTACCTTTTGATTAGCTGTTTTCTTTTTAGGCGACCCGCCCTTATCTTGTTCATGTCTTTTGAAGGGCTCTTACTGTTTTCGCGCTAAAGCCCCGTCTGGGTCTCTAACGAAGATAGGACAAATGAAATGAGCTCAGAAGCTTTTCCTTGCCTTTCTTCGGAGCCATATTCCCTATAAGGCATGAAAGATAAAATAAGGACTTATACAAAACATGAATAAAGGTAAAAAAAATGTTTAAAAGAAAAAAATAAACAAAATATTCACTTTTACTAGTGGCGGAATCATGAAGATCGGTTTTTAAGATAAGTCATTTTTCCACCCTAAGAGCAACTTTAAGCTATTCACAGGTAGGGGCAACCTTGACAAAGCCGGGGCTTATCAGTTTGATCAAGGGAAAATAAAGTCTTTTAGTCAGCTTGTTTTGCGCACCCTGCACTGATCTTCTATAACAGAGAGACGGTTAGGTTAGGTTTTGAACCCCAAGCAGTTGCACAAACAAAAAGGATTATTAGTAAACCTTTATCAATGACGTTTAGCATGAAAGATAGAATACATCGTTCCAACTCTATCAAATATACTTACGTAGAATAGGTTTGAATGCATAAGGCATAGAGCCACGTATGTTTATCCCAACTAAGGAAAACTGACACCAGTCCCCACATACGTAAAACCATATGTCTTTCCAATTTTTGTTACAACAGGAATTGCTCGTAACCAATTTATCGGCCTCGATACAGGCTTGGAAATAGTAAAAGCCTGGGTATTTCTTTGATCCCTTCTTGAACAAGAACAAATGTTTAATTTCACCGATAGTTAGTGAGATTTGCTTGGCCATGGCCCAAATCACATACAACCCAATGATAGCTCTCCACCCATTCAGGTTCAGTTGGTAGGGAGGAATTTCGAAGCCGTAGAACAGAGCAGTAAGGTATGGCTGTAATAGTAAACTAGCCCCTAAGAGAAATAGCTCTTCATTGAAAGCCACTTTATCCCTCCTCGGACGGCTTGGGAATTTGTTGGCTTTTAAGACCCTAAGAGTAACGGAGTTAAGGATTTGATAGAGTTTCCTGAAGGCTATTAGGTTAGTCTTAGTGACATTAAAAAGGAATTTGTCGGCTTCGAATGGGTTATTTTCCCTGGTCAGATCCGGAAGAGGATATTGAACCGTAAGACAATGGTTGTTATTGGTATAAGGGTTCCTTTTGGAGTTTGACTCATCTTGGTCATCCTTAGACTCATCATCTTCCTAGTCGCTTGTGTTCCCATTCCTTTGTCTACTTAGAATTAGAGGTGCCTCGGATATGTGTTTAGGAAAGAAAGGGAAGGCAAATGTTGATCAGGCTGTTGAGTGATCCTATCTACGAGGTTTTGGAGAACTTCTTGGTCTCCCACGTTGGTTTGTTTAGGGTCCATTTCTCCCTGTATATGATCAGAAAAACTGTCAGATAAAATCACTACTTTGGACTGGTGGTAAAAATACTTAAGGGCATTTGACCTAGGGTTTAAGATGGTTAAGGGGATCTTGGCATCACGATCAAAAATGGGTAAAGGTTGGGCCTCATTTAAGGGAATGATACTATATTCCCTAATGAGTTCAGTTTTAATTCAACAAGAAAGTCGGTTCCAGGCTTTGTAACTGTCTCATATAAGCTCATCAAGGAAGTGTCAAATTCACTTGTTGGGCTACTAGGAATGTTCGTCATATGAAGTTTTTCACGTCTTACCATAATTAACCTAAGCAAACAACAATGTGATCTGCTCAGTTCAGAGTTCACCACAATACAAAACTATGGTTAAGTAATAATTCTGTTCGGGGGAACTTAATTTTGCTCAGTTCTAAGGTCATCATAAGTTTCCTAGGTTGCGACCTAAACCTGACCAAATCTTTGCTCAAGTAAGGGAAGCTTAAGACGTTTAGGTTAGGCTCTGAAGTGGTTTCTGTGGTTCGTCCTAATGTTCCGGTTTACTTTAGGGTTCTAAGGCGTAAAAGTAAGTCTGAAATTATGGCCTAATTGTGAAACTAATCAAGAGAAAAACATGACATTTTTCAAACAAAACAACATATTCGCATTTCGACACCAAAAAAAATAAACGCAATAATCGAGCTTGAAGGAGAAATAACTTACCTAAATGAAAAGGTCAGCTATAGAGCGAGAAACGAGCGCTTGAGGAAAAGCAAAACTTGTTTGCAAACCAAGAAAGAAGTTCACAGAGAGCTGTAGGAGAAGCTTGCAGAGAAAGAAGAAGGTTGTAGAACTCTATGGAAGTTGCGAGAGAAGTAAACGGTTGAAAAGGGTAGGGTGAAACCTTTATGCCCTCCTAATTTCACGCTATAAACAGAACAAATAACTCTGATAGTGCCATGAAGTCATCGACTGATGTGGACTAGTTGTGCGGGAGAACGTGATAGTAAAGTGAAGGTTCTAAAGGCGATAATGGTTACAAGCATTAAGCATGTTAATTACTAACGCAAGAATCAAGGTGGAATGCAGGCACGTTTTCGAACCGTTGGCACTTATTTTGAATTTTAAAAATTACAGTTATGTTCTGTGTTCAGGCACCAAATTGTGTTCAGCTTAATGTTCTCCTTAGCAAAGTGTTATTTAAGAAATGTCTAAGTTGCTCAGAAAATGAAGTTGCCACTAAAAACATTTTCCACTGGAAACTAAAGGATTTAGTGTTTGGGAAGATAGCCTCGGGCTTATGTGATTAATTGGTTTCATATTAACAAGCCCAATACTTAGTCAGTCTCATGCGTCCTAATTAGAACAGCTCGATAGATTTTTAATCAGGTGTTTCACAGGTAATCCTGACCTAAAAAAGATTCTTATAGAGAAAAAAAAGCTAAATTTAGAAGTTTTAATTTAAAGTAAGTTAGGATTTTACAGGATATATTATGAATTCTATATAAATTCAAATGTCTACTACTACTAGAAGAAGAAAAACTGAAAATATATATATATATATATAGCCCTACCCATGTAGATGGGGAACAGAACTTTACGAATTCAGCAGTAAAATTCTTCTTCCTCAAAAAGAAGTAGGAAGAACACAACATTCATTGTGTGATATTAGGAGCTATATTTTACGATATTAACACCAACCATTCACCCACTTAAATTGGGCATTAGAGACTTCTTATACATAAGAGCGAAGAACACCTTTATGAATATTTGAATTGTATTTTAATAAGATGTTCTTTCTTGCTGCCTATCTTCATTTTCCAATGACATCTATCAAAAATTTTTATTAGAATAATGGTACAAAGGCTACAAGCCAGTTTGAATTGTAATGAAACCCGCCAGTATTCAATTAAGCTTTTTCTTTCAAGAGCAAACTGCACAGTTGCAATACAGAATACAGAAATGTTTGTCCTTTTCTAGCATTGAATGATATCTCAATCAATCGACATGTTTTCTACCTCATGTTGGATGGAGTCGAGCAATTCCGTTGATAAATAACGCTCTCCGGTACTGGGGAAAATCACCTGCTCATAAAGTCAAAGAAATGGCATGGTTAGTGTAGTTTAGTACAAACTACAGATTGGGCAATAGTTTTTAGGAGCTTGCAGAATTCTATACCATAGCTAAATATATATGTAAAGAAGAAAATAAAACTTACAACTATGAGTTTCCCAGTATTTTCAAGCCCCTTCGCTACCTTTATAGCAGCTGCAGTTGCAGCACCAGAAGATATTCCCATCTGCCAACAAATTATCTTACAATTAGCACCCAATAGTCAAGGCCTAAACAGAAATTATAGCATAGCGAAAGATGGAGTGTAAGAACTCAAAGCAATTGTCAAAATTATGAACATACCAGCAAACCTTCTTTCAAGGCAAGCAGCTTCACAGTTTCCATAGCTTCCTCACTTGATACCTGGAAAGAATTTATGGGTGAGCGGCGGCTTAGTCAATGAAAGAAAATCCAACTGTATAACTCTCCCCTTTCCAACCAAAATTTGTTTATTTATCTCAATCCCACCATTACCAATCACAAGAACAATCGCCATAGAAGTAAAAACTCCTTAGTTCTTATGTACGGTACAAACCTATTATCACTAATTTTCATTTAAAATACGTAATAAGCCATATGATTTTGTTTTAAGACTTACTGTAATAACTTCATCAAGTATATCAACATCCAGAATGTCAGGGATAATACCAGGACCAATACCCTGGATCCGATGCTTGCTTAAGACATATTGCAGTATGCAAAGTATAAACCAATCAGGAAACAACATATACTTATCAGCATGCAATATATAAACCAATTAGGAAACAATATATCCATCTCAGAACGCTTAGAAGAAATCATTTCAGCAACTTTAATATTAAGCTACAGTATATCATAGGTTTGGTCCAGAAACAAGACTTAAAAAATCAGATAAAACAATGTTAAAGGAGCCTTATATTCAAAGAGAAAATACTGTCAAAAGCAAAAGCATTTCTTCTTGTCATTTGTCAAACAAAATTCAATGAAATCCTAAACATGGGCAGTTGCACAACGTTTCAATTCAAACACTCAGGTTTAAACCATTAAGTCTTTTCAAATGTGAAAATATGCAACTGCAGAATCTTGTGCGTGATGCAGCACCACCAAATCCTAATACAAAAGAACAGAGAAGTAAGAAATTAATTAAAACTTAAGAAAAGACTGACCAGCTTGTCCTCTATTCAAAATTGCACTTTCAGCTGGTTCTATACCATATACTTAGACAAAAACATTAGAAAGCAAACATTAGCAAAAAGAATCAACACATTTATTTCTCTCTTTCTTTGTCATGTAACAACCTTAATATTTGGATTCTTCTCTTTGAGGAATCTTCCAGTGCCAATCACAGTACCCCAGTCCCAATCCCAGCAATAAATAAATCAACTTTCCCTCCTGAGTCTTTCCATATCTCTAGGCCAGTGGTCTCATAATGAATCTACGCATACAAAAACAAACGGATTCATAAACCCATTCAAATGCCAACCTACAATACCATATCAACCACAATAATACCTTAGGATTGGCAGGATTTTTGAATTGCCGAAGAAAATAACCATTGGGTATTTTGGCTAGCACATCCTCAACCTTTTTAACAATCCCCTCAAAGCCCCCAGCTGGATCGACAAGATGAATCTCAGCTTCCAAAGCTCTGAGCAGAATTCTTCTCTCGATACTATATGTTGATGGCATTACAACTACAACTTTGTAACCTCTTGCTGCTGCAACGAAGTCCATGCCAATGCCAGTATTACCACTTGTAATCTCTACAAGGACAGTCTTTGGTCAACATTATATGAACATATCCAAAAAGAAAATTTGTTAGTTCAGATGTCCCATAATTGTACCATATTACAAAGATACACCATTAGTTTAAGCAGTGAGATCCGAGCTTCAGCATCAGTAATGCATTGAAAGTCACTATATATTACATGATTCTGTGAAAAGAGTAATATTATTGTTCATATACAGAATATCTATATCCAAAGATGTTTAAATGTTATAGTAGCTAAAACCCAAACTTTCTGAAGACAGAAGAGGTTATTCAATTTTATGAACTGTGTCAACTGGGTCAAGTTACTGATTTGGAACCAAAAATAAAATAATTGAGAAGTTCATATTGCATAATTTTATGAATTCTTGTTACATACTTTTCCCGGCATAATTAAGCCCTTTTCCTCTGCATCTTTGATCATACTGTATGCAATCCTGCAAGTCAAAGTAAAAAGACAAATCTATGAAGTTTGAGGTAAAGATATATGTATAGTGATAAAAAGAAAAATGCAACCAATTAATAATTCAAAAAAGAGGGAATAAGTTGTATACCTGTCTTTGACACTGGAATAAGGTTCCATCATTTCTAGCTTAGCAGCGATACGTGCTGCACAACCATCCACAACATTGTTGAGATACACCGTGGGTGTATTGCCTATTAACTGAGCAAGCCCACATATACCAAACACTTTAAGGTAAATTAAACACAATAGGCAAAACAGAGAGAGTAAGTTAAAAGTGAAGAAAATTACTTCAGTAACGTTATTCTTAATTGCACACTTGTTCTCTATGGAGCTACTTCTTCAAACAGTATCGAATATCAAGCAATGAACCTAGCATGTGCACGACAACACGAGTAAATTTATTTGAACATGGAGAGAGCAATTCCTCGAGAGAATGATTTAAAAAATATATTAAGGCAGAACTCAATTGCAAACACTAAAGAAGAGTTTCATTTGCCTTTCAAAAGCACTACTATTCTTGGTCAGAATTAACCAAGCTCCAGTCACCAGAAATCTCCTCACAAGGAGGAACCAATTCACGAATTCACAACCCAATAAACTTACCCCTTTTAATAACGTAGTGTAACTACAAACAGAGCAGAAAACGGAGATAAAGAATGTCAGAAACTTGTCTTTCTCAACCAAAAAGCAATAGAAACAGAACTAGAGCTTAAATTTCAACCACTCAGTACTGTTTCTAACCAGATTTTCAAACAGCTGCCACTGGATAACTAGAAGCAAATCGTCTCGTTAAAAGCATAACAAAAAAAAATGCACTGTAAAAGTCCACGCAAAAGCAAAATAATCCAATAACACAAACTTGGACAAGCAATGGCAAAAAATATCATAAAGCAAAAGCTCAACCTAAAGAACAACTTAGATTGTACCCACGAGAGAATCAGTCCGGAAATGCAGTTTCTGATCAACGGGAAATCCGCAGAATAAAATTTATATATCTACACCACTGAACTAACCAGATAATGAAAACCATTGTACAACAATAAAATAGTGAACAGATAGAAGTATATCTAATAATTCACTCGCAAAAAAACAAACCATAAACAATTATATATGGAAAAGTTGGTGTAGCTTTCTGCGTGTGCGCGTTAGCTTGCTAGCTTGCTTTTACAAGATTGCCCTCGGAGTTCAAAGGAGCCTTCCTTGGCCTCATCTTCTTTTGACTGCTGGACAATTTGTTCATTCGCAATTACATTGGCACTGTTGAAGATTCCAACTTTCATCTCCATAGTTAGCTCCGTGTTTTATTTTATTTCATTCACAATTACAATTCTAACACGCAACAGAGGAGTACGACTACGACGACCACCACCACGACAATGTTTTAATTAGACAATTCTTTCTTCTCGAGATGATGCCATAATGGAGTAACCATAATCAAAACTATAGATAATCCTAAACGGTTTGAAAAAATAGTTGGTAAACTTTTACATATGGAAAGATAACAGCTTCAAGTTGCAATAGAATGAATCTAGGAATTGTTTCAATGTACATATTTTATTTTTACCTTGAAATACATTGATTTTAGGGTAGAGAAAATAAAACTTTTAAATTTGACATTATCCCACATCAGCTAGGTACAAACTAAGGGTAACCAGGTAGCTGAATAAATAAGGAATGTGAAGCATCTATTAAACATACTTACCTAAACGGGGTCAATGGGCGATCAGGAAGGCTCATGGCCTAGGTTAGTGACCTCCATTGCACTAGGGAGGGGCACTACCCTAAGGTCTGTCCAATGTGGCAGAGCCTATGTCATAATTTGTGGAAGCGGGGGCCTGCGTTCGCGCGGCCCCTCTCTTATTCTAGCGCTCAATGTTGTTCATGCTTTGTGCTGCGAAACTAGTAGGGATTGTGGGAGAAAAGAAGGCTTTATTTTCAAAGGACTTGCATTACAGTTGTATAAAACTGGTGTTTCCATTTCAAAGAGAGTTTAGTTGATCGGTAATATTATTGGTAAAATATTTTATGCATCTACCTGAGAAAAAAGAAAGTTAATCTTTCAAAGGAATTGTATTGAATACAATGAAAGTTCTCACGGCAACATCTATTCTAGTAAAAAGCAAACGATGAGTGTTGATATAAATGGAGGAACACATCTTTCATGGTCTAAAGATAAATTTATCTTTGTTATGCTGTAAACATTTATTCAACGACTTTATAAGTAAATAACTCTAAAAACAATCAAATTAAATATATGAAATATCTTATACATTTAAAAAAAATGTCATATATCTTGTAGTGTGAAATTGTAAAGTTCACTGTTGGTGAATAGTACTGTATAGATGAACAGTACCGTATTTATAAACAGTATCGTACTGTATAAGAGCACCGAAATACATCGAAAGTGCAACTACTCTTTTTTGATTTTCTTTACTAATTAGGTTGGTGTTAGGTGGAGAAAGTTTGAATTTAGGTGGTGGTTGGTAGGTGAAGAAATTTGTGGAGTAAATTGTGGAATGTGTGTTGAAAATGAAAGAAGGAAACCACTATAAATACCTCACCCCTTTCATCATTCCATTCATCCTAAAATCATCTTTTGAAAGTTTTTATAAAGAGAGAAAAATTAGTTTCTTCTTTGTGTTGTATTCTTTACTTAGAGTTGTTTCTCCTATTTTGAGAGAGAGTGTGAAATACTCCTATTTAGAGAATTGTTCTTTTTTTATTATTAGAGAGAAAAAGAGTTGTAATCCCCACTTTAAAATAGTGAAATACTTCTATACTTGCTTGTGGTTTTTACCCAAATTTGTTTAAGGGTTTTTCACGTAAAATATTTGTGTCGATTTATTTTACTATTTTATTTTACTATAGACTGTTATACTTCCTACTTATTATTATTATTTTGATGGATAATTATACCTCTTACTTATTTATTGCTTTACGGTGATGGATGGTTATACCTCCTATATAACGTTTATTTTCATTGTTTTCTTAATTTCATTATAGTTGCGTATTTTGCTTCGACTCCTAATTTCCTAACAGTGGTATCAGAGCTATTGATTGTGCGGGTTACTATTTATAGTTACTGTTTACAAATACTATTGACGGTGAAGAAGCAAATAATCATCAACAATGGTAGTAAAGTTCGAAATTGAGAAATTCAACAGAAACAATTTTTTGTTGTGGAAAATGAAAATGAAAATGAAGGCAATTTTAAGGAAAGACAAGTGTCTAGCAGCAATTGGCGAAAAGCCTTCGGATATCGACACAGACAAGTGGAACGAGATGGACAGTGATGCAATTGCCGATCTATACTTGAGATTAGCTGATGGAGTATTAGCTAGTGTGGAGGAGATGAAGACGGTAAAGGAAATATGGGATACTTTGACAAAATTGTACAAGGCCAAGTCACTACACAACAAAATCTTCTTAAAGAGAAGCTTTACACTCTTCGAGTGGTGGAATCCACATCTGTGACTGACCATATCAACATCTTGAAAACTTTATTTTCACAACTTACAACATTAGGGTACAAAATGGAGGAAAATGAACGTGTAGAGATTCTACTTCAAAGTCTACTGACTCGTATGATCAACTCATCATCAACCTGACAACCAATGTCCAAACGGACTCTCTAGTCTTCAATGATGTTGCAGCCACTGTCTTAGAAGAAGAAAAGAGGTGCAAAAATAAGAAAGATAGAAATGTGAGTTCACAGCAAGCAGAAGCATTATCGATGACAAGAGGAAGATCAACTGAACGTAAGTCCAGTGGGAGCCAAAATCAAGGTAGATCAAAATCAAAAAGTAAGAAGAATGTCAAGTACTACAATTGTGGCAAGAAAGGGCACGTCAAAAAGGATTGTTGGAATAATAAGAAGAGTGGAGATTCTGAGACATCAAAGGTTTAGGGTTGTGTTGCAAGTACCTCAGATGATGGTGAAGTACTATACGGTGAGGCAACAACGATTGTTGAAGGCAAAAAACAACTTGCTGATGTCTGGTTTGTAGACTCAGGAGCAACATGGCACATGACCTCTCGAAGAGAATGGTTTCACATATATGAACCTATCTCTGAAGAATCTGTATACATGGGAGATGATCATGCCTTGGAGATTGTCGGTATTGATACTATTAAGATAAAAATGTACGATGGAACAGCTCGCACTATTAAAGAGGTACGACATGTCAAAGGCTTGAAGAAGAATCTATTGTCTTTAGGACAATTAGATAATCTTGAATGCAAAACCCATATTGAGAATAGGATTATGAAGATTGTTAAAGGAGCGCTTATAGTTTTGAAGGCAGAAAAAATTATTGCAAATTTATTCATGCTTAAAGGAGAAACACAACAGAAAACTGATGGGCGTGTTGCTTCAACTAGCAAAGGAGAAGACTTGACAATAATGTGGCATCTTAAACTCGGCCATATATCAGAACAAGGTTTAAAAATTCTCTCTGACCGAAAGCTACTTTCAGGACTTAAAGCGGTGAAACTACCGTTTTATGAGCATTGTGTTATAGGTAAGCAGCATAGGTTGAAGTTCAACATATCTAATGCTAGGAACAAATGCATTCTAGACTTGATTCATTCTAATATTTAGGAATCACCGAAAGTGTATTTAGGAGGAGCAAAGTATCTTGTGACTTTTATCGATGATTGCTTCAGGAGATGTTGGGTATATCCAATTAATAAAAAGTCAGAAGCGTTTCCAGTGTTCAAAGACTTCAGAGCACGTGTGGAACTTGAATCTGTGAAGAAGATCAAGTGTTTGAGAACAGACAATGGAAGACAATATACAGACGGTGAGTTTCTTGCACTATGTAAGCAAGAAGGTATTGAAAGACAGTTCACAGTACCATATACTCCGTAGCAGAATGGAGTGGCAGAACGGATGAACAGAACTCTTGTTAGAAAAGATGAGAGCTATGTTGAGGACTGTGGGACAACCTCATTCATTTTGGGCAGAAACAGCAAAGACTACTTGTTATATGATAAATCGATCACCTTCAACAGCAATTGGGTTAAAAACGTCGATCGAGATGTGGACTAGTAAACCAGCTGATTACTCTCATCTACATTCATTTGGATGTCTTGTGTATGTAATGTATAATGCCCAAGAAAGAACGAAGTTAGATCCGAAATCTAGAAAGTATATATTCTTAGGGTATACTCATGGTGTAAAAGGCCATCGCTTGTAGGATCCCACTGCCCGCAAGGTCATAATCAGTAGGGATGTTATCTTTGTAGAAGATCAACTACAAGAAAAAGATAGAGATGATAGCACATTGAAGGAAAGCTCAGAGACTATAACATTACATGTGGAAAATGATAAAGCACAAGAAATTTCAGACTTTTCTGAAGTATCACCAGAGCACGAGATACAAGAACCAGTTAGGTCTGAGGCTCCAGAAGTTCGTCAGTCAACTCGCGAGAGAAAACCACCAACTTGGCACTCGCAATATGTTACGGAGAGCAATGTAGCATACTGCCTTCTAACAAAGGATGGCGAGCCCTCAACTTTTCATGAAGTTTCGAGTAGCTCAAATGCATCTTTATGGATAACAGCAATGCAGGAAGAGATTGAAGCTCTACATAAGAACAGGACATGGGAACTAGTATCATTACCACATGGAAGAAAAGTCATTGGTAATAAATGGGTCTACAAGATCAATCAAGATAGCAATGATCAAGTGGAACGGTATCATGCACGATTGGTGGTAAAGGGATATGCTCAAAAGGAAGGTATTGACTTTAATGAGATATTTTCACCGGTGGTTCGACTTACAACAGTCAGAGTAGTCCTGGCTATGTGTGCTACATTTGATTTACATCTTGAGCAGTTAGGTGTTAAAACTGCATTTCTTCATGAGAAGCTTGAAGAAGAAATCTATATGCTTTAACCAGAAGGTTTTACTGAAACAGGTAAGGAGAACTTGGTTTACAGGTTAAACAAGTCTCTGTACGATCTAAAACAAGCGCCAAGGTGTTGGTACAAGAGATTTGATTCCTTCATAATTAGCTTTGGGTACGACAGACTCAATTCAGACCATTGTACATATTACAAAAGGTTTGATGGTGATAATGACTTCATTATTTTGTTGTTGTACGTGGATTACATGTTGATAGCAGGCCTCAACAAAGATCGAGTTCAAGAATTAAAGGCACAGTTGGCTAAGGAATTTAAAATGAAGGACTTGGGACCAGCAAATAAGATTCTAGGGATGCAAATTCACCGAGACAGAAATAATAGGAAGATTTGGCTATTTAAGAAGAATTATTTGAGAAAAATCTTACGACGCTTCAACATGCAAGAAAATAAATCAATTTCTACCCCACTTCCTATTAATTTCAAGTTATCCTCAAATATGTGTCCTAGCAATGAAGCAAAGAGGAGAGAGATGTCTTGAGTACCGTATACATCAGCAGTAGGAAGTTTGATGTTCGCTATGATATGCACAAGACTAGACATTGCACAAGCAGTGGGAGTAGTTAGTCGTTTTATGGCGAATCCTGGTAGAGAGCATTGGAAAATTATGAAGAGGATTTTAAAATATATCAAAGAAACCTTAGATGCTGCATTATGTTATGGAGGATCGGAATTCACTGTCAGGGGTTATATGGAGTCAAATTTTACAAGAGATCTGAATAAAAGGAAATCTACTACAAGTTATGTGTTTACACTTACAGGGGCAGCTGTAAATTGGGTTTCAAAATTGCAGACTGTTGTCGCATTATCCACCACAGAAGTAGAATACATGGCAGTTACACAAGCTTGTAAGGAAGCTGTCTAGATTCAAAGATTATTAGAAGAGTTCGGGCACAAACGAGATAAGATCACTTTATTTTGTGATAGTCACAGCGCCTTATACATTGCAAGAAATCCAGCATTTCATTCAAGGACAAAGCACATAGGGGTTCAATATCATTTTGTTCGAGAAGTAGTGGAAGATGGAAGTGTAGATATGCAAAAGATACACACCAACGAAAACCTGGCAGATGTAATGACCAAACCAATAAACACTGATAAGTTTGTATTGTGTAGATCCTCATATGGCCTAGCTGAAACGTAAACAAGCATGGAATTAGCAAGTAAAGAGGAATTACCAAAAGTGACTTTAAGTGGGAGAATGTGAAATTGTAAAGTTCACTTTTGGTGAATAGTGCCGTATAAATGAACAATACCGTATCTATAAACAGTATCGTACTGTATAAGAGCACTGAAATACACCGAAAGTGCAGCTACTCCTTTTTTGACTTTCTTTACTAATTAGGTTAGTGTTAGGTGGAGAAAATTTAAATTTAGGTGGTGGTTGTTAGGTGGAGAAATTTGTGGAGTAAATTGTGGAATGTGTGTTGAAAATGGAAGAAGAAAACCATTATAAATACCTCACCCCTTTCATCATTCCATTCATCCCAAAATCATCCTTTGAGAGTTTCTACAAAGAGAGAAAAATTAGTTTATTTTTTGTGTTGTATTCTTCACTTAAAGTTGTTTCTCCTATTTCGAGAGAGAATGTGAAATACTCCTATTTAGAGAGTTGTTCTTTCCTTATTATTAGAGAGAAAGAGAGTTGTAATCCCCATTTTAAAATAGTAAAATACTCCTATACTTGCCTGTGGTTTTTACCCTAATTTGTTTAGAGATTTTCCACGTAAAATATTTGTGTCGATTTATTTTACTATTTTATTTTACTATGGACAGTTATACCTCTTACTTATTATTATTATTTTGATGGACGGTTATACCTCCTACTTATTTATTGCTTTACGATGATGGATGATTATACTTCTTACATAACGTTTATTTTTATTGTTTTCTCAATTTCATTATAGTTACGTATTTTGCTTCGACTCTTAATTTCCTAACATGTAGTTTAATCTTCTTAATTGAATTCGGCTTATTTATCGAAATTTAAAGGCTTAAATCAACTTGTAAGAGACGATCTAGGCTTACGTGTAAGTGATGATCGTGAGTGTTGAAAATAATAAAACAAGTTTAGAATTTAATAGTGTCATTAGATAACTTTCCTCTCTTAAATCAATCTCACATAACAAACTCAAAATTAGCTCACATTGGTCGTGTTCAGTTTCAGGCAACGAAAGATTTTCAAAAAATTCAACTAAAATATTTTTATTGGTGTTCATTTTCTTATTATGCTTATTCTTATTACACATACAAATGATTATATAATACACCAATTTATCCTTTTTAGTGAAAAAATATTATTGAAAAATAATTGATTTTGTAATAGCATAACCTACACGATAGCTGCTGCTACTATGGTCATTTTTAACGTCCTTCTATCATTTTGCTCTCGAAAATAACTGTACTATAATATAAATCGAAAATTTTGAAGTCTAATAATGTTGACAACAATATATTTGGCATCAACCATTGACAATAATTTCGATAATGACAATTTGCTGTTGCCACCATAAATAAAATGTTCATAAATTTTAAATCAATTTAAAATTAATTATTGGCAAAGACATGAACTTGCGACCGAAATTACAAATACTTCCATAGTATATTATTATTGTTGTTGTTGTTGTTGTAATGTAAGTTTGGAAGTTTTAATTTAAGTCAAGTTAAGATTTTACATGATGCACTTCAAATTCTTTGTAAATTCTAATTTCTAATACTATTAAAAAAAGAAAAGCTGTATATATTTGTACCGTGCCTTACTTATGGGGAGAGAGAGAATTTTTCAACAATAAAATTTTACTAACGAACATAAAAAAAGAGTTTATGTATGATATCAAGATTACTGATTTTGATATCAACAATAATAAATAATTTCCGTTAAATCTCCTTGTATCCTTAATTATAAAAATTATTACCTTGCATTAGGTTTGACTATATCGAACCGATTTCAGTTGGATTTTTTTATGATTGTTTAGATATTTAATTTACCATTTTACACGATACATGGGACTTTTGTTATTTTTTCAATTCAGTTTTGTACAATTTGATTTCGTCGTCTAAGTTTTTATGTTTGAAAAACGAAGTGCTCATTTCTTTCGTCTTGTGTTGCAAAAAAACAAAACAATGGTATGGTAATGCTAAAGAAACAAATGGCATTTTATTCTATTGATCTTTCAATCAGCATGCTCTAGGCTCTACCATGCTACATATGAATTTTCTGTTTCATAACAGGCCCAAATAAGTAAAGCGCAATATTAGTTAAAAGTCCGGTAAACAAAAATTTGATTCCCCCTCCCATTCCCCACTAATTGAGAAAGAATATGTTGTTGCTAAAAATAAGCTGAAGTGGTGCGAGCCAATTCAACAGCCTAATAAGAAGCAGTTGGAGCCAAGTTAGCTTAGCAAAATGTAGATAGAGGAAACATGGTAGACTGCGTATACACGAGTTATTTTTTATTGAATGCACATTGTGGAGATAGTTACATCTCCTCCTTGCTATAGCTTTAGCACTGTAGTTTGAAGTCACTTATACCATCATTTAACAATTACTTGCTTTATTCTGATAATCCCACATCGAAAGAATACAAAGTGAGATATGCAGGAGAAGCATGTACAAATAAGGAGTTTAGTCGGAGGTTCAACCATGCCTATCTGGGCGGGCTCAATGGGCGATTAAAAGAACTTATAGTGTAGATTGGTGGTCTTTGTTGCACTTCGAAGGTGCATACACCTAAGGTCTCCCCTATATAACAGAGATTATGTACAGAGCGCCTATGTTTGCATGGCCTCTATTAAATTCAATTGAAATGTTTGTTTTGGCCTCTATTAAATTAATGTGAAATGTTCTCTTTGAGAAAAACTCATAACAAGGATTTGTAATACAAAGAAGAGAATAATGAACAAAGAGGTTTGTTAGGAAACCGACACTTCTAATCTGCTTACTAAAATAGCTTTTATTCGTTTTAAAATAATACATTATACTATTTTACTATCTAATTAATAAAAATTAAATTATTTGAAATAGTAAAATTTAAGCTATTACTTTAAATGTGTAATATTTTGATATATTTATATATAAATATTTTGATATGTGTATCAAAATTTAAATAAAATGAAAATCTATTGCAGCATTGGTATCAATTTAGTACACAGATTAATTAACATTTTAAAAATTCTTCCAAAGTTTGGCCAAGAGAAATATCAAAACTCTAATCAGCCAGGTTTAGCTTATGTGTATGTGTGTAGTCTTTTTTTTTTTTATTTTTATTAAAATTAAAGTATATTATTTAACAATAATATTAAATATATTTAATTACTATTTTTATTAATAAATGATATTAAATTTTTTCTTCTTTTATATGTTTTATTTATATTTTTATAATAAATATAATGAACTTATCATAATTTTTAAATAAATATAGTGTATATAAAAATGAAATAGTAAAAAAATATTGTAAAATTTTTTTTTTAACAATTAAATATTAAATTATTATTAAAAAAAATAAAAGTAAAGGATTAAAAATATTTTAGCATATAAATCCAGTCTACTTCATTGTTAGATTTTTTAATTATAATTTTTTAAAATTTTTATTAAAATAATAAATTAAAAAATTATTTAATTCTTAATATCTTATTAAAAATATTAAAGTAAGGACTAAATTGTTATAATTATAAATTACTTTAAGTGTTTAATATAATATAATATAATATATTATGATATAATATAATATAACTTAATATAATATATGTTTACTTAAAATAATTTATAGAAAATACATATATCATAACTAAAAATAAAAGTAAAAAAGTAATGAGAAGAAAAAATTTTGATTTTAACAATTTTATTTCTCAGTTAAAGTTAAAATTTAAAAATTTTTTGTAGGATTAATTTTAGACTTTTGTAATTTTAAATTGGATGGTAAACTAAAATTACTCAAATCCCATAATCTCTTGCCTAAGTTGAAGATTGGGATAAAAAAAAAAGCAAGGGGATGCATTGTTTTATACGATAATCCTTGTGCTGATTACCATCCTCTGTGTTTTGAGGCGGTAAATAATTTCACTTGCTCTAAACTAATGTTAAGTCATATTTTAAAAAACTCAAAAGGGTTGCAGAATTTATTCAGCCTTAATTTGAAATGTTTGTTTTGAGATGGTCTTGCACGTGCATAAAAATTTTGAATGCATTTAAATTTGGTACAATAAATAATATGATCATTTAACACAAAATTTTTCATAATATAGAATTTATCAGATGAAGTAAATTTACAGTGAATTATTTTTTTAGAAATTTTTAAATATAAATTGTTAAAGTAAAAGGATGACGCATTGTCATAATACATTTCTCTAATTTTCTTGAGCTCTACTTTTAAAAATATGAAATAAATTTTTTTTTTTCTCAAGTTTAAGTAGAATTTAAACTTTAGATGTTTTCTATTATTAGCACAAGTGAAAAAAGGTCGGCCATTGTACGCAGAAATCTTGAGAAAAAAAATCCTATACAGGACACGGTGGACCGGGTCCACAAATCAAAACCGTGAAAGACTTCCATTTTCAATCGCAGTATACCATATTAGCAGAACACAAAGAGCAAGGCATAACCAAGAGATATAAATATGAAGCTATTGCTGACTGACAGTTCACTTACCTGGGCGGGGTCGATGGGTGTTCAAGAAGGCCCATGGCCTAGGCTGGTGGTCTCCATTGCACTTGGGACGTGCACCAGTTTAAGGTCTACCTTGTGGTAGAGCCTACGTCATAATTTGTTGCTGTGGGGCCCGCGTTCGCGCGGCCCCTACTCAAACTTCACATTTAAGTTTTCTGATGTCCCAATTGCAGTGTCCTTCAATTCAGTAGTGTAATTATGGATGCTACGGTAGGGCATTCAAGTTTTCTGATGTCTTGCAATAGCAATTAAGTAGTTCTTCAATTCAGTAAGTGTAATTATAGATGTTAAGGTAGCATTCCAGTTTTCTGATGTGTTGCAATAGCGGTTCTTCAATTCAGTATTGTAATTGTGGAGTTTAAGGTCTCTATATGTTATTCTTACATTTACATTTGTTGAAACAGGGAACAAAGCACAGAAAGTTATTTCAATTTAATTTAAATGTAACTAAGAACAAAGCACGGAAAGTTACAGAAAGTTATTTCAATTTATGCGTCATGAAGCAGGATGTTGTGAAAGAGCTGCGTGAACAGGTAAGGCTCTCCAAAACCGGGAAGATTACCAGCACAGAAAAAATTATTAGACATTGGCGTTTATGGTGAGAGTAAGATTTGCCTGTATGAATTTTTTAAAAAAATCTGCAAAAATAACCTTTTTTATTGTAACAAAGGGATCTAGCTGTTCTTGAACGGATTCCTTCAAATGTGGGTTTGCTTCTTCCTGTCATACATTAATGGTCATCTGAACCGTCCTTTCACAGGGACTCTCAATCAGAGTGTAAGCTAATCAACCAAGGCAGTGCATCAATAACTAGAGAAGTGCAACGCTGCTTCTAAATCAATTCGAGGAAATAAATCAACATACAACGAGTTTTCCAGCATTTTCTGGCCTCTCCTGGCCACCTTTGTTGCAGCAGCTGCTGCAGCACCAAATGAAGCCCCTACCTAGTGGAAAGAAGGTAAACAGATACGTTGCTTGGCATCAAAACTGAAAACAAAACTTCAAAAACTATTAAAGAGATCTTAGTTCATTGTGCACGTACCAACAAACCACCTTTCAAGGCAGCAGCTTGGCATCTTCAGTAGCCTCCTCACTTGATTCTAAGAAGTTACAGCAACTTCAGCAGTTATGGAAGCAACACAAACAGTCACATAAGAAACCAGAAATGCTTGATAACATGGTTTGAGACTACTTGAACAACTTCATCGAGCATGACAACATCCAACACAGCGGACACCAGTACCAATTCCTTGTATCAGATGTAAACCTGTGAAATGTACAGAACGTAAAGAAATCAGTCAGGACATTCAAAATACAATGATACAGCCCTTCTCGTAAAAAGCTTAGATAAATCTAAGGCTTTAGCTGCTTATCCTAATGATTGAACTCGAGTAAACTAGGGGCATGAATTGAAATTGTAACTCGCACGGCTTTCCACCACTCAAGACTGCACTTTCTACTGGTTCTACAGCATGGACCTGGACAGAAACAAAAGAAGTTACCATTAAAGTAAACAATCACAGCAATGATGTTGATCCCTACTTCCGCTTTATACATAGACAGAAGAAAACAACCTTAATCTCTGGCTTTTTCTGCTCGAGGAATTCCCTGCAGCAGTTATAATATCGCCAGTGCCAATACCTGCAACAAAGATATCAAATGTCCCTCTCTGGACCAGTGGTTTCATAGTCAATTCACAGCATTAATGTAAAGAGGATCAAAAATCCTTTCAACCAACAAAAAGACCTACAAGGTAGCAACAAAAGAAATACCTTTGGATTGGCAGGATTTCACATTGCTGAAGGAATAAATGTTTGGTATTTTATTCAGTACTCCTCGGCCTTTTCAATAACTCCTTTGTAAACCTTCAGTGGATCTGTCAAATGCACCTCAGCTCCAAAAGCTTGGAGCACAATTCTTCTCTCAAGGCTATATGATGCCGGCATTATAAGGATAATCTAATACCCCTTTTTACTCCACCGAATCCTAATCCAATGCCAGTATTACCACTGGTGATCTCAATGAGGACAGTCTTTAGCCAAATTTCATTCAAACAAATATAGAAGGAAAATTTGCTAGTTAAAACACAACTGACAAGTTCTAACAATTCAACTATTGACAAGGGAAATTTGTCACATGCCTTCCCAGGCTATATCAGGCCTTTATCTTCTGCATCTTTAATCTTGCTGTACACAATCCTGAATATCAAAAATAAAGACAGAATGAACAAAATTCAGTCAGATGAAAATTCCCATGGTGATATAAATGAAAACAAGATGCATGCCTATCTTTGATACTACAGCAACGTTCCACTGTTTCTAGTTTGGCAGCAATACGGGCAACACAGTTGAGTTATACCATTGGAGTGTTGCATATCAGCTGCATGAAAGGAGAAAAACACCAGTAGCATAAGTTATATTAGCGTAATCTAAGTGGGAAAAAACCAATAGAAAGCATAAGTTATCATTACTTCAGAGACATCCTTCTTGATTATATGCTCGTCCTCCATATTATCTTTTGAGAAATCTGCAAGTTGATGATGGAATCGATGAGAGAATGCTTTGAAGAGAAACTGCATAATATTAGTAATAGGAGATTGTAGAAATTAAGCAGATAGGAATACAGGAGTCCTTTAGTAGAAAGCCCTTTCGAGTAAAAGTGTAAACATTAAAGTATCTTTTACTAAGCACATCCTAGTTATGTCTAGATATGACGTTTACAAATGAAGGAGCTCTGGCCAACACTATAATCAGATGAACATTTTGTCTAAGGCAATATCCAGCAGATCATACTTGGATTAAATCCTGAAAAAGGCTAAACAATGCAAGCATATCAAATATAGAGGTTTTGGGTTATGTTTATAATATATAATATATGTGTGTGTGTGTGTGTGTTTGAGTGGGCGCCGAATTATCAAAAGAAAAGAAACAAGGCCGTATAGCAAGACAAGCAAACGGCAGAAAACAAACAAACAAGTTAACTCACTCCTAGGAATCAAATGAACAGAAAATTTTAAATGTTTCAAGAGCAAGAGTTTTCAGAGCAACTATATGGCCATTTTCTTGAGATTGTCATTTTCCGTTCCATTGCAATTATCATCTTTCCTTGGCTGGGATCATTACTTGGCTGTTAGACACTTCATGCTGAACCCTTTATGCTTTCTGCATACAGTTTTGGAACATATGCGTATACATTTAACGTTATACTGAGTCTGAAATAACAAACAGGGTCGTATAACAGCAAGTTCAAAACAAGAAGACAACAGAAAGAAACAAATAAATTAACAAACTCTATCTTAGTGATTGTCTTATAATCTAAGTTTACAAAACATCTTATTAAATTATTCTGAACGCTGATTATTTCGAATCTGGTGTAGAAAAATGCAATACCAAACATACCATTAATTACCTCAAACTAATAAAGGATCTGCTTTGCAAGAGAGTATTCACAGAAATATCATATAAAATTAAATCTTGTACTCTTCACTCTCTCCATTCTCAGCTTAAATTATATATTCATGGGTAATCTTAAGCCAAATGTATTGAGTAAATATCTTTCATAGTCTAAATTGATACTACTGAGCTCTCTTTAACATTAGTATGATACTCTTTTTCGCAGAACAGAAAAACATTTAGAGTGCTTTTCGAAGAAGCAGTTAATCGGTACTTCTGCAAGGAACATTTGCAAGTGCTCATGTCTACTTTATCAGGTTTGTAAGTGAATATACGGAAGCAACTTTTTGATGATATATAGAGAGAGAAAGTATTTTATAAATATTTTTCAACTGGTTTCCAAAGATACTTGATACGTGATTTTTTGAGAATTTCTCTACATTGTTTAGCAAGAAATTGCCTTTACTCGCAAGTGTTTTTCACGAAAACACATATCCATATTTATCCCGATCAATTTGATACAAAGAATTAAAATATAATCAATGAGCTTCGTAGAATCCCACATCGGATGAGCATAAATGAGAAATAGGGAAGCGGGAATATAAATAAACAGAAAGGAGGCCGCGCCTAACTTACATACCTGGACGGGGTCTATGGGTGATCAGGAAGGCCCATGGCCTAGGCCGGTGGCTTCCATTGCACGAACGGGAAGTGCATCAGCCTAACATCTCCGTGTGCGGAGACTGTACGTCATAATTTGTGGTAGTGGGGGCTGCGTTCGCGCTACCCCCTTACAAATGTCACATGAAAAATTTTCGAAATGGAGGCGTGCGTAGCAATGTATGTTGTATAGCGGAGCAATGTATGTTGTCTAGTACGATTGACGGCGTGTGATTGTATGTAGTATTTGAAAATTTTATGTATAACTTAATTAATAAGATTTTAGAATAATGATAAGTAATTGAACACTGTTTATGTTTCAAGTTTCAACACTCAAAAATGTGACATAGCTTCGGGTCTACTGCTCGAGCACAGTTGTCCCATCAATCGTCACAAAATATTGTCATTCTAGTTATAAGAAAGCAGACAGTGACCTTATCAGCAATGTAAGAATAAACTTCCGACAATATGTTTGAATTCATATTTTATTCAAATGTCACAGCAAGTACAGAGACTAATGCACATAAGTTTAACAGTGCACAAACAGTGAAGCATCCGAGTTATTTCTAATTGTTTATTAAGAAAACATGAAGAAGAAAGACATCCAAACACATAAAATTTCTGACTTGAAAAGCATGTTCTCCCTGTAGAATACTCTTCAGTCAAGGTGATGTTTCAGAGCTAATACACCATGCTCTCTGCCTCCTTTTTCACGGATTCAAACAGAACAGTAGAGAGGTATCTCTCTCCAAAGCTGGGGAAGATCACCTGTTAAGGGTTGAAATAAGTATATTAGAAGGAGAGTTTGTTACTTGATCATATAATTATGCCATAAAAGTAACAGGTAATACTACATGAATTCCTAGCTAGCCGAAGAGAAGATTTCAGCAGTGACAGTTCTATGGTGATACTCCAAAAGGCATGATTAAATTTCTACCGTGATACTCCAGAAGGCATGATTAAAGCCATACATGGTAGTAGAGCTTCAACAACTAGCTTGATACTATCATCTAAACTGCAATATCTCTGTCAAAAGAACATCAAACTTACAACAATGAGTTTTCCAGCATTTTCTGGCCTCTTTGCTATCTTAATTGCAGCAGCAGCAGCTGCTCCAGATGATATTCCAACCTGAAATATCAAAAGAGTTAGAAACCCCATAACAAGTCCAACTGAGAAACTTTAAAATCATTTCGACTTACCAACAGTCCTTCTTGCAGTGCAAGCTGCTTGGCAGTTTCAATAGCCTCTTCGCTTGATATCTGCAAACTGATAAGTTAATTCCAATTCAATTTTTGTCATAAATTATTAATTTTACTTCATTTTGATGAAAGAAAATGACAATAAAAACACTGCAAAAAGATCAGCTATCTCAGACTAGTTCACATAACCTCCTGAATATGCAGATAAAGTGGTCTACCTATGCCTGTCCCCCATAAAAACACTTCAGACACAATTACAATATCTTGCATCACCTGCTCAGGTACTTCTAATCACAGATTCTGAGCTTCTTTCCGTTCAAATTAATTGAATTGCATAACAGAAACCCTATCCCAAGCTTATAGGCACTTATTATCAGTAGATATGCCTCCCAGAGAAACAAAAATGCTGCATGACATTGATGAAAAGATGACCCAGTCTTTGATTTGTAAGACGTGTACATTTACGAGAATGTAATTTTTAATTGTATACCACTTCTTTCAACAATGACCACTTAATACAATCACCAACAGCATGTTATATTTAACAGACCAACAACTTCATCAGTTGAATGAAAGACAAATTGAATCAAAAGGCTTTGAGGCTTACTGCAACAGCTTCATCAAGCAAATCGACATCCAAAACTTTTGGGATGAAGCCAGCACCAATTCCTTGGATTTTATGGGGCCCTTCAACATAAAAAGGAATGTAGCCCATCATGTTAGCAGAAGACCGCACAAGAAGTTAATGCTAACTTTAGAAGGCCTTGAATAACTGATCTTTACAGAAAAATGCTAATAAGCACACACAAAGATATTAAACAATGTCAGTGACAATCATAAATATGCAGATTTGTCACGCCAAATATCATTGCCAACAGAATATCACAGCTCAAAGTCTGGAAGTATCAATGAATCTCATAGGATATATAATGTCAAGAAAATGGGATTAAAATTGATAATGGGACTACGACATGCAAGGAAACTATCAATACCATCATTGCAGACATAGCAAAGACACTAATAAAATTCATAAGAAATTAAGCAGAATCAAGCATGCATACAAGTATATAGCAAAAAATGTGTATTTGAATTGCTTATTAGTGAGCAGATGTTACCGACCATGCATGGTATGGTCCAAGTTCATCTTGTCAAGTATAGTACTAATGTCTGTTACAACTAAATAAATATGGAATATGTAAAAGAACAATATGAATGAAGCACATTAAGCATACCAGGTTTCCCTCCAGACAATACAGCACTTTCAACTGGTTCAACACCATAGAGCTAAACGCAAAACACAGGCAAAAATGGCAACATGAGAATAAGAGCATAGGCAGACAAAAGCAACAAATTTAGTTTAAAATATTTTTCATCTAAATCAGGCACTACAAAAGTTCACCTTAATATTGGGATTGTGCTCTTTGAGATACTTCCCTGCACCAGTGACTGTACCACCAGTTCCTATGCCAGAAACTAGGGCATCAACTTTCCCTGCAGTACCATGCCAGATCTCTGGTCCAGTAGTCTCATAGTGGATCTAAACAGAGAACAAATGGATTGTAAATACCTTTAGCTAGCAAGTCACACATGTAAGGAAAAAAAAGTAAGATAGATAATTCATTAATGTAAATGTTACCTCTGGGTTGGCTGGGTTTTCAAATTGCTGAAGAATAAAGGAATTGGGTGTCCTATCCCTTATCTCTTCTGCCTTCTGAACAGCACCTTTCACCCCCTTTGCCGGATCAGTGAGAACAACCTCAGCCCCAAAAGCTAGAAGAACCATTCTTCTTTCAAGACTCATTGTAGCAGGCATGGTAATTATAAGTTTGTAACGCTTAGCAGCTGCTATGAATGCCAACCCTATGCCAGTATTACCACTGGTAGGCTCAATCAGGACACTCTGAACCACAAAAGGATCAACAATTTTTGTCAAAATGAAAGCTTTATTGTCACTCAAGCAACCTATACTACCCAACTCAAGTTGAGTCACTAAAATTAACTTATTATTAGTATTAAAAGAATAACATATAGAAACTGATGGAAAGAGACCTTGGATGATAAATAGAAATAACAGGGGAGCAAAAGATCCACAAAACCTTACTTGGCATTCAAGCAAAGGAACGTAACATGTATCTGAAAATCATATTCCGTTATGAATAAGCTAAATCACTAACCTCGCCCGGTTTGATGAGACCCTTCTCCTCTGCATCTGCAATCATACTGTAACCAATCCTGCAGGCAATGGTAAAATAAGCATGTCATATCTGATGAACTGAATCCCAAATAAATAAAACAGGAGATAAAAAAGCTTATGATGCACAATTAGATGGCTGACAATGTACAATCCAGATTCCACTGAAGACCTTAATAATGATAGAACCACAATTTTTGTGTCAAGGACATAGACTTTACATGACCCAAATCCTAGAATAACAATTTGCTGCGAAACTCAATAACCTTGAATGCCTCAAATCTATATCATAATTCTATGTAGAGAAACGCAGCTTAATAATTTTATGAACACGGTTAAAATTACTACAAAGCTATTGGTTTCAAACTCTCAAATGCAGAACATAGGAAATGTAAATAATACCTATCTTTGACACTAGAGCAGGGTTCCAGCATCTCCAGCTTGGCGGCAACTCGAGCCACACAACCATCCACAACCTTGTTGAGGTACACCAATGGTGTCTTACCAACCAACTACACAAATTAAAAATAAAAAGACGCATAAAATGAGCAAAGTTTAAACAACTCGACCCATTAATGGCTACAATTACAAAAATAATGATGAAAATAGCTTACCTCAGTAACATCCTTTGCAATCACATCCTTCTCCACTGCCATTTTAGTCAAATTACTGCAGCAGCATTTCAGAGAGAACAGATCAGGGGAAAACAAAGAAAATAAAATAGTATTGAAGCAGCAATTGATTAACTTAAAGTGTAACTTAAAGTTTCAAAAGGAGGAAACCCATCTGGTTGCGAAGAAAATGAACTCAAGAAATTTTTTTTTTTTTCTTTTTTCCTTCTTCTTCTAAGGAATACCTAGATGCCAGGAAGGAAGACACTTGACTGAATAAAGATTAAATCTTTAGTAACGAAGGCCCAACCCAGAAACACAAATATCAAACCTAAGGTTTCCAGAACCAAACCTTGAAGCAATGCAGAAAATTCCAGGAGAAAAAAAAAAAAAAGAACTAGACAACATGAACACAAAATCAAAGCTTTACTAACTTACCAATTAGAAAATCAAAAATCTTTTCTGGGCAGAATAAAAGAAAATGACAAGAAAGCCGAGAGTTAAAGAGTTTCCAATAAGGTATAAGAAATACAAAGAAACTACGGGGTCATATAAAGAGAAAGTTTGAAGCTTATAAAATACTCACCAAGAAAACCTTATCTGAGAAAAATAAAAAATGACAAGGAAGCCGCCCCGCTTCAAGCCCTTTAAATGCTCACGAAGAGAACAGGGGAAAAACAAACAAATCTCCCGCTGATTTTTGTGCCTGATATTTTCCCTATAAAATAATCTTCAGCCGGCCAAAATACAATTAAAAATAAATGCATACTGCCTGGTTTATAGATTATAATAATACGCAAAGTCTAGCTGTCTGAAGGATGGCGTTTTGTTAATGATGACAAAAGTAAAAATTGAAAGCATTTTCTTGCAATTTGCTTCATGATATTTTTCCTTTTGAATTTCCTGGTTATTACGTTGTCAATTGAACTTCTAACATTTGACTTTTTGCACTGCATTAATTAATTTTTTTTCTTTCATTTAAGTAATTTTTTTGTGAATTAAAATAGAGCTATATTTTACAAATAATGAAGAATAGGATACTTAAAAAGTTGACTTGCCCTTTCATTTCTATGGATAAAATAAGAATTTACAAGCATGATTAGCTGTAATTATACGATCTGGATCCATAAGATTTTGTGGGATTGCTTTAATTTCTTTATTATATAGTCTAATTAACTTTTGAATATGTTACATCATTATTAACATGTTCGTGTATTGTGATCAGATGGAACATGTCATCGAATCATCTGATTAGAGTATCTTTTGACTTATTTCATTAATAAATCGTTGATAATAATTAATTATTAAGCATTTTGGAAGGGATTATCATCGTGAGTTGTAAAGCTTAACGTGCCCCACGTGTTATCAATATAAAATGTTATTTATTTTTTTCATATGAGTTACACGTGGATTGATTCTCCTTCGACGTGGAATTTTTCAATCCTCAATAACACACAGCATCATTTGGCATTTGCGACTAATTAATTCATTTTTAAATTTTCTATTTATTAAACCCTTATAATAAATTTATATTTTACTTGGGAAGCTCACATCACAAAGAATTTTAATCTATTTATGTTTTTAACAAAAAATAATTTTTAGACATACCAAATTTCGAGGACAATTAAATATCCTATTTATATTTGTTTAAAAGTGCACTTACTTCTAGTGCTAAAAATACATTATGCATGCTCTCAATAATATACAAAGTTATTTTCATTTTTACTCACAATTCATAAATAATATGAAATATTGAAAAGTTATTTACAATGTTCTTTCAAATGACAGATCACTGTTAAAGATAACGATATCAAAAATAAGAAAGAAATTGTATACGAAAAATTTTTTTTTAAAAAAAAAAAAAAGGAAAAATGCATTTGAACAACGTGAAATGTCAATTTTATCAATACTAGTTCTATTGAAATCTAAGTCAACTCAACTTCTCTCATAGAAATCATCTTTATTAGCATAGCATTAGATCTCAAGAACTTTATGCTCAAATCGGTAATGTAGACGAAATCTTTGAAGTAGTAATTGAAATCTTAAGAAATCTTTAACCTTATCCACATGGGTTAAAAGTTGATGTCAAAGTGTTGTTTGCTTTGTGTCTCATCAAACAAACCCAATGCAAGATGGTAGAAGCCAGCGCGACGAAGACATTAGTGGACAAGCTGGCACACTTCAATAGACACGGGAGAGAACATTGGTGACGATGGAGTTGCCTTGTAGAATCCCAACAAGTTACATTGATGGGCCTGCTTCTAATGAAGACGATACTGAAGATTTAGAACTGGGCAATGTAGTATGCAGCAGGGGCACTGCTTTTGTGTTGCTTAGCATTGAAGTAATGGTAGAAAGTTGTCATGAATGCTTTTGCAAAGCGATTGTAAAGACAGGGCGAAGAGAAAGGTGCAATTATTATTAAAGCTGTTAAGGAATTGTTGGCCCAAGGATTCTATTAGGAATTCAGATGATTTTGCTTGCCATCAATGTTGGTCAACTGACGGTCCCCAAACCTTCTATATACATGTAGCATTCTCAAACCTAATTATTTTGCATATTTTTATAAATAACATATAATTAATGCATATGTTAAATTTAATTTCAACAGTTAGATACACTTAAATTTAATGATTTATAAGATATATTAAAATAATAAACATACCTTTAAAATTTAAGACAAAAAAAACACATAAATATTAATTGTTTTTAGCTTTTGAAAATAATAGACAAAACCTAACATGTATAAATAGGCATTTATACAATTATGTTAATTACATAATTTTTGAGATATTGAATATTATTATAATTAATGGATATTTTTGGCTAACTACCCTAAATTTATCTATATCTCATTATAATACAATAATTATTTTGAAGCTACATTACAATTCATAAAGATGATTAAATATCTTAACGAATTACAAATTCATAATATTCTCTGAAAAAAATTAATAAAACAAAAAAAATTTAATTTCATCTTTTTAATAAAACAAAAAAAAATTTAATTTCATCTTACTAGTTAATTTTAAGTGATATAATAAGTAATAATACGTTATATTACAGTTCATACAAATAACAAATATCTCAATAAGTTATAAATTCGTAATAACTATCCAAAAAAAATTAAGGAAAAATTAATTTTTCAATTCAACTCTAACAAAATTCTTTTTTATTTTTTCTAAAAAATTTATAAATACAAATTAAAAAATTTAAGACCACAAATGTCATTATCTCAATTTAACTTAAAATTGAATTTATTCAAAAGTTTAGCCACTACTTTAGTTGAAAAACACCTTTATATACTTTTCCTTCTCCATGTATACGGAAGAAAACTCTAACTTTCTTCTCCTTTTTTACTCTCCTTTACAAGGCATTGTCTTCTTTTTTTCTTCTTCTCATTTTCTTGAATTTCAAATCATCTGGCACTTAACTCTTCATGCTTCCTTTAAAATAACTGTTAAATTTACCGCCAACCAACACATTTTCTTTACTCATATAGCCTAATCTTTTTCGTCACTCCAAAATCATTTATGAATAGTGATGTTTACGAGTGGCGGGCAATTACTATTGGTGATGAGATTGTTAGAATTATGAATGAGTTAATTATTTTTTTGACATTTGTTTTAAAATTAAAATTTGAACCCACTTAGAAAATTAGGGTTTGATTTTTTTATTTTATCTCAAAATTTTAATTTTTTGGAATGATTTTATACATACTCAACTTTTGGTGATATCTCATTGTAATCAATAAGTATTAGGAACTATAGTTTATAAAAATGATAAATATTTCAACAAATTACATGAAAAAATATAATAAGAGTATGTATATTGGTCATTGAATTAACATCATTAAAAAATTTTAGACAAATATTAAAAATTTATAGTTTAATGAGATATTTATAATTTTTTTGTACTGAAATATAACATCAAAATAATTATTGTACTACAATAAAATATAGATAAACTCAGTGTATTTAAATGAAAATATATTAATTAATTTTTCGATTCAAACAATCATGATTTTGTGAAAGAAAAAAGGTGGTCATACTCGAGAACTGAGAAACCTCCTTAAAATTCGAATAGTTATTAAATATCATCGTTTGAACAAAAATATTTATTTCTTGAATATTTATATTACTAAAGAAATCGAATTATGTAAATTTTTTTATTGTAGGATTTTTCTTTATATGCCAATAAAACAAGTGCTGCGACTTTTTGCTAGGTACAAAAATTATCTTCGTGTCCAAACACCTTGAATTGTGACAGGTTGACAAGTCGAATTAACGTATGCTCACATCCAAACATTCTTTCAACTGAGTTATTTTCCATTTTATCTTCGGACAATATAGTCATCGTAAAATCCTGAAGTCCCCACGCTATCGAAGGGCATTTTCGTCCAACCGCCGCCTACCTGCTACTGCCGTACGCGCACCGTTTGGACGTTGATACGCAGATCTCGAACGGTCGATCCCTCTATTTTTCGTCCCTAAATTCTCTTCTATTTCTACTTACTATTTTGTTTTCCCACAAAATTCAACAAATTTTCAACCGAACCGGACGGAAGGGGACCGGAAAAAAGAGCCATGGGCGTTCCAGCGTTTTACAGGTGGTTAGCGGATCGTTATCCACTGTCGATTGTTGACGTGGTGGAGGAGGAGCCGAACGTGGACGGCAACGGAGTTGGAACACCGGTTGACGTCTCGAAAGCTAATCCTAACGGCATGGAATTTGATAATTTTTATTTAGACATGAATGGGATAATTCATCCTTGTTTTCATCCCGAAGGCAAGGTATTACATGCCTATTACTTTTGTTCCCTTGTTTAAGCATTTCCGATATTTTCCTGTATTTATTCGCGTTGTGGTTCCGGAAAGAGGAAGTTTGTTAAAAAATTAAAAAATAGTATTTCTTCTTTTATCCTCATGTCACGTTAGATTTTCGAGAATTATTTGTTATTTTTAGTTAAAATATATTTGTTATATTTCCGGCACGTTGGTTTCAGGGTTGAGTTATTGGAAATTGTTTCTTAAACGCCATTAGGGTTTAGTTATTGGAAATTGCTAAATGCCGTTAGCTTTTTTGTTTGTTAGCATCTCTTCATGGCTTTGATAGCATGCGGGAACTCTACGCTCATGACAATTCTCTATGTTTGTAGCCTGCACCGTCCTCCTACGATGACGTGTTTAAATCTATGTTTGATTACATTGACCATCTCTTCTCATTGGTCCGTCCAAGAAAGCTTCTCTATATGGCAATTGGTATGTCCCATTTCAGCGGTAGTATCTATACTTATTCCTGTCTCTGGACTCAGGTTTGCTTACTAATGGTTTTTTTTAGATGGTGTGGCACCAAGAGCTAAAATGAATCAGCAACGTGCTCGGCGTTTTAGAGCTGCAAAAGATGCCGCTGAGGCTGTAAGATAATTGCCACATTATCTTAATAGGTTCCAGTGAATAATGTCAATTTAGTTGTTGTTATCATTTACCTTTGTTGTGATGCATTAGGAAGCTGAAGAAGAAAGGTTGAGGAAAGAATTTGAGGAAGTGGGGAAACTATTGTCTCCTAAAGAAAAGCCTGAAACATGTGATTCAAATGTCATAACTCCTGGTACTCAATTTATGGCAGTGCTTTCGGTAGCACTTCAGTATTACATACAATCTAGGTTGAATCACAACACAGGCTGGCAGTTTACAAAGGTGGGACAGCAATAGTCCTAACAGTCATTATCTCCTTTTGTACCTTAAGATCGGATGATTCCTTGCCTATGGAGTAATCCTTTCTATATCTTGTCTCCATATACTTTTGACTTTCAGGATACTTTTGTCTTTCTAAATTTATTTATGGGGCTGCATTGGATGGTAATTTGAAGGTTATACTTTCTGATGCGAATGTTCCTGGTGAAGGAGAGCACAAAATCATGTCATACATTCGATTGCAACGAAACCTTCCTGGTTTTGATCCAAACACTCGGCATTGTCTGTATGGCTTGGTGAGTTAATTTTTAATTTTAGGCCTGCTGTCATTCCTCATAGCATGGTTTTATGGATGATTTGAGTTCCTAACATTTGATTTTCCAATATGCCTTTTTTCCATTTTGGATTGATATAATCAGGATGCAGATTTGATTATGTTGTCTTTGGCCACTCACGAGATTCACTTTTCAATATTGAGGGAGGTTTGTTGAACTCATGAATAGTATTTATAGTTTCTATTGGTTTGATGCTCATTTTGGATCTCACCATATCTTTTGCTGACTGCGCAGGTGATCACTCCTCCCGGGCAACAGGAAAAATGTTTTCTTTGTGGCCAAGCTGGCCATCTAGCAGCTGAGTGTCATGGTAAGCTGGCTGATAATGCTGAAGATTGGAATGGGGCAGATGAAACTCCAATTTACAAGAAGAAATATCAGGTTGAAGAACCGACATCCTGCTGTGTGCTTTCAAGTTTCTTTCTCTTTTCCATTTATTTTCTAATATTTCTTTTAATTTAACTAATTTTTTGAACAGTTCCTAAACATCTGGGTGCTCCGAGAATATTTGGAATATGAATTGAATATTCCTGATGCACCATTTCCAATAAACTTTGAAAGAATAGTGGACGATTTTGTTTTCCTATGTTTCTTTGTTGGCAATGACTTTCTCCCACATATGCCAACATTGGAAATCAGGGAAGTAAGTAGCAATCACTTAGTTCTACCCTTAGCAACATATGCTGAAATTCTTTTTCCTATTTGTTCAATTGGTCAGAGGACCTCATTTGATGAATTTTTTGTTTTCTGCTTCCCAATCTTTGCTAGCTTATAATACCATGCCTGTTGCAACCATTTTACTTTTGCAGGGTGCTATAAATTTGCTGATGCATGTTTATCGGAGGGAGTTTTCTGCCATGGGTGGTTATCTTACTGATGCGGGTGAGGTAATTTCTTTGTTTTACATGGTCAATCAAATCTCTGTACTACTCTCCCTGTGTATTCTTGTGTACTGTTTGAAACTGGTCTGCTGTTTCTTTTGCAATTTTTTGTCACAAATCCTCCATTTTGTTCTTTTTGACAATAATGAATGACCGATGTAAAAAGTACCGAATAAGTTAATACTACCTGTTCAGGTTTTATTGGATAGAGTTGAGAAATTTATCCAGTCCGTTGCTGTTTATGAAGATCAGATCTTTCAGAAGAGGACTCGTATACAGCAGGTACAGCAGGGGTTTTAGCTTACTCCTCTTTCTGGATCATTTTATTATTTTAAACTTGATTATGAGAAAGCAATGGATTTGGACAACTTATTTATGTAGTTATTTATGTATGCAAGATATTTATTGTGATTCTTCTGTACATTACTTTGTTATGATGTTTTCTGTAAAACAAACTGAAATTTATTTCTTCCTTTTCTTGGAGGTTGACCAATTGAGTTATTGTTGTCCTCAAGCTAGTCAAATTTTCTTGTATTCTTGAACATAAATGCATGATGGATGACAGTAACCGCTTATAGTGATCATCTTTCCTATGCATAGGGATAATCCTTCCTAGGCATATAATAACCCTGCAATCTAACCTTGATTGCATGTATTTGCTTCTAAACCCGTAAAAGTTGATACATGCTAGTCACATAAATTTCTACAAAGATAGGAATATAACTTGTACTAAAGGAAGTAAAGAGATCTATCAAGATGAAAAAGTTGTAGTGAGCTGGTCTCAGTGGACTGTCTATGGCAGGCAATTTTTACTCTGGATGATGTTACTTTGCTTAGCCTGTCAATTCCTGGTGTTGGTGGCAGGTGTCGGAGAGGGAAGAGTATTGGGGTGGTTAGTCTCCTGTGTAGTCATTATTTATGGGCTGTGCTTTTGTGCATGATCTTGTAGAGGAGGAAAAAGAGAGAATCTCGTGGAATTACAATTTTCAGTTTCTTATAATCTGGAAATATGTTTTTTTTTTCTTTTTAAGTTTCTTATCATCTGTAAATATGGTTTTTTTTGTGACTCTTTTATGTTTTTATTTTTCAGAAATATTATGATGCTTATGGTGGTGATCTTTTTTCAGGCTTATGAGTATAATGAGGAGATGAAACTTAAAGCAAGAGGAGAATCTTCTGAAGAGCAACAAGCACCTGTTATTGACAAGGTTGGAGATTTAACTATTTATTTTTGTATTATAATTTTTGCATAAAGTATCTGCGAGCAAGTTGAATTGTTTATGCTTTAAATGAAACAAAAATTGATGTTATGAATAATACTTTTATACTTCTTTACTGGACTTTCTCAAATCATATACATATTATGGAGCTAAGAAAATTTCATTTAAAGGTATATTCCTTAAATATAGCCCCAGCAAAAAACAATTTTTGGGAGACTTCTATTTATTTTTCAGAAGAACATGTACTTAATCATAAGTTAACTGATAATTTCAGAAGTTTTTGTCCCTGGTGTTTATAAGAAGACTATGAACTGAACCTTGGAAACTCTTTGGTTGTAAAATGTCTGAATGCACTAACCAATGAGTAGGTCACCTAGTCTGAAGTTATTTTCAAAATTTTTTAAATTTATGCTGAGGTAGTAATTTTACTATCTTTCTTGAATTATGCTATGCTTTTTCTCAGGTTAAATTAGGAGAGCCTGGATACAAGGAGAGGTATTATGCTGAGAAGTTTGAAGTATCAAACCCAGAAGATATTGATAACGTCAAGAAGGATGTAGTAAGTTCTTATCCTGTGCTTTCTTTAGGAAGTGGTTTTATGGATGCTAGATGTTGGTATATTCTATGCAGCAATTTATTTTTCCTCTGCACCATGGTTCTTTGATTAAAAAGCAAGTAATGTTTGTATGTTAATTTCACAGGTTTTGAAGTATGTTGAAGGTTTGTGTTGGGTTTGCCGCTATTACTACCAAGGTGTTTGCTCTTGGCAATGGTAAGTTTACTTTTGATTGAATGTGGAAAATGTTATGATTTTACCTACTATTCTTCTACTCTTCAAAGTAAACTTGGATAAATCCATGGATACATGTGTCATAGATTTGTTCATGGAATACACTATTTGGTAATTAATTTCTAGGATAAGACATGATGGAAGGAAAACAGAACCTTGATTTATATACTAATACTCATTGGTAGTGACCAGCCAATGGCTAAATCCTATCAGTATCAACTACATTTCATTGTTGTAATTAAGATCTCTAACCACTTGTTAATGTCAATTACAAGTTGTATATGGCTGCTATTTGTTTCAGGTTTTATCCATACCATTATGCTCCATTTGCTTCAGATCTTAAAGATCTATCTGACCTTGAGATAACATTTTTCTTGGGTGAGCCATTTAAACCTTTTGATCAGCTCATGGGAACCCTACCAGCTGCAAGGTATTTTTCTGAAAAATAGTTTTATATTTTTAAAAATTTTATTGAATATGGGAGTTTTTCTGTCTATAGAAAATTCAACTGTTTTGATTGGGGAATCATTCATGTTACAGTTCTAGTGCTTTGCCTGAAAGATACAGAAAATTGATGACTGATCCATCATCACCTATCTATAAGTTCTATCCTTCTGGTAAATACTTTGACTGTTAATGATCTATTTACCTGATGAAAATCCTCAACTTAGCAATTTTACTTATATCTGTGGACAGATTTCGAGATTGATATGAATGGTAAACGGTTTGCATGGCAGGTGCATTCTTGTCTATTCTTAAGTATTGATATGAATGATACTCTTGGAGTTCCCTTTGTGAACTAATGGAAGTCTTGACGTTTTTTTTTTTTCTGTTGGAAGACAGGGTGTTGCCAAGTTGCCATTTATTGATGAGAAGAAGTTACGTGCACAAACAAAGAAGCTGGAAAGCTTTTTAACGGTATGGAACTTTTTATGCTAGACTGGTATGCATAATTTTTAATTGACATTTCTTTATTTTCGTTTGAATCAACCTTTTGTGGAGTCCTTTTCTTTGCATCGTAATAGAAAGCAGAAAAATGGATGTTGAAAGGGAAAACATAAATTCTATGATATCGAAAGTTCGAAATATCAACTAAGGGGAAGATATTAATCTAGCTTTTTCATGTTGATTTTTTTAATATTGATGTCTTATTGAACCCAAATATCATAAATTCTACACCTTAGTTCCACTGTTTCTCATGCTGTTTTCAAATGATAATTTCTGCGTGCCTCTGGTTCAGAGGCATCATGCTGAAATTTCTTTATTTTATTTAACTGATGGAAATTTGGGATTTGGATCTTTTGAGTAAAATAAAGAAGAAAGAAGGGACGTGCATCGTCTTTATTTGTTCTATTTATATTCAATTTAACTTTTCAATTTACTGTACTTGTAAGGTTGGATTGTTTTGATATCATTCAGAATTTTCCATTGGCCATAAGAATTTTAGGCCGTGATATGAATTTAATGCTATCTTTTTTTTCTTTGTTTTGAATCCTACAATATGCTAATGCAAAATGGTATTTGCAGACAGAAGAGCTGGTTCGGAATAGTGTGATGCTTGATTTACAGTATGTTCATCCCACGCATCCTTTGTGTCCACAGATTGTTGCGTATTACCAGCTTTACTATCAATTACCTCCTCGTGAAAGATTTTTTTGGGCAATTAATTTAAATGCCAGGTTGGTTGTTCACCTTATTTATGCACAAGTCCAGAGATCTCCAATAATTTGATCGTTTTGAATGTGTGATTATTTTAGTATATTTGATTGTTGTTGACTTGTGACAGTGGTGGAATGAATGGATACATTTGGTTATGTGAGAGAAATGTGTGGAGAGGCATTGTTCCTTCACCTGTCAGGGGATTGCCAGACATAGAGAATAACCAAGTTTTGTAAGTTCCCTTTTCCTATTGTTGTGTGTGTTTGTGAATGATTCTTTACCTAATTAGGCCTTTTGTTTTTTCTGTAGAAATTTTACCTATCTAAATCCTCAAAGTCATAGACACATCCCAGAACCTCCCAAGGACGTGATCATGCCTGACAAGGTATAATTCTATCATTTTTTCTGAAGTTAAGGCAGAGAACTGAACCAAGAATTTGCTGACTTATTATTGAACTTAAAAGTTAGGGAGAAACAAAGCTTCCATTTATATCATAAGGATACCACTGCATTCTATAGATTAGTGAAATTTTGTGTTACGTAGCTTAGTTCGATCTTGATAGGTTTACTGCAAACATGAGATTGTTTAAGATATTGGAAGGGCTTCTACTCCCTTTGTAGGGGATTGGAGTTGAAATGCACTGAAGATCATGTATTTTATACTGGTGCTGGGATAGTTATGTCTTCTTCTTCTTCTCTCTCTCTTTTTTTTTTTTTCGTGTGTGTGTGTGTGTGTGATAAATGTTGTGTTTTATAGATGATTAATGTGGCAAAACTTTTGAAATAAACAGTCAAATGTGTTTTTTTGTTATTATTGCAGATCTTAAGACCCATGGACATTAAACCATTTCCTACTCTATGGCATGAAGACAATAGTCGGCGCCAACAAGGCAGAGAGAGGTGAGAACAATGCATTTTGTTACAAGTTTCATTGATGATAGTAATGCATAGTCTTACTGTCTTGTTTCTGCTCAGAATGTGTGTAGGTGGAAGTCTGAATTAGGTCTTAGCCTATATTTTTATAAAACATGATGATGATATAGATGTAAAGAAATTGAAAAAGTGAGAGAACGGTAAAATTTGGCATCAGTTTCTTAAGTTCGTTATTGGGAATCTGAAATTTGAATGTCAAATTGGTATTTATTAGAGCTACCACAATTTGCCTAATGTCTGAATATTGATTATTGTGCATCTATTTTACAGGCCACAAGTACCTGGAGCGATAGCTGGCCCTATGTTGGGAGAGGCAGCTCATCGTCTTGTCAAAAACACACTTAATTACAAATCTAATGGATCACCTGGATTATTGGAGCAACCATCATTTCGGAATTTCCCAGGAAACTATGGAGTTGGCAGAGCAGGTCCGGCTGGCAACTATGCAGTCACAAGACCAAGACCAGCTGGACCTTTTGGAAATGAAAGGGGTTACGTTGATGATCCAAGACATAATTATGGAAATTACAATTATCCTCATGGCATGGCAGGTAACCCTAGAGCTCCATTCCCTTCAAATGGTATGCAAGGCAACAGACACAATTCTAGGCCGCAGGAGAGATTTCAATACCATGAACAGTACCATGACTTTAGGATAGAGATGTCTACTTTGAGGATAGATGAAAGCACGAGAAGCACGAGAAGCAATACTCCTGCAGAAATGCCATCCAGGATGCAAAACCCAGGATGCTCTGGGAACTCAAACCAACAGCTTCTGCAGAACATGGGTCCACCTCCATCACCACCCAACAACTGGATCTACAGATCAACGGCTGGAGATGCTGCTACGTATAGTAGACATGAAAGTTCAAGTGGAGCATATGAGAAGCAGCAGGTGAAGAAAGTTTATCAGATTAAGGCACGGCCACCCCATGAGACAGATCAGTTAAACCAGCAATGACCTCTGTGATTTAATTGATTCCTGCATTTTTTCTGCTTCGGAATTCCCCGAGTGTATCTGAGCTCTCCGATGAATCTGTATTGTCAGGATAAAGTTTCAAGAAAAATGCATGACTGCTTGGGAATGCAAATTGACATAACACGGTGCAAGTTAATGGTCCATACTTTTCTCTCACTAAAAAATGTGCTTGGTGTGGAAACTACGTGGGAAGATGAACTCTGAGTTTGGAAGGTGAGTTTGTGAAATTGTATGAGGATGTTCTCATGGCAGCCTTCCTCTCGTCGATCTTCAGTTCTTTGTTATTAGGGTTGATTGTACAATAGACATGTATACTGCAGTTCGGTTTAGGATCACAGGAAACTTTAAAAATTCACCACCTTTTGTGTTGATACCTCACCGCTGTACATGTAATCAGCAGTCGGCAAAATAGCTGATATGCATTCATGTATGAAAAAATGTAGTAGCCACCCCCTAATTCAATAGCGGCTCAAGTCCCGGAAGTCTAAAAGATTAGAGCTTTTTCTTATTCATTTGTTTTCCTTTTAACTTTTTCTTTTAAGGTTTCTTTATTGTGATATGAACTGAGTTGTACGTTGTGATTTTTAAATTCAGCATGATAAAGTTGCGTTTTTAAATTAACCAAAAGTGTAGAATCAATGTGCTCGAGATTAGGCACCTAAAGCGGTTTGGGTGGAATGTTTGTTTGGACTCTGTTTAAACTTTTGGTAAATGGCCGTTTTCTCGAGGGGACTAAGATTGAATTGGAATATCTAATTTAATTTACATTTTTTCTTCTTGACGGTACGACTTCCCAAGCGGTTCACGACTTGGACTTCCAACGGAGGCCATTGTTTTGCTTGGTACCCACTGTGTCTTTCTGACAAGTTTTGGGTGTACAGAAGCAGCAAAACGCGAATGTACAAGTTAAGGTACATTCCTTGTACCGGCGCTGGTTTCCGTGGCGATGCAATCCATCGTTTTTGTACTGCTATACCTGGTTGGGGTAAGCTTAATCTTACGAATCGAAACAGCAATCTCTAAAAATACTATCTAAGGGCACCATAGGTGGCCTCGTAGGCGGCTGGGTCCACAGGCTGGACCAAGTCCAAGTGCAACACGCAATTAAAATTAGTAAAGGAAACAAATCCTCGTGAACAAGGTCTCGCCTTTAGCCCCAATTCTCGAACCAACCAGCCAACCAACCAAACGTAACCACACCCTTAACCTCTTTGGTTAACTATCTCTCTCTCTCTCAATCTCCCTCACGCCTCTTCTCTGTCAATGGCCTCGGAGCAACACGACACCGTTTTACCCGAGGAAGACCAAGACCTGGATGAAGACGAGGAATCCTCTGAAGACGATGACCTCGAAGAAAATGACGACGTGTTAGCCGACGAAGAAGAAGACGACGACGAGGAAGACCTCAATTCTGCCTCTACCACCGCCGTTGCTACTCCTGCAATAACCGTCGCCTTCCCCCCCTCCTCCGTCTCCGCGACTACCGTAACCGTTGCCTTACCCCCATCCGTGATCGACGAGCCCGATCCTAAACGACAATGTGTTGACGAAGGCGTGACCGTTCAGGAAGAGAGGAAACCGTTGCCTCAACAATTGGACGAATCTAGACGTCTGTTTCAACGGCTGTGGACGGATGAGGACGAGATCGAGCTGTTACAAGGCTTTCTGGATTACTCGACCCAGCGCGGGAACGCACATCATCTAGACACCGCTCTGTTTTACGATCAGATAAAGTCAAAGCTCCAGCTTGACTTCAATAAGAACCAGTTGGTGGAGAAGCTTCGTAGATTGAAAAAGAAATACAGAAACGTGGTCAATAAGATTAGCTCAGGTAAAGATTTCTCTTTCAAAACAGCTCATGATCAGGCTACCTTTGAAATCTCCCGTAAGATCTGGAGCAATAATACTACTACTAACGTTAGTGTTTTAGACGAGGAGGAAGCAAATCACAACAATAATAATCTTGTTGTTAGTCACGAGATGAAAACTAATAATTATGGTTTAATTAGTAGTAACAATAATGAGGAGAAGGTTACACCAAAGTCTAGGAAGCGATCGAGGTCAAAAACTGTGGGGAACGATAATATTAATGCTGGATTGATTAGTAATAGCGAGAATCTGAATGTAACTAGTGGTGGTGGGAATGGGATTGCTGGGGTGGTGGAGGAGACGGTGAGAAGTTGTTTGTCACCGTTGTTCAGGGAATTGTTGCATAATGTTATGGGAGGGGTGGGTGGCAGAGGGATTGGTGGTTTAACGGTGAATTCGGTCATGCCCTTGGGGTTTGGTGGGACAGGAATGGGAGTGGCAATGATGGGATTTGGTGGGAGTGCAGGTGGAGGAGAAGTGGTAGATGAGAAGTGGAGGAAACAGCAGATTTTAGAGTTGGAGGTTTATTCAAAGCGACTGGAGTTGGTGCAAGATCAGATTAAGGTTGCCTTGGAGGAGTTGCGGTCCATGGGAGGATGAAATAGTGATTGAAGATTTGATACTGGAGTATGAGTTTTCCAGTTTTGTTTCACTAAAGATTTCTTAATCAATGGTTGGTTTATTGATAGTGTAGGGAGTAGCTGCACTTTGAGTTTTATTCTGTTTTGGCTTTTTTTTCCTTCCTTGTCCTATAGAACAGCGGTTGAATAATGATTCCTAATTATTATGTATTTGCTTACCGTTGATGTTCCTTCTATAGGTGTACATAACTGTTTTATTTATACATGGTCCCTTGGATAAAGATATATAGCCGTTATATGAATAAAATAACTTTTCTATTTTGAGTTTTGCATTAGAGGTATTAGAGATTGTTCTCTTGATTCACTGTTCTCAAAATACAGTTCCTGTTGATTGAAATCTGAACTTTCATTTGAATTGGTATCATTTCTGGTCCACCAATGTTAATGAGCTGAAATTGGTGAGGGGAGTGAGTGGAATTTGCTATTGTGCTATCCTTTAGTTTAGCCACAAAAGTCAATATAGTACTGATGATACAACGAGTATGCATTCTATTTCAGTCTACTATTTTATTCTTTTTCTTTCTAAGACTATCATTTGGTTTATTTGTTGATTTGTCTGTCATAGATTTGTGAGACTTGTACTCAGCTTGTTTAATTGACTATTTTACATCACATGTAAAGGTTGTTATGCTCAAAATTTCAATGTTCAAGTTTTGTATTAGATGTCGCAAGTTTTATGTTCCAGCTTGTCCCTCACCATAAAAATGTGCTCAGTGTTGGAACAACGCATTAATATCAACTCCTAGTATGGAAGATGAGTTGCTGAAATTGCACAAGTACGCTGTCGTTGCAGCCTTCCTCTCTTAGATCTTTAATTTTTTTTGTTATTGGGGATGATTGTATGATAGACAACAGTCTTACTGCACATTTTATTCGATAAAGATTTCCGCACAGCTGCCGTTTTGATTTGTAGGTGCTAGTTAATTTTAATTGGTTACGTAATGCAAAAGGATAGATCTAAAGTTCAAAGTCTACTCAAAAATTGATAAATATTTAATCCCAATTTACGTTATTTAAACACACATATATGTATATACATACATATTGTAAAATGAAGCATAAGAAAATTTAAATGAGAATGCGCGATCCTTCAACAATTCATATCTGATCTATTACTATCGTGTAGGCCACATCCAATGAAGGGAATTGATTCTATTTCTCAAACAACATCTCCTCAATGAAGAGAGCTGCCGATAACTCTTTTCATGTATTGAAATGAAAGATGTATTTAACTGATTTTTGTCTTTTATTTATTAACCAAAAAAATAACCACCCGTTTCAGAAGAAACTCAGTGCTCCGACCTCCGATTCGAAAAAAAAAAAAACCCCTCTGAACCTTGACTTACCTGATTGACAGAAAGAAAATTTCCTAAGCCTCCCTTAAAGAACGTCGCCGATTGCAAGTAGCTGATCCAATTTACAAAGAGAAAAAGTACCGTAAACCTTCGTGAGAGAACTACACCGATCGACAAATATCAGGGTCGACGTGCTTCTAGAACCCGCTGTTCTATCTCTGCTTTTTTGGAATTTGCAAGTTCGTGGAGATTTGCTGGAAGAACTTCCTTCTTGTCCGCGAGATCCTTAATGATATTCCGCACGATCTTTCTTGCGCTGTGGTTGGGATTGGGATTATTGTCATTTGGGTTGGTTACTGGTGGCAAGAGCCTTTGTTGTGCTTCAGCCACTGCCCGCGTTTATTTCTCTCTCTTTCTTCACCCTTTCTTTCTCCATTTATTTCTATGTCTGTCTGCAATAATGGCCGAAGAGTTTCTTTCTCCATTTATTTCTATGTCTGTCTGCAATAATGGCCGAAGAGTTGAGGGTTTACTTACAAGAAAGAATGGAAGCTGCTCAGAAATTGACTCAAGAAGTAGGGAAGACCGTTCAAAATCTGAAGATCTGTACCGAGTAAACATCGGTCACAGCGTGGACTAGGATGGAAGAAGAATTTGGGGATAGGATGGAAGAAGCATTCTTACAGAAAGATTGTCAAAGTGTTCGAGGCTTTAGACAACAAAGCATTTCAACGGCATGGAAACAATGAAGAATCAACAAATCCAAGAGGCAGAAAAACATCAAATCTTGATCTTAATCTTGAGCCGGAGTTGGACCCAGCTTATCTTCTGGAGGCCAAACAACTATACGGTATCGTATTGCGAGTCTTCTATCTTTGAAGCTGCTTTTAACTATTTGGGGTTTGTTTTTAATGTTTCGATTTTCAAATTTAATGGTCAGGAATTCAAGCATGCGTTCACGCGGACAGTGTCCTGGATCCAACTCCGGTTCAAGATTAAAATCAAGCTTTGTTGTTTTTCTGCCTCCTCTTGGATTTGTTGATTCTTTCCTGTTTTCATGCGGCTGATATGCTTTGTTGTCTAAAGCCTCGAGCACTTCGACAATCTGGTCTCTTTCAGTCTCATAATCCCTCTCCTTCGCATCTATCCCCAAATTCTTCTTTCATTCTGGTCCAGTCCACACGGTGACCGATGTTTTCAGATCTTCAGATTTTGAACGGTCTTCCCTACTTCTTGAGTCAATTTCTGAGCAGCCTCCATTCTTTCTTGTAAGTAAACCCTCAACTCTTCGGCCATTATTGCAGACAGACAGAGAAATAAACGGAGAAAGAAAGGGTGAGGAAAGAGAGAGAAAAAAAGGAACGGATAAAGAAAGAGTGAAGAAAGAAAGAGAAAACAAGGGAGAATTGTTTTTGAATTTTTTTTTCTTGAAAAATATGAAAGAGGTGGTTTAGGGGAAGTATTTAAAGATTTTTGACTGCGAGAGCAACAAAAATAACCGTATTTCCGTTGCTCTGTAACTGCTTAACTTTCAACTGGGTAATTAGTTAGTAACTTTTTTTATTATGAGATAGTTGGAGATTTCCCATCTCATTTGTTTCATGTTGCCTGCTTCTGCTTCAGATGGAGATAAGACTCGCTGAGCTATTTAATCCTTTATCAGCACCCTACTAGTTGCACGGTATTGTTCCGCAAAATAATTTTTATATAATTTTTTAAAAACTTTATCGAGCATGTCTACATAAATTTCAACTATTTTGATTGGGTAATTATTTATGCCATGTATCTAGTGCTTTGCCCGAGACACTACGACAGTTTATGTATAGAAATTGATGACTGATCCAGAAGGACGCTGTGACCGCTGATGATCTATATACCTGATGAAAATCCACCACTTAGCAACTTTACTTATGTTTTATTTCTGTGGTCAGATTTTGAGATGGATATGAATGGCAAAAGCTTTCCAAGGGACCTGCAGTCTTGTCTGTTGTTAAGTGTTGAGAATTTCTTGCTTCCACAAACAAAGAAGCTTGGAACTTGTTATACTAGACTGGTATGTGTAACTTCTGATTGATATGTTACTATATTTTCTTTATTTTCCTTTGAATCAACTTTTTGCAGAGCCCCTTTCATTGTATCATTTTAGAAAGCACAAAATGGATGTGAAAGGAAAACTGTAAATTCTGTGATATCAAGAGCTTGAAATATCAACTAAGGAGAAGATATTAGACTAGCTTTATAATGCAGTCGTTCTTCTTATTTTTTTTTAAATATTGAGATCTTATATAGCTTTATTATCATAAATTTTACAGCTCAGTGTCACTGTTTTTTGTTATGTTTCCAAACGATAACGTTCCACTTGGCCTCTGGTTTGGTAGAATCATGCTCAAATTTCTTTTTGAGACTCAACTGATGGAAATTTGGGATTTGCACCCTCTTATTGTCTTTTCAGAAACATAAAAAAGAAGGAACATGCATTGTCTTTATTAGTTCTGTTCATATTCAATTTAGTTCTTGAATTTCTTTTACGTACTTGTTAGGTTGGATTGCTTTGATTTCATTCAGAATTTTCCTTTAGTCATGAGAATTTTTGGGCCAAGATATGAACGCAAAGCATCTTTTTTCTTCTTTGTTTTTGAATACTGCAATATACTAATGCATAATGGTATTTGCAGGCAGAAGAGCTGGTTTGGAATAGTGTGGTGCTTGATTAACAGTATGCTCATCCTATAGATCCTTTTTACTGCAAGATTTTTGTGTACTACCAGCTCTACTATCATTTACCTCCTCATGACAGATTTGCTTGGGCAATTGATGTAAATTGCCAGGTTGGATAATCTACTTATTTATTTATCAAGTTCAGAGATTTCCAATTGTTTGATCATTGTGTATGTATGATTGTTTTACTTAGATTTCCAATAGTTTGATCATTGTGAATGTATGATTGTTTTACATTTTTTATCTGTTGTTGACTTGTTGTAGTGGTGGAATGACTGGATACATTTGGTTATGTGAGAGAAACGTGTTGAGAGGCCTTGTTGCTTCACCTGTCAGGGGATTGCCAGACATAGAGAGTAACCAAGTTTTGTAAGTTCCCTTTTCCTATTGTTGTCCCCAGACATAGAGAGTGACCCAGTTTTGTTAGTTTCCTTTTCCTATTGTTGTTTGTGAATAATTCTTTTCCTAATTAGGCCTTCTTGTTTTTTCTGCGGAAATTTTACCCATCTAAATCGTCAAAAGTCATAGACACATCCCAGAACCTCCCAAGGTTGTGGTGGTGACTGATAAGTATATTTGCTTTGGATCCTTGCATAACTGTTATTGCTTACTTGTAATGAACTTATAAGGAGATACAAAACTTGTATTTATATCATATGGGTAGTGCTGCACTCTATAAATTAGTGGAAGCGTGTGTTACATAGTGTAGTTGGATCTTGATAATTTGTGTTTAATAAACTAGGGTTTTTACTGCAAACATGAGATTTTTTCTAACAATTAATTAATAACATACTTTTGGCTCAAAGAACATGACGCTAGTTTCTCTATTAAGTAGCTGCTAATGCATACTTCCATGTTTTAAGATGTTGGAAGGACTTCTACTCCCTTCGTATGGGATTAGAGTTGAAATGGACTCAAGGTCCACATATTCTCTGCTGGTGCTGAGATAGTTTTGTCATTTTTTTTGGTTGACTTGTGCTATCTTTGTGTGGAAAATTTTATGTTTTATACATCGTTAATGTTCCACAACTTCTTCCAATATATGGTGAAATGTGACTTTTGTGATTATTGCAGATTTTAAGCCCAGTGGCATTAAACAATTTCCTACCGCATGGCATGAAGACAGTAGTCAGTGCCAACGTGACACAGAGAGGTGAGGACAATGGAATTTGTTATGAGTCTTGTTTACTGCTTACAATGTACCTAGGTGGAAGTTTGAATTAGGTTTTATCCATACTGTTGGTGAATAACGGTGATATATTGGCGGCAAAGAAATACAAAAAGCGGGGGAATGCAGTAAAATCTGAAAGCAGTTTCTAAGTTCATTATAGGGAATCTGAAAGTTGAAGGTGAAATTGGTATTGTATGTAGCTTGGCACTTTACACTTTGCCTTAATGTCTTTATATTGATTATTATGCATCTGTTTTACAGGCCACATAGCTGGCCCTATGATGGGAGAAGCGGATCATCTTCTTGTCAAAAACATACCTAATTACAAACCTAGTGGTTCTCCTTGATTATCAGAGCAACCAAATCATATTGGAATTTCTCAGGCAACTAAATCATATTGGAATTTCTCAGGCAACTATGGTGTTGGCAGGGCAGGTCCAACCGGCAGCTACACAGTTGCCAGACCAAGACCAGCTGGACCCCTCAGGGCATGCTGACTATCCAAATTTTAATTATGGAAATTACAATTATCTTCAGGGCATGATGGGTAACCCTAGAGCTCCGTTCCCTCCAATGGTATGCAAGGCAACAGACAGACAACTCGAGGGTGCAGGAGGGATTTCAATACCATGAACAGTACTATGACTTTATGACTGAGATGTCTCTTGTAAATTTATCGTGTATTTGGAACCCGAAAAGCAGCAGAAGTGAACAGGGGAAAGATGGATGATCCAATGAATGGCATATATTGGGCGAGTTTTAAGAAAGGTGGGCGTGCCGTTAATTAATCATTTAAGTATGAATGGATGGAACGAATTTTAGTTAGTGTACGGGGTGTTGCCCTTATCTAGGAACCTATTTTGTTTTTTTCTAACATCTTCATCCATCAAAATTCACGCTCCCTTCATTCAGAAAATGTTAACGGAGATATAAATCTAATACAAAATTTAATTGAAAAAAATTAGAGAAAAATTCGGATAGTTATAAAAAGAACAAAACTAAACATCCAAACAAATTATCCTAGAATCAACAACAGCAAATTGAGTCGTGTGGAAGGTACAACTAATTCAATATCTTTCCATCACATATCTTACCTTAGTTGAGGAAGTTGAATCCAAAATCTGAACAAATCCTCCGAATCCCAGTCATAAATTTCTAATAACTCCTGTGGGTATCGAGTTCTGCCTTCTACTTCAAGTCCCTCATAAATTTCTAATAACTCCTGTGGGCATCGAGCTCTGCCTTCTACTTCATGTCCGTTGTCGCCACACCAATGTATTGTATTCCTGAATTCACTTATTAATAATTCTTCTTCTGCTTTCCGTACTTCTGTTTTCAGTGGATAGAATAGTGAAGTATCACCTATGAACAATGCTCCATCGAAACATTCTGTTTCAAGCCATTTCATCTGCAATCGATCCCACTTGAAAACAATCCATTCCCTGCTAAAAAAATAACGATGTTCTCCAGATCCTGCTATCAATATATCACCGTTACGGTCAATCAATCTACCACCATAATAAATAAAATGATCTTCACTGGAAGGAAATGGTTATACTTTCCAGTCTTTCGGTGCAACGTTGAAGGCCCCCACTAAACTCTTGTAGAAGCAAGTAGTATACAGAATGCCATCTATATATTCTATGTCACTAGTTCTAGAATATTCTTCACCAACATCGAACGAAAACTCAGACCATCTTCCGTCTCCTCCAAATCTATAGATGCCGATATAAATCTTTCTGTCGCAATTACTCACTGCAAATATCTCACAATCCGAAGAAACCGGACTCGTTGTAAATGTTGCTTTACTACAATCTCTGTGAAATTTCGGAACTTGGATTATCTCGTCAGCAAACGGAGAATAGAAGAAGAAGGAACGGCAGACAAGGACTCCAGTCCCTTCGCCGAAAAGTATCCAACCATGTTTTGAAGCAACAACAACTGAATTGAGCAAAAGTCCACTCGTCGTAATACTGGTGTCAATGGTGTATTTTCTTTTGTGAAGAGGGTCGAAGAGGTAACATGATTGTGTGTGCTTTCTTCTGCGAGGAGGGTTGAACAGGTAAGATGATTGTGAATCGATGGCGATCATCCATGGTAGTTTATCTGGGGATTTAACTCTCCCTTGAATGTTTGTTTCTCGCCAACCATTGCATACTCCCCGGAAACGTACCTGATCCACATAGTGAAGACGATTCAAGATTAAGCATATTATGTCCTCAGGAAGATTGGACCATGACGACCACAACTGTATGTCACTCATCTTTCTCCTTTTCGCTGCGTTCAGATCAGCCATGGCAAGTTGAAGAAAGAGCCAAACTAGAATGTGGTTGTATAGATTTCGCCGAGTTGGTACTACACAAATTTATATACACACAGGAATTCCTTGTCCTTTTCCTTTTGGGATAATGAAGTTTTTTTTTTTTTTATCGTTTTTACTTTTTATCAAATTCTAAGTAAAAACTTAATTTGAATTTGTATCAATCACGTCTGACGTCTCTAATTTCTAACTTCTAGTAAAATAAAATAATTTACCATAATCAAAATTTGTTCCAATGATATGATAAGGGCGCGCTTAAAATAAGTGATAAAGTTATATTCAGAATTTAAAAGGACCAATTTGATAATTATCATCCTAACTCCAGTCTTTCTAGGATTTTGCTTACTTTGGAAACGGCTGGAAATTTTCATCCAAAATCTACGAATAAGTCGTTCCTCTGCTGGGCTCCGGTTAGGTACATGGGCCGAATCACAATATCCGGCCCGGATCGTTATCTGAATCTACTGCTTGCAAATCTTTGACGCCTGCCCCCCTTATCCAACTCTCTTCCGGAAACTGCATATACTCTGCTTCCATGGATTCTCTTTATTTCTCCCCCACCCAGCAACACAACAATTGCAACGTCAACAGAACCTGAAAGGCCAAGCTTTTTCCGTACATTGTCAAGCAAAGAGAAAAATCAACCGTAAACACAAACAAAACTTGTCATTAATGGCTTCTGCAACAACAAGACCCACCTTTTCTTTTCACCTCTCGCAAACTTCTCTTCCAAGACCACCCAAATCCCACTTCCCTTCGACAATTGTCTTCCCCAAGAAATCCTCAAAATCTCTTTTCATCCCTCTCTCCATCGATGTTTCCAAAGAAGACAAACCGCCCACTTCAGACCAGTCCGTCGAGTCCAATATTCCACCCCCATCACCAACTTCTTCTTCTTCTTATTCTGCTGCCGAAGAAGAGCAGGAAAAGTTTGATAAACGTCGTTTAGAAGAGAAATTTGCAGTCCTGAATACGGGAATATATGAGTGTAGGTCTTGTGGGTATAAATATGATGAAGCTGTCGGTGATCCTTCATATCCTGTACCACCTGGTTTTCAGTTTGACAAGTTGCCTGAGGATTGGAGATGTCCTACTTGTGGAGCAGCAAAGAGTTTTTTCGACAGTAAGAGTGTGGAGATTGCGGGGTTCGCGCAGAATCAGCAGTTCGGTTTGGGTGGAAATACGCTTACTTCTGGTCAGAAGGCTGTGTTGATATATGGTAGCTTGTTGTTTTTCTTCGTGTTGTTCTTGTCTGGTTACTTTTTGCAATGACAAAGTTGGGCAAATTGGGTCTGGTAAGATTTTGGTGGTGGCCTTTTTTGGTTTGCGGTATGTTATATGAATTTATGATGTCTTAAATGTTAAGATTAGCGTATATACAAAATGTATTGATTCTGAAAGCTCTATTGTTCACTATGGAAATTGGTGAATTTTAGTTCTGTGTTTGATGCAAAATCTATCAGGTGCTTTAGATTTGATTAATCGTGATATATATTGCTGTTCTTCTGCAAAACTGTATTCTTCAATAATGGTGTAACAAAAAATGAATAAGAACCGATTGAAATTCAACTTTGGTTGCTTTCATTTAATTTCTGTTGTGCCAAGTTTGTCACTTATCGTCTGGTCTTAGTTTAAAATCTTGAAGAGAATGCTAGCTAGCTTAGCTGGTAAAATCTTCTAAATGTTATCCCAAGGACGTGAGATTAAGGAAATATTACCCTGTTGTATAGCCTCACATTAGTAAGTATTCATAGACAACTAATGAGCATAAGGTTTGGAAAACCATGAAAGAGGGCTGTGCTTGATAATGTTATTTGCATAAATGAAAATCTGCCGCATCAATCTCATAAGTGTCTCCAAGTTTTCAGTTATTGTTCTTTGTTCTCTTTGTCATTCGATCTCTCCATCTGTAAGTGGCAATTTGAAACATTGCTCTTGTAGTCTGGAAGTTATGTGGCCTGCATAAGTCATACTCTACAAAGGAAGTGAATCTCATAATTCTGTCAATCTTGCCTTTGGATATGTAGTTTGCAGTGGGTATCAGCTAAAACTCTTGTACCATAATATCTTTAGCTAATGCTCACAGAAGACAAATCAAGAAAGTGAATGAATTTGTTGCAATGGAATCATAAGATAATACCAGTCCTGAGTACCATAAGGACTTGCTGTTACATGATAATTTTTGAAGAGATTGGCTCATTTTCTTGTATTTCATTAACACAGATTAGACTTATGCAGTATCATCTGGTGTCTAGAAATCTATGTGGTGAGTTGGTTAGTTTTGCTCCCTAAGTTATTAAAGGTATAATCTTACATGAACTTGGCTAAAGCCTGAGAGCCAAGGAAAAGTTCAAGGCTTACCTCGAGGTATTTCAACTGTATCTTATCATTTGTCTTACAACTAGCAAAACCTGTGTTTGATTGCAACATAATACAGCTGCCGAGAGTTCCCCGATTTTGCATTATAGTTCACAGGTTACATTTTAATTTCTATTCATATTTAGATTTGTCAAGTTCATGTTTATGATTGCAGCTGTATTGATACAATTGCTGTATATTGACGCAGCCCAAAACTTACAAAAGTTTGATAGACATGCGAGATAACATAATAATATTTGTTTCTGGTGTATGAGCTAACAAAAAGAGTATCTGTTGCTAAGTCTTCACCCACTTCACAATGTGTTGAAGGAGGGAGGAGATTGAGGACCAGATACCTGAGCTTCTTCTTAGAAATGTAGCTGCAAAATATGTGAAGGAGCGACTGCAAATTGGGTAAGTTTGTGTAAGTCTCACCAATAAGGAAACTCAAACTCTTACAAAAGAAAATTGCGTTAGTTTGTGTTAAGTTTGAGATTGAGACAGTGCAGTATAAACTAGTTTGGTCTTTTCAATACATATACTCTTAAACGATATTGTTAAACATGTGATAACGAAGATTTTAATCAAATAAGATAGAACAGTCACGATTATTGCCGTTAATTTCAAAATATGTTGGGCAAATTATTAGTAATTTATTCACGTTACAACATAATATAAATGTAAATTTTGTCAAATTCTACAAAAATTCGAATATAAATTTATTCCAAATTACTAAACTAATAAATATTAAACATTTATCCAATCGCTGAAAAAGGTTAATGAATACCAAATCTAGATATCGATTCCAATTTTCATATCTTATTTAAATCACCGAACAAAATATTCAAAAGAATAGGAAATACAACAAAAATAAGAAATTACGTGGGAGACAAGTGCATACGTGTCAAACTTTGATTGGAGATAACAACAAAGTCCTGAAGTGTTAAAAGAGTTACCACGACACAACGGTTTCGAAGTCATACATGTCATACTGCATCTGTAATTTTAAATTTTATTTTTTTTATTTTATTTCGGAGAAAATGTTATACTGTACTTTGCTCTGTCAAAAAGTTTCCATTTCTTAACCAAATTTAGGACAACAAACATACATCGAAACCTGCCAACGTTAATAGACAAAGCCCGCCTTCTTCTTCTTCAATCGTCAATCGCTATAATCCCCCTGGGATCTTTCAAGCTGGTCTTATTTCGATCCAAACGTTCTGAGTTCTTCTATCTTTCTCGCCTTTTTTTGGTGAAACCCTAATCACAACTGTCGCAGATCTAGTAATTGGCCCGTATTTCTTGCAGATTAACAGATCCGAACTCATCCCATTGAAGGTTCTTCTCATCTTTTCATTTCTCTGCAAGAAGTTCTTTTTTATTGTCTGAGTTTTTGATTAATGACAGCAATCATAATTATGTTTGTGTTTGTAATTTAAATTGATTTTGCTGATGGGTTAGATTTTTGTTTGAAACATAAAGTTTGTTGCTTTATCGCTTTGCATGTAATATATGTGTATCTGTAAAGTTTTGTTGAACATAGTGGGATGTTGTTTGGTTGTTTGTATTTTTCTTAATATTTTTCAATTTCTGATGATACGTTGTGTTTGGATTTGGATTCTGCTTGTTGATAGGTTGATAAGTATTTGCAGGGGAAATTAGTTACAAAACAAGGAGAAGATTAAGGTTAGGCTAGATCACAAAAATGGCAGCTCCTGTGCCTCCAGGGGCACCGAGGCAACAAACTCCACCGCCACCAAGCTATAATCCTAATTTACAACCAAACCCTAATTCGTTGTCCGATAATTTCCAAAATTTAAATCTAAACCGACCGGTTTCAATGCCCAATTCAGCTCCTAGACCTTCCCCATTTGCCCAATCACCCCCATTTCCTTCAGCAGCCCCTTCACCAATGTCCGGCCGGGGCGCACCACCACCTGGTGCGGTCTTAAGACCGACGGGATCACCGCAAACCTCATTGCCTCCAAATGTGGCTTCGGTCAGGCCCTCTGGGCCACCTGCTGGCCAGTCTTTGCCGTTTGGGTCCAGACCTCCTCCTGGGTCTTTGCCGTCTCCAATGGGTGGCAGTGGTGCCATGGGAGCTCCTATATCTGGGGTGCTTCCAGCTGGTGCTTATCCACCTTCAGGTTCATTGGCTCGTCCTGTTGCCCCACCACCCGGGGCTAGACCAGTTGTTCCTCATGCATCCTCTTCACCCTTGAGTAGTGGTTTGAATGCACCCCCTTCTAGTGCACCAGTTGGCTTGACAAGTAATGGGCCAATGGGATTTGTGGCTTCAGGTGGACCACGTTTTCCCCCGGCAGGTACTGCACAGCAAACTCCAGCACCACCTGTTGGTCCTTCATCAATTATGACATCAGCTCGGTCTCCTCAGCAGTCTCCAAGTATGCGGTTTCCTCCTGTGCAGCAGTCACCATTCACATCAGCTCCTCAAAGCGCACCACCGTTCCCGCCTCAAAGCGCACCACCATTTTCAGCAGTTCCTCAAAGCGCACCACCGTTCTCATCGGCTCCGCAAAGCGCACCACCATTCTCATCAGCTCCTCAAAGCGTACCACCTTTTTCGGGTCCACCATCATTTCCAGCAGCATCTCCTCAAGGCCTACCTCCTCAAGTTTCTCCATTTGCGCCACAGACATGGTCTGCTCGGCAGGTAAGCCTTAAAAATTCATGTTTCGCCTTTATAGACTCCTAAAGAATTATGGTTGATGTATTAGATCATATTGTGGTTACATTCTGTTATCTAAGCATTATGTAGGTATATGAGAATGCAGAAATTAATTATTGTTAATTGTTTCTATTCTTTTACTTAAAATGCATGTTTTGATTGATGGTTATCAAAATTAATGTAGATTTATAGTGTAAGAAGTTTGAATTAGAGTATTTCCTATTATACTGCTATTTATCAGAATTCAGGGATAATCTTTATGCATATAATATTAACTGCTGATTTAGCAGAGGGCATGTGATACCCCTTACGAGATGGGGAGAAGAATTTACAGTCAATGAAGTATAATTACAAGATGTACAATAAGCAGAACTCTTTTTGTTCCTTTAAAAAAAAGGGAGAATATACCAAACAACAAATAGCTAGTAAGGGAAGGAAGGAGAGTGCTTGCATTTAGTTATATCTTGTTGATCTATATCCAGAGGTCTATGTCCTAGTGGTTCCATGTATCAAACTTGTTCACATTTCTGGTCAAACATAAATTTAGTTCCCATCTCCATTTTGGTTACGAAAATTTTGTATTATGTAACGGTTAAGGTTAACTGAAGCATGGACCTTTTGGTGATCAGAAGATTCCCTTGTGATGATTGTATTCATGTTTAGATATGTTGTGCCAATGTGGATAGGTTCCTGTTTTAACATCTATAAAATTTTGGGCCAAACTACATGAGCATTTTTCATAACTAACTGCTATTAAATGAGTCTACAGTGCATGGGACTTTATATGTTCTTCTTTTCTCTTTGATCAATGTTCTGGATTTTAAACTTTTTGAATTGCCTTAGGTGGGCCCATCACCATCAATTCCTGGGTCAGTACAACCACCTAGAATGTTTGGGATGCCTCCACCATTGCCCACTCAATCTATGACAAATATGCCTCCCGCTATTGCTCAAACTGGAGCCCCGATGGCAGCATCATCGAAGATAGATCCTCAACAAATTCCTCGGCCTGTTCCCAGTTCTGTGGTGGTCCTTTATGATACTCGTGAAGGAAATCAGGCCAATCCTCCTCCGGTACTTTATTTGTTCTTGAACTTAACTAGAAAAAATTACTGAATTTTTCTGGTTTCTATTTATTCGAGTTTGTGTTGCTTTTTTTTTTTAATTTTTTTTTTAAATAACTTAATGCCATCTCTTTACTAATTACTGTATGAAATTTTGAAGCCTGCAACAAGTGAATACATTGTTAGAGACATGGGTAATTGTAGTCCACGCTACATGAGATGTACCATTAGCCAGGTTAGAATCAAGTTTTGAATATCTGCGTTGAAATTATTTTGCTTTCCATAATTCTTTTATGAACTACTACTCTTTTGCATTGAAGAACACATAACTTATGATCTAATATGGATTCATTTCTCAAACAGATTCCATGTACTAATGACCTTCTGACAACATCAGGCATGCAGTTGGCTTTGTTAGTTCAACCTTTGGCTCTTCCTCATCCACAAGAGGAGCCTGTCCAAGTAATGCTTGATATTTTTCTTCTCTTATACTTGTAATCTAATAGCTTACATGTACTTATTTTTTTGTTCTTTGAGAAACAAGAATGCTTCTCTGTTCATTGGTATGTGAATCATAAATTTATATATGAAGCCCATAGTTTTGCTAAGCCTTTGTTTCAAATTTGGGGCAGTTCTGAGCACTTAAGGAAGAACCTGACTTGTTCTAGTACGAAGTTTCTGTTATTTGCTCTTGAGAAAGTTAGGTTTTCCAGCCCATAATTGAATTGGTTGAGAGGGAAAAATTGCTTTTTATAATGAGCATTATTTTTTTGGTATTCCTTTAGAGAGAAGATTGTTTCATGGAATAACACTGCTTCTTTCAGAAGTGTATGAGGTGGATAATACGATGTTACTTTAAAAATAAAGCCGAATCACATGCCATAATTACATGAGTTCTCTTTTATTTACAAAGTTTCATCAGTTGTTGCAGCTGCTTGCTAAACTGTAACAGTTTAAGAAAAAAGTATATTTTCTGCAGCGTATATAATTTTCCTTGTTATAGGTAGTAGATTTTGGAGAAAGTGGTCCCGTTCGATGTTCTCGCTGCAAAGCCTACATAAATCCTTTCATGAAGTTCATTGATCAGGGAAGGCGGTTCATCTGCAATTTGTGCGGTTAGTTATATAATCATTGTATCTTGCTATGTATCATTCTTATCATGTGTGTGTAGTTGGTTGTTTGTGTTTTACATGATGTAGAAGATGCCATTGAGATCGATTGTTGTCTTCTCCTCTCCCCACTCCCTCAAGTGAAAAAAGTATTTTGCATTGGGCACCTCCTGCTTTCTGTCAGGATTTGTTATATGCCCCGCTTCATTTTTCCTACTGGAAAAGTTACACACTCTTCTTTCTTTATTATTCATTACCTGCATTGGTTTGCAAATTTTAGGACTTGTTATCTATGATCAAAATGTTAGCTTATAATGACCTTTCAGTATGGACAAAGAAAAGATGGCTTGGATCCTGATTATCTGTTATAAGGTTAAATAGATTGTCTGATCACATGAGGAGGTTCTTGGAAATCTGGAAATTAAAGTTCCTATTTTAGTTATTGGCTTCAGAGAGGCCCTTATATATATGTTGGCAAATACTTTTGATCATATATGGGCATCAATAGCACTCTTGACTTTGCAGTATTCTGCCATCTGAACATTTGGTTACAGTTGGGGAGTTGGTGATTTTACAACATTGTTTCTCATTCTTCTCCTTTTGCAGGTTTCACTGATGACACACCCCGTGACTATCACTGCAACCTTGGTCCAGATGGTAGGCGTAGAGATGCTGATGAAAGACCTGAGCTATGTAGAGGCACAGTTGAATTTGTTGCCACCAAGGAATATATGGTTGGTTAAATTTCAAACCTGTGGGTCTTATAGGAAGATGTTTTCTTCTGTATTCTTCCACCAATTCTTTTAGTTTTTGTTCAATTAGACGTTCCAGATACTTCATATTTTGCATTTTAATGTTATGGCAGGTGCGTGATCCAATGCCGGCTGTGTACTTCTTCCTCATTGATGTATCCATGAATGCCTTGCAAACTGGTGCAACTGCTGCTGCTTGCAGTGCTATTAGTCAAGTTATTTCAGATCTTCCTGTAAGTTTTTGCTTATTTAACCATTTCAAATTTTGAATAAGTCTGGTTCAAAAAGGATATTGGGCTGCCTAGTCATTTAATTACTTTATACTTCAGTTGTGATAAGGACAATTTTCTAACTGGAATTTAATGTTTCTGCTGTTACAGGAAGGTCCTCGGACAATGGTGGGAGTTGCAACGTTTGACTCAACAATCCATTTCTACAATTTGAAACGTGCACTACAGCAGGTTACTTATAGTTGCAACTATTGCTCTCTTGAAAACTTTTTGACTTCTAAGTGCACTGATTGTTGTTTTTCTTCCAAGATATTGAGCTAAATTTTTTTTCCCCCTCACAGATCAAATAGTTTAACATTATAGTAATTGGAACATTGATGTTGAGTAATATACTTGCTATATTTTGCTCTATGTTATTTTGCAGTTAGCTTTGATATGCATGCAATTTATCAAAATGTTGAATTATTGTTAGTGTGCCATTATGCTTCTTTGTCAATAGGCTTTTCTCTCTATCTCTCTCTCCTTTTAATCTTCTTTGTCTTCTTAGCTATAACCAGCAAAAATTGAACAATATCTTGTTTTGTTAAAACATTTTATAAGAGGACAACCACACAAAACAAAAGATGTAATCACCATTTGGATCTTTAATAGGCGACTGTAATACCTGTACAACTTGTTGATTGGTCATGATACCCTATGTGCTAAACTTTTTGTTTAGTATTTGACCATCCTTTGTAAAATTTTATTTATCTGATTTTGATATTCATTATACATTTGCAGCCATTGATGCTCATCGTCCCTGATGTAGAAGATGTTTATACTCCTCTGCAAACCGATGTTATTGTTCCACTTTCTGAGGTAAGCTCCTTCGATTAATAGGCTATTTCATACTTTTGGTGGATCCTTGCAAGTTGTTAAGTCTAAAACAAACTTTTAATTAGTTCTCTGTTATTTGTTTTGATGAGGAATTTTCAATTGCCTTCCTGTAATATTGGTTCGTCCTTGTGTGGAATATAGTGTCGTCAACATTTAGAGATCTTGCTGGAGAGCATTCCCTCCATGTTCCAGAATAACCGAACTGCTGAATCAGCCTTTGGTGCAGCAGTCAAGGTATCCCCTTTTTTTCATAAACCTGTGCATGTTTGGTTGGCATTCTTGAACAGATATAGCTTTGTTTAGATTTCTCCTGAAAACAGGAAATATTTTTATGTCAGTTTTAGAGAGCATTTTTAGAATGGTTACTATATAAATTTCTGCGTGCTGTGTCTCCAAGAAGATGAATACATTTATTATATGAAATAATTGACTTTGTGCTACTTTCCTGTTCTTTCTTTTGAAGGAAACCATCTTAATGTATCAATTCATATTCTCTTGCATTTTTTTGCGCTGCTACCATGGTCTGTATGTATGTCGGATATAATGAGAAATTTTTTAGTATTCTGTAGAACATTTATTTGCATAGAAATGTTTCAAATCTCAATACCTGGTGAATATTTACACACTAAAAACCTCTTTCTTCCTATTTCAGGCAGCTTTCTTGGCAATGAAGAATACTGGAGGGAAACTTTTAGTGTTTCAATCAGGCAGGCTCATATTCTGTCTTGCAAGTTTCCTGTTATTTGTCCATTCAAATGTGTATTGTTGTAACGTAGTTGTTTATGTTTGCACATGATTCATATCAAGATCTAGAAACAGGGCTGTTTTCTGTTCTTATTCCTGTTCGTCTGAGGCTGTAAAATTATGCCAGTCCCTTTTTATGGGCAACCTGTTATTTTATCTCATGAGATCTTTTAGCGGCAATCAATTATGGAATGATTTGTAGTTTCTGATAGATGTACTTTATTCATACAGTTTTGCCTTCTGTTGGTATTGGAGCGCTTTCTGCTAGAGAGGCTGAAGGAAGAAGTAACATCTCGGCGGGAGAAAAGGTATGAATTTCTATGTTGTATTCTCCTGCCATCTGTATGTTCTTGAGTTTTAGTACAGCATATAATTGGTTTTTGTGCATGAGTATACGACAATTAGATGAGAATGGCTGACCATTATATTACTTGTGCTGACTCTTCCACTAGGTTCTCCTAGGTATGCAGCCCTTCATAGTAATGATTGACTTGATGTGATTACCAGAAACTGTTACTTTCTTTCTTCTCTCCAAAAGATCATAAAAGTAGCCACTATGTCCATCCACTGAGAGGACATTAACTGTGATTGATTTATTGGGGCCCTATGATTCTACATGTAGAGATGCTTCATAACTTGCCAAATAGATGACTTCATTAAGTACAAAACTGATCCTGTTTTCAAAAGTTGGCTTCAACTTTCTTTGCTTCCCACTTCTGTTTATAGTTTGCAGGTTTAACTTGTGCATCTTTTCCTCTTCTAGTGGCTGCCGGGCATTATAATTTTTGTTGCAAGGAACTTAAGAAGTTTACTGTGAGATTAAGATGTGAATTAGATAAAAAAATGAAAAGAAAGAATCAATGAGCAAGTTTTCCTGTACTTCCTATTCCTATTTCATTTTCATTGATGTAACTTTTTGGTTAAGCAGTTAATTCACTGTTTCCTTGATTGTTTAATATTATTTGCATGAATTGTTATGTTGTTATGTGCAATAAGAGATTCTAATCACTTGATTTTGGGTTGAAATTATCATGTTGTTTGTTGGATTTCAGGAGGCACATAAACTACTTCAACCAGCAGATAAAACTTTGAAGGCATTGGCAATTGAATTTGCAGAGTATCAGGTGAATTTCTTAGTAATTTCTTGTTACTTGGTTATGATTGTCAGATGTATATCAATTGTGCCATATGTATTGGTTGATATTTATAATGAGACTGGTAGTCCTTGAGAATGAATTTATGTGGTTCACTTTTTCTCTTTTTCAACATATTGCAGGTCTGTGTTGATGTGTTTATCACTACCCAGACTTATGTAGATATTGCTTCCATCTCTGTCATCCCGAAAACTACTGGAGGACAGGTATTGACTTTTTGATCTTGGGACGATATTTCTGAGAAACTGGCTTTAATTGTTGCTTCCTCTATCATCAATGCTGTGTCCTAACAAAAATTGAGCCCTAACCATTGCATACACTAAATTATGCTGCTTGTCTTCCAATTAATGACTGATGAGAGAAACCTAGAAAATACTGAGTCTTGTATTTACTTATATTTTACTTTTGTTAATATAAGCCAGCCAATCAAAAATGAATACCAGGATGTAGAACTTGAAATTTGTGAAGCTGCTAATAGGCATCTTATTGTTGCTAGCATAAAGATTGATTTTAGGGCCTATCTTCTACAATTTTAGGACATAATAGGACATAAAAAATTTATTAAAAGTTGCATACTGCTGTGCTTGCAAATCAAATTCTTACTCTTGCTAACATAATAAGTGTTTACTGGGATCTACCTTCTTTGGTTGTAGAACATTATATGTTATTAAAACTTACGAACCGCTGTACGCACTCATTCAAAGGCCTCTTACTGTTGCTACTGTAATGAGCGATTACTGGGACCTATCTTGTACAGTTTTTGGAAGTGACATGTTATTAAAATCTGCAATCCTCCAATCCTACACATCTCTCTTTGACCATGCTTGTAGCTTATGTGAAGATATTCATGGTTTTTTTCCTGTTTCCCCTTTTTCGCTTTTGTGACTTTTGGTTTCTGAATTGTGTAGCTAAACTACACATCTAAAAGATCTGAGTGACCTAATAAGGAATGTGGATTAAAAAAAAAAAAAACAAAAAGCAAAAGGAATGAAGAACTTGAATATGGTTTTTTCTCTCCTGCTTTTCCCTCCCTGCAACAAAACAAAAATATCTTTTTTGTGTTTGTGACTTATCATATAACTTTAAATGTCTCACAATCTTTCCAGGTATATTATTACTATCCGTTCTCAGCTCTTTCTGATCCTGCAAAATTGTACAACGATCTCAGATGGAACATCACAAGGCCTCAAGGGTTTGAAGCAGTAATGCGTGTCAGATGCAGCCAGGTTTTGTTTTTGGATGCTGAACTTTTGTTGTTTCTTCTTCACAATCATAAGATTATCGGTTTTCCATTTTCAGAATTGCTTTGTTCTGTAAATTAATATTGTTATAACCTTTTATAGGGTATCCAAGTCCAAGAATACCATGGGAACTTCTGCAAACGGATTCCAACAGACATTGACTTGCCTGCGGTTCGTATATTCTGTCAATATTCTGACTTTGATTATGTTTTATGCCGATGCTTTCGGTCCCTTATCATACATCATGTCACTAAGCCATGGGTTTTCTTGAATCATGCAACCCTAATTTAGGCCACTGTGGAAACTGACTTGGGGAGATTTATACTCTCCAAATGTTTGATTTTCACTAGCATCATACTGAATTCAAGATCACATTAATTGAAATGATATACCATTGCTGTTATTTTTAGGGACATATATAAGCCTTTCACTGAGTAGAAGCTATTGGTGTTGACATGATATTGTCTCCACCTTTTTAATGGTCTTGGTGCAGTTAATCAACAGAATTTACACCACTTGCTTCCATGTTTTACAACGACGGAGCATATTTTGCTCGCTACCTATGTGTCAAGTTTCTTACCCATAAGTCGTCCTGTTCATATGCAGATTGACTGTAACAAAGCTATAATGGTAACGTTAAAGCATGATGATAAATTGCAGGATGGCTCAGAATGTGCTTTCCAGGTATGATTTTTTTCCCCCTTTCTTGGGAAGAAAGATATAATCTAATTTTTCCACTATCTGTCAGTCTCTAATTGATATATTGCTTATGAACACATTTGTACAGTGTGTTAGCATTTCTGAAGATGACTTTGCTTATTCTTTGATTATGTTGTTCATTCAACAGTGTGCCCTTCTCTATACCACTGTTTATGGCCAAAGAAGAATTCGAGTTACAACTTTATCATTGCCATGCACCAGTAATTTAAGTAATCTGTACCGTTCAGCTGACTTGGATACACAATTTACATGTTTCATGAAGCAAGGTATTGATTCTATTTTTACGTTTGTTCTTTGCAGTCTTATTTCTACTTCCTATAAAATTCTGCTTTGAACATTAGCTCAGTCAGTGATTATCATTTTTCTTGCTTTCCAGCATCCATAATTATTAATGTGTTTAAACTCATTTTTTTTCCTTGAAATTTTCATCCATATTTGATAGCAACATCACATGCTGTTTTCCCCACTGGCACTTTTTGGTTGTGGATGAGCTCTAATTTGGCTGTTTCATTCTTTATCTGCTATATGTTGTAGCATTAGCATTCTTGTTATTTTATGTGATAAAAACTCATAGCTGCTCTTTTCCTTGATAAATTTACTTGGTTTGTAGCGGCAAGTGAAATTCCTTCCACCCCACTTGCAAATGTCCGGGAACAAATGATGAACCTATGCGTCAATGCTCTGGTTTCATACCGCAAATTCTGTGCTACGGTATCATCATCTGGGCAGCTTATTCTTCCAGAGGCTCTTAAGCTTTTGCCTTTATATACCCTTGGTAAATAATTTACTGTACATTAGTTTGTACTGTGGTATATGGATGTATTATGTCATTTAGTACTTATGTAAGGTTAACCATCTTTTATGCTGTATATTTTTACGTGTTCTCTAATACTTTTGTGTGAACATGAGCATGGTAACAGAACATCCATTCTTTAATTATTTTTCTCTCATTATTATCATTCATTGTCATTATTGTTCTCAGGGGAGGATTGAAAAGTGGGACATATGTACTAAGTTTAAATAGGTTAGGCATCTACAAAAATGGTTAAGATGAAAGTGTAACATTGCGCTGAAGATGCCTTTCATGCTTTACATATCAAGTAAATTGAGTTGAATGAAATTTTACATAGATTTATATTACTCTTCTTAAGTTTGTAAATTATTTTAGTGGTTTCAACTCTTCACTTCTTTTTTGTGGCTAGTAGTGTTTCCTGTCACTGAATATCGTTGTCAAACAAACTGTCTCTAACACAGGAGTTTCAAGTTCTGGGAAGTATTCTGTTTTTTCATCCTTTTTCTTTTCAGGATAACATCTGTTGAATATTTTTTTTTATTGTTCTTCAGCGTTAATTAAAAGTATGGGGCTGCGAACTGACGGGAGAATAGATGATCGGTCTTTCTGGATATCATATGTTTCCTCTGTTTCTATTCCTTTGGCGGTTCCATATGTGTACCCAAGGATGGTGCCTATCCATGACATTGACTCTAAGGTGATATTCATCACTATAGCTTATTCTATTCTTTGTAGTGTTCTAACTATCTTCCTGAAACCAATGTTAACTGTCTGCCATTTGCAGGGAGAAGATGGATCTCTTATTCCTCCATTCCTTCCTCTTTCTAGTGAGCATGTGAGTGATGAGGGAATATATCTTCTTGAGAATGGTGAGGATGCTTTAATATATATTGGGAGCTCAGTGGATTCAAATATCTTGCAACAACTATTTGGCTTTTCCTCAGTTGATGAAGTTCCAAGTCAGGTAGTTCAATCTTATCCTTGGAAAATATAATCTCTAACTAGTACTCTCTTTACTAGTACTCTCTTTATCAGTTTGGAGTAGTAGGTTGTATTCTTGCCTACTCCCACGGCTGATCACCAGAACCTGGCGTCTGAGAAATGCTTCCATTAGTACCGCACATATACTGGACTATTAGGAGACTTCAGCATGTCTTGAACTCTGGATGACTACATAGTTTCTAGCTCTTCTTATTCAAGTAGCTTACATTTTACAGGTATAAAATTAGAGGGTGTACTGAACCAAAATTTTAGATTTACTTCAGGGCGTGAACATTTCAATTTGCGGTCTATCTATTACATAATAAGCCAATAGTTGATGGTGCTAAGATTCATCCTTACTAGCTCTTTCGATAATCATGTGTTATAGTATTCCTGGTGATACTTGAAGTTGTGTGAATGGTGGATAAACCGTGACTGTTATTCTCAACAATGGAAATAGTTTTGCTGGGTTATGGCTTTTGTTATGCAAATTTTCATTATGTGACTAATAATTTGTTTATGCAGTTTGTGCTACAGCAATACGATAATCCATTATCAAAGAAGTTGAATGACGTGATAAATGAGATACGGCGCCAAAGATGTTCCTACCTACAGTATGACTGGTTTTTGCCTTTAGTTAATCAATATGACATAGCATGTTCAAATTTTATGTTGATTAATATCAATGTCTCAATTTGATGCCATTACTCAGTAACTTTTGTCTTTTATCTTCTTTCAGTTTAAAGCTTTGCAAGAAAGGAGATCCTTCAGGTCAGTATATTAGAATACCCCATTTCTGCTAGATAAGAAATTATCTGCAATGCAACTACTATGTGTTAACAACCATATCTTATTATCCCATCCACTCACCTATGTCAAATCAATACTCCTTATACATGTCTCTCGGTGTTTGGAAAAGTATATTATATTTCAGCATTCCTAGTGAAAGATTATATCTTATTCAAGGAAATAATATCATATTTTGATTTTGATTTATTTAATTAATTAATTTACAGGAATGCTGTTCTTCTCATATTTGGTTGAAGACAAGATTCCTACCGGCGGGCAATCATATGTCGAATTTCTGATTAACATCCATAGGCAAATTCAAGTGAAAATGTCTTGATCATTTGTTATGTTAGCAAAGCTTTTGATAGAGCGCGCAGAAAAAGCCAGAATGGATCTCAAACGCAACAGGAGGAAAATTCAATTTTTGTTGTGTATGTGGAGCTGGAAAGCATGATCAGCAAGGTTTTGCAATGAGGGTGTGTTAGCCTAGCCTAAGCCTAAGCCTAAGCCTAAGCCCAAGCCTATTATACATGTACGATTAACGGCGTTGGTAATAAAAGATTCGAGCTTATATTTTATTTATTTATTTATTTATTTTTGTTTGTCGTTTTCCTCTTCCTTTCATTTTATGCAGAAAAGAAAAAAAGGCGGGTGAAGGGAACAAACAATATGTAACAGATTGATTTGTGTTGCCAGTTTGAGATAGGATCAAAATTGTGTCTTTGCTATTTTTATATACATTTTTGTGAAAGTACATACAATGATAATATTATGTTAAATGAATTACAAGTTTCACAAATATTGATCAATAGAAACATTCGGTTTGGTTTGGTTTGGTTTGGTTTGGTTTTGTATTTGCAAGTTTTAAGTTATTGGAGCCAAAATCGATGATCTTGAAATTTTAGAAGCATGCAAGAAATTCAGGAATTGGTATCATTGACCTACCAAATGAGGAATCTGCGTTTAGTTTAATTAAGAATGCGTTCAATACGTTTTTGTCAACTCAATGTTTTGAAAAATTTTTCGTTTACAGAACATACCCCTCTCTGTAACTTATGAGTTCTATTTCTTTCTCATTTCTCAACAATTTATTGATTCCTAACTTTTGAGTCAAATGTTAGAAATATCAAATCGATTTTTTTTTTTTTAATATTTTCCTTTCTTCTTGGATATGATGACGCTACATCTGAAAAAATTAAAATTAAAATAAAAATATAACATTCGTTTTACGGTTGTCATTTTCATATTATAGTTTTTCAAGCTGTATTAGTTGTCGTGTCAGTGGCATTCATTCTTGAATTCTAAAATATTAAGTCAAAAATATAACTTTTTTTTCTCCTATTTTTCATGTTTTGCTTTAGAAAAACATGAATTGAAAAACAATAACAATGCAGATTGCAGAGGAAACACGGGGACTGCCTAAGGGGTTAAAGTGTTGTTTTTCTTTTAATTACAAACTTGAGGAAATCAATAGAGTGGAAACTTGGCCTTGGTCTTCTCAAAAACCTGTTCTGCAATGACAGCACCAGTACCATCTGCTTTTTTGATCTCCATGTGAGCCTTCTGATAAAACCCAGTTCCTCTTAATGCATCCGCAATGAAATCATCAAACCCTATTGCTATTGCTGCTTCTGCTTTTGCTCCATAAACCAACCTCTGTATGTCAAGAAAAAAATCAATCAAAATTTCTGATAATTTGCAACCTGAAAGGTTGAAGAAAAATTAAATTGGATGCAATAAAATTTGACCTTGATTCTTGATAGATGAATGGCACCAAAGCACATTGGGCAAGGTTCACAAGAGGCATATATTTCGCAGTCTGAAAGCTCAATTTGATTGAGTTTCTTGCACGCCTGAAAGAAAGAGGTTGATTTCAATCATTCGAACGAAATGCATACGGGTCAAGGAAAGTTATAGACTATTCAGTGTAACGCAACTTTAGAAGTAAAAATAAGGCAGAAAACAAGTTTACGCATCACTTTGCAAACCCAAAAATTTTGGGCTACTTGCAAAACAGTTAGAGGAATTACAAGATGTTGATCAAAAGCTTAGCAACATGGCATTAGAATTGGATGAGAACAGGACAGAAGATGCAGAAGAACCGTTCGTATAAATCTAACCTCTCTAATTGCTGTAACCTCCGCGTGTGCAGTTGGGTCAGTATTCTTCAACACCATGTTGTGACAGCTTACGACTACTTCATCATTGCGAACAACAACAGCACCGAATGGGCCTCCATCTCCGCATTCAACACCTTTATATGCTTCTTCAACAGCTCTTGTCAAGAATTTGTGGTCTCTATCCTTTACAACTGACATAACAATAACCAAAAACCAAATTGGAATAATAGCCTCCTTCAACAAATAGAAAACTAAACTTTTCATGCATAATTAGGAAAAAGTTTTTGACGTTGTCCCATTAAGATCTAGGACTATGAAAAATGATAAACTTGTGATCCCAAAGAGGCTTAAATATAGAATTTATAATTGTTGTCCTCATACAGTGTCATTTTGTAGCTCTGACAACCCGAAATGGGAAGCAGATTATGCTCCACTGAGTACAAACAAGAATAATACAATAATGAGCATAAAAACATCAAAATTAAACTATTTAAATTGTAAGAAGAACAAGCAGACATGAATTTTGAACATCTTTTAACATCTTTATCATATAGACATAAAATTTCGCGTTACCTTCTGGGTGACCAGGAAATGCAGAAGCAACAGGAATAGCTCCATCTTTAGTTTCTACCACTGTCGAAGACAAACAGGGCAAAACAGAAACATAGTATTTGAATCACTCAGATTCGTTGGAGTATGAAGCAAAATGTTCTCTGCTAAAATTCTATAATTATAAGCATAGCCTCTGATAGATTTGCAGCAAAAAAACATAAAACAAAGTGATTCCATCTATATCCAATTCTAAATGGAGCCATGCAATCAATTATATCCAATTCTAACCATGAAAATTGTCGAATGCATATGCGCAATATAAACTGCAAAGATCAAGCATACCGGACAGAAATAAATACAAAGCCCAGTGAACAAAAATAAAGAAAGAGGATCAAAAGCATACCATTAGCATCTTCCATGATCGAAATTTAAATGAAATGGGTAGTCAAGAATGGCTATGAAAGAAAGAAGAAACGTGTAATGAGAACAAGGAAAACAGAGCCACGAGTTACTGCCTTATATAATAATAATAATACTTCCCCACGAAAGATTAAGACGAGAAGGAATCTTCGTTTGCTGATTCACTCTTGTTTCTTTGTCTGAAAACAGACGTGTCAGTTTCAGAATTATCCGGAGTCGCTGTGGATAGTTAGGATAACAGTAAAAACTCTTGTACGAGTAACCGGTTACGGTTACTCGTACAAGAAAAATGAATTTAGTCTTGTTTTCTTCTATCACTGGGAGTTTCTCCGAATTTTGTTTTCGGGGTCAGTTTGTGGTATAACGATGGTAAATTTGTTGTTGCTAAAAAGATTAACAAAAAAATTATAAGAATATAACTAGAAAGTTTGATAAGTGCTTAATGAATTGATTTACGACCTACCAAATCTAATATTATTATTATTATAGTTTGTTTTACCTAACAATATTTTGCACCAATTTAGAGCCACAGATACTGACCAAATAAGCAGTTGGAAAACGGTTTATGACCTGGGTTCCTTTTGGCTTTGGTTGCTTTTTAAGTAAGAAAATGGAGTCGTAATATATGGATTAGGTTTCTTTGGGAAACGCTCAGTTCGGATTAGTTTTTTGATTAATTGATAAGATCTTTTATAATTTCTAAATTTATAATTTCACCCAAAATTTAATATTAGGTACCAATTTGATATGTTAGATCCTAGTCTAACGCCTTAGATTATATGGAGGAAAAATGAAGATAATATATTATAGCGCATGAAGTAATTGAGAAACATTAGGGTTGGGAAGCCATTTTCGTGTAAATAGGCAAAGCAGTGGGAAAAGTTATTATCAGCGGAGTACTCTTCTAAAAGTAAAGTTGCAGGTAACTCTGCTAGAAGTTTATCATGACATGCGAAAGACCGTTGGGGTTCGGTAACAAACCACTTATATCTGATAACGTAGTTTGAATTCATTATAACAATTGTCGAAACTTCGCTTGTCCAAAAAGTTAAAATAACGGATTGCGTTTTTTTAATTTTTGTTTCCCCCTTAGAACAGGTTTACTATGCGCTTTACGAACAGCTGCAGCTTAAGGCTTCCAGCAACTATGACTAATGAATATTTTCAGAACCCAATTAATCCTCGATCAAAAATTCCACGCACATTTAAAAGGATTAAACCAAAGCTTTAGAGTTTCAATCATCCAGTTTGTTGGAACAGCGCAATGCTGCTGAACCAACCAAAGAAGCCTGACAACATTTGAAATCACATGAATTGATCAAAGACAAATGTATTACTACTCAGGAGTCTCAAAATCTGACAATATAACTAAACATCAAATAGCATCAAAATCCACAACACCATAAGATTCCATTTCAGAAACAACTAAACCAAAAAAGGACTATTAAAGAAACTCCATCTGTGAAAATTGGCTTCACAGCTAGCTCAGTAACTCATTTCTTCTTGGCAGCATCTGAGGCCTTAGTCTGCACAAATAATTACAGTGAGGTAAGTGATAAAACTATCATCAAGAAATTACGACAGTTTATAACCAATGTGCATGACATCATCAAAAATGTCTCAGGAATGCTTGGCTTACCTTCTTTACACCTCGGACCTTTTTAGCCCTGTTCTTCCTCTCCTTCATTTGCTTCCTTGACTTCTCTACCTTAGTGTCAAGTCCATTCTGCAACCAACAAATATCAACATAAGATTTAAAACAATAAAAGGAACATCAATGTAACAAATTACAAACCAAGACTCAGAAAGAACACAAATCAGCATTAGACCAACCAAAAAGGAGAGGTAAGAACCATACGTGACAGCCTAGTTATTGAGTACATGACTCAAACCGAACTTTGAGTTACTTCTCATATCAAATGTTTGAAGAAGGAATAATTCAAGTCTAGCAAAAATAATAGAATTTTTTTCTACATCTTGATATTTTTATAATGAGATAATAATATTTTCATTTCTAAGCTTTGCTGAAACAAATTGGACATAGTTTAGTAATTTTAACAAATCGGTCCTTGACTTTCACATAGGCCCCTATCAGTGACTAAATTGCTGCAGTTGAGTAAACTTCGTCTTTATTTATAGTTTTGGCAAAGTTCAAGGACAAAAATGATATTAACCCTTTTAGAATTAATAAAACTAGTCTGTGGGTAACATTCTGACTAAGCTCCGACAGATAATCCTTGGTGGCCAAATGCATGCTATATTTTACATCCAAACAAAACAACCATCCTATAGATCACCATTACCCTCTATTCAACTTTCAAAGAAAAAAACTAGAAGACTTTTAGAACTATGCCAGGCTCATAAAATAAATCAAGCATATCATTCAGATAATTGGGTCAGATAAAATATAAAATGGAAAACCCTAAAAGAAAATATCCTTCAGAACACTATCTCAGCCCCAATAATTGAGGAGTAATGGCCCTTGACTTAACTAGTACAAGTTTGCTCAAGATCTCTGAGACACAGAAGCTATCGATATTTAGTTTTTGGACCAACCAGTATTCAAATCTATAATAATGCAACAACTACATACCCAAAGTTAGTAACCATTAGCAAAACTTCATAACGGATATAAGAAACAGAACTTACCCTTATAAGCCTGTATTTGGGCTCATACTTCTTAGCGTTTTCAACTGAATCATAGATCAAACCAAACCCAGTGGATTTGCCACCTCCAAAATGAGTGCGGAACTTGAAAACAAAGATTGAATTTGGGTCCTTAACGTCATACATCCTTCCCAACTTTTCCTTCAGCTCAGCCTTCACAAAAATATATAAAAAAAATTAGCATACCAAGAAAATTAAATGACGTGTGGCCCAAAAGGCAAAAGAATACGTTACACAGCTCAAGGCCAACATTAATTTGAATGTTCTGCTTGAATTTCAAAAGAACAGAAAGCTTAGGAACTAATCCTCAGTTATTTAATCAGTACATAAAAGTCACAAAGAGTAAACGTAAAATCAATCAGAACGTAAAATCAGTCACCACAACAAAACAATAAATAAAAACCATACTTAAAAACAGATGTATTGCAATGGAAATAAAATACACCTTGGAAACATTGGCCCTGCCAGGATGAAGAACATCAATAACCTGCATGCAGTAACGCACGAGGAAAATTTTAATTTTACTGCTCACCACTGAACGTTTAAACAAAATAAAAACTTAAATAAACTAAGAAGCTAAAAACCTCCGAACTGATTTAAATCTTATAATGTCCGTGATGTGGTACAAATATAAATCCAAGTCCTGACTACAACTTTGTGCTTTCCTTTTTAAGATATACCACCATTAGAAAAAAAACTAATAATCAGTAGGATTTAGCTCAAGATCTCTGAGACCCAGAAGCTAAAACATCTAAGACAAACAAACCCATATTAAGTTTTCCATGAAAATTAAGAGAAGTGAGAACAAAGCTTACGAATTGCTTCCTGGAGAGGAGACGGTTAGTCATAAATTTCCTGGTTCGAATAGTGACTGCCTTGTCCGCCATGGTTGAAAAAAATCTGCTCAATCCTAGAGAAAAATTAAGCTCGAGAGGCGGAACAGACACAGAAGCGAATTCACAGCAGCTCAAGAGAGAGAAGACTAGACAAAACCCTATCTTTTATAGCTCTAAGAAATTTAGGGTTTCGTTTGTGCCCTAGAAATATTTTGGGCCGGGTTTGAATTGGGTGTTTGTTCATCATTTGGGCCTTTCTTACACGTTTTCCTATTATTGGGCTTCTGGTGTCTTAGGGGACAAGTTTTCAATTTTAAGAATTAATTAATTCCTAATGTTTAACGAATTAAAAAAAATTATAATTTTATATTTATTGATTTTTCTATTTTTTAATGTTTGATGTAGGGAAAACCTCTGTTGCTCTCCTGATTTTTGAATTAATATTCTATTATCTCCTATATTTTTTTAAATATTTCATCACCTCTTTAACTCTTATTTTTTTTCAATTTTGCCCTTCGATTCAATTGGTTTGTGTAATTATGTTTTAATTATAAAATGGTAAAATAAAAAATATTTGAAATGTTAAAGGGCAAAATCAAAATTAAAGGGAGAGATGGGCTATTAAAAAAAAATATAAAAAGATAATGGGACATTATCTCAAAAATCAGAGAAAATCAGGCATTCTCCCTTTGATAAAAGTAAAAAAATAACCAAAAATATTCTTTTTTGTCCTCAAAAATTGAAAAATACCCTCCTCCATAAATTTCAATCAAATATGCTTTAATTTGCCATTTTCAAACGAAACTATCCTTATGTCCGTAATCTTTCAAACAAAATCATATGTTGCGGTTTCAAGCACTCTTCAAATCCTTCATCTTCAAACAAGATTCCCTTCAATTCGTAGCACCAATTTGACAGCAATTAAAACTTAAATAAATTATGATTGTCAATTTTTGTCTATTAAACAGGTTTAATTTTATTTTATAGAGTATTTTTTAATTTTATAGAGTTTAAACATAATATGAATTGTCATATTCGAAAGTTTTAACTCGAAAGTTGGTTTCAGGTATCTTACTAAAAACTAATTTTTAAGTTAGATTTTTGAGCATGACAATCTAAATTAGGTTCAAACTATACAAAATAAGTATTATATTTTTACTGAAAACTTGATTTCAAGTAAAATGCTCGAAACTAATTTTTTAATTAAATTTGCAAGCACGACAATACAAATTGGTTCAAACTCTGTAAAATTTGATTTTTAAGGGACATCAATTATCAAATATACGTACTTGAAGTGAAGTTTGTAAATTGAATCAATAATAATTTATTACCAAGATCTATTTAAAGTTAATACAAATTATACAACAATATGATTGTTGATTGAAGTGATCAGTCGAGGAAAAAGAAGAAAAAAATAAAGTACAATATTTTTGTGCCAAGTGGTAAAAAATGAACATATTTAATTCAAATTTATGAGGGAGGGCATGTTTAAAATTTTAGGGACAAATAAAAGCATTTTCGGTTATTTTGTATAAAAATAAGTTATACGTTTATGGATTCAAATTTTTTTATGAATATTATATAAACATATTTTTTATTTCTGAAATTTAGTTTTCTGAGATATTTACCCTAAAAATTGTATCAAAGATTGGACATAAATATATTAAAATAAATTAAAAATTCATCAGAATATTAAAAAAACTGTCATTTAAAATTTATCAGAAAATTAATTTAAAATTTATAAACCCTTAGATATAGAAATATATCCAAGTTTATATGTACAATTAAAAGGCCAAAAAAGGTTGAATGGCGATTGACGGGCTGACCACTCTGATTCCTCCACGTGTCCCAAAAACCCCTACAGCAGAATTATTTTTCTATTTAAATACTATTTTTCACTTGTGGCCAAAACTCCCTCCATTTAGCGATCACCCATATTCCCTCATCTCAAGCGAAAATATCTTTCACACAATCTAATTAAATCTGAAGAAAGAACAAGCCCCCAACTTCAGATTTCACGCTGCAAATCCATGGCTGCAACCACTTCGTTATTAGACTTAAGCCCGTTAAAATGGACCCAATTGCGTCCCCATTCTCGTTTGTTCCCTCACAGAACCGTGAAGTTCAGCACAAGTTTGAATAACATTCACAACTTTCAACGCTCCCTCAATTTCACCGGCGTGAAATGCTTGTTAGCGCCTAAAAAGAAAAAATCTTTGTCCATTTCAAGACCAAATACAGATGGGTTTTTCGACCCGCTTGAGGTTCTGAACAATACAATCTTGAAGGCTATTCAAGCGTTAAAAAAACCAGCGGTTATTGCAGTTTTGTTGGGCGTTTTACTGACGTGCGATCCCAATTTGGCTTTCGCTGCGTCGGGTGGGAGAATGGGGGGAAGGTCATTTTCTTCTCATTCCTCATCGTCGTCGAGGAGTTACTCGGTGGAGCCTAGAATTTCGTATTCGGCACCGTATTATGCTCCCTCGCCGTTTGGTGGGGGCGGTGGTGGGTTTTATGTGGGTCCCGCAGTTGGAGTTGGAGTGGGTGCCGGGTCGAGTTTGTTCTTGATAATGGTGGGTTTTGCAGCGTTTGTCTTGGTTTCGGGATTTTTGTCTGATCGGTCTGATGGGAGTGTGCTGAGTGCTACTGAGAAAACCAGTGTTATTAAGCTTCAGGTACGGAATTGAATTCTTTCTGCTTTTTTTTTTTTAAAAAAAAATTGTTTTGTTATTTTATTTGTGTTTCTAGTGATTGATTATTTTGTTTTAAGAATGTTAAAAGTCCTTTATATCAGCTAATTTGGAAGTTGGAGACTGGGCATTTATATGGTTAAGTTGGTATTTAGATTGGAATGGACGGAAATGCTTAACTTGGATAGAACAATCTGTGTTGCAATAGTTTATGACATTTTCTTTCCTGTGAAATTCTTCAATTTTGGCCTGGTAGTTAAATATAAGTTTTCTGTTTGGGAATCAATGGTTTTATTGGTTCTTTTGGTGGTTGAGTCATAATTGTTGTACCTTGCATGGGCTTTTGTTCCCTAATAGCTTGGTGTACATGAAGTTTGTGGTTTTGATGGTGGGGTCAAACGTGATAAAATTAGGATTATGTAGGTAAGGTAACCTTTTTTTGCGTGCATTTCAATGAAGGAATGACTATGGCTGCATGTTGAGAAGGTTTCACCAAATGACTATAATATAGGATCATGCAAACATCTGTTCAGTGACGAGCCCTGAGCTCATGCCTTAGTACATAAGCAGGAGTATTAGAGTATGAAGAGTTTAGTGAAATGAGAATGAGTGCTTATGAAATGTGAAAATCCCCATGGCTGCAATACTTCAATTTGAGATTTCATGTAATCAGAAGCAGTGATATTGTTTTTGAAGTGAAGCTATCTGAACAATATTCTTCAGATTGCATGTATGATTTCAGTGGATCAACATCTCTTTTACAAGAATGGAAATTTATTTAAATGACAGTAGTTGAGTTGGAGGGCTGTACCTTATGTTAGCTGTTGAATGTCAGGAACTCATTGTCTTTTTCTGTTTTTAGGTTGGGTTGCTGGGGATGGGACGGTCTCTTCAGAAGGAACTTAATCGAATTGCCGAAATTGCTGATACATCAACGACTGAGGGTTTGAGCTATGTACTGACAGGTAAGCTTCTTAGTATCTATTGAATAAGTTTCTCATTAGGTTTATTTTCTTTCCGAATGTTTATTACAGTTCTTTTGGTTGCAGAGACAACACTATCTTTGCTTCGGCATCCTGATTACTGCATCTCTGGTTATTCATCTGTAAGTTTAACTGCTATCTTTGTTCCACTTTTTAGGGTGTTTCCATATAATTATTGTTGTAAAGTTGACAGTTAGGTCGATAGTTTTTAACTGTTTTCTCTTAAGCAACATACTTCTTTTAGTTTTTTATTATGAGAAAATAATAAATAAATAACAGTTTGTTCTTCTCACAATACAGGGATGGTTATGAGTTTATTCCTTTAATCTGGAAGGAGCATTTACAAGCATATATCTGTATATATGTGTGTCATACATGTTTATACGTGAATGGCATAGAATGCGAGAGTGTATGTCTTTGTGATTGCCTTATGGTATTGTTTATGACATAGTTGTGGGTGTAATCATATTATGTATCTATGGCACATGGTACATACTCTAATTAGGAACATTGGAATTACTGCTCAAGGAAGAAGAGACAAAACACAGGCCACTCATTCTTTAGAACTTAGAGCTTCAATCTGTGGCTTCCATTAGAGAGAATATTTTTGAGTTACGAGATCTTTCTTACGGAAGTTGTGTCCATTCTAGTGTACACAGCAGAGGACTTATTATTGCTACTTATTGGTATGGATTGAGAACAATCTTGGGGTGAAATAATTGCTTTTCCATTTGATTTCTGTCAAAGTTTTATTTGTCGAGGCTAGTTATTTTTCTTTCTGATTGTGAGTTATGAAATTATTAGATTAGCCATGGGGATTATTATACTCGTTCCCATGGATTTTTCTCTTCAGGTGGATGTGAAACGAAGTGTAGAGGATGGGGAAAAACGATTCAATCAGCTTTCTATTGAAGAACGAGGGAAATTTGATGAAGAGACCCTTGTTAATGTTAATAACATCAGAAAGCAAAGTACAACGAGCCAAAGAGCTAGTGGTTTAAGCAATGAGTACATAGTGGTAAGGTTTCTTCTCCGGAGTTACGTGCATTGGAGATGTTAGATGGATTAATGTTTATAATCTCATTACTGAGTGTTGGAATTTGTGCAAGCATTATAGAAATCATATTTTCTGTTCGCTTGATAAGGAGTTGTAATTATGATGTCTGAATTACGTGAAAGTGTATTTACTGGAATAAGTGAAACACAGTTGCCTTTGTGAAAATCATTTGTATGAGTGTTTTAGTCTAAAAAAGGATGAAATCTACTATTTTAACTTAGCTTAGGTGAGCAATGGTGATTGTAACTTCGAAGAGTTTTAATCTGGTCTTCTTACACTGACTCCTGTAATCCCTCCTTATTAGAAACTAATAACAATGTGAGAATAATTACTCTGTTCTCTGTGCCAGAAGATGTATAGTGCATGCTTTTAATTAACTCTTGAATTGGTTAACTTTCATGCTTCATTAGGAAAATTTAACACTGTGACCTATGTCTACACATGATTTTATCTACCAATTACAAAAAACTGTTAACTTAGTGTCATTCTTGATAGAGCTGACTAACTTAAGCTTAACAATGGTGAAGGACTAGCTTTTTAACTTTACTGTTTGACTCCTTTGACCTCTTTGTTTTTGTCATTCAAACCTTGCAGATAACAATATTGGTGGCTGCTGAAGGAGTGCAGAAGCTTCCCAGCATCAATGGCAGTGGAGACTTGAAAGAAGCCTTGCAAAAGCTCGGTTCAATTCCCTCGAGCAAAATAATGGTTAGAGTAGAAACCGTGCTCAAATCCTGACTTGCCAATTTTGTTGAAATTTGTAGTTAATGTTGCTTTCATTGTTATGCAGGCAGTTGAGGTGTTGTGGACCCCTCAGAATGAAAATGACACACTTTCAGAGAGGGAACTACTAGAGGACTACCCACTTTTGAGGCCTCTATAAGATTTTATGATATGATTGTTGTGAATATAATGAAATTGTTGATAGCCATGTAACAATGCAACTTCTTTACAATTGGGTTGGGGGTGTTTTGCTGTGCCGAATTTCTGAACTTGAAAAGCAAGAGGGTGCATATTTACTTCAAAGCATCAAATTTCTTTAAAAGTTTCTGCATTTTTTCCAGGAGTACAGAGGAATAAAAGTGGGTGAAACTTTGAAGTGCAACTTTGTAAATTCTCGGTTTTTGCTCAAAATTAAAGCACAACCAAATTGCCAATCCCCACATTGCATTTAGTCAACTTCTTGAAGATTGACTTTATTAGGGGTAATTCTCCTTTTTTATGGAGAAGTCTCTGTCGATGACCTTGGTGGGCAAGTCAGCATTTATACTACCATCTTGAAGTATCATCTGTCCATTCCGGCATATTATCTAGGCATTAGCTGAGCAAAAGGTTTGCATACATATATTTCTTTTACAGATTTTTCTTTATGTGAAGAGAGAAGTATTTGTGTAAGTTGTGTTCTTGTTTTCAACTAACTGGCAGGTGTTGTCATGAAACAGTGGTATCATGCCTAACATTGATAGGAATAAGGTTGAGGTAAAACAGAACAAGGTCTGTGAACTTTTGTTTTTTATTTAATAATGTTTTCCCGTGGGGCTGCAGGTACGGACAGTGGTAGAGAAGGCTTCTAATTGTTTCTGATACCTTTTGAACATTTAGTTCTTAGAAATTAGAATTTGTGGTTTGGTTCAGCAAGTATGGGTTCATGAACAAACTTGGATCAGGCTTCTTTAGGTTCAAATGAGGATTGCATCGCACGAATGTCCGCCACTATTATTAAGCTTCTCTTTGCAAGTAGGAATCAAAATAATTTGGGAGGATTTTGGTTTGTATACAGAATACGTCCTCTTATTATGTAGTCTGTCTGCTAGTCAAGGCAAGCTTTTCAGAAAAGCAGTTAAAAAAGCAACATGGTTGCCACGGTGTAAAAGTCAATTCTGCTTTTGTTTTACAAAAAAAAAAAAAAAGGGAAAGGACAATGAAAATTTTGTATGATGTGACCCTAATATCTTCTGCCACTGCCCATAATGCTTCTGTGGTTGTAATCACAATCTGATAAAACAAAAAGCAAAAGCTATCGACCATCATCATGACATTATCAATATGATAAAAGCAAAAAGACGATTAAAAGTTGTCAATTTAAAAGGTGACAGCCCTCTATTCTAACCTTCCCTCGGACCACCCCATAGTATTCGTAATTGCATTGCCAGACTGTCCCATATATATATAAATATATATATATATATATATATGTAGGAAGTCACCAACACAATCAAATTGTCCTTTATTTCTGACATTTCAAATGAAAATCATGCAAGCCATATAATAATTTTATTTATCAGATTTGAGTTGAGAGAGTTAAAGTTTCAATCTTTAACTTGATTTTTACTTTATTAAATCTTGTCAATTTCTTGGCTTGATCCTTAATTTTAGTACTTATAAGGATCAATTTAGTTGATATTTTTCTTAGGAAGAAAGACCAAATCTTTGGTAAAGCTAAAAAATCGATTCCCCCACTTTTGTGAGATTGACAATTTTATAAAATTTTAATTCTCTGAGATGCAGCCAAATCTGCGGTAAAGTGAAAAAAATCAACCATGTCCACTATGCTCATTATTTTAAGTTTAGGTTAGATGTTTCTGCAAGACAGGTGACCAATTCCGAGTGCAGGAACAATCCCATTTCTTAATTGCAAATTGCAACATGACGTGATTTGAATTGACCAAGGAAAGTTAGAAAGAGTACAATATTTGTACAATCTAGTATTTCTAACCTTTTCTTTTATTTTCTGAATTAATTATTTGTCCGAAAGTCGAGCCTCAATGAGGTTAACTGGAGTCCACCATCTTATCTTCCATTAAAGGAACCAATCTTGATCATGTGGCTGTAAGTATATCATCAGCATAAATGAGATGGAGCATGATTTTTAGGTGGGGCCGTAAATTTACTCTCTCTTAGAAATCTCAATAATTTGATCTAAATTGTGGGGTCTCCAAATAGGCTTAACAGCAGCATTTCTTAGAAAACTTCTCATTGGCCAGCCAGCTAGAACTGACACCACCGAATAATTCACTTCCTCAGCAAAGTCCAGCTCTCTACTGCTCTCTCTCTTAATCAATGGCCTTATGGTCATGACCAATAATTCTATAGGACTTCAATTGATGCGTGATCCCAAGTTCAACCAAGTTATGAGCATGGAAACCTCCACAAACTGCGACAATTGCATCTCTCCTAACCATTTACAAACGTGCAACTCCATTTCCAAACTAACCAAGGGAGATTTAAGAAGTATAAAGACTGAAACTTAGCCAGAATGATCAGAGTAGCAGATCCTTCGAACATCAAAACTAACATCTAGATCCATTGTCATCTAGCAATAATTTGCATACATGGTTTGGAAAGAGTCTAACTAGTAACACCTTGAAGGGTAAATATAATATTACTTGGCCAAAAAGGGTGGATTGATAATTACACAGCATCTATAAATGTATGAAATCTTCAAAGGAATCAAAGATTGTCTTACAGAGTTTATAAATCAATAGCATCAACAGGAAGGGATGTTGTCCTGTGAAGAGAGGGAGGAGGTACTGATCCTTTGCAGAAACTCTTGGCATTGGCCAGATCTTTGGTTCTAGGGGATTCCTTTATCGCCTCACAGCTTCGGGCCCTTGGGGTATCCGAACTTGGGCAGCTCTTGTTGATGCGATCATGGCAGTTTGAACCAAAATGCTTGTTATTGGCGGGGAATTTCAAGTGAACTCCATTGTTGCCTCTTTGTAGTGGGATTGATATGAGAGATGACAAACTGTCATTACTACTTCTGTTTTCGTTGTTGCTGTAACTACAATACTTTGATGAAACTCCTAATTGTTGATCTTTAAGTTCCCTTAGCTCCATCATGTACTTTGCCTTAAGCCATCTCAATTCTTGCTGGATTTCTTTCTCATGATTGTCCAACAAGTCACAATACTCTGAAGGCACCACAGAGAAAGAACCGGAACTTTCCAAGTGTCTGATTGACTTTCTTGCATTCAGTGCAGTATTGCTTCCCACTTTTATCTCTTTATCATCCTCATCTGTGAACGATCTGTCTATTTTTTCACATTCTTCATCAGAATGGCTCTGCCCGGAGCCCACTGAACTAAATTCTCGGCTCTCATGTTGATTCCAAAGTTCCTGATATTGCAAGCAGTCCGATTGGCTTGATTCATTTGGTGCCTCATCAGTCACATGATGCTCCGATTCATCAACTTCAAAGATGATTTCTCCAAACCGGCCATGCATTGAAGCACATCCATTTGTACAACACTGAAGGAGTTGCAGATTCTTAGTGCCATTGCTATTTGAAAAATAATCCATAAGGGAACCAGTGGAGGTACGATTAGAAGCACAATTGTGACAGAAGCCTTGATTTGCAAAGCGAGGTGTTTCCTGTATTCCCGGCCCTGGCCTCCATTCAGGTACTAATGAAGCAATCTCCCCATCAATCATGTCTGCTATTTTAGTCACATCTTGGTCGGTAATATCCAGCTCTGCAACCATTTCTGTTGCAACACTTAATGCTGTATCAGTTTCAATGTCAAACGGGAAATATATGTTTCGGATACGGCCTGCACAGGAACATAAAGGCAAAGTTAGTAATTCGTGGAATTTTACAGAAAGGTGGGAGAAAAAGAAAGTGAGAAAAATGCTCCCTAACCTTCTTTGTCTGCAATTCTGAGTCTCAAAAAGATACCACCATCATCTCTTCTCTTCCCTTTGATACTAATGTCGACATCTGCAGAATGATCATCGTCATGATATTCAAAAAGTTCAATTCCATTTGGTTCGACCTCTACCAGAGAATATCCCCATTCATTTTGTGCTTCATAGCCATAACCATTAGAATATCCATTACTAAAGGAATTGCGACTGTGATGAAAATCAAGAAAAGGTTGCCTTATGAGAGGACCCATATCATCAAGTTCTCTGCTGTAGTCTAATGATTTCAAATCAGATTCACAATCACCAATCTGGAGAAACGGGTCATTCAACAACTCCCTAGCAGAAAGCCTAAGAGAAACAGTTGCCAGGCATTTTTCAACAAATTGTCGAACTTCCGGATCCTTCACTTTGTACAAAGCATCTGGTTTTTTACCCTAAAGGAATAAAACATGTTAATGGAATCCAGTCTTTTCATGTAAAAAGTACGAAATATACCTCAATTATAAAAGGAAGAATGCTCTTACGGAGATAACTTTCTTGTAAATTTGGGCAGGATGAGTGCATTCACTATATGGATATTCAAAGGTGACCATTTCCAAAATGCACATTCCAAATGAATATATGTCCACTAATTCATTATATGCCTCTTCATATACTTCTGGAGCCATGAATTCTGGTGTCCCTGAAGAAAGAAGAGCACCTTAGATTTATGAACTCAACCTACCTAAATGAATTTTCATCTATCAGACCAATATCCCAAAACTTAACAAATCTGGAAATTTATAATAAGTAAAATTTACTATTGTGGTATGGCAAAATCAGCAATAATATCAGGTCCCTACTGATTTCCGGCTAATAAGATTCTGCATTTTTTAGCCAGTAATACATACCAACACAATGAGCAGCATGTGATTTTCTAAGGATTGCAGCAAGGCCGAGATCGCCAATCTTCACTTCTCCTTGATTTCCATTAACAAAAATATTGTCACACTTGAGATCTCTGTGGATCACAGGAGGGTCACGGCTATGGAGATACAGAAGTCCCCTCAAGATCTGCCTACACCAATGCTTCACAGCTCTAATGTTAACTCTCTTATGCTTTAGCCTATATCTGTCAGAAGCAAGATAACCAATATGAAGCAAATCAGCAGTCTGATCAATGAGCCACGAAAAAAAAAATTGAATCATATAATAACAGGAGATTTTGCAAAATCTTACTGTCTCAAAGTCCCAGAAGTGAACATTTCAGTTACAAAGTTGATGTTCCTATTTGCAGTATCAACCCAAGAAGTGTAGAATTTCATAATGTTCTTGTGCTTCAATGTCTTAAGGAGATGAATCTCACAGTATAGCCTCTCAAGATCTTCCGGGCTTTGCAGAAAATCATAAAGCTTGACCTGGTTCCAAGCAACCTCGATCCCTTCATACTCATCAAATGCTCTATACCTGCTTTCACCAACCACACATCTTACAAATCAATCAACAACCCATTTGTGTTCATAGTTCAAATTTTGCAAAAGTCTGAAATGGGTATGCAAAAGATCAATCAAAACAAGCTCAAAATGTAAAAATCCTGAACAAATCTCAAACGGGTAATACTAAAAAAGACAATGAAAGATGAAAACACCGATTCATACACTGTCTTCGAAGCTCCTTTGCCAAGGACCTCATTGTACTGCACCAACCAAAAGAGAAAACAAAATGAATAACCCAAAAAAAAAAAATTGAGCTAAAATAAGAAAAGGTATAATATCATACTCTGCCATATCTTCCAGTTGGATCAACTTCAACAAATTCAGAGCACTCAGGCTCAAGATGTGTGAGACCATTCATTCTCTAACAAAAGGCTTTATCTTTATTTCCTATAATTCTTATTTGGTACAACAAAAGATTTCCTTTTATGGGTTATCTTTTTTCTTTTTTTTTTTTCTCTGTCTGGTCTGAGTTCTGACACAAGAGTAAGGGCAAGAGAGATGGGGAAGATGATGATTATTTATCATAAAATAAAATAAAATAAAATAAAAAGAGAAAAATCCTCTTGCTGTAGAAGACTCTTTTTTCTATACAGACAGCAAATAATGGAGAAGAAAATAGAGATGGGAAATGAAACATTGAAACGAAGTGAAACGGTGAATTACTATAATTTATCTACGTATATAAAAGTATAAAATAAGAAGAAGAACATGAATGATAAAGAAAGAGAGAGTACGGAGTTAAAGGACAAAAAAGTTTTTGTAACACTGCAACAACGCAGACACACATAAATATACATCTTCTTGAAGGGAGAACATACAGAACAAAACCACCCAACCCACCAAAGAACATGACAAAGACAGATAGATCAAGCTTACAGAGTTCAAGAGAGAGAAAGTTGCTTTCTTTCTCTCTCTTGTCTTAAAATTGCAAACTAAACCAAAGGGACCGGCCTGCAAAATTTGTGAAATATATATATATATATATATAGATATATATATAAAATACAGACTTAAACTGGTTTCAAACATGGACCCCACGTCACTTTGATGCTCCAATCTGGACAAATTGTTAAAGAAATCACTTCTTTAAATTTTTTTTATTTTTATTTTTATTAATTTGTACACAAATTATGATATCATTCAAAATTGCTTAAGAAATAAAACAATTATTGAAATTTTAAAAATGTTTCATTTGTCTTTTTTTTTTTTTTTCAAGAAAAGGAAGTTGATGGGTCCTAATGCTGTTGCTATGGAACATTGAAATTTCAACCACAAATAAAGTTTAGTATAGTGTTAGTAGTTAACAAGAAGGTAATTCAACTAAAAATGTGAGAATTTACATTAGCGGGAAATGAAGGACACGCTAAATTAGAGAATCAATCTCTTGCTCTATCTTTACTTCTTGCATGTGATTTATGTACTCGATATGTTTAAAAATGTTAAAAATACTTTCAACAATAAAAATAATAAGCATGATATTTAAGTCGTTAAATTCTTATAATTTTTAAAATAAACACATAATTATCTTTTTATATCAAATAAGTCCTTCATATTGTTACAATCAAACATTCAAAAATTTAATATTATATATTATACAAATAGTATGATCATTTCCATATCCTGGCCTATTTAATTTTTTTATTAAATTGTGCTTTATTCAAAAATATAAAAATTAAGGATATGAGTGCGTGTGTGTGTGTGAGTCTCCGTAATTAAAATATATACAAAAATATTTTTTAAGAAAGCATTTGTTATTTTTATATAATTGTAACAGCTAATAATTCTTCTTTGCCAGACAAGATGATTGAAGAACCTTAGAGGAACCTTTGAAAGCCTATTCAATCAATGCATTTCTTTTTTTTAAAAAAAAAACAAAAAACTCATTTTGCTTTAAATTTTATTTTAACTATTCAAAGCAGGATACGCTTAATTAATTTATGTAATTAAATATCTGAACTGTGAGTTGGTTTCCAGTTTGAGTAATGAGTTGCATAGTGAGACTTTCATTTTCTTTAATTTAATCAATAACAATTTGAATATTAATCTCATTAAAATAAAAATAAAAATGTAATACTTTAATCAATACTTATTATTAATTAACAATAATATTTATCCATCACTTGAGGTTAAGTAACCTATATTTGACGACAAGTGATTTTATTATGTTATAAACATGAATTAAAAATCATAATTTCTTTAAATTTCATACATGCTATTGTTTAATGCTTATTTCTAATTCATATTCATTATATTTATAATTTTTTTTATAAAAATGATGACTAATAAAAGAGAATTAATTAATTAAAAACGCAATTGCCCTTTATTTGATTAGTCAAGAGGTGAACAATGTTATTAATGATAATACCTTATTAAGAATAAATGTATGGCTGGAGAAATTTATTAATTAATGCAACGATTTTATTGGCAAAATGAATTTAGGTAGGAACTCTAAAAGACTTATTCATGTGATATTGGTTTTTAATTGAACTAAGTTATTGATGCAATTATATGTTATATGTGCATTATAAAACCATCCATATCTCTCACTACGTTACACGAGACTCTATTATATTAAACAGATATTTACTAATATTTATATTCTAACTAATATCAGTATTTTTGTAAAAAAGAAAAATAACTTTAAAATATTTTAAATTCATAATTTAATTTTTTGCGTTTTACAAATGTTAATAATTAAATTAAAAATTTAATATTATATTAAGTTCCTCTCTCTCTCTCTATATATATATATATATTCCAACAATATAAAGTTTTAATTTTACAATTATAACAATCCATAAAATTATAAAATTTTAATTAAAATTAAAATTTTATCTATAAAAAAAACCTCTAACAATCAAATAAATTATTTGAAGAATAAAGTTTAAGAACAAAGAATAAAGAAACTAAAAATTAGGTTAAGACTGGTTTACTATAACAGACTTTTTTCTAAAATACAAAAAGACGTATCTAAAATAACGTTATTTTGGTAACATAATATATAAAAAAAAAAAGATAAAATGAATATCCTATGTTGATATCTACAAGATATTTTAGTATATATAAATATCCGTAAGATATTTCAAAATATATCTTAATGTATCTTATACAAATTTTATACATCCTTATTATGTTTTATCCATATATTTTTTATAATTACATTTCCATTAGAATTGAAATGGATATTCACAAAACTAGTATCTGTTGCCATCCGGTTCTTAAATTTTGGTTCACCTCTTGTTTTGGAATGTTAGATTTAAATTTTTTTTTATCGTTTTTAATTTTTCTTAATATATATATTTTAAGAAGTATAAATAAAATTAAAAAATAAGAAAATAAATTTTTGGTTTTATTTATCAAACTTGACCAACTATTTAATGAAAATATGTGGGTGAATTTCTAATGAAAGCAAAATAGACAACTATGGATGTAATTGACAGAACGCATTGGACTGTATTAGATTGAAATATAATGGATTGGATTTGATTGTAAAAGATTGTATTAGAATATAGTAACATGTTTGGTGTGTGATTATAATATAATATATCAATTGTATAAAATTTATTTTTATTATTTAATTATATATTTTTTAATTAATAATTAAATAATTTAAAAAAAATTATTATTTTATTTTAAAAAATAATTTTTTTAAAAAATAAACAAAAATACTACAATCGAACTAGATCCAAATATAAGGACAGGTAAAATTTAGGAATTTGAATTATATTATTTTTAATTTTTATATATTTCAATCTTGATACTAAATATTGGATAAAAAATTTTTTTGTCTCAAATAGTAAAATAATATAGTTCAAACTCGCTTACTAAACATGGCCGGTGGGTGACGTGTGAGTGCACATATGATAAGTAAATTTTCATATATTTTTGATTAATTAATTAATTATTTAGATACAAAATTTTGACTAATGATATTATTATTTAGGGAGATTTTCAATAGTAACAAAATTAAGAATTTAATTTTCTAAAATAATTATTATTCAAAGTTTGTATAAAAAATGATCCAGTTAGGTTAAAATATCCTCATAAAAAATTTTTAAAAATAATTAATATTTACTTTCAATAAGGGTATTTTCGTTTAAAAAAATTTAAGTAGATTATTTTTGTAATAAATTTTAAATAGTGGGCATTGATAAAAATTTAGCCCGAATATGGGGTATTTTGGTTAATTTTCTTATTATTTATAACTTAGAGAAGGGTAGGGTAAAAGCTGAAGAGAAAATGCGAGAATCTTTGAAAAATTGCAAGAAAAAGCGTGAAAGGGCGTGTAGTATATATACCGTATATATACAGTACAAATAATTAATTTGTTGAAACTTGGGATATTCCGTACGTACTAAAATTAAAAGAATTTTGTAAATTAAAAACTCATAAATGAATAATTTTACTTTTGTCTCATAAAGCAAGCAAGTATTGACATGATTGCATGCGGTGTGAGGAATATAAAAAAAAAAAAAAAATAATAATAATAATAATAATAATGAAAAACAAACTAAATGATTGATCGGTGAGTTAATAATTACGAAGTGTTTCACTTTCTGCATTAAATTGTGTCAAAAATAAATTACTGATAAATGTTTTCATTTTACAAGACACTACCGATACTGTTAAATCACTTTAATATTGTCGGTCATTAATTGAAATGATATTTGATAATATCTAATTTATAAAATAAAAATATAAAATATTTTGAACACAATAAATTAGTACTTATGTTTTATAAAATGTCCCTAAAGAATCATTCAAACGAAACGAATAAAATGGCCAGCTGGCCACGTGTTAATATATATTAGCTAGGTAGGAAGTAGTACAAACAAGCTCTTGACAAATAAATATGCATGGTTCGCGAATATTTTTCAATTTTCACGAGTAACTCTCCATGCAAAGCAATACCACTGCATGCTCAAACTTTGTCTATTCATTCACAGCCAAGCCAAAAGCACTTTTCTAGACAGCAAGCGCTTGATTTTTAAGGCTTTGTTTGGTGGTGGGGTATCCCACATCAATTAAGTTGTTGTTGTTGTTGTTGTTGTTGCCGTTGTCGCTGCTAACCCTAGCTGCTTTTGAACGCAGATACTTATAAATTTGACAGCGATTGACGCATGCCAGCTGAGGCTTACACTTATCCTATCTATATTTATCATTGCTCGCTCCCTCCCTCCGCCAAAGGTCTTGTTTGGATTAAGTAGTTCTAGCTTTTTTGTTAAGCACTTTTCTGACCATTACGTACTCTATTCTCTGTGGTTAGGGATTGGAATCGATCAGTTTGTTGTAATCCTAAAATCTTTGCTTTTTGCTTCTACCTGGATAGCTTCTAGCGGTTTTCTAATTGAGAATAACGTAGTGTTTTAAAATGAAAAATTTTCATATTTTACGTTGTTGAATAATAAAATTACTTATATTCAAATATAAGTCGGATTTTAAACTTAAATAGAAATAAATAAATAAATGATATAATATATTTTTTGTAAAATCTAATAGAGAATCTAATAATTAACTCCAAAGAACTAACGATATTGAAGTCAAAATAATGCAAACATAGGATACTCTACTTAATGTAATTAACTTTGAAAAAAATTCACTTATATTGAATTCCAAATTATAAATATATTTATTTTTTGCTGAGGCTAACTTTGTCTAATTAATTATAATACATTTTGAAAAAATTTCACTTATGTTGATTTCTAGATTATAAATATACATAGAAATTAAACAAAGTCTAATATCTTGGGTTGGGATTAGTTTATTACGTACAACTTTTTTCATAATTATTATAATTAAAAGAATATTATAATAACATTCGAGATGATGACGTGTATAGAGAAAAATCCTTGTTTGACTAGTTGACATTTGATTCCGTGAATGCCGTACAAACGGTCAAAAATATACAAAAGCGTGATCCCAAATCGACGGCAATGCCAAACAGATACTTAGGATACTCCAAGCCCCTACAGTTAATCAAAACTTTGCCTTGGAGTTAATTAAATTCATATAATAATTAATTGATCAGACCCATTGATAGCGATGTTTAATTAAATTGAGATAAATTAAGATTAAGATTAAGCACCTGACGCGTGCACGGATTAACATTAACCCCATTAACTACTAATTTTTAATTTTTTTCCCTTTTAAAAATACTTTTAGAAAAAATAAATCAAACCACCTCGCAGTTCTGATGTGTGCGAGAGATTCCAAATGTAAATCTCTTATTATGACAGAGATTTCTATTTATATATATATTTTTAAAAAAAGGTTGTAGGACTAATTCAGAGGCAATGAAATAATAACAGTGGAGTCACGTGTTGAATGATTAATACACTAATTATCCATTTAGTTTAATTTTTTTATCGGTGAAAAGACTTTTTAATGATAAAATTTTTTTTCAAAATTTTTAATATCATTTAGTTAACAATGAAAAAGAATTTTTGAAAATTAAAAAAATTATTTTTCTTTTATTAGAAGAAGTCCAAAATTTAGGTTTTTGATAGTAGAACTTTCCCAACTTTTTTAAAAGCTATAATTATTTAAAATACCCTTACTTTATTTTACAAATTCTACTTAATTTTTTTAAACTAAAACATTAAAAATCTATTTATTAAAGTAATTACTCAAAATTTTCTTAAAAATCATTTGTGATAACCAAATAATTAATAAATTTTTATTAAAAACTATACTTATAAAAATTTTACGGATAAAAATTCTATTAAAAAAAGTTTTATTTAAAAAGTTATATCAAATGTACCCTAAACAATTGAGTTGAGTGTGTATTATTTATATATTAATTATAAATTAAAATTATACGATGAATAAAAGGATAATGGACTTGGTTGACGCCAACACCGTGGTTTGGTAAATTTTAACTTGCAGAAGAATGTGGTAATTAATTAATTAATTAATTAATTAGGTCCCAAGTCTTTCTCATTGATTAATTTGTCTTTCATCTTTCCAATTGGTCTTTTTCTTCGTTGCTTAATCAGTGTTATTTTAATGTTAGTTGGTCCACAAATTTTTTAAAATAGTACCAAGAAAAGAAAAAAAAAATTTAACATCCCTCTTTATATTTTAAATTTAAAATATAAATTAATTTTTAAAAATTTTGCGTTTTAAATGAAAATTAGAAAAATCTCACAGCTATATAATAATAACAATAGTGTATATTTAAGGAAAAAGAGGATGTGCATGTGTGGTGTATGGAGGTTAGGATGCAATTGCTGGATGATGCACATGCAGTACAACTCATGCCGTCTGTATGTATGTATGTATGTATGTATGTATGTATGTGGAAATATTGGATGCTATATTAATGTCATGTAACGGCATGTTGTGTCATGTTATGTACGCCTGTTACTCCTGCTAAGTTCACCCCACCATCACATGATTCGGTTAGGTTTAACATTTAGGTTAACGTTACTTTCTCTTTCCGTCTTCTAATTTTCATTCTTTTACCACTCTACTCGCCCAACCCAACCCAACCCAACAGAGCAATATGTTCTTTTCTTTTATCTATTTTTTATAAAAAAAAATAAAATATTAATATTTGAGTGTACAACTCGAATTTAACACATTAAATAGAAATCTATATCCATGTTATATGTATATATATATATATGATGGATATTAAAACAGAAAGCCCAATTTGCATGCGAACTAGTCCGGTATACAGACTCGTTTTCCCAGTTTGAAAATCCAATCGATTTCATTGGGGTTCTCTTCATTCATCTACGAAGAAGATTGGTATAAATTCAGGGATGTGGAGAATGTGAGGACTGAATTTTACATTTTCCAACTTTACTACTTTCATCAAATTTTACGAACAGTACATAATTAATGTAAATAAATAATAGCTGAATTTTATATTTTGCCAAAGATTATTTTATGTTTAATCACAAATATTCAAAGCAAATTAAAATAAGTCATGTTACTGCAAATTTAATTAGATTATGAAAAACCATTTTTTTTTTAAAAAAAAATTAATAGCTATTTCATTGTGATTCGTCCGATGAAAATTAAATACAAAATTTTTATTCATATTATTTGAAATTGAAAAATTAAAGTATATGTTATATTGATATCCAAAATCGAAAGAGTAAAATATTTATTATGTTAACGATTCTACAGATTTTTGAATCCATAGATCAATGATTACGATCGTATTACACTTTTTTTTTTTTTTTGAAATTTATCTGGACAAACCATTTTATAATTTATTTGCTTCGAATCTCCTAAACACATATACATGTTTAAAAGCAAACGATTCTATATTTTAATTTAGTTTTACTAATCTTACATGCTTAGAAATTGATACCCAACTAGTTAATAATAGTAGAGTTTTTTTTTTTTTTTTTTAATTAATTATTAAATTAAATGATAAGCAATGGCTAGCTAATCAAGGTTTTCGTTTCTTGTGCTAATAAGAAATTAATCAAAAAATCACTCAAATTAAACACGTTTATACATGGATGTTTTTTGTTGCATGTGTAATGTACGTATGAAAGCGATCGAAAGCAATATTTATCATCATGACTTGGGAGAAATTAAAGCATGCAGTTGCGAGATTGCATGCAAAAGCTAAAAACATGGCCGCACCATTAAAACGCGACGTCCTACTTAATAATTTCTAAAAGCAGCGCCATAAAGAAAAAACAATTAAACATCTAAATTAAAGCCCCATCAATGATTAATTTGTATACGAAATGATATCTATTTTTAGGGCTAAATTCATCCATATAACAAAGCAGCAAAGAAAAACGTTTTTCCAATATATCTGCAGAAAGCAAATTAAATTAATTATAAATTAAAGAAAAAATGAGTTTGGCTGTTCTTGATGGCTCAACGGTGACAAAATTTGTGGAGAACTCAGAAGTGTTTGAGAAATGTGTGAAGGAATGCTTCGAGAGTTTAAACGTGGCTAAGAACGGAGAACTTACACGTAATGTGCTGCGAGAAAGATTTGATAGGTTTTTCGAGATGGAAGATGAGGTACAGCCGAAAGAAGAGATAGATCGTCTTTACAACAACGTATTTGAGAGATTTGATGAAGATAGAAATGGGAATATTGATAGCAATGAGTTTAGGTGTTTAATGAAGGAGATTATGCTTGCCATGGCTCGTGGTGTTGGTAATTCTCTTGTTGTTGTCGCTTTGGAGCACGATAGCCTCCTTAATAAGGCTGTTCAATATGAATCTGCTGCAGCAGCACCTCCTGCTATTTATTAATTAATTAGATTTTATAAGCCTCAAATTAATTAACTATTTGGGATATATAATTGATATTCATTAACTAAGTCAATATATATATATATATACATAACATATATTGTTTGTTGACAATTAATTGGATAGTTGTTTTTCATATGGCATATCTAAAGTTGTGAATATATGTAGCATTAATTAAAAACGGAATTAATGGTTAAATATATTTCATCTGGAATTTGTATAACTAAAATAAATCAAATTCATCAGTTTAATTAATATTGATTGTTTCGTGTTCATGAAATAATACATGTTAAATTGTGATGTACCTAATATTTCATACGTTGGCAGTGTGCATGAACCATGGTTTTTATCAAACTTGATACATACATATAAATTAAAGAACCTAAGAAATATATGTGTTAAAATTATAATGGTAGCTAGCTAAGCTCAGCTAGGGCATGTATTGGTGCTGTGTAATATTGAAATATATATTCTTAATTTGACTGGGAAACCGGGATTTGCTTCACATGTATCAATACAATAATAATATATCATGTATGCGTTGAACAATTTGCAACACAAATTAAGCAACCTCTTATCTTCTTGTGGGTAATTACCCTAGCAAAATCATTGCCGCTGCATGCTTCCAAAATACATCCCCTGGGTTAATTAATAGTATACAAGAAATTGAGTTATCTTTTTCTTGTACATACGAACTCAATAGAATTAATATAAAAAAGAATTAATTTTGGGTTCACGCATATTCTCTAATATTAACTAACATACACATCAATTGAAAAAAAATAATTTATAGATTAAATTGGAACTATTAGAAGAGGAATTAATATATAATAAATAATGTACATGCTTGTATTGATCATGGTATGTATTATTAGTTTTATGTGTAGATGGGATATTTGTTGGAATTCTATTACTCAAAGTTACTAAATTATTTTGTTATACACACACACACACACGATCGAGTAATGTTAGCCAGCTAGCTTAGCTCCTACCTGATCACATTATTATTTCAACAATTGTATGAATAAATACAAAATGAATTGTACATGCTGATACATACATATACATAAATACATTATATATAAAAATACGTCCAAATTATTTGGGGGAGTGACGTCTGTCGGTCTAACCACCAATGGCTAGCAGGCAGGTGATTTATTTCAAGATGTAAATGCTTCATTAATTAATTCTCATTGTCACATGCATTAATTTTTTAGTATATCGAACCCTTTTTTTATTTTTTTATTTTTTTCTCTTTTTAAATTAAACCCGTCAGGAGAGAGAGAATAATATTATTAATTTGAAAAAAGAGTTATTAAAATATAGGGAATACTAACATATAACTCGAAACTTAAAATGTAATAAGAAAAATTAAAACTAGTAGAAAAAATAATGGGAGAAAATACCATCATATACAAAATATCGTTTCTCAACAAAAATGACGACAAATTATTCTTTACGGATTAAAGAAATTAAAAACAAAAAAAATAAAGGATTCCAACCAATGCATCGAGGAAATCATAATTAAAGAATTCGATCCAATTCAATTCATTAAAATTGTAAAAAATATGTAGTCGTTAATAAGAAATTAATTTAGCAAAATGTAGCAGTTTCAAATTGCATGGACAATAGATAAAATAAAGAAAATTAAAGGAAGAGCTAGCCAGGCAGACAATTAACATGTTTTTAAATAATACTTATAGTTGGTATATATTATACATATATACTTCCTTTCTTAATTACTTAATTGTATAAACAAAATTAAAGAAGGTCAACATAATTAATTTATACAATTAAATGTAGAGCCAATGTTGATCCAACAACAATGAAAACTAACCAAAAAGCTGATAGATAAATCTAAAAGCAGCTAATTGATTGATGAAATGAAGCAATTAGAAGCCCATAAAAGTGGTTTGCAAGAGTTTTGAGTCTGTTTTCTTTTGATTTCCCTAGGCCCCATGTTGCTCTTTTCTTAAGAGATGGCAAATAAGAAGAAAGAAAAGGTGGAAATAATTATTAAAAAAATGAAGGGGTGTTAGCTAGCCTCATAATTTAAAAGTGTTTGTAGAGGAAGATCAAACAAAATTGTGACACACACATACACAAGAAGTCTCTGAAGTGCAACACAGCTCATATTTGTTTGATTTTCATTTTGGGTAGAAAGAGAGAGAAGAGATATCTGTTAATTAATTAAAGCCATTTCTGGCGCAAATCATGGGGAGAACACACTGGCCATTGGGGGTAGGGCTAAGGTGCATACAGTGCTTTACCATACTTTTTCTCTAATTTTTCATAGTAATTATTTTTAATATATATATTAAAATGTATAAAGTTTGATTAGCCAAATTAGAGCAAATGCAACTGCTGCTGATGATTGTGATTGTGACGATGAAAGATGAAAGCAAGCTTTGTGTTCTCATCATTCAAGATTCAAAGCACCCACCTCATTGCCTCTGCCAACAAATTAAATTAAAAAAAAAAAAAAAAGAGAGAATAAATTAATTTATTCTTATCAAAAGGCAAACTGCCCATCCATGAATAAAAAAACCAAACACAAAAGCCTCCAAAATCCTCATTCATTTTCCATCTCATGATCTAAACAAAACAAAACCCTACCCGACCTTCTCTCTCAAAAATTACTACGCAAACAATTAAACCCATATCTCAAACTCTCTCGTATACCAAAATACAGCTTCTCCTACTGAAATGTTTTTTTGTTAAAGAGAACACAAGATATTGCCATCGAAAAAACACCATGATTCCAGCATGTTTCAGCCATCCCAACACAGTTTCGAGCAGCAGCAGCAGCAGCTCTCAAGTGCCTCAAAATCTCATTACATGCATTTACCAAACTCAGATATGCAACTCACCAACTTATCTCACTCTTACCTGGTCCAAAAATCTCTTCTCCCATTCCTTAACTATTTACGCTGCTGATTCTTTCTCCATCACCATTTCTCTTTACCCTTCTACTTTCTCATTCTTTCGAACCCGACCCGGTTCCAAATCCATCTACTTAACCCACCACCATTACCAGAGAATCAAGCTTTACTGGGACTTCACTCGTGCCGAATTCTCTCAGAACTCTGCTGAGCCTGACTCCTGCTTTTATGTTGCCATATCATGCAATGGGAAGCTGGAATTCTTCCTTGGTGATCTTCGCGACGAGCTTACTCGAAGGTCTGGCTTGATCATAACTCGCCAACTCTCTGATGAGCCGGCTCTGTTGTCAAGGAGAGAGCACGTTTTCGGCCGCAAGAATTATGATTCTCGAGCTCCGTTCTTGGGATCCAAGCATGAAATCGGTATAGAATGCAGCGGCGATATGCTCAAAGTAAAAGTTGACGGTGAAACCAGCCTTGTCATCAAAAGACTTGCTTGGAAATTCAGAGGCCATGAAAGAATTTACGTCGATGGCATTGAGGTGGAGTTTTTCTGGGATGTTTTCAACTGGGTCAATGACAATAACAACGATGGAGGCGGAAATGGGCACGGTGTTTTTATTTTTCAAGTGGGTGATGGAGGAGTGTGGCCGGAGATGGTTGGTCCGGAAAAGAGGCTGATGAAGAAGAGCTTGTCGTCGGCATCAATGCAGTCGGTTTCACTGTCGCCATCACCGTCGTGCTCGAGTGTTCTGCAGTGGGCGGAGGAGAGCAGTGATGGCGGCAGAAGTTCATGTTCTTCATCTACAAGGTCTTGTGGGAGTAATGGAGGGTTCTCTTTGTTGTTGTATGCGTGGAGGAAGGATTAAAATTAAAACTTGCGAGTTAATCTGGGTTGAAATTAAATGTGCTTTGGTTTTATGATAAATGATCAAATTATTATTTGTGATATATAAATATATTGTTTGATTTAATTTGAAGATGAATTCTCTAAATTATGTGATCATGAAATATTTTTATTCAATGTAAATTGTTGCTTCTAAAAATTTGCATTGGATGTGTAAAATTGGATTGGATTAATGAGTTGTTGATCAGAAGAGCTTGTTTAGCTCCAAATTTAAGTTTATAATATAGTCAATAATGGATAAAAATTTCTCCTTTGGGGACTTACTGAAGTCATGAAAATGTGCAGACTGAAGACTCTTTGACATTTAAATGCCGGAGTTGTTGAAGAAAAAGAAAGTCTGATGACACTAGAAATGAAGCATTAGACCCTTAAGAAATTTGACATTTATACTCCAAATGATTATTCTAATTAATTTTATAATTAAGAATATATCAAATTGACCATTTTAATTTTCCCCCCTTTACTTGGCCAAAAATTCAAAATACATGAACAATTTGTATAGGTTCATATTCATGAAAAAAGGGCAAAATTTTCCACGCAAAAAAGGAAATTTCGGAAGGCAAGTAAATTCAAAAGCCTATTTATCAGGCCCACAATGCACATCTTAAAAAGGTAATCAATTGCTTGCGCGCATGCTCAGCAATTACTGCTGCCACCACCACCACCACCACCTAGGATTCTCAAATAAACAATCAATTCATGCAAGTATTGAAAAATCTAGACATAAATATTAGTTGCTTTCTACTACAAAGTTGTGGACTTTCTGCGCCAGAACATGAGGAGCTCTCATTACTACTTTACAAAGCAAAAAACAATTATTCTTGGCGATGTCCCCCTATCATCATTACACTTCCTTGGCTTCTGCCCTTTAAAAACGCAGCAAGGATTTGGCAGTTTTAACTATTTTAAGATCTGGGTTTTTCTATTTTTTTAATATCAAAATTAAAAAATGTCACTAATGTTTCATTGTTAATAACCTAAAGCAGCCTTTTCGGGGATTTTTTTTTTTTTTTAAGTTCAACGAGGTAACATGAAAGCAGCTATAATGTGCTTAGTTGGGCATTAAGTTAAACCTGTTCATTACTCTGTCCAAAAAGCATATGACCGTACTTCAAGCAATGAATATAGCAGCAAGCTCATCATTGATCTCTCTTTTACAAGAATCTAAAGCTTTCCAGGAAGCATTTGATTGCTTCCAAGAGAGCAAGAAAAAACATGAAAGTATCTTATATGAGAATTCTATCCTAATACAAGTAATTGGAGTTTTCAGCATCTAGAATCATGCATTATGGTGGCACTAACATGTCAATTACAAGCAACGAGTTCAAATATTAACATATTTTTACCTATCAGTTTGATCCTGGCAGTTGTAATTACCTACAGGTACTGATATTAGTCATGCAAGGATTCAGGTGGCGTCAGATCTCTGGAGACTTGTAAATTTCAATTACTTGGGGTGAATATCTGGCCAATTGCTTCTAGTGCAGAGACATTCCAATTCTCAGCATGCCTAATAATCTGTTGAATCCACAGTAAAAAGGCACCTGTTAGTAAAAGCACTCACGAAATGCAATAATTTAGTTCAAACATATAAAACAGGAAGAAATGTTAATTCTTTCTTACTTTAAACTCGTCATTTAGCTCATGGACTGTGCTTCCATCAATACAAATGAGAGGCCTCCATGGAAGTTTTAGGTAGGTTCTGCAGATCAGAGACACTAGCAACTGATTAAGAAGTTGAAGAGGTTAGAACAGAAACATCAAGTTTTCCTTATTGAAAAAATGTTTTTTATGGATGGAAGACAAGTCAAAAGAACATTCTTAGCTTCCTCGCCCTTCCTCCACTCCTTCAGACCATCAAAGACACAATAAAGAACAGTGGCTTTGATGTGACCGACCTTGTTCGGAAGCAAGGCATGCATCTGAAAAATCTTCTTAGCTTTCTTTTCTAATTAGTGACCTTGATTTGCATATTCCTTCATCACCAAGCGCATTAAAGGTTTCCAATTAATTTAATCAATGCTGATTCTGCAAATTTTAGGTAGAGACTAATCCACATCATAACAGTGAAGCACTCTACTTGTGATTGATATTGGCTGAAAATATTGTCATACAAATCAAGTAGCTCCACATGACTTTCGAGGCATTGAATTTTGCCATGCACGGGAAATAAAACAGTAGAAATCAGTAGACCAAGTACCTTAGTTTCCATGTTGCCAGGACAAAATTTGTTTTAGAGTCAGAACCCTGAATATAATCATAAAATTAGGCACCAAAATGACTATTGGGCTCAAAAATAAGCAGTAATGTAATCAATAATGAATGCAAAACAACAGTCCGTACAGCAGGATCCACATTTCATGCATCTAGGAGTTCTGAAAATTTCCAAGAGAGACCCATATAACATCAGTTACAGAGGAACAGAAAAGCAATAAGATGCCTGCTGAACTCTTGCAGGAGTTCAGCATGCAATAAAACTCGATTGTTAAGATCTAGAAAGCCTTGAGTTCATAATCCCAGTGAACCCAAGGAGTCAAAAGTCTATAGTTCCAAGTCCCACCACAATATGTTCTCATGGAACAATACAAACACAAGAAAAAAGTCACAAGTTGTTTGTTCTCGACTTCCAGATGCCTATTTGGTAACCTTTCTATTCAGATGTGAAAAGAGCAAATGACATTGGCTGCAACACTGAAAGCTTGCTGACAAAGTTGTCCTTCACTAAATTGTACAGTTTTCATCTCTCAAATACTGCAAGTAATTTTATCAGGGACTCAATTCGGCCTATGAACCCAAAGAGGAGCTACACATACCCCTAAACTGATTCATAAAAAGGTCCAAGATTAACTAACTCAAAATCATGCTTCTAAGTCAGTACACTGAATTTCTCTACATCAAATATTTCAATGATATTACACAAAGGATGGACCAATTAGCGTACATAGCTGTCCAATTTCAATGATGTTACAGAAAGGATGGGCCAATTAGCATGCGTCATAACTGTCCAATTTCAACGATGTTACAAAAAGGATGGATCAGTAGCATACATAACTGTCCAATTTCAAAGGATCTTCTAGTCTTAAATTGTGATATACTAAACGATCCAAAAGAATGCCACAGCTTGATCATTGATTTGGGTCGCTTGAAACCCTTCAACACGTCTCCTAGAAATGGAAACTACATATCCGTGACCACTACCCAGGATGTTTCAAAAATGAGTAGTCACACTAAATGCTTCAAATTAGTTTGCAGATGTTCGTGATTACTTCACAAAGTGAAGCTATCTCAATCTGAAATGCCAGCCCCTTAATAAAAAATTTATGATTGTGAATTCTTAATTATCTAGTCATTTTCTACAAAATGAGCAAAAAACGGCAGCTGATAACACAGGCCTATAATGGACCTTCATGCATTGGATAAAAGCTAAGTTCCTGTGGCATAACTCTTCCATTCTCTCAAGAAGACCTTATATTGATATTTCTGTCATGTTTAAAAGTTACAGACAATTTGCTTAAAATTGCCCACTCACTAGTTTGATTAATTTCTTGTTTTTGCCTTTCAATAGGTAACAAATAATTTCTAAGCAATATAGGCTTAGTAACCAGGACAAAACCAACTCTGTCCAGTCAATGCTAACATTCTGTACTCATTCCTTTGCCATGTTTTGTATAGAACATTAAACCAATCATGGTTAAACCATTATAAAAAATGCCAAGCATAGGGTGAAATCACCCGTTTTCAATTCTGTTGTTTGAGAAACAAGCATTTCACAATGGTTATGTGGATATCCAACTAAAATTTTTCAACTGAAAGCTAATGTAATTCAAAAAAAACAACTACCTTCTCAATCTTTTGTAATCGAATTGATGGGTATTCAAAGAAAGGAACAAGCAGTCTTAAGTTGCGAGAATACAACTCTGTGCCTGAATAGCCAGAAGACCATATAAATTAGTCAACTTTTATCGCATTTATTTGAAGAGATTGGGGTTGACCACCATGATTCTCCTTACCTCGAAAGCGGATAGTTGGATCTTCAAATATACAATCTTTGACATAAATCTCAGAAGTGAACATCCCTTTCCATAGAAATAAAGAAAACAGGATACCGATTAATATAAGAAAATTACATTAATTCAAACCATCTAAAAAATTAACTAACTTTAGCAAAAGCAACAGTGTATTGATACCTGTAACAAAATAGGCATTCTCATAATCAGCCTTGAGTATGGTTACTATATCATCAATATCCGAAACTGAAATCTCCTCTCTTTGTTCATAACTCACCCTATCCGATCTGCAAAACTTGGTAGAAACAATAAACTAAAATTTTGATGATAATGCTTATTAAATAATTAAATATTATCGGACAATTAAGTACAACAGAGCTCGCACTGAGCACTTTCCCTGGCTACCAAGTTCTTCCAGCAAAATTTTTAATAATCTTTGGTAAAGAGAGGATATGTTACGGTCTAATATTCAATATTTTAATTAATTTCTAGCGACGTTTCCGGCATTTTCTGGGCAACCAAACAGAAGGGTACATTATACATACCTGTCTTCAACGGAGGAGGATAATAGCCTCAGAAGTTCAGTAACTCCACTGACTGCAAATTTCAGAAACTGGGGAGTTCTAGTTTTATCCGGTGTGCCTGAGAAGCATTTCACTTCATGCATGCTCCGTAACATCGGACGGTGATTAAGGCTTTGATAATTGAGTTGAAGATAGCAACGGATTCCCGCCATTTTACCTTATCTTCTGCCGTCGCTTCTTCGATTTTGTATGGCTTGAGCATGTTTCTTGGGAAATATTTTAAAAAATATATTTTTAACAATTAAAAATTAATTTTGAATTAACTTCTATCTTTTAATTAAAAACAAGAAAACGAAAAAAAATCGTTTATTTTAATCTTATTCTAACACCATTCAAAAATAGTTTTTTAATTATTTTAAATTTATTTTTAAAAAATTTATAAATTTTAAATTTATAGTATCTCTTTTTAAACTTAAATATCTATCATCTATATACTCATTTTCTTATTTAATTAAAATAATTTATATTATTTAAAATATTTTAGACATAAATTCATACTTAATTGTTATACATGTATCAATTATTTATATAATTTAAATTATAATTTTTATTGAAATAGAATAGACTAAAAAATTTTAGGTAAGAGTTTATGATTGAATGGAGATTTTTAAAAAAATATAATTATATGTATAAATTAGAGCTAATAATAATATTATTTGATTTAGTGGACACTCTTAAAAGTTGTTATTGTATGTATAAATTAAGATTTTACTTAATTACCGAAATTTGATCTAAAATCACTAAAAGTATAATTATATGTTTTAATTAGTATGTAATTTAAAATTTTATTTGATTTAGTGAAGAATTTTAAAAATTATTATTATACTTACAAATTAAAGTTCTACTTTGTTATTAGAATTTGACTTAAAATTATTCAAATTTATATAAAATATTTAAAATAACTTTAAGTTTAATTAAATAATATTTATGTTATATTATATTTAAGTGAAATAAATTTCGAATATTTTTTAATTATTTACTATTTTTTAAATTTTATCTTTAAGAAAATAATTGAATTATATTATTTATCTTTATATATATATATTAAATATCAATTTAAAATAGTTATTGATAAAGTTTTGTTTTAATAAAAAAATTATTGAAAATAATTTTAACTAAACAAATATCCTTATTTGTATTATTTTCAGAAATTATATTAAATATATTTAATAATTTTTAAACTAAAAAATAATTTTTAATTATCATATTAAACATATTTCTAAATATTAAAAAAATTAAAAGTATAAATTGGGCCTTATTTTTTCGAAAATAATTCGTATGAACAGAAACACAACTCCTATCTGTGTCACAGTGTCTGTATGCGGAAGAGAATGAAGCCAAATTAATTGACTCCTTTATCTCGAAAAAAAAAAGATCATTTTATCCTACGAAGTCCGATCTCTCTTAGATTACTGTGTACTGGAATCTCTCACTTCAACTCCAACTCTGTACTGAACGATGGCCGAAAACGCAGCCGCCGCCTCCCGCCCGCTCAAGATCATAGCCGGTGCCGATTCTTTCGGTGCAGAGTTAAAAGACGCTCTGATTTCTCACCTCCGATCGCTCAACATAGAAGTGGAAGACCTCGGCACTTCGTCCTACTACTCGGTCGGCGCGGAGGTCGGTCGTCGTGTCTCCTTCTCTTCTGATTCTGAGACCCGTGGCCTCCTAGCCTGTGGCACAGGGGTCGGCGTCGGCATATGCGCCAACAAATACCCAGGCGTTTTCGCAGCCACCTGTCTCACTCCGGGCGAGGCGCTCAACGCTCGGTCCATCAACAACTGTAACGTGCTTGCAGTGTCAGGTATGTCTACCTCTAAAGAATCCGCTGTTGAAATTCTTAACACTTGGCTTAATACCCCATTTAAGGCGCCTTGTCCTGCTTCAAACTTCAAGCCTTGGGACGAGAACATATCGTGTTTTTTGGACAGTTCGTTAACTGAACTGCCAAAGATAGGAAAAGATGAAGTGAAGGATGGTTCTTGTAGTATATGTTGCTTGATTAAGAACAGGGAGTTGGATCCGATAGACATGATTCCGGGTGGTTCAATGAAGATTGTGAGGGAGAGTCCGACATCTGCCATAGTGAGATTTAAGGCGGGGAGTGTTGAGCCAGCGCATCACCATACATTTGGGCATGATTTGGTGGTGATGAAAGGGAGAAAAACTGTGTGGAATTTGAGTAAAGGGGAGCGATTTGATTTGAGTGTTGGGGATTATTTGTTTACTCCTGCTGGGGATGTGCATAGAGTTCAGTATCATGAAGAAACTGAGTTTTTCATCAAATGGGATGGTCACTGGGATATGTTCTTCGACGAGGATCTTGAGACTGCTAAGAATGCTGTCAATAAGGAAACTGCTTGACCGGCGTTTGTAGAAGAATCGGGTTGTGTTAGACGGAAGAATCGGCTTTTGAATAATGTTTGCATTGGGTGTGTGGTATTGTGTATTGTAAACAGGGTGGTGTTTTGAATAATGGTATGAACTATGAAATGTGTTTGATATTATTGACTCTTACTTACTTGTATAGTTTTTGCTTTTGTTATGTGATTTTTGATTGTGTTGTGGTTGTTCTTAATGCCATTACTACTGAGCTGAAAACATCAAATTGAAAATCAAATTCTCTGTTTTTTTCTTGTCTGTCTATTTGTCTCAATAAGATGTCATGTTTAGTTTAGCTGCTTGTTTTAAGATGATTTGATGTTGTTGATTATGTTTATAACTGTTGCTGTATTTTGGTGGTAGAACCACTACTGATCGGTTGCATAGTTTTGGCTAGATTTATATACAAGTTTTGAGTTTGATAATGCCCATTTTTACTCTCAATTTGATCATCACAATCTCCTCATTTGCCAAGTGAAATCCTGCCCTGCCATAAGTTTACCTCTTCCTCCATTACAGAGATGGCAGGAAAAGAGAAAAGAGAAATGACAGCAAGTTTTTGCTGTAATTTCAAAAAGCCATATTATTCAACACTGTAATTTCTTGAAATATATATATATTTTTATCCTAATAAGTGATTTGCATATGATTTAAATCGTTGCTTCACTGCATAAATTTAGTGTTATTTCCTTTTGATTTATACTTTCACTAACTACTAATTCCATATCACTGAATGTTGCTTTTATCCTTCGTGGACCTCAAATGCCTGGCTTTAATGTTTTTTCTACAGGTTTTTTAACTTTCTTCAATTAGCTGGTAAATATCCTTTAATGGCTACTACCTAAACGAAAAAGGCAGGCTGGTTCATGGCTTTCATGGCTTCTTTTATGCATCCACCCGTATCAGATTCCTATCCTACTGGGTTTTTGAAGTTTTGCCTATTTTAAATCGGGATTTTAGCTCAAGATAAATATTGCAATATATTGTATTTTGCAGAATAATATCCCTAAAGAGCAGGGATGTATATGATTAATGAAGACAACGTTATGGATTGCTGAATTCATACATCTGAAACAAAATTTTTCCCATGTTCATATAAATTCTATTCAGTTCATATATATCTCATTCAAATTACATAGCTTTTGAATAAACCTTTGACCACCTAGCCTCAGCCATTAGAGGTGAGGTGGTTTTCATGATTCTCAGTGAATGAATTTTGGTGTTTCAGACAAGACTTAGTTCATCAGTAGTAGTTGAAGTCTGCGTTTCTTCTTGAGATTCAAAAGCGGCAAGCTTCTTCCTTAGTGTCACTAATTCTTCCCCAGCATTGCATATGTAGGCCGATGCTTGTCTGCCGGATAAGGTTGCTCCTTCCATACTGTCTATATAATCCTGTATAGGTAAAAGCTATTTAGGATGCAAATTGGTTCCTTTTTTATTAGTCGTATTAAAATCCGTGGAAAATGCTTGGAATGAATTAATATTTATAGTTACCTGTTTTGTATATGAGCCAGCGAGGAAGAAGTTCTTCACAGGCGTCTTTTGATCAGGTCTGAAGGGGTCTTTACCAGGTCCTTCACGATATAAAGATTGCCCGATTTTGACAACTGATGACCAAATAACTTCTAAACCTTGGGCTGATGGGAACAAAGCTAAAACCTGGTAAGAATAGGAACCATGAATATATGAACCAAAATGGAATCGAATCAAGAGAGTCGCATGACTTTTGTAAGGCTTAAGTCATTAAACAATGTGTATATAAGACAAGAATTCCAAAAAGGAATAATCTGATAGCTACTGTAAAAAATGTTGATACACTGGGAACGCCTCCAACCTGTTTTGCTACTCTCTCTATGATTTGATCATTTGTCAAGGGCATGTAAGGATCACCTGGCGTCAGAACACATCTGAAAGATGATATAGTTGGTAAGTATGATAGAATACAAAAACAGGCATGATGCAAAAAGAAAAACTTGGCAAATGGATGCCAGACTGGATTCCAGGCACTTGATAATGAAACTAATTATGACAAATGTAAGAAATTTTCCTTACTGGAGCAGTGAACCTTGCCCCTCCCTATAGTAGTCTTCTGGAGAAGTGAGTGCCAGGTCTGCAAAGCAAGAGAAATCTGCATCTGGAGTATACAAAAGATTATCTAACCCCAAAGCTCGCCTCAATTGCCTGCCAGTTACAGAACACGATCCGTGAAAAATTGGACAATTTGTTGATTTATTAATATCAAGAAGTGAAGTGAAAAAGCAGATTTTCTTAGGTTCTTAAAAGATAATCTAGTGTTTGAATGAATGCAAACTCACTAAAGATTAGAGTATAACCTTGACCGTTCCAGGTCCTGTAACTCAGTAACCCAACCATTGTATCTAAGTTGCACTGTGACAACAGGTACTCCAACTAGCTCATAAATATTGTCAAAAAATTTCATTTCCCTCCATGATGAAGGCAGTAATCTCTTAATTCCAGGGACATCACAAGCTGCCATGAAATGGAAAGTTGAATACAAAAATTATTAACCAAAATTATATGGGTGAGAGAAAACAGATATCAAACTGAATGGGGAAGATTTGACCACGAACCTGCAACATATGCATCAGCTTTCACAACTTTCTTATTAGTGGCCTGAAATAGAATGAAAACTTTTAAGACACTAAGTCTTAAAGAATAAATTTATTTCAGAAGACATCACTTGTAACAGTTAATATAAGCAACTAATTACAAAGTCCAGTCAATACATTAGCTCAATTCAAGGAAACATCAACAGACGCCTAAATCGTAACTTAGCTTTTGCCTGTCTACTTAAAGGCACTGAGAAGCAATTTACCCTAGACATGGCAAGTCCTGTGACATATGTTTCTCCATCCACAGATTTATCAAATAGTACCTCTCTGCATCCCCAGCGAAGGTGAAACCTGTTCTAGCAAAAAGAGATCCCAGAGAAGGGAAATTAAATCTATCAGAGGAGAAAACAAACAAGAATAGACCAGTATAATGGTATCAGCATATAATTGCAAATGTACCTGCCCCCTCTATCTGCGATATAATCTCTGATTGGCCCACTCAAGTAAACATCTGGAGAACCCTTGAGCATGCGCAACAGTGAAGCCTCAGTCTTAGTGGCAAATAATGAGAATATAGTGAGCATACAACGAGCACTGATGTTATCACAGTCAATAAACCCAAGGGCATAAGCAACAGGATCCCACATTCTCTGAATACTTGCCCGTGTGCCACCTTTGGACAAGAACCAATTAGAGAAGCTTATCTGTAAGAGGAAATGAAATTTTAGGCAAAAGAATTATTTGTAGGAACAGGGATTGAAAGCCAAAAGAACAAAAAAAAATGATGCCATTCTTACACTATCCAAATTTCGTATATCCACCATAGCACCATCTGGATCAACAAGTGCTTTTACAACAGGGCTTAGTGCAAGCGCAAGAGCATTTCTTGCTTTATCATAAGTCTGCAATTGAGCAATATACAAGAACAAATACATCAAAAGAGAATCCCAGAGGAGCCAAAAGCTTCAACATGCAAAAAGTAATAACACTTCATCATACTGCCAGGTTATTCAGAGTGCAAGAGATAATGTGTACAAAATGAAAATGGAACCTATACTTGTATGCACTACCTGAAGCTGATTTGTTGCCAAAAATGCACGAATTCCATGTAATGGAGCTCCAATTGGAAACCGAAAATCAAGTTCTGTAGTTGAAATTCAAAGTCATCAACCAAATTAGAGTTGTTAATAGAAGAAGGTGATATCTGACCACCAAGCACAACTATTTATGATTTCATATGATCAAGAAAAAAACCCGTACCACCAATTTCACCGCCTTTATTTACAAATGTGTGAGTATGATCCTTCACAAGCAAATTTTTATCTGCCCCAACCTGTAGTGATCCAAGAAAAACTATCAGAGATCATAAACATAGAAACCCAATGTTTCAGAGGAACATGTTATTAGATTTCAACTTAAATTAACATCCCACATATCCATTCTAAGAAAAGCCATGATTGTGACCATCAACTTCTTCAAACAATATTTTCAGATTATCTTACAACTATAATAAACTGTGGTCATAGGTATCATCACCATAGATTGCATGGCCAAGAGGAATGAGAGTTCTTGTTTTCAGGAATCTCAAATCATAATTCTTGTGCATGGCTCAACTTGTTTTTTTCAGCAAGGAATACTGGTTTGTAAAGATCAAAGACCTAATCATTCAAATGCACTATATCCAAAACTAAGTAAGGTCTACCTTTTTCATCAAACGGAACAGATTATTGTAGCATCCAAAGAAAACATGCAAGCCCATTTCAATATGGTTTCCACGTCTGTCAACAAATGAACCCACTTTGCCACCAATGAAAGACCTTGACTCATATATATCCACCTGGAAAAAGAAAGCAAAAATTTCAAATTTAACAACTTTCATTACAAGAAAATTGGCAAAACACGCTAATTTCAAGTGAAACAAACTTTGTGAACTGCCTACTCTAAAGAAAATGGTAATGGCTTAAAATTCTTTCTGAACTCCTGAAAAATGTTTCTGCAATTCACTAAAAGACAAATGAAGCTTAAGCCCCCTCTTTACTTAAAGTGTGAGTTAAGCCAGAAGTATCGAATGATTAACTGAGATATTTTAGAAAACTGATACTTAAGAAGCAAATGAAAACATCCAGAAGATTCAAAAGTTAAGATGAGCTGAACCTCATGGCCTTGATCCAATAATTCCACTGCTGTTGACATGCCTGCTAGCCCAGCTCCGATAATAGCCACTTTCAGCTTTGGTCCTCTGTAATGTTCAGGTTCTGGTGGAAACAAACCCTTGGGAGCTGCCAATTTACAACATCCAATTATGCACAGCCATGTCCAGTATATATTATGTTTTAAACTACTAAATTTCTAACATGATCTTTAAATATAAATGTCCCTGAAGAGTAAACACAAAGCAGAATCGCGAATACGTTTACCAAATGAATTGATCAAAATTTTATTACTTTCACCATTCCCATAGCTTGTAAGAATACCAAATACTTGATCTCACCTTCAGTTCTTTTGGCTAAATTTCCACCAGAGGGAGGCAAGCCACTCAAGAACACACTCCATAGCCAGATTTCTAATTTTACCTTCAACTATAACTTAAATCAATGAACAACTCTCTCTCAAATTCAATTCAAAATTTACAAGTACACAGAATTCTCCATTAATTGCCTCAAAAGTTCAAAATTAACAAACTATACAACCCCAAAAGAACTCTCAGCAATAAACACATAAAAAATCACACCAAGCAACATAAAATGAAATCCCCAGAAACAGAAAAGCCAAAAGATGGAAAATTGATAAACAAAACACAACTAAGTAAAACAAGAGAACCCAAAATTACCATTGACACTCATATCAGAAACATTTGTGTCCAAAGAAGCCCGTACACAGAATCTGGGACCCTTCACCTGAGCCCCAGACCATCTAACACCAGCAACTGAAGTAGCAGGAAATAGAACTGAAGAACCCATAACCACAACCAATCAAGTAATTCCAACACAGAAAATCCTGCGGTGAAATCAAGAAATGAAATTCAATACAGCCCAGCTCAGCTCTCTTTCTCCTCAGTTTCTCTGTATTAACAAACACCTACCAACGTATAACATACTAAAATTCAGAAAAACAATAAAAAAAGAAATAAAAAGTCAAGAAGGCAAGAGGGTATCTGGAGTGTAAGAGTCTTACAAGATGCTAAGGAAGAGAGTTTTGTCAGGGAACTGTATTTGAACATGGCGAAGTGCTTCGGCATTTTCCAATTACAAAATCGAAACTGTTTGTTGTACACAATATGTTGGTGACATTGCCACTAACGATAATGGACCAAAAGCAACTAGATTTCGAATACTGAAAATTAATTAATACTCAATATTCTATTATTATCAAGTAATTTGAGCATTTAATTCTTTTAAATACATTATACTATAAATCGTAATTCGGCCATGACTTTTTTATATTTTCACAAATAGAGTAAGTTTTCTATTTGTATCAAATAGTTTCCTTATTTATCATGGCTATTCAGTGTCTAATTGAAACAAGCGAAGAATATTTTAGCGATTGCAGTACGAGTGATTCCGTGACTGGGACCTATTTGATATGAATAAATAAAAATATGGCCTATTAGTGTAAAATATAAAATATAGGGTCCTATATGTAATATAGCGCTTAATACCCTTATCTTCGGTTAAGGTGAAGGAAGGGCCACGATGGCGGGTGCTCGTATAATAATAATTTCTGGGCCGACCGTTTTGGTGTTCGCCAAGAGTTTAGGCTTAAGGTTTTTGAATATTTGTGCTATTTCAATTTTCACAGCAAAGCAACAATGTGATGACAATATTTTGAGTATGTGAAAGTTAGAAGGATATATTAATAAAATTTTTAAAATTAAAATATGGATCGATTTTATTATTTTATAAATTTGATATATTATTTATAAATAAATTCTAGAAAATCATTTGATCATAAATAAATTATTTATGTATGCGTGTGCGTATATGTATGTATGTATGTATGTATACGTAGTGTACGTCAAAAGTAGGGGTTAATTTAGCAACATCCCAGTGATGTAGACCATGAGAAGCCCAAATAATGAACAACTGAAATTGGGCTAATGAGGAACCTTCAAGCTCAATATTGGAACTGACAATTAATGCTTTACCTCCACCTTACCCTCGATTTTCCATATGAATTTGTTTTTCCTTTTCCTTTTATAATTTAAAATAAAAACAAGATTGGCTGATAAAACTTTCATGAACATATTTTTGATATAAAAATTGCCCTTTAATTTTATATTTTTATTGATAATGAACATATTTTACAAATCACCCATGATCATAATTCTATGAATTAAATTTGAGATATAAATTTAACCTGTATTTTTTGCCTTTAAATTAATATATTAAAAGCGTCAAGTTTCTAGATTGCCAAACCAATGTTGATTTCTCATGCCTGATTGCTTAAACTAGAATTGAAATCTGACTGACATCATTATCAATGAAGCCTAGATTGTCAGAAAGAATTGTTTCAAAGACACAATAAGAACATTTGTAAGCTCCCCCATCAATTTCATATCAAATTCTATCAACCTCAGAATGTCTCATCAGTCATCACAGTATTCAAATATATAATATAATAAAACTGCAATCCCAACTGCCAAAAGAAATAGACAAACCAACTTAATTAATTACTTCCAACACATTTTGGCCAATCAAGTTACACCTTCTAGAACAGGTTTAAATGTTACATGAATATCAACTAAAGGCTTCCCTAATTCTGAGTAGATAATCTTTATGCTTAAGATTGTAGCTGGAAATCATAGGACACGAAAGAACAAGAGAGGAACTGATTAGATAAAATATTACATAACAGGCAAATTTGTCATCTCCCGATGAGTTTGAATTTCCTGCTTTTATTCTTGAAGCAGTCTTGAAAGCTAGACTTGAGTATTGTGTGATGGCATCGAGGGCGTCTGAGATTCAACGAGGATTGACCAGAGGACATGCACATCTTCACATTGGCAAGATTTCACATCCTCATACAAAATGTAAATCCCTCTATCTGAAAATGATTCAGAAATAAGATCAATAATTCGGTTAATAAGAAACTATATATGTGATGCATGGCAACAAAATCATAATTCAGAATGCATATTTTTGCTAGAAAAAATGCAGAAATCCGTGCCATTTTTAATCTGAATGATGTCTGGTATATTATAATCAGTATGCAAAACGTAAAAGATGTAAATAGAACAGTGTGTGTATAGGCAGTGTCAAGTACTCTTTCTGTGAGCTGAATGCGCACGAAACCAGAGCTTCTTCAATGGAGAGAAGAGGGACTGCAACCAACCCATTTGAAATAACATTACAGAAGGGAGAAGCTAGCGTTTCATGGTAGGTGAAAGAATGGAAGAAGAATATGGACAGAAAGGAAAGTTTTTTGTTGCTTTGCTTAGACAATGGTGAATTGTAGATTACTACTTGCAGCACCATTTCAATCGCTTTGCAGCCCAAAGATTTTATAAACTATTTTGTTTTTGGTGCCATGTTATTTTCTGTCATTTTTCAATTGTAGGAGGAGGGAAATCCTCCCCAGACAGTAACAAGACTTGAATGTACCCTGTTTTTATTTATATCTTGTCTCTCAGTTTTCTCCCTTTTGCATCAAGCCACAGTTTTCAGGTCATTGTATCATTTAATTGACAGTACCATTATATCATTTTCTGAGCATAAATGATTAACATTGTTTCTTTTACCTTTGTGGTCCATCCCTAGTTCTTAAGATCTACCAGAATGGAATTTAGTTTTGTCGGTGTGAAATGTCATGTTCAAACCTGACTACGTGGCTGAAAACTTAGAAAGTTTAAATGTGCAAGTTTAACTGAGGTAACAAGAAGTTTGATCGATAATAACTAGTTGCAACTACACCACTAGTATAGACATGCATCCAGCAAAATCATGACATGCGTACTTTTGAAATTTATAGAGTTAGATTGCTCATCAACATAGAATACAAGCCACCATACATTAGAGCTTCAAAATTTTAGGAAGCAACTGATTAAAAATCACTTTTCACAAAATGGGATCAAGACATATTATAAGGAATATTTCTAGGAGGCTTAGAATTGAATAATGACTTTACAATGGGAATATTATTCTACATTCCTTCTAAATGATTTCTGTTGTTGCCCCTTACTGGATGTTTCAGGAAAAGCTGTTCTGAGATCCTGAACGCTGAAAGGCTTCTGAATTTTTTCCCTCTTCTAGGACTGATGAAGGTTGTACAGAAACCATTTCAATCAAATCAATGGGCTGAGTATGCTATTTATATTACTGCACATAGAATAGCCAAGACAAACAGACATGCAGCTGCTCCAAGAATTATGCAGATTGTCCAACAAACCTTCCGTAGCAAACTCATTGAAATATGAGAACTGTGGAGCCTTATCTGCTCATTCAAACAAAAAGGGAAAAAAGGAAAAGATTAAAGTAATCGGGGAGAAGCGTAAGTGATAAGTTACTGCACTTATGTTTAAACTGAATACCTGCATATGGGTATTGCTTTGGGTTGCGTCTTCTGACTGCATGGAACCAAAACATCGTTGGTACGGTCAAAAGCCTAGTTATTAATCACAATATCAAATTCAATATCCTAAGCAGCTTCAGATACTTACAAGAGGTTTCAGCAGCTCTGATTCATTGTTGGCAAATGAGGCCTTCATTTGACCTGCAGCACAACATAAGAAGCTTAAACTGGAATTAGCATCCAATGAGAACTTCCCAATTATTAAAGTTAATGATTTTGAGTTTGCATGTTTATGAAAATAGAATAAGGTAACTTTATGTAAAAGAAATGAATAAATTTGATCACTTTATCAGAAGTCCTCTTGTTTTTAGTTGAAAGATCCTAGCATGTACAACTAATGTCAAGACATTCAAGTCATTCTCTTTATTTTAGTAATGCAAAGAGAAGGATTCCTCTGACCACAGGAACGTTTCTAGTAAACGTATTGAAGGAAATGATTACAGTATCTAAGCCCTCTATCGATGCTCTAGGCATTTTCCTCTAAAAGGCTGCTGCAATTCATTTGAAAAAGTATTTGTATCTGTGACTGTTAAGACTTTAAAGTGGTGTGGTACCATGGTCGTTGCTGTTGGCTTTTATGCTGGTTTCCTTGGCATCTGTTCCAGGTAAGTCTCCTTGCCTGTAACGGAGAAGAGATGTAAATACTAAGTTTACAGCAATTAAAAGGTAATCCACCTCCATCAGACAAGACTAAGAAAGCAAATTATAGCTGCAAGAAAGTCATACTTGTCTCCTTTGGTATGAATACTAATTAATCTATTACTAACCACAATGAAATCTCAGCCCAATGGTAAAAGAATGATAATCCTGGGTTTGATTGTTATTGATAATCCCAACAAGAAAAACCAGTAGATTGAAGGATTCATAATATACACCACTGAAATACGTGAATTAGAAATTCAAGACTAGATGGTTGCCTGCGTTAAACCATATATCATAGTTTCACCACTTGCATCCGAAAAAAAAGCAATTTGTCAGTAAAATTTGGGGATTATGCAATTACTTGGTGCTGCAAGGTTTCAAAAAGATTATGATGATAAGAACATGAAAGTAAGCACCATACTTGTTAGTGACCGGCATTGCATAGAGACTGATAGCCAGTGCTCTTGTTCTCAGCTTAATATCCGATAGCATTTTCCATCTAGATTCAATATCTTCATTCTTTCTGTAAATGAACTGCAGCACCAGATTACTAACCAAACAATACCAATGCTGATACAATTTATAATTCAAGAACACCCTTTTTTATTAGTTCAAACATGGTATCTTCAGAGAGAAACAATCGGATATGGAAGTGTGAAGTAGGCAACCAATTAAACAATACATTCTAACTCTATACGGGGACTCCCAGATTTGGAAAGCTATTAATGTTATACGCATAAAAAACAATTTTTCAAACCGCTTTGTAATTGTATCCTCAATGCTTGGTCCACAACTTCAGTGGAAGATTGGGATGCATCAATTTTTTTGGGCATAACAACCAAAAGATTACATAAACTTTTAACAAAAAGAAATCAAGCATCCCTTTTTGTTCGGAATCAACGATCACTGGAGTAAAATTTGTGTCTAACACAGAAATATGTGCAACAACAATAAATTAAGTACCCATCGAATTTCAAGTCAAACCAATTGAAAAAGACAAGAAATCAATCAAAGCTTGACAAAATGAGGGGTAAAATTAACATACAAGATGGGTTTTGAAGGTGGGTTATGGAGAAGCGATTCCAATCTATCAATCTTTATCCCAACTTCCAAAAGCTTGGATCGAGAAATCTCATCACCAAGTCTCTGTTGCTGAAGCTGTTGTTCTTGCTGTTTCTCCAAATTCTTGTTCTGCACTCTGGCATCAATCTCTTCCACCAAATTTGTTGCATCTTGTGCTTCTCTTATCCATGCATCTATAACTAGATATTGCTTAGCCATCTCTCTTTCTTTCTCAGACAGCAAACAACTCTATATTTCCTTCTTGTAAGATTTCATGAACAAAGCAACAAACATGAAACATTTACATCAATCTTTGTCTGTATGCTTCACAATTTAACGTCCAAAATAAATAATAATATTATTTCCATAAACGACTGTGTTGCTTAAGCTGTCAAACCCATAACAATAATGTGTTATACTGTCACAAATGTCAGTCATGCGTGATTTTTAACGTAAATTTTCCCAGTTAATTGCTTCATACCAGACAATTTGTGTGGGTTCAGCAATGAAAATGATTTGTTCTGAACCTTATAGCTTCATTTGGGACGGAGTCATTTTCACGTGCGAAGAAAATTTACAACTGCCAAGGAATTGTACTTGTCATCAGATAAGATAATTTTATTTATAGAAATAGATAAGATGGTGATAAGGATATACAAGATCTTTTGTCTTTGTCTAGGTCTAATTACTAGACAAATTCCTACCAAAGTATTGATTTATCTATATATAAAGAGAGATTATTAGTATAAAAATGGTATATTATATCTTTTTATTAATTAGGCTCGGCTTTGAGGGCCCAAGCCCAAGTTCAACCCAATATTCCAAAGCTTGCTTGGTGATCAACCGGCTGTCAAATGGATGACACCCAGCCCACCCATGTAGGTTTCAATTGCCAAATTTGCGTGTGTTAAAAATGAATTTGACTTTTGGATTTACCATTTTACCTTTTTTTCTTTTTTTTTTTTAATTTTAAGAGGTCAGAAGCTATAAATGCCCATCAAATGTACTAAAGTATACATCATTGCAACTTCTTGTGAAATAGGAACAAGGAAAATCATAGTAATAATAAGTACTCATAAAAAAATGTTGCAAAAAGTTTACAAAGCTGCTTCACTTCATTGCATATTTTTCCCCTTTATATGTAACATTAACAGATCATGCTTACATGTAAAAATATAGTGCCTCTAATGTTATAAATTATGCATTGTGTTCTATACACTTTAATTATTTATCTAGTAATAATATTACCAATGTTCAAAAGGATAAGCTTAAAAAATCTTTTCATAGACATGGTTAGAAGAATTTATAATTAAAGTTATTTTCATCATTAATCAATTTCCTACACAATGCTAATTTAAAAATCATATAAATTCTCTAAATTTAAAAATTTTGCCCTAATATTTTTCTTGTGCTCCATTAATATTAAAAAAATAACAAAATAAATTTTGACCGAACAAATTGATATAAAATTTTAAATATAATAAATTGAGTAAAACTCATGTAATTAAATATTTTTATAAATTATTATTTTCTAAAATTTTTATGCGATAACAATTTTAAAAATATATTCTTAAAATTTATTGAAAGTATATTTATAACATAATTAAAGTAATAATAAAAAGAGAGCGAATAAGACAACATAAAAAAAATTGCTCCAAAAAAAAATTAACTATCTAAAATAGCAAAGTTTAAAATGCATTGAGAATTAAAATAATTTAGAGTCTTTTACAATTTGGGTTTTGCTTTGATGATGGTTGCCCATTTCGGTCCAATTATGGCACATTGCATGTTGTATAAGCTAAGTCATTGTTATTACAACACATATAATTTAAAAAGTATTTTATATAAGCAACACATCATAAATAATTAACATAATAAATAAATTAATTAAAAAAACGATAAGATGATAAGTTATCTTATGTTAAGGCAGGCATGGAGCCCACGGTGGTTCAAATTTTTTGACCATGCCTAATCCATGATTGTTTTTGTAGGCCCACGCCACATTTAATTATCATTAATTGCCCAAAATTATCTTAATATCTGAAATCCTTTTTTTTTTTTTTTTTTTTTTTTTTTTGGTGGCCTTTTCAAAATGATTGCTTCGGGGAGATTTCGCCACCTAAGTTCCCAATTTTTATGAGAAATTTTCTATTTTTCATCTTTATTTTACATCACAATAAAAAATCAAAGTTTTAATTATTTTTTAATCTTTTCTATTCTATTTTAAATATTACAAAAGGATTTCTACTTAAAATATCTGAAACTATTCAATTCAAAGAGATTTTACAAGTTTGAACTAATTAGCATTCACATGTTTAAAATCTAACTTGATTTGCTTAAATTGATTATCTTATTTAATTTACTTTATTTTCAAAATTTCAAAAAATGTTGCAACAAATAAGCTACACTGCATACAGTCATAATAATAACAATAATAATAATAATATTCAAACAAAATTAATATACTAAATTTATATTCTAGTTGACGCAAATATTAGTGATACTTGTAAAATTGTTATCATATCAGTCTAATATTAAAATGAATAATCATTGATAACCAACATTGATTGATTATAATAAAAAAATTCACAATATAATTTTGTATGAGTATTATTATTATTTTTAAACAATAAGAAATAGTCAAATTAGGTACTGACAAATACCGTGTTATAATATAATAGGTCGATTGTTAAATTTATTTATTTATTGAAAATATAAAAAAGAAATACTATTTGGGCTAGAAAGGCCCACGAAGTTGACGTAAAAAAACAACAATGAGCCCAATTTGGAATGTAACGCATGTCACCGACCAAGGACAAGTACACGTGAATGCCACGTCTTACTCTCCATATTTACTTGCCTCACTTCCTATCATAGCGCGTGCCTCTCACATTATTATATGATCTGGGTTAATAACATCGAGGTCCCACATATTTAATGTTCTTATCATTAATAATATTGTTTTGTATTTGTATCAAATAGGGTCCTCAAGTTCAAGTATTACGAAAATGACTAAAATTAGCATTCTAATGCAAGAGTATGTAATTTAATAATTAAGGGTCACTAAATTCATTTTAAAAATAAAATTAAAGACTTGTTTGATATAAATAAATAAAATATATTATTTACCAATTTTATTTACACGGGTTGAAAGCATGTGGTACACGCGCCAAGGGAATGCGTGTGAACAAAATATGTAAAACTTAAGGAATATATTGAGAAGGAGAGAAAAAAAAAAAAAAAAAGAAAGGTAAAACAAAAATCATAGGCTAATATTTAGCTAACAACTTTTAAGAATCAAATCCACAATACTTAAGAAGGAGAGATATGATTAGGCTGGCAATTCATGACTTGATGCTGGTTACCTAAATTTGGTCTTCTAGTCAACTCCATTCTTCCTTTCTCAAAATTAATTTATAATTAAAAATTATCTATATAATTTTTTTTTCTACAAAAATTCGAATTAATAATTTTTTATTAAACGCTACTATAAAAGAAAAACTCAAAAAAAAAAAAAAAAAACTTTTGATATAAAATGTCTTTTTAAGAGTATAATTATTAGAATGTTTTATTACAATAAATATTTATTCTACAAGTTAATTAAAGGTAATATATATAAATATTTAAACACATTTTTCTTGCTTTAAAAAGGATGATAGGATATTTGTTTTTCTTTAAATATTTAAAAATTATTGTCAAGAAATAACTACAATAAAAAAAATAAAAAATAATTTTAATTATTTTCAAAACCGATTTTAGAGTAGTAATGCAAAAATAAATATATGTATATGTATTTTCAAATACGGACATCGTGCAGGCCTTGACGGGGTTGAGTGGTCCCCACATTGAAGAGAAGTGAAAGAAAAAGAAACCGTTTTTCATTTTGGCCACTCGCTCATCCATAATCATGCAGTCTCTGTACCCTTTAAATACATGCAAATATGAAAGAAAACCATAAATAAATAAATAAAACTCATTAATTTTCATCCATTTTTAATTTTAATTCCGTATTTATTATCACCATTGTCTTCTCCCATTGAAACTCCAAGGAAGTCTCAAGCTTTTTTTTCCTTCAATTTGCAGTTCCCAGTCACTTAACTTCAGCCTCTCCGTTTCATGTGGGCATGTCAGCTAAAGCAAAGTCAAGATAAAGCAAGATGCTTTTTCCATTTCTCAGTGTAGAGTAATCTTCATATTCCAGCCTTTACAGCAATAACCAGTTGCTATATTATCCTTCATTTTCAGTCGGTTATATTATTTTATCTGTCACAATCTTGAGGCATAAATATACAGTTTTTATTTTGCTTTTCGATTTAGGGGTTTGTTTTTATTTTTTATTTTTTGTGTTGACAGTGAAACAAGTAGTCTACTTTTTGTCTGCTTCTCTCACGATTTTATTACATTATTTTACTACATACATTCTCCAATTTTGTCTTCAGTTTATATGTGTCTCTCATGTTTTCTTTTAACTTTTGTTTGATGGGTTTTTGTAGAAATGTATCAGAGACTTTATATCCAGATCAAATCAAGTCTTGCTAAGCGATTTTGAGGCATTTCTGAGACGGGTTTTCTTTTTTTTTGAGATAAGTTAAGGTAAGAGGGCAGTTTCTCTTCTTTACCTTTTTGTGCGTTACTGTTTTTGATTTAAGAGTTGGTCTTAATTTTGGTAATTTAGGCTACGAAAGGCGTTTGTCCAAAGACCGCAGAGAATCTATTGAAGTGAATTGAAGTTCTTGGATGAAAAAAATGAGAGATTTTCCATCTTGTTTCGGGGAAAATGGGGTACAAGTAGCAGATTCTTCATCATCAAATACAGCAAAAAATGCGCAGAATTTAGTTACTTCTGTCTATCAATCTCGTATTCGGGGCAGGTATTGCTTGATTACGGTAACATGGAGCAAGAATTTGATGGGTCAAGGCCTAAGTGTTGGGATTGATGACTCTGCGAACCAATGTCTTTGTAAGGTCGATATAAAACCCTGGTTGTTCTCCAAAAGAAAAGGTTCTAAGACTTTAGAAGCATATTCTTGTATAATTGACATATATTGGGACCTTTCTTCGGCAAAATTTGGATCCGGCCCAGAACCATTGGAGGGATTTTATGTTGGTGTTGTTGTTGATAGGCAAATGGTTTTGCTTCTTGGGGATATGCGAAAAGAAGCTTTCAAGAAGACTAGCGCCACCCCTGTTCCCTCAAGTGCTGTGTTCGTTGCTAAAAGAGAGCATCTTTTTGGCAAGAAGGTATTTTGTACCAAGGCACAGTTTTGTGATAATGGGCAAATTCATGATCTTGTGATTGAATGCGACACAAATGGAGTCAATGATCCGTGCCTTATGGTTCGTGTAGATGGAAAGAGTGTGATGCAGGTGAAGCGGCTCAGGTGGAAGTTTAGGGGAAATCATACTATCTTAGTTGATGGGCTGCCGGTGGAAGTGTTCTGGGATGTTCACAATTGGCTCTTTGGTACATCAGTTGGAAATGCTGTTTTCATGTTCAAGACATGCCTTTCAGCGGAGAAGTTGTGGGCTAGTGGACCTCTTTCAGATCCAAACACATTGCCATGGTCTTTCTCGCAGAGATTCCTAGATTCCAGGTCACAAAGTCTTGGTTTTTCACTGATTTTGTATGCTTGGAAGAATGAATAGAGTAATCTGGGAATTTTTCTTTGAATGCTAACAGAAAGTTTAGTGAGTGCGTATTTTTTCAAACTATGTTATTTGTTCACAATTAAATTGATTAAAAATGGGTCCATCTGTATTTTTTCTCATGCGTTTCCCTCTTGAGGAATGGGAGTAATTGAATGGATTTGAGACAATTTTGTTGTTATTAGTCAGCTGTAAATTCTAAATCTGTTGGTTATAAATTTCGTCTGTGTCTTTTATATTGAAGATTTCATATAGAAAAGTGAATATATATGCCAACCTTTTTCCATTTGCAGTTTGAGTTTGTTTACCTTGTAATATCTTGCTGACTTATTAAGCTGAAACTTACTTTTATTATCAGCGACTGAGCATGGTATATTGTAGCTGTAAATATGTCCTTTTGTAAAGTTGACTCAGCCAATGTCATCATAGTCTCTTATTCATTTACTATTAGGTGGGTTTGATTACCTTCTGTGCAGAAGCTTGACTTATTGCAGGTGCTTAGTGATGTTTGCACGGAAACTTCTGAATAAATGAAAAAACTATTTTGAGCATCTGAAAGACCTACCATTATCCATGGGCTTTGGTATGAAATTCTAACTGTTCTCTTTGTTAGCATCAGTGAGTGATAACTTCCTGGGTTATAACTATTCTAGTATTCACATGATGTTTCAAATAGGTAATATGAGAAAATGTTGCTCAGCTTAGTATGCCTCAGGTCATCTATGTTTGATGCAGTTTGTAAAGTGTTATATCTTAAGATTTGGACTGTTTTATGGAATAAATGGTTTCTTATCACGGAACACGTCTATATTCTTGCCATTTTCACAAATTAAACCTCAGAAACCATCAGTGCTTTAGATTCATCTTTTCTATCTTCTGCTAAAAATGAATCTCTTGCTCTCTCTATCTTTTCGATTTAGGAGCTTTGAACATTTCAATGACCTTTTTTTTCTTTTAGAATCTTTTTCGTGCATATATTTTTGTTTTGGTATGTATATTAGTTTGATAAGACTTAAGGCAATTTCTAAGTTGTGTGTAATCCATGATTTGTCGCCACAACACATTTTGCTCTAGCCCTGAATCAATGCTCACGTTATGGAGGACATATATGCAGTCTAGTAAATACAAGGAGTAAATAGGATGGACTAGTTGCAGACTTATGGTTATAGAAGGCATCTCTGGAGGAAAGAAAATAATTTTCTCGAAAATAGTTTATGATGTTTGGAATATCATAGGCATATAAAGGCATAAACAATGTTTAAATGAGATAGCTATGTTACATGATTTTCCTTGCAAAGGCCTGCAGCCTTTTTGAAGACTTGTGCTGTATGTATGATCTGTCACTGTTGCATTTTCATAGAGTAGGTCTTTCTGCATACAGTTTAAGCATGCTTTTCGAATTCTACGCACTGCAATGTCATTTTCATTTAAACACAATTTGTTTTTAAACTAATTGTAGGTCAGAGAATGTTCTCACTGTCAACTTCTGATGCTCTCAGTTCTTGAATCTTTACGGACTTCCTGATTAATTCCCATACCTTTCACCTATTATCATATTTGAAACTTTCAACCATAAAGTAGTTTGGTTGGTAATAACAATAGAAGCATTATGTACAACTTCTAATTGTAATGTAAATGAAATATTTACTTGTATACATGCCTTATGGTTTGTGAAATAGTATTGAAGGACCCCGCTCTGGCTTATGCCTGCAGACCTATGTATTCAGCAGTCCCTTTGCTGGTGAGGATTGCTGCTTTCATGTTTTTCCAGGAACCTGAGCTTTACAACAGAGTAAGAAGCATTGTTATTGTATGTAGGAGAAATGATGTGTCACTAATTATGAGTTCTTCGTGGATGCATCACTGCAAACATACAAAAAAGGATCATTAACTAGCAAAATGCAGTGCATCTGGGCTATACTATTAGAATTGATGATTCTTGTCTACTTCTTGGTTGACTAGGGATGGCAGGGTTTTGACCCTGTTTGTCAGGATTCTTGTCGTACATCTTTGTATGGGAAGATTTGTTCTGTTACAAGCTATTGTTTTATCACTTGGTGGAATGGTGGGACAACAAGCATCATCTTAATCTTGAATTGGAGATGAACCATTGTCATAGGAGAAGATGGATCTTCTATTTATCACGTAATAAACGCATTATTCATTTTCCATTCATTTTCTTATTTTTCTAGTTAACAGAATGGTCACCCCGTACATTCATTCTTTCATGTAAAGTTTTACCATCTTACATGAGCAAGCCAGAATTAATTTGTTATATATCATGCTTTGTTTGCTATCCCGAGTTGGGAAATTCTTGAGCTTATTTCTGCATTTTGCTTAAATCACCCTAAAAGCTTAACCTGTTAAGAGCAAGAATGCATTGTGTAAAGGCATCTTGAACCAAATTCTAAATCCATAGTATGGGATTTCTCAACGCCACTCTACAAGTCATCTATTTTTTTTTTTGTAATATTATATTAATATAAATCATATTCCTCTTTGAATATTATATTAACACAAATCGTATTCCTTTTCAACTTTGATTTTTGAGAGAACATTCCAAAATTTGTCTTAAAGTCGGTCACTTATTATGATAAAAGAGTCTTGTAACAACACCTTTTAATATTCTTATCTTTTGAAGTAATCTTCAATTTATATTTTGTTTCCCATGATCGCAAAGAATAATTGGGTGATTAATTTAATAGCTAAAGAACGAAATTTAAATAATTTAAAATTTTGATATCAAAATAAAATAATTTATTTGAAAATTTAAATATAAATTAATACATACAAGAATTTAATTTATGGAGTCTTGGAATTCATAATATATGCTGCCTTCCTACTTTTGGGCCGCAATAATTAGTCTAGGCCCAATCATGATCATACCAATTTATAAATCTCAGTCAAGCCCAGTCCAATTTCCCTCTCCAGTTCCCAAGCCAAGACCTTTTCCTCCTTCCTCACTCGATTTCTCTTCATTCTTCGTCCTCTCCGATCTAGACACCCTGCCTCTCCGTAATTCCAGGTAAATTTATTTTTCATTAACTTTTCTTTCTTTCTTTCGGATTTATCTTTTCTGTTTATTATTGATGGTTCTTGCTGTTTTTTTTTTTTTTTGTTTCCGCTCTGATTGGCTCATTTAAACCCTCGTTGGGATTTTCCAGCGCTTTCTTGTGCTAGATATTTTAGGGCTTGTAGGTTTCTGCTTTCAGCCCTTGGTTTTGGTGATCCTCATGCAGTGCGTGTTATTGCGTTTGGTTCTGTTGATTACGATGTGGGAATAATTGAATCTGTCGTGTAATGCAATCATTGGCTAAGTTCCAAAATGACTGATTAGCTGTAATTGGAAATATTTGTTCTCAAACGAAATTGGGGCTTCTGGTGTTGCAAATCACTCTAGATAATATGGAATTTGGGTGCCTTTGACAGGCTAGGAAAAGTTTTTTTGGCATGCTAGAATTGGGATTCTTTGTAATGTTGTTTTAGATAGAAAAGTTGGTAAAACAATTGTATGATTGTGTGTTTGGACTTTGGCATCCCTCAAAGGCTGTCAGATTGTCAAAAGTGCTTTTCTATCTATTTGGAATAGAATAAATTGTTATTTGAGATCGAAAAAGTAATCTGACAGTTTTAGCCAATAACCTCATAGATGCTTCAGAAATACCTCAATGCCTCAAGTAAGAAAAGACATGATGTTGTTATTTAAAGAACTTTGAAAGTTGTTTTTCTAATAAAAAAGAACTTATACTTCAAGTGCCTTTACTCTATAAAGCATTTATTACAAAAGCATTCCATAATGCACATTTAGTTTCTGTTTATGTTCTGAACCTTTTCAACATTATTGAGATGTGGTTTATGATTGAAAAACAATTTCAAGGATGAGCTATGGCTTTTGGTGGTAGGCTACTGTTATGATCCTTTCTCTTTGTCGTCACCATAAGTAAGAATTTATCATTTGGTTGAACATACTTTCGTGATTATATAATGATGAGACATTTAGCTTCACATTCTTTAGGTTCTGATTTTGCAAATATATTGCAACTCCTCTTTGGCTTCCAATTTGCTAATATTTGTCTTGTTATAATCTTCATAATTATTGTAGTTGGTTTGTTGAAAAGATCTTGGCAACAATTTTATGGGATAATGCATCCCTAAGCAAGTTCATGGCGACAATTTTATTTATTACATTATGAAACACACATTTGGACATTTGATATCTTATCCTATTGTTTTATTTATTTATTTATTTATTTAAAGAGAGAAGAATTCATATAAAATAGCCATCTTAATTTTATAGGTGGGAAAGAAAATTGACTGATCATGAGTGCAACCATCACAAGAGCTTCCTCTTCCACCACCAACACCATAACATTAGAAGAGCCAAGCAGCGGCCAAGCTCAAACTCTGGTACTGCGGCTGAATCCAAGGAAGAAGAAGAAGGTGACATGGAAAGAGGGAACTGTAGACAATGAATTCATGGGAAAGAAGAGTTCCAAGAAGTGCTGCATCTTTCATAAACAGAAGTCTTTTGATGAGGATACCAGTGATGAAGACGAGGATGATAATCATCACCATCATCATCATGATCATCATGACCATAATTGTAAGGATGCTGGTGGAACCTCATCTACAAATTGATTGACTGATTAATCCTGATCCGTGTAAGTGTATAATAACCATTGGATCTTTCTGTTGTGTAAATTTTAGAGGACAATGGAGGATTTGAATATTGATGATGTTCTATTTCTGGTTATGCTAACTCTTCTCATTTATTATGATATCTTTTTATATACCTTAAATTCTATAGAATTAGACTTATGTTTTGTATCCAAGTAGCTGAGGATGGAGTTTTGTAATTTGCGAAGAATAAAAACATTGTGAAGCTTGTTGCTGAATACAATAAATCTACTTTGTGGTATTTAGAAACATTAGGTTGTTGGAAAATGAGAAGAGTTAACCACATGTATTAGCAGCTGCAGTTGTGACCTTAGCCATATTTGATGTGTAGGAAGAGATTGGATTGAATTGGATTGGATTTGCAGAAACTATAATCCTGTGTATCTAATTTATGCTATTGTCCCAACTTATCATTTATAATCTTGCATGCTGAGCATGAGAAGAGTATTTGTTGAAAAATCTTGGCAGCAATTGTGATTGTGATAGTCTAGAAAACTTTCTCACCATCTTTTTAAAATTTTCTCTCTTGCTTTCTAAGTATTGTGAAGATTAATTGATTTCAAAATAAATGTGTACATCCTGGTGAGATTTTACCAAGTTCATGTAGGGAAGAAATGATATGAACGATTACGTTTAAGACTTTTCCTTTGTATTATATTATGGTTTGTGTGATCTCTTTCTCGGACTCCTTGAGTTCAATCATCAATACAATGAGTTGTAGTGTGAAAACCACTGGCAACCTTCTTCCTTGGCTAGATTATATTATGGTCAAAAATCTCCAGCTCTACAGCCTAAGGTTGCCTTGATTCTTGAATCCTGTCTGGTCTGAAAGCTGCAGTTCTGTTGTACTAGCGCAGAATTTGAGTTCTTTAAATTCTTCTTCTGCATGTGCAATTAATGGGCTTGGCGCGTCGTCTACGTGCCCGACAAATTCGCGTGTCCTCATCTCTCTTTCTCGTTACTTTCATATGATTAATTAACCGCTGTTTTTTTTTGGTTGCGCGTTTTGTTAATTCTTTCACCGACAGTTAATCCGTAATCTGAGGCACCCCGGCTTTTTCTTGTTCTTTTTTCAAAATTTAGAATCAAAATTATAATTTTGCGTAACTTTTTCATTTTTGAAGGTACATGTGAAGTATTTTTGTCGTATAAAAATCATTATATAACAATCGAAATTTGTTGATGCTTTTTGTCTTGATCACCTATGGCTATGTGCATATATATATATAATACAACAAATCTTGTTTATTCAAAATTTCTGTTATGGTATAAATTAAAATTTATTGTCAGTTCTTATAAGTATAAAAACTATATTACATTAAAAAAAGAATCTGTCTGCATAAAAAATTGTTTTATTTCTCGTCTTTTCGTGTGAATCACGATCCGAGTTGAATGGTGATAGTATGCGACATGTCATTACTTTTAAAAAAGTGTTTTATGCGGTATAAATAAAAATAAATATCACTGTTATAATGATTGAAATATGCTGAAATCAATCAATTAAAAATTAAATTAAAAACTGAAATCAATCAGTTAAAAATTAAATTAAAATTTGAAGTATCTCAATCAATAAGAAAATTGTAACACTACTGAGAATGATGAATTATTAACTGTAAGCAACTAAGCATGGGCGGTAATGAGCTGGCGCACCATCATACACTTGCCTTTTCTGAGATTTCCAGGTGGCAATGGCATACAGCTGTATGATACGATACCTCTGTTATACGTCACCGTTTCTGCAATTCAATACTTACGGCGACAAAATACCCCCGATTGACCGTTTTATCAACCCTAACGGTCACTTGGATTAGCTAAAAACAAACAAGAAGACAAATAAATCATCGCATTGATTCAGGGCCTAATCCGTCATTTCAACTCCACCAATGTAATACTCGAGGGCTTCTTCGTCATTGAGCCCTAACGAGAGCAACCCACAGAAACAGAAGAAGAAGAAGAGAAGAACGACAAACGAATCTGACACGGTGAGTTGTTTAGTTATTCGCTTTTAAGCTCAGCTGCATTATTCGGACTGTCAACAACTGAGTCATGGGCGAGTCGAGTGACTCGGTCTCCATCGATATTGACGTGGTTCCTTTGGGAGGAAAGGTGACGAGCTGAACTGTGAGGACAGTGCCAGTTTCTTTTTTGGTATTTTGCTTACATGTAGTGTAATGCGTGTGTTCGCAGGAATGTGTGGTGAAAACTAGCAGAGGTTCAGTGAATGTGTTTGTGTGTGGTGATCAAGAGAAGCCTGCTTTGATAACATACCCAGATGTTGCCCTCAACTGTATGCTTCTTTTCTTCTTTTCTTTTTTTTTTTTTTTTGTTTGTGGGTTAGAAATTTCGGATATAATTTGATTGCATTGCTATATTTTAATCTCACTTCATTGAATTTTTCGAATAGTTTACAAAACGGTTAATTTTGATTTGATTTAAATGTTTTGGTAATGATTTTTGGTTGGCTCAACTAGTTGGAAATTGCTTGAGTTTCTGGTTGTTCTGGCATTCATTTGCGTTTTAAGAGTTTGATGGGTTTCGAGCTCCAGCTTAAAATTATGAAATGAATGTAAGTTTTGTTTTCTTGGGTTTTACAGACTCGTTTTGCTTCCAAGGTCTCTTCTTTTGTCCAGACGCAGCTTCTTTGTTGCTTCATAACTTCTGCATTTATCACATTGACGCCCCGGGGCATGAGGTCAGTATTAGAATTGGACTTCTTTCAAGATAGTTGTGTATTAGGTGTCTAGTTACTCCTTAGTTTGAGTGATATTAATAAAGTCTTTCTTCACCATTTGTTTAAGAGCTCCTGCAGTTGGGAGCTGATGAGATTTCTTCAGATTTTCCACTCCTTAATGTGGATGACTTAGCAGAGCAAGTTGCCGAGGTGCTTGATTTTTTTGGGTATGTAAATGCTTGTCCTTTTACTTGCCTTCTTATTTCTTGTAAGGGGATTGAAACTGAATACTAAGTTTCAATTTTCTATCTATCAACAGTTTCATAACTTCTGGGAAATTTAATATGAAGTTAGTATTTTATCAAGCTGTATATTTTGCCCGTTCTCTATTCTATTTTAATTCTGGATTTTGTTGCCACTTGACTGCAAATTCCCTTGTAGCTTCAACTCCAAAATTCTTATGAGTGCTTTCTGGTTAAAATTTGGATACTAGTTATTGTAATGATTCTGTGCTATGAGTTGAGTGCGTCACTGATTGTGATTGGCCCATGTATCTGAAGCAGGCTGAAAAAAGTACTGTGCTTGGGAGTGACTGCTGGTGCTTACATCCTTACACTCTTTGCGGTAAGGTCACGAAAGTTGTTGACACTTTCTTTATTCTAAAATTGAGCTTCTGTTATGGGATTCATGAATTTTACCTCCTGGCAGATGAAATATAAAGAGCGGGTGCTTGGGCTAATTCTCGTTTCCCCTATTTGCAAAGCACCTTCTTGGACAGAATGGCTTTACAACAAGGTACTGATCTATACATCATTTAAATCAATATTTGTGAATGAGAATTGGTAATGGGCTTCATTCACATCAGTTGGTAAAAATATAATTGCTGAGGTGTGAAATTATAACTGGATATGAGATGGCAAATTCAAAAAAACTAAATTGTGATGTGGTTATGGTAAGGAATTAGCCTGTATGTGCATGCATGATAGCAAAATGCATCATTCATGGCAGGTTTTGCCAAGACCAAGAACCCTCGTTATTCCAGAAAAAGTAAGTTAGCATGATAACATTTTGTGGAATTATAAATTTTCTAGAGATCTTCTTTCAGGTGTTAATGAACTTGTTATACTTCTACGGTATGTGTGGAGTGTTGAAGGAATGTCTTCTCCAGCGTTACTTTAGTAAGGTACTCTATATTCCCTGCCTTATTTCTGGGGTTGTATCTGATGTTGTAATGTATAATAACCGTCAAGTTCTTCTGATAGGAATTTAGGAGTGGTGAACATGGTGCAGAGCCGGACATTATTCAAGCTTGTCGAAGGGTAAGTAAAATCTTTGTTAATTAAATGTAATACTTCAGCTCTATTTATTTCTATTGTACGTTAAGACGCATACAAATTGAACTGCTTTTCTTTATGCAATTTCAGGTGCTGGATCAAGGGCAAAGTTTGAATGTCATGCGCTTTCTGAAAGCAATTAATGAGTAAGTTTCTCTCACTCTTTTATGTGTCTGTTTCTAAAGATTGGTGCTTCAAATGATGAAGGCTCAAACTGTCATAATAACAAGTTATTCTAGTTTCTTCCCCGGCTCTTAACAGTTTTAACAAGGATCTGCATTTGCCATTTTTGAAACTAATTACATTATTCACATCATATGAAGTAGCTGATCTGGCCTGTTTGAGGTTTGATAGTAGGCTAGACTTATGGTTTTGCCTCTCCAAATCTTTCTTATGTCTGTTTTAGGGGTATTTATAAAGGTGGATGAAGGTGCATAAGTTGCAACAATGCTGCCATAAATTGATTACTTAGTTTATTGACAGGAGGCATGACCTTACAGAAGGCTTGAAGAAGTTGCAGTGTAAAACACTTATTTTTGTGGGTGAAAGTAGTCCATTCCGTACTGAATCTCTGTATATGAGTGCCACAATGGGTAGAAAAAGCTGTGCTCTCGTTGAGGTAGATTGTTTTTCAAATTGTTGAATAATTCTAGTTTATGTTATTGATTCTAGAAGTAACTTTTCCTTTTAAGCTTAATCCTATGATCACAATTCTTGAACTAATTATCTAAATGGCTTGAGATTTCAATAATTCACAGATGTTGTCTCATAAAAGGATAATAATGTATAGATTCTTGTATCTATTCCAAAATTAGGCACAAAACTGAATTATCTTCCACTTGATTGGCACCCAAATTAAAATGCGACATCTTACTGCTTGTGTTGTATAATTCCATGCTTCTCAGAGAAACAAAAGCGAACGCAATGATGTTGAACTCATTTTGCATTACATGGTAAAAACAAAGAAATAAATGGTGAGAAATTGCATGTCGTTTTAGAGTTATCTCTATTTGCATGTACTTGTATATATTATGCTTACGTATCTGTAAGTAGGGCAACTAAGATTTGCTGGTTCAGTAGCAAATTTTCCAGCAAATTTTGTATTAATGGCACATTCTTACTTCAAAAGAGCGCATGCTGGATTTCAACTGAGCAAAAAATGTATTTTGGGTACTTGACAGGTTCAGGCATGTGGCTCGTTGGTAACAGAGGAGTACCCATTAGCCATGCTAATTCCAATTGAGTTCTTCCTAATGGGGTTTGGTTATTATAGACAACAGAACTTTCCTTCTTCAAGCAACGGCTCAAATCCTACCAGCCCCTCAAGCCACTTGTGCATAGCACCAGAACTTCTCTCCCCTGAAAGTCTTGGGATCAAGCTAAAACCTATCAGAACTCGTGCCGACATCAAAATTTGACCCTGAAAAAAGTATCTGTCTCACAGAATGAGTTTATTTAACTGTTACTTCTCTCCAATGTGGGCTCGATCTCAGCTTCGCAACATTGAATCACAGCCATGACGAGTTTATAATGTTTTAAAGGATAGAAAATTCTTTCATTATGTTGGTGGGGGTTCTCTTGGTTTAGTTGATAGATGTATTCTTTCCGAAGGAGAGACTAGTGGAAATTAATGCTATCTTTGAGTGTAGATAAGTTATAGTATATATGTCTTAGTTGGAAGTAGGTGTATTCTTTAGAGGGGGAGGATTCTTTTTCTGTATCCAATATATAAATTGTTCACGTCACCACTTTGTAACATTGATTTTTGCCGTAGCTTAGTGAGCTGTGACCAAGAAGTTGACATTTTTTCCTTGTTTCAAGTGTTTAATAATAACCAAGGGTTTAGGCACGTATCTGATGCTTTTATGGATGCATACGATTTTAACCATTCCCAGTTTTGAATTTGCTGGTTTCTTGGTTATATGGGTTCAATTCACATTGCATTGATCTAAACATAAAAGAAATTGTGTGTTTGAACCATATATTATCATTAATATGAACGTGTAACAAAACGTTTTTTATAGTGTGAACGTACGACAGAAAATTTTTGCCTACTCAGGAATCCAAATTCGCTTATAAAATTTATCAAGAAAAAAATATCATATTATTAAATCAATGAATGAATACATGTAGCGTGGATTGAGATTCTAGTATTGAGCTTACAAGGAAAAGTTACTTCTAGGATCAACAACATAGAGGATTATTGTTCAACAATCTAAATTTCCCTACCCATAGCATGAATAAAAACAGAGCATGTATTTGTTATCTCCTCCTGGCAATATATTTATTTTGCAAATAACTGTGTTTAAATTTACTGTTTTGTTCTTGTTTAACATCGTGTCTATTGAATTCTTTTTTGAGGCCACATATAAGTTTGGTGTATGTATGTATATCTTTTTGATTATTTTTATTTTTAATATATATATATATATATATATATATATATATACATACACACACACATATATAAACAACGAAACGCGAGAACCAAAATGCATGTTATTCCAACTCCTCAAACAGTAGCTTATACGATTAATTGAATCATGATCTTCTAGTAGCTAGCACTACCCATTGAGATATCTGATTCAATCCGAAAGGCCAAAGCTACCATTCTCGAATTTATCTATAATATATATAATATATAAATTTAAGAAAATCAGTAAGCCATGCACGTTTACTGAACATAATATAAAAAGTTAAATTGACAAATTCTGAACAATTGCATAGCTAACAAGATGAATTTTTTGTCCTATATGATTAAACTAATAAAACTTTTGTGGAATTGATAACAAAAAATTCTTAACTAGTTTCGCTAGAATTAAGATAAATTTAGGGGACAAATTAATGCATATATGTACCAGTACTAGTGTGCATGTATCATTGATTCAAAGAAATTAATTACAATCGATCGTACAAAATTCCAATGACAATTGATCAATACATAACAATAACAGATTATGAAAATTAAATTGCTGAAGTTGTGTTGTTGCTCATGACAAGTGTTCTGAGCATCCGAAATCGAATATCAGCACAAGTACAAGGTGGTTGCGTAAAATCCGAAATCCCATCCGAGGTTTCTTACGAAGCGAGGAACACAATAAAATGACCTGAGAGGATTAATTATTGCTTGCATTTGGCGGGGACAGCGGTAGATTTTGCCGGAGACAGCTGGGGTTGGCGTAGGAGGAGTACGAGAACGGAAGCGATGACGATCAGCGGCTTTGAAACACGGCTGTTGGGTTGAGGCAACTTGCTTGACCGATGCGAGAGGTGTTAAAATCGCTCTGATCGTCTTGGAAGTAGACGACGCAGCACGATCATATTCTTGGAGCAGATTAGACAACTCTTCGTCGGACTTGATCGAAATCAGGGTCTCCAAATCTCCGTTTGGCAACTGACACCTCAACGTCACCGAATATCCACAGAACTCTGTCAGTTTCACCATAAGCTCAGCAAAAGATGTACGACGATCGACGGAGAAGACTCTGGTGACGCCGCCAATGTAACGAAGCTTGCCATCGGTTGATCGAGGAAGAATCTTGCCTCCGTGGCCATAACTACACAGAAACTTCAAAGTTCCAACCATGTTTCTTGATTGAGTATTTTCTGAAGCTAGTGTTCGTACGTAAAAACAAAAAGTGTTAGGGGGGTTTGGGAGAGGAAGAATTGATGAAGACTAAGAGGAGGGGGAGTAACGTTAATTATTTGCCTCCTTATCTTAGGCGCGTAAAAATATGTTACGAAGAGATTCAATTTTCTTGATACTGAAACTCTACGTACCTACACCAGGTGTGTGCCACTGCCACGTAAATAAAAATCCTAGTCAACAAACACGATTTGTCAACTCTTATGTAGGTGTGAGGGACATGCATGTGATCTCTTCCCTACAAATCCCAAGAAGGTAAAACCTCCACTACCCATTCTTCCACGTGGCCACTTTCAATTAGCTAAGTATGTGAATGCCACCTATGCAGTATTAGTCGCGTTTTACATTTAATATCCGCCCATACGAAAGGTTATTGCCTTTAAACTTGCTTTCTCAAAAATATTGCAGATGAAAATTTTAAAAATATATCAAAACCGCATTGAAGTAGGGTGTGAATTCGAACCAAACCATTTTATTAATAATTTTTAACTTAATTGAATTTTGCATAATAAACTCTTTTATTAAAAGGTTTTTGTATTTCATGTTCATAGATAATTTTATGCATGGTTAAAATTTAAATTTTTTACATAATAATAACAATCTATTCTAATCAAAATTTTTACTTGAAACTAACTTAGTAGAAATTTTGAATATATATATATCTATAAATTTATTTTAATAAAAATATAATTATATATACTTTTATTTTTTAAAAATAATTAAAATCATAAGAAATTTTAATGTAAGATTTTTTACAATAATATTGAGACATAATCTCTTGAAATAGCCTCTCAATTTTTAAAAGGATCAAACTGCCCCTCGCATTTCTAGGACAGAAATATTAAGGTTTTAAAGTCATATTTTTTAATAGAATTGGGCCAAGTTGGGCCGTTGGGCCCCGCGTGTGTTGACCGAGCCACGAAAAACAAAAACAATTCTCTCTTTTCCCGCCTTCCCGCCTCTGAATCAAACGCTTTAGCTCGGAGACAAAAGTCGGAAGCCGTAAGTTTCAGAGGCAGCCTATGCAGAGGAGCGACGGTGAGGACTTAGTAGCTTGAAATGGATACACCAGATAAGAACCGGATCGCTGTCTCCTCCCTCTCCAAGTTTGAGGTCAATCTCTAAAGCACCCCCCCTTCTTTTCTTGTAAATTTTGTTGGTTAGTTTAGTTTCAAGAGAATGAAAAAATTGGAGGGTTTAGTTTGGGGTAGAGCTTTTCGTTCTGATTTTGCATCTGGATCTTTGTTGTTTTTAGTTTTTGTTGGTTTTTTTTATTTGGGTTTTGAAGTATTCGTGGTGATTCTGTTAGTGATTTTGTGGTCTTATGTGTCGGATAGTCTTTGTAAATTGCTCGAATTCTGCATGGAGTTAGGGTTTTTGAGTGTTGATTTAACTCAATCTAGAGGGATGTGGTGATATTAGCGAGACTCGTGATGATTTCAGCAAATGGGGTTTTTCTTTGTACATATGTTTAGTGCAGGGAAGAAAAGCCCTAATTCTTTTTTGTTTAATTTACACTTGCAGTAAAGAAATCCATTTGATAGACTTGAAATTTTGAAATATACATGCAAATTCAAGCTCTGAACATTCATCTGTTGGCATTGCTTGTGTCACATCTAAACCCTTTTCACAACAGCCTTTGATCGTGCAGGTGGTCACTTGAAAAGGGTTGTTTTGTTTTTCCCTCATCTGTCCCAGATTTTCCTTAGTTTAGCTTGGCTTTTTTTTTTAATTTCTGTTGTTTATGATTCTGATTTCTTCTTAAGATCATTAACCACTGACTATTTATGTGAGACTATTTGTTGGCTTATAAAGATGCTTGTCAACATGCAGGATTCTCCCGTCTTCAATTACATCAGCAGTCTTTCTCCCATTGAGCAAATCAAGTCCATAAACACTGATAACTCATTCAATTCGGTGACTTTTACTTCACCTTCCTCTTTGTTTGCCACACCCAAGATTAATTCCCTTCGGGAGTCTAGATTTTTACTTAGCAGGTAAAACAAGTTATTCATTCTTCCTTTATTATGTTGAGTCAAGAAGTCTATCAATCTCTAATAACAAATCCTGTCTTCTACCAAATTTGCATTTGTCCCTAGTAATCAATCCCCAGATATATTGAAGCCCGAGCTCCATGGAAAGGAAAACAAGACAAGCAAAGGGAATTCAGAAGCTGTTCAACTGTCTGAACATTGCACTGAAAAACTGGGATTTCTTACGCCAGGAAGTTCGGCGAGAGAGGTTGTCTCTAAACTGCTTGATGAAAACTTGGAGTTAACTATTGAGTTACCAAAAACCATGAAATATGATGGCAGAACCCCAGTTAGTGAGGGGATGTCTTGCGATGTAAAAGAGGCAAGCAGAGGGCAAGAAATGGCTGGTGCATCATCATCACTGGTTCAATCTGATAAAGGCAATGTGGCGGATGCTGACCATTTTGAGGACAAATCAAATTTGCGTAAAATCTGTCGAATTGAGCAAAGTCAAGAAGTAGAAGGTTCCGACTGGGTGTCATTGCTTTCTGACGCTGTTCTAAACTCTGATTTATCTATTATTGAGAATAACCCAGAGGATGAGGATCAGAAAACAGTGGGTACTGGGGAAATATCTTTTATCTCGACAGTCCTACAACTCCCACAAGACAATGCCAACGATTTGACGGACATGGTGTCCGTCAGTCCAAGTTGCTCTTGCAAACAAAGTGACATGATAGAACCAGTTACTCAACCAGAAGAAATCAGGTACCTAAAGGATATGGATCAGACACCTGACATCCTTTCTAGCAATCTACTGAATAAGCTAGTTGTGAGTGATCCAAGAGCAAAAAAGGATAACGAGGAAGAAAAGTGTGAGCAGTCTAACTGCAAGGTAAATACAGAGTTATATTTGTTATAAACATTCAATTAGCCCTTCAATAATTCTTTTGACGTTTTGTCTGGTTATCTGCAGCAAAATAATATACGTAGGCGGTGCCTGGTTTTTGAAATGGCAGGAGTTCATAAAAAGCAAGCTGCATGTGAAACTAATTGTAGGCCTTTGATCCCATCAAAAACTGATTGTAAGGATGCCTATGCAGAAAAGCATTTGCTCCCAAGCAAGACAAAAAGTTGTTCATCATCCATGGTAGCTGGTGTTGGTTTGCACTTGAATGCTCTTGCAACAACTTCAAAGAATAGTAAAGTTGTCAAGTGTGAGACTCTAGCTTCTGGAAGGAAGCTAATTAGTATGCGAAGCTCTTTGTCCTCTTCTCTTTCTTTGACATCTTGTCAAAGTCTTCTTAACAAGTCCTCAACTGTCAAGTCTGAGGAGAGGGATCCTGTTCCTGCTGGCAACGAAGTTAAAGTGGTAGAAAATGCTGTACAGCCATCTGTAATTGCTGCTTGTGAAGAATTCGACCATAGTAGCCCCAAAAGGAAGAGGCATGTATAGCACTTACTACATTTCAGATGTTTAACCAGAAATTCTTTAGCCTATGGTTTAAAGTAAACAGTTTAATAATTTTCAGGTGCAAGCCAGAACATAATGGAGAAAGTAAGGCCTGCAAGCGGTGCAATTGTAAGAGGTCAAAATGCTTGAAGCTGTAAGTTCATTTTCTTTTAATCTGTTAGTATGCAATATAATCATCATTTTTCTCTGATTATGCAGCAAGTTGTTGTTCATTGACTGTTCCACTGTCAATTTAATTCATTTTTATTAGGCACTTGGGGATATTTCCCTTTCATTACATATTTACATATTCTTTAACATGTGTATATGCAGTTATTGTGAATGCTTTGCTGCTGGTCTCTACTGTGTTGAGCCTTGTTCGTGTCTAGGTTGCTTTAACAAGCCTATTTATGAAGATAAAGTTTTGGAGACACGCAGACAGATTGAATTTCGCAATCCCCTTGCTTTTGCTCCCAAAGTGATTAGAGGCACTGACTCTGCTGTGGAAATTGGGGTGCGGAGTTATCACTGGGATTATAATATTTGCCAATGAACCATTCTAGCATCAAAGTCATCACAATCCATCCTCTGCTTGCCTCATTCTTGAGGAGAGATGTGGAATGCAATATCACGTTGGCAAAGTTTTTGAGGTTTTGGGGATGTGGTGGCTTTGTTGCAAATATTTTTTCTGTAACAGGTTGTTCTTTCATCAATTCCTAATGTTCTTTAGCCATTCATTCATGCAGGATGAAACTAATAAGACTCCTGCTTCAGCAAGACATAAGAAAGGATGCAACTGCAAAAGATCAAGCTGCTTAAAGAAATACTGTGAATGCTTTCAGGTTTTGTCTTTTTAGCCTAGTATAATTTCTTTATTTTGTGCAATTGACAATGACACTTTTGTTTGGCTATAAAGGGTGGTGTTGGATGCTCTATCAGCTGCAGATGTGAAGGATGTAAAAATTCTTTTGGAAGAAAGGATGGTAAGCATTTATCAGGAGCTTTTACAGGCCCATGTTTTAAATGTCATTTTCCAACATTGAGCTTTTATCATCCTTTTAATTAGGCTGCTACCACATGTGGTTACATTTATTGTATTTTCCTTTTTTACTGTATTAGGAGCTGAAGAAAGTGAATATGAAGGTGAAGAAGCAGAAGCCTGTGAAAAGAATGAATTAGATGCAAATATAAGCGATAATGTAGTCAAGGAGGGTGAAGAAGAGCATCCAGATCTTCTGCTACCATCTTCTGATATTCCCAGGTTTGCTTGTCAGCAATCTAGATTTGTTTTCAATTGCTTAAGGTTATTCTCTTTCTAATCCTCAAGACTGAATTGTTGTTTCTTGTTAGGGCAAAGCGTTCTGGATCTTCTCTTCTTCTTGTTAATCCACCTCCTAAGTTGTGCATCAGCTTACAAACATCTCAGTTCAATCAGCCTAACTTTGAGGAGCATTTTCTTCAGTCAACTCCAGAAAATGAAACTACTAAGATTCTGAAAAACAGTTTCTCACAAAGTAGTATGATTCCAGCCTCTCCAAACTCCAAGAGGGTTTCATCTCCTTATCATGAGATTGGATCATCGACGAGGTATAGAAGTAGGAGGTTTCTTCTGAGATCTTCCCTATCGTTCCCATCAGTGACTCCACCGAGAGAGCAATGAATTGAAGGTCTAATATGTATTTATATTAATAATATGTTTCCGTTAAATAGAGAAACCTCTGGTGCTTTAGACTTCCATAAAAGTACATTTCCTGTATTATATGTCTGAAGACCAAGAAATTCCTTCAATATTATCACAAGTTGTAATCCATCTCTTTGTTTACCTTGCAATAGTCAATTCATTAATGTAGAGAATTTGCTTTGCTTAAATTTTACAACAGTACTAATATCAGCTTAAGTTCGACGCATCGCTGAACTGAACTGAAGATTGCAAATGAGATCCTTAACCTTAAATCTCCCGAAATCCTTGAGGACTACAGCCTGCGCCAGCCCCTAGCTAGATTGAACAGGAAAATGCCAGCATCCCCAAATTGACACCAGCATCCCACTTTGACGCATAGGCATTTTTTTATGTAAACTTTAACTTCGTAATCAAGTGACAGAACATAGCCCCTGAAATTGAGGGTAAGGTAGCCCAAAAATATCTGGCATTATGCAGAGCAGAATGGGGAGAAATTTCTCTCACAACAAATTCCTAGTTTGCCAGTGGAGTATCTAAAAAATACATTACATCCTTGTATTAAGGACCTTAAATGTAATAAGAAGGGAATAAGCACAGAAAGAAAAACACGAAATTCAGTGAACATAATGAACATCTAAAAAAATTTGCAGAATTCAATCCACTCCTGTGCTAAGTTGCTGGTGCTCCCTTTTGATTTTGGGGTGCAGAGTGATAATAAGAATCTTGAATCAACTACGACGTGAATTATGAAATTTTCAAACTTTTCAAGGCAGAAGTAAGCACAGAGAGCTTGTCAGGAGCTCTTTGCTTGTAGTTTTTCTCCAAGGCTGCTGCGGCCAAAGATTGCAACTCCAGGCTCTCCTTATCTTCCTTGCTCCGCCCTTTTGTAAGTTGTGCTATGGCAGATGAACACTGGAAACGAGGAATAAAACATCAGTATGCAAGTTGGTAAGTATTGAACAATGACAAGAAAACAGAGAGCTCCAGACTGTTTCGATGCACAAGTGAATGCATGACTAATATTGAATGATCAAGTGGCTGATAATTTGCAATCACAGGAAATCTAAAGAAGAATATCAATGCCAACAACAGATATATGAATCACCTATATACACACAAATGCAAATGCATGTATTTTTAATTGCACAATCATCCATCCAAAGACAAGTAGAAGAGAAAACTCACCAGGCAAATACCAAAAAGTGCTTTGGTATTCTTGCCTCCAGTCAAGTCTATGGTGGATGCATAATATTTCTTTGCTGTCTGTAGGTTATCTAGTCCACCAAGTGTGTACAACACCTGTTCATGAAAAAATCAAAGCAGATGAGGTAAGTTATTCCCTTGCACAAAGATGCTCACATCTAGGCACCACTATTTTAAGTGGACAAACAAACAATTTTTCAATCAATGCAAAGACTGAAAAATTTTCTACTCCCTAAAGTAGGTCTAAAAGGTAATCAACTTTCTAAACTATACACATATAGGATCTTTATGCTCTTCTGTAATTTTCTACCATGAAAAACCAAAATCAGATAGAAATACCACAAACAAGCAATTATAATGACAAAAATCGAAAAAGGCACTCACATCAGCATAGGCCAGGTGATAAAGTGGAACTGTGGGCAGTGATAGAATAAGCTCTTCATAGCAGAAAGCCGCTTGTTTATACCTAATTTACAAACACAAGGAAAACTAAGCTACTGACGGATATGAAAAGGATCTGGGGGTTAGGAACACTCACATTTGCAAACAGACATATATTTCAGCAAGTTCTCTCCAGGCATCATGATCGGCCATAAATCTGGGTAGGTGGCAAAAATAAAACCACTTAGCAACATCTGTTTTAGATTATCAGAAATAGGAGGGAAAAATGCTTAAGAAAATTGTCTCACATTTCAATATATTTATTAAGCCATTCTATGGCTCCTGAAAAATTGCCTTGTGCCTTTGCAATAGCTACCCTCCTTTTATGTAATACCTGTTTAAGAAAACTCAACATATTAGGATAAAACAATTTTTTACATCTCAGAAAAGAAAGAAATATATTTCTCAAATGAGACAGATAGAACAATCAGTGATCCATTCTTACAAAAAAGGAAACTCATGTACAAATAAGTTACAGAATTTACAGGATCAAGTGGATTATCCTCTAAAAGGCTTGTGTAGGCCTTTCCTGCCTCTGCCCATGATCCCTTTGCTTCAAGTAGTATACCCTCTAACCTTCCTGTGATGCATTTAAATATTAGAATTGAAGACAATAACAGATATACGTTAGCAAGATTCATTATGTAAGCATTTTTAATTAGCATTAGCTTTAAGCAATTGTGAGCCCTTCAACAAGGAGCCCATTAAGGATCTGAGCATCGGCCTTCATAATGTATGCAATTTACAGAAGAATGACCAAAACAATAATAAGCATATACTGTAGCACAGTTGTGCTACAGTGATTTTTGGAGGTATAAAAGCATATATGATGCTGCTCTGTTACTTCTTTCAGGGATATGAACTATCAATAAAATAAGACACATAACACATACCTAGATTACTATAAGATGGACACACAAAACATTTGTCAAAGATTATTAAACTCACCAACCCTTTTGCTCTCCGGAAATTTCTTCTGCAAAACCTTTATGCAGTCCTGCAAAAGTTGAAACATAAATTTCATCTTCAAGAAGAAACCATGAGACAACAGAGATAGTAAAGACTCGAGTAGACAATATCGACAAAGGGCCAAAAGAGGAATACCAAACCTGTGCAAGATCAAGACATTGACAGTCCATAGCTGCAGTTGCTACCTGCTCATATAGAGTCCACACTGCATGAAAATATATTTAGTTAGAAGTATTTTTCTAAGAGGTGACAAACAGTATGATATCCAGAAGCGACTTACAGGTAAATAGATTGTGAAAATAAAACATAACTAGAGCAGAAACTTACAAACCAAACAAATGGAATCTGATATCAATTAACGGAAAACTAAACCAGTTTATATAATCCAAAAACTAAACCAACTACAAAACCCAAAACTATCCACTGTGGAGCAGTTGATTCCCATCCACAACCAATTCAAATGAAGATTGAAACTCTTGAAATCAATGAAATTCAACCAAAAAAAGAAAAACACCAAACCATAAAGCTCACCCATACCCAATTCAACTCAATTTTCAATGTCTCAATATCACATGCATTGTAATCCATCAAATCAACAAACATAAAACACAACAAAACAATTTCAGCTTACAATATACTTTCTTTCCAACCTAATTCAAATAAAGCTTCGAAGTCTCAAACCCAATTGACCAAATCAAAAAACTTATTCAATAAGTATATACAAAATTCCCATCCAAAATCTGAATCAAGCTTCAAACTTTGAAGAAAACAAATCCAACCCAGTTAAACAAATCAAGAAACTTTACAATTCCACTACAATTTTCACTCAATAGTTAAGCTAATGCGTCTGAATTTTAAACAAAACCCAATTAAGCAAATCAATAAAACTCACCTTCAGGGCCAAGAGCGGGTCGCTTTTTGGGGTCATTCAAGATCGATAAACCGTGCTTCAAGACCTTGTCAGAACGCCTGACCTTGAGCTTCTTAACAAGACAAAGGTACTCCCAAGCCCCTCCTCCGCCATTATCAACCTGATTTTCTAACCTGTTCAATTCGGTTTCTTCAGTCTTCGTCACCATCTTTCTTTTTCTCTCTCCCTCACTTCCTTTCAAGTCTCAAGCGTATATATCTATGTATGTGAGTGAGTGCGAAAGCGTTTGGTATTGTGATGTCGTTTTGTTGGGCTTCTCTTTCCAGCCAGCCAGCCGGTGTTTTGGATCTGTTACTGACTCCAGTGCGTTTGATGATTGACTCTGGAAGCACTTTTGGTTTTTCTTCCCTTGCAATTATTGTAGGACTGCTAGGCCGTGTTTGGCTGCCAGACCTCTTAATGCGTCTAAAAGTGCTTTTAGCATACAAGTGATAATATTTTTAACAAATTAGTCCCTAATGTTAGTTATTTCCTACTTGCACAACTTATTAGCGACCAATTTATTATAAATAACTAAAATAAATTCTTCTCTATTATTTTTTTTAAAAATTAAGAACCACTTTTTTTGTTATTCCATCAATTATTTTCATGTGTATCACCAATATTTTCTAAAATTGAAGGTATATTTTCATAAATAATTATATAATTGTTCTATTTACATAAATAAATTCCCAATACGGCAATATTTTTGACAATGACTGAAAAAATTTTCTTTAAAATGATCAGGGTTTTTGACTATTTTAATAGACGTTAGGACCTATTTGACATAAATGGAAAAAATGTGTCGTCATTTGTAAAACTGTGTAAATAAAAGACTTCACATGTTATTATTCCATTCGTCATGTCAGCAAAACGCATCGTTTTGTAGCAGGGGACGGTAAAGCCCAAATGTGGAGAAACCCTGTGTCATCTTTCTTCTCAGCTCTAAAACCTTACCAGGTCTGCAACAGAAGATTCATCAAAAGCCTAAAAACAACATCAACAATGAAAACCCTAGAAGAATCCGACGTCGGCATTTTCTGTTTCATCTCTAACCACCCTGGCTTTCGTGGCATTCTCAAACAAAGGTGGCCGCGACCTTTCTATCCCACGTGCCTATTCATTTATGCAAGTATAACACGCATATATAGGCTGGTTTTATCATAAATTATTGGAAAATATGAGAAATTTTAGAAATTTAAAGTTTTTTTTGGTCATTTTAAAGCCACCTGTTGCGTTTGTGCATAATCCAAAAGTTTGGGGAGGTTGGTGTTATCAATCCGTTGAAGAAAATAATTCAATGGAACTGCATTATGTATGTCTGAAATGACCAATATTCATAGTGGAACTAGCAGAGTTTTTTGTTGGATTGTTATTGAACAATTTTGTCATAGTTGTTTTGCCATAGTCCTGTACTTTAATTGCTATTTGATTTTTATGTAGGTATTCTGATTTTATTGTGAACGAAGTGGATATTGATGGAAATGTTGTTCATTTGACATGTTTAGATGCCCCTCCAGAGGTAATCAACTTCACCTTCTACTTCTGTACCCTCAGTATATGTAGAGGTATGTTTGTTTATCTGTTTATAGAGTTAATGTGTATTTTCTCATCCATTCAGGAAGTGGTGGAACATAATGAAACAAAGATATCCGATCAAATGAATGAAAGTTATGCCTCTGAAATTGAGTCGTTCAGATCACTTGCTGGTGATTCTGATGCACAGTTTTTGGAAGCTCTGATAAAACAGGTTACTTCGGGAAACAATGAAGAGAACATTTCACCCATTGTTCTTTCTGCAAGTTCAGATAAATCCCGTCGGACGGTTAGTTACAAGTTTTATCTTTTTAATATGTGCATTTGTATTATTGCATTGATTTCGTTAGCTGTGTAGCTTGGTTTGGTGCAGATTGAGGATTGAATTGAATTTGAATACAGTTTTTGTGCAGCATAAAAGATAGAATGATCGTTACAATGAGTTTGATACTTCCAAAATGAGAATTAGACTGACATGTTTTGATCACGACTTGGTTCAGTGTAGTTTATTTTGGTGCTCTGCTATTCCAAACTTTGGTTTTAGGTCTCGAACCAGAATCTGTTCTCACTCCTTATTTCTATATAGTTGATTAATAATGTCTTTTTGGATCATGCAGGCTATACATAATTTCTTTAAGAATAACTTCAAATTCCTTGTCACTGACACCATTGACGGACCTGATGCTTCATCAAAATGCATACGCGTGAGATTGAATTCAGGAGGAAATGACAGCAGGGGTCGAAACTCTAAGAAACGGAAAGAGAGAGCTGATAGCCCTTTTGATAGCAGAGGTTCAGATCACTGGCCAGAGCAGCTTGGCAAATTTCTGAGGTAGCAATTATAGTATAAATTATTTAAGAGAAGGAATTTCTTTTTGCTCTGTTAGAATTAAAATTAGGCTTATTACTAGTTTTTTTCTAGTTTGTTAAGTTTTTCTAAGTTTATGAGGATTCTTAGTTTATGTTATTTTATTATTTCAGGTTATATAAAGATATGTCTATGTACTTAGTTTATAATTTAAGAGAGTTCAAGATAATTTTATTTTCTTCAACATGATATCAGAGCAGGTTAGATCTTAGGTTTGAGAGTTGTAAGAGTCGTATAAAAAAATTTTTTGATAACGATGATGTGCTACCCTATAAGGTGGTTACTGAGCATGATTTTGTTTTCTAACAAAAGAGAAAAAAAAGAAAAAAAATTTTAAAAACCTTAAAATTTTCTAGCAAAAGGGAAAAAAAAAAGTTCTAGAAACCTTAAAAAAAAAAAGAAAAGAAAGAAAGAAAAAGTCTAGGAACCCTAATCTAGTTAGGGTATTGTTGACGGGTACTGTTTAAAAACTATTTATGGATACTGTTTATGGTGCTATAGCAGATTACTGTTCATGGATCCCTTGTTCTTGATATAGTTGCTCGTTTGTCTCACCTATAGAAGGCACTTTTCGCCTATGAAAATGCACTATCAATATTCTTCGTCTATAAAAAGGCACAATCAGTATTATTCGTTCATAGAAAAATGCTATTAATATTCTTCGCCTATGGAAAAGCACTATCAATATTCTTCGCCTATGGAAAGGCACTATTAATATTTCTCGCTTAAAAAAAAAAAAAAAGCAATGTTTCGCGCCTAGAAAAAGGTACAGTTAATATTTCTCGCCTACAAAAAGGCACAATCAAATATTTCTCGCCTAAAAAAAAGTACAATCAGCACTTCTCGCTTAGAAAAAAGTACAGTCAAGAATTTCTTGCCTCTTAGAAGACACAAGATCGCCTCTTAAAGGCACAAGTGGTTTTCTCCTATTTTTCGATGTTTTGGGATTTTCTTCTCAATCTCATTAACTTCCAAATTCAAGCTTACTTTACAATCTTGAGTTTGACGAGGAGTGTTAGAATTAAAATTAGACTTATTACTAGTCTTTTCCTAGTTTATTAAGAGTTCTTAAGTTCATGAGGATTTTTAAGTTTATGAGGATTCTTAGTTTATATTGTTTTATTATTTCAGCCTATATAAATGTATGTCTATGTACTTAGTTTATAATTTAAAAGAGATTCAATATAATTTTATTTTCTTCAACATGCTCAATTATAGATCTCCATTTTCCAACCATTGTTGTTCAACGATGTGAAGTGCTTCTTATCACACTTTGAACTACTGAAAATCACTGTCAATTCAGGTTTCACCTGTACAAGGAGAACAAGGATACACAGGAGGCCTTGGGGTTGATAGGCAAGATGCTTGGCATCCAGGTATTTCCTACTTCTTTGTATCAGAAATGTCTTGTGACTACGAAGAAAGTCAAAGCAGGAGCCTTTTATTTTTTTGTCAATGATCAATTTGTGTTTTAATGATGCAAAATAGTGAGTTCCTTTTCTTCTTCTTTTCCCTGCATCTGAGCGGTTAATGTTAATAATATATTAAGAACTCATTGAACAAATTCCCTTTTTCACTGATTTTCTTTTTGTTTATAGCCAAGATCTTTTGGTTTTGCGGGTACTAAGGACAAGCGTTCTGTCTCCACTCAGAGGGTAAGTGATTCTAGGCATCTCCGTTTCTGCTGCTTTTATCTCTCTTTTGTTTGTGTGTATTTTTGAGAGAGATTATGGCTCTGGCATAAGAAATTTCAAATGATCATCATAAATGATATATACATTTTCTTGTATTCGTGCATGAATTTTGCGGGGTAAGTGATTTCTTTAATATATAAAGTTTTAACTCAAAAGAAGAAAACAAGAAATAAAAAGATAAGAAGTCACCAAGCAAGTGTGAACTTATAATTTATTTTTACTCAGAATTTGATTAGAGTAGTTCTGCTGTTTCCAGGTAACTGTTTTCAAGCAGCATGCAAGTAGATTAGCTGTTCTTAATAAAAGGTTGATTGGTATCCAATTGGGTGACTTCTGGTAAGATTGATGACTCCTATCTTGGTTTTCCTGCAAAATTATCATTTTTTTTTCCATGATGCACAAGGCTTCGCTGTGTTATTGTCCAGTTATGTCAAGGAAGGACTTCTTCTCGGTCAGCTACTTGGAAATAGATTCACTATCACATTGCGGTAAGAGTTCTTCCTTGCATATGGATTCCATTTTTATGTTCTCTTCTGCCAAAAAATAATCGTGGCTACCTTCATTATTCAATGGCTCATTTATGCATTATATCCTCAGAGGAGTTGTTGCAGATTCTGATGATGTCATCAAAGCATCCACAAACTCCTTAGGAAGGAATGGGTTCATCAACTACTTTGGTTTGCAAGTACTTTCTTGCTCAACTCTCTCTTTCTCTCTATACTACAGCGTTCATCAACTACTTTGGGTTCATTAATTACTGTGTCCATGTTTACTTCCTTTTGCTTATGACTTTGTTCTTTCTATTCACTAGAGAAATATCAGATGCACAGTGCTTACTGATCTTTTAGCCTGATTTTTGGTCAGAAAACTAATGTGATTGTTGCAATATTGCACTCTAGTTGAGTTTGGCCAATGATATCTTGTCCCTTTTATTTGAAGGAGAAGGTGCCTTATTTTATGAAAATACGCCTATGTGTGACCTATGACCTTTTTGCTATTTAATTTGTTTTTGAGATCCATTGAAGTTATAAAAAATTTATGTAGTCTTTCTAGGAGCTGCTATGTTTTTATGTGTCTGCATGCATGCTAATTTGAATTGCTTATGGCTTTTTAACCCTTCTTATAAACCATTATAATTTGTCAGCGATTTGGAAGTGGTACTGTGCCAACTCACCTTATTGGAGCCACATTACTCCGAGGAGAGTGGAAAACTGCTGTTGACATGATTCTTGATCCAAGGGAAGGGGATATCCTTTTATTTTTCTTGAATTCTTCAAGGAGAATCTCTCAAATGCTTAACTACTAATTAAGGTGTTTATTCCATGCCACCATCAATACATTATCAGTAGAAAAGCATCAATTGTTTTTCTTGACTTAGATCTTTAAATACAAAGAAATGAGGTAAGCAAGGCACGGGAATATTATAAAGAAACTGATGATATTGATGGGACACTAAGGAAATTACCACGTCACTTGGTTGCTGAAAGGGCTATAGTAAGTTCCAACTGAAGTTGCCTTTGGATAACTTTCTTTCATTGGTTTTCTGGCAATGTTTAATGCTTATCTGTATTTCTTTGAAAAATTAATTTCTTAATCTCCAACTGTTTTACTTCAGTAAAATAGCCTTTCCCTCTCTTTTGCTACACTGATTGCGGTTTCTTTTCATATTGTCATGTTAGATACCTACTTCCGTGATGAGGTTAGTCTAATTATTTTTTGTCATTAGTAAAATATTACACTTCTTCCTTTGTAATCTTGTGCAGCTGCAGTGCTTGAAGAAATGTCCTGGAAACTACTCGCAGGCCCTGAAGTCTATACCTAGGACTTTGAGAATGATGTGAAGTGAAACATCTGTCATATGAGTAAATGGTTTCATTACACCTGTCAATACCTCTTTCACTCTCCATACACACATTGCTATACATGAAAAAATGAGATATGGTCTTTATTGATTTAATTAACTTTTACGATGTTGTTGCTGCTGTATCCTTTAGGTATGTCCATAGTTACCAAAGCTATTTGTGGAACCATGCAGCAAGTACAAGAGTGCAAAAATATGGTATTGTGCTGATTTTGTTGTACTATATTCTTCTTTCCTAATACAAACTTATCTGCTCTCATAAAGATCATGGTCAAAGCCTTACTATCTGTGTTTGGAAGTGACAACTGAAGTTTATTCCTTTATTCTTACTGTGTGGCAGGGACTGAGCAAGTTGTGGTGGGGGACTTAGTGTATTATAAAGGAGATGATACTGGAAAAGAAATGGGATGTGTTAGGTCTGAATGCGAGGATGAGCGTACTAATGATGCAGATGATTGTAGTCATTTAGATGAGCCTGCAGTAACAGATCTCCCAGAGGGAAAACACAACCTTGTTAAGGTCAGGTTTAAATCACATTCCTTGTTTGAAAATTCTACTATTATTAGTGAAGAATTTAGTAGAATTTGTCTCATATTGAGTACTTAGCCAAATAAAAGAAGAAAAACACTGTAGAGTAACATTCTTCATTTTGACTAGACCAAGTGATACTTTCTATGGGTATCCATCTTTTGGGTGTAAGATATAACGGAGAAGAAAACAGGATGTACCTTTATAATACATACCTTAATAAATGAGATCAGCATGTTGCCTGGTAAATTAAATTCAGTTGCTTGCTAATTTGTTATCTGTTTTTTTTTTTTTTTTTCCCCACTTATCAACTGAGGCTAAATCTAAAAGGTATTATGGTGGTGCTTTTTTCATCTGACATGTAAATGTTAAGAGCCAATTTGTTTAGTGTAAGTTGAGAATTTGAAATAGCTTCCTAATCTTTCAGACTGTAACTACAGAAGATATCAATACTGGAAAATATACTATTGATGATGTTGTCCTTCCTACGCCTGGGTAAGGGAACACAAAATCTTCATATTTTGTTGTAAATGTTTCAATTATAAAATGAACATTTTTTTTTCTTGTCCAACATAATTGCTTTCCTGTTTGGCAGTTCACGTGTGATTTATCCGATGAATGATGCTGCTGAAGTTTATCATCATTTGGCGAAGAAGGTATACTACATTTATAGCCGCTGAGATCTTTATGAGGAGAGTTCTATTAAATTTTCTGTTTCTCCCCTTGTATATTGCATCTTAAGAGTTGTGCAGTTAAACAGCTCTGTGGTGCACAATTCCTGAAAGATCAACTTGTATATCATGTCTGAATGATGTTAGGTTTAGAAACAATGATGGGTGGGACCCATGACTTCTGTTACGTTGATGGTCTTACCGAGTGAAAAACAAAAGGTTGATAATTTACAATTTTGAATAATTTCAAGTTCAAATCTTCTTGGAATTATGAAGTCATTGCCTGTATGCTCGAATGGATTTCTTGACACAAGTACGTGTGGATGCATGTGTGTAAATATGTGGATGCATGTGCATATGTACTTAGATTGAGACCCAGGTTTTGTGGCCCAGTGGTAGCAGAAAAATACACCAATATGTAAGCATTGATGACTAGAAGGAAACATGAAGTGGTCATTATCTTTATCTTGAATTTTCTGCAGCCAGAAAAATGTTGGAGGCTTTGGTGGCTGGTTGGTATGTGTTACATCAATATGCGTTCTGTAATTTGATACATTTAATTTCTGGGATTAAACAAGGTTAAATGAGTATGTAGAATTCAGAGACAAGCTTAAATCCAATGGATTTCTAAAGTGTTGTTATTTGCAATGAACAGGATGGCTAAAATAGTATGTGCCAGATATGCTCTGTAACTGATTTTCCTAGTCATTCTTTTCTGGGGCTTAATTATTGTTAATTTGCATTGAGCAGGATGGGATCAACTTGACAGAGGGTGTACATAATGTGAAGTATGTTGTTGAAATATTTCCCTCAAATTTTTATTAAAACTATGTCTTGTAATTTTTCTGCATGTACATGCTTATTTTTTCTTCATCTAATTGGAACTATACTTATGTGTATCTGTTAGAGAATTTTCAATAATCAGTATGACTGGAAGCTATAGGCGGGTATTTCAGAAGCCCATGGCCTTTGAATGGTATGCATGTCTTTTATTCTGTTATTAGTTTTCCTTTTCCTCATCATTTGTCTTTACTTGTCAGATTTGCTGGTATGAATGTTTTGGATTATACTATAGTACACTTATGTTGTTTTTGTTGTCTCAGGGAATTGCTCACATACACTGACGGTAATAAACCATTAGCAGAGACAGATTTGGACAAAATTGCCAAAGCTAAACCTGTGAACATAGTCAAAGAAGAGGAGCCAATCAGTGGAACTGAGAAAAAAGATCCATTTGATAGCATGAAACAATCAGAAAGCTTGGGAAAGAATGTAAAGCTTTCAACAGAGAATAATGAAGTAGATTGCAGCAAAGCAGTAAAAGAGTCACAAGTTGGATGTGTGTGTGGCACTAATTCTCGGGAAGCTCAGATAGCGCTGAAGTTGGGTTTTACTCTTCCAGCTTCATGTTATGCCACAATGGCCATAAGAGAGCTGCTGAAAACATCAACATCTGTACGTGATTTCTTTTCTTTTGTCTGCCTTTATGATCTTAATTAACCTTGAACTTGAAGATTTTCCCAACTAGATGCCCATTTGAATATGTCCCTGTAGGATGAGCAGGGATTAGCCAAGATCTACATGATAACTCCATATACTTGATAGAGAAGTTAGCAGTACAACTTACCTCAGGATTGATCCAAACAAGTCCGATTTTCTGGTTATAATGAACTGGTTGTGTAAAAATGAAATCTTCTTTTCAGTGCCAGTTGGAAATTTTTTACCCAAACAAGGCGGGGAGGCCTGTCGGTGCCAAAAAGCATAATTTTTCCAGCCATGTATTGTGTAACTCTAGATTGTAAACGTTTTCTTAATTTTTGTGTTGCATGTTCTCATGGAGCCTAACTTTCAGTTTGCTGTCTTTGCAGGTTGCCTTCCACAAAACATTGAACTAGTGAGTACATCATCTGTTGAGAGGTTTAGTATCCTGGACGGGCTGCTGTGTTTTATCTCAAAAAAGTTCTAACTGGCGAATTAGGAATTAAGAGGAACAAGCAACTTTCAGTCTTCTTCCAGTAGATGTTTTCTCAGTCATTGATTCTATGAACATGTGGGGTACAGTTAGACGTTTAATTACTGAATTCATTACTGTTTGTGTGAAGTTGAGATACAGGTGCCCCAGAAATACCAACAGCCTTTGCAACAGTGGCTCGTAGATGGAGAAGAGAAGTTGAAAAAGAATAATTCGTCCTCTCTTGTACGATTTTGGATTTGTACTTTGTGTTGCACATTATATCCAAAACCTACTGATGGATTATAAAGAAGGTTATTATTATTTTTCTCGTTAAAGATAGTACATTTTACTTCAATTTAGAGGTAAGTTAAATGTTCGAAAATTGTTGTTAGACAATCCTCTGCGTCGTTAGCCTTTCCTTAACAATGTACATTAATCTGTCTTCATTGTCTCTCAACCAATGAAGAGTTCACCTAATTTCCTCTCGAACATCTTCTATCTTCAACTAATTAAAATGAAATGTATTCAAGTATTTATGCATGCATGCTTTATGTATATATTGCTGAGAACAACAGACGTACACGGGCATTTGTGATTTTGAAATATCAAATCCTCATTTGTTAATTTTATTATTCGAGAAAATAGTTCATCACTTACTCTCGTTTTCTTTTTGTTAGTTACTCTTTCAATTCATCCTCTCCACTATGTTTGCGACTGTCCTGAGCTTATCAACCTTTCGGCAACAGTTTGGAGACTGCTTGGACAACACTTATTATAAGTCAGATCAGCCATCGGTGATCACTCGCACTCTACCATACAGTCTTTTTACGTCTTCTGTTTTCCATAAAATCCTTTGGGTAGTGCCAAAACCGACACATAACTAGTACAGGTTCACAGGAGGCTGCAGACAAATGCATCGGGAAATCAGACAACCATACATTTGAGGAAAGCAGTAAGAATGAAGCATATCTCATTGCCTCTTACCTCATATGCAATAAGAGAATTGCAATAGTTGGAATGACTGGTGCTTGTGCTGTTGGCATCAGACTCACTGTCCTTGAGTAACCCTTTTGATCGATATAGCTTCATAAACCAGGGTTCCTGGTTTCCATGAACAGCTTGCTTCAATTGTGGAGAACAACGTTGTGATCCATCATTTGTATGCAAGCCTTGAACAGCGTATTTCAAGCGTGGAGAAGAGTGTTGTGATCCATCAGTTGAAAGCAAGCCGTGAATACCGTGTTTAATGTGCGGCGAAGAATGTTGTGACTCATTGCTTGAATCCCATCGCTTGCTTCTGGTTCTCAAGTTGAGTTCAGGTCGCTGTTTTGGTTCGCTCTGTGACCTGGACTTGGCCCTGGAAGATTCTGTATTAGCCATGTAATTTGGTATGAATGAAAAGTCGTGAGAAACAGGCTGTGCATAATCTGGCTGCTGGTAACTGAAAGAAGCTCTTCCGGGAATTGTGTTGCTCATTCCATGAAAATGTTGGGGAGCGTTCTGGGCTGTAGAGAAAGCGATCTCTTCATATTCATGCTCTTCTCTCTTTCCAAATGAAAGCTCTCCCGGAAAACGTTTGGAGAACTTACGCCCATGTTCTGCTCTCCCAATTTTTGAACTATTCAAGTTGTTATACTTGCTCTTTGGTAGTGTTGCATAATTATTTATATCCATTACTTCCTGGCAATCAGAAGGGTTTCCCAAGTTAGCAATTGAAGAAATCAGATGATGACTATTAATTGGTCAACCGATAAAATTTCTTGGAATGATGCCTCGGGTCAAATTCCGCTCATATCAGAATCAAGAAGGAATATAGTTTGTATTGAATTACTATTAAAAACTTACTCTATGTGTTCTTCTAAATTGATTTTCGAGAGGGTTAATTCTGTATCTTGATGAATGGCTTTTCAGAACAAGCGGTGATTCCTCAGCCATCTGAATTCTCTGAAACCGAGCTCTAACTTGAATTGTCATTAGTGCATGCATGCGCCGAAGAGTAGCATTTGTTTGTTTCCGCACCAAGTGACCTCTTACCAGAGCTTGTAATTTGACTAGTCCTCTTAAAGCACACAGTGCTTTTCTTGCCTATTACAGCATCAATCAATTTACAAGATGAAAAATGAGTGCTTGTTTGTTATCGTTTTCTAAAAGTTTTTTCTTTTTTTTTTTTGGAAAAATAAAAATGACATAAACAAGTCTGGTTAGCTGTTCTGGGAAAACGACTCATAGAAAGTGAGGTGTCTTCTTCAGAAAATCGAAAGATTTAGCAAGTAAAAATGGTTAAAATGTTTTCATCTCTGCCATTTCTCTCTTTAAATAACTTATCAGCTTTCATTTTATTATTATTATTATTATTATTCTGAAAATATGCTGGCAGATGAGTTTTCAAATTTAGAGACACCAAATATGAAATATTATTTTTATTTTTAATCATAAATTCAGAAAACCATTTGAAAAGTAATATCAATCTTTCCCGAAAGTTCAGAAAAGTACCAGATAAGAGCGGAAGGCAGCCTGAATTTTGGTGGCAGCAGCATCTGCAACAGATCTGCTTATTCCATATCTTGCAGGTTGTGATGCCAGAACAGAATGAGCAGGTGCAGAGATTTTCTTATATATACTCGGATGATTCTCGGAGCTCACTGTTGCAAGTTTTTCAACTGAGTTTGAGTTGATCAAATCAAGAGATTTGGAACTTCTATGCGCTCTCTTTCTGCTTGATGATCTACCAAAGCTCCACCTCCTCTTGACAGTTGGTGTTAGTGGCAGAAGACCACATGAGAATTTCTCAGTTTCTTCAATATTCGCCTTCTTTTCCTTCTCCTCTTTTCTTCCAAGCAAGAAATTTCTAATCCATTTGCTTGCCTTTCCCATATGCTATATACGTTGCCACACTCCAAAGGGGTTTTGGCAGAGCTCTTTGTTGTATGTAACTTTCTGCATGGGACTTGTGGCTATTTCTCTTATATATATTATAACTTGATAATGTTGACTCCTGTATGCATGGTTTATTTTTTTATTCTTTCTAGTTTCTGACTTTTCTGTCTAGTGGATACGTAGTCTTGTGTAAATAATGTAAGGCCTGCAAAGCTCCTCCTAATTAAGCCACTTGCCACTTAATGAAGACCTCTGACGGTACATTTATCTACCTTGTTGGAGCTTTCCCCACTGCTCAATTACATTTATTTCTTCCTTTCATTTCTCTTGAATAAAAAAAGTAAATAAATAACTAAATAAACTTCTTCCTTTTATTTGTTAACATACATAAATCTTTTCTAGAGACGAAAATATTTAGTGGATTGGCTTTTATTTTCATAGTTATTATAGAACAGAATTATCAGATATCAAATATACCAGGAGTAGACGATCAAGCAAATATCAGTCTTACCATCGAGTTTTGACTTGTAGAAAGGCAAAGGAAAGACCAGAAGCTGTGGAAATGCACAGAACAAGAAGTTCGCAAAGATACAAGAATATAATACATGTCCAGTAACATCATTTAAGCCACAGTTTGTGCAAACTCTATCTATAGACATACAAACGTTACTTATATAACCAACCGTCATCTTGAAAAACTAAGAATTTGTAATTGTTTCCACGACCTATCATAAAACAGTTTCCTGGTTAACCAAAATCATGAAATCCGAGACATGGGAAATAAGGAAGGGCCATGAAAATCCACTACATCCTACAAATTAGTGTTTGCGTAAGTGCCTACTGCCTCAATCATTGACTGGAAAAGAAAAGGATACTCAGCTCTAAAGATTGCTAAAGCTGCAAATATGGTACATACAGTGATTCATCAAGTTAATCTTCTTGCTTCACAGTATTTTCCTTGAAGCTCTTGGTCAACCAGATTGCAGTTTCCCTGGGTGAAACCTTACCAGGTCCAAATGGCTTTAGTAGCACCCCGAGCTCGTCATACCGTTCCTGTTGAAGCAATCTTGCACTAAATTCAAGTAAACCTTCCAAAGCTTCGGCGCGTTGCTGGTATGATGAGGTGTCAAACCTACGGCGGCGTGTGTCTGATGAGGTTCGGCTGGATGCACCTGCTGTTGCATTTTGATCAGATGAGTTGCTCCCATCCTCTTCATTCACCTGAAACATGCTGCGTTGAATACCCTGCCATGCTTCAGTGAAGTTGGGATTTGCAGAGGCTTTATCACATATCTGAATAGTACATTTGTCTTTTGTGATTGAACGGTCACCATATGTTGAGCTTGAGGAGCCTCGGGCAGAGGTTGGTGAACTTCTACGGATGGGAAAGAAGGGGTCCTCATATGAGGCTAATGGGAATTCAGCTATCCTATCAATTCGAGGCTCATTAACAGAAACATCTGGGGACTTTACACGATGAAGAATACCAGTTTTAGGCCTGTAAGGCGATTCTTGAATTGCCGGTCTTGTGGGCAGTGGCAATGATGCTCTGCGACTTGTAGGGATAGATTTTTTTGGAGTGTGTGAAACAGGATGCTGCAGAAACAAAGAAAATGACATTTGAGATCCCAACTTATAAAACAAGCAAAAATTACAATTCAATTTGAACTGGGAAGGATTTTTGGATGCATGAGCTTGAGTATTTGTGAGAGAGAGATAGAGAAAGAGTATAAGATCTTACAGATTCACGTTTTTTTATGGGATCCGACTGTCTTCCAAGAGCAGAAGCTTTTACTGAGGTAAGCCTTGGAGTTTTGGCAACATGTGAAGTTTTTGAAGTAATTGGCTTACAAATGACTGTCCGTTCACCACTGCTTGCAACAGATAAAGCTGATAACCTTCTACTCAAATAAGCTGGGGTATCATTTATTCCTTTTGTAGAACAGACAGAATCTAGCTCAGCTTCAGATATACTTGGATTTAAGTTCCTGTCATTGCTGAAAGAATATCGTTTCTCTCTATAAGAAGGAACATCATCTGGCTCTGAAAATCTTGTTTTCCTTATGTAGTTGGATTCAGGCCAGTGGACCGATATACTGTTGTGTCTAGGGCTATTGATCTTGAGTTGAACTTTCATAACGTAAGGCTGAAGATGGGGATGCCTGAGCAGTTCTGCAGCCTGCCATATTGAACTTCACATGAGAAAGAGGGCTGCATCACATTTCTTAATGATCAATCAAGACATCATTTTTATTTTGTCTTGAGAATTATTTTTAAGAGGGATTCAGTAGAAAGGTGGATAAATAGCACCAAAATACGGATCATTGGAATAAACATATTTGGCCTAACACTAAACTTTATGGAAACAACTTGGAATGATTGAATGTAAAGAACTTTGGAGACCATCTTGATATTGACCCATCATGCTCCCTAGAACAGATACTTTCATAGAGTACAGATGTAGGTTAGGTGAGAATATACATACACTTGGCCGGAGTTCTGGATTTTTCCGCAGCATGCTTTTAACAAGACCTCGACTGAAAACAAAATCAAGCATTACGATTAGACCAACATTCAATGCATATATTTAAAACAAATTTAGTTTTTATTTGGAACCTGACTAAGTACCCAAAAATTAATTGAATCCACTCATCCTCAAACTATATTTAATATTAGATAGTGAATGGACTTAGTCTGCTCAATGATTTCTTTTAAACAAGAATCATTTGTCAACTTTTCACTTAAGATTAGAACATTGGCAGATGGCAAATAACAATTAGAATAGAAGGAAAGGGACTTACAAGGCACCAGAGTATTTTGTTGGAAGTGGAGCAACTATTGATTTATTTATTTTGTTGATCAGTGCTTGCATATCCTGATCAAGACAGAGAATAGTTAATACAGAAAAGGGAAATTCTTAACATCATTGCAGAAAATGCAGGAAAGCAAATCCCCCCACCATTTCCCATCAAGTATACTCACAGAATATTAAAAGAGTTAAGTTTTGCAACAGATCACTTATACATACACAACTATAACATATCTTCAGTCAAGATCTCAACTGTGAACACATATGAAAGAGGCAGTTTAACAAACTCTAAATGTTTACAATGCAATAAGACAGGGTCCAAAAACTTACGAATGCCTTAAATGCAGGCTTAAGTGAAGTCATTTCATATATACAGCATCCTGTGTAACAGATATTCAAGACAAATAAATAAATACACAGCAACTGAACTCCATAATACACCAAGGCCAAATAGCTTCTGCTGACATACCAACACAGACAGATACAAGCACGGAACTTACCCAAAGACCAGATATCTGACTTGGAACCATAAGGTATATCAGCAAGAAGCTCAGGACACATATAGCTGGGAGTTCCTACGACCTGAATTGCAATACAGCAGTCCTCACTATTGAAGTTGAAAAAGGGAAGCAAAAGCTGAAAATTAGAAAAAATTAATCCAACCCATTTCACTTACAGAGGAGGCAAGATCATCCGAAGTCAAAATTTTGGCAAGTCCAAAATCACCTGCATGAGGGTTCATCGCATGTTTAGAAAAATTATAATTCCACTGTTCAGAAGTACGGGAAACAAAAGGCCACTCACCAAGACGAATATCTCCATCTTTAGTCAAGAAAATATTAGAACACTGGAAGATTCAAAAACACTATCAGCATGAAGCAAATTCAGAGATACCAGGTTGATAGTACTGATCTCTTTTAGAATGCAGAAACACATCACTAACCTTGACATCACGATGAAGAATATGATTTGCATGCAAGTAGTCAAGTGCCATCAGGAGCTGAACTAGCCATTTACAGAGTTTCTGAGGAAAGTCCAGTATATAAGAATCAGATGCAAAGGATTCTCAAAATTGCAGAAGTTTAATGCACAAAGCAAATATTGGGCATCAAAGTAAAAGAATCCATTATTTGCCAAAAGTGAGCAGAAGGAAAGGGAGGAAAAAGCAATAGCAAATTTGAGAAGGACCAAACCTCTTCAGGAAAAAGTGTACCATTGGCTTTCTTTATAGCTTCTGCCCTGTATCACATGAAATCATTGCATAAATGGCAGAAGTATGGCAAGGCTGGAATGAGAGCAGATCAACCCTTATTCCACAATCTCAACATCATCAAGAAAGAAAACTTACATATCTCCTCCTTCACAATATCCTATAATAATGCACACATAGCAACCCTGAAAAACAAGGCATGAACAGCTACCAATGTTAGGCCATGGGTAATCGGTCAGGTAACACATTAACAAAAGAAAAGGAAAAAGGAAAGAAACCAAAAAATGAATTTTATAAAGACCATAGAGTAGTATATGCTCAGATGAAACAAAATGGGTCAATTGCTAGTCTGAAACCCCATCATAGCTGGAGAGAAGGCTTTTTGTCTGAGACTCTTTTGGTTTTTGATTTAACAAATTTAAAGAAGGAATGCTTTTTATGGGTTTTGGATTTAACAAATTTTGAAGAGGAAATGCTTATGCAAGCAATTGGTTTGAACAAAATTTCTCAAGTGGATCAATCCCCTGGAAAGTAAAGAAGATATAAGCTGGGTTAAATTTGAGTTTCTAATGCTGTAAAAAACTGAAAAGTGATAAATCAAAATATGAAGAAAAAATTATTGCAATATTGATGAGAGTATCAAACTCTTCAAGAATAGGGGCATAACATACCTTTTCTACCCAAGAATCTTTATACTCCACAATAAATGGATTTCTTATTTTAGAAATGAGCTCCATCTAGTTGAAGTAGGAAAGAGTGTCAGTTCAAAGATTCAAAGAAATTGTTCCAATTAAAAATTCAAGGTGTAGCACAATAAACTGAATATGCAACAACTTAAATAGAGTTCAAGATCAATGTTTTGTGTGACCACATTAAACCCTGGCATGGAAAAGACCTCTGAGCTACTTCAGTTTGTTACCATTTGCTTCTTCGATGAAAAAGAAAAGCAAATAACAAAGGCTACATTTGGGCTTTCTTTTAGTTTTATAATATACACAAACGAGAAAATAGAAGAACATTAGTGGAATGAAACATATGAAGAATAAAAATGGAAGAGAGAAAATTCGAAAATGAGATATTAATGCTTGACTAAAATGAGATATTAATGCTGGACTGAGACAAGTAATACAAAAGAATATACCAACCTCCTGATGTGCAGATCTCCGCGACCTCTCAGTCTGGCGGGCAAGACGAATTTTTTTCAACACATACCTTAACATACCAAAAGAAGGAGAATAAGATTAATCCATCACTAAAACATGAAGAAACAAAACGGATAGGGTTTCACTCTCACTTCTTTTTTTCATGCTTATGCCTCACGAGAAGAGCTGAACCGAAAGCTCCCTTCCCAATCTGCTCCAGTATCTCATACTGCTCCATGTAAGAGGTCCGTTTCAGAACCTTTGCTGCACGTAGGCAAGAAAGTTTCAATGCCATGAGAAATCATAAAATACAGAAAATACTCAAAATGTTCAACAAAAATGCAGAACAAAAGAAAATTTCAAGAAGTCAACAAAAAAGGAAGAAGAAGATAGACTATTTGTGAAGTTACTCAAAGAAATGCATATCCTTATAAGCAAACAAATCTTTTTCAGGAACAAATATATTTCAAAGATTTTAAATAATAAGATAAAGTGAAAAAAAAAAAAAAAAAACCTTAAAAGCCAAGAAAATTAAAATATCATTTTTCTATTAAGAAAAAAAGCCTAATTTTTTGAAATTAAAGAAAATTATAGTCTCTGTTATACCACATTGCATGAATGAAAAAACCTATGCATAAACCAATCACACAAATGAATTACTACTTAATTTTCGGCAAAAAGAAATTTTTTATTATTTTTGCTTCATCTAATCAACGAACCCATTTAGTTGCATTAAGCTCAGTTAATTCAAACTTTTTTTAAGCCAAATCTCAAAAAATAAGAATAGAAAAATGCAAACAGAAAATAAAAATATCTACAGTAGAAAAGCAGCTTCAGTTCAGGCCACAAATTTTGAGCTTAAAAATCCTAAATTTATATACAAAACACCATAAAAATTATAACAAATAACATTAATGCATAACAAATACCACATTATGAAATTAAAATCAGGAAAAACATAATCACATACACCAAATCTCTGAACAAAACCTGATAAACAAAAACAAATGCAGCTGCAAACAGTTGAAGAATAAAAAAGCGAAGATTCAAAGCTTGAAGTTTTCCATCAACAGAGAAGCGGAGGAGAGAAAGGAAGAAGAGATTAATGTACCTGAAAGAGAAAGATAGTTTTGATCCAAAGAGATCACGTCAAGAAGAGAGGAATGTAAGCAAGGGGTTCGGCATTTGGTTAGAAAATAAGAAACGACACACCGTTTAGGCTGAAACTGAAACAGAGGCAGAGGAAAGAAGAAGAAGAAGAAGAAGAAGCTACTGCTGCTGCTTCTGCAGCTGTTCTGCCATTGGGGTCTGTGTAATTTTTCTTTTTTTAATTTATTTTCTTTTTTTAGTATTTAGAGTGAGAAAATGACAAATTTAGAGAGAGATTGGACCACAAATTTATGAACACAGTAAGCGAAAAACATTAGCTTTTGGAGTGTAATATTTTTTTGTTAAAAAAAAAAAAAAAGATACTAAAAATTAGCAGAGCTTGTGATTTATTTATAAAAAAAACTGCGTAAAACGATACAGACTCCTCGGTATGAGAGAGATGGAGGGCAATTAATTTATTTGAGCTAATAACATTCAAGTCCCTAATTGTTCGTATTTTTCAGGTAATAACATATTTTATCTACTTATATCAATTAAATCCTTAAAGTAATCTCTACAAAAATGCTCCTATTTTTAGTATTAAGTTACATGCCATCAAAATTCAAATATTATAAATTACTTTATTAGGGTTGGAGATGAATATTATAGACCATTTTGATTTACGTTAATACTCTATGTCCTTACTTGAAAGACATATAAAAGTTAGGGATTAAAATGTTATTATCCGTTTCTTTATTTGTGTGTTGGGAGGGAGCTGCTTGCATTTTGGTTTAAAGATATGAACAAAGATGAAACTATTGTACGGATCCTAGAGAGAGATTTAAATGCTTTTTTTAAGCTGAAGTTACAAGACATGGGCTTGATGGCAGAACTCTCACCGCTTGCAACTGGTTGCATTTTCCACAATGCGTGAATTTGTCCCTTCGAAAAAATTTTAGTTAAATTTTCTTTTCATAGACGACAAATTTTTAATTATTGAATGTACTACAATACTATTTATATTCTAATTATTAGATATGCTACAATAATATTTACATTTTTTTAATATTATTAATAAAATTCTCATAAATTACAAGTAAATTATAAATAATAAATAAACTTATAATACTAAAAAAAAATTACAAAGTCATGGAGTGAGGCAGAATAAATAGATTAATGTTTAATTTATTTTTTTAATATCATGTCGCTCAAGAAGGAAATACTTTGATTTTAGAACAATTATTTATAAGAACATAAAATCTTTTTATAAAAAAATCATAAATTTTTGAGAGAGAAAATGTAGGTCAAAATAAGAATCACGTAAACAACAGTAAAGCTGCAACATTTTTGCCTTTCCTTCTTTGACTGAAAAAAGGTAATAACATCCCAATCCTTTATCTTTTATATCTTCACAAACAAACCATACATTGTTTGTCTTTAGCAAAATAAACCCTTAATTCCTCCTAAAACTATCACATTACTCCTATTATGTGTAGGCATTCAACTTAACAATAAAGGATATATTTGGTGCACTATACTGTACTGCAGTAAATAACATAAATTAAACTGTATTGATTGCATTGCATTTTATTTTATTGTGTCAAAATTATACACAATACTATATTTGATGTAGTTATAAATCGTTTCAATTATTATATAACATATAAAATTTATATTACTTATTTTTGTATTTAAAATTATTTTAAAAGTTAGAAGGAGTCATTCTAATAATATTTATAATTATCGTCCACCGCTATTGAACTCTCTTGACTATCGCTAGCCACCTTCAATCTTCATCTATTGGTATTTTTACTAAGACCATTATAATTATCTTCATACAATCTACGCAACTATATAAATATTATAAATGAGTAAATTATCATTTGTTGAAAAATAATAATTTAAATTTCGATCATTTTTTATTATAGCAACCAAATAATACTAATTATATGTTCATATTTGCTACCATTCTCTTTAATATAGTTCAATCTATATGACAGTCATGGTATATTTCCACTTTTAATTGTTTAAAATCAATTGTATACAATAGTTGAAATAACTATTGACAGTGCATGGAGGTTGAGGATCAAACTTTTTGAAAAACCATTAGTTTTATCTGATTTCATTTCGTATGATTTTATTAATTTATGTGATAGTAAAATAAAAAAAATAATATTTTAATTTTTAACTGAAATTATATAATAGCGAGATGATCTTACCCCTAATGAGTCATTTAAATTTATTTTATTTTATATTATTTTTAATTTATATACAATTCTGACTTTTTAATTTTGTTGTCAAATATATGTCTAATTATTTTTACTGTAAACACATGTTTTCGTGCAGGGTAGTGTGGTGCACCAAATGTGCCCAAAGGGTAATTACATCATTTTAAGAAGAATTAAGGGCCTATTTAATATAAATGAATGAATTATATTTTTATTAGAAAAATATAAAAATTGAGGGACTAGAATGTTACTATCCCCAAAGACTCTTCAAAGAAGTGTTGGGAAAAGGAAAGATCCGAACAAAACATCTTTAACAAGCAGAAGCAGTAGAGCATGAACGACTGCAAAAATTGAAAGTGGGAAGGTCAAGTGGTCTTTATCAGTAAATTTGTCAGCTTTTGTGGGCTTTTTTTTTTCTCATTATTATTCACTTTTTTTAATATTTTGATTTATTCAATTATTTATTTATCTTAAGAATTTCTTTTTTTTTTTTTTTTAAATTTTCGATAGATATGTAATCGAGTCCTGAACGGGAGAAGACCGACCAAAAGAAACAGGGGTGGGTCCCGCATCTATTTCCTCTCGATCTACAATCACGAGGCTTGTTGTCCGGCGCGTTTTGTTCGGGTCAATTGACGGAAACGCCACTCGTTCGGTTGAGGAATTGCGAGTTGTGGTTTCGCGCGTTTACTAGACGCGTTTGTGTGTCGTTTTGTGAAATGTTGCGGTGGGTGGGTTCCATGAAAGATGGCCCGGTTGGCAAGTGGGTTAGTGTGTCCCCCAATCATGCCAAAGATTTTGCTTCTCCCCAGTTTCAGAATATCCTCGCTCTAAATTAGATTATCATCAAACAAACGTCATGTTAATAACATCATCTAATATTATTTACATAATAAATACGAGTCAAACTGAAAAATTACTTAACAAAACTCATGTTCATTTACATTTAAATTTTTTTCAATTTTTTAAACAAACATACAATGTTAGTGATATTTTTATCATTATAAGAATTTTTATTTTTACATGAAAATAAAAGAGAAAAATAAAATTTTATATTTTGATACTTTTTCACAATATATATTTTAAAATCAGCCACCCCATAACATGCTATCACATTATATATATTTTTTTAAAAAAAAAAAAAATGCATAGCTGGACAACTAAAGTTTTATTCTTTCAATGGAGGTACCCATACCCTGAATTTGATTATTATTATTATTATTATTATTCTACCAACTTCAACTTCAACTTCAAGATGTATGTAGGCAGCCAAACTTAGTGGCGATCTCCATCAACTGGGTGTTAATGTCGAAGCATAACTTTAGTTTTGACCTTTCGTATTAAAACTTGACCTATTCTTTGAAAACTGACACTTTTGCTACCAAACATAACAACAATATGAATGTTACGTAAAATTTGTCTTAAACTGCCAATGAAGCTAACTAGTAGCTTAATTTGGTACATGCATTGAGTTCGCATCTTGATGTTATCTTCTCTGACTATATATTAAATTATATTAAATTAAAGAAAAGCCCAATAAGATTGCGACAATTGCACAGCATAATTATTTTTACAATAACATTTTTTATGTGTAGAAATACTTCAAAATTATAATTTCTTAAAAAAAAAAAAAATTAAAGGACAATTACAATGAGGCCAAAATATGAGAACTTTGGACTAGGATAAAGATTATGAAGATTTTCAAGTGTACATTGATTTGCTTCCAAAAGTAAGAAATGAATCCCAGCTTTTAACCAAGGCACATCGCTAATACATAGTGGACGGAGAATACTGACAACTACAATAAATTCTAACAGCAAAAATACAAATTTTTCCACTAACCAATTATAAAGTCTTCAATTTAACCACAAAAGGGTCAAAAATTGAAAAACTATCAAAAGGAGAAAATGGGGGTCATATTTTGGTGGTCATGATTGATGACTTTTTTGGGGAATTGATGATTAGTTTATTTGTTGGCACAAGATGGACTTGCATAGCATGCTTTTATGGCAATATGGAGTAGCAAGATTTGAAGTAGTTGAGGGAAAGGTTTGGTTTATTTAGGAATTTAGGTAGGTGGAAAAAGTTTGGGAAATCTTAATACTAAAGCATTGATTATTTTGGTGCATGCAAGATATCATAAATTCCAATTTTTCATATCAAAGTGATTTGGAGTAATAATATAATAATTACAAGTAAATGTGATAAAAGTTGATAATGTTAAGTCAATTAAGCTACTATAAGACCTTCCTTTTTTTTTTCAAGAAAAAAAAAAAAAAAGATAGTGACTACTTGAATCCTATTTTAAATTTATATCACATAAAAATATTATATTTATAACGTAAATTGTCAATAAGTAATATTTGACTAATTTCATCATATCTTAAATAAATAAATAGTTTAATAACATGGAATGAATATAAGATGAATTATAAATTTATATGTTGTGAAATTATATTGTATATAAAATTTATGGGCAATTGTATAAATTTAAGATTAAAAATATTTTAATTGAGGATTAATCGAATATAATTAAGTGGGCATATCATATATGATTTGTGAGAAGGAGAAACTTACTTGTTCTCTCACTCATTGGAGGATCAAAAGGGTACATGCTTACCTTTTTTGAAGCTTTTACTACCTCCAAAGTAACTTAGTAAACAAAACAAAAAGAAAAAGTTAAAAATAAAACAACAAGCAACAAAAAACTGTTGCAATAAAATCATTCATGCAAAAGTAGTAGAAAAAAGATTAATAAGTAGAACTACCACAAAAGAGACTTATCACCCGTGAAGTGTAATGAATAAACCCACTTCAATTTATTATTTATTTATTGATTTATGCGAGCATACTCAATCAATGGCATTGTATCTCAACAACTTTTGTGGATAGATATTATTTTGCTTCTTTAAGGCAACACTAATGAGGCAATATATATAAATGGGGTTCAAAAAAATTGTAAAAATCGGTTTGAAGTGGAACTTAAAAAGTTAGACTGGTAAGTGTTGATCATGATTCTTTTCACAAGTTTTTAATTGTATTAATTTGTTGACCTCTTAAGTGGTTGTTGATAACTTTTAAGAGATGATAATATTAAACAATTGACATATTTGAATTTCATTAGATGTGTGTTCAAAGTATGGAGTTGGCAACATGTTTTGATTAATTTGTTTTCATGCCAAAGTCAAAAGCATGAGCACCCATATAATTTAAACAAAAGAAAAAGGAAGATTCAAGTGTAGGAGAAATCATCAAAAGGGAAAAAGGGTTATATAGCCATACATGTTTTCTTTGTTTCTTATGTTGTATTAGATTGAAATAGATAATAAGTGTTTTCTATGTTGAAAAAAAACATGGAGGAGTGGTGCCCAACAATGCCTAAAATTAGATTCTAAAAATGCAAAAGAGAGGATGTAGAAGGAAGGAAGTGCTACCCACCAAGAATCATATGTCAAGATTTCATAGTGTACGAAGTATGAAATTTCAAATTTGGTTAAAAATTATTGGGGAATTTGTTGTGACAATTTCTTGTTAAATTGGTGCCCAAGAAAAATTGTGGTTCACATGTGGCGCAAGGTGGGGACCCATTTCTACTCTGTTTTGGATATCAAGTTAGGCCATGGCCTTTACCAAAGGGTGCTCTGCTTCTCTGATTTTGGGCTTAGACGATCCGACCCAACTTCTACTCCTTTTAGGATAATAATAAATACACCCCACCTATTACCTGATCGCAAACCGTTACTCATTAATTTGGACTTGGATGTTGCTGCTTCGCGTGCCAACCGTGGCCTTATTTTTCAGATCAAGCAGAGAACAACTCGTTGGAAAGTTGACTTGTAACTGTGAAATCTTGTAATTACCCCAGCCAACATAAGTCAAACACTATTGTAATTACGACGATATCAAATTTTCTTTTTTAAAGATTAAAAAAAAAAAAGAAGTCAAAACGAGTCAAAGCAGAAATTTAATTAGCAATCAGTTGAGTTGATCGTGTTGACTTTTCAAACCCAAGAAAAAACATACAGCCGCTCTGGGCCGTCTGATGAAGATGGACCCCACACGCTGATGCACGTGCACCAACTCAATCTATGCCGTCTACTAACTTACGATCAGATCTGTCGTCGATAGACCATCACACGTGACCTTGATGTGTGGTTGGCAGTAAATCAATGAATCTCCGCGGCTCTTCCAATTTTATTTTACTTTTTCAAAAATTAAAAAATAAACTGAACAAAAATTGGGGCCCACTGGAGAGTCTGGATCTATGATATAAAAAGACAAAGGAACGGACCAATTTTGATCTCAGACTCTGATTTATCGGTCATGTGGTGGGCCCCGAGATGCATGCAATGCATTATGTCATGTATTCGTGTTGTCAATATGTTGTGAAGTAGAAAACAAAAAATCTGTTGTAAAAATATAAATTACATTTAATGTGTTTTTCCTACTTTCGATTATTTTTGCTATTTCCACTCTTTTTTCTTTTTATTAAACCATAACACCGCTTCTATCGAGTTTTTGCAACATTAAAATTAAATAATTCTTTTTTTATTATTTTAAATATATATACACACACAAATTTTGCGTCTTAATCTTCACAAGTCATTAATAAATATTGATATTGAGGAATTTTGATGATATATATTCACACCCTTATTTACATTAGTAAATATTGATATTGATAAAGTAATTATTTTTTGAAAAAAATAATAGGGATAAGACATAATCAAATGCTAGCTTGGGAATTATATATGTTGTATCATATAACAGAAAGGGTTACTCTATATTGATATAAATTAATAAAAATAAGGACAGAAGACATACATTATTTAAATTTATATTTTAATTTCTTAAGTGTATAATATACTCATGTTAATAATTATTTTTTTTTTTCTGTTTTATATAGATATATACATATATATATATATATAGCATTGTTGAATCAAATTTTTGTATCTCTTTACAATTATAATAGTATTTTATTTATGGTAAACGTTAATACTGTTAACTTGGTAGTAATATAAGAGATGCAAAGTTTTTTCATTTAAATGCAAGATTGCGAGGGTTTAATTTATAATATTTGCATAACATTTGTTTTTGATTTTCCAATTATAATGATTTGTTGTTTCTCCTTAACAAAACCCCATTTCAACTCTTTATTCGAAAAAATTTTCGAACTCTTCCTTCACACTGTTTTATTTTATTTGGTAAGAATCAGAGAAATATTATATGTTTCTAAAGAATGTGTTTTCTCACATGCAGCAAAACACAGCTTCTCTTGAAATAGAAAATTTCTTACAACAATTCTGAAATCAAACTTATAATAGACCTACCCCGAAAAATTTTACCCTTCATTTCTCTCATTTTGTCGGTGCCTACGAGTTCAAACAAATATATATATATATTATATATAAAAAAAAAATAAAAACAAATTTCAAGTAGTACTGTCTACTGTGTTAATCTAGTGAAATTGTACTATCTATATTATTATTATTATTATTATTAATATGATATAGCAAATGCACTCACAAAAAAAATTTGCAAAATTAGAATTCAAAATCGAAAGCAGCAGGTACTTGCTGAACCAAATTTTTCTCACCTTGATGAGCAACATGCATTGTGGAATCTGTAATAGAATTACCACCTTGAGATGAACCGCGATGGTTTTGCGATAGAGTCGAGTGGTTTTCCGGCAAGGCAAGGCGGTTTTCTGTTCCTCCGGAAGATGCTACGACTGTTCCTTGATTGTACAAAGTGCTTAATTGATGAAAATAAGGACATGTCCTAGAATCAAGTGACCTTTTCTTGTTGGTATCCTTAGTTTTCCTGAAGTACTTGTTTATGTTCTCCCATTTCTCTTTACACCTCTTTGCGCTTCTCTTGTAACCCAATTGTAACATCCCTTGTGAAATTTTCTCCCACAGAGGAGTCCTTGCAGCTCCTTCCTTGTCGTCGCCATTGTTGTAGAAGTTGCACCTTAAGTTTATCAGTGCCAACACTTCATCTCTTGGCCATCTTTTGCCAATGTCCTCTTTATCGTTGGATGTAACCTTTTGAGAGGCATTTTGCCTGGGAGGTGAAGTGGGTACTAATTGCTTGTTTTGGGTATTGGGTGAGCTAGGGTTTTTGGGACCTTGGGCTACTCCAGATGAAGTGGCTACTTTTGAAGCAGGATTTGAACTAGGGTTTTGGGGTGCTAGGTTTTTGGACAATGAGGTGGACATGATTGGATTGTTTTGGGTTTGAGAAGAAGCTGAATTTGGCAATGCTTCTAGATTGTTTTGCTTATTAGCTTGCTGACAAGTAGGATTAGGGTCTTCAGCAAGAATTAAGGAAGATGAAGTGGGAGGATTCGATGAACAGTTTAGTACCTTATGCTTAACAGAACTTTCTTCACTTCTTCCTCCAACTGACTGATGTTGATCAGCAGCATTTGATGATGATGGTGATGTGAATTTTGTTAAAAACTTGATTATTGTTGCTTGTCTATCACTCGCAATTGCTTGTTCAAAAGCCCTAACTTCAAGTTCCTTGTTAATCCTATCCATTTCTTGCTTCTTCCAAGCTTCTTCTCTCGCAACCTTCTCTTCATCTCTCTTCACCATATCCTCCAGAAGTTTACTATGCATCGCTTCTTGTTGAGCTATCATCTTCTTCACAATATCTTCACAAAAAACCTTAAACATTTCAAAGTTCTCATCTCTTTTCCTCTTCTTCCCCTTTAATAACGCTTTCTCAACCAATCTATTCTCTTTATCTTGAGGACGGTCAGATGGTTTATTTCCTACCGTTTGATTATTTGTTGGGTCTCCTTCCAAGTTCTGTTCATGAGTTGTCTTGTCTTCTTCCTCTTCTCCTCTTGGTTGTTCCATCTTTTTGTTTTGTTCAACTTTCTGAGGGTTTTGTCGTCCATGATACAGCTGCTCTTCGTCGTCATATTCATCAACAAATTCACTAAAAAATATCCTATAATTCTTGTTGTAATTCATGTTGTTGAAGCTTCTGCTCTCTTCTTCAAATTTTTCCTTGCACTTTTCAGCACTCCTCTTGTACCCAAGCTCGTCAAGCTTCCTGCACACGCCCATAAATGCATAAAACCATAACCACACCTATCAGTATAGCAGCATTTATTCTCTCTATTTTACTTGCTTTTAATTATTAAAAAAAAGGAAAAAAAAAGGGACGGCTTTCTTTAATTACACAAAAAACTCTCTCTTCTTGCTCAAAATTTTTAACGAAGATCTGAATCGAAAGAAAGTTGCTTAGCTAAGACCTCCTGCTAATTCAAATCACGAAATTCCATATTTTGAAGAGTCACTCTAATATTTAACCCATGCATATATAAAATTAATCCACCATAAACCCTAAAATTCACCTTATTTATTTTGCAGCAAGAGATGAAAGATATCGAAATTGAATTACATGTATGTACGTGTATCTATTTGTACCTTGAGACATGTTCCCAAGTGAGTTCTGGGAACCAATTCTCCAAGCTAGATCTGATCCTCAACAGCGCAAGCAGTTCATCATTAGACCAAGCTGAATCAACTGGTTCTGCTATTGATCTCTCTCTTTCAGTCTCCAAATTATTCATACCCACCAAGCTGCTGCTTCTATTAATCTTCTCTTCTTTCTCTTCATTTTTCGGTGCTGCAGCTGATGGCTGCTGCAACGAGTGCAACAAGTGATGTGGTTGCACTACTTGTAATTGATGTGAAGAAGAGCTAAAAGGATCAAAACTAGGGAAAATATTGGTATTGGCTGATGAAACATGGTGATGAAGAGAAAGAGAAGAAGAAGAAGAAGAAGAAGAAGTGAAAGATAGAGGAAGAGGTATTGAAGTTCTTGATGAAGCAGCTATGAACTGGTGCAACTGGTCTGGTACTCCATCAAACATATTGTTTTGAGTGTTTAATTTTTCTCAGGCTCTCCTTTGTTACCTTCTCTCAAATATTTTCTCGGTCTCTACAGTCACTGTGAATTGGCAAAATGTTCTCTTTTCTCTCTATAATATAACTTCGATATCTCTTCATTTATCAAGAACTCTTTGTCTTATCATAAAAGAAAAGAGTATAAATGTGAACTCTCGATTTCACTGTTGAATCAAATTTACATAAGTAAGAACATATATAATTGGAGCCTGCATCTCACTTGCCAAGGCTGAGAGTGGGCCGGGGAAAATGAATAATATTCTAACTTTCCTGGAAAATGATATACTCGAAGAGAAAATGTTTTTTTTTTTTTTTTTTAAATAAAATATTTTTGGGTATCAAATTCATGGGTGTATGCTTAGAATCCTATGCAGTAGCTGATGCTGATGATGGTGTAATTAACGGCAATAGGGATGGCAGGACACGTGAAGACATGCAGAGACTGGGACCAATTTATTTAAGGAAGAGGGAGGAATTTTCACATGCATCTGGGGGCTACAGTAAGGATGATTGTACAGCTTCTGATCATCAATTATAAGGGGCCCAGATAGTAGCCTGGCATTACCATTTGAGGATAACCATGTCAAATAACTTCAAATTATTGATGGGTATTTCAGGATTCTACACATTCTGCAAGGAGGGATGAGTGATCCCTCTGATCTAGTAAAACAGAATATTTCCAATAAACCATTTCATCTCATCTCTGGCTACACCAGTTCTAGGTTAAAAAAGAAAACATCATCACCATCATCATCATCATCATCATCATCATCATCATCATACATAATAAGCGATATCATATATACGAGATACTAAATAATTAATAATTGCTTCATGTTTACAGTTAATTACGTGCGTGCTTAATTTCTTCAACATTATTTTGTTGATCATTGTTGATATATCTTTTCAACTCTTTTTCAATCTCTGCTATTATTTTGTTCTTGGATTTCTCTAGGATATATAGAAGAATGTTTTATCAAGAATATTTCTACAATATTAATATATTTCCCACAAATGATTAAGCCAAGAAAACAACGTATAATAATTTAGAACTCCTCAGCTTCTTTGACAACAAGGACCCATTTGAAATTAAAGTACGTACTAAAATCTTCAATTCATAGTGATTATAAAACAAAATTATTAGTTATGTAGAGTACAAAAAGACAGACAAAAAAAAAAATTTTAAAAATATAAAATTTATTTGTCAAATATATACTTATAAGATATTAGTATGTCAGTTTACAATTATGTCAACCTTTATACAATGCCATTTTTGTTTCATTCCGCAGGCAGCCTTATAAAGTTTTGGGCTCTATGAAAAGGATTTCTTGGGCTTGGGCCAAGAAATCTCAGACCCATTGGGTTGTCAGTTGTCATCACTTTCAAGTATGTGTTTGTGTTTTGTCGAAAGTATTTTTAGTGAAAACATTTTTTTTAGGAAGCAAAAATCTAAGAACAATTTTATTGAAGAGATATTTTTAGAACGCCTAAAAGATATTCTGAGCGACATTGCATTTAATTATGTTAAATAATAATAATAAAAAAAAGCCCTTAAAAAATGAATAATCCCCTTCGAGTAAAGGGAAGGCGATGCCAAACAGCCCCTAAAAATTTGAGAAATTTATCGAAAATGACCAAATTTGAAATATGTTTTCCTTCTAGGAAAAGGAAGGCGATGCCAAACAGCCCCTAAGGAATTCAAACCCATAATGCTTGACCGAGTCCATTCGTAATTTCCAAGCCACTATTTCGTTAGACTTTAAACCCCACGCATAAAAATTCCTCTCTTTCTCTGTAAAACCCTAATAATTTTTGGGGTTTTTCTAGAGAATTTTCAATGGCGGATTCAGCAACACAAAACTCTAACAATGATAAAAACTACAAGCAGTACCACCCGTATCAGCAGTTCGACGTTTCGATCCAAAACCTCTACAATCTCCCCACCTCCCCAGAGTACCTCTTCCACGAGGAATCGTTGAATTCTCGCCGGTCCTGGGGCGAGAATCTCCAGTATTATACGGGTTCCGGTTACTTAACCGGTGCCGTTTTGGGGGCGATCAAGGGATCCGTTGAGGGCTTGCGCCAGGCGGAGCCGTCAGACACGCTGAAGCTGAGGATTAATCGGGTACTTAACTCAGGTGGCCAAGTGGGTCGACGATTTGGGAACTCATTGGGTGTTCTTGGGCTGATTTTTGCTGGGATGGAAAGTGGGTTAACTTATTTGAGGGATTCTGATGATTTATTGAATACTGTTGCGGCTGGGCTTGGTACAGGGGCGATTTATCGGGCTGCTGGTGGGCTGCGGTCTGCGGCAATTGCTGGGGCGATTGGCGGAGTCACGGCTGCGGCAGCGGTGGCTGGAAAGCAGGCAGTGAAGAGATATGTTCCTTTATGAGTGAGAATTGGGTTTTATTTCTGGGGTTTTAAGAGGGTTTATATGTCTGGTTGATTTTATACTGTTTTGATATTAAATGTGTTAATGGGTAGTTTCAGTAATGGTGATTCCAGATGAAATTTGTAGACTTGACCGTTGCTGATCGTGCTGTTCATATTTAATGTTTTCAATGGAAATCTTTAGCCGTCTTTGGGATGTTTTGTTTTTTTTTTTTTTTGCTGAATTATTAATCACAAGAGGTAAGGGGATATGGATTATCAATCTTAACCGTAGAAGATTGTAATGGCTGCTCTTTACTTGAACTTGCTCTGTAGTCTTCTGAATTTGACATATCTTAACAGTACTACATTGTAATCATTGGTCTTTACTCAAATTTCCCCTGTAATCTTTTGAATTTGACGTGTGGTCATTTTTGTTATTTTGCATGTTTATTTTTGTCTATCATGTGATTTCTCTTTGAAGTCATTGTGTTAGATTTCTTGTTTGAGAATCAATTGTAATCTGGAATAGGATGTTGTCAAAGTAGTGGCAGAATGTGACACTTGAAAATTGTAACCAAGTTTGTTATGGCACTTGATGATTCTCTTATCTTTCGGTATGGCTGTTAAGGCAGGCCTAACAACAGAGGGCCAAAGCATTTGTTCTTTGTTCTAGGTTCTGTATTGGTGAATAGTGGTCCTGTTTTCCAACTGTTGTGCAACTTGAAGACATTAGTAGCTGTGAATAGGAGTCAAGTTCAGAGCAGATTACAAAATAATTGTTTTTTTGCCTTAGTTTGGAGAATCTTCTTTTAAATATGAAATGATATGATAACTAAGTTTTAACTGTGTTTAGAGTATACATATATATATTTTGGGGAATGGACTGTGGCTCTCCATTTGCATACTGCTATCTTTGAGTGAAAATGAGATAACTTTAGTGGTTGCTGGAGATTGATTCCTGATTTAGTTTCATATGTTAATTTCACCTTCATTCTTTTTAAGTTTTAAGAAATCCTATATCAAGTGCACAATTAGTAAGGTCATTATTAGAAGAACTTGGGATTTTCTTGGCTTCCTAAATTCTCATGTTAGCTAATATTTGCTACATACAGGTCAGTTTTGATGAACTTCCAACCCTTGTTGTGAATTGAATTAAGTATTAAATAGGGTTGATATGAAAGAATTAAACAAACTTTACAAGCTGTAATTAATCCCAATTCAGAATAATATTTCATGTCTTATCAATCAAAACCTTCAACCAACTTAATTAGTTCTTTTTTCACCTAAAATAAGCACTTTCTAACAAACCCAAACATATGTTAACTAATGCAACAACTCCTATATATTAAGGGCTCTTATTTTTTTTTATGTTGTGACTTAAATTAACAATCACTTTAGATCTTATTCTTTGTTAACGCAATATAGAACTCAAAAGTTCCGGGGAACTAGAACTCCGGTGTTGGTCAAGGTGGGCCGTCGGTGCCTCCAACTCCATCGTCAACGGCCGTGAATCCTGGTCCCGGTCAAGTTCGCTCAACATCAACATCGTCTGACAAAATAAAGTACCAAGTAAATCAAAGCTTGTCAATAGGAACATCCAACAAGAATAGCCCTTCTTGGATTCTATTGGTCATATGTCAACAGAAACATGCAAGAAGAAATAGCCTTCTTAGCTTTAATTGGTTATAATTTATTGCATTCATTACGAAGTTGTATATGATTTGATTTTGCTTTTCCAAGTTTCTTCATACAATGGAAATATAGGGTATTAATTTATGTAACATTAATGTATATTGTAAGTAGAGATGTTTTGATGAGCTTTCAATTGTGCAAAAAGAAAGAATAATTGTTTAAATGAAAGATTAACAATGTATATTAATTGCTGGCTAGTGAATTAATTAAACATAATAAAACTCAACCTTCTACCTATAATTAGTGCATGCAGTCAATTATATTTAATATAAATTTATATTTTTGAATCTTAACATATACACACATATATAGATATATCATGGTTAATGTATATTAAGTCTTTTCTTTTTTTTTTTTGTTTTAAATTTAAATATTTGTTTTGAGGAACGAAAATTGAGCCTCAATTAACATTTGAAGATTTTGCGCCAACGGTTTTGACAAAGTCAAGTCAATTAACCAATTAAGCATCGATGGTCTAACAAACAAATTACGAAATTAAAGCAAAATATTAACAAACAAAGTCAAACAACTCCATAGCCGATATGCCTGCCTATGTATAAAAGGACCCCAGATGATCATCCAAAAACATAAAACCAAAAAAAAAAAAAAAAAAAAAAAAAAAGAGATAATAATAATAAAAGAAAAGATATATACTAGAGATATTAATAAATAAAAATGGCTTCCGGCAAAAGTGCTTCTGGAATAATTGTAGTTTATTGTTGCATTGTTGTAGCAATAATGGTAGTGAGCAATGAGATGCAAGGAGCAGAAGCTCAACTTTCATACACGTCTGAATGTCAGGAAGCTTGTAAAAAAGTGGAGCAGAGAAGTGCTCAGGGTTGCCTCGTTCGTTGCATGTATCGATGCATGCCTGTTGTTGGCACTTACAGTCGCTGCCATCCCAGTATTACTGGTACGTACGTCCAAGTTCCAACAACAAATTTAACGTACTTTTATTTCATTAATTAATTTCCCACTTTTATTTGTTTTATTTTATTTAATTAATGACCATTAATTTGTCGATTGATTGAAATCAATGCTATGTATGCAACAGAAGATAATTCAGAAGCAAAGACGACGGATGGCAATGGCAATGGCCAGGTTTCTGCATCACTTTCAGGATCAGCGACAACATCGACAACACGTAAAATCAAATCTTGACTTCATATATAGCAACCAAATTAATAAACGCTCGAATCCGCGTCTTTTATATATATATATATATATATATACTGCATAAATTAAAGAAGACGAAGATGCAGATGCAGATGAAGAAGAAGAGGAAGAAGAATAAATTCGATGGCCATATATATGTCTATTACCCTTCAAATTATTTCCCACTAGAAATTATATTATTATTATTATTATTTTATTCTAAGTTAAAATTTTGGATTTTTGCTATATATTTTAGATTGCAGATCGATCGATATATAATAGTTTTTGCATTTACAGTTAATTTATTAATAAAGATTAGTTTATTTTTTGTTAATCTTTAATTTGCATGCGTTTTCTTGATTTCGATTTATTAATTGTTTTTTCTGCTGTTTGATTGTTATTATTATTATTATTATTATTTCGGCACAAATTTGCATATCAACGATGAAACCAAGGTCGGCCCGGCTGAATGAAAATGGATATCTCCCATTCAAATGAAAAAAAATATTGTAGCTAATATATATAACTACAATTAATATATATTTAATACTTAAAAGGATTTTTATTAATTATATAATATGATCAGAAAACTAAATAATACATAATCTTTATTGAATTTATTAATTATATAGATATTGCTGCTTATATATTATTTCTTCTGCTGATCATCATGTTGTACATCAAAGACGTATATGTGTGTGTGTATATATATATATATATATATATATATAGGAATATTAATAAATTATCTTCTAAAGGGATCGTCCGAATTGGGTGGCCCAGGAAAAGCTTTTCCTCCTGCACGTACAAGAAGAAGAACTTACATTAATTAGTTGTATATTAATTTTATATGTATGTAATATGTATATATATATATATATATATATATATATAGAAATGAGATGATCATATGAATATGAATATGAATATGAATATGAATATGAACATATATATACCCCTGATATGACAGTCGGTGCATTTAGTACTTTGGCACCAAGCATCGCACAAATATTTCCAAACACCATCCCTTACACAATCACTAAGACAATATTCACAAACATCCATGAAGCATTCTGCTTCTGTTCTTACAACCAAATTAACTCCAACTAATATTATTACTATCATTATTATTATCCAACAACACTTTCCATTGCTCCTGCTGCTTCTGCTGTAACCCATCTTCCCTTCTCTTAATTACTTATATATCTATTTGTGATCCCGTCGATCGAACAATGGCGCGGGCCACTACTCCTTTTATACATATGTGATCTCATCACACTCACTCATGTATCCTAGCTAATTAATTAATTCATTATTCAGTTTTTGTGCATGCATATATCAATTAATTAATGCTCATTTCATTCATTCATTCATTACTTCATACATAAAAAATTTATTAGCTTATATAAACTGATAATCATTAATTTCATTAATTCAATTAAAGCTTGTCCTACGTTTTACTATTTCATGCATAAAATTAATTAAACAACGTACGTACGCTTGTTCATTAATTAATTTGTTTCTCCATGGTCATCAATTTCATTCTACCTAATTATAATTAATAATTAATACTCATCTCAATTATAAAGTTTTAATAAATGGTTTTCTCGGTTCGAATTTTTTTACCTAAAATACAAAACCGTCTTGATTTCAAATGTTAAAACAATATTGTTTTACACACATATATAACTTTAAAAATTAAAAAAATTTCTTTAACTTCGAATATCCATTTTTTTTAGTGCAAGTATTGAGAATCAAACCAAATTAATGTTTGTAATTTTAAAAATAGATCAACTAAAACTAGACTGAATGATGTAAAAAAATGAGGTTTGTCTAAATTCGGTCTGATCAAATTTTTCAGATTTTGATTTTTTTACTCATCCTTAAATAATATTACTTAATTAGGAATAATATTTTAAATAACATGCTTACAATTATTAGTAATGAGATGCTACTCTATACTCAATAAAGATATCATCTACTTCAAAAAAAAAAAAAAAACCATCAAAATGAAAATAAGCGTAACCGTATACTGAAAAAAATAAACCTTATTTACCAATAATTATCAACAAAGACATAATAATATGTAAAAGCAAGAAAAAACAAATATATAAAAGATACGGTTTTACTTAGTGAGGTCGGGGACGGCCGGTTGAATTTATTCACTATTTATCTAAAAAGATTATAAAGATGAAAGCAATTAGGAAACTTCTTCCAAAGCTAAATGAGTAGCCAAGGGAAAGTCTGGTATTTGGAAGGTCTTCCAATCAATAAATATATATAGGAATTAATGTTCGATATATTTTCCAATCAACAGAGAGAAATTAATGTTTGATACAAGGGATTAGCACCGATGGATCCTAATTCACAAATGCTTTTCTTAATTTTTCTTACTACTCTCACCAGAATAAATGCTTTTTAATTACCCCTTAATTTTTGGCCTAATTAACCAATTCCCGTCTAATTTTCAAGAAATAACCGTTACGCTATTATATTAATTCTTGGCCGAATTATCCACATCTGATATCCTTACAATTATCAACTATCAGTTGTTATCTTGGAAATTGAATGCTAAGTAGTTAAGTTCAATCTATAGGGATTACCAGAGAAACTAATATATGCTGGAAAGCTTGAATCTTTGTTCAAGCTTATATAAAATGAATGATTTTTTGCCAATAATTATGATTTCAAGAAGAAGAAGAATCCCAAAACTATTAAGCATCAAATTTAGTGGAGTATACGTCATATTTGATATATTCAGGAGGAATAATGTCTCTGCCTAGGATAATTACATAGACTGTATACGCGAGCGAGTTTCACAGTTTCATTTTTTCATAACGACTTAAACCACTGGCCCGAACCTTTTTTCTTTTTTTTTTTTTTTCATAAATTGCAAAATGAAGAAAATTTGTAAGACTCAAACACAAGAATTGAAGGCAAAACATCAGTTTACTTACCAACGAGATCAACTGGAAGTATGTTCTAAAATATCCAAATTTTAATAAACAACCCATTTACAAATAAACATTTGATAGCGGATAGTATATATAAAGCACTTACATAATTGGTGGATTAATTTTTGCCCAATAAAGACCGATCAAGAGTATACTCATGCATTATCCAGCAGCCATGCTCATCATATATATCGAAACCTTTTCTTGGAACCAATTAGGTTCAAGGATTTGGTGGATAGAACTTCGTTTGGAGCATCTTCACCTCGCCAACCACCAGAACCAACTGTGCGATTTATTCTCGGACCCTTGGGAGACTTTTTCATGAGATATCAATAAAAATTAGGGGCAACGCAATCAACTCAATTAAGTCATCGTGTTCACTATCGTCTCTATATATGGAAGGAACTCATATCATTGCTGCAACCAAAACATTTTCATTAAATAGTTCACCTCCGCAGACTTTTGCTAAAAGTATAAGAGCACAGGACAGCGTCCATTAATCTTCCAGATTAGTTGCCAATTGTACTCAAAATTTTTAGTTTCTTATGTTGTAAATTATTTATTGAATAATAACATTAATTAGGCTTTCTCAACTCTCAATATCTACCTATGTATATTGTTCCGTAAGTAATTTTTTAAATTGTCATTGGTGTTGTTTTGAAGGGATGAAATATCAGGGGAGAGTAGATCATGGAGAAAAGAAGAGGAGTGCTGATAATTTTACATATTGATGAAAAATTTTGAGCAGTTTTCCAATGATACCATAGCAAATTCATGGACGACCATAACATATGTAGCATTTGTATCTAGATCATATTTAAAGCTCGGATACGAATTATGACGCCATGTTGAGAATTTCAAAATGAAGGTACACAAATTAGATTGATAAACCAGCACAGCTAGCTGCACACAGAACGGAACCATCATGAATTACACATTAAACTGAACACATTCATAGAATATTATTCTCATACATAGTTCCAATTTTTTCCCTATTTCTATTGAACTGCATGCTCATCATTGGAAGAACCGATTCATTTTCTTAATGGAATTATGTAACAACAAAGCAGCTGCATGCATATATAGCATAACAAAGACCAAACAACCGAAAAAAAAAAAAAGAAGGAAAAAATGTTAACGCTGCTTTGGAGGTTAAAGAGGGCTTTCTGTCGATTTTATATGTTATATATATAACTTCAGCCGAAATGTCTTTTAAGATAAACAAGAAGTGCTTTGGATAAAATACTTGGTAAATGATCTCTTAAAAGGTAATTTTTCAGAAATGAAAAGCAGCGTTCCATAAAGTGCTTCCAATTAAGCATCTTTGTGGAAACTAGAGGAGGTGCTATAATATTTATGGAACGGAAAGATTACAACGGCGCAAGGAAAGAACTGATACAAATAATGAGGAAACTAATAGATTTAGATAGGAAGCAATGTAAAATAAACCAAATTTGATTTCTGAATATTCGGTTTGATAACCTGCTGCTAATTCTTCTTCTGCTTCTGGTAAATCAAAAGGTAATCTCTTGCATTCCGCTATAGATTGATTTCCCGTTCTGATTGTGGGTTTCTCTTGCATTTTTTCCTTAAACTGACGTCTAGCATATCCGAAGTGATCTTTTACATGCCTGAAGCGTTTAAGTAAGAAGGTGCCCTTCGATCACACACGATCAGTTCTCTGCTGGATAATCAGATATATATCTAGAAGTACTTTTACATGCCTGCGCAGAACCTTTGAAGTGAGAATGTGCCTTATTCACACAGGAGTACAGGAGTACTTAATTCTCTAGTGAATAATCAGATATCTCGGTTGGCTGTGCTAATCATATATATGTTTGAGGAGTCAATAAAATAACATGCATGATATATATATTAAGGAAGAAACTGTAAGCCATGATTTCAGAGAAAACTTTTTGGCTACTAAATTAATGGGCACATTTAGTTGAGCAGGAGATCAAGAACACAACTCAATCACATTATTGTCATTGGAATTGTAGGATTGTTAAATTGAGAACAACTTAAATTTTTTGAATCAATACCGCTGTAGATGCATTAATTTGTCCCTAAAAAACAAGTACTCTTTATAATTAAAGACTCAGGATTTCACAACTACATGTAATTCAATTAATTGCGCATTTTTGTAGTGAAATAATGCTGTAAAATGAGAAAAAAATTTAAAATAAATTAATGCAAAATGAGACCAACACATTGACGAATTAAACTTGAAGCTCATCTTGGCTTCTTATAATTAAACTGAATTCCTCGAGCTGCAAGCCAGCTGTGGCATTAAGATCTGTAACTATACATATTTGGTAATATATAATTAAAGAACATTACACGATGATGTTCATATATAATATTACGCGGTCTTTATGACAGACATTACACGACTGTCTCGTGATACATATGTGTGGTGAGTACTATTTTGTGTTTAATTTACAAATATACTAATGAAAGGACTTTATGGTAAATTTACAAACTATTTTAGAATAATATATATATATATATAATATGAATCAAGTTAAAGGTTAATTTACATGCAATTAATATATATATATATATATATATACTCCTTAATTTTCAAAGCATCATCTACTTCTTAAAGATCTATTAGTAACAAGAATCTGCATCACTAATTATTAATTACACTTAAGAAATTAATTTTATATATTATAGAAGAATGAAGAGGAGTTTGACAAATGATAAGTGAGTAGTTTACTCACTTATTTTATATTTTCAAACTTATATATGTGCGCAAATTCTTAAACTCTGGTGTTGTTTTAATGAAATTCTATGTTTTTGTGTAGAAAGGTAGAAAATTACAGCTAAATTAATAAACTTCACCAAAACCAAATAAAAAAGGATAAGTCATCAAAGACAAGGATCAAACTGCAAGAAAATGTGGACCAATATGCAAACATTTCAAAGCTGGAAGGCAAAAACATGGCGCGCCATATCCTAGGGCGTGCTTACCCTAGCTACTGCCCTTAGGCCAAATTTTGGCCTTATTTGTGGCGCGCTCACAACGTGGATTCTAAGTGACATTTAAGTCATGATTTTGCCCAATTTTAACCATTGGATGAAGGATGTATGACTAGATTTAATAGTATCCTAAGTTTTTATCATTTAGAAGAAGAACAGCCACTATATCCAAGAATAATATATAAGAGGTAGTTTTAGAGAGAGAAAAAATAGAAGAGAGGGAATTGCTAGAGAGAAATAGGAGAATTCATCAAGTTTAAAGCCTTTGAGAAAAAACTTGAAGACTCGGTGTTAAAGCTCATCATCTTTAGTTTATTTTCTTAAACTTCATTTTTATTTTGAAATTTTTTTATTTTGGGTTTTTATTTTCATTATGAACTTAATTGTGGGTGATTATTGTTATAAATTTTCTATTTTTAGAAGATGATTTTCATTATGAACTTAATTGTGGAATTTTTCTTGCACTGATTTTATTGATAAATGTTTGGCTAAATTTTAGAGATATATTTTAGATTTGAAAAACTTTTATATTGAGATAGTAATCATTTTAACACTTGAGAACCATGTTTTTTCTAAGTTAATAAAGTTGGAGGAATTTTAGTCAGTTATTGTTATTTTAATTTTAAACTCACTTGAATTTTTCTTAACCTATGCACTTAATGCTAATAAAATTTTTAATTAAGAGAACATATTAATAAAAATTATTTGATTAAACATAAATGAATCATATACTAGTTGTTCTTTTTATATAGTTTAAATTTAATTTTCATGAGATTTGAAAAAAATTTTAATTCTCAATTTAATATATTGAGAGTTTGTCAAGATAAATATGTCAACATAGTTTTAAATGTTAATATTAAAACTATTATTAACATACATGTTAAACAAAACTATATATATTATAAAGTCACCGTACGTATTAATTAAGAAACTTGTATCAATATAGCATGGAAGCTAGAGGCATTATCTAGGGGTACGGTCAGAGAAACACAAATATATATATATATATATGTATGTATGTATGTATGTATGTATTCGAACAATTAATAAAGAAATAAACAAAGAGAGGTGGGTTGGAACGCATAATCACTTGGCCCATCTTGCGAAAATATCAAATGGGAAATAGTTAATCAATCATGCACATTGAAGAGAAATTAATGCAAAACATATCACGTTGGCTTTGGCAAAGCTGCAGGCACTGCATATATTTTTATTCATTGCAGAATTAATGAAGGGTGCAGAACCAGGAAACAGAGCTCCGATTTTGACATTAATCAATCGTTTTCTAAAACAGTTTTGACAATTTTCTTCACATAATCTAAGATTTAGCTATGGTTGGATTTGGCCTCACTGCCCGCAGCCAAATTAAACTTCAACAATAATAATATATATAATATTATTGCAACAGAGTAGCTATGTATTATAGGGTTCCGTTGTGCAACAATATTAATAATCACAATCGTACGTCAACCTATCATCAATAATTAAGAACTAATTAAATTTTTACCAAAATGATCCGGCTGATGAAATTAACCAGATCTCATGCAATGAATTACTCAGTTTGAATATATATATCCTATCTAATTCCAGAAGATAGCCAAGGCCGCAGACATAATCAATATAGCCATCCAATGGAAGTTTCCAGGCAGAAATGAGGTAGCTGCTGAAATCAACAAATTAATTAAAGTTAAAAAAAAGTAATTAGGAACCCATTATTAATTTGCTTTAATTGGATAATAAATTCAACTAAGTTAATTATATATATGTCATTTGTCACTCTTGCTTGGGCATGCAATCGATCCTTCTCACCTTGACTCTCTTCAAGAAGATCATGTGGAATATATCTTTGCATATTTGCAACTCCGATCCCAGCACTTGCACAGTCAGATCTGGGGTTGCCTTAATTATCAGAAACAAGATCAAATTAATTTTATTTTTTTAGTTGAATTATTCTCTCTCTCTCTCTCTCTCTATATATATATATATATATAATGGTCATGAGAGAGAAAAATTTATATATATATATATATATAGGAGATTATATTAATTATACATATATATTGTGTTACATATTTACGTACGTTCACTGTAGCATGGAAAGTAAGAAATGTTGAGAAGATTACGGAAACCAGGACTGCAGTCGCATATGTGTTGATACATTGATATGTTTTTGCATGTACCTACTCCGCAGTTTATAAAAGAGCAAGCTGTACATACATATACTATTAGAAGCACGATCACCAGTTAAAATAATAGATAAGAGGAAATTAATTAATTAATCAATTAAACCATGAAGCATGCAATTAATTCCAGAGAGAGTACGGTGATTACGATCAAAGGCAGATGATATATTGAGAGGAATATTTTCTATCTCTGGAACTACTGCTGATGATGGAGCTGGCTCGCAATTTTTATTGTTTTGAGTACCTGAAAAAAAAGAAATTAAAGAAAGAAATTTTTGTTATTAATTAGTAATAAAAACAGATCAGAGTGATGTGATGAAATTAAACCGATGGAGTTAGCTACGAATCCAAAAATATATTATATATAAGCACGTATAGAGAAAGAGAAATTATATGAAGAGCTTTATTTATTATATATTACGTACAGTCTGGATATAAGCAGGGGAGGAAGTTGAAATAATTTAGTCGATCGTTCTTGGCTCTCTTCCAACCAGGTTCACATTCACAGACATAGGCAAATAGAGATGTGCTATTGGCTTTGCATGTACCCTTTCCACAATTTACATTGTCACACAAGTTCTCTGTAAATAATTCACAAAAACCACAAAATTAAATTAAATTACGTACATATACATCGATCTGTAAACATGTGAGTATATATAGATGTTAATCGGAGAAAGAAAATTGAAGATGATATACACACACACACACACACACACACACACACACACATATATATATATATATAACATAAGCACCGTAGAAATTATTATTAGGAGCCAAAGTATCAACAAATCCCCCAGAAGCAGCAACATCTACAGCAGCAGTAGGTAGCAACACCGCTAGCACTGCTAGAAAAGCCATGACATTTGTATCAAACCATGTATGCATCCTCTTAATTACGAAAGAGATTGATTGTAATTTAAGACGACAGACATAAATTTATCTACTTGTATATATTGGAAACGCTTCTACTGATGCTACAGCAGAATTTGACCAGATATATTTCCCGAGATCGACGAAGAGGACCAAGTTAATTTTAGAAGAAGGTAGGACTCCAAATTTTTTAAGCTAAGCTTTATTTATTTAGTCTATATTGCACAACAATTATGGAGTTAACAAGATCAATACTCACCCTACCAACAAACTTGAAGTCGATGGCTACAGCAGATTTTGGAGGTACGTACAATTAAGTCAAAGCCAGACAAATATATTTTAAAACAAACATGCATGATATATGTACATATATACATGAATTATTATTATATTAGCTTGGGTTTAGCGTTGTTTTTGTTGCTGTCACTTATCTGGATGGTACAATCATGGCTTTTATATTTGTCTTCGATTTTATTTAATGCAGCCTCTTTTCACCTCCTTTTATATTGAAATACCTCAAAACTCCCTGCTATGAAAATTAAAGTTTCTGTTAAAATTAACAGAATATTTATGAATTTTTAATTTTATCTCTAACCCAACCCAAAAAATTAAAAAGCTTCAGTCTAATAATAGAATTCTTGCCCTCTCATTTAGAGGGCAGGGGTTTGAATCTTGATTATATATATTTTTTACAATACAGAGTTTTCAAGTGGTAATTTTTCCTGCATTAGTATACAAATATATGTAGTACTCTATATACATATTTTGGAGAACATATAAATATGTAATTGAGGAATATCATATTTAATTTTATTCATAAGTACTGAATGTAGCATTTCTTGACAAAGTAAACATTATCTTAGGTATGTATATATGTTGTTATTGATTTAAGGTTCGTTTGGCATTACTTATTATTATTTCATAAGTGTTAATTAGCACTTGTAAACCGTAGATGGAATGTTTGGTATATTTAAGAAAAATTACTTATCATAAAAATTTAGCATTTAAAGTAATTTTTCACTTAGCACAATTTTAATACTTTTTTAAAATTAGCAATTGAAGTGCTTAGGTGGGTAGCACCTAAAAATTTAATGAATTTTTTTGTTTTCGAAAATGTCCCTGAACAAAATTTCAAATTATAATTTTTGTGGGGTTAAAAAGTTTATAGTATATACATTGTATATCTTTTTGGACGAACACCTACCACAACCAATCAATTGCTTTAATTAGTTTACTCAACATTAATTGGTTTAATTCGATTTGATTTTACAACTTGATGTATTTAAAAGAAGAAGAAGAAGAAGAAGAAGAAGAAGAAGAAGAAGAAAACATTAACATTAATATTAATATTAATATTAATATTCATGCAGATATATTAGAGTACGACGCGTGCTAGAGAAATATAGTTGTGAATGAAACTGATTATTATTTATTTATTATTAAATTTATTCTTCCGATATGGCATGATATATATGATCTTATTAACAGCAAGCAATAATACATAGATAGCAGGTGCAGCTGGTTTATTAGGAATTAACTAGTAGAGCAGAGGTAAGCAGTAAGGAGTATGCTAGTATTCGTAGCAGCCGTAGCAGGGACCGCCGTCAAAGCACATTATCTGGAGGCAGTCCATGGGATAAAAATCCATACTAAAGTTACAATCGAACCGACACCTATCACAACTTCCTCTATCAGGACATTTTTGCGCCTCCACATTCCTCACTACCAAAGTCGTCCACATTAATAATACTGATAATAATACCATTATTAACATTCTCATTCCCAACCTGCTGCCACTTCTTCTGCTCATGTAACAACCCATTTTAGTTAATTCTCTTTTCTTCTCGATCGATCTAATTTCACTTCTTCTTAATTGTTAAGATAATATATATCATCTGTTGCTGAGTCGTCCCCCATCGGTACCCTTTTATACTTGAGTCTTTTTATCAACGGACACCACTCCATCTCATATGTCTACTTAATATTCGCTCATTAATCACTTTATTTATTTATTTATTTATTTATGTTAACAATTAATTAATAACGTGCCTTCGATCCTTCTACTGTATTAATTAATTCATTCATTTATTCATGCTCGTTAATTCATTCATAATGAACAATGTATAAGTATCGTTGATCTTACGTGTGGTTTAGCATGGAAAAAGTAAAAAACGTACGTACGTTGAGAACATCATTTTTGTAACCAGCAGGATATATAACATTGCAAATAATTAAATATTATGGACTACTTCTACTCTTAATTGATATTGAAATTAATTATGGAATTTATTACTAATTAATAAGCCCTCACTAACTTATGCATATATACTCGTTCAAATAACAAATCAAAAAATTTATATATAGTTAAGAATTACTTACTTGCTTATAAATGCAATATATATATATATATATATATATTAGCTCTTTCTTTCATAGCTAGCTAGCTAGCTAGCTATAGGGAGCCAAATGTTATAAACCTTTTTCTTAATTCAGTATTACATGTATGTCATGATATACATGGTAGCAAGAGAGTTCAATTTTAACTGATTTTCTATATATCCTTATAACCTTAATTCTTTTAATCATGGACTTCCTTCATATACATATATATATATATATGTTTGAATTAATTAATTCTTTTTACTAAAACATATGTAATTAGAATTTTTATGCATAAATATTAACGGATCGATCCAAAAAAAAAAAACAGGAAAATTATATATTATATTTTAAGAATTGATTAAATAATTAATACCAACTAAATTAATTAATGTTTAAACCACAAGTTTAATTAACAAAATTTTTCACTATTAATCTTAAATTAAGAATGGATCGAGCTCAAGTCAAAGTGAGATGAATACTGGATGGATCCTTTAATTTTGCAGCTAAAATTAGCTAATGGTAGCAAACCCAAACAAACTTCATTTATAGCTGATAAGACATGTATATAAGGACCCCAGATGGTATCCAAAAATTGCAAAACAAAAAAAAAAAAAAAAAAAGGGAAAATAATTAGTAAAGAAAGGAGAAAAAAAAAAAAAGAAATAAAGAAATAAAATGGCTTCCTGCAATAATAAGAAAAGTGCTTCTGGAATAATTGTAGTTTATTGTTGCATTGTTGTAGCAATAATGGTAGTGAGCAATGAGATGCAAGGAGCAGAAGCTCAACTTTCATACACGTCTGAATGTCAGGAAGCCTGTAAAAAGGTGGAGCAGAGAAGTGCTCAGGGTTGCCTCGTTCGTTGCATGTATCGATGCATGCCTGTTGTTGGCACTTACAGTCGCTGCCATCCCAGTATTACTGGTATGTCCATCTATTCTATTCTATTCTATTCTATTCTATTCCATTCCATTAAATAATTAATTAATTATTTCTCTGCAGCTAATAAATATTTTAATTTCTATTAATTCATTATATTAATTTGCAACAGAAAATTTAGAAGTACAGACCCCGGTTTCTACAGCTGATGATTCAGCACCAGCGGCATCCAGAATACCGACAACACGCAAAATCAAATCCTGAGGTAGCTAGCTACGAGCAACACCAAAAAATTCAAGCTCTGCACCCTCTTATTATGCATAAATTAAGAAAAGAAGATGATGAAGAAGAAGAAGAAGAAGAAGAATAAATTCAATGGCCGTGTATACAGGCCTTCTAGTTTTTCCTACTAGAAATTATATTTATTTATTTATTTTTTTCTAATTAATTAAGTTAAAAACTTGGGTTTGCTATGTATTTAGATATATGCATGGCAGATATCCATGGATACACATATATATATATATATATGGGTTATATCTATGTACAATTTCTATATTAATTAATAAAGATTAATTAGTTTAATTTTGTTAATCCCTTTTGCATGAGTTTTCTTAATTTCGATCGATCTTTTTTTTTTCTACTTTTTCTTGAAAATATATTGCCAATAACTTCCGAATTTCTGACTTTAATTTGGCAAATTAAAATCACAAATTAACAAATAGGAATTAACATATATATCGATAGTTAGAAATCGCAAATTAATTAACAGAACAAGGCTGCGCGCAGCTCTATAATAGTCTGATTAATTAATTTCATAATTTGAAGTTCTTCTTCTTTTTTTTTTTTTTTTCTTTTCCTTTAAACTCCCTCTCCTTTTGGCATGCAACTACTAATTTTTTATTATATATGACTTAAATTTCAATAGTTGGTTTCTTTTTTTTTTTAAGCAAATCTCATTACTGAGTTAATTTAATGAAAAAGAAAGCATAGGATAACACAGAAAAGAAGAGGACATAAAAACCGAGGCTCTGAAAAGAAAATAAAAAAAAATTTACAGGCTAATACGATCAGACTAATGGAACTGATAGGTAGGAAACCCGAAGTCATCCTGCAGAAGAACAGTGATCTCCTTCGAAGGTTCAGACCACCAAGTTAACTCAATAGTAATAACAATGCCCAAATTTGTCAATTTATCAGCAATTTATTGCCTTCCCAAAAAGTAGGAGAAAAATGAAGATGCATGAAAGATATCAAAGATATCGAAACCCCAACGAGTTGGAAGTTCCCATGGAAAAATAAACGAGAACTATTCTGAGATGCAGGAGAGGGCGGAGAGTGACTAGCTTTCAACCATGTGAAGGAAAACCATATATATGCGTGCACGCCTGCAGGAAGAGACGTTTTAATTAATTTTTTAACTTTTTTGTTTTACAGTCAAGTTTTTTTAGACTCAATAATTCAGCCGTATTATCATTTAACGACCGAATGGTCCTGAATCATCATCATCGTCATCATCATGAGCTGCAGAAAAGGAGGCATGGAATCTGCACATCTACTCGCTGCTTTTCTTCTGCAATTAAACCAAATTAACATAACATACGTAGTATAATTATTAATTAGGGTTACAGTATAATGTCATGAGAATAATTAGCAGAGAATTAATTGATAAGAATAGATACGAGTAATACACTGGGATGGCAGCGAGTGTAAGTGCCAACAGCAGGCATACAAGGATACATAATGCAACGAAGGAGGCAACCCTGAGCACTTCTCTGCTCCACCTTTTTACACATATTCTTCTTGACATTCAGAGGCATATGAATATGACAAAACGCCTTCCACCTTATGTATGTATCTCATTGCTCATTAATGACCACAATTCCAACAATAAACCACCATTATTAATCTGATCTTGGATTTGGAACCCATTAATTAATTTTCTTTTCTTTTTTATTTATTAATTTCTAGTATATAATATAAAATATTATTATCATTATTATTATTTTGTTTTTCTTTTGTGTTTTTTGGATACACACACACACCCATCTGGAACTGGGGTCCTTCATTAATTTTATATGTACATCTCGTTCGCGTATCAGCTACGAATCAGTTTGTTTGGGTTTGTTAAAAATTAGGAATTTTAGCTCTAAAATTAAAGACGATCTTCAGCTTGTTCGATCTGATTTGAGCTTGTGGTCATTTTGATAATTGAATATGATGTCATGAATGTGGTTAAGTTAGTTAAAAGCAGGGAAGGAAGCCAAAAGAAAAAAAAAGAGATTTTGTGGATTGTGTTTGAAATTCAAGATTTTATCTCAGATAAGGAGTTTGAGCCACATTCCAAGAGGATGTGATTTAGTTACTCATAATTTAACTCAATTGGCTATTAATTATCAAAGTCCTACAAGTTGGCTGGAAAGAAAATTCCACGAAGAAATTGCTTGCAAGTGCTTTTCGAGTTAATGAAATCTTTGAAAAAAAAAATATCTGCATTAATACTAATATTAATGTTTTCTTCTTCTTCTTCTTCTTCTAAATTTTTTATCATACATAAATATAATTCACTCGTAATATTTATTCGTGGATCGTGTTCATTACGATTAAAACATTTTTCGTATATACAATGAATCTTCACACGGAAAGATACGTAAACAATTAAACATTTTAAGCATTTGTCTTTTTCCAAATGGAGAAGATATTTCGAAAAAGAAATTATTGCAAAATATATTGGTGTTTTTTTGACTTACCTGTTGATCCAAAAGCTCACTAGCTCCTTGCTGTATATATATAATACCAATTTCATTATACGGTGACAATTGTTTTATTTGAATCCATTGTAGTACACAATGGACTTTCTAAGCATAAGGGGCCTTAACTTCTCAAATCCTATCTCCAATCTTCTAGAAAATTTCATAATCTTGAATTGGATTTTCTACCCAAATTCTGCCTTTATTTGTTTGTTGCCTGGAATTGGAACAAGTAGCTTATCACCTGTTGTAGAAGCACTCTCATTTTCTTTTGGTTCTATATATAAGCATCATTATTGCTACATAAAAAGCACTATTTATACATATTTTTTAAGGAAATATGACTCACTCTTCTCTGACATCAAATATTGCTTTCATCTGATTTAATTGAACACACAAATTAGATCACAAAAGAGAAATGATTCTCTGCGTTGTACATCAACCCTCCAAAGAATAAATCTTATATATGCTTCAACTCAAGACAGCATGATATTATATTTTTCTATATAGATAGACTGCAATATTAACTTTCTTAGGAGGAAAATGGACATGAATATATATGACTATAAAATTAAAATAAAATAAATTATTCCACATAGCAATATCCCTTCACCTTTCTCAGAAATATTGAATGGGAGTTTTTATGACATGCAAAGTAGCTAAGCTAGGGCAGCTTTAAATATAATGTTGATATTTCATACAACTGAATTGTCCATAGTACCCCTTCATCAACTTGTAAATGACTAAACAAATTGTGTAAATACTGTGCACATTCAAGGAGTAAGCTGTCATAATCACCAATATGATTTAAGTGCAACATTATCTTTGATCACGAGCAAATGGTAACAGGGAAGGAAACAGGACATGACAATATAAAACAATATACGAACAATTTAATAGCAAAAAGAGATAAGATAAAATTTTAAGTCTCACAAAGTGTAGAGAAAGTTGCGCTAGATCTTTCAGATGAAGACAAGTTGATAATAAATTTCATAATTTCTGTACTAAAAAGTTCAATATTTGTAAACTCAAAGTGAACTAGTATACCCAAAGCCTCTCCTTCAAATCCTCGTCTTTGCAATCTAAATCTCATAAATTTCCTCTTACCTAGGTGAAAGAACAGATATGGGTTCCAGCTTGAAGGTTCTAGCATTATTATTTGTAGCAGTGGTAGTGGTCTTGATACCTTCTCCCGCATCTGGGCGAAACTTGATTTTGATGGCTTGGCTCCTGCACTTGCTCCTTTTTATGGTACTTCTTCCTGTTGCTTCCTCTTTCTGATAAACATACATAGACATATATGCTTACATGTATATAATTTTGGCAAACTACAGATAACCTGTGTGACACGATAAATTGTGGAAAGGTACATGCAAAGCACAAAACTCAGTTACATTCTCCTATGAATGTGAATGTGAACCTGGTTGGAAAAGAACCCCAAACAATCAAGTCAATGAATATCTCAAGTTTCTCCCCTGCATATATCCAGAATGTAAGCTCTTTCTTGTCCTTATTCTTATTTTCCTTTATTTTCTGGATTCAATTAGGATTTCTTTAAATTGTATGGGAAGCAATTTTGCCACTGGAAAAGGCTAGAAGGCAAACATGCGTTGTCACACACAACTAACAATTATTTTGAGAATAGAGACAACATAACAAAAATAGTTATTCAACATGTACACAAGTGCATGGACACAAATAGGGAACCAATAAGAATGGGAATACATTCGTGAAAGATAAAATCATCATTGATAAACAATTCTGAAAACATAATTGTTTTAATTTCATATTAACAATAATACAGCTTAACAACTTCTATGCATGCAACTAGACGAAGATCAAATCATTTAATTTCTGGGAAATTAAACCAGTTCACATGATATTCTTACAAATTATCTCTGGGAAAGGGTCATAGTCTGGTATTTACAGAACCAAAAACTTATGTCCTCGTTCTTTCTTTTTTCTCCAGGTACTTTTGACTTTTCTACCAGCCAGCCAGCTCCACTACCACTTCCACAGATGCCAATTTCTTTCAATGTGACTAACTTTGATTGTAATGCCTCTCTGACAATTACTGCTCATTGTTTTATTGGTTCTTTTATAATTACTTTTACCTTGTGCTTCCAATTCTACTTCTCTTTGATTTCCTTTCCTATAGCTTGCTCTTTTACCGGCTGCGGAGCAGGTGCGTGCAAAAATACATCATCATATCAACACACATGCGAATGCAATACTGGGTACAAAAATTCCATGCTACAGCACAAGTAAGAACATAGACTTAACTTATATTTTCTGAAAATTATAAGAATTCAGTAAGTCTGGAAAACTAACTTGAGAAATGGCTTCTAATTTTAAGGTCCCTGGGATCTGACTGTAAAAGTCTTGGGTTTGAGGCTTCAAATGAAAAAGTAAATACAAGTGGTGCAAATAAAGGTGAGATGGATTGCACATACAAAATACAACTACATTTTGCACCTTTTATTATTATTATTATTATTATTTCCTCTCAGTCTTGTTTATCTTTATACAAAGCCAGACACCTAATGCTCAATTTATGATGCTTTCATGTTTTCAAACACCTCTTTTCTGCCAGGAAAGTTCCATTGGATTACTATATTCGTTATATCTGTTGCCATGGCTCTGTGGAAGTAGGAAGTGATGAATTGAAATCTAGGCTCACCGGACTTCACTTTCATCATTGAGAGTTTATCTTACTTAGATATATCCATTTGGTGCACTGTGTTTAATTCTTCTCCCTAATTCATTTCTATAAATTTAGTTCCTATAAATAAGTCAATGTGAGCCTAGATAGAAGATGATTGTTGTACTCAGACCCTAAAGAACAAATGTTTTGGGCATGTGTGATTGTTTTGTCTAAGTAACATTAATTGAGCTTCAGTTATACTCTTTTCCTATCTCCTTTCTCTTTCTTTTCTGTTCAGTAATCAATCTAACAGCATCAAAACAAACCAAGATTGAAATGACTTTTACTCAAAAGAATGTGTTAATGGAACTTTTTCATAACCTTAATAGAAATGTTGGGAAGACTTCTATGCCCAAACATTTGGCTGTAGTACTGGGCAAATGGCCTAAAATATAGCAGGAACCTTTATTTCCAGAGAACTTTCTTTAAGGAGGCAATACAATGTGGAAAGACAAGTATCAAGCAAAAGCTATGAGCCAATTGCTTATCTTATAATATCAAGTTCCCTCTTTACCTTCTAGGGACTAATATAAGTATCTCTATAATTTCTCCATTTAAGCCCTTGAGATCAATCAAAAACTTACGCTATCAAAGAAAAGGATGAAGAGAAAACCAAGAACGCATAACAGAACCACAGAGGATTGCAATTAAAACGAAATCTGAGTCCATAAAATAGTTTATGTTCAATTATTTCACATTTTCCCACCAATTTAAAGCATCAAGATACAAAATTTCTATCATGAGCTCGTGTTCTCAATCTAACAATTGAATTAAAAAAAGACCCAAAATCACCATCAGATCAATGAACAACAACAACAACGCGGACCCACTAGACCATAAGGAAACAAGGGTTTTAGATCCTCACCCATCACTTGCTCTTCACTTCTACGCCAGTCTTCCCTGCAATAATCACAGCAGTAGCCATATCCAAAAACAAGCCATGTTCCACAACTCCTTCAAGCTTCCCAATTTCCTTCCCAGCTCCAAGTCCATCTTTAATAGGTGTTTCGAAATACAAATCAACAATATAGTTAAAGTTATCAGTCACATAAGGCTTGCCATCTGCATTCACTCTCAGCTTTGCTTCACAACCTAGTTCTTTAAACATGTCCTGAAGCCTAAGCAAATTATATTGCCAACAAAACTGAACTACTTCAACTGGCATTGCAAGTTTACTGCCACCAAGTCCAGAAACTAATTTACTCTCATCAACGACAACGACAAAACTCTTGGAAGCAGCTTCCACCATTTTCTCCCTCAAAAGCGCCCCACCTCGACCCTTAACAAGATTAAGTTCAGGGTCAACTTCATCAGCTCCATCAATGGCCAAATCAAGTAATGGGTGATCATCAAGCGTAGTTAACGGTATACCAAGAGACCTCGCTTGTTCTTCCGTACGCTTGGAAGTTGGGATTCCGATAATATCTTTCAACTCGCGGGATTTCAAAAGGCTGCCAATTTTATCAACGACAAAGGCGGCAGTAGAGCCCGTGCCCAGACCGAGGACCATACCGGATTTGACATAGTCAACCGCTTTATCAGCAGCGAGTTTTTTCAAGTCGTCTTGGGTGAGGGCAGGGACGGCTTGGGCTCTAATGGAAGCGGAAAAGACGCGTGGTTTTAGGGGTTGGGGTGAGCGTAGGATGAGGTGGGCAGAGGTTGAGTGGTGGAGGGAGGAGAGAAGTGACAGGGAAGCCATTTTGCGTCGGAGGTTGAGGTGGTGGTGGTGGTGATGATAGATGAGAACTGAAATGAGAGGTGCGTTGTGAATTTGTATCAATCTATCTATTTATCTATCTTTGTGTTGTGTGTTTTGGTGGGTGGTTGGGTTGGGTTGGGTTTTCAGTTTTGGTTGGTTGGTTGGTTGGTTGGTTGGTTTGTTTTGTTTGTTTGCCTTCTCGTTTTTTCAGTTTATCATATTATATACATATATTTTTAATTTCTTTAAAGAGATTTTAAGAGTTAAAATTAATTAATATTATTGTATTATCAAAATTAAACAATATTCTTGTATTAAATAAAGATTAATTATTTTTAAATTATAAATATTTAAAAATTATGAATATTTTAACTTTAAGTAGTCAAACAGTACGGGTTCTCGCTAATGATGTGGGTATTCTTTTCGCCAGAATCATATCCCTCTCTTAACGATATTACAATAAGAATAAAATTTTAAAACAAGTTACAGTGTTATATTAATATTTAAAAAAAAAAGAAAAAGAAAAAAACTCTATTGTTCGTGGTGTAAAGCTTGCTAGCACAAATATTTTGTTGTCAATGTCATGGTCAAACCTTAAAACCAATACTAGGTCCGAGACATAAAAGTTGGGCCATCATTTCTCAAAGGCCCAAATCAACCACAAAACACTCTATTATGAACAAAAGTAAAACCGGCGTCGTAATAGCCTCTTTAATATCTTGTTAATCTGGGAATCATGTAGCACTGACTACGATATATACTCTCTTCCATAAATTCATCTTTCACATTGAAGGCACAGTATTTTAAAGTCTTTTTAACTTTTCCTCCCAAAATCAAGTTTCTTTCTCGCAACTCACGACCCGTCAACCAGCCATGTCTGCTGAAGCTACTACCGCAATTCAGAGAAGCCAGGTGATTACTATCCCAAGTTTGGATTTTTATTATACTTTGTTTGGTTTCTGAGAAAGATAATGAGAATCTTGGAACTTGCCAACTGGGGTTCATCAATTTGCTGCTGTGGTGCAAAGATTTTTTTTTTCCTTCTCTTTTCGTTTCATGCAATTTGTTGGTAGAGAAGGAGGATACATTGATGTTGGTAGTCTGATATTGGATTGTTGGTAAGATGCTATTTTGTTCGGTTGCTGAGAAAATGAATGTGAAAAACTTGGAATCTGACAACTGGGTGTTTTGACTTTGAATTTATAGTTTAAAGATTTGTAATTATTTTTCCCATTATATGGCTTATTCAGAAATTAAGATCGTTATATTGGTTTTGGTGATTAGGTTGATCTGTTGAACTTCATAGACTGGTCTGGAGTTGAATGCCTTAACCAGAGTACCAGCCATTCTCTGTCCAATGCCCTCAAACAGGTAATTTCATTTAGTTTGCTTTTTTTTTTTTCTGGTGATTATAACTACTTGGTTTGTGATCAAATTATTACCGGATAAATCATGAAGGAAAGCTTCTCCTTTTATGTTGAAGTTTCATGATTTTCTAAGAGAATGTGGAAAATGCATGCTAGATCAATATGAAATTTCATAATCTAATTGGATCACAACAAAAATAGGAAACTAAAATCTGAATATTAGTTCTTGTATATTTCTGTTTCTGAAAGTGTTGGAAGCTCGTTTTGGCCGTAATATAGCATGCTGTTATTGGAGTACATGTTACTAGTTCATTATCTACCAATCCTAGCTCGGTAGTGTGGAATTTGGGCATAGAGTTAGAATTGTGTGGAATTGGAGACTTCTTTGGCGTAATTAAAATATGGCATCTCTAGTTCCGCAGAATTCCAATTCCAAACTCTGGTTTCACGCTACCAAACATTCCATTTGTGTAAGTTACTTTCTGCTTGTTCAATATCTTCTTATCAAGTTTGATGGTTGTACAACTAAACTTACTTTTTCCATGCAGGATTACAGAGAAGATGATGGTTTGAATCTGGAGAGTGATGCAGATGAGCAACTTCTAATTTATCTTCCTTTTACCCAAGTTGTTAAACTTCATTCTATTGTCATCAAAGGACTTGAAGAGGAAGGTACTTGTCACTTTTACTTGATCTCTATATTTTGCATCCATATCCGTATGACCCAAATTACATCAGTATAAGATGACAGAAGCTTATGTTGTTCTCTCTCTTCTAAACCTGGTGGAGTGAAAATAAAAAAATAGCAATATGGAATCTTGAGTTTTAGGCCAAGAGTAGTGACCTATGATTATGGAAGGAACAAGGAGCATCAAAAGGAGTAAATGGGTAGATATGGAATCTGTATAGGCCATTCTTGTTGTATATGTAATATGTTTACAGGATAGAACACTTTATTGGTTCTTTACGAGAGTGTCATGTCATTATAGTGAGCATTTATGCATTGGTACGCTACATGAAAAATTGATCAATTTGGCCCGTTGACTTTTGGAAGCTTGTCAAGTTTCGATTAGATTTTTTCATCGGTGATACTGGTAGTGGTTTACATGGAAACATTCATTTCATACCATGTATTTACTTTGCATTGTTGCAGTTTTGTTTTGTGAGGTTCATGTATTCTAATATGATGGTTTTTAACAGGTCCAAAGATGGTGAAACTTTTCTCAAACAGAGAACATATGGGATTTAGGTACTGTTTAACGGATGATTACTTTAATCGATTTTATATTTGATATGGAAATAGGCCCAACTTCTTAACTTATGTTGTATTTCATGTTTTGGTGAAAACAGCAATGTCAATGACTTCCCTCCAAGTGACACTGCTGTTTTATCCCCAGAAAATCTTAAGGTAGAAATTCTGTGTCCACTTGTGCTTCAACTGCAGCTCCCATAAAGGATTGTTCCCACCAGCAAATTATTGGTACACAATTTATGTTTTCTTTTGTTCCTCTACAGGGAAAACCAGTAGTCTTGAAGTTTGTCAAGTTTCAGAATGTTCGTAGGTAAGGTCAATGCCTATGGGTTGCTAAAATATCTTTGTAGTTCTAATCATGATATTTAACTAGGGTGATGATGGACTAACTTTAATTATTTGGATCAGCCTGACAATATTTATTGAGGACAATCAGTCAGGTTCTGAAGTCACAAAAGTTCAAAAGATTGCCCTGTTTGGAACAACGTAAGTTTCTATTATCCTAATTGTACTCCCAACTTTTCCATCTTGTTAGATCCACGCTTTCGCAGAAAGTACAGTGCAGCATAAATTGATTAATTGTTTTATAATACCGCCTTGATTATTGTAAAGTTTCTTTTAAAGGGTGCAAGTTTAGACTGTATTAGAAGTTTATTGATGTTTGTTTTATAATAATGCAGCGTTGAAACAACAGACATGAAGGGCTTGAAAAAGATTGAGGACGGTCACTGATACTGAAAATAGCAAATATGGAAAGGAGTGGATGAGAACACGTGTCATCCATTTGGAAGAACTGTTAATTTTTTCTTATCTGCTTTTTCTAAATTTGAATCAAGTATAAAACGGTTTGATGCATGAGAAAAGGTAACATAGATGCTCTTGGAGTTTTTTGTCTTTTTATTTTTTGGGGGCTGCAAAAGCCATCATCCGTGATTGAATTTGAAATTACGTTCGAGTTCTGTTGTCTTCCAGTTAGTAGAAAAGTATGAACAGCGGATCGCTACGACATTCTCCTGCAAATCTCGAACATGTGTTATGTACAGAGGGCGTGTACGACTTAGATTTTGAAATCAGAGCAGTAGAAGCTTAAGCCGGTCATTCCATTTACAAAATGACAGTTGAAAACGGAACATTCCTGTAAACTGGCATCGGTGGTCATCAATCCCAAATCCACTATCTGTTTTCGATTATACAACCGAGCTAAATTCATACTATTTTGCAGATCCGCTAAATATTAATACAAAGTTATATTCAGAATGTGTATTGCGGCATTTGGATCACTGTATGTACGGTTAAAGTTTTTTCCGCATGACGGAAAAACCGGCACAACGCAACCATAAACCCAGGCATAACTTAGATGGCCAATTGAATACCATTAGCACCTCGTAAAACACCTAATTTTTACTTTATTCTGAAATCTTTAAAGTCAGAAATAGGCAGCTGGGTCTTTGTTTCACTAGCTGACTTCGATACTAGTGTAACTGCTGCTTGCGTACAGGTCAATGCTACCTATTTGCAGCCGTGAAGTCGAATTAACATCTCGAACAGCGAGAAACCTAAACCTGTCATTAGGAGAGAATATTACTATTACATTCATGATGAACTAAGATAAGGGTTGCGGAACTGATCCTGAACAAAATAGTTTACCTGAAAGCATTTGATAGAAAACCTGGTGACTTGATCATAAATGTTTTACGCTGAAATCGGTTTTCAAACATTTGGGAAGTCTGTTTATCCAGAATGTGCCAGCTGGATCCACCGTCATTGCTTCCCTCGAGAACCCTAAATGAAAAAAACACTATATGATCAATTGGAATTTCTCAAAGCTGAGAGTTAGATTTGCCAACATTTTGATAGTTCTCAGAGTTAATGATATTTCAGAATACAACTTTTGTTTAGGATAAGAAAACTCATAATTCACATATACGGCAATAATAATTTTCACGAAAAAAGTTTCATAACAGAAATCATTAAATAAAGAGTTGCATTTGTTATATATATAAATTTTATGACTGATGTACAATTCTGTAAAGCCATCTTTTTGAATTCTCATGGTACAGAGAAATGCATATTAGACAGACTCAATGTTCAGAAAAAATGCTCATATAAAGAATTTCAATAAGATATGTTGGTTACTTAATTGGCTATGATAAAGCTAAGCATTAGAAGAGATCATACCAATCCATTGGATCCCTCTCTGGAGCATCATTGGCTGACATCAATTCATATGCCACAAGTTCAAGCATCTCCTTGTCCTCTAGTTTATATACTATCCAACAACCTACATGATGAAGTTTGATTATTAAACCTACATGATGAGGTTTGATTACAATCAAATGTAACAAGACGTGGTCATCATTCCTGTTCAAACAATTCTGCAACCAATAAAGAAAACTCGAGTAAAGTGGTTTTCTTCCAGCGTGCATGTATCTACAGTAACATAAATGTCATCATTTTCTTATTCATTTGCCCATGCCAAAGATGGAGAAAAGGGGTGGCAGTACAAAGTCAGAAAATGTCAATGAGAATACTATGAGGAATAAGTAAAGGTCTTTCGTCCAGAATTCTACATCAAGTCAATGTCATTTTACTGCCAATGAACCAAGGGAAAACATTAGCAAAAGCAAAAAATAATTATGGTAATATTCTTGAGTTTACGTCATAACAAGGATTATAATAGACTATCTTGAGGTTTCCAGTACCTCTGACAAGGCAATTATACGAAAGTTTTCAAATACGTCTTCTACTAAAAAATAATAATTTAAAGATTACTTTTGAAAAGAAAATTGGGAAATTTCCCAAAAGTAAAGGCCAAAAGGATAGGCTACAGATGCATTTTCAATACTTTCCGCTTGCTTTGGCCCCTACAACAACAGAACCAACGAGAATAATTCTTAATTTGATAGACAATACCTCTTGCACCATTTGGTTCTTCCCATTTAGAAGGACGAGTTCCATCAAATGCTGCCGTGGCCTGAAAATTTTGTTGAGTGAATTTATGAAGGAAAACCTAAGAGGCACAAATTCAAAAGCATTCAAAACAGCACCTGATAATCTATAGACTAGTCAAACACCACTTACAATCCCAAAAGGAAGCTCCTCGCCACTTGCTTGGACTGAACCAGAATGTATTCGGTGTAACTTCAAAAGTGGCAGGGAAAGAGAATCTTTATCAAAGCTTCTGCAGTTGTTAAGATCGTGTATTATATCATCCAAAGCCTTCAACACAACAGGCAGTGATAAAGAGGTTTTAACAGGGTCACCAGCCAAAGCTATATTAACTTGTCCATCAGCAATCAGTTCACTCTTCAGTGAAAGTGCACGAAGTAGCTGCCGAAAGAGAGGGCAGCAACTGATGCACAATCTTCCGTCCATCATTTGACACTGAATCTAAGGAAACTCTTCTTGTTTTATAGGGTGACTTCTTTAAATCCACCATAATTCCTTTCAACATCTTGAGTACTTCAACAGCTCTGGATTTTGAAATATAATTCTCAACAAAATAAGAAAGGACAGGAGAAAATGCATTGTAGATCCTTGTCACATGCTCATCTACACAGACACGAACTGGGCAAGAAGCACAACCCAAAGAGCAATTGTCATCAGAACCAATTTCAGATCTTGATATACGCCATTCTTTGTCCCCACTTTGTCTTCCAGGTAAAGAGACTGGAACATCATATGCAGAGTGCATCTCTCCTTCAAGTGCTTCCCTTTCATATTTATCACGGTCTTCAAGTGCAGAAACAGCCTCAGATGCAAAGCTTCTTCGACATTCTCTTGTCAAGTTAGCAAGAACAGCAGACACTGTCTGCTCGGTGACAATATTCCGTCGAGCCAAAACCTTTTTTTTTTTCAAAAAAGAAAAAAAAAGTGAGGAGAAATCTTTAAAATAAATCAATATAGCATATATTTGTGAAAGGACGAGAGAAAAAAAAGACGCTGTCAGATATGTCTATACGTGCAAATATCATAACTACTTCTATAAGTTACCTCATGCCACTTCCTGGTGTAACGTTTGGTGACATCATAAACTCCATCTTTTGCTATAGCAATTACATAACTTAACTTCTTGTTCCACCTACAAAGAAAGTATGAAGTTCATAAAGTCAGGACATAGCCCAGAAAGTTCAAGAAAAGATGCAGGGTGAAAGAGATGATACGTAAATAAATAACTACACCAGGAATTTCAAAGTACCCTTTCTCATATAACAATGGTCTGTCATATATTCCTTCACAAGGATCAAGATGCATCCATCTGTTAATCGATACGTATCAGAAAACAATGAACTCATAATTTTAGCTAATCCTAATAACCATTGGATTCTCCCAAGGAAACAAAAAACATTAACTTTGTAACTAAGGTGTACCTTCCCAAAGATTGCGAGAAACACTCTGTCCAGACATGATCTGTAAAATCAAGGATCTGGTAATGAAACTCAAATTATTCATGTGACATAAACTTCTCTCAAGCCTCATGATGTACCATGCAGTAAAAGAATGAAAAGTCCCCAAATTTTATTATGACAGTGCCAAAGAGACACATTGACAAATATTCTTCTGCCAAAAAGTAGAACTTTATTGAATTTTATATTCCTAAAATTGAGAAGATCCTAGTGTCTTATCAAAAATCATCACATGCAAATCTGTGAAAATGTACAACTAACATAATCCCTGATTATTAGGAAAGAATTAATGTGTGTATAATTGAAGCCAGAAAGACATTCAGATCCTTTCAATTATAGGATTGATTACGGTAGATAGTTTCCTATTTTATTCTTAGAGAATTCTTTTTATAGCCCCTTAAGGTTGTGTAGATGTATGATTTTCTGAGCTAATAGAATTATTTTTCTCTTATTTTACAACATGGTATCAGAGCTCTAGGCTGTTTTTTTCTGGGTTTCATTCATTTTTTTTTTTTTCGGCCTTCATTGCCATGTTTTCATGCCTGGTCTTCACTGCCAAAGTTTAATCTTTTAAGCCTTTTTTTCAAACTAAAAGCCCAGTTCCTCTTTTATTTCCCTATCTGAAACATCTTGTTTTCTGAAACACCATTTCTGCCTCTGAGATTACAAATGCTTGTGTCCAATCTGATGAAGTTAATTCAAGTCAAGCTACAGGTGATCTACAGAATGTTCGAGCAACATATAGGCTAAATGGTAAGAATTATTTAAAATGGTCCCAATTTGTTCGGACTTATTTGAAGGGCAAAGGAAGCCTCAGCCATCTTCTAGGAACAAGACCAAAGAAAGGAGACCCGAGATTTGATGCATGGGACGAGGCAGATTCTATGATTGTATCATGGCTATGAGACTCAATGGACCCTGAGATCAGCGATACCTGCATGTTTTTGACTACTGCAAAAGAGATCTGAGGCTTAATTCAACAGACTTATTCAAAAGCCCAAGATGCAGCCCAAGTGTATGAGATTAAAGTCAAGGTGGGTGCAACCAAACAAGGAAGCAAATCAGTAACTGAGTATGCAAATTCACTGAAAAATCTATGGCAGGAACTTGATCATTATCAGGTGATTGATGTGAAATGTGCAGAAGATGCCGCAACCTTGAAAGGTTTCATTTAGAAGGATCAAGTATGATTTACTTGCTGGACTTAATCCTGAATTTGATCAGTTGAGGGTCCAGATTCTTGGCAAAGAAGAGACACCATCGTTGGAGGAGACAATTTCTCTAATTCGAGGAGAGGAAAGCAGAAGGGGTGTTATGCTTGAACCTTAAGTCCTTGAAGGATCAGCCTTAGTTACTAAAACTGAACAACCACAAACACAAGAAAGTGTAAAGGCAGACCTGTCCAAATTTTCAGGAAGAGACAACAAAGATAACCGAGACAACCTTTGGTGTACCTACTGCAAGAAACCAAGGCAGACTAAAGAGCGTTGCTGAAAATTGAACGGCAAGCCATCGACTTCAAACAAAGAATGGGGTTATCGAAGAGGACAGCAGAGATTTCATAGCCAGGCTCATCTAACATAGCAATCAAGTCAAGGTGACAAACACGAGCAAGAAGGATTCAATAGTGAGGAAATTGAAAAACTCGGAAACTTGATAGGATCTTTAAAAAATCCCCCAAACATATGTTCATTGGCACTTTCTAGTAAGTCTCCATTCTCTCCTTTGGATACCGTGTCTCAGAAAAGAGTTTTGACAACTCCTGGATAATTGATTCGGGAGCCACCGACCACATGACTTATTCTTCACAATATTTCAGTACCTATAAACCATGTCCAAGCAATAGGAAAATTGTTGTAGCAAATGGTTTAGGAAAATTGTTGTAGCAAATGGTTCTCTTGCACTGTGGCAGGTTTGGGAGATATTTGTGTCACACTTTCTATTATTCTAAAAGATGTTCTTCATATGCTAAAGTTGTCTGCCAATCTTGTTTCAATTCAAAAACTTACAAAAGACCTAAGATGTCATGCAAATTTCTATCCGTCTTATTGTGTTTTTCAGGACCAAGATTTGGGAAGGAGGAATGGATTTGCTAAGGAAATGAATGGACTATACTATCTCAAAACACTAAGTACCTCAAAGAAAATCATGAATAAATTGTTCGTGTCCCTACTTAGTTCCTCAAATAAAGACACCATTTGGCTTCATCACTTTTGTCTTGGTCATCTATCGTTTAAATTTTTAAAAATTTATGTTTCCTGCTTTGTTTAAGGGATTAGATATTATAGATTTTCATTGTAATGTTTGTGAGCTTGCAAAACATACTTGTGTATCTTTTCCTATTAGTAATAATAGATGTTCTCATCCTTTTGATTTGATTCATAGTGATATTTTGGGGCCTTCTACAATTGCAAACATTTCGGGGTCACGGTGGTTTGTTTCTCTAATTGATGATTGTACTTGTGTCATCTGGATTTTTCTGCTCAAACATAAATCTGATGTGGGTAGTGTTGTTTCTAATTTTTATTTAATGGTTTAAAATCAATCTGGGTAAAAATTAGAAGATTTAGGTCCGACAATGCACAAGATTATTTTAATCAAGTTTTTTTGTCTTCCTACTTTCAAAAAGAGGGAATTATTCATGAGTCATCATGCATAAACACACCACAGCAAAACAGACTTACAGAAAAGAAAAATGGCCATTTACTTAACACCACTCAAGCATTATTATTTCATCAGAATGTTCCAAAAACCTATTGGGGGGAGGCTGTCCTTATTGCCACACACATAATTAATAGACTATCTTCAATAGTATTAGATTTCAGAACTCCTGTGGAAGTCCTTTCAACGTTTTATCCACACTTCAACACTTCAAATGGTCTTAGACCCAGAATCTTTAGGTGTACTTCTTTTGTTCATCTTCACAGCCACAACAAAAGGAAATTAGATCCTAGAGCAATCAAATGTGTGTTTATTGGCTATTAATCTACACAAAAGGGATACAAATGTTATCACCTTTATTCAAGAAAGTTCTACATATCTGCAGATGTTACCTTTGCTAAAAACAAACCTTCTTTCACATAGTCTTATCTTCAGAGGGAGATTTCATTAATGGAAGATAAAAACATTGACTTTGGCTCTCTTGACCTATCATCGGTTCCATTTACTTCTCAAGATCCTCACCAAAATGTCACAGTTCAGTCCACTAAACCTGTATCTGTCCAACCTATGTCAAAGTCAGTCCCAAAATCTACTGAACCTGTATCTACCCAACCTTTGCTAGAGTTAGTCCTAGAATTTGTCCCTACTCAAGTTTCTATGCCTATTTATGATTCTTATAGATTTCCACAGGTGTTTTCCAGAAGAACAAGTGTTCCTGATCCAATACAAGTCCAAGACTCCAATCCGAGCTCTTCTAAGGAAAATACAGTAAGTTTTAACTTTACTTTTTATACACAACCTACTGAGCCACACAAAACAGATTCTAATTTGCCTACTTTGCATGCACAACCCGCTGAATCACACACAAAAGGTTCTAATTTGCCTCCTTTGCATGCACAACCTGTTGAACCACACATAATAAATTCAAATTCTGATCTGCCTATTGCTATAAGAAAGGGCACCAAAGAATGCACAAAAAAGCCTTTATACCCATTATCTCACTACGTGTCCCTTAAACATTTTTCACCATCCTATAGGAATTTTATCATGAGTCTAAATATTATATCTGTCCCTAATAGTTTATCTGAGACATTATCCAAAAAGGAATAGAGGAATGCTATGAGAGAAGAGATAGACAAGTTGGAAAAAAACAAGACATGGAGATCGTTGATCAACCAAAAAGGAAGAATCTCGTAGGATGCAAGTGGGTGTTCACTTTGAAATACAAGGCTGATGGTTCCCTCAAAAGATATAAGGCGAGATTGGTTACTAAGGGCTACACGTAAATATATGGCGTTGATTATCAAGAGACATTCACTCCCATAGCAAAGATGAATACAATGAGAATTTTATTGTCATTGGCAGCCCATTTTAATTGGCAACTCCAATAGTATGATGTGAAGAATGCCTTCTTAGATGGAGACTTAGAAGAAGAAATATATATGAGCATTCCACCAAGCTTTGGAGAAGAGGAAACAACTATTAAGGTATGTAGACTAAGAAAGGCTCTATATAGAGTTAAGCAATCTCCTAGAGCTTGGTTTGGGAGATTTGCTAAAGTAATGAAATCCATAGGTTTTAAACAAAGTCAAGGAGATCACACACTGTTCATCAAGCACTCTAACTTAGGTTCTTTTGGTATATGTTGATGATATAATTGTTACCAGAAATGATGAGAAAGAGAAACAAGTTCTAAAAGAGTGTCTAATCAAGGAATTTAAGATAAAAGAGCTTGGGAGATTAAAATATTTTCTTGGAATTGAGGTTGCATATTCGAGACAGGGCATCTTTATTTCACAACAAAAGTATGTGACAGATCTATTGAAGGAAACAGGAAAGCTTGCCTGTAAACCAGTAACTACTCCTATTGAGCCTAACCATAAACTTGGGGAAGCAAAAAAAGATGCAGCTGTAGATAAAGAGATGTATCAGAGGTTGGTAAGGAAGCTTATCTATCTTCCTCATACTCGACCAGACATAGCATATTCAATAAGTGTGATTAGTCAGTTTATGCATAATCCGAGGAAGGCACATTTACAAGCTGCCTATCGGATACTTCATTACTTAATAGGCAGCCCAGGTAAACGAGTTTTATTTAAAAAAAAAAGCTAAACTTACTCTAGAAGTCTATACATATGCTGATTATGTAGGATCATTTATGGATAGGAGGTCTACCTCTGGCTACTGCACGTTTCTTGGGGGTAATTTGGAAACATGGAGAAGTAGAAAACAAAATGTGGTGGCAAGGTCTAGCGCAAAATCAGAGTTCATAGCAATGGCGCAAGGAGTGTGTGAATTATTATGGTTGAAAATCATCCTAAATGATTTAAAGATCGAGTGACAACAAGTCAGCAATAAACATTGCTCATAATCCTGTTCAACATGACAGGACAAAACACATTGAGATAGACAAACACTTCATCAAGGAAAAGTTAGAATGTGGCCTGATCTACATGCCGTATGTGCCTTCTGAAAATCAATTGGCAGTTATCTTGACTAAAGGACTTGACAATGCAATTTTTCATGGGATTATTTCCGAGTTGGGAATGGAAGATACATATTCTCCAACTTTACGGGAGTGTGAAAATGTACAACTAGTATAATCCCCGATTATTAGGAATGAATTAATGTGTATAATTTAAGTAGGAAAGAGATTCAGATCCTTTCAATTATAGGATTGATTATGGTAGATAGTTTCCTATTTTATTCCTAGAGAATTCTCTTTATAGCCCCTTAAGGCTGTGTACATGTATAATTTCTGAGCTAATAAAATTATTTTTCTCCTATTTTACAACAAAATCCCTAAGTTATGCAAATGTAAGGTGCTAAACTGCCAAAGACAAATTTCAATATAATGTCTACATTTGAGGACACAGGACCATGATTGAACTAGCAAAGTTTTTACTTTTTCTCCTAAAAAATAACAGGCATAGTTAAGACATTATTTGCTTCTACATTCTTCTTGGTAGAAGTAGACAGAATATATTCAGGATACGTTCCAAGTAACAGAAACAGGTTAGATCATAATTATTGACAGTAGGGGTACAAATTCATCAGGGAGCTGTATGACGTGCAAAACTAGTACCATTACCATGAATCATGCATCCATGACAACCCGGTCCTAACTATATGGTCTCTGCTATCTCTGATTTTCCATTTAAAACTACATAGAGAAGGATATACTAACGTGAGAAACTTTCCACTTGTTCAAAAATTCTAGTTGTCTTATACAACCAGTATTTCTCCTGAAGAGAGAGCTTTAATCTCATGGAGCGCTGATTTTGAATACAGTTGAGGTTGAAACTGAATTAGCAACTAAAAGATTTGACTAACCAGACGAGATTCATAGCCAAAAGCTCGGCAATAAAGAGTGAAGCAATTAGCCCATTCCCCACAACGCCCCCTTTTCGTTTCTACAAGCTGCATCAAAATAACACAAGAATATTAAGTCCTATATGAAATATAAACTTCACTATCAGGTCAAGAAATTTAAATACCTTTAATGGATCATTGTAGCGTGGAAAACGAGTGATTCTTGAGCAAACCTTACAGCTGGAGTTTAAAACAAACATGTCAGGGTGGCAAGAAGCATAAGCAAATAGTGAAAAAAATGGTGACATTGGCTCTAGCAACAAGAAGAGAAACAAAATAAAGAAAGTAAACAAAAAAACTCGTTAACCTATTTCTGCTTTTCATAATCTGTAATGAGATGCATTTTATCAGAACTTACTGTGATAATACTAAAACCAGATTGGGGTTTGTTAAAAAGATTAAAGGATTTAACTATATGGAAAGGAATGTTACTGATACAATTTAAATTATGGTGAGTTATCCGATGAAAGTGGATTGTAACGCCAAATCCTCACTGCATCATGTGTGATAATTTCATTGAAACAGAAAACTCTGCAAAAGAGGCAGGGACTGTATCTGGGATGGAAAACTCCCTTTTATCATAGCAAAGGGAATACAGGAACAAAAAATCCAGCCTCTGGAAAAGGTCTAAGCAACACAAACAGTATTTAATTTTGAAATCCTGCGTCACTGTAATTATATATTTTGACCACTGATAAACAAACTATCTAATGTAGTACTCACTAGATTGTTCACCACAATAAATGGTACTAAAAAAATCAGAAAGATCTGATACAATAGATCACAAACAAAAATATTAAATATTAACCAAGACATTATAAAAGAAATAGTGTTACTTGAAGGGTGGAGTAGATAAAATGTCATATCAAATAAAACAAGTGAAGCCAAACAAATATTGATCACTTATGAAACATTATAAAAATGTACATACAGGGAATTCATATAGGTAAAAACTCAAAGCAAAAAGACATATTAGAAGTAAAAGCATTCACCAAACTAACCGATAAAGTTCAACTCGACTTGCTCCATATTGGCTCTCTGAAGGAAGTGGAGTACCCATACCTTGACCTACAGTTTCATTGCCGCAACCATCACAAGGAGGTTCATTAACCCACCTAGAATGTTGGAAGATGAAAAATAAAAAGATAAGAATTATCCTGTCAGCAATGTATGCAGAAAGAGAAGAATTATATTAAACTGAGAATTACAAAACAATCTCTGCTGCCCCTCAGTAGCAACAGTGAAAAAATCTCCAATCTAAACAACAGCATAAATTCCAGCCATTCAAACCATGCTAATGAGGCCAGACAAATAGAATTTAAGATTTGTTCAATTCCTGATCTTTGAAATGGAAAGAATGTAAATTGTTAAGAAGACATTGCAAAAGTAAGAAATTGAGCAACCAAGGAAATGGTATTGTATATATAGGACATAAACATGTATAGCAGCTTCAACATAACAATAACAATCCTTGGGCTTATCAATTTAAGCTAGCAATCTTCAGTTCCTCAGAGTATCAAAATTGGAAATAATATCAATATATGATTTTGGCCTTCTAATTCAATTTCCAATCTCGGAAAAGAACTGCAATACAAAGCATTGTCACTGCCACGTACAAAATTTTTTGGTCATAAGCTTCTATGCTTTGACTTTGATGGCTTAAAACCAAAAAGATTTTCCAAAAAGATTTGAAATGTTTGAAACAAGGGATTAAGCTAATTAAAAGAATAATTAAAGTTAAAACATGACCAAATGATTGATCCGTACATATAGAGAGGATGTGAGGATATTTATCAAATTTGGAGGTGTAGCCAGGAGTTCAATTCATCTGGGCATCGATAGGAGCTTATCATTCCTTCTCTTCATATAAAAATCTTCACAACTCCAACGAAGCACTATTAAAGACTTATTCAAATTTGAACAAGAAGTTTCAATTGAAATCTTCTTCCATGAATTTCCAAATCCAAACACAAGCTAACAAGTACTCACAAGAAAACAAAAGTAGCTCTTCACTCCTAAAAATTCTCCACCTCTTACTGTTGTAAGCTGTTAACTAAAATATTTTTTTGCTTATGTAAGGACTTCACAACAACAGCTTAAGTAATAAAAAGCACCTGAAGGTTTGTTTGAACCAGAAAAGCAGCTGTAGCAGGAACGCATGATCTTGTTCAGTTTTTGATGGCTTAAAGTTCCCCTCCTAAAACATTATCAAAATTATTAATCACTATGATATCTTAGCAATATAAGTTTTCGAGGTAGAATAATACATATGCATAATGAGTCCTTCTTAGCAGCAAAAAATAATGTAGTTGGAGAACAGATTCACAAACTAAATGAAAGAATGACAGAAAGTTAATTAGAAGGTTCAGTTGAACGAACAATGCATCATAAAGCATGAGAAGATTTATCAGCCTTGTAACATAATCGTAGAACAAACAAAGAAGTCTCTAAAATTTTAGGTCAACCCCCCAAAACAACATTGACATCAATCAAACAGCTAAAACTGTTATTAACAGAATTTCTCTGAGTCATACTTGCTAATGAAACAAAATTAATTATATCACCTTCTGTATCATCCTGAGCAAAATAAACTACTGCAGGTAGTTGAAATAATTTGGCCTAAGTCCATATGTACTTATGTATTTATGCACCACAAAGTTTAAATCCATGATTGATACGCAATGATCTTTCTGAACCATTTCCACATTTACTAAATAGAATTTCTTAGCCACAAGCATCTAGACATAATTTTAACTAAAACAAGCTAACATTTTATGTGCATTTCTGTCAGCTACATGATTCTTATCTTATGAACTTCAACTTTTTAGCGTACATGAAGTTTGGAACATATAAAGGAGGCCATGAGTATGTTAAATATAAAGCACTGTCTTAAGCAAAGGTGTGGCCGCATCCATTAATTAGCATCATGCTTTCTGTCAGTAATCATGAATTTGAAACATTGGATATTGAGTGCAGTAGATAGAAAAGCTTTTTACCTTGGCCAAAGAAACCAAAGCTTTCTCCTCGAGCCTTTCTATTGGCACAGTCTTCCCGGCTTCCTCTTGGCGTACTGGGTCCTCATACTACATGAAAAGCCCATTAATTACCAACAGAACACATTGCCTTCTACAACCATAATACTCATGTTCGTCAATAAGAATAGGAAGAATATCAAAGGGGGAAACAAAATTAAAGGTTGATTCATAAAATTAAACCAAGCAAATCAAGATCATTCATGTCCCTATAAATAATTTAACCCTTCATTTGAAAATTGAAAATAGGGGGAAAAAAAAAAAGTGCTTCTCTAATTTTCACCAAAACAGCCAATCATGGAAAGTTTTAAGATTAGGAATTTGAAACTTTCTACTCTGGAAACATTTCCTTGGCAATTAAACAACGAAAGGAAAGTTTAAAAATGAAACAACCACATACTCCGAATGAGCATAAAAGAATAAAAATATTCAAAGTTACCATGAGCACTTGACCAATATAAGGCCGTATGGTCTTCTCAAATTGGCCACTATCTTCGCGCACACCATACTCTTGAAACAAAAGAGCTTCCTCCTCTGCCTACAAAAGCAAAAACATTTCCAGAAAAATATAAAACCACTTCTGCAAATCAAAATTGAACCAAAGTAACTTAAAAACTATCACATTTGATTAAAAAATATATATATCTGTAAGAAAATCTGAAAGCTAGTTTAAGTGCTTCTCTAAAAAGCACTCCAATAACTTCTTTAATCGAGTAAGCACTTCCAAAAGAAACATCTATCAAGGCACTCCCTTAAAAAGCATACTGAGGACATTTGTCAGCTCAGAATAACAGCTTTTTGGCCTTTAGAGAGCACTTTCAACAGCATCCTGAATGTCGAAAGCGCTTTGAAAGACAAGGTTAACATCAAAACAAAAAACCTGCAACATTCGCGCCAATTCCTCATCGGATTTCAGAAATTCTTCCTTCTCATTAGCACTGTTACTAGCTGTTTCCTCCTTGATTGACAGTAACTTGAGCTTATCAGATATCGTAACGAGATCGGAGTCGTCCGATACGAGCCGTTGATTATCATCGTCACCGACGATCTGATCACACCAGTCGGTCATCAGAACACAAACTTGAAGCACATAAAACTACTAAGAAATCAGTTACGGAGGGAAAATTAAGACCTTTTGCTCGTCGGGAGGAACCGAAGTAAGAGAGAAGAGCTGGAATTTGAAAATCTGTAATAAAAATGATAAGTTAAAGAGAAAAAATGAGATAATTTAGAGAAACTGTTCGGTACATAAAGATATAGAGATAGAGACTTCAAGGCCGTCGGAGGTGTCGTAGTCGACGTCGAAGCAGGAGTCGCGGTGGCTGACGGTGAATTTCCGGGTTCCCATTCTCTACCACGTCTGTGTCTACGTTTTACAGAGAGGGAAGTGTAGTGCACGCATCAGTTTTATGTTTGTTTGGTTGAGTTTTGAAACGAATTTTTGCAAATTACGCAGGATATTATATTTGAAAGCTATTTTTGAGATTTAAGAAAATTATAAAATCTTATTATATTAAAATCTACAAAGATATTAAAAAGTATTAGCACGTTTTTAACGGTAAAATGGTGTTTTTTTCTAAGAATACTAAATATTTTTTTTAATAATAAGAATATATTTGGTATAATTCTTTATATACAGTATTGGAGATAGTGCCTGTTTAGTATTACTGTAAATTTTAAAAATAATTAATTTTTAAAATGCTATAAAAATAATTAATTTTAAAATGAGGTTAACATTTGGCAAAGTTCTTTTTACTAAAAGTGGCTAGCATATTATTTTTAGGGTTTTAACTAAAAATGAGCCCATTTGATTTGTGATAATTAATTTTGACTAATGAATAATTTTTCAGTTAAAACTAACCACTCTTATAATTATTAGATGAAAATACCCAGATCCCTCCCCTTAAGTTTTCTGTTTTTCTCTCTTCTCTCAATTCATCCAAATTCTCTCTTAAAACAAACCAAACAAAACATAATTTTTTAACACCCAATTCAAATCGTATATTAACTTTGTTATTGTTTTACATTAAAACAAGTAATAATTGTAACCAATCCAAGATTCATTATAAATGTGAGATTCAATTCTTTGTATTTTTAATTTAGTTAGTTGAAAGTCTATTATTTTATGTTATTTTATATAAAATTACACAATGTGATAGTTAGAGTTGGGAGAATTACTATGACGTTAATAGTTGTATAAGAAAATAAAGAAATGCATAGGTTGAAGACGATTGAATTCACGAATTAAAAATTGGAACACAACAGTTTCTGTCTTACTTTAGAGTTAAGTTTCGAGCAAAATTGAGCAAGCTTGTTGTTAGATTGCTCCAGACTTAACTCTCGAGCAAGATTCTACTAAGCTTGCTCGAGAGTTAAGTCTCGACCAAGACAAAAACTCTTTTATATAAAATTTGTGTTGTTCTATTTTTTTACTAATAAATAACATGTTTTCATATAGGTGCGATATGGCTGTAAAGTTAACGATTAATACTCGATTCGGTGGATCATGGGAACGAACTCGGTAAGGTGGTGAGATATATATTGGTGGAGAGAGCATACCATTGTGTGTGGATTGAGACATTTCGTTCGAAAATTTTATGCAAATTATGTATAGAGCACACGAGATTAATCCTGTTGAGTGCAAAATTAAGGTAAAAGCGATTTTTGTTGACACTGTACAAGGGTGGGGAGTACTCCCCTTTCCTACAAATATTAATAATGAATTCACGTTAAAAGCATTTATGAACTTTAACAGTTTAGACTACTTATTGAGCATAAAGGCATATTGTGCACTATATTTGGACATGGAACGATTGGGAGAAACAGAACGAGTAAGACTATATAGTGACAATCATTTCATTGAGCCCGGGGAAACAGTTCCTCCATTTAGGTCATTAAAGGAAAGTAATTATCCGAATACTCCAATTCCTCCAATCTCAACACAATTCCAGCATAGTACCCAATTCCAGTTTCTTGGTACAACAGACCATTTGCATCCAATGCAAAACGAAGAGCAACCACCATTGGCTGAACACATTGATTTGCCAATTGGTTAGCATAGGTAATATGTCAATGATGCTGATGCAACCACCTTGGATAGAGGTATTTCTCCGCCCCGCTAGAATGTTGTACAACCCCTAGAATACTATACATGTCAACCGGACTTTGTTGGCACAGATTTTGTTACTAATATGAAATTTATAAATATTGCTGATGACGAAGAAACCGAGACAAGGGAAGCCATTTGTCCTAATCTAATGGACGAAAGTAAATCAATAAGGGATCCATCATCATCGAACCAGTACATTCATTTTTTGCCTCTAGTCCCATCACCTACGACACTCATTAACGATGCTTCATCGAGCAACCATGCAACGGTCGTAGTATGCATGAGCCACATTTTCAAAATGAAACAAGAGCTGCTAGACAAAGTAGGGTTGATGGCACTAAAAACCCACTTTTAATTTAAAGTTTCCAAGTCAACCACCCAAAGAATTGAAGTGCAGTGCATTGTCGAGGGTTGGAAATGGCGAATTTGGGCAATCAAGAAGGACAACAATGCCTATTTTCGAGTTACACGCATTGACACATGTCATAATGACGAGTTACAGGATGGACACCAACAAGCAACAACTCAGCTCATCGGCTTGATTATTAAGGATAATTCAAAGATGCCAGTAGAATTTACACTTTGAGAAATATTCGTGACGATATTCAGAATGATTATGGGGTTCGACTTCCTTAATTTAAGACTTGGCGGAGTAAGGAAAAAACGTTAAAGCTATTGTGTGGAGATCCAAATGAATAGTACAAGGGACTACCATTGTATTGCCACGTCCTCGAAGAAAAAAATTCGGGTATGGTCACTGCGATTGAAACCGATGCCAAGGATCACTCTTATACTTCTTCATGGCACTAGGTTCTTGTATTCAAGGGTTTTCCAAAACTATCCGCCTTATTATTATCGTGGACGGTACATTTTTGAAGGAAAAGTATCGTGGGTCATTATTTGTTGCAGTTGCCGTTGATGAGAATAACGGAATATATCTTGTTGCTTTCGAAGTTACCGATTTAGAGAATAATGTATTGTGGGAATGGTTTTTTTCAAAGTTATGGGATGCAATTGGTCCGACGGAGGACTTGGTTCTCATCTCTGACCGTCACATTTCTATTGAGAAAGGTATTTTCATAATTTTTCTTGATGCAGTACACGGGTTTTGTGCTTATCATATTTCCAAGAATCTTAAGGCGAAATACAAGATGCGGTAAAAAAGAATAGAGACTTTCATAACAGCATACTGACGCGCAGTTAAAGTATATCGAATTAGTGAGTTTAATGAATTTATGGACAATATGAGGTCGATGCACTCTGCTGTTGTAGTGTATTTAGAAAATGAAGTGGGTATTCACAGATGGATTAGATCACACTTCCTCTCGTGACGGTATGACATGTTGACCACTAATATTGCCGAGAGTATGAATTCCTTACTAAGACATACACGGGCTCTCCCCTTGCACCGCTAGTCAACTCTATTAGGTTATTATCCAAAGATGGTTTTATGAGTGTTAAGAGCTGGCTGTTGCGCGAGAAGGGTACTTGACTGTGTGAGCACAGGATAGAGTTAATGAGCAAATAGAGTTGTTGTGAACTATGACTGTCGACCTAGTTAGACGATTCGAGTTCCAAGTGAATGATCGCGGAAGGGTAGATGTAGTCGATTTACAGCAGAAGAAATGCTCTTGCAAACTTTTTAAAATTTCACAGTTACCTTGCGTTCACGCTCTTGCTGCATGCAGACATGTTCGACTTACAATTAACTCTATTTACTCACCATTTTACAGCACAGATGCACTCGTCTATGCGTACGCTGAGCCAATCCACCCGATTGGAGATGAAAGTGATTGGGTGATTCCATTGGAGTTGCGTGAAAGGAACGTCAAATCTACAAGAGAACGTATTCCAGCCAGTCGACTGAGAAAACAACAAATCTTGTCGCAAAGAGAAGACGTTATTACGAGGAGGTGTTCTCGGTGCCATGCCATTGGTCACAACCATGCCATATATAGAAATCCAATTCCTCTTCACAAGTTAATTGTTTCTTATTTTGTTATTTACCTTTTTTTGTAATGTACGACTTGTGTGACACTTTAAATTACCTGTATTTGAAATCACTTTCAGATTTCATTGGTTTTAATAAAATTAGTTTATTTTGCTTGTTATATGTGGAATATGTTCAGTTTGATTTTGATATGCCATTGGTCGATACTTGTTAATACACTTATGCAAACTTGACCATTAACTTTAATAGATGGATATATTATTTATATTTTATGACAATATATGATATGTTCAGAATGTACAACTTAACTGTAGAATGAATAAATAAAACAAATTTTTACAAGCATTCTAGCATGCTCGAGAGTGTGGTCTCAAGCAAGGTCACGCTCGATAGTGAACTCTCGAGCATGGTAAAATGCTTGCAAAAATTTTGGTTTTTCTTTTATGGTTATATTTGTTAATTTGTTATGCCGTATGTAATATGTTTTTTTGGTTCTTATATTTATAAACGTATAAAGCCTTCGCAATACTTACATGTTTGCTTGTATTGAGCACAAAAAAAAAAAAAATACTATGCAACATTTGTTTATAAAAAATAATAAAAAACAACAAAAAACCAGTTTACATGTAATATCTCTAAGATAGTTGACCTTTTTATAAGTTAACAGCAACTCTCACCCTCATTGAAAGTCCATCCTCAGGGCCAAAATAAAAAAATACGACCTATTTATAAGTAATGTATACACATGCATAAGAAAATCCCACAATTGGTGAAACCGGGAGCCTGACGAGGGATGCCATGCACCGGATGAATATAAGTGAATGGAGCCAGTATGCTGTAGCATGTATGGTAATAGAACACACAATGGCATCATAGCAGCTACTATATCATCATCCCCATGAGCTCTTTTTTTCGGTTCCAATTTGATTTTTCAAAAACCCGAATCGATCCAAATCGTGCCTACCCTTAACTTGTAACATAACAACACATATCAACCTCTGATGGCTTCAAGCATAACCATGAGAAGGAGTTTAAGCCTTCAAAAAAATTAAGCATTACAGATCTATTTATAACATCTCTGCCTTATGGAATTGTGCTTTAAGCTCATCGATTTTTTTTTGTATGGTCAAGAATGTTACCTCAGATTTCTTTGATCGTAAAAAGACAATCATTGGCCAATGCAAAATAAATGGCCTACAACTATTAGAAGAAGTAATATCAAGCCAAGAACTTCTAACAAATTTTATGTTGTTTTCAGTAGTACCCATATCTCTAGTTGGTTGATTAATTATGAATATCATTTTAATATTGAAATACCTGTAAATAAATACAAATGGAAAGACATTATGACCATCACACATCTTTGCCTTCATTGAAACAAGCTTGTAAGCCAATAAATGAAGTGAAATAAAATATGCACAAACAAAAATCCTTCTTCTAAAGAAAAAACTCATATATAACAAAATTCAATAATTCTAGTAAAACAACAATGCCTAATTAAAAATTTCAAATCAATTGCTAATTAAGAAACTCAAATTTCAAAAAAGCATAAAATAGATTTATAAATTAAACATTTTCATAAGAAACTAGAATCTGTAAAGAATTATGAACCATAAAATTATAATATTTGTATTCCACTTAACATGAACAAAGACTACTGCACATTTTTTTGATATTAATATCAATCCCTACCAACATATTCACACACTTTTAGGTAATCTTTCTGCCACCATCAACTTATTTATGAATTTAAACTCAAGAAAATTTCAAAAAAAGAACAAACAACCTAATAATAATAAAAAAAAAATTTAAAAAGATCTAACAACCTAATAATAATCAAAAACAAAAAATTTGAACAAACATTAAACAACCTGATAATAATCTCTAATTCGAAAATCTAATCTATATTTTAAACTAATATCTCTTAATTCAACAACAGAAAAAGCTCCATTTGGAGTCATAAATTCTCCTAAAATTTCAACGAAGAATAAAGTATGTAGCCTAAAAAAAACAAAAAGTCAAATTGATAAATATCTAATTTGATTTATATTTTATATATTACTGTTGAATCAATCATTTGTTTCTACCATACAAGTTAAACGAAATGCCTCTTCTTTGGAGATATTCAGATCCTTCTCAATATGTATCACTTTGTGCTCTGCTACCATTGTTCAAGATGTACCTCATTTCCTATGTTCAAAATTATCTCTACATACGCATTTTCAGCGGCACTATTCTCTACAACACCAAAAGAAATAAATATCCCTTATGATAACTTCCAAAACCAAACACAAAAACATAAAAAACCACTTTTGAATTTTATAAGAAAACAAAAACAAAATGTAAAAAGAAAACAAGGAACCCACCTCTAATTCTTTCACGGAGAAATAGGTGTGTAACAATATGGCAAATTGGCATTGAAAACTCCCTCGTAATATTGATCCCAAATTCTTTTTACAAGATTTAGATGACCTCAGGCTAGATTTAGTGAAAATTTTATAATGTTCATATGGTTTTTGCTTTAAATCAACAATTTCAAGCCCTTCTCTTCACTGACTTGGAGTTTGCATTTGGTAAAGTGTATTTTACTTTCTTAAGTCGGGAAAATATCAAATTTATTCCTTTTTACAGTTTTAGATAACAGTCAACTAGTGGTCAAATATAAAGGTAGGGGAGGTAAGTGATACATTCTTAATACTTTCCATTTAAGTGATAATAATGGATACCTCAGGAGAGGTATGTAATAATATCCCTTTATATATAATATAATAATAATTATAATTTGTTTATAATTATTAGAAAAAATGACATATATCCCCCTAATGTTTAACCTAATAAGCAGATACCTCCCAAACGTTTGAGAAAAGACAGATACCTTCTGACGTTTGAATAAATAAGCAGATACCTCCCTTGACTTTTATTATCGTTAGTTGGCTAGTTAATTTATTATCATTTGTATCTCTAATTTTTTATATAAAAATAATATGATATATATTTTATTTACTTATATCACTTTAATCCTTATTTTAATATTTTTCACAATGTAATTTTTTTAAATATAATAATTTAGTCCTATAATTAATTTTTTTTCACAATATACTCAAAACTAAATATATTTTTAATTTGTTGTTTCAATAAAAAATTTGGAAAAGAAAATATTATTAAAAAAATTTAAATAATGAGTTAAATTAAACTTATGTTAAAATATTTATAACCTTTTTTTATAATAAATTTGATATTTAATTATTAAAAAAATTTTGAAACATATTTTAACATTTTAGTCTATATATTAATATTTTTATTTAAAAAATTATATTAAATTAAATTTATTATATTTTTTTCTTAAGAAAAATTATGAAAATATAAATAGAAAAGTAAAAAAAAGAAAAAATTTAGTATCATTTGTTAATAAAATTAGTAATTAGATATATTTTATATTCTTATTAACCAATATAATTTAATTTTAATTAAAAAATAGAAAAGAAAAAAAATTGATTATTTTTATTTGTAATATATATAAAACTTTAAAAAATATTTTAATTAAATTTTTTTAATAATTAAATATTTATTATTACAAAAGTGAAAGAAAAAGGTTATAAATATTTTAGTATATGAGTGTGATTTAGTTCATTATTTGAATTTTTTTAATAATTATATTTTTTTAAATTTTTTATTAAAATAAAAAGTTAAAAAAATTATAATTTTTTAATTATTTTTATTTGTAATATATATATATAACATGTATTTATTATTTATATTTTCATATTTTTTTAAAAAATATAATAAATTTAACTTAATTTTTTAAATAAATATATTACATGCAAAAATAAAACGTTAAAAAATATTACAAATAAAAATAATCAAAAATTTTTTTTCCTTTTCTATTTTTTAAGTAGAATTAAATTATATTGGTTAATAAGAATATAAAATATACCTAATTACTAATTTTATTAATAAATAAAATTTTTTTTTATTTTCTTTTTCAAAATTTTTATTGAAATAATAAATTAAAAATGTATTTAACTTTGAATATATTGTAAAAAAAATTAAATATTGGACCAAATTGTCATATTTAAAAAAATTATATTATAAAATTTTTAAAATAAGAACTAAAGTATTATAAGTAAATAAATATATAACATATTGTTATTATATAAAAAATTACGTATACAAATGATAATTAATTAATTGATCAACTAACGGTAGGAGATATCTGCCTATTTATTCAAACGTTAGGTATCTGTTTTTTTTCAAACATCAGGAGTTATTTGCTTATTAGACTAAATATCGAGGGTATATGTTATTTTTCCTAATTATTATTTACAATCTTCGAGTACTAAAAAAATTAAATGGAGGTTTTTCAATGTTTTAAAAATCAAATTAGATTTTTTTAATTATCCAAAAATTAAATTAAATTTTTTTTACAAAAATCAACAATCAAATATTCAATCCACAAAATTTAGGGTATTTTCCGTATTCGATTTGCGGCAGCAGATTGGCAGACGTGAAAGAGGAGATCATTAGTTCAAGGTGGCTTTCCTAGTTTACGATGAAAATCACTAATGCCTTTCTTAGTCGACGGTGAAAATCATTAGGGGGCTTTCCTAGTTCATGACGAAAAGAGGCACATAAAAGATGAAAGGTCCGTTTGGTATACCTTTTCAAATAGAACTTTTTAAAATAGATCTTTTACCCTTAAAACTTTTATGAGTAGAGTTTTTAATAAAAATTTATTAATCGTTTGGTTGTCACAAATGATTTTTGAGAAAAATTTGAGCAATTACTTTAATAGACAGATTTTTAATGTTTTATTTTAAAAAAATTACGTAAAATTTTTAAAATAAAGTAAGGGTATTTTACATAATTTTACCTTTTAAAAAATTTAGGAAAGTTCTACTGTTAAAAATCTAAATTTTAGGCTTTTTCTAATAGAAGGAAAATAGTTTTTTTAATTTCTAAAATCTCTTTTTTATTGTCAACCAAACGACATTAAAAAATTTGAAAAGAGTTTTTATCATTAAAAAAAATTTTTTAACCAATGAAAAAGTCAAACCAAATGAAGCACGAAGAGAAAAATGACGAGGGAGAGAGAAAATGACTTTCCTAGTTCAGGGCAAAAATAAGAAAAGAGGAGCGAGAGAAGAAATTAAAAAAAAAAATTACAGAGTTATTTTTGTTTGAGCACGCACAATGTTAACTTATCATTTCAATATTTTATGTTGAAAAAAGCCGTGATATGTTGTTAATTGGGGCATTGCAATTGATTTTGTAATATTTTATATTACTTTTAAAATTATCAAAATTGAGTGTTAGAATTAAAAATAACCTAAAATTAATGAGTTACCAATCCTTTACTCTGCTTTATATATATATATATATTTCTTTTATTCTTTGTTCTATTTTAAAATTATTTGGCTGTTTTTGGTTCGTCGTTGTCACGACATTGCCATTACTGTGCGCAATGAACAGGTAATCCATGAACCTAGTAGCTTGATTGATCTTGCACATGGCCTACCCGCCATTAATGAATTCCAACAAACACCAGTTATCCTCATTAATAATGGCCCCGACCAATCGCCTTCATATATCTCACCCATGCAAGAACTTCCATCGCCATATATATCTCTGTTTCACTCTCCTTTTACCCTTCTTCCACGTCTAAAATGGGTGACAGAAAGAGCCGGGTCAATGTTGACTCAATACTAACAGCCGTATCCAGCAAGCCATGCGCGTCGGACAAGTTTTACGGGTTAACCCGGTTGGACCACGCTGTGGGTAGCCACACGGTTCACGTTATCTTCTACTTTGAGAAGACCCCTTTTGGATCGTTTGATATGGACCCGATTAGGGTGTCGCTATCGGAGGTTTTGTCTTTGTACCCAGCTGTTACGGGTCGGCTGGTCCGAGGGGAGGCGGGTAATTGGGAGGTGAAGTGTAATGACGCTGGAGTTCGGGTTTTAAGGGCTACGGTTGGAGTCACTCTTGATGAATGGTTGAGATCTGCTGATGGGAATGAGGAGAGAGATCTAACGGCGTGGGAGGACATGCCTGAGTTTCCAAATACGTGGTCTCCCTTCCGAATTCAGGTACTCCATGTTTGTTTATATACTTTGATCAGATATCATGGAATATTGTAAGAGACTTTCATAAGGATGCGTTGCAAAATGTTTTTGGTACTACTAGTAGTTATAAAAGTGATGTTTTAGGATAGGGATTTACTTGTGTTTTAAATGCAAGACTCTGACATTAAAAAAGATCTTATGCTTTTTTTTTTTTTTTCCCCTCTCTTTTTTCGGTTTCCTTCTGTTATTTAAAACTAAAAAAGCACTTCCGCTAAGTTTAGTTTAGTTGTTATCAATAGTGGAGAGTAGTTTAGAAAACAAACAAGTCCTTAAGTTTGCTTAGGTACGGACAAGAAATATCAGAAAACGCGGGGCCCAAAATGTAACAAGGGTAGCTTTTAATGTTCGATAAAATGGTTGGGTGGTGTCATAACAATCAGTTGCTGAATATTTTCCCCTTCTTATCTTTTATTCTTTTAGGTGGACATTTATTGCGGTTCGGCAAAGATGCTGTAATGGTCTAACAATTTGAACACAAATATGACCGAGTCCTAGGAGCATTTTTGTTGGTGACCATATCTGATTTAGGTTCCTTAGAGGTTTAATTGCACCTTTTTCTCTCTTTGGCCGGACAACCTTACTTTAATGGATTGAGGGCTTATTGCATTTCAAAGTACGGGATTTGAACTAAAGTTTAAATTTTAACACTTATATGAAAAGTTTAAAAAAAAGCATACTTACTTTTTTAGAACTATTAGTTGACTATTCATTTTTACTTAAATGATTATAATACCTTGATTATTTTAAAGTAAAATTTAAGAAATTCAATTTTAATTTATTTGATAATTAAAATAATTAAAATTATAATTAATAACTATTATAATTTATATTTATTTGATATATATTTAAATTAAAAATTTATTTAATGATATTTAAAAATAAAAACTTAATTAATGATATTTAAAATTAGTAATTTACCTATATTGATATTTTTTTTTAATTTTTCGTCATTGAGTAGTTTTATTAAATTTTTTGTGTAAATCTATAAACCTACATTTGCTTTGCAAGTTATAAAATTGATATTGAAGTATAAATTTAATATGAATGTGTATGACATATATATTATATTAAAGGATTTTTATTAAAAGAGTAAGGTTCATAAGACAGTGGAGTTATTTAGTGAAATTAAAAAAATATGGTTTATTATTGGAGAATTTATAAAAAATGAGAGTAAAAAAGATAGTGTTTTGCATATTAGAATTTGAGATTTAAATAAGTATGATACATAAATAAAAATTAAATTCTTAGTTTAAATAAATATTAAATAAATGTAAATTAAAATTATCAAATTAAATTATCATTAATTAAATTTTTAATTTTAATAAATATTAAATAAATGTAAACTAAAATTATCATTAATAAAATTTCTAATTTTTAAATAAATGTAACTTAAAACTATTTTTGATTAAATAAGAATTGAATTTCTTAATCTTTATTTTGAAGCAATTAAGAGTATTATAATTATTTATGTAAAAATAAATGGTCAATTAACAGTTCAGGGGAGGAAAGTGTACATTTTCGTAAATTTTCCATGTAACTGTTAAAATCTTAAATTTTAGAGGAGATATGTATTAAAACCCTTTCGAAGTATTGATCTAAAAAATACTTTTAAAATAGAAACACGTTTTATATAAATATATTAAGTGCACTTTATTAAAGAAACATTGAATACTTTGCTAAAAAATCAGTTCAGATGATTTTCTTCATTTCAGTAATAATTAAAAATATGTTTTTGCTTAGTCAAAAGCACTTAAAATTGTAGGAAGAGCACTTCCATCTGCATTAGTGACAATGTTTATGGCTTCGCAGATAAATGATTTCCAAGGAGGAGGTGTAGCTGTTGGACTAAGCTGCAGCCACATGAATGCAGACCCAACCTGCCTTACCTTACTCTTCAAAGCATGGACCGAGACTCACCGCCAGCTACCCATTGCTTATCCACCGTCCTTTCAGCCACTCAAACCTCAAGGAGGGCAGGTTTCAAACAATAATACTAAAGCAACCAGTTTCTTAGCAACCAAGTTACAGAAACAAACCCCGTCAGTCAAAATTGCCACGGCCACTTTCAAGTTTCCTGATTCAATCATCAAGAACTGCTTATCGGAAATCCATGACAAGTATCCTGATGCCACCCCATTTGATTTACTGGTGGCATTGTTTTGGACACGACTCACACACTTAAAGGGACCTAAACCTGCTGTTCATAAACATTCCCTCTCAGTTTGTGTAGACATCAGGAGGCGATTGCAAGAACCACTTCCCTATGGCTATTTTGGCAATGCTTTGCATTTTTCACTGCTATCGCTAAATGAGGAAGAGATGGATTGTAGTGGGTTAGGACGAGTGGTAGAGTTGGTTCATCAGCATGTTTCAGGTCTCAAGGAAGAGGAGTTTTGGACAACTTTACGTTGGCTTGAAACACAGAAGGAAGAGGGAGGAAAATATGCACAAGCTTTTACAATGTATGGTCCTGAACTCACCTGTGTTAACATGGAACACATGGTTATCGAGGACCAGTCCATGATGTATGCAGTGAGTTTTGACAAAGCCAAGCCTGTTCATGTGTCATGTCAAATAAGGAATATGGAAGGTGAAGGGTTGATTCTGGTGATGCCCTCGGCAGAAGGAGGACATGCAAGAACAGTGTCCGTGACATTGCCAGAGGAGGAGATTGCCAAGCTCTCTGAGGATCAAGCTATCTTGCAACTAGAGCCAAAAATGCTTCTTCGTGGTAGACAGTAGGCTATTTATTTAGTGATCTTCAATAAAATTATGTTTAGTTTGAGATAGATAAGAGCCTTCTGTAAGGTGGATTTGGTTCTGATTAAAATTTCTTCTAGCAATCAATCTGTCTGTACTAGTTGATGAAGCAAAGCCAACCAAATTGTCTCACCCGAAATTTGGATTTTGGCATTTTGAAATCTTGTTCTCAAAGAGAAGAGTTGAGAGTAGACACATATAGCAACTCCTTTTGAACTCTAGGTTGTAACGTATGAAAACTTCATTCATATTCTTTCTTCACGGATCAGCTTCACCATCTAGTACATTAAGATCACAGTTTTCGAAGTTTAAATTTATACAAATAGTCTTAGCACAAGATTATGTAGCTCCCAGTTCATATATATTAAAAAAAAAAAACATTTGGGTTCCTGAGTTTTCATGTTTTCATACATAAAGATATTTTTTTTACAAATTATATCAATAAAGACAGTAATTTATTTAAAATAACTGAAAAATAAATTTAAAAAAAAAAGAGGTTCGTGGGTTAAAAGTTCCCCCTACTTAAGCAAAACTAAATAAATTAACCGCATCACCACATCATTCGTTAGTTAAAGTTCTCATGTAGCGTTCTAGAATTCAACGTTCCACCTACTTCAGCTAAACTAAACTACTCATTTCTCAGACACATTTAGAGAAGATCTTGAGAAAAGTCTGGAAAAAAAAAAAAAAGGAAAGCTGCAGAAGCTTAAACAATGGCAGAAGAGAAGGAAATCCAAATTCCAAGAGTGAAACTCGGCAGCCAAGGGTTTGAGGTCAAATTCAACTTTCCAATTCTTTACAGATTCTTCAGAATTTCTCTCGCTTTCATTTGGTCATTTTGTTGGATCTATGATCATCTTGATTGTAGGAAATATATTTGTTGTTGCCAATTTCTCTGACTGACGGATGATTTCTGGGTTAGTCACAGAATTATGGCAGATAGATTGATCTTGCTACTGGAAGTAGGAAAAGTTTATCCATAACGAAGTTGTGATGAATAGAATTAAGAGCTATATGTAAGTGAAAAACAATGTAGCCATGTGAAATTGTTATGAAGATTCCAGATATTTTTTTCAGTCTTTTTTCCCTGATCATGTTTTTTGGGCTCTGATTTTGTTTCGAATTTGCAGGTCTCAAAGTTGGGGTTTGGATGTATAGGCCTGAGTGGAATCTATAACTCTCCTGTCTCAGAAGAGGTTGGCATCTCCGTAATAAAGGATGCTTTCAGCAAAGGAGCCACAGTTTTTGACACAGCTGATGTATATGGCGCAAATGCTAATGAAGTTCTTGTTGGAAAGGTGCATGTCTCTCTCTTTTGAATTTATGTTGTTGATTATTTAAGGTAGCTCCAAATTATCAAGCAATTTTGGTCATATAATAAAGCTATTCTCTTTTGAATTTATGTTGTTGATATATAAAGGTATTCTCGTTATATTTCACCGTTAAGGACTGGTATATATACAGCAACAATTTGCACATGATAGATGATGTAGAAGAGATGTAACTTGTTAGAATTTTTTGAGCGTAACTGGAAAAAGTTCATACCCTTCAGGCCTTGAAGCAGTTGCCGAGGGAAAAACTACAAATAGCCACAAAGTTTGGCATTGTAGGAATGACACCTACGGCTATGCTCGTGAAGGGTACCCCTAAGTATGCACGCTCCTGTTGTGAGGCTAGCTGAAGCGCCTTGGTGTGGATTACATTGATGTCTATTACCAGCATAGAATGGACGCATCAGTTCCGATAGAGGACACAGTAAGTGTTTTTCATTCTCTTTCACCTATAACCCCTTCAAATGTAAACTTTCATTATCAATTATAATATTGAAACATTTTGGAAAGTTGTTAACCCATTTTTTTAATTTATTTTTCCTTGGATTGTAGATTGGTGAACTTAAGAAGCTGGTGGAAGAGGGAAAAATCAAGTACATTGGATTATCTGAGGCAAGTCCAGACACAATTAGGAGGGCACACGCAGTTCATCCCATCACAGCTATACAGATGGAATGGTCCCTATGGACACGTGATATCGAGGAAGAGATAGTACCGCTTTGCAGGTTTGTTCAAATTGAAGTAGAAACAACCCTCATTATTCTCTTCTTCAAAAACTATGTAGTTACCTACTCATCCATTTTCGTGTAGAAGCTTATATTTTGTGCCTAATGTCTTTGGATTTGAAAATTCTTCAATAGCTTATTAGTATACCTTCTTTGTATAAATTTGTGATGGACCGTTGGGTAGGTTCGGCGGTTGATGTCTCCTTACTCCTTATGTGGCTGTAAAAATTCTACATGCTGTAATATATTCTTCAGAAATATGAGGATACATTTAAGTGTGCAGGCAGCTTGGCATTGGAATAGTTTCATACAGTCCTCTTGGTAGTGGGTTTTTCGGTGGCAAAGCTGTTGTAGAAAGTATACCTGCCAAAAGCATTTTGGTATGTTTTTCATGGAGGCTTGTTCCGTTCCTTTTGTTTCATAGTGATACGACGAAAATTTTTCGGATGACACTACTGTGCTGATTCCATTTAAGATTAACCGTTCTGATTCCATTAAGATTAATATTCTGCTTATCCCAAAATAAGTTTTCTGTAATCTGTTTTATAAGGCTGCACATCCTAGGTTCAAGGGAGAGAACCTGGATAAGAACAAGAGCATTTATACTCGCATAGGAAACCTTGCCAAGAAGCACAAATGCACTCCTGCGCAACTGGCACTGGCATGGGTTCTTGAACAAGGGGATGATGTTGTACCTATTCCTGGTGACTATCTCTCTTTCCTATCTCTCTCTGCATTGATATGAATTGGTGTATGTTTTCTACTTTTCATTATAATCACATATTGCAATCGTAAAATTTTGGATGTTTGATAGAACCAATGATCCAAGAAAATTATCTGCAGTAAATAACTTTCGGGTAGTAATAAGAGATTTTAGTGCCTTGAAGAAATGTATAGACCTGTTTTGGGTGCAGCTGATCAAAATGATCTCGGCAGGATGAATTTACAGTTGGGTTGCTTTGTTTTCAGGGACAACTAAGATTAAAGACTTGGATGACAACATTGGCTCTGTAGACGTGAAACTTACAAAAGAGGATATCAAAGGAATTTCGGATGCTGTACCCATAGAAGATGTAGCAGGAGACAGAATATATGATAGCATGCAGAATGCGACATGGAAAGTCTCAAACACACCTCCAAAAATCTGCAACGCCTGAAAACTTATTTTTGATTCCGGAAATTTCGCCTGGCTTTGGATTTCAACATTTTATGTATACAAGGAGCATAAATGTCAATATATATATATGTTCACTGGAGTTTTATGAATGATCTTTGTCCTTTATCTTTTGGACCTTTTCTCTTTAATATGAGTCCGGATAATTATTTTACTTGATTAACATACAAGTGAAAAACGACTAAATTTGAATGTTGAAAAAGCGCTCTAATTGCATAAATTTAAACTTTGAAAACTATATGGTGAAGCTGACCTGTGAAGAAAGAATATAAATGAAGTTTCCATACGTTACAATCTGAGTTCAAAAGGAGATGCTATAAGTGTCTATTCTCAACTCTTCTCTTGGAGAACAGGATTCCAAAATGGAAAAATCCAAATTTTGGGTGAGAAAATTTGCTTGGCTTTGCTTCATCAATTAGTGCTGATAAAGGTTGATGGCTACAAGAAATTTTCAATTAGAACCTCTAAATCCATCATACATCTCGCAGAAGGCTCTTGTCTACCACAAAGAAGCATTTTTGGCGGTAGGTGCAAGATAGCTTGATCCTCACAAAGCTTGGCAATTTCCTCCTCACTGTTCTTGCATGTCCTGCCTCTGCCGAGGGCATCCCCAGAATCCATCATTCACCTTCCACATTCCTTATTTGACGTGACACATGAACAGGTTTAGCTTTGTCAAAACTCATTGCATACATCATGGACTGGTGCTCGATAACCATGTGCTCCATGTTAAAGCAGGTGAGTGCAGGACCACAAATTGTTAACGTTTGTGCATAATTTTTCTCGCTCTTCCTTCTTGAAACAAATCTGTCCAAAACTCCTCATCTTTGAGACCGGAAACATGCCGATGGACCAAATAGCTTGTTTAGATTTACTATTTAGGTTATTAGCTTCCGTAAAATTTCCTAAAACATATTTTTCTAAGATTAAAAAAATTAAAATAAAAAAAGAGAGAGAGAAAGGAAGGTAAATAATAAAAAAAATAGGAGTTAGAAAAATTGTGACTTATAAAGTTGGTAAGGAAAAAAAAACTTTATTTAATGATGTAAAGAATTTTTTTAACATTTGTTATATTTAATTCTAATCTTTTAAGTGGCTCTTTATCTAAAAGCTGACAACTAATATAAAAAATAGTGATAATTTTAAAAGTGATTGATCATTTCCCCACACGCGTGCGTACAGAAAAGGATCAATAATTTCATAAGTTTATATATTTTTATATTATTTTATGTACAGTTAAATTTAAATATTTTTAATAGTTAAAATTTTAACTTAATATATATAATAATTATAATGTATTAATTATACATTAAATATATGTATTAAATTTAATTTCAATAATTAAAGGTGCCTAAATCCACAACTAGTATAAGCAATAGTAATCTTATATGTATATAAAATTCAACTAAATGAAGTGTCTCTGGAATACAATAACTTAAACCTGGAATATAATTGTTACCTTAACAAATATCAAATACTTGAATTATGTTAATAGTTATATTTAAAATAGATGAATTAAACATGCCGTTAAACTCGAAAGATGAATTGTCATAATTCTTGAAATTAAATTTTCTAATGTACACGTGAATTAGGTACGTTGATTTTGAATCGATCAATCAAAGAAAATGATGAAGGGCTATAAACATATTTGAAGGTCGGCCTAGTTTAGTTGTTAGTAGACAATTTTCACAACTTATGAAGTGTACCTAAAAGATAATAACTTAAACGTATAAATGTAGTGTAATAGTAGCTGAATTATATTGACTATTGTATTTAAAATAGATGAAATAAACAGAACGTTAACTTGAAAAATGAATAATTCTTAGAATTAGTAAGTTGATTTCGAATCAATCAGTTAAAGAACATGATGGACTATAAACACGTCTGAAGGTCGGGCCAGTTTATTCTTTCAAAATGAAAAGTTATACTTGGGACTCATGTCATTGCTCCAAGCTTGTAATTTTTCTTTCTTTTTCGTGCAAGAATATGGTAGCTTTTGTTCATTACATATGATTCTTAGACCAACATAGAATGATAAGCTGCATGCTCAATTGCAAAGATTCCGAAAATTTGTGTTACCAGGACTGACTAAGACACCGATCAAGAGCTTACGAACAGTAATTCTTGTAACCACCAATCTGTAGCTGAAGTACAAGATAAAGGAAGACATAAAAATTCTTTCACACACAATTTGGAGTTTACATTTCTTCATGAACTTGTTTAGCACAGACAGGAGCTGGAAAATATAGTTTGGCATTTGTTTATTGGCAGAACATAGTACATCCACCAGCAAGTGTGATAGGCAGCATTTAGAAATATTTCAAGTTCATGCCTTGCAGACTTTCCGAGGTGTGTTTGCGAACTTCCATAACCCATTCCTCACATTCTCATAATCTCTGTCTCCTGCTACGTCTTCTATGGGTACAGCACTTGAAATTTCTTTGACATCCTCTTTTGTAAGTTTCACCATTAGGGAGCCAATGTTCACATCTAAGTTCTTAATCTTAGTTGTCCCTGAAAAAGAAAGCAAATCAACAGGATAATATTGCCAGCTATATCATCTAGATCAGCTATGCATTGAAACAGCTCTATCTACTTTTCCAAGGCACCAGCATTTACAATTGCGGAACTTTTTTTTCCTTTTGTGGAGGGAAGTAGAAAACAAAACCAATCCATGTTACTGAAGACAGGAAAGAACTCACTCACCAGGAATAGGTACAACATCATCTCCTTGTGCAAGAAGCCATGCCAAGGCTAGTTGCACGGGAGTGCATTTGTGCTTTTTGGCAAGGTTTTCTAGGCGAGTATAAATATTTTTGTTCTTCTCCAGGTTCTCTCCCATAAACCGTGGATGCCAGTTCTTATTGAACATATCACATGGAAAATTTTGATAACTATTAGGATAAATAGAATCTGAATCTTAAATGGAATTCAGAAAATGTAGTGTCTTCAGAAAAATTTTTGTACAATCACTAACCATGAAACAAAAAGATCGGCACAAACATTGATGAAAAACATACCAAATAGCTATCGGCAGGCAAACTTTCCACAACAGCTTTGCCAGCAAAAAATCCATGACCAAGAGGACTGTATGTTACTATTCCAATGCCAAGCTCCCTGCATACTTAAATGCATCAAGACGGCAGCCTCACATTCTGGAAGAACGTATTATAACATATAGGATTTACAGCAACACTAAGGAGAAAGAACAAATCAACAACCAAACATGAATATCTAAAGCAAATTAAGATAAAAAAGGTGTAAGTGCATATAATATCTATTCAATTTAAGGATTTACAAAATTCTATATCCATAGACATTAGATATAAGATATAAGGTTCCAGATAGTAGACTGGCTATTTAATATGTAATATTAAAAAGGGAGAATGTCCATTACCTTATGTTTTTTGAGCTAATGCTCCATTATCCCTTATATTTTCTTTAATATTCCATCACTTCCTTGAATTCCGATTTTACCTTTCAATATTTCAAATATTTTAGATTTTACTATTTTGTAAACCAATTAAACTGAAGGGTGAAATTGGAAAAAAATAATAGGGGTGATGGGGTATTAAAAAAAATATAGAAAAATAATAGGGTATTAATTCAAAAAATAGGGGGTAATGAACATTTTTCCCGTTAAAAAAGAAAGGTTTTAGACGGAAATGATTAATTTGTGATTATACGCTCTTCAAAGTTTTATAGGAGAAAAGACTAATGTTTTTACCTGCAAAGCGGTACTATCTCCTCCTCAATATCACGAGTCCAGAGGGACCATTCCATTTGCACAGCTGTGATGGGATGAACTGCATGTGCCCTCCTAATAGTGTCAGGGCTGGCCTCAGATAATCCAATGTACTTGATTTTTCCCTCTTCCACCAGCTTCTTGAGTTCACCAATCTGAAATCTTTGAAAAGATATTTAGTTTCTAATACATTGATATGAGGTACTGCATGCTAAAAGAGGAAAAAAATTACTCACAGTGTCCTCAATGGGAACTGATGTGTCTACTCTATGCTGATAGTACAGATCTATGTATTCCACATCAAGTTTCTTTAAGCTAGCTTCACAACATGAGCGCACATACGCAGGGTTACCCTTCGCGACAAGACCAGTAGGTCCATATCCTGCAATGCCAAACTTTGTGGCTAGTTGTATTTTTTCTCTTGGTAACTGCTTCAAGGCCTGAAAGATGTGAACTTTTTCTATTTAACTTCAAAAATTTCTAACCATGACTGCAGTCCCACAATATCTCAACGTTTGCAAAAGTTGCTCTATATATACCAGTTTGTTAATGGTTAAACATAAACAAGACACCTTTTATTATCAACCAGTTATTATGAGTAAAAGTAGTTGAAAACTTGAACTGTTTCTAATAAGCAATTAGATAAATTCACAAAGAGACATGCACCTTTCCAATCAGTTCTTCACTTGTTCCATAAACATCCGCTGTATCGAAGAAAGTGACTCCCTTAGTAAAAGCATACTTTATGATTGAGATTCGATCTTCATCTGAGACAGGAGAACTATATGATGTACTACATCCAAACCCCAGTTTTGAGACCTATAGAAGCAAACAAAATCAGAGGAAAAAAAAAAGTAGACAGATCATCAGGGAAAAAAGAAAGAAAAATGGAAAAAATATGGAATCCTTCAATTACTATTCACAATTTGAGATCAAAAGAGTTTCGATATATAACTAATCCAACGAATGATGTAGCAACAATACATAGTTTTTATTATCTATCATAAAACTTCTTGATGCATGTCGAAAATTTCTTAAGAGTCTGGAAAGAAATGGACACGGGGTACTTACCTCAAGTCCTTGGCTGCCGAGTTTCACTCTTGGTACATGGATCTTCTTGTCTTCTGCCATCTTTCAAGCTGCAGCTAGCTTCGATTTCTTTGTTTCAGTTTTGCCTGTGTCTCACAGAATGTAGTTAGTCCAGCTTCGGCCGATTTAAGTAGAAGACAATAACTACAACCTTGTCTTTGACCGTTGTTTATGGAAGAGATGAATCAAGTTGACCGTTGTTTCTGCGACTAGACTTAAGAGGTACAACCGTATGCACATTGTCATGTACTTATTTAATCGAGTAGGTGAGTTTCTAATCGATGAGATAGAAAATGATCAAATGGCTATAAACATGTTTGAAGTTGGGTCAGTTTATACTCGCAAATTATGCAATTGCTCTAAGCAACTTATTTCCACGTCTCTTTATCGTGCAAGAGTATTCTACTTTTGTAATAGATTCAACCATAAGAAATTATGCAACATGCAATTAATATTGAATATTATTATGACCAACTAAGCTTCATTTAGAATTTTCTCAAGTTATTATTTATTTGTATTCACCTTCTATTTTGCTGCTTGTTCAAGACAGAGCATTTCGTCTCCGTTCATGTTGAGATGTAAGAATTAGTAGATTACTGATTCTCTGAAGTTGCAATGAGCAATTGCTGTAGTGTAACCTAGTTAAGTATCTCATCAATGCGAATTTTACAAAGTTTTTGATGCTTTTAGTTACTGAATGGGGATGTGCACGAACAAAATAATAATATGTTTGAGATTAAGTTTACATTTATTCGTCAGATGGTTTAGCACTAGCTCATAAATATTTTGGCATTTGTCTGCCCTGTATGCACAACATATTACATCCCAACACCAATTGAGATGTGCATCATCCAGAAATATATGAAGTTCAGACATCGCTGTCTTTTGGAGGTGTGTTTGTGAACTTCCATGTCAATTTCTTCATGCCATCGTAGGCTCTGTCTCCTGCTACCTCTTCTATGGGTACAGCAACTGAAATTTCTTTGAGATCCTCTTTTGTAAGTTTCACCATTAGGGAGCAAATATTGTCATCCAAGTTCTTAATCTTTGTTGTCCCTAAAATCAAGAGGAAATCAACAGTAAATAATATTGCCAATATCATTGCTATAGGATGCATTTTAAAACAACTATTTATGTTTCCTTAAAGCACCACAATACCTTATTACTACTCAAAGGTTGTCTATCTTGAATGACTTTTTAATGCTCATTGATTCTCTCAAACATCAACATTTAACGACTGCAAATGAAGACAGGAAAGGAAGTTACTCACCAGGAATTGGCACAACATCATCCCCTTGTTCAAGAACCCACGCCAGTGCTAGTTGTGCAGGAGTGCATTTATGCCTTTTTGCAATATTTTCTACACGAGTATAAATGTTCTTGTTCTTATCTAGGTTCTCTCCCTTGAACCGAGGATGCAGGGCCTTGTAAAAGGGTTACATGGAAATTTTAATAATTTTAAGGATAAGTAGAACATTAATCTTAAAAGAAATCAGAAAACTAGTGTCTTTTTGAAAAAAGCATCATGCAATCACTATAACTATGAAACAAAAGGATGATATTAAGTATGAAAGAAAAACATACCAAAGAGCTATCCACAGGCCAATTTTCCAAAACAGCTTTGCCACCAAAAAACCCACGACCAAGAGGACTGTATGGAACTATTGCAATGCCAAGCTCCCTGCACACTCAGATGCGTCAAACCAGCAGCTACATATGTCTGAAGAACATATAGGATATGCAGGCACACTAAGAAGTAAGGACACTTCAACTACCAAACACGAATATCTAACGCAACTGCATGTAAAGAAGGTATATGTCCACAGAAAATCTATTCAAGTATAGAATTTACAAAATTCTAAATCTCATGAGCATTAGATACAAGATATAAGGTTCTAGACAGGAACGATTATACGTGCTTTGAAGTTTTATAGAAGAAATGACTAATGAGGAATGCTTTTACTTTAATTTGAACAAACCTGCAAAGTGGTACTATCTCTTCCTCAAGATCGCGTGTCCATAGGGACCATTCCATTTGTACAGCTGTGATGGGATGAACTGCATGTGCTCTCCTAATTGTGTCTGGGCTTGCCTCAGATAATCCAATGTACTTGACTTTTCCCTCTTCCACTAGCTTCTTGAGTTCGCCAATCTACAATTGAAAGAAAAGAAATATACCTTATAAGACATTGAAATGGGGTAATATTGCTTAAATTTTCAATATTGCAATTGATGATGAAAGTTTACATTTGAAGAGGTACAGCTAAAAAAGGGCAAGAACTACTTACTGTGTCCTCTATGGGAATCGATGTGTCTACTCTATGCTGATAATACAGATCAATGTATTCCACATCAAGGCGTTTCAAGCTGGCCTCGCAACACGAACGCACATACTCAGGGGTACCCTTTGCAATAACACCTGTAGGTCCTGATCCTGCAATTCCAAACTTTGTGGCTAATTGTATTTTTTCCCTTGGCAATTGCTTCAATGCCTGAACGGTGTAAACCTTTTCTAGTTAACTTCACCAAACTCTGACAATAAGTTCCATCCTAATACTATGGTATCCTCAATGGTGAGCAAAAGTAACTGTCTACCATTTCCTCAACAATGAAACATAGAGAAAACACTAGTATAAAGATATTTAAGTAAGATTGTGCTTCTTTCTATAGCAATCAGTTATGAGTAAAATTACTCAAAAATTTGGGCCTATTTTAAATAAACAACTTCAATAAATTCACGATAGAGACAAACGTGCACCTTTCCTACAAGAACTTCATTGGCATTTGATCCATATACATCAGCTGTGTCAAAAAAAGTGACTCCTTTATTGAAAGCATACTTTATTATTGAGATGCCTTCCTCTTCTGGGAGAGGAGCATTATAAACTCCACTTAGACTCATGCATCCAAAACCCAACTTCGAGACCTGTATAAACGAACAAAATTACAAAAATATAGATTATTAGGAAAAACGAAAACTGAAAATAAAATATGTAGCTCTTTGAACAATTTCATAGGGTTACATTGTATTTCACTTATACATAACTCTTAATTGTGTCTATCACTTAATAGTGCCATTTTGAAAATATCAATGATAATGAATCACCTTTCCAAATACCAATAAATTGCAACAAGCACTAAGCAAAGTTGGTAGCATGATCAATTATATATGATAGCAATAGCATGATCAATCTATCTAACACAATTCTCTTAGTAGCCCGGAAACTCAGTCATCGGTCGGTCCCAGAATTTTAGGTGACAACAAAATATTTCCCACAATCCCCGAAAAGGGGGGAAAATGAATTTAACAAAATAAAAAATTACTAAGAGAATTTCCTAAGGGTCCGAAAAAAATTGGATTTACCTCAAGTCCTTGGGTGCCCAGTTTCACTCTTGGAACTTGGATTTTCTTCTCTTCTGCCATATTTCAGTGCGCAGCCTAGTCTTCTTTGTTTTCAGACCCTCACTCAGATAAAAGGCTATAAACATGTTGGAGGTGCGACCCAGTACACACTTTTAATATTTAAAAGAATTAAATGCACCAGCCGGGAATCGAACCCGGGTCTGTACCGTGGCAGGGTACTATTCTACCACTAGACCACTGGTGCTTGCGTGCTAAAATTTCGGAAATATTTTAAAAGAAGTCAGGGGTTTTGCAGACCATGCCGTCAGATTGTACAAGTTTTTGGTGGGCTACTTTGGTATATCTGAAGCTCGTGAAAGAGCTCATGGATACAAATTTAACCCTGTATACGGACTATTTCTATGAAACAAATCCGGGGAAATTGAGTAGACAAAAATTTATAGCAACTTGAATTCAAGTTGTAACCAAGCAAAAGTTCAAACTGGCCCTGCTAAATTAATATATATATAATAGATCATACTGATTATGAGAGTAACAATCAAATTGTTCAGCATGAAATCATGTACTAGCTTGCACACATATTTTAGCACCTAACACAAGGGAGAGAGGCAGCATCTATAAATATTTTACTTTCAGCTCTTGGAGTCCTTTGGAGGTGTGATTGCGAACTTACACAATAAAGTCTTCGCTACTTCTAAGGCTCTCTCTCCTGCTACCTCTTCTATGGACTATGGGTACAAGATAAGAAATTTCTTTCAGATAATATAGCAGATTCTGGATTTTTCTTATTGCTGCTCAAAGCAAGGTTATTTATTGTAGATTAACTTTCTTAGGTTATCAGCTCTTTCAAATGAGAACATAAACTATTTGATGGAAACACAAAAGGAAGTTACCAGGGATGGGTACAACATCATCCCCTTGTTCGAGAACCCATGCCAGTCCCAGTTGAGCAAGCAGTAGTGCATTTGTGCTTTTTGGCGACATTTTCTATGCGAAAATAAATGTTCTTTTTCCTGTGCAGGTTCCCCGCCATGAACCTAGGATGTGAGGGCTTATAAAACAGATTACATGAAAAATTTTAATCAGTTTTATAATATATAAAACATTAGTTTTAAATGAAACTAGAATAGTATAGTATTCTTTCTGCTAAAATTTCATGCAATACTGTCTTATGAAACAAAAAGGACGGGTACAAAAATTGATGAAAAACGTACCGAAAAGCTATTTTCAGGTAAACTTTCCACAACAGCTTTAATGCATAATTAATCCACTCAGCCCCGTACATCCAAACCCCAACTTTGAAACCGGTAAAAGCAAACCAAATCGTAGAAAACAAATTATCCCGAGCCTTTCAATTACAACAAACAAAATATATTAAACTAGTATTAGAAATGGGTATTTAACTCAAGTCCTTGGCTACCCAATTTCACTCTTGGAACTTGGATTTTCTTGTCTTCTGCCATATTTCAATTAGCTGAGCTTTGTTTTGCTCTATTTCAGTGATTTTCCAGTAAGTAGTTCAGTGGAGCTGAAAGAGCCCGCATAATATCCATAGCTAGGGAGGAAGAGTCTTGAAGCAAAGTTTGACTGTAAAATTTATAAGAGAGGACAGGACAAATTTATTTCTATTTTTGAGGTTCTAAAGAAAAGATAGACATCTCAACACAACTGTCGCTACTATCGTAAGTACCCCTTGTATCTATTTTTTTAAACAAAATATAATTTTCCTCGACAGACTCGATTTTGCTTGCTCCACGAGGCTATAGTAGGACAAGATGAAATTTGCTCGATTATCTGCAATATATTTTAGATAAGTTAACAAAATAAAGGATTTACACATGATTTGATCGATAACAGTAACTAATTCTTTTATTTATTTATTTATTTGACATAATTATTTGCGTTGTTATTAATTAGTTGAAGAAAGTTTGGGCATTAACATTGAAGATAAACTGGTACAAACCCCTGTTTCATTTTTGGAAATTTGTACTGGGAATAGCCTTAGATTGGATACATCATATTAACTACACAATATGTGTATTATTCTATTTATTGAAACTAACAGCAGTAATTCCCTCCATTGTTACAGAATCTCCCATTTCTCCCTTTTGCAGTTGTCTCAAGAAAAGAGCTTGGTGTCCCCTTTGCAAGATTCTGCATTTATTTTAAGCCAATTTAGTAGCCGGAGGACTTTTCGTTAGTGTGTTTGCTAACTTCCAGGAGCAGCGGATGAAATTATCGGTAATTCTGTCCACTGGCACATCCTTGCTGGGTATCACAGCTGAAATATCTTCTAAATCTTCTTTTCTCAGCTTCACTTTCAAAGAACCAATATTGTTGTCAATATTTTTATTCTTAGTTGTCCCTGCAAAAATATTGAGCAGATGATCATAAATCTAAATCTCCATCCGCCTCTATTTTACTTGGATTCTCATGAAGTTCGTGTAAATGCTAGTTGGTTTGAGCAATGCATAATAAGAGAAGGAAGAGTTTGACTAACCTGGAATTGGTACTACATCAGCTCCTTGACGAAGAATCCAATTAAGTGTAAGTTGTGCAGGTTTGCATTCATGCTTTTCTGCTAGCTTTTTCTTACACGAATACAAGATCTTGTTTTGGTCAATGTTCTCTCCTGTAAACCTGGCATGTGATTTCTGAGTAGAGGAGTTGAGCTAAGATGGCTAAACCTGAAGGAAAATTTGGTAAAATTATGTAACTAGATGAAAATTCCATACCAGGACACTGCTTGCAGGCACACTTTCTAGGACAGCTCTGCCACCAAAAAATCCCCTGCCAAGAGGAATGTATGGAACTGTTCCAATTCCAAGTTCTCCTGTAAACCTTGAAGTCGAATTCATAAATATGAAAATGGTAACATAAGAATTTCAGAGTGTAAAGAAACCTGCAAAGTAGGACTAATTCATCCTCGATTTTACGTGTCCAAAGTGACCACTCCATTTGTATGGCAGTAATAGGATGAATTTTATGTGCCCTTCTTATAGTATCAGGGCTAACTTCAGATAAACCAATGTCCTTAATCTTCCCTTCTTCTACCAACTTCTTAAGTTCTCCCATCTGATAACAAGAAAATGTACCATTAGGCAAATTTAAAGACAAAATCTGCTAATGGATTAACAATTAGTGGCATTGACAAGAAAAACAGAAATGATGCAACATAACTTACAGTATACTCCATAGGTACAGTCGTGTCAATTCGATGCTGATAATAGAGATCAATGTATTCCACATCTAGGCGCCTCAGGTAGCCTCACAGCAGGCACGGACGTATTCAGGGCTACCATTTATTATAACACTGCTTGAATCAAATTTGACAACACCAAATTTTTTGGCTAATTGGACTTTCTCTCTTGGCAGCTGCTTCAAAGCCTGAAATTAAGATGCATAAATTACTAGAATCTGTAAGTATCGAGGAATGTCATTGAGATTCAGAAATGAAATCTATCAATATTAAGCAGTTAGTCATTTACCTTTCCAACCAGAATTTCATTGGCATTGACTCCATAGATATCTGATGCATCAAAGAATGTGATCCTATTCTCATATGCATGCTTGATGATTGACAAGCCAAGTTCTTCAGGGACAGGATCATTGTAGTTTCCGGTCAGGCCCATGCAGCCAAACCCCAACTTTGACACCTTTAAAGACAACGGATATTATTACAAGATTTGATCAGATTCAAGGAATCACACAAAAACATTTCCCTGAAATGAATTATATACCTCAAGCCCTTGACTCCCCAGTTTCACTCTTGGAATCAGGATTTGTTTGTTCTTCGGCCATTTTCTTCAAACCTGTTGTTGGCTTGAGACTTGTATCAGTATGCGGAGAGATGAGAGGCATAGAACTGATATATATATATATATATATATAAAAATGAAATATTAAATGTTATGTCCCGAAGATTGAATAAATTTATTCTTTGAATAATCTTTTCCCAAATTAATTAATGCGAGTTATACATATTCTATTATATCAAAGACCAGTTATACTTAAACTCTTGGCCATTGTTGTGCTTTAATATAAATAATCGGTAACACTTGATGTATGCGATGACGATTGCTACCATTCCTGGAAACAGTTTGGCAGAACTACTTTCCAAAATCTTCTTATTGCACTTTCAGCGATTGATATAAATGACAGTTGCAATTTATTTTTTCATTTCTTAGCTCAAAATTTTTCTTCTACAAATCCAACTACTGTACATATAGAACTTGAAATGACTGCGTTGACTGAGAGAGGCAGGACAGAATAGAATAGGAATCCTGAGACGGTGGGACACTTAAAAAGTCTGTATATTATTCTTAATTTGTAGGTAGCCAGGTACGTCATTGATTATGTCCTTATGTACGCCGCCATTAATCAAAAGATAGACCATCCACACCAAAATTCAATCAGATTTATGGTCCTATATAAACAAGCCCAGACATAAGTGCTTCTAGCTCCCATGGACCGCGCTCAAAGAAAGAAAGATGCAAGGCAAATCCAGCCCCAACATATCAAAAGGAAATAATTTGAGGATTACTCATTAAATTTACTTGGACACCAATGTTAATAGGGCTAATTGTATAACCATATAAGAACAGCAGGTTTTACATAAATAAAAGTAATATTAATCCCACCAGCTGCTTAATTAATTACTGGTGACAATGAGGGCTGCACCTGCACCATCTATGATTGTCTGTACTTACTTTAATGTGTTAAAGATAAAGATAACTACATAATTAAAGACATAATTGATCTCTTAGTTGGAGACATATATAACCCCATTCGCGAAGCTTAATTCCAGTATCTCTTAATTTCTTAAGGTTCAAGAAAAAGCCGATAACTTTGGGCAACGAATCTTCTTATTCTTATTAAATATATGATAATTGTTGCCTTTCACAAGCAAATTTTTTATAAATTTATTCAATTTTTTCTTTAAGAATTGGTTCTAAAGTTAGGGTGATCCTTATAATATTTTAAGATTTATGAAAACCTTAATGATTACAACATATCATGATACCAACATATTTTAAATAATTATATTATTTAACTAAATGGTTAGGTATATAATCATTGTAATAATATGAAAGTTAAACATATTTTAAAGTGAAATAATGTCTTAAACTAGTTATGTGTATTAAAAAATCCATAAATTTAAGAACTTGTTCAAAATTAAAATAGTGTAAATTCTTAAATTTATCGATTTTTTGAAACACATAACTAAAATAGAAAATAAATAAAATGTAAGTGATTGAAAAATTAATCGTTAAGTAAAAATTTTATATAAGATTGATCCCTTAATTTAAGAGTAAGTAATAGTGATCATCCTTTAGTGAAGCAGTGATGTGATGAATTGTTCGAATAATTACAGCTTAAGAGCTCAATGATGACAACATACAATCATTAACGCAGCAATTAATGCTACTTTGGGCTATCTAATGATTCTGGTTTATGCTTATTTATTTTCAATAAATTAAGAGTAATCTTCAACTTCTTTGTATAATTAATCAAACAACTAAATTATATTTAAATGCTTATAACACCGAGTCACATGTCATGCAAGAGTCAATATATATATAGCTTAGGAAATGATTATTCCTATTTTTAAGCACAATTAATAAACGAAAAAAAAGTCTTTATTAATTTAATATTGTACAATAATAAATATCAAATATTAATAAAAATAATTTTGACTAAATATTAAAATTTATTTTTATGGTTACGTGAAAGTTAATGATACTTGCATATAAAAACAGTGCAATTTTAAGTCATTCAGATATAATCTGAATGGTGAAGATGACGTTCCCTGCATAAGGAAGGAACGACTTTGACTAACAAAGGTGATAGGGCTCTCTCCATAATTTGTAGGGTTTTTCATTACAAATATAAGTAGATATTCTTTATTTAAAGGACAGACACGGTACAACATGTATGAAGATATTTAAATTGAGTCTCTCTAAATTTTAATAAAAACCTGATCTACAATATATCAATAAATATAATATTATAATATTAAAAAAAAATAATGCAATGCCATTCGAAGGTGATTGGACGTCGCAGGTTGAAAGGGTCAATATTGTTTTGATGTTTTCTACTCTACTTTTTTTATAACCAACGATGAATATTGAATTCATATCTTCGAGCGATAAATTGCAAAATCAGAGAAAAGGTTGCGAAAATTCTTCTAAACATATATATATATATATATATTCTAAAATCCACTACACAATCTATAGATTAAATAAAATAAAATAAAAATGAACAAATAAATTAAAGCAGTAAGTCCAAATCAGAACAACTTTAATAAAAGTACATATGGCTAGCGCATATGTTTATTAATTAATTGCGAAAGTCGGTTGGATAAATATACAACTTTAGCGGTTACCTAATCCTTGGCTATTATTATAGCTAAAGCTATAGCTGGACGTCTATAATGTATAATTGACATCTTATGTGTAACAAGCACCAATCAAATTCCTAAGTTGGCCAGCAGCATTATAGAAATTGTTTCCCTTTTTCTTTCGAAAAGACAAACTTATGTCATCACCCTATAACAAACTAATTAAAGTTCATTTCATGTAATATGCATCTTTATTTATATCTAAAACATCTACAAGTAAATACGCAACGTTACATCATCATCACTTAATATGCAACTATATATTTTCTTTTAGTAAGTTGAAATGTATAGTCTTTATATAAATTAGTTCTGTTAATTTTCATACAATATATAGATGTATCGACTCATAACTTTATAAAACATAACACTATAAACATAATATGACGCAACATAACTTTGTTGTAATGGGCAATAGTGAAGCTTATATATAAATAATAGGCAACATCTATGAAACTTATGTATGAAAATTGGTCCCCATGTATATTTAGTGTTTTATTTTGGTGTTGTTGATGCTTACCTTACAGACGAACAAAAAAGGACAAGAGAGAGAGAGAGAGAGAGAGAGAGAGAGAGAGAGAGAGAAGGAGAGGGCATATGAAAGAGTTAACTCATCCAACTAAAGTTTATTAAAAATAAAATAAAATAAAGAATTAAAGACTCTCGGGAAATTTAGAAACTTTCAATAAGCTGTCTGCATGTGGAGGATTAGGCGTGACTATATTCAATTGCCTTCTTTTTGGACCACATGCAACTTTTTCTCCCTTCTCTACTTTTCATCTCCTAATTTTTGCTTTTTAATTTTCAGTTCCCAGTCTCTAACATGCAAGAATATCGTAAAATTACCAAAATGACTTAAACCAAAAGCACGTCCTGTCTCAGCTGCTTTTTATATCATTGAAAATTTCTTACCGTACTCTTATTACCTTGCAAAACTCTATTTCCAGGTAATTTCACATGAGACAACCAAAAAAAAAAAAAACCCTAGTAAGATTGGAATTAGCAAATGAAGCACCCAGGGATAGTAGAAATAAAAGTCATCTACTCATCTTTAATTCCTCTCTATTTATATCTCCTCATCCACTCTTCCCTACTAAACCTTCAACCACACCCAGATGGAGACAACGAAGAAGAAGCAGAAGAAGAGAATTTCTGATTTCGAATTAATACTCCGCGCCAACCACGATTGAAAAAGATTACAATCATCGTTTGCGTGCACCAGTGGCAGTTGAAGCTGCCAGCATGATCTAAGCTTTCCTTAATTTCCGTCGTCTAGGAGAGTCTAGATCATGTGGCAGTTTCACCTGTTGATGGGAGCATGATCAGAAACCCTTATTCTTTCTTCTTCTTTGGATCATTTCCGACGACCCATTAGGGTTTTCCCCTAGAAAAAAGGTAGTAACTTATTTTTCATTTAATTATTTTCATGTGGGTAGTCAATATTCTAGTTTATATATCTCAATACCCAATTCTGTGATTACATATTCTACATGCTTACTTTATAGCATTGTTTCTTCGGTGGTATTTGGGTTGTCTTGTTTGTCTTTTGTGTGTCAAGAGTTCTGTATGTGGAGAATCTTATTAGCAGGTGTGAGATGTTGTTAGGGTTTTAAGTGACAGAATTCTCTGTGATCTTAACGCAGTTGATGCTTTTGAGATCCCTCTCCTCGTGGCTTGAGGAAAGTGCTTTCGTATTGTCTTTCTCTAGTCTAGTATTATTGTTTATGCCAATCCATTTCGTACATCCAATCTTTTGTTTGCTTGTGATTTGATCTGTTCGTAATTCTATATTCCTTTTGTTTTTAAAGATTTGATTTCATGAATTGGGATCCAATCAAATTGTAGATCTATCTCAGAGGTTAACAAAATAATTAAAATTATAAAAAGTACAATTGGGATCATCGTTTTTAAATTGAAATAACTCTAACTTGGTATTCATCATGAAGCAAATGCATGTGTAGAAGATAGAAGAGGGAAAGAAACCTTATATATCTCGCATGAAATTATAAAGAAAGTGGTGGATCTGGCGGAGAATGAAATGAGAGAGCTTAAATTTTTTCTGGTATATGAACATACAACTTATAGCTAGCTAGGATTAACTAAGAAATGATCAAGCAAGGTTAATTAAGAAAACTACATATCATCACACATATATTCTCTTGGCATCTACATCTCTCTCTATATCTGTATATATATATATATATATATATATATATATATATATATATATATATAGAGAGAGAGAGAGAGAGAGAGAGAGTGGCTTAATTTCTACATGTGATGGCTGGAAAAATATACTGTTGTCTCGTCGATTGTGTTTTAATTGCAACACATGCTTATTTAGCTAGAACAAAAAATTCTTCTAGATTGGCAGTACTTGTCTTTTAAAGGTCGAAGCATTAAAGATTATTTCTAATTAGGTCAAATGAATTATAGCAGATAAAAACATATTTATTCTTAGCTTAGCTTGCTGGTCCATATATACTGACTATTATTTATTTAATTTCTTTGTAGAAAGTACACCAGATATATATATGTGCCTTCTGATAAGTGTCAAAATCTTGACTGATTAAATAGAGTCTATATATAATGTTCCTTGTATATATGGTAGAACAGTCAAACATCTACGGCATGAAAATGTTATGCCATTGTTGCCTAACTTCCATGACATATTTTTTCAATATATTCTGCTATCCCAAGCTATAAATATATTTATGACTTGGGTTATATATAATAAAAAGAACATTATTATTACCATTACTAGATACTAACAGAAAGACGTGAAGAGATGCACAATATATACGACCTACATATATTATTATACATACTTAATTAGCCTATATAGCTAGCTAGCTTATTTGTGGGTAGAATTGAAGTAGAAGATACAGTTGAGAATTTTATTCCTATAAATTAATATATGTATATATGTAGAGACTGTTGAATTAAGTTTTGTTCTCATATATATATATATATATATATATATATAATTAGTTCTAGTTTGGAAGGTAGCTCAATTTGGGCAAGAGTTCAACTAACCTTTTGAAGATTCAGTAATAACCCACGTCACCAATTCGATCGGTTTCTTACACTCTGAACAGAGTTTCAATTTTAATTAATTTGACATGATCATATGAATTCTGTGTTATCAGGAGTAACACATGTATGCCTGCTGCCCCGCCTTTAAGGTACCTTCATGCCCGGATTAATTTTCTTGGTACAATTTCTTCCTCATATATATATATATATATATATGTATATAATTATTAATTAATGTGGGGAGGGTTTCCAATCAAAATTACTTGGTGAACAATTTATATATATACACATGTATATGGATAGATAGAATCCCATCATCAAATTTATTATTTTTATCTAAGTTCAAAGTATTTTTTCATTTCACCTCGTCGACCGATCCTTCTCCCTCTTCATACAAAATAAAGAGTAATAGTTTAATTTAAAATAATTAAATTTACGATCACCTAACATTATTTGTCTCACAACAAGTTTTTATTTTTATTTTTCCAACTCTTTATAGTTCAAATGGAAGAATTATGTTATTTATGATCAATATTATTATATGTTTTTTCAGTATAATAATTTTCAGTCAAGAATCAACTAACAATATATAAACCTTTAAATTATTTCAATTATGTTACAATTCCACAATCATATTTTGATATAATATTGAATCATGGAAGATATTCATGGTAAAGAATAATATTATGGCCTAGTATTAGTTTTTCTTAATTTTTTATATTATTATTTTTATTATTATTGAATGGTTTTTGAATAAAATGTATACATACCAAACTTCTATTTATTGCAACCCAATCCATATCATCACTAAAGCGGGTTTACAAAATAAAATGAGATGGGCCGGTCCAGGCTCAGGGTTAAGGGAGGTTGGGCTGGGATAAGTGTAACATGAATCCACAAAAAGGAATTCATCAAAGTCTGGTTAACCCTGATGCCCTTCGATTGGGAAAGAAGATCAAATGTTTGCCTGCAACTCGATTACGGGGGTAGTAGGATGGTCTGTAGAATCTATCAAATCGGAAGAAGATAATAATAGCAGGGTAACGTGGGCCGGTTTATTCTTTGGTTGAAAAAAGAGATGCACCAGCCGGTAATCTGCAGGGTACTATTCTACCACCAGACCACTATTGCTTGAATGGCATAATGACGGGCATTATTCTTCTATCTCAAAATCAAGACTCTGGTGTTTTCTTATATCACTTCCGACTGTGCCTTAAGATCCTGCATTTATTCAATCGGTTACCTGGTCTATCTTAAGCTAATTAAAGAGCTCATCTATACAAATTTAAAAACTGTTTAAACACTACTTCTATGAGAAAAGTCGAGTGAAATTTGTTTCAATCCAGAATTAATTTGGATCTTGGAATCTTATTTGAAATCATGCAGTAGAGCTTGTACACATATTTTGGCATCTATCTAACTTTATTTGCATGCATATATTGTTGCATCCAAACACCAAGTGAGGTAGCTAGGCAGAAGCATCCATAAATATTTTACTCTCAGTCCTTGAAGCCTTTCGGAGGTGTGTGTTTGCAGCAAACTTGGACAATACATGGCTAAGGTCTAAGGCTCTCTCTCCTGCTACCTCTTCTATGCGTGCACAGCATCGGCAATTTCTTTCAGATCCTTTTTGTTAAGTTCCACAGTCAAGGAGCCCATGTTGTGATCTAGGTTTTCAATCTTAGTTTTCCCTGAAACCCAAAAAGTAAATAATATGCAACAATATCTGGCCTTTTTCTATCACCACTCAAAGGGCTATTCATTATAGATAACTTTCCTAGGTACGTAATAATCAGTTATATATTTCAAATGAAATGAACTCGTAAACTGTTGATGGAAACTCAAGAATAAGGAAGGGACCAGAAATGGGTGCAACAACATCATCCCCTGTTAGAGAACCCATGCCAGTGCTAGTTGAGCACTAGTGCATTAATTTGTGCTTTTTGGCAAGGTTTGCTATGCGCGAAAATAAATGTTCTTCGTTCTTGTCCAGGTTCCCGTAGCTTGTAAAACAGATTACATCCTAAATTTTAATCAGTTTTATTATATATACACACACACACCCCCACACATTAGTCTGTCTTCTCCGAATAAAATTTCATATAATACTGTCACATATACGAAAGAAAAGGATGGGGAGTGGAACATCTTTGTCCCCAAAAAACCCAGGACAAAGGGGACCGTAAGGAACTATTCCAATCCCAAGTTCCCTGCATACGATTAAAAGCATCACATCAAGACGGAATTAGCCTCTCATATTAATTGCTGGAGAAAATATCAGAACATATGGTTTTTACAGCCGCACTGAAGACAGATCAACCCCCAAATCTAAACGTCTACAACAAATTGATACAACGAAGACATAGATGGAAACACATCAATAGGTCGTTAGACACTCTTCGAAGACATTTTAATGTCCACAGCAATCCAAATTGAACAAAACCTGCAAAGTGGTAGTATCTCTTCCTCAATATCATGAGTCCAAAGGGAACATTCATTTGCAGAATGGTGATGGAATATCGACGAATAGCATATGCTCTCCTGCCTCAGACTATCCAATATACTTCATTTTACTCTCTTCAATACCAGCTTCTTGAGTTCACCAATCTGTAATGACTAAAGGAATATAGTTTCTAACACATTCTATCAAGCTAGTAATTTCCACTAATTATTTTTTAGAAAATTTTAATATAAGAAAGTAGGGAATAACTCACAGTTTCCTCTGTAGGAACTGATCTGTCCTCTCTATTCTGCTAATAGAGGGCAATGTATTCGACATCAAGCCGCTTCAAGCTAGCTTCAAGACAAGAACGCACATACTCGTGTTTACCATTAATGATCAACCATTCCTACAACGAAAAACTTTGTAGCTAGTTGAATCTTTTATCTAGGTAGTTGCTTCAAGGCCTGAAAGGTCAATACTGTTGGGATAAATTAATATAAACTAATTTTGTCGAAGCACAATAATTACCTTATCCCCTCTTGCGTGAATCTAATAGAAACAAACAAATAGAGCAACAATCTTTGGCACAAAATCAATTCTTGGACAGCAACCACATCATCAACAAAATAACGATAACACAATCAATTTTAACGTGGAAAACCTCCCCAATGTGAGGAGTAAAAACCACAGGACCGTAGTCCACCCGAAAAATCTCCACTATAATCAAATAATGGGAATACACAATTTCTCTCTAATTAGAACTAGAGGTACACATCCACAATATTCTCAAGATCACACAATCTTGGCAAACAATCAAGTTTCACAAAGAAATTAGAGAGAGTTCAAGAAAAACATCACCATAATGGTGGCCTAACTTTCAACCACAAAATCTGGAGAAAAGGAGCTCTAAATCTGATCTCCACCATTCAGAATTTACTCCTCTGAATTAGGAAGCTGCTGGTAAAATTTCAGCTCAATCGGACCACGAATCGATTTCTGATTAGCCACTTGATCAAAACTGTCCCAAGTTTACTGTTCTGCCTCTCTCTAGACGATGAACAGTAACCGCCTCTCTCTCTAGGCGATGAATAGTGCCATCTCTATACGATGAGCAATACTTTCTCTCTCTAGGCGATGAACAGTGCCGCCTCTCTCTCTAGACGGTGAATAGTGCTCACCTCTCTCTTCTTAACTCACATATATATATGTTGCAGCAAAAAAAATACTAAACCCTACTTGAGAAAAGACTAAAATGTCCTTAAGTTAATTGGGCTTAATTACTGTTGAAGAGAAAATTTGGCCCATCTCCAAATAGGAGGAAACCCAACCCAATAAATCTCCCCCTTTCCGACTATATGGAGGGACTTGCCAATCCAACAATCGAACAACAAACTTCAAGCTTTTCTCTCGGAAGAGTCTTGGTTAACATATCAGAGGTATTGTGATTTGTGTGAATCTTTTCAAGTTCAAACATATTATCATTAAGTGCATCTCTCAACCAATGATATCTCACATCAATATGTTTTGATTTTGCATGAAAAGAGAAATTTTTACTCAGGTGAATTGCACTCTGATTATCACAAAATACCACATATCGCTGCTGCTTGAAATCAAGTTCCTGTAAGAACCTCTTCATCCACAACATTTCTTTGCATTCTTCAGTCGCTGCAATGAATTCTGCCTCTGTAGTGGAAAGTGCAACACATTTTTGTAGCCTTGATTACCATTATACAGCTCCACCTGAATGTGTCATCAAGTAACCCGTAGTAGATTTTCGAGTATCAACATCTCCAGCCATATCTGAGTCTGTATAGCCAACTAACACAGGTTCTCCACTTCCAAAAGTGAGTTTGAAATTGGAAGTAGCTTGAAGATATCTCATAATCCATTTCACTGCATTCCAATGCTCTCTTCCTGGATTGGATAAAAATCTACTAACAACACCAACTGCATGAGCTATATCTGGTCTTGTGCATACCATCGCATACATCAAGCTTCCAACTGCTGAAGCATAAGGAACTCTTTCCATGTCTTTTTTCTCTTTATCTGTTGTAGGGGACTGCTTGATACTTAACTTAAAGTGTGTAGCAAGAGGAGTACTAACCACTTTAGCGTTACTCATATTAAATGTAATGCTCCTGTGATATACACAACTTCTTGGCTGCTCTATCTCGATAAATTCGGATGTCAAGGATTTGTTTTGCTGGCCCTAAATCCTTCATAGTAAAGGATTTGCTCAACTGCTTCTTTAACCTGTCAATTCTAGAAGCATTCCTACCAACAATCAACATGTCATCAACATAAAGCAACAATATGATAAAATCATCATCAGAGAATTTCTGCACAAAAACATAATGGTCAGAAGAAGTTTTCCGGTAGCCTTGCTCCCCCATAACTGATTCAAATTTCTTATACCACTGTCTTGGTGTCTGTTTCAAGCCATAGAGGCTTTTCTTCAACTTGCACACATAGTCTTCTTTTCCTTTTATTCTGAAACCCTCTGGCTGCTCCATATAAATTTCTTTATCTAAGTCCCCATGTAGAAAAGCAGTCTTTACATCCATCTGCTCAACCTCTAAGTCAAGACTAGCCGCTATACCCAATACCACACGAATGGATGACATCTTGACAACTGGTAGAGAAGATTTCATCAAAGTCATCACCTTTCGTTTGGCTAAATCCCTTGACAACCAATCTGGCTTTGTATCGTGGTTGCGAGGTATGTTCTTCCTGTTTCACTCTGTACACCCATTTGTTTTTCAAAGCTCTTTTACCCTTAGGTAACTTTACCAACTCAAATGTGTGATTTTTATACAGTGACTTCATCTCATCTTGCATAGCATCAATCCACTCCTTCTTGTGTCCACTTTTCACTGCTTCTGCATAATATTCGGGTTCTCCCCCATCAGTTAGTAATACATACTCACTCATAGGATACCGTGTGGAGGGCTGTCGGTTTCTGGTGGATCTTCTGAGTGGAGCATCTAGTGAAGCCTCTGAAGTAGATGACTGATCCTGAACATCATCATCAACCCCAACTTGTGTATGAGTGTCAATATCACCTGTACCATGCTGGTCATCCAAGACTTCATCTGTAGGCTGTGTTGGAACATGTGTAGAAAGAACTGAATTCAAGTCTATCAACGCATCACTATACTGAGGCATTGCTTCTTTTAACTTCTCAATATCCTGTATAGTTTGGTCTTCCATAAATATAACATCCCGACTTCTTACAAGTTTCTTTTACACTGGATCATAAAACCTGTAGTCAAACTCATCTTGACCATAACCGAAAAATACACACTGTCTTGTCTTAACATCAAGTTTAGACCTCTCATCTTTGGGAATATGCACAAATGTTTTACATCCAAAGACACGCAAATAATCATAAGCGACATTCTTTCCTGACCAAACTTTATCTGGAACATCAAAGTCTAAAGGAACGCACGGTGTAAGATTCAATACATGTACAACTGTATTCAAAGCCTCCCCCTAAAAAGATACTGGCAATTGTGCTTGTGAAAGCAAACATCTCACTCTTTCAACTAGTGTTCTATTCATCCTCTCAGCTAGCCCATTTAACTGAGGAGTCTTCGGAGGTGTCTTTTGATGACGAATTCCTAACTGTCTGCAATACTCATCAAATGATCCAGAATACTCACCCCCATTATCAGTTCTGATGCACTTCAACTTCTTCCCGGTCTGTCTCTCAACTGAGGCCTGAAACTGTTTGAACACATCTAGTACTTGATCTTTTGTCTTCAATGTATAAACCCACAGCTTCCTTGAATGATCATCTATAAAAGTCACAAAATAGAGAGTACCACCAAGTGTTTTTGTTTTCATAGGGTTACAAACATCAGAGTGTACTAGTTCGAGTATACCTGATTTTCTTGAAGGTGGAGATGTCTTGAAGGTAATCCTAATTTGCTTCCCTGCCAAGCAATGAACACATTTCTTCAAAAATTCATTTTTCAACCAAGAAAGCCTATTCTTCTTGGCCAAAACATTCAAACCCTTCTCACTCATGTGACCAAGTCTTCTATGCCATAATTCAATTGTATCTTCATTTTTCACCGTATTGATGCTGCTGTATGCAATCTTTGCTTGCATAAAGTACAATGAAGAACATTTCTTTCCTCGAGCCACAACTAGAGAACCTTTGCTAAGCTTTCATTTACCACCATTAAAGTTGCTGGAGAAACCCTCATCATCAAGTTTACCTGTAGAAATCAAGTTCAAACGAATATCAGGAATATGCTTGACATTTTTCAGAAGTAACATCATGCCATTATTGGTCTCCAAGCACACATCTACCATGCTTATAACTTTAACTAAGCCATTATTTCCCATCTTAACATCTCCAAAATCACCGGATGTATAAGATGTAAAGAATTCCCTTCACGATGTAGCATGAATAGAGGCACCACTATCAATTACCAGCTGGTCTCAGGGCATATAAGGTTGACAACATCATCATCATACACACTAAGAAAGTCATCTGTAACAGTAACAACTCTATCATCATCACTGCTGTCATCATTTTTCTTTTCCTTTCCTTTATCCTTCTTGTTGTCTCGCTTGAGCTGTCGACAATACTTCTTTATATGCCCCTTCAAACCACAATGATAGCATTCAACATTGGCAAACTTGTTGGTCTTGCTTTTACTTTTATTTCTGTTCTTCGGACCTCTACTCTTACTCTCCCACTCTTTTCTGTGATTAAGATATTTGACTGTGAAGAACCTTGTGACTTTCTTCTATCCTCTTCATTCAGAACACTATTCTTAGCCAATTCCATGGTGATAATACCATTAGGAGCTGAGTTAGATAATGACATTCTAAATGTCTCCCATGAGTCCGGTAATGTGCCTAAAAGCCATAACCCTTGTACTTCATCTTCAAATTTGATGTTCATTCCAGCCAACTGATTAATGATTCCTGAAATACATTCAAGTGATATGTCATGGGTTTTTCCATCCCGATATTTCAAGTTCATCATCTGCTTTATGAAAAATAGTTTGTTGTTTCCGATTTTTCTGGCATAAAATTCTTCAAGCTTATTCCACAAAGAACTTGCATCTGTCTCTCCACTGATGTGATTCAAAACATTGTCATCTACCCATTGTCTGATATACCCACACACCTGACGATGAAGCAACTTTCACTGTGCATCTGTTTTATTATCGGGTTTCTATTTCTCAAACACGGGTAAATAATAATCTTTCACATATAAAAGATCTTCCATCTTTCCCTTCCATAAATGATAATTTGCACCATTCAAATTAACCATTCTACTTGCATTAGTTTCCATCATTCAACACAAGGCAGAAAACAAATATAACCAAAGCTCTGATACCACTTTGTTGGATAAACTAATATAAACCAATTTGCGGAAGCACAATAATTACCTTATCCCCTCTTGCGTGAACCTAATAAAAAACAAACAAATAGAGCAACAATCTTTGGCACAAAATCAATTCTTGGACAGCAACCACATCATCAACAAAATAACGATAACACAATCAATTTTAACGTGGAAAACCTCCCCAATGTGAGGAGTAAAAATCACGGGACCGTAGTCCACCCGAAAAATCTCCACTATAATCAAATAATGGGAATACACAATTTCTCTCTAATTAGAACTAGAGGTACACATCCACAATATTCTCAAGATCACATAATCTTGGCAAATAATCAAGTTTCACAAAGAAATTAGAGAGAATTCAAGAAAAACATCACCATAATGATGGCCTAACTTTCAACCACAAAATCTGGAGAAAAGGAGCTCTAAATCTGATCTCCACCGTTCAAAATTTACTCCTCTGAATTAGGAAGCTGCTGGTAAAATTTCAGCTCAATCAGACCACGAATCGATTTCCGATTAGCCATTTGATCAAAACTGTCCCAAGTTTACTGTTCTACCTCCCTCTATACGATGAACAGTACTTTCTCTCTCTAGGCGATGAACAGTGCCGCCTCTCTCTCTCTAGACGATGAATAGTGCTCACCTCTCTCTTCTTAACTCACATATATATATATATATATGTTGCAGTAAAAAAAAATACTAAACTCTACTTGAGAAAAGATTAAAATGTCTTTGAGTTAATTGGGCTTAATTACTGTTGAAGAGAAAATTTGGACTATCTCCAAATAGGAGAAAACCCAACCCAATAAATACGACAAAGAAAGTAAAATGTTCGCTTCAATCTTTAGAACTATCATATACGAACACACTTGACAAATTGACAAAAGATAGAAACAAGCAACTTTCCAAGCAGAACTTCATTAGTATGCGGTTCATATGTATCAATGAAAGTGACTCTGTTATTAATGAAAGCGTGCTTTATGATTGAGATGTCATCCTCTTATGAGACTGGAGAATTATAAGCTCCACTCAACCCCATACATCAGAACCCCTACTTTGAAACTTATAAAATTAAGCAAACAAAATCAGAGAAAACAAATAACCCAAGCCCTTCAATTACAATAAAAAATTAACTGACTCTCACGCCGAGAGTTCAAAGAAAAAATGTTGAACAAATTATTAGAAATGGGTATTTGCGTAGCGCAAGTCCTTGGCTACCGAGGAATATACATATAAAGTATGAAATGGTAGCCACCATATCTTTTTATGTATAATTTCTTAATTAGTCAAGAACATATAATAACGGAAAAGGAAGATGATATGAAGGCACTAAAGATCGATGCTTTAATATTGTACTGGAGGCAATGTTAAGCAAGCATAGATTTGCATCATTTTATGAAGCAAGCTAAGCCAATAAGCTGGTAAGGGAATCTCAAGATTTTGGAATCTTCTTAATATGTTAACTAATTTACGACTATACAGGGCTAACCTTATATTAATTAATTCTTGTCGATAGAAAGGCAAAAGAGAGGAAGAGGCTTCTGTTATATATAAAGCCAAAACAGAAATTAATCCATTTTAATTAGTGTTTAATATTATTGTATATATTAATGGTCAAACAACGTTGCATGTGCCCCTTGATAATCATAAATTATTTCATTGGTATCTTGTTTGTATCTTATTCATATCGGTGGTGCAGGATATATGCACATGTTAAAAAACCTTTTAAAAGTAAGAAGCCCTGATAAAATCACAAATAAACTTGTATCTAATATAATATTCTCGAATTATAATCATCTAATACTAAAAGGCTAATATTTATGTATATATGAATGTCTATATACTAGATAAGATTTACACCCATATATCATCGATCATAAGTACTTTTTCCTCTTAAGGGATCATTAACTTGGATCTCACTTACGAACGTATGTATGTATGTATAACTTTCCATGGGTTTGTCCTTATTGGATTTGGAGGGAATACTCATATATATATATATATTTATATATTGTTAACCAATTGACTAGAATATCATCTTTTCATACTTTATTTAAAAAGAAAATCAACCCTTGCACCCGAAGTTCTTACTTAATTAGGATAGAAATTTTCTATATATATATATATATATATATATATGATACATGTGAACACGCAGCAAATCCTTACCTTAATATTGTATTAATTCTTTTTCTATTTCTTTTTTAGATTAAAATACATTATTATCTTGACTTATTTTAGAATAATCAACTATTTTATCACTTTGATGATGTTTGTTATTGTTAATTTCTACCTCACTTTGAAAGTAAAGTTAGAAAAGAAAAATGTTTGGTAACTTTACGTGAGACTCAACCTTTTTTTTTATTAATATTTAACATTTAACATTTTCATTTTACAGTAGTTATGATTATAAAATTGTGACACCTCAATTTTAAATACACTTTTAGTATATATTTAGTCCTTGAACATCTGTGTGTAGTTAGGGGATGTGTTATTAGGTGCAAAACTTTTTCAAATTTTTCATTTTCATTTTTTATTTTCTTTGTGTTTGTAATTATATACATATAGCTATAATAAATGTGGTAGTGCATATATTTGTTAAATTTTTTTCATGTATATATTGACTTTTTTACATTGAGATGTACATAGAGATAAAAATTTAGTGAAAATTTGTTACAATGAAAATACTTTTTTTTAATATCTATATATGCGATTAAGGGTGCCTGATTTTTAATTATTCTTTATAAAAGGTTTTAATGATATTCCTTTTCTTCTTTTTTATGGATATTAGTGTGCAAATTAAATAAATAAAATAACTAACTACCTTTTTTTTTCTTTTACTATATATATATCAACTAAAATTACATTAAAGATTTATAGAGAATTTAGATACATATTATTATAACTCACTCTAGAGATTTACATACACACAATATGAGAATACCCTCATATTCCTTACGTGCAATGGGGAAATGTCCCACACTTTGGTGGATTGCAGGGCTTGAACACGTACCCTCCAAATATATGCATTTCACCACCCAAACTAGGTTTAACTAACTTAAAATATTAACAATTTAAATATGTCATTTTGAAACTAATTAATGTGTTATATATAAAATAATTAATACAATCAATCTCAACACATAAGCGTTCAACAACTAGAATAACTTACTTAATTAGAAGTTAAAAGATAGTTTGGAGAATATATAAAATCATGATAAGATGATCAATTTCAGAAATTACAACAAACCGCATAAGTTTTAATGAATTAATAACACTAATTAAGTTATGACCATCACACAAACGTGATTTTAAACACGAATCTCTTATAATCATCTAGGCTTAATCGGGTGGTTGAGCACAAGCCCTTCCTCTCTTAAGGGAGAGTGTGTGTTCGATTCTGCATTTTTCCATTGCATGTGAGATTCTCTCACAAAATTTGGGACTTATCTTTTGGGTGGGCCACAACAACATTTACCTAAACTAATCTCGTGTATCAAATCAAATCATAGTTATCATGTTTTAAAGATGATAATTTAATGTATTAATTTCTTCCATTAATTAATTGTAATTAATGAAAGTTTTAATTCTTAATTTCAAAGTCATTCAATAGAAAAACCGATTGAGCAATTTCCTCGAAATCAAATATTTTACCTATTTAATTAATTACCTATTTTAATTACCCGAAAACTTATGAAAAGCTTGAATTTTGAATTTTCATTAAAACATCCTTAATTGATTTGTTTATTAATATGGTAAGTTATCAAAATATTTATGATTTTGTAATGAGCAAAATAAGTCCAAGGAACTTGAGTGGAAGGAGGCTTTATCAATATCTTTTTAAAAACCTTCTTAATTTGTTTGTTAATAAAATAATAATAATTATCATTAATTTGGTAAGTTCTCAAAATATATTTATGATTTTGTAATTAGCAAAATAAGTCTACGGAGCTTGAGGGGAAGGTGGTTTTGTCAATATCTTTTGATGAATATTTTTCTTTCTCATTTATCATTTTACGAGGCCATCAATTAATATTATCATATATATATATATATATATATATATAAAACAATGACATAAATACACCATTTTTTTAAATTATTTTTTTTCTTCACATCATTTTCTTGGTCCCTTAATGTAACAACGTAAAGAAAATTTCAATGATTTACAATAATATTTTGTTAAGTACTGATTTAAAAGCTACAACTGTTATAAAAATGTAATAATATTATAAGGAATTAAAATATATATTCTAAAAATTCAATCCAATTATAATCGATTGAAGCCAACTTTTAATTTTATCCCCGATTATAAGTCTGGAATTTTGTTTTCTTGACTTTAAAGTCTTTAGTTCGTGTAGAAAAATGCATTTAAAGAATTGCGTTTTGAATGACTTGCACATATATATAATTCACAAAATCATGATTAATTGATGTCCCGCGTAACTTCAAAGGGTTTATTCGTTTGATTGCATATTTTCTGCGTGTATCATTCACAACAAGCAATCTGAATTTTCCGAGAAGAAATGCTATGGATTAATTAATTCTCCGTCTATATATGAAAATTACATTTTATTTAATTTTTACTAATTAATGACAAATAATTGGTCTAATAAATATTATATATACATGAACCAATTATACGAAAGGGGATTTATGCTTTTTGTTATCATACAAAACTTTGGTCAATTTTGATCCTAATTTAGTAAATTAAAGTTCTACAAGTGGGTCACCATAATAATAATATAAATAAATAAAAATATTTGGTATAATAGAATTAAATAATTATATACTAAATAGGTGATACACATATACTATAATTAAAGTTGGTCCAATTAACGTTATTTCCTTCTATATTGCTTGACATGAGATTTTCTTTAATTCCTTACATATTGCTTTACAGGTGATTTTCTTTCCACATCTTATTTGGGAATTCTCCCACCAATGAAATGCATGGCACTGTGCATCACGACATTTTATATATATATATATATATATAGAGGCAATTTTTTATGCTTTACTTGGAAAGCAAAGAAACTTGCACTACAGGTTCTTACTTTAGACTGAAATTTTCAATCATATATAAATGGAATATTTGCTATGCTTGTTAGCTTAATAAATTGATTAATACGCTCTTGACTAGATCTCGGACTAAGGAATTTTTTTTTTAAATTTTAAATTACAGGTACAATAATAATAAATGATAAAAAAATTATATTATTATTATTGTTATTTTTACTTTACGTCACTTTCTTGATTTATTGATATAGAAACATAAAAAAAAAAAAAAATTAGAATGATTGACAGTTATATTTTGTTTGACATTGAGGTACCGTGAATTTAAAGTTACATTAATTATGAAATAGAAATTCAGAAAAACAAACTTTAATATAATTTTATTCCTCATTTTCCTTACTGACTTGAGATTTTTTTTTTTCAAGGAAAATGTATTTAAATAATAATAAATATAATTGGAGTTTCAGAGACTTGCATATATAATTTACAAAAATCATGATTATTAATCTCTTACGCGTGGCTTCAGAGAGGGGTTTCACCTTGATTGCATTTGTTACATGCGTGTTCCGGATCCATTCATGATGAAGAAATCCGAACTTTCAGTGAAGAAATATTGTGAATTGATTCTACATCTATAAAAATAACATTTATTTATTTTTTTTTTTTATAAAAAAACGATTATAATATTGCGAATCACTTAATATGAAAGGGGATTTATTTATTTATTTATTTATTTATTTATTGTCAATTTTGAGCATCAATAGTTACAATAATTTATTAACTGAAGTCATATCATATCGTATCATGTATAAAACATTTATTTTAAAAAAATTGTCAAAAGGGTTGGCCATTTTTTCTAATAAATATATTCCAAACTTTTTGACGAAGTACTTATGATATATTCTCCCCGCAGCAGCGCAACATTTTAATCTAAGTCAGCCAATTGAAGAAATCACATTTGAGATCCCTCTTTTCTTTTCCTTTCGCATTGTGGATATATCAGTTGGGTTAAGAGGTAAAATAATACCTTCCTAAATGGAAGAGGAATTTTTAAAATAGGAAAACAAATTAAAGAATAGAAAACCTTTTAAAATTGAAATATATGTTACTAACATTTACAGTTGCATCCTTGTTAACGTTAAGGACGTTGATTTAATGAGTTTTGTGATTTATTTTAAAATAAAAGTATAGATATAGATATATATATATCAATATTTTATTAAATAAAATTATCAATAATATGATATATTTGATTTACCTAAATTTTTTAGGAAAAAAAATGTAGAAAAATATAAAAACTTACGATATAAAATATCGTGTGATCTTTTTATAAAATTGAACTGAGTAGTTAAAGATAAAAAAAAAAGTTTAAATATTGAGAAAATTCTGATGAACTTTCTACGAAAATAAACAAGTTGTTAAAGATAAAAAGAAGTTCAGATATTGAGAGAATCCTTGTGAACTTTCTACGAAGGTAAACGAGTCGTTAAAGATAAAAGAAGTTAAAAATAAAAGAAAGTTTAGGTAAAAAGAGAATCCTCCTCGAAACAGCTAAACAATTTCTGTGCAATTTACTAAATCAGTAAATTTTCTATAAAAAGAATTTCTAGACACACTAAACTCATTCTTGTTAACGCACTTTGAGTTCTAAGAAATATTTTGTTTTTCTGAATCTTTGATCCAATTAATTGTTAATTGTTTAGATTGTTCTTGCTCTTAGCCATTATGTCTCTAACGCTAAGGTCTCGCAAACCAGGTGACAAAAGCATGCCCAATAAAGAAGATGACCTCTTCTTATCGAAACTCTATCGAAGAAGATGGCGAATGGCCTTCAGGGTTATATGCTTCACCAGAGTTCTTGTTTCCTTGTCGAGAAAGTTTCTCGACGACAACAACCGATTGTTGCTTCGCTCCCTCTCTTATGTTGCCATTGATATTCACCCCAGTAACAATGATCGTGTCCTTACTTTTGTTGACGGTCATGTCGACAAGAAGACGCTGGCGGAGATGGTAAAAGATAAGAGTTTCGAGTCTTTGAATAATCTTGGAGGAGTGAACCAAGTTGCCTCGGTTCTTGAAAGCGATGCAAATGGAGGGATCAGCGGCGACAAAGCTGATCTTGTTCGCAGAATCAATGTCTTCGGAGCAAACAGGTACAATAAACCACCTGCAAAAAGCTTTGTAAGTTTCGTTGTTGAGGCATTTAAAGATACAACAATTATCATGCTTTTGGTTTGTGCTGTAATCTCTCTGGCATTTGGTATCAAACAACATGGGTGGAAAGATGGCTGGTATGATGGCGGTAGCATTATAGTTGCTGTGTTTTTGGTTGTCATTGTCTCTGCTGTGAGTAATTTCAAGCAAAATAGACAATTTCAGGCTCTTTCTAATGAGAGTAATGACATAAGAGTCGAGGTAGTGAGAAAAGGCAGGCACCAGGCCATATCAATCTTTGATATTGTTGTGGGTGATGTTGTTTGTTTAAAGATTGGTGATCAGATTCCGGCAGACGGGTTGTTCTTGAATGGCCATTCCTTGAAGGTGGATGAGTCTAGCATGACTGGAGAAAGTGACCACGTTGAAATTAGTGAGAAGAACCCATTCTTGCTCTCTGGTACTAAGGTCACTGGTGGCTTTGGTTTCATGCTTGTCACTTCTGTTGGTATGAGCACAGCTTGGGGCGAGATGATGAGTTCTATTAGCCATGAGTTGAATGAGCAGACTCCACTGCAATCTCGTCTCGACAAGCTTACTTCTTATATTGGAAAGATAGGATTGACTGTAGCTGTCCTTGTTCTTGTGGTTATGTTGATTCGGTATTTCACAGGACACACCAGAGATGAGAGGGGAAACAGGGAATACCTTGGGAGGAAGACAAAATTTGATGATGTGATGAATGCTGTCATCAATATTATTGCAGCTGCAGTTACAATTGTGGTGGTGGCAATTCCTGAAGGTTTGCCTCTTGCTGTTACTCTGACTCTGGCTTTTTCTATGAAGAGAATGATGAAGGATAATGCTATGGTGAGAAAACTCTCTGCCTGTGAGACTATGGGTTCAGCAACAACAATTTGCACAGACAAAACAGGCACTCTCACTCTAAACCAGATGAAGGTTACAGAATTCTGGGTCGGAAAAGAAGCAATGAAGGATGATTCTAAGACCTCCGAATTGGCACAAACTGTATACGAGTTCCTGGAAGAAGCAGTGGGTTTAAACACCATTGGCAGTGTGTTCAAATCGGAGCCTGCATCACCTCCGGAGATTACTGGTAGTCCAACTGAGAAAGCAATACTTTCTTGGGCTGTGATTGATTTGGGTATGGATGTCGATGAAGCAAAGAAGTGCTGTAAAGTAATCCATGTAGAGGCCTTCAATTCGGAGACAAAGAGAAGTGGAGTTTTGATGAAGAGGATCAATGAAAAGGCTGTTCATACACACTGGAAGGGAGCTGCAGAGATGATTCTGGCTATGTGTTCGCATTATTATGACAGAACTGGGACAATGGAAGTCATGGATGGTGAAAAAAGAAAGCAAATTGAGGAAATTATCGAGGATATGGCAGCCAAGAGCTTGAGATGCATTGCCTTTGCACATAAAAAGGTTGCAGAAGGTAATGGGCAAATTCACGAGAAGCTTGAAGAATCTGGACTGACCTTGTTGGGGCTTGTGGGCTTGAAGGATCCCTGCAGGCCAGGTGTCAGAGCAGCAGTAGAATCTTGTAGAAAAGCCGGAGTGATTGTCAAGATGGTAACTGGAGATAACGTGCACACTGCAAGAGCTATAGCTATTGAATGTGGAATCCTGAATCCTGATGTGGATTTCAACAATGATGATGCTGTAATTGAAGGTGTTCAATTCAGAAATTTCTCTGATGAAGAAAGAATGGCAAAGATTGAAAGCATCCGAGTAATGGCTAGATCGTCCCCGTTTGACAAGCTTCTGATGGTACAAAGTCTGAGGCAAAAAGGCCACGTAGTGGCGGTAACAGGTGATGGCACAAATGACGCTCCTGCTCTAAAAGCAGCAGATATTGGACTTTCCATGGGAATTCAAGGAACGGAAGTAGCAAAAGAGAGCTCAGATATTGTCATCTTGGATGATAACTTCTCCTCCGTGGTGACAGTTCTGAGATGGGGAAGATGTGTCTACAACAACATTCAGAAATTCCTTCAATTTCAGCTCACTGTCAATGTTGCTGCTCTTGTGATCAACTTTGTTGCTGCTGTTTCTTCAGGCAAAGTCCCACTAACTGCTGTGCAGCTGCTTTGGGTGAACTTGATAATGGACAGCTTGGGAGCGTTGGCATTGGCCACTGAGCAGCCCACCAACGATCTCATGAAAAATCTGCCCGTCGGTCGATCCAAGCCTCTGATAACCAGAATCATGTGGAGGAACCTCATCTTCCAGGCCATTTATCAAGTCGGCGTCTTACTGACTCTGCAATTCAAGGGAAGAGCAATCTTTGGCGTAAGCGAGAGTGTTAAGAATACCCTGATTTTCAATACTTTTGTCCTCTGCCAAGTGTTCAATGAGTTCAACGCTAGGAAGCTTGAGAAAAAGAACGTATTCCAAGGGATACATAAGAACAAGTTGTTTCTAGCAATCATTGGAATTACCATTGTTCTTCAACTAATGATGGTTGAGTTTCTGAAGAAGTTTGCTAATACCGAGAGGCTGAATTGGGGGCAATGGGCGGCCTGCATTGGCATTGCGGCTGTGTCTTGGCCAATTGGTTTTATCACCAAGTACATTCCAGTTTCTCGCAAGCAGCGTCTCAAACAGACAGTTTCTGCGTCCTGAATCCACACAGCCGTCATTTCATTGTCAATAATAAACTTTCATTTCTGTTTAATTGGTATCCTAAATATGTCAGTTCAATTTGTAAATATAGAGACGATTAATTTGCTTAGTTCATGCATGAAATAGTATTTGCAATACAAGAGAAACTTCTATTGACTTATTAGTTTCCTTTTCTTTCTTACGAAATTCTAAGTATATTGTTCTTTGATAGTACATGATGCATATCAGAGTTTGCTATATATGATACTGAGGGTTCAACACAGCACTCAACTGCCACAGGAGATTTTATCCAAGTAACTACACACGTTTTGTAATTTTATCACAGCACACATAAATGGAACTGCGTGCGTGCACACATAAGCAAAAGATTTTCAAATATTAAGTAAAAATATTATTTCATTAAAGACTAAACAGTTAACCAACCGTGTACCCAGAAAATTTCTTCAAAAGTAACAACTATTTCTTATCCAAGAATTTTCTTGCTTTAAGTAAAGAATATATAAAAATTCTTCCAAAGTTGGTTTCATGATTTGTTAACAAAATCAAATATACTATGACCATGACTGACTTTTTAGATTCTATATATCTTTCGAGACTCGCACGATATTATTATATAACATAACATGAAGGAAACGGGGGAAAATGATAGGCCAAAGGTTTTCCAGTGCTCAACTTTGATATAAAATATAGTTCTTCAGCTTTAGGAAGCACCAACTAGAATTTAATTACAAAAATTGGAGAAAAAAATTCCTAAGTCAAGGGAAAGTAAGGAAAGATATGATATGCCAAATTTCCATATTTCATACAGGATTACTATTTTCTTTTAATTTCCTGTTAATAGCAGTTGATCAGTTATTACTGAAGTGGCATGTGTTGTTTGCCTTCTTGTTGGCTTCAGAAACAGTACTGTTCTTTAGAGATAATTGCATTGAACTTTAGAGATCCAGTGAACTTTAGGAAAAAAAAAATTTTTTACTAGGCTTAATTCGCAGATACATATTTATTCACACATAAGCAGCTTCATAATCAAAGGCAGAAATTGCTTGACCAATATTCATTTTTAATTGAATAAAAGATTGCAGTAATTATAATTGCATTGCATTAGAATCATTCAACAGAATTTGGCAGGCCCCTGGATTTCAGATTCTGATAATTAAACACCCAACAACATCATTCTTGCAAATTCTTCGTAGTTAACTTGACCATCGCCATCCAAATCAGCCTCCCTGATCATCTGCTCCAGCTCTTCATCTGTCAGTTTCTCTCCCAGGTTCATCATTACATGCCTCAACTGCAAATACACGAAAAGATTTACATCACTAAACAAATTATCCTGAGTGGTACTGTTAGTTGATGTATTTAACTGGTAAATCAAATCCCATTCACGTCAGACTTAAGAAGGGTTACATTTATTCAATATTTTTGAAATAAATGAAGAATTAATCCAACCTCATTAGGTGATATGTAACCATCTTGATCCTTGTCAAAAACTTTGAAAGCTTCTCTCAGTTCTTCTTCAGCTTCACTTTCCTGCAACCAATTAATACAATCACTGTTCATTTTCTAAGAAAGGAAAAAGGGACATGCACGATTGACAAATATTAGATGACCATGAATAGTCAAAGCAAATTTTAATTAATTTGGGTAGGTACCTTCATTTTTCTAGCCATGAGATTCAAGAATTCTCCGAACTCAATAGTTCCATTACCATCAGTGTCAACTTCATTCATCATGTTTTGAAGCTCCTCCTCCGTTGGCTGTTGATCCAATGATCTTATTGCTGCCGCCAGTTCTTCAATAGTTATGCACCCTACAAAAATATTAAATTAATTAATTTATTTATAACAATTAGTTATTAAATTAAATCATTAAAAATTAGAGAAAAAATAAATAGGTCCACTTACACAAAATTAAAGCATATACATTGCATGTACTGCATATCAGCAGAGTGTATTAAACTTTTCACGCTGCATTCAATGTCCCTTTTTTATTGTACTTAAAACTTGACACGTTAAACTTGAAATCTAATTTTACGCTTAAATTCAAACATTTATCGGTTATATACATAGCCAAAACCTTGAACAAATTATGCAAAAAAATATATATATATATATTAGAACTAGTTATAGTTAATCAGAATAAACATGCATATATGCATCGGTATTTATAGGATAAGCAAGATTAATTAATTGTACCATCTCCATCCTTGTCAAATAGACAAAAAGCTTCGTGAAACTCAATAATCTGTTCTTCAGGCATTACATCTCCCATCGTCTTGGATTTAATTTCTTCTGTGAACTCGCTACACTTCAGGCTTGCAGAGAAACTTCGGGGAGAGATGGAAAGAGAGAGAGAAACAATACTTGGAATTATTTGCTTAGAATAGCCTGATTTTCACAAATATTTATGCTGAAACTTGGTAAGAGTTGCCCATTCTTTAAGGTGGAGAGTCTGCAATGATATTATTCAGTCAAACATGCTGACTAGAAAATTTTATTATACATTCGTAGTTTCTGGATCCTGTTTATTTCAAAATATTCTTTTCCTAGAAAATTTTGGAGGGGCCGGGGAGAATTCAAACCAACTGTTTGAATTTTTGTGGGGGTGTGGACCTTTCGAATATTATCTAACACTTATTCAACAATTTATGATAGTATTATTACCTATTTATATTTTTTTAAATATTCATAAAAAATATGGTAGACTTACTGCAATTTAATTTCCGAATGCATTGTTATTGCTGTCATGATATTGATATTACTAATGACATAATCCGTTGATACCGGCTCCAAGTTCCTAGTCAATGTCTCTACTCGAAATTAATTTTCCAATTATTCAAAAGAAAATTTTTTAAAAATTAATGGGTATACTGCGTGTCTCATATGTAAAAATAATAGTAATAACAATAGCATAACTTATTCTTAATAGATTATATTTTTCCTAGTTGAGATAGTAAAAAAAAAAAAAATGATATCAGATATAGAATATATATTTGTATATAATATGCTTGGAGTGATAACATATGCGTCCCTATATTTTAATTTTTTTACAACAAAGGGGATAATAACTAAATTATGTCAAGTAGGTCTCCAATATTAATATAATCGCTAAATTATCTACCTATCTCGTAAACCCAAACACTTATGCGGGACCTATATGATAAATAAAAATAACAATGTTCTTATTATGAAACAATAAGTAAATAGGGACTCAGATGTCATTATCCATACATGGTGCATACAATAATTTAAAAAAATAATAATTTAATCTAATCTAAGTCAACTGTTTATTGGGTTTGAATGAGTCGACACCATTTATATTTAAGATATTTTCAGAAACCATACACGTGATAATTTAAGCAATTTGTTTCATTTTTTGTAAAGAAATACATGATCTGGTTTGTATTCACATGAAGCTCCGTACAAGAAAATTCGACTTTGTCCCTGCGTAGGAATAGGATGACTTGTTCCAAGCACAGGAATTAAATAAAATAGAGATAATTAATTGTATATTATGAACGAATTAATTAATTATTAATTTATTTATGTTGATTGATCATATGCTCTCATCTAGCAGTAGCTTGTCTTTTTTTTTTTTTAATTATTTTCAAAATTTGTTGATCGATTGAAACACTGCCTTAATTAACAAGGTATCAAGGTATCATCTAATTAAATTTCATCAAATTGTATTTAAAACAAATAAAATCCTAATATTTTTGTGTCAGGAATGTTTAACAAAAATATAAAAATTTTATCATAAACCCTCTTTTAAAGAAATTCATCATTTTTTTTAGTAATGAATGAAAATGGGTTGTCCATAATTTAGATTAATTAGGTAGCTGCTTTCTATGTGTTAATTACTATGTACAATTTTGCTTTGAGATTCTTAATTTAACACGGAATAATTATCTGTTTGACTACTTCAACTTGTTGGAAGAGTAATCGTATAATCAATTTGCTTTTACCGAGTAATTAATATATATTAATAAAGAATTAATTATGTTGCATCACTTTGGTGCATAGAGGTATTTTCTTTCACTTTCTAAGATTGATCAACTACACCTAACAATATATTTAATTTAACGATATATATATCAAATTAATTTGCCATTCAACACTAGTTTTATAAAAATAAATAAAAAATTCAAATCAATACACATCATTATCATATAGAATTATCTTATTTCATTAAAAAAAAAAAGAAAGAAATTAGTAACACTAATGGAGATTGATCGAACTAGCTAGTCAATTACCTAAAGTTAGTTTATAGATCTTAATTTCTTGAACCCTTTTTCAAATTTCAAAGGAGTGGAGTTGGTTAGACAAATTAAATTTTAATTAATTAGTATTTATAATTAAGAGCACTCATGCTAGGAAGTCAAAATTGGTTGAATGAATAACTATTGAGTTCTAAATATTCGTATTAATTTGGGAGAAAAAAAAAAGAGAGGCTTAATTGGTTGAAATTTTTATTATTAATAATGAATTGAGCATTAATTGCATGGTTAGAGTCAAATCGTCCTTAGAGACTCATCAATTAATTTCACATAAATCTCAAGAGCCAACTAGTTAGGCTTGTCGCAGAACGAAATTCAAATTGCCTTTGGAATTAATTAATTAAGTTCATCAATTATAATTAATTCATATCTTACAATGAAATTAGCTCCCAACCCGTCTATTTCGTAGGGAAGAATACGTACGGGTTAAACCCAAAGCACAGAGAAAGTTAATTCCAAAACAAATAATTTTCTAAAATAGTGAGAAGTCTGGGAATGAAACTACGAAGCAGTACTTTGTTAATACATTAATGTTGGATCGTTGCTTAATTTACTAGCTAGGGCAGTTATTCACGATTAATTATTGTACTTCATTTCCGACTTTTTAATATATGTATATATATATATATATATATATATATACACACACACACACACACACACGACAGAGTAATACTATACACAACTTGGTTTAGATTTATAATAGTAAATATGGGACGATTAATTATTCTACGCCCAACCAAATAAATTATTATGAATTAACATTATTCAGAAGATCTTCAGCAGGCCATTGTCAGCAAGCCCGCATATATTCCGGAGAAAATTACAGGTGACTTATTTGCATATGGATTACTTAAACACGACAAAATCACTCTGATGCAACAAGTATTAGCCAAATTCATCAGTTGGATTGATATGGGAGAAGCATATATATGTTTAAAAAGATGAGGACAAGTCATATGTACATTCCTTTGTACTTATTTTCTACAAATTTTAAGATCCTTTCTTCGTAGTTATATAATTCTCATATGTCTTTTCGTTATGGATATATATTTAATTGGGTAATAATCGATGTCAATTTTCAGGTTCATTCTGAAGAAAAGTTCAAGCTGAAAAACATGTCGATGGCCGGCATTAACACCAATTACAACTACACTCTACACACAAACTTTTCCCATGCAAAAAGGTACATACAAACCATACATTATATACCTTCCTTGTCTCATTAATTTCCATCCTCAACTTATAAAAATAGTATCACCTTTCATTTTAGTTTTGGAACTCTTTTCCTTAAGCTTCTTGGTTCGGAAACCGTAGACTGCAACATTAATGGAGCAGCTGCCCAAAAACCTTTTGCCGGATGAAGCCAGTCCGGAGTGGAGGAACAAGGGTGACAATGCCTGGCAGCTGATAGCAGCAACACTCGTCGGCCTCCAAAGTGTTCCAGGCCTTGTCATTCTCTACGGCAGCATGGTAAAGAAGAAATGGGCTCTAAACTCAGCCTTCATGGCCTTCTACGCCTTCGCCATGGTTCTTGTATGCTGGGTAGGATGGGCATACCGCATGTCATTCGGGGAAAAGCTGCTGGATTTTCTCGGAAAACCTGCTGTTTCCTTGGACGAGAAGTTCCTGCTTGGGCAAGCTTTACTAGGGTATTTTCCAACAGCAACAATGGTGTTTTTCCAGGGCGTTTTTGCCTGTATAACATTGATTTTAATCGCGGGTGCTCTTTTAGGGAGGATGAACTTTCGGGCATGGATGTTGTTTGTGCCATTATGGCTTACATGTTCGTATACAATTGCAGCATTCAGCATTTGGTGCCCTGATGGATGGCTTGCAAAACTTGGAGTTATAGATTTTGCTGGTGGATATGTTATTCATGTTTCAGCTGGGGTAGCTGGGTTCACTACATCTTACTGGGTAAGCACTATATATGCACTAAGCATGCATCATCAACGTAATACATGTACCTGTTACTGTTAGTTATAATATTCAGAGTTTCTTTAACGGTGGGCGTTTTCATGCTTATGAATTCCTCTTTAGGTGGGTCCCAGATCAGACAAGGACAGAGAGAGGTTCCCTCCAAACAATATTCTTCTGATGCTTGCAGGCGCAGGCCTACTGTGGATGGGGTGGAGTGGATTCAACGGCGGAGGACCTTTCGCCATCAGCACGGACGCATCTCTAGCTATTCTTAACACCCACGTGTGCACAGCCACTAGCCTGTTGACGTGGCTACTCCTCGACACTGTCTTCTTTGGAAAGCCCTCTGTGATCGGCGCCGTACAGGATATGTTCACCGGCCTGGTTTGCATCACTCCTTTCATGTAAAAATAATGACTTTAATTATTACTATTTTTCTCATAATGTTTCCTTGCTTGTTACAGGAGTAGTGCAAGGTTGGGCAGCCATCCTAATGGGACTGATCTCAGGAAGTATTCCCTGGTACACGATGATGGTGTTACACAGGAAGATCAAGCTTCTTCGACTGGTCGACGATCCGATGGCCGTCTTTCACACCCATGCGGTTGCGGGAATCCTAGGTGGCATTCTCACCGGCTTTTTCGCCGTGCCCAAATTGTGTAGACTCTTTTACATGGTGCCTGATTGGGAAAAATATATCGGACTGGCATATGGACTCCAAAATGGAAGAACTTCAGCCGGCTTCCGGCAAATAGGAGTTCAGTTGGCAGGCATTGGGTTTGTAATATGCTTGAACACTGCTGCAACAAGCCTTATTTGTTGGTTCATTGGATTGCTAGTTCCACTAAGATTGTCCGAAGAGGAATTGGAAACTGGGGACGAAGGTGTGCATGGAGAAGAAGCTTTTGCCTTGTTTGATGATGGGGAGAGATTTCAGAAACCTAAGCATAATTCAGTTTATGATGCTGAAGAGTTTTCTTACATAGGATCAAGGTCAAGGTCTACAGGTGAAGTTCAAATGGTGTGATTGATTTTTTAGTTGTTAGCCATAAGACTATACTCGGCTATTGGTATAACTTCTTTTAACTTAAAAATTTTGTATTGTAAAAATAATATTAATGTGTTATGAAATATGAACTAATTAGATTTACTAATTTTAAACATAAGTTTCTTCAGTTACTAAACCACTAATCAATGATATTAGATTAATGTAAAATTGGGCATGCATGTGTCATTATAAAATTGTTGTGATAAGTACCATAGATGACTTCCTTACATATATAATTATTTTACATGATATGATATTATGTAATTGTAATTTTGAATAATATCAATTCTAATATAACTTTCTATTTTTTTCCTTAATCATTCGTTATGAAATAATTATTTTAATCAGTTAAACAAGATCCGCACCATTTTAATATTATAACGGCATCGTGAAATATTGTTATATGTATATTTTTACTTTTATAATCATCCATCTATATTATAATACAACAATCCTTAATAATTAGCCTTTTAAAAAATCAATGGATATATGAAAATATATATTTTAATATCACACGTTATATTAAGAATTAAGATTAGATTTAGTTAGCACTGCATAAAAATTTTGATTTTTTTAAATATTATATATTTTATCATAAATTTTGATTGAATTTTATTTGATACCGTTTAAAAATTAATATGTAACTTAAACAAAATTTACCTCTATTTAAAAAAAAAAGGTCTATTTTTACAATTTGTAAAGAATCCTTACCCTAGAACTAGAATTAAGGGTGACAGGCGGACATATGAAAATATCTGATTTGTGAGATGCGCTATTTAAATCCAATGATGTCTTATGAACAACCTTATAAAAGAGCATGATATGATACTACGTCTTAGCGGCCACGATCATGGTTATAGTATGGACTCGAGTACATATAATCCACGACACGGAGAGAAAATCAATGCCTTCAACGCGTAGATGCGGGAAAGAGTTAGCAGCGGGTCCCACTTATGCATTACAACTCGGCCCCACCAAATCCCCAGTCTTCAGCCTCCACGTTCATCAAGAAATATATCACCCTTATTTTGCACCTAAATTACCAAACCCCCCTGTAAACTTTATTATTCAATTTTTTATTTTTTTGAAAAATGTTAACACTTAACACAGTGCATCAAGAAATATAAAATAACAATATCATTGAAATTTAATTATATGGAATACAATACAAATAAAGTTATTACTAACATAAAAGGATAAATTGTTAACTCAAATGCAAACTTATAATGTCAAAAATCCACATGTAATATATGAATACTAATTTCATATTGTAATTAAACAAAATAAGTTTGATTACATAATAATATCATATTTATCAAAATTAAATTGATTTTCATGTGCTCGAAATTCACTTTGTGTTATTCACATGATAAAAAATAAAAGTAAAACATTTGAGAAAAGGAATGGCAGTTTAGTAAATTGCTTGCAAACCAGATGCCAAACCAAATACAGTCTACCCTCGGACCAGACTAGTTCAATTCCTATCTCTTAGTTGTCTGTCTTAAAACCTCCAAAACGCAAACTGCTGCTCTAATTCACTCTCAAAAATGTCTGCCGGAGGTTTAACGGTCGTCGATGGATCCCAGCTCCGATCGCTCTCTCTACCCGTCACACTTCCCGACTCTGACGGCGCCTTCGTGACTGGAGCTCAAGTACTCGATTTAGCAGAAACCGAAGCATCATCCTCGCTCTTCGGCCTCTCATTGCCGCAATACCTCAAGTGCTCTGCTCTGAAACGTATTGCCGTTTCCGACGATGGTGCCACTTTCCGAATCAAAGAATTCGATAGAGATCAGGCATCCAAGTTGGTCGCAGATTACCTCACTGCCGTAGCAGATGAACTGAGAGGTATCAGTTACTAGAATTTGCTGCTTTCAGTAAGACCTCAAGTTTTAAGTCAGTTGATAAAAGGTTTTATTTTTTCGTGTTTTTTTTTTCTATCTTTTGATAGATCGAAAGCTTTATTGATTGTGATTTGCTGTATCTGTTGTGGGATTTAGATGATCCGCTTGTGGTGTCTGTGTTGGATGGGAACACACTGAGGCTGTTTTTGGAGGATGAAGATGATTTTGCGATGCTAGCAGAGAATCTGTTCACAGATTTGGACACAGAAGATAAGGGGAAGGTTTGCAAAGGCGAGATACGCAATGCACTTGGTCACATGGGAGTTGAATTGGGTGTCCCTCCATTTTCAGGTTCATTTACTTTTCATTCTTTCCCATAATATGGTTTGGTTTGTGATTGTGATATAAAATATATGTGCTTGAAATAGTTGGATTGATTTGTAAATGAGTCAGTTCACTTGCGGATTGACATACCATGTTTTTGCCCATAATTACGATCATTTTATTTCTGCTATTTTCACAAGATAGTTGGTTCCAATAGTATTGGCTTTTCTTTGTTTCACCTCATTTACGAGTTTATCAACATAATCTTAAATTTTTTCCTAAGCATTTTCAAAATTAGTATCTTGAAAACAGAGCATTATGGATTAATGCTTCCATTTCTTTAGGATCTACCATTGATCATGAAGTTCTGTAGTCTGCCTTTCAGATTGAACAGAATTGCAATAAATGTTTGCCCTTTTCTTTATAGAAAAAGAAAATGATGCTAAAGGTGGGTGCTAGCTAGTTTAGCATATAAGGCTCTCGAGACTGTACAAGAATTCTCCGATCAAATTCTCACAATTTTGAAAGACTTTGGGTTGGGGATAAGGATAGTGAAAATTGTTAGAAGCTCTAATTTGAGGGGCATAACTATTCAAATATTTGACATAAGTGTGCAAAAATTTAATTTTTTTGGTGGAGATTGTGGAGTAAAAGAGCCTGAAATCAAATTGTAATTCTAGGAATTGTGCTGATTGTAATTCCCACGTCTGCTTATCTTATTCCTAAGCAATGTCATCATCACCCAATTCTTGACTAAGAGTTGCAGACTAGTTTTACTTTTGGCACTTACTTAGAAAATTCTTGATGCCATAAAATTGATGCATAAAAAGTTTGGTTGAACAGAATTTCCTCTGCTTAATGAAATCTTAAAGAAACATGGAGCTGAGGGAAATGAAGAGTTGGGCCAGGCACAATTCGCTGAATTACTCCAGCATGTTCTACAAGATATAGCAGATGCATTGGCTGCGAAACATATTGTTGTTGTTCAGAACATCAAGATCATTAATGGTTCTAAACTTCGAATGGTAATTTAACATCTTGTTTTTCTTGTTATTAATCATTCTCTTCTTTTGGTAATTCTTCCAGGAGTGATTACTTATTCTTGAATCCACTTATTGTATGAGAAATGGCAGAATAATGATTCTTTGGATTTTTATAGACACTAATAGTGGACGCCATGTTGGACTGCTAACACATTCTTTTTCAAGGAGACTAATTCAGGGTTAAGAAGTATGTACCTCACAGATAATTTTTATTCTTAAGAAATGAAGGAAATATTAACAGTTTATGATGACTTCAAAGGAGAAAAATATATGCTAGTGATAATTTGAAATTTAGTTCTGTAAGGCAGTTGGAACCCAATGGCTTGAGATGATCAGTTGAAATATATTTTGAATTATAATAATTGAAAAGAGTGAATATTAAAAATCACTTTGGATTCAAATTTCCTTTTAGTTTTAATAATGTGGAGAAGTGGAAGTTTTCTTGAATTGACATGATTGTTGGATTCAAGGAATGGATCAAGTCAGTGTAAGATATCACAGAAACTTGATACGTTTCAAGACTTCTGAGACGTCAGAAGTTTAATTCTAATTGGCTTCAGAGTACCAGAAAAATTGATTTAGATTTAAAATGACTATTCTGTTTTTTATTAAATTCTGATAACCTCTTGATGAAACATTGCAGCTTTTGGCAGACGAGAAGCAACTAACTGGTGTCATAGACAAGATTCTGCAGGAAAAGAACAGCATAGAGGGTGACATGACAAGTACAGCTATCGTTAGGGGTTTCCTTGAGAAAAATGGGAAAGGGCTTGGCTTGCCACCTTCAGAAGCCAATGAAGCTGTGGTTCTTCTTTATGATGCTGTATTTGCAGATGTACAGACCAATAAGACTAATGTGGAAACAGATGATGAGTTTAGGGAACTTGTGAAGGACGTCCTGGAGAATTTTGCAGAGCAGCTTGAAGCCAATCCCGTTTATCATGATTGTGAAAATTGAGGGAGAGTGTAGGTATACCATATTCTTTGGTTGTCAGACTTGACTCTTTTGTGGCTTTACATGTTACTCTCTTAGATTTTTAATGTTCATATGTACCTATCACAGCCTACTATGAACACATGCAAATTAGTATTACTATGTAGCATCAGCTTGCACTAATGCTATTGCATTCACACCACCTATTTTGATATCAGTTTTGATGCAAATTTGAGACATTTAAGTTGTTGTATGTGATTAAAATTAGAGTTTTAGTCTTGGCTTTCTATGGAATAACTAAGTAGCCTCTCACTAGGGATCACTGAGACTTGAATGCTGAAAAGCTTTGCCGGGGCAAGAAATAAGAATGAATTTGCTGCATAAACAATTTCTTGAAATCTGATGTTGCAGCTAGAGGTCTTTAATGGCAAAGCTTGTTGTCACAGCAAACTTGTGTGACACAATGATATGATCTGTGTGGGGAAAAAGAGTAGATCTGCAGGGTCCCAAAAAAACCTCTGGCAGAAAAGAACTTTGGATGCATATGACATAATTGTATTAACCGGTATGATAATATAAGCTATGCGAACGATCCTTAACACATGAAAAACAGGGAAAACGCAAAAGATGGGGCCGTTGTGTTTACGCACACTGTTTGCAATAAGATTCCTACATATATCATAGCCCCACAGCTTTATTTTGTTTCTTACCGCTGCAGCAACATTCCCGTACAAATCATCTAAAGCGATGCCCTTGGGACAAACATGTGATCCTACTCACTATCAAAATTTGAAACTTAAACCCCTACGTGTTCAACATGAAACTTGAATGTAGGGCAAATAACATATTCACTCAACTCCGATGTGAACAGAACTGGAAACTTCAAACCTTTTATACTATTTTAAGAGATGGTATTGATTGAATCAACATGTACCTACAAAATTTAATTAACATGTATAATTGTTTTTTAAAAAATGGTGATCCATATATAAAAGAGTTACTCTGATTTGATCGAAGTGGGATTGCGCACTTTACAGAGTACCAAATATACCCTCAACTACTGGTTTGAGTTACAACGGCAAACATTCTAAGGGCTCACCATGTGCTACCCGTCCCAAAAGTCACACCAAAGCTTAGTAGAGGTTGAAATACCAGAGGGCTTTTGGAATGAAGCCTCATCTTGCTAGCTAGCAAGCAAGCCCCACTCACGGTGGAATCAAGCCGCTCGGCTGCATGTTGTGTCTCCTTCAAGGTCTTAAAAACAGTTATAGTAATCCACAAAAGTGCTTGCACATTGGGTAGTTATTCACAGCTCATTTTCGACCACGTAAGAAGATGGGGTTCCCATGTTTCGTTGTCAACTTGAGCCCTTTTGGATTTAGCCGCGTTAGTTGTTATCCCCCGCAATTTCTGAACCATAGAATCCAAAGTCCACATCCATCTCCATCATCTGTTATTTCCTAGTTATCAGCTTTCACAGTCAGGAATCGGCCACATTAATTTGATGGCATTAAATTTGATCCCCATATCTGATGCATTACCAAAACTTCCAAAAGCAGTTTTTACCACCGACAGACAATAAAAAGCTCGCATATTCCAATAAGAAGAATGCATGCGGAAACCCAAATTTGTTTTTGGCATGCAATGCTAAAAGGGCTTTTTAAAACAGAGAGAATGACTTGAAATATAAGCAATTTCTATAAAACACTGTCAAATGCTCTCGTGATTCAATTCATCACCTGTCGGGATGTAAGAGAATATCTATTGAAGATAAGATGGAAGAAGCTCCCTCGTCTTAGAATATTGTAATGAGAATATCCATTCTGATGTAGAGATGTAGCAGTACAATGCGGACCAAGTTTCAACGGCGTAAATTAATTGTAGTTATGGATGTGATTAAAATGGCTTACAAAAAACAGTTAAAATGTTGCCAAGTCTAATCCATCTCCATCTAAGGACCACAAGATCCAATGGGCAATCATCAATCAAGATAGGCAAGATAATCCCCGTTCAGTAGCTGAATTTACTAATTCTTGTGCAAGATAAGGAAAATGGCTTCCCTGATAACCTGCAGACAAGACTACAAGATCAAGCTCACCTTTTCAACCGCGTGGTGCCATGTTATATGGCACTACAATGGCAGTTCTTACATTCTATAAAAAATAAATGGTCATTCATAACAGCTAATAAAAATTTAGAACCACATTGGAAATGTAATAGAATTTATTATTTGAAACCCAAAGATACCACATGAAGGGAAATATGCTACCATACCATGTACTCTAGCAACCTTCCCTGAAAAGCCAGATAAAATACAAGTGGAGCGCAAAAAGCTTCTCCTAAATACTTCAACGCAGTACAGACTAGAAACCAAACTGAATAATGGAAACCAGACTCAGAGGCCTTCCTAAAGCTCAAGACCCACAGGTACCTTCCCAACAAATTATGAAGACACATACATCACGATTAAACATGGCATTATGCTAGCTCTATACTTCTATCATTATAAAAACATGGCTTTTCCAAGGGCAATGACAAGAGTTGTATCACTCAAACCACTTCATTCTTTGCCATCAGCAGCACGAAGTGAACCCAACTGAACCGGGGCTTGAGTTCCTACCACCTTAGATGATCCATAAATAGACAGGTCAATCCCTTGAGCCTTCTCCTTGTCAATCTGTTCCTTGATCCAGAAATATGTAATTCTCAGCCCATCCTACAGCATATTAGGATTTGTTGTCAGTAAGAAATGAGTTGTGTAAAATGATTCGAGTGATGGAAATTGACAAAAGCAAGAGTGCAGAGTTGTTAGTTCTCATACACTTGAACACTTTCCACATTTAAATTCCACTTATAAGAGCAACCGAAAGTCATCTGAAGAAGAGTATCAAGGAAATTTGTGGGCAAGATGAGACAAATTCATAATTTTGGTACCTTCAGCTTCATTGAAGGAGCCCAACCAAGCTTCTCTTTAATCAGTGTGTTGTCTGAATTACGACCACGAACTCCCTCAGGGCCAGGAATGTGGTGGATAGGGAGCTTCTTGTCCTCAAAGCTAAGAACAATCTCAGCCATCTCGTTCATGCTAACCATCTCATCACTTCCAATGTTCACTGGCTCACGGAAGTCTGACTTTGTCAATCTGAACAAATTAATACCCAGATAAAAAATCTTAAGAAGAGTTAAAATAGGAACTCCAAAAGGAGAAAGTAGTAGTCAAACACTCTTATTTCAGTTTGTTGAGAATTTCTTCTAGATTTTCTGGTAAAATGGAAAGCAAGTATAATATAGATTATTGTTGCGATGTTAAGCTCTTAATAACATATCACGTATAGTAATTCCAATCTAATCACAATTTCTAATGAAGCAGCATAGAACATTTTACACAAAAAGACAGAAAATATTAAAGCTAATTTCCCTTCTCGTGGAAACAGATTTATTTATTCCCAAGACTTGCCAATGCGATTGATAAGATAATTTAAGAAAAATGTTCATCTTTCAACTCCAGTCTCTACACCCCAAGAAAGCAATCATATAATTTAAGAAAAATGTTCATCTTTCAACTCCAGTCTCTACACCCCAAGAAAGCAATCAAGAAGAAGACACTACCCTTTTAACACATTCAGTGAAAAATATTTACTGTGTTTCCTAAAACTCAATTAACCTGAAAGAACCTTTCAAAGAGAAAAAACATGAATATTATCACCTATAAATGAAACCCAGGAACCTGAAGAAGGAAAGGTGAGCTTCAAGCATTTTAGTACTTTAGCTACAACACCAGCAATTGCTTACCTAAGCACACCTTCAACACATTCATCGATGAAGGTGAAAGATCGAGTCTGGAGTCCATCTCCCCACATCTCAAACTTGTCAGTTGAAGTGATAGCCTTTCTGCAAAAAGCAGCAGGAGCCTTTTCCCTTCCACCTATAACACATAACAAAAAGACAATTTAGTATAATCCAAAAGGAGACAAAACATACATACACATAAACTTTGAGTTATATAAAGAACTTACCTTTCCATGTTCCAAAAGGCCCATAAATATTGTGGAACCTTCCGATGCGGCACTCAATTCCGAAGTCTTTGGTATAGTGCTTGCACAACTCCTCAGTTGCAAGCTTCTCCAAGCCATAAGCATCTTGAGGCTAAACCCAAGAAGAAAAATGAAAATCTTTAAATCGGTCCAATATTATATGAATCAATCATAAAAGAAAATTCGTAATTGTCAACCACTAAAAGTAACAAACAAACCTCCGCAGGCCAGGCATCAGACTCCTTCAAGCTCACATTAGTATCCAGCTGCTTAAACTCAGGGTAGATGCAAGCACTAGAGGCATAGAAAAACCTTTTAACTCCATTGATCCTAGAGGCTTCAAGCATGTTGAAGCTGATCATTGTATTGTTATACATGATAACAGAGTGGTTGGACTGGATGAAACCCATCCCACCCATATCAGCAGCAAGGTTAAACACATGGTCAACTCCCTTAGTAACCTTCAAGCAATTTTCCATAACTCTGAGATCAACAAGGTGGAATTCGTGACAGAACATATCCTCAGTCATGTGCTCATTCTTCTTCCAGTCAGAAGCAATAATGTAATGGCCCTCACTCTTCAAACGGCGAGCAATGTGGGAGGCAATAAAACCACCTGCCCCAGTGATGGAGATTCGGAGTTTCTCAGAAGGCCAGTAAGGTTCCCTATCGAGATCCTCATAGGTGTATGCACCATAGGTTCCTTCAGTACTTCCCATTCTGCAGAAGGCAAATTGATCAGAGAAGTTTGAAGACTTTGTAAATAAAAATGAATCAAAATTATTAGTATCCCAATTAAGACACAAGATTGTTAAACGAGGCTACAAATTTTGTGCTGCCAAATTATACATGCACAAGCACCAAAAAGATGCAATTTTCATGCAATGGCCAACATTGAGGTGAAAAAAAAAAGCCTAATTGGTAAAGTTGTAAAGACAATTACCATAATTTGAACAAAATACTTTTAAGAGAATTCAGCGTTCATATAGAATTGAGAGAATATCCACATCCATGCATAAGCTCAAGATAGATAGAGCCAAATTAAAAGAAACATAACATAATATGATTAAAGTAAACAATTAATTACGGGGCAACAAAACAAACACACCGTGTAATATTAAAAGAAATCACCAAATCCCGTGGCCAACTATAAATAAATACTTAACAGCATTGAAATAATAACAAATACACGAAAATCAAGCAAATCTTCTAGATTTGCCAGTGTTCTACTCTTGTTTCACTTTTAATAACAAATTATCAAATTATCAAGAGAACACCGCCATAAGAGTTACATAAAAGAAAATAAATTACAACAAAATAAATAGAAATGAGAAAACAGAGAATCTCAACAAATGCAGGGCCATACATCCCAAAAAATAACATAACCCAGAAAAATTCAAGCTTCAAATCGCAAGAAAACATGGAGAAAGCCACCAGAGAACCATATAACCGGAGCAGTGAAACAGAGTATGCATGAGCAAGACGAGATTTTTACCTGAAAAGACCTGAACTTTGGAGGAGGTTTAACAAAGAAGAAGATAATGAAGGAAAGAAGGCAAGTAGTGGCTGGCTCAAAAGATAGGAAGAAAGAGACCGAATCGAATGAAGCGCCAGTAGCTCTTCTCCTGCTTGCTATATATAGAGGCAGCAGAAACGGAGCTCGCAAAAAAAGCCACAATTTTTTAGCTTTATTTCTTTAAATATATTTGCTTACTAAAGTTTATCACATAGGTCCATACAATTTTTATTTCTCAAATGAGAAAATAGTTTGTCCATTTATACTAGAGAGGTCCTTGATCTCTTTTTAAATGACCATAGTACCCTTCACTATGAAGTTTCATTGGTTAAAATTCAATAAATAGCATGAGAAGAATTTAGTCATTTAGTATAGATTCAGATTATTAGGGATCTACTTAATAATATATAGAACAGTTATGTGAATATATGAAAAATTATAAAAAAATTTAGGGGATGTAAATGATAATCTGTCCATCTTCTAATTGTAGTGTAGCAATGTTATTGGAGAGAGAGAGAGAGAGAGAGAGAGACAGAGACAGAGAGAGAAGGGGATCTTCTGAGTTTTTAATGTTACTTTGTTCTTGCCTAAATAGAAAACATATGGTCTAGTTATCTAAAAAGTGTCCTATGGAAAACAAGTTGTTTTTCTACCATGACATGGGCCGTAAGTACTCCACACCACACAAAGGAATGATTCTTATTTATACCAAAGTTATTACTTTTTATTGATTCATTATAATGGGATTGCAATGCACGTAAAATTTCTTTTTTTATCTAATTAATTATGTTTTATAAAGCACACAACTTTTTTTATACTTCGTAGCATTTTATCATTTTTATTGATACAACAATGCACTTAATTAAAAATATTTTTTGTTTAACGGAATCGATTGTAAAATGAAAATTATAACATCTATCTTTATTTTCGTTTAAAGATATTAACCCTCTTCATCACTTTTTCAAAGTACTTTTTGGCGTTGTTTGGCTGGATTATATTTATACCTCACTTGATTGAGAATTTTGGACACATTAAACCGCTTCATAATCATGTGGGTAAGGATTGGCCCGCGATGTGGTGGGGCCTAACACGTGCGATTCATAGAAAATTCTTCGAAACTGTCTTCAATGCGAAACCTCTGTTTGCTTGGGTCCAATTGAAGCTGCTTGGAAAGTGCTTCTTATGATTTTAACCCAAAGTCTTGTCCGAATGAACCAAACGAGTACATTTAGAAGCGCCTCTTCTGCTGTTCTGCTTTTCATGGGAAAGCTCTTGTGTCGTGTTTGCTTACCATTAGAGAAATTTCTCTTCTCTGTCGTGTGTTTTGCTACATATTACAATAGAGAATTTTCACATTTTACTTTCAATATATACTTTTTTCTAAAAAAAAAAACAGTTAAAAATAATAAATATAATTTAATTTTTTCATAAAATTTTATCACGCTTATTTAAAAAAATAGCGAATAATAAATAGGTAAACAATTGGGCCGGACTACTACTAGCGTGTTTGATTGGGCCGCTTAGATCAGGGGACCCCCTTTCTTTCAAAACCGGGTTATGTCAAACCCACAAATCGATTCATACGTGTGCCAAACAGTCAACATTCACGTTGATCTCCCCTCTCTCTCTCTCTCTCTCTCTCTCTCTCTCTCCCCCCCCTCCCTCTCCCTCTTTCTCTGTCTCACTGGATCGAAGCTTGAAACTGTCGGAGAAAGCTTTACAGGTTTGCCCGTTTCTATTTATCAAGACCTAATTTTGGATTTTTTCAATATTAGCATGAATTGGGCTTTAACAGTTTGTTGATTGTTTGAGATGGGTGGAATGATCACAATTAATCTTTCACTGCTGGATTTGATATTCCTTTGATTTTTCTGTCGCTATAGATTAAGAAAAAAACTCAACTTTATTGTTTGACATAACCATCCGGGTCATTAGACGCGGGGGTTGCATAATTTACATGCAATTTCACAATGTGGAACTCTAGTAGTTTTGCTTGAATATCACTGCTACTTGTCATTTAGTTTTTGTCAGTTTTATGGATTTTTCAACAATGTCAAAAGTGGCTTAAGTCAAAGTTGTGATGAATTTATTTTTGGAGTTTCTGTGTTTCTGGCATATTGACACTCGGATGCTTGTTATGCAATTGGTATTTCCACCATGCTATATATATTTAGTTACAGAAGACTACAATTGAATCTTTTTACGAAAATATTTTGGTGATTTGTGCAGAAAAGTCTCTCACTGTGTAACCATGGGAGGCAGGGATTCAGATCTTTAGGCCATAATGTTTTTATTGATTTTTATTGTTTGTAACATTTTGTCTATTCCTGATTCTTTTTTTCCCCCTCGGTTTTTTGGTGGCAGTTCAATTATTTTAAATTTAAATGGCTGGCAGAGGTCAAATTGCTACTAAGAGCTCAGCACTTATTGCCATGATTGCAGATGAGGTACATATTTATCATACAAATTAGTCCACAAATGTGTTATTGTATTATACACTTGTGCAACAAAACAAAACTGTGATTAGTTTGCTGGTTTTCACTACTCCTGCAATTCTATTTGGCAATCCAAGAGCAATGCTACCATGTTATTTACTGTTACACTCCAGTGAAATATACTTTTGCAATGAATCATGGTCGAAAACCATGACTATTTCTGTTGCTTGGCGACATCTAGAAATTGATGTATATATTTGTTATATAAGCTTCATGAACAGTCTTCCTTGAGGATTGTCACATGTGTCTGCCTGTGTGGAAAGTGTTGCTTCATAATTTTAAAGCATTCATGTAATAAAGTTCAGAGATAGACTCGTAGTACCTCTAGCATGATCACAGCGGTATAGTCCCTTAAGTTCATAACTCTAGCAAATTTGCGAGTTCACATCTTACAATGCCTTCACCAGATCATGCTAATTTACTTTTCCTTCATCCTAGGAATACACAATGAGATAAAACATCTGTTTTATGTCTTCGAATATGTATTTTGTGTCATAATGTGGAAGAACCATCAGTGGTTGTCTAAACTGAAGTCTACACTAGTCTTAATGTGAGCTTATGTCTGTCCTTGAGCATCAAGGCATCATAGACTAAATGATGGTTGATTTGTTGTTAGAGGTCAGCAATGTATCGGGCACTGGTGACTCATGGATGTGGGCAATATGCTGCAATTGTTTATGTAATTATCCCTAATGCGGAAAGGTATCCTAATTGACATAAATTTCATCATCTCAAAAATTGACATAGTTTCAAGAATTTATGTCTTTTGGTGCCTACAAAGGATGATGAAATAAGATTTTATATATTCATTCATTCCCACATGCGTCATTGCCCTTTTATTTTATAATCATTGGATGGGTTCTTAAAGTATAATGCAGGCTTTACTTGTTTAGGCCCTGATAAATATACAGCACATCATGTCTTTGGAAGACCCTTCTGATGATTTCTTTTATATCATGTAGGATACTGTAACTGGATTTTTGCTGGCTGGAGTGGGCAATGTGGACTTGCGGAGAAAGACAAACTATCTTATTGTTGATTCAAGTATGATCATTGTTCTTGTTGATGCTTGAATGTAGAAACAGTTTTAACTGTTCTGTAGAAACATGTTTATATGAAGTTTGTGTAGTCTTTTTTCTTTCTAACACTTATAATAGTAACCTGTTTTCCCTCTAAAAATGATTTTGCAAGCTTTTGACCAGCTTATCCCGTGATACATAAAGCTCATGTCCACAAAGGCTGGGGCGAATGCTTCAGGTTTTTTGTCAGGTTGACATGGAACTGTGTGAATTTGAAGACCATTGTCCAAAGAAATTTCACCTGGATTTATATCCCGTTGTGGATGTTATAACCTTTGAGGCTCTTGAAAGTGTTTCTTTTGGTTGCATTTGTACAAATTGGCTCATTGGGATGAATTCAGATTAGTTTTTGATCATGTCATCACTAGACCAACAATTGTCAGTGCTTATATAGGGAAACTCAAATATTATTTGAGCAATTGTTGGTCGTTGGAGCCATTTTCATGTCCCATTTATGCTGCATCGCTTCCACCTAAAAACCTTTTGTACTTTCCTAATGAAGTTCGTTGATGCTGATTTTATTTACTAATTGTTTTCATACATCTCCTCAGAAACACCAGTGAAAGCTATCGAAGATGCATTCAAGGAGTTTACAACAAAGGAAGATGTTGCTATAGTTCTAATCAGTCAATATGTAAGTTCTTGAAACATATGATATCATTTTCTAAGGTAAACTCTCTTGTTGAGTTGGATCATATGGTTACAATTTATCATAGAAGCAATAAAAGTGCAAAACTTATCAAGTTATGATCTCACCGTTCCATGTCATAGTTTCAAAATGTGTTGGGAAAAATAGGCAATTGTTGTTCTGGTAAGTTGGGGAATTGCCTAGATGTCAAGGTAGTTTACTTATTAATCACTAATGTATAGCATAGATATTACATGATACAAAGTAGGTATTATCTTGATGATTTTTCATCAATTAAGAACCTTTTTCACACAACTTGGAAAATTTTCTGTCGCTTACAGGTTGCAAACATGATAAGGTTCTTAGTTGACAGCTATAATAAGCCAATTCCAGCAATCTTGGAGATTCCTTCCAAGGACCATCCATATGATCCAGCTAATGATTCAGTTCTTTCACGAGTGAAACACCTCTTCTCTTCAGAGTCTGTCGCATCAGGAAGGCGTTGAGTTCTCCAATGTTCTGCTTAAACATGAAAGGTTCCTAGGTGACATCTCCTAGTGAATTGCTTTCGTGCACATGGCTGTATGCTTTGTTGTTAACTTACTTCCAATTGATTTATTTCTCTCATCAATTTTCTGTTGCATTTTCTCGTCAATTTATCATTTATTATTTTGATTGACACTATAGTTACAACAAACAAAGAAACAAATAAATTGCCTGGTTTAGCTGAATGTCATGGTCAATCGTTTATTTCAAAATTTAGTTTTTTTCAATAATTTCTGGCTATTTCCTACCACCCCGCACCCTCACAGTAGTTGAGCCAATCCCAGAAATCAATTACTGTCTATTGTTTAAATAGATTTAGATCAATTTACTAACCCTCTTTGATGTTGTTAAAATATTCTTGAAACTTATTTTCAGATTGGGGGAGATTATTGTATGTCCCTTGAAATTCACCAAAGACTTTCTTCGAAACTCTTGCCAAAGATTTCTCTTGCAAGCAAAGTCATCGATGAAAAACCAAACCGTCGAGACCTAATAAATTTTAATCAAATCTCATGAGTGCTTTATTATTGACATCAATCCTATCATGTTAACAAATCTTTTATTTATTTATTTATTTATTTGTTCTTTTCTCCTGTAGGCATCTTGAAACACGATAAAAGTGCTTTTTAACGATCTAAAACCAACATGATTACTGTCGAAAAATGTTCGTAATAATCATGACTCACTACTTCTTAGTGCTTCTTTCTAAAGCAAAAATTCCAAAATTGGTTGCGTATGCACCTATGCCTTCACAGGTACTGCTGCTTCGTCACTGACTAAGTTATTAACAAAAAGAGTTGGTACAAAAACATGATGAAATTTGAAAAGTCAAAATAAAAAAATAGTCACTTCTCAGCAAGTGCTTCTTACAAAAGCAAAACTACCCAATTGGTGGCATTTGCAACTCTCCCTTTACAGGTCCTCAAAAATGGCTTTTACTATTAGAAAAGAGAAAAAGAAATTAACAAATTCAGAAAACAAAAGATCATGTCTTCTCATAAACAAACAAACAAAACTTTACGTTCCTTTAAAAGCAAAAAGTATTGGGCCAGATGTGAAAAAATACCGGGCCCACTAAAATTGTGGTGGCCCAGATCCATTCAATATTTATCCACAACTGACAAATAGCCGCCGCATCACACAAACGCCAGCCAACCAATTGGATTTAAAACCACTAGATTTTTGGGGGTTCGTCTCTTCTCTTCCTATACGTAAATACACGAATTGAATATCCAACCAATCACAATTTAGGAAATATTTTTAATTTTTGTTTGTTTGCCTATTAATCAAATTTAATCTTCGATTATTGTCTCCTTCAAAACTCTGAAACAAATGTAAATTAGCTTATTTTGATGGTTTTATAATCAAACTAGTAACCAAATTTTATGACGTAGAGATATCATAATATGTTTTTATTTATAATTTTATTAAAATTTTTGGATCTAAATGTTATTTGTCATGATCTAAATCAAGGATGGATTATTATTAATATTATTATTTGTCACACTTATCTGAATCTTTTTTTTAATACCCTCAATGAATTCCTCCGATGAATTGAACTTCATTCCATAAATTATTTATTTATTACATAATTAATATCTATAAAGATATTATCCTTTCCTAATATTGATGGGATTTCCTTTGCACTTCCTTTTTTTTCCTTCCATCCAGATAAATTATTAGTAGAAGATTCAAACGGATAAACATCAAATTCCTTGACAAGTATTTCCCTATTTCTACCTCAAAACAAATTTAGTAAGTAAATAAAAAGTATTTAATTTAATATCTAAATTTCCCAAATAGATGACACGACGCTGACGCAAAGCAATGTTTTTTCACTTTTTTTTTTGTTTTTGTGAAAACAATGGATTCTTAATTAACTGTTAACTCTTAATCCCATGTATTATTAATCCATTCAATTTTAATTATTTTTTAATAATAAAAAATAAAATTGGGAAATAAAATTAAGAAGAACAAGGTGACCCCACGTGATAACTTAAAGTTTAAACATAAAAACGAAGACAAGACAACTATCAACAGCAACAGCAGCGGCAACAACAACAACAACTAACAAAACACGAATTTGGATAAAGCAGAAAACCATAAAAACGTTATAATGGATAGGGTATTTTCAGTGGGTGAAATCTCTGAGCAGTTCTGGTCAACTATCCCATCTTCCTCAAACAACTCACCGAAAGACACCCATTCCTGTAAAATGAACCGCAGCGAATCTGAGTGGGCTTTTCAGCGTTTTCTCCAAGAAGCTCACCACGTTGCTGCTTCTGGATCATCTCCTCAGCAGTCTTCTTCGTCTGCCGCTGGGGATAGCAAAAGCGACAGCGTGGTCGAGATCAAAAGTACGCTTGATAATTCTGAATTAAAGGATGACAGTAATACCGCTAAAACTGCTACTTCAACCGCGGCCGGGAATCCTGTCTCGTTTACTGTTTCTCCGAATATTCCGGTCGACCCTGAGGAGTACCAGGCTTTTCTTAAAAGCAAGCTTAATCTTGCTTGCGCTGCTGTTGCCTTGTCTCGTGTAAGTTGTTTGTCTTTATTTGTTCTGTTTGTGGATTTTGTTTTGATGTTGAGAAAGTTGAGGAAAAGCATTAGATTAGATCTACATGTTGGATGGTTGAGTGGTTTTATTGGGTTCTGGTTTTGTGTTTGGTTGGTGAGAAGCTGAGAAGAAACTGACGTAAAAGATTAAAATTTCTTGGTAACTTTGTGTTGTCGGAGTGTTTTATTGATTTTTGGTTTCTGGGTAATTTAGAAGCAACTCAGCTTAAATAGTTTTGGATTCCTTTTTATGTTTTTGGACGAGCAGATTGTTGTTGTGAAAAAACTGGAAAATACGAAAGGAAATTGATTAGTGGACATTTATGTTTGATTATGTTGCTTCGGATTGTAGGAAAGAAAAATCTTAAATTGATTAAGCGTCAGCTAGTTTTTGTGTTATTGGCTTCTAAAAATGGGAACTTTATTCCTCAGAATATCAGTTATTTCCTTTCAAATTTAAGATTTAATAAGCATACAATCTGAGATAGAGATTTTTAATGGTTAGGTGATCTGTGTTGTAAAATTTGGACATATGCGCTTTATTTTATAAAGTTAAAGAGGTTAATCAAAGATTATGACAGGAAATAATGTCAAATAATTAGGATTTTTAAGTTGCATAAATGCCTATGTGTTTGATTCATCAAAGATTCACTATATGTTGTGTCTACAGTCTTAACCTTTATGAAAGTGGAATATGGGGATTTGGATTTAAGTGCATCCCTAGTTTGTGTCCTTTTTTACTTATAGCTGGAAAACTGCAGATACACCTTTTTGTTCATTTAGGGAAATATTGGCCAACTAAAAATGTCTCTTCCTATTCCCATGTATATAGGCATCTTGTATAAAAACCCAACATTCTGCTGCTAGGGCTGACAGTGGATCTCAGGCTTCCAACACTTCACAATTGGGATCTCAAGCGTCTAAAGGTTTGCATCACAGAAATCAATTACATAGCAACTACATGCCTTTTATTTTTCTATATTTTTTATTGGAAAAGTCTGGTTACTAGAATAGGAAAATAAAAACTGAAAGATAACATACTTGAAAGACTGGGAAAGCAGTAAAAAGATGAATGGAAAGTCCTTGTCTGGTTGAAATTTTCTCTATGTTGTTGTCACATAAAACTATGTCTTATTAGCAAAGTGGGTGTACTTTTTCATTTTCAATTATTGAATACTTGACTATTAATCTATTACCAGCTTGAAGAGAGTGTAAAATGGGTTACTTTTCTTTGGACTGGGATGTTGGAGTTGTATGCCTATAAGTGGTATATATCCATACTTTTTGATCCTGCAGGTGATAATATCTGCTTATGGAATATGTAGGCTGCTAAAATGTTGACAAAGTGACTAATTTAATAATCTGGATGTAAATGAATGGAGTGACAAAGTTGCACCAGTGACAGTGAGGGAGAGTCATGGCCCAAAGAAGGTAAAAATGTGGACCAAAGAGAAGATGTGTGGATATGCAAGTGTCAGTAGATGTTGGCAATAATTGATGATATGATGATGTCTCTAATTAGAAGTTGGGAAGCCATTGATAGCTTTCTTTCTTATTTTAAATCCCAAAGCATGAGCATGAAAGGAGCTCAAAGGAGGCTCCAATGCATAGTTTGAACTTTGCATCTCTCAGCCTTTGTTGTTGTTCATGGATTGCATATCATCTTCTCTTAGGCTTAGTCATTTTCCAGAGCATGTTTAGGTCCAATGCAGTATGATGAATAAAAGGGAAAAAGCTTCCCGGTAGAATAATATCGTCCTATTTTCTTATTACCCATGTAGGTGCTGTGCATGATTTGTCCAGGTCACAAGATAAGGATGCTAATGGACTGCATGGAACTCCTTTCATATCAGCCTCACTAAAGAAAACTGAGGTTCCAGTGAGGTCAATAAATAGTGGGTCATCAAGAGAACAATCAGAAGATGAAGAAGCGGATGGAGAAACTGCAACAACTGAGAATATGGATCCTGCTGATGCAAAACGTGTGCGGAGGTAATTGGTTCTCACTGCTAATTCTACACATTTGGTGCTTGCAGATGTTGGGAGTTAGTTGATCATAAACTCAGAACTTATGTTATTTGGAGGTTAAAAGCTATCCTTCTAACTTTTAAGCCAACTATTGTTAACTGGAGATAGACCTGGCATTATTTATAAAGTTTTGGTGGTTGATCTAATGGAAATCCACCCCAACTCTCCCTCTAATTTTTAACGAGGACAAAATTTAGCTTGTTAATAACATTTGGTGCCTGATGAACCTAGAAAAGCTAACAGATGGGTTGTTGATCAAAATATTGTTTCCTTTTTATACAAAGAAATCTGATTTATTGTCAAAGTGCATGATGTTAAAATAGATATGATATAACATGTAATGCATTTGCATGACATTTGTTTTACATAAAGCTTTTTGCTGATTCACTTATTGTTTTGCAGAATGCTTTCCAATAGAGAGTCTGCTAGACGCTCCAGAAGAAGGAAGCAGGCCCATTTGACAGAGCTCGAGACGCAGGTGTGATTTGTTTCCCACCCTTTGCTTTTGCTATGCCTCCTTGGCATAAAGAAAATACGTTGAATTCCTAGTTGTGTTGTCTATTTTAGGTTTCTCAATTAAGAATGGAAAATTCATCTCTACTGAAGCGTCTCACAGACATAAGCCATAAGTACAATGAAGCAGCTGTTGACAACAGAGTTCTGAAAGCTGATGTTGAGACATTGAGAGCAAAGGTAAGCTATTCATCGGTATCAACTTTACATTTGACTGCCTCTTTGGCAGGCATTTATCAAGAATGTATACGGTACCTATCTAGCACTTGCTAGGTATTTGCCACAATAATTTCATTCCATGTCCTGGTTACATTTGCAGGTGAAGATGGCTGAGGAGTCTGTCAAAAGAATTACTGGGTTGAACCCTCTGTTCCATGCCATGCCAGAGATGTCCTCCATGAGCATGTCATCATTTGCTGGAAGTCCCTCTGACACATCAGCTGATGCAGCTGTTCCGGTACAAGATGACCCAAAGCATCACTTTTATCGGCCCCCTTCTGATCATACCATGTCCACTCGTGACCTGAGAATCCATAATGCTTTGACTGACATTTCTTCAGTTGAAAACGTGCAAGCAAATGCTGCAGCAGCAGCAGTACCGGGTAATAAGATAGGAAGAACTGCTTCCATGCAGCGAGTAGCTAGCTTGGAGAACCTGCAAAAGCGGATTCGTGGAGGCGTAAGTCCCCGTGGTCCGAATTCTAGTGAAGAGCAGTAAGTGGAAACTGCTTGACCATACTGTGGAAGAAGATTTTAAGGACTCTTGAAGAGTGATTCAACTGCAGTCTTTTTTTTGGTTCAGCTGTATGTAAGAAATTTTATTCTTTAACAACATATCTATTCAGATTATGATTAACCTTCACTTGATAATGGGACACAAATTGTTAATTTTACCAAGGTTGTTCATGTTGCTTGTTTGAGTTTATGCTTCTATTTATTAGTTTTTACTACCCTTCATTGGAGTTCTGTTTCGGTGGAGAAAATAAACTTGTAAAACTAAAGTCAAACAACCGAATAAAGCAGCAAAATGATGTATTTCGATCGAATAAAAGAATTGCATCTTTCCTAATATTGAAAAATAACACAAAAAACGTACAACGTACGATATAAAAATTCATACAGAAAATCTAAGACATCCTTGCCGTGTACTACCTACACTTTTCACCGTTCACCCATATTAACGACTGTATGGCTTCTGGGGATCATGAAAATTGCTTGTTTATAATTTGAAAGCTGGTAATCAATCCTGTACAGATGGATCTGTAAGGAATGAAACATTTGCCCATTAGTGCTATTCACAGTTCTATATGCGTATGAAATTGCTTGCTAGTTTCTTCATCTACTAGCCGTCCAATGCGTAATGCGTAATGGTTTGGAGTATGCTAGAACCTGGTTCAGTTTCTACCCCTTTAAACTTCATCTCATTTCTCACGTTCTCCACTTCTTGCCATCTTTCTGCTGAAGCATAAATATTTGATAAAGCTACATAATCCTCGCTAGTACCAGCTAAATCTTCGGAAGTCAGCTCTGGTTGTAGCTGGAGAAGGATCTTCCCCACCTTTTCACCCATTATAACATCTCCATGAACGTTGCAAGCACTAAACAAACTCCTCCACAAGATTGCATCAGCTTTAACTGGGATCCCCATTATAAAATTGTATGCTTCTTTTAAGTGCCCAGCCCTGCCAAGAAGATCAACAATGCAGCTATAATGTTGTATCTGAGGCTCAACACTCCATTTGCCTTTCATGTCGTTAAACAAATTGAGTCCCGCTTCAACAAGACCTGCATGGCAACAAGCAGCAAACAAGCTAGTGAAAGTCACTGCATTAGGATGGACACCACTATCCCTCATTGAATCCAAAAGCCTTATTGCTTCATTTCCTCTTCCATGAATGGCTAGTCCAGTTGCCATTGCTGTCCATGTCAATACATTTTTTTCTCTCATTCGGTTAAAGATTTGTAAAGCGCTTTCTACGCACCCAGATTTAGAGTACATATCTACAAGACCAGTACAAATAAACATATCATTCTCAGGCATGTAAATTGTCTTCTCTACGTATCCATGAACACAAGCACCAGATTCAAGCACACCCAGCTGAGAATTTGCTGAAAGAACACAAACCATAGTAGTAGCCGTAGGTTTTACTCCAGAAACATCAACCAACATGTCCCTGAACAACCGCAACGCATTGAAGGCACAGTATTTTGCCTTTTTTCTCTGTGAACAATACCCGGTTATCATCGCGTTCCATGTAGCACTACTTCTCATTGACATTTCATCAAACACTCTTCTCCCCGAACTAATATCCTTATTACTCGCATAAAAATGAATTAACGTAGTTGGCACCAAGATATCAAACACAAACCCACGTTTCACTATATGCGCATGTATTTGTCTACCTAACCACAGCGTCGACAGAGAACAGAATCTTGCACAAGAACCCAACACAAAAACATATGTAAACTCATCAAAAACCAAGATTCCCTTCGAAACCCAGTTGGTAAAAACAAGAACCGAGTCTTTTGGGCGAGTACAGCGTATCAAAGTGTTGAAGAGAAACAGGTTCGGGGGATCAAAATGAGTGAATATGAGGTGGGAAACGTAGGTGCTTTCTGGGGGTGGTTTTTCGGCGCAATAGAGTTGTATTAGTTGGGCATAAAGAGAAGGTGATTTGAGGGCGTTGGTGATTAACTGGGCGTGAATTTGTTTTATTTGGCTAGTGCTGATGGTTTTGAGCTTGAGAAGTGAGAGGCATCTGTGTCTCGGAAGAGTGCGCATGAGAATGTTTTCTGATGCTACACCACTCTGTTTCACCTCACTTTGTTTTCTGATGCTACACCACTCTGTTTCACCTCACTTTTGTTTTGTCCCTAAAAGACTTGCCAACATGAATCTATTTATCACTTAATCATACAGTAGTTATACAGGATCAATGTGTATTCACTTTTATTTCATGAAATCTTAGTAAGAACAATAATATCATTAATGGAAAATTAAGAGTAAATTTAATTTCTAGTCTAGATACACCAAACTAGGGGAAAAAGTTTTATATATCCTTCTAATTAAAATGAACAGAAAATAAATAAACAAAGCCCAAGTCCACGTAATGCTAGTCAAACTGCAGAAAATCCAAAACTCGAAGCCCACCTTATCTATCTTCTTCAACTTCGAAACACAGAAACACTGGCCGATAGATTGGATCAAATCAGAAAGCAAATTAAACAACAATGGAGATATCCTCATCTTTAAGTATTTCACTCTCCTCTTCGTCTCTCTCAACAAGACCACCTCCACCGCCTTCTCTTCCCATCTCTTCTTCTCACTCTACTTTCTTCACCAACACCAGAACCATTTCTCTTTTCAACACATCCAGACTTAGAACCAATTCTTTGGTTCTAGGTCGGCCCAGAACAGGAACTGGCAAGGCCAAGAAGGGTTTCTCTTGCACTGCTTTGTTTGGTCTTGGAGTGCCTGAGCTGGTTGTTATTGCTGGAGTGGCTGCTTTAGTTTTTGGTCCAAAGAAGTTGCCTGAAGTGGGCAAGAGTATTGGCAAGACTGTCAAGAGCTTTCAACAGGTTGGTTGGTCTGTCTGGGTCTATTTGGTTTTTGAGAAAATGAATGGAAGGAAAATTAAGTTTTCAACTTTTTACGTGGCTTATACTAATCGGGATTGCGGTATTCAATTGCATAGTTCATAAATTAGTTTTAGTGAAATAGTTGCGGTAAGCTCTAAGTATTTCTTGCAGTTATATAGATTTTGATTAGACTTGCTATAGTAGCTTTGAAAATAGTGGGAACGAAAAAAAAAGGGTCTTTTGAGTCGTATGTTGATTAATTGTAATTTTTGTGTACCTAGGAAGTTGAGATAAGGAGAAGAGGATTCTTGAAGTTGTGGTGATTTTGTTGTTGCAATTTCAATGTTTAGAGCAAACTTGTGACGTAAAGTTGCGTTATGACTCGAAGTTCAATTTAGGTTGTGAATAATGTATAATCTACCCTTTCAGTTTCTGTCATTTTAAATTCTCTGTTATTTGCAAGAGACTGTGTAATTAGTGGAGCATTAATGGAAATAATTTGATATATTGAGTTCCTGGTTATAGGGTTTAGAATTTCTTTTTCTTAGTAGACTGATTTGTTTCTATGGTGTGTCATTTCTCTGTAGAGGTTTTGTTTGAGATAATGAATGCATTCGTCATGTGCCTCACATTTCCATTGTATTGATACCTATTAATTTTTGTGATTGTAAAGATGCTTAATTTGTGTTTGGAGAAAAGAAATTTAGAATTAGGTTATAGCTATATTTGGTATAATTTTGTTGCTTTTAAGGTTGAAGATTGTGTTGCCTGACGCAAACATATGTATTAAACTTTTGTGACCAAGGCTTGTATGTTTGGCAGTGATGCTTAATGTAGCTTCTTTATAATAGTTGATAACTGGAGTTGATTTTAGAATTGCAGCTTAAGAACTCATGAGATTCCCAAGCCTCACACCGTTTTTACTAATGGAGCTATTTATGAACAGCTATAACTCGATCATTTAGATGAATCTGGCTGCTAAGAATTATTTCATTATATTTCCTGGCTCAAAGTGGTTAAGGAGTGGTGTGGGATAGACTTTGGTTTTATGTTCAAGTTCTAGCAAGTAAGAAAAAGTAACTTTTACAAAGCAATGTCTAGTATCAATAGCGATTGTAACTTTGCACTTGGTGCGAAGAAACCTGTTTGGACTTCTCCCAACCAGTAGTTGAGGATCTTGTAGAATTTAACTCTGCCTCTTGTATAACAGTTGAAAGGGTTTCCCCTTTTATCTTGCTTATAGGAATTAACTAAAGTTCAAATTTTGCAGGCTGCAAAGGAGTTTGAATCTGAACTGAAAAAGGAACCTGACTCTGAAACAGATACACCTGCAGAGAAGCCGACTGCAGTCAGTGAAGAGAAAGAAGATGTCAAGGTCTCAAGCTCAAAGGAAAGTGTATGAGAGAGTAGCAATTTTAGTTTAGTCGGTATATTTTAACAATATTTGACTGTTGTATAATTGAGCTTAGAATAAGTAAATTCATTTTGGAAGTATATTGATTATGGTTTCCATTGTTGGTCGAATATCTGTTTCTTTACAAGCTGCTGAAGATTGAAGCATTAGTAGACATCTCAAACAGGTCGATCGTCTAGCAAATATGACCCGTTTGATCAGGTTTGACAATGCTTCAGACAGTTTCCGGCCTGATCATGCTTCCGGTAATCTGTCCGGCACAGGCTCGTAGTTAGAAAGATATATTCCTATTCCCAATAAAAAGGATCATCTTCATCATCATGCTTATTGAACATTTGAAATTGATCCTCTGCCAGCAATGCCCGCTGATTTGGCTTCTGTCTCTAGTCTCTACGTTCAATTGGCGGGCAGGTACTGTTTTTCAGGTACACGACATCCATCTTTGGGTGGGCCCTACATGAGTCAAGGCCCAAAACACAAATAACATCAAGCTTGGGTTGAACCATCTAAATGGATCAGTTAAGTTTCAAGTTGTCAAGGTGTCTTATTTTAGAGTACGGCTCTTCTTTTTGTGCATGGTTTCATAGAAACAATTTGACATTTCGAATTTCCAATTTAAGTGAATAAGGCCGGCAGCCGTAAAGGAAAAAGTTGGTGAGCTTTCGAAATAGTACTAAACAAATAAATGATAGAACTGAGGATAATATATAGCATGCCAATGGTGCGCACTACTACTATTGATAAATGCATACCAATCTATAGTACATGCTTTCTTTGGACCCTAATGTATCATCCTCAGTGCTCTCATTCATCATACATATACCGACAATAACTGATGCTACCATTCACCAATATCTCTAGATGTCTCTTGCTGATTTGATAGCAGAAACAAAGAAAACAAGATACAAAAAACATTGTGTCGTTTAGATGCTGAGGTTTATCATCTATTATATAAGCAAAATTTTCCAATACCAAGTACAATATTGCCAACTTCAAGGCACTAGCAATGTCAATTGCAATATGAAAATTTTCTAACAAAGTAGTCAACACCACCCTAAGTTCTGTTGTCGAGCTCAAATTTTTCCATAGGAAGCTTTGTAGCAAGTATATATTTTCTACTTTGTACCAAGTATATATTTTCTAACTCCAACTAGAAGCAAGACTACGTTGTGTCCACCTCAATTTAGACTGTTTCTAAACTATCTGACAACACCAGAACTCCTATAGGAGCGCGTTGGGCTAACAGGGTCTCATTTGCACACACTAGACAAATTAGAAAAATAAAAACTTTCCCAGTCATCTCTCTCCTTAAATCAATTTCCCACTCATACAGAGATAGCACTCAATACATATAAGAAAGACAGACACCAAAAGCCAAAACTGAACTACAATTACATAACATAAGATTCACTTTCACAAATATTTATCCTCTCTCTCTCCCTCTCTCAAAATTCTGTGTCTTTACAGTATCCTTTAAATTCAAAAATCCCCCGTCACCACCACCACCACCACAACTTCCTCCTCGGAATCCACAATTTCTTTTCCGGATTATTGGGCTCCGGATCTGCCTCCCACATCCCCGACACCTTATCTTCTCTCGGGTTCTCAAACTCCATATACTTTGTCTCCATTACAGAAACCCACTTTCCTCCATTTTCCCTCTCTCTGCTCTCCATATTCTATGCAAACAAAACCCTAAACCAAAACTCTCTAAAAGACTATACCTTTGTTTTTCATATGGCTGCTGGCAATGGCCAAGAAGGATTAGGAGATGATTTCTTTGAGCAAATCTTGTCTGTGCCGACTGGTTATGGTGAACCGCCAACTGGGTCAGCCTCAACCATGCCCATGTTGCTGCAGCTGGGTTCTGGCAGCGGTGGCGGCGGCGGCGGTGATGCCAGCGGAGGTGATGACATGAGAAGTTTGGCTATGGGGATTAGGATGGGAATGATGCCTTTAGGTTTGAACTTGGAACATGGTTTCTTGAGACAACATGAAGATCATAACAGTAACAGTAACAGTCACAATGCTTCTTCTTCTCCTAATAATTCTTCTACTACTTCCGGAATCAACGTAAGATTTTGTTTTCTCCATCAAGCTTTTTTATTTTTAGTATAAATCAAATTAAATTAATTCTGATCCTTAAACTTGCTTTTTATCATTGGAGATTTTAGGGGTTGGATCAGTAGATAAAATTTTTCTTATTTTTATATAAAATCGTCTTTCCATCAACTTTTCATCTTTTTTTTTTTCTTCTTCTTTTTATTTGAAATGGACTCGTTTGTCCTTTGGGTGGGGTTAGGGTTACCATTTGAGTTGTGGTTTTTAGAAGTAATGGGATAGGAGGCCGTATGGATTTCATCTGTTTGCCAATTGTGGCAACAAAGAAAATGCTTTTTTGTGTTTCTTGTTTTATGTTTTCACGCAATCATCAAGAAACCAGCAGCTTTCACTTCTTTATAAAATAACCATAGAAAATAGTTAATTCTACTACCATGATTATTTTAACATAACCATAGCACTCCATTTCTTACTGTTTTTTTTTTTCTTTTTTCCTTTTGTGGTTTCTCGGAAAATCTACTTTTGAACTGCATATTTTCCCGGGAATTTCTCGGTAGATTATAAAGTTAATTTTCTTCGGAATATATGTGAATACTTTTGTGAAAGGATCAGCTTTTCTCCAATTGTGGGTTGAATTTTTCTGATAAATCTTCCATACTTTCCTGGTAATATCAAATCCGAAAATAATACATGGGATCTCATTGGTGGATGGTTATGTTAGTTAAATAAGGGTGTTTATGAGGGTAATTTAGTAAAAATGATTGATTTGTACTTTGTGGTAGGAGAGAGATTCGGTGCACATGCCAAGTTTGTTTCCAGCGTTTGGACAGTTGCCAACTCAATCAGTCCGGCCGTCGCCGCCACGCCCACTTCAAGTACAACAGGTACGTTACATTTTTACCAAAATACCCTTTAAGACGTTTTACTTGCTTCTTATAAATGTCTTTTACAAAATATTTATATAAATAAAAAATAAATCTCATTCATAATTTTAATGCGAAAAAAATTTGAATCTACCTAATTCATAATATTAAGTTAAAAGTGTAGCAAAACGTTTTTCAAAATTTAAATGTCTATGAAATGAAAGTATTATCAAATAAAAAAATTATGTGGTAAAAGATCAAACAAATTTTTTAAAAAATTCACTAAATTCCTTTTCAGAAAATTAAGCAAATGCAAAAGTGTTGTTTTCATACTTCACTGTTTTCAGTTGAAGAATATTTTCTTTTTTTATAATAATAATAATGTTCATCCATAGGTTTGATTAAAGGTGGAAGTTAAGGTGTAATTTTAATAGAATCTTGGGGGGGGGGATGGCGCGAGAGGGGAGAGAGGGTGGGAATAATTGATTACTGGACTGTGATGTGCACGCACTTTTAAAGTGCGTGAGCTATATACTGTCACTATCCTTGTAGTGGAAAATGACGGATGAGTCCTGACCTGACAGACCGAATGTGTCGTGCACGTGCGAGCAATTACAAACGTGTGGAGTACTATGCCATTATTATTATTATTATTATTATTATTATTATTATTATTATTATTATTATTATTATTATTATTATGTCAGCTTATGCAATGAGGGACTTAATCGTCATTTTGGATAGTTGTAGTGGTAATCTATGTCTGACACTACAAGCTATCTATAATCGCTTCATTACATATGAAGAGACGCGTGGCAAGCACGCGCGTTTTTTCAAATTATTTGACTTGTACGTGTAGATTGGAGGTATTTGGTTGATTTAAATTCTTTCCACGTCCATTTGTTCAAATTAATTGCGGATTATCGGCATGATTATTGGCACTTATAATTGAAACTTAATTATCTTGTACTATGTTGAGATGTATAATTTTTAATTGCAACTGTTGTAAAATGGAATTATCAGTCGTTAAATATAGGTAAAACTAAATGTCCGCGTAGTTTGTAAAATTAAACTAAAGAAGGAAAAAAGTTGCTGCATAAATACCATATGGAAAAAAAAAAATGATGCTGCTTATAGATATCATCCATTGAAGTTGTAGAATCGTTGGGATGACTGCAAACTGTCGTCAAACTATTATTATTTTTGTGAGGAAATATTTCTAAATTTTCCATGGGAAGAAACATTAATTTCTAGAATCTAATAGGATGTAGTGTATGATCATATATTGCTCTTGGCTGTAGGATTATGTATTTCATGTTAACTTTATTTTATTCTATTCGAGTTTTTTTAATCCTTTGTGTTTGTTTGCATCATTTGTTAAACTCATAATGCAGCAGCCACTTCAGAGTCAACCAGGAGCAGGAGGAGCAGCTGTTGCTGCTGCTGCTGCTGCACCACAGCCTCCTGCTGTCCGCCCCAGGGTGCGAGCAAGACGAGGCCAAGCCACAGATCCTCACAGTATTGCTGAACGGGTAATCTTGCTTTCTGTTTTTTAAGTGTTGTAAAGAACGCAGCACATTGAACATATTTGTTTGTCATATTGCCTACATGATTTGTATGAATATTGAAAGAGTTTACAACCAAATATAATTTTGAGTTACAAATGATTTGAGCTTCTTAACCTATCACTTTGGTGAAATGCTTCTGGCTCTTCGAGTCTATGAATATAATCTTCTGCAGTTTTTTGCTTTGTTCATCATTATGTAACGTTTATCATTATTCTTGGTTTTAGTTCTTGTTATATACTCTTACTACTACAACATTTCCATGGTTGTTTCCTATGGCCAATGAATTAACTTTAGTTTGTTGTTTTGGGTGATGCAGTTGCGTAGGGAAAGAATTGCAGAAAGAATGAGGGCTTTGCAGGAGTTGGTTCCAAGCTGCAACAAGGTTAGTGTCTGCTCATGCAGTTAGTATCTTGACTATTCCACATTCACTTGTTGTTTCGTGTTATGCATTTCAAATAATGTAGTCTGTATTTTCTTGTGAAAGTAGGGCAAGGACTAAACCTGATCACGAATCCCTTTTCTATGACACTGTGTGATTGTTATGTTTCTATGGTTTCAATTTGGCTCTGCACATTAGATGAATATGTATGTACACAGCAAGACAAGCTCTTGCTGAAATATGATTCTGAATATAAATCTTGCCTTGAAGATTTAACTTTCATGCAATTTTCTACAGACGGATAGGGCAGCTATGCTTGACGAAATTGTGGATTACGTGAAGTTTCTGAGGCTTCAAGTCAAGGTATTTACAGTTTAAACCCAATTACTATGACTGAAAAGATTCACGTACGTTATCATCATACTATTATTATTTGTTGAATATCTTTCTGAATCTGTTAAACAAAAAGTAATTGAGAAGATCTAAGCATTTCACGGGTGTTATCTACGACTGGTCCCTCTCAACACATTGGGGGGTTAAGCATTGCTATTTACCCAAACATTGTAACTAATTTAAACAAGTAGCTCCATATTTGTCTTCCAAAAGTCTTTAGGAAGTCCAATACCATTGTACTATGGTAGGCCCCTCTCTTGTTGACTAATCTTAGACATACATGGAGCTTTTATGAAGACATTTCTCCAAACTATATATGTAATATATATATATATATATATATATGCTGTTAGAAGTCAAGCCTTAAATGACTCTTGTCTAGTTTTAATCTCCAGACCAGATTATGTCTTTGTTGAATATAAAAGAACTAAAGATATGCGTGTGACTAATGTGTTTTACCTAATTTTAAAAACAAAATAGTTGAAATATTTAATTGTAAATTAAAAGTTATAAAACTTTCAGTCTTAAAATTGTCTTTTAATTACTTTTGGAGCGTCATTAGACATTATTACAATTATTATTATTATTGTGGCATTACATGTCATTTTTAAACAGGTTTTGAGCATGAGTAGACTCGGTGCAGCAGGTGCAGTGGCTCAGCTTGTCGCGGATGTTCCGCTGTCATCAGCAGAGGTAGAAATCTGGAAAATTTTCATTTTTTTTTTTTTTTGAACTTGTGCATTGATTCTAAGTAAACTTTATCTTGTATCCCTACTGTATATCTAAACTCTGATTTACTTTTGATCCAATATCCGTGATTGTAGGGAGAGAGCATTGATGGTGGCAGCAACCAAGCAGCTTGGGAGAAATGGTCAAGTGATGGAACCGAACAACAAGTAGCTAAGCTGATGGAAGAAGACGTTGGAGCCGCAATGCAGTTCCTTCAATCCAAGGCACTTTGCATCATGCCCATATCACTTGCCAATGCAATATATCGAGCCCACCAACCAGAACCACCAGCATATATCAAGCCTGAATCAAACACCCCTTCATAAACCTATACAGTAACACAACAATTGACTCCTTAATCCGACGGTAAAACTTAGTCCATTTCTAAACCCATATTCAACATAAACAACCAAGTCCAGAAATGGCCTGAAACAGGGGAAAATTTTTCAAAAGCTGAATTCATAGCACTTGTTTTGAAATATCAGTGGTGGGGTTAGTGGAGTATGACCAAAATGCTGGTGGAAGTTTGCTTTCTTACTTTTTATTTTTCGTTAGTGCAATGTGGGACCTTATAAAAGGGATGGATAGCTATGTGTATGATGTATTTTGCAGAAAAATTTGTAGCGCAAGTTGAAAAAATATATATATATAATAGTCGGTTTTTTCTAGTTGGAAATATATATATATATATATATATATATATTTCTGATGTTAAGATTATTTATTGGGTGAGTTTGTTTTTTCTGCAAAAAATAAATGGAGGCTTGCTTTCAAAAATTGACAAATGACTGGGAAGCAATTTTCTTTACCATGGATTTCTGCAACTGATAGTAGATCTATACTGGGTGAAGATGGATGGTGACTGAATTTTAATTTATTAATAAAGGCTAAGCATGATTCAAGAATGCTTACTTGTTACACATTTATAAAGGAGGTCACATTATCATACTGAGTTTGTATGCGTACATATAGCAGCAGGGAATCAGAATTTCAAAATTGTAAAATTAAAGAAATTGGAGTCCCAAAAAATGATTTTACAAGATTAAATTTTAATTCATCTTATACTGAATACAAATATTTATGCAGGAAAAAAAAATGTATGTAATTACAGGGCAAAGGTTTCCTCGGACTAAACTCATTTTGTCGTTGTTTTGAAATCAAAGATTGGAAAAAATAAAAAAAAAAAAGGATAGCAAAATAAAAGGTGACTTGGCTGGGCCGGTCCGGACCATTGATTGGAGACTATTCGGGTGTTATGACCCGATTCACAGAATCCTGATTCCTGATCCAAAACTGTCTGAGACGGGGTTTTTCTTCGTCAAAGGCATTTAATAGCGAGGGTTTAAGCTTTCAAGTTCAGCAAATGGTGAGTAACAGTTATGAATTATGATGCTTTATAGCTATTTCATTTATAATATACGTGGTTCCCGTGAAACGAACTCGTTTGTTTTATTTTACACTTTAAATTCACACCGTGCAGTCCTGAAACTGGAAAAAAAAAAAAAAAGGCCATGTTTTAATAAAAAAAAGTTTAAGATGTTTCCTTAGAACTCTTTATTGCCGCTGAAAAAGATTGAAATGTTTGCGTGTATGTGCTTTCAAGTTCTTATTTTGTGGATGTTTCATATCTTAATTTCTTGCATTAGTCTTTTGAATGAATGCTCTGTTTTTTGTACAGAGGGGCTGTGGAAATCCATATGTCGAGCTCAACAATGTCACTTGTTAGAAAACTTTGGGAATTGAGTAAATTCAGCGTTTGCAGAGTGAAGATTTTTAACACTAGTAATATATTGTTCTAGAAAAAGACTCTTTTTTCTAAAATGTATGAAGCGAGTTTTCATGATTTTGTTTTTAGTATGAGAACCAGTCTTATATATTTGTCTCGGTCGATAGAGTCCCAAATCTAGTATTCTGTATTGTTGTTGTCCATTATTTCATGGAAAGTGGACACTTTTTGAACTTGAATGATAATGATTATCAATGTAGTCACTAATGTTCCTTTAAGAGCAGTTTGATGGACAGTCACTTATGTTCTAAGGCTTGGCTATGGTGATTTAAGCATTTTTTGGTCTGTGGGGCAATTATTTAGCTTTTGAATGTTTCTTCATTTTTCGGATGTTTATCTATGTATCGTTATGGTAGAGGTATCCGCTTTCTCAGTTTTACCTCAACAATTGGAAAAACCAATTGGGATCCAACTTTATCACTGGAACTCAATCATCCAACACTCGCTCTGCTTGAAAAATGCAGTTCAAGAGATCATTTTAAGCAGGTTTTGGGGCAGATGGTGAGGTCCAATCTCATTTGTCAAACATTTCCCATGAGCAGACTCCTCTTGTTCTCTTCAACTTCACACCCTGAAAACTTAGACATGGCAATCCTCTTGTTCACTTACTTTACTCCTAAGCCAAATCTCTACATTTACAACACCATGATATCTGCTCTATCTTTTTCCCCTGCTCAAGCATTTTTTGTCTATAATTCTATGCTTAGGTCTTGTATTTGGCCAGATAAACACACATTTCTTCACTTACTAAAAGCCACCAGATATGTATCAGAAGCAAAGCTGATCCATTGTCATGCCACTGTTATGGGTTTGGGGTCCTATGGTTATTTGCAGAACTCCCTTATTAAGATGTATATGGAGAATGGACAAATGCACCTTGCTGATAAGATGCTTTTGTTTAACCCAAGTCCAGATGCAGCCTCTTTCAATATTATGATTGTTGGCTATGCCAAGAAGGGATATAGTTTAGAGGCAATCAAACTATTTCGTGAAATGGTGGGTTCAGGTTTTGAACCTGATGATTTTACCATGTCAGGACTTCTTGTTTGTTGTTGGCAGTTAGCAAATGTGCAATTGGGAAAGTCTGTTCATGCATGGATGGAAAGGAGAAAGCACATTGGCTCATCAAATTTGATTTTGGGCAATGCTCTTTTAGACATGTATGTGAAATGCAAAGAGTTGGAGCTTGCCCAGAGGACATTTGACACATTATTGCTGAAGGATGTTGTTTCATGGAATACCATGATCTCAGGGTTTGCCAAGGTTGGGGAGTTGGAATCAGCATGTGCCCTATTTGATCACATGCCTAGTAGAGATCTTGTTTCATGGAACTCTTTGCTTGCTGGCTATGCACAGAATGGTGATTATATGATGGTGAGAGAATTATTTAGTAAAATGATTTCAGAGAATGTTATGCCTGATAACATCACGCTGATTAACTTGGTGTCTGCTGTGGCTGAAGTAGGGGTGCTGGACGAAGGGAGATGGATACATGGAGTGGTGGTGAGGATGGGAAAGAAAACGGATGCATTTTGGGTTCTGCTTTGATAGATATGTATTGCAAGTGTGGCAGCATAGAAAGAGCTTTCGTGATCTTTTGGGAGGTTAGTGAAAAGGATGTTGCTGTATGGACAACAATGATTACTGGATTGGCATTCCATGGTTATGGAAGAAAAGCATTGGAACTTTTTTCCAAGATGCAAGAAGAGGTAATCCCAAACAAGGTGACCTTTGTTGCTGTTCTTACAGCTTGTAGTCACTATGGACTTGTGGATGAAGGGATTAAATTATTTAGTAGCATGAAAGAAAATTATGGTATTATACCAAATATTGAACACTATGGATGTTTAGTAGATCTTTTAGCACGATCAGGGAGGTTGACCGAGGCAAAAGATGTGATAGGAAAGATGCCGATGCCACCAAGTCGATCAATCTGGGGGACAATTCTTAGTGCTTGTAGAGATCATGGTAGTGTAGAAATGGCAGAGATAGCTTCAAGAGAGTTACTACAATTAGAGCCTGAGAAAGAGGGAGGATATGTGTTGTTGTCTAATATTTATGCTGCTACCAAGAAGTGGAGTCAATCTGACAAGATCAGGGAAATCATGGAATGCAGAGGAGTGAAGAAAACTGCGGGTTGTAGCAGTGTTGTTGTTGATGGAGTTACTAATTATTTTGTGGCAGCAGATAAGCAGCATCCAAGATGGTTAGATATACAGTCCATTTTGGCTTCTCTAAACTGCGAAATGAAGTTGGGTGCTGATTTTGCTATAAAGTTCTTGCTACTTTTGCTGGAAGGAAGTTAATCATGATGTGTGAACCTTAGTCTCCAAAAATGTTGATGCTGGGGCATTCATGTTTAAAAAGAATCTGAGCCTGTCAAGCTCTCATGCTCGTTGGCAACATCAATTTTGCAGGATGAATAGTTTTCTGGGATCTCGGTGTCATGTAAAAGTCCATGGCTTAAGTGGTGTTGCCAGAGGGGTTCAGTACTGAGTACGAGAGTGCTACATATTCTATTCATTGCATTCGGCAGCCTGAGGATGATGGGGAAAGTGTCCCAGACTTGAGCAAAAGAGAACTGAAACAGATCTTACAACATTATCAGTAATTTGTAGAAATTCGTCATGCATGTATACCACTTTCTATGGCTCTACCATTTAACTCATTAACCGTTAAAACAAATTATCTTCTCCCATGCCTCCTTAAAGATTGAAGTTTAATTCAACAACATGATTATATCCCTTTCCTCCTGATTCAAGCGGCCTCTATTAGAGTGGGGAAAGAAAATGCAATAGCTGCTACGAGTTTTATGTTTCAAATAATAATGTCGAACATGGTATAAAATTAACACCGCAACACAAACAGAACAAACAGAAATTAGAGCATATCATGACCTTGCACTGCAAATTCTTACCATAACAGCAAACCAATAAAGAACTTGAACAGTTAACCACAAAAATGAAATGACTACAAGGTTGTACTTACAGAAAATCATCCTAGGGTAGCTTCTAATGATAATCTTGGGTAGCTTGCAAGTATGCATTAGGGTTTACAACAAATCTAGCAGAATTTTTTTATTTTTATTTTTTTAACAAAGTTGTGTTTGCTAACTGTAATCTGTACAAGGGAAACCATCACTACAATACCCTTATCTTCAAAATCGTCACACATTCTACTCCTTAAAAGATTAGATCAGTAAAATAAAGGAAAAAGCTCCAAATCTACTGTCAACCTTCCAGAAACTTCACAACTCTACCGTCCTAACTCTCATTTCATCCCTCGTTTCCTGGCATGAAAATCCCTTCTGCAACAAGCTTGCAGATTCTATAACCAGAGAATACAAGCTGTGACAAACCTACAATTTCCATCATAAAAAATCCCAATTACTTGCAGTTGGCTACCAATTACGTTGCCACAGAGCTTGCACTACCGCTGCCACCATCTTTTAATCCTTGGAGGCACAAATGTAATGTCCTTTGTACACTGTCTGCAACTATTCTTAACCTTCCCTGAGTAAGGTCTCCAGCTGAAACTGGATTAACTTCCACCATTCGAGCAACTCTCTGCTTACATTTTTCCCACTCATCAACACGTAACCAGCATGCTCGGCCCCCATGGCTGCCTTCCATTCCAAGGAAGGAAACATTAGGGTTTTCACCAAATGAATATCTCAGCCTCACTGAGACACAGTAGGGCAACCAAGCGGCACCACCAGCAGCATTTATCTGAGGTATGTGGGCTGGATCGAGAACTACAGTCAATGCAAAATCAACGGAATTATGGGGCCTATCATAGTGGATATTGCTTTTAGAAGCTGATGAATTCCCAGAACTCTCATCTACATTAAACCCGCTATGATTTTCAAGGCATAGTTCAATACGGGGTTTTTGCGAGGGAGCTATATCACTGCCTTGTGTCTGGGCTAATCCCTTCTTCCATGCTATTAGTTTTAAGAATTCTCTTAAAACTGATATTGGCAAAGTGAGAAGAGTGATGAATGATGCAACACGAGAAGCATCATAAGGTTCTGATGCAACACGGCGACTAAAGTAGTCACATATCTCTCCTATTTCAGATTGAGTTAATTCCTCTTGAGCAGTGCTGGAATTTTGCTGCTGTTGCTGCTGCTGTTGTTGATGGAAGCGCTTCACACTGAGGACTTGGAGAAGAAGTTGAACCCGGTGGACACTAACAGCAAATACATAGCCCCTGCAGAACAAGAGCCATCAGAACAAGGAAAATAAGAGATTTAGGGCTTAAAAATGATGGTGATGGCTGGAAGTATGTAGATGTGTTCTCAGATAAATAACTAATAACAAGCTTGAAGCACACTAGAGGACCTTTTTACAGAATATAACAATATCATTTAAAAGAAAATCACATTCAAAAATACTTTATTCAATATAGAGTTAGAGAGGTAAAATAGTTGACAATGAAGGAGTTGGCAACAAAGATCCATGCATTGAAATCAAACAGAGACAAAATCTCCATGGATAATAGTAATTCAGAATTTTATAACTTATATATTAAAAAATATACAAGACAGTCCTTCCATAAAATCTTAAGTGTCTCAACATTGGCAGATGAGCTAAAAGGTTTTGGTCTCTTTTAGAAGAACCACAAAAATCATTCCACCCTAAACAACTGTAAAAGTGTCATGTCACTTTATTTTCTCTTCAGTAAATGTTTTATTTGTGTGTGAGCATGGGTGTGTCTTCGTCTGCTTGTCTCAAGCCTCTCCACATTCCAGTTATATTCCTCAAAATTGCAAAGAACTTCAAAGAACCTACTTCCAATTTCCACAACATGTTCAATCCATGCAAGATCAATGTCCTTTAAAGAACATAAAGAAGCATATTTGTTCAAATATGCTTAAAGAAGCATATCTTTCCTCAACATGTTCAAATATCAATGTCCTTTCATGCAATTCTCGTAAAAATCCCACCCAATTCAGGATGCTGGCTTATTACCTCATGCATAAAAGATGAAGATGAAGATGAATTTCAATTGTTTATATACCAAACCCAATCAAAATTCAAGGATCATTAGACAGGAAACTGTTTGGACAGTCCTGCAGTCCAGTTTCCACACCTTTGTCAGGTCTAAATCTATATTTTCTGTATATGATTCTAATGAACTCTATAACAGACTCAGCATATTTGAATGGCAACGAACACTGTGCCTCACAAATCCTCTATCAATGCCCACACCTGCTCAAAGCCAGTCTCCACAACAGCAAGGCCCTTATTTAAATGTAGACATAATTCAGCTAAAAAAATGAACCCAAGCCACAAGACGGGCCATCTTCATATCAGGAATAATAAGCACTTCCTTATCTTCCTGTCAATTTCTTGTACAAAGATCCAATAGTCAATAGTCCTTAGCACAATTCTAGCTTTCAGATACTTTTAAGAACTTGTACACTTGCAGTTTGAATGCTCTGGTGTTGATCAAACTATGAAAAACAAATTAATAAATGAATTTGGACAAAAACAGTCCCTCCAGAACATGCATACCACTTTGTAGTATGAAGAAATGAACATAAAGTAGAAATTATTTCTATGAAAGAGTAAACAAGTAAAACTGGGTTATGTAAACCAGTAACTCTTGCAGTCTTACCCGACAAAGAAGCGTAAGGCTGGCTGTTCTTGGTCCAAATTCAAGAGTGCACCTTCATTGTCCTTCAAAATTGAACCAAGGATCTCTTTCAAAAGATCGGGTAACTGGGCGAATAGCCATAGCACTCCAAGGTACTTAAGGATGCCTCTTAGCACCTTCTTGAGAGCGACAAGAGGAACCCAACCGCCTCCATACCCTCCATCATCACCAAGACCAATAATGGCAGTATTAAGTTCTCCTCTCACATGTGCAGGGACACTAGCACCTGGAGTTCTACGTATAGGTAGCCCCGAGCTCACAACGGACAAATTTGAAGATGCTGGAAGAGGATTGCCCACACGGTTCAAGCCAGCAACTTGGTTTACTGTCCTAGACATTGCAGCAGAACTGAGCATGCTAGCTCTATTTCCATTAGCATTTGATAGCTGTGAGCCCAAACTTGGGTTTGAATTCGCCACCCCAGCTGTCTGTTGACCACCAGTGATATTAGAATCTAATCCATTCAGCTCCTGAGCAACATGCTCCATGATGAAAGGCCTAAATTGCGGGCATGGTAATGACCCTCCAACTGATGGGCCCCCCTTTGGTGGTGTTGCTGGTTGTAACCAAACCTGGTCTCCAGCAAAGCATCGCATGTCAACTGCAAAATGTTTGCGATATATGATTCGTATCCAGTAGGGGCCACGTAGTACAACAGAGACATCAATAGGCAACAGTGAGCTAGGTACAATGCCAGGGCCACCTCGTCCTGCAGCAGCTAACATTGTAGCCCCATGAAGGCTATGGCTCCCAATAGAACTTGTAGCAGTAGCTGCAACAGGGTTCCCTGTGGGACCTGAAGTTCCCTGACTTGCATTTGAGGGTGAACTGGTTGGCAAAAGCCCCTGGGATGACATGTAACCCGTTTGTTTTGGAATAGAAGAGACAGCTGCAGCTACCCCTGGAACCCCTGGAACAGCTCCAGCTCGTGCAGGCCGTGTTGCAGCTGCAAGGGCATGCAACGGTCCTGCAGTGAGGCGAATGCAGTCCAAAAGAGATGCAACTTCAGCACCGTTTATGAAATCTTCTAGGAACTGCACAATACAGCAAAAGATAGGTGTCTCAGCACGCATCTCTATGATAAAAGAATGCAGTGAAAAAGCAGGAAAAGCTAATGAACAACAACTTTAAAATTAGATTTCATCAAAGTGATGTGGTCCAATAGAAAAAGATTTAGAGATGAACTGTTGAAGAAGTTACTCCAAGGGTTACATAGTCAAATTTGGTCAACTTAAGTCTTATTATGCAGTAAATGTTGATGGTGTATTTAGTTTTCTGAAGGAACTAGAGGTAAATTCATACTTACCAAAATCTCCACAATAAGCTGTAACAGTAACAATGCATCTAATTTATGTTCCAATCATCTTATTTGCTCTTTCTGATATTTTTTTAAGATCATCCCCAGTTAAAAGTCCAATATCATCTTGTTTCCTAATAGAAATTCTGCTTCTATAAAAATAAGAGAATCTGTAGCCTTGATCAAAATCACCATAACTTGACTATTTTCATCACAAACAGAGAAATAATAAAAGGCTTACAAGCTTTAATTATGGTTTGCCTTCCTTTTTATATCATAATTTTCATCTTCTTCTTTCCATTTTATTATTGAGCAGACATTACTAGTTAAACCAGCCATCTTTTCAGTTATTAAGCTTCAATTATGATGCTGAGATTTAAAGATACCGGGTTAGCTGAGTTTTCCCATGATGTATCACGAAGACAACTAACTTTTCGCTTCTACGATATAATCTAATAAGGGTATCTTAGTTTCCATCTGTGATCCACAAAAAGAACTTGACATCATTTTACTTTCTGAAAATTGTCTTCCCTTTTCTGAAGTGTTTGTCAGAATTGTTAAAGAAACAAGGAAGGGACAACAAAATTGACACACAAAATATCTTACATCTCATTCACCAGACAGCAAAATTGAACATTTTTAGATTTTAAAGAGGACAAAAGAAACAAGAAAAATAAGCAAACCTTGGTATGGGGCCAAAGTTGATCAGGAGAAACATGCATTGTGCAACCTTCTTTACCTGACTCCCACTCGACAACAAAGCGAGCAAGGACACCTGAACCAAAACTAAACCACAAACTCATTAATCCAACTGCCTCAATTCTAAATGCCCTCCTCATTTGTTCCGATAACTTGTCAGCTGCCTCAATAGCACCTTTGCCTCCAACTGGTACTTTAACATCAGAATTTGCACTGCCTTCTTCTGGTTTCTCATCTGCTCTTACTCCAAGCAGTTTCCTCATCCCAAGGGCAAACATTCGAGCATTAGCAAGCCTTTGAATATCTGCAACTAGCTTCTTTATACTATCAGCCTCAACAGACTGATAACTCAGAACAACACCATCTGGATCATAACGGATGTGAGAATCTATATCAGATGTATTAGCAATTCGAACACCAGAACCCCATGGGGTATTGTTGCTTCCTTTCTGAAGTTCCCACAAATCCCTGAAGTGCTGGTCATTTATTTTGACATCCCAATACATGCTTCCAGGCCTGCCAAGTCGTAGGCATATGTGTCGCCACGTATCTCCACGGGCAAATGGAAGTCGGAACCATATATTAGAGGATGCACTTCTTAGTCCCACTTCTTCAACATAAGGAATGTCCAATGCCTCCATCTGACTAGTTAGTCTAGCATGCTTAATACATAACGAACAATGCCTGACCACGTGAAGAAAAGCAGAAACATAAATACTTGAAGGCGCATTCCCTTTATTTGCTTCAGCAATAAGAATGCCATAGCTGTATCTTTCAGTCTTAGAAACCAATTCAGTTGATATAAGCCCCTCAGATGAAGTCTGCTGAGAATCAGCTGATTCTGTGATTTTCCTTCTCTTGTTGCTAACTCCTGGAGTGGCTTCAATACCTTGGAGTGAAGGAACAAAACTCAACATATCTGAAACTGTACGCTTACGTGAATTTTTGTCAGGTTTTGAAACAATATCATGGTCAGAGCTCTGAGAAATTACAGTATCTGCTGCCTGGGCTGAAGAAAGAACAGATTGCTAGTCAAATACGGTTAACCCAAAAAAAGAAACTTGAGGAAAGAAAAATAGAAGGCACATGTCCCAAAATACAGATAAAATCAGAGATAGTATCTTACATACGGGAGGTGAAACCAATGAGCCTGATCCACCAACTTTTATGGATCCAGCTAGGGATCCAGTAGGTCCATTTGGTTTTGCACTTGGTGCATGGACTCGAACAGGAGCTGCTCGAGGAGGAGATAATAGTCGAGCTGACCTACTACCAGATATTAAATCTTCCTCCACAGTGCTAACCTCAAGTGAATGTGGAGATCTTAGAGAAGCCAAATCCTGCTCAGATTTTGAAGCTGACAGTTTCTTTACAGCTGTGCTTCTTCCTAGAGCAGATGATAGTGAACTGAAAGAACTAGCCTGTCCAGGGCCCTTCAAATTGCTTGATGAATATAAAGAACCATTATATTGAGTATTTCCAATTGATACTTTTGCAACATTATTAAGGTGGGACATCTGCATACTTCCCTCCCACCTTGAAGAAGGACTTCCAGTTTTTAAGCCATGGACATTCATTTGAAGAGAGCCAAAATGAGAAGTGGAAGATGCAGTGAATGATGAAGTGAGATTCTGAACAGGGTACGAAGAAGCAGATGGCCCTTTCTCAAATTCAAACACTTCATCAACAACAGATGAAAAGCCCGATGGTGGACATCCTGCAATCTGCATGGAACCATCTAGGTTGAGCTCAGAAAGAAGACCATGTTCAGAAGTCTGATTGGTACCATCAGAATTAGGCAAAATGGAAAGTAATTTTCCTTGCTCAAGTATACTCAAATTGAGTTCATCTTCAAGCATCTGCATCTGACTGATGTCAATTTTTTTTATGCGCATCACATTATTTAAGTCATTAAAAGAATGACCTTTATCAGATGGATCTGGCTCAGTCTCTAGCAATTTGAACATGGGCTTAAAATCCTTATCAAGTTCCATCAGCAGAAAATAAGAGCTCCCACAGTCTGGAAAACCCATCAGCAACACGGGTGAACCATTCGCAAGGTTCTTTGGTACTTTCATTGAAGCAGAACCATGGTCATAAACCTGCAAGAATCACGTGCAACCTCATAAATATTAACTGGAGATTGATACCTACAAAGAATCCAATATGTGTCCGTATAATAGGAGAAATGAAAAAACGATTACCTCAAGTCCTAAAAACCTGCCAATAGCAGCAAATAAGTTAAATATACTTTTGCTTCTCAAGCCCATAAAAACTTCAGCTGCAGCCATGCTTCCCTGATTTAAAGCTTCTTCACATTCTGATACTGCTGAAGGTGCAAGAATATTATGGGATGACTGGAGAAGAAAACGGCCATTCCTGCAAGATCACAAAAGAGGCTTAAAAGACCTAACGGAGATGGTTATCTTGGAGAAACTGCCAAGTACAATTGTGAAGAGACATTATCAGGTTCCTTTCTCCTGCAAAATAATGGACCTTTCTGAAAGGCAAAATGGTTTATTGACATATAGGAAGGGACGGATAATAGGTGATACCGGTCAAGAAAAAAGAAAAATGCAGAGTAACCATAACTACATATTTGATTAATCCTGCTATCTATTTGTTCTCCAAGTCTAATTCCACTGCAGAAAGCATCCTGCACCACTTTCACATCAGTTTCTCAAAATCTTTGAGAAGTGTTGTTTCAACTTCTTTTATGCCCTATCAAAATGATTTCAGCCAGATTTCAATTATCTCAATATTGTCAATCTGAATAATAAAGGTGAAAATCAGTCATGAGTGCAAACCGCATCAAAGGTTGTCTATCTAACAAGAGTCCAATCCTTACATTTGAAGGTACATGCTAAACATTCAATGAAAGCCCTGAAACCAAAGATGGGCCAACTGAACTGGTGCTCAGGCTCTTTATAGAAAAAATTGAAGCCCTATGGAATAGGTAAGAGGCCAATTAGGGATCAGGTTTAGATCTAGTAGAACTTCAAATTGCTTATATCCAATGACTGTGCGTTATTTATAGCTTTTTCATACACAGCAATCAAAGATCAACTCGTGAAAAGCAGAAAATAATGAAAAAATGTAAATATGTGTTATTAGCAAGAGCAAATGATGAAACCTTATATTTATTCCAAGAGTAAAGAATGATGATCCATAGGCACGCACGCGTAATACTTCCTGCCCCTCGTATTCCGTAAAATCAGACTTGTTATCTTTCTGCAAACAGAAACCAATGAGGTAAATGAAGACATATCACTATGTAGTCTCCAAAAAACAGATCCATACAGCACAATACTCCTTATGCAGAAGAAAAATTCCATAACTTTTGAAACCAACCTTTTTATTGTCAACATCAGGTTCATCAACGTAAGATTGTAGAGCAACATCACCTGGAGCTCGACAGATCTGAATGTTCTTAACCAGTTCCCTTTGAATTTCAAGCAAACGAGTATATTTATTACAGGATATAGCTCTTAGAAGCAACTTTTCAACATCTATGCAACTTTGGTCAAGTGAAAATTCCGCCTCCTTGCCAGTTAATGGATCTATAACGAATGTGCTATGAAGACACTTTATCTGCAGATCTGGTGCTGGTTCGATCTTTATAAATGGGCATGACCCTGAATCAGGTGACCCTGAGTTTTTATCAAAATCTAGCCAATACATAAGCTTTAAACCTGGAGTTCGTAGACCAGCCGAATCAACGTCAACATCTTGATTTGGTAATATGGAACTCCCACTTGCTCCATGACCTGTACTACCATCAGATATGAGATCAAATCTGATTGCATCCTTCCATCTCCCTTGCCGAAGTGCTTGTACTTGCCTTATGACAGTGTCCATAACAAGCGCCACACATAACTCATGGAGAACTGAGTATAATGTAATAAATGGATTCTCTGCTGCTGACATTCTGCGCTCTAAATCATCTCCAAGTACATGCCGCCGTGTTTCTTCCAATTTCACAGGTCCACTCCTCTCTCCAACAAGCAGCTCCAGATGCAATATCCTCCACATGGACAAGTGTCCTCTGTAACCAAGAGTAACTAAAACCTTGAATTCCCCATCAACACGAAGCAGAGCGGTACCACTGGAAACTTTCACCTCAGAAATTTCTTTGGGAAGGGAAACTTCAAGTAGTTTAGCCCGTACAAGTGTGTCCAACTTCTTCAAAGCAGGTTTCTGCTGCTCCTCAGTTAATGCACTTTGCATACCCACATCTTCTACACATTTTGGTAATCGCTGATAAGATCCTGTAAGGAAGACTTCAATAGCAGATGGAACATCATAGATAGGAGCACGAGCTTGCTGAAGGCCCTCGTGCATGAAAAACAGCGAATCTGCAGCCTGGGTGAAACATGTATCATGACTTGATAGAGTAGATGCCAATTGCTGACAGTAATGTATTAGTGGAACCTGCAGTTAAAAGACTATGGGTGAATAAAAGAACACGTTTCCAAATTCCAACAGCTTAGAAACTGAACAAACCACAAGGTTACAAGACCCCACGGAAAAAACGAATTACTAAAAACTACAAGAAGTTAGAGGTGTTCAACAAAAATTAACACTGCACTGCCACCAGTGAGGTCACTGATTAGAAGCAGAAAAAGGTTAAATTTGAAAACATAACCAACTCAAAAAGACCATATTGTAGAAAAGATCATATTGTCCATGATAAAAATATAGAATCACTTTAAGTAACATCTTGGTTCACTACGAGAAAACATTGAACCAAACCACTTAAGGAAACTGATTCCACATGACAGAGATATTTTCAAATTGCATTACTAATTCAGCTTGACAACCAATCAAAGAATAAAGGAATCAACCAGCCTAGATTAGTTATACATTCAAATAAATGCAATAAACAACCAAAAGCATTCTTATAAGATGGGTTAATTAAAAGCAAATATGTCCGAACTTACACATTACTAAGGACCAACATTCTGCACAAGTATAAAGTGAAAACAACTTAAAAGATTGCTCACTCACCCCGAGAAATTGCCCAGCATATATTCACGGCCGACCAAATGCAAAAAAAATATATACTGATTCAAACTTAAATCTTTAAAAGGTAAAGTCAATAAAAAAACCTAAATTCACAGCAAACAATTCAGAAATCGTCTACATTTATACTTTTGCTCTCGAATACCCGGTGATTCATCCTTAATCAACACTCTTTCCATTAGCTTGCCACCAACCTAAAGCCCTTTCAAGAAATATCATTTCCCCAATATTCAAAATTTAAACGGAAATTTCAATTAAAAAAAATCTTTTAATCCCACAAACATCTATCTTCCCCTAATTCTTCCCTTCAATCAATCAAAACCGAAAACTCGGGGTAGCGGCCGAGTTGACTGGAGTGACTCAGTAAATTAACTAACTAACTAACTAACCTGTTGGCACCACTTAGCAAGAACATTGAGACGCAGCATGCGTTGTTGACTCTTAACAATATACTTCAACAAGCTAATCTTCTTATCAGTATCGGACTCCTCGCCGCTCTTCGATTTGTCAACCAGCTCTTTCAGCGACGCAAACGACTCCTCCGCCGCTCGACTCACCAGAGTCGAAAACGGCACCGTCTGCTGCCCCAAGTCCCCCATTTGAAATGATAAAAATTAGGGCTTCTCAATTATACTTCGCCAAGATCCGTGTGGTGCAATTTATTTAGCATGGAGATTGTTAGGGTTTCGATTCCTTGTGTTATTCTTGTTAGCGAGCGAGAGAATTTATTTATTTTGTTGGGATTTTCTCTTTTTTCTCTTTTTTTAATTTCACGCAGCGTTTTTCTTTCTCGCTCGCTCGCTCTCTCTCTCTCATAATCAGTCGGGGGAAGAAAGGCGGAATATAACAGGAGGCCCCCCACATCGCAAGAGAGAAAAAAAAACGCGGGGGTCCCATTTGTGTAAAATTTCGCCACATCAGCATTTTTATATTTGATAAATTTAAGAGGTAATAAAATTAGGTCCCGTATTTTACTGAAATCATATATCGGATACGAAATAATATTTTTTTTATTTCACACGGGTCCCATCTTTAATTTCTTCCAAATATTTGTTAATAAAATGAGGTATTTAACTTCTAAAATTCAAATCATATTGTTTGTGTCAAAGAAATATAAAAATCAAATCATTAATTTTATTAGCTAATTTTTACTAGAAAATTGCAAATTATGTTTTCACTTATGATCTCATAAAGAAATAATAATACCATGCATTCCAAAAATTTATAATTTGTTATAATTTTTTCATTCTAACTTCTAATAAATGTGACATGTATTGATTACATGACCATCGAATTAATGAATGAGAAATTTCATAATTCAATATGGAAGAACATTTTAAAAAATATAATATCTCATTAGATGACCATCGAATTAATTTGTTATATTTTTAAAAAATTTGAAACAAAATGAGTGTCAAGGTAAAGCTAAATTTTAGGAGTATAATATAACCAACCCTCGAATCGCTGACTGCCTGATTCTACCAAGCGAATCTTAGTGCATAGTTTTGGGTAAAAGATTATAGAACTTTGTCTTTGGTCTTTTGTTTGCTGTGAAGTCGGACATTGAAATGTTATGATCCCATGGATCTAAATAATTTGGGTTTTGTCAAAGATGGGCCAGTGGACTAAGTGGGCCGAATAGAAATATAAAGGCCGTTTCCGTTGGAGTGAAGCGGGCTCAAATAAGAAAAAACTGGAGCTAACCGCCAAGGCTGTTATATGCCTAGGCGTTGAATGCAGAGGTTAATCTCTTCTACGTCTATCTAATCTCTGTGATTATCCGTCAGTTTTCTTGATCATTTGGATCTTCATGTGTACTCTGAAACTGATTGTTTTTCGGGTTTTGTCATTTTTGCATTTATTAAATCATAGAGAGTTTAGCGAGAGGATTTGCCCTTTGCACAAATAATTAAGTAAATGCTAGGAAATGAACCAAACGAAAAACGATAATGGCATTCAGATTTCAGTAACATCTTTATAATTAAATAGTGCAGGTCAAAAAAGGCTCTCTCCGTTAGGGCTTTAGTCTAAGTTATTATAATGATAAAATGGATACTTTCCAGAACATATATATGGGATTGGTCATCTGTGCGCAAGTGCTGATAAGTTATTCTAATTATAGAAAATAGAAATTTGGAATGAAACTAACTATTTCCAATTCATTAATAGTTAATGAAAGGTCGAACAACTAGCATGGTAGAACGACAAAACTCTTTACACTTAACACAAGTTAAAATGAAAAATTATTCTATGAGAAGAAAAGGAAGTGTACGATTGTGAACGTAAGCTTTTCTGTGCTGTCACACAATCCGTAAGTGCTAATAAGCACTTAGTAAAATGTTAAACCATGTGTTTAACAAATTTTGATAAAAATGTTTATCAAAAAATTTTTAACACTTAAAATAATTATTTGAGTAGTAAAAATTTAGTGTTTTCTCAAATTAGCACTTCACGTATTTAAAAAGGATAGTACTTGTATGGTTAATAAAATTTTTATTTTTTTCAAAATATCTTAAATAAATTTAAAAATCACATTTCTCAAATATTTAATTTTTTTGGGTTAAATAAATTTTAATTTAGATGATATATATATATATATATTTATATGATGCATTATATTAGATATTTGAATATATATTATTTGTTATATTTTTTCTTTCTAGATGAATAATTAATATTATTAAAATTGTAGTTATTTTATAACAAAAAAATATTATTTTTATTTTTTTTAATTCTTGAAGTTGTAGTTATTTTCGTAACAAATTTTTTATTCAACTTTTTAAAAATGTTATATATATATATATAGATATATATATGTGTAATATTTGTTTTCATTAAAAATACTGCTATATGGATATATTACTTACTTTAATATGTTTATTTTGGTAATTTGTCAATTCAAAAGTATTTTTTTAATTACACTTACAAACACTTAATTTAGTACTAATAAATATTTTTAGAAATTATTAACTAAACGCTTAAAGGGTTAAAAGAAAAAATGTTAAAGAATATAAGGACTAATTATTTTAATACTTATTTAGTTCTACCAAACTGACCCTAAAGCTTATTCCTCCGCAAGATTAGTTTGAAGAGGTTGGGTTTTTGTTCAACTAAACTCCTTACTTCACAGCAAGTCTAACCAGCTGGACTCTATCCTCCTCTTTGTTACAGAGGAGAGACGGGTAAAATTGTTAAGCGTACAGGACATCGCATCTTCATATCCACTGTTCAAATTTCTGCGCTCGCCGAGTCTAATTGTCTCTTTGGTGCTCATCAATAGTTGATCATGTTCAAGATTTATTTTCCTTTTTTCTTCACCGAATCAATTGGCAGAGGGATGGTATGACTCTGAGATTCTACCGTAGTAAAATAAAATGTAAGGCGTATGAGCCAGAATTTATAGTCTTGTTTTAACAAGACTTAAAATTACGTACTGAAAAAATTTCTGAAATGTTGATAAAATTACTTAGCAAAATTTCCCCACAATTTATTGGGTAGCTTAATAAGCTTATTGGTTATGTTGTAGGCTCTTCTAGTTGGACCAAAAGAAAAATTATAATAAAAAAAAAAAAATTCGTAAATCTTGCATTTTGTTTCTTCCTCGAAACACTACTGGGGGAGGCATCCAAGGATGGCTTATCCTGATTTTATTTTTTTTTTTTCAAAGAATTATTTATCAGTATTATAAAACATTTTTGACACCAAACCCAACTCATCTTTACATTAATAACTCGAATAAATTTAGTCATCTGTTCCTCTGAATTTTAAAATCTGGTTTTTATCTTTGTAGGCCGTAAGATTTATCTTTTAAATGAGCAAATATAAAGAACACACAGTAACATGATTGTTTAAGATGAAATAATTTTCTCATTGATGTATAAAAAACATGTGAACATAATATGTTTCCTTTGTACAATTACATCAAAGCAAACAAGCCAGTCTATACATGCATATATTTTTTTTCCCTGTTTTACCCTCGTCAGGAAGGTAAAGGAATCCAGATCTAGGTTGCTTCTCCAAGAGCCCAAGCAGAAATGGTCCTTTTCCAATCAGAACATGGATTTCTTCTCCATGAACCATGATCATGTGTCAGTGGCTGTGAAAATATGGACCCTTTTTTCTCTGTTTACACAGCACAACCTAGGCCTCGGGCTTCTGATCCTTTCATGATTCTTAGTTTTTTGCAGGAAGTGATGAACATATCCCATGGTACATCTCCAACCAACATCCAGTCTCCATCTTTGTCTTCATAAGTTGGTACATATTCGGAACCATTGTAGCCTTCCCTTTCTGAATATTGACCTGAAAAATTTTAGAAAAAAATAATTGTTAACTCAATATTCTATTTAAATACTTGTACGAGCTTCGGAACCAAGGAAATGATGCTCACCAACTTTGAACTTGAACATATCTTCCAAGGCATTAAGCAGCTCTTGATATCCCTTGTACATGTTTAAATCAATCTTTCTAAGATATGGGGCTCCATCCGTGCTGACTTTGACATAGATTCCGGCAGCTTCAGGCTCTGGTTTCTTGGCTTGGAAACAGTTTTTCCTGTAAGATCTGATTGGTGGCCACCCCACTACTTGTGCCCTGTAATATCAATGACCCAGCTGTTAGCTCATAATACAAAACAATATTATATGCTTCAGAAAGTAACTGATCTGTAGCAAGAAGTTGCTTACTTGCTAGGAAGAGAAGTTTCTTGGTCTGATTTTCTGGCATCTGATACATTACAATTCTGCCCGGAAGATCCAGACTCGTCACCGTTCATATCAGGCAACGTTCTTTTGTTACTCCTTGCACTTGGCTTCTCCAGGTCTTCGGTACCTGGCAGGCCTAACCGAAGCTCCGTAGCCTCGAGGTTAAGATCTCTCTCAAATGCCATAGTTGTTTTGGTTAATTGCTATTGCAGGAACTGAATGAAAATTGATCAGATTGTCTGAGCAACCGAATGTTTTAATACTCCGGATGGAAGGGTGTTTCAACGGCGATGGATGTAGGAAATTTCTTGTGTATTCCGTAGAGGGAACGAGATTGCTTGGAATGAATGAATGAATGAATGAATGAATGATGAGAGTAGAAGGCGTGTGGTTGGCCAAAGGCAAACTCGATGGTATTTTATAGAAGGCAAAGAATATTGGCTACAAAGGTACTGCACCGCTAACTCATAATCGCTCGCGCGTGAACAGCTTGCTATGTATACGTTGTGGTAAATAAACATAATTAACATATATATTATGATCATACATCTTAAATCTTTTCATCAATTATCTAAATTTATTTAACATAAATTCCTTAAATTTTATTTTTCAAAAACAACAAAATATTATCTCTATTCTCTTATCACTCATATCTAAACTATTAAACTCATGGAAATTAGGAGGTGGTTTTATCTTATATCAATTCTGAATCAAAAGTGTGACATTTTAATTTCAAATATATATATATTTTTTATTTATTTTCTGGGGTTCAGTTTTTACATGTTTTGTGGGGGTGGGGAGGGAGAGTGGGATTAGGTAGCCCATAGAGAGCGTGGAGAGAGGCATCCTAGGGAGAAAGGTATCTTAATATTAGGGCATGAACTAAGACATAGGCAGGGGCAGGTAATTGTGTTTGTCACATGAACAGCAGAATTGAGTCCGCTGTCCTTGCATTTTGGGGACAAACTTCGACAAACCTTAGCCGCTCATATTGAAGACCGTGACTACATTATCCAACGGCTCATATCCCTTCATCAATTTGTGCTTCTCTAGATCATAACCGTTAGATCAAAGCGAAGTAGTGGGTGCATCATTCCATGTGAATTGGGCCCACATGGGTTTGTCGTTGATGGGCAAAGCGTGGCGTGGCTTCCTCTTTTATATTTGATCCACTGTTTAAGGGTGCAGTTTTTTAATTGTGGTCAGCCCCTTCAACCATGCCTTGCATTAAGGTACTTCTTCATTTACAATAACAATATTGCATTTTATTTTTATTAAAAAATTTGATGAAATTATTTATTTATTTATTTATTTTTGACAAATTCTTTATCATCTTGATAGAAAACCTTGTCGGTTTGATTGACTAACTCTTGTTTTCAATTTATAGCAAAACAGTAATCGTTTCTTTGAATCTAATTAGAATTAGGTCTAGCTTAATATCAATTTGGGTTTATTTAAAAAAAAATATAATTAATTAATACATCAATATCAAATAGTGTTGCATTTTCAATCAAAATTATTGCTTTTAAATTAACAAACATTGTTGCTTTGTATAGATTCTCTGTTTCTATTGTCACTGGATTGTAAATAAAGAAGAGCTAATAAAAAAATAGTTTACATATAATATGAGGAATTCATGTGTTTTTATTTTTATTTTTGAAAAATAATCAATTTAAATTTTCTAAAATAATTAAATTATTTAAATCACCTTTATTTTATTTTAAAAATTTTACATCATTTTTTTCTTATACGATTGTCAAAAACATGTATATTACTAATTTATAATTAGTTATATAATTTTTGTTAAAAACGAAGGAGAATGCTCATTACTTCCTGCTTTTTCAGTTAATGTCTCATTATCCTTTGATTCTTTTTTTTTTTAATTTTACCTTTTAATTCAATTGATTTATAAATTATAAAATTAAAAATATTAAAGAGTAAAATCGGAACTCAGGAGGTGATGGGATATTACAGAAAATATAAAAAATTAATAGAGTATTAGCTGAAAAAAAAAAGGAGGTAATAGACATTTTTCCTAAAAGTGACGATCATAATCAAATAACCAAGGAGCTTATTACAGAGTTTTGTATTGTAAAAAAATAACTAAAATATTTATACAAAATAATCCCTAAGTATATATATATAAATATATATTTTATAGTTATTTTCAAAGTGTACAAAAGAATATATAAAAAAAAAGGTTATATATAACTTGGTTGAAGGGTCACTTATGTGTTTTAATCTTAATTTGGCTCTCCATGTAATGGAAGGTTGAAATTTATGTTTAGCTAATCTCAAGCAACTGCGAATGGACCCAAGTTCTTTTATTTTATTTCATTTTTTAAAAAAATGAAAAGATAAAAAGAAAAATTAAGTTGAGACCCAACTTGTTTTTTTCGCTAAAAATGTAAGAAACATTGAGAAAGTTTGATTGCTAGGGGTGTTGACTATCAATAGCAAAATGTTAATAAGTTTATGCAACAAATATCTATGAGTAGATTATATTTTGGGAAATTCATCATTACTTTAATTAAGTCAACAAACCAATAGTTAATTGTCTCTTCTTTATTTAACAAAGTTCTATTATTCATTAATTACCTTTATTGTGTTTAAATCAAAGGGCTCAAAATGTGAAATAGTGCATGCATGTGTAGATATTCACGAACTTAAAATGTAAAATCCAATTTAGAAGTAACTCACTTTCGGATGAAAAGAAAATCATTTTTCTTTTTTTATAAACATATTTTTAAGACTTTTTAAATCTTTCTAAATGATACATAGATATAAATCAAGCATCTCTTTAATTTTAATTGAAGTAAAATTCAACTTGAAATTTTTTTTGGTAGTAGTGAAATATTTTAGTATTATAAAATTGTAAATATGCTTTAATAGAATTGTTCATTTGTTTAATATTACATGCTATTATTAACTTTCTTTTACTTACTTTGAAACGTGTGATTGTGTGTTTTCTACTATATTTTATAAAAATATTGTAAAATTATAAATTAAAACCAATTTTTATCTCCAATTTTAATATCAGCGGAATTTAAACATCATATTTTGATATTAAAACTTATGATTAGTGGTTATTTTAAAGTAAATTAGTTAAAATATTATTAAAAAAAAAACATTTATAACAAACATATACTAACAAATAAAATTTTAGGATTATGATTGAAGGAGCATGATTCATAGTTAAATTGAAAATGAATACTCTTTTTTGTATTGTAACACCGACAATACCATACAAAACTGACCTTACTAGATTGCACCAAATCAGCTAATTCCATGTGATTTCCATGCGACTCTCTCATTGCCTTCCTTGACAACGTTTTTTTCTTTTTCCCCAAATTTTTCATAAATATTGAAAATTAGCTTTGATAAAATATGTCAAATAGGTTAAAAAAAAAAGTTTTTTTTAAATATATTTCTAATTTAATTTTTCAATACTAAAATTTGTTAGTTGTGGCGAAAAAAAAAAACTTCAAAATGACTATTTTCGTATTTCTAAATGGAAAAAGAAAGGTAAAAAAATATAAATAATATAAATTAATAAATAAAAGGGACCACTGTCAGACACATATGGCCCACATACTTTGCACCTAAAAAGGCGGAAACGGGGTCCACTTTTCTGGCTGATTTATGACACCGCATTATGATTGTCTGGCTGGGGTCTATTCACTTATTATGTGACAGCCAATCAGGACCCCACATCATCACAGCCTGGGGCCCTCTTCTTTTGTTCCTAGACCAATCGGGTCCCATCCAAACATTGCCAGCTACTTTTTTTTTTCAATCTTATCTTTCTCTTTTTCCATTTTCTATTTTTAGTTGTCTTGCAAACCTTTTGTTTTTCTTTCGTGCGTCCCAACAAGTTGACATAATTATCTTATACTGGCGTTGATTAATGTGGCTTTACCTTTTTTTTTTTTTCTTTTAATTTTAATACAATGTTGCTTTACTTAAATCTAATATAATCTAGCATCTTCAAATAAGAAATTATATATTTCAATAATTTTTTTTTATAAAATTAATTTATTCTAGAAATTGCCTTGGTATCAAAATCAATTCCTACTATGTCACTAAAATTAGTTATCTATTAATGATAAAAATTTTTATATTTTAATTGATATGACTTCAAAAATAAAAATGATAAGATTGAATTTTTAAAATTTAGTTATTTTTTATCACTAAGGACAAAGACAATGCATCGAATTATGAAATGAAAATGACTAAAGAAAACCATGGGGGTGAAAATGCATTGAACGAAGGCATTCCAACTTCCCATTTTAGATTGAACATTCAACATTGATATCTCAACCATATTTTATGTTAAAAATGAAGATAGATTTTTATCACCCATTCATTGTACCTCAAAATTTAATGTCATTTTCTTGTTAGGGTACGAGGGAGACAGGCCACTCGTGGACATTAATATTGCCACGTTTGGGTTTAAATTGCCAAATCTGAGTTTGGTTTTGCCCATGGGACTATGATTCAAAAAAGCAATGTTCCTATAAAAGGGTTATTTGATTTATAAATTCTTTTATTATGCATTCATATCTTAGATTAGTTACAATAATCAAGATCTTTACGTAATATTTTTTATTTTAGAAGATAAGATTGTGTCAAGTCGCTTGGTTGTATGGATTAATTCGTATATCACATCCTTTTCTCTTTTCATTATTAGAAAAGTTTAAGACAATTTGATCAATTATTAAGGCTAAACTTTTTGTACACACATGTTTAGATTAGACTTCTCTCTAATAATTTTTAAAAAAATTGTCTTCCATTATTTGAAATGACATTTTTTAATTATTAATTGATATGAATATAATCCAATTTTAATTTGTGTGATGAAAAGAAAATCATACTTACATAATAAAACGGTTACTAATCTCTGTGTTATATTTTTTATTGATATTCATGCCTTTGGTTGATATTTATGAGATAAAAGTTATAAAATAAATAAAAAGTTTAAGACAACTTAAAGTCTCTGTTTATTGTACATATTTACAAAAGTTTATTTTGAAAATAAATTATGACAACCTTAAGATAAGATTATGTTATATAAAATTTTAATATTAAAAAATAAATTTAATTATTTTATGTAATTTTTTAATGGATCAAAAAATGTTGTTATATAGAATTTTAATTTACAATATAAACTTTGTAAGATGCTCGCAGAGGTTTTTTGGGGAGAATGACTATTATTTTCTGATTTTTAAGTCAATACTTATGATTTTTTATATTTTTTTAATATTTTATCATTATCTTTTTTTTTTTTTAATTTTTTTAATTTAATTGATTTATAAAATGATAAAATTAAAATATTTAAAATATTAAAGAGTAAAATTAAAAATAAAAAAAAAAAGAAAATAATTAGATATTAATTTAAAAAATAAGAAGACAACATACATTCTCCAAAATTTTCTAATATTACGATCATAAAAAAAATTAAAAATAAACAAGGATAAAGAAGATGATTTTATTTCTACAGGACAGGACAGTACGGCAGAAAGATAAGATTATGTTGTTAAAACTTAAAAATTGTAACTGAAACAGACTTGAGCCTGAACTTTCGATACAATTCACTGACATAAATGTCACACGTGTGGTGTCGCATGGGAAGATATTGACATAAAGATAAGAGCTACGGGGGTGTGTACCATTCTAAGCTAGGCTGAGGCTCAAGGCAGGAGCACACGTGTGGAGGCCCTTTTTTTAGGGATTAGGGGTTTTGAGGGATGGTGACAGTGGGCTTGGTGGGGCCCAATTTTATTAACCCACACGAGGAAAGGAAAGGAAAGGACATGAATGGTTGGCTGGGCTGGCAAATGGGCCCCACCGCTTCTGTTTTGGAGTAGACGGCAAGTCGTTTTCAATCCTTTGCTTTGCTTTCTGTGTTTTGTCAGCTTTTAGGGGAAAATTGAATGAGGTATAAGCTTCTTGTTTGCCATGTCATGTACGTGATACATGTACATAATATATACAATACATGCCCATACCCCAACGACCTCCACCTTCATCATCGTCATCATCATCATCATCACCTGTGAGCTCATGCCTCATGGCCCATCAAGAATTAATGGTTATGCTTTTTTGCTTTTTTGCTTTTTTTTTTTTTAAGAAAAAAAATTATAGACTTGATAATTGCATTGGAGTAAAATTAAGTTAAAAGAGTCCCATTTAATTATAACTCTTATTTTAACACACCGTACATCGCATGATGATGACATAAATTTTGGTCGACGGGCTATATTATAAAGTTAAAAATAAAGTTGTAGTCTAATCTAAGCACAAATTCATAGCTAGGCATTCACTATATATGTGAATTATAAGACAGCATAGTCAAAGAAGAGGTAAGGTGCGAGTTTGACCTCATTTAATGCATTAAATAATGGATAAGGTAGTTCCTTTCTATGCCTAGCTCCGTTGTACCACAATTTTTCAATGTTTATAATGAAAGGAAAATACACATTTTCATCCAAATGTTATTGACACAAAAATAACGTTTTCACATTTGTATATATCAATAATAATAAATAGAGATCAAAATCTACCTGTTTTTTTGACTTATTTTATTGATACTAAAAGTTTAAGATTTTAATATTGCTCAAAATTTCACACCAAAATTAAGTTGACAAAGATTAAGAGAATGGGTTTACGTTGATAAACAAAAGGTGTTGAAAATGAAGTAAATTACTTGATTGAATATTAAAAATTGGAGTTGGTTAGTCGAAATTTATATTATAATATTAAGAAAAGAAAAGTTGCATTTCATTTTATTTGTTTTTAAAATAAATAATTTAGAATTTCAATTGTCACTGGTAGATGAAACAAGGCACGTGGGGACTAGGATAAATAGGGATGCAGATGACATGGCAATATGTATCGCGTATAATGGGCGGGCGAGGTGGTTGGTGGGGCACACAGCTAATACTCTCTCCACCAATCCATCTCCTGCACATGCACGGTTCCCTCGTTGACTTTTCTGTTACGCGGGCCCCAATCCCATCCACCTGTCTTCCGTTGATTCCTCGAAACCTCACCTTGCTGCCATGTCATACACCCCCACCGATCGCATGGTCGTCTTTTTATTATTTAAACAGTAAATATTATTATTAATATTTAAATCATAGATTTGTGCGATAACAGTTCATTAATTCAAATGTTCATAAATTATATTAGGAAATAAAATTTTCATTTGTCAAGCGAACTAACACCTATTATTTTCAACTGTTATATGAGTATGATGATCAATCAACATTAATTTGAAAGGATTAGGGTTGTTTGTTTTTTTTTTTAACTATCATTTTAAGCTCCATCCAATGTAAATATCCAAATTGCCTCGTGTTATGTTTGTTGAAGAATTAAATGCTTGTTTAAAAAAAAAAAAGAAAATTCAGAAAATGAATTATGAGAAAAACTGGGCATCTTTCAATTGTTCTCGCCATATTATAGTGTGCGTCTAGTGGTTGTCATCATACAAAAATTTGGGTGCTTTGAATAATGACCACACAAAGTGGAAAGTGGATAACTATGTGTAGATTGAAAAGATTTTAATGGTTATCTTGGAGTCACAAAGGCAATGATAATTGATAAGGATATTTAACTTTACATTTTTCATTAAAAACACCGAATCATTTTACAAAATTAGTTAATTTTAATTGATATATATTGATCATGCTAGGGATTTGTAAGCATAATTAATTTTATTATCTCGCCATTTGCGTTCAAACAGAGACAAAAACCAATCAAAACAAAAATATAGACAATACAAAATAAACAAAAACACAATTATATATGATTTGAACATAGCACATCCTAATTATTAAAATTATATAGTTTAGAAATTTTTTTAACACATTCAATAAATGATAAAATATCGTGAATGTAATTTGTCATTTTTATTCTTATAAAAATATATATTTTTTAAATCCTAAAATATTTAATACATCAAATCAAAAAAAAATATTTTTTTTTATCAATTCTATATTACAAATAGACCCACTTAAATTGACAAGAAATTATTTGGAATAAAATAGATAAGTCCCTAAATATTCATGTTTTTAAAAATAGTGTCATACATTTTCTAATGATAGGAAGTAGATCCTAATTTTTATTTATATGACTCGAGCTACCCCTCGGCATTCGGGCATACAACCTTACCTGTCGATGGTTGGTGTTCAATCAAATAAAGGTAATTTAGTCAATTCAGTGAGAATCAGGGGCCCTTTTAATAAATGAACAGACTATATCCTCATATGTAAAAATATAGAAGCTTTTGGACCCAGACGTTATTATCAAATTTATTATTCGTTGGTGGACCAATGAAAAAAAAAAAAAAGGGCCAAGCAAGGGCAAGTTGGTCTCTCCACTCACCTCACACCATCATATTGACATTTACATCATTCATGACATCACTTTCCCGACAACCAGCGGACGGCCCAAATTTAATCATCACAATCCACGTGGCACCATCAACCCCGTCCAAATCCCCCCACTCACACCCACACAACACACCACAATCCCATACATTATCCCCCATTTTAGCGAGCTCTGCTCTTTCTTCTTGCTCTCTGCTCTGCATGCAAAACAGAAACAGGAAAAAGGCTCTGCAAACGACAGTCAGAAAAAAAAAAAAAATAATAATCAATTAAGAGGGAGATTAAAGTGGGTTTAGAGTTGAATCTTAGGCGTTAATTAAGATGATTAACTTTGAAGAAACTGAGCTCCGGCTGGGGTTACCGGGCGGTGGTGGCGAGAATAATGAAGGTAGTGAGATAGCGAAGAGTAACATTTATGGGAAGAGAGGATTTTCAGAGACTGTTGTCGATCTGAAGCTAAACCTTTCGACCACAGAGTCAGCTGGGTTTGATGATGAAATTGAGAAGACGAAGGAGGAAAGTGCTTCTGCTCCTAGGTCTGCTGACCCTGCAAAGCCTCTGGCCAAGTAAGCTTCTCACTTTTATTTTTATTCTTATAATTCTATTTTTCGTATTGTCTATGAACTATGAAGCTTGATCTACCTCTCTTTGTTTTTTTTTTTTTTTTGAGTAATTACTATCACCATTTTTTTTGGGTATTTTTAAATATTATATCCACTAAAATTTCTTTGAGGTTTTCGTTTGTAAAGACTTTAGACATCATTTATATTTGAAACAATTGAAACAATCACATCCCACTTCTAACAAATTATAATTTGAATCTTATATTTAATAAGATGGAGACGAATTATCGATGAATGTTTGATTATTTTTATTTGAATCATATTCGTTTTTTATATAAATATTTGATTTAATTAATTATTAAGTTAATTGGAACGGACAGAAAGAGTGAGATTAATTTGCTTCCTGTGAAGTTGGCAATAACGATAATTGATTTGATTTTTTGGTTTCTCTAGTTATTTTGTGTATTTCTCACATAAATTTATGTTTTAATAATTAAATGTTTATTTAGTCAGTGATAAAAAAAGAATCTGATGATGATACGTTACAATTACACTCTGGCCACATAAACAATTCTAAGGAAATGAAGATTTCAATGCTTTGGTTTGGCTGTCGGGAAGAAAGAGGAAAAATACAAAACATATGGAATCTTTACTTTTCCCACCCACCAAACATGTTTAATGAAACAAGAAAAAAAGATGGCACAACTAATTTATTATATAACGCAAAAGTTGTACACACAAACACAAGCATAATCATAATTAAAAGAAAATTTATTGTATGGACAGGCCAAGAAATCTTCAGCTCTTTTCTTATACTCTCTAATTCACCCTGTATATTTTCACGAGATCCGATAACTAATTTAAGAAATTTTAATATCATTTTTTTAATATATCCCTTTGCTTTGATTATATACAATCGCCGGTAAATTAGTTAAACGTAAATATCTACGCTTATAATTTTTGTATATTGACTTTTATCGTTGAAATATTTGACAAATTTTCGTTGTTTTTATTCGGTTACAGTTTATTTAAAATAAATTTGGTATTATATTGGAAGTTAATAGCAGTTTACTTTATTTGTTTGGCTTTCAAGAATGTAATTTTATGATTAATAACATGCACGTACGTATAATTATTATTTGCAGGGCACAAGTTGTGGGTTGGCCACCAGTGAGATCATTCAGGAAGAACATCATGGCCGTCCAAAAGAACGGAAGCGACGAAACCGATAAGGCCAGCAGCAGCGGCGGCGGCGGCGGCAGCGTCGGTGGCGCGGCCTTCGTTAAAGTCAGTATGGACGGTGCACCTTATTTACGCAAAGTTGACTTGAAGTTATACAAGAGTTACAAAGAACTCTCAGATGCCCTAGGCAAAATGTTCAGCTCCTTCACTATTGGTACGTGTAAGATCAGCTAATTTTGTATACACGTTATCCTAGAACAAAAAGTGCTTTTTGAATTAAATTAAGCGTTTTCTATTATTATTATTATTAATATTATGATTATATTTGAACGTAGGTAACTGTGGGTCGCAAGGAATGAAGGATTTCATGAACGAAAGCAAACTGATAGATCTTTTGAATGGTTCTGAATATGTTCCGACGTATGAAGACAAAGATGGAGACTGGATGCTTGTAGGAGATGTTCCCTGGGAGTAAGTTTAACTTTAATTCTTGCATTAATTAAGACTTAATTTACAATAATTTCAAAAGCTTCATTTAATTAATATTTATATATTGATAATTAAATTTTCTTGATTTTCTGACTTAACAGGATGTTTGTTGATTTGTGCAAACGCTTGAGGATAATGAAAGGATCTGAAGCCATTGGACTTGGTAATAATTAATTTAATTACCAGCTTATAATTAGTTAACATAATTAATGTTAATTAATTATTTTGGTACTGATATAAATATATATCATTAGCGGCATTTGTTCTTGGTGTTAATTTGCAGCTCCGAGAGCAGTCGAGAAGTGCAAGAACAGAAGTTGAAGAGTTAAATCAATAAGCAACTTTTTTGAAAAGCATGCATGAAGCTGGTGAAAAACAGTTGATTTTCAAGAAAGGCAAACCGGCTTGAGGGAGATCGATCGATGCGTCGATCATCGAGCAGGGAGTTTGGGATATTATGTGTTTTTGTATCATGTGTTTTTTTTTTTTTTTTTGTTTTGTTTTAATGTTTAGTAATTAATAGAGAGTTGAATTGGGAATCAGTATATTAATTGCGATGAGAGGAGAGATTTGTTTAGGATAAAGTTAAGAAGCAAATAATTAATATTAGAACATGTTCATATAAGTACTGTCTTCGTGAATTTCCCACATCATCATTATCATCGTCTGTAACATGGGTTTATTGTCCCTGGCTTGTATTATAATAATACCTTATTATTATTATTATTATTATTAATTTGTGATAATAAGTAATTTATATTGATCAGAATCTCTGCATTATCTTATTAATTAATCAATTATAAATAACTTATATAGTTATTTATAATTGTATTTTAATTATATTTTATTTATAAATAACTTGTATTTTATTTGTTGTGTGTGTGTGTGTGTGTGTGTGTTGAGGAGGCAATACGAAGAAGATCCATGAACAAAGTGATAAGATGAGCATGTGCAAAGTGTTTGGGATATATATTTTAATTATGAATTATTCCATTATTGACCTGTCTTATTCTCTGCTAAATACATTTAATTATAAGCAATTAATGCATGCATGCAGCTGTAATGTGGATGGCCCGCCCTAAATTGTCTCTCAACGTATCCCTCGTATCGATACAATCTCTCTTTCGACATCTTTGACAGTTTTCTTTTCATTAGGGTGGTTTTGCTGCATGAATGAAGATTGAAGCCAGTTAATTAGACTTCTTCTCTTCTCGATCGAACAATTAATAATACAAGTTTTTGAATGCCAAAACTGAACAATTAACAATTAGTAATATTGTACTGCATAAGAAGTGGGGCTAAGTTCCGTAGTTATATTATGTATATCTTTTGTCAATACAAAAAACACTGCTATATCTTGTAAAATAAATGGTTTCATAAATTAAACAGTGACGCACATCTAGCTAGCTTAATCGAGGACCACGTAGATCTGTCTTCCAACCAAGTTTCGCTGGCATTTTTTTTTTTTTTTTTTTCTGAAAATTAAACAAAAGACTGAAAGTTGGTTGGAATCAATTGTGTAAGATCTTGAACACAAGGTTAGGGATTTGCAAAGATTTGGTCTGTCCTTAGACAAGAATCTTAAAATCACTAAAGTACCCCATGAATCCCATGAATTAAAATTAATTATACATGTTCTTTCCTTTTAAGGTAAGCTAATTAATGCAATATTAATTTCTCCTGATCTCCAACCTAAAACTGGGGATTCGTAAAACTTGTCTTTAATTTCCTTTCCTTTCCTTTCACAAGATGCTTGCATTAACCCGTAAGATGTATTTTTTTTTCTTGTTTTTTGTTTTTAAATTAATATTTGTTCTAATTTTAATGGTTGTTTGACTTTTTTGTTAATTAGAAAAACCTTTTTAATGATAAAATTTTAAATTTTTTTTTAGATGTCATTTGATTAGTACTAGAGAATGGTTTTAAAAATTAAAAAAATTATTTTTTTCTATTAACAAAAATTTAAATTTTAAATTTTTACAGTAAAATTTCTTTAATTTTTTTAAAAAATAAAATTATCTAAATATCCATACTTTATTTTAAAAATTTTTACATTATTTCTTTAAAATATAATATTAAAAATTTATTTATTAAAGTAATTATTCATATTTAATAAAAAATTATATATAACAATAAAATGATTAATAAATTTTATTAAAAACTTATTTATAAAAACTCTACAGATAAATAACTTATTACAAAAAATTCTCTTCAAAAAATTATAGCAAACAAACCCTTATTCTCTTTAATCTTATTTTCACATTGGATTCGAAAGGAAAATGAAAAGTACGCTTCTTGGGACAACTCTGATTGAAAATAAGAATTTACTTCATATTAATTAATTAATTAACAACTAACGGTAGTTAATGTGTTGCATCATTAATATTTAAAGTGTGAATTGATATAGCCCGCAAAGTCATGTATATGCATGACCTCAACATATTAATTATTTACTTAAGAGGCATGATGCTTTGGAAAAGCACTTTTCAAAGCCAGTCTCTTTTTCTTCAGGATTCACATGATGAGTCTTCCACTAAGTAAGTCTAAGTAAGCTAAATGAACATTTAACTACATATATATCGATTATTTCAAGTGTGGGTCAGTTAATTTAAAGGATTGGAACCCTACCAAACTAAGAGACAAAAAAGAAAGAAAGAAAAGAGGCTTTTGTTTTGACAATTGACAAGCACCATTTGAAGGGATGTGCACACCAAAACAGCTTTTCTTTAATTTCTTATATAACATTTTGAATTAACATGAAAATGGCAAGTGAAAAAAATAACATTTTGAATTGAACAAGATATTGAATTTTCAGAACGAAGATGATATGTATGTAGGCTATAAATTCAAATTGGTTGAGGGTTTGATTTAGGAAGTGATTTGTTTAGTGGGCTAGCTGGCTTTCATGTAAAAACACTTGCAAAACTGCATCAGTGTAGAAGTTTGCTGGAATCATAAGGTTGGGGATTTCAAAAGATTTGTTCTCTCTTTTAGGAGAATCTTAAAATCACTAATTAAACTCTATGAAATTAATTAATATTATTTTGTTCTTTCCTTTTCTGGCAATTAATTTAATTAGCTAATACATTTTCTCTTGATCTCCAACTTAAAACAGGGGATTTGTAAAACTTCTCCTCCTTTTTTTTCTTTTTTTATCAACATTATTATAATAAAGGTCACTAAACAATAATATTTTAGACCTATGTTTTATGGTATTAATTTATTTTTTAATAAATTTACAAAAAGTTTAGTATTTACCTTGTGATATATTTTTAGCCTATTATTATGAGCTTCCCATTTCAAGTAAGAACCTACTTTGGTTTTAAAATAAGATACAGCTTAGAGTTGACAGAAGAGCAAAGGGAAATTATAAATGACAAGGATGGTTCGGGTTCTTATGGCAACTGTGATTAAAAATTAAGAATTTGATTTATGTTAATTAATCAAACAGTTAATATATATGGTAGTTAATGTGGTTGCATCATTAACACTTTTAAGTGCGTTTAGTCCACAACATCATATCTTATAATTATGTATTTAGAAGCCGTTTTGGGCCCAAACCAAGGATGATGCTTTGAATTTAAAGAAGCACTTTTGAAAACCAGTTTCTGCTTTTTCTTAAAGGACTCATAATTAATGTCTCTGTCTACCCACTTAAGCATAAACCAACATATTAATCTTATTTCTACGCATGAATCATATTAGCAGACCCTACCAAAGACCGGATGCACACCAAAACAACTTTTCTACAGTACTCTCTTTTTTTTAAAAAAATAAAATAAAATTCATTGATTAAAGAATGGAAATCAAAAAGCATTTCAACTGTTTCTTTAATGCCAAAAGTACTTTTTATCTAATTAATTTGGTTCACTATTAGAAATACTGTAGATTATCTAATGGCATTGAAAGGCTTTTCAGTCCGGCTAATTAAAATGAATATGAAAAAGCATCATTAAGTTTAAGGAGTCAGCTTATGAGTCCAGCAAAGTGATTAAGCACTTGGAGTTGGGTTTCTTTCCAGAAGTTGGATTCAAATCTATATAAATATTTGGGCCTCAATTCAATTACTTCAGCTTCAGGCTTGATAGATTCCATGGACTTGGGGCAATAAATTTGGTGCCCGATAATTATAAATCTTTTAACATCGATTAATATACAAAATTATTAATTGATGTCAGATATGACATGACAATTATTTAAAGAGTGCAATACAATTACTAAACTCTTAGTCACTCATGCATTTCCCATATGGCTTAATTTATGGCTTATTAATTAGTTATTAACTAATTACACATTAACTTATTCTCTATTACTGCACACTACAAGTGTATATTTCCTCAAATTAGTCTTGATTGGGATTATTTCATTGATTGTTGATTGGGAAAAGTGGATATCTCTATTTTGAATGATGTTTACTTGAATCCACCCTCATATATTCTTCCCCGCAAGAATTCTATATTTTACTGGACAAAATTTAAATTATAAAAATAGAAAATTTTACAAATTAAATTGAGAAAGTTATAGTGGTCATTAGTTTAAATTTTGTTGATTAATTTACTTCAATATCTCATAAAAAATAATACCTTTTAATAGGTTAGTTTTCTGAATAAAAAATCTTTATAGACAAACATTAACCATATTTGTTTGTTAAAATTGCAATTTTTGTTATGGTAAATAGTAACACTTTCTCAACTTATTCTATTATTATTCCGCATAAATTAACACGAAAGCAAGTTGTGTGAACATCAGCACTGACATTCAGTCATAAATTTACATGATTCTATTGGTTCTGGTTCTGGTTCTGGATGACGTATAATATTCTTCACATGAATCATTCAAAAATAGCCACCAAATTGAAGCAACACCTTAATTTAATCCTATCCTTGCATTTGTTTCCAGGTCTGCGTGGGAAATGGGAATTGAGTTTATGTTACAGGAATCTCAGCTATTTTTCCCCCGGAAATTAAGAAGACTTGAAAAACATGTATGGCGTCCCTAATTCAATCATTTTATTTTTTCGTCATATCGCTTCCAGTTCATCCTTTGTCATTTGTTACTCTACACCACATTGTCTGATTTCTGAAATTCGAGAGATGTTCAGTTACATATTTAGCTTTTGGAACAAAAAATGAAAACACCTCAAACTGATGCTGACTTTCAGACGAAATAAGAAAATTTTTAACTGAAAAATCCAAAAATCGTAGGTTACGTACACAGAATTATTTGAGTAGCTATTCAAACTTAAACATTGTAATACAGAAGCTCTAAATGTTACATTGTGTTGCCTGAATAGTGAATACGGTATAAAGACACCAAAATCAAACAATGATCGCAGAGATACGGGACAAAGACAAACAATCAAATGGCCATGCAACTAATGATTATTCTACTTCTACTTCTACTTCTACTCCTACTTCATTTATAGAGGGGTGGGGAAGAACTGGAATGCTCTGTTCATTCCTGAAAAAGTTTTCCGGATCTACCTTTGACTTAATTTTCACCAATCTGTCAAAATTACCCATGAAATACTTTATCCCAAAAGCTCTTGCTTCCAAGTAGGATTGCTTATTATTGTAATTGTTGATCCCCAAATCAACATCTCTGTAGTTGAGAAATGCCTGTCTTGGGTTCTTGGACACAAATGGAGTCATGTAACTGTGAAGCTTCCTGATCAAATCTATGTAGTGATTTGCTGCATCACTCCCTGTTTCATTCCAATTTGCCAAGTACTGAATCTTCCATAAGTTTCCTGCTCTGTGTGGAAATGGAGTCTCTGTTGCAGGAATCTCATGCATTTTCCCACCATAAGGGTTGAACATCATGAATGGTGTCTCTAATTCGATCATTTTCTTCCATATTCCTTCAAGACCTTCCTTTGAGATTGGCTCCTTCACATAATCTGACTTTCTCTTCAATGATACCAATGTGACAGGTGTTCGATCTAGCAGAACTTTTATCGGTGTTCCTGTAGGGAAATTAGCCCAGAATAGTATTGATTCAACCCAACTCATTTCAATACAATCCGATTGAGTCAACCCCAGTTCAGGAAAACTGTCATTCATGATGGCTAGAAGTCTTTCATTGTCACCAAGAAACAAGGCAATAAACGAAGCCCTTAAGGTTTTGCCCCCAGTTTGACTACTTTTTACGACTTCTAGTACAAGCCTGATAAAGAGATCTTCAGGCAGCTTGTATGCAACATTTTGCCATTGATACACGGCATCAGTAACACTTTGTTCCAGAGTTCGTTCAACCCGAAAGACTGTGACTGTTTCTGGAACACGAACAAGATTGATTTTGTAAGAAAGAACAACTCCAAAGCTAGCTCCTCCCCCTCCTCTGATAGCCCAAAACAGATCTTCCCCCATGGATTTTCTATCAAGCACTCTGCCATTAACATCGATAAGCTTTGCGTCGATTATGTTGTCGACTGAGAGACCGTATTTTCTCATCATATTACCATATCCACCAGCACTAAAATGCCCCCCAACACCAACGGTAGGACAAACCCCAGCAGGAAAGCCATGAGTTTTGCTTTTTTCGGCTATCCGATAGAAACTTTCACCAAGAGTTGCTCCAGCCTGAACCCAAGCAGTCTCACTTTCTAAGTCAATATCAATTGAACGAAGATTGAACATGTCAAGGAGGAAGAATGGAACCTTGGAGACGTACGACAATCCCTCATAGTCATGTCCCCCACTTCTGATTCTCATCTGCAGGGTATGCTTTTTAGCACAAACTATGGCAGCTTGGATGTGAGATTCATGTAGCGCAGCCAGAATAAGCACAGGTTTCGGAGTTGAGGATGTGTTGAAACGAAGATTTCGGATGTAAGATTGCAACACAGATGAATATGAGGAGCTCTGGGGAGTGTAGATAGCTGCAGAAATTGGGTGGGAGGGCTGAGAATTTTCCAGAAGGCATTGGTGAAAGGTTTCCTGTCTCCATGACCATGAAATGTATACAACAATAAATGAAAGCAATAAAATTGTTGCAGGCTTCAAAACTCCCATATCTACTTGATTGTATCAAGAAGTTAGTGATTGGCTTTGGGATTGTTTAGTTCTATTTGTTCCGCATCTGGAGTTTCTGCATTATTGTTCCGGGAGAAAAGTACATTTGCACCCTCTTGGTACAGAGAAATTGCCCATTTTATTTTAATCTTTTAAACTTATTCAATTAGACTCCCTTTTCGCTTAGTATATTTCACTATTGTAATTCCATATTTGAGATTCCACATTTTCATATAAAAAAAGGAGATGCTGATTAGTATTACTAGTTTCAAAAATACTCACATAAATCTCAATTTATTTTAAAATAATGATTATATCCCTATTAGTAAAATCTTTAAAATTTAATAAAAAAAAATATTTATCAAAAATACATTAATAAAATAAATACAATATTATTTTACAGTTAGTAATGATGTAATATTTATGAACATATCATGATTTATTTATATATTTATAAATAATATAAAAATACTTGTTAATATATTATAACTTAAATATAAATTTATTTATTTTAAAATATGTTAACAATTCAATATGAATTAAGTATAAAATAAATTATAAATAAATATTAATATATAAATAAAATATGTTATAGTACAATGCTTATAAGTATATTACAATTTATATTATGTGTAACCAAAATATTTTATATATTTAACATATATATATGTACATATAACATAATAAAAATAAACATATATTATTTATAACATGTATAACTTTATAATATATTTAAGTATTATATTATTAATGCATTTTTTTATAAATATACTATATTTTGTTAAATTTTAAAAATTTAATAATAATTTTTGTTGAATAATTATTACTAATAGAAAAATAATTGTTATTTTAAAATAAATTGAGATTTGTGTAAGTATTTATGAAACTATTAAAACTAATTAATACATTAAATTAAAATTTAAGAACCTGTATGTCTTTTTTTTTTTTTTAAAAAATATCCACACAATGACGGAATCAGTTTCAACAAAAGAACAACAAAGAAGGTGCACCCATTTTATGTATTAGTAAAAATTACTAGCAAATAAGATCTGTTTGAATGTTTTTGAAGATGTGGAGGGAAAAATTAACAATTTCTTTACGTTAAAAGGCTACAAGTGATATTTTTCTCTATTTTGTTTATTTCTGTTTAAAATTATATAACATATGTATAAGAACGTAAGATCAAACTTTTGACTCAAAAGTCATATTAAAAAAACAGATAAAAGATCACGCAGATCACCAATATTATTTTAATAAATTCATCGAGTCTTACATATTGCACGTTTAATGTCCTAGGCTTTCGGGTCTATTATTATTTATTAAATTGAATACAAAATTTAATTAATTACCACTTGTAGCATGTTGAAATCACTTAAAGCTAAAGCAAATTGACTACTCTCAACTATTACCTAAAAAATTATAACATAAATGTACGATTCTCTATTTTATTATTGACATCAGAATACAGGATCTCCTAGGAATCCAAAATAATATATAAAGTCATAATTTTTTTTAAAAAATTATACAGTACAATCTATCATATGTACCGTGTAAGCCTGCACTGTTTTCAGTAAAGAAATGAGTATGGAACAGATTTGTAAAGGAGTTGTTGGCATTGGAAATTGGAGAGTAATTGTTTAGTATATGATTATGAACCGAGACTGTAAATTTTAACAGTATCTTTTTTGGATTTGGCTTTCTAACATATTCACTAATTCTGTGGGAAAGTGTGCATTATTATTGACTGTCAAATCGAATTCCTTCCCGTAAGTAAAGAAATGACACGAAGAAGATAATGCAAGAAGATTCCCTGCCTTTCTTTTTCACCACGGAAATTCAGACCACAAACCTCAGCAAGCAACATGACTCAACAGTATGTGTACTAATTACTAAACTCTTGTGTAATTTTTGTTGCTTATGACTAAATATTTTATTTATTGTTATATTTGATACAATAGTTTCTGTGTATCTGACCCATGTAATGTCTATCAAACTAATATCATTAGTTCATTACGGACAATTTTGACTATTCTGTAATAATAATAGTCAAAATGTCTTTTTAGTTCTTACCATACCCAATTAACTTGTTTCTTTCTCCTGTGATTGATATTGTTTAAATTATGGCACTGGAAAAGCAAATAAACTTTTACATGCCTTCCGTTAAAAAATATGTTTTCAGAAACATTGGATCCAAAATAATTGAATTAATAATGTAGCATAGGAACACAACCTTACCATAAAGTTATACTAACAAGAAAAGAAACTCTTCCAGCTTGTGCAGCACGGGAACAAAACTGAATTTGAGATTATTACCCAATAAGGCTTTACTTTAACTAGAGAATAAGAACTGTTGTTTTTCAATTTTTCCTTACAAGAAATCTAATAGCTATGAAAGACAGTGTAAAATGAAGAGATTTTCTAGTTATTATTCTACTGCATTTAGTGTGGGAAGAACTGGAACGCTTTGTTCATTCCTAAAAAGGTTCTCAGGATCAACCTCAGTCTTAATCTTCACCAATCTGTCAAAATTTTCGAGGAAATACTTGATTCCATAAGCACTTCCTTCCATGTAGCTTGCCCTCAGACCATTGTGACTATTGATGCCCAAATCAAGATCCCTGTAGTTGAGAAATGCCTGTCTTGGATTCTTGGACACATATGGAGTCATGTAATTGTAAAGCTGCCTGGTCAAATCTATGTAGTAATTTTCTGCTTCTTTTCCTCCTTCATTCCAATTTGTAACATACTGAATCTTCCATAAGTTTCCAGCTCTGTGTGGGAATGGAGTTTCTGTTGCTGGAATCTCATGCATTTTCCCACCATATGGGTTGAAATTCATGTATGGAGTCTCTAATTCAATCATTTTCTTCCACAATCCTTCTAGACCTTCTCTTGGGATTGGCTCTTTTACATAATCTGATTTCCTCTTTAGGGATGTCACTGATGGAGGTGTTCGATCTAGCAATACATTTGGTGGGGTCCCTAAAGGATAATAACTGCTCCAGTAAACTACTGAATCGATCCAGCTCATTTCAATGCAATCAGATTGAGTTAACCCCAGTTCAGGAAAGCTTTCATCAGTGATTGAGAGAAGTCTAACAGAATCACCAAGGAACAATGCAACAAATGAAGCCCTTACAGTCCTTTCCCCTGTTTGAGGGCTCTTCACAACATCTAATACCAGCCTGATAAAGAGATCTTCATCCAGCTTGTGTGCAACATGTTGCCATTGATCAACAGCATCAGTAGCATTTTGTTCCAGAGTCTTTTCAACCCGAAAGACGGTGACTACTTCTGGAACATGAACAAGATTAATTCTGTAAGCAAGAACAACTCCAAAGCTAGCTCCTCCACCTCCTCTGAGAGCCCAAAAAAGATCTTCCCCCATGGATTTTCTGTCGAGTATGCTTCCATTAGCATCAACAAGCTTTGCATCAATTATGTTATCAACTGATAATCCATATTTTCTCATCATATTACCATACCCACCAGCACCAAGATGCCCACCGACACCAACAGTAGGACAAACCCCAACTGGAAATCCGTGAATACCGCTTTTTTGAGAAATTGCATAGAGGACTTCACCTAGAGTTGCTCCCGTCTGAATCCAAGCAGTCTCACTTTTTATGTCGACATCAATGGAACGAAGATTGAACATGTCAAGGAGGAAGAATGGGACATTGGAGACATAAGATAAACCCTCATAGTCATGTCCCCCACTTCTGATTTTCATTTGCAGGGAATGCTTTTTAGCACAAATAATGGCAGCTTGGATATGGGATTCGTGCAATGCTGCCAGAATAAGCACAGGTTTCGGAGTTGAGGATGTGTTGAAACGACGATTTCGGATGTAAGATTGCAAGACAGACGCATATGAGGAATTCTGGGGAGTGTAGATAGCTTCAGAGATTGGGTGGGAGGGCAGAGAATTGTCCAAAAGGCATTGATGAAAGTTTTCTTGGAAAGTCACTCTCCATGACCATGAAAAATATAAGATAAGAATTGAAAGTAACGAAAGTGTTGTGGGCATCAAAAATTCCATTGGTGAACTTATTAAATGAACAACTCAAAAAAAAAAAAAAAGAAAATCCAATAATCGACAGTATAGTACCTTAATTACTTTGGATAACTCCCCAACTAACAGAACTTCTGTTGCAGTAGCTGAATAGCTGAATGGTTGAGTTTCTGCTGTGGTTAACTTAGTTCAGACAGAAGTGAGAGCTAACCTTCAAATTTTGGGGCTTCAAAGTCTGATGCAAACAGTGGGAGAGTTCGAGTACATTAAAGGTTGAGAACTTGAACTTGAAATCGAACGAGTGAGTAATGAAATCCGGGAACGAATGGTAGTGAAGGTAGATGGACCAACATTGGAAGGTGCTTCCAGTAGATAGTTAATAATTGCAAAGCAAAGAAAGCAATGCAGGCCTCATGATTTCCATGGCTATTGCTGTAACAAGTTCTGTACTGCAGTCCAGTGGTCCTGGACGTACTGTTTTGTTGGTAGGTTTAGCTCCTCATTTTTTTATTTTTGCATTTTAATAATGGAATTTGGTAGCTCCATTGATTTAGGTGCGTCTAGAGACATCCGCAGAATTTGTCCTTGTATCAATGACTCACCTAGGTTGTCGTTACTCTATTTATTAAATAATTAATTAAAAGTGTTGTAAATCGTACCCTGTTTATATCAAACAATAATCCCGAAGTTTTCTGGGTGAAAATCATTTGTCGTTTACCAGGTGATTGATAATTGACTTGTCGGGCAGAAGTTAAGGGGGTTAATTTGCCAACACATCCCTTTCATTCATTTTCCTGGAAACAACGCGCAATCCGTATAAAACTGATAGCCATGGCCACTGCCATTAACATTGAAAGCAAAATTCAAAAGAGAATTTTTTTTTGTTTTCCCAAGTTCGAACTAACATTAACCCATATAAGAATATACCGTGGCATCATAAGCACACATGCCAAATATGCACGTACTGAGTAAAAGTAAATCACCTGAGACATTTGCCAACAAAAAAGATGATGTATTAAGACCCTTAAGAGAGTTTACAGCAACATTAATTTTACAGCATATGCAGACAAAAGCTTTTAAAAAAATCACTCACTTGAGATGCTTATGTACCTAACAATATTATCACTATGCCAACAAGATGATCGAAAAGAAAATTTCAATTGAAATTCAATCAGTATGTCCAAGAGCTATAGAAGGACATGAACATAATTGAGTGTGAAATCAGATTTCAGATCATAGAGTTAGGTAATATCTCAAGGAGATAGTAGTATGGGATATACTGACTTGTATAGAGACAAAATAAACTGGACATAAACAAAACATAGTGATTGTAACCTATTCAACGATCAATGGAGGCAGGACATCAAACTTTCTTACGCTTAAGCCACATAATTTGTCGATTTTTTTCCTTTAGCGCAATAAACATTTCTCTGTTCTGCCCGTCAGTTAAGATATCTGCAGCTTTGATGAATAACTCTTCGTCTTCAGCGATTTCAGGCATTCCCTCTACAATTTGCATCACTTCCTTAATGCTACAACCAGGCTTATCTTTCCCCTGAATACTCTTCTTAACTAATGCATCTAAAAGATCATCTAACTGCTGAGATACTTTGACTTCTACTCCTTTTGCAGCTTCTTGTCTCTTTTTACCTTGTGTAGAAACAACATCATTATGTGAAGAAGTGTCAACAACTCCAACTCCTTTGGAAACATATTCTATCTTTTTTCCTTGGGTAGGAACAAAGACATTACAGGAAGCATTGTGAACAACTCCAACCCCTTCTGGAATTTCTTCTCTCCTTTTCTCTTGTCTAGCAACAACACCACTACAGGTGCCACCATTTCCCACTCCGTTTGAAACTTTTTCTCTCTTTTCTTCTTCAGTAGGCACAGCAATATCACTGGAAGAAGTGCCAACAACTCCAACCTCTTTAGACATTTTTTGTCTCTTTTCTACTGGCATAGAAACAACACTACAACTGGAAGATGTTTCGTCGTCAGTACTACATGATTCCTCATCCATGTATCTGAGATATCGATACAAAATTAGTGGCAGGGTCATCAACTCAATTAAGTCATCATCACTATCATCGGTAGAAGAACTCATACCTGTGAAATCAAAATATTTTCATTAAATAGTTCATTCCAAATTTTGCTAAAAGTATAAAAGCACAAGAAAACCTCCAATACGCAAATGTGTAGTTTCTCATTGGTAAATGATTTATTGAATAACATTAGGCTGCTTCAACTTTCAATCGTTATGATATCTACCTAGTTGCCTTTCCCTAAGTAATGTCCCTTAAGTTGTCAATTGTTTTGTTTTAAAAGGCGAAAGAGGGGAGAGTAAATTATGGAAAAAAGAAGAGAAGAGAAGTGATAATTTTACATGTTAATGCAAATTTTTTGAGCAGTTGTCTTCCATACCATTACAAATTCATGGACAACCATATAATAGAAGTCACATATAGCATTTCTACCTAGATCATACTTCTCGAACACAAATATTGAAGCCACGTTAAGAATTTCAAAATTGAGGTACGAAAATTAGATTTGATAAACCAGCATGCAGATGCAGCGGAAAGCCATCATGGATTACAGATTACAGTGAACACATTCATAGAATCTCATACATAGTTTCAATATCTCCTGTGTTGATTAAAACTACTCACCGTTGGAAGAACCAATTCATTCTCTTAATACATTGCGACAAAGCAACATGCATACCATTACAAAGACCAAAGAACAGAAAAAAGAGTAAACAGTGTGTTTGGGTACGCCTTGAAACCAGTAAAAAACTCTTGCAAACAGTTCAAGAGGGCTTTTCTGTCGATTTCATGGTGTTTCAGCCGAAGTGTCTTTTGAGAAGTGCTATTAGGAGAAGCACTTGGTAAATGATCTCTTGAAATGTAATGTTCAGAAACGAAAAGCAATTGGCATAATACGTGAAAAAGCACTTTTTTAATGCTTTCCATAAGCTGCTTACAAGTGCATTTCTAGAAACTAGAAAGTGCTTTTACTCAAAATTTAACATAACCACGAGTATTTAGTTTCTTGGTTGAACGAGCAACAAGGCAGAAGCCCTAGCATTTTTTGGCTCAAATTTCAGGATAATTTGGGAACTACAGAATGAAGCAAAATGTAATTATTTTTCACAAACCCTAGCACTGACCTTCTTGATAATTGAGAGAGCGGCAAAGGATTGTCGGCAAAACACAGGATGCAGCGGCTGAGAAAAGAACGGGCTTGAGCGATGTGAGACGAGGATGAACCTCTGAGATTACTGAACGTTTATAAGCAAACGACACGTCGTGTCTTTTACATATTCACTTTTGGACGACATGCCGTTTACTTATTTCCCTAACCGTGAACGAAATTTAAGAACCTGCTGCCTGCCTAACTACCAAACTCCCCGAAACGATGTCCGGCGGCGCGCTATCATCTGCTCGATAGTAATGCGTAGTCTGAAGACTGAAGAAAGGTTAGCTTCATTTGTTGAATGCAGGTAAAGTTCACTCTTTCTTGAGCCTGGGAGTTCAGTATGTTTCGATTTCTATGTGGAAGACAAAGAGCAGTAGTTCATTACGGAGATTTGTCTCTGACAAACTCAACTACTCAACTGGGTTTCGTCCAAAGGACATTTTACATTGTTAGGTTGCTTTCTTCATCATTGCATGTGGAGAGAAAATCGGTAGAAGGTAAAGAAATTGAACAAGAAAAGTCAGTCAAGGTGTCATATTTGATGAACTCATGTGGGTTGTCCTTAGAATCTGCTATTTCCGCATCTAAGAAAGTTCGTTTCAAGAACACTGCAAAAAGAGATACAGTCCTTCAGCTTCTCAGAGACCATGGTTTTAGTAAAACGCAAATCTCTAAAGTTGTGAAAGTATGCCCACAAGTCTTAGTACTTGATCCTGACAAGACAATTTTGCCCAAGATTGAGTTTTTCCACTCTATTGGTTTTTCTAGGAATGACTTTGTGAAGATTATATCGTCATGTCCGCGTCTGTTAACCAGGAGTTTACAGAATCATCTCACTCCTTGTTATAAATTCCTCAAGGGTGTACCTGTTCCTGATGAAACAGTTGTTAGAACTCTGAAGCGCACGCCACGGGCATTTTTGCAGAATTTCAGGAGTACTTTGGCACCAAATCTAGCGCTTTTGAAAGCAGTTGGTGTTCCTGAATCTCGAATTTCCTTTTTGGCGATTCATGACCTAGCTGCAGCATCTTGCAAGCATTCTAAATTTTGCCGGATTGTCAATGAGGTTAAGGAAATGGGATTTAACCCCTTTTTGACAACGTTTGTTTTAGCAATTCAAGTGCTCTGCCAGGTAAAGAAACCAACTTGGGACTCTAAGATTGAACAGTACGAGAGGTGGGGTTGGTCCAAGGATGAGATTCTTGCTGCATTTAGAAGACATCCACATTGTATGCTAATATCCAAGGAGAAGATTTCAAGAGTTATGGACTTCTTTGTGAACAAAATGGGTTGGTTATCGCATGATATTGCCAAAAGATCAGAAATTCTTCTATTTAGCCTGGAGAAGAGGACTGTGCCAAGGTGTTGTGTTGTCCGAGTTTTACAATCGAAGGGCTTGATCAAAGAAAATATGTCTCCAATTTCTATCTTACAACCTACAGAGAGAGACTTTGTGAAGAGATATGTAACCAGGTTTCATGAAAAGGTCCCAGAGTTGCTGAATCTGTATCAAGGAAAAGTGGAACTTCTTGATGCGAGACCTGCATCTCAGAGGTATGTGAAATGAAAATGCTTTAACATATCAATCTTCAGTTCAATATAGAATTTCCCCCTATTTGTGTAGCTGCTGTTGCACTTTAGATTTATAGGATATTAGATCTACATCTCTTGTGAGCTGGAACAGATGTCTTGACATGACATTCTCAAATGTTAAGCTGTAGCATAGGGGTGAGAGATTAAACATGAGTAAAACTGTAGTATTGTTTGTAATAAATAAATAAATAAATAAAAGCTAAAAAGGAAATTTGCATGAGTATTTCTATATATGAACTGGATTCTTCTTTATCCTTGCTCTCAATATGACAATGTTTAAAAGCAGCTTTAGCATGTCTGTTGCTATGGCCTTAAGCAAATGGTAACATGTGATCTATATGCCTAGAAATGTCATTAATTGACTTGAAGGAATTTATTTTATGGTCCTAGTAAACAATGGACTCTTTGGAGAAGTTTCATAATACCCAGTAATTTCATCATGGGCCCAGATATTTTAACTGGTTAGTGACACATCATTTGGACCGCTTGGTTGGCCAAGTTTTGGTAAAGTAACCATGACAGATGTTTTAATGTATTTTAGTCAGTTTGCCTGATAACAAAATATTTTATGATAATTCTAAACAAGTTTCTGTGGAGATTATTTTCCCAGATACATATGGGCTAAAGTAGTTTCTGTCGGATGCCAAGGGTTCCTTTGTTCACTTTAATAATGAAATGGTTGACTCACCATATCTTTCATTTCAGTTTGTTCTCTGAGTGAGATTTGAGTAGTTTGATTGACGAAAACCTGACAGTGTCTCAAGAGAAGCAGTATGGCTGCAACAGAAAATTAATGGTTTTGGCTAGGGAGGTTACGTGTACAGTGAGAGAAGAGGGACTTGAGAATACACATACGGATCAAGGTGAGGAAAACGGAGAAAGTTTAAATAGACAACCAGTAGTGTTCTGAAATCTTTTTAGCATCGTATACAAGGAGGCAAAGGCTTCAAAATAGGAAAACTTTTAATCAACAATCTATCTGTATACAAGGAGGCAAAGGCTTCAAAATAGGAAAACTTTTAATCAACAATCTATCTCTATATGTTAGGTGAAATTTGGAGGAATATAATTATCTCCAAGAAATTTAGGTTGAGGCTGCAGCAAATCTAGGTTGGCCTTCCCTCCAGATGGTTCTTTACTGGCCATAAGAAATGAATTGTTCCACATCAGCTTGCCGGGCTCATAAGTAATTATGAATCTTGCAAGAACTTGTAACAGCAGTCAGCAAGAAGAGTTACTGGTTGATTGTTGTTCGCAAGTAGTGAGGGAGAAGTCTTGTATAGCTAGGTGAAAAATAAGGTGCCAGAGTGGTGTGTGATATGGCATCAGAGATGTCAGCGTGGAACCTGTTGGAGGGTTCTTGCTCAGAGTCCCACTGCAAGGTATCGAAGCATGTAATCCCAATGCGGATTTTGATAGCTTTTGGGGAGCTTAGGGCCATGTCGAATGGGAGGTACAGATTCCAGTTCTCATTATTGGATAGATAAAATTATTTGTTCTCATTTTTGTATGCATATATGAGATGTTTTATTGTGTGGTCTCCAGATGCAGAAGCTTTAACAATACCTGAAATTATGTCTATTGCTTTATCTGACAACAGAAAAATAACTGATATAGCGGTGCCCTGATTATTCAGATTGTGAGTGTTGTTGCCTTTAAATACCGAACATTTCTAAGATTAGTACGAGATACTTAAGTTCTGTGGTCTCATTAAGAAGTGATGACTGCACAGATAGTCCTCAATCTAGTATGCAATGCTTAACATTGTTGGTATTATTTAACTTCTCATCGAGTCCATTAAGATTAGATCTGAAGGGACATGTAGCATGAGTTGTTTCCTGTCCTAATCATTACATGTAAGAAATGCACGTACTACTGAGGAACTCAACTTGAGGTTTGGATCTTATAATAGATATATCTGCATATGTGACTTTTCCTTCAGCTGATATGGTGATACTATTGTTGCTTATCCTTTTGCAGTGAGGGAATGCATGTTGATTCCGTGGTGTTGGCTTAGACTTTCACAAAAGACCTACAGTGCAAAAATTCTAAGTTTCTAACGAGTCCTGAACTATGCTAGCAACTTAGCTATTAACCTCACATTTTATCAGATATCTGGGATTGATCTGTCCTCTTTATTTTATTTTTATTTTAATAGTTAGTGTTGATAGATGTTTGAGTGATATCAGCAACCTATATAGCTTGTAGAAAGTTTTTAATGGGCTTTTTTGGTTGCCCTTGCAGGATTCTTGTATCTTGTCCTCCAATTTGAATGAAATTCTTATGTTTCCGATGAAAAATATATATTATACGTGTCAGCACCCTCCAGGTTTGCACCATGTTGTTGATTTGATACTGGTTTATTCATATAAAATGGGTTTAAGAACTTTTGCACTTTTGGAAGGTTCAACCTGCCAGTTTCAGAAAGCCAAAAGCATATTGAAGTATGCCTTTGCGATGTATGCCTGGAAATTTGATGAATATGTCCAAAAATAGTGGGATTTGAATAGAAAACAAGGACATGAATAATATCATTGATTTGAAGAAAACTGTTAAGACTAATTATAATATCTAGTTGTTAATTTACAGAGATAGATAACATAAAACTGCCCATGGCGGTTAATCAATGCAACAGATTAAATTTGTCTCCGTGAAGTCTGCCTTCCATATTCCTCCAGGTTTTGCTCCACATCCCGCAATTGAATTTCTTGTTTATTTATGTCAAATATCAACTTGTAAACTTTCTGAATTTGCATCTTGCCTGCACAGGCCATGTCTGTGAAGCTTGTCAATTTCCTCAGACATCGAAAAGCGTATTGATGCTGTACCCGGAATTAGATGGTGGAAAAAAACTAACACAAGAATTATATGATAGATCTTAAGAAGAAAACATTGATAAAACTACTAGATATTCTGTTCAACGTGTCTTGGTACCAACGGCATATCGTACATCATAAAGGATGACATGTCGTTTGAATGTTTCTTTGCATGTTTCTTCTGCATTTGCAAATTTTCATAAATAAGGATATAATTTGTTAATTAATGTCATATAAGTCCATTACTTACTACTGTCAAATCACCGACATGCCCTTGGTTTGCAAGTTGTCTATTGTCTCCTCTCTTTTTGTGATGGTCGAGACTCAACGTAGGAATAATTGGGCTATTTGATTTAGGGACCTATTTGATACAAATGAACATAATATCTTTCCATTTATTGTAAACTATTTGTACATTAGAGGCCGGCTGTTATTTCCTTGAAAACGAAGTGAAATCGAACTCCAAGAATTTCAATGGCGCAGTGATTTTAAGGAGAAGCAATTGGGACTCGTCAACGGCCTGCTGAAAAGCTCAATATCACAAAGACGGTGATGGTTGCATTAGCGGCTTGTAGTTTGGTAGTCTGACAATTGAGCAAGGTTTGTTTGCTTCAGTTGTAGAATGCTGTTGAAGTTCACTGATTTTAGGCCCGTAAGTTCACGAGTCATGATGTTTCGTTTTCTCTGTAGAACTTTATTAGTTCCTTATAGAGGTTCTAGTATGATAAACTCGAATATCCAAGTGCGTTTCATTCAAAAGTCAAAACACATTTTGCATTGTTAGGCTGCTTTCTTCGTCTACGCAAGTGAAGAAAATACCAACTAAGGCTGAGAAAAATGAACAAAAACATTCATTTACAGTCTCATACTTGATGAAGAAATGGGGGTTGTCTGAAGAATCTGCTTTTTCTGCTTCTAAGAGAGTCAGTATCAAGAACGCAGAGAGAGCGGACTCAGTCCTTGAGCAGCTCAGCAGCCATGGTTTCAGTAACACCCAGATCTCCAAAATTGTCAGAATAAACCCAGAACTCATTTTACGTGATGCTGAGAGGAATCTTTTGCCCAGGATTGAGTTTTTCCGTTCTGTAGGTGTTTCAAGAAGTGATCTTTGCAAGGTTATAACATCTTCTCCGCATCTATTAGCTGTGAGTTTAAAAGTATCGTCTGACTCCCAATTACAAGTCTTTTAAGAAAGTAGTTGTTCTTGATGAAAATGTCGTTAGACTTTTAAAGCGGTATCCAAGGCAGTTTTTAGAGGACGTAGAGAGTAATCTTGCTCCAAATATAGCTCTTTTCAGAGAAATTGGCATGCCTCAATCTCGAATTTTGATTTTGATGGTTAATGGTTCAGTTGCAACAATTTGCAAACATTCTAAATTTAGTGAGATTGTCAACGAGGTTCAGAAAATGGGCTTTAACCCTTTACGAACAGTGTTTTGTTTTGCAATTCAAGCTATTAGCCAAATGAGGAAATCAGTTTGGGAATCGAAGATTGAGGTTTATGGGAGGTGCAGTTTGTCCCAGGATGAGATTCTTGCTGCATTTAAAAGGCATCTACATTGTATGATTATATCTGAGGAGAAGATTACAAAAACGATGGACTTCTATGTGAACAAAATGGGTTGGTTGTCTACAAATATTGCAAAAAGACCGGAACCTCTCCTATTTAGCCTGGAGAAGAGGATTGTTCCTAGGTGTTCTATTGTTTAAGTTCTGTTATCTAAGGTATTGATAAAAAAAGGTGTATCTCCACACACTTTCTTATTGCCGGGGAAGAGCACATTTCCGCAGAGGTACGTAACGAGATTTCATGAGGAAGTTCCTCATTTGTTGGATGTGTATGAAGGAAAAATGAATCTTCTGGATGTGAGACCTGGATCTTAGAGGTACATGAATGAAACAACTTTAACATTTTATCTTAATTTCAATGTATACCTTTTGCTTCTTCGTAGGAGTTGCCAATTTCAGCATTTTAGAAATATATGGTAGGAGATATGCATTGCTTTTTGAGTAAGAAAATACTTTTTTATATGAAATTGTCAAACATTAACTTGTAATACGGATGTAAAGTAAGCATGACTATTGAGTTTCATACTTTTAAAATAGTTACATCGGCGTGTATGTGATTTGAATATCTGTCTGAAGTGAATGCTTCTGTTTCATCTTTGCTGTAGATTTCCTGTGTTTAAAAATTTGATTAAAGGGCTTAAATATCATTTTAATATCTGTTGGTTATGGACTAAAGCAATTGGTACTTTCTGATCTATACATCTGGAAAATCTATAATGTAGTTGAATTATATGGAATATGTTTTATGATCGTGGATTGATGGATTCCTTGAATGAGTTTGATAATGCCTCATAAGTCATACCAGAACAGATATGTTGTATAGGCAGCAAGTTTTACCTAGTAACTAAATTTTCTCCTAACAATTATTTGGTTTGATCATCTTTGGATGTGAATAACAGGTCAATCACATCTGAAGTGAATGTACAAAACTCTCATTTGTTCACCCAATCAGTACATCTGCAGAACAGTAGTAGCACTATTGTAGTCAGACTTGAATTTGGCGCCTATAATAGATATTTAGCCGCACCATTCTTCTCTTTAGTTGCTGTGGTAAATAATACTGCTGTTGCTTAGTCATTTTGCAGCAAGGGATTGCATGTTGATTCAATGCTGTCGCCTAAGACCGTTACTACATTGTAGTGTAAGTTATTGCTTGGGCTGCCAAGTTCATGTATGATGATTTGCCCTTGTTATTGGTTCTTCTCGTTTTGCGGAAATTTTATTAACAGCAATTAGCTAATTTACAGTGTTATTCTTAGCATTAAAACATTCTCAACTCCAGCTTTAGAAAATAGAAGCAATGAAAAGGAAAACAATTTTCAATCTACGTATAATCAACATTGTCCTCATTAGTCTTTTATCTTTAATTTTACTGTTATTTTTGGCTTAACATCCAAAATTTATGCATGCCTTCTACAATGACATATGATTTTGAGCTAAGCACGCATGTGCAGGTATTGGAGGTGTTTTTCCCTGTTCACATTTTTTGTTTCAAATATTAATATTTGTCATGAGATAAGCCATGCAACTTTCAATAAATTGGATAGAAAGTGGAAAAGATTGATGTGACTTTGAGAATCCAAATGCTCATAGTACGAATGGATTAAATTTTAACATCTTACAGATTTGTTCCCTGCATTCGCAACACGAAACGTTTTTTTTTTATTTGAAAAGTGGCAATAAATCAAATATGATGTGTCATGGCAATGATCTCATAAATTGCTTGTCTTACAGACTGCACTTGTTTAAAGGATATCCAGCTGCACTTTTGAGTTAATATCGGAGTTCTCTAGCAGATTTCAGTTAGCTGTCAATGAAATATGTTGTCTGAAAATAGGCTAAAGATTGTTTCTAACTGCCATTAACTGGCTAACAAAATGTATATTTTGGTAGTTCTAAACTTCCAAATTCCAGAGGCAGACCATTAGCAATTAGCAACTAGCAACTAGCAACTAGCAAACCTTTACATGCTGGTGCATTCAGTTCAGTTATGAACTAGCAATACTCTTTAATAACTCAGTATACAAAATGGATTACGAAAGACTTACAGAGCTTGTTAAAGTTTAAGATTCTAACAAGTTGAGATCTGTTCTGCTGACAACTTTGTCGGATATTTGGGATTCTGGTTTATTCATATGAAACGATGGTCAACTTCTTGAATGTTCATTTTATTGGTAAACACCAGTTTGAAGCTTGTTGAAAAACATATTGATGCATGTCCTCAAGATCAAACCGGAATTCGATGGCGGTTGGAAGGTGAATGATGGGATAAAGACAACTATAACAATGAATCATGTGATAGCATATGTGTTTAGCTGCTGGCGTCGCAGGAATAAGTTACTGTAACCATTATTTTGTTTTCAGTATCAAACATTATAACGATTACGTTCTCCGTTATAATCATATCTTTTTATTTGATAACATAATAAAATCTAAATTTGTTGGTGATATTTAATGCAATTGCCAAAACATTTTACAGTTGATATAAAAACCAAAAATAAGGTATCAAATTCTACTTACAAATTTGTAGAGAAGCTAAAAGGAACAAAGCAAATTGATTATGTTTTACACGAATGCATATTTTAATGATTTCTTATATTTTTCATTTTCAAAAACATAAAATTCTATCTAAAAATTATATATTTTTTAATTTACATTGTGACTTACGACATTCGTACATCTACGAATGACATGTCATTTTTGTGTTTCTTAATTAGAAAAAGGAATGAAGTAAAAACGAAAGTAATAATTGCAAGAAAATCTATTGAAATTAATCAAAAATACTCCTTTCTTACACTCAAAATTTAAAAATATCAGAAAAGTTATATTTTATCATTTTGAGACAAAAATGCTCTCATATCCTCAAATCAACAAATTTTGCCGTTTTATAATGGTGTGATACTTTCAAATATAGTAATAAATTCGATACTTCTTTTTGTTTGACCTAATTTCTATTATCTCCCTATTATTTTAAAAATTCCTTAACACCTTTTAAACGTTACTTTCATTAATAAAAATTATTAATGATTTAATATAATTATCTATTTACGCTTATGATTGTGTCAAGATTTTGCGAGTCTATAAAAGCTGTTTACCAAATCAAATAATAATTTTTTAAATGTAAAAAATAAATAACAACATTAAGTGATAATTGAATACCCTAATATTTCCATTCACTAATATTACCAAACTAAATCATAACTTTTTAATGCAAATAATAAATAATAACAATTAAGTGATAATTTAATACCCAAATATTTTTATTCATTAATATCATTTTTAAATAATAAAGATATTATTTTAATTATTAGTAAACATAAGTTAATATTAAAACATAACCCTAAATTCGCACTCCTTCCACCCCCTATCCAGCTGCACCTTCACCTCATTCACCACCACCGCCGTAAGATCTAATCTCATCTTTCAAATTCAATAAATCCAAATACAACAAACCTTCCGGCATCATCAATTACCACCATCACCGTCAAAACCTGATTTCATGGTGTTTTGGAAAGTCAAAGGCTCGATGACCGACTGATTGGGACTCATTTGAACCCTGATAACATGATCCTTAGAGTAATGTTGGCGAAGAAAGTTGCTTATTTCGAGAAACCAAGAGATGTAATTGTTGTCTTAGTAGAGAAAAAGATGAAGAGAAGAGTTATAAGAGAAACAAAAATGAGTAATTATGATTGGGGTTTTCTTGGACTTACCTTTTGGATGACTAGTTTGCAAATTTATTTTAGGAATTATGATTACAATTTCTTGTACTTATATTTAGCATATAAAATCTGTTGTGTGATATTGTGTTTGGAGGATGAGCTTAATGGGATGTTCTAGGTTTGAAGATTGTTATGGGTGTAGTATAGTGGTTTGCTGGTGAAGGGGTTGAAGAAAAGAAAAAAAAAAAAATGGGTTTGATGTTTTCGATTTAGATTGTGGTTTGCTGGCGAAATGACTGAAGAAAAGAAAATAATGGGTTTAATGTTCTGGGCTTGGCGTCGTGATCTACTGATGAAGGGAATGAAGAAAAGAAAAAAATAAATAAATAATGGAAGGAGATGTGCAGAAGAAATGTAAAAATAAAAAAAAAATGATATTGATAAATATCAGCAAAATTGTTTTAGATTTTTCAATTTTTTAATTATTTTTTAAACTTAAAAAAAAATCATTATCCTTAGAATATATTAGTATTATTTTTAAAAATTGTTCTCTGAATGTAATTTAATATTAGCTGCAATGTGTCTGAATTTGTTCATTAATATAAATAATTTTGGATAAATTATCATATTGTGTTTATCTCACAAACTTTTTCAAGAATAGAAGTAATGTCCGCGAGGTGTTGGGTTATTTTAAAAATAACAGGGATAATAGAAATTAGGTCAAATAAAAATAAAGAGAGGTATGGTGCTTATTCCCTTTAAATAAGAAGTTACTCAAAAGTGTACTCGAAAGTAATTTTTCTTTCATGCTCGAAAATGTGCGAGTGAGGTATTTTCGAGTTTCACTTTCAATATATTTTTTAGTTTCACTATTAAATTATAGTACCCACAAACTCGAAAGTGCTCACGAGCTTGTGGGTACTTGAAATTGAATAATTTCGAATTTGTAGGTATTTAAAAGTACCTAATTTTAAACTCAACATAATTACAGGGTATGACATAACATAAAAATATTTTTATCTTAAAATAGTAAATTATGGCATTTTTGATTAAAACTAGGGGTGATAAAATGGACAGAACAGTCCGAGCACGACGCGATCTAACTTATGAATAGTGTTAAAATGGTTTGATATTATTTACGGGCTCAATTATGTCCTGTTAGACTAAGAAAAAAAGTTTATGGGTATTGTTTAGATTGTAAACAGTAAAAATTAGTTATTATTTATTATATATAGTACAACTATTTATCATTTATGAGCATTGTTTATTAGGAGTGGGCATGGTCTGGTTTGATTCAAGGTTTTAAAAAATCGAAGCGGATATGAAAATTTCGAGTTTCAAAAATTTGAAACTAGATTGGACTGAATAAGAAAAAAAAGTCGGATTGTACCCAATTGGTTACATATTAGAATCGGATTAAAATTGGATCGATTGATTCTGTTTTTGAATCGGTTTGATTTTTCAATAAATTTATTTTTTTTAAAAATTTTTTAGTATACGATACGACGTCGTTTTATGAAAATACAGAAAAATGATATCGTTTAAATTAAAAAATATTAAAGAATAATAAATTTGTTTTGGTTCAAATTTTTGGATCAAAATTAAAACCGGACTGAATTGCGTAAAATAATAGACTGAATTTGTCAATTTCGATTCGGTTAAATTCAATTCTATTTTTCTACCCATCTCTATTGTTCATAGACAATATACAACAAATATGAACTTATAGATCATAATTGGGCTACTTTCTAACGGGTCGGACCAATATAATACATATAATACATATAATAATTGTATTGTCGTTGAATTTATGTATTTTACTATACATGCCGTACCGGTCCAACCTGAAAACCTGGATCAACTTATTTTTTATGGGTGGGCCGGACACAACTCATCTACCACCTCTAATGTAAAACATTTTAAAATATTGCTATGACGACATTTTTAAATTTTGAGTATCAAAAAGTGCATTTTTAATTAAAGCCCAAAACCTAGAGCGACGGCGCAACGATCCGTAAAGAACTTCGTGACAAAACTACCTACGGTCACAAAGATGGTGATTCTATTAGCAGCTCGAATGGTTGGCGGTCTCATGATTGGAAAAGGTTTATTTGCTTCATATGTGGAACGCGGCTGAAGTTTACTCGGTTTTAGTCCGGTGAGTTCATTATGTTTCGTTTTCTTTCTAGGAGAGAAAGACCATCTGTTCCTTACGGAGATTTTAGTTTGATTAACTCGAATACCCAACTGGGTTTATTTCATAACACCCTTTCCATTGTTAGGTTGCTTTCTTCATCTTTGTATGTGAAGAATAGACCCAAAAAATCTGAGGAAAGGAATAAAAGACGGTCATTTACAGTCTCATTTTTTATGAACTCATGTGGGTTGTCCCCAGAATCTGCTTTTTCTGCTTCTAAGAAAGTCTGTATCAAGAACGCAGAAAAAGCGGACTCAGTCCTTAGGCTATTCAGCAACCATGGTTTTACTAATACCCAGATCTCTAAAGTTGTCAGAGTATGCCCGCAAATTGTTTTACTCAATCCTGTGAGGAATCTATTACCCAAGATTGAGTTTTTCTATTCTATAGGGGTTTCAAGGAGTGATCTTTCCAAGGTTATATCATCAAGTCCAATACTGTTATCTAGGAGTTTAACGAATTGTTTGATTCCAAATTACAAGACTCTGAAAAATGTACTTGTTCTTGATGAGAAAGTGGTTAAAGTTTTGAAGCGCTATCCCCGAAATTTTTTCTTTGACATAGAGAGTAATCTGGCTCCAAATATAGCAATTCTGAGAGAGATTGGTATGCCTGAATCTCGAATATTGTTTATGGTGATTCAATGTGCAGCTATAGCAACTTGCAAACCTTCTAATTTTCGCAAGATTGTCAACGAGGTTCAGAAAATGGGACTTAGCCCCTTGGAATTGTCATTTGTTTTTGCAATTCAAGCGGTTAGCATGAAGAAATCAATTTGGGAATCAAAGATTAATGTATATGGGAGGTGGGGTTTGTCCAAGGATGAGACTCTTGCTGCATTTAGGAGGCATCCACGTCTTTTGCTTATATCTGAGGACAAGATTACGAGAGCTATGGATTTTCTTGTGAACAAAATGGGTTGGTTGTCACAAGATATTGCAAAAAGACCAGAAGTTCTCCTATTTAGCCTGGAGAAGAGGATTATTCCAAGGTGTTCTGTGGTTCAAGTTCTGCTATCCAAGGGATTGATCAAAAAAGGCTCTCCTTACACTTGGTTAGTACCTAGTGACAGAAAGTTTATGGAGAGTTATGTGACCAAATTTCAAGACAAGTTGCCTTATTTGTTGAATGTGTATGAAGGAAAAACAGATCTTCAGGATCTGAGATATGGATAACAAGAGGTATGTGAAATAAATTGCTTTAGCATGTTAACCTGTAGTTCAATATAAATTTTTCTCTTTTCGTGGTAAAAAGACGATCTGAGATATATTTATGTGTGAATTTGATGTTTCTGTTTCCTTTTCGTTCTCTGTCTCTCCGGCAAGACAAGTCTGCAGTCTTCAGTCTTTTGACGTTTTGCTGAGCAACAAATAAAACTTGTCAGTGATTTGCATATTCAATTATGCAATCAATTGAGTTTCTAGCGCTTTTTAAGTCTTCCTGTGAGAAGTCTTCCCTCAATTTGCACACTTGATTGGACTTGTGTAGGTTGTCTTATTAGCTCAAGGAATCAAAATATTTAGTAAGGTTACCTTATTAGCAAACATGTTTGTGTCAATCAGTAAATATCATCGGAAAACTAATTCGAATTAGATGGGGAAATTCAAGGCTAACAATGTGATAGGTCCACAACATTGCTTATGGCACTTCGGGGAGCTGCCTCTATTAGTGAAGTTTGATTCTGAGCAGAATCAGCTTCAAATCGCATATAGGCTCTGAAATTTAGTCTCTCAGTCTGCAGGCGAGAGCTACGAATCAAAATGATCGTCAGAAAATTTGCCTTCATTTGTTTGCTCCGGATTATGCTCAATGCAGTTGAGAGTTATTTGCAGTACAATTTGGAGTAACATGGGTCAAATTTTGTGGAAGCTTCAGAATAAAAAATCCAACCCTGATAGAGCTAGTAATCTAAATGATGACTCATGCGGCAGAAAATTCCTACCTAACTTTCACTTACGTGCAATACTGAATATGTTCATTATCCTTAACATACTGTATTTTTTTGACTTGTAAATAAATATACTAGGGTATGTTTGGCAGCAAGTCCAAGTATTTTATCATGTTTTACAAATTTCAAATCGCACACTTCCATTCTTTAAAAAATAGTATGAAAGGAAAAAAAATAAAATATATCAATACTTCGAAGCCAAAACTTGTCTTAATCTCATCCAAATCTTTGTCCCTCGGATTGAAATTTCTAGTTCCTCTGATATGAGTAAAAAGTGTTGCATGACAAAAGTCTGTTGTCCATTTTGACTAAAATTCATCCTTTTCTGGAATTATCATCTTAATGTCAGGACAGCTGGGCTCTTGATATTCAATGTCTACCAGAAGATCAAGATATTTCATAAGATATTTACATGAGACCTTTCCAAGGATTGAGGTTGTTTTCGTAATAATAACATGAACCCTTTTTTGGCTATAAAATTCAAGCACCCAGTTTGTCCGACCAGAAAATAAGCTTAACACAAAACAAAATGGGGAAGTTTAGCCTATGTGTGATTTTCTCCCTGTGTGTGGTGGTGGCAGGTGCTCATGCCCAGAGTGCTTCCAATGTGAGAGCTACATACAATCCCTACCATCCTGAGCAAAAGGGATGGGACTTGATGGCTGTGAGTGCTTTTTGCTCAACATGGGATGCCAATAAGCCTTTGGAATGGCGCCGGAAATATGGCTGGACTGCTTTCTGTGGACCGGTTGGACCTCGCGGACAAGCAGCTTGTGGCAAGTGCTTAAAGGTTAGAAATTGTACATATATATCCAACCTTTTTTTTTTTTTTTCTTTTCTTTTTTCTTTAATTTGTTTCAGAGCGCTTAATTATTTCTGAATGTAAATTTATTGATATGATCTTATTTTGCAGGTGACAAACACTCGTACAAAAGCAGAAGTAACAGTGAGAATTGTTGATCAATGCAGCAATGCAGGGCTAGATTTGGACGAAGGTGTATTTAAGCAGTTAGATAATGATGGAAGAGGAAATGCAGACGGCCAACTCATTGTGAACTACCAGTTTGTGAATTGCGGTGATTAAAGATTGTCCCGCAGTTCAAAAATCCTCTTATATATTAAACATGTACTTTCACCTTGCTAGCCTCGATGTACGATGAATAAGTGCTTGTGATCAGTACCCGTTGTAATGGAACTAAACTTATGAGAGTAATAAATTAAAGTGCTCAGATCGAGTACCAAGCCTTTGCATTTTACTTTGATATTGATGCGGCTGTAAAATCTTCTCTTTGAAGACCAAGTATCGTTTAACATAGTTCAGTTCCAGATTGATGAGAATATTATCAATATTAATGAATGATTAGTGTCTTTGTAAGTAAGTTCTACATCAACTTCAAGAATTTGTTTATGTTACAGCAATAAATATATAGTTAAATTACATATACATATATATATATATATATATACACATATTTAGATATAATATTAGCGAATTTTATGGCAGGATATATAGTGATTTAATCAATCCCCTTAATTAATATTAAACATGAAGGTGGCGGCCGGCAGCAACGAAGATGACGGTCTATTTACGCAAAGAAATAGGAATTAGTATTCAGCTCCGCCTCCAGCTGGTCAATTCAGTTATATATTTTCCATGGAAGAAATTCATTGCATTTTGTAGGCAAATTTAGTTCTCAAAGTGTCGGTAAACTTCTGGAATATGGAACCTCTACATATATTAAAAAAAATTTAAAGAAAAAGTAAAAAGAAATATTAGTTCCTGCTTTTAGACTTGGGTTAGAAAATTTCATTTCATGATCTGACAAAGACAAAGGAAAGGATGATTAATCGAACCAATCCATGGATAAATTAACGTCAATAATTACAAATTTGATTTTTCAATAACTTGTTCATATTCAAACCTAATAACAACAGATAAAACAACAATTCAGCTACATTTTGTATATTTCTTAAAGATAGTCATTGAAAAATACACAATTAAAACTTTTCTTCTGGATAAGAAAGTCCTTAATTCGAATACTTATTTTAAATGTGTTTTCGTTATCTTCGATTTCAAAAAACTGTTTTCAAAATTTTATTAATATTATTACTAACCACATTTTTAATTTTAAAAATCAAGAAACCGATTTTCCTTTGCTTTCGATCCAAAACAAAAAAAAAAAAAAACATGTAAACATATATATCAACATTACAAGTTATGCCGCCGCCCTAATCGTTTTTACCTAACCGATTAAACTAGTACTTAAAAGTATATTCGGAACTAATAAAAATATACGTACTGGAATTTTAATTTTACCAGCAATCATTAGTCCCCATTCTTGAGATAAAGATTAGACAGAACATCAAATGAGCTTACCTTGCGACGAGGGAAGAGCCAGCTAGCACACTTAACTTAACTAATTAATTAATGGAAATTGCATAAAATTGCAAGTTACTTGATGAAAAATCGACATCGACTTGTAGTAGTCAAGGTCTCCATCAGAAATATCAAGATAGTTGAATAATATTATTGAATAGTAGTAACATCTCTAATTCGGACTTCAGACATTTCAAAACATATACATACAAGGTTGTTTTGGTAAAAACATAAGAGGGATATTTCCCCTATAAATTCTAGCACTTGGGAACCAGTTTCTGGCAACAGGTAAACTAATTAATACTGAATTAAAAGTAGAGAGAATGAAGAGGTTCAGCGTTTGCGTGATTTTGTCTCTCTGTCTACTCGTGGCAACTGCTTATGCCCAAAGTGCTTCCAATGTCAGGGCAACTTACCATTTCTACCGTCCTGAACAAAATGGTTGGGACTTGATGGCTGTAAGTGCTTTCTGCTCGACTTGGGATGCCAACAAGCCCTTGGAATGGCGCCGCAAATATGGCTGGACCGCCTTTTGTGGACCCGTCGGACCTCGGGGACAAGCAGCTTGCGGCAAGTGCTTAAGGGTACGTACGTAGTAACAAATTATATATCTATATATATATATATATATATATAATTAAATAAGAAGATTTTATACGTGTTAAATCCTGAAATATGCATTAATTAACAATTAACATAATATTCGTTTACTAATTAATTTAATGATTGTATCCTCATAAATATATATGTGTGTGTTACGTACAGGTGACAAACACTGGCACAGGAACACAAGAAACTGTGAGAATTGTTGACCAGTGCAGCAACGGAGGCTTAGATTTGGACGAAGGGGTATTCAAAAAGTTAGACACTAACGGACTTGGAAATGCTCAAGGCCACCTTACTGTCAACTACGAGTTTGTGAACTGTGGTGACTAAATTAATTACCGTAACTTAATATATGTACTAGGGTTTGTCGTCCCTTCATAAATAAACTTCTGAAGAAGTATCAATAAAAATAAGTGCTTATCGGCCCTGCCAGTTTGTTGTAAATCTACTTAAAATAAGTGCTTTTTCGCTAATCTTGAATAAAGTGGAAATGCATTTTAGGTAGATAAAACACTGTAAGATCCGCCAATCAATACTGTTATATATATTATAATCCACATTAATTTCTTCGTGTTTACATCTATATATATATATATATATATATTCAAAAGACTAATTTGCAGAAAATTCTTGCTTAATTCTAGACTTTTTGGGACTCGACGTGTTTTCGCCTTCCAATTTGAATAGTCAATAATGAATACTGTATCCTCAAGTTACTCCATAGCATGAATAACCTTCATCCCGCAATCATAGCAAGAGTTTAGTGGACTCCACGAGAAACTGACCCAAAAAATTGAAACGACTAATCTTCTGAGCAAAAATAAATAAATAAATAAATCAACAAAAATTAGTTTGAGAAGTTCAATGAAATACTGTAGGACTTTATGTTTGCAGTCAAAGCAGCATTTCATTAAATTATAAAATTTGCAAAACACGAAACTGATCATTTTCAAATTCTAGATTTAGAAATCAATGTCAAGTTCAGGATGGATATATTTAATTTGAACACCATATTTTAGTTCTTGGGGCACATTATCTCCTTTACCCAATAGAAAGTTCATTTCTATTGATCACTATATATATATATATATATATATATATCCACGTCAAGCAGTTTTATACAAGTATTCCTGAGTAATATATATTTGCGGTGAAATATACTGGGACAAATACAAAATACAGAAGAGTCCAAGTCCATCACCTTCCTCCACCAAAAGAGAGAGAACATGATTTATATGATGACAAGCAGAAAAGTTTGCAAGATACAATACAGACATTAATTAATTAAATATCTCAGTCGTTATCAACAAACCAAGTTGTTTCGAGCCATTCGTCGACTTGTGTTAGATAAGTTCCCACGCGAGTACCAGAAAACGAAACTTGCATGGAATTGTATTCATGCAATTGACTTGAATATTTAGATAAGTTTTTCCAACTACGTATTATATATGTTCGTACGCTGGTGCACTCACAGTATTCTTAGCACACACCTTGAAATCAATAATCTTTTAATTTACTGACGATTTAATTGCATTACATATACGTTTGCTGCAGGTGCAAAACTCTGTAACAGGAGCACAAGAAACCGTAAGAATTCTCGATCAGTGCAGCAATGGAGGCTTGGATTTGGATGAAAGCGTTTTCAAAAAGTTAGACACTGATGGGAAAGGATGTGCTAATGGCCACATCAGTGTCAACAACAACTTCGTGAATTGTGATGACTGAACCATGCATGCACTTTAAATTCCCAATATTAATAGATAAGCTTTATTATATATAAAATGAATAAACTTCTTTCTGAAGAAGTGTTGAATAAGTGCTTAACCAGCACTTTCAGTTTGTAAACTCGACTTTGTTCAACTTGATTTTACTTATTTATGGTGCATATATAGGTAAGTAGAAGCACTTCCTACAAAGAGTTGGTACTTTATATATCCTTCATAGTTTTCTCCATCACATATAACCCAGCTCGGCATCACAATTTAATTAATTATTAATTTCCTGCGTTTGAAAATTTACTCCATAGCATAAGCTTCACCCTCCACATTCATATACTTCGCACAAAGAACAGAAATAGCACCATGTATTTATTTCAAGCCATGCACGGACTAGCGCTACTTGTGAAATTCAAAAGTTAAGCGATTCAAAGGGGTTTTAATTTATCATGTATTGCTTCATACAACTTTGTTGTTACAAGAATTAATTATGTAGTATTATATATATATATATATATATAAGGAGACAAGTCAAATCAAATCAAATCAAATCAAATCTAAAAGAAAATAATCGAGAGCAAATTAAGACAGCAAAAACAGGACTAATTGACAGATACGCATATCTCCAGCTACATAGACTTGATTATTGAGATTTGTATGTTTTTTTCTTTTGTATGGGTTAATTCCATTTAATTTTTGCAAACTCTAAAAATTTAAAGATAATATTGCAGATCGCATTTTCTTACAAAATTAGCCAAATATTTAATTCTTATATATATCCTAAGCTGTCATCCTACCTAATTAAATCTTATCTTGAATTGCCTATATGGAATGGATAACCAAGGATAGCTCAAATGTGCTTGATAAGGATCCTGAAACAACATGTATTTAGTAACGTACGGCAAAATCATCCCTCATTATTCATAAAACCAAAATGATGAGATTGAGGAGCTTAAACCTGTGCCTGCATGTGGTGTTGATAAGCTTAGTACTGATGGGTAGTGCAATTGCACAACAATGCGGCAGCCAATTCTTTGACGAACCTTGTCCTGAAAATTATTGTTGCAGCCGGTTAGGTTTTTGTGGCACAACTTCTGACTTCTGTTCACCCGACGAAGGTTGCCAGAGTGATTGTTGGCCGCCTAGTGGTGATGACAGTCTTTAGTTAGTTATGAAAGGAACTGAGTTAGTTATGTACTAAGTAATTAAACTTCAGTTGAAGTACTGTTATCAAATAAGAAGAATGGCTTCTGTTTGTTTACCCTGATTAATAATCTATATCCTTCTTCGTCTATTTAATTTTTAAAGTAGGTGTAAATACTAAGAACTTGTCTTCATGAAACCCGATCGAATCCTCTGTTTTTTGCTAGGTGTTTTAACTGATCTTGTACTACTTTTGACTTACTAATTGAAAAAATTAGCACCTATAGTTAAACAATTTCATGAATAATTTATTAACAACTATCAATTGCTTGAATTAATGTTAATGTAGTAATAACTTTGTTATTATCGTCATATAAGTTTACATATTTCAAAGAACTAGCATTGCTTGTTATTAGTGAAATCCTACCAAAAGGAATCAACAGAGACTTGTTCTATTCCTGCAATCACTCTACCAGAAAATCAAGATATTTGAATTTGAACCAATCATTTCGTGTTGTACTAATTCTCAAAATACAAGGTTGTTGGAACAACCATATACGGTCTGTATTTTCGATCTTGTATATTTGCATTTGGGTATGTGAGGCACATGCATCTTTGAGAGAGGGTTTCTTCCAAGTGCAATGCAAATGCTTCAGTAAAAGTCAGAACAAACTGTGAATTGAGTTATTATAAAATTTAAATTTAAATTTAGTTTTCACAAATTGTACTTTTTTTCACATTATATATAATCTGCTTTTATATTGAAATTTATGGCTGTTGTTGAAAATGATCACTCTCAAAGGTCAGAACAGGCCGTGGATTGAGATCGATTGTATATCAGTTACTCAATGCCAAGATTTTATCGATCCTTTCTTTGACAGCTTCATTATATATGGTGTTTGAATTGTTTATTCATGCTTCATTTCATAACCTTTAATTTGTTTCATGTCTCTCATACAAAGCGCTATACAGAAAGCAACAAGTACCGCAGCTCATACATTAACTAAGACGACGAGTTTACACAGTTACACTAACATTTCAAAAACTGAAATTCTTCTACTCAGAAAATCAATAGGCAATTACGTAACATGATAATATTTGGGATACCAATTAAATTTCCGTTTAATTTGTTTAAATTTAATATCTTATAGCCTTTTGTGCAGCTAGCTCTTCTATCTTTGTTTTTTTACTTCATTTAGATCTGCATAATATTAAAAATCAAAATCTCATCCCATCTCCTTTATAATTGGTAATAAATAAAAGATTCCTAGTCGCCTTCCTTAGTAAACAGAGACGAAAGAACCTAAAAATTGCACTTCTGGTAAGGGATGAGCCACACACCATTTAAGTTGCAGATTTCTTTTCTCGAAATAACCTCACCTCCACGCAGGAGTAAATTAAATTTATCAAAGAACACGAAAAGGGAACAGTGACATGGAAGTCCTGCTGCATAGAGATTAAAAAGAGAAAAAAAGAGTACCTATAATCAGTAATTTAAATAAGAATATATACCCCGATCGATCGATCGATCGATCGATCATCATTCAGAGGGATTCGGGAATTTGACTCGGAGGATCATCCTACCATATATGAAATTGGCATCCAGGGCTTAGATCAACTAAAGTATTGACCACATATCGACTCGGTCACATTGCGATAAATATGATAACAAAAGAAATATTAAATACATTAACAAGAAAAATGTTCCGGAAATAATATGTCAAGGAGTAGAGCATTATATTGAAAGTAAAGAGTGATCATAGCTAGGTTCTTTCTATTATCAATACTTTCCTAATGTGTGTGCAAGATCAGTAATTTTTTATGCTCTAGTGAATGGAATGTGATTCCCCTGAGAGAATCCTATAGATATTGCTAATAACTCAGCCAAGTTGTCAAGGAAAGTATTATGATTTTCCATAGATAGCTCTTCCACCGTTGTGATTGGTGCAGCATCAACGGTGCAAGAGAGTTGATCAGGTCAATTGTTAACTCAAATGGTCTACATATAAATAGCAGCAAATTTAGTCCCTCCGAATTCATCAATCAAAAATGATAAGAGGAACTTAAGCCTCTGGCTGCGTACAGCGTTGATAAGCCTACTACTACTACTACTACTACTACTACTACTGATGGCTACTGCAATTACGCAACAATGCGGCCGCCAAGCCTTCGACAATCCTTGTCCTCATAAGCAATGGTGCAGCCAGTTTGGTTTTTGTGGAGCAACTTATGAGTACTGTTCACCTGCAGAAAATCGCCGGAGTAATTGTTGGCTGCCAATAGAGAAGTACAGGTTCGGACGTGAAACAACTACTGAATAAGCAATAACTTATGCGTGTTACTTACATCTCAATATTAATTCGAGTATACATCCGAATTTTGGTTTTGTTTAGCTCTTCTCTGTATTTTACATTTATAATGTACTAGATAAAAAAAAAAAACATGGAACTCTCGCCACCATATCCTTTATCATTGGTGGTAAATAAAAGATTCCTATCTAGTTATCTTCCTAAGAAGAAGAGACACGGAACTTGAAAAGTGCACTCGTGTTCAGAAATTTGCAAGGCATAGACAATGAAGTTTTACTTTGATAATTTAGTAAACAATTTGGAATTAAAGAAACGACTCTCAGTCGCATATATTCCTGGAGAAACAATTAAGAGAGAGAACCTGAATTAAGTTGGAAGACAAAGACTTCAATTCAGTATCATCTAACTTCATAAACATTATCAAAGTACGAGGTTGTTTTGAACCATTCATCGACTTGTGTTGGATAAGTTCTTATGTACCGCAAAACAAAAACCCAACTTGCACTGTCTATTCATGCGATCTCTACCTGAAAATCAATATATATATATATAGTTCAATCTGAACCAACCATTTATCATCGTACTTCGATGAGAAAATATTTGTTTTGGTAATCAACGTACACAGAAACTGAAAATTAAGGGCGAGCGACAGTCTTCGTGTGAGTTTATCATTGGCTGTAAATTAAAGATTCCTAGACGCCTTCTGTGAGGAGAAGACACATGAAAACCCGAGAAGTATATTTGCATTAAGAGTAAAAAATAATTTAATTAATATTGTTATTTGAACATTTGTTTTCAAATTTAAGCTTTTAGGTGAAGTAGTAGTATATTTGAATTTTGAAATAAAACGTACTATAATAAATCGAATTTGTGTTGGAAACTTGCATGGTTTTCCCACGGGGACATATCAGCCTTACACTTTGAGAAAATAAAAAGCACACCTAACAAATATCTAGGTGTAGATGCCCCAATCATCATTTAATTAAAAGGGATTTGGGAAGTTTACTCCGAAAGGTCATTCCAGAAATGTCACATAGGTATCCAAAGGCCTGGATTAACTAAAGTATCTACTATCGAGTTACCTTTGCGATTAGTATATATAGATATGCATGAGAGTGATAAACATAAGAGAGCAATAAAAAAAATATAGAAAAATATGCACTATTTATTAATGCAATCAATCTCTACCCAGAAAATCAAGATAATTCAATTTGAAAGCCACCCTGAACCAGTTTGTGGAACCCAACCCAGCTCCATAGAATTAAAATTTAAAAATTAATGAAAATGGGGAGGTTTGGCCTTGGTATTTGAATGATTTTTTCAGTTCTCGTTTACTGATGGAAAGTGCTTATGCCCAAAGTGCTTCCGGTGTGAGAGATTGGTACTATATGTACCGTTCTGAGCAAAACAGATGTGAGTACATGAAGGCTTCCATTGCTTTCAGCTCAAAATGGGAAGCCAACAAGCCCTTGGATGGCTCGACTGCCTATTGCCTGTCGGACCTTGGGGACAAGCAGCTGCTTGTACTGGCAAGCTTATGGGAACGTATGAAGCTTTATTCAACTACTTACTATGTTTGTACTTGGGTGTAGTCACAGTTTTCTTAGCACACACGTTAATACGTAATCCATTTACTAACGATTTAATTGGGTACATGCATGTTTGCGGGTGAAAAACAGTGTGACGGGCACAAGAAACTCCCGAGAATTTTTTATCAGTATTATTGCAGCAATGGAGGCTTGCGTTTGGACGAAAAGGTATTCAAAAAAATTAGACACTGATGGGAAAGGATGGCTAGCAGCTAGCTAAAGGTCGCATTAGTGTCAGTGTCAACTATAAGTTCAGAGTATGATTACCAAGCATGCACCATACATATTTTCGGATTTGGATCCAGTTTTAGTATTTTATATTCTAAATTTTTAAAATTTTATTGACATGTGACATGATTTAGAATGAAAGACTATCAATATATTTTTGAAAATTTAGGATATAAAAGATCAGAACCGGATATAAATCCTATATCTCCATGCATGATTAATCTCTTTTTATTATGTATTAAGTAAGCTTCTCTCCGAAGAAGTAGTGTATATTAGTAAGTGCTTGTGGGCACTGCCACGTTGTTGTAAATAACCTTTTTGTTTCCGATCAAACCCTATTGTAACATTAATACGAGATATTTGAGGCCCAGACCCAACTATGGAACCCCCAATCTTAGGCTTGAAAATTTGAGCAACTCAATCAGCTGAAGTATTCTGACGATGACTATTGCCAACTGTAGCAGGAATTAGCAGAAAACATGTTTATAAATCATTCAATTATTGCATTATTAAAACTGGTTGTATCTAATTGGATGAAATTGACCTGGATCAGTTGTAATTAAGATTAATGTATTACATGTCTCAAATTTTATCGAAAATGGCGTGATATAGACGATAATTTTCAGAAATTACAAAATTATTAAACCAACAAGTAATTCGTGTCTAAATAAAATGTTTACCCAAACACTCAATAAGAGGATATAAATAATTCTCCAGATAAGAACAGCTGGTCAGCTAGGTTGGGATAAGCCACAGATTACGACCGAAAAGGTGAACCGGGATTACACACAGTAGATTCAGTTGCCCGATTTGACCAGAAAGTCTCTGCTAAGCATAACCCATTTTCCCCGTCTCTTTTCTATATCATATATATTGAAGAACAATAGTTATAGTATTGCATCATTGTCGTTGTCAACATTTTCTCCCGGACCAAATCTACAAAATCCAAAGAGTTCAATAAATCTAGAATTAGTAGATTTAGTCAAAGGCTTCAAGTCAATCTTGTTACATGTCTTGTAATTAATGCTAGCTCGCTAACCAATTTTAAAATAAAATATTGGTATTTTAACAAAACAAAACACCATATCCCTCCCTATAAATTGATGCATTCTTCATCAGCATTCCACAAATCAAGAAATTAATTATTACGTGCACAAAATGGGTAGGTTGAGTCTATGCGTGGTGCTGTTGCTTTGCTCGCTGGTTGCTGCCTCTGCTCAGCAATGCGGAAGACAAGCCGGGGGCCGGACTTGTGCCAACAAACTTTGTTGCAGCCAGTTCGGTTTCTGTGGGTCGACTGATGAGTATTGTTTACCTTCTAGGAATTGTCAGAGTAATTGTAGGCCTGGTGGTGGAAACCCTGGTACTGGTGGTGGGCAAAGTGCTTCCAATGTGAGAGCAACTTATCACTTCTACAATCCTGAACAAAATGGTTGGAACTTGAATGCTGTAAGTGCTTTTTGCTCAACTTGGGATGCAAACAAGCCCTTGTCTTGGCGCAGCAAATACGGCTGGACTGCCTTCTGCGGCCCCGTTGGACCTCGGGGACAAGCTGCTTGTGGCAAGTGCTTAAGGGTAAGCATATATATTTATATATATATATATATATATATCAGTATATGCGGTAATTAATTAGCTATATATATATATATATTGCTCATAATAATATTTCATATTTGCTTGTGAATGTATATATATATATATATATATAATTAAAGCCTGGGTAGCTAGGAGTCTAAAATATGAATCAATTTATGAACGAATGTGTGCATGCAGGTGACAAATAGAGCGACAAGAGCTCAAGTAACAGTGCGAATTGTCGATCAGTGCAGCAATGGAGGTTTAGATTTGGACGCCGGTGTTTTCCGGAGGCTGGATACTGACGGCAGAGGCAACGCCCAAGGACATCTTATGGTGGACTACCAGTTCGTTAACTGTGGAGATTAAAGCAAGCGATTACGAATGAAATAATAAAAAAATTACCAACATATATAGTTGATAATTTTATAAGAATGATTGATAGTTTGTAGATGTGCTTCACAAATAACAGTACTGTTGATTTTAAAATCAACCGACCTCCTAAACGAATAATAGCACTTAATAATAAATTTGTTCTTGTCATTAATACATGAATAAAGTATTATCGATCAGTCAAAAGATATTGCTTGACCCTTTTATTGCTGTTACAATCAATTTTTTGCCAACTTTTTGTTGTAACAATTAAATGTCAAAACTTAATTCCGTGTTAATTCAAACTTTAAAGCAACCCAGGGAAAATAATTGGAAAAAATAATTATTTAATTTAATTTAAGTAATTACTAGAATTCATTCCACCTAAATTTTTTCTTAGGTTAATAACATGATGGTCTTTAAAGTTTGGTTCATTAATCTAATTAGTCTCAATAGTTTCATAAATAATCATAAAAATCTCAGTTTATTAATAAATAATGTTTATACTCTTATTTAATAGTAATTAGGATATTGACAATTATTTCCTAATGTATGAAAAAATGACAAATACTCCCTAAAGTTTTAGAAATAGAAAATACCTTTTAGAATATAGAAAAACAATAGATATCCCATGAAGTTATTGTGCAACCATACTAAATGACTATCTTACTCTTATATATTTAGAAAGCATATAAGTTGAATGTTTTAACTTTATTACCAATACATTATAACTCATATAAGTAGGGATGGCAAAATTTTTCATAAGGCCCCAAACTCATAGGGATCCGCCCCTAATGAGGAAGAATTTAAATAAATTTATAGATAATGAGGTAAGAAATATGAAGAAATTAATTCTCAATTTATTAATGAGATAGGAATTGGTTTAACTCTCCCTACTCTACTCCCACCCCATTTCCCATTAAAACATAATATACAAATATTATAAGTTATACAGTAAATTTTATATATTTTAAAATATTATAATTTTTAAAATTATATATTATAATTGAATGTAATTAATAATAAAAAAAAATTGTGAGATCAAGAATTACTGTTATAAAAAATAAAATATATAAATATAAAGTAAAAAATTAAAAATTAAAAAAAAAAACTAAATTGTGTTTCCAATAATATATTAATAATATTTTTATTTAAGGTAATTAAATTTTTATATTATTAAAATTAATTTATAAAATAATATAAAATAGAGAATTGATACGATGATGGGGAATCTATTCTCCATGTAGGGATTTTCTATCTCCACCCCCATTAAATTTATTAGGAAATAGAGTGCGGAATGGGAATCAAAATAAAAAACGAAGCGGGAAATAGTGGTCAAAATAGAAAACGGGGTGGGGAATGGGGCATACCTCCTCACCTTCACCCCGCCCCATTGCCATCCCTACATATAACCTTATAATTAATATTTTGATTATTGCGTATTCAATTTTTTGGATAATTAGTTTATAAATTATTATTATTATTATTTTAAAAACTTTTCATCTGAATTATAAATAGTAATAATTTAGAAACTAATTATCCAAAATATTGAATCCATTATAGTCAAAAAATAAATTGTCAGTATATATTGGTCATTATATATTAATAATAAAGTCAAAATATTCAATTATATTCTCTCTAAATATATAAGGACAAGAGAGTCATTTTACATAGTCACACAATAACTTTAAGAGGATATCTATCATTTTCCCATATTCTAGAAGTATATTTACCTTTTCTAAAAATTCAAGGGATATCTGATATAGGGTATTGTCAATATCTCTAAAGATATAATAGTTATCTGTTAATAAATTAGAAATTTTATAAGTATTTTTAAAATTATTAAAATTAATTAAATCAATGACCTAAACTCTAGAGACTCACATGTTATTAACTCTTTTTCTCTTTATCGAATCCATTGTAGTGTACGGAATTTAAATTCCTGTCAAAAATATATATCTACTTATATACAAGAGTAGTTTTATTTCGATTCTTAATATTTTAAGAAATGTCAATTTGATTGGTATGTTTCACACATTAGATATAAAGATCCTTAATTGTATTGATTAACATTATTTAGTTCTAAATTATTTCGATCAATGTTAGTTAAGTTTCTTAAATAAACTTCTACCATTTTTTTATGGTTAGTGAGGTGAGATAAGTTTTATTTTGACTTATTTAATATTAATAATTTTCAATCTGGCCCTAAAATTTATAAAATTATCATATTACTCTCACATGTTAACTGTCATCCTTGAAGAAATAAAAAAGTGAAATTATAATTTTATAAACTTAAATTTATAAAAAAAATTATTTTTTATTTTTTCCTTCTTTCTTCTTTCTTTCCTGCTCTATTTCTTTTTTCTTCTTCTTTTTTCGTTATCTTCTCTTCTGAGTTGTTTTAGATCTAAAAGAGGTTGAAATTGCAATTAGAGTTTGTTTATGGAGAGATGAATTTTGGATTTAAGTTTTTTTTTTTTTAAGTATCAATTAATTGATTCAATTGCTAAGATTATGAAATTGACTTTCATTTATAAGATTATAAAATTAGTTTTATTTAAATAAACTAACTTTACTGTATCTTTTTTTTTTTTCAGTTTAAATTGAGAACATGAAATGACTAATTTAATTTGTTTTAATTTTATTGTAATTTTTGTTTGATAAAAAAAATGGGGAGAGGAAGGTGAGGAAGAAGAAGAAAAAGAAAGAAGGAAAAGAAATATAGGAGGAAGATGAGGAAAAAAAAATAAAATTAATTAATATGTGAATGGTATGATAAAATTTCATAAATTTTATGATCATGTGAATTAAATTAAAAATTATTCTATTTCACTAACGATTGAAAACTGACATAAGTTTAGTCAAGGGACCTAACTAATGTTGATTGAAACAATTTGAACTTAAGTGATAATTTTTAATAAAATTAGAGACTTTTTCATTTAATATGTAAAATATACCAACCAAAAGTGTTATTTCTTAAAATATTAAGGACTAAAATGAAATTACATCATATATATATATATATATATATATATATATAGGATTACTTCAGTAAACACATTAGCCGTAAGGGAGTGCTTACCTCTCTAAATAATATTCTAATAATAGTATTTAATTAATTTGATCATGGAACAAGCACCAGATCAACAATTAAGTTTTTAGTTAATAATTTGGTTATTAATTTTAAAACCTGTTCTATGGGTGCAACGATTCAACTGCTATTACAACTCGTATATTAACAATGTTTTTCGTCATTATCTCTTTAAATCATAATTGATGTTTTCTTTGAAAAATCAAGGAAAGTGATATATAAATAGATGCTTCTTCAATTACATGGTTGATTTTAAAATATAATCAGCTACTCAATAATAAATTTGTCCATGTATATATATATATATATATATATATATATATGTATGTATGTATGTATGTTGTGATTAATACGCTTGACCCGCGCGTATATATGTATCGTATTTCTTTGATAACAATTAATTAAAATAAAAACTTATGAAATGGATCCAAACATCACAAAATGCAACCTTGTGAAATAAAAAATTAATTTAAGTACCGATACAGATGTAGTATAGGAAGAAATAGTTTAATTATAATTAAGTATTGATCGTCAGAAATAGTACTCGTACTATGAAATCGTTTAAAAAAATTTAAATTATTTAAAATTAAGTTTTTACAATTCTATATATTAATCCAATATATAGATCATTAATTGATCAACAATTAATTAATTAAACTAGAGACATTATTTATTTATTAACCGTCAATTAATTCAAAGAGACAAACCAGACTCTTCATCTTCTTCAAGGTCGGTAGTGTAAATAAAATACAAAGACCAAATCAATCCAAACACAACAACAAGAATCCACGCAAGAAGATTGTTGCTTAGACCAAAAGGAAGTCCCGTTCCTTCTGTGCTCATTCTCTCATCAACCAACGCCATCGCTGGCCCTGCGGTGGTGCTCACGGCCGCCGCGGCCGCCATCAGTGATGCAACCATGCTTGCGTTTGAGCTCTTGCAGCTGGCAGTTGTTGCTGTCTTCTCCTCCAAACTGCACCTCACACGTCCCCTTGTTGCCATTGCCGGAAGCCCTACAAATTAAATTAATAATTAAACGCAAATAATCGCTTTATCTAAATTCCTCTTAATTTGATGCAAATCGAAAACATTTGTGGCGAAGGAGTTTTTGCAAACAACATGCATGTAGATATATTGTTTGTTGAAATGGATGGATGTTTAAGCAGGAAGCAAGTAGTAGAAAAATACTTTCCTGAAACAATTAGGATTGCAATTTCTATAATCAAATCACTTCTAAGCAGAAAGTACCTTGAAAAAATGTACGAGTAAATATAAAAAAAAATGACGCATATATGCTTACCATACAGAGGCGATGATTGAGTTAAACTCTTGGACACAAAACCAGCACGAGGAAGCACTGCAGCAAAGTTGGTAGTTGAAATTGAGGCCATTTTTCTCTGCAAGTAAATGGAAGCAGAATTGATACTATAAAGGGAAAGAAGTGGAAAATATTAATCTATGTATAGGTGGATGTGGAGAAATAATATTGTGAATGTAAAAGCATGAAATATAGAGTATGATAATTGCACCACACAAAGTGGATTTGATAAATTGTAACCAAACATTTTATATCCTTTAATATCTACACCAACCCACCCATTTTCCTCCACGTATTTTGCCTGTTTTCGAGTGTTCAATCTCGGCAAGAAGCCACATTATCCATACATATATATCCGTAATTTACTTGTTGATGTTGCTTTATTTTATACAGATTTTTCAATAAATTAAATAATGTTGATGTAGTATGTGGGTGCTATTGGTAAATGATAACACACATAATTATTTAATATATATATATATATATATATTCGAATACAACGTCTCGATCATTAGAACGAGAATTTCATCAGTTTCCTTCTATTTTGTAAGTCCAAAAAAAAAATATATGATAGTGAGAGTATAAAAAGAATTAAAAAAAACAAGGATTAGAAAAGGTTACTAAGAAATGCCGATCAAAAAGGATCAGGCTTTGTTGCATGGCCTCTCTCTTTTATTGGGTTTACTATTAAGGCCCAGTACTTGCTTCCAACTCCAACCCATGTCAATTTGGGCCAGTAAATCATCCTTGTGCTTGTGTTGTGGCGACTATTTTTATGACTCTTTTCAATATATATATATATATATATTTATATAATTGCAATAAGTATCATTCATGGAAAAGAAATTGAAAAATTTATTCTTCAAAAATCAATGTTATGTTTAAAATACAATTCAAAATCTATATTTTCATTCTTCACAAAAAAAAAAAACATATAAGTTTTTTATTGGCATTTTTAATAAAATCATTTGATTAAATCAAATAACATGTATTAAACAATTTTTTGTAATTAGTTAAATTTAAATTAAATGTATGTGTGACCGTAAGATTGATATGTATCTCCGTGTATCCGAGATTTTAGCAACTTTATTAAGAAAATTAACATATTTAAGCACTTTTACTGTTTTTTACTGTTGTATCACGAAAAAGAAAATCAAGTAAGCCCCTGCTTTTATAGGTCATAAAGGAGTCCTTTTAAATATACCATAAAGATAGATTCTTACCACCTCAACCTCAATTACATAATTTTTTATTTTTATTTTGTAAAATAAATTTGAAAACAACTTAAATATATATAATATATTTCTTACGCATAAAAGAAAAAAAAAAACAAAAAATAAAAGATCGAATAGGGGATTATGAATGTGGTAGGTTTATTTGTAAACATCGAACACGAACGCGGTGTGTTGCAAAGACGTGAGAGTGGTGTGTTTGTGTTGAAATCTCTATTACACGCGCAAACCATTACTATTACTATTACTGTATACATACAAGCTTAAGCTTGTGCCTTTTGTCTTCTCTTTCTTCCTTTCATGCTATTTCATCGAAACTCAAAACTCGTAAATCCCCCCACACTGTGTCCCAAAATCCAACCTATCCCACGTAGTTTTCTCCCATAGAATTCATACCCATCTTCAATTTTCGCCTTAAATCCCGCCACTTTCTTCACTTATTTAGATCCACCCACTTTTCTTCCAAACTCTTCTTTCTTAGTTACACACACAAATAAATACCTCTCTTTCTCACTTTTCTTTTATTCTTCCTCTTCTTAGCAAATTGCTCCTGATTAGTTGCTGCGTATGTTATATTATTTCCTATTTTATCAGGTTAATGCCAGTTTAGGAAGAGTTTTATGCATACGTGTGTGTAATATATAGACATATAGAGAGAGATAGACATGGCGGGACAGGTGGTGAAAGCGAAGAGAGAGACATTGGAGGCTTGCATGTTATGTCCTCTTTGTAATAAGCTCTTGAGAGAAGCTACCACAATATCTTTGTGTCTCCATACATGTAAGTTCGTTTTTTTCTCTTTTCTTTTTTTACGTTTTGGTCGTTTTTTTTTGTTTTTGTGGATGATTTTGTTCTGCTTTTCTTCTTGTTTGTGCATGTTGTGATTTGGGATAGCTTTGATTATTGGTTTTTATATCTGGGGTTTTGCTTGTTTCACGAATTGATCGATTTCTTGATGAAGATTGTTTGTTCTTCTTTGGCATTCGTGGCCTGTATTACTTACCTGTTTATGTTTTCTGGCTTTCAAACTTAACTATGTTTTAAATTTTTTCTGAATCTGGCACCCTTCCTGTCTTCGCGTCTTCAAATTCGATTTCGGACTGTTCTTCTTTGGAAATTTTGTGAACTGGGTGCTCTCTCTTTCGTGGTTTTAATGATCTAGAGGTTATTATTTAGCTTGCAGTTTCCTAGTTCCTTAATAACATTGTATGCTGGTTCTTTTTTTTTTTTTCCCTTCCTTTTATATTTTCAGGTGGCCTCTGCTCACAATTTTGTTTTTTAACTTTGTTGACTCATGTTTATACTTAGTATGTTGGATATAGGTTTGCGAGATTATATACAGTTATTCTCGTTGACGTCGTAGAATCATGACACTTGAATTTGTTACAATGCATCATTGAAGAAAGACTAAATGGGTTGTTCTTTTAGGCTTCAGGTGGTAAATTTAATCCAATATATTCTTTCCCAATCAAAGATACGTTATTTATCATGTTCATGAGCCTATCTTCTACAATAATTTTTTGAGGATGCACTTTTTCCATCTATTACCGTATCTTGTTACTGTTGAAGAGAATAGATAGCTCAACTGTAGTGATTCGCCTCTTCTCTGACACATTGAATTTCCAAATTCAAACCAGTCTGCAGGAGGTGCATATATGAGAAACTCTCAGATGAAGAGGTGGATTGCTGTCCTGTATGCAATATTGATCTGGGCTGTCTTCCAGTGGAGAAACTCAGGTTAGTACTGATCTCTTATTTATAAAACTAAGCTTTCTCTCTTTCTCATGTTCTTTTGTGGTAAAAAATCTGCATGATGATCAATTTATTTCCCTTTACAGATATGTATATGTATACACCTAGACAAGAACTGTGTGTTGATTCAAGGGTTGTTGGTTCTAAGGATCAATTGCATTGGTAAGCATGGAATACTTAGGGTTAATTTATGGTGTACATATGGTAGGTGACTTAGAGCTTATAGTAGTCAGAAATGTGTGTATTTATGTCTGAAACCTAAATTATGTATCAAACATGTAGTAGGCTAGTTATTGGGCAGAACAACCACTTAGTGGTAGTTTTGGAAGGTTCCTGGTTGGAGACTGCTTGGTCTTGTTATCTTGGATGTTGCTTGAAGTAAATTGGTTGTAGTGATGAGTCAGGACAAATGTCTCTAGTGCAATTGGATTTCTTCTTACCTCCAAACTCCTCCTGCTCTTGGGACTCTTTCGTCTGCTTCTCCTGGTCTTCCAGGCATGATTTGCCTAGGTGCATATAAGCTTGTAATGAGGAGGTGGATTTTATGCATATTTGCTTTCTGCATCAGTAACTGTCATACATCAGATGTTGGCTTCATCCAATTCTCTAACTGCTCGCAAATTTGACCTGTTACAATGCCCCAATCCATGTCTCTGGAAACTCAGCATTTCTTCTCTTTGTTTAATCAAATGCCATTGCAAGTCCTTCGCTTTGCCTTTAAATTACCAAATTGGTAAACACAATTCTATTTGATTTAGTTTGCTTTCACAATTATGAACCAAAGTCTTTTTGCAGGATATCATGCCTATCCTAGTGACTGCTACTCTGTTGTTGCTGTAAAGTTTGTGAGAAAAGATTACTAGGTCTGATAAGCCTTTTTGTAAAGGATAGTTAAACATTTTGTGGAAGAAAAGATGTGTATGCTTTTCCGACAGATATTCAAGTTCTAATATTTAGAGTTTCTCATTTGCATTTGAGAAAGTTCAAGATTTTTCTTCAGCAATAATAGACAAGGGCAGACGCTTTTCATATTAGTATGCTGGAATTCAATGCAATTTTAAGGGTTCAAATTCCTAAATAATATTGATGCATACCTTAGTCAACATGCATATTTAAAGTTGCTTCTTTGATACTGTTGTTCTTTTCCATTAGTGGATTTAATCACCATACTTGTTTTATGGGATTCATTTAAGCATTCTTCTAGGTGAAATTTAGCTTGTGTCTATTGAATATTTGCAGGCCAGACCACAATTTGCAAGATATAAGGGCCAAAATTTTCCCTTTTAAAAGACGAAAGATTCAGGCTCCTGAAGTTATACCTTCTATTTCTCTTCCAGCGAAAAGGAAGGAGAGATCACTGTCATCATTGGTGGTCAACACTCCAAAAGTACCATTGCACACTGGCTTGACAGGAAAGAGGACAAAAGGAAGTGCAAGAAAGGCCGCTGCTTTACGAGGATGTGGATTTTTTGTTGAGGATAAGAAAGAAGATTCTCTTGAAGATCATCCAATGAGCTCAAGCTCACCTGATTCATTAAACAAAACTACTCAAAACAGAAGGCAGGTAAAGGAGAACTTACATTGATTCTGTGGCCTTTCAGGTTCATATCTGATTGTGTTTGAGGATTAACTATATTAGCAATCATTCATCCTTTTTAAATTGGTTTAGGATTCTTCCAAGGCTGAGCCATCTAGTGAGCAACGACCTAACGGTGACACAGAGAATGATGGTGAAACAATAGAAGGGAAAGCTGATCTCTGGACACCCTTAAACTGTCTTGTTGAAGCTGCCAACAGAACCAAGTCCTCCAAGTTAAATTCACATGGAGTTTCTGTTGTCAAATCAGATCTACAGAATGCCTCCCATTCTGAACTGTATATGCCTGAAACCAAGGCCAAAGTAGAATTGCCAGACATTGTAGACAATGAAGCATATTTATCCAGAACTAAAATGAAAGAGCATGGACAAAAGATAAAATTCCATGATGACAAGATTGGAATAGGTTTGCTTCCAGGACCTGTTAAGCGTAGAAGGTTGCATGCAGCAGCTAGAAAAAGGGAAGCTGGATCTGATGAGTTGTGTGCTACAGCGCAAGCCATGCTAGATGCTGCAGGAACTAAGCACAAAAGAAGGAACAATCCTATTTGGTTCTCATTAATTGCTTCTGAAGATCAGTAAGATGCTACTTTGAATGTCTATATCATTGTATAACATTTTTACATTCGATTTTTTTGGCCTAGGGCTATATAGTTTCTGTTATATGGGGAGCTTGATTAGCAATCACTTAAGTCTCTAATTGTCTCGTAAATGGCTTCAGGAGAGGGGATGCTTCCTTGCCTCAGATCTCCACATGTTTCTTGAGAATAAAGTGAGTTATTTGATTACATTACCTGCTTAAAGGTCCTGTTGTGTAACTTTGTTGTTTTATACTTGTGGTATAAGTCAACATTTCAATTATGTCTAAAAGTTTGTGAACATTTAGTAGCAGACCATATCATTTTAGATTATTTTTTCTGGGGCTATTATCACACTCATGTTAAGTAATATAAGACTCTTAAAGGTAAGAGTCTAAGTTAAATATTGGATGGAAGCATAAAGAATTGCCACCCTTAACCCTATGCTAAGGACTTCTCATTGGACATTTTTGCAAAGGCTAATGATGAATATGCATTTCTTAATATGCTTCTCATGCATGATGAAAATCAAGGGCTTGACCTTGTTTGTTATTGACGACTAGTGCATGACAGATAAGTACATGGAAGAATAGTTATTGACTCACCACATTGCACAAAATACATTCAGGGTAGCTTGCATGGGAAAATTTTTCCCTACAGTATAAGTTTTCTCTTTGGATGAACTGCTTTGTGGGTTCATCATTTATAACATTAGCTGCACCATATATTGATTGTTTAATTGCTGTTCCTTGGATAATTCTTGTTAGTGTGCTTACTTAAGTTTTGTTTGCCTTGACGTAATGAGACAGAAGGCTGGTGATTGATGGGACCGCTTTATCTCATAAACTGTTTTTGAACTCTCTTAACTTTATAAAGTTTATGTGTCTCATTTCTGAAAAATTAGAGGATAAAAGCTCATTATTAGCATATATCTTTCTTATGTTTGATTGAATTTGTTCTTGTTTTGCTAATCATAGGGATGGTCAAATGCCTGTCTCGTTTATTCAGAAGTACCTTGTAAGGAAACTTGATCTCACCAGCGAAACTGAGGTGAGTTTATCATTTCTTTCTCGCATTAATGTTAATCTCAGGACAAATAGTTCTCTATTCTCTGCTTAATCTTAACAAAATTACCGTTGGGTTCAGGTGGAGTTATTTTGCCGGGGTCAACCAGTGGTTCCAACATTGCAGCTTCATAACCTGGTAGACCTCTGGTTTCGGACAGCTTCAACATCAAGAAAAGTACCAGCCTTGGTCGGCTCTTCAGCTAAGGACTTTGTGATGGTTTTGTCATACTGTCGAAAAGTTGAAGCACCCTAAAACTGACTACAATTTTTCCTAACAGTCTCAGTTATATGAATCTTAATTTACCTTACATATTTGTTGTTTGTAGAATTATCTATCGTACATGTATGGACTCACACCAAGAGATTTGATAGTTTATGTCTCTATAAGCAACCCCCGCTACACAGTAGTATTATACTCATGAATTTATTAATCAATTTCATTGATAATATTTGTGTTCACTTGAATCAAATTTTATCGAATTTATATTACATTGACACTAAATCATATATCTTTTTTGTTTTTGGTGCCGAATTATGCGTTTTTCTTGTATAGTGAGTCGGTTCACATATTTTAGGTTTATTTGTCTTCCAGTTAACGTGACTGTGACATTTAACGGTGCACTTGCACCAATGAAAGGCACTACTTTCGCATCCAGGGTGTGTAATGTATGTACCTACTGAACGACATTTCATCCGCGTTAATTATCGTAATAAATAAGCAAAAGTCATCAGCATATTTATTTCATCACTCCACGATGAGTCGTGTTCATGAGTGTGAAAACGCGATGACAAGTCGACTGGACATTTCAACTTAAAACGACAAGTCAGTTTAAGAATAAATCGAAAAGACTAGTAATTCTAAATTCCCCTCTTAACCGGGTTCAATATCAAACACAGAACTACTGCTCGCTGTGTTTGTTTGCAGACAGTCGTATTAGAACTGCCTTCAGTTTTCTCCTTTCTCGAATCAATGATGCAATCAGAACAGGTAATCAAAACCTCGTAAAACCCTACTATTCCGTTCGGATTTTTTTAATATAAAATTTTGTGTAGAGTCTGTCTCGTGATGTTAAATTATTTGTACGTGAAGGCTGGAAAATCTGATACGGAGGTAACATGGGAGGATCAACAGAACATTAACAAGTTTGGACGATTGAACAACAGATTTCATGAGCTTGAGGACGAAATCAAGATTGCCAAGGTTCATATCTCTCTTCTACCTTATGATTTCATCTGGGTTTGTTTTATTTTACATAGTATTTGACTTTGGATTCTTTGCAAGTGAGAAAAAAGCCCATGTCTCGTTTTAATACTTGTTTTAAGATATGAGATGTTTCTTCAAAGCACGAGAAAACCCAGCTCTGGTTTGGTTGCCCTGATAGGTGTTAGTGTTAAGCTGTTCTTGGCATGTGTGTTTGTGTATAACTTTTATCCAATGTCTTGAAGAATTTTATCATTGTATATGTCAAATAAGTTTTTTGAGTCTCAATATCTCTAGAAATGAGGCTGATTTTCAATTAGTTTGTAATAGCTTAACATTAGGTTGAAAAAGAAGCCATCCTGCAGGCCCAGTCAAGGTTCCAGAGCTACTTAAGTTCAAGCCTAACTGATTTCTCACCATTAATTTTGAATGTGAACTTTGTGAATAGAAAGACTTGAAGTACTGCTGAAATTAAATTTGTGATTTTTCATGTTTTCTCTGCATGTTTATGGGGAACATAGGTGGGTTTGGTGTGTAATGCATACATCGGAAAAGATTCTATTGCTAATTTGCTAGTTTATGCCCAGGACTTGATATCTTTGTCTTTCCCTTACTTTAATGAGAAGATATTATCAAGTTATTGGGGATCTTTAACAAGTCGAGCATGTATTGAGGATAGTTAATGAGCTTAAAGGTCCTAATTGTGTTAAAACGATAGGCAGAGATACTGAATATTTCAATGTGTGGTAGTTGGACAATTTTTCATGGACATCAGAACATTTTTGTTGTATTAATTACACAAACTTGCATATATGCAGGCTGTGTAGCCCAAGAACCTTCATAAAATTTAATGTAGTTTGCAAATTAGACATGTAACTTTTGTAATGACCGTTAATGTTGGTGACATGAATGAATCCCATGTAAGATTATCTAAGGCATTCTGTTTGCATGCTTATTTCAAATATGTGGTGCACTAAAGAAGTGTTGGTTACTTTTATGAAAAGAACATTTGGTTAGAGAAAGGAAGAAAGTCCAATTGATAGGCTGTGAACCTCTTGCAGATTCTCATTGAGGGGAATTAAACCATGATTCTTTGAATTGTTCCTTATGAGTATCTTATCAAATCTATCAATTTCCAAAGTAATATGTGTGTATCAGCTTTCTGAAATGGCATTAGAAGAAGCTGTATGTGCCTGTGTCATCTGCTTTGCATTGTTGGGAATTTTATTGAAAAGACCTTCCAGCCCTGATTATGTCATTGTTCCTGAGTTTAATTTGAGTTTAAATGAATTCACACTGCTTGATTCTGCCTCTTTTCTTCTATTTCTAACTTACTGGTGTATTATGTCAAGGAAACAAACAATAATCTGGAGGATGCTGGCAATGAATTGATTCTCACCGACGAGGAGGTGGTTCGCTTTCAAATAGGAGAAGTCTTTGCTCATGTGCCGAAGGATGAGGTGGAGACCAGGATAGAAGAGATGAAAGAGGTGAACACCAAAACTTTGGAGCAACTTGACGAAGAGAAGGAATCTGTTTTGGCCCAAATGGCTGAATTGAAGAAGATTTTGTATGGAAAGTTCAAGGACTCCATCAACCTAGAGGAAGATTAATACGTCATTGTTCTATAATTTCGTCCTCTCGCTTTGATTTTATATCATTTCCTAGTTGCCGACTGGACTGGCGTGTGTTTCCTCGGGAAAGTATTGTCCATTATCTGCCAGATATTAAGGGGAAGATGACTTGGTTGCACAACGTGAGTGTAGACATCTTGACGGAAGAATTAATGAATGTATGATGATTAGGGGTAATCTGTTATGAATTGATTTGTTCTCTTTCTGTTTTAAAACTTGTACCTCAGAAATACCAACTTTCTTTTAAGTTGTTCCAGGCTTTAAATCAAGTTAATAGTCTAACAACAGATGATAAGCAGGAGAAATCATTAAGTGGCCTTTAGATCAAGCCCTGATGATTACTGAGGAATAGCATAAAATCGCAGCAACCTACAAACATAAAACGCCAAATTCTACAATTCACAGATAACGACTTAAAAGTGCAGCTTATTAGATGAGGAATAATGAAAAACAGAGGCAGGCAGTAATGATTTCCAGGTTTCAGAAACTACGCAATTGACATCTGCGGAGCATAAATTTGGATTCACGAGGCACGGTGAAATCAGATGAACGTGGAGTGTACAACCGAACCAGTATAGTATTACTGACTGAAGCATCTCACCACTCTAGCCGGCTGCCCATAAACACATGACTCCCTTCCAACTTGGAAGCCACTAGCATGACAAAGATATGTTGCTCTGCTTCTGGGTTTCTTGAAAGGACAAATGGCATTCCAACAATTATAAGAAACAGATAATTTCACCTTCACATTTTCTACCACCAAGAACACTGAAGACCAAGTATGCCAAAGTAAGTTCAGATATCAAGATTATGGTCCCTCTAAAAATGATATAGAGAACCACATGATTAGTTGACCTCTTACACTGATAATTTACTCTTACAAATTCTATATTTCTCAATTATCTTTGCAGCTTCTGCAGAAGAATAACTATTGAGCGTTAAGAATACAAAATGCAGCCATTAAAGATTTGCCCAAGAGTCCTCCACCAAGTTTCTTATTTTACCAGTTTCCACTAGAGGATTCATGAAAATTGTGAGAAACCGAAAAAATGGGACAGATAGGAAATCAAATGAAGTTGGTTACAGATGAAGCCATTTCAATTCTTAGGTTGTTATTAATCATTTCAGCAGAATTCAAGATAATTGTACTAAAGTGATAAATTACCACTAACCAAGAGGCCCAATATTATTTTCTTTTGCAAGCAAGCAAACAAAAGACCATAGCAGAGTAGAAAACCATCATAACTGAAAGCACCAGCTTGCAATAAGACCATATATGAAGATTGTAACTACAAAGGAAAAGAAATTTTCTATCTGATTGATCATTTCAAACAATTTCAATTTTACTAGAACAATTCAATTTGTTTGTTTTCAAATGTAACAAACAAAAGAAAGTGAAAAATTACTGCTCAGAATTGAAAGAGAAAAACGAAGTCAATTTTCGAGATTAGCCGCTCCACAAAATAACAACACAATCACCTACCTTGTTGTAACAAGCAATACTTTCTGATTGAATCTCCACAACTACATAATTGTCGCTTTGCACAGAAAAATTAACTTCATCTCCACAAATAAAATACAAGTTAAAAACAATGCTGAAATGGCCAAATGAATTCTCAGTCACCATGATCTGCACTTCATTCCAAACTACACTAGCAAACAAGCTCTTCCATTTCTCACAAGCTTCCCCAGGATAAAAGTGAAGCTAACCAATCAGGCTAGTTCCACCTCCTCACGCTCAAGCCTGAAATAGTATCACCCCTAGCAAGTAAAAAAACATCCTGAAAACCGAAAATCACTGCAAAAATTCCTACTTAATCCCGACCAAAAAAAAAAAGTCCAAAGAAAACAAAATGAAGACTATCATCAAACTTCACCTCCTTTAACCAATAACACCACATAAGCAAGAAAACCCAAAACCAAATTTCCCTTAATCAGCATGAACTAAAACACTAAACACTCGACACCCGCTTCAAATCAAACCCAAAAGCAAGAACAAAATCATTCAAATCCGTGTATAACCAGTCATCCTCGCCGGCTGACTTCCAACTACAGAAACCAACCCACCTTCAAGTGCGCTCTCCTCATCCAAAAACAAATCCTCTGTAGTCCTAAAACTCGCATGCACACCAACTAAAACCACCGCAACAATCAAACCAACCAACACATTTAACCCCACATCCGTCAACACCAGAGCAAGTATGGTGACCAAAGTCAAACAGCCCAAAACGAGTCTATCATCCAACGTTTGATTAAAAAGGACAACTGGGTCGTCGCGCGCGAAATAAAAGAACAACCAGGCGATGAATACGATGATAAAAACAATCATCGATACCGGATGCCAAAGCAAACTTACAAAGAGAACGAATAACATTACCATTACGTAGTTAACGCGGAAGTAGTTGACATTCCGCCTGATGCGGGACAACGCGTCGTTGTAGTTGAGGGGAAGGGAGAGACTGGAGGTGTTGAAGAATTCGAGCCACGGGCGGCGTGTGGCGGTCAGAGATTCGGCACGTGAGAAGAAGGATACTGCGACGGGGGTAGTTGTCGTGGCAGTTGTGGAAGTGGCGGCGGTGGTGCCATAACTGGTGGGTGGCTTCAGAGACATGGTTAGATCTGAAGACTTACACAGAGAGAGAGAGAGAGAGAGAGAGAGAGACCCCAAAACAATGGTTTATTTCAGAGACTGAGAAATGTAAGAGGAATGAACCAGAAAGAAAGAAAGAAAGTAAAAAAGCGTTCTCTGATAGTGTGGTTTTTTATGTTCTTAGAAATTGTTGTAAACTGAAACTGGTACCGATTTATTTGTTTTTCTTTCTTTCTTTGAAATGGAAATGAATTGTGACTCTGGGAGTCAGGACGTGAGTACAATGATGATGTTATTCTCTACATATTATAAATTTTAAATTTAATATTATTTTTTTTCTATATATTTTAATAATATCTCTCTGTTTATCTATCTGAACGTTAATATTAATTAAACATTATTATTTCACGATGACTGACTGACGGTACATTTACGTGAAAAGGAAAAACGTTATTTTAATTCTTTCCAACCTTATCAACTCTTCAAGCAAAGAAAAAATTATTGACAATATTGTCAAAATTATACATCCGATCCAATAAAATAAAATATTAAATATCAAATTAACAATAAGATGTTATAATATTTCCATTCTTCGCAAGGCCCTTGATAATAATAATAATATTTATTATTATTATTATTATTATTATTATTTTATATAAACATATATACAATTTTACATGAGTTTATGTTTGTATGCATCTCAATTATCTTTTTGAAGTTTTATAATTCAAATGGCTCTGAAATTATTTAAAGATTGGATAATCAAGAATTTTCTAACAGAGATTCAAAGGTAATCAATGGTTGCCTGAAACTCACTTCAAACTTGAAACCAAGAAGGAAAAAAACAATTTAACAAATCTTGCATCGAGGATGTTTGGGATGCCAATAGGATAAAATGGCAGCATAAATCGCTCTCATTGAGCTAGCATTTTTAAGTTAATGCTATAATAATAATAATATACATCTAAACTCAACTCGATAGATTCTTACTATAATTATTACGTCAAAAAGTTTAAAAATAAATAAAAATAAAAAAAAATCCATTCAGTTTCCACAGATTTCTTCCAAGACTTCAACAATGACTATTGTACTGTTGTCTCTAAGAAAGTATCACAAGCAATCCCTGTAATCCATCCAAAATTGAAATTGACCGACCATTCCTAACTCGACTTAACCTCCCCAACAAACTGTTCTTTTACTTCATATTTTGGATGGTAATAAGAACCGAGTCATCACTGTCTCGTTCATGGTATGGTAAATAACTCTCCACACAAGCAAATCTCATGTCTGACTTGCAAAACTTTTAAATACAGAAAGAAAGGGGTAATTAATTCTAATGAAACAGTATCAGAACTGCAACAGTCATTCTACTCATACAAAAATTGCACAAGATACTATCAAAACTAAATAAGAAACGAGGTATAAGCATTCTCTTAAATATGGTTTGTATCAGTATCCCACCTGATTCATTTCTTAGAGTACGACTCCAAAACAACAGTAAGCCTGCAGCTTCTCCACGTTAACCTGCATGGGTTTTTGGTCTCATATCTCTATATTTTGGCACAAACTATAACTTCTTATCAGTGCCATGGAACAACCTCCCAGCATCAACAGTTTCCCTGCAAAGATGGAGTAAGGAAACAGGATGTTGTATACTGTTCTATTACATTATCTTTTAAGAAAAGCAACCCAATATGGTTAAAAGAATAAACAGTCCGCATCAGCACAAGTCCAGATAATTTGAAAGCCATTATTAGCGCTTGAGCAGCCAAAACCAAAAAGTATAGTTTTCAATCACAAACCTAAAAGCAGTTACAAGCTCCTTATTCTCAGGATCAAGCTTCACACCCTCATAAAAGGCACTGGCTGCCTCGTCATATTTCTAGACAAAGAGCAAAAGAAAAATGTCAAATGATGTGAAACAGATATCGTCTTAAAAATTCAAAAACTCAAGAGTGAAAATAAGAACATGCCCTCAACAAACGCAATGCTGCACCCTCCCGATAGCAAGCTTTTGGCCAATTAGGTCGCATTGCTCTGCATGCCTTTGCATCAGCTAAAGCCTGTTCAGCCTGCCCAAGACGTATCCAACAAAGGCTTCTGTTGGAGAGCAATGTGGCATCATTGGGGTCCAAATCAATTGCCTGTAAAAACATCAGAAAATAAGTATTTAATCTAAATTCCAAAAGCTCTCAAATTTACATGGCCAGTTTTAAAACTTATTTCTTGTGATGGTAAGGAAATTTTGTGATTATCATGTGCTTATTCAGAATGAAAGTATACAATCAGCTTCTTTGTTAGAGAACCACAACAGGCAGCAGAATAAATAAGGTTTCATTTTTTCAAACTTACAAAAATTGAATGCCAAGAATGTTATGGATATATATACACAACTGCATCCCCACCATTTATTCTGTTAAACAAGAGAACCAAAAAGACAACTGCATCTATAACAGGATAAGAATGGATATTGCATCCACGTGGCAGCAGACAGATGAATAACTTACTTGTGTATAACAATCAACAGCCAGATGATAATCCTTTTGTTTGAAAGCCTCATCTCCTCTCGATTTTGCTTCTGCAGCTTTCTTCTTTATTTCAGGCAGCACCTGAATAAGTAGTATAAAATTAAGAAAGGAATCAATCATGTTATTAAGAGAAGAATTACTTCCAAGAAAGTAAATTGAATGAATAAAAAATAGAGCATATAAAGCAATATATCCCACAAGATTAGTTTCTACTACACATTTATAACTAGAAAATACAATAACCAACCAAACCAATCTACAAAAAGAAATTCTACAATCTCCCAACCGCAATTTGTAAAATTTTCTGCATCAAACCTAAAATCTTTGGCTTTGTTAAAATAAGCTGCTCTACAAAATATATATTGTTCATTGTTTACCCAATATTCCAAAAATCAAATTGTCCGCCTAACGATAAATAAACATAATTCTGCCTTTCTCTCATTGGATAGTAAATCATTGAGCAGGTATATAACAAATTTAGTAGTAGTGATACATAATACAGATTTACGAAATACTCAGTTACACTGGAGGATAAAATGGAAAAACTAGTTTTAAGGGACAAAATAGAAGTTGAATTATAAAAGATAGTAGTACCTCAGGGACTTCCTTCTTTGGAGCTGCGTCTTTTGGTAAATTATCTACCTTCATGATGCTTGTTTCCTCCTGCAAAAGTTCACCCTTAGAAGTAAAAATAACTTTTACGAAACTGAAATAGTATTAGATTGCAATTATTCCTATGAAATGTGGGTGAAGTTACCTTAGCATAGAAAAAAAACCTAGGTAGTTTTATGGGAATTAGTATGCCTATCTATTTCTAAGTGGTCATATTAATTTTGTTCTACATATTCTCTCTCTCTCTCTCCCCCTCCCTCCCTTTTTAATGAGATCACTTTCTCTCACGCAGCATAATCTCTTTTTTTTTTTTTTTTGGCATTATGATCTAGAAACACTTTCTATCTTTCAACTCTAATGGGTAATACTCAACAAGTATGAAAAACAAAATAACTTCTTACAAAATATTATTGTCATACTTTCTATTGCTAAATTTAACTGGGTATAAACTTTACAAGTCATGGGCAATACAGAAGGACACATCTAAGAAGAAAATTCGATTAAGTATAAGATCTTTCATGATTTTAGCATAAGTACATCACAAAGCTTTCTCAAGCCTCCTAAAACTAAAAACTTGAATCAAAGGATACCTGTTGTTTCTTGGTTTCAGACTGCATATATTCAATAATTCCATCAACTGTCCAATTGGGAATGGATTGATCCTCCGATGTCAAGGGAAAAAGAATCTCAACAACCTCTCGATTGCCTCTTGCAGCTGCAACTTGAATCGGTTTCTGGCCATCCTGTGATGCACAGACAAGTCATTACATCATTCAATATGATGGATGGGATAAACTGATACTAGTGTTCACAACATCCTCTAGATGAAACTGTAAGTGCTGTTAAGTTGAAATGAGTTGGACTCCAGAATTTATATATAAACAAAATGAAGACAGTAACAGATGCATACACATAAACATGCAACAAAAGTGTTAAGGGATTGACAGTATCACGACTAAGTGAATACAGTGACAGTCTAACCTCATCAGTGACGTTAGGATCAGCTCCAGCTTTCAGTAGACAGTTTATGATTTGTATGCTCCCAATATCAGCAGCAATGTGCAATGGGGTTGCTCCACCAGCAATAATATTCACATTAGCACCTACCTGCATATAAGTAGAAGAAAAATTCCTGCTAAAACCCAGAAACTAAGTTTGTACAGAAACGCCAGACACGCCTCAGTGAATCCAAAACAATATCCAACAAATTAGAGGAGTAATGAAGATACAAAACCTGAACTAACAAGTCTAAGCATGCTAGTGAACCAGCTGCTACTGCGGACAATAGAGGAGTGATGTTATCTTCAGTTTCAGCATTAGGCTGCAAAAAAAATCAGTTTAAGAACAACACATGTAAAAGAATATATCACAGACATTCCAATTGAACCAAAAAAAAAAAAAAAAGCTTGTCTTGATTATATAATAAATAAGCTTCAGTAAAATGTGAATAATGTAAAGCAATAAATCATTCCAAAAAAAAATTATAGACAACGTACCACTTGATGTATGGATAGAGAATGTTCTCCGCATAATATAACACTAAAAGAAAACAACAATGAACAAAAATTACATTAGCATGGTGCTCTAACAAAACTTTCACAGCTTCGGGTTGGGCATGACCAGCTGCCCAAATTAAAGGAGTACCAGCATCACTTTCTGAATCAACCTCAACGCCTTTGGAAAGTAAATATTTCAGCAACTCAATATTTCCTGCAACAAAGCATGAACCGGTTGTAAGAATGTAAATCAAGTAAGTGAGGCACAGATGAATCTAGGGACCAAATTACACCTTATTGAGCTGAAAAGAACCTAGAGACTAGATTAGATAAAAGGGATAAAACTAAGACACCACAAAAAATAGAATTTACAAAAGATAACAGAACCCACAAACTGTAATTTTAGTTTCAACTCTGCAAAAAACTTTCCAGGATTCTTCCAGTGATGTTAACAACATTGAAATGTCTAATTCCACCTTAACACGCATGCATATAACTTCTGCTCATAGAAAATTTGCATTTGAAAAAAAAAAAAAGTTGATGTGACAAATGTTTGCATTCAGTGACATACTAACAATTTGTCATCTCCTCGGAAGTTGGGGACTTTTAACACATGCTCATGCTACGCTGTTTCTATTATCAACTAAAAGTAATGACATGGGCATTGTTTATAATTCAGCATTGCTGACCCATTTAATCACACACAAATAAGCAAACAAAATAAATAGCACACCTATTCCTGCAGCATGATGCAAAGCCGTGGCCCCTAAGTTACTGGCAATGGCAGGATTGGCACCACTCTCAAAAAGGTACTTGGCAGTTTCAGTATGTCCTTGGCGGGCAGCATGAATAAGAGGAGTCTCACCTGCAAGTTTTAAAATCTAGAAGATCAGATGGAGGTATGCAGACGAGAAAACGAATACTCTGATTTGTTGACACCAATAAATGGCAATATTAGCCTATGGTAGTATGCAAAAGTTATGGCATAAGCCTCTCAAAATGACACCTAAAACAAAAAGGTACTCAATTGTCAAAGCAAATTTGAACATAGTTTTAGTAGGATCCAAAATTCATGCACAAAGTCCACAAGAAAACAAAGAGAACTTTATGGGGAACAAGAGGATAATGCAAACCATCTTCATCTTGTGTATCTGCATCAAGTTTCAATTCCTCTAACAAATACTTGCACACATCAGTCTTTCCCTCTCTAGCTGCAAAATGTAGGGCGCCTCGTTTGTTCGCATCCTTTACGTCTGCTACAGTTTTTGGCAATCCTTTCCCCTGATCATCTAGTTGTTTGGCTAGCTCTGTCAAGAAAAATATGATTCCAAAACAACTTCAGTCAAATAAAATAAAACTACAAAACCAAGTTATATAAACAAGTGGCCAAAACACCATGAACCAATACATTGGACTTACTCTTGAGAAGATCAAGATTCCCAGTACAAGCAGCATTCAGAAAATTATGAACTCTTTGCCTCACTACATTCAAGAGATTCACAAAATTTTAGATTTAGAGTAAAAGACAGAAATATACATACAGAGAAAAAACTGTAAACTTCAATGCACCAAGCTACATTGATACAAATATAAATAAACATACATAAGGATAGATAAGGAACTAAACTTCGTGCTTCAATACCCGAAAAATTTCACTCTCAGTATTTTAACGCATCCAGAATAGCATACAACCAGAGCAGCAATTAAAAAAGAAAAGACACACGTACACAAATAACAAATTGCATCACCTTACAGCACACAGACACACGGAAGAAACGGTAAAATATCTACGCCACGATAAAATTTAACCCCCACATGGATTAGTACACAACCCAGATTGCCAAACTACTAAAGCAAGAATAAAGAAAAGAAAAAGAACCCATTGTAACACTATATACTCTCAAATTACAACATAGAAAGAGAGGTATTGGAACCTGCAAGAGCATCAGACGCATCAGGGGCCATTGCTGCGGTGATTGCTTACTGGATTCTCTGAAAAATGAGAGAGAATCTAAAACTGGGTAGCAAAGTTAAGTAGTTACTGTATGTTACAGGCAAACGAAGTTTAAGAGAAGTAAAGAAGATTCTGGGGTTTATGGTTCAGTGAAAGGGAAAGCCGCGGGCTTTTGTCGAGTTGAGTTGACCCGGGATAAAAACAAGAGACTCGGGTTTGCAACTTTTTTTCAGTTTCCGTCTCTCTTTTTTTGCGTTAATAAGATTTATTCAGTTAAAAAAAAAATTATTCACAATTATAACTTAACAAAGCTCTTTTATCGTAAAAATTTATTAATTTAAACAATTCAAAATAATATTTTAATAAATATTATTTATTGTTATATCAACACCGTCTTGATTTATTATTTTATTAAACATTAATTACAAGCAAGTTAAGAAATTGTGCGGATGGTGAAAGAAAAAATTTCTAGGAAAAATTATTGAACACAAAATTTAGCCCAAAGTTGCCTGACAATAGCAAATTTAGTGAATTGAACCCATTTTTGCAAACGTGTCTCTCTTTCTTTCTTTATTTTTTTTAATATTTCAACAATTTACACTTTGGTGAAATTATTCGTTTGAATAATGTTAGAAATAGCAACTCTCAACTAAATAATATTAATTAAATAAATAATATGAATCATATGATAATTATATAATAGTATCATTGTCATGTTATTTTGCAAAAAAAAGTTTAGATATCATTATAACTTATTTAAATTTCAAACAAGCTCTTACTCTTTAAGTTTATAATAATTGAGGGAATGCTAGAAAGCTAATTCATAGAGAATAATTAATCAAGTATTACTATCTTTTTTTCTTTTTATTTTTTTTTTTAAGAACCCTAACTAGAATGTCAGTAAGAATTAAAAAAAAAAGTGTAATTAATGTAAACACAATCAATATTATTGTTAAATGTAAAATAATAATATTTGAAACTAATGAGTAAGTAAATAAATAAATAAATGATATTGTGAGAATTTATTAACATTTCTGGAATTGCTGTATATAAAAAATAAATAAAATCATGAATATAGATGATGAGCTAGAGTAGTGTAGCTTAATTTATCTAATCACATTAACAGTAATGTTTGAGTAACATTACATGGGTATATATTGTTCCTCTAATCCAGCTTAATATTGGAAAGAGGCCCAAATTCCAAATGCCTACAAATGCAAGAATGCCGTTTCCGACAATTAACATTGTTGACAGGACAATACGTAGGTCGATCTAAATTAATAATAATAATATCTCTGATGCCCGAAAAATGACAATTAAACACTTGATTTTGATGAACAATTAAAACAAATTATATATTATGCATGCATGCAATTAACAATATGCTTTATGCAATATGACCATGTCCATGTCTTCTTCTACACCTTACAATGAATTACCCCAGGACGACTGCTTCTCCATCTTTTCTTCTCCTATTAATTTATCATTTCTTTTTTCTCTCTCTCTTTTTTTTTTTTTTTTTTTTTTTTTTTTTTGTTGGCAGGATGTGTAGTGAAATTAACCAGATTTCTTGTCTCTTGATGAAGCCAACTTTAATTTTCTTTGTCTTCTCCGGAACTTTAATTTTCCCCTTTTTCTTTTTCCTGCTGTTCGATCGAGAGATTTTGATTGATTGAATTTGAATATCACCTTTTAATTTCTTTTAGTAGAATTGCATTACAGAACATGCAACAGCTTGTGCCCAATGCCTCAATTTAGTCTTCACTTGCTGTGGACTGTCCCCTGCACATGCACCATATATATAGTATATACATATTAGCCCAATTTATCATCACTTCTGAAAATATATTATGAATTAAAAAATCGTCACTTGCATTTGCTTGTGTTTTTAAATTTGTTGCTTTGAAGTACTTTTAAAAAACATTTTCTATATATCTATATATAAATATATATTTCAATGTGAAAATTAGTTTACCGGGGCTGCAGATTTTCCATGTGTCGCTGTCACTTCTGGGGCTCCCAAACGACGATGACCTGCCGCCCAATGACGAGGTGGATACCCGGCTCTTTGGCGTCGACACTGGACTCGTGGAGAGCTGACGGTTGACGGCGAAATACAAGTCCAAAGCCGGCAACGTGTTGCATAATTGCTGACCCTCTTCCTCGTTAAACACAAAACCGAGCTCAATGCATCCCTTAAGCTCATGCAAATCTTCATCCGTCAAATCCTGATCAGAATCGTTATTTCCGTTCCTCCTCCGCTCTGTCCTCAGCATCTGTCGCCGTCTCTTCTCCCATGCAATGTCACGTGGAGTCTCGCACATCGACAGCTGCTTCGACAACCGCTTCTTGTTCTTCCCCATAGGCGTCGGCGGCATGCGTTTCAATTCTTCGTTCTCGGACTCGGGAAACGACGACGAGGACAACGAAAGAGACGACAATGACGTGGACAATGACGATGAATCATTATTATACTTTTGCAGCTCCATGTTCACAGACAGTTATTAATTATACACTAACCAACAACAATCTGTAAATGAAAAATTGGTATTTATTAACTGTTGATTAACCGGCGGCAGCCGCAGCAGCTTAAGCTGAAGCGGCCCGCCTAATACAGAGTCCCGAGGAAAAGTTTCAAGGGTGGGGGTGCGTTTACTCGTATGTTAATTTGAAACAATAATTTGTAAATATTTGTGTGTATATATATATATATATACGTATAGAGTACAGTATAGTATATTAAAATGGAAAAACCTAACGAGAAATTGTTACTTAATTTGTTTATTAGGTGCAACGACACCAGCCCGACCGAATCAGGCAGGAGAAGATTTAGAGGGCTTTAATGGGAGAAAGGAAGGAGGCGGGAAAATCGGGAGTTCATTCATTGATGGTTTGATGTGATTTTGTCCATTGATTTTTAACTGTAAGCAGAGATATCCAGGTTATTTTTGGTGGGTGGATAAACCGACATTTTCTAATTTTTTTTCTTTTATCTAAGTTTGTTTTAATTTGCGCAGCTGCTAAATTTCTTATTTTAAGTAAATTGATAGATATAGTAATATTGCTGCTCTTTCGATGCCTAAAAATAAGATATCTATATCTAGTGATTTTACAAAAATCAGGAGTAATTTTAATACTCCCCTTTTCTTAGAAAAATTAAAAAAAAAAAAAATCTTGGCTAATTCTAGTGGATTGTGTCTCAATATTCATTCTCTTCTCTTTTATGTGGATGCATGTGTAGTATTTTCTTTTTAATTGTTCAATTTAAAGTAAATAGCTTGTATATAAGAAATTTGTCTTAGTTAATGTTGGTAATTAATTAAGCTTGTGAACAGCTTAATTGGTTATACCAGATTTTCCTTTTTTTGCCTTGCTAAAGATGTGCCATTGAAATTATAAGCATCGTTTTTTTATATTAATATATGTTGTTATATGTGTGTCGAGAAAGTTATTAAAGATGGGACGAACACAGTATATATGTACATATACAGAACATTTACATCCATTATTTTCAAAAAACTAACAGCCATGCATGGTTAATTAGAACTGACATGGTTTTAACATTTTACTACCACAATGTTAATTAATTAATATGTCTCAACTCAATAAGTAACTACCAATTAATCATTAACTTATACTGCTCCATGAATGGCTAGTTATTTCATTCCACAACAACATTAATTCTATAATATATATATATATATATATTTTATATTCTCTAACTGTGTGAAATTGTCAGTAGTTAATTGCACGTTGGGATATCCAACTAGCTAGCTATTAATTGGCTAGGATTAATCTTGTTAACTGCAATTAATTAATCTGATGAGTACTCTAGTTAACAGTTAATTAAATATATTTGGTTAACTAAACCAAAAAAATTAGTGTTAATTCCTAAGTAGTTTCATCCCATCTCAATGGAACTCCCCATAACGATATGTCTATATCTGCAAAACTAATCTCAAGTTACAGAAGATTGTATATGGACAGTGTTTAATTCTAATTAATTAGTTAGGAGTAGTTAATCTTTTTTATGTACTGCAGCTACTGCTTAGTTGAACCTTCAGCTTTATATGCTAAACAGCCTTAGTGATGATATAATGTTCTCGTTATTAATTTTTAAGCAATAGTCTCTCTAGTGGTTAATCTTAAGTCAAAATATTAATATTGGGTTGTCTATAATCAATATATATAATTAAGGGTTCATTTGGCGGTGTTTATTAACATTTTATAAGTGTTAATTAACATTTGTGAAACACTAAATTGAGTGTTTGACAAATTTTAGAAAAAATACTTATCACAAAAAGTTCAACACTTAAATTAATATTTTGATTAGTAAAAATTTGATACTTTTTTTATATCAGCACTTCAAGTGTTACCCACCTAATCACTTAAAAATTTAATGAAACTTTATATTTTTCAAAATAGCCCTAAATAAATTTAAAAATTACAATTATTATTTTTATTTTTATTTTCTATTGGTTTCATGCTGGACTTAGGATTATTATTTATTATTATTTTTTTTTTAGATTATTAAAGTTGTAATTGTTTTCATAACAAATTTTTTATTTAATTTTTTAAAAATGTTTCTAAAATAAAAATGTTATATTTTTTATAATTTTTTAAAATATTTGTTTTTATTAAAAGTATATTAATTTTATATATTACTTATTTTAATATATACATATATATATATATGTATAATGTTTACTTTGGTAATTTGTTAATACTAAAATGTTTTTTTTAATTTCATATCCAAATACTTAATTAACGCTAAAAATATAGTATAAATATTTTTAAAACTTGTTAACCAAATAGTTAGTTATTGTTTTTAAAAATTATTAAAAAAAAAGTGATAAAGTATGTAAGCATTAAGCATATTAGCACTTTCTCTTTAACACTCCCAAATGGACCCTAAACTAACGAACATCCACTGCGGGTACATATGTAATGGCAGAATGCAGCCTGCACGTACGTACAATTTAACTTGAAAGAATTTTCAGGAAATTAAACAATTAAACAATATTAATTAAATTGTCTTCTTGTTAATCTTTAAATAACAGTTACTTATGTGATAGATTATCATATAAACAAGTAAATAGCTTAACTTTAAGGAATACGCGTCTTTGATTTACTACAAAATCAATTTCACTATTTATTAGTAACTATCTCGTGACGCAAATCTATATATGTGAGTGAAATGATTTGACAACCTAGAACAATTGTCTCTGCAAAATATATGTAATTGAAAGTTACAGATATTTCAGGAAAACAAAGCTAAATTTAGCTTTCAAAAGAAATTCAAAACTTTGAGAACCAATCAAATACATTGTAATTACGATTCTTTCTCTCCTTCATTGATTTCCAACAAGCTTTCCACTTTCCGACACAAAGTGTTTGGGTCCAACACCAAAAATGGAAACCAATTGCAAAGGAGAAAACAAAGAATCCATGATACAAGAAGAAAAAATAAAACAAAATTTAACCATTTCTTCTTGCCTGGTTTGGTTCCTTTAATCCAGGCAAGTTTGTCAAATGATAGAGTTTCCATGGATCAATTCAGTCCGTTCAGGCTAACCACGTAAGAGCCAGAGAAAGAAAAAAAGAAAGAAAAAACCCAGGAACCCAGAACGTTTTGATTTCGGCGTACAGGAGAACTTAATTAATTTCTTGTTCTTCTTCTTTCCTGATTGGCTCGGACTCCGTTTGTGTTTTCCTGTACGGCCAAAGTGCGTGCTTGGAGCTTCTCCTCTTTTGTGTTTCTTCTAGCCATGTACAATATTTCCCATGTTTTGCTTTCTGTTGTCTGTTTTTCTGTTCTCTTCAATGCCCCTTACGCCCAAATCTCTGGGGGTGGCTCCGGAAAATTGGTTTTGAGCTGTGGGTCTAAAGATGGCGGCACAGACTCTGACGGGCGCAAATGGGAATCGGATGCAAAATATCTCGACAAAGGTGAATCGATACCGGCTAAAGCTACATACCAAGACCCTTCACTTGATTCTCAGGTTCCATACATGGATGCCAGATTTTTTACCAAGGAAATGAGTTATAATTTCCCCATAAAATCCGAAACTCGTTACTGGCTTCGATTCCATTTCTATCCGTCTACTTACCCTGAGCTGAATATTTCCGATTCCTATTTCTCTGTAGTTGCCAATGACGTTACCCTTATGAACAATTTCAGTGCTTCAATTACAGCACAAGCTTTGACACAGTCTTATCTTGTTAGAGAGTATTCTCTGGCTCCAATGGAATCTGATTTCCTGAAAGTCACATTCAAGCCTTCGGACAACTATCCTGGATCTTTAGCTTTTATCAATGGTATAGAATTGGTTCCAACTCCAGACTTGTTTGATACCGCGACAATGGTTGGATTCGCCGACCAAACTGTTGATGGCAAGACAGCGAATATGCAGACAATGTATAGATTGAATGTTGCAGGCAAACATATTCCTCCTAAAGGTGATGCTGGTGGTCTTATGAGAACTTGGTATGATGATCTTCCTTATTTATATGGAGCTGGAATTGGCGTCAATCTTCAGGCTAGTGCAAATGTTAAAATTGATTACAAGGATTTGCCAGATTATTCTGCTCCTGTTGATGTTTACAGAACTGCAAGAGGAATGGGTCCAAATAAGGATGTCAATGTGGGTTACAATCTCACGTGGATTTTCCAGATTGATCCTAGTTTTACATACTACGTAAGGTTGCATTTCTGTGAGTTTCAGTATGACAAAGTGAATCAGAGAGTGTTCAATATTTATCTCAACAATCAATCAGCGCAGACTGATTCCGCAGCAGCTGATGTGATCGGATGGACAGGAGGCCAAGGAGTACCAACTTATAAAGATTATGCATCGTTTGTCACTGATATGCCCGGTGATGATGAATTTTGGGTGGCAGTGACACCATCAACCGTATCACTACCTCAATACTATGATGCAATTGTCAACGGAATCGAGATATTCAAGATGGAAGAAGCTAAGAACTTGGCAGGCCCCAATCCTGAGCGGTCGGCAATGCTTGTCAAGGCCGAAAGTGAAAACAAAAAGTCTTTTAGCGATAAAAATTCCAAGTCAAATATTCATGTGATAGGAGGAGCTGCTGGAGGAGCTGCTGCCTTTGGGCTTGTAGCTGCGCTGTGTTTTGTTGTCTACCAAAGAAAGAGGAGAATCCCTGGGACAGAATCACACACTTCTAGCTGGCTACCAATTTATGGCCAGTCTCATACAACAGCAAGCAAATCAACAATCTCTGGCAAAAGCAATGCTAGTAGCCACCTTTCGGCAATGGCACAAGGACTTTGCCGCCGTTTCTCATTGGCAGAAATTAAACGTGCCACCAAGAGTTTTGATGAGTCCTACGTCATTGGAGTTGGAGGTTTTGGTAAAGTGTATAAAGGTGTTATTGAAGATAAAATGAAAGTGGCCATTAAAAGATCAAATCCATCCTCAGAACAAGGAGTTAATGAATTTATGACTGAAATTGAGATGCTTTCAAAGCTAAGACACAAGCATTTGGTATCTTTGATTGGTTTCTGTGAGGAAGACAATGAAATGTGCTTGGTTTATGACTACATGGCACTTGGAACTCTGAGGGAACATCTTTACAACACCAAAAAACCTCATCTCCCATGGAAGCAAAGATTGGAAATTTGCATTGGAGCAGCTAGAGGACTTCATTACCTTCACACGGGGGCAAAGTACACAATCATTCACAGGGATGTCAAGACAACAAACATTCTCCTGGATGAGAATTGGGTTGCCAAGGTCTCGGACTTTGGGCTCTCGAAAACAGGTCCCAACATGGAAAATGGCCATGTTAGTACAGTGGTAAAAGGCAGCTTTGGTTACTTGGATCCCGAATACTTCAAAAGGCAACAATTGACAGAAAAATCTGATATTTACTCATTCGGAGTAGTCCTTTTCGAGGTGTTGTGTGCAAGGCCCGCTCTCAACCCCAATCTTCCGAAGGAACAAGTTAGTCTTGCAGATTGGGCTCTACATTGCAAAAGAAAAGGAGTCTTGGAAGACATCATTGATCCTCATCTAAAGGGGAAAGTCAACCAGGAATGCTTAAAGAAGTTTGCGGACACAGCTGAAAAATGCTTGTCCGAAGTTGGACTTGAGCGTCCTTCAATGGGAGATGTGTTGTGGAATCTAGAGTTTGCACTCCAGTTGGTGGAAAGCTCAGAAGACTCATCCCACCGTTCGCGGAGACAATCAACCAGCACGAGTAGTTTCGAAGAACTTAATCAAAGAAACCACAGCCTTGGAGGAGAACAAGACGTAAGTGAGAGTTCTGAAGACAGTGCAATATTCTCACAGATTGTGAATCCAACAGGAAGATGAAAATAATACACAGAATTGTTCATATATCGCAGCAGATTAATTGCGAAGTGCTAATTAAAATTGAGAGGTCATGAGCATAAAATTAAGGGACTAAAAGGTCATGGAACTCTAGCATATAAAAAATTTAACCAGTCGAGGTAGAGATTTGCATGTCTTGATTGTTTGTTCTTTTGTTCAAGTATAAATTAATCTACAGAAAAATTTGTACCAGGAGTTGATCAGACCAAAAGAATCATCAAACTTTAACATGCCTGGTATTCTATATCGTTTATTTTCAAGTTATATACGTTTTCAATATAATTAATTATATACTCCATATATATATAAATATAAATATATATATATATATATATATGTGCATAGATCGTAGACCTTCTGAATTAATTCGTCATTCTGTTAGATTGTTAATTTTCATTTTTGTGTGCTGAGCCTGATTCTACACAAAACATACTTTTCGTGTTTGAAATATCAAAGAATTGGATTGTTAATTTGCTGCATTGTTTTAGATTAATGGGGATCGGAGGACCCATATGAATTGATGCTGGGAAAAACCTTATCTGATTGTTTGTTGCTTTGTTTATGGGAACACAACTTAGAATATTATTTGCTTGCAGCCAATCTGGTTTGACAAATTTAAGATAAATTAAATAATTAATTAAGTTTTATTATTATATATACATGTCTGTAGTTGTAGTTGCGTAATGGGTACTCAGTACCGTGAATCGATTGATTACATTTCTAGAAGCTGATGACTAAATTCAAATTGATTGGTGTGATTCAATCATTTATAATTAAATTGATGCTTACATGGATTCCACATTGACAAACACTCCAAATTAATAGTATCTTAAGAAATAAAAACCACTTATTTTATTAATAATTCGAATTTTAACCGAATACAAACATTCACATCTAAGAATTTTTAGCACCAATCACATCAAAAAAAAAATTTCTTGCCTCATCTTTCTTTAAATTAAGGTCTTTAATTTCCTATGATTTTACATAAAGTTTATTATAAGTTTTTTATTTTTCTAACATATATACAATCTCAAATTGACTATTAATTAACACATAATAATCAATCCTAAAGTTAGGCCAAAACCCTAATGTTGAATTATTGGTGCAAAGTGTAATGATCACTTTGCTTAGTTAACAAAAGAATATATTTAATGTCAAAAAGGATAGCACTATATGTCACATAAGTCAAAGATTATATTTTAATAAAAAAATAAAAATATGATATTTGAAACCCAATAAAAAATGCAGTATATGGAATTCTTGTAAGCAGCCTTTTCAATACTTATCATCAAACAAACATGTTTTGTCTTTCTTAATTTAGTGGAGTATCATTAAAGTTAATTTGCATACCATAACTTGCCAAATTATCTTCTTCCAATTGGCCCATATTTTTAATATTTATGAATTATGATTAATCAATTTCAACTTGCACAAATCAACATCTAATCCTATTTTACTTTTATCACACAGTAAGAGTATATATTAAAATGTAAAACTAGGCCAACATCCCAAAGACATAGAAAATAAAAACATGTAAGGTTTGGTAGTTAATTATGAAGGTGGTATAGGGCCATATAGGGGAACCTTATACATCTTTTGATTGTCATTCCATTAATTGTTAATGTTTTATAATTAAGAAATTAATCATTTAACTAGTAATCATTGTTTATCCATTAATTGTGGGTGTGACATATATAGCATTAATGAAAGTGTGTTCTTCAAGGGTTTCAAAATCTTAAATAATGTAATAAAATATCATATATATCAAGTCAATAAAAGATAACCACATTAAATAAAAATACCATTAAGAATATGAAACCAACTAATGCCATTCACACACACATATATATTTGATGTTAATAACCAATCAAATATATCAACCTAACTCTTTATTAGAAAAACAAAATGTAATGTATATATTTTTATATTAAAGTATTGTTACATCGACCATCGCATATCATTAATTATTATTAATTATGAGTATGAATTTTGAACTTTAAATTAAATTAAATAGCTTACAAATATCTAAAGTTTCAAATTGAAATAATCATAAATTTTCAATGATGAAATTGAACTAATATTTCAAACTTTAAAACCTGGTGAGTGAATCATGGATAAGATGCATGATCATGATCTTTCTTTTATTATTATTTAAATTTAATTAATAAGGATGATCCATTAATGCTTGAAGTCAAGCATTCATATTATATATATATATATATATATATACACAACTGGGATCAAAACAACCAGTATCACCAATTGAGTATTATACTTTTGCTGCTACCTTTGCTCCACCATTAGATTCAATGGTAAGTGGTTTTAGCAGTACTGGATATACACAATGCTAGCTGTTAATTTATAACATTATTGCCAGTTAATTAAAATAATAAAATCCTAGAAAAAGTGGAAACCCTCTTTTATATATATATATATATCTTGGAAGAAAAAATCTCGGTAAGGTTGAATGTTTTTTATATATATTAGTGCAGCTATATTTTTTAAGTGAATTTGTTCCTCAACAACCAAAACTAAAACTAACGGTCCAATATTCTTCACCTAATCTAATATTAATCCTATATATATATATATATATATATAAACACCAAAATCTTAATTTTAACACAATTTCATTTCATCTTGATACACTATTCTCTATTTTCTATGCTATCATTTATGTAATAATAGGAATAAATAAATATATATATATAAAAAAAAATATAATTCTTTATATATATATATATTTACATCATTTATAATTAATACATTATAATTAATATATATTAAATTTAATTTCAACCGTTAAAAATATGTATATCTAATTATTTATAAATTAGATTAAATATTTGTGAAAAAGTTTAGAATATTGATTCTTCTTTTTTATATATATAATAAATAGAAAATTTAGGTTTAAAAATTTTAACATAAAAATTAAATTTTTTATGTTAAAATATTTATATACCTTCTCATCTTCTATTGATCAATAAATTATAAAATTTTCCTTCGCAAGATTTATTATTCAACCAATTCATATTTGAACTAAATTTAGACATCGAAATTGAAGTTAATATAAATTCTCGATACAAATTAAAATCATGATTAATATGCTGGTATTAAAAAAATTAATTAAAAGTTATTTTATATTTTTTTGACAAAATGGGATGAACCGGAGATTTATGGGAGAAAGAAAAAGGTTTTTAGAGTAATTATTAATTTTTATATTTATATTATTATGTGTGATAGATGGGGAGAAGCAAAAAATGGAAGGGGCAGAGAGAATCTCTGTCAGGTCAACTGTTGTCCCGACTTCCACTACTTGCTTCTGGTCCCACCGTTCCCTATCACCACTTCGCTACCGGACAACGACTATGCCCCATTAATTCAATCGGATACCGTCCAAGTTTCTCATATGTCTCCACGTGTAACCATCTTCGCCGTCCCTTCATCCCCACGGTTAACTCGAGATAGCTGCCGTAGACTTGTAGGCCCAACTCTTTCTGACGCTAGCCACCATACCCCACACTACATCCAATTAAACAAAATAATTTTTTCTTTTTTAAAAAAATCATAAAAGGAGTGAATTTCCATTAACATTTTTTAATAGTTTATTAATGTATTATATTAACAATTAATTAAAATGTTTAACTAATGAGTTTTAATTAGTTTAACTAACATTTTCTATTTTTTTAAAATGTTTTCATTGTAATTGCTTTTAGCATGTGTTCCTCCAGCAAATAACAACAAATATTAGCATAATTCTAGAGGACAGATAATTTTCAAAAAAAAAAGAAAAAAAAGAAAAAGAAAAAGAATAAAGAGTTTTTTTTTAATTTTTGGATTGGTGTTGGGGACCCACGTTAGGATCTTCGGCAGGAGACTTCAGTTTCTTTCTGTTTGTTACCTCTGCATCGAACAGAGCACTCTCTTTTTCTGCCTTAGGTATTCTTTGTTTTAATAATTTCATTTGGGGTAAATATCATTTGGGTGCAAATACTTTTACATGTTTTCAATTAAATATATAACTTGATTATGTATATAAAATAGATGTTATTAATACTTTTTAATATTACGTAAGACATGTATAAATTATTAATATTATATTAAAAATATATTATTATTATTAAAATAATTAAAATATTTATAATATAGTAGATTTGTTTAACAGGCAAAAGCTATAAAAAAAAAACTTACGCAATAAATTCCTTTTGCGATATATTATCGGTGAAAAGTTTCCCTTACCCTTAGCTACGTTTCGAATAAAAATAATTGTGGACTTATTTGATATGAATAAAAAATCTCTCTCTCAGTTTAATGATATATAAAACATCAGGGAACCTGGTGATATTATCGTAATTTGATTATAATTAAAAAAAGAGAGGCTTTGTTTTCTTTTGTGTCATTTTAACAAGTTCCATAAAGCAATCAATTTCTTCTTTCACATCTTTCCATTCAAACTCCTGGCATAATTTTGGATTCCCAGCTTAAATTAAACAAAAGCTTTTCTAAAATTTTCAGCTGAGTAGTCTTTTCATGATTTCAATATGATATCATGCCCCATTCAGCTTTTGTTTTGAAAGATTTTTAAGTACCCCATCTCAGCAAATGCAGCGTATGGAAATGGGTTTGGCCTAGTTTCTTTGCTCCATAAAGATTGTTTTTGTTTTTACCATCTTGGTATTCAAGCCGTTTTTTGGAATTAGGGTCTTGTTTTCAGAAGTTTTTCATCTGGGTTTTAAGAATTTTATCTGTTTAAGCTTTACCTTTGATCTTGTTTTGGTAAGCCATGGAGGAGGTTGAAGCAGCGAACAAAGCAGCTGTTGAGAGTTGCCACAGAGTTCTTGCTCTATTTTCTCAGCATAAAGATCAAGTTCAGTACAGGAACTTGGCTGTGGAAACTGGTGAAGCAGTCTTCAAGTTTAGAAAAGTTGTCTCTCTTCTAAGCAATAGGTTAGGACATGGAAGAGCTAGAAAGTTGAAAAAGCTGAAACCACCATCTTCTTTGCCTCAAAACATCTTCTTGGACAGTCCTAGTTTCAGACCAGTTTTATCACCAAAGCCACTCCAAATAATCCCAGCTAATTTCCATGAAAATCCTGTGCAGTTGACAAAAAATCTGTTTGATGACAACCAATCACAAGCAAAGATCCCATCTTTCAAGTCTCCTCTCCAAATCGCTCCACCAGGGCTACCACAAAACTTCCAGTTCATGCATCACCAGCAGCAGATGCAAAGGCTGCAGTTTCAGCAGCAACAGAAGTATCAGGCTGAGATTATGATGTATTCTGGCAGGAGTAACAGTGGCATAAACCTGAAATTTGATGGATCCTCTAGCTGCACGCCAAGCACTATGTCCTCAACAAAATCACTCGTTTCATCTTTGAGCTTGGACTGTAGTGTTGCTAACTTGGATGGAAGTTCAAACTCCTTCCATTTAATTGGCGTGCCGCAGCAGTCCAGTCAGATCTCTCAACATTCCAGGAAGAGGTGTTTCGGCAGAGGAGAAGAAGGGAGTGTGAAATGTAGCACTAGTGGTAAATGCCATTGCTCAAAGAGGAGGTCAGGATTTTTACATTTTTTCTTAATATTTGGTTGTGTAATAATTGTTTTCTCTGTTTTACTTAGTTACTTACTGCTTGCTTTCGGATTTGTTTACAGGAAACACAGGATCAAGAGAACCATTAAAGTGCCTGCAATTAGCAACAAGGTTGCAGATATTCCTCCTGATGAGTATTCATGGAGGAAATATGGACAGAAACCAATTAAGGGATCTCCTCATCCCAGGTTGGTAAATGTATTTTCATGTTATATGTTTCTCCTAATCAGGTCTGGGCTGGGCTTAACTACCTGTACAAGGCCTCATTTAATTGGTTCGTCCCACGGAAAAGCATTTTGTATAAGATTATATTGAAGTGATCAATCGAAACGTTGGACTGGTAACATTAAACATTAGATAATAGATTATTAACGCTAAACTGATAACATATTATTAGTCACGACTGTGGCATGGTATTGATTCAGTGATGTTGTCGATCCTAGCTGTTTATAATTTCACGTCACAGTGATCTTTTGTTTGGGATCGTGTGTTGTATCTATTAATTTTACGGCCTTTGTGAAATGAAATTACTTGTTATCAAGCATAAGCGAGTGAATAGTGATTGATTCTTCTAATTTTTTTGTCAATGATTTGAATAATGAATGTGACTGAGAAGGTTTTGGAACGCAGGGGATATTACAAGTGTAGCAGTGTGAGAGGATGCCCAGCAAGAAAGCATGTAGAGAGATGTCCAGAAGATCCTTCAATGCTGATTGTCACTTATGAGGGTGAGCATAACCATTCCAGGTTACAGTCTTCACAATCTGCTCATACATGAACCCATTGGATTCGAGATACTATATCTTCAGCGGATATATGGCATGAAGAACCCAAGCTTCCAACCATCAAATCTGTAATTGTGATGTTTTGATGTATATAGTTCGTAGTTCAGACTTTGACACAATTGATGATGGAGCAAGTTCTTGGTAAATTTGACAGGTTAATTTCCTATGCTGTAAATCCTTGATTATGTCTCATTTATTTATATCCTTTTCTGTAACTCGTAGGTCCGCCATCAGCTTACTTTTGGTACGTTAATTGTACTGCAAGTTTTTTTTTTTTTTTTAAATTTTAATGATAGTTCTTATTTTAAGGTTGTGTGGGGAGGGGGGGAGGGAAAGTGATGTTAGAATTGACTAAATACGAATGTTAAGCTCTTTCCCAACAGTTTAAGCCTTTAAATGAAGTGATTTCACTATCATGGACTGATGAGATGCTATAGACATCCCCATGTAAGACTTTTTCAAAGGGCAATTATGCTTTTCTCTTCTCATTTTGTAATAATTATTGCTACTATATCCATTAATCACGAAAAAATATTTAATAAATGAATTAAAGTATCAATATCTCATGAGTTACATCATTCCAGAAACATTTATCAATAAGGTTAATATTCATACAGCAGAATCTCAGATTTCTCTGCACCATTTTCAGAACTGAATAATATTCACATCTCATATATCAGTGGAATGTATAATCATCAATGTAATTACATTTTTAACATCTGTAAGGTCCAACTGGTTTCAACATTGTTGATCTCCTCTCATACGTGTTGTGCTGGACGAAGTTCTTCCATGAAACCCAAATTGGGTTGAAGTATTAAGAGGTTCGCATACCAGAGAGAGTTCATTAAGAGAAGCTGAAACTTGCAATATTTTATCCTATTCTGCTTCTAAAGACAAACTGATTTCCATTCAGATTTGTCGCCCAGAATGAAGACCGTAAATCTCTGTCAGATATGTGGCTTCATCTTCAAAATGATTTGCGGAGAACTGCAAAGGGTTTTAAATACTAAAAATTTTCTTCGATGGAGGCCCCAAAAACATCACAATTCTTGAATGCGCTTTTAAGTTGCATGTGTCATTTTGTTTCAGAATGGATGTAATCATAGAATGAATTTCAGGATCTTGCTTGGAAACTATGAACCAATAACTGCACTGTTTTCCATCTGATCATCCTAGATAAAGAAACAAAATAATTAACATGAAAGAACCTCAAGTCTATAAGGGAAAGAATAGACGGTGTATAGATACAAGCATACCTAACAGCTCTAGAAATCTTCATCTCCTGACTAGGAATTCAAGTGGTAAGTTGATAAGCTTGAATCTCCTGTTTTCCTACAGACTCAAAGACCTGGAAATTGTCCAATATCATGTCCTCCAAGGGTACGAAACTCATTGTGTAAACCAACAGCAAATTCCTCAGGATGAACTCCGTCACTTTCTAAATAGTCTGCAATCTACACAGACCAAATACATTATTTATTTATGAATGGTCAAGCCTTCAAGTTTATGTTGAAAATCCTTGCTTAAAATTTCAAACTTAATTGAAGTCAAAATTACAAATTTGCTATTTAAATATGGCCTTGGTGACATAAAATTTGGGTTCCACATCTTTTTGTTCAACATTGAATGTCAATCATGAGACTTATAATTTCTATGCACAAAATTAAACCAAACAAGTGAAAAAAATAAAAATCATACTATCACTTACATGATTGGCAAGAGCCAAGCCACTCAAGGCTGCTGACTCTAAACTTGAACCTATCAGCCAATCGCCACATATTCCAGCCCTTCCATGAGGATCAAAGATACATGGAACACCTGGAGTATTTGTCGGAAGAGCTGCACCCCTACATATCCCATAAAAGAAAAATCAATCTAAATCATTCTAACAGTACCCAGAATCAATCTAAATCATTGTAACGGTACCCAGAATTTTCATAAATTTCTAGCTTAATAATTAAGATTCAGAAAATGTTCGGTAAATTCTCAAATTAGTCAAATACTTATAAATGGAATCACAAGTTTCATTTAGTATACCAAACAAGCATACAAAGAAGATAAAACCAGAACTACAAGCAAGTCCATATAATCACTTGTTAAGTCTATCTAAATCAACCTTAACAACAAATGGATTTCACCACATCAAGCAGACTGCGATCAAAAAGGGACATGATGAAAATGAAATTGAGAAGCAATGTCCATAAAAGTGGTGTCTTACCATAACTGGACTTGAGTATAAATGGGCTTCTGAAGTGAACAATTTGGCAGCCCAAGTGCAGCTTCAACACCCTCAAGCATACCTGCTTTTACCTTCTCTGCTGTTGCGGTTGGGATATTTTCCTAATAAAATGATTAGATCAATCATATATATCTTGCAGAAAACTTTAACTGCAACATATGCATATCTTGACTACACCAAAGTATGCCATAAGATTGCAATATCATAGTGATTCAATAATAAAGGGAAAAGTTAAAGCCAATCTTACTGCCAACACTTAAAAACTGGATATATAACCATGTGTAAACATGATGAAAAAATAAAGTATTTATAAAAAAGAACTTACCTGTGGGACCTTGTTTCTCTTTCCAAATGCTGCAGTGCTGAAGAAGGTCCAACAATGAGGGCCATCCCTTCGAGAACTCAAAAGCTTTGCGGAGTTATTAGCCATCCACGAGAGAGAATCAACTCCTTTAACAAAGGCTCCTTCAAATGTCGCTGCCCCAGCTATTGGAAGGGGATCCTCAAATGCTGCAAGCAGGGCCCATATAGAACTCAGTTCCAGTCTCTATAAATGAGGAAAATGCAATGCCCATATTCAAAAAAAATTAACAATGGTCAATATTGAACAAAGCATAGGCTAAATAACATGAAATAAACTGAATATTTTGAATGATACCTTCATCTGTCTAGCGATTAGTGGTAAGCCAGATGACCCGAGCAACCGATTGGCACATTTTCCTATCAGTTACATAAAGGAACTATTACTAAAATTTACAAACAAATTTTTCAGCTCTACAATAACACACAATGTCTTGCAAAGAAAATTATGATAAAATCCAATGGGACATTCACAATACAATTAGTTGTGGACAGCTCTACAAATAATTGAATGAATGGCATAGATATAGAGCTTATATTATTTAGTGCAAGCCTTCTAGATGTTTATAGCTACAAGCTTCTCTTAAACTTACTTGTAATGTACCCATCAGCCTTCTCCAAATTCAGGGGAAAGATCTATATATTTTATGAAGTTCCTAGCTCTTTTGAAGTCCCATTATCCCACAAAAATCTATAAAGGTTGGTGCAATTTCTAGTCTGCCGGAGTATTCCCCACTCCAATTCCATGAGGAGGTTATGGAATCAGATCCCTCACACGGAGGTGCAGGTTTGGGGAGACTTTCCGTATGCCGAATGTGACCTTCATCACTCCTAAATCCGTTGTAATGATAAACGTAGAACCAGATGTCTTATCTTTCTTCAAAAATGAAGTCCATTGTAATGTTTATGTATATGTAACAAACAATTAACCACATTTTCTTAACACAAAACTATAATATGATAACATTCAGAAAAAAGAAGAAAGAATAGCCAGAATCACCATTATGAGCAATAATAACTATATCAAACTCCCCACGAGGTTTTCCATTCTCGCTCAAGTGCCACATCCCATTAAATGGCTCAAGTGTACTTATCCAGCAAGGTCTGACTACATTAACCATAGAAGTCTGCAACAAGCATCAAAATTTATTTAGCTTTGACATGACAGAAAGGAACTTGATTCACAATTCAACAGCAATTTATGCTAGATGTGCATATACCTAACTGTAGTTCAATATTTATGGCATACGATTGCATATATAAAAGTTGTTACTTCACAGGAATTGTAGTCATAATAAAACTTGAAATATCAAAGTGCACAATATGAAGTTCATGCTAATTCTTTTTTTTCTCCCTTAGTTATGGTCATTCCGTAATATAATCACAGAATATAAAAATCATTACGACCATACCTAAGGGCATATCAGTTGAATGATTTTGGTTTGGGTCTTGAACCAGTATTATAGTACTTGGGTGGATCCAATCTGCCAACAATCTTCAAAATAAAATAGCAACTTCTCACCATTGTGATTTTATTATCAAAATTTTCCTATTTTTTCCACAAAAAAATTTAAAAAAAAAAAAAAAGTTACCTGGGCCAACAAAGAGTCAGCAAGAGGACGCATTCCATTAGCACCAATGTATCTTGGAGGTGAAGAAGGAAATGGACTGAATTTGCCACCCACTTCAAGCTCTCCAATCACGCCTTCCCACTGTTTCACCAGACCTCTCTCCAACCAACCAGCAACCAACTGACCAAACCGAGAATCATTCACAGTAAAAAATTGAGCAGCATGATCAAATATTAGTGGTTGAGGACCAATCATTCTGGTCCCCATTCTTCCTCCCAACCCATGATTCCCCTATTACAAAAAATAGAAGTAAGAAACTTTTGGCATTTTTAGTCCCACTCAAGAACTCGGCAACAAATGTCAAACAAACAACAAACGAACACAGATGAAAAATAAAAAATAAAATAATCATTCAACAAAAGTATTAACGTGAAAACCCCCAATAATTTCATCATGGATGGGATTGAATAACTTCAACTTATCTGCAAGAAGATAATTGACTAACCGTATCAAACACCGTGGACTTGACACCTCGTTTATCCAAACTCAGGGCACAAACCAGACCCGCCATGCCTCCGCCAATAATACCCACGTGCGGGTCGCTGGAGACAGATGCAGTAAACTGGACTTGCTCTTGAGTGAATGTTTTCTTGAGAGCTGACCTTCTCGAGCTCCCATACGATGATCTTCTGCGGTTTCTCGAACTGGGTTTCTGCGCATTTTTGGAGGGGTTTTTGGTGGGTTTTGGTTCAGAAGTTGATTTAATGGTTAAAGTTAGCGTCTTTGCTTTTGTGAATTTTGAAGGTTTTGGCGGTTTTAGTGGTTGCAGAATCATAGAAGATGAAGAAGAAATGAACGTGGACATGGTGTAATGCAATGTTGTAATGCAAACGCTGTGTTTCTTATCCAAAATTTGATGCCCTGCTCTGTTGTGCTTATAACAAGTGTCCTCAGCAAAAATTTGAACCAGGCATTAAGAGATAATAATAATAATAATACTGATCACAGTTGATTCCGACGTTGATTCTGATTCCACGCTAATAAAATCGCTTACTTTAAAGGCTTAAATCGTCTTATCCAATAATTTGGATTCGATAAATAACAAATTATGTTAAACTGAACAAAATTATCCAGCAAAATGGTGACAGCTCATAACCAAATTTGTTTCAAGTGGCAATAGAAAATTCTCATTCTGGCAACCTGCCAATAATAAAAATCCAGAACTGAACCTGTAATTGATTTCTTTGATTACAGATTAAAGGAATGCACAGAAGAATCCGTTGTCCAGCACTGGCAAGCTCTCCTAAGAAATGAAGAGAACATGCTGTGATTTACAAGATCATACTACAACATAGATTGAGATGAAGATGTAATAATCAAAATCAAAACCCTGGCAAGATTTAAAATCAGAAACAATGTCAAGAGCCTTGAGACAACTTTTATCTATAAAGAAGATTTGGGAACTGCAACCTGATGTTCATACTATTGCTTAAGCTAAGAATATGTCAGGTGAAACAACACATTTTGTCCATGTTAAAATGGCTCGACTCTTTATATATAACATGACATGATATGTACCCATGACTTACAAAAATATACAATTCAGATCAAAACAAACCACTTAAAACAAGTCATTGCTCGCGTCTGAAATGAAACGGGCTATGTCTTTTGGAACATTCATATGGGAGTGATGGAAATCTAAGACCACTTCCCCAATTTAGAGTTAGTGAAAACCAGCAGTTCAGGACTCAACGGTGATATCTGTGATCGCCTGCTTTGTGATGTTCTGAGAAGAGGTCTTTGTTGTCTCCACCTGCTTCAGCTCATCGTTGACCTTGAAAGTGCCATTACCATTCTGTCCACGGATCTTATTTTTGGGAGTTCTGGTAGCAGAGACGCCTTCTTTGCAGTTGCCAATGCTGTGGCGCTGTGCACGAGCAGAAACTCTTCCCTTGTCCTCCTGAGAAGAGATAACTGCATCACTGCAACTCTTTCTCCGACTTGTACGGTTTAGTTTTGGAGATTTCGGTCTTGTCAACGGCAGCTGGTATTAGATAGAATAACAGCATTAATATTTTGTTGTCCAACAAATAATGGCACTAATATTATTACATCTTCCCACCAAATTAGAGCCTTTCAATAACTATGAAAACATTGCTCTAGAAATTTAGGTGAATCCTAGGCTGCAAGCATAGGCAGTTAAGTTAAATATCAAATTCTGTTCTCCGGTTCTTGTTCAGTCACAAACAAGAGATTTATTGAGGCAAGTGTATGGACTTTACAGAGCCGAGTAAAGAAGATATGAAAGACTACCTTTTTAAGTTCGGCCTTGGGTGGGGGGGGCTCGTAGTAAAAACTAGGTACTGGATTTGCTTTTATCACCAAGCTCTTACGAAGCTGCTTGATAGCAGCTTCTTGCTCTTCCTGGAAATAGGTGCGGAAAAATTTAAATGGTGATTTCATCAATAATGACTTCTTCAGACGTGTAACAAGATAATAATAGAGCATGCAAACATAATACGTGAAAGATAATTAAAGAAAGTGCACCTTTAGTCTTGCTTCACACTGGCTTTTCTCTGCCTCCAAAGCTTGATGTTTTTTCTCTAATTTTGAATAAAACTGCATGGTGGAAATTGTGGCAAAATTAGCATCATAGATGAAAAACAAAACAATATTGAGATAACAACTTACAAAACAAAATTCACATTAGTTGTTTGATAAAAAGAATATACCTCCTTCCGTTTTTCGGCACGTTCAGTACATCTAAATTTTGGAGCTGTTCCAATAGTTACCTTCCTTATAGATGCAGCCGTACTATATATAGCTTAGGATAATCCAATAACAATGTACTAAAGCCAACAGATATAAAAGATTCATTTGAAAGCAGTCTAAGATAAGAAGCAAACCATATAAAACAAAGGATACGAGGAAGTGACGGACCAATTATCTTCTTCATCAGGGAACTTCCTTGCTGTCAGGGGTGAGTTTGGCTGAAAGAAATGACACAAAATTAAAGTCTAGCAACATCTTAAAATCTATAATTATACAACACTGATCATTAGAAACAAGGTCATGATGCTTTTCAATTCCCATCACCACTTCTACTGTAGAATTTGCTAATTCTGTGACCAAGATATTGCTTTTGAACTGAAAGCAAATAGGATGATAAAATTACAAAAAAATGTGGTTCACAGAGTTCCCCAGGGTCCAATAGGGAAGCAATTGTAGTTGTTAAAAAACAATGCTTATGACCTAGTCAAGGACCAATAGCATGAATCATATAATGCTTCCATCGATTGGGTAGTTGATAGGCGAACCAAACAATTGAACCCATATCTTAAAGCCCTCAAAGACAGTCAGACAACAAATTTAACAAAAGAATTAAAAATAAAGAGGGATGTCTACCACTTCCAAATAAAAATAAAGAAACTAGAAGAAAGAGAACACGCTGAAATGAAAAGCAGAAAATATCAATTGCATGTTTTAAATATAATTTCAAATTGGCAGCAAAGGGAACCTAAATTGCAATAAAATAAACTTCTTTCAGAAATTTTTAAGTTTGTTCTTTAACAATTACCAAAGCAGTAGTCAAAAAACCTCCACTTTAAAGCAAGGCAAATTTTGGTTTAGACAACTTTCTCAGTTACAAACTCATAGAAAATAGGATTCTTTTGACTAACCCAACCTCAGAACATATTGGCAGTGCTTAATGTCAAGTAAAGCTTTTCACGAGTTCAATGATTCCCCACTTAAAGAATAAAAAACAGGAGATGGAATTCACTATATATCCTGTTGAGCATTTAAATTACCTGTGAAGTCTTCTTAGCATTAGGTGATTGCATATTGCTGCTATCAGCTGCAGCTTCCGTGCCAACATGTTGAGCTGCAACTGTAGCACGCTTTTCAGTAGCCAGAGCAAAGGGCTGCGCGACAGTACGACTTGTGCGCACTGAAGCAGGAGTATAAGATTTAGACGGAGAGCTTGGCTTCTCTATTCCAACCTTGTTGTTCTTGCCCTCTGCTAGGTCGGCATCAAAAATTGTAGTTTTCATACCAAGCACATCTTGTTCCTCATTACAATTTTCAACTGAGTTTTGTGTAGTGCATTCTTTCACCTCATAGTCTTTTGCTTCAATGTCATCTTCTGAATGTTTGGGAGCTTCATGAACTTCATCACAAGATGCCCCATTTGAAGTCAGCACAACACCATTTGGCTTCTTATCCATGTGTACATCTGTGAGTTCCCTCCCCATCCCCCCTGCATTAAAAGTGAAGCACTGAGCATAAAAATCATTCATATAAGTGCCATTCGTAGCTCAAGAAAGTATATATGCTCCCTCACTATGCTGAGAAAGAGGTTAAACAAGGCCCCAAATGTTTCTTTTCTATCAGATATATATCTTTTCTCATACAAAACAACATATGCACAAAATTTAATGTAACAAGATGGCTTAAATATTTATGAGAGGCTGGCTTATCCATGTCAGCATGCATGATACAACTCTCCACTTGAACTTGAGCAAGAAGAAATCATCTAGCCTTAACTAAAACTCAGATACTCTAAAGCACCACCAAGGAAGAAGACAATTCAATATGGAATATACAAAAGTCAGAAGATTTAATTTGACAGTTCAAATTGCTTTAATGTGTTTACAAGGTATCAATTCTTCATGTCAGTGGTTCCCACCAATGAATTGAAGTTCATCAAATTATGAACTCCACTACCAAGTGCAAAGCAGTAATTTGAGATAATAGTTTACACAAGATTTGAAGGGAGTGAAAGCAGGGAAATTTTGCCTTTCTGACCTCTTTCCCTTACAAATCAAAATTTTTGAATATTGTTACAACTCCATGCACACAAATCAAATAAAAATTTAAAATTTAAATACAGGCTTCCAAATTCTCAAATCTAGACATACTACAAAAGATCACAAAAGCATCAAGGTAAATGATACAGGTTTCCTAATTGCACAGAAAACTGGCGTTTCCTATTTCTAAATCAGAAAAACTGATATCAATGTCCTAAACCCAGCAACCTAAAAGATTTTGCCAGAAAGAGCAAAAGGCCATAGCAGCAAAACCAATATTATGACATGGATCCAGCGAAACTAAGAATTGCAGTGAGCTTAAAACTTCCCTTTATTTGAAAGATTCATTTAAATTCTGAAATAACTTTATCTCTAATCTAATTTCAAAAAATTCATATCAACTTAATGTGAAAACTTTTCAACAACAACCACATAAACACAAAGTGATGTAAATCTCTTATCCCAACTAATTTTTTCTCTTAATTAATCCTATGCTGTTTACTGTGTTTCTAGAACTGGGAAAAAAAAAATCCAACACCGATATTGCCCCAAAAAAAAAAAAAACCAGAGACAAGTTTTAAGGGAATTTTGGGGGCAAAAACTGTGCTTGAGAAAGACACAGGAAAGGGAGTATATAGATCAAACATGCTAAGGATTAATTAAAAAAAATCTGGCTTTTGTGAATAAATGCTTCTTTATATCTAGTTACGTTAATTGAAACAAAAGAAAAAGATACATCTAATAAGGAAACAATATCCTCATTCATTAAGCACAAAAATGAAATAAATAAAGAGAGATGAACATAACTAGGAACAAAAAGGAACAGAAAATTTTAAGATTACCCCATAACAAATAAAATTTAGGAAAAAAAGAAGCCATAGAAAGAACAAGAATAAGAAGCTCACATCCAGGCACCATTACGCAGGGATAAAGGCTACAGAACACACAAAAAAACACAAGAGGAGAATAAAAACTGATAAAAATAACAACGCGAGCCCAGAAATGCATGCAAATTCCACAATGCGCACACATAAAATATCATCAAATGAGAGAGAAAAAAAAGGTCACTCCATTAAGTTCCAATTTAAAAAAAAAAAAATCCCATAACTCAAAGACCCAGATAGAGAAAGTCAAGAAAAGATGATAGAAGAGACCAGAGACCTCAAAAACAAAGACGAAAAAGATAAACAGACACCGTTGTTAGATCAAAACACATTACCTGCATTCAGTAGCTAACATGAAAAGAAAAAAAGCAAATTTTTTTCTTACAAGAAGATGAAACAAACTCAAAGGAGCTAGAATGTGAGAGATTTCTTACAGTGGCTGTCCCGATCTGACAAGATCTTGAACCTCAACTCTCTTTCTCTTTCTTGTTTCTCTCCCTCTCTCTCTCCCCCTCTTCTCTCTCCCTCTATTCTCTTGAAACAAAACGAAAATGTTTTTGTTTGATTTTCCTTCTCTTTAGCTAATAAAGCCTTTTCTAAACCAAACTGTTTTTTTATGTTGCGTCGTTGGTTATTTATAGAGCAGTTTTTTCAGTTTTAACGGCGTTCATTTTTTTATTTTCCATTTATTTAAAATATCCATTTCTGTAAATCCATCTCTTATTTATTTATTTACTTATTTTTTGTGTTATCGTGTTGTTAACTAAACTAATTAATATTGTATATATTTTTTTGATAATTTTTTAAAAAATAATATTAACTATTTTAGCACATTAAAATGGTTTATCAATCAACTTTAAAAATTCACAATTTTTATTAAAGAATAGGATAATATTTAAAAATTTAATTCAAATTTTTAAATAATAAGACGATTTTTCTTTTATTTGGCTGATTTTTTAAGAAATATATTTTTATTTTAGAGTAGTCATTATCAAGATGGAGATCTCAATATTTTCGTAGACTTTTCTATCAATTTCTCTTAGTCACTGAAAAAATAATTTCATATTGTAAGTAAATCCTAAGCCAAATTTTTTGTGTTTTTTTTTTTTTCTTTTTGAGATTGTAAAAATATTTTGTATGCATATCACACCAGACGGTGGAATAAGAGATCTCCCAAATCATTTAATAACCAATACACGCGCGCATGTTAGAAAAAATATATCTAGTGTGTTTATTAATATCATTTGGTATTGTTACGTTTTTTGATTTTCTAATTAAATTAATTTTTTAATCAAAATTTAAAATTAAGAATATATGCAATAATAATTCACTTTTTATTTGAAGAATTAAAATATATTACATAAAATGGATAAATAAAAATGTCACAATCAATTATATTTGACTCTAACTTTAATATTAAATATATTTTTTTCTACGAAATAATACTAAATATTGGGGAGATCTCATTGGTTGAATCAAGATTACTAATTATAATAGAACTTGTGAAAAATAAATAAATAAATAAAAAAGGTTCTTTTTTAAGTTCGCTTTGTTTACTTGTGGAAGTTTAGACGACGTCAGATGACGGTGGCAGAAAGAGCCGACATGTCGGTGTGGCTGTCGTTTTGGGCCAAAAATCCGAAAGTGCAGTATTCGAATCTCGTCAACAGATTCTTCTTCTTCTTCTTTATTTGGCCTCATCTCTTTCGAGGATACGACTTGTCGGAGATTTCTCCAAAAAAGTACGTAACTTTTTGTCAAATTACCATATTGCCCTAGCCCATTTGATCCTCGTTTTCATTTTTTTTTTTTTTTAAAACTTGATAAAGACTCAAGGGTATACTCAAATGAACGCATTTATTTTGGGACCCATGATTTAAGGGCTATCTATGATGATGATGATCATACTTAAGAGAACCGATTCATGAATTAGGTTTGAACATGTAGGGAACATAGAAGTTTTAATAAATACCAGAAATATTTGCATGCTTTTTACAAATATTCTTCATTCTTTCATTCATGGTTTCATATTATATAAATTATGGGAGGTGGTACCCATGACACAAATATTTATGCACAATAGACCAAGTCATGCATGGGTCACTTAGCTAGCTAGCTGGGTTATAAATTTTGAAATGAATTGGAGGAAAAGTGGTAGATTTTGAATTCAAATTGTGATGGTAAGTTGTTTGTGAATTTGAGGGGAAAAAAATAAATGTGGGAAGGTGGGTGTTTTCATGTTGGAGAACTAATTCTCATTGAATAATAGAATCAATGTAGATATAGATCACTACTCCACTCCTTTCTCATAAATTTATTCATCAATTTTGCTCTATTTGTTTAAGATACCCATCAATGTTGAGAAAGTAAATTCCATGCATCATAGTAACAGTTAGTACTATTCTCCTAATGTTTGAAAAATATTGATAATTAATGTATATTTTGGATAAGATTAGATCCTTTTTATCCTTGTAATTATCAAAGACTATAATGGGTTAAATTAGTCCTATCAAAAGTTACTTCTCAAATGAAAGTTGATCGTGTATCTTGTTGAAATAATTCAAAGTACAATAAAAAAAAGTCATGCAAGCATTGAGTGTTATTAGAATTTCATCACTTTATGACAAAACAACCCCAATAAATTCAAAGCAAAAATTCACTGCCTCGCTGTTGCATGCAGAGTCATAGCTAACATATATTTTCCCTTAGTTTCTATTCAATCACTCTAGCAGCAGAAACCCTATAATTTTACTAGTAGGGTTTTGCAAACTTTTGACAAAGAGGGATAAGATTAAAAGACTGGTCAAATATATATTCAGCAGTCAGGCCTTGTATAAGGTGTCGGTTAACAGAATCAGAGCGAACTGTCTTCAAGACATTCAATAAATAATTTAATTAATTTTGTGATTTCAAGTTTTTCAGCTTTAAGATTAGCCGCATGCCAATATTGCGATGCATGTTAAAGCTAGCAAGCAGAAGAAGAAGAAGAAGAAGAAGAAGAAGAAGAAGAAGCAGCAAAAAAGCCTTCATTCACTCCTCAAAAGTAATAAAGAGCTTACAGCTAGCTGTTGTCAAAAGTGCTTCTGGTTTCTGTACGTTTAGTTTGGGAGACACCAGAATTAAGTCGTATTTGTGTTTCAAAATTAAAAATAAACCCCAGTGAAAATGATGATATGATGAAGCTAGCAGCAAACTTGAAAACCCTAACTAGTAATATAGCTTTTTAGTTCAATTTTTTACGGAGAAATTTATGAGTTTGATGGAGAATCTCGTGAGCATATTTATAATTTTCTTGTACACCATTCAACTTCGAATTAATAGAGAACCACGTTAACAAAAATCGTGATGTAGTTAATAGGGGGAGAGTACGTAGCAAATTAAAGAAAATTTTAAATAAATTTAAAGCGAATGTAGGAAAAAAAATAATAATAATAAAAATATTCTTTTTTATACATAAAAAGCAAAAGAAGACTAATTAATTTTATAAATTAATTAATAAATGTTCAAATATTTAAATAATGACTTAGGGGTGGTTCACACGTAGGAAAAGAAGACCAAAGTCAGCCTGTGAGGAAGTTTCTTATTGTTATATGTATATAAAACATAGTTGTAGTTGGCTGGGATTTAGAAATTTTCCATATTGAATATGAATTAAATGAGGAGGTGAGGTCCCCAATCCCACGAAGATTCAAAATACATAAATGTGACTTTTGAATTCCCATCTTCCAAAACCTTCGTTCAAAAAGGTCAAAAAGATTCAACAGTTTACTTTAGAAAAAATTGCCCCTCTCCCCCCATCTTCTTTTGAATTTTTTTGCCTCTAATTTCATTAATGGATTCCAGCCCATTAATTAATTATGCTAAATTTTAGACATCACACATTTTTTGTCAATCAATTTCCAAACAAGATCCTAAACATATACAGATTGAGCTTCTTTATGTTTTATACAAATCGAATCTAAAATGTTTTGAGTCTTTTTATTTATTTTTGGCGATAATTCTGAAAAGTTTATATTCTTACTTGATTATGTTTTAATTAATTAACATTAATTTTTCAGAGGAATATATGAAGGAAAGTCAAGAAAATGTGTGTTGACGTGAAAGGAGCGATTGGCGGCAAAATTATTTAATTAAGTAAAAAAAAAAAAAAAAAGGAAAGAAATTTGATGCTGCTTGTTGGGAGGACAAAGTAGGGGCCATACACTGTCTTTTCCTTTCTTTTCTTTTCTTTTCTTTTCTTTTTCTTTTCTTCCGTTCTCTTGTACCCTGACTTGAAGGAATTGAAATTGGGTTTCATGTCATATGATTTGCAGATTGATCAATTTGAAAAACCAGATTAATTACCACATATATATATATATAATTAAATAAAGTATAAATTTTGTGTTAATATGATAATTATATTGTATAAAAATAAAATGTACACCACTTTATATTTTACTTTTCTTACACTCATAGATTTCTTATAGGAAATACAGCTATGCAAGTTTAACTTTTTTGGGGTTGCTTGCTTTTGGTAATTGAAAGGTTTAATTAATTAATTAATTAATTAAATTAATATTTAAACCTAATCCATTTTACGACAAAAGTGGCTTATTTTATTAATTCCTTTTTTCTGACAATGGGATGAGATATTATTTTAAGTCATCTTCTTTATGTTTCAACGTAGCAGCATGCTCAAAACTTATCTAGCTAAGCTAGAGTCATAGAGATTGACTCTTTTCTTTTCTTTTTTTAAATTTTTTGAAGAAAAAAAATGTTAAAAAACAGTAACTTTACAAAAATCCGGCAAAATTTGACTTTTGCCAAAATGTTCAAACTAACTCAATTTGTAGCTATGAAGACATAAAACTTTTGCATAACACAATAAATATATAATTAACCTTCAAACATTGTATTAATTTATACAATTCTATATAAGTGCATGAAAATTAATTTAAAGAACCCAATAAAAATATTATTTGAAACCCTAGACAATCTTGTTTGATAAATAAAGAATATATTATAAAATAATAAGCGTCATAAGTTAGTTTTGAGTGCTTGTTATATAAAGCCAACACATTACAAAAGTTTGGAAAATTTTATGTTTTTGTCGAGTGCAAAATAAGTATATATTTTTCTTTAATTTGGGTCATTAATGATAATGATGTCCAATTAACTCTTAACCCTAAATCACTCAAAAAAAAATTAACTTGAATCATTAATTATAATATATGAGTTTAATTAAAAATTTTGGTAAATTATCTCGATCGGTTATGTTGAATAAAACAAGCCAACTAATATTTTTTAGATTTTTTTATTAAATAATTAGTAAGAAAACAAAAATTACTATCATTGTTGTTAAGAGTACTTGTCTATAATAATATTAATGTTAGCTACTAGCTAGATAGCTAGGTTAGTTCACTTTTTTTGATTGATTTCATTTGTCAATATAATTTTTTTAAAACGGTATTTCTATTTATTTAATTACCTAATTAAAAATCGTGACATTCTACCGAAATTTTGTATTTTCCTAATTTAAATTTACAAGACAGACTTGTACTTGAATTTCTTTGAAAGAGGTTAATTAAAGGTGAAAAATTAATCATAACACTTAATCATGCCACGGGAAACTTACTAGCCAACCACATTCTTAATACATCTAATTAACATTAATTATTTTCTGAATAAATGTTTCTAATTATTCTTGTAGGCCCAAGTCTTTGATTCAATCTTACTTCAAAATATTTTAATAGCAGAAAATATTTCAAAAATAATTAACAAATAACATCAAAACGGAAATATCAAGAATACATGTCATTTTGAAAGTGACTTATTTCGTTAATTACATTAAATTTCCTTTTTACTTCATTTATCAAACAAGTAACACTTGTACACTGTAATATTTCACGTGATTTTTTTTTTTTTATTAATTGATGTAATAGTAGCATGAATCATGTGGAATGGAATAATTGGGAATAAAATATCAAGAATTAGCTCTCAATCCATATCAAATATGAGAAGTATAGAAAGTGATACTAGTTTCAGTCTTTTTTTTTTTTTTATTATTAAAAATTTTATTTTTCTAATAAATAAATGAAAAAAAATCACAATACACATGAAAGTTGATTGTGGGGCATGATTACACGGTTCAATCATAATCATCAACTGTGATCCTCATCCACCCCATAATTCCAAAGGTAGGTGACTTGAATGTTACACATATATATACATGATTTGTCAAAATCAAGTGGTAGAAAAGCAAGTTTACCAACGGAGGTAGACAATTCATTGGATGATTCGTGATGCTTTGTCTCGTTTTATTTTTGTTTTGATCATCACATACATACAACAATTATTTAGATCATATACATATGTACATATGAATTCCAATTTGCCCCTATTACAATTATATCACAGGTTCATTCCTAATAATTTTTTTAAAAAATTACCCGATTTAAATTTCAGATCTCGTTAATTATAAAATCATAAATTAAATAATTGAATATATAATATAATTTAGTTGAGTGCTTATTATTATTATTATTATTATTTTGTGGTAATCATGATCAGTAGTCAGATTAATAAATAAATAGAGTTTGAAGGTAAGTTTTATCTTCAAGGAAGTGCTGATAGTCAACTTATTTAATTAATTGTCATAATAATTCCATTAGTGGACTGAAATTAATTAAGAATGTTTTTCCATGGCCATGACGGCACGGCAGTGAACAAATGTTGACCGTAATGAATTCCACTTACTAAGCTAATCACGATCATACCGAACCACACATTGGATATATCATACACAAATGGTTTCTCGAATGTACTTTCTCTAAAAATGTTTTAAGAAAACAATTCCTTTTCATTTTTTAAATTAAAATTAATAAATCTGAACTTGTTTAACAAGAACATGACACCTAGCGAATGAACAAATTGAATAAACGTACAAAATTTGTGAAGTTTGCAAAATTAAACTAATTTTAGCAAGACAAATCATTGAAGAAAACTTCCTATTTTTTCCGTTTAAAAATAGATAAAAATATATATATTAAAAAGCATTGAAAGCACACATATATAATTCATTCATTATTTTGCTGCTATTTATTTATCTTTTTCTCGTATTATAGATATATAAAAGTCCATATTCTTGTCTAAGAATCATATAGAAAATGACCAAACATAAGATATGGTTGTCCTAATGTTTTTGTTTTGTTTCTAAAAACCATTTTTTTCATATTGTATTATTATTATTATTATTATTATTATTATTATTATTATTATTATTATTATTATTATTATTATTATTATTGTGTGTCTACTTCATGCACCGACTAGCTTTTGCTTTTGATTCTGCTTTGCACACGTGTGGGAAGTGGGAAAGGAAACAATCCAATTTGTTTTCACAAAAATGGAAAGCCAATTTTAATCCAAATTGTTTTAAAAATGTTTACAAATATTAGTCATTTAATTGGGACCGCTGCCACCGTTTTCTTTATTAGTGTTATTATGGTCTGTATTTGGTATAAGTTTCTATCAAATATTAGAAAATAAATAAATAAAAACTTTATGATTTGAGACTCCACTTCGGCTATGGAATATAATTTTGTTGTTTTCTTGACTATTTCTTCTCCTCTTTATACAGTTTCTGTCTGTCCCCATCTTTGTTAATAAATGAAATTGAATTTTTGAAAAAAAAAATGACATTTTTTAGAAAAGAGCTTGTTTTGACAATTAATCAGCTTAGTTATCTATATAAATGTTTTAGATTGTTGAAGCCCATGGATTGAAATATGGGCTGAGCTTGGCCCAATTTACACATAAACCTGCCAAGGAATATTTCGAGCTTCCCTCCCTTTTTAGATGTCGTTTCATTTGTATATACTAGCATTGTTGTAATTCCACATAATTTTAAAATTACAATAATTGAAATGTTTGGCAACACTCTCATTTGTCACATGTATCCATGTTAATAATTTAATTTTTTTTTATTAAATAAAATTCGTATTAATTATTTGTTTTGATTGACAATTTATAAGGCCAGGAGCCTAGGACCAACCAAATATAAGGCCCTACAGATTTAATAGATGATTAAAATCATTTTGATAATTAATTAATTAAATAAAATGTTCGATTCATATGAGTCACATTTATTCTTGAATAGAATCTTATCTATTAAACCCTTTTAATATAAACTTTCAAATTAACTTTTCTAATAAAGTAAAAACCCCTGTTTTGTCCCATATCTGCCCATTTTCAAACTCTCCAAACAAACCCTAAACTCCTACTCTTAATTCTCTCAAATCCCAAATCTCAATTAACTCAATTTATTCCAAATTTTTAAAATTTTTATTTTTCCTAAAATCTAAATCTCATTTTATCTAATTTATTCCTAATTCTTGTTCTCAAATAAAAATTTTCTAATTACCTAATTCTCTCATCACTACTGACACACACATATGTATATTTTTTATTTTACCTTGAAATGACATTGTTTTCCCAGCAGAGATAAATGGAACTTGTAAATTTGACATTATCCCACATGGGCTGGGTACAAAAGAAGGCTAACCACGTAGCTCAATAAATAAGGAATGTGAAGGACCCTAAAACATACTTACCTGGACGGGGTCAATGGGCGATCACGAAGGCCCATGGCCTAGGCTGGTGACCTCCATTGCACTGGGGAGGAGCATCTGCCTAAGGTCTGCCCAGTGTGGCAGAGCCTACGTCATAATTTGTGGTCGTGGGGGCTTGCGTACGCGCGGCCCCTTAACAAATAATCAACAAAAGCCTTATTTATGTCACGGGGATTAAAATGATAATGAAAAATCAAGGCTGGCTTAGTTGAACGTGTAAAGGGCGATCGACCCAGGCTCATGTATTGACGTAAGTGTCGAAAATAATAAGACAATTTTGGAACTTAACAATAACAGAAAACATCAAATTATATTTACATATGCTGATCCCCAAGAGTTGATCAAACCTAATCGCTTTCTTGCTAAATTCCAGATTTTCCCGGGTGCAATATCTATATATATATATATATATATATATATATATATAGAGAGAGAGAGAGAGAGAGAGAGAGAGAGAGAGAGAGAGAGAGAGAGTATATATTTTTGTGTTTTCGTACGTTCTCTTGTGCATGCATGAGCTTTCTAACATCATTCCCAGATTTTGTTGTGTACATGCCTCTAATCTGGCAGTCGTATATATGATATATTAGTATCAATGGCGAAAGACGAGGAGAAACGAGTTGCTGTAAAAGATAGGAAGGAGAAGGTTGAAGAGTTTTATTCTGAATATGAACGTCTGCATGGTGGCAATTAATAATGGTAAAGGAAGCGCATAGCATTTATAGTTAAATAATTACATTACCATTCAAAGAGATCATGAAAAACAAGAAAAGTTTCATTGAGAAAAGTTTGCCATGCTAGCTGCTCGCTCTACAACCACTCTTCTCTTTTCTTGTGTTTCTTTTAACAGTTCTATTTTTTGTTTGTTTGGATGTTTTCTTTTTAAGAATTTGTTCCAATTTTTAAATTAATTTATTGTTTAATTCAGTTCCATTTCAGCATTTTTTTTTTTTACCTGATTCTTTGCTAGCTGTGGTTTATAACAATAATTTTCAGAAATTGTATGGAGCAATTTTGACAGTAAAATTTGTTGATTTTCCTATTTATAAAATAAAAAATGAGGATGAGTACACGAGCAATAGCCAATATGATATAACATGATATAATTTTAATCCTAATTCTGATAATTTTATTTTTTTTTCTTGTTATTTTTAGACAATAAAAATTATTAGATAAATGCCAACAATTGAAGTGAAAGTTAAAGTTAATTTATTAAATATTATACATTTTGTTATTATTACGCGTCTACTTAATTTTAAATTACAGTAATAAAATATTTAATAAAACCTTAATATTTATTTATTCTATCACCACAATCTGAACAGTATAGTTATACACTTCAATATTTATTTGAAATCAATGTTAATAAAAATAAAATCAACACTAATTACTTGGTTTAATGCATGAGCGGCTCAAGATGAGGACGCCGTTCAAAGATAATGCCCTAGCCTAGCCCTACCTACTTCATTAGAAGTGTATATTGATAACACTTAAATGTTCAATGACTCACATCCAAACAATTTTATTCTTAGGATAAATCAATTATTATAGCTTTTTAAATTGGATAACATAAGGAAACCATTTAACAAACAATTAAAAATCTATTAAATTAAATTAAGTAGTTACTCATTTTATCATCCATTGCAATAGAATACCCGATATTTATCATATAATGCTATCAAACTTAACGTATATTTTTTTTGTTGATTCCAACAATTTAATTAGATAGGACAACAAAAAAAAGATTGCTGAATTTGCGAAGCTTCAATTATCCCTTTTTCTCCATTATTTGGTGTCAAGATACAGGTAATATATCAACACAGTACATAAACCAAATCTTAATTAATTAAACAATCTTTTTTTTTACATATATATATATATATATGCACTTCTTGATTTTAATTGTCATTACTGTGAGGTGGTCTGTGACCAAAGGAGGGGACTTCATTCGGAAGCCCAAGCTTTCTTTTCCCAATGGACTGCTCATTCAAATTTCAGAAAAATAATGGTGATCGTTAAGTACTAGAAAAAGAGAAAATTTTAAACAAAATCGACCAACCACATCCACCGGATCACCATTCAATTTATGATTAAAATAAAATAGTTATATTTATTATGTCTTACAACTACGTACTTAAATAAATTTCTTTATGGGGTTGATGTGTAATTATAAAAGCTTGTAATAAAAATATTTAGTAGAAATTTCAAAATCATTTTATTTATTTAAAATATAATACTCAAATCCATAACCGTTGTGAGTTATCCAATAAATTTACTTAAAATTGTGAAATATACTCAAAAGTAAAACAAACACAACGCAAATGTCATGTCCTCTAGCTCTAATACTGATTTATAGACTTAAATCCAACCACCCGCCCCGGCCCACTTTTCTTTTCTGGCCCAAGTTCAATAATCCTATTAATTATTATGCTTTTTATTTCGTGGATTAGGACGATTATAAATAAAAGCCCAAAGGGGTGCACTCAATATTGTCCCCGGCAAAGCAAAACAAATGAAACGAAGGTCAATCCGTCTTTTGCGCTTACCATTTCAACCAACCAGCAAAAAGCAACCACGTGTTGGTGCCCCATTGGTCTCAGAACCCACGCTCCCGCTCTATACATGCTTAGCAACCAATTCATAACGGTCTCCTCTACGTTTCCGAATGACCGACCCTTTTTTCTTCAAACTCCCCCCATTTTCCCGCTCTATACAGAGAAACGCCTAAGTGTACAGAAAATTAAAGTGGATAGAGAACACAAGAAAATTTCAGAGAATGGCGGGAGATGCAGCAGTGGCAGTGGTGGCAGCAGCAGCAGCAGCAACAGCAACCACAACAACAGCAACAACTGGAAGCACCGAGGCTCAGAAGAAGAACAGGATCCAAGTCTCTAATACCAAGAAACCACTCTTCTTCTATGTTAATCTTGCTAAAGTATACCCTTTTTCATCTGGGTATTTTTTATTTTTATTTATTTGAAGATTCTATGAAGCTCTTGATCAGTTTCATTTTGATGTCCATGTTACACGGACTTCTTCAAATCAAACATGATTTTGATCTCATAATTTATTGATTGTTCTATATTTTACTAGGAGTTGTATTGGAATTTTTTTTTAATTTTGAATAATCTTTAAAAAAAATTTATTGAGATTATGGAGATAGATCTGTCATCAACAGATACTACGAGAATTTTGCAATAAGCAATAGATTATTGCGGGTGTGTGATTATGTATAAATTGCAACTGGGAGAACTGTATGAAATTTCTACATAACCTGATTGTTGCAATGTCTTAATCTTTTGATGCAGAGGTACATACAGCAGCACAATGAGGTTGAACTTTCGGCGCTGGGAATGGGTATATTTCCTCAAAATTACCCCTCATATATTTGTCATACCACATACTTACATTGCTTCTACTAGCTTCTAGCCGTTTGGTTACTGAAAAATTAATGAGTAGAACATATGTTTGTCACTTCACATACTTGCATTGCTTATATTAGCTTCCAGCTGTTTGGCTACTGAGAAATTAATGAGCAGAATTAGGTTCTCAGTACTTGTTCTATGGTTTCTATCTTTTTCCCGCATCAATTACAAAATGGATTCCTATTGAATTTCATTAACTCCTTTCGATTAGTTACAAGTTTTTGAACTAGATACAGTAGTCTGGAGATGCGATCTAATTGGTGATCAGCATATAGCAACTGGTAAATCACCATGTTTTATTTTAATTTTTTATTGTTATGGAATGAATATAGTAATTAAGTCATGCTCTCTCATGAACATCATTAGTGTATGTCTCTTAAGTAGAAAAGCTAAGCAGTAATTAGGTTTTTCTTTATAATGGTGAGCGGTGAAATTGCAACTTAGAGACCAATTGAAACTTAATTCACCTTAGTTGGCTTTGAATGCACCTTTCTAATATTACTGATTTAAAGTGCTATGGAAGAATTTAGGGCATCTAGTATTGGTGCCCTGACCTAATAGTACCAAAAAAAAGGAAACAAAAGAGAAGATTCTCTAAGCTTAATCTTTGAAGGCAAATATAAATGTGATTGCTAAATTATGAGTTGAAACTTCCCAGGATTGATATAGCTCTAATGGCAAGTTTGATTGGCTATGATTTTTGCTTGCAATTGTGTTAGACCTAATTGATATAGCTCCAAATTATGAGTTGAAACACCTACAAAATTCAGAAAAAGTAAACAGTTAATCCTACATGTCTCTTGTTTATGTCATTCTATCTGCTTAAAAAAAAAAAAAACTTGAATGGATAAGCCTAAAGGTAAACTTTCTGTTCCTATTTTCTTCATCTTCTTGTTATTTCTACTTTCAATGATGCTACGAAAAAAAAGAAAAAGTTAAAAAGGAAGGAGGACCTATTATCATTCTCTACCTTCCATTTAATATGCTTTTAGTAGTTGATAAGTGTATCTTATATTTTCTATGCAGCAATCACTACTGTTGTCACAATCGCTGAGATCTTGAAGAACAATGGACTGGCTACTGAGAAGAGTGAGCATCTACCCTTCCTAATTCTAAGCATTGTCTTTTTGACGAGAGGATAACTGGCTTAATAAATTTGCCTGATGCATTAAACAGAAGTCTTGACATCTACTGTTGGCATGAAAGATGAAAACAAAGGGCGATTCATTCAAAAGGCCAAGGTGGGTTTCTGGTTCATTATAGGTGCAAATATACTAATGAAGTAAAGTTTCTGATAATTATGTTCTATAAATGGTAATTTATTTGCTTTATCTTTTGGCTTCTAGATTGAAATTGTGTTGGGGAAATCTGAAAAATTTGACTCTCTGATGACTGCTCCTGCTCCAGCTCCAGAGGCTGCTGGTAAAGAGAAAGATTGACAAGATAGACTGGACAGATGTGATGTTCCCTTGTTGTAGTTCTATTCACATTGTTTCTACAGTATGCAAAAGTAGTGATAACTAGGAGGTTCGGTAGGTGCTTTCTTTCATAAATTCTGCTATGTTGGAGTATTCAAAAGAGTAGAGAGGAAGTACTTTGAATTGACGTGGCATCATGGGGCAGTGGCATTTCTGTGCTTCCCTCTGTTTACATCCTTTCACAGAGTTGTAGAGATCATCTCTGTTATCATATCTTTTATTGTTCAACTTTGTATGGTTCAGCCTATTGCACAGTAATGATGACATTTGAATGGCTAATTGGAAAGAAATGTTGCTGATTTTCTTGCTTGATTTGTGAGAGCTAGGTTATTTTTGGTGATTTGTTGCAAGTGTGCATGATGTTTCACTCTAGTGCTGATAAGATTGCTATTTTGAATTGCTGGACTAATCTTTTTCATAGACCAGAACTCACTGCACCAACCAACCCAACCTCCCACTTTTATGCATAAGATTTAAGTATTCCAGTGGTCCTCAGCTTGAAGTGACCTGCAATTCGCTTCCTTTTCAGCAATACACAAACTGTGTACGTTAATGCATATACCTATTTTTGTTTACAAATCAATCTTGCTATTCTTCTCAAATTCAAGTTCTAGGCTATCGATTGTATTAAGCGATAAGGAGTGAGTGGAATGACTGTTTTAGCTATTAACCAATACCATATAAATTAGATACCTTTAGTAATAAGTAATTCATTATCAAGATAAAGTAATATTTATCTTTCTGACTTTGGTGAAAAAGTAAAATTTATTGTAGTGACAGCTCAAAGTTATTGTTTTTCCATTACACAGAATCTCTTCTATCTGTTGTCAGATTTATCTATTGATAGACATAGGATCTTATTTATGATGACACCAACACAAAGCACATGCTGCCAAGAGTTTGTCATTAAAGGGAACTATTTCTAGGAAAGTTGGTGTTACGTGTACCTGCATTAAGACAAAATATTGCATTATCTCAGAATTTTACCATTGGGTCTAAGCAATTTATTGAATCCACCACACAATAACAGGGGATTATAGGGAGGAAAATCTGGGTGAGGCTTCAGAAACCAGATTCAACTCTCGCCTACAGTCTTAAAGCGGCATAAATGTAGTAACATGCGTAACATTTTATCTTGAATGAGGACACATGCGTCATTTATGCATTCACTCTGAATAATGTCATATAAGTTGGTATGTGGACATTAACTTGCAGACCAAATTTCCATCTGTCATTTTCCAGCAAGAAACCCGGGCAAAGCTCTAGATTATTTAGTTTTCAAAGCCTTTTCCAGACCACAGTTTTCCATAAGCCATCTCTTTCTTCAATCTATCAGAGTTTTGTGAAAGATGGTTTTCTGGGATTTCTTTAGGTATGGCAAGATCCTAATTTTGACTATTGTATGTTCATCATGTTTTCATTTGCTTAATAGTGAAAATAATATATATGTGTGTGGAAATTATAGCATCTCGTCTTTTTGCCTATAAGATGTCTTAAGTTCTCTCTTTTGTCTCTTTTGTCTCTTCTGTCGGATTGGAAACTATAGTATGCTATGCTTCCTTTACTCTAGCTTAGTTTTTACTGTTATTAATGGTATTAAACTTATTTCTAATTTGTACTTAACATTCACTTGAAAGTCACAGCTGGATAACGGATAATTTTTCCAAATTAACTTGTTTGTTTTAAAAATTTGACATGTTAATCCCCAATTGCTTCTCCATATATATATGGACTTAGAGGTTCTTTATGCAGTGTATTTCCACATTAGAACAGTGATCAGAAATTACACAACATAGTTCTGGCATGTATGGCTTACATCTGTACGGAAATTGTATGCTTTATAACAATTTTAATAGTTTTATTTGTTTGTTGCCTATGTTTTAAATTTACCAGTTGGATAACTATCTTCTACATGCTTGAAATGTTTTTTAGACATGTAACCCTGAAATTAAATTGTGAAGAACTATTCTGAAGGTTGTGTAATTATCATGAGAAATTTTCAGTGTCTGAGCATCTGCAGGAACCAATGTTTACGGATGTCTCACATACTGTTTAGCTGTTTTGCTGCCTAATCTCCAGCCCTGAATAGCAAGAATCTTCTAATCTTGTAAAGAATCTAAACTTTAGACCTTCCACATACATCCATACAAGGCATTGTACCAGTGGACAGATTTTATCAGCTTCAATAGTAAATTGTTTCTGACATAAAATGAACTGTTGCTATTCTTGAGTATTTGTAAACTCATCAGACGATTTAACATGTTAAAACTGATAATTGAATACTAGAGTTACAAGTGAGATATCCTGTTACAGAGTTCAACAAAGAAGTGCCTTTCTATGATCCTCTTTTACCCATTTTGTTGTTGTTGGTTCACTGATGAAATTGAAGCTTCACTCTCTTGTACATATTTAGCAAGAAAGAACTCTTCAATGTATTATGTGACATCAGAAATTTCCACAGGTGCAATCTGTATGAACTCATTGCTTTCAAGTGAATTAAAACTTAAAAAACTCCTCAGCACATGTATAAGCGTTTGATTTAAAAGTAAAAAGCAGAAGCGCCTATCACTTGTTAAATTCTATCTGGGAGCTCTATGATTTGCACAGCAACTGGGTGGTGTGTCCAAAAATTATTTTTAGGTTATGTTCGGAACTGTGAAGTATTATGACTTAAGGGAATAAATTATATAAGTGAATGAATAATTGATAAATAGAAACTTAAGGGAAAATCCAAAAAATTATAAGTATACCCTTGACTGCTAATTGTGATCTTGTGCCGGAATGGAATGTTGTCCTTAAGCACTTGCAAAGCACTTTCAAATAGCTCCTAAGCGAGGTTTCATATTAAAAGCCCAAGAGGCATCAAAACGCTAAACCCTAATCCATAGTCAGGATTGATCCACCTACCTTAGAGACCATACATACATGTTAATTGTTAACCCGTATCTTATCCACCTACCTCGATAAACTTACCCAAAAAGAAGGGGCACGTTTGTAATAAAAAACTGAATAAGGGGTCACTTTGTAAACTAAATCAAAAACCAAATAATTCGGATAATAATTTCACTTCACAAATCCCTTCGCCCGTCGTGTGTTTTTACTCCTCTCGCACAAAACCTACAATCCAGACCGAAAAACTAAAAGAATACCAAAGATATTTTCCTGCGGAAGTCACAACTGGAAATCTCTTAGACCCACAGGTTTTGCTGTACTTGTGGTAGCTCTTCTCATAAACAATTGTAAGTATTTGCTTTCGCATTTTTAGGGTTTACTACACTGGGTTCTGTCGTTGTTGTGTATAGTTTTGAAGTTCTTTGGGTATTTTCAGTATTTTTTGGTTGACCCATTAATGGTTTCTTTTTCTTGTGATGATATCATTACTTATTTATTCATTATGAAAATGTGTTTGTAGTTTTAGGGTTTATAGGCTTGTCTGCTGGTTGTTATGTTATCGTCTAATATTCTTGACCTTTTTTAATTTCTTTTGTGATTTTCCTTTTTCTTTTGACCCAGTAATGGGTTCTTGCTGTTTCAAGTTTGTATGATTATTTTTCATCTTAAGAAGTTTTGAGCTGGTGTACTTAGGGTTTTTCGTTAGTGTTGGAAGTGATAGTGTAACAATAGTTATACTCTCTCTTGTTGGATTGTTATTAGATTTTAGTTTTGTGTGACGTTGTACATGTCGTAGTTTCTTAAGTTAGAAGAAGTCTGAGTGAAGTGAACAACATACAGTTGAAATTTAGACTTCAGTTAGAGTTCCTGGTTATGCCAATGATAGTAATAAGAAAAACATTGAGGCTTGAGTTTATTAGAATAACCTTATCGAATGAAACTGTTGTTTGAATTGGGCATATATATATTTTTTCGATAAATGACCAGGAAAATTAAATAGGCTGAGTTCAAATGTATTATTATTCATTATACTGTTTGTTTATTGAATAATTTTTATCAATTTATGTTTTGTTCAGTGGGAAAATTATGGCTGAAGTTGATCGAGGCTTTGTTGAACATGATGAGAATCATGATGGGGAACAATTACCTGAGAATCAAGTTCCTGAGAATCAAGTTCCTGAGTATCAAGTACCTGAGTATGAAGTATCCCAGGATCATGTGCCTGAGGGTCAAGTAATTGAGGAACAAGTAATTGAGGAACAAGTAACTGAGGGTCAAGTAATTGAGGAACAAGTAACTGAGGATCAAGTAATTGAGGAACAAGTAACTGAGGATCAAGCAGCTGAGGACTCTCAGCCTCAAGAAAAACAAGAAAATGAAGGAAATTTAGCAGTTGGAGGGAGTGAAAAAAGGTGGCCTGGATGGCCTGGAGAGAGTGTGTTCCGGATGTTGGTTCCTGCACAAAAGGTTGGCAGTATAATTGGTCGCAAAGGGGAATTTATTAAGAAAATAGTGGAGGAGACGAGAGCTCGGATTAAGATTCTTGATGGTCCTCCAGGCACAACAGAAAGAGCTGTAAGTTTCTTCACCATATTAATTTTCTTCGTTCAGTTTACATGGAAATAGAAGATATCTTATTAGCTAGGCCGGTTTTTTTTAATAGTTTGTTGTCTGACACCCTCAGTCCATGAGGGAACTGCTACTACTATATGGGATTTTCTACTTTTGACAATCAAAGCATAGTTATCAATTTCTAGATGTTGCAATGAAATTATTTTGTGTTCTGGGCTAGCTGAGCATCAATAGTCATTGCAAGATGGCTGGAAGAGATTTTTGAAACTTTTTTTTTTGAAAAATCTTTTTTAACTTCCCCTGTAAACAACTTATTTTTATTTTATTGCCTTTTGAATCTCGTTGAAATCTTGTAATGGTGGCTGTCCCTTGGTTTGACCTTTTATGTGAATATGAGATAGCATGCACCTAGAATTTATATCATGTAGTACTGCATTGATGTAGAAATGATTTGAATGAACATCATGAGAAATGAGAAGGGAAGCTAATCAAATTTTATAAGATCTCTCGTAACTGCAAAAACTCCTTGGAATGCAGTAAGTTTATTATGAAATGTTTATGACTAGTAAATAGAATGGAAATATAAAGTAATGCCACCGAATGAATATCATATTTTTAAAGATAAAAGCTTTCACACTTAAATTTCTAATCCAAATAAAAAATTAAAGAAAGAAAAGGAAAATTAAATAGTCTTCCATCGAGAAATAGAGAGGAAAAAAGTGTATTATTAATCAGTGGATATTAGATTAAAAGCCTTTCATCCAATTACAAAGATGTTTGGTGGTTAGGTGAGTTAAAATACCCATTCTGCCCATATTTTAGAAATTGATTTATACGTTGACTAGTAGCCTGGATAGATGTCAGGATGGAGGTTGTTCTGCGGCAAATTAATTCTATTATTATAGAACATTTTGCAATTTCTCTTGAAATAAGAAAAGATGGAGAATGTTAGTTATTGAGATAAAACCCAACATCAGACAGTCTTAAAAAAATGTGTAATTAATGAAGAGGACAAGAAGGAAGTGGCTTCTGTGATCAGTAGCAATCCGTAAAAGAAGATTACAGTTCCCTTTACTGCAATAACAAACATCAGTCTGTGCAGGTTCTGTCCGCTACTTTTTAAGGCAAGAAATCAAAATAAGATTCCAAATTTGAAGGACCAAAGATCCAGATTGCAGGGATCAGCATTGAGCATTACAAAGTGCTGAAAAGTTGAGTTGAATAAATATGAACAACCGTACCAAGAAGCTCTGCATTCTCTCTGGTAACTTCAGAACCTGGATGATTGATGTGTTGCCGCAGATTGTAAAAACGACAAAGGAACCTACTCTAATAAGCTCTAAAATGACACATAAGATTACTATTAATTTTAAAATTGCTTTGTTAGATGGCCTACTTATTTTAAATTAATCAACCCTTAAAAATTACCCAATTTACTAAAGCACCGATATTGAGAGACATACAGAAACTTGTGTGTGCAATTTGTGTTCTTTTTTCCTAGTAGAATTTCAAAGCTCAGTTCATCAGCATCAAGACGCTATAACTCATTTAGAGATGACCATGTGAACTAGGATTTAATTTGTTAATAAAGTATAACAGGCCTCCATGAGGTTGGTAAGTTGATTATTTAAGTTAGAAAATTAATGGTAATTATTCACATTGTCGCAGCAAGTTCTTATTTTGTTCAGTGGTGATATTAACTTGATAGAGTGAAGGAAACCTCTGACTTGATATCAAGTTTGCCAAGGTGCATATGCATTATCTTTGCAGACTAACTTGATTGGCAGCAAGTTCTTGCTCCAAAGAATTAAATGTTCATAGCAAAATCTTGGCCATTATTGGTTACAATTATGTGAATTGCTTCTAATATATTTCTTTTGTTCTTTAAAAAACTTGATACATGCAATAATGAAAATCAAGTATTGAAACTGCAGAAATCTGTAAAATATGTGTCCAGCCTTTATTATGCGTCTGATTAATGGTCCAATTAATGGTGCAACAACGCTTGTTAAGTTTACACTGTAGGCTAAAGGAGAAGTAGTTCTGGTAGTGTTTGAAAATTAATGGGACTGAAACTCATGAAATTCCATAGAAGAGAAGGTCCATTTGGTCGTAGTCACAGCAATAAGCCATTGAGGAGTTAATTATTGAGACATAATGGCTCAACAAACAAAATTTTTAGATGATTTTTAAGCATAGAAGAAATGGAGTCTTACGTGTTGTGTCCTAAGTTTTCCTTCTAATTGATTATTTTTTGTTTACGCAAGCTAAGAATTTGCATCACCCAACTTTTTTCTTTTCTCATTTTTGTTTCCTGTTTTATGTATGTTTATAGGCATAAACCTAGTATTTTAGTTGCTTTCATCATCTTACTGTTTGTTGACTATGAATAGGTGATGATATCTGCCAAGGAGGAACCTGATTCTTCTCTTCCTCCTGCTATGGACGGCCTTTTGAGGGTGCACAAACGCATTGTTGATGGTTTGGAGGGTGATTCTTCTCATGCTCCATCTGCAATTGGAGGCAAGGTCTCGACAAGGCTGCTAGTCCCAGCTTCACAAGCTGGAAGTTTGATTGGTAAACAAGGAGGAACTGTCAAATCTATTCAAGAATCATCTAGTTGTATAGTTAGAGTTCTTGGAGCAGGTATTTGACTACTTCATTTTTGCTTCTGACTCTGATTACTTGTGGAGTTCTCTTTTGCCATCTTGCTGCATTATATTCCTTTTAATTTTCTCAATGTGCTGTAAAATGTCTCTCTTACATTTATAAGAATGATCTTATTGTGTGAGTCATTTCCGAGAGGCTCAAGGCTTGGTTATTATATATATGTTTTCTAGATGTGGCTTCTGTTCTTTGCGGTGCCCTGTAAACCATCACTGGTTACATCTAATCAGTCTACCACTGTTGTTACATTCAAAATTAAGGTTATGATGAATCCACTAGCTCATCCTAGGATTTCTTATACCTTATTAACAATTGTTGCTACCTCAGTTATATTCTTGTTTTAATGACCTCATTTGATTGTCTTTTTTTTTTGAATAATTTCATTATAAGTTTCTGTTGCTTTACGTATTGTCAATTGCTCGCTGCATTATATTTTCATATTTCTTACTTGTTGAACCGAATTGCTGCAGAAGACCTGCCAGTGTTTGCTCTTCAAGATGATAGGGTTGTTGAAGTGGTAGGAGATCCATCTGGTGTTCACAAAGCTGTGGAGCTAATTGCATCTCATCTTAGGAAGTTTTTGGTTGACCGCAGTATAATACCCTTATTTGAAATGCATGTAAGTGTGCTTTTATGATAACCGCTCTGTAGTAAATAACAACATCCCTTTATCACGAATAAACTTAATGAAATGCGGACTTGCAATCATTTTGGACCAGATGCAAATGCCCAATCCTCAAATGGAGCACATGCCTCCTCAGTCCTGGGGTCCACCTCAGGGTCTTCCTCCAAATGCTAGTGGAGGCCCTGGTTTTGGACATAATCCTCAGTACATGCCACCTCCACGGCAAGCTGACAATTACTATCCTCCTGCTGACTTGCCTCCTCCTATGGAGAAACAACCTCACCAGGGCATATCTGCTTATGGAAGAGAGGCGCCCATTAGTGTCCATGGATCCTCAAATGCCCAGTCAGCACCATCAATGATAACACAGGTTGTTTTTCATGTTTTTTCTTTTTATAAACACTGGACAATAAATCTATTGAATATTTCTGTCTTAGCTTTTGTTCTTATTGTTACTGAGAATAAACCTGCTAAAGAGAATCAGGATCCTTGTTAGATCAGAGAAAGGCCTTTTGTCTCAAATTTTATATTATGGCAAGAAACTTAGTTACCCTTGGGTGGCTTGAGTAAAACCTCAAACAAGACCCTGCAAGCCAAAATAGATAAGGAAGGCCAAGAACAACTGATAACCAGATAAGCTTATGCCAGCTTACATCAAGAGGTTATGGATAGTTGAACTTATGCCTCTTTTGCTCAGGAAATGTGGTCCCTTGGCTTGTCATGACCCCTAAGGAATGTACATGCCATGCTAAGTATTCAAAGAATTTCAGTAACTAAAATAAAGAATATGATGTCAAGCATATGAAATTTATTACTTATTAGCATTTTCTTCTTCTGAAGATTATGTATTAAACAAAATGGATGTGATTGTAATGCTTATCCTATGCCAGTAATTCAGATTAGGCTTGTTCCGTGTTATGTACAATTCCATTGGAATAATTGTGTGGCCGTATTTGTTAGGGCTGACTTAAGGCTTCAAAAAGGCATACACATCAACTTCAAGAATAAAAGTATCATATCCATATAATTCTTCGTGGTCTTAAGGTTTTTTGACTCAAGTAGTTTATGCCATGTTGCACACTCAATACTGCCTGGATGAAAACTCTCATTGTCTTCAGATGCTGTTTATGTACTTGTAATATTGGGCCAATGCAGTAAACTGTTTCTTCTAACATTTCCAGGCTCCTCAATGGTAGTTTCATGTCATTTTTCAGGTCACTCAGCAAATGCAAATTCCACTGTCTTATGCTGATGCTGTTATCGGTACAGCTGGTGCAAGTATAAGCTATATTCGACGTTCTAGTGGGGCAACTGTGACTATACAAGAGACCAGAGGTGTTCCTGGGGAGATGACAGTTGAAATCAGCGGAACTGCTTCACAAGTCCAAACTGCTCAGCAGCTAATTCAGGCAATGTTCCTTGTCTTGGATTTGATCTTATTTTACTATTTTCATTTCTCTTACAAGATATTCCTCTTTTCATGTGCTTTACTTAAATGTTTAATCTGCTGGCCCTGTGTAGTATGTTGTGTGTGTATTGTCACTTTAGAATGCATCTATGACATGCCCATCGTAATTTTAATTTTCATCAGCCTCAAGAATTCTTTATCCAGCGATACATTTTACTTTTGCTAGTTTTGGAATGGGAAGTCATGGTCAGTCTCTAGGCATGTTCACATCCATCTAGGTGTACCTTGTTGGACAAAGCATGAATGGCTATACTGCAGAATCAGAGTTCAAGAAATTTAAAACTACCCATGAGCTGCTCTGTAGTAGTTGTCTTGGTTTTCTGCACTTCACTTTCAAGCAACAGGAGGCTGAACATTTTGATCGGATATGGTCCTTGGGACTGAAGCACAATTTAACTCTCATTATGATCTCTATTTTCCTTCTTTTAGTTGTTGTTAAGTTGAATATCTTGCTTATTGAACTTCATTCTGCACGTTCTCTCTCCACCTCCCTTCCTCCCTCTCTTCCTCTATCTCCCTTGGCCTCTCCCTGACACATTGTTATGATATCGTATAGGGATTTGGATCTGTCAAAATTCTCTCTTTTTTCCCCTTTTCCCCTGGAGAGTAAATAAATCGGCAGAATATTTGTGACTGCTCCTATTCTTTTAGCTTTTGAAGGATTCTTTTGCACCTCTGTTGAATAGTAACCTGATAGAACTCTTTTTCTGTTCTGACTGCAGAATTTCATGGCTGAAGCTGCAGCTCCATCACAGGCACAGATGGGTGGATCTACTGACCAAGGTTATAATCCTTACGCTAGTCATGGTTCCATGTACGGATCACCCCCCTCCAATCCCGGACATGCAGGCCATGCTGGAGGTTACGGTTCAGTGTATGGCTCAAGCTACGGATACTAAGCAGTGCAGTCTGAGTCAGTTTTTCATAACTAAGATTATGAGATTTTTAGAAAAATTAGGTGGTGTATTACTTAAGATTTTGTTTGAAAAGTATGGTGATGTTGTACTCTCCGCATGCTGTGATTCTCTTTAGAACAAGCTAGTGGTGCTAGATTTTTGTGTGTGCATTAGGCTAGCCGTAGCGTTAAGCCATGGAACATTTTTTCGATTTTGATTGTTATTGTTCAGACTCTGGGTGGTGGTTTCTTATTACTATGTCATGTTATCCCAGCATATCACATTTTGTCCCTCTGTTCTTAGTTCTTAATAGAATGTTAATGACTATGATGACTGGCTGACCATGCTTGCAATGGGTCAAAGACACTTGGTGAGTGAATGAGTTTGTGGTGTGTGATATTTACAGTAATGTCTGGAATTGGATTGCGTGCTTGCTTGCTTGCTTTAAATTGGACCCCGCCCACTTCTTGATGTAGCGGATTTGCGTTTTAGCAGTCTTTCGAAAAATAACCCAAACGTGCGATGATCCGAAGAATTTTGTAAATTTCAGCTGCTTATCTAATCGTGGAATGAGAATTTTCATAAACATGACCAACAATAGTTATGAAGCAATTTATTAAAATTCTTAACATGATCTTAGTAGAATAATAAGAGTTCCATTATTAAAACTTTATTCTAGATTAAAATTCTTCACACTATTTTATTAGAATTTCACAGCTAAAAATTTTGTGCCAGAAATTTTTAATATTATCTTATTAGAATAATAAGAAAAAGAATTTCACTAGTTATCTAGCTTGCTTTATCTTGGTAGGTTAGGCTTAGTTTAATTGTTTGGTCTAATTCATAGTGTTGGTGTCTAATATTGTCCGCAATACTGTGACATTTTTAAGTAGAAATTTTATTAGGAAGCAATTGAAGATTAAAAATGTCAACAATAATTTGTTAGAATAATAAGAATTTCACCGATTATCTAACTTGCTTTGTCTTGGTAGGCCTAACTACTTGCCTTGCTTGGTAGGCCTGTTTTTCTTTATTTATTTTTTTTTTGGTCTAATTCATGGTGTTGACATCTAAGGGATATGATCACATTTTTTCTTTGAGATTTGTGATTGTATTACTTTGATGAAAACTAAGGAAATTATATTACTTATCTCCCTTATATCTATATTTAACCTTAGTTGACCGTTAGGTGTTAGAGTGGGTATGTAAAATATCATTATTTTGACATTTATTATTTTGTTTAAAAAAGAAAATATTACTTTCCCAAATCCTTATTGAGCGAAAGGGAAGTTTGAAAGAATTTATTTTTTCATAATTTTTTTAATCAATTTATTTAAATGCTTCATTTGAGGAACGCATATTGAAAAAAAAAATTATACTTCAAAATCAAGTTTTCAATTTTCCTATATTTTATTTTTTGGTTATTTTATTTACTTTGTACATTTGAATTAGCTAACACATACGACAAGTCAAAAATAAGTAATACAAAAAAAATAATTATTATTTTTTAATAAAAATAATTAATTAAGGGCATTTGAATAAATTTATCATTTAAAGTTAGTTAAATATAACAGTATTGAGGAGGTATGTGATACAATTTCCCCTTTTTTTTTTTTTTTCCTTTAAGTAATACAATCTCAAACTTTAGGGAGGAGTGTGATAATATCCCCACATCTAATAATATTAAGAATGTTGTGACATTCATGATTAGAAATTCTATTTTGAAGCGATTAAAGATTTAAAATCTCAACACTATGTTGTTAGCATAATAAGAATTCCACTAATTATCTTAGCTTGCTTCATCTTGGCTGTCAACAAAATTTTTTCAGAATACTAATCTATGTCTGAGTGCTTAGCGATATTCAACGCACTTCTGCCTCATTCTCTTATATCAGATTTTCAAGACTTGTTGTGCCAACTTGTTGCATGCGACATGAGTTAAAGAGTATGATAGTAGACCGATTTCTTTGGTCTAATTCATAGTGCCCACATCTAATAATATTCACATCACCCTATCACATTCATATATTATATCTTATTTACAACTCATCAATTGGAATGAAATTTCATGCACCAATAAATTTTATAAAATTAAATTAGTACTTGAAGTGAGTAAGCAGCAGCAGCATCCAAATTTTAATAAAATATCGTGATTCTCAAAATATTCTTAATAAATTTTAAAAATTCCATCCACCAACATAATAAGTACTTTTAATAACTGTTAGTGAAATAGTAACTGTTTTTCTAAAAACTGACAAAAAGAAAAATGTTAAGCATGTTAGCACTCCAAATCAAACTCTAAGATTCTCAAATAGGAGATTAGACGACAGTCTATTAAAATTTCATACTATACAAGTAGATTTTTTTATAAATTTGTAAACATCGCGTTTAGAAGGCAAATAAAATTGAGCAAAGATTGAAAGAGATACATAAAAATGGCGGGAGTATTAGCAGCACAACTAACATGCAGAACTATCAGAAGAGAAGAGAGCTGAATCCCAGAGATCACATCTGCGCTTATAGGTGGCTTGGAGTATATTCTCACCATGGTTAGTTGTCTTTTACTCCTTATAAAAAGCTAAGCTAATGTATCTTTTAGGTTAGCAAATCCTAGTTATTAATTGTGAGCACCTTGCTACCTTCTGTAAGACAGGTTTGCGCTTCAGCGTTCAGTCAATATTATTAAACGCCAACACTGCGTCCCATTGGGCTGGGCCTGGAGCCGGATATTGTTGGTGGCACAGAGGACAAATGCTATCGACTGATACCCCATTCTACATTCAGGATGGATGGAATGTGATAATTATAAAAATAAATATAAATAAGATATGGTTGAGGAGTATAATATTTATATAGAATATGATATAAATATAGATATTTTACCGTATTATTAAAATCACGTTATTTTATACTTCAAAATAATAATAATAATAATAAAAAAAAAAACAAATTCTAAGTTCCGTATGTATACATTCCACATGCATGTGATTTTAATCATTATTTTTTATCTTATTATCATTACTTTATTGATGTTGCTGTTAGTGGATATAATACATCATGCTGCACAATTTTTGGTGTTTATCGTTGAAATATTAAGTTATTGTTTGAAATCAGTATCACTCATGAACTATGCTTGAGTATTAAAAATACCAAAATAGACTAGATTCCATGCTAATGAGTATATGTGATTTTTTTTTTTTTCTTTTTGGATGAAATTGTTACTCTATATATAAAAGTACATCAACAATTTATCGAATTTAACGTGCCTTCTTCTTTATTAAAAATGTATGATTTGCAGATTAAAATTAAACCAGAAAGCCTAAATTTTCATTTTAATTTAATTAATTTGATTTAAAATTTGTGTATCATGATGTATTAATATAGTTTTACTAATAATATAATTTAATTAATTAACATGTTTTATTTATTAATTTGTAAAACATTGAAAATCAAATTATAAATTTAAATTTTTTAAAAATTTATTATTTTTATTAGAATACGAATAAATCCATTAAGATATTTAAATTAAATATAATATTGACAAAGGATATGGATACGACCTACCGTTGCCACCCCTGTACCTGGATAGCATAAGATGAAGCACTGTTACATCGAACATAACAAACCATGATAAACTGAAGGCTCAAATGAGTGGAGAAATATAACCACAGTAGTCATAGTTTGCTTCATCATGTAGTTTCGAGACTTCCCCAGAGAAAATAAAAATTTCACATTTGCGCTTGTCATAGTTGACATAGTTACTAATTTGATTCTAAGTATTTTCCTGGATTCCCACAACAATAGGTTGCGTATACTGTACGCAATAAGACCTGAGACACAACCAAAACATACAGCAATTTGGTTATAAATTCAGCCGAAGAAGTTGCTGAACTGCAGAAATCACTATTTGTGTATTGAAAGCTACAACCGTTAATGTCATTATCCATAACACTGCATTATTGAACTAAACACTCAATAAGGGATAACTGGTAAGGACCTAAATTCACAGTAATGTCTTCTCAAGGGAAATAAGTTATGCATTTACCTGAAATCTATGAACTAATAAGAAACTACAAGAACGATTATAACAGAAGAAGAATCCATTTGCATAGAAGGCACATACCCAGCTTTTAAAAACACTAGACTATCAATAGTCATATACTCAAATGGGAGCTGCACATGTTGTTCTAAAGTGACCTGTCTGATTGCAACGACTACAGTGCACAACTCGCTTTACTCGTCCTCTGTCTTCTGCTCGAACTCGTTTCTTTCGTGGTCGACCAGGTGGCCGCAGTGACTTAGGTGGGTGAATAACAACTTCAACAGCCTTACCTGCAGTTGGATCTCCCTCAGACAACTCTTTCCATAAACTCTTATCTGGAATGGGATGAATGGTTTGTGAATATGTCTTTCTATAGGTTGCTACAGTGAAACAACTCTCAGTAAACCGGTGGACATTCTGTCTGCAAGAGAGTAAAGCAGCCACGGCATGAGCACAAGGTAAACCGTACAGTTGCCATCCCCGACAAAGGCAGCATCGATTTCGAATGTCCACAATGTTTGTTCCCTCATGTGATATGACTTCGAATTCAGCTTCATTAGCACGAAGCACCTGGTAAGTGCGGGCCCGCTCTAGAGCCTCTGCAACACGCCTCTCAGCAGAAGGTACAAGTATTGATGTCCACTGCATACTGGTCTCTCGACGTTCATTGAACCAAGTCATGAGCTGCCTCCTAATGCATTCCATCATCTGTATAATAGGAAGACCAGAGGCTTCTAAAATCCAAGAATTTAATGATTCGACTATATTAGCTGTGAGATGACCAAATCTTGTTCCTTCAAAATAAGCTGTCGCCCACAACCGAGGGGGAATTCGTCGAATCCAGTAAGCTGCATCTTGAGATATCTCCTCAATCTCCAAAATTTTTGCTTCAAATTCAATTACAGTCAGAGCATGGGCAGCTTCCCACAAAAGGTTGACGAGAATTGTATTATTGAACTCCTTCCTAAAGCTTTCACTCAAATGACGCATGCAAAACCCATGAAAAGCTGTTGGAAAGTTTGCTTCTACTCCGTCTACAATGCCTTTCTGCCTGTCTGACAAAATCGTAAGCCTTGGCATGTTTTCAGTATTAATCTCAAGCAGATTATGCAGTTCAGAAAGAAACCACATCCAATTATCATCATTCTCCTCATCAACGACGCCAAATGCCAAAGGAAAGAGAGCACCATCCCCATCAAAACCAGTAGCAAGAAGCAATGTACCAAGATATTTGCTTTTCAAAAATGTCCTATCAAGCCCAAGGAGTGGCCGACAAGCATTCAGAAAACCATAAATTGATGCCTGGAATGATATAAAGAGACGCTGAAAACAATTATCTGCTGGGTTTCCATAAACAGATGCGATACTCCCTGGGTTTGTCCGTTTAACCTGTTCACAATATTGAGGAAGCAAGCGATAACCTTCTTCAAAGGACCCACGCATGGCAGCCATGATGCGCTCCTTGCCTCGCCAGGCTTGTTTGTAAGATAAGGTAATACCATGAACCCGGTGAATCTCTTCTAGTATCTCCTTTGGCTTATAATTAGGGTTCTCCCTGAGTCGTTGCTCCACAGAATTTGCTACCCACTGTACCGAGGCTTGCTGGTGGCCAAGATGAGAAATTCCTCCACATGTATGGTTTTCATGAATTGTCCTGATTGTGAAAGTTGGAACACCAGGGAGCTTTGCCGCATGTATTCGCCAGGGGCATCCCTCACTCGCACATTTGGCAGTAAATCGAGTCTTATCAGACTTTATGGTCTGCATTTCAAAGTGTAGGGCAATTGCAGTATCCCTCAATGCCCTGCGGCAGCTCTTAACATCTGGAAACTCTTGCCCCACTGTCAGCTCAAAAGCAGAATTTGGAGGAACAGTACGAGCCTGTATTACAGGAGAGCCACCAACCACTAGCTGCGATTGATGGACACTCAAATCATCGGCAGGTTCAATTGCCAATTCCTGGTGCTCATCCACTGCTAATTCAAGATTCTCATCCAGTTCTTGGTTCTCTGAAACAGCCAGTTCATTGTTATCTGATAAAGCTAACTCATGATTTTGAGCAGTAAGAGCCAACTCATGCTCACCATGTTCAGGTTTCCGATCCATAGCTAACTCATTCTCATGTCCATAACCATGACCATCATCCCCTTCTTGCACATGATTTTGTCCTAAACCCAAGTCGTGGTCATGAGGATGTCCTAGACCCAGCTCATGGTTTTGCTGTCCCATACCCAAATGATGCTCATGAGTTTGTCCCAATTCCAAATCATGGTTCTGGCCCAGACCCAAGTTATGATTATGGCCTAGTACCAACTGTTGGCTCTGCCCCATACCTAGATTGTGGCGTTGCCCAAGAATCAAATCATGGTTTGCCATTGAAGAAATCAATCACAATATATCACCACACCAGCTCAGCTGTCGGAAAGGAACTACAGATTTTGCAGGGATAATAAAAAACAGTGCTTTCAATTCAGACCATTTATGCCTGAAAAGTTATTAAGAAAATACTACTGTTAAATCAAAATTCATAGAAGTTATTTCAAACAGACCACTGATACGCAAAACCAAACATTTTCTGTTTGTGTGAGTAACCAAGCCAAACATGTCTCAAGAGAAAGAAAAATCCAAACAATACAAAAATATACAAAGAAAACAGGACAAGACAAACTGGCAAATCCAGACTACACACTCTGATTATTACTGTTGATTTTACTAATGCTATTACATATAACCTTTGAACCCTCAAGCCTCTGCAACAAACAATGAATATGGAATTAAAGACTTAGTTGACTGATTTCAGACAGACGGCTTGCAACTCAGCGGTTCTTAACATATAAACCTAACAGTTCTCATAAGATGCTAATCTTTCATTTATCAAATTTAGGAAGTCATAACCACAGAAGCATCTATTAATTTCCACAACTCTTGGCTAAATTAAGCGGGATTAAAAACAAAATATAAGAAAAAGATCATATTAAAGCCAAAATCAAACTGCCAAACAAAAGCAGTAAACACACTCCTAATTCTGGACATTAAATACTCCATGAGTAAAACCCAACTCCTAAATAACACCAAAAGGAACACTGAACAGCAATTCTTGAGCTACACTATTCAAACAACCAAACCATAATCATCAGTCAAAACCATCATAAAATTCAATAGAGAACCCGAGCATCGAATATGTCACAAAATAACCAAAACCCAAAAAACACAAACACTCCCGACAGTGTCAACAAAGGCGAAAATTACCTGAACTTATAGAAACCCTAATCGGAACACAAATCACATCCCCCGAAAACACACTGAAAGCAGACGAAACGAACAAAGAAACAAGCTGCGTAGCCAAAAAAACCGAGTATCAGAAACGACACACGGAAACGAGACCGAACGGGAGCGGGAGGTAGTTAGAAATTAGAGAATTAGGGTTTCAGCAGATTTGCAGTGATGAAGAAGAAGAAAGGAGAGGAATTTGAAAGATGGGGATAGAAAAAATTGGCGGGTAAATTGAAGGGAAAGAAAAAGAATGAAAGAGAAAGGGCAATCTATAGGGAAAGGGGTGAGATTGGTAATGGAGAATTACAGGGGCAGAAGAGGGAGAGTGGTGAGGGATGAGAAGGGAAATACAAGAACGAGGAGTTTTGGTTGTTTGAGAGAAAAAAGGGGTATTTATGTCATAAAATTGGTTTAGGGGTCTTTTTTTGGGTCGCTATTTTGGATTTACTGTTTTGGCCTTTTTTCTTAAAACAAAAAATACTTTGTTGATTGATAATGGGCCTAATTTTGTTTAAGTAATAATAAAAAAAAATGCACGAACTTTGGTGACTTATAAATCAAATGAAATACAAGGCAAAATGAAGAATGAATTTATATACTAGTTATTACATTGGGATATAAAGTCGGTTTCAAATTATGAAATATTCTCATTGTTTTAAATAAAATTCAAATACTAAATTCTGAATAAAAAATGCCATATCATTCTTTGCATTTAATTTTGAAAATATTCTGTTAATGTATAAAAGTATTGGAACTTAATCAATTTTTATTAATTCAATAGGTTTGTGATTTATAGTTATAGTTTTTTTCTTTGAAGGGAAGGATACTTATGTTGTGATATATAAAAAATAATTTTAAAATTTAAATATATCTCAATACATAAATTTTAATCATAATTTTTATTTGTAATGTTTAAATGTAAATATATGAAAGCATGTGATTTATCTAAGTAGATAAACTTTGTGCGTCAAAAATAAATATTTTAGCTCCTTAAGACAGTAAATAAGTACTTTTTACTTTTAGGTAGTCCATCTTGAAAAGTATTTTTCATGTTTTTTTTATTATTATTATTCGAATTGTTTATAATAGACAATATTTTTATTTAATAAAACATAAAAATTAAATATAATTATGCACTTAAATGTAAAAATACCATTGATTTAAAAAGTTATTTCACAAGTTATGCCAGTTACGAAATAGAATACCCATTAATCCAATCATAAAATTTCAAGAGTTTTTTAATACGACATTTTAAACATTTCACTATTTACTAAATGAATATTATATCATTTAAACAAAACAATAAAATTTCAAAATAATCTTCACACACAATTTTATAATAAATTAGAATTAAACTAATATATTATATTAAAATTTATTTTTTAATCCCATCCATATATTGGATAAGAAGCAACATGAAAATAAAAATAAAATTGTTTTACGATATATTTTTTAATTAATTTATATGATAGCCTTTAAAAGATACTACATCACGTTCTATCTAAATATAAAAAATAATATTTTTTGAAATTGATATCATACTTGAGAGTTAAGCCAAAGTGGAAAGCATGAATTTAAGAAGAGAGAATTAAAAATTATTTTTAATGAAATGATGGGCCTGGGATATTTATTATCATGGGCTTACACACTTTATCTAGAGGATGAATGACGAAGTCAACGCGGTTTGTTGGGGTTTGGATTTGGAAGGACGATGATGACGTCGTCATCAAGAAGAGAGGAAAGTTTCAGTTAGTTTAACGGTCAAATCATTCCCTCTCATTTCCCCGACACTTGACGTCATCACAACGCTCTTCAACTGAACTGACTCGAGTGTTGTTTATAACAGCCACCCACACCCGCCGCGGTCAATTTATTTTCATTGGTCCGCACCGTAAAACTCTACTCTAGAGGTCCATTTTCATTGGTCGGTGACTTAATTTCGTCACCGACAAGAACAACTTTTTATTGCATTGTAAGGTAAAAAAAAAAAAAAGGAAAAAGAAAACCATGCCTCTTGAGTATTGCCTTTGACCTTTGTAATTAATTTTTTGATAAATTACGTTAATAGAAATTAAATCCCTTAATTTAATAATTTTGATAAATAATCTTTTGCATAAACTTATCGTGTTTCCAATGATAAAATTGTAATGTCGCCCGATACTTTTTTAATTAATTTATTATTATAATTTTATTTATCAGATGCTATAAAATTGGGTTACATAGTCAATTATATTATAGGGTTCTTTACCAAAATATTTATATTTAAAATTTGAAATTTAAAATGATGGCGATAATTATCTTATTGAAAACTTTAAAAGTTAGGAATGGTTTTCAATGAATTTAATAATTTAGGGGATTCTTTTTTATTTTACAAATTGATGACTCCTAATCATATGAACTCGTACATGATATCATATTTAAGTAAATTATTAACAAATTATTAACTATTTTATTTTTTTACTTTCCATTAAAAGAACTATTTTTTTAGAAAAGAAAATAGTTTCACAGTTCATGTTAACTGGAATCCTAGCAGTTAATAGAACAGAAAGATTTCACCTCCAAAGTAATCTGCTTTTATTTTTCCTTTTTATCTTCAATTTTCTTTTCCGGGTGTTGTCTAACTTTCGGTAGGTGTCGTTTTCTCTTGTCAGCAGCCGACTTTTTGGCTTTTGTCTGTCGGCGTGTATCTCTATTTGTTTTTTCATAAAGTGAAAACTACGTGCACTCTCGTTGGTACATATATAACAAAAGAAAAGATAAAAAATTTGTTTTCGTTTGCTCAATCTCTCTCTTTGACAACTGGTACATGGCTAAGCTTTGATTTCGTGCTCTGGTTCTGAATACTCAAAGTCTCTTTTCTGTCCCGAGTTTGTCCTACATGAACAGGTCAGTTTTTATCTGTTTTTTCTTTTGAGTTTCATTGTTTGACTTGTTTATCATCCTTGATGTGATTGATCATTGGCTCTGATGATGATGTGGATTGGATGGAATTGTGATCGTTATTGATTCTGAGTAGAATACAGTTTATGATTTCTTGATTGTGTGAGCTTCTTCTTTAGATTTATGCCGGATTTTGGTGGGATGTTGATTCTGTATGGGAATCAATATGGCTGTCGTTTGTCATATTTGTCATGTTTTTAGGTGTTTTTATTTCCTGTAATGAGCTTGGCTTTTGTGGTCTTTCCTGTTCTGAGTTTAATCTTGTAACTTGTTGTTTTGGCAATATGCAAATGTTGAAATTGATGTTGATCTTGTACAAATTTTTATTTTATTCTTTTAAAACCCTTTTAATTTGAGTGTTATTTGATTAGCATCTTATTTGTTTGCTGCATATTGTCATGCAAGCGAATTAAGTGTATCTTTTCTCAAAATGACATTTGGTCTGCACTCCTCCGATTTTGAATCCATGGCAGATATCAAGCCAGTGGGATATTCTTTAGGAAATAAGTTTTGTTTTTTGTTTATCGGTTTTGTTTTATCAATTTTTGATCTAGGGTATATGTTCAAGTTTTATTGGAATTAATGTTGATGAGGAATGGGTGCATGTGTTAGAGGTTGTGCATATTAATTTGAGAATTGGATTTCTTGGCGTTTGATTCAACGAGATTTGGAACTTCCATGGGAAATGGGTCTAGGTTCATATTCATTTTTTGTTTAATTAGCTTTAGATAAAGTGCTTCTGTCTAGCTTTTATGGTTACTCATCATATCTGTTGGCTGAAGATTTATGTTCTATCAGATTGTATATACCTGTATTAAAGCTTGGATATCTAATTATGTATAGTAGTCAATGGTATTGATATGACAATCTGTTTCTCTCTTTTAAATTTGTTTAGCTTTTGTTGCAGCGTCTGTTTTTTGGGATGTTCCTAGAGGTGTTCACGGTTCTAATTTGTTCTGTTTGTTCAATGAAGGTTATGGTGTTGATCGCATCTCAATAATTGATATCATTTTGGGAGGATTTCCATTCTGTGTGTTCCAAGTAACTAATACTTCATTCCTGAGACTACTTAATTTTCTAGCTTATGGCTGCCAGCGGAAATTCATCTGTGAAACCACAGAAAATTCCCCAGGGTTTTGTTAGAGCTTTGGCATCAGCTGTTCTTGAATGGTTGCTGATACTTTTGTTGTTTGTTCATGCTATATTCTCATACTTAATCACCATATTTGCCCATTGTTGTGAATTGCAAACCCCTTGTCTACTATGCTCGAGACTTGACCATGTGTTGGGCAACAAAAAGTTTAAAAATTATTGGGATTTGATCTGTAGTAGTCATAAGTTGGAGATCTCATCCTTAGTTTTGTGTCACGCTCACAACAAACTCGTAGATGTCCATGGCATGTGTGAAAATTGCCTTCTTTCATATGCCACGATCAACAAGTCCAATGCTGAAACATACAGGTTATTGGTGGGTAAGGTGGGGGAGGATTCTAGCTTTAGTTTTGATGAGGATCCGTTGCTTGAAAGCTATAAAAGTAGTCAACCAAGTAGAAGACAGTGTTCTTGCTGCAATGAACCATGGATTGCAAGAGGGTTTACCAAAACATTGACACCGAGCAAAACCAAATCAACTGGGTCTGAGCCTGCCAAAGTTGATGTGCCTTTGTCAGATGCTGATGAACACAACCAGCATGACCCAGAGACAACTAAGAGACCATCAATAGTATTCAGAGCAAAAAATGGTGGGCTAGATCTGTCTCATGTAGGGTACACAGAGCTAAAGGTTACATCTGATAGTGAATCTGAAGTCGTTTTATCTGATGATGATGATGATGATGATGAAAGTGCTCAAATATGTGAAATTGATGGTCCTAAGGAAGATCCTGCAGCTCAATGTGTGCAGCCAGAGCCTCCCATTATTACCCTATCTCATGATTCAGCTCTAAAGAAATTGGTGGATCCTGTTTCTGCAGCCGAGCCTTCTTTCTCAGTGTCACAGGCAAATTCAGATATTTTTGAGCCCCATAGTGGCAAATCTGTGGCCTCTACTAATGCAGTTGCACATGGTTTGGAGGAACTTAACTGGGAACAAGCTGACGTCAAGGCTGATCCTTCTGCAGTTACTGAACTCATTTCCTTCAATGATGTACCTCCATCACCAAAGGCTGAGAAAACTTCTGTTTATGCATCAAATGAGAGCCAGTTTATTTCCATGGATGATGCCTCTCCATCATCAAATGCAGGGAAAAATCTTATGGATGTTTCGAAAGATAACAAGCTTATTTACCAAGACATCCTTCCATCATCAAACACCAGTGAATTTCCCATTTTTGTTTCCAAAGGGAGAGAGCTATGTTCTGTTGATGAGGTTCTTTTATCATCAAATGCCGATAAATCTTCTGTTGATATATCAGAGGAGTGCAAGCTCATTTCCCTAGATGATGGCACTGCATCAGTAAAGGATGAGAAAACTTCTATTGATGTATCAAATGAGAGTAAGCTTATTTCTGTTGATGATGTCCTTCTGTCATCAACTACAATGAAAACTTCTATGGATGTATCAAAAGAGACCCAGCTTATTTACCAAGACATCCCTCTGTCATCAAACTCCAGGGAATCTCCTGTTGATGTTTCCATGGAGAGAGAGCTTATTTTCCTTGATGAGGCCCGTCAACCATCACATGCAGTTCAAACTTCTGTTGATGTTTCAGAGGAGGGCAAGCTTGTTTCCATCCATGATACCACTCCATCCTCAAATGCAGGGGACAATCCTGCTGAAGTGTTGAGTGAAAGCAAAGAGATTTCCCTTGATCATGTCCTGCCATCTTCTAATGCAATGGTATCTTCTCCAGAACCACGAAATGAGAACAGTGAGTTCGAGCCTCTTTTTCTATTTTTTTGCTCTCTCTTTCTCTCTCTCTCTTAGAATTTGCACATCAGATAGGAAATGAAAGATTTTAGTATCTAAGATCCAAAAATTGTGTATATATTTTTCTTGTTGCATTTACAATGAGTATGTCATATCCTTCTCCCAGAATTTTCTGTAAATAAGGTCCTTTTTAGCTTCAAAAGGTAACCTCATTCTAGGATTCATGTACATAATCTGTTGAGGTCTTATCTTGATGTTTAAGATGCCCTCTGAAGAATTCCAAAAAGTGAAGTAAAGATTTCCAACCTGAATTTCAAATTTCAGACATATTCACGTATAAAACATGTAATAGAGTAGAACCATGGACCAAAGATATCCAATACAAAGATGATTTCTTTCTAGAATTGTTAATTCCACTTATCCTATGGTGAAAAAATTGAATTATTTCATTTACCGATGCTGTTAAAACACCTGAAATGCTATAGGCATTTACTATCATCTCATTTTTAACCATTTTTTCGTGTATCTAATGCTCTGCTCTGTAGGTGTTACAAGAAGTATTGAACTTGGGGAGACATCAATGTCTGTGTGTGAAGAAATTGGCAAAGCTGGAAGTGTGCCAAATGCATCAAATGAAACAGCCATCGAAAGAAACCCTGTTTCAAGTGATAATGGTTCGCAGGCATCCTATCTATTGGATCTCAGTGATGCTTATAAGGTAGCTGTTGGCAATAGAGGAAGACAATTGTCTGGACTTCTTGCAGAGCAATGGATTGGAAAAGATTCTTCGAGAGTTAGTGAAGATCTGAAACTCTTGTTATCACAACTATCTGCTGCTCGAGGGTTTGAGCAGTTAATGACAGATATGAGTCCTAAAGTTTCTGTAAATAGTGATGAATTGAAGACTTCTGAAACTTCTAGCATTAGTGGAATGCAAATACTTCAAAGAAAGATGTCACTTGAGAGAAATGAGTCTGGTTTTGAATCTCTGGATGGAAGCACTGTCAGTGAAATTGAAGGTGAAAGTGTGGTGGACCGGCTGAAACGACAGGTTGAGCATGATAAGAAATTATTGAGTGCTTTGTACAAGGAACTTGAGGAAGAAAGAAATGCCTCGACGGTTGCTGTAAATCAAGCAATGGCCATGATTACTAGACTGCAAGAGGAAAAGGCATCACTCCACATGGAAGCCTTGCAGAGCATAAGAATGATGGAAGAGCAAGCTGAGTATGATATGGAAGCACTGCAAAAAACAAATGACCTTCTAGCTGAGAAGGAGAAAGAGATCCAAGATCTAGAGGAAGAGCTTCTATTTTATAGAAAGAAGTTCCCAAATGAATCAATGTTGGAGAGTGTAAGGAAGCAAACTCCTGACTTCAAGGAAAAAGAGATAATGACGGATCATTCAGAAGTTACTCACGTTGAGGAAAGTGTGAGTACGCTTAAGAACACAGTGATAGAAAATCCTAAAACAGATATATTATCTGAGCGTGTAAATACAGCAGCTGTGAAAAATTCAGCATTAGAATTTGAAGATGAAAAGTTGTATATTATAAAAAGTTTGAAGAAACTGGAGAAGAAGCTCTATATGTTCTCATACAATGGGCTATACTCAGACTTGGCAAGTAGTGAATATTCTGGAAATGATGGAGACGAGGTTATTGACTCAAAGGAACTTAACTTTAAAGGAGATTCGGCAGTAAACAGCAGAACAGAGGGGAATCATTTGACAATTCTAAATGATGCCTATGAATCTAGAGGGAGTCCACGTTCACAGGGATACATTTCCTCACCTGAAAAACTGCAGTTCATAATCAAGGAAAATAGTGTGGTAGATTGTTACGAGCAACGCTCTCCTGTGTGTTTTAAAGGTTTCGCTGCCGTTGGAGATGAGATATCTGATCTGAATGAAAGGTTGGAAGCCCTTGAATCGGACCAGAACTTTCTTGAACTCACAATTAACTCGCTCAAAAAAGGACAGGAGGGTATTCAATTCATTCAGGAGATAGCTTATCACTTGAGAGAATTACGAAGGATTGGGATAACAAAAAGAGATTAAAATGTTGCCTGAGGCTTTATGTATAATCATATATCAAAAGTAAGCACTTCAATCTCTTCCTACTCATGCCTACATATTTATATGCTTTTCTGTGAGAATTTTTGTATTCACAAGTCATTCTGCAATCCAATTTTCTATAAATATACAAAACCTTTTAACTTCAACTTAAACTTTTTGTGCTTATTTATCAGATTCCTGCAACACATGGATGATCCAGGAAGAAAGATCAAACACACTACAGTTAAGATGCCAAGGACTGGCAACCAATTGTACAAAATCACCAGCACGTTTTGTCCATGGACAAAGAATACAAAAGATTTTTGAGTGTATAGAGTTTGTCTTTTTTTTCTTTTTATCCTTTTTCATTTCAGGGTTTCTTTCACTGGCTAACCCTTTTTCTTTATACATATAATGCTTAACATTCGAGGAGTTTGTGCGGGTTCATTTGTTTTTCTTCCCACTTTGTAATTTGAGTTTATTTTTTACAAAAATTTATTATAATTTTTTGGGAGTGAATGGGTGATTGCATTGTACAAGTTTTTGTTGTAAACTCAACAATATTTGTTCAATAAAGAGGTTCAACCTGATGATTTTGTATATTAGAACAAGGTATAAAATCTACATGTAAATTTGATCTGCTTGTTTGATTCCTCAAAGCTTTCTGTAATTTACTTTCATTTTGTAGGTTCTTTAATGCAGATTTTATACATCATTCTTCATAATTCAGTAATTTAACACCAAATTATTAACAACTATGTAGGCTCCAGCAATTTGTTACTAAAGTAATTTTTTATTATTCAAGAAAATATGCAATGCATCAATAACATAACTTTAAAAGCTGGCTTTATAACGAGTAAATAAATTTATAATAGTTGCTAAAATAATTAAAACTAATCAAGTATTCGTTAAATTTAATTTTTGTTTACAATGATGAATCATCTAGTTAATGAAATTAAATGAAAGCTATTTTTGATAGTTTAATGTCTATGACTATATACATAAGATAATGACATCAGGATCCCCAAATTTTTATGATTTTATAGAATAGGACATAGTTTTTACATTTGTATCAAATAAGTATTTACTTCCGTTTAAATGACCAAATTAGTCTTGTAATGTTGATTTATTATCCAATTCTTCTCCCTGAGGTTTGGCATTGTATCAGTTCAATAAAAAATTTAGAGAATATATTAAAAACTTTTTCTTGACTGTAAGTCAACTAAGCTCAAATAATATATTTATTGAAATACCCTCAATTTTTAAATTTCATATTATTTAATTAATTATAAACCTATTTTAGTCTCAAAACTTTGGTTTAATACTCTTCTAAGTCCTAATAATTTCAAAAATACCTTTAAAATCTCAATTTATTATAAAATAATAATTATATCCCTTTATAATAATTATTATTTAAGAAAGATAACTAATAATACTATTTTAAAAATTTATTAGTTATTTTTCTTAAACAATTATTTTATTAATATATTACTAAAATAGTATTGCTATTTTACATAAATATATTAGATTTTGTCTAATTTTAAAAATTTATTTGTTATTTTTAAATAATAATAATTATTATGTGGGATATAATTTTTGTTTTATAATAAATTGAGATTTATAAAAATATTTTTAAAAATACTTAGAATTATAAAGGTATTAGACCAAGCTTTTGAGATTAAAAATGACTTTTATAATTAATTAACATAAAATTTAAAGATCAAGAATATTTCGATAAATATCCTATTTAAGATTAGTTGACTAATGGTTAAGGAGAAATTTTTGATATATTTGTCAAACTTTCTTTGCAAGGAGTACGATTCAAATCTCAGTGGAAGAATTTGATAGTAACCTTACAATGTTAATATTAATACAGGCTATTTCAGTCGATTCATTTGCGGTAAGGGAGTACTGTAATATGAAAGTACAAACTATATTCGTTTTTGTGAAAACGTAAAACCTTAGGCACCGAAATCAGTATTTACTTATATTCCCTTCCCACCTTGAAGTAAGAAAGGAACTATCGAATGCTATAAAACACAAGAGCATATTTGCGGCGGCCGGAGCGGTGTCCTGATAGTAGCAGCAGATAGTAGCAGCGGAGGGGGAAGAGTGAGAAAATAAAATGCTTGAAAGCGTAGTGTTTTCCAACAACGCTGAATCCGTTTTTGTTTCCAATTTCATCTTCAACCATCCTTTCAATAAGTTTTCTATTCGAAAACCACACAAACTTAACTTTTCTATGGAAAAACACAACACCAAGTCTTGTAAAAATCCTGTTTTGGCTTGCCGGGCCTCCAGTGATTCTTATGAAACGTCTTCTCTCAGGTTTGTGCTATTGTTTCCTTTTTTTTTTTTGGGGGTAACTTTCTTGGATGAATATGCTACTTTTTGGTTTGCCTTGTGTAGCATTTTGTTTATCATCGAGTTCTCTGCTTAAAGAATGTTATGTTACAGAGAGCAGCTTCCAAAGTATGAGCAGTTTCTTTTTATTTGCTGAAGATTAGAATTTTTCTCTTAGTATACCGTGTGTTTGGTTTCCAGGAAAAAGGAGTTGTTTTGAGAAGGAAAGCAGAAAGCTTGGCTCATATGTTAATTATTATTATTTTTGACTGGGAAATCTAAAATTTTAGTTTGATGTTCTTACTTAAATGTTTTATGGAAAATCCATTGCCAACTTGGCGGAAAAAACAGGTTTCCCACAATGGATGATTACCATTTTAGTTAAATATTTGATCCTATATTATTCAATATAGGAATCACACAAATTTACTCCAAATGCAGGAAGGATGATTCACCTGTTCATGGACTATCTGAAATGATTGTTGGTGTTTTGGGAGGAGGACAATTGGGTCGTATGTTATCCCAAGCCGCTTCACAAATGGCCATTAAAGTGATGGTTTTGGATCCACTTGAAAACTGCCCAGCAAGTGCGCTTTCTTATGATCACATGGTTGGCAGCTTTGATGACAGTGCTACAGTACAAGAATTTGCAAAGAGGTTTTCTCTTTCTTGAAATTGATGCCATTTATGCCCATGTCATTGCTTTTATATTATCTTTAAGTTGCATTACTGATATTGTTCTTGGTAGTTAGATGTGGAGTTTTGACTGTTGAGATTGAACACGTTGATGTTGCCACATTGGAGAAGCTTGAACAACAAGGAATTGATTGTCAACCTAAAGCCTCTACCATTCGGATAATCCAAGTATGAAATCTTACTCTTATGTTTGTCACTTACTGTGAGCGTTGCAGAGGCCTATCTGTTTATGTTTGATAACTCTTTCCCCAATTTCCAAGTGTTACATAACCGTGTTCATAGTGACCTGTACTTTACTTGATCCATGGTTTCTGTTTTACAGGATAAGTATCTTCAGAAGGTCCATTTTTCTCAGCATGGCATTCCTCTTCCTGAGTTTATGGAGGTTGGCTTTAATTCATAGCACCTATTTCACTGGAGTGAATGACTGTTCATATTTCTTTTGGGCATTTCTCACTCCAATTGTTTTTTAAGGAAGTTTCAGATTTTGATTTATTGATCTTGATATGGTTGAGACAGATAAATGACGTTGAAGGTGCCAGGAAAGCAGGTGACCTATTTGGCTACCCTGTTATGATAAAGAGCAAAAGATTAGCCTATGATGGGCGTGGGAATGCTGTTGCAAAGAGTGAAGAGGAGCTTTCTTCTGCCATAACTGGTAAAATGCTCATTACTAAAGTTAACTGTATGAATTGGATATAGACTGCTTTCATTGCCAATTTGCGAGGCATTTAATGTTCTGCTTATCTCTAGTTTTAGTGGTCACCTTCTCTTAATTGCTATTGTACATGGGTATTGGTATTCAGATGCTATGCTTGAAAAGATTTTTGTAATTTTCCCATCTTGTAATTTCTTTTTTGTTTTCATAAGATCATCTGTCTGAGGTACAAAAGCACAGTCACTGGATGAAGCCCTGCACATCTGTGTTAGCTAGCAATTGTTTTGTTAGAAGACAGATACCTTTGATTGATTTTCTAATTTGTCTTTGCTTTTTCTAACTTCTCATGTCTGTCTGAAGATGCATTTCTGTTACTTTCTAGAATTTATAAGTCTGTCCAAAATTTCTTCTCAACTTCTGCACCTTGGCCATTATCTATTTTCTAATTATCGTGGTGTTACACAAGTTTCTGTTTGGTTTGATTTACAAAATGATGGCCACATATTTTGACTTACATATGGTGGTTACTTGGTTCCTAGTTATGCTTTTGCATAAAAATTGGTACGTGGTGGTCATTTTTTTCTGGATTTGTAATTTGAATTGGTGGATGCTGTTTTTTCTCTGTGATTTAAAACTTCCATTTTGTCCCCCTTTTTTCAGCTCTCGGAGGATTTGATCGCGGTTTATATGTTGAGAAATGGGCACCCTTTGTCAAGGTCAAGTCTAATAAGCACACTTATATGTTGTTACTCTGGATTTTTTTTGCATCTTCGATATATTCTTAATCCACAATGCATTTATTTGAACCACAAACTATTTGATGATCCAAAATGCAATTTAGTTTGATGCTTCTGAAGTAAACAACCCAAGGATTTTCAAGATCGTTCTTTCTTTTTTTTTTTTGGGTATAATTTGTATATCAGGCAGAGAGTAGAACATCTGTACTGTTTCAAGGATATATGGATAATTTATTTTCATTTTTATTTTTTTGTATAGCTCTTGTATATCTCCTACAAGAGCAGGCTCATAATTTGCTACTGTTATCTTATACATACATAAATACTATTTCCAAAAAGTCTGGAACGGGATTCGGGAGTCATTTTCCTCTTAAACAGGTTTTAGACCCCCATTTTGAAAATTCAGCCTTATTGCTGGTGTTGGTGTCAGTCATGTAACATTGCTAGAGCTTTTGCTCATAGAGCAAACTGTGTGATTTAAGTTTCTTAAGTTTTTCTGTATGGAGCATATATTTACTTAAAAAGTTTTTGTAAGAGAACACTGTTAATTGAAAAGTTTTGTAGTATTAGAGGTTGATTTTGTTTTCATTGCTTTTATTTTTGTTTTTCTTTTGTATTCCCACCAGGACATATCTTTAATCTGTTTTTTCAAAATTTTTATTTATTTTATAATTAGATTTCACAAAGTGGAACTGAACTTATCTTCACCCTTTCCATTCCGGTATTTGATTTAAGAGAAGATTCTATATATTTTTAAACTTTGCTGGGATTGTTTCTTTGTCTTTAAAAAGCTTGAAAAATAGGACACCTGGTGATGACGTAAGTTTCCTAATTTTCTAATATTAATAACTGCAGGAGTTGGCTGTCATTGTGGCAAGAGGAAGAAACAATTCTATCTTGTGCTATCCTGTTGTTGAAACAATTCACAGGTAGGTTCTAGATTCAACCTTCACTCTATCTGTTGGTGGCCAACTTTTCTTTGCAATGTTTAAATGTTAAATAACATGTAAGTTATGGAAATGCATTGGATAAATAATTTGAATTGGGATCCTTATCTTGCAGGGAAAACATATGCCACATAGTCAAGGCACCTGCTGCTGTGCCATGGAAAATCAGGGAACTCGCCACTGATGTTGCTTGCAAAGCTGTTAGTTCATTGGAGGGCGCTGGTATATTTGCAGTTGAGTTGTTTTTGACGAACGATGGGCAGGTAGTAATCTTGCATCTGTCATCAATCTTCTTGATACATTCATTTCTTTAAATTGCTATGTTGGCTTCCTCAAGGTTTTGTTTTTGACTTTTTCTGTTTTCTCATTTACATCTAAACAGATTTTGTTAAATGAAGTAGCTCCTAGACCTCACAATAGTGGTCATCACACAATCGAGTCCTGCTACACCTCGCAATTTGAACAACATTTGCGGGCTGTTGTTGGTCTTCCGCTTGGTGATCCATCAATGAAAACTCCAGCAGCCATCATGTACAATCTACTAGGTGAAGATGAGGTGATATTCTATTTATTTATTGCAATTTTATCTCAAAGTCAAATGCCTAAACTTTTTATTCGAGTCATGTGATTCGATTGCCTTATAATCTTTCTTAGTGTGTGTTTGTGCATGCATGATTATGCGCATCTGTAAAGGTATTCCTTTTTCTTATTCATGGGCTTCTGCTGCTGTGTCATTCATAGAAGATTAAACATTTAACTAGACATTGATTGTCATTGCAGGGGGAGCGTGGTTTCCATTTAGCCCATCAACTGATTGGAAGGGCATTAGGTATTCCAGGAGCTACTGTTCATTGGTACGATAAGCCAGGTCAGTCCTTTTCTTTTACTTACACCCGGCCTCATTTTTAATGTCTCTTCTTGTTTCTCTATCTCTTCTTTGTACAGTATTAACCATATCCGGGATTGTCATTGTCCACAGAAATGCGTAAACAGCGGAAGATGGGTCATATAACTATTGTTGGATCTTCTATGGGCATTGTTGACGCACGGCTAAATTCATTGCTCAAAGAACACAGTTCTGATTGTCAGTCTACAGGTTAGTTGCCTTTATAGTAGCTTGATATTTATATAAAATGTTAGTGGCTATAAAATCATAATGTAGGTGAACCAGTTAGATAGAAGTTTTCCCTGTTTACTGCAGTTTTCTCCAGTCTCCTGATAGAATTTTTTTTTGGAAAGTTCAGGCAGACATGACTTTATGGAATCAATTAAATAAAAATTAGGTGTATTTTTCTCTTCCCTCTGTCAATCTCCTCATTTCCAAAACTCTTTTTCTGTGTTCAGGTTTGTAAATGATGAAAAGTTCTCCCTCTATTTTGGTAGATTGATTTCCAAACTGCTTGGGGAGTTGAAAATCTTGTAGTTGATTGGGATTGGCATTTTCCAAACTGTTTAAGGATCCGTTTAGTATAGGTTTTCAAATAGAGCTTTTTAAAATAAAATTTTTACTCGTAAAATTTTTATGAGTAAAGTTTTTAACAAAAGTTTATTAATCATTTGGTTGTCACAAGTAACTTTTGAAAAAAAATTGAGTAATTAATTTAATAGACAAATTTTTAATGTTTTATTTTAAAGAAATAACTTAGAATTTTTAAAATAAAGTAAGGGTATTTTAAACAATTTTATCTTTTAAAAAAGTTGGGGAAGCCCTACTGCCAAAAGTCCAAATTTTGGGCTTCTTCCAATAAAAGGAAAACAGTTTTTTTAATTTTTAAAAACTCTTTTTTATTGTTAACCAAACAACATTAAAAAATTTGAGAAGGGTTTTTATCATTAAAAAAGCTGTTTTAGTCAACGAAAAAGCCAAACCAAACAGACATTAAGAGGGTTGATGATGACAACTGCACGGATTTTTTTGCTTAGCTCCTGCCTCTTGAAGCATGTTTGTGTAAGTTGCTTCCTATTTGCATACTGCAGTCGCCCCACATGTTGGGATCATCATGGGCTCTGATTCAGATCTTCCAGTTATGAAAGACGCTGCAAAGATCTTGATGATGTTTGGTGTATCTCATGAGGTTTCCCTTTTGTGATCAAATGTGTGATGTATACTTTTACACAATCCTTTTCTACCTGACATGTCATAGTGCATAAACTTCAATTTCCAGGTTAGAATAGTTTCAGCACATCGAACTCCGGATTTGATGTTTTCTTATGCCTCATCTGCTCATGAGCGAGGCGTTGAGATAATTATTGCTGGTGCTGGTGGTGCGGCCCACCTGCCTGGTAAGTTTTTAAATCAAGATCAGTGTATAGTGTCCTAATACACAAGTTGTTTCTCAGGATTATATATGTTGTCTTGATTCTAGGCATGGTTGCATCACATACTCCCTTACCGGTCATTGGTGTCCCTGTGCGTGCTGCTGCATTGGATGGACTTGATTCACTATTATCAATCGTGCAGGTATATTGTTCATCAACTTGTATTAGTCATGCTAAATGTCTGGGAAACTATAGCACATTTATTTTCTTGGCCTCATGTACTTTCTAGACAACAGAAATAGGATAATCTTGTTAGGTTATGGTTATTTGATGTGTAAGTTTAATGGTATCTGGAGAGTGCTTAAGAGACAATCACATGAATGCTAATTTAAGTCCCATATTGATTTCTGTTACATGAATGTCATGTCTAGTTATGTAGCCACGGTTACAATATATTGATGTTTTGTTTTCTTCAGAATGACATTTAATTTTTAATTTATTTGCTTTCTCAATTTCATTTTCCTAAATTTATCAATTGAAGAAGTCCTAACAGCATTTTTTCTTTTTCAGATGCCAAGAGGTGTTCCAGTTGCAACAGTTGCAATCAATAATGCAACTAATGCAGGTTTGTTAGCAGTGAGGATGTTAGGGCTTGGCGATACTGATCTACGAGCAAGGTTAGTTCTCTCTCTCCTCTTTTGTTGTGTCCATACATAATTCAAAGTTTGATTAATTTTGCTAGTACGATATCCGCAGAATGACTCAATATATGGAAGACATGAGGGATGATGTATTGTCCAAAGCAGAGAAGCTACAGAAAGATGGTTGGGAATCTTATTTGAATCCTTGATTACTTTTAACATATTTTCAGGCTTTTTCTTTTCCCTTTTCCAAAGATTTTGAGAGCTTATAAACCAATTACTGTAAAAATCTATTTTTTCCCCTAACATGTAACCAAATGAGTCCAATTTAGCGAGATGTTGTGAGGACCTATGGAAATAGGTGCATTGGAGGGAACAAGAAGGCTTGTATTATGTGATTATTTGCTACTAGATTCTGTTCGTTACTAGTTCAATTAATCATTTGAAACAATTTTTGTTATGCATACTATCGCAAAGCCTAAAGAATTGTAGTGTATTGCTTTATAATGTATCCGCACATTTTAGTTCCTTTGCATTAGAAATATATTATTTTCCCTATAAAAGCAATAATTTAAGAATCTATGCAAGATTTTGATCATTTGTCTATCAACAACATTTGTTTTGTTTTATTTTATTTTGATCAAGCTAGGGGAAATTTATTGGAAAGGAAATATAGTGACAGTACATGAAGAGCAGAACGCCCCAAATTGGGAAGAACCCAACATATCAACGAAAATCTGTAACGAGGAATAATGACAAAACTAACAAAGCCCGGCTAGCAGCAAGGAGGAAAAGCTAAGAAACTTTATTGAAAAAGAAATAATTAATGACATGAGTGTACACGTACTTGTAGAATTCTATAACCAGTTAGAGTTAGAACTAAAATTAGAATCGAAGTGATCATATTTTGTACTAGAGGGGCTCAGCTCTTGTAATTTTCTGACATAATCGTAGTCAAATCTTGCTTATCGCTTCTCTAAACTTGTTCACGAGACCATAACATTCTTCTCCGAAATCATCCTCCGCTGATTCACCTATGTATATTTCCAAAAGTACAATTAGGTAATGGTGGATCCATCCTTCTCCAGTAATTCACAGCATGCAATAACAATGCAAGGATTTTCAGGACATATTTTGTCTGAGTGGAATCAATGAAACGAACTCCGCATAAAACATGATTAAGGCCTCAACATGCTTTGGATATATTTTGTTTTCATGATCGTTATCGGAATTTGCAGCGTCGTCTAATTTTTTTTTTCCCTGAGAGCAGATATAATTTCACCCTTGATCACGATATATATTCTTCCCTGCTGGAGGATAAATTATGTCGACATTCTACCTGGGGGGAAAGAGCGGAGGAGCCGCAAATTTGGGATGAGCATTACAGCCACGGCAGACACCACGACTACTAGCAGCCCATTTTCTGAGAAGCTCGATGAATGATACACCATTGGAGATCCCTGTTAGAAATGTGGACAACAATAGCTACCAAAACTGCCGCAGGGGAAGAAGGTAACTTTAACAAAGGCAGCTTCTTCGTGACCATGTGGTAGACATTTGTGGAGCAGATGAACAGGAATTGGTTCTTCCAACACTTCTGAGAGTAAGCCGCGGCGCCAACTGGCGAAGAACGGCACGCCATCATCGTTGCAATCAACATATATCATATAATCCTCCTTAACGCGTCCGGCAATAAGCGTATAGTAGCGAGGAAGTAGATCGCACAATGATCTATTTAGCTTATTTGATATCTCAAAAAAATCAGCATTTATAATCTTGGTTGTAGAAGCCTATGCAAGAAATGTACAAAGATATGTAGTTCTTTGATCAAGGAAGGAAATTTGGTAATGGCGAAGGTGGTCTGGGGTTGGAATTGTGGGTTTCAATGGTTCCTTTTTTCCAACACCGATATCATCAATCCTCATTCTCAGCTCCCAGAGTTCGATCCAACAAACGTGGACATAGCTAAACTAAACATATATATACACGCACAGAGAGGGCTTCTTAAATAAATTATATATTTATTTGTGAAAAATATAAAATTTCAGGCATTCGAATGTTTTTATCCCAAAACATGCATTTGATGTGAGCTGTACTATAATAAAGTTTATATTTGATCAAACAGCGAGTTTCAGTCTTAATTAAAATTATACTATAATAAGCTTTATATTTGATCAAACAACGAGTTTGGGTCTTAATTAAAATTGTACATCTGTGTTCTGGACGATAATATTATAGCGTCGACATTTGCAGTTAAACATCATCTGCATCTGAATATGAATCTCTTCATTCTGGTTGATTGAGATTCTGATTGTTTCTTTCTGATCTTCTTGCATTTCCCTTATTTGAAAATGCTTCAAAGCCAAGCGTTTTGCAAAAACACACAATGTATTTTGGTTTCCACTGTTGCCCGCAAGTCTTCGTTCCGTAAATTTCCCCTTCAAAAATCTCGTAAGTTTAACCTTGTGCTGGAAAAACACAGAAACCCATCTCAAAATCGAGTTTTGGCGGCCACAAGTAACTCTCACGAAACTCCTCTCAGGTATGTACAAGTTTTTCTTTTTTCCTTTTGATTTTCTTATTATTTTGAAATGAACGCTGATCAAACAGTCACCTCCATGGATAGTTATTCTTTGGTTGCTTGATATATATATATATATATATCAGTAAAAAATAGTTATATAAAATTTTATCATTGACATGTGTTTGACCATTTCTTGTTTCCCCGCAAATTCTAATTTTTGTTCTTATTTAACTGTTTGGGTGCCAAGAAGAAGATGTTAATGTTGATCAGAAAGGAAAGAAAAGAATAGAAATTGGGGTTCATATATTTATAAGAGTTTTGGTTCTACAACAAGATGGGAAATCTGAAAATCAAACAGTTTAATTTAGTTTAGTTTGGTTTATCAGCATCCGAAGAAGAATAATTTTAATAGATTATATTGGAGGGCATAAAAAATGCCAAATGGTGATTTGCAAAAACTACTGTAAATTATTGTAATATCACTGAAACTAATTGTTTGTTTATAACATGAAAGTGAAACTTTCGAAACACGAATTTTTTAGAAAAAAAATGTAAATAATTAAGTATTTGATTGTTTATGATTTAATACATAGGTGTCTCACTGTAAATGTAGGAAGGGTGGTTCTTCAATTGTCCCTGGATAATGAGAAATTCTCAAGGACAAAAGTTCAAATAATGGTAAGTTCTATGGTGGCTTGATATTCATATCTTATTGATCGAATTTTCTTCAGCCTGTGCATGCAACATTTCTACAATTTTGAAAATGTGCAAGCAGAAGCATGCCTTTACATAATTAATTGAAATATAATTAGGTGAATACTCAGTTTGGAGTATTTCTTCCTCCAATCATTTCACCTCTCTTAATTGGCACTGTGTTAGATGACCATATTACTGCATTTGCATTTGCTTGCATTTTTGCTAACAGCCTAAATGAAGCATAATATTGAAGTTGCTTCCTCTTAATTCTTACCGCAGTTGCTCCACTTATTGGGATAGTGATGGACTCTGATACAGATCTTCCTGTTACGAAGGATGCTATGGAGATCTTGAGTGGATTTAGTTTACCTTACGACGTTATTTTGCTGTGATTAGTAGGTTTCTCTTTTGTACATCATTATTATTTCTACTTGAACTTAATGTACAAAATTATGATTATCAGGTTAGCACTGTTTCAGCGCATCAGACAATGGCAAAGATGTACTCTTATGCCTCAAATGCTGAAGAGCGAGGCATTCGGGTCATCATTGCTGGTGATGGTGGTGCAGCTCACTTGCCAGGCATGTTCTAAGTTATTCTGCATAAATAGTCCCGGAAATACAAAAATTTCTCATTGGGATTACGTGAGCTATGTATGTCTTGATCCGTAGGTATGATTGCATCCCTTACTTCCTTGCCTGTTATTGGTGTTCCTCGACACGCTTCTGCACTCAATGGAATGGATTCACTCTTATCAATGTTGCAGGTAGACTACTTGATTTGTTATTTCCATAGTTGGTCGCAATTTTGTTTTCATTATTTTGTCTATCTAACAAGTCTAGGTGAAATTTTTCTCTATTGAATGTTCAGATGCGTAGAGGTGTCCCAGTTGCAACAGTAGCAGTGGATAACGCGGCAAATGCAGGGTTTTTGGCAGGCAGGATATTGGGGTTAGATGATCTTGAACTATTAGCAAGGTCGGATCCTCCGTCTTTGATTATAAATGTTAATGCAAAATTTTCTGTTTCTTATGTAAAATTTTATTGAAATATCGAACAAATAAAACGCTTACATTTCGCGCTCGCTCTAACTCACAGTCCATTGTAAACTACTAGTTTTATATTTTTGACAGTGTTTCCCCTTTTCGATATTTGGATGTCTGGTGTGCAGAATGAGACAGGATATGGGCTTGACAACAGCAAAGAAGTTACTGGAAGAAGGTTAGTAATCTTATTTGAATCCTTCGGTAGATAAGTTTTAAAATTACTGGGAAATCTTGTGGTTAGATAGCTATAAATTATCATCTTCTTTTGGAACTTGTTTGTATGCTCATTATGACAGAAGGCTGAATGCACTTTTGTTTAATCCCTCTTCAGTGAAGTATGATTCTCATTTTTGTTTGCTTAATGCAGTCATCCCTCGTGTTGAGATCATCATGGGCTCTGATTCAGATCTTCCCATTATGAAGGAGGCCGCGAGGGTCTTGAGTGACTTTGGCGTGCCTCATGAGGTGGCCTTCTTGTGACTAGTACTAGTCTTTGCATTTCACAGCATTGTATGAAATCATTTGTAGCTTTCATATAATTTACAATCTATGTAACCATTTTCAGGTTAAAATAGTTTCAGCTCATTGGACTCCTGAAGAGATGTTTTCTTATGCCTCATCTGTTCACGCGAGAGGCAATACGGTGATTATTGCAGGTGCTGGTAGTGCAGCCCACTTGCCAGGCAAGTTTAGATTATATATACTCCTCGTATAATATCATAGTGCACAAATTGAGCCAAATGGAAATATATATATATATATATATATCTAACTTCGGCTTGATTTTTAGGTATGGTTGCTTCACTTACTCCATTGCCTGTTATCGGTGTCCCTGTGCGTGCTTCTACATTGGATGGAATTGATTCACTCGTATCGATTGCGCAGGTAAATGCTGTTTCAAGAGAAACTAGCTCTTGTATTATATTTGATTTTGTTATTTCACTGCTTCTCTTTCTGCTTTGATTTATCCAGATGCGCGGAAATGTCCCAGTTGCAACAGTTGCGATAAATAATTCAACAAATGCAGCTCTGTTGGCAGTAAGGATGTGGGGAATTGTAGATGCTGGTCTGCGGGCAAGGTTGGATACTCTCTTTCTGTGTTCGCGGTCATAAATGATGTTAAAATTTGATTGAAACGTGAAACAAATAAAATTCTAATTAGAAACAATGAAACTTTCAGTTGCATCCTCTTTCTTTCTTTTTTTTTTTTTTTTTTCTCCGACATTGATTGTAAATTTTGCAGAATGAGGCAGTATCAGGAAGACATGAGGGATGATAACCTGAGAAAAGCAGAGAAGCTAAACAAGTTTGGCTGGGAATCTTATTTGAATCATTGACTATCCTAATGCTTCTTTTTAGGTAACATTTTTCCAAAAGATTTGGGGAGTTGGCCAATTACGTACTGAAAAATTGAGAGTATTTTAGAATAAAGATTTTCACAAAATGCATAAGCAAACTTGTCCGAAGAAGCAGAGCAGATGGAGACGAAAAAGGAGAGCGGGGAAGCCTTCTGTTTATGGTTTAATTGCTCTTTAGATCTGTCTGTTACTTTTTCAATTGATCAATTGAAACCTGTTCTTTTTCCTGCTTGTTGTGAACATATTTTTGGATGTTATGAATCTTGAATAAGGATTAGATGAACTGATGAGCCTACTCGCCCAAAATCTACTTCATATATGGATATGGTAAGGTAAACCTTCGCACAGAAAACTTCGAACGTGTGTAGTTGAATCTTTCAGCACTTCTTTTCATGAAGTCAAAGGATCCTTTTCTGCCATCTTGTAAATCTTTTATTTCATACCCGTTGATTTTTCTTATGGCATCTGTCTCCGGATTCTGAACATTAACCGGGCCATAACAATCTTCAGTTGCGTCCCTGTAAACCTGGATAGTACCTCAGAAAAAAAAAAAAAAGAAAAGAAAAAAACAGGCAACTTATTAATTACTGGACTTTACAAACAAGAAAGCAAGTCAAGAAATTGCCATTAACAGAGCCCAAAACAACATTTCTCAGGCCCGAGTAGAAGGGAATTAATGTGGGCTGGTTCAGCCGGTCAATTCAATATTTCAATTCAGAAAAGGTGTTATCACCCACATGCAGGATGCAGTTCCAGAGACTCGTTCAAATTTCAACCCCCGGAATAATATTTTCATGAATTATTTTCGTTTGTTTTTCAAGGTCCGTGTCGTCCATTAGAAAATAAGACCTGACCTGCTCTACTCCGCTCTTTATTCAATCTTGAAACCGCGGCCTCGGTCAACTCAACTCTTGCACAAAACAAAATCTTATATATAAGTACATCGACATCACATAAATGACATCTTCCCCTCCATCGTCATATAATACATAAACATCTCAAATATATCTCCTTTCAGATACTTCAAACACATCAAATTTTCTTGCAGAAAAATACGAACAATCTCATTTACTACTTCGATCATTTCCCAGATGGGTGGTTTTCTTCGAAACAAACAGTTCTTGAGAATAATAGTACTCATTTGCGCCATCCTTTCTGTGTCATTTTGTCAGCAAATATCGGCAACGAGGCTGCTTCTGCTTGATGGAGAGCAATGGCTCCAGAAAAATCCGATACTTCAATCGCTGCAAAGGGGCCCTGTGCCGCCAGTTGGTCGTGGCAATCCATGCACTTTCATTCCTGGACGTAGTCGCGGCCGCTGCACATTAAACGAAATGAACTTTGCTGCAGCGAGCAGCATCAGCTCATGATGATCAGCACAATATTGCTCATACACCACCAGCACTTCCTGATGTGCTGCTAATAACGAGACTCAGAAACAAAAGTGGTTCTAGTCTATAGCTCTTGATTTAATAATATTACGTGGGAATTTATATATATACTTTTTTTTTTTTTTCAAATGTAAATGTCAGCTACTGATCAAATTAAGATGATACACTGTAACTTTTTTTATTTTATTTTTAATTTAATTTTTCGTAAAATGGGATCGAGCAACCTAAAAAAGAAAAATGGTTGTGAAGCCCGTAAAGTTGATGTAACCTCGTATTAATTGAATTAATTGATTGATTATTCTTTGATTTATTAAACTGATCCTATAAATATATATATATATGAATGGTTGGCTTATTGGTTGAGATTATATTTTAAAATTAGGTATCGAAATGTCGGCAATATATTGACAATATTATTATATACGATTTTGAAAGTATCAACACTGTGATTATCATGAACAGTCTATATGTTAATGAAGATAAGAGTAACAAAGTTATGTGAAAATGTATACGCACGTTAAGTGGAAGTGAAGTATGTATATATAGTTTGAATATTTCATGAGAAAGTTACTCCCTTTAACTCGATCATGATTTAGTTGTGTGCACAATCTGGGATTGGAATCACATTTAATACAATATTAAAGTTTGGCGGCAGCAGCTAGCAACTACTCTACCATGCATGCATGGAATTAGATGGCAATTTTTTCAATCTCATGAGCGTTGAACCCCTACACACGGTACTAAAAATATTTATAAGAATAACTTTCAACAGTACTTTTGTTTATATAAGGCTTAAAATGAAACATTAAACTAGTAATATGACCCGTTAAATTCAGGATTTGATATTAAACTTGAAGCTAGCTAATTAATAATATTAATAACCTAAAATAATAATGAATTAATTCATATTACATGTATATGATGATATTATTAGTGTTGAAAATTTTTTTAGATAAATTGGTTCAATGAAATCGACTTGTGGCACATATTTCAAAATTAAATTAAAACTTGGCGAGGCAAATTAAGGAAATGAGGAATTAATAATGGAAAGTAGAGAAAAAGATAGGGGTGTTATGTTACATATTAAAGTGAAAGGGGATATTTCAAACATGTGAAGATATCTTTAATGAAATTGGTATAAGCATGTAATGACAATACAATTGAAATTTCAACCTTCATCAGCTTAATTAATTATATATAATAATAAAATTTGTTCATTAATTGTTTGTTTTCCAAGCAAGGTCCATGTGTCGTTTATTTTAGACCTGACCTACTCTCTATTCAATCTTCAAACCACGGCCTTCAGTCAACTCTTACACATACAAACATTTTCACTAGTTAATTCACACAAACCAAAATCAAAATCTTATGTATAAATATTAATATTAATACCATCTCCTTCGTTGTCATATAAAATCACCTCAAAAATCGATCTTCTTCATCTTTCAAACACATCAACATGGGTTTTCTTCAAAACAAAAAGTTAATCTTCACAATAATAACTCTCATTTGCGCCCTTCTTTCCCTGTCATTTAGTCAACAGATATCGGCAACGAGGCCGCCAGATGAAGAGCAATGGCTCCGGAAGACTCCGATACTTCGATCGCTGCAAAGGGGTCCTGTGCCCCCAGTAGGTCGCGGCAATCCGTGCACTTTCACTCCTGGACGTGGCGGCCGCGGCCGCTGCACATTAAGCGAAATGAACCTTAATGCCGCGACAGAAACCTCGGTTCATCATCGTCATCACAATATTGCTCATGTACTGCCAGCTTTTCCGGATATCATCGGAAAATTTGCTACAGCATCTGCTGTTAATAAGGAGATTCAGAAACAAAAATGATTGTTTATACGTCGGAATTTCATTATAATGTTTTTTTACCTTGTGTTTCGAAATGTAAACAGTAGCTGTAATTAATAAAATATGTCAGCTACTGATTAGATTAGAGACGATAAGTAATTAAACTTTAATTTTAAATTTTTTTAATTTTTTGAAGATGGATCAAGCCAGCAGCAACCTAATAGTTGTTGTTGCGAATCTCATGCATGGACATAAAACTCGAATCAAATAAATGTAATCAGTGGATGCTTTATTTTGAGAGAATGCCCGATTCCCTGTTGCTTGATTTAATACTTCAATACTCGCTCTTATTTACATAATGCCTTGAATTCCCCTTTTGTTAGTGGATAAAATTAAGTATAATAACATGTTGAATTTTTAAAATTTAGCATATTAATTTAAATAGTTTTAATAATTTTAAAAATACTTATAAAAATTTTAATTTATTAAAAGATAATAATGACACCCTTATATAATATTAATTAGTTAAAAAATTATTTTTAATTTCTAATTAAAAATAAATATTAAAATAATAATATATTTTATTTTATAATATATTAATAACTAATTTATAACTTATCTTTTAAATATAAATTTATTTAAATTTCGAATTTCTTTTTAATATAATATCATAAATTAAAAGATCAATTTTATAATTTTAAAAATAAATAAAATATTATTATTTTATATTTATTTTAAAAAATTATAAAATTGATCTTTTAATTTTATTTAATATTTAGATAAATTTATTACATATAAAAAAAAAATTAAAATTTAGATAAATTTGTATTTATAATATTTTATTTAATTTTTAATATAAAAATATTATTTATATGAACTAACACATGTGAAGAACAATATCTTAAAAAAAAAATCATATTATTATTGTAACATATACAAATCTATCTATATAAATTAATATGATAATCTTATATCATATTACTATATATTTTACATTTTCACAAAAACTATTAGTTTGAAATATTTTTTAGTTGTGAAATTCATTTTATAAAACTCATTATTGTTTTAAATTCTGAAAAAGAATTAATGATATGTAAGTTCTTAAAATTTAATCCATTAATCTGATTAATATTGAATTGTTAATATATTATAAAAAAAAATAAAATTATATTTTAATTATAATATATTAATAAATATTTAGTTATCAATGTGTTATAAAATAAAAATATATTATTATTTTAATATTTATTTTCAATTAGAAGTTAAAAATACTCTTAAAGGGCCTAATTTATTAAAAATAATGATTACATTCTTATTTAATAGTAGTTAGCTAAATAAATAAATAAAATAATAAATGTATGATTTCTTTTATTTATTTTCTAATGCTTATGTAATATTGAATTGTTAATATATTATAAAATTTTATTATTATATTACAGTACAATAATTATGATTATATATAATTATAAGTATTGTATTATAATATTTTATTTATAAATTAATATTTATTTATGAATTATAAATATCGTATTATATTAATGTATTTTATTTTATAAATTAGTATTTATTTATGATTTGTTTATAATATATTAATAAATATTTAGTTATCAATATGTTATAAAATAAAATATATTATGTTTTAATATTTATTTTTAATTAGGAGTTAAAAATAATTTTTTAACTAATTAATATTATATAAGAGTGTCATTATTATTTTTTAATAAATTAAAATTTTTATAAATATTTTTAAAATTGTTGAAATTATTTAAATTAATATATTAAATTTTAAAGGTTCACATGTTATTATACTTTAACTTTTTCAACTAATAAAAAAGAGATTTAGTGTATTATACAAAGAAGGGGGGGTATTGCGGTTAGGTCAAACGAGGGGAAATCGGGCATTCTCCCCTTTATTTTTTTTTTTTCATGATTTGATTAGACGGTAGATTGCTTGACCCAGTTAATTATAAGAATATTATCCATTTAGAAAGATCAAAATCAATGTCGCAGTGTTTCTAGTTTGTCTGTTAATTTAGAAATAATGGTTTCATTATTTAATTATAAGACATATATTTCATTAAAATTCTCGTGATATATTATGGATTGTGAATAAATTACAATCTAGCTAGAAGTGAAAATGCGATCACATTCAATTAAATTAATACATCAAAATGTTAAGCAGGCATGCACGGAATTAATTAATTCTCGTTGTATAATTAATTATGAAGCCCATGACATCGATGTTAAAGTAAACTGGTATTAATTGAATTTAACTAATGAGTTTTTTTTTTTTTTTTAAATTTTCTTTACTAATGGATTGTTTATTTTATTTGATTAGACATATTCTACTAAAGTTGGCTGACTTAGTTATAAATATAATATCAAATTAAAGATCAAAATGCTGACCATGCAACAAAAATACTTCAATGTTTACATTACATATAGAAGTTGTATAGGAAGCATTCAACACTATTTTTGTAAAATATTTCTGAATAAAAACACACCTTTAAAAGCATCTAGTTTGTTTGCATCTATTTGAGGAAAAAAAATTCATAATTTTTCTTAAATATTCTTTTTTCTTCAACTATTTCAATCCAACACCATGTATTAAATAACATCTAATATATAAATATTTGGAATTCTGTGAGATATTGTGATGGGATACCATACATTAGATGAGCAAGGAAGAATGCTAAAGGAACATAATATTATTAACCATTAAAAACATCAAAATTAAAACATGTTAATTTATGTTTGTGCTTAAAATATTTTAGTTATGTGGCGTAAATTTTGTGCTCTATTTGTCAACGCATACTTTACAATTAATAAATTTTAGAAGTGGAGCATTTTTTTTTTTTTTTTTTTTTTTTTTTTGGGTAATGCTAGGATTTTTGACTTATGAAATATGAATGTACAGTAATTGGAGTTAAAGGCCACGCACCCGGAAGAGAGAGTAGGAAGGAAGAGATGGAATGAATGAAGAGAATAGTCGATAACATATGTGCAGGCAGAAAGTAGTGAGTGTGTGGGACATGCATGGAAATGACAACACTCAAAACTTACAACACTAAGTCTACCCTCTGCCTGCCAGTCACATGCTCAATGGCTATTGCAGAGTCAGACAGCCCCCCAGTCCAGACCAGTCCAAATAAAGCTGAAAACGAAATAACCCAGAAATGTTTAGAAATTTACAAAAATTTGGTGAGGACATTTATTAATGGAAAAAGTAAGGGGAAAAAAAATTTTGAGAGTTAAATAAGTGAAAAGGGAAGGGGAGGGGGAATTGAGCTGAATTAAAAACATGTGAAGTCTGTGCAGTTTCTGTCACAAACAATCAATGTATACATACCTACAAAAAGCTTCAACTTCAATTCAATAATATCATGACTTGTCCTACCCACCATTAAGCTGAAGCTTAGCTGTCCATTTTGACTGCAATTTCTAGGCATATTGTGGCACCCTTTTCTATGTCTTTTACTACACAGTACGCCCCCGTCCTCTCTCTCTTTTCTCTTAGCTATTAGTTTTCAAATTACTCTTTTTGAAAGAATTTTATTTTATCGTGAATAAATTGTGCTTACTTATTATTAATTTGAACGCAACAATTATAAAGAAAGCTTGAGCTATCTTTTTTATGGTTAGAAGGGAAGGTTAGCTACCAGCCAGCAATGCAGAGAGCTTTAGATTAAAGGTATCTCTAAGGAGGGAATTGAAATGACAAGGGCAGGGCAGGGCAGGGCAGGGCAGGGCTTAAGAGCATAACACAAAGGAAAAGAAAAGAAAAGAAAAGAAAAGAAAAGACAGGACAGGATTCGAATTTTGAGTCCTTGAGTACACAAATCAATGGGACACCCCAACCACCCATCATGTTTGAGGAGCTGGGAGCAACACCTAATTTCATATTTATCATCATTTCTATTTCCACTCTTCTCTCTTCTCTCTCTCTCTCTCTCAATATTTCTGAATTTCTTGCATCCTAGTTCCCACCACACCACGGCACCACCAAATGATCCTCTTCCCTTAAAAGCTTCGAGATACCCAACCCAACCCAACCCACAAACATAAAGTTATAAAAGATTATATGAACGCGCACTCTATTAAAGTAATTTACCTGTAATAAATATCACTTTATTTCTATTACTAAAATACTGGTAATATGAGAACCATGCTAGTTATATTCAATAAATAACATGTAATGTAATTTGTCAAGAAAAAAAAAAAATATATATATATATATAAATAGAACTAAAAATGCTATTGCTTGCTAGTCGAGCTTCATGACCCACATGATTTTAACGGAAAAAGATATGAACTAAAAAGTGGACTTAGTTAAGGGTGGCGAGTAGGGTATTGTAGTAAGTTGAGGGGCCTAATTACGCCAGTTAGGGATGGACTGGACAACACTGATGGTAATGGTCCTAATGGTAAAGACATTTGACTGACGTGAACCCTGGATGGAGTTAGAGTTGGCGTTGGAGTTGGAGTTGGAGTCCAACGTCTAATAATAGGCTAATTCACAAAAATTTAAACGCGTGGGGGCGCGTGGAAAAAAGGGCGAGCGTGGTGGTGGTATCTGTCACAAGTGGGGGAATCTGCTTTAACAAGGGAGTAGTACAACGTCAACGTCACCGTCGCAAATGAACACGAGACCAGCAGACACCCTCATGTTTTAATCAGATTCCATAAATAATAATAATCTTTCTCTTCTCCTCTTCGCACATAATTTGCCCTTTTTTCTTTTTTCTTTTTTTTTTTTCATTTTCTTTTTCTCTGCATTATCTCTCTCTCCGCATCGCTATCACTCATCACGTGACTACCCAAAACCCCTCCTTTTTTCTCCCTCCGAAAGAAAGAGACCTTACTCACTCTGTCTTATGTCGCCCCGCGGGGTGTCTGTGTTTACTGTAACTGAGAGAAGAAAGTGAAATTACAGTGCAAAATAAAGCAAAAGGGTTTCTCTTCCTTTGCACTTTCAGTCGCTCTGTTATTGGTCTATGCTCTCTCTATCTGCTATCTTTCAACCCTCCACCCTGTCTGTGTTTTTTGGTGTGAGAAAGAGATTTATTCCCTCTTTCTAGAGAGAGATTGTTTGTGGGGTGTTTGTGTATAAGAAATGCAGCAGCACCTGATTCAGATGCAGCCCATGATGGCAGCCTATTATCCCACCAACGTCACTACTGATCACATTCAACAGGTTCCCTCTTCTCTCTCTTTTGCCTTTCGTCCCTTCATCTACCTGATTATCTCCTCCTTTCTTTTTGCTATTTTGCACTTTCAACATACTGTGTTTTTCCATTCGATTTCTGTTTTTATATATATATATTTTTGGCTTCATAGTTTTAATGGTTTGCTTACATGATCATTCATTGTTTATTTGATTATTGCTGGAACTTTGTGGGGGTATTAATTCATATCTAGTTGAAGTTCACACCACTGAAATATTGATGGTATTTGTTAATGGGTCTCATTTCTTTTTGAGTTCCACTGTCTAATTTGTCATCCTCAAAAAGTGGAGCTTTTATCTTTCTTAAATCCTAGATCATATCGCCAATCATGTGTTGGAGGCAGAGATTTGCTGGCTGTGGTATTTCATGCTCCTATTCTTTATTGTTTCTGCTTTTTGTGTGCATTCTTTAATTAGTATTTGTTTTCATGCTATACAAACATGTCTAATATTAAAAATCTGTTAGATCTCGTCGTCCATTTGTCACCTAATGTTTCTCCTTTTTGTGTCTTCTCCAGCTAACGTGTAGTAGAGCGAGTGTTTTCTTTAGATAGAGAATGAATAGTTGTACAAGTACTTATAGAACTGTACTCTTAACCTTTTCTTCTGTTTCATGGATAGATGCATTCTGGTGTATATGCTGTTAATTCTTGCAACAAAACTCTGAGTCTGGGTGCCACATGATTCATATTTTGGCTTATATTCGGCGAATGCATTACTTTAGTAGATTTTATGACATTGTGGGGCTAAAATTAAGAGATAATTTCTTCAAGTTTACTTTTAACCAGGCTGCAACCATTGTATCCGTTGTTTAAATGCAGAGGTGATATGTCCTGCTTGTTCATAAATCTAGCTGGCTAATTCTGAATCTAGATCAAACTAGTGGGTGAATCTATTAATTGGTATGGGAAACTTAAAATTTCTATCCCTGATAGTTACTTAATGAATTACCGTCCGTATCCTCTCAATATGTCTATGTTTCTGAGGAGAAAAAATTGTTGGTTTAAAGGACCATATGCACTAAACTATTGAAGTAAATTGTTACTTTTAATGGTCTAGAACTACCATTTTTCTTTATAGTGGTCCTTTCAAATGTTTCCTTTGAACATTGCTTCTATATGCTGAAGTGGTCCTCTTTAGTAGTCTTTTGGTAGTGGTCCTCAATCATTGTCTCCATAATGTGTCATGTCTTTCTGGTATTATATGCTAGATGTCCTTGTCGTAATATCTATAACTTTTGATATTATCATGCTATATGCTAGAATTAGATATAGTATATAAAGAGCTATATCATTAAAGATGATCTGAAGCCCTTTTAAAACTAAAGGTATATCATGCAACTGAAGGGTTTTTTTTTTTTTTTTTTCAAAAACTAACATTTACATATTACAGGCTTTAAAAAATGGGAGAAAGTGTATGGCACTAACTATTGTACTTGTGTAGTAGTTGTGTTTCTAGTGTATGTGTACTAGCCTGCCGATACTTTTTCCACTTTTTGTCAAAGAACAAATTTATTAGTGTCATAATGATGCCAAAATTTTTACCTGCTAGCTAAGAAGACAACCGTTTGACTATTAAATATTCTCTTCAGTGAACATGAATAATATACATTATCCTTTTTGGTAAGGTGATGGAAGTGAGACTGGTCCTAGAAATGGGCATGGAAATCTGGAGGGAAAGTGAAATTTAGGGCGATGGGCATGGATGTCTCGGAGCAGAGTGACTATTGCTTTATTCCTTTCTTGATGTTTATGATAATTTCTCTAACTTTCTGTTAGATCTTGATGGTAGTGCAGATGACAATTAGGATTTGTTGGATTGTGCATATAGTGGTGTACCTTTTCATTCACTTTTTGGTTCACAGAGGGCATGACATATATTATGCATATATGTATTCGGAGGGTTGCCCTGCCTTCTAATTCTTTTAGTCCTGAAGGCCCTATACGGATAAAAAAATGAGGACTGAGAAAATAAAAATTCTTAAAGTGCATAGGTAACTAACTTTGTCGGCATTGTAAAAGATTTTATTCCTTTCTCTTGTTCCTTCCATTCTCTAAATGCCTGCATGATTTCCTGCAATAAGGGAGTATTTTTGTACTTTTTTATCTTGGATATTTGGCTATGTCTTTCATGTTGCATTGTTTATGCATGCAGTATCTAGATGAGAACAAGTCACTGATTTTGAAGATTGTTGAGAGCCAGAATTCTGGGAAACTGAGCGAGTGCGCTGAGTGAGTGCTGCTTTGCTTTTTGAATCCTTTTTTCTTTTTGGGATTAATTTAAAGCTTTTTATTTATTTTGTTCTCTTTGCTTGCAATGTCTTAGCATTATGCAGTAACTTGAGTTTCAAATAATCCAGGATCCTGGAACTACTCTTTCTTTTTCATTTGGTTTGAAATTTATTTATGTTGTCCTGACAAGAGGCTTGAAAAGTATAATGAAGTCTAGTATATTGTTTATTATGATTATGAATGTTTTATTATTTATGAATGATTATATGGATCTTAATGGTGGTTTAAACTTTGGTATGTTGTTTCATGAAAAGAAACCTATTGATAGAAAGGCAAGCTCTTTAAGTTTCATGTGTTGTAGGTTATGATAGGAAAGGTCCAACAATGTCTTGATGATTATGCGAATATACTAGTTTTCTGTCAAGGAATCAAATGCTTTATGAAGTGATTGCTTTGCATTCTTTGTTTCGTTACTATAATTAACTAATGAATATGGGAAATATTTTATGCTCCTGAAATGGATTCACAGAGTCTAACATGCACAGAAGGTAGTGCCAGAAACTCTGTAGTTAGAAGCAACCAGTTTGTACTTTTACAGGTTCTTATCTCTGAAGTGCTTAAGAAGCCTCTATTTTCATTTTCCTTCATAGCAGGAATCAAGCGAGGTTGCAGCGGAACCTCATGTACTTGGCTGCTATTGCTGATTCTCAACCCCCACCACCTAGCATGCATGCCCAGGTACTAACCTCCTTTTGGCTATGTGATTTCTAAACTTAAAGAGGGCTTTTATGTGCATAAACTTTTAAGCAAGAGATTTTTTTTATTACTTATCTGCTGCAGCTTTGTTATTTTGTGGGGACTCTTAACACAAGTCTTGCTATTCCCGTTACTTGTGTTTTGACAAAAATCCTGAACTACATGTTTTCTCCTCCCTTAGTCAATTTTCTGTTGTATATTGATTCTTCCTATGGTTATGGTTATATTATTGTTAATTTCTAATGGACAATATCTGTCTTTAGATTAACTTGCTTGCTTTATTCCATTTCATCTGTCTTGTACTTTTTTTAAAAAATATTTCGGGAATGTGCTTGGACATATTGTAAACTCCATGTGTAAAAATCCATGGTGTCTTAAGGCTTGGACTAGTTAATAGATTAAGCATGCTACTGATATGCATTCCCTAATTTGTTTCAAGTTGTGGAATCCCTGATTTATTAGTCAACACCTTTGCAGTTCGCTTCTGGTGGCATTGTGCAGCCGGGACACTACATGCAACACCAGCAATCTCAGCCAATGACACCACAATCTCTCATGGCTGCACGCTCATCCATGGTGTACTCTCAACAACAAATCTCTGTGCTACAACAACAGCAAGCATTGCACAGTCAGCTTGGCATGAACTCTGGTGGAAGCTCAGGAATTCACATGTTGCAAAGCGAAGGTAGTACTGCAGGAGGTAGTGGGGCGCTTGGGGCTGGAGCATTTGCTGATTTTGGCCGTGGCTCCTCTGGAGAAGGTTTGCATTCACGGGGAATGGCAGGAGGGAGTAAGCAAGATGCTGGATCTGCTGAGGGGCGAGGAGGGAGCTCTGGAAGCCAAGATGGAGGTGAAAGTCTTTATTTGAAAGGAGCCGATGATGGGAATTAAGAGGTAAGAACAATTAACCTTGTGGTTCGTTAACATTTAAGCTTAGGAGGATTTAGTTGAGAGGAATTTGGAAGGGAAAGTATGAAAACTTTGTTATCTGATGGTAGTGAACTGTGAGGGCCTACCCTTGAGACTTTGGATTTGTTGTTTTTGAGTAGTGAGATGATGCATCCTGTGGTAATTTATAATGTAAATTTGTAGGTTGAGTTTTACTGTCTTATGTTGGTGCTGATTTTTATATATAGATATATATGAGCTCAACACATGCTTAGATCATCTTCCAGCAAGATTGTAAGTTGAGCCACTAAAATTGCAACCAACAAATTTAAGAACGCCCCTGCTGTCAATCTTAGCTTGTTTTCACCTTTCAAGTAGATGTTCAATCTTTTCTGACAATTTGATTATCTGATTTTGAATTTTTTTCGGTTTATTACGTGCCCCCTGTCCACATTTGGATCCAAGCTTGATGGTTGTTGACTTCAGGATAAACTATTTAAGTGGCATTTGTGCTTCATGATGTGTTTTCTGTAACCCGGTTGGCTGAGTGAAACCATTCACCAATTTTCATCATTTATAATACTGCACATTATATAAGTTGTGTTGTGTAGCATATTTGCCTTCTGATAGAATAGCACTATGGGGATCGTAGTAACTATCAAGGGCCAAGATTTGTTGGTCTAAAAGTGTCACGGTCCTACATGAAATGAAAATTAGGTTGTCTTAATCCACATAATTTTATCGACCTCGTATGAGTCTCATCACACCTTAGAAACATGCATATATCCAACCACCCACGTGTTGTCAAAGTAAGATCGCCACTCTTATGTATAAGAAATATCAAAATTTTGTTGCTCATCACTGCCTGACCGCAAACTCAAATAATAAAAACCCCATGGAGTCCAGACATGAAACTCTATTGCATTGCAGTGAAGTCAAATCTGCTCTGCTGGCGGAAGTTGCACAACAAATTCTTTATTGGGCTAAAATCCATTAGTGCATGTGTGCAACGACTTTGTTTGCTGACTTAAGTGCGCCGTTAATTAGCAATTCTGAAAAATCCGTAACTTATTTTTTGTATTTTTTTTTTCTTTTGAAATAGAACCTCTTCCTAATCTGAACGTCGGCCTAATATCATTTTAAAAAACCATATCCAATGACAATACGATAGTTTTCGTGATCGTTAACATCTCTGAAGGGCAGCAATTTTAAACTGCGATGTAATGATTGAAAGATGTTTCGGGTTAAGGAAGCGCATGGAGTGCTCTGTTACATGATGTACATTTATAAAATACTTTTTCTGAAAGTACTAAGAAAATGCTATCAATGAAAGCACTTCTTGTAACACATTCACAAATGTAACGTCTATGTTTTTATTGATGAGAAATTTTATCCGTAAAATATTAAATCCTTCACCCTTACTATTAAATGAACTTGGATGGCTAAAAAATATCAAATATGTGCCAAAGCACTCCAATTTTGCTCAGAAACAAATGGAAGACTTTTTTGAAGGTAATAAAGTTCATTCTTTTGCTGATGTATAATTTTCACTGAGTTTGTGATCAAACTTATTTTTGTCTCCAAGTTTGTGTTAATTGATCGTTCATTCCATGCAGAACATGGGTCGAAGAAAATGTGCAAAAGGACAACTATATATCATATGTAAATGTATATATTTCCAATTCAATGCTACATGCTCCTTTAATCGTACAAAGATACACAAGGAGATTGAAATCCAAAAGAACTACTCTCAGCAGAAAAATCTCTCCAAAACAAACGTTCATCGAGCTCAAACGAAGACAAATGGCTCGAAAATGCATGATCACCCAACAAATTATATGCATCGGCAGTAGTATTAGTACTAATCCTTGTAAGTTGGTCGTCGACTTCGCGATTAACAATAACATGTTTTGTAGCATCATCTTCAGGAAGATCAGGACTTACCGTTGTAAAAGAATCATCAGAATTATTATTATTATTATAATCTCCGACGTCAGAATTCTTGCCGGTAAGTTCTTGAACGATGGCTCTAAACTCAGAAGCACTGCTAGCTTTCACCTTCATTGGGGTGGAAATATACGTAACTTTGATGGGATTTTTCTTAGTTTTAGCATTGCCTTTCGGGGTCTTGTTAGGATTTTGCAGAACAAATTGCTGCCCAAACTTGCCCATCTTATCTGCAAAAACAATTAAGGTACATGAAAATGCAACAGCTCTAGATAAAGGAGGAGGAGGGAGAGAATTAATTGGTTTGTGTGAATCTTGTAATTCCACGCAGTGATTTATATACGAGAGATTCGAAAGTGAGTGTATGTGAACTGAGTTTCCTAGAAGGAAGGATTGTTGGGTAAGAAACAAAATTGGAAAAGAAAAAGAAGAGGATTGTTGGAAGAGACAAAATCTAAAAGTATGACTACTGACGAGGATCTATGAAAGAGACAACAAAAATATTAATACCATGTCCATGTTCAGTGGTGTTGGAAATTCTAAGATGGCTGCTTTATACAATGTTTGAATATTTTAAAAACTTGATGATGATGATTGAGTAAAACTATATGCTATGCATGCAGTCATTATTGATCAAAACAGAAGTTGTAAATTAAAGCGACTGCTTTCACTTTACAAATAAAAATTAAGAAGATACAAAAAGGTTATATGTCCATTACATATACATTTGTATATATTACAAGGATTTAAGATCATCTTACATTAGTCTGTTTATATTATCAAATATTTTGTAAAAATTTTGCATTTTTAGTACTATTCTTATATTATAAAGGGAAAATTTTACAATCTTAATATATTATAGCACATTCATATATTATCCTTTTGGGTAAAATAATATAATAAATGAAATATGGGTTACTTGTACTTGATAAATTATGAGATGACTAAAAGTTGATTGGAGGATGATATCCACACGTCGCTATTAGAGTTGTTAACAAATAACAATCTATAAAATCAATTTCAAATGTGACAACATGATGAGGTAATTAAGTCTAAACACTATTTAATTTCTCCACAATAATACCAATATATATAAAAATAAAGAAATTCAGGATGATGACTTTCTCAGCCAACTACTTTCCAGGCACTTCATTTGGTCAAGAAACAAGAATCACGATCTTTAAGTCTCAATCATAATCCTATCACCTTTCTAGAGAATTAAGGCCATCTATCTTTTAATTTTTCTTTTTTTAGTTCTTTACATTTATTGGTAAATGTTGCAATATTTGACTGACTAAAATATTAATGAAGCTTCTTTGATACCACCAATTCATCATGTGATGAAATTAGATATATAAAATATCTACTTTTCAAATAATCAAAACATTTAAAGACTTTTGAATTTGAGCTTACTAACTAACTAGGTAATTACGTTTTGTGAAATAATTAATACTCATTTTATATCTCAGTTTTGTAAAACTTTCTTCTTCTAAAGAGAAGTATATATAAGAACATACACTTGATTTTAATTCAAGTTGGGATAAAATACAAAGCATCGCGTTAACTAAAGGCGTCTAGAAGGGTTGGAATTTGATGTCATAGTCAACAAGTCAATTAAATATAAAATACATTCGCCATTGACTGCCACAGTTTAATTATTGTGATTAATTTTCTTTAATTAAGGTTTAAGGAGACCTAGCTAGCTGCAATTAATATTAATTAATTCCTTGGCCTGGATAAATACATAATTAATTAGTTAATTAATAAAGTAATTAGTCAAAATGACGAAGCAGAACTCTAAACTTGAAGCTTTGAAAGTGAGGTCGAAAATTGAATTCTATCTCTCTAACGGAAGGAAACTAGCTGCGTATCATTATAACAATAATATATATAATTTAAGAGATATTATCTAATTCCTCTCCCTTAAGTTTGGGCTTATATCAATTAAAGATTAAAAACGAAGTATCACATACTTTCCTTCTGCTTGTAGTGGTAGCCAACCAACCTAAAATGATAAATTTACTCAAATTCTTCTAATTATTTACTTTATGATATTTTTTTTTGGCAACAACTATTTTATCTTATTACATATGTTAGTTAATTTAAATGTATAAAGTAAATAAAATGATTATAGAGTAAAAGATAGGAAAATTAAAAAACTTGATTAGAAGTATTTTCCAAGTGAAACACTTATAAACATATATTAATAAAATTGATTTAAAAATAAAAAAATAATTTTTTTTAACTTCCCTTTAGTTGAGTGTGTAAGGATTTGAAAAGTAAGATTTTTTTTTAGACAAAATAATAAATATTAAATAATAATATTTTTTTTATATATTTATCCTCACATCTAATTATGAACTGATAGTTAAATGTAAAGGGAGATAAGTGATAAATTTTTTATATTTTCTATTTAAGTGATATAATATCAAACTTTAAAGGAGGATGTGATAATATTCTTATTATTTAATATCTAATAGATTTAAGTTTGACCCAAAGTATATGATCTGAAAATGACTTGACCGGCGTGTAAAAATTTTCTTTTTAATAAAATATTCTTTTCCTAGTGATTTTTTTTAAAGTAAAAAAAAAAAAAGCAAAAGAAAAATTCAATTGCTTTTGTAAGTTTTAAAAATATTTTAACCACACAGTAAACAACATATACAAAGAAATTTTTAAACAATATAAAAAAGATTCCTAAACAAATAAATTGAACTGATAAATTCTTATGGTTGCATTCGTAGATACTCATCAATTTTATGATGTACAAACTTTATATATTTTAATGCACATCAAATTAAATACCCAAAAACAATCAATTAAAATCTGGACCGCGGATCCATTATAATACAACCGCTACCACAAGGAGTTGCAGTAGATGCAGCTACACATAATCATGACATTCCGTTAAGAGAGAGATATTGAAGACTTGGTTAGTAGCCACTAATTGGCGCGAAAGCATAGGGGAACAAAACCGAACAAAGAGGTCTTTTTGAAGAATGCCATACTCTCATCAATACCCACAAATTTCTCCCTTTCACTTTCATACACAAAACCAAAATTTTCAATTTTTTCTTGTTTCTTTCCATTTTCATTTTCTTGCCACATTTCCTCATACTACTCGATTGTCCAAGTTTGTAACTCGTGTTTGGTTTCTTGTTTTTCCAAGAGTATTGGCAGTTGGGTTGTTGCATTTGGTCCTGTTTTCATGAATTTTGGGTAGAAAGTTTGTCTTTGATTGATGTACTAAAAAGGGTCATGATTGTGGGCAAATGTGTTGGTTTTTGTGATCATGGAGGTTTGCTTTTGAGATATCGAGTGGAATGATTAAGGTTGTGAAATTGAAGGTTTCTGAATCAGACAGCTGACATTCATGAGGAAGAACTTAGGTGTATGATCAAGCTTTAAATTGAAAGCTTGAAATGGTATGTGAACACATTATTATTCACCAGTTTTTCTGTTTTGATATGTTATATAGCATTGAACTTTTTTTTTTTTTTTACCATGGTTTACTAAAATATTTTTGTAAAGCTGAATGATGAATTTGTGAATAGCTTGTTACGTTTTTAGAAGAAATTAGGAAATGAGATGCTGTAGTTTAGAAAATATTATGCTCACAAATTTTGATAATGAGAAGGTGAGAAGGTGGATAATGATAAGATTTAAATGATGAATGAGATGATGATTAGTTACTAAGGAGAATGTCATTCCACAGCTGATAATGTCATTAGGATTTGACTCATAGAAAACTTGAAATCACTGAATTATAGGAAAGTTCATAAAGAGAAATGGTTTAGCACAAAGAAAAAGATGTATTTGGACACTGAAAAGCTATAAAATGCCTTTTCCTTTTATTTTTGCCCGGTAAGGAATTTAGAGAATGTGCTCAGGTTTGATCTCTGGGGAGTAGACTGACAATTTTAGATTCTTTGAGATGTATAAGATGGTCAATGTTAGAGGTACAGGAGTATATTGCTTTTATCTATCATCCTGGATAGCGAAAGGAGGAAAACCTGTACATTAGATAAAAATGAGACAGCAGCAACTCATGCTAAAATTAAAGGCAGATGCAGAATTGTATGATCGATGCAATAGTATACGTGCACTAGTGTCGGGATTGCACTGGTACATTGGGTTTGTGTTGCGGAATGGATTTAGCTTTACGCTGAGACAGATGTTCTGTATATAATTTTACAGTAAAAAATTTTGATTGCACCAGCAGAGAGCAGAGATCATGTCATACGTTATGCTATTGGGAACCTTACACCTCAAGAGGAGAAAACGAAATAATAGAAAATGGCTTTGCTGAGGACATATGTAATTGTAAAATTCATAGAATGGAAATATTTTTCAGCTGAGATCTCGGATTTAGTTCTGATTCAAACTAGTATAGAAATTCTTCTTATGCCTGCTGGTATGGTGAAATCTAAAATTAACCTTTCAGTATTTATTGCTAACGTGCATTAGATGACACGCAAATAGATTGCAAGGGATTATATTAGGCTCTGGTGCATGTTTTCCATGTATACAAATTCGTTTTGATTAAAGTTTGCTATTCATGTATTGATGCTTTGACATTTGCAGGGAACTCGAGTAAATATTATTGTTGGTTCTCATGTCTGGGTCGAAGACCCAAAGCACGCTTGGATTGATGGGCAGGTCTTGAAAATTACCGATAATGATGTTGAGATCCAGGCAAATAATGGCAAGAAGGTTGGTGGATTACCTAAGATTCAAGTGTCTATACTTTTTATTTTGATCTTTGATCTTTGATCTTTGTGGGGGCATTGAGAAAAATCGTACTTTTTGTTCTCGTTAAGGTTGTCGCAACCCTATCAAAACTTTATCCAAAGGATATGGAAGAACCTGCTGGTGGGGTTGATGACATGACAAAGCTATCTTATTTGCATGAGCCTGGAGTTCTGCAGAATTTAAAAACTAGATACGAACTGAATGAAATCTATGTAAGTTTTAGGACCGAAAAGGTTCTCGGCTTTTCTTGGATTACATTTCCGCTATTATGTGTACTCACACAATGTTCGATATCATTTCAGACTTATACTGGAAATATTCTTATTGCTATTAATCCATTCCAACGACTGCCTCATATTTATGATGCTCACATGATGCAACAATACAAGGGAGCTCCATTTGGAGAACTAAGTCCTCATGTTTTTGCTGTAGCTGATGTTGCCTACAGGTTATCCATATTCCACATTATAAGTTACATAGTACTTACTTGATGGATGAACGGACTATGCAACAGTAACGCTTTAACTGATTTCAGGGCTATGATCAATGAGGGAAAAAGCAATTCAATTCTGGTCAGTGGTGAAAGTGGAGCAGGCAAAACTGAGACCACAAAAATGCTTATGCGGTACCTCGCATTTTTAGGTGGTAGGACTGCCACTGAAGGACGAACAGTTGAACAACAAGTTCTTGAAGTATGATTGATAGCATACTTCTATGCTTCAATGAATTTTTTTCCCTTTCATTGTCTATCAAATATGTTCTTTAATTTATTATTGAAATCTCATAAGACTTTTCTACTATCTGAGTGCAGTCTAATCCAGTGCTCGAAGCTTTTGGCAATGCTAAAACTGTTAGGAACAACAATTCCAGGTGAGACATCTTCTACATGGAAAGCAGAGTGTTCTCTGTCTTGCCCTTTTTGTCCAGTTTGTCTAACCTCAAATATTCTGCAATGGTGATGTTTCACGTATTCTAATAATAATGTGCCCGTCCATGCTGTGTAGTTTCGTATCTTTCTTTAACCATGACAAATATTTGTCAACATGTCTACTCCTGATGCTTTTGTGTACAACTTAGAGCTAAACAAGATATATTCTTGTAAACTTTTGGGAGTTTGATATTGACTTTTTATCCTAAAATTGATACTCTTGCAGCCGTTTTGGTAAATTTGTTGAGATCCAGTTCGATAAGCAAGGAAGAATCTCAGGAGCTGCCATCAGAACATACCTTCTGGAGAGATCTCGTGTTTGCCAAATTTCTACTCCTGAGCGCAACTACCACTGCTTTTACCTTCTTTGTGCTGCACCACAGGAGGTACCTTCCTTTTGGAAAGGAACATAAAAGTGATTTTATCTAATCCTTGATGCCTTTCTGAATAAAGATCAATTTCTTATGATCTCTGGCTGACAATACTAGTGTTAACAGGAAGTTGAGAGGTACAAGTTGGGACCCCCTAGAACATTTCACTATCTTAACCAGTCAACATGTTTTGAACTGGTTGGTGTAAGTGATGCTCATGACTATCTTGCCACAAGGAGGGCTATGGATATTGTTGGAATAAGTGCAAAGGAACAGGTAAGCATATATGCAGAAAACGAATTCGGAACATAAATTGATGGAGGAACTTCCTCTCACCATCTCTCTCTCTCTCTCACTCAGGAAGCAGTTTTCAGAGTTGTTGCTGCAATTCTTCATCTTGGAAATATTGAATTTGCAAAGGGAAAAGAAGTTGACTCATCGGTGCCAAAAGATGACAAGGCCAAATTCCATCTTAAAACAGCGGCTGAGCTTCTCATGTATGAGTTTCTGATATACCCACCTAGTCCCTATTCTTGTTTCCCTCTTATATTAAGGTATTAGTGAATACAATCTTATTTCAGGTGTGATTCGGTGGCCTTGGAAGATGCATTATGTAAGCGTATCATGATTACACCTGAGGAGGTTATTAAGCGAAGCCTTGATCCTCAAAGTGCTCTAGTTAGCAGGGATGGTTTAGCTAAGACAATCTACTCTCGGTTGTTTGACTGGTAAATAATTGAACGCTACTGTACTACAAAATACTTAAGTGCTTATTAATACGTCTCAAAGTTCCAATGAGAAACATGAAGTAGAATGAGAACTGAGATACTGTGACGACATGCTAAGTGTGTATTTGCGTTTATGTAGGCTGGTGGATACAATCAACAAGTCCATCGGACAAGATCCTAATTCAAAATCTCTCATTGGGGTCCTTGATATCTACGGTTTTGAAAGCTTTAAGAGTAATAGGTAACGACTTTTAAACAGCATTTGCGTGCGAGTAGATAACTGAAATGAGTCATAGAAGATATGACAGAAAGACACTATTATGTATTTGGCAATAGTCATGTAACTTAGTTTCACCGTACCCTGCTGTGCAGTTTTGAGCAGTTCTGTATTAATTTCACAAATGAGAAATTGCAGCAGCATTTCAATCAGGTAATTTCTTATGTCATATTTACCTCTTCACCTGTAGTTTGATTTATAACCGATAGCTGAAGAGAGCGTGATGATGTCCTTCAGCACGTCTTCAAGATGGAACAAGAAGAGTACACAAAAGAAGAGATTGATTGGAGCTACATTGAATTCGTTGATAATCAAGATGTCTTGGATCTTATTGAAAAGGTTATTCATTTTTTCTGTCTTCAGCTCCAATTTTTAATGTTAGTTTTGCACCTAACAAGTGATATTTCGACATTACATTTCAAGGAACCCATACTAAATTAGGAAGCTCTTACATCTTCAGGGAAATTGAATCATTTACTATTTTCGTGGGAAAAGTTCCCAACTTCACTTCGTAAGACTATTGTTTGTGGGGTGAGAAGAGGTCTCTTTATGATCCCTGATTACGATTTTATTTGTTGCTTTTTGTGGGACCAACTAAACTTAACTAAGCCTTTCTCATGAGTAAATGCATAGCCGACGTGAAGTGCTCTAAATTTCATTTCCGGGGTCAAGTCTTACGACATTTGCTCTCTTTAATTTTTTTGCAGAAACCTGGCGGAATCATTGCGCTCCTTGATGAAGCTTGGTATACTATTTCTCTCTACATTTTTTCTCGCTAAAGAAACATGGCTGTGCTCCATTATATTTTCACTTTGTAAACCTACCTTCTTCTCTTGCAGCATGTTTCCAAAATCAACACACGAAACATTCGCAAATAAGCTTTACCAGACATTTAAAAATCACAAGCGCTTCATCAAGCCAAAGTTGTCTCGCACAGATTTCACCATTTCTCATTATGCTGGAGAGGTATGCATGTTACTTAACAAAGTTTTTACCATTATGTGTGTGTGTGTATGAAGTTCCATACCCAAAGCAGTAACTGTTGTGAGCTACTGTTCAATTAGATAATTTCCATCATAACATTTGTTTTCAGGTCTTATATCAGTCTGATCAGTTCTTGGACAAAAACAAGGATTATGTGGTTCCTGAACATCAGGATTTGTTGAGTGCTTCCAAATGTTCTTTCGTAGCAGGACTTTTTCCACCACTACCAGAAGAGACATCTAAATCTTCCAAGTTCTCTTCAATTGGCTCTCGGTTTAAGGTAGTTTTGCTTCTGTTTCTTTTTTCAATATAACAGTCGACAAAAACAAGGGTTCATGTGTTCTACCTTATGTTACTTCAGTAAATATTCCAATTCCATTTTTATACTGCAAACATTGGAAGACTCATGTTTCATTATGTAAATGATGCAGCTACAATTGCAGCAATTAATGGATACATTGAACTCTACAGAACCTCACTATATCAGATGTGTAAAGCCAAACAACCTTCTAAAACCTGCTATATTTGAGAATGCCAACGTCATGCAACAATTGCGTTGTGGTGTGAGTACAATTTGTTTTATGTATTTATTTTTCTTCCGACAGTTTTGAGTTGGTTTCAGGAAAAATGAGGTATCAAATCCTTGTTATGTCTTTCATGTTTAGTTTTTACTGATGGTTGTTCCTGTAGGGTGTTTTAGAGGCGATCAGAATCAGTTGTGCAGGATACCCTACTCGCCGTCCTTTCTTTGAATTCATCAACCGGTTTGGGCTTCTTGCCCCCGAAGCCTTGGAAGGAAAGTAAGTAGCCTTTTCTAGTGACAGATTGCTATTAAAGTGGATATAATTGTTCTACATGTGCTCAGAAATTGTTTTTGAAGTAATGCTGATAATATCCCTTCTGAATTTGTTTTCAAGCAGCTATGACGAAAAGGTTGCCAGCAAAAAGATTATGGAAAAAAAAGGGCTTCAAGGATTTCAGGTAATACAAAAAATTTTATGGCCTGCTTGTGGAATTTCTTATAATCTTTAAATTTCTACACTGGTTATTTTTTCTTCTGATATCATTTCACTAGAAATTGTATATCCCACTTTTGCATCCAAATGATTGAAGTTCATGCACTCATATTTTGGGTCAGAGGCATTTATTAGATTTTCCTTAAAATAATTTTTGCAGATAGGTAAAACGAAGGTATTCTTAAGAGCCGGTCAGATGGCTGAATTAGATGCTCGGAGAGCTGAGGTACTCAGTAATGCTGCAAAAACTATCCAGCGGCGCATACGAACTCATATTGCTCGTAAACGGTTCATTGCCATGCGGCAGGCTACTGTTGTTTTGCAATCTCTATGCAGAGGTGAGCCATCTGAAAATCTTATAGCAAGAATCAGGTCTTGGTAAAAATGTATTTGTGTTATTATTTGGGTACAGCTCTCCAGGCATCGGTCCTAATTTAGTCTTACATGTATCTACGGGACTTGTAGGAAGGCTAGCTTGCAAAGTTTTTGACAGCATGAAGAAAGAGGCAGCTGCTGTAAAAATCCAGAAGCACCTACGAAAATATGAAGCCAGATCAGCTTATAAAAAACTCCATGTTTCTGCACTTGTCTTGCAGACAGGTTTAAGGGCTATAGATGCTCGTAAACAATTCAAATTCAGAAAACGAACTAAGGCAGCAATTATTATTCAGGTTACATGCTTAGCATCTCATATTTCCTTGATTATTTTCCTTTTTACTTTTGAAACTGTCTTCTTTTCTTGGAATACTAAAAGGAAAAAACAAAATGTAGGCCCGGTGGCGTTGTCATAAAGCTACTGCATACTATAAGAGGCTCAAGAGAGGATCAATAAGGGCACAGACCAGATGGAGAGGAAAAATTGCTCGGAGAGAACTTAGGAAGCTTAAAATGGTCAGCATTGAATAATCATTTGTAATCTGGTTTATACAATTCATTCACCTGATGTTGTTTCATCTATTTGATAGATTTATCTCTTAGTCTATACTATTATCTATGTAAAACTAATTGCGGACATAAGACTTGCTTGCCACCGGTTAATCATTCGAGGTACTGCCAACTTTTGTGCATCTCTGGAGTATGGATTGAGAGGATGAGCATCATTTAAGTGAATCGTAGAAAGAAAAGGATATTGCTGCCTTTGTTGGTCTAAAAATGAGCTTCACTCTTATTTCCAATCCCCACATTTGCGTCATATTTGAGTTGTTCCTTTTAACTTCCAATAATGCATCCATCTTAATCTTTCTGCAGGCTGCAAGGGAAACAGGTGCCCTGAAAGAAGCAAAAGATAAGCTTGAGAAAAGTGTGGAAGAACTCACATGGCGTGTGCAGTTGGAGAAACGTTTAAGGGTAATAACTGCATTCGGAGGGACATTAATTGGAGTACCAGCACTGACAGAAAATAGCATAAGCATTCCCTATGAGAAATTTACATTTAATAATATACTAAACTTTGGCATACTCCAATATGTTTGTTTTGATTCCGTACCATGGAAATTAAAGATTCTAATATATGATTTTTGATGGATTTATCCTGATGCCAAATCTTGAACCTGTGCGTGCAGACTGACTTGGAAGAAACTAAGGCAAATGAAATATCAAAGTTGCAGAATTCATTGAAAGAAATGCAGACCAAACTTGATGAAGCAAATGCATCACTTGTCAAGGAACGTGAAGCTGCCAAGAAGGCCATCGAAGATGCACCTCCTGTTATTAAAGAAACCCAAGTTCTTGTTGAAGATACCAAAAAGGTCGATTCACTAATAGCAGAAGTGGAGAGCCTCAAGGTAAGAGGTTTAGTTGATTGATCAGCGCTTACTTTCTTCTGTTGAATTGAATTTGTGATATCAAGTAATCTTTTCATCACGAAATAAACTAATTCCTATCTTCAGATTATCCATTAAGTAGCAAGGCCAAACCGTTTCTTGGAGATAACACTATTAGTCTATCAGGAATATATGAGTTTGCATGGGCTCAGTATGTCTTAGGCCATTATATTCATAGTAGAAATTGATAATGGTCGTCTCATCTGAGTATTCTTCACGTTCTCGTCATGACACCACAGACCTCATTGGAATCAGAGAAACAAAGAGCTGATCAATCTGAAAGAAACTCAAAAGAACTCCAAGAGACTAGTGAAGAAAGACGGAAAAAGTTAGAAGAAACAGAGAAGAAAGTTCAACAACTCCAGGAATCCTTGACCAGGTAGTTCTTCTACTCTTGTCCTAACTGATATATATTATAATGCCAACCTCTGATTCAAATTGGATACATGTAATGCATGGTGTTGCATTCTACAAAAATGTAACTCTATTTATATGCAGAAGAAATTATCGCCTATTTAAAGTTTTCTGATGTGGTTAACTTATCTTATGCTTCTGGGATTAGACTAGAAGAGAAGCTTACCAATTTAGAATCAGAGAATCAAGTACTACGGCAACAGGCTGTGTCCTTGGCACCCAACAAGTTCCTTTCAGGGCGCTCCAGATCAATTGTACAGGTACTTGCAGAGATTTAAGAATGAAGTATAAATTTTAGTATGGATTCTCTCCGAAGTTTTAGGAGGTCTTCTGTTGTCTGATAATTGCAGAGAAATGCTGAAAGTGGTCATATATCAGGGGAATCAAAGTCATCTTTGGTAAGTAAATGGTGTATAAGTTTATATTACAATAAGAACCCGGAAAGGATATAGTTTCTGAAATTTACTGAAGCGTTCTTCCTTGTCTACATTCTTTTGTTGATCTCTTGATGCATTGGAACAGGATCTGCATAGCTCTTCAATAAATCACAGAGATCCTTCAGAAATAGAGGAAAAACCACAAAAATCACTAAACGAGAAACAACAAGAGAACCAGGAGTTGCTCATTCGTTGCATTGCACAACACCTAGGTTTTGCAGGGAACAGGCCTATTGCTGCCTGTATCATTTACAAATGCCTCTTGCAGTGGAGATCTTTTGAAGTTGAGCGAACTAGCGTTTTTGATCGCATCATTCAGACCATCGGCACCGCTATTGAGGTTTGAAATGCCAACTCTTTATTCTTATATATATATATATATATATATATATACACGCATATATGTATGTATATATATATATATATATATATAACTTTTCTTAACCTCGTAAAGTTTTGTTGGGCTTGAAATTTATCATTGGACTTCAGACACAGGATAACAATGATATCTTGGCTTACTGGTTATCCAATGCCTCAACACTCCTCTTACTACTCCAGCGTACACTGAAAGCCAGTGGAGCAGCTGGAATGGCTCCACAGCGTCGTAGATCATCATCAGCCACACTATTTGGGAGGATGACACAAGTACAAATTTCTCCATTAGAATAAAGTAGTTATTCAGAAATTTTCTTTTGCTCCTGCTAAACTTGTGATTTCTATATTTCAGAGTTTCCGTGGGGCTCCACAAGGAGTAAATCTTTCGTTAGTCAATGGTGGCATGAGTGGAGGAGTGGATTCCTTACGACAAGTTGAAGCTAAGTACCCAGCTTTGCTTTTCAAACAGCAGCTTACGGCTTATGTGGAAAAGATTTATGGAATGATTCGAGATAACCTGAAGAAGGAAATTTCTCCACTGCTTGGGCTGTGCATCCAGGTACACTGTTTCTTCATTAATAAAGTTTAACATTCCTTCCTTTTCGAACTTCCTACCTGTAAAAGTTACCGTTTTGACATAATGAATTAGGCGCCAAGAACATCCAGAGCAAGCTTAGTCAAGGGATCATCACGTTCGGTTGCTAACACGGCGGCCCAGCAAGCTTTAATTGCCCACTGGCAAGGGATTGTGAAAAGCCTCGGAAACTTCTTAAACACTCTGAAGGCAAATCATGTTAGTTACACCTATCTTGATTCCAGTCCTCATTTTAAGCTCTCTCATTTTGCTCATATTTATGGTGATGATTATGAGTAGCCGTAAATTCTTAACACTAGCATTGCTGACTCTTTTATACTAACTGAACTCAGATTCAACGTTATCTTGTTGAACGTTGAATTTAACTGATTGATATGAATTGCATTTTGAACAGGCAATTTCATCAAAATCTTTGTCTAAACCATGTATCCTGTTTCAGGTACCCCCATTTTTAGTTCGAAAGGTCTTCACACAAATATTCTCATTCATCAATGTTCAACTTTTCAACAGGTTTGATTCTATGCCCACACCTGTTTCCAATTATTTGTATGTTGAAGGCACCCATTTTTTCTTCTCATATTCCACGCACTCTTTTGGTTACAGCCTTTTGTTACGGCGGGAGTGTTGTTCGTTTAGTAACGGTGAATACGTTAAAGCTGGATTGGCCGAATTGGAGCATTGGTGTTATAAAGCAACCGATGAGGTACCTTGAGCGAATTTGTCAATTTGTCATTTCACTTTCTAATTGTATAATTTATATACATATACATATACATATACATATACATAAACATACATATGTATGTATATATATATATATGTACATATATATATATATATTAACTAAAGAAACAAAAAATAAGTGCAGTATGCAGGTTCAGCCTGGGACGAGCTCAAGCATATAAGACAGGCCATTGGTTTCCTTGTACGTCTCAGTTTCTATATTTAGTTTTCACTTGTTATATCATCACTTGCTTCAATGGTGAAAGATAAAGAGATTTTGAAGTTCTCTTAAATACTATGTTTCAATAATTCAGGTCATACATCAAAAACCAAAGAAGACACTGGATGAAATAAGCCACGACCTCTGCCCTGTGAGTGAAGCATATAGATCAACGGCAGTATGTTACAGCTATTTCTAGGTCCCCTTCTTGACCATATCTCACCAACTTAATGTCTTCATTTTCAGGTCCTTAGTATACAGCAGCTGTATAGGATCAGTACGATGTATTGGGATGACAAGTATGGCACGCATAGTGTGTCTTCGGATGTAAGTTTTAATGGATGTCATTACTCTAGGTTAGAGTCATCTTTGTCACAATAAAAAATTTAATAGCACTACAGACATTCAAGAAAATTGACTGCTGCCTGGTACATGTTTTCTGTAGGTAATATCTAATATGAGAGTGTTGATGACAGAAGATTCCAACAATGCAGTTAGTAACTCCTTCCTGTTGGATGATGATTCAAGGTTAGCAAATGAAATCAACAATCTGACGATCTTTGCAGCCTTTCTTTCTGCCTCAGCCTCAGACCTTACCTTTGCGGTTTTTACTGGGCTCTGACATCTTTGTTATGTTGCAGCATTCCATTTTCGGTGGATGATTTATCAAAATCAATGGAACAAATTGACATCAACGACATTGAACCACCACCTCTTATTCGTGAAAACTCAGGCTTTAGTTTCTTGTTGCCACGCTCTGATTAGTCATTGTCATCATTACTGCAGACATGGAAAGAGTCTCCAATATCTCTTCACTGTCAAGATGTAGATTCAACCTGCAACCTCCTAAATTGTGGATGTCCTCCTGGGTTGTTCATGGCCCCATTTTTTTTTGGCTTTACCTTAGATATATAGTTCTTTCTTTCAAACAGGGATGCCTTTGCTCCCCATCCAACGTAATATTGATGTTTGCTCTTCTGTTGTACAAGTAGCTGATATTTTTGCTCCAGAAAAAAAAAATTAAAAGCAATGTAGTATTTTGTCACGAAAAGCACAGTGGTTCTTTTTTCTCCAATGTTGTTCTCGGCTTCTGAAGTATTTCCTGAAATATTTTTTCTACAATTCTGTCATGATCTATAAAGTTTAAGAGAAGTAACACCTTATAACGTGTCCTGTTAAAGATTGCTTATGTTAGAATAGAAACATAATTCATCAATACACGCCAAGATCTTTCAGAAAAACGATCTGTATAAGTTTACTTTCCTAGTTAATAAATCACTCTTTAACTAAAGATATGTAGTGTTTTGTTAACTTGATTAGTTGGAATATTATTGTATATTCTGTTAAAAGTAACAATATTATAAATACCATGCAAATTTGTAAAATAACCACGAAAATTAGATAACAGAACCGATTGTTCACAAAAGTTCCAGAATTAATTGCAAATAACAAAATTGTTTATTTCAATGTGTTGTAAAATAGGAAAAAGTCTGGCAATTAAATTCATCCCGCTAATTTTACAGGATCAAGTTTGATTTGTGAGTGGTCCATGTGGCGATGAGATAGGTATTCATGACGAAACAATTAAATAAATAGTAAAAAATCAAGATAAATACCCAAAAATAACCTAGTCACTATATTACCATAGCAGCTGGAAATACAACATATAGATAAAGCACAAAACAAAGATGCTGAGACTATCCAGCATCTACCTCCATCTTAAAACTAAGAGAATATACATCAGCAGCATCCACCATCGACAAACCTGAAAAACTTAAAAGCAGAAAGGGCACCAACCCTATACTTTACCGACTATCATAACTTATATTTACAGAAAACGCTAAAATAGAGTAGCCACAATAATGATGATGGCGTAACCATTCAATCACCCCAGACAGAGAGAAGACTGTGGCCAAGCTGGCTTGAAGTAAGGAACTACTCTGCTGAAATCCCATAAAACAGAGGAGCCACGACCATTATAATGAACCACTTCCACCTCTCTATTCTCAAGATGACAAAGAAATATGTTTTCTCCATTTCTGAGGAAGACAGATTCTGAATTCTGCGGCTGTAGTGACAATATTTGAGTTTCTTTAGATTTAGAACACGTGCTGAATGCTGTCATCATTCTTGGATTCCTCTTCCACATTGTTTTGAAATTCAACTTATATCTCAAGATCCACTTAGTGTTGCTTGAGCACATTTCTTGATCTTTGTCAAGAACCCATATCTCCATTCCTAGCTTACAACTTTGCCCATACTGCAGAAGGCCATCAGCAGACTCACCAAGAACACGCTCATCAAAATCATAGGACCCGGGTAGTTCAATCAAATTGATATGTCTCTCTTCACGTTCTTGGTCATAAATTGCTATATTTCCCCTTGCTGCAAACCAGTGAATGATGCCACTAATCACAGTGGCTACTTTCCAGGGACACAGTGACAAAGTAGAATTGCAAGTGAGTGTTGAATAATACCACGTACGTGTCTTTGACAGGAAAGTCTCAATGGTGACAGTGTTGACTTTATCATGTTTACATTCACATTTTGCACGAACGACCTTGTAGCACATAGAGTCATCAGGAGAGTCCTCCACAATGAATGCCATGCACAACTCTTCAAAGTACACCCGAGGACGAGGGAGTTTGTGCTGTTGTTTGGTGATTGGATCCCACACATAGTAAGTCTTTGGATGGCGACCACAGAGAAGAAGGCCGTTGGAAGAGTCGACAAAGTAACCAAGCTGTTTGAGGACTCCAGAATACTTTAGGTCATCACCTTCTTTAGACGTTGACAATAATGGAAGTGCAGGTTCTGATGGGGCACGACAAAGGCCACCTTGAGGTCTTCCGAGGTACAATGAATTACAGACAAAGAAGCCCAAGAGGTTAGAACTCACTTTCCATCTTTTCAGGTAACTGCGCCGAAAAGCATAGCTGCAGATACAGCTAAGCCACCTCTTTGATACAATAATCAATTTGACAACAGATTCCGGTGGCAACCGCTGGAGGATATCACACAGGATGTCATCACAGTTCAATGCATCAAGCGCACTGCTATGAGATGACCTGTCTCTCTCTCTCTTTTTAGAAGAGATAACACCTGTCATAATATCTGTGAAAGGGCATTTAATAATTACATTAACAAAACAGCTATGTAATTTTATCATTAATTAGTTCAGACACCTCAATTGTCTGGTCAAATTTTACCAAAATAATTAGTTAAAAAGTGGTCTTATACCACACCAAAAAGTTGATCACGCATAGCACGAATCACCCTTTGTTGGTTATTCATTGGTTATCATACCACAAACTGCCTACAGATTAGAAGAGGGCTCTATATCACTTAAAACTTCAATCCTGGGAAAGTGCCTCAATCCAGGGGTTCCTCTTTTGAACCTGACTTCTCATAGCAAACAGATTGTTATCAAATTAATTCATTACTACCAAACTCTACAGCAAGCTTGAGTATAATGCCAATCTAAGTGGGGATCAACAAGCTGTTGGGACCATAAGGAAAGTAGATAATGAACAAGCTAATAAGCTGTCACCTAGTTAGAAAATGAAATGAATAAATTAAGAAGTAAACTAAATTGAACCTCAAATCAGTCTGCCACTTGTGTTCCCAATCAGTATGAATCAATTGTTGTAATTAATGTGATGTGTCACTGGACTCACATAAGTCAGAAAAACTTAGAATAAACCAGTTGCGCACATATGAACATTTGAGATACCAGGTCCAAGACCTTATTTGGCACTTGAAACAACCATTTCCACCACTGAAAAGATTGGATATCAGTTAGAATATAGAAAATCCCATCAAAATTTACCAAGACAATATATTATTCAAACGACTGAACCCTATAAGTGGAGGCATGGTGCCTTCTTATGGCCCTATCTCAAATTTGACACACCAATGCTTCATGTACAAGGCGATAACTTTTACATCTATTAAAACATTTAACACTTTTCGACGTAAGCTTCATTAAACATTTAAGGCTAGGGAAGAAACACACACGCATTTAATCCTATGAACACAATAAACAACAGCAAATAAACTAGGGCAAACTAATTAATTATGATTGTCAAGCATAAGTTCAACAGCTAGCATACCACAATTATAGTCAAGCTGAAACCACCAACATCAGAGGGAACGTAAATATTGCTAAATATGAACTAGCACTGACAGATACAGAGCATACAATCGGAAGAAAATATAGAGTAAAGTTTAAAAACTTTAACACATTGTTTGATCAGTATATTTCTAAGCACTTACTTTTTGATTTTGGAATCACTTCGACAAGTCCAACCAAACAATATTAGTAATTCAAAATCTACAAATCCTGATCGAAATCGTCATTTTATTTTCCTTCAACGGAGCAAAAACATGTATATGTGCAGTTTCCATCCAATACCCAGAAACAAAATTTGCTAACTTTACAGTCCCAAGTGACACTAATCATGCATATTCGAATCCACACATGAAAAGGAAAAAAACCCAGCTTCATTTTCAATGAAGAAACAAAAAAAAAAAAAAAGAAATATACAGAGAAATGTTAGAGAGAGAAGGTAACCTGCAAAAGCCTGATGAAGAACTGACGGACAGCAATAGGTGGTGTAGGACCTTGGAAGTGCTTAAGCAAATCAGTTAGTGACTTAATGTAGTAATCAAGTACAGACGACCTGTCGTCTGTTTCATACGGCATGTTTAGAAGCGATGTCGTTTCATATTTGGTTGAGTCTTTATTTTGCTAAAACTCCGAGGAGAAGATTGTAACTTGGTTTTTTTTTTTTTTCAAAGGAAAATTTATTTGTTTTTTGGAAAAAGGAACAAATTATGAATTCGTTGAAATTCTATCAAAATTAGGGACCTAATTAAGAATTTCCCTTATTCGTTTATTATTCAATGGGCACAGAAGCGACGTCGTTTTGCTGCCTGCCATGGTATTCATACTTGAAACGTTTCCGGCAATTTCAAACAGAAAAACTGAAGCTCTACTGCAACTGAAAAATTATTCTCAGTACAAGGCGAATCCAATCAGATGATATCTATTCTGAATTTCTGATCAAGCACAAAATGGAAAAATTTTTGATAACGATAATCGGGTTCAAGAAGTACTGTTCCGTTGGTTCCCAAAGTTTAGCGATGGTTTTGCTTTTGCTTCTCTGTAGTTCCATTTCATACAGTGCTTCAGCTGAGACAACCATGCACACTAACAATTGGGCTGTTTTGGTTTGCACTTCTCGCTTCTGGTAACTAAATCAACTTTCCTTTCCTTTTATTTCTTCTAAATTTGTTTTCTTTGTGATTTGGATTTAATTTTGGAGGAAGTAAAAGAAAACATCCCAATTTCATTGCTTTAGATGATAGACAATAGCCATGTTTTTGTTCTAGTTCTGAATCTGCTTATTTTTGTTTGAAGTACCTAAAATTCTTCAGCTTGAGCTGATTTTATTGTACTTTTGTTGTTAATTTTGATTATAAGATAATTGCTCTTCAACTTGGATTCATAATGACTATTTTGTATAACTGTAATGTTGAAGTTGTAATAGGTTTACTAGATTGTTGAGCCATTGCATTTATTGACTCTTAAAGTTTCACAACATTGCATACTGATGGTTGAATTCTTTTGTTCAGGTTCAACTATCGACATATGGCTAACACTTTATCTTTGTATAGGTAGCCAATTAGCTCTTTTATCATGTCATCTTGCAAAGTAATTTTTTTTTTCACGCTTCTTGTTTTCATTCATAGATCATTTTATTTTCCCTGGATTCTCAGGACAGTTAAGCGGCTAGGAATACCAGATGAGAGAATAATACTCATGCTGGCAGATGACATGGCTTGTAATTCTAGGAACAAGTATCCCGCCCAAGTTTTCAACAATGAGAACCACAGGCTTAATTTGTATGGAGATAATGTTGAGGTGAGTTATGTGTTCTCCAGACACTCAGCTTAGATCTTTGGGCTTTCAAAGCATTCAGTATCCTTATTAATACATCTCAGTGTGGTCTTATCGAACAACTTATGGAGATAATCAATCATTTTTCTAAACTTTAATGGCTCAGGTAGACTATCGCGGGTATGAAGTGACAGTTGAAAACTTTTTAAGAGTCTTGACTGGGCGTCACGAGACTGCTGTTCCTAGATCAAAGCGTCTTTTAAGCGATGAAGGAAGTCATATTCTCTTATACATGACTGGGCATGGAGGAGATGAATTTTTAAAGTTTCAGGACTCAGAAGAGCTCCAGAGTCATGATCTAGCAGATGCAGTGAAACAAATGAAAGAAAAGCGCAGGTGAGGGTATACTCTGCTTTTATGCCTTTTGCCTTTAACGTTAACATTCAGCTACAAGAATGAAAATTAAAGTGTTTATGGAGACTATAGCTGACCTTTTCAGTTGTACCATTTTTGTTATGGATAGAATGTGTTTACCTTCTTATGGAAATTACCTACATATAATGTTAATCACTTATTGTAGATTCTGGTGGCTTTTTGATATGATTCCTGCTTAATAATGAGTTTCTATGTTGATCTTGCCACAAAATTAGATTCAAGGAGTTGCTGATCATGGTGGACACTTGCCAAGCTGCCACTCTCTTCTCTCAGGTTAGTATTGTATCCCTAAATAGGTTTTTCTTTTGACAACTATTGTACTAGTGTCTCCTAGTCATAATTATACATTACTTTTCTGTGGCCAATTATGTTTAATCTAGAGAAAATGTGCATATGATAGTGTGAAGAAAAACCTTCAATCCATGTTGCTCAGTTGAAAGGTTTCAATTAGGGATCACTTTATAATTGCTATTGCAAGAGACAAAGGTGATGTACTCATGATTTTTCCAGAATTTCATTATACTCAAAATTGACATATGTGTGTTTACAAGTATGATTTCATTTCTGCAATAGTTATACACATGTTCAATCTATATCGTCTTATGTAATTAGCAATCTTGTTGGTATGCTGATCAAACCTACTCTGCTGCATAAACCCCAGAATTTGTCCAGAAAAAGCTATTTCTAGAATTGTTGTGCACTTCAGCTTTTGCAAGATGCATCTTGTTCATATAACCTTGGTTGCTGCAATCCATTTTTTTTATTTTGTTAATGCACTTCTGGATTATATTTGGGCTTGCTGAATTGACATTCTGAATCTTTTAACGTAGCAGACATTTAAAAAGTGCTTTACCTAACTATTGTTTCTGAGGCTGAAGGAAATTCCCTTTTTCTATTGTGCAGCTTCAGTCACCAGGTGTTTTGGCTATTGGAAGCAGCATGAAAGGGGAGAACTCATACTCACATCATTTGGACTCTGATGTAAGTGTGAAGATTATAGAATTTTCTGGTTTATCAATTAATCCTTTAAATACATAAGACCTAGCATGCTCTGCTTGAAGCTACCATCTTCTTTTCTCTCTTCTAGATGTATTATATATGAATATTTCTTCTTAATTGCAGGTTGGCGTATCTGTTGTGGATCGGTTTACATTTTATACCCTTGCTTTCTTTGAAAAGCTGAATATGTATGATAATGCATCACTGAGCAGGTATGAGAAAGTAGGACTTTATAATTGTTATATAATTATCTTAGAATCTGTCAATTAAGCTTGAATCAGGGAATAACCCCATCCTGGTAGAGGCTTCCCAAAGCCCAGTATTCTGTTGGGGCCCGGTGTACTAAACCATGACTTGCAATCCCTATCTGTAGCATGTCTGTGATATTTCTTCAAAGTAAGCTCAGCACTAATTGTTTTGATCGTTGTCTTGCAGTCTTTTCACTTTTTACAATCCAAATTTGCTGATGTCAACTGCATATTACCGAACAGATCTATACCAAAGAAAATTGGAGGAGGTATGGAAGTTCTAGGGTTATCCATTGCTGTTCATATGTCCATTCCAACATGTTTACTCTGCATTATAATCAAATCCTTTATAGTTGTTAAGGTGAAATTGTTCTCATACTTGTTGAACTTAACAACAATGGTTTACCCACTTTACATGATGTATATTGTTGAGATGGAAGCAAACTCTAACCCACTTTTTTTGGTGACTCACCTCCGCGCATGAAATCTTTCTTTAGTATTAAATCAAACACCAACTCTTTTTCCGAAATTTTGCTTTGAACTTCTGACCAACTATTTGCACCTCTCTCTCTATCTGTGTAGGTACCCGTGACAAACTTCTTCGGCTCAGTCATGGAAACAATACATACTGACTCTGCATATAGAACCACCCTCCCAAGTGAAAAGGTCAAAATAAAGTTGCCTTTGCAACAATCAATCGAGCATGATGAGAGAAGATTGCTAAGTTCAAATGTCCAGGATCAAACTAGTGACACAAAAACAGAGGTGACTGTGTTTCCTTTTAGCATTATTTATTTAACTTGTCATGTACAATTGTAATTGACAAGGTTCATGAATGCAGGATAAACAGTGCCCTTTTACACAAGTGTTGAATACTTTTCATAACAAGATGGAAAAGGTTGAAAACGTTGATTCCTTGGTGAACTATGGCTTGATAATAATGTTTCCACTATTGGTGATTTCCACGTGGCTATCTGGGTAAAGGATTGAAGCAAATTCATCACTGTGATTCCCATCCTTGACCAAAACATAAATTTCCATCTTGGAGGATGCTATAGCTGAGTCATGATCCCTTTGTGCGGAATTTTCCCTCTAATATGCTCGTATTTTTGTAATTCTTCTGTGCCAATCATATTTGTTTGTAATCATACAGATCAAAAGAAAGGAAATTTTCTCAGTAATTTTGACAACCGATTCATTTGAATGTCGCAATTTATCACACTTAGATCTTCATTTACTACTTGGTGCTTATTAACTTCCCTTTACAAGGTTTTTCCCTGGTGGAGCTACAGTTTTGATTCATTGTCTCAAAAAGTGTGGCATGTGTGCATTGTAGGCCGATGTCAACTAAAATGATGGATAAAATAAATAAATCATGTAAATGACACTTTCATAAGCGTTTGTGTTTACTTGGCCTTAAAAATCAAGAGCTTGGGAGATATGCCAGTGTGGAACCAGAATGTTGTCAAAATCAAGCAGATATGATGTGATCATATAAAACGCACGTCAACATGATAAACAAACAGTGAATTTGTAATCTTACTCTTATATTTAGTTCTATAACAAAAAACACTTGTGAAGAAATAATCCAAGATATATTGAAATGGTAATGTTTTATTGTTTTTATTCTCATTTAAGGTAATAACCTTCTGGCTCCGTTAATAGAGGATGACCATCAGAGTGTCGCGACATTGGTTTACATTAAAAAAAAAAAAAGAAAGAAAAAGTCAGTATTTGGATATTACCAAACTAAGGGACATGTATGATATTATGATTATCCCTTTTATTATTTTCTTTTTGTATGGGTTGGGTTTCACGTGGGCCAAAACCGAGATCCATCATCCCTTTTTTTTTTAATTTTATTTTTCCTGAATTTCTTCTTTTTGTTTCTTCATTTTCAGTCCGTCCGAACGGTGAACACCAACAACAGCAAAGAAGCGTAAGATTAAGAAGAAGATTTGAAAGCAGAAGATGATGCGATACAAAGAGGTACAAAGAATTCTTTTTGTAATGCAGCTGATGCATTTGTATGTAAACACCGTATCCATCGGAAATCTTCACTGCTCACTTTCTCTTTGCAGGAAAAAGATGCCAAGAAGGAAGCATTCAGGAAGTACTTAGATTCTAGTGGTGTTGTTGATGCTCTCACCAAAGGTACTTCTTTGCCCTTTTTGATCTTCTCCTTTTCCTTTTTAGAATGAATTTTTGCTTTCCCTCGTGGTGAATTTAAGTTCTGGTTCATGGATTTATTGTTGCTGTTGTAGTTCTCGTTGCATTGTATGAGCAAAATGACAAGCCTTCTTCCGCTCTTGAGTAAGTTCATGTAATTCTTCTTTTGTTTGAATGGGATTGTATAATTGGCTTGGGTAAAAATTTGGGTTCTTTCTTTCTTTTTCCCAATTTTGGTGGACAGGTTCATTCAACAGAAACTAGGAGGTCCTAGTGCGTCTGAATATGAAAAGCTACAAGCTGAAGTGTCAGATTTGCAATTAAAATATAATGAACTTTTGGCTGCACATCAAGAAACTTGCAGAGAGGTGAATTCCAATCTCCGGATTTGTCAATGTTTTGCTTTTAATATAAAGCAAAGTTCAGCTTTTGCATCAAATCTGTGTGTCTCTTTAGATTAGTTGGTATTGTCAGGATCAATGCTGATGCTGTAAATGGAATAAAACTGAATCTTGTCTAATTTAACATATTTTCATTGAAATAGACTGTATATATCCATTTATGGTATCTTGCATTTGTCATTTGAGTAAAGATTAAACAGAAAAATCGGCAGAGTTAAACACAAAATAGCTTCAAAATCAATAATTATGCGTTGGAGCTTTTCTTACCAACCATGTTGCATAAATGGAAAAGAAAACAGATCTGAGTCACATTATTTGGGGAAGAAGATGAGCTGTCTTATGTAGTTGAACTCATTTCATCACTGCAGCTTATCAAGCTTAAGCTGGGTTGTCCACATCCATAGTTTCCTATCAGAAAAGGAATTTTGTCCTAGAGTAAAGGGCCTTGGTTTTTTAATTTTTCCTCCTTGCTCACATGATCTTTCAACCTCTCTGATGATCACCTTGGAATCCTTATGTATTTGTCTGCATTGCACTTTTGCTTCGAATGTTAGTTGTGTCCTGCATATTCACAGGAAACTTGCTCTATATTTCCCATATATTTGTTAATGAATAAAAAAGATTCATGAGAGCAGGTCCAGTTTTCTTAGACAGAACATGTCAACGTAGTATTCAAGTTATTGATTGGAAAACTTTCAATAAGTAGAGGAATTTTGTAGCATAACCAGCATTTGAGGCTTTTTAAAATGTTTATGCGTTGTGTATGTAATTTGCCAGATATGCTGTGATCATCCTACTTTGTATAGGTATAGTGTCAACTCCTTGTGGCATGTCCAGGTACAGCAGAAATATATTTATTTGAATATATCCAATTAATAATCGCTGCTAGATTATCTCTGAAGTTCGCAAATGAAGCTAGATAGTTGCCTGAGGAGATGATATTCATCTCATCTTCACATTCTAGTTTTATTATTTTATTTTATTTCAGTTAGTTGTCCTGGATGGTACCAAAATCCAGATGTTGATATTTCATGAGTAATAATTCACCCTATAGACCTACAGAACTTTCCAATGTTATTTCCCTTCCTATCTACACTGGAAAATGACTTTATATCCACTTTCTTCCAAGAAAAACATGTAGATCTTTGGTAAACCTGGTTGACATAATGAGCAAGTGTCTAGCACCCTTCTAGTAATTGTTTAGTGCAGCCACTAATCCTGATGGCGTTTCTGTACTTAAACGAAGTATATTGTCTTTGCCCCAATCAATTTGCTTTATTGTTTATGATGGTCTAAAAGAAAATTTAAATTTAATCTGTGTTTGCTTGATGCTACTGTGTTGCAGTTAGAGGAACTTAAGAATTCACAGAAAATGGCATCTACAGAAGAGGATAATGATGGTGAAGGACCAAAGGAAAGCTCTGAAGGTCCTGCTTAAGAATGCGCACTCATTTCAATGATAAAATTAAACTATTAAGTGGAACCATTGTTCCCATACCATAGAGTGTGCATTAGAACTTAATAATAATAATAACCAATAATAATGGATCGTTTGTTGATTTTACTCTGGCATTTGTATTTACTCATTATTCTTCCATTGCTGTACTTAATTTGTAAATGTGGATTTCACACTGGCATTATTCTTCCATTACTAAGCAGAAAATGAAGTCTTTGGTAAGTATACTTGTGCTTATTGCTATATTTAATTTGTGTCTGATGAAAACAGCAAATTGACTTTTTTCTGGTGAAAATAATTAAGAATGCTGTCACAGGAAGGATTAGGATACACTCATTTGTAATTCATAATTTCAGAAGGCATCGTGCGTACCACCATAATCTGCTGCTAGCCTTTCATGGTTGAAGCAGCATTTTCTGTGCTAGGAAATTTACAAAAGTGCAAATCTGCATCTGCTACCAGAACACAGCAAGCAGGGAAATCAGGATAGCAACCGTGCAAATCAAAGCCTGCAAGAACAATTTAACAAGATTATCTTTCACGGGCCTAGATAATCGCTAATCAAGACCAAGATCAAGAAGGGAAATTCCGATGATGGGTTCAGGTTATAATCTGCTTACTGCAATTGCTGATGCTGCAAGACCAGATCTTTCCCTCGGGTCTTTGAGATAATATTTTGAAAAGTAAAGAACTGTAGCATAGTACCACAGAGGAGGAAATGCAAACCCCAGCAAGAATCTGAGGCAGAAATCAAAAACTCAAACAAACAGCAATGGAGAAATACAGAAACTGAAACAAAGGACAGAAGAACAGTAATCTGGAACTCACGAAAACCATCCAATGCCGCAACCAAAGCAAGACAGAGGCTTATCATATAACCCTTTGGAGTGTCCTCCATTTCTAGATGGTCCCAACAAAGAGAAATCACCTTCATCAACCCGAAGTTGCACCGCCATCTCCTTGTTCTCATCAACTTCACCTACAATCACAGCAACATCCAGAAGTTTTCTGATTGCTCCAGGAATAAAAAAACGGTGTCAGAATCTCAAACCTTGCTCTATTCCAATAACATTCTTGTTTTCTGAATGAAGTTCCATCACCAGTGAAGACGTTCCCGCAATCCTTGAATTTAGCATTACCAGATTTTGATCCCAAGAGAAAGAAAACTGTTGTATGCTTTTTTTCTGGTATGAACAAACAAGAAAAGGAAGAGGGAATCTCCTCTCTTGTTTGAAAACAAACGGTTCCCTCTTTTAAACCGCAAAAACTGTCATTATAATTTTGGATTTCATTCATCTTCCAAATCCTGGCAGTTTTCCATTTTACATATAATTATTCCCAACTTATTTGTCGATTTTCAAACATTAAAAAACAGAAATTTTTGTTTTTTTTTTTTTCGTTTATTCCGAAGTATGCCAGGGTGATAAAGAGAAAGTTGTGTCATCTAAAGTAACAGTGATAATTTTTTTTTAAAAGTAATTCTATTACATGATATTATATTATATATGACGTTCCACGTTCCACATTGTTGACAGAGTTCTGATATTAAGATCGGCCTAAAAAATTTATTACCAATTATTTAACAGATATTATTTTTAATTTCAATACGAGCAAGAGATTCGGAAACTAAATAATCGAACATTAATTGAATCAATATAGACAACAATTTTAAAAATGTTATGGAAACTAATTATGCGTAATATTGTTAGACATTTTCAGTTTGCATTTGAGATAAAATCTTAAATTCCAGACTTTCGGATGTGGGATAGTTGATATAATGTTGGCAAAGAGGGATCAAAATGAAGTGTTAGTTTTTACAAATTAACATTTTTTTAAAATTGATATATACTTTCTTTTTGTATCACGTGATGTGATTTGATTCATATAATGTTCATAAATATTTAATAAATATAAATTTATACATAGTGATTATCAATTGTTGAAAGTTGATGATTGTAAAAATATTTGAATTTTGATTAATGTCTAATATTAACAACTTTTTAATTTTTTAATAGATTATTGGTTATAGAATTATTTAAAAATTAAAAAAAATCCAATTAATTAATTACACAAATTTACAAATAAATAATAATAATAATAAAGCTTATCCAAATATGTATAAATAGTCAAAAATCAGGGTCAAATTACGAATCCGACGGCTGACGATCGTCCATTCCGCATCCGCTGAGAAAAAACAAAATAAAATCCCAACCCAAAACATTCTTCTGATTTCTGAAATTAAAATTAAAAATTAAAAATTAAAAAAAAAAATCTCTCTCTAACAAAATATGGAACCTAACGACACGCACCAACAACTACCACAACTCAGCTCTTACTTCCATCACCCCACCACCACCACCGCCTCCGCCACCTCCCTCGCAACCACTGTTCCCTCCCCGACCAATGGCCTGCTCCCTCAGCACAATACTAATAACGACGACAGCGGGTCGCACCACCAAATGGTTTATCCACACTCGGTAGCGTCCTCCGCCGTGACGTCCACGCTGGAACCGGCGAAGAGGAAACGTGGCCGCCCTAGAAAGTACGGAACACCTGAGCAAGCCTTGGCCGCTAAAAAAACTGCGGCTTCTTCGAAGGAGAAAAGAGAGCTGCTGGTTTCTGGTGGTTCCGGCTCCTCTTACTCGGGGGTTTCGAAGAAGTCTCAGCTCGGTGGTATGGGTGGGTATAAATGAATTTTCCTTTTGAGTGGTTATTTGTCAATTTTGTGAATTACGAGGGCTACGCTGCAAAGTTTGTTATTTTATTCTTTTACTCTGTTTTTGGGCTTTGCTGAACTTGTATAGTTTGTGAGAGTTTTTCTGCATTTCTTTTATAAAGTTAATCCATTTTGCTTATTATGTGATAGATTATGCAGTATTTAGCTTAAAAAGAGTATAAGTTGTTTGTTTTCAGGGTTTTCTCTGGAAAATTTTTTATTTTTGTGCTTTTGTTGGGAGTGTGCTGAAATTTGAGGTTTGTGTTGCAAGTTTCTTTAATTTGTATTTTAATGTGTTTTAGTCTCATTGCAGTGCATTTGTGTCAGAGTTTATTTATTTGATTGTGTTACCGTTGTTAGTGTCTTAGTTTTTTTTTAATGCTTAATTTTCTGGCTATCTCTATAGCCATGGTTTTATCATTTCTTCATTTAGGTTTTATTAAATTTACAGTGCTTTAACCAGAGTAGTAGTCCCCGGTTTAGAACTCAGTGAAAGCGGAAAGTTCAAGTGATGTTTGGAGACTACAAAAATTTGTTACATTATAACTTAACTTTTGCATTGTCTGTATGAGTTCCCTCTTCTATCTTTGTGCTGTAGGAGGCCTTTCTAGTTATTGTTCATGAATGCTCGTACCTTAATTGTTTTATGGATCAAAGGAGTTTGTGAAGCTCTTAATTGTTGTCACAAATTATTTATCAAGTAAGTCACATTTTAGAAAATTCAATGAGATTTTTGTTTTTGTGTCATTGGCAGAACTGTGGCTCATCTTGTTTTACATTTGCTGTTTTTATTTGCAAGGAACCCTCAGTTTAAATTTAGAAAGTTCAAGAATCTTTCTTCTTATATTAATGATGTTATACTTGTGATTGTTTATTACCCTCGTTGTGGGCCATTGTGCTAGTTGAGAAACATGCTAAAAAAAGTCATGACAAGTAACATACTGAGATTAATTAGCTATAGTGCTAGAAGATGTTATATTTGTAACTATAACTATTTCTAGCTGTGAGCTATAGTGCTAGTTGAGTAACACGTGAAAAATTCTGTTACAAGTTGTGATGTTGAGCTTTTGTGGCCTTTTGTGCCTATCATTTCAAAATTAAACTATTGGGGCCAAAAAATTTGGTAAACTGTGAAGTTGGTTCTATGTGGCTAGTCAAACACCTTTCTTTTTTAGAATAAAGAAAATAGGAACAGCAGTTCAGGTTCCTCTTCTAATGAATGTTTGACTACATGCTTATATCCTGTCAACGTGATATTTATTTTTTCCCTTTTGTGAATCATTTTTAAATGTTTTTTTTTCTTTTAAACAATTGACTATGTACTATTTGTGCTGCAAGTTCTTTATTATTTTTTCCTCTGTCGACTCTCCCTTTTCCCCCCTTTTGGCTATATGTTATTCACTTAAATAGGGTTCAACCTTTTATTTTGTACTGAGTGCATAACTCAGAAATTTATCAGTGATTGTTCTTTCAATTTCTGGAAACAGGCAATTTGGGGCAAGGTTTTACTCCTCACGTTATTAGTGTAGCTGCTGGTGAGGTATGCATCATTTGTGCCTTGGAATTTTCTATGTTCTCTCTTTTGATGTTGTGACATACAATAGACCCATGCTTGGACAAGAATATTAGTGCACATGCCTTGGCTGATTTTTAGGATTTAATCCTATTCTCATGTAGTTTATGTGTAGTGCTTGCTCTGTCTTTGAAAAAAAAATTGATTTTGTTCCTTTTTTTTGTTATTAAAATTGTGTTTTTATATTAGTGATATCTGGATAATTTAAGCTGCTGTCTTTTTATGAGTCTTTTTGTACTATACCAGAATGATATGTGTTGCTTGAGGTGGGACAAAAGAATAAATATGAAAAATCTCTGGGTTGGGCCTAATTGTCTTCCTACCCTCTGGCTGACTAAATGAGCTCAGATCTTACCAAGGGCTCACTTCAGCCCTGATCCACAACCTGGGTTTATTACAAGGCTAACGAGAATTAGCATGGATTCTGGATTGTTGTTTTGGACTGAAAAGAAGGGAAGTGGATGGTGGAACAGTAGATGGCTTGGGAGTACCTTCTTGGGGAAAATCCTTTTGTTTCTCTAAGAATATATCTATCTCCTCCTGATGGGGAAGTAAGGAGGGTAAGGTGCATTAACCCTAAGGGAGTGAGGGGTGAGGGAAGAGGGGGAAAACTTTCCGCCTCCTGGAACAAGTGATTTTTCTTTCTTTTTTCTTTTTCCTAATGGTGATTCCTGGATTGTTTCGTTGCAGTACAATTGCTTATTTTGATTTCCGCTCTATTACTTTGGTTGATAGATTGTGTAATTTTAGGCATGTGTGGTAGTGACTGGTGGTGTTTGGAAAAGACTTTATCTATAGCTCTCCTTTTGAAGTGTTTCAAAAATGATCCCTAAGGTGATTGTGCAGAGATACAAGTCATTGATTACCAAAGTGTCTAGGATTCTGATTTTTGGAAACTGAGATGTTGTATAGGAAATATCTTCGTTCCATTTATTCTTTCTGGTAGTCAAATTGAAATATCTGGTCATTAAACTTCCTTTGAAACCAATTTCATTTTTCCTCATTCATTTACGCCTATTTCTTTTTTCCTCATACATTTTTACTAACCTTAAATATGATAATATACTGCAGCTCTCCTGAATTTGATTTCATGACTATAAAGAAATCAACGAGCATATGTAAGAACTGTCGCATAAGAGATGTTGGATGTATAGTAGTTCTTTGAAATGTTCATGGTTTATGATCCTCATGATTAACGTCTATGTTATTGGCAGTCATTACATATGTTGGTCTCTGATTATCTTATCAGCAAGTTGAAATCCCTGCATTGGTTATATGAAATGAAAAAGGTCTTTCTATTTGCTTATCTGTCACCCTCCTAACACTTTAAAGGGATGAACTGGATAGGATGTTGCGCAGAAGATTATGCTGTTCATGCAACAAAATAAGCGTGAGATATGTATTCTGTCTGCATCTGGTTCAATCTCTAATGCATCTCTCCGGCAGCCAGCAACATCAGGAGGCAACATTACATACGAGGTAATTTTTCATGTCCTTAATAGGTGGTAACTTAATGCTTAATGCTGAACTTGGGGGTATGCCGAAGAGCATAATTGCATGGGATTGGAGTGCAGACTTGCAAAAAACTTAGAGGATTGATGTTTGTCAAAAAATGATGGGGTTATGCTGAAATTGATCCATTTGAAAATAAAAAGTAACTGCATCGAGAAACCTGCCATTTGTTTTCTTGGCCCTTTTCTTTTAAATAGTATATTAATGAAAACCAGACTCCTTTCCTACCTTGATGTGGTGGCCTCTAACGGATTTTACCAATTGAGCCAACTGGTATCACAATTCTTCCAGTTTTTTTTTGGTTTCAAGCTTGCTTGTGATTTGTTCTTCCTAATATGGTCTCTTGGCTGCAATAAGATAAAATAATTGTTAATAAGATGGTTGTGCAAATACTGCAGTAAGCAATAACTAATTTGGTATGGAGAAAACCAAAAAAAGGAAGAAAGAGAAGATAAAAACTAGCTGGGACGACTGCAGTTTATGTCTGTAATAAAGTTTATGTGAATGGGAAAGGTCTGACAGAACCATGTGTCAACTGCCATTAGATTCTTGTAGGTCTATACAAGTTATTAGAACAAAATTTTAAATAATAATAAAATAATGTGCCAGCAGTAATCTGTAATTTAAAAATTCATAGGTGCATCTGCTATTTGTTCCATCAACTATCATTTTCAAGGTCTTTTGTAGGATTTAATACAGATCTTAAACCCAAAAATGACCTCCAATCTTTTATGCTCTGTTGTCTGGGAAATCAAGTGAAACAAAAGCTATTGGCATTTTATGTTGACATGTGGACAAACGGAATAATGTTACACATCTTAAAAGTAATTGATCTTATGAAATTTAATTTTTAAACTGTGGCCATTTTATTTTTGCAGATAAAAAATGTGCTGTGTCTATAAAATCAATGCCTAGTCAACATGTTTACTTGCATTACTTGTAAGAAGCAATTCACACCCAAAAGTGCTGGAAATTATTACTGACTAGTAAACATTCAATACATGTTTGATTGATGGAAAATATAGAACAGTAGCACCTCATGGAAAAAAGTAAAGAAAAGATAAAACAAAAAGAAGAAGCCAACTGAAGTTGAGCCATGATAAACTCTAAAGAGCAAGAAAACTCAAAGGGAGTGGAAATTGAATGCGGGAAATGCATCGTTCTTGATATCCTTGTGTTCATGGTAAATTCTTATGGATCTAATAAATAGCATGATTGTTCTTTCAGTAAATAAATTCCATGACACTGGCATCAGATTTCAGTACCCAATTAGGTGGTTTGGTAATGGACAGAAGAATTAAAAAATTTGCTGTAGGTTACTTGTCTTCCCCAACTGGTTGTGGTTGGTGATTCAATTGATCACAGCAGCATAGTTATAAAGACCATGTTTACACTGCCCAGTGAAAGATTCTTCAACTGATTCTCCTTAGTGCACCTGTGAGAACACTCGAGGACAATTACAGTTGCATAGTACTAAGTACTAACATAGCAGAGCAGTCTCAAGTTCCATGAAAATTGAGATCAGTTCATATTATTTCTGTGCTCAATGGCCGCTGGAAGTGTACATCTTGGCCTAGATATATTTGCATAAGTTGAAAAAATGACAAACTGAATTGGATTACATATTTGATGTTGCCATAATATAATTGTTTCCTTCAACTTCTGATACCAGGGTCGTTTTGAGATCATTTCACTGTCTGGATCTTATGTACGCACTGAACTTGGAGGAAGGACTGGTGGGCTGAGTGTATGTTTATCTAGTTCGGATGGCCAGATCGTTGGAGGAGGAGTTGGTGGGCCCCTAAAAGCTGCTGGCCCAGTTCAGGTGATGTATAAAATGCAGAAAAAGAGATTTGGTTATTTAGCTAGTTAAATAATCAGTTCCTCATCTGTTGCATCTACAGGTAATTGTTGGTAGCTTTCAGATTGACACCAAAAAGGGTGTTAATGTTGGTATAAAAGGTGATTCTTCTGGCAGCAAGTTGGCGTCTCCAGTTGCTGGGGCATCAGTATCAAGTATTGGCTTCCGTTCACCAGTTGAGTCTTATGGGAGAAATCCTGTCAGGGGAAACGATGATCTGCAAACTATTGGAGGTCATTTCATGCTTCAACCTTGTGGTACACACATCTCACCTACACGAGCCCCAGAGTGGAGGGCTGGCATAGATGCCAGAACTACTGCTGGTTATGACTTGACAGGTATGTTTTCCCCCTGGTGCACAAAGAGAGAGATGACAATACTATGTGCAATGTGCTGGGGTACACGCATACACACGCACAAAGAGAGGGAGAGACTAAAATGAGATGTTTTCTTTTGCAGGAAGAACAGGTGGTGGAGGAAATCAGTCTCCGGAAAATGGAGACTATGACCATTTGGCAGATTAGAGAATGTTTTTGAGGGTACAAAAATACTGTTTTGCCGTAGATATATTTGACTCATAGGTGCTTTGACAAGATGAAAACTAGATGTACAACTCCTTGCACGTCTATCAGGAATGTGATAATATATGTCTGTACAGATGGATGGCACTCTTTCCTTTTTGTAGCTGATGCTTTTTAAAGCTTTCCCCATAAATTAGAGAACAATGGTCACAAAAGTTCTACCGACTCTTCATATTATTTAAATTCTGCATTGGCATGCTGCAGTTATTGGTTAATTGATTTATGTTAACAATAGATGGAGTTGCAGTTGTTGTGCAGTTTGGAAGAATGCAACAGTGAATTTGCCTTTTCTGAAGTCATGGTTCCCACTTCCCACCCACCAGTAGTATAAGAAACTTTTATCTGCTTTTTAGTTGAGCTGCTCTTATGCCTCGTTTGGTTTCCGATGCATAGAACACGATAATATTTGGTAGATGACAATTATTATTATCTTGAGGTGGTTGTGGTGGGGGGGGGGGGGGGGGGGGGGGGGGGGGGGGGGGGGGGGGGGGGGGGGGGGGGGGAAGGGGAAGAGAAGTGGTGCTGCTTAAGGGTGGTGAATCATAAAATAAAGAATGCATGATACCCGTAGCATTCATTCATTATAGGAATGTCTTCCCTCTCTTTAATGCTGCAAACAAAAGTTATTGTATATTTGCAGCAAAGCTACACAAATATCGGCTGCTCTACAACTATTTTCCAAACCCCTCGTGCCCCCACCCCCCCAAAAAAAAAAAATAGTTTTTTTAATTTACTTTTATCAAATAAAATTTTAGAGTGTAAATGTTATATCTTCCAATTTATATGGTTACAAGGATTAATTTACTAGTATATTGTAATAATTATTATAATATTTATTTCAAAAATAGTATCACTAGGGAAATATTATAAGGATGTCCAAAAAATAAATAAATAAAATACTCTGGAAACTTCTAACTTCACTAAATTTTAATTAATTAATGAGGATCATGCTATAAATTTAGATATTGACAATTTGACGTGGCCTTCCCAAAATTCTTTAAATCGCTTAACAACCAATGAAAATGAATTGGATGAAGAATCCTTATGACCTACAAAATCATGATCCTCAAAACCTTCAATTATTTATCCGTAATTCTATTTGTTAACTATTTATTACACGCCCTCAAAATTAATATATATATATATATATTTGCTTATTACACAAATCCATGTCCGACATCTCACTTCAGTTCCAAGTCTTCTCCACCAGTCAACCATAACCGTCATGGCCAATGCATTGTATGTAACGGTTCAACATTGCCACGTCATGACCTGCAACTTACAGATTAAAAAAATATAACATGCCTCTAAATCAATTATTTATTTTAACTTTAACTAATGTACCAAAATATCTGTACATGCAGGTCCTCAATTGTTTTCATTTTCAAGAAAAAGAATATAGTTTGTCCATTTTTATCAAATACACTCTCCCCAGAGCAGGATATTATCATATTAACAATAAAGGATATTTCAGTCATTTCCTTAAGACTGGGACCTGTCTGAATCAATATGGAAACTATATTCTTTTATGTGAAGATTACAAATATAAGGATACAAATATTATTATCCGTACTAATTAGAAAAATGCAAGAGGGATGTCTAGGTTCTCTTCACCTACAACTGCGGGTCCCTCACCTTAAATCTATTTAATTTCGTTTAATTTGATTTACTAATAATTCATATTTCATGCTGTTTTTAGAAAGGGGAAACTGTGCTAGCTTTCAGACAACTTTCCAAGAAGTGCTTTTCTTCGCTTTTCCTTTCTGCTTTCTCTCTCTAACTCGACATTTTCCTTGAAGTTAGAGAGAGAATTCTTTTACTTTTATTTATATATTTATAAATATACATACATATATCTATATATGTTCTGTTTGCCCCATCTTAGCTATTTTCCTCTGTTGCTAAACTCTGGGTGTTTTTCTTTTTTTTTTAATAATTTTTTTTATTATTTTCTACTGAATATAATCTTCTGGTGATTGATATTGATATCTTGATAGATACTAAGTTCTTTGTACGAGAAGCTCGAGGTGGGTTCCTTTAATCTACCCTTCTTTTTGATATCTGAGTCTGCTTAGTCTTTTCTGGTATACAGTTTTCATTCTTGATTTCTTGTTCTAATATCATAGAACTCAAGAAATCATCAAATCATCAAATCTTCATTTTTCGTTTTCGGTTGTACAAGCTACAGAAGTAGTAGAAGTAGTTAGTCGGAGAACAAATGCTCAAGCAATTTTGATTAGTTAGAACAGAATCGAATGTATGGATTTTTAGGTAGATGGATATGTTAGATCTTGAAATCAGGTAAAGGGTCTGTTAGATCTCTAATTATTGCAAAATCTTTTATTTTCTCACAGAATCCAATAAATTGGAATTTCCTTGTAGAGATATTTTTTAAGTGGACTAAAACCAAGCTTGGGGTTTTAGGAGTATAGTTAACGTTCTTTTTTTTTTTTTTTTCTGTTCACGTTCTTTCTTTTGTTCGTTGTTTCTATGAATGAATTAGGGGAATAGTCGCTTGGTTCCAATGTTAAGAGCATTAGCCCTTGGATTCTTGCTTTCTTATCTTATTATCTTTGTTTCTGCCAATGATCATGAGTATGCAAATTGTAACTGTGATGATGAGGGTTTTTGGAGCATACAAAGCATTCTTGAATGCCAGAAAGTCAGTGATTTCTTCATAGCAATAGCCTATTTTTCGATACCTCTCGAGCTCCTGTACTTTGTTAGTTGCTCAAATGTACCATTCAAATGGGTCCTTCTTCAGTTTATAGCGTTTATAGTACTTTGTGGAATGACCCATTTGCTCAATGGGTGGACTTATTATGGTCCTCACTCATTCCAGTTAATGTTATCCCTCACTATTTTCAAATTCCTCACAGCCCTTGTCTCGTGTGCAACTGCCATAACCCTTTTAACTTTGATCCCTCTACTCCTGAAATGGAAAGTGAGGGAATTGTTTTTGAAGCAAAATGTGCTGGAATTAGACCAAGAAGTTGGAATGATGAAGAAGCAAAAGGAAGCGAGTTGGCATGTTCGGATGCTAACACGGCAAATTAGGAAGTCGCTTGATAAGCATACGATATTATACACTACTTTGGTTGAGCTTTCGAAGACTTTGGGTTTACATAATTGTGCGGTTTGGATGCCAAATGAGAACAGAACTGAGATGAACCTCACTTATGAGTTGAGAGCAAGTTCTTCAAATAATTATTGCCTTTCCATCCCAATTAATGACCCTGATGTGTTGGAGATAAGAGAGAGCAAAGGAGTGAGGAATTTGAGGCCAGATTCAGCACTTGGTATCGCAAGTGGTGGTGGGTCTGATGAGGCTGGTGCTGTGGCAGCGATCCGGATGCCAATGCTTTGTGTTTCGAACTTCAAAGGGGGAACACCAGAATTTGTTGATACTTGCTATGCCATACTTGTTTTGGTGCTTCCAAATGCAAATTCAAGGGTCTGGAGCATTCAGGAAATGGAAATAGTGGAAGTGGTTGCAGATCAGGTAGCTGTGGCTCTTTCCCATGCTTCAGTCCTTGAAGAATCTCAGCTAATGAGAGAGAAACTAAGTGAGCAAAATCGTGTGCTGCAACAAGCAAAGAAGAATGCAATGATGGCCAGCCAGGCGAGAAACTCATTTCAGAAGGTGATGAGTCATGGGATGAGGAGACCAATGTACTCAATTTTGGGCCTGCTTTCTATGTTTCATGATGAGAATATGAACTTTGAGCAGAAGATTATTGTTGACACCTTGGTGAAAACCAGCAATGTTCTCTCAACTCTGATTAATGATGCAATGGACATTCCAGTGAAAGATGATGGAAGGTTCCCATTAGAGATGAGGCCATTTTGGCTGCATTCCATGCTTAAAGAAGCTTCTTGTCTTGCCAGGTGCTTGTCTGTTTACAAGGGCTTTGGTTTTGGATTAGATGTCCAGAGCTCTTTGCCTAATCAGGTGATAGGCGACGAGAAAAGGACCTTTCAAGTGATTTTGCACATGGTAGGTTATCTATTAAACATCTATGATGGAGGAGGAACCGTTTTCTTTTGGGTTTCCTCAGATAGTGGTAGTGAGGACAAGAATGATAGAACGCCGGTATTATGGAGGTCAAGTAAGCCAGATGACTATGTATATATAAAGTTTGAAATTGAGATTAGAGAGGTTAATTCTCAGTTGGATGGATCGATCTCAACCAAACATGCTTGGAGGCGCAATACCAATGAAATCAAGGAGGGCCTTAGTTTCAGCATGTGCAAAAAACTTGTGCAGGTGATTTTCCAAACTGCTTGTCTATAAGTTTGGTTTTCCACAATTGATGTTTTTCCATTGGAAATGATCGAGTTTCTGTGGATAGACATCCCATGTCAATGAAACATGCATTTCGTTGTGCTGCATATGGTAATGTATATTGTTGTGCATGAAGTTGGGTTCAAGTTTTCTTGGCTAACTCAAAATTGACTTGATTACTTTATATATATATATATATATATATATATATTTTAAGATATTATGTGCCTGTTAGGATGCTAGTAGTTTCGCCAATCTCTGACTCTTCTGAAAATTAATGTTATGTGCAGATGATGCAAGGTAAAATATGGATATCACAAAATTCTTTGGGTCTTGCACAAAGGATGACACTTGTTCTTAGGTTTCAAATACGACGATCATTTGGGAGAACCATATTTGCCCCTGGAAGTTCCTCAGAGCTACCAAATTCCAACCCTCAGTTTAGAGGCCTTCGGGTAGTTCTGGCTGACGATGATGATGTGAATCGGACGGTGACCAAGAAGCTGCTTGAGAAGTTAGGTTGTGAAGTAGTTTCTGTTTCATCTGGGTTTGAATGCCTTAGTGCTCTTAGTGTAGCGGAAAATTCTTTCAGAATTGTTGTTTTGGACCTTCACATGCCTGAAATGGATGGATTTGAAGTTGCAATGAGAATTCGGAAGTTCCGCAGCCGTAATTGGCCATTGATTATAGCCCTGACAGCAAGTGCTGAGGAGAATGTGTGGGAGCGATGTCTACAGATGGGAATGAATGGATTGATTCGAAAACCTGTTCTCTTACATGGAATGGCAGATGAACTTGTAAGAGTACTACAACAAGTAGGTGAAAGGGTGTGAAGTGCAAGTTTAGACATTTTCTGCCCTTGACTAGTTTAGATGCCTTTGATGATCTTTATTCAGCAAACCTACAAAGTTGAAGCATATAGATGTTAAACGTAGCATTCATCGTATCCATTATACAAAGCTGTAGCTATTAAATTTTGCTAACCTATGGTTATATAGGCTGCATTGCTAGAATTTCATAGGAAGGAGTATAACATGATGTGAACATACCCAAATGTCCATCTAATAGTAAAAGGCACTTTAGAACGAGTTTCACTGAATCAAAATCGCAAACTATGAATAATTCTTTTCTCTTGGTTCCATGTGTTCACAAAGTTGTTTGGTATGGTAAAATATGGCAAAATTTTATACTCTAGCATTTAACTAGTCATATATTCAAGAGCTGCATGTGGACTGACATCCAACAATAAAGCAAGTGGTTCAACATAGATTGTCGTACAAGGATTTGTGCATGTAAGGGGATAAGATGTTTGCCTTGGTTCGTGATTCTTAACGCGTTGTTAAGTCAGATTTCAGACTCGAGGTATTCATTCTGAGTTGCAACTTAAATCTGAATATTTACTGCTTGTGTGCAGGACCGTCTATGTATTCAGGTACTTGAATTTCATTTCATTCTTAGTTATGATTTAAGCTAAACATATACTCTTAATTATGATTTAAGAAGTAAACAAGATGCTGCAATTAAACAATTCTGGAAGAAAACACAAGGATGATTTTTGTCATTGGTTATATAATCATATTCCGTGAATGTGGTGGCGTAAAGTTCATCTGAGATGAGGTAGTTTTCTCATCATAACAAAAAACAAGTAATTGTCGTTTCGCTTCCCAGCGGTGCCGAAGAAAAAAAATTCTTGATGGTCCAACTTGAACATCATCTCTAGTCCTTGTCAGTGTCATATCTTTTTAACCCACTCTAGTCTACCAGCTGTTTGAGTACAACACTGGGTCATGATGCACGCATGCCTGCCTGCGACGACCGCAGCAGCATACTTTTTATTCAGTCAGGCATTTCTACAAACACTTTGCCTTGCGTTGCACGCAATGGATGAGTTTCTTCAAATTGTTGACACGAGGATCCTGCCTGATTCCAACCTTTTGTACTCATTCTTGTAACATCACCTCACCTCCGGGCCAGTTTTCATCTTTTTCCCTCGTTTCATTCCATCAGAGAAACATCTCTTCACACCCTCGAGGGACGCTAAGATTCTTTTTCCAATTTGAAATGAAAAATATCTTGCTAACCCGTTTATTTACATTTTTTTTTTTTATTAAAAAGGTCCACAAATATAAGTGACCCAAAAAATGAAACAAAAGTAATGTTAGATTCTTTACAATTGTAAGACCATTAATTGAGAAAAAAAAAAAAAGAAAAAGTAATCGAATTCTTTTTCTTTTCATGTTATTATTGAAGAGTTTGGCACAAGCAAATCAAATTGGGCCGGATAGAATATTTTTAGTCCTACTGAACTGGGCCTACAAAAACCATAGTAGTTCAATCTTAACAAGTTAACTAGATTTTAAGTTAACTAGATTTTGTCAGAATCCAGAAGGATTCTCGTCTCGTAAAATACTAAATACGGCAAAAACACAGAGAAAAATGAGTGTACTAGCAGCGGAAGCAGAAGAGTATCACTCCAAAGACTTCGAGTGGGAAACCTTGAAGCAACAAATCGAAAATGACCCTTCTCTCCAATACCATTTACTTCCATTTCATCCACCACAAGGAGAAGAAGGACCGGAAAAAGATTCAGATGCATGGAAAAGGTTTCACAGCCGCCACTCCTCTGGCAAGTTCTTCAAGGTTCCAATTTCAGATACCTCTCCCTTTTCTCTTTTGCAGTTTTATTCGTTATTTTGTTTGTGCTTTAGTTTCATGAATTTGGTGGCAAGGGGTTTTCTTAGACGTCAATATCATGTACGCATAAGAATTTAATTGTAAGAATAATGATGTATGTTATCGTCAATAGTCATCAAATTGAAGAATTTCTGATTTTCACTGACTAACCATCCACCCACTTATACTTGACAGCCAGTGATCCCATTCTACAATAGTGGTGTACTAAAAGCCACAACACCTCAGTTTTAAACATAACCTTGCCAAATTATTAGTTCTGTGATAATGTTTAATTTAGATAGACGAAACTGTTAGTAGCTTTTGGCACAGGTTTTGCTTTTCTTCATATATTGTACCAGAAGCTTTAGTTTTAGATAACACTAATTTAACCATATTTTCAAATTTATGGAAATGCATATCCTCATGTTGCATATTTTAGAACCTTCAGACTGGTATTCGAATTTGTAGATGTCACCAATTTGTTTCTTCCATTTAAAGTATTTCTTAGCTTTGAGTTTTGGCCTTCTGTAATCATGAGTTGTTTTCATGCACCTTCATGCTTTCCACAGAAATAGGAACCTCTATTTCATGCTTTATTCTCTTGCTATATCTGAGTTTTCATCTATGGTTGCAGGAGAGGCGGTATTTGCTGAAGGAATTCCCAGAACTAGTTTCTTGTGGTGAATCTTCTAAGCTTTTGGAAGTGGGATGTGGCAATGGCAGTACTGTTCTTCCGATATTGCGGTAATCTTATCAGTTTTCTTGATTTAGATTCCTTCTCTCCTGTCTTTTTTAAGCACCTTAGTTGATGTCTGTGATATTTTGTACTAGTATCCTTTGAATGATATTTAATTAACTCAACCTGAATACTAATAAGCTATAATCAATTCCAATTGTTTTGCACGTGTACCTGAATTGCATATGGATTTGTTTCAAAGCCAACTTTGATCACTGAGGTTCCCTATATTATTTTATAGACTTGCAGTTTTCCAATGAAACACAAATCATTCACCTTATAGTAGATTTCATATAATCTGAAGATTGAATGTAAAGAGTTTTTCTGGTCGATATCTTGATAGTCTTACCGGTGGTTAAACATTTTCTGCTTGCATAACCTGACCAAGGTTGGAATTATGAAACATGGCTGCTGTTTGCTTGGCCCAGAAAATTCTATTAGCCCCTTCCATCTAGGAACTTGACCTCTCTGTCAAAAAGCAAGAATGTAAGCTTAAGTTCCTTTATTGGTCTTTATTTAAAATGAAAATTTAATTTTCTATTATTTTACTGCATGGCCATTGAATTGTCATATACATAACAAAATGCAATAGCATTGGATGATAATGATATCTTTCTGAAATGGTCATACTTTGATGGCATATTTTGATATAGTATTTGTTCAGCATCATGAAAACTCAAGATTTGAGTTTTTCCTAGTGACGGAGGAATGTTAAAGGAGTGGTTCTGCAGAAGTTAGAATCTTATGCCACACTTTGACAAGACCTCATTGATAATCAGAAAATCATTTGGAAGTATATTATAATATATTATAACATGGTAATCTTAGTTTGCAATTTTGATAATTTTAGTACTTTAGCTTCTGACAAACTTTGCCAATTTGTATTGACCAATATACATAAGATTCAATACTATTGAATCACAAATGATGAAATACATTTTCATTTTCTTGGTGGAACCATTGCGAATAAGTCATATATTTTCCGTTTGTTGAAGAAAATAAAACTATCTTGAATTTCTCTTAAATTATAAACTAAGTACATAAACATGCCTTTATATAGGTTGAAATAATAAGATAACATAAATTAGGAATTCTAGTAAAATTAGGAATCTTGAACAAATTAGGAAAAAACTAATCATACTTGAACTAAAATTATACTTAATAACACTAAACCTAGTAAAATTAAACAAGTTTAATTTTAATTCTAACATTCCCCCTCAAATTGGAGCGTAAATATTAGTGATGCCCAACTTGGAACAAAGATACACAAAGATTCTTTTGTCTATAGCTTTAGTGAAGATGTCTCCAATTTGATCTTCTGACTTAATAGATGGAGTAACGACCTCTCCTGAAGTAATAATCTTTTTAATAAAATGACAATCTATTTCTATATGTTTAGTTCTCTGGTGAAAAACTAGGTTGCTAGCTATGTAAGTAGCCGCCTGATTGTCGCAATACATTGTAGCCGAACTCTTCATCTCAACCTCAAACTCTTTCAAAAGATTTTTAATCCACATCAATTCACAAGCTGTATGAGCCATAATTCAATATTTTGCTTCAGCGCTGGACCTAGTTCTACATTTTGTTTCCTACTCTTCCAAGTCACTACATTGCCACCAAGAAAGGTATACTAGCAACTTGTAGATCGTCTATCAGTTTTAGATCCTGCCGAATCTGCATTAGAGAAGCATATAATATCTAATGTGCTACTTTTTTTTGTAAAGAATTCCTATTCCAATAGTCCATTTAAGGTACCTGAGAATTTTACGAATTGCTTCCTAATGAATTTTTTTTGGTTCTTGCACGTATTGACTTACAGCACAAACTGCAAAGTGATATCAAGTCTTGTTATTGTCAAATAAATCAATTTTCCCACAAGGCTTCTGTACCTTTTTTTATCCTCAAACTTTGGACTATTTTCACCATCAAGCTTTACGTTTGGTTCCGTGGGAGTATCAGCTGGTTTACATCCTTACATCCGTGTTTCAAACAATAAATCTTGAACATATTTCCGTTTAGACAATACCAGACCCTCTTTTCCTTTTACTACTTCAATGCCCAAGAAATACCTGAGTTGACCTAAGTGTTTAGTTTGGAAATGTTTCTTTAATTGATTCTTCACTATGTCAAACCCATGCAAATCACTCCCAGAAATGATAATATCATCTATATACATTACAAGAATAACTATTCTTAACGAAGTATGTTGAACGAAGACTGAATGATTAGATTGACATCTTTTGAAATTGAGAGATGTCAACACAACACTAAGTTTTTTAAACCATGCCCTTAGAGATTGGTTAAGTCTATATATAACTTTTCTTAACCGATATACCAAGTTAGATTCCCCCTAAGCAACAAATTCTGAAGGTTGTTCCATATAAACCTCTTCTTGCAAATCTCCATATAGAAAAGCATTTTTAACATCAAGTTGAAAAAAAGGCAAATAATGAAAAATAGCTAAAGATATAAGAACTCTAACAGAATTAAGTCGAGCAATTGAAGAAAATGTTTCAAAATAATCTACTCTATATGTCTAAGTAAAACCTTTATCTACCAACCGAGCTTTTAATCTCTTTATAGTACCATCTAGGTGATACTTGATGGCAAATACCCACCGAAAATTTACAGCTTCTTTACCATTTAGGAGTTTCTGTAGTTTTCAAGTGCCACGATTATAAAAAGCTGCCATTTCTTCTTCCATAACTTTGCGCCAGCCAGGATATGCAAATGCTTCTTGAGATGTCCTAAGCAAAGATATCGTAGACAAAGACAAGGCAAAGGATTGAAAAGCAAATGAAAGTGTATTGAAAGAAACAAATTGAGCAAAAGGATACCTAGTAACAGTTGTTCTTTTAACTTGTCGAATTGCAATAGGGAAATCAAGATCTAAATCATCAGTTGATGGAAGAGGATCTTGATTGGAGGTTGTCGCTTGAGTAGAAGAGAGATCTGGAGAAGACTTATTTTGTTGATCAAACTGTTGACGATCTTTTTTACGTACGTACACTTAAAGGGGTTTCTCTGTAGGAATGACGGGTACAGGAATAAGTATGATGGGATCCATAGAATGACAAAGAGGCGTGGTAAGAGAAAGAAGATTAGTTTCTAAACTAGATCCCTTTTCTGAGAAATAAGGAGTAGACTTGAAAAAGGTGACATTAGCACTAATGTAAGTTTTACTAGAAATAAGATCTAAACATATATATTTTCTCAGAGTTTTAGAATATCTTAAAAAAATATATTTAACAGGCCGAGTTAAAAGTTCGTTATGAGTATTAAATACATGGACAAAACACATACAACCAAAAATACGAGGTGGAAGTGAAAAAAAAGGTTTATTAAGAAATAAAATATTATACGGCACTCTAAAGTTAAAAATGGAAGATGAAAGCCTATTTATTAGATAACAAGCAGTAAGAATTGCTTTTCTCCATAATTTAGATGGTACTTTTATATGAAATAGAATTATTTGAGCAATGTCTAACAAGTGCTTATATTTCCTTTCAGCTACACCATTTTGTTGGAGAATATAAGGGCATGAGGTTTGATGAATCACCCCTTATTTCCTACAAAATTCAAAAAGTGTAGACTGAAAATATATTAAGGCATTGTTAGAACGAAAAATTTGAATAGACACACCAAACTGAGTTTGTACTTTTTTGAAAAATGATTCAAATATAATAGGGACTTTTAATTGTTCTTTTAAAAGATATATTTATGTAACTCGAGAACAATCATCAACAAATAATAGAAAATACTTAAAACTATAATAATTAGAAATTTGACATGGACCCCAAATATTAGAATAAATCAATTGAAAAGGACGCAAATTAGGTTTATTGATTCGTGCAAAAAAAGAGATACGATGATGTTTACTTAACAAGACTTGCATCAATATTAGAATTGACAACACCAAGTAGATTCATTCGTTTAAGGATTTGGGAAAAAAGATCTCCTAGTTTGTAGTGCCATTGTTCTGAAAATACTGAGGAGGATAATGCACAACTAGAGGATTGTAGCGGACTAAAAAGGTGACATACTCCATTCATCTCTTGTCCTCCACCAATGGTCTTCCTTATACCAAAATCCTAAAAAATAGAATGAGATACAAAGAATGTGACGGAACAATTTAAATTTTTAGTTATTTGACTAATTGATAAAAAATTGATAGGAAATTTAGGTACATGGAGAACTGATGAAAAATGAAGAGTAAAATTGGAAAAAAGAGTTCTTATTCTTGCAAAATCGGTTTTAGAACCGTTTGCCAATACTACAGAAGATGATTTACCAAATGAGAAATAAGAACTAAAAACAGAATTATTACCGGTCATATGAGATGATGTCACAGAATCAATTATCTAAGGGGTAGAATTAGAAGAAAAAAATATATTTTTAATCCTTATTGAGGATTCATTAATTAGCTGGTTACTTAGAGTAGACTGATAACTAGTTTCTCTAGATAATGGCATATGAGAATTCTCAGAGTTACCAGAGGAAAAAGTTGCAAGTTCACAAGAGTTATCTTTACGGATGTGATAACTTTGATTCGCATATATTAGTTTTCCAAATTTTTTTTAATTGTTTTCAAATAGATTATTAGTACGGTTGTAGAAAAGACAAGCTTTTTATCTTTTATCACATCTTCAACCTTTTCTAGAGATTTTTCTCTGTAAACAGTAATTTGTGAACAGTAACGCGAACAATATCATGTGAACAGTGACTTAAACAGTGACGTTTGTTATTATTTGCAACTCTTACTAGAGTAGCCATATTGGGCTTCCCAATTTAAAGATCTTTGTGCTGCTCTACTATCATGTTGAAGAAAATAAAACTATCTTGAATCTCTCTTAAATTATAAATTAAGTACATAAACATACCTTTATATAAGATGAAATAATAAAACAATATAAATTGAGAATCCTAATGAACTTAGAAATCCTGAACAAATTAGAAAAAAACTAATAATATTTGAATTAGAATTATACTTAATAACACTAAATCTAGTAAAACTAAATAAGTCTAATTTTAATTTTAACACTGTTAATTTGAAGCTTTTTTTGCTGATTTCCTTTCCAAGAAAAAAAATTTAAGCTTTTTGTAACTTGTTTTGTATTATTCTCATAGCCTTTTGAACTGTCATCATCACAATCTACCTTTTCTTTTTCTTTTGTAGTGGGAATGAGAATATCATTGTATATGCTTGCGACTGTAGCTCTGAGATTCTTGAGCGGGCTAAAGAGTATGTGGATGCCACTGATATAGTCGCCACAGTGAAAGATTGTTTCCATCCATTCTATTGTGATTTCTGTACAACTGGGTTTCCAGAGTGGTTGGCTTGCAGTTCTTGCCAGGAAAATTTTCCACAGAGGCAGCAGGATTGCTTTTCAGGTTCCTAACCTAACCCATTTTCTTTTCTGCATTCCATATGTGATGTAATTGATATTTGGCTTCATATATGATGTGAATAAGGATTTATGTTTGATTCTCCAGATATTGAAGAAAAAAATAGAGCACGTTTAACATGTTTGTTGAGAGAAAGTGGCTGTTGTATTGGTGGCATGGACTTTATCACATTGGTATGTACTTTTTTGTTTTTCCAAAATTACTTTTAGCATGCAAAATTATGGTCTATAGGCCATCACAAAGCCGCAAGATTTGCTTCTTTTTGTTGATCTTGTGTACATAGTAATGCTTGAGCTGGATTTTTCCATGATTTTCTATCCTTGAGTTCTGTATCCTATTGTATTATATTGAAGGAAATATCAATTTCTGTTCTTGTTATGAAATGTACCAGATATTCACACTATCAGCAGTACCATTTGACAGGATGCCAACTGCTATCACAGAGTGCTACTCTGTCTTGAAGCCCGGTGGCCTGCTCCTCTTTAGGGACTATGGTATAAACCACTATATAACAAAATTAATTTCTGCAGTTAATATAACATATTAAACCTAGTAGGTTTTAGAAATCTCCATTTCCTCAGTTCCTTCTAGCTATTTGAATAGTCTTAACACGTTCAGCACTTAACCACAAAGATTCTGCATTATGAACTCAGGCCTATATGACATGACCATGCTGAGATTTAAGAAAGAACAAAGAGTGGGGTTCAGGGAGTACATGCGAGCAGATGGAACCCGTTCTTATTTCTTCACTGTAGATACAGTCAGGAACCTTTTTGTCAATGCAGGCTTCATTGAGGTACAAATTTTCTGATATTACGTTCTCATAAACTGTACTACATGCAATGATGCATAGTTGGCAAGAATTAGAATTGAAGAAACTTGTATAGTTCTCTGCTCTTGGCCATTGACTGCATTGATTATGTCAGACCTTTTAAGCCCATATAAAGATTCAAAATTTCTTGAATCAAATTTACTCGAGAAATTAATGAATATAGGCCCCTCGTTCAGGTTGAACTTGAATATTGTTGTGTCAAGTCAGTGAATCGGGGAAAGGGGAAGAGCATGCTAAGGGTGTGGGTTCATGGGAAGTTCCAGAAGCCCTTGTGAAACTATTCTGTTGAATATGTCTCTTGTCGAGGTAATATATGAAGGGATGATTGCACTATTTTGTTTTTTTTTTTCTGTTACCATTTAGTTCTTTGTCAGAAACTGATCTTCCAGTAATAATATTTAAGAAATTAACCATTTCACACGAGTTTTCAGTTCCTTCTAATTGATGGTGAATTGTATTGCTGAATGACGCAAGCAACCTTTTCATGCTTGGTATATTCTTTCCGGGTGAGGCTGTATTAGATTGTACTCTTGATTGGTGAGATAAAAAGAAATTTTTGTTTTAAGGATTTTTTTTATCCTCTTTCTTTTTCTGTTGAAACTTTTAATTCATATGTAATGTGAAATAGAATCATTTACTGTCTTGAGTTTATTTGGTACCGTGCACGTATAGCAGTTACAAACATCCCTCAACGAAATTATAGCATAGGATCGCCGCTACCAGTCGTTCAATATATATAGATTTTTAACTCAGAATGACTTATCTGCTCTGATATCCAGTCATGAATTTAGATGTTTTGAACTTGACTTTTAAAAAATATAATGTTTAGTTTAAATTTAAGGAAAAAAATTGGATTCACAAAATTTTATTTGCTGTAAATTAAAAAAAAAAAAAAAAAAAAGGGCAGCACGTATCAAGTTTCTATTAATTAATTAAAACAAAGTTTCATACAGAAAACCAAGAAGTGGGCCTGTTTAGTGGTACAAAGCTCTGGAGCTTCGGATTGAACCGCCGCTAAAATTCGGGCGGGTTTTAGGGACTTAAAATGCTCGCATGAAGCCACGTGTACGTGCCCGAGGGCTTGGACAGGCAAATAAGTCAACTAGATCTGGTTTCCTAATGGGTCCCACCCACTTGGGAGTGGCTGCTACTCATCTTTTGTCGTTTTCTACGCATCGTCATTCGTCATTTTTATTAGTTAATAGTAAGAGTGAGCAGTAAATATTAGTGACACCTTTAGATTTTTATAAATCTCATTCATGTCCACAAATGTTTTTTTTTTTTAATATCATTCACACCCTGTTCATTGTGCATGAACAAGATATTTAACACATAAATTTGAAAGCACGAAACTTGAATGATTTGACGAGAGATTTCATATTCTTTAGATAAGATTATATACCGCGTAAAAAACCTCTTGCAATATTACAGGGAGCTAATGTTTTTCTACACTTTATTTTTTACTTACATTTTAACCAAAATTTTTTAGTTAAAATATATGAATAATACTCAACTTTCTAAGTAGTTATCTCAAATAGCGTAATTTTTATCTGTTCAATAATGAGATTATGTAATAAACAATAATGCCTAATTAATATATTTAGCTATCTCATCTTTACTTTAAGAAATACTTGCAATGCCAGTCATTGTTATGATGTTCTCTGTCATACATACATACATACATACATACAGGTCAGTAATTAACTTTTTATTAATCAGCTTAATAAGTTAATTGTGTTAAAGAAGCATATCCAAAGAAAAACATACAAACTTACCCTAGAAAAGTACAAGTGCTTGAAGCTCTAGATCTAACACTAGCTACAACTCCACTAGTAATAATAATATTATAATAATTAAGTAAAGTCCTTAAAACAGTTTAGCTGGAAAGTTAAACAATATAAAGATATTCATTTTAAATTAACAATCAGCCTACATATATAGTCATTAGGAAAGCTTTAATTAATACTATTTCCCTCTGAAGTAAGCAAAGTTGATATCAAACTTAGATATGCTTGCTTTTGGCTTGTATCAACACGCACACAGATTTGGTTTTTCTTTTGACTCTTTCTTATATATTATATATTTATATATTGGTTTAACTAACAAACCTGTTCATTATAAATTTATAATTCTAATTTCATCAAGTCTCCCTCGAGAGGAACTGGTGTGTCTTGTAGTTGGTGATGACACTGTGTTCATAATCTCTAGGACTAGGCATAAAAATTGGAGGAGTTGTTAAAGGCCAAATTTCACTAGAAAATGTACAAATTTCTGCCTCCAACATGGGTGCACTGTGATTGGTGTAATACTGATGATGATCATGAAACACAGAAGATGATACAATGCACAAACTCGAGAGTTAGGTCAAATGGCACCTAATTAATAAATATATATTAATCAATAGGATAGAAACAAACGTGTAATCCACGGCAAGTTCATGCAACGAATTATATTATTTTTCCTTGATGAGGACTCCCACCTTCGAAAGTAATAAAATAGATAAATAGATACATAGATCATCATCAAACCAACATGTAGTACTAAAATTTTCCATTGCTGATGTATGAATCCTCCATTTGTTTATCTAAATTATTAGTGATATTGATCTGCCTTTAAAAAAAAAAATTATTAGACATCAACTTAGGCTTTATTGGTGGTCCACATTTCCTTAATGCTGATTTCCCGGATTCGTTTTCAAAGTATTATAGTTAATTGTTTCATTTTTAGACTTTTACAGATAGCTAAGAGCTTGCATTAGAGAGATGCAAGGTGCCAAGAAAAAGGAGAAGTTATTTAATCCTTAATTAATAATCACAGTGGTTAAATTATTAGATGTGATGCGGGGTCCATTAGAATGTTGTATACTATTGGGTACTGCAAAATTTAGGGTTTGATTAGCAATGTCATGTGAATCCATGTGAAGAGGGTCCTTTATGTTGCTAATCAACTCTCTATGGACGCTTCGAGTGTGTCAAGAAAACATCCTTTCTACAGAAAGAGGAAACATTACATCGAACTTAGCCACAAAGTTGTATTCATTATCTGCTTTTCTTAGTTAATTAATTTAACTATATACTTATATTAATATATATGTCGAAAAATTATTGAAGGATAATCAAGTACAAGGTTTCTTTACATTACATATATATTATTATATTTAATAATCTATGTGGATTAACTAATCTAGTGAATGTAAGACATAAATTCCAAACTAATTTAATTTCGATCGATGTCCCATATATCATAATGAAATCATTTTCATTGATAATATTGTTAAAAATTTAGGTTACTGTGCTGTGACAATCATTCTTAATAACTATATTTATGTATTTGTTCTAGATCAGTTGCGAAGGAAATAATGATAAATTGGAAGCATTCCGCTACCATGTATGATTATGAATACATATGGAAACATATATATAAAATTATGACTTAAACAACATGGAAAAAGGACATATATAATTGGTTTGATTTAGCAATAATATTCTATTTTCTTCCAAAAATTATGGACAAAGTCATCTAAAGCAACAAGTTCTGAGAAGTATATATTGTTATTTAAGCTCTCATCAAATTAGTCAAAGCTGAATTGATCAAAAACAATTGTCTAATCAATGATGTTTTCTTTTATTAAAATATATAATTTGTATGGTTTTTGATAATATATATATGTTTTGAAGATTAAACCATTGTTTTGCCCCAAGAGGAAACTTAAGAGCTTGTGAACACTCCATTTAACGATCCTGTATATTGCTAGTTTTAAAGCAATTATCAAATACCTTTTGAAAAGAATTGAAGCTTCAAAATTGATGATGACCGAGTAAAATTAATGGATAGAAGTGGATGGATCTTGTGATTGTCACCTACACCAAAACCACCACTAACCAGACGGTCCTTCTCGACATTGGAAGTATTTTTTAAAAGCATTTTGTTCATTTTTAATACGCTCCTTTGAGTGCATGAAACGTGCTCGAGCGGTTTGAATGCTAGTGCTTTGATAACTTTCGGGGCTTCCATATCTACAAGAGGTTTTACTTTTCAATATATCATATCTCGAATAGGTTGTTTTAGTTAACTATGGCTTCATTAAATAGATTAAGTAATATGTGAAATTTTTGACAAAATCCTCTGGTAAATAATCCTAATTTTTTCTTCAGTGGATGATTTAGAAAAGTAAAAGGTATATTTTTTTCGAATTTGGACCTACAACATGTGAGACAAAAAATTATTTAAAAAAAAGTTCGATAGTAAAAGATGAATGTAACACGAATTGTAAATTCAAACATATATAAAATTGTCGGTTTGACTAACTTAGTCTTAAAAATTTTATTTAAACAATAATTCATATAAATTTTGTAAATATTAACACTAAACATAATTAAGATTATTTATCCTACAAATTATATGAAAATAATTATTCTATTTGTTTCTAATCAACTTGATAAGGAGTCATATATGAAGATTAAGAAGCTTGTGGAGATTCCTGAATAAAACTAATGGAAGTTAAAAACAATTTAATGCTATACTGGCAAGCAGAAATTAAGACTGGAAGATGGTCTTAGGATCAGGAAATGAAGGTAGAAACTTAAAATACTTATTTGCTGGTTTTAATTTGCGAAAAATGAATTGCACCCACTTCATAGATTAGACATACTATCAAACCTGTATTCATAGCTTGTAGTTATTTCTGCTGACCAGTACTATTGCTGCTTGCATATTCACATTTTCTTATAATATATCAAAGGCAAAAGTGAATTTTAAATTAAAATGAGAAGAGGGTACTCTCTCTTCTGATGATAAAATTAAAAATCCTCTCTGAAGGGCATATATGTGAGAAGAACTGACCAATTATCATTTTCAAATTGGAAGAAATTAAAGAGAAATTAAGGAGAAATTAAGCAAACACAGAATACGTCCATCTTCATTTTAGTAATATTGCATAGTGCATAAGGTAATATATATATATATATATATATTAGAATTAAGTAATTCATTGATATGAAAATCACGAGCAAGAAGCAGCAGAATGGGAATACTTCAGGTAAATTAACTGAAATGTTGTGAAGGAACCAATTATGAGGATAAATCTTTCTGTTCCTCTACGTACGTACTCTCTCTCTCTCTCTCTATATATATATATATATATCGCAAAGTACGTTTAGAGTTTCTATTAGGAATAAAGTATAATAAAAAAAATCAGGGGCCATATATAATAAACTGAAAATGGGAGAAATTAAAAAAAAAAAGGAAATATCAATGCAATAAAGCTCAACAAACGATTTAATATCTAAAACCCAATAACAGAAGAGTCAAAAACAAAGCAGTAATCTATGTAGATGGAGAATTTCAATGTTGTAACTCCTGAGAATGATAGAGTTAAGCTAAAACATTAGGGACCATGTTAGAGAAAATTAAGTAATTAGGGTTGTAATATATATATAGATATATATATATGTGTTTTCAATTCCTTTCTGTTGTATTTTTGGTTAGAGGAAGATCTCAATTAATTAGTATTAATTAGCTTTCAGAGGTTTCCAATTTTACAAACACACCCACATCCACGACACTAAAAATGTCTTTTCAAATAAATTAGGGTTTTATACTGCCCAAAGATTAACGCATTCGATTTACATACCACACTGCAATAATCTTAATTAAAAACTCCAAATCAAACAATTTACGTATTATATATAATTTAAACTATGTTTAACTAAAAAGACCATGTATAATATACTAGCTAGCAAATTAGATGAGGGAAGAAGAAGAAGAGATCAAAACCAAACCCATAAAACACAAAGTAGTGTTGCTAAAAACATGAAATTAATTAAAACAGAGAGAACTATATAAAACAAAGACAATGAAATACATTTATTGATCATCTGTTATTACTTACTTTGTTTAATTTCTGTCTCCCTCGATCCATGGTACACATGCCAATACAAAAGCTAATTAAGCTAGCTAATTAATAAACACTCAAACTGAGCTTCTTTACTTCATCTGTCTAAAATGCTGGCCGAGCCCAACCATATGCCTCATGGTTCAACTGCCCTCCATTTGGAACCAAATTTGGTGGTAAATTATTGTAAACCGGCAATCCTGAAGGATCCCCTATCCCACCACCAGCGCCTCCTCCGCCACTGCTCCCACCGCCACCTCCAAGTGGTCCCTGTGCCCCAGCACCGGCTGCTTCTTCCTCTTCCTCTAGTGGCAGCCTCTCATAGGTAGCATTCGAAAACGTTGCTGCAATCACCATCACCGGGCCTGATGCCACCAGTGACCCGACCACGGTGCCTCCCACCACCTGACCTTGCCCTCCAGCTAGGTATATAGTCAATCCGGTTGATCCGGGCGGTGCTGGCCCTGGCAGAAACGCACCGGTTAATGAAAGTATCTCAAACCTACCATGAATTGCCATGACTGCACCAGGATCTGACGGCTGCCGGAGGGTTACATTTGTCACCGTGCCGCTTCCGCTGAGCACGCAGACGCCTCTCTGTCGTCTCCTGGCAAAATTAGCTAGGGTTTCAGCTACATCAGTACCGTTAGCTATTTCCATGACGTGACTTTTGAGCGCATTAGGGCTGTCTCTCGTGACGAATATAGGAGGTTTCGGCTTGTTCTTGGAACCCGGTGGACGGCCTCTGGGGCGGCGCGTGGAGATTTCTATAGCCCCTTCTCTAGGTTCATCGCTATGCTCTCTTTCTTCCTCTTCATCTCCACCGCCGCTTCCGCTTTCTCCATTGTTGGTCATGGATATACCCAGATCTGGTTTCTTCATCGGAGAAGACGAAGTAGCTGATGTGTCCATTCCAGGTAAACCCACTTGCCCAGCCCACCAACGATTCGCCATGCGTGTGAAACAAAAAATACCGACAACAAGACAAATCTATTTTCTAAATTTCCCCAGAAGAGAATTTTTCGGCTTTAGATCTTGTCCGAGCTAATATCTATATATGAATATATATCTTAGATTGTCCGTATACGCGAACTCAAATCCTGAGCTAGATATAAAGATCTAAGAACAAAGTATCCAGGAATGATCTGAGCTTAGAAAAGAAAGACAAGATGTAACAGATCACACTTTAGAGAAGTACTCTAAAGATAGAGAGTGTGTGCAAACAGAGAAGGAATCGAACCAGACCAGAAAACATAAAAAGCTACGGAAGAGATCAGTCTGTGTCTGTCTCTCTCTCTCTCTCTCTTAAACTTGTAGTTGGGTGTATGGGTTTTATCACTAAAACTGAAACTGTGTGTAACTCTCAAACTGAGAGCAGACATAAAATATTAAGAGAAATGGGAGGAGGGAGAAAATGGTTGTGTTGGTGGTCGTCGTCTGTTTGGAAATTAGGGCTTCTAAGTTTAGTTTAAGTTAAAGGGCGTGTGTGCGTGTGTACACGCTCCTGAGAGAACAAATTGGGGTGGACGTCCCGACATATATATATATATATATATATGTATACTGAGCTGAGGTATATCGATTTGTTACGTACTTTTTGTATGTCATACCCTCTCGAGTTTTTAAAAATTGTGTTAATACCCCTTTTTGTGAATATCTATCAAATGAACCTTATAACTTCTCACAATTTTATATTATATTACATTATATTATTTTATAATGTGACAATTTGTTGTATTTTATTTTTGTAATTACCAATAACAAGATGGTATTTATATATATGTAGTTAAAAAATACTAAAAAAGATGAATTTTAGAAAATAGTGAGAATATTGGAATTGGAATTAATTATTTGAAGATATATAATTATTCATAAATAGTGAAGGATAGCAAGAACAATGACTAAACTAGTAATAGATATGATATATAGTACGTGTATATATGTAATTCTTTAATCAATTTCCAATTATGCTTACAAGTTCAATAATTAATTGAAACTTGTTGGAAGCAATTGAGAAATTTGATTATAGAAATGTATAGCTAATTTTTGATTAATGTAATTAATTTGTAACATGAAGATAGACATTATTTCTAAACAATGAAATGAGGCATAAAGGTATTTAATTATAGGTGAAGTTGTTTTTATATATATGATGAATACCAACTATTGATAATGAGTAACGTCAATTCCATGTGGCTGAATGTGCCAATTAAACGCACAAATTTCATTTTAACAAATAACTTCCAAAATTAATTAGTAAACAATAGGAAATCATTTAAACAAATTAAGTTTAAAAAATAAAAATATATATGATATGATTTAGAATATTATCAAGCTCAAGTTAAAAAATTTTAACTAGTCCTATTAATTTCTCCATTAAGTGGGGTGCTGCTGCTTTGCACTTTGATATAATTGAATTTAAAAAATCATACATTAATTAAATTTAAATTTATATATTAATTTATTGAATGTGCTTTATATGATCAATCAAAGATTAGAGTTTGATACACAATTAATTAATCATCCTTTATTAATTACTATGATCAATGGATTAATTATCCATTGCAATCTTAATACGAGGTAGGTAGTCGAAATTAGGGCAATGAATAAATAAATGAATTTGAAACAATAATTATAAAGTGAAGGGTGCCGTCAACAAACCCATAATTGACAGAAAAGTTTACTTGCAACGATCAACAATCAAATAAGATAAACCCCACACCCCCCATCCATTTCGCGATTTTGAACCCTAGCTAAAAGCACTCCACCAATATCCTTAATCATGTTCATTTTCTTTTTCCATTATATAACATGTATAAAACAAAGCACAAGGACCCATAATTTAGTTTTTTCAATATTTCAATATTTATATATATGTGTGTGTAATGTTTTAAAATTTATTTTAAAAAGTATATTTTAAATAATATGATAAGTAAGATCACTTTCATCAATTAAATCATAAATTTTTATAATTTTCGTCATCATTAATTTATTACATGTTTTGAATTATTTATTTTTTGAATATCACATTAGTTATGATGCATTTTTAAAATATTACACACTTTTTTCTTTAAAAGAAAAAATTTCATCTTTTGAAAACCCCTTGTTAATTAAAAGATACAGAGATTACTTATTAGACCTTTAAAAATCGTAGAACATGGAGGGAAATAATTAAACACAAATTTGGATTTGATGTGTTCGGTTTACTGCTTGATAATTAATTAATATTTCAATGTCTTTCCCTCTCCGATATTATCGATGTAACTTCTTGTGTCTTATTCTCTAGTAATTATGTTTAAAAAAGATTAATTAATTAATCCTCTTAATATTATTGTTTAACTTGTTGAAGTCGTCTCTTGTGTAGAAGTGATCAAAGCATGATAATTTTATATTACAAATAATATAGCTGGAAATGTTTATAAAATAATAAGGGGTTCACATCACAATCACATACGGCCACCGAGTAGTTGAAAACTTGGAACTCTCTAATTTCAATTATTTAATCCTAATTAAGATTAATTTAATTAAATGTCTGTGAATGTTTTAATTAATTTAATTTGCTGGTCCATACTATGGCTTGCTTCATAGTTGACGAGATGTATAAAATAATTAGCGTTTTATCCTCTTTGGTACGAGAGCGTTGTGCTGTAAGTTATCTTTATAAAAACATAAATTAATCAACAAATAATAATTCAAAATAAAGAGATATATAAAGAAAATATTGAAGTTTTTCAAAATTATTATGCTAATATTTATGTGTTTTAGATTGAGAAACACAATTAATAATCTAATATTTGTGACAATTACATATTTTTTTTAAAAAGAATTTGCCTGAATTAATCAAAGCTACATATTAGGAACCACAAATGTAGCGAATTTGAATTAATTAAAAATATTTGTTTTTTCCTGAAGTACATGGAACTTACAACAACATCCAATTTTGTCATATATTTAATTATATATACACACACACACAATAGGCAGTATCTGAACTTGGTGAATTAATTATTCTTTTATTTCGAGGAAATTAATTTGCTGATTAAAGCTGAAGATTAGATGTTAAGAAATTGCCCTAGATATAAATTTAAGCATGATTAATCATTATATATATATATAATGATTAATCATGCTTAAATTTATATCTAGGGCAATTTCTTAACATATATATACACACAATAAAAAATTCTTAGAAAATGTTGCATAAATTATATGTATATAAATTTTCTAAACAATAATTATTTCATTAAATTTATTCTTACCAATTAAGATATATTGATGAAAATTTTATAAAATCAAAATTTTATTCATATCTAATGACCTTTGATTAACATTGTATTTCATAAATAATTGTCATTAAACTTGTTAATGTTGTCAAGGGCAGTTTACTTCAACCGAAAATTAACAGCTTAAAAGATAATAAAAATTAAGACATTATTTAACACTATTCGTAAAAAGTATAAGATAATGAATATTCTGAATTAAGTAAAGAATAAGTTATAATATAAAACTTCATGTAATTGATTGTAAGAGCTGATAAGGTAATGTACGCTAACTATTTCTAATTAATTCTTAGAAACGATCGCCTGCATTATTGATTAATTTTATGCTACAAAGATTTTCGTATCGTAGCATTATATAAATCAACGTAATTTTTATTATCCGAAAAATTTTATTGGGGTTATAATTTTTATCTCCATAAATATATTAATTAAATTTATATAAAACTAATAAAAGATAGTAGAATAAGATGATAACTAATTAAAAAAAAAGGAAAAATTTTTAATACTTTAGAAATAAAAAAGTGCCTTTCAATATAATAACATTAAATTAATTTTTCTCAGATATCTCGAATATATATCAACAGTAGCTATAGCTATTTTTTTATTTTTCATAGTTAATCTTGTATAATCAATTTTTTTTTAACAAAAAGAACTCTAAAATTTTTCAAGATAAAAGAAATAATTCCTGTCGAATTGAACTTAAATATGCAATTGTAGCTTATAACACATAAAAACAACTTTTCACTCAAGGTAGTTGATATATATATATATTCCATATCATGCATGGGATATATGGTTGGAGAATAACAAAAAAAAATATTGCTGTAATCCAAATGTTGTTCAAGTTATAAAATAAATTAATTTATTTGATTTCATTAATTGGTTTTGTTGAAAGTACTAATTTGTTTTAACTTTTTTATTGGTTAAAAAAATTTTTTAATGATAAAATTTTTTTTGTAAATTTTTTAATGTTGTTTAGTTGATATTAGAAAAAAAATTTTAATAATTAAAAAAATTATTTTTTTCTATTAGAAGAAGTTTAAAATTTGGGTTTTTAATATTAGAGTTTTGCTAACTTTTTTAAAAAAGTAAAATTATTTAAAATATTTTTACTTTATTTTAAAATTTTACGTTATTTTTTTTTTAAAATAAAATATTAAAAATTATTTATTAAAATAATTACTTAAATTTTCTCAAAAAAAAATATTTATAATGATTAAATTATTAATAAATTTTTATTAAAATTTTTACTTATAAAATTGTACAAATAAAAACTCTATTCCATAAAATTTTATTTGAAAAATTTCAGGAAACGGATCTTAAAATACCAAGCCCAAGCGCTTTGTTAAGATGAGGAGCACTATTGTTTCAAAATAATTATGGGCCTGATTGGCGGGCCTCTTCAGTTTTGGGTCCTCTTATCCACGCCCTCGCATGTTCGACATTTTTCTTCGGGTCTGAAACACTTAACAAAGATAACACATTTGCAAAAACCATAATTTTCAGACTTATTTCCAAATATTATTCTTTTTAACTTTTTCTGCTCTCTAGTGTTTCATCTAGAAAGAGTTGATCAATCGGCAAAATATTAATAGTTTGCAGAAGAAATTAGAAATTTTGACAGGGAAAGTGTGAATGGCTGACAATTTATTTGAGGGGCTACCACCGCCTACATCTCAACCGCAAAACCACGAACAAGAACGAGAACAGCAACCTGCAGCGAACAATAGGAAAAGAGAATCTTCTCCGCTTCCAGCTCCCGCTCGTATCCTCAAAAGCGCTCTCAAGAAACCCAAAACAGGCTCAGAAGGTTTACCCATTCTGTTTTCCTTTATTTTTTGTTTTTTCTGGGTATCTTCTATTTTTATTTTCCTTAGTTTTTAAACCAAAATTTGAAATGGGGGGATAGCACTAGCTTTCTGGAAGCTAGGTTAGTGATTTCTTAGTGTTAGTTAATTGCTGCATCTGGGTTTATGTGATTATGCATTTTCTTGTTGCTTTTAGTTGTGGGAGGGTTACAGATTCTATTGTTATGGCGTCTACTTCTGCCTGGGGTGGTTTTGTAACCATTAACTTTGCTTGCTTGTTTATGTGATTCAGTTTTGTTAAAATATACCTTATGCTTGATTTATTGTTTTCAAATTACGAATGAAAATTCAATTTGTTCTGGTGCTCGGTAAATTCAGGGAAACAAGAGTTGTAACTTGAACTGGAGCTACGTTGGACAAAATAGATATCTTTCTATAACTAAGCCAATTATAACTAGACAATTAGTTAAGTGGTTCTTATATTATAGAGAAGTCGTTAAAAACACTTCAATTTTGTATTTCTGTTTCTTTCTTCTTTTTCATTTTTCTCATTAAGATGGTGGATCAAGTTTTGTATGAATGCGCTTGTTTTGTACTAGGATTGATGTGTTTAGAGAAGCTAAACGTTTGTAGCATTTCACAGACCCTCTGCCACAGAAGAGCTTGAGGTTTAAAACAACAACAAATGCATCGGAAAAACAAGTTATCGAAGCTATGCAGAAGATAGCATCACATATCAAGAACCCCAAAAAGTTTGGGAAGGCTTCAAAGCTTGCCATACAAATGATTCAGGCTGGAAGTGTGAAACCAGGAACTAGCGATCACTTCTTTGCCATACTAGAGGCTGCAATGTCATCATCCACTTCATGCACGGATCCATCAGTGCGAGCAGATTATCATGCTTTGTTCTCGGCAGCACAAGATGCAGCTGAAGTAAGATTATGTTCAATGTGGAAATATTGCATTTAGTAATAGAAGAAAATATCTCCTTTGAGGCTTATCTTACCTTATTTGTTTCTTGTAGTGCCTAAATACGAAGCAGAAGAACCTACTGAGTACATGGACAATTAGGGCAGTAGTTGCATATGACTTGTTCACCGATGACAGCTTTGTGGTATGCACTTTGGTTTCGGTTTTTTTTTTTTTGTCACTCTCTCTAGATCATGACTTGAATGTTTTCATTTTCATATTATAGTGATAACAAGCATTCTGGGCTATGCAACACGTCATTACAGATTTTGGTATATTGATGCTGTAACAGATTTCTGGATTTCAGATCTGTGCCTTAAAAATGCATATGTATGGATCTATCACTATCAGGTTGTGTAATTGTTGAAATTTAGCTGTTGTCTTTATAGAATATTTGCAAATGGATTGAAATATCACATATGAGGCTCCTGGAAAAATTTATGTGTCATCTAAGTACTATTTCTGATTTCTCACTGCCCCTCAATTTGTTTGTACTAAAGCTTTGATCTTGTGGCTTAACCTAGTTTTCAAAAACAGCTACACGAATAAAAGAGACAATATCTAATCTTCCGATTGCAACTGAGGATGATGATGTAGAAGAGGCTGCAGCGCTGAAAGAGACAGAAGTAACTGATGAAGATGGTCAAAATAAACAGGATGTGGCTTCAGCTGCCCTGGTTGAAGAAAATAGCAAAGATGAATCTGATCCGTTTGGACTTGATGCTCTCATTCCTAACAAAATGAAGAAAGAAGATAAAACAAAGGGAAAGAAAGACACAGCAACCAAGATCAAGGAGGATGAGGAAGAGCATAAGAGATTTCTCAAGTCACAGAGAGAAGCCTTGATTACTTGTTTGGAGATTGCTGCACGTCGTTACAAAACCCCATGGTAAATTAATTGCTTTAGGCTGCTACTATGAAAAATCAATGTACATTTATTTTGTTATTTTCCACTTAACCACTATGAATTTGATCCCAGAGGACGGTTTCTTTGTTTGCAGGTGCCAAACAGTGATAGACATCTTGGTGAAGCATGCCTTTGATAATGTAGCAAGATTTACATCAAGACAAAGGGATGCCATTGAGAAACTTTGGGCTTCTATACGGGAACAGCTAACTCGTAGGAAGCAAGGGAAATCAGTAACCGGAAAGCTTGATGTGAATGCTTTTGAATGGCTTCAGCAAAAATATGCTAATGAGAAAATTAGCATCCGTCATGCTGTTGGTGGCGGCGGCGAACGTCGTGCACAACAATGGCTTGGCTAGGACCATGGTTTTACAATTGTGCTACATTTGATGATGACAACTGGAGAAAAAAGAAAAAAAACAAGAAGAAAAGAATTGAAACTGTTCAATTGACTTATGGTATTTAACTGTAAAATGTTCTCTCAAGAGTAGAACATTTCATGACTGATGTCGTGCAAATACAAAATTATGACCGATTGTTGTACCTTGTTTGACGTAATGGAAAAGCTGGTATCCGATCAAATTGGTTTTGGTTGACTACTGACAATTGAGGAGTTCTTATGTTACATTTGATTTTGAATAAATCAACTGAAATAAATAGAGCTTTCATAACTTATTGTAATTTCTGTATGTGCACATCCATGTTTACTGTACATTTTGCCAAAAATTCTATGGCTGCAACCAAAAATCATCGCATGAGCAAGATTTTTTCAGCAAATCAATGAATAATGCTCTTAATACTATATTTACCCTCCATTGATCCTAAGCGGTTGCTTGATTGCAGTGCAGAAACGGAGTGCCAGGAGCAGGCCATTGCCAGTTTCTCACTTTGATTGTTAACTGCAGTTCTGTATCTGTTCATCATCTTTGTAAGACAACAGCAGGAGTTTCAGGAATGTATCCAGATTACTTCAGTTTATTGTTAATCTCGGCTAGCATATCATTAATTTTACCAATTTGTGGGTGACTCACGTCTCCCATAATGAACTTGCATACTGAACCATTTACTTCGATTGAGCTACAGCCAGGTTCTCTCCTCATTCTTGTATCCTTCATAGCTCTTCTCACTTCTGCAACATCATTCCATCTGTTTGCTGCTGCATATATGTTTGACATCGTAACATTACAGCCACAACTGTGAGGATCCAACTCAAGTAGCTGCCTTGCTGCCATTTCTCCCATGTTGGGATTCTTATGAAGCTTGGATGCAGCCAGCAGAGCACCCCATACAATGGCATTAGGCCTTATGGGCATACTCTTAATCATCTCATGAGCTTCGTCAAGCAGTCCTGCTCGACCAAGAAGATCCACCATGCACCCATAATGCTCAATCTTTGGAACTAAGCCAAATCCATGAACCATTTTCTTGAAAACCCTCCTCCCTTCTGCAACCAACCCAGCATGACTACAAGCATTAAGAAGTCCGATAAATGTGATGTCATTAGGTTTAACACCTGATCTCTCCATATCAGCAAAGAGTTCCAATGCTTCCTCACCATGGCCATGCAATGCAAATGCAGCCATCATGGCATTCCACGTGCAGATGTCTCGATATGTTGCTTCACTGAATAGCCTATAAGCTGCAACTATGTCTCCGCATTTCGCATACATGTCCATGAGTGCAGTCTTCAGTATCACATCTACTTCAGGCACTTGCTTTTTTATGTAAGCATGAAGCTCCTTGCCCATGTCAAGGGCTCCAGCCACGGTACAAAGTGAAAGAAGGGTAACTACTGTCGCTTGATTTGGCCTCACTTGGTTCATCTTCATCCGAATAAAGAGTTCAAATGCCCCTCCGATGCAATGAGCTTGAGCATACGACGAAATCATAGCGCTCCAAGTCATATCATCTTTGCTATTCATGCAATCAAACAGAGCTCTTGCACTTCTAATCTCACCACATTTCCCATACATATCAATCAAAGCATTACCCATAGCTAAAGACAAGAGAAACCCATTTCTCAAAATGTAAGCATGTAACCACTTCCCCAGCTCCAAACCCCCGACAAATCCACATTCTATAGTTAAACTAAGAATCATAATCTCACTTGGAAATACATTTTCTTCTATCATTTCGACAAAAAGCCTTACTCCCTCATTCAACTTACTGCAACGAATGTATCCCGCAATCATAACAGTCCACGAAACTACGTTTTTCTGACTCAACCTATCAAAAAGCCGATTGGCATATGCTAAATTTCCACACTTGGCATACATATCAATCAAGGAAGTAGCCATGGCAATTTCCAAATTCTCATTCTTGCTATTCCTTATAACACAAGCATGTATAGCTTTCCCCAATCCAACATTTTCCATATCTGCAAGTAGACCAACTATGCTGATCATGGCAACTTCGCCGGGCCTTACTCTCACAAAATGCATTTCTCTTATCACTTCCAACGCTTCTTCAAGTAACCCGCCCCTATGATAACCCCGAATCATCGTACTCCAAGAAACAACATCTTTATTCGACATTTTATCAAACAATAAACGCGCTGACACTATACTCCCGCACTCACTGTACATCTGGATCAACGCGTTCGATACAAAAGCATCACTATCCAACCCATTCTTAATTGCAAAACCGTGTATCTCTTTCCCTAACTGGGTCATCAAAACTTGGCTGCATGCTTTGAGTATTGTTGGTATGGTAAAGTTGTCAACTTGAGTACCATTTTTACGCATAAAAGCATATATGTTTAACCCACTTAAGGGTTGGTTGTTTCTAATATAAGAAGTTATAAGGAAATTGTATTGTGCAAATGGGTTAAAGTTTGTGTAATGAAAATTGAAATGGGTTTTGATTATATAGGCGTAGGATTGTCTTGTTTGTTCAATGTTGAGGAGATAAATGTTGTTGGGTTGATTGTGAATTTGGAGTGGTTGGTTTTGTGAGAATGTTTGGTAGATTTTGAAAGTGGTGGAAGGTTTAATGAGTTTTTGGAGGATGGTGGTTGTAGGTTGGGTTGTGAACATCCTACCTCAATCATCATGCTGGTTTCTCCTCGGATGCGTGTACTCAACTATGAAGTTCATCTTATAACCTTAGTTAAAGCTTACTTTAATTGATAAATAGACACAAATGCATTTTTTTTTATATGCAGTAGTATATTGTGTTATCTTTTTTCAAACACATTGTTGATAATTCATTAAAACGCATTTAAACAAATAAAATTACAGAAATTATAAATTTTATTTTGTTTTTTGAGTTGACAAATATTAACAAGCATAAAGAAGTTATTTAACTTATGTTACTGCTACAATTATTAACAATTCGTTTGTTAAGACTTGTGGTAGAGTTTACACTTCTCAACATACAATTAACTTGAAAATCTCATTAACTAATTGACTATAAAAATAGTTTTTAACCTTCAATTTAAGTGCAAATGTTATACTCACTTATTTTTTTTTTCAATTTACATATTGTTATTTGTTGGTACAATATTTGATTTTTATTTTATCTTATATAATCTTATTTTTTATATTCTTATATAGCAATTAAATTCTTTCTCTGACCCTAGCAGAATATATTTTAGAATTTTCTAGTTATGGTTTGATATAAATTTATTTTTCACTAATTTTGATATAAGTTTATATGTTAGACTAATTTTGAGTAAACTTAATTAAGATATATAAAAATTTAATTTCCTCCACCTTCTCAATCAAAAATTGTCTTTATCAACAATTTATTGAGAATGCTCGAGTTCAACCACATTTTATTACAATAATTAGCAAAATCACAAAAATAAATAATAAAACTTTCCTATATTTTGAAAAAATTAAAGATGATAATATGAGACTGGCTTTTTGTCATTGGTTATTAGTCAAACTCATAATATTTGTATCTAAACAGAACATAATGATAAAAACATGATTTTTTTTTAACTAATTATTTTAAATTTTATTAGTTTCTTTGAAAGGATTAAATTCTTATACTTTGAAACGTCAAATAAAATGTATTTACATTTATTATAAATCTATGATACAATATTAGTAATTATTAATGCAAAATAAGAACATCATTTTTAAATTAAAAAATTTGACATAAATACATAATAAATTATTATTTTTTTCTATAAAAATTAGGAAAATTATCTTTTTTTTTTATCTTTTGAGATAATATTTTATTATTTTTTATTTTTTTTTAATATTTTATTTTTTTTAAATTTTAATTTTTTTTAGTATTTTTTATTTTACTATTTTGTAATTGAAATATGAATCAATTAAATCAAAGAGTAAAAATAAAAAAAAAACAGTTAAGAAAATGATGAAATATTAAAAAAATTATAAAGAAATAATAGGTTGTTGGTTCAAAAAAGTAAAGGTGGCTATGGCAAACAAATAATATCTAAATCGAAAGAGCCCTGTAAGAAAAAGAAAAAGGACAAATTCTTGGATAAAACCCTAAACCCTAATTTGCAGCCCCTATATAACAATTGCAGCTGCCAGCTAAAACCCTAAGCTATCCATTTCGCTTCAAGGTGTCTCTAAGTCGAATTTTCCCACAGGTACTTCATTTCTATGTTCTACTTCCATTTTATCCGCTTGATCCAAAAATGTTTCTGTATTTCAATGCACATAGATGATATTTGTGTTTGCGGATCAATTTTGAAAAGCACATATCGAAGGCTTGCAGGTGATTTTTATCGAAGTCTGCGAGCTCAAAAGCTGTGCTAGATCATCAAATCATCCTTTCTAATAATACCCTCATGCTATTTTCTCCAAATGTTGATTGAGGACTTCGTATTGGGTGATTAACATTTTCATTACTGCTTCAGTTCTACTCGCTTTCTTTTGTATTGGTTTGTTATTGTTCTCTTCCTTTATTTTTTTGCTTGGAAGTTGTTCTGGATTTATTGTCTCGTTGTTGTCTTTGGTTTGGAAAACAAAGAATGTATTTCTGTAGTGACGGGAGTTACTATTTGAGATTGCAAACAAAAGAAATGGAACACCACTTATGTAGCTGAAGAGATTGTGATTCTTGTTATGTACTGGTTTTAGTTTATCCAGTGAAATGCTAGCATTCTTTTATTTAAAAGAAAAAATCATTACTTTGATTTTTACAGATTTTACAGAATATTAATTGAAGAAGATTCTGACTGTAGCATGTAGTTTTTGTTCTTAAGATGGAAATGGGCACTTTTTCCGTGCTTTCAACAAAATGACGGTCTCAACCACAGACTCTTGATTGTACAGGTAAAAAAATGCCGAAAAATCCAAAGGTTTTCTTTGACATTCTAATTGGAAAGATGAAGACTGGACGAGTTGTGATGGAGCTCTTCGCTGATGTTACCCCAAAAACTGCTGAAAATTTTCGTGCTCTCTGCACTGGAGAGAAAGGGATTGGAGTGTCCGGGAAGCCCCTGCACTACAAGGGCTCAACATTTCACCGCATAATTCCTAACTTCATGTGTCAGGGCGGAGATTTCACACGAGGAAATGGAACTGGAGGAGAATCAATATATGGCGCAAAGTTTGCTGACGAGAACTTCAAGATGAAGCATACTGGAGCTGGAGTTCTATCAATGGCTAATGCTGGACCTAACACTAATGGTTCACAATTCTTTATATGCACTGAGAAGACACCATGGCTTGATGGCAAGCATGTTGTGTTTGGGAAAGTTGTGGATGGGTATAGTGTAGTCAAGGAGATGGAGAAGGTGGGTTCTGAGAATGGGAGGACTTCACAGCCAGTTGTGATAGAAGACTGTGGTGAGTTAAAGGAGAATTGAGGATCAGAATAATGTCTTGGGAACTGTTATGTACAATTTCAAGATGATGGTTGCCAAGTAAATTCAGTAATTGCTTACTTATTACGGAAGCTTGCTATGCCAATGCCTGAATAGAAAAGGGTTGCAGAACTAACTAGTATTTAGGTTTCAAAAACCCGGCATGTAAACTTGTTATGAATTTAATCAATAATTAGCATGTTGAATCTTTCCAATGAGCAAATGACTTGAATATCTTGTATGTATAACAGAAGTTCTCATTGCCTAATTCATCCAATTCTAGATCAGATTTCTTGTCTGGAAATTTGAATCATTAGATTCTCTACTCTACCTTGATTATTTTCCCTTAAATTGATGATTAGAAAGTGAAATTTTATTGTTGTGCACCTCTTTCTGTTCGAACATTGTTGTGCCTTGGCTTATTGAAGAGCCATCCGCTTAAAACCTTCTCAGAATATCACTTACACTAACAGTAGTTTAACGACATAAAAAAAGACAGTTAAATTATAATGCTATATGCTGTTATTCATAATAAAACTGTAGAAGTGAAATAGTTTCTTGGTTGTACAAATGCAATCGAGAAATTCAAGACGTACTACTGAAGTCATATTTGTATTTTACGTCAAAACTTTGAGTTCTGTTTAAGCCATCGCGCCAGCTCCAGTTATAACAGGGTAGACATCAACCCTGACTATCAGCTTGGTGCATCAGCCACATGTCCCTTGAGCTTGCACGCGATGCCTTCTTTCTTCTGACAATTTTGCAGCAAAACTGGACAACCCCGGTGCAAAGGCAGCATCAAAGGTGGACAGAGGTACAACCCACTAAAGATAATGACACAAATCATAAATCTTATGCTTACTGGATAAGTGCTTCCTCATATGTGCCTCGCTTTTCCATTGGCTCATATAAATCAGTTTCCAAGTTCACTGCAGAAACAGGCTTCTTCAACAGATCTTTCCCAATCTTCTCCAGGTTCTCCAGATTTTCTTTCTTTGAGTTATCGGTGGAGGCGTCAGTATATTTCAAGCCATCAGTCTGGTTTTAATATTTAATTGCAATCAGCATCTATCTGAATACACATCCGTTATTAAATAATAGTTTACCGAGGTGTTGGTATCGCAGAGAAAATTGGCAGGATACAGTTTTCAAGACATTTCAATGCTCATCTTGTCAAACAGACACTACCCCTGAGTACCTCATCTCACTTGAAATGAAAGAAAGACCGGAGTTGATGAGACTGCTGAACATAATGATGCTGAAAGTTGTGAATCAATACCTGGATCCGAAGATAGTTTTCTTTGAAACCAGAGGCTTGGAAGAAAACAGACAGGTATATGTCAACCATATCATCCATTGCAGTAAGGACAACATCAAGTAATGGCGTAGTGTTATTAGGCCCCATGAACCAACTAAAGAGTCCCCAACTTTTTCCATCTCCAACATCAAGCTTTTCATCCCTCTTTGATGATCCTGTTCCGAGGGAGAGAACAAGAAGCTTACTAAAATCCATGATGTTCAAGCACTCAGAACCTTTATTTTGAGACAACTCCTTGGTCACCTCACATATTGCCAGCAAAGTCTGATAAAATTGTAGAAGTAAATTAGATTAAGAGTCCTGTTATGATAGATAGTATTAGTCAGCGAACAGATGCATTTTTTATGAACTAAAGCTCACAGGATTGTTGGCTGCAACACCACCATCGACCAGGTTGAACTTTTTGGTGCTCTGTGATGAGTTCATTTCAAAAAAATAGGGAGGCAAATAGTATGGTGCTGCAGATGTGCCAATGCAGATATCTGACAACTGAACATCCTTCGAGTCATCTCTTTTTGCCTGCATATGATCATTAGAAGAAGATAACACACCAAAATCAGAATTAGTTCCCCTTCCAACTTGATGGTTTTACGCATAATAGGGAATCAGGAAGAAGTAACCTTTAAGGTGGAGAAAATGATTGGCTGGAGAAGCCTGATATCAAAAGAAGGGATTATCACAATGGTTAAAGTCTGATGGAGAAATTTATCTCCAAGCATTTCCTTGATCTTGCGGTGCAGATAATCACCATCATATTTGGGAAAAAATGCTTCTTTTTCAACCCATTGGATGAAACCCTCAACCGAATGATAAACTGGCCTTGCATAATCGTTCCACATTGATTTCATCCACCTTTTTATTGCATCATACCAGTTCAAGCTATGCCTGTTGGTGAGGCGAAAGAAAAACAGTTTAAACCCATTCACTAACCTTATTCCTCAAAATATTAATATGGGATTACTACATTTTAAGAAATTGTTGGCCTTGTTCTGGTTCTTGTGGAAAAATTTTCGGACTTTCTTCAAAATAAAAGTTATTGATATCTTTTGCAGTAAACAACGGTCTATTAATTTCATTTGGTGTTTTAAGCATTGCAGTTACAAGGCCTCCGGTGCTAGTCCCTGCAATGAAATCAGAGTAGTCCACTATCCTTGCATCATCACCATCCAGCTTCTGCATGACAAAAATTATACATGCGTAGGGTAATCATATTAACTTATGTAGAAGATCCTCAATTCTTGGTTTTAGTTTAATGTAGAAGACAGAATAGCATGTAAATTTGAGCAACAAACCTGCAGCTGGGATTCCAAGAAGGCTAGAATTGTCCCTGGAATGATGCCTCTAACTCCCCCACCGTCAATGCAAAGAATTGTAATAAGTTTTTCATCTGATGAACAAATCATTAGTTTTCCTTTAAAGCTGAGTTATGACTAAATCTCTAACGAGCAGAAAAGATTGAAATACAGGATAAAAGTTTTAGTTAATCCGGTGCCATCATTGTCAGATTTTGTACTTGCTAATGCCAATACCGAATTTCATATATTGTTATTACAAAACATGATCGAAACCTGTAAAGGACTTACTGTCTGCCATTGATGACTGAAAGTTGAGTTCTGGCTTACTAGTATCTCCTTTCACCGCTAGAGAATAGCTGGCAAGCTCTTGGACAGGTTTATAATACTGAATGTTTGTTCATCACTCCTCTGTAAGTTGCCAAAGAGTTTGTTTCTCCTTTTTGTACGTATTATGGGTGATTCATGACAACTGTTACAGCTTTTCAAAAAGTTGTTTTTCTTTTTCATAATTATGTGCAAAGGAAGCTTAGCAAGAGATTGATTCTCTTATCTTTGTAGTGTCAGTTTCCTTGCTTGAGGGCACTGCTTTTCTCACACTGACAACCGCTCTGCCACATGGTATTCTTAGTGCATATCCAGTTATCCCCAAATGACAAACCACCATTTTGCATTAATCTGAGGTAATCTGTTAACCCATTAGGAAGCATTTATGAGAGTAATAGTTAATGTAATAAAGGGACCAAATCGAATTGCACGTATTCTCTGCGTATTTTCCCAAACAATCTTTTTTATTTCACATAAACATAATTCTTCCAAATACAGATATTACATTGATCATGTCAATGGCAGAAGGAAAGACTAAACCTCAAACAATCTTTTTTATGACAAATCCCCCAACTTTGTCTAATTTTCTTAAATACTTAATTTTTGCACAGCATATATAAGCACACACCATCATGGAAAATCCATCTTTACAACCTCAAACGAGCAAGTGATGAATCACCAACAAGTCCTGTTGAATAATAAGAATCAATATAGTCTTTGACGGAGGTTCCCTATACAAAGGAGAGCTATCTTCAGATAATAGCTGCTCTGTGGGGCCAAAGATTTTGTTTGATTTCTCAAAATGTGTTGTGAAAAAGCAAGCCAATGATATCCTTGGACCAGCACAATTAGCCACCACTCTTTGCTCTGCAGCCTTAAATTTGTCATTAGTGATGACCTGCAATAAAACAGAATCATAATTATAAAAACCTCCCCATAATAAATTTATGACAAATTTAGTGCCAAAGCTTCTAGCAGCCTTTTTGTATTGTTCTGTCAGTCTGTAAATTAAGTTCAACATACTGAATGAACTCTCTGATGTACCTGTAAGAGTTCCCCAATATTGACTACTAGAGCTCCTTCCATTGGATGGATATCAACCCAATGACTATCATGAAGTACTTGCAGACCACCAATTTGATTTTGAAGAAGGATGGTGAGAAAAGTCGGGATCACGATGTTTGGTATGTCCAAGAGTGCTGTCAGGCTCAGGGCAGCCTGGATAGTAGTGACAGACAAAGACATGTCCATCAGCGCATCCCATATCTGTTAGGTGATTAGAGCTGAGGCCAAGTGCCTCTGATAGTAACTCGAATAAATTTTGGCCTAGTCTCCTAACAGACTGAGAAAACTTTATCAATATGTCCCTGCAGAGACACGAAATTTAAACATTCTATTAGTATCCATAACAATTTAAAAAGGGAATATTTACCTGCAGACTTCTGGATATTCTTCAGGAGGGGGAGGATTTGGAGCCATGTGACAAAATAAGGTGTCCCTCCAATTTGCAAATCTTGCCTTGTATAGGTCAAAGTTGCTAGTGAACCTCACTTTTTTCATCTTTTCCCGTGACTAAAATTTTTCTTTCACATGGTTTGGTTGCTCATTGAATCTTTGTATACCTTTGATAACCTCATTTATAACATCTCGTGGAATCTCGTGGTTCACAATCTGAAAGAATCCCCATGTCTTGGATGCAAGTCCAATTTCTTCAGCTATTTTCCTCCGACCACCATCTTTGTCAATGTCTTTGAGGTTTATAACAGGAATGCTCAAGTGGGTGTGACCGAAATCTGACTTCTCATCGCAAGTTTCTCCAGATGGTGCAACAAAGAACTTGGGGATTTGCAAATTGTTTGTATTCCAGAATCAACAAGAACTTTAACACCGGCTTTTGTATCGTCAAAGGCCTTCAAATCTTTTTCTTTATGGTAGTCCTGTTCACTTCTTGTTAAGCTAAAACTTGTTGCTGAATGCAGGTTATTCTCCTTCTTTCAGAGGTTTTATTCAAGCTCTCTGCTCAAACCCATGAAAGATAAGAGAAAGAACACTTCAATGCAGATGATGATTAGGAACTTTGGAGTAATAAAACATAACTTCTTATAAATGCATAACCAAAGCATTCATTAATAAAAAGACCAGAGAACACATAAAAAATGCTACAATTTGTAGCTGGCTCAGTACATGGCGTGCAGGGAAAATATTTTTCTACGACTTCATTTGCAGCACGCATATCTTGAGATTCTCAAGCAATCAATCATGAACAAGAGGGACTGTACCTTTTGCTTTTCCTTCATTAATTTGCAACTCTCACGAGGTTATAAATTTAAAAGTCGGCATAAATTAATCTGCTCCACATTGTAACTGGCTGAAAGAATATTCTTTTACAAACAAGTTGGCATCATTCATTAATTAACAGAACTATTTACCGATTGAGAATTGAGATTACCCTAGAAAATAAGGCTCAGCCCATTGATAATTTGCAGCCGAAAATCCTAGGCCTCAGTAACAAACAGGATTGTTTTTTATAGTTTGTTCCAAAGCAAACAGGTAATTTGGCGTCTAAGTTATGAGAATTGGGGCCTCGGAAATGGACTTGAATTCAAAGGTCAAGAACATGGGCAAAAAGGAAACACCTCGTATATTCATAACCAAAGCATTCATTGAACTGTTGAACATGATGGGTTTCTTCCAGAGCACAGGCAGCAAAGGATAAGACAAAGAATTCAAACTACTTTCATAAAAAGTCAGTCAAATCTGAGGGTTGCATGCAGCTCATTGTTCGGACAAAAAAATAATTTACCTATCCAAAGAAAGTGTCAAACACTAAACTCCCATGATAAAATGAATCTTCAAGATGTTAAGAATTAGAAGGATAACGATTTAGTGCCTTTTCCAGTAAATTACTCGTCTGAAGAAATCAAAACAGCAGAAAAAAAAAATTGCACACCATATTCTGCATGGATAATGTGTAGTGTGTTGCATTTCTGAAGTACATATTTGATCAGAATCTGAGTCATAAAATTACATCCACATCATACACCGCGATTCTAGAGGGGAAAAAATGTGTGGCAAACTCTTAAATTATTCATATACTACAAGCTGCATATTGATATAGAACAAAAAGGGAAAAAAAAAAAATGAGTTGTCTCCTAGTCTTAGAAAGCAAATAGAGTAGAGTATTACAAGAAGAAGCCGTCCTTTCGCAGCAAAACAGGTTGTAGAACTCCTGTCACAGGGCATTGAAATGAATAGCATATGATTTCGATCTTCTAGTTTCCACCATTATTAAAAGTCTAAATGACATTTAATCAATATCTCGATTTAAAAATCAAAATCAACATTACATCACTCACTACTCCCAGTCTTCATCACTCAGTTGATCATCTGTCTCTTCTTTTGGTGGCCTAACTACCAACACAACAGTGCCTAAACTCTCCTCCACGCCTCTTTCCTTCAATGCTGACCCTCTCTCCACCTTCAACTCTCCGTCAATTGGTACCAAGTAAAACCCATCATCTACGGCAACTTCCTTCCTCCCTCTATCAGCAACCACCAAAATAGCTTCCTCCTTATACCACCTATTCACCTTCCAACCCAAGGCCATGGCATCGGCAAAAGACACAACTACTCCCCCATTCGCTATCCCGAAAAGAGGCTCCCACCCCGGCAATACAACCCATCTCGTCCATCCCTTCTCTGCCACCACCACACCAAACTCCCCCTCACTCCTACATTCCCACGGCGCTTCATAAATCTCGTTTTCCTTCTCCTCCGCCCGACAAACAGGCAAAACAACCACACTACCAGCTTCTTTAACCTCTCCAATCTTTAATCTCACAACAGGCACACGAACCCCTTCCGTTTCCCCTTCTTTATCCTCTTTCCCCTCCTCATCTCCCTTTAATTCTCTCTCTATCACCTGTCTTGCATTATCAGACACAGCAACCTGTAACGCGAGCTGCAAAGCAGCTGTTCTCTCTTCTGATGGATTCTTATGCTCCCGACTTTGCCTGAAGTACATGAACGACAAGCAATCACCGGGAAGGGCATAATTAAACTTGTCCCACACAATATCTCCGCGCCTACGTGGAAAATCCTTCATGGCACGAGCGAGCTCCTGAGCTCCCTGGGCGTCCAGCTTATTCTCAACAACGTACCGAGCTGCCGCAACGCGTTGCGTGGCACTTAACAACCGTATCTCATACAACAGCTCCGCGCCACCAGTATCAAAAAACGCAAGAACCTCTGGGTCAGCGTTAGATTGCACGAGAGAGTCCCTGACCTGCGCCGCGACCACAAGGCGATTCTGTTCTACCCCAGAAATGCCGGTAGACTCTTCGATAGAAGGTGGGGAGAAACCTTCTTGGTAAAGAGAAGGAATCAAGGGAGCATACTCGAACCAGAGACCAAGGCGGTTGGCGAGGACGTCAAGGCGGGCAGCGGTATCGAGGTTGCGGAATTGTGGAGGAAGAGGAGAGGGAGGGGGTCTGAAAGGCTGGTAAAGTTGCTGTTGTTGCTGCTGTTGTGAGCTTGAGGGCCGGATGATTGTGGCTGAAATGGGTTTGAGAATTGGTTTAAAGGAAGAAAATGGCGGGGAAGTTGGGGCGAATAGATTGTTGTGAGTGAAAGGGGAAATTAGTTTGAGGGTATTTGCAGTTAGAGAGAACATGGTGAAGAATCGTGAGGAGGAAGAAGATGATGACTTGCTAGCAAGCAGGAGCAGGAAGAAGAAGAAGAAGATGAAGAAGAGTTGACTGTTGTGTCTGGCTTATCCTGCATATTTTTGATATTTTCGAGATAGTCTGGGCCTGCTATTCTGTGAGACGAAATTTCACTGGGCTAGTATCAAGCCCAAGCTTTACTGTCTACTCAGAGGAAGCCCAACTGAATACTAGACAAAAATGTGTTCTAAGTAGAACCATCTACTTTTCCAATACAACCGCTTCCGCTGATTATGAACATAAAGTGGGGTCGGGTTGTCTTCAGGAAAGGATGGAGATAGACATAGGGGAGTGCAGAGTAGTTCTTTAACAGGTTTCATGTTCAATTTATTTCTGGTTACTTTGGTAACCTTTTATCCTACAATACAATTTTCTGAATTGTCATTAACATATGGAGATAATCATAATCATAATCATAATCATAATCATAATCATAATCATACTCTTAATGCTGTTAATAATATTTTCTGGGAAGGATAAATATTTTTATTCAATTTTAAAAGTAAAATATTAGTAAACTTATTCAACTTAATTATAAGATTTCAGGTTGAGTAACACTAGGCTTGTGAGAAGACTACTTAATTTAAGGATTAATCTACAGAAATTTTAATTCTACTTTTTGGTTATATATATTTTTTAATTTTTTGCTATATATAACTGAAAAATTAAAGAATTTAATAAAAGAACTTAACAACAGTATCGTTTTTTTTTTTCTTATTTGCGGTTGATTATTCGAAAACATAAAAGTCTTTTTGGTTTACTCATGAAGTCGTGTCGTTGGTCAAAGCAATATTATAAATTAATGAAGAATGGCTAGCTTCCATCCACTTGTCACCTTTTATATATATATATATATATATGTATATATGTTTGAAACTTTTTGACCAAATCAATCAATTAATCAATTAATTAATTAATTAATAAAGTTATGTTGAACTTTGAACTTTTAGACACTTTTGAGATGCTTCTGGAAAATCATTTTAATTGAATCTCCAAAGTGTATAAAAATATGTACATATATATGTGTGTGTATTATTTGATTGACTGGCCTATAAGGAGGAGACACCACCATCATACAAATCTTCATTAATTTTCCTTTAATTAGCCTTTTCCACTTGGTCACTATACTTATAATATTAATTAATTAATTAATCTATTTCTTACTTGACTAATTAATCAACCATAAATAGATTAAGAGCCTTTTTAAACAAAGAAATTTTCTGCAAGTATTTCTAAAGGAAACTTATTGTGTTTAGTTTTTATTTTTAAAATATTAAATATTTATCACTTATTATTTTTTATTATTCTACTTATATTTAAAAAACTCATCTAAACAATATATATTTTTTTTATCACATCTTAATATACTTTTATTATTTAAATTATCAATTAAATCATTCATCAAATTAGTATACTAAAAATAATTTAAAATACATCCATTTTATCTTAGATAAATTTTATTTTAACTATTTTTTTTTTACAGAAAAATAGTTTTTACTTTATATTTAAAAGAAATTAAACTCGTATTCTTTATTTAAAAGATAAGATGTAAATCACTTCAACGAAGGGCTAATTGCAAAACACTTGAATGCTTGTAAATGTTACGGAGACTCCTTTGATCCTAATAGCTAGCAAGGCATCAGTGCTTCCGTCATTCAACCCATTCTGGAAACCGCAATTAATTTAATTAATTTAAAACCCTAAGATCCCCACAATCACTAACATAAAATTACAAACAAAAGGCAGGAATTGGAAATTAATTAGTCAAAGAGGAGATCAATTACCACTAAACAAAGTAGAAATTAATGTCATTATCTAATGCATTTTATGTTTTTTTTTTTTCTTTATGTAATGTAAATTATTGAGGTATGGACACTTCTGACCATATGGTATATTTTTTGACGTGATTACACTAGTTTTAAAACTGCTGTAAAATAAAATAAATAAATAAAAATATTATTTTGATCACGTTTTGTTTTATTTTATATATAAATGCTCAAGTAGCTCGAATTAAGGATTCAAATACAATAGTATTCATAATATATTAAAAGGTATGCATTAATTCAGCCACCGTACATAAATTATGATGGATTTGTTTTTCTTCCGGTGTGCAATGAACCAACATTATTAGATAAAATTTCTCATTAATTACATTTCAATTAAAGTTCAACAGTAAACCGATGGCATATATGCATAAAATTAATTACAAAAAAATCACTCATGAAATAAGGGTATTGATTAATTTATTTGATAAAATGTTTTGGTAAAGTATAAAATATATGAGATTTAACTCAAGCTTATACGACACATTGAATATGAATTAATTTGAAAAATATTAAAAAGTAAAAAGGTGGCTAACCAATGAGACTAAAGAAAAAGGAATTGAGTCGGCAGGCCAAAGAATATTAGTTTTTAGTTATAATACCAATATAAGTAATTTGTCAGATCAAATTTATAAAGGCACAAATTAAAATCATAGCAACCATGCATATTGGCTGGATTATTTGTAAATGACAAAAAGCTAAAGACCAGCCCCTACCATTTTAATTAAAGCACTTAGATTCATGCATGTTCCAGAAGAAATTTCTTAGTACAGGCGCATGTGCTCTATAAACCCAACCTTTTTTCAACTCTTTTTTTTCTCTCTAATTATATATGCTTTTAGAAAATTTCAAGTCGCTACCAAGATGATGATGAGTTAAGAGTAAGCAACAACAGTTAAAAGGATCCACGAAATCTTGTGTACACACTTAATATATAGTATAATAATATTCAAACATTTTCATACGAGTTGTTCTATACATCATGTACGTATGATATATATATATATATATATATAATATGATTTTAATGTTTGAATTACCAGAAGAATTATGAATCTCCTGCTTGCATGATTGCTTGTTAGGAATGATTTGAATGGTCAAATTGGAGGTTTACTTTCATAAAAATTTGGGTTGAATTTTTCATGGCCAATTTTCTCTCAGATAAGAGGATATATATATATATATATATATATATATATATAGATATGTTATGCTCGATCCAATCTTTAATTTTTGAGTCTTTGACCATAAATATCCAAGCTATTCTATAATAAAATGAATGAATAAATAAATAAATACATGTATATATTGGTTAACAATGACTAATAAACATTAATTGTTTGGGAGATACATACTGGTCAAAAGTTGAACTAATAAACATGTCTTAGGCTAATAAACATCGCTAAGGTAACATATTGGTCAAAAATTGAAACGATAAACATCCTCACTTGGGTAGTAAAAATTACATTAGTATATATTCTTTAACTTTTTTCATTTTTACGATCCCAAATCCTTTATGTTATTTTTCAAAAAGAAATTATTAATTAGCATCCAGATGAAAGAGAGAACTTGCATGCGCATGTATAGATTAAAGATTTAATTTTCTTATGTTTTCTGGGCAACCAAACAGTGGGTAGAAGGGAAAATGTGAGAAAGCGAATTAAGATGGTTTCAAATTGCATAATGAACATTCAACTCCTAGGATATATATATATACATAGGTCATCATCAAATATATACGTAGGGCCTCAATTAGGGTATAGGTAGCCAATAAAAAATTGGCACTTGATAAAGTGAATTGAATTGACTCAGCTTTCAGTATGAAAGCAAGACCAGCGACCAACTTTATTCCCGTCTAAATCAAGTCACTCGTGCAAAATTTGATCATGATTATATATATATATATATATATATGGTACAAAGAATCAGTTTAATGATATAAAATTTTGAATTATTATTTATATAAGGATATAAAAGTTTCCACCTTTTCACGTATTAAAGAAATAAAAAAATGTATATAAATTGGTCAAGACAGAATTGGAGACCAAAACCAATTGGCGGCCAATTAACCAATAAGCGAACTATTTGATTTCCTTCAAACCCACACTACCCTGCCCCCCTCCTCAAAATCATAGTGTCTGTGAAAATTAGAACATTCTTAATTTTGACAAGAAGAACCCATTTTTCCAGTCAATGATCTGGAATTCCCTTACTGGATATGTAATTAATGAATATTAATCATATTTAATAATGTAAATCATCCAAAAATATTGAAAATTTAATTAAAGAAAAAAGGATCATAGCTAGGGTAATTAAGATGCACAAACAAAACATGTTTAAAGTGAAATTTCTTGGTCTTCGACATACATACATAGAGATTAATCCATGCATCTCTTTTGATTTTAATTGTTCATTGCCTGATGAAGTTGTGCAGAGAAACTTGTGTAAGTAACATGCATGTATGGGTACTTCTATAATTTTAGATATAGGGTTTTGCTGATATATTAATATAATATCTCTTTTTAATTTAGAATTATGCAAGAACATTAATATTTAAATTTGGTTAACGTTCGAAAAGAAAAAAAAAAAACCGCAAATATATTGAGAGGTAAAATAATCTGTTTATAAAGAGGCAAGTCAATTAATTAATTAACATGGATACATGCATGGCTGTAAATTGTTTAATTAAGAAATTTCTGACAAATTTCAAGATGATTGATCTTGGTTTGTTTCGTTAAATTTCAGTGATTAAACCAAATATATGTGATTTATGTGATTTCTGTTACATGTATATCTTTCTTTGTTTTCCTGCTAGCTCATTTCTCCGTTCTGGTGGTGCAGAGCATTAATTGTATTTGCCGACCAACAAAAATCTTGAATTGTTGGCTGAGAGATACAGATATAGCTAGCAAATTAATTAATCAATTAATTAATTCTTCAAGCCTTCTAGGTAGCGAGCTATAAAACTAGCTAGGAGAGCCAAGTGGAGAAGCAAGTGAAATCATCAAGCTTATGTCATATATGTATATGTATATGTATCTGTATATGTATATATGTAATCCGAAATGGCCGCCGTGTCCCCATCCATTTTGATCAGTAGAGTCCTTAGTTTGACCCACGTGCGTCAAATCATCAGCCTTCCTTAGTATGTATTTTGGGTCCCAACAATGACTAATTTTTGCTTAGTGCCCATCTCACCAATATTAATGCATTCTTGCCACCTTTCCATCCTTTTCATCTCCTTGTTAATTGATTAGTTTTTTTAAAACTTCTCTTAATTTGTTCCCTCTCTAACCTCTCTATATAATCATCCTCAGCTTCCAAATCGAGTACTGCTTCACACTTCCAACCCACCAACAACAAGCAGAAGAACAAGAAGAATAAAAGAAGAATTAATTCTAATTCATTCATATATGGATTCTTCATTCTTTCAATACCCTTATACACAATTCTCCCCGGAATATTCTTCTTCTTCGTTTTCTAATAACTCCCATGACTCTTTCTCCGCATGCAACACGTTTAGCAATAGCTTCCATGTCCAACACCTTCCTTTCAATGAAAACGATTCCCAAGAGATGCTTCTCTTAGGAGTCCTCAGCCAAGCCCCGACAAATTCTTTGCATACCATATCCTCAAACAATAATAACATCAGAGAAGATCACGAAGTAAGTTCAAGAGCTGAAGAAGGACCTATCGGAGAAGTTTCCTACAGAGGAGTGAGGCGGCGGCCGTGGGGGAAATATGCGGCCGAGATAAGGGATTCGACGAGAAATGGGGTTAGAGTTTGGTTGGGAACGTTTGATACTGCTGAGGCTGCAGCTTTAGCCTATGATCAAGCTGCATTTGCATTAAGGGGTTCAACTGCTGTACTCAATTTTCCTGTCCAGAAAGTCTTCGAGTCACTTCAAGAAATGAAGTATGATTTCGAGGAGGGATTTTCACCTGTACTGACATTGAAAAAGAAGCATTCGATGAAGAGGAAAGGAGAAAGCGAGAAGAAGAAGAACAAGGAGAAGGAAAATGTGGTGGTCTTGGAGGATTTAGGAGCTGCGTATTTGGAAGAGCTTCTTAGTATTTCTGAGAGTGCTGGTCCTTGGTGTTGAAACTCTGAAACTTCAATCAATTCTCTCTCAGTCTTTTAAATTTTGAGATGATGGAGAATTAATGGAGATGAATAGTTAATCTCGTAGCTTGTTGGATAATGTCTTTTTTTTTTTGGTTGACATAATGGAAGGCTAATTTGCTTTTAAATTATTGATCAGTGGGCCTCATATGTAGTCAACTTGGGCATGTAGATAGCTCTATTGTTAATCTTAATTAATTTGTTTCCCTAGGTGATTATAACTACAAGACTAATAACTAGACCTTCATTGATTGGGACAATTTTGGTACGTAATATATATCAATTCTTTGCTGTCCCATTCCATTTTTAAGGTTATTTTCAATTAATCAGATGAATAAGTGAAGAGAGCTCCAAGATGATATAAGAATTAAGAAGTATTGGGTTAATTTGAATTCACTCCGATTAAAATGAAAAAAAAATCACTGTCAGCTTGAAATAAGAATAAGTTATTAAATTATATGGTCAATGTTTAGTATCTATTTGGTTTAGCTCTTTTATTCACTAAAATAACTTTTTAAATGTTAAATTTTTAAAATTTTTTTGCATCATTTAATTGACAATGAAAAAAGAGAATTATAAAAATTATTTTTATTTTATTAGAAAACGTTCAAATTTTAGATTTTTAATAGTTGAGTTATTTTTATTTTTCTTAAAAATTAAATTATCTAAACATCCTTATTTTATTTTAAATTATATTTTTACGATATAATTATAAAAATTTATCTATTAAAATAATTATATAATCTTTTCTAAAATTATAATGCAGTCAAATAGTTAATAAATTTTTCTTAAAAATTTTATTAACAAAAGTTCTACTTGTAAAAAGTGTATACCAAAAGGTTTTATTTAAAATATACAAAACCGACTTTAAGAATAAGTGTCTATGGTTAGAAGTTTCGAGTAAAATTGCATTTAACTTGTGGTAACACTAGAAAAAGGTTAAAAAATTAATATCAATTATCATGAGCTAAGAATATGTAGTAAAATCAAGTAGTCAATGTTAGGATAATTAGGGAGGTGAGTGGTAAAAAGAAGTGGTGATGTTAAGTACGAATAAAAAAAAGGAGAAGAGGCAAAAAGAATAATATTTTACCTCGATAATTAAGATAAATGGTTAAAAAAAATGTATGGAAAGAAAAAGAGAAAGTGTTCTTATCTACAAATTAAGGTAATGAAATGGAAGACTTAGATTCATAATTTGAAAAAAGTTTTCAAAAATAATTATGATACAATAACTTAGAATTTTAGAACATTATTTGAATATAATCTCATATATATATAAGAGAGAAATTAAAAAGAAAAAATTCTTATTATCTTCATATTTGAGACTATCGTGTAAAATTACATGGAAAATTGGTTTTCTTTTTGGCCAAACTATATTGTAAATGTACATCTTTTTTCAAAATTCTTATAATATTGTAATCATTCAGTTGGAAATAAATTAGCTTATCACTAAGGTAACATTTTTTTTTCACCGAACTCTGAATATGACTGAAATTTGAATCTGAATGATATGTTTATTTTTTATTTTAAAATATTTGAAAATAAATATTAAGTTTTAACATTTATTTTTTTCTTTTTACTAAACTCTGAACATAATTGAAATTTAAATATGAAGATGTGTTTGTTTTGTTATTTTAAAACATCTGAAAATAAATATTAAATTGTTTATTTTGAAAGAATAAAAAGTATACAATTGATATATTGGCATATATACCCTTTTAAACAATATACTTATATTTATAATAATAATTTTAATTATATTAACACAATAATAGATAAAAAATAATAAATTATATAAGTATACACATTATTTATTTATTTGATATATGATTTTCTTAAAAAAAATAATTTCTAATTGACGATATAAAAATCAACAAAAATTAAATAAAAATAATAAGTCATATTATAATATAATTGTAATTATATAAATATACAAATTTATTGTAATAATTAAAATATAAAATAAGTAAGATTGAAAAGATAAATAAAGGGAACTCACTAGAAAAGAGATACGTAAAAAATAGTTAATTAGAGTTTTAATTTTATTAGTAAATAAATTAATAAAATAAAAATATTTTTTAAAAAATAAAAATATTAAATTATTTAGATATTTACTTATTTAAATTTAAATTAAAATTTTTAATTTATATATTTTTTAATAAATATTTAAATATAAATAAAAAAAATAAACCACTTTTAGATATTTAAATAATTATATTCAAACTTTTATTAGAGAAACAAACAATCCTTATGTCTGAAAATTTTTGGTCAAATGTTGACGGTGACGGTGGCTATATGTTTGTGGGCAACAAAAGGTCAAAGTTTTCTTTTCACAAGAGACTCGTGAATTAAAATTAGATGCATTAGTACTCGTTCCCGTAGAAGCTGGATTGAAAAGTGTAAACTTTGCTAATTAATGCTGTGTTGCAATGAATATTCATATATAGGAAATGGATCTCATCACATTCAAGGCAGCTAACAAGATTGCTTGCAGCTGCATGCAACAATTATAATATGCAAGCATCAAATTATAAATAAAGATATCGTACCACTCTTAACAACATAAATATAATATGAACAATCTTTTATTCGAAACAGATCGTCGATCAACTTGAATGCCGATCATAATTATTATCACAAACTTAAGAAATTAAACATACTGGGAAGAACACAAATTAACAAAGTTATTTATATATCACACCAAGTAATTAAGAAATTTTGTACAGAAAACAAGAAGAATGAAAACTGATCATATCAATCAGTTTAGCCATTATAGGATGCCTGGTGGTGGAGCACTGGGTGGCGTTGGTGTTTCTTGATGACGTGCAGTACCCGACAACGGTGCAAATACCCGATAAAATTTAGAAGGAATCCTTTGAATTGTTAGCTTACCGTCGTGTTTCACGACCTGCAAGGCCATTCTTCTGCCGCTGCCCTGGCAAGTTTGAGCAGACAGTGCAAATATGGCGATGATGAGCAACACAATTGCAGCAAGCAGACGCGAACGACCTGTCTCCATTGCTCTACATGTACGTATGTTTTGTTACAGCTCTGAGTTGTGAAAATCAGAAGAGCTTAGTTGGTCCTCATATACAGCTCAATATAGTAGCTAGTTAGACTTCTAAGAAATTTAATAGCATGCATCCATGCATGTTGATATAAAATTGTCTTTGTATATGGTCGCTTCTCATATTTTTTACTGCAAATGATTACTAGTTGTCTTTAGTTAATATTAATATTAAACTTTTATCTAATAGCTCAAGTTTAATGGTGTCAAAGTTAAAGTTCAATAACTCTCGTGTTTTTAATTATTTCCAGTTCCTCAATTTGTGGCATATTTGAAGATTATTGAAGTAAAGACTCTTGAGTCTAACTTCAATTGGAGGTCGGGTAATTATTTAAGAAAGAAAGCACATGCATGCATGAAATAGTTAATATATATCAAGTTGATATATACATATATAATATGGTTAGAGATTTAATCACATATACAATTTTGTTGATGCTAAGGCATGAACGTCAAAACAATATAATGTCACCAGATGATCAGATCGGAACTTGCAAGTCGGACGGAGCCAGAATTTAAGATTTGGGGGGTCAAAAAATATATAAATTTTTTTAAATTAAAAATAATAAATAAGTAAATTTTTAAATTTTTAATACTTTTTCTTTTGAAAAAAAAAACAATTGTAAATGTTTTTCTCATCTGTAAACTAAAAAAATTTAGATAAATATCTCATATTATTTATTATTATAACTACAAAATACATATAATAATTATAATTTATAGTTATATTTATATAATCTCATATTAATCAATGTAAATAATATATGAATTTTAAAGACTCATATAAAAATATTTTGAAGATATTAACTTTTTTTTTTTAGAATTTTTCTCCTTACTTTGATTTGAAGAAGAACGAATATAAAGAAAAATTAAAAAGTTAAAGTGTTTCTAATTATTTTGTAGGGATCTATTTTATATATACCAGTCATAAAAACTATTTTCCTAAAAAAAAAAAAATTTCAAGTGTATAATTTTTCTAAAAAAAAAGTTTCTAAAATTATATAGTTTTCTTATAAGAAAAATATTTTCAATTATATCGGAGAGAAAATTAAATAAACAATTTTTCAAAAGAAATTATTTGATAAGTAAAATATTAATAAAATAAAAAAAATTTTAAAAGATTAGATATTGAACTATTTTGAGAAGGTTAAAATAAATATTTTAAATTATAATTGTTATTATCCATTAAAAGTTAATATTATTTTAAAAAAGCTTTTAGTGGGCCTGGAGCCGTGTCTCCCTCGGGCCCTAAACAACTCCGCCACTACTTGCAAGGGATCAATAATTCAATACCCAACCTGTCAATCGATTGTTTAATTTGACAATTGTATATTGACAATTGTATCACATATTAACCAGAAGATGAACCAAAAAGAAAGCCAAATTGGTGTCAATAAATTGAAATTCAGACGGCGCAGAGGGCTGGCAAAGTTGACAATTTAATTGTCAATTGGAGGCAATTATTTAAGTGGAGTAGTGGACTTTTAAAATTGCGATGGAAAACGAGCTTAAATTGAAAGTTGATTTAAAACGCGAGACTTCATTATCGGTTGATAATATCGTGAAAAAATTTTATTAGTTTGAAATATTGATATATATATATATATATATATGTCAAATTTTGACCCAATATTTGATTGTTTTCAATTCATGCAATGTAAATTTAGGTATGATTAGCATTAATTGAGTGTGAAATGAATTTACTTGTAAAAAATAAAAATAAATATATATAAATAATTGATTATAGGGATGGAGTTAGAATTAAATAATTGGGAATCAAAATGGTTGATTAAATAATAATTAATAAATTAAAGAGTAAAGTAATTAACAGTTAATTATTAAATAAAAATAGATATGTTTTTCAAAATTTTTATTTTAAATAATTGTTAGTGCGTACTAGGTAGTTCTTGATTAGAAGGCAATAAAATTGTTAGTTTTTAATCAGCTTTTAAATAAAATTTTAAATTATAATTAATAATAATAGTTAGTTAAAAGAAATAATAATCAACTCGATCAGATATGTCTAGTATGCATTAATTGTCTAAACTTATATCTGCAAGAAATTGATCGGATAAAAGTGTCCACTGCACTTAATTTCTACAATTGAACCTAGGGAGGTGGCCGGCTGCGGTGTAGAAACTCTCTTTGGACACTACCTGGCTTCCATTTATTTTATTTTACAGTAATTATAAATGAAAATATTAGAATATATCTCAATTTTAAACATACTTTAAATGGATGATCGGACCTTAATGCATTACTTGGTGACCTATGTGATAAGCATGCAATAATTTTATATTGCAAATCAGGAAAGGAAAATTGTTGGCCAAATCTGACTAACAACATGTATGTAATTACCAAAATTGTCTAATTAAAATACAACATATATATGTATGTATGTACTCCACTTTTGTTTTTTTCTAACAAAATTAGAATTTTTTTTTTAAAAAAATATCAACGGTGAATATATATGATGAGAAAACAAGTGGTTATGACTCAATTTATTGCCTCATACAATTTAAATTGTACGTTGTATGTAAAAATCTTCTTTACGTTGTTTATTGTTTACCTTTACATTATTGTATGTTTTGGTGGATAGAATTATGGGTAGGTATGGAATAAGTTAGGTGTGTCGGGTATGGGTAACGTAATGTGTGTGTTTTATTTATTAATATTGTGAGCTATAAATACATGTAAATTGTACAAATTGAAATGAGAAATGCAAACACATTTCTTCCATTTTCTTTCCCTGATCAAATCCAATGGAAAATATATAAAACAATAAATACTTCTACTTTTTGACCGGCGGATCATAGCTAGTTATATATTAACAAGTAATATATCAAGTTTCTGATCATATAAACAGTCGTCTCGATTTTTTAACGTCTAAACAGTGAAGATAAAAAGAAAAAATGTTTCCAACCAAAAGAAAACACCGAAGTAGTTGTTTTAGGCACTAATTAACTTATACTTACATTACATACAAATATTATTTCCTTGACGACAGTTTAAACATCATAGAACCAGCAAGTTCTTCAAATATATTATATATATATATATATATATATAGACAAATACTTGATGCAGAGCGTCCGGCATCAGCAACAGGAATATACTAATAATATGGTGGTGGTGGTGGCGGCGGAGGACTCCAACCAGGAGGAATATTTCCCGTTGGGGGAGGTGGTGGCGATGGTATTCTCCGAGGTCTTCGGAAATGACTATGATCATGAGAAGATATTGAATCCCAAGAAGAGTCAGCAGGATGAACAACTTCGGCTGCCTTCACCATGTAAATAGTTTCTGAAACTGAAAGTAGCACTATTCCATGGATCAAGAACAAAGTGATGAGCAAATACGAAATGTTATTCATTGTTTTAACTAATTTATTCAATATTATTACTAGCTACAGCTAGCTAGGCCTGCTGTGATTGATTTGTGATATTACTGCCTTTAAATATAGTTTGTCAATCAATAACTTGTCAAAAAGGAAGTAAGTACTATACCAAATTAAATAATATAACTATTGCGTGTCCATATTAATTAATTACTTAATTAAATTGAGAGGAAGCTTCATACATACTTCATAAGAGCTAGTTAGGGAGAATTTTTAACATTGTATATATTATTTTTGAACTGGATATATATACAGATTCTGACCTTCTCTATATATCTTTAATTTTCTACTTACAAGTGGTACGTACTGCTGCTGCGATGTTTGTTATTTATTATAATATTCAAATATTTATTTATAGAGTGATTACTGAATGCAAACACTTCCAATATGTTTCACAACCTGCAAGAACATTCTTGCGTCTTTGCGATGATGATCAGACAACTGCAGCAAAGTGTTATTTCTGCTGCTGCCGTAGCAAGTTTGAGCAGCCGCCAGCCAGTGCAAGACGAGCAACACAATCACAGCAAGCAGACTCGAAATATGAGCTGTCTCCAGTAATTGTTGTTTTAATTATGTTAGTTTACAGCTAGTTCTGGACTGTACGTGGAGGTTAGAATAGTGGATTGAAGTTGCTACTTGTATGGAACACAAATGTAGTAATTAAGCTAAACAATATTAAATAATAAATGATCATTTTCTCATGGTAATTTTTTAAGATGATTGATCTTAAATGTTTCTCCAGTACTCAATTACTTCGGCTGTCAAGTGGGTGGATTTCAATTCATCCAACAACAGATTTGACTTGTATCCCAAACTGAGAGAGAGTCTGTCCAACTGAAAACTCCAAAAAGATATAAAGCGTCGCCTGAGAGATTCGAACTCTCGCGGGGAAACCCCATGTACTTAGCAGGCACACGCCTTAACCACTCGGCCAAAGACACAATCTGATTCATTATTTTCAGAATTAATATTTTAACAACAAGTAGATGTATTATTACCGTCACTGATTCCGTTGATACGAAGAATACCAGATCTACCAATCAACTCCTGCATGCGGCCAAGAGTGCATTTGAATTGAAAAGGAAAATGCTGGTCAGGCAATTGATCTCAGATGAAATTATGAGTTAAGCCTGCAGGTTGAGCCTCTCCACTAGGTAGATGGAATTGGTACAACCTGATGGAGAAAGCCTGCAGGCACCGGTGGAAGGAAATATCTAATTAGGAGGAACCCAACTAATTTTCGCAATTACGGTACCGTCCTGGTTCACAACCTGCCGCTGCAACGTACGCCATTCTCACAGCTTAATTAATTTATGCTACGATTCAGAAAAGTGCAAGCATATATGCGGATGAAGAGCAATCTTTTGATACGATTTCTTTTAAAGTCTTAAGTTTAAGATTAGTGGTTAATTAATATTAAATAAAAATATAAAAACTTAAATCAATTCATGGGACTCTACGTTTAATTTTGTATCAACTTTATACTTAAGGAATTTATTGATCGAGGTTTAACATCGTCGACTACTTCATTTTCTGCTGTTGACCATATATAATAGTTCGAAACATGTCAAGTCTAACTCCCAAGTTTGGAAGTGCCATGGGGTAGATTTCAATTTATTGAGAAAGTGAGACTTAAAAAACTGCTCATTAATTCTTTGACAAACTACTTGCTTGGTGATGAACAATGAAGTTGCTTCTGGTGAGCCGTACGTATTCTGAACATAAGACAATGTCTGATGCCGATACACTATTATTATTTCTTTGACGACAGTTTAAACATAAATTATAGAATGAGAAAGTTCAATGGCAGACAAATACTCATGGACTAATAATATGGAGGAGGACTCCAACCACGAGGAATATTTCCCACTGGGGTAGGAGGTGGCGAAGGTATTCTACGAGGTCTTCGGAAATGAATTACATGATGAGAAGGCATCGAATCCCAAGAAGAGTCAGCAGGATGAACAACGTCAACTGCCTTCACCATGCGCCTCGTATCTGAGAGTAGCACTACTCCATGGATCACGAACAAAGTGATGAGCAAATATGAAATGTAATTCATTGTTCCAATTCAATATGCCGAACCAGGCCTGTTGTGATTGGTTTATGATACTGCTCTCTTCAAATATATTTTTTCAAGCAAGAACTTGTCAGACAAGGAAGTGCTATACCAAATTAATTAATTAATGTAACTATTGCGCGTCCATATTAGTTAAATACTGATCGAATCGAATTAGTGGAAGCTTCGTAGTTCATAATAGGAAAGGGAGAATTTTTAGCATCCTAATTTTGAGCCGGATAGATAGGCTCTGACTTTCTTCCATCTTCAATTTTCTATTTACAAGTGGTACTGCTGCTGTCAAAAATTAATGATCGATCACCAGGTGTAATACTGAATTCTTTATTCATAGAGTTATATAATACCAATCATGCACACATATAAATTTTATTCATTAGCTATATAGAATGTCTATATTTTGTAAAACGCAACTTGGTCTATAATGTTTAGTAATTCAACATTAACTTTCAATAATTTAGTGTTGATTACTTTTAGATATCTTCAAGAACACAATTCCAAATCATCATTAGTGTAAGAAACTAAAAAATAAATAAATAAATTCGATCACAGTTTGGAGAGAAGAAAAAGATTTTAGATCTTAACATCGTTTTTATATATCTTTGAGATGATGCATATATATATATATATATATATATATATAAAGCATTTGAGTTGTTTGTCCTGCTGAATGTGTATTTTTCTTTTCGTAACATGTACAATACATACGCATATACACTAGAATACATATAGTCATTTAAGAATTGAGTGCCAAAAATAATTCGACCTTATACAATTATATACAAAATAATTTTCTTCCTATAAGGGGAGTATGTAAATGTAAGACACTAAGACCCAATATTAATGTCAAAAATTAAAGGCTGAAGATACATGATGTGTAATGTTGAAAACATGTAACTAATAACAAATGGAAACATGTATTAATTAATTATTCTAAATTAAACACGATGACAGAAAACCGTTTTTTCTTAGCATATCATTGATCAAGCTGCTGATGATCATTATTATCACAAATTTATGAACCCATACATAAATTAACAACAGACATCAACAGTAGTAGAATAGATTATGAGATGGTGGCCGGTGCTGGAAGCGCCATACGCGGTGGCACTGGTCCAGCCTGAACATGTTGCAAGCCGGGCCTTGGTGGAAATAAGGGATAAAACTTAGGTGGTATCCTTCTAACTACATCAGTAAAGCCAATATGTTCTACAACCTGCAAGGCCATTCTCCCATCTTGACGATGATGATTAAACAACTGCAGCAAAGTGTTTCTACTGCTGGCATGGGAAGTTTCAGCAGCCAGCGAAAGTATGCCGAGGACGAGCAGCAGAACTGCAGCAAGCAGACGCGAATTATGAGCTGCCTCCATTTTGTGTTAATTAATGTTTATAGCTCTAGATATTGCGGAACTAACAGAAGCGCAAAGTTGCTACTTATATAGAAAAAAAAAAAAAAGTAGTAATAAGCTAAACATATTAAATAATAAATATATTACTATTTTTTCATCGTAATTTGAAGATTGATGAAAGTAAAATCTTGAGTGTAACTTCAATTACGCGCTATAAGAATGCAAGCACATGCATGAAATAATTAATAAAAGAATGCATCTCTCCATTCTTCACTATTCTACTAATTAAATTGAGCTGGTGTGTTGAGGAGTCAGCTATAGGCCGGAACTTTCTCTCTAACTCCCTATTTAAACTTTTCTACAGTCATACCATATTTAATTCGCGAAAATCTAGTTTTCCACTGATAAAATCGCTATCCACTGAAGAAATCTCCACCATGCACTTAACCAATAAATCAGTTTCTTCCTTAATCAAAAGAGATGATTGCTTAAGTACTGCTTTGTTGTGATCTTCTCTATTATTGTAGTGAATAATATCTATGATTACTCCTTGATATAGTCAATATTTAATTTGTGATTATTCTACCCGTGAACTATTTTGATCAAGTGTTTTTCAAAATTTTTGTGAATATTATATGATAAAAGAGTTACCAATAAAACCCGAATGAGATTGTCTTAAAATATATATTTACCAAGAATTTTTCAAACAAATTAATTAATATAGTTGTGCGTGTCCATTAACTAAACAAGGAGAATTTTTAACATTAATGAGATTGAATTGAGAGGAAGGTTCATGATAAAGGAGAATTTTTATCATTAAATAGAATGTATATATATGAGATAATACTGTCGAATTATACTATTTTGAATTTCTACGAACGAAAAGTTTACAACTTGAGAAGGTAAATATAAGAGAATATAATTTTGATGAAGATGGATTTTCTTGTATTGAAACATAACAGATACGGTACATATGTAGACTCTAGAATATAGTTATCAAAGAGGTATATAATTAGAAATAAAAGAACAAAGAGTGCCAAAAAATAATTAGGCCTTAGAGAATTATATAACAACTGATTTTCTGCTTAATAAGGGTGTATGTAATAATGTAAGGGCAATATTATTAAAACGGCTGAAGATGTATAATGTGTAATGTACTCTAAACATGTAGCTAAAAACAAAGGGAACATATATGTTTTTGTCATTGCAAACTTAACTGGTAAACTATTTTTCAAATAATATAAAAGATTTGTGGCTAAAAAGTAGTTAACTTGATTATTATTCATATCATAAAAAGAAAAATCGATTGCCATTTTTTTCTTTGGTAGTGGGTCTGCAAAGCTGCTGATTTAAAATGCCCTTTCTCTGCTGTAGGTTTTTCCTTTTTCGATTCCTTATCTGTACTACCCGGCTCCTTGCATCATTTAATATATTATTTTAATTATAAAAACCTTTTTTTTTTTTTTAAGAAAAAAGCGAAACTGGGTTGGTCAATAAATTGAAGTCAACCAACTTCAGAGCTGGCAAGTTTAGTGGAGGAGTTAATATTAAACAATGGTCAATTGTAGAAAAGTAGAATACTTGGTATAAAGTGGACATTAATTTAATTTAAAACTCCCATTGAATTACTTAAAAAAATACAATTAATTAAAACTGAGATTAAACGCGAGACATACGTGCTGCTTTGTCGACAGTTAAAAAAGCAAAATTGCTTTGTTAAGCATCGTATTCATACCTCACCTTTTGACCCAATTCCATCGTTTTCAATTTATAATTATTTTATAGTAATTTTAAGTCCGTGTTTAATTACCTCAAATATAATTTTAATTATATATCTTTTAAGTCGGTGGAACTTTCTGCATTGCAAAATAGAAAACTAAATAAAAAAAAAAGAAAATTACGTAGCTAGAGGTTCATCCAATTGGCGAAGGGAGTTAACAAATATATATATATATATATATTTATATAGATTTAAGTTTGAAAAAGTGTAAATACATAGTTGCAATACTAATAAATTAGGAATGCATACATAATCAAAGAAATATATCAAGGCCTGTAAGGTGGTGGCGGCGGGGGTGGGAATGTCGGTGGACGAAGCAAAACGTGATTAGGCGGCCCTGGAGGAACAGATCGATGTGTGAACAGCTAGCTAGCTAGCTTTGTTGGGAATAGGAGAAGGCCTTGAAAGCTCTGTCTCCCTTTCATTTCAATTCTGTTGCCTATATATATATATATATATATATATATATATAAAATATAAAACTCAACTTTCATTTTTGCAGACAGTTTGATCAGTTAAGTTTGATCAGTTAAATGCATATACATCATGAACATAAGAAGCCATGGATTAGAATGATGAATAGAAGCAAGTAAGCAGCTAGCAGCAATGTTGTTATCCATTACAAAAATTTGCTTAATTACATAGCCAGTTAATATTTTATTTATTTTACAAGGACACCGGTGGATGGCTAGCTAGCTAGCTTATTCTCTCTCTCTCTCTCTCTCTCTCTCTCTCTATATATATATATATATATATGCATGCTCTGTGCTCTCTTTCTTGCATTGCGACTTAATTTCAGTGCAGTGACTCGATATTGTGTGGTTTAATTTCCTGCAAGAGTCGTGTGATCCGCATAAATTGCTGAAGTCAAAAGTTTCGGCTGTATATGTTCATTTAATGAAGTCTATGGCAGGAAAAGATGGGCTTAGAAAGAAATAAAAGTCATAAGATAATAGGGGTAGCTAGCTATATATACCTAGAAAAGGTCTGGCTCCAAATATTCAAATAAATTAATAATTAACACCTATATTTCTATTAAACCTGTAATCGAATTGAAGAGGAAACAATCTCATCATCTAAGTGCGTTGCAGATAGTGATGGCAACGGGGGCGGGGCCGATTGAACTTTGGATTCTCATTTTCGCCCCATCTTCGATTTGGACAAATTAGATCGGGATATTTTCGATTTGAACCAATGATCCTCACAAGGCTTCTATTGATCTCGATTGACTTTTCGAAAAAAAAAAAAAAAAATTAAAGCCAAATTTATGAAAAAAATATAACAGCTTATCATTATATTATTTATATTCATTAATTAAAATATATAAATAAAAATATTTAATTAAAAATATACATTTAATTTATATCTTTTAAAATATTATAGTTATTAGGTTATTATTGTTATTATTATTATTAATAATTTTATACCGTGAATCAAATTCAATAATTATAAATATTATTACTATTAATAATTTTATAACATGAAACAATTCAAATTTAATAATTATAATTTATAACTATTATTATTAAATTTATAATGTAAGACAATTTAAATTTAATAATTATAACTATTATTAATAATAATTTTATAATGTGAGACAACTCAAATTCAATAATTATTATTATCATTATTAATGTAACAATAATTTTATCTTTAACAATTATTTAAAAATAATTTTATAATCTAAAACAATTCAAATTTAATAATTATAACTATTATTATCATTAATAGTAATCTAACAATAACTTTATTTATACAAATTGACTTAATTAGTTATATTTATAAATATATATATATATATACATATAAAATTTTAAAATAAAGAGTATATTAATAAAAATTTCAAGTATCACAAAAACATATTTAAAATATTAAATTCATTGATTTGATATATAAAATACTTAAAGTATTTAACAAAAAATAGCTAATATAATTATCAATTTTTAATTTATTATTAAAAATATAACATTTAACTATTAAATTTTATTAATTTTTAGTTATTTTAGCAGATTTTGTTATTGTGAAAATGATTTAAAATTGATTAAATTAAATTCTGGTAAATATTTGTCATTTTTTAAAGACTTAATTGATTAAATTAAAAAATTATAAACCTTTGTGAAGGACTTGTTTAACTAAAATGAAAATTATAAGATTTCTATAATCGTTTACTAAATAAAATAAATACTTATGTAATTATGCAAATAGGTTATGAATTTGGATTCGGGGAATGGGGTACGGGTCATGGAAAAAGGCCTATCCCTGTCCCGGCTTGATTTTAAAACGGAAATGAATTTTCATTCCTGTACTCGACCCGATCCCTAAATTTTTAAAAAAATTCGTTTCGAACAGAGCGCCCTACTTGAGTCCTCAGCCCTGCAGGAAAAATTGCCAACCCTAGTTGAAGAAGGCTTTTATTATTGTTGTTATTACTTATTATTAACGTAGAATATAGCCCTTGTATCTATACGTGCAACTACATGCAGCTTACATATCAATTGTGTGGTTTTTTTTTTTTTTTTTTGGGTGGCAAAATATTATAAGGTCGTTCTTTGATCTTTCTTGATCTACCTTTTGTTTGAGAAGAGCGAGAGAGCAGAGGGAGATGGAGCCACAGCTGATCAGGAAATTGTGGAAAATTTACCGTCAATGATTGGCTTTTTGGACAAAGACAAGTCTAAATTGAGTTAGAATTTCAATATTCTTTAATAATTTGATGATTTTAATTTAGTCGCCCGAATATTAATGAATTTCGTTAGATATGTTTTACCATTAATATCAATAATATATGAAGTCACGTGGTCCATTTTTTTTTTCCATAAATTCAATTATATATACAAAAGAAGTCAAGGAGCTAGCTTTGGTGAGAGCAAGACCTTGACGACTGCCGGAAACATAATTCGAAGACATTGATAAATGAACAAATTAAGGACATAGCTAGTTTCATCAAAAATAAAAACATATCATTCATACAAATACACATACATGCACATATATATACATAAACTGATATAATTTTTTATCCGATCAAAATTACAATAAGGAAATTAATCATAATATTGTTGATAGAAGATCGATCTAGCTATCAATTCCGGCACATAATGCTTCAATAATGTGCTGCTGGTGGAGACGGCGGCCGTTGTGGTGTCCAAATAGGAGGTTTGAATTTAACAGGACGGTCTGGCGTAGGAGGTGGCGGCGCTGCTGAAACCCTCTTGGACACTAGCTCAAATTCATGAGAAAACTGTTGAGAAGACGACTCATCAGAAACAACGTCTACATCATCAGGAGCCATCGCCAAGCAAGAAGTTTGTGAAAGAATTAGCTGCAAGATCATCAAAGAAAGCAAGCTTAAATGTTTGGCATCCATAGCTAGATAGCTCGCTCTACCAGTTACACTTACCTACTATGATCGTCTCATATATTAATTATAAGATATTGCATTTGTGGCTGTATTTATAATGGTGGTAGCTTACACTTAGACTTAAACTTCTCATGTTAAAAATTTTGTACCAATGTTATTAAATTGTAGGGACTAAATGATACAAATTTGTGTCTTATAAAATATTGTCTAAGCATTTTATCCGACTTACATATTTACCAGGAACTTTCAGACTAGGAAAATTGTTCCCAGATTTTTTACTGAGATATCCTGTGTACCAAATAAATATAAAAACACAGTTAGTATAGTATATATCAACAGTAGCACCTCGTCTGCCTCCTTTGACCATTCAGCATGATGTAGAATCCCCTTGAATATCATCCCCCTTGTTCTATTTTTCAATGGCATTTACATTGACTAGGATCAAATCATGCAGCAAACAAAATCTTAAAATAAAAAAATAGATGACGTATTTTATTAAATGGGTGTTAATTACCAAAATGCCAATAATCAACGCCCTGGACTTTTATGTAATTAAATCTAATTTCAGGGCTAATAAGAGCAGCACTATGTGCTTATTGATTAGGGCATAAATGCCGTGGAATTTGCAGCATATATAAATTGAAGATTATTTTAATGGATAGTGATACTTTTTTGCTCCACGCGAAACCCATCGCTCAATTCTCTCACGTGCAATAAGGCGTATCATCGGTTCGGTGGAATATTAAAAATTAGGGTTTTGGGAACAAAGTGCGCACGAAAATTTTGCTTTTTGTAAGAGTAGTCACCTTTGCTTTCTTGCTATTAACAAAGAGAGGACAAAGCAGCAGCCTTCGTCAATAATCAAGTGTAACAAATTCAACCTAATTATTTACAAATTAGACAGACAGATAAAATTTCGAACCAAAAATATTAATAGAAAAGAGATATAATAAGTTGGCAGAGAGTAGTTGACACTTAATGCTCATAAACATGCATGCATGAAATAAAATTGCTTAGATATTAAAGAATAATCTATAGTCATTATAACATTGCAACGATTGATTAATGAAAGAATAATGCCCTTTATTTCAGAAATAAGGAATATGTTCTGGATACATATATAGATCAACATATACAACTACACAATTAAGCATAAACATCATCAGTGAAACATAATCTGACTAATCGAAAACTTCATGCCGCCGGCGCCGGAAAGGTGGTTTTTCGTGTCTCCCTTTTCCTCCTTATAACAATAAACCAAGTGAGTACTTCCAACACAACTGCGATGGCTCCCAAGACTATGAGAATCGAAGCGTATAACAACCGCCAAGTGTTCACAGGGTTCAAGATGTTAAAACCCTCAAAGATGTTAATGATGCTCAGAACAATTATTGTGTACCCAACAGAATGGTGATATATATTCCACCATAATCTGTATTTGTGCTCCTTACTCGGTCTTAGTTTCAATGCAAGCACCTGAAGAAAGCCCAGAACAAGTAGCAGAATACCGATTTTCCTGTGAGTTTGATGTTGAACGCCGTGAGATTTTCCGCCAAGATAAATTCCAGTAACTGCTCCCGCAATACCAAGAGCGTAAGCCGAAGTCTGGCAAATGATGTGAGCATAAAACCATGCTGGATCAGCAAACACCTTCATGTACCTGGCAGTAATAGCACCCACCGGCATTAGAAATCCCCAGCTAACCGCGTTTATTAGTCCATGAACCTCCTTGAATCGAAGATTCGGGCTCCCTTCTTTGGTCGCCACAACTTTCCCGGAAAGAAGATCCACAGTTCCCATTGATCTGACGTGATCGCCGCTCAGAGCATGCATTCCTAGATGATCGCCAATCACTGGACCATCTTGCCATAGGTGATTCACTGTCGTCATATTCTTTGGAAGAACTATTGTAGCGAATATTATCATCTCATTATTGGAAAAGTCGGCGGAAATCTTTGGTACTTGAAAGCTCAATTTTCCCTCCTGCAGTCTGGTACGGTAACTCGTTACAGGCGATGTGTAGGCACGCAAGATTCCTGAAGCGTTACGATAGGCCACAAGAGACTGTGCGCCAATCATTCCTTTGGCCGTAGGGTTTATAGCCCAAGCAACCCATCTTGTTGGCTCGATTCCTGCATGACGATAGGCGATTTCGACGGTGCTGGTTGGTTCATCGTAATTCCAATGAAGATAGGAGTTCAAAGCTTGAAGGTCGTTGCATGCGGCATATTTATTGTAGTTTGAGAACGCGTAATTCTTGCAACTCTGAGCAGATGACTGGCTCGCTAACAAAAGGAAAATAATAACGAAGAAGAAGAAGGGCTTCATAATGTTTTTGATGAAACAAAGCGAGGACAGTATGTATGTATCTAGGTTTAGGGAGAGACGTCTCTCTGATACTACGGTGTCGAGGACTACTGTTTAGGGCTAGGGTTTTAGAGCTTGAGATCTCTGATACTATGGTGCCGAGGACTACTGTCTAGGACTCGGGTTTAGTGTGTGAAACTCTTCTACTGCAAGGCTGTATTTATAGAAGAGTACGTATAGTTCTCTTACAATTAGGAAATCCGTTTTACAAACAGGATATCCCTTATAGTACACCTCTAATGGGTAGGAAATCCGTATTACAAACAGGTTATCGGTCTCTTATAGTATACTTCTAATCGGTAGGAAATCCGTTTAAAAATAGGAAGTCAATTTTAACACAATTTTACTGTTAATTAATTACTCTGTGATATTTGTTCACTGGACTGTGTTGTCAAGATCAAATCAACTCTTCATACGGTAATGATAAGTCTTTACGATAATTAAAAGGGCGCCGTGTTTGTGTACTGTTGAAGTCTAACTAGTTTTCACGAACACAAACTTTAGATGCAAACAAATTTTCAAACAAATGTCCAGAGTTAAATATACGCAACACCCATCTAATCAGGATCCCTAAATCTAGTGGTAAAATATCTTTTTTTTTTATGTATTGGAGGTATAAACCTCAAAACTTGGTTATTACTAGGATAAAATTTTGTTTCAGTATAATAATATTAGTCATAAAAATCTCTGCAGATAAAATTTGGTTTCAGTGTAATAATATTAATCCTAAAAACTTCTGCAGATACAGTTCTTAAACGAAGGTGTTTACTGTTTAACATATAATATTGATAATAAGAAGGTTTATGGTTATATGCACAGAAGATCCAAAGTCAGCCTAGTCAACAACTGTCATCAACTTCCATATGTAGCTAATTTTTTTTCCATGGGTGTTAAGGTATTGGCACAGACCTTTTCCCTCGAGTTTTTTGGTCAGAAATGATGGTGCTAACTAAGCTTCTCTGCCTCTTTAATGATGTGGCACCATCACTGAAATGACATAAACTCTTTCCGAGGAGTATTCGCACTTGTCACACAAATTTTTCCACTCTTATCATTGCTTACTGCTTCTCACATTATTTAAATGTTCCACTCAGACCATTCGAATTGCAAGATAATCCCTATATTAGCAATTGCTAGTTCTTCCTAGCTTCTTTTTCTTTGTTCTCAAACATGCGGGAAGATTAGAGATGGATTCCCAAGTTGAAGTTATCATAGAAGAATTTAATATCCCTAATCATGTTTCTCTCAGAATTTATCCACACAACCATGATATCAAATTTGGAGAGGGTTTACAACAAGGAGAAATTATTTTCTCATGCAAACATTTGTCTGCAATTAGGTTTCTGTTGATTATTTGAATGAATTACAAAGAAAAACTAAAAATAAGAACAGAGCATTTGTTGAGTTTCTGCTGTAAAACTTAATATTTTACAAAAATTTTATTTTAATATTCTATTCTGTGTGTTTTGAATTTTTCACTTATATTGTCATGTAAATAATAACTAATTATACTAGAAAATTAATTTTAAAGAATTCTAAATAACTTCTTAGAAATAAAAATTTTGATTCTAAACACAAAACATTGTACGAGAATTTTGATAATTTTATACAAAAGTTTCATATTGACTTTTCATTTAAATATCCTTTAAACATTTGACTATAACTTTTTCTAAAAAAATCTAAATTGAATATCGTAAAATTCACTAAAAAATTGAAATTTTGATCTTTCTAACGGTGCCAATCATGCTTAAAAATGATGCTCCAATTGATACAATTTAAGTGTTAAAAATTGCCCCTTGACAGTGTTTATAACCTATAAATGTTAAAAATGCATTATTTGATAACTCACAAATGTGGAAAATACATTAATTCTAATAGTTTACACATCATCCTCCTATTCACAATTTCTTTTACAGACTCGATCTCACTCCTATGCAGTTTAATCCTAATTCACTCATAATACTAAGCACTTGTTTTGAATATCATTAAGGGTTGAGATTTGAGCTTATCAGACATTTTCTACAGTTATAAAATTACTACAATAAGGGAAGAACAGGGCTTCTATTATTTGGCTCCCCTCTCTAGCCGTGCTATTGTGTGCGACAATCCCACTTTTGAAAAACGTTGGAAAGGGCAACCCATAATTGTCGGTGGTAATTGGTTTCCCTTAGAACTTAATCTCCAGCCCATAAGAACAATATTCAGAAGACCAGGTATTGTTCTTGTGTGTTGCATGTTAAATATTATTATTCTAGCGTTTATTGATTTGGTTCTCAGTGTAGTTCATCCAGCTTGTTCTTTCACTAAATTTAATCGAAAATGGGAATTATCCTACTTCTAATCAATCTCACAGATATAAGGGTATATCTATGGAACAATCTGATGCTGACTTGCGAATCTTGAGCTTCTTTCATAAATGGAGCCAGTCATAGAGGGAGAATGGAATCGAAATGCAATCAATCGCAATAGAAGAAAGGTTTCTAAGGGAGACTCAGTTGAAGATGACCCAGAAGTTTGTTTGGCCCTGGCTTTGGAGGTATATGGAACCAACAGATGATCTGAAATTTGCCAATCAACCGGCCTCATATTTTTCCTTCAAAGCTCGATCGAGTGAAAATTTTGTAGGCAAGCTATTTTTGCTTCTCTTGTTAATGTAATAAGATTGATTGCCTGCCTAAGTTATTCAGTCAATTAATTTCAAATAATTTCATATTTTAGACAGACCAAAAATAGAGCCGAGGTTCTATTTTAGTAGAAAACTTAAATAACTAGTTAAAGTAAGCATGATTACTATGTATTAATTATTACGGAGTTGAATCAATCACACCAGAGACCGGTATAATCAACAAAAACCCACGGCAGTTTTGTACATTTTATTACACTTCATATCTCACCAAGTTGATTTTAATTTAGAAGATTATTAACCATTATAGAATTTATAATAATCTGCTACCTATAACAGTTGAAAATGAAGTCTCATGGTCCGAGTTTTCAACAAATTTAGGTGTACATAGGAAAAGTCAAGAGAGCATGGATTAGAGCAAGATCTTGACGCACAATTGCCGGAAACATATATACATATATATATATATATATATATATATATGCATCGACAAAATCATTGATACACGATCTGTTAATGCAAGATTACCAACCCCTTGCATATAGTATGTACATATATATGCAGTGCTTCAATATTGTGGGGGTGGTGTTGCTGCCGCTGGAGGAGGACTTTTGAATTTAATAGGATTGTTGGGCTTAGGAGATGGTGGCCATGTAGCTAAAACCTTCTTGCACACTATCTTAAATTTATAAGGAAAACTTTGAAAAGACAACTTACCCCACCAGAATCAACTTCAGTATTTTTCTTTCCATACTTAAAAAAGCTAAATCGAAAACAATTCCCCTGGCCCTGGAGGATAGTACGTAACACAAAAGTGAAGAACGATAAGGATTCAGATTTCAATTTCATTCCATATCAGTTTCGACAACCAAATATCATATAATACTGACAATTTCATTCCATATCAGTTTCACAACTGCGCGAACATGAGCTAGGATATAGGATGCCAAAGTGTGTCGACTACTGTTCCATGTTAGAGGAGGTGGGGGTGGACAAATCTGCATCTGCTGACCCATAAAACCCTGGGAAGGAGGAAATATAGGAGGCCTACCCATCTGGGTACTGGAAGTGAAATTTGCCGCGTTGTGCCATTACCACCAGGAGTCGGTGGAGGAGCAGGTGGAGCTCCACGGGCAGACATTGGCCTAGGGTCATTCGCTGTTGGAGGTGGCGGATGCGTTAATGATCCAATCATTAATGGTGGGCCGAGGGCTCTAGGAGGATTTCCTGTAGGCAGGCCTAGTGGTGATCCCAGCGGTGGAGCAGCTGTGCAATTGGCTGCAGGGGCAGTTTGAGGTTTGTTTGCCTCCTGTGGTTTGCTTTTGAATTATAGCTGCAACGTGAACATCTTTTGAGTCGGGATCCCAATGGGAAAAGAACATGGGAGTAGATTTACCAATCTCTGTGCTGGGAACCTTAAAGGCTATGATCTCATCCAAACACAGGCCTGCCAATTTTGACTGTTTTACGAACAGAGACTTCGCGCTTGTGAAGCTGGGGTTGAGCAGGAGGTTCCTTGTCCTCACGCGCAGCTGTCTCAGCCAAATTGGTTTGATGGCGCTTCCCCGTACATGAGTCAAGTAATTACTGTCATTGTTGTGAAGTGTTTAAACACAGCTTACATTCGTAACTGCCAAGGTGGTTGCGCACGAAATGCGGGTCTTTGGGGAGATCTATGGTCTCGAGAGCCAGCCTACGGAGGCGTTCCCGGTGGTCGATTGCTTCATTTTCAGTGGAGGCGGCGCCACCGCTGCCGGGTTTTGAGCCCAGTCTCTGTCCAGGATTTACTATTACTATCTGCTCAAAATTTGCTCTCTCCGAAACAACATCAGTACTGACCATGTTTCATTTTTTTATTTTACGTACAAAAATTATTGGTCTGAATTACATACTGCCATTCGTAATAGTGGAAATTTTACTTGTAATCATCTTACAAGTATATATATATCATTATGTTGTTATAAGTCGTTGGCATTCGTTACAAGCTAGCTGGTAAGCATTTCAATATTATTGTACCATATTAATAAGCAATTAAGTAAAACAGCTCTTTGTAGAAATTAAATGGCTACTTACACATATAATAGCTGTTAAATGTTTCTACTTCTGAAATTTAATTTTCTTACTATACTTACAACATAGTGAAGAGGAGTTATAAACTCTTGATTAACAAGTACTGTCGTACAGCTTGAAATATATATCAAGCCATAGGTTTTAATTTATATAGTTTTGCCAACAAAATGATCGTAGTATAAAACTTACATCACTTACATTATTCCGTTCAGAATGAAAATGCACATACTTCTTACAAGAAACTAAACGGAAGAAAGGAAGCTAAAACAATCTAACCACAGGTAACCCCTGGGATCAAGAGAAGAGATGTTGAATAATGATGTAGCTAGCTGAGGGCAGCGCTGCTGGCCGCGGCTACGCCTGTGCACAGGATTGGGATCAGCACTACGTGGTATTGCTGGGGGTTCTCTTGTTGGGCGGTTTCTAATGCCCCCCATCATCTGCATCAATAACTTACGATGAAGAACAACATGATCTGAACAAGAAGAAGAGCCACCAGAAACAATTTCAGAGGCCTTCACCATGTAAACAGTATAATGTGAAAGTATCAGTCCACAGATCAAGAAGAAAGTGAAGGGCAAATTTGAACTACTGGAACTCATTGCAGCCAGCTAGCAATATTGCTCGCTGGCTGTAGAGAACAATAATGGCAACAAGTTTATTTATGCCATACTAATTCATAAGTGTGAATTAATAATGTTTTGTAAAAATACTTAATTCAGCTTGTAATTAGCTAGTAAAACAAGCATGCGATATATATACATTACATATAGCTGTTGAAAGTCAAATTATTATTAGTTTATGGTGAAGGTGGAAATTTCCAATGAAGGAATTTTAATTTCATTTCTGAGAAGGATAGCCGTTATTCTTAAGTTATTCTTTGACTTCTGAATTTCTATGATAAAAGGTAGGGTTTACGAAGAAGATCCAGAAATTTTAGTGGCCTTCCCATAGAAGTAGTATGGGTGAAAGTATTGGAGATCAAACAAAAAGTGATGGAAAATGTGATGAATTAATGTAGAAACAATCATTTTACCTTTTCTTTTATATTTTTGAGATGATAACTAAAAAAATTTTTAGAAGAAAGAAAGTACAAGTGGGAAAGGGAAAAGTAGTAGGAAAGAAAGATTGAACAATTTTATTTTTCTAATTTTTTTTATTTTACTTTCTTGTTAAAAAATAAATTTTAAATTTTGACTATAATCTTTTTAAAAAAATTCATTGTTCGTATAATTTTTCATATATTTTAATTTTATATTAATGTAAAAGAAATAATACCATATTCGTTTGTGATGAGTTTTATAAAAAAAAAAAAAAAAAATTATTTGAATTTATAGTTAATTAGATAATTTTATTTTTATTATTCTTTAGAATTCTAGTTTTTTTAAATTTTTTTAGTATTAATTCTTTTAATTTTTTTTACAACAAAATAAATTGATTATTATAAAAAAGGAGAGAAAAGAAAAGGGTTTCAAATTTATTTTTTTAGGTTTTATTCTTTGAAATTTTCTTTTCTTTTTCTTAAAAAATAAATTAATTATTATAAAAGTAGGAGAGAAAGGAAAAAGATTTCAAATTTTTTTTTAGATTTTATTTTTTGAAATATTTTTTTCCTTAAAAGAATTTATTACTATAAAAATGGGAAAAAGGAAAGAGATTTGATAAAAGAGAGAAAATTAAAAAAGAAAGAGAAAAAATATTATAAGTTTGAATTTTTATAGTTTTCCAAGAAAATGATGATAATATAAATCTTACATCACTTACAATATTGTAAGCATAAAAGTCTTCAGAAGGCCGATGAGAAAAAGCTTGAATGGCCACGATCATGTAAGTATATATGTGAAATTAGCAGTCTGTAATTAATCAAGATGGAAAAATATTGCAGGCACGAATTGGCACCCATTAATTTTCTTGTTTCTTCTAATGATTGATTACAACTATAAATATTTACGTGTGGACAGTTATACATCAGTGAACAGGGGTATATATACATAATCGGTGGCCCCTTTCACTAAGACATTTTTTGAGGAATTAATATAGTTGTTGGGCGCCACTAACGTATGAATTGTCTATGAATGTGGAGATGAAATCTACGGTTAGTACTTCAACCTAGTATATTAATAAAATTAACGAATGATCGAGGGAATAATCGGTCAACAATTTGGTTTCTAATGCTTATTACAATAATTAGCATCTTCAACTATGTAAACTAAGATTCTGAAAATAATGAACATGTATGTTAATAACATCCTATATATCTACATTATAAGTCGATTCAAATATAGATATATGCATTCGAGAATCTCGTTCGATCATAAAATAAAAACTCTTTAGAATTCAAGTACACGGTACCCTCATATATATTAAAGGAATTTTCGTACGTCTCGCTCTCACCAAGTTTTAAAAAAAAAATTAAATGTACCACTTGCATGTAAAATCACATGAGCGGCCACGAACAATCTGATCAAAAATCAAATAATTATCCGAGTATGATCTGGAAATTTACACCCGAAATCAAGTTGTTCACACAAGGAAAAAGCAGAATATGAATATCCTTCATATATAAATATAAGCCCACCAATTATTCAACAAAAGACGTACGGCATATTTAATTATACAAACGCGTGCATCAAACTATCACTACTTTAGTAATAAAGATGGCAAACAAGGCAAGATGATGATGTCGATCGGCTTCGGCGTGCATTGATTAATTACGGTGGAGCTAGCTATTGATGATGATGAGTTTGGTAGCTATTAATTAATTATACTGCCGGCCGAGGAGGAGACGGTTGGAATTGATTAGGAACACCAGCAACCTTGGGAGATGGCGGCGATTCACGAAATATTCTCTTCGACGACACTACCTTCAATTTATATGATACAGGAAAAGCTTCAATACTCGCCATGCAAGCTGTATGCGAAAGGAGAAGGCTATTAATCAAGATCAAAGTAAGCAAAAAAGAATTTGAATCCATTGCTAGCTTTTATCATCGGATTGCAAGTTATATAAATGCATGGTGGTTGATTTCTTAATTAATTATTATATGACTTGTTCAACGTCTTAATTTTATATTTATATTGTATTTTGTAGTGGTTGAGTGACTTACATTTCGACTGACAAATTCACTTGTAATAACGATTTAAAAACTTATAATTACATGATCTCATTCGTTAGTTTCTACCCATAGTTGAAATTTGAGAGCTATATCAAATTCTAAATATAGCTTTAAATTTATACGATGATGAGATTAATTCGACAACTGAGTTACAATAAGATATAAACCCACTATAATTTTTAAAGAAACTTATCAACGAAAAAATCTAGTTAAATATTTTCAAAATATTGAGAGTGAAACTCTCAATTTTTTTTTATAATTAAAAGTTACATGTCTTTTTTCCTAAGAAACATTGTATAAGTGCGAAAGAGACTTTGACACAAAGTAGTTGGTTATTGCAACTTTAAAATATTTTATATATGTCAAATAATTAAAAAAGAAAAATGAAAGTGAATAAGTTTAGAACTAGTTACGTTGTAGACCAGGTAAAAGCTAGCTTTTCTTTTGGTGAAATAATAGAATATGTTTTGATTAATTGATAGTGATCTTTGTTATAAATTTTCTTTACTAATTACTTTTTTTTTTCAAATTAATTTTACGTATATAGAAGTTATATATGTTTTCCCGTATAGAGGAATTTGAATCTTCCCTAATCTAATTTTTTCCTCATTCTTTAAACATCTCATAATACTTGAGGTTACTATAACATTGTATTTGTAAGGTTGGAATTTATTTATTTATTTATTTACTTCTTTTTTCTCATTACACATCATTTTAAGTTTCCTAATTTATAGATATCCACTCCAAATTAATGATAAGACTCATCATGCACGATGATTCTTTTTTCATTTTGAAATTAAAAAAAAAAAAATCAATACATTTTTTCATTGTAACAAAATTAAATCTCAGTAAAGAATCCTCAAAACATATAGTCCTTTTGTCCATGGGTTGATGTCGGTTAATAATAAACAAGAGAATTCAAGTATATATCCTAGCTAGTAAAAACGAGTTAGACGTACAATTAATCATCTAAAACATTAATGAACTATTTCAGTAGCCATGCATAGTTTACATATTATTTATAATATGTTTGGCTATGAAGTGTTGTAATTTTTACTTACATTTGGTTGTGAAATATAAACAATTAAATCGCATTGAAATAAAAACTTGTTCCCGATCATTTGTACAACTTATACGGTAAACACATTATAATATACCATGATCATATGCAAATAATGAAAAATTATACGAATACATTATTATATACCATGATCATACGCAAATAATTAAAAATTATACAAGGAAATTAAGCTGAATTTCCCTCGTGCAAACTCCATATATCAATTATTCAACAAAAGAGTAAATAATATTATGCATAAAAACATAGCAAACTTAATGCTTCAGTAGTAAAAGGTAGCAAGCAAGCCAAGATGATATCGGTGTGCAATGATTTTGGTGGAGCAATTCGTGATTGTTGACGATGGCTACAAATTTGCCGGCGGAGGAGGAATGGGTCTGACGCGAACAGGAGGATTCTTCCTGGGGGACGGTGGCGATTTACGAGATATCCTTTTCGACACTACCTTCAACTTATAATTAGACATAGAAAAAGCTTCATCAGTACTAGCCATGACCATGAAATAAGTATGTGATAGTAGCAGACTATTAATCAAGACGAAAGTAATCAAAAATGAATTGGAATCCATATTGGTTAATTGTTTAATTGTATCATCTGATTAATTACATGGTATGCATGGCCTTTTATAAATGGTTAACTAATTGTATTATTATATGCATGGTGGCCAATTTCTTATTTACTTGTACGACTTGTTCAACCTGATTAATTTTGTCGTACTTAACATGCATCATTTGCTATGTATATGCAGTGAAAGTTACAAAGAAAGATTATATTGTGTATGTGCTGAAGAGACTTTGACACAAGGGAGTTGGTGATGGTACAGCCTTAAAATCAAATCGAAATAATTAAAAAAGGAAAAAAATAGTGATTAAGATAAGAATTGATAACCTTGTAGACCCAGTAAAAGTTTAGATTTGTTGAAACAAATTAAAGAATATTTATTGACTCTGATAATTATTATTAACTTTTTACTGGGTACTATATGGCTTCAACTTTAAATTATATATTATATTACTTAAGCGGTGATTAACTAATATTTACCAACTAATCACAAATTATATTTAAATTTAAGGATAGCATATTCCACATAAGCTCCACCATTAACCATAAAGAGATAATATATATGTATATATATACATATATATATATATATATATATAAATCAAGTGTGTGTGTGTGTGTGTGTATAAAAGGCAAGCATCATGAATATTTTTAATAGAAAATATCAAAGTATGTATGGCCTAATATAAATGGTTTAACTAGTTGTATAATAATATGTATGGTGATGATGGTGGTCATTTCTTATTTACTTAATTATAAGACTTGTTCAACCCAATTAATATATGTATGATTTGCAGTGAAAGTTACAACGAAAGATCGTGTATATATAATATATGTGAGAGAGACTTTGAGACAAAGGAGTAGGTGATTGAATGCTTAAAATCAAAAGGGAAATAATTGGAAAAAAAAAAAAACAGTGATGAAGATGAGGTTTAATTACCTTATAGACCAAGTAAAAGTTAGTCATTCGGTGAAATAAAAGAATACTTATTGACAAGCGTGGTCGTTATTATAAACTTTTTAATTACTGGCTACTATCTACGTTCAAACAATCATATGTTTATATTAATTCACAGCTAATAATTTCAACCAGGGAGGAAAGGGACTATATTGTTAGAATTGATGCAAATATGTCCTGAATTATTATATTTCCAAATTCTAGGTACAATAATGTTATTATTCCATTTCCTAATCTTAAAAATACCTTTAACGTTCATCCTCATCCAAAACATTTTGGAGTAGATCATCGAAGATTTTCCATGATTCGTTAATTTGTTTAAAATTGTCATGAGAAACAATTAAACAAAAGATGAAGAGATGGACTAATTAATCTTCCATAGAGTTAATTGTCACTAGATTTTGGTACATACATTCCTTACGTGAAACCGAATTAAGAACCGTATGGGTTTCCATACAGTCAAATAATTAAGCAATTGTTAGAAGGCGCAAATTACTTACATGAGTTACATTGTTTGATTTTTTTTTTAAAAAAAAAAAATTAACCTCAGAAAAAGCTGAGGGAATGCATTAAGTTAAGAAAAAAGAATCAACAACAACCAAAAACTGGAGGGACATAATGAACTTACCCCTCACTAAAACAAAAATCCCAAAGCGAAACCAAAGGGTGAAAACAAAAAGACTAGGAACCAAATTAACAACCGATATCTAGGAATGGCAATAGCATCCTGAGAAAGAAAGCTATGTGGATATGACAGTAGTAATGATTCTGCTGGAAATTAAAAGTTAAATTGTTTGATTTAATATATGAAATCTTACACATGATCATACTACAATTGAAGCAGAATATATAACGGCACAGAAACACTTGAACCATGCATAGCCTCTAAAATGAAAATAGTAGTTATATCGATATGACAGTAGTGATGATTCTGCTGGAGATTAAAAGTTGGCCGCGCATGGAGCAGCTACTTCCAGGGAGGGGGAAGATGACCAACACGATCATTGGAAATAGGGGATGGCGGCCGTTTGGGGACCTCTCTATACGGCTCCACCGTCACCAACTTGCGATGATGAACAAGATCATCAGAAGAAATTGCCTTCGAAGACGAAGAAGAACCAGAAGAAACAACTTCAGAGGCCTTCACCACGTAAACCATATGTGAAAGTAGAAGCACTCCATGGATCAAGAAGAAAATGATGAGCAAATGTGACCTGCTGCTATTCATTATTAATTGCAGCTAGCAATTAATGCTTGTTGTACAAGTTTATTAGTTTATATCTGTAACTGTGAATGGTTTATAAAACTAATGTTAATTTGATCAAGGTGAATGATTGGTTTGTCAAACAAGCATGGAATATATTATAGTCGTTGGAATCATTTTATTATTGTTTATGGTGAAGGAGGAAGCTTCCCGAAGAAAGTTTATATATATATATATATATATATATATACACATATATATAATATAGTCTCAGACAATTAGATATCGTAATCCGCTCTCCGCGTTCTTGCTTAATTTCAATTTTAATTAATTTGGAGTTTGGAAACGGGGTTCAGGCAGGTGGGGTTTCAACTTTTACGAGGATTTTCGGTTGAAAAGCAACCCCACACCCTGGAGAAACTGTTTTAAAATAATCTAGGCCAAATTATTATTATTATTATTATTATTATTATTATTATTATTATTATTATTTATTATTATTATTATTATTATTACATTATGCCCCACGAAAAAAAAAATAATTAAAAAATTATATTGGTTCAAATTTCGATAAAATAAGAAAGATGGAAAAAAGTTTTTATTAAATGATAACTCGAATGACTCCATTACTGTAAAATAGAAGTACTAAACATTAAATATCAGTAAAAAAATTATTTTTTACTAAAAATTGATGTGAGTTAATCATTTTTCAGTTTTAGTTTTACAAAGCCAATAAATTACTTCTTCATGATTGATCAGCTTCGAAAAAAGAGTAACAACATGGGAGTTTATATTATTTCATTCAAGATATTAAATCTTACTCATAATACAACAATTCAAACAGAATAATTGCAGACAAACACTTGAACCATATATATCTAGCCTTTAGAAAACGATATGCATATGACTACATATATGACAGTAATGATGCTGCTGGAAAATTTTGGCCTGCATGAGCTACTTCCGGGGAGGAGGCAGATGACCGCTACCATCATTGGGAACAGGGGTTGGAGGCCATTTTGGGGGCTCTCTATAAGGCTCCACTGTCACTAACTTGGGATGAAGAACTTGATCATCAGAAGAAGAAGCAGCAGAAACAATTTCAGCGCCCTTCACCTTGTAAACGGTATGTGAAAGTATGACTACTCCATGGATCAAGAAGAAAGTGATGAGCACAAATGATCTGGTATTCATAGCATGCAGCAGCGAACTAGCTAGCAATATTGCTTGTCAATAATTGTACAAGTACAATAATGTCAACTACAAGTTCATCCTCCAGTAGCTTATAAAAGGTTTGACATTTATGGTGATTAGTTTGTCAAACAAGCCTGGAATATGTTATAGTTGTTGGGAGCAATTTGTCATTGTTTATGAATAAGGAGGAAGCTTCCTAAAGAGAGCTTTTCTATATGGTCTCCGAATCGTGTTACGGTTTTGCTTGTTAGGTGGAGTTTTAACTTTTACGAATCTAGCAAGAATTTTAGGTTGAAAAGCAACTCACAAAGGACAAATTTGTTTTAAAATAATCTAGCCAAAAATAAAAAAATTTATCATTTTCTTTATTTATTAATTAAAAATAAGTAAAAAAAAATACACTTACTGACCTAGACAAGGGACATATTGATTGACTTTCTGAAATGTGTACGGTTCACATATATTGACTTCACACAAAAAATTGACATTTACAGTTTTTTTTTAAAAAAAAAAATACCACCGCCAGCTACTATAATATCAAACTGACCTTTTAACTTTATTTTTGAACTTGCGATAAAGACCACAATTCTAAACAAAATCGTATATCATTTATTTTAACTTTGATCATATTTGAAAAACAGTAATATTTTGCGAGTTGACATTGTAGAATTAATCATCAAAAACAAATTATAACTATATATTGCAGTTGGAAATAAAATCAGAAAATCCAAGTTTTACAGTAATCACGCACGATCAAATTGTTCGTAGGCCGAGCTCGTAAGATGGATATCACGGTCGGAGATCTAGAAATTGGCCGATTGCTAACAATCACCAAGATTTGATCATCATACACATATTAATTAAATATCACATTGAAAGGAAAGGTTGTTCCAATTGTTTATATAACATCTATTGATGAACATGTTATTGATGAAATAATAATCCGATGAGCATACAAGCTAGGAAAGAAGAATATCCCCATACAAACTCCAAATAAATTATTCTATTAATCAACAAAAGAATGGAGCACATGAATATATATATATATATGGTAGCACTCTAGCTAGCTCCGATTACGGAGCAGCATGCATTTAATCGACGATGGCCATATATTAGTCTGCCGGAGGAGGGGAAGTTTTGAAGGAACTGGCCTTGGGCCAGGGGAAAGGCCGCCCCGTACCATATACCCCCTTAAGAAGCAAGTTATTCATCAAGATGATCAAAAGTAAATAAAAATGAATATGAACCCGTAAGTGCTTGTTCTGTCTTATGGGATATATTACAAGGTCCACATGACCTTTGACATGTATATGATAAACTGGCTATATTATAATAATATGCATGGCGGTCAAATTTTTGGTTAGTTGTAATACTTGTTCAACCAAACTGTATAGAGTGAAAGGTACAAGAAAGATTGTGTTTGTTATAGAGAGACTTTTGAGAGAAAGAAGGTGGTGATTTGTAGCCCTTAAAGTCAAAGAGCAAGTGAAAATGAGATTTCATTAATTAGCTTATGTATATAGACCAAGTAAAAGTTATTGATTAATTTGGTGAATAAAAGAATATATATATATATATATAAATATATATAATACTTGTCGGTCATGAATTAATTGTCATCTTTATTGTAATCTTTTTACTAGCTAATTACCATTAATTTCTTCAAAATACTTGACAAGTAAACAAGAGTCGAGAGTGACGATGAAAATATTTTAAACTTTGAACAATTTTTTTTTTTTATGTTTTTCTTGTTCATTTGCTTCGGAGTAATGTTTTAATTTGGTTGAGGGGTAAGGCTCATTTCTTCCTTTCCAGCTAGGGTGTTTGTTGTTGAATTTTTTTTTTTCTCTTTTTTCATTGAAATACATTAATTTTTTCGGTTTCTTGAGGGTCGGTTATAAAATTAAAAATTAAAAAAAAAAACATTTCTGATATTGTGATGCTGAGGATACATAAAATATTAATATTGCTGGGTAAAGTTGGTGCGGCGGCAGCGGCTGCTGTGGTTCCGCAGGAGGATTTATATATATCTCCATAAAGAGAGAATTGAACGGCCTCCTCGTGTCTTACTTTTAATTTGAAATGAATGTTTTCAATATTATTAATACTAAAGGAGATAATTAGCATTGTTTTTAAATGAAAAAGTTGCTAATTAATCCAAAAGCACTTCAGTATTATTTAATTTAAGAAAAGAAATTTAAAACAAATTTCCTAAAAGGACTTGAGGATATATATTTTTGAACGCATGGAATGAAATTTGGGTTGTTGGGAGGCTCTGATTTGACACTGAAGAAGAAATTCTTCATATATGCTCTCTATAGTTCTAATTCTTGCATGGGTTGTTGCTTGTTCATGGATTCACATCACGTGTTACCATCAACCATCATTCCAAAATTTGACTTTACTTTCTGTAATACGCACCCTCAATTAATTAATTAATTCCGTTGCTTTATTAATCAATATAATTAATTACTTTGTTCCATTTATATACATGATAATCACTGTGCATACTAATTTTCTGACACCCAAAATTCAATCAATTAAATTAAGGTAATTAATTAGGTTTTGGAATAAAAATATATCATCATATATACGATATGAGAGCGGATCGAGTTATTATAAATCATATTAAACCTGAACCTGCATCACAATCAACAGGCTAATTGTGAAGAGTTATTATACTCTAGTAGTGATTTAAAAGCATAAAAAATAAAATAAAACAACTTCTAACTAAATTCAAATGAAACGAATATAAAATATCATAATATATGGAAGTGGGTAGTTAGAAATTCTTTATAACTTGCTTTTGCATTTTTCATCTACCTTTCTCGTGCAAATTTAATGATTGTGTTACAGTAGCTAGGACTCATCATCATGATATTAATTTGCGTTGGAGATTTTATATGTATGTATGTATGTATGTATGTATGTATGTATGTCTGTATGCCTTTTCCTTTATCTATGCATATGCAGCTACCTACCTACTGCATCCTTCGTGCACCACCAATGGCCCATAATTAACTTTGAATTTTGATTACAGGATGAATTATCTTATTATTTCTTATAATTTTTTTTTAATATTTCATAATTTTTTTAAATTTTAATTTTTTTCTTTAACATTTTAAATATTTTTTATTATATGATTTTATAAATTAATTAAACTGAAAAATAAAATAAAATAAAATAAAATAAATTAAAGAGTAACGAAATATTAAAAAAATATAAAAAATAATGAAGTATTTACTGAAAAAATAAAAAATAATAAAGATTCTCTGTTTGATTAATTAATATCTCCTCACCCAAATATCTAGACAGATATACTTAGAATTAACTTTATATATATACATATTTTCTGTTAATTCGGATTTTGGCATTGAATTTTCTCGGAGAAAATTTAAGCTATCAAGGAAAATAAATTTGTTCTTCTTGTTGGGATTGAAATTGAATGAAGAGGGTAATTCTGAATTTCTTATTTGGGTAGTAGCGGAGGGAGGGACGAGGGAGTCCATTTGCAATCATGACAGTGCAATCCAATGCCTAAGTTTTGTTCAGACAAAAGGATTTTGTTTACGGTTGTGTTGTCGGTTAGTTATTCTTACAAGAATCTATCCATCATCCATCTACGTCTATCCCACCCACTACCTATAATTTTTTTTATTTTTCACTTGGAAATTACCCAAAATGGCAGTAAATTTAGTAACCCATGTTCTGCAATTTTTCCAAAAATGGTAAGTTTCAAAGCTGTTCTTCTTCCTATTAGCTATTAGGGGAAGGTTAAATGAATTTTTAAATTCAAATTGAGTTGGTGAATGGAATAACGCCACATATGTACAACTTATTTACCTAAAAAGCATTTTAGGTACTTCGCAAATCACACAACATTGTGTTTCTTGTTTTGTCTTGCTTATCATTACTTATTTTGTTTAAACACTTTAGAAATATATGGACCAAAGGAAAGTTGATGACTTGAGATTTTTCTTTTAATTTTTTCAGAACTTTATTTCAAACTCTACTTTATTTTTTTACTTAATTCATAGTTGATATGTATATATTAATTATAAATGTATCATGAAAATATATTTGTATATTAGTTATCAATCACCGCTTGTATTTATTCAAGTAAAAATTTAATACAAAAAAATAGAAAAAAATCTTAAATAAGATAGTTCCAATAGAATCATCCAATAAGATTATATAAAATATTTAAAATTTTTTAACTTGTTATATATCATGATAAATATTGTGATTGATCAAATTTAAAATAAACATGTAAATTAGAAAATTATATTAAATAAATGTATCAATAACATAATATACTTATCTTATTATAGACTTTTTCTTTTTTTGATTAAAACAAAATTGTGGTCCAATATGAATAAATCCAAGCTACTCTTATCAAGATTTTGAAGTATCAACTAATAAACATTGTGCAAATCTCCTTGATCCAAGTTAAAGATCCACAATAAATTAAACGAAAGGGACAAGGGTTATAGGAAAACCAAATGAATCAATTAATGGAAATGGATTATAATTGATTAATTTTGAAACAAAAAGACAAAAATATCATTGTAATTTGGTTTAATGAAAAATCTAGAAAGTTATGGAGTTTTGTGTGGGCATAACTCATAAAACTCCTCCTTCTCCTTCTTCTTCTACTATGCCCCCTTCCAACCTTTTTGCTGGTCCACTAAGCATCCCCACTTACCCACCCATCTCTTCTAATTTACATATTATCACCTCATTCTCATTCAAATTGTTTTAGAGGGCTTTTTTTTTTTTTCTTTCAAAACACTTCACAAACCACCATCATTCAAAATTTTAACTTATATGTAGCAAACTAATCGATCATAATTGTCAAATATTAAATAATTATAACATAATTTATTTAAATTAAATAACTCTTGAATCGTATCTAACTATTAAAAATGTATCAATATGTCAATATAAAAATAATATCATAGTTTATATAACAAAAGAAAAAGATATTAACTAAATTTATAAAAATCACGTTTAAAATTTAAGCGACAATTAGTACTATTATTATTGACAAATAACAATCATAAGTGTTAAATACATTGGTTTAATTCAAAATATATATAATCAAATGTTAGGTTAATTTTCATTAACATTAACATTAACATGGTATAAAAGCTTTTTTATTTTTCATTTAACAATTCTTCTTTTATTTTTTTCTAATAATTATTTGTAAGGATGCTCATTTAGTAAGATATTATTACATTATTTTGAAATTAAAAAAATTAAAATATAATTTTTCCCAAATAAGTAATAATTATTTGTATGTAACAGCCGTTAAAAAATCTTTTTATCGAAAGATTCCAGGAAAATTTACCCCATCTCTCCCATCCTTTAAAGGTCAGCTCCTCAACTCCGCACACCCAAATCAAATATTCTCTCTCTCTCTCTCCGCCTTTGATCGAGAAGAATTTTCAACCCTTTTTTTTTTTTTATTCTCTTTAATCAATCTCGTCTCCTCTCCTCTCCTTACCGAAACCCAATATTTCAAATTTGAGAAATTTCTCTTGTTACACCACGGTCTTTAAAACGACGCCCTTTCCTTCACAAAACGACACCTCCCACTTGAACAACCCCCATTCTTGTTTCGTCTCTCGATCAATCCATGTTATTCTCTCATTCTCCTCCTCCGTCTGCTCTTTCTCCTTCTAAATCAGTCAATCCTATCCAATTTCACAGTTGACTCTTTTCTTAGGTCAAATATTTTATAATCTGAACAGGAAAACTAACAAATGGAGCAAGCTGTCCTCGACGATATAATCAATCGGTTATTGGAGGTTCGTGGTCGACCCGGAAAGCAGGTACAGTTATCTGAATCGGAGATCCGGCAGCTCTGTGTCGTTTCTAGAGAGATCTTCTTGAAACAGCCTAATTTGTTGGAGCTCGAAGCACCAATCAAGATTTGTGGTAACATTTTATGGTTTTTTTTTGAGCATTTTGTGTTTTGGGTGTTGTTTTGTCGCTTCATTTTGGAGTTCTGTAAATTACATATGTTGTTATTTTTTTGACCTTTTGAGTATTTCTTTTTGCTGGGTCTTGTTTTATTGCTTACTTTGTGGTTGTTTTGGTACCACGCTGATATATTTGATGAACACGTTAGGATGCTTGGTTGTATCTTATATATATATATATATATATTTTTAGCAAAACCCACCTTTTGTGTTAATTTTTTTTTCGGAGTAATTTTGTACTGGGCATGGTAGTAATGGTCGATTCGATGTTGAGTTTTCTAAGTGAACCATGACGATGTTCAATTAGTAGCTTGTTTTTTCCCCTTTCTGTTTATTATTTTGTTTGTTTGTGTTTTATGAATGATTTTATTGGTTACCGTGGATTATTATTCGCATTGTAAATGAAGGTCTGTTATGGTGACCATCGCTTGTTTGATCTTCATTTTAGTTTATTGGCATATTGCGTTTGATTTGGTTAACTTGATTGTTCTTAGCTAGCTTAGCTAACCAAAGAATGTGCTTGCTTGTTTTTCTTTTCCGAATTTTGCAGGGTAGTTTGTGTTTGTAGTCATTTGTCCCTTGGGGTTAATGTTAATGTTAATAACTTATGTTGGCATTACAACAAGCCTTTTAGAAATCTGATGTTTCATTGCTTTTTTTTTTTCTTTGATTTGTGGTTCTTGTCACTATATTACTTACTTTTGAGGGCAATGTACAAACGGTTTCTTTTTACGAACTCATCAAGAAAGGTTTGCACGCTAACAGGAGATTTTCTTTTCTGGGATGGGGTTTTGGAATTTTAAATCATCTTTGTGAAGTCTTGAAATGCAAGTTTATTTTGGATGACCAGATATTACAGTGCTTGATGTGAACACCAGGTCTTAGTTCCAGTTTTGTTGTGGGAGAGGTTTAGCTGCTTAATGTGGAATGTTTTAGTTGAATTTGTGATGGAATAATTGGTGTGATGAACCCTGTAAGTTGTGTGGTTCTTTTCTTTAATTGGTTTTTCCTTTTTGATTTCTTTGCAATGGATGATTTTCATTAAAGCTATTGGAATAAATTCATTTCATTGTATGAACTTCTTTTATATTGTATAAAGTTGTGATGCTGTAGATTAAGCGTTTTTATTGGGATTGCTTCGCATTGACTCAGTGAATCTATGTTTCTTTATGGATGAAGTTATGTGGTATGCCATAGTTAAGTGGATTTTATTATAAACTCTGATCCTTTCAACATTTTGTGTTTGAATTCATTAGCAAATATTAATTACTCTAAAATGTAGTAAAACAAAAGAATTTCTATATATAGTGGCTTACAATACATTTACTTCTCAATGAATCTCATTGATGGTGATGGATTGAATTGCTTAGTTCAGATTGTGTTGTGTACACATGCTGAGCTCATGATTACTATTTCATCACATTTGCCGTTTAACATAGACTGTTATAGCTTTTTTATAGCAGTACCATTCATTCATTGGACTGAGTGTATCATTTTGCATGTACTGGTTATTCCTCCCCTGGTTCCAGCTTTTCTTGTTTAACCTTTTTCTCTCTCTTTTCTTCCTTTGCTTTGGGGAGCCAGGTGGATCTGTGAGGGAATTTGATGCATTCAAGGAAAATGATATTGTTGCGATGTGATTTCAAATTTTTATAATTAGAAGTATCCAACACATGTTGAGGCTTACGTGATTAGAAGACTGTTCATTAGGTAGTCCCGGGTTTTATCAGTTTGTTATTTGGATCATAAGTTCACAAGTTATGACTGTTTCTCTCTGTTCTTTAATTTGAGCATAGTCTCTTGGAATGAGAAAGTTGCTCATGTGCCTTGTGAAATCTAGTTCATATTTTATGTTTTGGCCAGGGAGTTTCCTTGTTCATATTTTTCTTTGTTAATATGAGTGAGCGTAATCAAGATCTATTCTTGGACTTGTTAGTCGTGAATTAGGGAAGGCTGAGATAATTTGTTTCTTGTCGATGGTTTGAATGCCTCTATGCTCTCTGTCTATCTAATTCTTAACGTCTTGGTGCTTAAATCAATCTTCTTTTTAAACTTTTGTTCATTAGAATTAAAATTATAACACTGGCCCTTTCTTATCAATTCAAACTTTTGAGATTGTTACCACCTTAACGTGGTAGTAGAATTACTTGACCAAGAGATTTAGTTCTCCATTAAATGATGACAAAGAGCAAGTTAGGCTTCAGTTTATGTGTATTAAATTTGGCCATTTACAGGAGGAACCTCAAGTATTTGGGATTAATGTTGTCTCAACAATGTGCACTGCTGGTTTTCTAGATTACCCATTGGGTTACCAGTACGTATTTCAAGACCTATTTATTCCTTGATCGCTACAAACCTACTGTCATTTCTTCTTTATATTCTTGTACATCAGCTTCAAAATCTAAAGAAACCTAAGCCATGTTTTATGAGGGATGGGTATGTCTTGTTTTGAATTTTGCTGTTATTGTGTCTTTGGTTGTCTTGAGATGTGCTGTACACTTATTCCTTGCATTTTTTATCCCTCACTTGATTCTGTGGTGATTTTCTAATTTTTGGTGTACACCCATTAATTTCTGTTTATTCTTAATCCATAGGAATTTTTTTCTCCTCACCTCTCTTGTCTTTTGAGTTGCTTCAATGTAGGGAGGTCCTGAGTCTGTTAGTACTGATATTGACACATAGCGTATTCTCAGATGGATGAACTGCAATATGTATTCAACGTAGCTCTGGATAAGAGCATACAAGTGAAATTAAAGTTAAATAAGGCTGCTAACACCCCTCCCTGCCTCTTTCTTCTTGCTTTTGATTTCTTGCAGCCTCAAGAGTTACGTGCGTGGGTGATGAGATCGGGGTTTTGTATTTGCTGTTAATGATTTATCTAGAGACTTGACATTTTCCATGGTGTGAGAGGAGCTGGTGGTTCTTAACGAGACTATGAGTGATTGTTGAATTCGGTTTTCTATTCTTTAGAGTGTTCTGCAGGTGGACTCAGAATGACATTCCGATATTTTAACAGTATAATGGCTACAGCTGGCTGCTTTTTGTTTGGATTGTTGTAAAGTGTAGCTCATTTACTTTATTGGTTGTAGTGATGTGCTTGAAAGAGATGAAGAGAATGCATTGTCAGGCGAGTGCTGGTGCTTAGTTTAGGCTTTCAGTTCATTAGAGAGCTTTTATTGGAATATGGTTACTACGAAACTTATGGATTCATTTTTGCATCTTTACATTGAGATTGATGTAGTTTTCTATTTTTCTCCTTTTGGAGCTTTGGAATATTTGTTGTGAATTTGCTTTTTCAATATTACCACCCAGGCTTTAGCTCAACTGGTGAGTATGTGGATGAAAAACCATAGTAGGTTTTAATATTCACATCTTCAATTAGTGTTGTGGTGGTTGAAGTGCTTAATGTGTTGTTGTTTGTTGTTTGCTATACCATATATATAGATTTGTAAATGTTCTATACGTGGTACTATTTTTGGCTTTATACTAATTGGGTACTATATAATTTATTTACCTAGTATGTCAATAATACACATTCTTATCAGTTGATTAGTGATGTCCATGGGAAAACATCATTGAGAACATTTAGATGAAAGTTTTCTCCCCATTGATCATGATAAATTATATCTGTTTTTGAAACGCAGGGGACATTCACGGTCAGTATTCTGATCTCTTGAGGCTTTTTGAGTATGGTGGGTTACCTCCAAGAGCCAACTACTTATTTTTAGGGGATTATGTGGATCGAGGCAAGCAAAGTCTGGAGACGATATGTCTTCTTCTAGCATATAAAATAAAATATCCTGAAAATTTTTTCCTCTTGAGAGGAAACCATGAATGCGCTTCCATAAACCGTATATATGGTTTTTATGATGAGTGTAAGAGAAGATTTAATGTTAGGCTATGGAAGACATTCACAGATTGTTTTAACTGTCTACCTGTGGCAGCTCTAATTGATGAGAAGATTCTGTGCATGCATGGGGGCCTTTCTCCTGACCTTCAAAATTTGGATCAAATTAGAAATTTACAACGCCCAACTGATGTACCAGACACAGGTTTGCTCTGTGATCTTCTCTGGTCAGATCCCAGTAAAGATGTTCAAGGTTGGGGTATGAATGATAGGGGAGTTTCATTTACTTTTGGTCCTGACAAAGTAACGGAGTTTCTGGAGAAGCATGACCTGGATCTCATTTGTCGTGCTCACCAGGTTTTGCCTGTCATAGCTGTTCCTTTTATTTCCCATAGTTTTCAAGTTGGGTTCATATCCTCTCCAGTATACCATCAGGAGCCATGAACATTTCCAGTGGGGAGTATTTAGATATTTTGTGAGTGCTATAGGCCTATCACTCCTTTTATTTTTTAAAAAATTAAAAATAAAAATGGTCTCCAAATAAGCTTTGCACACTCCTATAAAATGTCTAAGCTCCTCTGCTTTGTAACTGTGGCTTTGGATCTGGTTGCTTTGGGGGCACTCATTGGTCCATTCTGTTCAGTGCTTTGGGTTAACTGAGAGGATATGATTCCTTTATGGTTTTAGTGCATATGTTGCTAATAATATTCTTTTTAATATTATATTATTTGCAGGTTGTAGAGGATGGATATGAGTTCTTTGCCAACCGACAGCTTGTAACTATATTTTCAGCACCTAATTATTGTGGGGAGTTTGATAATGCTGGCGCCATGATGAGTGTTGATGAGACGTTAATGTGCTCTTTCCAAATTTTGAAGCCTGCAGATAAGAAGTCGAAGTTCGGTTTTGGAAGCACAGCCACTGCTAAGCCTTCAACCGGTGCCAATAATATCTTTGGGAGCACAACTACAGCCAAGCCTGGAAGCACACCAGCAGGAGTCAAGGTAGATGCAGGCTTTTCTTTCCAAGACATGATTTCTCACCACCTATAATGGAAGACTCATGGGCATTGAATTGTATTTTCCCTAAGAATATGTTTCATATTGTGATTTAATGGGCTTTTCTGGTTTTCAGTCTGCATTGGAAAGGCTCACTCGCCTGGCCTCCCAAATGCATAGTCTTTGGTTTCAAAGCATTAAGTAACCTAGAAATTTCTAATTATTCTCGTACCAAAACACTCTTAACAAAATTCAAAAACACTTGGATTTTCATTTTTCTTTTTGATTTTTCTCATTTCCCTGGGCATAGTATTTCATCAGACACCTGATTATAGTATTTGCTGCAAATAGTTTTGTCACAACTGGAAGATTATGCCTGACTAGGTATTACGTTGGCTCATCATTTGTTCATATAATTTATGGGCGACATCTCTGAAAAGACTTGTAATTGAGTATCATTGGGATTATTGGCTGCATATATGCATGCCTTATTACATCTTTTGCTAACTCTGGTAATTTTTTGGCCTTGCAGTCCTTCCTTGGTGCAAAGGTATGACATACGGTTTCCTGGATATAGAGGCCAAATTTGAGTGGGTTAGCGCACGTGGGGAAGCTTCCATTACTAAAGTAATATTCAGGTCTTTTTTATTTTATATAATATTCTGAATTGTAAAAATTGCAGGAGAGAGGATAAAGAAAGTGGTCAGAAACTAATGCAAAAAAATTATTTCTTCTGATATAGAGTTGGTTTGAAGATAGAAGGTTGTCAGTTCCTTCTCTTCTTCATTGTACACTAGTGTGTGTTTACTATTACACCTAATATTCCTCAAATCTCTGTTCAGAGACAACCAAAACGGATGTGGTAACATCTGATCTGTTATTATGCTAGCTTCCTTCATTCTTGAAAACCTTATCTACTTCATTCTATCATGAAAAATGATGATTTAGTCAGGGGTTGTTTTTGGCCTGGCTGAAAGAGCTTTTCCATTTTTGTAATGTTCAGCTTGATGAATAGGCAAAAGCTCTTTTGGGGATTTAAGAAAGAGCACAGCCTTTGGTTTGTTGACGTGAGGGAGGTTTGTGCTTGGAAGCACTTTGTATGGGACCAAAACGTCCTGAAACTATTTTATCTGATGATAGAGAATAGTTTAAAACACTTGGAAACTCAAAAAATTTCTCTTTAGGCACGAGTTATTTGAAAATTCCTTGGACGGCTATATAATCCGATTGGTTACTACATTGTTTATACAAAACCAAACCAGACTGACCGGCTGTTTTGTCTGTTAACGTTTTTCATTGAACGAAATACAAAGAATTCTAATAAACGTTTTGTGAAAACAAAAAGTCATTAGGGGAAGAATTTTTATTTCAAAACATTGTGGAGTTAAATTATTTAAAGAGAATTTTTAATTTTATAAATATCTGTATGCGAATTCTATAACAAAAGGAGGCAGGGTTTAACTGTGATGGCTATGGTTATTGTCTTCGTTTGGACTTCCAAGAGGTGGTGGGGATAACTGCAAGCGTTTTTCTTTCTTTTCTCCTTTTTAATACTGTCCATTAGTTATTTCGTTTAATCATGTTTAATTGAGAGATAATTCTAGAAGATGGGATTTTAATTAACTGTTACAATACAATAAAATAGAATACAATATATAATATTACCCAATGCTACATGTAACATGCTCCCCATTCTACAATAATATTATTCAATGCTACATGTACGCATGCTCAGCTCCCCACTATTATTTGAAGAATCTTGGACCGGTTGAGACACATAATATTATTGTTTTCCAACGTTTTCCTTGTTTGATTAAGCAATTAAATATAATTTATTTGTACTCAAATGGGGACTGAACTTTGGAGCAGCATTTATAAGGTGTAAAATGTTAAGATGACATGAGACATAGTAATTGTTAATGAACGAAAAATTAAAATTTAATTAATTATTATTTCTGTTGATATCATATTTTATCACTTAATATTAACCAATAAATTTATTTGTACGTGGAGAAAAACCTATTTTTTCTCTTTTTTTTTTTCATATATTCATTGATTCATTACATTATTTGAAAAAAAAATTAGTTCAAGTGAAATTCTAATTGAAAATAATTTAGGATTTAGTAGAATTCTAATTAAAAATAATTCAATATTCTAATTTACTTATAACTCATCTTAAATATGACTTCTCCTAAAAGACTATTCATTAAATTTTACTTAAATAAAAAATATTGATTAAGGTTCTATGAATTTAAACCTTTACTCTTTATCTTTTGGGTCTTTATTTTTTAATATAAATCTAATAACTATCTTATTGGGATAATATATAGATAAAAATTCAACTTAATTTTACATGTTAGAAAAATGGTCCAACAGTAAATCTCCTAATTTCAAAAGTAATATAGTTATTATTTGAAATTAATGAAGAGCTTGAAAACCCAATATTTTTTTACTGAATTCTTTAGAATTACTTACTCTCTTTAATATAATAATTTCAAATAAAGTAGTTAACATTTTATTATTCGAGGAATGACAAAGGGCAGATTTTAATTAAAGAAGTCTTGATTAACATAATATGATGGGTACATTTTGAATTCCTAAATAATTTACTCGCAACTCTTGACCTTCTTAGTTTCCAACAAGTCATAAAAAGATAAATAACTTTTTATCGGCAGAGAGTGAGATCAGACAATGAGGTTGAGAGGTGCTAAGTTCAAGGTTCTTACTTCCTTTTTTAATGAAGGTTCTTCCTTATATAGTATTACTTGCAAACTTGAACTTCATTTATTTTTGCTTCTAATTTGGAGTTTGTCTATGTTGTTGTTGTTCATTATCATTTTTTTGTTATGCATTTCTTTGCTTAGATGTTAGGGTATTTCATTGTAGTTTTTTCTTTCAATCAAAATAGCGATGTTACTTAAGTTTATAACTTTTAAAATTATATTTATTCTTCTTATACTTTATTTAGAAATAATAAGCTATGATCTCTTCTTTTTTTTTTTTGATAATTAAAAAAATTCTTTATAAAAACTAATTTTACTCTTTTAGTGCTATTATGTTAATACACAAAGCGAATTTATAAACAAAGAATAAAAAAAAATATGATGATAACTCAAATTATTTTAACATTATAATAAATTTAAAATCATAATATTTATAATTCAACGCATAAAGTGTATTGTTCTTGAAAACTAATAAATTATAAATTTTTTGGGCTATATTATAGATAGTTAAAAATTATTAGAATATTATAAGAATTAATTTAATAAGTCATCACGGTCATTATCTAATATCAACCAGTAAATTTATTTGTATATGAAAAAAAGACTCTTTTCTTCTATTTTTTTTCTTTCCTTTATATACTTGTTGATTCGTTAAATTATTTGAAAAATAATTAGTTTAAGTGGAATTCTAATAGGAGATAATTTAGAATTTAGTGAAATTTTAATTAAAGATAATTTAGTATTCTAGTTTACTTATAATTCAGATGAAATATGACTTTTTTCAAAAAACTATTCATTAAATTTGACCAAAATAAAAAAATATTGATTAAGCTTTTATGAATTTGGACCTTTACTCTTTATTTTTTAAGCCTTTATTCTTTAATATAGATGTAATAGCTATTTTATTAAGTTAATGTGTAGGTAAAAAATTAACTTAATTTTACATATTAGAAAAATTGTCCAACAATCTCTTTTCATCTTTTTTTTTTTTTTTTAATACATAATACTGTTGGTGAAAGGCAAGGCAAGGCAAGAAAGAAGAAAAAATTGGATCAGACTTAATTAATAAAGTGTTGTAAAGAAGGAAAGACAATTTTGGAGGCGTAAATGATGTCTCAGGAAGGAGAGGCATGATTTTTGTTATTAGGAACTAGTGTAGTGTGGTGTAGTGTGGTGGTCAAAAATAAAGAGGGCAAACAACAACAAAGTCACATGGAATATAATTGGATAGCTCATAGCATAGCAAAGTTGAATATTATTATTATTATTATTATTGTTGTTGGTATTTGCAATTGCCAATTGCAAAGTCAAATTCAATGTAAAATCAAATAAAAATAAAATAAAAATATTAGATAACTTATCAAATGCATAATAAATAATATAATATTATTCTGAAGCAATGTTCCAACTACATTTTGCCCTCAAAGCTACGGCTTCCACAGCCAGCCAAACACAAAGGAGGAAAAGAAACGTAAATTCAACATTTTTTTTTTCCCCACAAGTCAAGTCAAATAAAAGAAATAATTGGAAATGCTTGCTTTCACTTGAAAACTTGGACTAATTGTCTACAAAAAATTTGTTATCCAATGAATAGGATACACATATATATATAACTGCTTTAAAATATATTTGCAACAAGAAGCATCTTTTAGTTATTTTTACTATAACATATATATATATATATATATTTGTGTTGTGAGGCCCATTGAACCGAATATTGGCTCGATCATGATTTGCAGTGTCGGAAACCAGAAACCTAAACCTAATAATTTGGCTGTAATTTTAACATATATATATAATGACATAAGAAATTGCCCTGCAAACACAACACGTTTGTACCTCCTTAATTTCAATTTCTGTGTGCTGTTGGCCATGCCCTCAAGAACATCATATTTGACGCACGTGTAAATATTTGCAGCATTTTTTTTTTTAAATTTTTTCTTTTTGCAAGCATCGATGATCAATCCTAATTCCTAGCTGGGAAAAAAGTAGGCAGTAGTGGATCGCGTTAATTGCAAAGGAATATATAATTATTATTATTATTAGTCAAAAAGCAAGCGCGCATGCATGCGTTACAAATTGTAAGAGTGTAAAAGCTTAATTTCACTCCGAGATTTCGGTTTCAACATGATATGATATGATGTGTTATGCATGGTACGAAAACATGTACTACTTATTTCACTCCAAATTTAATTTCATTATATTATAATATAATCCATCGGATCATATATCTTTTTATATTTTTGTCGTGGTTTAAGTAATTAATTAATTTACCAAGCCTTCTTTAACTTCATTCTCGAAAAAATTTCTTTGTATAATATAATATATGTATATAATAGTTATCTTTATCTTCAATAAATTAAAATGAGTTTCATGTGAAATAAAAGGCCAAGCAGGTCGGCTAGCATTACACCAAGAAGATACTTATTCTACTTTAAACCCAAAAAGTTAAAAAAAAAGAAAATTAATTAAGACCCCACCCCATATATATTCTAGAAGATGGATATATCAATGCGCCATTTTTTTTTCTCTTTTTTAAAATTTAAATACAATATATATTATTCAATAATCAAATTTAACTGATCAAAAGCCAATTAATTTTAACTTAAATATTTTCAATATATTGATCGTGTATTAAAAACTTGTTTTTACTTTTAATTAATAACTTTTTAAGCAACGGAATCTGGTTTAAAATTAAAATAATTAAAAACTATAATAATTACGAACCTAATGATATTTATATAATTAATTTAATACCCATCAAACATGGTCCCGGATTTTAATAGGAGGGAGACGGACAGAGAGACAAACAATAATCACTTTGCAATTTGAAGATTGTTTCCAAACAGAACTTTAGTTTTACTTTTGGACTTTCTTTTTGTCCTCCAATTAAATTCAGTTGCCTATATATATATATATATATATATATAAAAATTGCACACCAACACCAAGATTTATTTATATGTATATAACACTTATCAATATCAATATGTATTTGGTCAAAGCCATGATCTGTTGTTCTACAGATCTGCCTAACCTTGCGAATCGAACCAATATTATTACTTTACCCATAAGCACTTTTGTATTTGAAATATATATATATATATATATTTACTTATTTTTAAAGAAATAATTAAATTTATTGTATCAGCTGTAAGATGAACAATTAAATTCCTCCTACTTTTTGAAACTCGAAGTATAACAAAATGAAATTTAAATTAAAACTTTAAACATTATTCTGGGATTTTTGTATTTTAACAATTGAAGTTTCTAGATTAATATATATATATATATATATGTATATGTAAAGTTATTCTACACGCATTATAATATTTAAATGTTGATTGATTTTATTCAGTATTCTAAAAACTTTGAAGCTAAGCTAAGTTGATACTTCCACCAAAAATTATTCAATGAAATTATAGGCATCCATTAAGTCCAAAACGGTATGAACTAAAGCATATACTTTATTGTGGGTTATTAATTCAACATTAGTTTTTTTAATAGATTCCAAAGCAAATCTTCACTCTTTTAAAAATAGTACTAAAATCAATATATTTCTTTGAAGAGAGAGAGAAATTGATTACTCATATATATATATATATATATATTTATGAGATTCTCTTGAAAATATTAAAAAATTCAAAAGAACGAAAAAGAAGAAGTACAGCTCAGTCCTTGGTTGCAGAGCATCACGTGATAGTTGATTGATTCTCTGTATTTTTCTTTATTTTATTAGGATGAATTTTACACCAAACAAACGGAAATAGGGTTCAAGTCTTCTAGAATCATCATAATATAAGCAGGTAAAGCGGTCCAAGTTCAAATAAGTGCTTCTTTTTTAGACGAGAAGTGCTTTTGGTTATTTGGGTTCTTAATTTTATCCAATAAAAAAAAAAATGGATGAGAAATCTGCGCAGCACATGGGTAAGACCTAATTTTGCAGTTGGCACATGAGGTAGTTAAAGCATTTGATTCAAGACACTGGGGTCCATAGCCTTATAATATTAATTTTCTTTCAAAATAAATAAATAAATAAATAAATATATAATTCTACAATTAATTAGTTCAACCACCGAGAAACTAACTTAAAAAATGAATAAAAAAGGATAGTTCAAACTTGAAACTCTAATTTAATTATATAACCAATCACTTCTCGATTTTGAATTGACATTTGATTATCTTTGAAGCTAAAGCTGAAAGACACATAAATTACTGATAAAAATTCTGAAAAAGATTTCTTTTATTACATGACATTATTGAGTTCGTTTTGGTTAAGGATTCCATTGAAGGCTTATCTTCTATTTCTGTTCTTCAGATCTAACAGGTTATGTCTGAACTATAAACTCTTAAAAGTGCGAGGATTGCTTGAGCTGCAAGCTTAGATAACTTATCAAAGTTGATCTCATCTCAAAATCGTATGACTTGTTGATCTGGTTTTCCACAGATGTAATCAAACTTCCAGTCTCACTCATTAATCTAAGCCCATTTACATTTGCTTGAGCTGCAAGCTTACATTCAACTCTCTCGGATTTCTGCTATTTACATTTCCCTATAAATATTTTAATACCATTAAGTGTTCAATCCAAGATTTAAAACTTGTAACACTCGCCGACTTCATTGAATGACACACGTTAAATGAGCCCTGAAACGACGAACGTCGAAACTTAATTAAAAGTTAAAAAGCACTGCCTCGACAGTAAGCAAAGTGATTTTGAGGCTCTGAAAAGCGCTTCTAACACTCTAAGATGCACTCACAAGCACACCCTAATTGTATTAGTGGTGGTGGGGAAACGCCGTTAAAGTCAAATATTGCACAGAGACTAGTCGGCGTAATAAGCAGTACATTCTAGTCCAATTCTTAACCCCTTCAACAAGAAAAGATGGGCATATTTTTTCAAGCTGTAAAGTCAGCAAAATTGGTTTATACCCAGAGCATATTCCACGCACAACTCCACCAGAAAAATTGGGAAACTTGGTGAGAGAACGTGGCAAATGGCTTACATCAAGTTATGTGCAAATTCAGATTTTCAATTTGAAATAAGAAAATCAGATTCCAAAATCAAATATCGTGAAGTAAGAGATGGCTTATATTTAAGGATATGCTATATGCTATCCCACCAAAAGATGTACAAATTCAGTCTAAAGACTCTGATTATTCATTCACATTCTAAGCAAAGCTTGATACGATTATATAAAAGTACATTACATTACATTACAAGTAGTGACAACAGTACAAACTTTCTCTAGCTCTCTCTCACTTCCTTCTAACTTTCCTGGAAAATGAAAGTAAAGGCGGGGAAAAAGACTGGGAAACTCGTCCTTTTTATCTATCTACAAGCTCTCGGATTCTCTTCAAAAGAGAAAACAAAAAACAGAAAACAAAAAAAAAAAAAAAGACAAAAAAACAAAAACAAACTACTTTTTAGTGCTTTGCAGCGGACCCATGTGAGCTCTCTCTCTTGAACTGCTATTTCTCCCTTGCAATCTGGTGTCAGAGAACTGCAATTTCTGGAACCATCCATCAGAGAGTTTTGTCTTGTAGAGAGGAAAGTGGGAAGGAATCTCTTGGGACTCTGATAGCTAGTAGGGGAAATATATACAGTACTGATAACTGATAAGTTGTGTGCCACAAAAGTTTTCTTATTTTCTTGGTTATATATATATATATATATATATATATATTTTTTGGGTTAGGTCAGATCATCATTCCATTGAAGCTGTTTCTCCTCCATTTAAGATCCAGGGGTGCCCTGCATTTCCCAATGAACAGAACAGAGTAAGCCACTGATAGAAATCAAAAATTGGTAAATCTATGAACAAATCTTCTTGAAATAGAACACAAAATTAGAACAACCAGGACCCAGAACTTTATTTTTCTGCGGACAAGATTGTCAGAGACAGAAAATGGGACCCAAAAATTGTCAAAATCTCTAACCAGTCAAAATTTAAACACAACAAAAACAATACTTACTCAGAGCCTGCTCTGCAGATAATCTCCTGGACACATCTCTACAAATTATCTTCCTCATTAAATCCTTGGCTGCTGGCGAAACTGATCTGAAAATTCTCGTGGGAAACCTCAAATTCCCCCTCAAAACAGCCTCAAAGATCTCAGCAGCCGTCTCACCGTAAAACGGCGGGATTCCAGCCAACATAGTGTACAAAACGACACCAGCACTCCAAACATCAACTTTCTCATTGTACTCTATCCCCATCAACACCTCCGGCGCCACGTAATATGGCGTACCCACCACGCCGGTGGTGGTCCTCTCCTCACCCAACCAATCAGCAGACCCAAAATCTCCGAGCTTTATCTTGTTCCTGGAATCCAAGAAAATATTTTCGGGCTTAATATCGCGATGAACAACGCCAAGCCTGTGACAATGCGCTAAAGCCGAAAGCAACTGCTTCATATAAGCAGCAGCTCGAGTTTCACAAACGGGGCTCTGCAAAATCTTGTCGTAAAGCGTTACAGGCTCGCAGAGCTCCATAACAATGGACAAAAACTCTTCATTTTCGTAGACATCGAAGATTTGGACGATGTTTGGATGAGGAGATAAAAGGGTCATGAACTTGGCTTCATTTTGTAAACACTCTTGATCTAATTGATCTGTAAGAAGAGATTTGTCGATGACTTTACATGCGAAGAAATCATTAGACGCAGGAGAGAAACAGCGAGAGATTGTGCCAAAACGACCTCGTCCGATCTCTTCACAGAGCTGGTAATTGTTCTTCAACGTCTCACACATTTTCTTTCTTTCTTTTGCTTTGCTTCTGAAGAGTATGGCGGATTCCTGATGGGTTTTGAGTGTTGTTTGGTTTTCTGTTTTCAGATTATTTGAGCAGAGTTGTTTACGGAAGTATTTCAGTTACTTTGGTTTTTTATAGACACGGAGTTCGAGCCTTTACTTCAGAGGATCGGTCGGAGGAATATTCGTTTGGTGGTGAAAGCCAGTTAAGATTCGACACGTGTTGAGCGTATACGGCTGTGATATACGGTTTCTAGAGTGTGAGTATTGTGCAGAAAATGACAAGATCGTTACCGTCCGTATGATGTGGTGAAAATTGAGTTATGGCGATGAAGAAATAGAAGAGAATTTCAATTTGAATTTTTTTTTTTGGTTGAATTTTTCTTTTCGAATAAGTAAATTAGGGTTTAACCTCTTTTATCGTGACACAAATCTGGTTGATTTTAATTTCTTCAATTAAAATATACAGTTGTTTAATTCTTACTATGACATAGGTTTTGAACTTTACTCGTTATTATTTGATTTCAAAATTATTAATAATAACAAATCGAGATCAGTTTAATTCTCTTGTAATTGATGATGATGTATCTATACATCGAAGGTCATGTATATATATATATATATATATATATATATAGTTAAATACAAATTATCATTCGTGATGAATAAAACAATATAATGTATTTTACTTTAGGTTAAAAAAATATACAATAACAAAAAGAAGTACTATATATATTATGTCTGTATATTTAATTGAGAACTAGATAGATTATGGAGTCAATATCTTGTATTTTTATTGTATCAATTATCATTTTAACGATCAACTTCTCCCATAATAGTATCTATATTACCTAATATCGTCGTAAGAGTCGTAAAGAAAAAGTAAATAAGTAAAAGAAAGATGAAGATTCAAAGAGTGCTATTTAGATAAATCAACTTATCAACAAAGAGAATATATTTTAATATAATAAACTTATTTAGAAGCATGTATCAGTTATATATGCATGATATTCTTTGATGGCTTTGTCCGCATATATGTATATAATTAAAGACAAACTTTGCTTAGCTAAATGTCATTGTCTTTTCAGTAGCTAGCTAGGCAGGCTCCACAGTAGAGTTTGGCAATTGGCACCACTCACTCTTTGACACACATATGTACATATATATATATATATATACATGTTTTGATTATGATGATCAATTCAATTGTTTAGTGGGTTGGGTCAGGTTATTTCTGCTGGCTCCGTCAACCCTTCCTAGTTAATTTCTTTGTCCATAATATCTAGAGCTTTGTTACTCAACTTTCTTTTTCATTTTTAATTTTCTTTTTTTGAATTATTCTTTTACATTTTGTATTTAGTTAGTTAATATGATAGATTAGAAACAAATAAATTTTCATATAGGGTAGATAGTTAGTTTGGGTGATAAGTGGCTAGGGTTTTCTATAACAAGAGTTTATTAGGGGGTGGTAATTTATGTTAAAATCACATGTCTAAGTTACAAATATAAATATGTAAATAATTATATATATATATATATATCAAAATCAAAGATTCTGTTATTCCCACCATCGAATTGATAAATTATATATAGGACATCAATGCAATCATTCATAGGAGAAAAAATATGGATCCTTATCCCATATGTCACATATATATCACTATACATTGAGAATATATAGTAATTAGTCAGATTAATATTTCAATCACTTCGTCATATGATTTGTGATTATATTTTTATATTCTCCTGATAAACGGTTGAACAATTAATAGAAAATCCAAAAGTGCTTTTGGCCATCCAAATGTTATTCGCAATAAAAGAGGAATGCTTCACACTAATTAATTAAATTAAATTTAAATATATACTTTTCAAATGATCTGATCGCTATATTAAAATTAATACTTATATAAATTTTTCCGGGAGGTTGAAGCCACCTGGTTCATTTATAAACATTATTAATTGTCTCTGGTCATCATTATTACTCTTACAATAATTAATCACATTAAAGATAACAATAAAGTCCTGTCACAAACTTTATATTTCAATTCTAATTAACAGCAACTGGATAGAAAACATGTTTATTATTTGCTCCACTTCCATCAGGTTTTGGAAAAAAACAAAAAAAAAAAGAAAAAAATGAAATTTCCACAAGATGGAGAGTGAAAGTGCTTCCCACTATCGCTAACTTTTTCGTAGTTTATAAATATAAACCTGGAATCTCTGGACTCTAGAGCTCTATTCATAATAATCTTTTAAAAGATTTAGATAAACGTTATAATGCTGGGTGGGTGGAACGAGTGAAGCTTATAGATACGGAGCCAAGCTTTCGGGATATGAACGTGTCAGTGAATTATATATAATAATAATAATATTATATGTACATATTGCAAGCGGATTAATAAGTGCTTTTCTGCCTTTAGGGAAAGAGAAGTGCTTTATTACAGGACAGTGGAACGTACAAAGCAAGGACATATCGTGTTTGCGTTTTGATCACTGACAGAATATGAATGAATATATGTATATATATATATATATATAGTTTATGAAATTTAAAAGGTTTTTAATTATTAGCTTATCCATGGAAAAGATAAGTTTTTCTTAATGAAATAACCCCAAAGCGCTTCTTTGAGATTCCATAATGAACTCCGTATTGAAATTAAAGCATTTATTTGATAATAATATTTCTTAGACAAATGCTTCCCTGAGAAGCAGTTATAACTTTTCTTCAACTAAAATAAACAGTGTTTCTTATTAATTAAAGAAGGACGTTCTACTTCTCCAGAAAGCAGAAGTTCCTACTTAATTCTTTTAATCTTTTAGTGTCATAACATAGACACCCAATTAAAACAAGAAAACCTCTAAATCTCTACGTTTAGAGCGTGAAGAAGCTTTATTTTTTTCTCATGTTTAATATATATATTATTAAATTATATAACGTTAAAGAAACTTACCTAATAATTAACAACGAATTAGTACCAAACATTAATCAATAATATAGATCAATCCAAAAAATTTGCAATAAACAAGTAAGAATACCACCAAGCAAAACAACTAGCTGTATCAGAATCTATGTGCTATGGGCCAATTCCGACCAGTTTTTGCAATCACAATCAATATATTAAAAGAAAAACAAGCACTTTTTCAATACATAAGATATATGCAGGGTGAGGGAATTTTTATAAGCTTGTTTAATTTGCCACATATTATATATATCTAATAATTAATTTCCTGATGCGGTCATTAATTATTATTTCTGCCAAGAGGAAATCACCAAATGTCCATCGCCATTACCACAAGTTTTGTATATGTTAGCTTTTATATATGTGTTGATGTAACTTGAGTATATATCCCCTTTCCATTATTTGAGGAAAAAAACAATGAAAACATATCAAAGCATGCATGATAGTTCCTGTTGATGACGATGATGATGTGAGAAGGATGATAATAAGAGAAGGCAAAATATTATTATTAGAATTTAAATGCTCTTGCTGTCCCTCTCACTGGAGCCATGAAACAAGAGGTTATTTCTTATTTTGGGATGTTTTTCATTCTATATTTCATTTCTTACGGTAATAATTAAGCTATCAATTAACTAAAGCTCAAGTCATGTGATTACCAATAAAGTTTATGTAATATTATTAATTTCTTCGATATATATAAATCATGCCTTTGATTACGTCCATCATATCACTGTCTGTCCAAAAGCATGCTACTTACTGTCTTATTAACAACGCATGCACTCTAACTAAGTTTGATTAGTATATAATTATATGTAAGTAGCGTAGTACTTTTATAAATGTTGTACAAATTAATACAATCGGTAGGTGAATTTGCAGTCGGTGAATTGACAATCTTTATTTTATTACTATACGACTAGGATTTGCTAGAAGTATTTTGTTTGTATAAGAATCATATGTAAAAATCTTTATTTAAATTATTAAACTACTACATACTTTAAAAACTTTTAATTATTTTAAAGAAAACTCGAGTAACGATATTTTAAATCTAGACCCCAAAAAAGAAAAACAATTAAAATCTCTGTGCTTGAAACATTAAGTTCAAGCGTTACTTTGTCTTGTCCCTTAACATTAAACATCAAAGAAACTTACCAAAACAATTAGCCAAAGATAATCCCAAAAATAAACTAATTGATAATGCATAATAGAATATATAGAATCCAAAAGTGCAATAAACAAGTGAGAATACCACTCAACTAAACAGGTGGCTAAATAATCAGAATCTGTGTGCCTTAATTTGCCAACTCCACCAGTCTGGGCGTCATATATTTAAACAAATCAACAGTACTTTTAATTTTCAATATATATATCTTATTTCTTGTGGGTGCATTGAGTCATTTTAAAAGCTTAATGTACCAGATACTATATGTATTCGTTAATTATTGATCATCATATAATATAATTAAGCAACGAATCTAAAACGAATAAGTCTGCCAAGAGGAACTCGCCAAATGTACTACGCAAGGCCACAAGTTTATACATTGATTTTATAATATTGTGTCTTGATCTAGTTTACTTGAGTATTACTCTATCAATAATCTGGGAAAAAAAATGAGAACATCAAGGTTTGATCATCATTACTGTTGCATGCAAGAAAATTCTTGTTGATGATGTGAGAAGGAAGAGCGGAGTGATTATAAAAAGTTGAATACTCTTGCCGTTACTCTCACTGCATCTGGACCCGTGAAATTAACAAGGGGGAATTTCTGTAGATTTTATTAATTGGTAGAGTAGATGTCATATATAGTAGGTTGTTATACCAATTGCTTATCAACAACACATCCACTGTAATAAGCTTGGAATAAATAATTAATTACATGCAAGTAATTAATACTTAATTTATGTGCATATAAATTAATACAAATATGGTTATTGGTGGTTTTGTTTTGATATATAATCTTACTACATATATTAACATACAATTGATCATTAAGGTTTGTAATTTAGAAGTAATTTTGATATTGTCAAACTAAAATTAATGCTTTCCAATAATTAAAAACTTTATTTTTTTTTAAATAATTAAGTTTTTATCAAGTGCATTTCTATCAATTAATAATTTGCTTTTGGTTTTGAAACAATGATGTATTCACTTACAGAAGCAAATTAAAGTGTGCCCAAACTGAAGAATTTGGAGTGCAATCATGCATTATTTCTACTTCATAAACTATAGAATTGAAATGAAATGATTAAACTAATTATTTAAGTGAAATAATTAATCTCTTTCATTTTTTCATGTACCCATTTCATAATTATTTTACTTAATTAAACCATGTCAACATGAATTGTTTTATACTAATTTCAGATATCACTGGAGGAAGGCTGTAACTATTTAATAACAATAATACCGAATATTAAATAATCGCAGTTTGATCTGATTAGAAATATATATTTAGCTAGCCAGTCAACTGTTAAAGTATTGGTTCTTCTTCTTCTTATTTTTGGATCTTTTTTCCCCTCGAATTCGTTTTACCATCAACGATCGAGTAGCTTGTAAAGTTTACTAAATATTCGTTGTTATAATTAATTTTTAATCTCTGCTCTTGAAGCTTGAAGCCTGAAGCATCTTTCTTTGTCCCAGAGTTAATTAAAAGAAATGCAGTAACTAAAATACGACATGCATGAATGAATACATCATTCATATATATATATATATATATATATATTATAATGTTAAATTTTTTAATTGGTTTTGAAACGATGATGAATATGCTTACAGAAGCAAGCCGTGCCAAAAAAGTAGAATTCGAATGGAATCATGCTATTGCTATTTTTTATTTTTAAATAATTGATGAAATGGAATCATTGAACATTAATTATTAATTACTAATTGATTAATTGATTAATTTAATTTTCTCAGTACCAATTTCATAATATTTTGTGTCTGTGTATATATATATCAGCTAGCATAGCATGCGCAATGGAATCACAAAGATTTTTGAGGGCTGTTTTCTTTCGTTTTATTTAAGGGTCCATTCTGTATTATTGTTTTATGTAATTTAATTACTTGGAACACCAACATGCGTAATGAGGATGCAATACGTCACTTGTTCAAATTAACTTACAACTCTTAATTAATTAATTAAAATTTAATTTACATATAAGCCCTTCGAACTGTATAATTATATATATATATATATATGTTTCATGTATCATCTGGGGAAGGCTATTTGAGGTTGCATATATATAACAATTAATTAATAATCGAATAAATTAAAAGTTGCAGTTATTTAATGAATTATTATGATAAAATCTTTGGACTTTTGTTAAATTAATTAAAAGTCAGGGATCATGTATTATCAATTTTGAGAACTTTCAATTAAGGTTATAAATAAATTAATAATTAGCCCATTCAGTAGCCTGTTATGATCTAACAAAGGCAGGCACAACTAGCTTCCTTTCAAGCAAAGAGAATTTATAGATTCATTCACTATCGTGTATATACTAGTAGTCTTGGCCAAATTTAAAAAATACTCTATAATTAGTTGTCTAAATTTTATGCAAAATTTTGGCGATTCATGTTTATGACCAAATCTGATTGATTTCTTGTCTCGTCCAAATATGAATCTGCAGATACATATATATATATATATATATAAATTGCCGGAATTAAATACTGTTGCAACAAATTAAATTCTAGAACTAGAAATAGGATAAATAAATAAATACAATATTATTACATTCAATTTTTCACTTATATATATTTCATCTAAAGATTAATAAAAGATGTAAAAATGTATCTAATTTTGTAAGATTCTTAATTTTCTTGCTCACACATACACACGTGCGTGCACGCACGCACATGTATATTTATATAGACCAAAAGTTTGCAATACATAAGTAACAATACCACTAAACTAAACAGCTAGCAAAATTATGAGAATCTATGTGCCTTGATATGCCAACTCCACCAGTTTTTGCGACCATATATTTTAAAAAGGGTACTTCAATTAATTTTCAATTTATATATATATATATATTCTGGTGGGTGCATGGAGGCATTTTGATTAAAAGCTTAATTTGCTGGATAGTATATATATTAATTAATTATTGATCATATAATTAAGCAATGAATCTAAAGTGCATGATATGTATTTATTAATTAATTATATTAATTCTGCCAACAAGAGAAACTTAGATTTAAATTTTGTGTTATATACAGGGGCAGGACTAACAACTCCTTTATTTTACATAAAATCTTACATCAATTGTAAACTGTTAGATATGTTTTTATTTAAATATAATTAATGCATCATAATTAATGTATATGTTAGATATAATTTCAAACGTTAAATGTGTTTATATCCAACGATTTACAATTGATGTAAAATTTTATATAAAATAAAATGGTTGCTAATCCTGTCGTGTGTGCATATATATACATACATATATATATATATATATACCAAAATAACAACTAATTTTTTACATTAATATTTATATGTATGTGTTGATGTAACTCAGTCCCGATGATGTGGGAAAACAAATATATATGAAAGCTTCAAGGCTTCATCGTCACTGCTCCATGCAAGGAAATTTCTTGTTGATGACGTGAGAAGGAAGATTAGAGAAGACAAAATGATTATTATTAAAATTTTAATTACTCTTGCTAGCTGTCCCTCTCACTAGAGCCATGAAACAAGAAGAATTAATTTGTTTATATTTTGCTTCCAGATGTCACATACGAGGTTAATAATGTAATTAAAGCCGAGTTTAGAGGATTAACTCATATATATAACAGTGAATGATAAGGGTTTAATATTTCCTGAGTGAAAATTTTCGTTTCTATCCAATTTTTTTTTTAAATCATACATATACATTTGATTGAGTGGTGTTAGAATTCATATATGATATTACTATATATTATTCATTGATTAAGGTTTGTTTGATGGAGCGAGGGGAATCGTGCATTTCTACGACTGGTTAAACTATGAAATTGAAATGAAATCATCAAACAATTAAAAGTCAATTAGTAATTTGGATTTGAAGGTTGCACGTCTAAATTCAATTTCATAAGCCTCAAAATTACATAATGAGCCCATTCTGTAGCCTGCGAGGATTTCAAGGTCCATTCACCATTCGATCAATATATTATATTAATGGTCATTAATTTCTAGTTGTCTTGGCCATTAAAAACAAGAAATTAATGTATTTTTGTTGCAGAAATCTCATGCAAAAGTATAAGCAATTTCTTGGTTAGATATGAATGATATGTATGTTTGCTGAAATATTGTTGCGATAAAATAATTAAGGTCAAGAAATAGAAATAGGAAAAGTAGAAGCGAGAGAATGAGAAGTTAAAGCCTGTGGATTGGGATTCATCGAATGAGTTCACGAAATATATCACAGCCAGATAAATATCAAATAAAACCTATTGCTAGCGATATTATTAGTCAATGCTCAAAGAAATTAAGTGATACCACTCTAATTGTTAATGCTATTAGATTCAAACTTACTAATGAATTAAGTTGACAAGTTCAAAGTGTAGAACAGGATTTGAAGTATAATGGGTCGACTATTGCTTTGTCAAAGTGATAATATGATTTCCACTTACTTTTAGAGACCAAAGTGGAGGAAATTAAGAAGGTAATTCTTTTTAATAATTGTTTACTTTCCAATGCATGCTTGAGTTCAAATCCATTGCGGTAAAAGAGAGGGATTTTCTTGGGGTTATTATCAAATTAATTAATTTGTGCACATGAATTGTTTGCACAAATAATACATTGATCTTAAAAAAATTCACCATTTCTATATCTTAAATTAATCTCTATCATCTAAGTTCATTAGCTAAAATTAAACCATGTTACAAGAATAATCAATCATCAAGTTGCTGCATTTTATTAACTTTAATAATAGTAAAGTACATTTTTATTTCTTGATCCATACTTTTTGTATATTCAAGTAATAGATATATAATGATATAAACTTATAATTAATGGACTTGGATTCAGTTCTGATCTTTTCTATCTTATACTTTTAAGATTTATTGATACGTGGCATGAATGAAAATAGAAAGATGAGATTATATTTTAAAAATTATATCAATTAATTTTAAAATTATTTTTTTTTATCTTTCAGTATAATAAATTATAGTGGTTAATTGGTAAAAATTCTTAAAATACAATTTTAACCTTCCATTTTCATTCATACCACGTATTAATAAATCTTTAAAAGTATAGGATAAAAAAGATTAGGACTGAATTTAAGTTTATAATTAATATGTTAATTTTGGCTATAATACACTTTGACATGTACATTGGCAGGAATTAATATTTGAAATAAATGGTAAAATTCTTGGAATGATTATTACTTTTACGAACCATAAGGACAAGTTTGATAACAACTCATGTTCTAGCTAGCATTGCCTCCCTCTTAAAACGTGGACTAATCAAATTTCTTCTTTTCTTGGTAGACTTTGTTTACAAAAAGATAAAAGTCGAGGATACCTTCAAGATTTTTTTCATGATTACTCAACGACCAAAAATCAAGCCGACCGAAATGATTCATCATTAGAAAATATTGTTATAATAATGCAGAATATTTTCTCAACAATATCCTTTATCATGAATTACAAAGAAGCTAGGTTTAAATGAATCATCTATCTATATCTTTACATCCATATATAACAACAATTTAATAAAGAATTCTATATATATATATATATATATGTATATATGCTGAAAATATACACCCGAAACTCTTTCTGTCATATATATATATATATATATATATATTAAGAAATGGCCGGTTTCTGTTTGGATGGTAGCATAATTATAAACGAGTAATGGGTAATAGAAGTAGGGCTTATTTTCTTTGGAGAAAAAGAACGCAATTAATTAGGTTGCTTAATTATATATAACATGAAGATAATAACAAAGGCAGGCGGGGGAGTTCGACAATGAACATCCGAAACAAAGATGGACCGCAGCACCTAATTTTTGACCATTGGACACCAAATGAAAAGTGGTAATAGCATGCTCAAACTTTTAGCAACGCAGCTTGCGGACAATCAGACATAGACAATCTCATATCGTCATATTACCTTTTACATCATTCGCAAATGTGGCCGTCGAAGAATTTTTCGATGGCCCATCACTTAGTTATCACCGTTGATTTCTACAACCCCAAAATATATTTTCTTTTTTTTTTTTAAAAAGGCGTGTGCTTATTTTGCTTTGAATTTAATCATGCAGTTCTTGAACAATATATGTGTATATATATATATATATATATATATAGGTACACAGACATACTAGCCGCCATTGATGACCATGAAAGACAGGAAGAGCTTGCCACCAGTTTTGAAGAAAGCTAGAGAGGGTGAGAGAGAAATTTTATTAAGGAATAAGAGGATTTCAGAAATTGGGAGAACAATGGCGAGGGCTCCCTGTTGTCAGAGGATGGGATTGAAGAAGGGACCATGGACTCCGGAAGAAGATCAGATATTAGTTTCTTTCATTCAACGATATGGCCATGGAAACTGGCGTGCGCTTCCAAAACAAGCTGGTAATTAAAAATCCTCACTTGATTTCTCTTTATCCTATGTTCTAATAGAGGTCTAGGGCATGCACATGAATTACATATGATCATCAGCAAGCATTAATAACTCCTACTATTGCACACACATAATTTAGAGTTGGTTGATTAATCTGAAGCATTACTTTTATATAAATTATCGTCTTTATACGCACACACACACACACACATATATATATATATATACATATTCTTATGCTTCAAAGAAATTTAATCTGTGAACTGGTCGAAGCTCAGTTTCTTGTCTGCTTCATCTCTGCAGGCTTATTAAGATGCGGGAAGAGTTGTCGGCTTCGGTGGATAAATTACTTGCGGCCGGATATTAAACGGGGAAACTTCAGCAAAGAGGAAGAAGAAACTATACTCAAGCTACATCAACTTCTTGGAAATAGGTTCTTACAAATTATGTACTATAATTTTCTTTTCCATACATAACATGCACTGATCTATGAGAATGGAAGATTCGCTCTTACTATATCCAAAACCAGCAATTCAACAAGTACTAATATCTATAAGTTATAGCATGCATGCATGCACACTGGAGAATTTTTTTCTCATACAATTAAGGGTTTTTTTTTAATTTTTTTTTCTCTTGTCATGATTATTCTCTCTTGATGATCTCAATTAAGATGTCATTTGTTTTTTGTCAACTACCAGGCATAAATTTAATAGAACAATTCAAGGAAAAATTAAACCGTCAAGAATTCTGATATTTCATGCTGTAATTAAGAAAGAGAAGAATGCCCACATTGTCTAGCATTTATATATATATATATATATGTATATGTGTGTGTGTGTGTGAATATGTACAAAGGTAATGTGATGTTCTATTATGTCCAGATGGTCCACCATTGCAGCTAGATTACCTGGACGTACAGACAATGAGATAAAGAATTATTGGCACAGTCATTTGAAGAAGAGACATAAACAAAACTCAATCCCCAATACACAAGAATTCGATGATCACGCATTACTCCGACGAGATATCGAAAATGCAACAAAAATATCAGAGCCAGCAGAGAATTTGATGTTCACAACCCATCAGAGAATTCAAAATCCTGAAGCTATGCTGGTTTCTCGACCACAGTCCCGGCTAGAATTGGTCGGTTCTGCCTTCAATGAGAGCGCAAATACTTCAGGAAACGCTACTCCTGGAGATGAAGGGAAAAACGAGACAAGAAATTTTGTTACAAAAGAAACCATGAACTATGACAGTTCCAATGTCATGGAGTTTTGGTACAATATTTTGATGGAAGCTGCAGGAACAGAAATGCAAAAAAGTTTAGGATAATTTTGGTAGTCATGCATCAAATTTCCCTTCTTTTTTTTCCCTATTGAAAGTTGAAGAATAATGATGTAATTGAACTTGTGTTATTAGTTTGGCTATATGTAAATAAAGTTAGGTTTGACATATGAAGAAATAAATTAGTAAGAAGTTCCGTCGGGAATTCAGTTTCAACGAAGAGATTAACTTCTTTAAGCATCTTAATAAATGATTATATATATATACATATATATATTCCCTAAATTTGTTTTTTCATATGGTGTTTTGAGAATTTATTTCAGAAAATAAAATCATTGTTTTTAATTTGATATTTTTATAATTGAAAACTTATTTAATAACTTGTTTTAAAACCAATATATAAAATTGAAAACAGTGAAAATTTGTTTAAGAGATAATTTATTTTGAATATTATACTTACAACTTAGAACTAAGATATTGTCAAAAAAAAATCTACTAAGAGTTTAGATAATACAATTATAATACATTGCAAACATCTACTCACAATATTGTGTAAAACACCTGCATTCAAATGAAACATTGTGTGAAACACCTGCACTTAAAGATGTTTACCCTCAATTTGAGGGAAAATCCTCTCGAAAGTATTTGGGAGGATTTGAATTCATTTGAGCATGTATCACTGAATCAAAATCTTAATGGCGAAATTATTTTAAAACATATCATTAAAGAAAAATATTCATATTGATTAGACAAGATTAAAAATAACAGATTATAACTAAAAGGTGTTATATGCGATACCCATATATATAGTCTTTTGGTCTAATATGAAAATGAAAATATATTTAATAGTTTATCTAAAAATATCATGTTGAATAAAAATATTAGTTATTTTATCTAAAAATATCATATATTAATTAGTACCAATTAAAAGTAAAGAAAAGGTGTTGTAATACCGCATGATTATATTCTATAAAAACGAAAGAGTGAAAATTATTCTATTTTTAATTTTAACACTCATATTTTATAACTGATCTATTATATTATACTGACTTTTAAATTATTTAAATTATTGGGCATCAAATTAACAATTTCTATAAAAACCACACTTTTTCATTTGGGGGAATATTATGTATAGAGCATACATCGGTCTTCTCCTTCTTAATGAAACATTAATCTACAATATGAAAATTTGGGTTAATAATTATTATTTCAAAATTTAATATTATGAAAATGCATTTGAAATGAGGATTAATTTAACATTTTTATAAGTTTTAATGTAATCAATTTTATATAAATAATAGTCAATTATATTCAAGATTATCAAGTTTAAGAACTTTTAAAATTAGTTTTAAGTTTCAAAGCCGGTTAATAGTAACTCTAAATTAAAATTAAATTTCAAAACAATTTCATATAAATATAAAGTAAAATTTCATAAAATTATTATATTCTTAAATTTATATTTTTCTATTTTTAAAAAAAATTCATTAAATCTTTTTGTGTGTTTTTTTAAAAGCAATGAATTCTTGAGTTAATATGTATAAAAACCCAACCAAATGAAACTATTATCGTAAAAGCATCGGACCGGTTCAGTCCAACCCGATTAGAGATAAAACCGATTTGATCCAATCAACCCGATTCCCGACCTGAACCGATACGAATCAAACCAACTGCAATTTCTATCCTTTACAAAGTCCCAGTGGGAAAAGCCCTATAAAACCCAGATCGAAAAATTCGCTGCGTACACATAGAAGCAATCAAAGCAATGGCTATGACAGTCTCCAATGTGTTTCACTGTCCAAAACCGGAAATTTCACTAAGAAATTGTAACCTCAGAGCCCCGGTTTCAAGATTCCCACCTTCTTTTGTCAGGTAATTCATTCAATCTTCATGAGAAATCCTTTCTTTTCTCCTATATAAAGGTTGTTGCTTGTTCTTGGTAGATATTCAAGGTGAACTTTTTTGTGTATGTTAGAGCTAAAGTTTGTACTTTTCAATTTATTGAACTTTATGTGCTAATGATTACTTGGATAAAGTAGGATATGAAAAGAGAGTGTAATTCTGAATTTCATTATTATGTTAAGTTATTTATTTGGTTTCCCATCGGAACCAACGTCAAAATTTAAAAAACACAGCTTATGCAGCTAAACTGAAAGCTATATGATTTCGTTCTCTTATATTGTTTTAGGATATAAGTGCAATAAGTTTATAAGAATGTAATTGAATGCCCGCCCCACCTCCCCCACTATTGGACATATAACTATAGCAGTAGGCTGTTGAATTTAACAGGTTTCCTAGAGTAGTTTCGCGGAATAGAAGTGTGATTGGTGCTGCTGCCTCAGCTGCAGGAAGTTCGAATTCAGATAGTGAGTTAAATCCATATGAGGTAATTTTGGCTCATATTGAATTTGAATTTTGAAGGTCATTGAAGTTAGAAGTGAATGAATTATTAATTGAATTTTTAAAACCTTTGTATTTGTAAGGTTCTGGGTGTGAGCCCCGTTGAGGGATTTGAGATGGTAAAAGCAGCATATGCAAAGAAACGTAAGGAGGCTGAAAGAAACAATGATGAAGCAACTGCTGCCCGTGTATGTTTCCAGGCTCTTTCTCTGTCTTTATAAAGCTAATATTTTGTTACAAAGGATCTCTTGCTAATAAAAGATGTTTTATGAACATTCTAATTCATATATGTGAATATGTATAGAAAATGAGAAGGTGCCTTACCTTGGGGATCTTGTGATTTGTGAATATGTCTCAGCTTGAGAAGGCATATGACAAACTCATGATGGAACAATTGACCAAACGGAAGAAGGGTGTAACATTTGGTTCTGTTAAGGTATGTACCTCTCTTAGACTTATTTGAAGTTTCTTGCATTGGCTGGGCAAGTTCACCAATTATTTATGTTTTTTTTTTTTACATTACTGCCCAGGAAGGTGCACAAATTTAGATAATTTTAATTAGAATAACATTTTTGTAATGCTTTTATGGATGGACATAGCTTCCCACCTGTAAAACATTGTTTTCCTTTTTGCTTTTACCGAGTTTCCTTGTGCAATGTTTTGCCTACTATATGCCAGTTTCATTTCATTCTCAGGGTTTTGATTTTTGAATGTTGATCTTGCTTTTTAAGTTTTTGAGTTAAAGTTGCCCTTATATATTGAGCTAACAAGACGTGTGGTAAATTTTGAAGAAGGCTTGGTTTAAAATTGTCACTTTTATAGCTTCTTTCATTGTATCTGGTGAGTTAAGAGTGAGGTTTTTAAGTTTTTTTTTTTTATTATCATTATAGAAAAAAAAAAAGACAAAGTGGTTACTTATTTGCTTTAGCTTGTCTTCTTAAATTATCTAATGGCACATATTTTCTGTAATTTCACCCTTTTAATCCTAATATGTTTCCTTGGTTTATCAAAATATCTATGTTTTGCTAAACAGGTTCATATATCATTTGCTTGAAGATGTGAATACACTCTCACACCTTGTAATTTCTCTTTTATTTATTTTATATAGGAAACAAATTTCTTATGTGAATTCATTCTCACACCTTTCTTATACTTTCTCTTTTCATAGGAAACAAAATTCTCACACCTTGTTATTGCACACAATTATTATCCTTATCATATATTTGTGCAATGCAGGTCTCAAAGGATATCAAATATGCTGATAAGCAACCTATTGTACCATGGGGGCCGAGGTTTGTGTTCCTTGATCAAGAATAGTAAAACAGTCCTTCTAGCGTTATCGACTTCTAATAAGAATACTTTGTTGTCTGATCTTGGGAAATGCTTTACATATCATGCATGATCTGAAAAGGAGAATATTGCATATTTTATAATAATTATCTCTAGTCTTTTGCCTTTCTTCCTTGCTTCCTCTGCTGTCATGCTATCTGGACTCACCAGACTTTAGCCAGTTATGGAGAGATATCAAGCTAGATTACTTCACCTTCTCCTGCACTAAAATAGTAGCATTGTCAGCAATGTTCCTTAGTCAGTTTCGGTGTATTGGTCTTATTCTGGATCCCAATTTGTTTTCAGGTTTACCAAGTGCAGTGACCAAGACATGCGTATCAACTTAGCAATATTGGCCGCATTTGTGAGTACTGTTAGAATTTGACCTTTGTTTTCATGTTTTTTGTTTTGCCAAATGTTGTTGGAGGTTAATAGAGACTGCAGAACCTACTATACCACTACTTTTGGACTCTATATTTTGCTCACTTCTTTCTCTACTGTAATGTAATTAATAAACTGTCAAATTTTTGCTTTATCCTGTTTTTGATTTCCATCCTTATCTTTTACTGGTCATGTTGCAGACAGCTTGGATTGTTATCAAACGCTATGCTGAATATAAACCATTGCAGTTTTTGGCTTTTGCATTTGTTTATCGAATTTTTGTGAAGTTGAAGAGCTTTGAGCCAGCTGTAACACCAACATTTACAGTGAGTACTGAGACTGGCTTTTTATCATCTTATTCTAGACTGGCTATGTTATCTGATGTAGCATCATTTGCTTAGGAACTTTGGACAATGTCTATCCATTTTAATTACTCCATTCTGTTACAATATTCAAGTTGATCTCGTCTGCAGGAAGAGGGTGAAGATGATGTGCGAGCACTTCGAATGGGAAAACGGCTTCTTCGTTCTCTGGCACTAGTTTTCAGTTGTATTGCTGTTTCCTCTCTGGTATGATATATTGTCCGACTTATTTGTTATATATGTCTTTAAATTTTTATTTTTGATGACAGACATTTGATATGTCGTTGCTCTTTGTCACATCTATAATTTCAGTCTTTTAACCATTCTGACATCCAATAGATGGAAGGAAATTTTGTTAGTATTGTTTCATATAGTATGCAATATATTGAATTAAAAATGATCCCAAAGTTACTGATTGGGATTGTTCTTACTCCAAACATTACCATTGTAATTGTTTATCTAGTATGTAATAATATTGGAAACTGTCGGTCACAGGCTTGAAGTTTTGGTAGTAGTTCCTTGTAATCTTCTTTCTACCCTCGCCACTAATCTCTTGTTTCATTGATGCAGGCATACACTGGTATTTTGAATTTGATTGAATTTGTTGGTGGTTTCATACCAGCTGTTCTTTACAGCAACCAGGTACTGACATTAACGTATTTTCTCAGTTAAAAGGCTTTCTTACATAGGTACTGGTTAGCAGCACACTGACAATAAAATTTGTAAGATGAATTATGCACATGTAGTTTGTCTTTATTTGTCATGAATATGGTTTTCTGTATATCCATTCTTCTTGCTCATCTAGTCTAAGAACATTCATGTTGTCTGTTGATTTTTGTGCAGGAATTGTTAGTGACAGTCTCATCAGCAGTTTTGCTCTTCATAATGGCATCATATTATCGGTGATGAATCTATCAAAGAGGACTTGGGACTTTGAGCCAAGCTTAGAACCGGTAACTCAGGAATTCGTTGGGTCATTTTGTATTTTTTGGTATCAGATTTTGTCAAATGAGATGCTAATCTTAAAATATGAACATTAACCAGGCAAAAGTAATTTTGTCTACCATATTCTTGGTATAGAACCCCTTCTCTTATCCTTTCATACTGATGCCTTGTCTTCAATCGTTGTTATTGGTTTGCTCAAAGTGGTTCCCATAAGGCACTTCCGAAAGCACCCTAAGTTGTAGCTATTAGTAACTTCAAATGAAAATTCAAGGTGTCAACGTTTATATCAAGATGAAACCTAGTTTAAATACTAAAACTGAACACACATCAATATTCATATAAATTTGAAGATGATGGAATCTCACAACAAAGATGATTGACAGCAAGGTTACATGTATTTCATTTTATGTTTCTCCATGACCCAAGCAATACACCAATGATGACTCCTAATAGTACAGGGCAACGAGAAGCATCATCTGCAGCTCCAATAACAACTTCTGCAGTCTGGCATATATAGATTTTTGAGTTCAGAATCTCCAGCATTCGCATTTCCAGAATTCAGTTGGTATTCGTAATATCTGGCGGCTCGATCGTTGAAACTGTACAGCACCTCGACTGCTGCACTGTCCCCGCAATGAAGCTCACATTTGCGATTTTGACGAGGCGTCCTTTGTTGAAGCTGAAGCCATCTTATCGTTTGCTAAAATGTTGAAACTTGAGATAAAATGCGTGGTTCTTTGAATCTACTGAATATGTCATCCCGTAATTTCTATTGACATTGAAATAAAATTGCTCATAAATAGGTAAATTTTATTTTAAATATAAGGATTCCAATTGATAGAATTATCCTTCTTAAAACACACGTGAAATTTTTTACGTGAGAAATAAACAATATAAAATAGAATGATAACAATTTAATCCCTCTTTTTTTTTTTTTTAAAGAAAAATAACAAATCAAGACGAAGTTTTCCCAATTTTAACAAAGAAATTGGATAATGGATATAGGGACTAAATTATTAAAATTGAACAAACGTTGTGTTAATTTGTTGTTTCAAGAAAATCAGGGACTAAATTGTTGTTAACGCAATAAAATTTTCGGGCTAATCCAAAAACCGAACCGCGAAACCCATTCACATGGATCCGGATAGTTTTAAAAAAACATATGATATTATTTTTTTCTATTCTATTCTGCTACAACCATGATACCGTCCTTCCCACAGATTTAGGCAGCGAACCAAACTACACGAACAAACCCTAGCTAGGGTTTTATCCAATCCATTCGATTTTTTCCCTTTCATTCACTACACACATTATCACAAACTAATTGGGAGTTTGAGTCAATCAAAAGTTCGGCAAAATGAGGATTATGATAAAGGGAGGCGTGTGGAAGAACACGGAGGATGAGATCCTCAAAGCGGCGGTTATGAAATATGGCAAGAACCAGTGGGCCCGTATTTCCTCGCTCTTGGTTCGTAAATCCGCGAAGCAGTGCAAAGCTCGCTGGTACGAGTGGCTCGATCCCTCCATTAAAAAGGTATGTATTTCACTTCAAATCTCTTTGTGCTGTTGATTTCCAAGGGTTGGGAGATGTGTATGCTGCTTTCGCTTTTGGGTTGGGCTTGACGAGAAACCGAGGAAGAGGCTGAGATTGAAGAACCTGGTTTATATATTTTTTTATGGGATGCTGGCACTTATTGTCGTTGATTTTGTAATTATATTAAGTTATGATTCGTTGATTAGGAGTTCTTTGGTTATTTTTCAATGAGGCTGTTGCTATGTGCTTTGGATTGATTAGCAAGAAGATATTGTCTCATTGGGGGCGGCCTAGTTGAGTGTGGGCTTGATGGTTTTAAGTTTTTCTGCTCGAACAACTTTATTCCTTGGAGGAAAATATGGGCTGAAGGTGGTGTAGGAAGTTCCCTAATGAGAATTGTGGGGAATTTGAAAGGATAAAATTTCTCCCTAAATTACAGTTATGATGATGTTGTCACCATAGGCAAGATCTTTCTGCTTCTGTTTATGGTGTTGGATGATTTTTTTTTTCTTTTGTGATCTTTGTTTTCTCATCCTTGTAAGTTGTCTCTGTTTCATTGTTCTTTTTCTCTTTTTTTTCCTTAATATACTTTCTACATGCAAAAACTGACTACAGATTTATATGATATTTCTAGACTGAATGGACCAGAGAAGAGGATGAGAAGTTGCTTCATCTCGCCAAGCTTATGCCCACACAATGGAGAACAATTGCCCCAATTGTTGGCCGTACTCCCTCACAATGTCTAGAGAGGTATGAGAAACTCCTTGATGCAGCCTGTGCCAAGGATGAGAACTATGAACCAGGTGATGATCCACGGAAATTACGACCTGGGGAGATTGATCCAAACCCAGAATCAAAGCCTGCACGTCCGGATCCTGTTGATATGGATGAAGATGAGAAGGAAATGCTTTCAGAAGCACGGGCTCGTTTAGCCAACACTCGGGGAAAAAAGGCAAAAAGGAAGGCGAGGGAGAAGCAGCTTGAAGAGGCCAGGAGGCTTGCTTCTTTGCAGAAAAGGAGAGAACTGAAAGCTGCTGGAATTGACACTAGGCAAAGGAAGAGGAAAAGGAAGGGAATTGACTATAATTCAGAAATCCCCTTTGAGAAGAAGCCTCCTCCGGGTTTTTTTGATGTTGCTGATGAAGATAGACCTGTGGAACAAGTTAAATTCCCAACGACCATTGAAGAACTTGAAGGGAAGAGAAGGATTGATATAGAAGCTCAGTTAAGAAGACAGGATATTGCAAAGAATAAGATTGCACAAAGGCAGGATGCTCCATCAGCTATACTGCAGGCAAATAAGATGAATGATCCAGAAACAGTTAGGAAGAGGTCAAAACTGATGCTTCCTGCACCTCAGATTTCAGACAATGAATTGGAGGAGATTGCAAAAATGGGTTATGCTGGTGATCTTGCAGGAAATGAGGAACTAACAGAAGGAAGTGGTGCAACTCGTGCTCTTCTTGCAAATTATGCACAGACACCACAGCAAGGAATGACACCATCACGAGCCCCACAAAGAACGCCAGCTGGTAAGGGCGATGCTATTATGATGGAAGCTGAAAACCTGGCCAGGTTGAGAGAGTCTCAGACGCCCTTATTAGGAGGTGATAATCCAGAGTTACACCCTTCAGATTTTTCAGGGGTCACTCCTAAGAAGAGGGATATCCAAACTCCAAATCCAATGTTGACTCCTTCAGCAACACCTGGTGGGGTGGCTCTTACTCCAAGAATTGGTATGACACCGTCAAGGGATGGCTCTTCTTTTGGTATGACCCCAAAAGGAACTCCCATCAGGGATGAGCTCCACATTAATGAAGACATGGATGTACATGACAATGCAAAACTTGAACAACAAAGACAAGCTGATTTGAGAAGAAACTTGCGTTCTGGTCTGAGGACTCTTCCACAGCCCAAGAATGAATACCAGATAGTTATCCAACCACCTCCTGAAGAAAATGAAGAGCCAGAGGAGAAGATTGAAGAAGACATGTCTGATAGGTTAGCTCGAGAAAAGGCTGAGGAAGAAGTGCGGCGGCAGGCATTGCTTAGGAAGAGATCAAAAGTGCTGCAGAGGGAGCTTCCTAGACCTCCTGTTGCTTCATTGGAACTAATTAGAAATTCTTTGCTGAGGGCTGATGGAGACAAGAGTTCCTTTGTTCCTCCTACTTCTATTGAGCAGGCTGATGAAATTATAAGAAAAGAACTTCTAAACTTACTGGAACATGACAATGCAAAGTACCCACTTGACGAAAAAGTGGAGAAGAAAAAGAAGGGAAACAAGCGGTCTGCCAATGGATCTGCTGCTCCCATTCCTGTAATTGAGGATTTTGAAGAAGATGAGCTGCAGGAGGTTAGTGTGGAATCATTTCTTCTGTTATCATGTGATTTATCATTTCTGCTTTTCCTCTAGTCATTGTCACAGTCTATGTAGTTAATTCTTACCTTACTATTGCGACTTTTGTGTTGAATGATTTGACAAGGCCCATCTCTACTTGTTTTGTTAATGCATCTGCCATTGCTGGAGTTTGCTTGATACTTCTAGAGAATTTCTATGATGCTTATGCGGTTTATCATATGTTTATCCTAAGTTCTGAAGTTTTGAATTTGGCATGTGCCTGATATTCTTGGATAACTATAAAAACACTAGAAAATCATGTTTTAGGAGAGTGGAAAGTCCAAACATTTTAAGGTTTTGAGAGTACTGTTTTCCCCTCATCGTAATATATTTTTTTGGTAGCTTGTGATTATTAGTTTTCATGTACAAGTCATTGCTGATGTTTTGCATACTCTTTCAATCGTGACTTTTTTTGAATTTAAGTGTTGAATTCACATGCAGTTTTTCATCCACTGTTTAGGTGAATGCATTTACTTATGTGCTAGGCTAGCTTGAATTGGGGAAGAACTCATTGAAGCTGATAGAATTTCCCTCTCAACAAATTCTTTGGTCCTGAAATAGGCTTTTGTTATTATTATACACTGTTGTCAGTGCGTAATAGACCATATTACCAAATCCTGCTGACAGCAGGAGAGTGGCTTGTAAGGGATGGGGAAAATCTATCTGCCCAATGGGTATCCTATGGACCCAAAGAAAGTTAGGCTGCCTAGATTAACAAATTTCACTGTATTTTTTGTTTTAGATATAAGCTTTGGTATTAATACATTCACAATTAATAACATATGCTGTTCTTTAGTTTTGATACTGTTTGGTTACAGAATGATAACAGTTTTTCTCAAATAAGCAGACTTTTAAATCCTTTAATTGGTTTGAACCTTTATCTGAAGTATAAAGTTTAGCTGCATATGTTTGGTTGAACATTTTATTATTCTAAGATTTGGAATTATTAATATTTATAATTTGTTATGGCCAATATATCTATCCCCTTGTAAAAGAAAGCGCATAAGATAGTAAATGATCATGCTTCCTTTCTTCATAATCCATTATCCCTGACAGAAATGGCTTTATTTTATGTGGTGTTTGCAGGCAGATAGTTTGATAAAAGAAGAGGCTCAGTATCTTCGTATGGCAATGGGGCATGAAAATGAATCCCTTGATGAATTTGTGGAAGCACATAATACTTGTCTAAATGATCTCATGTATTTCCCTACCCGTAATGCCTATGGTCTCTCGAGTGTTGCTGGAAACATGGAGAAACTTGCAGCCTTGCAGAGTGACTTTGAAATTGTGAAAAAGAAGATGGATGATGATAAGGAGAAGGCTTTACACCTTGAGAAGAAGGTCAAACTTCTCACGCAAGGTTACGAGGTATGCTGCGGTATGCCTGCTGATGATTTCCCTTTGTTATTTCTTCTACTAATTTGATTGTGATTGCTTCATTGCTTCTAACGTGTTACCTTGCTTTTTTTTCTTAGAGAACATATTTTTTGTTTGAATAGCAAATCAAAGGCAGTTTATTGTATTTTGTGTGCACGCAAAATGAAATATGGTTATTATACAAAGGCTTGTGGTTGTTTGATGCTTTCACTTCTTTTCAAATGTAAATGCTATGGGCCTGTAGCTGTTTAATGATATATATTGTTTGTAGTGAAAAGAGATAAGTTGAGTTAAACCAGCTGCCTCTGTGGAAGATCCTAATTGTGCAAATTCACAGATTTGGGGATTGGTCTGATCCTAATGATGGAAGATCAGCGTAGGTAGTAGGATTGTGTGTTGGATTTTGACCAGCAACATTTTCTATTGATGAAAATCAAATCCTTTAATTTTTATTGTTGATATTCTGAGTTCTGACATTATAGCACCTTAAGGTTGTAATCTAGCCAAATTATTTGATTTGTATAACATTAGAGTTCCATGCTGCTGCTTGAGAAATACTGGTATCAGCAATCAATATAGTGAGCTTAAATGGTTTCAGTAGATTGTGGACTAAGCCCATAATAAGTGTCTATTTAAGGTTTTGATTTTGTTTGGGATAGTTTGTTTAGGTGAGGAAAGGTTTGCATATACTTCATGCCCACAAACACGGTTTTAGGATATACTTTTGATTAGAATGAGTTCCATCTTTGGTCTTTTGTTTATGTGCATGGACATCTAATCTAGTCCACTTAATGTATCTCCCTATATTTGTGCTTTTATTAGTATAATTTCTTTGTTTTTTATAAAGAACAAAAAAAGAAAAAGAATCTAAAATTGTCCGCTGCTGTTGTTTAAAATCAGAGTTTAAGAATACTAAATGATTGGCATCTTGAATGATCAGAAACGGGCTGAAAATCTTCGAAATCAAATTCAGTCAACTGTCAAGCAGATGGAGACTGCTGGAACAGAACTCGAGTGTTTCCAGGCTTTGCATAAGCAAGAACAGTTGGCATCATCAAACAGAATAAATGGTCTGTGGGAGGAAGTTCAGAAGCAAAAGGAGCTTGAGCGAAAACTACAACAGCGCTATGGAGATCTCTCTGTTGAGCTGGAAAGGATAAGGCATCTCATGGAAGAGTGCAGAGTACAGGCACAAAAACAAGAAGAAATTGCCGCAGAGAAACATGCTCTTGAGCTGGCCAAGGCTCAGGCTGCAGCCAATCAAGCTACTGAGCAAATTCCAGAAGCGTCCGAATCCTTGCCCTCAGAGGAACCTGGAAGCTCAATGCCAGTTGGCCCACCTTGCAATGAAATTACAGGCCAGCAAATAGATACTGCCCACATGGATGTTGATTCAGGAAATGAGCATGCAGGACCTGACATGGATGGAAGCGTATCTAACACAGTACCTTCTTCTGCAGAAGGGACATTACCAGGTAATAGCCATGATCAATTGGTTGATGGGATGGCTAGTGATACCACAGGCAATGCAGCTGAAGCCAGTAATCCAGATGGTGCCTTTACCAAACAAGAAAGCATTGTCCAAGAAACTGCAAAAGATGATGGTTTCCCTAATGGGAATGCAATACAAGTTTCTGGTGCTGAAGGTGAGTTACAAATCAAGGACATTCTGCCTGTCTCAAATGGAGATCATACTGACAAATAAACTGGATTCACGGATGATATTGCCAGTTTTGAATGATCATGTGAAAGAATGAAATGGGGAAGAGGGGTGACTATCAAGAGAATATTCCTATAATCACAAGAAGATGCCTGAAAACCTCTAGCCTGTGGGGAGTCGAGGTACCACAAAAATGAGTTTGTGCTGTATGTTACTAATGTAATGTTCCAGAGTAATCAGAGACATTGATTACTGCTGCTGTTATTCTTCCAATCATGTTTTTCAGTGAAACTGGGACACAAAATGAGCTCTGTTTTCTGGTTAGAAGGGTAAAAGGAGGCCAGAAAAAGACATTGATCTGGTCTTATGTACCGTGCAACTGCTGTTAAGTCGAGAGGACTTTAATAGCACTTTTATTTATCAGCCCTTATATTTTCAGTTCAATATCCAATCGGCAGAGAATCAAACTCTGGGTTGTCGTGATTGAATTACCTTAAATTCTTAATCTAGGTTTAGTGTTAACTTACCTTACAGGTGATGGGCAAATTTTAATGTTTGAACTATAAAATTTTAGGGACTCACTCTCCTAATTAAGAAATTGAGTAGTTCGAATAAATAGCACTAGACAATTAACAATTTCGTTTGCGTCACAAGAATACTTAAAATGCCAAAGGTTACATAGACTATCAGTTAAACATTACTGCATGCGTGCATGATAAATAATAGGATAGCAATATTCTTTTTTTTTTTTTTAATTCCCTCTTCGATGTAGTAGTGTTTTCTAATGCTTAACATATATTCTACAAAGAAGAGGTATGAATCATCGACCTACTTGCATCATAATCCCAATCTTAAAGCAGCCTCCGAAGATTGCGATTCCAACTAAGCACAGACGAAAAAGAGAAGAAAAAAAAGACAAGCTTAAGGAACTCAATATTATCATTCCAACTAGACTAGGCGCACACGCCAAAATGAATGAACCACTCCTCTTTACTGGATAAACTTAATAATTGATAAGCCCGCCACTGTCATTGAAGTTTGAAGAACGAACCTCTTTAAATTCCTCCTCTCTTTCCCCTACCCCAAGCCTACTTGCAAGCATAACACATACAGCTCGAGGTATTTTATGCTCATCACATTGCATTACATTACATTCCATATATCTGTATTTAACTTTCGATCATTTTCAATATCGTTCTCACAATTTGTGTTTGTTTTATCATAATATATTTTGATATGTGGTCATGCATGACGCAGAATATGTTTCATGGAAAACTTTAATTTGATTGTGTGTAGTGGGGTTAGGCTGTTGATTTGGCTTCTTCTTCTAGGTGCGATTCCAATTGTTTGTCCAGAAACCAGAGTAAATTTGAAAATTAAAATATGAAAATCCTTTTTGCTGTAGTTATTATATATATATATATATATATATACTAAGTTATTGATCTTGTTCAACACCCTTTTCAGTGGGGTCTTCAAAATTCTTTGAATCTACGGATGTTCAGTTGCTTTCAGGATTGTTGGTGTAGTTCTTAGAATCTGGAGATTCTAGAGTTCATTTTCTACTTGGTTTAAAACCTCTTACAAATTTGAAAAATACTGTAAACGATGCAAAATTGATTATGTAAAGGTCTGTTTGTCCAAAAAAAGAAAATTATAATAAAATCAATGACAAATTTTATATCTCCAGTCGTAAGTATTTCATTGGATAAAGATTTGAGGATAAATCCATTACTTAGCGAGCGAGAGAACGCAATACACAGAAAATTCATTATTATTTATTTGTTTGCATTTTTTCTTAAAAAAAGAATAAGAAATGATAATATATGTTTTAAATTATAGCAACCGAATACTTTTCATTCACATAAGCATTAATTGATAAATATTTATCAAGAAAATCTGTTATATCAAAGAAAATATATACCTTAAGGCAGGAACTTAACAAACAAATTCTTGTGAGAAATTTTCTAAATATTTTTGTAATACCAGAAAAAAAAAAAAGAAAAGAAAAATTGTCTTATCATGCTTTTTACAACTGTATGTTCATTGCCTTGGCCATTATTTTCTTTTGTCCCAGCAAATTGGAAGCCAAAAGCAAATTTTCTTTTGACCACCAGAAAATGTTGCATCATCAACCTAAATTTAAGCCAAACTCATCAGCCCACTAGTGAAGGCAAGTTAACACTAATTCACATAGTCTGAAAAGAATTATCAAGTTTCCAGCTTTTACAAGAGCCAAGAACAGAAATACAAGACGAAGTTAATCTGCAGTTGTCTATTGCTATCATCATCCCTGTTGGTTGCCAGCTACTCCTCCTGGTTCAGGTTTTTCATGTGATTCTCTTTTAACTTTTGCCAAGTTTTGACCTTTGCTTGAGAAAACCTCATTTCAGTCGAAAATCCAAAGTGGTCAAAGCTCTGTAACAAAAATAAAAACCACAATACCACAACAGATATGCATATTCATCCATGCATGCATGTGTATGTATATGTTTTCATATTTGAGTGGTGGGTTTTTTGCTGTCTGAAAAGAGAAATATATATATATTATTTTTGCTGCAAGATTTCTTGGATGAGAATTTGTTTGGCACGCTTTAAATACGGATTCTTGGGTTTCTTATTATGTGATGTAGTCCATAATTCTCGAGTAGCTTTCAGTGGTTAAGTAGTTTCTGCTTTAGCGTGTGGTATAGTCTTGATTCTTCTTTTTGCTATGCACCATATGTCAGTTTCTTGCTTTATATTAAATATTGGTATTCGTTTTATTCTAGGTTTTTTTGGGTTAGAGTAAAGTTAAGAGTAAAATTCTCTTCATTCTGTTAAAAGTTTAGGTGATATCTTCCATGTCTGCAGAATATAAGGAACTGGGCTACGGGTTGACTGGAGAAAATTTTGTGAAATCAAGTTAAAAAGTGGGAATTTTGACTTAAAAAGTGGGAATCGTTGCTTAATTTCACGTATTTTCTTCTGTGTTGAAGTCAGAGAAGAAGAAGGGCTTAGACAGGTTTGACCCGTCTCTCTCACTCTCTTTTTGTTGGGTTTATGCTGAAATTTCTTGAATTTCCTTTAGAATAGTTCAAATATAGTTCTTGCTTAATCGACTTAGGTAGCAATAGAATCCTTTTGGTTTGACCAGAAAAATTCTACAGAATCAGTGGCCAGGACACGTCACACTTAAATTTAGGATCACATTGGTCCCAAATTATATTCTGTTCAGATTTTATGATTTGGCTAATAATCATATGTCTCTAATTTGGTGCTTCAACCTGTGGATGTTGCATTTTTTATGGGAAAAATAAAAAAGAAATTAAAGAAAAGAAAACTGTTTTAACGCATGTGTCACAAATTCTTTAGTTAATTTTTTCCTTACGACACTTCAGATCTCTTTTAGTGTAATTTTTAACTGAAGTTTTTTGTCAACTGAAAGTTTCTTGACTGTCAAAATTCAACAATGGTGGCAGAAAAGAAATTCTGTAAGCATGGATTACTTTGAAGAGATGAATTTGAAATCACGATTTTGTTTGACCCTCTTTTAGTTTTTGTGGCTTTAGAAAATGGAGAATCAGCGGATTTTGATTTACCCTATTAATTCTTTGCTTTTGTGTCAATTTCAGCAAAAATGGTAACTAAAACAGTGGATCTCCGGTCTGACACTGTCACTAAACCAACCGAAGCAATGAGAGCTGCTATGGCAAATGCCGAGGTTGATGACGATGTATTAACATATGATCCAACCGCATTGCGCTTAGAAACAGAAATGGCAAAAGTTATGGGCAAGGAAGCTGCTCTGTTTGTGCCATCGGGCACAATGGGTAATCTCATTAGTGTGCTTGTTCATTGTGACATAAGGGGAAGTGAAGTCATTCTTGGAGACAATTCTCATATTCATATTTACGAGAATGGAGGCATCTCTACAATTGGAGGTGTGCATCCGAAGACTGTTAAGAACAACAAAGATGGAACAATGGATATTGATTTAATTGAGGCTGCCATTAGAGATCCAAAAGGGGAGCTTGTGTACCCAACAACTAGGCTTATCTGTTTGGAGAATTCACAAGCAAAGTAAGTATTTTTTTAATTTTATCCCATGAAATTGATTCAGCAAGTGCTGCATAATTAATAATATTGTTTGGTTAATTCCATATTCCTGCCAAGAGTTTTAATGATTCTATCCTATGTTTATTTTGTTGGGTTAGAGGAATTTTTGGCCTTGGTTTGTTTGTTATCTACTGGCTGCTTTCCACTTGTATGTATTTCTGAATACTCCAATATTAAAGAGACCCGGATGGGTGCTGATGTAAAGAGAACCGAGTTTTTGGACTTGGATGGTGCACTTGACTTTTTGTATATGAGCGTAATTGAGCAGTTATTTTGGAGTTATCTTTATGATCATGTCTTTTATTCTGCTTTTCTCTGATAACTGGGTACGTCCCGTGGATGCTTCTTGAATTTTTATGTTATATACAGAATAACTAAAATTTTATATCAGTTGGTGTGAATATTTTGTTACTCTGTTTGGTTGACTAGAAAATCTCAGTGTCACTCATTCTCTTCTTGGGTATTGAAAAGAAAGTGGGAATGGTCATTTATTTTTAGGAGGGAAGCTATTATAACCAATCTTGTTTTCTTCTGCTTATAGTTGACTAAGTACTGCTCTTGGAAATGGAAGAATTATGGTCTTTCATGAGCTAATTGGTTCCCTTTTTTTTTTATGATGGAAAGTACTATATAATGCAGTTAGTTTATTAGGTCTTTAGACTACTCTAGGAAGTGTGCACAAATTGGGTATTCTTTTCTCTTTGCAATCTATTCAACCATTCATTGACCCTCTGTGGTTAATAATTCTTATAATTAAGTGGTGTTTAATTCTAGCTGCGGTGGAAGATGCCTTTCTGTAGAATATACTGACAGAGTTGGAGAGATTGCCAAGAAGCATGGTTTAAAGCTTCACATTGATGGGGCTCGCATTTTCAATGCAGCAGTCGTAAGTTCATTCTTTTTCCTTTAAATATTTTAGGTTTTATTAATGCATGCAATCGAATGGTGTACAATTCTATCATATTTGTCACATATGGAATTTTGTTTTATCTTCTTAAATGTTGCAGAAAAAGCTTACAGATAAACTAATTCTTTATGTGATGTATACGAAAATCTACTTTGAAAAGATTGTATGTGAGAATGCAATTTCTAGGATATACAACCTTGGAATTTTTTCTGGAAAGCATGTAACGCTTTGTGGAGAAATTGCCTTAATGTTGATTGCTAGAAAATTTTCTGTAGAAGAGCTTTTTAATAAGATCATTTATTTCAGTTTCCTTGGTAGGCTTGACTGTTTTGCTTTCTGTTGGCTCTGTACTTAATGCTTTTGTCTATTAGACAAAGTTAACTGTGTTTTTAACTATCATTTTAGTGGTTTTATATCCAACTCCTTCACAGATAAACTTTTCTGCATAATAGATCATAATTGTCTTGCAATATGTTAGTTTTAGTTGTCTTCATTCAATGTGAGACTACAACAAAAATCCAAGTGCAGTTACTGGTCCAATTATTCTCTGTGCAGTTGTATTACTGCTTCTTGTTCTTGCTTCATTTCCTTTTAGCGTTAATTAAAAGCATATGCAAGCAACCATCTAATCTGGCAAAATTGGTCTTCCAGGCACTTGGTGTTCCTATTCACAGGCTCGTGCAGGCTGCTGATTCAGTTTCAGTATGATTACTCATAACTCAAACTTGGGCAATTTGCGATGTTTGGTGGAATATTCTTATTTATGCATTAACTTTACTTTTTTCAAATCAGGTGTGCCTATCAAAGGGTCTCGGGGCTCCTGTTGGGTCTGTTATTGTTGGTTCCAGAGACTTCATTATCAAGGTAATGATGAAAAATTTACATCGAGGAGTAACAGCAACAGTATCCAAGAGAAATTTAGTTGCCTAACTTTTTCCTTCTTTTCTCTTTAAGGCTAGAAGGCTCAGAAAAACCTTGGGTGGCGGGATGAGACAGGTTGGTATCCTTTGTGCTGCTGCTTTGGTTGCTTTACAGGAGAATGTTGGAAAGCTCGAAGGTGATCACAAGAAAGCTAAAATGTTGGCAGGTCAATTATTTATGTTCACTAGTTTATTTGATTTAATGTACCTATCTTTTGGTTGGAGAAGTAAACATTGTGCTTTTGCTTCTCATATTCTGCTTACCGATGAATCATATTGGTTGCTTTTGATTTGCAGAAGGATTGAATCAAATTAAAGGATTAAAAGTGGATCTTGATACAGTGGAGACAAATATAGTGAGTAGCCTACTTACCAAAGTTTAAAATCTTGATGAGTACCATTTACTCAAGATTGGAAACTTTGGATAGAATTTAAACTCTGATCCAGGCAAAAAAGAAAGGAAAGGAAACATACTTCCTAGTCAAATTTGTTAGTAGCCATGGCAGTTTTAACTTTGTTCTTATACCACAGTTTTTATGTAAAAATATTTTCCCCAATAAGTGAGTAAACAAAAGATGAATCACTAATTCATTGTAATATCTCTGCTTTGTTGGTTTGTCATAATTCCAGATAGTGTTGCTATGAGCTTTATTCTGATTTGTTTAACAAGCACTATGTTTGACATTGTTATTCATATGTATTTGCAGGTATATTTTGACATAATAGAGGGCTCGAAAATGAATGCGGAGAGTCTTTGCAAGAACATGGAAGAACATGGTGTACTTGTAATGCCAGAGAGCTCTTCAAGGTATGTGTAACTACTCAAACATCATCTGAATTCTTGCCTCATAGAGTCTTTGCAGTGTACAGTCTGGATGCTTAGGCAATCACCAAACTTATCATGAGTGAATTGAATGAACTACACAGTGCCTTTCAATTATGTTAATACAGTATACATTCTTATGTTATTTCAGAATCAGAGTTGTCCTTCACCATCAAATTTCTGTAAGCGATGTACAGTTTGCTCTGTCACGCTTTCAGGTGATTAATACCACATCGATCTCAAGCTTGGGTTTGTAATTTCTTGAATTAGAGCTGAAAATTGTTTACTTACATTCGTGTTAACTTGGATATTGCAGCAAGCTTTAACTGGAGTACCTGAAGAAAACGGAAACTAGTGGGAGAACTATCATGCTTCACTCTTGGAAACTTTTCCATACGCTTCAGGAAAATGTTAAAACATTAAGTAGGGACATATTAATTGTTAAAAGCCATCTTGGCAGTCACAGCTTTCTCTTTAAAACTACTTTGAAGTTTGTCTTTTTCATCAGTCCATATAAGTGATATAACTAACTAATCTGGCTAATATGTTTGCATAAAAATCTCCCAACACTGAAACAAATGAGCACTTTGTTTTCATAAAGTGGAGCTCCACTTTGGGCTGACTGTAATTGCTCAACAAGTGTATGGATTGGAGAGAAATATAATAAAGAATCTTTATGCTGGAGATTTGGCGGCAAGCAAATAATCCAAGATATCATAAATCAAAGCTTGTAACTGACTAACTGGAAAGTAAATGCTAGGGGCTTTGTGCTGCATTACAATTGATATTAAAAAAAAAAAAACAAAAAAAAAACAAAAGGGTATTACATATTTATTGCCACTTTTAACAAAGTCTTAGTAGCAATGAGAATTGGTTTGGATTAGTGGATTATTAGTATGCTTCCATTTTGTATGAATTATGATTATAACTTTTTTAGTGCCTGCTTGTCAATTCAAACAGAGTAGCAGTCTTTGCAAGTTGCTAGATAAATACGGGGCTCCATTGTTTCTATGATCTTTTTTACTTTTTATTTTTAACACTGATACTCCTAAAGTCTGGATAGAAAATTTTACGTTTATATCAACAACAATAGTACTTCTCATGTTATGAGAATTAAATTCCAAAAAATTACAAAAACAAAGTCTAACACTTCAAAATCCAAAAAAAGAAGAAAATAAAAACAGGGGTTTTTGAATTAATAATGACAAACTGCAAGACATTAAAAAAAACAAATGCAAATAACGCCTCTGTTCCCTGAACAAGAAACAGCTGAGGCCAGGAGAAAATGGATTACTTTTGCCGCTGCTGCTGCTGCTGCTGCTGCTGGTATTCAGAGGTTGATTCAATTCTCTCTCCAATTTTATGTCACATCTCATAATTAATATTATTAATAAATAAATAAATAAATAAGAATAAAAATATTTCTTGGTTTCAACAGCTACAAAGTCTCATCAGGACCATCCATCCCTACTAACAGTCACCCATGTAACCCTATTAGTAGGCTTTAGATTCCAAATGCAGGAAATATGTTTCTTACCGTAAGTAGAACGATTTGCATTTCCTTTATTAGCACTCTCCGCTGACTCCTGGTTACTGCTACTACTACTACTACTACTAACTCATTATTCATCCTCCATACATAATTTGTTTTATTTCTAATTCTCTTTGTTTACTATTACGTACACATATTTCCAAAATTAAATAATTATACTTAGGGTTCACAGACATTCCCAACTCCCAGCCAGCCCTAGCCCTAGACCTAGCCCTAGCCCTAGCCCATCTCAACACCCCAACACACAATTGGAGAAAATTAAAATATAGTATTGTTAATTTTCTTTATAAAAAAAAAAAAAAAAAAGTTTGCCAAACTTGGATTTGTTTATGCTTAATCAATTTATTAAATCAATAAAGTAACCTTTTGATAATCTTATGCTTGCACAATTTATTGTTGAAAATCTTTTTTTAACTTTTCTTTAAATAACATAACACAATTTACCTTATCAAATAATGTGTCTTCTTCATATTATAGGTTAGCTACAAAATTAATCAAAGTTTATACAACCACTATGCAAGTTCTAGTTATAAAAATTGAAATTAATAGTTAAAAATATGATTGATACAAAATTTGGCTGGTTGTTTTCTATAATTGAGAGACAATTAATTTTCTTTGACAAGAATTTGCATTAGAAAGGAAGGAACAGTGAAGGGAATTGCTTTGAAGGTTCCTAAATTTTGTTGCTTTAGATTGCATACCATTTCAAGCTTTATAAGCAACCCCAAGTGATTGGACATTGGTAGGAATTATTCCAAAATTTTCTTTTAACTTTGTGTCTTTCTACTTTCTATTACTTAATAATTAATGCAATTGGAATTTTTTTAGATTTTTGGTTTCTAAATCTAATTAAGGAGCAATATTCTCTCTATTGATTTGTTTTGTTCTCTTAATATTAAATATTTCTTAAAAAATTAACTGTTTAATTCTAAGAATTAATCTGAAAGATGCAAAACCTTATCATTTTTTAAAATTTTACCCAAGCTAGTTCTTTTTCCTATACACAGCTTAATTGTCAAAAACATAAAAAAAAAAAAAAAAAATTTGAACATGAAATGGAGAGACCCAACATAAGAAATCATAAAAATTAATATTTTATTAAAAGCTTAATTTTAAGGTTTTGAACATGAAACAACTTACTAAGCTGAGCCCCAGCGGAATTAAAAATCTATGACTACAGTGTTGAACTGTGTACACACAGATTTTCTGTCACTTTCATTAATTTTCATTTTTGATTCCAAAATTAAAGATGTTGGACTTTATATTATATTACATTATATTATATTATATTATAAATATGTTTGCAGCTGTAAAATGAGTTAGAGAGTGTAAATGTAAGAAGAAATTGAATGTATGTGTGACTTTACTTTCAGTGGAAGCATCAATCACACATTATTTAGTTGTCTTTTTCAATCATCATCTCTTGTGACAATCATTCATGGCCAACAAGATATTCCCCCACCCCTTTATAGCCTAAACTAAAAGTAAAATACCTAATTCTTTCCACTGAAAATACAGCCACCATGCATTTTCTTTAATTTATATATCTTTTGTATTCCAATCCAAATTTTTTTTGCTTTCATGGCTAGCTATAAAATATTTAAAATAATAAAAAAAAAACAAATTTACAAAAATTCAAATTACTAACTAATATTAATTAAAAATATTGGATCAAATTAAGAGTACTTTTAAGACTTAATTGATTAAAAACAAAAAAAAAAAAAAACTTTGATCTCATCCGAAATTACATATGTTCATACATAGCAACATTTACTAGCTCGATCGTTCCTTTTTTTTTTTTTTTTTAATAATATTTTTCAAAAACTTAATCTTTATTTGCTTTTATTATATAAAAAGAAAACTTTTTTGTTTCAGGTAAAACTGATCATTATCTCCAAAAGAAACTTTATCTAGGGACTCGTAGAAGGCAACTTAAAGCATCACTATTTGTATGTAGACTAGAGTGGTACAGTAATGAAAATGATCTCACATATAACAAATTAACGCACAGCACAAAATTATTCGCTTCGAATAGAATTCAATTGGCCAAGGCTAAAACACATGATAGAAGCCCCTTCCCTTTGATTTGACAAATGACAACAAGGCCGTTCAATTATTCTCGGTTCATTCTAATAATTTATTAATATTTATGTTTTCTTTTTCTTTTTCTATTTTTCTAAAATAAATAAATAAATAAATTCTTCCACGCCCCCACGTCTCTGTTCATTCTCCACGGTCCGTTGATGTTAAAGGGGTTGGTGCTCGTGTGTATACACACACACACATATAAATAAAACCTTTTGTCACTCTGAATTAACTTGAAACTGTTTTTGACGTTGTTAAAGCTACTTTTGAATAACCAACAATTTTTTTTTCCTTTTTTTTTGTTTTTTTAAACGGCAGAAGTCCTGCATATTTTATAATTATGTATTCTGTTTCATTTTTTAGATATTAGACATAAATATAAATTAAATTTCTATTAGATCATGTGGACGGGATTCATAATTTCTTCTTTTTGTAAGAACACTCAATTATTACTTACGTAGATGTAAATATCTTAATGAGAAATGATAGAATCAATTAATATATAAAAATGAGTTAAGAAATGCATTCCTGTAGAACAATACATTAAGATATACTAGTTCAATTATATATACATCAACAACATTAACAAAACGACAAAGTTATAATCTATGAAGTACTTCTTGAGCAATAAAACTCTTCATCAAAAGAGTAAATGAAAACCTACAAAGTTCATACTATACCTACGTAATTAGGGTTAATATCACACTCTCAATGGAAATTTTTCCTATAAATTCATAAGGTATTATAGATAAAACATTGATATAATCCATTCAAATTGTGTACCAATTTTTATTAAGAATACATCAAAAATTGAAGTTCATTATAATTTTTAATATGTAAATTTACTAGTTAATAGATGGCTAGTTATTTAACATTAACTTTAAAAAGAAGTAAATATTTATGAAATATTTTAATTTTATTTTCAAAATAAAATGGAAAGTGATAAAGAAGTTTGGATATTACATGGCAGTTACTTAGATACTGTATATAATGCAAACCAACAAAGTTATATATAGAGCTAAAAGAAGTCAAATATTAGCTTGAAAAATGGTAAAAAATGTGTAAAATTCCCTCTAGCAGTAATATAACGATCAATTTACTGCAACTTAAACATATAAAAATAAGTAATTAATATATATGGTTGCAAAATGATTAAACAACAATTTCATCAGACAAAGTATATATGCACAACTTATAATAGATGGAATGAGATAACTTTTACCACAAATTAACTCTCAACAAAAATTTTATTAAAACAATGAATTCGTGTTTTTGAAAATATATGTTTATTTTTTAGTTACATGTCTGCTTTCAAATGGTTTTGCAAGAGAATTTGTAAGTACTTTTATTTTTAGGAGAGTTGGAATTCTCTTTCCATATTAAGAAAAAGAAAGTGAACTTCACCTAATCACAAAATAGTGCTTATTGAATATTATGCATAATTAATTCACCATTAACATTAACAATATATAATTAATTATAAATTACCAAAAATTAAAGCGCAATGGTAGATAAAATCTATCTTAACATTGAAGGAGGTAGAGGACATGGGGAAGAGTAATTGCTGTGAAGGTTCCTCTCCTCTTCCTCCTAGCTTTCTAATTAAGTAGCTATCACTTATCAGTGTTTTCTGCTAGCTTTTGGACAGTGTTACGTTTGCACGCGCCATAGAATTGAATTTTACAAATTACAAGTGAAGTGAAGTGAAGTGAAGTGAAGAGGAGAGGATTAACATTACTGAGTAGGCAGCAGTGAAGTGACAGCGTGTAACTTTGTGTACAACCTGGGGGTGGGGAGGGGGGGGGGGGGGGGGGGGTTCATCCATCAGCTAGCGTTTGCTTAATTTGCTTTGGTTTGCAGTGCTTTTGCTTATTCACTGCTAGACTTGTCCTATATATATTTTTAGCAAAATAGTCTCTTCTCAACTTTATTTATTACCTGAGCACCTGATAATAGATTTTCTTCTCTTTTTTTTGGCCTTTTTAAATTTTCTTTCGCACTGACAGACACTACTGAAATGAAGTGAAATGAATTCCCCTTGACCCATTGGTCATTAGCTTTCTCTCTTTCTCTCTCTCTCTCTCTTTCTTTTTAATTTCTCTGGCTCTCCTTCGCTTTAATCTACAGTGAGTTTAACTCCAGTTTGCTTGCCCTTTTGTTAGAAAGAAAATCTCTGATGGGTCTCTGATCTGATCTCCTTTTCTCTTTAATAAGCATATTTCAGAAATCATCATCTATCAATAACTGCAGTCTTTCAAGATTTCTTTTCAGACTCTCTTGTGCAGTTTTGTTGCTCTCAAAACTAACAAGGACCACACCCCCACCTAGGCTAAGCTAGCAGATCAATTTCACCTGATCTCATGCAACATCCATTTTCCTTCCTCTTTTTTTTTTTTTTGGGGTATTTTTGATATCTTGAATACATGAGGAAATATTTCATCTCTTCAGCTGCAGCAAGTTCGTACGAGACCAAAGTTTCCACTGTTTTCCATGGAGAGTAAGCTGCAATTTTTTTGCATACCTCAACAAACTGATCTCTCTCTCTTTCACTCTCAGTCTCTAGGGTTCCTTCTTCTGATCTTCAGCTAGTCTAACTAGTAGGACAAACCCTAGAAGAACCGCAACTACCCCAATAATAGCAGTAAAACCCCATCTCATTCAAGATCCAAGGAAATCAAAACGCAGCAAGCAACAAAAACATTTCCAGCAAACACTCATACATACATCTTTTCATTTCCGATGGACTTGATTTCTCCACCACCAAGCAATACCAGCTACTCAAGCCCCACGCCCGCAACCCCCATCAGTGCCGCCACCGCGGCAAACGCCGCTAACACTAGTTCATCTCCATCCTCGTCTTCAACTCCAAGCCGCTATGAAAACCAAAAGCGCAGAGACTGGAACACTTTCTGCCAATACCTACGCAACCACAGGCCACCTCTTTCTCTTCCCATGTGCAGCGGAGCTCATGTTCTGGAATTCCTTCGCTACTTGGACCAATTTGGCAAGACCAAGGTCCACAACCAAACTTGTCCCTTCTTTGGCCTCCCAAACCCTCCGGCGCCCTGCCCATGCCCTCTCCGCCAGGCCTGGGGTAGCCTCGATGCGCTGATCGGAAGGCTCAGGGCAGCATACGAGGAGCACGGTGGCAGACCTGAAGCAAACCCGTTTGGCGCAAGAGCGGTGAGGATTTATCTGAGGGAAGTTCGTGATTTTCAAGCCAAAGCAAGAGGTGTTAGCTATGAGAAAAAGCGGAAAAGGCCTAAGCAGAAGGTAACAGTTACACCACCACCACCACCACCACCACCTTCTGATTCTGGTGCGAATGAGTGAACCAAAAATAATAATTAACTAAAGATAAATAAATAAATTCTACACCAGTCATGCCTTAAGTTTATATACTTTGCTTTATAAGTAATGTATATATAAGTGCACTCGTTGTATTTTGATTTGCTATATATTTATGTTTTGATCATCTGGGTTTTCCTTTTTTCGTTTTCCATTTTTAAATAGCTCTTTTAAAAGTCTAAGAGTCAGAAATGGTAGTGATAGTATACTACCAGGAAGTAGTAATTTTACCGGTTGTAGTAGAATTGCAGCAACAGACAATATATGTGACAGAGGCAAGTATGCTTTTTCATATTAAATACTTTGTAATATTCAACTGGTCGATCATTAATTAATATGCACTTGTTTTATATATTTTGTAAGATATGATCTTTGTCTGTTGATCTTTCTCTTCTAATTTATTTCCGTTTTTCTTATTTGGAGAAAAAAAAGGAATTGAAAGATAATAGTTACAACTTTACAAGAGAGATATGCATGTAGATATGTCTTCCACTATGAAAACCATAGACTGCTAGAGGGTCAATTATAATTGAGACAGTTTAATAATATATAATCCAAGTCTTTTAATTACTTTTATTTGAAAAAAAGTTTTTTGCTATTTTAATTAGCAGACGTGGTGAATGTTTCATGAAGAATATGAAACCTACACACAACACATATATCTTCCTCCTCCTTCCCACTATCTCTCTCCCTCTGATCTTTCTATTGGAAAGAGTATTTTCCTTTTGATTAAATAAGAATTTATCTAGAATTTATGGAATAAAATATGGTATGGTGAAAGACAAAGCATAGGAGAGGCGGAATACTCACGAGCGTATGAAAGAGAGGAACTCCGTTTGGTTCCAAATAAAGATAATCTTAATAGATCTATTATTAGGCAAAAAGACAAAACCTAGATTCATCCTTTTCTAATATTGATGCCAGCTAAATAACACACATGTTGTAAGTAATTAAATAGATAGAGAGATAGAGAGAGAGCAATTAAGAAAATGGGATTAATTAATTATATTGGGAGAGATTGAGAAAGGGTATTAAAATTTTTTCCTAATCCACTTGGGCGACAAACTTTTTGACATGGTTAACCATAATATTTTTTTATTAGTTGGATGAAGTTGGATTGTCCTTTTGGGTGTGTATCTGATAATTTAGTGTCACCTTTGAAGGATTCATTATTAAAATATTCCAAAGATTGGAGAGCGAAAGCTGGCAAAATATACAACTAAAGCTGTTCTATATGTGTGTGTTTGTGTGCTGTGTAGAACCTGCTGATGTATGTGAGTAATAATGCATGCCCTGCAGTCCCTATTTTTCATATTTCTCGAGTGAATGTTTGAAGTAGTGTTAATCCAATACTCAAGTATTAAGGAAGGATTAATTTGAGGGAAAATAATTTATTCATGCATGTAGAGATTAAGAATTGGTATTTCTTTGGGATGTTTGCTGGTGTTGTACATTGAGTGATTGATAATTATGTTATGATAGGTTGTTTTTCTTTTTTTAAAGTTATTTTGCTTTCTTGGAGAGGCAATTGCTTAATCTAAATAAGCAAAACATCTTGTTGGTAAAGCATTAGGTGAGGACTATAGTTCATCTTGTTGGTAAAGCATTGATTGAGGCTATTGTTCATCTTGTTGGTAAAGCAGTGGTTGAAGACTACTGTTCACTATGATTTTTCTTTTTGTCGCGTTGGGATTGGCTGATCTGAGTGTTGTGAACTTAATTTGGCTGTGCAGTGTGGAAACTAGTGAGTATTAAATTGTGGAAATTTACATTGCATATAAACACTTTTTCCTCCATTTTTCAGACATTTAAATACATGAATGTTCATTTTCTACTCTTAATTTTTTTCCTTTAATATCATTTGAGTTTGAAGGATACTACCGTCAGATTATTTCAAATTTCATGCTTGAATAATTAATCTATGTGCCCACAAAATTGCTTTTGAATATCGTTTGATGTGACAATGCATAAGTTTTTTCTTTTTTTCAATCCCAAAAGAGAAGGTTTAAAGTAGTTGCAAAGGTCATGATTTAGATGAATGTCTCTAGTTTCGACGATTTCTAATCATTGAAGATAGAACTTTGATTATATTCTTGACTAATATGTGAAAATAGTTGAGTGTAATTCTCTTGAAAATTTAGATGGAGAATGAAGATGCATTTTTCTTGTTTTCGTTGAGACCCATTGGAAATTTTAGGTGTAGACTTTCTCTGGTTAAAATCTTTCTTCAGAACCCTCCTTAAAAATCCTTAAATTACAAGTATTCAAGTTTACAAATTATAGAATTAATTTCCACAAGTTGTGTATGTGGGCAAAACTTTTCCCTAATAATACGAGATCTTTTTAAGCAAAAATATTTGGATTTTGTTACATATTCAATCTATCTATCTAACTAATTATAAAAAGCATAAATGGGGGGAAAAAGTGTAAATTTATATACTATCGGACCTACACGAACTGTGCTGAATTTACAATATCTTCTGTTTTTTCGGATTTGGTTTTTGCTCTCATTGTTTGATGACATGAGAGGAACTCCTTGTTCTTTACTCATAAATTAACTTGTGAATATTACATATATGTAACTCAAATTCAACTGGAAGAATCCATATATTTTGAGTGAGTAGAAGCTCTCTCTTACTCAAGAGTGTGAATAATTAATTATACGAAGTGTTGTTGGTGGTTGAGAAAATGGATGTGATCTCCCAACCTCCATGGCTATAATGAGACACACAGAGGAAGGATAACGACTTCAATACATGAAAAATTATTAATACATACACACACACACACACACACACATAGAAATCTATGATTTCATGTTTCTAAGCTAATTGCATAACTCTTCCTAGGGTTTGTGTGCAATATTTATGCCACAGAGAATTAACATGAACTTAATAAGCTTAGTTAATTATTCATCTTAAAGTCGATGTAAAGATTTACTTTTAGGAATAAATTAATGGGAAGAATTATTTACAATTTAAGATATAAGATACGGTGAACATTCAAATTTTAATAAGTTTCTTTTTACAAAAATATCTTAATCTAATTTATTGTTAAGCATAATATAATGTAAGTAAACAAAATAACGTTACTCTTGAGTTTTCACACCACCATCTAATAATACATACACATTAAATGTGCAATTATTTACAAGTAAAGATCACTTGTAAAAAATTTACGTTTTAAAACCAAAAATAAAATAGCAAATTTAAAAACTAAATAATAATAATAAAAAAAGATAAATGAGCAAGGAGCATTTTTTAAATTTTATCAAATAGTTGTGCATGGTAAAAGAGAGTTCAAAATATATTTTTGAATGCAAATATTCACCCAAAATTAATACAAAGTAATTGAAAAAAATTGTAAAAGTAAAATTAAAACAATGTGTATGGATATTTTTCAAGAAAATTAGTTCTGAAGAATTGCTCAGCAAGTTCATATATTGTGTAGAACTTTAATGAGCTTGAGCTGCCAGAAGCTCTATATAAATACAATACAATATATGAAAGGGACCATAACATAAGATGAGTTCATTCTAATATATTCTTGAAAAGAAACTTTTTTAAACTCTTTTTTAATTTTGTTGAAAGCAAAACTTTTGGAATTCTAGTTTAATTTATCATCATAAATGATCAGATCTTGTATTGATTGATAATCGATTAATTAATCAAATGCTTCCAATGAGATATGGAACCAAAAGTTTCTTCTTTACAATTTTAGTTGTTCGGCTACATTTAAAAAAATACGTTCTTTTTTTTTTTTGTTTTACTTATTTGTAAACTCATTTTAGTCCCATTAGAGGCATATTAAAACACTTTTGAAAAAAAAGAAGCACTTTTCTAACTTTGATAACCAAACAAACAACCAAAAGCATTAACTAGTGAAAGTTTGGTATAAATATTTATCCACAGTAATAGAATATCCAATAATGGAATAAATAATAAATTAATTTGTATATATTTTTCAAAATTCGAAGAGTTGTTGTAGTTGAGGGTACTATTTTTATATGCAAATAAATAAAAATGTCCAGTAAAAGAGAGCAATATATGCATATGCACATGGTGTTTCCTCAAGAATTTCAAGGCAAGAATAGTACTGAAAAGTGGGAACAATTGCCATCATTAAAAGATCAATTTTGTATACGAGGTGTCGTATGATGTTCTTCAATTCCAATAAAGTTCTATATATCTTAATGTTGTAACTAACAGTAACACACACAAATATACATATATTTAACATTGAATTAATTTTCCACTTTAATTTTTTATTTATTATACACCAATTAATGCCACTAAAAATTTTTTTTATAATTCTTCTGTTCTTCATGTTTGCCAACAATAAAAATTTTATTATTACAATATTCATTACATAAAAATATATAAATTTATGAATAATTTCTCGAAACATTTAATGTTTAGATCAAAAAGAGTAATTTTATAGGTTATTAATTTTTAATCGTAAAAGTGTGAATGTTAAACTAATATTCACGCTTTTATTTATATTCTAATTTTTAATATTTTTATTCCGTAACATTTTAAACGTAGTAATATATAAATTTGAAACGTATTTTAAATTATTATTTCAGAATAAGAGATTTTGCTCGTTAAATGCAGGATTATTAATAATAAAAAGATATAAAAAGTTAATTTTAACTAAAAACCAAGGTTAGAGAAGACAAAACTTCAAAAAAAAAAAAAAAAAAAAAAACTTAATAAAAATGGGGATAAAAAAGAAAAGAAAAAGGGCTTGTTTCACTTGTCACCCTAGATTCTCGTGATGTTGATACATTTACAGACAAAAATAGTATTGATAAAAATGAGTGGTGGAGTTACATGATTGGAGGTTAAAAGACCAATAAAAGCAAGAAGTAAAAACCAAACAAAATAAAACAAAGTAAACACCCGATCAAGGTAAAAAAATAATAATAATAATAAATAAATAAAAATAATTAAAAAAAAAAAGGAGAAATGCCCCCGAAGACCCCACTCAGACCTGAAATGCTTTTGTCTTTGGTAACACGTACAAAAGCTGAGTTAGGGTTTAGGGCACAGTAATCCATTTAAACATTCCGTACAAAAGATCCCGCAATCGATGGTCAAAGAAGCACTTGACACGTGCGTCATCTAGTGGTCCCCACAAACCGCGTGCTCCCACGTGGACATCTGTACCACATGTCGGGACAGATAGTCCCCACTTACCCGCGCCCCCCAACCCAACCCAACTTCCCACAATTTTTTTTTTAATTTTCAACAAAAAAGAAGACGACGAATAGGGCTCCTCTTCCTCCCTTAAGGCTTTGTGCTGCCTAGTATCTCGTGCAGAGATGAATGTTGTAGAAAAAGAAAAAGGACACGTGGAGGATTTTTCAACCGCTGGATGAACCAGCAATCGGGCAGATTAACTTCCGTACAAAAAAAAAAGGGTGGAGTGAATGGGGGAGCAGTAAATCAAAGGTAACAGTGGGTTTTCCTTGTTTGGACGTGGCTCGCTTTGCTATTTATGTATGGGGCTCACTTCTGCACCCCTTTTTCAAATGCTATCCTCGTGGCCCCCACGTTCTCCTCCTCTTTCTTTCTATATATATATATATATATATATATATATGTTGTTCATTGAAAGCCTACCCATACACGCTTAAAGCTTAATCTCTGGCCGCCGGGGGCATGCGAATCATAGAATAGAACAATGACCTTTGGGAGTTAAAATGGGACTTTTGGAATCATTGCTGAATTACAAGAGAAAGTGAGAGGCACAATAATAGTTTTTCAAGCCTAACTATCTCAAGTTATCAACAGCTTCTTAACCTAAAATTGAAAGAGAATACATTTGTCCACTTAGGTTTACTATAACCAACCAAACCACTTATCCCACTTTTCACAGACCAATTTTGGCCACCATCATCTTAAAAGGGCAAAAAAAATTTAAAAAAAAAAAAAAGAAAAAGAAAATGGGGGCATCCGCTGGATGAATATCCAGGTTTCGAAAAAATTATATATGCATATATATTCCGCAGGAGAAATCCTATTTTATCACTATTTCTTTTTTGCTTTCTCTATGTAGAAGAATGTTAGATTGAATGAAAATGTGCAGGACGTGCAACGTGAAGAAGAGGGGACACAAGAATTTACACAAGTCAAAACTGCCGTGGCAAGTTGGGCGGTCATCGGTTCGGACCAGATCAGACCAGACTGATAAGGAATCATCTAGTAGGACGATTGTGAATCTCTTCATTTAGAAGTCGTGTCACCAAGCTGCGATCAGCTGTTGGCCTATTGTCATTTATTATGCTATACAGCGATTGTAATTCTGCAAAAGTTGCCTTCTTGAAGAGGCCCTTGAGTATTGAATCAACTCCACCTGGCAAGAGATTGCTCCCAGGTGAATTTTGTTCCCCAGATAGCCTATGCAAGTTTCCTGCATTGTTTTTAAGTTGAGAAGGTAGTGGAATCTGTATTTGAGGCCGGGAATAGGGCCTGGAGTCCCAATACTCTGTACAAACTCGATTTCTATCCATTGCCTCTATGGCCTGTTAAAAGATGCAAAAAATGAACTAAGTTCCATATTTGGCACAAAAAACTTTGCTCAAAAATAAGAAAATTGATAAATATATATGTGTGTGTGTGTGTGTGTGTGACAATCACGGCAAGGAAGATGGGAAGGGGGAGTAGATGAAAAACATAAAGCTAACAGTTAACTGAAAACTACCAAAGGAGAGAGAAAATGCTCAAGGAACGTTAAGACACACAAGAAATAACTGGATTGAGAACACTGTAATCTATTCTGCTAGCTTATTTACCTGCACAATTGCCGGAGTAGAAAACCCAAACATCTCAAAGCCATCAAGACTCCCTGGTGGTTGTAAAGGAGGGAGGTTCATTTTCCCCAATTTGTGTTGCTTTGTTATCTCTTGATTCACCCTGTCTCTGACCATTTCCCAGCATTTTGATGCTGAAACATGAATAAATACCTCTCCTGGACAATGCTCCAAGGAAACCTGAGATTAAAAGGAATCGATATGTCATGCCAACTCAATATCAACCCACTGATTGATTGTACTTGATTGAAGCTCTTCACAAGCCTCTCCAACACACCTTTTTCAGTTCAGCCTACAAAAAGTAAAGAATAAAGCCCACCTATGGTAGCTCTGTTGGCAAGCAAAATTTGGCCATGATCATAAGTTGTTTAGCAGTTAGACATGTTAGAAATCATTTATTCAATATCTTCTCAACAAGTTCTTTTATGTATAGACCATCATACAAAATCTTGTGAACAATGAAATAAAACACTTCACTGGAATAGTTACAAATGAAGATTGACCACTATTCAAGGACTTTTACCAAATTTCTTCATTTAGTTACTAGCGGAGGAGTGCAAGTAAAAAGGATAGCAAAGACCTCTTTGAATGCGTAGTACTAAATGGAGTTTAAAGAGGCATATATAAAAATATCCAGTTTAAGTGATAGCATGGCACTATAATAGCAGTTTCAGAACCAAAAGTATAAAAGCTAATTACCATAAAGAGAGGTCCATCTCTTCCAGCATCCAGAATTTCAGAGACATAGTAACACATATTTGTTGGATCTAGAACACTTATGTACCTAACACGGCTCCTATATCCTGCATCAAATACAATGTTGCATGAGTATATATCACTTGCTTTCTTCACAAAATTAATCATTTGTCTAAGAATTGATGCTCTTTGAAGAATCCATATGCAACAGACCTTTGGGAAAAATTGTCTGGCTATTACACCATAACTTTCCAGAAAGCACAACTCCATATGCAAGAGGTTCAACAGTGCAGTTGATTCTCCGCACAACCTTTGCAATACGAGGACCCTTCTGGCGGAAATATTTGTCCAAATTATTTTGAGAGCAAGTTGAATTTCCTATATTAGCTCTCACATTGCTAACTAAATTCGAGGTGGTAGTGGTTCCCACCTTTTCATGAATATCCGCATTGTTAGGTTTTCGAATGTCACATGGTTTTGCCATATTATGAATGATCTCTCCACCAGAAACTGAAACAATTCCAATAGATTCTTCATTACTAGAATCTATTTGGCGAGAAGGGTCTGGTCCACTAGAACCTAACAGGATCCCACCATCTCGATGACGTTCATCTTTCAATTGCACAGAATAGGATAAACAATTACTCTTTTGTACATCAGGTAGAGAACTCAAATCCTTTTGACTCCGCATTGCTGCATCAATCTTAGAGCTCAACAAAATTGGATCTTTATCATAGTTGCATGTGCTTGCTTTATCTTCAGAATGCTTTACAGGAATATCTGTTGCTCTTTCTGAAACTGGCTTTTTTGGTTCATCACCTTCATCGTCGCTAAGAAGTATAACATTATCATTTCCCAAAACTGAAGGCTTCTTCAATGCACACTTCACCTCAACCCCATTTACACCATATGAAATGTCTTTCTGAGAGAACTGACAAGCTGAGTTTCTTAAATTGGAAGGTAAATGGGCAGACTCTTCCAACTTTGACTTGAAATTATAATTTTTCATTTCAATTACATGAGATAAACTATGAGATGCGGATGACACTTTTGCATCTTGTAAAGGCAATACAGCTTCTGCTGGATTATTTTTCTGTCGGAGAGAGGTTTCACCAAAGATCCTGGCTGAATTCACAGGAATATCTGATGGCTGTGATTTCACATTTTCAAGCATTGTATCATCCAGGGAATGAGATAAATTATCAACTTGCATCTTGTCTATGGAGATGTATGAACTCAGGGCCAGTCCAAGATCAAGTCTTGCCCATCTGTACACTGAACTCAATTTTCCTTCCAATGCCTCGACAAGGATGTCCAATTCATTTATATCATAGCGAAAGAGGAAAAATTTGGCACCCCAATCACATGAGCAGAAATGCCTTGCATGAATCAAACAGGCATATCTATCTGAAGAACAATGACAACCGACTGCAGACAGGTGTAAATCAAAAAGGCATATACTGCACTCCCTCTCGCTAGTCGCATCAAAACTGCTCTCCATTTTCATTGCTTGTGAGGAACTGCAAAGAAATTCCCTTCTTCTACGCTCCATGTCAACACGTGTCTGGTAACAGACATAATCAAAATCAAGAGGGAAACAAAAGTAATGTATTAGTTTATGAAGTGCATGCTTTATTGCTAACATTTAGTGGATTTGAAATGCTCACTTGTATTAACAATTCAACAATTCAAAATCTGAAAGAATGGTAAAACAACCAAGAAAATATCAGAGTCAAAGTCCTTCAGTCCAGAATATAAAGCCTCATAAACAGATTACAAAAGAGTGGATGTAATTTTGGGTGCTCAAATCCTCATCTGCACTAAGTTCACAAATGAAAATAGCAAACAAAGAATGAGAATACAAAAAATTTCTACTGCTGTCTTTATTTGTGATAGTACTGCTCACTTGTATCCCAATGCTATTTTTAGCATCGATTGCTTGTGAGTAGAATTCCTGAATTTCCACCTTAAGGTCCCCAAGCGTATAATGAAGTAAGAGGTCTGGAGATTGAATCCTCAATTACCATGAAGGGGGATTATTTTAATTTGTGTTTGTGCTTGGAGGTGGAGTTTGTAGTAAGTAAAAATTAGCAAGATTAATAATAAAGGTAAAAGAATTAAGAAAGGCAAGTCTACCTTAAGTGCTTTTGCCAAGATACCATCCTTTCCACAGAAATCTTTCCATCTTAAGTTATCTGAAGTATTTTTCTTCAGTAAGTTAAGCTCCCAATGAGCTCTCACAGCTTCTCTTGCTGCCCCAAGCAACAGTTTATCATGGGAGATGGAAGTTTTCCGCCCCTGCTCACGGTACAACTCTATAGCAATCTGTCCATGGGGCAACCAGTCAACAGGAGCTACATTTACTGCCTCTGCACAGTTGAAGCCACAGTTGAACCCTGAATGATATGCTCGAGGGAAGGTCAGAACAAATTCCCCAGCATTCTGAACACAACGATAGACAGGTACCCCTTCAGATTTTAGTATGGAGGGAGACAGCTGCGTGACCTGCATTAAAGAACAAGAAGTTCGGGTGGGTTTCATGAAGTACAGGAGACATATTCAATTTCAAACCATTTCAGGACAATCAGACTTATTCATGCTCTCCTAGGTCATCTATAGTAAGTGCAAGTCCAGTCGCCGCATATATAATCAGGTTCTGATGGTTCTTCTTTTCTCTTACATGTATGGAACTTTACCAACTTCACAACGAAATGTGAGCAAGAATTTAAAAGACCAGAAATAAACATGAAGCATCCAAGAAAAGCATGTATATGATACTTACCGCTGCATTTCAATAACAAAAAATCCACAACATATCTCAATCCATCATATAACAAAATCTCTAAAAAGGTATATGATTGTTATGTGAACAGACTGTAGTTGCACATGTATGGAAGCAGGAACTCCAAAAGAGTTGTCAAAATTTGCAACACAAATTGGACAATCATTTAAAAATAGTCGGATTCAGCTTTCTAGCTCCAAGAACTAAAATAAGAAAAATGCAATTTAATGGCTTCCAAAATCACTGAACAAATACAAGTGTGACAGATCCTTTGCATGTGTGCATGCACAGTTCTGGAAAAAAAAATTCATGATAGAAGAGTTAATAGCATTAACTGAGGAATATAAACAGCTGAACTAGCATACCACAAGGCACAAGTATACAAGTTTTGAAGAGCGAATCATATAACAAGAACTTTCACTCACCAGCTTATGCAGCAGGTCAGGTTGTTCTTCAAATAGATCAGGCAAATGCTTTCTCATGGTGTCCTCCAATTTAAGGGCATCCTTCCCTGGGACACCATACCACATTTTTGGGGCGCCCCAATGCATGTAGTTCAATGAGTACAAATGATGATCTTCAACATGCTGTTATCCCACATGTAAAACAGAAGATACAACTAAAAAATCAGCAAGCATCAACATCTAGAATGGATAACTGAAATTGCTTCAAGCTGTAACTTAAAATGGTTATTCTAACAGATAGGTAAGTTAATTTTTTGTTTTTCAAGCAATTTTAAGCTGTTGGATGAAAATATTTATTCTAACAGATAAGTAAGTTAATTTTTGTTTTTCGTGCAAGGTTTTTATTTGATCATTTCTAAAAAGAATGCATTCACCATTATTTCTCTCCAACTCTTTCAATAAACTTTCTTCTGATTCAATCATTTTATGCTTCTTTTTACCCAAGAGAAGTGCCCTAAATAATGGGATGTGCAGCATAAGCAGATATCTCAATGCACAACAAATACATGCACAAATATATGTGAAAGCGTAAAGATTACATGTATAACACCAACAAGTACATGGTGCCCTAGAACACAACGATCAAAAGAAAACCACAAACCTAAACTTTATTTGTTTATCCTGTTCCAAACCTACACTCACTTCAAGCATGGGGAGAAAAGAAAGATTACAATCTTACCCAGCAAAAGGAGGAAAAGCACATCCCTATATACAGCCATGGCACTAGAACACCAGATATGTCACTACTTTCATAAGAAAGGACAGAACCAGGAAGGCGTGGAAAGTTATTCAAGTTCCAGCCCGATCTAAGGTATCGTTCATCTGAAGCAAAATCAGCTTGATTGGACATTTTAGGAAACCCACTACCAAACAGACCAGTTTCCAAATCAGCACCATATAGCACCTACAGCAGAGTACGAGCAAAACAGTCAAGGATTCCAGTTCTCATGCATCCTACTAAAACAGATAATTCTATCAACTCATAGATCATACCTCTATTTCTTCGGTTGCTTTCTCTACTATTCGCCAGTACTCCCCTTCAATGGTCTCAACTGATGGCTCCCATTGCTCTTCCAGCAAGGCTGTATTAAATCCTAAGTCTTTAACATCATTCTTGTTCCTGCTAAAATATTGGGCCTTGAAGAAATCTGCATACTTCTGAAATTTATTCAGAGTAAATTGTGGACCAGGTTCAAATCCAAATCTCTCGTCCTCATGACAGCCAGCATCACCAGACCCTGGAATATTTCCACTCTCAATCCCGCAATCTACTGCCATTCTTGTGCTTCTACGCCTTTTTTTCCTAGAAGGATTATGGTTCCTTGACATCTTTCTCATTGAATGCCGATTCTGAAGCTTGTCAACCCTTTGGACACGAGTAGCAAATGTAGAACTGTCCCATATTTGTGTTCCTTTAAGCGGACAAGGAGGTTTCCAAGAGTGGGGAGGAACAATCCGACAAATTCCATAAGGTTCAGCTTTCAGACGTATGCTCGCTATATATTTCAGTGTATCTTCAAACTCCTGGAAAAAGAACAAAGATCAGAAATCACACCATGTTTTACAAGAGGATTTTTCATTAAACAACTCGATGCCAAGAGCAACAATACAGACCTCTTTGGTAGGGTAGAAAACAGGAGCATCCTCAAGGTCAGGCCTGCAAGAATCTTCCACACGCCATCTTGCAGTAACCTGTCTCAAAACTTTATATGTCAACTAAAAATTGATGAAAGACAGAGAAAAAGATTTAGGAAGAAGCATATGAAAATAAAGGTCAAATTGCACAGGGGTCAGGTCATGAACGGCCCTGCTGTCAACAGTCAATCAGAAAAACAATATAAAGCCTGCCCTTATGATGCCTCACCAATTCCACAGAATACTTTCAAAGACATGGCATTTGTCAACATACTGCACAGCGACCAACATAGGTTGATAATTGGAATAAAAGTTTGATGGGAATAACAGTTCCTAGTGGAGACTGTTGATTGGCCAGGATAGAGGAAAGGTTTGTGGGAGTACGAAAATGTTAACCTTTTGGCAGTCGCTGCATGTTGGACATCCACGGATAACCCCCTTAGGTAGACAAGGCCTTGAAGTGAAATCCTGTTATAATAAGCAGCAATTATGCTATTAAATTCTGTTAGCCAAAGTTTAATTATTAAAAAGCAGGACTTGAAAGAGGTAAAAAAGGATCTGAAAGACACTTACTTGACCAAGCTTCCCACAATCAGATTCGTCCTCTGAACTGTTATCAAATTGTCCATAGTTTATCCCTGGTCTACGCCGAAGGGACCTAGTAGTCTTTGCAGCATCAGAAACACCAACTTCAGATTCCACCTGGACTGAATGTGATTCAGCAGCACTTGCAGAGGCTGAGCAACTACTTTTCATATCATTGTCATGTTTCTCATCGTCTTGTACCCGCTTCAAGGTGAAAGATGTATATGACTCAAAACCAGGAGGAATTGATGGAATCTCATCATTCTCTTCTTTGATGCAAACTCGCATGAGTTCTGTCCCCATCATACTGCAACAGAAAGAAGAAAGAAAATTATCTTCAGGTCTCTTTTACATCTAGAAGTAAAAAATTAAAAGCTAAAATTCCAAAACACAGAACAGTTTAGAACTTAGAAATCGTGCAGCATGACTTAGTATCATAATGAAGTTGTGTAAAATAGCTGAGATAAAATATAGTGTCTTCAGAAAGTGCATACAAGAAGGTTGCAATTAGATAACACTAATTAAAATTTGATCACAAAGTCCAATTAAATTTTGAATCTAGTTCATAATCTTCATCAAATGCTTCAAGCCAGAATAATGTCCCTGTTGCACATAATTCAGGTATACCATGAAGGCATGGACAAACAAAATTAGGATAACAGTAAGTAGTTTAGCTCAGAAAAAGCCATAACATGAACCAAAGGAGTGATTGCATGTAAACAAAGACCTAATCCTTATAATTACAAACATCTTACAGAAAGCAACAATCTTTAGAGGAGACAAGTTTCAACAAGTAGTCTCCAGATATGCAAACATTTCTCCCTAACAAAAAGCAATGGCATATTAACTTGAATATAGTCTTTAAAATACTTCAGCCTTCTTCACCCACCCCACATCAAATTACCTAGAGACTACTTCAACCGTCCCCATTACAACCAAAATTTACAATAATCAAAATTTAGCACATGAAATGCCATCATAACAGAATCCCCAGTCATTTATTTATCTTTTCAAGTGAGCTTTACCACAACAATTTAATAACATGAAAACTATCAAAAGTAAAAATAAGTCACAGATTTGAACCAAGAAGCCACCGAAATTTTATCAACATTTGCTTTTTCTAATGGAGAAATTTAATCTTTCACCACTTCTTCTGAGAATACCTACTCAAGTCAACTATCACTTTCTTTTTCCAGTTAAACACAGATTTAAATGAAGATCCCAGATGTGTTTCCTGGTGAATCCAAGATTCAAAAACCACATTATGTTCACAATCTTGAAAACTCAATTAAATTAATCAATAAAAAGACCTCAATCATGGTCAAGTTTATCCTAAACCCCAAAGTTTCTCATAAAACCCACATCAAATTCATTATCATGTATTATGCAGACGTCACTGTTAATCAAATAAAGCAAGAACAGCCAACTTACGATTATAATTATCAAATAAACCTCTAAAACTATAAATTCATCAATGAAAAAACCTTCAATCAGGTAAAAATTACAGAAAATGACAAAACTAACAATAAATTGAAATTTTGGGCTTACAGGGTCCTGATCCAAGAATCTGTAATTTCAGTTCACTGAAGCAGCTCAAACTCCATTAAATACAGCCACGTTTTGAATAAATTGACAAATTTAGCGACAATTAAGAAAAAAATATTAAAACTTAAATCTGAAACCCTAATTCATCCCAAAAAAGAATAATGAACCTGATTATCGTCGGATCTAAATTCACACACTAAACCCAGAATGCCTGAAAAAAAAAAACCAAAAAAAACATGTTTTCTGTTTTTTCTAAAATAAAATCATGAACTCAAAAGCGTGCCCCACAAATCCATATGTGACAAATAAGACCCACTTTCCTATATCAATGAAATTAAAATCAACAAACCCTAGAATTTCTTGACCTAGAGTTGTGTATGTATGATCAGAAAATCCCAATTCAACAAAACAACAGGATTGGAAAAGGGCAAATCTGGAACAAAAACTTTTAGGTGCCTGCAATAACAGAATTTGCAGCGGAAAAGGAATAAAATCTAAAAAACTTCTAGAAACTGTTACCCTTACAATTACAGAAAAATAAAAGAAATTTTTGTAACCTTGTGATTTTTTTTTTTTTATTCTTAATCTGTAGTATGAATCAATTTACCTTTAATCATGGGTCACTTGCCTTGCTGCCTTAGTGCCTTAATTATGTTACCTGTTTCATGAAAACAGTCAAAAAGCATATGTTACTAAAAAAATATTTTCCAATTTCACAAGGGTAGTTTGGGCATTATGTTGTTGCAGTAGAATGAACACAAATGTAGAGAAACTACAAAGGGTTTTGTATTCAAAATAAGGGCATATTTTTTGCATGCTTATCAAAATCTCCCCGCTCTTCCAAAATGACTAAAACACTTCTCAGTGCTAAATTATTTATTCATGTGAGATTCAATCGTGCAAGGATAGTTTGGTTATTTTAACAGCGACCACTAGGGACCTATTTGATATAATGGAAAAGCTATATTCTTATGTGAAAAAACATGAAAATTAGGGACCTAGATGATAATATCAGAAATTAAAAAAGATTTAGGGAGGAGAAGAGAGAGAGATACACGCGGTACGTAGGAAGGAAGAGGAAGTTTCGGATTCGGCGATATTTGCTTCTTTGTACTTGCGTGAGGACACTGAAGAGGGTTAAGGTGGAGCGATTTTATTTGTCGCGAGAGAGAGGCGAGGGTTTGTAAATTTTAAGTTGTGATTGGTTCATAAGCTTAAAAAATAAATAAATAAACAAATAGTTGTCAATTGTAATTTCATAAGCTTAAAAAAAAAAAATTAATTAATTAATGTTGCAATTCTACGGGCGGCCCCATGAATTGTAACCAGTCCGTGTACTCGTATACGCTGTTGTAATCGCAAGTTTAGGTTGATTTGTGTTTTGCACAAGAAATTTACGTCGTGATTAACTTTTAATAAATTAATTATTTGTAATGCACAATGAAAATTTTCAAATTTATTTTATTAATTATAATTATCGGAAATAGTCTTTAATTGGAAAGTTATCACTGTGATTTTTTTTTAATTTTTGGGTTTTATGTTTCTTAAAAAATAAATATTTTTTATACTTTCATAGCCAACTGATTCTTTCCATTAAAAAAAAATATATAAAAACCACAAATCAAAAATATAAGCTTGCGTCAAACCGACGTATACTTTGAATTCTATTTCAACTTATTTGATTGTTCAACATATTTTGAATCTTGCAACCAGCTAAACCAATAATATTATTATTCACGGATTATATTTGTATCGATTCAACTTATTTTATTATTCTCTATACCTTGAAACTTGTAACATACTGCTTAATTATTTTTTCAATATACAAAATTGAGGTAACGTTTTTTTTTTTTTATCTGAACTCTAAACATGACTAAAATATAAATTTAACTAAAATCTAAATTTGAATGATATACTTATTTTTTATTTTAAAATATCTGAAAATAAGTATTAAGTTGTTTGTTTTAACAAAATAAAAAATTTTAAAATAAATATTTTAAAATATATACCCTTTTAAATAATATTCTTATATTTAAATAATTTTGATTATATTAGTATAATAATAAATAATAAATTAATAAATTATATTGATATGTATATTATTTATATGCTTGATATATATATTTTTTTTAAAAAAATTTTAATCGATGATATAAAAATTAATAAAAATAATAAGTCATAGTATAATAAGTTGTAATTACGTAAATATATACATTTATTGTAATAATTAAAGTATAAAATAAATAAGATTAAAAAGACAAATAGAAGGGACCCACAATAAAGAAAAGATCCATTAAAAATAATTAATTAAGTTTTTAATTTTGTTAGTAAATAATTTAATAAAATAAAAATATTTTTAGAAAATAAAAATATTAAAATATTTAGACATTTGCTCATTTAAATTTAAGTCAAAATTTTTAACTTAAATATATTCAGATGTTTTTACCAAATATTCAGACATAAATTAAAAAAACAAACAATTTCAGTCAAAAAAAAAACAACCCTAAGTTGATTTTTCACCTGCATATTAATCCAATAAAATAGTTCTTAAATCCATATTAAAAAACAAAAGCCTAAAAGGTCCAAATTCATAAAATTTTAATTAATATTTCTTATTTACGTCAAACCTAATAAAGAATTTTGGGAAAAGTCGTATTTAATCTGAATTATAAATAAGTCAAAATATCAAATTGTTTTTAATTAGAATTTCACTAAATCCTAAATTATCTCCAATGAAAATTTCATTTGAATTAATTTTTTCAAATAATCTAACGAATGAACGAGTATATAAAAGAAAAGAAAAAAATAAGAAAGGGTCTCTCTCCACGTACAAATAAATTTATTAGTTAATATTAGGTGACGAAATTAATATCAATAATTGACGCTGTTTGTGGGAAAAGACAAAAAATTAATTCTATTATGATAAAAAATTTCATGACGACTCAAAAAGTATGTATTTATTTATATTTATATTTCATAAATAATTTAATATATTTAATCTTGAATTTAATTGTTATACATTGATTTGCTAATCACATGGGCTATTTATGGGTATGAACATATTTTTGTATTTAATTTACTGTTTCATTACAGACTTTGTTTTGCAAACTTCTAATTTCATCAAATTGAAGAATACATCTCCAATTATTTTCTTTGAAGACTATCAAACATGTCATAGAGAACAAATAATTACTTATCAAATAACACAAACCCTTTTGATATATCCTAAAAAGTCTAATTCTAATGATATAAAATTTTATTTTTCTATTTTATCGTAAGTTTATCCTGAAATTATTAGATAAAGATTGCACGTGCTAATTATATTATGTCAGTTTAAGTAAATATTATGTCATTAACGAAAAAATATTACTTGTATTATCTTATGTGTAAAGGGTATATGTGTGCCCTTATATATATAAACAGCTAACTTTTTTTTACACAAAATCTTATATTAATTGTAAACTGTTAGATATAGGTACATTTAACGGTAGAGATTGTATTTAACATATATATTAATAATGCATTAATTACATAGTTAAGTACAATTTCAACCATTGGATGTACTTATATGTAAAGTAAAATTTTGTGTAAAGAAAAGGGACTGTTGATCCTACCCACCCACCCACCCCACACACACACACACACACACACACACACACACACATATATATATATATATATATAAAAAAATTAAAGGGCATAGCATTGTCTCTTACTTGTTATGTTCTATATTGTACTTTTACTATTATGAAAAATTGGATTTATTTTCATTGATTAATTACAGTATTTTATTGTCTAATTAGAAAATTATATATTGTTTTTGAAGTAAATTATTTTATTTAGGTATTCAAAACAAGCACCTTCAGCGAGGTAGTAAATGAAGTCACTGTTGTAGTCAAATTTATTGTAATAAGTGGTGCTACGCAAAATAGAAAATAGAAGATAAGGGAAGCCAGATTTGTTGATTACATTAAAAATAATAATAATACTAGATTACAATCAAATTGGGGGCAGAAAATATAAGGTTATTTGGTGGCTAAAATTGTTGGTTTTGAAGTCATAAATAAAGCAACTATTTGATACAAAAAAATAGTATTATTTGTTATAGATAATTGAAATTGTAAATAGTGTTTCGTTCAATTTCAAAGTCGTTTGGTATGAATATTATTAAGGTAGAGTTAAATATCATACGGGCCCAAACTTAATTTATTAAGGTTTAGAGATATCAGTTAGATTCAATATGAAATATTATTCGAGTCCAGTGTTAATAACAGTGGCATTGTAGACACGTATCAGCTGAGTTTAATATAAAATATCATACGGGTCTTTGGACAAATATTTTTAGAGTCCAAAGCTTAATATCATTTGGGTCTAAATCAAAGTTCCAATCTGCACATCTTCAAATATCATTAAGATGCAATATTAAATTATCATTAAAGTCTTTACCTACTGATTATTTATGATTTTTGGTATAAGCTTCAGAAATTTATATTTCATATTAAGATTATCTTAAATATTAATATTTGACCCTGATGACTTATTAAATTAATTCTTATAATATTCTAATAAATTTTAACTATCTATAATATAGTTCAAAAAATTTATAATTTATTATTTCTCAAGAACACTATACTTTATACATTGAATTATAGATATTATGATTTTAAATTTGTTATAATATTAAAATAATTTGAATTATCTTCATACTTTTTTTTAATTTCCGTTTTTAATTGTATGTTCACTTGTGTATTAACATAATGACACTAAAAGAGTCAAATTAGTTTTTATAAAGAATTTTTTTTAGTTACCAAAAAAAAGAGAGATCAGGGCTTATTATTTTTATCTAAATTATAAGAAAAATAAATATAATTTGAAAATAATTGTGTATATTAAATTAAAATTGACATCTTTTTATTAAAAAAAATTTATGATTTGAATAAAATAAAATATAATATGATATTAATTTCGATTATAGTTTAAAATGTAATCTTTTGTTATCTCATTTTATATATAATGACTTATTGACATATTTACTCTATGTATAAATGCTCTGAGCATATATGTCAACATATTTATTTATATTTAACCAATTTATAATGCTATTATTGTATAAACTTTCATCTCTTCACTTTTTCCAAGAGGAAAAAATAAAGAAGCCTCAAATATATATATATATATATATATCTAAAAAATAAGAAGCCTCAGATATATTTTATAAACCTCTGCAATACTGATATCTTTCCTACAAAGGCCGAATAATGCAGTTCCTAACTGCCAAGATTATATATATATTGTACCTCCGCGTTCCCAAGGTTACATCCAAAAGGGCTTAAAATTGTAGCTTCGCACTACCAAAACTATATATATATTATAATTCTATGCTGCCAAAACTACACCCAAAAAGGCCAAACATTGCAGCTTTACGCTGACAAAACTATGCCTACACTGCAACTTCGTGCTGTCAAGACTGCACTTAGAAGGGTTTAACACTGTAGCCCTGTATTGCCAATACCATACATGCATTGCAGCTCCGCGCTACCAAAATTATGCTTATATTATAGCTTTGCGTTGCAAAAACTATGTCTAAAAAGGTTAAACACTGCAGCTCCATACTGCTAAAATTATGCATACATTGCAGCTTTGCGCTACCAAAATTACGCTCAAAAGGGTTTAATACTACAGATCTGCACTACCAAAGTTACGCCTAAAAAGGCTTAACACCGCAACTTTGTGTTGCCAAAACTATACATGTATTGTAACTCTGCGTTGTCAAGACTATGCCGAGAAGGACCTAACACTATATCTCTGCGCTACCAAAACTATGCATACATTATAGCTCTGCGTTGCCAAGACTACACCCAAAAAGGTTAAACACTGCAGCTCTACGCTGCCAAAGCTATGCCTAGAAGGGTCAAACACTGCAGCTTCGCACTGTTAAAACTATACATAAATTATACCTCCGTGTTGCCAAACTATGACTCAAAGGGTTAAGCACTACAGTTTTGCGCTGTTAAAACTATGCATACATTGTAGCTTTGCGTTACTAAAACTACCCAAAAGGACTCAACACTGTATTCTCGTGTTGTAAAAACTATGCCTATACTACAACTCCACGCTGCCAATACTATGTCCAGAAAGGCCTAACACTATAACTCTGCACTGGCAAAACTATACATAGAATAGCCGAACAATGCACTCGACGCTACAAAAACTATGCCTAGAACAGTTAAACAATGTAGCTTGGAGATGCTAAAATTACGCTAAGAAAAGGCCAAATATTGCAGTTTCACACTGTCAAAATTATGCTAAAAAAGGTGAAATACTACAATTCTGTGCTGTCAAAATTATGCACGGAAGAGCAAAACATTATAGTTCGCGCTATCAAAAGTATGCCTAAGAAGGCCAAATACTATAGTTTTGCGTTGCCAAAATTATAAAATTCAAAAATACTAAATAATACTCACGAGTTACAACATCATTTGCTCAAAAAAGCCACATGTATCCATACAATGCCAAAAATTATGAAATTTAGAATGACTAAATCGTACCCATGAGGTACTGACATTATCTACTTAGAAGAGTTGCATGCATGCACACGATACCGAAAACCTCCCTTGCAGTAAATAAAATAAATCTAATTTGGACTATTAGAAATCACTCTTGCGGTAAATAAAATAATGTTCTCTCAGACTACTGGAAGGCGATAGATTAAATAATATCCCTTTAAACTACTAGAAACTATTCTTGCAATAAATAAAAAAAAGTCTTTCAAGCTACTAAAAAATAAAATATTGACACTTTATCCTCACGGTAAATAAAATTAAGTTTCCTAGTATCATCAAAATACCGATTGTTTGCTCAGATGAGCTAAATATATACCGTTCGATATCAAGTTATAAAATCTAGATAGACACAAAAATATACCACCATGGTCCCGATTTTTACTCAAATAAGCCAAAATCATGCACTGAGCAAAAGTTAAAATGCATTGTACGAGGAGACAAAAATAAATATATCTCTGTTGTGCCTATGCGTAGCCCAGCAAAACTAAATATTATACCTTTGCTATACCAACTTAAAAAATTTAGAGGAACAAAAGTTATATATTTACATAACATCGATATCTTAATTAAAAGAAAAAACTCTAATGAAATATCCTAACATCTAAGCAAAGAAATGCATTACAAAAAAATGAAAATGAACAACAACAACATAAAAAAATGCCAAATCAAAAGTAAAAGTAAATAGAGTACAAGTTTACAAGTAACATTATATAAGGAAGAACCTTCATTAGAAAAGGAAGCAATAACCTTGAATTTTGTATCACTCAATCTTATTATCTGATCTTACTCTTTACAGACAAAAAGTCATTTATTTTTTCACGACTTGTTGGAAACTAAGAAGGTCAAAAGTTACAAGTAAGTTATTTAGGAATTCAAAATGTACTCATCACATTATGTTAACCAAGACCTCTTTAATTAAAACCTACCATTTGGCATTCCTCGTATAATAAAACGTTAGCTAATTTATTTGAAATTATTATATAAAAGAGAGTAAGTAATCTTAGAGAATTCAGTAAAAAATTTTTGGGTTTCAGGTTCTTCATTAATTTCAAATAATAACTATGTTACTTTTGAAACTAGAGGACTTGAACTATTTTTTTAACATACAAAATTTAAGTTAATTTTTTGCCTATATATTAGCCCAATAAGATACTTGTTGCATTCATATTAAAAAACAAAGACCCAAAAGATCCAAATTCATAAAATTTTAATCAATATTTCTTATTTAGGTCAAATTTAATGAAGAATTTTTGAGAAGAAGTCATATTTAATTTGAATTATAGATAAACCAGAATACTGAATTATTTTTAATTACAATTCTACTAAATCCTAAATTATCTTCGATTATAATCCCACTTTAAATAATTTTTTCAAATAACCTAATGAATAAATGAATATATAAAGGAAAGAAAGAAGAGAAGAAAAGAGTATTGCTCCACATACAAATAAATTTATTAATTGATATCAGATATCAACACATACTATATCAATAACATTATTATTCATATCTTATATTTTTGTCGATTCAACTTAATTTACTGCTCCATGTATTCTACATATTGTCATGTGTTAAGTTTGCAGTATTATTATTCACGTGTTACATATTAAGATTAATAATATTAAGAATAACATAATGTTTATTAGTATGATGTAAGTTTTAATCATCATTATTCATTGATTAGATCATGTGAATATATAAAAAAAAAAACATTAACTATCAAATAAAAGTGTATACATCTACCTAACAATTTTCAAGATTAAATTAAAAAACAATCGTCTTAAAAAAAATTTAAATGAGATAATATTATATTTTTCAAGCAATGTATCCTTAATAGTGAAATTATATAATCTATTATTTAAAATAATTATAAGCATTTATGATTCAATCAATAGATATAAATAATGAAAATAAGACTTAATAGATGTGAAAATGCAATAGTACTATACACCTCAAAAGTTAAACAAATGAGCAGATAGCAAGATGGGCTTGAATATTGCACTGCATTTAACCGAAGCAAGGAGGAGTAGGTGGGGCTGGTGGACCCAACTGGGCCCATTATCACAATTTAATATCTTAATTTAATATATGGTTGGTTGTTAGGTTGCTCTTGCTCATGCAAGTTTTTAATTTTGTGTACTTAAATTTTATCTTATTTTAAAATTTTACAATAAAATTATATATACTTATTTTCCTTATTGATAATATCCAAGTAAATGTTTAAATAATTACGTAATTCACTTACATCTAGATCTCTTCACTCCCTTCACAAAAATACAATGAAGTCCTACAATTTGTTAATACTTTTCTTTTTTTTTTAATTCTCTTAAAAAATTTACAAGATTTTTTATTTTTTATAACGAAATTAAATTTCATTGCCCTTTATTTTTGTCTACTCTATTTTTATCAATAGTATTTTATTATCTAAGAATAATTTAAATTTACCTATTTTAATAGACCATAATTTATCATCTTTTATTATTATTATTTTTTGTTCTTTCACCTTTCTTAATTAATTATTGGGCCTTTGATCCACAAAACATGCTGAGATTTATCCTAAAATATTTATTTTCTATTTTGACTCTTCACTAAATTTATTATTATGTCATATTAATTTCGATATGAAAAAAACCTTTTTATAAACAAATTGTTATTTCCTCTCGTTTGATTCCCCTATCCATCAACAATGGTAGGAGAAACGTGATTGATTAATTGATTCTTAGAAGGATAAAACTCTTCTTTCGGCAGGGTAAGGGTAATTCGGTCTTTTCGTAGTTATAATTGACTATTTATAACGTTCTTTTCATGTGGGGTCATTTTTCATAAACGTCTTTGGCCAATTGATAATTATTCTGTTTCTTTTAACGATTTTTAACAATAAAGAAGCAAAGACAACTCCAGAGCCTTCTTTCTTTGTGCACAAACCCTAATTTCTCAATCTCACAAATCCGACGAGTTTTCCTCCTATGTCGATCCCGCCGTCTTCAGCTCCGTTGGCATCTTCCTCCGCACAATTCACATACACGGCAGCAGCGGCAACGAATAGTTCATACTTTCCCTTACCTTTCCACCTCCAACAAGCCGACCCGACGACGGTTTCTCAGTATCCTCAGCCCTATGTGGCTACTGCAGCGCCCGTCGTCCCTCCCGTATATCCCGCCCCCGTTTACTCTCTCCCTCAGTACCACCAGGTCTGTAGTGTTTCTTACTTATATATACGCGTGGACGCATATGAATGTATAAATAGTTTCCGGTTTTGTTTGTCGATTTAAATTTTGCTGTGACTGAGAATTTTAAGTTAACCGCTTGGTTTTGTGAACTTTAAACATATTGGAAGTTGCCGAGGGATATAAATTAAGAAAGTTTAATGTTGGCCGAAATCTGATTATTGGGTCATGGAAAAATTATTGGGCTTTATGGTTTTGTGGGGATATTATTTACAGGATTGGTAATGTTATTTATGTTCCAATTATTGAGGAGTACGGTGATATTTATACATGTATTCGATATCATTCAGTTGTTCTAAAAAATTTATATATGAAACTAGAAGCTAAAAACATGTGAGTAATTTTCATTCAATAAAAGCGATATTAGTGTTTGTATTTATCAACTTTTTAAACGTTGATGTTATGGTGCACTAAGTCTGCTATATATTTTCTGTGTATTGCTCATTACATATAATTTTCTAAGAAGTTTTATTTCTGTCTTTATGGCGGAAGGGTAGGCTGTGTACAATTTCTGTTTCTGATTTTGTTGTTTATTTGAACAGGCTCAACAGTTATTTCAAAGGGATGCACAGACGATTACTCCTGAAGCACTTGAGAGTGTGAAAGCTGCACTTGCAAGCAGTGAGATTGAGCACAAAGCAGAAACTAAAAAGAAAGCTTTACCCCGTAAAGCTGCTGGGCAAGCTTGGGAAGATCCAACACTTGCTGAATGGCCAGAAAGTAGGAATCCCTTCAACCATATCCATTTTTCTATTTACCACAAATCACATGCCTTTTCTTTCTGAGCAATTTTCGCATCATTTATTCAGGGAAGTTATACTTGTGTTGATGTTTTGTGTATTGTCTTCTTTGCCAGGGTCAACTCTTGCATTTTCTTATTTCTGTTAACATTTTGCAGATGACTATCGCCTATTCTGTGGTGACCTTGGTAATGAGGTGAATGATGATGTTCTTTCTAAAGCATTTTCGCGATTTCCTTCCTTTAACATGGCAAGAGTAAGTTTCTATTTCACTTATTTATTTCTGTATTTCCATTATAAACACTGTTCTTTTGCTGTGAAGTTTTTGTATTTCCTCTTCAGATTTTTGTTTGAAGCGCACAGAGAAGTTATATTATGTTTGTGTACTTTTAAGGTAGGTTCTGTCTACAACTTGTATATTAGTTACATGGCCTCTGTGAATAGCCTCTGAATGTTTACTTTTGCATAAGATTGACAATATTCAAAATTCTGTACTCGTGACATCAATTAAGAAGGCAATTTTTTGACTAAAGATGTGACTTCTCATATGCTAGGATTGCAAAGTTTTTTTGATTATTAATTGTTTGCATAAGAGAATCCAAGTTAGCTTGAAGTCAGGTTTGACTGTTTAATATTGGATATGCACAGTTGGAATCGACATCTGAAGCATGAATTGGTTAAATTTCACTCAATTCATGGACTTGCATGAGTTATAGCAAAGGTTGAGTTGAATTGAACAAGTTGGATTTGGAGTCAGGTCAGTTCATTGAACTTCTGAGGTGGGCCTAATATATTGAGATTTTAGAAGCCTTGCATGTATGGTACTAAGATAACTCTTAATTGTTTTTCTTGTTAATAACTGTATACAAGATCCTGTCTTTGTGAAAATGGGTTAACAATTAAGGTTCAGCCACCTTTAGTAGTGGGTACTGTCAAAAGTCTTAAGGTCCATTTTGAGTAATACTGTTTTGTTGACTTTGACCTGTCCTCCATATTCCTAATTTGCCTCCTCACTTCTGTTCACCACAAGTTCTGCATCACTTAACCAAATTGGAACTTGGATGAATGGTGCTTCCCTACTGAACATATATGAATGGTTCTCGGAGAGCTTAATTAATATATTTCGTCTGAAATTGTTTAAATACAGTCTAAATTATTTTGGTATGACCATTAAGAAAGGTAGTAGCCACCTTGGGGCTGTTCTATGTTCTGTGTTTAAATTTGCTGCAAATCTAGAAGAATTACAAGATCCACTAGCAGTTTTGCATCTTCCATCAGCTTTAAGATTGTCCGGCGGACATACTTATTTATCTTAAAGTGAGATAACGGTATAAAAGTAAGTTGACTTATGACCCTCTAAATCTTCACCTGTGTGGCTGTGGTTTTGTCACCTATGCAAGCAATTCCTATCTGATCCTTTATCTTCTCTTGGGTGCTACTTAGCAATTGCTGTGTTGATATATCATTTCTTAGTATATGTTGTGTTCTGTCACGCATTCTTTTTATGTTTTTGGTTTAAGCCGTTTGTGATTTTGCTCCTTGGTAAATATTTTGATGAGGATGTGTGATTTATTATTGTATTATTAGAAACTATGAGAATGTATATGTGCACTTATTATTTACATTGCTAATCAGGTTGTCAGAGATAAGCGGACTGGCAAAACAAAGGGCTACGGGTTTGTTAGCTTTGCCAACCCTTCCGACCTTGCGGCCGCACTCAAGGAAATGAATGGTAAGTATTTTTATGAACACGCATTCAACTTGTGTAAGCAACAAGTTCACCAAACTTAACTTCTCCATAAAACAATTCTTTTCAAATTAATGTAGAACTTCGGTTGGTTGAACGCATTATAATTCTTATTAATCTTAAATATTCACTAAGCTCCTCTGATAATAGTTGCAAATATCACTTCTCGCTTTCAGGTAAATATGTTGGAAATCGACCTATAAAACTGCGGAAGAGCAAGTGGCAAGAGAGGACAGATTTTGATGCCCTCGAGAGACAAAAGGTATTCTTGCTTGACGAGGCTTCTGTATATTTTTCTAGCATATGTCCATGTGCTCCTGCTAACGTGTTCATCTGTTTTATGATTTTTGGCAGAATCAAAATCAAAAGAAACAAAAGCTTCCTAAGAAGAGTATCTTGCACAAGTGATAATGGGAACTTTTTAGAAGCTGTCTTCTGTGAAGATACGAAGCTGAATGTAGCCAATTTGGTTATTTGGGGTTGATTCAGATTGTTTTTAAATAAGAAACTGTAATGTGTGCACACATTTTCTTTCATATTTAAAAGGATCAAGAGAAAGTACTACGGAAGGTGGCTTTTATGGGACTGATAAATGGAGTAATCTTATTTTAAAATTGACGACCATTGTTGAGTGATAAAATCTTAAAATTAATCTTTAGGAGGAAAGACTTTATTGGATGTGTACAAGTAATGTCTTAGAGAGTTTTATATTAAATTCTCTCTTTAAGACCTAATGAAAGGGATTGTGAGCATTTGTTGATTACGATAATCACAAGGTAGCACAATAAAAACGGGCCTTAATTTATTGCCTTAAACATTCGTATATATCTTGTTCTACGGTAAAATCTATCTCATGTAGCTTTCTAGGTTAATGAGGGGCCATCCCATCCCTGCAGTTTGACATCTTTGTAATTTTTGAAATAATTCGGCCGTCCGAGTTTCCTGGATTACAAATTTCATACAGGGAATACATGTAAATATTGTTCCTACCATTTTTTTTAAAAAAAACAAAAATACCAGAAAGTCTCTTTATTGCCATCAAAATCAAGCCCCATATGTTACAAGCAATCCAACATCTACAACCGAGCACCGTAGCAGCATTAGTATTTACACATATTCTCATTACAAACTCAGAAATTCAGCACCACCAAATAATAGAAAGGGAAAAAAATAATCGAGCCAAGAGCTGACGTAATATACCAAAATTACCGTTTGACGGTGAAGAGAGCATCCAATAAAACGCCTTGCCACTCCAAAGCTTTTGCATCTTAAGTATGGTTCCACAATAAGCTCATCAGGATGTACAGAGAGCTTGACCTGTGCAGATAGTTCTGGCCAACCTTGGTGATATGTCACAAACTAACATCAGAGGCTTTAAGAAGACAGAAAAATTAATCTCAATGTGATCTGTAGATTCAAATTGCCCCAAGAGCCATCCGTTGATTTTCAGTTTCCTAGTTATTTCACCAACTAGAACCTGTGAGTTTTAACATACTGAATTGCACTCCATAAATGTGTATGTATCTGACAATGACGGTTGTGCCATATGCAATCCTCAAGTTTCTTGCTTCTCACAAGTACTGAAGAATGAGAGAACAAAAAGTTTCCTCCCCAGCTTATATACAAGTGATTGCACACATCACATTGTCCGTAAAAAACCACGAACTTCAATTAAAAAGTTGGTTAGGTTCTTCCTGAATCTCTGATAATTCAAACGATCGAGGGAAGAAGAAAGCTGATTTGTGCTTGTGAGGGCCTGCAATGCATTTGCCAGCCTCGATTTGAGTGTTGGACTTGTCTGCCTTTCAATCAACTCATTGCCCAATCTCTGCGGCAAAAAATACCACATGGCAACCTCTTAGAAGATGCTCATATAACAGACATGGAGAGACCCGGCAATACTTTACCAAATGATGTTCTATTAGCTTGTGGTGAAGAAGTGGGAGGGGAAAACAGTTAACACCTACGTCCAACAAGGCTTGTACTGATACACCATTGTCTCATGTCTGGCTGGCCAAATTCATCTTAGCTTTAGTAAAATATGCATGTTACTGGGAATCCTCGTAAGGTTCACAGTTCCCATCTGACTAGAGAAAGAAAGGATGACGACATAACAGAAGATCCTGAAAGTTTTCTTCAATTTCAAATCTATAGAAAAATACTTTTTAAGCTAGAGGCAGGTCTGTGAAGATTTCAAAATGTGGCACTTTTTCTTGTAATATAAACAATGTTCATTACTTAAAAGAATTTCATTACTAAATCAAAGAACTTGAAAATCAATGCAAGTAATCCAATTTCAACTTGAACAGAACACCAAATCTTCAAATGTCTGACAACTTTATAAATAGCTTAGGGTAATACCTGATATAAACCTTCTTCACAGAGGATCAATGGAAACAGAGCATCTGCTGCACTGCCAACCATATCAGGACTGCAATCACAAAAGCATGAATATGGTACAATTATAAGAAAACAGACAGGACAGGACTATGCATGCTTTGCGTGAGACTGTGCAAGTGTGCAGCCCATATTTGAGAAGAAAGTGTGAAGATACTAAAGGATAACATGAATTTACCTTTGGTACAGCAACTGCACCTAGAGTAATGCAAAAAGAACAAAAACTTACCTGTAGTCCTCAAATAGGAGCAACTGCAATAATGAACGAAGAAACCGACTCAAAATCCCTCCCTGTGGATTTCCATTCGAATCCTTGACACCTGCAGCTTGTGCACCCAAGCCAACTTTACCAGCACCCGTCTCCTTGTAGTGATAGGAAGCAAGAGCTCTTAGAGCTTTCAGGCACATATCGACTATTTCTGTATCCTATAGCATTGAGAAAAAAAAACGGTGAAAAAACTTGATAACATAATCTGAGCATACAAATTCGGTAATAAAAGAAGAAACCAGCAGAACAGATACAAACAAAAACTATTAGTCAAAAATGGTCAGCTGATTTTATTTTCTCCATTTAATGCTACTACCAACTATGGGTGGGTGTGAACTATGCAAAAGTCATTAATACATTGATCGCAAAGCAAAATATTTAAAAATTGTTGAAGCAATATGAAGCATATATTCTTTACTGGGATGGACATTAAAGCTGAAGAATGGACAGACATTTACCTGATGATGAAGACCAAAGTCAAGGGTTCCAAGTACATGAGCAAAGGCTTCAGTATTTAGTTGGGCAACAGTTTCGGGATAAACCTCCAACAAATGAGATAGCAGTGAGAAGTACTGCACAACAACACAACCACCACTGTAAATCAGATTCTCAAGGGTAAGACCATGCTGTCATTTAGGAATGGACAGAATTCTTACATCATGACAAAGCTTTGGGTATTTCAACAGGTCGACAGACATCAGAGGGGTAACAATGTGAAGACCGAAGAAAACAACCTGCAAGAATTACGTGTCACACACCATTTACAAGACTCTAAGAGAAATCAACATGAATTTACCTGAGATATATTGGTTGCCTGTGCCTCGATAGAATCTGATGAGAAGTCAACCTGCAATATTTATTATTACTCAACATGGTTCACTAAATGCTCAATATAACAGACATCGAAATTCCTCTCTCAAAGGCGTGAATAAATATGTTAAAGATAAAGAAAAGAAAAAGGAACCTACTAGATCCTTTGAACAGAGATTTGAAAGAAGTTGAAGAAGAGCACGCAAATCTTTGTATTTTTCAGTCTTTGCCTCATGAAGTAAGCTGCTTGAATGAGTCATCAATATCTGGAAAATCAAATAGCGAAAGAAAATCTGAGATGGGGCAACAGCAACAATTAAGAGATTATTGACATTCAGTAAGTTAAACCAACTAAAACAGTTATATCATTAAAGCATAACACAAAATTTGACATGTATCATTTAAAAAAGAGTATGCTTCTCTCCCATTTCATTTGAAGATTTTGAAAAATGAATAATTAAGTAAAAACAGAAAAAGTTGTGAAAGTTCAAAATGGTATAGATCATAGCTATCTGAGGTGATAGAAGAAAAGAAACCTTACCTTCCCAATATTGTGAGATGAGTAAAGCTGAAGCAAACGCATGCAGAAATCAATAACGATATTAGTTTCTCGAGCCTCTAGGTAGGAGATTTGCCCATCCACCCAGTCAACAACAAATTTAAGTAGCAGATAGACAACTGCAGACTAAGCAACAATAAAGGATTAGCAAGCCATAAATGCACACCTCAATCTCAAGAGTATATAGGTTGATTATGGATTGAAGTTCTAATTATCAAAATATATTAAAATGATAGATGAGATTTTTCTTGGAAAAGGTGACATCATGTCAGGAACAAAAAGGTTTCCATGATATTTTAATGAGACAACAGGTTCAAGGTGGAAGAGAAAAGCTTGATAATAAAAACCATATTTCAAAAGTTAACATATTCTGAGGGAGAACAATATGGCTAAGAGAGATGCATGTGTTACCTCATGTTTATAAACTTCAAGAAGAACCAGAACAGGGTTCATTATGGAGAAACCCATCACATAAATTGCCTTCTGTGATCGAGGTTCTGTGGCATTGGCAGCTCCACGGAGCCGCTCCAACATGCAACTGACCTACAGGTCATTGAAGAACAATTATTCCTCTAGATGTTCATGAATTAATGACTTGGCACCAGAAAATTTTATGCACTTACCAATAGGATGATATCTGGTTGTTGAGCAACATTTTTGAGGTCATTCTTGCTGGACAGTTCTAATAGATATGTTGTAATATGGCTTGTGAGATCCCGTACATATCTATGAAATTGAAACCAGCCATTAGCACCACTAAAATTTACTAGCGGAAAAGACATGCACAGAGAAAATCCTAAATGGAAGACTCACTGATTGGAAGCTTCTGAGTTTCTCATTCCATAAGCTGAGAGAACAAGTGTTTGAGCCAGTGAACGCTGGAGAAAAATCAAAGCATTGTAGCTATAAACTGTGATAACAAAAACTGTAGTCATAGATATATCACAAATGAGAGTATTTTGTGTTCTCACCTGATTGGTCGAATTCAACAAAAACAAAGTTTTATCATTAGCAAAAGCATTTGCTAGCTCACGCCATGAATCCTGCAAAATATATCAAGACTAACCAGCTCAGTACACAGTTAAAATTAGAGGAACAGAAGACAGCACTGCTCTATATTTCCTTTGCAACATATTGCCAGGGTAAACAGAAAATACTTCTCAAGATAGAGCATCCTGGCACAAAAGGATCATGTAACCCGCGACATTTACTTGGAACTAAAATTAGTTGACCTGAGATGTACATTCTTTAAAAGAAATGAAATGGTGCCAATTTGTAACTTCTGAAGCTAAATGGCCTATTTTAACCTCATAAGCCAAAAGTTTTAGTCATTCCACACCGTTGGCACGTATAAATGCATTGACCCAGCTGGGCCCAATAGTTGAAACCACAATAAGAAATTTTCCCAACTATAACAGTAATGATTGTCATACTTCATTTTTGGGTTAAAACATAAGCCGGAATGTAAGGTCTTGCAAAGTGATGAGAAGGCAGCCCCCCTTCCTTTTTTAGGACGTAGGAGTTCACAATCCGAAGTTCCAGGGACATGGAGGTGCTTGTAGGAAAAATATTCTCCAACTAGAGGGAAATCATATTTCCACTGTTTTGGTATGATACAAGGCCATGTTACAGCCAAATACACACACCCACATCAGCTAGGCAATACAAGACACCAGAGATCTCAGCTTAACCCATATAACAGTCTTTTGCCAACATCCTTTCCTTTTTTGTCTTAACTTTTTTTCTTTAACAAGAAACAAGTGACTGTTTACTAACCTTCTAGAAATGACAACCTTGTAACCCAGTGCAATTTAAAAATTACTATGATGTATACAGGCCACTAAGCAAAGGAATTCTTGTCGACCTTTTCTGCTAGAAAAATAAATTAGCAGTTCAGATGTAAGTACTTAATGGTATCAGAAATTGATTCATGACAATGGATGCTTATATTTGTATCATGGTGTCCTCGTAAGTACCTTACAACAATCAAGAAAAAGTCACTTCTGCATCCTCAACACCACCATATTAGTCAAATGCTCAACAATGCCTAATGCGAAATATTTGGGATTGGCTACAGAAATCCTTTGCACCATTTCACGTATAAATTCATGAGACTACTGTGCAATGGATTTTAATCCACTGCAGCCTTCCTCATTATCAACTTAAAACTGATGGCTTAGTAAGAGGAAGAACACTGGGGAAAAAGGAAATAAAGGATAAGCAGAATAATAGCGGATGCATGGTAATAAAACGACTCACCAGAGCAACAAGGTGCAGACATATATTTTTCTGCCGAACTAGTGCATGAAGTAGCTGGTTACAAGTGAGCTCCTGTCAAAGGAAAGAAAGGAAAAAAAAAAAGAAAAGAGCTGGAATAAGCTCAGAATCTAAAATGTTTTTTTCCAAGTACTGAACTGTTGTCACAGTTTAATTCACTTGTGCAGTTTGCTATCATGCCTTAAGGAGGTAGCAAACAGCTGCAGCAACAGTGCAATTTAACCAATTTAGGATTGACCCGCAAGACTGCCTCGACATGGTAAATTCTAAAATTCGGACCAGAAAGATGACTTGATAAATTTATCCTCCAGGCAGTTCATACAGACTAAATTAAAGAACATTGTGAGCATTAACAGGCTGGATACCAGGTGAAAAGCAACTAAAATATCAAGACTACCCTTTTTTGAAAACTAGAAATCCTTCAACCTTTCTATGTTCACTGATTCCTAAACTGAAGACTATGACCTGGGTAACATCTCCCAGTTAGGTGGCCTCAAGGAGGTTTGAACCCTGACCTCTTGGTTGAATCTAAGGTTCTTTTACACTAAACCCAACCCTTGATGCTATATGTCAAGTCTATTTCGCTAAATAATTACTAAGGATCTGCGGTTAATACTCTCAATATACCAAAAATAAATATATGTCAAACATACAGGCAAAAGTTTCTATATTTTAACCTGCAAATCTTTCTCCCCAGGATATGCAACAAGTGTTGTCATACCAATGCGAACAATAATGTCAAGCACAGGTTTGCCATGATTATGTTCTCCGAAAAAACTAAGCAAAGCTTTTCTGGAGGGAAATGCCTGATGCTGATACCCATTATCATGACATAAATTGCTGGATCTGTCTCTAATTTCTTCAAGAGGCATTAGATACGTCTGGGACCATCTTGCAAGAAACCATACAATAGCCTGTACACAGCATCAGTTGAATCAAGTAAATCAAGACAGCACAGCCATAGATTATTGTTTAAAAAAATTTTGGGAGAGCAATACCCATCATATTCTCCACAAATTCCATATGAGCATGGCATTTACTACGTAAAAGAGTAAGAAAAAATCTACTAGATGAAGAAACCTAAAATACTAATCATCAAGTTCCACCCAATTCCACCCAAATCAGGTCTATGTAGCCAATGAATACATAAAATGTAATATCTAAAACCAACCAACTTAGAACATGCCAGCTGGACTTGGACAAAATTGATCCAAAATGGATTATTACGAGATTCCATAGAATGGGAGTACATTGTATGTTTTCAAATATTTCCACATTGAATCAAAATTATGGCAAAACTTGTATTTGATTTCAGCGAAAATTATGCAGGTGACCAAGCTATTACACTTGGATCATGCCTGTAAAAGCAATGAGAAGAATGGGTAAACTAGCAAACATATGTCCAAATGATATAGCTTGAAAATAAATCAAAACAAAGAGGTACCTCCATTAGCCGAGGACTGAAAACTGAAGCTCTAGCTTCTGGATCTAAACTTTGCTCAGCAAATTTTATAATTGCACTGCATCAAATAAGAATAAGCAACATGTTAATTGTTAGTAATCACACATTCTGACAAAAAAAATAAGAAACCAAACATATTTGACGAATTAGTTTTGTTTGACATTGTTATAAATTAGTCAAAATAATAAAGAAGTTTTACCCAGAAAGAAGTACAACGAGATGCTTATCTGCTTCCACGATGTCAACAAAATGAGCTTGTATGGCATTTGGAACCTGATTATGGTGCAGTGTGAATCATTAGTAGAGTTCTAGGGGATATTAGGAACTCCAATGTTACTAATACCTGTCACATTTATATATGAAGAGAAACACACTAAATCTAACTAGAAAATGCCAACTCACAAGAAAAAATTATCCCTAAAATTCTTGGACAGTAAAAACAGCATAACAATTAGAAACTATGGTGGGGCAAAAATGCAATTTTTATCTTTAACAAGTAATAATAGTCTATCACATGCAATACAAGCATGAACTCAACTTGTTAGGTTCTAAAAATTAACAGAAATTTAGAAATTTGCAAATAATGGAAAGACAGAGAATTTTGAGTCCTTCTATGATGATTATGATGGCATTTTATTGGTCAAATCCACTGATTATTTACTGTTTGTCTGAAACATAGCTATCCATGAATAATGCGCTCCAGGACCTTTCAACTCACTGCAGCACAAATATCTGGCGGCCAAATTTTTATCAGTTAAAAGCCAGATGTCATCAACAATAAAGAATATCCTATCATCAGTCAACATTTATACTTCACAGTTTTAAGTGTTATTAGTATTAATACCTCCACTTTCATCAGTTTCATGATTATTATTACCTTTGACAGACAATGCCGACTATATTTCACTTCCATAATTGATTGGTTAATTTAAATGCAATAATCATTCCTCCCATGAAATGTTTACTTTCCATAGAGGACAACTACAATAGGCAAGTGAGCAACTTATGTCTACTGATGAAAGAAAAATCATGTATAAAGACCATGTACCACAAAATTGGGACTGATATAGCAAAGCTACATAAACTTTTGAGCATAGAACAAAAGTATCAAACTGGGCATATTTGCAAAAGTAAAGCTTTTTAATAAGCAGAAGAAATAACTACCAATGGTGTCTCTCCCTCCCCTTCATCAGCAAGTACATGCCCAGTGATCAATAACAATGAGTAAAGTTCCTCCAAAGTCTCAGTTGGATCAATCATGCCCCTGCCCTAGAAACAAATTTTATAGCTAGAGAAATGAGCGAACAAAATAGAAAAATAGATACCTTCATCAAATTGTGCAGAAATTATGTTAAGCTGCCTTATTTTCAGAACCTAACGCTGCATTTCTCCACATTATCTTGCTAAAGATGAAAGGTAGTAAGTGTAAGGGATCAAAAACAGGATATTGTTCAGTATTGACATAATTACGTTAGTGATATTGTTGGGATCAAAATGAATCTGCAATGTATTTATAATTGCACAAAAATCAAATATTTATTCAGGAATAAAGCTTGTTTCGTTTGTTATCTAAGAAATCAAGGTAAAGGCCTAAGAATATAGTACAAATATAATGATTACTTTACCAATCCACACCACTGGTGATAATTCTTATGGTCTCAAAGCTAACGCCTACCATTAAGGACTCACTTTATCAATAGCCAACAAGTCAAATAGTTAGTTCCAAACACAGGTATCCTTTGAAATGTAAGTATCGAGAGCACCTGCTGAAGGCGCACAAAACGCTCTGAAAATAATCTGGTGAGCAGAGGAACTGTGTTACCAATTGCTGCTCTGGCAATGAGCGCATAAGAACTTAATCTTTCATCCATGGCTGCAAGAACATAAAATGAATATGTAAAATAACAATGATAAAAGATGACACCTAGCAAAGAAGATAAAATTTCATACATAAACTACTCGTAGCTTTTGTGTATACCAGAGATGGAAGCCTGAAGATAGTTAAAGTCATTGTTATCATCCATTGCTGATGCAGAAGCCACTACATCAGAGAACATTTATCAGTGTACAAAATGGAAAACAGAAAAAATGGCAGCATAGTAAATCCAACAGCAAAACAACACAGCTTGAAAACCGTAATATTTACCCTTTAGCTCAGACTCTACAATTAAGGCAAAAAGACTGGTAGCAGCGTTTAACACTTCAGGTGGAAGTGATATGTTCCCTCCCGTACTGTCTATTGACTGAGAAGAATTGGAACAATAATTTAGTATGTGGGCTGCTTCTAAACAAGCTCAAGAAGACAGAATATTTCACATTTTGAAAAGGAAACAAGAATGACACTTCAATCAACCTGTATCACAAGAAGCTGTAAACTAAAACTCCAACCGCATCAAGAATGTCAGGCCCCTTTTTTTATCATTTCACAAAATTGTTCTTTAAAAATGAATTTGAAAAAGGAAAACAAGAAATATGAAATGGTATTCTCATAATTTGTAAATGCATTTGATACTATCATCTTAAAAAAGTTTTCTGAAAATTAAAATAGTAATTTGTAAGACATAAGTAATTCAAAATAGCCAAAACATGTGTTAGGTAAAAATGCTTTTTAGTTATTTTTAAATTACAAACATACTACCCAAGTATCACGCAAGGTTAATTTTAACTTTGATGATGAAAGATCAATTACAAACTAACCAGGATGCTGTTCTATCTTTTTTTCGAGAAAAAGAAAATAATGATAAAGAAGTATATTAGTGATTAAAAGCTGAGTACAAAATAGGATCTGATGTTTACCGGATTAGCAAAAACAGTTCCAATCTGAAAATGTCTGTTCCATATTCTACAAATTCGATAAAAAGTCTTTCAGATGTTTTTCACTTTCTATGTACATTTTGGAAAATGATTTTCACCTTTTGAAGAACTATTTCCCTAATGAACATATTTTTTTGATTACTTTTGAAGTTCAAAAATGGCTACTCACATATGAATAAACTGTCACTTTCCTATATTTAGGTTGAACGACAATAGCAATAATCTTTGAGAAAGACAGTAACATATGAATTGAAAGAAAATAAAAGAAGTTTGCTTTGTAGCATAAGAAAACAAGACAAACTAAAAAATGATAAATAAATATTTAAGTGGTTTAAAATTACATACAAGAAGTAGGGTGGTCCAGGTATCGAGCAAGATATCCCGTGCCTCCCAGCTCCATGTCCCCTCTTCAGTGTTATTCATCATAAGGACTTTAACAACTTCACACATCAATGTGGATAACAAGGTCAGAGTACCACAGGGCCTGATCATCACAGCAAAATCCAAATTTGTTAAAGACCATATTACAAAATATAGCTACATATCCTCCAATAACAGTAGTCCTTACACTATCAAAGCCAATAAATACTCAATTATTCACCTTATGGATTTTAAGAGTTGGTCAAACACAGAGGGAGTTGTCACAGTTGCAATGGATAATAACGCACGGCAACCATCCAGCATCTCGCTGAACAAAACCAGAATAACATGAGACTCTATACCAAAAAAAAGGTACAATTAGAAAATAGGAAAATAAGTAAACTAAAGGGATATAACCTTTCACTTTTTCCAGATTCAATAGCTTTTGCCACAACATCAGGAGGATCAACCCATTCTAATATCCCAGACAGTAGTTGTAGCAAATGATGCTCTTGCATTTGCCCATTATCTACATAGTTGAAATTGCAATTGCATAAATAGGTAACTTTCTTTCTTAATATCAGACTGAAACACACTTTTTAACAGAGACAATGAAATTAAATTCACTAAGATCACCTTTTCTGTCCAAATCAGTACCAAAAATATCACACAAGGAAAACTCCACCAATACTCTAAAACTAGTAAAAAGGTGACTTTGAAGAGTTTGGCCTAATAAAACCATCATAAACTGCTTGCCGAATAAACATGATTTTTGATTTCCTTTTCTCTTATCAAATTCATAAAACTTGAAATACTGATAAATCATTTAAAAATCTTCACAGGCGTAAATTAGAATCTCCTAACTAAATCTTTCCAGAAATTCTTCTACTTTTTGCAGAAAAATTCATAGAAATTTAGGCTCTTCATAAAGTCACATTAACCTTAAATTATTGCTGGGATTAGACATGGACATCATTAATGATCATTCAACCAAACTAATCAAAGACAGAGCTATTGATAGAAGGAAAATTATCAACTTCCTGGTTTCAGTTAAGTATAACTGTTTGGTAAGAAACCAAAATCAACCCATTCATATTGCAATAAAACGTAACAGATAAATTGCAAACAAAGCAATTTTCATCCACTTCCATGTAATCAAGAGAACTTAACGGGGCAAGATTTTGGCTTAAACAGTGACCAAGGCAGACATTCCACTATTTCTAGGGATTCCAGATTCTCCAAAAAACTTATAAAATTGACAACTCATGATTATTAAGTGAACCAAAACATGCATCAAATACAGCCAGTACCAGAAGAAAATATAGTTCCTGTCAAGGAGCAGAGCTGCACAATAAGCTTTCTAGCAGAGACTGCAATAGGGCAGTCAAGCCAGTAACCTTCACGTGAAAACTTCTGTCTCAGTACCGAATACAAATTCACGAGCCACCCAACATGGCCACTTGAAATTAAAGCATCACGCCATGCAGGACCAGGCTACAAGCAACATTGATATAAATCAGAATATTCAGATGTCAGAATTCCATCATCACATCTCATAGGATTACATGCAAAACATGAAAAGCAAAAACTAGAAGATGCTATAACTTTGAATGTTTTCCTTAAAATAGCAGTGAGATAAAAATTGGCTATAATATTGTTAAAATTGAATAATTTTGATAAGTTGTTCTTTTATTTGGAAAACACAAAAAAAATATATTGTGATGAAGGTTGTAAGCATGAATGGCTATTATTACCATTATAAGCGGCCAGTACTCTACATGACCACAGCCACTAGGGAGAAATTTTAAGGGAGAAAATTCTTTACCTGGACTATAACACATTCAGACCTCTTAGATGAAGCACTTTCAGTTCTGACCTCAGCTGAAAAAACATTTATCCTAATTTTTCTGCCACTGGTGTCATACTGGAAATCCCAGTTCAAGATTTGAAGCAAGAGACGAAGTGCAGCTGTACAGGCTTTAACCTCAGATACTGCAGTATCAGACTCAATTATTTGTTTTGTAACCCTCAAAGCAGCATCCCGTGCCCAACAATAAAACATCTATAATGAAGAACATTAAACAAAATTCAAAAAGGTCAGGTATTAAAACGTTAGGGTTAGAGGAAGCCTATCTACATATAATCCTGTACCCTTTAAGTATAACTCTCAATAAAAGTAGTAAAGTGCCAAGAGCCATGGAAGAACCTTTAGATAATCTAGCTCTAGTGATATACGGCACTGCTCATGGAACTCCCTAGGAAGGCCCATTGCACTTGAGGTAGAGGGAGAAAATTCAGAAACCTGAAAAGAAGAATCTAAGCTCAAAATCTGAAAACAGGTTAAAAGAAAAAAGCGAAGCCCACTTAGAAAACAAGCATTACCAAAGACTCTAGGAAATTGATTCCAATGAACTGCACATCTACTCCATGAACACCAAGAATAGCCTGGTGTACCTGTAACCATAAGACTATTAGAAAGACCAACCAATATTTTTTTTTATTTTTGAGAAAATAGAAACTGGCTAGGATACAACATAAATTCAACTCATAAACATCTTCATAAGAGAGACTGCAGCTTAGATATCAACAGTTAAAAATCTAAATGCCACATAAAGTGGAGTTGGATGATCATCTCACACAGGAATGACAAGATTTTCAGAGTTGAAGTTTCAGTGCAGTTAAATGATCTTTTCGCCATTTTGTTCAACAGTTCACCCCAAGGTTTCTTTGGAAGATCTAACAAATTGGAGGTCAGGAATCCTTTCAAGTTCCTTCTCTTTGTGCTAATGATGGCATTTCCAGTATCTTAAAAGATAGCCACCAAAAAAAGAAAAAAAATTGTATGGTTTTAAGATGGAAAAAGGCAACAACAAAGAGTCTCATCATTCATATCGACAAATAATTCTTTTGGAGAAAGCGGTTCAGAGCCCTTGCTAACTCTTCGTACCAATGTATTTGGAAGAGTGCAATGGGAACTTGTGGATGGAAAGGGTTCTATGGCACAAGGGACTATGACTCAATATGTGATATCTAGCTTTCACTAGTTCTATATCTTTCTTCAAAGTTCTTTTTGGTTGCTGTAGTTTAGAGAAGCAACAAACGTACTTTTGCTGAGGCACATAAGGGAAAGAAACCTTAAAATTATGGGGCTTCTATGATGTGGAGTTACCAAAGCCTTTGACATAGAGGGGCATAAAACTTTCTATGCAGAGATCAAATTCAAGGTTGGAAAAGAATAAAGGTTAATATTTGGAAAGATAATACAAAACAAACAAAAGTTCTTAGGAAAAAAGATCATATTAGGGATAATTACCACAGAAATTTTACAAAGGAAAACAGTGAATAATCACAGATTTGCAATACCTGATTAAAAAATGCTTCCTTATCAGATGAAGAAAATTCAAGCCTGCAATATAAAAAGCTGGCCCAAGTTAATTTAAAAGTTTCAAATTTTTTTCCACAAGCTAACATAGAATTCTGCACAATTGTGAGATAAATATTACTGAAACATGAATTGGTAAATTTTGACACATATTCTACGGCACAACACGAACTGCAGTAAATATCGTCATCACAAGAAGTCAAGACTGGAAGAGGTATAATGGAGTTGCTTATGATTCACACACAAGGCGTAATCATATGTAGCATAGGACTGGTGCCAACTACTCAAAAAGAAGCAAAGACGTAAGCCCTGCAGTTAATACGTGATCCATTATGCATTACTCAACAAATGATCCTTAAGGATATCTTCATGTCTTTGATATTGTGTCATCTGCTGCAAAAGCTCATACTTCCTTTTCAGGTCCATGCCTCATTAATGATATTAATTCTACTGCAGCTGTCAAAATCACGGCCACCTCACAAATAGTGCTGATCAATTAGGTTTGCTATCTCACAAACCTCAGTAATCACGTACTGCAACCAGATTATGGATGTAAAGAAACCCTACAGGAGCGAGGGCCACCAATAACAGGTAAGTATGGGACATTAATGCAAAGATGGTGATCGGAACAGGTATTTCTACATTCCCTAGTGCAGCAATTGAGGCAGGGAAGACCTGCTTTGAGTATTTCCGAGAGTATATAAGGGGCAGATTAATGGCCCGTAACTTTATATAATTTCTTACACCATTGTAGAACATTGGGCCTAAACACTGTCAACGACCAAGATTGTATCTCAATGTGCATTGATTTATATATGCTAGAATTAATCTCAATCGTCAGAAATGGCTAGATCTGAGGGTTTACAAATGATATAATAAAATGTGTAGAATTATGGGGCTGTTGATCTATCCCCATATATATAACCCTAATTTCATGCTACATACAATAAATAGCATTGACCTTTTGAAAAGAAACTCAATGTAAGGAGTTGGAAAGGGTCAAGGAACTTATTAGCAGATGCAGATTCCCAATCCACAACCTTCATCCTCTAAGCAGGGGAACAGAGTGGAAGTAGGGGTTAAGAGAAATGGGCAGCAACAGCATCGCTGTCCATTTATTGATTTAAATTTCTAAGATTTTCCTATATTTCTTCACCAAGATCAATCATGCCACAGTCTACTTGAATCTATAAACAACTTGGTCCAGTTCAAGTCAAGTGAGACCACCTCAAAATTTTTGTATTGCTCCATTATGCTAGAAAGATCCAATCATCTATAAACAACTTGGTCCTATTCTCATCATGTCAATTTTCATTTTATATTCCATGAGAGATATGGCCTATGCCCATGTAAGAAAACAGAGCAATGCCTTTTTTCGCCCTTTTTTGGATAAGTAAAAACTTGAAAAGCATATTATTACCATCATCAATGCTAAATGTTGCATAATATCTTATATCATCTCTTTAAAATTTAAAAATAAAATTATGAGCAAACTTACCATCCCCTTTTCAACAACTGCGCTGCCACAGAGGAAAGCTTTGCTTGGACATAACCCTCAGGCGAACCAGCATGTTGCATAACAAAGTGTAGACAAAAACTGCAAATGGAATATATTTATTCACAGGCAGTGGATAAAAAAAAAGAGTGAATCATACTATACTTAAAAGCAACAAGAAAGAGACTTTCATGTAAGACATATAACATGTACAGAATATATTCTCACTGAAGACCAACCAATGTATGTCAGAACAATCTGCAGTTGTTTACTGACAGCTGCCTATAAAATCCAAGGTGTAAATTTACCTAATCAAGCTTTTCTTGTCATCAGCCATCAGGAAAGCCCATTCTCTCATAGCGGCATCTCGAATTGCTGCAGCAGCCTGAAACCTTGCATTTGCTACCTGTGAATTCTCTGAAATAGACAAGAACATTTTTAAGCATGAAATGCAAGATCATGCATCTTCAAAGCCATTATAGGTACACTGTACATGCAAAAATTATTAACAGAAGTGCTGTTTAGATATTTTATAAATCAAGAACATTCTAGAATCCAATTTACAAGCACAGAATAACTTGAGATTTTTCTCTCAAAAGAAACAGGAAAGACAATATAAGTTATGATCATTCATAATTTTTGAAAAAGGATTCTTCCTATATCCAAAGGCCTACCATGCATTCTAAGGTTTTAGCTGTAACAGATGATCAAAACTCATAACTGTTCTTCTAAGGTCTGCTGTTGTCTAATGAACAAATTCAAACATTTAAATCCTCTCTGATCTACAGAATATTTCAAGCTTATCAAGCAAAGCGCATTTGGAGATGAGGCAGTATTGAGCTAGGATAAGAATATAATAAGCATGCAGAAGTACCATAAACTAATATGCCATGACATTCAACTATTGTGAGAAATTGGAGAAGAAAGGTTCCAATGCATATCATAAGAAGTGAATCATTTGCAAAAAGCATATACAGTAAAGTGTACTGTCATTTCTTTATAAATGTTGGAAGCCAAGGGGAAAAATTCCAAAGGTTACATGTGAACACCTTACAACTAAATCTCGCTTTGTAGTAGTCTTCGGAATTCAAAAGAAAAAGAATACAAATATCAGAATCCTCTCCACTATATGTTAGCAGATCTGGTAGGAAACAACAAAACTTAGCTATCAACATCAAGACCTAAAACCAAGTGCTTGGGCTCAGCAATCCAAAACTTTCACCATCACACCAGCCAGTGGACCCACCCATTAAGTACACTTGAACATTGAACATAATAATTTACTTACCAAGGATGAATTGACATGCCTCGTATGGCTGAGGTGACTGGCAAAGCGCCAAAATGGTTGCCTCAGCTGCTGCTGGATTAATATGCATCTGCCAGAATACAAACCAATACCTGTAAGAATGCCTGTTCACTGACATGTATCTACTTGCATATAGAAATTTTCGTGCTCATATATGAAAAGAATTATGCCCGGACCTACAGAAATATGTATAGGCACATAAAATGCATACAATCAATAAAAATTTCAATCTCAGTACCAATATAAGCTCATAAATTTAATACATACAAAAGAAAAATGTGATAAGATTTACCCATAATTAATTCAACTTCTTGTTACTTCAGCTTTCTCTATTTTGCAGTAGCAAATCACAACCAAAGTAGTTAAATTCAAGTATCTTAATCTACACAAAATTCAATCCCAAAACCACTACAAACGAATGAACTTAAACGCAAAAAAGAATGACAAAACGTTATTGATAGTCATCTGAATTTTCAAGAGACAGTACATAACCAAACTATTTCTACCATTGATCAAAGAATCTGCTCAGTCTAATCTATTGTAGTTAGTAACTAATAATAATAATAATAATAATAATAATAATAATAATAATATATCAGTAACCAAAAAAAATTAGTTGCAGTAGATGATAATTTTCTCTCTCATTTCCTAGAAATATAACACATGTGATTTGAGATTCTTATGTTTTCTCAGCAACCAAACAGAGTAAGAACAATAAAAGATTAATACCTGAATGGAAGAGCAAGCGATCTCGATGGAGTGCATGATAGCCTGGAGCTTGGCCAAGTCGGGGGTCCCACCCCCTCCACTATTTGAATATTCTTGCATCTTTATCATTACTTTCACTCGTTCTACGTAGGAAGAAATTAAAAAAAATAAATAAATCAAACTAACATGAAATAAATTATTCAAAGAAAATGAATCAGAGAAAGCTAAGCACCTGGTTGAGGAAATGGAGAAAGAGGTTGCTAGTAGAAGAAGAAAGAGTAACCAGAGAAATTTACAGGGTTTTGTTTATAGACGTCGTTTTGTAGTTATTTGGAAGAGACGGGACTGAAATGCACGGAAACAAACTAATTGATAAAATTTTAATTTCTGCTATTTTATGGGTACAAATGACAATTACTATTTGGAGGGAGTGGAATGATTTTTTCTACGTTAAGGGTACCTAGTTGTAATTTTTAGTTTCCAGGAACCCTAGGTTTTAACGTCAATCTCAACATGACCAGCAATTGAACAAAAAGTGAGCTGTTTTTGAGTGACAAAACGAATTCCGTGCAAGTGCAATCCAAACAGCTAAAAGCATCCTTGTTTCTGCTCGTGAATTGGTAATCTGGTCAGCTTTTAATTGTATGCTTTTAAGTTTCAGTAGGGTTTAAGGTTTTAGCTTGTCGTTGTCTCCCTGCAGTCATTTCGCTGTGTGGCACCGCTGTATGCTGCATCAACAACTTTTGAAGTTTTTAGGGTTTTCAAATGCATTATATTGAATGGGGTTATTGAATTTTGATGTTTCAGTGATAAATTATCTCTCTGTTTGTGAGCTGTATTCATTCAGGTTGAATACGTATTGGATAAGGTTCTGTTTAACATTTTTTTGAGCTGGAATTCTGAATTTGTAAATTTTGGAGTAATTGTAAAAGATTTAAATTTTATTTTCTTACTAAATATATGGTCAGAGTATGAAGTTTTGAATTTTGTTGTATTTTGGAATTTCACAGGTTTCTTGCTTGTTCTCAGTCTGAAGGGTAGAGAAAGCTGAAATATGGTTGCTTATTGCTTGTTGCTTTGGATGTTAGGTGGAAGCTGGAAAATTAAAATATAAATACCTGCGCATTATTTCTGAGGAAAAACTGAATTTTGTTACATAGATTAGATTGAAGAGTAAGTCTGGGTTACTGAAATTGTTTATGTACTGTTTGGTAAGTATTATCCTTTGTGAGGTAGGCATCAGGGAGATGGGTTATGTGGTTGCTCCTGCGAATTCTATAGCTGAACTTCATTGTTTGCATAGTATGCAATGGTGTTCAAAACACATTGGCCTGCAACATAGTGTTGATCAATTCTCATCAGTGAATGCATCTAATACTCGCTTAAATTGTTCAATCAAGTATAATCACAGAACTCAACCTTGTTTCCAGTTGAGAGGAGATCTTTGTGGGAAAAGAAATGTGTCCTTAAGGTGCAGAGGACTGCCCGGAAGTGTCTGCATTGACGTAGTCGATAATAAGGTTGACCAAGATGAATGGAGCTCAGAAAGTCATGAATTGGGCATTAATAGAAGATTTAAAGGGCAGATCAGTACTAGAAAATCTCAAAATGCTTCAGATGGCCCCTTTGTTGAAAACAATGAGAAAACTAACAATAAAATCCTTCAAAATTTCTGCACCAGAGGGAAGTTGACAGATGCAGCAAAGTTGATTGATATAATGGCACGCCACAATCAAATTCCTGACTTCACTTCTTGCATAAACTTAATCAGAGGCCTTATCAGAATAGATAGGTTAGATAAAGCTTCCAAAGTGCTTGAAATCATGGTAATGTCTGGTGGGGTTCCAGATACTATTACATACAACATGATGGTTGGTGCTTACTGCAAGAGAGGAAAAATAAGCTCAGCCATTGGTCTTTTGGATGCAATGAGCCTGAGTGGTTGTGCACCAGATGTGATTACGTATAATACAATACTTAGGACCATGTTTGATGATGGTAAATTTGAGCAGGCCATAGGATTTTGGAAGGACCAACTGAGAAAGGGCTGTCCACCTTATGTGATTACCTACACTATTCTCATTGAGCATGTCTGCAAGCACTGTGGTACTGAACGTGCTATGGAAGTACTGGAAGATATGGCAATTGAGGGCTGTAACCCTGATATTGTTACCTACAATTCACTGGTTAATTTTTCTTGTAAACAAGGGAAATATGATGATGCAGCTTTGGTCATATATAATATACTATCTCATGGAATGGAGCCAAATGCTGTAACGTACAACACACTTCTCCATTCTCTTAGTAGCCGTGGATATTGGGATGAAGTAGATGAGATCCTTGCAATCATGAATGAAACTTCTCATCCTCCAACATTGATTACTTATAATATTTTGATCAATGGTTTGTGCAAATATGGGCTTTTGGATGGTGCCATCAACTTTTATGATCAAATGATTTCCCAAAATTGTTTGCCTGACATTATAACTTACAATACTCTACTAGGTGCTCTTTGTAAAATGGGAATGTTGGATGAGGCCCTTCAGTTATTTCACTTATTAAATGGTACTAGTTGTTCTCCTTGTCTGATCACTTACAATACTTTGATTGACGGATTCACTAAAAAGGGTTGTATGGAAACAGCAAAGAGATTATATGGTCAAATGATGGAAAATGGGATAACTCCTGATGATATTACTTATCGTTCTGTGATTTGGGGGTTTTGCCAAGCAGATCTAGTTGATGAAGCGGTGGAGATATTGAGGGAAGTTGGTAAAAGAGGCCACAAGATTAGAAGTAGTGCTTATAAATTGGTCATCCGTCAACTATGCAAAACTAAGAAGGTTGATAGAGCAATAGAAGTCCTAGACCTGATGATTTCAAGCAGAAGGAAACCAGATGAAAGTGCGGTCTCTGCTATAGTTAAAAGTGTAGCTGATGCTGGAATGGCAGAAGAGGCTTATAAGCTGAGTCAAAAGTTGATAGAGTGCGAAGTTTTAAAAGAAGGGACTGTGTTGTACTGAAATAGTGTTAAACGATCTTTGACCTCAATCTCTGCTTTCTGTGGAGTCTAGACTTGGCATTTTGCTGAAAATACACAAAATACATTCTTCTAAGGTGTCTTCTCCTGTCCTGTTTCCTCTCCTATTTGCATTTACAGTTGTTCTATGCTAGATATAGCCATTTCCATGATTCCCCTCAGCTTATTATTCTTATGAGATCTGTAATAGATGCTAACTGCTTTTGTCTATATAAGCATGATGCTACATTCCATTACATAATTTGAGCATTTGCCTCATTTATTATAAATCAAGCCTTCTTACTGTGTTTCTGAACTATGTTGTCTGATCCCAGGGAAACTTCTTGGGATATATTGACTCATTATCACCTGGAAGCTGCAAGGGTAGCATCCTCGAATTAGATTATTTTACATCAGGCGCACAAGATTTGAAGCTTGCAGCTGTAGTTGCCAACTGATTGAAATGGAGTGGTCTTGCTGTAGTTTAATCCAAAGGTCAACTTAGCTGCTCTTTCTTTTTTCGTAGATGACAAATCTTCACAAGTTTTATATAATTTACCTAATGCTCTTTCTATACAAGCTGAACTAAGCATTTCGTCCGCATTTTTTTCATTTCTAGGTTCTCAAAGCTTATGATAATTTCCATGCATTTATGCCATGGCAGTTATAGAATCATTCATTCTCCAGATAATCCTCCTTTTTAAGCAGCTGGTTGAAAGGTTTTTGGTAACTTCCAAGACGTCAGGTGAAGGTTTTACTCGCTCATGGGTACTATTGACATGCTTGTCAATCAAATCTTTTGTGTTTTAAATTTGCAGTCAGTCTAGTCTATTGACTGAAGGTATGGCATATGAAAGTTTTTATTAATAGTCTCGGAAATCAGAAATGCAATAGAGGATAATTTGAAAAGAATCCATGAAATTGACTAAGTTGTTTTACGATCATTGTTGAGCAACTAGTTCGGAATACAAGTGCATTTGAGAGCGCTTTTATGGAAGTGCTTTCAATCAAAAGTGTTCTTCCCCGCCACGAAATTACGCGGAAGAAGCTATGCTGTGCAGGCCACCGTATCACTTCACGTCGCCTTCTGCTTCCGTGCTACATACCTCATACCAGTCATGCCAATAGATTTTAACCAAGTAGTGATATTTGTTAAACTTCTAATAATTCATAGAAAATATGCAAACGTTTTAAGTAGTGAAAGAGACCATGTTACTCAAGGAAATCAAAGAGCAGAATCATATACTCTTCCAGTTTACCGAGATATCAATTTCTAATTACATGTTTCATCAGATCACTCCAGAAAAGATTACATTCAAAATAAATGCATAAGCCGGATTCAGACATAAGACATTCTTTTCCTGAGAACACCCGGATTGGGACATGAATGACTCTCGAACGTGCTAATGTATACAACATTGCTCTTCTGATGTAAAGCAAATTATGTTTGGCTATCACTATTGTCAAAAAAGGATACAATCTGAATCTGCCCATGGAAAAATGGAAAATCGATTCAAACCCCACTCTGGTGAACCTGTTAATTTCCTTTTTCAGCTTTGTATCCCATCATATACTTCCACTGAGCCAGTTACAGTTCACTGTAACTAGAACTCATCACTCAACCTTCATCTCATACTACCAAAATAAGCCATGAACATAGAGTGGATTTCAGTCGTTCAGTGGCTAAAAATCCCTTCTTAATTGAGACAACATTCCTTGCTTTCTCTTTTTCTTCCTCATTGGAAATTTTTTTTGCCTTGACATGTCAAGGACGGGGTTAATCAGAATTGAGCAAATAAGCCATCGAACAATACAGATTAATATGTATCAGGAACAGCCAATTTCAAAATCTACAAAAAATATGGATCAACAGAAGCTAATTCTTGGTATCCGAATGAGTGAGCTCCTTGTATACATCAAGTAAAGGGAATGTCTTGTTTAAACGTTTAAAAGTATTTTCAGAAATAGCACGCATATTAGCTAGGGAATAAGCCAACTCCATTGCTTCAGCTCGCCATCCAGCAAAACCAATCCCTTCAATTAACAATACGTAAGTTGTTTCATTTGGCTTACATCTCTTCTCAACCATTGCTGCTAGTACTTTGATGGCTTCATCAATTCTGCGTGTTTTGCAAAGTCCAAGAAGAATAATATTGTAACTTATAACCGTTGGCTTGAACTTTGTGCTTTCCATGTCCACCAACAACCCAACAGCTTCATCTACCAGTCCATCTCTACACAAACATGATATAAGTGAATTATAAGTAATCTCATCAGGTTCGATCCCCTTGCTTAACATCTCTGATATCATTCCCAAAGCCCTAATCTTATCCCCGGAATTCCAGAGTGCACTGAACATTGTGTTGTAAGAACTCACATTGGGAGGACAACCCACATCACTCAGCTTCTCAAATATTTGTAAAGCTTGATCAGCATTTCCATTCCTACAGAAAGTGGCCAGAATGGTGTTGTAGTTTACTATATCTGGCATGCAACCATCAGAGATCATATAATTCAGGAATTCAATTGCCAAATCCAATCTTCCCTCTTTGCAGTATGCAGAAATTAATGGATCATAACTATAAGCATCTGGAGTTAGTCCCTTCTCCTTCACAACCTTCAATACGTTCACTGCCTCCTCAATTTTGCCATCACGGCAGAGTGAACTAATCAAAATGCTGTAAGTAACAACATTAGGCTCACAACCTCTTGAAATCATCTCACTCATTAGCTTCTCCCCTTCATTCCATTTTCCATTATTTAAAAGTGCCCGTAACAATACATTGTATGATACAACATCCGGCTGAAAACCTCTAGATTTTAAGCTTCTAACAAACTCAAAAGCTTGATCCACCAACCCTTTCTTGCACATTCCCCTAATAATTGCATTGTTAGTAAACATATCTGGTTTAAGCCCTCTGAATAACATCTCATCCAAAAGTTCCATAGCTTGATCAATCTGACCTTCAAGCATGGTTGCTTGTATCAAAATTGTGTAGGTAATCACGGTTGGCTCGCAATTATCTCTTAATAACTGATTAAAAACCTTAAAAGCTGCCTCAAGCTTTCCCCTGCTACAAAGACTTCCAATCATAATATTATAAGTGACAACATCAGGCAAAAAACCTCTACTTCTCAACCTATCAAGCACCTTGTTAGCAAGTTCAATCTTATTAGCCTTACAAAACCCACTAATCAATGCGTTGTAAGCAAACACATCGGGTTCCCCATACTTCTCCAAAATTTCCATAACCCTAACAGCCTTTTCACTGTTCCTTGCTTGAAAGAACCTTTTAATGAGCTTTGTACACATAACAACATCGGGTTTGCAACCTTTACCAACCATACACTCAAGAAAATACAGTGACTCGTCATATTTGCCTGCCTTCAAGGACTTCTTTAAAAGTTTCACAAAATGGGTCTCCTTGACATCAAAAGATAGCGAATGGTTTGGTCTTGTTTCAGTGGAAAACCTGATCCTTGCCGGGTTTCTAGAGTTGGTATTCTCGTTAGGCTTAGGGTTTATGCAACTCAGTACGGTACTCTGATGTGAATGTGAAATGGGTTTTACTTGCTGACTGGTAAAGAGGAGATTATGAGGAACAAACTCCGTAGAAAATATTGGCATTGTAAATGATTTTGGGATGTCAATTTTCGCAGATTTTCATTTGGAAACAAGTGATAAAGATAGAGATAAAAGACAAAGAGATAGTGAGTACCTGTGAATTTGAATGGAGAAGAAGATATATCACCCAGTAGAGTTTGGCGGTTACAAGCGTTACTGTGTTTTCTTTTATTATTATTAGCGTTGGATTTTAGGACGTAGGTTCAGGATAAGGAAATGAAATGAAATCGCATGGATAGGTGCAGATTTTGGATATCGGGTCGGATCAGAATGTTCCTGGGTTATTCTGATAGTCGTCGATTTTTCATTTTTCTTCGTAATGAGAATTTCAGTTTTGGAGTCAGAATAAATGGATGGATTTTAGGTATAAAAACAAGGCTACTGTTTAGAGATTGAAAAAAAAAATTCAGCTATGATTTTCAAATTGGGAAATTTGCACATCCCTAAAATGTTAGATGATTTTATGTCTTGAAAATTTAACGTGCCTGACAGTAAACACAGTAGAGAAATAACTGAGAGAACGTGTGGTTGGCAATTGAAGAGATTTTTAAAAATATGTTTAATATAATATTTAAAAATTATTTTTTAATTTTAAAAATTGTAAAATATGTTTGATATAATTTTTGAAAAAAAAATAAAGATGTGTTTGATTGGAACTATTTTTAATAACCTTTTTTATTAAAATTTTATTAATAATCAAGTATAAAATATTTTATTGATGTTGATTATTTCAAAATAGGAGAATATCTATTACCTATGTTTTTTAAGTTAATATCCCGTTATCTCCAATATTTTTTTTAATATCCCACCATCCTTTTGATTCTTTTATTTTTTAATTTTATCTTTTAAACCAATTAGTTTATAATATAGTAAACTTAAAAATATTTGAAATATTAAAGAATAAAATCAGAATTCAAAAAGGAAATGGGATATTAAAGAAAATATAAAGGGTAATAAAATATTAGCTGAAAAAATAGAAGGGTAAAGAACATTTTCCCTTTCAAAACTATATTTAAAATATATGAATACAAATAATATAAATCAGTTATTTCCTTTAAAAGATAAATTTAAAAAATAGTAAATGATCGAAAAATACTTGAAGTTTATTTAACTTAAACAAAATAAAACATAAATATTATTTAATTAAACTTAAAAATATTTTATATAAATTTGAGTGATTTTAATACAAATTTCAATAATTAAGATTCTAATTTATATATACAATTGCAATTTTTAAAAGTTTTAACTCAAACAAATGAATCTTAATTTATATGTACAATTTTAATTTATAGGTACAAATATAATTTTTAAAGTCTTCATTAAATCAAATGAATCCTAATTGATCATTTGTATAAGTACAATTATAATTTTTAAAATTCTCGGTTAAACCATGAACTCTTACCTAAATTTTGTAAGTCTATCTTGTCCAATAAAAATAATAATTTAAATTATATAAATAATTGATACATGACAATTAACTATAAATTTATATCTAAAATATTTTAAGTAATGTACTTTAATTAAAATATTTTAAGTAATGTACTTTAATTAAACAAGAAAATTAGTGTATAATCGTTAGAAATTTTAAATTTAGAAAGAGATATTAAAACATAATAAATTTGTAAATTTTGAAAATAAGTTTATAATAATAAAAAATAGTTTTTGATTGTGTTAGGATACAATGAAGATAAAGAACTTATAAATAAAATAGTTTAAAATATATTTATTTTTCTAGATGTAATATAAAGATCTTATAAATAAAATAGTTAATTTTTAAAATTTAGATCCTATTAAAAAAATATAAGAAAAAGAGTTTTAAATGTAAAAAGTATAATTAAGACAACAAAAAAAAAAGAAAAATTTTATTCGAATTTGATTCAAATACAGTAAAAGAAAAATGAAAAAATGACTTTTTATTGTTTTTTTAATTTTACACTAAGTTTTAAAATATTATTCAAAAGCTGTTTTTAGATTAAATTCAATTAATTTTAATCAAATGTGTATTTTGAGGATTCATTGTATTTTTTATTTTTAAAAACATAAAATCATATTCAAATACTATATCAAACAGGCCCTAAGAATGCATTTAGTAATTAATATTTTTATGATGATTTTAGAAAATTGTAAAAATAATATTTTAAATTAACTTTCTAAAATAATAATCAATGACAAGACAGTTGTCATTGTATTGTTTTTAAAACTAAGTAGAGTTATTATTTAAAAAAAAATACTAATTAATTTTAAAAACTAGTAAAGAACAAAAACTTATTCTTTTCATTTTAGTTAAAATTTAAGAAATATATATTTTTATATTTTAAAAATTGCATGTAATCAACCTCTACAAGTTTTTCATAAACATTTTTAGGAATTAAAATTTAAAACTGTCCACGTCTAGGCAAACCCGGCCCACATATAAAACTGTGCGAACGGGGAGCTGAATTTTGCGTGGTAAGCCACATTTTCTAACTTCTAATTTTGAATTTAAAAAATAAATAATATAAGTTAATTTTTTCAATCGGAACATAATTATAACTCAATCAGATCAAAGCTCTACGGAGTTGAGTACTGTATTCTCTAATGTTGATCATGTGCTAAAAGAGCCGTCTACTTTGAATTTTGTACAAGGAAAAAGCAGAAACAATAGAAGTTTCCCCTGCATTGCAAGTTATATTTCACTCATGACCAAAGAAATCACTGTGTTTACAAATGAAAAATAGTTTTTGAACCGCATCCATACTAACCGTTTTAACTTTTTTCTTCAATTTTTAGTTTTTATTTGTTATTACCGGAAGCATGATTCAGTACGAAATTGAATAAGAAATATTTGCTTTACTCTTTTACCTTCTGGTTGCAGTATCGTCCATCATAAACCAGGCACACAAAAATGAAATTTCTTTTCAAGCAACAGTTTTGGCAAAATCAAACGAATAACTCTTATTATCCAAAATACTTTATTGGAAAAAAAAAGCCAAAACAGAGAAATCAGTAAGCCAAACGAGTCAGAAGGGTAGAATCAGATTTAACAGGGAAACTCAGCTATATAAGCCAACAATAAGTTACAATTCACAAATTTGTAATAAATAAAAGGGGATAGAAAGATCCCAGGATATAGATAAAGAGAAAAACAAAGTCATATCTACCAAAAGTAAGGTCTAATTCTCTCCCTCACAATGGTAGTCCGCCAAATAATCCCACAAAGGGTACCTCTCAGGGCATGCCTTCCCGAGCAGTCTCATCAGGTCTCCTGCTCTTAGCTTCTCTTGAATAGCAATTCCGCAAGACTTGGGAATTTGCTGATGTACATAAAAACAATGTGTAAATGTCCAACCAACGATTTTAGGGTGAACCTGTTCAAAATGATATGAGTAAAGATATTTCGTAAGTGGAAGATGATATTACCTTTGTTAACCATAACATGTAAGTAGCAGAATGTATTGCTTGTGCTTGAAAATCCTCAAAGTCGTCATCAGGAATAGTAGAACAGGAGTCTACAAGGCACAGCTCATGATCCATGAAGCTATCTATGTTGGTATCTACACCGGTTTTCTGCTTGGATTGGCTGGAAACACTGAGGTCACTAGTTGTAATATGTCTTATCCAATACAAGGCGAGAAAACGGCGATGAAGCCATAGAGCCTGTGAAAAGTAAATAATTAAAAATATATTTTAGGCATCAAGGGGAGAAGTGAAATACAAGCCTAAAACCAAGATCTATAAAAGCCCAAAGGTGTCTTCCCTCTGCTAATAGGTTATGTATGATTTTAAAGAAGTGCATTGATACTGCATTACACTATGAATGAATTGATATTACTGTAGTTCTAGAATTTGCCAGCATATCTTGGAAGCACTTATAAAATACCAGGCAGCTTTTTAAGCCAATTATGCCCTAAGAATGCAGCATTTAGAAAATTTCACAATGACAATAGCAGAAACCTTATCTTTTATCTAGAAATCATATTTTTACAACATATTACTTTTGAAAAACTAACCAGCAGAGATGGAGATGGCATAGAAGTTATGTCCTATTCTGAATTTATGTACCAATCTCAGACTTAAAAAACATTGACGAGAGCTGACACCTACACAAATGTTATCAAACATATGAAATCTTAAAATCCACTATGAGGTATCCAGTTGAAAAAAACATGCAATCCACCAGCTTATCTTTGTGAGAAAAGGGCAAAAAGGAGAGTAAAAGGAAAAAGAGTGCCAAAGTGCTGTACCTCTCTCCCCACATAGCGCTTTATCAGAGCTTCATTCCAATCAAGCTCTTCCTACAACACCCACATTATCAAGCATGAGCATTGAGTAACAAAATTTAACCATTTATTGGTTAAATTTTGAAGAAATGAAAATTTTAGGTAACACTAGCATAACTACGGACGTGAAATTTCTTTATACGGTCACTGGGTTCAGCAAAATTTTGAAATAGTGGCCTCATTTCCAGATCAAGATTTAAAATAAACCTGTCTGATTATTGTACCCAAGAGAAACATTACGATTTATAGAAGTGTCTGCACTTTCCTATTTTCCATTACAGTCTGCAGGTACTAGAGAATCTTACCTTCTGAAGTTGTAAAGAAAAATGAAATAATTATTTTTAGATGCTTAGCTTAAATTACTCAATACAATGACAATGATGATGACAATGACAATGATAATGATAATGATATTTATATTGAAGACAGCTGTACTCCATACAGAGTAAGCTTAGAGTTTGCTCACATAAAAAGTAAAATAGATTAGGAACGCTTATTGCCCAAGTACACCATGCAGTTATACCTTCCAGCCTTGATGAATTTCAATATTGCAACCAGAACAATCATTTTCTTGTATATGGCATAAGTCCTGTAAGTTGCTCAGCATTAATCTCTGTAAATCAGCAAAATTTCAGATTGTGAGAAAGATTTGAATATTTATTGAGTGATTCATTCCAGAAAAAATTCCACACGGAATTGTTTATGCCTCAATTTACTGTGACGTATTATAAGTTGTGCATAACTCATATTTAAGCAATTATATACTCTTCTACAAAAACATATGCTTATGATCAGGCTTTGATCCTCACAACAAAGCGTAGCAAGAGCTATAATGGTTTACATCTGTTTTACTTTTTTCTTAAAGGAACTGGATTTGTAAATCCAATGTACATGTTCAGTTAATTACAGAAGAGTATGACGACTTGGCATGCAATTGTAGGTGTACATTCAGAGACGGATATATTATTGAAGTTAAAAAATTATTGTGAACCAAATCTATGGCAACTAAAAGTTCATTGTCAACGAAACAGGAAAGTTACTCAAGTAATCTTCAATCGGGCAGGTAATAAACCATTTCTTCTTTGGGCATGGAACTCAATTTATAATATCGGATTCTGAGGACACAATAATCTGAAAGGAAAAAACTCACTTGACGGTAATGAAAGCAAGAATTATCGGCAACATGCAACCCAGACCAATTTCTGGACTTCTTCAACTCGTGCAGCACCTGAGAGCACAATAAATGTATCATAGATTTACCTAAAAAAAAAGACATTCTGAGGACACAATAGTCACCAGTTAATTATGTACTATATAACTTTAGAAATGCATTCAGGGCATGCAAATTGCTGAAAGAACAGCATCAGAACAAACTTAACCTGTTCTCTTGTCATGTAGGAAACTAACCAACAACGATGATTCCATGCACGATAGTTCATTTTTGATTTCTGCAAAAAGGTCAATTAAGAATTAGAGTAAGGGCAACTGTTCATAGATACACTATTCCTAATCCTAGTATAATGATTCTCTTGAGGAAAGAGGGGAGTGCCAAATGTCATTTCTCAAATCACCAAAGGATATGGACAACTGGTGGTAGTAAAAGACTGGTTTTACTTATTCTGGATCAAGACTTGAAACAAGGGTGTGAAGCAAACTGCCGAGTCTTGATACTAAAATTCATCTCCTCTCTCTAAAGCAGCATTCTAAGAGTAACAACAACTTAAAATACAACAAATGCAAAAGTGGAATACTATCATCTCAAGAAGTTAATAAACCTTCATAATACAACAGTATCTAGTTTCTTAAGTGAATTTAAACCTCAGCTATATTTTCAACCAGCTCAGATTCTTTCTCTATTATCCTTTGCAGAGTTGAACATTTCTCGGAAATCATAGTGATCACCCACCGCCTGAAAGTAATGATTTGTGAGTAAGAATGACCTTTAGTATTAGCTACATAATGATGCAAAAAGAAGAGGGAAAAAACAACAGAGAACTAAGGGAAAGAAAGTTCTGCCCTGTGTGTTCCTCACCAAGTCACCAACTGTATCCTTTTTGCTGCAGTGGTAACCTTAAGGCCACAACATGACGGCATATCAAACTCTGAACTTAAAGAAAATAAAATAAACCGATTTCAAAAATGTAACCTGTGGCTCCAAGCCCGTTCACTTTTAGGTGAATATGATAGAACAAGAGCTGACATGCGAAGTTCATCCATAAACATTGGCAAGAGTTGCTTCTTTGACATGATTAACTTCCTGTGTGGCACAAGGTACAACTAGACGTGATGATCCAAACCAGCAACAAACTGAATGCAAGAAGAGAATGAACACACTGCTTCACAAGCATGACAAGTGAGCTTAGTCGCAAGAAGTACATCACCCAAACCCGAAAACAAAAAAAAAAAATCACAAGGGCATATAAAAAAGTCGAATACAGCAAAGGGCAGAACCTGGAATTCCAAGCAGTGCCAAAATCACAGCTTAACAACAAAAGAGCCCTGCTATGAACCATAACTTCATTCTCCAAAGCGTCATCCCCATATTTGGTAGATAAGTTGGCAGGTGTGTTGTATTTTCTAAGTGCAGCCATAAATGCATGTTTAGCTGCCTTATACAATGGAAGAAGTATTTGTGTTGAAATGCCCAACTTATGATCTCTGTTCCAAAAATTAGTATTTTCATACTCCAAAACTTCTTGTGAGCTAACGGAATCACCTATCTCAGCTTTCAATGAGGCAAACTGGGATGGGTGAATGAATCCTACTTCATCACTGCAGTCATATATAGCCAACATTTTCAATTAATGCATTGATATGAAACTTAGTAAAAATGGATATGAGAAAATTTCTAAAGAAAATTTCATCAGGGATTTAAGATTGTACTAATTATCTTCTTGTTATAAAAAGAGAAAAATTAAAGACGTTCTATAAACAAAAGAATATAAAAAATACATAATTGATTCCAATTTCATATGTGATATCTGTAGTTTATTTCATTATTCAATTAATTCTCATGCTATAATGATGAGATAAATGTTTAGTCTTACTCAAAATTAAGATATAAGCAAAATTAAAACCTCTAATTTCCTTATACTAACTAAAATGCATATTGCAGAGAAATGAACGGACAGAACTGAGTCAAGTAAAACTGGTCCAAGAACTATAAATTGAGCCCAAGCGTAACATTTTAATCAAGTACGGCGCAGATTTAGTAGAACCGACCTAAATTTCTACTTCATTAAAGCACAATACCAACACTGGAAAAGGAAATATATGTCTATAAGAATAGTAGGTCATCAAATTCGCTAATTCAGCAATCCTTACATGTGACTGTATTACTTACATAAGAGAATCGGATTCCAGAATATGTTCCAATTGCTGCAAGAGATCCAAAGCTTCTGCGTCAGAAAACGAATTTTCCTTCATCTTATACAAACTTTTACGCTTTGGTTGCCTAGATTTTAGGTCGGTCTGGTTCGGTACGGTTATGCTGGAAGCCAAATTTATGGTGACGCCCGACGCCGCTGGTGGCGGTTTGAAACGAATTGACGAGGCGTCGCCGGCTACGGTGGAATGCGCAGGCGTGGCCGGCGATGGGAGAGGAGGCGAGGTAGTTGGCACAAGAGCTACTCAGGAACGTAAATGACCTTTTATTTTGTTTCGTTTTATTTATACTCGGGGGCTGCGATGTTCTGTGTTAAAATTATGGTAACTAATCAATTTGTTGGAGCCGAGAAAAATAACTTATCAATTCATAAGACAAAGAATAAATGCCACGTGTCAATATTATGAAATAATGATACAGGTACAAATTTAAAATCAAAATGTATTCTTATTCGGTTTCGTCCGGTCCCTGGTTATCAGAGAATTTGTACAGGTGACACCCATTATGCATGGTTTGATCAAAATAATCATTCAAAAAAAATAATATTGTGCATAGTTGACTGAGAATTTACAAATATAAACATTAACGCATAGTTGTTAATTGTTTACAATAAAATATTTATAAATGAGAAAAATATTATTTAAAAGAAATATTAGATCCTTAACATTTATGTTTGTTTTACTTAACACAAGTACTATGTTGGAAGTACTTGGTATTTAAATTTTGGTTATAACAATCTTTTATATGCTTGTTTATCATTACTTCATTAAGTGATTTTCACTTTTTTATTAAATTTTTGATGTAAGAGATTCGTTAAATTATATATATATATTAATTTAGATAAGATCTTATAGATTTCTATATTTGAGTGTAGACACTTACTTTTTTTTTTTTAAGAAATTGTCATAAATTTATCAACTAAAATTTGAATTTCTCATTTATCACATACTTAGAATTTTATTAATATAATAGTTTTAATTTATCACTTTATTATGTTCTATAGTTTTAACAGAAGGTACAATTAATTTCTCAATCTATCATGTGCTTTGTCTTAGGTAGCGTTTTTTTTTTTTTGGTCTAAACTCTAAACAAATTTAACTAAAATTTGAATATGAATTATATGTTTATTTTTTATTTTAAAACATTTAAAAATAAGTATGAAGTTGTTCGTTTTGACATAATAAAAAGTTTGAAAATTTATATTTTGACATATATACCATTTTAAATAATATACTTATATGTATAATAATTTTGATTATATTAGTGCAATAGTAGATAAAAAATTAATAAATTATATTAATATGTACATTATTTATTTATTGGATATATGATTTTTTTAAATAAATAATTTATAACCGATGATATAAAGATCAATAAAAATTAAATAAAAATAATATGTCATATTATAATATAATTTTAATTATGTAAATATACAAATTGATTGTAATAATTAAAGTATAAAAATAAATAGGAATGAGAAGATTAACAGAAGAGACTCATAATAAAAAAGAGATACGTTAAAAATAGTTATATAGAATTTTAATTTTATTAATAAATAAATTAATAAAATAAAAATATTTTTTTTAAAAAATAAAATTATTAAATTATTTAAACATTTACTCATTTAAATTTAAGTCAAAATTTTTAATTTAATTATATTCACATGTTTTTAATAAATATTTAGACACAAGTTAAAAAATAAACGATTCTTAAACATCTGAACAATTATATTCATATTTCAACCAAAAAAACAAACAACCCTTTAATGTTTGTGGGTTTGAATTTCTTGCCTTGAACTATTGAGATATTTTGTTATACTCTAAAAAAATTTGAATTAGAGAAATTATGGTTTAAAAATATATTTATTAAAAAAATCATTGATTGAGTTATTTATATTATTATTCAAAAAAATATAATCATTTACAAAGTATCAATATTATAAAAACTTTACATAGGGTTAATATGTTATTTTATTTTTAATCATCTAATTATTCTATCCTAATGCTGGTTTTTTTCAAAGCTCCATTGAGTAATGAATTTCGAGATATCAAAGATACTGTGCATAAATTTTCGAAACATCTGACCTTAAGGAAGATAAAGTAAAACCGAGGACTTTAACGAAAATATCCTTAAAAAAAAAATGGCGCTTATGGATTTAAGTCCAAGAAGCTTTCGACTTCTCAAAATTAATTGACTTCGCTTAACAAACCGGAAAAAGTTTCTAAAGCGAGAAAATGAAAAGAGAGTACGCATCACACGTTTTTGTCACGTGATCGAAGACCGTATAATTTTCACTCACATGGACACGTGTCACCCCTCTGAGTTCAACCATTTTCTGATGCTATTTTCCAAAAACGAAAACAAATCTCTGCATTTTTTGAGTTGAATCCCCTCTTGAATCGCACCGATCTCGCTTTAATTTTCCCTCACTTTCCCTCACTTTCTTTCTCGCCAATCATCTCTTCATCTCAAACTTCTTCCGAGAAAGAAAAAGAGAAAATCGATGCCTTGATTTCATGAAGATCTAGGGTTTCTTTTACTTCAAGTCCTCCAAATCTTGCATTTTCGTTTCCGTATTTTCTATTTATTGCAATTGATTTATAGACATTGAACAAGTTGATTTTTGAGCTTCGATTTGTAATCTCTTGCTTTTCTTTCCTTTTTAAGTTTTTTGTTTTCTAAAGACTAAAACGAGACCGTATATGTGTGTATCGATTGAGTTTATCGATGAGTATGGAAAGTGTTGTTGGAGATATGGCCTGTTTGGACGCGGACTTATTGCAATTACCGGAGTTATCTCCGTTGGCGGTTAAATCGATCCCGGACTTCGGGCAGAAACTCTTCGAGCAGTGGCTCTCACTTCCTGATTCTAATAAGCTGGTAGTCTTTTAACGCATAATCTCACTGTTGGACATAAGTAGTTGTGATTGCTGTGTATGTTTGATTCATGTTGTTTATAAGAATCTCTTGGGATAATTTGGATTTGTGGTGCTGCTAATGTGTTTATAATTACTTGCTGAAATCTTCTATTAGCTTGAGTTATGGTTGTATTATGATGGTAGTTCATAACATATTTGGCTAAATTTATGGATTCGTCACTGGATTCGTTTATAATAATTTAACCTCTTTTTCTTCTTTCTATTTTTATGAGTAAGTTACTGGGGTTTGCTGCTTTGGCCAGTTAATTTTCAGTTGGTTGAGCACTTGGTTTGTGTGAGGGAACATAACAGTACAGCAATGATGTTAAATTAGTGAAAACTGGAAAACCATGGATATGGAAAAGGCGTGCTAACTGTAAACAATTTTGAAGAGAGGAGAGAGCGTTTGTTATTTATTAAGGCTTGTGGATTAGAAATTGCAACATTCAAGGGGGATAATGTAGTTCTTTATCACAAAGATGTAATTGCAATTTTTTATTCCACTGATGCTTTGTTAATGATTTGGATGGAAATCCAGTCGCCATTTTCTTTTATAAATTAAAACTCTTTACTTTGTCTGCAAATATAATACACTTTTAATTAGTTTAAAACAATGTGACTTTCAGTTATTAAAATGGAACAGCTACTTAGCTGGCCCATATTCAATTTCTAGAGATGGTTATACTGTTAAATGTTTTTCACTTCCATAACTTAACATTTTCAGGAGCTAATGTATGTAACATGCACCATTTTTAATTTGTCGCTGAGTTTGAGTGTCAGTGACATAATTGCTTAATTACTTCTCTTCCTGTTTTGGCTAGGTGATGTCATTGATTAATGATGCAAAGGCAGGTCCCTTGAATGTACCTGGGAATTCTTCTAGTCCAAATGCTTCCACAACCAATTCATTACCCTCTTTATTTCCCGCTGGCAGTGCACCTCCACTTTCACCAAGAAGCACGTCTGGTTCGCCTCGTGTTGTGAAACAGAGGGCTGGGCCTTCAAACTTAGGTTCTCCTCTGAAAGTAGTTAGTGAACCAGTGAAAGAGTTGATTCCTCAGGTTTGGAAAACTGAGTTTTATGATTTAATAATCCGGTTGCCTTGTTTCGTGAAAGAAGCGGAATAATAAGAAAAAAGCTCTTGTTGCAATTTTTTTCCTATATTCTGGACTGCCATCATTGTTTGTGCTTACTCTGCTAAACTTGTATTTTGTGGGAAAATTAGCTAGGAGTTCTGATATAGATATATGAAATGCCTGCAGTTTTACTTCCAGAATGGACGTCCACCTCCAAATGAACTAAAAGAACAATGTTTGTTTCGGATAAATCAGTTTTTCTATGGCCATGCAGGTGGACTGCAGATTCAAGGTGAGATGTCTGTAAAATATCAGTATGAGTGATAATTCTAGAACATACCTCTAATTCTTTTTCCTTTTGCGCATCAGAATTTAAATTGGTTACCAAGGAAATCTGCAAGCTACCTTCTTTCTTCTCCACAGCTCTCTTTAGAAAGATTGATGTTAATAACACTGGTCTTATCACAAGGTATGCCTTTTGTCATAACCGAGGAAAGTAGTGGTGATACAATTTGTTTATCAACTATGATAACAATTGGGCTAATTTTATCTCGTTAAGGGTTGCTTATTGACAATTGCTTTTCAGAATAGGAAACTAATTCATTGATTCTAGCAAGTTATCTATCATTCCTGAAATCCTTGTGTTCACAGAATCATTGCAGTAAATAATATATTTTCTTGAGATCCATCGAGTTCTTGATGTTGACTAGTCTTTTGGGCCGGGGTAACAAGTGCTTAGATGCATATAAAGTTTATTGGTTGAAATACTTGGATTACAGTTCAGAATCATTTAAAGTTCTGATTCGTTTGTTATGTGTTCAAGATGGAACTTTCACTTACATTTCAGACTATTCTGTCTTTAGGCATATTGAGGCACTAGCTGTTCTAAAGAAGATTGCTATTAATGGAAGGCAATAAGTAGAGTTTACTAATTTATTCTAGTTTGTCTTGTAAAAGTGTTGAGTAGAGTTGCCCCCTGTAAACTTTTGTGTTGTAATTTTGCTTTAATTTTTCTCAAACTTGTTTGCAGGGATGCATTTGTTGATTATTGGATCAATGACAACATGTTGACAATGGATACTGCAACCCAGATATATTCAATTCTAAAGCAACCAGATTTCAAATATCTCACTCAGGTGCCCTTGACTGCAACATTTTTTAAGTTTTTATGTTTTCTACTTATAAATCTGTTACATTTTCCTTTATTTCAATATTTATTATGTGGTAGCTGCCTAGGGTATTTATATACATACGTACATACGTACATACATTATATATATGTAGGGACAGATTAGCAGCCCTATAAGTTTGCACATATTTTTACACCATTTGTTAATCGTTGGATCTAAACACTTCCAACGGTTGAGATTAAATCTGATACATGTAATTAATAAATAATTAATGCACATGATAGATTTAATTTCAACTGTCAAAAGTGTGTAAATTCAACAGTCCACAAAGTATAAGTATATGTGTAAACTTATGGGGTTGCCGATCCCTCCCATCCCTCCCATCCCCCCAACCCGCACATGCACACACATATATTTTCTCAGTACATGGTTGGAGTGTGTCATTTGAGGGTCCATTATTTATTCACTTTATCAATTTCTTGTCTGAGAATTTTCCCTAACTTGATCACAGGAGGATTTTAAACCTGTACTTAGGGAACTGTTGGCAACGCATCCTGGGTTGGAGTTCTTACAGAGCACACCCGAGTTTCAGGAAAGATATGGTTTGTTCTCAACCTATTATTTAGCTGTAGATTGTTTTCTCAATTTGGATGCATTCTTTGAAAAATTTGATCATATCACTTTCCAAAAACTTGTTTTTTCCAATTCAAATTGTTGCAAGCAATAGTTCCCTCCACCTGTAATGCGCTGGCTCATTGGCTTGCAATAATGATTTACTGGTCTGACATGATTTAAGATATGTTGCTGGCAAAATTGATTTCTTGTGATAATGATGGAACAGAAAAGATCAGATTGTTGGAAGTCTTGTGTCAATTTATATATTTGTTGACAGATACGACCAGAAGCATACATTTTTTTATAGTATCTGAATCACTGTATTGTATACTACTAACAAACCATAGAATAGTAAAGCAGGAATGTGTTTTGTTTGAACTTGAGTTATTTTATTTATTTATTTATTTTTTGCTTCTGCTGCAATCTGGTTTGTTGTTTACATTTGCTGGGAGAAGAGTCATGCATTTGGTTACTAGCTAGTAGAAATCATTACAAACATATGGAGACCTTAATCATTTTCTGAATTCAGATGCTCTGTGTACTATATGCTATATCTTTATTGTATGCTTATGTCTAATTCTAAATTTTGTTGCAATGAAACAGCTGAAACTGTAATATACAGAATATTTTATTACATAAACAGATCGGGAAATGGTCATCTTTCCCTCAGGGAATTGAAGCGTGGAAACTTAATCGATGCAATGCAACATGCAGATGAAGAAGAAGACATCAACAAAGTTTTAAGGTAGGTTTACCAACTGAAACACGACATAGATTTTCTTTCAGTATAAATTACTTGTGCAACTCATGTGCAGTTTTCACCCACCTCTGGTTGTTTTTCAGTTTCTTATCAAAAAGATTAATTTTAAAAAAAAAAAGTTTCTGCACATTTGGGTTTATATTTGTGAATTTGCATTTCTACACATCTTCGTTGAGCTTAGTACGTGTTGTCAGAATCAAGTACTTAATATTTTTACCTTTTGTTGATATGATCATCCTCACAGGTACTTTTCATACGAACACTTTTATGTTATATACTGCAAGTTTTGGGAGCTCGATATGGACCATGATTTCTTGATCGACAAGGAGAATCTCATCAGATATGGTAACCACGCGCTTACCTACAGGATTGTTGATAGAATATTTTCTCAGGTTTGTAAGGCAGACATCTCTTTTGTTCTTGGGAACAAATTTCCTGCTATTTTTAGACAGGAAGGATATATTCCACTGAATACTTCTGCCTTCTGAAGTTTAGAGCTGTCTGTTATGATTGTCTATGTCATTTCAGGTTCCAAGGAAGTTCACTAGTAATGTTGAAGGAAAGATGGGGTATGAGGACTTCGTCTACTTCATACTGTCTGAGGAGGACAAGTCATCTGAGCCTAGTCTTGAATATTGGTATATTTCACTCATACCCTGACTCAAGAATGCTAGCAATTTTCTGCTCGTAGAGGAAGTTTCCTGTTGATGACATAATTAATGAACTTTATGTTACTATCTTGAATATGTGTGTATTTGCTCTTATATGCTTCACTCATTGGATTGCTCACTTGCAAATTTTGTATTGATATTATGGCTTTACTTAGATTTGATCATGAGTGAGGAAGCATACTGAAACCAGATACACAATGAACTAGCTGTTGTGATCTGCTTGTACCAATTGTGTGTTGTGAGTTTTAATTTCCTGTCAGGAGGAAGAAAATGTAAGGAGAAATTTAAAATTTGAATGTGCCGAAAACTTTCCAAAATATGACTATTAATTTGCTAGAGAGTGGAGGGGGACAAATATGGTGTTAAGGCATCACTGAAAATTCTTTCATTTTAATTGTAGTTGCATGATTCTAAATGTGCATCAAAGTTGACCAGGCCTTAACTCTGTTTCTGAATTGAGTAATTTCAAAATTTGTCTTTCCATAAATGTCATTGTTATACTATATCCATTCACAACCGAAGCTCTGTTTGGATATGGGGGTTCATTATTATATCAATTCAATCAAGTTGTGACATTATCTGTTTTGATTAGGTTCAAGTGTATAGATTTGGATGGAAATGGAGTTCTCACACGGAATGAAATGCAATTCTTTTATGAAGAGCAGTTGCATCGAATGGAATGTATGGCCCAAGAGCCTGTGCTCTTTGAAGATATATTGTGTCAGATTATTGACATGATTGGACCAGAGGTTTGACTTCTCGACATTTTTTATTTAATTGATTTTGACTTTCTGTCTCTCTTTTGCTTGTGATATTCCTTTTTTGTATGTTAAGGTGTTTATGATAATTTGATCAAAGAAAATTGGCTTTTTATGCCCATCAATTGTTCACACCATACCAGGTTCTAGCTTGTAATCTCCATATTTTATCCTAGCACGTATGGTGGAATGTAGTGTCTAGAACTTCTAAGACAGATTCCTTTAGCATTCTGCTTTGAACAGATGGTACGCGTTTCCTCTGGAAGCCATTTGTGAGGAGATTGAACTGTAACTGATTCTTGTTAGATTTTTACTGGCTGTGTTTGATAGTTGGATTTCTTTCTCTTGCAGAATGAGAGCTATATTACCCTGCGTGACTTGAAAGGTTGTAAACTTTCTGGAAGTGTTTTTAATATTCTTTTCAACCTTAATAAATTTATGGCATTTGAAACTCGCGACCCATTTCTCATTCGTCAGGTACATGGTAGTGCTTTGATTTTGACTTATTATTTGCTAGTAGAGTTGAGGAAATTACTATTTGGTCAGTGTCAGTGACAGTTTTAATGTTACAGGAGCGAGAGAACCCAACACTGACAGAATGGGATCGCTTTGCGCATAGAGAATACATTAGGCTTTCAATGGAAGAAGATGTTGAAGATGCCTCCAATGGAAGTGCAGAAGTTTGGGATGAGTCCCTTGAGGCTCCTTTCTGAATTTAATTAAGGTAAGTCTGTATTTGGAAATACAAATGTCATGGAAGTGGGCGCTATAAAGATATCTAACAATTCTTTTTTTTTTGGGTATAGTAAATTGGTAAGCCTGCATTATGCATTGTTGTTACTTGACTATATAGATTTGCTCAATATGTCCAAAAATAGTGTTCAAGAGCACATTATCTTGTTATTATTCCAGAAATACAAGCTGGGAGCTCATTATCTGTCCTTGTACAACTTGGTCTTTACAGGTGTTCCCAAAAGAGATTCAGTAATCAGATCCTTTTTTATATTGGGACCATACCAAGAAACCTTCAACTCGAAGGATCAGTCCTTTAATGGGGCTTTGCTTGCTGATATCCGTGACTTGATCAGAGGAAATTTCGAGCTTGGCCTTGCATATGTCTTTTGATGTACCAGCTGGAAGAATTCCGAGGCCATTCTGTGCATAATTTGATAAACAACTCTATTGCAACGGAGACCAGGTTGCCTCATCATATTGAAGTTCCTGCACATTGAGTATTTTGCTGAGAGGTGATAATCAAGTTCATTCTAGAAGTTCAGAACATGTATTTCATTTTTTCTCTTAACGTTTCAATTTGTAAGATTATAATTTGCCAATTTTTTTGGTCTTCTCTATTTAGTGGTTGGTTCTTTTATAATGCTTACATTTGTATGCTGTTCTGTTGAGTGAGCAGGTATTCAAGCTTGTTCTTTGTTTAGCTGATGATTTCCATTTCTTTTTTTTTTTGCTGGTTTTTGTCGTTAACAAATAGTAGAAAGTGTTATTTGGAAGTTTAAAATCTAAGGGCTGTAACTATTGTAGGAGTGCCGGAGAGCCATTCTGATACATGCCATGAAACATTATTGGAGGTCTTCCCTTCTGAATAATTTAGTAAATGCACTTGAAATTAGATTTATATGTGTTGAGTAGGCATTCCTTTCTTAACATATGGTAACAAACGTTAGAATTGGATACACGAAGAAGTGATGCTCGCTATGCAGAAGGTGGAGATGCTGGTGGGGGGCAATAAACGGGACTTTGGTTGATCAACCAGACCTAGAAATGAAGGTGTAGATCCAGCTGGCATTGAGCACGCTCAACCCTTTTCTCAATCCAATTCGCTCATAATTTTCTTTGGAAAATCTGATCAGCATTCTTGTCAAATAATTGAAAAATCGGGGGCAATAAGATGCTGAATTCTAAATGCTGTATCGCAAGAAATCCTATTTCGCGCAGTGTCTAAACGGAAGACGGTTCTCTGCAAAATAAAGAACATGAACATAAACACTTCGTATACGAGAAACCCACCTACATCGCGGTCTGGAAGAAAAATTATTGGCTTAGAGAAGAAGGGCGTAGCTTAAGGTGCGAGTGTTTAAGATTTAAATTCATCTTTCTACGTGGGGTATTTTGGTCACACTGTGTTAATTGTCGGAACTACTATTTGTTATTAGAAAGAAAGAAAACAAAAGGGAAAAGCCGTCTGATAAGTAGTAACCCTAAACTAAAGTCCAAACGTTCACTGTCTAGACCACAGTGCGTTAAGGTCCTGTAGTTGGTGACTGTAACAGCGGCGACAGGCGGAGCAAGAGAAGAAATATGAAGGTGGTGGCGCTAGTAAGCGGCGGCAAGGACAGCTGTTACGCCATGATGAAGTGCATCGAATACGATCACCAGGTTAATTATATTTAAACAATTTTTTAATTACTTCTACGCAATGAGTTTTGTTAAGGGAAAATAATTAAATTGAACTATGATCGGTGATTTGTAGATTGTTGCGTTGGCGAATCTGATTCCGGCCGATGATTCAGTTGATGAGTTGGATAGCTACATGTATCAAACTGTAAGAACTAAGAACTCTCTGTGACTCAGTAATTCTGTTTCAAGTATATACATGTTTGATCTTCTCGAAGATCATTTTAGTTACTTTGAAGTACTTTTGGTGTCTTGAAGTGCTTTAGGGAAGCTCCTCTTAAGTGCATTTTCAAAAGATACTTTTGCAGTAAATGCTTTGACTAAAACGCGCTGAATATACCTTAAATTTCGTGCAAAATGATTTGATTTGTTTAGTTAATGATTTGGGCTGTTGAATGCTTTTTTGTTAGGTTGGGCACCAAATAATCGTGAGCTATGCAGAGTGCATGGGATTGCCATTGTTCAGAAGACGGATACATGGATCCACAAGGCAAGCCCTTTTATCTGGTAAATCAGTTGTCTTGTTTTATGCAAGTCCAAAATTTTATCTTACTTAAAAGGACTTGTATAAGCATAGCTATATTCATGTGTCATGTCATTTTTTGTTTTGGCCATTTTATGACCTTGACATTTGGTTATTGTAGCCAATATGGATTCAATAAAAAGTTAATTACATAGGTACATAATAAGTTGCACTTCTACTAATTTGAGGGCTAGTTCATGTGAAATCAAATATCTGATATGAAATTATTTGAAAGATTATGCTAAATATGGTTATCAGATAAGCATACTAGCATGTGCCCATCAGTATTTTGAAAGATAGTGCCCCATTTATACATTTACCTGCTAAATTGATGGAATCTTCTGAATAAATTGTAATCAGTAGTAAGAGTTCTGTGATCAAATTCTTTTTACTGAGTGCTTCTCTATTTAAACTTGGGGAAAAGGCCGGAGTTGTTTTCACTGTAGATTTGTCATTTTAGAAATTAATTGCTATTTTTTTCACTATATTCCTGCTTTATTGTTTACACAGGCATCAAAAGCTTAGCTACACAACAACTCCTGGAGATGAAGTTGAAGATATGTATATTTTGTTAAATGAAGTAAAAAGGCAAATACCCTCTGTCACAGGAGTATCATCTGGTGCTATTGCTTCAGATTACCAAAGGCTACGCGTGGAAAGTGTTTGTTCTAGGTTAGGATTAGTGTCTCTCGCATATTTGTGGAAACAAGACCAATCATTGCTCCTTCAAGAAATGGTAAATTTTTAATTCATGAACATGGTTCTGACAGTCGATCAACATTCAGATTTCTTGTCTCATAAGATATTTTCCTTTTTGTCATATCCAGATAACAAATGGCATAAAGGCAATTACAGTTAAGGTATAAGCTAATATCAGTTGGCCAGTTTGTTTTATTTCTTTAATTGGTTTAGACTCTGCAGCTTCTTTTTGTCATTGTGTGTTCATTTACGAGTGATAGGATTTGACAGTAATATTTTAATGATTCTATTTTATTTCAGCCTTTTCTAAGAGCTTTTAAATAAATATTATCCAAATCTTCCTAAATGCTAGATGTGGCTAGCAACTTTTGAAGTTACCAACTAATTAACAAATCAAAAGGTTATTGCTATTCCCTCCAAGTTTCATGTATTACCTAGTTCTTTCCCACTCATCATATGACATTGTAGCTGGTGTAAAGATGTTGGCAAGTGATATTCCATAGAAGAAACTTAATGTTTTTATGAGTATACATTTGCACTTAGTTTGCTAATACTGGAAGTCTCCTGTCTTCATCTTGTAGTAATATCTTGGTTTTTGTTTCAGTTTAAAAATTATTGGAATTTTTTGCTCTTCATACATATAGTCTCAGTGCAAAGTCAAATCCCTGACATTGCAGGTTGCAGTCATGGGCTTGGACCCTGAAAAACACTTGGGCAAAGAAATAGCAGTCTTGGATCCTTATTTGCATAAATTGAAAGAGTATACCATATTTTTTCTTTCTTTGTCAATTTTTCTAATATGTCTTGTAGTGTATTGCTAGCATAACAAAATACTTATTCTATTTATTTTGTCATATCTTTGCAGATTGTATGGGATAAATGTATGTGGTGAGGGAGGTGAATATGAAACACTTACGCTTGATTGCCCACTCTTTGTTGTAAGTTACTCCAGATTCCTTTCAATTATTCAGTTTTATCTAGTTATTCTCTACCATTACCTTCTCTTTCTCAATTTCTTCTTGATTTCTGTAAAAACCCTTCTGGCAAGTGGTCAGGAGCAAATTTTCAGATTTAGTATAGTGTTCATATTTACTTTATCTGTCTGCATTATAATTTTCAGAATGCTCAAATTGTGCTCGATGAATTTCAAGTTGTCCTGCACTCTGCAGATTCCATAGCTGCAGTTGGGGTCCTTCATCCCTTGGCATTTCATTTGGAAAATAAAGCAGGATCTGTCTCATTAAGCGGCCGTGAGAAAGGATTAGTATTTGAAGTGCAAGGAGACTGTGACTGTCCTGAAAGATGTGAGGCTACATGCGAGTCTGTAGCTGAAGTCACTGATGCAGTGGCAATTACAAATAACAGACTTCACATCGCTAGGACGAAGAAGGATAATACATTTTCCATATGTTGCTGGTTGCAAGCTCCACAAATATCTTCAGCAGGTAAACATGACTATGATGACACATGCACTAGACATTGCATGCAAGTATTTTGCTGCTTGCTTTATTCTTGTGGTTGATTGTTTTGGGGTGTTTTCAAATTGGCAGGTTTGCAAGAAGATCTAACTGTTGTGCTAAAGCAAATTGAATCACATCTCGTCGGACATGGTTTTGGTTGGGGCCATGTCCTCTATATACATCTTTACATTGCTGATATGAATGAATTTGCAATAGCAAATGAGACCTATGTGAAATTTATTACACATGAGAAGTGCCCATTTGGTGTTCCATCCCGCAGTACGATTGAGCTGCCTTTGGTGCTAGCGGGTCTGGGAAAGGCATACATTGAAGTTCTGGTGGCAAATGAACAAAGCAAAAGAGTTTTACATGTACAAAGTATTTCCTGCTGGGCACCTAGTTGCATTGGACCATATAGTCAGGTATAATAAGTTGCTAGTTGAATAAAACTATGAAAGCATTACCTAGGTCACCTTTGATTATATCTCTACAGGCTTGCTGCCATCATTTTACATTATATACAAGACATGGTCCTATGTTTTCTAATTTTCCGTCTAGTCAACCTTTTTTAATTGAGTCTGTTATTTTCAGGCAACCTTGCATAAAGAAGTTCTTCACATGGCTGGGCAGTTGGGTCTTGATCCTCCCACCATGGCTCTCTGCAGTGGAGGCTCCTCTGCAGAGTTGGAACAAGCACTGCAAAACAGTGAAGCAGTGGCAAAAAGCTTTAATTGTTCAATATCTACCTCTGCTATTTTCTTCGTTGTTTACTGTTCATCTCATGTTGCATCATCAGAGAGACTTAAAATAAATGACAAGCTGGATGCCTTCCTTAAGCAAATGAGAGACTCTCATGTAGAAGAAGGAAGCGTGTCTAAAGTACTTGATCCCATTTTCCTATATGTCCTTACCTCTGACCTTCCAAAAAGGTAATGTCTCCTTGTGATAAATCAATCAGGCTTATAGTAACTGCTTGATTTAATGCTTTATTTCTTGAATCTGATACTGTTTGTAATTTGCAGTAAACATTTTATTCAGTTTATGATTATTCTCCATGGAAACAATTTTTTTTTTTTTTTTTGCTTTTAGCATTGCAGATAAACAATTTATTCCTTGCCATGCATGGTACATTGTTCTTAACTGAAATGTACTCCAATTTCTTTCTGATATTGCAGATCGCTCTTGGAAATAAAGCCCATTCTTTATGTCCCTGAGAATTCAGGGACAATCAATGAAACTGTGCAAGAACAATCTTGTGTGAAGGCACCTAGTTATTGGGGCTTTCAGGATGCAGATTGGCACCAGTCTTGCTTCCAGAAATGTGTTGTTCGTGAGAAGATATGTGCTGTTATTTTATGTATCACAGGTGAAATTGCTGCAAAGATCTGTTCCAAGTCCCTAGATGCTGATCAGAGAAATGACTGTCAAACTTCTCTGACAGAGGGGCAAATGCAAAGCTTATCAAGATTTTGCATTTATATTCTGAATAAAATTATTTTGGAAAACGATTTCTCTTGGGAAGATGTAATGGTGAGTCTTGCATAAACACTGCCTTTTCCAATTTATGTGAATTGTTCTTAGATGTTGATCTTGATGTATAGTTTCTACATATTCATTTTGCTTGTAGTCAGCTATTTTTTTTCTACACCATCATACTCACTTTGTGCCTTCGTGTTTATGCAGAATTTAAGGCTCTACTTTCCAACAAGACTTTGCATGCCCGTTGAGACACTTTCAATCATGTTCACCCATGCTTTCAAAGAACTTGCTGAAATGGATCAGAAGATCAAAATTGATGGAGTGCCCATCTTTAACCTCGTTCCTGTCTTAGGCGCCGGGAGGTCAGCTACCATGGATGATGTATTTACCTGTGAACTATTTGCCCAGAAATCCTGAAGCTTCTTTCCTTCAATCTGTCTTTCATCACAAATTTTAAGAGATTGAAACCTATATTTATGTGAAAGCATTCAGGAAAAGGAGAAGACTCCCCCAGACTGAATAGGTTACAGGCATTCACTGAGGAAGATAAATGTTGAGTCGCTTTCCTCTTGTGCCCACTTATTTGTAAGTGGAAATGATTTTGTCATTCATATTTAAGATCATAACTCTACAATAATGGATTTGAAAGGGTGTTATTTCAACTTTAATTCCAGTTTTCAGTGCTTCATCAAGTATTGATCATGTGACAGACTTTGAATTTTGATTGGGAAAATACTATTTTCCAACACGAGTATACAATTTTAAAAAAATGCTAGAAATAAATCTATTTTTCAATCGTTATGAACAAAATTAAAACAAAAAAAATATTACCAAAAGAAAAACAAGGTACTCTGCAGCAGCCATACTACGGAAGGAAGAAAAAAACCAATGAATGAAATGATTTTAGGGACAAAAGGCCTTGCATGTGTGATGTCTAATTTTCTGTATGCAAATATTTGCCACAAGAAAATCGGGGGTTGTCACCTTCCTACCAGCTACCAAGCTTATGTGACGGCTAAATGTCTAATCATTCTCATTGAAACTATTGACTTTGACTGAACCAGTAAACCAATTTCAATTTCTGCTAATGTGAAAGGTCCTGGAATTGTCTGGCTTACCTCTTGAGAGAATTCAATAGAGTTAAAAATGGTAGTTATTTGTAGCTTTCATCTGATCTCATGGGACCAAGTCCACCAAGTAGAAATGAATTGAACATCCATTTCAAGAATCACTTTGGTTTAGTCTTTCAACTTTTAGCTGATAATGTTTGTGTTTGGATTAACATAAGTGCTTTTAGGATAGTCTTTAAATGGCTAGTGCTTTTGGAACATTATAAGTAGTTATTTGGTAGACCAGAAATTCAGACTGAAGTCCGGTTTATCCAAATTGAATAAAAAATCTCAGGCCCAAAATGCCAGCCAACCAAACTTCACAAAGCCAGCAATTTCTTAGCCACTAATTCCTTTTATCGACGTTGTCGTTGTGGTGTGGACACACTAATCTCTCACATGAAATCAGTTATAGAAAAATGCAAGAAAGATTGGGATTTCCAGTGTATTTGGAAAGCATTTGATATTTTCATTAACAATTTTAAACTGTAAAAGAAATAAATTTTTTTTTTTTTTTTGGGTCCATTTCATAGTAGTTGAGTAAAATAGGAATTAAAAAAAAAAACATTTTGAGGTTTGAAAAATACTTCACAATGGACAATTCACAGGCATTTAATGTACTTTAAAAAGTACTTTTTGAGTTTCCAGAAACCCTTAAAATCTTTGATATAAAATATTTGATAAAGAAATATGCTCTAAGAAGTGTTTCCTACAAATAAGTACTCTTTCATATCATTTGGGACATTATCACTGTGAAGTCTTGGCGGATGCCTCAAAAAGGGTCATGCTAAAACTGGCAGCATTTTCTTTTAACACAGCCGCATAAACTTTTTTATTAACAAAGTTGTAAGATTTGGCTCAATTTAAAACTAAATAAATTGAAAACCTTTTATAGATATATATTTCTTCCTCTCCCAGTTTGATTTACCATCAAAATTTATCCCAATAAATACGACACAAATTTAATGACAGTGCAAACTCCTGAAAAAGTTGAAAAGATTTGTAGAACATAAATAGTAGAAAGGGGTTGTTGTTGGGTACAAACAAGGACAAGGGGAGGCATAGAAATTATATATATATATACACACACACACACATATCAGCCAGCCTCAAATTGATTATGAAATTGTATGTTAACAGTTCCACTGCTTTATTAGCCAGAAATGTTGATAGTGACTCTTGAAGCACAACAATATATAGATTTTTAAATGATTTGAATCACCAACCATGCTTGTGGATAGGGTTAGAGAAAGATAGAAAATTGAGTGAAATATCAAAGTTTTTCTTTTTATTTTTATCTTAAAGGCTTTTGGAAAGCAAATAGAAAAGGACACATTATGACAATTCAAGTATTATTTTTTGAGCTTCACAAAATTAGTAAAACTTAAAAAACATTATAAACATTAAGTTAATTATGAAATTGAATTTTAAAAATGGGGGGCTTGAATACACATACATGCATACATACATACTGAAAAGAAAAGAAAAACAAAAGGTTGTGAATTTAGTGAGGAATGGGCACATGAAATGGAAAAGAGTTGGGGGGACCAATGGAGGCAAATTAAAATTTGTAGAGCAAAGCATGTGTATTTGTATTTGTTAACCAAAAGAATGCAGCCCACATTAGACATTAGTATTAGTATACATAGTTGTTGAGTAGCAAAAAAGGGACAACATATGCTAATGCCTACTCTCTCAAATCATATGCTCCACAATATATACCCTATTAAAATATACATACATATTGCTTTTTATACAAAGAGAGAAGCATGCCCTATTCTTTCTCTCTCTCTCTCTCTCTCTCTCTCTCTCTCTCTCTCTCTTTAAAAAAATATAAATTATATATTATTTTAAAAGAGCCAACTTGTTTGGTTTTTATTAATCTAATGTATTACGAGGGTAGATCACATTTAGTTAAATAGAAAAACAAAATTTTAAATATCATATTGATATTATTAGTTCGGTTCAATTTCAATACAAGTTAAATGTAAAACTATAGGTTTATATATTCAATGAATTAAGAAAGAAAAGTCAAGAAATAGTTTTCCCTAGATTTTAACAAATCAAATCAACATTAACTAACGTGCCCAAGCCTGTAACAAATATAATGAAATATATATGTGTGGTTCAAGTAATGCCTTGTTTTTGACCAATAATATATATGGATAATAGATTCATAAGTTCATATATTTGCTGATTAGGCCACATCATCAAGTGAATAGGAATAAACATAAAACTACCAACGCAATGACCTAAATGATACATACAATTAATGTATGTATAGTTGTCAAACAACTAATGTGAGAATGGTAGGTAGCACAATGTTATTGTTATAGTATTAATAATAAAGAGTATACATATAGTATTAGTAGGCGGCTAGGGTAGGCTACAAGTATGCTTCCAAATCCAAATCCAAATAGAAATACAATCCAAGATCTCAAAAATTAACTAGCAAATGAGTGTAATTAATCCTTAGGATTTGGAATTGGGAATATCATAAATGGATGAATGAAAGAGAAACTAGTTAAATATAAAATATTAGGAAAACCCAATCAGAATTCACGTGACCCTTAGTTGGCTTCCAATCCCCAAGACCCAGTCCCAGCGAGAACCACACTCAGTCCCTCTCACTCTCACCCTAAATTAAATTACCTCACTCAACTCACTCACTCACTCACTCACTCTCGCCCATTCAATTCATTTACATTCCATACCCCAAAAAAAAAAAAAAAAAAAAAAAAAAAAAAAAAAAAAAAAAGGCACTAACTGTCGGTGGAATTGAATGAAACCAAAACATATACACAATACAAACCTCACTTTCAATTTAAGCTACGTATATACAATACAAACCTACACACACATACATATACACATACATCATTATGAGTTATCCAACATCGATATCATAGGCTTTGCATCTGCAATTTTCATAAACCCACCTCTCTTCTCTTGTCCTTGTATTCATATTCATATTCAATGTTCCTTGAACTGCACCATTTATTATTTATTACACTATTAAGGAATGTTGTTTACATCTATTCAATTTCAAATATTCCACCTAAATTATTATGAATCAATGTTAAGACAATATATATACATGCATCTATTCATGTTTATACGGTGGTGGTTGTTGTTGTTGTTGTTGTTGTAGTAGTAGTAGTAGTAAGCTTTACGGAATTTCTATCTATTTTGTTTGGTATACTTTTCAGTCTACCAGTAGTCTTTGTTTTGGTATAATTACAATTAGTATATTGTTATTTTAATCTATTAGATTTAGAAGTTGCTCACTTTACACTAAAGCAAATATTAGTTTAGGTAACTCTCAAATTACTTCAATTAATAATTTTAGTTTACTCATTACATTAACCTTGTAATGTAAAATTAAGGCAACTTAATAAAAGAATAAAATTATTATTTGTCCCACTATCAAATCCAGTGAATTATGAATAATCATTTTATGAATCAAGTCCACAAATAAATAAAAGTAATGAATTGTCTCCGAGTTCACAATTACCTCCCTGCCATAAATGGCACTACGAGTAATTTCACCCATTACCAAGGGCAAATGAGCTTTCGCCGTAATCATCGGATACGCTGCTGAGCCATCCCGAACCTGACTGAAAAGAGCAACTAGGCTTCAAATTCAACCGAAACCAGCGGACGATGGCAGAATAGTAATTTAAACAGAAACCGGGGGCAAGTCCAAATTCTCGCTCCAAAACGGCAAGAAAGAGAGAATTAAAACTAAAAAATAAAAAAAAAAAAATGCAAAAGAAAAAAGTGAAGAGACCCAACGTGAAAATGTACAGCCAGAGATAGAGATAGAGAGAGAAAGAGAGAGAGAGATCTGAGTTATATAACGAGTCGGGGCTCTGAGTCGAGGTGGTGACCTGTCCTGTCTGTCAGCAATTGTAATGGTGGAGTAAGTCTAGGGAGAAGGAGATACTGACCGTCGGATCCTCTCTTCCCAATCAATATCAGCCCTCCAATTACTTTTTCTCTTTCTCTCTCTCGCTTTCTCCTTCTTTAGCTCCAATTTTGGCAGAGGCATCTAAAGAAGTGAAGTTCGAACGAGGCTAAGTCGATCGGGCTCGAAATTCAGGTATTTTCTTGTGCGCAGAGATTTTCTGTTTGGTTGCTGAGAGAATAGAGAGGAGAGGACAGAAAAGGAGCAAGATTGGATCGGGTGTTTACCCTACTTTAGTTAGAATTTTTCTTTTTCTTCAAGGAAATGTGAAAATTTAGTTGAAGTAAGCGGTTGTGTTAGGTTCGGTCAAGTAAAGATTTGTCTTTTCTTTTTTTTCTCCTGGTGAAATTAGCCAAAAATGTAAACTTTTGAGTTGTATTCAGTTGATTTATTTGTTTTCTTGGCAACTGAAAAGAGAATTTTGAATCTTCAAAAACTTTGCGTTTTTGTTTGATACGTTAATCTGTTTTCAGATAATATTGTTATATATTCGAACTTATTAGCAGTTTTTTTTTTTTTTTTAACTTTTTTGTTTTGCAGATTTGAGCTCTGTAGAAGCTGAACTGCAGTCTACGGAGCTCAAGGGCAGACAGTTGAAGTGTGATACAGCGTTTGGGTGCTGAGAATATGCAAGAAGTCTGGGGAATACTGAATTGAGATGAGGAATTTTTTATCTCTTTTCTTGCAGTAGTTTGAATATGAATTTTTGAAGGTTATTGATTTATCTCAGGTGGTTTGTTGAGAGTTTCTAAAGCATTGAAATCCTTGGGGTTTTATGGTTTAAAACCCTATATCTTCGTAGCCTTCATTGAGACATTGAACATAAGGATACTGGTAGACATAGAGAGATTTTGCCTTGTTAGCTTTAGTTTTTGTACTAACAATGGAACGAATTATAGCTTAGAGGCACAAATAGAAAGAGCAGGAGAAAGAAGAAAAAAAAAAAAAAGGAATTGATGGAAGATTTTTCTAAATATGCCCATAGTCCAGCTCATTTGGCAGTTGCACGTCGCGACTATGCTGCCCTAAGACGTATTATTGCAAACCTCCCTCGGCTAGCCAAGGCTGGGGAGGTTAATACTGAAGAGGAGTCTCTTGCTGCTGAGCTCCAAGCAGATGCTGTCTCTGCTGTTATTGATCGCCGTGATGTTCCTGGACGAGAGACTCCTTTGCACCTTGCAGTCAGACTGCGGGATCCAATCTCTGCCGAGATTTTAATGGCAGCAGGGGCAGATTGGAGCCTTCAGAATGAGAATGGTTGGAGTGCTTTGCAAGAAGCTGTTTGCACAAGAGAGGAGTCCATTGCCATGATCATTGCAAGACATTACCAACCGCTTGCTTGGGCAAAATGGTGTCGCAGACTTCCACGAATTGTTGCCTCGGCCGCTCGTATCCGTGACTTTTATATGGAGATAACTTTTCATTTTGAGAGCTCGGTCATTCCGTTTATTGGACGCATTGCCCCATCTGATACTTACCGCATTTGGAAACGTGGATCCAATCTTCGTGCAGATATGACCCTTGCTGGGTTTGATGGGTTTCGCATTCAACGGTCAGACCAAACATTTCTATTTTTGGGAGAAGGCTATACTTCTGACGATGGCAATGTCTCTTTAGCCCCAGGTTCTTTGATTGTTCTTTCCCACAAGGAGAAAGAAGTTACAAATGCTTTGGAAGGGGCTGGTGCTCAGCCAACAGAAGCGGAAGTTGCCCATGAAGTGGCCTTGATGTCTCAAACTAACATGTATCGGCCTGGCATTGATGTTACTCAGGCTGAGCTTGTTCCCCATTTGAATTGGAGGAGACAAGAGAGGACTGAGATGGTAGGGAACTGGAAAGCCAAGGTTTATGATATGCTCCATGTCATGGTTAGTGTGAAGTCTAGGCGAGTTCCTGGTGCTATGAGTGATGAGGAGCTTTTTGCTGTGGAAAATGAAGACAGTTTGGCAAATGGTGGTGATAATGATGAGTATGACGACATATTGACGGCTGAGGAGAGACAGCAATTAGATTCTGCTCTTCATATGGGGAACTCAGATGGTCCTTGTGATGATGATGAACATGGCGTCAGTTGTCAAGAAAACAGTTCTGGAGTTTCCCATGAAAATGGTGATTCCAATAGTGCTGCTAAGGAGAAGAAGAGTTGGTTTGGTTGGAACAAGAAAGGTGCAAAGAATAACTGTGATGATCCTGAAGATTCAAAAATTCTGAAGAAATTCTCAAAGTTGGCCCCAGAAGGTAGCAACCAGAGGCCTGTGGATAATCATAAATCTTCATCCGAATATACTAGGGAGGATGTGGGTGATTTGAAGAAGGGAAAGGATAAAAGTAGCAAGAAGAAAAAGAAGAAAGGGCCCACCAGTGACTCTAAGAATGAGAGCGAGTATAAAAAGGGTTTAAGACCTGTCCTCTGGTTGACACCAGATTTCCCTCTTAAGACGGATGAGCTCTTGCCTTTACTTGACATATTAGCCAACAAAGTGAAAGCTGTTAGGAGACTCAGGGAGCTTTTGACTACTAAACTACCTACTGGCACATTTCCTGTCAAGGTAATCCAAGATTCTTTAGCTTGTCTGTATTCATTTAAATGGTTAATCTGCAAATTTTCTGTTGTTATGTGATCGTTCTATGTCTGCTCCTTTTAGGAGAGATAATCTGATTACTTATTGATATAAGTTTTGCTTTCTTATTAATGCAATCTGTTTTTGTTACACTTTTCCTGAAAGGGGAAGTTAGTGAGGATAAACATTGACTAGCTTTTCCCTTATTCTATTTCTTTTTCCTGTCAATTTTCCTGGACAACAAATTTCCTTTCCTATTTGATAATCCACTTAATTATGACAATATTCTTGTTGTTTTTATTAAACATATTGTGTCCTGTTCTAAAGTTGCTGTCTGTAGGAGGATGAAATGGTGGCTTGCAGTCACGTTTTTTTGTGGTGGTTATTTACAATTGCTACTGTTGATTGTTATACATATGATCTTCGAACTGTTTTCTGGATCTAAGCGCTCAACTATTCCTCCTGCCTTGGTTATCCATATTTATACAAATTCCAGACTTTGTGGTTTCATGCCCTTCATGTCAAAAGTATATTACTTTTCATGTAGTCATTTCTTATGTGTTCTATAGCTTTAAACGTTGTGGTTATCTTTCATTTTCCATGTCCAGGTTGCCATCCCCATTGTCCCAACTATTCGAGTGCTTGTTACTTTTACGAAATTTGAGGAGTTGCAGCCAGTAGAGGAGTTTTCAACCCCACTCTCCAGCCCAGCACATTTCCAGGAATCCAAAGCCAAGGAATCAGAAGGATCATCATCCTGGATTTCTTGGATGAGAGGAAGTCGTGGTGGCCAATCAAGTGATAGTGATAGCCACAGATATAAGGATGAGATCGATCCATTCCTTATACCATCAGACTACACCTGGGTTGATGCCAATGAGAAGAAACGCCGCATGAAAGCCAAGAAAGCGAAGAGCAAGAAACATAAAAAACAGTCAGCAGCCAACAAAGGCAATGATGCGGGGCATCAGGTGAGTGAAGATGTGGAAGAATAGTTTACCCAGAAAATCTCCTGGTACTTTCCCAAAGGTAGCGATGGCCGATGTGGGACACAAGTTGAGTGAAGATGTGGAAGAATATAGCCTGCAATAGGAAATCTCATGGTACTTCTACGTTTCAAGATGCTCGGCAGGATAAAGAGGAGGTAAGGCTCCTTTGCTATGCCCTTCTGACGTTTATTTTTATCCTAGGATTATGTGGCCGAGTTATAGGATAATGTTCAGATGATTACTTTGTTGGTTAAAAAGCATTATCTTTCTTCTGTTGTATTTTCATGTGATGTGAAATTGGAGAGGAACAGAGTTTCCTCTTTGCTTTAATTGATTGTTTCAGTTTTAATTTTACTTAAAAAAGAGACTCCAAGTCTTTGTATCTAAAATCAGTGATCATCAAATTTACATTTTTGTGATTGTTATTCCTTTTATGTTGTTGTAGCCGAATCACACTCTTAATTCTTTTAGTTTCATTAGTCAAACTAGTGAGATATTTTTTATTTGGTTTTATTGAGATCTCTTTCGTCATTAGATATCCATTTGTTAGCTGTTAATCATAAATGTCTATTTGCAAGCGCCCGTTGTCTAATTGAGAAATTTTTTTTTTCTAAAAAAACAATAAACAACTTATTGGCATCACAATGGCTAAGGCCTGATTGCGTGGGTGCAGCAAAGCCAAGGAAGAAGAAAAGTTATTTTGTTTATTTTATTCCTCAGCGGGAATGTTCTTCTTTAATGTTTATTCTTTTCTTTTTGGATAAAAATTATTTTATTTTTTGAAAAAATTTAAAAGAAAGGTAGTTAGTATTCCTATGTAATGCAATGCAGAGCCTTGCCATAAGTTCTTTCTTCACCCGGCGAACGTTTTAAGATAACAAAAGATTTAAGATTTTTATTGCGGAATGGAAGTATAGATAAAAGAGAAACTTACTGTGAAAGAAAAATCGTGCAGTCAACTACATGAAATAGGCCTATGTACATAAACATACGAATGCTACTTCCAGACATTGATATAATCTACATATAACATGTACATACAACTTGGTGGGTGGTCTACCAGAAACGGTCCTTGTTGACGCTCAAATATCCAGACATTACTTTACCTCCTGTATTCCTCATTCCATCGATGAGAAAACACCATGTGGAACCCAAAGCACCGATGAAGAAATCAGATTCAACTGCCATCAAGAAATTTACTAGGGGATAGTTTGTACTGGTTTCCCTACCTAGACTCGCTTCATATACAGCCATTGTAATGTTTCCCACTTGTCGTGTCACATTTGTGTAGTAAAAGTTCCAATAAGGGTAAAGTTTTGATTTATCAATCACTTCCTGAATAAAAATTAGAATTGTTTTTTATATTGGGAAAAGATGCTTTTATTAAAACACAACCAGGCTTGGACAAAAATGTTTCAGATGCTTACCTGCATTTCAGTGGAGAGCCAAATGCTGTTGAGTTGTGGAAAGTGCTTTCTTACGCGGTCAGCAAGATGCATATATTCTTCAAATTCAACCACCTTCATTTCACATGCTTTATCACCCATTCTTACATGCATACTTAGCAATGGCCTCGAGATCCATGGTCTGTGATTTGACCATACAAACTGTTCAATATCAGTTTTTACATTGCTTCCAACCTCCTGCAATCAGAGTTCATTCAGATACTTGTCAATATATAATGACTCAAAACTTGTCTTTTAACAAAGCTTCATTGCTAATATGTGGCTCATTAATGAAGCCAAAATCACTAGCAGATCCAGGTCAAATAGATTAGATTAATGGTTCCCTTGAAAACTAAATGACATTTTTTTTTTCTCGGTCACTATGACAAACTATCATTAAGAAATAAACCTGATAGAAATGCACTTGAAAGAATTCTAGGATGTCAAAATAATTAGAACTTATTATAAAACCTATGCAGAAATAGATTTTCAAGTGCATGAGACCCCAAACTTTTATTTCCATCTTACTTTTAGGCAAATGAAAAGACACAAGTTTTAAGACTTACAAACCTTTGGCCATTGTTTCGCAAGACTTGTGAGAACCATTTTTGCAGCTTTCTTGCCGAATGCAGCATGACGGGCAATATTCAACAAACCACATGTGTACTCTGTTGTAAATCTCATCAAGTAGCGTACAGCCTGAACATAATGTAAACAAATTGTGAATTATGGAATGATCATTACAATACCACTTGCTTAACAAAGAGAGAGAATCGGGAGTCATGGGATCGCTGAAAGAGGTTCATACTTTGCATCCACGCATATAAAGGAGAAAAAAAAAAAAACTATTATTTTGCAACTGCATAGCATAAATTAACTGTGAGCTTCCTTCATGCATTTTTGTTCTCTTGCAAGAAAAACAACATTTTGCTAATTTTATTATCTGTATATATATACACAAATAGAATAAACTAGAGACATAATTGTAAAACAACTAAAGTTTAAAATAATCCTCCTTTCTAGATGAATCTTAAGTTGCACCTGTGCTCTCCACCATCTTCGATCCATTTTGCGATGGTAAACGAGTAGGGTCCCATTTATTTCTGTTGTTGGCTGCAAATAACTCCAAGGATCACCCCACACCCTGTATTACATATTCACATACACTAAGATGATGGTTTCCCGGGGAAAGTTAAAGAAATTCAGAAGGCAAAAAAGTTAGACGTACAATAACTTGCCTAGGAGTCCGTCCAGCCCATATTTCCTTTGAAGTATAATTTTCTTTTGTCTTTATAATTCCCATTTCCCACGCTTCTTTATTGCCCATAAGCTCAAATGCACGTTGCCGGCATTCTTGGGAGGTCTCCGGAAAGAAGTAACAGGACCAACTAGATCTGAAGGAACCTACAAAAACATCCATTCAGAGATGCTTATCGTTTTCTATATTCAAAAGCTTGTGATTGGTTAAATTTAAATCTGTTAAATGAAAATTTATTTGAAATAGTAAATGACTTAATGTTGTAATACTACAGAACAATAACACTTGAATAAGAAATGAAGTATAAAAAGATACACATAAACTAGATTCATTGTTGCAATTTTTACCTTGACAACCATCATGGTCTGCCCGATTATAATAATTTGTGACAAGCACCCTTTTCTCATTGATTGCGATAGCAAGAAGCCCACACATTCCAGCAATCTGCGCCCCAATACCAAACCCGGGTATTCTCTCCCAGTCTGCCACAAGAAATCTAACATTAGGATCCCTGCAGTTTGGTGGATGCTGGTGAATCCATATGTCACGTTGCACTTTCCTAGTCAAGGGGTAATTTTCTTCATCCGATCCAGTAATCTGCAGGAAGCACAGATATTTAGAATGCATAGGAAACTAGTACCAGCAACTTCAATATGGTTGTTAAAATTAGTTTGAAAACACGAGATATGTTCAAGCCCTGACCTTGCTTTATCACACAAATGAGGAACCAAAACGTAAACACATACCAACACATTGATATAGCAGTCATAAATATGACCATAGAATGCATAGTTGATGAATTCTGTAGATTGGAAACATACCCAGGGAGGATAAGCACCTTCTGATATGATGCGATGCCTATACCTAAGTTGTTCATTAGCCGCAGAAGCTGGATACATGTCCAGTAGTCCCTTCCAACTTGTCCAAGGAGGAAAGCTCTCATTCTCAGCACGGGTATCAAGGCGTGTATTTGTTTGTGAACTTAACTGGCAATTCTCTAAATAAGGGGCCCTGGGCACACTCGATCTGTTTAGTCCAAACTTCTGCCAGAACTCTCTTTCATCACGGACTGATTCGGTTAGTAAAGCACCCCAAGCTGAATACAACAAGGAAACTCTCTCATCATCAGTTTCTGTTTTACTTTCAGGTGAATCAATCCATCTCTCCGTCTCTTTTAGTTTAAATTTGCAGTCTGCACCTGTAACCACATCTACAATTAGTAAAAGAAATTTTTTCAAGCGTCAAATTAAAGCTTTACAAAATTATCACTAAGTGACAGGTTTTCTCAATGCACATCAATGAATGATCCATGAATCATGATCACTACAAATTCTGGGTATGTCTTGAAGAAACTTCAAAGGAATAATGACATTCAAAAGTCTAAAGATAAATTCCAATGACACTACGTATACCATATATTCATAATGATATTTCAGAATCCCCACTAATTGGTTCCCATTCATCACAAGTGTCAAAATGTGAGAGAATTATCTTCAACTCCAAGAAAACCAAGAAAAGAAAAGCAACTGGATTAGATTAGGTATGATAAAGCAAGATTTGGTAAATCAAGTCAAACCCACTAAGAGAAGTAAGGTAATAAAATGTAATTAACAAGTTAGTCTTAGCTTTAGTTGCTTTAAATACACCCTTTAACAATTCCCATCATTGCTTTTCCATCCATGAACTCTCCCTAACGTCAACTGGACCAATTACTAATTCATAAAACACTCAACTCTTTATTAAACTCCAGAGATTTCTCTAAATTTCAGCTAAAGTATCATCTAAATTCCTTCTTATCTAAGTTTTTAAGGTGGAAAAATTTTTCTTAACACAAAGGAATAGAAAATGGATAAGAAAAACTGTTTGTATCATGAACCCAAACTAATCAAGATGTAACACAAGCAGATCATGAAACAAAATTGCGCTTAATATGTTGCACAACCCCGATAAACCCAAAATATAAATGGAAAAAGAAATGAAAAATGATCATCAACAACAACTGAGGAACAAACAGGAAAGAGCTTCACTTACTGATAACATCTGAACTGGAATTCCAAGGAGAACTTCCCACTGAAATGGATGAAAACGAAATACCAGCAAACTCAAAGCTACCAAAAGAAGTTAGGGCAGCAAGAAACAAAGAGGTGAGACAGACTCCACAGAGAAAACCCACAACACAAATTTGGCATGGAAATGAACTGCCCATTTGCAGAGCTCTCTGTGATACGATCCTCTCCAGAGACTTCTGGTTCACATGGTCCATTTCCTCTTCTTCTTCACGGAAAAATTTTCCGACTTCAAAGAGAAAAGAACCCAGTTAGCCCTTAAAAGCCTCTCTTCTAGATTATTGTGGCATGTCAACTAGCTTACAACAAGACTCACATGAAAATATATACAACTTTTTTTCTATTTCAGTCTAAAAGGACTTCCCATCCGACGTTTAACAAATGCCTGTTAAACGGGCTTATCTCAAAGTAATACAAAAAAGAATGAGATTACAAAATTGTCACTTTCAATTTCTCAGCCATCCGTTTCATCTTCCTTCAGCAACTTTTTTTTATTTTGGTGGTCCACTTTTATTGCCCTTCCAGCTGCAAAATATAATTTATCTATTTTTAATCAGAATTTTACAGAAAATATCTGAGAATAATAGGAAAAAAATTATATCAAATAAGAAAAATAAAAAATTTGAAAAGAAAATTACCGAATTACAGTTAGACATAGAAAGTTAACAAAATCTTTTTTCAAATGATAGAAGCAGTGAGTCGAAGAGAAAGAAAGCTGAAAGGTCGAAACTCAAGTTGAAGCAAGAGATTACAGGAAGATTCAGGAGTAAATGAAGTCGAAACCAGAATTTCGACTCTAAACATCATAAATATCAAGTTCAAAGAGAAAAAAGACTCCTACACTTGGACCGTAATGACATAAACGAAAGTCACAGCTGGGCTGTAAGTTGTAACCCTCCTCGTTTTAGAGATTACATGCAGAAAGACACATGCCAAAAAGACATGAAATACAAGCGAACACATAACTTCCCATGATAGCAACTGGCCAGAAACATCCAGATTTTATAACTGTGGTTATTCTTTTAATCCTTATAACGCGTTTGGTTAAAAAAATAATAATAAAGAAAAAACAAATGAATTCAAGAAGGAAATGTTATTTCAAGCACAAAACCAGAAGGGAAAAGAATAGCAGGAGGCGTCGGAGAGAGAGAGAGAGAGAGAGAGAGGTAAGCATTGGAGAGCTAACCATTTGTTCAGTTTCTCAAGAAACAAGCAGACATATCATCTCCCTGAACTGTTGGTTCACAGATGTGCAACACTGCAAGCAATACTCGTTACGGTTGCTAGATTTTAGCGTCCACTTCTTCACGCTCTGTTTCGTTGCCGTTAACGCACCCAACCAATAAACTTTTAGATCATATGGTGTACGTAGAATATATTCTCCCATCATGGGCCCCTCATTTCAATGGTCCCCACGTAAGTCTGTGTCCATGGGACCCACTTCTTACTTCTTTTAATCACTCACTCCTGTGAGTTTCTCCAAGTCACTCAACTCTAAAGTCTCATCAGAGCTGGCTGTCATTTCCAAGTTGTATCAATGAAACTAGGAAACCAAATTTATTTAAAAAAACACCGGTTTGGTTGATATAAGGTTGTGAATGATATTATCCCAATAGATTATAAGGTTGATGAATTTAAAAAAAAAAGAAAAAACAAAAAGTTGACATGATTATTGATTAGGAATCGTTAAGTAAGGGTTTAAATTGTCTTTATCCTCGAGAAAAGGTTAGCAGTAGGGGATTTAAAAATTGAAACAAAACAAAGCAACAAGAAATTGTGGAGAAGTAGTTGAACCATGATTATCATGTCATCATCATGTGATGTGTCTGAATACTAATGCAAAACATTTTTATCTGTACTTTACACGTGTCCATAATGCCACGTGGCTCGATGTGTGGGGCAAGTATTTTGCTGATTTGTGATTTCCGGATGTGGGAGTTTTATTTATTTAAGTGGGGTTTTGATCAAGATCCTAAGGCAATGAATAACTGTACTTTAGCTTGCTTGCTAGTAGCTTGTGTTGAAATCTGTGAAGGGTACTTTGCTTATATTTGTTGATTGATGAGGAAGCAAAGTAGATTCATGAATGATGCTTTGTACACTTGTACATTTCTGAGTGGACGTGATAAAGTTTTTGCTAAAGTCGCCCATGATCCAACTGTGATGTTTTGAAACTAATATAATGTGATATTAATTAATACTTATTCATGTTGATCTTATAAATAGGATCCAGTATTAACGCAAATGTATTAAAATATTATTTTAGAAGAAAAATAAAAAAGCTTCAAGCACTCCAATGTCATGAAGGGTGTAAGAATGTGCATATGAGATTAAAATTATAAAAATAAAAATATTTTGAACTTTTTTACGGTGGAGCATGGATTTTAATATTAAAATGTCGTGTTTATAACATTGAATATAATTTATAATAAAATATGGGTTTATAAGATATTTATTACTATTCAACAAAATACAGCGATTTGATCCTTGATCCTTTGCTTTGTCAGTAGTATTTCAGAGCTGCGGTGGTGTACAATTTACTAGTGTGCTGTGCTCAGATAAGGACCGTTGATGATGAATTTGATGACCGAGATGGTTGAACTGTGATATTGACGCCATAGGTGGGGACACAAGCATTATTTCCCAGTCTTTGGTCGGCCGCCGGTTCGGATTTGCGGACCAAACCAAACACGCCAATTAATGATCTGAGCTTTTAATCACTCGATTTCCCTTCGATCGCGAGAATTTGATTTTACCGTGGGAGGAAACTAGGGAATATTTCGACCATGTCCCTGATGTTTGTGTTTATTTCAATTGACAAATACATATAGCAATGTCTTGCATTTCGCATGTTTTAAAACTTGATTAACCAAAGTAAGTTAACAATCGTAAAATTATACATAATTTTTATATTTTTAACACAATTTTTAAATATAATTTTATTAAAAAGTTGTTTACATTTAAAAAATACAAACACATAACAACATTTTAATATCTTATGAATCATAAATTATTATCATATATTATTTTATACAATAAATAATATTAATTTTTTTGAGATTGTGTTTTAACTTATGAAGTTGCCAACATCTTTTAATTTGACCGATACCTTAAATGAGTTAAGAAATTTTAACTAAGGACGAAAGAATAAATTTTAGGTTCACAATTAATAAAAAATATTAACTTTTTTAAAATAAAATATTTTATTCACTCTAATTATAATAAAATAAGAAATCCAAAATCACAACAAGGAAAATTTTTTTTAATCTATATTAAGACAAAAAATTCAATTTAACAATAACCTTGTAGGGGTAGTTTAATGAAGACTCTAGGAGACCTTTAAATTAATGTTAGCATATGAAGGATTTGGAAGGAATGTGAAGGATTGTGTATATAATATTTTAGGAGTTATTTGAAGTAAAATAAATATTAGAAACAGTCAGGACATTTAACATAAATATATCAGGAAAAAAAAATAAAAAATACAAGCAAACGACGAGAGGAAAGAATAAATGAAAAAAGCACGCATGTTTAAATATCGATTCATGATATTATAGTCCTTATTTTGTCGTGAGTTTTAGAGATCAGACAACGAAAATAAAATTAAACGCAAGGCGTCATTTTGTGTCATGAAAAGGTGTCGTATCGCGACGCTAGCTTTTTATGAGCATTTAATTATATTGTAGAAAGCAACAAATAATCAATAAAATAGCACCAACCAAATGATAATTTATAATTCTATTATTAGAACAAGGGTTTTTTTATATATAATTTTTTAAGTGAAAATTTTTTGAAAAATAAATTTTATATTGGTAGAATTTTAAAAAAATTAGATTGTTTTTTAGTTTCTCCTTAAATCCTTCTCCTTTGAAAGAAATGAAAAAACTTACCGTATTAAAAAAATTATTTTAGCCCATGAAAAAATAGGCATTAAAACTAAAAAAAAAAAATTTGGATTAAAAATAGTATAAAAAAGTTATACTTTTATTATATTCTAGAACATGCAATAGAATTTTTGAGGTAGATATCTTTCAGCACGAGTATTTTTCTTTTTTTTTCTTTTTTTTTTTTTACCTAAACTCAAATTATGTTTGTTATTTTTAAATTAGTTAGTTTATCAATGATTTCAATCACGTTTCATAATTACTTTCAAAATTAAAATCAGTTGAAATAAAAAGTCTTCATTAACACCGCAGGGGTTTAATTGAGGTCGGCCCAAATACCCGTACCTGTCTCAAATGAAGCCCAAACAAAACATTGTAACTACGGCTTGTTTATTTCAATTCTGTTTGTTGTCTCAAGTTTCTGACACAGATGTCCTCGATTCATCTTTCTCTGAAACTCGATCACTCAGCAGAATTAACCTAGAATTAAAATTCAGAAAACTTAACATCTCTATATTATATATTTATGGACTCCTGATGAGAAAGGGAAATGGAAATCCTAGTCTTCGAGGATAAAACAAAGAGTTTCCAAAGGGTTTCTTTAACTCGCCTTCCAGGAAGGATTATTAGAGTTCTAGTTACTTACCATTACCCTATGAGACTAGGATTTCCCTCTTATAAATACACTGATTTAACGTGATTTATCTATTCTTCTATCTCTCTGTGATTACAACTTACAAGCTCAACATACCATACCATGGCTCCTCTCTACTCTTTCTTGATTTTTCTTGCAATAATCCACCTGTCATCCCTCTTCATCACTTCCTGTGATGCACGACTTATTAAGCGATGTCCCTTTAACGCCATATACAGCTTTGGCGTCAGAGATTCTTCTCCAGGCTCTCATCTTCTAATCGATGAACTCGCTTCTTCCTTCCATCTTCCTTCTCCAAAACCCTATTCACATCAACAATATCACCAACTTTCCTACGGCGCTACCTTCGCTACTGAAAATGCTATGGTTCTTAGCAAACGCTTTCTCCGAGAGCATGACATTCAAGTTCCGTCCGACTCCTTCAGTACCGACTCCATAACGTCACAGCCTGTTTCCTTCGGCAGTTATCTCCCGCTTGTCTGCAACTCCGATCGTCTCCAGTGTCGACAGATACTTGGGAGGGCTTTATTCGTGGTGGATCTCGGAAGCAACGACTACAAGTACGCCTTCTCGAGTGGCGAATCCATCGTACAAGTTGGAGAACATTATACGCCGCTTATAGTCGACAACATCATAGACATGTTGTCCGAAATCAGAAAAGCTGGCGTATCCAATATCATATTCCCTGGAATGCTAACATTAGGATGTTTCCCAGGTTACATTTCTCTGCTTAACGACACCAATCCAGCGGCATTAGACATAGACGACTGCCATACGGGGCTCAACATCTTTGCCAAGAATCACAACCATCACCTCAAGCGTGCAATTTCGCATGCGTGGTCTGATGGTCAGCCTCTTTCTGAACTTGAAGACAATGTTTCCTACTCTCAGGTACTATTTACTGATTACTGCAACGCTTTCATGGATCTTCTTCGCGACAAGTCGAATAATCCGACGGTGTTGTGTCGAGAAGACGGATTTCATCTTAGTGAGGAAGCAAACAAGTACATTGTGGAAAAGGTAATCAGCGGAAATAACTTTATTCTGCCAGAGATTCGTCTTCCAAATGTTAACCATTGCGTTATGTAGAAGAGAAGCTCTCCAAGCTAGCTCTACGGCTTCAAAGATTTTGTAGGACGTTAATTTTGTGTAACACACTACTGTGTATCGATCGTACAGTATTAATCAATAATAAAGTTTATTTGATTTCGTAAATTTTGACGTATGATCAACTCTCCATTAAATTGTGGGTGCTGTGTGTCAAAAGATTTTCCGGATTCTGACAGTAAAACAAGTGTTGCTTAATTTTTTTATTTTATTTATTGCCAAATTATATATAGAATCTAGTATATAGGAATATTAAAAATAATTGTCAGGTTCACATTTTCTCAGACAATTTAATTTGTTATATATTTCAATTCTACTTGTCAAGACTGAAGAGACATCTAAATTGTCCCTGTCTCCTCTTTTCCACAGAAGAAGTCTACTTTAATTTAACCACTTGCATGCATACCTTTCAAAAATATCTCTTTAATTTCTTGGCATACAATATTGTTTTTTGTGAGAAACGAAACTTGTGTTTAGGAGTTTGTTTTTGTAGAAGGCAGTTTTGGGTGCCAAAAAAAAAGAAAAAAGAACTATAGCGCTTTTTGAAAAAGCACCTGATAGGTTCTTTGGTTGAAAGTATGAACACAAAGATACATAGGCACGGATTCTTCATTCAAAGGAATGAAAATTCAAGTTGTTAAAAAATTTTGGAAATTACTTCGATATATAAATCTCATCACCAATATCAATTTCTTCAATGTGAGAACAGAAAATTTTCAAGTTTCAACGACATAAAGCATACCCAAAAAGTAGTACAAATTAATTAATCATCAGTTGCTGTTACAGAATTCCCACAAAGAATTAAAGCCCTAAGAAAAATTGCAATAATCCAAGTATTGGAATATCTCCAGCTGGTTGCCATTTTGAATTGAATTTAGAGTTGTTTGATGAAGGATGCTTTAAGTTGAAACTAAGAAAATGAGAATGTATTGATGTTGATAAAGTTATATAGGACTTAGCTAGGGCTTTTATATTGTAATTAATTAGAATTAATTGAGGTTATCATGTGCATGTGACGATGTTTGTTGTATGTCAGTGGGCATATTTGGTTTTGATCCATTTTTGACGAACTTCTTAAATGGATTCGTTGTTGATTACAATTTCTTGCATCGTCTGAGATAATGATTAAACTAAAGTACGTTTTAAAATTAAAATATTTGACTACCTTTTTGTAATGAAGAAGGATCTCACACAAATTTCTCAGCCTAAACTGTGCGAATTCACCTCTTCTCCCTTCTATAATTGCACTAAACAACACGCGGAGTTTCTTAAAATTTTGTTAAACTTAATCCCTCTAGACTCTAGAATGAATAGATTTTCTGTACATTGTACTGATATGTGAGTTGACATTGTTAACTTGTGTCTCACAAGAAAGTGAGTGCATGTGCATCCATTAATTATTTGACTTTGCCCTAGCCAATTTCACTGCAAACTGTTTGTATGTTGACTATTATTTATGGTTTTATTTTCTCATCTCTTCTGGTATTTGAGTTTGTGCGATTTATATACATCAATGGAGGTCTACTTTGCTTGTTTTCTCACTCGATGAGTTTCTGCAGCTACATGCATTCCCTTCTTTCCACCAATGGAATCTGTGTAATTCGATTTTTGACTATTCAATCATTAATTGCGTATCCCATCCCTTTCTTCACTTGGGTTGTTCTATTCTATATCACTCAAATACTAATATGTATACGAGTTCCTAGGCACCCTTCTCTTGCAACCTAGTTTTTTCCAGCGAGTTCTACACAACATCACATCTTATACAAATTACAAGAATATTTTATGGCTTTTGTATCATGCAATGAGAGAAACATCGATCTAAGGTTTCAGATATGGTAACAGGCAAAAAGATAATTGAAAGTTGTATTTCTTGTTGGTCTTTGCTTTGGACCCCTTTCTATATGTTTTGCCCGCAGAAACTTTTTGACAATCTGGAACTTTAAGACTATTTGAATAGTGCAAAGGTTATTTGTAAAAGGACCCAGTACTCTTCTCACACTTCTTGACTATTCTTGGAATCCAATGCCTTTATCCTTTTGATCACCTCTTTTCACTCTCAGTGATGTACGCCCCACTTGTTTTCAAATTTCAACATCATTCTCGTCGTAAGGTTGACTCCAAGCTTTTATATCCCTTCATTTTTCAGCACTTTGACCATTGTGGGAACTGGAAATCCGATTTCCTGAGTTTTTCACACGTCGAAGATTGTCAAAAGTAGTTGTTGATCCTCCCACGTAGCCATTGCACAAGGTTGTTGCCTTTCTTATGTATGAATTGGGCACCTTCATCCGTTAAGTTAGTTTTTTGCTTGAATGTTAACCAAGTATATTTCTAATATGATATAAGAGATGGACATTGCGGTAATGGTGGAATCTTTTTGTTTCTTTACCCTTTCACTCATCTGATCCACCCTTTGCATTAGGAAAGATGTTAATCCTCCTACATCGCTATTGCATTAAATTGCTATTTTTCTTATATATGGATTAAGTATTCTTATCCCTTAAACTAATTTTTAGGTTGAGTTGTAACCAACTCGTGAGGAAAGATATTAATCCTACCATATTGCAATCGCACTAAGTTGCTATTTTCCTTATACATAGATTGGATTACTCCATCCCATAAACTAACTTTTGGCTTGACTTCTAATCAAGTTACCTTTTAAGTTGAGTTCTAATTAAGCCCATTTCTACCAGTAGTATTGGATTAGGATTCATTTTTGCCATATTGAAATTGAAGTGTATGGTGTGAGTGTTAGGATTCATTCTCCCCAAATTGAAATTGAAGTGTATGGTGTATAAATGAGCATGCATTTTAATTTTCCGAGGAAATCGGTTCCATTGACTCTGGTCTGGTATTCCATTTTCCACAGAACAACATCAACATATCCAAATTTATTTAGTAACAAGTTTATATTGTTCTTCTTCCATTTCTATTGGCTTCTGACTATGACATTGATGGGACTCCCTAACTTAAACATCAAACCAGATCACCCAACACTGTCCTCGGTGAATTATTGGCATAATTAAATGAGTATAATGGAGTATTGTTCATTGTATTTATGCAGGTGCCTTTTTACTTTGACATTATATATATATATATATATATATAAAATATGTTTTGCTATGGAGGAATCTAACCAATATTCCATCCATATTATCAACTCTTTAAAGTGAATATTGCCTTACTTTTGACTCAAGCTTTGTTCTTACTTGAGAGTAAGACCAAATAATGACAATTGTACAAGTTCATCATCAAATGCCATCGAGGTCATCGATAAGTATCATATGGTTATTATTAAATCCATAAATTCAATATATATTACAGCTGTATTATGCATTCTCTGATGTTTACTTAAGCCAAGATTACAATTTCCATTTTCTGATTAGAATTTAAGCTATGTTCACACTGTGTAGAAGCTTTTGACCAACTTATAAATGAACCCCATCAACCTCTTATCTTACTTAATCTTCTTGCTCTTGCTTTTGGTCTCTTTCAGCGACTGGCAAAGTTTTCCTTTCAACTTTTTTCCTTCTTTCAGAAAGAGAGTACTCTGCTTCTGAAATTTTCTTTCAACTTCTTTCCTTCTGTTAGAAACAGATTACTCTGCTTCTAAAACAAAGTACTTTGAAAGTCTTAGTCTCTTTGTTCAGTTCAAAACAGATGGAAAATGAAGGAAACAAATCCCCCAGAAGGCCAGAAACTAGGATTCCGCCGAAGAGAGGTCAAATTAAAGCCAAGATATTTGCAGGGATAGCAAAGAAACTAAAGAATGCAGTAATTGTAACCGGACAAGGGAAAAAGAAAGAAGGTGGAACCTCTTCAACAAATACACCACCACCAAGTGCTTACGCTTCTGAAGGGCATTCAGATTCTTGACCAAGATATCATCTCATTTTCCTGATTTACACTTTTAATGGATTAATCGTTCTTCCTTCCATTTGGCGTTGATGAAGAAGAGAAGATTGATATCCAGAAAAAAAAAAGTCTTATTCTTATTGTATGTTGTTATATCTTTGTGTGTGTATGAATTTGGATGGCGGGCGCTCTATTGTGTTCTTCTGTGAAATATTCATCTTTCGTTGTCAAAATTTTCCTTTTTTCCCCAAGTCCTAGAAGATGGGGTCAGGAAAATCTAAAGTGCTGCAAAACCGATCTCTTTCTTTCAATGGGTTGTACAGTATAGTGCAGTAATAGTAATGAAATTCGTGAAATCTTACGCTGGTATTCCATCTTCTTCAGGCACTAGGAAACGAACAAAATTGTTATTCGATTCTAAAGCTGCTCATATCTTTTTTAGTTCTATTCATTGTTGATACTATATTCTGCCTAGCTTTGTATAGAAATATAGGTATCAAAAACCATTTCCTACTTTATGCTGGTAGTCGGTGAATATGCAAATTGATGATTGATAGTGGGAAGAATTAGCGTTAGACATGATCATGCTTACGAACCTACCATGATGTGTGCATATTATGCATCCTTGTAATGCGGATTCATATCAATCAATTTATCTTGGGATTTTTTCTGAAAATGCTATAAAGTTTATGAAAAGAGGGCGGTGGGGGTGATTGGTTTGTTGTGAGGTCATTTTCCTTTTTTTTTTTTTGTTTTGGGTCTCAAAGGAATGAGGCTTTCATGAGATGTTACTGTTACGTTTGAAAAAAAAGGCCACTAATTAAAGCGACTGTGAATAGATTCTAGCGGTATTCCTTCTTGAGTTAAATCACTTATTACAATCTTCTTTGTTTGGTGGTTTTATTATTATTAATTACTTTCTCGTTGTCTTTGATTTTGCGTGCCAACTTTTAAGATTCCATGTTAGTGCATGGATTCTGTTTGTCTGGATAGGAAGAGGGTATAGTATACATCCTCTTTTGATATCCATAACAGTGTGAACACTCTTAAGAGGAAACAGAAAACAATGATTTATTGTAGTTATTATAATGCTTGTAACATATGGAGAAGAAGCTCATTCTAGACAAAACCGCTTTTTAAAACTCTTCTTAAACCTAACTGGTGTAGGCATTAGCAGACATGAATCTCATAGGGCACTGTGTTTTCAGCAACCTAAACCACAATTAACTTGGACAGCCTTTTTTTTAATACATCAACAGACAAGTGGTGTATCAACATTTTATGTTATGGCACAAGTGATTATTTCATAATAGTAAGCAATCCGAAACAACCCGTTAAAGACATTGGTTGTTTTCCTGTAATGTAAGCTGTCATGTCAGAAAATTGCAGCACCCATTTTTCTATGTTACAAGAAAGACATTGAGCTTTTTTTATGGCAGTTGATATTTTTACCGCACCAAATAACAGTATCTGTTAAAAAGCAGGTCATTTGTCTGCTTGATTCCTTCCTTTGATTATAAATTATTAACAGGAAACCTGCACATATATCCCTTCCATACAGTTTGTCCTCTTTGAATCTCCTACGTGTTCACGCTTTCACACTGCATTGGATATTGTGAGCGAGTGAGTTGGCTCATATGCTTAGTTTCACTTTCCCCACCAAGATATTTATAAAACCCCACCTGGCTTTCGGCACCCTCATCCTCACCTCCTTTTTCTTCTTTCACTCCGAAAATTTTCTTCTGCTTTCTTTTCCTAAACTTATATTTACACTATACAATTATTCATACTCAATCCAATGAAATGGAAAACAAGGCAATCAAGCAAGTAAAGAAAGGGAAAGCTAATACTCTCCCACCAAAGAGAGGACAGATTAAGCTCAAAATATTGGGAGAATTGGTGGAGACTGTGGTGACTATTAGAGGAAAGCAAGGAAGAAAGAATGAAAAAGGTGAAGATGAGGAAGCCTTGGAAGCCGAGAAGGCGCAGGCAAGTGCTTCTGATGATGAGAAAAACCATGCCTGAGAAGCAGAGAATGAGAGAGAGAGGTTTTAGCAATGAGTTGAGGTTTCTGTAGTTCCTCCATCTTATTACTATGTTGTTTTTTGAAGTTAGTTACTGTAAAAATATATGTATGCATCAATGGAAATTTTGCTTTTCACTTTCCTGAGTTTACATCTTCAGGTATGGTTATCTCCATCCTTTGTTTGCTTATTGTTTGATAATCGAGATTTTGCTCAATCGAGAATTTGCAGAAAAGACATCTGTCTGCATACAAGACAAATGTCAACAATCTGCAAGTAGCCATCTTCTGCTTTGTTTTGTTTACTTGTGCTTCTGCTTCTGCTTCTGCTTCTAGGACATTGTCTTGCTTATCTCAACAGTTACCTGAGAACTATAATACCTGCAAAAACACTTTCAATGTCAAAAGTGCAACATTATCTGATATCATTCTCTTCTGATGAAATGATTCTCATGGACCCATAAGCATTTCAGTTAGAACTTTTTGGGTGATATTTTTCAGCTACTATGCATCACATCCCAAAAGATAAAATATAAAAAATTAAAAATTAAAAAAATTAAAAAAAAAAAAAAAAAAAGAAAAAGAAAAGGCCACAAGAATATTTCAACAAATGCTCCCAAATAATTGCAGGAATGTGGAATCGAAGGATTCCGCATGTGGGTAAACACATATAAACAATTAATTTTCTCATCTGCTCCATTTGGTCGTTTAAATTTTCTCTGATTTTACTTTTAAGAGAACATATATTCAATAATTAGTATCTTATTATCAAGTTTTTAGAATGGTTTAAAGCTAGAAGCCTAATACGATGTATCATACTCATGTACGCGTATTAATTGACTCCTTCAACTAGATAATAATTTTTTTTTTTTGGTTCTTTTTTAAATTCAAAATCTATAAAAATTAAATGGTTAATTTCACTGTTTCTTGTCAATATTCCCTTGAAATCCAACAATTTCTTTATGCTAACTTAAGTGTTCTATTCTCAAAATCTCTTCATGATTTGTTAAGATATACCCATTTAATATTTGAAAGCAATTGAAGCAATCCCATAAGAATCATGATATATTTTCAAAAAAAAAAAAAAAGGGAAAAAGAAAAAGCAAGTATTCCAATCAAAGAATTTGATTTAGACCAATCCTCCAAATCATGATTTGATTGGCATGTATATATGAACTATGATTACAAAAACAATAATAAAGATAAATCTTTGTTGTGGGGGGGGCGGGGTGGGTTCCATAACCCATGTCATTCATCTCTGTTCTTTCATGGGCATAATTGACATTGAATTTCAGTGCTTCTCCTCATGACCACAAAGACAAAGCCAAAAGGCTTTTTGATATCTAAAGTTTTGGTGCCTCAATGAATAGAAATTATCTCAATATTTATATGAGTTTTGACCAAAGAGAAATTAATTTATTGAAATCTTGCGTCCTACCAGTGAATTAAGAAATAGGAATCTGATACTGCAGTGGCGTGTTTTAATATTTAAATGGTTGTTTGACTTGTTTCTGTTTACATCATCTTGCTTATATAACCCATATGCCCTATGCATCCCACTTCATCTTCATCCCATCTTTGTGTCACACAACGCATCAACTTTTACTCTTTTAGTTTTTTTTTTTTTTTTTCAAATCTTTGTAATATTCTTTTCTTATGACGACGACGAAACTTTATCTTTGGCTTTGAACGTAGCATCTATGGGATATGTTGATCATAACAATGATGACGACGGAAATCATGATTTTGTGAAACATTTCCAAAGAAGAATTCGCATGAATGATCTCTAACCCCAAATATAAATTGATCTTTTAGATTTGTTTTTCCTATCATCTTAATCTTCAAGGGACCCAAATTAATGATTCTAGATGAATGTGAAATGAATATGACCAAATTGTTTGTGTGGAACACATAAAAAGTTTCTAGAGAAAGTCAACAATTCAAAACCAGAGTGCTGGCTAGCAGTGTGGACTAATTGACTCCACTCTTTGAGTGTTGATTTCAATTGAATTGAATGGAATAATTTTTGTTTCATTACTTCAACCTCAAGTTTAATCCAAACTTTTTTTTCTTTTAATAATTTTTATCTAAACTAACTCTATAATTCTTAATTATTCTCCTAAGTTTAAACTATAATTGTTAATCGGTCTGTAATGCAACACGTTCAATGCTTTAGAGATCTCCACGTCTAGTTTTGCATGTGAATGACATAATGAAAGAAAAATATTAACTTAAAACCAAATATTATATGGGGAAATGGTTAGGTAACAAAGTTGTCATCATTGATATATTACAAAGTTGGGGAAGATGACGTAGGAAATATTAAGTTCGCGTTTGATTGTGTTATGTAAAAGGAGTCAAAATAGAGAAGCAAGTTACGGTCCCACAATGACTTGGAACAACTCATGGGCCACAGGTATGACTGCTTTCTTTATATTTTTATTTTATGAATTAAAAGTACTATGATATGATATCATATGATCTCGCTCTCACAGGGCATGTCTTAATTGACTGGAATTCTACAGGTTAGAGGCAAATAGGTTTTTTAGTTATGGAACCAACCATTTTATCAAAGAACTCGGTCAAAGCAAGCAAAGCATTTATGAACCTCAGAATAATATATTAAGGATTATTAGAGAAGAAATAAGAGGTTGAGATGAGATGGTTAGATCACTAAACTAGAAATCAAGAAGTTTGAACAACCCAAAAAAATCAAATTCAAGTAATTCTCAGACCTTCCAAAATTTTTTAAAGCATTAGCAAGATAATGGTGTTCAAGTTCTTATCAACATCATAATCAAACCATCAAAATGAAAATCAAAGATCACATTTCAAGCAGAAAACAAGTACACATGATACAAAATTGTCCTGACTTCCCAAAAAAAATTGATTATTTCCATTAATGATGATTGATCAAATGCTCAATACATGATCTCTTAATATCACGTTAGAACTACCCGTTGTTTGCCAGCAGCCGTACAATCTCTCTTTCTCTCTCCCCCTCTAAGATGAAGCCTCGATACCTGGCTCACGAATTTGAATAGTTGTCCTTGACAAACTTGCTTCGAGCTCATTTAGCTCATCCATGTCCAGTTCATCATCATCATCATCATCATCATCAGGAACAATCTCTTCAGAATCAGGAACCACACCTGTGGAAGTGCTTGGTCCCGCTGTTGCTGGTTCACCCTTACCCTAAAAATTGCACACAAGAAACATAACAAAATATATGAAATATAAATCAGCAATCCTGCATTGCTCTTTTTCCACCTCATAACAAGGTGGACTGAAAGAGTAAAATAAACCCACCAGTTTAAAACCGCTGAAAAGAGAACCAAAAATTTAAATAGTGCAAAATTACCTTCTGTTCACTGCTTTCTGGTTCTTCTTGTCTCTGGTACTTTTCATATGCCTCAGCATCATCCACAAACAGGCTTGCATCCAAAAGAAACAACTCGCGACCACTGAAATGAATGAAAAATCAAATTAATATAATTATAAAAGATAAAACTTGCCAAGAGTGGCATAAGTAGCGGAACGGTACCTCATACGGTCATTCTTAACCCTATCTGCTCGTTGTGCAGCCAAGCCTGCTTCTCTTTCCTCCATCTTTTTCTTCTTCCATTGCATAAACAACTCAGGAGTCATTGGTGTTGATGTCTTTACTTTTGCACGCTGAATTTAATAACAGTTAAAGAGTAGGAAAAGGGAGCAAATAAGATATGATTGGTAAACATGAAATATATGTTCCTACAGAAATGACTGGACACAAAATTTTTAACCAAAAAAATTATAACCTGATCTTCAATCTCGTCCTCAATAGCAATATTTTCAGACTCTTCTTCTAGAAGTGCCTTCATTTGAGATTTTAAGACATATCCTGGAGGAAGAGCATGTCTGTAATGACAATCTTTCCCACCATTTGGACAATCCCAGAACCAACCATACTGCTTCTTTTCCACAGCTTCAAGAAAATATTTGCAAACCTGCACATAAGTTTACAAATTACAAGCAATCAACAGACACCAATACTGAGTATCTGACAAATCACTTTCATGAAATACATAAACACAAAACAAAGTAAATTTGTTTCAGTTTCAATACACATTTTATGCTGCATTGTTAGTGTCCTTCCATTAAAACTTTTCATCTGCCCTACAGATAAAATCAACGCCCGGTCTCTCTCAGTGAGAGCCCATTATAATTGTATTCCTTAGAAGATCATGCCATTCCCCTCTCTTTATGCCCTCCAATTGTCAACAGCAAAAGACAACTAAGAAATTTTCCCACACCTCCCAGAAATTCATAGTTGTCTTTCTCTCTAACAAACAAAGAATTCATGTAAAAGACATTAAATTTGCAAATTCATCTCCCTTTCCATGTACGGGTAAAGAAACAAAGACAAAATTTGGAAAATTTCTCATGACAAAGAATCCAGATATAAAGATTTTTATAAAAAAGGCAAAAAGCTGCAGTGATCAGTGAATGCATATATAAGGTTTCATAGCCGCCCTAGCCACCCTAAATAACTAGCCTAGCTTATGCCTCAATATGCCTGCCGTCAGATTACACACACATGCTATTTTTGCATCAACAGATAAAAGCATGGAATAGACACTAAAAAATTAATGACAAACACACAAAGAAGCCAAAAGTAAAATCAATAAATACACTAATTACCATCAGCATCATCTAAGGAAAAAAGAATCAGAAACTGAAATAACATACTATCTCAGTTGGTTTATTCTGGTTATATTCGTTCTTCTTTGACTCAACAACCTTCTCCAGTGTCTCTTGGTCCCAATCCTCCATTGTTTCTTAAAACAACAGATCCAGCATAAAGTGAAAATCATATAATCTTCCAAAAAAAGAATTAAAAAGAACTTCTAAGATATAAGAACTGAAACAATTCAAACCATAAGTTAAATAACTATCCATTACCTTGATCACGCTTATCACTGTAAATATCAATCTTCTCGCCCTTCCTCTGAACATTCAAATCGTGTGAGAACTTGCATTTAAAACCTTTCTGACACTGTCCCACCTTGAAAAACTCACATAGAATAGACTTGGGATCCACACCTATCAAAAATCTCACTTTCTAAAACCAGGAACAAACCAACTGATATGCAAGCACAACTCTATCAAATAAACTACCAAAGAGAAGGGATTGAAAAGCTAACTATATTCTACAAGATACATACCAACTGGTACTTTTGGCTGAGTAACAGCAATTTTGAACAAATCATTCAACTCCTTCTCTCTTGCTTTCTCTTCCTCTTTCTTTTTCTGTTCAACAAATAAGACAACATTTAGTTGTGTGCCGTTTAATTACACAATTAAAATTTTTAGTTATTGTAACAGTAATATTCACAAGTATCTCTCCAACAAACGCAGTTAACAAAATAGAGCCATTGTCCCAGTCAGTTAGCTTCTCAGCCCGGGTACACCTCCACCACCCACTTACGACATTAACTCTCTTGTGAAAGTTTACAAATATAAACTTGCAAGTATTCTTTTTCTCAATAACAAAAACCAAAACAAATGCTGCTTAAATTCAAACAATCTCCATTTTTCTAAATCACAGCTTAATTGCTTTGACGCAATTAATTCCCTTTCTTTTTGTGATTTTACCGCCAATTAACAAAACTAATAACTTTTTCTGAATTATAATAAATTTACCAAAGTACTTGATTCCTATTGAGCTAAATTTCTATACTTCTTTCAAGAAACAAAAAAGCATAAAACGAACAGAACTTTAAAAAAAATTAAACTGAAGCTAAAAGAGATTTCAAAATAAAAAGGGACCTTGACGGAGACTTTGGTCGGGTCGGGTTTGGGCTGGACCGATTGTTTGAGATTCTGAACGTATTTCTGCACATTCTTACTCTTATTCTTGTTCTTCAGACCGAAAGTCTTGTCTTCGACGATTTTCTGCTTCTTCGCTAAATCGGCTTTAGATTGTTGCTTCGGCGGCATCTTTCAATACGATTCAAAATTATTATTAACACTTCAGAAAATTAGAATAATTAAATAAACAAATATAAAACAAGTTGGGGTCAAAATTGTTTTATTTTTAATTGATTTCTGATTCTAGGGTTTTAAGAGGATTTATGAGAGTAATAAGAAAAAGGGTTTCTGATTTTGCCCAGTAGATTGCTGCCCGGTAACGTATTTGACGGAGAAGGTCGGTGTCTGTTTTACGAAATGACGAATTCCTCCTTTGTCGTTCACATGCCAAACAGCATGTCGTTTACATTGAAACGACTGTGCCGTTCTAAATTCCTAAAGGTCGACGACATGTCTTTTATATGATCTTTTATATAATAACGTTTTTGTCTCTAAAGTTTTCTAAAACAACATAAAAGGACATAACTTGACAATTATAACACATCAGTCCCAGAGATACTCCAATTTCGTTTTGGATTTAGGGGGGTTCTTGTTGGGATGACATTATCAAAATTTAGAAAATTATATCTTAATAAAGTACAAGGATGAAAATGTTATTACTCAGACACTTTCTCAAAAAAATAAAACGACCTGTCATTTATAAACAGAATCAACCGAATTGCAGACGAACCATCTTCATCGTTTCTTGACCACGAACTCAACCTAGGCGGAAAACCACGGAGAGAAAGAAATGAGATTTCAGGCGTATAGAATATCTCAGTTCAGAAGCAGAGCTTCATTCTTGGTTCAGTCGAATCATTCTCGTTCATTCTCTCAGCTTCAACCAGCGCTGGAAAAACGGTTCTTTTCATGTTCATCTTCCACGTTTTCGTACCTTTGAGCTTTAATTTAACTTGAATTAATTGCAGGTGCTCTTTCGGAATTGCGTTTGACGTAGATGGAGTTGTACTTAGTGGCCGTGTACCCGTTGGCGGTTCTCCTCAAGCTTTGAGAAGATTGTACAGCAATTCTGGTATGAATTGTGCATACTCCTTGCTTTTGCTGAAAAAAACGACTGAATTTTAGCCGTCATTACCTTGCAAATCAAGTGAATTTGAAGAATTCATTTTTTTGTTGTTTGTACAGGAGCTTTAAAGGTTCCCTTTTTGTTTTTGACGAATGGTGAGTGATTTAGTTGAGCTTGTTTGTGCTGTATCAAATTATATACGAAACAAAAATTTGATGAACGGAAACCGGAAAAGAACATCAAAGAATTTTTAAATGTGTGGTTTCAGCTAACTTCAAGCTCACTAGCATAACATACGCAGTTGGCTACAAACTGAGTATCGTTGTCTGTCATTATACTTGAATAGGAGGCGGCGTCCCAGAATCCAGACGAGCAGTTGAATTAAGTGAACTTCTGGGAGTGGATATTTTACCTTCTCAGGTATGGTTTAATCTTGTGAGACTTTCTTCGTTTGTGTTTTCCGTTACCCATCTTTTAGCTGATGGAAAATTTGGCATAGTTGTCTTTCTCTCCTGAATCATGCAGGTTGTTCAGGGTCACTCAACCTTTAAAAATCTGTTGAAGAGGTATGTCTATTATATTTTCATTTTAAGTTGACCTTTCCTTTCCTACTAAGTCAACTTAATGGCTAAGAAATTTACTTTTGTCCAAATCTTTTACCTTTGTCATGATAAACTTATTAGTTCTTTTCGTCTTCTAGTAGTAATAGTACCATATGGCCGATTGATATTCTTGTTTCAGATTTGAGAATGAGCTTATTATTGCCACTGGAAACGGAGAACCTGCTGTTGTGATGTCAGAGTATGGTTTTAAGTGAGGCCTCCTATTCATGTGCTTGTCTGGTACCTCCTAATATCTGAAGTTTATTATTTGCAAGATAGTTATATAATTTTGTTTCGGTGGCAGAAAGGTTCTCTCCTTGGACGAGTATGCATCATACTTTGAGCACATCGATCCTGTCTCTCAATATAAAAAATGGACAACAGAGCAGATATCTAATAGGAATAGCCACTCTGTGCTAGGATACAATGTTTCCTCTGAAAGAGTTAAAACCGCTTTTGTTGTCAGTGATCCTGTCGATTGGGGAAGAGATATTCAGGTATTTGTGGTATTCCATGCAGAATTTCTGTGGAAATGCCCCATAGTTATTTAGCTTTCATGGATATAATTCAAAGCTTTGATTTTTCCTCTGTTGCCAACTACGAATTTTATTGATTATGTATCGATTTCTACTATTTTAGAATCACAAAATCCATGAAAAGGCCTCATTTTGATAAAATATATCGGTAGTCATGTATCACGCACTCCATTATCGTCACATTGAAGATGACCTTGACCTTGATATTCGTATACTTGCAAAAGCTCTGAACTGATTGATAAATGGTATTAGGTTCTGTGTGATGTCTTAAAATGTGGAGGGCTTCCTGGACAAGTAAATGGGCAGCAACCGCCTCTGTTTTTCGCTGCTGATGATCTTGAATACCGGGTTAGTCGTCATGTTTGTGTATAGATGCAAAGCTGGGTTGGTTCATTCATAGGAACTTTAGTTTGAAACTCAAATACTTATACTAGTAATTTATTCTAAAAGTTTGAATTCTAGCTCAAAGCAGATTCTTCTTGTAAATTGTAGAGAAATAGGATTTTGTTCTCTTCACTGTTCCTGCTGCTTAGATTGGCAAAAAACTTGATGCCTGATCATCTTAATATAACACAGGCCGCATTCCCCTCTGAACGTCTTGGAATTGGTGCTTTCAGAATTGCACTGGAAAGCGTCTTCAACAGGTAACATTAGCCCTTTCATGAAACGTATTGTTAAAGCACAGAACAACCGTTTGGATGGGAAGCATTCATCCTCTGTTACCAATAGCACGAAAAATTTGTTGCTGTGCGGGAAATGACTGCTTTCTGCTAGCTTTACAAGGAGTTTTAAAAGACCGACAATTCCATAAATAAGCAACATCCTTGCACTAAAAGCTTAAGTGTTTCGCAATGCTTTGCAGAATTCACCATAGTCCGCTAGAGTACACGACCTTTGGGAAGCCAAATCCTTTCGTATTTAGGAATGCGGAAGCCATATTGAGCCAGTTTCTGCCATCTGATTCCGATGATAAAGAAAACACTGGATCACGTTCTTTCAAAACTCTTTATATGATCGGTGACAATCCCATGGTTGATATCAAAGGCGCACGACAGGTTGTTACAGTTGCTTGATTCTGTCCATATCGTTGTTTTCTTCATATAAACAATCACTTATGATCACTATCTGGCTTGAACTTCTAGGCAGGACATCCTTGGTTTTTTATCTTGACAAGGACGGGCATTTTCAAAGGGGAAGACAACCATGTGGAGTGTCCTGCTGATATGGTGAGTTTGAATAATTCTATATGTTTCTCTGCTCATTGGCATTTGGATTTCAACCTAAACCAGAAGTTTCGAAGTAACATAGGCGGAGTGGGTAAATTTGAGCATATTTTCATTTTAATTTATGAGGTGATTTGTTGTGTGCAGGTTGTTGACACAGTTGAAGTGGCTGTGGATTATATTCTGAAAAGGGAGTTTACTTCTCAGGTTTTTTTCTCTTATGCTCGATAATATTGTAATTTCCATAATTCCATTTAGCAATTGACATTTATGGACATTTTCTGATTCAATTGTAAATCATGCAAGGCACTTGAAGAATAGTTTCAAGGAAATTAGTGTGAATTGAAGACCATCATGTAATGTTTAATGTACTTTTCGTGACTTTGAATTACTGTAAGCATCCAGTGCTCATTGATTATAATTTAACACCAACAAAAAAAATATAGGTATAAAAGTCATTCCTGGGAATTAGATTCTTCCTTTCTTGATAGACAAATCCATCAAAATTGTACAAGCTATGTTCAGATAGAGGAACAAATTGTGATAACAGATGATTGTTGGTGACTAAACTTTTGCACAACTAAGTCTTAAACTAAATATGAAGTGTTAGCAACATAAATGCTTGCTTGATTGCTTAGAGATAAAGCATTTCAGGCCATTTAGGTAGTGATGCCATTCATTAAATTCAAGCGTGCTTAACATAAGGCTTAATATTACTATGTTTCTCTGGTCTCCCCTCCATGACTACAAAAATCAAAGAGGGAAAAGAATGAGAAAGAGAAAGGAAAACTAATGATGGCTAATGAAATAAGAAATATTGTTAACCTCCATATTTGAATTTATCAATCTGCAATGACATTGTAATTCTTGGAGATGCCAAGTATAAACATGGTTCCTTCTACCCCTTGCAAATGTTTTGATTCTATGAATGCTAGGCAGCAGCAGCAGAAATCAGGCCTACCATTCCAGATACATGTATTTATGAAAACATAATTCTTCACACAAGTACAGCAGTCTATAGCCTCATTGATGCACAAACAAGAAATAAAGCTATTAATGCAGCTAGAAGAATCTCACATGAACTTTATAAACACTTAAATGCACAATTCATGCACTTTAATGAATAAGAATTTGCATCACTGAGCTGGAACAACTCAACAGTTGTCTAAGCAATTGAGCAAACAAGTCAAATTATACCTCACAAGGAATAGAATTCTCACAAGTGAAAAAGTCCCTTGTGACTTGTTAGCAGTATCTACTCAAACCAACCGTACCACACCATTGTATAACAACAACCATGATTACCAAATTGAATTCTTAAATGAATATACTCTTCACGGCAATCAAGAACACTAAAACATAGATAACTATACTTTAACGTCCTAACGCAGAAAATCAAATGGATAACTCATCAACTAAAAATTGACTATAACATTTTACCTAGACTTCACATTTACTTATTTTGATAACATTCATTCCCCTACATCTCAATTCAATCAATATCACATGGAAATCATAATTTTCTGCTTCATCAACCTCCAATCACACTGAGACCTATAACAAGCAATCAAATTGCAATTGAATTGCAATAATAGTCCAAACCCAAAACAACCCTGTACAATGCCGATTCCTGTGACCATTAAAGTGAGCTAGAAACAAGAAATTGAATAATTATATGCATAAGAGACCAATAACTCAATCTAACAAAAGGAACAAATGGTTAACATTGCAATTGCAATTCCAAGATTGTTTTCAATTCTACACAATTGGCAATTATACAACTTCCATTTCTTCTCTAGACTTTCAAAAGAACCCATGTAAGCATAATATTACTACAACAACAATCAAAATAATAAACAAAAGAAAAGAGCTTTAAATCAAATGCAAACTTACAATAATTCTCTCACTATTGCCCACTTTCTTCCTCCAACTTCTTCACATAGGCCTTCAAAACCATCACCAGATCTCTTGCTGGAGCCTGTAAAGTTCCCACAAGACCAACAGCTGGCGACTGCAATGCTCCCAACAGCTTGGCATAAATCTCAGCTCTTGTAGGCATATTTTCCAACGCTTTAAAATCTCCAGGGGCATAAAATTTCCCTTCAAAAACCGCACCAGTAAAGTCATTCTCTTCCAATTTCTTCTCTTTCTGAAAATCCCTGTATGGCTTTATAGCCGCGGGAATCTCCTCGGTATGAACAAAAAGCCACGCGTTCATTCCCTTCATGCAGGGCTTCAAAACTTCCCATTTAGTGCCTTCAATGGCTTTATACACCAAAGTGTTCTTGGCGACGATAAGTTTAGTGTTTTCGGGCAATGATCTTCGGAGTTCTTGAAATTGTTTAACAGTGAAGCCTTCGTACTTGATAGCAGCGAGGAGATGACAGTTTTCGAGATTGGTTTTGACTGTTGCTACTGTTTCTTCTTTCTTGGTGCGAGAAATGGCGGCTCTGATGTGGAGTGAAGAAGGTTTACTGCGTTTTGAAGAGGAAGGAAAATGGAAGAGTAGGTTTGGGTTTGGTTTTAGGGTTAGGGTTTGGGAGGAAGGAAAAGAAAGGAGAGCAATTTCCATAGCGGAACTGGAAGGAAAAGGAGAGGTTCCGAGAAGGAGAGAGAGACAGCAGAGGATCAGCTCTGTCTTTCGCTGGAGGAGGGCGGGCTTATCTTATCAGTGTGAGTTTAGTCAGTGGCACAGTTGAAATTTCAGAAAATAACCTTAACAATGGAAAGTCTAAATTTAATTAATCAATTTCTTCTTAAGTTCTATTTTTTCACCCTCCAGTTCGGTATAAAATACTAGCACATGTAAACTATTCTATACAAAGCATTAGTTATATAAAAACATAAAATATATATTATTAAAAATAATATGAACAATCATACAATAACGTTTAAATTTATATTTTTAATACTATTCACGTGATTGCTATAATAAAATATTTAGGAGGCGCAGTGTTAAATTTTATTATTTTTGCACAATTTTTTTTTTTTTACACGTGGTCATCATCTTGATAACATATTTTTATTGAAATATATTAACATCTAATTAATTATTATGAATTTAATTCGACTGAAAAAATTGGGAAAGTAAATGAAACACTGAAAATTTCAAAATCTACATATTTATGAAATTCGGGAATAAATAATTTCAGCATCTCAGCGTTAACAAACAACTTCAAATGTTGATTAAAATGGAGAGTTGCTCAGAAGGATTTGCAGACAGAAGAATCGAATTTCAGAGACAAAACATCTCCATGGACCATGAACATTATTTGATAAGCCATCTATATCAGCATGCCATATAACTTAAGGTGCATATATTCATCACAACAGTAGTTGATTATTTCAGCCTGTTAAATACATCACGTCAGGTTCAAAGTCAGGTCTTTATACATTGTGCTTGGCAAAGATGGATTCCACAACACCTTGAGCTATTGGGTGATAGCAATCACGAGCTTCAGCAAACACTCTTTTAGCCAAGATCTTCTCTTCATCCATCCCAGTTCCTTCCACAAGGGCAGTGTAGAGCGGACGAAGATACTTCATCCTGCCAACCTCCTTCAAAGTTTTCTCCACCTCGCCGGAATAAGCTTTGCACCTTGATGAAATGGCCAATTGGAGGAATGCCACTTTCACTTCATAATCCTTTGATTCCGATAGCCTGTATCGTGCATCCAATGCCAAGACCTGCAGGTTAAAAAAGTTTATTCATTAAAAATAAAATAAAATAAAGGATTTACGAACTCAAATCAAAAGGAACGAAATATTATTGAAATGGTATTAACAAAGGCAGGAGATATTATGCTACCTCAACAACTAGTCAGATATTTAACAGTATGAAGTATCATTAAATTCATATTATAGAATACTAAGCAACATCTTGCCTAGTGACTGAAACGTATCAGCATCTCATAGGAAATACAGAAATCAGAACTCAAAACTTAATTGGAAAACTAAGGGCCAAGGACATGAATTTTTGGAGCATGGCTGGTACAAATCAGCTCCAAGAACTTCCTTTCTGGAAGAAAAGAAAGCTTGTTTTGCCACTTGGGTCAACTCACCTAATGCAGAAGTCCATCATCGAGCTCACCAAAACTTGAGTTCTAACAAGTTGATAAAATTTACATAAGCAATAATCTTATCTATCTCAAAAAAATGAAGTGATTGCACGAGTGATGCATATAGAGAAGTATAATAAATCAGGTTCCACACTATAAGATAACAGTTGCAAATAATTGAAAATTAACACAACTATAACCAGAGCTTCAGATTTCATCACAGTCATGACATCACGAATAAGAATGGAATAGGAACAACAATGACTTAAAAATGGAGCTTCAGTACCTGAGAAGCTTCAACAGATTTGGGCAGGTTCTCCAAATAGAGTTCCCATTCCTGCCCTTGCCAGTCAGCAACTTCATCCTCTCTTGGTATCTTTCCAAACTTAAATTCACTTGCCAATGACACAATCTTCTTATATAAACTAGAAACTGGTTCGTAGGCATCTGGTGGGATACCAGTACCCTCAGTCCACAGTTCTAAGTCAACTTGATTCTCTATTCCGGGGACATTTGCTTTCAGAAAGTCAAGAAATGTATCAGTATCAATTGATTTGAACTTAAAGGTGGCAATATATTTCTTGAGGAATTCATCAAAAGCTGGCCTTCCAATCTATAAATCCATAAAATACACGTATACACATTTGTTAGAACATTCTTTATCAAATATTATCTAAACTTTGAGCAACAAGTAATTCAACAAACCTCGCGTTCAATGCACCACAGAAATTGGAAACCTTTTTCATATGGAACTTCGGAGTAAACACTGTCAGGGTCAACTCCTTCTTGGTTGGTTTTGAGTTTCGTGAACTCCATGTTGTCCTTAAACCTCTCCATTTCTTCATTTAAACCTCTCCAACCTATCCCGATATTCAACACAGCTCTATCCTCCCCTTGGACAACCTCCACAATTCTTCGCTCCGCATAAGTTGTGAAACCCTAAAACCACAAATAACTAACTTAAAACAAACAACAAAAGGAATACATTTCTCTCCAAAAAGAAAAGCAAGCAACATAAGTGTCTTCTACTTAAGATAAACAAAAAGCACATTCTTCTGTAAATCCTAAAACAATGTGAATTTATAGAATTAAACAACAAAATAATGCAATAACATGATAGTCAGTCAGTCCAATCTCTCTGAAATTTCCTTCATTGATTAATCAATTCATGAAACACACATAAGCACTTGTAAAGAGCACTAATATACATCAAATTGTAGCTTGATGACAGAAAGCACCATTAATCATACCTATCAATATTACATGATATCACACTTTTCCTACAAGACAAAAGAATATAAAGCAGAAAACAAGTACCACCCATGCAAACTAGTTGTGCCTCAGACTGATGATGCTAAATAACACGCATTAACAATGAAAATACCTGAATTCTAGCTTTGAGTGAGATGACCCTTATCAGATATAAAGTAGAAAACAGACACCACAGAGATCAAATACCTCATTCAACCAAAAATGATCGTTGTTCTTGTTAGTAATCAAATTCCCTGTCCAACTATGCGCAAGCTCGTGAGCCACGACCTGTGCCCCGCTTGCATCACCCTTGATCACAGTGGGGGTCAGAAAAACCATTCTCGGATTCTCCATCCCGCCATAGGGAAAACTCGGGGGCAACACCAACAAATCAAACCTCTCCCAGTCATAATCCCCAAAAAGTATCTCCCCTTGCCTAAAAACTCACAAACAATTGAAATACTCTCACATTATCGATTGGAAAAACGAAAATACAAAATATATATTATTTTTTGACATATATACAGAGAATTTGTCGTTTTCTAACCTAATCATGTCCTCGGTCCCAGCGAATTCCCTTGCCGCAGCATCCAATATGGAGGGAACTGACTCGGCATAAACCCTCGTCCTGGGTCCCACTTCGCGAAACCCTAACTCTCCCACAGCAAAAGCAAACAAGTAAGGCGGAACCGGGTGATTCATCTCGAACTCTTCAACAATCCGTCCCTCGGCACACCACAAAGATTCGAAGTCAAAATCGAAACAACTACCACCAAAATTCTTGGTCTCGCCGGCAACTGGCAGGCGCCGATCAACATGCCTCGCCGCCATTACGGCAGACAGCTGACGTGGAATGTTAAGCAAAGCCTTGTAACAAACACGTGCGGCGGGCGTGTCCTGGCAGGGGAAAATGGAGCGCGCGTGAATGGCCTGACACTGAGTGTAAACGAAGGGGTGAAGTTTGTTAAAAGTCTGAGGCGGGGAGAGCCACTGAAGAGCGGAAGACGACACGGAGGTGGAGAAAACCAGCAATATCGAGGCATGATTAGACAGGGTAACGATGAGGTGGCGGCCTTTGATTGGGTCAACGACGTCGGAGAGAGTGAATGGAAGAGGAGTAAGAGTCTGTGGGTCGAGAACTTGGTGAATGGTGAGGGAGCGGGTGTCGAGGGAAAGCGGGCCTGCGTGGGGGGAAGGGAGGGAGAGAATGGCCGCAGCGTGGATGATGGAGGAGGAGAAGTCGAAGTAGAGGGAGAGGGAGATGTGGGTAGTGAGTGGGTGAGTTGAGTCGGTGAAGGAGTGCGGGTCAATCGGAGCCATTGAAGAAGTTAGGGTTTTAAACCGAGTCGAGGAAAATCAGAAATGTAAGTCTGGTTTGTTTTTGAGTTTCTGGAATTTATGGAGAAGGAAAGTGAGAGCGGACTGGGGTTAGATTTTCAGGAATAAATTGGAGATTTGATGGGGAATTGTTTGACAAAGATAAGGAATTGGGTGCTTTGTGTGTGATCCTTTTTCTATTTTTTAATTATTTTTTGGAGGGAGAACCAAAGCAAGGTGTTTGTGCTGCTTGTCGTTACAAGGTAACATGGATCGTTATTCATTGCCTCGTAAGATAAATTTTTTAATAAAATAATTGATTAATTTGAACCAAAAAAAAGTTAACTAAAGTAATTTTAAAATATTAGATTTTTTTAAAATATTTTTGTTTTATTTTTAAAAAAAAAATATTTTATTAAAAAAATTCACTTTCAAAATTTTAAAATATGACTTTGTTTTAAAGAGGAAAAGCTTTTAAAATATCAAATTTTTTCCTTAATGTCAACCAAACAAGACCCCCAAATGATAAAAACGCTCTTTTAACATTAAATTTTCTTTTAACCAATGAGAAAACTGAACTACAACGGATACCAATATACCTTACAACAATGTATTGAATGCATTTTTTTTTAATTTCAATATTAAAATTAAAATATATTATATATTTTTAACAAAAAAAAATAAATATATACAATATCAATTTTTAAAAAAAAAAATATCTATGATAATACATTAAACATATTACAGTCAATCTTATAAATTATTTTATGTGATTGTGCAGTAGAATTTTGTTTGAAAAATAATCTAGCAAAATAACCGAAAATGCCCCCATTTCATAATCAAAATTAAAAAATATTCATTATATATAATTTCATTAAAAAATATCCAAATACATTTCAAACCAAAATACCCTTATCCCACTTTGATTAACACATACATTTGGGTATCAAATTAAGTGAAATTTTACCTTACTCGATAGTGGTACTTTTGAATTACTGTAACGAATTAAAACTAACACTTTTGAGTATTATAACAACTAAAAACTACTAACACCTTGGAGTATTATAACAATTAAAAACTAACACTTTCAAATATTGTAATAACGTGAAATAACATTTTCGAATTATTGTAATAGAAGTAGTATTTCAAAGTTACTATAACAACTTGAAACTAGTTTTTTTGAATTATTGTATCTACGCAAAAGTAACATTTTTGAATTATTATAATAATTTAAAATTAATACTTTTCAAGTTAACATTCAAGAGTATTCGTAAATTTTGGTCATAAAAGCATTTTAGTCCGAAAGTGGATAAAAAATATATTTTTTGAATAAATTTTTTAAGAATTTTTTTTTATTTTTTACCATTAAACTTTAGTATCTTTGGTTAATTCCTATTAATTTATGTCTTAAAATATAAGTCTAAACTTTTTAAATTAATGCATGTATTAGAAAGCAATTTTTTTTTTTGGTATAATCATCATCATCCAAGTAACAGTAACACCACTTTGCAAGCAAAAATTAAATATCGTTTCAAACTACAGTATCCTGTAATTCATCTCATTTTTTTTTAAATAATCATTCTCATACAGTTATAATAATAATAATAATAATGGACTTGGATCCTTGTATCCCTGAGTTTTAAACATTTGGCAACGCAGCATAATTAAGAGTATGAAGTAGGAATATAAAGGATTGAAACTATATTAGATAATTTTTTTTATCAATTAATTCTAAAATTTATCATAATTTAAGGTGAAAAATTGGTTAATAAATAAATGAGAAATCAACATATACCCCTATGATGTTTGGAAAATAGACACTTACCTTTTTGATATCTAAAAAAAAAATAAATAAATACTTTCCTCAAATTTGGATAATATATACAGATATTGCAGTAACTTTTATTTTTATTAGATGATAGGTTAGATAAATATTATTTATACCTCTAAACTTTTAAATAATTATAAATTAAAAAATAATTATTTTAATTATAATAATTTAGTCTCTATTTTAATATTTTTTATAATATATATTTTTTTAATTATAACAATTTAGTTCCTATTTTAATATTTTTAATAAGATATAATGACTAAATAATATTTTAATTTATTATTTTAATAAAAATTTAAAACATTATTATTAAAAAATCTAACAATAAAGTAGATTAGACTTATATGCTAAAATATTTTTAATCATTTTCTTTTACTTTCTTGACAATAATATGATATTTAATTGTCAAAAAAAATTTTAAATATTTTTTTTACTACTTTATTTTTATACAAACTATATTTATTTAAAAGATTATATTAAGTTTATTGTATTTATTATAAAAATATAAATAAAACATATACGAGAAGAAGAGAGTTTGACATCATTTGTTAATAAAATTAATAATTAAATATATTTTATATTATTGTTAAATAATATACTTTAATTTCAATAAAAAATATATAAAAAAAGAGAGAATACACATGTATACATAGAAAATGTATTTTTTATTTGCATTTTCATAATTTTTTAAAGAAAATATAATATAAGTTAACATAATTTTTTAAATAGATATATTATATAGAAAAATAAAATGTTACAATAATATTTTATTTAAATTTTTTTTATAATTGAATTTAAATTATTACTGAGAAAATAAAAAAAAAAAAAATTAAAATTATTCTAGCATATGAATTTGATTTAACTCATCGTTATAATTTTTTTAATAATAGTATTTTTTAAATTTTTATTAAAATAATAAATTAAAAAATTATTTAATTCTAAATATATTGAAAAAAATACTAAAATGGAGACTAAGTTATTATATTTAAAAAAGATATATGATAAAAAAATTAAATAGGGACTAAATTAATATAATAAAAATAATTATATTTAAGTTGTTAATATATAAAAGTATAAGAATACAAATGATATTTATTAAACTGGTCAACTAATTCATGGATATATCTGTGTATCTGTTTCAACTTAAGTAAATATCTATTTTTTCTCAAATATTAGGAAATAAATATTTATTTCCTCAAACATCAGTTGAATATATGTCAATTTTCCCTAAATAAATTGATATGTTTCATAAATAATTTTATTCTCATTATAGTAATAATATATTTTACAACTCTAATATTTTTATTTTGATAATTTTGTCATTTTTATAATTAAATATTTTAAAGAATAAAATTATTTTAATAAAATATACCTTTTTTAATTATAAAAAATGATATTTTTATCATAAATTATTATTTTATTAAAATTTAAATTTTCTAAAGTGACTTTTTATTTACGTGTTAAAATCACAAATTTTAGGAGAAAAATGTGTTAAAATTCTTTTTTATTTAATTAAAATAATTTTAATTTTATCATAAATAATTATATTCTCATTATATTAATAATATATTTTGTAACTCTAATATTTTTTTATTTTTGATAATTTTATCATAAATTAATATTTTATTAAAATAATTTTATTCTTTTAAAATATTTAATTATAAGAAGATGATAAAATTATGAAAATAAAAATATTACAGTTGCAAAATATACTATTAATGCAATGAGAATAAAATTATTTATGATAAAATTAAAATTATTTTAATTAAATAAAAATGATAAAATTATTAAATAAAAATATTTTAATTAAATAATAATTTATGATAAATTATAAGATTATATTTTTTTTTAAAAATAAGTTAAATATATAATTATTATTTTATTATTTTAAAATTATGAAATTATTTTGGTTATTATGTATTAGTAGTAGGGTTAAAATAGTCGGTTTGTATTTTTTTAAACGGAGAAAGGCAAAATAGTTATTTTAAAGACGTAAAGTTAATTGCGCTACCCAAACATCAGGCTATTTGCTTGTTTAGCTAAATCTCAGGGGGCAATCTGCCATTATCTCGCTTTCCTAATTTGGGTGCAATTGATAGATCGAAAATTTTTAGACAACGAAGACAAGAACGGAGACGAAAACTGTTTCGAGAAAAATGGAGGTGGTAAAAACGGCATCACAAAAACAAGAAAAAGGTTGCAATTCAAGGTCGGAGAAATTGTTAGATTTCTTGAACTTGGTGGAAGGTGAAGCTGAGAGTGAGATAAAGAAGAAAAGAGGAAGCCTTGGAGGAGTTGAAAAATGTGTTGACAGATTTGCAGGTGGAAAATGAAGACGGAAGAAGAGAAGCGGCGAGAAAAGCGGGAGGTTTTTGGCGGAACAAAATTCTGAAACAAGAGTTACTATTACAATGGTATAAGCAATTCCTATTTGGGCTGGAATGCCTGATTTTGAAGTTGGCGGCTCTCACTCAATCTTAAAGTCCGTAAAATTTACTGTGAGTACCATCTTAGCGCTTCATTTAAAAGGCCACGATACCAGAAATCAGGACTGGATCCAAGTTTGATAACAATAAAACTTTGGGAATGGCGGGAGACTTTTGCAATTAATAATTTCAATGCGGATACGTGGGGTGCCTTACATAATGTTACTGGGTGCATTTACGAATCGCTAACGAAATTGCGCAAATGCAGACCCTTCCGTCAATGTTCAGATTGTAGAACATGTGGGATGAGCTTATCAACGACCCAGTCTGGTAGTCCCAAGAATGTAATGAATTCAGCGATAATATGGTCCTAGGATGTAGATTGAGAATTTAACTTAATAATTTCACAAAAATAACACAAATTATATTGAATTTGATCAAATATTTGAGCCACGATTCGATTCTCCCACGTTCTCTTTTAATTATTTACTCAAGTCCAGTGAGAGTGGGGTTGAAATACAAGTGCTCATGAATATTTGTACATATTTTTATATTCTAACATTATAATTGAGGAGAAATTTAATTCAGACTTTATAATATTCACGGTTGCTTTTTATTAAACATTTAATACCAACAAAAAGAATAAAAATAATAATATAATATTTTATCTTATATGAATTTAATTAACAAATAATATTACAAATACGAGACTGTAAATTACACAAAATTCATCCCTACATTAATAATGTTACAACACGTTGTACCGTAACATCGTGCAAGACTCATCATCAGTCATCACACCCCCATTCTGACAAAATTCGAATTCTCTGAAGTGGGACCCACGAATCAACGGTTCAGATCTTACCTGCAAAACCATCAAGAGGAGCCCACGGTCACCAAAAATAAATCACAATTACACCCATCTCCTTGCCGGAACGTAATACTACTAATACTATCATACTCTGCTTTCGTTTCTCCTCTCTCAATTTCTCGCACGATTACGAACAGAGAGGAACAGTAAGAGAGAAAGAGAGCGAGAGCAGAGCAAGAGAGAGAGAGAGAGAGTTTTCAAAATGGACGATTACACGAGAGAAATGATGGACCTCAAAACCCTAGTCACCAGGACGCTCGAGAAGAAAGGCGTTCTCGCTAAGATCCGGGTACTAATTTCCCGAGCTACCCTTCCTTTTCTCCGTCAGTATACCTAATTTTTTAGGTTATCTAGAAAATTTTGTCTCTTTTATTTTTTCAATTTTGCATTGTATAGATCTTTTTATATGTCTGTTTTTGTTAAAAGGTTCACAGAGGAGTTAGGGTTCTTGAAGTTAGGTGGATTTATGGCTAAATTAATGTCATCTCGAAGATCGTAACTTCGACTGGATTGATGGATATGCTAAAATTTCATTTTTCAGAAAATTAGTGCTTATTTGAAGTTCGGTTTTTCTTGCTATTTTCTGCAAATTGTAGCTTTTATTTTTTACGCGTGTAATGATTGGTTTAATGCTAACATATTTCTTTCATCTATCTTTGAGCTTCCTGAAGGATTAGACCCTTCGATCAATGTTTTGCACTTTTTTATTTACTCTATTGGTTTGCGTGCTAGGCTGAACTAAGGGCCAGTGTCTTTGAGGCAATTGAAGAGGAGGATCGTGTAATTGAAAAGGAGGAAGGTCTGCCTCCTGCATTATTGGGTAGCTGCAATGATCGCGCTAAACAACTTCATGCTTCTCCTTCAGGTCACTTTTTGCAAATGTTAAACTTGTTCTGTATGTGTAACATTTGAAATTTTGGGCTGGGAAATAGAATTTTCCAGTATCCATCTGTTGTATGTTGAGGTTGTTAGTTTGCGTACAATCTGCTAATTACTAGTGTTTGAACCTTCATGGCACTTTTAATAGCTATTAGGCTGGCAGCGGGTCAAATCGAGAGTTTCTTGGTATACGTTGAATTATTAAAGTTAATATTAGTATATCAAATTCTGTTGGCCATCTACTTTTTTCCAGATAAAAATTTTATGTACCAAGATTATCTTCGAGGGAATTTATAGTTTTGAAGTGTCAGTGGGAAGCTAGTGTGTTCTGTGGTTGTACAACTAGAACTGATGATCTTGTAAATTGCTCTGATTCTGATAGCCATTTTCCTCTAGATATCACTTAAGTATCAAGAATCAAGCAATGCACAAGTATCTAATTATGATATTCCTCTTTGATTTTCCTATTGATGTCAGGCCTAATACAGAGTTGATCTTGTTTGTTATTCCGCAATAGCTTGTTGTAAAAGTATTTAACCATGGGGAAGGTCATTTTCAAAACGTGAGCATGTGTGCTTTTGTGCAGTTATTTTGTCAAGAGGAAATCAAGATCTTATTTCCATCTTCCTTCTCTGATCTAATTTTATTTGCGAATATGACTTTCTGAATGCAGGAAGGCTGCTAACTGCATTAATTTGTGAATACTTAGACTGGGCTCAACTGAACCACACAATGAAAGTTTTTCTGCCAGAGTGTAATTTGGTAATCAAGTAATTTTTCAGTCTATAGTTATGCTATCAATTATGCTAAGAATATTACCTTTAAAAAAGTAAAATTTTGTTTTTTGGCTTATGGTTGATGGTTGGGCTTCTATTTTCATTTACATCACAGCAAAAAGATTTTTGGAAAGCTGAGTTGAAAGAGTTTAGTAGCAAAAATGGTTATGATCTTAACAAAAATGGTGATAGTGCTCCTTTGCTCTTGGACGTTCTTGAAGGATTCTTGAAGTTTGAGGTACAGCATTAGATCTTTTTCCTGTTTTAGCTTTTCCAAGCTTCAGATTTGTACAACTGGTGTTGAAATTTGATCTCTGATATTGTAGAAATATGTTTTTCATCTGAAGTTTCGTTAACTTATGGGATTGGTTCACCTACACATATAACATATGCCCTTTGTGCCTCTTGGTTCCTGATTATTCTTGAACAAGCAGTATATAGGATCAAGATGATTAATGGGTCGTTTTTCCTCTATTCAAGGTTGAAAGTCTTTGATGCCTTTCATTATGTGAAATCTGGTCGGAAGATGTTTAAGTTGGTTGCCTAATTTACAAAACTGGGTTGTGTATCATCATTTAAAAATATGTGTAATAGGTTAGATAGACATGGAATTTCTTGCACGGAGTATTTATGTTGTCGTGGGGAGACAATGGTTGCTGCTACATAGGCAAGATGAGGCCCCAGACTTGTGTATAATTTTGTGTTTGAGACCTTGTTGCTGAGAAAGAAACACTTTCTGTTTTAGTGAAAGGGGTGCAAGCTTTACTGAACTCAAAATTTTGAGGCTAGACATGTGTTAAATGTTTGTGTGTTAAGTTTTTTTGCAAGTCTGAAAATATGGTAATTGTGGAAGCAGACTCATTTCATTAAGAATCTTTCCTACTTGCTTGTTCTCACATCACGCATTGCTCAGCTTGTAAGTTAAGAAAATCCACGGAAGTAAAAGCTCTAGAGTTTTTCGTACAAAGTTTCCTCAGAAAGTATTGTAGATGTTTTCCTTCTGCTGGAGGTGTGATTTTCGTAGAACTGAAATGTTTAGACTGCATATAAGCATGAAATGTGATGAATATTATCTAGTTCATGGAGTGTTTTCAATTTAGACACCTGTCATTTTATCCCACTTCACAGTGTGGTATTTTTGTGTCTCTGTCCTTGCTGTAGGAGATCAATAATGTTTTCAATTTAGACACCTGCCATGTATCCCACTTCATAGTGTGGTATTTTTGCGTCTCTGTTCTTGCTGTAGGAGATCAATAATTAATGTTTTTGCAGAATTCATCTCAAGCAAGGGTTACTGGAAGGAGACAACCTGAATCTGAGTCTTTGTCCAATTTAGACCCTAGGAATGTACGAAGACCATCATCCTCGTCAGTTGCTGGGGGCTTGCCTCCACTGGGAAGGTGCTGAACCAACCCCTCCTTTTTTTGGTTTTTCATTTTTTTGACTTCTCTCTTTTTTCAGCTTTTCTCCGTTTTCATTTTTATGCCTCTTATATATGTGCTCTGTATATGTATAATTGATACGTTTAATTTTGTTGGCACATTTCTGATAGGCCACTTCCTGCTTCCCAGTCTTCTGGTAAGTTACTATTACTATTTGTTACATTTTCTGGTTGCTGCTTGTTTCTTAATGTGATGCTTTCTGCCTCTTAGATAGGAGAGGAGCAGGTTCTTCCACGTCTGCTTACAGGAAAGATGAATACAATTGGAGATATGACAGTGACGAGCTCCCAGATGATGTAATTCGAGCATCAGCTGCCCTGGAAAACCTTCAATTGGACAGAAAAGCTCGGAACCTAACTACGTCGTGGCGGTTTGTACTTGATCCTTGCTGAATTTAAATTTCTTTTCCTTTTTGCCCAATATCAGCTAATTGTTTCCCCCCAACTTTTTTTTTTGTGTGGAAATCTTGATATAAGTTTTGGATTGTGAGATAATGGCCTTGTGTCAAAGGATATGTTCGAGGTCTGTAACATAAAGAACAATATTTTTTAAGGATGCAAGATTTTCTAGAATATATGTTGTTTAATATGGCTACCTGTTGTATATCATGCATTACTTTCATGGTAATGACATACTGTTTTATTATGCTATCCTGATGTCATATTCTCAGGCATAGTATTTACGACAGAGAAAATGTTATTTAACTGTTAGTTCTTCGAGGGAAACGAGCTCAAGGATATTGTGAATAGATGGTTTTAGCATAGTTATCTTGCTGGGTGCTTACTATCTCAAGTTGAGGATTGCTTTCTGCCATGCAAGAAACGTGCATGCAAGTTCATAGATGCCACATGTAGTCTATAGGGGTAGTTGGTCTTTATAGCTCATAGGCTGCTGACATGTAAAATGAACCTACCCTTAGATCAGGGATGTGTTTAGGTTTAGGTGCCTATTAAAAGGATTCTCCTGTTGTTCGATTATAATTTAACATCAGAGGTATGAATTCGGTTTACCAGCACAGTAGATACTGTCTGGTTTTGTTTGTTTCTATTTTCCTTGGTTCTTCTATTTGCTTGCCAGTCTCTTATATAGAGCAAACAACCTAGTTTTGTCTTGTTGTTCAGTTCATGATAATAACTTTTTATGCTGGATTTGGTTGCAGGCATGCTGGTGATGGAATGAGTGAGGACGATGGGCGACATGATCATATGTAGCCAAAAGGCACTCGTTGTATTACTGCACGTGTAGTTTAGTGTGTATTTTCAATCTTCAGTTATCAATGTTTTAAAACAATCAAATGAGGGTAGTGTTTTGTAAGTTCATATATATTTTCTGATGTGATTTAGTGTTTTTTTATATTTGGGTTTTCATTTCATTTTCTTTTTCCCATCTAGGGTCCATTTCAAAAATTCAGTTGCTTGTTTTTTTCATCAACTTTTTCATGCCATAATTTGTTCTAAAAGTTTGAATAGATACACAGATCGAGTGAGTGATTCCAGCTGAGATCGAAAGATCCAAAATCAGCTCATATTCGTTAAACGTTTTCATTTCCTTGGTTGATATTTTTCGTGTCATTAAATTAATTATTAAATTTTGTGTATAAATTACTTGCCATGTTGTTATTCATCACACTGTTAGACGGTAATGGGAGGAGCATTAACTGTTTGTCCTTTTAATAATTAATAATACTTAGAATTTGTTTGGCTGTTAGTTACTAATACCAAAAAGTGGAGAAAATGCTGCTGTTTTCCTTCATTAATTTCAACTGGAAATTATAATTTTTTCCTTTGGTAATTAATTTTGTTATGGCACAGTTGACATAATCGCGATTAAAGCAGTGTCTGTTATCTAAATTTGGGAAACATTTGCTTACAGCGGGAGGAGAATCTTTTGTGTGAGAATCATTTAAATAAATAAATCTATTTGTACATGACGGTGATTTCATTAGTTACAATTAGTCTTTTGAGGATCAGCGAGTTAAACCTAAGAATATTCTCGCAGTTCTCCGCTTTGATAAGTTTTTTCAAATTACTTCTAGGGAAGCAACACAACATTAAGCAAAGTTTTTGGCTTTTACAATCGAGGGAAGCACTTTCCCAAACGGTCCACGTAAATCTCAAATCATTCCCATCCAAATGTCCCAATTAGCACAAGACTATAAAGAAAAAGAAAACCCTAGAATTAGAGTTGAATTAAATTCAAAACACTCGTGGCTGAATTAAAACGTCAAATTTAATTCCCGTGTCTCCCCTCACTTCAAGGCTAAAGCCCCCCCAGAACGTAAACCAAAACCTCAAAAAAAAAAAAAAAATTCCAAGCTTTCGCAGACGACCTTTTCAAAATCACCGCCATCTTCCTTTATCTAACTCTCTCTCTCTCTCTCTCTCACGATGTCGGTCTTAAACCGGGTTTGGAGGGCGAGAGTTTCGTCGTCGGTAAAAGCGACGACTTTGCAGACATTTGTATTAATTTCTCGAGCTTTGTCTACTTGTGAAAATTCCGGAATTGACCAGAAACCAGCTGCGTCTTCTCTTCCTCTGTCGTTGCGGAAAGAACCGAAGGACAGACATGTCCAGTGGGTTTTTCTTGGCTGCCCCGGCGTCGGCAAAGGTACTTATGCTTCTAGGCTGTCGAATTTGTTGGGAGTTCCTCATATCTCCACCGGGGATCTCGTCCGCGAGGAGCTCGCTTCCTCCGGTCCACTCGCCTCTCAGGTCTTTTAATGCTGACTATTTGTTATATTAGACAATTTTTATTTTGTTTGAAATGTTCGGTGATGTGGAATTTGTGGAAACAAGATTGAATTTTGAGTGATATTAGGCTGCGGCTTAGAGAGAGAAATTTAAAAAAAAAAGGATAAAAAAGAAACTTTTGCGTACTTGTTAATTCAAATAAGTGAGAAGTGCCCATGGTTAAAGTTGCAGCAAAACTTTTGATTGGCTTCTCAATGGAAAATGGAAAAGAAGAATAATGTAATGATCTATTGGAGTTGCTAAGTGTAGAGGGAAGCGAGTATTGGAATAGAGCTTCTTGCACTCGCATTTATTCTGAAATGCCTGTAATATTCTCAACTTGCCATTTATTTTTTTGTTTCGGTGTTAGGTGTTAATAATTCAGGGTATTTACTGCAGAAAGTGTTAATAATTTGGCGTATTTTTGAGAAAAGGTTGACTAAGCTCCGAAAGGGGCAGTCAGCAGTAGACATTGTAAATCTTAGATTCTTTGGTTGGGAAGCCACCTTTAGATCATCGATTAAAAATGATGGCTCATCCAAAAGTCTAAATTGTCTCTAATTAGTACAAAATTTAGCTTCTATAATCAGAATACAAATTTTGACTTCATTTTGCTCTATATCGGTGCATTATGTTTTAGTCAATAAACTCTTTAATTATTTATTACTGGGTCAAAAATCATTTCTTACATGCAACTTTAGGTCTGCAATAAAGCTATGGCAATGCCGATTGATGCTTATGTGTGCCACATTCAAAATCAGTTTTCAATTTCCCTTTTTTTTCTTTCCTCTGTAACATATAATTTTCTTTTTTCCCATTTTGCAGCTTTCTGAGATTGTTAGTCAGGGAAAATTAGTTTCGGATGAAATTATAATAAATTTATTATCCAAGCGTCTTGAAGTTGGAGAAGCTAAGGGTGAATCTGGGTTTATTCTTGATGGCTTTCCTCGAACTGTAAGACAGGCGGTGAGCACTTCTAGGGAGCAATTTCTGGAATGTTGAAACATTAACTTAACACTCCATGCTATGTTCAATTTGGTATGAATGTTAAGAGCTGACTGGGTAATATATCTGCTAATATGGACAGAGTTGTCAAATTAATGTTGATTCTATGTATCTCAGTATCTATTGCAACGCTGAAATGTCCGGTTTTAAAAAATCTGATGCAAAACCTTAAAATTACCAATGTAGTCTTATACACTCTGATTGGCACAATTGTTCACAAGTTTAATGCCCTTGTCAGGAACTCTGGTATACTGTTCAAATAGCTCTCTATTTTCCTGGTCATCTGTTAGCAACATGTTAAGTAGGCTTCATTTAAACTCAAAAGCTTCTGATGGAAATAGTAGAACAGGTTGAATCAACATAACCACAATTCTATGGATGTTATGAAGTAAACTTTTGGATTATTGAACATGCTTCACTGGGTACTTTTGATGGTAATACAATGTTGGCCCAGGCATGTGAGGTTTTGAAAATATTATTATGTAGGCCATTTTTTCTTTCCCTACAAAAGGTTCCTCTATGCTCTGACTTGTGGATATCTTTTCTGTTTCGTTTGTTTCCTCCCAGGAAATATTGGAGGGAGTGACAGAAATTGACTTGGTAATTAACTTAAAGCTGCGAGAGGAGGCATTGCTTGCAAAATGCCTCGGGAGAAGAATATGTAGTCAGTGTGGGGGAAACTACAATGTTGCCTGTATTGACATCAAGGGTGAAAATGGCAGCCCTGGAATGTACATGGCTCCACTTCTTCCCCCTTCACATTGTGCATCAAAGCTTATTACTCGATCTGATGACAAGGAAGAAGTTGTTAAGGAGCGACTTCGTATATATAATGAGATGGTATTTTCCATTGTCCCATGATGCTTGTTAATTCATTTCTTTAGGGATGCACATGAATTTTCCTTAAAGCTATTTTTATAAAATCTCATATTTCAAAACGTACATTATCAAGCCTGGGCAGCTAAAAGATGTAGTAAATTTCTTTCCATTTACTTTTAGTGTGTCGGTAGTTTGCTATTGGCACCAGTTAGGACAGTCAAATATGGTTTTCATCTATATATACTGGAAATTGTGTTTAAGAAGGCTCTCTTCACTTTGTTTGTTCTAGGGCTTAATGCTGTATTTTTCACCCAGGTTATATATATTTATATATATCCACAGTCTCATCAGTCTATTCTATGTAGCTACCAACCTTGTTTAGATTTTCGAGGTAAGAGTGTTTGCATCTGGACTTAGATATATCCAGTTGTAAATTGCTTGTTCATCATACCAATTTTATCTACCTTCTGACTTGTCATATAGAAGGAACAAGTCAGTGATTCATTTTCCTCTGTAATTCCTCATGAATGTTGCCTGTTTTATAGACTTCCTCCTATAAGTACCATATTACATCTTCTAGGGCAGGGGCTATTACATTTTGGACAATTTTAGCATCTGAGCTAAGTTTTCCCAGTGTCTCTTTCTCAAAAAGATTTTTTTTTCTCGTAAAAAAGGAAAAAAGAGAGAGAGAAACAAGAAAGGCTGGGGTTAGTGTTTTGGTCTCATTGCTCAAAGATTTGTTTGGAAATGTTGTACTTCACACTACTGTTGTAACAATTATTGTGGAGGTATTGCTATGTGTTTTGCCTCTCAATGGAGCCTGCCGTGTTTAAGTCTGTACTTTTAAGCCTTGTCAAATTTTAGAGAGGCATTAGTTTGTCTTTGTGATTTATCTCATTCATGTCTAATAATCTTTTCTTGATTTCTTTCCTTTTATTTCCCTTTTGTTACGCCTAGACAAATTTGTCTTAAAGTTCTCTAAGAGAAGTATTGCTATTTTAGTGGGAAAAGCTTTAAAATTTGGCGCATAAAACCAGGTGTGTATTTGGTAAATGTCATTTTCAACAAAAATCTTATGCAAACATTTCTTTCTCATTATTTTTGTTAGTCGATTAGCATCACGTTTATTATATTTAAAATTTCATAGATGACAAAAATAATCTTCATCTGTGGTTCAGTGGGTGACAAGTGTTCTGTGAATTATGTTGAACCTGCAGAGTCAACCTGTGGAGGAGTTCTACCGTTGTCGTGGCAAGCTGTTAGAGTTTGAGCTTCCGGGCGGAATTCCTGAATCGTGGCCAAAGCTGCTTCAAGCTCTGAATCTTGAAGATAATGATGACAAACAGTCTGCAGCAGCATGAGCTTTTAGAATTCTGTAGTATATTTACAAGGTAAATTAGATCATTCTTTGCATGTATGGGATATGCATGCATATTTGTTTTAGTATGTTAAATAGTGAAAAGAACATTTATCTGCAATAAGTGGAATGATTTCTTAGTCATTACAAGTGATCTCCATCTTGGGATCGATCCCAAGATCGATGTGTAAAACAGGTATGATGTTGTAGATTTAGAAGGCATCATCATGTTGTTTGGTAATGATATTTGGCTGACAGAAGCTTTAGCTCACAGTAATTTAATGTATGGCAAATGTTTATAGTTGCAATTCAATTTTTGCTACATTTGAATTTGGAATTTTGTCCAAGGACAAACATTATATTGGATTGAAACACAAACACCTTTTGTTCCTGTAGTAATTATGATTCTAGATATTCTTTTTTACCACGGAGTTCAACTTGTAAATTGGTGGAGTTTTTTGGTTGAATGTATTGGCATGTTATGCGTTGGCCATAGATCAAATTCTTCCTTGGAGGGGTATGCTTAAAGAAGGAAGTCCCTCCCTAAGGATCATCGTATTGCATATTGAGTTGCGAAATCTGTTTCGTGATTGCGAAATTTGCTTTTATTGTTGAATCAATCCAGATCTTGGTTCTCCAGGAGCATGACTTTCGCAAATTTAGTTGCTGCTACTGTTTCATGGTTAGGCATGCTGCTAATTGTATTACTGCCTTTCCCAAGTAAAGCTGATGAAGGAGATTCATGTTGTCTCTAATACTAGAGAGTAAGACCCGCTCTTCTTTATTTGCTTCTTCAAATTCCAGATCTTTTCTTACAAGATCAAACGATATGAAGTCCTGCAATAGACGAGGAAAGTAGTCAAGTTAATCTCATCGATGAGGAAGAGAAGTATATATATTGAAATTAAAATTTAAAGTGCTGTGAGATGTCTGCATTTGTTTATGATGGGTAGAATAGACATGTAACGAGAGTTCCAATCTCTGGCATTGTGGAGTAGATATTGCCCGAGTTCTTGGTTTGTTTTACGTCTCTCACCCCTACCGAAGAGAGATCAAATTAATTTCCCGAAAACATTGACGTTAAATTTCTACATAATGCTTGAATTTGAAAAAACTAGAGATGAATGTTACCAGACACTTTCTTCTGTCTATTATTCCCTCCCGTGTGAATTTGGCGAGAAAGAGTGGAAATTTCGGCGGACATATGTCGCATTACTCTTTTAGTCTGGAATTGTTGAACCAAAACTACCATGGCCTGCTCTTGCCAAAGCAAAGCATAAAACACTGTAAACTAGTTGTGGTGTGGTGATGACCAACTGATAAAAAGCAAACTTTGGTTTGGTGACATCTTCTTGTCTGAACTGAATTAAATTGTGTTGTAAGGCTTTAACGTGAATCGGACCAATCTTTTTGTTTGGGGAATTGAAATGGGCATAAAACGTTCGGGCATGTCCTGTCGGCGAGCCTTTGAGTTTCCGAAGGCTGCAATGCAAGATAAAATATAAAATTTCTGTTGTTTCGTAACCAATATATGTTAAATAATTTATTAGTCGGTAATAGCAAAATTGTTATAAAATTGAAATTAAAAGTTCTCAATTTCTTATCCTCGAATGAGATTTCTTTTTATTTTCATTTTCGAAACATGTGAAATGTAAAGTTTTTATACGTACGTCCTTGGTATTTTAAATAGTGAGACTGCAATAACAATTGTCGTTAGGGCTTTGGTTTAGTGGTAACGAACTTATATCCACTTTGTGATTTATCAATAATAAATTGTAATATTAAAAAGAAAAAAGAAAAAAGATTGTAATGATAACCATTTTCTCGAATTCTCTTTTCTAAAAGAGAAAAAAAAAAAAAAAAGGCGCTAAACAACCTTTTCATTTAGGAAGCGCAGGGTATAGTTACATACGGAACAAATTTCAAAACAGTTGCAGAAACCAGTAAAAATCATTATAATATACATAGAATATAAGATTCCGGTACAACAAATTCAATTCACATCCGAAAGCAGAGCCACGTAACAGATCAGAAGAGAAGGGTGAGGTGGGCGGCGGTCAATTACATCCTTAAATTAATATGCTAAATTTGGCCCAACTTCAATCAAAGCAATCACAATTCACGGCCACTTTTGACTCCACCTACCTTTAATAGCTCATGTTAGCTTTCATTATTTAAGGTCTTAAAATATATTATTCTTCTTCGATATTATTTAATGAAATTAAGTTGGACATGAAACAAGTACTATATTTAACCAAGTAACAATACAAGAAAAAGTCGATTACGTACATGATTACTATTTGTTGTGGCCATCAAGGAAGCCTCCACGTATTTAGGTACTGCATATGTTTTTAAAGTACAATAAAAAAAAATAAAATCATACTTTCAGCTATGGTTGGTCACTATTTTTAAACATTTAAATTTGCACCACAGTAAAAATATTCTCTAATCTATTCATCCTTACGAAAAAATATACTTTATATATATATATATATATATATATAGATTACAAATTTGTAGTAAGTTAGGATAGGAGTTCTTTTTATAATAAAATATTTTAAAATTATCTATTCATATATATATGTATGTATAATTGGATAAGGGATGTAAAGTATTACGTTTTGTAAATCAATTGGCAGTTTGGTATGAAGTTCACGTGAAGGATATTCTGTTTTGCTAAGTATTCAATCATCGGACACAACTTGAATCTATATATCATTTTTCAAAGTTGTCTTCAACTAAAATTGGACGAGTCTTCTTCAAAGCTGTGCTTCACACACACACACATGTGCTTAAAATCAATAATTTTATACTTTTAGGATTAAGATGACCTATTTAAACTATATATATATATATATAATTATAAATATTAGCTTTCATTTTATTAATTCTTTAAAATTTGTTTTCAGATTGAAGCTAATTAATTACAGTGATTTACTTATATTAATTTAACTAAAATATATTAGTAGTAGATAAGAAGTCACAGTCGTAGATGTGAATTTTAGTTCAATTAATTAATTAATTTTTTTTTTTTTTGGAAGATGTTGACATTTATTTATACATTTTTTTTTGGATATACAAAATCAAAATATTGACATTTATAAAAAAAAAAAAATGTGTTTCTTTTTCTCGATGAAATTGATGTAGCAAGAAAATGGAAACTTTGGCAATAAAAACAAATGCAGAAAAAGCAAAGAGGATTTGGATGAAATTCATGTAGCTCTAGTTAGAGATTCCAAAGTAAAAAGGATAAGGGGAATCAAAGAGAAAGAGAAAACACTCAAAAGCAATAGCCACAAAATATGGCATAAGATGCAAAGCAAACTTCGCACTTTAATTTGTGCCCATCTATACACTACTACCTTTTCGAAGAATCGATTTTTATATGAGAGGTGAAAATGAAAACCTCAATTTCCGATCGTGGGTACAACACAACACCAGACGAGGAATCAATAATTTTATATTACTTTGTCCGCGTATCACAAAACTTTGCCTCTAAATCTTTTTCTTCTTTCCCACGTTATCACAATTGTCCGTATGTTGTTGGGAGTTAAAATGCTCATTTTTAAAGTTATGTGGCCAAACATATAAATAATCTATTTTGTAGATCTAACTTGTTAATATTTTGTATGCAACTTTGAAGTTTGATTGAGGCGATGGTTTTGTGTAACACATTCCTAAATATGTAAAGAGACATGAGTTTGAGTAAAATAACAATTAAAATATGTGATGAGAACGATAAGTCTATGATAAATATGAATAATTTTTTTTAAATTATTATTAGTTTATATTTATAAATAAGCTGGTGTGATTATTTATATTTACTTTTACATTTTTTTTTACTGAAGTCTGAATATAAATATTTTATATGTATAAGAGTCGTTTGTTTTTAACTTATATTTGATATTTGCTAAAAATATTTTAATATAATTAAATTAAAATTTTTAACTTAATTCTAAATGAGTAAATTAATATCTGAATAATTTAAATATTTTATTTGTCAATAATATTATTAATTTATTGCTTAATATTTATATAAGTTAATAACTTAATATATTAGTATAACATTCTTTAGGACATATATATCAATATATCAGTTTTAAATTTTTTATTTTTATAAAAATAAATAATTTAATATTTATATTCAGACATTTAGGATTAAAAAATATAGCAATCGAATTCACATTTTAATTAAATTTAAATTTCAATCAACTTTATATTTCAAATTAAAAAAACAAACACTACCTTACTCTAACTCTCTATTAGTTTTTTCACGTTCTTTTTAAATTAAATATCACTTAAAAACAAGAAAATTTATAAATTTTTACTAATCAATGTCATTATATATTATTAGTTTTTATCTTATATTTTGTTTAAAATGTTGAACAAGTTATAAGAATTTTTATATTATATGATCCACATATTAATGATAAAAATTATATTAACTAAAGTAAATCAATAAGGGTTAGTAGTGCTTTATTTAGGTCTCCCTTTAATGAAACAATTCCTTATATTAAGGATAGTGGGAGAAAATAATAATTAAACACTTTTATATTTTGTGGTTAGTGGAAAAAGGTTTTTAAAGTCACTTATAATGGATAGAAGTGCAAAAAAGAAAAGTTGTTTAAGTTATGGAAAATTTTCCTATAAGAGGGTCTCTATCCTAACCTAAACAAGTCTCAATCTTATTTTTTAAAGTATTTTCCATCATAAAGAGGTTATAAATAAGAATGGGCTGAAGACACTTTCGTGTAAACTCCAGTTTAAAAATACTTGAACAATTATGTTTAAAGGTAGGATCTTTATATTTTATTTGCTTTCATTAGTTATATCAGAGCCTTCTTCAAGTCCTATTAGTTAGTTATATTTATACTAAAATTAGTTATAGTAACATATGTGTTTTGTTGTATTTGATAATTTTAGGCATATATTGGTTTTAGTTTTGTTTATATGAATTATTTTAATTCATATATGTGTGTATGTGTGTGTGATACTTATTGTAATAAGTATTTATGTATTTGTCATAAAGTCTTATTATTTTAAGGAAAATAACATAAATTTATTTATTTATGCATGATAGTTTAATTGCTTAGACTTATTAAACTATTGTTTAAGGTATGATAGCATTTAGGAGAATCCACCGCATGAAATATATTTCTTGCTTGTGTTTGGCTTTTTGCCAAATTTGTTCTCAATTTGTCTTCAAAGAATTTGGTGAAGAAATATATATTTTAAAATATAATTAAAGAGTAATTAAAAAATTATTTTTATTTCAATATAATTTAGTATTGCACTTTTTCAAGTTTCATAATTTGATTATTATTTATATCAAATTTGTGTAATATGGTGTGATAAATATGACCTTCAATTTTGAAGGGGATAAAGTGACTGTGAGAGCATATTGATTCTCATCAAGTATATATACATATTATGATATGAATTGATCATATTAATAAGGTTAATCAAATTATATAAATTATTTAACATTTTTTTGCGCTTAAAGATCTATTTATGTCATTTAAAGTTCTAGCCTATTCTAAAGTTTTAATCTATATATTTTTATGTGTCATAATATTTGTATATATCATCTAGTTTGTTTATACGATGTCATTCAAGTTTTAAAATATTATTATATCTTAAAAGTAGTTATAACATTTTAAGATATAATGATATTTTGTGGGATGATATTAATAATACAATATCATATAGACATATTTTTTCAAAAATTTGTAGGACATGAAAGTCTATTTTAATTAATTCTGAATAATTATTTGGCCCAAAAGAGAGATAATTATTTGAATAATTTAATTTGGAATAAAATTGTAATATGTACATCAAAATAAAAAATTTCCTAGGCCCACAAGTATAGATCTTTTTATGAGTGTATGTACCTACTAATCTTATTTTACATATTTATAACAATAAAGTTTTTTTTTCAGTAAGTTCAATGTGTTTTGTAACCTTTACCCACACGAAGGTTAGAATTTACTATTAAATTAACATTGGTTAATATGAAATTTAAAGTTTTCTTATAGTTATTCCCCCATGAAATCAAGTTTGCTATAAAGAAATAAAATTCAATAGCCTAAAGGCTTTTAGAAGGAAAAGAAAAATCATACAATTTGCTAGCTTTAAATATCTGCATGTAGATCTCTTCGTTGGAATATAAAATCTTATAATGTAATTTTTTTATTAGTGCATTCTTTTAGAGAATTGTAAATTAATTTTATATTCAGGTTAGTGGAAGCATGCACGCGCGTGCACATACACACATATATATATATATATCAGTTTTATATGAGGTCTATAATTTTACTTGCAAATATTGATTTTAGTTTTATCATACAAGACAAAAAATCTTTTTAAGAACTTTAGATAAAGTAAATGAGTGATGCCACTTATTAGCATGGGAATACTCATAAACAAATCCAAAAAAGCTTTATAACTGTGTCTCAAAAGGAATACATAAAGAAAAGAATTTAGCATGAGAGATTGTCTAAAAAGTTAAAATTTATTTGCTACAAAGTCATGTCGAATATAATATAATTTATGGTTTATAAGTTGTCAATTGATTTAAATAAAAAGATCATGAATAATTTATTATGCTTATTTTAATAAAGTTTGATTTTCTAAGAAGAATAAAAGATGAAACCAAAGTAAGAATATCGACGTATCGACATAAAGTTTTCATTTGTAAAAGGTCACTTTAAGAAATATGAATGAATATATAAAAAAAATATTAAAGCTTATTTTGGTGGATCCCTGGACTAAAGATTAATTTGCTAGCTATATTTGAACATGTAGATCATATTGGTCTTATTGACTTAATTTTTGGATTTGCTCTTTTAATGTATTTCTTGGCTTCTATATTAGTTTTGTAATTACGATAAATAATAAAGTTATATTTTTGCATATAAAGAATTTGAAAAATCTATTGAGATTATTTGAATTGGACCTTGAATAACTTATTAAAGTTTATTCATAAAGATAAAAATATTCAGTTAGATAGTATCTTATTTGTAATACATGAAAAGAAATGTTTTTTTTCTTTAATAAAGACATGACCGCCATGATTTATGTATTTATATTTTCTTAAGGTACCACTACTATTTGATATATGCATAATTTAAGGTTTAATGATCATATCAAGTTATTAGTAAACATTTATACATACTTCATTTAACATATGGTCAAAATGGGAGAATGTAAGAATTTTCATATTATATAGTCTACATATCTATTTAAGTCTTCTTATAATGAAATAATTCCTTATGTTAAAGATAGTGGGAGGGAGACAATATTGATTAACCCACTTTCATATTTTGTGGTTAATAGAGGAGGATTTTTAAAGTCACTTTAATGATGAATAGAAGTGGGAAGGAGAAAAATTGTTTAAATTATAAAATATTTTATTATAAAAAGGACCCTTAGCCTAATCTAAACAAGTTTGTGATCTTATTTTTTAAAGTATTTTTCATCAAAAAAAAGATTATAAAAAGAAATAAGTTAGAAAACACTTTAATGTGAATTTGAATTTAAAAATACTTGATCAATTATATTGGAAGGTATGATCTTTATATTTTATTTTACTTTCACGTATCATATTAAATACGGACACAAATTTAACTCTATACATTCTAGATTTTCAATTATTAATTTATTTTATGTATTATTCCAACCCCATGAAAATCCCACGTCATATTCAAAGAAAACTAGAAAGATTTATGAAGTATGCATATACAATCTCTTATATATTTAATTGAAATAAAGATATAGTATTCTTAGCAATTAAAGTTAAAGTTTGGTCACATTGGAAATTATGTGAAATTGTGAATCCACTTGTATTTCACATAATTTTCAAATGTGACCCAAATTTAACTTTATCTACAAAGAATAGTATATTTCTATTTTAAATTCAACAATAGGATTAAATTTTAGGCAACGCAGAATTTGACGTCCATAAGTAATGCATTTTGTGCTATTTTCAGATGATGGAGAAATTACAAATTTACTTTGAAAAATGACATCTACTAATTAGAATTACTTCGAATTTTGTTAATCTTTTTTTTATAATTATTCTAAAATTTTATTTATCGATACTATTTATTTTTACTCTTTGACAATCAATATTCTATAGTACCTAACAATAATTAATAAAAATAATAAAAAAATAATTGTTAAAATTTTTTAATACTTCTCAAAGGATATTCTAATTTTTTAACATATATATTCTTATTGATATTAAGTACATACGATAAAATTTTATAATATTTTAAAATAATTTAATATAATATGACATATAAATTAGAATACTAAAACTTGAGAAATGTAATATTGTTGATAAAGTTATTTTTTTAAAATAAATATTAGTTACAAGGTGATAAAGTATAATTTGAACATTGTTTAGTAATTCATTTCATATAATTAAAATTCAAGTCTAATGCATTTTAAAATTTAAAATAAATATGGTTGATCGTTGAGGTAATTTAATAAATAGAATTTTTGATTAATTACAAATTATTTTTAAATTCGTATATATTAATCAAATTCAACCGGAATGCCCGGTTACCGCCCACCTAAAATTTGACTTGGTTCAGATAAACCAAGTCAGCGAAGATATTTTTTCCGCGGGTCGGATTCTAAAGAATAAACTGACTTCAACGAGGATAATTTGGTCATTACAGAAGTTCGATGAACTCCATTCGTCGTTCCAAAGCAGACAATGTGGGCTCATCGTCTGCTTTCCAGCTCTTGGAGCAACGCATCTTTAACACTTCGAACATTGCGCCACGTGGCACGTTTATTGATTTGGTGGATCGTCAAATATCCATCACAAATCCTCCGGAGTCCAGCTTTTGATCTACCTCCAACTCATCATGTGTTGAGCTTACGTAGCGTATTACTTGTCACTGCTAACGCCGTCACTTTTTCCACGTCAGCAACTCAGGTGGCTCCCATAGTATCCATCTTTTTTCGAGGTATATCTCTTTTCCTCTACCGTGCGTCTGCTTAAACCTCGCCGTTTCTAACCCAGTCAAGCATTTTTTCTCTGCAATAAAAATTTATTAAATCAAAACCCTAAAAGTATTAAAAACGAAAATGGCCTAAGCTTGTCTTTGTGTTTGAATATCTCGACTTGGAGTTTGAACTTAGACCGTTAGTGATTGAATGGAGCTCGAATGAATAGCACAAGAGGTAAATGTTTACTTGTTTGATGTCAAAATATTTTTGCTGAGTGAGCTTTTAAGTTTTTATTTGGTTCTTCTTTTTCGGTCTGTTTGATTGCTGAGAAAAATGGTTGAGAAAAATTGCAGTTTTGAATCTCATGCTCTAATTAACTCATAAGACGCGTACTTGCGTTGTGTTGTGTTGATGAAAAAATAAATTTTCGGATTATGATTTCTTTTATTTTATTTTTTTATTTTTCCCTCTTTTCAAGTTAAAATATGAGACTGACCAATTAATTTTTCAGTTTCATTTTTAATGCGCAAGAAATGAAAATTGCATTGTAACTAAACAAAATGATTCTGTCAGGCCTTGTTGAGTACATATCAGTTTGCTGGTAATAAAGCCAAATCCAAATGACTCCAATTATTACTTTTTTTTTTGTATTTTCTTGGTCCCTAATTTTTTCTGCAGCTGAGTGCTGCACTAATATTATTTTTTCCTTCTTGAAGGTTGAATCCATTATTTTTTTCTTTTGATTGAACCTGTTAAATTCTATTTTCCTTTGCACATAATTTAATGAAATAAGCAAATAAAAAATTGAACTTTATGTTTGGTAGTATTTATCATTTTGCTGTCCACTTTCCAATAACACAAGTTCTTCGGCTTGCACCTTCAAACTTTGTTTAGCCAAATAATATATTTTGGTGTTTTCTTATGTGTACCTGTGAACTTCCTTGTTTAGATATGAAGTCTTGTCTTCATTTCATCCCTTTTATTTATTTTTTAACTTTTTATTTCCTTTGTCTATCAGGGACTCATCACACTGGTTTATTGTTGCAATATTTTTTCTTTCTGAGAAAATCAGGTGGCCAAAGATATTATTTTGCCTTCTTGATGTAGTTCATGTTTCAAATAAAATAAATAGATTACTTCTATTAGGCCAATGGCTTAATCTAGATTTTTTTAATTGGTTTCAATCTCTTGGATCTGAAAAATTAAAAGTTTATAATTCCAAATCCATAATTTCTTCTCTTGACTATGCTTCACAAAGAGAATCTAATTCCTATGTTACCAGGTACCTGAATATGTAAATTTAGGTTCTGCCTCTTGCATCTAGATTGGTGTTCTTCAAATATTCTTCAAATATTAAAACTGTCATGATGAATTCTAGGCATTCAGTACTCAAGTTTTCCATTATTTTGCTCATATATAGGATATACTTGTGGGGTTGAAAGTTGTTTTATTTGTGTGTTTTTGTTCGTTCATATATGCAGGTTTTTGTTGTTTATGATTTGCGTGTGATATAATATCTGAAATTCAGTAAATTTTCTTCTGTAGGACCTTTTGAAGTTTTCCACTAGTAAAACAATATGTGCAAGCTTTCTTGTGGAACAAAGGAGGTTTTCTCTCCAACTCTATCAAGTGCCTTCCACATTATTGATCTTTTTGAATCTGGTTGATGGGTGTAGTTCAGATAAATGGTAGTGGGCCAGTGACCAATGGGTTGGCGGCATTAAATCATCATATGCGAGATGAGCATAAGGAAATAAGAGATGGGGTCATGGGTGAGGGACAAGGGCTTTCGGAGGAAGATGAGTCCCGAATTAATGAGGATGAGGAAGATGTCAATGATGGGTGGGTGGAAGCAGTTCAGGCCAAGGCACATGCAGTAGCTGTCCTGCAGAGATCGCAGCAACAACAGCCTCAGGGGCCTCTGGCTAGGTGGGAGACATTTTTACCGTTTAGGTCTCTTAAGGTTCTATTGGTGGAAAATGATGACTCAACGCGACGAGTTGTCTGTGCATTACTGCAAAATTGTGGCTATGAAGGTAAGTAGCATAGAATGATCTATATTTATTATTCAAAAACTGAAATATTCTTTTTTCTTTGCTGAAAATTTAAGTAGACAAAACAACTTAGTAGAAGAGAGGATGTTATAAAAATTTATCTGCATAAGTGTGTTAATTATTGAATACATTGTATTGCCTTCAGAGATAGTAGCTAATATGGTGAATGTTCTTGTTCTATGGAGTTCGATGATTCTCATGTGTTAGTTCTTTTGCTGATCATTGTAAACTTATCTGGACACTGCTAGCTGGTAATGTTCACCCATTTTTTTTTGCTTACTGTGCTCATAGTGAACTGGTAATTTGCTGGAGAGTTCATTTTGTTGTTTCTTAATTCCTTAATCGTGTTTGAATTTTTGTCTCTATTTATTTCATGTTGAGGCAGACTTCCTTTATTCTCCCATGTAAATGCTGCCTTTCTCTGCTAATATTATTTATTCTTGCATAAGAGTGCTGCGTTTATATTCTTATAGTACTTTTGATCCTTGGACAAGGTGGTTTGGATAATGAAACTGATGTCAGTGGTGCTCTGAGTTATATTTTTTTGAAGTTTCTTTCAAGGTTTTGTGCTTTGGATAACAATGGAGTGGTCCTTTTAAATATTAGAAAATTTTTTAAAAAACTTGGGAGTCTTTGTACAGAATTGCTACAGTCAGTGGGGGTGGGGAAGGGATATAAGATTGTAAATGCTAGACTTTTGAAGTTAAAATTAAAAGTGTGGGATTTAGAATTTTATTTGCTGTGAATTAAGAAAAAGAAATCCCCTTGATACATAATGAAACCTACTGTTAACCTCAAAATTTGTGAAATTACACTAAACTCCTTGATATTGATATGATATACCAGCCTATTGTGCATAAATTGTTAGTGTGCCATGATTTAACTCATTAATGTAATGCATAAACACAACTACGTCCTTTATGTTTCAAAATTCACCGCTGATCTTACTGCATCTATTTTCAAATCCAGTTACTTACAGATTAATATGTGGAAAGAAAGTCATAAATTATATGTTATCTCCTACTAATGCATTCACTTTTCCTCTTTGTTGTTGTTGGTTGTAAGAACTTAACATATTTCAATCTTCCAGTTATTGCTGTAGAAAATGGTCTACATGCTTGGAAAATTTTGGAAGATCTAACCGATCAAATTGACCTTGTCTTAACTGAGGTCGTCGTGCCTTGTTTATCAGGCATTGGCCTTTTATGCAAGATTATGAGCCACAAAACCTGCAAGAATATTCCAGTTATTAGTAAGTATATTTCTAGTACTTTTCCTTCTGTTCAAAATTAACGTTGTTTTCCTCCTATTTCTTTTACAAATTGATACTTTTAACTGCTACACCTGGTGAGTTTTCTGTGCAGTGATGTCATCTCATGATTCTATGAGTATAGTCTTTAAGTGTTTGTCCAAGGGTGCAGTTTACTTTTTATTGAAGCCTATTCGAAAGAATGAGCTTCAAAATCTTTGGCAGCATATTTGGAGGAAATGCCACAGCGTGAGTTGCTATTGTTATCCCATTTTATGCATGAAACTGTATCATGGACTAATTTTGGACTCTTAACTTCACGTCTGTTCTTATATATGCATTCTAGTAAATTCATACACCATCCAAAATGAAGAAAAAGGCATTCATTTTTGCTTGGGCTGATGCTTCAGGCGATATTTCAAATATTATTATTTTGGATCCTTGGAGGCTTTCTTTATTTTTTTGTTTTCATTTTTTTACAATATGATTAATGTAGGACCACTGAAAAACCACAAAAATGTTGCCCTTCTGTTTTGTATTCACTATTCGTCCTTTCATTAGTCTAGTGGTAGTGGAAGTGAAAGTGGTATAATGACTCAAAAAGCTACCAAGTTGAAAAGTGCTGAAGAGTCAGATAACAACTCTGGCAGCAATGATGAGGATGATATAGGAAGCATTGGTTTGAATATACGGGATGGAAGTGACAATGGAAGCGGCACCCAGGTATTTTACACGTTTTTGTAAGCTTAAGTTGTTCTTTTACATATTTCCTAATGTATTTTAAAACTACGCTTATGCTTTAGATTTGTTTTATTTTACTGCTTTGCCTATTTGGCCCTTGTCTTCACATTGCTTTTACTAATAATTATATGGTCTCTTGCCAAATCTGATTTAATAAATTAATGTCTAAATTTCTTGTTGGCTACACTCTGTCTATCTATCCGTGTATCTTTATATTGTTGAGCTGAACAATTAAATAGGCATTGAACTGTTTATATACTTGGCTTGTCTTGTTCATTTCCCTTAAAATTTGTGCAACTTTATCTTTTGGTGACATATCTTGCCTATGGTAGTATATTAAAGAATTCATATGATGTAGAATCAAGAACTTAAGGCTTAAATGTATTTTAGAAAATATTTTGTTTTCATGAGCATAGTAATGAGTTAGATTTGGTTCTCTCATTTCAATATGATTTGAGTTGCCTGTTTGAAGTAGATTTATATGGCCACCATAATTTTTATAGGTCTCTTTGTATTTTTCTTAGCAATTTTCCAAACTGATTTTAATTTAAAAAAAAAAAAAGAAAGAAATCCTAATCTTTATTATCTTCTCCATTCTTTTGTTTTGTCTTCCTTCCTCATTGTTTTCCTCCCTCTATTTCTCCTCTTGTAAATTTTGTATCAATTCTTTTTCACTTTTCCTTAATAATTCCTATCGTTTTCACTCTTCTTTTGTCTTCCTTTCATCATTTCACTTTCCTATCCAAATCAATTGGTAGCAACCTTTATTTATTTTATTAAGGAAAATAAAAAAAAATTATATTGAGTCTCTCTTAATGTTAAACTAAGTACATGAACATATTTTTATATAGGCTAAAATAACTAGGAATCCCAAACGAAAAAAAGACTAATAAATAAAAATTTACTTAACAAAAGTAAATCTAGTGAAACTAAATAAATTTTAATTTTAATTCCAACAGTTTTCACTTTTTTTTTTCTTTTCCTCTCTTCATTTCTCTCTTTCCCATCCTAAATCAATTGGTAGCAACACTTTCTTATTCTACCTCACTTGTCACCTTAGCCAAATAAAGATATATTAAATCCAAAAAGGGATGAAAGATAGAAACAAATACAAACACATAGACTAAGACAAAGAAAAATGCAATTGTGTGAGAAAATTCAAATACAAGACCTCTTGGTCCAAATTGGCATTGATATTTTGTTTTATCAATTCACCCAAAAGCTTAATAGTTCAACACTTCCTATTATTTTCAAAGACTTAAGCCTTTTTTTCCCTTAATACTTTGATGTTGGATTAGATGACTAAGTCAATTCATTTTTCTATCTTAATATGGAGTTTTAGTCAATTCTAGCTTAATATGAAAAGCTAATTTTCTAACTTTTTTGCTTAATGTAAAAAGGTTGAATTAATTCACTAATTGTCTTCTCAAAATTACCCTTAATTAATCTATTTACACCTTTATCCATATAAAATTTATCACTTTTCCTACTTTTCCAAGATGTTCATATTCTCTTCCTCAACTTCACTCATCAAGATTCAAGAATTTTCTATCACTTACTGTATTTAAAAATATTGTTATATCAAGCTTGTCGCACGAGTATTAGAAAAAGAGGAATCTTTTCATACAACATTATAAACTATTACACAAGTTACCTTACCATGGTTTCAATTGATATGAATAAGTATTATTTCATTTATACATACACACACTTCTATGATATTTAATGTTAGTTTAATATTTAAAAGTTTACCAGAATACAAATGTAAAAGTATTTGTTTGATATATATCTTTTTTAATTTAAAGAAACGAACAACTTCATTGAGATATTAAGAAAAAAAAAAAGCGAACATGTGATTTAGATTCAAATAGTTAGTTTTATTTAGATTTCATGCCTATTCAAATTTAAGATAAACAAGTAAATACTACCTTAGAAATGCCAAAAGCATTGACATACCACTCCCTACTCCACCTTTGTAGTCATATGCCATCATCATTGCAAACATGCATGGAATATCACCATTTGCATCATTCAGAAAAAGTGCTACAATCATTCAAAAGGGAGAAAGATTATGGATTGGTTGAGGGTATTAAGCAAAGATCCAAAGAAAAACTAAGAACTTGCAAAATAGACTGAACGACAACCTTTTGGTGATTAAGCTTTTGGAATTACATGTCCTGGTTTGTGGTTTTATTCTTATGTATGGATCAAAAGAGTTCAATCTTAAGGGATAGTCAACTTCTTCCTTGAATGTTGTTAATTATGATTTTGGTTTAAGTTTTTCCTGTTGGGTTTCTTGGATTTTTTTTCTCAAGATTTGAGCAAACGAGGGCTTTATGAAAAGAAAGATAAAGCTTGTGTGATCTTGAGCCTATGATTACTAGTGGATTACTTTAAATTATAATCCCTGTTAGATTCTCTTGGTTAAGTTCAATATGCTAGGGATGCCAAATTGCTACAAAGATTGCTTACTTGATTATTATTGATAGCAATAACTCCTGGCAAAATCAATCCTATGAAATTCAATTTTGAACTTGAAAATAATTTTAGAGGATTCAAAACTCCATGTAAACTAGCTATGCGTGGACTTCGTATTATTATTGTGGTGGCTATGCAACTGAATGGGTTGTTAATAGGAGTTATTAGAATTATGATCTTAGAGGATGAGAGTAATTGCGAGGTTAAACTTTTCAAGATTTTTCACCATTCAGCCATATATATCCAATATCATCTCAATACTACAAAGTACGAAGGAATCAAAGCACTTAAAGAAGCAATGTTATATATTTTATGTCTTACAAAATCCTTGAATCATATTAATGATTGCATGTCAATTAATCAACTGAAAATAGAGAAGACATTAAACATTTCTGTGTCTTTGTCTCTTGCAATACAAAAACAAATGGGTGGATAAGGGACAGAACGAAAAAACATTATAATAAGAGGCCTTTTTGGTAGTGGTTGGGTTTGTAAATATATTTACATTGAAATCATCCAACCATTACCAAAATTGTCATTTGGGTGGTCTATTTGGTTAAAAAGTAACTTTCTTTTACCAAATTAGCTAAAATACCCATGGTCCTAAATAGTTTTTAGAATTCGTTACATATCTCCCTAAAGATTTGGAAATTTTTTAGTAGTCTTTCCTAAGATTTTGAAATTCGTATAACATTTAGACAATCATTAAAAGATTTCCTTGCAGGGAAAATCATTGATGAAAAGGTAAACTATCTTTATATATATTTTAGCTAAACTTCAAAGAAGGTCTCCAAAACTTTACTCATACCTAGGACATGTGCTAATGGAAGTCTCACGGAAGATTTTTAAATTGTACTGGAAAATTTACCTGAGATTAGTGGATGACAATGAAATTTTCCCTTGAATAAATTGATTCACGTCTTTTACAAATTATTATAGGTTGCTTCTTATCTTTGTTGTACTTTTCAATTAGATCTATTGAAGTTAAATCTATCTAGTTCTTGTCATACAAATCTTATCAAGCTAATTAAAAGCTTGCTTTCTTTTAGACAATGTCTCTTTAGACCTAGCCACGTGATTGCAAGAACTAATATTCTTTTTCTCAAGTCTTCTGTTTGAACAGAAAAGGGAAGTTAAACCTCAGGACTATATGCCCTCGGTATCATTGCTAGTAAATACTTTAAAACTTAACAACAATTATTTATATTGTTTTCACCTTGTCTTGTTAAATGGTTATACATTATCCTTATCTTATATGCATTAGCTATACTTGACTAAACTTATTAAACCGTGGTTTTAAAATTGCTTATGTTTGTAAGTTGATTTTCTAAACATACATACTTAAAAAGAAATCCCATTAATAATATCTAAGAGATTAATCCATATATACTTTCTCTCAAAGATCATCATGTAGGAAAGAGTTTTAATATCAAGAAAACGGTTACCCCTTACTCACCAACAAGTGATGATAATAAGACATTGGTAGAAATGGAACTTATGAAAAATGTCTAAAAATAGTTAACACCCATGCTTGCATCACTCAATATCACTAAGCAAAGCAAGAACGTATTCTTTTGGTCTTTTTTAGAACTACGAGAATACTTTCTTTGACACAATTATTATATTCAATCTTTAGTCGTAACCATTTTGATATCAAAGACATTTTTTGAAAAAAGATTTTTGAATTTATCCAAAAAATTAGAGCAATTTTTCGAATTTAGCCAACTTCAAAATTTATTTTTGATATTATCCAAAAAAATTGCACGATTTTGCCCTTACTTACAAAAAACAGTATGATTGAGAATGAATCTTAATCGTTATGTTATTGCCATTGAAACTCACTCTAAATCAAAAGAACATTATAATCGAGACTTACTCTTAATCGTAATATTATTTTGATTGAGACTAGGAATTAGGGTATTCATGTTTTTTGGCTATGAAAGTGCATAGAGTAGGGTGGGATTAGGGGTCTAACAACCTTAAGAAAAATAGTTCTTTTTTATTATATCTTACAAAATCAAGTGCTCTAATGTCGAATGTCTTTTAAGAATGGTATGAACTACTTGGTTAAACTAATCAACCACCGCTCGGAAGCTATTTCCATTTGTAAGTTTATTTTGTTTTTTATTACAACAATACAATTATAAGAAAACTCATTTGATATCCTATTCACAAGCACTCATCCTTTAACAACAATCATTAAGCACAATACATGAATGCAATTGAAATGACCAACAATACATGAATGCAATTGAAATGACCAACAATACAAATAACCTTCAAGTAATCAATATAAAATATAAGAGTATATAGTCATCAGTTGAGTCTTTAGCCACTCCAAGTAGAGCATTAAGAATCCTTTGAATGTTTCCTCTTAGGCAATTAAGCATTGACTCTCTCTGTCAAATTCTTCGCTAACAATTTTATGCAAATTACTTTAAGAGTTCTTTCAACTTTGTGGCATTGAAATATTTACTGAATAAGTTTGCAATTTGACTATCGTTTTTTATTTGTTTCATATCTATTTCTTACTATAGTACCCACCTTTTATAAAAGTGATAGGGTGTCTTTAGATAATTGGTTCTTGCATCATGGTCAGAATTCATTAATGTATAGATTTCATAATTCAATCAGCCATATGCTTTCCTAAGTCATGTTAGTTGCCCTGTACTTGTATTTTTTTCATTGCTAGTTACATGAAGATATTGCTGTATATTCTATATGAAAGGCATCTTCTGGTCAATCAAAGTATATAATGACTTTCAACATAATTAGTATCATGATGGCCAACCAATTTATACTCCTAAGATGTAGAAATAAACGTATACCTTTTAACATACTATTCTTCAAATGGCTTCTATATGATGCTACTTTGGATCAATACATGCCAGCTCACAATTCCAACTGCATATGTGATATTAGCTTGTGCTAGCATTAATTAGAGTATGCTTTTCATTAAATGTTGATTGATTATCTTGTCCTTTGAATCTTTGCCCCTGTTGTACACAACTTGACATTAGCATCTCTTGATGTCTGTATTGGCTTATGGTTTAGTATATTGTACTTTTGTATCTTTTGTTTTCTTTTTGTTGAAATAACCAAAAAAACCTTTTCTTCTACTGCAAGAAACTCTTATCCACATGCAAACTACTGCATTTTCAATCATAACTACTAAGTTTCCCATTTCAACTTTAAAGACAAATTCAAGTCCACAAGTTCTCGCTTCAACCGACAAAGTGCCTGCCTTAACTAGCGTTGTACGATTGATATTGTAAAATGGCCAAAATTGCTTCGAGTAGCCAACCAAAATGTTTATGTCTCACATACTTGTGTTTGTGCATGTATGTATTGGTGTTGTGTCTGGGAACAAGTAGGTTAATGTATCAGTTAATTTTGCAGAGGTATTTGTAACAGAAAACCTTTTAATCCAATAATGATGCAAATGTGAGAAGCTAGATGCATAGTAAAACATTCTGTTTTTGCAGAGCTCATGGACGAAGAGAGCAGTAGAAGTTGAGAGCCCCAAAGCAATGGCACAATGGGAACAGTTAGCTGACCCTCCTGATAGCACTTGTGCGCAGGTTATTCATTCAAGACCTGAAGCATTTGGAAACAACTGGGTGCCTATGCCCATGACGAAGGAGCATGAACGGCAGGGTGATGAACTTGGTATGCATCTCTCTCTCTGGGATTGAATTTTCACTCTTACATATCTCTTACCATCCTCTGTTTTTTCTCTTTGATTGAGATTATGGTAAATTCCAATATTTAGAAAATGTTGAGATGGGAAAAGATCTGGAGATAGGAGTACCCAAAATTCCACATTTGCTGCTTGAATGGCCAATGGAAAATGGACCCAACAAAATAGCAGGCAGTAACAAAGAGAAATTTTCTGAAATTAATTCTAGGAATGATTGTGAGCAAGTGGAGAGAATACAACTGGAGCTCGGCAGCGAGAAGCCCAATGCTGATTTGAGAAACCAAGCTGCTGATCCCGTGGGTGTCATCAGTAACAGTACTGATTCTCCTATTGAGAGTGTAGTTCTCAACATCCCAAATGGTCTCTTCAAGGTCTCTGGCAAGAAAGAAAAGCTCATCTATGACAACAATGAAATACCTTCCCTTGAGCTTAGTTTGAAGAGGCTGAGAGAGGTTGGAGATACTGGGACTGGTCTCCATGACCGAAATGTTTTGAGGCATTCAGACCAGCACTCAGCCTTTTCAAGGTACCAAGAAATTCTGAATTCAAATAATATCTATCTTCATCCCATAGAAACTGCAAATTTAACAGTTGAATTTTCATACCTTTGCAGATATAATTCTGCCTCAACTGCTAATCAGTCTCCCACAGGGAATGGAGGTAGCTGTTCTCCACTTGATAATAGTTCAGAGGCTGCAAAGACAGAATCCATACAAAACTTTCAACTTAGCCCAAACAGCACGACTCCTAGTCAGCGTTCCAATTTCAGTAGCAATAACAGAGATATTGGTCTAGCTACCAATAGTGCTTTCACCAAACCGACAGTTTTCAATGACCAGCCAGAACCCAAATCTACTGCCAAATGTCTTCATCCATCCGCTGCCTTCCAACCAGGACAGCCAACAATAAAAGGTAAGGCTGATGCTGCATTAGCTAACACCATTTTGTCCCAGGCGAGGGACATGAACCAGCAAGTCCAAGTGCAGCATCATCACCACCATTACCACCATCATCACCACCATGTCCATAATATGCCACAGCAGCAACTAGCCAACAATGATGATTTGTTGTTAAAAAACATGAAAGCAACAGCTCCACGGTGTAGGTCATCCAATGTGTTGAGTACACCTATTGAAAGCTATTCTGGTAACAACAGTTCAAACAGAAGCACCTCAGGAAGTAACCATGGCAGCAATGGACATAATGGGAGCACCACTGCTTTAAAGGTTGGAGGAGCAAACATTCACAGTGACAACGGGATAGCTACAAAAGGTGGACCAGCTGGAACTATTGTATATAGGAGCAGTAGTGGAGTTGACAAAACCCGTTTTGCACAAAGAGAGGCTGCTCTGAACAAATTTCGCCAGAAGAGGAAAGAGAGATGCTTTGAAAAAAAGGTAACTGGAATCTTAATTTTAAGATTGGGAACTATGAAGTGAAATCATGACATAGATTTAATGTAGATGCTACAATTAACTCTTAGCTAGGAGAAACATCTTATTTGGAACTTTTAGTAAGTTAAGAGAACATGACAGCCAATCAAATGTGTATATGCTTCACTTTACATGCATGTGTACTTAGACATTGGTTGCACTGGTGAGTAGAAAATATTTCCTCTTCATCTCTTTCACCTTCGCAGAACATGGTTCCACATGTACGATCAAAGTTAGTTAATTTGTTGAAGTCTAAGAGTTGATCTTTTGCTTTTGCATTATGTAACTGACATTTTTACTGCAATTTTTATGAGAAATGCACAGAAACATTTTTTATCATCATTTTCAGGTCCGATATCAAAGCAGAAAGAAATTGGCAGAACAAAGACCAAGGATTCGAGGACAATTTGTCCGAAAGTCGGCTCTTCAAATTAAAGAAAAGGACACAGATAGTTAACCCCGCCATATGCTGACGGTTGGTGTGGATTTTTGTACATGATATTATCTACTACAAGTGTGGATAGGGGAGGGAGCATTTATCTTCCGAGGTGCAGAATATCTTCATTGTATATGCAAAGACTCTAGAAAGACTCCTTGAACTGTATAATCATATAATTATATTACACTGCTGCTGCTACTACTACTACTACATAGAAGTGGACCTTTAATGGTTCACTGTCTCTAATAAAACTCTGCAATTTGGAGTGGTACTGTTATTCTGGAACCATTCATCATCAGTGGATGCTTTGAAGACTTTCATCTCTTCTTCATATGATGTTCTCTCTGTGTGGTTTTTGTTATGTTTCTGTTCTATTTTTTATTTTTCTCTAGATTGGTTTTGGAGGTCAGTTTTTTCAGTAGATATTGATCTAATGCTCATTTCTTATCCTGATGAAATCCGCAGTAATGAGCATCTGCCGAGCTTTTCATATAGACAAAGCTTCCATGACCATAGATGAAAAATGAATTCATCAATGGATCGTCTTATATCTTCACCAGTCCACAAAAGATGGTGAAGGTAAGAATACATATTTAGTTGGAAGAGGTATTCAAGAGGAAAGCCCTTCAACGAAATGATTCAATTATACATTTACTACACGGTATGCTATATAAAGAGCAATTAGGAATAAAGCACTTGAACAAACAAATGGAAGCAGAATTTTCATGCAAAGCCTTTAATGCTATAGGCAAAACGAAAACAAGTTCTCACTTGAGAGAGAGAGAGGAGCGTACCCTTCAGGCCTTGGCTTTGTAATGGCAAATGATCGTCAGTGGCTCCAAAATGAGAATAGAAACAATGAATGGAACAGAAAAAACAAAGGATGAACGTGTTTTTATTACTTTTCATAAGTGGGCTTCTGTTTGGATCAATATGGAAAGTCAGTTCAAGTGCATATTGCAAAAGCTTCAATTTCGGGATTTATAATCCAATTTTTATGACACAGGACAACGATTGTTAATAACATGTACAACCGAAGCAAAAACTGATCTGAGCCACACAGCCTAAACAAAAATAATAACAATGACTTGGTCAGGTCAACTTGTACAACAAGCCCGGAGGACAAGCTTAACGCATAATAATAAACTGGCCCACATAGGATCAGTGTAATGACGTGGCAAAATTTCAGCCTCTGTTTTATAACGTGGCAGAGTTTTATTTTGCTGCCTGGTTGTGACGTCATTGTTACGAACCCTCCTTTAGGCCAGAGGATATGGATATCCTTACGGTTCGTTCCCATGCTTTATCCAAATAATAGTGCAGGTCAGGTCAGGCCGACAACAACGAAAAGACCAAAATATTGCTTTCCACGTGGCAAGCGAGAGTTCACTGTTCAAACTAGGAAACTACTCCAACATAGAATGATGCCATTCAAGTCTTCCCATGAAGCAGCTTCTCATATTGAATCTTGAAGATGCTTTCTGCATCTTAAGATTATCAGGTTTAGCCACTTGATTCAAAGCAACAACAATTGGAAATATATCATTCGCAATTCTGTTGAACAAACATGATGGACAAGAAGGCTGCCCACCTAGTAATTTACTTTAAAGTATCAAAACAGATATCTCACCTACAAGCAGACAATAAGAAAGGATCTATCAAAAAAAATCTATGGAAGTTGATAAGAATATCCAAAGTTCAAACAAATGCTTGTCATTGGTTACAGCAAACAAAAGCTAATTTGATATGAATTGAAGGCAACACAATCCAGACCCTAAAAATCTTTGATCTGGGTACAACAATCTTGAAAGCAAATCTCTTCTGTCTTCCATAACTATCAATAAAAGTCACAAGCTTGTTTCTCCTTACAATAACATTCAGCTGCATGGTAACCATGAACTATTCATTCCTGTAAATGGTAACTATATGTCTATGTATGGGTCTGTTAAAATCAAATTTCCACAGAGTTTCAGTTCCATGGTTCTCATACTCGGCTTCCAGGATAGAAATATTCAACATTGTTTTCCTTGACCTTGAAGTGAAAATTTTGTATCTTGTTCCCCAAGCTCCCAAGCCCATGAGAAATTCCCTTGTTCAAAACCGTCAACTGCAAGAAAGAAATGTTTTGGAAATCTTGGGAAACATACAGATAACAAGACTAAAATCTTAGTGGAGCAAAAATATTTGCCTTCTCAAACTCCTCATACCATAGCAGCAGACAGCAGTGTACAGAAAATTTAAGATAAGTAACATAGCATTGCCTGTATGTGGCAACCACAGTAGCAGAAAGTATTTTGGCCTGTTGTCAATCCAATGATTCACATGAGGTAAGTAAGAGAATCACGCTTCTTATTATCTTTAGCTGTTAAAATATAGGTTCTGGTTTCGCTAAACTTAAAATGCTAGTGTTCCATTACAGGGGAAGTCAACAGCATGCATAAACCACACCCCATTGACATATTAGAGAGATACGTAATGAACATACAAAACAAATATTAGCAAACTTAGGGATTAATTTATATGAATTTTTCTGTGCTACCATTCTTCTCAGGCTACGTGACAAAGGCAATACACATAGTTATGGAAGAGCAAAATCACAAAGATGATAAAATTTTAATCAATTCTCACTTCAAATCACATGAAAGTGCAATGATAGATTGACATTTCTGCTTAAAGTTTTGCTAGTATCTAAAATTAGCATTGCCACTCTTGGAATCATAGAATTATGGATGCAGAGACAAAGGAACTGATAAAGGTTCATTTTCACAGGCTACATCAAGTTTCTTATCACAAAATCATTCGTCTCAGAACCTTTGGTTGAGAAACAAATTCAAATTAAGGACAATGTTGAGTGAGAGTAATAAATACAGCTATACCTGTCCATGCACATCAGCTGCCAAACCAGTACTCAAAGGTTCAGCCTTAATCAATATGTCTGCAAGATACTCCATCTGTAATATAAAAGTAGACCCCTCCATGCTTGAATAGATATCCTCATGATTAAGTGTGACTAATGTACAATCCTGGGACAGAAATTAAGTAAGAAAACAGCAAGAAGTAGCTTCAATTGAACAAAAGGAGAGGAACCATGGACATCATTAGAGGAAAAGAGGAAGCGTTGCAGCTTTGTCTTACAAATTCTGATGTTAAAGCATGACAGTAATGCAGGAAGTCTAGGACATAATCAGAAGCACCATTTGCAGCCACCTCCATGAGAGAAATATCATCTATCATAATAGTAACATAGTTCTTCTTATCTCCAGGTAAGCCACTTAAATTCTTTCGTATTTTCTCATACAATGAAACAAAAGTGCCTTCACCAGTTTTCTCTTGACCTCCATCTAGTAATGTATCAAAGTCAAAAGGGTTTAGTGTCATCAGTTCAAGAATATTCATCTTTCTTCTAAGTCCTATAATACCGCAATAAAACTTTCAGTTTGCAAAGCACTAAACATATTTTCAACAAAAAGAACATTCTAAAATACACACTTGAAATAGTAGTTCAAAAATCCAAAAGAACGTAATTCAAATGCTTACAGGCTATCTTAATACTTACAAGATAATCATTCTACCAACAAGTATGCTGTTTTATTCATATTACAATTGGCCTACGAAATGTAAATGTAAATGCTAACCATTAACTCCGTTCATTGCAATTTTGAAAATAACCAAACATAAAATTTGGGTTAAGAAGGTACCTAATTTTCTCACCTGGACACCGCAGCATAAGCATGTCGAAAAAAATGAATCGTTTATTATCCCTTTGTGTTACTAAGTTGCACCCCTGTTACAACACCATAACTAAATAACATAAACAACACAAGAAAATGAGAACAACAAAATAATAATTTGACTGAATATGCACTAAAATTAAAAATTGAATCTGATGACAGAGTACGAGTTTACGCAGGATCCGATCATAGTGAGAGAATGAGTTAGCGAAGGCGACGAAGATGATAACATTAGATGAATTTGGTGCGAGGGAGCGTTTTACGAGTTGGTGAAGCACGAAGGAGCCGCTTGTCTCGACGCAGTCCTCGATCACCAGAACCTGGCCCCTGAGAGGCCATGGCTCGCTCTGCTGGTCGAATCCTAAAGCTCTATCAATAAGATTCAAAGATTGATTGTCCATAAGAGAAACCGCCGTGAGACTTCACTGTGAATTAGGGTTTAGGGTCTTGGATTCGGGAATTAATAAGGGTGAGGCATAGATAAGCTGATATATTATAATTTAGTTGTTACGCTGTCAGTTAAAATAGAGTATCAACTTTTAATGGGTAATTTGGTATTTCAGTATAATTTAAATTAGTGACCTTCTTGATAATAATAGAAAAATTATGCCCTTAATTTGGGAAGAACAAAAAATAGGGAACCGGATGTTATGATCCTTGTATACAATTTTGGATGTCTAGTCGTTCGTCAAAATAAGGCATCAGCGACAACAAGTGTATATGTATAGTTTAAAAACGACAAGTCGTTGGTATTGGCGACAGGTGCCATGTAATGTTTCCGTAATTTGAAAGTTATAACCGACAATTTGTTTAAATTTGTAAACTTGGTCGGACGTTCTATCATTCATCATTTGTTTGAACTGTGGTTCCCTGATTTTTTTACTTTTCCCAATGACAAAAATGATCTTCATCTGCGGTTCAGTGGGTGACAGGTGTTCTGTGAATTATCTTGAACCTGCAGTGTCAACCTGTGGAGGAGTTCTACCGTAGTCGTGGCAAGCTTTTAAGAGTTTGAGCTTGCAGGTGGAATACCTGAATCGTGGCCGAAGCTGCTTCAAGCTCTGAATCTTGAAGGTAATGATGTGATGACAAACAGTCCGCAGCAGCATGAGCTTCTAGAATTCTGTAGTATATTTACAAGGTAAATTAGATCATTCTTTGCATTTATGGGCGTGCATGCATATTTGTTTTACTATTTTAAATAGTAAAAAGAACATTTATTTGCAATAAGTGGAATGATTTCTTATTCATTACAAGTGATCTCCCTGTTGGGATCGATCCAAACATCGATGTGTAAAACGGGTATGATGTTGTTTGGTAATGATATTTGGCTGACAGAAGCTTTAGCTCACAGTAATTTAATGTATGGCAAATGTTTATAGTCGCAATTCAATTTTTTCTACATTTGAATTTGGAATTTTGTCCAAGGACAAACATTATATTGGATTGAAACACAAACACCTTTTGTTCCTGTAGTAATTATGATTCTAGATATTCTTTTTTACCACGGAGTTCAACTTTGTAAATTGGTGGAGTTTTTTGGTTGAATGTATTGGCATGTTATGCGTTGGCCATAGATCAAATTCTTCCTTGGAGGGGTATGCTTAAAGAAGGAAGTCCCTCCCTAAGGATCATCGTATTGCATATTTAGTTGCCGATTCTGTTTCGTGATTGCGAAATTCGCTTTTGTTGTTGAATCAATCCAGATCTTGGTTCTGCAGGAGCATGGCTTTCGCAAATTTAGTTGCTGCTACTGTTTCATGGTTGGGCATGCTGCTAATTACATTACTGCCTTTCCCATGTAAAAAGCTGATGAAGGAGATTCATGTTGTCTCTAATACTAGCGAGTAAGACCCGCTCTTCTTTATTTGCTTCTTCAAATTTCAGGTGTTTTCTTACAAGATCAAAGGATATGAAGTCTTGCGATAGACGAGGAAAGTAGTCAAGTTAATCCCATCGATGCGGAACACAAGTATGAAATATTGAAATTAAAATTTAAATTGCTGTGAGATTTCCGCATTTGTGCTATGATGTGTAGAATAGATTATTATTTGAATCGTGTTATAAGAGTTCCAATCTCGGGCATTGTGGAGTAGATATTGCCTGAGTTCTTGGTATGTTTTACTGTGTCTCACTCCCGCCGAAAAGAGATCAAATTAATTTCTTGAAAACCTCTGACGTTAAATTTCTGCATAATGCTTGAATTTGCTAAAAAAAAACTAGAGAGGAATGCTAAACAGAAGAAAATACTTGACATTATCTTCTCTCCATTATTCCCCCCAGGGTGAATTTGGCGAGAGAGAGTGAAAATTTCCGGGGACATATATAGCATTATTCTGTTAGTCTGGAATTGTTGAACCAAAAACTACCGTGGCCTGCTCTTGCCAAAGCAAAGCATAAAAAACTGTAAACTAGTTGTGGTATGGTGATGAACAAGTAAGGCAAATGACCAACAGATTAAAAGCAAACTTTGGTTTGGTGACATCTTCTTCTCTGAACTGAAAGTGTGTTCTGCTTCTGCTTCTGCTTAATTGGAAAACAGCAGCTGGAACCACATCTGTGCAAGATATCACATGTTTACAGAAAACATAGTTTTTAACTCTTCAAGGGCTATTAAGAGGCAATTGCCTTTCTACGGTGGGCAAATGTGGATAGAATATTTTAAATTTAATTTACGAATAAGTATTGCTGTTATGTGAGTTTCAGACATACATATTGAGTTATAATGAACTCAACCGGACAAAATCTGTCAGTATTTCAAAATAAATAAAAATAAAACGATTCCTAAGGCTTTAACTTTGAATGGACCAATCTCTTGTTTTGGGAATTGAAATGGACCTAAAACATTCGGGCATGTTTTGGTTGGCGGGCCTTTTAGTTTTGGAAGGCTGCAATTCAAGATAAAATTTCTGTTGTTTCGCAACCAATATATGTTTAAGTAATTTATTAATTGGTAATAGGAAAATTGTTATAAAATTGAAATTAAATGTTTTTTATTTCTTATCCTCCAATGAGATTTCTTTCATTTTTATTTATGAAACATGTGAAATATAAATTCTTTATATGTACCTTCAATCTTTCGTATTTTAAATAGGAAGACTGCAATAACAATTGTTCGTTACGTTTTTTATCTAGTGGAAACGAACTCATACCTACCCATTTGTGATCTATAAAATAAAATTCTAACATTATTCAAGACTCTTGATTTTTGGGAAGACTCTCTTTACGAGAGTATTGGTAAGAATCTAACCAAATGTACGTGTGATTAAATTTTTGGAGTGTGTTATACCATCATATATCTAAATTTTAGTATATCAATAATTTTTAATATTAAAAAAAGAAAAAAAATTTTAACGAGAACTATTTTCTCGAATCTGTTTTTTTCCTAGAACCGAAAAAAAAAAATTAGCTAAAACAAGCTTTTCATTCAGGAAGCACAGCATTAGCTTTCTTATCTGTCGGCTCTCTATCACATGATGACATTAGTAATTAATTCTTTGTTTTTGGAAAATAAATTTGAAATATTTGTTCTGAAGAGTCACTTTCTGAACAAATTTGAAAACAGTTGCAGAAACTAGTAAAAATCTATATTATATATATATATATATATATATATATTTATGATTCTGGTACTACAAATTCAATCAACATTCCACGGCGGGGTGGGTGGTGGATTTTGATTTCACAGTTAGCAATGTGTCAATTACATTCTTAAATTAATATGCTAAATTTGGCCCAACTTCAATCAATCACAATTCACCACCACTTTTCACTCCATCTACCTTTAATAACTCTTGCTAGCTTGCATTATGTAAGCTCTTAAAATATATTATTTTTATTCGATATTATTTGGCGATAATTTTAGTTGGCTATTTAATTTTAAAATATATTTTATTCTGATATAACAAGTATTTTAACATTATACTATAGTTTAAAAATAAGATAAATATCTTAACAACCTATAAATTCATAACATCTGTTTACAAAAACTTAATTGAAAGAGTTGAATGACTATTATGCCTTTAATATTGTCATATGACACAAAATTACAAAAATGCTCTTAATATATTTTGTCATGTAATTCGTTGAGATATTTGTTATCTTTATAAATTATAATATAGCATTCTAATATTTGTTGTATTACAATGAGATATTGCCCAAAATTGAACAATTATATGAAATTATCTCAAAAAAAATAAAATTTTAAAATAAATTAAAAAAACCTAGTCTTAATTTTCTAATTGGACTCAAAATCTTAATTTTTAACTCCATAATTTTAACAATTTCAGCATCACCAACAATTATGTGCCACATGCAAACATCTCTAGTCGCCTATAATTCGAAGTGACAAAGAAGATTTGGCTAGAGGAGTAAAGGGAATAACATTGGTTAGCAGTAAGTTCGGTGATGATTTCAAAAAAGGCATGAAAAATTAAGTAGTGAATGATTTGAGATTCGAAGAAAGAAGAAGAAAATAGAAGGGAGAGAATACCTTGTGAAGGAGAATGAACAAAGAGAAAGGAGTTAAGCTTTTCTTTTGTATACACGAAATAGGGAAAGTAGATGAGGATAATAGTGAATAGATTTTAAAATAACTCAAGTTTAAATTAAATTGAGATAACAACGTTTGTGTTCCTCTATTGTTTAATTTGTGTCTCTACACTTTTTGAAAAAAGTAAAAAGTGATCTTTTTTTTTTTGTGTTTTATCAAAAAATAATTTTGCCTTCTCATTGTTAAATTTTTTAGATAGACATTATGAATCTATAGTTTGTTAAAATATTTGTCATCTTTATAAAATGTATTGTAGTATGTAAATACTTGTTATATCATAATGAGATATTGGCTAAAATTACGTAATGAGATGAAATTATTTCTTTTTATTTATTAAAAAGATAATTTTGTCCTTTTACCGTTAATTTTTTTTTTTATAAACGTTATAAATCTATAACTTGTTAAGATATTTATAATTTTTTAGACTGTAATGTAGTATCAAAATATTTGTTATATAACAACAAGATATATTTTAAAACTAAGTAGCTAGCCGAAAATATCCCTATTATTTAATGAAATTCAGATGAACATGAAATAGTACTACATTCTACCAATATAAGAAAAAGTCAATTACGTATATATTTATCATTTGTTGTGATCATAAAAAAACCTCACCCTCCCCACCCTTCCCCGACCAACCCCACCCACAACATGTTTGGGTACTACGTATTTTTACCTAACAATAATTTTTAAAAAAAGAAATTTAAATTGGTGGTGCATAAATATTACAAAAAATATTCGAAATGGTCCAGTACCAGTGTATATAAGGTATTGCATTTTGTATATCAATTGGCAGTTTTAGTATCAAGTTCACGTGAAAGGATATTTCAACTTTTTTGTACATTTGAATGCAACTATTACCTGGAATGGTCTAGTAACCTGATTTGTTTTTTTATCAATTTTATATACGTAGTTATATTAGAATTAAGATGACCTAATTTTAAAAATACATTTATTATAAGTCATAAATTTTAACTTTCAATTAAATATTGTTTAATAAATATTTTAATGACTATAATTTTAATAATAGTAGTATCATATGTACCTTTCATTTTATTCTTTAAAACTCATATTCAAATTAAAGCTGACCATTATGATATGTGTATATTAATTTAAATAAAATATATATTAGTAAAGAAGAAGTCACGTTCGTATACAAGCGATAGTTGCTTTAATTATTAAAATTTTTTGGGATTTTATAAAAAATTTGGAGTTCAAATCTTATTCATATTAAAATTTTAAAAAAAATTGATGTGAATATGATCATATTTAACATTAAATGTAATTGTTTATTTATTATAATTTTATTAAATAAATATATAATTATTATGTTAGTCGACATCTTTATATTTTTATAGCAGAATGATCAACAATATCGTATTTTTATACATATATTTATGCTTATTTATAAATTATTGAATTTATATACTTCCAACAATTAAGATTGAATTTGGCACATATATTAATTATGGTGTATTAACTACATGTATTAAATTTAATATTAACCATTGAAATTGTATAAATCTAACGATTTATAAATAATATAAACATATATATAAAAAAATAAAGCTGTCAATTCTTCTCCATCTTTGTGTATATATATAATTTGAAAGGCATCTTTGTACATATTGACTAAAAAAAAATGAAAATGCTGGAAAAAAAAAATCAAAATATTGACATTTATATATAATATGTTTCTTTTTCTCGATGAAATTTATGTGCTTAAATTCAAAAATTGACCCACTTGCCACGAGTATGTGTAGCAAGAAAGTGGCAACATTGGCAATGAAAACAAACGCAGGAAAGGCAAAGAGGATTGGATGAAATTCATGTAGCTCTAATTGGAGATTCCAAAGTAAAAGATAAGGAGAATCGTAGAGAGAGAGAGAGAGAGAGAGAGAGAGAGAGAGAGAGAGAGAGAGAGAGAGAGAGAGAGAGAGAGAGAGAGAGAGAGAGAGAGAACTCCAAGCAATAACCACAAAATCAGGCATAAGATGCAAAGCACACTTGGCACTTTATGCCCACCTATATACTACTACCTTTTTGACGAATCAATTTTATACGAGAGGTGGAACATGAAAACTTCAAGTCCCAACTCATGGGTTTAACAAATTGAAAATATAAAAAAAATTGATGAATTTGCCACAAGTTGGAATTGAAGAAGCAAATACAACACGTGATGAGAATCAACAATTTTGTCTTGTGCATGAAGAACAACCAGTTTACTTCAAAGTATATTTCTTCTTTCTCGCGTTTATGATTGACCAAGCACAGCGGTTATAATGGAAAGCGTGAGGACCAAATGTTATAAAAGTAAAGTTGATGGGACAAAATTTTAAATTTATTTTTAAATCTAGTGTTAAAATGATTACTTTTTAAAGTCATACGGCCAACATAAAAATAATTTGTCTTGCAGGTCTAACTTGTAAATATTTTGTATATAACTCAGAAAAGTTTTATTAAAAAGACGATACAGTGTAACACATTAATCCTAAATATCTAAAGAGACACGTCGAGTAAAATAATAATAAGAATGTGTGGTGAAACAAACAAGTCTATGATAAATATGAATAATTTTTTTAGACTACTAAAGATAATAGTTATAATATTTTTGCACCAATTGTACCTATAAATAAGTTCGTGTAATTATTTATATTATTTTATATTTAAATAAAATAATTAATTTTTAATAATGTTTGACTCTTATTCCAACTCTCTCTTATTTTTTTTACATTCTTTTTCAACCAAATATCAATTAAACTTGAGAAAATTTATAAATCTTTACTAATCAATATCATATACATTACTTACTAGTTTTTATCTTATATTTTACATAAAATATTTCACGTGTCATGTTAAATATTGACACAAATTCGACCCAATGTATTTTAAATTTTCAATTATTCATTTGCTTTTATGACTTATTCCTATGTCATAAAAATTCCACATCATATTCAAAGAAAACTAGAAAGATTTATGAGCTATACATACTCTATACCTTATATATTGCATTAAAATAGAGATATACTATTCTTAGCAATTAAAGTTAAATTTTGTTAATAATTTTAGGGCATATGACAATGTTTCAGTCATGATACTATGAACGAGTTCTTTTTTTTTTTTTGGGTAAAATTTGTTAAACCGTAAAATTTTAAAAGAGTAGTTTTCAAGAGCTTATAGTCCCTCATAATTATTTATTTTTATTTTTTTCATAATTATTTAATGATGATTTTCGTATTATACATAACGCTTTTCTATTTACTTTTGTTTGTCAAAGAAGATAATTATGTTTGTTTTGGATATGTTTAACATTATAATTATGTTTGTTTTGAATATGTTTAAAATTATTTTATCTTCATTTCATTTTAAAAAAAATAATTATTTAGTATTTAGTAGACACTCACTTTTATATAACAATTTATAATTATAATTTATTTATTTATTCATGGCTAACAAAATTTTATATTCTCTTATAAATAAATATATAAAAGTAATACCATTTAAATCTCAAACACATCTTTACTATATATTTTTGAACCGGTGAAAGATTTAAAAGTCTCTAATGTTTGTCTATTAGGTTGATTAATCTCAAATATTTTAAAAATATTCATTAAAATTTTAATTTATCAAAAAACAATGATTATATCCCTATACAATAATCGTTATTCATAAAAAAATAACTATTAAACATTTAAAATTTGACGAAATACAATATATATATATAATACATTAAAAAAATAAATAATAAAATTATTTTATAGCACATAATATACTAACAAAAATAATATTTTATTTTTTATTTTACATATATATAGGGGCGGATCGATAACCACATATTTTTATAGTATTATTCAAACAGTTAAATTTACGTATCGTCAATAATTGAGATTAAATCTACCATATATATTAATTATAGTACATTATGTCAGATTTAATATCAACTATTTGAGATGTCAAGAGTTTAAATTCAATAATTAACAATTAATGTAAAAATATGTATAAAAGGACAAATCAGTAGCCTCATATTTGTACATATATTTTTACATTATTTTATGGACAATTTGTATTTAAAAATATTTAACGATTAAAATTAAATTTAACATATATATTAACTATCACACATTAATTAGACATTGATTACTAGTGTTTAGTTTAATCTCAATATCACCCGTTTGATCCTTACAGTCCGATTGTCTTATACTATTTTATTTATATATTATAATATATGTTGCGGAAGAGTTACTTGAGGTCAATTTAAGACTTCAAGAGTTACTGTCACTTTCCCTGAGGGATTGAAAGTATAAGGCCTTCATAAGCTAGTGATATGAGCCCAAGGGCCTTGATCACAGGGTCAGGCCAGTTTACTATAATGAAAGCTCAGGTCAGGAAGATCATTATTTTAGAGAAAGGTAGAAAGCAGATATGGAAGCAATTAACGAGAAAATCATAGGAATAACGATCCATTATCCCACTATTCCAAAAACTCGCATAATTGTTTTCAACTGGCAATTATAGTTTTGGATTCCTACTAAAAAAAGACCAACCGATGGAGACAAGTATTAATTTGTAATATAAGTTAAAATTTTGTTAAAATGTTGTCTAATTAATTTTTAAACTTAAAATTTTGTACAGAAACCGATTTTCCTATGATTTTCCTTGTGTTTTACTTGTAATCAGTATTTATCTCCTACTAATGCATTCACTTTTCCTCTTTGTTGTTGTTGGTTGTAAGAACTTAACATATTTCAATCTTCCAGTTATTGCTGTAGAAAATGGTCTCTACATGCTTGGAAAATTTTGGAAGATCTAACCGATCAAATTGACCTTGTCTTAACTGAGGTCGTCATGCCTTGTTTATCAGGCATTGGCCTTTTATGCAGGATTATGAGCCACAAAACTTGCAAGAATATTCCAGTTATTAGTAAGTATATTTCTACGACTTTTCCTTCTGTTCAAAATTTATGCAAGATTTTGTGTGCAGTGATGCCGTCTCATGATTCTATGAGTATAGTCTTTTAAGTGTTTGTCCAAAGGTGCAGTTTACTTTTTAGTGAAGCGTATACGAAAGAAAGAATGAGCTTCAAAATCTTTGGCAGCATGTTTGGAGGAAATGCCACAGCGTGAGTTGCTATTGTTATCCCACTTTATGTATGAAACTGTATTATGGACCAGTTTTGGTCTTAACTTCAGGTCTGTTCTTATATATACATTCTTGTAAATTCTTGAGCCATCCAAAACAAAGAAAAAGACAATTCATTTTCGCTTGGGTTGATGCTTCAGGCGATATTTCGACTATTTTTATTTTGGATCATTGGAGGCGTTCTTTATTTTTTAAATGTTTTCATTTTTTTTTTTTATTGTTATATCATTGATATAGGAGCACTGAAAACTGCAAAAAACTTTGATCCTTTTTTGTATTCACTATTTGTCCTTTCATTAGTCTAGTGGTAGTGGAAGCGGAAGTGGTATAATGACTCAAAAATCTACCAAGTCAAAAGGTGCTGAAGAGTTAGATGACAACTCTGGCAGCAATGACGAGGATGATATAGGAAGCATTGGTTTGAATATATGGGATATGGGATGGAAGTGACAATGGAAGTGGCACCCAGGCATTACACGTTTTTGTGAGCTTAAGTTGTTCTTTTGATATTTCCTTATGTATTTTAAAACTATGCTTACGCTTTAGCTTTGTTTTATTTTACTGCTTTGCTTATTTGGTCCCTGTCTTCTCATTGCTTTGAATAGTAATTATATGGTCGCTTGCCAATTCTGATTCAATAAATTGAAGTAATCTTTGAATTTCTTTATTCTTGGCTACAGCCTACACTCTTATCTATCGCTGTACCTTTATATTGTTGACCAGAACAATTAAATAGGAATTGAACTGTTTATTTACTTGCTTGTTCGGTTCATTTCCCTTAAATTTGTGCAACTTTCTCTTTTGGTGACATATCTTGCCCTTGGCAGTATATTAAAGAATTCATATGATGTAGAATTAAGAACTTAAGGCTTAATATATTTTAGAAAGTATATTGTTTTTATGAGTTTAGGCATGATTTAGATTTGGTTCTCTCATTTGAATATGATTTGAGTTGCCTGTTTGAAGTAGATTTATATGGCGACCATAATTTTATAGATCTATTTGTATTTTCATTAGCAGTTTTCAAAGTTGATTTTAATTTAAAATAAAAAGAAATACTAATCTTTATTATCTTCTCTTTTCTTTCCTTTTGTCCTGTCCTCTTTGTTTTTTTCACTTTCCTCAATAATGCCTGTCATTTTCACTCTTCTTTCTTATCCAAGTCAATTGCTAGCAAACGTTTGTTGTTTTATTAAAAATGTTAAAAAAAAATAAAATTATATTAATCTATTTTGAACCTTAAACTAAGTACATAGAGATGTTTTTATTTAGGTTAAAATAATACGGTAATATGAACTGGAAATCCTAATAAGCTTAGAAATCTTTAACAAATTAAGAAAAGATTAGTAATACTTAAAATAGAAATATACTTAATAAAATTAAACCTAGTTAAATTAAATAAGTCTAATATCAATTCTAAAAAAATAAAAGAAAAGAAAATTGTATTAAGTCTTTCTTAATGTTAAACTAATTATATGGACATGCTTTTATATGGATTAAAATAATAAAATAGCATGAATTAGAATCCCAAATTAGAAAAAGACTAATACTACTGCTAGAAATATACTTAATAAAAGTAAATCCAGTGAATCTAAATAAGTTTAATTTTAATTTCTAACAATTTTCACTTTCTTTTCTCTTCCTCTCTTCATTTCTCTCTTTCCTTTCCTAAATCAATTGGTAACAAGACTTTCTTGTTTTACATCACTTGTCACAAAGATTTAGCCCAAACAAAGATATATTAAACCCAAAAAGAGATGAGAGATAGAAACAAGTACAAACATAGACCAAGACAAATAAAAATGCAATTGTGTGAGGAAATTTAAATGCAAGATCTCTTGCTACAAATTGGCATCGATATTTTGTTAATTTATCAACTCACCCAAAAGCTTAATATGAACGCTACCTTAAAAATGCCTATTTAAATTTAAGATAAAGCAAACATGTAATTTAGATTCGGATAGTTTTATTTAGATTTCATGCCTATTCAAATTTAAGATAAAAAAAATGAACCTACCTTAGAAATGCCAAAAGCATTGACTTGCCATTTCCTAATCCACCGTTTTATGCCATCACCATTGCCATGATGCATGGAATATTGTCACTCTCATCATTCAAAAAAATTGCTACAATTTTTCAAAAGGGAAAAAGATTATGCATTGGTTGTGGGCATTTAAGCAAAGAGCAAAAGAAAAACTAAGAACTTGCAGAATGGATTGAATCACAAACGGATTGATGATTAAGCTTCCAGAATTATATGTCTCAGTTTGTGGTTATGTTCTTATGTATGGATCCAAAGAGTTCAATCTTTAAAGGATAGTCGACTTCTTCCTTGAATATTGTTAATTATGATTTTGGTTGAAGTATTTTCCCATTGGATTTCTTGGATTTTCTTGTCCAGGATTTCAGCAAATGAGTGTGTTATTGAAAGAGAGATAAAGCTCGTATGATCTTAAGCCTATGATTGCTAATGGGTTACTTCAAATTATAACCTAAGTTAGATTTTCTTTGGTAGCTTCAATATGCTAAGGATGCCAATTGCTACAAAGATTGCTTGCTTAGCATTTAAAGAAAAGCTTTCATTTATAGCGCAAAATCGATCCTATGAAATTCAATTTTGAATTTTGAAGTTGAAAAAATAATTTTAAGTGATACAAAACTGCAAGAAAACTAGCTATGCATGGACTTCTTATTATTATTGTGATTGTTGTGCAGTTGAATGGTTGTTGATGGTAATTATTGGAATTACGATCTTAAAGGATAAGAGTAATTAAGACGTTAAACTTTTCATAAAAAATTTTCTTATAGGGAAAATCATTGACGAAAAGGTAAACTATCTCTGTATATATTTTAGCTAAACTTCAAGGAAGGTCTCCAAAACTTTACTCATACTTAAGGACATGTGATAATGGAGGCTTTAACAAGGAAAATCTTTAAATTAAACCTGACAATTTACCTGAGACTAGTAGATGCCAATAAAATTTTCTCTAAATAATGTATTTGATTTTCTCGAACAGTGCCGGTCCGCATCAGGGACTCTCGTGCAAGCCGTGCAACGTTCCCAGGCAGTTCCTCTGCCGCAAGAGCGCTCGATCAGTGAGCTATTACGCACTCTTTCAAGGGTGGCTGCTTCTAGGCAAACCTCCTGGCTGTCTCTGCACCCCTACCTCCTTTATCACCGAGCGGTCATTTAGGGGCCTTGTTGAGGAATAGAGTAGGGCGTTAGGAGGAATTGGACAAAGCAAATGCCTTTTTGCTCACATGGGATTGATGCCCAGACTATGCAAGGATCTATCCAAGGGCTTATCAACCTGAGAGCCAAGAAGAAGCTGCTCCAGATCAAAGCAAGGATCTTTTATAAATTATCATAGGTTGCTACTTATCTCTGTTGTACTTTTGGATTAGATCCATTGAAGTGTAAATTTATCTAGTTCTCGTCATACAAATCTTATCAAGCTAATTAAAAGCATGCTTTACAATAATGTCTCTTTAGACTTAGCCACGTGAATACAAGAACTAACATTGTTGTTTTTCTCAAGTCTTCTATTTGAAAAGCAAAGAGAAGTAAAACCGTAAGGACCATACACCCTCAATATCATTGCTAGTAAATACTTTTAAAACTTAAATAGCAATTATTTTATGTTGTTTTCACCTTGTCTTGTTAAATGGTTATACATTGCCCTTATCTTATATGCGTTAGCTATACTTAAGTGAACCTATTAAACCACAGCTTTAGATTACTTGTTTTTGTAAATTGATTTCCTAAACATACATACTTAAAAGAAATCCCGAAACAACATTCAAGAGATTAATCCATGTATACTCTCTCAAAGATCATCATGTAGGACAGAGTTTTAATATTAAAAAAGTAGTCACTAATTACCCACAACAACCAATTTAGTAAGACATCATTAGAAATGAAACTTATGAAAATGTCTAAAAATAGTCAACACCCATACTTGTATCACTCAATGTCACTACACAAATTAAGAACATACTTTTTTCTTCTTTTCCGGAACTATAAGCATACTTTCTTTGACACAATTATTATATTCAGTCTTTTGTCATGGCCATTTCAATATTGAAGACATTTTTTCAAGGAAGATTTTCAAATTTAGCCCAAAAATTGGGCCAATTTTTGAGCCAACCTCAAAATTTGCTTTTAATACTATTAAAAAAAAAAAGAAATTTGGATGCTTTTGCCCTCACTTAAAAAAATACTATGCACAAGGTTTTGACCGCAGTATTATTTCGATTAAAACTCACGTTAAATTGGAATTACACTATAGTGAAGACTCACTCTTGATTGCAATGCTCTATCGATCCAAATTAAGAACTAAGGTTTTGGTGTTTTTTGGCTATGAAGATAAATAGATTTAGAAGTGAGTTTTTTTTTCCCATACATACATGTGTGTGTATATATATATATATATATATATCAGAAGCAAAATTTAAATTTGGCTAAATACGAAAATGGCCCAATTTTTTGGCTAAATTCCAAAATTTCCTTTTTTCAAAGTCTATTATGTGTTAGATGTTTACTTCAGTGAAACTTAAAAAATTATATGCCTTCTAACTCTACAAGCAATTACCATATTATGTCCATGATCAACAAGAATAGCAATTTGTCCTCAAAGGGATAATCTAGTTGATTTGATATTTCATGTAGCAAGAAATGAAGGAATCAATTCCCCACACCCGAACGTTGGATGGAGAATTTTTTTTATTTCTATTTTTGCGTGGAGTAAGGTAGGATTAGGTGTCTAGTAACCTAAAGAAAAAAGGATAGTTTTTTTTTTTATTATATCTTACAAACATCAAGTGCTCTAGTGTCGAATATCTTATGAGAATAGTATTAACTACTTGGTTAAACTAATCAACCACCGCTTAGAGGCTACTTCATTGTAATTTTATTTTGTTTTTATTTGGAAGATACAATTATAAAGAAATGCATTTGATATTCTATTCATAAGCACTCATCCTTTAACAACATTCGTTAATGCAACTCAAATGACCAACGATACAAATGGTCTTGGAGTAATCAATATAAAATAAAAGAGTATATAGTCATCAATTGAGTCTTTAACCACTTCAAGTAGAGCATTAAGAATCCTTTGTATGTTTCTGGTGACATAATTAGACATTAACTCTCTTTCAAATTCTTCCCTAATAATTACATGCAAATTACTTTAAGTGTTCTTTGAACTTTGTGGTATTGAATTTTTTACTGAATAAGTTTGCAACTTGACTATCTATTTTGATTGGTTTCATATCTATTTCTTCCTAGAGTAGCCACCTTTTAGATGATCGGTTCTTGCTTCATGGTCACAATTCATTAATGTACAGATTTCATAATGAATCAGCCATATGCTTTCCTAAGTCATATTAGTTGTTCCCTGCGTTTTTTGTATTTTTCATTGCTAGTTACACCAAGATATTGCTCTATAGTCAATACTAAAGACATCTTATTTTGATTGGTTTCCTAAGACATCTTATCATTGACCAAAGTACATCATGATTTTCTATGTAATTAGTATATCATGATGGCCAACCAACTTATACTCTCAAGACATAGAAATAAACATGTACCTTTAAACATACTATTCTTCAACTGCATATGTGATATCTTAGGTTGTGCTAGCATTATTTAGAGTGTGATTTTTGTTAGGTGTTGATGAATTATCTTGCCCCTTAAATCTTTGCCCTTGTTGTACACGACTTGACCTTAGCATCTGTTGATGGTTGTATTGGCTATGGTTTAGAATCTTGGACTTTTGTATCCTTCGTTTTCTTTTTGTTGAAATAACCGAACACAAGCTTTTATTTGTACAATTAACTTCTAATGCAAGAAGCTCTTATTCAAATGCAAACTAGCGCATTTTCAATCATCTCATATTATGATTAATTACACAACAGTAATACTAAATTTCTTATTTCAATTTTAAAGAAAAATTCAAGTCCGCGAATGCTTGCTTCAACCCATAAAGCGTTACCTTAACTAGTGCTGTATGATTCTAACATATTACCTCATATGTTAAAAAATGGCCAAAAATGCTTCGAGCGGTCAATCAAAACATTTATGTCTCACATACTCGTGTTTGTGCTTGTGTGTATGGGTTCTGTGTCCGGGAACAAACAGGTTAATGTATCAATTAATTTGTAGAGGCATTTGTAACAGAAAACCTTTTAATCCAATAACAATGCAAATGTGAGAACCTAGATGCATCGTAACATTCTGCTTTTGCAGAGCTCATGGATGAAGAGGGCAGTAGAAGTTGAGAGCCCCAATGCAATGGCACGATGGGAACAGTTAGCTGACCCTCCTGATAGCACTTGTGCACAGGTTATTCATTCAAGACCTGAAGCATTTGGAAACAACTGGGTGCCTATGCCCGCGAGGGAGGAGTGTGAAGGGCAGGATGACGAACTTGGTATGCATCTCTCTGGGTGATTGATTCACTCTGACATATCTCATATCATCCTCTGTTTTTGTCTTTGATTGAGATTATGGTAAATTCCAATATTTAGAAAATGTTGAGATGGGAAAAGACCTGGAGATAGGAGTACCCAGAATTCCAAATTTGCGGTTTGAACTGCCAATCGAAAATGGACCCAACACTGTAGCAGGCGGTAACAAAGAGAAATTTTCTAAATTAATTCTAAGAAAGATGCTGAGCAAGTAGAGAGTAAATAACTGGAGCCCAGCAGTCTGAAGCCCAAGGCTGATTTGAGAAACCAAGCTGTTGATCCAGTGGGGGTCATCACTAATAGTACTGATTCTCCGATTCAGAGTGTAGTTCTCAACATCCCAAATGGTCTCTTCAAGGTCTCTGGCAAGAAAGAAAAGCTCATCTATCACAACAATGAGATAACTCCTCTTGAGCTTAGTTTGAAGAGGATGAGAGAGACTGGAGATACTGGGACTAGTCTCAATGACCGAAATTGTTTGAGGCATTCAGACCAGCATTCAGCCTTTCCAAGGTACAAAGAAATTCTGAATTCGAATAATATCTATCTTCATCCCATAGAACCTCCAAATTTAACAGTTGAATTTTCATATCTTTGCAGATATTATTCTGCCTCAACTGCTAATCAGGCTCCCACAGGGACCCTAGGTAGCTGTTCTCCACTTGATAGTAGTTCAGAGGCTCCAAAAACGGAATCCTTACAAAACTTTCAACCTACCCCAAATAGCACTCCTCCTAGTCAGCGTTCCAACAGCAGTAGCAATAACAGTGATATGGTTTTCACTACTAATCGTGCTTTTACCGAACCAACAGTTTTCAATGACAAGCCAGAACCCAAATCTACTACCAATGTCTCCATCCATCTGCTGGCCTCCAACCAGGACAGCCGACAATAAAAGGTAAGGCTGATTCTGCATAAGCCAACACCATTTTGTCCCAGGTGAGGGGCATGAACCAGCAAATCCAAATGCAGCACCATCATCACCACCATGTCCATAATATGCCACAGCAGCAACTAGCCAAGAATGATGATTTATTGTTGAAAAACATGAAAGCAACAGCTCCCCAGTGTGGTTCATCCAATGTATTGAGTACATCCATTGAGAGCAATACTGGTAACAACAGTTTCAATGGAAGCACCTCAGGAAGTAACCACAGAAGCAATGGGCAGAATGGGAGCACAACTGCTTTAAATGTTGGAGGAGCAAACATTGAAAGTGACAATGAGGTAGCCATGAAAGGCGGACCTTCTGGAACTATTGTATACGGGAGCGGAAGTGGAGTTGACAAAACCTGTTTTGCACAAAGACAGGCTGCTCTGCGCAAATTTCACCAGAAGAGGAAAGAGAGACGCTTTGAAAACAAGGTAACTAGAATCTTAATTTTAAGATTGGGAACTACGAAATCATGACTTAGATTTACCGTAGATGTTACAATTAACTCTTAGCTAGGAGAAACATCTCATTTGGAACTTTCAGTAAGTTAAGAGAACATGACAGCCAATCAAATGTGTGTGTGCTTCAATTTACATGAATGTGTACATAGACATCGGTCGCACTGGTGAGATAGACGATTTATCCTCTTCAACTGTTTCACCTTTGCAAAACATTGCAGTTCCACAGGTACAATCAAGTTGATTTGATCTTTTGCTTTTGCATTATGTAACTGACATTTTTACTGACAATTTTTATGAGAAATGGACAGAAACATTTTTTATCATCTACTACTACTACTACTACTACAACACAGAAGCGGACCTTTAATAGGTAGCCTTCTCTAATAAAACTCTGCAATTTGGTGTGGTACTGTTATTCTGGAACCATTCATCATAAGTGGATGCTTCAAAGACTCTTTTTCATCTCTTCACCTCTTCTTATGATGTTCTTTCTGCATGATTTTTGTTGCATTTTTGTACTGATTCTTTTTTCTCTTTCTCTAGATTGGTTTTCGAGGTCATTTTTTTTACGCAGATATTGAACTAGTGCTCAATTCTTATTTAACATGCTGATGAAATCAGCAGTATTGAGCATTTGGCCAAGCTTTTTCATACAGAAAAAGCTCTTCTATATTGAAACTGAAGGATGGAGGATGAACTGTCCTTGAGAAACAATTACAGTGGTACTGTCACACTGTACTTTGTCATTGCTGCCGGTCTTATTTAAGTGTGGCATAAGACTTGCCAAATCTGCAATTACTATTCAGCAACAGAGAAAATACTCTGATCACTGGATAATTATATTGTACTGTTAATCATGTTCTCCCAACAAAAGGAGGAATCTTCTACGACCATAGATGAAAAATGAATTCATCAATCAATGGATATTCTACCAGTCCACAAAATATGGTGAACATTAGAATTTTTATTTAGTTGGAAGAGGCATTCAAGAAGAAAGCCCTTGAACAAAATGATTCAATTATACATTTACAACACGATATGTTATCTAACAAGCAACAAAGGATAAAGCACTTGAACAAACAAGTGTTAAGTAGAATTTCCATGCGAATGCTATAAGAAAATCAAAACAAGTTCTCACTTTTGAGAGAGAGAGAGAGAGGAGAGTACCTTCAGGCCTTGGCTTTGTGATGGCAAATGATCGTCAGTGGCTCCAAAATGAGAACGGGGAAAATGGATGAAAACAGAAAAACAAAGGATGAACAAGTTTATGTTACTTTTGAAAAATGGCTTACCTTTTGGATCAATATGGAAAGGCAGTTCCACGTGCATATTACAAAAGCTTGCTTTAGTTTCCGGATTTATAACCTAATTTGTATGAGACATGATAATAATTATTAACAACGTGCACAAGCGAAGCAAAAACTAATCCGAGCCACACAGCCTAGACAAAATTGATAACAACGAGAATTGGTCAGGTGGTCAACTTGTACAATAAGCCCGAGGGACAAGCTTAACGCGGGTCAAATAATAATGAATTAGCCCACATAGGCATCAGTCTAATGACGTGGCAAAACTTCGGCCTCCGCTTTATGACATGGCAGAATTTGTTAGCTGCCCTGATGTCGCGTAATTTTTACGAGCCCTTCTCAATGCAACAGTATATGGATATCCTTACAGTTCGGTCCTATGCTTTATCCAAATAATGCGGGTCATGCCAACAGCAACCAAAAGACCAAAATAGTTGCTTTCCACGTGGCAATGCAGAGTGCATTTCCAACGCATAGAATGATGCCATTTAATTCATCCAATGAACCAGCTTCACATATTGAATCTTGAGGATGCTTGCTGCATCTTAAGATTCTCAGGTGTAGCCACTTGATTCAAAGCAACAATCCGAAAATACATGAGTTTGCAATTCTGTTGACCAAACATGAGGGATAAAAAGACTGACCACCTAGTAAAAAGTATCAAAACGCAAATCTCACCTGCACGCAGACAACAAGAAAGAATCTTTCAAAAGAAAATCTATGGAGGTTGATAAGAATATGCAATGTTCAAACAAATGCTTGTTTTTCGTTCCAGCAAACAAAAGCTAATTTGATTTGAGTTGAAGGCAACACAATCCAGCACTTCATAATGTCTCCAGACCCCAAAAATCTTTGATCTGGGTGCAGCAATCTTCAAAGCAAATCTCTTCTCTCTTCCATAACCATCAATAAAAGTCACAAGCGTTTTTCTCCTCACATTCACATCCAGCCACATAGTAACCATGAACTATTCATTCCTGCAAACGGTAACTATATATCTATGTACGGATCTGGTCCTCAGACTTGACTTCCAGAATAGAAATATTCAACATTGTTTTCCTTGATTGAAGTGAAAACTCTGTATCTTGTTCCCTAAGCTCCCAAGCCTATGAGAAGTTCCCTCGTTCAAAACTGTCAACTGCAAGAAAGAAATATTTTGGAAATCAAGGAAAACATACAGATGACAAAAATAAAATCTTAGTTGAGCAAAAGTATTTGCCTTCTCAAACTCCTCATACCATAGCAGCATGTGTACAGAAAATTTAAGATAAGTAACATTGCATTTCCTGCACATTGTTCTAAAAGAGCTTAAAAATGTGACAACCACAGTAGCTGAAAGCATTTTGGCCTGTTGTCAATCCAATGATTCACATGAGGTAAGTAATAGAATCATGCTTATTATTATACCGAGGTTTCGCTAAACTTAAAATGCTAGTGTTCCATTACCAGGGAAGTCAACACCATGCGTAAACCACAGCCCATCCACATATTAGAGAGATATGTAATGAACATGCAAAACAAATATTAGCAACCGTAGGGATTAATTTCTATGAATTTTTCTGTGCAACCCTTCTACTCAGGCTATGTGACAAAGGCAATACACACAGTTATGGAAGAGCAAATATGCAAAGATAATAAAAATCCTAATTGATTCTCAATTCAAATCACATAAAAGTGCAATGATAGATTGACATTACTGCTTAAACTTTTGTTAGTATCTAAAATCAGCATAGCATTGCCACTCTTGGAATCATAGAATTATGGATGCAGAGACAAAGGAACTGATAAAGGTTCATTTTCACAGGCTACATCAAGTTTCTTATCATGAAATCATTCGTCTCAGAACTCTTGGTTTAGAAACAAATTCAAATTAAGAACAATGTTGAGTGAGAGTAATAAATACAGCTATACCTGTCCATGCACATCAGCTGCCAAACCAGTACCCAAAGGTTCAGCCTTAATCAATATGTCTGCAAGATACTCCATCTGTAATATAAAAGTAGACCCCTCCATGCTTGAACAGATATCCTCATGATTAAGTGTGACTTATGTACAATCCTGGGACAGAAATCAAATAAGAATAGACCAAGAAGTAGCTTCAATTGAACAAAAGGAGAGGGACCATGGACATCGTTAGGAGAAAAGAGGAAACACTGCAGCTTTGTCTTACAAATTCTGATGTTAAAGCATGACAGTAATGCAGGAAGTCTAGGACATAATCAGAAGCACCATTTGCAGCCACCTTCATAAGAGGAACATCATCTATCGTAATAGTAACATAGTTCTTCTTATCTCCAGGTAAGCCACTTAAATTTTTTTGTATTTTCTCATACAATGAAATAAAAGTGCCTTCACCGGTTTTCACTTGATCTCCATCTAGCAATGTATCAAAATCAAAAGGGTTCAGTGTCATCACTTCAAGAATATTAATCTTTCTTCTAAGTCCTATAATAGCTCAATAAACTTTCAGTTTGCAGAGCACTAAATATATTTTCAACAAAAATAACATTCTAAAATACACGCTTGAAATAGTAGGTCAAAAATCCAAAGAAAATGTAATTCAAATGGTTACCGACTATCTTAATAATTACAACATAATTATTCTACCAACAAGAATGCTGTCTTATTCATATTACAATTGGTCTACGAAATATAAATGCTAACCATTAACTCCGTTCATTGAAATTTTACCAAACATATTTATTGGGGTTGAGAAGGTACCTGATTTTCTCACCTGGACCCCGCAGCATAAGCATGTCGAAGAAAATGAATCGTTTATTATCCCTCTGTGTTACTAAGTTGCACCCCTGTTACAACACCATAACTAGATAACATAAACAGCATAAGAAAATGAGAACCAAAAAATTAATAATTTCAGACTGAAAATGTACTTAACTAAAACATAGAATGCGATGACAGAGAGAGTACGAGTTTACGCAGGATCCGATCGTAGTGAGAGAATGAGTAAGCGAAGGCGACGAAGATGATAACATTAGATGAATTTGGAGCGAGGGAGCGTTTTACGAGTAGGTGAAGCGCGAAGGAGCCGCTTGTCTCGACGCAGTCGTCGATCACCAGAACTCGGCCGCGGAGAGACCATGGCTCGCTCTGCTGGTCGAACCCTAGAGCTCTATGAAGAAGATTCAAAATAAGAGAAATCGCTCTGCGAATTCACTGTGGATTAGGCTTTAGGGTTTTGCATTTGGGAATTATTAACGGATACACTTGGACACCCTGAAATATTATTTTAGGAGTTTCACTCTCGGTTAAAATAATAATATCAACTTTTATGGGTCATTTAGTATTTCAGCATAATTTAAATTTGGGGACCTATTTGATAATAATAGAAACATTATGCCCTTAATTGTGAACAAGAAAAAAAAAACCAGGGAACCGGACGTTATGATCCTTGCATACAATTTTGGATGTCTAGTCGTTTGTCAAAATAAGGCATCAGCGACATAAGTGTATATCTATAATTTAAAAACGACAAGTCCTTGGTTTTGGCGATAGGTGCCTATGTAATGTCTTCGTAATTTGAAAGGTACAACCGACAATGCATTTAAATTTATAAATCGAAGGTGATGGACGATGGACTTTCACGTTCTATTTATTCTATTCAATCAGGCATATTATTTCCTTATTTGTAAAAAACATGAAAATTATGGGACCTAATTGTTATCACCCATCTTGGTTGAGAATTCAGGTCGAGAACTCTCGATTGGAAAGTTTTCGACAAATTGAGAACTCGACCTGGATGAATGACGATGGTATGGAAAATGAACTTTTGGGCATTTGGGACAAGTGTTTTGGTTAGTGTTTGTGCCCACAGCTGTTCGTCTTTTTTAAAATTTAAATAAAACAGTTACGAAAATAAATAATTAATTAATTAGATAAATAAATAAAGATATCTAAAATTGTTGGATAATAGAGTCGCAGCCATTTGGCACCAGCTGGCACTTTCACCATCATTTTGTCTTTAAACTGCTTTCAATTCATCACATCATGATCATCAAAATTATAACAACCATTCAAAACGTTTAGGGATTTTTCATATATAAAAATGTAATCCACTTTTGTAGAAGAATTATTTCACCATGACAAAACATTCGGAGAAAATAAATTGCGTAAAAGTTTCAATTGTATTAGTAGTAAATATAATAATAAGAGGTGTTCAAAATTTATATACATAATAACACCACACTCTTTATTTTAATTAAGGTGAATTAGATGGTAAAATAAAATAATAAATGATTTTAAGAAATTTAAAAAAATTTATCATTAAATCAATGAGATATATAATTTTGTTTAATTAATATAAAGTGCTTGATTAGGAGCTCCTAAACCTTTTAAAAATAAAGTTATTAGTGAACTACTCGGTTACCCTCATCATCAAGTCTTTAATATTATTAATTAAGTCAAAGATTTTACAAATATAGTAGGTTAATAAGGGACCCACACAATAGAGGGGTGCACCGCTCTTTGGTGTAGCCGCTAAGTACCCTAGATTCTCTCAGTTCTCAAGCCGAGAATTTGAAAATGGGCTATAAGACGATAAACTACGGCTTTTATGATAATAATATTATAATAATAATAATACAATGAAATTTAATTAATTCATTTTAATCCCTTAAAATACGGCTTGACGAAAATGGCTCTTTCAAAGCCTCGGTTTTACCGCGCAAAAGCGCAGCCAAAATACGATCTTTATCAAATTCTAAATTATTATTATTTTTGAAAAACCAATTTTTTAAATTCAAATTAAAGGTAAAATAAATTAATTAATTTATATTTAAAATTCATCATTGAATATTACAATGAATGTTGAGTAAGTTCTATTTAATTCTAAACATTTTACATCATTTATAAATATTTAGTTTTCTTAAATTTTTATAAGTTGGTTTTAACGGAAATAATTTGCGCTAAATTTATTTTTTAAAAAAAAAATTATATATTTGGGCACCTCTCGCACGGCCTCATGGTAAATGCAAAATTAAAAGACAATTTTAGCCTCCAAGTTTTTGAGAGAAGTCCTGGATTGATAAGGGTACTATAGTCTTTTTTGTGGGGAGTGATGCGGTGCACGAGCAGTAATAGCCGTCCAAACAATTTTGATGCTTGGTTTGTAATAAAGGAATTTCAGCAGCCAAAACAGGAATTTGTCTTTTTGGTATTATATTTTATATATTCATGTTTTTCCCCAATAACATGAGATATTATGAAATTTCACATGTATTACATGAAAATGTGTATCTAACCCTGCCTATTTACAAGGATTCCTTAACCATCCACTACTAATAAGCAACTAAAAAATGAATCATATTTTATATGATAAAAAATGTTTATTAGATATGAAAAAGTCATCTCTTATTATAAAATTTATTAATAAGTTATCAATATCAATAAAACTAAACAAAGGAATATAAATTATAGTGTTAAGTGCCTATTTGATTAATTAATGAGGTACAAATTTTTTTATTTTTTTATTTTTACAATAATAGGAGGACAAAAAAAAAACTTTGATGATATCTGTTATTGTGGATGAGTTGTGCATTTATTAAGTAAATAATAAGTGTGAGGGTTATTTATTAAGTAAATAATAATAATTACAACAAGCATAAAGTTACCTATATTTTGTAAATAGAAATGATTGTGTGTGAATGTTTGCTGTTGATTTTTAATGGTTTGTCTTCTTTTATCATTTTTCCTAGCTTTACAATTTAATTATTTTTTTTTACTTGTATGATCATTTAATAATTTTATTATTTTGGTTAATCCAATCATTTTAAGAATGATATTTTAACAATTTGATTTTAATATTTATAAAAAAATTGACCAACTTTTTTTCCGATCCAATTTTAATAATTTATTTTTTATTTCATATTGTCATCTATTAAACTTTGGTATTTTTTATTAATCCGATGATATTTAATGATGTGATAATCTTTTTACACATATGCATATTTTAATTACGTAATTTTTTTAATAATTTATTTATTTTAACTAAAGGTTGTTATTTTTCACATTTTGGCCAGTTTTTTCCTTCATTTTTAATGATGTGGTCATACTTTACCAATATGCTCATTTTAAATGGTAGAATTAATATTAATTATTTGGTCATTTTAGAAACTCAAATAGAAGAATTCAAAAAATTTTAGGGTACTTCCTGAAAATTTCTAAGATACAAGGGCACAACTGCAAAAAGACGTCAGAATGAAAAGATGAAAAATTGAAAAAAGAGATATATACTAGAATAGCCCTTCCTGTATGAAGTTTCTCTCTCTCTCTGTCCTAAGTGGTGTTTGGTCTGTCTGTGTTCTCTCTTTTGGAGTGATAGTGTTTAGAGGTAAGAAAGAATTATAAGCCATGGGTTGGTTTCCGTGTGCTGGAAAATCAGACAAAAATGCAAAGAAAAAACAAAGCAAGAAGCTTGATGATCAGATCTCAACAACTTCAGGTATTTCTATCAACAATACTCAGCTAAATTTTACAGACCAACATAACACATCTGAATTTGGTGTTTTCACTCTATATCCACTAATGTTTTATACTTTTTGTGGTAAGTTTTCATGCATTTCTACCTTTTGGATATGCTTGGATTGAGAAAATTCCATTTTGCCTTACTGTTTTGATCAGTACTCCGTGGGTTTTGAATAGTGTTTTGATCTGCTTTGAATATTGTGGATGTGGTTTGAGGAAAATGTTCCGAGTTTATGATTGTTTAATTATTGGTTTAAGCTATGTGGGTCTCTTTCCAAATCAAAGTGTTCCAGAAGATTAGTATTTTCAGGGAACTTTGAATTTTTATGATTAGGATTTATCTTGGGCTTGTTGGACTTCGATTCTTTGAATATGAGTTTTGCATTGGCTTGAAATGGTAGTTGTTGAGCCTGATATCTTTTTCATTACAACTTCAATTTGTAATTTGCTAACAATTGTACTTCTTTGGACACCCTGTTAATGAAGCTGACTCCAGTCAATAGCATGAACTGCTTGATCTTTTGTGTTGATTCAACTCTTTTAATTCTTTCTAGTTTGAATTCTTTGGAAACTTGCATATTTTGGTGGCTAAAGAGGTAGTTCTATGTGGAGACAATAGGTTAAATTAATATTTATTGCGCACGGGTCTACTTGTAGTAGTTCTTAATGGTAGAGTGAAAGAGTCTGTTTACCTTCAGAAGCATAGTAAAATTCCACCTTATTCTGAAATAAATTTTGTTTTAAATGTGATTAGTAACTGGTTTTGATGGAAGTGCAATGCCGTATTAATTATGGATATGAGTCGTTTTTTTGTTTTGTGTGATTGAAATGATCCAATCTGCAAATCTTCTTGGCTATGTTTGTATTTTGTGATTTTTGTTTGTTTGTTAGCTTTTAATGATGAGGTAGTACCATTTCCTTTGTAATGAAAGTGAATTAAAATCCATTTGGCTTTTGCTTACGTAACGGTGCTATGTTTCAGTTGGGCATAGTCTGTTTGGTAGTATTAAGTGTAATTTTGTTATGTTGTTACTTCAGAAAAATTGAAGGCAAATTCTGATGTAAAAAAGGAGGATTCTAAGGATGGGGGATCTGATCATATTGCGGCACATACATTTACATTTCGTGAATTGGCAGCAGCAACAAAGAATTTCAGAGCAGATTGTCTATTGGGTGAAGGAGGTTTTGGACGGGTATATAAAGGACGACTGGAGAGTACCAATCAGGTTCGTTAACTTCATCAGATTTAGTGGTTCCAGAAATGGCATTATACAGTTATGCTTTTTTATTTATCTTTTATTTCTTTTTATGTCATCGTGCTATATTTATTCTTGTCAGGATATGATCAATTGTATATGCATTTGAGACTTACCACTTATATCTTGACTCCTATGTAAGCTTTTTACCAAAAGTTCCATTCAATCTTTACATCAACCACTCAACTTCATGGTTAATAACCAAATACTGACACTATGATTACCTCTTCCAACTCCACCTCTTCCCTCAGTGTAGTTAACACCTCTGAGCACGTATTGCTGATACCATTTCATGACTGTTAATGCTTCATATTGCCAAACATGTTATGTATACATGAATTTTCAAAGCAGATGCTTGTATTTGGAACATTTTAAATGTAAAATCGAGGAGAGGGTAGCAGGATTATGTAACGTATCCAAATCAGTGTTCAGTTCCATCTTTTACTCTTCAATTTATAATGTTCTGGCATGTTGCAAAGGCACACAAAACACAGAAAGGGGAAATTTGATGAAGAATTTATTTAAAAAGCATGCACACTTATCTAGGACCGAGAGAACAGAGACAGAGATTCTTTGTTTGACGTAATTAACTTTGTTCAAGCTCTACCATACTTGGTTAGCTTCCTGCAATATGAAAATTTATAATGGATATGATAACTCTAGCATTTATTGTTTTTAAATGCTCTAACTATATGAAATAGGTTGTAGCTATCAAGCAACTTGATCGTAATGGGCTGCAAGGGAATAGGGAATTCCTTGTTGAAGTACTGATGTTAAGCTTACTTCACCATCCCAATCTTGTAAACTTAATTGGTTATTGTGCTGATGGAGATCAGAGACTCTTGGTCTATGAGTACATGCCGTTGGGATCATTGGAAGACCATCTGCACGGTATGTACAACATAAAGCACCATTATTCATTTGACAGTAATAAGTGCTATTATTTTCATGTTGAGATATCTGGATTACTAGCATTTGAGAGTCTAAAGTATCTTGTTCCTTATAAATTTGGTTTTGAATTGAAATTTTTAGGCACAAGAGTTACTACTTCTTTAAAAGTTAAAATACTTTTTAATGAATCTAATTTTACTATCGCTGTAACACTTAGTAGAGTCCAATAACTATTTTGTATGTAGATAATCCAGTTTTATAAATCTTAACAAGGCTGATACAGTTTTATACAAAGTATGATAATTTGCATGCACAGGGATCATAGTGGCAACCAATTACCAATACCACTGTTAACCTTAACATGTCTGTTTATGGTGCTTAAAAACCAGAAGATATCTAGGTTCATTTTGCTTATATTATAATTTTGTTTAATTCACCCTGATTATGGCATTTTTTATTTAAGTCAGTAATTTATCTTCTTGTATGCTTGTGTGCATCAGACCTCCCGCCAGATAAGAAACGATTGGACTGGAATACAAGAATGAAAATAGCTGCTGGCGCTGCAAAAGGCTTGGAATACTTGCATGACAAAGCTAACCCCCCCGTTATATATCGGGATTTGAAATGCTCAAACATTTTACTTGGTGAAGGTTATCATCCAAAGCTATCTGATTTTGGCTTAGCCAAATTGGGCCCTGTTGGCGATAAGACCCATGTGTCTACCAGAGTGATGGGAACATATGGATATTGTGCACCTGAATATGCCATGACCGGTCAGCTTACACTGAAATCAGATGTTTATAGCTTTGGGGTTGTTCTTCTTGAGATTATTACGGGCAGAAAAGCCATTGACAACACAAGAGCTGCTGGGGAACACAATCTAGTTGCATGGGTAAGACTTTTATCTTTTCCTCTGTTTTGATGCTTATATTGTTGAATCCTGTCTTATGCTGTCTGCTCTATTAGTAGTCTAGATATTATTGGCAGAAGCCTTGCAGACGGAGTCATATTTGGCTGTCAATGTGTATGTCATTTTCTTTACTGAATGAACATGCATCAACTAGTTGACACCTATTTTCTGTTGCATTACTGTAATAACATCCTTGCTTTGTTGATGAATCCACCTTAATTTACTGCTTCTGGTCATTAAGCTTCCTTGATGCTCTTTGATTGTTAACTTTGACGCTTTGATTGTTAACTTTGACGCAACTTGGAATGTTTAGGAGTTGAGGTTATTTTAACAGCATCACATCATGGGCTATACAAGATTATGATGTTGAATATGATATTTCTTAAATATTACTAAATGTCATAAATGTGCTGAAAAAAGAAAATGTAGACGAACAGAAATTTACTCTTGACAAAAGAAGAATGAACAAGAAACTTGTGAAGAAATATGTCTTACAGAGAAAAAAAAACTAAACCTTGAAGAACAGTCTTAAGCTAGAACCTTAAAAGCAAAGGCATTTGGACCCACAAAAAAGTCATTAGAATTCAATCTTATGTCATCTATCAATGACTCTCTTGAAATAATTTATCTCTGTTCCTCTGCTATGAAAGTTGGCATTTAAGCTCTGATGGCAGAATTGAAAAGTGCGAAGTATTCCCAAATCCTTCGAAGCAAAATTAGAAGGTTTCTCAGTAGATTCAGAAATTCATACCAAATGAATGTTGTTTTAATGTTGCAGGCGCGACCCTTGTTTAAAGATAGGAGGAAGTTCTCACAGATGGCTGACCCAATGCTCCAAGGCCAATATCCTGTGCGGGGACTATATCAAGCTCTTGCTGTTGCTGCAATGTGTGTTCAGGAACAGCCTAATATGCGGCCCTTGATAGCTGATGTAGTCACAGCCCTTAGCTATCTTGCTTCTCAAAAGTATGATCCTGAAACGCAGCCTGTACAGAACTCACGCGTGGCCTCTTCAACTCCGAGAGCCAGAAGGGAACAGTGAAGTGGTCAAGCAGCAAAGAGTTATCTATAGACTTCAATCCTTGGAAGTCCATGATAAAAATTGTTGCCTTGCTGTTCACTTCAGTATCTCTCAATGGTTTGCAGTCCATGGGTTAATATTTGTAGAGGTCGATGCATTGAAAGTCAGCATTATACAATTTTTACTGTACATGAGATGGTTTCCTGCTTATCAAATTTTGCATTACTCCAGATAGCAGGTGCAGTGTCCAGCCCCCAATGTTTGGTGTAATAGGGATTCTTTTTTACTTCTACCACCTCTTGTTTTTCTCTCTAGTTCTTTCTCGTTATATTTTCTCAACAAATTCTTTTTGTATGTACCATTGAGATTGGAGCTCTGTATCTAAATTCTCGCTATAAAGAAACCAGTTCTCTTCGTTAAAAGAGTATACAAATATATGTTCATTGGCATTATTTGTGTTGAATGGATGCCTCATGCTCTTCAATTTTAAAAGGTTAACTCCTCGTGTTTTTGACTTCTCTTTTCCTTCCATTATCATTTTCCTTGAGAATTTTGAGCTTTCGATTGCATTGTCTTGTCATTGTATTTGAGGACTAAGACAGTAGACAAGCGTACTCCTCTAGTTTCTTGGTAAGAAAGCCAAGCCAAGACGCCGGTAAAATGAAAATTCCGGTCAACTGCCTACACCTTGTCCGTGTTATTTCTGTAACATTTATTTTATCCCCATGATTGATATTTCTTTCCACTGCTTACCGACGCGGAACCTGATGCGACGACAAACCGCCCATCTCATCTAAGTTTTCGAAGCAACTTACTAATAACCAAAATTGATTAATTAATGTGCATCAAATAACGCTTCGGTCGCCTACACTTTTAATTGAAAACTCTAATGCAAATATTTTGACCAAAACACCCAATGCTTTACGTAAAATATGAAAAAATTACAAAAGAAAACTTCAAATTTCGTTTGTGGCAGTCGATGGTGGTAGATCTTTTGTTTTTTTTTTTTTTTTTCTTTCCGGTAATAACAGTTAAAAAAATATGCAATAATGGCCGAAATTTCTCCCGAAAGACAAAATAAATCACCATATGTTGGATGTACCTACAATATTGAAAGCAACGGTAAAAGTAAAGGTAAGGGATACAAGAATGAGAAAGATTATACAGTTGTTTTACTATTGATCGCATGTTTTTTTGTTACATTCTCTTCTTCCTAGACTATTATTATTGCTGCTACTTAATGAACAAACGAACAACAAATGGATGGATATGAGCCCTGTATTTGTTTACTAGTCAAAAATTACAGACAAGCAAACTATTTTTCTACAGACTCTCCTGAACTGTCACTGAAAAATATCTACCAAGATAATGGAATACATACGAATTTTGGTGGCCGAGAAGACGGATATATATATATATATATATCTATAGGTATATCATTATGATAAACCTGTGTCTCTCTACTCTTGTACTTCAACACCGTTTGTATCTTTCTGCTCAATGCTTGGAGACTCTGTCTCGTTTGCAGCCTTGGTGCTTGGACTCTGTCTCTCGTTTGCAACCTTGGCATCTGTTGGCCCGTCAGTGCTATTTGGCTTCCCCTGTTTCATCCAACAAATTTGAATGAGTTCTTAACTAGACAACATGTCAAGTGTAAGTTAACCAGTAGGGTATGTTTGAAAAATGCAACTTGCATCCTTCACAGTTAAATACAAATGTATGGTATCCATTATATTGATTGAAAAGGCACAGAAACATATAGATTTTTTTCTATAGCTGTGTAATAAAGGCAATAAAACAGAATACACAGAAAACAAAAGCATAAGAAAACAAACCTTATTCCTGTCACGCCATCCAAGCCCAAATGGCCGAGCTAGTAAACTAATCTTTCTTCCAGGCACTTCTTGTGCGGGCTCTTGATTGCTTCTTGCTGATGAATCTGGATGTGGAGATCTACAAAGAAAACCTATACCCCTCAGAAGATAGAAATTTTATTCATAGACGCAATATGTACATGATATATTAAATGCTTATAAACAAGTACTTTCACATCGATGGAGCAGCAAACACATTGTATGTGAGTATGTGAGAACCTTTGCTAATTCTTTTTACTTTCAGGAAGCAAGAGTTGGGGGTTTTGATATTAACGAGTGCCAATTATACAAAAATGAAACAAAGGATAGTGATGGACTAGATTTTGTCAAAGCCAAAAACAGAAAATTAAAATGTGAGGTATAAAATATTTTTAATTTGTCAAATAGAACACAGAATGTGATCAAAAGCAATGTGGAGGAAAGTGATAGATTAGATTTTGTCAACAGTGAAAATAGGACTCAGAGCAAGGTGTATAAAACAATTTAATATGGGCAAAAGGATTAATTACTAACCGTGGAGAAGGTTGTGCTTTAAGTTGGCCAGATTGGTACTGCAAGGTTGCCTCCAACATTGATTCGGCCATAACCACTCTTTTCTCCATTTCAGCAAGTGAAGCAACAGCCTCTTCATACTTTTCCTGCATAGATATAGTTTTTGTACCAGAAGGAGAACGTGAAAATGAAGACCAAATAAAATATAAAAAAACGGAAATTGTACACAATGAGTTATTTTGGAATGGAGATCATGTTTAAGGAGCCAGCTAGATTAAGAGATGTATTTTCAGCTGATACAACAAAGACCAATATATGGCCAATAAACTTGAGAAAGACCGACATTTTTTGACATTTTAGTAAAAAGAGAGGAAGAAAAGCAAAACAAAAATATATAAGATATAAAGACTGTTGACAGACTACAAAAGCAACATGCGTATGATATAGATGACAGAGCAGTAAAGCTATATACAACATATGGCTCTAGCCAAATAGGATTCATCTAGTTGATTCCAGATAGCTGAGAGAAAATCTAATAAAGATGACAGAGTTTATGTAAAATATAGTAAGTTCCTACCATAACATAGCAAACTGCAAACTTCAAAATCAACAAAAGTACCTGGAGCACTTGAGCAGCATATCTCTGAGCTGCTGCATCTTGTTCAGCAAATATGCGAGCATCTTCTGTCACTTTTTGCTCTTGCTCTACCCGCATTAACACCTTCAAAGGTTAAGTGGTCTCAACATTATCATGACCAGCCAATCACAAGATAGTTTAATTCTTTCTCAAGTAGCAGTCATTAAAAGTGAAGCAAAAACGATTACCTGGAGCATGGCATTTTCTTGTTCCTGCTTCTCAGCAAGGGCCCTCCGAAGCTCAGCAACCTCTTGCTCTAACTGCTCAACCTGTTGATCACAAGAAGCTAAGTATGCAATATAATCAAGTGAAGCAGGCTAACAACTAAATAAATGACAGAAACATGTATAGGAAGAATAAAATCATATAATATGTCAAAATACAATTTTCCATGGGTAATGGTTATTGGATTTACGCGTGCACTCAATTGACGCCTGTTATCCTGCTTGACCATCTCCATCAAAGCTGTCTCCAGCTCCTCAGCTCTGACAAAATGGGAAGATACAAGAATATTAATGATGTACAACTAGAAAATCCTAAATGGATTCAAGAACAAAGTATTCCACTAACGAAACTTATAGCAACTGCTAGGTCAAACTTCCAGAGAGTAAGAACCTCTTGGTTCATTTGTGACAATGGTTTTTTTGGGCTGAATTGGTTCAAGCAGAGGGAAAGGTTTCAAACATGCAGTAACCAGGAATTTTCCAGCTTTCAGTCATCTTACAGCTCCAGTTTTTCAACCCAATTTCAGTAGCAAAGAATTTGATATAGAAGAATTCTGTTTCCTTACAGAGCGAACATCAACGATTGAGGTGACTTCTATGCAGGGGCATCAAAGCAGTGATATAAGATATCCTAGCAGGTAGGGTGCATAAATCGGAGCAAAATTTCTTAGTAAATTGGTTTTCAATTGGCTCATTGACAGGATCACATAGATTAAAGAATACAACAATCACAAAGCAGCTATCTTAAATCTGAGGATGGATGGGTATAGTAGTGACCAGCAAAAGAAAGGAACCTATGCACACAACTGGCCTCAGTACATAACAGCCCAAGTGTACTTGCCTCAGTACTTCTATACAGTATGTTTAAGACACTACCTGAGTAGAGCAGATCTTTTCTCCTCCAGCAACCTGCACAATTCAACTTTTAACCACACCACCTGAAAATAGATCATATAATGAAAATCAGAGTTATTTTTAAGAATATTGCTCTAGTTTATCAACTAATTGCAGTTAGAAAATACAAAACTACATCAACTCAGACTAACAACATAAAGAAGGAAGTAAAAGATCCATCCTTCCTAACCCAAAGAAGACAAAGAAACATATTGGAATATAATTTTAAACTTACTAGTCTTTACCTTCTCAAATTTCTGGCATGATTCTCAAGATGGCTAGTCTAATATCCTATAGGATATATCAAAATGATGCAAATAAATCCAGTTCAAGCTCTTCTCACCATCATTACATATAATCCCATAATTTCCCCTAAAATGTACAAGCACAGGTCGACAACATCTACTTATTCATTGGGAGCTTATGGATATATATGGACAAATGACACAACAAAGGTCATTGATCAAGATTTTGAAATTAAAATAGCAATATTCTTTAGAAGGTGTGATTTTGAAAATTGACATCTAAGCCCAGCAAATTTAGCAATCTTGCACAAGCAAATTCAACAAAGTAGTAAATGTAAGTGAAAAAGCTCAAAATCAAAATCTGAGTATCATCTGGCCAGTTATATTAGCTAAAACATCATTTGCAGACATTAAGAGACAGATAATGGAATGCTTAATTTCATAACTCTATAAGATGAAGAAGAGATTATGCTCCAGAGTAGAAGAAAGCATGTACCCTACCTGCTCTTGAAGATCTGGAACAGAATCTATCTCCCCATCTCCTGTAAGGCTAATAAGAACTTCATCTGCATTTGTGGAACCAGACTCTGAACGGGATAAGTTACCATTTTTCTGTCTATCATCTGATCGAGCTGTTTTATTTGAATCTATCATCATTGACTTAGGATCCTGCTTAAAATTATATAGTTTAGATGCTAGACCCTGAGAATCCCTCCAAACTTGAAGCCCCTTTGATCTTTCCTCCGCAGAAGCTATTACAGAAGGTCGATGCTTGTTTCTCAATTCATGTAATCTGCTTTCATTTACATTTTGGTAACCCATGCAAGCAGTCAATACAAGTTGACTGCTATCAAAGGTCGAGCCAGCTAGAGACTGTAGCAAAGTAACTGCATCCCCAGCATCCTTAGTTGTAACTAACGCAGGGCCTACAAGAAACTGAGTGAAAGTAAGTTTCACAAAGTAAAACGGCCTCGAGAATTTCTTTTCATATTTCATAATACATCATATGACCAGAAAATTTGGATTCTTTTACCCAGTACCATATAATTCCATCAAAGCAAGGGCTGTTCTAAAAAGCATGACTCGGTTTCCTTCAAAAAGAAGCACATCCCAGATGCGAAGAACTGCAATGAGAGAAGAGTCATCAGATTACAAGAAAACTTGCTACATAAAAAATTATGCCAATGCTGATTGTGCAAATAAGCATGCAAACGTTGAGTGACCAAGAAACTACTTTCAAGAAAAGACATGCCAATTTTATGATGCATTGTTTAATATGACCAAATTTACATCGACTATTGAATTCATAGAAAACACGGCATAAAACCTGACCACTTTCCCAAGGAAGCATGTTCATGAAAATGGAAAGGAACCAAGGTCCGGTAACCCATGCCACTTGCACTCCCAAATAATCAAGATGATTGACTGCACCAGGAGTTAATATGACATCAAAACCAACCAACAAGATTCATATGAAGAGAGTACTTGAAAATATGCAAAACCAATGAAAAATTATATCTACAAACTAACCCAATTTAGGAAATCTCTCACGCACCAACTCTTCAAAAACAAGTTGGTCAACCTGACAAAATTGAATGTGTCATGAGATGCCCATCAGTGATCACTGAATGATTTCCTCCACCTCGTTGATATGTATTACATAAGAAGAAAGCAGAAATACACAAAACTGCTAAGGGGTCAAAGGAGAGTTACATTACCTGAGATTCTATCATTTCCTCCGAATAATAGCCATCAAAATAGTCATCAATAATGCCCATCAATGCCCTAGGAATTAAATCATAATTTAGAAGCAGTTATAGCGAAGATCTCTCACTAACTGGAATCAAATAACAGAATGGGAAAATTGTGAAATAATAATTTATAATTAGATGATTAATCAATTTCATAATTACAAGCTAACTACAAGCCAGACCAAACAGGAAATATGGTTAGTTGTTAATTTTAAGTGCATTAGGCAATAAAACAGCTACAGTTTACAAATATGATACTAAAGAATGAAGAAAACCAAAGAGTAGGAGAGAGAGCATAACATCATGCGTTCAGTAAGAGAATAAAGAAGTTAACGACAAACTGAGTACTATCAAACTAAGTTCAAGAACCTACCAGAAGGCATTTTCTTCAGGCATCAGAAGTAGCAACAAGGCAGCAAAGAAATTCATGGCCTGATCAGAGTGAAGAATGAGCAAGACAGTTATCAGACGAGAGCACCAGTACAAGCCTCAATACCAATTTTGACTTCTTGCATAAGTTGGTTGAGAACATTTTCTCAAACAAACTTTAACAGTTAGGAAAAACCAAACAAAAACTTAAGTACTTGACTCAATTGTTATAAATCCCCACTCTTACAAGGGCAAACCCATGAGGGTTCATTATGGTAGGTCTAAATCCAGTGGTAATAAAATCTTGCACACACTCGTAAAAAGATTGAAGTGTCACAAAAATTTACCAAGTTATATAGTAAATGTTTCTCCCTTTTGGCCAATGCCATTGAAAAACACCACAATACAAACATCAAGAAACATTCAGAATAGAATACCTGACAGTATCCAACAGAGGGGTTATGACGAGCATATGCTGTAAGCAACCTTCTTAAAGCATTTCTACCATCATCATCCAGAGCAGGATGACCAGGGAATGTTCGAGGCAAATCCTGCAAAAAGTCCAATAACAAGTTAGGGAACTAGGTTGGATAGTACCAAATAAATGAAATAGCACCCACAGGAAGAGCACCAATATTTAGAAAACCACATCTGCAATGACCTTCTCAATCTGCCCTTTCCATTTCTCAGGCACGCATACAGAGTCTGTGGTTAAACTCTTGCTATCTGACTGTTGTTCTAAGTTATTACCAGAATTATTTTCTGAAGCAAGCAGATCTTGGTAATACTTCTCCAGTCGACGTGCCCTCACACCGACAAAGGCTTGCCAAAGCTGAAATTGCAAGCATCAAGCAGTTTAAAAGATTATCATTCATGAGAGCTTCATTAGAGGAGAAATGAAAAAATAAAAAAGGAGAGAGCTTAAAAGAGCTTGATGTACCTCTCCCCGAAGAGCCATGGGCAGTCCCCCACGAACAAGGACCTCCAACTCTTCTTTCCAAGGGAACAGAGATTCCAGAAGAGTAGCATCGGCAGTGGTAGTGCCAGTTACGGGGGTACTCACACCATCGCTTGAAGAACCATCTTGAGTTGGATCTGACTTCTCAACATCATAAAACTCGTCCTCAGAATCCTCTTCTGAAGCTCCCTTCAGGGATTTAGACTCATCAGTAGGAGGTTGTGGCTTTCCCCTTCCAGTCTGTTCGTCTTTTGATAGACTGCCTTTCTTCTTTATACGAAAACTCATCATGTCTTCAATAGGACGAAGTGAGGGTCTAATCTCAGTCCATATTTGGATCCTATGAGATTTCTTCTCTGTTGTTGATGGTATCTCCACCTTTTCTGTGACATTTTCAGGAGCAATATCTGAACCAGGCTTATAAACGCTTAAATTGTCTCCTTCAACAACTTTCTCTACACCATCACAGGCCTCATTCCCCTTTTCTTCAGTATGCAATCCATTGTTCTCCCCCTCTGCAGATAAACCATTTACAGGCAATTCAGCAGACTCTGCTTGTCTCTCTAAGAAACTTTTCCATCTATCTGATCTTTCTTCCTCTTCCTCCTAATATCATGCATATAAACCAAGAAAATAAGTCAGTTTATTTAAATATACAAGTTTCTTCAAATAAAGTATTCACCATTATTTTGAAAACCAAAACAAACATGTCAATTGGCACTTTCTTTTTCCTTCTCATCATTGATAATACATGAAACAATCAATCATAGACAAAGCATATTCTCAAGAACTAAAGACCGATGAAACCCTAAACTTGAGAAAAAAATAAACGGACATATAGTAAGAGTTGGCAGGAAAAAGACCTTGTAAATATTAGCATACTCCCGGTATCTATGTACATGCTGGGGTCTCACTGCAAATCCATAAGCATCCCTGTCACACATCGAAATCAACTTCTATTAGTTCCTGAAAATTCAGGAAACATTCTCATTGACAACATAGCGCTCCACAATAAATATTAATCACATTCTTATAGCAGCAATATGAAACCAAAAACAGCAAATTACAGAACAAACAACAGAAAATTTTTAGGCATGAGCCAAATCAGATTACCTGCAATCCGTTCCCGAAGCTTGCTGACTCACACTAGACAACAACATATTCCACTCAAAATTACAATTCTACTTCCCCTATCACTAGCCGCCATCGCATAAAAAATTTACTTAGACCTCAAATTTACAAAAATCACACCACATCCCACTGCTCAAGCCTAGATTAAGCTCGACAAACTCAACAACACTAAGCTCTAATCAAATCCGATCAAATTACGACCAATTAAAATCGAGATCACTCGTCGATCAAGATTGTTTCAAGAAGTACACATCAATAAGAGTCCATTTTGCCGTAAAATCATTAACAATATCCATAAAACGAAACAAAATTCTCGCTCCAAATGTAAAAATCAACGTCATCGACGCACTTCAATAATGCAATAAAATTTTTCACTTAAAATGTACATCCACCAACACAAACTCTATCAATATTTTCGAAAGTCACGCCTAAATCAAAGTCAAAACAGTCAAAATCTCCGCTCATTACGTAACGATCTATAGATGTTGCTGGGGGGGGAGGGGAGAGGAGGACGCGTGGCCAGAGGAGAGAGGAGTTAGATAGTGCGGAAGAGGAAGAAGAAGAATACCTCTTGTGTTCGAAAGCAACGAGAGGGTTTATAGCTTTGGCGGTAGCAGCAGTTGTCTTCATTGGTTACTTCGCGTAGGGATTTGATTGGTCCGCGAGATTCAGTTGGTTGACGGATGAAAGAGAAGAAGAAGATCTCGTTGGCTCCTTGATTTTCTGCAACTGAATTGAGAGACTGTTTTTCTCCCTGTTGGTTTTGTTTGGAGTAGTGAAGTCTGAACTCTGAAGAGAGTGTGATGGCGTGAGTTCGTTTGTTTAGGATTTCAGTTGAATCAGAAAGAGAGAGAAAGCAGGAACACGTCGTCACGTGGAAAGAGCGAGCTTAGCGTTGCATTATTACATGTATGTGTGGAGGATTTCGTAGCACGGAGTTCCAAACGGGGAAAAAAGGGAGAACGGGAACGAAGAGAAAGAGAAACAGATGGTAAATTAATGCGTTACAAATAACGCTTCAATATTCTTTTTTTTTTTTAGTGTATATAGTTTGGGCTTTAAAAATTAAAAATAGGATAACAAAAATATAAAATAATAACATCCGTATCCCTGCATTGTTATATTTTCGCAAAACCAGAAACCAAAGTGCAATATATGAAATGTTCACGTACATCAAAATACATTTTCTAGAAAAACATTAGAAATTCATGAACAAAGATTTTGAATGCGTTATAATTTATAACTTATAAAATATTTTCAGTGAGAGTGAGTCCATGATTATGTCAAAATTAAATATTTTCATATACAACTAGGAAAGTATAAATTTTATTTTATTGCGCTCAAATTTTTTATAATTTTGATATCTTGTGAGTTATAATAATTAAATAATTAATGCGCACCTCATATGAGCCCAACTAATTATTTCAGACTTTGCACAATAAACAAGTGTTCAAATGATAATTATCAAAAATGGTAGGCATGCACAAAGTTTTAAAAAAAAAAAAGTCTTACTTGAACGGAAAAATAATAAGGAATAAAAGCAGACATAAAAAAACTTAACAATTTTTATTTTCTAAAAATTTAAATACACTCTATGGGTGTATATATAATATAATTATCATACCTTTAATCAAATAATTATTTTTTTATAAAATAAATGAGTAAAAATATAAATGGTGTGATCTAATGTGAATAGTTTATTTCAAAAATATTGTTCTCGATTTAATTAATTTAATTTATTTTTACGAATAATGAAATATTGAACGAGGTTGATTATGCAAGGTAAAAGTTTACATGTCATTTTAGTTGTGTCGGCAAAGCTAATGAAAATGACAAGAAAATAAAAATAAAAAGGGTTCAGAACATGTCATGAATAATGCATCTCTCTCATGCCCTTATCTAGGAAAGAAAATTATGTTGCTAATAATGAAAAAATATAAAAATCACCATGCCAATTATGATTATTGCCTTCCATCGCGTGGGCTGTAATGCAAACATGTGGGCCCATCTTTGTTATTATGATCAGTAGTCAGTACTCAGTACCATATCTACACCTACAAAAGTTGCGCCTTTTTTGTCACCGAATCACCACGCTTTTAAAAATTAAAAAATAAAAAGGAACCCACACCGTTCCGCTAATAGCATGGTAAATACAATATTGTTTTTCGGATATTGTTATTTGTTTCTGACTTCTAAAAAAAAACTATATACTCCCAAATTTAAAAAGTGGGTTAAATAATTATTAGAAAATATGAAGATAGTCCGACTTGATTTAACTTAACTTACATCAATTTGATATATTAAAATATTATCAATTTAGTCTCGAAATTTAGTAAACTAATAAAATATAATATAATATTTTCATAATTAATAATTTAATCTCTACTACAGTACTCTTTACATCATATTGTGATATTGAGAATTAAAATATTAAATTTTTAAAAAAATTATATTATTATTTTAAAATATAACTATTTAAATAAAAATATTAACAATGAATTTGGACAAAATAATATAATAAAATGCTCATAACATTTTTTTTTTTTTTTTTATAATAATTTAGTTTGCGATGTTCATTAGAATTTTTAAATAAAAAATGTATATAACCTTTATTTAATATGTTTATATAAAAGATAATATTATTTTTATTATATTTTATTAAAATAATAACATAAAATAAATCTTTTTAACTTTAACATTTTCAAAGAATATTACCCTTGTCACAATTTTATTTAATTATTCGAACATTATAAATTAAAATTCTAAAAAAATGTTCATAATTATTTTTATGTCACATTCTGCCTTATATATTGATAGTCTACAAGATTTGGGTCTTTATAGCACCACATTTGTGTAGGAGAGTGCTGATAGGATACTAATACTTGGAGAGGGAAAAAAAAAAAAAACTTAAATTTGCACCTTCAAAGTTCACCCAGGGAATGGTTGGATGACTATACTTACAATATTAAATATTGTATTAACAACATTGAATATAATTACTATCACAATGTTATTTAATAACAAAACAATTCACATTAAAATATAAAATTTGATTCTATTTTTACTTACTTTTTGCGTAAGATTATACATTTGTATATTTAATTTATATTCGCATCTTACTCCACATGTAATTTGTGATTGTATCAATATTTTAATAAAATCCATTCTCACAAGCTAATAACTCAATTATGAAATAACTTTCGTTGTAATTTTCTCAACATGGTAGATTCTTGTTGAAGAATACAAGATTTAGCTTCAATTTTTTAGACATAGCATCTTAGATCTGTTTCGACATGGGGATTGTAATGCTTTAATGTGATTTTTTCTCGATACTTTTACACCTTATCTTTGCAGCACATAAAGTTTATGCTATCTTTTGTGATGATATAAGTTTGGCATTTATCTCTTATTTTCTATTAACTTACGATTTAAGTTATGTAAAATTATTGTTCACTATAAAGAATAGATATTTTAAATTCTTGATAACCTGAGTATTTGATTATTAAAGGACTCGAGGACCCAAAAAGTTAAAGTGGAATAGTCATAGACCCAATTTGGTATCCTAGTATTTGAGTACTCGAGAATTTGAGGATCTCATCTGATATCCTAATACCTGAGTACCTAAGAATTCGAGGATCTGAGGACCTAAGGAGTCAAGGTAGTATAGTCTCTTAACTTGAAGACAATTTGATCTACTATCCGAAGACCCATGGAGGTGTTGTCATCCTTCTTTAAAAAAGATATCAAACTTACTTGAATTAGATTACCAAACATATTTGAATTAGGATACAAAATCTACTTGAATTGAAAATTTTAGGGACATTATGAAAATAATGTATTATAGAGTTTTGAAGTGAAAGGGGGAAGAGAGGTGATTTGAAACAAGAGAGTCATTTTGTACAGATTCTATCTTCTACTTTTAATAAAAGACGACCTTATATGTGTTTACTCCGTGAACGTAAATAATTTTGCTAAATCACGTAATTCTTATTTGTCTATGATCTTATTCATTATTTTTGTGCTTTGTATTCATTATTTGGTTAGATTCGATAGTTTTTATTATATCATAATTTTAATTCAATCATATCAATATTAGAACATTGTTTTTGAGATTGATTTTCTGCAACACTCACCTTATAAATTACATTGATAATAAAAATTTATTGTAATTATATTTTAAGGTAAAACTAACAATTTTTATAAAAAAATATCGATCTTTTTGTAGATCACAACTATAATCATACGTAGATTGTAATTTTATAATACTTTGAAAACAAAGTTGAAACTATAAAGTATTAAAATGTTGTGCAATGACATCACATATCATTGTAAAGTAATTAAAATTATTCAATTTTGACGTACAAACTGTTAGTATTAAAAAGATTACACCATAACATTACTCACTATTCTGAAATATTCAATTTTGATGTTGATTGTAGTTGGTATTTTAACATAATTTAAACGTTTACAATTTAATATATATATATATATATGTTTATAATAGACATACCTATCCTTAATTGCAAGATGTTAAATTAAAGTTATTAAACTAAGACTTTAGTAAAAATAACGTGAATTTGTAGCAGTAAAACATTATTTTGCTATATTTGTGATTTTTACTTTATATTTTAAAACATTTGGTTGCATTTATAAACAATAATGAAAGAAAAAAATGAACAAAAAAAATCGTCGAAAGTGCCGGTACATCATTCCATTTCTCTTCACGCAACGCATTAGCATAAGCTTCAATAACGGAAATAATAATTAACTCTACTACCAATTCTGCTGTACGATTGAAAACGAATCAAGCAACTCTCGCCCAGCATGCCCCTGCCAGCCGTTAAATTGAGCATGGCTGCATCCTTCTGCGCCTACCCATGCAAACTTGTTCGCCGCATCACTTTCACCACTACCAAAATATCTTCACCAAAACTCTCTAACAGTAGGTGGAGGATAGCGCCGTGCGCGCATCTTTCCCCCTCGGCCCACGTTAGTGTTCTTCCCCGCTACAACCTAGATCATCGCCTTCGCTTTACTTGCCGCAAAATTTGTTTCTCTTCAATTCCTAATCGGTCCTCGACGAATAAAGCTGGGTTAAATCCAAATCCGGATCCTAATTTGTCTTCCGGTTCGGGTATTGTGGCCGATATGGGTTCTGAAAATGAGAAGGTGGTGAACAACGATTGGTACTATAATCAACAGCCGTCGTCATCGTCGTCACCGTCAATGCAACAACAGCCAGCGTCTTCTAAATTGCTCACTTTGCCTACCATCTTAACGCTCGGTCGCGTAGCTGCTGTGCCGCTTCTCATCTGCAGTATGTTTGCGTTTTCTTCTTTCTTCGATGTCGTGTAGATGAATTAATATTACGTTTTCCAATTTACTCATAGTTTTGATTTAATTCTTTTTGTTAACAATATTATTTTGTGCTACTGCTAATTGCATTGCCCCGAGTTATGTACTTATTGTACAATGATGATGTCTCTGAAATTTGATGTATATGGCAATGGGAAATTTATGAAGATTTAGGTTTTTTGATACTAGTTTAACAATTTCTTTATAGCGTTTTATGTGGATAGTTGGTGGGGAAGAACTGCGACAACGAGTATTTTTATCGCTGCAGCAATCACGGATTGGCTTGATGGGTACATTGCCCGCAAGGTATACATTTGGGTGCTTTCTTTGTCAAAATTGTTTTTGTAGTTATTCTATGAGATTAATTATTGTGGGATGATTGGTGTTCAGATGAGGTTAGGCTCTACCTTTGGCGCATTTTTGGATCCAGTAGCTGATAAGGTTTGGTTTTCTGAGCATGTCCAGTTGATAAAGGCTTTTTGGTTAAGTTGTAAGGACCAATCAAGAGTCCTTGATTTTCGTGCTTTTAAATGCAGCTTATGGTTGCTGCTACGTTGGTCTTGTTGTGTACCAAACCTCTGGAAATATCCATGATCGGGCAGGTGCCTTGGTTGCTGACTGTACCTGCAGTTGCAATAATTGGTAGAGAGGTATCAGTTGCTATGGTTTATTTCTTTTATTCTGGAAGCATCAATGTGATTTAGTTTAGAGGCATGTATTACTTAAGTTTGGTAACCTGAATAAGATGTTAGGGTTAGGCAGTGCATGTGTGTGGAAATTTGACTGCAATTCTTCTCTTATGTTCTGTTCAATGTTTTAGCCCTCAAATCTTCTTGTTGCTACCCTTTGGTGATTGATTCCTGAAGTCTCTTTGTTGTTGCTAATGTAATGGCTATGGTCATATGGAAGAATATGGTCTGCTAGTACAAGTCAGTGTCATGTAACTTCTAGCTATCTTCATTATACTCTCCAATTGCTCTAGCAGGTTTGGGAAGTTCACATTAAGCATTTCTGGTCTGTGTCTCTCTTTTTGCATGCATGTCTCTTTTATGTAATATGTGTGTGCTGTGTGCATGAATGTGTGTGGTTTGTGAGCAAGCATCTGATACAAATATATATTATCTTGCTTGATATTATGGATTCGTACGTAAGTTGACACGGCATATCTTACAAATCATTTTTCTACTTTATAGATAACCATGTCTGCAGTCAGAGAATGGGCTGCTTCTCAGAATACTGAACTTCTAGAGGTTTGTTCTCTCTCCATAGGTTTGTTCTTTCTCCATCTCAATTCAGCACACTATTCTTACATTTCTAAACTAATAAAAAACTTTTGAGTCTTTTTCCTCCTATAGAAGATGGTTGATTAATTGCTGCAGACAATGATAATAGCTCTCTTGGTGTCCTCTGCAGGCTGTCGCTGTAAATAACCTTGGCAAGTGGAAAACTGCAACACAGATGATTGCACTAACCATCCTCCTGGCTACTCGAGATAGCAGGTTCACCATCTGTTTTTGAAATTGACACGAAAGAGATAGTCATCCAAAAATGACTTTTTGGATTATCTTAAAGTTTCTTACAGTTTCTTACTTACTCTCATTCTTGTTGTTATTATGCAGTATTGAAGGGCCATTGATTCTAGTTGGTTCTGGTGTTGTTTTGCTTTATATCTCAGCGGGGCTTTCCTTGTGGTCTTTAGCTGTGTATATGGGAAAGATATCAAAAGTATTGCTCAAGTAGTTCCATTGGCGGGCTGCATTTCATTTGCAGACACATACTTGCTGAGAGTTTGTGCAGTTGTGGCCATGGCATTGTCTAGCCTTTTTGATTATTCTCTTCACACAATGAAGCAACGTTTTTGACATAAGCAGATCAAGGGGAAAGCCTACTTCTCCTAAGTTAATGCAGATTTAAATTACTGTGGTTTGAATAGAGGAGGTATTATTGCTGTCTTTAGGCTGTTCCCCACGTCTGCAAAATCCCAACTTCCCGATTTTAGGGAAAGTCATGATATATATGTGGAAACATGATACGTCTCCATTAGTTTTTCTTTATTCCAATCCAAAGGGTGGCTTTGTCTTTGGAGACAGTTTCGGGGTCATTAAATTATCAACGCTATGATTGGATCCTGACGTTGACAATGCAGCACAAGAGTATTGAAGGGATTTCGTTGAATTGAGGACATATAAATATAAAATTATGGACAATTAAGCTAACTATTTTAGAATATTTATTAGATTGATTGTTGGGCAGTTATAGGTTTTATCAAATACAATACAGTTATATTTATACAAATTTGAGGCTGATTGTGATATTCAACTAATTTTATCTCTTATTATATTTCTTTTTACATACACTTTTTTGGCAGATTACGAATGCAATCGTGGAGACCAGTGTTATTTGATATTTTTGCGGAAACATTATCAGAAAAATAGGGAGAAAAAAAAATAAAAGCAAACAGGCACGAAACTATTCATTGACTGCGTTGATAATTGTTTCGCTTTTCATCTCAGATTTATCTCAAAGTTCTGGACTATCCAACTCAAATCAATTGCCGATTCATTGACAGATAATCATCCCTGATATCATAGTTGACGCCAAGCAAAGCCATCAGCAGAAATTGTATGCCAATGCTAAAATAATTTACGCACAGAAACTGTCCAAAAATTATCAAAACCATTTCGATAAACACTGTTAAATTATATACTTTACACCTGGTTATTTACCAACAAGCTTTCCGAAATGCATTAAATAGCAAGATCCTCCATTGTAAAACTAGACTAATTGGTATTTCAACCGCACTTAAATGTAGGAGAATCTTAAAGGGTCACTACAGGAACACGGTTTAGTATGTTGTTATGAGGCCGGTTGGGAGCAAGTAGCCACAGTTCAGGGCTGAGCCTGTAGAGAAAACGAATTTTCTTTAATTAGCTAATTCATCCACCTTAAAACACTTGAGAGAATAAAAAAAATTATTTTGTCATGAAATAAATGGCAAGTACCGCAAATTTTCTCTTGTAGCTTTCAACAAGCTCCTTTGGATCACATCGGGTTTGGTTGAAACCCTCATTCTTGTTCATCTCCTGCATGACATCATTTAACAAATGAGATATAAAGTGAAAAATTACTACAAAATTGATTATCATTACTGTTTATTTCACTAAAGAAAGTGTCGAACTTGATGGAGGTTAGCGTATCACCATCTCAATCAATATAGAAGGCCTACAGTAAAAACAACCAGACACAATGTGATCCTATAAGAAAATAACAAGATCATGAAATATATTCAGTAATTTTGTTATACCTCAATCCAAGCTGCCAGTTTAGGCCTCCCTGCAGTAGTGTCATACTTCTTCACATCCAATAAGAAAGATTGAAATCTTTCAATGAATGGAGCATAAGCTATATCTGCCTACAAACGAAGATCACAAATTATAACTACTATTTTCAAAATATTTCATAAAATAACTACTGCAAAAAATAAAGGTTAGCTGAAACTAGGCAAAGTGTATCCTATTCTATCATGCATACAAATGTTGAGTACCGCAATCTAGATTTAACTGCTAGTCAAATCAGTAATCAGCAAACAGCCTGCATCACTGCTACAATGAGTATAAGATTTTCACTTACTAGGCTGAACTGGCCAACAAGAAAAGGCCCATCATTGAATTTGGAAAGAGCTGATTCAAAATAATCAAATGCAGCACCTGATACAGTTTAAACTATGGTTACATAGTCTTATGCTTTGATTACACAAATCTATAGTAGCAAGTATGCAACTCACCAGCATCATTTGCATCTCCTTTGAGTGCAGCAATCACTGTTTTATAGAATGTGTCAGTGTAGGAAAACAACTCTTCTGCAAATTCTTTCTTGGCAGGATCCTATGAATGACAGAACATGCATTAAAAATATGAGGAAAAACAAAAGACTGAAAACAAGTGATAAAGTACTCTTTGACTCATACATCAGGGGAAAGTGAAGGCCCCTCAAAGTGACTGTCAATGTATTTGATTAAATCAAGACTCTCTCCTCTAACTTCGTTATTGTGTTCCAATGCTGGCACCTGTGGTGAATGTTGCATAAGTCAATGTAGATAAGAAAAAAGAAGCACTTTAAAAACTTAATAATGTCAACGTAATTAAGCAAAATCACGAGTAATTGCGGTGCCATTAAGCAAGATTTCTACCAGCACAAAGTAGTTCTGTAAGGAATCTTTAGACGTTCCATTCCATGTCAACTAAGTCATTGACTTTCTTTTTCTTATTTCCATGTTACATCCATGAAACTATCCTCTCTAAATATTACTGCAATGACATGATCGTACCTTGTTTGCTGGGTAGACTTTCTCCTTGTACCAATCAGGCCTGTCTTTTAGATTGATAGGAACCAATTTAATCTTGTCCTGCAATCCCTGCTCCTCATTAATCACACCAAACAAATAGAACTGTAAGTTTTTCATCAGAGAAGAAAGCTAGTGCTTAAAATCAGTATAATAGTTTTTGTTAATTACAAGACAAAATGAAACAAAACATTCTACTCAACTAAAAGCTTTAACTATTCACAGAGTTCAGTTCAGTTATTCATGTCGTTACAGACATGAGAAACGTATTATTCACAATAATATTTCCTTCCTTTCTCCTCAATTTCTCACTAACCAAACACTGGGACAAAACATTATTTCAAAACATACTTATACCCAGATAATTAGTAAATAGTTTTAGACAGTACCTTACAGTTCCGGGTAATCCACACACGCTGTACATATGGACAAGTTTCAGATATATACAACCTTCAAACACATAAAAACAGAAAACTAACCCTATTTAAAATTCGCATTACATATCCAATAATTTCTTTAATATATATATAGCCGCAGTATATTTATATGGGCGCTGAAAATAGACAAAAATTGAAAGAAAATAAATCAATATGAACTGTATGTACCTTGCTGTTCCATCAAATAATGGAGGTGGTTCTGAAGTAGAATCAAGAGGCGGCGGCAAAACTTCTTTCACAACTCTGGAAGTATGACTTAACTGCTAAAGTACAGTTCTATTTTTCCATTTTAAATAAGAAAATGAGATAAATTTACTTACTTAGTAGCCATCGTTGCTGATATTCGAGTAGCTCTGGTTCCCTTCAACGGATAACGGAAGCATAATTTGGCTTGAACTTGAAAAGAATGAGAAAGTATTTCAATCCGTGGTAGTGTTACAGTTCTCTTGGAGGAGAGAGAAGGAGAGACAAAGAGTGATAGAGCATACGTCAGCGATGAGGTAGCATTAGTAGAGTTGCTCGCCTTCAAGGTTGCCATGTTTGTTAGTTTGGAAGCTTTTGGCAGAAGCTTTTCTTTGCCGTCATCCGAACAAGAAGGGTATTATTGGTACGGAAATTTTTTCCTAAAATTGACACGTCTACATTGTTAATTAATTTGTATTTATATGGGTTTTTTTAGATATTAAATTTTACTTGACAGTTGTTACAAACTTACAGGTTATTTTGGATTTTTCATGTCGTTTGATAAGGTCAAGTCATTATAGTGAATTAATTTCTTGACACTGCAACCTGCCTTAATATATTTATATTTTTACTGTATCGTGGTACTACGAAGAGTATTACCGTGTAAAAACTGTATTTTTTTCTAAAAAAAAAAACTTTATCCAACAAGCCTTGCCTTGAGAATTTTTAATTTGTTGATTATAAATTTTTTTTTAATTTTTTACTTATATTAATTGCATAAAAATTTTACAAAGATTCCTTATTTCACGAGATTGCTTTGCTTTGAAACAAAATCATTAAACCAAACTACTTCAAAATTCTGCTTGGGCTGCGTAATACGAAGCCCACCATGTTAATTAAACAATTATTTAATTATATAAATAAATGTGAAAAAAATAAAATCATCGTAAGTAAATATATTGATACGAGTGCTATTGTGCTATCACACCCAAAACATTCTATTTCTTTTCGGTGGCTAATTTATGGTTCCTAATTGGCCAATTGCCTCTATCTGTACAAATATGCCAGTCAGGTCCAAGCCGCGCAAATAACAGATATTTTCTTTTGCTGTAAAACGACATCCAATTCACACATGAACGAATGAATGAATGAATGCTTTCTTCCAGCTGGACACGAAGGTGTCATTATCAAAGCAGTATTTTAGATGTTTGAAAGCTTTAATTCAAACTCTTTTATGGCCTACTCAGATTGTTTCAATCAGCGGTAGACAGCACGCATTAAGGAGTATTGGCAAGAAGAACCAGTTCCAGTACAAAATGAAAATCTTACAATGCTGGAAAATTTCATCTATGGTATGGCACAATTGGTACAAAAAGTTAAAACAGAGGCACAAAATGGAATTACCAAGTATAAAAACAAGTTAAAGACAAACAAGCGAGTGAAAATTCTTGAGTTACAAACTGCATGAAACAAAACGAACCATTATATGAAAAAAAGACATCACTCGTGATCTAGTTAGGTTTAGAACAACAGTATCTTGACTAATTTGCACCGTTCTTCAAGTCAAAGTCAATGGCAATTTACTTACACAATCAATGGAGCTACTATGATGGCAACAGAGTGAACCAATATCCGCATAATCCAAACTCAAACTTATGTGCAAACATTCTTTATAGTCTTAAGGTAAACGGTATAATAAGATCTAAAGTTTTATTAGTAGCTTCTTTAAGTAACAAGCGCCAACCAACAGAATACTTTGAACGTAGAATTTTGGAGAAGCATTATCATTTGTCTGACCAATGTCTATGGAGTAACGAAAATAAGTTTCCAAATGCGTGGCTATACATTAATTCTTTTGCAAAGCATTCTTTAATGAAGAAAAAAAAAAGGAAAATTGCTTTTAATACAAATGAAGAATATAGAGGTGAAGTCAGAGATACTCAGAACCTCTTGAACTATGTGTCGACGTGCCCACATATACCACTACCTCCTCTAACTGACAGCAAGGGGCCATCCCAGGAGCTGCGACTTATCAAATAGGAATCTAGATACAACACTATGACCGTGATGTCATCATGAAAATGTCTCCTAACCCCGCGATCAATTTTCTTCAAGTCTGAGTATCGCATTTCTCTCTTCTTTGCTGCTTCACGAAGTGCTGCTTTTACAAGCCTCCTTGCAACTCCCTGCACAAACACAAATACGTCAGTATGTTCAGTTGCATCTGAAATGATTAATGATATCTAACTAATCAAGATTAACATCACATTTATAGGGGAAAGAAGATACTACACCACACACCATCTAAGTGAAAACAAGTAATTACTCTAATTAAGTATTCATCCGAGGAACTTACACAACCAGCTTTCCGGGACAAGCAACCTTTCCAGGCATTGCTGGAAAAAACAGTTAATTGGTTGCACACATTAGCATTAGCACAACAAAATTGCCCATCAATTTGTTTACCGTGATCAAATTGGAAACAGGGCTACAAATTCTTATTACGACACAAACTAAAAGAAGCAAAACTAGGATAATTGTTCTAAGAAGATTAGCAATCATCCTTCCCCAACATCAATTATAAATATAGCCTTTATAACAATAACCAACAAAAATACACATGTAACTTGAAACTATAAACAGAAATCCTACATTACGAGGACCGCTGTGGACAATGTCAACTGCCTCCTGATTGCTTAGGTGCTCCCATAGGCCATCTGATGCAAATATAAGAAACTGATCTTCAGGGTAAAGTTTCTGCACTGATATTGTTGGCTCAGCTAGAAGAATTGGTTTATGGAAGGGCTCTGGCAATCTAAACTTCGGCAAAAGAGGCTCTCTGTTAAATTCTGCCTTCTTCAGATAAGCATCACCAATGGATCTTGAAATCTGCAAAAATAAGAAAGCTCTATCAGCTGATAAACTCCCTGTTGTGCCAAAAAAAAAAAAAAAGACAACTAGACAGTAACTAAAATGGAAAATTCTCGAGAAAATTTCTCAGTAGAGGTCATTTAAAATAAAATAAGTAATTTCATTTTATCTTGATTCTCTGCATTTTTTGATATGTCATTGGGGAAAATGCTGTCTTGTATGGTTCCGCTGTGCAACGGTTTTGCCTCTATCAGTTACTTTTTTTTATTTCAAAAATTAAAAAAAAATAGCTGATAGAGGCAAAACCGTTGTACAGCGGAACCATACAAGACAGCATTTTCCCCAATGACATATCAAAAAATGCAGAGAATCAAGATAAAATGAAATTACTTCATCTGCAAAGGCCATGAACTATACTTGACTTTGTCAACGTGTATATGTGGTCCAATCATATTGCATATACAGATTCTAAATCAGTTTAAAATAATTTCAATAACAATAATGAAACTTCCAAGCTGGTCAGTTGAACTCGATAATCAAACATATATCACATTGCAGATTGAAACAAATTCTTTGGGTGCTCCTTGTTTTACAAGTTACAATTAACGAGCTCCATCCTATTTAAGAGCTGATTTATAGACTTGCACATGGAAAAAAAATCATCGAAATATCCTATATAAAGTGGCTCAGGTGGTATTGGGAGGAATATTGGGATCAACTTCAGTTTTGTCTGTATAACAAGAGATAAGGTGCGGTTTCAAATAAATTAAAACACATAGAATATGAAAATGGATCTTGATAGGGGAATGCAATGCATTGCCAGAAACATATAGATGCAGGTAAAAAATTTACTTGAAAGCTATCAGGAACTTACTGAAAAGGAAAGTAATTAACATTGTATAAGCAGGACATTCAAATGAACTCCAAGAGAAAAAGGGGGAAAAAAGAGAGGAAGGGGTAACGTGTTACTGATAAAAAAAGTTACAAACAAGTCGAAAAGCACACATGCAATGGAGAAAATTGAAGGCAAATGCATATCGTACAAAGACTGATTAAAGGAAAATAAAGCAAAGAAAATAGTGATAAACCTTAAAGTTAAAACAAATGTATATTACAAAACCTCAAAACTGTCACCTGTATGATACCCTTCACACGCCAAACTTTGTGCGTTAGAACAACAATCTGTGGATCATCGGGATGCAATAAGCGCAGTTCCTCTCTCACGGATTCCATACTCACATTATGCTCAGATGATAACTGAACAGCTTTGACCTCTTTAATGTCACTTTCTTGTCTTCCTAACACTGCCCGAGAATCACCTGCATTTGCAATATATAGCAGTCCACTACAGATTATACCCACCAAACAACAAGAGCCCACTGAGGCAATCTGTGGCCTATTTAGCCATTGCCTCCTCACAAGAGCAAGGAATTCCTCTTCTGTTTCCAAAAACGCTCTAGTGATAACATCAGCAGACATCCCATAACTTTCAGATGTGAACTCTGCACCATGAATAGCTGTCAAGTCAGTAAACATATGCATTAGCAATCTAAACATTTAGAATAAAAACTGGGTAGGAAAAAGATTAATTTGACACAGAATGACAGACTAAAATAGATCCCTGTACATGTCAACATTTGAAACACATTCCAGACAGTGTTTCTACAGCAGTGTGTTCCATCTACACTGGTACTCAATTTTCTTCTATGGCATGGCAGGCAGGCAACATATTTGGTGCCAAAATGCCAAAACTTTTGGTGCTCACGCCCATGAATTCAGAAAATATCCAAACATCACTATAATTGCAAAGTATGACCCTTAAATATGCATGTGACTATTACCAAACTAATGTAATGTGGCAACACAAAGACACAATAACCTACTAGTAACTTGCATGAACCAAAATTGTAAGCTGAACAAAAGTTAATATATTATAGAACAAGAAGGACAAAGCATACTCTTGATATTGTCAAAAAGACGATCATTCACAAATCGGGCAGCTTCTGGACCTCCATGGCCATCATAAATTCCAACAAAAGTCCCCTGAGGACCTGATTCAAGAGAACTCAATGGCCCTGATTCCAACTGACTACAGTCTTCTAACTGATTATTTGCTTGAACTACTGCCATTGAGAATTCCCCACTAACATGGTGTCCAGAATCTTTGTACCACAACAATCCATCAACTCTACTGCTATCTTCTCCATCACTATTAGAATTATCACCCTCAGCAAATGGCTTCCAACAGGGCGAAACAATTTTCAAAAAAGTTGCCGATACCATAGCTTACATATTATCATCCGAATGATCCAGCAATCAAGTTATTCATAAAGTCAACATTAACAACTTTACAAAACCCCAGTAGCTCTTCCAATTTCTTCTCAATGTTTAAAGCCGCAACAGAAGTCTCAAAAATCAAATACACATTGATAGATGCAGAAAACATTAATCTGCAAAGTTCTCAAGTCAAACTAACCATCAGACCTAAAACAAAACACACACATCATCAATCCATGCATGTATTAAACAAGCTGTTGACTATTTCCAAAAGAAAAAAAGCATTCTATAAACTTGATGCAACTATCAAAATATAGCCAGAGATCAAACTAAGAAATGGGTATGACCAAAATTTGCGGAACATTACATTTTATACCAAAATTTAAAGAATATACCATTAATCTGTCAAGACTTTAGAGATAAAACAAACTACTAGGTATGTACAGAAACTACGTAGCACTAGTTCACACAAAAATCAAAATGCAGGTAACATCTATACACAACCTGACATCACAGAGAAAATGGTAGTCATGTCCAAAACTGAGGAAAAAACCTCAAACTAAAAGTCAAAATGTAAAATCATCTATACGTCAAATAAATTAATCGGCACACAATCAAAATTTTCATAATATCAACTTAAAAACAAAAAAAATTAAAAATTAAGAGTATTTCTTGCGTACCTTGTGAATCAAAAAAGGGTAATTTGTATGATCCTCCAATTTTATATGCTCGGCACAAAAAGATCCACCATTTGATGACTATTAAACAAAAAAGAACAAATAAACAAACAATCTAAAACCAAAAACAAAGAAAAAATGTTATTTTCTTTTCGAAAGGGTAGATCTAGAAAGAGAGATAATTAAAAATCAAAAATTGCCAGGCAGTAATTGGCTCTATTGTTCTACAGACAAAACCAGAGACAAAGATTATACAACAAGAAATCTTGAGGTTTGAAACACCCATGAATTTGATTCGAGACAGGATTTTGTTTGGGTTGCTTTTGCTGGAAATTTTTTTTTCAGCTCTGATTTTCTAATTTATTGGCTGGGGTTTTGACTTTGACCTTCAACAAACCCAAAATTTAAGGCAAACTTTGCTCGTCTTCCTTTCTCCTTAATATAGTAAAGTAAAAGTTTTCCTCTCTCTCGTTGAGAAAACAATAACAATAATAATAACAATAATAATAATAATAATAATAATAATAATAAGCAATAATTAAAAAAATTAGTGGTTTTAACACCTACCATTCTTGAGGTTTGAAATTTTAACACTTAAATAAAAAATTTAAAAAAAGGCACACATGCCTCCTCTGTACTATTAGTTAACCATTCATTTTTATTTATATAATTATAATATCCTTAATTGTTTCAAAATAAAGTATAAAAAATTTAATTTGTATATAATAAAAAAAAAATTTTAATTTATATTTATTTAAAAATTAAAAATTTTAATTAATGATAATTTAATTTGTGATTTTAATACTTAAATAAAAATTTTAAGAAAAGATACACTTACCTCCCTTAAACCAACAATTGACCACATATTTTCACTTAAAATAACTATAATACTCTTAATTACTTTAAAATAAAGTTTAAAAAACTCAATTTTAATTTATTTGATGTTCAACAAATTAAAATAATTAAAATTTTAATTAATGACAATTATAATTTATGTTCATTTAATATTTATTTAAATTAAAAATTTATTTAATGATATTTAAAATTAGCTATTTAGTCATGTTGGTATTTTTTCTAATTTTCCATTATTGTGTAATTCTATTAAATTTTTTATGTAAACCCAAAAGTTTATATTTATTTTACGAGTCATAAGATTGATATTAAAGTATAGATTTAATATGAATGTGTATGACATAAATCTTATATTAAAGTGTTTTTATAAAAAGAGTGAGATTGATAAGGTTATGAAATTGTTTAGTGAAATAAAAAAAAATATAATTTATTGTCGAAGAATTTGCAAAAAAGGGGAGTAAGAAAGGTGACAGTTTTGCATATTAGGATTTGAGATTTTGATAAGTATGATATATGAATAAAAATTAAATTTCTATTTTGAGTAAATATTAAATAAATGTAAAATAAAATTATCATTAATTAAATTCTTAATTTCAATAAATATTAAATACACGTAAACTAAAATTGTTCAATTAAATTGTCATTAATTTAATTTTTAATTTTTAAATAAATATAAATTAAAATTATTTTTTTTGATTATATACAAACTGAATTTTTTATACTTTACTTTAAAGCAATTAAGGGTATTATATTCATATAAATAAAATTAAATGGTCAACTAATGGTTTAGGGGAGGTAAGTGTGCTTTTACTTAAATCTTTCATTTAAATGTTAAAATTTCAAACCTTATAGGAGGTATGTGTTAAAACTCCTTAAAAATTATGAGAAATTTATTTACGACAACAATGCTGTGGAATAATTTATAGCATATACGCCAAGTTCATACAACCTGGAGCAACTAAATTTAGGTTTCTTGTTCTCCATTTCACTGCTACATTTTTACTTTTGATTTTCCTTTTAGTTTTAAGTGCAATGTAAATATTTAATAATTTTAATAACAAAATAAATTTTATTTACATTGACATTCTGATTTTATAAGGTAATAAATAATAAATAATAAATAAATCGACAATTATTCACTCATGTCACTCTACAATGAACTTGTACATGAATCTTAATAAATTAGTTTTAAATTATAAGAATTTTAGTTATAAATTTTTAATAATTATATATGACATTTTGATAATTATGTAACATTTTACATTTATTGAATATATATTAAAACAAATTATTTAAACAGAAAAGAAGATGAATATAGGTAAATTATATATACGTAAATGTTAAATATAGGTAACTTATATATACGTAAATGTTAACACCTCAAAGCTCAAGACTCAATTTAACAAAATTGAAAACTTTCAGAGGGTAAATTTGAGAAAAAGGTAAACTATATGGGCAATAAGTACAATAAGCACAAATTCAAGGATACACGTATCAAGAAAAGAGACAATATGCCAATGAAAGCAAGAGCTATTCTCTTACGGCAAAACGACATGTCATTTCGTCTCCACTTAACTCGCACCACTCCGCTAACTATAATCAGATCGTCGTTGTCCACTCATCATCAGCAGCTCAAACAATCCACTCGTTCAACTTCAAACTCACTGTCAGTGAAGTCAGTCGCCGGCGAGTCAAACACGGTCATGGCGGGCGCTAACTCAGTCCGAGTCGCCGTCACTCAGATGACGTCAATCAACGACCTTGCCGCCAATTTCACTACCTGCTCTCGCCTCGTCAAAGTAAAACTATCATTCACTTCGAAGTATTTATGTATTTTGTACAATTTGCTCGGTATTGTTATCGCATTTCAGCTGGCTGCATTGACTTCTTGTTAGAATCTAATTTTTGTCTTTTCTTGTGAAAATTTTGAGGTAATTGTTTGATTAAGCGGAACCTTAGTTTGACTTAAAGTCTTAATCTTAATGGTTAAGGCACCAAGATTATTCCATTTCTTGGGTTTATCAAATGTTGCGGTAGTTAGAAAGTTGACATATGTGAATGTTTCAGCCAGTCCAAATATAACTATATATAAAAATGCTTGTCATGAAGTGACATTTATGTGTTAAGAAGCTCTAATTATATGATGTTACGTGTGAAATTAATTTGGTTTTTATTTGATAGAAAAAATGATGGATTAAGAAATCATATCATGCAGAAAACATAAAATTCTATAGTTTAACAGCTTTTTTTTTTGGCGGGTGTCAGTGTTTTAGAAACCACGTAATTGGATGGGGGTAAAGACCCGCTTGGTCTGGTTTTTAAACTTTTGAGTGTTCTTTACCCTTCATAGCAAAGCCAGAATGTTGTCTCAAAAATTCTGGGAAGTCGTTTTCTCTGTTTTTGGCCTATATAGAGCTGTGGTATGGATGAAATTAAGGTGAACAAATTTTATATTGTTGCAATGTAAGATCTGCTGAAAATGGAAATGAAAACTATTTGTGGAGAATAGAAATTGAATATGAAAACTTCCTCTCTTAGCGGTGCATTTATTGACATAATTGTTATCTCATTGAAGGATATGAGATTATTGCAACTTCAGCTGGAATTTTGACGATATTCACATTGTTGTCTTGTTATAAAGTCACAACATATTGTTAAAATTCTTGACATGGTGCTTATATCGTCTCATAAGATAGACAATTTATAATGTTGAGTGGTAACTTTGTGAAATAAAAATTTATGACGATATTCTGACTCTGATTATGTAGTTATTTTGATCTATTATTTCTTTAACTAATTTTTAGAGTTTGTGTATCCAAGGAAGCAGCTTCTGCTGGGGCAAAACTGCTCTGCTTTCCAGAAAACTTCTCTTATGTAGGTGACAACAATGGGGACAGTCTTAAAATTGCGGAACATTTAGACGGGCCTATAATGCAAGGATACTGCTCTCTAGCTAGGTGGCTCTTTGTTTCTTCACCATTTTTTATTCCTTAAAGAATTCCCTGTTTCACCTCAATCTCCAATATAGAATTATTGATATTCCCAATGTTTTGCTTCATGGTTGACCTGTCACCTTTACTATTTTATTGTTCATTTTGTTTTGATCTCATACTCTTCCAATTGGACATCAAGGGTTAACTGTTATTGGGTTATTTGTTGAGTGCCTATGCTTTGGAAGGCCTTTTTGTTCCTACTATTGACTTTTCTTTGCACTTGTCCATTGCAGAGAGTCCAGCATTTGGTTGTCACTTGGAGGCTTCCAAGAAAAGGGATCTGATGATGCACACTTGTGTAACACACATGTTCTGGTTGATGATGTTGGGAACATTAGAAGCACTTACCAGAAAATGCACTTGTAAGATGGTCTACTTTTAGGTTTCAGCAAGACTTGTTTCTGTTTATCGGTACTGTGGAGCAACTATAAATAGACATGAACGCAGTTGGTGATAAATTTATTTTTGCTTACTTTTGCTTTGCTTTTCGTATTGTACATAATTGCACATTTTTTCCTTTTCAATTATGTTTAATCTATAGTTTAAGTAGAACTTCATGGGATTTTAGCATATTGACTTTTTTGTTTCCTAGGACAAATAGACGTTGATCAGGTATTTGAGATAGCTTCTAAAATGAACAAAAATTGCTCTATATTTTTCAAGTTTACATTGGCAAAAACTTCATTTTTACTTTTTTCTTGATCTTATTGTGCCATGGTAATTATTCTTTCTCGGAGAAATTATGTTTATCTGCTTTATTTTTTATTTTTCTGTCATTATTATGACATTAAATTATCAATTATTCCTTTCGTTTCTGAAGGTTTGATGTAGACATTTCTGGTGGAAGGTCATTTAAGGAAAGTAGTTTTACAGAGCCAGGTAAACCATTTATGTATATTTATAATGGAAGAAATTGAGTATACTGGCTTGGATTCACAAGTCCTGCTTCCCAATAGCTAGGGTATAGAAATTTTTTTGTACAATGACCGTACAGTACCTTCTTCTGTGTTTAATATGCCATGAAATTTTGTAATCAATCATCGTTGTCATATATTGTTGGCTTGATGCTCTTATGAATTTGTTTTGCCACACTTCTCTTATGAAATACTACTTAAAACTTTGGCACTAGTGTCATTGTAACTGCAAGCTTGCAAACATGGAAGACGCGAGAATTAAAACCAGTTTTCCTGTTAATAATGCTTTCTGGTTGATCTGGAAATCTTATGATCACTTACCTGGGGGTTGTTATTGTTTTCTCTGCTTTTTGGCTGAGAATTAAAATATTTCCATTGTGGTTGACCAAGTTGAATGTTAAGATGTTCTTTAATCAGCAGAAACATCAATCTAAATAGTTAGTTTTTTCAGGTAAGGATATTGTTGCAGTGGACAGCCCTGTTGGACGTTTGGGTCTGACAGTTTGCTATGATTTGAGATTTCCAGAACTTTACCAGCAACTTAGGTTCCAACAAGAAGCACAGGTACATGTGGATTTCTTTTGCTATGATTTGATGCATTTGTCACGGTTGTTTCTTTAGCATCTAATATTTGCCTCTCTTGCGTTACATTATGTAGGTTCTACTGGTACCTTCAGCTTTCACAAAAGTAACTGGTCAGGCACATTGGGAGATTCTCCTTCGTGCACGTGCCATTGAGACTCAATGTTATGTATGGAATCTAATTTCCCTACTCTGTGTTGTTAGGCACAATCTGCCATTCTCTGAATTCATGCACAATTCATTAGCCAATCTTATCTGCCATCTTATGTTTTCCAGCCCCATGTCTGTGAATTCCTGATGAATGCTTTTATCAGGTCATAGCTGCTTCTCAAGCTGGAAAACATAATGATAAGAGAGAAAGTTATGGTGACTCATTGATAATTGATCCATGGGGAACAGTTGTTGGTCGATTACCTGGTGAGAACTGGTTACTAGTCCAAATATTTCTTGGTTCAAAGAATTTTGGTCTTGAACTTGGTTAACTATTTTTTGGCAATCATTTTAGTATTTATGCTGGAACCTTTAGTGACATTACTTTTAAAATCTGCTCTGTTTTTCCCATTTCAGATCGATTGACAACAGGGATTGCTGTTGCTGATATAGATTTCTCATTGATTGATTCAGTGAGATCAAAGATGCCAATTGCCGAAGTAAGTTATCTAGACCTGGCTTGCAAAATTTAGTGATCTGCATGTATTAATATGTATTCTTTCGTAACATTCAATCCAACTTCCTGTTGTCTCAGCATCGGAAGCCCATTGATTTTTGGAAGTCTGCTTCTTCTCTATGATTTCTGAAGATCGATAAGTCATTCCACTATTATCAAGACAGTATGGTAAAGGCTTAAAGCCACACCAAATTCTACTCATTGATGAAAACATAGATGTCACAACTGCCATTTCTTTTTATTGTATGCTTGAATTTGTGGGCATTTATGTGGTCCTTAAAAGATCTTAATTAGTTGTCTAGTTATATGATCTGTAATATCCGAGTAGGCACATTCTGGTGCTCTAATAGTATAAAAATAAGTATGTTGCTCAAGAATGAATCACGCAAAGAGTGATAACATTACAAGTTAACTGGGTGTTATGGGCCTCGATCTGGGCTTGAATAATCGTTGATGTAGGAGAACATCTAAATTATGCTCTGCCATTCGTACCCTTTTTCTAACAAACATGTGGTGGTGTTGGAATTTTAGTGGGGGCATTTAGCGTCAGTCGTCAGTCTTATTAATACACTCCATTCCATTATCGAAATCATAATATTCTTTGGAATACCAAAAATATCCCTATACCCATCCCTAATTAAAGTTAATTATAATGTATTTATTTCTTTTTCCTTTTTATTTGTTCAACACCTGGCGTCTCCATAAAATAAAATATCTAATGTTTTTAAACATTTTCAATCGCATACAAACGCATATAAAGTAATGAAGGCGTTTAATTCGGCATAATTTATGATTAATATATTATTCAAAATTATATTTTATTTTTACAATATTTTATTTTATTTTTTCTAAAAGCATGGAAAGATCAATGGCTATTGCTCCAGATAGTGTTTGCCAGCAAAGTTTGGATTGTTGACTTTTATTTTTTTTGAAAAAACAATTTTGAGTTCTATGAGTGATTTATCCTGTCAATAAATATTCTTTTTAAATTAAAATAAGTTTCGGAAAAGAGTGGCAAATATTATAATCATTAAATTTAATTTGCTCAAATGAATTGATATTAAAAAAAATAAAAATTTGTACACTGATCGAATAAAGTGAAAAATAATTATTGCAGTCCCCAGGTCCAGATTAATTAACATTGCCCTTTCGGCGAAACTGAGGGACCAAATCCAATCGGTCAACAGAAGTTTAGTTGATGTCTTTGTTATAAATTTGCAATTATATTCGTTTGGAAGATTACTTTTAACGTTTGAAAGATGCGAGAACTTTTTTCTATAAATTGAAAGAAAAGGTTGTATATGGGGAATCTTTTCTTCTCTGAAAAGCAGCGCTTCACCGCGTCAATTGCTTCTGCACGCACGTGCAAGTGCAACAGAATCATAATTAATTCACATGTATATAAATATATAACACGTGGGAAGGAAAATTTTCACATTAATCCTCAACTTTTCATAAAATGTTACTCAATCTAACACTTCTGTCACAAATGTATTTTTAGCATTTTAATTTTTAGTTTACTCCCCATTTACTACTGTAATTCTTATTGTCTTTTGTCAATATAATATCTATGTGATGTCATATTTTGTTGCTTTTTAATAGAGTTTAAAGTTCGTGTGAGAATAGCGAAGTGTATAAAATAATATACGATCACATAAAACTTAATATTTTAATACCAATTCTACTTTGGTTTCTATTATTTTTAATATTTCAATTAATATCACTTTAATCTCTATAGTTTTTATTAAATTTACTTAATTCTTAGTGTTCCAATGAATGTTTCTTTACTACAGGTTTGTTGCTCTACAATAAAGTTTAAAATTTGGAGACTGACAATGAAATGTATTACATAAAAAATGACATTGTAAAATTTATAAAATTCATTTAATAGATATAAAAAAAATAATATTAATTTTAGTATACTAAGAGATAAAAGACGATATAATTATATTAAGTAAGTGTAATGTTAATGTGACAGTTAATCAATGTTAATAAATCTTATGAAATTATTTTGGAAATGGTAAAAATGAACATATTAAACCAGTAGAATAAAATAAAATTTCATAAATTATTAGGGACTAAAGTAAAATTTTCCGGGAAGAAAACTACCAAAAAAAAAGTTCCAGGCAAGAGAGCTGCAAAAATATCATTTCTCCATCAGTTAAAATCCCCAAAAAAAAAAGAAAGCACAGATTACAACATCTGCTGAAACCACAGATCACATCGGTGTTAGATTCAGTGATCGATTGATCATCTGGAAAATTAATTTGATCATATATATATATATTTATATATATACATAGTCAAGCATTTTAAGTGAAACTCTGCAGTCTGCTCCTCTTCATTCATTCCTTTCTTCCTCCTTAATATACTAAACTAAGAGCTTTCCTCTTTCCCTTCCAGAAATAAATTAAATAAAAAAATAAAAATTGGGAGAAATTTTGTTTATGAATAACCAACAATTAATGCAGTGGAATAATATAATGAAATATAAGCCGCACCGAAAACGTGGAATAAAAATGGATTCCACTGCATTCTTACAGTTCATCTTCTTTCAGTATTAAGTCAACGTCAATGTTTAATAATTTAATAAACAAACTTTAAAACTAAATCGACGGTCGTTCAGTTCCCTAATGCATATATATGTATGAATGTATGAATGAATGGATGTATGCGCGTCCGAGTTCATACATAAATCCTAACAACTCGTCTTTTCTTTCTTTTTTTTTTTTTCACTTCATACTCACCGACCGTCGGAACAGTGCACGTGCCAGACGAATCAGACACAGTCATGGCGGGAGCTAACTCAGTCCGAGTGGCCGTCGCTCAGATGACATCGATCAATGCCCTGGCCGCCAATTTTGCCACCTGCGCTCGCCTCGTCGAAGTAAAATTATATATCATTGTTTGTAAAATTTGTTTTGGTATTTTAGTGTGCTGCATTGACTTCTTCTTTGAATCTAATTTTGAGGTTAATTATTTGATTAAGCATATTAATAATATTAATATTGATTAAGTGTAACCTTTAATTTGACTGGAAAACAAATCATACGGGTTCCAGAGTCTTTGCTTCCAACTCACCTCCTTTAGCCACCCGAGAGCGTGAGTTCTCTGTGTTTCCGGTGGATTTAATCGCTTCTTTTATTGGAAAGACAGATCTTCATTTTGATTTAGATTAAGTGCTTTCTGTCTGATAGTCATAGTTAGTTTTACTGTTTAATTTATGATTCAGATCTAAAAGATTTCAAACTGTAAAAAGATATTTGTTATACACTTAATTTCTTTCATATTTGGCAATATTATTGTAAAGGTAAGCTTATAGATTTATTATTGTAATATTTTATACTAAGATGAGTTAAAACATTTTTCTCTTTCTTTAAAAGAAAAAATAGGTTGATAATTTAAAGTTTAAAGGTGAAAAGGCACATGGAGATTCTGACATCTCCTGTATTTATCAAATGTTGCAAATAGTTTAGTAAATTGACAGGTGTGATTTTTTCAGCTAGTCCATATATTTACATATGTGCTTTGTCATCAAGTGACTATTATTTTGCCAATTTGGCGCTTTTTTTTTTTTTTTTAATTTTTCTAAAGTGAATTTGGTATTGTGTTCCACATGGGGAAGGTGTTAATAATTTTAGAAACCGTGCACTTGTACTTAAGCTTTTGATTTTTGAGCGTTCTTTTACTTTTTTCTGTCTTTATTTCCAGTGGGAATTGAAAATAATGCAATAATATAGAGAGCTTTAACCGGAACGCCTTTTTTTTTTTTTTTTCCCTTTTCTGGAAATTTAACTCAAAAATTCTGAAAAAGTTGATTTCTCTTGTTTTGGCTTATATCGGGCCACAAAATAGCCGAAATTAATATGAATAAGGTTACGTTGTTGCAATACCAAATCTGAAGAAAAATGAAATTTATGGAGAATGAAAACTTCACACAGCGCTCTAGTGATAAGATTACAATATGTGAAATAGATGATATATTCTCTGACTGAATCTGGATTATGTAGTTATTTTGGCATGTATCATGTAGTTCGTCTAGCTAACTTTTCGGAGTTTTTATATCCAAGGAAGCAGCTGCTGCTGGGGCAAAATTGCTCTGCCTTCCCGAAAATTTCTCCTTTGCAGCTGGTAGGAGGGACAGTCTTAAAATTGCAGAAACTTTAGACGGGCCAATTATGCAAGGATACTGCTCTCTAGCTAGGTTGCCTTTTCAGTGCGTTTTGTTCTGATTCACTTCGTTAGTTGATCTTTCACCTTTACTACTTCGCTATTCATTTTGTTTTGAGCTTATCCTTTTCTGATTTCTGCAGGGAGGCTGGCATTTGGTTGTCACTTGGAGGCTTCCAAGAAAAGGGATCCGATGATGGACACTTGTGCAACACACATGTTCTGGTTGACGAGAATGGAAATATTAGAAGCACTTACCGGAAAATGCACATGTAAGATTGTCAACTTTTAGGTTTCAGCAAGATATAATAACTTGTTTCAGTTGATCACTACTGTAAGCAATTATATGCAGATACCCATCAGTGTAGTTGGTAGTTAAGATCAATATAACATATTTCCTTTGTTTTTGAAGGTTTGATGCGGACGTTCCTGGTGGAAGGTCATACAAGGAAGGTAGCTATACAGAGGCAGGTAAACCTTTTACCTATTATGTCTAATGGAAACAATTCGATCAGTGTACTCAACGGAATTCACATATTCTGACATCCCAATAGCGAATTTTCTTTTCTATTAACATATTAATTTCATTATGCTTTTCTATGGTCTACAGAATCATCAATCTAATATAGGGTACGTAATATTTTCAGGCAAGGAAATCGCTGCAGTGGACAGCCCCTTTGGACGTTTGGGGCTGACAGTTTGCTACGATTTGAGATTTCCAGAACTTTACCAGCACCTTAGGTTCCAGCACGGAGCGCAGGTACTTAAAAAGTGGATATCTTGGTATTTTGGCATAGTTCTTTCACAGTATCTAACATTTGTCTGACTGTGTTTCATTGTGTATTCACATTGTGATTATGTAGGTCCTATTGGCACCTTCAGCTTTCACTGAAGTAACCGGTCCAGCACATTGGGAGGTTCTTCTTCGTGCACGTGCAATCGAGAATCAATGTTATGTATGGAATCTAATTACCTGCCATTGCTATATATATTATATTTCTGGTCCATTTCTGAGAAATCAATGCATGCTCTATCAGGTAATAGGTGCTTCGCAAACTGGATGGCATTACGGAAAGAGTCAGAGTTATGGTGACTCCATGATCATTGATCCCTGGGGAACAGTTGTTGGTCGACTACCTGGTGAGAGAGACCTAGCAAATTAGTCCATATCTTTCTTACCTCAAAAAGTAACCTTGAAAATCTGGTATTGTTTCAGATAGACTATCAACAGGGATTGCTATTGCTGATATTGATTTCTCATTGATTGATTCACTGCGATCAAAGATGCCAATTGCCAAGGTAAGCTTTAGTCATCATCTACATGTGTTATCGTTACTAATATCTACCTTTATAAAATGATACGGATTTTTCTTGACATTCAATCGCAGCATCGGAAGCCCACTGATTTCTGGAAGTCTTCATCTTCTTCTCTATGATTTCCAAATAATGATGTCAACTCCCCATTATCAAGCGGGATTCTTTTGGTAGTGGAAAAAAGGAATTCCCGCACACTTACTCTTTTGTTCTCATGTATGCTTGATGAAACCATGCTTATTTTCCGAGAATAAAGTGCTAATTGCTTTTTCCTTTCTTTCAAGAATATTAACAGTAATACAAACAGAATTTACTTCTACAGTGTTAACCCTGACATTATGTCTTCCTACACTCAAAGTTTTTGTATTATGACTGTCTGTCTGTTGCCTGTATCTGATTCGAGAGAAATGAAGAGATGATTTTGCTTGGTTACTCGAATATGAGCCCAAATGTATCCAGAGGCAGCACCTGCATTCAGAAGAACTGATCTACTACTAAATACACCGGTCCTCTTTATAATTGCCTTAAAACTTACTTCCATCTGTGAGAGGCCCAAAAGGATATAGAATTACCAAAATACTCTTTTCACCAAATAGTATTTCTGTCCACCCAGCCCATGTTTATTTTTCCGATGACGTTTGACGGATCTCTTCTTCCCTTTTCTTCTAGCTGCAGCATGGGATAATGTGGATGAAAGAACAATGAAAGATTTTTCATTAATCGCATTAAATTTCCCATAAATAAATAGACAGGACGCATCTCGACCGACAAAAGTTCAGTTCACGTCTGTAAAAAATTTGCAATTGGATTGGCTTGGAGTAGATCATTACTATCCGTAACAGTTAAAAGATGCCTAATCCTTTCTTCAAGATTGAAAGTAACAGGAATCTCTTCTTTTCTCAAAGTAGCAACCCATGCACATTCATGCAATTGCTTTAATTTGCACTACGGAATATGAACTAAAGAAGCCCTGAAAACTTTTTCCCGTTTATATGTATGAAATAAAGAGGAAAAGAAGACAAGAAAACGATGTTAAAATTCTCAATGAAGAAGAAAACAAACATTCTAATCGTTTTCATTCTAGCCATCAATGTTGTTTCTCCATTAGCGAAAGCAAACCAACCCACAAACCTTGCCAGCCACATTTCTCAAGGAAACTGCTCTTATTTAATTCAGATTGAGACAACCTGTGCTCCTTCTGCTGATACCGCAGATCACATCAGTGTTAGATTCAGTGATTCATCAGGAAATTTGATCATAGTGAAGCATTTAAGGAATCCCAAGTTGTCAAATTCTCCGAAAAATGATTTGAAGAAATCAGCAGGTGGAGAAAATGGTGGGTTCATATTCCAAAGATGCAGCATAAGCAGCTTTGAGGCAAAGGGAGCATGCATGATAAAAAGCGTGTGCGCTTTGTATCTAAAGAGAGTTGGGTCAGATGATTGGAGACCAGGCTGGGCTAAAGTTCTTCATCAAGAAGACAGTGGGAGAGCAGTCCCAGTGTCTTACACATTCTATTTCAGGACTTTTCTCCCCGGAAATGTGTGGTATGGCTTCGATTATTGTCACCCTAGAGAGAATTTTACGCCTCATGTTAAAACGTTTGGTGGGGAAAACTTGTCTTGACTCTTGATTTTATGCAGCATATTAGCAACGTTGATGATATGATATCAGTTGCTTGTTACTAATAAGCCTTTCAAATATTTTGTTATGTTCAACTTTTGTTCTTCGAATACATGTTGACAGAAAATTTTATGTCTATGTCAATACATCAATATAAACAGTTTAATATATCTTTTTGAGACTTTCAGTATCAAAATTTTATCTTAATATTTACCTAAAATTAAGAGAACTCTTTAAGTACTCAACATTCCTCTAGAGATAACCATCAGATTGACCCATCCATGCTAAAAAGTTAAAGAAAACACAGAACGCTAGAGATATGAAAAACAATAATTATATGTATCTAACCATTCTGACGCATATAATGAAAGAACACCGAATTTATGTAATTCTTTCTTTTGCACTACAATTCACTATAATACAGGACAGATCAAAGTCATGCTGTATCAAACTGAAAAATAACTAAATAGTTGATGAGTAAAGAGAAAAAGAAATTATATTAACATGTCAATGGAGAAATCTGAAGTTACTTGGAGCTCCTTCAAACTTTCAAAGGCTAGGAATCCTCTTCTTGCTTCTTCTCTTTAACCTGACTAAAGTAGAAAACAAAACTTGATGAATTATAAAAAATTAAATTGTAGTAAAATATCAATGGAGAAATCTAGAGCTAATACAGGAGCTGCTTCAAACTTTCAAAGCTCTAGAAACCTCTGCTTTCATCTTCGCGCCTCTCCTTTCTCCTCCGTTCTGCAAAAAAGAAACTTCAACTCTGTTTGTTTCATTTTTTATGCACAGAGAGCTCCTTCTCAGTGAAAAATGTTGAAAGGGAAATAAACAGAACAACAAATAAGCATGGATTTTACATACTGTTACTTCTAGCTGCATAATGAAATATCCATGTGGCACATTATATGAGCAAATTTGAGCTGGATTTTATGGTCAATCTAGAATTCTCTTCTTTAGTGTAGAAGGGGCAGAGACTCTGGGATTGTGGGGAGCCATGATGTTGAAAATAACTTAACTCTCCTTTCAGGTCAATCTCTTCAGCCAACATAACTCTCCTATCAGGTCAATCTCTTCACTTGGGCTGAAAACTTCACTGAACTACTGTTGAAAATTATGTAAACTGATATGATGGACAAGTGTTAGCACATGCCTGGTCAATACAAATATCGCTATAACTCAATTGTTAAAGATTCAAATATAGCATCCCAAGTAACGCTTCATATGTATCTATGTATATCATACAAACTCATGATCTATATCTCCACTAACATGTTCATTATTAATGTCAATAAATGCCATAGCAATAGCAGTGATCCAGTCATCTTGGCAACTCCTGCAATGTGAATTTAACCTTTCTGACTACTTAGAAGCAGTTAACCCCTCAGCAATTGCTAAAACCAGTGGTATATCAAATGGTCAATACAAAATACATAAATACATCCCAGGATGATGAAAAACAGAATTTTTACCAAGTAGAGCAGCAAATGTAACATGATGATATTTACTTGTGCATCTAGTCTTGCTAAACCTCAGTGGAAGCGAATAGCAATGAAATATTTAGTAAGATTTTCTTACAAGCCTAAATTGTGCAAAGTTTGACAAACACAACCCAGATAATACGGCTCACATAGGAAAAACATAGTCTTCAGATTGACAAAACAGTATTGAAGTTGGATTGCCAGATTCTTGTCAAGATTTGCAAATTTTACTGAAACACAATTCCGGAAGCAGAGCAAAAGAACATAATAGCTTTTGGATTGAAAACATGAAATTGCTGAATACCAAATACAGGAAGCAGAGCACAAGAATAATATCCATGTGAAAGGGTATGATCGTTTTAAAATCTTCATGTAATAAGCGAATGGATACAGTGAAAGTGTATATGATACTTTTCATCGATGGATACATAATTTTTTAACAATTATAAGATTAAAACAACCGTGGTAAAAACGCAGATCACAAAATCAAACCTTAATTTTCAGAATTTTATAACTGCGCAAATAAATTCCTAGGATTAGGGTTTTTGAATCTGAAAACTGAAAATATAAATTTTTAGAGTTAGGGTTTTCAATTTGGACGCATCACAATCAAATTATATAACAACAATTAAGGTTTTACTTAATTCACTCTGACGAGAAGGAAAAGCAGCAAATATACTCAACAACAACAGCAACACTGTTAGAATAAATTCTGAAAGAAGTGAACGGAAACGAGCCAGTACCTTCAGCGGGAACCAGTCGTCTATATATGGTCGTTACAGTGTCGTCTACGTTACTTTGGCGTAAAATGTTTGTCAGCTACGCGTTTTCAATCCCCGGAGTCGCGCTGCTTTTAATTTCAAATTTTAACCGACTGTTTTTTATCCGAGAAATTTGAAATATCGAACATATATCAATCATGATTTATCAAAGAATGAAACGCAGCGTTTTATTTCGTTTGGAAAGAAAGAGATTAAACGCAGCGTTTTAATAAATGTACATTGTTTGTGTAGTACCAAATTCAACGCGGCACAGTGACCTCCTTCTATGGCATCGGTCACTTGCACTTTGCTGTAGAACCACTCACTCTAGTTCTGGCAACCCAACAATGAATGCAACAATTCATTTAACAAAGTTGGATTTGTTACCTTGAAACTATTTATTATCTGCTCTATCATTTTAACCTTAAAAGACATGAGGTCACCGGTTGCAGCAACAGAGAATTCAGCTAGTAATGTTCGAAGTATCCACAGTCTGCTTCATCCAAGCTGTGCATTCATTAATACAGCCCTTCGACAGAGACCAGAAAACCAAGTGAATTCGGAACCTTTTTCTCTACCTGCTCCATGCTGCAAAATAAAGAAAAAGGATACGATGACCGCTTAAAGTGCAAAACAATCCTTCTTCTTGAGTAGAAAGGAAGGAAAAGACAAAGTTTAGCAGATGGTTCCTATATGATTTTTGTTCACTTCACTACAACCCCCGCCTCCTGCAACTGAACCTGGCTGATCAAAATTTTCTTTTCTTTCGTTGAGCCTAGAATTCGACTAAGAATAGAGAAGAAAGCATTTTGCTAATTGCAGTAAATTGAGCAGTATTATTATAAAGAATGTCATTTATGGGATAACACCTCCGATTGAACATAAATGCACGAGCTACATCTGATTTCTATGGACAATATTCTCTTCTCTGCAGAACACTTCTCTTGACCATCTGTGATAGCAATAAAAACTTAAATGATAGACAAGCCTAAATGCCAAAGCTAAAAAAATGTTTTCGTAATTTCTCTGTGCCAAACCAAGAGATGGTATCAGCTAATTTGGTAGGCGCCGGTGTTCCTAGAACAATTGCGTGAAGACATGTCAATCAAGATACAATACCTTCAGTAAATACAGAGTCAAATTTTATCAGCCCCAGCAGAAATTCTCTGTAGAATTAGTCACTGAGGCCTCACCAGTTGACAAGCAAATACGATTACGGGCTGAAGTAGTGGGACTTAGATACCACAGATAGATCAACAAATGTTACAGTACATTGTTTTCTTGATTGTCATTCTTTCATGTTTAACACCAACATAATATCATTAAAACAAAAAAAAGAAGAAGAAGAAGAATTATGATATTCTGATTCTGATTCTTAGTGCTTGTCTTACCAATGTACAATTAAATGCCCAAAAGTAAGTCTAAACTCTCGAGGAGGCATCAGAATACCAATTCATATTCAAATTACATTCCATGATCTTTATATTCAAATTTCGATACAGAAGTGGTGCAGAGAAAGAAACATGGTGAATCAAAAAAGGAAAAAATTGTGTTCACATGTTCAAGAAGCAATCTAAAGGCAATTCGGAACAAACAATCCAAGAAATGACAAGGAAACGGGGATATCGTCAATTAAACCACGGTGAAAACACGAAAATCACTAAAGATTAGACACAAGAAGTGGCGCCAAAAGAGAATAACTTTGTGAAAGAGAAAACAGAGATTTCAACAAAAGTTATGCACATTCAGTAATTGCACTGCAAGCATCTGTCTCAAGCCAAAGAATTCAACGAAAGGAACAGACTTGACTTTATTTACTCAACTGGTAAAATCAAACTAATATAAAACAGAGAATTTTGTATCCATGTTCCTTTCAAGAAAACATTGGCTGTAACATATGCACAAGATCTACGAAAAGTTATGCACATTCAGGAAATAAAAATTGATTTTCAGAGAACGGTCCAAATTTGAAAAGTAATCCAAATGAGGCCTTCAAAGAGTTACAGTTCCTAAATTAAATAAGAACCGCCAACCACCAAACATGAAAACCAAACGATAATCACATGAAAAGCACTAAACAATAGATATGAAACAAGGGAAAAAAAAAGAATAGATAAATAAAACAAATGTGGAATATAACTTGAAAATCCATAAATGTCACTGGATGAAATCTCATAAAAAATATAGAAATAATATTGATTAAAGGTTATAGCAAAATAAATTTTAAATGTTTTGTACACCCATATTGCAATAACCAATATCAACTGTTTGATTAAGGATACATTGAAAAATTTATCATTAAAGAATTGGCAAAATCCTAAAAGATAAAAATAAAAAATAAAAAATAAATAAAAAAAAGGTCACCATCAACCCAATTAAAATTTTCTTATTTTTCTATGTTCTAAATTTAGATGGACTTCTGTTATGAGATGAACTTCCTGAAATTGATCAAGATCCAATACCAAGAAACATAAATCCTGGAAAACTGGAAAACGAGAGAATCAAGAGAGACTAGTACAATTGCAAACTTTCATTTTCTTTTAAAGGTCATACCAGACAGTAACCGACTACATACATTTATAAGGAACTGCTATGTTACAAAAGAACCATGCTGTATTCCTTTTCACTCCCTGTTCATCCTTCTTTTTTTTAAAAAAAAAAAAAGATAAGAGCCACCTCAAGAACAAAATAAAGAAAAAAGATCCAAAGTAGAAGACTATAAACACCGCCTTGCTTATTATCCAGCCAAAAGGACGGCCATCTCATGGGGATCATTCCAGCAGGAATTCTCGCCTGGAATCTGGACTGGCAAGGAGATCAAAGGGTTTGTGACCTATGGTATCTTTAAGTATGGTAATTTGACCTTCTTTCAGAAGAATGTCCTCATCCAAGGCTTCTATCTTTTTCTTCAATACGTTAACCTCCGAATTCAATAGCATATTCTTCTCACTATATTGCTTCACTTCCTCCCACATCATGTCTCTCTCTTCTGAAACTTTAGGCAATATCCCCTTCACAATTTTCAATTCCTTTGCCGAATCTTGGAGCTCTCTTTGTAGCTGCTTTATGTTCTCATCCTTCTTCATCATCTGTCAAAAACAAACACGTTTCAGAATACACAACACAAATTATTAGTGAAGATATTTTAGAAATAGAAGTGCATGTGCCACAAAAGTTTGCCGAACATATCGAAGGAAAAATAACCGTAAAAGTTGAAATCATCTGGCTTCATAAGGTTCTTTAATCTCTGCCAATTTTAACTACCACTGAATTCATAACCTCCTCTTATATTTATATTCCATATATCTGACCTGACTTTATCCAAGCAAGCCACTTCATACCAGACTTTGTCCAAGTTCCAATATGCACATTACAGAACCACATATAAGAAAACAAAAGCACCACATAACTTTAACTGTGCCAAATAAGTCATGAAGAATAATATGTCCTTTCGTGTATAGTAAACCTTCCCAATACATTCTCAAGTATTTACGTATTTGCATACGGAAAAGTACACAGATATGCAGAGACACACACATCAGCAATGTTAAACTTCAAATTCTAAAGATTACCTGAAGTTCAAGATCTTTCAACTTATGGCTGGCACATGAAAGGTTGTCCAGGGAATTTTGGACTTCGCATCTGAGAATGTCATTACCTCTCACTGCTGTTGCGAGTTCTGATTGCAACTGCTCAACTTCCAGCTCTTTAGAGTACAGCTTCTCTCTTAATAGACTTGTTAATAAAGTTTCTGCTTTGAGCTCAGATCTCATAATTTCCTACATAAGTAAAAGAAAACACTATTGATAGCATGAAATTAAAAGTTAAATTAGAAACATAGCCCAGCTCTAACATCAGCCAAATGAATGTATAAAGTAATACATTATGCAATAGAATACAAGGCAGTAAAAGACGGAAGACTTTATAAACCAGCTTTGAGGGCAGATTTTTCAGATTTCAGGATAAACTTACCTCTGGCGTCTGATCATGTAGCTTCCCAGACAAATCAGCATCTGCATGTAATGACTGAGATTTCGAAGCCAGCAGACTGGACTTCTCATGCAGCAACCCTGACATAGTCTGCAAACTCCTTGTTAGGCTTTCAATTCCATGCTTAAAGCCCTGAACCTTCATTTCACATTCAACAATGACTTGCCCATCTAAACCATTCTTCATAAATTCTATGCCCTGCTTGGTTTCTGGAAGTTGAAGTTGGCCTACTTTCCCCTTGACAAAATCCAGCAGCCGCGAACATGATTCGGTGCTCTCATTTAGCATTGTCAGTCCTTGATTTTGCAAGCAGCATATACGGGACCACAATTCCTTATCTAGCTTAATGGTTAAGGCAGCACTTTCTTTCCCATTGCCCTTTAGGCGTTCCAACAAGTTTATATTCTCATGCCGAAGAGAATCAACCTCCACCCTGTAAGATTCAACCTCCCTTCTCAATGACAATTCTATTCCTGTCAACCTCATTTGTTCCATTTGCAGCATAGCCACATGCTTATCAAACTTCTCCAAAGCATGCTTCTTCTCTATTTCATCACTAAATCCTTCTCGCAAACCAGCAATTGTCTTCTCTTGTTCACTGCATGTTCTAAGCAATCTTGTAATAGATTTTTGCAATTCCTTACACTCCTGCTCCTTCTCTTCAAAATTCCTTTTAATGCAATTCAAATCTGCCTCTGTGGCTCTATGCTTCTCTCTCAATTCAGAGACATTTTGTCTTAGATCTCGATTCTCTTTACCGTACTCATCAACCCTTGTCGACAGGTCCTTAAGTTGTTGCTCTAAATATGTTATCAAGCTTCTGCTATCTGTTTCCCTCTCATTAAAAGAACAGACTTCTCTCTGGAGTGAGACATTCTGCTCTGCAAGCTCTCTAACCCTTTCACGAAGCCTCTGCTCTTCCATCTGATATTTCTCAAGCTTGAATGACCAGTCACTTGACCTTCTGTCTAACTCCTTCTCCAACCCTGACTGCAACTCATTCTTTTCCCTCTCTAGTCTTTTTGTTCTTGACTCCAATTCTGCCCTTGACAGGCTAAGCTCTTCCTTTGCAGAAGCCCTTTCTGCAATTCTTGACTGTAAAAGACTGGAAACCTCAAGTGCCAAACTCATCTTCTCCTTGGTTAGACTTCTAATGGTCTGAATCAAAGCCGGCACATCAAACCCAGTATCACAAAGAAAAGTTTCACACTCGAGTTCTTCAGAAAGAACCATGACCCTCTCCTCGGCTTCTTTAGATCTTTTTTGTAATTCCGTATCTACATCCTCTTCAGTTGCAACTGAGTTAAAACCTCCATAATGATCCCCAAAGAAATTGTTCTGGTTCTGTAGGCCTGAGAAATCATCTTTCTCAAATGCATTAACATTTTCATAAGGTTCATCCAATGAATAACTTTTTCGAGCAAACACATCTGAATTTGAATCAGAACATCTACTTACGGAACCACAATAGATATCTTCAATGGTGATTGGTGTGCCCTGATCAACTTCCTTTGAACTTGATCTGGGAAGAACATGAGTCTGGGATAGTCTCTCAACCACATTCTTTGCAAGACTACGAGGAGATTCATGCCCAAATCCACTCTCCACCCAATCTCTAGATGAGAAATGGAGACGGGTAGCTTTAGCTTCCCTAAACGAATGAGATTTTGGTTTACCTTTGACAGTGTCTGTTGGTGAGGTAGGGGCTGTGTACTGCACTCGTGGGGGGAGCCTCCGACCACCATTTCTGTTTCCATGTCCACTGAAGTTTCTCTGAGAAGAACTGTTTGTGGGCCTGCTTATTTCCTGCTGATGCTGTTCTCCATCAATGTAGCGGTCCAAAATTTTAGTTGAGACATTACTGGAGGAAGAGCTTCCTGATGAATCGTGGTGAGTTCTAGATGAACCAGAACAACACGGCCTCTCAAACCCATGTGCATTTGTAGATGCCACTTCAAAACATTTTTCCCTGGATTGCCTCTCAGGAGTGAGAGCCCTACTTCGTCTAGCATATTCACAAATGGACCAATGAGTTTCAGGTAGTAATTTCAATAAAATTGGTAAACCAAGGCTATGTTTATAATTATAAATCAGTTTATAGGATGTGATCAACATATTTATACAAATTAAATGACTTACCGAGATGAATGATTGTATTGCTGATTTGGCGCACAACTAATAGTACTAGAAGGAGATCTACTTTGGTCACCTGAGCAAGAAAAATTCCTTTGTCCCAAACCATCTACAAGAAATGCGGCTGATGATAATGAGCGACTCCTTCTAAGACCCGCATTTGTACTGCAGCTCTGGCTGTCAGATGTTTGCTTTCTGGACTTTGAAAACAGGCCCCTGGAGCTGTGAAAACTGTTCTCAGACTTGTCACCAACATGATGGTTCACCCCACTTCCCGGTGGGTTCTCCCAGTAAACTTGCTTCTCAGTTGATGGTGGAGAAACAGAGTTGCTATTACCACTATTAGCAGAAGATCTGAAAAAGAATAGCTTCTTCATCTGTAATCTTCAAAAGCAACTGCTAGCTATAGTTCATGAAGATATCAAGTTCTCTCAATCTTGGTCTGTTATAACAGGTTCTGGAAATGATGGGATTTCACTAACCTGAAATAAAATATGCAACAAAATGAGTTTTAAAATAAAGAGAAAAGACGCCAACACATTCAAACATGATTAAGATCACTGAAGAGAATGGACAAGTAAAAGGCAAATGAAAGAAAAATACATTTTGGTTCAGAAACAAGTACATACAGCTCATATCAAGCACAATGGATAATAGCTATGATCGGAACCTGAAGAACTTTAGGTAATACAATGTAGAATCAAGTTCCTTCCATTTGTTGATTATAAGAAGAAAACCCATTTGCTTAAGTAACAGTAAAATAAGATGAACCAAACACATACATAGAATAAACTTCAGAGCTCTGTCCAGACCCATATGTATAATGAATATTACGGACTTCTGGCATTTACAATCTTTCATTTGCTGTTGAAAACCTATATACATATTCAAGAAGCTGTTTGTATCCTTTTTCAAAAAAAAAAAATGTTATCATGAATCAGCATCTTGTCCCCAAAATGCAATGAAAATAGAATAAACCAAAGAGTAACTCGATGTACTTTTTTATGAGAACTCTTATCTTTAAAACTAAAAAAGGGGAAGGGAATCTAAGTTTTATTTTAGAGAAAATCAATAACAGAGCAAAGATTTGAGAGCCATGATAGCTATAACAACAACTCCGTTTCCGAAAAAGAAGTTCAACAAATAAACTAAACATATGATTAAAATATTCAAAAGATGAATAAATAAACCAAATTGAAATAACTATACGTTTAAAAACATATATGTCAGAGCTTCTTTTCTGATCCAATCTTTACACAGCCTATAAAAGATTGACTTTTGGGAAAAGACTACACTACCCTCGTCATTTTCATCAGGTTCTTAAACCCTCAAAACCCTTTTCCTTGATCAGTACCAGAAAACCAGAAGTCAATAATAAATAGAAGAAATTAAAACACACAACAATCTGACACAAACAAACACAGGAAGAAAAAAGGATCCAATTATCACAAAATTTTTATTATGCAATATGAAAATTAAATTTAATCCAAAGCTATGAATATATCCAAGAAGGCAAGGAAAAAGATTTAAATACCCATTCATTTAGTTTTTAATTATTTTAACTAATTTTAATAAAACAAAGTAGTGAGTTCTGACTTCTGGATCTCTCTGTCTTCAATAAAACGAAAAGAAAATTCTAACAGTCATTATCAATTGTATAATAGAAAAAATGATAAAGCACCTAATCATCTGCTGGGTTTGCTAGAAACTAAGGAAAAAAGAAAAGCAAAGATAAGACAATCTGAACAATTTTCCTTCCAATAAAATTTTTTCGAGAAAAAGAAAAATAGAATAACAATATGTAAACATTCACTTCTTTCCTTTTCCATGAATTTTCTTGGCAAACAAACAGAATTTAGAAAGGGGAAAAAAAGATCGAGTGAGAGAGTACTAACAAATTTTCTACTCTTAAACGGTCAAAAATATGTTTTACTAAGAACAAAAAATTAAAAAAAAAATCACAGATTTAATTTTGAAATTTCAAATTATAGATTTATTAACTTACCATTAACGGTCAGATGCTTTCCAAAGCAAATTCAAAATCTAAACAAAAAATAAAAAGAGAATTAATTAAAACAACTCAGGAAACCGAAATTCAAGGGAAACGATATTAGTTAGAGAGAGAGACAGTGAGAATCTTACTTAGTCCTTGGTTTAACGGCGTCAAGGCCGGCGCCTAGAAGAACGTCAAACACAATTTGGTCTGAAGAGTAAATGATGGTAACGGCGAGTATTCTGCCGTCAATAGAATTGATACAGGGAAGAGTGAGAATGTTTATGTCTTTGTTCTTTGGAGAGACTAAAATTAGTGATTTAATAATGAGGGAAAATTAAAAAGAGAGAGGGAAAGGGCCAAGACGAAATGAGTTTCCAGCGTTGTCCTTGTAAAGAGCAGACGGATTGAAGGGCAATGTCGTCAAATAATATAGTTTCAAATTTCTTTTTTACGCGGATGGGGAGGCGGAGGAGCGGGGGACGGGGGGGGGGGGGGCACTGATTGAGTGCGCTCGACTGCAGGATAATTAGGTGGGTCCCTGATTTTGAAAGGGAAGGTGAAACATGCCTTATCTTCAACTTTGTTCGACCATTGACGAATTTCGTTTGGATGGGTCCCATGATTTTCATGCGAGTGATAATCATCGTTTGATGTCATCATTCAAGCGAGTCATGGTTCCAGGGAGAAAAGTGTTTTTGGAATTTGAATTTGGATGTTTGTTTAGTTAACCTAATTACTTTATAATTGACCTTGCTTAGATGCTCAATGATACTGAAAGTTCAAATTGTTTAAACAATTTATTTGTTTTAATTGAGTGATTAATTTCATTATCCAAGGTAGTGTAAAAGAAAAGAATAATTAGATGAGATAATTGTAACAGTTACACTCAAGATCTTTATAAAACCCTTTTTCTTTTTATAATGCCTCATTAATTTTAATTCTAAAATTGAATCGTCCTCTAATTTTCTTACAAACTTTTTGTCGTCAGCTTTTTTTTTTTTATTAAAAATGATTAACTATTTAAAAAATACACTCAATTTTTTATTAGAAAATTTATTTTTTACAATTAATTTTCTGTTCGTGATTGTTTCATTTATTAATTTAAAACTTTTATAAATTTATTAAAGAACAAAAAATTATTTTTTTAATTTAAGGTTTGAGAAATTTATGGTAAGTAAAAGCTACAAGTGAGTAGAAATATATATGAAATATATACATTATTTAATATAAATTAACATATGTAAATTTAATAGAATATATTTTTTATTAAATTTTAATTAAGATTAAAATAATAAATAATGAGAAATAAAAGGTGGAGGTTGGTAGCATTACTGTCTAACTATTATTTGTACAAGAATTTCATGGTAAATTTTGTATAAACAGTTTTAACTTTTCTTCGGGAATTAGGAGGTAGCGGGGACTCCCTCCTCAAAATAGCATTGACCCCGCTTAAAAGTTTACTTCTAACATACTATAACAGATTCTCGATAGAGCATTGTCGTAGCTCATAATAATTAGCACGGAGATTTGACAACTCTGATAGTGAGGTAGATTAGATATGCGATTGGGGTATGCAAATAGAGCAGCTCTGTTCAGTTGGCTGTGCGACAGCTTCTCGACTCATGTTGTCTACGACACAAAGGCACTCCACTGAATTTACGACAAAAAGCGCACCAAATGTGCAAATCCGCCGCCATTCTTACCGCCTTTTCCGCTACAACAAGGACCCTCTCCAACAACTTTCATACATCATTTATTCTCCAAAACCATATACTACGGTGCCAAGATCAAAATCTTTATCACGTTATCTATTCACTGCTTTTTCAATTTGCAAATCGTGATATAATATATTCAATTTTCACTAATATATTAATACTTATAATCTATAATTAAAATATACAATTATTTTCAGTTTTATCCCTTAATTTATTAATATATATCATATATATCTTCAATTTATTTAAAGTCACCACTCTATCTCAAATAGGAATAAAATGATTATTTTTCTTATATTTTTAATTAAAAAATAATAAAAAGATAATAAAATTTTTAATTCCTAAACTTTGATAAAATAACAAATCATGACATATTTTAACTGATTATAATATTTTAATCCCTACTAATTATATTTATTATCATTTATTAAAATTTTTTAGAGTATAATTCATTTTTTCTCCCTAACATTAAAAAAACCATAATTTTATTGCACTTAATAAAAAATTCAAGGGAAGCACACTTCTTTTCCCATTGATTAGGCAGTTATTGTGTCTTTCATCAATAATTTTTTTAGATGTAATTTAGAAAAAATTTATGTTAAAAAAAAGAAAGAAACGATAATGGTGGTCATGATAGAAAGTGATAGAGAGAGAAAATTAAAAAAATAGAAAAGATAAAAGATAACAATGGAGGTGATGATAATGATAACGTATCTAGAGATGGGAGGCGAAATAAAGTGACAGTGGAGTTGATAGATTAGAGTTTTTATATTTATATTTTATATTAAATATGGATAGTACAATATATTTATTTAAATCTAATCAATAGGGTTAAATTTATATTTTATCACTATTTAATAGATTGATGCAATAATGGAGACTAAAATGTTAAAAATAATTAAAGTACATCCTTATTTGTTATTTTTCTAGAGTTTATGGACTCAAAAATTATTATCCTTTTTATTTTTAATTCAAAGAGTGAGTAAATAATTGTTTTATAATTATTAAGGGTAGAGTGATGATTTTTAATAAATTAATGATATATTTGATAAATGTTAATAAATTAGAGGATAAAGCTAAAAATAACATGATACAAATTATAATATTAATGATATTAAACCAAAAGTTAGAAACACGAAGTATTAGTGTTGATTAATGCTAAATATTATTATTATTATTTGAAGTAATCTCGTGCTTTTATATAATTTCAACGACATTGTCACTAAAGTACTATTATTTTAGATCCTATTTCTTGCATTTTTATTTAATTTTATTTCATATTTTGTATCAAATGAATTGAATCAAAGTAGTTTTTATCATAGTGATAGTATTTTACACTAAAAAAAATTCAAAAATCAAAATAATAATTTCTTATTCCAAAAAATTAAACAAACATTTCTACATGAGAATTTGGAGGTAAGTGTCTATTAAATAAAATACAATATCTAAATATTAATTCTCAAATGTTTGTGATTATTCGCTTTTCTAAATCCAAGTCCATGAATCGTGATTGACATTGTAAATTTGCCCTCTTGCTTAGCCTGCGTTGTTTCAAATTATTTTAAAAGTAACTATGGATGCTCCTTAACCCTGTTTAAAATTTTACAAAAATAAAAAGGGATATTATCATATTATTTCTCTGAGATTTTCATTAGTATTATTAGATAGAAAGTATTATGAATGTATCATTTACTTCTCTTAAATTGTTAATTAACTAACCCTTAAATGTATAATTATTGAAATGTCCTGTCTTTTTCAAAACCCACAACTTTGACAACAAAAGAAATCTCTAACGAAACAATTGAAAATAGCCTCAAAACTTAGAAGTCAAATTCATATAAGAAAAAAAAACCAAATAAGTCCATTCATAAGTCAGATATTTCTTTAGCTTCTTCAATCAAGCTCTACCATACCCAACTCTCGATCACTGTCATAAGAACAATAGTGAATGCTATAGATTTCCCGAGAATAATACTCGACTATTTTCTCAAATTTTCCCAAACAAACACTTACATAGTTCTCAAAAACCTAAAATTTTTTTCAAAATTCATCCTCCATCTTCAAATATTTTCCAATATTAGCCCGATGCAACACCACAATCTCATTAGAATTGAGCTTTGGTAACCCTGCATGCTTTTTGTTTCTACCCCTTTGTAAATTAGAGTTTTCTTGCCTAATGTTTCAAGAGGGCAAAATCTATTTTTATGGACAAAGAGGCCGAGGCTGTTGCATGCTCCTAAATCACCGACACGACGAATGCTTTTAGTTTTGATTTATTGCCATTGGTGTCAAGAAGAGACTCATGAATTGAGCGTGTAAGTAGAGGTTTTGTGGGGAAGGCGGGATGAAAAATGGAGAGGCATGTGATAGAGTGGCTTTGGTTTTTTAAGATAATAAAGCAAAAAAAAAAATTAAGCTACTTTTATATTTTTACCCTTACAATTAACTGTCAACTAACGGTTAATGATATTTCAGGGAGGTAAGTGATATATTCACAATATTTTCTAGTTAAGTGATATTAATGAAAGCCTCAGGGGAGAAATGTGATAATACCCAAAATAAAAATGAAGATTGACATTGCAAATTCATTTACCAAACAAGTCCCAAAAATCGCGAAACGTCGCCGTTGTACTGTCTCCCGGAATCTAATTTCTTGCCCCAATCATCAGAAACTCTTCCTTACACCCTACACTCTTGGAAATCCCGAAATCCCAAAACATTCATCGAATTTCGCTTCGCGATGGAAATGGACTCCCTACCAAACGGCAACCCGGCCACCGCCTCTCCGCCGCCTAACACCGCCCCAACCCCCGCAGCCACGACGCCTTTTTCAAAGCTGACTCAATTAACCGAAGCTCTAAAACTGGAGCACCAGTTTCTAAGAGTGCCGTTCGAGCACTACAAAAAGACGATACGAGCCAACCACCGCTCCGTCGAGAAAGAAGTCACTTCTGTTATTTCTGGTGTCGCTGACGTGGCCGATTCCGATAATTTTTCTAAAGACGACGCCGTAAATCACCTTACCTCGCTTGTGTCGAGACTACAGGGGCTCAAAAGGAAGGTCAGTTTTGTAATTAGCTAGTCGATGCAACTCTGATTTCAATTGAATCTGTTGATGATTATTTGCGTTAATCATTGAATTATTAAAACTAGTCGAGTGAAATTTGTTGTTTGCGTTTGTATTTATGGTTTTCTTACTTGATGTTGATTGGGACCGCGGGTTCTACATTTAGATTTTTTGTTTTTCTGGTAATCTTTTTGGTTAAGTGTGATTTTCAGCTTGGCTGTGTGAATCACTAATTGAACGAGCTCTGAATAACAATTTAGATTCATACATGCGAGTCTCACACTCTTTGGAGGCCGAATACATGTAAATGACACGAATCATGTTTTCTTGGTGCTGAGTTTGGTAACATGGAATGCTTTGGAGACACCGATGAAAAAGAGAATACGTTTTTTGATGATAGTATGCAAATATCTTTCTTTTTTTAAAATGCATATGAATTTTTTACTTTTGAAGCTTCAAATGCTCTATTGTTTTGCTTGATATTAAGTTCCTTTAGAATGGTTACTTGGGGTTTAGGTAGTGTCTACTATATCTTTATGCAATCATTGACTGATCAAGCTGAGCAAATTCAAACCTAATTGATAAATAAGACCTACAAGTTAATTTATGTGTGATTCATATATATTTGGATCTTTCAGTTGGAAGAAGGAAGTCGGACAGAGCACTTGCAGGCACAGAAATGTCGAGCTCGACTCAATCACTTAGAATCAGTGGATGCAGAAAATTTGGCAGAATGGAATAACACACGAATGAAACGGATTCTTGTAGACTACATGTTGCGGATGTCATATTATGATACTGCAGAGAAGTTAGCGGAAAGCAGTAATATACAGGTTATCTTACATGGCTGTTCATTTTTTTTTTTGGGAGAATTAAATGGGAGATTACATTTAGGGAATGATATTATCTAATTTTTGTTACTGGATTTGAGATATTTTGAACTTAATTCATTACCAAAATTGAACATTTTTGTTATTATGATTAAAACCCATCAAACTTTTGGGTTTCATCTTTTTTCCCTGATTTGTCAATATAGTAGTACATTCCTCTTATTTGTCACATGTCAATTAATTCTAGTATTCTCTATTTGCATATATCAGAAATCTAATCAAAGTCCAGTGGTGTCACTTTGTGATTCTGTTCATGTATGGTATCATCTATTATGTGCTTACAAGGGTGCTGGTCTTGCAATTGATCTTCACATGCCAGGATCTTGTTGATATTGATGTATTCCAAGAAGCCAAAAAGGTTATTGATGCTCTTCAAAATAAGGAGGTAGCCCCTGCTTTAGCCTGGTGTTCTGAAAATAAATCAAGGTTGAAGAAGTCGAAGGTACGTGCTGCGATTTTTCAGTTCATAAGTATGGTCAAATGAGATCCCAGGTAGAAGTATTTTGATAAGAATTGAAATAAAGAACATGATTAAGATTTGAAATTGTCTTTGCTCATGGCATTATTTATCATGTCTTATGCATGCTGTGGTACATGTCATCTAGGGATGGAAATTTTGAATTGCCTATGACCTGAAAGGTTAAAATGATTTGCTGAGATGATGAAAAAATTGATTTTAGCTCCATGTTTTAGGTCCATGAAACTGTCATTCTAATCAAATTCTTAACTCTAGTAATGCTGATTGTCATTATCTCTCTCTCCTTTCTTTCAATTCTCTTTTTGTCCCAGAGCAAATTTGAATTTCAGTTGAGACTTCAAGAGTTCATAGAGTTAGTGCGAGCTGAAAATAATTTGCGTGCCATTAGTTATGCTCGAAAGTACCTTGCACCATGGGGAGCTACCCATATGAAAGAACTGCAGCGGGTTATGGCAACCTTGGCTTTTAAGAGTAATACTGAATGTACCACATACAAGGTGAATTATATCTCTTGGAAGAAACAGTCTTTATATTCTATCGTGAATTATGTCTCTTGTTTCTATCGTGAATTATGTCTCTTGGAAGAAACATTCTTTATATTCTCTTTTTGAAGAAATAATCATTATAAGCTGTATGCAAACGATCTTACTTCATGATGATACTTAGTCAAAAGTTTTATCTCTTAAAATGAATTTTCCCCTACTCTTGTTTCCTTATCCAGTTTTCCTGCAGGCTGGCTATGTAAGAGCTCTCCTACCTTCTTCACTTGGTAGCTTCTTTCCAATACAGTGGCTGCCCTATAGTACAATAACTTGGGACATTTTAGTACAGATAGGAAAATTCTTGGTTGCTCATACGTACATATATATAAATGCATGCATACATATATACATTGGTTTTTAATTAGCTTCACTGAGACTAGTCGACATCTTTTGCTTGATAAACTTGTTGAATGGTTCAGTTTATGTGTTGGGAGCCGACATTCACAGGGTAGACTAGCAAAATTAATTGATGATATTTACAGGGTAGACTAGCACAATTAATTGATTTCTGTTCTTTTGCTTTCCAGGTTTTATTTGAAGCAAAGCAATGGGACTTCCTGGTGGACCAATTTAAACAGGAATTCTGCAAACTATATGGCATGACCCTAGAGCCATTGTTAAATATTTATCTGCAAGCTGGCTTATCTGCCCTAAACACTCCGTATCCTTACCCAGTCGCTTAACAAGGTAGCTACTAGCCTAGGTTTGTGACAATCAGAGTATAAATCATGAATCTAGTACTCAGACCTGCAGAAGAACTCTCTAATTCCTCATACATGGTATGTGAGTGGAAGTCAGGAGGGAGGAGAAAACATGGAACATAACCTAAGTTTTATACATGATAACAAAACAATCTGGGTTCTGACTTTGGTACTTTGTTCTTCATGCTGTTAAGTATATTTGGTAGTTTTGCTGGAGGGTGCAAAATCTTTTAGTTGTAATATTGTCTATGTTTGGTTGTCATTGTTGTCTTATAAATCTTATTCAGTAATTGCTTGTGGGTATAGATCTAATTATGAAGGTCAAGCTATATAATGTCCCAATTTTCTTAACTAATGGAATAGTGATTAATTTGGTGGTTTGAAATCCGTGAAGAGCTTTCATTTATAACTCATATTGTTGGTCATCATCATACTGTTGTTAATGTTCATTGAACCATAATGTCCTTAAGTTCAAACATAAGTTTTCTTGAATATCTTTCAACTAATATAGAGATGATTTCATGTGTTATGCTGAAGCTAACCGGGTGATTGAGCATTTCTCTTTCACCATTATGGCTATTCTTGCATTGATTATTGTTTGTATTGTTATCCATGTACACCATTTTTCTTGACCTGATTTAGATACTGTTACGAAGATGATTGTACCAAGGAGGACCCACTGTCACAGGAGAGCTTCCGAAAGCTAGCATCACCATTGCCGTACTCTAAGCAGCACCACTCAAAGCTTGTTTGCTACATAACTAAAGAGCTAATGGACACAGAGAACCCACCACAAGTCCTGCCCAATGGCTATGTTTATAGTACTAAGGTTCGCACTTTCAGTTTATAGCTATATAAGCTTATAGTCAATAATCTAATAAATTTTTCTTCTGTGGCAGGCTCTTGAAGAAATGGCCAAGAAAAACAATGGTAAAATAACTTGTCCAAGGACAGGCTTGGTATGCAATTATTCAGATTTAGTCAAGGCCTATATATCATAAATGTGCAGTCTCTGGAGTATTTATTAATTTAAGAGCCTCAGATGTTGTTGGGGTTCTCTGAGCCATCGTGGATGCTCCTTATCTAAAAATTTCAGCCGACTCTTGTTCAAGAACTTCTCTGTAGGTAAATCTTTTGACAACTTGGTATTGGTGCTGGAGACTTGCCATTTGTATATGTGCCCAAAAAAAGGGAAAGAAAGAAAACAGATGAACAAATATCTATTTAAGTGTTCTATTTAAGTGTTGATCGTCTATTGTGCAAGAAAAAAAGAAAATAGAGTTAGCAGCTTTAATTTGATATCCAGTGAAATGAGCGGCAGTTTCTTGTATGGTAATGTTTGCTTTGTGACCAGCTTGTGTAGCATATTGTGGTGTTATTGATGTAAGAAAACTTTTTTTTTTTAATATGTTAATATGATGTAAGAAAACTTGGATTCAGATATGAATGCAACAAATAACCTGGTATTCTTCTAGAAGTATGTTTTGATGATTCATAAAACATTTTTATCTGGACAATAGTATATCTACTTTTCATCTATTTTGCAGTGTCGGAGTACATATATCAATACGTTCCTTGGAATTAAGAAAGCACGTTGGAACAAGCGTTCCTGCAGGCATCCTTAATTTCATCAAGGACATGTTAGCAAACGTATCAGAAATAAATGCTTGTCAACATTAACAGGAAACAACATCTTAACTTAGCGAACATATTTTTGTATGTTAAGAGGCATATCATTTCCTAGACCAATGATACATCTTGCCCGAACCTGTATTAACAAATGGAAGCTGTTTTGTTGGCGTCAATCGGCTTGGGTTATATCATTACAGAGAGGCTTTTTTATCGTTCGCAAGCAGAATATTGAATTAGAATTACGCGATAAAAATTTATAATACAATTAAAGAAAAAAATTTATTGTCATTCATAGTTTTAAACTTTGTGTTACGGGTTAGTATAAAGAGCTACATAAGTTTGTCATATATTTCGCTCGGTTGAACGCACGAACGTTGTAGTTTTAGTTAGAGAATGTCCCTAAGGATACCCAAAAATGGTAATCAACTGAAGTAGTTACCGAGAGAATTAACTAAAGCATACTTGTTGAGCTCAACAAATTTGCTTGCAAACTACCTAGAATTGATAAGCTGCAAACTGCTACAGAGAACAAACATTATCAATAAAAGGTTTTAATAGAAATCTCAGTTATTAGAAATATTTAGAAATTCAAACTATCAATACAAACAGTATTAAATTCTTGAAAACTTCTTAAAGCAGTCAATAAAGACAAACAGGCATGCAACCTAAGCCGCTTCTAGTTTGATTCGCTTCCTCTTGGAGAGCCATGATTATCATCATCATCAATTGGGCTCCTGTCCTCCCTAGGAATTGGACTAAGGCTGCGGCTCTGGCTACGACTCCGGCCACGCCCATTTTCTTCGGCAGGGCTTCTGTAACTCCTATCCTCCAGCCCATCAGCATCATCAACAGGGCTTCTACTTTTTCCTCTCGGACTGCCACTGTACTCTGATCCATTGGTCTGCCTTCGGCCCCTTGGGGATGGGTTACCTTGCTCTTGTGGGCTTCTTTCATCTGGTGTTGGACTGCGCTTCCGCCCTTTTGATGGTGGTGGTGAATTCCTGCGCCGCTTAGGGCTCCTACTATCGCGGGGGCTCCTTGATCTTCTCTCAGCACGTTCAACACTTCTTTCTCTCTTCAAAGGTGATCGTGATCGACTAAAAAATTGCAAATGCATACCCCAAGAAATAAGTAAAGTTGGTAAAAGTAGCTCATAAAACAAATCTTCCTTCAATTGACAGAATATGCTCATGAAAATCATATGTAGTAGTTTGGCTGCATTGAAATTTTTTTTGATTCAAAACACAACCTAAAGCAGCATACAATTTCATAACTTAGAAAGTACATTTTAAGTTAGCAGTTGCACTCCAGCCTATTTAGCTAACATTTTCCAGCTGGCAATCATTTTGTTTGTGATTTATCCTCCTACAAAATCAACTATCTTATAGCTTGAAACACACCTATATTAAAGTAAACCTGTTGCATGACATACCTGTCACTTTGGCCCCTGCTATAACTCCGGCTCCTGCTCCTACCACGGCGAGGACTGGGCGACCGCGAATAACTCCGACCACGTCTGTATAGCAGAAACATTATCCAAGTGAGCTAAAGATCTACCTTTAGATACAAAGCCAAATTTCACACAGAGAAGGCACATACACATGCCTCAACTTCTTAGGACTGTTTTGACAATTTCGTTCTATGTGGCCTCGTTCCCCACAGCGATAACACTTATTCTTCCAGTCTCCAGCCTTGCAGTCTCGAGCCCAGTGGCCATCAATCCCACAGTTGAAACAGCGCCCAGATCCAGGTGGAGGGCCCCTACCAAGATACTCACGAGATCCACCTGGCCCACGTGGCCCCTAAACAAAATAAACTCTTAGCATTATCAGAAACCTTTAAGGTGTAGAACAAGATTGACTTATATCAAGGTCACAGAAAAATATGCCTTTTTTTTTTCAAATTTTTTTCTACAATACCTACCCCCCTAGCAAATTCCACAATGATACGACTTCCATCAACATCTCGACCATTTAAGCTGTATCTTGCATCATCAGCATCTCGAGGGTCACTAAACTCCTGCAATCAAGAGCAAGGGAAAAGAAAACAGAGTAGGAGATCATATTTGCATGACATGAAATTAGTCAACAGAAATAGATGAAAATGCATGTATGTCTGTGAGTGAAAACCGTGCATGTGCACACATGCAAGTGAGAAAAAGAGAAAATAAGTAGGAGGATGTACGTACAACAAAGGCGAAGTCACGCTTCATATCCACATCGCGTATTCTGCGTAAACAGGTGCCAGAAACAGTAAGGCCATCATGACACAAGTATCGACGGGTTGATACTTCGCCCCTCACAGATGAACTAAACACCACTTTGAGATTGTTGCCATTTCCATAAAAACACGCAATAACACTATAGAAAGACTCGCCAAATCCACCAAGGTCAACCTCTCACCATAGACCTCCAGGTTAGGCAAAAGCCCAGAAACCTTCAACAAGATCATTCAAGTTAAACCACACAAGACACGTGGAGGGCTGCAACTTTCTCACACATATATTGAAATGTATATTGAATGTCAAGCACTTAAAAGAGCTTGGCAAAGGCGGTGTTGCCTTCCACACACTACTTATTGCCACAACCCCAGAACCTAAGCCAAAGACCACTAATTTACACGCAAGAACCAACAAAACAACTCCTATCACTAGAGGACAAAATGCATATAAGGAGAGGTTTTCTTCACCACATTATTGCAAAGTGAAGTGCCAAACAGCAAACACAGAAAAGGAAGGGAAAACACTTATAAAAACCACAAACTACTGGTACTCTCGTAAGAAATTCACAATAAATAGGATCACCAAGAAAAATTTGAACTCAAGGTACTAGCTGAAAAAAGTGCCTAAAACAAGGACTACTAAATTTCCTAGTTTTGTTAACCCACAATTTAATCAACAAACAAAAGCAGAAAACGAAAAACCTTTAAGGAATTATCAGAATTACCTCCCATATCTGCTGAAAATCTCCTCAAGATCACGCGATCTTGTCCGTGAAGCCAAGCGACCAACATAGAGGCGAGTACCACCATAGCGATCATCATAACGAGGCATTTTTCCCTGCAAATAAAACATCTCAACCCATATTTATTGCCTTATAGTCGCTTCAAACAGACACAAACATACGAACTTCCCCCACTTCAACAATCAAGTGAGCATCATATCACATAAGCCACCTAAAGTTCAAAACTTTACACCAATCTTGCAGTACTTTAAAAAAACTCACCAAAAAAAAAAGGACGCTACAATCTACAATATATTCCATAGGCTAATCGAAATTTCAACATACGATAAAAAACAATCTGTTGACGGGACAAAGTTTAACATGGCAATCAACTTTTACAACCTCAATAACTCGCACAAAAATACAATTTAGCACATACCGCTAATAAGAACCCTAAAACTCTAATAAGTAACAGCAACTAAAACCGAATGAATCACAAAGTCTTACAGTTCAATCGAGATAAAAATCAACGACAATAAGTGCATAATTAATAAAAGAATCATAGAGATAGCACAGAAGAGAACGAACTACTGTAGGTCGAGCGCGAAAGACAGAGGCGCACCTGAAGAAGAAACGATAGCGAGAGAAAGTCTAGTAAAAGAGAAGAAACCCTAGATTTCGATTCGAATAGGAGAGAAAAGCTTCTCTCTCCTTTTATTTATAGCTAAATAACGGAGCGGAGCGGTGTGTGTGGATAAGTCAAATATTTTTTACCAAAAATGCCCCTCGATTTGGTCTTAACTACGATTGAGGGCCCTACCGCGGGGATTATTCTTTTCTGTGTTTATGTCGTAGCGGTGCCATCGAATCAGATCAAGCATCGTGCCTTTTTATCGAATTGAAGAGTTTGATCTTAGAAAAAATAAAATAAAAATAAGATTCAGGAGCATGTGATGCATACATTGGTGTAACCACGAAATTTGCATAATCCATTCCAACTCTTTTATTGCAAACCTAATTTTTTTTATTAATTTCCGTTTAATTTTTAAAATTTTCAAAATATAATTAAAAAACTTATGGAATATGAAATCCATGTTATACGTATGATACGATTAAACGTACTGTACCCCTACCCAATAATCATATAAATTCAGTTGTTTCGTAAATTTTAATTCTCAATCAAATGTTCCCGCATCGTGTGTTATTTTGGGGATAACCTAGTTTCAGTTCAATTAAGTTTGGATCCCTTCTAAATTGATAAAAAAAAAAATGTTCATAAAATAATAAAATATCATATAAAAGCTAATAATTGTGAAATATTCTGATCAATCCTCAATTAGAATAAAGATTCGCAATAATTTAAAATTTTTATTTATATTGAAGATTGTAGATTGTAGATTCCAATTCAACTAGAAATAAATAAAATTGCACTAAGTTCTATAAAATAATCAATAGAAAATGAAAAACTTCTTGTTCATAACAAAACTGATTATTAACACACTCGGGATTGCCGAATTGAAAGAGCAAAATTTGAGGCCATCACTTCGGCATTCACCGACTGTCACTTGAAGAGCGAGCATTTGCTGCATGCCCATCAGATTGAACAAACAAATACTCTTCCTCTTGCTCTTGTTCCTGCATATCTCTGAAATCATTTCATCCTCGGCAACTGTGGATTGTTGGTGCCAAGGTTGCACAGTAATTCTCCAGCCATGCTGAAGCAGACTTGAGGACACGAAGCTCACCAATGAGGATATCTCTAGCCATTTGCTTCCTAAGATAAAGTCTTTTACGCATTGAAGGAGAAGTAACAGGATCCAACAACTGTGTGAACATGTATCAGAAGTAGAAAGAAATGAAATACCCGTGCAAAGAAGACTGCAACTTCAACACCCAAATGAATAATACAACTCTCAGATAGCTTTTATCTACTATTCTTCTTAACTTTTTGAATTCAGCTTTTATCTTCATTTTGGTAAAATGAGAAACCTAATCTATTCATGGATTTCAAGTTCACAATACACATGGTAAGATAACACAGTTCAATGCTCCAATTCTTTTCTGAAATTCAAAATAGTAGCCTCAACTAATCAATGAGTGAAAGGTTTTCCAGTATCTACCTTGATAGAAGCATTATATTCTTCAGTTAATTGAGTCATTTGTGATAACAAGAGTTGATGTGCTAGGATCTCTTGGCTGCCATTTCTCAAAGGACGGCGGGCTAGGCGGCCATCATTTTTTGCAGCTTCCATGGCTAAATCACACAATTCTGCATATTTTACAACACAAAACAATAAGAGAAGAGTTGTGCCCAAGAGTATGAAACATATTAAATAATCTACACTCAAAATATTTAAGATTTAAAAGACCTTGAGGGGAGCTGCAACATAAAACACGAGCAAATGCACGAAGTGATATTGGAAGACCCTTCCCTTTTCCTCCAGCAGATCTTACTTCCCTATTTGACAATGAAGGCATTAGAACAGAAAATTAATACTCATTGCATGGTTGCTGAATGCATCTCATCCAACTGGGGCACTGGGGGCACTGACGAAGATATAACAAATTTTCTCAAGCTCAGAAACTATTAATAATAGCAGGTAATAAATCTACTAGTTTTAACAATGACATAACAGAGCTAAAATAGAATTTAGTGAATGAATAAAGTCATAAGTTCTTTAAGTGACCTTGTGAAGTATGGAAGCAAACTAAGCACTAAAAGCCATCATGTACACCAGTTGACAGAAAACAAACAAAAATTCTAAGCAGAATTCATTATGGTATCGTTATGGCCCCACCCACAACGTAGATAGTTCCTCATGTATGATTGATTTCGAATTGAAAGCTAGGTTATCAATACACTATTTTAGATCAAAATACTCCCCATTATAGTGAAGGAGTTTCTTACATTTAGTATCATACAGCAACCATGTCAAGAGGTATTTCAGATATCTAAATCCTAAAGAGCTTAACTTTCCAAAACTCAAGTTTTACTGCATTTCTATGCAGTTTTGTTTTATCCATATATCACAAGGTGCACTTATATTCCTAATAGATTGATTTTCATGCATAACCAAGCACTAGTACCAACTTGATTGTGAAAGAATCCTTGGAAGATTTGCAGCCATTGATGTATTTAATGCTTGGCAGGCAATGTCTCTGTAAAAGCTCCAACTTCATTTCACGTAGTGGGTCATAATCAGGTATTTTAATCTGGATCTGAACCTGACAGTTGCCAACATCATTTTATAAAACTTACAGCCACAAATCAACATGCATAAAACAAGCCTTTGGAGGCACCTATATCGTAGTTATATATAGTACTGAGAGTATAGTAAATGCAAAAAGACAAACTAAAACATATGATAAAAGCTGTCAGTATGTATCAGAAATGGGGAGCGGCAAAGGAACTATGTGTTCTAACCATACAAAACTATATATCAGTCAAGTCAATATTGACAGACCAGTATAGCATGCAAGGAAACCATTTGATAAAAACCATTCCTTTGCAAGAAAGAACCATTGTAAACCTTCTGAAAACTCAAATTCAAGACCAACCTCATCATATCTGTTGTATGGGAGCGTAAAACCAAAGTCCAATAACAAGGTAGCATTTGAGAAATTTCCATATCTTATCAGTACCTGGACAAGTGTATCAAGTGAGCTCCAGAATTATGATATGGCCGTTCATGACTTAAAACATTGAAGAGCACCGCCAAATACATTCAATGGAGTATAAATCAAAATTCTACAAATATTTTTCTCTTGACTGAAACATGTATATATTTGTGCCGTGACCAGTAACTATGTACACACTATACACAACATCTGAGGAACAAAACATGTATGCTTATCATTAACATATCTTAACACTTCAGAGCTGCAATTTCCATCTTTATACAATGATTTCACTTGCACGTTTCCACCCTTTATAATGAACAAGAAGCCATTGACAGGCCACAAAATATCAAAGTCACTTAAACAATGCAGAGTTAAAATTATATTCAGGTCATGCATATCAGACAGTTGCAAGCACTAATCATAGAAGAGAAAACAGATTTAAACTTGAAAAGTTAGATATTTTGAGGAAGCTCCAAGGCAGACCACAAAGAAATTAAATGACAGACACTATAGGACGAAATTACAGTACAAGTCCAACAATGAGAGCATTACTATATAGCAGCCGAGGGCCATACTACACATCCATAACATTTATAAATCATCAAACACTCATTTCCTTGAAAGGAAAGAAGTAAAAATAAGTTTCAGAGAGAAAACATAAATTTTTGTATAGAAAAAAGTAACTATTGCAGCACAGCAGCATCTAACCTCTTCTTTAGGAGCATAGTTACGATCAGCAATAACCTGCACTGACAAATTCAAAGAATTAATAATAGGAATAGATATCTCCCTCAAGCCTATCAGTATTTACAATAATTACCTCCAATAACCAAGATTTTCTACTTTGATATGAAAAGAAAGAAGAGTAGAGGTTCATGAGAACCAGTGCCTTTGCCCAGAACTTTTTTGTTTTAACAGATAAATACAAAGAATAGCAAACATATGAGAGAAGATACCCGGTAGTATTCTATATTTGACCTCCTTAAGAGAGAGTTAAAAATCAAAGACAGAAAAAGAGAATATACCTCCGACAATTGTTTGTCCTCATCATTCAATACAATTGCATCTGAAAGCCCATCATGATTCAAAAAATCTGCAAATGGAATCTATAGAATAATTAATGTTTCAAAGAATTAAATCATATTAGGCTTGAAATGAATAGGATGTGGAATAGTTGTACGTAAAAAGGTCCATAGAGATGGCATCTTTATAAGATGATACCAGTGATACACCCTTTGTGCTCCTCCATGCCCGAGATTCAACTGGTAGATAAACATTCACACCAAACTAGTCAACAATAACTTAATAGATTTTAAATTCAAGAGAGCTAAGAGCATAAAATAGAAATATGGGCAAATGAAGATTAGCTTCCTATTAGGTTTTAACAGAAGACAAAGTAGATTGGCACTAAAACTACAACATACAAGAAGATGAAAATATAAAGCCTCCCAAAAAATTCTGAGGTGTAAGCCCTTTTGTTCAAAATGGGAATTGACACTAACTCGAGAAGATAACAACGGGTCATGAATCAAATAAAATTGCTTACCTAAAGCATATGCACACACGAAATCCTTAAGTTTGATATGATTAAAAACTTCTGGGAAGCTTTCAAGAGCCTGAAACCATGACAGATATCTCTAAGGCAAGAAAGCAACTATAATTATAATATCAAACTAACTATTGCTCCTATAAAGTATGAAGAAACTAGCAAAAGGTAAATGCACTTACTGGCTTAATTGCCAAAAATTCCATTTCAATTTGAGCTTTTTTGTTAACTGTTTCTTGAAATAATGAGCTTTGACGAATCATATCTAACTCATCCTCAGTCCAAAATATCTGCAGAGTTTTAGCAACAAACATTCCATTTATCTTGTAAACTACTTTCTAAAGTGCTTGCAAGCATATATATTAAAGGGCGATGATGCAAAAACACTGTTATACAATGTGTAAAATTCTGGTGTTCTGACAAAAAAAAAGAATACTGTGAAATGGTTCAATCTGTAAGTTATATCTGATGTTGCTTCGGCTGACAGATATTTATGACTTATCAACATTAAAGGGAAAAAAACATTAAACCCATAAGAAAAGAAAGCAGTTACTGACTTACTGTGTTATGCATTTCCCCAGCTTGAGGAAGTCTGCTGATGTAAGGGGCCCATTCTGAATCCTGCCACAACGATCAACATATAAGTCATTCACTAATTCAAATTTCCTCTAATTTCACCATTTAGGCTGAAAGCAGCAGCAACACAGACACGCAAAAAAACCCAAAATATGTCAAATATGCAATACGATAAAAAATGCGCAATTATTCAATAATAGATTTTCATAAAAATTTCAAATAAGATAAAACATTTTACCCTGCCCATTTTCTGCTCAAATAAAATGACAATAACAAGCTTCGCAACACTGCCAATTTCATCACCCATCAGAGATTTGATTTTTGGACAGAGATTATCTTGTGATAGTTGCTGAAATCAAGCAAGAAATATACAAATTACAGATTAGCATCCTTATTACTGTGTGATACACCTTAGAAGAGTTGGTTAAGTATATAAAAGACTAGTTTGGGATAAGTTTACCAGGAGAAACGTACCACATCAAAAGGAACTTTCAATATACAGTCTCCAGTTTGCAGCTTCTGAGAAGCAAAAACTGATCTGCATTCAGGTTAAAGTAAAAAGATAAAATAAAGTGTGACATATGCCCACAACATGAAAGCACCGGCGTCGGTGTCATACCAATGAAGCCTTCTACTGCCTAAATGAAGAGAGAAGGAAGTACAAACACTTGTTGATTTTAATTATCACGAAGCAATGAGACCAACAATTTCTTTAAACTTTTCCTGTTCAGTTGTTCAGTTGCAACCAAGCTATTGTGTAAATAAAATGTCACAACCCATTCACATGAAATTGCATATCTGAAGTGTTTAAATTGACAATATGCCACTAACCACAGAATGGTTGTATCAGAATTTCTCAACTACCATTACACAGTATAGGCATTTCTATTACTAAAGCTAAATATGAACCTACATTCTTACCTTGGAAATTATGCTACCTATGTTCCTGATCAATTAAAAACATTATACCTATGAGCATTGGCTACCAAGACATGTATAACAACATACCTGCCGTAGGCAGATTTCCCAATTGAAAGCACTGATGAAATCTCAACACCAGCTTTCCTCTCCAACCATGGCAAAAAATCATCATTGCAGTCCGCATCTATAGAATGCAATACCTAACCAAAATTACAGCAGCTTAAAAACACAATAACTTACCTAAAATGGGATCATTAAACAATTAAAAACATGTTTGACTGTTCTTCTGTTTTGTACATAACACCCCCACGATGTCTTCATGCAGGGGAACAATCTAACAAGTTAACAATCGTTGGAAAGCTGAAACTAGATGAAAATAGACATTTAAAATAAGGAGTAGATAATATTGCGAACATGAAAACCAAAAAGAAAGACAAGCAGTGGTAGATCATTGCATTGTGAGCAGAGAAATTAATTTGTATGTATGCATTCGTTTACACCGTAACGTTTTCCAAAAACAATGAAACGACACAATCAAAATAGTTGAATTGGACTTAGTTCCTAATAATTTTAAGCTAACTAGAAGATTTAACAGGAGAATTCGTGTTCTCTTTGCTTTTCCTAAATACGAGACGTATAATAAAGCTAACCTCGCATTCAGACAGTGATGAGAATGTGAGTTCGATTTTTATATCAAACTCAGTTTATTTGCGTACCTACGTTTCTAAGCGTTCCATGAAAACGCCGCAATAGTTATCAAGTAAAAATGAAAAACACAAGCTCGAGCATAGTTGAATGAAACTTATTTTGTTTATACTTGAAGCTTTACCAAAAATTTTAAAAGGAGAATTCAAATTGCCTTTTCTTTTAGAGCATTTTCTCGGAAACCAAACAAAGCAGAGAAAATGTATGTTTAAGCTAACCTTGGAGTCAGATAAGGATGAGAAAGTAAGTTTGGCGCAGAGGCGAGGTAATTTAGTACCGAGCGGGCGTTGAAAGCACCATAGGCTTGTAATTCTAGCACCTAATAGCATTTGTACATTGATAAGAGATAAATATGTTGTCGTTTTTGGCTTCTTCTCACCGTAAGCGTGTTGGCAAGGTTAGAGTACTGCAACGTGGTGGATAACCAGAACGAGGATGCCTGCAGCTGAGAGTTGAGAAGTTTGAAGTCAGCGACCGTTTGGATGCGCGGTTTGATGATTCTCTACTTGTGGTTTAGGACTTTCTACTATCCGACATCCAGTACACGGATACCTGAAATTCAAACGCCCGAAATGAGATATAGCCCACGTTGTGGTAAACGAATCATGACGCCGAGCTAAAATCCAAGGTGTAGCTCATGGGCCAAGCGAGCCCACGCTTTAATGATAATTAAAAATTTCAAAATCGCGTTGACCTAATAAACAAGTTTAATACCGATTTAATTTAATTTTTTTATTAGTTAAAAGAGTTTTTTTAAAACAAAAACTCTTTTTTAATATTTGTATGTCATTTCATTGGTATTGGAGAAAGGTTTTGAGAATTAAAAAAATCTTTTTTTTATTAGAAAAAATTTAAAATTTGAAATTTTAGCAGTAAAATTTTTTTTAATTTTTTTAAAAAATAAAATTATTTAAAATATTTTTATTTTATCTTAAAAAAATTTTATTATTTTTTAAAATATAACATTAAAAATTTTGTCTATTAATGTCACTATACAAAATTTTCTAAAAATTATTTGTGATAACTAAATGATTAATAAATTTTTATTAAAAGTTTTATAAGTAAAAAGTTTATTTGAAAAAGATCAACCTAAAAATTATACCAAATAGACTTTTAGTACATGTTAGTAACAAGAAAAATCCTGATTGAGGTTAGATTATGAATTTTTGATTCATGTTTAGTTAATAATTAAAATTATAACGGTATAAGATATTCGAGTTTAGAGCCAAAATTTTCATTGGTTAGATGGACGAGAATTTTAAATCTAAACCACATAGAATAAGAAAATTGAGTTCATGATGAATTTGAAAATTTAATTTATTGAAGAAATGAAAATTTCAAGTCCACGCTAAAACCAAAAATTTTCACTTATATCAAATACTTAATGTGAGAGACTTAAATTCTAAGTCCAAATCTATATTAAGACAACATAAACGTCGTCTGTTTATGACTATACTATTAGATCAAATCTAATATCTTTATGTAAAAAACATAAATGGAATGATTGATCGCTTATTTCTTGCCATTGCATGTTTCTAATATCTTAAAATTCAAAGTATCATACTTGATGGTAACACATAATTTTTTATATTTGTTTTAAGATTAAAGACTTTATTTTATAAAGCTATTGATATATTTTCTCATACCAAGAAGAAAACTATATATAGAAAAGTTTATGAGATCTTTTATTTAAAAATAGATTTAAATCCAGTCTTGATCTTTTGTATCTTGAACTTTTAAGAAACCATTAACACGTGGTATAATTTAAAATAAAAAGTTAATATTACAGTTTAAAAAAATTTATTAATTAACCATCACAATTTATTGTATTAAAAGGTAAAAAATTAATTCTAAATTTAATTAGTAAATTTTTTAAAATGCAATATCAGCTTTTCATTTCGAATTATGCCACGTATTAATAAATTCTTAAAAGTCTTGAATACAAAAGATAATACCTGAATCCAAATCCTATAAAAACACCTTTAGTAACCACCCTTAAAAATAAGCGATGATGGGTTGCAATTATTCAAAATCGTTTCGTAATTTTTTCTTTTCTTATTTATTTTACAAAATAGATAACATATATATAATAAATTAATTAAATAAAAAATATATACAAAATAAGGGAATGGTTAACACTTGCTAGATATGTCATTGATCGATAAACTTATTTTATAAACTATAAAACACTATTCACTATTGTACTTCCTTTTTTTTTGAATTATTGTTTTAAATTAAACTCAACAAGTAACCTCAAGTTAAAATTATATCATGATATATTTATTTAAATAATACGAAATAAAATAAACCGAGTATCCTCAACTAACATATGCATTCATTCGAATAATATTAAATGAGTTAAACCTAATTAACTTTAAGTTAAGTTCATGTTATATCAAACGAAGTTTTAACTTCTTTTTTTGCTATAATACTTATTTTTTAATTATAATTTTTAAATAATAACCAACAAATTGAAAGTATGATAAAAAATACTTATACGTTATAATAAAATAGTTAAAAATTAAACAATACAACTATAAGTCAATTTAGAATTACTGTAAATTTGAAAATAATTTATTTTAAAGAAAAACCTATTGAACCTTAAGTTTATGTTTACATTATATTAAATGAATTTCTAACCTTTTTTTTACTATAATTCTTAACTCTTTTAATTATAATTTACTACAAAAAAATGTAAAAATTTTAATTACATTTTTAGAAAACAAAAATAAAAGTAAAAAATAAAAAATAGTTTTAACAATTTCAATTCATAATTAAAGTTAAAATTTAATAATTAATTTTAGGGTTAATGCTGAGTTTTCATTATTTTAATGAGTATATTGGGTATTAAATTTAAAGATAAAATTATTTTTCCAAATAAAATTTTGAAAAGAATTATTCTTCTCCTCTTCAAAACCTATTGTAGCATAAGGTTATTTTTTAAAAATGATTTACAAAGAATTTTATCAAATATTTAAAATAACTTTTAATTGATCAAAATTACTTTTAATTCTATCTTTTCGAATTTATTATAAGCAACATGGGATAATTAAATCCATTATAAAATGAAAGATTTAATGCAATAATATTTGGGATTAGATTTAAAATCGTAGAGTAATTGTAGAATACAATTACATAATAGTTTAAAAAATAAATTATACTAAAAATTGATATTATTTTCCCCTCTCTCTTCTTGGCATCTCTCTAAAATTGACTCCCACAAACACTCACGTTGCTAACTGGAGAGGGAAATTTACTTGTTCTCCGGTGAGATTTCTTCCTCTTACTTTTGTTTTTTACTTTTCTTTCTTTATTCCATGCATATTTCCACCTAAATCTAAATTTATGGTGGTATACTTCTATCTTAAAGTGATTTTTCTGTCTTTAATGGTGGTTTATGTCCACCTACATTTAGATTTAGGGTGGTTTTGTTGTTTTTTGGATATTTTCCTTGTTATGGTATTATTTTCTTGCAAATATAGAGATTTAAAGCCTTAAATGAAGAAATCAAAAGAGAGTAGAGCTTCAGATCTGGAAGAGTTTATAGCATCTCAAGTTAGCTATAGCTGATTTATTGTAGTAAAGATCAGAAAAATCAGTTAGGGTTGAGAAAAGTCAAGCTAACAAGCTATGGAATAGCTCTAAATCAACATATCTCTATTTAGTTCAAAACACCAAACAAAAGGTGTTCAAAATCTTCTCTTCTTGTTCCTTAATATGTACCATGATTTGTCTGTATTTGTGCTATAACTGATCTTTGTAACACTGTGTTAAGTTGGTGTAAATCTGTAAAATTCTATATTTTTTCATTTTTAGAATATAATGAAGTTTCTAGCTCAAAAAAAAAAAATGACGCCTTTAAAGTCCAAGCAAATGAGAAATTTATAGACATATCAGATTGAGAGGGTGATATTTAAACCTTATGAGTTGGTGATAAATTCACACCCACATAAAACTAGGCAAGAAATTGAGGCCTATGGACCATAGTACATTACAATGTAATTTAGTCGATAGACCTTTGTGATTCTCATCATCACTTTAGGAACTATTTTTCAAGTAATAGGTATAAAATGAAATGAATGAAAATTAAAGACCGTAAAGAAATATCAAAAAATTAATCCAATCAAATTTTTTTGTTAAGTATTTGATAGATAGATTGAATTGTATAAAAATTAAAAATAATATATTTCACACTCTTCAAATTTGATCTGCCCTTTTTTTCAATTAAGCTTATATTGTATTATTTTTATTTATTTTTTTAAAAAATAATTTTTTAGAAATAATATTTTTAAAATAATATTATTTAATTATTTAATTATTAATAAAAATAAAAATTTTTAATTAAATAATAAAATAAATTTTATATGATTAATATGTTATAATATAATTACCTATCAAATATAATATTATATTAAATTTTATTGAGTATAATTCAATTTAATTCACTCTGGGACAAACCTATACCGTCTAATGTCCAACCAAACGCACCCTAATTGAACCACCTACCCCTATTTCGTTTCCACTCTAAAAGCAAGCGACAAGTGGTGGGACCACGTCATAAAAAGATTCCCAGGATGAGCCTTGACACGTGTCAAGAAACCAGTTGATTGTCGGTAAAGTATGACACGCTTACCCCATCAAACAGACCAAAAAGTCAAAATCTAATTGCTTTATTTATTAACTGTTACAAACCAATAATTCAAGTGCCTGCGTCTCAAACCCTAACCCTAAAGCAATTTAGTTTACACGCTAATTAGGTTCTCCCTCCTTTTTAAGCTATTTCCTTGAAGCTGCATACAAAATATCTCAATTTTTCTAATTTCTCTAGAATGTCCTAAGGTAACTTTCCGATCGAGTTCGTCGCGCAATCTCCGTATTCACCGATTGTTTTCGGATTATTTCCAATTGATGTGGTGATTTTGGTCGGTCAACGTTGCGTATTGATTTTGATATTGAATTTGTTTGGTTGTACCCGGAAATGTTTTATTTTATAATTTTTTTGAATTTTTTATTTCATTTAATTTAGTTCGAGGTGATTGATTCATTTGCCTGGGAAATCATTTCTCACGAAGTTAATGAATCTAATAGTACGTTTTTGAGTTTTTTTTTTGCTGGGTTTTAAATTGTGAACTGAATTGTTGATATGTATTTTGATCGGTACCCTGGATAATTTCGGATCACATATTCTGCAATTTAACTCTTGGATATGACTGACTGACTGACTGACTAGTGGTTGAGAAGTTTTACTGGATGTTATTTGTGGTACCGCTTTTTTCTTTAATAAGGTAGTTTTAACGTTCTTCATCAAGTGGCTATGTTTTGTTTTAATTTCGATGTTTGTTTTCAAGCAATTTATGTAAAATTATTTTACTCCTCGTGTGCCGGTGTTTATTATCAGTTTTATATGCTTGATTTTGGTTATTCAGGGGACTGTAAAAAACTGGCTGTTAAGTTGCAGACTGTGTCTGTTCGATTATTGCGATTGTATATCATTCTGGTAGGCATCTGAATTCAGCTTTTAATATGTTCTACAGGATTTGAGTTTTGGATATTTTTGATAGGATAGCAAGAAGGTTATACCCATAGCAGGTTTTGAAGTATGCCAGTATCCGGAAATGAAGAGGTGGTTGTTATTTGTGGAAATTACTGCTGAATGGCTTACAGAATTTCGTGACTTTCTTTTTCATATGATTACTGATAATTGATTTTCTATCGCTAGACTGGGTTGAAACCAGTTGCTAGAATGTCCAGTAATTACACTGCAGGTATACCTATCAAGAAAAGGAGATTCCCACTAATCAGGCCTCCTTCTCCCGCTCCTGAAGAACAATCTTCACTACCAGTTGGAAATGAGTCATTACAAAAAGAAGATTCCTGCCCATCTGAAGGTTCAGCTTTCTCTAGTGCAAGTGTTCCAGCTAGTTCTGCCTTATCTGATGCAAACAAAGATTCTCTACGTGAAGAAATAAAAGGAAATTCCGATGCAACAAATGTGAAAATGGTTCATAGCAATGCTGACAACTCTAGAGTCAAGGTTGAAGAACCAAGTCTTTCAATGCACCCTCTTCCCATGGCTGGTATTGGCAGCAAGCAGAGGCTTGTTTCAGCTGACAATTCTGCAAACGCTACCATAATTTCAGCAAAAACTGAGGTGAACTTGTCACCTAGTGAAACTCCTGTTCTTAGCATAGGAAAGGATATATCTAGCAAACAAAAAGTGGAGGAAAAGAGTAAATTAGAACTATCAAAATGTTCTGGGATTACTGAGTTGTCATTAGGTATAACAGAACATCTTTTGTCAGCTATGCCAGGTCAAAATGGTGAAGTAAGTTATCATAATCAAGAGAGAGGACGACCTCTTTCACTGATTTTTTCTTCAAGCAAGGGAGAAGGTAGTAACCAATGCAAAGGTCATGATTTTGACAAGAATAGTGATGATGCTAATAGGCCTACTAATAGATCAAACTGGGACTTGAATACTACCATGGATGCATGGGATGGTCAGAAGGTTGATGAAGCTTCAGGTCAAGCAACTATGGGTGGGTTTAACACAATTGGTGGCACACATGATATAAAGCCTTTGATTTCCGCTGTTGGAATGGGTGGTGATGGAGTTACTTCGCAAATCCGTAAAGAAAATGAGAGCAGATCAAACGTTGCTGTACAACCTGATTTGTCTGGCTGGCGTTGCAATTCAAATGATAATCTTCATTTAGGGCTCAGTCCATCTGGTCTTTTTTCAGACATTATTCAAAAGCCTTCTGGTTCATCAGCATCAAATGTTAACCAAAAGCCTTCCAATTCGTCAGCATCAAGTGGTAATCAAAAGCCTTCTGGTTCATCAGCTCCACTGAATCCGAGCAGCAATGATTCGACCAGCAATATGGCTAACATGAGTGTGCCTAAGACCTTTGTGTTGACTGGCAATTTGGACAAGGTTAATATTAGAACTGTCAAATCAGAACCACATGATGAGAGCATCAAGCATGAGTTGAAGTCTGCTTCAGCTAATCCTAAGGAATTACCAGATTTTAGAGCTGTGAAAGCTGAGTTACTTGAGCGATGCAATCGTGAAGCCTTAAAACCATCAACTTTTAGCACCTTGAAATTAGTTGGTCCTAGATCCATAAAATCTGAACCAGCTCATGAGGGTATTCAGGAAGCATTCAATAAAATAGAGGGTACATTAAACGATTCAGATAAAATGATGCTACACGATCATGATATTGGAGGAGAAACAGCTAGCTCAGTGGACTTGTCTGGAAAAACTACTAGATCAGTGGACTTGTCCACAAGTGGTAATGTATCTAACAGTTTTGAACATTCTTTGAGCAGTAAAAGTTCCCATTTGAGTGGGGTGGTGCCTCAGGAAAAATCTGAGAGTGTTAGGCTGATTGCCACAAATATAATGTCCACATCTGCCCCTCATGATGGTGATGAAGTAAATGTCTCTGGAATGGTAGATACAGCAATAGCTGAAGACAAAAATGTTGAGGATGCTGAGCAGCCTAGATTGGAATTTGTGAATGGGGCTCCCCCTGATTCAATGGGGAATGGTGAGGATTCTGCAAGTGATGATGAAAAAATTAATTTATCAGGTGATATGCTAGAAGAAGATTCTTATGGTACTGATTATGAGTCTGATGGCAATCATGATTTAGGAACAGCTGTGGATGCAGAACATGAAGGTATGGGAGAGGAAGACTTTGAAGATGGTGAAGTTCGAGAACCACCGGCGGATAATAGAATGGAGGAAGCCGTACTTGAAAAGGAAGAAGTACAGCCCTTCAATAATGGTGGTGATTCTGATAGAGAACAAATGGATTTTGTGGGATTTGCCTGTGATGGTCATCCCACATCATCTTATGTTGAGAATAAAGACACACAAACAGAAGGGCCCATTGAACCAAATAACAATAATATAAAAAAATTTGATGAAACTCATGATGAGAAGTTTGATAAGGTTGCAGATGATAAAGATACTATTTTGCAAGAATTGTTAGCAGTTGAGATGTCAACCAGCGGAGCTGCAAGTTGCCCAAAGGGCAAGAAGATCGAACAATCATCTGATGAAGCCCCAGGTGCCAGCCAAGGAAATTCAGAGACTGTTGTTCAAGGCTCAGATGAGGATGTTAAAAACACTGATGTATGTGATAAGAACATTCCAGCTCTGCCAATGGCGGAGTCATCTTTTAATGTTGATGATACAGCTAGGGATGCCAACAGTGGTGGTCATAAGAGTCGGATAATAAATTTGCGAGCTTCAATATCGTCCTCTCCTGGCAAAACAAGGACGATTCCAGTGAGATCATTGCCAACTAGGGCTGCAAGGTTACCTGATGTGGCACTTGAGGAAGATAAATTATCTTCTCGAGGGAGGTGATTATTATTAATATTATTTAATAGTTTCCCCTTTCTTGTTTTTGTAGTTCCTTTTTGATGTCTGGTTATGTGTTCTTGTCTGATATTTATTCCTAACTGCATTTTGCAGAGATGAAATCTGCACTGAAGGTTCCCGCAAATTCTCAAGAGATAGGCATCAAGATCAATCATCTGGAAATGTTAGATTGAATTTTGGGTGTGGTAGAGGCAGAATTTCTAGTAGGATAGACACTGTGCATGGAGATTGGGGTCCTGAACGAGACTTTGTTCCTGAATTCTACAATGGGCCAGTAGATTTTCGTGTTCCCAGGCCCAAATATGGGTCAGAAAATGATCTTGAATTTAACAGTTTCAATGTGGGGTTCAATGGTGCTTTTGCGGGCAATGGTAGGGGACGGAGGAAACCTATGAGTGATGAGGCACCCGCTTTTCGTCATCCACCTTCGAGGAGGAGGTCCCCTGGAGGAAGAGAAGGACCACCTGGGCGTGGCCATGAAATGGCTCGCAGAATTCCAAGAAATATTAGCCCCGGTAGATGCATTGGTGAAGATGGTTCTGGATTGGTTGGGATGAGACATGGTGACAAGTTCATGAGGGGTTTACCCAATGACAATTCTCGCCCCTTGTATGCACACCCCCAAGCTTCATATGAGGGATTAGATGGTCAGTTTGTCCGAGGAAGCAGGAATTTCTTGCCCGTGCAAAGAAGGGGTCTTCCCAGAATTCGCTCGAAGTCTCCAATTGGTTCAAGGAGAAGATCCCCGGATGGTTTTGGTGGACATCCTGAATTGCCTAACCGAAGATCTCCTCCAATTTATGGGATGGAGAGGATGAGATCTTCTGATCATTCTTGTTTTCCTGCAGAAATGGTAGTTAGAAGGCACGGTTCTTCGTATTTGTCTAGACAGGATATGGATTCTGGTCGAAATCTTGGTCATCCAAGCCCTATCATGCCTAATAGGAGTCCATCTGGTAGGGTTTTATTCAGAAACACTAGGAGACTTGATATGATAGATCCCCGTGAAAGGACAGATAACGATGATTACTTTGGTAGGCCCATGCATTCTGGCCGATATCAGGAGCTTGGAGCTGATGGACCTAGTGAGGAAAGAAGAAGATTCACTGACAGACAGGGACCTGTCCGTCCTTTTAGGCCTCATTACAATAGTGTTGAGGGTGAGGATTTTCATTTAAATGCAGAAAATGGCCCTCGGCCTTTTAGGTTCTGTCCAGAGAATGATTCAGAGTTTCACGATAGAGGCAATCTGAGGGAAAGGGAATTTGATAGAAGGATTAAGAATCGGCCGGGAAATGCACCTAGGAGAACAAGAAACATCGAAGAGCAAGAAGGAAGTTATAGGCATGGTGGGCATGTATGGCATGACGATGCATTTGATGATATGTCTAGAATTAAGAGGAAAAGGTTTTGATTTTTCATATGATATGAACAAAGGATGCTGGATGTGTATTAGGAGCTAAATTTATTTTGGTAATTTACAGCCTTATCAAGACAGTGTATTTGCCAGACAAGTTGTGAGAGCAATAGCAGATGCTAACTTGATCCAAGACTGGATATCTGTAATTCTATAGCTTGTTTCTTCTAGTACCGTGGTGGCCAGTGCCTTCTTGCTACATACAGCTGGTTCTTTATTCTCAAATTTGGGATGTCAGATGCTGTTCTTTAAGTTCCATTACCTGAAATTTTGTGTTGTTATAAATTATGGTGGCACATTATATATGTTGAGGGTAATTTGGGTGTGGTCGGTATCTGTAAATTTCAGTGGATACTCTCCGTAACTTCTTAAGTTATGACAGGCTTATTTGTTGCATATAGTTTTCGCGACACAGAGCATGTATGCTGCAGGCACCTATTGGAAATTTGAACTAATTTGTAAGCGATCAATAAAGTCAAATTGCCTAGTATTTGCCATGCTTCTTGACATTCTTCTTGTCGTTTCATGCATGAATCCTCTCCATTGTGAATTGAGGTATGCTTACACACATTTCCCGATATGAGAAAGCAAGATAATACACTGCCAGTTATGGCACTGAAGTTTTGATAAAAGTACTTTTCGTATGATCTACCTTCATTAATAATTAGAAACTTGCAGGCTTACATGTGGTTTTATATATCTTTAGAGTGGTTTCTCTGTTGAATTCTTTGGCGGCTGAGGTACAGCATTTCTAGAACATCCATGTTTTTCTTTTGCCAGAAATTTTATCAAACTTTATCGCTGCAATTGAGGTTTTTGGTCATATGATTTACTTTATAGAAGGTTTATGAACTCCAAAAGATGTAATGGGCAAGTAGTTGTTTTCGAAGTAGACTGTTATGGTTGATTTCCTGGATTCTTGAACAATGGTTGCCATATTATATTACTTGCATTGAAGTTGTCAATGGCTATGCTGGTGATTTCTATGCTTTCTGGAGCAGTATGGTCATGCTTTAACCAATTATCAATTCTTGTCCTAATTTTCTGGATTGTTGAGGGTTTAGCAGATGTTTTGTGTGCTATACATTTGATATCAGTAATATTCTTAGCGACAATATTCACTGGTTGTGTTTTTCTTCATCACTAGCTGGTGTGTGCATGGTACTCGCCATGAATTCATTACTTTTAGTGGCGACTATATTATAATATGGCGGATTGCACTTCATGGATTGCTGCACAATGCAAAAGAATTTTAAAATCAGCTGCTTATATTGGGGAAAGTTATGGACAGCATATCTTACATGAAGATTATTCGGTGCTCACATCCTACTGACAGTCCACAGAATCGGTACTTAAAGAATCAACTGAAGGTGAGGATTGATCTTTATTAGCAATTGGGTTAAAGAGTCAGCAGTCTTTTTGGAAGGAGGTGGTGCAAAAGCTAAGGTGGAGATGGTCGGATTATTTGGTTATTTATAGACTTGCATCAGTTTAACATGGCATTCCAGTGGATCTGCAGCTGATATTGAGATGGTTTGTCCATTATTTTGTTTTCATCATCTTTATCTTCTTCTTTGGAGATCATTAAAACAGTAATCAAACTAAAAATGGTAATAATAATCCTATGGATATTCCAGAGGTAACATGGTAGAACTAGAAAGTTGAGCTTGAGGTAGAGCAGAGATTAGCTGGCTCACAATGGTTCTGCTGCATTTGGCGTGATTGTGGTCTTAACATTGGATAATGATTATGCTGAACTAAATGTAATACGTTGGCAAGGCTCGTGATTTATGCTCATTTTGGGATTATGACTTATGAGCCTTTTCATTTTTGGCTTATCTTTCCATTTAATTGACTTTCATTTTGCTCTATTTGTTCTGTGCTAATATTATGAAATAGCACAGTAGATTGAATGCTCGAACTTGCTGAATTTGACTTGAGAACACTTGTGAACATGGGATAATGACCCATGAAATTCCCTTTCTTTATTAGAGATGGCTGATGAATTTACCCTTTAGCTTGGTGATAGTCATCTTCTCGGTACTGTCAAATAGGATGAATAGTTTCTTGTAGAAGCTGCTACGGTGATGCCTGCAATCTGATTATGTTAATTTAGGTGAACTCAGAAAAGTGAAAGATGCTTGAAACAATTTTGCCTAAACCTAGCTCCAAGAAAGGGACTGGATTTGAGAAAAGTACATTCCTTTCTGTTATGCTTAATGATTTTCGCCTGCTTCTGACATTTATGACTTGATTGCCCCTGAGTTTTCTGTACTTGAAATGAATCTGCATTGAGTTGAAACATTTTCTGGCACACAGTTGTTGAAAGTGTTTATCCAGCAGAGGAAGTGGGATCATAGTTTGTTTTTTTACCCAGAGGGAAATGATATTTGGGGTTTGACCTTTCTGTTTGGAAATGGTGATTCTGCTAGTGGTATCTTTTGCCGGATTTGGAACCAATACTTGGATTCTAACCATTGAAACTGAATTGATTTTATGCCTGAACATGCACAAGAACTGGTTACAAGTTGCGTTGAGTTATTTCTGAGATGTAAGTCTTTACACCGGGTGTTTTCTGCTAGTTGTGCGAAAACGAAAATAGAGGGAAAATTGTAAATTGCAGATTTGTCATATTCTTTTTGGGTGAAAAGGAAAATTGCACAAAGCAACAAAGTAAAATAAATATGGTAGCCGTTGATGACAAAAACACATAGTAGATAGTACTGACAAATAAAATGGTTCAACTTTCCGGCTACGATTATGTAGGAATGCAAAATCTGTAAGCTACAGTAAGTAGACATTTTAAAAATAAGATAATAACGTTGGGAGCCCTCAGATTTTATATTTTGACAAATAAAGACAGCTAATCCATTTAGAATAAATAGTAACTGCCTCCGTAGACATCGCCAAGTTACTCTCAAAATATTGAATCCTGACCCATCACCATTTTAGAGAATGTCAAGTAGATAAGTTATGTCCTTGTTTGTAAAAAGTCAAAAATTTAGGGATCCGGTTGTCATTATCCAAATGCTGTAGTGCATATGTGAAAGCGAGGTCATCTGTTCGAGTAAAAGGTGAAACCAGGCAAAGAAATAATGAACTCCTTGACCCATCGACGGGGACAGGTAATTGGAAATTTCCCATCGTTCCTTGGGCTACGTAAGGCCCATTTTGGGTAGTGGTCCTCTCTTTTTTAAGAAAATATAAAATAAATAAATAAATAAATAAATAAATAATAGCTCTTAATTACTACTTCAAAGTTCATCTTTCTGATGCCTATTATTTATAAGTAGCTATCATTTTAAATACTAGTAGTTTAATCAAAAAAATTTAACGAGAGTGGTGCAACATATTTCAAATGGCTGAAATTTTAATTTCAATTATATCGAGATTTAGGAGAGATCTAATATATTTAGTGTATCTTTTTCAAAAAAATTATAAAAATAAAAAAGGAATATTTTTGTTCAAGAAAAATAAAGAGAAGTGTGTAACAACAGCAGATTAAGGGTATGTTGGTAATTAAGATGTTTTGATCGAAATTACTAGAGGTTAAATATATGCAAATAAACGAGTGATCTTCACTTAAAAAGTATAAACGCAACATCCTTACGAAAAACAATTGCGTTTACATGGACTTGTTGACCTGAGGATGTTCTTACAAATGTATTAAAGGCTGTTTAGTAGAGCTCTTAAGAGCGAGGGTCAGGTAACAGGCCATGATTATTATTAAAAGCACCGCAAATTCTGTTTACACCCCTTTCTTACCCTTCAATGCTAGAAAAGTAGGTGCGCTTGGAAAAAGGAATAGTTTAGGTTCGCCGACGGGTTAACATAGAAAGATTTCATTCAAATTACTTTTATGTTTTAAAAAATTTTACTTTAAATTATTAAATACTTTAATTGTCATAGTTTTTAAATAAATATAAATACAATAGTAAGCATTAAATAGAAAAGAAAAATATCTTCTCTAATCTTAAAGCTGAGTTGTAGTATTAGGAAAAATAAAATAGTATATTACGGAAAAAAAAATACTAAAACAGAAACTGTATTTAATTTGTATTTTCTCTAATAAGAACAAAACCCGTTTACCCGATTAGTAATTATCTTCGTCTACCGCCAACGTTAACCAAACCAAACACAACCCAACAATACATACAATCTTTTAGTCCTATAAAATTTTATTTATTTCCGATTCTCTTCATATCGTTTTCTCTCTCGCTCTGTTGACTCTGTTGCGGTTCTTCCTTTAATCACTAATTCGTTTTTTTATTTTATTTAAAGTAAATTAAACAAATTAATACTCGGAAATTCTTTTTTTTTTTTTGTTTTATTTGTCGGGTCTTTTAATCTCAAGTTATTATTCTCTGCTGGTTTCTGCACTCGATCTTGCAAATAAAGTTGCTGGTTGGTTGGATTCGGGTTTTCGTTTCTTGAGGGTTAGAATTGCTCAGTTTCCTAATTGTTTTTATTAGGGTTTTATGCTTTTTTTCTTTGGGGTTATGTTTGTAATTGATTGGATTACTTTTAGCTGTTGTTTATGCTGATTATGCTTAACTGTGATTAATTAGGATGTTAATGAGATGATGAATCAAGGAGCCAACACACAGACCTTAGCTTCAGTGGACCCTAATTCGGTTGAGGTAATTCTGTCTTTGTTTGATGTGTTACATTTGAATGTATGTTTGTAAGCAAATACTTAGATTTTGTAAGAAATAGGGGTTGACTTTATTCATTGGTTGTAATGAATTGGTTAAATTCTGCAATATTTAGTAGAATTTGTAGGTCCATTATAATTTTTATGTTCGGAATTTGTTGATCCAATCACAGATCAATTAGAGTTATTCTAGGGCATTGTTATGGTTGTTACAAGTAAATAGCAATGGACGTAATTGAGTTAGGTTTGATATTTTGTTGTTGTCCAGCAAGTATTAAGCGTAGGCTCTGTTGTCTCATATATAGAAGAAAACATTGCTGGCTTGATTAAGCGAATGGATTTAGGATTTTTCGAAGCATTTATTGTAACTAACGGGATTGAATTTGGAAGTGTTGAATTTATTGAAAGTTTTGTCGTACCCTGATGATCTGTTTAATAATACTGACCAAGTGAGTGTAAATGCACGTGTTTTGTCTTTTAAGAAAATTTGATTCTATCAGAGGTAAGAGAATTTAAGATTTGCATATGGGCTACAGTAACACGCTGTATTCAGCATTGATTTATCTTTAGCCACGTGTTTTGTCGTTGAGTGGTTTAGATGGATTGTTATCATTTTCCCTCTTGCTACTTGGATCACTTGCTTGTTATTGTTGCCTCTCTTTTTCTTTATATCTCAAGTACATTGAAATTTCTTGTTATAACTGCTCTTGACTGATTTTCTTCTGTTTATGCTATGGTCAATATATATGCTTTTATATTTTTAACATATTTATTCTTTTGATCTCTCTCAGATTCGATATGTTGTTGATGCAAGTCAATCACAGGCATCTTCTTATCTTCCTCCAACGGCTGGATCTGGAACTGTGTCATGGGCAACACATGGGGTGAACAATCGATCCACGGAAAATGGAAATCTGTCGAATTCCAATTATCACCATGAGCAGCACACAGAAACACATACAAAAAATCTTCAAGATGGAGTCAATGCAACATCCCTTGCAAGTTCGTCGAGTTTGGGAACAACAAATGTAACGCAAGATTACAATGGCTACAGTTCATACCCCGATACTAGTGATCCATATGGTTATGGAAGTACAGCATATCCAGGTTACTATAGCAGCTATCAGCAGCAACCTAATCATCCATATCCTCAGCCTGTAGGAGCATATCAAAACACAGGTGCTCCTTATCAGCCTATTTCTTCGTTTCAGAATACAGTGTCTTATGCTGGGCCTGCAAGTTATTCAAGCACTTACTACAATCCTGGTGATTATCAGACAGCTGGAGGTTACCCCAGTAGCAGTTACAGTAATCAAACCACCTCATGGAATGAAGGCAATTATGCAAATTATACATCTCATCAATATCCAAACTACACTGCAGACACAAGTGGCAATTATAGTTCTGGTACTGCTCCTGCGACTTCACTGCATTATCAGCAACAATACAAACAATGGGCAGATTATTATGGTCAAACAGAAGTTAGCTGTGCTCCTGGGACAGAAAACTTATCTGTTTCTAGTACATCTAACCAGGTCTGTCCAGTTCCTGGCGTTTCCTCTGCATACCCTACTGCACACAGCCAGCCTCCCCCTGCTTACACCCCATCTTGGCAGCAGGACTCTAGTTCATCCCAAATTTCTTCAGTGCAGGTTTGAACTTTCTTTGTCGAAGTAGCAATGTCCATGACAATGATTTTATGAAATTTGTGTTCTTATGAATGATAAAACATTTGTTGATCAGACTCATATTTGACTATATTGATTGGTTAAATAAATAAATTATCCTCATATTCTGTTTTTCTTCTCAGCCTGCTACAACAGTTAATGGTTCTCATGATAGTTATTGGAAACATGGGGCTCCAAGTTTTCAAAATCATGTCAGTCTAGTACAACAACACTTTCAAAAGCCTTTGGATCAGAAATCTTCTTACAGTAACTTTCAGGATCAGCAGAGAATTGCATGTCCTCAGGGGCCCAACACACAGTATCCGATTGCTCAACAGATGCCCCATGGTTACCAACAAGCCCCGGTCCAAACTCCTCCTTCATTAGATAATCGAAGGGTAAGCAAACTGCAGATTCCAACAAATCCTAGAATTGCTTCTAATTTGGCCTTAGGTTTACCAAAGCTGGATAAGGATAGCTCTTCAACCACTGCAGCAGCAAAACCGGCTTATGTCAGCGTTTCCCTGCCGAAGCCAAATGAAAAAGTTATGTCTCAGGATGCCGCTGATTCAATGCTTAAGGTGTGACTCCTATTTTGTTTATTTTCTCACTCCTCTAAACCAACCGGCACACAATATCTTGTGATATTGGCTGCAGAGAATCAAATCCTTGGATACTTCTGCATTTTAGACATGAAACATATACTTGTTATGTTTAACTTTTTGGAAGCATTGAGTTCACTGTTGCTTTAACTGTCTAAAGTTGTGCAACTTGATTAACAGCTGCTGGTGGTTTTTTTTCTTTTTTTGTGGGATTACATGCAGTTAAACTTTCTTTTAGGATCTTAATTGGTTCTTAATTTGAACACAATTGAGGATTTTCACTATTGGAACTCACAGGTTGTTAAATTGTTAGTTACTTCCTGAACAAGCAGACGCCCAAAGGGTCTTGGCAAGTACATTGAATATGGGATACCTTATGTTTTCTCTGAGTTGCTTGTTTATAATTTTACACAGAGATGAATCTGGCATAAACTTCAATTTGATGACTAGTGCTCATACATCCAAACCAAGTGGGAATACATATGCTGAGCTTCTGAAAGTCGAAGTGAAGTTTGTATCTTTCAGAGATTTTCATCCAGTTTTTATTTATATAATCATGCATAAGTCATGTTAGCTGGTTGAATAATCATATATGTGACATTAGGTGGTTGTTCATACATTTTTGTTTGGCTGATGAAATTGATGATTTATGAATTCTGATTCATGTAGCAATTGAGGACTTTGTTTTGCTTGCAGCCTGGTATGTTTCCCAAGTCACTACGTGGTTATGTTGAAAGAGCTTTGGCTCGCTGTAAGGATGATACAGAAATGGCAGCTTGTCAAGCTGTGATGAAGGAGGTCAGTCTTATTCTAGTTATTAGCCTTACTTCATTTATGGGATCTTTGAAGAAGCCTGCCAGAAATATGCCAACTCTGAAATTTCTTTTAGGTAGCAATTGTTCACTTCTAATTGTGACCTTGTACAGTATCACCTTCATAATTCTTTTTGCCAAATATTAATTTTGTTATTGATTATATGTTGGCTTGTAGGCAAATTGGCTTATAGTTATTACGAGTTGAGTATAATGACAAAGTCAAAACAAAAAAATAAATTATTCTTCAGATTTTGGAGACATGATTGATGGGAAAAGCATTTAGTGATGACACTATATAATCTATTATAAATAACATGTAGTATGATTGAAGCATAGTGTACACCATTCATGCATTATCTTATGCTTCATATAAGGATTTTATATGAAGTATTTGATGCTAAACAAGAAAATGCATGTGCATAGGAAAGTTTAATCTACCTACTTTCATCTATTCTTCAGTTATGTGTTATATCTGATAGATATGGAATCTTTTAAAAGCTGATATTTTAATTTAGGAACATTTATATCATAATTTTGCCTCTTTTCTTTCAGATTATTACCAAGGCAACTGCAGATGGAACACTATACACACGAGACTGGGACACTGAGCCTCTTTTTCCTTTACCTAATGCGGAAATGGTTCCTAAGGAGTATGTACTCTTCTCTTCTCCTCTTCCTGCCCCCACCGACACTATGCACATGCACACCCCAAAAAAGAACAAAAAAAAAAAAAAGAAAAGAAAACTCTCCCCACTCTCTTAGTTAAAAAGATACTTCTTGCAGGTTGAAAATTCAGTTAACATATTGTTTTCTCTTGACCTCTTTTAGCTGTTGTAGGATGAAAGTCTTCCATTATTCTGAGTTTAGTGGTGTGTTTTTATTTTGAAAATCTTTTTGCGCTGCAGCAATTTACCGAGTTCAACTCCTGTTTCTGCATTACCAAAGTATAAGAGGAGTCCTAGTAGACGAACCAAAAGTAGGTGGGAGCCTTTGCCGGAGGAGAAATCGGTTGATAAGTTTGCTTCTGCCACTAATGAAACTGGAAAATTTAGTGGTTGGATTCATGCCAATGAAAAGGATAGAAAGGTATTCCTTGATTCACATCCTCTTTGGTTTGGACTTCTTGCAGATGACAATGGCTTGAGAACTCCATTTTTGCTTTCCAGCACCAAAAAATGGGGGAAAAAAGGATATAGACATCACCAATTGTATATATGTAAACATATTTGTGTTGTGAACTCTAAATTTATTGCATTTAATTGAATTTACTGCAGCATATGAGCGGGAGTGTGAACAAGGAGGCTGGTTTAAATAGTATCAAAATTCTTGTATCAGAGCAGAAATCTGCAAGTAAAAATTTCCAGAGGCCAGTTAAGAGGCAGCGTGTTGCTGCTGATGGTTCTCATACTGCAGACAATGGTGATGCATCAAGTGACAGTGATAAGGAGCAGAGTTTAACAGCATACTATGCTGGTGCAATAGCATTGGCAAATTCACCAGAGGAAAGAATGAGACGTGAAAACCGCTCAAAGCGTTTTGAAAAAGGACAAGGAAATCGAGCAGAAACTAATCACTTCAAACCAAAAAATGCTGGCACTGGAAACTTATATGCAAGGAGAGCTACTGCCTTGGTAATTAGCAAAAACTTTGAGGATAGTGGCAGCCGAGCTGTGGAAGACATTGACTGGGATGCATTGACTGTTAAGGGGACCTGCCAGGAAATTGAGAAACGTTATCTGCGCCTCACTTCAGCCCCCGATCCTTCCACTGTAATAAAAAATACCTTGTTTCATTATTGATTTTTTAGGCATTCTAAGTTGAAACAAAGTTCACTTATTGAAATATTTATATAATGTGTTTTCCCTGTCAGGTGAGACCGGAAGAAGTGTTAGAAAAAGCTGTGCATATGGTTCAGAACTCTCAGAAGAACTATCTTTATAAATGTGATCAGCTGAAATCTATTCGCCAAGATTTAACCGTGCAACGAATACGCAATCAGCTAACTGTTAAGGTATATATGAATACCTGCTTGAATTCTTTTTAGCCTCTTCTCACACCACCCCTGCACCACCCCCAGCATTCAGAGAAGCTGTTCTTAGTACTTTGATTATTTTTTTTTCAAGGTTCATATTGATTTGTTTTGTGCACTCATCTCTGATTCCCTTTCAGGTTTATGAAACTCATGCTCGATTGGCAATAGAAAATGGGGACTTGCCCGAGTATAATCAGGTTGTGGCCTTACTGTTTTTTTAGTTCATTTGGCTAAATTTTTTTCTTTGGCATGGCTTTTTCCTTTTTTGGTTTAAAATACTATCCAGACTTTTTAACTATTTTTGGTGCGTGTATGCTGTTATCTTGTTTGCTAGGTATTAGCTTGTTATTCTTCAGAGTAGAATATCATGTCATTTTAATTTGGATGGTGATTCAGAAAAATCCCCATCCTAGATGACAGAAAAAAAAAAAATTATGCAATCATTAATTTGTTTCAAAAGACCACTTTTCAGTTTTTCTTCAAAAATGTTTAAATTTTAATTAAATGCTTTTCATTTTTCCATTTAATCACAGTTGTCTGACTTTGGTTTATTTGGATTCAGTGCCAATCACAGCTGAAAATCCTTTATGCTGAAGGAATTGAGGGATGCAGTATGGAGTTTTCTGCTTACAACTTACTTTGTGTTATCTTGCACACTAGCAATAAGAGAGAACTCTTATCATCAATGTCAAGGTTAGTTTCACCCGCACAAAGAACAGCGGTTCTATTGATGTTACATATTTGCTATCTTGCCTGAGTCCATATTTCATGTGGTTTTACAGTCATGAATTGCAATTTGGAATTGTTGATTGTCATTTTTGACGTCTTTTGTGTTAGAATAGTTGTATCAACTGCATATAAGACAATTCCATTGACTTGAATGCTAATATGATATCTCGAATTGTGTTGAGTTGCCAGATTATCGGATGAGGCGAAGGAGGATAAAGCTGTTAAACATGCTCTTGCTGTTCGTGCTGCTGTCTCTTCAGGAAATTATATTATGTTCTTCAGGCTATATAAAACAGCTCCTAACTTGAACACCTGCCTTATGGGTGCGTATATATCAGAAAACAAATCTGTAGTTTTAAATAAATATCATATTATCAATTGTATATGTCAGACAGGGCTAAGGTGTTTCTTTTTACTGTTTCTTTTTTGGCCTCTTCCTCAGATCTTTATGTAGAAAAGATGCGATTTAAGGCTGTGTGCTGCATGTCCCGATCATATCGCCCTACAGTATCTGTCTCATATGTTGCTCAGGTTCTGGGCTTCACAGGTGTCTCGCCCCCAAATGAAGGATCTGATGAGAAGGACTCAGACGGACTAGAGGAGTGTGTTGAGTGGTTGAAAGCACATGGTGCATCCCTGGTTGCAGATAACAACGGAGAGTTGCAATTGGATGCGAAGGTATGTTCAATCTAGCTGCACCCTAACAGGATGATAAAAGTTCAAGCCCACCAATCTTTTCAGTTGGTGGGAGTTGATGACAAAATAGAAGTTTGTGGGCTTCCTAATTTATTTCTTTTATTCTGCAACCAGTATTACTACATGCACTGATTTATAAGCAAACGATAATAAGCAAGTAATCACATTTATATGACCATGTGCTTCATGTTGGCTTTCTTCCTGTGAAATAGATAAGTGTTTTTCTATGTGCAGGCGTCGTCATCTACTCTGTTTATGCCAGAACCAGAAGATGCAGTGGCCCATGGCGATGCCAATCTTGCAGTTAACGATTTTTTGGCACGAACTTCTTCGCAGCCAAGTTGATTGCAGTTAATTCAATTTGATAGTGCATCGGTGCCAAAGATAATGGAGAATTATGCAGCCCTTTATGAAGGGCTGAGAACTTTGGCCTGAGAACTTTGGACAGCGCTTGAGCATGCTGGAAGGGCACGGAATGGATTTGTCTGTAACTTACTTTTAGAGAAGGAAGGTATAGATCACAGGCGTGTAAATTGAAATACTAAGACTTGAATCAAGATTTCCCCTCGTAAGAATGGCCGAGGGGCCTGATCCAGCATTGTAGCGATTGATTAGATTCCATTTTTGGGTATGAAAATTCATTTTTTTAATTTTTTTTTTTCATTTTCGGCTTTGACATATCAACTGTATTACTGTGTTTTTTTAGGACTTAACATGTCAAATGTTTTGTAACTGACGTAGAAGAAAAAAAAAAAGCCAAGTTAATTTGTATTTTGATGTATCGTTTCTTAGGAATAATTTTGAATATCAATTTGCTTTCGGTCTCTCATATCGCTTCTTGTGGTGGTATAGAAATTTATCAGATGAGAAATTGTCCAATTAAACATAAACTAAATTCTTAAAAAATGTGTGTATCTTGAATCAATTTAATACTGTATAGATGGAACCAGTTAGCACCCACGTAAAACTGTATAGAAAGTACATCTTTTTATAAATTAATTTCTAACAAACATTAAATTTTGTAGGGAAGAAAAAAATGAATAATAAGTTGTAAATAAATAAAATGTTACAACCATTGATCAACTCAATAGTAATAACGGCAGAACCATTTTTTTAAAAGAACTTAAAAATGAATTGATTATGGTTTTTGATTCATTTCTTTTCAACAGCAGATTCCGGCCACAAACTCATTCTCTCTTTCTCATACTTAACAAACAATGCGCTCACCGCCGCCACAAAATAGACCTGAATCAACACAATCGCCGGCGTGTGATAATTTATCACTCCCCTACCCGTCGCCAGCTCCACCGCCAGCAATGCCGACAACCCCAATATCGCAATTCTCCCGTTAATCCTTTCACTATAGGGGCTAAACCCGAAGTCCACTTTAACCCCTCCCGACCTCGGCTCCTTCAGTGGGACCGGTGGCAGGTACATTGACGACCCGGATCTCGCAGTCGTCGACCCCTTTTTGGATTTTCGAACTTCGGCCTTCTTCCCCGTCCCGCTTCGGTATCTGATTCGGACTTGGGAGAGTCGACTCTCGAACTCGTCCGAGTCTGGTTGCGATGTTTCCGGCTCGGCTGGGGTTTCAGGATCAGTTGCGCGGGTGGCGAAAGTGAAGGTGGATGGTTTGGGCTCGTGGGGTTTGTAGAGGTAGGGGGCGCGTGAGGAGGGGAATGGGTTTGAGGGGAGGTGGAGAGTCGCCATTTTTGTTTTCTGATTTACTCTTTTATCTTTTAGCTCTGTATTTTCTTTTGTGTTTTCTTTGGATAAGGTTCCTTCTTTCCTTGCAATTTTTTTTTTTTTTCGGGGGTTTATTTCTGGTCTTTAAATTTTCTTTTTTATTTGTAATTGTATTACGAGGTTGTGATCTGTCTACGTGGCAGTAATCAGTGGTGGGCAGGAATTGGGCTGGATTTGATGATGATTGTTTATTTAAGTAAAAATTGACGTGGGCTGCTTCAAACTAGGCCCATTCGAATTATAGTGAAACGTAGTTGCCATTCGATCTTTAAGGAATTGAAGGACAAATAGGACTCAATTTAGAAACCCCACACCACCCCCACCAACAAAAAAAAAAAAAACCATGTATCTATGAATAATATCGTGGAAAAAGAAAAATTACATAAGCAATAAGCATAGTATTAGCCCTATATTGTAATGAAAGGATGAGTATGTATTTTTTTATAACAAAATAAATTGTATGAAGCTTCTTCAAATAATAAGAAGTTAACTATCAAATACAATAATAATGAACCATTTTTCCTATTATTCTCAAAATGTAAACAAGGAATAATTCATATCCTTAAAAATAGATTGGAAACAAATAATACAAATGGCAATTTTTGATGGAAATTGAAAACAATTGGATTAAAGACAATTAAAGAGAAAAATTCATGCCACCTCATACACAAATTGAAGTTAACAAATCAACATAAATTTTTTTTTTAATAATTTCAGTTACATGATACATTAAATTTTGCTTCTCAACTTTACTTAGTTTGTATTTGTAATCGTTATGTTTTCAAGCTTGCATTATTTCAACCCCAAAGGACGTACATGTACTAATTAATTAATTATACACACACACACACACACACACACACACACACACACACACACACACACACACACATATAGAGGGTGCAGTTAACAAACAATGGAGTGAGTAATCAAACAAAACAAATGATATGTTTCAACAGATCGATATGGGAATTTGCAGGAGACATCAACACAAATGAGTGATCGAAGCAGAAGCAGTTAGTTAGCTGGCAAGTATTTATGGAGGACACTGCAAAGCATAATTCACAGATTTTATGTATATACTTCTTGGGCCAGCTTATTATGATTTCTTTCAACTCTCTACGAAATAATTTTACCAAAGTTGATAGTATTATTTATATATATGTTAGACTTTTTTGAGATGTACATCACATGAGAAAGACTTTTTGGCCGCCGAACTATTAAAGAAATTAGATGATCAGCTTTTCAATAACAAAAACCACCTTTACAACAATCCTAAAAATTAATTCAGCAATATATATATATATATATATATATATAATCTGCAGGCAGGGTTGTTGTTTATGATGTCTTTCTTGCCGATAAAGTCAGTCGCTGTGGGGTTACAGCTTTCTTAGAACTGAATCTCGTGAAACTAAGTATATATAGATATATGTATAATCATTTATGGGTTTTTGGTTGAAACATATAAATCTGAAAACAGCTCGAAAATGCAAATTAAAAAGCCAAAAACAAACGCAACCAAAAGCTAAAATACAATCAGCTCATGATCCTGATGTTTCGTATATATTCTTCTCTTCGATCGGTGGTGAGAAGTGTATCCGTGTCTTATATATATGTAATATGTACAGGTAGCTAATTTAAGCAATAAAATCAGCCGCTCATCAGCATATATGTATATATATACACACCAAACTCAATCAATACTATGACTCTACGCCTTTACAAATTGCATATATATATATATATATATATATATCCCGTTATTGCTTGTACGACACATGCATGGACATCCATGCAAGAGTAGGAACAATTAATGCATGCAATTAATTTGGCGGAAGTCAAAACAAATCGATACATGCAAAAATAAATAAATAAATAAAAAACAACATAAAGAGTAAACACCAATATTTGACCCTACCATGCAAACTAAACTAATACGTCAAAGTTAGGCTAACTCCTGTTTCATATTTAAAAATCACTCAAATCGTATGAAAAACAATTAAAACGAGTAGGAAGTTAGGTATGATTTTTCCTCCTAACACCATCAATATATATATATATATATATATATAAACTGTCATCAATAGTGTCAATTCAATTCAAAGATCAATATCTAGTTTCCCATTCATCAAATCATAATCATAAATAATTAACAGAATAGCTATATAAGTTTATAATTAATCGACCGATCAATCATCATACAAGAATATTACATTAATTATTACAATAATTAATTAAACAGTTTTACACGATCGAGATCAGATAGATCATTAATTCATACTCAAAAAAATTAGAAAATTACAAAAATTAAAAATTTTAAAAAAAAAAGATTCACACACAGTAATCCCTTCCTTCTCCATCCTAAACACAGATTTTACGCTATCCATTATTATTAATCTCACTCTTACCTTCTCTTGTTCTTGCTGCCAAGCAGCAAGGAGAAGTAAAACAGAATCCTAAACAAGAATCCCCAAGCCACAGTAATCCACAAGCAACTCCATTTGCTCAGATCGGTTACCGCTTCCTGCTGCAATATATCGGCGCCGGTAGTCAAACACGTTGACGTCGTGATCCTCATGTTCAAAGTATTGCTCAACGTTTCCAGCAGTCTAACTTTCATGGGATACGGCACAGCTCCGAGCGGGGTGTTGTCGAAAATCTGAACTCCTCTAACGAAACACTTAACTGGGTCGTCGAATTCGTTCTGCAACACAGCTTCGTAAGGGTATTTCACGAGTGACATGTAGTGGAACCAAATCCAGTATGGAGGAATTCTGTCCCTGTTGATGAAGAAGCCGCTGAAGAGCAAGAAGTAAGCTAAGATTGCGACAACAATGGTGTAACCAAGCATAACGTGAGGAACAACGCCTGATAGGAATGTTACGAATGAACTGCCGGCCCAGAATGAAGCAAAGATTATCAGGAAATAGAAGAAAAACCCTGAAACGCCACCGTCGAGTCCAACAGCCCAGAATGTTAATGCAGAGAATGCAAACGAGAGGAAAACCAACGCCGGCAACGCCACCAGGGAATGAGATAAGACGTAAGACGATCTCCGATAAGCGTTATAAGCAGTTTCTCGCATGAAAATGTACCGTTCTTGAAGGAAAACAGGAAGAGCGTCAGCACAAGTGTAGAAAGTTGTTGACATAGCGAAAGCAAAAAACCCTAATCGTTCTTGAACTCCTTTTGGGGAATTATCAAGCTGCCAAAACATGGTGGCTAGAATGAACCCAGTTACCATCACTGCACCCAATCGGATTCCAAACAATTCCGGCATTCTTCGTGAATTTGTTATCGATCGTTTTGACAGAACCGCCATTTCTATCCACAGCGGATTGGCGAATGTTGGCACCATTGATGTTGGGCTTGCAGCATCATTTGTTGCACCAGAGACTAGTTTTCCTCGTGAAATGCTTGCGCTAATGGCTTCTTTTAGAGACAATCCTTGATGTTCTGGCGGCTGCGGTTGTGGGTTTCTTGATTGCTTCATATGCTCCCAAGATTTGTTAAACTCGACCAAACTCTTGGTTCCGCCGGGAGATCCTTCGAGTTCTCGGATTAAATCAAGAGCAAATTCGGTCCGATTCTCGTTTTCGGGAATCGGGTGTCCGAACTCGGCGAAAAACAGCGGTAAACTCATGGGAGAACCGCTGTAAACAGTCTGCCCACGAGATAAGAATATCATCCGATCTAACAAGCCAAGAATCCGATAACTCGGCTGATGAATTGACATTATAACGATACTTCCACTCTGAGCAATCCTTTGTAAAACTTTCACCACCATGAAAGCACTTGTGGAGTCTAACCCCGAAGTAGGCTCGTCGAGAAACAAGATTATCGGGTCGTGAATGATATCAATTCCTATCGAAACGCGACGCCGTTCTCCTCCCGAAACTCCTCTGTGCCCTTCGTCTCCGATGACAGTCTTGGCCGCATTTCTTAGCCCCAGTTGATCAATCAGAGCTTGAACGCGTAGCTTCTTCTTGGATTTCGATAACGTTCTAGGGAGCCGAAACTCTGCTGCGAACATCAGAGTTTCTTCCACCGTTAACATCGGAAACAAAAGATCGTCTTGCATTACGTACGCCGATATGACTTTCAACATTTTTGACTCCAACTCTTCGCCGTTTAGCTTAATCGACCCCTTCAAGCTTCCCTTCGCGATACGATTCGCCAACGCGTCGATAAGAGTTGACTTCCCGGACCCGCTGGCGCCGAGCACGGCCATAATCTCGCCGTCACGAGCCTCGCCGGAAATATCATTCAACAGCGTCTTCGTTCTGGAAAACAAATTCTCTCCGGCCACCGGGTCCGTCGCAGTTGCAGCACCAAGTCGGTGATGATGACAGCTGAACACGGCGGGAAAGGCCATCTTGCGACGAACTTTGACGCTGTAAGTCAAGTTGTTGAACGATAAAACGAACGGCAGCGATCGCGGGTCCACACTGCTCGTGTCGCTGACGTCAAGAATCTGATGCACCGGAGTCTCGTCCCCGGTCGCCTCTTGCCGCACATCGCCCACCCGCTTCAACAACTGGCCGAGCGTCGGCGACGTGGTAGCTGTTGCCCGTGAAATATCGCTGAGTTCCATCGAATTAGTGGTAAAGAAGGGCAAAGTATCTCTCGCCGGCGAAATATTATTTTCTGCGACAACGCGAGACATTTTTTAGGCTTCCTCTTCCTCTTGCAGTTGTAGTGTATTTGTAGGAGTTTCCTTTATGTATAAAAGGGGAGATAAGAGGAAGTAATAGGATAATTAATTAACGTTAACGGCGTGAAGGCATGCGTTACGCTGTTTTGAAGGGAAGACTGTTTGTGAGGGTTAACGGCATGAAAACGGCGGTTTTCACGTAGCTGGCGAAAGTTGTGGTGGAGGATGATACGGTGGTGTCTTGAAGAGGGGATGAAGAGAAAGAGCTGGGGTTTTGTTCGAGCGTTCGGGTTTGTGAAGGATTTTGTGCTGGGATTTGTTTATATAGAAAGGAGAGTAATAAAGTGAAAGAGCTAAGTTTGTTAGGGTTTAGTGTTAATTTTTTTGAATTAAATTATGGTTGATTAAATTACTTTCACTGTTTTATGGATAGAAAGGTGAGAGCATGGTCACCTAAATCTCCTAATTTTGTTCGGCGTCTATACGTCTACTGTTTCTTGGAGGAGAGGATGGGGTCGACACATGGATGGTTGTGATTGATGGGTTGATGACACGTGGCCTAATGGTTCGTGGTTTGAATTTTTGATGTCGTGAAATTAGGTTGGGTGTTGATCTACTGTGGCGTAAGCTTGGTTTTCCCGGCCCTTCAAGTCTCTGTACAGAGTTAATTTATAGCTTAAATCTTTATGCCGAAATTATGTATTATTGTAATTAAGAATGTCCTCGTAGTCGTAGGCGTGGCCGAGTAGCTGTTGATCTCAAAAGATTTGTGTATAAATAAAAAAAGTTTATTTTTATTCTAGAATTCCCAAATTTGAACGTTTTCTTCATTTAATTAAATAACAATACTCTTTTAAGTTGGATGATTTGTATTTTGATATTCATTTATTAATTGATATTTTTAAGATAAAAACTATACTAAAGTCTAAAATCGCATATTAAGTAAATTAATATATATTAAAATGTAAATGAGAAGGTAGTCTATGTATATAAATACTCTCCGAACTACAATAAAATATATTAATAATTAAAGTAGTATTTAAGCAAATTATTTGACAGCTTGTATCGAAGATCAAATATGGGATTTTGTGGCCTAATTAATACAATGAAATAAATCATCCCTTCATTCATTTATGGAGCAATTACACTAAGTCTCTGTTTTATTTGAGTCTAAATAAAATTTAATTTTAATGTATTTGTTTTCTAATTTAACACTAAAAATTTGATAATTCTGTCTAAGTTAAATTTCTTAATTTAATGCTAAAATCTAATTGGTATAAGTTGATTAAAATAATGAACATTTCAAATGCGGGGGTTGCAAGGGCCTACATTATTTGCCTTGTTAGGAAGGAAACTTAGCTGTTTTACTTAAAGTGAGAATTTTATATATATGTACAGATGGTGATAAAATTCAATGCCAATTGTTCTTACAAGTAATCACATTTTTCTGTTTTAGGGTTTTCTTAGCGTTAATTAGTAAGTTTAGAATTGGTCTTATTCCACAGTTTCTTATGACACTAATGCAATTAATCCTCCTATATGTAATATTCATGGTTACATATATAATACAATCTACTAAGGAACAAGCTAGTAATCAAATAATATAATTCTTTATAAAATAAGCTCTTTAATTAATATATAGAAAAGTATATATGATAACAAATTAGCTATCTCTATATATTTTCACACCAAAGTTTCAATTTACCACAAGTTTTTCAATTTAGGGAAATATGAATGTAATGTTTCTATGAAAAGAATGAATTTATATTTCTAAATCCTAAGTTTAAGTGTGTGTGTGTGTCAATTAACCAATTTATAGAATTCCAAAGTTTCAATTTGCCACAAGTTTTTCAACTTGAGGAAAATGAATGTAATGTTTCTATAAAAAGAATGAACTTATATTTTAAGTCCTAAGTTTAAGAGTATATGTGTGCGTGCATCAATTAATCAATTTATAGATTTTACTATTTGGTACATTAACCTTCAACCTTCTCATGCTTGAATCATTTAATAAACAAAGGATTAATCGACAGTTTGATGAAACCAACTTTTTGTTCTTTTGTTCTATAAAATTCATCAAGTCTTGGAGGATGGAATATTTACTTTTGTTGATTCCTTGAGGGATCCAATTAAATCAATCTTCTTGTTATACGTTACTCGAACCAATTATATTTTTGTCATTTGGTACCATCAGATCTTACAAACATAAAAGTGGAAAGTTTCGATGAAGTTTCATAGAGCAAGTATGCATGAGAAATTAATTAATGGATAAAAGTTTTAACTTACAAAATTAAGTTGATTTATTCAAAGCAATTATGTGGGTGAATACTTAAACTGATAAATTCTTGCGAAAATAAAGCCAAACACTACTTTCTAATCTGTTTTATCAAAGTAGTACAGCTAAGTCATATATAATTAAGAGTGAGCTTTTAAAGGAATACCCAGCTGCCCCAATGCAAACCCTAGATTGCTCATTAATTTACCTACTTTAATTTCTTTGTAGAATTCAATGCTATATAACTAGCTACTTGAAGATAGTAAATGCCCTCTCTTCTATATTGGTGTCAAGCTAAAATACATGCATCTACTTTATAATTACTCACCAAATTTTTTTTTTTAAATTTTGCAAATATAACATAAGATCATGAGATTGTTATAGTAAAATTTGTGTTTTATAGACTAACCCTTTTAACTTTCTTGATACTACTGTCTTTGGTTGCAACTAATATATAAACATTAATTACACCAAAAAAAAATTATAATTTGATAGGTGGATATTCATTTTAATACAAATAAAAAATTTAATCACATGATATTATTTTATTAAATAGGTATGTAAACATCGTTTATTTGTATCATATATATATATATATATGTATTTTATAAACTACAAAAAAAATTATTTGATTAATATCTTGAAGGTGAAGAAAGATATTCTTAATTTCTATCATTCAATTCATGAGTGATGAGGTTTGAATTACTTGTGAAACTATAGCACATGGTAAGCTATGAAGAAAAAGTTGGAAACTTGAATTGAATATTTGCAACAAACTAATAAATGAAAAGGGTTATCTTGTTAGCATAGTAGTAAACGTTGACACGCTTAGTCTTTTATCTTGCCCTCTTAAAAAGGCAAAACGAAATACAATAAGATTTAACCAACAAAAGTGAAGTAATCAAGAAAGCACTTAAGCAAATAAGCATTTTTGGTAACATATAGACACTTACTATTCTTGGTAGTTAATGTTAGATAGGGGCACCATTTCCTTACCAAATTGCAAGCTAACTCATACCTATAAAATTTGGGGAATACTGTGAAAATCGAAAAGCCATGTATGTATTACAAGTCAAAACAGAAAATGTGCATGTAATCATGTGCATTTGGACATTGGCATATGGGAGCATATGGGCCTCATTTATAAGCCTTTTTGGTCAAATATATATTTACTTGTGTTACGTTCCTTCTATTTCTAAAGGTGGTGGCAGTTTTGTTAGCTGTCTTTGTCCGAAATTTCTTGCACTATCGGGGTTTTCACATTGGGTGGGGCAAGGAAAAAATCAACTTAGAGTTTTACTGTGTTTGCCGGTGCTGCTGTCAGGGTAACTTTCCGTTGGGAAATTTTCTTGCTTTTCATACTGTATGGGGCTAAATTTCAGAACCCATTTCGAACTTCGAAGTGCACCTGAGAAAATCATTCCATAGAAATGCTTGCTTTTGACTCGCACAGTGTTGTGATGCTTCGTGGAAATGGAATCTCATTAATTGTAAACTGAATGGATGTGAGAATTACGTGGCTTTTTGACTCGCAGATGTTTCCGTTAATTGTATGAAATCATTCAATTGTATGTCATTGACAGGTGAAAAAAAGAGTGGTGCTTTCCGATTCACGTATCCTAAAGAGCCGTTGCGTGGAATCATCAACTCGTGTAATTGGAGGGACGGGTGACTGAGAAACAGTAATATGGTATTAAAATAGGTTTTGTATTAGGTATTTTTAATTACTGTACTTTAATATATAATTATCGAAATATTTTAAATAAATTTTGACGATTCAAATAGATTAGAAATAGTTTGGCTGTACACGAGTGTCTAGTATACTACCGAGTCGACACGTACCAACGTTGTACAAGGCTTAAAACTTGCGCATGACTTGTACCAGATGAAATTTAAGATGCAATGTTTCTTAAATAAATGTATTACTTTTGCTCAACACGCGTTGCCCAATTAGTTACTTTTAAGTAGGTTTCACAATCAAAATATTATTGAAGTCTTATTTTTCAAAGGGGTCCCAAAAGTCTTAATTCTTCCAGGCAAAAATATCATTTATAATAAGAATGGTCCGTCCGTCATACAGCTAACTTCGAATCGAATTTCTTACGCCCATGAATCAATTAGTCAAGACTCATGGGACCAATTTACAGATTAACATATTAACTAATATGAAAATCCGCAGCATTTGCAAGAGGTTTTATGGTAGAAACAATACGTCCAGTAACATACTGAAAAATTAAAAATTTTCAGCAGCTACCAAGTTGTAGAACCGAAGCATCTGAATACTTTTTAACAAAATTTCATTCCGATCATTAGACACTTAACTAAAAAGCAGAAACTCTACTCTGATTACATTTGATCGTCATTGAAGTTGACAGCAAGATCCCAGTAATGTACTACACCAGCATCGGCAAAAACCTTCTTGGCAGCAGCTTCAGTCATGCACTCATGAACAGAAAACCTGTTGAAGCTTGGTTTAGCAACATTGCCCTGCCACACCAGCACACACTTGTTGTCAGGTTTATCAGCACTCTCATCTCTGTCGTTGTCGTCATCGTCTTCATTCACGGCTTTAGCCCAGTCTATACGCCTAAGCATAAGCTTCCCATACCTCTTAATAGATTTGCTTCCACCCTCAACAACTACAACGTTAATTCCTTCAGATATAACAGCACACCCAGATAAACGGTTCTCATGGGCATTAACATCAACTTTGAAGCGTGTCTTCTGGTGTGAAAGGTCATTGATCTTGTAAACCGAAACAATAGTCTCCAGTGTATTAGGGTCATCAAATAGCTTTCTCTCTTTCTTCTCTCGGCGCTCAGCAGGAGTGAGCTTGCGTGCAATGTTCCTGTCAATATGAGCTTGTTCACGCTCAGCAGCAGCACTACGGATTTCTTTTTCTAGTCTGGTAGGATCTTGGGTTGCTTCAGAGCCGAGGACTTTCATCAAATTGCTCATTTTCACTTTAGGCTTAGGGGGTTCAATCAGCCCTTGCCTTATCATCTCCTGTCTATCCTTTTCCCTAGCCAAACGCCTCTGAGTACGTAATTTCTTCTGCTCCTTCTTGGTTAGCTTAAGTGGTTGAGGAGGCGGAGGAGCTGGCTCAGCAGGAGGCTCAATAGGGCAAGGATGTTCAACATAAATAGTGATCTTCTCCATCTTTAGTTTGTCTTCAATTTTGTCACCATCATATATGTCAGCATAAGAACCAGTAAGCAACAGAGGTGCATCCCTGAAATGCAAATTATTCGGTCAGACTGCTAAGGGTTTTCACAAACAGAATACAAAATTTAAAGCTAGAGAAAGAAAAAAGAGGATACAAGTAACAACAATAAAGGAAATAACAAAGACCAAAGCTCAAAAATCTCAGAGAGTCCAACAACCAGTATATATAAAAACTCAAGTCTGCCTCCAGGAGCACAAAGGATCACTTCTTATAGTACTAACCTCCTAAAATAATAAGGTTTCCCGAAAGAAATAGCAAAACTAGTAAAACAACAAAAATAAACAAAACTTATCTAATATCTACAAGGAATCCTACAATACAGAAAATAAAATCAATGTAGGAAAAAAAAACTAAATGGAACTTAATCCCACATAATCACGGAATCATAAACTACAATTATCCTAGATATGTGGCTGTAAAAGGATTCAAAATCGAGGTTCACACCATTGACCGCTCAAATAGAAACCAAGGATCATACCATACAATCCACTCCTTGGGATTATCAAGTAAATTCATCAAAGAACAGTGCCTCATTAAAGAAATTATTCAGCATGTCATAACAAAATAAAAGCATATCAACTTACCACCACTCTATTTCAGGAATAGACTCCTTAGGTTTTTCCTTCGTTATAACTCTTTCTGCTACCTCTATTAAATTTGGATTTATATCAGACCCTCCTTTCACTTTTGCCAGCTGTGCTTGCTTTGCCTGACGCTCCTTTGCTCCTGCTTCCCCAAATTGACTCTGTCATTAAAAAGATGTAAATAAGTAAGGTATATATAAGTCTAACAAAACAAGGAACAAACACAAGTAATCAAATGAGGCAAGAAAGGCGGTTTCAAGTACCTTGACTTTAAGTATCTCAGCTTCTCTAGACCATTTGCCTTCCTCTACAAACTGGAACGTCATCCGTTTGGGTCTCAAAAGCTTATTTTTATTAACACCCATCCTCACATCAAAATGAGGATTTGATTCTGGGTCAACATCCAGTTCTGGTTTAAGAATCTGGAAAGCATCTTTTTTCTGTTTGTTGATGTTGACCTTTAGAGTGCTTAGGTTGCTTGGTTTAGTAACATTCACAACATTTCCATGCTCATCTATTTCCCTCCCAAGCGCATCAACACGAAGAACAGGAGCCTTGGTAGGCTTCTGAGGGACAACAACATCTACTGGCATCTGCCCAGGGAATAAGTTTATAAGAGGAGCAAATTCAGGGTCCTGACGAAATCCCATCTTAGCAGCAAGCTCCTGGGCTCGTTTAACAGCTTCAATATTAGGTATACTAGCAAGGCCGGGAATAGCAGACACAGCACTTGTAGGTGGCTTAGCAGAAGCTGCAGAAGCTGCAGCAGCAGCAGAAGAGGTTGATGAACTTGAAGCTGCACCAGCTGATACAGAAGTTATTGTTGATGGCACCTGTCCCTGCACCTTTCCAGTACCAGAAGATGGTTGGGGGAGTTGAATACCATCTGAACTTGACGCCTTGCCCAACTGCATAAACCAAAACAATACCACTTAATGGGTAGAAAGAGCCAAAACAACAGAAATAATATATGCAATTCGACAAACATGAGAAAGAGGGAATACACAATTTTCTCAACACTAAAGATTCTTACCAATGGTATCTTCTTCAGCTTTTCTGACAACTCTTTCTGCATTTGTAAAGCTTTCTTAGCTTTTGCTAAAGCATCTAGGGATAGACTTCCACCTTTCCCAGCAGCTGAAGATGTCCCATCTGTACTAGATTTTCCAGTAACCTCATGAGACCTGGTAATACTAACTCCCTTATTTTCATTTGTGGTAGAAATTGAAGATACCTTTGTAGGAAGGGGATGGCCGGTGGTCATAGAGATCTCTAGCAAAGTCCTTGATGCCATGGTAAATGATTCAACAGTGGCACCCTGTTCATGAGGAAGAAAGGAAGAAATCAATTGAGTGCAGAAGAACTTGGATGTGGGAACTTAATTAAGTCTTTAAAGAAAGAATTAGGGCAAGCACAAATGGAGATCATAAGAAAGAGTGAACATTTGGTACAAATGCAGAAGGCTGAAAAACATGAAGATTTTACCCACAGCAGTTGTTGACCACATACAAAATAACTGAAATAGTTAAGGAAAACTAAATAGCAATTAACCTATCTCCCACACAAACAAGCTTAAACCTAACCCCAGTATCCAACCCCGGAAAAAAATTATATTTATTCTGAGGAACTGGGCTTCAATGTTTACCTATAATATTGCCCATCTAAAAATCAAGCGTTTACAGGCAATGATGGTATCTACATTATACGGAGGAACTGGCCTCCATGACAAAACTTGAATATTACCCAAACGATGTATTTTACTAACATTTGGGTGAGCATAAATGTAGCAAAAGTTACAGAAAGTAGATAACTGCATAATTGATAGAATTAAACTTCTGAACTATCCATCAATCGTCAATCAACATTTCAACAAGTCTATCAAACATTAAATTCAATGCAAATGGAAAACAACAATAATATGATTAATTATCTAAAATACTAGAAAATTATGGCCAAAATATATTGAATAACTTACGTTCCCGTTTGCAGAGCCGCCATCGTTCACCTCTTTCTTCACATTAATCTCACTAACATTCACATTCCCAGAAATACCTTCACCGTCCTCTTCTTTTATGAAATTATCCTCGAACCTTCTCTTCTTCTCCCTCTTCTCATCCGAAACCCTAACCTTCTTCTCTCCTCTCTCCTCGCTCTCTTCCCTATCTTTCCTCTTCTTTCTCCCCTCAGCAGCCACGTCATCACCATCCAAATGCTCACGCTTCACTTCGCGATGCCTAGTTCCATCCCTGTCGCGAGATCTCTCCCGCTCGCGCCTTGACTCGCGATCCTCGTACGATTTCTCGCGCTTAAAATCTCGCTCGCGAGAGCTCTCCCTCTCGTAAGATTTCTCGCGCTTGACATCGCGTTCGCGAGAGCCAGCCCGGTCGTCGCGCCTCGACTCGCGATCATCATGCGATTTCTCCCGCTTGAAGTCACGGTCGCGAGAGCTCTCTCGTTCTTCGCGCCTCCAAGATTTGTGATCTGACGATCGGTGGTGGTGGTCGCGATGTTTCTCGTCTTTATCTCTGTGTCGATGCTTGTGCTCTACGTCACGGTCGCCATCACGGTCACGGTCGCGGCGATGATCGCGGTCGTCGCGTGAGCGTTTGGAAGATTTATCTTTATCGTAAGAGCGATCCATGGCTAGGGTTTTTCTCTCCAGAGGGTTCTTAGGGAGTGTTAGGAAAAGAGCTAGGAGTCTGAATCAGATAATTATTGGATCGGACAGTATTGTGGTTTCGCGGTTCATTATGTTGAGCCGGCCGGTTCATTTTCTTGAGTGAGACGAACCGACTAGAGCTACAGAGGTTTTGTTTTGTTCAGGGAAGCTGCGTTAAATTTTAAAATCTTTAAAATCTGTTGGATTTTCTTAGGTGGCAATTTTTTTTAAACTTAATTGTGGATAAATTTAAATATTTAAATTTCAATAATTTATTATTTTTTTTGTCTGAAATATATTTTATAAAAATATATGTAAGAAAATTAATCAAATTTTTTTAAAATTCAGTTAAAAATAAAATATTTTAGCTTTTTATTTTTAATAAAAAAGTATCTTAAAATTTCAATTAAGATTGAAAATAGATATATTTAATTAATTAAAATAGATCAATTCAAACTTATTAGGTATTTGAAAAAAAAAAAAAAGCATGCCTTAATTAAGGGAAATCCTAACTTATTTTGAAAATAACGAGGAAAAAAAAAGATTGTAGTTTTTTATTATTGTTTTCATTTCTATTTTTATAATAAGATAATTAAAACTACCATATATAGTAATAATAGTATGACAAAAAATGACTGCAAATCAACAAAAAGATCAAATATTTCATCCTGTCTTGGTAGAGCCAGTAGGAAGAGAGTGAAGTCCTTTGGTTTCTCCGATGCAAATCTCAAGCCATACAACAGACGCTCCACGAGCGTCCCACCTTCCATGTAAACTGTAATCATTTCATTTCCTTATTTTGTAAAAATTAATTGAAATATTGTTCATTTTATTTGATATTACAGGCATTCCAACGTGTAACAAAAAATATATATGTATGTATATATATTTTTGTAAAATAAGCAATAAGTACAAGTAAAACAAAATTATTCGTTGATCTTTTATTTTCAATTTTATGGCTGATTATTTTAAAGAAAAATTTCATTCCAAATAAACACTCGCTATTATTATTTTGGATGCAATAATAAGATCATATATTGAAGGTAAAAACATTTAAAATGTTGATTGGAGAGACACCATTCATGTGCTTCTCCACAGAGCTTTGCTAACTGTTTTAACATGAATCACTTTTGGGAGAAGCTTTTCTTGCAAAACTACTCTTAGACCTCTCTCAGTTTTTTAATTTTATAAAAGAAGCACAACAATCACTCCACTCGAACAAGAATTTCAATGTTTTTCCTTCGTCATCAGGCAATGGTGAATCAAATGCCAGCAATGAAAAGAAACTACACAGGAAGATAAAAGCAGGCAAATAATGCATTAAATTGTGCATAACTGTGTTGTACATGCTTTAAACAAAACCCTGTAATTAAGCAAAAACAATGCAAACCTTTCTTGCATAAGGAGAAATCCTGTACAATATATATATATATATATATATATATATGAGAAGGAACTCAATAGACTCCCGGTTGAGCACATAGATTCACTACATTTCTCTCATTTCCTCTCTTACCATTTGGGCAAAAACTTTACTCATTGAAGCACCAGCAAGATCACCTACACTTGCCACACTAAATTCTGTGCTAGATAAGCTGGTTTGTGACTGCAAGCGATTGACAGGATTATTTGATGAAATCATCTCACCTTCAGGACTGGATTTTTCTTCACTTCCTTGGAGTTGAAGTGCACACTCCAAATTCCAAAAGATATCTCCCATTGAAGGTCGATCAATGCCACATTCTGCTAAGCATTTCTCAGCTATCTCGCCAAACTTCTGTAACGAGACTAGTTTTGTTTGACTGACAATAGTAGGATCTACAATGTCCTCTAATCGCCCGCTCTCCTGACACTTCATTGACCATTCAATTAAATTAACCTTTTCTCTTGGAAGTGATGGATCAATAACTGGTCTCCCACAGAGGACTTCGAACATAACCACCCCAAAGGAGTACACATCTGATTTTTCTGTTAGTTGTTGCCTTGTCAAGTACTCTGGATCAAGATACCCAAAGCTACCCTTTACTGCTGTACTGACATGAGTTTGATCAAGATCCGGGCCGGTTTTTGAAAGCCCAAAATCAGCAACCTTAGCCATGAGATTTTCATCTAGCAGAATGTTAGCAGACTTGACATCACGGTGAATAATCGCCCTTGTGGAGCCTGTGTGAAGATAGTGAAGTCCTCTGGCAGCTCCAATGCAAATCTCAAGCCTTTGTCTCCAACTTAAGCTGGGAAATTTTGTGCCGTACAGACGCTCCTTGAGAGTACCATTTTCCATGTACTCGTAAATTATAATCATCTCATTTCGTTCATCACAGTACCCAATTAAAGATACCAAATGACGGTGACGAAACTGAGATAACATTTCAATTTCAGTCCTGAATTCTGCAAGACCCTGATGTGATTCGGAAGCTCCCCTCTTCACTGCCACCTTCGTCCCATCTCTTAAAACTCCGCTGTAAACCTTCCCAAAACCCCCAACACCAATCACCAAACTTTCGCTAAAATTATCTGTAGCCTCCTGAATTGCCACAAAAGGGAAGCGATACCCAATTTTTGAGCTTGAAAAGATAGTAGTCCCATTGGTGTAGTGACTATTACCCCCTGCTTTCATAGCAAATTCCTCATCTACCGTCGAATGACCAATGTGTGCTAGCTTATTTCTTCTTCTGCACAACAGGAAGATAACCAAAACCAAAACAACAATGATAAAAGACCCAACAGCCAAGCCCACTGTAAGACCAAGTTTTGTCTTGGAACTTTTACGGGAAATAGAATCTAAGACATCAAAGCTACCCCGAGAATTGTTTATCTTCATGATCTCCAACCCATTAAGAATGGCATTTGGGTATTGTTCAACCAAAGAAGAAGGACCAATACTTATATGTAGCACAGAGCTATCACTTACACTTGCGATGAAATCCATGTAGTAAGGGTTGCCCACAACAAGTGAAGGAAGCTTATGAAGATCAAAATCCTGTTTAGCAGACCACGAATTGATGTAAACATTGAATACGAGCTGTTGAACATTTCTCAGTATATCACAAAAGTGAAACCGGACTAGATATTCAAAACCAGAATCCACATTGAAAATCCATGTCACATTTGCATTGGTATGAGGATCAGGCTCTGAGTTCAATATGGTTGCAGTGCCATAGACATCACGGGGCGCAATATCCTCCGTCACCTGTTCAGTGAAATTGACAACTGTGGTATCCGACACAAATTTTACTAGACCACTGTGTTTTAGATATGGATCATCAGAAACCCATCGCCGCCACAATGTATCATCTTGAGATGACACAGTTTTACCACCCATATTTACCCTTGCAACAGTCTCCAAGGCCTGCCTTTCCAGATTCTGTTGAGTAACTTGAGCAAGGGTGTTAGCACTTTGTGGAATGAGCTCATCAGGAAGGGAGATAACTTCTAAGGCACTTATGAACGCAAATGAATTTTCAAATGGTGTAAAAGTGAGAGTAAGTCTATTAGTAGTTACATTCAGAGAGTACTCCTTAATGAAAGAACCATTCTTTGGTTTGTACTCTTTGATAAGGGTAAAGCTTTGAGTGGAAACAGAGAATTGTGCAGTGTTCATATTGTAAGTTCCGTTGACAAAAGGGTAGAAATGAAGGCGAATAAAGTGTCTGCCTCGTTTTTTGATTGAAAAGGTGTAATTGGAAAGTCCAGTGAATATTCTAGCAGTTCGATACAAACGTGAATCATTGCCGGGTGGGACAGAATTCCAGCGAGTACTGACCGAAATGTCTTGTGGAGTTAAAGGTTTATTAGAACTGGAATTGTCAGCAACAAAAACACGATTTCCCACAGATGTATCGGCAAAGGATCCACAATCTATCAGATAATTGTCTGGAGGATCAAAGGCTAATGAAGCACATACCAGACAAAGAACTGATGAAATCCATAACTGCAACTCAAAATTCCTAATATTCACCATGACCAAGACTGAAGAATACAATTCAAAAATGGCAAAGCTGTGGAAATTTTCAGGAAAGTGAAAAGCAAAGCTCAGATTATAGAAAGAAATTGCAGAAAGAATTGGAAGCTGGAATATGACAGGAAATTGAAAAGAAGAATCGAAATTATAACAGCAAATTCAACAGAACCGAAACCAAACACAGTACAAATGTTCTAAATCTTGATCACAAGTTCACAACCCAGTTGATAATATTAAGAAAGATAATGAAATAATGAATAAACAAAAAGGCCAGCTTCAAAATCACCTGAAAATCAATGACGAAGAAGAAGAACCCAAGTGGCAGAAGTTACAAAAACCGCAAACTCAAAGACATATAATACGCTCTTCATCAACTTCTTGTTGCTTTCACACTAAATGAACAACATTAAAATAAACAACTAATGCGGCAAGAGCAGCATCAACTAAACTGAAAACGACCCCAGGATTGTTTTTATCCTGCGCGCAACTTTTTTTTGACAAATTCGTGGAACACAAATATAAAGAACAAAAAAAAAATGTGAGGAGATGACAGTAGACAAGAGAGTCAAAGTGGTTTGAATGGACACACAGAAATGTAATTGGAGACAGCTGCTATGTGAAGTGGATGGCTGACAGCTTCTTTCATGTGATGCTCAAAGTTTGACGTACGTTTGGTTGATTCATAATTATCCTATTTGGATTCGGTTATGGCTTGTTTGGTTGTCTTGTTTCGATTGGTTTTATTAGAGTTGCTCAATGCTTTTATGACCTTTTTTTTTTTTTTCCCCTAAAAGATGATATATTTTGTGAAGCCTTTGAATCTCTCACTTTCATCAATCTTGTTTTACAATGTTTATGTGAAAATTAAAATATGTAAGGGATCTTTTCTAGAAAATGGCCGAGTATATTTGTGGAAAGTGCTTATAACTAAAAATGCTTCTTAAAGAAATACTGAATAAGATCTTTTGAAAAAAATAATTCAAATATATTGTATAAAGTCACTTTTCAAGATACATGAATAAATTTATTTAACACTGTTGAAAATACTTCTAAATTAGTAAATACATAAATGTATAGTTTAATATATCTCAACTTTTGTTAAGTCAATAACAATATTTAAAAAAAAAAAACGCTTGAAATATTTTCAAAGAAATTAATACTCGATAATTTGTTATTTATCTAAAATAATGAAGATATTCCTATCAAGAATATATTGTAAACATTTGGTATCAAAAGGGCATAAAACTTTCTTTTATTTATATATTTATTTAATTTAATAATTTATAAGGGAAACCAAACACAGCCTTAGGATGTGGGTTCAATGGTGTCTAGTAGATAATAAGTGAGAAGCTTCGCAACATCCTTCGTGGAGAATATTTTGATGAAAGAAAAATGAAATTATAACACGCATGAAACAAAAGTATCCATTGTCTTGTCTTTGTCACCTCCTCTACTTTCTAATACGCGTTTTCCCCAACCACCGTCACTCTGCGCAATTGACGGGCCCCACGACACTATCATCATGCGCCAGGATACAATTGTTTTGTTTTGTCTCTTGTTTTTTTAATTTTATTATTAGTGCAACAAATGGTAACTTGACACGTCAGGTTCAGCTGGGATATAAATGGGTTTGTAATCTTGGGCTTTGTTTTGGTTTTCAGGCCCATACATTGGCTTTATACTTAAAAGGAGTGGGTTGAAACTAATAATAAATGGATAAAATATAATGTTACGTGAAATATTTATAATCATTTGTAATTTGTCTAGAATTCACCTAAACCATAATTTTGACTTTGAATAAGTTTGTCAAATTTATTAGGTTTTTGACATTTAATTTTGTCAAATTATATATTATCAACATGTTAGTAATTAAATCAGATTAGGAAATTTACTAATAAATCAATCCACAATAAAGTCAGCTTTAGGTGAACTCATGCTGGGAAGACTTTAAAGGTGCTTGACTAGGGTTGGAATATATTTGAGATGGAATAAAAATATCATTTGATAAAATTATAACAGATTAATATCTATTTTAAATTTATTTTAAAATTTATCTATTTATATTGTTATCAAACTGAATAATATGATGGATTAATTTTAAGTGAATGCATATGTGATAAAATTTTATCAGATTGACATGCGGATAAATATATTATATTAAATTTCATACGAGACTCGAGGTGTTGTAAAATAAAACAATTAGCTATCAAATATAAGAAAGTAGATAGTTGACATTATTTATCATATAAAAATTAATATTTACCAACTATTTTAGTTATTTTACCTTCAAAATCAAGAATAAATAAAATGATTATAAACATAAAACATGTCATTTTTAATATTAGAATTAATTTTTTTATTATTAATTTTTAAGGATATGATAATTTTTGTACTATATTCTCAACAAATTAGTCTTAGAGTTGATGAAAAATATTTTAGTAGTAACACTCAATGACATTTTTTTCTCACATTTCAAAAATCCAAAACTATTTTTATTTCTGTTGAATAGTTAAATTATTAATACTTTATGATTTTTTTTTTTTTTTATAGTAGGAATACTACTAGAAGAACTTGAATCAAAATAAAATAAGATGGAAAGAAATGATTGCGTGTGCCGCCGATCGTATTGTTTCATTGTTCCGCATCAGGATCAATCCTTGTAAACACTTCCATTGCGCTGATCAAAGGCGGCAGCGTGGACAAATTCGAGGGGAACAGCGTGATGTTAACCGTGGGACCCACTGCGGTGATGGGATACAACGTCACCACCGTACATTTGTTGGCTTCGGCTTCCACCGTCTACCTTTTTCCACCGTTAATGTAAATATCAATGATCCTCGTATCGTTTGATGAAGGTCTATTGGTCTGTTCCGTGAAGTAGAATACGAAATAAGCCGTTTCTGGGGTCAATTGATTAGCCGGGAGATCAACGCGCAAGGTTATTGGAATGGAGGTGTTGGGTGATGCAACAGACTCGCGCAACACTGAATTAGGAGGTTCGTTTTCTGGTAGGGAGGTGGAATCGGGTAAGGTCGGGACTACGACACAGTTAGGTGGCATAGCAACTTGTGTCCATATCCTGTTATATTTTCCTTCTGAAAAAATCCCGGAGAACCTGCCATTATTTTGTCATTTGTTTAGTAATAGTATTATCATTAATTATAATTAACGTAAACAAATTTATTTTTATAAAATTAAAAAAATTGAGAAAATAAAATGTACCTCACTTCATTACCACCATAGTTGGTTCTATTGACTAGAGAAAATGTAAAATTGTTCTCCATTTCTTGGTACAAATTAACCCACAATGGTACAGCTTCTAGTGAAGAAATGAAGGGAACATCTCCATTCCTGCTTTGCCTCAAGCACACAGTAATATATCCTGACCCATGAGTCGTATGCAGGGCCTCGACGTATATTGGCCTTCCGATCGTGGATGCGTTGACTGTTGACCATCTTTTGTTATCCATGTAAATATCAAACGATGAAGGATTAGAGGAGACCATCATAGTTACCGTAGTAGAACCCTGCTCGGATTAGATACCGCAGAGTTTGTGCATATGAGGGAAGCCTGTAACAATTTTGGTCCGCTTGATTGGGAAAGAATCTGACGCTGCGCATCTCCTCTAGAGGTTGATTTTCTGGGACCCGTTTGTTGATGCCAGATTTGGTAAGTCTTTGTCAATGCCCCACAAGAGAAGGTTGGGCCCTACACGAGGTACATCACTGCCACAGTCCACGTTCAGCCATCCGATCGTAGCTGAAAAATATCAGAAATTTAGACTGATCTTTGATTTTGGAATATGATAAGGTACTTGAAGTTTAGTGTCTCAAAATTGAGCATGAAGTTATCAAGGTATTCCTAATTCATTTAACCAATCAAGATCTGGTTGAAAAACTTCAACGGAAAATGCTTTTATTTGACAGAGTACTTATTATAAAAGCACTTGCTCAATTTTTCGTGAAAATAATTTCACTTAATTCATCAATAAAATAATAATAATAATAATAAGAACAATCATTTTGAGTATGTGAAAGCTGCAAGACATAAATGATAAATTGCTTTGATGAAGATAATGAATGCAATATGACAAGATAGGTGACGAATAAGATCCCAATTTCCAAAATCAAAAGATTAATTATCCAGAATAAGAAAAAAAAGATTGAGATACGGAAATGTTAAATGATTTGAAGGAGAAGAACTTACTCCGAGAAAAAGAACAAGAAAATTGAAAGGCCAGGAGAAGTATCCATGCTACCTTCATATGCACATATCAGATGGACAGAAAAAGATCTGCTGTCTGCTAGAGCCAAATTTCTAATCTCTTTTATTACATTTCCTTAATATAAGGGGAAGGAAACTCCCCTTTACGCCATTTCCTTGGTATTTCCTTAAGAATCATCGAAGCCGGCTCACTGCAAGCTTCAATCTTCAACAAGTTTGTACCATCTAAAAATATGAATATATAGTTATTGTCTTCCACAATAAAGACATTCCCATCAGTATTTAACAAATAATTTCTTTTTGTAAGTTTTAATTTATTTTTAACCGGAAAAGGGCGGTACATTTAAACAAGCAGAGTACAGAGCAGGATTGATCAGGAACGCCTGACAGCTTACAGAAATGCACTAAGAATTCGTTAGAAACTCGTATGAAACACACACTGAAATTAACGAGAGATTTATATCTCTGCTGGTTATTTCACAAGTTTCTATTGTCATCATGCTTTAACTTGCTCAACGGTCTTTCCACTCAATTCCGTCGGTTTCTCTTCTTTGGCAGACGTTTCCTCTGGCTTCTCTTCTCCAGTGCTTTCGCTCAACAAAACTGATAATCTTGCAGCCAGACTCTTCTTTGCAGCAGGAGAAACGCCATGTTTTCCAATCATCGACTCCAGTACTGCTTCAGAAAGTAGTTTATTCTCTATTACTGCAGTACCGACTTCTGGTATTGAACCATCTTTGGAGAAGCTAATCTGTTATATCAGAAAAGAAGAAAAAAAAATATTATACATTTTTCAGCTTAATAGAATCATTGGATTAATTTTATATGGCACGTTTAAGTTATTTTGTACTTACTGTTAACGATCCATTAGGAAATTGTGTGAAAATTATTGAGGAGCCCGGTGGGAAGGTTTCGTCCTTGAAGACCTCGATGAATCTCTCAATAGCTTTGGCTTCAGCATCTGTGTAAATTCCAACAGATTTCCAGAAGGCAACACAATTCTCGGAAACCTTCTCCGAGTATTGTGCGCCGGTTAACGGCAAGATCATTGTCACCTGCATGAATTTTTCAAAGGGACCTGCAGAAAGGTCAAAGATAGCAAGAATGCTATCAGTTACTCAAAAAATTCGGATTAGATATATGAACTATACACATGTTTTTTCAATGTCATAGCATACACAATCATTCACCCCTAATTACCTCATTTCGTATTATTTAATTCAATACTTATTCTAAACTAAATCCATCAAGTACAAAGAGTTGTTTAACTGTTTTCAAAAGTTCAGAGGATTTCAAATTTTTCAAGGATTTTTTTATTTTCAAAATAGACATAATTATATAAACTCTCTATTCTCATGCGTTTAATGCCACTCAATAAATTCATTAAAATGACGCTATCCGTAACGTAAAAACAGTTATCACAGAACGCACAAATGCAGGAGTACTCTTCTTCCGTGATAATGAAAAATAGTACCAGTCAACTGTTACACTAAAATTGCCAAAACAAAATTCATCGACGGCCGGCAGCTAGATTTCGTTACCTGTAACGATGTCTCTGAAAAACTCGACGGATTCCGTCAACTCCTCCGCACTCTTACCCCTCCATTTACCGGCGAGAGACGGAAGCGCGCTGTCCTCTAAGTAGACTCCTATCGCCGTGAACTTGATGAATTTTCCCTGGATCTCGAGACCTCTCTCCCCTGGACAACAAACAAGAATAAAAAAAACAAGTGAGACACAACAGAGCTAACTCGAATGATACAATACGCCATCGGTGATCAGTACGCTACTAACCTGCGCCACCAAGGAGGAAACTTTTGTTGGTGCCAGGAGGCTTAACGGTTGGCGAGAATTTGACATTCTCGATCTGGAGTTCGGTAACGTACGGTGAGGGATGCATTAGTGACACAGTATTTGGTTGATTTATGCAGAGGACGAAGATTAAGAGTAGTTTGTGACGGTATTTAAAGAAATGAGAAGTTGGTGGGTTTAAGACTTAAGATTGTAGGCGGGTAAGTGGTAGATGGGTCACGTGGAGCTTGGATTACCGGTAACTCTAGGCAGTCTTTAATCTTACCGGAACCTAGAACATTAGGTGGAAATTGCCTAAACAATTTTGGAACGCTTATTTATTTGGCTCAAAGGGACATATGTATTATAGTGTAATATTAAATCTTTTCGTCTTAATTTTTTTTATATATTTTAAATATAATAAGTGATGCTAATCACCTCTTGGTTAGAGTAATATCCGCAATGTACAGGATCGTAATAAATAATATTGTGATAAGAGAATGTTGATTTTACGAGAAATGTAGCGAAAATGATTAATTTTAAATTTATTTGAAGAAATTGATTGTCAATTTGAGTGCAAAAGTAAAATAAAAAAAATTAATTACTTAACAAATTAATTAAAAGATGTAATTAATGGAATAATTTAGAGCGAATAATTTCATCTTAATTAGTTGTATCCAATTTTTCAATTGATGTTATTCTGATTTAATATCTGTATTACTAGTTAATTATTCTAATTTATTTAATAGTATCCCTCAAAATCAATCGAAACTACTTCGCATTTAACAATTTACTATATTTTTATGTAAAATTAATTACATGAAAGCGTACTATGATTAATGATAATTTTCAATTAAACTACGTAAATCATATTAGTGCATATCTATTTAACATATATTTTATGGTATTTATCACATGGTGTAAATATAATATTCATTTATCAGCTCATATCAATTCACATTTCATTCAAATATTGGCCAAATATTTAAAAATATTAATCATCATGATAAATAGTCAATATAAGATATTAAATAAAAAATAGCATAATTTTGAAAAATGGATGCTTCTAATAAATTAAATTATTATCTTATAAAATAAGTTTATTCACACATAAAATAGAGTTCAAATTTAAATATCAAGAATTTAACAATCAAATATATAATTTTAGTCAATACAAATTGTTTAATTCAAGATGAAATTAAAAAGGGAGAGAAAGAAAAATAGATGAGGAGAGTTTGAATCCACAAAAGTTGATGAGAATCTCCCAATCTCTTGATGAAATCTCTCTTCTTCTTGTTGATTTTTCCTTCTCTTTCTAATAACTTTTTTCCTTTTTCTCTCACTAAAACTCCATTTTTTTCTCCTTCAAGTGGCTATGGTGGGACGAAATTGGGCAATTAATGGGACGAAATTGGGCTTCAACAGAACTCAAGCGCATCTTTGAACCAGCCCAATATGCTTCCGTATTTGGGCCGTATCTCCCTAAATATGTAACGAAAAATTACATGGTTGGATGATCTAGAAAGCTGAGAAACGGATCTAAATTGTTTATGTTTTGTACTTTCTCAAATTTCAACTGGTTGGTTACCAAAAAGAGCTATCATTCTAGAAGGGCGGTGGAGAAATGTGACTTGAACATCTCTGCCTATTTTCAACACAACGCATGGTCTAAAATAGAAATAAGAGCGAGATATGGACCATTAGAAAGATGAGTCATTCACCTACAACTTTGAAGAAGGATGCTTTACGAAATTCGGTGGTTTTCATGGTCAAAGATATGTTGGAAGTTGGTAAAGCGTGATTAATTGGAAATTGATCAAATTATGTGCACACATGTGGAATGTCTTTTGTTTTACCTATATAAAGGAAGACGTGGAAGTGAGGAGGGGGATCAGTTTTTGTTTTTCCATTTCTATTTTATTGTTGTAATTTGAATTTCAATGATGTATTTCTAATTTCGTAATTAGGGCTAAGGGTGAACTTTTGATGATTTTATAGTTTTGTTCTTTGATCTTTTGTTTTGTTCTTCATTGTTAATCTTTTTATTGATTGAGTACTATATTTTGCAAGTGATTTTGAATTGTTAGAAACCTTGATTCATTGTTAACAAATGATACATTGAATGTTTGGATATTTTCTACATATCAAGAGTAAGGCAACTTATAGTTTTTCACCATCAACTAAAAGGTAAGTCTTTTGATTTCTTTGTGCTTAAATGTTTTGTTTTCATCATCCAATTAAGATCAATTCTTTTGGTTCTTAATTGTATTTTTCTTTAAAAAAAAAAAGATCAAGAATAAGTTCTATACAAATCATTAAAATGGATCCCTAATGCCTTAATATATAATAATATAGAATTTAAATTTGACAATAAGCAAATTCACTCCATTGGAATATTCAGATTTGTAATATTTAGACCTTTGGACTTGTAGACTTAATATAACATATTCCCTGTGGACCGACACTCGAACTTCCGAACTTTATTACTTGAGACAACCTATACTTGGGAGTTACAACCTTTACGTTGTAGCAAGTTTTTGGCGCCGTTGCCGGGGAATACGGTTTGTATAAAGTTTACTAGTTCTTGTTTAATTTTCTTTTACTAACTTTAACCTCTAACTCTAACTCTAACTTTAATATATATATTTTTTAATTTACTTGTTTTTATTTATTTTTATTGGGAGGCTCAGCCGCCCATTTATATTTACATTATGGTTGGTTCTACACATACCACCTAATTTTTGTTCATGGTAGGCTTTGCCACCTTTCGTAATTTTTTTTATTACGTATTGTGTTGTTATTTTTATTTACAATAATTTTATTAAGAGGAAGGTTATACCACCTCTTTTCGTTTTTTATTTGTTTTATTGTGCTAATATTTTATTGTATTGTGTTTTCTTATTATTATTATTATTGTTATTTTTATGCTTGGATGGTATCGTGATCCTCATTCTCATCGATTGGTGAAAGGTAATTCTGAAACCTCCTTTGGAAATTTGTTTGATTCATCTTCAAACTCACACACAACTAACACTATGGCTGAAAATGAAAGTATACATGGAGAAAATGAAAATCATCATGTTCGAACTATGCGTGAATATTTGCAACCTCCTCGAAATTCATCTCCTTCATGCTTTATTTTTCCGCTCAATGCAAATAACTTCAGATTTAAGCCCGGTATGATTCCTTTACTTCCTAATTTCCATGGCTTAGAGTCTGAGAGTCCTTATTTACATTTGAAAGAATTTGAGGAAGTATGTGCCACATTTATGGATCAAACATGTAGTGAAAAAATAATTAAGCTAAAATTGTTTCCTTTTTCTTTAAAAGATAAAGCAAAAACATGGCTTAATTCATTAAGATCTAGATCTATAGGCACATGGCAAGAAATGCAAACCAAGTTTTTAAAGCAATTTTTTCCAATACATAAAACGAATGCTTTCAAGAGACATTCAAAATTTTTGTCAAAAAGGAAATGAAACCTATTTTCAATGTTTGGAAAGATTTAAAGACTTGTTGAATTCATGCCCACACCATGGTTTTGAAAAATGGCGTACGATAAGTTTCTTTTACGAAGGGTTAATACCAGAGACAAAACAATTTGTTGAAACAATGTGTAATGGTGAATTTTTAGACAAAGACCCAGAAGAAGCTTTAGAGTATTTAGATCATTTAGCTGAGAACTCTCAATCCTGGCAAACCACTAGTTCCTCTGAAAATTCAATTAGATCTAATATGACTAGTTCTAGTGGGGGTAAATATAATTTGAGTCAAGAAAATGATCTAAGTGCTAGAATTACAAATTTAACGCGAAAGATTGAAGCCATGGAATTAAGGAAAGTTAAACAAATCTGTGCATAATGATGAAATTTGTGAAATTTGTGAAGTCATGGGACATTCCACTCAAGATTGTCCAAATATTCCTATTTTTAAAGAAGTGTTGCATAACCAAGCAAATTCTATGAATTCCTTCAAAAAGCCTTTTTCCTCTAATTCTCCATATTCTGAAACATATAATCCTGGATGGAGAAATCACCCAAATTTTAGTTAGAGAAATGATAATCATGCCCATCCACCACCTCAAAGACCTTCAGATTTTCCATCATACCATTCACCACATTTGAAAACTTTTGAGGAAACATTGCAAACATTTATGCAAGAGCAAACAAGCGTAAACAATCAAACATCACAAGCTATTGATGATATCAAGAATACACTTTCAACATTGACCTCAGCTTTGCGCAGTCAAGAGAAAGGTAAATTTCCTGCTTAACCACAACCAAATCCAGCGGGTCAATTTCATGTAAGTGATTCTAACTCAAATGGCATACAGCACGAGAATGCCAACTCCATCACTACTCTCCGAAGTGGTAAGGTCATTGATAAAACCATTTCTTTGAAAGAGATTGAACCTAAAGAACCATCAAAATTAGTGAGTGAGAAAAATAATGTTGAACCTAAGATGTGTGATGTTAAAAAATGCCCTATCCCTGCTCCTTTTCCTCAAAGATTGTAACCAATTCAAAAATTGAACCAAAATTCTGAAATTTTTGAACTTTTTAAGCAAGTCAAAATTAACATTCCTTTGTTAGATGCAATTAAGCAAGTTCCTTCTTATGCCAAATTTTTGAAAGATTTATGCACTGTTAAAAGGAAGCTTAATGTTCAAAAGAAAGCATTTTTAACTGAGAATGTTAGTTCGATTATTCAACATAACACTCCACCAAAATATAAAGATCCTGGTTGTCCCACCATTTCTTGTGTAATTGGAAACTTTAGGATAAACCATGCTTTACTTGATCTTGGTGCAAGTGTTAATTTGTTGTCATATTCAGTGTATGAGCAATTAGGTTTAGGTGAGCTTAAACCTACTTTTACAACACTTCAACTTGCTGATCATTCTGTGAAAATACCACGAGTAATACTTGAGGATGTGTTAGTCCAAGTAGATAAATTTTACTTTCCTGTAGATTTTATTGTCTTAGACACACAACCTGTTTCTAGCTCAAGCACCCAAATTCCTGTCATATTAGGACGTCCATTTCTTGCTACATCTAATGCAATAATCAATTGTAGAAATGGAATTCTAAAATTATCCTTTGGAAACATGACATTGGAAATGAATGTGTTTAATATTTGCAAGCAACCTAGTGAAAATGATGACATGCATGAAGTTAGTTATATCGAGGAACTCGTTCATGACTACTTTAATGTTTCATCTTTTTCTGATCCCTTGGATTCTTGTTTAAATGGTTGCAATGATCTCAATTTTAATGAAAATTTTGAAGTATCCCATATTTATTCTCTTTTAAAATCTTCTCAGGTTTTGGAAATTAATGGATGGAGACCAAAATTTGAAGACTTACCTCAACGAGCTAATAAACTGATGTCATCGAGTGTTCAACCACCAAAACTTGAATTGAAACCATTACCATCTGACCTCAAGTATGTTTTCTTGGGTGCTAATGAAACTTTTCCGGTGATAATTTCTTCTAAACTCAGTGCTCTTCAAGAATGTAAGTTGCTCGAAATCCTAAAATTGCATAAATATGCCTTAGGATGGGCAATAGCTGACATAAAAGGAATTAGTCCTTTGATTTGCACACATAAGATATATTTGGAAGATAATGCCAAATCATCTAAACAAATGCAACGTAGGCTGAATCCTAATATGAAAGAGGTAGTGAGAAATAAAGTTCTCAAGCTTTTAGATGTAGGGATCATTTATCCTATTTCTGATAGCACATGGGTAAGTCCTACACAAGTTGTACCTAAGAAATCTGGAGTTACTGTAGTCAAAAATGAAAATAATGAATTAATTTCAACTAGAACAATTACTAGCTGGAGAATGTGTATTGACTATAGGAAACTCAATTCAATGACTAGGAAAGACCATTTCCCGTTACCATTCATGGATCAAATGTTAGAAAGGGTAGCTGGACATGCATTTTATTGTTTCCTAGATGGGTATTCTGGGTATAACCAAATTGAAATTGCACCTGAAAACCAAGAAAAGACCACTTTCACTTGTCCATTTGGAACTTTTGCGTATAGAAGGATGCCATTTGGATTGTGTAATGCACCAGTTACATTTCAAAGATGCATGCTTAGTATTTTTAGTGATATGGTTGAACGATTTCTTGAAATTTTCATGGATGATTTTTCTGTGTTTGGTGATTCATTTGATGATTGTTTATCTAACTTGGAAAAAGTTTTGATTAGGTGTGAAGAAAAGAATCTTGTGCTTAATTGGGACAAATGTCATTTCATGGTCACAAATGGTATTGTGCTTGGTCACATTGTCTCATCAAAAGGAATTGAAGTAGATAAGTTTAAAATTGAATTAATTGCCAATTTACCTGTTCCTAAGTCTGTTAAAGATGTTAGATCATTTTTAGGACATGCTGGTTTTTATAGAAGATTTATCAAAGACTTTAGTGTCATATCAAGACCATTGTGCAATCTCTTATTCAAAAATGCTCTCTTTGAGTGGACTGAGTCATGTCAAGAAGCTTTTGTCAAACTTAAAACTATGCTAACATCTGCTCCTATCATGCAGCCTCCAAATTGGACTTTACCTTTTGAAATCATGTGCGATGCTAGCGATTATGCTGTTGGAGCTGTTTTAGGACAACGAAAGGACAAGAAACCCTATGTGATTTACTATGCTAGTAAAACCTTAAATAGTGCTCAAATGAATTATTCTACCACTGAAAAGGAATTACTTGCAGTAGTATTTGCATTGGATAAATTTCGATCTTATCTTGTTGGCTCACCCATTGTGATTTTTAGTGATCATACAGCATTAAAATATTTTCTTTCAAAAAAGGATGCTAAACCTAGATTGATTAGGTGGATTCTACTATTTCAAGAATTTGATCTCACAATTCAAGATAAAAAGGGAGTACAAAATATGGTTGCTGATCATTTGTCAAGACTTATGTTTGAAGAATCGACTAAGACAACACCGATTAATGACAATTTCCCTGATGAGCAACTTTTCAATGTTTCTATTTTACCTTGGTTTGCTGATATTGTCAATTTTCTTGTTATAGGTCAAATGCCAAATCATTGGAATGCTCAAGATAAAAAGAAATTTTTAAGGGAAGTACGCAATTTCTTTTGGGATGATCCATATCTTTTCAAATATTGCCCTGACCAAATTATAAGGAGATGTGTACCTAACAATAAAATTCAAAATATCATTTCTTTTTGTCATTCTGAAGCATGTAGTGGTCATTTTTCTTCAAAGAAAACTGCTGCGAAAATATTGCAATGTGGATTTTATTGGCCCACCTTATTTAAAGACACAAATACATTTTGTAAAACATGTGATCGTTGTCAAAAATTAGGTGGAATAACTCGTAGAAACATGATGCCATTAAATCCTATTTTAGTCATTGAAATATTTGATTGTTGGGGTATTGATTTTAGGGGTCTTTTTCCATCTTCTTTTGGGTATCAATACATTTTAGTTGGAGTTGACTATGTTTCAAAATGGGTAGAGGCAATTTCTTGCAAAAATAATGATCATAAAATTGTTTTGAAATTTTTGAAAGAAAATATTTTTTCAAGATTTGGAGTGCCTCGAGCCATAATAAGTGATGGAGGTTTACATTTTTGTAATAAGCCTTTTGAGAATTTAATGAAAAAATATGGAATTACACACAAAGTGTCAACCCCTTATCATCCACAAACAAGTGGACAAGTTGAACTTGCCAATAGAGAAATAAAACATATTTTGGAAAAAACGGTAAAACCGAATCGTAAGGATTGGTCTTTAAGACTAACCGATGCACTTTGGGCTTATCGAACTGCTTTTAAATCATCACTTGGTATGTCTCCTTATAGACTTGTTTTTGGAAAGGCTTGTCACCTACCGGTGGAATTAGAACATAAAGCTTTTTGGGCCATTAAAATGCTTAATTTTGACTTAGATAAAGCAGGATCATTGAGAAAACTCCAAATAAATGAACTCGAAGAAATTAGGAATGAGGCTTACGAGAATTCTAGAATTTACAAAAAGAAAATGAAGGTGTTTCATGATAAACATATCATTAGAAAATCATTTGAACCTTCACAAAAAGTTCTTTTGTATGATTCAAGATTGCATCTATTTCCTGGCAAACTTTGCTCAAAATGGACTGGTCCTTTCATTGTTAAGAAGGTTTACCCACATGGCGCTGTTGAGATTGAGAACCCCAAAAATGGTAATGTTTTTAAAGTTAATGGACACCGTTTAAAGCCATTCTTTGAGAATTTTCCAAGTGAGTTAGAGTCTATCACTTTGAATGAACCTGTTTACAACACTGGATGATTTTTTTTTTGTATATACATTACTTGTTTTCTTGTGTTGTTAATTTTTTTTTGATTCCATTGTTTGTTTCAGTTACTTTCCCGGTCAAGTGGCGGATAACGGTACTCCGTGACTCTTCAAGTCGGTTCTTTCAGTTGCCCAAAATTACTGATACTCTTTTTTTTTCTCTCACTTCTTTTTCTATTCTTTTCTTTCATTATGGATGTTTTTTTCTAGATTGCAAACATATTTTCCTTCTTTTCCTAAAGATGTTCTACGAAAAATGTACCAAGCTAGGTGTGCAAGATTAAGAATGCTTATGCAAAAAGGTATTCCTAAAGATGTGCGATGGATAATTGAAGCAAAGGTACGTTTAACAAGTGAGTTTTCTGATTCATTTGTTTCACGCATGCCTGGTTTAGGTAAGAGCTCTTTTGCAAAGAAACGAAGAGTGAAAAGATTACAAGTGTGCCACAATTGTTTACGTTCAACTTGTAACAAGCGATGTTGTTCTCTAGGCATGGTGTCTACTAATAGAGAAGATAAAATTAAATTCATCAAGAATGGACTGAGTAAGGAGTCTTTAGATAATATCTTATTGACTCTTGAGACGCATCCTAGTGGATATGTGCAACGTGAAATTCTCAATTTGTATACATTATTTCAAAAAGAACGTGATCGTTATAGTTTTGGGAATCTGACTTTAAAAGACCTTGTTTGCCAATTTGTAAGAAAATTGGATGGGAAGCCAATCCTCGACCCATAGAGGGCGTTTAAGCCGTTACTGGACGTAAAACCAAAGGAAGATGTGAGCCATAATCACAACTATCTATAAATATTTACTTTTAGCTGTCGTTGTTGAAATTTTTATGTTTTAGATTCCTATATTAGCTGTTATCTTTGACATTTTTATATTTTTAAATTTTAACTTTTATGACAACAGCTGGCTTACCTCTATTGGTTTCATTAATGCATTCTCTTTAAGTTGTATAAATGCAGGATCTCATTTCTTTATTTTCATAAGAAATTTGAATCACTGACGAAGGTAAAAGACTGCAAAAAAAAAAAAAAAGAATGAAGCTTCTGCTCATCAAATTAAAACTATTTGTGTTTTTTGTGGGTCAAGTTTTGGGAAAGGTGAAGAGTTTGTAAAAGCAGCAGACAACTTGAGTCGAGTTTTAGCTGAGCGAAAATTTAACCTAGTGTACGGAGGAGGTAGCCTTGGGTTAATGGGGTGTGTGTCAACTGCCGCACATATAGGAGGAAGTGAAGTCATAGGTATCATACCAAAAGCTTTATCTGCAGGTAACATAACTGGCAAAACAATTGGAGAAGAACTAATGGTCTCAACAATGCATGAAAGAATTGCTAAAATGCTTGATTTTGCAGATGCTTTTATTGCCTTACCAGGTGGTTTTGGGACCTTAGAAGAAATTTTTCAAATTGCATCTTGGACACAACTCACCGTTCATCAAAAACTCATAGGATTGTTAAATGTTAATGGTTTCTTTAACAAGTTGTTGTCTTTTCTTGATCATGCTGTAGAACAAAATTTTATTTTACAGATGGCTCGCAAAATATGAAAACTTAAAACTCATTAAATCTGGCTATCCATAAGAGATCCAAGCAAAAATGGCCCAAAACTTAATAAAAAGCATCACTTATGTTGCAAATGACACGAGCGCGTGCTCTGGTAGCGTGGCCGCGCCATAGTTACTCCCAAGGGCAGTGTGCATGGTGAGGGCGTGCCACATTTTGGCGCAGCCGTGTCATTGATTCTGCCTACGCATGAAAATTGTGCATTTAATTTCAATTAAGTCCCCCTTCTTTTGATTATTTTATATTTAGTTCTCTAATTTGATGGTTTTATATTTTACTCTTCATTGACTTGCATTTTGGTCCCTAAAAACAAAATTTTGCGATTTCCATAGATGGCTAGCGAACGTGTTTTTATACTTCGTTTCAATGCCTTTCATGTTAAAACATGTCAATATCTATAAAATAATAATAAAATAATTTAAAAAAAATATTTAGAACGAATTAAATAACGTGAAGTATACTAATTAATGATAGATAATTTAAGTATAATCATATAGAAAAAATGAATATATCAATAGTCTTATATAAACTCAATTCTTTTTAATACCCTTATAAGGTGGGGACTATTTTCATTTTAAAAATTAGTGTATGCAGATTTCGCCCTAAATTAAATCAAGATTTATAACGATTTTTAACGTAATGTGTAATTTAAAAAAAAATACAATCCGCAATAATTGTAACAAAAAAAATTAATAAATGGTAAAATTTTATACTATTAATTGCTGACCTGGTATAGAGCCAGCCTTAGCTTAATTTTATAAGGCATATTTAAATTAAAGATATAAACATTAGATTGATTTAAAATTAATTTCTTTTATTTTCATATTTATAACCATTAGTCATTTTATAGATCAAATTCACCTATGAAAACTTGTAATAATGTCAAATTGCTAATAATCACCTCAAAATTTTACATTTTATAAAACATGGATGTTTTAAATTAGAAAGAAATATGTATGTTAATATTTGTTGATGCCAAAATTTATCCTGTCACTACATACGTGTTACGTCGGACAGTCAACATTCAGAATTTATTAACTATATAGAAAACGTATTCACAATATTAGATAACTTCATCGATAAGGTATTCTATAGTACCCTATCTACTAGCTGATTTACCCATCTACTGAGGTGGTTGACTTCTCTACCAAAGTAGCTTACTTTTCTATCGAGGTAGTTGACTCTCCTACTAAGGTAACTTGCTCTTCTACTGAGATGCTAACTTTTCTTCCAAGGGAGCTCACTTTTATGCCGAGGTGGCTCATTTTAATGCCTAAGTAGCTTACTCTTCCGCTAAGGTAGCTTACTATTACACCAAGATAGCTCACTTTTATACTGAGATGGCTTACTCTCCTAGCAAGGTGAATCACTTTTTCCATCGTGATAGCAAATACTTGTAAAATAAGAACATATTAGTAGGCGTCGGTAGTATTAATAGCGAACTCCTTCCAATGATTAAGTTAGAACAATGTGTATTGAAAAACTAATGTCATAATATCAATAACAATAATAATTATATGTGTATGATTGTGATGATAATAAGAGAAAAAGACAAAGAGTAAGCTAGTAAAGAATCGAACTCCTTGCTTCTTGGGGTTTATATAGGTGAAGGGAAATATAAGTTTCTCGCTAAAAAATCTCCATCACGTAACCATTGTGCACGTCTTGATAGAATTCAGGTGTTACTTAGTCTCTTTTTCCTATGTGTTTACCTGACTTGCCGTAAGGAGTAGAGCTTCCACCGTCCATTATTCCATATATCATTCTTTCATTGGCTATTGCTATGGTGCCATCTCAGTGGCTTTATTTCATTAGCTTAATTTAAAGTTTCATATTACCTCATTTGGCTGTATAGACAATGATTGTGGCCTCCTACATTTGATGGGTTTACTCTTGCAGGAACAACTTCCCGTATTATTGAATTTACGTAATCCACTTGGATTCATGAAAATCCCATATGAGTGGTGGAAAATTATATCACAACAATGCTCATTTTATTTCTTACCATTTATGAGATGAAAAATTGTTAAAATAGAGATATGGAAATTAGCGTTTATCATCGACTTAAAAAAATTGAATAATTTTACATCTAACTTAACAATTATAAAGACACAGCAATAACTATAATATTTATACCGATAACTTATAGTTTTATACTTTTATTGAAAACTAAATTCACGGTAGTTAAAATTTTAGCATTGCATACCTTTAATCAATAAATAATATTAATCTTTTATATAAGAGTTAGATCAATAGCCTTATAAGTTTACACATATTTGTTATTATTTGTAAACCGTTAGATTTAAATGTTTTTAACATTTGAAATTGAATCTAATATGTGCATTAATTATATGTATTAAATTTAATTTTAATTGTTAAAAGCGTATAGATTCAACGATTTATAAATAAGTATAATATATGTGTAAAAGTATGAGATTGTTTAGATTTAATAGCCTATAAATGATATAAAAATTTGTGTTAAAAAAAAAAAATCTTCTTCCCTACCCGTCTCTCTTTCCAGATATATATATGTATAATTTATTTTGAGATAATTATTACAGACGATAGCATAACAATACTAAATATTATCTATTTTAATCTTTGTTTTTATGAAGTAACAATCATATTTATTAATTAAAAGACACGTTTTCATAAATTTTTTAAAATAGTTTATTATATCTTTTCATTGTTTAATTAATGAATGTATTATTATATTACTTGTGTGAAAAAATTAAAATATATGATATTACTCATATAACAATATTAATAAATAGTTAAGTTGGTAAATAATCATAATTAAAAGATATATAAAATATCATAATTCAAATTTTTAGCATTTTTTAATTGATTTATCTCAAATTTTACAATCTCCTAAAAATTAATAATACACAACATTTACAAAATTTATCTGTTAAATAATGTGAAAAACCATTAATGTTATCAATTTATTTTGTTAATATTTTCATATCTTAATTATGTGATAGATGATATAACATTATTTTATAATTAAAATATATCAAATATTATTAATAATATCCCTAGATCATTTAAGATACAAAATTAATTTTGTAAACGTAGACTTATTTTGAAATTAATGGTGCTTTAAAAGTATTTTTGAAATAAATAAAAATATTCTGAAAATATCTCATATCAATTTCACATGTTAAACCAAAAATAGACTAGTAGGTAGTCCGGTTTAAAACTCAAACAAAACGACACCTCACTGGCGGAAAAACGACGTGGCCAATCCCAGCCAATCCACGCTGACTCTGCTGCGTTTCCCCTCTTCTTCAACCCCTAAACCCCAAAAACAAACAGAAAATCCATGCTTTATTTCTCCTTTAATACTTGAAAAAAAGAAAAAAGGACAGAAACACCCGTTCCTGTATTTTGTTTTTGTTTCATTTTCTTTTCAATTTCGTGATTTTTATTAATTGAATTTTTTTAAGAAAAATCAAGAGAAGAGTGAAAAGATGTCGTGGTTGCGGAATGCGATGAACAAAGCCGTGGAGGTGGGGAACAAGAACAACCTGACGCGCACCGTCAAGAACTACGCCGACACGGTCGTTCAGCAAGCCGGTCGAACCGTCGCTGAAGGAGCCAAAATCTTGCAGGATCGCATTGTAATCTCATTCTTGTCTTTTCTTTGTAGCGCTTTCAATTCGAATTTGATTTTAGCTTGAATCATGGTGTTAAATCATCTTCTGCAATAGACAGTTCATTTTCTTGTTTTATATAAAAAATAGCTGCCTCGGATTCCTTAAACGGAGCGTTTATGGTTTCTGTTCAGTAAATTTAAATATACTTTATTGGAGTTATTTGCCTGTTTTTTGCATAATAATGCTATTATTTATTGCTAATTTTAGAAAATTGCAGTGAATGTATGCATTTGCTTACGTAAATATGATGAAATGTGTCACATAAGGTAGATATTTTGCATGCTGAAACTTCCCATTTTAGTTGTTAGTAATTTTTAAAATATCTTTTAAATGAATCAAAGTTTAAAATGTAGTGTGTGTAACTTGTTTAGTTGTATGTGGATGAAGGGGGCGCGGAATTTCAGAAGTGTGAAGCAAATTACAAAAAGATTGGAGGAAGCTGCAATCTCCTGCAGGGGCCCAGAAAGGGTAATGTTGCTGAGAAGATGGTTGGTTGTGCTGAAAGAAGTTGAGAAATTGTATGGCTCTCTCTCAGAGAATAAAGAGAAGATGTCTGAGCAACATCATGCATCTGATGAAGCAAAGGATAGTCAGAGAAAATCGTCTATGGTGAGCTTAACCTGTTTTGAATTCTTTTTTCTTAAGCTTTCACATCTTACTTTAAGTTGTTAAGGCATCCTTTCTTCTTCTTCTTATCCTTTTTTCTTTTAATAATAAAATATGTTTGTTTCTGACATTTTGTTGTTATAATAGGTTCTATATTATGACCCTGATGTTGGGGGTGAACCATTGAACTTTCGTGATGTTTTTCTTCATAGTCAGGCTCTAGAGGGCATAACATTGTCTACGGTAAGCTGAAGCAATCTGAATGATTTGTGCAGACTTACATTGACATGTACCTGCAAATTTGAATTAGTTGAAAAAATGCATAGTATATTGTATTCCATCCTTCAACTTAATTGTGAATATGATTGATATACTAGTAAACATGGTGCACGCCCTTACCAACTGCATTAACCATTAGGACAGGCTGGGCTAGTTAATAAGAGAAGAATGGATGTTGAGAATTAGAGAAGTCCATGTAACTGTTATGTGATTGTAATTGAAATTTATTAGTCAACTTAGCCAGTTGCTTATGTTTAGCATGTTGGTCACAAGAGTTTAAACTCAAAATGTCTAAATAGATGAGTTGAGATTCAGGAATATCTAGAAAACTGATGAATATGTATTTGACATTTACAGTTGGCATTATTTGACTACAAATGATGAAAAATTTCCGTGATGTTTTGGTCATATTCAACACAGAGGAAGTAGCATTCTTCTATGCTAGTTTGCCTCCACCACACAACCAAACTAAGTAGTTTTTCTACTTTATATTAATAAAAATTCCTTCTCCTCTTAAGGTTTACCTAAAAGAAAAAGGTTGTAAATCTCTGAGGACAAACTAATATTTTGGAGTCCAAACATTGTTAAATTGGATTAGATAACTGATTACTAATATTTGAACAAATCCAAATTATCATAGGATAATTTCTTACTATGATTCTGTGGCAGTCATGTTATGATATTAATTGGCTTGAAATATTTGTTTACCTTAATGAGGTTTTGTTTTTTTTTCTTTTGCAATCATGCAATCTTGGTTATCAACATGTTTTTAAATTAGTTTCTACATTTTCTAGATTGTTTTATGAAGGTTAATCGTAGGTTAACTCTTTCTAATGATTCAGATTCTTGAAGCACCAACTGATGAGGAAATTTCTTTACTCTCGGAGATGTTTGGGTGAGTAATTTGCTATCACAATAATTGTTTCCTGGTTGTGATCTAGAAGTTATAGTGTGTGTTTAGGGTGTTGCTGGATTAACATTACTGTTTTCTTTGTTTATGAATGATGCTAAAAATTTCAAAACTTTTGGCTTGCGATTTGTTAATAGTTAGTTTTTGCATGATGAGACAATATTTATGTTTTCATTCTGAGTTTATTTTCATCTCACTGGGGATTTTGTTGTGTTCCTTGTGTATATAAAGCAAGTTGAGAGTAGCCAATCACTCTGAAATGGTTCTGATTCCTTTTCCCCTATGATGTATTTTTTGGAAGGCTCTGCCTTACTGGAGGAAAAGAGGTTCATAATGCAATCACAAGCAGTATACAGGATCTAGCTACTGCAATCTCACACTACCAAGATGAAGTACTGGTAAAGTCCTTAAACACAATAACTGCAGTGAATGTCTGGCAATTGTTCTGCGTACAGGAGAACTTACAATTTTTCACACAAAACTGTATATGTATCTTGTTAGAATATTTGGTGTATGCTCAGAACATGGGAAAACTTATGATTCTCTTTGATACTACATATGTGTGTCTTGAAAAACATATAGTGCTTAGCAAGTGGATATGTGGTTTTTACATGATGAATATCCATATGGTAATTTAGCAATCTTGAACTTGATTATATATCTGAAAAAGTTCTCCATTGCTGCTTGGATTAAAGCTAAATGTACCCCAAAATACACTTGCTCAGATATTTATCAGGGCAGCTCAGAATGGAGCATCTACGAGCCTCTGGAAGACCTTCTGCTAAATTTAATCATTATGGCTACTTTATCTAATCTGAGCATGTCATTTTTTTAGCTTTTTGTTCTTTGGTTTCAGAGTGAATATTTCTGACTTGACCTTGTTTTTTTCTTCCTTTTTTTGTTTGGGTGGTAATTGTGCAGGTCAAGCGAGAGGAATTGCTTCAATTTGCACGAGGTGCTATTACGGGGTTGAAACTTAATGCTGATATTGAAAGGTGGTTATTGCATGAGGAGCTTCCTTTTTTCGACCCTTTGTTTTCAATTTTTCTTTTTTGCTCTCTCTTTCCATTGCATTTTGGTTTGAGGTGTCAGCCTGAGTTTTTATATAGGTTGTAGATATTTCATTTTTGTTTTGTTCGGTGTCTCCAATATATTTTACATCCCTATATATGTTTATGGGGGATGATGAAGTTTTCTTCCTTCAGCATACCTTCCTTTTTATTTGGTTGAACATAGTGCTACTTGAGTTAAGTTTTCATCTCCTTCAGATTTACTTTCTCAAATGTTAGTGTTAGCTATAAATTCAATTTCTTGGAATACCATATTCATATTAGTTATAAAGATGTTCAAAGGGCTGATTTTCTGAAAATCAGATACAAGGTTTTTCATTGTGGGAGCATCAAAAACCCCCTAAATTATTTTGTAACTTTGCTTGTGCCCTCATGTGTTCAATATGTATGTGTACCTAATATTTTTCCCTCTAAACTAGCTTCATGAGGTGAAGGAAAGTATCCGCTCAATTTGGAGACCTTGATCTTAAAGTCTTGGTTATTTTGAGTCCCCTTCTATAATAAATTAGTAGTATCTTTTCATCCTTGCGTGGTATCATATTTTTGATTTTCTTTTTTTTTTTTATCTCCTGATTTATCTTTCCAAACTCTGAGAATTGGATGCATGGCTTCACTATAAACACATAGTTATTCCTTGAAATAAAGGAGACAGATGAATGAGTTCTTCTAACCTCTTTTATGTTCTCTGGTTGCAGAATAGATGTGGAAGCATCTGGTTTAAGGAAAAAACTTGAAGATTTGAATGCTTCACAGAAACCTTCAAATGAAGGTCTTGAGCAAGTATCTGAAAAAACAACCATGGCGACCATAGAGGTGAGCTTGGTTTTTTGTCTTCCTTTTTGGTGTCAATATTATCTTCCCTGGGTATGCTAAATACTTTTGAATAGAAAAATTCAGGGTAAGATTATATCAAGTCATTTTATTGCATACAAGACAGAGCACTATTGGACATTTTTTTGGTTAATTATTTGGGTCTGATACCATTAATTTTTATGTTGTTTTTGATCATAAATAATAATTTTCTTATTCTTCTATTTGATTGAGTCATATTCATTGTATGGATTTTCCTCTACGATGCCCCTAGGAAATCGTTAGGTAATAAACTGACCTCTGTGGAAACTTATTTAATTTATAACAATTTTTTTGAGATGCAGAAAATCTTTGCTAAAAGTTTGTAGAAAACTTAGTGAAGCATGCTTGCAGTGTTACAGAATTGAGATAGTAAAAGAAACTGTGTCTCCTGTTGAAGGGATTAATGAACCCTTTCCTTTTGTATTTTAGCAATTTGAAGTTAGTTAAGGTGAGATAAATATTGATTATTGAATACACAATTTTTTTGGTATTATTGTTGGTATGTAATGATACTTCTGTTTTAGCATACTTTTGAAGCTTTCAGGGTTTTTAACCAGTTATCCTTATTCTATACATAGCTGACATGCATGGCTCTCATCCAGGTTCTGTGGTTAGATTTGCCAAAAATGAAGGAAAAGGAATACATGATCTCCATTGAACCTACTCTTCTTCAGATCAATATAGTGTAGTTTATTTAATGCTTTAAGCATTCATGCATGTATTAGAAATCACTTTTAAAATTTGATATTATTTTGAGGTCCTAGTCATTAATTTGGGGTACCTGATGTTGGTATGGGTTATGTGTTTGTGGGAGAAGAAAATGACTTCTGAACCCTTTAATTATGTGGGAGGCTATAGACCATGAATCTGACCATTCTTATTTTTATATGAATAGGCTCTGAAAGAAGCTCTTGCTCATATTAGAGTTTGTTCCAGATTGGAAGGGCTTTTGCTGAAAAAGAAGTTTTTAAGCCATGGAGACTCTCCTGAGATACATGCTCAAAAGGTTTGCTTCTTTGTTGCTTATTGAATTGTTCCTTGTCATGCTTTAATTGCATTTTTGTTCTTGGTTCATTTTTTTCTGTTTTCAGTTTACTTCACATGTGTGTAACATTTTTATTACTGTGTAATGTTATATTTGGCCTTGGACAAAGAAATGAGTGTCTATCTCAGCAAATGCTAAATTCAATGATACCCATATTGTTCATATGAGCAGGTTGATAAGTTGAAAGTGTTATCAGAATCTCTTGCTAACTCTGCAGTAAAAGCTGAGAAGCGCATTTCAGATCAAAGGTATCCATTTTCTCTTAATTTAGGAATAGAAATAAACAACTCCCAGTTTTTACCCAATTATTTGGACTGTGAAATTTAGCTTTTAATTATCTTTCTTCTTGATGCCATGTATGTACTCTTATAATGGTGGGCTGCCCCTTTCTTTGGGTCTTTTCAATTTATTGTAATCTGTATGATAATAATGACAGTCTGATCATGTTTGGACTAGTATTGTCAGGTTATTTATCATTAATGATAAAAAGGTTAGCTTTGCTTATCAAGATATTCAACATCAATGGTTTCTGTCATAAGCAAAGATGTCTGGCTGAATGTCCAAATTATCATGTTGATATAATATGATGGCCACCTTATAATTTCCCTATAATTAATCTTTTAATATTATGATTTTCAGATTACAAAAAGAGGAGGCACTGAAAGTTCGTGTGGTCAAGGCAAGTGAAGCTGGTGAAAAAGAAAAGGTAATTTGCTATCTCACTGATGCCCTTTTGGTCTTTCGTCTCAGGAACTGCTAAATTACAGAAGATAGGAAGAGTATTAAACACCTTGGCAAGTTTAGTTTGCAATGTATAAGATATAAAGTATCATGAGTTATCTCTGGAAGATGCTATTATCATACAGTTAAGCTAGACATATTTGTTGGAAGCTGAGCTTAGTTGTTGACTGAATATTTGCATTAGAGGGGGAAGCTGAGCTTTTAACATTTGGTTTCCAGGAAATTGGAGCTGAAATTGCAGAACTTGAAAAACAAAGAGATCACCTAGAAGCTGAATTGAAAAAGGTCTCTGTGTTCTGTTTTATTTTTAATTATTGCTTTTGGTTGTCTGGAGTTATGATAGACACTTTTGGTTGTGGACATGTTCTCGTCATATTTGATTTTTATAAGATACAAATGTAGTGCCATCTTTTCATACTTTTTCTTTGTGCAGCATTCTGAATGTATTTATGCTATCATATGAGAGTATGTACTAAGTGCATCATCAAAAAGTTTTGGTTATGAGAATTTAGTTTCATCTCATACACTATAATTTCTTTTAATCACCTGATGCAAGGGGTGCATTGTAGTTAGCAGGTACTTTTCAAACATTGCTTCTCTAATTGTGGCATAGTTTCGTATGAAACCATCTGAATGATATGGTTAGAAAGCATTTACAATGTAGGGGCATTTCATCATTTACTGAGTTAACACTCCTGTCTGCATTTAATTTGTACACCAGTTTAGTTTCAAATGAGATGTTTGAATTTATTGGAAACGGACTGGTCATCATCCCTTCATAAGTATATGAGGCTACCTTATACTTGTGTCCCCTTTTTAGCTCATTGGTTGTGAACAGCTTAAGACTGGCCTTTATGGTGTAGGTTAATATTTCATTGGCTGCTGCTCAAGCACGCCTTCGCAATGCCATGGAAGAGCGTGAACAATTTGAAGAAGCTAACAATCAGATTGTTGAGCACTTGAAAACAAAGGTTTAGATACCTCTCACATTATTTTTTTCTGAATTCCTATAAGATATTGTTTAGAAAGCACTCCTTTCTGGGCCCTCTTGTAATTTCAGTACCTGAACTAAACTTTTCCAATTTGTTTGTACTTTTTAGGAAGATGAGCTCTTGAAATCTATTGCCGCATGTAGGGTGGAATCTGATGTTCTGAGTACATGGATTAATTTTTTGGAAGATACTTGGATCCTCCAATGCTCACATATGGAAATTAAGGATAAACAGGTCACGTATGTGCTTCAACTCCCTGCCATCAAGTTTGGCCATTAATTTTTTAGTTAGAACCGTTTGACTTAGGAGGATAAATATTATGAGTTATGCTCTTAGTTCTTTCTTATACACCATCCATTGCTATTTATATAACTTAACTTTTTGGTTAATACTTATTCTTGTTTGCAATTTCAAGCGATGAGTTGGAGAAACATGAGGACTATTTTTTGAACTTGGTCATTTCTCTCCTTTCTGCTTACAAGGTATTCATATTCTTTGTAAAAGATATTTATCCAGAAATTGCACCTAACTTTGGAACAAAGCTACTCCCTCTTACCTGTTTCCTTTTGGATGCAACCTTGTAAATTTGTGCAGGAGGAGTTAGGGCCTTCTATCGACCGAATCGGGAAATTTGTGGAGAACCTAAAGAATTTGCGAGATGGGTAATGCATTCTGTTGCACTGGAATGGCTTTCACCTATTTTGATGCAGTTTCTTAATTTTTTTTTTTAACCTGATGAGACAGGTCTTTGAAGGAATCTGATGCAGATAATGAGGATGCAAAAGAACTAGACCCAAGGAAAAATCTTGAGGAGGAATATCTAGACTATGAAGCCAAGGTAAAATGTGTTTGAATAATGTACGCACATTCGCTTATCTATCATATTGTGATATGTTATTTCACTTCGCTCTTCTTCCTTTAGTTTTTTCAAGTTTACCTAAGTTTGCCATCTCAAATTTATAGATGGGCATTTAGATCGCACATTCTATGGTTTGTTTTTGAAGTTTTCTTTATCTTCAGTTTCTTCCATGGTTTTCATCCTTTCTTCTGTTTTTTGCCCCTTTAAATATTAACTTCCGGATTCCAATTTAATGAAAAAAAAAATGAATTTTAAAATATAGAGTAATATGCTTTTCTTTGTTGGCCTTAAAAAAGTGTTGTCGTCACCTGGTTCTACTGGCAAGTACATCTTCCATCTGTGTGTTGATTTTGTTGCCATGTTTCAGATCATAACCACCTTCAGTGTAGTAGATAACATGAAAGAGCAATTTTATGCTCAACGCGGAACAAATTCCAGGTTTGATATTCTGGTTTTGTTTATTCCTTTTCCTTCTTCCCTTAAATTCAAATATTCAATCAGCCCCCCCTTTATGCTTCAGGAAAGTTGATCCAAGGGTTAAAGAGCTATTTGATGATATTGAAAAGTTTAGAGTAGAGTTTGAATCTATTGAGAGACCAAATTTAGATTTGGAGACTCCTACCCCAAAGGCTGATGCCTCATCACATGATAAGGCACCAGGAAGTCCTACCAGTCCTCCTGTACAGGAAACTACGACACAAAAACCTGAGAAAATTGAGGATCCTAAGAAACCTGCTCACAATGCAGAGCAGGTTCTAGACCCTGAAGCAGAATTAGCAAAGTTGGAGTCTGAGATTGGGAAGGTTGGACAAGGCTATTCGGGTGAGGAAATAGGCGACTGGGAATTTGATGAGCTTGAACGGGAATTCAAAACTGCTGATTCAGCACCGAGCAAATAGCTCAATTCATACTGCCAAATGAACGATCCTTGATATAAAAGTCTGATAACCACCAAGTATGCATAGATATGCAATAAATCTCTACCTGACCTGTCAAAAAGCTTCATAAAATGATCACTGGCTTTTCTGTAACTTCTGTGTAACTCTGAATGGAGTGTCTATTTATTCATTCTTCTGTAAATTATAAAACCTTGTATGTTGTATTACGGAGTTGATGAAACAATTGAATGAAAGGTTTTCTATGGATGTTCATGTTAGTTCTTCACTGTTTTTAACTGCAATTTTTAGATATTGAAATGCTTGTGAATTCTCGTGGTTAAGGGATTGGGTGTGAATTGCTAGGTGATTTGGTGCCTAATTTGCCTAATGCTGGCATAAAATTTGAGGGAGAATGTGACCATTCTTTGCTTTGAAGTTGGAGGAGAGTTGACCCCTCATGCTTTCTTGTAACGGAATGAAGGAACCAAGAACAGAATGTGTGATTTAAATCTTCATTGAATGTTTGGTGATTGTGACTCCAAAACAAATTTTTTTTTCAGACTTATTGAAGTGGTTTCCTAAAATGGGAGTTGGAAGTTGTTTAATCTTTACAGGTACAACATCATTGGTCACTGCCTTCTATGCTTTCAACACAAGGGTACAGAAGCTAGTGGGCCTGGAGCCCTCCATCCAAATTATCTTCAAAAGTTGGTTTCTGAAATGACTTCCCAAAAGGGTTTTGCTTGAAACTGTTTTATGAGCTGTTGCAATTTCTGCTTTTGGTAATGCGGGTGGGTTATCCAGCAATTTTGCCCCTAAAATTTGAACCAGAAGGCTCTACTCGTTGATCCTTCGACCTATCAATGAATTCTTGTATCCTGATTTTCTGGGTGGTGGGTCTCTTGGATTTATTCATTTATGGCTATCGTTTGCCTGAACTTTCTTTTCTGTCTCGTGCAAGAATTTACACCCCAGCAAAATCTTAATCCAATATCTCAGCAAAAGATACCAGATATCGTATTTGATAGTTACAACAGAACTTTAAAATAAACGATTTTTTCAATGAAGTTCTGAGTTGTATTATTGGAGAAGAACTGTGTTCGATATTTCTCAAGAAATATTAAAGAAGGATGAAAACTCTTTGGCTGTCACTAAAACAATAATTCTTATCATAAAGAAGAAATGGTTTGCAGAATATATATATATATATTTTTTTAACGCGAGTCCAAAATTTAGACTTGCAGGGTGAGAAATTTTGATGCTTGTTATTGTATTATTGCAAAGAAGAAAATATTTATTAGTATGTATGGCCTTGAGCTTTTCTTTTTTTTTTTTTTTTTTTTAAAATCCATGTCTGTAGCACTAAACAGGAATTGATGGTATTCATTTGTTCACAAAAATCAAAGCTACACATTATTTTCTTGCAATCAATTGCAGAGGATAAGGTAAAATTCGTCTCTTCATTATCCGGCAGCATCCATGAATTGCATCTCCAACAATAAACACAAAGAAACGACAGTTGAAATCAGAACTGGTTATGCTTAAATTTTTCCGGGCTAACAGTGTGTTCCTAGCTGTACGACTGTACACATTATCGTACCTTGAATATGGCTAAAAAACTTGGAAATAATTCAAAGAAAATAATTGTTTCTTATGCTTGCTTCAGAACCCAACAGCTATACGGAAATGTTTGGATTTTGGAAAAAGGAGGAAAAGGAACTCTTTTTGGCTTTGCAATTAGTGGTTAAAAATTAAGATGATGAGAACTTAAAATATGGGGAGTGTGTTTAAAGAGAAGACAAAAAAATAAGTCTAGAGCTTCGCAGACATTCCATCCACAATTTCCTTCTCCCACCACCAACTGTCGGATCATATGTTGTTTTCTTCTGAAGTCAACAGTTCATATTCTCCTCCCTTATCCTTTTTAATCATAAGTCATTTTAGTGTAATTAAAAACTATGACAAGTTTTAGCAAAAAAAAAAAAAAAAAAAAAAAAAAAAAAACTAAAGCTTAAAAGAGATGAATGATTGATATTAGAGTATGTTTGTAATTAATGTGCTTTTGCTCGGCTAAAGTATTTACTAAACACTCAGTTTAATATCGGATTATACAAGACAATTATTGAGAATATTTAAAAAAAAAAATGAAAGAAAAAGAAAGTAAGAAAAACAGACCCTGGAATCCAGTAAAAGTAGTGAAACCAAGTGAAGTCTAAAGTGATTCTTTAGCTATTATTCTAGTTGGCAAAAAGGAAGACTTTTACTAGTTTGTTTGTTTTCATTAGTCATGGGGCACAGAGATGGAACAGGATCAATATTAATAATACATTGAGAATGCAGAAAACCAGGTTTTTGAGATCTGGGCTGCTTTCAAATTTAAGTTTTCGGAAGATACCAGAAATATCTAATTATTTTCTTGTGCATGCTCTTGTTTTTAAGCAATTAACTAATGAAATAAAAAATATTATCAGAATGTGGGGCTTCTATCCCTGGGCTTCTAGTGAGATTCACTGCGACCTATGCTTCAAATAGACTATGCACTTCTTCTAACATAATTCATAGCATTTCCTTTGCTTTAAACTAGTCACTTTCAACAATTTTCTGCTATTTTAAAACATTGAAATCTGCACGAGTTCCCGGTAACAGTTTTTTGAAGTTATTTATTTGTTCACAGCTCAGCGTAACCACCCTAGTCCCTGTATAGGTGAATCATTTTTTGGATTTTCCATTGCCATATCATAATCCTTTTAATCATTTAAGAGATGATAATGAAATTGGTACTGTAACTTCAATCATGATTGCCTACCAGCTTTTGAATTTACAGGCCTTTTAATCAAAATTTACCTCTTTGATTGGAATCAATGGATTAGTTCTGGTTCCAACAAATAATTGAGTCTTAATGATGTCAGCTACAATATTTTGCAAGAAGCTTGAGCCACCATGGTAGAGAGATTAATTTATATAACTGCATAATTTCACTTTCTAAAATCTTTTTTCATTCTCTTATCTTTTTCCATTTTAAAAATAATTAAAGAAAAAAAGGAAAAGAGTTGGGACTGCTTCAATCTAATATATTTGTAATGTGAAAAGCAAAGAGAAATAGAGCCACAAAAATTAAGTTCCAAGAAAAAGGAAATGCAGACATGGGTCAGTGCTGGGCCATTAGAAAAAAATTCCCATAATGTTCTGTATTTTATATTTGGAAGCATCCAACAGTTCTGACAATAACCAAAATCCCCTCTTTTAAAGGGTGCAACTTCCTTCATTCATTTAAATCTCAGCTCTCCCATTTGCTATCTTATACAAGAGAGATTTTTTTTTCCCTATCTTATCCTGACAACAATACAGTAAGGTTTACCTGAAATGGCTGTGAATTTGCTGTCATATGATCCTGCAGATGATGACTACATTGACATGGAAGTTAGCTCATATTCCAACTTCTTTAGCCATTCCGGAAACTCTCCTCCCCATCCCAGAGAGTTTGAGTTCCAAATGTCTTCAGTTCATCCCGAAAAAGAGCCTACGACTTCTCCAGCTGATGAGCTTTTCTACAAAGGAAAGCTTCTTCCTCTTCATCTTCCTCCACGTTTACAGATGGTTGAAAAACTCCTGGAGAACTCAAATTGCGCTTATGATCTCAGTAAAGATGCATTTGAAGACTTTTATAGCACCCCATTGATGACAAATACTGTCACAACACCAACTACTACTAGTACTCCTTTTGAATCCTGCAACATTTCACCTGCTGAATCTTGCCAGGTTAGTAGAGAGCTGAATCCGAATGAATGCTTCTACGAGTATTCAACTGAAATTAGCGGATTCATTGGTGAAAATCCGAAGAAGTCCTGGACAAAAAAGCTTAAGTTGATCAAGCAATCCTCTCTTGGATCAAAGCTGAAAGCCTCCAGGGCTTATCTCAAGTCTTTGTTCGGTAAATCAGGTTGCTCGGATGAGTCCTGCACCGCTGCTACAAAAGTTGCTGATGAAGGAGCACTTTCGAAAGCTAAGGAGAGTTTAAATAACTACACAAATTTGGCAAATAAAAATCCCTTCGGACAAATCCAGAGGGGCAAATGCCAAACTGCAGCTGCTGACATGAGGAACTTTGGTAAGGAAAAGATATCCGAGAATAGTAGCAGTTGCCACAGGAGATCATTCTCCATGGTAATCAAACGGCATTCGACAAACAAGTCTTCACCTTCTTCATTATCTTCGGGTTCTTCTTCTTCTTCAGGCTCAAATGATTCTAACAGTTTCCATGAGCTGCAATTTCTGAAGCGGAGTAGCAGCAGTGCTTATTCAGAGATTGAAAGTTCTATTCAGGGAGCAATTGCACATTGCAAACAGTCTCAGCAGCTGGTTAATTCAAGATACTGAAATTGGGTTCCACACATTGTCAACTTTCAGAATAATAGCTTTTGAAGATCAAGAAAGAGCAGATGTTTGCCGGGGCTAAGGAAAAAGAAACAGAGAGAGAGAGGAAAAAACAAGGACAAAGTTCATAAATTTTGATTGGCTTGTCATGTGTTCTTTTTTTCCTTCTTTCATGATTTTGACAATGGACTGTTCTGATTCAGAGCAGGCTTTATCTGTGGTTTTCCAGAAATCTGAGACATGATTATCCTGTAGAAGCTTCTGAAAATACCCAATTAAGTTCTCTTTCTTTAACAAGAATAATGGGTGCTTATGAACGAAGTACTACTCAAAAAATAAAAAAACATAAAACCCTCAAATCAGAAACCTATTCACAATCTTAAGTTGATATACGTCTTTAATTTTGATATACGTCTTTAGTCTTACATGTTCCACATAATGATTGCTACTCATTTTCTTAGACAAAAAACTGTGACCTCAAACTGTTCTAAAGTGAATTGGAATTTTCTTCCCGCGCATCCTTTCTGCTACAATGAATGCATGTTTCACCTCGTATAATTTAACAACACTCCAAAAATTTAATTAAGAAAAGAAGTTCAACTTCTATAACTTCAATCCTCAATGCCAAATCCTGAAACCATTAAAACCAAGGTCTGTTTTATTTGTTTACAGATCTTTCACTGCAAAATGATGAAATTTGTTGCAGATAATATTGCCTTCAATACAATTTTACAGTACAAAACTGGTACCAGTAATAGAAACATAGGTGGCTGTTTCCTCTGAAAAGTATCAATGACTCTAAGATGTGGGCCAAATTTTAATTTCTGAAAATGAGGATATATGATATTCTTTAACTATCGTATAGAGAGACTGAACATCACAAATATCTTAGACAAATGGCAGATTCCACCATAGTAATGAAGTAAATGATTATGCATTCCAAGGCAAGTATTCATGATTTCACAGTCACAGAGACATTCTCATACGTTTCAATAGATTGATCACTCAAGTCCAAAGGCTTGTTTCCAAATGATAAAAATAAGAAGATTGTGTAAACATGTTTTCTCAGAGCACAAATTAAGAAACATGTAGTCATTCTTCAAAATAATAATGTATAACATTAAGACACACGTTACAGAACATCAAGAAAAGAGGGGAAAACAAATGCTTAAAATCACAACTTATATAAAATTTTACAAAGCTTACCTGTAAAGTTTAGATGAATCTCACTAAGAACCGACATGGCTCCCCCGAATTAAAAATAATTGCGAAAGTAACTTGAATTAGGTAAAGCCAATCATGATGATGTTGTAGCCAATCATCGGATAACAGAATTAATCATGAATATGATACCAAAAACCCACATGTCTGCCTCTTAGAGCCACTAAAGGACACTTGCTTAAGTTCAAAAGATTTAACATAAACTCTCTTTTTACTAAGCAAATAAGAAAATAAATAGGCAATAAAATATAAGGAAAGGAAATCTTCTAAGTCCAGACAAACTGCTTTCAGGTGGCTGCATGCTTTTCTTTCTTTAGTGTAGATTTTTATAGTGGGGTGTACTCAACCTTAAACTAAGTAAACGTGTCTGTCAGAAGTTTGACAGGATTAGATCTAAAGTAAGCAGTGAAAAAAGCCTAAATTGATTTTGTTCAGCACTAAGGGGAAACTGATAACCCATATAACAAGACTGGCTTTTTCCCCCACCCAATTAATTTCCATGGATATCTACAAGAGAGAGAAATAAAAAAGAATAGAGCAGGCCTCACAAACCAGCAGGAACACTCAATTGCATCAGTTTGTCCTTTTGCTGCTATTTTCTTTTCTCTCTTTTTTTTTTTCCCCCCTCAAATATTTTGCATAATAAGTTAAGACAAGTACAAGATTATCAGTTGATATACTCATTTTACTTGCTAGAAATCATTTGCTTTGGATATACTGTTGATGGTTCTGAGTCTTGAGAGTTGTGGAGATCTAATAATTGAGTTCTGATCGCTTCTATGATAGCGGTACCTGATTTCAGAAATGTACAGTGATGAAATCATGTGCTTTCATTGTGATCTGCACTCTGTGAAAAAGGGCTCCCAAGATTTTTCACTGAACCAAACAGAAACAAACATTCTGCAATAGAATAGACATACCCAATAAAGGAAGAAAAAATATCACCTGAAAGAGCTTTTGCTTTGCTTGTAAGGAAGAACGTATAATTTAACAGGTTATTTGGAATTCAGGATACCTCATTAGCGTGAAATTCATTAAGCAGAAATGAAACGTTAGCTCTCTCAAGAATAGAAATATTCAAATGAACATGAATCTGTTTTAAATCAATCACGCACAAATTTTAATATAATAAAGTTCGGAAATATATTCTACAGATAATTAAGATAAATGGTCAAGAAAATTCCAGAGACAAAGGAGAAAACAAAGAGTTCGTTTACTATGACTGGTCAGGTTCATTTGACAGTTCTTCATAACAGAATTCTTTGACAAGGAAAAAATTGCTGGGAAATAAATACGACTTTCAGCTTTAAAGTAAGATTGAATTCGCCAACAACAATTTAAGAATTTGTTAGCAGGTTGTTTGATGATCAGTTTTTTGTTTTTCTTCGTTACAAGTTTTATGATGAAAAGAAATACAGAGGCCCAATACAATATAATTTGATAATTTCTTGATGAAGACAACTTTGGAATATGATGTCGCAGACTTTTTAGAGGAGTCAAGTGGAAACGGCTTTTTGGAGATTTGGTCAGCTAATTATACCTCCATTCGCATGAGCTCACACACACAGTTTAAGGTCCATTTCAGCTGCTTCTTGTCTCATAACAGTGGCTCATCAGGTAGAACTTCAAGTACCCCTCTTTTTCTTTGGGAAAGCCACCCCAGCTAAACCTATTTGTCCTATCCAGCCGGGCCTAGCCCATTAGAAGAAGGACAAGTCTCATAACAGTGGCTCATCAGGTAGAACTTCAAGTACCCCTCTTTTTCTTTGGGAAAGCCACCCCAGCTAAACCCATTTGTCCTATCCAGCCGGGCCTAGCCCATTAGAAGAAGGACAACATTCCAATCCCAGAGCGTTGCAGAATACAATTTTAAAAAACATTTTTTCTATAAGGAGTCGGGGCATTCCGAGAATCGAACTCGGGACCTCTCGCACCCAAAGCGAGAATCATACCACTAGACCAAATGCCCGGGACCAATGTTTAAGTGTAAAATTTGATAAGAAATATAATTGACTTGACCTATTCGCCGTAAAAACTAAACCACCAGGTCCTTTTATTTTTATTTTTATTTTTTAAAACTATCCTGCCACATTAAGTTGAGTCAGAAAAAAAATATATATATATACGCGTTGAACGAAAAGCACCATGTTTTCTACTTCATTTGAGGTGACTTATATACCTTTTATAATTTTATTTTAAATGCCCAAGCCAAGTTTTGATTATGTCTCTATCAACATTCCATATAATTAATTGTTCAGAATGAAAACCAGGTTCTAAAACCCATAGGCCAGAATCGTGTTTTATCACTAATTGAAAAGATTTGTTGTCTCCCTGCCTTGGATTATTATATGAATTCAGGTGATTATTATATAGCAATTTGGTCATTATTCGTGATTTTATAGCAGAAAAGCATATTCTCCTATGCAATAATAGTTGTTCGAATTTTCTTCCTGTACAGCCTAACTTGGTGGAGCCCTTGGCACGTGAATTTAAACATTATTTCACGTTCGATCTGTTGTCCACATTAAAAGCATTGGACCGAAACTAAAATTGGTCTTGTCTTCCAGTCAACCAAGCAATGTCCTGTGTCTTTTAGGAAAAATCCAGTCTACAACGAAGAAAATCCACTTCTGGGTATATTTAACATGAATGACCAGAAAAGTATTGGCCGGCCATTTATCAGATTTGCATAATTTTGATCTTCATTTGCATAACAAGAATATTGCAAGAAATTCGCGTATGTAATTCCATAAAATTACTGTGCATGTAACTTCAGAAGCAGTATCAAATCCTTTCCTGCTGATTCTTTAACAACAAATTACTGCAAATTATGGCAATTACATACAAGCTACATTTAGCCATAAGACCTCAGAAAATTAGGAGAAATTCTGCCACAATAGAATATCTAATTGCAAGCAGCTTCACCTGATGTCTTGCATGCTGAAAATGATAAGGATAGAAGATCAACAATGCAACCATGTTCAAACAAGATGGCCTTTTTTATGGCTACTGGCTTCCTTGTACTCTGGAACCTCAAAATAATTTCTTATTGCCTTTTGCTACCCCAATCACTGATACCTTTCAGGTCCTTAGCTATAATGAGAAAACAAACTTAACTAAACAGACTTTTCCCTCAATCTCCTTTTTCAGCAGATTCAATATGCAGAGATAATAAGATCAGCAATTTGGACATGCTAGAGTTGGTGCAGATACTTAGAGAATTGACAAAAAGCACATGGAGAAAGTGATAATATCAAAATGTATCCTGTAGTATGAGGCAGGGGTGCCTGATGCTTCTTTCCATACTTGTTCAGCATAAATTTTTCTAGTCTCTAAACTCCTAAACATTACCAAATGTTGCAAAAACACACATCAAAGGGCATAAATTCGATCTACTTCCGAATTGGAGTAATCAGAGTGATGCCATGAGTTGGATCCGCTCCTCATTCTTGACTGCTTCTCCCTCTTCCTCATTGATCGAACCCTCTTAGATTTCACCACATAATAAGTCATGGTGCCAAGGACCCCAGCCATGATCACTCCCCCAACAACTGTAACCAAAATAGCAGCCCACTCATGTCTGCGGCCAACCACTATGTATGATGAGGCCATAAATGCCACAGAAGTGCACACAGAAGCCAACCACATCAACTTGTTAATAACCTCCACAACCCGTTTTTCTGCTTTAGTCTCACCTCTGACCAGAGTAATTTGGACAACCACAACGGCCAAAGATGTAAAGAGTGCAAGTGCATTAAAAATGAAGAAGATTTTGAAAGAGGCACGACGGACTGTTACAGCCATCCCGTTATCATCATCCCCCCCAGGCACAGTAAATATAGCTGCGAAAGCAACTGTGGCAAATAGCACTGCCACCACAGTCACTGAGTTGGTAGCATTGTTGATCCCTTCCCGGTGCAGTTTTCTGAGCTCTTTAGAAATATTATGAACATTTTTGTTTGTTCTTCTGGTTTGTTCAAGCTGTGTATGAACATCCTTCTTGATTTGGGTCACCGTTTTTCTCAACTCATCCCTTGGTTGGTTCAGTTCATTAGCTCTGACAGCACCATAGCGAGTAAGGCAGTCCTTTATGTCTGAGGCTTCTTCAGAGAGGGGAAGCCCTTCAGCTATGTCAAGAGCTGTTTTGTGGTCTCTTGTTAGTGCATTAACATTGGTGTCGGGCAGGGATAATAATTCGTTCACTATCTGCAAGGAAAATAGGAAAAGTAAATCCCAAGAAAGAGTTGGAAATGGAAACCAAAAAATAATCCATACCCCAACCTTTGGGGGGAAAGGGGGAAGAGGCAGTAAAAGCATGCAAACTCTCACAGAAGTTCAAAGCAATAGAAGAGTATCATCCCTAATATCTGATTCAATTTTACGAAAAACATAACTTGTTTCTTATATAGAAAAATAAGAAAAAATAATGACGATCCTCATTAACAAAGTGGGATGTACTTCATTTACTCTGTACTACCATATAAGATTCAAGTTACATCTTAGGTATATTAACATACAAGTCAAAAGATTTTTCACAAATGAATTGAAATTACCGGTGGATGCAAGGATCAAGCGATTGAAATTTGGATTTGAAGATAATAATATGAAGGGAAATGAAGGGAAATGAAGTACAGGTTAAAAAATTGATAGAATTCAAACTTAGGGAACAATAGAACATGCAAATGATAAAAACTGGAAGGCACACTAGTCCAATTAGATATATCAGGGCAGCTGAAGATACTTTAATTTTCTGACCAAGTGGACTAATTCAACTTCCCTTTAGCACACAATGGCAGCTTCAGCTTGCTAATCAGAAGTGATAATAGTAAACCATTCAGAAGTTGGACCTCTCACAGAATAAAAGGCAAAGATAAAATTCAGCATCAGCCAATGACAACACTTATAGTTTTAAAGGAAAGAAAAGATGTACCTCTGCTCGCTTTTTCCTGGTGGCTACGTGTAATGCTGTGTTACCAAACTTGTCTGGAAGCATTACAATAGCAGCATCTGCCTCAAGAAGCAATTTCACCACCTCACAGCTCTGTCCTTTCACGGCCATGTGCAGTGCAGTCTGCCCTTTCTTGTCAGTCCTTCGAGCCAGTTGTGGATCTTTGCTGAGCAATGCTTTAACAATGTCTACATGGCCTTGTCGGGCAGCAAAATGCAATGCATTTTTTCCATTGGATCTGGAAATCTCTAACAAGCTACCATCCTTTGATAACAGTTCATTAACAACAGCCGTATGCCCTCTAGTAGCTGCAGATATAAGCGGGGTTGCATTTGATGGGCCGAACGTTTGGCTTAAGCTGGGATCATGATCTAGTAGCACTTGGACAATGGCTGCCACCAATGAGTATTAATAGAGTAAGCACCATTTTGCAGTTTACTAAACGCAAATTAGAAATATCACCATTTGATATACTAAACTATTATATGACAAAGCTAAAACATAAGACACAATTAGGCCTTTCAATGTCGTGCTGTCACATTCTTAAATGATATTCATGCAGATGTAAAATCTAATAATGTACACTCCATTAAGAAAATATCCATCAATTACTTTGACTCGGTGTAGTTGCTGAGAAGCTAGTTGTCCACACTAAATACAGAATAATAAGAACCATAACAGCTAAGAACATCAAACATAATAAATCAAGTGAAAAAGCTTTGTTTTACATGCCCTAAAAACCATAAATTAGAGCTTTTCAATTTATACTCAACTTCCAATTATCATAAAACAGTCTAGCAGTATCTACCTAGATAATTGCAGTTATCCCTATCAAAGAAAATGTTCTAGTCCATTGCAACAACATCCTTACAAGTAAACGAATAAAATAATTTCACACGCCATACTTCCTAGTTTAGGACACTCAAACTTAACACAATCAAATAAAAAACATAAATTCAACATCATTACCATGATGCCCCTGGACTGCAGCAATATGCAAGGGATCAAACCCAGACCTGTTCTTCCTTGTAAGACCCCCTTTAGTTGAATACTTCAACAACTCCTTCACAACCTCAATATGCCCTTTCTCTGCAGCCGTAAACAGGGCAGTCTCCTCCAACTCATTCACCTCATTCACAATTGATGCTCTTATCTCTGCAACTTCTGAATCAAAATCAGCCCCACTTAAGGTTCCCTCCATTTGGGAATCTATGTCCACAAGAATCTGCCTAACTGCTCCTAAATCTCCACGCTGCGCTGCCAAATGCAGTTCAGTATCATTATGACGACCCGTCACTTGTTTAACATACTTCCTTTTTCCTGCTTGGTCTATACGTTTGCCGGAGTTGGACAACACCAAAGCTGGTGCTGTTGCTGTTGAAGATGGTGAAGGCGACGGTGACGGCGTAAGTGAGGAGTCACCAAACGGGTTTTGGCTTACTTGTGGATTCAGTAATCCTTTTTCGAGGTCTCTCTCAGCTCCTATTAATCAATTATCATCTCAGTTAATAAAAATTTATACAATAAAACAATTTAAAGAAAAAAAAAGCACTATTAGGATCAAATCAATCTCAAAGACCCAGAATTTTCTTCAGCTCAAACTAATAAATCACAAAATCTAACAAGTATCCAGAATTTTCTTCAGCTCCTTGAAGATTCCATTTCTAGGTCCGATCAATAAGTTACAGAATTATACAAGCAGGTACCCGCAAGTCTAATTGACTTTAAAACTTCAAGAACTTAATAAACTTACTTTTTACAAGGAAAAAAATGAATTCCAGATCAGAAACTTCATCATATTAAATTATTGCCTTTAAGTTATCCCCAAACGAAAGGGGAAGAGAAAGATTCATCAGCAAGATTCACGCAAACTAAAATCAAAATATCCATGCCCATCAATTACCAAAAAAGAAAAGAAAGTCCCAGAAAAACAAAATATATATATATATATATATATTACAAAGTACCTTCTTCCATAGATGAAGCCATGGTTGATTATGGAGACAATTTTTTTTATAAAAAGAAAGTAAAAAATAGAAAACTAAGAGATCATTCAGGAGAGCAAAGACATGGGTGGCTGAAGAGAAGTGGGAGTGAGAGCGATCAGATGAAGGAAGAAAAAGTAAGAGAGAGTGAGAGAGAGGGGAAAGTGGGAGGAAGGGTCGCGGAATTGAGCAGAGAAATGAAGTGGTTGGCGCTATTGATAGAAAATCCTTTTGTATTTTTGCACCAAAGAAAATTGGGTTTACTTTCCACGTCAACATCCCGCAACTTTTGCTTTTCATTTCTGTCTTAAAAGTAAGTAAATTCCGACACTTGTTATATTCTATATGATTTTATTCATTCACCACACCGACGCCAGAATTTACGTCCATTAAAATCTTCTCCATCCCTGGCAATTATATTGCTGAGTCCATTTAATTTTATTACGTGTTATGAATAAAATTAAAATTACAAATTAATTGTGAATTATCCGCCAATTACTCATTCACTTCTGTGATGACTTCCAAACAGTATGAAAAGAAAATATTAGAAAAGACTTTTATCCTTAAAAAGTTTCTTTGGTTAGGTTAGTTGAAAATTAACCATTCCAAATCTTTTAGAGAAAAAGATTTATACGTCTTCAAGTTTAATTTATTAAACTAATTAATTCTTATAATTTTAAAATACTTATAAAAATTTTGATTTATTTTAAAATAATAAATATACTCTTATTTAATTATACTTATTTAAAAAAATTATTTTTAAACTTTTAATTAAAAAATCAAATAAAGAATGATAAGTATTATGTTATAACATACTAATAATTAAACATTTATGCATATAATATGAGTAAAATATAAAATATTTTATATTATACTTAATCTAAAAAAATATATTTATATATAGCTAAAACATATATAATATAATAAAAAAATAAAAATAGTATAAATGTGCTATAAAATAATATTAATTTTTAATTTATTAATGTATTTTACATAAATATATATATTTTGTCAAATTTTAAAAGTGTAATAATTATTTTCAATGGCTAATTATTATTGTGTAGTAGTATACTTATCCTTTAAAATAAATGAAGACTTTTTATAAGTATTTTTAAAATCATGGGGCCTAATCAATGTAATAAGTCAAACCTTATTATAAATCATTTACTCCTTTATTTTACTTGTCAAAAAATATAAATAAAATATAGTCACATTACTTAGCATAATTAAATTTATATAGGTAATGATACTATATTTTTTCTAATCTATTTTAAATTCGGATTGTTTAATCAATTAATTGGATAAAAATATGGCATTATTTAGAGTATTCTTTGTGTTGATTTGTTTTATAATTAAGGAATATTATTTCATATTTTATATAAATATAATATCTCTTCTAATGCCACGTATATTCAAATTTACAAGTTTGCTACACGTAAAGTCCAGAGATTCAATGGGTACAGGAGGCAACTGGCTGGCCCAATGTCATTGTTCAACTTCAATAGACAAGTTTTGGGTCCGTTTGAAGCCCAAAGTTGTCTAAAACTGCACGCCAGAACCAGCCCATTTCACTAGTCCAATTCAATAACTCCTAGAAACCATTAGCTGCAGTGACTGCTCATACTTAAAAGAAAACCGAAGCGTTTCACTTATGAATGATAGCACGTTCACCTCTGAACATCCCTCCAAAAATTGGCGTATGCCGCGAGAAGCGGCGGGCACACGGTATTCTTTAGTAAAAGGCGAAAAAATATGTCGCTCTGTGCTCACCGCACGGCCTCGTAATGGTACTTGATTTTCAACAATTGTTTATAGAGCCGGCAGCTTAACAGCTTCTTGTCTTTTCTTATCAATGTGGGACTCGTGCTCCTTTATTACTTAAAGATTAGTCTAATATAAACTCTTTCCAGTCCCTATCCTGCTACTCTACACCCTCCTTTATCACAATAAAGTGCTTATTTTTTAACTAACTGAATATTTGTGCATGATTGTGCGAAAATGTGGAAACATTAATGCTAATAAAATGTGGAGTTTGGTTTCAATTACAGACCGGATTTCATTTTATAAAACAATTGAAAGGAAATATTGATCTATGGTTAATCCTTATTTGAACCTAGTGACTCTCAAAAACAAAACTAAATTATATGTCCATCAATATTTATCAAATTTAAATGAGTTATCAAAAAGAGCCCAAAATGACACGCGAGTAATTTTTTATTCTTACAGTAATATACAAAGAATAAGATGGGTTGTACGATCAATTTATTTATGGTCATCGACAATAAATTTATTTATACTATTTTTATTATCAATTTACTTTATCTACTTTTTCTTTGTTAAAGGGAATTTTGTCAGCTAATTAAATATCAAATAATAGTAAAAACAAATGGTGATCAAGAATTTTAAAAAAAAAATTATAGTTGGTGTTGGGTAAAGTGATAGAATTAGAATGAAGCTTTCAAGCTAAAACTAAAGTATTCAAAATTTGAGACATACAGAAGAAAGAAAGAGAAAAAAACTAAAGAGGGTGATATAATGGTCTTCCTATTGACAAACAAATTTGACGAATTCATTGTTGATCATCAAGTTTTTCTGTTCAGTTGGTGAAATGATCTTTTAACGTAAAATTGATTGGAGCACACGACATTTCTTTAGTAAAAGGCGGAAGAATAGTTCGATTTGTGCTCATCGCACAGCTTCGTAGTTAAGCCCTCGATGCTGTTAGAAAAAAAAAAATTAATACAAATTTAATTCTTCTCACTTTAGTTGAAGTAAGATGAAATAATCAAGTAAGTTAAAAAAAATAAAAACAGCAAAAATAATCAAGTTAAAAATTACAAAAGAGGCCAAATTTACGTGAAAAAACCTCCCCCTCAAAGTGAGTAAGAGTAAAAAATCACTGATAAAAAAAATTTTTACTATTATCAAATAAAAGTATAAGAATTTTCTTATAAGATTACAGCTTTAAAAATAAATTAAGACTCAACCACAAAGTGAGAGGTAAGAAAAAACCTCATCAAATATACCAATAGATAAACACTAAAATGAAAGAGTTAAAATAAGACTGTAGAAAAATTCTGAAAACCAGAGCTACTATAAACATAAATTTTGAACATGTTAGAGAGCTCTGATGGTTAATTATACCGTTCAGAATCAAGAACTATGTGTGTAAAATCTCCACATAAAATTTGAGTCAAAACAGAGTTCAAATCGCCACCCAATTGTCAGCTTGATAAAAACTGTGTAGAACTGAAATTTTCTGAGAAGTGCTGTCTTTCCCTCTTACGGCTTGCACTACACTTCACACACAGACAATTCATACAGCCACAAAACAAACCTAAAAAACCCTTTAACCATGTGGGCTTCAAAATTGGGCCTTCTCCAAATAGGAGTAAAGCCAAATCCAACAAAGCTCCCCCTTACGACTGTTTAGAGAAATTCGTCATTCCAGCGATTAAACGGCAAGTCTCAAGTTTGTCCTTCGGTAGTGACTTTGTCAACATATCAGCACCATTATCTTTTGTGTAAACTTTCTCAAAATCTAATAACTTAGCATTTAGCACATCCCGTATCCAATAGTACTGAGTATCAATATGCTTCGATTTTGAGTGAAACAAAGAATTCTTTTCAAGATGAATAACGTTTTGGTTGTCACATAATAACATATACCTCTTTTGCTCAAAATTAAGTTCCCTTAGAAACTTTTTCATCTCTAGCAACTCTTTACAAGCTTCAGTTGCTGCAATGAACTCTGCCTTTATTGTTGAAAGAGCAATGCACTTTTGCAATCTAGATTGCCATGACACAGCTCCCTCTGCAAAGTTAATCAGATAACTAGAAATAGACTTGCGAGAATCAATATCTTTAACCAAGTTTGCATTTGTAAAGCCAATTAAAACAGGTTTATCTTCACCAAAAGAAAGCTTCAAATCAGATGTACCACACAAATATCTTATTATTCATCTCACAACATTCCAATGCTTTTTACCTAAATTTAAGAGAAAACGACTTACTGTGCCAACTGCATGGGCTATGTTTGGTTTGGTACATACCATGGCATACATTAAGCTTTCAACTGCTGAAGCATAAGGAATTCTCTTCATCTCTTCTTTCTCAACATGTGTAGTGAGACTGTTTAATGCTCAGTTTAAAGTGAGGAGCAAGAGGGCTACATACTCCCTTAGCATTAATTATATGAAATCGTTGAAGTACTTTCTGAATGTACTTCTCTTGTGACAAATACAACTTTCTTGCAAATCTATCTCGTCCAATTGTTATCCCTAACATTTGTTTTATAGCACTTAAATCTTTCATGGCAAAAGTCTTACTCAATTGCTTTTTCAAAGCATCAATCCTGCAAGTATTCTTATCAACAATAAGAATGTCATCTACATAGAGTAAAAGAATGATAAAATCATTGCCCGAGAACTTTTGCATAAAAACACAACTATCTAAAGTAAACTTTTTATAGCCTTGCTCCTATATAACTGACTCAAATTTCCTATACCATTGCCTCGGAGCTTGCTTCAACCTGTAAAGACTCTTCTTTAGTTTGCAAATATAATCTTCTTTACCTTTTACTTTGAATTCTTCTGGCTGCTCCATGTAGATTTCTTTCTCTAAGTCACTATGAAGGAAAGTAATCTTCACGTTCATCTGCTTAATCTTTAAGTCAAGACTAGCTGCTAAACCAAGCACTGTATGGATAGAAGTCATCTTTATAACTAGAGAAAATATATCTCCAAAATCAATGCCTTTCCTATGTCCAAAACCTTTAACAACAAGTCTTGCCATATACTGCGACGTCAAACTGTGTTCTTCATACTTTATTCTGAACACCCACTTATTCTTCAATGTTTTCCTATCTTTAGGCAACTTGACCAGCTCAAAAGTATGGCTTTCATGTAAAAAACGCATCTGATCCTACATAGCTTTAATCCACTAATCTCTGTGATCATCTTCAATAGCTTCTTCATAGCACTCAGGCTCTCTTATGTCAATCAGCAAAATATAATCATCCACAGAGTATTTAGTAGAAGCCTGTCTACTCCTACTAGATCTTCTAAGTGGGATTACAGAAATCTTCTCTATTGGCTGCTCCACTTGTACATCCTCTGCTGTTCTTTCTTGTGTAAAACCTTTAGCATCAACTACATTTGGTTGATCATCCTGAACATTATCTGTATGCTAACCCTTTCTTAGTGTGAGAGGAATTATGTCAAAGTCAACTGGCACGCTACTATTTTGAGGCACTAGCTTTTCTTTTTTCTCTAAGTTTGCAGCAGTCTGATTCTCCATAAACACAACATTTATGCTTTTGATGATTTTTCTACTAACTAGATTGTATAACCGATGGTCAAACTCATCTTGGCCATAACCTAAAAATATGCACTATTTAGTCTTTATATCAAGCTTGGATCTTTCATCTTTATAGATATATACGAATGCCTTGTAACAAAAGACACGCAAATGATTATAACAAACTTTCTTGCTTGACCATAGCCTTTTTGGCATTTCAAGTTGCAAAGGAATGCTAGGAGAAAGATTTATAACATATGCCGCAGTACCCAAAGCTTTACCCCAAAAAGAATTCTGCAATCCAGCTTGTGAGATCAAGCATCTAACTCTCTCAACCAGTGTTCTGCTCATTCTCTCAGCTATGCCATTCAATTGTGGTGTTTTCGGAGGAGTCTTTTGATGTCTAATACCCTGCTCTCTATAATAAGTATCAAATGGCCCTAAATATTCACCACCATTATCTGTACGGATACATTTCAACTTTTTTTCAATCTCTCTCTCAACTGAAGCTTGAAATTACTTGAACGCAGATAATACTTGATTCTTTGACTTCAAAGTATAAACTCATACTTTCTTTGAATAATCATCAATAAATGACACAAAATAGTATGCACCACCAAATGACATGGTTTTCATAAGACCACAAACATCATAATGTACTAAATCAAGTACCTCAGATCTTCGGATTGGTAAATGGCTCTTGAAGGAAACTCTGTGTTGTTTTCCTTCTAAACAATGAATACATTTCTTCAAGTGTACTTTCTTTACTCTAGGTAACATATTCTTCTTAGATAGCTCAGTTATCCCCTTTTCACTCATATGACATAACCACTTATGCTATAACTCAATTTTATCTTCTGGTTTAGCTTTTTGCACAACATTTTTAGGAATTTTAGCTTGAGTAAGGTACAAAGAGGAATACTTCTTACCATTAACCATAACCATAGCACCTTTAGTGAGTTTTCAATTGTCTCCTGAAAATTGTTGTCATAGCCAGCATCACAAAGCTTACCAACAGAAAGAAGATTAAGCTGAATATCGAGAACGTGCTTGACACGCCTGAGAACTAATATGGAACCATTAGCAGTTTTCAAGCAAACATCTCTAACACTTACACATCGTGTCACTTCTTCATTAGCTGTCCTGACATCTCCAAAATCACCAGTTGTATATGAGGAGAAAAAATCTCTTCTAACTGTAATAAGAACAAAGACACCACTATCTATCACCCAACTGGTCTCACTAGGAGTAAGGTTGATTGCATCATAGTTTTGAACTATTGAACAGTCAAAATATCTTCAGTAGTAACATTAACTCTATCATCATCACTACTATAGTCAGTCCTTTTTTCTTTCTGTTTGCTCTCCTTATTCTATCTTTTCCATTTGTAGCAATATTTCTTGACATGTCCTTTCTTATCACAATAGTGACACTCAAGATTTTTATTCCCCTTTCTTGACTTGCTTCTGCTATGCTCTTTGTTACTAGAATTCTGGCTCTTACTTCTCCCCCTAAAATCTTAAACTAAAGCTTCTAACTGTAAAGAGAAACCTTGTGTTTTCCTTCTCATCTCCTCATTCAAGATGCTATTTTTAGCAAACTCCACAGAGATAATACCATATGGTGCAAAATTAGACAACAACACTCTGAATGTCTCCTATGAGTGTAGTAAAGTACCAAGAAGCCATAAACCTTGAATTTCATCATCAAAAGTGATTCCCATAGCAACAAGCTGATTAATTATTCCCTAAAATATATTCAAGTGATCAGTAACCAAAGTTCCATCTTTATATCTTAAGGCCATCATCTGCTTTATGAAAAACATCTTGTTATTTCCTGTTTTCCTGGCATACAATTGTTCCAATTTGTTTCAAAGCATCTAAGCATTTTTCTCCCCACTTTTATGGTTCAACACATTATCATCAATCCATTGCCTAATGTATCTACAAACTTGTCGATGCATTAAACCAATTCTTCATCTGTTTTATGATCAGGTTTCTCAGTGGCAAACACTGGCAAATAACAATCTTTGACATAAAACAAATCTTTTATCTTTTCCTTCCAAAGTGCATAATTGAAACTATTCAAACTCACCATTCTGCTTGCATTAACCTCTATCATTCAAAATAAAACAATAATTCAGTAATTGAACTTTATTCTAATACCACTTTATTAGGAAGAAAAAAAAGAAACTAATACAAATTTAATTTTTTCTACTTTACTTGAATCAAGATGAAGTAATCAAGTAGGTCAAAAAGAATAGAAATAGCAAGAATAATTAAGTTAAAAATTACAAGAGACGCCAAATTTATGTGGAAAAACCTCCCCCTCAATGTGAGTGAGAATAAAAAATTATGGTTGGAAAAAATTTTCATTATTACTAAATAAGAAGTACAAGAGTTTTTTTATAAGATTACAGTCTTAAAAATAAATAAGGGCTCAACCACAAAGTGAGAGCAAAAGAAAAACCTCACTAAATACACCAATAGATGAAAATTAAAGTGAAAGAGTTCAAATAAAACTGTAGAAAAATTCTGAAAACCAGAGCTGTTGTAAATGTTAATTATGAACACGTTAGAAAGCTTTGATGGTCAATCACACTGTTCAGAATCAAGAACTATATGTATGAAATCTTCACGTAAAATTTGAGATAAAACGGAGTTTAAATCGCCACCTTATTGTTAATTTGATAAAAACTATGTAGGACTAAAATTTTCTGAAAAGTGCTATATTTCTCTCTTACAACTTGCACTACACTTCACACACACACACACAATTGATACAAGCACATAACAAACCTAAAAAACTTTTTAATAACGTGAGTTTCAAAATTAGGCCTTTCCGAATAAGAATGAAACCCAACCTCAACAATTGCAACTCTTGTTTGTAGACTTGGGTTTGGCAGCTACTTGCGTCTTCTTGCGATGCGGGATTATTGTTCTTCTCTTCTCAAACTACATTAATCTTTCTAGCTAGCCGCCCAATTAATTAGCTTCACCGTCCTATACATCAATTTTCCACGACCTACCTAAACAGCTAATTATAAAAGATAATTATCATAAGATTGCAGACATTTCTTTTTGCAAAAATATTCAAAGAAATATAATCAACATAGCAAGTGTCTGTAGTTTTAAAAAAACAAAATTGATATCACATTAATCATCAGAGTACATAGATTCATTAAATTTCTGTTTAACTTTGAATTTAAGCAAAATTCTATCTCAAAAAATTATTTATACTATTTTATAAAAATAAAAAAAATTACTAATTGAATCAATTAATAAACATAAAATATACTATTTGAAGTATGTTTGACTTTAAATCCAAAAATACAAATATATCTATATATATATATATATAAATGTGAGCATGAATAATATATATAATGCAGCCATGCATGTGACAATTGTTTTTGGATGGAAAATGAAATTGACGCACATACATATATCGTTATCAAATTTATAGTGACAACAATAGTATGATATGTTGCATAAGACTTTTTGGCCTCCATAATTTTTCTACGCGTAATTATTGAATGAAACCTTTGCGAAAGAGAAACCAATTTTTCCATCCAATATACGTCGAAAGAATGAGCATTGTTACTAATTGAATTATGTAGACATTAAACACAAACTTTGATGATCACACATTTTGATATTTTCACATGTGCATATTGATTTACGTCGCAATACATTTAATTTTTATTTGAAATTTAATTTAATTTTTGTGATGCAAACAACAACCTCATAAATGCGTTAACAATAATTGAGTCAAGTAATTTGGTTATCAATTAATTCTATAGTTTTAAGTCACAACAGTCTAAATAATATTAAGAACACTTGGATCAAAAAAAATAAATCGATGATCATTGTCCAGCGATAGTACTCGAGGAGATTGATGGCTATGGTTTTCTACTTGATCGTCAAACATTTAATTCATTCAAACATTTAATTATCTAAATTAAAATTAAAATTTTTAATTTAATTATATTTAAATATTTTTTAAATATAAATCAATAAACAAATACTTTTAAATAATTTTGTTCAAACTTTAAATAGAAAAATAAATTAATAGATTCTTAGTAACAAAGGTATTCTCTGCAAATCAATATGAGTTAGGTGTGTTTATAGATGGAAACCAGTTTTTTTATCATTTAATAACAGAGAGGAGGACAGGCAAATCATAATCTAAAACATTACAATAGATAAAATGATCTTACTAGACTTGATCAGGTTTTGTAGAATATATGTAAAATTAAGATTTTGAATTTAATTAGCTAAAATGGCTGAAATAATTATTAATGGGGTCATTCTGAGTAGTGGTAAGTAAATTAATGAACTATATATGTCAGCCTGGAGACAGTTAATTAATTAACTAATGATACTTGGTACTCATCATTTTGGCATGTGTATATAGTTAATAGTACTCTATCTATTTCGATGTCTAGTTGAACTTTGATTCTTGTACTGCTCCGTAGCTGGGATCCAGAATTGGCAACCTTGAGTACTGGACGCATGAAAATTATATATTAGATGGTGTTCATAATTAGGATCGATTATTACAGCATGCAGCAGAGATAGAGATAGACAGGGAGATGGTACGATATCTCAGTCTCTTGTCTCTGCATCAAGACATTATGGTAAGAAGTTGGGAATTGAATTAAGTGTCTTAATTAAAGAGCAAATTAATAAATAAGCTATGTAATAATAATAATAATCATAAAAGAAATTAACTATGGTTTATGGTCACACGCCATAGAGGCTTCCTTGGGTCATACACTTTAACCCAACAATTCTAAATGGGAGGGAGGAATTTTAAATTACAATAAAGCAACAGATCTGATTATTTTAAGAAACCTCTACAACAACTTTATGTTTTATATTTAACTGTCGGTTACTTAATAACTGCGTAAAAATTAAAGATATCGATACTCTTTTCCTTCATGCATTCTTCAGGTGGCTGAATACATATGAATGAAATAAATGTTCATAATTTTACAAGAACTCAGGTATACAGCATGCCAGCCGGATATCACTGGCCCACGGTTAAGACAGAAAATCAATGCATGTCTATTAATTAATTTTATTGTAGCCATTAAGACAGAACAAGTATTACAGTGTACTGGATCAAACGTCTAAATTTATTAGTTTCAAACTAACGTCTGAAATCGATAGCTAGCTAGTCATAAATTAATTTACAATGAGATGAATTCCATCCACACTTACTGCATCAAACGTCTTCGAAATAACACACTTCATTGATAAATCTAATGATACAGACACATGCATGTGTGATAGATCATCTTCCCATGCATGGAGGTAACAAGAAATTTATTATTGCACTGAATGCTCGCTGAAACTTAAGAGTACGTACGGCATCAGATCATTCAGTATCTTCTTCACACTCACCCAATGACATTTCCTAGCTAGCTAGCAATGGCAGAAATATTAATTTCATTTCCATCACTTTCTGAAATAAAAAACAAAACACAACAACCAAGAAGGATGTATATATATTATAAAAGTTAATTAAAAGGTCGAGAAGAGAAGAAATTAACTTGCAAAACCAGGAAGTACTGCATTTTGCAGATTTCAGCTGCTTTTGCTCTAATTAAGTCTAACGAAGCTTAAATACTCGTTGTTGATCCAACTATACTTCTCCAGGAAAGGGTTGACGAGAGACTCCGGTGGGTATCGATCTATGCAATCTTTCCAGACATTTAAGTCCTCCAGGTTTTTCATAACTTCCCAGACGCAATTGTTGCACTTGAAACCGGCTCCAAGGCTGACCATCAGTATTCTGTCGCCTTTTTTCAGCCTCTTTTTCGCCTCCATGTACCCTAAAACATACCAGAGACCGCCGGCAGATGTGTTGCCGAATCGGTGAAGCGCCATTCTTGACGGCTCAAGGTCGTATTCAGTCAGTCTTAAGCTCTTTCCAACCCCATCAATGACGGCTCTTCCGCCGGGATGCAAACAGAAATGCTCAACTCCAGACTTCAGATTCAAACCTGCCCCCACTGCTTCAAGTTTACTTGCAGCTCCTTTGCTGGTTTTGTTCCAGAAACGAGTTCGTATTACATACAGAAGGAGCTCTCTTAGGGGTAATATTTTCGGCACCAGAACCTGGAGATTCATGGTGAAAGCTATAGCTGCAGCTTTTGTTAGGCCTTTTGTGAGGCAAAAACCTTGGTGACCGAGTTCATCTTCTACTTGTATGCAGCAATTGTAAGCTTCATCATTCGAGCCTAGATGTGTTCTTACCAAACAGTTCAGCTTCAGAATGGCTTTATGCTTGAAATCTCTGTTGTTTGTAAACAGCATTGAGCAGCCACCTGAGCGGAACAGACAGTTGGAAAGCATCATAGATTTTTCTTTCCCGCAGTACCAATTTGGCCCCATGGATTCTGTGCTCACAACAATGGCAAGCTTATTCTTATACGACTTGAACAACTGCTGGACAAGATCAATAGCCACGAGACTCGCACTGCAGCCCATTCCGGACAAATTGAAGGCTTTAATGTCTTCCCTCATGTTATAACGATTGATCACTCGAGCTGCAAGAGAAGGAGCTGGAGAAAATAGCGAGACATTCACAACAAGAATGTCAACTTGTGAAGGATAAACTCTTGTCCTGGAAAAGAGCTTGTCAAGTGTGTTAAAAATGATATCATCCATTTCGGCAAGTGCATCAGCCAAAGTAGCTGAATCTTCTCGGCCTTCGACGACGTTTTTGGGACCGTAAGTTTCCTCTCCGATTCCAGAACTGACAATATTTTTTAACAGAAACCTGTATTCTTCAAGACCCAGGTTTTTGTTTCTCAAAACAACTCTTGCGCAGGATTCTGTGTCGAGCTTCCTGCTTTCATCAGAAGCTTTGTAGCACTCGTAGGCAAGCATGTAGCAGCATTGGTTTCTCTTCTGAAGAACCAAATTAAAGAAATAGAAAATAACGTAAAATAGAGGTACCAAGTAAAATATTGCCTGGAAAAACTCCATTAACATAACAAAGAAAGTATGAGTTTAATTTTGTATTATAAAATCTCCGGACAATTCTGTGCTTTTCTTTACATAGAAAGTCCCGTTTGATTGCTTTGAGGTAAATTTTATGCAACAGGTAGGTGTCTATTTATAATCTCATAACGGACCCCTTTGCGTCTACCGTACGCAATTAATTAAATTAGAAACCTGCACATCACTCCATTAATTATATATCCTCCATTCCAACCTTCGTATGCCAAAATTCATACTTCAGCTTCAGCATTAAATTATTAATGATTTTTCTATATATCTTTTGTAATATAGTGAGCACACTGGCTAGCTTTAAATTATTACTTTTTTCATTATATATATATATATACGTATATATAGACACATACACGTATTAATTGACATTGAATCAATGATTTTTCTATCAAGTCCACAATACTTGTGTTGTATCGATCGGGTTATGTGTAAAAAAAATTTAGTAAGGTATTACTATATATAAACGATATAATTATATTGAAGGATTATATTACAACAGATATATTTAATCTATATATTCGTTGTGTATATATATATATATATATACACCAAAATAATGTCAAATGTGTAAATATACTCGTTTTAAGATTGATGTTAATTTCTAACTAATATATATACAATTTTAGGCTTGTAGTTGTAGGTTTGAAGTAGGCATTTAATTTGTAGATTAGGCAGACAACATTAATTGGAGGCGTTAACGGTTGGGGGTTTGAGAATATTACTCGAGATTTTTTCTTATTAATTATAATACTTAATACAAGTCTTGAATTAGACTCCATGGTTATAATATGCAAAAAAAAAAAAAAAAGATTGATAAATTCGTTTGAATTTATTTATGAATAATATATTTATCTACAATTAAGTTTATTTAATAAAAAGAAAGACATGATATAGTTTAATTAATTAATTAAAAACAGTACTCTATAGAGTAATGCAAAATTATACTCCTATAAATATGAATATGAATTGATGATCACCCTAGTCACTAGCTATATATGAATGGAGCACAAAAACTCACGACTCACAAGTGGGGTGTGAGAGAAAAAGGTGCAATTTTACTCGAAACAACCCTTGCACAACATCGAGAGGGAGCAATGAACGCAAGAGTACGTGCTTGACTTGAGTGAAAGAGAAAATTCATCGTGGATTTGCAACGACTTCATGATAAAGAAGATGGAAAACTTTTAATACACAACTTTTTTTCAGTTTTATATATATATATATATATATATTGCCGTAATTACATTTTAAATCCTGCTATCAACAAAACATATTTTACACAGACGAGTGCTGAACGCGCTGTACGGGGACTGGGCCGTGCACATGCTATGCTTTCTACAGTATCTGTGCTGGACTGCGACCCGGCCCTGACATGCCTATAAATTATGCTGACGTGTCGGGTTGGAATGCTCTAACGGGTTTTAACGTGCGAACCCAAACCTTTTTAGACGCCTTATTTACCTCCTAAGAACGAGAAACGAACCAGAAGAAGAAAACGGAAATGGGCTCACTTCCATACGCTGACGTGGATTGCAACCTCAGAGCACTGGCCGGCCGCGCCGAGGGTTTCGGCCGATTCGCCGTCGGTGGGCTTCACGGGCCGCTTTACTATGTCACCAATTTATCCGGTTCTCTCTCCCTATCGCTTCTTTATTATACCTGTCAGTCTCCAAGTGTGAATTATGTATGATGATTATGATTTAGAGACGGTCATTGCATTTGGAATTTGGATTTTTATGTGCGGATCATTGATTTCATTGATTTTAAATTTATGCTTCGAGCTTCCAAAACTGGTCACTTCAAGATTTTTTAGTAAGGCGTAGCATTTTTTTATTTCTAGAAATGCCCTTTTAGAACTCTTGTCAAAATCATTATTTTCCTCTGTAATTTGTAGCCTGTTGCTCAAGATTTTAGAATTTCTAAAAAAGGTGCAATTTTAGATATTTATGTTGCTGCATGTAACAAAAATTGCTATGAGAAATTGAAATTGTATAGGTTTGTTCATGAGAGCAAATTCTGCCACGGTAACAACTTTTTGTTCGAAATTTACATATGAAAACTCTATTTTAAAACAGTTTACCTATTAGTTACCTGCAAAGACTGTTTTCGATATGGTGCATTAAGCGATTGTGGTTGGTAAATTATATATATGTGTGTGTGTGTTTGTAGATGATGGTCCGGGATCACTTCGTGAAGGATGCAGGAGAAAAGAACCGCTGTGGATTGTTTTTGAAGTTTCAGGTACCATTCATCTTTTATCGTACTTGAATGTGTCATCTTATAAGACAATTGATGGCCGCGGACAGAGGATTAAGCTCACAGGGAAGGGGTTAAGACTGAAGGAATGTGAACATATTATCGTTTGCAATCTAGAGTTTGAAGGTGGTAGAGGACATGATGTTGATGGCATTCAAATTAAGCCGAATTCTAGGCACATATGGATAGATCGGTGCAGTCTTCGTGATTATGATGACGGGCTTATTGACGTCACTAGACAAAGCACAGATATTACTATTTCTAGGTTTGTAACTTGCTCATTGGCTAATGAGACCTGATATTATGATAAATACTGGGTTCTGATGAATTGTTTTGATATTGGCACACTAGATGTTACTTCACACAACATGACAAGACAATGCTTATTGGAGCAGACCCTTCTCATGTTAGAGATAGATGTATCCGAGTTACCATTCACCATTGTTTTTTTGATGGGACGCGGCAAAGACAACCTCGCCTTAGATTTGGAAAGGTTCATCTCTACAATAACTACACGAGGAACTGGGGTATTTATGCAGTTTGTGCAGGCGTAGAATCCCAGGTAAATAATGTACTTTGTTTTATAACAAAGTATATGTCATACCATTCATTTAGTGTACCATATTGCTTGGTACTTTTATAAAATTTTTAATCCCATTTATTTTTTTCTGTCATCCTTTTTCTATCAGATATACTCCCACTGCAATATATATGAAGCTGGACAGAAGAAAAAGACTTTTGAATATTACACAGAGAAGGTAAATTGACAATCTTTCGCCTTATTCCTTAGGTACCCAATGAACTTTTAGGCTCCAGGGTTTGGACATACTTTGCATTGACTGATGATAGTAATGTAGAAGAATGCAGCTTTAGCATCTGTTTAATGATTCTACCTGATGAATACAGCCATTCTGTTAAAGTTTTGGTCTTTATGTCTCACTTTAATCTTTTGATTAAGGATTGGAGTGATTCCCTTGTCAATGGGCTTTTATGTTGATATCTATTATTTTATCTGGGGTATATTTGAGTCAAATAGTAACTATGTTTTGTTTTGAAGTACAAAACTTAATTCCTATTTGCTGCTGTATCACGTAATTCCATGCTAGAAGAAACATGACAGGTAGTTATATGACTGTAGCAAGCGGCTGTACGATACAGTACTGCTTTTTGGACTGTTGGATTGCTCAAAACACAATCCAATGGTCAACTTAAAGTGGGGATGGTCTATGAATTGTGTGGATATACCATACAACAGCTGTATGGCAGCATGACTTATATACTAATTTGTGTATCATGGGCTAGAATGTTCAATCTAAATATTTTACCATCTTGTTCTATGCTGATTGAGCATGAGACAAACTGATGAACTGTGTACCAACTAAAGACCCCTCATGCCCATGCCATATGTACATAAAACCTCTGTTAAGTTTTTTCTTCTATGGATACAATTAATGTGTGTGGCTTTTAGCTGCACATGGGCCGTTTCATGGATTATTTTGAGACATTTGGGGTTCCAGATGTTAAGATAAATGGGTTTAATCTTGTCTGAGCCATAGTGCCAACTGATGAGTGTCTCTAATCCAGCACATCTTGTTTGCGGTTTGTCTGTGGATGCAATCCAAAAGTTCTTTGTACTAACAGATGAATAATTGAAGTGAAACCTGTAACTTGTCTTTTACATTAGAAGTCCAACTGATAGTGATAAATGAAGGAGATGTCTTTACAAATCAAAAACTGCAGTCACTTGCAAGGGATCTTATACTTGTCGTGGTACCATAAATTTGAACAACTGGATCCATTATTGTCTGGTTTCATCATCTTGTGTGATAGTATACATTAATGAGAGACTAAGAAGTTCATCATCTTTAAAGACAGTGAAGCAACTTAAATTGCCAATCCCATGCTGTCGATTTGTTATACCTGTTATACTAGTCAGAAAAGAAGTTATTGTTGCTTTGCATATCAACATGAATCCAGGGACTCATCATGTATACTTCGGTGCATGGTTGAGCCCATTTAATGGTTTATATCGGGTTAATTGGAAAATGTTACATGATAGCTTGCCTTTGTTAGTTAGCCTTCTATTTGAAGTACTTCGAACTGTTAGTTGTTGTACTGCTATATATTTTTTGCTGAAAATTGTTGTTGTATCCCAATGGGACTTAAATGTACTTATTTAAAACACTGCTTTTGGGATGGATTTGTAGGCGGCTGACCAGCTAGAGGCAAGGTCTGGTTTAATAAGATCTGAGGGAGACTTGTTCCTGAATGGAGCACAAGCACAATTGTTAAAGGGGGTAGAATGTGTGTTCCATCCAAGTGAATTTTATCCGACATGGACAATGGAAGCACCCTCAGACTCTCTGAAAGAGGTTCTCCAAATTTCTACAGGTTGGCAAGCCGTTCCTCGACCCGCAGATATGATGATAGTTACATAGGTTTTTGAAATTTTCATTGTGCGTATCTAATGTATGATACTATGTATATGACATGCTTTCTTGGTGTAATTTTTCGTCTGAAGAATCCAAATTTTCTACTTTTAGCATAGTCTCTGTATTTCATATTGAATTCTTAGGCACACTTAAAAATTTTCTTTTCTATCTTCTCCATCTTTCTCAGATTCAAATGAAACTTAATATAATGGAAGAAACTGGAAACATCAATGTCAATTATAACGGTAACTTATATCTCGCCGTTGAAGTGACTACATTTTGTAATAATGTACATTACGTTATCTTCAATGGGGTATGCAACCCTTTGAGCTGCACGATGAAGATGATGAAGAAGAACTACTTAAGATTGCAGAACCATGAAACAGATCTGACAAGTAATTCCCCAAGTCATCTGTTCCAAATCTCACCAAAGCTTCCAAATTTCTTTCCCCACTCAACATCGCCAAATATTTTTTGCAGAAAACTGTGTATGCAGGTACAAGTTTCTTTGCTATTGAGATTTTCAATTCATCTCTTAACTTCCCATCTGGTACAATCCATGATGTCTGTCTGATATATGCTTCTTCAAAAGCAGCATTGAACCTCTGTAAACACTCCTTTGCTACTTCTGGTGGTAGTTCCAAAGAACTATTCTCTGGCAAAGATGAGAAGACCTTGTTCCAAGCCATGGTTTCATATTTCAAAGCATACTGTTGAAGCTTCTTGGTATGCGCAGACAGCCAGTCATCACCCAGAAGATCCTTAAGGTGCGATGTTCGAACCTTCTCGATGATGAAGTGAAGATTGTTGGCCAGGAACAGATATGCCAAAGCCACATCTTTGTACAGCTCTGCTTTACTGTCAAGCTTGCACAAAAGAACTAGTATGAGCCAAGCTAGGTGAAGCGAGACTGCTGATCCTGGACTTTCGTGAGAGGCCGGACTCCCAAAATAAGATTCTGGAAATGTTGAACTGCATGGTGGTGGATAATCAGCAACAATTTCGGAGAGAATCCCACTGTATTCTCCAAGTGAAGATATGTAACTCATGGCAGATCGAGTCAGTGGGTGAATCCCTCCACCAGCAGCTAGAGTTTTTGACGAGTCCTTGTGAACTGTTGATTCAAAGTCAGATAGAATAGCTCGAACTGAGTCTCCAAGCTTGTGGAGTGATGAAAGAGCTTGCAATTTGACAGCTGAGGTTGATTCAGAGCTGAATATGGATTCTATTTCTGGCCAGAGCGCATTGAGTGCTCCGTGAAGTTCCATCAGCTGGAAAATTCTTTCAGGTGATTTCTTGTGCTTCGCAACTAATTCAGCAAATTTGAATAGATTTACTGCTTCTTCTTTGGTTACATCACAGAAGCAAGACTCTCTGATTGTGATGGATGCTGAAAAGACATGATCACAGAGAACTTTTTCTCCAAGAAAGAGTGATTTCACTGCAATCTTCACTGTAGTCAGCCAGTTTTTGATCATATGTTCCAATGCTTCCCAATTCATTTTATGAATGTGGGAAGCCTTGAACTGCTCAATTCCCAGCTGATACAACCCTTCATCTACAATCGATTTCCTTATCAGTTTGTAAATCTTTATACACTCCTTACCGTAGCCAGAACTGATCATACACTCAGCTATTGCTTTCAAATCCCCCATTGCAAGCTGTGAAACTCTCTCCACTTCAGTTATTGTCTCACCAGCTCTTTTCAACTCATCCTCATCTTCAGACCCCTCCTCGTCATCATCATCAACATAGCTAGACCCGTCGGAGGATCGCCCTGAAATTGACTCAGGGTCAAGGTCATCCCTGTTTTTCGACAATATCTGATAAAACTCATGTTCAAGCCTTTTCATGGCAATCTGCATGAGGGTTTGAGCCAGAACAAGCTTATCAGAAGTCGAATGCTCAGAGACCAAAAAATGCATGGCTCGACGCAAGTCTTTGACACATTTCAGGAACTCTTTAGATTCTTTCCTGTTGTCAAGGAAAAGAGAGGTGAACTTGGTGATTGAGGAAGAGTTCAAATCCCACTTTGTGATGATTGATTCTGCATTTTGAATGTTCTCTTCCATCAGCGATTCAGAAAATGTATGTGAATTTGAATGTGAATGTGAATGTGTATGGGAGGAATCAGTATGAGTATGAGAGCCATGCAATGAAGAAAATGAAGAAAGTGAAGAAAGGGTTTTAGAAGATGAGAAAAAATGAATTGACATTCCTTTTCCTCGCATGATTTTATCACTCTCTGAAATGCTGTTGCAGAATTTTGTTTTTGATTACTAGAGAAAGATAGCTATATATGCCGGTTGTGCTTAGTTTTAATTTGCTTGTGTTTTGTATGGTTTTTATAGAGAGAGCGGCAAAGTTTTCAGTTGAGGGAGGTAGACTTTTTTTAAAAAAATAATAATAATAAATAAACAATTATTTCAATTCTTATTTTTGTGAAAAAAAAAAAGACTACTGGTACAGGTAGACCAAGAATCATTTGACTGACTCAACTTGATGTATAAATGTCTTTGAAGAACATTGTTTTCGTGCAAATACATAAACATGCGTACTTAAAACCTGTTGTTATTTTGTTACATTGATTTAGAAGAAGCAAGGTCTATTCTATTAGGAAACAGCCTGGAAAGAGATGAAAGAATATTAAGTGTTTACGATATAAGGTGCACGTCCATCTCTTTCACTTTCAGCAAGTCTTTCTTTCTAAACCTTGCTGACTTGACCCACCCACCAATACCACGTATTTTTTTATTATCTTTCATTGTCAACTATTTCTTATTTTGTTTCCCAGGAAAATTCAGTTGAATTTAACTGTCTTGCCTTTTCATGATAGATTAATTTAAAGAGTATTCTTACGCTAATCCAAGACTACTTTATAATATTCTTCTAGATTATTAATTTGAATTATTTATTTTTTTATAAAAAAAAATTACAATTATTTAAAAAAAAAAAATAACAAATAACAATATCTTATTAGTCAAGTGATATGTTGCGGCTTGCGTGACATGCGCTAACTACAAATTGATGGTTTTATATGTACTAAGGCATTCTTTTTAATCAAAACTAATCCCTAATTAATTGGGATTATGTCCCCCAAGTTAAGTTAAATAGTGACAAAATCATTTTATATATTAACTCAAAGTTTATGTAAACATGATGAATTAATTAATTAATTAATTAATTGAAGTTAATTATTTAGGCTTATCTCCATTGACCAAATCAATTAGCTATTATTATTATTTTTTTTAATTTCATAGTTGCAAAAATTGTGCGTAGGTGATGTTATTGTTGATAATAAAGTAGTACAACTAACTAGTTTTTGTATTATTAAATATAAAGATTGAAGATCTTCAATAAGTAACGAACTCTGAGTCTGACTAATCAATGAATCAATCTCTACCAAAATGTTGCAGTGAAGATAATATAAAAATAAATAATTAAACATATTTGAAAATAGTTAACCTATACACTGCGTTATATTATCTCAGAGTCAAATACGTGTACGAGTGAGTGAGTGGTGTTGTTACCACGTGTAAATCTAAATCATAAAGAATTTGGTAACAGATATACACTGCAAACAATAGTTATTAACTAACAACAACTATTACGAAGTAATAAATTAAGTGTGTATTTGGGGAAGTTTAATTAATTAATTAATTTTCGTAGACAGTGGGTGTGGGTGTGAGGTGACGTCCAATACGTGAGTATTGCCTTCTGCTTCAATCCAAGGCAAGAAAAATAAAATTATTAAAAAAAAAAAAGGATCAATAATATATTACTGTCTCTGGTCCGTTGCAGTGTGTAGTATGTTGTGTGAACAGATCCCAGTACAGAATCTCACTACATTCTACAATTCACAACAAAGACCTTTTAGTGAAGTCGCTCCTGAAATCAACACACACACACACACACATATATGAAAATTTGTAGCATGAAGTGCAATTAAATTCTTTTCAGACTCCATTTAGAAAAACCTAATTAAAATATATTTATAGTTATTACTTAAATCATAGATATCATAAACGATTTCATTTAAAAATTTATTCGAATATGAGTAATCTCAAATTGTTAACTAATGAAATAATACATATGATAAATATCTCGAATATTTAGCGAAAGACAAAAAAATGTATAGAATACAAATTAACAGTCTTATTTTTCATATATATGTTTACATTATTTTTATATCATTAGATTTATATACTTACAACTGTTAATATTGAATTTAATCTATATAATTAATTTATCATATTTAATATATATGTTAAATTTAATCTCAATATTTAAAAGTATATAAATTTAACTGTCTACAATTATATATATATAAGAAAGGATATCAGTCTTATATTTTTACATCAAATTTTAACTCTTAAATCTATATATCTTCAACAGTCGAGATTATATTTAAAATATATAATTAATACATTTTAAGTAATATACATATTATATTCAATTCTAACTGTTGAAAATATGTAATTCTAATGATTCATAAAATATTATAAAAATATGTGTAAAAATATGAACTTATTAATCCATCCCTGTATATAAAAATTATGATATAAATACTAATCAATAAATATGAATAATATTATTATATTAATTATGTTTTCACGTAATATTATTTAACCCTATAAAAGTTTTTCAAAACAAAAAAAGAGTATCTAAAATTTTGATAGATTCCCAAAATTAAAGGAACGATCAATATTCTATCAAATGTGATAAGGAAATAAATGCAACTTATTTTTTCAAAAAAAAGAAAAAAATGGAAAATATTATTACATTATATTTTATTTTATATATATATATATATATAAAAAAGGAAATGTCAAAGGATGACGTGAACTAGCTAGCTAGATCGCTCTCCGGTCTGGCCGTCCAGAATGTTTGACTGTTGACTTTGCTTCGCCGGTTGGTTTAATTAAAGTTCTAGATAGAGAGTATTGTGGGCCCAATTACTACTCTTCACATTTCAAAATATTCAATGAAATTGTGGATTATTTAATTTCCAAAAACACAAAACTTCAACGATCAAGAACATCACTTATATTATTTTATTTCAAAGAATTTCATATTTAAATTGTACTAATTCAAATGCAATCAATTTATTTTCTTGTAATAAATAAACAAATCTCAGCTCAATCTTTCCGTGAGCAGGTTCAAGTATCATATATCATTTTAAGAAGTTTACAAGTTCAATTATTTGGCACCCACAACTTATAAAAGAAGTTTAAATTTAAATAATTTTTATTATTTTATTTTTGAGGCCATAATAATTATTTTGATTAAATTTGATATACCAAACGAGCCAAATCATGTGGCTCAAAATGAAATTAAACTTTCGAGAATAATGTGGTCTAAAAAAATATGCTTGATTTTGATTTTGTATATATGGAGGGGGGCAGGTGTTGAATAAGACTCTTGAGAAACATCACATGTGTCTTTGGGTTTTTTGAAAAATGGTTAGCGTTAGCCCTTCTTCGAAAACACAAAACAAAAAAACAATCATCATTTCATTTAGAAGAATCAAAATATGGGAATAGAATCAATTGTTGACTATGATATATTAAATTGTTTTTAAATATTTTAATTCATATATTTTTTTTAAAATATTTTTCCATTTTATAGTAATCATTGTATCTCTTTATACTTAATTCGTTTTATAATACTTGAAAACTAAAATATGCAAATGCAACATATTGGTAGATCAAGAAATTTATAGTATTTCATTTTAAAATATAACATTTAATTTATTTCAAAATTTTCAATCAAGTATTATAATATAATAAAAATAGATAATAAAAATGTTAGACGTTTTACCAAGAGTCTACTTATATCACCTTTAAATTAGTTTAATTATAATAAAATGCAAACTTTTCAAATTTAGAACCAATTCTGCCTTCACTTTATTAAATCCAAGTGAATATGTATCGTTTATATTTTGATGGGAAATCAAACTCCTTTATTTAATAAAAATATTTTTGATGACAAAGAAAACATTGTATAACACGGTTAGTGTTTATGAACTTAAATTAATTATTCCATGGATTAGATTATGATAATTGGTTCAACTACTACTTCTAATAATAATAGTAGTAGTTAATGATATTAAGTGAACGTGTTAATTAATTAATTACTAATAGAGAAAGAGAAAGATATCATGCGATACCAGGTTTAATCTCGAGGTTATCTTAAAGTCCATAAATAAATTTTGGATGTAAACTAAAACATGTGGATAACGATTATAAAAGCAAGAGGTAGACTATGAAATCATATAAGATTTTAAACTTATCATTATCAATATTATTATTTGAGATATTTTTTGGTCAAAGAAGAAATGACAACCTCAGTTCAATATCTCATTTTTTTTGCTTCTTTTGGCCGCCCAAAATAAAAATTTTAAAAGATAATATAAACAAATAAATAAAAATATGAACAAACATACAAACAGCTGTTACTTTTGATTACTTTTGATTACTTTTGTTAAATTGAAAAAGGAAAAAAGAAGCATGTGGCATAAATTGAACTCGTCTAAATAAGAGATTGATTAACAATTCAATAGAATAACCGACGTTGCATACAGATCTGAATATGAAGCACTTACAGCTTTTTGGGGCTTTGCTAATTTAATTTTTTATTTTTTTATCTAAATGAAATAATGCAGATTAGTTAGAGAGTAGGTGATCAGACCATCGTCTTATGAAGATTAATGATTAATCTGTAATTTTCGACTTATAAGTCTGAGGAATCCCGGGTTCGTTCAGGTGTAAAACTATAAATATTCATTCTCATTCATAAAACTGAAGCAAGAGCGAGATATCAAAGCACAACAATGCCGTAACTCCGTAAATTTATCACAACCAATAAACACTTGCATACTCATCCAATAATGTTGAAATAGAAACCAAACCACAACAAATCAGCCAAGTATCGCAATTTATACAACTAATAAAATCTACTTATTATAGACAAAAGCACTAATCACATTAATATGGATTCATTCTGATAGCATGTTGTTATCCACGTAATCTGAATAAGATGTTGTTTTCAGTGTTGAATTCAGCAATCCCATTCACTAGAAATATGCAGGCTGCATATATCTAGTTAGGGCTTTAAATCGAACAAACAAATACAAATTTACAGTAGAATTTTTTTGGAGGCCAACCAAATCACATGCATTCCACCCATTTCACAATTGTTGACAAATTACAGACACGGAATAATAAAACAGAGAGAATAAACAAGAAGATGCATCAAATGATAGCACATGAACAGACAGAAATCACTTTCTTAACTGCTATTCCATCATAATCTAGCACCTTGGTTAGGTTGAGATACACCCTTTCCAAGTTTACACACATGAGAAATAGATGAAAAAGAAATTTAAGTTCACAAAAATGATTTTTGATAAGGTAAAAATGTCAAAATTTGTCAACAAAACAGGTTCATAACTGCAGCAAGATACCAAAATACTCTATGAAAAAACATTCTACCCTACACCTTAATAGCATACTTCCTCATGGGAAAGTACATCTCCCTCTTCTTCTCCCGCTCTGTCTTCAATGATTGCTGCACACAGAGAACATAAACCATGTTTAGTCGAAATGGAATAAACTTACGAAAGATATGATGAATAATAAAACTGAATAAATAGAAGATAAAACAGATTAAAGAAGGCTTCAACTGCATAATGCATAACTTTGCTTTGGACCAGAATATTCTAAATTCCCATAGAAACCAACTGCACAGTGGCTCAAAAAGGCAAGAAACAATAGCAGCTTCATGAGATAAAAAGAAACTAACTCTCCAAAACTTACCAAGTTAAAAAAGTTGCCAAGACCTTGCCCTTGGAAAGGAACTTTAGAAAGAAAAAACCATTTTTACCAAATTTAGAAGTGATGACACAGGAGACCGTAAAGAAGAGAGGACACACATTAAGTTGTACATAGAAAAAACTGTTTCTGGAACAATGCAACATATATTTCATGAAAATTCTAGACACCAAAATCATTTAACGGTTCTAGTATATTGATCTCCTGAAATAGACTAACACCAAAAAACTAAATAGTGAATTAGTTTGAACTAATTATTCAGTTTTGCTCAACAAAGGAATAGAGAACTGTGTTAAGAAATGAATTACTAAATTAACTCGTTGCAATATATCAACCCCAACATGTAAAACAGTAAAAAATTTATCAACCAACTCACAATTTGAATCCTGTATCTGCTCATGCGAAATGTTTAACATAAAAAATTTTATCAATAAATCTAATATATTTGATGACAAAAGTTCAACAGTAATGACAAATTAAATAGAGATGATACCTGGTGCTTGGTAAGCCTTCTTCTGATAGCCCTGGTCTTCTTGGGACGCAGATCAAGAGGCAAGAGCTTCTTCTTCTTGTACGCTTCCCTCAATGCAGCCTTCTGCTTCTGTGAAATGACGGTCAAGACTTGTGCAATTGACAATCTCACCACCTTGCTGCATCCACAGCATAATTCAACAACAAATCAATGCCAGTGAAACACCAACAAAAAGTACAACAAAATCACAAGACAGCTATTCACAGCTACAAGAAAAAATACACACTTGAGATAATATATACATAAATAACACGCCATTTTGTGACAGCAGTAATCTGAAATGATAGCCAAATTATTTCCTAAATATATTGCTTCATGCACTATTTAGAAACCATGTACACACACAACCAACTTCACCGATGACCACTTGTATATAACTATGGAATGAATTTCATTAAAACATCATCATTTAATTATTTTTTTCTTTTGCCTAAACGAAAAACAAAGCCAAACCAATAAATTAATTTATCAATTTACAACGTTAAAAAAACCTTAAAACTGATAGGATTAATATCTGCAAAGAGACAAAACTATTTTCTCCCAAACCGTGCTTTCAAAATTAAAAACAAACACTGCCCAGATCTTAAAATAACACCAAAGACGACTTGAACGTAACAACCAACATAAGCAACATATTAAAACGCTAAATAGACACATACTAAAACAAGTACACAGATAAACAGAACGTACATCTTGGAGAGCTTGTTGGGGGCACCGCCTGTGACCTTAGCAACGCGTAGGAGAGCAAGCTCAGCCTTGAGTTCCTTCAACTGGTTCAAAAGATCGGTCTTCGACTTCTGCCTAAGCTCATGCACCTTGATCCGAGCTGTCTCATAACGATTTTCGATTTTCAGAAAACAAAATCACGCAACAGAATATCAAAAACATAACAAAACAACAACAGACTAATAACTTCCCCAATTCGCAACTTACCCATTGCTTAGTTTGGGTGTCTCTGCCTCTTCAGCGGCGGCTCTCTCTGCACAAATGTGTGGTCTTGAAACCCTAAGCAAAGCGTGAGGTTTAGCATAATATATAAGCCGGGCTGTTTACTGGGCCAGGCCTGACGCTTTCAGGTTTGATGGGTTGGATTTATGGATTGGGTTAAAAAGTCTTTAATGGGCTTTGATCATGAGAAATAACAATAGAATTTAATGAACTTCAGTCATTTCTAAGTACACCTGCCTTCATTTCTTAATGGGTGCAATGAGATTAATAGTTGTCTCAGCAAGAACTCTAGTGTCATGTGTGGTCTGGTTCCGGGACTCAATGAGATTCCATGCTTAGAAATAAAACGTGAAAAAAAAAAAAAAAAAGAGAGAGAGAGAGAAGTTTTTGTTGTAAATGGCTTAGTAGACGTTATCTGCTTCGACACTTCAAAAAATTTCGGTTTTATTCCTAGGCTTCAGGCTCAAAATACATCTATTAATCAAAGGCATATTCTCCCGTTTAAACCACTCTACAACAATGATGTCTGAGAGTGATAGGAGAATAGTTTTCACAAATTTTTATTAGTAAAAAATCACATTTATTTATATTATTTAACAAAATAAAAAAAAATTTAAAATTTTTTGAATATTTGTTTAAAAAAATAGAAAACTCGAAAAAACAGAGAAGTAAATGAAGGTTGGATTGGGACAACTTCATATATTTGTTTGTTGGTTTTAATGTTGACATAATATATGATATTTTTAATTTTAATTTTATGATAAATAATATTAAAATTATTTAGTTTATGAAACAACTCATACTACATAATGTATATATATAGAAATTAATTTATAGTCAATATTCGTTGTTTTGTTGGGTTGGGTCACAATATATGGGGATTTATTTTTCATTCCTTCTAGAAGAGAAAAAGGAGGATTGTGAAAGAAAATTTAAAAGGTAATGAGAACTAAGAAGTCGTGATATTTTCTAACAATTGGTTATGATCATTTTTGACCAAGTTGCAATTAGCAACAATTGTAAAATCAAAAATAAAGAAATATATAGTAATTTTTTTTTAAAAAAAAAAGTGCTTGATTTATATATGAATTTCCACATGTTCCCATTATCTTTTTTCTTTTCAATTATTATTATGAGTATCACTATGGACCAAACTGAAGCAAACTGGAAAAATTGGCAACCCCACCACATGATAATCATGTCCATTAAGTGGGCGCATTATCAAATTTCTAGAAAGTGGCATACACTATTTAAATTATGACTAAAAAAAAGAAAAAAAATTATGACTAACTGTTTTAATTGATCAAATGCATTTTGAACAAACTCCAAAAATTGATTTACAATATGATATTGATACACCAATTCAAGTCCTACATCGTTTCTATTAATTTTTATAAAGAAAATTTAATAAATACAAACCAAAAATTTCTACAATTTTAATATGAACACGGGATTTTCTTCATCTTATTATATCTATAACGATATATATATATATATATATATAATTCTTAAATTAGTTGTGAATAGAAATAAAGTATTTCTTTATTAATTATATTTTAGACTTTTATTTTCTCTCTTTTTGTCTTTCTCTTTTATCTTGGGGGTGTGCGCGGTTCCACTTTCCAATGTTACATCAGGCTGTCAAGTGGTGACACTTGAGATTAATTATCTCCAACCGTAAACGATGTATTTAATTTGTGGTGTTGCTTTGAACAAGGGCGTAGGACAAATACATGTATATTTGTGGACTTTGCCATTAGTGCAAGCAAGCTACTTCGATCAACCAAGTGATCATCACACCTACGCTTCCTTGAATGGTCAATATGAATAATCAAGAATGTTGTTTTAATATCAAAGTCAATTTTACTATTTTTTTTCCTAATGGAATGAAATGTCATTGGGTTGCTTAGACATAAATTAATGACCAAGGATGTAACATTTGATATTGGATTCAAATTGGGGCTCCCCATTTCCAAGCCATAATTGAAAATGTTTACATCACCCCACACCACAGTTAGTCATGACACTTTTAAATTAACTGCGGCTATGTCCAGTTTCAATCCAACACACACACACACACACACACACACACACACACACACTTATCAGTTGGCTCGTCATATCATTCACTGGATGAATACATACGCACATGAAAAGCATGGTTTAATTAAAAGAAAAAAAAATTGTGTTAAGATAAGATTTGATGTTTTCCTAAGAAAAGACGAATAAGCTGTCGGCAAACGATCGAATAGTGTAATAAGTTTACTGTGCGAAACAAACCCGCTTTACAAAAAGAACACCAAGTATGATGCAGCCAAAAATGTAAAGAGGTCCCTAGCTATAGCTAACCACTCCATCCGATGATTTCAGGCCATTGGTTCAACTTTGGATGTGATAAATCAAGACATATATATCTTACTACAAAGTTTTTGTCATAATCTTACTACAATTTCCGCCATACAACAGCCGGATGATTTCAGAAGCAAATATATATATATATATATTTATTTTGGACTTATAGATAATAATAATAATAGAGTGTTTCAATATTCTAGATGTTGCGAAAAATAATGGAGTTGATTTGAGGCAGAGAAAAATGTTAAAATCTAGAACCCAAAAATATATGAGGTTGGAAATTGACTAATTACTGATAAATAGATATGTGACACACACACACACACACACACATATATATATATATATATATATATATGTCGTATGTACGCGGTAGCTTGTTAGTCAAGTAATTAATTTGTAAAAGTAATAGTCTTCAGTTGTTGTGTTTGTTTCTCGAGAAATATTTTCTGAATACTCGCCTGCAGATGAACTCGGAATATTAACGGTCCCTTCGCAAGTCTTTCACTGTAATGGTATTGCAACATTAAAGATGTGTGTCAATGGGCATGGCGAGCCAAAAGGTTAAAACAAGTAGGGCTAACATATCTAAAGCTCTTTCGTTTAAAAAATTAAAAATAAATAATAAATAATAAATAATAAACAATCCCGTAAAATGCAGGAAAACACGTGTTGGGTCAAAGCTGCCGTCTGAATTTACGATTACCCCCGCGATATCACGACAAAGCACTGCAATTCAAAACGGTTCGGCCGGTCAAAAAAGATTAGACTAGTTGTTTATTATTATTAATATAAATATTTTTTTTATTTTCCTTTTCGGGGCTTCCAGTACATATTTTTGAGCAATTCTATCCCACATATTGGCAACAAAAAATAATAAAAAGAAAGTATACTAAATAAGGAAGAAGGGAAATATGCATTAGTTATATATTACTAACATATCAATTTGTATAAAATTTAAACATTTATTTTTATCAAGAATTTTCTACATGACAAGATTTTTTTTCATTTACAAATAGTAAAGAAGAGCTATATTTTATTTTTTATTGTCACATGGGTTGATAAAGAGAACTCTTAAGAAAAATTTGTTTTTTTTTCAAATAAAAGTAACAAAAAAAATACAATTATTGGAGGATTAAACAAATGTTTTTTTGAATAATTATTTCATATAATCTTAACTTACTATTTTGTCTTACAATAACATCATCAAAGCTGATTGTCATACCGAAAATAAAATATTTTCTTATGATGTAATTATATTTAAAATTTTTTCCCATTTAAAATCACAATATATCAATTATTTGAGACCTTTTCACATAATCATAAATATAAAAAGAAAAAAATAATTCCCATAATATATTATATTCTCAACGCATATGTAATACCCATTAACCAAATGCAAATGGAGAGAGTAATTAATGTAGTAGGTTATTAAAGGTCCACTATACAACAGTTGTGATATATACTTGTGTTGTATGCATGAACTCAGCATGAAACAGAGGTATTAACATAAAAATTTAATTAATAACCATCTATGATCTATACATGATATATATTTAACTAAAATTTGGCCAAGCTTTTGGTCTACTCATATGTCCCTTTCCTTGAACATTAATCCATATATATAATAAGATACAATATCCCAATCCTTGAATTTTAGTAAAATCACAAGAAGATAGAACTTGTAATGTTTTTTTTTTTTGTATGCATATTCTTATAATCGGGTACTATATATGTCTGCCTAAAATAAGTATGACCACCCTAGTTCTTAAAACTCCATTAAAGTAAGGACCCATTTGAAAAATATTATGAACTTGTATTTATATATAATTTCATGAAAGTTCAGGGATTGGTATTTTATTGTTCTACATTTAATATAAGGTTATTCTTAAATATTAAATATATAAAATTTAACGAACTTTCAACATGATTAAGAAGTAAATTAGTTAAATAAGATTAGGCAGAAAATTTTGAAGTCCAAGTGGGGTTGCAGCTAAGCTCAGGATAGCACCGGCTAGGCACAAGTACAACACAACTAGCAATTGAAACGTTTATATTATTTAATATTTTTAATTTTTAATTTTCTGCTCCTTCTATAAAATCGTATAAGATAAAGAGTCTGAAGAACGTGTGCTGCTACGTTTATAGAAATCCCATGCACTAGCGGGATTTTCTCATCATACTTTCCTTCTCTCTTTCCTATCTTCTTGCGAACTTTCTCTTTCTCTTTCTTTTCCAATTAACTTTCTCTGTAAGTCGTAACTTTTAATTCATAATTTTCCGGCTTCCCTATAATCAATCTTCTTATATATCGCTGTGACATCTCTCTAGCTCGGTTTTGTTTTCCAGACTCGATTAATTTCTTTTCCTGGAAAAGAAAAACCCAGTTTCTGATCTTTCTTTTCCATGGTTTGTTTCTCTCTTTCCTTTTTAAATCCTCTTTTTCTTTTCTAATTGTTTGATATGGCCTCTCTCATGCTGGCTTTTTTGTTTTTCATCCCTTCCCTTTTGCAGGATTACGAAATTAGTAATATCAAATACGACGAGGTTAGTGATATTCCTGTTCTCATTTTTTCTTAAAAAAATTGATTCGATTATGATTGATAGTATCTAATTATCGGAATAAAATAGGCTAAATTTATAAAATTTTGCAGGAATTTATATTAAATTCTCGAGGAGTGAAACTGTTTACATGTAGTTGGATTCCTCAGAATAAAGAACCCAAGGCTTTAATCTTCATCTGCCATGGATATGCAATGGAGTGCAGCATCACAATGAACAGTCAGTATATATATCTTTGCAAATCAATTGACTTAAAAATAATTGCCCATCTCAAAACTTGATTATCTAGACTAATACTACTTATTTAATTCATCAGGTACTGCTGTCAGGCTTGCGAATGCAGGCTTTGCATGCTATGGAATAGATTATCAAGGCCATGGAAAATCAGCCGGTTTGACTGCTTACATAAATAATTTCGATGATCTTGTTGATGATTGCTCTAATTATTTTACCAACATCTGTGGTTAGTTTCAATCCTCTAACCTTTCGCAGCAGAATTAGAATTAATGTTAAAGAAAAGTCTCATTTTTTCTTTTATTTTATTTTATTAATTTTTCAGAAAAGAAAGAGAATAAAGAGAAGATGAGATATTTGCTGGGAGAATCAATGGGAGGAGCAATGGTTCTTTTCTTACAGAGAAAGAAGCCAGATTATTTTGATGGTGCAGTCCTGGTAGCTCCCATGTGTAAGGTAAATCATTATTATTGTCAAAGTGTGTGATTCTAACCGAAGCATAGAGCAGCTGTCTTGTCTGTATATCGTATTTGTCTGATTCTTTTTGAAAGTGGGGTGCACGTTTGGTAGCCTGGATCTGGATTGTTGATGTTGGGTCCCGTCCTGCAACTGCAAATTTTGATCTACCAAACCCAGCCGTTTACTTTTTATCTCTTATTTATTATTTTTTTTTCATAGTTGAAAAATATCAAATTTCAGCTGAAAATATCAGAACCCAGTTTTAAAAATAGCACAACCTTTTTGCCCAAGTATTAGTGTAGTAATCGGTCCAATGGTAGGGGGTTAAAACTAAAACCCATATATGATATTATTATTAATCTGTCTAAGTTAAAAGAAAAAAAAAAAAAAACAAAATACAGAGCTGCCTGCAAACTATATCTTGTATATTTGACCATAACTTTGAATAGCAGCAAAATGATAGTGATTTGACCCAGATCCGTTTGTTCTATGCATATGATCTTTACGTAGATTGTAAATATTTACTCCAACTCAATTTATTTTATAATTTTTAATATTTTTAATTAAGTACTAAACAAATAAATTATTATAGAAACATAGACTTTGCTTAATTATTGTTTATTATTCATCACTTGCAGATTGCTGAAAATGTGAGGCCACATCCTCTTGTAATCAGTGTTCTCACCAAGCTTTGCAAGTTTATTCCAACATGGAAAATCGTTCCAGGTCAAGACATCATTGATGTTGCATTCAAAGAAACTGAAAAAAGAAAAGAGGTATCGGAATTACTCTCAAATTCAATTAAACTCTCCTCGGTAATTAAAATTAATCTCAACTTAGTTAATTACAGATTAGAGCAAATCCCTATTGCTACAAAGGACGTCCTCGCTTGAAAACTGGTTACGAACTTTTAAGGATCAGCTTGGATCTTGAACAGAGACTTGAAGAGGTGACCGACAAATACATACAAATGTTCGGATTTTGCTAAGAATTCTATAACAGGCAACTAGTGTTTGGAATTGTTAAAACTAATTGTTAAAAATTTTGTCAGGTTTCAATACCGTTTATAGTTCTGCATGGAGAAGATGACAGAGTGACAGACAAAGCCGTAAGCAAACAACTATACGAGGTTGCGTCAAGCTCGGACAAGACCATAAAGCTTTATCCGGGGATGTGGCACGGTTTGCTTTACGGAGAGCCTCAGGAAAACATTGAGATTGTGTTTGCAGACATTGTCAACTGGTTAAATGACAGAGCTTCCGTGGGAAATTCAAGACTAGAGATGGAGCTAAAACAGAACAACGATAATTTAATAAGTTTCAAGTAATTAATTTAATTGTATGTGCTGAGTCATTTGAAGATCTCTTCAAGTTGGATGAAATTGGAGCCGGCAATGGAGATATAAAAGTTGTATGTATATATGCATGTATGCGTGCAATTGTTTGTGTCGGGAAAAGATATATGGCGTGATACAAGGGAAGAATTCTAGCGTTTCTCGACAAAGACAAATAGATTTTCAAGTGTGAGACGGTAAAATCCTGAGATATGGGATGGAGCTTGCTGTTGCCTGATTACTTAGGGTTGTATGAAATTTTATTAGAATTTACTTCATGTAACAATCACAGAAGCATTCCTCAAATTTCATAAAATAATTCGTAACAGAATCATTCATAGCTTTTTCTTATTTCCTAACCAAAAGAAGAATCCACTATTGACTAATTTACCAAATGATGAATTATTTCTTAAAATGTCACAAAAGATTTGGCTCACATCAGAATGAATGAGAAAGCCATGTAGTAGCTCGTTACGTATCTTTCTCATGATTACACGTTTATTTCTAATTATGCAATTCAACATGACAAGTAAACATTCAACTTCTCAACTTACATTCTACTTTTAAACTCTTTTCCTTATTTGGTTCTAAAAATAATCCGTGGCTTTGATTAATTTTGCTTATTATTTTCCTTATCCGTGTGATTTTGATTTCTTTTGACAACTTTCTCTGACATTGTTTTTCCTTGAAAGTTTTTAATCTGATAATCCAATTCCAGACACTATATCCACTCCGACTCTGCTCTCCTGCAAATCCTCTGCTTGATTAATTTTAATAATTTTCTCTGCTTAAATTCATATTGATGATCATGATATATATCCTTTTGATTGCATGTTGTTTCCTTATTTGAGATTCTGAGTTTCACATTTTCGGGTGGTTAATTTGATGTCTTACAGGCAGCTGGAAATGATGAAAATGTCAAATATGAGGAGGTTAATTAATTACCACTTCAAAAAATTGTTTTAAGTTTGATTATTTCATTTTCTTTTGTAAATCAATATTTAAAATGAATTTTTCTTCAGGAATTCATTATAAATTCTCGACGGTTGAAGCTTTTCACATGTAGATGGCTTCCATTGAATCAAGAAGCAAAGCCTTGATCTTCATTTGCCACGGTTATTATTAGGTTGGGTTTCCTCCTATTTGGAGATGACGCAAATTTTCTCTTTAATAGTAACTAAGCTCAATTAATCCAATGACATTTTAGTTTTTTTTCAAGTAGGGTTTAGTATTTAATTTACTGTAATATACATATGTGTGTTAAGAAGAGAGAGGTGGGTACTGTTCATTATTTAGAGAAACTTGATTGCTTGCCAAGATTGTGTAATCTTGAGAATATTATGGATGTGTACCTCGAGTTCTAACTAGAGAGAAATTGTGTATTCCCATTATTTGATTATAGTGAAGTTTTTTTGGGTGGACTACGGTCCCGTGATTTTTACTCCTCACATTGAGGAGGTTTTCCACGTTAAAATTGATTGTGTTATGGTTGTTTTGTTGATGATGTGGTTGCTATCCAAGAATTGATTTTGTGCCAAAGATTGTTGCTCTATTTGTTTGTTTCCTATTATGTTCACGTAAGAGGGGACAAGGTAATTATTGTGCTTCCGTAAATTGGTTTGTATTAGTTTATCCCAATAAAGTGGTATCAGAACTTTGGTTATATTTGTTTTGTGCTTTGTGTTGAATGATGGAAGCTAATACAAGTAGAATGGTTAATTTGAATAGTGCAAATTATCACTTATGGAATGGAAAGATGAAAAATCTTTTATATGTGAAAGATTATTATTTACCCATGTTTGAGAAACATAAACCCGATAATAAAACAGATGCACAATGGAAGTTGCTTCATCGTCAGATATGTGGGTATATCAGATAATGGGTAGATGATAATGTTTTGAATCACATCAGTAGAGAGACAGATGCAAGTTCTTTGTGGAATAAGCTTGAAGAGTTGTATGCCAGAAAAACCGGGAACAACAAACTATTTTTAATAAAACAGATGATGAATTTGAAATATCAGGATGGAAAACCCATGACAGATCACTTGAATGCATTTCAGGGAATCATTAATCAATTGGCTGGAATGAACATCAAATTTGAAGATGAAGCACAAGGGTTATGGTTTTTAAGCACATTACCGGACTCATGGGAGACATTTAGAATGTCATTATCTAACTCAGCTCCTGATGGTATTATCATCATGAAATTAGTTAAGAATAGTGTTCTGAATGAAGAGGATAGAAGAAAGTTACAGGGTTCTTCACAGTCATATATCTTAATCACAGAAAATAGGGGAAGGAATAAGAGTAGAGGTCCGAAAAACAGAGATAAAAGTAAAAGCAAGACTAACAAGTTTGCCAATGTTGAACGCTATCATTGTGGTTTGAAGGGGCATATAAAGAAGTATTGTCGACAGTTCAAATGAGACAACAAGAAGGATCAAGGAAAGGAAAAGAAAAATGATGACAGCAGTGATGATGACTTTCTTATTATGTATGATGATGATGTTGTCAACCTTGTGTGCCATGAGACTAGCTGGGTCATGGATAGTGGTGCCTCTATTCATGCTACATCGCGAAGGGAATTCTTTACATTTTATACATCCGGTGATTTTGGAGATGTTAAGATAGGAAATAATGGCTTAGTTAAAGCCATAGGCATGAGAGATATATGCTTGGAGACCAATAATGGCACGATGTTACTGCTGAAAAATATCAAACATATTCCTGATATTCGTTTGAACTTGATTTCTACAAGTAAACTTGATGATGAGGGTTTCTTCACTAACTTTAATGGTAGTAAATGGAAGCTTAGCAAAGGTTCCATGGTTGTGGCCCGAGGAAAGAAATGTTCTTCATTGTACTTTATGCAAGTAAAGATTGCAGACAGTAGCATCAATGCAGTGAAAAATGAAGATACAATAGAGTTATGGCATAGAAGACTTGGTCACATGAGTGAGAAGGGTTTGAATGTTTTGGCCAAGAAGAATATGCTTTCTTGGTTGAAAAATGAATTTTTGAAGAAGTGTGTTCATTGCATGGCAGGGAAGCAAACTAGGATTACCTTCAAGACATCTCCACCTTCAAGAAAATGAGGTATACTTGAACTAGTACATTCTACTGTTTGTGGCCTTATGAAAACAAAAACACTTGATGGTGCTCTCTATTTTGTGACTTTTATAGATGATCATTCAAGAAAGTTGTGGGTTTACACATTGAAGACAAAAGATCAAGTACTAGATGTGTTTAAACAGTTTCAGGCCTCAATTGAGAGACAGACTGGGAAAAAGTTGAAGTGCATCAGAACTGATAATGGGGGTGAGTATTTTGGACCATTTGATGAGTATTGCAGACAGTTAAGAATTCGTCATCAAAAGACACCTCCGAAAGCTCCTCAGTTAAATGGGCTAGCTGAGAGGATGAATAGAACACTAGTTGAAAGAGTGAGATGTTTGCTTTCACAAGCACAATTGCCAGTATCTTTTTGGAGGGAGGCTTTGAATACAGTTGTACATGTATTGAATCTCACGCTGTGTGTTCCTTTAAACTTTGATGTTCCAAATAAAGTTTGGCTACAGGTTTTATGATCCAGTGCAAAAGAAACTTGTAAAAAGTCGGGATGCTGTATTTATGGAAGACCAAACTATACAGAATATTAAGAAGTCAAAAGAAGCAATGCCTCAGTATAGTGATGTGTTGATAGACTTGGATCCAGTTCTTCCTGTACATGTTCTAGCACAGCCTACAGATGAAGTCTGGATGACCAGCATGGTACAGGTGATATTGACACTCGTACACAGGTTGAGGTTGATAATAATGTTCAGGATCAGTTATCTACTTCAGAGGCTTTACTAGATGCTCCACTCAGAAGATCTACCAGAAACTGACAGCCCTCCACACGATATCCTACAAGTGAGTATGTATTATTAATTGATGGGGGAGAACCTGATATGTTAACCAAGACTCTTTCGAGGGAAAAGCTTGAAGTTTGTTGTTCGATTGCTGGATTAGCAAGTCCCTCCATATAGTCGGAAAGGGGGAGATTTATTGGGTTGAGTTTCCTCCTATTTGAAGATGGCTCAAATTTTCTCTTCAATAGTAACTAAACCCAATTAACCCAATGACATTTTAGTCTTTTCTTAAGTAGGGTTTAATGTTTAATTTGCTGCAATATATATATATGTGTTAAGAAGAGAGAGGCAGGCACTGTTCACCGTTTAGAGAGAGAAAGGTACTGTTTATCGTCTAGAGAAAGGCAGTTACTGTTCACGAGAGAGGGGCAGAACAGTAAACTTGGGACAGTTTTGATCAAGTGGTTAATCAGAGGTCGATTCGTAGTCCGATTGAGTTGAAATTTTACCAACAGCTTCCTAACTCAAAGGAATAAATTCTGAATGGTGGAGATCAGATTTGGAGCTCCTTTTTTCCAGATTTCGTAGTTGAAAGTTAGACCACTATTATAATGATGTTTTTCTTGAACTCTCTCTAATTTCTTTGTGAAACTTGATTGTTTGCCAAGATTGTGTGATTTTGAGAATAGTATGAATGTATACCTCTAATTCTAACTAGAGAGAAATTATATATTTCCATTATTTGATTATAATAGAATTTTTTTTAATAAACTACGGTCTCGTGATTTTTATTCCTCATCATTATCGATTTTCTACACCAGCATTGTCTTTAAAGACATTATCGATTGGCTAGACAGGAGAGCTTCTTCAGCAAATTCCAAAATGTAGCCGTTTTATCTCTTCTGTTACATATAATAAAGTAACAAACGTTTGAATAAAAAATCATCTGGACAACTCAATAAGTATGATTGCTTGTTTAACAACGTTTTGTTAATTATCTGTCTTGTTAGACCAATTGTGAAGAAACGGAAGCATTTTGAACCAATTTATGAAAGAACAAAGGCTTGAGCAGGTCCTGGCATTAACTAAAGGCAACTAGGTCATGCAGAGAAAAAGTGAGAAATTTTCAATAATACAAGCTAAGAACATCCTACTCCAGCAGATCAGCAGATTGCTGTCTGTATATACAGGAAAACACAAATAAATAACGAACCAAAAAGTACTACACCCAAAACTCCTTTTCTCAAATGATCTTGTTTCTAATTTCTTCAAGTTTCTTCAGAATCTCACTGGGAGTCCTATCCAATTCATCGGCAATTTTTCTTTGCAAATCTAAAGATAGAGTTGGGAACTGCTCACATAGATCCCCATCGATTACATCCTGCAAAACAATCTCTGATTTTCAGCAGCAAACATACAAAAGAAGAAAAGGGAGCAATAAATTACATCAGCTATTTTGATTAAAAGCCTTCTACTGCTGACAAAATTTGCACTGACAGTGGTTGCAAAATGCTCTGCTAAGTAGCTCACACACTTTAATGGTGTTCAGACATGCACAAAAGATCAACTCATTGAACATTATTTTCCAGGGTTTCTAATAGGCATGAACAAATATTCAATATTCCTCTTTAATTGTTCAAAAAAACCAACAATAATGATGCAGATGCTAAGGCACCATATCTTATCTTTCAAGTATATCCAAGATTAATTTCCAGAATGCAATTCAATCATTTTTCAACTAAATGTGATGAGAAAATAAACAAAGATGATGAAAATGCAGCTAATACCATGACAGTTGGATTTCAGTGAGTTCATCATTATTCATTCCCTGAGGATAAAAGTTTACCTTGACAGGGAAATAAGCAGATCTATAAGCCATGTGATCTCGTCCACACAAAGGCGGGTGTTCCTGCCTCATATGCATCTCGAGGTGAGAAAAGAAGTCAACATCATCACGGGATGTGAATGCAAGCAGAGCACCCAAGCTCCCCATCACCGTACCGTAAATGACACTCTCACCACCTCCAGGAACCAGGGATGCCTTCTGCAAGGATGTGACAACATCACCAACATGAAACTGCACTATCTCCTCTACCTTGTTGGGAGCTCCATTAAGTTTCCCTTGCTCCCATTTTATCCTCCCACCAGTTGGATCTTCTTCTATCTCATCTGAAACATCCTGTGGAAGTCGCACAAAATATATATTCCCAAACTTGTCTGCACCAGCCACAGTGTCAAAATCTATGTGGTGTGCAGCAGTGAGCCATCTTGGAACACAATCATCAGCAAAAATGTATAGTTGATTCTCATCTCGTCTATACTTGCAGAAATGGAATGACTGCAAAGCACAATGATTAAAGAATAAGAATCAGTGTATAATTCAATTTACATAGAGTGCACTTTCAGCAGACTACTGCCCAATAACAAGCAGTCATTGGAAGATCCATTAACAACAGGAATCGGAATGAATTCATCTAAACACTACATATAGTCATACAATAATGTAGAAATAACATATCACAATATAGAAAAAGTGAACGTAACTCATTCAGGAACATACCTCTTGAATGTCACCGACATAAATTCGATCACGATAGGTGTTAATTGAGACAATATTGTGAGGAAACAGCTTATTCTCACATTTCTTAAGCAATCTCTTTTTTCCCAAGTCATACAATCTCAGCACTGACCCTATTCCAGCAAGTAATCTACCCTGAAACTGGCATAAAGCAAGAGGAACACCTTCCACTTGTGTCTTGTGCAAAAGTTCAAGGGATTTCCCGTCTTCCAAGAACCTATAAACATGAATATATCCAGTAACCATACTTCTTTTGGGCAAAAACTGCAGTCCCTTAGCTGTTCCAACAGCCAACAGTGTTCCATACTCCTTATCATGAAAATTCACAGTACACAAGCTGAAGGCAGCCTCATTGTCTTGAAGCTCTAATAGACAAGTTGTAGTAGCGGTCCTTGGATCAAGGACTCTGATGCAAGAAACCCACTTGTCCGATTCTGCCTTTGGATAACCATACTGCTCATCAGAAAGTGGATCATCTTTATTCTCATCATCACCATTTTCCATCTGCCCCAGATTACCATTTCCATTTTCCCCCATTCCAGCAGCCTCAAAGCACTCCTTTTTTGCAGCTTCACGCTCCTCTGCAGTGAGTGCTCCTTGATCACTCTCAACAATCACCAGCAATTTCTTTTTAGGTTGAAGGACAAATTTTCTTGGTGTGTACCTTAAAGGAATAGCAGTTTCATTAAAGGTTTCTCCTAGTCGCTCAATTGTAAAAACCCTCAATGCATTCCCAGCAACAGCAACAACACCTTCCACACACTGATCAGATGAAAACGAGGCAGCATATTCAAGAGTCTCATAAGATAGAGGTGTTAAAAGAAAACGTCCACGGTGAATATAACCAAGCCATGGTCGACTAGACAAACAAAGCATTGCAGCCCGCCCTCCCACAACAATAGAAAAGAGCTTTGGGGGTCTCAGCCCCAAGAATCTGGATCGGGAATCTGAAAGTTGACCTGTTACCATATCTACCACTGTTCTAAACAGAACCCCATTCTGCAAACCAGCATTGAGGAAAAGACTAGCAGGGTGATCAGCACCATCCTCCCCACCAACCGATGCTTGAACTTCAAGGAAAAGAAGAGATTCAGGAGGTGAAGACACACTTTGTACACTCAAAATCTGCATACAGTCATCAGGATCCAATGACAAGATACGTATTGTGTTGTCATATGAACCCACAGCAAGAAAACGAGATCTCTGCCTTCCTTCAGGAACCGGGGCAATATCCAAACAAGCCACATCTCCTGACATTTCATGCTTTTCCACCTCCATCAGTTGTCCAGTCATATCCACCTCGAAGTAAATAAGCTCCCCTCCACTCAGTGCAATAACCACTTGAAGTCTATTTGAGCCAACCTTAACAATCGTCCTCTTTCCAGGTGTTCTCCACTCATTAATACGCCCATCCTCCCTAATATGCCTAATACCACTAGGATGAACTTGCATTAGAGAGTCATCACCTATCAGAGAAACAGCAAGTGAAGGGGTAGTGTCAAGAAACCCACTATCACTAACTTCTTCAACAGTTTCACCAATTGAAAGCACAAGAGTCGCATTGTTGAAAGAAACAACAATGTACGCGTCAAACTCATCATTAACATTCTTTTTAACAGTCCAGACAGCACTCGGGACACCAGGAAGTTGCGAGACAGCCATCTCACTGACAGCCAAGCCTGGCCTAAGTATTCTAAGTGAGGAACGAGGACCTCGTCCACATAATGTAAATATCTGTGGCGCTTCCTCCTCAAACAAATTTGAGATCTTCATATCCATTACTGGCATCAGACTCTCAACTTGCTCAATCCTAACAAGATTTTTAAGTCCTCGAGGCTGAAAAAACACCGGCTGAAAACCTTCTTCAGTCTCCATCAAAGTAGCAGACGAGGCTTCCACATCTGGGTCTGCCCCAATTGCCTGAAACTGATACAAAGCATGATTTCCAAACTCTGACGCCACAAACAAATACCCTGACTTCAACACACACATTGATGCAGTCACTGGAATAGTATCAAAATACTTAATCTTCAACTCACTGACATGCTCATTATCATGTTCCAAAGTAACCTTAAATATATCCCCATATTCGGTCTGCAGCAAAAAGAAAAACAATGCTTTCTGCCTATGAGTTGCAGCAGAAACTATCAAAACACCACGTTCTGCCGGCAAATCTGCACGTCTAGGAATAACAGCCCTAACATCCGGATGTCCCTGATTCTTATAAATTACAAAATTCTCTGCACAAACTAAAACCCCACTCGGCCCATCCCCCCCTCCAGGCACTGTAACTAACATATTAGCACCATTGTCCACCGGTTCTGACCATTTCCTAGAAACATGATTAAGCCCTAAATCTAATTCGTAGAATGTCAAATGCTTTTGTGCCTCGCTCGCAGCCTGACCAGTGGAATCCTGGTCAGCCTCAGAGTAATCCAACTCTATGGCTGCAAAAATGGGGTTATCGAACCCGCAATCAACCCCGCATATTGAATAAACTATCGTGTGTGATTTGTGTGCTTCTAATGGAGAAGAAATGGTTAATCTAGCAGCAGTATCCCTATTCAAAACATAAACTAACTTTTGCTTCTCACACGCACCAATCATAACAGCCCTACCTTTCGGGTCAATAGCCAGATACTGACCCGGCACAATCCGCCGACATCCCGACTTACCGAAGGTTTCTTGATGAATTTTATCAAAGGTATTCCTTGAGGGGTTATATTCCAGAATTACGATTCTGCCCGAATCCGAGCCCACCACGATGTAGTCCTTTTGGGCGCCCGTAAGGCGGAACTGAGCCAGAGAGCGAATGGCGCCGAAGACGTCGGTGGAGAGGAGGGTTTCGATTTTGCCAGAGCTTTCGGGGCGTAGGAGCTCGAGGACCTTGCCGCGAGCGACGACGATTTCCGGAGTTTTGGTACCGGAGAAGTTGCCATTTATGGCCGCGAGTATGCCGGTCGGTTGTTGGAGAGTAAGACTGTAGAGGTACATGGCGGTGTTGGGATTAGGGTTTTGAGAGTAGAAGAAAAGCAGGTTAGGGTTTTTAAAGTTGGAGAGGGAAACGAGAGGAAATGATTTTTTTTTTTTTTAATTTTATGTCGGAAATGAGGTTGGTTAGCCAAGAAGATTCGTACTCAAATCAGTTGATTTCCGAATCTGATCAAGTTTGGCTCGATTAGACTTTATTATATTTTTTTAAAAATAAATATCAAATTTATTTATTTATTTATTTATCGTTACAATAGAGATTACATTTAATTTAATCAAGCCAAAGTTTCACGTAAATTGATTACTGAAAGATGTCAATACTAATTTAAAAATGAAAAAAGTAATATTAAAAATCGGAAATAATTTTTATCGGGAATTTTTAAACTATAGATTTTGTAATGAATTTTAAGAGAATCACAACCTATTTTATTATGTCCATCAAGATTTTTAATTTACTAAATTATATATATATTTTTGTTAAAGCTCATGCAATATCAAATTGATATTAAAATATAAAAAAATAATTATATTTATTTAAAATTAGAAAATTTTATGCAATTACATATATCAAATTTTTATATAAATTAATATGATAAAAATATATATTCTCATATATTAATATAAAAATGCATGGCATATAATAATTATAATTACAAAAATTTTTTATGAATGTGTTTGTATATCCAGTAATACTATTATTAAGCCAACTGAATTTGTAAATCACAATGAATCACATAATATATATATATATATATATAATAAAATTGATGAATGAATGTTGATTGGTTTAATTCATAAATCAATGGTGATTTGAATCGTGTTAACAAAGGAGGTTCACTTTAGATGTATGCGGCGTATCTCACTATTCAGATGTCACGCAATCACCAAATACTACACTAACCACCCCCAACCAAACCAAATTGTCCCATTCCCTATTCTTATTCGTTTATAATTAAACAGAATCATATACAGGTAACTAAAATTAGAAGCTTAATCCCATCGGAAAAATGGCTGACAAGTTCCCATTCTCCATAACTTTATTTCTCTTGTTCTTGGCTATTATCAACAGTCAATCATCCTCGGCTAGAAATCTTGCTAAACCAACCCATCACCATTACCACAACCATCACAAAATCACATTCCTTATCAAAGATGTGCTCAATAAATCAAAACCTGCAACTACTAAACTCACTAGTCAGCTGCCATTCCCTAAACCATTAGGCCTTTTTCCTCCCAATGGAGGGATCCCAATACCCGAATCCGGCAACTCAGTTTCGGTCACCGGCGCGTCAACTCAAACACTTGATCTATCCAGCATTGGTCCATTTTTTCCGGCTAGAGCTACGCTTCAGGAATTGGAATTTGGGACACTGATGGTAATCGATGAGGACTTGTTTCGAACGGAAAACTCAGGTTTTGGATCACAAGTATTCGGAAAAGCACAAGGGGTATATGTTGCTAGTTCGGAAGATCGGGTTAGTCATATGATTGCTATGACTGCAAGTTTTGCTAAGGGTGACTACAAGGACGGCCTGAGATTTTTTGGGGTGCATCGGAAGGGTGGAGCTGAGTCTCATATTGCTGTCATTGGTGGAACTGGAAAATATGACGGAGCAAATGGGTATGCTACCGTTAAGGCTGTAGCTGATTCTGGTGGGCAAGAACAGGAAGCCAACAAGTTTTTATTGTTCAATGTTTATCTGAGTTAATAGGACCTTTAATCTTACCCAGTTAGTATATTTTCACAAGAATTAAGATTGTTATTGACAATTGATTGCTCTTTTTTGAAGAGCAACAACATTTTCTATTCTAAAGTTTTGGATTTTATATTTTAGTTCTGAAGAGAAATATGATACATATTATCACCGCAATTTCCCAATGAATTCATTGTTTTCGTGAAAAATTTCCTTACTTATGGAGAATTTGCAGCCACAAGAACTCTGCAATCTGTTAAAATTTCAAAAAAACCAATAAATTTTGAATTGGATGGCAGTCAAATACCTGGCTTTGGACTTTAGTCTCTGGGACAGTTTTAACAAATAATGCTAATAGCTTACTGTGTTTAAGTTTAGTTTACTGTTCTGGGGGATGACCTAAAAGAGCTCTGGTGTGATGAAATGAAGAAGACGTGATCTTCACATCCATTCATGATTCACTGCGAACACTAACAAGTACATGGAATCTATTCGTTATAGCCCCTTGGGCAGTTTTGCCCGTCACCAGGCTTAAAGTTGTTATGAAAAGCTCCATTTGCAGTTTTTAACTTTGAGGAAATCCAGGTACAGTGGTGCAGATTGTGAAAGCAATTGCAAACTGTTGAACTTAAAATGATGATGATGGTTTATAGTAATGCCAATTGTTTTGAAATACTTGATTCTGCAAAAGGTTAGACACTATCTGCAAATAAAGAATATAGTAAAATGATTGGGAATTCTAAGAATATCTGCAATAAGTAGTAGGTTATAGTGATACAGCACGTTAGGTCATTTTATCCCATCTCCTCAATGAATATATACTAGTAACACTATAGAAACAAGTAACATTTGTTTCCACAAATCCTTATTTAACTCTTTGGAAAATTTGACATTTGTTCACTTTCATATGGTATTAAAACTCAGAGTTTGTAAGATGTTAAAGCACGTTGGCGGCCTTGTTCACTAATTACTGCTGACAAGCATTTGATACAAGGTGGGTCCTTTTTCGGGTTGACCAGTAAAGTTTACAACTAGACCACTTAAAAAAGGCTAAGTTTTTCCATATGTCAGTTTCTACTCCCACAACCTTTTTATGCTAATACTATTGTATAGCGCGGTTCGTTTTTCTCAACTAATACACACCTCAGAAATTTGAGCATGCAACAACTCCATGTCATCAACTCCACTTTTTCTCACACTCATCAAACTATATATAGAGAGCACAGAGTTCTCCTTTCTCCATCAACAAATACTCTTTCAGCTTCTGATTCTTTCTCACTCTACTATCTGTTCATAACCCAAATGGCCAAAGCATTCGCATTCACATCAAAAGCAATTAAAGCAACAATCTACCTCTTGTTCCTAGCCATCACTCTCAGATGTGCAAGCTCAGCAAGAATCCTTGATGAGGTGGACCCTCAGACCCCAGTCATTGCTGACTTACCCGAATCATCCAACCCCGCTGCGACGACTGTCGTACCTCCTGCCACCACTTTTCCTAGCGGCCAGTTTCCAGCCACCACCCCGGCTGCCACTCCAGATGATGATTCTGACGTCCCAACGGAGGCTGAAGCTCCTGTCGTGTTAGCCCCACCCGTAGATGATGATGATGCGGCAGCACCTGTTGATGATGTGGCACCGTTACCGGGGCCCACGCCCACATTACCGAGTCCACTTGCGGCAGCTAGTGCCACGTCGGCACAACCGGGCCCAGAGGCTCCACCGATATTGTCATTTTTCATGCACGATGTTCTAGGTGGATCCCACCCAACAGCAAGGGTGGTAACAGGGATCATAGCCAGAACAGAAATCAACGGCATACCATTCTCCAAGGCCAACGACAATTTCTTCCCAGTTATCGGGGGGACCCCACTTCTCACTCCCAACAACCTTAACAACATCGTAAGCCCAAATAACGTCCCCTTCTTAACGGGCCTAAATGGTGCACAAGTCAGCACAGTTTTACAAAACACTGGCACTAGTAACCTTGTCGAAGGCGGCGGCAACCAACCTTTTGTCTCCGCTGGGCAGCTCCCCGGGGGAGCCTCTCTTCAGAAGCTCATGTTCGGCACCGTAACAGTGATAGACGATGAACTCACCGAAGGCCACGAGCTGGGATCAGGCATTATTGGCAAAGCACAAGGGTTTTATTTAGCCAGCTCTTTGGATGGAACTAGCCAAACTCTTGCATTGACTGCTTTATTACATGGAGGTGAACATGAACATGATATTCAGGATACCATTAGCTTCTTTGGGGTTCATCGAACGGCGTCGCATGATTCTCATATTTCAGTGATTGGTGGCACCGGAAAGTATGAGCACGCTAAGGGTTATGCGACCGTTGAGACAATCCATCAGGACGATCAGCACACAACGGACGGTGTGGATACAATTGTAAAGTTCAGTGTTTATCTCACTGATGATGAGTAATGTGTTCACTAATTGTTTTTGTGTGAGAGTTTGAGTGTTTAGATATTCTCATGTTATGTGTCTTGAGAAATGTTGAAGTGTCTGGAATCGACCGAGAAATGTTGTTGTATTAATTAATGGTGTTGTGATTAATAGTCGAAATTTCTTTCTGGGTTATTCTTGTCTTGTTGTTTTATTAAAAAATCTCTTTGCTGAAATTTATTTTCATCTAAAAATTAATTTACTATTAATTATACTACAAAATATAAACTAATTAAATTGGTAAAATAAAAAATGTAATAAAAAATTTAATATATCTTATATATTTTGTCCTTCAGCGATAAACTAATATGAAATACTATAAGAATCTTTCAGCACAGCACATATATAAGATTAAAATTTTGAAGATTTTGTGGCATCCTCTTGTTTTAACTATTTACTTCAATTTTTATTTTCCTATAATAAAATTAAGGATATATCTAACATTGGCTTCCCTTGAGATTTTGAAGTCAGAAGTGCTTGTAAAGTAAAATTAATTAATGATGTAAAATATAAGTGGAGGAGGTGTGGAGCTGTAAAATATTAATTAGCTTCTATAACTATTATTAGTATTTGCTAAATATTTATATATGTAAAAATACAACGGATGTAAAATATATATGGTAAACGATATAGAGCACAAGTAAAGGAAATAAACCCTCGATTTTCACTTTCTTGCAACGAAATTGAACAAAGATAAAGGTAAACAAATGTAAATGAAATTAAAGCTTAAAATGATACAGAGAGTAACAGAGATCGATCGAGCTTGTAAAATAAATCAACTCATCAATCGTTGATATATAGAAATTACTCTATCGATCATATATAACTCAATGTAATGAATGTTTATTCATCTGGCAATAGTAAAATATATAAAATGCAAGACCTTGTACATATATATATATATATATATATTCAACGCCACGTTGAATATTCATCCAAAAGTTTTTATTTTTAGCAAAAAGACGTCAAATATTCAAAATAAAATATTAAAAGAGGAGAGCATCCAGTGAAGTGAACTTAAGTTCATGCTTCAAAATGGAGACCGGAGCCTTGTAGTGTTATGCGTGTAATTTCATCTAGGCACTGCTTCATCTCGGGCGTGAAGTAGTTCTTCCAATCCCCAACAACACCAAGCCCGAAATATACACTGTTGTGTATAGTCAAATGAGAAAGCTTACCATTTTTGTTCGCCTCTAAATTTTTTAGCCTTTCCAAGCTTGATTTCCATACTACTTTATGCACCTCATCTTCATTAACAAATAGCCTTCCAAGAAATGAAGCTAGCATTTTCACCTCACCATTGGGATCTCTTTTTAGATCTTAATACTTCAAAAACAATATCTTGTTTGGCATTTTCAAGCTGTCTGACCAATACTGTTAAACGTGATCAAAATATGGTCCATAGTAGTGAATTCCATTACAGAAGTCATCAAACGCTTTTTCAAAAGTATATGGTACCAGTTCTTGTCTAAATTTGTTAAAGAAATGCCACGATGAAACTAAAGTATCCATAGGATTTCGGGTTATGTAAACGATTTTGCAATCTGAATTTTTAATTGAATCTGGCAGAGAAGTAAAAGGCAAATGGGTATGAAAGATTCTAGGAGATGGCATAGCTAAGAGATCATCAGGATGAATGTTCCCTTGCCCCAAACGAGACTCTAAGGTAAATATACGAGCATGCGGCATATCATCATCATTATCATGAGCACAACCAGATTGCATGATGTTAGCAGTGAGGGCCTATAGTCATGTAGATCCTGTTTTCATAGAAGAGGCCAATATAACATCGTCAGGTCGTGCTTCATATTTTGATTGAAAGTCTAACATACCTTTTATCAGGATGGCATTATACCAAAAGCCTTCCCATTTATAGAGCTCGGTGTTTTCCCAGAAAGTTTGTTTTGGAAGTTGATCAAGCGCGTCTCGATCCAAACACGAATCTGAAGACTTTGTAGCCATGAATGACAACAATTGAATATCAGATTGATGAGTTTTTAATTTGTTAGCTTCCAATTCAGTGCCATCAAAATATATAGAAGTAGTTAGTTGCCAAGTCATTGGTACATTTAAATATATAGATATATTTTAAGTGATGTGATATTTATTAATAAAATAATTTAATGTTTATAATTTATAAAATACCGTATTATATTATTTTCACTGATAAATACTACATTATTTGACCTAAATAAATTTGAAATTACTAATACTTAAAAAGGTAACAGATCTAATATTAATTTTTTAATTATTTATTTTTTCTGATTTAATTTTTTTTTATTACCATTGATAAAGATTAGTTCTAACCTAATTCAACGACAAGATCTAAAGAATTTCAAACAAAAGATATTTTGTGTTATAATACTGTCAGCCATTTCTTACCTTGCAAGCTGTATTATATTGTTAATATCAAATAATTAAAATATTTTTAGTGAATTATTTTGTAATTAATGATATATTTTCAATTTTATTATGGAATTTGTGTGTAAAAAATATGTCGTTACTTGCTACACTTTTATCTCTCCCTCTTTATTTAATATCGATATGATTCACGTGTTCCTTAACCATAATATGGAATTAACTTGATCCATAAGCAACTTGCAGATGATCAAATTTGGTCAAATCAAGTTCTATTAATAGATTTTTCTTTATAATGATGCATCGTGCAATATTTTTTCAAATCCAAATTGAAGAAACTATTTCACGATTAAAGATTTAAAGAGAAACAGACTGCAAATTCCTCATCTCTCCCATGCATGCACACATTACAAACACACACCACTGATTAAGTTTCTCAAGCATATTTAATAAGCAATATAAACAGTGAATTCCAGCAGAGTCTCAACCCCATCAGTTTCATGCTGATTAATTACTGGTATGGTCTTAACAGTGGCGAACCCCTTTGCATTTACATACTTTCCAGTACCGCCCATGATCGCCAGCTGAGACTCCGAGACAGCCGTCCTATGAACCCCGAAAAAGCTCAGACTGTCAACGTAGTGTCCTTCAGCAAACATCGTCGTAAATGCCATAGTCTGGCTAGTTCCGTCGACTGAACTAGCTATGTAAAATCCTTGTGCCTTGCCCAAAAATTGTGACCCTAGCTCATGCCCTTCGGTTAGCTCGTCGTCAATGACGGTCATGGTGCCGAACATTAGCTTTTGCAGCACAGACCCGGATGCGAGTTGGCCGTCGTTGGCAATTGGTAAGTTGATTCCATTGTTGTTGAAATTGTTGCCACTGTTTTGTACCACATTTTGTGTGACGCCACTTAGGCCTGTGAGGAATGGTACGTTGTTGTTGTTTAATAAGACCGATGTTGCCATTACTTGCGGGTACTCCATTGTCTAGAGGAAGGTTTGCACCATTGGGCTTGATAAAAGGGACTTGGCCGCTCAACGCAGGGTTGTTGACTACGCCGGTGATGGCCAGAGCCGAGGGGTTGGAGCCCCCGAGAATGTCATGCATGAAGAAGGTAAGTGTGTGGGCGTCAGGTTTGGCAACAGTGGCAGTAGCTGCCACAGTAGGATTAGGTTGTGTGGATGATGGTGTGTTGGCAGCTGGTGTCGAGACGGGGTTTGATAATGGCTGTGAGGGAGCAGCTGGGTCCGACTGCTCATCGAGAATTCGAGCCGATGAGACAGATAACATGGCACCAAAAGTAAGGAACAATATTAGATGTGTTGTAGCATTTGCGGTGATGGAAATGAGTTTGTGGGTTTCCATACTATTGTTTCTGAGAGAAAATAAATCTTAGTTTGAAAAAATGTTCTTGCGTATTTGGATGATGGATTGGAGGGAAAGGAAGTGATTGTATATATAGATTGAGGTTAATTTTGAATAGGAGTTGATGAGATGGAGTTGGTGATTTGGTGTAGCCTTCGGTTATTTTAGTTAAAAAAGAGTCCTATTGGAGTAGAGAAAGTGGAGAAGGATGAATATTTGGAGCAGGGGCCAGGGGTTTAGTTAGCTCACCTGAACAACCCAAAGTTTACTTATTAATAATTAATACGTGTGAATTATTTATATATAAGACTGTTTGTACAGGGTGTGTCTGTATTAAGGTTCGGTATGAGATTATGATATACATTATATATATATATATATATATATATAGTACATGTCCAATTTGAATATGATACTGCTTAACTTAATGTGTGTGTATATGTGCAATATTAATTTCCTCATAAATCTTTGAAAGAATAATTAATATCGACTTTTTTAAACTTGCAAAACCTAATGATGTAGGACAACCTGACTAGTGTTTTTCTTTAATTTTTATTTTTAATATTTAGCTTCTTTTATTTTTTTTTGATAGGAATTCTTTTTCTTTATTTAAGTAGGTTTAGGTTTTCTTTTTTTGGTAGAAGTTCTTTTTCCTTATTTAAGTAGGTTTAGATTTTCTCTATTATAAATAGAGGGCCCACAGTATTGTTTGGACACCTTTCTTTTAATAAAATTTCATTCAAAAACTTTTGAAACTTTAGTTTCGTTTATTTTTGCATTTTCGCTTCGTCAATTGGTATCAGAGCAGGAATTGCAATGGTGCGCAACAGCGATACGGAAAGCAACCATCCTGCTGACGATGTTCAGGGGTGCAGGAACTAACAGTGGAGGCTATTCGTGCAATAGCTGTAGAAGCTGGGAGGGCAGCCGTTAGTGAATTCACTCAAACCATTCGTCAAGAATTAACAAATTTTGATCGAAGGTTGGAGAGGTTGGAACTAGGCGGCAACAAGATGGTTGAGCATGAGCGTAGAGGGACAGACGGGATCCTGCCCCGTGATCCGACGCCAGTGCCGCAACCACTTGGCATTATTAACGACAAAACTCAGAGGTATGAGGATTCAGATGATGATATAATTGAGCAAGGTTCTGTCAGGACACGTGAAAGTGGAAATTATGGTGATTATAAAGTAAATTTAGATCTTTCTGTGTTTAAAGGGAGTTTGCACATAGAAAACTTTCTTGATTAGTTGGCAGATGTTGAGAATTTTTTTGATTATATGAATATTTCTGATGAAAGGAAAGTAAAATTAGTAGCCATGAAGTTAAAAGGGGGTGCATCCGCTTGGTGGCAGCAGGTTCAGAATAAACGACGGCGTGAAGGAAAAGACATAATTAGGTCTTGGGAGCGCATGAAACAGAAGATGAAGGCTCAGTATTTGCCCTCTAATTATGAGCAGGATTTATTTAAGCAATTAAATAATTACCGACAGGGAAATCGTTCAGTCGACGAGTATGCTGAAGAATTCCATAGGTTATGTTCTAGGAACAACTTGAAGGAGTCAAAATCACAATTGGTTGCCAGATTCATTGGAGAGTTACGAACTGACATACAAGACCAGCTTGACATGTATACAATTTGGGATTTTTCTGAAGCTGTGAGTAAGGTAAGGAAGCTGGAGAGACAATTAAAACGAGTTGTTATTAAACCGCAAGTTGCAACACGACAGTTTTCGACTTCACCAAATCCGGTACCACAAAATAAAGGTATAGCACCAAATATGGGTGGAGGAGAAACTAGGCAAAGGGGTAATTTTGCTAACCCGCGAACTATTCAGCAACAAACTAGTAACCCGTATGTGAAGCCAATGCCAAGCAAATGTTATAGATGTCAACAGCCTGAACATAGTTCTAATGAATGTCTGAAATGGGGGAAAAATAAGGGTGTGACGTATTATGTGGACGCTGCAGTAAAAGGTGAAGAAGGCGAATATGAAGACGGGGAAGAGGTTGATGTGGTTAATGGTGATGAAGGAGAAGCCGTTTCTTTTATTGTGCAGAAGCTATTACTGACATCTAAAACAGAAGAGGAGACACAACGAAATAAGATTTTTCGTACGAAGGGAACAATTAAGAATAAAATGTGCAAGGTGATAATTGACAGCGGTAGTAGTGAAAATATAGTCTCTAAGGCATTAGTAAATGCTTTGGATTTGCCTATGGAAAAACAGGCGTCACCCTACAAAATTGGCTGGATTAAGAAAGGAACTAAAACGCGCGTAACTGAAATATGTAAATTTTCTTTTTCGATTGGAAAGTATTATAAAAGTGATGTGTTGTGTGATGTCGTGGATATGGATGCATGCCATGTGTTGCTCGAAAGGTCATGGCAATATGATGTTGATGCGATATATAGAGGACGTCGAAACATTTATGAGTTTTGGTGGGATGGGAAGAAAATAGTATTGATGCCAATGAGTGAAACTAAAGAAGGGCAGAAGGTTCCTGGAGTAGAGGGGACAAACTTTTTAACTGTAATGGAAGGACATATGAAAGAAAATTGTGAGGGTTGTATGATGGTAGCAAAGGATGAGGAATTAGAACCAATGGTGAAGATTCCAGAGATCGTACAGCCATTATTGTCTGAATTTTCCGATGTAGTTCCAGAGGAGATGCCAAATGGGTTACCACCTATGCGAGATATACAACATAGCATTGATTTTGTGCTTGGAGCCAGTTATCCCAATTTGCCACATTATAGAATGAGTCCTAAGGAGCATGAAATTTTGCAGAAGCAGGTGGATGAGCTACTTAAGAAAGGGGGTTTATTAGGGAGAGCAAAAGTCCTTGTGCAGTTCCCGCGCTTCTAGTCCCTAAAAAGGATGGTAGTTGGTGGATGTGCGTAGATAGCAGAGCAATTAACAGAATAACCATTAGGTATCGATTTCCAATCCCACGGTTACAAGATATGCTAGATCAGCTTAGAGAAGCAAAAGTGTTTTCCAAACTTGACTTGCGTAGTGGTTATCATCAAATTCGCATCAAACCTTCAAATGAGTGGAAGACAGCATTCAAGACTAAAGAGGGATTGTATGAATGGATGGTAATGCCTTTCAGTTTGTCAAATGCACCAAGCACTTTTATGCGGCTTATGAATCAGGTATTGAAACCTTTTGCTTTCAAATTTGTTGTGGTATATTTTGATGATATCTTAATTTATAGTAGTGATGAGGAGAGTCATTTGGTTCATTTGAGGGAGGTGTTCAAAGTACTTAGGAAAAATAAGTTATTTGTCAACTTAAAAAAATGTAATTTTATGCAGCGAAATTTAGTATTTTTGGGGTTTGTAGTTGGGGCTGACGGCATTACAGTTGATGAGTTTAAGGTTAAGGCAATTCGAGAATGGCCTACACCAAAGACTGTCGGGGAAGTAAGGAGTTTTCATGAATTAGCGACATTTTATCGTCGGTTCATTCGTGACTTTAGCACCATCGCAGCACCTATTACTAAGTGTTTGAAGAAGGGAAAGTTTAATTGGAGTGATGAGCAAAATAAGAGTTTTGACATCTTGAAAGAAAAACTTTGTATGGCTCCTGTATTGGCATTAGCTAACTTTGATAAGATATTTTGAGATGGAGTGTGATGCTTTGGGAATAGGTATTGGTGCTGTTCTCAGTCAAGAAGGTAGACCTATTTAGTATTTTAGCGAAAAGTTATGTGACGCTAGACAAAAATGGTCTACGTATGACCAAGAATTTTATGCAGTATTCAGGGCATTAATGCATTGGGAGCATTACTTGATTCAGAGGGAGTTTGTGCTTTATAGTGATCACCAGGCATTGAAGTATATCAATAGTCAACATCATTTAAATAAAATACATGTTAGGTGGGTGTCATTTATGCAGAAATTTACGTTTGTATTGAAGCATAAGTCTGGGCAACAGAATAAGGTAGCTAATGCTTTGAGTAGGCGAGCTACTTTGTTGGTCACTTTGAGTAATGAAATAATTGGATTTGAGGTAGTGAAAGACCAATATACAACTGATAAAGATTTCCACATCATTTGGGATCAGTGTAATCATAATCAGCGAGCAGCAGATTTTCTTATTCATGACGGATATCTGTTTAAAGCCAACCAGTTATACATTCCTCGTTGTTCATTACGAGAGCAGTTAATACGGGAATTACATGGTGGCGGTTTGGCTGGTCATGTGGGGCGAGACAAGACAATCGCTTTGGTGGAAGAGAGGTATTATTGGCCGCAACTTAAATGAGATGTAGGAAGAATTGTGCGGTAGTGCCAAGTGTGCCAAGTTGCTAAGGGACAGGTTCAGAACACTGAATTGTATACGCCATTACCCGTGCCTGAAAATATTTGGGAGGATGTGTCAATGGATTTTGTGCTAGGATTACCGCGTACCCAACGAGGTAATGATTCTGTGTTTGTTGTTGTGGATCGTTTTTCAAAGATGACACATTTTATTGCTTGTAAGAAAACTGGTGATGCAACTTATGTGGCGGGATTATACTTTAAGGAAGTGGTTCGTCTACATGGTATTCCTAAATTTATTACTTCAGATAGGGATGTCAAATTTTTTAGTCATTTTTGACGTACTTTATGGGGGAAATTTGATACGAAGTTGCAGTACAATAGTGCTTTTCACCCTCAAACTGATGGGCAAACAGAGGTGGTTAATCGCACATTAGGAAACATGTTGCATTGTATTTGTGGGGAGAAACCTAGGCAATAGGATGCAGTGTTGCCTCAAGTAGAATTTGCTTATAATAATATGATGAATCGTTCGACTGGGAAAACTCCATTTGAGGTGGTTTATTTGCAGCCACCTCGTCATGTATTGGACCTAGTAACTTTACTAGCGTTACCAGAGATTAATAGGGCTGCAGAAAACATGGCAGAACAGGTACAAAAAATACAAGAGGAGGTTCGTGCTAGATTGGAAGCTGCCAACAAGAAATACAAAAAAGACGCAGATCAACAATGAAGACAGAAGGTATTTCGGGAAGGAGATCTTGTCATGGCTTATTTGCGCAAAAGTCGATTTCCTGGGATTCGTAGTAAATTGCAGAACAGAAAGTATGGGTCATTTTGTATCGCAAAGAAGATTAATGATAATGCCTATGTGTTACAACTGCCGAATGATTGGAATATCTCAAACACTTTTAATGTAGCAGATATATACGAGTATCAAGAAGATGAAGTGTTATACCCAGAGAACTTAAAGACAAGTTCATTTTCAAGTGGCAGGGAGCTAATGTAGGACAACCTGACTAGTGTTTTTCTTTAATTTTTATTTTTAATATTTGACTCTTTTTTTTTTTTTTTGGTAGGAATTCTTTTTCCTTATTTAAGTAGGTTTAGGTTTTCTCTTTTTGGTAGAAGTTTTTTTTCCTTATTTAAGTAGGTTTAGGTTTTCTCTATTATAAATAGAGGGTCTACAGTATTGTTTGGACACCTTTCTTTTAATAAAATTTCATTCAAAAACTTTTGAAACTTTAGTTTCGTTTATTTTTGCGTTTCCGCTTCGTCACCTAAGGACCTAGAAGATTGTCCAGCAAACAAAATTACTTAACCCCACTTTCATTAATTGATTCTTGTGTTGGATTGCAACACAAAGATCGATTCTTTACGTCGAGCTTCTATCAGTATCAGAAGAAAAAGCGAACAAGATTATTAATTTTCACACGCCTACTCAACTCTTGGCGGTAATTTCTTGTGCTACAGAAAGCTAATCATTTTATATTTAATATTTGCATAAAAGAATGCATATAAAAATGAATCTGTATAAAAAGACAGAAGATCGAACATTATTTTCATAATCTGTGTATCCGACTCAGGCATGTTACTCTCCACCCACCACATATCAACGTCTATACACACGCGCACATGCACAGAGAGAGACAGATATTTCATTCTGATACATATGTTGCAGCATATACATCAAATTGCAGTCTTCTTATTGTATATATTCACATACAGAATCTATCATGGGAGACTCTGCTGCTTCTTGTGTGTATATATACCTCGTAAATCGGAGAAGGAAATGAATGAATGTTTTCGTTTCTTTTGTTTTGTAATATGGTTAGCATGATTTCAATTTTCTATTAATTGCTCCTTTATTGTTAATTAATTAATTAATTATTTATTTATTTATAGGTGCAACACTTTATAGAGAAGTACACCGCATGCACGGAAGCACTATGTGAATAAACGCAGTTGTGATGAATATGATAATGTGTTTTAGTTCGCATGTGATCGTGCGTAAAATATTGGTTGTGCAGCGTGGAGTGAGCCAGAGAAAGAAAATAAGAGTTTTTCGACACCTATATATTCTCAATCAAGCAAAGAAGATTGAGTAACGTCTACAGAAGAGACAAATCAATTGCTTCATGGACATCAACCATGTCGGAATCCTCTAAATCTACCTCCAGACAATTGACATTTTTAGATTTGCTCCATCACTTCTTATATTATAGTTAAATTAATTAACGTGTAATTAATTTATTAATTTATCAGCAGTTTATTATTTTTGTAATTTCCTATGTATTTAATTTTGTGCTCCTTTGATGAACATTGATGCCAAATTAACGCTAATAACCAAACAAATTAAATTTTTATTACAAGGAAATTAATAAATTTCCTCCCTATTTGCTCAATCTTTTAATTAATTATTTAAATCTTATACGAACACACTAGTTTCAACTATTCTTACCAGCAATCGCAGTTTGGTGAGTTTAATTTGTTTAATTAAGATTATGGCATGCAATTAATTAATGTTATTAAGAGGAATAATATTTATGATGTTAGACACAAAACGAACCGATTGCAAACCACAGATTGATCAAGTTCATTGTTTTCTCTGCATCTTCTCCAACTACGGCTTCTGTTTAGCCATTCTATTACTATAATTTGATTTTTGCTTTTGTTTTTTCTGTTAATTCGCTTGTTAGTCTGCATCAATTATTATTCCTTTCCTTATATCAATTTTTTAGATAAGAAGTTGTAGTGCATGGGAATCCATTAGTGTGAGATTTTGGGAATGTTATTGCTACCAACCAAATGTGCTGCAGTAATGATGGGTGATTTTTTGACTTTTTTGTGTTAATTAAGCCTGTGTTTGGTCCTATATATATATATATATATATATACACATTTGGTAAATACCAATTTTTTCAATATAAACTAATCATCTTCATCTCAAATATTATAATTCTGTCTATCATAGCAAATGTACCTCATCCCAGACAAAACTTAAATCAAACTTACATTTCTGACAATAATTTTGATGTGAACGAGATTAAAAATTCATCGCCGCTCCAAAAAATTAATTATACCAGTTGAATCGATAGAATTGCACAGTACAGAGATGCTTTTGAATCGAGTAATTCAATATCCGCCTGCATGCACGAATTAAAAGTAGGTTTGAAAAATATCAGAAAGATGGAAAGTTTTCTCAGCAAGAGGAGTAAAATTTATAATATTCTCTGTTTCAAAGCACAAATTTAAGTTAGAAGGCATGGCATTAATTATTATAGTAGAAGTCAAAATAGTCTTACCTTGAGTTGAAATGAAAGCAACGGCGTACTATGGTCAGTACTAGCACATATTTTGAAATTTCTTTGCAGAAATTATGCAATTGCGCGTGAAAATACAACAATGTTTCAGTCTACATCGTAGCATTAACGCCTTTTGAATTTAAGACCAACTGGTTCATTCTACAGTCACCTTTTTGATATAAGAAGGCTAACGATACTGTTTTTAAGAAATGAGTTCAATGATTTGCTGCCACTCAGTTTCTCTTTTCTGCATCATAGCATTGCATGTCACAGCTTTTGTCACTTCCTTCACTGTAATCAACAGAAAACTTGCCGAAAAGGAGACAGATTCTGTTGCCTTGCTGGCCATCAAATCAAAGATTATTCATGACCCTCAAGGGATCCTCAACTCCTGGAATGATTCTCGCCATTTCTGCGAGTGGGACGGCATTATATGCGGCCGCAGGCACAGAAGAGTCACCGTTCTCGACCTCAATTCGAGAGGCTTGTTCGGTTCCTTGTCTCCTTACATTGGCAACCTCAGCTTTCTGAGGGTCATCCTACTCTTTAACAACAGTATCCAAGGCGGAATCCCTTCCGAAATTGGCCGTCTCTTCGGGCTACAAGATTTAGGGCTTGGCAATAACTCCCTGGTTGGTGAAATTCCGGGAAATCTGTCCCAATGCTCCGGGCTTATCCGCTTGTCGTTATTTGGCAACAAGTAGTTGGGAAAATTCCGCCAGGAGTTGCCTCTTTGCACAATCTTCTGACATTGAATTTACAATTCAACCATTTAACAGGGAGAATCGCGGATTTTCTTGGGAATCTTTCCTTCCTGGAAATTGTATCCCTAAGCGACAATCCTTTCGGAGGAAATATTCCGGATTCATTTGGTCGATTGAAAAAGTTGAAAGCTCTTGGACTTGGCGGAAACAATCTGTCAGGTACAGTTCCTCCTTCGCTTTACAATCTTTCCTTGCTTGATATTTTAATTTTATCCGACAATCAACTTCATGGAAATCTTCCATTAAACTTTGGTCTTACTCTTCCCAATCTAAATTATTTCCACCTTTCCATTAACTTCTTTGGCGGATCCATTCCGAAATCTTTATCCAATACCTCAAAACTCGAGTTTTTTGAAATATATGGTAACAATTTTTCTGGGAAAGTCTCTGTTGATTTTTGAGGCATGAAACATCTAGCAAACCTGAATCTGGGTTATAATAATTTAGGAAGTGGGGAAGTTGATGAGATGAGTTTTATGAAGTCTTTAGCCAACTGCAGCAACTTGTGGTCCTTGAATTTAGCTGGAAACAATCCTGATTCAATAGCTAATCTCTCTATTTAGCTACGACGTTTAGCTCTTACAGAGAATCAATTCTTCGGAAACATCCCTTCTGGGATCGGTAATCTAGTTAACATATATTTACTAGGAATGGAGAACAACCAATTTACAGGGAAAATTCCTGAAGAAATGGGTAAGATTCAGAACTTACAATGGTTTTCCATTGATCACAATCAACTCTCAGGGGAAATTCCTTCGGCCCTGGGAAACCTGTCATCACTAAATGAGCTTCGCTTGCACAATAACAACTTATCAGGTATCATTCCATCTAGTCTAGGAAATCTGAAACAGTTGGCAATTTTGTATCTCTTCCAAAATAATCTGAGTGGAGCCTTACCTGAAGAAAATTTCAATATAATTCATCTCTCTGTTTCACTAATTCTAGCAAAAAATCATTTGGTCGGGCCAATACCTCCAAATGTAGGTAATCTGAAAGATCTATCGATATTTGATGTGCCTGACAATGTTTTGTCTGGTGAAATTCCCAGTCAACTTGGTTTTTGTTCTAATCTTCAATACCTTTTTCTGGAGGGCAACCACTTCAATGGATCCATTCCTTCATCACTGAGTTCTTTGAGAGGCATTCAGGACATTCATCTTTCTCGGAACAATTTATCTGGCCAAATTCCAGAATTCCTGGGGACACTTTCCTTGGAAAATCTGAACTTGTCATTCAATGATTTTGAAGGCCAGGTACCAATGAAAGGAATTTTTGCCAATGTAAGTGCAATATCAGTTGCTGGAAATAGTGACAGATTTTGTGGGGGCATAGCTGAACTGCAATTGCCCAAATGCAACGATGATTCAAAGAAAAAAAAGGTATCTCGAGTATTTAAAATACTAATCTCAACTGCAAGTGCTTTTACAGGGTTAGTCATGGCGTCGCTTTTCGTTTTCTGTTGGCTCAAGAAGAGAAGAGGAAAACAACTTTCTGAACCCATCTGGAGAAAGGAGCTTTTCAAAGTGTCATATGAAAGGCTACTTAAAGCAACTGATGGGTTTTCTCCTAGACAATTGATTGGTGTGGGAAGTTTTGGCTCTGTGTATAAGGGAATCCTTGATGATCAAGAAGAAACAACTGTTGTTGCAGTCAAAGTACTAAAACTCCAACGCCAAGGAGCTTCCAAGAGTTTCGCAGCTGAATGTAAAGCACTGAGAAATGTCCGTCACCGGAATCTTGTCAGGGTCATAACATCTTGCTCAAGTATTGATTATCAAGGAAACGACTTCAAGGCTCTAGTGTACGAGTACATGCCAAATGGGAGTCTTGAAAAATGGTTGAATCCGGCTCCAGAACCGGAAGAAGAATGTCTTCAAGTTCAGAATCTTACCCTTCTTCAAAGAATAAGCATTGCAATTGATGTGGCATCTGCAATAGATTATCTTCATCACCACTGCCAAGAACCAATCTTTCATTGCGATCTAAAGCCAAGCAATGTACTTCTCGATAGTGACATGACCGCTCACATTGCCGATTTTGGGCTAGCAAGGTTTCGACCAGAGTCCTCAAATCGAAATCAAAGCAGCAGCTCTGTTGGTGTAAGAGGAACAATTGGGTATGCAGCACCAGGTGAGCACAAGATCTCTAAGTCTTAACTGGTTCTTGAACATGAAACTCTTTTTCATGTAAATGTTTTCATCAAAAACAGAGTATGGTCTTGGAAGTGAAGTGTCAACAAATGAAGATGTCTACAGTTACGGGATAGTATTGCTACAAATGGTGACAAGAAGAAAACCCACGGACTTAATATTTGAAGGAGACCTTAATCTTCACAACTTTGCTAGAATGGCCTTGCGGATCGAGTGATTGACATTGTCGATCCCACGCTTCCAAATGATGACCACGAAGAGGTAGCTGCTACTGACGATAGACGAATGGAATGTCTCATTTCAATGGTAAGAATTGGAGTGGTTTGTTCGATGGAGTCGCCTCAAGACCGAATGAAGATAGCCAATGTCCTCCATGAACTGCAATCAGTCAAGAGCACCCTTTCTTCGACGTAGAACTGCGATACGACATCCTTTCTTGAACTTAAAACTGTGTTACGACTGGGAAAGAGAAAGATTCTCATTCTGCTACTTCTGTTCATGCTTATAATTAATTTTTCGGTTGTTTTGAAGTTTATGGTTTTTATTTTACTGATCACTTGTGTCCAGTATGACTAGGCCCATTTAATCTCAACTATAAATGGATGAGGAACATTCGAGGTTTAGCTTGCGAAACAAAATTCGCTAAATAGGGATATCATGTGAAAATAGATGACTAATAATGAATATCATGTAAAAACAGAGTAATTTACATATCCAAGACACTTGTCTTTACTTTTCTTCTTTTTATTAATTTTTTTTTTTAAACTTTTGTTGAATGTAAAAACATGAGTGTGGATACAATAATTCCAAGCCTCAACGGATAAAAATTTTCCGCTATACAATCTCTCTCTAGATAACACATAAATGTGACTGCAAAAAAAGAAAAATCCTATCTAGATAATACATAAATGTGAATGCAAAAAAAAAAAAAAAATCCTATCTCTCATGCTATCTTGTGGTTCAGATCCTGTATATGATTTTGAAAGCCTAACAAAAATGTAATGCATCCCTGCAAAAACGCTTGTGATACTAATGACTCAAAATATGCATATATTCTAAAAAACAGCCAAAGATTAAAAATGCTATCAATCAAAATCTCTCCATGCTAACGACTTCTTCAGCTAGCTGATCAATGAATGAATTCTCCATTTCTCTAGCAATTACCTCAATATCATCTTCCAAGTCTAACCACCCATCATCCTTTCCGAGCACTTTCACTGATGAATCCCTGTTTGCTTGCTTCACCTGATGACCAAGCAATGTCCACAGCTCTTCTTGAATCATGTCAAAATTCTTCCCAAAGCAAAGCCTCGAGGATAGAGGTTTTTTCCCATGAGTCCCAACGCTTGGCTTGATAATCTCCATCAGCTTTGAATTTATGCAATCAAACAGAAGTCTCCTTTCTGACCTCTTCCAGGACATCTGCTCACCGTACTTCTTCTCTAGCATCTCAAACACTGTTGGGCTTATTGGGAATTCAGGAGAATGCCACATCTCATAGCCCATGTCCAAGTTCCTACCATGAAAACCTGCTTCAGTAAAAACATCAACCAGGTAGGAGAAATCCCTGCTCTCTTCAACACTGTATACTCTCATTAGCTCTTCATTTTCTCCAGAATGGCTAACAGAATCTCCCTCAGAATCATCATCACTTGACACAATCATTCCAGCTCCCTCAGAGTATGCTTCCGAGGACTCTGATTTCAGAAGTTCAAGTTGCAGCTGCAAACCTGGAACAGAACAAAGGAGGAAGTTAAGAAACTTTAAAAAGTTAAAAGAGGTTAAACTATAAAATGAGTATAGAAAACAAAGCAGCTGATATCATTACCATGCAAATTAGAACCCACACTCTGACAGCATAGAGAGCTAGATGAAATCTCTTTCTCGAATGGTGGTTCGAGCACTGAATTTGGACTAGGCTGATAAACCTCCTCCAAGTTCGCAAGACATTCAGGATCTGTGCAAGAGCCAAATGAAGAATCTTCTTTAAACATTCTAATCAACATATCCTGCAGTGGGACAAAATTGATGAGCAAGAAACATTCTTTTGTGTAATGTGAAAAACACGGGAAAAAACAATTTTTCTGTTTTCTTGCAAATCTGGCAAAAGAGATGCAATAGAAATTTGTGCTATGCACAGCTGTAAAGCCTAAAATGAACATGAAAGAGATGCAATATGAACATGATGGTAGATATAAGATAAGTCAAAATCAACAAGTCAACATAAGTGCTCTTGTGCACCTTGAGCATGACTTCTTTACCAACTTAATGAAACTTAAGATAAAACTCGGTGCAAATTTGAGGCTTGAGATTTATCCACTACCAGATAAAGTGAACAAAGCAGAAATAGTATCACAAATTTTCATGTATGAGCAATGTGTATATATCCTCACACATTCCAGACATATATTAACTGCAATATGTTTCCATGTATGACAGTGTTAACTCAGATTCTACGGACTTCTCAGCAACATGTGCAGCCATGCAGGGGCTATCGAATAATTATAGAAGCTAATTCAGAACCATATTTCGAAATTATGCTAGGATGCAAACCATATAAGAGTGTCCAAAGATTATATCAAATAAAATTTCAAACCTGCTGAGTAGGAGCATCTGGAACTTGAGGAGAAAAATAGCCATCCTCCACCAACAGCATGCAGTCTGTCATTTTCATATGCTGCCCCTTGTGATTTTCTGAAGACTGACCCCCATCCACAGTTTGTGCATCAGTTACCATGTTAACAACCATACTAGGAGAGGCAACACAATTTACTGATGACTTTGTAACCACAGAACTCTGTTCAGAGAGATTTTTTTCCTCGAGCCTCTTCTTCTGCAGCTCCTGAACAGTGCATCTTTCTTCTGAATCAGGGTAGGAATTTGATGAATTTAAAACCATTGGTATTTGTTCACATGTATCCTTCTCCTCAAGTTTCCTCTTTAGGTCAACCTGAAGCAAGCGATCATCTTGTGCTGGGTGACCATTTCTTGACTCCAAACAAGGAAAATACTGAGACTCCATACCATCTTTCACATTATGCTCTTGCTTCCTGAATTTGTACTGTAACCATTTTTCTGGTAGCCTCGTAACTGGGTTGCAGCAAAGACCAGTCTGACTGCTATAGTCATGCCCATTAAGTCTGAAATCAGAATTATGAGCACTTGATTCTTGATCAGGCGTGGCAAGCATTTCACGCATAGTCCTGTTCCTACTAGCCACTTCAACTTCTTGAAACTTTTTGGTTGTTTTCCATCTTTCTAAGATCTCCTTCCTCACTTCCCTAGCCGCATATGCTCCATCTGAATGGGCAAATGATGGCTGCTGATGGTTCTTCTCATCGCAGGAATTAGGAGGTGAAGATGTCTTGAGCTCAGAATCTTCTGCAAAAGAATGATTGTCTCTGCTAACTGATTTTGATGCCTTTGTAAACAGGTTGTTTTTCCCCTGCCCTGTTTGTCTGGAAATTCGAAACCTCCATCTAACAGGTTCCACATTTTTGGTCATGTCCTTCCTTTCTTCATTTTCAACACATGAATTCCCTTTTTCAGGAGTACAAAAATCTGGATGCTTGTTGATTAAATGAGAATCCCTGCAGGAACTAGATGAAGAAAAACATTTTGTGGCATTCTCTTTCTTTCCGAGTTTTGGTTTCAAAAGGACAATCTCTGTAGTAAGATTGACTGATTCCTGTTGCAATCTTAAAAGCTTGTATCCATTACCAAGAACATGATCTCTGTGGGGATCTGTTAAGAGACCAGTTTCAAGTTTCCAAAGCAGTTTCACACTTTCTTGATCACTTTCCCTCCTGGATATGTTGCATATGTCAGTCTTCCCAGTATCAGAACCATTTGATGACTTCAAGACTGTCAAGCAGTCTGACTGCAAATGGTGATGGATGCCTTGCAGATCACAGTGATGCTTGAGGATGAACGATTCTGGTTCCTGAAGATATTTCATGAAAAGGTCCATTTTAGAATCCACAACTGCCTGTGCATCATGAACATCCTCTGTTGCGGACAAACTCAACTTAGATTTCCCCTTTTTAACTCCCAGATTACAATCCTCCTCTCGCTTCAGTTTTCCATGTACTTCAAATGCACCCCTAAATTCTTCCTGCTCTTCAGCGCTCAACCTAAACGAGTGGCGTTCATGGGGTGAACGCTTCCCTCTTACACCTATTGAAGCAACTCTCCTCAGATAATTCTCAGATAGCACTTTTTGTTTTTTATGGACAGGCTGATGAGGTGACAGCTCATCAAGACCCATTAATCTTGCAATAACACTGGGAGTAAATTGTCTTGATTCCATCTTTGTTGACATTTATTGAGCTATTCTAGATAAACACTCCCTGAATTCAAGCACTTTCTAGAAAATGCAAGACTGCACCTGCACCAAATCAGATAAAGCTACATAAAGAAAGTAAAACCAACTTGCTTTATAACCAAGTAAATGTTCTTAAACATTTGTTTCCCTTTCCATTTTGGCTTTTCAGTACACAAGAAAAATACAACAGTTAATCGAATCATCAACCCCAGAAGAGCTGCTTACCAAATCTTCTTTTGTTGTACTGGCAATTTGATGACTAAAGTCAGATGCCAAATCCGGAGCATTTCTAAGTTTCTGAACCTCCCTGTGTCCTGTAAAAGGTACCATTATAATCCAATGAATATGCAAACAGATGCAGATATAATGGAAAATAAGAATTAAATTTAGTAAAAAGACAAAAACTAAAATAAAAGCAATTTAAAAATGAAAAGAAAATACTCCTAGCTAATAATCTTCACTACGCAGCATTGATCACTGGATTCAGAACAGAACAGAACAGGAGCAAAAAGAGAATGCAAACAAAAAGAAATAATTGATTACCAATAAAGCCTTCTATCACGACAATCATAGCCTAAAGTAGAAAATTCTCTATAATCTCTAAGAGAAATTCAAGAAAATAAATGAAAATAAAAAGAACAGAGAGCAACAAGAGGTCAGAGAGGTAAGCATCCCAAAGGCTAGAAGCAAATCTCTGGAAACGCCTATTAAGACAACATAATAAAGTTTAGCTGCAATCAACATCCACGCAGAAACAAAATCATGAAAACAACTTATTTTAGTGAGCAATTATTACAATAACAGCTTAGAAATAAGTGTAAAGTGAATCAGTAAAAGGAACGTACAGCATAATCATAGAAAGAGAACAATAGACTGCCACATAATATCAGACAAAAATAATAACCCACAATAATTCGAAGACAATGATTTGCATGCGCCACTACAACAAACATCACCATTAGATTCCACTACAAACAATTAAAAATAATAATAATAAAACCTACTTTGATAAAAACTCGAGCAATAATCAAAACCAACAAAATTATCAAACTCTTAATAAACAAACCCAGAAATTAATCAAGGAAGACTGACAGATAAACTTACTTTCTCTATGAGATCTTTGCTTTCACTGAGCATCCATGAAGCGATTTCTTCGTAACGTGCAACAAAATCTCTTTGTTGATCATAATTATCAACAATCAGGTAATAATAAATTATCTTTAACGTACGTATATAATATAATTTTTTGTTGTTTTTGCTTATAAATCAAGGAATAGAAGACACGCCGACGAAATTTGTATTCGCAAACTAATAATAAGTCAAGTAGACGCAATCTCTCCGTCTACAGGAGTTGATATTAAGTTTTTTTTTTAATCCAATTTTGACACGCAAAAACAAAAATGGTCGGCAACCCATAAAAAGAGATTAATCTGGGTTTGATTTCTTCCCCTTTTTTTTTTATTCTTTTAATGAACCAAATAAAGGAAACTAAAAAAAACTGTAAGAGGGCTAATAAAAGAAAAAGAGAAACAATAATGATACTATGATTGATGAAGAAAATGAAGGGAAGAACCCTGCCCTGGTTTGTAGATCGCAGATGCTTTCTTTCTTTTATTATTATTATTATCGTTATTTTATTATTTGCTGTCGTTTCGAGGATTTACGCGCGAATCATCGTCGTGTTTCGCGTAGTTGGCGCCACTAAAATACCGGTTTTTTTATTGAGGAGAATTGATATTTCCACTAAGGTTTTTGCTTCGCGCAGTCTGGTTCTGGAGTGATTATAACGGAAGGAAATATTGGATGTAGTGAGATGGTTGGTGGAAATAGAGGATTGCTTTTTTAAAAGAGAAAACTTTAATGATTAAAGATTTGCATGATTGTCTAGGGTGGATAAAACAGGGTCACGTGACTTGCATGTGGATTAGGTTTTGACCTAAACGGGGAAATTTCGTAATGTTAAAATAAGTGGGTCCCCCTCTCTATCTCCAGCATACTTGGAACTAGAGTTGGGTTGGGTCATTGTGTGACTTAATGAGCCAAGCCCAATTGAGAGAGTCTTCAACGTGAAAAAAAGCCCATGTAATTTGGGTCGGTAGCCCCAATTCAGACTTGAGACTTTATTAAGACATAAAATTCTAACCAAAAACAAAAAGATAATATCGTTTCCAAACTCTGGGCAACAGTATTTCCTGTAGTTAATTAAATCTTAATTTCTAAATTGATTTGTTCATTTCTCTTATTCCTTTATTTATTAATCCACGTTTCTCTTTTTATTGTTTGGAATAATGTTTATAATTTTAAAATCACAACAAAATATAACAACACAGAAAATTATTTTACATTAACGCGAAATGATTTCATGTCATTAAAAATTTGGAGCCAAGGTACCTGTAAAACAACAATAGCTGAAATTTTGATTTGTTTTATTTTTCTTCTGGATATATACAAAGCATGAAAAGGAGACAATAAAAAGAGGTGCGAGATGTGAGATGCCTACTCCTATGTATAAAGTTGTTTAAGTTAGTGGGAATGGGACATTGATTGCTTCATAAACCCCACTTGCTTTTTCAAATTGTAATTGTGGTAGAGGAGAGGGTTCACTGTGAATGAAATTTCAAAAGATAAAATGATATGAACACCTATTATTCTTTCCAAGTAGTGACAATGAGATCAATCCAATTTTCAATATGGACCATTTTATATAAATTTGGGTGGGTAGTCACTACATTTTTATTTATTACTTTGAATAATAACTTCTAAAACATTATTAATAATTAATTATATAATAAATTTATATTCGGACTCGCACATATTCATATTGATGTTACGAAACACTGAATTGATGGTCACCACATTTCTTGTGAAATGTGTTAAACTTTTTGAGTAAAAACGTGGAATTCGTGTAGCCAAATGAAAAGTTCATGTTATGAAACACTGATTTTTTTTTTTTTTTTTTTGGTGGTTAAAAGAATAAGGAATCATAGTGTAGGAATAGGATGCACATGGTTTGGATTTAGACCATGTTCACTTTGATTATCAAATCTTTACTCCCATTTTTTATTTTTCTTTTTTCTGCCCAATCAATTTTTACTGTGGCCATCAGAATGTGTATTTATTGACATGCTAAGCTGAATAATAATATAATAGGAAAAAGAAACAACTACACCAATAAAATTATTAGCCAACAATATTATATATTTCAAATTTTAAGTTTTTCTTTTAATTATCCTAAACGATTTACAAAATGGATTGGACAGAAAAGGTAAATTGGAGAGAATAATAATTTTTAACTTTCACCCCAACAGAAAATCCAAAAATACTAATTAATTAATATTTTACAATGAAGCAGTTAAGCAGGCTGCCTTTATAAAGAATAACTGCTGCCGTCGGTCATATTTTTGTTGTACACTATTATTGTTTTCTTGGGTGTCTGGAACTCACTACCACTTACCAAATGGTTATGGAGATTTGTGTCAAAGCTGCTGTCGGCGCTCCTGACGTTCTTGGAGACTGTAGGTTCTAATTTTTGTGCTTATCTTGCATTAAATCTCAGTTTTCATTTGAGAGACTTTGTTGATCTGTGTTATTTTCTGTTCTTTAGGCCCATTCTCCCATAGAGTTATGCTTACTTTGGAGGAAAAGAAAGTCGAATACAAGACGATCCTCATCAATCTGAGTGACAAACCCCAATGGTATCATCAGACTCTGTGATATAAAAATTATAAAAGTCCCACTGATTATACGTATTAGAACTCTTAATTCTTGTGCTAAGATGGATAAAAATTAAATATTTTCCAAAGTTTGTTTATTTTTGTACCAATTTGGATGGATTCTATCCCTGTGTGAGTGACTTGCGGAAAGAAAGATGGGTTTTTGTCTGCTGCGATGGGTTTTTGCTGAATGTTTAAGCAAATGGGTGGTTTTGATTTCTGGGTAGGGGTTGATCTTTTCTTTTCTTTTCTTTTCTTTCTGTAGGTTTTTGGAGATAAGCCCAGAAGGGAAGGTGCCAGTGGTGAAATTTGATGACAAGTGGTTGGCTGATTCTGATGTGATTGTTGGAATTATTGAGGAGAAATATCCTGAGCCTGCACTTACCACCCCTCCTGATTTTGCCTCCGTGTAATGCCCTCAACTATTTCTCAATCTTTTCATTTGGTTTGGTTATTGTCTCTCTGTTTGTAAAAAGCTCAGCTTTGCGGTTTTTTTTTCTCTTTTCGTAAAGTTGTGATTTTTTTTTTTTTGTTTTTTAAGCAAAAGACGGTTTATTTTACCTATTGGCGTGATTTGATCGTTCTCCAATTGTTTTCTAATCAGTTAAAGGGTAATTTTGTTAGTATTTTCTTGTTTCTGTTTGTCTCCAAGGAAATCGGCCTCTTGAAAGGTTTTTGGATCAGTAGATATCTGTTAGTCACTTTGTATTGACTAACAATTTACTTTTGATCTTGTAGAAAACTTCTATTGCTTCTCCAGTTAGTCAAAAGCTGGAAATTTTTCTTCATTCATATTTGCTTCTTTTTTTCGTTGAAATTTTCTGGGGGAAAATCTTTTATGCCAAAATGAAAATATCAAAATCTTTCCTTTTCCTCATTGACTGCTTGCTTATCAGTGAATTAATTTGATATTCTGGGGGAAAGTGATGTTTTTTGGTGAATTTTTTAAACTGATTTGCTGCTCCTTGCACACAATATATTATATCTTAGGGGATCAAAGATATTCCCATCTTTTGTCAAATTCTTGAAGAGCAAGGATCCAAATGATGGAACAGAGCAGGCATTGCTAGAGGAATTGAAGGCATTAGATGAGCACCTTAAGACTCATGTATGGACAACTTGAAACAGACCAAATCCCTTTGAGATAGATGATTTTCTTACTATTTTGTGCCATAAATTAACATTAATTTGTATGAGATGGAATCAGGGGGGTCCATTCATTGCTGGGGAGAAGGTCACTGCTGTTGATTTTAGCTTGGCACCGAAGCTGTACCACCTTCAGGTAGCTCTTGAGCATTTCAAGAAATGGACTGTACCTGAGAACTTGACTCATGTCCACGAGTACTTGAAGGTATGAAGTTGCTTTGCTTTTCACTTGTGCCGTCTTTTCTTTTTTTTTCTTTTTCGTGTGATTAATGTTTAACGGTTTAAATGGTGGAGCCTGTATTCCATGTGTTTCCTGTGAACATGAGGATTGTTCTTTTCTAACAAATTTTAGTTGTACAATGGAATTAAAAGGTTCCTTTCTATCATTGGTATGCTTAGTCTCTGTTGTTGATGCATTCATTTTGAAGGGCTGTGGTTCCTTTTCATGAAATAGACATGCTCACGTTGTGCTTAGCCTGAGATATGATGGATTATATAGTTTTATCAATTGACCATGTTCCTGATTCAAAGAGTGTTAGTTTAGGTAAAGGGACTATTTTCAGAAAGCAAAGCACCTCCTTTATATATAGGTTTTAAAGATAACAAGATAAACCAAACCGATCTGCAGCCTGATGTGACCAAGGTCTGAACCCCACACCTCTTCTTCTATACATGGTTGTGCTCTGAAACAAAGATGCATTAGAATACCATTATGGGCTTTTGTGACTCAAAATAAAAGGCGTGTATTATGTGGGGACACTTTGTGCATGTGCATGTGCATTGGTTTTTTCGGCAGTGGCCCAATCTGTGACCTTTTGCATCATGAAGTTTCTGCATGTGCAAGGGATTGCTGCTTAAACTCATTGCATATATTCTCCTGTGGGAATTGCTTCTTTACTCATAGCATTTCACCCTGTCTAAGGCACCATGTGACTAATTTCCCAAATTGTAGAAACCATGTTGCTGGAAACATTAATAGACTAATCATTTGTCACATATCCTGTGTAATGTATTTTTTCTCCTAGAATAACAAGTATCCAGTCCTTGATAACGAGTCTATTTGGTTCAGTGAATTCTGTAGATGGATACATGCACACACATCAAAAGCAACATGTGGTTGTCATTTGATTAATGGTCTAACATATATTTTATTTTATGATCTGATCTTGCAGAAGCTTTTCGGCCTGGAATCTTTCGAGAAGACCAAGCCTGAAAAGCAGTATGTGATTGCAGGATGGGAGCCGAAGGTCAATGCATGAACTAGTCCTAAACTATAAGGTGTTTGAACTCTGGTTATGAATTGTGGGTTTGTGAGAATTTGCATAATCAGAATGGATAATCGTTGTTTTCTGAATAAATGTAGTATCATTCCATCAGTATAATATCAATCAATATCTATGGTATTTGCTACGGAAGTTCTGATGATTGAAATTTCTTTATGCCCTGCCGCCCTTTGTAAATCTTTATTTTTAAAAGCACAGCAGCACAGCCTAGTGAATGGACTCACTCCCTCTCGCCACGAATTAAAAACTACAGCATCGAGATTCTAAACAAGACCTCTATATTTAACTTTCTGGTGGTTGGTGTTTTTGTCAAGACGAGAAAAATAATGTATATATTTTTCATGCCACATTTTTCACAAGACGAAAACCGACAGAAAATAAACAAATTGCGAAAGATAAAAAGTCTGGCATCCGTCGTTATCCTATGAAAATTTTGAATTATTAATACCCTACACCTGCTATTGCAATATCTAAATTCCGCTTGAATTGCATGAGATCTTTCTAATGCTGCAACTAAATTCTCTTCTGTGTTGTTCACCCATAGGATTATTAAAGCCAAATTACCAAACTTTCCGATGAAACATTAATTGTGTGGAAAATTTTCAAAGTTTACTCTGATTTACAGCAAGAGTTAAAAACTGTTAAGATCTCCCAAGAAACTTTCATGGTTCTGAAGAATTTTTCTGAGTGTTTAACAAAAGATGCGCTAGAAAAAGACACAAACACTGTCGTTAAGAAAACTGGTTGGCTTGTTACAATTCCTTTCTAGAATGCATTTCATTTAAATTTCCAAATTTCCAGTTCTCCGGCCATTTCTTTTATTGAAGTTTTTCTTTAAATTCAGGAGTTTCTCATCAAATTTTCTAAGTTACATTTTTCAAATTTTCTATTGTTAATATATATAAATTTTTTTGCTACATTTTAATCTCTAGCTACCCTTAATTATAATAGAACAACCGTAGCTTTCTATGTTGGCAATGTGAAACACACAATATACATGATCATGGAAACTAGTAAAAATTGAAAGCATAGGCAGAACCACAAACACCAACTTCAATTACTAAACAAAAGTAGATGATTGCGACGATTTTGCAGAGAAATTTGTTTTGACATTTACATTCACATGCATGATGCATGACACGCAATACGCTAGCTACCTATATAGCCTTCTCTTCATTACAATACAAAGCCAAATCAATATTTCCCAGGTGTCATCATTTCCAAGACATAATAAAAATAAAAAAGACAACTGAATCTTGTCCTCTTCGATCCAATAGAATATTAATATATATATATATACATACAAACATGGAGCAAGCGGCAGCTTCACATGAACACAACTGTAACTCCAATCATATTTCACCACATCACAGTATTAATTGTTTTGCTAATCGAATTACAAGATGACCGCCCAGCTGATTTCGATTTGATAAGTGAGTTAACATGATTCCATGCTCTTCCGTATAATTAATAAGCTCGAGGATTGAGGAGAAAAGGGACCACTGGTATACAGAGAGTAGTAGAGAGAGTTACATCATTTAGTTTTACTATTTATTTCGAGTCTTCGGCTGCATTTGTGAAGCATGCATATTGAGGACGAAGACAAGAGATATCGTTTTCTGAATATATAACATGTATTTAGTCACATATGCGTTATATTAGTCGTCGTCGTTATCGTCGTTTTGAGATTTGGAGGAATCCGAGATCATCTTCTGGATCATTTGACTCGTTTCTTCCTCGGACATTCGATCTTCTTGGCTTTGCGATTGAGCGTAGGCCTCGAAAAATTCCTTGTTTTCTTTCTCCAGTTCATTCCAAACTGCACATATAGTTAAGTGGTCACCAATTTCAATTCATATAATATCCACTCAAAAACCATTCTAAATGTTCTCCATCTTTACATACGTTAAGAAATTCAACTTTGTGTTTCTGTGGACGATCACGCACAGGAGGACAATCATGCTGCTGATAATTTTTTTTTTTTGGTTTAATATACATATATTTATATAGGCGATAGATTTTATCAATCACTTTCCTAAGAATTTCTCTTGCAGAATCCGGAGGCTTAAGTTTACGAATTTCAGAAATTCTGAGGGATCATTGACGAAATATGTAAACTGTACATCCATCAGTACATCAATTTGGATCATATGCGTCAGAGAGATTGTTCTTATTATATATTTATACATATAGAACCTGTAAGTAAAAACCTTGAAAATTAATTATGATAATAAACAAGGGCAAGAACTGATCAATCTTCTCTCGTAACTTGGTTTCAAGACGAGATGAGTTTTTTGAACTTGGTCAGTGATAGCGATCTGATTTAATTGGCAGATCATTCATGTAATTAAAGCTTCAAGTCTCACTTTGAAGCATCGTTAGATTAACTTTTCAGCCCAAACCCCCGTGTACTATGTTCAGATCATGCTTATAAGTAATATATGGGTGATCATGAGAACAGAAGCAAAGGAAAACATAGGAATGAGTTAATGGACCGGAAGTGATGAAAAGAGAAACTAACCAGTAGAGGTGATAACAGGTTTGATGTTTGCATGTTTAGAGAGTGCTTCCATGCATTCTTCTTTTGTCATGCGGAATATCAAGCACTTCTCTATCAAGTGTTGCACCTGTATATATACAACAGCACAACAAAAAGTTATCACCAAAATCATCATCAAGGATTAAAACAAACCAAAGCGGACCAAAACGTTCAAGTTCTAATTGAGTTACCATGTGTATGTAGCAAGCAGAAGAGTCTCCCATGATCCAATTAAACGATCAAATATCTCTTTCTAGCTAGCTATACTCTTTACACAACTTTAACTATAGTAGCTAGTAGTGCAAGTTTAAGCAAGCAGAACAACAAAAAGGGTATATTTATATAATAATGAAGGAGAGTGAGAAGAGAATAGGTGCAACATGAGATCATAGAAGCAAAATTAAAGGAAGAGCTAGATGATCATTGTATCAATATTGGGATGGTGGGATTGATGGGTCCAGCAGTCCCACGTGGGAGATAGATGATAATTGGTTGAGAAGGGATTAGAGAAGATTTGTAAATGACAATTTCTTTGTCTTCTTGGGTTAGCATTAGGGTTTTCACCCTCTCCCTCCACGTGATACGCGGGTCCTCACTATCTAGAATTCCTCCATACGGACAAATTTTTCATGCCCAGTTGGCACACTCCAATAGTAGCTTTTGATTCTCTCTCTCTCTCTCTCTCTCTCTCTCTCTCTCTCTCTCTAGCTACCTATTTCAAATACTCCCCACATTCTAAGGTATCAAATGGAATTATTTACTTATATATTGCATCTTGAATATCATTATAAACACTTTAATTCCCTTACATAATATAATTATTTAATTAACTATTTTCTTATGATTTTTTTATCTGCAATTAGCAAGAATACAACAATTGCCCATACTTTGATGTGGGTTTGAAGTGATTGTTGATATATATGTATATATATATATATACACGCAACACGAATTATTATAACTATTCTGAATAAGAGAATTCAACATATACATGATGTATAATATCAATATATATACCGAGCCTACTGCAATCAACTCGTGATTGTCATTATCTTTGCACTATTATACAGAAGGGCCACGTGGATTCCCGACCAATTGCAGGACTTCAGCGCTTTTACTGTTAACTGACGGCTTCATTTTCTCTCATCTTTAACTTTCCATCGTATTCCAGCTATAAAATTATATAATATATAATCTGTTAATCATGTATATATAAATATATATATACATATATATACACATTTATGTCAAAATTCAAAATAATTATTCAAGGCTGAGTTGATGATAATATTTTACCCAAATTAACAACATAAAAAATCTCGACAAGAGTATCTAAACGATCTATATATGTAAACTCATATGTGTGTGTCTATATATATATATATATATATATAATTAGCTTCCAAGAATTTATTTAAAAAAATATTATTATAATTATATTACATTATTGGTTGATATTTTTAGAATTTTTTTAACAGTAAAGGACGTTCTAAACTTTTAATAAAAATATAAATATACCCTCAATAATTATATATATATATGTATACACATATACATATACATATACATTATGTGCATGTATATGTATCTTTCTTTAACATAATCAAAAGTTCTGTCCTGTTCCAATAGCTTTTGACAGGTTTGTCTTTTTTATCCAAGTTCATCATGCAGCACTATCACACATATTCTTTTGGGAAAGAAATAAGAAAGGAAAAATGAGAAATCATTGGGTTCCAACGGCACAACAAACAAATTATAGAATAGACTATATATGCGTATTAAAGAAAAAGATACCCTTCACTACTCAGTGATATTTCATATATATACATATATATACATATATATATATATGTATGTATATACCGTCTCATCAAGCTTGGATTAATTAGAGCTATGATATATAACATATCTTTTTTAAACCTTCTAGATATTTAAAATTTAAAAGGGGAACAAAACAATAATGTTGCATAAATCAAGGACGTCTGAATCAAAGCAATTTTCAAGTAATTAATAGAGATAGACAACACGTTTACCTCATGCTGAGTGAGAGTTGCATAGGCAACGAATGATGCCAGCTACCAACCTCTTGTACTACTATCTGTGTTAAATTTAATTTCATGTGCAGCGTTACCGAATTTTTGTTTTATCACTATTTTCGGATGACTATAACCTATTCTATAACCTATTCATCCCTCCTATTCTTTTATGCACATTTTTCAAATTAAATATATTTACAGAAATTTTTTTTCAATACATTCTCTTTTGTTCCTATAATATTTACTGCACAAACATCATATTAAAATCAAATTTCATATGTCAAAAATACTATTTCTTATATTCAACCTTGACTCAACTAGTAAAAAGATGGTCACATTATTCATATGGTTCAAACTAATAGACAAGTGGTACTAACTCTTTAAAGAATTATTCCTTAAAAAAAGCAAAATTAGAGCAATCAATTTAAAAAATACATAATATTGGTTCTTAAACGCTCTAGTGTTATTATAGCCAACAAACGTTTTCACTATTTTCCCTAATACAAAAAATGTGAATTATTTCCTTATAGTTTGGCAAAACTATCCTAATAACACCCAATAAAGTATAGAGAATTTTAACAAAAGATTTCAAAGAAGAACATGTGCATTCCACTAGAAATCTACTCTTGTTTATAACTAAGCTCTTACGTTTGCATTTCCCTTGTCTGCCCTATATAAAACACTTGGCTTTATAGTGTAACCAAGACAGATTGAAAGAAAAATTAAATAAGAGAAGTTTGGTTCTTTCAAGCTCTTTCCTATTATGAAAGCTTAAGTAAATTCCTTCTCCCTTCTCTTCTTAAAACTTCTATTAAAATTATTTTATTTAAGTATTTTTTTTTTACTATAGAGACAATTTAAGATTTTTAGGCTTAAATAGTTTCTAATTTTGTCCCCAAATATCAAGCGTCTTTGAAGATTTCTCCTGATAAGTATAAGAATCTGTCATTTGTAAGTCACAATAGGGTAAAACGCAGCTATTTAAGGAATACCTTATTTATCAGAGCTGGTCTTCCTTGGTCACCATTTACATGGCTACCTTGCACTACCAGCTGATCTATTGAGTTCAAAATCATGCTATGGATATTGCCTTACCAAATCAGACCTCTGATTCCATCTTCATCAATGTGGAATCAAATAAGTTCCTAACTTACTTACATTCCAAAGCAGATCACCAAAGAAAATCTCAAGGAGCTTATCCTTTCTGAGTGGGTAACAAAATATGAAGGTTAACATATAGTTTTGGCTAGCACTACATCTCAGATCTCCTCCACAGATTTTACTTTCAAAAGGATAAATAATGGCAAAATAAAGATATGTTTTTGTAAGTGGTGACATTGGGAACTGTTTCGATTATTTGCATTTGGAGCTTTAAGAAAGAGGAAAGTTAAAGGTCATCAATAGGGCATATTGAAGTTTCGGAACATAGTGACTATCACTGTTCCTACATTAAGGGTTGTTTGGATTATGTCAATATAAGCATACTTATAGTTTGAGGATTTTGTATCTACAAGAGCAAATTTAGAGGTAACTGAGAGACTTTTTCTAGCATGGTATGTCAGGGCAAACCTTAATCTACCGAAGTGGATATAAGTGAATCTTTCTCTAATCCACGAAAAAATAAGAAATTCTGAGATTTCTATTTCAACAAATTATTCTTTCTGTGTTACTGGTAGTTGATGGGCATTGAATCTACTATATTGTAATGTTCCTTAAAAGGATCTTATCATAGAACATCCTGGCCTAATTGTTTGAAAAAAAAGTCCATTTAAAATTCAATGGATTAATATATCGATCCTATTTCCATCATTACATCCAACCTATTATCCACAGTAGTACCAACTCACAATCAGAAATACAAACTCAAATCCTCTCGACATCCTCAACTGAAACCCATTTAAAATTCTTCGCCAAATGCTCAAATTCACTCTGAAAAAATCCATAATTTTGAATTAACCTTCCATTCAAAAAGTATGAATACCTCAGTTTAAATCGAACAAGTTATTTAAGAATAAATTCAGAACATCTCTTTTTGGCTATCGCTGAACTACAATAATTACATAAAGAAAGTCTTATTGAATCAACAACTTCTCCTTGAACATGTCAAATTTTTTATGTTCACAAATGCAATGAACAAACACGAAGAAAAATATGTCTACTGATAGATTATTGTCCCTTAAATTTATTTTTAACGGACAGTTGGAAATTAAATTTAATATGTAATAGAATATATATATATATATATATATAGAGAGAGAGAGAGAGGCAGGCTTGTATCAAAACATATTGATGTGAGATATCATTGATTGAGATATGTACTTAATGAAAATATGTTTGAGTTTGCAAAAATTCACACAGATCATAATGCCTCTGATATGTTAACCAAAACTCTTCCGAGGGAAAAGCTTGAAGTTTGTTGTTCGATTGTTGGGTTGGCAAGTCCCTCGATATAGTTGAAAAGAGGGAGATTTATTGGTTTGAGTTTCCTCCTATTTGGAGATGGATTAAATTTTTTCTTCAATAGTAATTAAACCCAATTAGTTCAAGGATATTTTGGTTTTTTCTCAAGTAGAGTTTAGTATTTAATTTTTGGTTACAATATATATATGTGTGTTAAGAAAGAGGCGAGTACTGTTCATCATTTAGCGAGAGGTAGGTACTGTTCATGAGAGAGAGAGGCAGAATAGTAAACTCGAAACAGTTTTAATCAAGTGGCTGATCGGAGGTCGATTCGTGGTCTGATTGAGCTGAAATTTTACCAACAGCTTCTTAACTCAAAGGACTAAATTCTAACGGTGGAAATCAAATTTGAAGATCTCTTTCTTCAGATTTCGTGGTTGGAAGTTAAGCCACTATTTTGGTGATGTTTTTTTTAAACTCTCTCTAATTTTTTTGTAAAACTTAATTATTTGCGAAAATTGTGTGATATTGAGAATATTGTAGATGTGTACCTCTAGTTTTAATTAGAGAGAAATTGTGTATTCCTATTATTTGATTATAGTAGAGTTTTTTGAGTGGACTACGGTCCCATGATTTTTACTCCTCACATTGAGGAGGTTTTTCACATTAAAATTGATTATGTTATGGTTGTTTTGTTGATGATGTGGTTGCTGTCCAAGAATTAATTTTGTTCCCAAAAATTGTTACTCTATTTGTTTGTTTCCTATTAGGTTCACGCAAGAGAGGATAAGATAATTATTGTGCTTCCACAAATTGATTTGTATTAGTTTATCCCAACACAAATATCATATTGAAATCAAATTTCATGTGTCAATAATACTATTTCTTATATTCAACCAAACCTTGACTCAACTAGCAAAAAGATGGTCACATTATTCACGTGGTTCAAACTAATGGACGAGTGGCACTAACTCTTTAAAGAATTATTCCTTAAAAAAAGAAATATTAGAGCAATCAATCTAAAAAGCACATAATATTGGTTCTTAAACGCTCTAGTGTTATTATAGCCAACAAACGTCTTCACTATTTTCCCTAATACGAAAAATGTGAATTATTTCCTTACAGTTTGGTAAGACTATCCTAGTAACACCCAATGAAGTATAGAAAATTTCAACAAAAGATTTCAAAGAAGAACATATGCATTCCACCAGAGATCTACCCCCGTTTATAACTAAGCGCTTACGTTTGCATTTCCCTTGTTTGCCCTATATAAAAGATTTGGCTTTATAGTGTAACCAAGACAGATTGAAAGAAAAATTAAATAAGAGAAGTTTGGTTCTTTCAAGCTATTTCCTATTATAAAAGCTTAAGTAAATTCCTTCTCCTTTCTCTTCTTAAAATTTCTATTGAAATTATTTTATTTAAGTATTTTTTTTTACTATAGAGACAATTTAAGATTTTTAGGCTTAAATAGTTTCTAATTTTGTCCTCAAATGTCGAGAGTCTTGGAAGATTTCCTCTGATAAGCATAAGAGTCTGTCATTTGTAAGTCACAATAGGGTAAAGTGCAGCTATTTGCGGAATACCTTATTTATCAGGGCTGGTCTTCCTTGGTCAACATTTACATGGCCACCTTGCACTACTAGTTGATTTATTGAGTTCAAAATCATGTTATGGACATTACCTTACCAAATCAGACCTCTGATTTCATCTTCATCAATGTGAAATCAAATTAAGTTCCTAGCTTACTTACATTTCAAAGTAGATGACCAAAGACAAGCTCAAAAAGCTTCTCCCTTCTGAGTGGGTAACAAAATATGAAAGCTAACATACAGTTTTGGCTAGCACTACATCTCAGATCTCCTCCACAGATCTTACTTTCAAAAGGACAAATAATGACAAAATAAAGATATGTTTTTGTAAGTGGTGATATTGGGAACCGTTTCGATTATTTGGACTTAGAGCTTTAAGAAAGAGAAAAGTTGAGGGTCATCAACAGGGCATATTGAAGTTTCGGAACATAGTGACATCACTATTCCTACAGTAAGGGTTGTTTGGACTATGTCAATATAAGCATGCTCATAATTTGAGAATTTTATATCTACAAGAGCAATTTTAGAGGTAACTGGGAGACTTTTTCTAGCATGGTATGTCAGGGCAAACGTTAATCCATTGAAGTGGATATGAGTGAATCTTTCTCTAATCCATGAAAAAATAAGAAATTCTGGGATTTCTATTTCAACAAATTGTTCTTTCTGGGTTACTAGTAGTTGATGGGCATTGAATCTACTATATTGTGACGTTCCTCAATAGGACATCCTAGCCTAATTGTTTGAAAAAAAAAATCCATTTAAAGTTCAATGGATTAACATATCGATCCTATTTCCATCCTTGCATCCAACCTATTATCCACAGTATTACTAACCTACAAACAGAAATACAAACTCAAATCCTCTCGACATCTTCAACTGAAACCCATTTAAAATTCTTAGCCAAATGCTCAAATTCACTCTGAAAAAATTCACAATTTTGAATTAACCTTTCATTCAAAAAGTATAAATATTTCAGTCTAAATCGAACAAGTTATTTAAGAATAAAGTCAAAATATCTCTTTTTAGCTATCGCTGAACTACAATAATGACATAAAGAAAGTCTTATTGAATCAACAACTTCTCCTTGAACATGTTAAATTTTTATGTTAACAAATGCAATGAACAAACACAAAGAAAAATATGTCTTCTGATAGATTATTGTCTCTTAAATTTATTTTTAACGGATGGTTGGAAATTAAATTTAATATGTAATAGAATATATATATATATATATTTATATATACACCTCTATATATATTTATAGAGAGAGAGAGAGAGAGAGAGAGAGAGAGAGAGAGGCAGGCTTGTATCATAGTAGATATGAATATGATGCATCTGTCATTCATGTTCAGTAATTTTGATTTGGTTTCCGGTGTCAGAAAATCACCAATCATCACAACAAGATACGCAGAAAGCTACGCATGAGGTAGGATTGAAGATATATATGTATACAACCTAGCAGTGGCTGATCAAAACTTGTCATGCATGCGTAAAACCGTAGTACTAGTATGTATGAACGTGGATTAATTTCTGCAATAAATATTTTTCATCATTTAAGGGTAAACAGTTATTGAAGTACCTCCTTCTAAGGCATTTGCAGGGCATGGGCTTTGTCTTGTCTTTGAGCAATTTCTATCAGTAGTCACGTCTGTCTTCTCATTATTTAGCAAACTTCCACAGGAAAAAAAATAAATAAATAAAAAGAGGAAGAAAGAACACCGTTACACTGTATACACGAAGTTTGCATATTTCTAAAGCTACAGTTTTTATTAGTGTTGTTAATTAACGGACCACACAACATATTATATAAATTTGATATGGTTTCATTTTAGGATTTTAGGGACGAATGAATGAATGCATGCAAATGATTTTGAATTTAATTGAAAGTACAATAATTAAAAAAGTGATAAGACATAGACATAGACGTAGACATAGAAAGAGTTGGATGCTCACGATCTTATCTCCTTCAGTACATAAAAATGACCTCAAATTTAATTGTCTGTAATCTCTGGGGTGATAAAAAGGGGTTGGGAGAAAGCATATCATCCACACTTAGCGGATGACGATCAGCTTATCTAGAATTACTTAATCCCATTATCATTATTTTTTTCTTTCTTTTTTATTTATTTATTTTTATCTCAAGTGCAATGGAGAATTTTTTTTTTTCCACAACTAGTGCTCCTACAGTGCAAACAAAATAAATAAATAATAAATAATATTTCGCTAAGTACTGCTCTGCGACCTCAGGTCCAAGTCCAACAACACAGTGAAACAAACAGAATAAAATGTCGTGGAAAATAAAGATGCATTCGTGTGAGGTGCATTGGAAGATTTAATCACTCACGGGTCACAGAACTTGCGAACGAATTGCTCAATCAAAATCGCATGACCAAATCTTATGTTCATATACATGATTTCAAGGGATAATAGATTTGCTTTTGTTCTCCAGTTATCTCATCAATTTAATTTGGACCATATGACTTGTCAATTAATATATCATTTGTTTCTTGGGTCCCCAATAACATTTAGGAAGAAAATATTAAACAGACAAACCAGTCTAAATAATAAACCTCCCACTCATGCTCGCAATTATTAGAATTCAGCCTTAGGTGGTTGGGGTAAACGAAATGGGAGGCCCGCACAAGCGAGTTCTGCAAAAGTAAGCAGCGTCAGCACTCGCGCCAGCCTATTACCCCTCCATAAATTCATGCGCACATTTTAAGCATGGCGCGGCAAGCAGCTCCCGCCGCTTGCATTGTTTTCCTTACTCATTAGTTTAAGGCAAGTGTTCACCTTGGTCAAGCGGATGTTTTATATTTGCCTCAACCTCATAGCCTATTCTTCCCAAACCGATGTGGGATCACGAAAATCAATTCACTCCAACTCTATGGCGGATCATGGAAATATTTTAGGTGCACTCTCTCCAGACTGTAAATATCCAGAAATAAACTTGCTGCAATAGTTTTCGCTAAACTCACCAACAAGCTTGAATTAAGCAGCTCAAAGTCCAAAATAAAATTAAGCTTCAATTTCGATATACAAAGAAGATTAGACTGTAAAATTGTGAACCCTTTATGGTAAAAAATAGGTATTATCAGCTTCCATGACAAATAAATCATAGAGGCAAATCAAATTGTACGAAACAATAGCAACTATGCATTCATGAGTACTAATAAATGGGTGGGTGAAAGAGATTACAAACTGGGGATGTGAGCATGTACATACAAGAAATCGAAGTCCACATGACAGCATATATGGCGATGCATTTTTCACAAAAAGGGCCTACTTACAAAAACAATGGAATCTTAATGGCTGGACAAAGAAAGACACGTGCCTTGCTAAAATTGGCATCAGTATGTCGACCAAAGTAAGGGGCAAGCAAATTCTTCACTTGCGAGACAACAATGGCTCCAATTTAGGGTCCATGTCCTTGAAATCTGAAGGCTTTTTATTACCTGACTCCAGTTCAGAGATTGATAAATCCTCTCCCCTAGATTTCAGTAATCTCTGGAGGAAACTCATTTTTTCATCAGGCAATGGATCAGCTGTCTTCGGAGTTTCTGTCAAGCTCTGTACATGCTGAAGGCAAACTTGGACAGCATCGTGGACTCTCACAAAATACCACTCCTTGCCAATCAGCTCCACAACACCAGATTTGGACAGGGTCAGCAGAACCCCTCGATTTGGATTGGAAATGGCAATCTGTAAAACAACCAAATGAGTTGTGGGATTATACTACTAAAATGCTCTTGATCAAAATAAGGTCAGGCTTTGTCAAGAGTGATACTCAACCTGAATGTCCCGTGATTTGTACTCTTGGTGCAAGTCTTTCAATGCTTGAACAGCACTGGAATCGATATATGTAACAGCTGCAATAAATTTAAAAAACATTTAAAAAGTTAAGTAAGTTGAATGTCATTAGAACCTTATGTTGAGCATGCTCAAACAGGGTAATGAAAAATGTGATGACAAGTTTTAACCTTATGTTGAGCACGCTCAAACAGGGTAATGATCAATGTGATGACAAGATTTATGGCATCCATGAAAAATCAACAATTGATGACTAGAACCAGACGCACATGCTTCATTATGACACACACACATGAACATCCTTAAACCACTTTCAAAACTCTTGATATATAAAATATAATTGCTAATTATCATAATTTTAAAATGTAAGATTTAGCATCATTTTTTAGCACAAGTACAGAGAAAGACATAATATATGCTTCTTTATCACACAAACATGAAGATTAGAGGATGTGTAACACTTACGTGACAGCTCTAAAATCACGAAGTAAATTCTTTCAACTTCTGGTCCACGCCTTGTGGATCTATCTACATCAACTTCATATTCCCGTAACCTGACAGAAAATGTGGATGGCTTGAATTTTTCTTTCTTAATCTGGAAATAACCGAAATGACAATATCACCCAAATAAGATGCTAAATGAAAGATCCAGTTTCTTGGATTTTATCAATTTAGGGACGTGTAAATCTTTACCTGTCCTTTATGTAACTTATATTTGCAAAGTAGATGGGGGCGTCAATACGAACAATCACTATTCCATGATAAATATATGCTTCTGGGTATTGATGAATGTTTCTGTAAACAGTGGTGCCTGGAAGACGTCCCAAGATAGCTGCAATATAAACCAAATATAAGTAAGCAGTAGATTAAGGAATAAGCATATTCTAAACTTTCAAACATCAAGCCTAGTATGAGTATTAACAGCAGCTGAGGCACCTTCCGGAACTACCACTAGCCTTTATTTTCAATCCCGAACCCAATTAGGAACCATGTCTTTTGGTCAGCACAGAGTGAAGTGATTACAACATCTGATTGTACATATTTTCAATGTGTGAATACAACCCCAAGATATCCATCCGTGAAAAATAGTTCATGGGTCAAACTTTTAAGCCAAATGATCTAGAAATTTTATAAACTGTGAAGCAGGTAAAAGTTTCACAATCTAACAAAGAGGAGAATATGGATGGAAATGACAGGAGAGCCAGGATTTTAGCAGCTGATCCTCATAGATGGAACACAATAAGAAGAATCATATTGAGATAATGAGCAATATTAATAACATCACTAACTATAATGAACAACATTGACAATGATGCTAACACTGATGACTGACCAACCAGAAAATTAGATACCACAAGAATAAACAGATCAAAATGCAAAATAAAAAAGAGCAATATGCATTATAGCTCATGCTACAGAGAATTAAAATTACGTCCATGGTGCAAATGGTTACATGCATAAACATAAAGACAACTGTCCGCTTACCAATATGAGGATTTGCTGATTCATGGATGACAAAAGCAAGTGAAGCACCAACCTATAAATCAAAAATCAATGTAAAGTTAGATAATTTCTTTCTAATATGTTGGTGATACTCGTGAAGTCTAACCCACTATACATAACTCCTCTGAGTTCTTACCCCAACAAGGACACCAATTTCAATGCCAAGAAACAGGGTTGTAATGCTAGTAATGGTCCAAAGTAGAAAATCTTTCTTATTTACACGCCATAAAAAGATGGCCTCATCATAATCCACCTGAAATGATGAACATACAGAAGAAATGAAAATTGTCTGTCAATGCAATTCACCCTCAGATATTATACAAGTACATGCAAGCAATAAAGTCAAAAGTTGTGAAACAAAACAAAAAAAAAATTTCCCCTTCTTTCAACACAGATATGCATAAAATGGACTTTGATTAACATGTATGATTGTCATATTGACTGTTCATTTAAATCTTTTTCCATTCAAATTGCTCTTATGAATCTTGCAAAGTAATACAGTCTGACCATGAAGAGCATTAAGTAAATGTAAAATAAAATAACCTTTGGCACTCAGTTGTAGCATACTTACGAGTCCCATCACAGCGGAGATTACTATTGCAGCCAATGCACACTGTAAGGTGATAAAGACAACAAAATGTGTAATTAGCATTTCAAACAAATATGATCCAAAATAATTGCAATGGTATTAAACCAACAAGAAAAGATAAAAGAAGAAAAACAGTAGCAAAGTCCCATCTTAAATTTTCTTGTAGTCTCCAATTTCCAAGACCTAGATAAACTGATGATATAATGAAATAAGGTGCTTCAACTCCCTACCTAACATTTTCAATTAAAAACAGAAGTTCCAACGTGGAAACCAACCTGGGGTATGTATTCAAACAATGGGGTCATGAATAAAAGAGCACAGGCCATTATTATTCCTGTTATAACTCCAGATAAACCAGTTTTTGCTCCACTTTCATGATTTACCGCTGATCTAGAAAAGGAACCTATTATACATGTTCCAAAAAGAACTTGTCAGTAGCATATTGTAATATATATGAACATGATAAAGAGAATTTGGTGACTTAAATGGAATTTGAACCAATATATATATGACTATGTTCACTTCTTGGAAGAACTCAGTGAAGTCTCACCAGTTGTGGGATAAGCTGAAAAGAATGAACCCATAATGTTGGCCACACCAAGACCAAACAACTGTCAAAAGAAAAACAAAAAGGAGATTTTTACAAATGTATGTGATTAAACTATAGTGGACATGCTCTTTCGATATATTTTTGAGTTTTATGAGTGTCAATGCTCACAACCCTGTATTTCCTCATTACAGCTTATACCAAACACTTATCAAGAAAAGAAAACATATTTGCTTCATGTTATATTAACCACCCACATGGTTGAAAATAGATTTTTACATTGTTTTCTTACAATTGGAAGCTTCATTTATGTACCTATGACCAATTTTTTATTAAACATGTTATGCTCCTTCGACAAATATTAAAATGCGCTAACAAGATAATCATATCTAAAAGACAAGCAGGAACTAAACTATTCTGATGATGAGATTTGAGTTTGTGATACTAAAAGACAGGCACTTTCATTTCTTTACAAAACATACCTCTTGATTTGAATCCAGCTCATAACCATTCTTTGCAGCCAATGCTTTGGCAATCCCCACAGATTCCTACAACTCATATAGTTATGTGACTGGACTGTTAGTTGCAGCCAAAATCAATGAATAAAATATAAGCAGGACATGAGATAATCCTTACCAAGATAGCAACACCAGTTATAAGAAGTGCAGTAGGAATCAAAGACTTCGCATACCCAAAACTTTTAGGGATTGAAAAGCTTGGAAGGCCCTGAGGTATATCTCCTACCTAAAACAATATCCAACAATTTTTTTCAGCAATGGCTATGGTTTGATTTTAGATATTTTAAGTTTTTTGAAGAAAATAAAATTATATTGAATCTCTCTTAAACTATAGTTTAAGTACATAGATATGCCTTTATATAGGTTGAAATAATAAAGCAACATAAACTAAGAATTCTCATATACTTAGGAACCCTTAACAAATTAGTAAAAAACTAATAATAAGTCTAATTTTAATTTTAACACTCCCCCTCAAACTCAAGATGGTAGAGCAAGCTTGAGTTTGAAAGTTAATGTGCTTGAGAAGAAAATTCTGAAACATCCTGAAACAACAAAAAATAAAAGAAAACCACTTGTGCCTTCAAGAGATAAGAGATACTGATTGTGCCTTTGTTTTTTTTTTTTAGGTGAAGAATACTGTGCCTTTTTTAGGGAGAAGAATAAGAACTGTGCCTTTTTAAATATTGACTATACCTTTTAGGCAAAAAATACTAATTGTGTCTTTTTCTAGGCAAAGAATATTAATAGTACCTTTTTATAGGCGAAGAATATTATTAGTGCCTTTTTATAGACAAGGAATGCCTTCTATAGGCGAATAATAGTAGACAAACGAGCAACCATATCAAGAACAAAGGACCTGTGAATAGGACTCTACTTCTACTACAGTACCGTGAATAACCCTCTGAACAGTATCTGTCAATAGTACTATAATTGGATTAGGGTTTTAGATTTTTTTTTTTAAGGTTTCCAAAATTTTTTTGCTAGAAAAACAAAAGCTGGTTTCCAGAGTTTTTTTTTTTTTTTTGCAAGAAAACTAAAACTAGAAAATTAAATCATGCTCAGCAACCATTTTATAGGATAGCACATCATCGCTATCAAAAATTTTCTGATACGACTCTCAAACCGAAGATCAAATCAACTCCAATACCATGTTGAAGAAAATAAAATTATATTGAATCTCTCTTAAATTATAAATTAAGTACATACATATGCATTTATACAGACTGAAATAATAAAACAACATAAACTAAGAATTCTTATAAATTTAAGAACCCTTAACAAACTAGTAAAAAACTAATAATAAGTCTAATTTTAAGTCTAACAAAGTTCATAGATGAACCCTTAATAAACTAGTAAAAGACTAATAATAAGTTTAATTTTAATTCTAATAAAGTTCATAGATGAAACTTCAACAGAAGAAAACAAATAAATGGTGAGAATTGAGCAAACAAGTATTTGTAAGATGAGAGTTGTAGGTCTCTAAAAAATAACATTTCAACTATGCATCAGTGACAAGATGTTGAACCATAATCAAATTAGTAAAACAAATAAAGAATCGCAGATGGTGAGTCCTGATAAGAGGGCACCAAAATAACCCAACAGCCTCAGCACATACTACATCCTTATTGTGACATCCAATAAGTTAGAGAGAGTTTGCTTTATGTCATTCTCACCAAAGAAATGGAAGGTGGATGATATATTTTCACAATGGTTGTACCCAAAACGACCGCTGTCAGGGGACCAGCTGCTCGCAGGAACCTCAGGTACTTCCTCGATTTTCCCTAAGCATCAAAACAAATATTTAGTTGAAGAAAAGTACATTTTACAACCCAAATAAAATAACATAAAAAGAAAAAGAGGGAAAAGGGTTCATACCAAATGCTTCATCACCAAAAGTATTGCAAGAATTACTGATCCCATTACAAAAGGGGGCCATGAAAACTACAAAAGGAAAACACCACCTGTGGTTAAAGAAAGGAATGAATGAGAGGTAGCACAAGGCAGAAGACAGAAAATAAGTAGATAAATCAAATGTAGGATAATCTAAAAGAGGGGTAGAATAACAGGACTTATGTAGAAGGAAAAAGGGTAAAAGCCACATATACTCAAGTATGCAACAACCAACGTAACAAATATTTTAATCATGGAACTATAGAATAGGGAATATCAACTAACATTCAGAGATATCCGGAGACATGCACAGAAGAATACCTGATCTGCTCCCGATATTACGCTCTTGATCAGTGGCACAATCTTACTACTACGTGCAACATCATATCCCAGGAAATACTTTGCTTGAGATAATGCAATTACAATGGCAGAAGAAGTGGTAAAGCCAGAAATCACAGCATGGCTGATGAAACGAATAAGCCAGCCAAGTCTGGAAAGAAAAAGATCAGACACATGATGACCTACTTTAAAGGCCATATGGCATCAACAACAGAAAATATTATGAACAACAAAATGTTGTTGGAAGAGAAAGAAATTAATGACAATGGTTGAGACCCACAAAATTCCCCAAATCACAACCCCTTCCCCCTTCCTTCATTTCCCTCTATCCTGATCTTTGAAGAGAAAGAACAAGTTATATGCCAAACGGTTGTCCCTGAAGATAAAATATAGTGAGATGTTGCCAATATACTAAAAATCCTTTAACAAAATCAGAAGTAGCTTCTCTAGCACAGCTCAAATCTTTCTCTTCTTTTTTTCCTAAAATATGATGACCACAAAAGCTAAGAACGTTAGCCTCCTAACATGCTTCATTACAAAACCACAGGACTCTACATATTTAGCTTTAATGAGGATTGAGACCACTTTCCAACAACTGAGATGAAGCAAGTACTCAGACAACCACCTTCCTTAGGTGCCTAGGTAGGAGACATGCGAATGCAATGGATATGCATGTACACACACGTGCACACAAGCCTACACACATAGATAAGATAGATATATAGAGACAGAGAGAAGAGGACTTTATAGCACATGTTGTAGCTACATGAACAGAGATAAAGAAGAGTATTAGTACCTCAAGAGACCCATAACACATTCCAATATTCCAACCATGAGAGCCAATAATATCGCCAGTTCTGTGTACAACTCATCTGATGAATCAGCAATTCCGCCTAAGACGTTAGAGACTAGAAGAGAAACCAAAGCTACTGGACCAATTGCAAGCTGGCGAGAAGACCCAAATATAGCATACACGAATATTGGCACAAAACCAGAGTCTGCCTCCCGAGACCAATGTGACAAGATACAGAAGTGTTTAGCATAAATCAATGATTATACAAAGAAGTACCAATAAGAAAGAAATTACATAGTAGTAATCTGCCATCAGCATGTTAGTGCAAAAGGCAAAAATATCATCACGTTAGATTTCAGAAATTGTTGGTGATGTTAGCACCACCAACTCTTTGACAATTATCAAAAAGAGACATATATTTGGAAATCACGGCATGATGTTTCAAATTTAGTTATGTTTTACAGAAAAGGAAAGTTTCTAGCAAAGGATCGTCTAGAATTAGCATTGCATATAAATTTTGATAAATTTAAATTTTACACTGTCCTCTCCTCTTTCAGCTGGCATCCTATGTCAGAATTTAGATTTTATTTTATACAAATTAATGTCAAGATCAACAATTGTAACCTCGATTTTTCACCCAAAAATTACTGAATTTTACATTAGGATGGAATTTTTAAAGTATTACTGGTTTCAGTTAAAAGTAAACAAAAGAACCTGAGTTGATAAAAATCTTGTGCTCAACTTACATAGCCCATAAATCGGTTGAAGCCCAGCTAATTTTGCATAAGACATTGCCTGGTCATTTACAACAGTCAAACCAAAAAACCATAAATTCAACTACTGAACCAACTCAGGTAGATAAATTAACTTTGAAAACAACAAAAATCTTTCCAACAAGAAATAGTAAGTTAACAATACTAATAAATTAATGACACAAGTCTCTGAGCAATCCAAGAATTTCCAAAAAGATAGCATAGGACAAAAAGCATAATATCGATTTCAGTCACAATAATCAATTATGCATACGCAAAAGCAGGTTTGAAAAGCGTGGATTATAGATTACAATTGAAATTTTGGAATATGGTTTGTCTTTAGTGATTTGCACATAGATTTGCAAACCTATTGAAATTCATATTCAGAACCAATCCAAGAGGCATGAAAGAGGAGGAAATTGCCTACTGGGGCCAACTACAGAGCCAAGTCATACTTGCAATCAATTATGAGCGGTTGGCACGAATAGTACGAAGCAAGATCTAATTCTCTAATGGTGATTGGCGTTAGAATTTACCATTCCCAACCATAACCATGTGATATAGACCAAAAATAGTGAAAAGTAAACAGTGATTAGACTACAAATTACTCTCTTGTTCAATTACAACCTATCATTTGAAAAACAGAGTCTAATCGTCAAAGATATTAAGTTAGATATTAAGAAAGTTAATGACCAGTAAAAAATTCACTTTCTAGACTAATTTTGTATTAGAAAAAGAGAAAATTTAATTAATAAATTCAAGTTACGTTCTTGATGCAACCATGACAAATCAACGACGACAAGTTTAAGCTTCATTTTGTCAAATTACATGCTGAATTGTATGCCATCAAGAACGAGATTGGTGATAAGGTGCAACGCCTGACAGAAGACTAAGTAGTTGTTTGGTTGCCAAGAAAGTAATTAACAATCAAAGATAATTTAAACCTCTCGTTTTCCCGAAAAAAATTAATTTTCATTTTGGAAAAGAAAAAAAAAAGACATTAAAGATGCAGTCAGACAGAACTCATTAAAGCTGAATTGTGAAAATTCCTAAATTATTTAAAAAAAAAAATTTTCTTTTCCAGTGTTTTTTCGGCAAGCAAACAGAAAGAGAGCACGGTTTCATTAACTTTTGTCTAAAATAATAAAAAAGTTTAATAAAAAAATGAACCGTCGAAATTTTCTTTGATTTTGTTAAGAACCAAACAAGAAACTCAGTAAAGAAAAAAAATTCATTTTTTCACGGAAAACAAGAATCACCTGGGGCACGAGCATGATACCGACGGTGACACCGGCCATGAGATCGACTTGAAAATACTCACGCCACTTGTAAGTCCTAATCCAGCGAAAACAAGGTAACAACATCTCAATCCACTGAATCCACGTCATGCGCTTGAAATTCGCAAGCCATTTGGAAGCCGCAGAGCCGACAGAAGAGGCACCAGACGAAGACGACGTCGCTTCCGTGGGATGCAGAAGCGGTATGATTTTGACGGGTCGAGTGGTGGAGGGCATGTTGGAGGGAGAATCGGAGAAGGAAGAGAGATTCTGGGAGCTGGGAGATGCGTATGTTATCTCCATGCGCAGCGCCGGCGCACGTAAGAATACGTCAATATATATTACTGGTTCATTAAAGAAAAGAGAAAAAGAAAAGTGGGGACAGTGAGAACTGAAATTTATTGGAAATGGGGATCGTGAAACGTGAATGAAATGGGGATCGGCTCTGTTTTGATTGGTCGTTGTTGTGATCAATTTATGCGTTGCTATTTGTTATAGTTGGCGGGTATGTTGTTAATTGTTATACATACATACACTCGTATATTTTTCAATTTAATATATATATATATATATATTTTAAGTTAAAAGATTTATTATTATTATTATCATCATCATATTATTATTATATAATTTAAAATATTCTGATGCTGGAATCTTTTTTTTTTGTTGTGGATCTTGTGCGCGTTGTTAAATCTGACGAATAATAATTAATTATATAATAAGAATAGTAATAGACTTATTCACGGAAAAGCATACAAAGGCAACGAAAGTGGTTTATTACAGCTAATTAATCCAAGTCTAGGGAGAGAGAGAGAGAGAGAGGAGGGAAGAAACAATCAAAGGCAGATATGACTTTGTTTAAAAATGGCAGCTTAGATTTGAAGGGAAGAGACAGCCAGTGAATGAATGTAGACGTAAGCATGAAAGCGATACATCAGAATGAACATTGATGTGATGTTGGCACAAATTTTCAAATGTTAAACGAGAGGCTCGAAATGATTTTTCATTCCAGGACGGCAGCAGAAGAAGACCTTTAATTTTTAAAATTTAATATTACGTGATGCTGCACTGTCTTCGATGACCACCCATTATTATTATCTTATTCATTTATTTATTTAACTCATGGAGATGACCAAAAGCCAATCACCCTGAATTGTTTTGGGTAGTCAATGCACTAATTACATCATCTTCAGGCTTTTGCTTTTAATTAAATGTGATTGGGATTTTGTTAATTACTATATAGGATAATTCGTTTGGAAAGATAACACCATACGACGACGACGACGAGGAGGAGGAGGAGGAGGAGGAGAAGGAGAATTATATCACATCACCGTTTAAGTGGGGTTATCAATTAATTAAGATTAAGGATTCTTTTCTCTTCTCTTATTATGGCTAAAAAATTGTAGAGAGCCGAGCAAGCCTCGAGTAATATAAGATGAAGCTTGGGGGATTGATGTTGATGTTACAGAGAAAAAGATTCTGACTGCAAATACATACATTATATCGAATTAATACTAACGGCCATACCGTACATAGATAATCAGCTCTGTAAGAAAAAAGAAAAAAGAAAAAAGAATTGCAGAGGAGAATTTACTTTTCCTTTTTGACCTATAAAATTAAAAGCAACTTGGTTTTGGTCCATCTGTTTCTTTCTCATTCTCTCTCGCCCAATATTTACATTTCCTTCCTGGATAGCGACAAGTGGATCAATTTGGTCAGAAAGCCTCTTCTTGATGAAGGACCAGTACAACACATTCATTACATATCCACTAAACTATTAACCCATAATGAATGACTGGCTGGCTGGCCCACAGCTAGCACAAAAATTTTGCAGTTCCAGATGACATGATACCCCTAACCGCTTCCGGAACTGGGAACCTCCTCATCTCCCAAGCTCCATCCAACGTAACGTTTCCAAATAACAATTCTTTGCTGTTAAGTACAACTTAAATCATGGGCAGACATGTTTCTGTTTCACAATAATATGTGTCTTCAAACCTGGAACCTTAATTAATTAAACTTCCCTGAATTTAAAAGGTTACCTATCTAAAATTTACTCGAGCTGTTAGATTTCGCTTAATTAATTATTCGTCACTCCTCCTGCCCCTCGTTTTTATACGTCCAAAACAGCCCGTTAATTATACTTCTAATTAATCTGCCTAGTACTCTTATGGTTATGGAACATTTCCTTTCACAAAGCAAATGCAAAAAAATAAACAAATAAATAAATAAACGAAACTTGTAAAGAAAACAAATAATGTATCAGTGACCAACTTATATACATAATTTAATTACAATATTTTGAGTTTGGTTAAATGGATAAGTGAGGAAAACTGAATTAGCTGGGAATTATTTTCTGGGTTTCTTCTGCAAGCGTGCAACTGATGTGTTCAACCCCAAGTCCAGAACGAAGCTGCTTGAACAATGGTGTAACGGGATTTCATCCCTAAACTTTATAGAGAGAGAAAAATTTTAGGCATTATTTTCTCCATATTTATAATTTAGTTCCCGACCTTTGTAATTTAACTACTCGGACTAAAATGTTAAAATTTGGAAACACATGGCCTGATTTATTATTTTTCCAAAGTTTTTTCTTTTTCTTTCGTTTGTATAACTTAGGGTAACACACAATATCATAAATAGACCAGGATCTTCATCATATGCGAATAACCAACGAATCATACAAGGAAGGGTCAATTTCCCTCGTACAAACTCCAGCGTCATTCAACAAATTAATTAGCGTACACGTACCGAACACAAGAGAACGAGTACTGCTTTAGTGATAAACGTATAAAACAAGTCAAGATAATATCAATGTGCCTAAATTATTACGGTGAGCATTTGTCAATTGATGATGCCTACTACTATTACTATCAGCTCGTTATACTAAATTCCAAAAGTTTGCTTTTTTTGTTAAGAAAATTCTTGATTACGCTTGCTATAGCCTATATTAGAACTACTTTCGATTCCTATAAGCTTGACAACAACTTATTTATTTCATGCATTGTAGTTGCGCTCAATTATCAGTTGGTCAGAAAAGCATACAACATATTATATGCGTGTTCAAGATAAAAACAAAATAAAAGAGAGGAAATTTTGCGCCTAGATTCGGCACGCTAAGAGACGAAAAATCGACCAATACAACAAATTATCTATCCATTAACTATTATTGGGCTATAAATGGCAGGCCCGGCCCATACTTATCAAGCCCCCAAGGACAAAACAGCCACTTTCATCATTGTCCCACAGCTAGCACAAAATTTCCCAGTTCCAGATGATCCTGCTTCCGAAAATAGGAGTCTCATCTTTCAAGCTCCACCTAGCATTTCCAAATACTAATTCTTCGGTGTTAAATAGGACTTAAATTACCATGTACTGCATATGATCATTGTCAATTACAATTTATATTCCATATAACTAATCTTTCACAGGCAATTAATAATTGAGCTTGTGGGTTGGGAATAAAATGCACCAACATGACATGACAAAAGCTTCTGGGTCCTAGGAGTGTGATTGAGCATGCTCGGGTTTGTGAGAGTACTCGTAATCAAGATGTACAAAGGCACGCTCTATCTCTGGCAGAAGCTCGAGCTTCTCCTGCAAGGACTCACCGATATCATGGGCTTCTTGTAAAGGCATGTTTGCTGGCAGTACAATGTCAACCTCGACAAAGTAGTGAGAACCAAAGGTATAAGCCCGGACTGTATCAATGTGTCTTATGGCCTTGTGGTGGTTCCAGCAGAGGTATGTGAGCTTTTGTAGATACTCTGGAGCAGCTGATCTTCCAACAAGGGAGTTCACATTTTCTAACACCGTCATCGACCACGTGCGGATCGTGTACAACGCCAGCTGCAGCAAGCCAAATATCCACACAGATAAACATGGAGAAATCAAAACATGGGGAGATATTAGACATGTATAGTGTGTTTGCATATTTGAAAAGATTCAAACTAAGAAGAATATCAGTTCCTCGACTCCCTGCAGCGAAGACAGAAAAGCATAAACAGAGAGAGACAGACTTGACTTACAATAATAGCTCCAACAGGATCCATCCAGTCATCAATGTACTTAGCAAGGAGTACAGCAATGAGACCAATGATGTTTGTGATAACATCAAAAAAGTGATCCTGGGCGTAAGCTTTGACAATCTCATTAGTGAAGGCACGGCAATAGACAACCAGAAGAAGTTTTACCAGAGTCACTGATAGCATGATGCCCACAACCCATCTCTCTTGCTCTTTGCTCAGGTTAAATTGATCCTCCTGTCATATGAGAATACGAGAATCAGCCATCTTTCAAGTACATCCACACGGTTCTATTCTCAATAAACAAAATGAAATAGGGAAAGGAACTTCAACACAGTACAAATTTAGTTGAACAACACTCACATCAGATACCATAGTGCGCACTGACTCTAAGATAATTTGTAGTCCAAGAGTTGCCATGACAGAGGCAAACACAAGAATTCCCTGCACACCATTTACAGATTATGAATTAAAGCACCACAATGAGATTCCAAAGATTCATGATACTACAAAAACGTCAAAATATGTCTTTAGCACTTGAATAACCAAATTTAAATGCTTTAACCAGGAACAGATAGAAAAGCACTACTTGAGATGAAGAATAATATATATTTGGTTCACAATCTGTTAAAGACCACAAGACTTTTCCAGTCATTTCTAAGCCAACAAAATAAGATCATAAACTCAAAATTTGTAATAGCGACAAGGATTATCAATCTTAGAGCAAATGCTACTTTAGAACTAGTCCACTCCTGTGGCTGCAAGTAAAATTTTCCCTCTCATAGGAAATATTTTCAAGGAGTCATTTCACAAAAATTCATACCGATGTTCAGGTCAAAATACAATTCAAAGTCATGGAATTAGGGGCTGTCTACTCACTGCAATGATTAAAAATGCAAAGGAAAAAACATGCAGATTAGTTGGCTGACACAGCCACCAGAATAGATTAGTGTAGATTCTGATGGAAGCTTCAAAGTCAGCAAAACCATATCATGTGCAGACAAAACAACTAAAATATGGAAGAAAACTATGGAGTCGATTTTTCGTCTATAAATTAAAGATTAAATTGCAATAGCTAATACACAGTTCAAAAAGGACTAACCAATGGCTGCATCCTTTTCTTTCCGATAGGGTATTGGTAAGGGTTTGAAGTTTGCATGGAGAATGCAGTAAACCACAGAATGAAGCCAGACAGAAGGTCAAGAAGAGAATCTAATGTGGATGCAATGATGGCCAGTGAGCCACTTCGGACAGATGCATAAACTTTGGCGGCAAAAAGAACCATGTTAGCAAAGTTTGATATTCTAATTGCTAGTGACTCACTTCTAGCCAAATTTTCCCGCTCTTCCTGCAACCATAAGAAGCAATTTCAGTTTAAACAGCAGAGATAAAGCATCGTGTTCATAGAAAATCGAGAGAGACAAGGCAACATAAACCTTTGTCATTCCAGGAACAAAACCGCGTTCTGCTAAGGCATCCATTTCGTTAAATCCCTCAAGCATCTCTACCTGCTGCTGATAGTACTCAGCCACGTTATCGTCTGGACCTAAATCAAATAAAGGTCCAAACCAAAAACAATTATTTCCAAAATAATCAAGACAGGGTTTCATTTTTATCTAAACACACCTAACGTATAATTGGACACAACAACAAGAGTACCGTATAAAGTACCCATCAACCAGACTTCCTCTTTCAACAACTCAGGTTTGCACATCAGCAGCTAACTCTCATACTAATATTATAACTAATAAGTAGGCAGAAACAGCTAAAGAACCTGTTATAGCCAAAACAGGCAAGTAATTGAAATCAAAGGTAAAGCAAAACTTTATCACTCATAAATAAACCATGCCATGTCCAGGCTATTACTAACTACTTAAAGAGTTTAAGTAATTCGCAAACCCAAAAAAAAAAAAATGAAAATGATTCTTTCACTCATAAGCTATCAAGAAAAATAAACAAATCAACACATGCACAAACAATTATCAAACTCAAAATTTCTACCTCTCAACAAGACCAAGAGCTGCAAAACAAGCCACTTAAGAGTTAGATTAAGACTCCAAAAATTTGAAAACCAAAATTCCGCCATAAAACCTCAAAATTCAAGAAAACACTACATAAATTACATACCTTCTCTAGTTTGCAGCTTTAACTACTTAGTTCTTTGGGCAGTTCTTAAAGCTAAACTTAAATTTTAATATTTTCTTGTCAATTATATTCCTTTTTTTTTACTGACCACACAAATTGTACCACAAGAATAGAATAAATACTCCACTACCTTGCAAAAAGGATAGCAATTATAATAAATATAAACTTTAAGAGATATAGAAAATTAATGCTATATTGAGCAAACATTAATAAAATAAAACTTGCAACTTAATACTGTCAATTCAAGCACGATTCCATTACAAAAGGTAAAATTTAAATATGTATTTGAAATTATATAATTACCCAAAACTCCGAGGCAGTCGTGGAGGCCACGAGGAGGTTTCTTTTCAGTGTGTTCGGACGATAGCTGAACGCTGTCGAAGTTTAACCGCCACGACCGGTCAACATTGCTGTGCTGTGTCAGCAGCGACACCTCCTCGTCGTTTTCACGTGCCACTGGCTCCACCATTCTCCGTTCACCGGGAGATAAGTAAGTAAACAGAAAAACCTAGATGAGAAGTGTAAGTTTTGACTAAGACGAGCACTTTTTCGGAATATACAGATCGATTCTGGTGCGGTTGGCATTAAGCCATTAGAAGTTGAAGAAGAGTGAGAGTGGGGAAAATATGAACGGGAAATAGGGAAAAAAAGGCTAATGCAAGAGATTTTTGGCATGTACGTGGCGAGAAGTGATTGGTTCAAGTGAAAAGCACGTGATGGGTTGTGTGAAGGTGTTGGCGTTCGTGTGGAGATTACAGACACGTGGACGGTTAATATTGTTTGGGTCGGGAGAAGTAGGTATGACTACGGGATGAGAGGGAAAGTTTAGATGTGAAATGAGTCGGAATCAAGGAGAGAATGATCTGGGCCACTTGATTCTTTTGGTGGGTCCCATCGATATTTTGGACCATCTCGTTCTCAGGTTCTATCTACAGAGTCGTTACCATAAACCTGAGGAACGTGAACAAGTATGGATTTTCGCCATTTGATTATGATATTTCATTTTATAAATAAAGATGACGTTATTTATATTTCAACTGAGTTTAGTATCATTCTGTGGAAAGAGAGCTCGAGTAGGAAGGCCAAGGATCGTAGGTGACATGGGCGAGCTTAGATAAGCACGAAAGCAGGGGATAAATTCTCTTCTCATGGATATGGCGAGTGAAAGGAGATGCGGATACGCATTGTGGCCGTGGGATGACAAGAAAGGCACTGCGGTGGTTAGTGGGATTCATGGGCCCACCAGTATTTTGATTAGTGCAATTATTAATTGTTTTTGGGGGATTAAAGGATTGGGTTATTTTGACCGTACGTCTAATACGTTAACGGCAAGGTTGTCGTAAGAGCGCTGCACCAAGTGTTGCCGAAAATTTGGAAAGAGGTAGGTGAGGCTATTTATGTCCGTCGATTATTGTGATGACTCCAGGTTTTTTAATTCTCTACATTTATAGTATGGTACACCACACCACAGTTGAGGATAAATATAAGCGAAAATTTCGTTATAATAAATAAATTAAATAACAAGATTTCTTTCTTGATAGTTTACACTTACATGAATTATATGCTCTTTTTGGTATATTTTTATTTGTTAATTATTAATAAAAATACATACAGTCAATAAAATAAAAGAATAAAAATACGGAGATGAAGGGATAATTATGAATTATGAAAACAATTATTAATTGTAAATAGGTCAGGAATTTTGCCTGCGCATGTGAAAAAAAGAAGAGATAAACTATGAAATATATATAAAAAAAAAAAAAATTTATTACGAATAACCTTATCTATATTCTACTGTTGATGTTTGGTTGAGTGGTTTCTGGGGGTCTTATCGTGCCTAAAGTTGGCCCTAGCATTAAAGAAAGGGAAAGAGAGACCAAGTGGCGGGCAACACCAAAAAAAAAAAAAAGCTTCATTAAATTATGCGAATTGATAACGACCGAAATTTTCGTCTCGCACTTGGCGGCTTTATGGCTCATCATCATTCGTGCTCGGCGGGTCAAGGAAGGATTCCACTATTTTAAACCGTATACGTAATTGTTGTTGAATGGAGCAGTAATCTTGGCATTGCAATTATGTCCTCCTATAAAATTTGCCGGATCGATTAAAGATACATATTTTTTAATTTTATATGTATCTTAAAAAAATATTTATTTAATAATTGTTAACTAGTAAAAACAGTTTTGTAGTACTGAAAGATTGAAAATTATAATATCTTAATATTGTACTCTTAAATATTCACTTTATTATAAATTTAACGAGTAACTGTCGAACTGAATAATTATTTTTGTTGCAAAGCGAATGACTCCCTCAATTATATATTTTTTTTACTATTATATTATGTTGTATTATTCAACTAAATTGATAAAATTATTATAGGTCAAAGGATTAGAGGAGAAATGCACAAAAACTTAATAAATTAAGGCTAACGATAATTATGCTGGAAAGATGCTAAAGCGGAGATTAACCCAGGCCCAGTCGACACCTCGGGCAAGAAGAAGATCTTGTGCTCCATCAAATCAAATTCACATCAAATAATACCGAATTTAGAATCACTTTTCGAGATTTCTAGTAGAAAATAAAAGAACATATACCAAAATTGTGGCTGCTGGGATTCGAGCCCAGGTCTCTACGGCCACAACGTAGAATTCTTACCACTAAACTACAGCCACGAGCTGATGTGAGATGTCACTCATTATTTTCTAGTTTATTAAATTATTCACTCCATAAGATGACTATTTTAGGATCGTACTTCTTTCTGACTTAAATTGTAAAACATCCGTTGATAGACGATAGAAGATGTAAATACCACAAATTTTTGGGTTCATTTAGTAGTAAAACTTTTTTTCATAAAGTTATTTCCGACAATAGCAGGCAAACTCTGTTCTTAAAAGTATCTGTCAAGTGTTTTTTGATCCATAAAATGGAATTTTTTTTTTAATTTTAATTAAACATGTAAAAAATAACAAAATTATTACAAACTTCATATTAAAAAACATAACGCAAAACTGATGTGTGCAGTGCACCCGAGCCTCTCTCTTACTCAGGTAGGGCAAGTCTAGCCAAATGCACAACAACCGACTGACTGAGACTTTGCTTCTTCCAAAATTGAATTTGTCACGCCAACTTCCCACGGGAAGAAAGGAGGCTCAGCCCAGCCCAGCCCCGCCCAGCTAAGCCCAGCCCAGGCCCAACCCATCCAAGTTCGACGAAGTATTATTTTAAAAGCAAAGTAACATTTTGTAGCCTAACTAACTAACTTCGCTGTCGCGGAAACGTTATTTTAAAAGCAAAGTAACTTTTTATCATCATCGGAGTGCATAGCTACATTAATCTGCAAAATCTTTATCCGCATAAAACTATTTTTTTATTGTTTTTACACCTTTTTTTTTTTTGGTTTGGTGCATCTGGTAGAATTACAACTAATCATGAATCCCGATATTCGAATTTTTTATTTTTTAACTAACCCTCAAAAGAGGCTTGAAATTAAATTAAGAAAAAAAAAAATACAAAGTCAGGGCTAAAATAAAGGCTCAAAAAAGACTCAACCATATTCGAATTAAAGTATAATTACTATAATAATAATTTTCATATTTGAAATTTCGGTTTTGGACAAACCTATCATGTGAATTTTAGATATTTACCGGCACGACCAAAAAAAAAAAAACTTAGAAAACGGAGTAGAGTAATAACGACTTCTCAACAGCCAACACACACTTGTCTTTTTGTCCTGTCTTTCTTCTCTCTTCATTCGTCTGTCTTCACTCTCACACATCCGGTCATGAGTCATCGCTCTATTTTTGAATGAATTCTCTCTCAGAATCCCCATAACCGAGAATCATGTTGCTCAAATCCCCAGAATCTTTCCCCACTGTCAAAACAATCGCCACACTGTTAATCTTGTTCTCTTCAGCCATCGCTTTTTCCGTTGACTTAGACGATTCTCTCACTTACGTCTGGCCTTTACCCGCGCAATTCACTTCCGGGAACGACACGCTCTCCGTCGATCCGCAGCTCTCGCTCTCCGTCTCGGGAAATGGGGGAGGATCGAGAATTGTTAAAGAAGGGTTTGAGAGATATAAATCTATCATTTTTAAGCCCAATGTTAACGGGGTTTCTCGTTATCATACTGTGTTTGATAGGTTTAGAAGAAGGAGATCGGGTTATGATATTGGGAAATTGACCATTGTTGTTCATTCGGATAGTGAAGACGTAGGTTTGCTTTCCTTTTCCTTTTCTATTGTTTGTTGAGTGGAAATGTTGACTTATTGGTGTTTCTTGTTTGTGTGCTTGCAGCTGCAACTGGGTGTGGACGAGAGTTACACTTTGTCGGTCGCCAAGAATGATGGACGATCAATTGTTGGGGACGCTATGATAGAGGTGAAACTTTCAAACTTTGATTTTTTTTTCCTTTTTCCTGTGTATGTGAACTTATTGTTAAGTTGATGGTTTCATGGATACTGCTACTGCAACTTGTTTAATGTATCGGTTGTATGGTTAATTGAAGGATAAGGAAATGTCTATCATCGATGATCCTCTTGTTGATGTTCTTGAATTGCTTTATCAATAGTTATTCAAAGTTCAGTAAACTTATCCTTGATATTGTTGTCTTAACTTCTTTCGATTTTATATTGACGTAGTTTACTTTCACTGATGTTTATGTTCCTTGCAGGCAAATACTATTTATGGTGCACTTCGGGCTTTAGAGGTATGTATGATTATGAATAAACTAGATGCCTACTTGGAAAGAAAAGCAATATAACACTTTTTCCAACACAAGCTGTTACTCCTTGGAGTTATCCATTCCCTTTTCTGTTTTCTCATATATCATTCTTTTCTGTATTGTTCTAGACATTCAGCCAATTGTGTTATTTCGACTATGAAACTAAATCTGTTCAAGTATATAAAGCACCTTGGTACATCCAAGACAAACCAAGATTTTCATTTCGTGGCCTTCTGCTTGGTAAGCTTAATCCATTGATGTAGAACCTAATGCTGTAGCTTCGTCTTCTTTTGAGAGGGTGAGTCTGTGTTCTATTGTGTCACTTATTCCCAATGCATTTTTGTAGATACATCAAGGCATTATTTACCAGTGGATGTCATTAAGCAGATAATTGAATCTATGTCATATGCCAAACTTGTAAGATAGACTATTATCCTGTCTTTCATTAGGGTTGTATTTGACAATTGGATTTCATTTGAAATGTTCACCCATTTACTACACCATCTAATTTCGTAATAATTTTTGTATATCATTTTGGTTTGAATTCAGTAGAATGTCCTTCATTGGCATATCATAGATGAGCAGTCATTTCCTTTTGAAGTACCTACATATCCAAAGTTGTGGAAAGGTGCATACACAAAGTGGGAACGCTACACGGTGGAGGATGCCTATGACATTGTCAGGTAAGATTTACACATTTTATTCAATACCTGGGTAATTTGCAGGCTTTTAAAGCTTTTAAGAACCTTAGACCAAGTATGTTTGTTTGTTCAAAGAAATAAAAATGATGTTGATGCAACTTGTTAAGTACTGGTCTGACAGGCAGCTGGTCTTCTTTTCTATTACAATGTATAGATTTCTCAAAGAATAGTGAGTTTGCATTTTCTTTTTCCAGTCCTAAATGTATCTCTCAGTGCATGCTCTGATTTGTTTGGTTGTTTTTTATATATCTATATGAAGCTAATACATATGGCTAACTGTGTTCTCTTTTTCATGTTTTCATATACTGATATGAAGCTTCGCCAAAATGAGAGGTGCACTTCATTTTTAAAGTTTGTTATGTTCTCCTGGGCTTCAAATGAATGTTTTTTTTATTATTTTTTTATTAATTATTTGGCATAGCTTATGGCAGGCATCAACGTTATGGCAGAAGTAGATGTGCCTGGTCATGCAGAGTCATGGTAAGATATTTGTTAAAGCTATAGCTTTCTGGATGCTGATCACCTTATCCTCAATTATCACCCTACTTTGTGTGGATAAGAGGAGAATTACGAGATACTCATCCTGCAGTGGTTATATTTCAATAACAAAAGTATTAACTTTTTGAGGTACAAAATCATAGTTCATTATCTTCCTGGTGGTTGCTTTTATCTCATTCACAACACAGCTGAGTAAAACTGAGATGTTGAGCTCTAATTTTCTTCATTCATATATTTCCCTGGGTAATACTGTTACCTGAATGTGTGGCAATGTTAGGTTTTGAACCATTATAAGGTGGAAATAGTTCTGATTTGCACCTTCATTGATTCACTGTACATCTGAATTAATATGCTATTGCTTGTTGCATGAAATTTCAAATTCATTCTGTGCAGGGGAGCTGGATACCCAGATCTTTGGCCTTCTTCATCCTGTAGAGAGCCACTTGATGTTGCCAAAAATTTTACTTTTGATGTAATTTCCGGGATTCTGTCAGGTTAAGATCCTTTGAAAGCTTTCCTCTGATACTGGTCAAGTTATGTTTTGTTTCTGCAAATTAATTATTGGATCAACATCATAATATTAATTAGAAAACTTGTCCATGAGATGGTGATCCTTGTAGATCTTTTGGGAGCTAGTTAACAAATATTCATTACTCAAATTGATAAATATATAGCATTCAGACTGTTAAACCTTTATATTCACAATTTACAGAAGCAGTAATCTTTTGATGAATTCCGAGGCTTTTCACCTTTGGCAAATTAGATGTTTAAATGTGTTAAAGTATTCCTTATTATTGATCTGCCACTTTGCAATTTGTGAATACTAGCTCTTTTATTAGTCATTAGGGAGAAAAGAATAAGTCAAAACAATTGAGTAACTTCTACTAGGAGGTTATTTTTCGGTATTCTCGGAGGTGGTCACAGCACTTGTGCTACCCAGAATACATGTTAGGCAAAAGATGTTTTGACATTGTTCCCTATCGGTTTTGTCTGGATATATTACTTCATCTATAGTGGGTGTCACATATTTTTCTTTCCATTGATTTGGATGCATAATTTTTGTATTACAGATATAAGAAAAATTTTCCCATTTGAGTTGTTTCACTTGGGTGGTGATGAGGTCCATACAGGTTAGTATGACTCTCTTGGTGTTATGTTTATGCTTGTATTCTGATGTTCTCTTATTCAAAATTTTACAATCTTTGACAGATTGCTGGACCTCTACTCCTCACGTGAAGCAATGGTACATGACCCTACTCTTTGGCTGATTATCTTTGACTTATATGATTTCTCATAAATTTTAGATAGGCTTTTTTATAGATCATGCAATGTACTGCTGCAAATAGATCACTACCTCTGGTCCTTAGGAGTTAGGATACCACAGATCCCAGGTTGCATTAATGCATTGACCCTCTTTTTGGTAAAATTTTTATGCACATATAATCTACCCGATTTTTGTTTGAGTAATCCCTTAAAGTCAGCAGAGTTTTAGTCATTTACTTTGCTTATTGTTCATCTTCTGGGTCTCTGCAGTTTCTTGTTCCAGAATTATGTGAGAAGAGAATCTCATAAAAAAGATAGAAACAATGCATAACTATTGACTTGGAGATCAGTTTCAACAAGGTGTTCATCTTAACGTATTTCCCAGGCATATTTGTTTTCTTCTCACTGGTTTTCATCTCTTCTAGAATAATTAGATTTTAACCAATGTATTACATCTCTGTATTACAAATTTTAGAAAGAATGGGGTTCTCAGAGTTTGGTTGATTCACCAGGAGAATAGGCTTGAACTGCTTGGTTCACTGTCACAAGATAATTTAGCCACTGAATGGTGGTATTCATGCTTGCCATTTGAAGTCAGACTTAAGTTTGTCTTCTTGAGCCATGGAAAACTGTTCATTATTGGTACAAGCAAAAACTATTTCATGAACCATTAACTTGTCTACAGCAAGGCTAAACCATCATGGATTTTAATATTTTCTGAGTTCTGACTGTATCCTCCTTATTTTAGTGGGCTGTTTACTCAATCGTCATTTAAGTTTGCTCACTATAGTGATCTATATAATTGCAGGCTTCAGGATCACAACATGACTGCCAAGGATGCATATCAATACTTTGTACTCAGAGCTCAAGAAATAGCAATATCAAAAAATTGGACTCCCGTCAACTGGTTTGTCGTTCACCATTGCCAAGAAAATTTCTATTAGCATTTTTAAGTTTACTTTTCCCTTAGGTTCTCATGCATGGCAAGTTCTCTGGAGTATCTTATTATTCTTGGACTCATGAGGAGGTTGGAAATTTCTGAAACATCAGCAGCAAATATGGAAACGAGTTTTTAAAAATGTGCACAATACAAACTGTTAAAGAAAATAAAATTATATTGAACCTTACTTGAATGTTAAACTAAATACGTATTCATAGAGGTGCCTTTATATAGACTAAAATAATAAAGTAACATAAATTAAGAATCCTTAACAAATTAGGAAAAGACTAATGATACTTGAATTAGAAATATACTTATTAAAGATTAAATCTAGTGAAACTAAATAAGTCTAATATCAATTCTAACACAAACAATGTTTCTTCTGAAAGTTTTCTTGGGAAATACAAGGATTCATTTATGGAAAGATGTGTTATCCAACTTATAAATGTTTATGTTGTGTCAATAGTATAAAAAATGGAAAATCTGGGGACTCTTCTGAATATTTTGATTTCAGGGAAGAAACCTTCAATGCATTTGCAACAAACCTTAATCCCCAGACAGTGGTGCATAATTGGTGAGTTATTATTGCTGTTGTATAAATGTATCAGAGTCCAATCTGTCTGTGAGTTGGACTTTGAAGCCAATACTATCATATTTTTTTTACTATAGGTTGGGTGGTGGTGTCTGTCCAAAGGCTGTTGCAAAAGGTTTCAGATGCATCTACAGCAATCAAGGTTTTTGGTATCTTGATCATCTTGATGTTCCTTGGGATGAAGTCTATACTGCCGAACCACTAGGAGGAATAGAGGATGCTTCCAAGCAAGAGCTTGTGCTTGGAGGGGAAGTTTGCATGTGGGGTGAGACAGCTGATACCTCAAATGTTCAACAAACAATATGGCCTCGGGCTGCAGCAGCTGCAGGTATATTTGCAATTGAATCCTTCATTAGAAGTCAAAACCCTAACAAAACTCACGAGTTTGATATATAATATGATTGAGGGAGGGGGCATAATCTTTTTTAAAGTCTTTTTCCCTCCTAGTGTCCCTGGAATACTGAAGAGGACAATTATGATAGCTTTCTTAAAGTTTCCAAAATGGATACTTAATTTGCCGGATCTCTTCTAGTGAAGCTCGAGGTCTACAGATTGGTCTGCCTCACACCAATTGGTAAGTTGATTTAGAGTCCAGGCATGGGGTGGGATGAAGTGTGGTGTATGGTAAAAGAAAGTTTCGATAAAATGCAGTTACTCATGAATGGCTAGAAATAGATTGTGTTCAACTTTTATTGATGCCCTTTTCGATTTAATGCACATGTTAGAAGATTTATTTCAATCTCGATTCATTAGAGTTCATGTTATTTCACTTGCTCCACATTTGTCTCCTGTAGAACGCTTATGGAGTAGCAGGGAGGCCATATCCTCAGGAAATATAACCTTAACTGCATTACCACGATTGCACTACTTCAGATGCCTATTAAATAGACGTGGAGTTCAAGCTGCTCCAGTAACAAATTTCTATGCGCGGCGTCCTCCAGTCGGTCCTGGGTCATGCTACGTGCAATAACTATGTGTCATCAGATTGGTTAGTCTTATGCATCCAAAGCTGCATTTCTGCATGCTTTTACATGTAAAATACATGATAATTTCCAAGATTTGCATTGTCTTCGCTTCAATCCGCTGTTGTATGATAACACTTGGTGTTTTAGAATCTCATCATCTTGTGATCTCAAATATTTGTGAGTTCAATGTATTTCAATCTGGCCTCAGAGTTTAGCTGTGATTGTTGTTGTGATAACATATTGCATGAATTTTACTACTTTCATCTTCTATTTTCCTACTTCAATATCATTGCATACAAGATTCTCGTTGCCAAGAATCCGCTTGTCATTCAACAGTTACCCCATTTTAAGTAAACTGTTGAATTTCCCGTAGCTTGAAATTTTGTATGTTTGACATGGACTTTTTCCTCCTTATCATCAAACATTATGAAGATTGATTTGGAATCCATTGAAAATAATGACAACATAGGCTTGAATGTACAATTCAAGTCAATTCAATTATAATCTAACTTGTCCAATAATTTAGAAAAACCTGCCAAGGAAAATGATGCCAGCAAAGACTTGAAACTCAATAATTTAATTGTTAACAGGAGTTCCTCCTATTGACATTTGACTTCCATTTCATATTTCCTGACTGAGTCTTCCCAACTTCTGAAGAAAGCCCAACCTGAAAGTCTCGCACCAGATATAGAAACCAAGACCCAATTGACAATAATTGCTTGATGAAAACAGCCTGAAACTGCTTTTAATCTTTATCCATGTGCTGCGCTGTCTAGTTTGCTAGTTGAGGAAATTGGAAGCACTTCCAATTCAAAGTTGCTCGTGATCAAAAGTCCTTTTTGTGCCCTACCATTGGTTAAGGATGAGTTCAACGTAGACTTTTATTTATGAAATTTTCATTGTCATGACTTATGAGTGACTCAAAAGAGAGTCCAGCTTCACACAACTGCAAAAATAGTAGTTCTAAAGTTCTAACAATAACTATTGGCAAATGTTCTTGTCATTAGGTTTAGACTTCAGAATATGATCTCATATGTTTCTTCTTTGATTTATGCAACAGAGGTTAGGTGGGTTAGGTTATATTCCCAAAATAGTAAATTATTATGGTTGTTTACTTTCAAGTGTTTTTTGGCACTATAAAAAATGTTTTCAAATATAGTTCTTTTTTTCTTTTTGGTTAATTTTCTTAAAGAAAAAAGAGTGTGTGTTAAATTTCCTTGAATGAAATTGGACCAAAACCCAACATGTTTTTTTATTTAAAAAAAAGAAGAATATATTAATTTTACCTGAATATAAAAAAATGTGTTGCAAAAATATTATTATTCTTTATTTTTCAGTCTCATAGACAAGGTTCTTCTAGTCTTTGCAATTGGCCCAATTATATAATTTTTGAATTATTTTAAATACAATTCAAGTCAAACTTTGTAGTTATCTTGGCTGTAATTAGACTATGCTTGGACTATTAACAACCATGTAATTATTACTAATTATTGTTTAATATAAATATAATTTCCCAGATAGCTTCACCATCACAAAAAGTCCTTTTTCTAATCACGAATTGTTAATCTCATATTTATCCTTAATTTATCTCCAAACACCTTCTGTTTTTTTTTTTAATTTAATTTCTACTAACTCCCAAACACTTTTTTCTAAAGCCAAACTATATTAAAATATACGAACCCTATCATCACTTTTTGTTCTTATTCTTGTGTATAGTGGGAATTTTATTTTGTGAAATTCTACTTATATTTTAACACCTCTTTTATTCTAATACGAAAAGACCAATATATTTTATTACTTTATATACCAAAACAAAAAAAAAAAATTGATACTCTATACATATCATATAAAAAAAAAAAGCAGTTTTTTTGTATTTTTTTAATATAATTTAATTCAAAGTAAATTCTTTCTTTATTTTATTATGAGCAAAATTTAAACTCCGGTACTTCTTTTAACAAAGGAGTATAATTTATTTATTAAGATTTAAAACAACTATCATCCTTGGGCTTTTGTATGAAAAATTAATTGAAATTATTTGATTTTTTTAGAAATTAAATTAAAAATACTTTAAAAAAGTATTTATGAGTTTTAATAAAGTGATATATAGGGCTAAATATTCATATTTAGGAAACATCGAATGAGGAAAAAATAAAAAAAAAAAAAAAATTCTTATAATCTAAAAAGAAATTAAAAGGGTACTGTAGATTTTTTTATTTTCTATTTTTCTGAAAGATATTTAAAAATGACGTGGAAAAAGCAAAAAGAAGAGTGTGGGTAAAACAAAGGTGGAAATGTCTCACGCACTGTCTGTCACAGTCAAATAAAGAAAAAAAAGAAAGAAAGAAAGAAACAACTGAAAAAGACTCGAAATTTACCATTTTCCCCCTTGTTTTATTTTCGCTCTCCTTCTCTTTTCTCTCCTTCTCTCTATATCCTTCACTCACTCTATTCTCTTCTCTATTTGCTTTCTCTTCTCTTTTGTTTTTCCCATATCATCCCTTTTTCATAGCTTACTCTGCGTGTTTCACTCCGTAAGTCAGAAATCTAAACACCCTTTTCTCTGTATCTACATGCATGTTTTATTTATATATATGGTTGCGCATCGAAGGTTAAAAACTGTAGGTTTCAGTCATTTGTATGTTTTCCTGTTTATGAAGTTTTGTTCTTTATGAGATAAGATTCGAAGATTTGGACTAGGTTTTAGGTATTTTTTTAATTATTTTTCTTTTTGATTTGTGGGTTCGTTGTTAAACTTGAGTTATTGCTTGCTCTGATGATTTATGAGGGTTTTTATGTTTTTCGTAAACTGGTTTTGCCAGAATTGATGTTTTTGATGGATGAATGTTTGATTTATTGTTTTAATTTTTGTTTTGCAGTGGCAGCTCGTAGAGTCTGTGGTTGATCTGATATGCGTTTCTGTTTCTCGCATTTGGGTTAGTTCGATCATGTTCACTCTCCCATCGTGGAATTAAGCAATTGATTAGGGTTTTTATTTACGTTTCTGGACTAGCCTTAAATTTGACATTTGAGTTCCGGAAGTGGGATGGTTAAAAGCTAGGGTTTTATCAGATTTCTGGGGTTGGCTTGAATTTGGGCAGTTGCACTCTTGACTGTTTGAAGTTGGCATGGTGAACAATATAGGATATTATCAGATTCATGGGTTTAGCTCAAATTTGTGCAATTGAGTTGGAAATTTTGGTTCGTTAGATATTTTGGCTTAAGCTCAAATTTCTGATTTATTAAGTCTTTGAAGTGGGCATGTTGGAGAAAGAGGATGACTTGGGAAATCCTCGGGCTCCATGCCAGCTTTCTGGCTCCCGGAAGATGTTCTGGAGATCAGCCTCATGGTCCTCCTCTCGTACTGGCTCTCAAAACCCTGAAACAGAGGAGAAAGATTTAGCTGATCCAAACTGTAGCAATATTGGAAACAGTATTGGGCAATTTCGCAGGTTTCCTGCACCGTTAACTCCACGTTCCCAACAGAATTCTAAGGCACGTTCTTGTTTGCCACCTTTGCAGCCATTAGCTATTGCACGCCGGAGCTTAGATGAGTGGCCAAAGGCGAGTTCTGATGATCTTGGCGAGTGGCCTCAGCCCTCAACTCCGAGTGGGAACAAGACTGGTGAGAGGTTGAAACTTGATTTATCATCAATTCAGAGAAACTCAGAGAAGAATGGTGGGCTTGTGAAGAGGGATAAGATTGCTTTCTTTGACAAAGAATGTTCTAAAGTGGCTGAACATATATATCTTGGTGGAGATGCTGTTGCTAGAGATAAGGATATATTGAAACAGAATAGGATTACTCATATTCTGAATTGTGTGGGCTTTGTTTGTCCTGAGTATTTCAAAGCAGATTTTGTCTACAGAACATTGTGGTTGCAGGATAGTCCATCTGAGGACATCACTAGCATTTTATATGATGTTTTTGATTATTTTGAAGATGTAAGAGAAAAAGGTGGAAGGGTTTTTGTTCATTGTTGTCAAGGGGTGTCACGGTCCACATCTTTGGTCATTGCATACCTTATGTGGAGGGAAGGGCAGAGTTTTGACGATGCTTTTCAATATGTAAAGGCAGCAAGAGGTATTGCTGACCCAAATATGGGTTTTGCTTGCCAGTTGTTGCAGTGCCAAAAAAGGGTTCATGCATTCCCGCTTAGCCCTAGTTCATTGTTGAGAATGTACAGGATTGCCCCCCACTCACCATATGATCCTTTGCACCTAGTCCTGAAAATGTTGAATGATCCTTCACCGGCAGGGTTGGATTCTAGAGGTGCGTTTATTGTTCATATACCCTCTGCAATATATATTTGGATTGGTAAGAATTGTGAATGTATCATGGAAAGGGATGCCAGAGGAGCTGTTTGTCAGATAGTTCGGTATGAGAGAGCGCAGGGGCCAATTATAATCATCAAGGAGGGGGAGGAACCGGGTTACTTTTGGGATGCATGCATTTTCAAACTTTTTACCTTTGATGGATAAGTCTAGAAATGTAATGGAGATTGGGGAATCAACAATTAAGATTGTCCCTGGTGAGAGGAAAGTGAACTCATATGATGTTGATTATGAGATTTTCCAGAAAGCGATTATGGGAGGTTTTGTGCCTCCATTTGCATCATCAGAGAATGAACATGAAACCCATCTTCCTGCCAGAGAAAGTAGTTGGAGTGCACTACGGCGTAAGTTTGCACCTGGTGATATGAAGGAGTTTGTCTCTGCGCCCAAAATATTTCTATCTCGAGTTTATTCAGATTCTATGATGTTGGTACATTCATCATCTCCATCCACATCAACATTATCATCGTCATCTTCATCTTCTTCTCCCCCTTATCTCTCTCCAGATTCAGTCTCTTCTGATTCAAGTACTAGTTCCAAGTGTTTCTCAGAATCCTCTATGGATTCTCCTTCAGCGGCATCGTGTTCTCTTCCAGTGTCTTCAACTTTGTCTAACCATTCTAACCTGTCTCTCTATGCTTCTAAAACTTCTTCTGAAGCCACACCTAACAACCCAGAAGTTCTTGGCATGAACAGCAATTTGCAGCCATGTTCTCACTCCACTTTATCACCACCAAAAAGAATTTCACCATCCCTTGCCGAGCGCAGAGGTAGCTTGTCAAAGTCTCTGAAGTTGCCAGTGATGACTGGTAATATAAGGGCGAGCAGTGCAACGGGTCATTTTGCCAGTCAAGAAGATGCTGTCAGGATAAGTGACAATACTTACACTTTATGTAAACCAGATAGTATAGACATTGTTTTTGAGAAGGATACTATTAGAAATGGAGTGGAAGATCTAACTCAAATGTGCAAATTGAAGATATCTCCAGGTAGAGTAGCTAGTGATGACTCATCTCACAAGGAATCTACCTCTGTTAATAATTTTGCTGAATTTAAGAGAAAATATCCTTTGGGAGAAGCCACCAAGTCCAGTGTCTCAAACAGGTTGGATGAAAGTGTTCCAGCCCATTGCAATCAAATGCAACCTTTGATATGTCGCTGGCCCACTTTTGAAAGGGTTGGAAAATTTGACTCAAGTGATTTTAATTCCAAATCTGCTTTTGCAATTTTCCCTCCTAGTACAGATTTAGGGAAAAGTTCAACTAGGGTTCTGTATTTTTGGGTAGGAAAATCTTTCTGTACTGGTAAAAGCCAGATTCAGTTAGACAACAGCAGAGAGTTAGGGGATCTAGAAGGTAATGATCAGAATAAATTTGGTTATGACATTCTAACTCGGATGGGTTTGCCAAAGGACACCCCAGTTAAGGTATGGAATTTACATTTGAATTACTTGTTTTCTTTTTTAATGAAAATTTGCAAGTCTTTTATTACTAGTTCAGTTGATTAGGCAGGTTACATGACATGTATTTAAAATGCGTGGTTACTAGATGTGGAGATTTGGTTCTATTCTAGCACTGGTGTCTCACTATACTTCTCTGCATGTTGACTTCAATAACAGTGTTTATTTTGGCATTTTCATCTGAAGTTCTTTTTCTGTTGACGAGGATATCTCATTCACTATGATTAAGTTTCTCTCAAATATTGTTTCCTTCGTGTGTATTTTATTTTAATCCATTCAAAACAGAAATTCGATAGCATCTATGTGTGCAATAGGTTAAATTGTTTTCATAATTTTATCTGTGGTGTTTAAGGATATAGCGATAAGAAGAATGTAGATTATTTTCCCCTATAACTTAACAGTTTTTATTTTCTTAAGGTATTTGCACAGTGAAAAGGAATGCTGATTTGAAAGAATGCTTTTTGGTAGCATGAGAAAATGATATTCCATTCGGTGTCCTATTGAATTCTGTTTTCCAACATAGTTGGCTTGCTCTATTCATTTGGTTTCATTCTAATCTATTTATTGACGTCTTGTATCTGGAAATCCATGATGTTTTCTGCTGTTTTAGTTATCACCCTTGTTACTTTTCCCTGTGGCAGCTATTATTACTTATCAGAGCATGAGTTTTGGTTTACATGCTCAGTTAATGTAGGTAGATGTTTATCCTAAGTTTTATGGAAAATAATTAGAACACTTGTTTTTGGCTCATTCCATGACATCTGGTATTCTGTTCACCTGGATTAAGCTTCCTTTACGCATGGTGATAAATTTTTGCAGTTTCGTATTGCTGTTTTTAATGTGGATATTTAATGCTGCTTCTGAACAGATTATTAAAGAAGATGAAGAACCAGTGGAATTTCTTGCATTGTTGAGTACATTGTAGCACCAAGCAGTTTTAAATATGTTCAATTCAGTGGCTTATACTTTTGCAATTTCTTCAGCTGGATAAGTTCACACAGCTACTTTATCCTGCATCAAGATGAACTCCTGTGGGCAAAGACACTGAGGTATAGACTTAACTCAATTTTATTCTCTTCTTAAATTTATGTATTCCATTTTTCCTACCGAGCTACCCTGTTATTTCTGGGAGTATAATGGGGATGGTAACAGTTATGGGAGGTTGTTCTGGTCAGATTACTTGGTAGAGAATGCCTTTTGCTGCATCATAGGAATTAAGAAATTCACTTTTTTGTGCAACTAGTACTCTTCAAAGAAGATGATGAGCTCTGTTTTGAGTCATTGGGCCTGTGTATACCAGTGAATTAATAACATGTCAGCCAGCCATTAGAAACTGCATGAAGGGAAGCTGTGTTTAGATTTACTGTGAAGTAGCAAATTCCAAACAATTTTAGGCACTTTTGTTTCTTTCCCTCATTCTTCCTAGTTAAGTTTTTTGGCAAAGCATAGCCTTCAGTGGCTGCCAGGATGGGACTCAATGAAGCTGAGCTGAAGTAATATCATAGATTAGTTCAGATTCAGACGCACTACAGTAAATGGAGCAACAAGATAATGGCTTTTAATCTCCAACTTAAATTAACTATGTGGAGATATGGTTGTGCAGTAGTTTCAGGATGTGTTGTGCCAATTCACCTTCGCTATTTTCTTTCAAATGAAAATTTCTTTTCTTGTGGAAAAATCAACAAAAAGATCTCATTCTGTATTTTCTTTTTCATATGATGCTTGCAGGTTGCTTCTTCTGAAGTTTGGTTTGCGGCTATATATTCATCTGGTTGTACAGTGATCTACTACATCTCGGTGACTGAAATCCTTTGTCCCAAAAGCAAACACTCTTGTATATCCATTCTTACTAGTGACAGAATTCTGAAGCCTTTTAACCAGGCTGAATAGAAACTTGAATTTCCCTTTGCGCAGGCTTTAGGCTTATTCTTTCCCTCTCTGACACTTTTAAATGTACTTGTTCTTTAATACATAAGGATCGATCTGCTGTCTAATCCTTCATTCCTTGCCTTTTAAGCACCTGTCATTATCACGTTGTTATATCACCATTCAATGGTTTGTTGTTTTCGATTACCATTTACCATGTCTCAAACAAAGAAGTAAATAAAAAAAGTACAGGGCATCATGGAGGCGAAACCCGTTAAAATGGAACCTGCTCTGGTTGTATGCATAGTTTGTCCTCTCAAGTTGCAGACATTACTTACTGTCACCAAAATCTTCGCTAACAGTAACACTTGGGTAATTAATTGTAGGTGCATCCTATCTTGGTATATCTATATTTTGTTACGGTAAGAATTAAAAATTATTCTAATATAAAAATTTGTTTAAATATGTTTGTCTGATTTTCAACTAAAATAAGATAATTAGGGTCAACTAATTTTAATATGTTTGTTATCACTATGTATTAGGTTTTCGGTTTTTGGATAAATATATATACAATTATATGTGTATATATATTTATTTGCAAGATCAGTAGTTCTTTTATTTTATGCAAAATTTTATATTAATTCTAAACTGTCAGATATCAATACATTCAACGGTTAAGATTTTATTTAACATATGCATTAATTACATGATTATATGCAATTTTAACTAAACAGATTACTCTTGTATATATATATATATATATATATTTGTATATTAATTTTATCCCTACTGGTAATGGATCTCAAGCTAGGTAAGATAAGCTTGAGCTTGAAACTTGAGTGGGCTATGGATCATACATTCCTACAAATACAAAATAACTTGTGGGCTTCATTGTTATTATTATTATTATTATTACTATTATTAATTTGGAAGTTTGGAACAAGGATATGATATACGTTACGGTTCTTTTATCCTTCGAAAGGGTCAATGGCAATAACTTTAGGACCTTTAATGGTTCCCTCAACACATTTCATTTTTAATAATACATCTAAAATATCTTACATTATGCAAGAAAACAGCAATGTCAGCCCCAAAATTGAGATTGAAGCACATATATATATATATATATATATATACACACACACACACACATACGGAGAGAAGTAAACAATTAACGGCTTTTTGCAGAAGCAGGAAAAGAAGTCAGTGACTAGTCGTTCTACTACTTTCTGAGCAGTGGCAATTTTTCAATGGAAAGATTATTAACGATGTCTGCTAACGCTATTTTCGATTCCTAGCTAGCTAGCTCATAATTAAAATTAATTAATTCATGCGCGTATTGCATTGGAAACATAATGCGAACCTTAATTGGCAGTAGCAAGCAAGCAAGCAAGCAAGCATACATTCATGCAGCAACTCTTCGTTATTCCTCGCCAATTTCCAAATATTCCTTATCTTCCCTATGTAATGTTATATTGGAGAGCAGTCTTCTTAATTAGCTTAATTTAGTTTCTTATATGTACACACACACACACTATATACACCTGTGGTAATTACAGTTGTAACTGTTATGTAGCTGATGTTTCAAACGTGCCTTGTCCTATTTGCAAGTCATACAGAATGAGCCTCGAATTGTCCTAGGTTTGTCCCAGCTCAGCGTCCAATGCAGCTGCAGCAGGGGCGGTGTCTGAAAGTGGCTTTGTGCAAGGAGTAGTGTGACAAACATGATAATGGATAATTTGGAGGTGTCACCAATGTCTAGTATTTCTTCAATTACTTTGTTTAACAAATTTAAAGTTAAGGATGTGGGTTTACTTGAAGAGAGGTATTTATATCTATCATTTATTTATTTATAGTCGGATACCATTTATAATTTATTGTCATTTATGTAAACAATCCATGTATATATATATATATATATTTAAAAAAATAATTAGCGTTGTGTAAAACTAACTTATATATTAAAATGTGGTGTAGAAAGGCTGTTATATATGTTGATGATTAATTTTGATTTGGTTTTTTTGTCAATGCTAGGGATTGAAACTACTGAAGGCATCTTCGCAGTGCAAGGCTGTTTTAACAAGGGTTTTCCTTGGGAACTAATTAACGTGGGAGTCCTATGCATGGTTTTTCTTTTTTCCTTTTTTCTTTACTTAGAAAGATTGAAATCTGACTTGATTTGGAAAGCTGTTTAATTATTGAGTGTCAGTTGTTTTTGTTTTTGCTTTTGCTTTTGAATTTCGAAACTTTCTTTTGTCATGGCTTTAATTTTGAACTGCTTTTGGTTTTTCCTTTTTAATCTATGATCTTAATTATTGGGTATTTTGATCGATCTCTGCGATTCCCTACGTGATGTGGGAAGGATTAAAACACCATTTATTTTAGTTACTAATTTTAAAAGAACTTTTATAAGTTGTGACTAGTAATTAAGACGAATACATAAAATGAATTACAAAATTACTTGAGATCATACTATTTAGGCGCATGGATGATTCATATAATTATTTTTAGGCGTGTTAATTAATGATTCAATAACGATCAATAAGAGATACTCTTATTTCTCAATTTTAGATTCATTAAGAGAAAAAAAAAAAAAAAATCAAATACGCTCTCCCTGAATTCTTGTGATCAATGATTATGACCCTCAACAAAAGAAAAACTTTGCCGACAAACCTTTTTCCTGCGGCATGACTTTATCATCGCTGTCAAGACATATATATATATTAGCATTCATGGTTTTAACGGTTAAGTGGCTTCGTAACGAAGAAACAAAAGATCAATAATTAATCGCATTCAATCTTTTAGTGTGTACACACACACACAAATATATATATATATATATATATGATGTAGTATCAACAACATTGACAAGGCTTCTGTAATATTCCAACTTGGTCACTTAGAATGCTTGCATAAATTAACACCCACTACACAAAACAGCAATAATGGCAGCGCTGCAGAAGGTGAAGTTGAAGTTTTACGTTGACACAAATGCTGAGAAAGTGCTTTTTGCGGAAGCCGACAAAGACTTCACAGATTTTCTCATCTACCTTCTTTCTCTACCTCTTGGCACTGTCGCCAAGCTCTTGAAAGGAAGATACATGATCGGTTGCTTAGGCAGCCTGTACGAGAGCCTTGAAAAGATAAATGAAACATATCTGCAGCCAAACCAAAGCAAGGACTCACTGCTAAATCCCAAACCTCCTGTTTACACCACTGAAATCCCTCTTCGACTTTCTGATCTTCAACTGAATTCCAGAGCTTCATATTCTTGTTCGTACGGCCATTGTGCTTATACAGCAGATGTTCCAAACTTGCTTTGTCCTGACTGCAAGGGGAAAATGTCGTATGCTACTTCTTATGTTGCACCATCGACTACAAACACAGGTTATGTTACTGGAAGATTTGTGAAAAATTTAGTGATTTACCTGGTATTGGATAATTTCGAATTTACAAGTACGTCTGCTGAACTTGTTTTCACTTTGCTTAACGATTTCCAAGTGAAGAATGTTAGTACACTTGAGAAGATCGACGTTGAGTTGGGCGTAGAAGAGGTATGTTATATATATTTATTTATATATATGTATAACTTTAGAATTTACATATTTGAATAAAGATCTGATACGTATGCCTTGTTAAATAATTTTGTTAGGCTCTGAAGCTGCTGAAGTTAACTTTTGAAAGCAAGGAGGTTTTAACAAGTTTTCACTTTGCGAACAAGAGGCCCTAACATCAATCTCATATTGTCGTTGCCAGAGTCATTAAATTTTAGATCTATTAGAAAATATTTCTCTCTTAATTGCTTATTGTTTTTCTCAAGTTGGTGTTATTTTAATGTTTTGTAAACTAAGATCTTTGTATGTAAGGTTCGAAAATATATATGAATGTATATGTATATATAGAGTGTTGTTTAACAAAAATACTATTGTAATAACAAAAAAAAAAAAAAAAGGGAGATCTTAAAAGAAAAGAAAATACAAATAAAAGCATACAACGCAAGTACAAAAAATGGTAGCTAGAAAATTCCTCTGTATCTTTAGACAAGACTGTCAAGACTTTAGAAGGGGAGCTTCCCCACCAAGTGCAAATTTCTCATTGAATTGAAGAGTACATGATGTATTAACAACAAAATCTGCGAACACTATTGTTTTCTCTCAAGGTAAGTGAACCTAAAATTCATAAATTTTAGAATTTCGCAAGAGTACAAGGATAGGAAGATACATGAAAGTTTACCTACCAACCATTTATCACTAACACGAAATTGCTCTCAACCCATGGAATAGACCAAACCTTACAAAAATTATTATCAAGCTAACTGTTTGATTAATTATTGATGCACATGATCTTTTGCTTTTGAAATGCTTTAATCATTCATTTTGGTGTAAATGAAATACGCTTTTCAACCACTTTGGATATTAATTGCTGGCCCTTTCAATCTAGCTATATCTCCCCTCCAATTCTCCTCATCGCCTTTTGTATTAATTTGATCTCTGCCTTTGCATTTTTGCATACATGGCGTGCAAAGTTTTAAATCATTTTAGTACGTATTTTACCTACTTTCAAAGAATTAATATATTATACATTAATAACATACAAATGTAAAAATTGAAGCAAGACTATTTTTATTTTGTAAACTGTGTGTTGTTGTAATATCATCGAGCCAAAAATTTCTCTAAATTATGGTAAAATACAAAGAGAGAGAAATTAGGCAGCACAGACTCCGTAATTAACAAGAGCAAGAACGGGCCGCTCCACTTTCACGTTTTCTTGTATTCCCACATTTATCCATTCCTTGCTCTAACTTGCTGCCTTTTCGTTGGTTTATTTCAGAGTTCTGTGTGAGTCCTACCACACGGAAGTTGCTTGCTATGGAAGCAACAATATGTAGTTTGCTTTTTCTACGTAAATTGATTTTTTCTGTAAAAAAAAAAAAAAAAAAAAAAGGAAGGAAATTATTATGCAGCCTATATATGTGAATGTGTGATGTCGACTTTTCTTTCCTAAGTCCGTGGTTCCAATACTCCACACTGAATCACATCAATGGCGGCAGCTTCAAATGTGAGGTTGAAGCTTCTCATTAACACAATGGATCACAAGGTACTTTTCGCCGAAGCTGGCAAAGATTTCGTAGATTTTCTCTTCTATCTCTTGTCTTTGCCAGTTGGCGCTGTTGTTAAGCTCGTTGAAAAGAATAACATGGTGGGTTCTCTTGGTGCACTTTATCAAAGTATTGAAGCTCTCAGTGAAACCTACATCCAAGCAAACCAAACCAAGAACTCAATTCTAAATCCCAAATCCCCTGCATGTTCCCCTAGTATTCGTCTTTTGGAGCTGTCTAATAATGAATTGAAACCTCGAAAATTTTACACTTGTTCTAATTACTATACTGCAAGTGCGGCATCGTTCAGCTTTAATAACGTTCCCACCGGCGCCACATACACTCGTCATTTGTATGTGTCTGATGTTCCAAATGCGCCTTGTCCTAGTTGCAAAGTGTGCATGAATGCTGAGATGTCTTATGTTCTTCCGGCGACAGCGAGTAAAGCGGCGGAGGTGGCTGAGGGAGGGTTTGTTAAAGGGGTGGTGAGTTACATGGTAACGGATAATTTAGAGGTGACACCAATGTCTACTATTTCTTGTATTACTCTGCTTAACAAGTTTAAGATTAAGGATTTGGGTTCACTTGAGGAGAGAATTGTTGATTTTGGGGTTGATGAGGTATGCCTACTGGTCTGTTGCTGATCATCTGTTGTCTTTGTAAATTATTTTCTAGATTTTGCGTTTAATCATTAAGAGTTTTACAGATACTGAAGCATTTTTAATTCTTGGTTGCTGATTAGGGTTTAAAGCTGCTGAAGTCATCTATGGAATGCAAGACTGTTTTGACAAGTGTTTTCCTTGGGAATATGCAAGCATAATAAGTTTAATTTCTGGGTTGTAAATTTCTTTTTGAGTTATCCATCTTACGTATATTCTACCGGTTATGCTCTTTAATGTTAAACATTTTCAACTGCTTTGGATGATAATTATCTCTAGTTTGCTCTGTATTGTTCTGTTCCAGGGTTCTCTTATCGTATCTATTGGTCCTTTGTTTGAGATAACCATTGCTTCTGATGTCCTTTTCCTCTCTTCTCAATTTACATTTTTTAATCTCATGTCTTAAATTGTAAGAGTTGTTTATGACAAATTCTTGAAATATTTGCTGTGGATTTGATTGAGAAAGAATGTTGAGGATAGCTAATACTTGTGATCTTATTAAATTTCCTGAGCATTTGCATAGGCAACCTAAAAGATAACATAACCCAACTTAGTCGCCTTCCAATTCTTATACATGCACTGAAGAAAAGCCATGGCCGCATTCAAAGTGAAGTTGAAGCTACTAATAGACCCAAAGGTTCATAGAGTCCTATTTGCTGAAGCTAGGAAATACTTCACATTGTTGCTGTCTGATCCTGAACTGAAGCCTAGAAAATTCTTCATGTGTCCTGGGTGCCTTTTAGAGGTGTCTGATGTTCCAGACTTGCTTTGTGTTGATTGCAAGGAAGCAATGACTGATGAGGTGGCACATATATTAGATGCTTTGTTTCTCTCTTTGGTTCTGGTCTGGGATCATCTATGCAATGCATTGCAGTTTTATTAATTCTTTTCTTTGGGAATGCTCGTGTGTTTGAAGACTTTGTCTTAATGAAGCAATGCCGTGGAACTTGAAGAAATAAAATTTTTTATTGTATTCCTTGAGAGAGGGTGGAAGAGTAGTTAGTGATTTCGCAGGTACATGTGAGAAGAGATTTTTTGCTTTAAAAAATTAAAAAAAAAATTCTGGTTATTTATGATTCATCATGGAGCAAATCGCTGCAATTTGTTTCCCTTACATTTTTAACATTAATTTAGTTGGTGGAATCTATATATGAGCATCAAGAGTTGAATTGGATGATATTTTAGGCCTCCAGGCTGATGAAGGTATCAAAGAATGCGGAAGCTGCTTGCTTGAAATTAGCTGTTTTTCATTCTATTATTTTTTATTTTAATGTTTTGGGTTTCTGAAATACTGTCTTTTAACATTTCTTTCGGCTTGATCTGTTGCAGTGCCTATGAAAAGAGAAAAAAAAACTATAATTAATTGCTAAACAATATTGCTCATGGCCCTTAACTCTGTGATTTAGTTTTTTTAAGTCAAAACTTCCATTCATTTGCTTGTTTAATTTCAAATACCGTGTTATCCATTGTAAACGTTCATAACTTCTAGAATAATTTATAATCATATTCCATCGTCCAATTGATAGGTTTTTAAATTCAGGTTTTCAGATTTATTCAGTTTAAGAGGATTTTCGCCCTGCTACTTGCACATTGTTTTAAAGTAATTGCCACCACGGTCGTATTTCAGGTTTCTTGAAAACAAATGTAAATGAACCAAATATCCTGAGCAGCCAAAAGCAGTATATGGGTGGTGTCTGTCGCTGCTTCTTCAAAACAAATCCCGTATCGTGAAGCAAAAATTATAAATGCAGAATCATTCTCAAATTCATGTAGGCCAAGAACAAAGCATATTAGATTTAGAAACTATATCTAATCACCACCCAGAGAAATTTAAGAATAATAAGAAGCCAAAGAAAGAGAGCATGACTAATATGGAAGTGCAAAAACCCAAAAGCATTGAGTTCTTCTCAAGGAAAAGAAGAAGCCTGACGGTTCTACCACTTCGACAATTACTCTAATCAGCTACGGCTTCTTTCATCATGGACCAGTATTCCATAAGAAAACACTTGTTAAAGCTGTCTTACATTCCAAAGATGCCTTCAGCAGCTTCAAAGCCTAACCATGGCACCAAACATATATTAGCATCTATATAGATATATATAGATCAGCCATATGCACATTTTTAACGTAGGTATACATGTGGTAATTAAGATAAACAGATGGTCAACGTACCTCTTCCATGCCCCCATACACAATTCTCTCCTCAAGTGAACTAAAATCATTGACGCTGCATTTCTTAAGTAGCAAAGTAATGGCAGATATAGTAGACATAGGCATCACTTCTAAATTATCCGTCACCATGTAATTCACCAATCCTTTGACAAAACCTCCCTCACCAAATATTGGGACCGTGTTTGCAGTAGTTGGAGAAACATAAGACAACTCATAGGTCATCTCTGCCTTGCAAGTAGGACAGAGCAAATTTGGAACTTCAGCCACATAAGAGTGGTTAGCATTGTTAGAACACGAGTAGAACGCTTGAGTTTCCGGTTCATGATTAGACAGAAAAAGAGATAATCCAGTAGCAGATATTGGAGGTTTGGGATTGAGCAACTTGGTCTTGCTTTGATTTGGTTGCATATGGTTCATGCTAAAGGTTTCAAGGCTTTTATGAAGATCATCTATGCAACCCGTCATATTTTTCTGTGCTAAAAGTTTAACAACAGTACCAATAGGCAAAGAAAAAAGGTGGAACAGAAAGTCTAGAAAGTCTTTACCAACTTCAGCAACGATAACTCTGCGAGCATTTGTGTCAATTAGAAGCTTCAACCTCATTTTGGACTTGGAAGCTGCCATAACCTGCATCATAGAAGAATGCAGCAGCTGTTTAAGATGTCAATTATTCAAGACACGGAAGCCAACCCAATATATATTTCACACAAGCAATATACATGAAGATCGATTAGGACAAATATATGTAACAGCATTTTAGACCTTGATGTCTCACCACCTCGGCATAAACTAGTTCAAATGAGAGCACTTGAAATAAAGAATATATACTAAAAAATGTTACAGAACAATTAAAGTTTCACCTAAGATCATCATCATCTATTTCCACAATGCTTGAGTTTTGGAATAGTATAAATTAAAGATTGTTGGAATATATGCTAGGATCCAACATGAATTAGTAAATAACAGGTTCTGTTTCCATGGTTACTTGGCTCTTCAACTTTATATAAATCAAGAACACTTGTATATGAGACGTAAAGGGTGTCTTTAAAAGGGATTTCTTAGAACACACTCATGAGCAAAAACGCTTTTTTAACACAGCTTTCAGAAAAGCACCTATCAAAGAACTTCTAAGAGTTCTTTATCCTAAAAATGGTTTTTCAGAAAATATCAATTCCGTTACGCATGCTACATTTGTTTAAGATTAACATATCAATTGCCACATCACATATTACAGAACATGTAAATTGCAACAGTGAATTCATGCACATATTGCAAACATGGTAAAACCCCTAGACTCACGTTGGTCCCTCTCACTTGTTCCTGTTCACCCACACTCTTAAGTTTTCTCTCATCAAATTATTTTTCTTTACAAAAATAAAGAACTCATCAATGTAAACTAACAATCCTTCTTGAAAGTGAGAAAGTTTTATGTGTAAAAGTTTTTTTCAACATACAGAAATCACAAAACAATCTTGCTTAAAATATAAACGGAACTGAGTTAACAAAAGCACGGGGAGACTACCAGAGCGACAGCGAAACTACGGGGTGATGGCGATCTCCGAGATGAGCCCAGAGACAAATGTAATGGCACTGGATTAGAGCTGGGACTAGGGTTTTGGGAGAGCTTTTATTGGGATGCGCGCGCAAACGTGAGGAAGAAGAAACCGGAAATTAAGAAATAAATGGGAAAAAGAAAAATGTTCCCAAAAATATTTGCCAAATTTATTTTTTAATCCAAATAATTTAAAAATTATTTATTTAGCTGCTCACTTGTTTAAGTATATCATTATTAGTATTATTAGACTTGAAATTTCATGATTTACACAGTTATACAGTTAATTTCTAAAACTGAGTTACTAAACAACACTAGTACCGATTTTGAACAAGATTTTTTTTAATGAATTAAGAATTTAATGTACATTATAACATATTTTAGAGACCTAACAACTAGGTGATGAGTATTCAACAGTAAAATATGAATTCAATTAAAATATCCTTTGATTAAGTTTATAGGATAAATTATGCAACTTTCCTTCAATGGAAACGAAGATACTGTCGTCAAGATCAGCTACTTTCGGCTAATATATTCTTTTGTCTATAATACTATTGCAGCTCGTCACTCCTCAAAGTAGACCCATATTGAAGATATCATTTATTGAATATAATATGAATAAATTGCTGACATTTGCTATAACATTCCTATAACTCCAGAAAGTATTCAATATCAATTATAAAAAAAAAAAACTCTCAACACAAAGTAACCAAGAAGTTTTTTTTCTCTTTTGCATATGAAATTTGAACTCTTTTGGCTTCGACATCATCGAAACCAATCCAAGATATTAGTTCACAACATAACTTGAATTGTATATAACAGAAATAATAGGCCGTATTGTTGAATGTAATTCTTAATTACTCTGTAGGGCACACATCTATTTGCAGTAATAACTAGTCCTGTTACTGTTGCACCGATACATTGGCTTTTATTTTCTAAGAAATAGTACTGAATTAGAATTGAACTGATTGACTTTAGTTCGATTAAGCTTTTTAAAACTTTTTCTTCAAAAATTTTTCTTACCCCTTTTTGTAGAAAATAAAAACGATATCATTTTGATGAACCAAAATGATGTTAGTTTTCTAAGTAACGTAACAAAGAAAATAAAATAAATATGGAGTAATTTTAAATTTTCACTATAGTTCAGTTTTGTGACACCAATACCAAAACCAAAATGAATATTATAGTTTTTAAATAAGAAAACCAAAAATTCAACTGAATAAATTAAGAACTGAACCAAAATTGTTGGTTTCAATTTGATCCAATTTAATTTTCAAAGTCTCGATTTTTTTTTGCCGATCCCTATTTAAATTGTATAGAGTCTGCATGAACACAGTTTATATATAATATAATTATTGACAAATTAAATGTCTGAAAATTATTTTTTAAAAAATATAAAATACTTTATAGGAATGAGACTGATTGGTATGTATTTATTTAATAAATAATCAATTTAATAATTTATTGTATTACTTCTTCATTTAAAATCATGATATTATTTTAAAAAATTATGTATAAATGTTATGATTGGTAATTTTATTTCATTATTAACGTTATAACCACAATTTTATTGATAATTATTTTTTTATTAGTAGGCATAATTATGATTGATTTTTACTATCGTTGAAGTTATAATTATGATTATTATTGATATTATAGTCATTAGTGTTATCAATTTAGTATTGTTAGTGATAATATGATCAAGTTAAAAATAATTTAGTGTTTAACTTCACACTATCATAAGTTTGAAAATTTATGTCTGGGTGTGACATTTTAAACGTATTATAGCTTACTTGCTTAATGTTGATATCTAAATTCAAAAATCTAATCATTCATCTTAGATGGATCACATATAATTTAATATTATGATGATTAAGTTGAGTCATTAAATTAAAACGCAACATATCTAATTAAATAATACCACGTAACTTAAAAAAAAAAAAAATTGGAAGACTAGAAAGTCCAAAAGCGTATGTGTTAAAAGCAAACAGGTCGGCTCCTGTTTGCTTTTAGAAAAGTTGCCTACGATGATTTGCTTTCCTGTTTGGATCTAAAAAGAAAAAGAGAGAAAAAATCAAACAAATTAAAAGTTACAGGCAACTCAAAGAAACAAGTCTTTTCTAAGCACTTCTATTGTCCTGTAAAATTATAATTTCTGCTATCCTACAAGATTGCAATTAAGAGACTTTGCATGAAATATACCTGCTATTCTTCTTCTTCTTTTTTTCTTCCTCTTCCTCTTCCACTTCTTCGTGGTCGACCAAAACTTGAGCCTTCAATTTGTTTGAAGAACTAAAAAGTCAAAAGAGCCATGAAGCCTCTCAACTGGAAAAGCAGAGACCAGAGATCTTTCTGCCAGCGAATCCCCGTTCAAATCCTAAGATCTTTGCTTACGAGACGAGGATTTGGGCGGGAAAACGAGTAAGCTGTTCCAGTAAGGCCCATCAACATCCAAATTTAAGTGTTTGTTGTCAAAAGCTCATCAATTACTGGGCTTCCTAACAAGCCGATACTGTATCTGAAACAGGTCTGTAATTGGGCCTAGAATCCCTAACATGAAAACCCGGCCCGCAAAGAAACTAAGTGATGTTAGTAATTCTTGGAACGTTTATATAGATCCATTTTCGTCTTGCGGAACCCTACTCTGCGGCCGCAGCAACTCCTCTCCCGTCTCCCGCAGGTCTGTTGTAATGTAAAAGAGTTTACTTTTTCTCCTTGCGAGCACATTCATTTGTTTCTAAACACATTATTGTCAAGTAATAAAGTTTCTTTTTGACTGTTCTTAATAATTTTGTTATACAGATCTGATTGTGTTTTTTTTTATTTTTGTGATTTTTTTAGTGTGTTTATTCGAATTTATTCTCGTAGTTGTTAGAATTTAATTTTCTGGGCTAATCCTTTTCGTGGTTTGTTTGGTTTCCTGTCTTAACAGGTTTAGAGGTGATTCATAGGAAGAGTCCAATGGCTCCCGTCAAAGGTATGGTTTTTTTCTTACTTGCTTTACATCCTACATTCGTTATTTGATTTTTTTTTTTTTTTCTACATTTTGTGTTGTGATATCTGGTCATTCTCAAATTTTCAACACCTAGAAAATCTGGGTCGCCAAAATTTAATTTTGGCTGCGAAAAAGACTTTTTTTCCTTGACAGTCATTTTCACTGTTATAGGTGTACCCTGATGTTTTGCTGTTTTAATTGCCGCTTGAGTTCTAGTTTTTCTGTACTGGTTGTTGTTGCTATGCATTTAAATTGCTGTGTGATTTTAGCTGAATGGTTGGTGGTCTTTGGTTTAACTTATGTAGAAATTTTCCCCCATTCGATTTGTCAGTTGAGGCTTGCATGAGTATTTGGCTGGACAGAAAATTAAGTTGATGGGAATTAATGTGTTTTCCACCTGATATGGTTTGTGAATTGGTTGGTCTTAAGCATCAGATTTCATTTTTGTTGCTGTATAGTTGTGCAAAAAAGCAATTGTATTTGTCCTGTTTATTATTGCTGTGCTTAGAATCTTGGGAGTAGCTCCATTAAATGTTTTCCAGAGTGTTGGGTTCCAAATACGAGAAGCATTTCTATTGTTTTCTATCCTTTTTATGTAAGTGTGCGTTGTAGTATTTTTGTTTGTACTCTTCTTGTGCTGACTTAATTTAATACTTCATCTCTTGCAGTTGACAGCTCAAAGAAGGCTGAACCAAAGGCTCAGGCTGCTAAAGTTGCCAAGGCTGTGAAATTTGGTCCAACATTCAAGAAGAAGGCCAAGAAGATCCGGACGTCAGTCACTTTTCACAGGCCAAAGACACTGAAGAAGGATAGGAATCCGAAATATCCTCGCATCAGTGCTCCACCAAGGAACAAGTTGGACCACTATCAAATTATTAAGTATCCTTTGACCACTGAGTCCGCCATGAAGAAGATTGAGGACAACAACACCTTGGTTTTCATTGTTGACCTACGTGCAGACAAGAAAAAGATTAAAGATGCTGTTAAAAAGATGTACGACATTCAGACCAAGAAAGTGAACACTTTGGTCAGGTAAATTTCATTATTTATCATATTGAACTTAGTATATCAACACCATAACTAATCTTTCTTGTTTAGATTCTCGTTGAGCTTTGATGCCTATGTTGTGTTATACAAATTCATTACTTATAATTTTTGGTGGAAAATCTCCAATACAAAATCATCAGATTGATACATTTCAAGTACTATATATCTTGACTTGATTCCACACCATTTTGCATTATTTAGTGCCTGGTTTATACTTATTTTTACTGTCTCATTAATTGAAATAAGTCTGATGAGCTCAAAAGTCAACCTAAACTGATATTATCTTATTGCCATGGTGTAGGCCTGATGGAACCAAGAAGGCATATGTTAGGCTGACTCCAGACTACGATGCATTGGATGTTGCAAACAAGATTGGAATCATCTAAGCAGTAATACAATTTGTACTGTTAACATTTTTGTTAGGAGTGATGCAGTTTGTTAGGACTCCAATTTTTTTTTTTGGTTATTTTTAAATATTCACTGGAATCTATCTTTTATATATTGAGCTTTTGCATTTGATGCCTGTTAACATTTGAAGTGCTTAAATATTTCTGTACCGAGTTTTTATGATTTAATGTCTTAGAGCATTTATTAAATTCTCTTACAGTCTTTGCATCTTTTGAAGCTTCCATCGTTAGATTTTCTTGTGTCTATGTTTCCTGACATCAAACAACTTAAAACTCACTGTTAGCATCCATAATTTTTGATGAGAATTAAAGTGATACGAAGTGATTACAGATTAAACGAAACAGAAAATTATCTCATCATCAGGTAGAGAAATTCCAAGTTCACGGTGTTGACACTCCCAACAAAAAGATGACTTCAAATAAGTGTTTAAATTTTGCACTTGACAACGATTAAAGAAATTTAAAACGGCTGCTTTCGTTGCTCGGCATGATAAATATCGTCCGCCAAAGGGTAAATGATTAAGGAGAACAACAATTTTAATCCTCATAAAGTCTGGAAAATGCACAAAAGTGCTAGCTGTTTGAGAGATTTGACGTCTCAGGTCTGATAGGCATACAACCACATCAAACGTTGAAAATTTGAAAGGATTCTATGACTGTATGCAATCTATCTTTCATCTTCTCCCATCTTCTTTTTCATTGGCCCCTGTCGTCAAAGTGTAAAACTTACCTGCCACTCAGAAGCAAACTTCGGTTAGAGTCTACCAGTTAAACATCATTCTGGAGAGTGCAACACTGATTTTGCTACAATACTAAAATGTCAGTAAAGCACTTCAAATTCACATCCAGTAGATAAGTTTCATACCATTGCCAACAGTGACTGCCCCAAGAGCATGGCGAATATAGTTGGGAGCCTGAGCTGTGAACTCAAATGTGTAATAAGCTTTCCCGTCAACATCATTCTGTGGCACGCATACAAAAGTAGGTTCTATTAATCTAAACCAACATTTGCCAGAAAATTTTCATTTCATAACACGCACTAGTTTGATTTAAATCTCTATTCTTTGTTGAAAGACATGCATTGTTCCAACACATCTTGCCAAATTGTAGAAGTTGATATTGGATATCAAACCTCTGAAGCAGTAACTATCTTGGTTTTCTGGGTAGGAGGGGCCAAAACCTTTTTTATTAGAATTTCTGCAACCTGTGATCATTGAATAATGAATGATAGTGCTCTTATCACATTAAGTAATTCTCACAAATCATAGGACCCAACGAAGCACAAAGAGAAAGATAAGAGTACTATGAGGCAAACCTCTTGTGGAGAGCCAAAGTCTCGAATATCCTGCTTGTTGGTTGGAATCATATTTACACTAACACTTTCTAATGGCTCAATGACATCTTTGAAAACCTTGTCTTGACCTTCAATGACTACTTCCTGCATACACATCCAAGATAAAGAAGGCATGCAAAATCAATGTTCCTTTGTCAATAATATGCTGTACATTGAAGGATCAACTAAAAAGAAATTTCATGGAAGGCAGAAGTAATATAATAGACTAGGGAATTGAAACCATAGCAACGCTTACCTGCCATCCAAACGGATAGAGAAATGAGTATCCATCCTTCTTGTCTGTGACTGATAGGAATCCCTTCTTACTTTCTGCAGCAACTGAACCATATCAAGGGTGTCTTCTTAAGATATCAGCCATCATTATTCAAGAAACCAACGCACATCATAATCAGCAGGTGGCGTTGTTTTCAATGCTACTTGAGCACAAAATTGCAGAAATACAATGGGAATTTTAAGTAGTTTAATGAAAAAACAAATGTTAATGTCCTCTGCATCTGGAAAACAGTGGTGCTTACACGATGCTGGTGTTGGTTAACAAGAGAAGAAGCCCAAGGAGCAATGACTCCAACAGCAATCATTTGGCGTCTTCCGCAATTATCTGCAAAAACATGTAAGTAAAATTAAAAAAAAAAAAGAAAAAGAAAAGAAAAATTATCGAGCATGTATGGCTGGTATAATGTAGTGCCTTGCTCATCAAATTAGAATCAATGTGAACAATACAACAAACAGTTTTTCACCTATATGGTACAAATTAATGACACGAGTCTCTTTTCCATGTGTCCAGAACCCTTTTTATCCACAATAAAATATACGATGCTGATGCTTAATTGTGTTTTCTCCCTACCTCCAGCTCCTCGTACGGAAGATACTTGCAACAAATTTAAATGAGTCATTTATATCCCTCATATTGACAAGAAGCATTTGTTGTTTGCAATATTGTGCTAAAGTTAAAAGACAAACAAACATTGTAATTCTTTTGAATTTTTCAACACTTTATTAGTTTATCATACATATGATTAATATCATGTTAGGACTTCAATCTAAGGATCTAAAGTATGGCGGACAAGCATAGATCATTGTTATTAAATATAAACAGCTGGACTGAAAAGAATTTTACAACCCATCAACAGTTCAAGATCAACCTTTGATTGTAAACAATTCCCAAAATAAAGCATTCTCTATAGTCTGGTCATTCTGGTTATGCCGTATGAACATAATCTTACTATCATAGTCTATGTTATTACTTTAAAACAAGTGAAGGGACTTGCAAGCTCCATTATGAAACTTTCAAACATTCCACATCCCCAATAGAATAAATAAATGAATAAATATTGTATGGACCAGGGGTAGGTCATCGACCTTCCCATAATTCATGTCATATGCACCAACGCACATCACGTCATTGGAAATTCTGACATTTTCCTAACTACCTCGGAATTGTTCAAACTACCATGAGTTTTTTATTATAAAATTCCTTTCTTATATCGATCAAGGTAAAACTTGTATACTGCATCCTCATGCATATGCAAGAATTCGTCAGAAACAAAAATGTCCAACAAATTCCTATCTTGCTCAAAACTGTTGAGTAAATAAGCAATGTGCATTGCGTAAGACTATGAAAATAAAAATCCAAACCCACCTTGGCAATTAGAAGAGGAAGCCATCGATGTATGTTCAGCCTTTACAAGAAACGAAATTCCTCTTCTACACACACCGCCATGCTTTTGCATTCCCAGCTGAAACAAACAATAACCCACTTGACATCACGACTAGACAGAAAAATTTGCACATAACTCACATACAAACAGAAAGATAAGACAAATAACGCGTTACCTGAGGGAGAGAGTTGAGAAACGACGTTCTATGAGCAGAAGGAAAGTGTTGCAGAGACGCCATTGCTATTGGTTTCGGGGTTGTGAATGAAATGTGTAGTGCAAGGGAAGAAGAAAGAGAAACTAATAGAAGAAAATTACAAGGTTCAATCGAATTGTTTTGTTGGTGTAGTATAGACCTTATCCTTTTCTTTCGTTGTTCTTGGCTCTGCTTATCCCTTTGATAAAACGCGCGTTTTAGCCTTTGGACGTTAAAACGCGCGGGACCGTCGCGTTCCGATTTCATATATTTCCAGTTAGTTGTATGTGTAGGTCCCACTTCTTTTTTTTGATAATTTTTTAAAAATGATTTTTGGAAAACTCGATAACAAAATTTTCCTTTCTTCTAGAAAATTCAATATTTGAGTTGTTGTTTCTAATCTATCTAATTTGCTGGTCAAATTTATCAACTTGAAGTGAGTCAATACTGATTGACTACTTTGTTCAGCTTCTCATCTGGTGGAACAATAATTTTTTTATCTTTTATATTTTGAAAAAAAAAATGTAGACATCTTTAAATAATTAAGTGTCTATTTGGTTTAACTTTTTTATTGATTAAAAGGGTTTTTTTAACGATAAAAACTCTTTTTAAATTTTTTAATGTCGTTTAGTTGACAATGAAAAAAAAAAAAATTTTTAAAATTAAAAATGCTGTTTTTCTTATTATATTGGAAGAAACTCAAAAATTTGAGTTTTTGATATTAGAGCTTTCCCAGTTTTTTTAAAAAATAAAATTATCTAAAATACCCTTAATTTATTTTAAAAATTTTACGTAATTTTTTTAAAATAAAATATTAAAAAATTTTATCTATTAAAATAATTATTTAAATTTTTTTCAAAAATTATTTGTGATAACCAAACAATTAATAAATTTTTATTGAAAACTCTACTCATAAAAATTTCACAGATAAAAATTTTACTTTAAAAAAGTCTATTCAAAAAACTGTATCAACCAGACCTTTAAGTATTTAATAGCAGAAATTGTAGGTTTTGAAACTTGGAAGGAACTGAAAGACTGTAATTAATATACCATTAGTTGATGTTTATAATGGAATCCAAAATCAAGCAAACGTATGTATACGTAGTACAAAAGGAAGTTTCACTGTCACATGTTTTCGTAAACTATATATTCATTAGTGACCAGCTTTGACCAGCAAGCTTGATGCCCTTTTCTCTTTTAATTTTTTTTTTTTAATACAAGAACTGTGACACATGCCAATTATTAAAGGTATGCTATGGGATTCGGCTATCTATCTTGTTCACATATATATATATATATAAATATATATTAAATAAAGAATAATGTTTATGTATAAAAATAAAATACAAATTATATGCCTCATTGACAAGATATATCTAACGATAGAATTGTTAATGGCTACCAAAAATTTTATTATGAGGTTAAAAAAGTGATAATTTTGAAGTATATATTAATAACTATTATAAGTAGCTCTCACGTTAATTAAAATATAAATTTTTTATTTTAATTTTATAAGCGCAACATTACTCATAAGTAAAAAAAAAATAAAAAATTTTTCATTTAAAATTCATGTTTATTCGAGAATAGTGTAGAAAATGACACAATTGTATATTTTTATTATAAAACAAAATAAAAAATAGTTATAAGCATATAATGTCAATATTTGACAACAATACTGCAATAATTTATTTGTTATATTAGATTTATCAATGTTTGGTATTGATATCATTCTTATACTATATCCAAACGATTAATAATCTAAAATTAAATCTATTTCCTATTAGTTTCCATCGCTGAGCAAATAGGAATAGCAGTACCAACAACATGTGCGTGTTATAAAGAAAGCACTGATTATTTGCTTTTAGATTTATTGTGCGTCTTAATATTTTCCCAAACACCACCTCGTTTTAATCAATTATTAAACCTGATAAAAAAAAAAAGGGAAAAAGAGAAATCATCAAACACAGCCTTAAAACGGCAAACAATAAGGAAAAAGGGCCCAAGAGGGAACAGATCAAATGGACTGGCATAAGAAAAAAAAAAAAAAGAGAAGGAAGGCTCACTTACTCAATGATGTCTGCTTCTAAATATACTTTATTTTATGCTTTTTCCCCTCACTCGGGTCACGCTAACCTCACCCACCGCACCACATAAATCCCCCACGTGTCGCCCCCACCATACACTCCCCACGATATTTTCGCCATTTCGATGTCTTTCGCACGGCTGTTTCCGACCCGTTTTCTTGAAATTACTGCCTTGCCTCGCTGTTTCTGCTTCGAACGCTTAAGCCGCGTTTGTCTAAAATTTGAAGTGCTTTTCACTTCCCTTGCGAGTAATGAATCTCCACTGAGAAAAAGTATATATATATATATATATATATATTTTCTTTAGAACGCCGTTATAGGTAGGTCTAATTAGACACAATATGAAAATATTTTTGAAAAAATTTGATGTTGACGTGATGATATTTTACTCTTTTAAAGTATTTTTACTCTAAAAAGTTCCATTTATTTTTCGTGTAACACTATCAAATAAATATAAAAAGTTAATCCTAATTTTATATGAATGCTTTTTGATGGTAGCCAAACATAGCCTAAGTTGTATTGTACAGTTCAAAAGAAATAAAATCTCGAGAAGCAAGTGCGCAACTCATCGCCGGCTTTTGACCGTTAACCTAACAAAAACTTCCGCAAATGAAAACAAAAACAGATTAAAAATTAACAGCAACAAAATCAGGAATCGAAGGGAAACAGCAAAAAAACTTTAAGTTTCTTCTTGGTTCATTTCCTGTCACTGAGGGTGACCCAGTTTTCTCCCCTCTCCTCTTACAGCCTTCTTCTTTGACTGAATCTCCGTCAACCTCAACATTCACTCTTTGGAAACACAAAAACTAACCAAAAGCAAAAATTGAATCGTTTTGCTTTCAGAATTAAAATATTTCCTCTAAATTTAGCGGATCTGCTAAATTTGGAGGGAGGGATAGAGTTTCAGTTAGGGTTTTTGGAAGCTGCAGAGATTTTGATTTGTTTTGATAGTTTCTAAGCGAAGATGATGATATCGAGGGGATTGTTTGGGTGGTCCCCGCCCCACATACAGCCGCTAACGCCTGTATCGGAGGTGTCGGAGCCGCCGGAGTCTCCATCTCCGTACTTGGACCCGGGTGCGGAGGCGGCTGCAGCTGCGGCGCAGGCGCAGGCGGAGGAAGCTGAGGAGATGGAAGAGGCGGAAGAGATGGAGCCGCCGCCGGCTGCAGTACCGTTCTCGAGGCTGTTCGCTTGTGCAGACCGGCTGGACTGGGTGCTCATGATCGTTGGCTCGCTCGCAGCTGCAGCTCATGGAACGGCTCTAGTTGTGTACTTGCATTACTTCGCTAAGGTCATTGAAGTTCTTAGTATGCACGGAAGATCGGAGCAGCAGTACGAGAGGTTTAAAGAGGTGAGTGATTTCATTTTTTTCCTTCTGTATGAAGCTGATTTATTGTAATGGAGTGAGTTTTGTGCTAATATTTGTATTAAGTTCAGGTGAATTTCAGTATTTTGATTAAATATGAAGCTCGTAATCAATAAATTGCGATTTGCTTTCTGTTTGATTCTAGGGTTTTCTTGGTTCTCACCCGAGGAAGCAAAAAGTTTGTTTATGTTTCATTTTATTCTCTCTCTCATTCCGTTGTGGAGAGTGTTACTAGTTCAGGTTCTTATCTATAATGGAAGATTTTTTAATGTTGATATGTTATCTAAAGATGAATTTTACTCCAAAAGAACTTGCTTTCTATGGGGATTCTTTTCCGTTATACAACATTTTGAGTACTACTTCATTAGCTTACAGCTTCTGGGTTTGGAAGAGTAGTTCGCTGTAGTTTTAGAATTTTTGTGATTCAACAAAATACATAGACGGAGTTGTGCATAGAAAGATTTTGCAGCTCAGAACTATTGTTGGATTGGCGATGCTTTTTCCTTTATAAATAATCTGATCTGGTTGTAGTAGAATTTTGTATTTCTGGGTGATTATGTGACAATCTGTTGGGAATATTGACACCAGAATGAAGTTAGATAAGAAGTTTATTTTTGCTAAAAAGGAAAAAAGAAACAGTGAATTCTTGTGTAGCGGTGAAAGATATAATTTAAGTACAACATTATTATTTTGCCTATGTTGATGGGGAAATATATTATTTAATAGTTGTAGTATCCATCTTGTAAGTTCTATGATTGTGAAGATCCCCTAAATATATTTACATGCATCTTCATAGTTTGTATGAGCTGCTTTTGATATGCAGTTATCAGAAAGTGAGTAAAATGTAAAATTTTTGTTTGCATTGGCTTTTTAGCTGCAATAAGACAAAGCAGTATGTTGATTCCTCATCTTCTGTGAAGAGTTTGTAGTTTAGTTGACATTTTAGATATTTCTTTGATAGGGAGTATTAAGGGCTCCTTCAGTGTCAGAAGCATATTGGTGTCCATCTGGCAATATTCATGTCTCTAGATTGAGACATTAAGACATTTATCTTCTTTTTTTGTTACCTTTCAGTTTTAGACAGCTATGATACCAAGATAATGAACCATAAAGCTTTTCACTACTGTATTTTGGAGGCAGATAATTTGTTCACAACATGTTTGGTGATCCAATGAGATGTTGTATTGGGGTCAAATTCAGCTGTGTTTGGGAGAATTTCAACCTCTTATTACATACATTACTATATATATCTACATTATCTCCATTATAGAATTACGACTGTAATCTCTGTTTAGAAGGAAGGATGCTTCACATAGCATAGCCATAAGCTTTTTCAAAGTATTGGATTATTGTGACAACTAAAGGAGAAGTGAATTTTCCATTTCTATATCAGCTGACCCCTTGTCCCTGTCGGAGTTGGATTATCTATTGTATTTGATGTTGATTAGGCCTCCTTTGCTGGTTCTGTGCTTGTTCTCTCTCTCTCTCTCTCTCTCTCTCTCTCTCTTATGAAATGAGAAAATGCCCAAAATATTTAGGCACTTAATCCTTTTGAAACACTGTATTGCAAAAAACATGAGCAAGAGTATTTTCTTAGTCCTTTAGGATATTTGATATTCCATTTAATTCAACATACGTTTAGTGTGTTTTGTTGCAGCTGAAAGTTGTGCATATACAGTGGCATTCATTTAACTGCTGAGTTTTTGTTTTTTTTGCAGCTTGCGTTGTACATTGTTTATATAGCTGTGGGTGTTTTTGCTGCTGGTTGGATTGGTAAATTTCAATATTGACTCTGAATTAGATAAACATTGTGTTTTTTCATTTTATCTCTTGAATGATGCTTCTTAGCAGCTTTTGATTCTTACTTGTTCTCTGTAATAGAGGTTTCATGTTGGATTTTGACTGGAGAACGGCAGACTGCTGTCATTAGATCTAAATATGTTCAAGTGTTGCTTAACCAAGACATGAGTTTTTTTGATACCTATGGGAACAATGGGGATATTGTGAGCCAAGTGTTGAGTGATGTGCTGCTCATCCAGTCTGCCCTTAGTGAGAAAGTACGTTTGAGCTAAAGTTTTGCCTCATAACTTGTTCATCCTATAGTAATTAATTATCTGGTGGGCCTTCCCCCGAAAAATACTATTTGAGCTCTTATAATTGGCCCTTTATGATGCAGGTTGGAAATTATATACATAACATGGCAACATTTTTCAGTGGTCTTGTTATTGGATTTGTCAACTGTTGGGAGTTGCACTCATAACTTTAGCCACGGGCCCATTTATCGTCGCTGCTGGAGGGATATCAAATATATTTCTGCATAGGCTTGCTGAGAATATTCAAGATGCTTATGCTGAAGCAGCTAGCATTGCTGAACAGGTATCTCTCTCTTTTTCTACCTCCCTTGCTCTCTCCTTCCATCTTGATTTGACATGTCCTGGGAGTGTAGGCTTGCTGAGAATATTTTTGGTATTTCGGTTTAGATTTTTCTTGATGATGAAAACTTGCTGATGTTGATTCTTCTAGAGTTGAGAGCTGAACTTTATAGTTCTGAGTGATATCTCTAAAATCAATTTAATTGCAGCTGTTGCTTTTGTTCTGTATGAGATAAAGTATGATTGTTGATCTTGTTGGTTATGACCAATTGTTTATTGACTTTCAGAATGTCAAATGAGAAATGGCTTAGCTTGCTACTAATCTAAGTGGGCCTTTTGTCTTGTTATGCGATTTGTGTCATGCGTCTTTTCAAGAACATTATGCTTCCACATACCAATGCTCAATTGCTTCTGCTGTTGAAGATTTATTAACTGTGATTCTAACATGCAAATAATCTGTTAAATTATGCAGGCTGTCTCTTATATTAGAACGTTATATGCATTTACGAATGAAACCTTGGCCAAGTATTCCTATGCAACCTCGCTGCAAGCTACTTTGAGATATGGCATACTTATTAGTCTTGTTCAAGGACTTGGACTTGGATTTACATATGGTCTTGCAATATGTTCTTGTGCCTTACAACTTTGGGTTGGAAGATTCCTAGTCACGCATGGCAAAGCTCATGGTGGTGAAATTATAACAGCTTTATTTGCAGTGATTTTAAGTGGCCTGTAAGCATCTTGATCTCTTTTTTTCCTGCTGCATTCCATTTCTTGCTTTCTTATCTGTTATTTCTCGTCTTTTATAGTGGGTTAAATCAGGCTGCCACAAACTTCTATTCATTTGACCAAGGGCGAATTGCTGCGTATAGACTTTTTGAGATGATAAGCAGATCATCCTCCACTACTAATCACGACGGGAACACTCTACCATCTGTGCATGGAAATATTGAGTTTAGGAATGTGTATTTCAGCTACCTTTCTCGTCCTGAGATCCCTATCTTGAGTGGATTTTACCTCACTGTACCTGCTAAAAAAGCAGTGGCACTTGTTGGCAGAAATGGATCTGGGAAAAGCAGTATTATTCCACTGATGGAGCGGTTTTATGACCCTACATTAGGTGATTTGGCCATAATATACTGTTTTAGTGATGGTGCTTGTACAATCACTTCATTTAAAGTTTCACTGAAGTTCTTAGTGATTATGTCTGCTTGGAGATTCTAATTGTTTTTTCTATTTTGTGATGCAGGAGAAGTTCTTTTGGATGGAGAAAATATTAAAAACCTGAAACTGGAATGGTTGAGAAGCCAAATAGGACTTGTCACTCAGGAACCTGCATTGCTGAGTTTGAGTATAAGAGAGAATATTGCTTATGGGCGAAATGCTACTTTGGATCAGATTGAAGAGGCTGCTAAAATAGCTCATGCTCATACATTTATCAGCTCTCTGGAGAAAGGATACGAGACACAGGTGGAAATTGAAAACTGTCCTGAGAAATTCTTTCCTGGTTGGCCTTTTCTTCCTAGTAATTAATTTGCATACATTTCAGGTGGGTAGAGCTGGTTTGGCTTTGACAGAAGAGCAGAAGATAAAACTTTCTATAGCTAGAGCTGTGCTTTTAAACCCATCAATTCTCCTTCTTGATGAGGTCACTGGGGGGCTTGATTTTGAAGCTGAAAGAGCTGTTCAGGAGGCTCTAGATCTGCTCATGTTGGGACGCTCAACTATTATAATAGCTCGACGGCTTAGTCTTATAAGGAATGCTGATTACATTGCTGTGATGGAGGAGGGTCAGCTAGTTGAAATGGGCACACATGATGAACTATTAACCCTAGATGGTCTATATGCAGAGCTTCTTAAATGTGAAGAGGCAGCAAAAACTTCCTAGGAGGTATGCATGTTGCGATTGGAAATATCATGGTTGAGAAAGTATTCTTGTCATTTGAAAATTTGCTTCTCTAATTGATGTAGAAAATTACTTCTAACTAATGCTTTATGGGATGCGTATTCCATCCAGGATGCCTGTTGGAAACTACAAGGAGACTGCAACATTCCAAATTGAAAAGGATTCTTCTGCAAGTCACAGCTTCCAAGAACCATCATCCCCTAAAATGAATAAATCACCCTCTCTACAGAGAGTTGGCATATTTAGGCCCACAGATGGTGCCTTTGACCCTCAAGAATCACCTAAAGTTCGCAGCCCACCATCAGAGAAAATGCTAGAAAATGGTCTGCCCATGGATGCAGCTGATAAGGAACCATCAATTAGAAGGCAGGATAGTTTTGAAATGAGATTACCGGAGTTACCCAAGATTGATGTTCACTCTACAAATCGACAAACCTCAAATGGTTCAGACCCAGAATCTCCAATATCACCCCTTTTGACATCTGATCCTAAAAATGAACGCTCTCATTCTCAGACTTTTAGTCGGCCCCATAGTCACTCTGATGATTTTCCAACAAAGGTTAGGGAAGCAAAGGAGACACAACATCGGAAAGCGCCGTCTTTTTGGAGATTGGCGCAACTTAGTTTTGCAGAGTGGCTCTATGCTGTCCTAGGTAGCATTGGTGCTGCCATTTTTGGTTCTTTCAATCCTCTTCTTGCTTATGTTATTGCACTGATAGTAACGGCTTATTATAGAGGTGATGAAAATCATCACCTACGGCAGGAAGTGGACAAATGGTGCCTGATAATTGCCTGCATGGGTGTAGTGACTGTTGTTGCCAACTTTTTGCAGCATTTCTACTTTGGTATCATGGGGGAGAAAATGACCGAACGAGTGAGGCGAATGATGTTCTCAGGTGAATGGACACTTCCTGAATATCTTTGTAACTTTTTCTTTGTATACTTAATTCTTTGTATGCTTTCTTACCTCATTAATGCTCTATGTGTGACAGCAATGCTACGCAATGAAGTTGGGTGGTTTGATGAAGATGAGAATAGTGCTGACACCTTATCCATGCGCTTGGCGAATGATGCTACGTTCGTTCGAGCTGCTTTCAGCAACCGCCTTTCAATATTCATACAGGACAGTACTGCTGTCATTGTGGCTGTCCTTATTGGGATGCTGCTACAATGGCGATTGGCACTTGTAGCATTGGCAACCTCACCAATTCTTACTGTTTCTGCCATTGCACAGGTTTGCACTGTCACTATGCTTTCAGATGTAATACTCATGTAGTTCCACCAAGATTTGACTTTTTGTAATGGCCTTTTAGATTAATAAAGCAATATTGCTTCTTTTAATAAACCTTCTGATTCTTATACACCTTGAAGAAATGATTTGGGGTATCCCTTGTATTATATAATTGTGGTGTTTTCTCCAAGTCACAAGATATAGTCACCAAGGTTGCAATTTTGTGAAAAAAATATTTTTATTATTGTTGATTTTGGGTTCTATAAGATATTTTTGTAGCTTTCTTTTGGCTGTTTTAGGGATCCCTCGTACTTCAGCTTTACGTATCTTTGTGTGTGTGTTTCTGAAAAAACTATAATTAAAACTTTTTACTCATCCCTTAAACTGAAAAAAGGAAAGAATGTTTTGCTCCCATTGTCATTTTATTTTCCTGTTTCTCTTTGATGAAGAAGTCTTGTTACATCTAGTATTTTTTTCTTCAAATCTGAGCAGTTATCAAATTATGTTTTGCAGAAATTGTGGCTTGCCGGATTTTCAAGGGGTATCCAGGAGATGCACAGAAAGGCCTCATTGGTCCTTGAGGATGCAGTTAGGAATATTTACACTGTTGTAGCATTCTGTGCTGGTAACAAGGTAATGGATCTTTATAGATTGCAACTGAAGAAAATATTCAAGCAGAGTTTTTTTCCACGGTATGGCAATTGGGTTTGCATTTGGCTTTTCACAGTTTCTTCTTTTTGCCTGTAATGCTCTTCTGCTTTGGTACACTGCGATCTCTGTTAGAGATCGCCATATGGATTTGCCTACTGCTCTCAAGGAGTATATGGTTTTTTCTTTTGCGACATTTGCACTTGTAGAGCCCTTTGGATTGGCTCCATATATACTGAAGCGGCGTAAATCACTCATTTCAGTATTTGAAATTATAGACCGAGTGCCTAAGATTGAGCCAGATGATAACTCAGCATTGAAGCCCCCAAATGTCTATGGAAGTATTGAGTTGAAAAATGTTGATTTTTGTTATCCAAGTCGGCCAGAGGTGTTGGTATTGAGTAATTTCAGTCTCAAGGTGAATGGGGGACAAACCGTGGCCGTGGTTGGAGTTTCCGGGTCTGGAAAAAGCACTATAATATCTCTGATAGAGAGATTTTATGATCCAGTTGCGGGCCAGGTTCTACTAGACGGACGGGATCTAAAACTCTATAATTTGAGATGGTTGAGAAACCATTTAGGTCTTGTTCAGAGGAACCCATTATCTTCTCAACAACAATAAGGGAAAATATTATATATGCAAGGCATAATGCCAGTGAAGCTGAGATGAAAGAGGCTGCTAGAATAGCTAATGCGCATCATTTTATAAGCAGCTTACCTCATGGTTATGACACACATGTGGGAATGAGGGGGGTGGACTTGACGCCTGGACAAAAACAGAGAATTGCTATAGCCCGAGTGGTGCTGAAGAATGCACCCATCTTGTTGTTGGATGAAGCTAGCTCATCCATCGAGTCTGAGTCTAGCCGAGTAGTACAGGAAGCCCTCGATACGCTGATAATGGGGAACAAAACAACTATTCTGATTGCTCATAGGGCTGCAATGATGAGGCATGTTGACAACATAGTAGTTCTTAATGGAGGGCGAATTGTGGAAGAAGGGACCCATGATTCTTTGGTGGCAAAGAATGGGTTGTACGTCCGTTTGATGCAACCTCACTTTGGAAAGGGTTTACGCCAACATCGATTGGTATAGGGTTGGAATATTTGTGAATGCAACTTATATTACGTACATGATGGTCGAGTTGTATAGTTCTCATTATTATGCTCCAATTTGAAATTGCTGAAATTCTAGCTTGACGTACGTATGCCTGGTGGTTGCTTATGTGTTGAATATCGATCTAGTTGGAGTTAATTTCCCGAATGAGCAGCTTAAATAGGGGATAAATATATGAGAATAATTGATAATCGAGGCTTGTAACGGATACGGCTAGCTGGATATTGTTGAAAGAACAGGGTGGCAATCGGCAGTAGTATTTATATTGTTCATCAGACGTAGGAGGACTTAGAAGTAGCAGAGAGGGGTTTGAGAGGGGTTTGATTGGCATGCAGCTGGTGGGTGGAGGGGGCTAGATGCATATTCTTTTTGGAGGCAAGCTTTGTTCCTATTTGTCTCCAAGGTATATTGATTTGTTTATTAATCAGAGATAAAGTTAACTGAAGTAGTATCACTGACTGAGGTGTGTGTGTTCTTGGTTTTTCTTATTTTATTTTTAATTTTTAATTTTTTGGGTTTTGGTTATTCTATTCCTTCATTTTCATTTTCTGGTTCTCCTTAATGCAAAATTTGTAACTAAGCAGCAGCTAGCTCGTAGTCGGATATATGTTGAATGTGTGTTGGCTGTAAATCTTACATTTGTGAATCCCATGAAATTTTAAGGTTAGAAGAGGAGAGTAAGTGAGAGAATTTGTTGTAATCTTTTTGTATATAATTTAAAGACGCTTGCTAATAGTTAATTGTGAAATGTTTTACGTCTGTCCGCCCTAAAATCCAATTGATTCTTATGATTAATAAACACCAAGCCAAGCATAGCATCATTTAAGAGGCTTTTGAATTGAAAGGGATCTTGCATGCTTCATGATTCGAGCACCGTGTAATTTCGAATAACCCTTTGACCAAAATAATTAGAGTATCTGAAGTAATTCTATAACTTAATTAATCAAACAAGCAGGCAAGCCAAGGTACTAACGTCCTTTAATTTAAGAGGTGAGAAAAGAACTCCCAATACTTGCTAGCCGGCTAGCTAAGCGCAATGTTTTAAAGTTAATTAATTTTTTTGTTTTTGTAATCATTACCATTATTAATTATTTATATGTATAATTAATGGTGCATGATTAATTTGAGGCAGAAATTTATAAATTTAGAAATAAATAAATACACAAACAAACAAACAAACAAACAAACAAATAATTAATACGAGCGTATCGTATCGTATCATATCACATATAAATTTAAGATTTTCTCTGTAATTAATTTGTTTAATCATTAAAAAGAATAAGAACTTAACTATTAAATTTAGTTAAGAATTTAAGTTTGACATATTCTAATTCTTCCACCACCCGAGTTCTTCACTCATTGAATCAAATTCCACCACGTCAACCCACCAAACTTGTCCTGCTCACAGTACACTAAATTACACAGTGTTGGACATAATCACTCAATTGCAAGCTCCTATTTATTTCAATCAAAATTTATGTTTCAATTTATTTGTAAACTTGGGTTTCAATTTATGTCTTATTGGAATAAAATGTAAATGCAACTTACTTTAGTTATGAATAAGTATGGATGATCAATTATATTGTTGTTGGATGGTGTCGAGAAACAAATTTGTAGAAGGGCGTGACTTTTAACCGTATAATGAAACGTCACTTGTCAGTAATTTTACAGAGCATGTACAAAAGATTAGAGATGTAACATTGAACGCAGTTCTTTCTTTATTTCATGCACTCACTAGTGATTATTAGTTGCTTAAATTTTTATTTACTACCAATCCTTTTTTAGGGCATTCAACTGGAGAAAAAAGGACATTCTGTATTAGACAGTACGCTCACTAGATCCTTCCTACTATTACTAAAGTACACTGAACACTCATCCAATCTTGAAAAGTGAGTAGAACCAATCAACAAGAATACTAAATAATTTTTAGACTCACTTTTTTTTTTTTTAATAATTACTGTTTAAAATATATTTAAAAAAAAATGACTGATTTAATTTTTTTTAAATTAAAATACTTTTATAAAAAGAAATTTAAAAAATATCAATACACAGTTTTAAGAAAAGATATTTTAGTTCAAAAAAATTTAAATTAATTATTTTTAAAAATATATTTTAAGTTGTAATCATTTTTTAAAAAATTTAGCCCAAAACTTAATCAGTAATCTTAATTTTTCTAATCGACTGCATGCCTTTGGTGGGCATACCTCCAGTTGGATTATTATTCTTAACTTTGACTTATTATATGAAAACTACTCACTGACAAAATGAAAGACGACCAATTGAACCCCGCAGTCAAAGGAGGACCACCACAAATTTATGTTCTTAGCCGTGAGCTAAGTGGAAGTGAAAGTTCCGTCTTAAGTTATTTTAGTTTTTAAATTATATAATGTAAGTAATTAAATTAATAAGTAACTTTGGTTACATATAATGTAAGTACTCATACGATCAAGTAATCCACATTTTGTTGAATTGCATAAGATGAAAGATACGCTGCGCTGGACTTGCTGGTTGTTTGTTTTGAAGAGAATTTGTCATCGGATCGCAATGGAGATTATATCTGCGTTCTTTTTGAAAATTTCACATTTAATTGTTATGTATTCTTTTTTACTTAAATTAGCTCTAATTAAGTAACATACATCTTTTACAAAATTAGAATAGATGAATGATTAAATTCGAATAGAGTATGATTAAATGTAAATTAAACTAATGTCAGAATCAAACTAATCCTAAAAATTTCATAAATTAATTATTATTATTTTTTTTTTTAAAAGAAAAAAAGGGCATGTCTGGAAAAAGAAAGAAGAAGAGCCAGCAAACATTTCCATACATTATCCGTTCAAGATGAAGCGATTTAAAAAATCACAAACAGTGAAAGTAAACAAATCTAAGTCCCCAGAATCTGCTGCATGGCTACGAGCTTCTAAACCACATAAAAAAAAAAAAGCACCTTCTGCACAATCCGAAAACAAACTGCTGCTTCTAATTACTGTCAAACAACTATGGCAGTTTCATCACTCTCTTTGAACTGGGTTTCAACAACTTTGTCAAAGAAGGTCAGTAGTCAGTCTGGGTAATGCCAATTTTATTATGTATACATAGATTCTAATTTCTACGAATTAACTAATTGATTAAAATGTTTCAGTTAAATTACGCGGCTAATTCAAATGAGTTTACTCGAGCAACTGCTGCTTTTTCTTGCCAAAACTCAGTCTCATGCCCGGGACCGGGAGAGACCAGTTGCAATGATGAAAGTAATTTGAAACTTCTCTCTCAAATTCAGCTAGCTAGCTTAATTAGTTAGATGATGTAAATTTAGGAGAAATCATGTGTTTACAGATTTATCCCGTATGAATTTTACACTGATTTTGAGTAGTAGCTAGGAATTAATATTTATGAATCTACTAGCTAATTCAACCATAAAATTAATTCAGTAACCTGTGTTTTCCTCCCAAATTAAACTGTATATTTTAGAAACTGAAACTTTTCGGTTTCAAAGTGTTATGGTTTAGAGGATTGAATATTATCCAAATATTTTTTATCTTGTGAATATGTGTACATATAGAGAGTTGCAAGAGACGGCTGCTAGTTTTGGGAATGGGAACTGGATTGCTTACTGCGAATTTAGTCCCGGCGAATCCCTTGTTTGCTGAAGGTGGGTTGCTATTCCTTTCTAATTTTATCTTTCTGTTGTAAGAATTCTTAAAACTAACTGTAATTAAATTCAATGTAATGGAGTTTGAAAGGTGAGATTAGTCTGTCTCCATGGTATACTATACTATACAATACAATACATGATGTTAATATATAGTTTAGTAACTTGAGATTCTTTTGGTATCTGTGTATGTAGAGATACCAAAAAACTATGATATCTTTGTTGATCGTATCGATGGATATTCATATGTGTACCCTTCGGATTGGACAGTAAGTGTTATGAACTTTGTTTTGTGTTGCTGCCAAAAGTGAAAGCTCGATGGATCGATCGCTCGCTAATGCTAGTAGCTTATTAGTGAACTCTACTACTCTGCTTTCAGGAATTTGAATTCACGGGGCATGATTCTGGATTCAAAGACAGATATTTGCAATTGCAGAATGTTAGGGTGAGATTTATACCAACTGATAAAAAGGATGTCCATGATTTGGGTCCCGTGGAAGAGGTAATCATGACATGACTTGATCACTTGATGATAATGATATTATTATGATAATTTTGCTTTGCTTGCTTGCTTGCTTTTTGTGTATTAATTTTCAATTTCCTTTTGCTCCACAGGTTGTTTCCAATTTGGCAAGGAATGTGTATGCTGCACCGAATCAAGTTGCTAAAGTCATGGATATGCAAGAGGTTTGCTTGCACTAATTAAATTTAAATTGCACAAAAATAATAAAATTTTGCAATGTGATTTGATGCCATATATGCCAATATGCCATTTAACTTTTGTATCATTATTGACAATTAATTTCTTTGATGCATGCCACCCACCTCCTACTAACAGAAAACTGTAGATGGGAAGAACTACTACACTTTCGAATACGTACTAACATCTCCAAACTACTCAAGCTCTTCCTTTGCAACTATAGCCATTGCCAACGGTACGTTACTTAACTAATTTAATTTACTGAAATTACGCTGCTGCAAGCTTCCAAAATAGAATTAATAATGTACGTGTTTCATGATCATCTCGTTAGCTGTAAAAAACTAATTAAGTTGTATGTTGTTGTCGGGGCGTTGTTTTAGGGAGATACTACACGTTGATTGTTGGAGCAAATGAGAGACGGTGGAAAAGGGTCAGGAATAAGCTAAAAGTGGTGGCAGATTCTTTCAAGGTTATTGATATCTGATCATCACTAGTTTATGTATGTATGGATATATGTATGTATGTATAACATTATATATGTGAGAATGAAAAGACAATGCGTACTAATTCATTAATTAATTAAATAATAATATATGTGGTGGTAATATATTAAATTAAATTCAAATAAAATTAGTGTTATGCAAATCAGTAATCAAGCAAATAGAAAATATAAGAAATCATAAATATCACCAAATTTATGTGCAAAATCTCTGAAAATTTCAGAGGAAAAATTGCAAAAGGGAGAGAGGCAGATTTTCCTAGATGAAGAAGAGAGAACAGTACAATATTTGTTCTAAACATCCAACTATATATTTTGGGTTTTGGGTCAAATTTAGCTACATTCAGGTTGGGTTGGGTTGGGTTAGTTCCATACATTAATCAAAACCGCTACAACATATATATATATATATATACACACACATATATACTACTGTAAACAGGTCGGAGTGTTGCCCTCTAACCTCTAGCAAGGGGCGTTTCACCTCTTTGCACCTTTGACGAGTTCTCTGGGGAGCTCGACCCTCGATTACATCAGTGTATCTCAATATATTGTATCTGTTATCAAATATGGGCCACAAATTTTACAAATCTCTACTTTGGTACATATTTGCCTGAACTTCTCTACTACGCCTCTAAGAGCTTATGAAATACTGCAAATATAAATCAAGTCCAAGTAATGCTTGAAGTTGGTCATAGGAACTGCTTTGGTCAACATGTTCGTTGGATTTTCGTAGGTAGAAATCTTCTGTATTATAATAGAACCCTTTGAAACCACGTATCTGACAAAATGAAACCTGTATCAATATGCTTTATCTTTTTATGAAACATCTGGTTTTTAGTCAAATGGATGACACTCTAACTATTACAATGTACAACTGTTTACTATTGTGACAATCCAAAATCCCTTACAAAACCGCTTAGCCACAAAATTTCCTTTACTGTTTCTGCAATAGCCATGTATTTAGCCTCTATAGTCAACAATGCTACTGTAGCCTGTAATGTTATCTTCCAACTAATGGCATACCCAGATAAGATAAAAACATAACCCGTTAATGATCTCCTCCTGTCTAAATCTCCTGTATAATCAGAATTCATATAACGTGTTAACTCAGTCATATTTGATGTTGCTTTATTAAATACCAGTTCCATATGACTAGTGCCTTTCAAATGCCACAATATCTACTTCACAGTATTCTAGTATTTTTTTCCAGAAGAAGTCATATATCTACTCATTACACTTACTACATGAGCTAGATAAGCTTTTATACAAATCATAACATACATGAGACTTCCAATTGTATTAGAATAAGGAATGTGTCTCATGTACTCCACCTCCTCCTGTGTTGTGGGAGACAAGTTTACAGACAATTTGAAGTGAGTTGCTAATGGTGTACTCACAGGCTTGCAATTATTCATGTTAAACCTATCAAGAACATTCTCGACATAACCCTGTTGTGATAAGAACAAAGGCTTTGACCTTCTGTCCTTGTGAATCTTCATACTTAAAATCTTCTTTGTTGTACTCAATTCTTTCATCTTAAACTCATCACTCAATTTCTTTTTTAATGAATCAATATCCAACATGTTTATCGCAGCTATCAACATATCATTGACATACAGTAGTAGATAAATATAGCTATTATCATATAGTCTTTTATGGTACATACAATTGTTGTAAACACTTCTCGTGTGTCCACAAAAAAGCATAAAATTATCAAATCTTTTATACTACTACCTAGGAGACTGCTTCAAACCATATAAAAATTTCTTAAGAAGACAAACCTGATCTTATTTATCTGAAGAAATAAAACCCACTGGTTGACTCATGTAAATCTGCTCCTCCAATGTGCCATGCAAAAATGCTATTTTGATATCCAGCTGTTCAAGATGAAGATCATAAATAGCAACCAAAGCTAGCAGTACTCTGGTAAAACTATATTTCACAACTAGAGAAAATACTTCATTGAAGTCAATTCCCTCCTTCTATGTATAACATTTTGCTACAAAACGTGCTTTGTATCTAGGAGCATCAGCCTCTGATATCTCTTCTTTTTTCTTGTAAGCCCATTTGCATCTTGTAACTCACTGTCTCTTAGGCAATGTCATAACTCTTATGTCTAATTCTTGTATGAAGACTCAATCTCCTTAATTATAACACCTATCCACTGTTATGCTTTTGGACAAAATATCGCTTCCTTGAAAGTATTAGGCTCATATGTGCTCACTGTCTCGGCAATAGATAACGTATATGAAACCATATCAGTATAACTATAACACTCAGATGGTCAAATTTGTCGTCTTGGCCTTTTAATGGCAATGCTATCCTGTTGTTTTAGTGCATCCTTTTATTGTTGACTATCTGCATCAACACTCTGCACATTATTTATCCTTTGCTCTACGAGTTGTTGTGTTGTTGAAGCTTCTACCTCAAGCTCCACCTGTTCACTGACACCATAGTCTTTTCTAGCGGTTGACTCATCTTCTTGACGGTCAAGTATAGCAAACTCATTAAATATAACATCGCTACTAATTACAAAATGTAAAGACTTTGAATTTGCGCAACATAATCTGTAACCTTTCACTCCAGATGCATACCCTAGAATTATACATTTCTTTACCCTAGGTTTAAGTTTACCATTATTAACATAAACATATACTGGGTAACCAAATACTCTTAAATGAGTATAATCAGCAGGTGTCCCTAACCATACTTTAAAAAGAGTTTTACAATCAATAACTGTAGATGAAGACCTGTTTACCAAGTAACATGCTGTATTTACTATTTCAGCCCAAAATACCTTTGACAAACCAAAATAAGAAAATATACAGTGAGTTTTCTCCAACAATGTTCTATTCATGCATTCTGCAACTTCATTCTACTGTGATGTCTTCAGACAAGTGTAGTATCTCACTATTCCTTCTTTGCCGCAGAACCCATTAAATTCAAAATTACAATATTCCAAACCATTATCAGTCTTAAGACGCTTGACTTGTTTACTTGTCTGCTTTTCAATCATTATTTTCAACTGCTTGAATGTGAAATGTCTCATCTTTGGTCCTCAGAAAATAAACCCAAACCATTTTGGAGTAATCATTAATAATAATCATAAAGTATTTAGCACCACCTTTTGAAACAATCTTGCATGGACCCTATAAGTCTGAGTACACATAATCTAATGTGCTCTTAGTCTTGTGGACTATCTTATTGAACTTCACTCTAATTTGCTTATCGAAAACACAATGCTCACAAATCTAAGATTGCCCAAAATTTTTTTGATAAGTAGATCCCGTTTGCTCAGTTCTGACAAACCTTTTTCATTCATGTGCCCGAGTCTCATATGCCACAATTTAGTATTATTCATATCATTATTCTCGATAGTTACTGAAGTTGTACCTTGAACAATAGTTTCTTGAAGATTGTATAAACCTTCACGTACACTACTCATCATGTAAACTATTGAGCCTTTGCAGTCTTCAAAACTCCATTGTCTCTATGAAATCTGAATCCCTTCGAATTTAAGGTTTTAAGAGAAATTAAGTTCTTTTTCAATCTTGAAACATGTTAACTCTTTAATGTTCTGATTACTCCATCAAACATTTTAATTTGCACCGTTTCAATTCCAACTACCTCAAGGACACGATCATCACCTAAATATACTTTGTCACTCATTTGTGAGTAAAAGATATACTAATCTCTATGAAAACACATGAAATTACGCACCCGAGTCCATAATTCATTGGTCCTTCCATTGTCCAACAGAAACAGACAATACTTCACCAACACTGTTTGATTCATCATCCCTTGAAGTTTCGTTGATTACATTCGCAAAATTCTCAACCTATTTTCCTTTGGTATTTCTATGAGAACAAACCCTTTTGAAATGACCCTGCTCACCACATCTAAAACAACATACCTTTTTTATCTTAAACTTTGATATAATATTATTCTTTTTCTTTTTAGAATTATCCTTAAATTGTGTTCTTCCCTTCAACACCAAATCTTCACCTTTGATATTTTTACTACCAGAAAATTGCTTCTTTGGTTTTTTAGACTTCAATGCACTTGACACATCTATCATGCTAATTGACTTCTTTCCATATAGCAAAGTATCAATAAATGAATCATATGATGGCGGCAATGAACACAACACAAACATGGCCTGATCCTCATCCGAAATTGTAATGTCTACATTCTTCATATCCATAATTATAAAATTAAATTCATTCAAGTACGACTTCACAAATGTTCCCTCATTCATTTTTAAAGTATAAAGTCTCTTTTTCAAATACAACCGATTAATTTGAGACTTACTAGTATAAAACTTTTCTAATCTCTTCCATGCCTCCGAAGATTTCTCTTTATTTGCAATTTCTTACAGCACATCTACGATTAATGACATTTAGATTGCACTTAAATCTTGCTCTTCTAAATTGGCCTTCTTCTCCTCCTTTATATCTGCTGGATATTTATTTTTTACTACCTTTCATAACCCTTGAAATTTCATATACGTCTGAAACTAAATCTTCCACAAAATGAAGTTAATTTTGCCATTAAACTTCTCTAGATCATACTTGATTGAAGAATCCATGATAAGAATTTAGTTTGCAGACAAATCCCACTTTGATACTAATTTGTTATGCAAAATCAAGTAATCAAGCAAATAGAAAACATAAGAAATTAGAAATAACACCGGATTTATTTGGAAAACCTATGAAAATTTCAGAGAAAAAACTACGGGAGAGAGAGGGCGGATCTCACTATATGAGGAAGAGAGAACAGTACAATATTTGCTCTAAATGCCTAAATATATATTTCGAGTTTTGGGTAAAATTCGGGTTACACTCAGGTTAAGTCAGGCCTATATAATAATTAAACCTATACACATATATATTACCATAAACAAGGGAGCGTTGTCCCTTAGCCTCCAGAAAGGGGCGTTTCAACCCTTTACACCCTCGACGAGCTTTTCAGGAAGTTTGATCTCCGATTACGTCAACGTACCCCAATATACTGTATCTGTTATCAAATATGGGCCGCAAATTCTACAATTAGCCAGCTGTACTTCATTCAAAAATCAAAATTACATTTTCATTTGAAATTAATTGTTGATGGATACAAATGCAATAAAAATAACTAAGATGGGATGGGTTGCTCATGGTTTAGCAACGACCCCTTCGAACTTGCACGAGCCATGACCTGTAATGCCAAAAAATTTAAAAAAAAAAATCAGAAAATAGAAAAATATATAAATATCAAAATTTCCCTGTCCCTATAAAAGCGTTATTGTAATCGCAAGCCGACTGCTCGCCATTGTTGACAGCGAAGAAAGAATGCATGGCGTAGGCAGCGTGATCCCTCTTGTGGTTGGGCTCATAGCAAGCACCCCCCGGTTTAATTGGCGAGCAATCAACACCACTAACCGGTTTTGTCCTGGCCTTACCACACAGAATTTCTTGCCTTCTCTTCTGCTTAAATTCTGAGATCTTCTCTATCTGGCTCCGGTGGGGACCCAATCGGGGTTGTAGCAGAGCAAGGACCAGCCGTTATTGCCACCAACACCACTGCCGGGTAGACCACCAAGCTGAGCTGCTGCTGCTGCTGCTTCCCATTGTCTGTCTGTCCGTCTGTCTTTCACTGAGTGAGATGAGATGGTAAAAGGGTTATTCAAAATTGCATGGTGCTCGAACCACGAAGCATGCAAGATCCGTCTCAATTCAAAAGCCTCTTAAATGATGCTATGCTTGGCTTGGTGTTTATTAATCATAAGAATCAATTGGATTTTAGGGTGGTAAGACGTAAAACAGTTCATAATTAATTATTAGCAAGCGTCCTTAAATTATATACAAAAAGATTACAACAAATTCCCTCACTTACTGTCCTCTTCTAACCTTAAAATTTCATGGGATTCACAAATGTAAGATTTACGGCCAACACACATTCAACATATATCCGACTCCGAGCTAGCTGCTGTTGAGTTACCAAATTTGCATTTAAGGAAGGAGAACCAGAAAATGAAAATGAAGGAATAGAATAACCAAAACCAAAAAAATTAAAAATTAAAAATTAAATAAGAAAAACCCAAGAATACACACCCTCAGTCAGTGATACTACTTCAAATTAACTTCATCTCTGATTAATAAACAAATCAATATACCTTGGAGACAAATAGGAACAAAGCTTGGCTCCAAAAAGAGTATGCATCTAGCCCCCTCCACCTCCCAGCTGCAAGCCAATCAAATTCCAGCAAACCCCTCTCTGCTACTTCTAAGTCCTCCTACGTTTGATGAGCAATATTATAACTACTACTGCCGATTGTCGCCCTGTTCTTTCAACAATATCGAGCTTGCCCTATCCGTTGCAAGCCTCGATTATTCTCATATATATATTCCCTAATTAAGATACTCATTCGGGAAATTAACTCCAACTAGATAGATATTCAACGTATAACCAACCACCAGGCGTGCGTACGTACGCCGAGCTAGAATTTTAGCAATTTCAAATTGGAGGAGCATAATAATGAGAACTATGAAACTCGACCATCATGCACGTAATATAAGTTACAATCACAAATATTCCAACCCTATACCAATCGATGTTGGCATAAACCCTTTCCAAAGTGAGGTTGCATCAAACGGACGTACAACCCATTCTTTGCCACCAAAGAATCATGGGTCATTAATAACTATTATGTTGTTGACATGCCTCATCATTGCAGCCCTATGAGCAATCAGAATAGTTGTTTTGTTCCCCATTATCACCGTATCGAGGGCTTCCTGTACTACTCGGCTAGACTCAGACTCGATGTATGAGCTAGCTTCATCCAACAACAAGATGGGTGCATTCTTTAGCACCACTCGGGCAATAGCAATTCTCTGTTTTTGTCCAGGCGTCAAGTCCACCCCCCTCATTCCCAAATGTGTGTCATAACCATGAGGTAAACTGCTTATAAAATGATGCGCATTAGCTATTCTAGCAGCCACTTTCATCTCAGCTTCACTGGCATTATGCCTTGCATAGATAATAGTTTCCCTGATTGTTGTTGAGAAGATAATGGGTTCCTGCTGAACAAGACCTAAATGGTTTCTCAACCATCTCAAATTATAGAGTTTTAGATCCCGTCCATCCAGTAGAACCTGGCCCGCAACTGGATCATAAAATCTCTCTATCAGAGATATTACAGTGCTTTTTCCAGACCCAGAAACTCCAACGACAGCCACGCTTTGTCCCCCATTCACCTTGAGACTGAAATTACTTAATACCAACACCTCTGACCGACTTGGATAACACAAGTAAACATTTTTCAACCCAATACTTCCAGAGGCATTTGGGGGCTTCAATGCTGAGTTATCACCCGGCTCGATCTTAGGCACTCGGTCTATAATTTCGAATACCGAAATGAGTGATTTACGCTGCTCAGTATATATGGAGCCAATTCAAAGGGCTCTACAAGTGCAAACGTCGCAAAAGAAAAAACCATATACTCCTTGAGAGCAGTAGGCATATCCCTACGGCCATCTCTAACAGAGATCGCAGTGTACCAAAGGAGAAGAGCATTACAACATCATCGAATGAACTTAACAGTAAGCTGGTTCAAAGGCAAATATATTTTTCCAGAGCAGCAAGTTCCCTTCTTCGTCCTTTTCTTCTTCACCATCAACATCATTTCTCATAATCAACTCATATATATATTTCTAGACAGCAGAATCAGAAAGCTCTCATTTATAAATTTGGGGAACTTAACAATAAGCTGGCACCAAAGCTAAGGGTTAATTTTAACAATTAATCGCACAATAATGTTGAGAAAGTTCTTACTCTTTCCCTAGCATTTCTTATCACACACACACACACACACACACACACACACACACACACACATATATAGTGATCCTCCCAAACCAAAAGGATCGGTAACATCAATTCAACATTAATACACGGTAGTATTATATTCTCCGTTTTTCAGACTTAAATTTTTGTTCTGCAGACATCTATACTCATGACCACATGAAATTTTTTGCTAATAAATTCCGTTCGTTACCCCTTAAAAAATCAATAATATGATTTATTTTGTCTTATTTTAGTAAAACTATATATAGCTTATATGATAATAAGATGAATATTCTGTTATTTTGTACAGATAAGTATTTTTTAAGAGAATTTGTAAATTTTTTTGAGCACCATATACATATGTTAGGTTTGAAATAATGAAATTCACAATGATTGAAGTTGCAATATATTGTAGACAATATTCGAATTTTTCGTCTATTAAAAAATTCTCGATGTCTTGATCTTGATCTAAATAAAAAATAATATGAACTTTTGCTTTAGTTGACATCCAAATTTAAATCATTTTAAAAAATAATTCTATCCTATAAAAACAAAAAAATCACATTCATGTTGAATGAACTCAATTTATGTATGCATTATAAAATTAAAGAATCACATCTAATTAATTGAATGAACGTGCTTTTATATCATTATCATGTATACATACAAGATAATTTACTAGTTGAATAAATAGTACCATATCTAAAGGTGGATTCAAAATTCAAATTCAAATTCAAAACAACCTAGATGAAGATTAGAAAAAAAAGGGACAATATATAAGCTCAACTCAAATAAATGGATGATGACAAATAATGAAATGATGTAAAATGGTGATAGCACGAGAAGAGAATTAAGCACTTTCCAGAGAGAAGCACGGATGAACTTAACAATGAACTAGTCGGTCCAATGATAAAAATGGATGTGACCCTTTAATTTGTTGGCATACAATAAATTCTTATTGTATATGTATATATATATTTCATCATACGATCAATCATTAATTAATTTAGTCGTGAGAACGTCAATAAATTAGGTAATTTAGGAATTGCATTTACTTAATTACGTATACCTCTAACATACGTTATTAATTGTCATTATCATTATCATTATTTATTATTTGCACGCTCAAGTGAAGGATTGATTATAAATCATATTATATTTCATCAACGTGAGCTTCACTGTTTACATCCCTACGCTACATTTCTTTTAAGAAAAGCCAAAAATGATTTTCTACAAAATCATGTGATCGTCAAAAGAAGTGTGATTATGTCGTGTCTTATCGGCAATCAATCATTCTTCTTTTTTTTTTTTTTCCTCAACTTTTTTCCCGCAAATTGGACTACCAACTTTACTACCAACTAAATCTTTTAAGAAATTTATTTTAATCACATTATTGACAAAGAACAAATAATTAAATATAATTAATATTTTAAATTTTAAAGTATTAGAACGGATTATATGCTTAATCCTTTTATAATCTGTTCTAAGTAGAGTGTGTTCTTTCAAACCACATCTATTTGACTTTTTGAGGTTAGCAATGGATTCAAATTAATTACATGATTAATTTATTAAGATCTATGAATTTTTATTTCCTAACATCTATTTTTTATAACTATAATGCTTGTATTACGGTAGATATACATTTTAAATTTTAATTTAGATGTAAATTAGTAGTGTAACATGTAAGAGTTTAAAATTTTGGCAAGAAAAAAAAACAATCCACACAGCTAGATTTACAGAATAAACGTGAGCAATACTCATAGTCAAGGGTCTACAGCTTGGACGGCTGATATTAAATCCTAAATGGACCCACTGTAAGCCGACACAATCTAATCAGTGTGGTCCCGTCGACACCGAACAAAAACTCCCCACAAGTCCACAATTTAACACATTTTAATATTCTTGGTCGGTCTATATCGCAATCCAAATCCTCGCCGCCCATAACGCAAGAGGTTTGGGTGGATCAAATCACCGCCACACATTCACCAAGCGGGGTCCGCCACGTAATTTTGTAGGCGATCTCATATCTCGTCATCGCCGATTCCACAGTCAGCTAAATCATATCACCATCACACACGTGGCACAACGTTGCAAAAAACGCGGGACCTTTTCTAAGCTATAAAGTCACTGACGTGTGGCGTAAAAGAAAACAGACACTCCTGATTGGTCGCTCACTATGTTTTACCGGGTACCGTCAGTTCCGGTTCCATAGCCGTTATTTCAGGTATATATATGCAGTGAAATTCTTACTCCAATACTAGGCTAAACAAAGCAAAGCAAAAAGCAAGCAAGCTTCTGAGCAAGAAGAAAAAAATCTCCTTTTGAGCAAAATTTTCCGCAAAAATGCCAATTTATAACATCGCAATCGGAACTCCGGGAGAGGCAAGCCAACCGGAAGCCTTGAAGGCAGCTTTGGCAGAGTTTTTCTCTATGATTATTTTTGTTTTTGCCGGAGAAGGGTCTGGAATGGCTTTCAGTAAGATCTTAAATTCTAATATTAACTTGCAATTTAGTAGTTAGTAAACAATTTTTTAATTTCATATTTTAAACTGATATATTAATATATTTAAGATAACCCATTTTAGGTCATTAATTGTAATAGTATATATTTGAAACTCAAGTGTTATGACTTTTATGTTATCGTTATTGTATGGTATAATTATTAATTATCAAACATAACTGAATAATAATTCTAAAAGTTCTAGTTGTTATACTTTCAAAGTTAAAGTAAAACTATAATTGTTATATAAATATACTAAATTAAGTGCTAAAATACTATTATGCCACTTCTTTGAGTGCAGCATTGGGATTATCATATTTTATGTTGCATGATAAGTTCGGGAATCAAATGATAATAAAAATTTTGCAATTCTTTTGGTTACAGAGATTAATTGGTGGTTTTTTTTTTTTTTTTGGTCGCAGACAAGCTAACAGATAACGGGTCAACGACACCAGCTGGTCTTGTGGCCGCGTCACTGGCTCATGCATTTGCCCTTTTTGTGGCGGTTTCAGTCGGTGCCAACATTTCTGGAGGTCATGTGAACCCAGCTGTGACATTCGGTGCATTCATTGGAGGGCACATTACATTGTTGAGGGGCATCTTGTATTGGATTGCACAGTTGCTCGGATCAGTTGTTGCTTGCTTGCTTCTTAAGTTTTCCACCGGTGGATTGGTAAGAACTAACTCCGGCCAGTGGCCAGGTTTGGGACTAAGGAAAAACAAGATTTTTACTCTAGAATTTGGTCATAATAAGTTCTGAAACAGGGGAAATATTTTGATTGGAGATTTTAGAAGTCAGAATTTATTTACAGTGACCCAAATTTTAAAACACATGCCATGTTTCAGAGTTCAACTAAAATTTGGGGTGGTTTGTTACTCTATATTGATTCCTTAAATTTTTCTATAGAAGGGATATTCAAAAAGTTGTGGACAATGACAGAAAATTGTTCCATGGAATGTGACGTAACAAAATCTTCAAAACATTTGGTCCCACGTGCCACAGTACAATATTATTATACTTTTCAAATAAAAATAACACAAAATACAATGTCTGATGTCACTTAAATTGCGATGGAACTTTCAGGAAACAGCAGCATTTTCCCTATCATCTGGTGTATCAGCATGGAATGCAGTTGTTTTCGAGATTGTGATGACATTTGGCTTGGTTTACACGGTATATGCGACAGCAGTTGATCCAAAGAAAGGAAATGTAGGCATTATTGCACCAATTGCAATTGGTTTCATTGTGGGTGCCAACATTTTGGCTGGTGGCGCTTTTGATGGTGCATCAATGAACCCAGCAGTCTCATTCGGTCCTGCTGTTGTTAGCTGGACTTGGACTAACCACTGGGTCTACTGGCTTGGTCCACTTGTTGGTGCAGCAATTGCGGCCATCGTTTATGACCACATCTTCATTGATGAGAATTCACACCAGCCACTTCCTGCCAATGATTTCTAAGAACTTTCATCTCTTGTCAAGATGTAAACCTTTCTCTCTCATCATTTTAGATTGTGGAGAGAGTGAAGTTGGATTCTCTTCTATTTTTGTTGTAGGTGTTGTTGTTTTCATTTGTATTAGAAGGAATGGATGAATGAACGTGTTTTATTTATTATATCATTGAATCTTTCTTTCTAAATTAGCAATTGCCTGGTTGAGAAATTTTTGTTGGCAATCATTCTGCTTGAACTAATTCAATCAGATACTCGTCGAATGGAAAGATAAAACCAATATGAATAATTGTAAACAACATATGCAATAATCCATATTTTTCTGAAGCACATTTCCATGATGCCTAGGAGAGGAGTGAGGCCGGAGGCAAATCAATCAGCTTGCGTGAGATTGTCGATAACCTGATTAAATCTTTCAATAATCTTTCTATAGTTAGACTTTCTATTTTGTTAAATACTATCATTTTCAGGACCTGACTTATGGGTTTAGTGTTCATATCCCATGCTTATATTTTAATCTATTTGCCTCTTTCCTCCATCTCTGTTTTTTGTACACATATATTGATGATATTTTCTTCAGCGTCTGTGATGAATAATCAATATCACAAATACTGCAGAGAGCTTTCATCTGATTGGTGTTTATTAATAAAACTTAAATGACAAGAAATAACAATTGACCTGGTCTAGAGTGAGAGTCCATGTTCATAAATTTGTTATGTCTTTATTTTCTCTCCTCCTTTATTTGGATATCATCAATGTCAAAATCAATAATGAATTTGTATCTTATTTATACACAAATAGGTGCAGAAAATATAACAATATATCAATCTATTATCATAGATGTTTACACTCTATTAGTGCAAATATGCAGAGAAAATATAAAAATGAGGCTAGAAAATATAAACAATTTTGCTGTCCATCTGCTTATGTATGTTTAGGTGAAGCACTGAAAGTGAAAGAAACCATTAAAATAGGGAATTACTAGAAAATTACATGCGTCTCAAAAAATATATTATGTTTATGACAACTGACGCAAAAAGTCCATGGAGGAAAAACCATGGTACTTGCATTGTTAGCCTGATTTACATGAAATAGAGAAAACTTTTTTATAGACGCCTAGGATTATGTTAAATTTTGTATTACAGACACATATGAGCGTGTTTGGGAAGTAACTCTTTCTTATAGTTTACTTCTTGAACTAATTGGCATGGAGACTTACTTTCTTGTGTTGCTAACACCATGTTGCCCACACTCTGCTGTTTTGACTGGTTTGATTGTGAAGGAATTACCAATCTCCGCCAGCAAATTCCATCAGATGATGCTAGAATCAGGGGATCCACAGTGATTATCTCTTGCAAATTCTCGGAAAATTTGATCTCATCCTCCTGATTTGTAAATCCCTCCAACTTCACCACTTTGAGATTTCCCAATTTAGTATGCTTACCAGCTTGTTTTGAGCATGTGGCTGTGCTTTCCGGGCAGTAGCTTTCAGGATCAATCTGCACATTCAGGAAACCATGCTTGCTGAAATATTCAGTCTTTCTGTAATAGTATGCACTGTGTTTTCTGAGAGATATCACTTACAGTTATGAAGAGACATTCTAATGAAGGACAGAGTTTGAGGAAGGAAATTAAGGAGTCAAAATTGTATCCTTCACTTGAATTGTCTATCCACCACAATTGTTTTAAATTATAGAATTGGAACTCTGATATTAAAGATGATAACGATGGACAGATCAGTGCCTGCAACAAGATGTTCAGAATTTAAAACTATGTGTGGTGAGTCAAAATAACATAATCAAGGTTTGTATTAGCAGAACAAAAGCTTAAGCCAGTAATATAAAATACTATTGTTTCTTGGACATACCTCAAAAATCCATTTACATAATGTAAGAATTTCAGCGTTCTTTATCGTCAAGAGAACAGGGTCAAAATCACAGCTCTGGAAGCCACAATACCCAGGACCTTGACTAAAATCAAGCATGGCATCTTCCAAGTTATAATGGTTTTCTGGCCAAAACCAAGGAAGTAGCCCTCTGTATCTGAGAGTTCTAAGTTTAGAAGATTTAATGAGGACAGACTTCAGTTGCAGACAATCGAAGATTGTCAACTCTTGAAGCTTTGTATTGGAGTCTATGCACAAAGATCTTAGTCCATCGCATCTACTAATCTTCAAGTTTTCCAGAAACTGAAAACAGGAAACTATGGAGGAAACTATCTCTTTAGAAAGATAGTTAATTGAACTCAGATTTAGAGTTTTAATAAAGAAGAAGGAGAGATTTGGTTTGTAGATAAGGTTTCGAGGAGTCAGCTCCAGTTCCAGACCAAATTGCCGTGGAATTTCTTGTTTTTCAGCAGAGAAAACTACATGAAGTTTATTATTAGGTGCAATGATAGTTGAGAGAACGCTGTCTTTGCCAAAGTGGAAATGAAATTTTCTGATATTTCTTGCTGGATTGTGCGCATTGAAATTTGTAAGAAAGTGAGAAACTGCAGCAGAAACTTCTTCCTTGGTTCCATGTTGCACTAAAGCCTTGTTCCATAGAAGTCTCCATCGCTTTGAGAGAAAAATGGTTTGTATTGCAGATTCAAAAGGGAGTAAAGATATTATGTAAAAAAGGATCTCCTCAGGTAAGCTGCTAATCATATCACCTCCACTTTCTTCCATAACCCAATTTCTTTGACAAAATTTTGTAGCCTCATTCATGTTCAGATCAATTAGACTGCAGAACGATAATGTTAAGAAAAAATGTAAAAGAGAGAGGAAAAAATTGATTGACTTACTTTAGCATGCTAGATAATAGAATTGGAATTGCTCTTCCAGTCTTGCTCCTATCTTTTCACTTGGATGTGCTTAATCTATTTATATTCAGAATGTTGGTTAAACTGGGCCAAGTGATTGTATACCTCTGTATGTACTGCACATAGATTAAGCTTTTGCATGCAATCAAAATCCAGATATGGAAGGAAGAATTGACTTCATTTGTTTATTCTAATTACACTTTGTTACTTCGCTAAATTACAATTCGATTGCTCTAAGAAACTCATATAATCCAGTGATTATTTTGAGTGAAGAACTAATGTTTGAACCATTCATAATGTAAATTTATAACTAAGCCTTCATGTCAACGTCAGCTACAGAGACTCATGCAAATATGTAAGTAGACGCCAAAATTTATTCATTTCAGCGGCTGACAAAAGGGCTCCAGCATGAAGAAGTTTTTATAGTAGCAATAAAATAATAAAAAGTTAAGAGGAGGAGCTTTTTGCTTACTTTGACCGCAGATGTTTCGGAAGCTGAAGTGCTGGTGCAGCCCAGGCCTTCTTGGTAGGTATACCAAATAACTTAGCTGCTGGATTTTGATGAAGTGCTTCTGTCAGCTACCTGTTTGTGATATGTCATTTAAATCGTCTGATTGAGAAACTGATCATCCCACAAACTTTCAACAATGTTGAGACATTTGAAAATATGTCAACTGAAGACTTACAGAAATTGCATAGATAATACTGTTATCTTTCTTCAAATTTTTGTCAAAGAATTAGAAGGGCATTTAAGGTGTCTCCACCTGAAAATCAACAGAATTAACCTTCAACGTTAAAAGAAGAAAACCCATCAGCCAGGGAACAAATCTTACTGTTGTGAATAGCTTTTCCAAAGAAGGGCGGATTGATAAGAGAATGAAATCAAGGAATCTATCTTGTGCTTTTCAACTGAACTCCTGCTTCACTGTAACTCCTTCAAATTTTTTAGCAGAAACTGCCGCTCAAGTATGATTGCAAAAAGTCCCATTCCTGCAACAAGAAGTTTGAAATATCGATCAGAATACTTCCAAACTTTCTAAATCCAAAATGGCAGAGAAAGAAAAAGCCAAACAGACACCCTAAGAATTTCAGCATTTTATAGCTGGAATAGAAGCCATAGAAGATTTCTATGAGGATATTTTGGATATTCAGGATCTTGTCTGGTATCAAACATGAAATTTTCCGCAGATGACAGATGACCATTGAGCAAAAACAATGGGATTTGCGTTCCTGGAACACATAATTGTTGTAACCTGTGTGGAAAAAGAACAGATATCAAGCAGCTAAAAGCAATCCGCTATTTTCTAAGCTCTTTAAGTTGGGAACAGGATTGAAACAAACTTGATCTTAATCCTTTGCATCAAGCAATCTGCAAAGTATCCAGAAGCCTGAAGTACGAAATAAGGAAAAGTTTTCCGTGGTAAGATAGTTGACAGACGTTAAATGCAGAGCTTTCACTGATATGGGAAGTAAAGAAATTATCATGGAAAGAATATCATCTGGTAATCCGCCGATGAAATTGTCACGGAAAGAAGACAACATTTTTTTTTTTTTCTCAGAAAAACCTGGCACCGGAGATGAGCGTGATATTCAAGTTGTTATGATTAAGATTATCAATTGCTAATAATATTAAATAAAAGTGCAGTCAGAAGTATCGCTACTAATCATTATCATTAAATACTTTCCATCAATCAGTCCAAATTTTTTTGCAAAAATTATCGGCGTCAATAATACTATAGTTTCAAGTATTATCAATGGCATAATAAATTAGTTTGAAATTTGTAAAATTTTATCATCTTAGATATTATTTCTTATTTTTCGGTTTTTTAAATTCCCAGTATCCTAATTATTGGCTCAGTTAATTAGAGTCAATTTATAGAAAATGGCTTAATTTAAAATTTTATTATTAGAAGTTAAAAGAAATTGTTAAATTTGAGTCTCTCTCCCGGACAAGCAACTCTTAATATCAGAAATTGCTAAAAAAAAGAAAAATAAAAGTATTCATGTAAAGAATTCCAACTCTTGAAATCTGCGAGTTGCACTGTCAATGCATTAGAATTTGCTATTTCTTCTCCACTATCAACTACCAAGGTAAGAGTTGCATAGCGAATACATTTGAATTTGCTATTTCTTGACTTCTTTCAACGCCTGAGGTTACTTTTCTGCTCAATACTGTTGACCCAAGTGGCTCATTTTCAGAGCCGTCAAGAAAGCTGCAAGATGAAGGCGAGAAGTTGCTAACTTCAAGGACAGATGTGGCTCTAGGCAAGGAGCAATGGAGAGGTCCTGCTTGGGCTGTCATTACTGCAAATTGACACCTGTAATTGAAGCTTGCAGAGAGGAGAAGTTTACTGACTAATCTAGCTTTGGGTCGGCTACAAATAGGGAGCTTAACTCATTTTTTTCGTGAATCCTAGAAGCCCAGAAAAACAGAGCAAGAACTTCTTCCTCGTTTGCGTCTCCGCGAGTAATTTCACTTTGGTCCTCATACTATAATAATTTACATTTTTATCTATTATTTTTGAAACTATGATAAAATAGTCCGATAAAATTTGTGAATATTTACACGTTATGCTTGAACTTTGTAATTTCTCTCATTCTAATAATATTGAAGTAATCTGAGTATTCGAAAACTTTGGTAAACCTTATTAAATTCTCGTAATTTATTTTTTATTTGTATATATTTGTTATTTGTTATTTGTTATTATTTGAAATTTCACAATTATAATATTTCATAAATTTTTATGTTTTGGAGAAATTATTGGGTACGAATTTTCGACAAATACAACTTTAAGTCTAGGAAGTTCTTGTGAAAACAATCCCTGGTTGGAGATTCCAGAGATTCTCATCATCACAGGACATCAAACTGATGCAAAGAAAATTGCATGAATCAAGTCCCTATCGTGCAAGCTAGTATAAATCACAAAACTGAGATCTTTTGAATTTTACGAAAAGCCATAAAGGAATTCATACAATAATTTCTAAGATTTAGGTTTCATTGCTAGCAAACCATACGAGGAAGCATAGGGCAGAACTCATTGATATGTCTTACTTCTTTTACAAACTCATAAGAAGAATTTCCTCCCTTTACCAATCTCCACCCAGAAGAATTCCCATTTGAACTTGCTACAATTCTTGGCTCCACAGAGAATATCTCTTTCAACTGGTTTGTCAATAAGAACAAATCTTCTTGATTTGTGAACCCATCCAATTTTACTAACTTGAGATGATCTACTGTTGTATTCCTGATGATTTTAATCTAGCAAGAGCATGTACTTGGCAGGTTTCCAGGTTCAGGACTAATCTGCACAATCAAAATTTTTGCAATAATGACATTAATGAATCTGAGACGGATATGCAACAAAATCTTACTGTCACTGAAAGACTCTCTAGCGCAGGACAAAGTTTCAGGAACGAAATTAAGGCATCACTATCATATTTTTCATCTTTCTCAAAATCAATCCACCATAACTCTTCCAAACGGAGAAAAGTTGGGCCGCTGTAGGGAAAAAACACTAGTACAGTTATATAAGGGAAAATCAACTGCTGCAACAAAAACGATGGAACATCTACAACAAAGTCTGAAAAATATTATAAAGCGCAAATTTTTACCAAAACATATATATCTACCTGAAAAGTCCATCTACAAAATGTAAGAGTTTTAACATCTTTCATGACGTATAGGATTGAGGAAAATTCATAGTTCTTGATGCTAAAAACAGGACCTACTCTGAAATCAAGCATGGCATCTAGCATGCCTAAAAGCTAATCTACCTGTAACTGGGGCGACAGCCCTCGATGTGAAAGGATTCAAGACTGATGGCCCTAAACTGAAGATCTTCTAAACGTGGGCAATCGAAGATGGACAATCTGACAAGCATAGTAATTTGTAAGGATCGTAATCCATTGAATTTTTCAATAGTTAAGCTTTCAAGAAATGGGAAATATGAAAATAGGGAGGAAATTACGTCCTAGTATAGCGCATTACTGATACCAGGTGAAGAGACTTGGCTAGGTAGAAAGAACAAGAGGGATGGTAAATAAGGATTCCCAATTCAAGTCTAATCCCCATTCAAATATCTCTGGAAATTTATGTTTCGATTAAAGGCAATCTTCCGGAGATTTTTCAACTTGTTGAAAGGAAACTTGTTTTGACAGCAGATTTGTAGGTCAGAAAGGAAATAATGCGGCAAAGAATTTCATCGGTAGACTGCTAAGAGCATCAACTCTGTCTTGTCTTGTTATCAGTCTGTTCAAAAGAAATAGATTACGTCACTCGATTTCAAATTCATCATATTGTATTTGCAGTAAAACTGTAAAGAAATTAACCGTTCTTACTTGGTGGCATCTGTATTCTTCTTGTTCTTCTTCCTCGTATTGACTGCGGCGTATGATTTTAAGGCTTTTGTATAAAGAAAAATTCACATGTAGTTATTGTCAAGAAGATTTGAGAAGTACTGAAAATAAGAGAATCTGGATATCGTTTAATTGTAGTAATTTTGAATTCGTAGTCTTTTGCTGCTTTCGGAATTCTCCAGATCGTGGCCAACGTCTATGCCACATTCCCGAATTCATTAAGATTATTGATTCTTTCGGATACTGGTGGAATTTTTCGTCTGTGGATTTTTGTTTGCCAACTTAGAGAACATTAGAGTCAATGTATAGACGCTGCTAAATTTCAGTCCTGGCAACTCGTGTGTCTGGAATTGCTAAAAAAGCAAAAGTTAACACTTCTCAGTTAGCTCGTTTTTTTCCACGACACTTTTTCTTTGATGACCAGCAACACTTATAAGCGTTGAGCAATAGCTTCAAAAGCTACATAAGTTTGTTTCAAAACCAAGATTAAGTTTCATTGCTTGCTAGAGAATAATATGAGGATGATTAGGGCATAACCCTCCTACTTCTTTCACAAACTTACGAAAAGAATCCCCTTCCTCTACCAAATTTCAAATAGAAGAATTCCCACCTGAGGTTGCTGCAATTCCTGTCTCTACAGAAAATTTGCCAATAACATCTAATCCTCTTGATTTATAAATCCATGCAATTTAACAAACTTAAGACCTAATAGCTCTATCGCCCGGAAGATCAGTTGAGCATGAGCATCTACTTGGCAGGTTTTCTGGTGCAGCACTAATCTGCATGATCAAAATGTTTGCATTAATGAGATTACCGAATCTGAAATGTTTTATCAAATGGAATCCAAGAAAAATATGCAACAAAATCTTACCGTACTGAAAGTCTCTTCAGAGAATGACAAAGTTTCAGGAAGGAAATTAAGGCATCACTGCTATATTTATCATCCTTCACATAATCAATCCACCATAACTCTTCCAAACTGAGAAACAGTATGCGGGAGCCGAGGCGAGGTAAAACTTTACAGGTACACAAGGGAAAATCAATTTTTGCAACAAAAAGTTTTAGCTATGAAACATCTACAACAAATCAATAAAGTTTGAAAAATATTAAAGTCCATCTGCATAACGTCAAAGTTTTAACATAGCTTACGAGACACAGGATTAAGGAAAAGTCATAATTCTCAATGCCATAAATAGGACCTTTTCTGAAGTCAAGCATGGCATCTACTGTGCACGTATCATCATTTACTTGAAGCCGGGGAGTTGTCCCCCGAAACTGAAAAGATTGAAGCCTTGTAAAACGAAGATCATTCAGATGTGGGCAATAAGATTGACAATTTTACAAGCTTTGAACTTTTTCCAGTAATAAGTAGAGATTGTAATCCTTTTGATTTCGCAATAGTAAGGCTTCTAGGATATGGGAAATATGAAATTAGAGAGGAAATTGCCTCACTGGTATGGTGCATTACTGATACCAAATGAAGAGATTTGTCTAGGTAGACAGAACGAGAGGGGCGAAACTTAAGGATTCGGCGATTCAATCCTAATCTCCATTTAAAATTCCTTGGAGATTCTCGTTTCCTAGTTGATAAATCAAGATGAAGTCTATTACTCGGAGAAACACAAGATAACAGGACATTAGCTTTGCAAAAATTGAACTCAAATCCCCAGATATTCTTTGATGGATGTAGCTGATCAAAATGACTGAGGAAATAACAAAAAGCAGTATCAGTCTCTTGTATTGTTTCATTTTGTTGAAAAGTCTGTCTCCAGAGATTTTCTCCATCGGTTCGAAAGGAAACCGGTTCTGACAGCGGGTTTGAAAGGGAGAAAGTAAATTATGCGGCAAAAGATTTCATCTGGTAAACTTCTAAGAAGATCATCTCTTGTCATCAATCTGTTCTTAAAAAGATAGATCAGTTAACCAGATTTCAGATTCATCAGATTGTTTCTTTCGTAAAATTGTAAAGAAATTAGCAATTCTTCTTTGATAGCATCTGTATTCGTCTTTTTTTTCTTCCTTGTGTGCTTCTTCTCCATGTTTGATTGGGATTGGTGAAATAAGGACCAACTTGTGACTTCCCAAGTGTAATATATGGCGTATGATTTTAAAGGTTTTGGATAGAAAAAAACCGTTCAGATGTAGATATCTACGGATATATAGCTTAAGAAAAACAAATGGCAATTTGACTTAAACAATTTGTTTATTTTCAGCTGTCGAGAAGATTTGAAATAAAGAGAATGTGGTCATACTTTAAATTCTATTATTTTCAAACTCCTAGTGTTTTGTTGCTTTGGAAATTCTGAATATCCTGGACTTGCTTTTGTGCGGGAAACCATCTTCGACTTATTAGGATTAGTGATTCCTTCCGATGCAGTTGGATTTTGTTTTGGCTTCTCTTTCAACGCTTTTTGGCAAATTTCAAAGAATTTCAGAGAGAACAAAATTTAACTCATGAAAAAAATTTTCATTTCAAAGTTGCAAAACTAAGATTAATCTGCACAGCTAGAGACTCATATGAGGATGCTTGGGACATAACCAATTAATATGTCTTCTTTCTTCCACAAACTTGAAAGAAGGTTTGTCTGTCTCCGACTCAGATTCCCTTACCAAACTCCGCCAGCATTTCCCATCTGCTGATGCAACAATTCTCGCCTCCACATGTAATTCCTCTTTCAATTTCTTTGCCAATACGATTTCCTCGTCTTGATGTCCAAATCCAATCAATTTGACACCGTTAAGATCATTCAACGCTATATCCTCAGTGTCTTCAGCTGAGCAAATATCTAGGCTTGGCACATTGTTGGTTTTAGAATCAATCTGCATATTTCATTAACAAGTTTTCAGGACTTCTACAGACTAAAGAAGATCAATATGCATAAGCAGAGATCAAAAGTTTTATGATCCAACAGAATCTTACGGTGACAGAGAGTGTTTCTAGAAAAGGACAACGTTTCAGGAAGGAAATTAAGACATCACTATTGTATTTTTCATCCTTCTTATAATCAATCCACCATAACTCTTCCAAATGGTAAAATTTTAAGTTCAAGCAAAAAGGGTACTCAGTTCTTGAGAGAAACGGGTGAATCAATCTCTGCAACAAAAGATTTTAGATATATTAAGTAACAGAATAAGCATTGAATTAATGGAAAAAAGCCCTGAAGCTTTACCTCAAAAGTCCATCTACATAGTGTTAGAGTTCTAGCATATTTGATGCCATAGAGGATTGAGGCAAAATCATCGGTCTGCAGGAAGGAATAGCCAGGACCTTTTCTGAAATCAAGCATGGCATCGAACAGGAGAAAATCATGATCTAACCAAAACCAAGGGAGTGGCCCACGATACCGAAAAGATTGAAGTCTGGAAGCTTTGATACGGAGAGATTTCACTTGTGGACAATCTAAGATGGTCAAGTTTCGAAGCCTTGAAGTGGCAAAAATATGCAAAGATCTTAATCCTTTACATTTTGCTATAGTTAAGCTTTCCAGATACGAAAATTTTGAAACCAGAGAAGAAATTGCCTGACTGGTGTGGTAGGTTACAGAGAGTAGATAAAGATTTTTGACAAGAAAGGTAGAGAAAGTTCTTGGCTGGTGGGAAATATCTTGTCGAGCGTGTTCCAAAAGCCATCCAAATTCTATTGCACGTTCTTGCTTCCCAGCTGAGAAATCAAGATGAAGCTTATTATTTGGTGAAACAGAAGCTAATAGCGTATCACCCTTGCTGATATTGAACTGAAGTCCCCAGATATTCCTAGGTCGATAGAGCTCAGCAAAATCAATCAGAAATTCAGAAATGACATTGACGGCATCTTCTACAGTTCCATTTCCTATTAGACACTTCTTCCAGAGGTCCCTCCATTGGGTCGAAAGGAAACTGGTTTTGACAGCAGATTTGAAAGGGAGAAATGAAATGATGAAACAAAGGATGTCTTCAGGTAAACAACTAAAGAGATGAGCTGTAATTTCTTCAGTTTTCAATCTGTTTAAAACGGTACTCCAGATTAGTCAGACTGTATCTACAACAAAATTCAAAATAAAATAACAGTTCTTACCCGGTAACATCTGAAGCGTTTCTTGTGCTGCAACTGGGATTGAATTTCTTGCCTCGATTCTTTCCCATGTTTGATTGAAAACCCTGGAAGCATTGGTGAAACTATGGTTAATTTTTTATGGCGAGGACTGAAGAATGATCTGTTATAAAATATGGTTTATGATTTTAATAACATATATAGTTGGAAACTAAGTCATAAAAAGGCTGCTCTCTATCACCTTTATAATAAATATATGGATAACTTTTAAAACTTAGGGAGCAAGAATTTTCCAAATTGACTTGACTTGCTAATACGTGTGCCTGTGTGTGTGTGTATATGTGTGTGTGTGTGTGTGTATAAATGTATCCTGAAACAAAAGCATGCAACAGAAAGAAATGCTGGAACATTTCAAATCCACAAAATTTTGATATTTGCTTCAGCCCTGGTTGAAATAGAGCATGATCTCAATATTCAATGTTTGTCGATCCACAAAAACTAATCCTTCTGCTAATTTGATTTCATCACGATTATTGGCTGTAACAATCTCAACTAATCTTAAGGTTTACTTGTAATAAATTATAATTTTAAATATTTTCAAAAAATATTAGATACTTTTTTTAATTAAAACATTAAATTTTAATAAAAAGAATTAAAGATAGAAAAAGTAGTTAAAAAAATGATAAAAATATGACAATAAATTATTAAATGTTTTGAAGGTAATAAAATTATATTTTATCTTTTTTGTCAATTAACATGTAATTTTTGTAATGATTACATATTTAATCAAATGAATAATGGTGAATAATAAAATTGAGAATACATCAATTTAGTTCAATATTAGCTGAATCAATAATTGAAAGTAAACTAGGAACCTAACCAATGCAATTTAGATTCCATTTGTTCCGGTTCGATTTACTAAAACCCGGGCCCAACTAATTGTACCTAATCAAACGACGTCGTTCGTAAGAGGTCGAGCTTCTCAAAAACCCTAATAATGGGGTTTTTACATCAGGCTTGAATTTCTGTGCTTCTCTTGCTAATAAAGATTGCTGAGAAAAGAGAGATGGTATTATCAAACAAGAAACTAAAGCAGAAGTTAAGAGCTGAAATAGCAGAATCTTTAACATCCGCCGTAGAACCCACTCCGAGTGACAGCGGCAAAACTAACCAGGACTCCAATCCACAGCAGCCTCAGTCCTTAAAGCAGCTATTAAACTCAGTTAGCCAGAAACCTAGATTCTCAAAAAGAGAAAAGAAACGAAGCAGAACTCAAGATTCTTTGCAAGATTCAGAGAATGTGAAGGGCAATAACATCGCTGGCAAGGGTGAAAACGATAAGGAGAAGAAGAAAAAATTAGAAGAAGAAAGCGACAAAGTTGTAGAAGAGAAAAAGGAATGTGGTAATGAGAAGAAAAGGAAAAGAAATGGTGATAATAGTGAGGAAAGGAAGAATCTTGATTTAGTGGGTGATGATGATGAAAATGGTGAGAAGAAGAAAAAGACAAAAAAGAAGGAAAAGAGGGAGGAGGGAGGAGAAGAAGAGAGTGGTGATGTGAAGAAAGCAAATAAGTTAAAGAAGAAGAAGAAGAAGAAGCAGAAGCAGAAGCAGAAGAAGAAAAAGAAGGACAACAAAATTGAGGAAAAGAACAACGGTGATGGTGGACCTGTTGCAAATGCAGAATCAAACGAGACCAGTGTGAGGTAATGTAAAGAAAACTCCTTTTATGCTCAAGTTATGATTTGATTGGTTATTGGAAATTTGTTTCTACTCTCTTTGTATTTTCTGAAGCTACATTTGCCTCATATTTTCCTTAAATATTCTGTAAATGTTAATTGAACTGTATGTGTACTTAGTTGTCCGATACAGACCATTGTGTAATTGTCAAGTGAGTTGTGTAACGACATCGGAATGGGAATAGGCCTTTGTTTTATTTGCCAGATGTTTACCGAGAAATCGTAGGAAGAAAAAGAAAATATTTTAGCTGCATCATCAAATGATGCGAGAGAAATTTTGGGACTCACTCTGTTTTGCGATTTCTGGTTGGCTATAGTGGTACCCTTTTTATTATTAAGTCAAATGTTTTACTAAAAAAATGACACCCATACTTAGCCAACAAGTTGAGATCACATAAATGGGATGAACTTGGCTTCCCCTTAATAGTGAAGCACTAAAAACAAAGTTTTTGTTTTGATTTTTTGTTCCTTTTTTCTTCTTCTCTATCGTTAGCATGAAATAATGCATTATTTTTTTGTTCTTTTTATGTTTTTAAAAAAAAAAGAATTGTTTGCGCGTAAGTTGACTTGATTATTTTTTTGGTGGTAAGATGTTTTCTTTAATTGAAGAAAGCTTCCTTACATGATTATTGGAATTATATTTTTTTCACTAAATTCCATTCATTGTATAATAATTATGCAGTCAAGCTAATGGCAATGTTGCTACAAAAGTTTATGTTGGAGGCATTCTGTATAATGCAAGTGAGAATGACATTAAAACATACTTTGAAGGCTGTGGCACCATAAATGATATTGATTATATGACATTTCCTGATAGTGGGAAGTTTAGAGGAATCGCCATTATCAATTTCAGGGTAAGTTTCTAAGTAGATAGCTTCTTGCACTCAAACTTTTGCTGCTGAATCTGTTTGAACACTTTGCATTGTTGGATTGATTGACTATTTCATTTCTTGTATTCGGAGAGTGTTTTAAAATGTAAAGGGTTGTGTATCTGTGTGGCAAGAACATCAAAGGAGAAAGACAATTTCAAGTGGTTTCGTTGGATAATGTTATGAAATATACAATTGTTTATGTTCCCCTTCCGTCCTTACTGGTTGCCAATAAGTAAACGCTTTCCTTTCTTTCTTTTTTTTTTCCCATCCGGTTCAAGCAAACAAACAGAAGGCTAAAATATCTTCCGTTCTATTCTTACTCCTACCCTTCCACCTTCAGAAGTGTGATTGTAAATCAAACATCTGAAGTATGGTCAGCTTACGGGTAAACTTTCACATCAGTTTGGTTACCCATTTACTGAGATGCCTTGAAGCCCATGACCTATTGCTGAATGTCAAAACTTTTTTCCAAAAGTTTAAGTTTGTTTAGCGAAAAATTGATTCTTTCAGAATCGATTTTTATTTTTCCCATTGTCTCATTTGATTTTGTGATTTTATTCCTTCTACAGACTGAAGGTGCAGCTAAACGAGCATTGGCTCTTGATGGATCTGAGATGTAAGTGACATAAACATAAGTCATGTTTTCTTCAATTTGCAGATCTATTACTCTTTGCCATTTGCCATGTCATCATGTTTTTGGAACTTCTAACTTCTCAGGGATGGACTATTCCTAAAAATTCAGCCCTACAAGACAACAAAAGCCAACAATAAACCATCTGATATTGCTCCGAAAATTGTGGAGGGCTATAACAGAATCTATGTTGGGAATTTGTCGTGGGATATAACCGAGGATGATCTGAAGAAACTTTTCTCCGATTGCAAAATATCATCCATGCGATTTGGTACAGACAAAGAAACAGGCGAATTCAGAGGTTATGCCCACGTGGACTTCTCTGATAGTCTATCTTTGACAATGGCTCTAAAGTTGGATCAAGAAATTGTGTGTGGAAGACCTGTCAAGATTAGTTGTGCAGTTCCTCTTAAGCAAGGAATAAAAGCAAAATCAAGATCCATGCCTACTGATAACACAGTGACTAGTAATGTTACTGATAATGCCGGCTCGACTGCTGTTAGTGGGAAGATAAGGAGACGAACATGCTACGAGTGTGGAGAAAGGGGCCACCTTTCTTCAGCCTGCCCAAAGAAAACTGCTGATCAAACAAACTCCAGTGCGAGTTGAACGTTTTTTGAAATTCTTATGGTCATGTTCTTTCAAGTAAATGAGAGGTAGGCAATGCTGTTGTATCATCAATATCAATTTTTCTGCTTTTTTCTTTTCCTTTTTCTATGGAATCTAGCCACTGGTTTTTCATACTGTAACTGTAGTCATATCCAAATCTGTTATTTGTTCGATCAGTTAATTTGGATGCAAAGATTTGACTAAAATGATATGTCAATCACAGATTGTTCTTCTTGTTGCTTTCCCCTTACCATTTTGCATCCAAACTGCTGTAGAATGACGTGCTGTTCAACTTTTCTCTTCAGCGGTAAATGCGCTACCGGCAGTGTCTCAAAATTAAATTTAAAAACCTAAGAAAAAACTCAAATATATATATATATAATGAAACTTTTGGGTCAAATCACTTTTAATTAATATGATATTGAAATTAAAAGTTCTCGTTTTAAATGTATACGTTTCAATCTATCTTAGAATTTTTAGCTCAGAAATTGTCTTTATTTAAATTTTAGGGTTAGGAGGTTTAAATAACACTAATATACGAGAGAAAGATTGGATGAAAATTCTTTCAAAAATGAAAAACAATGAAAGATTTTCTGTACTTCCATTAAAACGAGTGAATAAATAAATAAATAAATAAAAGAAGAGATAAGATATAAAAATATTTTCTAATATGTTCACCAAGAGACGCGTGCATACCACCATGTGAATTCAACTAAATAATTAAACAAATTGCCATTTTTCTTTTTCTTAATTACCAAAATTTGGCTAAACGTTAATATTAGATTAGAGTTTAGAGATAGAGAGATGTTTAATGACTTTCATCGAGAACCCAACTTTATTAATTTTAAAAAATACTAGATGCATCACTAATTGATTGTTTCTATTATGTTTTTCACATTTTAAATAGAATAATCTCTCACTAATTAACTTCACCTCACTAAAAACTTAAAATAAAAATTAAAAAAAAAGTTATTATTAAACTTCACAAAAATGATAGGTAAAATTCGAATCTTGATGTAAACTGCAAGTAATTACAATCCAGGACACTCTTCTTAATTTATGACTCAACAATTTTACAAGATTTGGCATTCAGGGATCGGATTTCTTCTTCTATTATTTTATTTAGTAAAAAAAATTAATAAATAAATAATGAAATGGAGAAGAGTAGAGGAGTAAAAACTAACAATAAACGAAGAAAGAAGAGAAAGCCAAGGCACCATTCCATTCCTACAAGACTACAAACAATACATTAGAAAGAACTTTGTATTGCTTCGCTTGCTTTGCTACATTGTCTTTCCCTTAACAAAAATCATCCCCACGTCATTCTCTTTATACTCTTTTCGTTTTCCTTCAAAGCCATTTCTGTTTACCTTCTCACACTCTCTCCTTCAACTTCTGCATGCTTTCATACCCAAAAACGACCCTAAAAACCTCAAACTTTGTACTGAAACTATTGCCAAAACCATTACTTTCAAACACTAACACTCTCCACATAAGCATCTTCGTCATATTTTTATTGTTCTGTGTGAAGAAATTCTTTGATTTTGGTTCTCTTTAATGGGACCCATTAGAGGGTTGAAGAGGAGAAAGAAAGCAGAGAAGAAGGTTGACCAGAATGTCTTGGCTGCTGATGTTCTTGCTGATTCCTTGCTGTTACAACCTCAGCCCTTGGATTGGTGGGATGACTTCTCCAAAAGAATTTCTGGTATTAAACATTCTCACTACAGTTTTCTTTTATTATGTTACACATTATTTTTCTTCGTTTTGCTGTATTGTGGATTGATTTGTTGTATCGAGCTTGGTTTTGGTTCTGTGCATTGGTTTGCTTCTTGTTGGGTATGTTTGTTTTCGTGCTTTCAAGGGCATTTGAGGTGGTTCCTTTCTTTTTGGCTGAACTTTTATGACATGGGTCGAATTTGGTTTGATGTAATTCGATTGATCTTGTTATGTAGTCTCTTATTGGAATAGTTTCATTATCTGTATAAAATGGTGTATAAATGGATTGCTCACATACATTCCCTATGAATTCACGTTATGCTGAATTGCTTTCCTGCTGGTGTTGATTGTCTATAATCATATTCCTGTACGAAGTTCTTTGGGAGGACCTCTGGAATGTATTCGTTTCCATCTGTAGTATGCATTACTTTCTTCATGTTGGGTTATATCTGTTATTGAGATTATTTGATATTTTACACATTAAAAAGTAATTTTGGTGGGAATGCAAGGTATGATGTTTTCTGGTTAATCTATGAATCTTTGGATCTTATAATATGGGTCAATTCCAGTTTTTTCATGATTAATTACAAACTTGTACTGATCTCCCTTTTCTTCTTGGCTAATTTATTGTAAGACTCAGGATACACCCTACCCAATCACGAACTTTAGCAGCTACATTGTGGCGCCATTGAACTTTACAAGTTCCAGATGTGAATATGAAATGTCATTGCTAACTTGCTACATGACATCAGTCATATTTGAGTATAGCATAAGAGATTATGAGTTTGATTTTGAGTTATTGAAAAGTTCATAACCCCAAGTCCTTCGTGGCTGTTTTATGGTTTTATTTCTCTTGCATATGTGTGTAATGTGAACTGATTAATAAGACCCTATATCCTCAGCAATTTTAGCAATTCCTTCAGAGAAGTTTATAGGAGTTAGAGGCATATTGTTCACCCAAAATCTATTTCTTCTGTCTTTCTTCTGTATGAAGTTAAAATCTAATTAAACAATACATTTCCACAGTGAAGAAATTTGTCATTTTGATGCTACTTGATTTTGTTTTGTGCCAAGAAGTCTAGATGACAGGTGTAATTTCCTTTTTCTTGTTCTTTTCCCCCTCAGCTCGGTATGATTTAAGCTGAAGAACTACTCCAATTATACTTGGATCAATGACATTATTCAGGTTGATACTGCTCTCAAAACAATAATAAACGATTTCATTTTTAGTTGAAGTGATGATTTAAGCCATGATTATAAATGACTTATTTTGGGACATAGGTCTAGATGAAGGTGTGGATGGGACTGACTGAGATTTGTGATGGAAGGGAAACTATGTCCATCAGAAGAGTAATCAAGCTCTTAATTGATGTTTTTTGTCATCTGTGCTTGACCTCTTCAGGAATTCGCTCTAGCAAAGTGAAAAAATCATATAATTATAATTTTTAATGGACCTTCTCAAAATGTTTTATGCTGCCTAGTTGCATACGGTGAAGATTCAAAGCAGGGTGTGCCAGTGTCTCATAGATAGTCTGCGAGATTTCTCTTTTGCCTTTTTCTCCTTTTGGAAAAGAATTTTTATTTCTTTGAACTGGATGGGCAGAGTTTCCATTCTACTTCACTTAGCACAGTTTTTGGACCAGCAATTTGGTTGGAAGTTTAGGCACCTTTTAGGTCATTTTTATCCTTTCATATTTCTCTAGAAAATTTGCAAAATTGTAAACCAGAAAGAAAATAATTAAAATAAAAAATAATAATATGAACGTAGGAGTTGAAAGTGCCAATGTCAAATTTAGGTGGCTGCCACTTTCAATGAATGCATGAAATAGGATATATTAGAATATAGAAGTACTTCCCAAAGGTGTATTTGCAGTTAGGTAATATGCACAACCCAATCTTGGTACCAGAATAGATGAAATGAAACTTTTCTGTGTTGAACATGTGGGATTGTTTATAATCCACAATTAGGGTATATTTTAGATTGAATTGAATGAAATTATTAGATGTGAAATATTAGTTGATAAGTTTGTGGTTTCCACTATAAATTAGTGTCTACCAAACATTATCTCTGATTTGCTTTCCAAGTAGAAGCTAGCAGTATAAAACAATACCCTTCGTGAGCTTTAGATTGGTCATTTAAGTCAAAATTGCTGAGACCTCATAACCTTATGCTCCTGTAAACCAGAAAAATCCATAGTGGAGGATTGGTTTTGAAATTCAGGAATATGGCTGTCGATTGCCCAGCTGCTATATGATAAACTGGATATTTCCAGTGATTTTGTTGTATGCTTTTCAACGAACATCCGGGTATCTTAATTGACTAGTCTCCATTGTTCAGTTGCAGAAACTTTTGTTTCCACACGGAAAAATAAAATCATGTTTGTGTATTTTCATGTACAAAGCAATATTTCTCTTTGTTTCTGAAATTAAATTCATAGATCTAGCTATCATATATTGATATCTTTTACCTCCGAATTAGTATAACTGATCAGCTTTCATCTTTCTTATGCTTTGTTTTATGATAGTTGATTTCAAGATTTAGGACGAAATAATATCAGGATTACATTTAATTTTCAATGTGAAAGTTGAGATGAATGTCAGAAGCTCACATGCATAAGTGATCTTATTTGCTTTCCCTCTTTGTAGGTCCTTTTTCTGAATCAAAAAAATCAAAGAAATTTGAATCTGTTTTCAAAATATCAAGAAAGACATTCGACTACATATGCTCACTTGTGAAGGAAGATATGGAAGCCAGGCAATCAAGCTTTGCCTTTTCAAGTGGAAAGCCTTTATTTCTAAATGATATGGTAGCCGTTGCCCTTAGGAGGCTTAGCTCTGGTGAATCATTGTCATGCATTGGTGATTTGTTTGGGTTGAACCAATCTACTGTTTCCCAAGTAACCTGGCGATTTGTGGAATCAATGGAAGAAAGAGGGCTCCATCATCTCAAGTGGCCCTCAACAGAAGCAGAAATGGAAGATGTAAAGTCCAAATTTGAGAAAATCCGTGGTCTTCGAAACTGTTGTGGCGCAATTGACATTACACACATTGTCATGAATATACCAGCAGTGGACCCATCAAATAATGTCTGGTTCGATCGTGAGAAGAACTATAGCATGATCCTGCAGGCAATAGTTGACCCGGAGATGAGATTCCGTGACATTATCACTGGCTGGCCAGGAAGTTTAAGTGATGCTCTCGTGCTGCAGAACTCCGGCTTCTTTAAGCTTGCTGAAGAAGGGAAGAGGCTAAATGGAAAGAAATTACAGCTTTCAGAAGGAACAGAATTAAGAGAATACATAATAGGAGATGCTGGTTTTCCCCTACTGCCATGGCTTCTTACTCCTTATCAAGGGAAAGGCTTGTCAGATATCCAAGCCGAGTTCAACAAACGACATTCTGCAACCCGATTAGTTGCACAGACTGCACTTGCAAGGCTTAAGGATGTGTGGAGGATAATTCACGGAGTGATGTGGATGCCTGATAAGAATAGATTGCCTAGAATTGTTCTTGTTTGCTGCTTACTGCACAACATAATAATCGATATGGAGGACGAGGTCCTAGATGAGATGCCCCTGTCATATCATCACGACTCAGGTTATTGTCAGCAAACTTGCGAATCTGTCGACAAGACTGCCTCAATAATGAGAGATAAACTTTCCCTCTACTTGTCTGGAAAAATACCTCCTTGAAAGGATCTTTCCTCCTTCTTGGGGTGGTTATTTTTGTTTCATTAATTAATAATATATATATATATATAAGCGCTACTACCAGTGGCTTTCGGAAAGTTTACTTGTTAAAGTTAAATTTATCTTTACAGAAAACTGTAGTGAATCATATAACATGAATTATATTAGTTGAATTGCTTAAGTTATATTTCTCACTTGATTACTTGTATAGGAATAGTACTGCATCCAGTGACAGAATTTCGTATCAGTTACCGTCAAATATGAACTGCAATTTTCGTGAAGGATCTCTCTTTCGGGAAGCAAAATGTTGTTGAATAAATTTTCCCTTTTATTACCTTTTCCTTGCACCTTTTAACTTAAAAATGTAACATTATGTGAGGGTTAATCTATAATTATTTTGAAATGAAACATTTTTATATGATACTTTTTAAAAATTACAATTAAAATGTTATTTTAATTTTTAACTGTATTAAATTTACAATTTAATAATATTTAAAATTTTTTTTTTAAACTTAGGTAATGTTATATATTTGTTTAAACTTTGAATATAATTAAAATCTAAATAATATTTTTATTTTTTTATTTTAAAAAATTTGAAAATAAATATTTATTTATTTATTTTAAACAAAATAAAAAATTTAAAAATTGATATTTTGACATATATATTATTTTAAATAATATACTTATATTTATAATAATTTTGATTATATTAATACAATAATAGATAAAAAAATTAATAAATCATATTAATATATATTATTTATTTATTTATATATATTTTTTTTAAAGAAAATAACTTTCGATAATATAAAGATAAATAAAAATAATATATTATATTAAAATATATAGTTGTAATTATATAAAATATATATAAATTTATTACAATAATTAAATTATAAAATAAGTAAAAAATTACAAAACGATTAAAGAAAACTTATAAAAGAAAAAAAAATACGCGAAAAATAATTAATTAGAGTTTTAATTTTATTAGTAAATAAATTAATAAAATAAAAATATTTTAAAAAATAAAAATATTAAATTATTTAAAAATTTATTTATTTAAATTTTAGTCAAAATTTTTAGTATAATTATATTCAAATATTTTTAATAAATATTTATATATAAATTAAAAAAAATAAACTATTTTTAAACATTTAAATAACTATAATTAAATTTCAGAAAAAAAAAATAATCCCTTAATTTAATGTACTTTCAAGAACATGAACTTGTCTCAAAGGTCGACACGTTAACGTAGATAGTCCCTTACATGATGACGTGGCAGAGACTTGTGGAAATAGTAAAGAACCGGAGGACAAAATACAGAAGAAAAGTTTCAGTTCCAGTAAAACTCTCATCTATCACTGCATAGAAAACCAAAACCCCAATCACTGCAAAAATCTAGGGTTAGGGATTATATGGAAAAATTCGAAGCCAAGCAGCTCCTAAAGGACAAAAAATTCTGGTTCGCTTCTTTTCTCATTGCTTGGGCTGCTGCTCTCCAGGTAACCCTTCTTTTTATATCACAAAATTTTTAACATAAAAGCTTCAAATTTTGTTTTTTCATTCTCCTTGTTTGGTTTTTCTGCAGGGGCATATGATATGGTTACAGAGGCAGGATTCATTCAAGCAAAAGTTTGGTTCCATCGACCAAGGCAATGATAATGATGAACAAAAGTGAAAATGTTAGCGAAATTAACTAACATTTTTTATGTAAGGACACAAAAGGATGAAACAATCTCAAAGTTCCGATTTTCGCTTGCTGGGTATTTTTGTATTTCTACAGTAATAAAAATAGTGGTTGAATTGTGTAATTTATGATCACATTATATGAAATGTGATGACTTTCTTGATAAGTGCACTTTTGCGGTTTGTGAAATGTAGTTTTGTTAAATGGATTTCAAGTTCACTGACGTCTATTAATGTTATATGTATTAACTCAGTTAGTTCTCTTGCCAAACTGTTTAAATTTTTAGGCTGAGGTTGTTGATTCCTGATATGTAATAGACATATAATAGATAGGAGACACCATCCAACAAAGAAAACTGTAACCTTTGCTTCTACTGTTACCACTATTGTGTGGTTACTGTTAGTACCAGAGACATGAGTAGAGCTCTTTCTTGGAATTTTTTTGTTAGATAATTTGTGTAAATTTCCTGTTCTTCTGAAACTTGAATGCTTATTTTTCATTTCTAATGTGTCCTAGTCTCTGTTTGAGAAATCAGAACTAGATCGGTTTGGACTCTATAACTTGATGAAGCAATCTATATTATCTTCATGACTAAATTTTTAGATGCCAAACTTATTACCAATGACTAGAGTTACCTTGTTCAAACTCTCTAATTCCGGTTGGAGAGTCTCTTCGTTATAAATGAGCATAATGTCTTACCCTAACCGTAGTAAGACACATTGCTTGATCTGTTTGTAGAATGGGAAATGGCTATGACAGGGAGGTTAGTTGATTTGAGGTCAATATTTTATTAGTTGATATGTACAAAATGTTGCTGCCTATGCATGGAGTTAATTGCAATCTATAGTTACAAGGTGAGTTGAGGTTGCCTGAGGTACATTTTTTGTATTCATGTAATTGTAGAGATGTGAGAAACAGAGAGAGAGAGAGAGAGAGAGAGAGAGAGAGAGAGAGAGAGATGTTTTCGACATGATCATTAAACTGAAAAATCAGAGAGCAGGAGTTTGACCTCTCAATTTGACATTCACTTCTGGGTCGGCACCTCTCAACCTTTGGTGTAAAAGTAGGGGTGTGCTACAGGAGTAGAAATTTTAGCATTGTGTGAACAAGCTATGGTATGTTGGAGTACCTAATATCTAAAAATATGAGAACTGGGTGAGCCCTAAGTTGGAAAATCAGCTGCCAGAAATTACCTCATTGAACTAATCCACTGACACAAATAGTCCTCGGGAGAAAATTCAGTTATTTGGCAATGGCTGATTAACATATCAGCTCCATGTTATGTTCTTAAGAGAAATACTAGAGACAGCTATTTATGCAACAACTATGCAAATTTAGTTTCCTAACCAATAGAGTTTTGTTATGTGTTTTTTTTTCCCCTTTAGCAAGAATAAAAAATGTCATTCATTGAATACAAGGACTTTCTGTTATTGAGTGATGCTAGCACAACTCATTTTTTAATATCTATATTAACTGCCGAGTACAATCTTCCACATAGTCCAAAATCTCATTTTTCATGATTTCTCTTACTCTTTGTATACTTGGAAAGGCTAAATTCTAGAAATCTTTGATTCATAGTAGCAAACAGTTTCAAAGAGTTGGCCCCTCATAAATTAAGGATATAGTTGGTATGATGTAGTTATCAACAATGCACAACCAAAATTAAAAATTCCAGACGGAACTTCCAGGATCCGTTAAATAACATAGTAGAATTCTAAATTGTGCAGTAATCTTGACCAAGAAGAACGTTCTGTTAAAACTATTACAAAAATATTAGAAAGAAAACAAAATTGAATACTCAAACATCACAAGAATAGACTGCCTACATCAATTTTATTATTTATTCATTTCTAAAGGCAACATGAATCAGGGGGAACTAGTGCTTAGAACCTGGAGCGGAGCTGGTATGAAAGAAAAAAAAACACTAGCTGTACCTGAAAGCTTGTGGGGTTAAAAAATTTAGGCACTGGTTTTGAAGATCGGGCTGAGACTGAGAGTAGGGTCGCCTAGTCATTTTGATAATTCTACCATATTTACTTCTGGAATGTCTGCGCTGTTATTTCAAACCCACCTCACTGCTTACATTACATTAATATTAATTCGTAGATATTAAAAAAGTGTTCTTGACCATTTACATTTGATAACCAGTGAAGATAATTTGTAGTAAGTAGGTAATAAAACTCACAACAACACAATTTTCAATATATTATTGGACTTAGTTTAAAAATATTGAAACTTGTAATAATTAAAAATATTTGATAAATACTCACTTTTGTTTATTAATTAATATTTGTGTATGTCATTTTATAGCAATTATGGCTTAAAATGAAGCTACAAAAACAGACAGAGTCTTGTTTTGATTTGCTTTAACATGCCAGGTCCTCCAAGGTTGATCTAGAACAAGAAGGAGCCAACTAGGAGTTATAGATTGACCGTTCTCTCATTAAATGTTAAGTTTGATGAATGAGACGGTTTCATTTAATGGTGAAATTGAATGTTAGGGAAATTTCCAGAGTTTTGAAAGGAGGACTTTATGGAATCTTAGGTGTGTTTCTAAAGAGTGGTAGACGTGGACTAAAGAAGAGTAGCAGTCCTTTCAGGTAAACTATTGGTATGGACTGAATGGAGTCTGATACAAGTTAAATCTCAAGAAAATTGGGCAACTTGTATATGATATTAAAATATACATAAGAGAAAACTAAAAGGTATGCTTTCTGCAAGCCTCTGGTAGGTATGTAATACGTAGGTAAGTAAACTGCCAAAAAGAGCAGCAAATATGGAAATATAAACATGTTTCTCTCAGCCTCAGTGTGAAACAGGACAAGTCCTGGCAATTCTAATGTTGAACACACACATTACTGACTTTAAACCCCTTTTATTTGACTTCCCAAATCATTTCTCATCTACTCATTTCTTATACCATACTCTTTTTATTGATAGTAATATTTAATCTAAATTCTTAGATTATGTTATCATAATTAATATTAAACATAAACTTTTGATGAACTTTTAATTTGCATGTTTGACATTTCAAATAAATAAACAACACAAATGATTTTGACTTTAGATATTGCTACAACACTACATACATTATATACATGCAATTCAAAGAACCTGCGATTATGCTGACTTGTATAGATATTCTTCACTCAATTCAATTTAATGTCACAATCATTTATCTTATTTCCTTTGTATTAATCTTTTAATCTAACACACTTGCTCTCTTGTTTGTTAATTTGGTGATCAAATGAATGACTCATATACATAATATAGATTTGACTCTCAAGGAAAGCTTATTATTTTCACGTGTAAAACCTATCTATACTCTACGTTTGGCCGCCACAATTTCAATAATTCGCATCACACCTTCTTTTCTTGACATTTACATAAATTGTTAATTGTATACATTGATGATGTAATATATCCAGCACTAAATTATTGAAGTAGCTTCATTTTTCTCTTCTTTCATGATGATCAATTAATTATTTAGCGTAAGTGCCCTTCTAAGAATTTTCCTTACTGGCTAGGCAATATTCAAAGTGCCTCTACTCTATTTTAATTAGTCAATTTTTGTAATCTTACATATCTGTGTGTTCACATATATATGTGTACATATATATATATATATATATGCGTATGGAGTCATACTGATGTAACGTGAGATCAATCTATTATATTGCAATTCATCACATGATAAGTTTTAGTTTTAATAGCACAAATTTTATAAAAAGTAGATATGTACATACGTATAAATATCAACAACAGCTACATATAATATATAATTTTTGTATAGTATATAAGTAATTTAAACTAGATTCTTAAAGAAGTTTCAAAGTAGTGTAAACTCTAATCGTACTCGTAAAGGAAAGTTAAAAAAGAGAGCGTAAATAAATTAAAATATAAAAAAAAAAAATTTAATTTATTATGGTTAAGATGGAAAACCTAGTTACCTAGAAATTAATGTGCGAATTTTGAAATTAAAAATATAAACAAAATTGCAAAAAAGAAAAAAGACTATAAAGGTAAATTGTAATAAAAAATCTTAAAGACTCTAGAATTTGTTTTATTTCACTTTCAAATGTTTTTACTTTCGTCTTTTAGTACAAACATTACTACATGTACAGATTCGTATACGACTCTTATTTAATGTTGAATTTTGATAAATTTCCTGTTAAATTGTTAATAATTATGTGTAAATTTGTCATTTTGTATATTAGCAACGGTTTGCCTCTAATTATATATACATATATAAGAGACACCTTATGTAACAGTATATGACAGTTGCATAAAGAGTGGATGAAAAATATCAAAGGAGTCATTGAGAAAATTCCACGTCACCAGCAAAGAAAGTTACCAGTAACTGGAGAAATATTCCAAAAGATTATGAAGAATCTATAAAAAGGTCTTAAGGAAAATATAGCTTCAATTCGATGGCGATATCTATTACTTATAAAAAAGAATAGGCGGATGAAATATATGTACAAATCACAGGAGAAACCAACTAACCACATATTATTTTCATATATACGAAAATTCACTTTGGGCCTGGAGTGATATATATATATATATATATATATATATGCTCCTCCAATACCCGAAGGATACACGTACAGACGCTCATTTTCATTTATTCTAGAATAAAAGAAAGAGTGAGAGGTTAGCTTTCTTTTTTTTTTTTTTTTTTTTTTTCTCTCGACCAAGCACTTTTCGAGAAGGGCGAAAGCAAACAGCCAATTAGACTACTCGTATAGCATACGCCTCAATCACCAAACACTTAGCCGGTCTTTTCTTATATGAATAAGGGTTATAATTTTTTAAATTTAATTTTTTTAAGTAAAACTTTTACGGTAAAATTTGTATGAGTAAAATTTTTAAAATTTATTAATTATTTAATTATCATAAATAATTTTTAAGAAAAATTTAAATAATTATTTTAATAGATAAATTTTTAATATTTTATTTTTAAAAAAATAAGATATAATTTTTAAAATAAAGTAAGAATATTTTAGATAATTTTATTTTTTAAAAAAACTGTAAAAGTTCTACTGTTAAAAGTTTAAATTTTGAGTTTCTTCTAATAAAAGAAAAATAATTTTTTTAATTTTTAAAAACTCTTTTTCATTATCAACCAAACGACAATAAAAAATTTAAAAAAAAATTTTATCATTAAAAAATTCTTTTTAACCAATAAAAAAATCAAATCAAACAAGCATTAAAAGTTCTCTTTCCCTTCTAATTATTTGCCATCTTTTAGATTTTTAAAATCTCCCTACATAATCTATCTTGAGATCTCCAAAAATTCATATGAATCTCCAATTTTTCAAAATTGTGGAGATAATATCTGGTCGTTGTCTAGCATTTAATTAAAAACTTAGCAATCAAGCCAATGGCCAAAGCTTAATTAATTAATTAATTAATTAATTAAATTTAGTTTACACAAGGCAAGCATGTTTTGGCCAGCTTTTAATCTCTTGTTATAATAAAATTATTTGATAATGACAGTAATGACAACAACAACAATATTTGATTGAGACTATCATTTTATATATTTAAAGTCAATATGTATTTGATTATATTTTAATTATTATATAATATCTAATTATGTGGCAAGTGAGTTAAATCAATATTTGTAGTAAGCAAAGGCAAAAAGATAAAAAAAAAAAAAAAAAAGTAGTAGTAGTTATATTTCAATTTATTCTTTAAACAATTAATTAAGTGTTCGTACAAAAGCCAATTTGATGTTGACTGAAATTAGTACTACCATATCATGGAATGTCTTGGCCACTTGTGAGATAATCAACAATAAAATTTTCTAATTGTTTGGTTCATGCATTAATTACAATAAGAAATGAAAATGAAAATGGAACTTTTATTTTTAAACGCTTATCTTATAAACTACTTAAAAAATACGTGTACATGTGTTTACATAATGTCAACATTTCTTGTTTTGAAATTAAATATACGAACAAAAATATTTTTAATTTTATTTTTAATATTTTTCTAAATATACGTACATACTTCTTTGAAATATTAAGTGCTTTTTTTCAACTTTATTTACAAGTGGCTTTATTGTCGCAACATGTTAATTTGTTTTGTTTTATTGAATAAGAGACTTTGACTTTATCTATTAAATTATTTTAATTTAGATATGTTATACATTTCAATAAAATACAATATAATAGATAAAATAAAATTTGGTTATCTTAAAATATCTTTGAGAATATTAAAACAATTAATTCTAGACGTACCCTATATAAAAATGTGCAATAAGATATAAACAAATTAATAGATATTAATTTATTAGAATTTTCCATGAATTCCAACTAATCCAATCAAAGCAATTAATTCGTGGAGCAGACGAAGCATATTATAATAAGAATAAATTAAGTATTTTATTTTGTCTTAATTATGAATTTAATTAAGTAAATTAAACCGACTCTACTGAGTCATAGCCAACTAACCATTAAAATTCCTCCCTGCAAAATCCAAAAATCAATTAGGTCAAGAAGACAGCTTAGAATTAAGATCTTAATTAAAGACTTTCTATTTATTTATATATATAATTAATTCTTAATTAAATTGTGTGCTTTTAATTTCACGGCACTTCCTATTTGGAAACTACACACCCACAGTTTTTTCTTCTAGAAATTGTAGAAATACAAAAGGGTTTATTTAATTGATTTATTTAGCGATGTTACTGTAAGACTTTTAGTTGATTGACGATAAAATTAATTAATTAATTAATTTGATAAGATTGGTGCAAAATTACACTAGTCAAGTTATTATCATATTCCATTTCCGAGTACATGGCGTGGGATGTGTTACTAGAAGTTGTGAATTTTCTTTTAGAAAATATAAATAATTAGAGCGAGTTCGATATCATTTTCTAAAATCACTTTCAATTTTAAATAGTTTAAAAACATAAAAGAAAAACCCTACAACTTTAATTCTATCTTAAAGTTTGTGTTAATGTTAATATCACATACTTGTAAGTTGTAACATCAACGTAAAATTATTTATATTCATAAATAAGTGAAGAATAATTTAAAAAGAGTAATTTTATATCTTTCCACAAAAAGAAAAACATTAAAAATAATTTCATAAAAACAATATTCAACAATTCATAGCAATTGATTTCCATTTTTCTGGGTTATTTTTATTCTTATTGTTATTAATTTTGACAAAATCAAGCAATGTAGGCTATTTGAAAATATATAATGAATTAATGAAGTCATCTATGCATCATTACTGGTAATATTTCAATTAAGTAATAATCATGAATATCAACAATTAATCCTTAATTAATTTATCATCTAGAGCCAATTCCGTCATCATTGATGATGATATATACTCAAATAGTCAATATATCTACTCTATTTTTTTTTTTTTAAAATATTAGATTCTAGATAACTAGAAGATTTTGTTACGTTAAAGAAACGAGTTGTTTTCTATTTAATATTATTATTAATAAATAAAAGTCAATTTACGGTTAACATTATTATTCAGAAAATAATCAAAAATAGAGAAAACAAAGTAAAACAAGTTATTGCATTTAACTATAATTGCCTCTCGCCGTTTATTTTTTAGTAGTCTTGTTAAACTATTCAGCTGGCAACAAGATTTTTAGTCAGTCTTTATTTCCGAAGCAAACTTTAGATTTATTATATTTACGTCCTTAAATTTTTAGTAGTAACTAATAAGTTACATGTCGGTAAAAATAATGTTAGTCATTTCTATAAAACTAAATTTAGGGACTTATTAGATACAAATTGAGAAATATATACTTATTTGAAAATAAAAAAGCTTGGGGAACCAATTTGCAATTAATTTAATTTGTCTCTACGAGACTTGGAATTGTCTTCTCTTACTCAAAATCCTACGGCTTAGTTCTGTATCAAATTTATAATCAATGGTTATAAGAGATTATTATTCAATAAACTAACTAAAAATATTAGAAAAAAGTTGGAAATTAATTTCTTTTCAAAAAAGATGCTATCTTTGAATGGCAAATTCATAGAAAGTATGGCGTACCAACCACCCACAACAACTCCATTTTTGTAAGGAGATAAGCTTGGAACGAAGGAACAATCTGTGTATGACGCATCAGATCACATAACATTGAAAGATCTAATAATTCTGATGCCCAATATGGACATGACTCACTCGGCTTAAATTTCTTGATTGTAAGTCACGTTAAGTTATAACCCTTTGCACACTTAAACTATATATTTTATATACATAATTAAAAAAAAAAAAAAAAAAAGACCCATTATCCTTGCTCAACAACCTTCGAGGTTCCCTGGCTCACACTATGTTACTCGATTTATTAAATTTAGAAAGTAAATAAATTCTTGGTTTTTGACCGTGGATTATAAAATGAGAATCTTCTAGAAGGTCGAAGATTCTCAGAAATGCTCCCAGTCACGACTCGTTCTATGTACATACATGTGCGTGTTGGCTCAGCCGCGAGGTCATGCTGACGTGTTCACATTGTCTGTCGGCTCGTTTCACACTCAACTCAACTCGGTACACTACTACCTCTACCTTATCTCATTCCCCAAATCCCCCACTACTTTACTTACTTATCCCACAAGTTAACTGAGGGCACAAACGTCATTCCCTATACGGTCAACTATAAAAGTCAACATTTCTTTAACTTCAAAACTAACCTATAAATACACAGGTGCCATGCATTACCTAGAAACCTTTCATTTCAGATTTCAATCCAATCAAAACAGTGTCCTTTCGTTTCGAGTCGGATCATGAAGAGAAGTTTTCCAGATCCCGCAGAGATTGATAACAGCCTAACCATGGCGAACTGCTTGATGCTACTTTCTCGGGGGACTGATTTCGACGCCATGAACGGCGTTAACATGACGGCAGCCAATCGTGTTTTCGAGTGCAAAACATGTAACAGACAGTTTCCCTCGTTCCAAGCTCTTGGCGGCCACAGAGCGAGTCACAAGAAGCCAAGGTTGACGGACGGTAACGGCGGCGACACCCAGTCTCCAGCTAAACCCAAAACGCACGAATGCTCCATCTGCGGGCTGGAGTTCGCAATCGGGCAAGCCCTCGGCGGGCACATGAGGAGACACAGAACGGCTAGCTTGCATGAAAACGAGAAGCTGCCGACGTTGAACCTTTCTGACAGGGCGCCGATGGTGAAGAAAGCGAACAGCAGAAGGGTTTTGTGCTTGGATTTGAACTTGACTCCATATGAGAATGATTTGGAGTTGTATAAGATTGGCACTAAGACAGCTTCCGTGATTGATTGCTTCTTGTAAACCTAATTTCTTTTTCTGTTGTTAGGATTTTCAATTTTTTTTTTTTTTTAACTTTTTAATTTTGGGTTATGTTGTGAGCGTGTATATATATTTGTTCATTGATATATACTTTTTACATATACAATAGAAATATCACGATATTATTGTACAAGAGTTAATTTAATTTCTCAATTTTTGGCTTCAATGGGTTGTGTGAATTTTATTTTTGATGAAGATCGTGGTGTGAATATGATTTATTACATCATCGTGAGGTAAGGATGATGTCAAATTTGATATACAGATGAATGGTGAAAGTCCATGCACTGCTGAAATTGCAATTCATGAGTTGTTGCGATTTATCTTGAAATGATGATTTCAAAGACACCATAATAAAAGTCTAATATTCTCTTATACTCTTTCAAATGGTTTTATCATACCCAAAATTTGAAATACAGTGTATACTACTGTCTTTTTGTTTTAATTAATTTATTTATTGAGTTCTTAGTGCTCTACATTTTAATGAAACGGTACCAGTTAAATTTCGCAAATCTTTAACTTGAATGTAAACTTTTTGGTGAAAAAGAGGGAAAATTAAATTCTTGTTTATGTAAAATTTCCTTGCTGTTATTAATAGAATTCTAAAGGAACTTAAAATCCCAATAACTTGTCATTCACGTCTGGTTTCCGTCAAATTCTGTTCCTAAGGCTAATGGGAACAGCAAGGTGTTAAATCAGAGTTATAAATGGAATTTGGCCTCTCAATTTTATGTATTTACTCCGATAATAAAACGAAAACATAAAAAAAAAAGAAGAAGAAGAAGAAGAAAAATAGTTGTGGTGGGATTTTAATCAGTCACTTGCAAGTATGGGTTTTCAATAACACAAATAAAAGAAAAGGTGGGAAAAAAAGTGGCGTCGATGTGTGGATTGAGACCATGAATAGGAAGATTTATCAGGAAATAAATTGATGCTATGACTCTTTGCAGATGAGTAGCTATCAATAACAAGTAATCACTTTCTTACTAAGTAATTCATATTGGTAATGATAAACAAGGAAAATGTCAAACATCACAGCCCCTTTTCACTTTGCATAATGCTTGCACATGCACAGGGGTCTAATTATAATTAGAATTAAAAAAAAGGGCCACTTTCAAATTTCAAGAAATTGAAAGTGCCTTAGCTGTTACATCAGTTGATAGCATTTTAGCCCAAAGACATTTCAGCCTTCTCAACACCTAGAGATATGGAAGTACCCAACATTTGAGCCCAACAAACAACATTGTATTGGGTTTTCATTTACTCGTCTACTTCTACGTGTTGATATTTTCTTCTTTGAAACTATCAATATACTTCATTTGTCAATATTCAATAACAAATGCGAAAATATTTTTCAAGAAAAAAAAAATGTAGAAAATTTGAAACACGTCTTACTAAAATTAAATTTATCTTTCCAAAATATTTGAAAAATAAGGCAATTATCATAAAAGATAACAATTTATATCATGTTATTTTCTGTGCGTCTAAGTAAATTAAAATTTTAAAATATAAACATAATATTTATTACTTGTGGGTGCAAATATTATTGCAGTCTTATTAATGAACTACCTGTACATTTAATTTTTTTTTTCCTTAATTGTTTATTAATTTTGCTCTTGGTTCGCTTACACCCTTCATTCTTCAATATGCAGCAAATAACCCAAATATGAAAAACAAATATAACTACATTAAGAAACATTAACTGTTATTAGTCATTGAAATCAAGTGGTTAATCACACGTAAGGATGATGCATGCACATTATGGAAATGAGCACAAAGATAATGGCCATGATTTTATATGGGCCCACATTTTCAAATTCTATGAATGTTAGTATAATGCATTGACCATAATGTCCCTCACCAACTTACCATACGTGCAAAGTGATTAAATTTGCATTTATCTTTCAACACCAATCAAATAAAAGCATGTATCAGACAATAAATATCACGTGTCAAATATGATTTATATGGCGGTTATTAAAGTTAAAAATATAAATCGTTGATATGTTTAATTATTTATTTTAAATATCTTTATTAAATTTAATTAACACTAAAAATAATTGTTAATTTTAAAAAAAATATTTATATTTATGCATTTGAGTGTTTTTTTTTTCTAACCCTCACAAATAAACCTCTGAAAAAATAGAATCGATTGAGTGATGTTATTGGTTCACGATTACTTCGATGTGGAACCACTCACATATGATCACTTCTCTCAAGTGTCCCAAGACTCTCAACACAGTGCACTTTCACAGACAACCAATGAAAATTCTCCACGTGGAATTCTTAACTCGCGTAGTTAGACTACTAAGCTTGACTTCACTACCTCCAAACGGTCCCGATGTACTAATAGAATTTTGCCAACACAAAAAATAAGCTTATTTAATAATTATATTAAAATGAATAATTACATAAATTTTCTTCTTTTCAAAATTAATTTTTGTGAATAAAATTAACAATCTTAATCAATTAGAATTTGCTTAACAACAATACACAAAATTATGTTGTAATTATAATTTTTAACCATCACAACGCAACAACTAACAATATAAAATTTAACATTAAAAAAATAATTCAATTATTTTAATAAAGTTGAAGTGATTTTTTAATTAAAAAACTAGGTACTCGACTTTGATGAGAGTTTATATAAAAATTAATTTTTTAGATATTTGTACTGCTGCATTTTTTTTAACTGACACCACAACGAGTACACGCGTACGATCCTGATGCAATAGTCTAGAAATGGTAATCCTGTAAGCAGCTGTACACAGTCTCTCTCTATCTTCACAGTTAAAACCCAAACTCTTCTCAGTTTCTTGGACTCACTAAAGTTACTCCCGTGTCCAAAAACCATAAACGCAAAAATAAAAAATTAAAGATTAAAATACAAAATCTTTCTCCGGCGCCGGAATTTCCCTATGGCGATTGCCACGCCAATTCACCAGCGGAGGTATTTTACTTTTAATCAAAGTAAAAGTTTCTCATTTATCTCTGTTTTTTATGGCGAGGTGCGTGCATATGTACGCATATATTTTTGCTTGTATACAGAGATTTTTCAATTCTAGTTTACCTCTATAGATCACAAATAGCATGTCGCTTTTGATCGAGGTTAACTTTCTGTCGTCGTTGTGAATTTAAATATGCTAGTTTTTATTTCTCTGTTTATTTATTTATTTTACATTTTCTTTTGGCTTTGTGCAGATTTTGAGTTAGCGTTGGTTTCTGCTTGGTGAATGCTTGATCTTGGTCATGGCGGTGATTAGCAAAAACGGTGTAGTATAAGGATTAAGCCTACCGATTGTGAAGTGGTTTAATTATTAAATATTGGTGCTGCAAAAATGGTAGGCTTTGAAGCTTTTGCATGCAAATGCTCTGATGAAAATTGACATATTTTCCATTTTTCCATTATTTATGATATGATGTTGTGTGTTGTGTGAGTGTTGTTTAAGTGTTCTTTTCTGTTTGGCTTTTTAAATTGAAGAATATTTAATATTACTTTGATTTGGTTCCAATTGTTTGATCACAGTTCAGGATTTAGTTTTGCGACTTTCTTGGTGGATGAATGTTATCTTTTTTCTTCAAGATGAAATAATGGCGATCTGAGTGTTATAAATATGTTGTAAGTTAATTAGTTTGCAGCACATGATTTATATACAAAGGAATGAGCTGCTGGATATCACTGGATGATTATTTAAATTTTGTTGCTTTTATGATAAGTAATGGTCACTTGTTGGGTTAGTTCATATATGGGATACTAAGCTGGGAGAGTGAATGACTGAGTGACAGGGGATTATGGGCCTGTTAGTTGCTGACAAGTGTTTGGATGTGTGAGTTCTGAATATGAATACTAGAAGGGGAAGTCCTGTGGTTTTTTATCCTTCGGTGCATAAATGAGAAGTTCTTTTTAAGCTTTATTCCTTGTGAAGATATATTTATGGTTTTGCAAACCATTTTCGAATTTACATCTGTAAACTTGTGGTGATAAGGGAGGGTTTTATCTAGTTTAGAAATGATATATGCAGGTAATACAATTAACATTCTATAATTTTGAATGAAAAAGATTTCATCAAACTGCTAGACTGATCTACCGAAGCATCATTTGTTTTTCTGATGGGCCAAATTGGAGCTGAAGGTTGATGATAGCTTTCTGATCTATGTTAGGATGTCTGAGGAAATCTTGCCGAAGGGTAGAAAATCTAACCTACCTTGAGACCCTTGTACTTTTCCTCGTGGTAAACAATTTCTTTTGAAGCTGCAAGTTGTGCACTGTCCATATCTATATAGAGTGAGAGCATATTCCTAGAGTTTAGACTTAGCACCTTGGGGAAGGTGGAATGGGAAAAGGGACTTAAGTAAAAGTTGGAAAAGGAGCAATATTTTGCACTTCTGTATACAGATCACACTCAAAATGCCGGATTAATCATAATACATCGCTATGAGATGATATTTGATATGCTTAAAGAGATTGGTTCATTTGGAGTTTACCTTGGATTAGAAACCTAGTTAATTGAGCTAGGAATAGATAAATCATAAACTTATTTACTAGAATAAAATAAATTACTTTATCAAGATATGACTAGATAAACAACCCCAAGTTTATACTTTACTAATCATAATTCTTTCTTTGCAAAATCAATATGTAATTGTTCTACGGCATTTCTTTTAGTTTTTCATAGATATGTCTATATGTTCTTCTTCTCTTAATGTGCAGTATTTCATCCCTGATGACTGATGTATTTCTTAGCTTTTCATTTCTAGTTTCTCCTTTCTTTTGAGATTTGATTATCTCTTAATTACAATTTTGCAATATGACCAGCTTCTCATCCTATCTCAATATGCTCTTTTGTCTTAAGATTGTAACTTTCACTCAATCAGATTTTCTTCCCATACTGATTTAAGCAGTCTTTCCAGCACAAAGGCTTTTGGATGCCGAGGGATGCTGGTTGTCTAACTGATGGAGAGATAGCTTATGACAATTCCACAAGAATTGAACCAAAGCGTGGTCATCAGTGGCTTATGGATGCTGCTGGGACAGAACTGTTCAGTAACAAGAAGCAAGCAATAGAAGCTGTTGACAGCAGGCCAGTTTCCGGAATTTCACATACAAATGTTTCTCAATGGCATAACCCTTCTAGTTTTCAGTCACTTTCAGGACAATTTTCTGACCGCCTATTTGGATCTGAGCCTGTACGAACTGGCAGTCTGGTTGATAGGAACATTCCTTCTGTTAATAGTGGAAGTTTGAATGTGGGAAGAAAGGATTTTCAGGATCAATATAATAATGCTTCAATGGGTTTATCTATGTCTCATTTCATTGAAGATCCTTCATGTTTCAATCTTGGTGGAATCAGAAAAGTTAAAGTCAATCAAGTTAGGGACTCTGGCACTGACCTATCAGCATCCATGGTGCTCTCCTATGGTAGGGGAGATAACAGCTCAATGTCAATCGGTACTTACTATGATAAGAATGATAACAACTCCATGTCACTGGGACAAAATAACATTAATTCGAACGAGAATACCATCTCAATGTGCCACAATTTTAGCAAGTGTGACAGCAGTTTCATTTCAATGGGTCACACCTTAAACAAGGGAGAGGAGAATTGCATATCAATGGGTTACAAGTATAGCCGGAGAAATGATAACATATCATTGATGGGTCAGTCGTTTGACAAAGGGGATGGCAGTTTTATATCAATAGGTCAGTCTTCTGAAAAGGAAGATAGCAATGTGATGTCAGTAGGATCCTATAATAAAGGGCATGAGAATTTTATATCAATGGGCCAGATCTATGATAAAGCCAACGACACTTTCATTTCAGTGGGTTCTTCCTTTAATAAGGGAAGTGACAATCCTGTAGGAATGGCTCCATCATATGACAAGGCTGATTCCAACATCACATCCATGGGTTCTTCTCAAGACAAAGGGGAGTCTGGAGTTCTATCCATGGGTCACAACGTCAATAAGGATGAGACAAATACCATATCTTTTGGAGGTTATCAAGATGAACCCGAGAATACCTCTGGGAATACCATCAGTGGTTATGATTTGTTGATTGGTACTCAGAACTCAGCTCAAGCTTTACAAGAACCAAGCCAACCGAATTTTGTTGAGCCAAATGTGGATTCAACTGTAAATAACACTGTGAGAACAAATCCTAGAACTGACACAGTCCCTAAGAATAAAGAACCTAAGGCAGCCAAGAAGGTTCCAGCAAATAATTTCCCTTCGAATGTCAAAAGTTTGTTATCGACTGGTATGCTTGATGGGGTTCCTGTGAAGTATGTTTCCTGGTCACGAGAGGTGCACTTTATTTCCTAGGTTTTTTTCATCTTGCATTTAAAAGGATTAAGCATCTTTTCTATAATTGTGTTGACATGGATTACTTTCTTGCTGAGCAGAAAAATCTTAAAGGAACTATAAAAGGAACTGGGTATCTATGTGGCTGCAATGACTGCAACTTCACCAAGGTAAGCAACTCAGTGCATTTTATTAAGAAAGTAAGCATAGATGTTCAATCTAAGTTTCATGACCTAAATGGTCATTGAAAATGTGTTATGCAGGCTTTGAATGCTTATGAGTTTGAGCGTCATGCTAAATGCAAGACTAAGCACCCAAATAATCACATATACTTCGAGAATGGAAAGACCATCTATGCAGTTGTTCAAGAGCTGAAGAATACTTCACAGGAGATGCTGTTTGACGCAATTCAGAATGTGACTGGGTCTCAAATTAATCAGAAGAATTTCCGCATCTGGAAAGGTAATGCGGGTAATTTTTTCTGGTGTTCAAGTAATGGCAATATTTTAAGCCAATAAAAATTATTTGGAAAATGCCAAATAGATTGTTTATATTCTAACTCAAATTTGTTTTCTGTTTTCAGCATCATATCAAGCTGCCGCGCGTGAACTTCAGCGAATCTATGGGAAGGATGAAATTGCGATGGCATCTTGAGATGAAAGTCTATGCCTCGGTCTTTTGAAGGTTTTTGAGGTGGGTTAAGCTGTGGTTTGTTAATAGCAGCGGCTGTTCAGTAGTAAATTATAAATCCTTTTGTAGTTTGAATAATTATGTCAGATGGATTCCTACAGGCTTTGTTTTTGTTTTTGGCTTTTCGCTTTTTCTAAATTTAAGACTTAAATTATGCTCTTTGTTGCAGAGAATTGTATTATCTGTTAAAAGTGAACTTCAATTGGAATATGTATGATTGAATCATTGAGCGATGCTTTCGCCTTGTAGCTATGTTAGTTTTGGAAGACAAAATCCGTGTCTCTTTGAGTAGATTAAATTCAGTAGTAGGTGGGAGAGGCTTCCAACAGAAGTTAGAAGTCTCTGTTTCTACATGCCAACTGCTTTTTCTTGTTACAGATTTTGGTCAATCGTTCATATCTTTACAGCTTTCCTTTGTGATGGTTTCTAGCGGGCAAGACGCTCTGCATTCTTCTTATTGGGCCAATAAACAGAAAGAATACTATGCACACTTACTTTATTATTATAATAACAAAATTAAGTTATTAAATTTTCCATTTTCTGCCTTAGATTTCTTTTTTTTTTTTTTTGGTTCAAAATAAAATCTTTAATAGCTAAGCATAGAAAAGATGAGATAACAGAAGGCATCACAAATTCAAAAATAGAAGCATTTCCACCAGCCTTACGAATGCCAAATATTAATTATGAACTAAACCTGAGCAGGGAAGTTGCAATAGATTTACAAAGGAAGTTCTCTCTCCTTTAAAAAATAACTTCAGTATAACACCAATATTAAGTTATTTAAAATTTTCGTGTTCCAAGGAACAGACATCCAATACTACTTCACTCTTGAGATTGGGATAACAAAACACTCGAACAAAGAAATTATAATTAAGAAGGAAAATATACTCTGGTGGGATCAAGTGCTGGTATTCTGGATACAACGGTTCACTGTAGCCATTTATTGATGAAGGTTGTGCCACCATATTGCTGTAACAATTTCACTTTGATTTTGATTTTGATGGCTGCTGGTTCTTTGCTCCTCCGACCCCATAAAATCATGTACATTCATATTACTCTCCAACAATCCTACCTACATAGAGTTGCTCAGCTAGAAAATAATGAGCCCAAAATTACAGTGATAATCGTACGTGCTTAGAGGATTATTAGAACTCCCAAAAACAGGTCCCTTTTCTTCATCAACCATCCCATAATAAAATATTCTGTGTCCCCACGCACGGTAAACTGTAAATGCCAAAATTGTTCCTTCAACCGAGCTTATCATGCATATCAAAGCTATCTTATCCATTTCTTTTTTTCTAAGACTCTTCCTATAATTTGTATTTAAAAATTGGACCTCTAAATCCAGTAAAAAAAAAATAAGAAGTCGTGCAATAATCTTTTTTAGATGCTAAAATCAGTGAGTACTTATTTGCCCACAGTTAAATAGAAAGAAATCAAAAAAGTTACAAATGACACAACGCAAAAGGAAAAAAAAAAAAAAAAAAAAAAAAAAAAAAGGTCACTGGCCTTTGTTGTGGTCTTTTACTCTTTGTAGGCTAAAATTCTTCTTTTGTAGAGAAGAGATACTTGAAGCTTATCATGATTAAAAAAAATATTCAACAAGCTTCATTAAAGGGTGTATGAGAAAGAAAGAGAGAAAAATGAACAATTGATGTAATTTGTCCTTTAATTTGGTGGAGCATATGTGTATGTGTGTATATATATATATATATATATATACACGCAATTCTTATTTTGTTGGGTGGTTGTTGAGTAGTTTGAAAGATGAAATTAGTGTGTTTGTCAAGATTTATGTACTTTATTTTGGGTTCTTCTAGATAGAAACTCTAGGTTTTGCAATACAATTAATTAATAAAAATCAAAATGAAAACCCAAATCTTTATAACACACATATTAAACATCCTTCCTAACTACTGAAGACTAACCTAAAAAAGCATGAATTGTATTATCAAACTACAGGTGATTCATTAATGCCCTAAATTGTCAGCCCCATATACATACATAATCTCAAACCATTAATCAAAAGAGAAAAGTAGAAACCAAAAAGATCAAATGAAATATTTAGCACATAATACCTCCACAAATTCTCATTTCACAGTCCCAATCACTCCCTCACCATTAATTTCGTGTATATGTAGTCTTTTAGCTTAATTTGTACTCTAAATCTTATTATGTAGTCTTTTAGATGTAGATGTTTCTTCTGCAAGGAAGTAGAAAATCCTAATTAATTTTCTTGCGCATTGCGTTGTGTTTCTTACAACTGTAAGATCAGTATCTTTTCCGGAGGTGTTGAAACCTAAAAGGACATGTACTGTGCTTGGAAACAAACCAAGAGAAAATTGATTATGACGATGTTTTTACTACATATATATTGTTAGCATGCTTAAATAAGTTCAATTAATTGTTTATATAAGTTCGTAAAACATCATAATCTATTTTCTCTTCTACAAGTATTGATATCCTGCATCTCGAAAGATGCATACTCTGAAAGCTCAAATGAAGTTCTTGAAGACAACATCACAATTAAACTCTCTGTAACAAATAGGTTCCATCTCAATTAAAATAATCAAACTTTACCCTCTTAAATAGAATTTGGACCATTACCATTACAACATCATGGTACATAATATAATATAAAAAGGTGTTTTAGGCATTGTGATAGGGGTTTGCCCACTTGGGGACCTATTTGTTATAAATAAAAAAAAACTAGATTCTTAGTTACAGAAACATAAAAATATAGGGATTGAAAAGTTATAATTCTATAACAAAATTTAACCGAAATTGAACCGAAATAGTTCTGTCCAACTCCTTCAAGCTTTTGGTTTTAATTTTGAGAAAAAGATTTATAGGTCATTAAGATTTGACTTATTAAATTGATTAGTTTTAATAATTTTAAAAATATCTATTAAAATTTTAATTTATTAAAATATGACAATTGTACCCTTATTTAATGGTAATTAACAAAAAATTATTTTTAAAATCTTAACTAAAAATAAATATAATAATAATCTATTATTATTTTATAATATATTGATAGTTAAATATTTATTAATATATTATAAGTAAAATATTAAATTTATTTATTTTACAATATATTAAGAATTCAACATTAATTACATAATAGAAAGTAAATAAATTAAAACAAAAATAAATATTAATTTATAATAGAATGTATATGATATATTATAAATTTAAATAAAATATATTTATATAGCTAAAATATATGTAATATAATATAATATAAATAAAATAAAAATACATAAATTTAAAAATATATTAATAATATACTAGAAAACAATGATATTATTTATTTTATTAATATATTTTATTTTATCAAAATTTAAAAATTTAATATCTTTTTTCGTTAAATAACTATTTTTAATAGGGATGTAATTGTTATTTTTAATAAATTAGAATTTTAATGGATATTTTTAAAAAAGATATTATCACATTGTCTCCCTAAAGTTTGGAATTGTATCATTTAAATAAAAGTTTAAAGGATGTATCACCTACCCCCTACCCTACCGTTATTATTGACAATTGGTTGACCGTTAACATTAAGGGCAAACATGTAAAAATAACTTGATTTTATTTTTTACTTTATTATCTGAAGCCACTTTACCAAATACAAATTTTATAATGATCCAACTCTTGTAAGCTATGCTTGAAAATAAATTTACCTTTATCTAACAATTTCACAATTGGTAACGCTGCGACAGTAATAACAAACACATTTTTTCCAACATTTCATCTAATGATGATGATATTACCTATCAAAACCATAAATTTATCGTTGACGTGCCATCATTATGATTCCTCCATACATGCCTATATTATACTCCATGTAAATCATTTAAAATTGTGCAAATCTAATACTCTAGCAAATTGGTTTTGTTACAAGACCTTGTTCAAGCATAAGTTCAAACATTTTGAAACCTTCTGAAAGCTGCTTGTTTCTTTAAGACATTTTATCAAACACTTTACGAGCGAAAATCATGTTGATGCACTTAGCAAACACATTGAGAACGTGACTGGAGATGAACACATCAAATTTTAAATACTTTCAGAGTTAAAGTAATGGAAGAAGAAGCTATTGATGATTCAGGCCATTCTCAACAACATAGAAGAGATGCAAACCAACAATGAAGCTGTGAAAATGTGGTTGGATGATCTCTGGGACTTGGCTTACCACGTGGAAGACATTTTGGATGAATATGCCGCTCAAATTTTTTACACCAAGTTAATGTCAAAGCAATCAACAAATAATTTTGTTGATTATTTTCTCACTTCTAAGTGACCTGAGTTCAATTTCTTTGATTTCCAAAGTTAACATACGAAGTTTAAGATAGAAGTTATTAGAGTGGGGATATATGGTCATTTATTGAGTGTTGGATAGGTAGGTGGGCAGAGAAATTGACGGGTTAGATAGCAGGAGTGTATGAAGAGTATATTAGTAATTACATATTTAATAGTTATAGTCAACAAACTATCAAAGGGCAGGAAGTAATACATTCTTTAACCTTTTTATTTAAGTGATACAATCTCAAACTTTAAGGGAGGAATGTGATAATATCCCTTAAAATTTTTAGAATTAATCAATTCAATATAAATTAAATTTTAGAGAATTATAAGATATTTACCTTTTAAATTTTTAAGGGATATTTTCATATAAATTCTTAAAATTTATAAAAATTATATATAAGGAGAAAGTTTGTAAAATCTATAAAAATCTCCCATTTTCTTATATAAATTTAAACAAATAGTTATAAACTTTTTTATTTATAATTTTTATGAACTTTAAAAATTTATCTAAAAATATTCCTTTCTTTCAAGTTGGGTTTCAATTGAATGATTGAAATTCGATTTTAATTTAATCCTAACCTGACCACTCGATTTAAAATCAAATAAAATTTAACTTGTTATAAGAATCGAACCAAATTGAACGATTCAAACACAATGAACAAATTTGAATAAATAAAAATTAACAAATACCCCATAAAATAGAGGAAAATAGACAAATACCACCTAATATGAGGAGAAAAACAGATTTACTTGGAGTTTGACAAAATAAAAATGTACTCTCTTTTATTTTTATTTTCGTGAGTTGACTTATTAAATTATTATCATTTATATCCTTAAACATGTATAAAATAACAACATAAGATACACTTATTATTAAAATAAATCTAACAATAAGTTAGATCAAACTATATGTTAAAATATTTTTAACATTCTTCTTTTACTTTTTCAATAATAATTTGATATTTAATTATCAAAAATACTTGAATATAAGAATTTGATATTTAATTATCAAAATTTGAATATAAGAATTTGATCTAAGTCATTGTTAAAATTTTTTAATAATAAAAATTTTATATTTTAAATTTTTTATTGACATAATAAATTAAAAAATATTTAATCGTTGGTACATAGCAAAAAATATTAAAATTGGGATTAAATTATTATAATTAAAAAAATATATTGTAAAAAATCTTAAAGCAAGGAATAAATTGTTATAATTAAAAAATATATTTTATTTTATTATTTTACAAAAATTTAGAGACACTAATAATAATAATTTAATGGGTCAATTGACAAATATATATATATATATCTATTTGTCAAAACTTAAACAAAAAATATTTAATTCTTTTTTAAATATTAGAAAATGCCTATCTATTTCCCTATAATTCAAGAATGCACGTCAATTTCCCTTTAAACAGGTGGGAAAGCTCCAGAAATTTTTTAAAATTTATGTTGGCTTCTACTGCACAAATGATGTTGGTGGTAGCCGGTCCAGTTGATAAAGTTACAATACATGCATGTGCATGTAGATGTGCATATTACCATATATTATATATATGAAGGCATGTACATGATATGTTATGTTCCACGCATGCATGGTCCCATTAGGGTTTCGCTTCTTGCAACAATTTATATTATCACTTCATTTCCTTTAGTTCTACGTAAATTTTCAGACATTATTTATCAAGATTTAGGTATGTATATATTTTAGCTTTTTTTTTTTTTTATTTTTACTTTCCACATTATATTGACTCATATTCGTATATTTTTTTTATGCATATAGGTGCTTACTTAAATATATATAATTAACATGATAATTTGATAATTAATTCTTGAAAATATATATAATTAACAAAACAAGATTTGTGGCTAATTTTACAAGTACTAGATTCTTAATTAGCCAACAATATATATATATATATATATAAAAGATTTTAAGAGACGAAATTAATTCATGCATCTAAGAAAAAAAAAAAAAAGAAAAGAAAAGTTGATATTCCAAGGAGGAATATAATGCCACGACATTGTTGATATATAAGTGATTTCCGATGCATGTATTGATCAAACAACTTCATCTGCTCCTCCTGATTGTTCATTGGAAGCAGCACCAATCCTGTTACTCATCATAGCTGCCATTTGTTGATCATTTGATGCTTTATTATTATTGCCGCTTGAATTTGATATTGGGTTTTGAATCTTTTGATCTTTGCTCTTTCCCCACAAAACTAGGTACACGCCAATCACAATCACAGTTGCTCCAATAACCCTAGAAATATATATATATATATATATATATATGTATATATCAATTTTCCATGAAATTGGATTTAATTAATTAAACTGAGATTAATTTTAATTAATTTACTGTATTGATTGTGGGCAAGTTGGTAGAGAGCAAATGACAAGCACCTTCCTAGAAACATGATCTCGGCTAATAGAAATGAGCCCATAACTGCCACTATCACCATGCTTAATGGATTGAACGCGGACACAAAAACTGGTCCTCTCTCCTTCATTATTACTCCTTGTATGTAGTATGCTATACCTGAACATATTACTCCCTGCACACACACACACACACATATATATATATATATATATATTCAAACATTATATTTTCTAAAACTATTAATATTAATTTCTTTAAATTTTCTATATAATTTTCAAGTTCGGCAATTGTTGTAGTTAGAATATTAATTTTAAAAATTAACCCTTTTCTTTTAATTTGACAATACTATATATATATATATATATATATATAGTTGCATTTGATGCTATACGTTGTTAATTTATGAAAAAGACATAGATATATCTTACGCTGTAAACAGCCGCTAACAAACTATGATCAAAGTGTATGGACCAAACTGCAGAATTGCCTCTTTCTATCACCAGGGCCACAATCGCGCCTTCAATTGTGCCCATCAAGCAAATCAAAGCCGTAAGTGAGAGTTCAGTGGGATAAGATTTCAGCGTAATTGCCTACACAAACCACACACAATTTCTCAGTTTACTGATGATTTTGTGCAGCTTAATATATACTCAAAAAAAAAATAAATAAATAATTCGTAGTGCATGTTCCATATATCAAATCTTAACTACCTGAAGAATCATGAAACCAGCCCAGCAAAAACATCCTACTGTGATCATAATTGCGCCCCTAACTGGACTTTCTACTATGCTTGAATTTGCTGTAGATTCTTGATTGTAACGTGTTCTTGTCCAAGGCAAATCAAGCATTGGTCCTTTAACTAAAGTCATAAGCATTGCTCCACCAACTGTAACTATAGTCCCAAATATCTTTGCCAGGCTATGAATTTTCCTAATATTAACCTTCTCAAGCCTACAACACATAATGATTAAATCAATACCCTTTTGTTAGAATAATATATCATCAAAACAAGTTAAATTTTCCAATTCATTACCTGAAAATCCAGGCCATTAGAAATGCAAAGGCAGGAAGAATGTTACACATAGCTGATGTGAATGCTGCTGTGGTGTATTTCATGCCTGTGTAGAACAAGTTTTGATCAATTGTTGGCCTGCAAGAAAGATTATAATTAGAGAGGGATTAAAGAATAATATCTGAAGATTAGGATAGTAATTAAGGTTTCCTGCAGACTCACTCTAATAGTCCAAGCAACAATATCTTAGCAAAAATGGAGAAGGTCATCTTTGGCCTCACTTTCCTGTAGGATATCACAGTCATCATGCATGCCATGAATTAATTAGTTCTTAGTTACACCTTCAGTATTGCATAATTAATAGAAGAAACTAGCTAATCAATTAAATAAAAGCTCAAATATATAATTAAAGTGAGGGAATTAATGAAAATTACCTATCCAACACAAGAGCAAAAGGAGCAATAACAATAGTGGCAACAGCATGCCGATAAGCCGCCAATACATGTGGACTCATGCCTCTGTTTAAAGCAAACTTAGAAATTATTGACATGCCTGCATATCCAAATTGCAGCAAAATTACAGCCAAAAATGGCTTTGCTCTATTAAAAAACCTAGCGAACGAGTACTCCATTACACAAAATTTCTTCTCTCTCTAGAATTAAAAACATGCAATTAATCTGAGCAAAATGAATTGGGAAGTGAACTAGCTTAAATAGTAGAGAGTTAAGATTTTTTTAATGGACATATTATTCTATCTGAACACGTCTTCTATAAAGTCTAGGGACTCCACTACGTGAAATCATGAAAATTAATTTCATTTCTTAAAGTAGCTGGAAACCCATTTCACTCAAAACCAGCAGTCTTTTAATCCACACATTAACCATAATACACCATATTTTCTGCTGACTAATGAAAGATGAGAGGAAAAAGTGGCTTATTGCTCCAAGCCATAGCTAGCTAACAATTTACATATATTTTACTCTATCTAGTGCTGACTTGGTAGGGTTTGCTTAAACGTAACAACATCGTAAGCCAAATGAGAAATTTCAGGATATTCAGTAGATTCCAAATTGGGATATTAAGACCCAGAATAAATAATCGTTTTTAATTTTTGTTGCCATTTTTGTCACTGCTGTTGTTATTATTAATCATTTGTTCGTGCATGCATTTAATGAATATGGACAGAATACTGCCAATTCGATCGAGGATATATAAGCTTAAGATAAAATCATACATTGCTGTATATTTATCAATCATATTCATCTAGCTGAAACAATTAAATTGCTTGTGAGTTATGGCACCTTTAAAATTGTTCTACCGTATGTATATGTGAAATTGGTATAAATGATTAAGGGCAATAGTTTTTGCTAAATTATTACTAATTAAGTTTATTGTTATGTGTCGTGGTCTTTCTAATTAGCTAAATTATTACCACTTGGGCATATATATATATATATATATATATACCTATGTATATATATATTATATCCAAAATGACACGATTTTTCTCCACAATTACATATTGATCTAGTAGTATATATGCAGCTGTATTTGTGCTATTAAATAGACAAACTGTCTAAAAGCATAAATGCTTGCTCATTATCTGGATTATGTTCAGCTCGATTGTCTATATATTATACAACCCCTTAGATCTTTTATTATAATTTTTTAAATTTTTATTTATTTTAATCATTGCATTACAGGGCATTTGGTCTAGTGGTATGATGTTGATCTGATGAAAAAATTTTCCTGCATGTCTTGGAAAACATGGACAAGATTTTTCACAAGTTAATTAATTAATTGGACAAAACCAGGAGCTATATAAGCTTTATACATATACACCATTATAATTAATTGATTGATTGATTGATTGATTAATTAACTGTAAATTGTCTCCTGATCAATTGGCCAACATGGGATTATCCGAATCAGACAATTTGGTAACGCTGCCTTGATCATCATGGCTTTGACAAGGCTATGTTTTGTATCTTCTTGGCACAATTTTAAGAGTCAATTAATTAAGTATTAATTGACTGTACATGATTCAAATTAATTTTGATTTCTTCTAGCTTTTTCTCCCTTATATAAAAATCTTGCCAATGAGGACGGAGTCAAGATTTATATATTAACAAAAAGGATTCATTAATATACAGCCCCAAATGAAGATTTTGTTGGTGATACTAGTGGCTCTAAATTAAAGCAAAGAAACCACTATGCCTTAGTTGATGGTTTTATAATTGTTTTCATGCACTAACAATTAATGCAATCCTTCTCATACTTCATAATATATATAAGTACATATATTATATAATAATTTCGTATATATTATTGATGCGATCATTAATTAGCTTTAATAATAATTAATGCTGTATTAGCTTAAAGCATCATAAGGCATAAACTCGATTTTTAGTACGAAACCCCAGTAGCTATATACACACGAATATAGCACTAAAAGTAGAATCCATGTGTCGTGTCGCCCATTGTTAAATAATTCCATGATCGATTAAGAAGTAAAAGCAAATTGTTGGAGTCTTTCAGTTCTTATATATGATGATCACTGTAACATAACATTAATTAATATTAACTTCCTCTTAACGTTAATTTATATCCAATTAGATTTGTTATGGCTTCATGTCATCCACCGTCTAGTAGCCGTGGCCACCTCAGACCCCACCAAAATTTTTTAAATAAAATATTAATTTTTATTTTATGCTTAATTAAATAATGCAAAATATTCATTTGGCCCCTCTAATATTTTTTTAAAGATTTGATATTTTTATATTAAAATTAATATCTTCTTTTTTATATTTTTAATATTTAGTTTTAAATTATGTAATGATAAATTAGTTAAATATAATTTTTTTTAAACTTCAAACATATGTATTAATACTTTACTTATAAAATAAATTTTTTTTAATAAATTATTTATTCAATTTTTTCTTCCGTATAATTGAAAATCTTTTCTTTATAAGAAAAGTTATATAATTTTGGAAACTTTTTTTGTTATAGAAAAACTATGTACTTAAAATATATCATACAAGAATCAATTTTTTGTATGATTCTTTGATAGAAAGAAATAAAAAAAGGGTGTGTTGCTGCTATTTTTTAAATATTAAAATTAAAGATTACCCAAGTAATGTCTAAACCAATGATTCGAGGCAAAGATAAGAGATCTTGAAACAAGAAAATACCGTTTTTAATTGTCTCAACAATTAATCAGAATAAAGAATCTAAAAATAAATTCGAAACAAGACAAAAGGGGGTTCGAGACCACTCAAAAAATAAAATACTTAAAGATTTTCTTTTGAACTGTTTGAAAGTTATCAAACTTGAGTTATGAGAGTACGGATGCTTTGTTTTTTTTTTTTTTTTAAAAAAGAAAAAAACAAAGAAGGACTTAAATCTCGAATTTATTTTATAGATCTATTTGACATTTTAATTCTCTACATAAACATAACTTTTAATAATTTTTTCTCGAGCTGTACGAGGAGAAAACTTCTTATACGTTTCTAGCAATTGATGTTCAATCCCGAAGAGAAGGAAGAGATCTTCGAAAAGTGGGTTTTTATGATCTGATAAATAAGTAAACCCATTTAAATGTTCCTGCTATTCAATATTTCCTTGATAAGGGCGCTCAACTTACAAGAACCGTTCATGATGTTTCAAAGAAGGCAAGGGTTTTTACAGAACTTATTCTTAATCCCACGAAATTCAATTAAGGAATAGAACAAAAAAGGGTGTGAATAAGTCCTATATAGTTTTGGATAATTTTTTCTTTACTACCCCACCTTGTTTTTGTTTTATTCCTACTGTTTATTATTCCGATTTAGAATTCTTACCATAAAACATGCTATTCTATAGGGAAAGAATTTTTATGGCTAATACACACACACACACATATATATATATATATATATTCATAGACCTCTACGAAATAATCTTCAGTTGCATGTAAAAGTTTTTTTAATTTTGAATAAATTTTAGTATGTCTTAATAATTTTTTTTTTATTTCTATGTATTATTAACGTTAAATAATAACATTATTTTTAATATTTTAATTTTTAATATTTATTTATTAATTTTTGAATTTAAAAAAAAATTAAATTATTATTTAGCCCCCAGGTCTTAAATTTTGACTCCGTCCGTGCCACCATGCTGTATCCTATATATATAATAATCATTGAAAACTTGCAAACATGTAGCTATGAAGGATACATTGAAGTAGGGTTTTGGAGTCAGGTTGGGATGTGCTCTATTTGATATATATATATATATATATATATATATATATAGTTCATTTCAGAGTTGTTTAAGCTAAAGAAGTCTCTTTTATATACAAATATGTGTTATATTTGGAAACTATGGAAATTAAAAAATAAAAATGAAAATAATGTATATCCGGCAACAGAAATAATGCATGCATTTGATTTTAGCCAAGAATGAATTTATAGAGAAACGTACGTACTAATAACCGCACGCATGCATATTAATTACTTGGCTTCCTCAACCTTCTTTATTTTCCTTGTCAAAAACGAAATGCATGGAATTTTATTCTATTCATTCCTGCTGTATATCCAGCTACCTAGCTATATCCATATACAACATTAAATTCAATATATATATATATATATATTTTACATATATACAAAAAACTCAAAACAAGCAACAAATAATATGCATTCTGTGATATATACAACACTTGAAAAAATAATATAGATGTTTTAGATATTAAAAGAAAAAATTATTTATGGACTCCTCGTGTTCTTATGCTAAATTAAGTAAATAATTAAATTATGAGTTATATGTACCACTTAATTAAACATATATATATATATAAATAGACACACGTACCTACGCATGTATGCACGTATTACATAAACAGGCATGTTTATGACGCATATATTTCATGAATACTTATCGCTTGATTAAATTATATTTTATTGTATAATATGATATGTTGAATTTAAGATAAAATATCCATCCGTTTAATAACTAACTTGATCTAATATAATCCACCATTTTTCCATGTAAATTAAGATGCTTCTAATTTTAAATATCATAAATCTATCTATTTGAATTATTCTGCCTTAATTAGAAATTAAAAATATTATTATAATCGTGTCATGTAAATTAGCTTATTTCTGCTGTGCAAAGCAGCTTTAATGTATACGGCAGGCGGACACACACAAAACCAAACCAAACCAAATGTCCGGACCCACATGCATCTCTTTTTCTATCATTCTAATTCCACCCATGCTACTCCTTTTCGATTATCAAATTCAAAACTTCGTGTTTTATTTATAGATATAATATAATTAAAAAATAAAAATACATTAATTTTTGCTGCAAATTGAAATAAAATTTTGCTGTTTCAAGTAAAATTAAAGGGAAGCAAAATATATATTTTGGCCCCTTCTTTTTATTTAATAGCTCCTTTCATGAAATTAGGCCCTTACTTTATTCACAACTTGCTAGAAATGCCTTTTTTCCTCAAAAAATGGATGAAAATCTATCAGCTGACTTGTCTATTACTCTTCTTATGAATCAATTTTATACTAGATTTTATTATTTAACACTCTTTAATGACTAAATTTTCTCCCACATCTCTACAAAAATTGAAAATTATTATAAATCTCCTCAAAATTTGTTAACTATCTCAATAAAGCTTTACAAAAGTAAGAAAATATATATATATCAAAATTTTTTTTTTTGTTAAAAAAGAGAAAATTTATCTTCAATTTAAAGATACAAGTTCAAATAATAGTATATACACTTTTGGTTCCCATCATGTGGATTTGAATATTCAAATGCTGACAACTGATTAGTTATATCTGAAAATAAGATATGACCGCAATAAGACGCTACTTAAATTTAGTTTAAAATAAAACAAAAAGATATGAATAATTTTATTTTAATAAAATCTTTTTAGAAGCAAGAAAGAATTATTTTTGAGTTGGATACAAGGAGTTTTAGAATATTACATAGAGAATTGATAGACAAAGGAACAGAAAAATGTATTGCAAGTTCAAAACCTTGCAGCATGCAGAAAGTTGACAACAGCCTAACATTATTACAATCAAAATCACAACAAAAGTAGCTCACATTTTCTAGATGGGTATAAAATTTCAGCTTGTCTCTACCATGGTGCCGAACAAGGGAAAAGAATTATTGAAATATGAAAACAAACAGATAAAAAAAAGTATCAAAGAAGAAATTCAGACTGCCCCAATTGTTACTCTCAGATCAAATCACTAGTTCTTCTTCTCATACTGGTCTTACGGGTTTAATAGACTTCAGAAAGGGTACTTGATTGGTTCCGGTTGCATGGCCGTCTGCACAAGCTCAGTCTGTTCTTGAACATGAAACTGATAGAAACCAGTGGCTGTTGCAGCAGATGGAGCACGGCCAACATATTTTATGTCCTCCATAGTTCCTCTGCCTAGAGCTTTCATGGCAGTGCATAGGCGTGGTGCGATGTAGTTGTATGCACCCATGTTCATTGGCTCTTCCTGGCACCAAACAATCTCCGCATCTAAAAAATCAAAGTCAAACATAAGTCAGCCTCAAAATGCCAACAGAAATTTGTTGTGGTCAAACGAGAGATCCCTAAAATGCCTAGCTGCAAACATGTGGGCTTTAACAAATGTTACCATAATGAAATTCATCAAAGCTTTCGAGTCATTTAATATGACTACAAAGAAGAATACAAGCAGAATTTTCATTAGTTTCTTCAATTTTATTAGTTGGTTTCATCCTAAATACAACTTATTGCACTGTTTATCAATCAATATTTATCTACGCCTATTGTGGAATAGCAACATCTTCGATGTCTAATGCCATGATGCAGAACAGAGTTGGATGCACTTGCTTATTATTATTGTGTGCTTCCAGGAAAGCTCAATAAAACCATCTTGAGTAAAGATAGTGAAAGTTAAAACGGCAAAGTTAACAGCCTTCTTATTATACATAATATACACAACTTCCCATATTATGAGTTTAGGAAACATACTTGGATATCGTTTAAGCTCTCGCTGAATGAGGTCATACGGGAAAGGACACAGCTGCTCGACCCTACAAATTGCAATGTCACTTGCACTGAGCTTCTTTCGCTCCTCATCAAGTTCATAATAAACCTGCAAGCAACGAAAACACAGAATATTGTCATGCTCCCGTATTCGATGTTGTTGGATATCATTTAATCATTATGCCACCAAAGGCAACATAACGAATAATCTGATGGTCTGACTGCATTAAGTATAACATATAAAGTAACATCTGTCAACAACATCTACCAAGTGGATCCCAGAGTGAACTCAAAAAACTGTAAAGATAGAGAGAAGCACATGGAGCACAACACACCTTTCCAGAGCAAAGAACAAGACGTCTGATACCCTCCTCAAGAGCAGAGTGGTCATTCTGATCCTTTATAAGCCGCTTAAATCTGGTACCTTGTTTGTCAAATCCCGGGTGACCTTGGACATCATCAAACTCAGAAAGATTTGATTTGCAGTCCTTGTGACGAAGTAGGTTTTTGGGAGACATCACAATGAGAGGCTTACGGAATCCCCTGTGTAACTGCAAGACATAACAGGAAAGCATAAGAAAAAGATTAGACATGAATAAAAGCTAGAAAGTGATTCATGATTACATAAATTGTCCTCACCTGCCGCCGCAAAACATGGAAGTAATTAGCAGGAGTAGTAACATTCACAACCTGCCAGTTACATTCTTGAATTTGTTTTCGAAGAGTTGGATCCATCTCAGGTATAACAAATGGATTGTCATCACTCATCTAGCACAACAAATAAAAATGTTATAGTTGGCAACAGAGTGTCAAATCATATCTCATCAACATTCCCTAGAGAGGTTCAAACACCACAATGAAATTAGTAAATGAAGGACAATATAAATTCTCTATTGGGGAATACCTGAAGGAAACGCTCCAATCGTGCACTTGAATGTTCAGGGCCCTGACCATCATAACCATGCGGGAGCAGCACTACAAGCCCAGTTTGACGCAACCACTTGGACTCCCCACTGCTTAGAAACTGGTCAAAAATTACCTGTGCTCCATTAGCAAAGTCACCAAATTGAGCTTCCCACAGCACCAATGAATTTGGATTTTCCATTGAGTAACCCAATTCAAATCCAAGAACACCAAACTCTGACAAAGAGCTGGGCAGAAAACAAATGGTTCATAAGTAACCAAAATAAGCAAGCACCACTTTCTCAAAAATTATCAGCTATCTGAGGAAACTCCAAGCACTTTTAACCACCAGCAACCAGAGATAAACTTTCCACCAAAAAATATTCCACTCTAACATCACAAATAGGAATTTGTGTTCAATAAATATGCATCAATCAGGAATGCAATAAGCACAGAACTGGAAAGAATAAAGAGAGAAAATAAATAAAAATAAAAGAGTAAAGCATCTTCATAAGGTTGAGCAGTTGCTGGTATAGCATATGGAAAACCCATTCTCCCAGAGTTCCAAAGTGATCCTCCGAACTTTGTTTTGAAATAGATATTATCATGGAGCAATTACTTTATGAGTTATAGAGAAAAATAGAGCACACCAGAGAAAAGACAAAACATGGAAAAGTGGCATGCATTACCTATTGCTTACGGTGAACATTTCTTCATCTTGGTTTATCATAACATGGTCCAGTGGACAATACTTCTCCCCTGTTTCTTGATCATGTATTACAGCATGCCGGTGACTGAATGTACCTCTCTCAACATCCTGACCACTTAACCGCACATGGTTACCCTCTACCAACAATGTAGCAAATGCAAGTGCCTCCCCAACCGCCCAGTCAATGCCTTCACCTGATTCAATCATTTGCCCACGTTGCTCATAAACCTTCTTTACTGCTCTGTGAGGCTTAAAGTTTTCTGGAAGGGCTGTGATTGCTTTGCCAACATTCTTCAAGATCTCTGGTTTCACGCTGTACAACATCAAAATAAACTAATTAAGCTGGAGCCAGCCAAGAACATATTTAATTAACAAAACCACCAGCATACCCAGTGTTCCTAATACGTGAAAGCTGTTCAGGTGACTTGAATCCAGTCCAATAAGCTGAAAGCCAATCCCTTCTTTTTGGAACATAATCTTTGCTGGCCAAGAATTCTTCATTGAGGATTGTATTGACCTTGTCCTGTATCTTCTTAATGTCTTCTCCAGTTACTTGCCCAGATTCTAACAGTTTCTTCCGGTAGATCTCAAGAGCTGAAGGATGACTCCGAATAACCTGTTAGCATCCATTCAATCAGAAAATATGAGATTGGCTGACTTGTACGAATAGACCCAATAAGAAACTAGAATACATGCTACAAGTGCAGGATGAAACAACACAAAAATAAAATAAAATAACAGAACAAGAATATAAGAAGTTGAGCAAAATTTAGCCTCAAATCTAGCAATAATGGCAAAGGTAATTATAGGAGGGCTAACCTTGTACATTTTGGGCTGGGTGAAAGATGGCTCATCGATCTCGTTGTGCCCAAATCGGCGATAACACACTAAATCAACCACAACATCTGAATGGAATGTTTGTCGCCATTCTGCTGCAAGCTCACACACATGAACAACTGCCTCCATATCATCCGCGTTTACATGGAAAATGGGGGCATTCAAAGCCTTGGCAACATCGGTACAGTACTGAGAGGATCTGCCTGACCTAGGATCAGTGGTGAAGGCCACTTGGTTGTTCACCACAATGTGTATAGTGCCACCAGTAGTGTAGTTTGGAAGTGCACTCAAATGTAGGGTTTCATACACTACACCTTGACCAGCAAAGCTACCATCTCCATGGATCAAAACAGCCATATTCTTAGTCCTGTCCACATCATTGGAGTAATATTGCTTTGCTCTAGTTTTTCCAACGACAACCGGGTCTACAGCTTCCAAGTGACTTGGATTGGCAACCAAAGATAAATGAATCCTCTTACCACCTCTAGTTGGCCGATCATAAGAAGTTCCCAGGTGATATTTAACATCACCAGTTCCAGTGTAGAGCCCAACTTCATCTACAGGCTTTGTACCACCACTAAACTCACTAAATATTTGACGAAGTGGTTTTCGAACAACATTACCCAGAACATTAAGTCGTCCTCTGTGAGGCATTCCAATAACTATGCTCTCAACCCCAAGATCAGCAGCTCTATCAAACATCTCCTTCATGCCAGGTATCAAAGTCTCCCCCCCTTCAAGCCCAAACCTCTTTGCTGTTGTCCACTTAGTGGCCAAGAAGTTCTCAAATTGTGTACTCCATATAAGCCTATCAAGAATAACCTCACGGCGTTGCCTGTTGTATTGCATTGGTGTTGGGGTCTCAATCTTGTCTCTCAACCAGTTACATTTTTCACGATCTGCAATGTGCATGTACTCATAACCAATGCTCCCACAATAAGCTTGCTCCAGCCGGGTTAATATAGATCTAAGAGTCTGCACAGGACGATTCTCAGACAAAAATCCAGCCATCCTCCACACACCTAAAAAGAACTCCCTATCAAGATCAGCTTCTGTGAACCCATAAAGAGCAGGGTCCAAATCATCAGGGATTTCTCTTTCTTCCAACCCCAGTGGATCCAACTTTGCTTTCATATGACCATTAACCTGATAAGCTCTCACAAGTAACAACAACCGCATACTCTCCTGAATTGTTTGGCCTGAAATTCCTGGAGAAGTAGCAGCCTGACCCACAAAATTTCTAAAGAAATTGTCCCATGACTCATCAACACTATTTGGATCAGTTTCCCAAGCTCTCTGAAGCTCCTCCAAATAGACACTACTAGTCCCATCTAAGAAACTGTCAGTCAACCTAGATAGGGGTACAGGGCGAGGCACTGGTGCAGTTTGTGCCTTCGATTTGAAGGCTGTGGAATGAAAGTATCGGGCTCGTGAAGGAATGATACGCGCCCTTGTTGTATATGAACAACTCTGAGATAAAGTCCTCCTAATGGCAAGCTTTGCCAGACTTGAACCAGCTCTTAACCACCCCATAGCTATCAATCCTCAGTCTATTAAAAAAAATGAAAAAAAAAAAAACAATCGACCCAAACATCAAAAGCCCATAATTAACAAAATCGACGACAATGCTTCACCGTGAAAATCAACATCGAATAGATAAAAAATAACGACAATTAACCCGTAACACTACATATTAAATAAGAAAAGCAAGTCAAATGGACAATGATTTTCGTCAAATCTAATAAGCAAATCAATTCGGAGGAGGTTATAAGATTACCCAAAACAAAAACACAAGCTGAAGGCTCAATGTCACTTTTTGATCTAAAATGTTCGAACACCGGGAAAAGTCTAGATTTTCTAAGAGTTCACATGCAGTACAAAACCGAAACGTTTCAACCAAAATAAACAAATATAAAATAGAAATAGCGTACCTAGAAAGTTGGAGATGAAGAAAGAAAGAGAGAGAAGAGAATTAGAGAGAAACCCTAATCGTTCTGTGAACGATGACGGTGAATCCGTCTCCGTTTAGACCAGAAGCATTTACCGGTTTTATACTATTATTCCTTACTTTTCATTATTTTTTTCTTACAACTCCTCGAATTGTTTCCATTTTCCTTGTTTCTATTTTTTCAGTCAATTATTATTTTATTTTCATTTTTATAATATATTTTAATGGTGGGCTGGTGTTTGACTGCCAATTCAATAATGCAATTTAGGCCCGGATGCGATCCAAACCAATCCGCGTTATGTCAAATTATTTTCATTTTTTTTTTATCAATCGGCAAAGTTTTATGAGAATCAAATTTTCTAATTATTTCCAGTCATTTAAACTATCATAGTTCAAATATTTTAATCAAATTTTAACAAATTTACTTGTAGTTAATATTTTAAAACAATTGACAGATCTGTGTTAGTGAATTTAAATATAAAATATGTAATAGAAGAAGTTTCTAATTTCTATTTTGTCGCAAAAAAGGAAGGTGAACGATTTACGTTTATATTTGCGGAGGTCAAAGATTCAAAAATTGTCTAATCTAATTACGTGTCCCCATGATCGTGATGGATTGGAGGAGGACTTTTGACTTTCCTAAGTTTGGGGTATTTTGCTTAATTTTCTCAAATAATAAGTTCACATATAATTTACTTAATTGTAATTTATTTATTTTTGTTAATAAAGAAATAAATCTATTGAATTTATCAATTTAATTTACAAAGCGATCAGAGAAATAAAGCAGGAACAGTGAAAGCGGCCAGGTGGTAGGTTCAAGGTTCAACATTAAAGTTGACCAGATAAAAGAGCGTGCTGGCCGTTAATTTAGAACCGAATTTGTTCTCTTCTCCGTAAAATCCCTTTTTGTTTTGAATGGTTCATATAATCAAAGAATCTCATCAAGATTTTTCTGCACGTTAACAAATTTATTTTTTAAAAGCATTTTTTAAATATTATATTCAAACCAAATTCTTCGCCAATCCTGTGATAAGCGAAATTCAAAACCTGACATCTTTTATATCATTCTAACAAGTTAACAACTAATTAACACAACACGAACTAACTAACTGTTGTTTAAAAAACTTGATATCAATTAAAATATTTTTCTACTCATTTTTTTCATTATAGTAAGAAGCAAAGCAAGAGAATCGTTTCTTAAAACAAAATGATAACCTTTTCATTTTCATTCCCTCTTCTCCAACAATACTTTTTCCTCAATCAATGACTTCCAAGATTCAAAACTTAGCAAGACAAAACAAGGTAATAAATACATCTCCCCATTGCATGCATAAGAAAAAGAAAACGGTGCATTTTCTTGCAAGAGAAAGAAATTAAGTTTCAATTATATCTATCTACATCAAGACAAACAATGTAATACATAATGTAAGTCAGATTGAGTTCAAGCAGCACGGAAGAAAGACTGTCATATATCATCATCATAAGTTCCAGAAATTGACTCAAAAGAGTACTGCCTTTAACATACCAATCCTCATAGCGGGAAAAAATAACAGAGGGAAAAAATGCATGCACCTACCACAATGTCCAACAAATTAGCTCTGCGCCCGAATCTTCCCCCTTCAACCACATACTTGGAATTCCTTTATGAACCGCAGCAAGCAGACTTTTGGGCAGCTTGACCACCACCAGCTGCTTGATCTGGTTGGTTAATTTTAATTGTCTGAGGCTGAACCACCAAAAAGGATAAACATATATAAATAAAAAGTGACATAGAATTGCCCTTAAAAGTGGCATGAATCCTTTGCCAGAAAGAAAGCAGATGGAGGTTTTTTGAGAAAAAGTACCTCAGATTTGGAATCAGATTCCGCAAGTCTTTGCTTGATATCCTTTGCAATTGAAAAGAAAACCTCCTCCACATTCATATTAGTTTTAGCACTCTGCAGAAAAAAATTATTTTATTAGAAAAAGAAATGAAATGGAGTTTCAAAGTTTCAAGAAATCCAACATCACACTGCTACTTACAGTTTCAAAGAACTTGATACCATACTCATCAGCAAGAGCTTGACCCTTAGAGGTAGGCACGGCCTAAAACAAGAACAAAAAACAGCTTTAGTGCTTAAGTGTCAGAACTACATGTATGTTGAGAGCACACTCATACAGGCAATCAGAGTATGGAGGAGCAGTCCAGCATCCCTAGTCATTGAAGGACGCTAGCAAATAGATCCCCATAAAACTCATCTTTCTCTCACACTTTTAGGACAATTACACAGTAGAATTGGCCAATCAGACTCAGTAACAGAAGTAATGAAACTGAAAAGGGGTTGCCAATCTGATTAGTGAACCACAAGCCAACACACCATTTTGAAGAAAATATCTTGACCCTTGGAGGAGGGTAAGGCAAAGCCTTAATGAGTATTATTTTAAAAATGTAAAAGATTCCTTTGAGGCTGTTAGTCAAAAATGTGTGCACACACACATAAACTTGTATATTAATACAATTTCGCACATACATACATAGATACAGAAGCCCAGCCTTGAAATCTATCATTTTAAAAGGACAGCGTTATAGATCCCCCTACAACTCATTCTTCTTTTCACACATTTAGAATGATGACACATGAACTTGGACAATGGTAAGTTCGAAAGTCATGCAAATGAAAGGAGACTGCAGAACCAAATAGTGAACAGATCCCTAACCAACCATGTCGAGATTATGCATTTCTCTCATGAGTGAATAATAATAAAAAAAAAAAATGTACCCTTTTGTTCTCATCCATATCAGCCTTGTTTCCAACCAGTATCTTGTTGACGTTGTCAGAAGCATGTTGTTCAATGTTGCGAATCCAGTTCCTAATATCTGAACATGATGAAAGCTGGCTCCATAAGAATTGAAGAGATGTACAGTCAATTATAAAAGTTCCAGCAAACTAGGAGAAGCTTCATCCTGAAAAAGGCAGATCTTCTACCATCTACCTCAAGTAAAGAATATTGAAAAAATAGCCGAATACCAATTCCACTAATTGACCACAACCTAGTGAAGGACTGAAGCTGTATTAATGAAAGAATATCCCAACATGGTGAATGCCGCATTAAAAGTTCAAAATCTGTGGGTACAGGCTGCAGGCATTTTTATGAAAAATTCAAAAGCTAAGGGTGCAGGAAGAAATCTTACTGTTGAAAGATGACTCATCAGTAACATCATACACCAACAATATCCCCATTGCACCACGGTAGTAAGCTGCAGAGTAGAGTTAGTGTATGATCAAACTACAGCAGTCAAATAAATTTCCAAGTCACGAATTCCATATAAAATGAAAATGAAATTATTAAAGTTGGGCCACCTATACAAACACATTAATTTAGAACTCTTAATTGTACGCCACCAAGTACAAATGTGTAGTAACCAACCACATGGAGCACACTAACACTCCAAGGTAAAATATCAACCTCATGGAATAATCAAAAACCATTAAGCTTCTAGAAATATCTGCTTAATTAACTTTTGGGGAAAACACAAATAACTTCACTTCTAAGATTACTAGTAGAGCTTAACAGCTGGTTGATTTTGCAGTCTTCAGGCTTGAATATAGACAAATAGTGAGACAGCATTTTGTCACCCTCAATTTCAAAAATCTCACGTGCAAATAAGAGGGCAGCATCTAGTGAGCCAAGTACCTACTTTCTGATTGCAAGATGCAACAAAAAGAAACCCAAACACAAACCTGTCGTGATGGTTCGAAACCGCTCCTGACCAGCCGTATCCCAGATTTGCAATTTTATCCGTTTGCCATCAAGCTCTATGGTTCTTATCTTAAAGTCAATGCTGCCAGAAACAAGTATATGAAAAAGATTTGAAGAAATGTTTTATAGACCTTTAAAATAATCTTTCAAATCTTTCAGCATAAGCAAAGTACAGTTCCCAATATATTCAAAACGTAAAATAGGAAAAGCAAAAAGATAAAACCCTTAACATTTACTCCTTAAGCCCTTACATTGAGAAACAGCCACTCTAGTACAACAGGAAGAGAATTTTCTGAGACAGCTCTAAGTATGACCAAAAGACTATGCAACATTTAATTTCTTAACTTCATTTCCATCAATATCGATGTAAATTTTTCACCAATACAATAAAAGTGAAATAAATGACCTTAATTCTGCAATGTAAACCATATTTGCCTGTCCATATTATGTTTAGTCTTGATTCCTCTTCTAGATTGCAGTATACAAATGACACCAAAATAGTTTCAAAATTCAATGTTCGTGGAGTTCCCAAGGATACAAACCCAATAGTAGTAATGAAACTGGTTGTGAAGGAACCATCCGAAAATCGCAAAAGCAAACAACTCTTCCCCACACCTGCACCAATTTCAATAAGAATTTCAAACATTCAGAAGAAAATACTTGAATAAGTGAAGCCTAGGAGGTTAGCTGACCACTTAGAAGGAAACAGAAAATAAAGCAGAATTGCTGGCTGCATGAGGTAGTTAAACTAAACAATGGACCTTAAGTGGCTTCTCTGGCACATATGTCGGGAAGCCTAGGGGATTATTTTCTTTTTTCATACGTAACTATTTGACAGCTTCACACAAAAATAAAAAATAAATAAATAAATAGAGAAAGGAGGTTACCACAGACAGAAAGCAACATGCCAGATCACTAAAAATATATTTAAATTGAGCGTAGAACTTATAAATGGAGTCATCTTATAAATGGGGGTAATAATTTTAACAAACTGGAAACATGCATCCTAAGGTTCCAAGCCCTTATTAAAGGGCATCAAATATACATCAAATTATAAAACATATTCTAGGCAGCCCAAACTTTCAACTACCAGTTATCCTTACAGCTACCTAAATGGACCTTTAGACTCTCCCTTAAGAAAAACTAAATATACTAGTTAGAGTTAGACTTATCATAATCCCACGTTTAAATAAGCAATTAACAAGAGAACAGGAAAAATGTGGAAAGGAATTTCCATAATCGAGATCTTCTCAGGCAAACACGTCAAGGATTAACCCCAAGCACATCCAGATTAACAATGTCCAAAATTTCTCAAGTTCTAAGGGCATGCGGCATCCGAAAACGTTAACAAAAACCGTATCTTTAACGAAACCCGTTTCTAGAAAACGCAACAGCATTATATCTCACACTGATAACCCACCTGTCTTCTTCTAACAAACAAATCAAACCTAAAAGCAGATGCATTTAATCTAACAACCATCAAAACTAACAGGAAGATCACACGCATTCATTCTTATATCTCCAAAATTTCAATCCTCCAATTTCCCAACCACTAGCACAACAATATAAGCAAAAGAGAACAACAGAAATTAAAACGAAACAAAAAACTAACCGCTGTCACCGATCAAAAGAAGCTTGATGAGATAATCATAATCAGCCCGAGCTCTCACTGGTGGTGCAGCCATCAATTCTCTCTTTCAGAGACAACAAATCTCTCCCTTTCGCTATCTGTCTGCATGCCAAAAACGCACACAAACATACATAAACGACCATACAACATAACGATCAGCACCCAGAAATGGAAATGCAAAGAAAAAGAGAAAGAGATTTACCTGAATGAAACTCAAAATGTTAAAAAGGTTAACAAGTCGTTGGTAACATGGGAGAGATGGTAAACAGAGACTGCGTGCGTGTGCGTGTGCGTGTGTGTCCAATGTGTTCGGGACTTCGTCGTCTCTCTCTTCTCGCTCTGTCCTTCCGACTCCGCGTCCTACAATAATTCGTTGGCAGGTTTCTAAAGTTGTACCGTATGATGCAACTGGACGAGCGATTTAATTCTACGCTTGTCTACACTGGATAATATCTTTCTTTGCTGAGTTTCCTTCTCCCATGTTATAGCTAATACATTTATTTTTGGTAATATTAATTATTAAGATAAATCATTCGAAGTCGAATCGAAGCCACCAAAAAAACAAATCATTTGATATAAAACTCAGTTATCATACATTACTTAATTCTAAATTCTCATTTAGTAATTTTGTTAGTACTATTATATTTGAAAAAAAAAATTAAGGCTTCTTGAAAAAAATTTTGTTAGTACTTATTATTAAGGCTTCTTGAAAATACTTTTAAGGTCATTACTGTTTTAAACTTCAAATATTGGATAAGTTGTAATTAATAACAAAATATTCATAAACTTGTGTAGCAATAGACGTGTGTTAATCTTATTTAATTGGATTACACACCCGCTTTTATGCGATAAACGGGAGTAGTCAGAATACAAATGCTGTGCTACAGAACAACCCGGAAGAAAACGGTGGGCCAGTTTCCGATCCACAGTATAAATTGATCTTATGATATTTTGGGCCTCCTTTTTAGTTAAAGATAATCACTGTAGAGTCATGGTAAATTTCATCTAAAAGTAACCAAAAATATTAAACAAAATAACTTAAACTTAGGCTGAATTTTTAATAATATTTACTGTTTAAATTTTATTACAAAAATTATTCACTTAAAATTTTTTAGATAAAAATATTCTTATTAAAAGTAAATGTTAGTTATTTTTTAAAATTTTTTATAAGAATATTTTAATCCAATCAAATATTTTTTATACAAATTTTTATCGTATTAACTAACTAAACCCTTTGACAAGTAATCCTTTTAGAATAAACACGAAAAAAAAAAAGGGTAGATATTGTTTTTGAAAATAATATAAAAGATGTTTGGTCACATGTTATCAAATGGTTAGGAAGTAACGAAGTTAAACATAGGTGACGAAAACAAAAGATGAGAAGCGAAGAAAATTTGAGGGCAGATTCCACTAGTGCCAAATGTCGTCATAAATAAATGTGTCATGAAAAGGGTAAGTGTAAAGTGAAAGCAGATGTAAGCAAAAGTAAGTTTGTTGCTTGAAAGCATATGCTAAGAAGATCCTTCCTCCACCATTCCTACAAAACACACTTTTTTTCCCTTCTATTTAAGACCTTCTCTATCATTTTATTACACCTCTCTGCTCTGCCCTTCTAGCATTTTATTATACCTGGGTTTCTTGCTCCCATTTTCAGATGGGTTTTGAGCCCGGCGATCATAGTGGCAGCGCCAATGGCTAAAGCAAGAGCAACGATGGATGAAAAACCAGTAAGAAGAAATTCCAAATCGTGATGGTTATCACACCATTAGGGCAACTATGATCTTTGGCAAATGTACCCTACCCTATCAATTGTTTTTGAAAGATAATAGGCAAGTTATATACATGTTGAATGAAACATAATTATTATATGCTTGCTTCCTTTTTTCTGTTTCTGTGGTTTGTTTATTATATTGATATTGAGAGTTTAGCTACATCTCTTTGTGTTGTCGGAGTGGAGTCTATTGCTTCTGGCGTTAGGATTTAATTTTGTTGTGTTCTAGATGACATGTTTTCTTTTTATGTCCTCCTGTAAGATAGTTGATCCATGGATTATAGTGCTGTACTGCTCCCGTTTTTGCTTGGCGACTAAGTCTAAAAACAATTTAATAATATGATAATTGGATGCATATGTTTAATTATCCTATAAATTTCTCTGATAATTAAATTAATGGAAAAAAGACAAATCAATTGTTACAAGGATTGTAAAATACATTTTAGAAAGAAAAAGATCACTATGAATTTCTATAGTAAACTTTCTCCAAACTAGCAAATTAATTCAAAACTTGATTTAGAGAAAAAGAAAAACCTTAAACTAAAATAATCGCAATACTCAATAACCGCTTCAATAAAACAATGCAGGTTTTATTTTTATCCAATATATTTAAAAAACTTTCAAAATTGATTGCAATCCAGGGAAACTCTCTCCACAATCCAAAGTGAACTCCTAACATAAATTCTCATTCATTCTCTGAGATTTTGCAACATTAACATCAATTGATTTTGCAGTATTTAACATCAAGAAACATATTGTTGACGTGTTCCATTTTGGGAAGAACAAAAATAATCCATTTTGCTGTTAACTGAAATTTTGGTAACAATTGCAAAACTTGAAAAGCCACGGAGCTGCTAATAGATAATAAATGTGTGAACACAACATGATTTGTCTTCGATTAACAATGGTAAATTGCACTATCCGCATTAAAATTGCAACATTAAATCAAGCAAAACAAAGAGCTAATCCAATTGTAAACAAGTTCTTCCACAGTACACCAAAAACTCAAAACAAAACTTCAAGCCCCTTTCTTGATATAATCTCCGCCTAGTAAAAGAAACCAAGCACTTTACCACCAACGTTCTTTCTTCTAGCCTCTTCATGGTCCATAATGCCAGCTGAAGTTGTCAGCACAATGTATCCAAACTGCACAATTTCCACATGGTAAGGGTTTGGTTATAAATATAATTTATGCATATGAGAAAGAAATAAGATGACAAACCACTTATTTCCCCAACAGGTAGAAAAGTGAAAGAGTGGTTGGTAGTTGCAACCTATAGTTCATATGCTACACAAAAACCAAGACTATTCCAATTGCGAGCAAATTTTCATCATCCTCAAGTTTCAGGAAGGAGATGCTAATACAGCATAGCAAACAGAGTTTTCATCCTAAAAATTTAAGAGAGGGTTCTTGACCTAACCTGTCTTGAGGGCAGCAACCTGGCAGTCCAACCTTCAATCTCTTTCACACCAATATCAAAACGAGGACTGATAACCCCACATTTGTTTAACCTTCCATTCAGTTCAACCACAATCTTGCCAGCTCTGTGATCATCAACATACTCAAACTCGCCAATATAACCTGTAGAGAATACAAATTGAATAATTATGCAAAACTCAAGTGTGCAACAAATAGAATTATGGTAATACAATCCTGAGTGTAAAAGTTAGATGCACACCATGCTTCTGCATCACCAAAAGAAACTTAATGATAACTTTGGAGGATGGCCTGATCATGACCTGACGCTTCCCCCGTTTCTCTGCATTATACATGCTCTTAAGAGCATCATTCAACACACTAACTCTCACCATTGTGTCTGCTACATATTTTTAACAAAAAAGGCGTAAGTGTCCATACAAAGCTTTATCAAAGAAGTCAAATAAAACAAAAAAGATAACCTGAAAAGGAGAAAAGAAGCCCTTCCAAATTTGCCTCCTGAATTATTCCAATCAGAAGGGCCTAAATATTATAGAATACCAAAACCTAAAAAAAAATTGCACAGATGTAGATGCAACCACTACCAAGCAACAATTACAATCAATCATTTTTCCTGTTTGAACAGAAAATGAACAAGCTTAACAGACGAATAAATCAATTATATTTGTTCTCACTCTTCATGAACTAGCTTCTTAAAATAGATTCATTACTTACATCAAGGCTAATTATGCTACGTTAAACAACTTAAAAATCACAATGAACAATCTGATAACCCACAATAGCCTACTCTCACACTCATTGTACGAAACGTCTAGCAACACCAGTAGCAAGCGACAACAGACAGCAATATGTAGTTTAAGAAAAAATGTTCTTATAAAATGGATCAGCTATTACAATTCCATTCATTCTAAGCAACCAATCAAAGAAACAGATTAGCCAATGCATTTAGGCTAGCAAGTTAAATACTTTCTCAAGCATATTGCAAATAAACTATCCAATGGTTCATATATTTGCTGCAAAAATCAATATGCTTTCCAGGGGAAAAAAATTAACAAATAAAGCTTCCACTTGAGGTAAAACCTCGGCTTTAATATTATGATTTCCTAAAAAATTCTAAGCAGCTGAAATAATATCATATGAAATTTTATCATGAAAATAAAAAGATCGATCGAGAAAGTGTGAATATCATATCCAAACTATCAAAACAAGGAAGTATAGCGAAACCCAGAACTTGAAACCGAGGTTCTAGTCTCAACCGTACGTACCGTGCGCAAATCAAAAACAGGGAGAGGCTCCTCAGAAAGTGCGTGAGAGCTGAGCAGCAGAGGCGAGGGTTTTTCAGAGAGTGGAGGACTTCAGAATGAAACCCTAGTGTTTATATATTTCCCTCCCCACCGGATGTGTGCATTTACTTAAATGCCCCTTCAATGGGGTTTCGATAATTGTCGGGCTTGAAGTTAAATTGGGCCTCTCGCAAACCCAAAAGAGTGACAATAATTTGAATTACGGGCCTGGTCATGCTATTTAAATCCCGACCTTTATCTCGCAACACCCAAATTATTAATCCACTCCGTTACATTTATTTCTTAATATTTTCCATTTAGTTTAAATTTTAACCTTTGTTGTTAGAATCACTTGTCACGTGATGCCTTTTGAATCATCCTTTGGGGTTTTGTCTTTTGAAAATTAAAAAAAAAAAAAAAACAAATCATTAACTCCTATTTTGAATTGATAATGTGTCAGTCTTTCAAACAAAAATACAATAAGATTGATGCTATTCAATTTTTTTTTTTCACTTTTGTTATTATTGTTGTCTTTTGAAATTAAAGATTAATAGTAGTAGCACTATAAGATTTTTTTTTTTTTTAAATTTCTAAACATTATGTTTTTTAGATCTCAATTATTTTGTCTTTTTAATCTTATTATCACCCTTCCATATCACTTGTTGGTTTAAATTGTAAGGTCGTATATTAAATTATTAATGGATAATTGATCTTGTAGGCTGATTGTGTACTATCATGTTGCATTTGAACTTGCATTATGAAATTAATATGATTTTCTAATGGCTTGATATTCTTGACTTGTTTGAAGTATTTGCTTACGTTTCCCAAAAAAAAAAAAAAAAAAGTAAAATAAGAATTTGCTAACGTAATTCATTTAATTAATTTCATGCAGCTGTCCTGTTGTTTCCTAATTGAAAACAATCATAATTGGCAAACAATTAAAACATTAAAATATAATAGACGTGGATTCGAATAAATAATCTTATCAATTTAACCAATTATCTCTTGTTTCCATATCATAGAAAGATAGCATAGACTTCATATATACTACCAAATATGTATTAATTTCTATGCAGATATTTTGGCCTGCAAATATATGATAATTTATGCAAAACAACAACGTTATTACGTTAATACTTTATGCAAATATGCAGATTCATAGCCTAACAAAATTGCGTGAAAGATAATCATTTTTAAAAAAATTAAAAATATAGCTTAATTTTCAATATCTTTAATTTGAATAGTTATCCAAACTGATATATTTAATTAACTTTGGGCAAGATAAGTTAAGTTAGTAGATAGTCCTATTGTGATTACTTACCTTCTCAAAAAGGGAAGGATTAGATTTTTTACCTTAATTTTCAGATAAATTATTCTTGAATAAGTTATATTTCACCTAAATTAAATGTAAATTTTCCCTGTTCATGTCATACTAGAGTTGATTAATATATACGTACATTCAAGAACTTATTCATAAAACCATAGTCTATGCCTAGAATTTCAACATTCAAAACTAATTAATAACGTTTAATTTCATGAATATTTTGGATTCTATAAAAAATAATAAAAATTAATTTAAAGCTACTCTCTTCCTCTTCCACTGTCTCTTTCTAATTTTCACATCGGTAAGGAAAAACATAACTGTGAAGATTTCCAAATATTATACGGATTCCACATGTCATCACTCCGAAGATTGCTAATTGTTAATTACGTCGCATACAGATTGACTTTGAAGATTAATTAAGGAGTTAATTACATAAGAATTAAGATGTAACAGTGATTTCGGGGCAACAATATATAGGGTAAATTAGATTGATAATTACATCATATTGGAATTATTACACGTGTTAGCCATACGAGAATAAGGATGAAGCATATCATTGAAAAATGTCGAGAGAAGACAAATAGAAAAAAACTTGGTTATTGAGTTGACATTTTAAGTCTTTAACTAATTAGTCAAACTATTATATATATATATATATAAATATATCATAAATAACTAATAGTCATTAAACCATTTATAATACCATTTATAATACTGATTTATATTTTAATATTATTTAATGCTTACGTTGTTTATTCTTAAATAAATTATGATTTCATTACAAGTTAACATGATTTTACTTGATTCCAAACGGTCTAAGTGTTCAATTAGGTGATGGAGACAAATAATATTAAGATCGTGTTAGGTCGTAGTTATGTAAAAATAAATTCTCTTAGTTCGGTAATTATTTTTTTTAAAGATTAAAAAAACAATAAAAATTCCCTAGTTGAATCTCTAGTTTATGTGAAAATATTTTACAATGCTTTTTTTTTTCCTAGAATTGTAAGCGGTTTTTACAATTATTTATTATTTTCAATAATATAAATATTTTTGGAGAAAAGGATTGTCAGGTCCCTAAGGTTTAGAGAAATGTACCGATTGGTCTTAGAGGTTTGAAAAATGCCCATGCAAGTCCTAGTCTGTTAGTTTAAAATGATAGTTTGGATGGAATATGAGACAATTACCTTTTTACCCCGACTATATCATGTGCATCTATCATTGCATTTTAACTATTTGCCCCGCCAGTAAATCAAACCTCATTCAGGCTGTGTATTATTATAAATTTTGACTATTTCATCCTCGTTTATTTTATATGTAAAGACAAAATTATCCTTATATTTATTTTCTCTTATTTTTTACCATGTTTTCATTACTCTACTTTTCTCTAAAAACTGTCCTCAAAAATTCAAAATTATTAATTAAGTGTAATTCAACGTAATCAAATAATTAATTTGACATAAATTAAGTTTGCAAATAATTTACTTAAATTTGCAAATAATTTACAAAGCGAGAATGTCTATTATCTCTCTATTTTTTCAATTAATATCTCGTTACCCCCTATATTTTCTGTAATATCCTATCACCCTCCTGAGTTTCAATTTTTTCTTTTAATATTTTTAATATTTTCGATTTTACCGTTTATAAATCAATTAAACTGAAGGGTAAAATCGAAAAAAAAAATTAAGAGGATAACAGAGTATTAGACAAAATATAAGGCGTAATGGGACATTAACTGAAAAAACATGGGGATAATGGGCATTCTCCCATTTACAAATATATGAAGACTAATTTTTATTATCCATCAAATAATCTGTCAATCAGTTTGCAAATAATCACAATCAAATAATAATAATTTAACAAAATCTCAATCAAATAATCTTAAACAAATAATAGCAATTTAATAAAATCTGAATCATTTAATCTCAATCAATAACCATCTGTTTCAAATTGACGAGCAAATAAAACATAGAAAATTAGTGGACAAATTTAAATCTTATGTATTAAATCTATAGCTAGCCTGAAGAAGGATGATTCTGACTCTAAGAAGGCCAACTGGCCTGCTAATTTTGATTTGAGTATGACTGGTACTGGCTGGAAGAGGAACGCTGCTGCATTATCCAGTAAAAGTAGGGCATATGTCTCCTTGAAATATTGGAGTGTATAAATAATTTTAAAGCTTGATTTTGACTTCCTAAATTTTCTACAGCAAGGCTCAGTTCTTATTCATAAAACAAAAATAAATGTTAGTAGGACGTGAATGTTTACTAAAAGAAAATGATAGTTTGTAGAATTACATGATCGATGTTACTTTGAAACTTGTGTTGTAGTTCAAACTTTAAGTTCTTGTTAAAATCAACATTTATTAGTATACTATTTTTAACATATAAGTAATGAAACATAAGTATGTTTTTAGGTAATTTCCTTTTTTGAAGTATGAACAACCTTAGATGCACTAAATTTGATCTTCATACATAATTCCTACCTTAGAAAGTAATAAAGAGTACATTTGTAACATTCAAAACATTTTATGATACACAAAATAAAATGGGGTGGCAATATTGTCTCGTGGCTAGTGTATATATGTATATATATATATATATATATACACACACACACAACAATGACTCTTTGCATTACAAAAATTAATTTTTCACTACCTTAAAACCTAAAAAATGTGGACGTTATGACTCATTAAATTTCAGCCAAATTTTCTAGTTGTCTTGTTTTCAACTTTTTCTCTAAGATTTAACCCAAAAGTGAATTTATAGTAATTTAGTTAATCTTTAACAACCACCCCACCATGTTGCATATATATATATCAACAATTGACTTACAGCAATACAAATATAAGAAACTTTGATTGATCTAAATCTACATAACAATATGGTCACAAACTGAAGAGATACAAATTTAATTGCAATGTTAGTAAAAACAAACATGTAACAAATGTTGCAAAGATAGGAGAAAAACTTGGGTTTCTTTACATCTTCATTGAATAAATTCTTTCTATATATTTAATTTAGCAATGCAGAATGATTATTTATTAAAATCTTTGACAATTAAATTGTATATTATTTCTTCCTCAAAGTTCCTATTGCAATGCTGTAACTCCTCTATAAAAGTACTTTTTATATTGAAAAATGTACTAAAGAATGCAACAATAATCTCATCACCTAACAAGCTAATATTCTTTTTAATTTGTTCTTTTAGTTAAAAATAGCAGATAGAATATGAGATGCATTTTAAAGTCCATAGAAATTAAAAGATATTAACAAACAAACCATTAACCCATATCCCAAAACCATTTATCTAACCAACAACACCAATACCAACACAAACATAAAAAGGAATTGAAACAAGAAAACTATTCATGCAAATCACAGCATTACCTATCAGCCTTATCCATTTCCTACAACACCCTCTTACCTTAATTCCTTCTGCAAACAAACTGGACATCAACACATATAAACCTGATTTCATGGGTTCTATCTCCATCAAAATATCAGATATTCTTTCACCCATTTTTAAATTTACTAAACTCATCAAATAAATATACAATAAGAGCGTCAATAATGTCAATTTTACACAAAAACAAAAACTCATAACTTGGCTTATATCAATACCCACAAAATACACAACATATTCACATTTTTGTCTTAAAAAAATTTCATATTAAAGTCAAATAATTGGGAAAATTCATAATATATTCAAGTTTGTATTGTTACTTATTATGTTGTTTTCATTCCAATCAATTGTCTTTGATTCTATTCGAATGGCCATCGTTGTCGCCAAAACTATAGATGGTGAGATTTTAAGTTTACTTTGACAAATTATTTTATTTTATGCAAAAGAATAAAAGAAATTAGGTGTCAAAAGAAGAATACACGTAGATTAAGTTTGGAAATAAATATGCTGACATGACAAGACATGTCACCCCATATAAGTAAAAATATATTAAAATACTGATTTACCCTCAGTGAACTTTAAAAGGTCGTTATAAACTAACAGATTAGGATTTACTTGGACATTTTTCAAATCTTTGGAACTAATTAGTGTATTTTCTCAAACCTTAAGGACCCAGCAGTCATTTTCCCAAATAGGCATAAAAAAGAGCTGTCGTCATTGCAAGATGGAAGAGATCAAAAGTTTTACTAAGACGAGACGAGGCACAACAAAGAGACAATTTGAATAGCATATAATATATTTTACCTTTTTATTATTATTATTATTATTTAAATTCATTAGTAAATATGATTATAATACAAATTAAGTCAAAACTGACCCAGTTGAATACAACGCACCAATATCGTAACACCCTGGCCGACTTTAGAGATTGTTTCTGAAATCATATAAAAACGTTTTTAAATAGTTAAAAACACTTCTTTACGTTTATTATATAAAGCAAAAAAAATTCTAAAAATACATTCTCAGTTAATTATTTTTTCACTCAAAATTTCTGTTACCCATCAAAATCTCATCATGTATATATAATGTTACGACTTATCATAGTTGTACTATTTTGGTATAATTTATAATATCAATTAATACTTTTTCTTCCCTTGTATCATTAATCTCTCAACAACTATGGCTATGAATTTATTCTAATAAATATATTGCCATCTTTTAATTTAGTTTTTTTCTATGCTTAAACATATATAATAAAAGACTGCAACAAATTAGGTATCAGTATTTAACCATTTTGTTTGTAGCCAATAAAGGTATTTCGTTTTCATATGTAGATGCAAAAAAATGGAATAAATGATCGAAAATCGAAAAGGACTAGTTAAACTTTTAATTTATAGTCATTTAGAGCATCTAGCTAGTAGTTGCTGCAAAAATTTTATAGTAACTAATCCAATTATAGCATTATGATTATGCATTTTTAAACAACTACTGCCTACTAATTTTAAGTCTCATTTATCTACTAAACTAAGCAAACAAATGTTTCTGGCCCGTTTTCCAAATTGGGTTCTCTCTTCTTTTTTCCTAATCCGTACCGAATTGACCAACCTAATTAAACTTGTTTCTACAAATGATGTACTAAAACAAAGAGTATATATTTTATACGAATGTGTATAAAAAGTATACATGAAATAAGATTACCAATACAAAGAGTATAATTAAGATTTATAAATTATTATGTAGAAGGTCACGTGTTATTAATACCAGGAATGGCAACATATATAATGAGTTGGTTGGCATCATATATATATATTTTCCAAATTTTACATGTTAATTAAATTTTGACTAGCTGGATTGATTTAATGTCTGTAAGATAAGTAATAACTTCATTAACACTAATTAAAACAAGTCAAACTTAAATGAAAGCGAAATAAAACAGATAATTAATTAATTAGCTAGATAGCTAGAGAGCCGCCCATCCTTAGTATTTTATATAATATAAGGGGTAATTGGTTTCTATCTTTTGATGACTCACCTGGAGCTCGATCGACCTTTCATTTTCCTTTCATGCAATAAACACCCTCAGATATCTCTAGCAATATTCAAAGCTAAAATACCTGGCCTCATTGGCTACTTCAAGTTGCCTTCTCATATTTCTCTTCTATATTATTTTTTCCTTAAAGAATTTATTCATTGAAGAGTACTGCTTTCTCTCTAAGTACGTGCTTCTTCTTCATTTTGCTGCCAAACAAAGACTGAAGTATCTGAACAAAATACTTCATTTCTTAGCTTTAGTTAGCCGGGAATCTGATAAGAGGTAAGAAGTTCATTGAGATTCAAACGTCAAACCTTTAGTGTTGTACCATCGATCAGAAGAAGTGTTCTTTCGTTATCTTGTTATGGTGGAAATTTTGTAATTGCATAAAGCAACAGCCACTCATGGTGAAATTTGTTCAGTTTATTTTCTTTTTATTGTGTCATCGCAGGCTAGCTGCTGGTTGGGTTATACAAGTAAACTGAAGGATTAATTTCAGGGCCGCAGGATTCTGATCCGCGGGAGAATTGATAGTTGATTGAAAATGAGGAACACCATTTTTAATTCAGTGTCTCCACAGCTTTACAACTTCGGTAATAGTACTTTCTTTTGCAACCATTTTGAATGAGGAACTTTTGGAAAGCCTGGCCAATAAAATAGTTTTGCTTGGGGTTAAGAACGGGGATTTGAAATATTGTGTGGTATGAATATGATCGTATATATGCTATTTTTGTTTGGATTTTTAATGTGTTTCAGGAAACAATGAAGTTCAGATGCCAAATTTGGACATGTCCATGCAGGTTGACAGCATAATGTATGTTTTCTTGCTCTCCTTCAAATTTTATTTAAATAATAACAAGAACAAATGTCTTTTTTTTTTCCCCGAAAAAAATGGCCGGATGCAGGATTCTTCAAAATACTGCAAATTTCAAAAGCAAAAAGCACATTTCTTTTGTACGCTATTTACTTTTTGTAGATCAGATGAGAAGTACTTGTATTACTTTTCTAAGTTTTAGAACAAAAGCACTTTTCTCCTGCAAAAACAACTCTCAAGTTCACTTACTTCTGACCTATCTGTGTAGTTTTGGCATTAGAAATTTGGCCACAGCCGGCAGACAAGGTGTGACCCAACAGAAACAGCTTGGTATAATATTTGGCTAAAATTCAGTTTACCATTCAAGGATCAAGATTTTAAGATTCTTGAGACCGACGTCTGGTTTTGTCTTGGCATCTTTTCGAACATGATCACATGCACTGTTTGCAGGATTCTTGAACTAGTATAAACATGTAAAGAAAGAGATTCAAGAAATAGGACAAAATTATTGGATTAGAAGGCAAAAAAAGAACACGACCCACTTCCTGATACATTCTTATTCTGAACCGTGCAATAAAATTTGTTTTGTGTGTTGTGTTTTTTAGAACAAATGTCCATAGAAATGGCTTTTCTACGGATTCCAGGCTATTCAAAGATGACAACCAGCTCAGAGATGGAGGCTTCGCTGTTACTCGTCAATCTCTCATTAATAACTATCCGCAAGGTTTGGTGATAATTTCTATCTCTTTATCAAATTTTGGACATTCTTTTTGTCTCTTTTTGGCCTTGTATTTTTTGTCCATTTACCAGTGTCAAAACATCACTGAATTACCTTGTTTGATGACAGATTTTCAATCTATAACCACCAGCTGTGACAATGTTTCTCAGCAGTACTCCTCTTTGCTTAGTCAAAAACGTTCACTTCCACAATTTGATGTGGTAAGTTGAATTTGTATTCTGAAAAGTTCAACACAATGAATAGGAATTGTAATGTTCTAAAGACGTAAAATGTTCTCATCAGGATTCCGAGTCTCTGCAAAATGCAAGGATACATGGAACTGAGGCCAATGACTTGGTGCGTCGAGGAGGGATTGTTGATGGTCTTGCTTACGACAAGATAGCATTGAATGTGAGCAAGAAGATCAGTAGAAAGAAGATCAAAGTGAACTCATCTTGTGAAGAACAATGGCCCCTTCAAGTCGAGGAAACATCAACAGAAATCCAAGACCATAAAGTACGTGATTCACAGCATGCAGCTAATATTGTTACTCTTTGAAAAGTTTAAGTAAAACAAGCAAATGAAATTAATCAATGCTTTTCTTTGCAGGTGCCGGTAAGGAGAAGCCAGAAGCTAAGTGATAAGATCACAGCTCTTCAAAAACTGGTTTCGCCATACGGGAAGGTCAGTAAGCTAAATGTTTCCCTTAGAAACAATTTCCTCGTTTCCTTTGTGAGTTTTGATCCATTATTTTATTTATTGAAAACGCATGCTATAATTTATTTGCAGACTGACACTGCTTCAGTTCTTCAAGAGGCTTCTCTTTACATCAAGCTGCTGCAAGATCAAATTCAGGTTTGCAACTCCGTTCACCAAACTAACCAGACTGATGAAGTTTATAAACAACAATGCTTCAATTCATATACTTAATTATTTTTATTAACAGAACTTGTTTCAGATGCTTAGCAGCTCATATACAAATGTTAGAGCTCTTAACTCACAGGTAAATAATGTCCACCAGAAAACCATTCACGTCCATGAATTAATTTACTCTGCTGTCTCTCTAAATCTTTTTTTTTTTTCCTTAATTTGGAAATGTGAACAGGAATTGGAAGAAGAAGAAGAACAGGTAGACCTGAGAAGCAAAGGGCTTTGCTTGGTTCCCATATCATTTATACAGAAAGTAACAAAGGAAAATCTGATTGATCCGCATACAATATCAAGGAAAATCAACCTCGATAAAAGATTTTAATGCCCATTTACAAGAAAAAATTAACCTTCATCCCAGAGCCCAAAAATCATCTGTTTTCTTCTCTATAATAAATATTATAGAAGAAAGTCCATAATTATTGGTCAGTTTGTTATAAGAAATGAGAATAGCAAATGAAGAGGAATCGAATTGCCTTAGGCATGATGAAAGTGTTCATCAATTTTAGCTTTGAATGGTTAAATATTTCAGGCTTTATTGTTTTTAATTTTGGTATATTTATCTTTTAATGCATTAAGGAAATTTCGGTCACTTGTTATGCAATGAATGGGCAGATTTAGAAGCAATAGCTTATACTACACCATCTAACCATGAAGTTCATAGATTTAGATTGACTGATTAAATTATATTCTTCTAAATGCTTTAGTATTTAATTAAACTAGCCTAAGGAAAACAAAGAATTCAATCAAATGAGTTTTTATGAATCATATCCTTAATCAACTCATGGAAATAAAGTCATCATACTTCAACTTTCTTAATACAATGTAGTATTCCAAACATCACCTTATAAACATAAATGTTTTTGAATCACATAAAATGAATTTAGTACGATATGACATGGGTATATTAAAATAATTATGGACAATATTTTATTAAATGGTATACATTATGCCACTTAAACATGGTAGTACCATTTGCTTCTTTTACTAATAAATTCTTATCACAAAATGTATCCCCACTTATTTCTAAATTTTTTTTTTTCAGACGCCTTCGCATGAAAAAAAAAAATCATTCTTTTTTATTATTAAATTTATCCATTGTACTTAATGTGGATATTTCACATTTTGTACATTTTATTTTTATACCAAATGATTAATAATAAGCTTGAATGACAAATCAATAATATGAGTCCAAGGGATTTATCTAATGAAATTTCACTCATATTAAAAATTAAAAAAAATAGTTTATAATTTTATAATTCTTTTAGAAAAATATAAAAATCTATTGAAGACAAGTTGGGATTTAAAAAAAGATTGAATAAATACACGTAGGTTATCAAAATCATAAAAATGTAACAATGTACGAAACCACCAATTCAAAATCACGTAAACGGCATCGTACCGTTCAGTATCTCTCATTACGTGACTCACATTCTTTCCTCACCGCCCATGACGTGGCAGTACTTTGCGCCAAACAAGATACGTGGCGAAACATAATTGGTAACAGTCTTCGTTTACTGAGATCCCCTACGACCGTCACCGTGACATTAACGCCAGCACAACACGCGCAAAACCACACGCGAAAAAAAGGAAAAAAAAGAAGAAAAATAAATAAAAGGGTCTATCTTTATCAACCACGTCTCTCCCTCTCTCTCTCCCCCCCCCTCTCCTCGCCCTAGATTTTCTCTCATTTTCTCCCCCGTTATTTTCTCGCGAAAATGGTAAGAACCTATATTGCTTCTCTACTTTACTCTTATCGGAATTTTATTGTGTATTTTAGATTATAGTTTTTTTTTCGTACTTATTATTATAAAAATATGTTTTTTTGGTGTTCGATCTGTGGAAGCGATTTGCGATTTCTCATAAATTTGAAGTATTTTTCTGGTCACACAATTTTCGATTTTGCCAGATATATCATGTGGCTGATCTGGACTGATTTTTCATTCTATCACCTGGTAGTTGTGCTTGGTTTGCTGTATGATTGTGTTCGTTTGATCTTTGTTTTTATATGTGATTTGATCAGAAATTGCATTTGATTGTGTGTCAGTGATGATGAAATGAACTTGTCTTTTGCTAATTTTGGTGTGATTTTTTTACTCCAGTTCATTTTTTTTGTAAATACTTGTTTATGTATTGCTGCTTAGTTTAGGTTAGTTATTATGTTAAAGGGTTTCCTTTTTTGGTTCTTTTTATTTTGCCCTTGAATATAGGCATATGACATATAAAACTATTGTTAATTTTAGGGTTTGTTATGAGTGGTTCTGTATTGGGTTTCTGTTTTGGTTTATTTGTGTTTTGTTTTCTTTAGTGTTTCTTCCGGTCTCCTGATAATGAGACTGGAAAGATATTACATTTTTGGAGGGAAAAAATGGAATTTGGAGCTTGCATGCTTTATTGTGATTCAGGATTCATTTTGGTGTGATTTGTGAATTACTCAATGATTTGTGGTATATGTGTGTGCTCTTTATTTTAGTGGAAATGATGGGCTTTATGTTGATGAATTTTTCTCTGTTCTGTTATTGAATGTGGAATGAATTTTTTATGGAGCTGTATGAAAACTAATTTAAATTCATGGACATCCCTTTCTCCAGTATGATAGCATTTCTGGAAATCAATCAGTCTTCATACTACCCTTTGGTCTCTGTATGTAATATACTGTGTTTTTTTCCCGTTAAAGTGATTTGCTACAGCATACAGACACACACTTTTGTACCATACCCGTGGATAAAGGAGATGTTTATAACAGTCGTCATTGTTGTTAATCGGGGTTATAATCGGAGTTGAGAATCTAGAAATGTATTTTATATTTGATACTAGTCAATGTTTTGTTTAATTGGCAGGCCAATGCGGCATCTGGGATGGCAGTGGATGATGATTGCAAGCTGAAGTTTTTAGAATTGAAGGCAAAAAGGACTTATCGCTTCATAGTTTTCAAGATTGAAGAGAAGCAGAAGCAGGTTGTGGTTGAGAAGCTTGGTGAACCAACTAATACTTATGAAGATTTTACAGCTAGCCTTCCGGCTAATGAGTGTCGATATGCTGTCTATGATTTTGATTTTGTAACAGATGAGAACTGCCAGAAGAGCAAGATTATTTTCATTGCATGGTAATGGTTATCGGTACACAAAATCTTTTTCGAGCTTATATACTTTTAATTGTGTCCATCACAATTTGCTCTTCATTTTGACCCTTTTTTGTTATTGATTCACACGTCAAGGTCCCCTGATACCTCGAAGGTGAGAAGCAAGATGATTTATGCAAGCTCCAAGGACAGGTTTAAGAGAGAATTGGATGGTATTCAGGTAGAGTTGCAGGCTACTGATCCTACTGAGATGGGTCTTGATGTGATGAGAAGCCGTTCAAATTAAAATGTAGACTGCCTACCAGGCAATGGAAAGTCGTCCATACTATATGGTTCACTTAAATGTAATGTCTATATATTTTATGACTTAAAAACTTGCTTTGATATCGGCTTGTTGTTGGAGTTATAATTTTCAAGTCTTATCTGCATTTGTTATATCTGTGGATTAATGGGGTGAGAATATCCCCATCTGGTGTGATATTTACAAACTAATATACAGTGGTTTGTGGGGGTACAGATCTCATTTTAACTTTGATTGCTTTTCTTTTTACCTTATGTTCTGCTGTTATACAGTAATAGTCTAGGGTACAATAAATTATATGCCTTGTTGATGCATATTGACTAGATATATCGGACAAAATGGCATAAATGAATTCAGGTTTTGAATGGAAGTACATGCAAGAAAATCGAATTTGAGCGTTGTGAAGAAGGAATGATTAACGGCATTAATCCACCAAGTCAACCATTCTAAGAGAAGTGAAGTGGGAAGCGGTGGGGCCTGGGGACAACGTGATAATGGTATTAGTATTAATTTTGATCATTTTTCATTAACTTAGGGTTCATAGCTCAGTGGTAGAGCATTTGACTGCAGATCAAGAGGTCACCGGTTCGAACCCGGTTGGGCCCTTTTTTGTAATTATAGTTTGAGATTCAAAAGTAAAATAAATTATTTTATTTATTAATAAAACATAAATTGACGTATTATCAAATCAAGTACCTATTGCCATAGTTATAAATATAGGTATATTAAGAATATATTTTAATAACCAATAATTAACAATGAAATTAAAATAATTTTGTCTAAAATAAAATAATTAATTTTTATTTTAAATTTGTTAAACTAATATTAATTATTATTTTAAGTTTGTTAAACTAATAAAAATTATTTTGAGATTTGACAGTTAATATAGCATTTTTATCATGACACATGCAATTCTCTTAAGGAAACCTTAAAAACGTCACTTTTCAGCCACTTAAAATAATTTTATTTAAAGTAAATTCAGTTGATTTGAGCAGCGACAGTAAAAGTAAGCATAAAAAATTTGATCCTCCTCACACCGATCTATCTTTCAAGAGAATTAACTTAATTTGGTTTTAGCTGAAATGGGAAGAAGTGCCTATTAAAAAAGAATTCCTTATACAACAACAGACAATGAGAGTTAAAGTGATGAAAACGGAATCCCATGTGGCTATGCCCCAACAAAAGCAGTGTAAATTAGCGGGGGCATGGATGGCATAGTGGGGTGGCCCTCGACGGCAGTGCCCAATTTCGATAACAAGAAGTGTGTGCGTGTACGGTCGCTAACGGAAGAAACACAGAAACCTCAGTTAACAAAATTGTTACATATAAATCAAAGCAACCGGCACAACATTTAGGAAATTATGATATTTTTCAAAATGTGTTTGTTAAAAAAAAAAAAAAAAAAAAAAATTCAGAGTGCTTTGACATAACCACTCTCTGCGTCCTTCTATTCGAACAAAATCTTCCATTTTCATCAAGCGTCATCACTGCAATTCGAGCCAAATATAACCCCTCTTGGATAAGTTTTCTGATATGTAACAATCTTGAATGGGATAGAATATTACAGATGAAACACAATCAATGGCATGTTTTATCTTGAGACAATATGCACACCTAGGTGGAGAAACTTTAAAAGCAGTCATCCACAAGCAAAGATCGGTAGCTATAGAACAGAACCACAAAGGAGTGAACATGGACTCATACAATCAACTAGCTGCACTTTATTACACATCCAACCGCATGCCATTAAATGATGTGTGAAGTGCATCCAGAAATAATTATTACTTGACTCACCATTCAAGGAGAAAGGAATACTTTAGATCGCCAAGAAAAGGCCTCTGAATTTTCCAGTTCCCTCCTTATTATTTGCATGTAACACTCCAAATTATGTGCATCCTCATTTAAGATTTCGGTAGACATTGTATCCTCAGCCAGTTTGACTGCTGCCATTTGAGAGAGCTGAAAGTTCTCTGCTGTACATTGCAGCTTCCGCGCAGTTTCTTCCTCAGCAAGCATTACAAGGGAAACCAACAATGATTTAAGCTCATGCTTTGCTCCAGCTGTTAAGGACATACCCTTCAAATGATCTACTAAAGCCAGCTCCTCCCCAGGGCTACGACATCAGTCAACAATATCACCCATCAGATTGTGACTGGAACAGTAAAGAACAAGGAAAATTGGATACTGGAAGTTTTAAGTAATCAAAATACCTGCCAGGACGAATTTTCCCTCTGTTTCTCTGGCGCCTTGAGTCTCTTGCCTTGCTAGCCTTGCTGGCAGCAGTTGAGGTAGTTGAAGCAGCAGAACCCTTCCTTGTGCTGCACAGGGAACAATGCAACCACTTGAAGCAACTCAGATAGATATAAGAAACAAACATTTCAAAAATGAAAGAAACCTCAAAGGCAATGGTTTTCGTTAGGCAATCTCTTTGGAAGGAAGGTGGAAGACAAAAAAATCAAAGCAGAAACCCAAAAATCTAGATATGGGGGAGAGCATGTGTCAGAGTAAGAGTCAGAGAAAAAGAGATGAAACATGTAGAATATTTAGACCTTAACAATCTTCAAGTAACAACATCTCAACTTCAATAAACTTCCAAGTCATCAGTCACCAATGTATTACTTCATTGAAAGAATAAGTCAAGACACTCGAGGAGTTGCAGGTATTAAGTTGAGTCACAGAGTAATGCAAATGACAGGCAAATTGACAAAGTGATGAAAGAGTATTAACACTATATTGGCCACTTATATAATTCCTTATTAGAGAAAGCACTGAGTATAAATTTTTACAATATTTATTGTCATGAAAGTGGCAGCAAGCTTCTTACTATGAGACCATCACGTGAGATAAACATAGTTTTCATAATTTTGTGCCAACATCAAACGAAATCACAATGGGGGCAAAAATGAAAGAGGCTAGTGGAGCAAGAGGAACTATGAAGGCTAATTATAAGACATAAAGTATAAGGGACGTACCTGGTGCTGTACACACTCATTCCACTGAAAGTACTGCTTGCTTCTGAAACAGTATCATCATCAAGATCATTCATTGATCGATCCTCTGCCTGGAGCTTTGCTGCAAGTAGCAATCTTCTTTGTCGAACTGCTAAGTAGCGTGTCAGGTACTTCCCTACTTTCTCCACACCTTCCTTGTATTCACCAACCAAAGTGCTTGCACATTCCAGAGAAGCATTCTTTACTTCTGTGATTAAATTCTCTCTCCTGTGCATGAAAGCAACCCTCAAAGCCTCCTCCCAGTCCCTTGCAGTAACTAACAAACTTATAGCAGCGTTAACATCCCCACAATAATCCAGAGCAATTTTGGCAGCTTCCGCTGCTTTACCAAGGGCTTGGAGCTCTTCACAGAGTTCAGTAGCCAGTTTCAAGACTTCATCTTTTCCCAATTTAAGAAGTCCTGCAACTGTCAGCACCCCACTCCAATTACCACAAGCACGGTATGCCTTCATAGCCTTTCCCAAACTGGAACAACACAAATAAGTAGTAGCAGCATCTTCAAAGCACTTTTCATCACTAAGATGATCTGCCAAAGCCTCAAGGACTTGCTTCCGCTTGGCAGGGTCAGTAATAAGTTGAAGCCCCAGTGGAAAAAGTTGAGGATATTTCTTCATGAGGTTCATACAGTCTGCATAATAGGCATCACCCATTAAAACAATGTGTTTGAAAGCATTCTCAAATCTCTGCAGCCTAAGGTCTATGGTATAGCGCATCAAGAGAGCAGGCATACGTTCCAATTCTTGAAGGAATGGAACAAATTCTTTTGGATCCTGTTGGGAGTTCAATGCCACAAGAGCAGCAAGGTTCAAATCATAAAGCCCTAAAGCAGCCTCATAAACAGCCTCAGCATCTGACAGCCACAAGAGATGTTTCAGTGCTTCTTCAGCAGAAGGGTAACACACTCTCCTTGGATCATCAGAACCTAACAATTCAGTTTCACGGATAACTTTTATCCTCTCCAGAGCCTCTTCAAGAGCTGGGGGATCACTACGAGCTAGAGTAGTCAAGATGCAAAGTTCCCTGGCAGGACTTTCTGGTACTTGTTCCTCGATAGCCTTTCTAATGGCCAGCAGGACTGAAGATACCTTGTTAGCATTGAAATCTTTGGCTTGTGCATCTTTTACCTCCTTATGGCAAGATAGAGAGAGAAATTCAAATTTTCTATACAGAGTTTCTGTTATATTTTCATTCCTAATCGCACAAACAAACTCAGTTATGTAGCTCAAATTGTTAACCTGCCTCACAAACTCCGAAGCTGATTGGAGAAATGCTTGCCAACCACAATGATCGACAACAACATTAAAATCAATCCGGTGCCGTCTCACCATGACTAGCGCATCTCCAAAACGCCCTTGGATCAAAGCATTGACAATTGAACCCAGGACCAATTTTCTTGGGTAAATGCATTCTAGGTTTCCTCGGTTTGTTTGTAAAATGACTGCAGCTTCATCTCCATGGAGGACACCAACAGTTTGGGCACCTCTTTCCCAAATATTTATAGAGCTTATGTTTTCTTCCTCTTTTCTTCTATTAGCAACATGGATGAAGTTCCCATACTTTGACTCTAATTCTCCAAGCAGTATATCACTAATGTCGACGATAAAGAGCAAATCTTGTTTAGTTGCAAGAATTAAATGTGATATCACTTGGTCAGCCGACTTTGAGTAAAAAGAGAAACTGCTGCAGTTGTTGCACACTATTTTTCCAGTGACCTGCAGCCTACCGAGTTCATCAAGTCCAAAGACCAAAGGCTTCAATGGCCCATTGGTACCAACTAAAACAACACTCATCCAAGGGCAAGATGATGGAAAACTTGGATCATCATGTGTCATAGCACCTCTGGTCATACCCATCTTTGAAGTGTACTCAATGATTTTTCCACCATCAAACTGAAGAAATGCTGAAGATTTTTCAGCGTAATTAGGGGCAATCCCAATTACCATCCCTTCCAGAGAAATATGATTGGAAACTTTAGCATTCCAGCCTGAACAAGTCAATACACCTGGGACATGATCCTCAGAACATACAAGCTCAATCTCTTGCAAATAAGAACCAAGAAGCCTGTCCTCATTTGTTGAGGCTTGGGGAAAGTAATTGCTATGACTGGACCCATGAGGAGAAACAGAGAGAAGTGTATGTGAATCCAACCATATTAGATGTACAAATGATCCAAATGCTGTTTCAGAATTACAAGCTTCAACACAAAAGTCTGTGCCTTCTAGATCTTCCCACATATCAGGAACAGGAAAATCCACAACACACAAACAACCGTCTGATAAAGATGCAGCCAAACAATTCTTAGAACTTTTGGTATAGAAAGCCATCTCACAGACAGCATTTGGAAATTTCAGGCTAAATAGGTACATGGGAGGTGGCATTAATGATAACGAAAGAGGAGTTACAAGAATCTTGGATCCATCAATGACTAAGGCAGTTGAGTTCTCCATAACAGCTGTCGTCCAGATGAAATTGTAAGTTGTAATTTGCCCGTCAAGAGTCCAACATATCAACTGCAGTGGCTTTGTTGGATGCCACATGAACCTCAAGCCATCCCGCCTTGCGCATCTAATTTCATATTTCAAGTACCAATAGTTGTTGCTGAAAAACCAGATCTTAACAGAGTCATAATTTTCACATCTAACAACAGCTGTAAGAAGATCTGAACTGCAATTCCACTTCAAAAGTTCTACTGTTGCATCTACTTGTTCATTTATGTCAAAGAAGCTCCTTTCTAATCCATTCCTCTCATAGAAGACTATGGACGGACACTTGTTCTCCAATTTTCTGTCACAAACAGCCGCAATTTTTGCTCCGCTAGGCATCCAGTCCAAAACTGCCCCCATGAATACCTTTGATTCTGAAGACGCTTGCAAAATTCCAGAGTCTCGTTCCCAAACCTTAAGTCTCTTACGTGAGGGACTAGAAGTGCTCAACTCACTTAGAGTGGCAAAGTATTTACCATCACCACGCCAAGAAATGGGACTCTCAACCATATTTGAAGAAGAAAAATCTGCTTCATCTGAAAGGAAACCAAACTCCAGTAAACAATTTTTCTCTAAATATATGGAACTAAAAAAAATCCAAATGTATCAACATGAGATCCTAAACAGTTGTATCTGGTACGGGATAAGGAGTACACAAATCCCTCAAATGAAAGAACACAAACAGATACAATAAACCATTTATGTTATTTCCTTCAGTGGCATCCCTTGAATGAGGTTTAGCAAAAGAAATTTCTTCGTAGGACCCAATTGGGCCTCAAATATCTCTAATAATGTAAAATAACTAAGTTGTGCACCCAGAGGTAATGTGTCAGAAATTATCTTCACCAGGCATATGATATATTCCAGAAAATCAAAAGTGTCATCATGCAGCAGGAGCCAGCAAGGGGAAAAAATACTGTGTAATAGAATCTGAGAACAATGGAGATAGGTCCTTACGTACGTCAGAACCTTCAGGAAGATCCTCCAGTGGATTTTCATACAATACATCCCAATCATGAGTCATCACTAATATCTGCCCAAAACCAGTTGTCACACCAAGCAGATCTCCATCTGGACTAGGTGAGATGCACCTGACACCACCATCAACCCTACCAACAACTTCTGTTGCATTATCGTCCATATTATGCAGCAGTAGAAGCCCATTAGAAGTTCCTAGTATCAATGCTTCTTTCTCCATGAGATAATCGAAAGAGGTAATGAAGTCCCCAGGCTCCAAATTAATATGATCAACTTCTGCAGAAATCGAGGTCTTGGTTGATGGTCTCTCATTCTGGTACAAGCATTAACTCATAATTAAAAAGTAGAAAAAAAATGGCATAAGATAGATAGTACTTGGCATGTTAATTAGTCATTATTTTTTACAAACTTCCAGAATTTTCAACAAATACTACTTATTCCTCCCTCAACCACACTCATTGATCTTTAATTTCTATCAAAATTTTTCCAAATCTTTGATTAAACAACTCCAGGATAACTCAACACATTGCCGGTAGAATGGAAACTGCAGAATGGAAGATGGTGAAAGAAAAGTGGTAGTTGGGAGACCATTGCCCCATTTGGTTGGAAAGGGAAAATGATTTTGAGGAGAAAGAATAAATCTACATTTTACCTTATCAAATAAAAATTACAAAATGAGATATAGGTATATATACAAAACTTCAACAGAAAAAGTTAAATTAACACGAGATATAATGGTTTCTCTCCCTAACATTACAAAGTGAACAGCTTCACTTATCTCTCCATTCTCTATACTATACTGAAGGAGATAAAATTTTATCAATGTAAATCTCCATATTATCTAACTGCTGCACTGAGGCAAGTTCGGGTGCCTTTTTCATATATGCAAAAACAATAAAAAGTACTTCTTAATAACTTTAACCAACAATCACTTCTTCAAAACGCACTCAAGTGATTGTCGATCTTGAAAAAATTTCAGCTTGTTTTAGCGAAAGAGTATAAAACAATAAAAAAAAAAAAGTGCATTTGGCTAGTTGTAAACGCTTATGTTACTGCCAAAAATACTCCGCAGGGCTATATAGTCAGCTTTCACGATTGAACTGCCAACTATTTCCCTCCTAACAGACCAAACAAAAAAGGAAAACAAATGTTCCAAATTTCCCGCTTCGAAATTCGGTAAATTATTTCAGCAATAAACTTGATATCAACACAGAAAGACATCTATATAATGTATCTGAAAAGGAGAAACGGGGCAAGAGAGAGCTTACCTGAAAAGAAGAAAGCCGAGTGGTATAAATGCTATTGGCAGAGGTAGCGAAGAACAGGCGGTTTCGCTCTATATCGAAAGCTGAGAAGAGTAAAGTTTCTTCCTTCAATGGCAAGTGGAGATTCACAGAAACTTCAGAGTACAGTTTAAGATTATTCATCCTGAATTCTCAAACGTCAAAAAAAAAAAAAAAATAGAAATCAGGGTTTTGGAGGGTTTAGGCTTTTCGAGGAGGCTTCTAAGCACTAGATAAAGTACGAGTTCCAAGTGGTGAAACCTAGTCCGTTTTATTCATATTCTAAAATGAAACGAGGAGGCAGGCGCTATGCTCATTTTTATCTTTACGCATCTTTATGGGCGCACGTTAGATACGCGGGCGCAATTTGGTTATTGTGCGCTGCTATTTGGCTAATTTAATATTTTACCCTATATGTTTAATAAATTCATTTTTGGAACCCCAATTTTTGGTTATTAATGCTACTTTCCCCCTTATGTTGTATCTTAGGTCACCCCTGCCCTGCCGTCAGCACTTCCCCGCCACCATCTTTAAGTTCAAACAGTTAGCCCAATTTAAAAAAAAAAAAAAAAAAAAAGAGAGAGAGGACAAAACAGAAATTGATGTTTAACGCGCAAAATCTGATGGCACTCATTAAAACAAACATCGAGAGATGGAAGTGCAATTAGCTCGTACATTTTTTGTATCAAGAAGTTCTAATATTTTATTAATTCACATAAAGAATGAGATAAAGTCGTATTACAGATTTACAATATACCTTATAGTGTTAATTTAAGGTCAGTTAATAATTTGAGGTAAATTTTACGAATCACACTTTATATGTTTGTGAGACATTCTATGATCCACATTTTAATTATGCGTTGCGGCAGCATTACTTTTCATATCTTGTTATCAATTTATTCATTTATATTTTTTGAGTGCTCGGAGTCGGAGATGGTCAGGGGTCAACCAAGTTGGCCCATAATCAATTTCATATTGAACATCACAAATACAACGTTAATATATAAATGAAACCTATTAATTTCCGCCAGCGATACAAAAACTTGCTTCCTATACCGCAATAATTCTCGGTGACCGTAAAAATCCAATTATAATAAAATTACACAACTTCGGCTGTCGGCACTGATCTCTGCATCAAAACAAGTAGACTATGTTGCATAGTAGGTAAAAGCTCTGCAACAAATTCAGTACTACTTTGGATTTGGATCCCCTTTCATTGACAGGATTTCAATTCGACTTCCTGTCGGAATTATGATAAAAGGCCATTCTCAGATTATCTTATTTTAAAATTTCAATCCCACGAAGAATTTTACCAAGGCAGAGTTAGAAAAATATGGCAATTAATTTTTTTTTTTTTTTTTTTCACAATCTAAGTTTTTAACATGCTCAAATGAAATGGTTATGCTGACAATCCCAACACTGCCTTCAATCACAATTTTCTTCACATTTTAGCTTCCCTTTCCTGTTTCTACAGCCGTACATGTTTGCAATGCATTACTTAAGAGAAAGGAAAGGTAAACCCGCAACATTGCCCGCGCTCTGACAATAAATTTCAAATCCTCGTACCGTACTTCAAGCAAGTCCATCTTTAACAATGTTGGTACATCTGGATAGAGGATTAGAGAACACAAATCCAAATACCAGGTATAAAGAAGAGATGAAGCATAAAAAATTGTAAATCTGTATTCATTTCAACTATATGAACCGGTACAAAATTTCTAGGTACTTACAATTACTTGAAAGAAGTAATATAATTGTGTAAAGGAGCTATTTCCAGCATCATGTGAAGTACAACAAAATAGAAACAAAAACAAAAACAAAATTAATGAAACAAAAAACCCAAAAAAAAGGAGGGAAGAAGAAATCTCAACTCTCAAGAGACTTTCACCTAAAACAATCACCTAGTTGATGGAGCTAAACCTATTAGACTATGTTCCTGTGCTTTGTATATCTCCTATTTTCACAACTAATACCAAAACTGGCAACCAGAGACCCAAAATTTTCCAATCTCTTGTCATATCAAGCTATCATCTACAAATGGGGTCTCCCCAAATTGTAATCAGAAAAAGGTGTCCAAATTCTCCGTTCTACCAAAAATCTGAAACTAAAATTTAGAAAACCTTCAATTGAGTTCTATGCCCTTTTCTCTAGCCACTTTGACAACAGTGTCTGTGTCTCCTTTAATTTTAGATAGATCATAAAAGCATTTCCACAACTTGATAGAGAATGGATATACATATAAGGCTCTCTGGTAAAATCTCTCAGAGATTGCTTCAATACCTGTTATATTGCCTAAAATACCAGCAGCTTTGACCCATACATATTCTGGAGCAATTGGGACAGCATGAAAAATTGCACTGACCAAAGTTGAGCTTGCCCAGAACAGAACACTCGCCGGAATAATATCGGTATCAGTAAGGTTGCTGCCCCTGTTTAGCAGCTTAAAGACGAAAATGCCAACTGGTAGTTGGATGGCACAATCTCCATGATGCCTTCAACAAAGTCAACTGGATCTTTTAGCTTACTAAACTTTTGAGGTAAAAGAGATGGACCATACCAAACTTCAAGAACCAAATTTATCAGAGAAATATCAGATGAAATTGGACTCAGAAGGTTAGTAATTAGCTGCCGCACTCTGGGCATCTCAATGTTGCTAATGAATCGTCTAGATAATGATTCAATGTTACAGAAAGACTGGGCTTTATCCAAGTAACTATTCAAAAGCCTAAGCTGCCATCTTATTGCATCATCCTTTGGTTCTGACTCATCAATAAGCAAAAGCATGGCATGCTCTCTCACACAATGCTTAAAATTCTCAGGAGCTGCAGCGTTCAATGCCACATCAATGGCTAAGCGGGCCTCATTGCAATCATTCTGCAATAGCTTATGAAGAGAGAGATTAAGATATCCAAACATCAGATCCATCTGATTCTTATCAGACACTGAAAAGTCTAGATTTGATGTTGAAGTCGATTCTGGCAAGCTAATTAAGATATCAGCAACTATGGGGTCAGAAATCTCCCCTGAAGAACATTGACTTTTCCAAACAGAATGAAACCAACGGTCCATGAGTTCTGCTGCAAAACCCGGTCTTCCATTCTGAAGGGCATATTCTGCATATTGATTCCAGATAAACTGAATTCCAGGGACTCCTTTGGGCCACTTACTAAGGGCTTCCTCAAAACCGACAAAACTAAAATCACCAAAATCATGTTTCTGCAAGCGTGCTAATATCAAAACAAGTTCTTGGCAGGATGGGTATAGCTTTATGTATTTTTCCAGCAAGCTCCTACAGCATTCTAAGCCATCAAGTATTGCCATAATCCTGACATGACTAACTGCAAAAGCCTGTAATGATCTGAAATTGATCTCACCCTTAAGTGATTCACTGTTAATGTACTTTTCAACAGAATCTACTGCCATTTCCATCAGCTTTATAGCTCTCTGCTTCTGATCATCCTCTAAGTGAATAGAAGGCCATTCAATTGCAAGGAGCTCTTTCTCACATTCAAAACGCTGTAATACAGCATCAGGCAGTTTCCTGTAAATAACTAAGTAGACACAACAAACCCAGAATATAAGTTTGTCAGAAATTGTTAAGCATGTGAGGATATCAGAGAGAATCAAGGAATGAGGGTTAGAATCTGTTGCAGGAAGGAAGAGTCCAGAGATTCTTTGGATGGCCTTTTCAACATTCCCAGACAGGCAAAAACACTCCATCATCTGCAAAAACAAGTCCAAGATGCATGCACTGGCATGCATTTCATCTCCTTCAGAGGCAGATGCACAGCAGCAAACCGCAGACAGGGCAGTATCATATGCAACCAGCCGATCACTAAGCTGAATCCTACTGTTGATGTACATTAGCCAAAGTGCATAAGATCCTTCACTGTGTTTCACCTGGAGATCAAGAGTAAAAGTGTTTCCATACTAAAACTTATGACTCCTAACTTTGAAAAGGAAATAACTGCTTAAGGGCTACAATAACAGTCCCCATAGACTAGGATAATTGATGCACATTGAAATTATAACATAATACGTACAGAAACTACCTTAACTTAATTGTCCACAAGTTACCTAATAATCAGCTTAAGAAAAGAGGGGCTGCTGCCATAAATACACCCATACATACAAAGATAGCCATTGAATATCATTTTAGATTTCCCCTTTCCAGGGTCAAGCAGTTTTAACAGATTTCCCAGTTTCCAAGATCAAGCAGTTTCATCAAATCTGATATTATATCTCTAACCAAATCTCTTCTGATTTATGAATGGAACAAGCAAGACCTAAAAATTCTCTTTTCTTAAATCACCCAATCCCTCGATGCATGGTTTGAATAACCAAGATTATTTTTGATAAACACCTTTTGTCACATATCATGCAAAAAGTATCATAAAACTTAATAATCCATCATCATGGATAGCTCAGCAGAATAACGTCATTGCAATTCCTTTTGTTTATGCTGCTAAACAACCAACTGAATCACAAGCAGAGTTTACCCAATTCAAAACCATTTCCACCATTCTCAATCACAAAAACAAACCCCAATAAACAAACTCAAACGAGAGGTGTATTTTCTTTTTGCCCCTTAGGGATCCCATTCACATGAAGATATTCTGTATTTTGACCTCACCAAGACAGTGTGAGTAATTTGACTCTCGGTCAGTCAGCATGTTTTTATTGAGTGATTTCACAGATTATTTCTCACAATGTGCAACAAGCAAAGTTTTTCCTTTCTTTTTCCTGTATTTCTTTGAGAGTTGTCAAGCTAGACTTGCATGTACAGTTCAAAAAATTCACCTTAATGATTACATGATACTACAAAACTTTTTGAGACAAATATGTAGACCAGAAATTCGGCCATCTAAAGCTTCCATGAAGAAGCTCTTTCCCCTAAAAGAAAGCAAACAGAAGCATTGTTATTTGGCAGCTCAACTTAAATTTGTGTCATAATTTTAAAATCCACTAAGTCTGGTTTGACTATCAGGAGCATAATTACAGGAATTCAACACAAATACAGCATATAACATTACCATATTCTTGTTAACCATGACTACCTTGAACATAAAAGGCCAATGGAAAATTGGGAAAGTTCCTAGAGGTCTGTACATTGCTACCACATATAACAGATTCTACCATTTGGGCCAACCAAGAAAGAGAAATTGTAATTTAAAACACAGCTACTGGATCACCAGACATGCAGAAAGTGACTCACTCTTCATAGCATTAGTCCTTACAAAAGAAGAAATTCATATAATAACATACCGCATAAGAGAACATGTCATCTTTCCCAACTGATTTTGCATTGCTATAGAAAATAAGCAGATAAATGATCCAAAGAAGTTCAGATTTTGGATCAGCCTCAAGAGCTCGTGAAAGCAAAGAGAGAGCCTGCAAAACTTAGTAATTTAAGCAAAGACAAATAAAAGGACCATGACCATGATCAGAATAATCAAGGTTAATAATGTACGCAGACAAAATTACCTTTTTCGTACCCTCTGGCCTGTTGGCCTCTTGATTGAGCATAAGAAGAGCCATTTCCACAGATTGTTCATTGCTAATGACATTTTGTTTAAGCTGGTTCTAGATAAATTGCCATGCAAGAAGCAAACCACTAATGAGAGTGTGGACCAAACAAGTCAAGAAAACTGCTCTTCATCCACATATATCATCTAAGATAGTGAGTTTCAAAGACTAAAGTAATAAGCACGATGGTTTATGAAATTCAATAAAATAATGAGTCTTCTATGTCACGTTACCCAGGGCCTTGTTTCAAAAAAATCATTAAGGCTTATGATAAATATTTTTCCAAAACCCATAGTAACCAAAAAGTTGGCATTCATCAATTATTTCGGAGTATGTGAGCAAATGTTTGGGTAAAGGGGAGAGCAGAGAAAGAGAGAGAAATTTGAAATTTCTAGAGCTCTCATTTTAATGAATAAATACAACCATGCTTATTTGCATCATCTAGTAATTAACAAGATGAGAATATGTAAACAATAGGTCAATAGTAAATTAGATAGTCATGGCACAAGCCACTCCTACCTAAAACTATCGCAGATGCAATGCACCAAAAAATTATGTTGCAATAAAGAAAATAGATGAGATCTTATAAACAAACCATTACACCATTTCTACTCTGAAAATATGAGTGCTGTCCATTCCAACTCTCATGCCACTCAATACGACCATCACTGGCATGCAAGAAATCTCCAGGTAAATCCTTCTGAAATATATTTGATAAAGCTAAGGAGATACTGAAACACTTTTTCCAGCATTGTCCATGTCTCCTAGCTACAACTGATTCAAATGAATGTGATTCAGTTTTCAGAATATCCAAGCCAACTATATATGTTGGTGGAGTCAAAATATCATGACCCTCGGAAAGTTTTGTGGCATCATTACAATTTCCTTGATGAATTGTTGATCCAGTCTGACAACCTGCAAAAACATTAGTTTAAGCATATAGGTGAAAAAAATAAAAGATATCACAAAGTTTTAAGGAATACCATACCTGCAATATCAGAATCATCATGCCAATAACCGTCAGAAAAGTCCTTAACATGTTGCCAAGGACATTCATCATTGTTGCATTTTCCTCGGAGCTCATACATACAGAGGGGCCAAAACGGGTCAACTGCAAGATTGCAGGTATATGAGCCAAATTCTCTTTCAAAATAACCTTTAATAGCCTCCAGATTTGACTTTGTGATCAAATTGCAATCCTGGATTTCATTGGACTTAACACAAGTACCCACGTCAACGTCAATGTTTTGTTTGTGATTCTCTTGATTTGCCCTCTGATTTGATAAAGCAATGTCTAATGCACTTTTCAGATGGCCAAATGTGCTCCTTAAAACTGAAGGAGGTGAAAATAATACAGATAATGTTGAATGGTTTTCTCTGGTGGAAAATTTATTTTCCCCAGAATCATCAGTTGAGTGAAATTTTAAATCACTCTTTCCAACATGGGACTGATCCTGGACCTGGACAGGAGCTCCAAGGATACTTCTTTCAGGCTTATCAGTGCCTAAATTACACAAAATAAAAAATATTGAACATCTTCAAATTTAATGATAATAAATAACAAAAATAGTAATAAATGATCTGGCATAATAAACTAGTACAAAAGACATTCTTGAATGTATTCAGTCTACAATATCAACGAGACCTTGTATTTCAAGGCAATGATCCAAATCTCTGAAACTGTTTTAATAAGCCTGGCAAATAATCTCTGCACATTTATATCATTTTGTATTGATTCAATCGGAGATCTAGTAGTGAAGTTCGTAATATTCAGAATAACAGAAATAACCAAACACCAGCTAACATGACACTAAACTATCAGCTGTTGACTTGTGCACAGCCGGCTCCAGTTAAAACTATGAGCATGCATGTATGTAATGGGGGCGAAGAAGGCACAACAGTAAAATTTTACAAGCACAAACTAACCAAACAACTGTATCACCAAAAGTAACACACGACCAACTAGTGAAATAATATAGACCAGACGACAGCAACATGACATGCAAAACAACAACAATAGAGGCGAAAAAACACACCAGTAAACAATATTCTGTAGACCAAACAACAACTCAAACAATGTCCTATTACCTCCAACATCATGCTGCTGGTTTTGTCCCCCTGAAGATGGAACACTGCCATTACTTATTTGCTGTTTGTCACTTCCAGTGTCATTGTCAGCCCCTCGTTCAACTGGAGGATCCACATTGAGACATGAACCACTATTTTTTGACAAAGTTCTCATTCCTAGCCGTGCAAACAGTTCAGACCTTAATGTTGCTTCCAGAAGCAAAGGATCCTGAGAGCTATCAGTAGATAATTTTTTCTTCGGTCTGTTGTTTGTGTGTATTTGTCTCCCTTCGGAAATATGGTCCTTTCGCAGATATTCAAGATTCTGTTGAACAGATTCATGGTCCAACTGGTATATCTCTTCATCTTCATCTGCTGAAGCATTTAACTCATTGGAATGAGGGCTTAATCCATTCACAGCATTCTTGCTTTTATGAGGCAGCATCTCTGATGTACTAGCATCTGGTTCACTGCAAGGTTCTGAACCCAAATTTTGTCCGTTTACATGGTCATGAGATGAATTTAGGGGAGCACCATTGACTCCTTGGATACTTGAATCATACCCTCCTTGACTAAAGCCAACAAAACCAGACTGCGTCTGATGATTTGGTGTGGGCAGTAAATGCATGTTGTCAGGTATGTGTTTTGATAAATCTAACTCATGCCCAACAGGTTCACGCTGGCTAGAGGACCATAGAAAGTTGGAATCATCCATTATAAAAGAACGAAACCGGGCTGAACATAGTTCTCTTTGACGATAAAGTTTGTTACATCTAACATTAGCCTCAAGCAAAGCTCTCTGGGCTTTACGATAGGCTTTAAGAGCATTTCTTTCCTCAATTTCACACATTCGTCTGTGCTCTTGAGCTTCCTCCAGCTCTTTATCCAGCAAATCCTCCATGTCAAGTAATGATGGTATATCCACATTGCTATGTCCCGAGACATTTGCATTCCCTAAGCAATTCCACAAGCTAGCATTATTTACCTGCAACAAATTTTCAACACACTTGTAATTAAAACAGAGAATGATGAAATGAGCTACAATCAAACAGACATTCAAGACCTCCATTCTGCAATCTAAATCCTTGAAATACACCTGATGCATGTCACTGAACGATGGCTCAGCTGTCTTATCACAAGTTATAGCTTTAGAGTAGTCACTGCTTTCCACCACATTCTGTTCTCTCGTAGCTTTGTTTAACATTGAACTCTGATGATGTCCAGAGCTTTTTTTTGTTTGATTCAATGCTATTTGGTCCTGTCAAGTAACAAAATATTGACAATTAAACACAAAGATCAAGCGACTGTGATCCATGCAATTGCTCAGAAAATGAATTCCAGAGAAGTGGCAACATTTGTCTGGTTGCAGTCTTGAAACAAAATAAGACCATTGGCAGCAAATGTAGCTTATAAGTAGAGGAAATGCAATAAAAATGCTGTATGTAGTAATATCTCGGCAGGCTGGAAAGCAAATCTGATAAGTCAACCATACAATGCAAACAATGCAAACAATGCAACTTAATAAACCATAATTAGTTTATGTCCTAAAACATTAACTTACAAAATTCTTCGGCAAATTACTGGACGTCATATTTGCTAGTTGTCCATTTCTGTTTAACAAAAGATCAGTATTTACTTGTCTACTATCCCTGTCAGACTGATTACAACCAGTATTGATATTGGCAACTGCAGAGAAAGCCCACGGCATTTGTTAGTGCATCTCAAAGGTTTTATGGTATTAATTCAGATTACAGAAGAATAAACCAATTGTTTACCATCTTTCACCACACTAGGTGTATTTTCTTGTGGAAGATCAACTCGTTTACCATTCCGCATGTCCTGTTCAACAATGTCTGACTCTATTCTGCTTATGGGAATGTCTTTCTGGCCACCATCAACCTCATTTCTGTCATGCACACTGCTTTTCTCCAGTATTGGTTCTTTTGCAGGCAAGATAGATTTTGTAGCAGGTATATTTTGCCGGCCATCTGCGGTAAGCTGGTGGGAATAAGATCCACTGGCTTTCAAGCGTTTCTTGTCTGGTTCTTTCCGTTCTAACTGTCCAACATCGGTAGAAGTTGATTGGTATTTCCTGGTTGCATCAGTGCTTAGATTTGTAGTGTGATAATGAAAACACAAGAATTTACAGCCAAATCTTTACTCTGCTGGGCTGCTTTAAGCTTAAGTTCACTCTCCCGAAGTGCTATCTGCTGCCTCAAGTCCTGAAGTTTACTATTTCTCGAACCCACTCCTTGGTCACTCACACGCTCTTGGCTTCCTAAATTCTTGTTAATATTAAAATTTCTAGCTCGAGATCGTTGCTCAACTGACAAGGGCCTAGAAACCCAGGAATTGGCTCCTCCATGAATTCTTGTAGTCGACGAGACAAATGTCTGAGTTGGAGATAATTTCTTAGGCATTACTTTGCTAATGTTTCTGGCCGTTTGTCGTAAATTTTTTGATCTTACAGCAGATGAAGTAGGTGGTCGTCCATTGTTATCCGCCCCACTTGCATTAGATTTATTTTGAAATGGCTTTTTATGCCTATGATCTTCAGTTTCACTGCCACTGTCATCATCGGAGAAGCTTATCACAAGATTAGAATTCGTCCCTGATAATGGAAACCATCCAGGATGATTAGGCTTAAACGTCACTCGATTCTGTTCAAAACTCTTTAAACTGTTTGGCTTAATGGAAGTTCGAGGCTGAATATCAACAGAACTGGAAAGATTGTTGCTGGAAACATTCTTCACTGTGAAGTAGACACAAATCAATAAGCTAAATACTTTTAAGAAAAAACAATAGCAGTTATTTACACAAAATTCACCACACAACCAACAAAAAGATCGCAAAGCAAAGCTGAAGTGTTATGAATACAAGTCTAGATCTTGACATTGGTGCAAGAGGAGGGAACGTAAGCAGCAGACAGCAGGACTGCAGACTCAGAGCATGTCAATGTACACTTCCTTGAACAGATACACAAAACTATAAAAGTATTATTTCAGGTAATTACACTCTTAACATTTCGGGACATATATACACAAATCTCTTATGGAACAACACCACTTCAAGTAATTTTAAAATTGTTGAGAAAAAATAGTGAGGGTGAGAAAATTTTCCTGACATGTTGGCTTGCAGATTGAAATGGAAATAGAAGCAACACTAGCAGTCTATGCGTGAGATACAAACGCTAACTGCAAAAAAGCATGATAAGATCGCATAAAGATAAAAATTCCTAATTCTCATGTGAGATAGCTTGTGAGGATTACCCATTTGAGTGCCTTGGATGTATTTATTTGCTGGAGTTGCAAAAACAGTCGCTGCAGAAAGGGCAACAGCACCAGTACTATGTGCAAAAGAGCTACCAGGATTTTCCTATGGGATACAAATCACTTGTTTAGAAACTAGAATAGACATATTTTAATATGTTTCTATCCAGAAAACAGGGTGATCCAAAATCCTAAACAAGTTCCATAAGCAGTAGGAAAACTGATTTTATACAACAGAATTAATTACTACACTAAAATCCAACAACAAAACCTAAATCCAGTTATAAACTAGCAACACAAATTCAAAAGATAAAAAGTAAAATACTAAAGATAAGCATAACCACATAAACTCAACCACCACAAGGTGGGGGAGAAATGAAGAATTAATATAATCAATTAAAATACCTACAAATGTTATAGATACACTGAAAATTACAGTTCAAAATTTCAAATCCCCAATTTCTCTTCAAGAAAAAAAATAATGAAGCAGGTTGACTTTAGTAACACAATTATGTGAGTAAAATAGCTGACTTCCGTTCTCAAAATCAAAGCAAAACGAAACACTAAATCGCGAGATTTAAAAATTTTCTAATTCGGGGTCAGAGATTTAGAAAGAATGTATGTAAAACAGATACTTAGCTAACCACAACTAATTTCCATGTTCAAGAAAACACAACATGGAACATTAAATTAAGTCCAGCTAGTTCCTTATCAATTCCTCTGTTTCCTCAGCAACCCAATAGCTGCCGAGTTCAAAAATAAATCAACTGACGAACAGCTAGCATGCATATCAAAATTACATAATCGAGTATTAAAATTCAAAACAGAAAGAAAAATAATTAGGGTTTGAGGAAGAGAAGGATAATACGTCGTCGTCTGATGAAGAGAGCTCGCCTTCTTCCCTGGTCTTGGTTTTGGACTCTTTGTTTGGTTTCTGATTCGCTAAACCAGCCTCATTCATCGTCTCCATTTTCTTGCTTTTACTTATTGTTTTTTTAATGTTTTCTTTGTGTTTCTCTCTCCAGAGGAATCTTTTTTGGATTCCTTTTCTCTCTCTCAAGAAAAACGCAGCGTTGATTTATAGTGAGAAATTTCAATGAAAGAGAGAGGAGGACAAGCAAAACGGACTTCAGCGGCACTATTCGCTGTCGAATTGTGAAAGTACATTTATACCCTTGGTTAACTCGTTAATTAGAAACCGTGTCCGGCGTTTTCTTCTCTCCCGCCGACGCCGCCGCCGCCGCCGCCGCCGCCGCTAATATATACTGTTACTGGAATATATTGTACCTCGCCCGCCAAACAAATCTTTTGCAATTTTCTTTTTCTTTCTTTTTCCAAAAAAAATTTCAAAAATATTTTTTTTCCCGGTGAACTGACAACTCACAAAATTAATAGGCTAATTACGTCCGTTTTTAAAAGCCACTTTTTGTTTTGGTTAATTTTTTCTCGAAAAAAAAAATAAAATTTATTAATTACGTGCTTTCGTGATATTTATTGTTAAGAAGTGAAAAATATATAATTGAAAAGCTAAGAAAAAATTAAAAATATTTAGGAGACTGAGAAATTTGGTCTATCAAACATCAAATTTTTGCCCCTATTATAAATAATTTATTGTTTTCAATTTCTTTAAATTATATAATTTTTTAAAAATTACTTTACTCGAGATGTTTTAGAAATAAAATATCTACATTCTACAATAAGAACAAACGAAAATTTGAATATTTGAAACTCTTAAATATGTTAATATCAATAGTGACTTGTTATTTGAATAAATTATTTTTTTTAAACAAAAGTATATATAAACACTTGCAGAAAATTGCTCTTATCAAAATTTACCATGGAAGACATTACATAATTCGTTTAGATAAAAAAAAAAAAAAAAAAAAGTGGCATGACATCCTTAGTCCACGAACAGCATATATAAGGGATATATGTATATATATACATTGTATGCTACTTAACACTGATAATAAGTATGAAAAAAGTATCTAAAAAATTAAATATAAATACTTGTACCTCATTGAAGCAAGAAATCATTATATACATTTCTGAAATAGAGTATATTATGAAAATTGAAAAAGCAAATTTAATTGCAACAACATTTCCCCAACGTATTTTTTAAGAGAAAAACTATTTATTTTTTTTATTTTTAGGTGATAAATATTTCTTAAACAATAATCGCACGAATCAAATTTGTGTTTAAATTATAATTGATATACTAATAATGTATTTCAAATATTTTATATTTTATATTCTAATAATAATAATGTTAAAATACAAATTCACATACAAACCAATATGATTATATTATATTTTTTTATTATATGTTTTTTATATATTTTATCTCTAAAAATAAAGAACACAATAGTAAAATTATTGAATTCATTTGTGTAAATATATTATATAATTTATTATATACATTTTTTTTTTTTTTAATAGAGAATATGTAACAACAATACACATCAATTTGCTTATAATATTTTATTTCAATTTCTATAAAAGAGTTTATATGCATATCTTTTAATAAATGGGTAAAAACCCTTTTAGTTCAAAAAGTTTCGTATAATATCTTTATAAGTTTTAATAATTTTAAAAATATTTTAAAAAGTTTTAATTTATTATAAAATAATAACTTTACTCATATACAATAATAGTCATTAAAAAATAACCAATAAATTTTATAAAATATGATATATTTATGTAAAATATATTAATTCAGTATATAATTTATTATTTTATACCATGTTGATAATATAAATATTTATTAATATATTTTAAATTTATTTATTTTTCATTGATATTTTATTTTGATTATTTTATTTATATTTTAAATATATATATATTTTATTTAAATTATAATATAATCATAAAAATTTATTAGAAATATATTGTAAAATAAATAAATTTATAAATCTATATTTTATTAATAAATTAATATTTACTTATATTTTATTTATATTTAATTTATAATTATTACAAATGCGTAATTTATTTTATTTAATTTCTTATAAATAATTACTTATAAATAAGTAATTTATTTTATAATAATTACAAATATATAATTATTTTATTAATAATTATTAAATAATATTTTTTTTTATTTATTAATATATTTTAATTTTATTAAGCTTCAGAGATTTATTAATTATTTTTTTAATAATCATTATTAGATATAAATAAAGTTGTTATTTTATAATGAATTAAGATTTTTAAGAGTATTACACTAAATTTTTTTTTGAGTTTTTACCTTAATAAATATTGAGTTTTAAAAATTATTTTCAACGAAATCACTTTAAAAATGAGACGAAACAGCATCAATTCAACGGAACACGACAAAATGAAAAAACGAACAAAAGTCGTGTATGGGCCCCCAAACGTGGTTCCAAACAGCAGGATTACACGTGTCAATACCTCAGCAACGTCAGAGGAATTTTCTGTGCTTTCGTACCTCCCGTACTGTAAAAGAAGAACTCGCTCTGCAAAACCTCTCACGACTCACAAAAAGCTTACCGTCGAAACCTTTCTCCGTTTACTCTCTCTTTTTCTCTTTTGCTGAAAATGTCCAATTCTCTAGACATGTCTCTGGATGAAATCATCTGTAAAAACCAGACATCCGGAGGACACGACAGTCATTTTCGAGGCAAAGGCACTGGCTCTTGGCCGGAACGTCGGGTGCCACGTCGCCGCCTGACCAGAACGGCGCCGTATTCGGTGAGACAAGTGAGGCAAAAAAGCTGCTTTTTTTTTTTTATTATTCAAAAATGTTGATTGAAATTTGTTGTTAGTTTTGGCGATCGAGCAGAAAGAAAAAAGTAGAGAGAAAACTCGGAAATGTTTCCCTTTATTTTCCATACAACCACACATGGTCCTAACGCTTATGTTGCCTGTGTTTATCATTCCATGTTTTCATTTTCATATTGTCTTCGCTGATTTTGTTGCCCGTTTTTGTTTTCAACGAGCAAAATGGATTAAGAAAATGAAAAAACGTTTTAGAGCCCAAAACGCGCTTAAGTTTCGGGTTTTCACCTTTTATTTTCGTACAACCAAATGGGGTCGTATTCTTTATCGTGGTGTCTTTTTTTTTAACAGAAATAAACAAATAAACAATAATGAATTGAATAACTCTATTTCCTGTTTTGTTTTGTGATTCAGAATATAATGCAGCCAGTGAAAATGACTAAAGAAGCTATGACGCGGCAGCAGAGTATGATAACAAGTGGGATTGTTGCAGAGACTGAGAAAAGAATTTATATATCAAACTTGGATTATGGTGTTTCTGACGAAGATATTCAGGTGTACCTTTATTCGATTATTATCATATATTTCTTTTTAAGACTAATTTTTACGCTCTTCTTTGTTAATCTTGTATTTGTTCTTCGGTTGCGCGCTGCTAAACAAATGCCTCCCGCTTGACATCTAGTACAATTATATTATATACACATAAGCATGTACATTTTTTTTTTTTGGGTTAATATGCCCAGTTTCTCATGTCTAGCCCTTCAACATGATCACTTTATGTTTATTTCATACTCTGAAAATGTCTAAATCATATCCAACAACCGCTTTGAAGGCGATATGCGGCAATATTCCTTGCAAGAGTATAACAATAAAAAATTTGTTAATGTACATCAGCTTATATGCAGCTGGTGTTCTCTGATGTTGGCAAATTGAAAAGCTACGGAATCCACTATGACAGAAGTGGAAGATCAAAGGTATATTCTAGTTTTAGGTTCAAGTTCTTAATTTAGGATGTTTTCTTCTGTCTTTCATGGCTTTGAACAAACATTTATAGGGAACTGCGGAAGTTGTATATTTTCGTCATATGGACGCTCTAGAAGGTATCAAAAGATTCAACAATGCGCTTCTTGATGGGAAGCGATTGAAAATAGAGCTTGTGGGAGAGCAGTTGGTTGCTGCCGATCCTGTGCCTCCAACCACAAATGGAATTTTGGAAAATCCTAACATTGGCTTCAGAAGGTTTGAAATTTGATTGTGCATTCTTTTGCCATAATTGTTTTTCGGTAACTTGCACTTTTGAATGTATAGCCCGTGTATTGATTTGTTTTTGCTGCTTCATTTAAGAATTCAATAAGAGTTTTGACTGTGTTTTAGAATTTGAGTTTCAAAACCTTTCCTGAACAATAGAAACTTAAATTGAGTTCATTTGGTGTACCAAACCAAGGCCCAAGAGCCTACTCAGCAATTCCGTGTGATTTACCTATGTTAGCATGTATTCACGTGTGTGAACAAAATGATTAAGAGAGTTTGTTAGACAGTGTTAATTAGTACTATAGAGGTAGTTAATTAAGAAATATAAACACTTATCTATGTGTTTTATTATTTGTTTTAAGGTGCTTATCAAATTTAATCAATACTAATGTGATTTTTTTATTAGTATATGACTACATGTTAATTAAATATCACTTGAGTGTTTCAAGAGTATCACTAGTCATTTTAATAAAATTTTTAAAGAAACTATAAAAAAAAAAAGAGCTAAAATGCATAAGCATTTTTTTGGTTTGGCACTTCCGAATAATTTTTTTTTAGGATTCATAATATTTAATTGTACACGGATAAGTAAGAATAAATGTTAGAAAGTGCAGTAAAACGCAGGGGTGGATTGACTACGTGCTTGCTGAGGACAAAAAGATATAGGTTATCGTGTTCTATTATTATTCACTGATAAATACTGTATAGTTCCAATTTTCACTGTATACTGAGATGTCTCTTCATAATCAATTGACAGTGCTAAAGACACAGAAGGTGCTAAGGATTGGGTTCGTAGTGGTCGTGGATCAGGTAGGGGCCGCTGGCAAGGGAATCTCAATGGGGATAAGCTAGCTGCATATCTTGATGCTGAACTGGATGAATACCTCGCACAAGCTAGGCGTACAATATGATCTCACTTTACTCTTCCTAATTTGCCTGCGCAATTACTACTGAAGTAGAGATAAGCATATTGGCTCACGATTCTAATTACTGTTTAATTTGGATTGGTTTATGTTGTGACGGATTAATAGGATACTTTCACACAACACAGCTTTGGTATATATTTAGACATGACAGATGCCACAAATATGGTGCTATCCGGATTCTTGTAGTCGCATGGCCTTCTGTTGCATTATATGTTAAACTATATTTCTTATACCACCCATCCTTCGTAGAAGACCAAACATTACTTCTTTTGTTTTGGGTCTGCCGATGCAGGGTGGATGTTTTGATTTGGTTGAATTAAGTGTTGATATAATCCTCCTCTAGCTTATCTTCCAGTCTGCTGCTGCTGTGCCGCAGATGTATTCCGCGGCAAAGATGATGAGCCTTTCAATGCAAGTTGAAAATTTTAAAGGATTCATCAGTATCAACGAGGATGGTACATCCCCGTCAACTTGTGTCTTTCCCTCCCTGAGAAAATGAAATAAGACTCGGGAACAACCGCTTTATTTGTCCAAACCACCAAGTTTTTCATTGTATTTCCCAAATTCCAAATTCTTCTGTTATGTTTCCCGAGCTGTCCGTTTGATTTTCTAACCTTATTACAACTTGAGAAACTTAAGAGAACTAGAAATGTAACAAAAAACTCACGAGGACTTGTTCAGATACAATAGTTGTATTCTATTGCATTTCCCTAAAAACAAACAAGTAATTTCACACACACCAAAAACAATCATATTTTCCATCAACTATCTCACACTAAGAAAGAAAAATATTTGTCCGAAGTAATTTTACAATATCAAAGTATGGCAGATGAAAGAGAAGATGACAAAACTACATTACACATTTACAAGGTGAAAAAATGAATAATTAACAATAGATAGAACCAAAAAAACCATACCAGGCACACTTCCAAGATGTCACTAAAAACAGACACCTAGCTTGATGCCGCTCCTGATTAAGTTGGTAAGTCTTGAAACTAATCCACCCTTTAGCATCCTGTAATCCTATGAAACCAAAATTTTGAGCCTGTTCTCATCACAAACAAGAAACTGAACCTCACTGATTACAAAAAACTCGAGGTTTTTACTGTTAAAAGGGTGGCCATCAGAAAGAAAGAGCTACTACTGACTTTAACCTAACAAGTTACAAAAATAATTAAAACGCTAAGAGCAAATCTGATTCTGTACAAGAGTTCCAGTAGCTGCTCAAAAATTCTGCCAATGTAATGCACACCCAATCACTGCTTCAACATGAAAACAAAGAAGAAAAGCTTTTAGTACAAATCAACAATGGCTGAAAAAGTGTGAATAAACATTTACGGCCATCTCTACACACATAAATACAAAACAGTTTTTCCTAATTCTAGATGGGCTGAATAATGTTAATTTGTCTTCTTTAGATTAGCAAGAACTCAGTCCTCTGGGCAAGAAAACATTGAATTGTGTCATGGAGAGAGAATAAGTTATCAATGTTACTAAAAACCTATAACTTCAAAAGTTTATCCACTGCCTCAGATGGGTCGGCGAATGGGTACTTAAAAGGAGAAAAAAGGAGTAAATGGAGATATAAGAGAACCCTACTTTGTCAGAATCCAGGAAAGAATGGCAGTCAGTAGACCAGGAAAAAGTCAATACCTTCTTGATACATTAACTGCCTTGATCTGCAACGTCTAGCAGCATGAAGATAGGTACAAAACAATGAATCAGCTTACAAAAAATTCTGAGCCTGGATAGCTTTTTGATAACAAGCCTTCTATTTGAAACATTCAGATGGAACACCGAACTTCATGGCTTTCAAGAAATGGAAGAATCCTCCAATAAATCTGATTTGACGGTAATGGAGATGAGGGAAGCAAGTAATATCTAGATGTTTACAGCTCCCATTATCTCAGTGCAACTACAGCAAGGGACTAACAGCTGATTTGGTACATCTATGGAGCGTAAAATTTGCTACCATCACGCAAATCCTGAGCTCACCTCATAACTTGGCTTCTTCAGGCAGGGCGTGGTGCCGAAAACCTGTACTTTTGGCCCAAATTCAGCCAACTTTCCCCCTTTGAAATCAGATTCATCATGCATGCTTACAGAATTAAGCATTTTCCACCAATGGATTTTCAAAATTTTGCCAAGGCACTTATAACTCACAAGTATCAAAGAGCAATAAAACTCCAAACTATCCGCTGCATAGTCTCCAGAACAAGAGCAAAATACTTGTACAGAATTGTCTCATCTGATTAAAATCCAGTTCAAATATCATTTGAAAGGTGAAGCAGGCCACGCATCTGAAGATATGGGTTCTCCAACAATTTTTCATTGTTACTCTGGAGAAAAGCACAAAGCAATCATGTTAGGGAAATATAATTCTGTAATTTAATTTAATGACCATGAATTCACCACAAAAACTTAAAAAGAATAAAAAATCAGACAGATAAATATGACATTATGAAGGAAAAAGTCCAATCTGGTTTGTGTATTTCATGCAATTTCCAATCTTCACACAGTGGTCTACTCTCAGAAAACTCAGCAAATTGATAATAGCCAACCAATTATCATATACATGTCTTCTTTTTTTATTTTTCATTTTTTATAAGAATATATCACATAGATGTTCAATAATAGACTAAACCGGAATACAGAATAGAGATGCCAACTAAGTTAGTGACTACTTCCAATCACACATGATGTAAGTTTCAATGTGAGCTCGAAGGAAGCAATGACTATAACCTCTTGCATTTTCCAAATTGGTATATTTTTTTTCCATGGAAACTAAATCCAGAACCTCACACTAAAGTCAAGGTCTTACCAAAGACAAGCAAAAATTGTTACGAGTCCATAATATAAAGACATCAAACATATATGACACTTGTATGATGCTAGATTATTCATAATCGAAACTGTGCAACATCACACAATATCTTTGATAATATTGCACCTGCTGAGCCTTAAAAACCAGATTCTGAAGCATGTGCTGATAATTCTCTGGTTTCTCTGTCATCATCCGCTGCAACATCCCATGGTAGTATGTGTTAGCAAGATGGAAATGGAAACACATAAGCAACAGATAATCATTGTTGGGGAAAAAGAATAGGAAGCATTCTTGCCTTTAGAAGAAATGCTGAAGAATAATAAGCTACCCTTGAATCAGTATCATCTAAAAGTTCCCTGCCAAAGCCAAAAAACATACAGATGCCCAACATGTCCTCATATAGAGCTAAGGCAAATGCATTAAAAGAATTTTAAAAAAGAAAAAAAAATTAACTCACCTAAAAAATTCTTCACCACCAACTTCTTGGAAAGCAGTGGGATCTGCAGTGCATTTACCTATTAGAAGCAGTAGCAGAGTTGCCCGAATGTCCGACGTAGCACCAGGAACATTTCCTCTTCCCTTGCTTCCAACAGCAACACCCAATGAGATATTATCTGTTGCTGCACCAGCAAGTTGAATCAACGGCCAATAAAACAAAGCAGCAGGAACACGTGCAACTAATTGCATAGGAACAACAGCCTGTCCTCGGAGAAGCTGTGCAGCCATTGATGCTGTTTCACAAACCAGAGGACAATTGACATTATTGCCAGACCTACTATCGGTCTCCTCAAAAAATTCATCCCAGCGACAGCTCTCAGGTTGAGTGCCACGCTCAGCAGCATCAACTTTCTTATTTTCATCTGCTCCAAGGACTTTACTCTGGGGCATTCCATTTCCAAATGGCATTGCAGTTGCTGGGCAAACTTTGAGGCACAATTGTGAGAACAGAATGTCACACATCTGTTTCGAAACAGCAGAAAGATACAAGTTACCAAGGTTGGGGTATATCCCGTATGTACATCATTGATTCTCATAAGATGGACTTAAATAAATAAGGTCAAAATTGCCAGGTTGTTCAAGGAAAACAACGATACTTGCATGTACTTCATCAAAAGTTAGATAATCCATCATATTGGCCTTCCAGAAATCAATAGCACAAAAAAATATTGACACTAGCAACAAAATCAAGCAAATACGATATAAGATTTGTCTAAAAGACTGATTAAAGAGGATTCATTTTCTGAGATTATCATACGTCAGTTATGTTATCATCTACAGAATATCATAATCATTTAGTCAAATGCTATGTTAATTCTATAAGAATATACCTTCAAGATGTTGATGCGGTCTGTTTCGTTTATTTGAGCAACCAATGACAGAGCGCTACTCATAATATCTATCACAGCATTCGCTTTCTCAAGTCGGCTATCTCCATGTTCATGGCTGACATCATTGCCACCTAATTGTTGCATCTCATTCTCATCCAGCAGAAATTTGCACCGCATAAGAAGCCTCTCTAGAATAAATAGGAATCCCCATCTAATGAGGTTGTTTTTTGACTTTAAAAGCCCACACATAAGCCAAACGGACAAAGGAACATCTGAAGCAACTGAAGAATCTTGAACACCAGCATGGGCAATTTTACGTTGCAAGTTTTTGATATTTGACCATACACTTGCTTCCCTTTCCTCACTAATTTCTGAAATAAGCAAATCACCTAACCATATATACCCATTCTGACGATAAGAAATTCTGTTCGAATGAAGAAGAGAATGTAAAGTGGCCCAGGAGAGCTTAGCTTTCATGCCAACACTAGTTCTTAGAGCTGCACCCTCAATGCTTTCCAGAAACTTGTAACTTTTTGTTATCTGTTGCAAATGATAAAACTCCGTGTCTAAATGAGTGAATGAACTTATTATTGTATCAAATTTCTCTGTCATAGTCTCCAAGAGCTGCAAAGGAAAAAGAAAGTAAATAAAAAGCAGCACTACTGATTAAGATAAATTTATTGGAGTAACAGAAAACAATTGCATATATATATGAAGTCCGTGAAACTGGAGAAACTGATACTGTCTTAAAATGACCAAGTGAGAGCAAAGTCACCATTATCGCAAGAGATTCTGACAATTATGGCGCAACCACCATGCCCCCCGCACCACCCCACCCCTTCCCAACCCAACCCACCTACTAAGCCAAGTGAAAAAAAAAGAGGAGCCCAACCAATTTTCTAATCTCCAGATCTCCAGGGAATTTTAAAATCATGGATGAGGTTGATATATCTGGAACCTGTGAAGGTAGACCGAGAAGAAATTGCACAGTTGACATGCTTAAAATGTAGGAAACCTCACATTCACATAAATAATCACATATATCTAATAAACTAGCAATGACTCAATCACTATTTCGATTCAAAATAGGAGCTTGAGCAAGGCCAATTTAGACATGGAGGGACAGACAAGAAACAACAATTTATCGCCGCATGTTAGAAAGGAAAAAGAAAAACATCAAGTGAAAGAAAAAGTTGTGTGCCAGTATAAGTAAAATATCAATGCAGGAACATAGACACCCAAACACATATTCACCTATTAAATTCTTGATATCTTCATCAACCAATTCTCTATAAATATCCTTCCTAGTGAATATTAAAAAACAACATGCCAGACATCTGTGAGACATTACCACATTTAGCCGTTCGCTGTTAGGATATCTAGACAGTGCAACAGTAATAGATCTTCTCAAGAGCTCCCCAATGCCTTCCACTCCTAGCCTAACAGAGATATAAAAAGCTTCAGGTGCATCTGCGAGAGCAAGCATGGCGGCAATAGGTTGAATCTCATCATCACTGTATTCTGAAACTCCAGTAGCTATGCATGTTTCATTTATTTGATGGATCACATAATCGAAAAGCACCAAATACAGATTTCTCCTTTCTTCCCTTGAGTTAGCAAGTGCATACTGCATTGAGGTGAGCAAGAAAAGATAATGTCAGATAATTTCAATACTGCTAGGATTCTAAACAGATTTAGAATTATTTCGGTAAAAATATATAACCAACAGTACAACTTTGAAAAGGGAGAATCCACGGTAATCAAAAGATTAGGAGTAGCACGCTACTGAATATGTTTTGCATTAAAAAATATACACAAATTTAAGAAAATGTCAAAGAACTTGTAAGACGCATTCAAACCCCACAGAATACTTGAAACATTTTCCCATGCTAATACCTATCAGAGCATAGAATCAGATTAGCATACTAGCACATGAAATCTTATGTTCCAATTAACCCCTATGCTGCCAGATCTATTTCTGCAGATACTCATCCTTGTTTGGGCATTTTCACCAAAGTAGAGTTAAAAAGCAAACTGATCAAGGTTGCTAGTCTTCTGGCAAAGGGGATTCAAGATACACAGCTTTTCACGAAGTGATCAAGGTTGAATTACTCGGCACCTATAATATATATAGTTACAAAGCAAAGAATGAGGTGACAGAGAACGGAAAGAGACAACGGCAGTCTCGCTTGACACAACAGTTGTTGAATCAGGGATAGGGTACAATACTAGAGGTCTTCAAACTTCAACAATTTTTCTTTTCAGCAGCTGTTCACCATCCAATACAGCCTTTCTTCCATTTGTTTCCCCAATTTTATTTGAACCATCATTTCTTCCTCAAGGAGGACCTCCTTCATGGATATCTCTTGCTCCGGATTACTACCCTTGTTTTCATGGTCCAATTACTAGTTCTTTAACTTTTTGAGAGTTACCAATACCTTATGATTTTTTGGCACTTTCATTTGCCAATATGTCGACTGATAATATATCTAAGGTCCAATTTTCGTTACATAACAAATTGCATACCTCAATAAATATAAATTCAATTCCTCCCATCAGGTCAAGCTGGTCGACAAGAAAGCTTGGAGTACTTGAAGTGGCCTTAGTAGGTCCATCAGGGACTTCATACAGCATATTTATTAACATGCAAGTAAGCTTGGAATGAACTACTTCTGCCCAAGAATTGCATCTGCTTGTCTCCATAAATGCCTTAATAACCTAGGGTATACACATTGAAAATAGATCAAACCTCAAACCAATAGATATGTTGTCATAACGAGAGTAAAAAGATAAAAGAAATTGGAAATCTTTGTTGGCCATGTAAATAAACAAGAGTGGCACTTAACAAATTAAACTATGCCAATTTATAGTCCTGCTCCTGGAATAATCACATGATTCTAATCCACAAAGGTCTATGTTTTCAGAGCACTTGCTTCTTTATAGCTTGAATTGTTCTCTTATTAGTTACATGATATACAATGATAGTGGAGACATCAAGAATTCTCTTCATTAATTAATGCATGCTTTCATCTTACAGATTTTTCACAATCATCCCATCCTCTTTTTATCACATTCTTTCTAAATTCCTTTTTTTTTTTTTTTTTTTACTCTAGAAAGCATGTCTTTTACTTGGATCCTCTTTGTATGCTCAAATTAAATTTGCAAGAGAGAAGAAAAAGGTATATAAAAAGCATATGGAACCTTTCCAAATGTTTTTGCCAAAGAAAAAAAAGAGAGTAAAATTAACTCTAAGAGAAATGTACAAGGAGAGAGGGGCAGAAATTCCACAAAAACAAGGACAAGAAGTCTAAGAAGGGCAGCCAGCTTACCCTTATGTCAAGACCATTCAATCGGCTCCTTCGAATTTTGCCTCTGTCAGACACAAAATAAAGCAAACAGCTTAGAGCTGAAGCCCAGACAGACTCCTCTTCCTCCTCCTCCTGCCAAAAATATTAAAGACAGCAGATAAAAAGCCATGAGAAAGCCAATCCCTTTTTCATAAGAAACACGATTCACAGAAGGTGGACAGGACATCCACAGGGGCCAAAAGAACAACATATCTAGTACAATACCAACAAGCGAAGTAAAATAAAGGAAAAGCTATAGATGAATGGCCATCTTTCTTCGTTCTCAGCAAAGCAAAGCCCTAGATGAACGGTCTTCTCGTGTAAATTAATTTTTAACAGATGTCATTTTCCTGATGCTTTTAATTCCAAAACTTAACACAAGTCACCAACTCATATCTTTTCCTTTCTTGTTTAAGCTGTCACTATTCTATAACCAAATTTAACTAGCAGAAGGTGAAAGATAAAAGAAACATCCAGTTTCCTGAAGATAAATTTTATTGATAAATCTACTTATAGTAGGCTGTTTAAAATCCTACTCAAGTAAGTTAAATAAACTCATATCCTAATAAAACTAGAATAATAAAATAGAACTGAAATAAGAAAACTAACAAGATTTTTCCTATGAAAATAAGAAAAGACAAATTGGACTCAAATTAAAACTTCTGAATTCATAATTTGCAGTATATCAGAATCCTTAATTCAGCTGCTGTTCAACAGAATCATGATCCCATCTGTAAGATAGTTCAACATAGTCACAAATGATATTGCCACGGACAATTTCAACTTTCAAAGATCTAATTTCAAATAATCCACTTCGAAAATTATCATTTCTTATATAGATTTTTCTTTTCTAATTTATAAAGAAGTGTTAAACAATTACAAAATTTAAACTTCCAATGACCGACATTAGAAATGCACACATTGTGGAAAACAGCTTTTGAAAAACCAGAAGAATGCATAAAGATGTGAACAGCATTGTCTTCGGTGCGAATATAAGAATATGACTCAAATTACCAGCCCTCTGGATACCAACATTATAAAGGCATCACTAAATTGCTTCTACTTTACAACCTCCAAAGCAAAATGCTACCTGCTTATAAGCTCCTCATGACTAAAGCAGCAGTTGCTAAAATGACTACATATACATGTAGCTTCAATGTCTAATTCATGGTTTAGTCATGTTGAGTAACTATACAGAAAATTATATGCAAACATAGTAGTCTTAATGCTAGTGGTGTCTGCAAATACATACAAATTTTACTCGGTTAAGAATAGAGATTGGGGAAAAAAAATAATAGATCAATACAAGCAGAAATTGCAAGAAATGCTATCTGAAAAGGACAAAGATTACTGCATGGAATGCAGCTTAGCTCAATGTAAAAAGGTAGGGCAGTTATACCTGAACAAGAAGGAGGAGTATCTCATATAAAATGTTTATGATCCAAGACTCAAAGTTATCAATAGCCGAGGAAGCGCCCAACTTCTTAACAGAACCCACATTTCTCTTCCCTTGTGCTGTCAGTTGGTCTTCCATGTCAAAAAATGATTCTTGAGGATAGTCTTCTTCAATTGTAGAAGTATCGTCAGTCATCATTGGCTCCAACAAATGAGCGTGGACCCCGAGATTTAGAATTAAATCAAAAGCACGTACTCTACATGCAGTTCTTGGAGAACTAAGCATTTCCTGAAATGTAATTCCAAAATGTAACAATCTATAACCAGATTCTCATCATAAAGAAACCCAAACCTAATTGATGCAGTACCTCAAGCATTGACAGAGTCAGAGGAGCAGCAGTCCCAGAATCCAACACATACCTATAAAACCAACATTTTCACTGACCCTTAAATTTAAGTGGAAGATATATAAAACAAACAAAAATAAATGAAATACATCATCTGATGGGATAATAAAGGAGGTACATCTTTTAAGATCGAGGTTCGTTAAAAAAATGCAATCTTTTTTCTTCCTTGCCAAGGAGACCCCACAAGAGCTATTACAGAAGAACCTTTTCTAAACCCAATACTTGTTAGCACAACCAACAATATTAGATGAATTTACAGCCTGGGACATACAAAGACAACCCCAGTGCACCAGAAAATGTGTAGGTTCAAGGCAATGTAGCTATTTAGAAAATAGCTTACAACATATTAGCAACTTCCAACTATTCTAATCCCTAGAATATCAACTCACAGTAAGGGTGAAAAGTGGTACAAAATTAATCTGTATTATTCAGTGCACATAGAAATGGTTTGGACCGACTCTAAGCAAAACAGGTCGTCAAAAAACAGCAGAAGCACCCAATGTCAATAGATATATCACGCTCCAACAGAGCACCACAGATAACCAATCAATAAGCAATGAAAAATATAAGGAATTTAAAATATTCTGACAGAAATAATATATGAGAAAGCCAGCTTTATCAAGTTGAAAATATATCCAGCTCTGAATGCGGATAATATCATACATCACTTCTGTAGATATAGACTGTGCACATAAGAAATCAGTGCATCAACTAACCAGGAAAATTATGTGTGCCTCCGTGTATTTGTTTCAGCTTTTTGCTGGGGGAGGGGGGGGGGGGTGGTGGGGGGGGGGGGGAGAGAGAGAGAGGGAGAGAGAAAGAAATGAACATATACTACAAAAGAATGGACCAAAACAATACCAGTAAGTAAATGCATTGAAACATACATGTCGATAACAAGTTTAATAAGGACGCTAACAGCCACATCCATAGTCGGCTTTCCACTAGTATTGCTTAATCTAGATGATACTGTCATGACATTAGCATTTGGTGAAGATGTCTCGGAGCAAACTGCAGCAATAACCTCGCATACCTCGGCAGGATTCAATCGCAAAGGTTGTTGTTCACTGATTCACGTAAAAACATTTTGATGAAATAAGAACACATCCAAATAAATGAATTTCTTTAATGATAAGAAAACTATATCTGAATGAATGAATTAAACTCAGAAGTTCATTAGAACATAAACAACTGATAGTGAAAATAAACATATGACATGCCTAAACCATTACATCAACTTAGTGAATAAATAGCGGTTCAACTTTAATACTCTACCAAGTATCACCCACATGGAAAGTGGAACTTAACTGCTTTTGATTTAAGAGGTCATAACCAGAAATCAGGTTAATTTTATTAGTGAAGCAAATAAATTAAAAAAAAAAGATGCCTGAGATCGGCAATATGATATAATATTCAGCCAGTATTTGTCAAATCCTCACATTCAATAACAAAATTATAAATGGAATCTTTGCGCAAATATGACCATTTTTCATCTCAAGTTCAAACAACTAAAACATGTATGACAATACAAGAAACATAATACAAGGCGAAAATAAAAGTTCCTTGAAGATATGAACACTAGAATGATAAATATTTGTCTGTATTCTCAATCAGTGGTCACTTAACTGACAAGTAAGCAAAACTGATTTAGGCAGCTAGTAAGTCAATATATAAGATTTACACATAACTGATAGACTGTGTATAACAAATATGAAGAGAATCCGAGACAAGAAATGGATCTCTCATTTTATACCTGTAGTGGCGATATTGGAAAAGTGGTCGAGCACGCGGACGGAATGTGTTTGCAGGAGAATCATCCCTGCAAAGCAGGAAGTACGATTATCAGAATACTGAACTGTTAAGCTTGTTTATGACAAATTTTTTTCTTTTAATTATGCATGTTCAGGTTCTTTATAGATTTGTAATTTCAGCAATCATTTTAAACAAGACTCCACAAACAGCCAAAAAGATTTTACCTAGAAAAGAATTGATTGCTGGAATAAATAGGCAACCATAAATATATAGTTATGAGGGATTTTTCATCAGAAATTGATAAGAAATGCATATTGGATAGTGAAATGCAAATCAGGAAAGGGATGCAACTTTTGTGGTCCTACAAGTCTACAAAATGAATAACCAAAATTCTATACAGAAGTGAAGGGACAAATCACACACTTAGCTGACAGAACTCTCTCTCCCCCCTCCCTCTCTCCCTGCAGGGTCAGTGACAAATTAATGGTAAAAATTTCAACCCATCAGACCAATGCTTTACAACGGTTGTTTTCTCAAAAAAGGCCATGTCAGTAACTAAGATATAGGCCAAATTAATGAACATTTCTAAATAGCAGCTGTCAAACATATATCAACCAATAATTTATAAGCAATAGAGGGGAAAACATAATAATTGGAACAAAATGTGCAAAACATATCAAACCACTAATATCAGTGAGAACATACCAAATTTGACGAGGTCCTGTCTTAGAGCGCTTAGATGCTGTTACTGCTCTCAAATGAGAACGAGCTGAGGCTGAATTAGTTATTGTTGTTACCGAGGAAGGCTGCAGGAGTTGATCAAGGAACGGCATCTCGTTAGTTCCAATGTATTTCCAAGGCTGGCCTCTCATTTTAGCTTCCATGTCTCCTACAAGAAGTGCAGCAGCACCTACTTCTAATAAATTATGTGAACTCATTTCTTGAAGAGTTGCAACACGATCACTGTATCAAAACACAACATGTCAAGTAATATTTGAAGAAAAACATTTAAAAAGAGAAAGAAATAACATAAATAGTGAAAAAGAAATTTCCAACTGAAAGAAAAAACTGCCCCAACTCAAAAAGTGAAATTACCTTTCAGCTGACATGGACGGTGACTGATGTTCATCTAGCCACCGCCATTTCAGAACATCAACTGCAATGTAATCAAAATCTTCCATTCCATAGGCTTCTTGAATGTTGGATAAGTTTGAAACAGATAAAGTTGTAGAATCTTTATTCTCAGCAGATTCTACAACATTTGCAGGGCCTATTTGGGAATTGAAGGATCTGCTCAACAAAGAAGATAATGTAGGAAGTGACTGCCTTGATGCAGGGGGAGCTCCAGCAAAAGCTGCTGGTTGGAATGACCGCCTTGGTATATGTTGAGCCACTAGTGAACGGACATAATTCAATGACTTTACCAGTGTTCCAGAAGCAAAACTAGATACAGGCAAAGAAGGGGAAGCATTGGCAGATGCTGCTGATGCCCCAGATTGTTGATTCAAAGATCGTGACCATGGTGACACGTTCCGATTGGGGCTAACATCACACTCAGAAATTGTGTTCAAACAAAATCGATCTATCTGCAGCAAAGTATCCTCACTAGGCTTATATCTGCAAAAAGTGGCAGAACAATGAACTCCAAAAATCAAAAGCAAAAAATCTCAAAAAGATGATGGCAACTTTGTTGACAGGAATTTCTAAAACCCTATGTTAAATCAGGAAAATGCCACCAGTGTACTCCATGCACAGAAGGAATGTATTGAACCAGTGAGAATGCAAAAACCTATCATTTCTGGAAGCCCTTATGACAATATCTCTGTCTAAAGTCGTAGTTCAATTTGTCAATGTAAGTAACCTTTTATTAGATAATTCATAAATTAAACCAGTCTTCTTTTCCCTGAATGCCAAAATAATAAAAAGCAGGGTTCCATGAGCTGCCATCAGACTGCAATGCAGCAGGCGGGATCTTCATGGCGGAAATCATCAAATAGGATAACCAAATCTTTAAATGGAGAAAGCATCGTTGCAAATCCACATTTAACAGTTTTTGTTTTTGCTAATTTTTAGGAACCTGCATATGAGAACTCCAAAGCTCTTGGAGCTGCAAATCACTAGGATCTACTAGTTGTATTTTAGGCTACATTTGGTACTACTATGCTGTGAGTTTGAAGTCACAGCTGCTGTAAAATAAAACTGCTAGCTGCCAAATATAAGTGTGTGACTGGGTTGATACATATTAATTATCAAGTAAATGGGCGTTTACTCGACATTTTTGTCCGCAAAACACAGCAGAAGCAGCCCAGTCCCAAACTAACCTTAGTCTCAAATCAGGACCACAATAATGACTACACGAACGTGCAGATACCGACATGCAAAAAAATGTGACTGACAATGTAAATGAATTAGGGATAGCTACTTTTAAGCATAAGAGTTTGGGGCTCATTTCGGGAATGCTACCAAAACCCCATTCAAATGCTTGAAAGCAATTTATTTCCTACAGTATCTGATCAAAATGAACAAAATTACTTTTGCGGATAAGAAAGAATCTGAAGTACTTTAGGATGGGCATTGATAGCTGCTCTTAAAACTAATTCCTGGTCAAAAAAGCAATATCCTCAGGCAAAGCAATTGAAAGGTGCTTCCGCAGAAAGCACTTAACAGGTGCTTTTGCAGTAAGCACTTTCTACAAAAGAGTCCCCGCTGCACCAGCTTCTGATGAAAAAAGAGAAGTATAGAGATCACCGATGCATTAAAATTGCAGGCTGACAATCTTAAGTGAAAAGTTTTCATTTATTTAGCATACCTACTTTTGTCTAAATTGAGGAGGACAATATGTTCATCCAGAAAACTGAAGAATAAGTACTAGGCCTGAGGACAATGCATTACCAATTAAGAATAACAATTTTCACCACACACCACATTGGTTCTACTGATGAGTCAACCAGCATGAATAACAGTCCCAAAGGAACAAACTTGATTGTAAAAGTAACTTTTACATAAGCTCCTAATAATTTGATTGCAAATATTAGGAAGAGGCCGAAGCCATAGTAGATTCAACTTCAAGCCAAAAAGATAGTAGAAAGGCAGATGCTAGAATGTCAATTCTGGTTTGCAAATCAAATGTAGTTATCAATTGATACTCAGATAACCCAAAATATCACTCAATAAAAGGTAATAAAGAATACAAGTCCCCAGTAAGAATAACATACCGTAGAAGGTATCGTTTCAAAAGGGTCACACATCTTGCAACTACCGCCGGGCTGTTGCAAATTAAAGCAATATTATCAGAAAAAGAGTTGCTATACAAAGAAAAATAGTGGTACAAATAATGCTTAGAGGCACAATTATAATTACAAATAATGGACAAATAACAATTCATTGCAATTTTCTACCATACACTCAAAAACAATTTACATTATGTTCTCAGAATTGCAGTAGCGAAGTGTCACAATCTGACAATAGTGAATTTCTACAAAGAGACTCTTACAATATAGTATCCTAGCAATTTCAAGAATGCTACCCAAAAGAGATCATCTTTCCAGTAGATCCATTTACCAAACAAATTCCAACAAATATCAAGGATAAGAGCTCACAATAATTTTTAACTAGATAAAATGTCTTTTAACAATCAAAAGAGGAGCCGGTAGTCCATCAGAAGTTGCCCTAGATGTCTACCAATATGAATTTCCATCAGTGGTAAAGTTCATAAAGCATCAGAAATCAAAAGCTTTGTGCCTGAAGTGACAAAGAAAATTGACCAAAAAAATTATAATAAATATCTTGTTAAAATAAGAATAGAACAACATATAAAATTATTCCTCCAAACTCACAATCTAAAGCCACAACTTCTGTGTAAATATTAGACTGTAAGTAGTCATGACACTATACAAAGAACTAGAAACATATATATAGAAATTTCAACTATGCAACAAAGCATCAATGCAAATCCTATCTTGTTAGAAAGATATAGGCTTCAATTTGTATAATAAAGGCCTTAGACTTATGAAGTTTGTATGCACTTCTGCTGCACCCAGCCCTATGTTATCTCCTTGTCAATAAATATATTGAAAATATGGCATCGAGGTCTGCCAGGCCATTCACTTGCTTTCCAATCACTCATTAAAAGTTTTGGTTTTAATGTAATTCATGCATGGTTTTCTCCAAGCACTTGCCCCTTTAATACTCTTGTGACTTAAAACTAAACCATTTCCAATATATATTTCAATATTGTGAACAAAAAGAATAAATAAGCAAATTTTAGGAAAGATAGGCTCAACATTGTAGGTATGAGCCAATCAAGGACATCTCACTTTTCTCCCCCAAACTTTTCTCATGCTAAGAGAACTCCATTATGTATGTACTTAATCATGCTATAGATGTCAAAAACAGAATGCATGCATATCTAGCAGCCCCAAAAGTGCACGATATATGACAGACATTTTAATTCATAAAAGATGGTCATCATTCATGATTCTCTAATTCAGTTTCAATGATACAGACTCGTGAGACGTATTCTAACATAAACCCCACCTTACTTTATAATAGTTAAGCCACCAGACTACATATAACTCATGTCTAGTACCTAACTTAACTAACTAAAATTTCATAGCTACTACCAAAATATTAAAATAGGAAACCGGATTCTTAACAAAATAATAATCACAACAACAACATGGTTGATAGTAATTATAATACAGCTACCTGCGCTCCCTTTCTGCAATTGTATGTTCTATAATCACACTGTATGCCATGTCAGTTGTTGCAGGACTTGCCAAATAATCCTGTCATTGAGAAATGTAAGCCGTAAGGTTCAACTTGCGATTTTGTCCCCAACAAAACTACATTTACAAACATATGATTGCTAATTCAAGTCCAAAATAGAAAGTCATTAAAGGCTTTGTTTTCCCTTTTTTGGCTAAGAAACAAAAGTATTCGTCAAGAAAAACAAACTTTGCATATCAAATTAAATATGTAAACATTTGACTCACAATTACAACAAAAATATTGCATATTAGCATTCGAAATATTCTATTCTGTTCTCTTTTTGCTTCCAATATTTAAAAAATGTGTAATTGAACTGACATGACATCACATATCAGATTAGTCTCTAATGATGCACTAATAGCCTCAAATCCAGCTCTTTGCCATTCCATGAAAAATGTAATTAAGCCTCTCATGAATGAGTTGTTATGCAAACAAACAGAACTAAAACGAGTAGTGATGGATGTCTTCAAAGAGTTACAGGGAATTTTAACTTTAGTTGCTACATGACATGGCAATTTATGATGTGTGTCATTTAACAGTGTGTTTCACAAACTCAAATCCACAGGTGGATAATGATATTATATATTATGTACGATTGGCTAACAAGCTAAATGCTACATGAACTACTAAGCTATGTACTCTTTGTTTGGTATGAGTGAGATAAAAGAAAAGGAACAAGGACTAAAAAAAGGCAGAAGGGATATTTTTCCTATTTTAAAAGAAAGGAGGACGAACGCCACCCATTGACCAGAAAACTCAATGTTTATGAAAGGTCAAAATGGATGGACAAAAAAAGGATGGCACCAATATAACCTATAACTATAGATTTAACTAAGAAGGTGTAATAGTCAAATTAATACTCTATTCTTTTTTTTTCTTCCCTTCCTTTCACTAAGGGCAGCTGAATAAAAATAAGCAGCAACCCCAAACATTCCTTCCTATCAATAAAAGATATCAATCAAAGATATAGAAAAAACAAAAAAAAGATCGAGTTGTTTTCCTACTTTAAATCTTAAGAAACGTGAGAACTGAAAACACTGAACAAGAATATACAAATCTAACAAATGTCTTGATCATACAAAATATGAAACTAATCAAAGCAATGCTCAAAATAGGAGGGCAAATATCATATCAAATTCAAAACTAGCTAATAACTTAAAATGCCAATGCTCCGAATTTCACTAACCAAGCACATTTTCACATTAACTCTCCCTACATCGTTTCCAAGCAAATGCTAGCAAATAGAAACCTTGTCAATTAATTTAACGTGATCGAGTTAAGCCAAAAGAACCCTCTCTAAACTGAATTCCCATTTCCATAGAAAAACATAAATATTTCACCAAATTCAAATCCACAATCACAAGATCCAAACAGACTTCACTAAGAAAAAGAGACAACCACTGACCCGAAGAGTCCTCGAAGCCTCAAAAACGACACCGGACGGACTGCCAGGGTGAAGCAAGCTAGGCGCGGAAGCTGCAGCCGAGGAGGAAAGACAATCAGCGATGGCTCGGCGCAGCGGCTCGGGCGGATTCTTCATTGACGAAGATCTCAATCTGGAGATTCCACCAACACCTCCGCCGCCGCCTAACTGTAGCCTGGAGCTGCTCGGGCTCCGCCCCGGGCTGTAAGCAGACGACATGAGTGAGCGAGTAAGCGGAGTGAGTGCACGGAAGCTTCTGTTCAACTGCAGGTGAGATTAACAACAGAATCTATGTTGTTATTATTATTAGGTTTTAGTGAGTGAGGTTTTTTGTGTGGTTCGTTACTGTGGATTTAATTCTACATTTGGAGGATGAAATTGGAGAGAAAGGAAAGGAGAAAGAGAGAGCAGAGGAGATGTGGAATTGGGGGAATTTTTCTTTGTTATGTGCTGTTTGTTCTTAAATTTCGGTAATGTGTTATGGGTATCATTATTAGCTGGCAAGCGCTAAATCCTGTCACTACGACTATGAGTGGGGGAATTAAGTAATATTTGGGATGGAATCGAACTTTTTTGAAAATTACACGATTACGTTCGAACTTTTATGTCATTAGGGGTAAATTAGAGAATTTGATTTGTGATTTGTTTATGAAACGACGAAAATGCCCATCAAGAACCGCCGTTGAGGTATGCCTCGCCCTGCCGAGTATTTATATATTGGAAAAATGGACTTGTGAATTGAAGATACATTGTAATTTCAAGCATGTAATTAGTAGTATACATTTAACAAATTTTTAAGAATCAAACGATAGACCAATCTAATTTTTAATGAAAAAATTTGAACTAATACCTTAACATAATAAGCTTTTCTTACAATTTTATCTCATATATGACCAAGTCTTCAGATTATAATTTTCAAATTTCTTATAACGCAAGCTACTATAAATTCTTAGCAATTTTCTAAATATGTTGTCCTATATAAATTCTATTGGGAATGTGCTAACTTTTTCTGCTTTGTTAAGCTCTACAAATTTAGCCAAATTTGGTCATTCATCATTGTTTTCCCCTGAAGAGTTTGTAATCTACCCTTTCTTACTGTTCGCACACTCCTTTTGAGAAATTTGAGAGGGGCAATATTGTAAATACGAAACATAATGACTCCGCCCAATCACGTTTCCTTTGATCTACGTTGGTTGCTTGCACCCGAATCACAAACGTCATTCCACAAAATTGGGTGTATTTGGATCTTGTAAGGGTACGTCTTGTTTCCGCTCCTTTTTCTTCCGAATCAAACTCCATCCGATCCGATGCGGCCCAAAACAACAGCTTCGAACTGTCAGACTCTATATCGTTGACTCGCCGTCTTCTCTTTATAATCTCGTTTGGCGTACGAAGCTGTATCACAAACAATTCGAACAGAGTGCAGAGAAAAATGTGCACATTAAAGAAGCAAGGTAGTCTCTACATTCTAACAATAACCGGTCCGGGCGAGCACCGGATAAACCCCACACTGATCGACTCAATCCGATCGGCTCTGAACCGGATCAATTCCGAGGAAATAACTTCATCATCAGCTCTAATCACCACCGCTGAAGGCAAATTCTTCTCCAACGGCTATGATCTTGCGTGGGCTCAATCCAACCCATCTAATCTGCAGCTCATGTCGCGGAAACTCCGATCTCTCATCTCAGATTTGATTTCAATTCCCATGCCAACAATAGCCGCCGTCACTGGCCACTCGTCAGCCGCCGGCTTGATGTTGGCTTTAAGCCACGACTACGTTTTGATGAGAAAAGATAGAGGCTTTTTGTACATGAGTGAGCTTGATATCGGTCTCAAAATTCCAAATTGGTTTGTGGCTTTGATCGAGTGTAAGGTTGGTAAGCCGAAGGCTAAACGCGACATGGTGTTAAGAGCGGCTAAGCTGACGGCTAAGGAGGCGGAGGATTGGGGTATTATCGACGCAGCGCACGATAGCGCGGAGGGGACGATTACAGCAGCGATTGGATTAGGGGAGCAGCTGGTGAAGAGAAAGTGGGATGGACACGTGTACGCCCAGAATCGAAGGGTCGTTTTAAGAGAAGTGTTGGATGCAATGGAGTTCGATGAGACCGTAGATGGGATAACGAGCACTGTATCAAAGCTGTAGTGAGGAAAAAAGCAATTAAATTAAGTAATAATAATTTTTTTTTTAAGGAAAATTACGTATTTGCATTTGGAGGTAAATTAAGGATTTAATTTAAGAATTGCTATTAGAACGACGAAATTGCTGGTTGGGAACATAGACTGTTGCCCCGTTAATGATTATGGAATTATAAAAATATTGCTCAAATTGAAATAGGATAAATAAATTTCACATAATTTTTATATTATTTATAAAAGGTTAAATTTAGACATTTTTAATAATTAAAATTATATTTAACACATTTAGTTAATATACATATGATATGCAATTTTAATCATTAAAGTAAAAATGATGTAAGAAAATCTATAGAGTTTAAGAGTTATTGTTTCTTTTCATTAGAATTTATTATAAATTTTTTGACATATATATATATGTCAAAAAATTTATAATAAATTCTAATGAAAAGAAACAATAACTCTTAAACTCTATAAATTCTCTTATATATGTCAAAAAATTTATATTGTATTTTAATGAAAAAAAAAAACTCTTAAGCTCTATAGATTTTTTCTTATATATGTCAAAAAATTTATAATATATTTTAAAAAAAAAAAAACAATAACTCTTAAGCTTTATAGATTTTCTTACATCGTTTTTACTTTTAACGGTTAAGTTGTATAAAATGCATTATGTAATGGACATACATCTCTTATTCTTTTTAATTGATTAATATATCATTAATTTAAAATTAAGAAATTCAATATTAAACTCCAAATATTAGAAAAAATTAAGTAATATCATCATGTCACTTTTCACTCAAAATTTCAAAAGAGAGTGTCTCAGTATTACTTAAAAAATTTATAAAGATAAAACAAATTATTTGAATAAAAAAACTCATAATATTTAAAAAAATATTGATTAGAATGTATCAATAAAAAAAATCTATTGAAAAAGTTGATTAAAAATTAAACAACAAATAGAAAGAATTGAGAAAATATGGATGGAACTGTTTTTGTAAACATTATATGAAGAAACAATATAAATAAATAGTTAAAATTTTAAATTTAACATCCCATAAAAAATTTTAAATAAAAGAGTTTAAAAAATTAACAATATAGTTAAAAGAGAAAAAATAGTATTTAAATTTGATTTAAGTTAAAAAAAAAAAAAACTAGATATTTGAGCAACGAAGCAAAGTACAAAATCCATAAACGTGAACTGTTAGCTTCCGTTCACAGAGAAATACCATCACAAGTACTATTGATTATACACGCACATACTTGTGATTCGTTTAATGAGATATTATTTTCATACAATAAAAGAATATATACTTATTTTTAATATTATATTACAATATACTGATATACATTAGAATTTTACTGAAAATTTAGATATAACAGCTATATTACACTCAAACTTTTATACAAATTTAATTCAACAACTACTTTCAAATTGAAGATAAATCTGTCTATATTTTAATACGGTGAAAAATTTTCACAATGAGTGTAACTTATATAAAATTTTTTGGAGTATATTTTTTATCCATTTATACTTTTTAGAAGTAGAGTTTTTAATAAAAAATTATTAATTATTTAGTAGTCATAAATAACTTTTGAAATTTTTTTTAGCTTAAAGTTTAGAAAATTTTGAATAATTATTTTAATAGAAATTTTTTTAATGTTTTGTTTTAAAAAAATAATATGAAATTTATAAAATAAAGTAGATATATTTTATATAATTTCACTTTTTTTTAAAAAAAATTAAGGAAAATCTAATGTTAAAAACTCAAAATTTGAGTTTCTTTCAGTAGAAGAAAATAATTTTTTTAATTTTCAAAAACTTTTTTTAATGTCAATTAAACGAAATTTAAAAATTTGAAAAAAAGTTTTTATGATTAAAAAAGTTTTTTTAATTAATGAAAAAGTCAAATTAATTGGACACTAAAAATTCATGAAATCGAAGGGAGAGATTTGGTACATTATTTGATTTGGCACAATATGAGTGTTTTCTTTTTCAGGAGAAACGACACTGTATAAGGAGTGCCAATTGATGTAGTACATAAAGAAAGGCTTGGCACGCCTCTTGCCTCCAAATATGGACAAATATGAGTAAAATGTGCTATAACTATTGCATTACAGAAATCATAGGAAACTTTATAATTATGTTTTTATTTAGTATTATATATATAATTTACTAATATTACATTAAAAATCTACTAAGAATTGAGAGTTTAGATCAAATTTAATTTAGCGCCACGTAAACATTTGTATTCAATTTAAGCGATGTTTGCTCTCGTATAGAAAAGAAAAAATATACCTATACTTTAATATAGTGAACTCCACAACTAGTAAGTCATAAATCCCAAATATAATAAAAGGTTTCACCTAAAATTTGCAAGGATTCGAAGCCAAGACTTCTAACTTGAGAATTATAGCATGGCTTTTCTATGAGTGCTTAATTAATTCATAGAAAATCTTAAATATTTCGGTCAAATATTTAAAAATGATTGAAACCATTTTTTCCTTTTAATTATTAATAATTAAAAGGAAAAAAACCACTTAAATTATGAACGTCAAGTCGTTTTCATTCCATGACTACAGACGACATGCAAAGTAATTTTCTGTGCTATGAGCGTTATGGCACATGATGCACTTGTAGAGGTGGATTTACTTCCAAGAAGCTACACTAAAACTATTTCAAAATCACAATTAACGTTGATTACACGAACAAAACCGTTTATATATTAAATGGTTGAAATAAACGATGGAAATTGTACATATTTGAAACCGAGTAACATTCTTCAGAGCCTTTAGAAGAATCTGCCAAATAGCTTACAATGGCAAGTCTCAGAGGCTCAGATGAGTGTCTCAGTGCATGACCAGAGACTTGGTCAGGGCACACCACCAAACTGAAATATCCTTGTAGAAAGCGAGCTTCAGTTTTGGCCAACCGGAGTTTAGCAATAACCAGTAAGTCAACCCAAACGGAGAGTTGAGAGGCTTCAGCAAGTCAACTGGAGAGCTGAGACACATATGAGGCAGATTTCCTTTGATAAGGTTAACACTGGAATATAAGCTCACCAGCCCATCAATGTTTTTCTTACTCTTTCCACAATCTGATTTCTGGCTCGACTGCTTGCTAATGGGAACTCTGGACTTTCATCCAACAGAAATCTGTAAACTTCCCACTGACGATCTGAAGTGGAATGCCTTCCAATTTCAGCCTGCAAACCAAAGAATGAAAACAGTGTACTCACACACAGACGAGAGAGAGGTAAAAGAAATTCCATATGCCAAAACATAATAGATACCAGAAAAGACTAATGCTTACCGAGAAAATGCATGTTCCTAACATCTTTAGGGCCAATGTAACATCATAGAATACACGGGGTCTTCCTTTTCCAGATAATTCAACAGGATTAGCAACCAAGAGTTCTGTATCTGGGCCTCGATTGGTAACAATAACTCGCAAAGGGTGAAGCATCTCCTCCTTTAGATGAGAACACAAAGCTGTTTGCTGCTTCGCATCTACAATCTTCTTCCCATCTGTTTGCCGAATAAATAGATCCATATTCCGGTAGCCTTTCATACTTGAAGAGATTCTTCCATAAGCAATCTAAATGAGAAACAACAAAAGCCATATATTCGTAAACTACCATTTCAACCACAAATTATTATCAAAACTATAAATTTACAGGTGCAGAGGTGCTTCCAAGGCAAAAAAAAAAAAAAAATTCATATTAGGCCCCCTTTAAGATTTAATTGGAAAAATCAGCATAACCATTAGACAACAAACAGCAATCTATTTCCATGGTTCCCCTGAACCAAAAGAAAATGGCAAACAATTCAGGTTAAATCTGAAGAAAAGATGATTCATTTTGATTTCCTTTTTATGCATGCAATTCAGAAGCAGAAGAGCAAGACCATGTACAATTAGATCCACTTTATGACAGCTAGACTTGAGCCTTTGATTATCTTGGTGAGGATAAGAACAAGAGTTTTATGGAGCAGAAGCTTGTAAAAACCAAGTACCTGAATATTTAAGTCTTTTGAAGTCCTCAAAATGTCATAAAAGAGGCCCTTTTGATCAGCACACTTAATTTGAAGTAAAGTATGAGCTGGGCTTAACAGATTATCCACTGTAATACTGAACTTGTTCAGTGTCATCACCGGCATGCTGAGTACCTGAGAACAATTCTCTTGATCTGGCAGCTCAGAGCCAAATAACTCTTCAGCAACCGCCGGTGGGAGAGAAGAGAAACCTTGCAGACTTTCGTATTCTGGCCCAGCCAACTGAAGTTCACAGCTGATAGAATACTCCCCCAAAACAGTAATCAGATGTTCACACGTATCCTCACGTCTCTTTTTTGTGTGCAAAAGCTCCCTGAAAAGTGAATATTAATTTAACTACTGCTTATTGAGATTCAACATGAAGCATACTTTTCCAAAACTCTATCTACCCTGTCAACCAAAAAAGATGTCCGTGGGCCTCGATTCAGGTGATAATATAAAAAGAAATACGGAAGCAGAGAAGAAAATTCCTTCAGAACTAAGCTTGAAAGAGCAAAATCTCTCCAATTAAATGAATGTTACTAGGCAAACATGGTCAATAATGAAAACAGACCATCTGCAAACCAGCATCTAGCATTTTTTACTTTTTGCAAATTGAGTTTCCACTGCCTTATATCTGGTTGTCATGTCTTGGTCCTCTTATAAGAAGTGGAAAAGTGGCTTTCCACTAACAAAATTCACAGTTTAGCAGTTACTGCCTATTATCTTAAGACACTTTCTTGAGATGGCAGCATAGAAGCCAACATTACGAAATATGCATGTAATAAATTTGGATAAAAATGATGCAGCTGAATAAAAGTTAAAAGTATTGATTTCTGAATTCCAATCTAAAACCAAAATTACCATCAACTCAAATGGCAAGTCACTTGCCATTCTCTCAACAATTTAGTCGCTGGCATAGTTAAGCTGGTGTTAACTCCAACTTTTCATACATAAAAGTTAAAATGGTTTCCAAGAAAGAGCTAAAAATGCATACCATCACCTTCGAAAAGTTCTCAAACATTATAACTTACATTTCATCTGTTATGAAGAACAAGTCTATCACTCTGCCATCAGGGGTTGTCATCACTTTAACTCTTTGAATTGTAAATTCAAGCTCAGTGAGGACTTTAGTAACATCTACAGAAGAATTTTTTTTTTCCGAGGAAAAAATCAGTACTGTTGCATATAAAGAACAGAAGCATATCAAAAAATCAGACATAATGACACTTTCAAGTTACCATGAAGTAGTCCTTTCCGGTCAAGGCAACAATACTTCAACAGATACAAGGAAGACTGTGAAGAGTTCCTCAGCGGCTGGTTGAAGTCATACGACACCAGACATGATGGGCACACGGATAAAAGCCGATTCTTCAAGCTTTCCCACTCAACTTTACATGAAGTTGTATGTGGCACTACCCACAAGACTATGTAACACCATCTTCCATCGGTAGAGAAGTCTACATCGGGAAAAAAATTATTTCAATCACAAATATTAATTGGAAATAAATACTCCAATGAAATTAGATGTCTAAACTTTCAGGACGTGCTTGAGAGTACTTTCGGTACAAAGAATTTTTATAAGAAATTACTTAATGCAAAAGCATTCCTCAACGCTTAGCTATGAATTACACATCGAAATTGCGATCAAGTCTATTTCTACCAAAAGAGCATCAATTGCTTCCCTGTAAAACACTCCAAATGAATTTCTATCTTTGAAAACAAATAAGCTATTTAAGCCGATCAATATAACATGAACTAGAAAAGCAATTTTAATTTTGTGAAAGTGCTAACTAATAAAGAAATCCTTAAAAAAATAAATAAATAACTTTGAAAAGAATAACTTTCAGATTCTCCTCAAACGGATGTTCTGTATACTCGTGTATGTACTTTATTCCTACGTACCTCCTCGTACAATGCACAGACCAAACTCGAGAATTATACGGCAAAGATCGCAGCCGAGACCAGGCTTGTCGGGGCAATTGACGGTGATAACGCTGGCCTCGCTAGGGCTCTTGCTTAGCTGGATCAACACGACGTCGTCCCAGGGAATGCCCATATCTTCTTTGGCTAAAGAAACAGCGACCATAAACTATAAAGTATCGGCTTTTGAGTCGTTGATGAGGGTATTATCGGGCTTTACATTGTTTCGGCCACCGGAGATTTTCTGTAGGTGGCGGGGTGGCGGTTGTTGTAGTGTCGTACAGCACTGAGATCAGACGTTTTTTCTCCTCCTTTTGTAAGTGAGGGAGAGAGGGCAGCGTTTTGATGTTGTCGGTTAAGATGGGCCCACTAGCTTGTCAAGTCCACGTCAGAATTTGAGGTGGGGACACGTATTGACCCTTTGTATGAAGGATGTTATCGTAATTTAATTATTTTGGGCAGGTATCCGCTAGTATGGGGTTCATCAAAAGCTCAAATTTTTGCCCTTGAATATTACACCTACACCATATGAGATTTTCATTAATTCAATAAGCATGAACAAGATTACTATTGATCTTAAAATTGTTTTTAATTTTTTTATATCAAAAGTTTGCATGAATTAATATCAGTCAATTAAAAAGAAAAAAGAAGAAGAAAACACGTTTCTAAATTTATATATTTAAATGAATTTAGTTCTTGCTAAAATTTAAATAATAAAAAAAATCTTCTTTCATGTCTAATTTATTGCATGACTTTTTTAAAAATATAAATATTTTATCGATTAAAAAAAAGTAATAATTTCTCATTCAAATATTTACCAGAGCATACATATAAAATTCTCTATATGTAAATAACGAAACTTACTCTATTTGTAGAATAGTTGAAATTCGATATGTATAAAAGAACGAAATTTACACCTACATAAAAGAAAATGTCTACCTCTATTTAAGGACTCTAGTTCATACTTAAAAAAAAAAAAAAAAAAACTGATGTAGTTCCATCCCATGCTTTCGTAATTTTGTTAGGCACAAAGACAACGATACTCGTGCGGCACCAGAATTATGCATGTCGAAATGACTGAAAAATCCTTTGAGGAGTCAAACATAGGAACGGCAGCCGAAAAGCGTAGAAAATTTTAAACAAAATGAATATAATGACAACAAAACAACAATGAAATCACAACTCACGCTTTTGGCAGGAATTCAGAAACATCACGTAGCTAAGCGAGTTGAGTGACTGAGTGACGGCTACAATGATTGAAACCGATGTGGGTAACGCTGGGCTGCCACTCAGATTGACCTTACACTGAGACCACGAAACATGTTGCCCATTTCGACGATTCACTGGAAAACAAAACATGCACCCATTTTCAAAGTTTTATAACATTTGTTTGGCTAGTAATTGTTCTTTGCACGTATAAATTCTCAAATCCATAGATAATATTACATGTTAATCTTTTAATTTCCTTCATAAAAGACAGATGTTTAACATAAAATATTGAAATTCAAGTGATTTACACACAACTTTTTTATTTTTAAAAAATCGTGAAAATAAATTAAACTAAAAATACATTTTATGAAGTCTTAACAATATTCGAATAAGTCAATTTTTATCTTTTCCATATAGAACTAGTTTTTGAGTTCATTGTATTGTTGTTTGAATATATTTACTATAAAAATTATTTTGCAAATATTTTAAATTTTTATATTGTATATCTGGTCATAATTATTCTATTATTGTCTCCCTATCTATCGCGTCATGTAATTACCCACTTAAAAGATTATTAAATCAATTATCTTATTATTTAAAACAGAAGCTTATTGTTCAAATTGGAAGATACACACTATTCAAATACACAACTAATTACTGAATATGATTGCTAGAGTACTATTAAATACAAATTGATGAAGTATTTATTATGCAACGATGTTTCCCGTGTCTATAAAACGAATGCAACCTGACATATCAATTATATAATTGTGATACTGTTTGAACAATTAACTATATTATCCACCTTTTAGGATCGTATCGTGTGAATGCAACCCAATAGCCCACCGTGCTATTTGGTTGGTAAGCTTTAATTAAGGCCTTAATAAAACGTCTATTTCATTAATTATAAGTCAAATATTGCAGCAATAACTAAACCTACATCTTATTTCACTAATACAACCGTCTTAGTTAAACATTAAAGAGAAGAATTTAAGTTAAGAAAAAAAAAAAAGAAAGATCTTAATGCTCTTCTATATCTTGATTTTCAAGGACTCATTCACACGTGATATAATTTAAAATAAAAGACAGGCATGGATTATTGAAATTAAGAGAAAATTAATTGGCAAATTTTTTAAAAAAATTTTTCAACCTTTTATTTTAAATTATGTTATTTATTAATGGGTGTTTAAAAATTTAGGATAAAAAAAAGATTAGGAGCGGAACACATAGAGTCCTACGGATCCAGCTAGCCCAATGCCGCTCTGTGTCAAATGAGCCCGGCCCGCGCTAGAACTTGCGGCTGCTCTCGGCACGGAAGAATATAAAACGTTGACAATTTACAATGCAACATTCCGTTCTTCCTGTAAAGTTTGGTGTCGCTTCGAGAATCGACGTCACAAAAGTAACCGAAAAAATAAAAATCAATGAGGAAGTTCGATCCTTGGCCCGTCTTCTTCAGGAGAGAATGGAACCGGAACTGGCCATTCCTGGTGGGATTCGCCATCACCGGAACCATCATCACTAAATTTTCTCTCGCATTAACCGGTAAACGCTCCATCTTTTGTCTCTATTATACATCTCTTCCTACAAGTATGAAACAATTTGTTTTTCAAATTATTTGATTTAATCTGATTTTTCTTTTTGGCTCTGGAATTACTTGCAGAGGAGGACGCAAAGAATTCTCCATTCGTACAGAGACACAAGAAGTAAGCATCAGTGCCAGATTGTTATTCATTTTGGTGATTGTTAGTTTCTACTATCTGTAGAAAGTGATTAAGACTGAAATTAGTTTTATAGTAAATGGGTGCGGCCGTAAGCTTAAGAGTTTTTTTATTATTATTCCTCGCATCATCAGTTTTATTAGAAATCCCCAACAATCTTAAGGAAATTTCTGCCCCTCTAGGCAAACAGGTCTATATGCAAATATTCCCTCCAAGATTCAATGACCTTAGTTCTATAAAGGTGTACTCCTAAATATAGAAGAACCCTTGAATAGCACAAAACTCAATTAATATTCTCTAATAATTTTAGAAAGTGATGGGAGATCAAGCGTATGGGAAGGATATTTTTTCTTATTATTACTTATGGCTAAAATTTGGATACATGTAGTTTTTCATTTGAGACTTGTCTTCTTATAACACCATTTTATTTATATAAGTCCCATTATTACCTAATTCACCATACTAAGATATCTTAATGTGGTATCAACGATAAATATATTTAAAAGTACTTTGTATTTATTTAAACCATACAACAATTTTTTGATGACATTCGCGTTTGGAAGCATGAAATTTGACCATAGAATTGCAACTCAAAGTTGTTTTGTTTAAAGCAATTAGCGATTGATACTCTGATTCCACTCAATTTTGGCATTGAATCAGATAGAACATTGATTCTTCTGTATCCTTAGTTTCTTTCTGTTTTAGTGTAGGACTCATTTGCAATAGATTGCAATAAGTTCATGGTATATAAGGGAGAAGACTCATTTACTTTCGTTTGTAAAGTAATCATTCTTCTTTGTCAATGCAATCCATCTTGAGACATTACAGGAGATCTTCTTTTAGAGGTTGATTTTGGTAGACTTATTAGAAGTAAGAGATTTGATCTTAGAGATTCAGTAGGAATTGTATAATACGTTATCTGTGATCCATACCATATTTCCAATCACGGAAAGTAGGTTCCTTCTACAGGGTTGGTGGTTGAGTGGGGAATTTTGTTGTGCTGGTTACTTGTTTTGTTTTCAGTTTTTATTTATGTTCTGCGAATATGTAATATGTCTTTTTGGCACACTGCATCAGTTAGTCTTATGCCAATACATTTTGATGGACGATGATTTTCTCCATCCCCTCTCTTTTGCCCAATTTTTTGTATATCAGAGAGCATTTGTGCTTCTTGTAGGCTGATTGCCAGTCATTGCACCAAGTAGTTTTTTCCTTCTTTCAATAGAAGAAAGTAGTTAACTTACTGAACTCTTGTTGGCACATTCAAGAAAGTCTTAGGGGCTTACAGGGAATATAGTTGGCAACTAGTGAGTTTCTCATGGTTTATGAATTGAAAACAGTTGCTTCCCTAAACATCTAAAGGGAATCACCTCTTCCCATTTGAAGAAGCGTTATATGGAGCCAACATAAGTTACCTAATGATAAGGAGCCAACATAAGATGCTTGATGAAACTTCAAGATTGTGTTATTTTCAATGCGCATAATGTTATGTCATTGTCTCTTCTTGTGACTTTATACGGATGTTTCTGATTTTAACAGGTGAATTTGCATATGCTTGGTGGACATGCTGCTGAAGAATCTTTGCATTAGCGGTGGAAAGCCTTTTCTCGGTTTTACATTTGTATTTTTGTTCGCTATCTCGGGATACGGTATAGTTTTAAGTTGGTATGCGGAACCTGGACTGCTGCCTCTTATCTTTTTTGAACGAATGTATTAACTCATTATTCCAATCCAACGATGAATACCGTTTTGTCTGAATAATATCCTGGAGACTAATTACTTTATGTTATCTCTTATCTGCTATTATTTTGATCCCTTCCTTTCCATGTTAGCTTCAATGGCTTGTTCATTTACCCAAAAATGCAGGAAAGTTGGTATCTTGTATGTGAGAAGCTAGGGAACTTCTAGATACAAATTAGAAATTATTACATGTTCGATGTAGTTTCACATTCTAACAGCATCCAGTAGAATGAAATATCTAAAATATTATCATCGGTATCTTTTTGAAAATAAAGAAAAGAAATAATGTTATTCTTAGCAACTATTAATTGACAGTAATGTTAAATATTTAAATATTGTGATAAATAATTTTAATTTGACTGATAAAATTAATTAAATTTTATTAGTCACATTAATTATTTATTTAATTAATTGATTTTTTTTATTTGTTAGCTTATTAAAATCTAGTTTTACATTTTGTGGCTCTAAATCTAATCAGTCAGTCATCCAAGTTTTACTTAGACAGTAGGATGGCGTTCTTTCCTTGGGGATTTCTACTAATACGTGGATATCTCTACTTTTCAGGTGAAGGGCAGCCGTCGCATACTGTGTATTTAATATTGGGAAATTAACAAAAATGTCCACTGTCCACTGTATGAGTGGATATTTAATATTGTATGAGTAAATGTACTAATGTAATATTAAAAAGTAAAAAATGCTAACCAGTCGCTTCAACGACTTGTCGTTTACTACGAATTCCGACGACAATCGTTCACAACTGTGGAACATACGTGGTCGAACTGAATTGGGTTGTTCTGCCTTAAACCAGAACCCTTCGTCACTTTTCAAACTCGAACCAGCGATAGTGTTCTTGCCGACGAGGGAAAAAAACCAGCAAGTACTCCAAGAAAGTGAAAACGAGCAACACACCGAAGAGCCAAGACATTGACTTTAAAATTATTGACCAAAAAAGAAAACCGTTCAGGAAGAGGAAAATGGCAGCAAGAATAAACTACTCGATACAGAACATTCTCTGGTTATTGAACCCTATACATACCAGAGCCACTACAACCCATTTCAGAAATCGTCTCAAATTTCGCCAGAATATGTTTTCTCCATCGAGAGGAGCGGTCTTTTGCAATTATTCAACCGATAGTGATAAGACTGAAGCTGAATCTGCTGACCCTTTTGTCCTTACCACCCCACTTTATTACGTGAACGCCCCTCCTCACATGGGCAGTGCGTATACCACCATTGCTGCTGATGCCATTGCTCGGTTTCAGGTAAGCTCAATGCTAAACTTCTCTTTTCTCGTATTGGGTTTGTTGAAATTTTCTCTCCAGTGGTTTTCTGTGTCTTCTTAGAGGACAAAAAGAAAAACAAAATACTGTTACTTTTTCATCATGCAGTTTTGGAAGATGGGTTCTTTGATTTTCCTCATTTGGAATAGAGAAATGTAACTAATGTATAAATTAATTGTTGCCGATGAGAAATTAAGACTGAGCTCCGGACAGAAGCAATATTGGCGTGTGTTGATAAATTTTTTAATTCTAGTTAAAACTTCAAATTTGCAATTGGAACTAACACTACTAAGCAGTTTGCATTAACCAAAGTTGGAACTTCTTTGTTTCTACTTTTTCTATATGTCAAAGTGTGTATGGTGAGTTTTCCTAATTCAAGTATGGAATGGTGTTTAAGATCGCACTGTGATTTTGAAGGGTTAATTTTTATTGCTTAGCTTTAATGGCAGAGGCTTTTAGGAAAGAAAGTTATATTTATTACTGGCACGGATGAGCATGGAGAGAAGATAGCTGCAGCTGCTGCAGCTGGTGGTTCCAGTCCCAGTGAACACTGTGATGTTATATCAAAATCATACAAGAGACTTTGGAAAGATGTAATTTTGTTTTCTGCCATGCCATTTCTCTCTTTCAGGATAAAGTGTTATGACAGCCATACTTATTCTTGGTTTCTTGTCTTTTTACTTGCTGATTGTAGTTGGACATTGCATATGACAAGTTCATTCGGACAACTGAACCCAAACATGAAGCAATTGTGAAGGAATTTTATTCCACAGTCCTTGCCAACGGTGATATTTACAAGGCTGACTATGAGGGGCTTTACTGTGTTAACTGTGAGGAGTATAAGGTAGTACCTCTCCTTTCTATCTCACTTGTTTCAATTGTATTCTGGGTTGTTTGGTTGTGCTTGTTATTTGTAATTTTATATTTATTATGAGTGAAAAGTGATTTGCTGGTACTGATTCTGTTTATAAAAATTAGGTACAAAGATTACTAGAAATTGAGGATGATAATAGCTCTTGATTTGGCATTCGTTTCAGTTTCATTTAAGTCTTCAATATGCATGTATGTTCATTTAGTATTGTTTGTATTCTTCTTTCTTTTTGTTGATCGAGGTAAGTTATTTTTCTGTTTGTCATTTATGTGGATATCATCTTCTCTGTGTCTTCTGCAGGATGAGAAAGAGCTGCTGGAGAACCAATGCTGTCCTACACACCTAAGGCCATGTATTGCAAGGAAGGAGGATAATTACTTCTTTGCCTTGTCGAAGTATCAAAAACTATTGGAAGAAACATTGACACAAAATCCTGATTTTGTGCAGCCTTCCTTTCGGTTAAATGAGGTGAGACAGTATGTACTTCATTTCTTTGTCTTATTGTATTCAATCTTTATCATTCATTTTGGGCATAACATTATATATGATACAGATTTGTTTACAGTGTTTAGCTATAAACTTCCTTAGATGTTTGTTCCTTTGAAAAGCTCAACTCTACTTTAACTTTCCTTCAGGTACAAAGTTGGATCAAAAGTGGCTTAAGAGACTTTTCTATTTCTCGAGCATCTGTTGATTGGGGCATCCCTGTTCCTAATGACAATAAACAAACTATATATGTTTGGTTTGATGCTTTACTGGGGTATATTTCTTTCCTCCAATCATTCTGGATTATACTGCTTAATTCATACTTAATATGCTTAGGGTCTACTCAATTTTTCTCTTTTCTCGCTGGAAAAAGAAACTAAAGAAAGAAACAAAATTTTTTTATTAGACATTTAAACAACTATTTGTTTAAAAGGTTGATTAAAACTACTGCTTCATTTGGTACAAGACATGTCTTTATTCTTGTATCTTTATGTCTAAGCTACATATCTTCTGTTAAACAGTTATATATCAGCTCTATCAGAGGACAGGGATTCACCTAATTTGCAAACTGCCATTTCTTCAGGTTGGCCTGCATCACTGCACTTGATTGGCAAGGTATAGAGTTTTCAATGCTTGGAAAATCGACTTTTTTTATCATGTATATGAAAGTTATATTATGATTTCCTGATATTTCTGCAGGATATTTTACGTTTTCATGCGGTTTACTGGCCAGCCATGCTAATGTCTGCTGGACTTCACCTTCCTAAGAAGGTGTTTGGCCATGGATTTTTGACGAAGGTATGGAAATTAATTGAGTATATTGTATTATGGTTTCCAATTATTGTGGACACACTTTATCCACTTCTTGGAGGTCTTTTGGTCTTAGAATCTTAGATCAAAAGTCTTTATACTTAATCCTATGTTGTCATAGTGAAAAGATAAAGAAATTGGAGCATGGTTCCTTTTTCATGTGTAATGTGTTTTATTTTCGGCTTTATGCTGGCTTCTTATTTACTACTATAATTTGTTATTTTCATGTTCCATTCACTGTGCATGAGATTTAGTTAACATTTGCTTCTGTCTAAAATATTTGAAGATGCCGTAGGAATTTTCTGGTTGTGTTTCAGAAAATCAGAACGGTAAATAAAAATAGAACTTAGAAGTGTCGCATTGTGGGAGTTTACTGTTTTATTGTAGGGATGGGTACAAAAAATTGAGGTTGAGGGAGTTGGTCATGATTGAATTTTTGTTATTAGATAGTGGAAGCTTACAAATTTCAAAGCTTTATTTGGTAGGGATCTGAATTGGATAAAATTTTGAAACTTTGTCAGGCATTTACGTGTTAAACTGAAGTTAAATGATTCAGTTTGTAGGTCATTTGTTCTTCTCATTTACCTGATTCTATTTCATGCAGCAATGCTTTTTATTTTGAAAATTATAGGATGGCATGAAGATGGGGAAGTCTCTAGGAAATACGCTTGAACCAAATGAATTGGTCCATAATTTTGGCTCTGATGCAGTCAGGTACTTCTTCCTCAAGGAGGTGGAATTTGGTAACGATGGCGACTACTCAGAAGACCGTCTTATCAATACTGTCAATGCTCATCTTGCCAATACTATAGGTATATGTAATCCATTACAATTAGACTTTTTCTCTTTTCGTTGATTGTTAAGGTAACTTCCTATTTACTTTCTGGATAAAGAATCCAAGATGGATAACCACAACGTTACTTAATGCAGGCAATCTTCTTAACCGTACTCTTGGGCTGCTTAGAAAAAACTGCCAATCAACTTTGGTAGTTGATTCAGCTACTGCTGCTGAAGGAACCATATTCAAGGACAACGTGGAAAAGCTGGTAAATTTGCTTGAAGTTCATAACTTCATGTGTAATCCATTTTTGTTATTAATACTTACATCTTAAAAGTTCCTTTTCTCTTATCAGAACAAGTAAATGATATTATAATGAAATGGAGTTACTTGATGGTAGGAGATATTTTAATTTGTAGCCAGAGAACGCTTTTGGGAATGTTTCATGCATTCCACTCACTGCTTCAGCTGAACTTATCTTGTTTTCTATGTTTACAGGTTCAGACTGCTCGGGTTCATTATGAAAACTTATCCCTATCATCAGCTTGTGAAGCTGTGCTGGAGATTGGTAATGCCGGGAATTCTTACATGGATGAGCGTGCACCATGGTCTCTTTTCAAGCAAGGGGGTGCTGCTACTGAGGCTGCAGCAAAGGTTTCTAATTTGAGTTTTGTTCTTTGACAATATATTATCTCTTACATGACACTGGAAGTATCTTTCTTTACGCTTGTCTTAGAATTATGTATTCAATTGCGGCAATGAACAAACCTGCCGTAGCCCATGAATTATAATAGAGTTGTCTATCATTCATTTAAAAAATCTTCATCCCCAGAGCCGTGTTCACTTTGCATATCCTATTACTGATCATCAATACTGAGCTTACTTCTTTTTGGTTTTGTGGCAGGATCTTGTTATAATTTTGGAAGCAATGAGGATAATAGCAGTCGCATTATCCCCCATCACACCAAACTTATGTTGGAGAATATACGAGCAACTTGGCTACTCAAAGGAACAGTTCAGCACTGCAACCTGGGTCAATCTCTCTCCCTCTCCCTCTGTGTCTGTGAATAAAGGTATCTAAAACGAAAATTTGCAACCATTTTTCCTTAACTTGATCGGATGATTTTGTGATGCAGATTGATACCAAGTGGGGTGGGCTGAAAGGTGGGCAGGTCATGGCTCAACCTAAACCAGTCTTTGCAAGAATTGAACAGAAAGCAGAAGTGGAAGATGGAGGTGAACCAGCAGCTAAACAGGTAGTCAAAAAGAAAGAGAAGAAACCTAAAGCTCAAGCAGTGGCAGAAGCTTAGAAATGCATACAATTTAATTACATTTTTATTAGCCTTAATATAATTTTCTGTACATCACAGTCACAATTTATGAACAATGAATTTCCCTATTTGATATTTCCTTCAGCAGTTTCCTTTGATTTTGGTTTTATGATGGGATTAATGATTTAGTTAATAAAAAGATAAATGGAGTTATAAGGTGAAAAGTTGGTCAGAACATGATAAATGCTTCTTTCTTTTATATCAAACAAAATAACATTCAGAATCCATATATGAATAATTTGAAATATAAACCTAATGATGCGTTATTATACATTATAGAATCTTGCATAATAAAATCTCACAAATTCAAATTTCAAATTCGCTGGACCACATACTATAATGGTGAAATTCAGTTCTTTCTTGGGACGGCAAGCCTGAGCCGGAAATCTTCCTCCATGAGGGGAAGGCCATCACGAAGTTTGATCTTTGGTTCCCATCCAAGTAACTCCTTAGCTTTTGTGATATCAGGTTTCCTTTGACGAGGATCATCTGGGGTATTTTCCACCATTGTGATCTCCACATTAGGATTGATTAGCTGCAGATTACATGATGGAAGTATTTCAGTTGCCGTAATTACATTTACAGGAAATGAATGCAGCAGAAGAAAAAAAAATTTAAACTATAGTTACAGTAAAAAGAGAAGCTGTAGATACTAGATAGAAAACTGACCTCTTTAACATTCTCTGCAAGTTCAAGCATTGTAAATTCACCTGGATTGCCAATGTTGATTGGCCCAGTGTTTTCTCCTTCCATTAGTCGAATGAGTCCGTCAACCTTCAAGATTTGAGACGAAATTTTGAGCAGTCATACAACTTTTAAAGAGAATTAATCAATGTGAAAAAGAGTCTTGCATACCATGTCTGAGACATAACAGAAACTCCGGGTTTGTGTTCCAGGTGCTTGAACAGTCAAGGGCTCACCACTGGACAGATGAACAACATGAAACACAATTACTACAGAGCTAAAAATTCCTCAAAAAGAATAAATGCAAACTGATATATACAACTGGTGAGGTTTTAACAAAAATTACCGGATAGCTTGAGCTATAAAATTGCTGACTACACGACCATCATCAATATTCATTCGGGGTCCATAGGTGTTGAAAATCCTAGCAATCCTGATTTCTGTTACAGCAATATTATTTTGAGGCAATTGAAGAATTTAGCAACAGATAGACATAGCAATAGCACAACACAAAAAGTTCTCATGGACATTATGGGAGGAAGGAGCTTTACCTATCCCATGTTGACGATGGTAGTCAAACATCAGAGTTTCAGCAACTCTTTTTCCCTCGTCGTAGCAACTCCTGACTCCTGGAATATAAAGACAGAAACTGATTGAAAAATTACACAAGATACAAGTCGGTTTAACCAATATGTTGCACATATTGCCACCTAGAACTGTAAAACTAATAGAGCAACAAAAGACAAATATCACCAGAAGTTTAGAAATCTTCTACTTAAACCTAGTATTCCATAAAATTTTACATATCATTGCAAATAAGTCATCCCCCAATTTCACCAATTAATATCATTATGCTATATGCCATCAGAGCATACCAATCGGGTTCACATTGCCCCAATAGCTTTCTTCCTGGGGATGCACAAGAGGATCTCCATATACCTCAGAAGTTGATGTAAGCAAAATCCTATTGCCAATTACCATATACGAGTAAGACAAGATAATATTATATTTAACTACATCAAAGAGATTGAGTAAAAGTGTCAAACCTTGCTCCAACACGCTTGGCAAGTCCCAACATGTTCAATGTACCAATGACATTTGTCTTTATTGTCTGTCAAATTTCATATATGTCTAAGTCAAACACAAGTCAACGCTAAATATTGTACAAAGTTATAGAATCTAGACAAGCATAGAGCATGAAGAAAAAGGTAAGAGCGGGTAGAAACTATTTATAAAAGCTATCTGTATATGAATCTTTGATGGAATAAAGATTCACACACCTTCACAGGGTTGTATTTGTAGAAGATTGGAGAAGCAGGACAAGCAAGATGATATATTTGATCAACCTCAATCAACAATGGCTCAGTGACATCTGTGTGAAAATGATACATTCAGCATCTACGGTGAGTAGGTTAACAATGGATGATCTTAGAAATCTCAAGAGCCATATCACAAGGGGCAAAGTTATCAGGGAAGCATTCAACATCTCAGCTCCATAATATTTAACATATTACGAACCAAAGAGGACATACCATGACGAATAAGCTCAAATCTTGGGTGACCAATCCATTTCTTTAAGTTGTCCTTTGAGCCAGTGAAGTAATTGTCAACAACAATCACCTGAATAAAATGAACAGAGAAAAGTATTAAAAAGTGTTTGAAGCAAAAATATCCAGTATGATAGAAAGGAACATCTTGGCAATGCCTCCTTGCATTTCTCCATTACTTTACAACAAAGGAAGTAGAAAACATATGAAAAAATGTGCTTACCTCGTTCTTTTCATTTTCCATCAACTTGTCCACAAGGTGAGAGCCAATAAACCCAGCTCCTCCAGTAACCAGAATCCTCATGTTGGACTGCCAAACAAATAGGAGAACATATTAAAAATCATAATACAACAGAAAACATCATGAATATAACAAACAAAACATCATGAATATGAACTTCCTCTCAAGCACAAAACTATCGAAGGTAAGGGACCTATAATTTGGAGCAATTCCGTTAAGGATGCAAAGATCTCAAATACAAAAATTTAAACATAAATGACAAGGGCAGTGCCCTGTTACAGATCCCAAACTAGAATACAAGAAGTAAGAACTAAATATGATACCGTTGATTAACGTGAAAGAACGAATCTTATAGCGCATGCAAATTTTCTTTCTTCTATTACAAAGACAAGCATCAGTCATATAATATCATGTTTACACTCTTGAATTGGATCAGTTTTAAATAATCAACAATGGAGCTTCTCAAGTTTAAACTGCAATGCCGCCATGTGGAAGAGCAGTTCGAAATGACAAATTATTAGATCAATTCACATGTTTTGTACTACATTGGGAGTCAAACATATAAAACGGTTGCATACACTCATGCAAGAAGGCAGAAAAAGGAAAACTTTATAAGTATGAACAAATCGCCATTATCAGATTAACCAGGTAAATCAATACAAATGCAGCTCCCTTAAATAGCTATAAAGTTACCTGGAAAAATTTGGAGAATCTCAAAGGAGATGGAGTAGGAGGTGGTTTTGCAGATGAGTTGTGATTTCCATTTGAAACTTCCTGAGCCATTCCTCAAATACTTCTTAAATCACTAAAGCAAACAAAAAAAAAACTGAGATCACTGAAAACCCACATAGAAAACACGCTTTATACTTGAACTCAAATGCACAAACAGATCAATAATAAATGAAATCACCTGAAAGTTTATCAAGGATTCTCAAAAACCCAGATTTTGTTATAACGTATAGGACTGAAAGACTGGAGCTTTATATACAAAATTGAACACCAAACTGTACCAAACTTGAATTGCATAATGAATGAAATCTTCAAAAACAAGGAAAGTTAAAAGTAATCAAAGTTTCACAGCAACTGAAGTAGACCCCACAACCAAACTTTTCAGATCTAAATCTAACAGCCACACTCAATTTGATTAAATAAACAAAAAAAATTAGACTATCAAAACAACTATTTTACTCAAAATTACCTGGAGTAAATGAAAATTTTAACAGGGATTTTCCTATAGTTGAGACAAAATTTTTTGAAGGCTGGAAAGTGTGATGACAGAGGAGAGACACAAGACATATATATAGTAAGACTGTCGTCGATGCTGGAAAGTACTTTGAGTTGCAATGTTACCGAAACGAAAATCGCGCAGGGTAGGCAATGATTACTGATTTACTTCCATCGACGATCATGGTAAGACACGTCATTGCTAACAATTTGTTTTACATGCAACGATTACGTGCCAGGTTTATCTATGACGGGTTTTGTTATGGTATATTCACGTCTAATACGAAAGAATGTTCTTTCAGTTGGCGTAGCCTGTGAGATGCCGCCACTTCAGCGAACGGAAAATAAGAGTTTTATTTTATTTAAATTACCTTGACAATTCTTTTTACATTTCAGTTTACAATATCAAAGTTTATTCTAACAAATTAGAGTTTAATGAGTCTGTAAATGATGCGCAATACTTTCCAAAACCAATTTGATTGAGGGCCCTATAAGTTATAACTGTCTAATGGCAATATTAACTATATAGTTCATTAGTTAAATTCTATAAAAGGAAAATTATTTGATTGGTTAAGTCGAGTATTACCCATGATCGCTGGAGCATCTGATTACTTCAGTTATTGAAGAGAAAACAAAATTGTACCGACGGTAAATTATCTGCCACGTAAGTTACAGCTAACAGTGAAGTGATTAAGAAGACCAAAAAAAGATATGACTAATGAATGGGACAAGGACTCTACGCATCAGCCTCATCCGCTGCGTCAGATCCAACCCATAACTTTGACTTAGTTTCATGGGTCTCGTCAAACTTGGACGGCCTACTAAAAAAACGAATTGTTCAATTTATTGGGCCTAATTTTGGGCCATACTTAAGATGGTCCGTATTGAAACGCTGCCGTTCTTTGTGCATAACTACTGCAAAAGAACAAACCTGCTGACTTGCAGTCGTTTTGTTTTCAGTCGTAGATCTAGTCAAATTCTCAGTCTGCTCTGGCATTTTGGCATTCGACCAAAACCTAAAGGTACGCTTCCCTCTCGCTCTTTCTCGCTATCTTCTTGCATTCTTTCTTTCTGTTGTTGCGATGAAAATGAAGATCTGTGCTCACTATCTTTAATAAAGCGTTTCATTGTTCATATTTCATGATCATGATGGAGAGGTTTATAAAAAAATTTTTTGTTTGCTTCTTCCTTTCTATTGTTGGGATTTCGATTTGGTTTTATTGACATTGACGTAGGGGTTAGGGTTTTGTCTGAGTTTTGGTGGCTGTGATTTTTCTAGGACACCCCAGTATTTTCAATGAATACCCAAAGTAGAACAATAGCGATCGCATAGCGGAGTGGATATCGCGTTAGACTCCGGATCTAAAGGTCGTGGGTTCGAATCCCACTGCGATCGCAAAATTTGGAGTTCGTTGATTTTTTCAGTTATCAGTTTGATTGCCTCATAAGAATTTGAAGTTTGTATACAAAATGCTTGTATTATAAGACAGGTATTAATGCTGTTTATTGATGGTATAGTTTATAACGTTTTGAGGGTGATAAATCTTGAGTAAGGGAATGCGTCTAGCATCTAGAATTTGTTGTGTCCTTTGTACGTGGAGACATACCATTGGTTATGGGTGGGGTTTTTGTTTTAGATTAATTAAGTCGTTGAAAGTTATAATTTTAGTATGTTCAACTGATTTCAGCTATATGTGAACTATGAAGGAAATAAGTTTTAAGATTTTCGGTATGGCTTTCGACACTAATAGAACAGCCCTTTGTTTTTTTCCTATGTGGTAGATTTGTGCTGAAACAAATACAATTAAGCTTGTGATTTCCTAGTGGTTTTCAATTTGAAAGTCCTGCAAAATATTTTGTGACTTACATTTAACTGTGTAACATTTTACCTGGAGCATACCTGTAAAATAACTTTGATTGTGGAACTTTTGTGGGTGAGAAAATTCACTTAGTGCTGTTATTACTCGGTTGATATTACTTTTCATGCTTGTGTGCTAATAGATTTGAACTTATTTTATGCTTCTGCAGATGATTGATGATCAAGAGTTGGGATTTTTTGCCAATATGCTCGGCATTTTTGTATTTGTTCTGCTTATCGGTTATCATTATGTGATGGCCGAAGCAAAGTATGAAGGCAACTGAAAATTTGCCACTTGCATGCCTTTTTGAAGTTGTAGCATGTAGACTTTAGATTAGAGCCTAAAATGATTATTAATGCAACGCTAGATGCATTAGCTTAACTATGGCGAAAGTTTTAAGTTATATTGAATGCCTAATCATCTTGCTATGATTATTATCGTCTGAAAGTTGAACTGAGTAGTGTGCATGCAATCACCAGTCACCTCACAATCCCGGGTAAAATTATGATATGATTTTCTGAGCTGCAATGATAACTCATGTTTTTATGCAATCATATGTTCACTTAAAATTTCTTATATGAATAAATAGAGTGATTGCTTTCATTATTAAGAACATCATACTAAAAATATATGCTGATGACAGTCACATCCATTACCAATTTGTGTCGATTACTAGTTTAGCATCATCACTAGTGACTTTATGTTTTGGTCATGTTGATTTGGATAGTGACGATATCTTCTCAACTTTGACACCACTTGTTGCCTCCAATGTACATGTCCATTCTTGCTTATCCATACAGCATTTTCTTTCATGTAGCATCTTGATAAGAATCAATTTTTGGATGAATACACGAACAATTTCCAATTAAGGGTAGGATGTTTACTTATGTAAAATGATCAGTTGTCAATAATAATCATAATAATAATTTATTGATTTTGTAAAGAATGATTTGAAATTCAAATTATAAATAAATTAACCTGTATGCAAGTAAAATTGAATATTCAGTCAGCAATTAGACAAAAGAATGCACAACTCTTGATGTATACAGACCAGCACAACTACATAAAGCATGGCAAGACAAAAACTCAAAAACACATCAATCCGAATCAATGGAGTAGTACGGTACACAGTAAAAAAGCCAATACCTTCGTGCATCCCAAACATTTCCCCATTCCCCCTTTCTCCTTCCTCTATTCTCTATTAAGTCTAAAGTCTACAAATGAAAACGGGAGCCGTTGATTATAAAACAGGCCACTCGAAACCCCGACAACAGAGACGAAATCCCGATAAATAAAAACCCGGCAAATCCCAAAGCCACCGATATATCGGACTGCACACAGAAAGCATTTGTGGCCGAGCACGCGTCCGTCCCTCTCAATGTCCTCGCCAACTCTGTCCCCGCCGAGTCCGCCGACAGCAGCAGGTATGCGAAAACCTGCAGTATGGGAAACACCCAACCGTAAAGAGCAGCATTTTGGTTCAAAATTTTAGGGGCATACTTTAGAACTTAAGGAAAAACAATTAAAAATGAAATTGCTCAATTTTTAAACCTGGTCGTGTCCGAAATCGAACCAGACTTGTAAGATTTCGGGGAAGAAAGTGGTTCCTTTGGAGATTTCCCAAACTGAGACGCCCATTTCGAAGAGAGAGTATATTGCCACTATAGCATTTGCAGCAAAAACAAATCTGCAGTAATTTGATTCTCAGCTTCAATTTTTTTAAATTTTGTTTTCCGATTTCATCGATATAAATGTCTCCAAACAAATGGGCGATGCCCAGCTTACGAGAACAGAGACCGTAAGAAAAAAATTGGACTTTCTGTATTTTTTCGACAACCAAACAAAGCAAAACCCAAAAAAAGATAAGAGGCAGGGGTTCAGCTAGACGTACCTGAAAGCATCATAATCATACCAATGAGGCGAATTGGACCCACGAGAATTAGTGACCATGAAAACAGAAGCAGCAAAAGAGAAACAGAAAGCACCGAGTCGGAATACTAAAATAAGTGAGTTGAATCGCCTGAGCTTCTGTACGGACAAAGTAGACTGAAAGTGAGGAATTCGAGGGAGCGGGGACGGAGTGTCGCCGTTACGCAGAGACTGCGGCGAGCGCATGATGATGGTGATGATGAAGATTGACGGTGATTACTGATGAACGGTCGTGATTTAGAGTTGAGTTTGTATATAAAGTGGGGAGAAGTCATTAAGTATTTGATGGGCAATGGTTTTGAAAGGAGAGGTGAAAGTCACGGGATTAGAGGAGGAGGAAGAGTGACAGAGAGTCATGGGATAGGAGAGTAAATGAGAGGGAAAGTGAGAGAGAAGAGAAGAGAAAGGAAAACAAAAGAAAAAAAGAAAAGAAAAGAAAAGAAAGTGAAGAAAGGAAGAGTGAGGGAGGAAATGAGAGGGAAAGTGTGAAAAGGAAGAAGGAAAAAAGCAGACGGACGATGGAAAAATATTCGGACACACTTTGGTACAATGCTGAGGAAAATGGGGGTTTTAAAAAAATTTTAAATGGGGTTTGTTTAGAAAAAAAAAAATTGTTTTATAACACGTCTTAAAGAGGGATTATATTAGATTTAAATTTAATTCAAGACTGTCTTCTGGAAGGGGAGGAAAAATTAGAGGTAAAAAGTATGAAAGGAATTAAGACAAGAGAATATGCCCTATGTAATCTTTTTCATTTTTTTCAATAAACCTTTTTTTTATTTAAAAAATATGATATTACTTTACATTATTATTGATCGGATTAAATTTATGAACAAATAATTTTGTTTATATATATATATATATATATATACGTTATAATAATTGGTTGGCATATATATATATTTTTTCCTAAGAGAAAACAATTGGTTCACATGTTTGAAAAAATCTAGTTTACATTCGTTTAATATTTTAAAAATTAATAAAAGAATTAGTAAATGCAACAAATGAATGCATAAATAAGATAAGATAGTAATATCATTGAATAATTCAAAATATATTGATTTTCTGTAGTTTCTTTACCAAAAGAATATTATTTGAAAAGGGGTTTTAAATGATATTTTTAGTTTTGCAAATTGAAATTAAAAAAATGTTTCGGATATTTATTTATTTATTTAATATCAGATAGTAATAAAACCAGTATTAAATTCAAAGGTAACCAAATATGTTTTTAGGTATTGGAATTATACATATTTATTATAATAATTTTCTTATTTCTAATATGAGGAGTCAATTAACGCAAAAAATAAATAAATAAATAAGAGTGGTGCTTTGGCTTTGATTAAATTGGTAGACCCTTTTTCTTCTTTCCCTAACATATATATTTTCATTTTTTGTTGCATAGGCCGACTTAATTGGTACTATAATTTAATTCTTTGAATTGTCAATTCAGCCTTCCAATTTATTTGTTTTGCTTGCATTGCATGTGAGTTGATGTTCAAAGTCTAACAACAAACAGGCTATACATATGCTTTTCACTTAGATTCTTCACGAGTTATCTACTTCTCTTCTTCAAACTTATAGAATTTTGTTCTTAACATATTCATTACGTGTTTGATAGTTATTTTTCTTCATTATTACATCAATTATGAGCCTTAATAGGTTGCCAAATTCTTAAATATAGTTGGAATATAATGATGGATGATGTCGGGCAAGACTAGTTTTGCTAGCAATAGCATACAAATTAGCATTCTACTTGTAATACGAGTCTCTCAACTCTCAAGGGACCACTTTTAACACGAAAGTAAGATAGAGATGATTCAAATGTTTCATACATCTTTGTCATTTACGGCAACGTCTTTGTCATTGATATGTAATAAACTATCAACCCAACCCAACCCTACAATTAATTGAAATCAAATGACAATTACTTGATTCTCTCGCGATAAATCGCAATAAATTATTCAATTTGTGCTGCTACGAAACTCTCTTATCCTGGAACACATGATTAGCGATGCCAATAACGTGGGCTGGACGTGGGGAGGTCTTCCCATTCCCATTACTCGCCTCGTTTTAATTTTAATCATTATTTTTTATCTCATTCCCTACTAATGTTTAATGGGACAGAAATAAAAAATTAATTTTTTATGCTCATTTATTTTTCCTATTAACATGTTATTTACACGTAATAATTATTAACTTTACTAATTGATAAGATAAAAAATTTATGAATTATAAATTTTTTTTAATTAAATATAATTTATACATACGTATTTTTTTATTTAAAAAACAATATGTTATAATATATATTAAAAAAATAGAGCAGGAATTAACATTTTGTAAATTAATCTCTCTTAATTTTTATCATAATTTTTATTATATCATCTTAATTTTACCTCGTCTAAGACCGATGAAGACCCTTTTAACAGGTGTGAGATTTTTTAACCAACCCTGTATGATATGCTCGCTTTCAAATATTTTGCACATCAATCATTTTTATTTTTTAGACAAACATTTCACTAATACCCACATTTCCTTTAGAACCGCGCCGATTAAACAAGTCGCATCCAATTCCAGATGTTACAATCGCACCATAAAATTTCACAAAAGTTGAAATTTTTGTGCCAAATTACTAAGGTTTATGTATAAATTGCACAACATATTCTCACGGGAGAATCACAAATTAGCAGAATGAATGACATTGCTCTTAATAAATGTAAATTGATTGTTGAGTAATAAAAGATTGCCGACTATGAGATGTATGTATGATATTAACGCAAAGAAAAAGTAAAGATTGATGATGTTCGTCATCCGTATGTGGTACTAATATCAACACAAAGAAGAGCCAACGAATCAATCTTGAAAAATAGAGATCGATCTCGCAAAATCTGCTCAAGTCAAACAGCCCAATTGTGGGGTATGACAGAAACAAAAGATTTGCAAAAAATCAACATTAATCAAGCTAACACAAGTTTTAAGAACAAACAGAGATCTAAACCAATAAGAAAATATATCTAAACATTATAATTGTTACTTGAAAGGAGGAACCAAAAAAAAAAAAGAAAAGGCAAGACAGTAAAAGTTATAGAGGATTGAAACACAAAAAGAACTTGATTGGGGTTCTATACGCTGCAACTTATTGTCTGCTGACTACCAGTCGTTTCTGAAAGAAGAAAGCATGACTGTTCTCAGACACAGGTGCATTGCAGCAAGCAATGGTGGCGATGAAATCAACTCACAACAATTCTTGTGATTTTCTCACACAGCGACTAACTTTCTTCTTAAAATCGTCCCTTCTCTCTCTCCATTCTTTCTGCAATTATAGAAGTGACAGAATGCCGCGACAATCAGCAATGGGGTACACCCAATAAGAGACCAATTATGAGTTAATGAACGCAAAAATATCATCATAAAAGTAGAAATAAAATATTTACCGCAGCATCAACATTTGCAGGAGATTCATCATTAGGGCTGGAAAGCATTGAGATAATACTCAAAACAATGCTCTCAACCTGCATATAAGACTCATCAGTAAGTAGCATAGATCTAAATTCAATCACTAAGTCGGATGAGAAACAAGAAAAATGACAAAACCATGAGGGGTAGAACACAACTTTTCAGGTAGAAATAATTGACATAACCACCAAAATCGCAGCAAAGTAAATTGCGATGAATAGCTAATATATTATAATTATAGTCAACTCAAAACTTCAAAACTTGTGCATGTAAAAAGGAGAGAGACAAATGGACACAGCCAGAGAGCATAGTAACATTATCCTTCAAGTTGAGCATGATGCTACTTTAAAAGTCACAGCAGACAGTTGGTTACTAACAAAGAAAGCAAAATATGAACTATTAAAATTAGCTTAGCTCATTTTGGAATTCTTTTAAAGTTTATCCAGGGCAGCTTTCTCCTTGTTCTCAAAATTCCTTTCTTGCAAGCAAAGAAAAGAGAGTAAAACTGATGCATTTCTCCAGCCACTCTTTCTTCCGATCAATGGTTTTTGCTGGTTCCTCACTATATTAAAATTTTTGGCCCGTCCTTTGAGCCTTCTTTTCTTATTTCTGCTGTTTCTGCTGTCTGTTTATACAAAACCTTGCATCTATGAATGATGCTGATGGACCCTGATGGTGTTAAGTTACTACTGTTACAGAGGTAAAATCCACTGCCAGCAAATAAAAAGATTTTAAGCTAAACTCAATTATTCTGATGGCCTGATAACAACGTTCTTTACTACATTTTCTTAGTTTCCCAGGCATTAAAGAACTGACTAATTTGTTCTCTACAATGTTACAATCCAACCCCACACAACTCGGTAACCTCTTCTAAACTAGAGTTGAGCTTGGGTTTAGAAACAACACCTCAATCCTGGGCCTGGGTTGAGCCCGTCAGAGCCGCAGTGATCTCAAGTTTCTGTTACAGTTGGTCACCACCATGATTCACTGCCAATCAGAACTGCCATCAGATGGCAAGCCACATAGTGGACTAATAATAAGCATGAATGCAAAGGTTACCATATGCAAACTCTCCACCATTCATCCCTTATCCATAAATCATGTGTAATTCACTACTCCAACAGAAAAACTGCTTGAAACACTATCAGCCTTTTAAAGGTTAGATATTGTATACTTAAAACAGCAAAAAGAAGCTACAATACTTTATATGAGTGAAGGAGAGCGAAAATTTCACATGCCAGTGAAACATCACTAATGAATCACCTCGCCAGTTATTGCGCATGCCTCAATGTTCACATAAATCAAGGCCAATAATAAAAGACAATCACCAACCATATAAATGTCTACAATCAAAGCCTATAATAGAAGATAATCACCAACCATTTAATTGTTTACAAATAGAGAAGACAATCAAAAACTAAATAAACAGCTACAAATAGAATCAAATGAATATTAGCTTAGGAAAATAAGTAATATACTGATAATGACAAGCATAAAACATAAATGATGAAGCAAAGGAAAAAATGTTGAAGCAATACCGTATGGACTGGTGTCCAGCGTTCATTTGCAAGCTCGTAGCCATTTGGATCATCACCAGGGGGATGAAGAATTGATATGCAAACCCTTCCATCAGGGTAAACTGTAATTCAGATGGCCCCTTATTAGCAATTTGCACAACTCAAAACAAAATCAAACATAATTCAAACTTTTGATGGTAGAACAAAAATACGCACCATTAGGATGCCAAAGCTCAGATGTAAACCGCACAGTTGGCGGGCTCACAGGATAATTGTCAGGAAAAGACATTACGGCATTAAAGAATCCTCCCTCACTGCAACAAAATAATAGTTGTTTAATAACATAGCTCTTATTTCATTATCTAGAAGAAGACTGCATCCAATATCATGTCCTCAATAAAAGAGAAAACAGGAGTTATTACCGTGATTGAGCAATGTTATATACCACGCCATGCATACACACATGGTATGTATCTATAGCGTTATGCCAATATATTAAAAAAAAAAAAAAAGAGGCTAGTTAATTGAATCTCTTGTGGAGTATCCTAATGCTTTTAACTATTTTTATCCCTGAATATCACAATTATATTTTGCATCTAAAGGATACCAAGCAATTATTTCAAAACCCATTTTCGTAAGTAAACAGGATGTTTAGACAGATTACAGGATCCAAAAATTCCACATTGAATTGTTGCCAAAACAAAACCTATAAACAGAAAGCAACACATAAAACCAATATCCAGCTCTCCACCAAAAACAATGAAGGATATCATTCAATAAATCAATTTAGAAATATCAAAGCAGAAAACACAACATCAAGAACAATAAATTTATCAAAGAAAAATCAAACCCCATCATCAAAACATCAGGTAAACATAGCTTAACCAAATAACCAATACAAAATTAACCCACACATTAAAATCAAATTAAAAAAAATCTAGCAAAATACGAAAGAACTCAAAAAATACCCAAAACGTAATATCATCAAATACCATAGCCCGGAAACTGACTCCAGAAATAAAATAAATCAATAAATAAAAAAGACCACTCACTACAAGGTATCAGGGGGACCCATAATTGACACGCTCCATTCAAAGACATTGTTCTCGTCAACTAACCCAGCCGAAAATCCGTCAACTGGATTCTTACAAAGATCTGCAAAAAAAGAGGGGAAAAAAAAAAACAAAAGCAGGTAATTCAATCAACAAATCGTCGGTTTTCCAACGTATAAATCAAAACCTTTCGCAAGTTTCAACAAACAAACGATAAATAATTAATTTGGGTGTTTGACCTTTGAGCTGCTTCTGAAGGAGGAGACTAGCCTGAGACTTGGCCATTGAATATCAGAGAGAAGTCTAGAAGCCGCGAGAGAAGGGAGGGAATTTGCGAAGCGACGAGGAAGTGGTTTTGGTTTTGCTTTGGTTGGCTTTATATAGATGATGGTAATTTAAGAATTTAACTAAGAGTTTAAAGTTTTAATTAATAAATTAGGATTTAATTTTAAAGGAAATTCTAGTTTGTGTTTGACAAGTTGGATTTTATCATAAAACAATATTTGACACGTATTATTTTCTTTGCTTTACCAAATATATAACTATTTTTATTTTCTTCTTTAAACATAAATATAAAAGAAAGAAAAAAATAAATTATAAAGTATTCTTTCTTCTGTCAAATTTAAAATTAATTAGTTAAAAACAGTTTTCTTTAATTGCTTTATAATGCTTGATCGAGAATATATAGATATTCTGAGATATTTTATTATAAAAGTTTATGTTAAAGTTTATAGGTGTAATGTAAACCGAAAATATTATCATTTTTCATATATTCATAATCTAGACAAAAAGAAAAGAAAAGAAAAGAAAAGAAAAGAAAAGAAAATGGTTTCTTTTCTTTATCATTTGCTTTTTGAACGAAGAAATATCCTTGGATATGTACCGCACAATGAGCCCATGCCTAGGCATGATGAATTTTGATAGGAAATGTTAGATTCTCAATAGAGATTCTTTTGCTAGACTCCATAAGCAAAGCTAACCAAATGGTCACCCTTTTATTTATTCCTTTTCAATCTTTTATCATAAAGTCATGCGTCCATTGGCTCATTTTCGCATGGGAGGCTACAACTACGAGCAAGCATATATGCAAAGCCATTCCATCCCGTGTATATAATTCATCTGCTAGTCCAGTATTTCTTTTTCATAAAATTTTAAATGATTAAAAATTGACCTTATCATATTATTCTATTATCGTTCAATTACGTAATATCATAGTATTATGTATTATTATTGTATGTTAATAATATATTTATATATTTGTCATTATGTGATTAATTGATAATAAAATGACATTGCGAGTTCGATCCATCTCGATTTTTTTTTTTTTTTTTTTCACAATTTAAGAATTATAACCCACTAATTTGCGAGATTTCATTATCGTTCACTTGCAAAAGTAATAATGATTTTTTAACGTGTATAGAAAATTAGAGATTTTTCTTTCCACTTGCTATAGCGCACAATTGTTTTTACCTTTCTAAGAAGCTAATAGTTTCTTTTTGGAAGTAGCTTAGTTTATATATTCTAATGCCTGATTTGATTTCAACTGTGAAAGTTGGCAAGTTGCTAATGCCAATTGGGAAAAAAAAAAGAATAATTACATATTAATAAAAATTTATTGGAGGATGCAAATTTTCAATTAATATTGACCAGCGTTAACGCAGAAAGTGCTGAATTTGTTGGAGGAGGTCAACTAATTGAGCCAACCACACTGATACTGTATTGGCTAGAATTAAACATCAGGTACAGTATGAAATGAGAGAAAGCAGATTTTGATACATGCCAGTGCCATGATTTGTAGACGTTGCTGCAATATCAATGGCTAAGGCTAAAAGCACTTTTGCAAATACAAGAAGCAATGGCATATCAATAATCTTAAAATACTTGACTCTCTACCATTCGGAATATGTCATTCGGAATACATTGATTCTAACACACAAATATGAAATACCCCATTAATATTCTGTTTCGGCTTCTTTTCTGAATAAAAAGCACCGAAGGAGTACTCTTCAGAAAGAAAATCACCACAGGAAAGACCCAAAATTCAACTGTATCGCTAAAATAAATGGGCCGAAAGACTAAAGCACCCAAAAAGTCCATAAAAATGTTCAATTAACTAGCCTAAACCAATTTCTGGTATTGAAAGTTTTTAGAAGATAAAATGAAAGTTAGATTTAATACATTTTTTAAGTTAAAATTGGATCAATTTTTCCATTTTTAGCAATTCTTAACATCAAAGTTGTGGATTCAAATTTTAAGAAAATAAAAATAACATAAAAAAGCACTCATTACAAATATATTGAGAAGAGTCTAATTTATTTTTCTATCCTATTGGTACCCTTAAAAGGTTATTTTTGACTTTGTCTCTGTATTAATAGACAATCTTTAGAAATAAATCAAAATTCTGCAAAGTCATCTACAGTGCCCTTCTTAACAGTTGATTGTCGTTAAAGATAATGAAATCAGGAGCAAAAATGAAATTGCACAACAAAAATATTTATTTTAAAAGAAAAACAAATTCAAATAATTTAAAATACCCATTTTGCCAATCAGTCTCATTAGATGTGAATCTTATCGTCTGATGCATTGTAACAGAGCAAAAGAGAAAATGGGGGAGAGTATGTAGAGTATAGGAGATAACAAAGGCAAGAGAGATTAGAATTCGTGGGTATATTTATTTCTCCTCTTTTGCAAGCTTTTTTGCAATTCGTGGGTTTTTTTTGTTCGATTAAGGCATAGCAAGATTGTGGTCGTTGAATTTGGAGGTCGTCATCTTAAAAACAGGTTATTAAAGTTGATTGCATCTATTTTTGTTTATTAAGCACTACATTTTGACATTAAATAATGAAATCTAAACCTATTTGTAAAACCCAATGCTTGAAACCTATTAAATACTTTATTTTTGGTCATGTAACGAAAGTAGGTTTGGGTTGCTGGGTTTCTGGTGCAATATTGTGTGATATGTGCTTATTTATAGGGTTTGAGTATCAATAGTGAACATGTATTGAGGTATGAATGTTTTTTATTGGTTATTGGTTATTGGTTATGGGTTTTAGAAGACAAGATATCAATGTAATATGGTGATAAGATTTTAGTTGTAGGTTTATTATTGCGATGAAATCAATATTGTTGTTTCAGTTTGCTTAGTTTTATTGTTAATTAACTTATTTAATCTAGGCATAAAGAAAAAATTTTTAATAAGAAGATTACGGGTTTCTTTAGTATGAGAAAAGTATAATATATTTGTGGTTAAAGTACTAATAGTAACAAAAGAGCTATGAGAATTAATTGGTATGATTTGTAGCTAAGAAACAACCTGAAAATTTCTACTTGCATAAATATACAAGTTGCTAGTTTGGGGGTAGTTGTTGCGTTACATAATTACTAATAGGAACTCTTCAAGATTGATTTATGATTTGTTCTTCTTAATTTTTAAACTTTTTAGGCTGAAAATGACTTGCAAAAACCTATCTTTATCACCTGACAATCGTCGTCCCTAGAAAAAAATCACCATATTAATCAAGAACCCCAAACATTTCATTGCAAAGTTGAAAATTGAAGTCAAAATCAGTGAAAAAAAAATGGAAACAAGTTAACATGTAATTTGGTTAAGGAGACATGGGAAGCTGAATTTTGAAGGTATCTTTGGTATCTGGCATCAAAGAAACTAAAAGTTTAAGCAGAAAAATACCCTGGACCCCTTTAGGGTTTGAGGTAATTACCCAGTTCCCCTCTAATGTTTCAAAAATGCTCTGAACACTGCCGTTACCTCCGTCTAAGTTGAAAGAAGTTGACTTTGAGGGTAAAAACGTACTTTGCTATTTAAAAAAATTGAAAATAAAAGTGTTGGTGACCTTTGTCAATATAAATTCCAAAGCCAAAGATGATGATGACTAAATAACAAAATGACTAAATTAATCCTGAATCACTTTAGACATTTATGTATTTTAATAAATATAAAAAATATTAATATTTTTTATTTATTTATTTTCCTTTCTTTCTACCTTTTTTACCTTACATTCTCTGCACTTTCCCTTTTTACTTTTCTCGTTAACCAAACATTACTACACTAAACCCTACAAATCCTATCTTCTTGAAATTAAAGAAGAAACAACACCTAAACCCTCAGCAAACAAAACAACAATGTAACAAATTAAAAAAATAACTTAAAATTTGAACTAGATTTAGTAAGAAAGTAAAGCTATAGGTTTGGAAGATTTGTGAGAGAAGAAATTGGATCATGATCTGATGGTGTTGACGATGGAGAAGGAATTATGGGTTTAGAGAACTTGTGATGGTGGTGGTAATCGATGATGGAGAAAGAGTTGTAGGTTTGAAGAATTTGTGGGTTGGATAGGAGAAAAAAGAGAAATAGAAAAAATGATAAATAAAATAAAACATGATTTTTGAAGCTTTGATTTGTAATTGATTCGTTTGTAATGTCTGTATTATGTTTGTCATTGCCATAAATCATGAAATGAAGATTTAGAGAAGAAGAAATTGGTTGGAAGAAGAAGAAAAAGAAGTTGCTTGAAAGGATAGGGTTACTTTATTATTTTATTTGTAAGTTACAAAAATAAAAATAATATTAATTATTATGGGGTAAGAATAGGCTAGACGTGTAGCGGTATGTAAGCCTATAACGTTCTAGCTGGCACCTATGGGATGATTCGATTATATTGAAACCATATCACGAGAGATCTTTGCTAATTAAAGAAATAATCTCAAGTAGTTTAAAGGGTGTTTACGTGAAAGGTACCACGTGACTTATAACCAATACTCCATAAAAAGAAAATAAAGAGGTAGACCCTATTTTGAAATAATCCCAAAAGTTAAGGGATTCGATCTCCAAAAATGTGAAAAAGTTTCGAATATTTCTAGGTCACTTGGGGGGACCACTTGACACTGCCTGAAATAGCCACTTAATTAGGGAGACAGTTCAACTCTTAGGAGGCTGAAAATGGGCCCCACTTAACGCTGTCAGTATTTGGGGGACTACATATAAAAGCAAACAAAATTCTGCCATGTGTATTTAAGAGATAAGATAATCTTCTACTCGAATTAAATCGTGCCATATGGCATGTAATCTTAGATAAGGTCATAAAAACCAATCTCATCTCACTATATATCTATAATTTTGGCTCCAAGATAAGGTTTCAAATGGTAAAAATATGGGAAGGCAAAAACATGAGAAATTAGAGCAACTCTTTTCAACCAATCACAAGCCAAGAAAGATAAGATATGTAAAAGCACTTATCTCAAAGTAAAGAGGGGTCTTCTTTTAGTTTTGGCTCATTTTTTTTTACTCTCTAATAAGGAATATAAGTTACTACACATTTTCTCACTCTAAAAGACAAGAAAGAGACTTTGTTTTTTCATAGGTTTCTCTCAAGAAAATCTTAAAAACATTTATTGGAGGTGGTATTTTGTGGATTATTAACTGTTCTTGTCTCATAAAAGGGGCACAACTACCCCACATTATGGTCACTTGTGTGCATTTTGTTGGTTTTATCCTCTTTATATGAAATTGTTTTGTATACCATTTTGAACTATTTAAGTCGAGCTTTAAATTCGCTCTTTCAAAATACTGACTTGAGTGTTGGAGTGGGCTTGTCAGAAAACCTCTGGCATCCCTTATTTGATCATGTTCTTTGTTATAAAAAGATTTGTTCGATTTGGGATCAAAATCAGTAAGGATACGAGGTGAGGACGGTTCATGACAGCTTGGCTCATGACCCAAAGATGTGTGGAGAAACATCTCAGAAAAACTCTTCGAGGCTCAACCAAAGTCAAAACGAGTGCAAAAAGTTGAGCTCAGACTGTTGATTGAGCATCTATCTTCAATTTAGATACTAATTCACTCAATATCCCACCTCACCAGAGTTGGATATTTTTCCGCATCAACATTAACAAAAAATTAAATTTTAATATTTTATTTTATTAATATAATTTTTTATTTTTTACTTATTATAATTTAAAAGACAAGTTGTTTTTCTATTTTTAATTATTGTACAAAATTTGTATCATGGGTCCTAGTATCTGTCAAAAAGAGTATTAAGGTAATTGCAGCCAAAAGTTACTTTTTTAAGCTTGAACGAAGGTAACGACAAGGGTGTTCAGAGCATTTTCGAAACCTTAAAGGAAAATTAGATAATTAACTTAAACTTTTAGGGGGTCCAGGGCATTTTCCTAATTTAAGCTTTTAACTATTCTGTACAAGAAACCTATGAAATTATACCTAACAAATATAAAGTAGATAGACAGAAAAACTGAGAAGTTTACAATATAATTCCATATAAGCATGCTCTGAAAAGAACTCCAAAAACATGAATTTTGCTTTCGTTTTCTTATCCCTTTAATTCTATCACTTTCTCTTCCCACTACTTTGATTTTCTGGTTTGTACATCTATAGAAGACTTTGTTAGTTTGAGCTTTACTTTAGGAGTTCTTTTATTTGTTTTGCTTTGCTTTTTCAGTTGAGATTCAAGAGAAAACTGCAGATTATTTCTCTTAGAGATTTTGTATATAGATGTGGGTTAGGGAGCTTTGCAATAAATTTGCTCTCAGTTTAAGTTTTTTGATTACATTTATTGAGTATTTTCTTTTTAAAATTTATTTTAGTCTTTACTTTTGCTTTATTATAAAGTGGGGGCGGGAAACTAGTGTACTATGTTTGCACTAATTACAGTCCATAATCTGTAGATGATTTTTTATGAACTTATTATTATTTTTTGGAAGAATGCTCATTATCCCTCTATTTTTCAGTTAATACCTTATTATTCCCTATATTTTTTGTAATATCTCATTATCCTCCTGATTTTTTTTTTATCTTGCCCTTCAGTTCAATTGGTTTACAAAATTGTAAAATAAAAAATATTTGAAATATTGAAGAGTAAAATCAAAATTCAAGGGGGTGATGAGATATTAAAGAAAATAGAGGAAGATAATGAAATATTAGCTCAAAAAATAAAGAGATAATGGGCATTCTCCCTTATGTTCCTTAATTTGGGATACCACATTATATTGAGATTGTTTTAAGAGTTATGGTTTAAAGTATAATAGTATTTGATGTTATATATCACGATCATGCTTTTCTCTACCCTTGTGCAATACTGCAACTTGCAAAAAAAAAATATAGATCCTAATATAAATAGGTAGACATTTTCAATAAAATATATGTGTTAAGAAAACTTGACATAGCCATGGACAGCGCCTACCTTTCTAAGTGTTATATATTGCTAGTGATTGTGCGCATACCTTTAAGATTAAAAAAAAAAAAGAATTAGTTTCATATTTTGTCCATCTAGAACTCAAAAAAGCCATTGAAATTGAAGGTTCTTCATCAATGCATAGTTATATTAAATTATGAGTATGAATGTTGTGTTATGTGAAAGAAAAACTAAGTTGGGGTATATTCTGGTTTGTTTTACTATTGTAGCTATTATGTCATAGTTGATTTTGAGTTACAAGTATGCAAACTCAACATTTTTTTGTATATGTGTTGCATATAAAATGCATGTGATAGTGATTTATTTCTATTTTGTTGTAGGAGAAATATGAAAATTAAAGATTCATGGATTCAGATGAAAGCCAATTTTCATGGGCATAAAGTATGATTTAAAGTGGTAAAATCCAAATAAGCAATAGTGATTCATAGCATTGCCAACCTAGCATAAAAGGAGCATGATGTTCAACTAAGAATTTAAATTATTTAATTAATTTTCGTTACTCTATTAATTGAAATTATTTAATTAATTCATTAATCTATTAATTCATTTTGACATATAATATACAGAAAATATTATGCACGAATGCTAATGGTAGTAATAATAATTAAATGATCGTAAAAAATATAATTTTTGATTTATTCATTTTATTTAATTATTTTTCTCAGTTTTGATTTTTTTAATTTTATTTAATTTGTAAAGTTTACTTATTCCAACAGTACATACATCACCTGTACTCCAAGTGAGGTTATTTTTATCTTTTACTAATAGAGTTAAAACTATCTTTGCACACAGTTTACTATCATGAGGGTAAACGTATCATTTTAACAATTTCTGTCAAAGATATCGCCGTTCTACCATTAAGTGAGGTACTGTACATGATTTTTCAAAATTCTAAATCATTTCTGGAGATTGTCAATAAATGTGGGATAAAATCGAAAATAACCCTACCCTTAAACTTCAAAAGAATTCCCAAACAACTCCAGAAAGGTTGATATGAATTGCAATGTTAATAATACCAAGCAAGTTTACATAATGAAAGAGATTTTTCAAACAGGAGAAGTTGCTCCAGAAAATCTTCAGTAATTGAAATAGAAATGAACTCTTGAATTTCGCATTCCAATTGGCTGCTTGGCTGACATGTGAGGCCAAAAGCTAAGAACGAAACCTGCTCAACCACAAGCATAACAGGAACCTGAAGCAGACAAGGCAACTTTTTAACCCAAGACCCCATACGGAAAATGCAATCATTTCCCTAATAAACCAACAAAGAAACATCAGACATAAAATCTGCAATAATGGTCTTTAATTCCATCATTATAAATTGTCTCATTTGCGAGTCAATGAAGCATGAAGCATCATTCCAGTAACAGGTCTTTTTCCTTATAAGTGGTGTCCTAGTTTTAGCACATTTTTCTCCCTGATAACTGAAACAGAAATCACTGTCAAAATCTTGCCAGTAGCATAGCACCAGCGACACTTCTTGAAAGTGCTGCAAAAGCTTATCTTTTTGACTTGGGTGATAATAATTAGTAGCATCTGATTGTTACTTAGTTTGTTACCAGTGGCAATAATCTGCTGCGAAATTAGCATGCTATCATGTAAAGATTTGAAAAAATCACAGAGCTAGAACAAAAAATTGCAAGATTTCGAAATGAAATGGGCTAGCAATGTAGTTGGGATGTAAGCAGACAGTGAAATTGATTAGTATATTACATGATAAGAATATGATAGGGAAAAGGAAGTCAACATACTAAGACAATAACGGAAACGTCTGCATGCATAGGATTCCCAGACAGCTTTAGCATAATTACATAATTTTCAAACTAAGCAATGATTAACTGAATAATAAATCTATCAAGTACTACAAATTAATGATGTTCTGCCTGCTTATAAAACCCGGCCTCAGCCCTTGAGTTTTAGTCTATATTAGGTCCCAATATGCGTAACTTTAATCTCTGCACAGCCCTCATGATCATCCTTGTAGTTTCTGATTGTAATTGCTCCGCAGCTATCAGAATTCATGCTGCCCAATCAGGTAACCACTGAACTTCCATGTAAGCGAAGTGATAGAATACTTCGAACAAGTGATGAATGCTTAGTACAGTTTTTCTGATGCTTCATGTAGTTAATTTTAAGCTTGAAGAATCCACACATTCAAGAATGAGCATATCCGGCCGGTACATTGTAGCTTCTTGGGTCAGTAAGGTACTAGACTACACATATATATGCATACTCTATATGCTTGCTCGTGCCTTCTATTTCATTAACAATGGTCAAGAGAGTTGTGCACCGTCACACATCCCTGCTTAGTATTAAGTCAAGTCGTCCGAGTTCTATATTTTTCTGGCTTTTATTATTAACACAATGTTTGATTCTTGTTCATGTTGAAAGATTAAGTCTAGGAAATTGGTGCAAGATAATAGTCATAAGGTACCTTCTGGACCAAATCCTATTGGAAATTGGCATCCACCATTGGCATCAAGTTCCAGGCCATGAAAGACATACAGAGGATCGACGTTCGATGCTGATGTTCCTTTTGTGATTGACGTTGGTCACCATATGCTAAGGCTCTCTATTCATACTTGCAGAAACAGATCTTGTTTATTAGCAAGAAGACTACAGCATCATGTACTTATTTTATGTCTTAATTATATTGAAAATCTACTATTATGTTTCTGTTGAAATCTTTTAAAAGGCGTACGTTACTGATCAAAACTTTAAATATTCATTAATCATTCACCATCACCTCACCTGCTTAGTTTTATTTTTATTTTTTGTTTTAAAATAAAAGCACCTTCAGAATTCACTTAAATCACACGTGGGAATGGGTTGGATTTTTCAGTTTAGCTCAATATTTTCGCAAACAAAAGTTTTAAAAATGAAAATTTTATATAAACAGAAAAAGCACCAACCAAACAAATTCTTATAACAAAGAAAAGTTATACGTAAAGCGAGAAAACATTTATCATCAGCAATTATCATGTATTACGAGTTGTTAGCTTTATTAAATTATAATTATTGTGAATGGTTTAACTAATGCTCGGCACTTGAATACAAGTCGATACAAACCGTATTTTTCATTTTGGTATACATAATAGGATTAAAACTCCATTTTCTTATATTAAAAAAAAAACACTATTATCTTAATACCAAATTTTACATAAAAATTATTCGAAAAAAATTGTTATGAATTATTACCTCTAAGGTGTGTTGTAGAACGTGACGCGTGTACAAGTTAACAGACCACTAAACAAACGTGCCGAAGGAAATTCGCCAGAGCAGGAAAATCGGATCGTTCGTTTCTTCCGAAGACCGTCCATAAAATCCGATCCCACGGCTGAGATTTAACCAATGGAAGTTTCTAGAACGTAGAACCAAACCGTATATAAAGCCCTCCTGCCTCTCGATCTCCTTCACGCCATACACCACAACGAAGCCTTAAAAGTCAGGAGTCTCTTGACGATTCAATCTCAACCGAGGAAGATCAAATGGCTGCAAAAGGAGAGGGACCGGCCATCGGGATCGATCTTGGGACAACTTACTCGTGCGTTGGCGTGTGGCAACATGATCGCGTTGAGATCATTGCCAACGACCAAGGCAACAGAACGACGCCGTCTTACGTGGCGTTCACTGATACAGAGCGCTTGATCGGCGACGCTGCCAAGAACCAGGTCGCCATGAACCCTCTCAACACCGTCTTTGGTAATGATCTTCACTCTTTGCCTATATCTGTTTAGTTATGTAATGTGTTTGTTCTTGCTCTTTAGTTAACTTGTTTGGTTATATTTTCTCCGAACGTGATAAATATGTTCAGCGTATACTGCTTCATAATTTTTAATGTAGAGATTGTATCATAATTTTGTTCTATTTTTGAATTTAATAGTTTCATTAAGGTATTTCTATTCCGGAAGATTTGGTTCTAACCTGATTCGTTGTCCGCTAGTAGCTTCAAGTATTTGAAAAATTAGAGCTCGATCGGGACGTTATCTTGCAAGTTTGGCTTGATTGTAATGTAATACTGTTAAGCAGAAATAGCATGTGCTTACAATATAATTTGTATGTGATTTTTTTGTACTGAATTTATATTGCTTCACAGATGCAAAGCGTTTGATTGGTAGGAGGTTCAGTGATTCCGCCGTTCAGAGCGACATCAAGCACTGGCCATTTAAGGTCGTCGCTGGTGCCAGTGATAAGCCCACGATTGTGGTTAACTATAAGGGTGATGAGAAGCAGTTTGCTGCTGAGGAAATCTCTTCTATGGTTCTCACCAAGATGCGTGAAATTTCCGAAGCTTACCTTGGCTCAACAATCAAGAATGCGGTTGTCACTGTCCCAGCTTACTTCAATGATTCACAACGTCAGGCCACCAAGGACGCTGGTGTAATTGCTGGACTAAATGTTATGCGTATTATCAACGAGCCCACTGCCGCAGCCATTGCTTATGGTCTTGACAAGAAGGCTAGCACTGTTGGCGAGAAGAATGTTTTGATCTTCGATTTAGGTGGTGGTACTTTTGATGTGTCATTGCTCACTATTGAAGAGGGTATCTTTGAAGTGAAAGCTACTGCTGGAGACACCCATCTTGGTGGTGAGGATTTTGATAACAGAATGGTGAACCATTTTACTCAGGAGTTTAAGAGGAAGAATAAGAAAGATATTAGCAGTAACCCCAGAGCTCTTAGGAGACTGAGGACTGCTTGTGAGAGGGCGAAGAGGACTCTCTCATCTACAGCTCAGACTACAATTGAGATTGATTCGCTTTACGAGGGCATTGATTTCTATTCAACCATTACTCGTGCCAGATTTGAGGAACTTAACATGGATCTCTTCAGAAAGTGTATGGAGCCGGTTGAGAAGTGTTTGAGGGATGCCAAGATGGACAAGAGCAACATACATGACGTTGTGCTTGTTGGTGGTTCCACTAGGATTCCCAAGGTGCAGCAGCTTTTGCAAGACTTTTTCAACGGAAAGGAGCTCTGCAAGAGCATTAACCCTGATGAGGCTGTTGCTTACGGCGCTGCTGTTCAGGCTGCTATCTTGAGCGGTGAGGGTAACGAGAAGGTGCAGGATTTGTTGCTCTTGGATGTCACTCCTTTGTCTCTTGGTTTAGAGACTGCCGGAGGTGTCATGACTGTATTGATTCCAAGAAATACCACAATCCCCACCAAGAAGGAACAAGTGTTCTCGACCTACTCGGACAATCAACCTGGTGTTCTTATCCAGGTTTACGAAGGTGAGAGAGCAAGAACAAGGGATAACAACTTGCTGGGAAAATTTGAGCTTTCTGGCATTCCTCCAGCACCAAGGGGTGTTCCTCAAATCACTGTATGCTTTGATATTGATGCTAATGGCATTTTGAATGTCTCTGCTGAAGACAAAACCACAGGCCAGAAGAATAAGATTACAATCACCAATGACAAAGGAAGGCTATCCAAGGAAGAAATTGAGAAGATGGTTCAAGAGGCCGAGAAGTACAAGTCTGAAGATGAGGAACACAAAAAGAAGGTTGAGGCGAAGAATGCTCTGGAAAACTATGCCTACAACATGAGGAACACCGTGAAGGATGATCAAATTGGTTCAAAACTAGCTGCAGCTGACAAGAAGAAAATTGAGGATGCTATTGAGGATGCAATCCAGTGGTTAGACAGCAACCAGCTAGCAGAAGCAGATGAGTTTGAGGACAAGATGAAGGAGCTGGAGAGCCTGTGCAATCCTATCATAGCAAAGATGTATCAGGGTGGTGGTGCTGCTCCAGGTCCAGGTGCCGGTGGCATGGACGGAGATGTTCCTCCTTCGAGCGGCGGCAGTGCTGGCCCCAAAATTGAAGAAGTCGATTAAGTTGCCTGCTGGTAGTTTTAGCTTACATTTACTACTAGGTCTCTTATCATTTTGGAATATTTTTGTTGCTTTAACCAGTTAAGTAATATTTCAGTGTCAATGTTACTAGTTGTTGGGAATATTCTAGGGCTTCGAATTAGAATACAGTTTTCTATTCTAAGAAATAAATAAGAAAATACAATAAATTTTTCAAAGATTTTACTTTTACGTCAAAAATTTAAGTACATTAAAAAGAAAGTGTTGAATTTTCTTCTTGTTTTCTCGCCTCTAGCTTTGTCTTAAAAACTTATATCAAAATATTAACTCGCAGAGGTCAAAGTACAACAGTTTTAATTGCTCTCTTTTTAAAATAATAAAAAATAACAAGAGTTATTTCTTATTAATTTCCTAATAAATAAATTTTTTATTCTTACGGTATAAATCAAGGGCAGGCGACTCCACCGAAAGCCAGTCTCAAGCTGATTATTTGAGGGAGATTTTCTACAGTAACCAAAAGTGGAATTCAATTTTCTCAAATAACCATTATTCTATCCCTCAGTCGAGCTATGTAAGTGAAGCGGGTTACTCAAATTCAACACCAAATACATATTTATTTATCCAAATTAAAAATTTCGGATCACATTTCTTTTTAATTTTTCCCAAAAAACGTTTAATCTGCGGAAGGACAGATAGATCATGGCATTCACATGGTGATTGGAACTACAGTTACAAAGTTCACAATCTTACATAGCATAACTTGAAATACCATAGCCTATTGAAAGCAATAGGATGTCACTTATTATCACATAGTTATTCACAGAATCTAAGACTCCAACATCTATAGCAACTACACAATGCAAATGATAATAAGTAGGCAGTTACATCCAAATCATACTAGGTACAGTTACAGTCTCAAAGCAAACAGCCTGTTTTATATATCACACAAGATATACTTTCTGCGTGACACAACTGAGATTGATATCAATCTTTATGCTTCTCTTAAGGTGCTGCCATAAATTCAAGCAAACTTATGAATGATTAACGCAAGTGGAAGTCCACAAGGAGAGCGTGGTCATTAAAATGACTTAATTGCTAATATGCCATCATCTACTGCCTCTGCGAAAATGAAATTGTATGGCCCAAGAGACAAAAGTCTAGAAAAAGAATGCAGATTTCATTTCACAGATTTCCTTAATCCATTGTAGTTAGTAAACAATGAAGCACCAACCATCCTTACATGCATCAGACAAATGCCTCTTCCAGGTCAACAAATGGTCGCTCATTCCAAGGACAGGGGCGAAGGCAGACGCGGACTTCATGTTCTTCTGGTCCTACACGATTTTTGGGCACAATAATCTCAAGCATCGTCCCCGTCTCATCGTGGTATGCCTCCAATTTAGCATCTTCCGGTATGCGATTTGGTAGGGGAATCTCCCTAATAAATTCCCCCGGAGGGCAGTGCTCTGGTGTTGGATCAGTTAGCTTAAAGGTCCTATCATGTCTCTTAATGAATGGCATGCAGGCTGTACTAACACAAGATACTTTCACAATTCCGTGGGAGGGAGTATTCCTCCAAGTAACTTTCACCCTTTGAAGATCAGCAAAAGGCAAACTGATGATAATCAAGAACCCTTCATCGTCTTCATAAATTGTTTTTGCAGCTGTGACTGGCCCATAAACATTCTTCATAACCCCACTAAACTCACTGGTCCACGGTGGTTTGACAACCTGGATTTTCATGTCTAATACTCTTTCAGGGTGAGGATGACCATCATTCCCACGTGGGAAACAATCCTTCTTCCGTTTGTGACAGATGGATGAAATGTTTCCTCTGTCATTATTGCTCTGATCTGATGGCTGTGTTGACAAATTCAAACTGGTACCATTGAGCAATTTTCGCGGGTGGGGATTTATGCCATTCTTCAATAAAGGGGGACGCTCAAGCTCAAATTCTGCGTTTGGACTGTTCCTCCATGAACTATACTCATTTGCTTCATGAGGTATGGAGAAGTTTATATCCCGACCTGTAAGCTCCATCCATCTCTTCCTCTCTTCCTCATCAAGAATGATGAGGTTAGGTGAACGGACGACCTCAATTCCATGAATACACTGAGGGTTAGACAGACCCCGGTAATGCTTTCTCTGCATCCTGTGAGATCGAACAAAACCCTTATCCACACCGAATGGAAAAGGGCGCTCCCCTTGCCGAGAGTGCCCATTCATGTAACTCCTCAATTGCATCTTGCCCAGCGCATTTTCAGGCCTTTCCTTGAATACCCACATATACATGTTCTCCATGTCATGCTGAACCAAAAATGAATCTAGCTGCAAATCTGATTTCTCATATCCAGACACACCTTCAGAATTCCAGACAATTTTAGTTTTTGATTTTTCATTCAAAACAGGCTTGAAGTAAAAACTGAAGAAAAACCAGGCACCCCATACACTATCAAGCCGCTTAGTGAATTTCTTTGTAGCTTTCGGGACATTGACTACTGTCTCAACCTCGTGAATCTGAGATCCAAGGCCAACATCTAAGATATCACAGGGGTCATTCCATGCTAAAAGAGGTGGGCCAGAATCAGAAGACAAAGGGAGATTGATATCTGGTGGCCGAGGAATAATGGCCGATCGATTCATTTCCCTCTCCAATTCATCATGAGACAAGAAACCCGAATCCATGGACAAAAGAGTGGATGGGTGATAATTATCTATTGATAAGGTTGTTAGTAAAGCTTCCCCCATGACTTTTTTTCCTACCTTTCTCTCTTCTTGCTCCTGGGGAGGTGATTTCACTCAGACTACGGTCAATAACAGCAGTCACATAAACATCTTCATATGCCAAGACAATCCCATAAATTATTTGATTTATCTATCAATCTACAAACCCACAGAGCGAGCTCATATATATCTTCATGATCCGAATGCTCACGAATCCCCACCACAAAAACTCAGAAAGATTCATCAATCAATTGAGAGAACACCCAGCAATGAAATTTTAACATCATAAGTTACAGACCAACCTGAAAATAATAAATAAATAAAATCAAATCATAATCAAAAGAAACCTATCCTTCTTTTTGCTTGCTGAGAAAAAATGAATACTAAAAGAAATATACATACAAAATAAATTTGCATCTGCTTCTTCTTTACTTCTTTTGGCATTTGTCTTATAAAAAAAAAAAAGAATTCGACTTTCTAAAGCCAAATAATTTGGATTAATCCCAGATAAGAAAAATTTTTTATCTTTTTTAGGGTTCCAATATGAGAAATTTAGGATTGAAAATTCCAAATTTCTTTTCTTTTTCCCACACTTTCTCGGCAACCAAACACGGTGGAGATAAAGTGGAAAAAGAAAAACCAAATATTCCATGATTCACAGAATCTCTCATAACTGTTGGAATATGACAAATAAAGCATAGATTCACAGCAATGAAATCAATAACCCAAAAAAAAAAAGAAACTAAAAGAAAAAATCCCCTAAAAATTATAAATAGAAAATTAAAGAGATGTTGATAAATTACCTAAAAGGAGAGGCTTCTGAATCCAGAAAAATCAGAGAGCTTGACAATCGATCCCAGTTTAGAGAAACAGAGAAGGGGAGATTGAGACTAACGGAGTCTGTTTAAAGAGACGATATTGGGTGGAAAACACCTGCACCAGTAAACGACGCCGTTGGCGATTGATGTCGTTAGTTAACGGTGAAAGGGAAAGCGAGATAAAGACCAGTGTCAAAAGTGGCGTCGAATATGTTGTGCTAGTGGCAATGTAACAGAAACATGTGATGTTAAGCCGTGTAACTGAATTATCCATAACTAATGTTTTACTTTTTAACTGTATAAACTACCAAGCTACTTTTTACACTTCAATTTTTACTCGAAAAGAAGGAGTTTTAACACAGAAGGGAGAAATTTTTAACAGTAATTATTATGGGTTATTAATTTTTTTAAATAATTATCGTATAACATATATTATAAAAATAATTAATTTAAGATAAAATATTTTACAAAAATTTTTTAAAAATAACTATTAAATACATTCACGTAAAAATTTTTGATTAAAAAAATTTGAAAATGATTATTTTTTTAAAATATTTTAAATAATAATTATTATCAAAAATTTATTATAAGTGTTAATTATTTTTGTTAAATTTATTTTCTAAATTTTGAAATTTTAAAATTTAAAATTTTAACATTTATATAAATAGTATAAAAAATACGCATTTACCTTCTCTCTATTCATTCGAATCTATTAGTCAAATGTTATAATTAAGGATAAATTGATAAAAATACTTACAACTTGACTCTTTTGTTCTGAACTCATTGTTTCAGTGGAAGACACCAGCTTTGCGGAGGAAAAATAACGACAAAACGGAAATTACAGAGCAAAGTTAGCAGGAAATGAAACATTGGTAAGTCACCCACCAAGTCATCTAGCTATCTGTCTTTGATTCCCTGAAACTGTCTGTATTCTTTCGCATTTAACATTCTCTCACTCTTGATTTCAATTAATTCAATGAAAAATAAGCCCCTTCAGTTAGTCAATCGATCATATTGTTTTATCACCCATCGATCGATTTTAAAGAATCTCGTATCAATTTGATCAATACGCTGTCGTTTTTGGCTTTGATTGAATTGTACTAGATTGGAGTTAGGTGTGTTTACCGCATGAATATTAAAGGAAAGATAGGCGTTTCTTTTGATTTAGATTGATTTGATTGATTTGGAGTCAATTGGGTTTCTAGGATTTGAGTTTTATATGTTTTATTTTTTTTTTGGTGGGTTTGATTGAATTCGAGAAAGTTAGGTTTTTAAATTTAGGGGTTTAGGTTGAATTGGATTTTATTGATTCATTAGTTAAGTGGGTTTTCAAAACAAGTTTAGTTGTTAGTGGGTTTCTGAAATCAGAGTTGTGAATTGAGAAGATAAATCCTAGTTGAAGAGTTGTGGAATTTTATTGGAGATCGAGGGTGATCGATGGTGTAACGTCGGATGAAGACAATGTGATGCTTGTGTACAAATTGGAAGAGATTTGTAAGCTTCTGAGATGTGAGTACTGTTAAGAAGGTCTCCGATTTTATCTTGAAGCAGCTCAAGCACAAAAGCCTTATTGTTAACAGAGGCATGAACTGTTCAAGTAACTCTCTCTCCCCTCTTTTGCTCTGTGTGTTTTGTTAAGCACGTCGTTTCTTGATTTAATTTCTTGTTGTTTCTGTTCGGCCGTAGATTTAAGGCAAAATATGTTAACGAAAGTGTTTGTTGTTTAACTTTAAAATTGCAACTCTATTCAGCTAAGCTTCATATAACATGTCTCCATTCAGGCCAACTGGAGTTGATTTCCTTGTTGTACTATGCTGCTGATACTGCTATCTTAAGTTGCTGATACTACCAGTTTGTTGTCCATTGCTTTGCTGAATATAGCTGCTGATTTTCTCTTCTACTGCCTTGCCTGGGCTGTTATTTTCTACTGCTGTTTCCGTAGTGATGATCTGCTGCTTCTGCTTATTGCTGCTGGCTGTTCGGAGCAAAGAAACAGCAATTTATCTACTTTTAGTTTTGTTGTTTTGTATGAAAGAAAATGCTATTTGGCAACAAAAAAAATCTACTTATTTGCTGGTAGGAGATTTTTTTCTTTCTTGTTATTCTGCAGGAAAAAAAACTGCAAACTGTTGTTTTGCTTGCTATTTTGTCCCGCATCTCTACCTTTCTAGTTGTTAATTATACTCCAAACGTTGTTCTTGTATTCCCTTTTCTACATTATAATATATTATTCTAATTAAAAATTTGAGGAAAGAAATTGTAAGAATAATTTATAATTTATTGAACAATGGACAAATGTTATGATCAAATAATTGTGTCTAGAAAGAAATCAATTTTGAGGTAAAATATTTTTTATTTAAGTGTTAAAATTTTAAACTTCAAGAAAGAATTTTAGCGTTTTTTATCACAACTTTTTTTTTATACCAGAAGTATTTACCGATTTTCGAACCCCCCAATTAATAGAAGAAAAATTTTCATAATTAATCCAGCTTGAACAATGTTTAAATAACAAATTAAATGGTTGAAAATTATGTATAATTACAAAAAATTTATGTATTTTTTTAAATTAATGACGCAGAATTTTTTCAAATGGTGTATTGTGAAAATAATTATACCGATCAAACTTCTTTAGTTGAATTTGAGAATTTGTTAATTAAATACATAATTAATTTTAATTTAAATACATTTAACAATTTTATTATATAGTATATCATCTACTAATACACATAAAGGTAAAATTTATTAAGGATACGGTAAATTGGACGAGTGAAATACTTATTCAATATAGTCATAGTATGTCAAGCGGTTTGAAAGATTAGAAAAATTCAAATTGTTTATATAAATGTTTCTTAATATTAAAAATAATATGCACTCTTTTGTATTAAATAATTAATAAATGATAATTGTAAGAATGAGCTCATCATCGTGCCCTTTAGAAATGAGATGGCTCTTATCGATTTTTTTTCTCTTATATTATTTGTTGTTACCCATTACGTCAAACATTAAAATTAGAGTCATCTTATATATTAATTAATTAATTTTTTTATCTAAATAGTGCCAAGAAAAGAACAAAATGATGAAATTATGCAATTTTATTAAGAATACGCAACATTATATCGTGACAATTATTTATTTAAATAAAATAAACCAAAGGGGCACTAGAAATCAAGAAGAAGCTCTTGTAATTGTTTAACGGACAATTTTACATATAAAATTTTAAAAGATTTCATCATTTCCACTAATTTCAAACTATGCCATGTAGTTGTATTTAGTTTGAAAGAGATTAGTATTTATTAATATATTTTAAATAAGTGCGATACACTTGATACTTGTTTAAATACACACACGTAAGAACATTTTAAAATAATACAGATATATAATATTTTTATAACAACTTAATTATTGTATTTATTTAATTACCTGTTAGTTAATTGATGATGTTGATTAAGATTGCTTTTATCATCGCTAATAATGTGATGAATAGAGGCAGTTGGTTGGTCGGGTTCAGGTATTTTCTGTGTCTTTTTTTATAGGTCCATGAAAGTGATAAGTGATTGGTTATTTTTGAATAAATATTGATCAATAATGCAAAAGAGACTCCACAAAAAGATTCCATTTTTCATATTATATGTAGTGGGAAATAACAAGTGAAAACAATAGGTTGAAAAGTTATATAAATCATAAAGAAACTCACTTTTATTCCTCTTAGGAAAAAGAAAATCCCAACTATGTTAACAAAGTGTACGAATAGCGCTAGCAAAGTCAGACCAAAATTCTCTTCCTATGTTTAATAGCTGATAAAAAAATTAATAGTATAAAAACAAGCACTTTTTTTTTTTTTTTTTCTAGAAACGTCGTTTGGAAAACATATATTTAATAGGTTTGGAGAAGATTATTTAGTTTACTGGATAATTCTCTCCCACATCAATCTTATTTTTTTTTTTAGAATTTATATTTAGTGCAGTATTTATTGACTAATAATTCTGTTAATTTTACAGTAGTTATAAACGAAAGTCAGAAAACAGGTCTCAGTTTAGTTCAGCTATCAATAAGTGGTTGTGAGTCAGACGGGTGTATTACGGTTCTCCTTATCAGAAGAAGGTAGAAGACATAACGTGTCTTACATTCTATATTTTTGGACGGCGCTTATTGACTTATCAAATATGATATCGGAAACTGAGCGTTGTAATGATTCCACCTGTCTGTACGTCATGTCAACTTGTTGACAAAATTAGCTTATCAAGTTGGTAGCAAAGACTTGTTCCAGATATTACCTGCATGTATCAACCAAATTATTTATGCCCTCAATTGACCTGCGTTGGTACATTAATTAAAAACGGAAACAATCTCTCTTATACTATGGATGAGAGAGTCCTTAATATATGCATGCATTATCGTTAACTATATAGTATATATTTCTAAGTATTAAAATTTGGAATTGAATTCATAATTATTTTAGTAACAAATTTTTAATAGTTAAAACATATATAAACGAATAAATTATTGATAAACGTTGTAGGTGTGTCTGATAGCTCACACTATATATGTTTGGTATTATTTTTGGTTCATATTCTGACTGGGAGCTATACGGGAATCAAATTGACCCACCCGTTATCCCAAATGTAACTATCATCTAGTTTTCTATTAAAAATATAATAAACTTAGTCGACATTAAACAATGCTCATCTTTGCAATACCCGTCACTACCATATATTTTCTTCATCCTCTACTTCTACTTTGTTCCTAATCATTTTCTCCAATGGCCGATGACAACAGTTATATTGATGATTCAAAACTTAAAGTAATTCTCATAAGCGTTGGATCAGCAGCACTTGTCGTCACAGTCTACCACTGCATCGCCGTTGGCTGGTGCAACCGTCACCAGCGCAGGCCAAGCCCACCGCAACCGGGGCATTCCTTGCCAGACAACGTCGAGATGCGGAGTAGCATGGAGAACTCAACGGCCCAGCTCATTCCGGCCCATAAGTACCATAAGGGCATGGGTCTGGTGGGGGATGATGGTATGTGTGCAGTCTGTTTGTGTGAATTTGAAGAGGGTGAAGAACTACGTACTTTGCCTGAGTGTTTGCATTCTTATCATGCACCTTGTATTGATATGTGGCTTTATTCCCACTCAAATTGCCCTATGTGTCGCACCGATGCCACCCCATCGCTGCAAATATTTCCAAGGCCGGATTCCAGTACCGACAGGTTGGAGTCTGGTATGTTGCAAAATGTCGTCGTTCAATCTCGGACGATGTGATCGATGATGACAATATTTAATGATGGTTATTTTAATCTTGTATTCCATTGTGTTTTGATTTTGAGTGTTGGAATTTCGTATTTCTATATGCTACTAGTTAATATTGCTAATACATTTTGGCCAAGATTTCTAGTCATCAGTTTTCGCTCATAAGATAATCTAATTGAATTTCCAGTAACTGTAGAGGCGAAGAACCGTATGCACAACTAGTGGTGTAAATATATTATTAATTAGATATGTGAACGGTAATACTTAGGCAGTCTCACAAGGTTTCAGTAAATGACAAAATGTCAATCAAATGAGCAACCCGTCATCACTAATTCTAAAGCATATTAATGCCTCTAAATAATATTCTAATTTAATCACTTGATAAATTAAGTTGGGTGAAATCTATTGTGTGACTAGAAAATCATATATAAATATATACAGATGACCGGAGAATCGGCAAATACTTAAAGAAATCGATTATTCCAATCAAGTCTTGTAATTTTGCTGAGCATGATCATTCAAATTGTCCGGCAGTACATCAGGTTACCGGCTGCCAATATATGCTAGATTATTATTTATTTATTCATATATATTTTGAAAATGCTTCAAGTGTACTCTTTTATGGGTAAAAAAAACTTTAATTGCATTTTTTTTTCCTTTAATGAATACAGCAACTGCACAATAGACAAAAAGATGAAGTTAATTGAGAGAATTGGCAGTATTAAGCACCCAGATTTTGTATACAATCCCGGTTCTAATTAAATGTCAAAGTTTCTCTCAATCACGGACAACAATTCCACACGTCTTGCTGGTATGTATCCGCTCTCAGTGGCCACCATTGTCATTGCTTCAGCTGCTGCAGTGCTAATAATCTACCATTTCATCGTTGTCCGATGCTGCAGCAAAAGCCAAGCCATTGTTGAAACGCCACAAAACTCTGTGGATATTCCTAGCAGCTTAAAAGAGTCCATCACTGAGCATATTCCTACACACAAATTCTCTAAGGACATTGGTTCGATGTCAAAATCTGAAGACATAACTTGTGCTATATGTTTATGTGAGTTTAAGGATGGTGAAGCAATTAGAGTTTTGCCTGAATGCTTGCATTCAAATTCACGTTCTTTGTGTTGATATGTGTTTATTCTCTCATTCGAATTGCCCGCTTTGCCGTGCCGATACGCCGGCTTCTAGCTACGCAACCTTGGTCCCCAAGCAACATCAGCCAGTGAGCGATTATTTCTCTATTTATTTCACAATTGTTGACGCATTAAACCTAGATAGCATTAATTAGGTCAAATTATTATGTTTTGGGTATGCATGTATTTTTTTAGTCAAGTATATTAACATTATTCTTTAATTTTGTTTTGGAGTTGCATAGAATCGATTATGTGGCAAGCTGTTTCTTCTCTGATTAATCAACACGTGGATCGTATTGCATTGCCTAAAGAATTAAGGTTGTAATTACGTATCGAAAATATTCGGGATTCGGAAGAAAGAAATCGGGTAATATGTAGTTAGTTTATTAAATCCTCTATATCTGATCAATAAATAAAACCAAAAAAATAGGGGCGAAGAATAAAATTAGCATTAACTCATTCATTAATTATTCAGCAATACGCATCAATTACCATTTACCACCTACCTGAATCCTAAAGACAAATAAAGAAGATTTTTTATATCATAATTTACTCCACACGTTCATTAATATAATTGCTACATGATATGTAACTCTTGCGCGAAAATCACATGCATATTTTTCGTCGCATGCATGTTCATTAAATAATCTATGATCTTTACAGAATACCAAATAAAATAAAAATATTATATAAAAAGGCTTGATTTGCCAAATTGATCCGTATTCAATGATCTTTCTGCTAAACTTGTAATGAAGTAGATCGAGGCATTCCCCTCACAACTAGGTCTAGACCACTGATTAAGAAAATAAAAAGGAAAAAGAAAATGTTCTATTGACAAACAATTAATATACCTAAAAAACAACTTCTCCAAACCCTTGTTTCGGACTCTGAAATTCAGAAAGGACGTACGCTGCTTGCTTGAGTTGATAGGCTCTCGTCAGGATTTTCCCAAGAGTTTTATTTCTTTTTACCACTACCATATCAATTCTGGATGTCCACTTCGCGCCTGAACTGCTTAAGCACAGGATATATGTTGTCAAAGCCTGCATATATCTGCTCTTTCGTCTTTGCTCCGGTGATCACTACTTTCCCAGAGATGAAAATAAGCGTCGTAACATGTGGATGCTTCATACGATAAATCAATCCCGGAAATACTTCTGGTTTGTAACGTGTAAATATATGATGCCATTCCGACAGACGTTCAAGTCTAACGGGAAACTTCACGTCACATGATCCAACAATGTTCTGAATCTTGAAGTCCTTGAACTCCACAAGAAACCCCAACTTCTGAACAATTCTTGCGTACTTTCTCGCGGCCTGTTTCACAGCGCTCTAGCTTTTGGCACCGGTGCAGACGATCTTCCCGGAGGAGAAAATCAAAGCTGTGGTTTTGGGGTCCCTGATTCATTGTGACAGCAGAGAAACGAACAGGGTTGTATTCAGCGTTACGTGCATGTAATGCAATACGCTTGAGGCATAACTTGCAACCCAAGTTAATATTGGGTTGGATTTCTCCTATTTGGAGATGACCCAAATTTTCTCTTCAATAGTAACTAAGTTTAATTAACTCAAAAATATTTTAATTTTTTCTCAAGTAGGGTTTAATATTTTTTTTTTTGCTGCAATATATATATGTGAGTTAAGAAGAGAGAGGCGGGTACTGTTCACCATCTAAAGAGAGAAAGTACAGTTCATCGTCTAGAGAGAGGCGGAACAGTAAACTTGAGACAGTTTTGATCAAGTGGCTAATTGGAGATCGATTTGTGGTCCGATTGAGCTGAAATTTTACCAGCAGCTTCTTAACTCAGAGGAGTAAATTCTGAATGGTGGAGATCAGATTTGAGCTCCTTTTTTCCAGATTTCATGGTTGAAAGTTAGTCCACCATTATGGTGATGTTTTTCTTGAACTCTCTCTTAATTTTTTTGTGAAACTTGATTGTTTGCCAAGATTGTGTGATCTTGAGAATATTGTGGATGTGTACCTCTAGTTCTAATTAGAGAGAAATTGTGTATTCCCATTATTTGATTATAGTGGAGTTTTTTGGATGGACTACGGTCCCGTGATTTTTACTCCTTACATTGGGGAGATTTTTCACGTTAAAATTAATTGTGTTATGATTGTTTTGTTGATGATGTAGTTGCTGTCCAAAAATTGATTTTGTGCCAAAGATTGTTACTCTATTTGTTTGTTTCCTATTAGGTTCACGCAAGAGGGGATAAGGTAATTATTATGCTTCCGCAAATTGGTTTATATTAGTTTATCCCAATAAAGTAGTATCAGAGCTTTGGTTATATTTATTTTGTGCCTTGTGTTGAATGATGGAAGTTAATACAAGTAGAATGGTTAATTTGAATGGTGCAAATTATCACTTATGGAAGGGAAAGATGGAAGATCTTTTATATGTGAAAGATTATTATTTACCTGTGTTTGAGAAATAGAAACCCAATAATAAAACAGATGCACAATGGAAGTTGCTTCATCGTCAAGTGTGTGGGTATATCAGACAATGGGTAGATGACAATGTTTTGAACCACATCAGTGGAGAGATGCAAGTTCTTTGTGGAATAAGCTTGAAGAGTTGTATGCCAGAAAAACCGGGAACAACAAACTATTTTTGATAAAGCAGATAATGAACTTGAAATATCGGGATGGAAAACCCATGACAGATCACTTGAATGTATTTCAGGGAATCATTAATCAGTTGGCTAGAATGAACATCAAATTTGAAGATGAAGTACAAGGGTTATGGCTTTTAGGCACATTATCGGACTCATGGGAGACACTTAGAATGTCATTATCTAACTCAGCTCCTGATGGTATTATCACTATGGAATTGGTTAAAAATAGTGTTCTGAATGAAGAAGATAGAAGAAAGTCACAAGGTTCTTCACAGTCAGATATCTTAGTCACAGAAAAGAGGGAGAGGAGTAAGAGTAGAGGTCCGAAGAACAGAGATAAAAGTAAAAGTAAGACCAATAAGTTTGCCAATGTTGAATGCTATCATTGTGGTTTGAAGGGGCATATAAAGAAGTATTGTCGACAGCTCAAGTGAGACAACAAGAAGGATAAAGGAAAGGAAAAGAAAAATGATGACAGTAGTGATGATGACAAAGTTGCTACTGTTACAGATGACTTTCTTAGTATGTATGTATGATGATGTCAACCTTGTGTGCCATGAGACCAACTGGGTAATTGATAGTGGTGCCTCCATTCATGCTACATCGCGAAGGGAATTTTTCACATCTTATACATCCGGTGATTTTGGAGATGTTAAGATGGGAAATAATGGCTTAACTAAAGCCATAGGCATGGGAGATGTGTGCTTGGAGACCAATAATGGCACGATGTTACTTCTGAAAAATGTCAAGCATATTCCTAATATTCGTTTGAACTTGATTTCTACAGGTAAACTTGATGATGAGGGTTTCTCCAGCAACTTTAGTGGTGGTAAATGGAAGCTTAGCAAAGGTTCTCTGGTTGTGGCTCGAGGAAAGAAATGTTCTTCGTTGTACTTTATGCAAACAAAAATTACAGACAGCAGTATCAATATGGTAAAAAATGAAGATACAATTGAGTTATGGCATAAAAGACTTGGTCACATGAGTGAGAAGGGTTTGAATGTTTTGGCCAAGAAGAATATGCTTTCTTGGTTGAAAAATGAATTTTTGAAGAAATGTGTTCATTGCTTGGCAGGGAAGCAAACTAGAATTACCTTCAAGACATCTCCACCTTCAAGAAAATCAGGTATACTCGAACTAGTACACTCTGATGTTTGTGACCCTATGAAAATAAAAACATTTGGTGATGCTCTCTATTTTGTGACTTTTATAGATGATCACTCAAGGAAGTTGTGGGTTTATACATTGAAGACAACAGATCAAGTACTAGATGTGTTCAAACAGTTTCAGACTTCAGTTGAGAGACATACTAGGAAGAAGTTGAAGTGCATCAGAACTCATAATGGGGGTGAGCATTTTGGACCATTTGATGAGTATTGCAGACAATTAAGAATTCGTCATCAAAAGACACCTCCGAAGACTCCTCAGTTAAATGGGTTAGCTAAAAGGATGAATAGAACACTAGTTGAAAGAGTGAGATGTTTGCTTTCACAAGCACAATTGCCAGTATCTTTTTGGGGGGAGGCTTTGAATACAGTTGTACATGTATTGAATCTTACACCGTGTGTTCCTTTAAACTTTGATGTTCCAGATAAAGTTTGGTCAGGAAAGAATGTCGCTTATAATTATTTGCGTGTTTTTGGATGTAAAACATTTGTGCATATTCCCAAAAATGGGAGGTCTAAACTTGATGTTAAGACAAGACAGTGTGTATTTCTCGGCTATGGTCAAGATGAGTTTGGTTACAGGTTTTATGATCTAGTGTAAAAGAAACTTGTAAGAAGTCGGGATGCTGTATTTATGGAAGACCAAACTATACAGGATATTGAGAAGTCAAAAGAAGCAATGGCTCAGTATAGTGATGCGTTGATAGACTTGGATCCAGTTCTTCTTACACATGTTCCAGCACAGCCTACAGATGAAGTCTTGGATGACCAACATGGTACAGATGATATTGACACTCATACACAGGTTAAGGTTGATGATGATATTCAGGATCAGTCATCTACTTCAGAGGTTTCACTAGATGCTCCACTCAGAAGATCTACCATAAACCGACAGCCCTCTACACAGTATCCTATAAATGAGTTTGTGTTATTAACTGAGGGGGGAGAATCTGATATGTTAACCAAGACTCTTCTGAAGGAAAAGCTTGAAGTTTGTTGTTCGATTGTTGGGTTGGCAAGTCCCTTCATATAGTCGGAAAGGGGGAGATTTATTGGGTTGGATTTCCTCTTATTTAGAGATAGCTCAAATTTTCTCTTCAATAGTAACTAAGGCCAAATAACTCAAGTACATTTTAGTCTTTTCTCAAGTAGAGTTTAGTGTTTTTTTTTTGCTGCAATATATATATGTGAGTTAAGAAGAGAGAGGCGGGCACTGTTCATCATCTAGAGAGAGGCGGTTACTGTTCATCATCTAGAGAGAGGCAGAACAGTAAACTTGAGACAGTTTTGATCAAGTGGCTAAACGGAGATTGATTCGTGGTCCGATTGAGTTGGAATTTTACCAGCAGCTTCCTAACTCAAAGGAGTAAATTCTGAACGGTGGAGATCAGATTTGGAGCTCTTTTTCTTCAGATTTCATGGTTGAAAGTTAGGCCACCATTATGGTGATGTTTTTCTTAAACTCTCTCTAATTTCTTTGTGAAACTTGATTGTTTGCCAAGATTGTGTGATCTTGAAAATATTGTGGATGTGTACCTCTAGTTCTAATTAGAGAGAAATTGTGTATTCCATTATTTGATTATAGTGGAGTTTTTTGGGTGGACTACGGTCCCGTGGTTTTTACTCCTCACATTGAGGAGGTTTTTTTCCACGTTAAAATTAATTCTGTTATGATTGTTTTGTTGATGATGTGGTTGCTGTCCAAGAATTGATTTTGTGTCAAACATTGTTGCTCTATTGTTTATTTCCTATTAAATTCACACAAGAGGAGATAAGGTAATTATTGTACTTCCGCAAATTGGTTTATATTAGTTTATTCCAACAGTTAACCGTCGCCACTATATTCTGAATGATACGAGTGACAGCAGATGAATTGATAACTGTATCCATACACCGTCAATTTCTGCTGCTAGCTCCTGAAGATTATCAACTACTCTAAAATTAGTTTTTTTTTTTTTTTTTCTCTTCGCAGCAATAATATCAATCACTGCAAATTTCTAGCTATACCAGACGACACTAGCGTTTCTGAAAATATAGGGTTTTTTGAAATCTAGGTGTTTAACTAATTGTGAGGTTTTGTGAGTCGGCTGAGATTATATTGGCTTACCAGCTGTTACCGGCTGTGTTTAGGTTTAATTACATGTTATTTTCTAGTCTATTTAGTATTACCAATCCAAACTTTTATTTCTTTAAAAAAAAATGCATTTTTTATATTTATATAAAAATTACTAGAAGTTATTCTGGATATAAATTTAGATTTGGAAAGTATACAAATTCAACTATGTTTTATATTAATCTCCAAAATATACACACAATAGAGAATAAGAAGTTTTATAAACTAATAATTTTATATTTAATTAATGGCTCATGATCTTCAAAATAAGTTTTATAAACGATTAGCTAGTAAAACATAAAATAGATTTAAATGAATAAATTTTGAGTAAATATTAGCAAATCTTGTCAGAATCTCTTCATAAAAAAGGGAAAAAAAAATTGAGAACTTTAAGATCAATCCATTAAAAGTCCTCGTTTTAATTTATCCCATTATCACTGCAGGTAGAAAATTTTTTTTTGAGTATTACTAATCCTAAATTTTTGCTTAAGAGAATGCATCTTTTTTGGAAAAAAAATTACTAAGTTATGAATGATAAGAGTCGTTTGAAGATGAAATGCTAACTGGATCCATTACTGATCAATTTCGTGGCTCTGCTAACTTCCCAATAATGCGAGCAAAAGAAAATCAACCAAACTCTTCACACTCTAAGTTCTATTGCTAGAAAATTAAATCAACATTGGATTCACTGCAGCTACAGATACCAATTAATGAACAATAAATTTGTAGCTGTAGCAGACCCTTCAATTAATTCTGGACTTTTGTGAATCAGCATGGTTTAATTTTACTGGTCGTGTTTTAGGAAATTAAAATAAATTAAAGGGTTTAGAAGCTCAGTCTTTTGAGTATTACTAATCCAAATTTTTGTAATTTTTATTCTTAAGAAAATGTATTTTTTATATTTACTTTAATTATTAGAAAGTATTTTGTGATTTTCAAAATTAGATTTAAAATGTATGCAAATGAATTAAAATATATCTTCCAAAATATATAAATAATATATATTTAAAAGTTCTATAAACTACTAATTTTCCCTTTTTATATTTCATTACTGTAAAATCAATTATTAATTTGCTCAAAGACATATTTAATATTTGTTTATTATCATTCTAATTAATAATGTGCATGAGATTTTTTTTCCTTTTTTCACTTCTTCAAACAACACCCAAAATACTCATCTAACTCTAACTAAATATTATTTGACATAAATTAAATGCTTATTGTAATCATCTTACAGTTTTTTTTTTTTTTTTAAATTTACAAAATTAAAAATATTATCAGACTCTGAAAATTATTTGTAATAATAATGAATGTCTAAGGTAGCTGGCTAGGGATGGCATTGCATGGAGCTTCATGTATTTAAACAATTTAAATTACAGTGCATTGAAGAAGGTTCATGGCCTAAAATTAATAAAAGAACTCATAGCAAGCATTAAAATTCATGAGCAAAAAAATGCTTTAAATTTCATGATCGAACTAAAGGCAAGGCATTTAAATTTTAACTGTTTGGTTCAGAGTTGTCTGTGTCATCACAGTTGTTGCTGCTCTTATTATTGTTATCATTATTTAAGAAAAAGAGAAAAGAAAGGACGAGAGATAACTGATAGCTGATATATGGGTCCAAACGGTTGACAGTTGTTGGTTGGAATCTCCTTCCGCTCTGCAACTTCACAAAGAAGAACACGTCTTCTCCCAAGATTCTATATATGTATGATCAATAAGCAAAGCAAGATCAATATAATCGCATAAGAAGGATAAAAAATTTTTCTATAATACTATCTTTTACGTCTAATTTATATGCGATCAATCAAATTCAAATCAAACGAATTCTAAGTGTTTGAATTAGATCTTCAGTTTACATGTATAATTGGATAACAATTATTTATTAGATCAAAACTCTTGTTTTTCAATAAAAAGATAAGATACAATGATTGTATGTAAGGATAGTTTCATAAAGAACATGAATGGGCATTTTGAAATAATCCCTGACTAATTTCGGCCTTAATGCAAGGAGGCTCATTAGATGTACAGCTAGGTTCCCTAGCTGAAGCAATAACATAAATATAACATTGCAGATTTTTATTTGTACGATATTATTGTGTTAAAGGAAATTATCATGTGCCTTGGATTCTCCAAGTCCATGGTATAATTATGATGATCATCACAGCTTCTTTTTGTAGCTCTTCGCTTTTGCTTGAATAAATTCATTTCTCAGATTGGAGGGCCTGACTTCGGCCTTTTTTATTTCTTCATTTTCTTTCTAAAGAACAATAGAGGAGCTTGGGGTGTATTTAGAAATGGTACATAACCGGTTTACCATTGAGGTGCCATCGCTGGTCACTGGCTGTTAATCTATTTTACCGAGAAAACTCTACCTATTTCAATTTGACAATTACACGACAAAGTCGAGAAAGACAATTTATGCATGCTGAAAAAGGTTAAGTAATATTAAAAGGGCTTGTTTCATTAGGCACCTACTCAGAGTCAGTAATTTTGTGAAAGGGCAATATGGTAAACTTGGAAAACAATGACACGTCACTGTTCTATTATTTGTGATCCCATGTGAGCATCCCTCAAAGGAAGAGACCTGGCAACCAACCAAAAACTAGTGTGAGACATTTGCCGACTAATTTGCCTAGTTTGGTTACTTGTCCTTTGTGTGTTTTGATAAGCCCAATAGCCCCTAGTTTTCGAGTCATTTCAGCAAATTCACAGTGGTATATATTTTTGTTCTGTACTTGAAAACAGAACTTTGTGGTTCCAGCTTTAGAGTTTGTGTTTTCATTATTCAATCCAAAGTATGTAAGTATTCAGTCCCCTCGCTAGAATGAGTGGTTTAGGCTCTTTTTTCATGTGGGTTTCTAGTAAAAAAAGCTCGTTAATCATGCTTCATGATTTGGTAATGTGATCTTCAGAGAAAGATAGCTTTTTTTAGATGGTTTAAGCAGGTGTCCTTTTTGGGGTTTTGTTATTTGCAGATAAAGTTGTTTATATGCTTGTAAAAGCAGTTTGGTTCAAGAGAGAAGCAGTAAGCTTAATATTCTCTGGGTTCTCTAGTTAAAGTTGATGATTTTTAGTTCTTGCGCTTGGCTTCTGTTCAGTGAAGATCCCGATTCTGCAGTAAGTTTAAAGCTTTTCCTCCCTCTTTCTGGGTTTTAGGAATTTTGATGAAGGTTGAGCCATTTTGAGTAGCTATTGAAGTAATATTTAGTTGTTTATTGCTGTGTTTTGGGGGAAAAAAAATGAAGTCTTTGAGTAGTGTAGGACTTGGTTTGAGTGTGGTTTTTGGTTGCTTACTGTTAGCTTTGGTTGCTGAGCTTTACTACTTGTTATGGTGGAAGAAGAGAATCACTAGAAGAGATATTGAAAGTGACTACAGTAACCCAGCCAGAGAATTCCTGTACATGTTTTGTTGGAGAAGGCCATCTTCTTTGAGCGACACAGCTTTGAATCCTCAAGAACTTTGTTCTTCTGTGAGAATCACAGATACTCTGGTTCAAGAACCACACTCTCAAAATCATTTGCACTCAAATAATAAAGATTTCTTGCTCAAGCCATTTGGTGATGATGATAGTATGGAGACAGAGCTGATGAGGCTGCATAATCTTTCAGGGCCACCAAGATTTCTCTTCACAATTATTGAAGAAACAAAGGAAGATTTGGAGTCTGAAGATGGAAAGTCTAGATGTGATAACAAAAGCAGAAAAGGATCAAGGAGTAGAAGCTTAAGTGATCTGCTTCTCACAGTGGAAACTCCATATTTAACTCCTCTTGCTTCTCCTCCATTTTTCACTCCTCCTCTTACTCCTATGAACTCTTCCTACAACCAACATGGATTCAATCCTCTCTTCGAATCATCAACAGATGCCGAGTTCAGTAAGATAAGGGCATCACCTCCTCGAAAGTTCAAGTTTTTACAGGATGCAGAGGAGAAACTTCACAGAAGACAGTTAAAAGAAGAAGCTGAGAAGAAATCTCATAAACCAGATGGGCTCTCTCAAGAAAATGGACTTAAAGCTCCTAGTTCAAAGTTTTCCAAAGATGAAGACGATGGTTCCTTTATCACAATCATTGTTGACAAAAACAAGGAAAAAGAGCATATAAATCAACATAACCAACTTCCACCATTTCACTCAAGTTCTTCGGTACTTCCTCTTGCTTCCTCACCTTCAACATTTTTATAACCAGCCAAGAAGAAATTCATCCCATGTTAAAGCTCCATGCATGATCAACTAAATTCCATGGATTTTGTTTTCCTTTTTAGTTTTTGGGTTTTTCTCTCTTTTGGGGGATGGAATTAAGGATTAATCCTCTGTAAAAACCCTTGTAAAATGTAACTTGCGTTATTATTATTTATTATTTTTTGTTAATTGGAAGAGGGAGACAGCATTCTCTGCAACATGTTGTTGAGAAGTGGTCTTGTGCTGGTGGAAGACTTGCGGGGTTATTTGTTTAATTCAATCTCCATGTCTCCTGAGCTGTCTGATACCTATAATCATTCGCATGAGTGATGGCACTACTGATTTCTATTGTTCACTGTAAAGAATCCTTTCAACGCTATTGACTCTTTATCTTTTTTTTCCAACTTTTCTCTGTATTTGTAGTTCTTCCCTCCATGCTTATGACAACATAAATAAACTAAAATTTTTCCCATATCATACTCTTCGTACCCTTTTCTTGAATGATTATGAATCGTGATCATTGTTTACTCACCCCACCGAACTTTTGTTTTGGATCGTCTGATGAATACCTGACGGGTGAATCATATATTGGAGAGAGGAGTTTATCTGTATGCGGATAAACAGAAAAAAGCGATACCATTGAACAAAGAGACAAAACTGGAAAAGAGGGTAAGATTAGTGACAAGAGAGATGCTTTCGGGATTTTTCCTAAACAACAAAGAGACGTAAATTGCCCGTGAATATGTCTCGTGGGGATAGGCCGAAAGGTACCCACATTCAAGAATCATTACGGGCATTACCTTTTTTTTCTTTTTTTGAAGCTTTTTGTACATTAAATGTCTGAATATATTGCCTGATAATCATGAGCCATACAATAACTGATCATAATCCCCAACCCCAGATATCCATGTTTAGCTCTAATTAATCTCTCTCATATGAGATCAAACTCTAATCAACACTAGTCCAGCATTCAACTAAGAGGATTTATAGGTGTTTTTATAAGTTGGATTTATGTTGCCCCGAAGAAGAGATGTATGAGATAATACAATATCGGATTGACCAAATTTTTTTATGTTAATTTGATGCATTCTTGGTTTAGTAACCAGCTTCTAAATTTAATTTGGTTTTGGTTTAAATTTTAAACCACAAAAGCCCATAATCATGAAATATTCCTTATAAACACTATTACAATGAGGTTAAATTGGGTAAATGGTGATTTAAAATAGATTAAAGCTCAAAGAATACTTTTTTTTAATAAAAAATTATTAAGACAAATCTAGACTAAGTAGTAGATACACTTAAGTTTCATCAAACTGCATCATAGTTATTATTCCGAAAAGTACACTGTTGCCATGCCACATAACAACTTTAGAAAGTGGGTCAAGAATTGATGATAAGGTAAAAGCTAACACAAAGCATTATGATCTCTCAGAAAAAGTCTCTCTTCCAGCAAAGATATTCTGGAAATTTTCAAGCACTATGGGACGCAAAATAAATCTGCTGCTTCGATTTTGTGAAGACAATGAAGGAGGTTAACATTTTCACAACATGCAAAGCAAATATTCTCTTTTCCTTTTCTCCTTTCCGGGCACAATAACAGTGTTGTTTTATGTTCTAAGATTACATGATCAAACAATCAATGAGATACAAATTTGAACTTACAATCAGATACATCCTTTTATCGTAAGTATAAAAAGGACACTTTAAAAAAAAAGTGTGAACGAGTATAACTATCTTGAAGAAGAAAGTGCCTGTATCCAGTTTGGCATGGAAATTCCATGAAGCAATGGGATTAGAACTTATGGTTTGGTCAGATTCCTAAAGCAGAAAAATCTGTTATTCCTAGTTTGGCACAAAGCGGGCTTAAGCCAGGTTCTTCCAAAAGGCTAAATGCAGTATATCCATAGAAGGAGTGGTATAGATCCGGAAATTCCCCAGGCCATTTGCTGAAACCACCGTACTGTTGCCAAAGCAAACATGAACAGAATTATATTTGCTAAAATAAGATCCAAGATGTTTATCAGGAGCAAATTATACAATTATGTGTGCAAGTTTTTTCCTTTTCTTATTTTATATATATATATATATATATTTTTTTTTTTTTTTTTTTAAAAATAATTGGTTTCAGAATCTTTCTGCTAAGGTAACAACGACAGCAATTTCAAAGATACTTCTAGTAATAAGTAAACGATTAATCGATCCAAACTGTAGATAACCATCCACAGACTTTAATCTTCAAGATTGACAGGCATTGTGATAGGTTTAAGTATATGCATAGGGCATTGTTAAATGATAAATCAAATTGCACATCCGTTAAATGCAAAGGAGAAGCAGCAGCACCTGTGACTGACAAGTTAGCAAAAATCCATGTAATGCTTCCTTGTCAATGAATTTGTAGCCACCCAAGATCCTTAATACTGCCCCTATCCTACACAAGCAGATTTCCCATGTAAGAAGGTAAAACCAAATTATTCATGGGACTTTTAAAGGTTTTTTCACGCTTACCAAAATGCATAACAAGTGTCACTAGGCTTGTTAGCTCTACCTTGAAATCCGCCATCAGCCGCCTGCCTCTGTATAAAAGAAACCAGACGAGATTAGGATTACTTTTACAAAAATGATAAAGGTTAAATTAAATTACCTACAATAAAACAAACAAATGAAATCTGCATAATAAACAATGATGTTGCCATTTGTTTCCAAAGCATTTACTTGTTTGGCCATCTCTTTAAGCTCTTATGGTTGTCAAGTGGTTTTTGCATAGCTTTTAAGTCTACAATCTACAGCTTCATAGTATAGCAATAAAATTTCTAGATAATATAAGAGGAAAAAACCTGCAAGCACCAATTCAGCAGCAACGGCACATTTATAATGGAAGATGACACATCTTTTGACAGAACATCGTCTTCAAGGAACCCCATTAATTGAAGAGATGCGACAGCACAGTAAGTACCACCCCCTGAGCCACTAAGATGAAAACTGTTGGTAAACATCGTGGAAAATAATTCAGCACTGAAAATCACAGAATCCATACAATAGAACTGCTGTTTAAAGATGTTATATTTTCCTTCTTTTTCAGTAACGAGGAGAAAAGACAACATTTGAACAAATAGATTACCAGAAGAGGGGTTAGAGAGGAAAAAGAAGAGAGTACAAGGAAACTAAGACCACGCTTACAGATGACTCAACAATTTAGTAGGTTTACCAAGATCAGTAGTGCAAATGAAGTTACAAAATCTTAAGAGAGAAAAATATCAACAATAAAAGAAACTTGTTTCAACTCACCATGTGATTCTGAACCAGGAGTCAAACCAAACCCACCATCATATGACTGTAGGAAAAGAATAACTGGTACATCAGCTTATAATTATAGATAGAATGCAAAGTATATGATTATTGAAAGATTGGAACAGAGAAAAGAGAGGAGAATATACAGACCTGGCAATTTAATATGTACTCTTTTGCTTTTTCCTGGTCCATGCCACTCCAATCCTCCAGCATAAAGCAGATGGCAGCTGATACATCGCTTAGTTAAAAAGATATTTCACTAAAGTAAATTAAACAGCAACATTGTAAATCCATGTTGTTTTCATTTCTTACCAGCACAATATATGAACCGAAGATCTGTCTCTGCTCCGAAATGGATGGGCATAAAACTGCAAAATAAAGAAGAATAAGTAACAGAATTATTTCTGTTTCATGAAAATGAACCAGCCTAAAAGATCTTTCTTTAATAGGAAATTAGAAAGATGTATATTAAGAGAACTGAAAAGGATGCTTGCGAGTAGGGAAGGAATTAAGTTGAAATACTAACTAGATTATGGTCTAACTTAAATTCCATCTTAAAATATGCACACAGTTTTCTTTTCCTTCTTTGCTGGAAGCATCAGCGTATCTTTCAACCGTCTACAAATAAGCCTTTACAGAGAGTATATGGTTTATTGCATAGCAATCAAGCAACATGAAGCCACGTAGAAATCATTAGACAAATGGTTTATTTATTGAACTTTTTAAGGAAAAAAGGACCACTGATCATACAATAATTTGATGAAGAATCTTTGTTCCCTGAAAGAAAACTTAGGAAAAACCAAAAATGAATGTAGAAGACAAAACATAATTCTATCGAGAACATACAGCAGTCCAGTAACTGCAATTGTGAACATATACTGTAAAATTTAAGGCATACCTCCCGTCATGCTGTTGAAGATTTCTCATTGATGTCAATACTGTTATGCGGTCAATATTTGCAAGATTATAACCAACAGTCTTTAGTATAGATAAGGCACAGTAGGTGCTTGCCAAGTTACTACCATTGTGAGTCAAAACCTACAGGCAGATTAAACTGAATACTAAATACCCTGAAGGCGTAAGAATACAAGAACATAGAAATTTTAAGTTTGTTTTCTTCAAAACTTATCAGCAAAAATAAGCAGTAAACTAATAAAAAGGATGGTTCAGAAGAAACTCTCTTGTACCCCATTATCATCAGGAGGGAATTGAGAACTTCGAGAACCGTGAAATCCATAGAATTCTCCTGGAGCAAAACAAAAGCTCATCACATTACATGTTCTTTCCTTTTTGTAGCTAACTGAATATGCCAATCTTAAACCAGAACAAGCCCACCACTCAGTTCAGAAATAAACAAAGAAAGGGGAAAAGTAAGAGTAGAAGTCATGACTTTATATAATCAATTAAATATGAACTATAGTATCAAGACAAACAGATAAAAGTTTATAAGCGAGCAAGGTCATACCATTGTTCAGGTCAGCTTTATTTCTTGGGTGAGCTTGCAATGATAAGATCCAATCTGACACTTGATCCTTGTCGACCTAGGACACATATACATAGCATTAAGCTCTGATTAGTCTCATTATTCTCAACAAGGTCATGATCAATATAAAAGTAAACATTGCTCACTTCCGCCACGGTAAGACCTAGATAAGGTTAAATATTTGTGTATACACTAAAAATTCTTAATTAAATCCCCCAAAATACCAAGTACCAAAATTTTTGGAATTGTTACAAGTGTTTGCAATTATTTGACAGACATTTAATTCTAAATAACAGGACAGAATATTAAGTAATTAAAGATATATGTATCCAAATCATACTACTAGCAAAAAACAAAAGATCCAGCATCTAAAATCACATGCATAATTCTATTTTTCACACGTTTCTGGGCAACCAAACAGAGGATATTAAAGGAAAGGGCATGGTTCCACTATCCTAAGAAGCATTATTGAAAATATATGACGTTAACAATTACAAAATTAAGCTAAATTTTCTCTCCTTTTCTTTTCGTTTCTAAAAGAGTCCCATAAGTTCTCAGTAACTTAACGACAAAACAACAAAAGATCTACCACTAAAAAATATATGCATAATCTTTATTTTTCCACGTTTTCTCAGCAACCAAACAAGCGTATCAAAGAAAAGTGCAGTCTTTCAACGAATCACTATCCTAAGAAGCATCGTTTAACATATATGACTTTGAAAATTACCAAATTATCCAAAATATTCTCTCTTTTCTTTTTTTTAGAAAGATTCTCACATTTTCTCATAAACTTAACTGATGGATAGAAGTTAAATTTGCGTACTCGGTCTAAGGCGCCGAGAAGGTGGAGGCCGGAGATGGCGAAATGAGCGAGAGTGATGCGGTTGATCTCCTGCCACTGGTACTGATACGGCAAGAGCCGGTACATCATCTCCAGGAACGCCACGTGTCGTTCCCTGTCGAATTGTGATAGTGAATCATACGACGATGGTTGTTCTCCGTCTGATGAGGATGATGACAGTTGATCCGACTCTCTCTGTGACGCCGGTTCCATTTACAAAGCCTAAGAGAGGAAGACTACAGGACGATAGAATCGGTTTATTAAAGCATTTTTGTTATTACAAAGATAATGCTTTCGCTAATCTGGGGTATTTTTGTACTTTTATGTTATCTTCGAGTTATATTCCATAAGTTGAGAAATTGAGTTATTTATCAATTTTGGTTGTGAATGTGTTAGTTGTTGGAAAACCTAACCTGCATTGCACGGTCGTCAGGCCACAACTAAAAAAACTTTGCAGTAATTTCGTCGAGCGGTTGGCGTGAGAAGCCATGAAAGCAAACAAAGGAACTGTATTAACACTCGCAGAGAAATGCAAGGTCCGTTTCTATCTTTTAAACTTTGTTTTCATTTCTGTTATCGTTATGGTTCACCTTTTGAATTTAAGTTTGAATTTGTGTTGCAGAATATACTGGCGGCAAATTGGCAGGGTCAGCTCAATACCATCAAAGCTGACGCCAAAGGAAGGTACCTACTTTGTTCTTAAACCTCGTTTGCTTGTTGAGAGGAGAGATATATGAAATAAAAAGAAGTTCTATGATCGGTGTCATAGAATTTATCAGCATTTGTGTTGCCCGAAAATGCAAAAGCCGGCATATAACTGAGTTTGATGCAGGTGTATACTTAATTGGCCTAGGTGGAGTTAGCTTTTCGCCATAAGAACAAAACAGAACGAGCCTTGGGTTATATAGTTTTGTTTGGTTTCTTAAGTTTTCAAGGCAACCAAATGAAGGTTTTTATTTTAGCTAATGGATTGTTCTATTACTGTGTGTGATTATTTTAGCAAAGAAGACATCTACACTTCAAAGGTGAAGTATATTCTCAGGAGAGGGAAACCATACATTTGGGTACCCGAAAAGGATCTGCACAATGTGGTATGGTTCTCTTTCTGTATTTGTTTTGTAATTTTTTCCTCTTTTTTTTTCTGATAATTTACTTGTTTTCTATGAAAATCTGTGTTGATGGACAATCTGGAATCACTGGGGAAACTATTTGGATGTCTAATGCAGATTGGATCAGTCTGGTCTGCATTACATGACAATATAAAGCTCAAGTCAGTTTGCTGATATAGGGACATTATTACATCCACTCAATATAGAAATAAAGCCTTGTATTTGAATGTTGAAATGCAATTATTATGAGAATTGGATGAACATTGAAGAGGTTTGAGTAAATGCATTCAAAAGTGTAGCGGATTAATCTTAATCATCCAATTTGATGCGTGTTGTCCAAATATCCTATACATACAAGACAAATATAAACTGAATGCGTTGGTTATCCAGGAGGCTCTAACTTTTGTGCATTTGTTTTTTGTTTCTACACCATTCAATATACCAAAGAGTTTCTTACTTGTTAAAGTGATAGTTATCAGTCATAACCAGCATTCTTTACACATAGGTTATGAATCAGAACCAGCCGCTTTAGTATTTTTCTTTAGTCTTTTCTTTCTTTGTTATTTCCTTTAATTCTATATCATAGAATTTTAGGGGATAGGCCTCTTGATCGATTAGCATAATGTCCTTTCTCTCCTTCATCAGAGATGACCTATAAAGATGCATAGGACAAGCTGTCTGCTCTGTTACTGAGCTTCCGACATCTACCCTTCACATGTGTCTATATGGTAGAGTATTTGGACATAGCTGATGAAACATTCCCAATTGCTTCCTCACTCTATTCAAATTAAGACCAGTGAAATGCTTGTTATTGCAAGTGGCTGTTAGTTAGATTGTATATATGTGGTGTATAAAAATTTATTGAAGTTCTTTGGTAAATAGTCTAATGAGAAATTTTCATATCATTTTCCCTGCTAAGTTTTGATCTCTTCCCATCTTTCCTTTTCATGTAGAACACAATCATTGATGAGCGTGGTTCATTTGCTGTAACCAGTCCCTTCCCAGGCTCTCTGGCTAAGTTACTTCGATCAATAAAAAAGGTTGGTGTTTATAATAGTTGCATTACTTTCCTTTTCTTGTCTTCCTCACATTAGGCAAAACAACACTCTAAAATTGTCTAGTTTTGCACATGCTGCAGTTACCAACTCGGGTTGCTCTCGGCGGGGATGTTGTGCCTCTTAAAAATGAAAAGGTAAGCTTCTACTAAAACATGTTTCTGAATGTCAGGAACATTCATGTGTAACAATGACGTTGTAAGTGTTGATTACAATTTGTATGGCTGTGGTCATATAAAGGTGTTTCTATTACCCACTGTTCATATACTGATTACTTTTTTTAACCATTTTACATTTCTTTAACTTATTTTTATAAAAGTAATAGTGTAACACAAACTTGTAAATCATTCAAGCCAAGCCAGTGGGGTACAGGTAAATTTTTGTTTTACAAGACCTAATTGGGAAGGTTTCTTTCAAAAATTACAAGGACTTGGTGAATGACAGTTTAGAGTTAATGTTCAAGAACTATGGTTCGAGGAATGTCAATATTGACCCTTTCTTTGTCTTTCTTGTTATAGGCTCAATTGGCTGCAAAAAGTCTTAAAGAAGTCATGCTGTCTGAAGAAAGAATGATTGGTGAATCCAGTTATACAGTTTCAGGTGTATTAAGTTCTTCTAATTTTATTACCACTTCACGAAACGAAAACCTCAAGGAGCTACTTGATGAGCATGAAAAGTACGTGATTTATAAGTTTAATGTAAGGTAAGAAACTTTTATTTCGATTGATTTCATCTGGTACTCATTGTTAAGAGTCTGTACCAGCTAGAGTGGTCAGTAGGCTGATGGCAAGGGTCCTCAAATATTAAAAATGGATTTGCTGACACAAATGAATTGAGAAAGAAAGTAGTTGTATGATGTCTTAGGAGGAATTTGCTAGGTTCAACTTCTGGTACCCTGAGGATTTTATCTCTAATTGTAGTATTATTCATTATGATTAGGATGACTAAATAATGAAGAAAAATGGAACACCAAAATGACAAAACCAACAAGTTGACTTACATCTGATATAAGATCTTTCTTGTTCAGTACATGCATGTATATTGATGGTTACGGGTGCGCTCATGAAGTGGACATGAAAGATGTTGAAACGTCTACAGCAGATCTGTTTGGTAAGGCCCTCATCACATAATGATGATCATCTTGGGCAAAACGGCATTTGTAATGCATCTCGTAAGTAACCTTTCTTGTATGTGCCTATACTGATCAAATTACATCTTAAATCTGTTTCACATGTAGCGCCTCTCACTGCAAAGCTTATTGATGGCATTAATCAAAGTGAAGCAAGGCGCAAAGCATTGGTGCTTTTCTGTTTTGTATATTCAAATGAAAATGCAAGGGTAAAGCACCTACCTATCTATTTTGTTTAATGATTATTGCGGCAATACAATTACACCTGAAAACTGTTTTTGTCGAACACAAACTGTTGTTGAATTGCCAGATAGTGTATATTGCATTGACATTTTGTCTTCCACATGCTAGTCTCTGATTAAACTTGCTTGTGCCTCTGAACCTTCTGAGAATAAACTAGCTGTTGTTGGGTGTGAAGGATGCATTTATGCTTTCTGTTGATCGCATGGGATTTGATGTGCTGGGAAAGGTTGTTGGTCCAGTAACAAAGGATGGTCTAGGTGGATTCCAGTGGAAGGAATTCAGGTTCACATTCAAAGAAGAAGCACGTGATGTTGAAAGGTTTTGCAGGCAATTGGTGCAAATGGAAGAAGAGGCGGTCAAAAAAGTTTCAAGCTACAGCGGTCTGGTGTAAAAGTGATAAATTCAACCAAGCGTTTTCTTTTTATCCTATGAAATTTAGTTTATCTTTTGTAATGTTAGTAGGCCAGTAGATTAAGCAAATATGCACTAGCAATATTTTTGACACTTTTACACAAGTTCTGAATTTTGGATGTATACACCACAGTCTTCTGCTCCCCATCAGTATTTGTTAACAATAATTGTTAGTCAAGATCAATACTTTTCATCAGTAGTTGATAACAACAATTCTTAATCAAGATCAATAGTTGTTGACAACAACGGTACTTCTTAACAGTAGTTTATAACTTTTAGTTCTTAATCAAGATCAATAGTCGTTGACAACAACAGTACTTGTTAACAATAATTTATAACTTTTAATGCAGATAATTCGAGACCTAATACAGAAGCGTGCTGTGGACAACAATTTTAAATTTTGGCATTAAAAAATATAACCTCTTAAGAAAAACGACAATTTAGAAAATGAAAAATATTTCATTCATATTCATATAAACTTGTTCCATTTAAAAAAGAGAAGAGAAGTTCAACACGATCCCTCAAAAACTAAAAATTCGATATAAAATGACCAAAACCCGCATCATCCCATCCAGAAACCAGCGACCTCCACAAACACCAAGAACGTAAAACATGAAGCTTAGTCAACTTCCTCGATCTTGGGACCAGGGCCGCTGCCACCAGCTGGAGGAGCATCGTCATCCATTCCACCACCCATGTCAGCTCCGGCACCCTGATACATCTTGGCAATGATGGGATTGCAGATGCTTTCAAGCTCCTTCATCTTATCTTCAAACTCATCGGCCTCAGCGAGTTGGTTGCCATCAAGCCATTGAATAGCTTGGTCAATGGCATCCTCGATCTTCTTCTTGTCAGCTGGGGCAAGCTTTGAACCGATCTTCTCATCCCTGACGGTGTTCCTCATGTTGTAGGAGTAGTTCTCCAAGGAGTTCTTGGCCTCAACCTTCTTCTTGTGCTCCTCGTCTTCAGCCTTGTACTTCTCAGCCTCCTGAACCATCTTCTCAATTTCATCCTTTGACAACCTACCCTTGTCATTGGTGATTGTGATCTTGTTCTTTTGGCCTGTGGTCTTGTCCTCCGCAGAGACATTCAATATACCGTTGGCATCAATATCAAAGCAGACATTGATTTGAGGAACACCCCTGGGAGCTGGAGGGATGCCAGAGAGCTCGAATTTGCCCAACAAGTTGTTGTCTCTAGTTCTTGTTCTTTCACCTTCGTAAACCTGGATCAAAACACCAGGTTGATTGTCTGAGTAGGTTGAGAAAACTTGCTCCTTTTTGGTGGGGATGGTTGTGTTTCGTGGGATCAACACTGTCATGACACCACCAGCTGTTTCCAAACCAAGAGACAGAGGTGTGACATCCAAGAGCAACAGATCCTGAACCTTCTCATTGCCCTCACCACTCAAGATGGCAGCCTGAACGGCAGCACCATAAGCAACAGCCTCATCAGGGTTAATGTTCTTGCAGAGCTCCTTTCCATTGAAGAAGTCCTGCAACAGCTGTTGCACCTTGGGAATCCTAGTAGATCCACCAACAAGCACAACATCATGGACGCTGCTCTTGTCCATCTTAGCATCCCTCAAACACTTCTCAACAGGCTCCATACACTTTCTGAAGAGATCCATGTTAAGCTCCTCAAATCTGGCACGGGTAATGGTCGTGTAGAAATCAATACCCTCGTACAACGAATCAATTTCAATTGTAGTCTGTGCAGTGGAGGAGAGAGTCCTCTTTGCCCTCTCGCAAGCAGTCCTCAATCTCCTAAGAGCTCTAGGATTTCCACTAATATCCTTCTTGTTCTTCCTCTTGAACTCCTGAACAAAGTGATTCACCATTCTGTTGTCAAAATCCTCACCACCAAGATGAGTGTCTCCAGCAGTGGCTTTTACTTCAAAGATACCTTCTTCAATAGTAAGCAAGGAAACATCAAAAGTACCACCTCCCAAATCAAAGATCAACACATTCTTCTCACCGACGCTGCTAGCCTTCTTGTCAAGACCATAAGCGATGGCAGCAGCAGTGGGCTCATTGATAATACGCATAACATTAAGTCCAGCAATGACACCAGCGTCCTTGGTGGCCTGACGTTGTGAGTCATTGAAGTAAGCAGGGACAGTGACAACTGCATTCTTAACAGTTGAGCCAAGGTAAGCTTCAGCAATCTCACGCATCTTGATAAGAACCATAGAAGAGATTTCCTCAGCAGCAAACTGCTTCTCTTCGCCCTTGTAATTAACCACAATCATGGGCTTGTCACCGGGACCGGCAATGACCTTAAATGGCCATAGCTTAATATCACTTTGAACTGAGGCATCGCTGAATCTCCGACCAATCAACCTCTTTGCGTCTGCAAGTAATTAATAAACAACCAAGTTAGTATACACAGCTCCATGCACAACGACCACCTTACTTTGATGACAACGAATAAAAAAAGAACAACTTTGGATGACAACGATTAAAAGAACAGTAAATTTGAGTAACAAGTATTAAATAATAGAACGATGAAACGTTTAAGGCTTCCAATTTCATGGATAGGCTCATAATAATAAATCAATATCACGCATCATTCAAGAAAATAACAACACATTCACAGAACAATCTATAATCTAGAATAGATAATACTGTAATTTCAAAGGAAAATTTAGTTTCATTTATATGAAAAATCAATCTTAAGAATATTTCTCATCAGTTAACTCTAAAAGAATAAAAACAAGTGATTTTGTCGTTGATTTAACTATTCGTCTTGCAATTTATTTAGCAAAGGAAAAACACAAATCCGAATTAAACTTAGGGTACAAATACAACAAACGAGACAGAAACAACATGGAGTCAAATCCATGTATGTTTATTAAACATGTCAAATCAACGATAATAAAATCGTAGCATTCGAACATAATTCATGGAAGTGGTTTAGATCTGTAATATAGTCCACATTGCATTACAATCTTAAGGTTTCTGGGCCAGGAGCCCAATCAATCGCTCGAGAAACCTAGATATTATACTTCATAAAAAGCAGAAAAGACAAAACTACCCTCGAAACTCGCAGATCGAAGAGAACAACGCTACATTCATGCCCCTTGTCCTTGTCTTATACAAATCATTAATGACACATTTTCAGAAAGAAAACAAGTCAAAGAATGCTTACCAAAAACTGTGTTCACAGGGTTCATGGCGACCTGGTTCTTAGCAGCATCACCAATCAAACGCTCAGTATCCGTGAACGCCACGTAAGACGGCGTTGTTCTGTTACCTTGATCATTGGCTATGATTTCAACCCTGTCGTGCTGCCACACACCGACGCAGGAGTAGGTAGTACCAAGATCAATACCGATCGCCGGACCCTCTCCTTTTCCGGCCATTATCACAGACCAGATAGAGAATAATGAATAAAGAAAATTTGCTTGCTTAGAGAAGAAGGGAAAAAAAAATAAAGGCAGATCTTGCGTTTGTGGAAAATAATCTGTGTGGTTTTCTGCAAAGCTAGGGTTGGGCGTTGTTTTATAGATGTATGGGATATTCATTCTAGAATGTTCTGTGGTCGTTGTGGAATTTTCAACCGTTGATTGGAGTGCAATGGAGGGTCTGGATTTTTCAAAAATTTTGAGTCGGATTTGTCGAGGTCGGCTACGCGCCCATGATTTTAAAAAGTGTAGGGTTTTTGAATTAGGAAAAGAGGATTGGAGGATCGGTCGGTCCAAGTCCAACGCGTCGTGCACATGTGAATCTAAAAAAAATTAGATGTGAGTGGGCCCACCTCTTCTTTTAAGTTGTATTACGCTGGTGGGCCTTAAATGGGCTGGACTTCGTGCCATTCGCTTCCCCGGACTCGGTGGAATATGAGTGAATTCCTCCAATAATAATTACTTATAATTTCTTTTAATTATATAATAATTTAGTTAGCGTTTGGCGAGGGAGGGGGCAGGCAAAGACCGAGACAAGAAAATGAAATCCACATTTCCATCCCACGTTGCATTAATTTTGATGACGACAACTAATATAATAATATTCTCTTTTTCTCCAGCCGAGGAATGTTTGAATTAATTAGTTAATTAATTAATCAGACTTTAACCGTTAATACCAACTTCAATTTGAACTTTTTCTAACCCAATAGATATCTAAGGATTAATGTGGGCTTGAATTGAGCAAATTAACGAGAAAGTTGAAGTTATTGACTACATGATATATCCATCCATTTTTGTTTGATGATTTACTGCATTTAGATCCATATCCATGTCATGTACTTTTACAAAATTTTTTCTTACGAATTAAGAATTTTTTGTTTAACAATATTTTCTCTGTATGTTACGGATGATTTATGACTCTGTAAATGCTATTTTGTTTATGTGATAAATCTGTTAATTGGTACAAAGATTTTATCATTTAAAAGTAGTATATATTTCTTATTTTAAAACAGATTTTATTTAAATCTTTTATTTAAATCTTTTAATAATCTCCTCATATGGACATATATGACTCACAAGTCAACTAATTAATTAAAGAAAATGAAGGAGCATTTTCGTTTCATTAATTTTTTGTTTATTTGTGTTGATTTTAACGTGTTAATTTTACTGCAGATATAACGGCAGGGTATAAATTATTTTTTTCATTAAGTTGAAAAAAATTACTGATTAAGGATTAAAATTACAACCAAATATCTTTGTTATGCACAGAAAAATTATTCGGTCGGTGAACTCACACGTCACATCAATTATGAAACCCCTGAAACTGGAAAGGCAGCGACGACTTGACCCAAAAATAAACGGTTACATTTTCTCTATTATATTTGTTGAGCTTTCCTTTTTTAAAATAATCTGTAAGCATAAACCTAGAGGAAATATATTAACAAAAATAATATATCTGATTATGCTTCTCTTTCTGCATCGCCAATCATCCTTACCAACCACACGAACCGGGTATGTTTGTACGCCGGCCCGGCTAATGGTAGATCTCGTCTTAATTTGTTTACTTTAATTTCTAGATTATTGTGTGATTTAATTATTCTTATGTCCTTTACAGTTTCACTTTGTTGGAGATTAATATTATATATAAGCAATCAAATTCTAACAGCTGACTGGAAAAGGGATGTCGGGAGAAATATGAGGACTCCGGTTAAAAGTTCGTCTGATAATTTTCTCTACCTTAAAAAGACGGACAGGGTAGTCTACAAGTACGTTATATATACTTTATACTACTCTTACAACATTTTTCGTAGTAGAAATTTTCACCAATATAGTGTTTTGGTAAAAGGTTAGGAGTATATGTATTCTAATTACTGTGGAAAAATATTTCCAGGAAACATAAGTACACGATAAACTTGAAAGATACGTACACCCAGCAGCAGCAAATTTAGTATATATACACACAAGAGCACAAGTGTAACACATTCAGCCCGACAAATTAAATCAGGCAACCCAGTAATTACACTAATTAAGTGATTTGTTATAATATTTTGTCTTTGCATTTGACTTACTTTAACAAATTAAATACGTACTGCTCCGATAACATTAATATAGAAAAGCAAAAATGCGGGCCAAAAAATGTATAAATATTGTCTCTTTCGTGGTTCTTTCCAAAAAGGCATTTTGCTTTCAAGAAATGTTTTCTTTCCCATTATATACATTTACCCAATATTTATGACCAAGACTTAAATTTCTTAGAAAATATTCGAGCAAATTATCACGACTAATTTTCTATAAATTTTTATTTCTACGTACCTTAATCGTTAAGAAAGGAAATTGGTTTGCCCATTCCCGAATTAAACTAATCTCTAGCTGATATACATGTGATACGATTCTCCAGGCCACCAAATTTGACTGAAAGATAAACGACAATATATATATATATATATATACACATATTTGACCGGGAGATTGGGCTTCAAATTGGATCTCATTAAACCCAATAACAGAACTGGGAGCCTCGGCTTTTGCACAAGCCCCAGATGGGCACAGCCACTCCATAGCTTATTGTTTGCAAGCACGCTTGCATAATTACTGTCCATACACTTATGGCAAGGGAAGTATGATCCTTCAGCACAATTCTAACTAACATTTGTTCGCTTATTATTTTATGCTTTAAAAGCTTACATCTCTCGAAAATTCCCCTCATCCGCCGTTCACCAAAAGTGGGCATTTAATTAAGTCATATTACATATATTGTAAGGATAATTTAGACACTAGCTGGGCAACTGAATTAATTAACCAGACTTTAATTATTAATATCAACTTTTAACTTTTTCTAACTATATAAAAACAAAGAGCATCAACCAATGTGAATGTGAACTCAGCAAACGATAAAGTTCTCCGTGAGTAGTATTTATGATATCAGTCATCATCAATTGATTTTTCTTCATCCTTTTATGGCTTAGTTTTATGCCTATTATCTAATTTAATTGTATATTTTTAAATTGTTTCACACAAATTAGTAGCTTTTTTTATGATGTTTTTCTCTATATATTAGGGATGACATATTGACTTTGTAAATATTATTAGTTTAGGTAATAAACTTTCTAAATGACACAATTTTTTTACCATTTTGAATTTTATAATCATTTTAAAATATAATTGTATATATTTACGCTTTATTCACGGTATCATATTTCAATGCACTTAATTGGTTGAAGACTGATCAATTCATTACTATAGAATTCTTTTTTAAAAGAAAAAAAAAAACTTTAAGAGTTAGGTGTAAAAAGAAAAAAAGTCACGTTCTAAAATATTATTTTGTTTATAAAAATATTTACCTAAAAAAGACCTCCAAATAATTAAAAAATTTACGCACCAAAAAAAAAAAAAGCTTAAAAATAAGAAAGTGACTAGCATTACACAATCTAGTCCTTGATATTTATTTAATTAATGAAAAAATTAAAGCATCAATATTATTTAGTTTAATCATTATTATTTCATTATGTAACAATAACTCTCATTATTTTTAAATTTCAAGCATAAAAGAATTTCATAAACGCTAATTAAGTTCTATGTTTATTGTAACAATCAATAATTTTTTTCTTTTAATATGAGTATTAATTCTTCTACCAATTGCTTTTGGTTGGTGAGGAAATATATATATCCTTCTATCGCGTAGATGTAATTGTTCGTAGAAAATTCAACGAAAATCTCAGCCAAGGACAGATACAAGCTCTCGTGTTTCACAAAGTATATATATGTATATATAATCCCAACTTTTTCACCGACACCCAGATGGATCAGTAAGACTGCGAATAAAATTTTAATTAATCTTAAGGGGTTTTAACACATACCTCCCCTGAAGTTTGTGACTTTAACACTTATATATAAAGTTTAATGAAATGTACACTTACCTCCCCTCTAACCATCTAAAGTTGTTAGTCAAACACGAATCGATTATAATGGCCTTATTTAAATGAGAAAATTTATTTTTTACTACTTTATTCTTCTTTTAATTATCTCATTTGAGCCCACAAGATTTTTTTTTTTCAATAATCATTTTCAAAACTTGAAGAAGTGTTTATTTGACATTTAAAAAGTAGAAAATAATTAAAAAACAAAACATTTGTAGGCTTAGCATTCACTTAAAATCGATTATAGCCGTTAGTTTTTCAATGGCTATATTCCCTCTTTAGATGATTATCCAAACATGTATTCATACATACATGAGCACAACAAAATTGCGGAAAAAAAAACGAAAATAAAAACGAAAGAAGGGGTATCAACATAAATTCCTTCTCTTCAATAATGCATAACCCCAACAATAGCACCAAATTTTATTTTCTTAAATAATCTTTAACAAAGTTTAGAAAAATTATTAATAAAAAGAAGAAAGAAAAAAATACAATAGCATAAAAGAAAGAAAAATGCATTAGCATTGTGAGATGACAGGGAAGAGGAAAACAAGTAGAAAATCCTTATGCAGAGCTGTTGATATTTTCAATCTATGTTACAGTAGCGAAAAAAAGTATCCAATGCACAGTAAATTAGCAAACGCCAAAACCGAGCCAACAACCGGTAAAAACTAACCAGCCGAAGCAAGTTCCAATGCCTAAGTCCTAATATATTCCTCTCCAACCTAAACTGTTTCTCATTAAGTTTCCAAGTATTAAGCCTCTTTATGGCCAAAGTAAAGCTATACAACAAACACCACCTCTTTACAACCATCAATGCGCTCGTTTTTTTTTTTTTTCTAATTCTAACAAAAAAATACCACCAAATCAAATCATAACATGGTAAATCCTAAAGCATCAATAATACCAACAATGATAATAATAGCACTCGAAAAAGAGTTGCTATTGAGATTTGAAGATTAATCAAAGGGGTGGAGGAGGCGTTGACGGTTAAGTAGTGAGTATAGGAGGAGCTCGTTGCTGTTACCGGGTGGTGAAGAAGGAGCGAACTGCTAAATAATGAAAGGGGAGGGGGATAGGGGGAAGAAGGGAGGAAGCGATTATTGTTGCTAGGTAAAGATGGATGAAGGGATAGAGGAGAAGAGGGCGGCAGCCGATTGGGTGGGTGAGTGGGTGGAAAAAAGATAGTTTTAGGGTTTTCACTTTTTAGGCAAAATAAAATAAAACTGCTTTTTACACTTTACGATTTTACCCTTAAATTTAACGGTTAAAATTAATTGAGGGGAGGTAAGTGAATCTTTTCCCAAACCTTTCCGCAAAGTGATAGTTTTCTATACCTCAGGGGAGGTATTTAAAAATATCCTCAGAAACAAATTAGACTAAAGTTAGTTGCTTTTACTAATTTAGCCTTAATTGCAATGTTTAAGTAACAGTTTTGGATGGTCAGAGGGAAGGTAAATGTGTATTTCATTAAACCTTACATATAAGTATTAAAGTCACAAATCTCAAGAAAAATATGCTTTAAAATCCCTTAATCTTAATTTTATAATGTACTTGTAATCAAGCAAGAAAGAGAAGAATGTCCATAGGGCAGGGCAGGCAAAGACCAAGACAACTTCCAATAGAAGTCGTTGTAAGAATTCGAGCAATGAAAATGAAATCCAACCCATCCAACGTTAATTGCATTAATTTTGATGATGACAACTAATAAAAATCCTCCGGTTGAGGAATATTTGAATTAATTAAGCAGACTTTGACTATTAGTACCAACTTTAATTAAACTCTTTCTAACCAAATGTGGGATTTGAATTGAGCAAATTAACGAGAAGTTATTTAGTACTATTGCCGATATCCGTCATGAATCATTGATTTTAATTTCTTTGATGATTAGCTGATTTCGTAATTAATTAATCGGTTTAAGTACTAAAATTTTTACTGTTTTAATTTTAATCTTATGTTAAAATTAATTTTGTATATATATTTACCCATTACTCATAGTGTTAGCTCTTTAACATAATAGCGACTACTTAAAATACATAATAAAACAAACTTAAAAGGTTAAAGAAATATCAATCCATCAAATTAGGGAGATTTAATTTTTCTTTTAAAAGAAAACACCAGGTGTAAAAGGATGCACCTTCTAACATTTATAATTATGTACAACGTAAAAAAAAAAAAATGCTAAAAGAAAAATAAGAAAGTGACTAGCATTATACATCGATTGGTCTAAGATAATTTAGTGTACATATAATTTATTTAATGAATTAAAAAAATTTAAGGAGAAATGTTCATGATCATATTATGCGAAGGACTTTAAATATTATGTGATATGCACACCAAAGAGAAAGAACATGGAACATGAGAAGCATATGTTTAATTCGTTTCATCTTTTGTTTCTTTGCAATCAAAAAAATTATTCAGACGTTGAACCCCACATGTTATTATTAGCTCAACAAACTAAAACTGTTAGTTGTCTCTGTTAAAGGGCGATGACTTGGTCCGTTGACCCGGTTTGGGAAGGCCGATCGAGAAGTTGCAACATGAAAAGACACGACAGACGAACTCCTCCGAAATCAATTGCAGCAAGGAATATGGCTTTGAGAATTTGACGATCCATCTAGCTTTTCTGAGGCCTCTATGAATTTGCCTTCCTAGCCTTGTAGCAACAACAACATTTGAAACTGAAAGTTGGATCGCTTTGAAGAAGTACGCGGCGCACCGCCGACAGGTAAGTTAACAGCTGTTTCTCCATTTTTAATACTGTCGTGTTAGTTTTAAGTTGAGTTTATTAGTCATGTTCCGTTTACAGTTTTAAATTGTTGGATCGATCGAGATCCGGTTAAAAGTTGTACTGCAGCCAGCCAATTTTCTCAATCATGCCAAGATTGACGACAAAATCAGTCAAAAAGGTACATTACATTATACTCTTTCCCGCAAAATTTTCGTCGTTGATTTTACCTATCTTCTTGTTTAGGAAAAAGTTTCGAGTGTTTAAGGTACTGCGGAAAAACATTGCCTGCCAAATAATAAATTAAAACTGCATGATTAATTAATTAAAGATACATTACACAGATACCCAACCAAGATCTCCCCAAGCAATAAACCATCTATTTTTTTTTTTTAAATTAATCTTCTTTATTCGTTATTTTCGTTTTAGTGAAATTATAAGAATATAAATCACAGGGTTTAATTTCTTACTGTGAATCGCTAGAACTATTGCTTTAATTTGTAACACTTTATACCCAGAAGTGAATAATTATTATAGCATCATATTTAAGCCCTGCTGGAAGATTAAAAGTACATAAATAACCCAATAAATGCTTAATAATATATATCGATGACTTTTTTTGCCTATATATATTTCATTCATTATATTTTTGACTAATTAGTAACCACAGTTAAACACTATTGATGTTTCGTTCCTGTAATTTACCTAAGGGAATTGACGTCTTCATTTTGGTACTGATAGTAACACATTAATGTACATTTCACACATCAACTCATGAGAGCCACATAATTAATTTGTCAACACATCCAAAGGACCAGAGTCCTTATCAAGCCTCTTTCTTGGACCTCAATTAACTCCAATTACCGTTATTAATTTTGATTCTGTTTTTTCTTAGCAAAGTTTATGATCAATAAACTTGATTTTTGAGCTTAAATTTCGCCCAACGTATTCAAATTTTTAAGACTAACTTACTGCTCAAGGAAATCGATATATAAAGGAATCTCTGCGTTGGTGCTACTTGATATGTGATGTCGAACTTATTCCCACCCGTCAAGAAAACCAAAGATATTGTCAAAACCCCCTCATTATAATGTTAATCGCCCACCAATTTTGACTCAGAAGAGAAGATAGGCACCAATAGTTACAGAATGAGTATTGCTGCCAGCTTGTGCCAGAACATATGCCCTTGAAATCTATACCACTATGAGTTAGCCACTTTTTCCTATCAACTTCCTTTTATGTTTTATTTTTTTTTTTCGACTTTTTATCGGTTGATGACTACAATTCTCACTTACCTTAGCGTTCAAAATTCTTTCTTAATTAACTTAAATATATTGTTTAAAAGTGTCTTGTTTTTTCGGTATAGTTATAATCTGGCAGCTCTCACCTGCCCATTAAAGCACGGAACTCAGAGACTTTTCATTTCACATCTTTTCTTTTTCTTTTTCTTGAAAAACGCAGGAAAACCATGGATTTTTCTCTTGTTATGACACAAAATTTATGGGTAATGACTAGCCAGGTTTAGAAATATGCTTATGAAGAGAATTAAAATTATTATTTGCAACAATTAATTTGTTCATATATATATATATATATATATATATGAAGTTGATGCTATCAGTATTGCGTCTTAATTTGGAGATTTTAGGATATTAGGGTGCATATGGAAATATTTGAACAAACCATTAAAAGATAGTAAGAAAAGATGTGCAAAATTTCCCAGCTTCGTGGATGGGAACATGCATGATGTTATCCAATCAAAGGTCTAATCTGGAACAAGAAAAGATAAACCCAATAGTTTTCTAAAGGACAGTTATTCCAACCTATCATATCAGATGCTTTAGAGTCGTCGGGAAATTTAATTTAGGATTAAATATCTTTGTCAAAGCTTTCATGATCATTTTTTTTTAAAGGTTAGAAAAGATAAACCAGGCAATAATTTTTTGCTTCTAAATTTGGCTGCAAGAAGACGTCAACACAAAAACAATTCACGCCTTTATTAATTTTACATGCACAGAATTCAAATACAACGACCAAACAAACACTCAGAACTTATAGTTTACATTACGTACATTTAACTATATGAAACAAATTAATAAACACAAGAAGAAGAACAAGATGCTTGATACTATTGCTGATACACTAAACCCAGTGTGATCAGTTGAAGATCTGACCCAAGATAAGAGACGTGAGAATAGTAGTTGGGTCGCCAATCAGGATACTCACAAGTATTTCGAAAAATATCTTGGCTATCTTGACAAATTTGTTGCCCTTCCATTTGTTTTTTTTCAACCGACTCGTAATAGGCAGCTTCAGATTCTTGGGAACCAAACAATTTTTATCACTAGAATCTGCTTTTTTCCATTCTTTCAGTATCATTTCTGTGCTGCAAAAGGCATGGCACCGGTACTTCTTGCACTTAGACACATAAGACCACCCAGAGTTACCGGTTACACTGCCTTTAAGCATTTTTTTGTCGCACCAGAGGCACTCTAAATATAGTTCTTCTTTGGTAAGCTCAAATTCAACATCATCAACATTAAGCTTACTTGGAATGTTGAAACAACAGGGATGCAGAATATGGCCATTCTTCTTACAGTGGTATACAGAGCCTTCTGCCTTTTTTGCACATACTTCACAGTATCTGTGACAATCTCTACAACGACATTTCCCAGGAAGCTTTTCTAAGAATTCGAAGGAGCAATTTTCGAACAAATCGTGTTCGGTAGTGGACTTAGGGAACATGCAGTCCGTATGTAGAGTAAAATCACACAGCTCACAACGATATATTAACCCAAAAGCTGGCCTCCTACAGCCATTGCACTTGCGGAGTGTATTGCAGTTTTTCAGCTGAAGCTCATGATCCGACCGGTGGTTAGCATGAACAGCTCTGCTGGGTAAATTTTTCCCTGTATCAGCCATCAAAATCCAAGATATAAATTAGTAAAATCCGTCGTCTAAGAACATGAAACATGAAGAACGGAGATTGAAGAGACATTACCTGTGGTTTTGAACCCAAGAGAAATAGGGCTCAGGTCCACGATAACCAGATCCTCCACCTGCTTGCTGGGCTGACCACTCAAAATGGCAGCCTGAACTGCAGCGCCGTATGCAACAGCCTCATCTGGGTTAATTCTTTTACAGAGAGTCTTTCCGTTGAAGAAGTCCTGCAATAGCTTTTGCACTTTCGGAATTCTTGTAGAACCACCGACAAGAACGATGTCGTCGACGCTGGCCGTGTCTATCTCAGCATCCCTCAAACACTTCTTGACAAGGTCCATACACTTTTCGAAGAGATCCATGTTAAGCTGCTCGAATTTGGCACGAGTGATTTTTGAATAGAAATCAATACCCTGATACAAAGCATCGATCTCAATTGTAGTCTGAGCAGTGGATGACAGAGCTCTCTTCGCAGTCTCACAAGCTGTTCTCAGTCTGCTCAGAGCTCTGGGATCTCCACTAATATCCTTCTTGTTCTTCGTCTTAAACTCCTGAACAAAATGATTCATCATTCTGTTATCAAAATCCTCACCGCCGAGATGAGTGTCTCCGGCGGTGGCTTTCACCTTAAAGATGCCCTTTTCGATGGTAAGCAAAGAGACATCAAAAGTTCCACCACCTAGATCAAAAATTAACACTCTACTTTCACCAACAGTCGAAGCCTTCTTGTCAAGTCCATAAGCAAGAGCTGCGGCAGTGGGCTCGTTGATAATACGCATAATATTAAGCCCAGCAATTGCACCGGCGTCCTTGGTGGCTTGACGCTGAGACTCGTCGAAGTAAGCTGGAACAGTGACAACTGCATTCTTTACGGTGTAGCCAAGGTAAGCTTCAGCAGTCTCACGCATCTTTTTCAGAATCTTAGAAGAGATTTCTTCAGCAGCATACCGCTTCTCTTCATCCTCGTAGTTAACCACGATGATGGGCTTGTCACCTTCACCGGCTTGGACTTTGAATGGCAAGAGCATGACATCGCTCTGAACTGATGGATCACTCAATCTCCTGCCAATCAGCCGCTTTGCATCTTCAAAAAACGAATAATTACCCCGTTAATACATACTGTTGCATAATGATATATCTGTTATTCAGGAAAAAAGAAAGAAAATCTTTCTGATAAAACTAACCAGATTCTTTATCCTTTCATCCCCTAGGAAAAAAAAATTAAGAACCCTAACGACAAAGAAAATGCAAGAAACGTTTACCAAAAATGGTGTTCATGGGGTTCCTGACGACCTGATTCTTTGCAGCGTCACCAACCAAACACTCCGCGTCATTGAACGATACGTATGACGGCGTCGTTCTATTCCCTTGGTCGTTTACTATGATCTCCATTCGGTCATTCTCCCATACACCCACGCACGAGTACGTGGTTCCCAGATCGATCCCAATTGCCAGTCCCTCGTTATTTCCGGCCATTGTCTCTCACAAGCAGAGAAATGAAAGTAAGAAACTAATTCGTTAGAGAAAATAAAAGCAGAATAAAAATTTTTTTGGTTTGTCACTAAGAGCAAAGAATTGTTCTGTTTGGCAGTATAGTGTAAGGAAGGTGGTATGTTCTACGTATTGCTTAGGGTTTGCTTTATATTAGCAGTAGATGGCGAGTTATTCGGGAATGTTCTGACAAAGTTATGTCAGCTATTGGTGTAGACACGTGTACGCCTATGATCTTCTTTATTTTCATGGAAATTTCTTAGTTTTGTCGGCGTGACGCTTAGGCCTACACGAAACACCCACGTAGCGTCAAGTTATCTGGGTTAATTGTTGGAAAATCTTCTGCGAGAAGCTCCGTCTGTATAATAAAAAGTGGACGCGTGTACACTTTGATCAATTTGAAACATTGGGCTGAATTGTGTAGACATTCCAACTCGCGAGGCCCAGTTCAATTGTGTGCCCCTTTTTTTTTATTTTATTTGTTTTTTTAATGAAAGTATGAAACCCTTCATTGAGAACAAAACACAATGTTAATTATTTGCATCGATAATACATTAAATGTGGAACAAGAACTGGCCAGAGAAAAATTTACATATGAAAATTTTTTTAAATGGTTTGAGATTGTGAGCTACAAATATAAATATTGTGATAAAGTAAAGTCATAGGAATATATAAAATAAAATAAAATAAAATAATTATACACATTGTTGGATATGGAAACTTACAAAAATTGATAAGGATTATAAAAATTGATATCAATTTTTGTTAGCCTTGATATCCAACACACGTAGTATATGTGAGTTACGAAATTATATATAAATATTGTGATAAAATAAAGTTATAGGAAAATATAAAATAAAATAATTATACACATAATATATGTGATTTAATTTATGAAATTATATATGTATATATGCAATGTTTAGTTGCAAAAATAAATTAATTACTGTGGTTAAATGTCATTTGATGGAGAAATTATTTTTTAATTAAATAAATATAGCAACCCTATTTTAGTTAAGTTAAGATATTTGAATAACAAGAATTTCTTCTCTTGCTTTGTTAAGGTTCCAATTAGCGGAGAGATTAGGTTAGACGTGCTTTCTATCCCTACAGCAAGCATTTCAATATTCCTTTCTTGTTAGCCAAGGGGCCCTTAACTCTCTTCAAATTTTGTAATTTTCATAATGCAAATAAATTTGCATTATTTTGTTGATGTGACAAATTAAAACTATACAATTGTCACATTAAAGATAATAACTTTTAAGTGGTTTCAGAAAAATTTTATCTCAAGTTTACAAATTTAATATTATTGTTATTAGACATATTTTAATACTGCAGTATTTGTAAAATTTAATGCATGTAAATAGTAGGATAGGAAATTATATATACATGTATAAAGCTAGTTTAGTCATCTTATTTTGATAATAAATCGTAAGCCATCTCTTGGATGGAAACTGTACTGAAGAAAAAATGCTTAAAAAAAGAAAAATAATTGGAGAAATTAAAAATTAATTAATATTTTATCTCAACAATTAAGTATTGCTGTTGCATGCCAAAAAAACACGTTAAAACTTGTATTATGTGAGAGTAAATTTAATAGGAACTTCAAAAATCTCAGCCAAATTAAAGACGACGATCAAGCTGAGAAAGCAGATAATTTAGGTAGGGTTTGTTGAAAATTAGCATGTAAAATAAATTAAATTAAGATGAAGTCGGCAATTGAGCTAGGAAATTGAACGAGTAAAACACGTTGACGAAGACCTTGACTTACCAATAATAACTTTTTCCCACAAGAAGAAAAAGTTTACCAACGTAGATTGGAATCTAAATGAAATAAACTTGAAACTTAAATACAAATGAAATGAAAGTTTCTGACTCTTAAATTAATGAAACCAATCGTAACAAACTTTAATTTGTCTAGATGTTTATTCATTAAGTCATAATAAACTTGGTCTTTGTTTACTACTAGTTGACCCGTCTACCCCTTTTTCCTTTTCCTTACCTCCCCCCACCCCCCCAACTCTCTCTCTCTCTCTCTTTTTTTTCGTTTTTGTTTTTGTTTCAGTCCTATTTCACTTGGCTTCAACGTCTTTGCGTCAAAAAGTCTCCTTAGTTAACATATTATTTATTTTTTTTAAAGTGCATGCTTTGTCTTTACGCATTATAATTATGAGAATATGTGGGTTAATATATTATATTTAAAAAACACATACACCCGCCCATGAGGCCATTACATTATTAAGCACAAAATTATTAATTTGCTCAATCAGTTATTTATATATAATAATCCATGGGCCATATAATCTCTTATTATATCAAATTAATGACTAATGTAATTGATGGGTACTAAATGTGTTAAAATTTAAAAGAATACTATATATGATTATGAAGATATATAATAAAGAGAATTAAATTTAGTGTTATATTACATAGTATATATTTTGATTGTAGAGGAAATAAACTAGATACTACTATATAAAATCAAGAAAGAATTTATGATATTCATAGAATAGAATCACAAAATTAACCTTACTAGTTAAAACATTTTCGCATAGATCATGCTACATATGAGTGTACGATGAATGCACGATCATGATCATGTGTATGCAGAATTTCCAAGAGCTTTTAGACTGAGTGCACGCGAAGAGGCAACGTAAATTAACATATTAACCTTTATTGATTTCCTGAAAAATTAGCATGGAGAATTCGAATACAAGATCGAGATGAAAGAGAGAAAACACAACATGAAGACACTTAAACACAACATCAGACGCTGAACAGAGACAGCACGGCAGAGGCTAGAATTCCGGTTGGATCTCCTGTTACGATACTCACAACGACTCTGAAGAAAAACTTCAATATCATGGTATAATCGACCCCACTCCCTTTGTTCCGTCTCAACTGGGTTTTAATAGGCACCTTCAGATTCTTGGGAATCAAATAATTATTATCATTGGAATCAGCATTTTTCCATTCATCCAGCAGCATTTGTGTGGTACAATAAGCATGGCAATTATATTTCTTGCATTTAGAAACATAAGACCACCCTGAATTGCCGGTTACACTGCCTTTTAGCCTCTTGTCGTTGCACCAAATGCAATCTGCTGGTAATACCTCATCAGAAAGCTCAAATGTAACATAATCAATGTGTAGCTTCCTTGGAAGATTGAAACAACAGGGATGCATATTGCATCCATTCTCTTCGCAATGGTACACATAACCTTCAGTAGGTTTTACACAAGCATCGCAGTATCTTTGACAGTCTCTACAATGGCATTTTCCAGGAAGTCTGTCTAAGAACTCAAAGGTGCATTTTCTAAAGAATTCATGTTTTGCAGTGCGCTTAGGAAACATGCAGTGTGTGTGAAGATAAAAGTCTCCTCGCTCACATCGGTATATCAACCCAAACGCTGGCATCTTGCAGCCATCGCACGGGCAGAGTTTCTTATAGCTTTTTAGCTGAAGCTCATGATTCGGTTTGTGCCTAGCATTAACTGCCCTGCTTGGTAAATGTCGACCTGCATCGACCATCAAGAGAAAACATTAATTAACATATATATAACAAAATATCTTAAATCCAAGTCTACTCACATGACGCATGGATGTTACCTGTGGTTTTCAACTCACGGAACTGCGGCTTCACGTCCAAGATAATAAGATCCTTCACCTTCTTACTACGCTCACCGCTCAAGATGGCAGCCTGAACTGCAGCACCATATGCAACAGCCTCATCCGGGTCAATTCTTTTGGAAAATTTTTTTCCGTTGAAGAAGTCCTGCAATAGTTGCTGCACTTTCGGAATCCGAGTGGAGCCACCAACAAGGACAACATCATCAACACTGGTCTTGTCTATCTTAGCATCCCTCAAACACTTCTTGACAAGATTCATACACTTCTCGAAGAGATCGATATTTAGCTGCTCAAATCTGTCACGAGAGATGGTAGCATGGAAGTCTATATCCCTATACAAAGAATCGATTTCAATTGAAGTCCGAGAAGTAGATGAGAGAGTCCTTTTTGCGTTCTCGCAAGCAGTCTTCAATCTGCTAAGAGCCCTGGTATTTCCACTAATATCTTTCTTATTCTTCCTCTTGAATTCCTGAACAAAATGCTTCACCATTCTGTTATCAAAATCCTCACCACCAAGACGAGTGTCTCCCACACTGGCCTTCACTTTAAAGATACCATTTCCGATGGTAAGCAAAGACACATCAAAACTACCAGCACCCAGATCAAAGATCAATACAGTTTTTTTTATCACCAAATGAAACATTCTTCTCAAGACCATATGCAATCGCTGCAGCAGTGGGCTCGCTGATTATTTGCATTACATTAAGTCCGGCCATGGCAGCCGCTTTCTTGGTCTGCTCACGCTGAGAGTCATTAAAATGAGCTGGAACAGTGATAACTGCATTCTTAACCTTTGAATGAAGGTAATCCTCAGCAATATAACGCATCTTGGTGAGTACCATGGAACTGATTTCCTCGGCAGTAAACTGCCTATCTTTACCCTTGTAGTTGACCACAATCATTGGCTTCTCATGCGGACCAGCAACGACCTTGAAGGGCCAGCGCCTTATATCTCTCTGGACTGAGGAATCACTGAATCTCCTTCCAATCAACCTCTTTGCATCTACGGTATTTGTACACAGATAACCAGTTAATCATTATATTAGCGACAAGGAAAAAGGTCCAGTTTCTTTGACTCTTTAATAACAGGAAGCCAAAGGAAGGAAAATTACCAAATACGGTGTTCATAGGGTATTCGTCGACCTGTTTTTTGGCCGACTTGCCAACCAAACGTTCTGTATCTGTGAACGCCACATACGACTGCGTAGTCCTGCTCCCTCGATTATTGGCTATGATCTTCACGCTGTCGTTCTCCCATACACCGACGCATGAGTACGAAGTCCCCAGATCAATTCCGACTGCTGCTCTCTTTCCCTTTCCAGCCATTCTCTCGCAGCCAGCACAGAAAAAGAAAACGAAGAGTTTGGTCAAGAAGAAAATTAAAGCAAAGAAGGAAAATGTTATGTTTCTGCGTACAGCTTGGGAAGAAATGTTATTTAACAGTGTATGATTGTTCCGTGCAGGGCCCTAGTATGCAGAAATTTTCTATTGGAGGTTGGTGTTGGAATTTCTCTTCTTGTCTTGTCTAGTTGTCGAGAGCGTTTCTATGCCGTTAATTGGTCCTTATAGACGTGTACGTCTAGGATCATCGTACGCTGATGACTCCTTGGGGCAGCCTTTGGTTAGTAGCTGGAGGAAATTTTGCAGTCTGTTACCTCTCTCTAACAAGAGTCTGAATGTGTTTTCTCTCTAATAACCAAGTTAATCTTTTACATAAATGTTGCAGCGGCTACTTTTAATAATATTCTTTTTTAATAAAAAGGAAAAATAGCCATTTTCTTATGCTGTGCCTCGTTCTGTAGAGACCACAAGTTGTCATGTGGGTTAGAATGTAAGCCCTGGCCCAAGTTTAATTGTGGGCTCATTCCCCTGGATAACTTGAAGTAATAGGTTTGTCTTACCGTTCATATACAATGATAATTTTCTTGTCCGTGTTTTCCATTTAAGTCTATAAACTCGTATTATTATTCTTTTCGTCATATTATTTTATTGTATATGTTACAATCCTGACTCTTGAGTTTTAGCATCCTATCATTTAAACTTCAGAACTTGGTATGAAAACCCTACAAGTAGAGTTCTATTCGTAATTTTTTTTCAGCTGATATAATTGTTTTTGTTTTTGTAAGATAAAGACTTATTTTTGGTAAAATGTATTATTATTTTTATTTAATAAAATTTTGTCGTTCCATCAAATTATTTAATAACAAAAAACTTTTCCTCCAACTTCCTACAGCGGCAATTGGGCCTTGATATCTGGGGTTGTCAAAAGAAGTCCGATCTACTTCTAAGCAAGTATTTCTGCGGTGTCCCATTTGGTGGGCCTGGGGGCGCACAACAGCACATGTGGACCCCATGTTTATCCTAGTGGGTGAAAGCAAGAGAATGATAGATAAGAGTGGCCCCCACCACAGCACGATAATGTTACAAAAGCTAAGCATAAACGAAAACTAATCAATTAGTGAGTTGTATGCGAATTGAAGAACCTTAAACAAATAAATAGGAATCTACCGCTAGAATCTTCACAGAGATAGATATGCACGTGAGCAGGGTTTTTTTCAAGTGAGATTTGTCTGCTTGTTATTTGTTGATAATATCATTTATAGATTTACAGCTCTCAAATTCTGCCTCACCGCACGTGACCAAAAGTGTGCATATCGATTTACTCATGTCATGATTCATCTCATATATTATCAAGATTATACATCCATTTAATTCTTTTAAAAGATATGGAAGATATATGATGTTATACTACCTTCAAATATTAAAGAAATTATATGTTTTATAATTTTTGGCTCTAAAGATGCTCAAACATATATATATAAGCTAATTATTAAATAACAATATTTTATGAAAACAGAAAATAAGGGAAGGGAGAGGAAGATGTGGGCAGCAGCTAGCCTAGATCTGTGGGATGGGGAGGTGACAGGAAGTGAACAAAATAATGGGTGGTGCATGCAAAAGCTGCAAACACAAGCTTTGCTGCTTTCCAACTATATATATATATATATGTATGTATTTATACAGCATATATAGAATACAATAACCACTTTACTTGTTTACGCATGAAAATGAGTTAAAAGACCATGTTGTTCTGCCTCCAGTCCAGGGCCAGTGTTTGATTACATTACACTACATTACATAGATAGGCCTAGCTGGGGGTATTAGATTCCGACACCACCATCCTTTAAATAATAAAATTTGTTTCTCCACCTTTTCTTAATTATATTCACATGTTATATATATATATACATATATAATTTCTTTATCATCTGATTTATTTTATTAACTAGATCTCTCTGCAACTGCAAATATAAACAAACAGTTTTTTCAAAGTTTAGAATTCCTTGCTCGTTCGAGCATTATTTCTTTACCTTAAAAGGAAATCCTCCTTGGGTTATTGCAGGATCTTCTAGGTAGGCTGTGTTAGGCTAGCATTTTCATTATATATTTCTCTTGGATTTGCCACTTTCGTTGTGTTAAACCCACCACAATTGCCTCGTAAACGAATGGTTTAATATTTTATGCTTCGAGTGTTAATTGATGGGATGTTGCTAATTAATGCAATTGAGAATTAGACAATTGATGGTGTACCTTCAACTACTGTGATTAGAAATAATAGGAACTACTCAGCTAAACAAAATAAGAAAGCCTGCGCCACCTAGTTGTGCATATCTTTTAATTGATTAACTAATAAGACGATTTATAATTCATTTCATTATCAAGTATCTATATATATATATATATATATATAAGTAGGTATAAATTGCACCATTTTATATATTTAAGAGCCAATTTACAAGTAAACTCCGAATTTCTGATTTTGGAAAAAATGATACATGATGACGCACTGCCTGCAGCTGTAAATTTAAATTTTAAGTTTTGAAAATGAATATCATGCCATGTCCCCATCTTGAAAAAAAATTTAACCTCTCAGACGGAAGCTTTTTGCAGACTCGAGCCAGCTTAAGCTCATTAATATCGGTTGGTAAGCATCATTTTTATATATGTCTAATCAAATTAGATGTTAACACTTTGAATTAATTATATATGTTACGAATGACATCATATTTTGAATGGGATGGGATATTGAAAACGCGTAATGTGTAGTCAATTGCAATCAAAGTTGGCAATGAGAAGACCACGGTGGTCCAAGTTTATAATAAGATCGAATTAATGACCCCATCATATATATAAATGTTATTAACTTTTGAGACACAATTTGGCTTCCCGAAGACTACTAGTGTTCAAAATTTCCCCGCGTTAAGGTGAGCAATCAAATAAATAATTTTCTCTTTTTAAGGCAAAACATGCCACTTAATCGCTTTGAGATTTGCTTCAAATATGTTTTAATCTAGCTGCTAGTAGTATTTGATAAGGAATTAATTCCCTTTGGATATATAGAAAATATCTAGATTTTTTTCATTTTTTGTTCCAATGCTTAATTATTCCCTCACCATCATTAATATCATCTATATTTAGGCATTTATTAAGAATAAAATATCTAGCTATTTATCTTATCAAATAAGATTATTGAGTCTTAGTAATAACTTAAAATTATGTGTCCGAATAGATATATGCTTTGTTTTTTTAATTATTAACTAATGAGATGAGTTTTTGATATTATTCCAAGTGCTTAAGTTAGTACATATGATCAGATCGAGCTCAATATGTATAAGGTAAGATGGATGATTAGGTAATCCGAGGCTCCACCCTGTGAACAATGAAAAAGCTAGCAATAGAACATAACCCAATGCACATCGCTTTTCAGAGCACATGACTGGTTTATAATCAGAGACATAGAAGCCTGATAGAAAAAAGAAAAGATTCTGTTCCTCTCATAAGTATGTATAGTGGCATCTATCTGCACTTGATGATAAAGATAAAGATTTAATGATTGTTTTAAAATTAAGCAGGAAAATTGCATATATATTAATTTCCGACCACGTTTTTCTGACTGCTGCCTTAAAATAATCAATCTTCGACATGGATTTCAATTCGATCTTCCTGTAAAGTAAAAAAAAAAAAAAAAAATTGTGGGTATATAAAGCTTTTGGCACTTACTAATACATTTATGCTTTGACATCTAAACAATTAGTAATTGTGAATTAAAAATTACTAATACATGACTAGTAATAGTTGCAGTACTTGTGATACAAAAGCGAAGAGACTGCGTCATTTTAAAAGGCCCATAAGGCAGGGCTTGTTGTAAAGTGGTTGGACCACAGCTACTTCTTAATTTGCAATGGAAAACTGAGAATAGCATTCTGAAATATCTTTCTTGGTTTTCAGACTTTTATCAGTGATATTGTCCACAATTTACCCGATAAACCAGCAATTTCAGTACTTGATGACTTTAATATCAAATACGACTTAATTTCCCATGTTGCTATCTCTCTCTCTCTCTCTCATTTGTGCATTAATTTGTGAGTTTCATATTTCATATTTAAGTTTTACATAATAATTGAGGTATTTATGTCTCTCAATAATAATTTAATTTAATTTAATGGGAATTTATAGGGTCAATTTCCCAACCGCATTTTATGCCCAAAACCCGATGTACGTGTCGCGGGTAGGTCGATGTAGTGGACCATGGTGCATGCATGGATATGGTTGAGGATACCTAAAATGAAAATGAAGGGAGACATTGATTTGCGAGGCCTTCATGTAGTCCATGTGCATTGTTTTATCATCCTCTATATACCTAAATATACACTATATTTGAAGGAATAACTAAATATCACCTTTTAATCTAATCATTATAATAAATTTTGAACATATACCATACATTAATCGTTTGTAAACCAAATATGTATTTATATTTGTTTATTTATTTTTGTTAAATATGTGTATGAATCGAAATCCAAAAATTGAGCGCATATATTTTAACACGTATAATATATACATATATATATATGCATGGTTAGCAATAAATTAGAAGAGCGTGCGTCTTATCCTTAAGTCCCTATCCGATGATCAATCTCTATTAAATAGATTTGAAGTGATCACTTCTTCACATATACAACACGTGCCCCCCTTTTTCATTATCAATCTCCATTAAAATCGAGTTCATGTTATCCCTTCCCAGCTAACACTCTCATACTTAACTCTCTTAGACTCTTCCATTTAATTTCCATTCATTAATCTTCACAAATACATAGATGAATATATTGCTGTCTTCATTTATTGAGATTAAAATATAAGTTTTGAGTTATTGTTTTATTATTATTACTATTAATTTAATTTGCTGATGATGACATACGTGATAATTGTTGAAGATAATATCAAGATATTTAGGAGATCATGAAATTAAATTTAGCTAGCTATAGCTAGCTAGTAATTGCTTTAAGATGTATCATAATTCTTATATTTTTTTCATATAAATAAATTCGTCTTATTGTTGTTTAATTGTATTAAAAAACACTAACTATTTAAATATTTTATGAAATATTTTGATTATTATTTTAAAATTGAGTAAAAATAAAATAGTTATCAACATATTATGGCTGCCGATAGATCATTATTATGGAAATTTTACACGAGCACGATGCAGAAAAAAGCAAATACAAAGACCCCATCCTAGGCATCATAATGCAACCAATTAATATAACCGATACTTTCGCTCGTCTCTTACTTTTGGCCCAATACTAAACGGTAGAAAAAACTCCAAATTTTTAGCAAAAATAAAAAACCCAAAATCTCTTATTGATATTTAAAAAAAAAAAAAACACAGTAGTATCGCATATATTAATTTACATCATTTTCATGAGTATGTATGCCCTATGTATATAATCATGTTCTCTAGCTGATGATTGATAAACGCATAAGCCATCAAAATCATGTGTCCTTGTACTATAACTCGGGGGTAAGGTGTTGGAATCAGACGGCGGATACTCGATCACCAGCAAAGATTAATCCGAATCGTGCGGTGTCACCATGAAAAATTTAAACGAAAATCTTGGCCACCTGTTCCATGATGTGGGGACCTTGAAATGTGGTGGTGTGAGACCAACTTTTTCACCGCCCCAGATCAGATTCATGGATATTATGAGAAGAACAACAATATAATTTCTATAATATAATATATAAATATATAATTTTAGCCAGAGAGAGAAAAAGGCATATAAATAGATTGACGAATTATTCTAGGGTTTTCGCCGAAGCCAAAAGACAAGAACCTTACAAGAAGGTGACGTGGGACCCTTCAATTTCTACGTGTCAAATTCGAAAAGTAAAAAAAAAAAAAAGTTATTCCCGACCGGAAGCATCTGATGAAGGCAACTCTCTCCACCCCACATACGGAGGCTTGGCCGCCACCACAACCTCTTCCTCCAACAACCGCTCTTGATTTCCATATTTAGCCCTAGCGAACTAGTTCACGTAATTATGTAAAATTACAAATATAATTAAATTAAATACAGAATAACTATATGTATGTACATAGGCTAGGAGGATAATTCTCTTATTCATACCAAAATGTGACTGGTATTTTGCTTTTTATGCCGCCTTGATTAGTGGAAGAATTAGAAAAGCAAAATAACCTAATTAAGTCTTAGTTGAAAGATTCGATTTCCATTGGAAGTTTAATTGATTAATTAGGTGATATCGACTGACTAATTGTGACAATTTTGTGAAATTTATTATATATGGCTGTATATTATTAAATGATGAACAGTGAAAATGCAGCAGATAGTGTACTAGCTTGCTAGACCTAATTAGCCTGGCTTGTAACTGAATAGTTGTTTTTTTAGTGAATATTTTCATATTCGAATTTATGGATAACATTTAACAAATTTGAAAAATATTTAAAATACAGCAGAAATAATTATAGGGCAAATTCTTTTTGGCAACATATTTTTAGAACTATTTTATACAAGAAAGTGCTTTTTGTCTGAAAACACTTTCCGAAAACACTATCGGACATATCCCCTAATTGGCCTAGACCTTAATTGGCCTGATTATGGCTCATTATCTGTCCCCTGCTATATTCATTACAATGACTCATAATTTTACAGTGCAAATTAATAATTCTTTGATTGTGATAAATCCTAATCAATGAAATGAAAGCAACAAGTCACACGCAAAACGAACAACAACTAAGCTGATTGGAAAATCTTCTACCATGGATGTGTAGTTTCTTAAGTATCATGGAATATTATTACTTTCTCCTTAGTTTATTTTCCTGTCAGATTAATTATTTAATTATATATACCTTTTGATCCAGTGAACCATAGTGCGAATATGTTGAATATTGAATCACTAAGTATATAGGGTTTGTATAATACGGATGCCTTTAATATTCTCTCTTTTTTCAGAGGTTAACGATAAATATTACAAAAAAAAAAAAATAGAAAGAGCTCGGACTTGTATATACAGCTTTACTGTAGAATAATGATATACCTAATAATTAAAGAAATAGAAAAAAATGGTATATTTTTCATGCATGCAGAAAATTAAAAAATTAAATTAAATTAAAAAAAACCCTCTTGGACAATCCTAAGAAACAAAGGCACATTCGATTATGACAAATCCACCCAATTAAGACCACCCCACAAGGACTTAGCTTTTTCTTTGTTTATTACATAAATTTCACAGCGATGAACATATAATTTCATATTAAGAATGGGAGATTAGGGCCCGTCTCTTTTTCTCTATGTCTACTTGCATGGCCACTAGTATCTTTTTTGAGCACTGTAAAACACTGTAAAAGAGAAAAAGCTTACATGTTAAGAAACTTGTTGATTTCCTCTACACAAACCCTAAAATTTAATAAAACAAAAAGAGAGAGTAGAGATAGAGAGAACAAAGAACAAATAAATAATAAAACCCACCCTTAGCTAGCTTCCTTTATCTTTCCATCTCCTTCTCCCTTTCTCTTTCTCTTTCTCTCTTTCTCTGCAACTCTCTTGTTTGATGTGATTCTCCACCGTATTTCCAAGAACCCATCAACCTTTACAAAAGAGAGAAAAATTTGAATAACCACCATGGTTTTCTCTTCGGTTCCTGTCTATCTAGATCCACCCAACTGGCAACAGGTAGAGTTTTCATTAATTTTCTCTTACTAATTTCTTTGTATATGTAGCTTCAGTAGCTAGCTTCTCCAATAAAGCTAATCAAAAGATAAATAATATTCCAGTCCTTTTTATATAATCTCATCTTGAATATACCACAACAACATACGTAGACATAATTTTATTATTCTTTTTTCTTTTTTTACTTTATAATTTTACAGCAACCAGGAGGCGGCAACGAGAATTCCCAGTTTCCACTACCACCGCCGCTGCCTACTATGGGTGGCGGCGGTGGTGGAGGAACTGGCTCAACCAGGCCAAATTCGATGGCTGAGCGAGCACGACTAGCCAAAATACCACAGCCTGAAGCACCCCTAAAATGTCCAAGATGCGATTCTACAAATACCAAATTTTGTTACTTCAATAACTACAGCCTTTCCCAGCCTCGCCACTTCTGCAAGACCTGCCGGCGATATTGGACTAGAGGAGGTGCACTGAGGAACGTGCCAGTTGGTGGTGGCTGTAGAAGAAACAAGAGAAGCAAAGGAACTAATAGATCCAAATCTCCGGCCGTAACCGACGGCCAAGCAACTGGGCCTGCCTCCTCAAATGCACTGTCTTCTAGTCGTTGCACAACTGATATAATAGGGCATTTGACAAATTCACAACCACAGATACCTCTTTTGCCTACTTTGCACCATCTTACTGATTACAATTCTGGCAATATCGGGTTGAATTTTGGGGGAATTCAGGCGCCAAGTGTGGCAGCAGGTGGTGCTTGTAACGGCAATGAAATTGGATTTCAGGTTGGTTGTGGTTCAAGTGGTGCTGGGTCAATTTTGTCAAGTGGACTTCTTGAGCAGTGGAAGTTGCAACAGGTGCAGCAATTTCCTTTCTTGAGCGCTGGTTTGGAGCAAGGGACGGGGTTGTATTCATTTGAGAGTGAAGGTGTAGAGCCACAGGGCTATATTGGTCAGCTTCGGTCTAAGCCATCGGATTCTGGGAATACAACTGTGAAAATTGAGGAAAACCAAGCCTTACATTTGTCAAGAAATTTTTTAGGTGTTTCAGGAAATGATCAATACTGGAGCACCAATGCATGGACTGATCTTTCTGGATTCACTTCTTCTTCCACCAGCCATCTCCTATGATTTTGATCTCTCTAAGAAAAAGAAAAAGATCCAGGCTTCGTGATACTATTATTTTTTCTCTTTTGAATTGCTACAGGTTCCAAAAAAAGGAGAAATCAACTTGAAGATAAGAATTTCAACCAACAGCCCTAATTAACTTGCAGGTTGAATTTGAACATCCACAAATTGAAGGCGACTTGGGAAGGATAAAAATCGATAGATCTTCAATCTTGTCTAGTCATGAAGTGAATGAAATTTAGAAGTGGTAGGCTTCTAGTCTTGTATTTTATTTGCTGTTGTTAATTTTTTCCCTTGTATTTAATGGGTATGTTTACAGGTGTAGGTATGTGTTCATGGAGTTTGGTTATCTGACATGAAGGACTAAAATTATTATAATTATATTGATCATATGCACTGTACTATGAGACTTCCTCGAAGCAATATATATTATATAAGAAATTAGTTAGCTTGTCCATCATTTTATTTTTGCTCTTTTCAAATTGTTTCATATTCCAATGAGATCATGAACTAATCTAATTGCCAATGTGCCAAATTAGCTTTATTATAAACTACTGTTAACAGTTGTTGATTGATTTAAGAATTTCGAAAGGGGAAAGTTCAGCATTCTATGAAGCTCATGGATGATGATCATCTCAGTTCAAAACAGGAAAAAGCTCAGTCTCCATGTTTGACTGGTTTTATGAAATGTAAGACACTCCCATCTCCTGCGACTGTTTTTTTCTCTCTCCGCTGCCACAAACACAGACGTTTATGCATATATGGACCTAAGATAGAACTCAACCACGTATATGACCATCTAATAATTTGTGGCACGCTTTGCTTTTTTGGGACAATGCAGCGCAACTTCCTTTACTGGTAGGTTGTCAATGTTTCAGTGTTTTCGGTTCATGCATGCCTTGTTTCATCACCATCATATTAACTCTTGATAAACTGAGTCATTGCTGTTACTACTCTCAGTTCCTTTAATCATTCGCTTGGAAGTTTCAAATTCCAATGTGTCTTTGGTCTCACATATAATGTTTCAGGAATTTTACCTCAGGTTAGTTATTTTTCACCCTCCCGAGAAAATTTTTTTTGTTCAAGTACAAATATCTTCGTGCCATGCCTTGCTTTAATTAACAATACTTTCACTCAAGAGAGAGACAAAAATTTTATAATAATGATGTTCAAATAAGCTTAAGAGAAGGTACTTTAGTTATTGTTGCTTTGTGAGATGTGGTGACTAAAATGATTACGTAATTATAGGAAATTTGACCAAATCAAACGTACTTATTTGTTGTTTGTGCAGTAGAGATGGACAAGAAGAGGCAAGAAGCTAAAGGAAAAACGCCAAAATCCCACTCAAAACCATGCAAAAGATCCATATAGTATTCTCCAATTTTGTTTGCAAATTTCTAACGTAAGACCACAGAAGCACAATGAGTCAAAAGTAGCATAATAAGAACAAGAAATTTCTCAGACTTTAATAACCTTTTGTTTGATTTTGGTTCCCCCTTCCCTTTATTAATTATTAATTTGTTCATACTTATTAAGATTATGATGTCACTGTAACAGTAGTTCTTTTAGGGTAATTGCATATTATAATAGAGAAGGGAATCTGGGTTTTGGATCTGCTTTTGCAATGACCAATGCTGTTTACTAACAAGGAATAAAGTTTCCAATTTATAAACTGTCAAAAAAGCAACTCTCTCTCTCTCTTATTCAAAGAAAGCAACAGTGATGGATATGGTTGTTTTGTTCGGCTGGTTATGTGGTATCGACGAGATAGAGAAACCGACATTGTCGATAAAAATGGGGTCTTAGATGATGAGGTAGAAAAAATGAAAAAAGAAAGAGAGATAATTGAAGGGAAGAAGAAGAAGAAGAAGAGCTCGAAAATCCAAGCAAAATCTATATGGCTAAGTGTAAATGTTGTTGTTATGTTGATGGCCACATGTTAATGTTATGGGGTGTGTGTGTGTGTGTGTAGGGCTTGGCGTGAGAGGTTCTCCCTGTTTCCATGGCAGCTTTCACTTTATGAAACGTCATTGTTTGCTTTGCTTTGCTTTGTTTTGCTTTCCCTTTAATTTCTTTCTTTCTCACAGAGATTCCAATCTATGCCGTTGTTCTTCTGCTTCTCAGTCCTTGCACGTTCTTCCACATGTGCTCAATCATATTTGTATTAGATTCTTCTGCCATTTCTAGAACCTTGATTGGCCAATGCAAATAATATTGTACGAATGAATAAAGTGTCATGATATATTTAAATATTTTTCATGAACCATCACTGCCAAAGTTATGCCATAACTATTTACGTCAAAATTTCTCTCTCTATAATTACATTAAACAATTATAATTAATACTATTTAGCAATATTTTGATAATTATGTAAATAAAAAAAAAAAAAAGCAATCTCTGACAAAAATATATTAGAGTGTTACGTCATTAATAAAATGAGAGAAAAGAGATACAATGAAAAAAAAAAAAAACACGGGCCTTCCAAAACTTGAAAAGAAGGTTTATTTTTTTTTTTTTAAGTAACTGGAGAAAAAATTCCACCATTAAAACTAGGAAACTAAAAAATTATCAGATTCTGAATTATGGTTTTTATTTTAATTATATATATGTATGTATGTAATTTTATTTATGTAGTTGAATTATATCAATGGCCTATTGATTTTGATCTTGATCTTGTTAGTGACGTGGTGTATGATTGATTAGTCCACGTAAGTTCTGCCAATATTTCGCATTATTTAGTCAGAACTCATAAGTGGAAGCTTGAGTAAGAGCACTAATCTCATGAATTTTGCTTGATTTTATATAAAATTTAGATATACAGCCAAAGAACGTTGGATTTTTCCTTCATAATTTATGCTGTAGAGAATATCTTAGTTTGACCCTACGATGATGACAAAATACATATAATTTAATTCCCAGAAAAAAGGGGAAAAAATATCTTCAAAGTGTATGTACATAATTAATTAATAACATCAACTTACGAGTGCCAAATAATTAATTGATATTTCATTCAATATTTCTAACAGAGAGTAAATTCCCTTATCAAGTCTCACTCAAATATTTCTCGGTATGTACATATATCTCATATGATTGATGTTGAAATAGAATTTTCTTTCTGTGCATAATTTTTTTTTTTATCTTTTAATATTGAATGACTGATTTACTTGGCTACAAGCATTTCATATGCAATATTTTAACATATATAAATAATTAATTTATTAAAAATAAATCAATCATTAGAAAGATATTTTAACAATATGATAAAAAGAAAACACAAGCATGTATACACACACGCATACATGCTTGTGTGTTTTTTTTTTTTTTTTCATCGTATTGTTATGCATCCATTCCATGCTTTCTTATAAGCTAAGTATTGAATTAAGGGAGGAATGGTGTCATATAATTAAAGGCAAAAGGTGCAATATCTTGTACTAGGGGGGACCATTAGATTTCAAATAATTTGTACCAATACAAGTGAAAATCATTTAATCAATCAATTTGTCTCCCATATATATACGCATGAGTCATCCCTTTATGACCAAATTAATAATTAAACTGTACGTTCTCAAATTTCTTCTCTCTCTATATATATATATAGACATCTTTAATTTACATGTTGATTAATTAATTACTAACTTAATTCTGAAGTAAATCGATATGGTCTTATCATTACCAAAAGAGAAATCTTCTCTGTAGTACTAGTTGATAAGTCTTGGATGCAGACCTTAGTGCTAACTCGTGTAGAAACTGATCATGATGCCATTAAGCAAACACACTTCAATAAATATTTATTATTAGCCCACTCACGATGAGAAAACTTTGACCGAGAAGATAAACACCAATGAAATTGCAAATATGTGTGGCTTTAATTTCTGTCTTCATCTTCTTAAGTGGAGTTTGATTAGCAGCTTAATAGTCCCTAATTAAAAGTAGCACTAATTGAAACAATTGCGGCCAACGTGTAGCCATTTGTGAGGCTCATGCATGCAAACTATCTCCCTAACTATATCGTATTAATAGTTGTTAATTTGTTGCTATATATGTTTATATACATATGATGTCACATTTGTGAACCACGTAATTATTGGCTTTTTCTATTAACTTGGGTCTTTGTCTTACTTTAATTACTCTATAAAGTTGATAGGATATGCCACCGGCTTTGTTAATTATATAAATTCATTAATTTTGAACACATATTTGTCCTTTCGATATTTTGAGTCAAATTGATCATCATGATAAGAATTAATTGGGGCTGATTGTTAAAACAAAGACTTTGAAGATCTTGTTCCCTTTATTACTTTTTCAATTTACGAGTTGAGCTACTTTTGAATTTGCAAAATGTCCTATATATATAACTTAAAATTTTAAGTTAAAAAGAAGCCAATATTTATTGACAATTCATTCGTTTAACAGCTAGTAATTTTAAAAGTTACAACGCTTCAAATTAAATGTATTCTTTTTTTTTTTTTTTTTTTTTTTACAGGCGTTATTCATTAGTACTCCAAATAAATCAAAAAGAAATATCAAAGAGAATAGTCGACTGTCGATGTTTTTTAAGCGGTATTGGTTTGATCTTATATGGAAGGAAAACCTGCTAGATGGTTAGTCAAACGAGGTTTCAGATAGCCATTATATATTATATTGAACTCAAGTTGTTGGATAAAAGGTTAATTGCGTATTGAAAAGAATTTGGAGAACCTGAATTCGCATTTATTTATTTATTTATTTATTAGTTCACCTCTGATCTCGGAATTTGAAGCATTGATTAATCAACAAACTAACTGGACCACAGGCGGCGGCAGAAGAATTCTTTTAAAACAAATTTGCTTGGCAAACACAACGGAGCATCAAGTTGGGGCAAATAAATTATGAAATAATGAGTATGATACATAATAGTTTTCGTTTTATTCGTTGGTTTTAAAATTCCTGAGGAGAGCGGACTGGGTATATAATTTAAATCAGAGAACAGAAGACTTAGGTATGACAACTAATGTCACCTTATCAAATTAATTCTTATCTAGCCATGGAATTCCACAAGCGCCCCCTTAAATTTTTGCGCTATTCGTGTAGATCGACAAGCCAGTTGACTAACATTTTGGCTAGCTAGCTTCGCAACTGTGAGTCATATTAATTATTCCATCATATACCATTCAAAACTATAATGTTCCTACATAGGATAAACTACTTTAATTAGATGTTATTCTATCGCCAAAACTTAGGAAAAATGATTACAAAAAAGAAAAGAAAACTCCGAATGAATAACATGAAATTGAAACATAATTTAGGAACAAAAAGGAAGTCAATAGAGGAATGAAATACACACACACACACACACACACACACACACATATATATATATATATATATAGAGAGAGAGAGAGAGAGAGGTATATCAAGAGCCACATTGTTTGGTAATTTGCATACAATTTAACAATTATTCAGTCAATCAACCTTGCACGTCGTTAGGCTTAATAACTTTCAAAGCAAACCATGCATTCTGTTTCTGTGGGAGATAGACTTGGCGATCTAGTTGACCCAGCTGGCAAAACCTCAAGTAAACGATTACTTTATTCTCTAAAATCGATTATTTTATTCACTAACATTGCTATAAATTACAAGCAAGATTCACAGAAATAATGCACGGCAATTGCAGAAGCACAAGCATTTGATTAGCTAGGAATTGATTTGTTTTAGCTCAGCTACAGAAGTTATACATTAATAGAGATGACGGCGCCACCACACTCTATGGCTTGCCGGACTACCGTTCTATTTCTCAGAGTTCTTACATTTGCTTGTCTTTTGGCGTCTCTAATTCTCCTTGTCACCAATAATATAGACTTGGATGTCGACAAATTTCGCTTCAACGATATTTATGCCTACAGGTAACTCCAAAGTTCTTAAGTAAATAATATTATTATTAAAAATAAGATACAAATTAACGTGCATGGTACAAAAAAAGCACTTGTTACATAAAACTAATTTCATATATATATATATATATATATATATATATATACATGCTTGATACATACACCAATTATATTTATTTATTTTTTTCTGAATTTGCAGATACTTGCTTGCTACAACTGTCATTGGACTTGCCTACACATTCCTGCAAACTATTTTGTCACTGTTTTATATTAGCACTGGAAATCGCTGCATCAGCGGAGATGGAAGCTTCACAATTGAATTCTATGGCGACAAGGTCCGCACTTATAACCCTTCATCTTCCTTATAATCATACATAAAGGAGACTTTTCAACTTTTATTCTTGAAATGAAATGTTTTTGTTTAATTCTTGACATTTTTGTTTCATTTTCAGATCGCGTCATATCTACTAGCCACAGGCGCTGCTGCAGGATTTGCGGTGACCAGTGAATTGAAGAGATCGGGTGAAGAAGGAATACCGGACGACGTCGACAAGTTTCTGAATAGGGGATATGGAAGTGCTGCTCTCGTCCTCATCGGCTTTGTCTGTACTGCATTGCTATCAGTTTTCTCATCCTATGCACTCCCAAGGAAAGCCAATTAACTCTCCCTTACAAAAAACACATATATCTTCCTCTGTTGTTGTTTCAAGCATGTTTACATTTTAATCTCTGAGTTCATCTTAATTTAATTTCTTTGTGAATCGCGAACGTTGGTGTTTCTGTTCGAAGTCTATTTCAGTTTCGAATTATTTGTCAATTGTACGACCATATGAATAATAATATTGAAATTATTTTTTTCTTACGAGTAGAGAAACTTGATCATGGCCGTTAATTCGTTTACACTCATGACCATATCCGTATGGGTGTGGTAGTAGAAGTAAGCCCACCTGATGGTTACAGGCCCAAGGCAACCAGAAATGCTGACCGTAAACCAGCATACGTTATAGAATTTCTAACTACACCTTAACGTGTTTCCACTGGACAGACCCACTATGTTTGGATGCAGGCGCTTTGGGCTCATTTTAAGTTTTAAGACGCTGACCCCACATAATAAAATTTAGCGCCTGAGAGCACATATTAAATAACTGCTGGCCAAGAAGGAAATAGTCCAGAAAATTTTAGATAATTTTGTCCCTTCCTAGTTCCCTCGGGATATCAAGAAATACGGAAAACAGACATCGCCACCACAATTTCTTTAAACAGGCTAAATTACAAGGCACCGATTCTTCATGAAAAGGGGTAACGAAAAATGCACTTTCAAACGCAAACTCGTACACTAATATCAAGCACAAGACATCAAGGACAGGCCTGGTTCTTAACTAATACACAAAGCCAATATCACTTTCCGATCAACTCCACGAGAAGAACGGCGAGAATTGCAGTAGGATCACCGAGAAGAATACCAATAATAGTCCTAAACACCATCTTCACCATCTTCATGAATTTGCTGCCACTCCTCCGATTGGTACTCAATCGACGATCAGTGGGAAGCTCCAAATTCTGCAAAGCCAAGCTCCTATCGTCGTTAAATGCTCCGTTTTGCCATCCATCCAGCATCATATCCGTTGCACAGTAGACATGAAAATGATATTTTTCGCATTCTGAAACATATGACCAGCCCCTGATGCCGGATACGGTGCCTTCAAGCTTCTTCTTCTTGCACCAAATGCACTTCGACGATACCTTATCACGAAGAACAAATTTAACATTGTCGATAGACAGATTATTTGGAAGCTTGCGGCAACACGGATGTAAATCCCAACCTTTCTCTTTACAGTGATAGACAAAACCTCGAATGGGCTTCCCACAAGCGTCGCAGTATCTCTGGCAGTCTGGACAATAGTGAGAGCATTTTGTAGGAGGTTGATGGAGGAATTTGAAGGTGGAGTTTCTGAAGAAATCATGGTGAGCAGTAGGGGTAGTAAACATGCAGTGTTCATGAAGATCAAAGTTGCACTGCTCACATCTGTATCGTGAACCAAAACCTAGCTCCTTGCAGCCGTCGCAGGTGTAGGGTTTTCTGTAGGTTTTCCGCTCGAGCTCATGGTCCGGGTGGCTAGGATGAGCAGTTCCCATAATTATAATTCAAGAGCTGCCGTTTGTAAATCTAGACCTGCGTTAGGAGACAATCTTTGTTAGTTTAATTAGATGACAAATAAGATAGACCGCCGACGAATTACGCGTATATATAGAAGAAAAACCGTATCTTACCTTGTTTTAGTAAGTAAAATGGATTATCAGGGAAAGAAGAAGAGAAAAATTTAGAATCAGATAGCAGAAAGAAAAAGGTAGAGGGAAACGAGGCAATGACAAACATTAATAGCCAAGAACTCTTATATAGGCAATTAGAAACTTCTTGGGAACTACGCTGAGGATTAAGATTTGTATCACCAAATTTATTTAATTAATTACTAGATAATAATCCCTACTTCGATAATGTTACTTATAATTAAGTTATCTGTGTCAGATGTCTAAACCGATTTGATAATTAATATTTCTGAAGTTTTAAAGAAATTTCTTTGACATTAAATTATTCTCAACTTTAATAAACATAATTAACAAATATATTTTCTACTTAACTAATGTCTAGCAACTAATTAAAGACTTTAGCTTATTCCGTTTTGGATGATTATTAATCCATATGAATTAATTTAAAGAAGTATCTGGAAATTAAACAGCCAGGAAATGAAAGAAACAGCAAAGCAAGTGCAATTGTAGTGAAATTGAAGTATGAAAGAAGAAAACGATTAAAGATCTACCGTGTAAGACTGTAATCTCATCTCTGGAAGCCAGCCAGGGAAAAGAAAGAAGTTACATGGATTTTGCTTTTTCCGAGAAAATCTATTGATCGTCTTGCTGTTGCTCTTGGACTACAATCATATGGCACTTGTCCATGTTGTGACTCGCAGTTTTCATGTAGGGTAGCTCGTAAACTGCTGGCAATGAAAATAATTAATGACCAAACAACACGTTAATTAGTGTTTGAATAGTACGTATATATGTCGATAAATGGCGGGAATGCTTAATGGTGGCTCTTATATATGTTACGTGATAAATTAAAAGTTAGTTGGTCTTGCGGAGAAACGAGTGAATGGATATTATCAGATTTCATTTTCAACAGTTCAAGCAGGGCCATTTGTGTGCGTCTAAGAAGGGAAAACTTACGTTTACTGTGCATAATTCCTGCCTTATTTCCCAAGTTGTGTGTGTTTGTGTGTTTTTTTTAATCAATTGTTTCCAAATTTATTTCAGCACATTTACAGAGATATATTTTTCAATATATGATACACGTAGCATTCATCAACACCATACATATCGCGTTATATTGACAGTAAATTAAGTAGTAAGTCTTTAACTATTGACGTTTATATATAACCTTCAACAATCTATACAATACTCAATATTCCATACAGCAAGTACATCGCTCAGGCTGAGCTCATTAATCTGTTTGATCCTTTTGCTTTATGATTTATCTTTCTTACCTGCAAAATCAATCAAACATTTTATTATCAGATTTAACGTGTTAAAAACAAACTATGATTACTAAATTGATATATATACTCTGCAAGTACGTTCTGAGTGAGAATTGTGAAAGAGATATAGTGTCGCAGGGAAAGTAAGTTGCCTAGAAAGGAAAGTTGGAATATATATGCAAATAAATAAACAATGGAATAAATTATCCAGCGAAATTTTGAGCTCGTCATTTCTGCTCATATAAATTTCTTCAAGTGGGTCTACGCGTTATCTATTCCGTTTATTTTAAGCAATGGGTGTTAGATTCGAGTTGGTATCCCTGTCGGGATACATGCGGGGTAGTTGTCTGGAAAAAGGAAAGAAGGTTCTTGCATTGGCTGTTAATCCATCTTATTTGGAAGACATTTACATCCCATACTGGGTAAAACTGAAAGTAAGCCCATCAAGAAATGGTTAAGGCCCCAAACCAATCATTTCTTAAAAACTTTTCTAATTCCTTAGGTTCATGGAATTTTGTTAAAATTTTCAGTTCGCTTGGGCTTTTAACCGTTTTCTGCAGGTCCAAGCCCTGTTTCTTTTCGTTTGCTTTAGTTTGACTATTTCACCCAGACCACCTCTAGTTTTGATCGAAAAATTTGTCATCTAACTCCACTCCGTTAGCATAATTTTACATTTCTTGAAGAAGGGATGAATAAAAGATTTGGAGGAACGCAGCCCACAGGAACTCCATCACTGGCGTGGTCTTCTGTCGTGGTTATCGTGTCGCTTCTTGCCGGCGCCTCCGTCGTCCACAACATCTACAAGCCTGATCTGGTAATTAAAGTCAACACTTTATCCGTGTTAACACTCAAATACGCGTAACCTGTTCGATACAATGCCTGACTCACCATGTTTATTAGTAGTAAGTTTGACATTGCCCATAAGTTGTTTGATACAAAGTCCTGATATAGCATTATGCTTTTGATGCAGACATTGCCGCCCTTGGAGAAAACTGATGCGCAGCCTAAGAAACCATGAATGATTCTGTTCTGAATAGCAGGATATGGCATAGTGATTTTAGAGTTAGAACGTTTATTAGGCTTTTCAAATCCTTTCCTTTTTCTTTTCACATAAATTGCTTGTCATGTCATGCGGGACTACTGTTTGGAATGGCTTGTTGTTTAATAAGGACTGAATTACTATTACTATTACTATTACTATTACTATTATGAGCATAAATAATAAATTATATTGGGCAAAAATGGCTCCTGATCATCAAACTATAGCTTGACAATAATAGTGAATGGACAGTTATTAGTTTTGAGATTATTAGTTGTCACTGAGATAATTTTGAGTAAGCAAGTTATTGCTTACCATATGGCATGTTTTTATCAATAAATGATGAATATAGGAAATACGAGAGAGTTGGATACCAGTTATGGATGCAACCAACCTTCTACCATAAAATTAAAATTAATTAAATGCCATGTGTACTAGGTGTGGAGAATTAAATTGTCATAACTGGTTAGATGATAAGCAGACGGATGGGCGTTAAGGTGTAAATGTTGTTGGGTCAGGGAAGGTTAGCGGCAGCGGGAAAGAAACGGAGTGGGAGAGTGAAATATATGTATTGGCATAATTTTTTTTTCCCGAATGGGGAAAACTTTCGAAGCAAACCGTCCATTATTCAGATCTAATTCACTTTGGATCTATCGACATTCATCGAACGGGCCAAACCGACCCAGATTTATGTATCCGAACTCAAAACTCTTAGGCCCAATTAAGGAAAATAAAAATACTTGCAAGCAATCTCTGATAAGAATTCAACGAAGAACGTTGTTCTTGTTCATCAGCTCACATGGTTCGCTCTCCTACTCCAACTACACGCCTTTAATACGCATCCCCCTAAGGTCGCTCTACTATCTTAACTATTGCCTATATTATCTATATTTCTTTTTCAGATCTCATTTAACTTCCTCGTTTCAGGGCTTATCTTTTCTTTAAATCTTGCTTAAAATCCCTGAAATTTAAAGGGATTTCGCTATTCGGTGAAGTGGGCAGCTTTCATTTGATCTGAAAAATGAAGGTGACTGTTGTTTACCGCAGTGGTAGAGAAGTTATCAAAGGAGGTCTCGAACTGAATGATTCAGTATGTCCCTCGAATTATTTTCTTTTATTATTGTGGTTATGTGATGATAAATGCGGAAACTGAAAGTGTTAAGTGTGCTATGGTTGTTTTGCAGGCTACAGTTGCTGATCTGCAGGAGGCAATTCACAAGCGAAGTAAGTGCTTGATATGCTTCTCTTTTGCCTTGTTGAAGTTATGTCGTTGATTTTATTAAACTTGATTTCTTTTCGTCAAATAATATTCGGCAAAACGGTTACACTTTGATTCTTCTCCCTAACTCTTGCGGAATCTATGAATATTTCATAAGTAGTCAAAACTCGTTATTTATCTCTTTTAGTTCTAAATAGTGAAATATGGGGTTTGATTTTTGATTGTGAAGCAACTAGAAAGGATGCTTGGAAATGACATCAGTATCGTGTTTTTTTAATTTTTAATTTTAATTTCCTGTGACAACTTTTTTTAAATTATGTGATAGATGTTAAACATATTGTTTAAATGTTTTGAACTATATTCTTCACGAGTTATTTGAGTGGTGGCTGACTTGGATGGACTTGCATATGTCTATACGATTTCTATCATCTGCTGGTTGTCGTCTTTGGTGAAAGTTCAGCTGAGGCTTTTAAGTTTTAATTTAAAATAGCTATTTGTAACATGTTAGAGTTCATTATTCAATCTCCTTTGTTAAAACACTATCCCGGTTGAAAATGTGTTCAATTACTTTCTACTGCAGTTGCAGAGAGGCCTGAATTATGGTATCTGGTTAGACTTCCAAGCAATCAGAAGATGATCATATGCTCATGAAATGCTATTCTGTTCTTCTTTTCTGTGGTCTATTGGGGCTGGGGGAAGGTGGAGCTTTAAATTATATTTTCATACAATACTATAACTTTGCAGTTTAGGATCTCTTGGTTATTTTGACAAACATGGCACTTGAGTCTTTTTTTTATTCTTTTCTATTTCTACGTTTGATACTTTTGGTTCCTTAATTGCCCTTTGCTGGTTGCTGTATTAGACTAGCCGGTTATATTTAAGTTTATTGCAATTACTGGTTTAATTGAGCCATTTCATTGCCTTCCTTCCCCACTCCCAAATATATATCTGAATTGCAATCTTAGATATAATATCAATTCAATTATCTAATTTGCTTGCCTTGTGTGAGCAGCCAAAAAGTTTTACCCTTCAAGACAGAGGCTTACCCTCCCACTCCCGCCTGGATCAAAAGAGAGACCTACTGTCCTTAATTACAAGAAGAGCCTCAAAGAATACATTGATGGAAACTCAGAGAACTTGACTGTAGTGTTCAAGGACCTGGGACCACAAGTTTCATACTGTACACTTTTCTTCTTTGAGTACTTGGGTCCTCTGGTCATCTATCCCATATTTTACTACTTTCCCGTGTACAAGTACTTCGGCTACAAAGGGGAGCGTGTCGTCCACCCAGTTCAGACATATGGTATGTACTACTGGTGTTTCCACTACTTCAAACGAATTATGGAAACATTTTTTGTGCACCGCTTCAGCCATGCAACCTCACCACTTTCTAATGTGTTTCGGAATTGTGCTTATTATTGGACATTTGGTTCCTACATAGCATACTACGTGAACCACCCACTATATACCCCTGTTAGTGACCTCCAAATGAAGATTGGTTTTGGGTTTGGATTACTTTCTCAGGTTGCAAACCTTTATTGTCATTTCTTGCTGAAAAATCTTCGCAGCCCTGATGGCTCTGGAGGGTATCAAATTCCTAGTGGGTTTTTGTTCAATATTGTGACATGTGCAAATTACACAACAGAGATTTATCAATGGTTGGGATTCAATATTGCGACACAGACTGTTGCGGGCTATGTCTTTCTTGTGGTAGCTACTTCTATTATGACCAATTGGGCCCTCGCAAAGCATCGTCGTTTGAAGAAGGTAACTTCTTCGCTTATTGTTACATGCAGTCATTAATTCATATTATTTTAGATGTGAAGACTTGGAATTCTTCATATATACTTGGTTCATTTATGTCTTTCTAACTTTAGGCCTAGCTGGGTTGCATGAACTAGATCATTTTTATTTTCAAATGTGCGCTGAATTGAAACTTTCTTTAAAGTGTTTGTTCTGGGTTCCTATCAGATACCCATACTACTGTGTGAATCCACATCACTATATGTATATTCTATACATATTTTAAGAAGTGGATGTCTCTGTGGCCAGACATAAATAAATAGAATGGATTTCTTGGATGTTATTTGATTGAACTTAATTAGAAATTAAAGTAGCAGAATGACCTTAATTCATTATTATCAAGTGTTGCATAATTACTGCTTTTGGATTTGATTTGGATCATGTTCTGATTTAGTAGAAAGCTTAGATTGTCATTTTTGCTGTTGCATAGAGAGCAAGGGTGTAACCTAACTGGTCCATTGAACATCTATTCCAGTTAGGAAAATCAATTTGTAGGCATTTGAAAGTCTTGTATTCCCGTATGTACACATAATCTTGACTACTGAAAAAGAGAACATTAATAATTTTTGAATATCCTCTATTGTATTATATAGAATGTTCTGCTTACCTTGACTCTTTGTCATGTGCAGCTATTTGATGGGAAGGATGGAAGGCCCAAGTATCCACGCCGATGGGTGATCCTGCCCCCATTCTTGTAGAAATGATTAGCTAGCCTGCAACTTACTATTAAGTTTTGGATTCAGTGACTTGAACTGAATATTATTGGAGGTCCCTTCTCTTCAGATGTGAACTAAATATTTCATGTTCACCTAGTTCTTAATTGGAGTTTAAACCTTCTAGACATTGTAATTCATTTTTGCTGTGTGAAGTGTGAACACATTTTGTTTTATCCGAATCAAATTACTTTGGACGTGTTATGAATGATCTTAGTTTTTCAATTTTCTGGCATTGCTTCTTGGCTACCATAGGTATGTCATTATGTCTTCATTTGTTTCATGGCACTTCAATATATCGTCATGGTATTTCGACCCTTAGGAAGTTTCTGCTCAGCATTTGCTAGGTTGGGCTGAGAATGAATATCTGTGCCACTGATGTTGATCATTTGCCTGATATATCCGCTAGTGGATGCAGGTACTTAAGAAATTGTGCTTTGAGTTCATTAGTAAAATTCCCTTGAACAACAGGCATTCGGATTTATGATTTTATTTTGACAATTTAGCTTCATCATTATCCTTAGATTTTATCTTCACATCAAACCAAGAGAATGATCTAGTCTAGTGATAGAAGATTGAAACCAGAACTTGATGTCTCTGAGATTCTTCATCAGAAACCAAAATCTCACAGATTTTGCTTCAAATTTTCTTGATTACATACATGAATCAATGTTTATATTTAACACACTGGCTAGCGCCTGTGTCTTGATGCAAAAGACAATCTTGTTGCAGATTTTTCAATGCTAAACATGACAGCAAAATCTAACTACACAATGGAAAGTTTGGTTGGTTGGCTTGGTATAGTGGACAGGCATTGCGGGTTGGAAGAGTTTGCTCTCAGCAGCAAATTCTGTTAAAAAGGAAATTTTACAAAATCACATTATCTTTCGAAAGCTTGTGTTTTAACTTTTATGCTTATGTGTTATGTCTACCGAACAGAGGACTACTTACTAAGAATCTCCCATGGTTGTCACCCCATAATACCGTCTAGAAAAAAGGGGTTATCTGCTTCTTAATTCAATTTTACAAGATTTTATTCGATGGAAAAGTTGTCACGTTTTTTTGTTTCTCTTTACGGAAAAGATCATTGTGGCAAGTAGTAACGTGCATATGCCAGAATTTTAAAAAGTTTTCCAAATAATATCACTGTATATATTTATATACAAAATTGAAATATAAAATTTATGTTGCATTGTATTATTATCAAACTATATCATATATAAAAATTTAAATAAATATTAATTTTTTGCTAATAATTCTCATTACAAAACAATGATTTCACGCTAAAAGAGTTTTGATATTTTCAAATTTAAAAAAGAACAAAAGAAAAAAAAAATGTTCAAGGCAAAATGGTAATCAAGGTGAAAAGAAATAGACTGGAAAAGCGGAAAGAGCTAGAGGCAGCAGGGAAATAATGACCCCGGAAGAGGCGTTATATAAGCTGTAGCCAATAATTAATCCAACGGTCCAAATCTCATATCAACCTTTCTTTATATTATTTTTACATATTCCTCTTTCACTTCTCGTCTTCAAAACAAGGAGCCCTCCTTTTTGTGTGCCTCGTACTGCGCTGAGCTCTCAATCTCATCCCGTCATCTGAACCGGTCAATTTCTCCCTTGCATCTCTTTTCTTTTTAGAATTAAATTCTCTTCTTTCCATTATTTCTTTTATCGTTCTCTTCGATCTGTTTATTTGTTTTTAGATCTGGTGAATTCTTCATTTCTTTATAAAATATTGCTTTTTTATTTCAAATTTGGTAATGGATTAATTGAAATATCATCGATCGTTACTATTTGATTTAGGTTTTGATCGCATGTATAAGTGTTGTTAGAAATGAGTTGTGATATATTTAATTTTTGTGTTTTAGTGGCTGGCAGTCGTGAGATTGAATCGTTAACTGTTTCGGTTTATTGGATTGCGTTTTGGAAATGATTAGATTGAGCTGTTTTAAATTTACTGGGTATGTTCACAACTTAGATGGCACATATTGGGATGAATTTCTTCAGAAATGTTGATTTTTGTCGGGGTTGGAAATGTTATTTGGTTTATATTGGATCATAGATTGTTATAAATGATCTGTTATTTTTTGGATTCAGTAGATTTTCTCTTGAAATTTATTCTGTAACAATTTGTATTCAGTTGATATTCTCGTGATCACGTTGTTGTTATCTGTCTGTATGAATATCTTAGCTGCAAAAATAGGGAAATAGAAGTGCAGTACCGTCTCATGTACTTGTTCAATGTTTTTGTCTGAGCTGATCTTATTTTAATATTGCAGATAATAGAAGATGGCAGATGCTGAGGATATTCAGCCGCTTGTTTGCGATAATGGAACAGGAATGGTTAAGGTAATTAGCCTGAATTTGAAGCTGTTATTGACTGCTTCCTTATAAGGACATACTTTCTGTACTTTATTTTTGGTGGTCTGAAGAGCTGATTGTAATTTGTACTTTTTAGGCTGGATTTGCTGGAGATGATGCTCCACGGGCTGTTTTCCCTAGCATTGTGGGCCGGCCACGTCACACAGGTGTGATGGTTGGCATGGGCCAGAAAGATGCATATGTTGGTGATGAGGCTCAATCAAAGAGAGGTATTTTAACTTTGAAATACCCAATTGAGCATGGTATTGTGAGCAACTGGGATGACATGGAGAAGATCTGGCATCACACCTTCTACAATGAGCTTCGTGTTGCCCCAGAAGAGCACCCTGTACTCCTCACTGAGGCTCCTCTCAACCCCAAGGCTAATCGTGAGAAGATGACCCAGATAATGTTTGAGACCTTCAACACTCCTGCTATGTATGTCGCCATCCAGGCTGTTCTTTCTTTGTATGCGAGTGGTCGTACCACTGGTAAGTATCTCATAGTTCTGGAATTGTGTAATAGATGTGTCGACGTATATCGGCATTAGGCAAGGGCTAGAATGGCATGAGGTATGATATGTGACTAGAGTTATTAGGAGGGGTTTCTTTCTGATACTGATTACTATAACTCTTTGTTCTTGTAACTTCCTGCGAAGACAACTAGTTAGCTTGGTTATGTAGTTTATTTTTGGATAATGTTTTGGTTAGAGTTCATCTATCTGTTAGTCAAATCATGGGGTGTGTCTTTTCACTAGGGTAATAAACGGATGTTGTGTTTCTTGCTTGTAGGTATTGTTTTGGACTCTGGTGATGGTGTCAGTCATACAGTCCCTATATACGAGGGATATGCCCTTCCACATGCAATCCTTCGTCTTGACCTTGCTGGGCGTGACCTCACTGATCACTTGATGAAAATTCTCACCGAGCGTGGGTACTCTTTCACCACCACTGCTGAGCGTGAAATTGTGAGGGACATGAAGGAAAAACTGGCTTATATTGCCCTTGACTATGAGCAGGAGCTTGAGACCTCCAAGACCAGCTCTGCAGTTGAGAAGAGCTATGAGCTTCCAGATGGGCAGGTTATCACTATTGGTGCTGAGCGTTTCAGATGTCCTGAGGTGCTTTTCCAACCATCCATGATTGGAATGGAATCAGCAGGCATCCACGAGACCACTTACAACTCCATCATGAAGTGTGATGTTGATATCAGAAAAGATCTCTATGGCAACATTGTTCTCAGCGGTGGTTCGACCATGTTCCCTGGTATTGCTGATAGAATGAGCAAGGAAATTTCTGCTCTAGCGCCAAGCAGCATGAAGATTAAGGTAGTGGCACCACCTGAGAGGAAGTATAGTGTCTGGATTGGAGGTTCCATCTTGGCTTCCCTTAGCACGTTCCAGCAGGTTGGTTTTTTATGCATAAATTGCAATTGAGTTTTTTTAACTACAAGTTTCGGAGCAACTGCTTCTAATTTGCTGACTTTGTTTGTTGCTTGAATGTAGATGTGGATTGCAAAGGCTGAGTATGATGAGTCGGGGCCATCAATCGTTCATAGAAAGTGCTTCTAACTGTTTCACTATTAGGATTTTTGAAGAAAGTACTGTTTTCCTATTGCAATTTGCAACCCTTTTTATTCTAGCTTTGTTGTCATTCTGTGTTCACTTTTTGATGTTGGAGTGATGACTTTGAGAAGGCTGAGTTAATGATTGCCAAAATGGTCCAATTCTTTCATTTTCTTTTATTTTTAGAAGTTTTTGACTGTTGACATCCAATTCCTTTTGCTGCGTGGATGCCACTTATATTTTCTTTTGTTTAGGGCTTGGAGTTATTTTATGAACATCAGTTTTTCCCATGGGTGGTGATATGCTCTCTTGATGTATGACAGTTTTGTTTTGGAGTCCATAGAATTTGATTGTCTTGAAAATTTCGATGTCCTTCAAAGAATCACAATTTTATATAATTAGAAATCTTAAAGACTATGGAAATCTATTTTATACTGAATCATACAGCGGTTAAATGATCTGCTATTTAATAAAAAAGATTGGTCTAATGTAGAGCATGTAGCTTGTAATCTAGATGATCATTAGCAAAGAAAAAGATTGCTGGTTGTCTTGCTTCTCATTCTACTCTTTCTCAGTCAGACGTGGTTCTTGATTTAAGGACTCGTGCCAATTTGTCCGAATGCATCCGGGAACTCAAGCATAAGGATACGACATACCACGAACAGAGTTGCCAGCAACTCTCGAGGATAAAAATTACTAAAATTATTAGAAATGTATAAAATTTGTGTAAGTTCAACTTTATTCCAAATGTTGTATAATTAAGCCACTAAAATCTACCACTCAAAGAAAATTGTTGGCTCAAATTTTTAGAACTTCAAAACCGTAAGTTATTTTATGTACGAACACCATTACAAACACAGCGCACAAACACGATCACAATAACATGAAGCTGCTGTAGACACTCTCCCCTCAGTATCTTCAGAAAGCCTAATTATGGACTTCTCCATAAACTTCTGTTCAATCCGTATCAGTAAGCAATGATGTTTTAGTTTCACACTCATGATCATTATCACAGAATGGATGATTCTCTGCAATAATATTATATTCATCTCCCAGCTTACGTACGACCCAGAAGTTTGAACTCTTTGTTGGCTTCGCAGACACTGAGCTGACTTCCTTTTTTAAGTCTTGCACCTGTTCGTTTCTTTCTTCGATCAACAAACTCTGGTTTAAGTCCGAGAATTTGTCCCGATATTTCAGATAATTATCATAGTTAGAATTTGATCTCCCGTACGTTCTCCTTGGCCAGTCTTCAAAACTTTCATCTACAGAAGAACATCTCAGTTGGCTGAAGCTCCCGAATCCTTTGATCTCTCTCGTTAGCTTACGAGCTCTTTCTCTCTCTTCTGTAAGTAGTTGCTCGCTCTGCAGTAGCTCTATTATTCTCTCAGCTAACTTTCTAACACTCAAGCCCCAGTTAAACCTGCATGAGAAACCCAAAAATCTAAAATTAGTTCATTTTCGTAAAATTAAAATATGAATGCTGAAACTCAAGATGATGAAGTAATATTAACGAACCCTTTCTCGTCAATATACTGAAAGTTTTCCATCTCCTTAATAATTATTTCGTCACTTTCAAACTCTTCAGCAATTCGTTTTGGTCCATGGGTTAGGAGGTGTTGTAATAAAATTAGAGCGTTGTAAGAAGCTCGCCAGTTCTTTCTATCGAATTTCAGTAACCTGAATTGTATAATTGAGGGAAAAAAAAGGAAAATTTTTTAGTCAGAATTCTGCTTATGAACATGTCAAATAATCAAGATTACTCTTTATGTTAAAAAGCTCGTAAATTAACCTTTGGTGTAGAATCCCCACGATTCTCCAATAATCATCAACTTCAAAGGCAGCCCTTGATATTACACCCATTGTACGTGTATCTGGCGGCCATGGATTTCCATTTGTTGCTTCTTCTGTCAACCTTCAAGCCCCAGTCACATGAATAAAAAAAAAAATCAGTATATCAAAAGTTATATATATTAACAGAATGGACTAATATGAACACTAAACTTACAGTTCCGCGGGAGTAACATCAGTCAGCGCCAATCGAGCAGTCTTAATCTTCTCTTTGAAGTAGAAAGAAGCTTGCGATTTGAAGTTATGGAAAATGGGACTGCCCATAACGCTGTTGTTATTGTTCAGAATGTTCAACATGTTTGCTCTCCGGTAGTGAAAATGATGAAAAGCTAGAATTTCGTTGATTGGTTTATTTGAAAGACTTATCTAAGGACGTAAGAAGTGCAACCACTCCATTAAGTGCACCAACTAATCTCTAAGGGTGATTTGACGCGCGTAACAAGAATAATAAAAGAAGACAAAGGTTCTAAATATTCACAAATTAGATTGTGAGAAGGAGTGGTGATATCAACGCGGAATTTATAGGCATTGAAATATGATTAGGACTCTTTGCCTAACGGATTGATGCTAAAAGACGTTCTTTTAAGGTCAAAAATTGATGCAATTTTTGACCTAAAAATGGAAATATATCTTCTAGAAATGAGTTGATTTGTACCAGACAAGATAAATTGGGTTATTAACAAATAACGGCCTACTTAATCAACAATTAAGGTGTATGAAATTTCCTTTTTGGTTATGAATATTTAAAAACTGCCATGAAGCAACAATTAATATTGATGGGTTCGATCTCACTATGATGAAAATAAGGCATTATAGCTAGGATAACTAAGCATACTTGATTTAAGCTTACTTTGATTCAAGAGCAGGATCACAGCTAGCTAGCTGTACTCCCACTGTTTTGTATAAATTACGGAAATTCCATTCTCGAAAGCTTTCCCTTGAAGGATATGTAATTAATTACTAGAACGCTACCAAGCCAGTAGACTTGTAGTTACGTTAGTGCACCGATCTACCGTCTACGACTCGATACTAGCATAATAATACGTGTTCCTAGTGAAAAGGTGCTTAACAAATAGGCTCTTAACATTGTAGAGTTTTATTTCCTTGGTGAATAGATTCTAATAGTCGTCCTAGTATGTGAAATTATTGAATATCCCTTTCAAGTATCTTCAAGAACTTGGTTAAACTGTTTAACAAGCTTTTCAGATTCTTTGGATGCATACATTATCTTAACAGGTCAATTTCTTGGGCTGTCGTATTCTATGAGCATTCTTTTCTCCAGCATATACTTCAATTTTTTATTCATTTCTTGTCATTATAACACCGCTGTGCTTCGTGTTCCGGTGACCTCGTACTGCCGTGGGATTTTCGTTAAAAGGGATTTTATCTGTTGGTATAGCTAACATAACGGTTTCTCACCTTATACAAATATAAGCAAGCAACTGTCGGTATTTGACAGGTGAAGTGATTGACCGTAATTCATTTTCATGAAACATTGTGGAACAGAACCAAACGAGGTACTGAAGTTCGGCTTCTTCCATTGATTAAGATAACAGACGGTGAGTTTGACATCGTACAGCCGTAGACTCTCAAACTCCAGCGTGGCTGTCTATGTTGCAAGAAAACCTGACATACACACCTAACTTAACCTTTGTGGTTTGAGACCTATCGTAAAAATTATTTAGCCAAACTTTTGACAATGTTTTTCAGGCTGAAGCTGCTGCTACAGGCTGTCTAGCTCCCAGCATCATATCAGTGACGGTATTAATTAATCAACTGAGGCCTAGAGGCAGTCCAACAAAGCTAATTTTGGATTCTTGTATGTTTAAACCAAAACAAAACAATCTTGACAAAAATCTTAGTCCAAATAGTATTCCCTTTCATTTTGTATGAATTGTCGTGCTCTAAGTCTAGCACTTTATCCTACAAAAAAGTTAAGTAGGACCCTCAAATAAATAATATTACAAATTTAAAACCGCATGGTTAGCTCATTGCCTGCATAGACAAGCACATGAAAACCAAGGTTCTGCTTGCCGCAAACATGATTTTGAAGATGCATATAACCTAAACTTTGCCTAATCAGGTGTGTCAATTTTGTCTCTGCAGCAGTAAACTAAATGAAGGGCCCGAAGAATCATAGTCTGGTACTTGTGGATCACAACTAAGGAAGGTCATTGGCAAATTTTCCATACACCAATCCTGTATCCCGCTGAAATGAGTGCAAGCTCCCAAAGCATGTTGGGAATGCTCAATGGATTCACCTTGGATCCTGGAATTTCAGACCAGTTCACAGATATCTCAATCATTGGGATACCAAATCTTTTGCACAGATAAACTAACTCAACATCAAAGCACCACCTACACATAGTCCATATTGCTCAGCAAGTCAGCAAATCTCAAACAATGAAAAGTGCAGATGGAAAATATCTTACTCAAGATAATGCCATAGAAAAAAACCACTTTTATCTATTTTTAAAATGTATACTTGAATTAAGGGCAGGGACAGCACGAAAGGTCCTAGTCACCTTTTAAGGCGGATGTTTGTGAAAAGCTTCCTTGCTGCAGCCCTAGTGAACATCTTGAAACCACACTGATGCATCAAGAAGTCCACCCCAGTTAAAGCAGCAGCATAATTACTCCATAAAGGAAGAAACAAATGCAAAGTAGAAGCTTACCTGTGTATCACGAATTCCAGGACCAGCAGTCAAGAGAACGACAAGATGGAAACCCTTCATCAAAAAATTGCGGTACCACTTCCTCTGAAATCAAGTGAAGTAGTTTGACTAAAACAAGATAATATGAAAATGTAATAAAAAGAAAATAAAAAAAAAAAACACATGAAAAAGCATGTTGCATTCAAAATACTGAACTGAAGCCAAAGCTTTCTCTTCAAGATGAGCACGAGAGCCAAAAGCGGCTACCGGGATATCAGATATTCTAAAACTTGAATCACCAGTCGCTGAATCCCCATGATGATTCTCCTTTCTGGCAACTGCATGGATCTATAGGCATAACATCAGGTAGTTGAAGAAACATTGTTATCAGTTGTTTTCAATTCTTTTATTCTCTCTAAAGAAACACAGTTTACCATTTTCATATACCTTGAATTCAATTTTTGGTTAATCACCAAACAACTTATGAAAACTGCAGTATTGAATTGACAATATGGATAGTCACAGCTAATACAAACCTGACTTTCAAGTTTTTCTAGGTCATTAACCTTGGTTGCTCCATCAGCATCCAGCATTAGAAGTAATTCACCACGTGAATGAAGCATTCCCTGTTTTACAATGCTTTCACGGAGGTAAAAGCTTGACTCAATTTTTGTCATACATAGTGGAAAAGGCATTGCATTGTAACAGGATAAAAAGAAACTAAAACTGAGGGAATGGGAATAGATCGTTTAGATTAGACTCACTTTTCTTATAGCTTCTCCCTTGCCATGATTTCTACCAAGAAGGATAACCCTCACATTATCCACTGTGTATTTCCTTACAAAATCAAAAGCTACTCTCTTTGTACCATCGGAACTTCCATCATCAATTATCAGCACCTATACAGGAATTCAGCAGTTCAAGCCTAACCTCAACTGATGTACAATAAACATCTATTACAAGCTAAATGACTTTTAAGTGCGTAAAAAAATATTTGAACATTCAAGGACAGCAAATGAATGTTGACACTGCATTCCACATTTTATAAATATTAAATTTACAAAATTCAACCTATTAATGGAAACTGGTTTTCAGAAAGATAGGCAAACTAATCCTTGCATCATAGAAAATATAAGCTTTCAGTAAGTTGTCTAGTTGGGACCAGCAGCAATAAAGTCACGAACTGGTCAAAGGATGAAATGGAATTTTCTTTTCTCGTTCTAGAAATGGAAATTTAGTTTACAAAAAGCATTAAAGCTAAAGTAGAGATTTTTCCATCATGGAAATTGGAACAGAAATGCAATAATAAGCAGATATCAATGACCAGTAAAAGTTAAGATAGATAGAAGCCGAAGGAAATAGACGGTAACAATGTTCATGGATGAGGTACATCAGGGGGGTGGGGGGGAAGTAAACCATCAAACTGACTAGTTTTAATGAGATTTAGATGATTGTATAATGCAGGGGAACATGAAACCATAAACTCAGGCATTTTTTGAGATACAAGTATGCCATTCTCCATCGATATTGCAAAGGATAGAATTGGCAACCCTACATTTTTCCTTTCTTTGGTGAAACTCACATTTTCTGAAATTCTGTTACATCCTCCAGGCAATGAGACAGAACCAAGGTATAATATAGGATATATTTTAATGCTGACAATTATACTGAAATCAGACTCATAGCTATGAAACCTGATCCAGCTGATCCAAAAAATGAAAGTAACAGAAAGTACCTCATAAGAGAATGACTTATCCTTCGCTGCTCGTTGTTGAAGATAACTACAAAGTAAGACATATCATTATGCTTTAATATTGTAAGTGTCTCTGCAACTGCCAGATATATAATCATCTTAATACATCATACGAGCAGATTTGAGAAACAAATATGCCTTTCTACAAGCTGCCTTCTTTGTACCACAAGAGGATAAGAACCACTTATGCCACACAAGTTGTGAAAAAAAAATGGAAGTGCCAACACTTGAGTGGATGTGAATGCATGACAGCTCTGAACATTATTATAGGTGCCATTTCCCCTAAGCCATTTGTAATCACACCTTTAAAAAGAGTTAAATTATTGTAGGCAGTGCCACATAAAGGTTTGTTATCATGTAGATTGTCAATCAACAACAAGAATAATTACTTATCCTTTCTTCTTTAGCACATAGTTCGAAAATTTATTGACACATATGAGAAGTGATTATTGAATATCAACTATATTATTTTCATGTTTCCCTCTTCTTCAGTTTCTAGTCTCTGCAAGTATTGGGATTCACATAATTCAAAATAATAAATAAAATTCTAGTTGCACAAAAATTAAACATGAGAACAGTTATGCTTCAACTTACTTCAGGGTTTCATCAAGAGCTCCAGGTAGCCTATGCTCTTCATTGAATGCAGGAATTATCAATGATATATACTTCTCCGCTGGATCAGTAATAGAAGGACAAGGGACCTACACAAGGCAATCCACTATCAACCCAAAACTGCTTCAAATCCCATTAAATAACATTGATACTGACAGAAAAATTTTAAGTAATAGCTCCAATGAGAATGCTAGAAAAAGAAAAGGCCTTTCTTCAAGGATCATTAATGTCCACTATGACTCAAAATTGTTCTATAATTCAAAGTTGCACAACACAAAATCATCCCAACAGTCCAACGTCCTTCCTCACAAAATTTTCAAGCAGATTGGTATTAGGTTCACTCTTCAAAAGAAAAAGATTCATTTTTTAAATAGGAACAAAGGCCCTGAGAAATCTTGTGATTGTTTCCTGAAAACAGCATCAGCTTGAGCCTTTTACAGTAAAATAAATTCTCTTTGATTACTTAACTTGCTAAAATTCATAAATTGCCACAATGGTTCATCAACAGAAACTAATGAATTCATGATTAGTGAGGCATATTTAGCTTCAGGTTGAAAACTTCTACTACACAAGCTTACTTATTTATATATTTTCTGATAAATTAGTTAATTAAGAGATAGTTCAATTTCAAATTCTGAAACAATGCGGTTAAGCAATGCAACTGAAATAAAATTTTACCTTTTTCAACGAACTCGGATCCTCGAAGATCGCAGGAGCTTCAACGTGACTGTTTAAGGGAGCCATCAATGAATTCAAGTGACAGAAACAATATTAAAATTATTAAAAAGTCGGAAGAGATTGAGGAAATTAAAAAATTGACCATTGGGGATTTAGTTTTTATGATGAGAAAACATACGCGTGATTGTCTCTTCTTTTATAGGCTTCCAATATAATCGCAGAGAATAATCCAAATAAAACGACCAAAAGTAGAACCAGCAAGACCTCTACGACAGCGCATAAGAAACCCATTGCTTTTCCTTCTTCCGCTTCTGTTTGTGAACTCTCTAACTCCTACAGCTTTGATCCAGTGCAAACGTTATATGAAACGTTTACTGTGGTTCTTAATGCAATGAATATATGTTTAACGTTAATCATAGCAATAAGCCCGTCTAGCTCAGTCGGTAGAGCGCAAGGCTCTTAACCTTGTGGTCGTGGGTTCGAGCCCCACGGTGGGCGTTATATTTGAAAGTTTCCGAATTTTTTTATGGAATTATTTGGAGTTTCGGTATTGCATTACGGCGAATTTTTTGGACATGAATGTGTGTGTTTTGTTTTAAAACAATGATCGATGAGTCTTTTGTCTTCTAATCCATATTTTAATTAAATTCTGTCGTCAGCTTTTGTTCTGCACGCATTCATTGTCTTTGCCTCCCACATCCACTCACATTCTTATTAGATATATTCATGTATGACGTAATATTGCATATCCTCTTTTACAGTACTCTCAATGTTCACGATGACTGCTGCAGCCGGCCAACTCCTTGCTTTGCACTTCAGAGATTCTTGATGACTCACTGCCAAAGCTATAATTTCCATAGGATTAATACTTAAACACTTCTGCAAGTGAAGTCAAGCTTCTTACATATAAATGCAATTGCCGACAAAATATTCTTGCAGCTTAATTATTGTGTCCCCGATCACTAGATGAATATCAGTTTTTGAACTTTTAAAATCTCTCTCTTGATTAATGCATTTTGAAGAGTAATTTTATTTTATTTATTTTGTTTACCACTGATTCCTTTTCTACGACACAAATTAATTGTCTTATGAAATTTATGCATATTGCGTTTGCTAATTAAATCTTGACCTCCAATTTAATTATGAGATAAGGTGACGGAATTCAACTCCTTCAGATATTAATTTTTTCAGGCCTTTGTTTTTAATTATTTATTATTGTAATGCTTGAAGGGTGTATTTGCTGATTTTCTTATTTGTGTTTATTCTACCTTTTCTTTTATATTAATATTATTGAATTCTCTTGTTAATTAAGGGATGAACCTCACCATATAACTCGTTGATTAATGGTTTAGTATCATTATTATTAAAATAATACATAACGTCTTTGTTATGAGAAATCAATAGAAAAGATGAGTTCCCTTAAAACAATTAATTATAAATTTCAATTAATTTCTTCCACTGCACAAGATTGAATATTTCCCATAGTTGATATACATAAACACGAAAGAATTTTTCAGTTCTTTGAAAATACTTTTAATAAATTCAAGATGACTTTTTATAGCATTGAAGTGAAATTCATAATCAATATTGTCACAACCACAACGAAAATGGTCTAACATATATAGTTTCTGTGTACAGCACGTGACAGCTTACAACATACATATATATATACGTATGATGTAACATCCAGTAGCATTATTTATAATGAAAGCCCAGTTGCCCTTCACTTCGCTGCCCCACACAAATATACATAATACATGTAATATATAAGTATGTATGCATTCATTCAATTTGCGGGTGTGCAGCTGCAATCCACTGGGAATGGCTGGCTGGTGAGAAAAAGGTGGTTGGAATGTGAACTTCTCATGGTATAATTAAAGCCACTGGGGAAGAAAAGGAAATGTTTTTTTTTTTTTTTCCTTTTCCACACTTTTTTAGACCATAAAGCTTTGTTATCATTGGAGAGGTTGGCCCTTCACCCTACCCCATTTCTTCTTTCCATCATGCTTAACAGCCTTTCATTTTTTCTTTTCTTTGAACAAAAATAAAAATTACCAAACCATCTTCTATCATCATCATCATCACCAATTAACCATATATGCATCATTAATATCATCTATTTACTCACGAATTTACCACATTGGAACGGTTTCTTAAATTGTTATAAGAAAAAAAAAACATTCTTAATCATACATATCCTAAATTAAAAATTTGTATGATATTCACTTTTTAGGATTAATATCTTTTGGGGAAATATTTATTCCTTTTTCACCCACGAGAAACTTCCAATCTCACTTATAATAAAATATTATGACAAATCAAGAAATGTGACAGTGGTTTTAATTTCTCAAGGAAGAAATATAAAATAAATTTATGATAGCAGGACAAGTTTTCGCAAACCAATTTGCAAGCGGTGTTCACGGGTTAGATCTGAGCACAATTTACAAGAAAACAGTGTCGGAGGTGGAAAATTTTGGGTGCAAATATTCAACAATATCCGGGAAAATTTTCTCAGTAATTTTCTATGTGATATTTGACAGTGATATTGTAATAGTGTAAACTATTAATTAAAAAAATTGATCCCTAAAAAATTTTTAACTAAATTCATCAATGCTTTAACATAAGGGCAGTTATAATTTCATGATTTCATCATAGGTAAGGTATATATGGTTGCTTGATAATGTGGCAAAATAGAAAAATAATTAATGCAAGAAAATATTTAATAAAGTATAAAAATAATAAAAAAAATTGTTCAGATATGGCTGTACTCATGTTTGATATCTTCAAGTTGATATCACTTACGAAATACCAGGTGCTCTTCAGAAATGCCCAGAAACACAAACCTAGCTGCTGCAGATGAATGGAGCCATCAGGATGCACAGAGAGAGAGCCTGAATTCATCACTGTAAAATGCTTCAATTTATTTATTGATACAGCAATTAATTTTTTTTATAAAATAAACTTGATTCAAGAGGTCACCAACAAATTAATAAACCAGTTCCCCACCATAAGAATTAAAAAAAAAAATTTTTAAAGTCAACCAAAGAGGAGAGAATTTAATTGAAGTACTCTAAGAAAATTAAACTAAATAAGAAAAAAAAAAGAAAATAATGTATATTGATTATGATGATGATGATGAATATTGAATCTGAAGCAAAGAAATTTCTAATGAGCCATGGCGACCGGAGCAGGAGTACAGTAGTTAATGCTTCTCTGATTAGGCATGGCAAGCATAGCAGTGTGATCCAAGAAATCGTTCAGTGCAACCACGGACTGTAATATTGTTCTTAAATCTTCAGCACACGAAAATCCCACACTCCCTTGTTTCCTGACCGCATATACATAGAAAGTTATGCATCCTTTTCTGAACTTGAATCGAGCCATTTCACACCCAGTTAAGCCTCTTATAAGCTTCTTGTTCACTTCTCCAAGAGGTATTTCCGGGGGCCATATCCTGTCGACAGCCGACTTCATGCTCTCAGATTCGAAAACAAAGAGAACCACTTTTGATTTTTTGGTGCCGAGCCCAAGAGTTAGTGTATGCCAAGCATGGTGAGCCAAGATGGTGAAATTTGTCGGCAGAAAACCTGTAGTTGAAGGAAAAGGGATTTTATTGTTGTTGGATTTATTTACTGGTGGATAAGAAAGGATTTTCAGAAGTTCAAGAGGTCTTGCTCGCCGGATTGTGAATGATTTAACGATGAACTGACCACCGAACTTGAGACCTTTTACTTCAGCGCTTGGCTTAAAAGCAATATCTGATGTTGGTTTTAAGGTTTGGTCATTCGGGTGTTGGTGTTTCTGCTTCTTATTGTTGTTCTTTTTCTTCTCTTTTTCTCCCATGGTTTCTGCTGGTGGTGGTGGTGTTGGTAGCTGTGGGTTTTGTTTGTGTATGATAAAAAACCAATCTAAAGCTTTTGGTGGGTGATAAATATATTATTTGATTTTAATTTTATTTTGTTTGGGACATGAGTATATTGCAGGTCAAAAAGAGAGTTATACCGCTTTACATAAATGTGATTTTCTTTATTTTATGCCATCCTTTTTCAATGTTTGTTATTTATGTCCCTTTAATTTTATAATAAATTAAGTGGGGCTCCGAGATTGGGCGTGGCAATGCAAATAAATATTGATTATCTTTTATTGTATATATTATTGTATTTTAAATATTCTATTACGCAAGTCAATCTATGATTTAAAGTGGGACTCTGAGATGAAAGTGGTTGGAGTTCTTGATTACTCTCATATTTTGATGTAATATCTGATGATGCTCCCACTTCTCTCCTTGCATCTTTTTTTCTGTACACGATGCCTTGTAATGTACTATTTTTATGTATAATTTATGTTAAAGAAACACATATATGGGGAACAATTAACCAAATCATGCCCATGCAAAGTTGTAATTAGGTGTTAAATCATTGCAAAGTTGAGTGACAATTAAGATCTATAATACCATCAACAGATGAGATCATGATCAGATGACAGATTTCTACAGGATATCAAACAAATTAAACACTTAAGTTTCATCTGATTCTTATCCATTAAATTCCAAAAATAATGCTTCAAAATTAATTTCCTATACTTTCACAAATTTCAGAAGCTTAACATGTGAAGATCTTGGGATTATGAGTGATACTAAACCGCTTGTTTTGGTATATGTGCTCTCTAATGGAGGATTAATATTGGGACCGGGATACAAAGAAAATTAAATTAATTATAAGCCTGGATTTTATCAGTTTCGTAATCACAATTATTACGCCCACTTGTTTGTTTCGAGTCTTTCCATCAGAATTTGCAGTGTTTCAGCCGATTTGAATGACAATTTTCTAGCTGTAAAACATAAATTATTGTTAACAAATGATCTCATACAGCTAGCTAGATCAGCAATGACTGGAATTGGCCCCATTGGTACAAGTTTGGTGGAGTTGTTCAGAGAAAAATTTTAAGAAAAAAGAAGTGGTTATCTTTGGTTTGAGAGACAGATAAGGTTGGCTTCTCATTAAAGTGGTTTCCTTCTAAAGGCACCATTGCCTTTAATCATTTGGTGAGAAAAGGAAAAATCCTGAGGCCTTGAGCATACCAAATAAAAGCAAACTCTTGCAACTGGGGCCATGGACCAAAAATTCTGCCAGGTTTAAGATCCTCTCTGATGGGGTTGCTTCTATTTATCATCCTTCAATGAAAATGAGACTTGATTACAACATGTAATTGATTTAGGTATACTTACAAATCAAATTGGGTTAACGCCAATGGTCAAATATTCATAATTCCATTCGTTAATTACGATAAACAAAAACGGTAACACTGTTATTGTGAGAGTTTAGCAATTATTTCACGATTTTCGCTAATATTTTTTCTTTACCTCATACCTAAAATACGAAAAATTTTTAATATATGTGGTTTGCGTCTTATAAGAAATACTTAATCCGTATATATGCGAGAGAAAGAAAGAAAAAGCTTTTGCCATTGATGGATCAAATCTACATTGGATTTTATGACATTTATAGATATGTACTAGAGATTCTTTCGGTGACCATAGATTCTTTAAATACAAGTGCTTCATTTTAAATCAATGTGAAGCATTGAATACTGATTTGTAAAACAGGTGGTAATTAGAGGAATCTATTTAAAAAATACGAAAAGAGAGATTCGTTAGTTGCTTGAAACAATGGTGAATTACTGACGGGAGAGCTCAGTCTTCCAACTAAAAATTTATGACCCAATTAATTCCTTGGAGAAAATTGATACATTTCAGGCCCAGAAGGGCTTTTAAAACTTTTCAATATATGTCTCTTGTCATTGATGAAATATCATATATGTGAGAATAGATATTCACCATGAGGCAAATTAAAGTTAATTAGTTCATCTGTCCATCTTGCATCGAAGTTTTGGCAATGCTGTTGATGTTGAGACTTATTATCAACGCAAATGAACTCCAATTTAACTCCAGTTACCGTATTAGTTTATGTATACTGTCGCAACACCACATATGGAACATCTTTTCAAAAGAATTAAAGGATTTGATTGAATGAATGAATTAAATTGGTATCAATAAATCAATACAAATTATAAGTTAGAGAGCTCCTCGAGAGGCCTCCGCAAAAAGTGATCTTCTTCCCCAATAAGACTTCAAAACATTGGACAAGAGGTATTGCCTGTAATTAAATGAAAACAAAAATAAAACAAAAGGCAATATTAGCATTAATATAGGAATCTCAACATATGATAATGATAGTGCTTATAACTGAGTACTTACTTGGATTGTCTAATGTCAGCGTAGCATGGTTAGTGAAATTGCAGCTGGCTTCTTCACGACCATGAGCGTTAAAGTAATAATTCATGACGTATGCAGCCTTAACAAACCAAGATTGATCAGAGCAACTTATTTCTCTTGTATTATAAATAGGATCACAATCCACACCCTGTTTGCAGCCCCAGTCTATCTGTTCTTTCAAGACTTGTTCACTGAGGTTTGGCTTTGGCACACAATATTTCTTCCCTGGTATAACTGGGAATACTACTTTTGCTCCTGCTGCTCTGGCTTTTCTTTTCTTCAACCTTTTGTTTAGTCCTTTGATCCTTTTGTGGGGTGCTGGTCCCGGTGCTGACGCTATCCCGGTAGCTTGACCTCCAGCCTGTATCAAAAAAACTAATAACTATATTAATTTGAAGAAGTACAAAATATACATAAAATAAGCCATTAATAATTAACGTATATGAATGAAATTGACACCTGTCCATTGGCCACTTGAGAAGCAACTTTGTTTGTGCCTTCGTTGGAGTAGGAGGTGGCAGCGAGATGAAGGAAGAAGATGGCAAAAACAAGGAGGTTGATGGCGTTGTTTGCCATCGCCTTCACAGTGGTAATGAACGACCGGTTTGAAAGCTTTACCTACATTCAATGTGCGCGCAATGTACATTTATAATACAAGCAACGCGATGCCTCCAGGTTATTATTGATTTGGGACAACGCAGAATTTGTGGCTAGAAAAAGTTAGACAAGATAGGGATCGCTAATAATAGATTAAAGTACGTGGAAGACAGAGTTACATAATGAAATAGTCAAAAAGAGGAAATTAACTGCATATGAAATCAAGGCTTGTAACGAAAAAAAATATTAAATCTTGGAAAAATGAAACATGTCAACTTTCTTTGGCTTAATTTCTTCCCTCTCTTTTTCTAGTAAAAAATCTTCAAATGTTAAAAGAAATTTTAAAAAGAAAACAGAGTTACATAATGCAAGGGACGCATTAGAGTCCAACTGCCGTGTATAGTTCCCATAAAATTTAGGTAACTGATATACAAGACCTTAAATTTATAAGCTTACTCGTTCTTTTGTGTGAACGTCCATATTCTTAACTGAAATAATTTTTTTTTTAGAATATTCACGCTTATAAATTTAGTAGCATCCATGTTCACGTTCTTCTACTCCATTATAATTAATAATAAGCACATGGCATTTTCAGGCATTCTTAAAACGTTCACCTAGCGCTACTGGAAACTTGTTTCAGTAGAAGTAAATGCAACAATAATTCATACGAAGAATTATATAAAGACTAAAACAAGAATTTGTATCCATCACACACAAAATAGATTTCCTGTAATATTCCTTAATTTACTAATCCAAAAAGGGATCAGAGAATTCCAAATTACAGTTTAGAGACTCTAATCCTAATTCCTAGAGGTCGCCAATGAACAATACATGGCACACAAATTTAGAATCCTAATTCTTATCGGGAAGTTAAATTTACCTTCTGTAGGAGAAAGTCAAAATGTCAAATCCCTTTCCGATTTTGAAAGCACAAGCCGTGTTAATCCTTTATATCTGTCCTATGCGTTTGCGAATCCCAAACATTCTCTGTCTCAGTCTTGTAGAATTAAGTCCCTCCGTCTAATTTTTTTGTGAAAGAAGAGCGGCTTTCATGGCTCTTGTAGTCGCAAGTTACTTCGACGTCTTGGGCTTCTCTGATGAAGAACTAGACGCCAGGGCAAAGATCACCAATGACCTCCCCAGAAAGGGTACCACTCTGTTGCCAGATGCCGGGAAAAAGAAGAAGAAGAAGCAGCAAGCGGATGCAAAAATGAAAGAAGAAACTAAGCCAGATGATGCGAAGATGAAGGCAAAGCCTATCGTGGGCGTCAATCGTTTTATGATCCTAGAAACCGAGATTCGAAGACCAAAAGAGAAACTGAACTTTGACGCCATGCAAAATCAGCAGAAAGTTGTTGAAAATAAAAATATTGACTCTGAAAGAGTATGAGAAGGAGCTTCTGGAAAAGAAAGGGTTCTGAACGCAGTAATCAACAAAGCTGACGATCATCTTGACGCTGAGAAAATCAGTCTTGACAAGGATTTCGAGATGAAAGTAATCGCTAATAAGAAAAAGGATGATGTCGCCCGTTTCATCAAGCCAAAGTCCAAGAAGGAGAAGCGAGTTGGCGAGGCTAAAGTTCACAAGGTGGTGGACGTCAGTGGCTTCTTAAAACCAGTAAGAAGCGAGAGGTCTTTTGCTGCTAGTGCTAATAGTCGCGGTCAATTTACGAGGAGATTTCGGGACGGGAAGTTGCTGTGGTGGCTGACAACAGAGGATATTGAAGATGACAGTTTCCTGCACTCCAGTGAGAGGGCTGTGACTGTGAAACCACAAAAATTTGTTATTTTCTATTGGCCAGAGTCCTTTCTTTTTAGTATTTTCTTGTTAGTCTCTGTCTTGGTTTTAGCTTTGGATTAATCTTGTTAGTGTTGTCTATTTTTAATTTTTTATTGTGTGACAAATTTGTCATTAATGCTCAGAAGAATTAATTATTTTGGTGTTCAAGAAAATTATTCAATCTCTCTTTTAATAATCTCTTTTTTCTTTTTTCCCTAAAAGATAAATATTAATCTTCAAATATTTATAGAAAAAAAAAGGTAAATAAACAGAGATACAGAAGAATGCAGGGGAGAACATGACTGTCCAACTGCAGGGTATAGCTCTTATGAAATCCACATATAAGCAACATATAGGAGTATAGATGATAAACTTGAAAGAACCTCAACCTTTGCTCAAAAAACACAGCTTCAATCTTTACTGAACTAACTCTAAAGCAGTCAACTGAAACTTAAGAAATTAAATTAAACTAAAAAGAATTCTCACAAACAAAGAATTAAAACACAAATTCAAGCAATATACGTGGTTCCGTCTTCAATATCTACATCCACGGAGAGGAACCAGCTGCAGCACTTCAAAACAATCAGGAGATAGTACAAAGATTAGAGCTATTTTCCTGATTTCAGGTTTTAAACTCAGGAATGATTTTTTAATCTGTCCAATGAATAATCTTGCAACTTCTCCTCTGTAGCTTAACTTCTTTCTTCCAACTGACTCCTTCCAGAAAACTAACTGTTAACAGATTCTTTAACCAATTCTAACAGACTTCCTGCCACATCAACTTGGGCTTCAGTTGGCTGATGACAATGCAGTTCTGAATTTCTGAATCACACAACATACAAAGTTTTTTTTTTTTTTTTTTTTTTAATAAAACGCTCACCCTTTCAAAAACACAATGAAATTGTTTTACAACAATCACGCTTACAAATTTATCCTTTACGTGATTAATTAATCTTCCTTCCTAATAAAAGAAGAATTTCAGAGATTGCCAAAATTATCATTTAGAAATTGTAATATAATTCCTGAAGGACAAAGAATAATCCACGCCATACGAAATTGGACTCCCATTATAGCTAGGTTTTGCTTATTCTATATTAGAAAGTTAAAAAAAGTCAAATCCTTATTCGGATTTTGAAAGCACAAGCGAGTATTAATATGCTCGTCCTTTGAATCGAGCTGTCTCATTCTTTGCAAATTCCATAAACTTCGCAATTAGTTGTTTCAGAATTCTCTCTGTCTTGACTAGTTGATCGAACACTCTCTGTCTAGCTTTGTGTGAAAGAATCGAAGGGGCGGCTGGCTTTCATGGCTCTTGCAATATCGAATTATTTTGACGCGTTGGCCGATAAAGAACTGGATGGCGGGTCAAAAGTCATCAATGACATACCGAAAAAGGCTACAACTTCATTGCCAGTTGTTCGGAAAAAGAAGAAAAAGGCTGCAGGCGAGGCTAAAGCTCAAAAGGTCGTGGACGTCAATTGGTTCTTAAAACCACCAAGGAGAGAGAGGCCTTTTCCTGCTCATGCTAATGGACGCGGTAAATTTAATGGGAGATTTTCCGGAGCGGAAGGTGCTGCGGTAGCTGAGCACGGAGGCACAACGAAGGCTGATCCTGACCACCCTAGTATTCTTAACATCGAGGATCATAGTCAGTTTCCTGCACTCAAGTGATCAGAGGGCTGTCAACGGACCAAGTCTTTTGTTTTCTATTACCACTAGGCAGGAGTCTTTTCTCTTTAGTTCTTTCAGTAATCTCTGTCTTGTGTTTAACACTGCATTATTCTCTTTAGGGTTTTCTGTTTCTGATCATTGATTATGTTTGAAATTGTAATGCATTGAAGGATTATATGGTGGAAATAAATTAATTTGAAGTATGGTTGTTCAAGAGAATTAATTTGATAGCGTATTAATAGATTAATCAAATTCTTAACTTTGTGGCAAAGAATTGAACAAATTTATCTTTTAGTAACTTTTTTTAACAGAGAATTGTTGGTTCAAATTTTAATAAAATGTGAATATTCATCAAAAAGGGTGACTATATAATTATGCCATGTATATTAATAATGTAAATCTTCTCATCCTATACAATGGAGTTGTAATGTCGAAAAAACAATGGAGGTTATTAAGGAAAGAGATTGAAACGATCAAAGAAATTAAGCTGAAGAGAGATAATGATATGCTATAAATGCAAACTAAACACGTACAAAGACAACATTCAATTTATTCTGTTCTTAATATGTCATTAATGTCAAATATAATTAGTTAGAGCATAATTATCAAGTTATTTTGATGCACCTATAATAATTGTATGATTTTGGATTAATACAGTGTCCAACTATTTCAGAATTAGGCAAGAGTCTCTCCTCTTTTTCTCTCCTTTTTTTTTTTTTTATTTGTGATGAACTTATATTATCCTCAACATAATTACAAGGACTCAAATTTTTTCTTTCATAAAAAAGACTCATAAATTATTATAGTGTTTAAATATTTCAAAATTAAGTAAGAAAATAACCTCTCTTCTTTTTTTCTAAAATTTCACTTTTTATTTGTGATAAATCAATATTATTCTTAATGTAATAATAAAAACTAAAACCTCTTCTCTTTTCAAAATGGTTCATAACATTTTTAACGTAATCATTAAAACTTAAACTCTTTTTTTCTCATAAAAAATATAACTTATATTTTATAACTATTGTTGAAAATAGAAATAGTTTTTTTTTTTTAAATTTTAATATAAATATAGATATAGTTATAACTATTGTTGAAGATAGGTATATTTTTAAATAATTATTTTCACCAATCTCCTTTAAAATTTGAAAAGCTCAGGCTATCCATTCTTCGGTTCAACCACTCCATGCAGACATTGATGTGGGGGAGAACCGGGGCTGGCATTTGCCAGTGCAGTAAGACTAAGAGGCAAGAGCTAATGGCTCGAGAATTGCCTGGGGTGCATGGTGATTTCTCAGCTGATCTTCTTTTTAACATCTGGTGAAGTAGCCTATCCTCTTGTGCTTCATGGTGCAAAGCTGGAGGCCCAAACCTGAACCAAACTCTTTTAAAAGCCGGCCCATTAGTACGAACGCTCTTCCTTTTTCCGGTAGAAAACAACCCACCATATAGAAGAAGAAAAAGGAGGCAATTCCATCAAACACCCTTCTGAACACAGCCTTAAAGATCTCCTCGTCATTTTCTTAACAAAAGTCACATGAATCGAATCTCCAGCAACCGAAAATCCCAGCTGTTTTTTAAGTCTCCAGCATTATCAGAACAGAAGCCAATAGGTTAATGTGTAATTGCCGAAGAATGTCATTTTACCCGCCATAAAGTTTTGCGTCCGATTTGATGGTTTAACTTATCATTTTACCCTTTTTGTTAGGTATATATGCTAAAAATGTGAATATATTGTATTTTTAATTTTTGGGGTGTGGTTTCGGTAAATTTCAGTGTAAATTAAATCACCTTATTTTTAAACAACGTCAACATTAGAAAACTACGGCCTGTAATAATGTAATGTAAAAACTATGAAATATATATGGTAGAAACGCCTTCAAATACTCCTTATTAAACAGATATTAATTACAGAGCCCGACTGAACAGTTTAATCCTGATAAGATCCAAAGAAATGATGCATAAGAATAATATACTCATTCTCTCGTGGGAATAATATTAAAAAAATTTGCGGTCTTTTATATACAAAGTTAAAAAGTTTGATAAAATCATTGAAGTATGAAAAGCACGTTACATAATTGAAAGTTTGATAAAAGCACGCATAGAAATAGAAATATATATAGAGTGTGCCAAAATGCTGAAATTTGCAGTCTTTTAAATACAAAGTTGAAAAGTTTGATAAAATCATTGATGTGTATGAAAAGCACGTTGCATAATTAAAGTTTGATTAAAGCAAACACAGAAATATATATATATATATATATATATTTTCTTGGTTCTTACATTTCATTAGGACTGTTAGTTTTCTAAGGTTGAGCATGTGCAATATGTATATCTGTGTTCAACAATCATTATATATAGAAATACCTTATTTTTCCTTGTAGTTTCGTCCTCATTCTGACTTTATTATCAGGTGAAAATTCTCTTTCCCGCATGCTTGGACCTTTTCTTAGTAATTCTTATCTGTCAACTCACTGCACCACAAATTGCCCATTATCCCAAATTAATGATCACTTGAAGGCATTGCATTGCATTGCTCGTATTATAAATATAAACTGTATGCACATTGAATTTTGGTAAAGCTTTCAAACCGGCCGTTCATTACCACTGAGAAGGTGATGGCAAACGACACCATCAACATCCTTGTTTTCGCCATCTTCCTCATTCATCTCGCTGCCACCTCCTATTCCGACGAAGGTACAAACAAAGCTGCTTCTCAAGTGGCTTATGGACAAGTATCAATTTCATTCATATACATTAATTATTAATGGCTTGTTTATGTATAGCCACCGGATAGCGCCAGCACCAGGACCAGCACCCCCACAAAAGGATCAAAGGACTAAACAAAAGGTTGAAGAAAAGAAAAGCCAGAGTACCAGGAGCCAAAGCACTATTCCCAGTTATATCGGGGAAGAAATATTAGGTGTTGTATATTTTATAAATACACAAATATTTCAAAATACATTTGGTAGTATATGGAAATTATGAATAAAATAATGTTATAAAGAAGTATGTTCTAAATGAATGGGTACACGTATCCTTATAAATAGAGATTATATTTTAGCCATTTATATATAAAAATATATATAATAATATATATAAAAAAAAAGATGTATTTCCTACATTATTTTTTGATCTCCCATCACTTACAAATATTATTAAAGAATGATATTTAATTTTATTATTGTTCAAAGGTTTTATACTTGAAAGTGCATCCTTATAAAACTAACAGCCATTGTATTTTGGAAAGAATACTGCCATGAAAACCTGTTTACACCGGGACATCATTTTAGAGGGGCAAAATTTTCCTTAAGGATAATGCATTTATACATGCCTTAGTTATGAGTATATTGTATTATTTGTTATATCATCAATTTTATACTAAAAATCTCCAACATTGTGTGCCAAAGCCAAACCTTAGTGAACAAGTCTTGAAAGAAGAGACTGACTAGGGATGCAAATAGGGTGTAGATTGTGATCCTATTTACAATACGAGAGAAATAAGTTGCTCAGATCACTCTTGGTTTGTTAAGGCTGCATAAGTTACGAATTATTACTTTAACGCTCCTGGTCGTGAAGAAGCCAGCTGCAATTTCTCTAACCATGCTACGCTGACATTAGACAATCCAAGTAAGTACGCACAAAACTGCTATTATTATCATGTACTACCTAATTATTGATTGTGTTGAGATTCTAATATTAATGTTAGTATTGCTTTTTTTGTTTTGTTTATGTTTTCATTTAAATACAGGCAAGACCTCTTGTCCAAAGTTTTGAAATCTTATTGGGGAAGACGATCACGTTCTGCGGCTTCTCGAGGAGCTCAAACTTACAATTTGTATTGATAAAAATTTTATTCATTCAATCAATCAATCAATCAATGAAATTCTTTAATTCTTTTAATATCCCGCGTGATATTAGTTGATGCAAGCATAGTTCACTGTTTCGGAATTCGCGATGCTGCAATTAAACTTTTGACAGCTAGGAAAAGTTCGAAGTATAAATTGTAATGGTGCTAGTTAACATGATAGGAAGAAAACTGTTTACGGTAATAGATAAATTAATGATGATGGAACCATTTTTCATTTTTTTTTAAAATAAACTCCAAACAAGGCCTAGAGCAATATTATTAATAAATAGTCAGAGATGGAACCATTTTTCTTAATTAAATTTGACAATACAAAAAAAAAATTAAATTTAAAAGAAAAAATAATAATACAACACACCCGGCCTTGGTTTACTATCAACGAGTTAAAAAAGATTAATTCATAAGTTCATAAGCGTCCTTTGATTTATACTATCAAACGCCATTTATCATTATCAACAGCATTTATTGCAATATTTCCGATAAATAATAATAAAAATTGCTAACAGATTTTGCAAATGTTTAAACCTTTTTCGAAGTATTATAATTAATTAGTTCGGGGTTTAAAGAATGTATGCCCGGTGAAGAAGCTAAAGTACACATTTCTAAATATCATAAAATGAATTCTGACCTTGTGAACCAGACTACACGTACTGTTAAATAACTTAATAAAATTAACGGTAATTAAGGATCTTAATATATTATTGAACAAAATAGGGAAGGTTGGATAAACCAAAAATCGGCAGAGAGGGTGATTTTCTCCTGTGGATATCAACATTATAATTTAATCACGTACTTCTTCAAGTGTTAATTGTTTCACCCGAATCAAAGTCTGTAATTTTGGATTGTAACATAGTGTACGTATTTTATGAATAAAGATATGGTTTTTTTTTTTCTTTGTGTCTATAACTTGTCATAACATGATATATCCTTATAACATTTAATTTTGACATGTGTATCACCCAACGCTAAAATATATTGCTATAATTCAATGGGATTAATTAGTTAAAACTATGATTTCGTTTATAAAATCATAAAAAAGGACCCAGATGAGAAAAACAATTACAACCAGATTCCTAAAGGATTAACACAGATACACAATTTTTTACATTCGTACTGTTTCAATTAATTAATCAGGAGATGTCCTATCATCAGTAAATATTGTGACATCAACTCACAGGCAAAATTAACCGATCAGTTTTATCAAATCATGAAGGCATTGTTCGTTTGGATGCAAGTTTGTGTACCTTGACATTGCTGATGTTACAATGGAAATCAACATATATACTATGTCTACAACAAAATTGTGAACATTTTAAAAAGAAAAAATATTCAAATATATAGCAGAAATTAAGAGAGAATCTTTTGTTAATGATCACAGGCAAACATCGATCAGAAACCCCTCTTGCTGTTTTGGCAAATGTTTTCCTTTTTTTTTTTTTTTTTTTTTGGGACAGCAGCTTATGGAGGATGATATTTTGATTTGGGGATAATAATAAAACACTTATGAAAATTTCCATTTTTTTTCCTTATTTTCCGGTACAACTTTACAAAGATGTCCTACTAAAGTCTATGTTTTTTCTAAATTAATATAAAATTTTCCTTTTCAATAATTTTATAAATACTTTTAGATTTTTTGTGTTTGGTTTTCGAAATATAAGATATTTCAGCATAACGCATTTCGGAAAAAAAAAAAATACCTGACTTTTTGTTTTTAATTTAGTAAACACATACATCAATGTTGTTTAAAAAGAAATTTTTTTTTTTTTTTTTTTTTTTTTATTTTTATCTCTCTTTTTCTCTAAGTAAGTCAAATCCGAAATTGCAGACATGGGCTGTTACAAATAGCTTGGAAGAAAAAGTCTCCTGATCTGATTAATTTTATGTATCTAGCTGTTCGTAATCCTCAATTTTCTCTTCATAACAGATTACCATGACTAAAAAAAGTCAGTTCTCTGCATGACTCTCAGTATAAATAGTGCAGTATACGTTACGTATTGGCAAGTCATTCTCATTACGAACGAAGCCATGGCAAGCAGCATCAACAGCCTCCTTTTCATCGCTGTCCTCTTTGCTGCTGCCACTATTTCCACCACCGTCGGAAGCGGTGCCGCCCCAGCCCCAGCAGGCGATCGTGTACTGGTACGAATTAACATATACATTATCATTACTTTTTCCTATCTGTAATTCTTCATCTAATTAACGAGTCATCTTATATTTATTTATTTATTTATTTTCTGACATTTGATGTAGGCTGGAGGTATAGACGAAGCAACCCTCCTGAAGCTACAGCAAGAGGGAAAACTTCCAAAAGGACTATGGAAAAGGATGCACAGAGACCCAAAATTGAAGCAGGCAATCGAGGCTAATGCACCATTGCCCGCAAAATACGACCCAGTGCTGGTATATACATAGATATATTGATCGATCATGGAATAACAAAATTATATATTTAATTTATTGGTCCCGTACTCGTACTGATTTGTTATTTCTTTTCAACGTTTGATCATGTAGTCTGAATTATTGGGACGGCCAGCAGGAAGAGTCCAACCACCTGAATCTAGCGCAGAAGCAGCTGAAGATAAAAAAGCAAAAAGTTCAGGTGGGGGTTGGTTCAGTTGGTTGTGGTAAAATCTCTTGGAATTAATAGTCCGAGAGGTTTGGGGTGAAGCAGCCAAAGCGTAAGTTGTTCATCATATTTTCGAGAGGGGCTGTTTGATGTTATATTTTGCAAATTAAACCTTCAAGCTAGCTGAGGAAGACATTTTTATTTCCCTATAAAATGTACTTGAGGTGTCAAGAATATAATTGTAAGCCATCGCTATTCTGAATGAAATAATTCTTTAATTTTAAATTGTCTTGCAGTTTAAATCAGTTGGAATTAATCTTGGTTCACTTTATATTTAGGTACACCCATTATTTTAGGAATTAAAAAATGAATAATACTGCACATACAAATTTTTGTTATAAATAAATTGATTTGGCATAAAAATAGTTAAGAAATAAAAATGACAAAGATAAGTTTAAAGAGGTAATATGAGGCAATGCCGGATTTACTTTATGTCCTTCTCTGCCACTTTTCTTTTCACATTTTAAACAATTCTCTTCCTCTCATTTTTAATAAAATAATTTTAAATTTAATCATCTTCTTTGTTTTACATTTTATCCTTTTTTTTCCTTACTTCTTATGTAGTCTTTTTTCAATTCGGTCATTTTTGTTTTTAAAAAGATAAAATTTTCAAAATATCATCTAAATTTTTATTTTCATGTGTTTAACAATAAATTTCATGTCCTTAACTTTTTATTCGTTTTTCATATTTTTTTCGGTTGATAAGTTAGTTAAAAAAAAACTTAAGTTTTATTTTATATTTTTATTAACAGAAGAAAGTCAAGATTTTATGACGAAATAACAATGTTTATTGAGAAGAACTTTCTTAAGGGTTATTAGTTTTTTTGGATAAAGTTTGAATATATTTATTCAGATGTTTAAGAATCGTTTGTTTTTTTAACTTATATCTGAATATTTGTTAAAAATATTTGAATATAATTAAGTTAAAAATTTTAATTTAAATATGAATAAACAAATGTCTGAATAATTTTATATTTTTATTTTTCAAAAATATCTTTTTTTATTAATTTATTTACTAACAAAATTAAAACCATATTTAACTATTTTATATATATATCTTTTATATTGTAAGTTCTCTTTACTTATTTTCTTAATAGTATTTATTTTAAACTTTAATTATTGTAATAAATTTATATATTTACATAATTCAACTATGACATTATTTTTTATTTAAATTTTATTGATTTTTATATCATTAATTATAAATTATTTTTTTTTTAAAAAAATCATATATCAAATAAATAAATAATGTACATATTAATATAATGTATTAATTTTTTTTATTTATTATTGTGCTAATATAATTAAAATTATTATAGTATAAGTATATTATTTAAAAGGACGTATATGTTAAAATATCGATTTTCAGACTTTTTATTTTGTTAAAACAAATAATTTTCAGATGTTTTAAAATAAAAAATAAATACATCATTTATATTCAAATTTCAGTCATATTTAGAATTTAGACAAAAAAAAAAGAAAAAAACAAACGCTACTTTAATTTAAACATCCATTCTAAAGAAGGATATATATATATATATATATATATATATATTAAACAAGGTTTAGTGACAGGAAAAAATAATAACTTTCCAATTATATATGGGAAGGACAATAAGTGGAGCAAATTCACGTGATCATATTATTAGGCCACATTCATGGTAGAAGCGAATTGGGCTTTGGTAAGTAAAGGTAAGCGACATTAGGTGACCTGGCCAGAGTAGCGGCAACCTCTCTGGATGCTTCGATCCTTCTCAGCACAGTTAATCCCATACCTGTCTTTGCAGTAGCATTAGAAATCAGATGTGCAGCTTCACTTTTGCCTTCCGCCCGAATAATCGCAGCCCTCCTTTCCTGATCAGTCTTCATCACTACAAACTTTGATCTCTCGGCCTCCTGTTGTGCCACCTGCTTTTTCTCGATTGCCCTTGAGAACTCTGTACCATGTGACAAGTGTGTGATGGCCACATCCTCCAGCGCAATGTTGAAGTCTCTTGCGCGTCTGATCAGTGACTCCCGGACTAGCACTGACACATGGGGTCGTTCGGTAAGAAGCTGATCCACATTAAATTGTGCCACCACAGCCTTCAGCACCTCGTTCCCAGTTGATGGAAAGCACTTTCTCGTCATACCCAAGACCAAGGTGTTGGAAAATGTAAGGCAGCCCTGATATATCAGGCAGAGAAAGCACACGGAGGGTTAGGCTAACCATATGGAGATCTTTGGTTCCGGAAGCGGAAGAGAAGGTGTAGGGTCGGGTGCGGATGTCGAAGATGAACGGCTTCTGCAGCCGCGGGATCAGGAAGTGGGTCCCTTCACCGACGGTGTCATCGATCAGACCACGGAACTTGTCGAAGAGCAGTGCTCGCTGACCGCCTTCAACGGTGTACAGCGAAGCATTTAGCATGGTGGCGGCCGCGCCAAGCCCGAAGGCGGCGCGAGCCACGTTGGTTACGCATGAAACTGCGGCTTGGCTGCTGCCCATATTGCCCAACGCAATGAGAGAGAGATTTAATTAGGTGTCTGTATGATTCAAACAGATTTGGTTGTACTTATCCTTAAAATTGGATTTATTTCACTTTTTATATTTATTTTCGTTGTGACTGAGTTTATATTTTCTTTCTCTGTTTTTTTTAATGTTTTTTATTTTGCAGTTGATGTCCTTTAATAAAATTAGTATAAGAAATTGCTTTATGACCATTTTAAATATAAATAAAATACATACATCATTTAAATTGTCGGATGGATTTTAAATATCTGACATTTAAGCCCTACTTAACCAAATTACTTCTCTATCACCATTGTATATATATATATATATTTTATATAATTTTATTTTGCTTGCCATTTACAAAATACTTCAAGTGTGTGTATATTATATGCCAAATTCATATGTCCAAAGACAACCGAAGAACAGGTATATTTTATATATATATATATATATATGGAATCCATAAAAAAAAGTATTTTCATATTTATAACATTATATTGGATGATAGACCTATATGTGACTACTAACACATTCTCGCTAGTAATTGTCTAAAGAGATATATTATTTATGTAACTTTTTATTTTTTTTATTGGGCTTAATTAAGGGTGGACACATTTCGGGTTTTTAAAAAACCGGACCGGATCTAAAAATTCCGAATCTCAAAATTTTGAGATCGAATCGAATCAAATTGAAAGAAAAAATTGACCACACTAGACATATTACATATTAAAACCGGATTAAAATCGTACCGATCGGTTCAGTTTTTAGGTAAATTTATTATTTTTTTTAAAAATTTTTAGTATATCAAACGACGTCGTTTTATGAAAATATAATAAAATAACGTCATTTATATGAAAAAAATAATAAATAATAAATCCGGTTCGGTCCGAATTTTTTGGACCAAAATTGAAATCGAATAAAAAATTTCAGGTTTTTTGTTTTAAGAACTGAAACCGGACCAAATTATATAAAATACCGGATCAAACCCGTCAATTCCGATCCAATTCTGGTCCGGTCCGGATCGATCCGATTTTTCTGTCCATTCCTAGGCTTAATTACTTGACAAGTAAATAAATGCATGTATCAAACAAATTTTTATGTTGATGGCAGTGGAATAAATATTACGTTTCATAAGGTATATTCTAAATTTAAAATTGTATTAAGAGAAATATTATTTATTATTTTGCAGTAACCTCAAATATGTGGAAACGGTTTTGACTCTTGAGGCGTGTTTTATAAAAAATATTATTGTGTAAGCTGCTATGCATTAATAATGCTGTCACGTAGGAAGGTCAGCGAAGAACTCCTGTTTATAGACGTGGGTTGTTACAGTAGTGGAGGTGAAAATGTTTCTATTCCGATTTATTGGCTTTACCTATTCTTACTCTTCTGTATTTCTCTATCTTCTACACACCACAAATTACCATTACAGAAAACTTCATTTCACGCAAGATTCCTAGTATAAATAGTACGCACATTATGTATTGGCAAAGCAAAAATTAAAAAAGAAAAAAACTTAAATCAAATAAAAACAAAAATAAAACTTACCAAAAATTATTCTTGGTAGTGCCTTCCAATATTACTACAAATTAAGTAAGTCTTTAAGTCATGGCAAGTACCATCAATATCTTCCTTTTCGCTACCATCCTCCTTGCAGCTGCCGCGTTCTCTAGCGGTGTAAGCCATGGCGCAGCAGACAAAAAGCCCATTGGAAAGGTACGGTATTAATTAATTAATATATCTGTTAACCTTAGATTTATACTTTCTTCATCAAATGAAAGGGCCGGCAATATTTATCAAGAGAAATCATCTATGAATATGCTCTCTGTAAGATATTCTGCCATATAATTCTTTTTTAATTTCTTCTGACATTCGATGAATAGGCTAATCGTTTAAACGAAGCAACCCTGCAAAAACTACACGAAGAGGGAAGACTGCCGAAAGGAGTATGGCGAAGGATGCACAGAGATAAGAAATTGAAGCATGCATTAAAAACTGGAGCACCGCTCCCCCCTGAATACAATGAAATTCTGGTACATAAACTAATACCTGATAAGTAATATATTCCACGAAACTAATTAATTAAATTGATTGAGGTATGTACAACTAATTATGTCGTCTTGATGTTTTGATTTTATAATGACTGATATATATATATATATATATATAAATAGGCTGGAATAATTGGACCAAATGGTGAGATAGGAAATGGCAAGAAGCTAAATCCCAAGGCAGCTGAAAAACCGAAAAAAGCTCCAGTTACCCCGGGCAAGAAATACTGTGTGCCAAAACCAGAAGTTAATGATCAAGTATTGCAAGCAAACATAGATTGGGCATGCAAGAATGGTGTGGATTGCGATCCTCTTGTAAATATGAAAGAAATTAGTTGTGCTGATCAATCTTTGCGAACTAAAGCTGGATATGTCATGAATTATTATTTTAATGCCAATGGACGCAATGAATCTACTTGCGATTTCAATCACAGCGCTATGCTTACACTTGAGAATCCAAGTAAGCGAGAAAAACAATTACGACCAGATTCATCAACATATATTCATACTATTTCAGTTTCTTCTAATTAATATATATATATATATATATTTATTCTTCTTCTTTTTGTGTGTATTTAATACAGGCATTAGCAAATGTGCGTTCCTTTGATGATCATATCGTGGAGATCCATCTACTGGGCTGCTTAAAGAAAAGATTACTTCTATAATTAGTTGATTGCAATAATTCTTTTTTTTTTTTTTTTTTTTGGGTTTCAACTTAGAAGAGGTTCAACATCTGTGTTGAGACATTTGTGTTAGTCAGTAATAATTCATTTTTGTCGAATTAGGAGATGTCCAATATCGGTATGTGACATCAAATTGACAGGAAAATTAATCTACCTAGCTATATATATCATTATAAAATGAAGGCATTGTTCTTATTGATGCAAATACGTGTGATTTAATTTGGATCGAATTCTTGATGCTACAAAATTAAGATATGAAAATTTTCAGTTTTACTCAGTTTATTCTATAACTTCATCGAAACATTAATTCCTAACGAACGACTAATATAAGACGTTCATCAAACATTTTATTAATTTTGTAAAAATATAATGAAAATCAATCATTACAGTTTACATATATAACTTTGTTTTCAGATCAATTAAACTTTTTCTCTTTGTTTTTTGGTATATTTTTATTTGGATCTCAACATAAAAGTTTCAATAAAAAAGACCCGCGCACATGAATATATATGACAAAAAACAGACTCAAAAGTTTATTGATTTCTTTTTTTTTTTTGGACATTTTTGGATTACAAATCATCAAAACAGCAGTCGTAATTGAAAGAGGAGTGGCTTACTATTCTAATTTAAGGCTTAAAGAAGATAAATATGATGCAGTAGAGGTTGTTTTGTTCATTAGTTTGTAATTTACGATACAATTTTTAATTTCTAATAGAATTCAAATATATTTAATTCAGTGAATATATATGCTTGAGCTTGATTTTATTCATTTACTCTAAGTCACTCCTCTAATTATGTAAATGATTCAAATGCATATTAATGAGTTGCTTGAAGTAAAACGATATAACCTTTCAAAAAGAGGTTGGCTAGCAGCGATTGAGGATGAGATCGATGGAAGTTTTCATGCAACAAAAAAAAAGGGAGGATGATGCAACGATGATTTGTCAAAACACTAAGGGATAAAATGAAATTACCCGTTTTTCATTAAAACAATAAACAATCGAAACCAGCAATTAATTAAATTCAAGCCATTGTTGCAGCTTCTCTTCTTAATGTAATTTTTTCCTTATAAAATATTTACCAGCTCATTTTTATGTCTAAACAGTGGCGGAGCCACCTTACAAAAATTTTGAAATTTTGGGTGAAATTATCAATTTGACCATTTAAAATTTTTTGTCTTGACACCTATACAATTTGAATTCTTATATTTTGGCCTCCTAAAATATTAATTCTAGCTTCGCCACTGTATCTAAAGTTACCTTATGTGAAATAATTAAGTTGGTTTCACAATCATTTAACCGAGTATAAACTATTAAATTTTAAGCAACGGTTACACCAAAAGTAACATAATTCCATCACCAACAATTCTCTTTCATTTCAAATGGATGGATACAGTTTGTTGTTCAATAAATGATTATGAAATAAAGAACAAGTGCACGAAGAATATAATATAATTACAAACAGGAGCCGAACAGGCAACTCCTTCTGCAGATCCCCCGAATGGACGAGCTTAATTAGGCGTACACGCAGTCGCCATAGCCTGTAAATGCGCACCAAGGAATGAACAAAGATATTATGTAATTTAATAGAAAGATTGGAAAAGTTTTATAATAATGAATTTATAAAGTTGAATAATTACATACTTAGATCGGAGTCAGAGAGAAATCCAGTCTGGTTGAAATCGCAGTCGGCACTGTTGCGGCCCCTGGCACTGTAATAAGCATTCATGGCGTATTGTGCGTGAGACCAAGCATTTTTGGGATAATAGCAAGCGCCACCAGGTTGAATTGGCTTGCAGTCAATTCCATTGCTGCACACAAACTCTATGTTTTCTTGCAGGATTTTGTCGCTGGTGTCTTCTTTGGGCATACACCATTTTCTGCCCTGTAAACCTAAATCTAACTCCGCTGCGTTTGCCTGTCTCTGTTTGCTATCGGACGGACCGGGATTCTCACCGTCAGCGGCAGAGTAGGCGGCGGTGGCGAGGTAGAGGAGAACCGTGGCGAAAACGATGATGCTGCCGGTGCTTGCCATGTTTGTGTGTGTATATATGGTGATAATAAATCAAACTAATTAATTGACTTGGGGGATCTGATCAGTTACCAATTCCTAATTAATACACATGCTCTATTTATATTTATATTTATATTTATATTTATAATATATAAGATATTAACTTATGCATGGTGTATAGAGAGCCAAGAGAATAGGTCAAACTAAGAGAATTTGAAGAATATATCATAAGAGTACCTTAATTTGATTAGTAAACCGATAGAATTGCAATTTTTATTGGAATTTCATTACTCACCAGTCACAATAAAGTTTTCTCTTTTAAAAAAAAAAAAATCACTGTATATACTATCTCACAAAAATTCATTTACTAATTTGTAATGAAACCGGTGGTATCAGAAATTTAAGAGTAATTGATATTTTTAATTAAAACCATTTCAAATATTCATCTTAATTCGATTAGTAAACTGATAGAACTGCAATTTTTTATTGGAATTTCATTTCTCATCGGTTATAATGAAGTTTTCTTTTAAAAAAATAAAAAAAAAAAGAAAAAAATCATTGTGTATACTATTTCACAAAAATTCATTCATTAATTTATGATGAAACAGGTGGTGCTAGAAATTCAAAGATAACTAATATTATTAATTAAAACCATTTCAAATATTCATCTGCTTCAAATGTCATCAACCAAGATTCCTCCTAAATATTAATGCTTGGTGTTTATTGAGAAGAATCAATTAAAAATTCCGAAGATTATATACTCAATATTCATGATTAATATCTCTCAAGAGCTACTAAAAGAACTATAAAAATTAAGACATCAATAAAAATCATAGAATGCTATAATCAATATCAGATGATTTGTGAGCCGGAAAGTAAATCTCTTCACAATGTAAATTTTGAATTATTTTTATTTTATTCTTTAACCAATCAAATGATCTAATAAGACATCAAATGATTTCATAATCAATCAACTTTCAAAGTTTTCAACTCATTTTCTCTAAAAAAAGAAAAAATTTATTGACGCAATTTTATATACTCTTTGATCGATGCAAAACCTTTGAAGATTTTTCGAAATAGTTTGTTAATATATATATATATATATATATGTATATTCTTTTGTCTCATGAACACTGATGACTAATCATTTTATTTTATTCATTTCTCCTGGTGCTTGCTGCGTTTTAATTTGCTCCTAGTTTTTGGTTGGTGGTGATATCTTGATTTGCTACCTCTGTTGAGTAGTTAAGATCTCTCTTGCTGCGTCAGCTTGTTTTACTCTGTTGTAGTTTTAGCTGCTCCTCCCTAATTTCCTTTAGCCTTTGTTTCTTTTTCCTTTTTTTTTTTGTACTCACTTTTTTATTTCATTTAATCTGTCTTCAAAATTTATTTCTTGGAAATTACCCAAAATTTTTTTAAAAAAAATTTAGTTTTTTTCCCAAAAAAGCAAGATTGGATATCTTTGTACATCTAGTACTATGGTTCTTGAAGAAGTAGAAATAAAACAAAAAAACAGCACCGTCACTTTTTTTTTTATTTATTAAATTAACTTTTTTTCCCTTTCATTACTCTAATTGTATCCTCTCATTTTAATTTATGTGAACAAATTTGTATGAAAGGAAATTGTATGTATGATAATACTATTATTAATATTAAAAACAAAGATGAATAATATCCCTTTTTCTTTATAAATTATGCATTTGAAGTTAATGTAAATGTTTGATTCCTTTTGCATTGCATTGATACTATCATGTACTGGAAGGAACATATATTTAGCTCATTTAGTTTTCTATCCAAAATTAACTTACATTTATAATTAAGTTTGTTTCGTCATTGATTAATTGAGTATAAACTACTAAATTTTCAGCAATGATTGATTACAAAGATAACAAATTAAATTCTGTTACCAAAAGTTTTCTTTCATTTGAAATTATGGATACAAACAAAAGAAAGAAAGAAAGAAAGAAAGAATATTGCATAAAGAATAAAAATAAAATTAGGGGTTTCTTAGGCAGCCTCTCTTGTAGATACACAAACTAATAAGACCTTAAGCGAACGTACGTGCACGGCCAATCTCCTCCTCGTCCTCGCCGGTCTCCTCTAACTCGTCGCCACTCTACCACCGGCCTCAGTATTAATTAACTATGGCACAGTGGCAAGTAACCTATTGCCACTTGCTCAAAGTGGCCAACTTTCTAAAAACAAAAATAATTGTTCATGTAATTAGACTATTTGACACAAACCCTTTGAAGATTTCTTGAAATAATTAATTCTTTTTCTAATGAACATTGGTAATTTATCATTTTTTTTAAAAAAAAAAAAAAAAGCAAGATTGGATTTTTATATCTCTAGTACTATGTTCTTGAAAGAGTAAAAGTGAAAAAACAATACCATCACTTTATTTGTTATTTTCATTTATTGTATTAACTTTTTCCCTTATTCTAATTGTTTTTCCTCAAATCAATTTATTTAAATAAATTTATATAAAGAAAGTCAAATGTGTTATATTATTCTTATTAATATTAAAAATCAAAGATGATGAATAATAACGACCACTTAAATTTAGGCCCATAAAGGTCTGGTTGTTGCTTTTTTACTTATATTATCTTTTTTTATCTTTATAAAATGCAAATTGGAAGTTTTGATAAATATTTGATTTCTTTTGCATTGACACTATCATATAGCGGAACAAACTCTTATTTTAACTCCTCTAATCTTCTACCCAAAATTAACTCATGTTCATAATTAAGTTGGTTTCGTCACTGATTAATTGACTATATATTATTAACACAATTCATTCAAAAAGTAACAAATTAAATTATATTACCAAAAATCCTTTTTGTTTGAAACAAAGATGGAAAAAGAAATAAAAAAAGAAACAGAAAAGTGGAGTTGCGGTCTTTTGCGGTACACACACACACACACACACACATATATATATGTATGTATATTCTAGCTAGCTAGATCTGACCTTAAGCGTGTACGCGTGTTCCAGAGCCTGTAAAGAAACACATATATACAAATTAAAATCAGAAAATGAAGAGTGAATGGAAATAAAGGAGTTTATTTAATTAACAAAGTAATTAATTTCTTGGATTGACGTTAGTGATCTCTCCAGCATGCTTGAATTCGCAGTGGGCAGGGTTGCGACCATTGGCACTGAAGTAAGCATTCATGGCGTGCCTATCGTGATCCTTCTTGTTGTTGGTAAAGCAAGCCCCGCCTGGTTGAATCGGCTTGCAATCAATCTTGCTTCACGCGACGTCAATTGCATCTTGAAGGGCTTGGTCATCAACGAATGGCTCTAGCACACACCATTAACTGTTGTGGTTCTGGTTCTGGTTGTGGTTGTGGTTATGGTTGTAGTTGTGGTTGTGCCTTTGCCTACGCCTGGCTACCTTGATTTCCTACTAATACTAGGTAGACAACAAAGCTGGTGTAAACAATTGTTGCGGAATTTGATGAACGCAAATAAACATTGTCGCAAACAAATAATATAAGGTAAGTAAAGTATCGATCCCACAAATAATATTAGTCAATTAATTACCGATCGAAAATAACTTTTTTTAAATTTATTTAAAGAACTGAAAAATGACGTGCTGTGTAATTAAAAGAAATTAAACTGACTAAATTTAATGCACAAAATGAAATGGGAATTTCCAATGAAAGCAATATTTAGGGTTAATGATTTAACTCAATTTACTTACACTCAGTTCTTCAAGTTGTGTTATTTTCGATTAATCCCTATGTTGCTAGTTGATTATTCTAACCTATTCAACTGTCTCTCTTGAGATCAATCAAATCAATTTCTCAATTATATGCTTATTATACCTTTATGTAAACACAAAATAAACAGAAATGCATTACAAACAATAATAATCATTGAACCTACTATACAAACCACATTGATACATTTCTATTCAATATGCAATTTGTGGTGTTTATCAACTGATGTAAACACAACAAATATTTTTCAATACTCATTGGTCCATAAATTAATTAATCAATGGCCAGTTAATTAATTGCATTAAGTTCTTGATAAACACGCAATATAGTATATTAATCAAAATTAACACAATAATCAGAACATAATGTTTTTAAAAGATTAAACAATTGTCCTAAACATTAAATTTAACAACTTATAAAAAAGAGTTCACAATCAACATTCTCAAGTTCAATCATCCTCAACATATTCAAATATTCACAAATGTTAAATTGAATACAATAAATAAAATAATAGTATAGAGATAAACTAAGTTGGAGAGCTCTTTCTTCCCAATCTTCTCTTTTTTTCTTCCTCAACAACTCTCTCTCTAGCTTCTCTCTATCTCCACCTTTCTTTTCTTTCAAGCTTTTCCCTTTTCAAAAGTGGTTGCTTTTTTCCCTAAACCTCTAAAATATATACCCTAAGTTTTCTCAAATCAAGCCATTCAAAACTCATCCAAGGGTTGAGATTTAGCCCAAAAAAGACATTCAAACAAACTCATCGAGTGCAGGAGTGCTCAAATGACACGGTAACGCAGTACAATCAGCAAGTATGGCATGGCCGTACTGCTTAATGGTGCCGTCATGCCACCTGGTGGTGCCATCGTGCCATGCACAGCTCCTCTCCATATTTTAAAATTCTTGCAATTAGGTTCCTGTAGCTTTGCATTTTAATCCCCGACTGTTTTGCATTTTTATCCTTGATTTTCTTGTGATTTAGTCTCTGAACATCTTTTTTTTTTAACCAAATTCACTTTACATGACTAATTTTCTCATTTTCTGTACAATGCAACCAAAACACATTAAATATTAATGAGGTTTGAGGATTAAACAAATAAATTAAGTTTAAAAATAAATGATAAGCACATGTTTTACGCAATTATCAATGATCATGATGCTAGTGCTTCCCATTGTCTACAATACAATAATTATGAATTCTTTTATTTCTTCATATATTGAATTAGAATTCACACCAATTTATACACTGACTTCTAGTTTAGATTTTTGTGATATAAATAAAAGCGAGAATAAGTCAAACCAAATAAATCAAAAGACAATATTTTATTTTTACGTATATTAAAATGAGCCACGACTACTATAGATGCAGATATAGAATATATTTAGAATATGTCAAAATTCTTTATCTTTGTTATCGGAAACTTTTTGTTATGTTTGTATTCGACCATTAAATTAAAAAATTTATGAAGAATTTTTTCTTTGAATTGTTTTTAATAAAGAAAGAGAAAAATCTTAAAAGAGATGTCATAGTATATTTTCTGTCAAAATGTTTATAGAATAAATTTCTGCCCCAGATACATTAGCTTTAAAATTAATCAAGATCAATGGTACAGATAATAACGATTATCATAAAAGAAAGTCATTAGATCGTTGTATTAAAATAGTTTTACCTTCGTTTTTCTACATATGAATAAAACAAAAGAGTAAACTTAGGCACCGGAACAGAATTTAATAATATGGCGATAATCTGTTGGTTGAAATTTTGTGAGTTGTATTAAGATCACCTGTAGGAACAATGTCAATTTTGCTTTTCTGGAAATAAATCAAAAGAACTTGCAATCGAAATCACGTTAACTATTGTTTAATATAAATAGTATTAAAAACAGGTATGCACATTTAATTTAACAATGAATCTCATTTTTTTATTTTTAAAATATTATATATTACATATAAACTCTGTCAATATTAAATTAAAAATCTACAGAAAAGCGGAAGTGTAGATGAAGCTCATTTAATTAACTTTCCTAAATTTAATTTTAGGTAACTTGTTTCCTAAATTTAATTTTATGTAATTTGTCAACAATTAACTATGCTCATGCACACACATCAATAATCCAAAAGACTGCATTCAACACCAATTATGAAGTATTAACTTTAATTTATGCTCAGACAATTGGTATTAATTAATGGGTACAGATACCTTTGATTTGCCAGCCGGAAATTAATGTGTTTAAAGCAAAATAAACTACTCGAGGAAAAATGAACGAGAGATTTGATTCAAAATTAAATTACAATGACAAACTATTTCAAAACTTATTTAACTGAAGTAAATAATCCCAAAATTGTAATTAAACTAAAATAACAGAAACAATCAGAGTAAGAAAATCTAATACGATGATCTACCACCTAAATTGTCCTACGTCAAAATGTAACAGCGAAATTAAACGTAAATGATCTTTACAAATGAAAGAACTAGGGAAGATTTTTCTGAATACAATTAGCAGTAGGATTGGCTCAGGCAGCACCATATATGTATGTGTGTGTGTATATATATATATATATATACATGACGGTCTCCGAAATCGGACCTTAAGCGTATACACAATTACCACGGCCTGAAAATACATACCAAAAATATATTATTAAAATTAGAATGCTAAAATAAGAACAATATTTGTATAAGTAAGAAGTCTAGTCCAATTACTTACTCGGATTGTTGGTTGTGATCTGACCAGTTTGCTTAAAATCGCAGTTAAAATCGTTGCGACCATTGGCACTATAATAAGCATTCATTGCATATTGTGCGTGATCCCAGAGAGTGTTGGGTTGAAAGCAAGCGCCACCTGGTTGAATTGGCTTGCAGTCAATGCCTTGGATGCATATCCAGTCTAAGTTTTCTTGCAGGGCTGCATTGCTAGTGTTGGGTTTTGGCACGCACCATTTCTTCCCTGGAGTACCTGGTTCTGGCTTCGGTTGTGCTGGTGTCTGTTTTGTAGAAGACAAAATCAAACAATATTTTAATTAATTAATTAGTTAATTGAAAGGGTAATACTTAAAATCAATGGGCCTGATAGATAGCAGGATGCACATTACTATATATAGTGTATCTAAAATGATCAAATTCACCAATAATTATAAATATATATACCTGGCTGCCTTTGAGCATAACCCCAGCATCATAGACCGGAGTAAAGTCTGGTCTGAACAACCCAAAATTTCTCTCAGAAGTAGCACCCGGTTTTTGATTCTCATTGAACAATGCAAAAATATACGTCTCAAATTTCGTTTTGGGCATCAAAGGCGTTCCGATACCAGAGGTAACTCTCTTAACTAAGTGCCAATTGAATGTAGCAGCATTGTCCAAATTAGCAGCGGGCTGGTCTGGGTCACCAGCCGAGGGCCAACCAGTCTCAGCCACCACAATGGGCACATCAGCGAAACCTATAGCTTTCATGGCAGAATATAGAGAGTCCATCTGAGCATCAAACATGTTGTAATATGTGAGCTTTGTATAATTGTCATAGATTCCCTTGTTTTTCTTGAACAACATGTAGTCTGCCAGAGTCGGATTGTAGAGGAAATAAGGGTATGGGTTAAACATGAAAGCTGACTGTGTTTCACGTAAGAATTGAAGCATGGGCAAAATTATGTCTTTGTCGTAGCCGATCCTGAACCTGCCTTGACTTGGTGGCTCGGAGGAGCCAAGGCAGCCAGGAGTATTTGGTGTTGAGAGCTGTAAAAATAAAAAAAATAAATAATAATAATAATAATAATTTATTATTCTATTTAATGCAGATCAACAATCATCTGTGTTCTGTAGATCATATGTGCGAAAAACTTACATATAAAAATATATATAGTATAGAGAGAGAGTCAGTTTATTTTTAATTTTTCATGTTTTAGTAATTTTTTTTATTTAAAAAAAATTTTGAGCCTAAAAATTTTATGAAAATAAAGAAAAGAAAAGAAAAGAAAAGATTGTGTAACCTTAATATGTTTAAAACCGGCTTCAATCAAAGCCGTGTTCATAGACTTCATGGCAGGAACAAGATTGTAAATCCAATCTCTGTTACCGATATGCATGATTTCATTGCCAACAAGAATACGAATAATCTTCGTCTGCGGGTAAAAGGGAGCTACGTTGGCGGCAACCCAGTTTTTAGCGGCAGGGAGCTGAACCAGATTAGGAATATCACCGTTGCCGACGCTGACAGTGACGGAAATAGTTGTATTGGCAAAGGCACGGAGAATGTCAGGGTTTGCATCAAACAGTTTAATTGCATTAATAATTGTTTTTGTTTTGAGAAAGTTGGCCACTTCAGCAGGTGGTGGAAGGTTGTTAGCTATTGTGCCATAGTTAACACCGAGGCCGGTGGTTGTGGCGGTGAGTTGGAGGAGGCCGGCGAGGAAGAGGAGGAGATCTCTGGTGCTTGTTTTCGACATTGTAACTTGCAAAATAGACACAGTAAAATGATCGAGATCTAGGATTTTGCAACAAATAACGTACTATGTATTTATAATAGAAAAGTAGGAATCATGTGGTGAAAATAGAGAGCCAATACTAATAATAGATACAGTCACTTCTAACCAAAACCATTAATAACCTAATATATTGGGTGCCTTAATTATGAGCTAAGTTTTCTTTTCAGAAAACCTCATTATTATGGTAAAAATCTTTAAAAATTATTTTCTAAAGTAATTACCCAATTGTTTTTAGGAAATATTTCGAGAAATCTTCAAAAAAATAAGCTAGCGGATATATGCTTTCTTAAAATTTAATTATTTCGCAAAGCGTTTTGATTCTATTTCAATAATATATTATAAATTAAAATACTTATTTAATTTTATTATTTCTTTTTAACATACACTCTAATGGTATGAAAAATATTTTTAAACATAGAGATATTTTATTTTAAGCAACCTCTACAAATAAGAAATTTATTAAAAAAGAAAAGAGAAAAAAATAATTAAAGGAATGTCGTAAATTTTATTCTTAATTTAGAATAAGATATTAAATAAAAGTGATAAATACAAACAGTTAAAAATTACAAGTTAAGAGAAACATAATAGATGAATGAAAAATTTTGTAAAATGAAGTAAAAATTGTATCTTTACTCTTATCAACTGATATTAATAAAATCTCTATTTATAAATGAAAATTTAAGTATAAAATAAATTTAAAATTACGTTACCAAGGGATTCACCTTCCATAAATCATTTATATTATAGCCTGCAATCATTTAGATATTGATAACTTTATTTTTGTAAATTTTAGTACTTGACATATTATCATAAATATTGAGTATAATCTTAAGGATTGTTGTTGATTTTCACTTAATTTTGATTAATAAACACCCAGCATCATTAAGACATTTGAAGTACTAACTGTTTTGATAGGAACCATTGGTTTTATCACAAATTATTGATTGAATTTTTGTGAAATAGCATAGGCAATGATTTTTTTTTTAAAAAAAAAAAAAAGGAAGAAGAATAGTAGATATTCTCATCAAATAGTGAGCGAAAAGGACTTAAATGAGGTAATTTATATTTAGGATGGACAATTCTATTGTGCTTAACTGGAGTGACTTATTCGTGTATTAAAAATTCTATTTGGCTTAATTAATTAGTTTGACCAAGCTATTCTCCTGACTTTCTCTACCCCATGCATCATATAAATATTAGGATGAAACAAACTTAATCATAAAAACATAAAAAAAAAAAAAAAAACTCAATGAGCTAAACATGAGTTCGTTCTAGTACGTGATAATATCAATGCAGAAGTAGAAATCAAGCATTTATCATAACTTCGAATGCAAAATTTATGAAAAAAAAAGGGATATTATTCATCATTGTTTTAATATCAATAATAGTAATATCAAACATACAATTTTCTTTCATACAAAAATTATTCAAATAAATTTAATTGAGAGGATACAATTAGAGTAGTAATGAAAGAAAAAAAAGGTTAATGCAACAAACAAAAATTAAAATAAAGTGATGGTATTGTTTTTTGTTTTATTTTTACTTCTTCAAGAACTATAGTACTAGAGGTACAAAGATATCCAATCTTGCTTTCAAATTTTAGGTAATCCCTAAGAAATAAATCTTGGAGAGATATTAAATTGAATAAAAAAGAGAGTACCAAAAAAAAAAAAAGAAAAAGAAACAACGGCCAAAGAAAATTACAGAAGAGCAGCTAGAGTACAACAGAGTAAAACAAGCTGAAGCAGCAAGACAGATCTCGACTACTCAAAAGAGGTAGCAGATCAAGATACCACCACCAACCAAAAACGCAGCAAGCAGCAGGAGACCCCTAATAAACACCAAGCATTGTGAAAATCTTAGAAGGTTTTGAATCGATAAAAGAGTGTATATAATTGCGTCAATAATTGTTTTTTTTTTTGGAGAAATTAAGTTGGGAACTTTGAAAGTTGATTGATTATGAAATCATTTGATGTCTTTAGATCATTTGATTGATTAAAGAATAAAATAAAAATAATTCAAAATTTACATTGTGAAGAGATTCACTTTCCGGCCCATAAATCATTTGATATTGATTATAGCATTCTATGATTTTGTTTGATGTCTTGATTTTTATAATTCTTTTAGTAACTCTTGAGAGATATTTATCAAGAATATTGTGTATATAATCGTCGGGATTTTTAATTGATTCTTCTCCAGAAACACCAAGCATTAATATTTAGGAGGTTTTTGAATTGAAAGGAATCTTGGTTGATGACATTTGAAGCAGATGAATATTTGAAATGGTTTTAATTAATAATATTAGTTATCCTTGAATTTCTAGCACCACCGGTTTCATCATAAATTAATGAATGAATTTTTGTGAAATAGTATACACAATGATTTTTTTCTTTTTTTTTTTTTTTTTTAAAAGAAAACTTCATTATAACTGATGAGAAATGAAATTCCAATAAAAAATTGCAGTTCTATCAGTTTACTAATCGAATTAAGATGAATATTTGAAATGGTTTTAATTAATAATATCAATTACTCTTAAATTTCTGATACCACCGGTTTCATTACAAATTAGTAAATGAATTTTTGTGAGATAGTATACACAGTGATTTTTTTTTTTTTTAAAGAGAAAACTTTATTGTGACTGGTGAGTAATGAAATTCCAATAAAAATTGCAATTCTATCGGTTTACTAATCAAATTAAGGTACTCTTATGATATATTCTTCAAATTCTCTTAGTTTGACCTATTCTCTTGGCTCTCTATACACCATGCATAAGTTAATATCTTATATATTATAAATATAAATATAAATATAAATATAAATATAAATAGAGCATGTGTATTAATTAGGAATTGGTAACTGATCAGATCCCCCAAGTCAATTAATTAGTTTGATTTATTATCAACATATATACACACACAAACATGGCAAGCACCGGCAGCATCATCGTTTTCGCCACGGTTCTCCTCTACCTCGCCACCGCCGCCTACTCTGCCGCTGACGGTGAGAATCCCGGTCCGTCCGATAGCAAACAGAGACAGGCAAACGCAGCGGAGTTAGATTTAGGTTTACAGGGCAGAAAATGGTGTATGCCCAAAGAAGACACCAGCGACAAAATCCTGCAAGAAAACATAGAGTTTGTGTGCAGCAATGGAATTGACTGCAAGCCAATTCAACCTGGTGGCGCTTGCTATTATCCCAAAAATGCTTGGTCTCACGCACAATACGCCATGAATGCTTATTACAGTGCCAGGGGCCGCAACAGTGCCGACTGCGATTTCAACCAGACTGGATTTCTCTCTGACTCCGATCTAAGTATGTAATTATTCAACTTTATAAATTCATTATTGTAAAACTTTTCCAATCTTTCTATTAAATTACATAATATCTTTTTCATTCCTTGGTGCGCATTTACAGGCTATGGCGACTGCGTGTACGCCTAATTAAGCTCGTCTATTCGGGGGATCTGCAGAAAGAGTTGCCTGTTCGGCTCCTGTTTGTAATTATATTATATTCTTCGTGCACTTGTTCTGTATTTCATAATCATTTATTGAACAACAAACTGTATCCATTCATTCGAAATGAAAGAGAATTGTTGGTGATGGAATTATGCTACTTTTCGAATTGATTGATGCTAAAAACCTACTAATTTATATGCAATTAATAGGTGACTTAAAATAATTTTCAGTCGGACCCTAACGATAGTGTAATGTGAAAGATATAAATAAAGAATTGATAATAAATTTCTAGAACCTTTTTTACACTTTAATATTAGTATTTTTCTATTCCTTAAAATAAAACAAAAAAATCATATATATATAAACACAAAAATCGCTAATTAAAAGGGTGTCGTTACTACCAACATTTTCAAGGGACTTCACTTCTTTAATATATTGATCTGAGGATAAACTTAATTTTTCGTTTTTAATGGAGTTCATTTCGGCATTGCTTAATTATGAGCATAACCTACTAGTTTAATTTTTCCGTCAATAATTCATAATGGGCACATCAGCAAATTAAACCCATAACTTTCATGGCAGAATTAATATGCAGCTAGTGTCTATCTGACCATTCAAATATATATATATATATATATATATTTGCAGTATGTGATCTTTAATTCTGTTTTTGTCATATATAGATTATTAATTCCTTTGTGTTTTTGGCAAAGGCATGAAATTAATAAAATGTATGTTGTATTGTTCTACATTAATTTTTTTTCGTAAGAGTAATTTTTTTGAATATCTTTGTACTCCTTTATTAATTTCAATTTATGTGCGTGTCAGAGAAAGGCTTTTTTAAAACTTTATATTCTATTCTATTTTCTTTAGTTCTTGGATTTAACTTTATACCGTAGAAAAACCAAATTGGTTGAAAGCTTGTGCAATCTCTCTTACTTTCTCTTCTTTTCTTCGTCTTTTGTTTATCTATTTGTAACATCAACTAAAAGTTGCAAAACCAAAATATTTTTGTTTATCGATAAATCTTTTATCTATTTTCTTTCAGAAATTTTTTTTATCATCAATAATTAATACGCTATGAGCAATAATATTGAAAGAAAATTTTAATTAAAAACAAATTAATTCAATGTTTTTACAGGAAAAAAAAAAATTCATTTTCACCTCAAAATTTGTGTAAAACTATTGTACGATCTTAAGCATTTAACCAATTGAACGCAATTACAACCCATTTAACTTTACATTTGTTAATTTGTGCAAAAGATTAGATTATATCACTGCTCACTATACATTAATTGTACAATTACAACGTTAATTTAAAAATCTTCAACGGCTTGGAGAGCAAAGTATAATTATGATAAATATTTGTATTGAATTAAAAGATCAAGTATATCGTTAAATTGTTATTAATTAATTCTTTTCATTAACTTTCTATCCAAAATTATTATTATTTTTATATTTTTTAAATTACAATCAAATAGAAATTACACTCTGTTTATGAGAAAGATGTAAAATATTCTTAATTATCAATTTTTTTAACACCATCTTAGAAGATTTAACTATTAATTAATACTGACATTTACGAAACCAAACAGTTCTCTTGTATTTAATTTAATAATGATTGATGAGAACATTTGTTTGTCAACAGATGCCACATAGAAAATAGACATATTCTTAGAAGAATGAAAGAATAAATGAATGAATGATTCTGTAAAGAACTATCACTTCTCAAACTACAATTGAAAGTAGGATTTTCTCCAGCTAGCGGCCCCTCATACAAGCTTGACCTCAGCCGTAAACACACCTGTAAATACACAGAAATTAAAATAATGAAGATTGATGTTAGAGCAGTTAAAACTACAGTTCATCAAATTATATGCGAGTTTAGATGAAAACATTTTATTCACAAATAATCTTCCAACATTTAGAATTAAATCAAAAGTGATTACGTACTTTGTCATCAAAATTAAAGTCGTATTCTTAAGTGCGATAGATATTAATTGAACCACTGCATGTGTGCATATATCTCAATTTTATGATTGATGAGATATATGTTAATGGAATCATATAATATTGCAGCGTCGCCCCGACATATATAAAAAAATTCATATATACCTAGCCTTGTCGCATAACCCCAGCATCATAGACCGGAGTGAAGTCTGGTCTGAACAGACCGAAATTCTTCTCGGAGGTGGCGCCGGTCTTTTGATTCTCATTGAATAATGCAAAAATGTACGTCTCAAAGGGGCGATTTGGCATTAAAGGTGTTCCCTGACCTGAGGTCACTTTTTTAATTACGTTGGAATTGTATTCAGCAGCATTAGTCACAGTAGCATGAGGCTGGTCTGCATCACCAGCAGAGGCCCAGCCGGTCTCAGCTATCACAATGGGCACATCAATATAACCCATGGCGTTCATGGCAGAATATACAGCGTCCATCTGAGCATCAAACATGTTGTAGTATGTAATCTTTGTGTTATTGTCATAGATTCCTTTGTTTTGCCTGAATAGAAGGTAATCTTCGATGGCTGGGGTGTAGTCGAAATACGCGTATGGGTTAATCATGAAAACTGACTTGGATTGGCGTAAAAATTCAAGCATCGGTCCAATTATTTCTCTGTCGTAGCCAATTCTGAACCTGGCTGCACTTGGTGGCTCGGAGATACCAAGGAAACCTAGGGTATTTGCTGTTGAAACCTGTAAATTATTAAAATTAATGTACATATATAATTCATGAGCTAACAGTTATTATTTGTCTATATATATATATATATATAGATATATGTAACGTAAAATGTAGACGTTGGCAAGAGAGAACTCAGATTGATCAATCAATTAACCTGAATATCCTTGATCCCAGCTTCAACCAAAGCCTTATGGATACACCTCATGGAAGGAACAAGATCATAAATCCAGTTCCTATTAGCGCTCTGCATAACCTCGTTACCAACGAGAACACGAATAATCTTTGTCTTTGGGTAAAATGGAATAATGTGGGTGTTAACCCAATCTTTAGCTGCAGACATCTCATCAAGGCTAGGAATATCATCGTTGGCAATGTTGACAGTCACAGATATGTTAGTGTTGGCAAAGGCATTAAGAACTTCGGGGTTAGTATCAAAGATTTTAATAGCGTCGATCGTCGTTTTTGATCGAAGAAAGTTGGCCACTTCAGCAGGAGGTGGAAGATTGTTACCCATTCTGCCATAATTAACACCGATGGCAGAGGTTAATGTAGTGGCGAGCTGGAGGAGAAGGCTGGCGACGAGGAGGAGGCCCGTACTTGTACTTTTGCTCGACCTCGACATAATTTTCCCAATAGACCTCGTTAGTTAATTAATTTAACTTAATTTTTGGCCCGGGGATGATGGATATTGGATACCCAAAGAAACAACTTTGCACTATTTATAATAATTAAAAGCATATAAAATGTAAAAATAGACAAGGGACGCTAGCTGGCTAAATGTAAGGAAAATCAGTTGTTGAATCTTTTCTCATTACTCTAAATAAGGAAACCGCTATCAGTAAACACCATATATGTTTAGTGTTTTATTTGATATTCAGCGGTAAGATAGAGATGGTTTTGGAATGAGTCATGTCCCTTGAACTCATTTTCATTTTCTTGATTACAAAATTAATTTCTTTCTTGTTTGCAGTGAGGCGTCTGTCTCTGTGTCTGTGTGTGAAGTGAAGGATATATTCAACATGTTGCTCGTATGTACCAAATTTGAATTTTCACAAATACTTAACTTTTGGATGAATTGTATATATGTTTGTCTCGATATATGTAACAATAGCATGGGCTAATCCTAAACAACACATATGATTTATTATATTTCTGACGCTAATTAACAGTGCACATTTTTCTTTTGTTATTTTTAAAAATCATTAATAGTTGATTTTGTTTTACAAAATTGTTATTCAATTAATTCAAATATTAATTATAAAATAAATATTATGAAAAATTATGTTTACAAAGAATTTTTACGGAAAAAAAATTAATGACAAATTTTATCTTCACATTCTTAAATTTTGAAAATAATATCACATTCAAAGTATATCTTTTTCGTTTTCACATTTTTTAATATTGTAACATAACACAGACGTGGTAAATTAAGTTATTTATATTTAATATTCAAAATCTTTGAGGATGCAAGTTTAATTATAAAACTCAGGAGATTACTTTCATGATATATATATTTTAGTCTAGTCGGTTAGGATATATATAATTAATTGTTTTTTTTTTTTTTGAAAAAGTAAATGATATGATTTCTCAAAAACATCATAACCATATTGCAATAAAACCGTGTACACTGGTTTTCTTATATATATTGGGACAGTAATTACCACTCTTCTTTTTTCAAAAATATTAATTGCATTTATTATTTTGTTTTTCTATGATAAGATGATATTTATGATTGTTGCTCTCTTTCATGACCACATCAATAACTAGTTTCCACAAGCGTTTCTAAATATTGAATGGGGGAATCTCAAATAAAGTATATGATATAACTTTTGCAGCTAATGATCATATACAACTCATCTACATGCACGTCTTTGTTTATTTTTTAAAAAAATAATACATAAATTTCTTGTCAATTTTGGTGTAACTTATAATTCAAAATCTGTTATATCATTAAAAAAATTATCAGTTACATTTTGTAATATATTTTAATAATTAACGGAGAATAAACATTTCGATGTAAGGCATAAAAGACAATAAAGGGGTACGTTCATCGAATTTTGTTGTTACTTGATAAGAAAAGCTCAAAGCAAGAGTTAAAGTGTATTGTCCGCAGCATCTGATTATCATAAACAACGAGCCAAAAGTTGTCCTTTTGTTAATAATCCCCTATTGGCTAATATGCCAGTTTGATTCTGGTTTTGTAAGATAATAATAATAATAATCACAAAGCTAAAAAGCCTGCTTGCTTTGTTTTTACATTCAACGGAATTATTCAACAGCATGATATACCAGTTGTTTGGCTGATATTTTCTCTGATAAAATTCTGCAATATCTCTGTAATTTCTAGAAGGCATTTGTACTATAATTAATTACAATATTATACATATATGCGTACAGAACTTATACGATTGAAATACAAAAATTTTAATCTCTGCTAAATTTAATTCTTATATCTTATAAATATGAATAAAATCTAAAACATTTAAATTTACAACTCGTGTTACATTCACTAATATCATTAAATTAATTGTCATTTAGATTTAAATGTTAAATATGTTTCTAACTATGAGGAATTATAAACCCATGAAGTGTAAAGAAAATTTAATTTTAAATTTAATACGGACTATAAGGAAGGAAATAGTCGTTGCAATGTAAATGACCTTTCCCTTTATTTTCATGGGCTATTAAATATTTTTATGATTTGTATTGATCTATGCATTAACGAGAATTAAACTGTAGAGGGGTGAGAACCAAGACAATAAGACAAATTCTATCACATATATATATATATATATATGTGTGTGTGTGTGTGTGTATTTTATATATATAAAGACATAAATGCACTGTTTTCTTAGCGAAGAAACCAAAAACCGACTCTCACTTTCACTCTCAATTTTCTCATCTTAACCACAAACATGCCATACAAAGCAAACCTGATCCGAGCATCCAATGGGAATGGAGTTGCACCAGCTGGTCCATCGAATTACAACAGGAGAAACGTGGAACCAGCTCCGGTGTCACGCCGGCAGCCGGTACTGCGTTCTCCGTTCTTGCAGCGGTTGCCGGCGGGTTACATATACTATGGGGTGGAACAAAATTTGCAAGCACAGACATCGATCAATAATGGTGCAATTGTGGGATTTGAGCAGCGAGTGTCGCCTGAAACTTTGTCAACTTTGCATGAATTGCTATGTAAGGCAAAGAGGGGGAGGCATTTTGATAGAACCATCTCAGTTTTCTATGACAAAAGATCTCCTGGTTTTCAGTGGCTCACTGATGGCTGGCTGGGAGAGAAGAGAATTCTCTCTATGAATACTCACAAATGGGTGAGACTAGCTAAGATCTTACTCCATCCTAATTAAATTTCACCTTTATTTTACTTTATTTAAATTCCTGTTCAATCAATTGATTAGTGTTTTACATATACATATATATCAATTACATATTTAGAAAAAATCCTTAGTTTAAATAAAATTTTTAACTTAAATTATGTTATGTGTGGTGATTGATCCAGAGAATTCATATTTTTTTTCTCCTTTGTGCGTGATTAAAAATATGCACATTTAATAATAGTCATGAACCCAAATTAATTAATTTTAAGTTCATTGATTTAGTGAATTTATATTTCGTATAGCTAGAATTATTTGTTGATTGATCTAGAAAATTTATATTTTCCCACGTCTTTTGTACGCGGGTAAAAGATATATTTGACAACGGTCATGAAACGTTTGCTAACAAAAGTTAACACTATAGTCAACGTATTTATTAATGATATATATTTGTTTGTCTAAATTGCTTCATATATATATATATATATATATTCAATATTGTTAAAAATTTTTAATTTTCTTTTCATGATCATTAAGGATATAGAATCAAATATTCTAGTCCAAATAATTCAATATTAATTAATTTATCATTGAAAAGTAAGTCATAAGTCTTGGATTAATTTTAGCACTAACCAAACTTCATTATGCAGAAAATTATTAATTAGTTCTTCAAATATATATCATCTACTTAATTTCTTAATTAATTTTGCCAACAAAATGTAGTCAACTGGCTGAATAATTTTGCAGCTTTATTATGATCCTTTGGGACGACAATACAGGTCTAAGCAGCAAGTTCTCAGGTTCTGGAAGGAACAAGAAATGCTGCCCGGCAACAAATGAAGAAGAAAATGAAAAGCGATGGCCTAATTGAAGGCCAAAATTGGGATATAATTAAGATGGATCTATCGGTCAACTTATATAATTAATATTGTATGAATAAGTAGTTAATTAAAGTTTTAATATTTCAGATATCATCTTCTGCATTATTAGACTGTTTCCTTTGCATATATATATATATATATATATATATTAATAAACTGGTTCTTATTACAAATTAAATTATTCCGAAATGGATGATCAATTTTGATGTTTGAGAATTTCTGCAATTCTACAATATGTACTAATATTAATTAATATACAGGTGATCGAGAGAGATTGTTTTCCGGTACTGTTAAATAATTAAAATTAATTAATTTTATATATAGAAAATTTTTCTTGCAAAGATTTAATATTTTTAAAATTTTATATAAAATCTAGATCCATCTCTCCGCCGCACTATAAAATATGCAGTGAAATATACCATTATGTTATATATAGAGTTTTAGTTTGGATATTATTTTACTCTTTTATTACGTGACTTGAATCCGTGATGTATATTAATTATTTGAATATATATTGATCAAAGGTTTGATTAATTTAATTTTAAGAAATAAACAAATAAATAAAAATAAAGGAAATTAAGGTGACAGTGTGATGAAGTATAAGGATGAATAGAGAAAAGCAATGATACAAAGACTAACAACAATATATTATTACTATTGCAAATCTTGCTATGGCGTATATTTGTGGGAATTACAAATCAGACATAGGCTGGTTTTCCTTCTAAAGCTTCCCTTCCTTAAAATTGCCCTTCTTTTTATTATCCTTACAATCAAATCCAAAATCCAATCTGGCCCCTCTATATCATAATTTGTGGGTAATTATGGATGGGATAACAACAAATAAGTCCCTCATTGTTACTGAAACAATACAGAGAAAATATACTGTGATAATTTCAACAGACAGGTTCCTGACTTTAGTAGTTCATTTAGTTTTATACACTTCCATGACCTGATGAAATTTATTTGTTATATATTATTAGAGTATAATTTTATTTATTATTTTGATAAAACTCAGGGACCTATTTGTTAATATATCATCAACGGTTACATAATCTCCACCAACCTTTCCCATTTGTAATCTAGACAGCGATAATCCATTTGGATTCTAGCTGCACGTATTTAATTACGTCTAATTCGGGTAAAAAATTAAATTTAATACTTTTGACAATCTAAATTTGCAGTCAAGCACCAAATATTTATTTGTTTATGATAAATACCATGCGTATTTTCTTTTTGCGCATTTTTCCCCTACCATAATATCAAAGTATTCTACATGCCTTACCTATGAATTTGTAAAATTTTAATTTCTGAATTTTGATAAAAGTACCATTAATCCCCTCCATTTTAAGGAAAAATAATAATAAAAGTCAAGCAGCACATGAAACACTAAATTTGAAGCCCTATATATTTTTTAAAATAAATATATGTTTTCTTATCCGTACATAAAATTTAAAAAAAAAATAATCTTAACAAAAGATTAAAGAAAGAGTATAATATACATGCGTCATATATATAAAGACATAATTAATGATCAATATGATTTATTATTACACATTTAATGTACAAGGTCTTATGATCATGATGTTAAAATATTAAAATATAAAAAGCGTACATTACATGTAAGTTTGCATGATAACGTTAAAAGTACTAAAATTTAACGTGGATAAAATACATAATGTTATAATAAATTATTTGGCGGTATTCGTTTATTTGAATTTAACTTGGACGTGTAACTTTGCATCACAATATCAAGACATTAGAATTTAAATTGTACAAATCAAAGATGTCAAAATAAATTATTTAGCCGTATTCGTTTAATATAAATTTAATTTGTATGTGTAGGTTTACGCGATGATGCTAGAAATTTAATGTATAAATATATTACAATAATCTATTTAACAATATTTATTAAATGTGTTTGTTTATAAGTTTGCATGATGATGTGAAAACGCTAGGGTTTACTATGTAAAAAATTAAATACAAATATTGTAATAAACTATTATTCCTAGGTTATAAATTGATGACAAAATGAAAAATGAAAAAAAATAAGAAACAAGAAAAGAAATGGAAAATTCAGGTTGGATAAATCTAGAAATGGCCGAAACATAATGGGTTGAAAAGAAATAAATAAAATAACGAAATTAATGAATCTCCCATTACTATTATCTATAAGAGAATATAGAAAGCCGTACCTTAGCATTAGCATATATAGCACAGCACTCACAATCACAAACAGGTAGCTAGCGATGGAACAACGTGAGCAAAGCGATGAGCAAGCTGACAACAGCAACGGAACTCGCAGGATTATTTCACCGGCAACTAGGGCGACTTTGGCAAGACTGAAAGATCGCCGCCGGGGAAGGTTTCTGAGTCCAGGAGTAAGAATCACCATTTATGACAATTCCAGCCACAATTACAGCTGGTTGCTGCCCGGATGGGTTGCCGAAGAGCGAGACGTGGCGTCCGGCAGGATTTATAGAGTAAGACTAATTAACCTCCGTTTATCACTTTATATATTCTCTTTTTTTCTACTGTTAATTACGTGTATTATTCAAAAAATTAAAAAAAAAATAATGTCTTAGATGAGATGGATCTCATCATTATCATATCATTGGGCGATTTGTTTGATTAGATAACTTTATATATATATATATATATATTAATTATTACTTAATTCAGAATTATTAAACACATAGTATATATTCTATTGTAATTAGATAATTAGATGATGATATTACAATAACGTGGTATAATGAAGTAGTGAATTATTGATTTATTAGTTAAAAGTACTTTCTCTTATTGTAGAGTTAAAAAGAGATTTATGTCAGATATGATGATGATATTTCATGATACATGTATGCATAATTACATTAATTGAAATTGGAGATTGAAACTAATCTCACGATAATTAATGAAGAAGAGAAGTTTTTGAAGAGAAAAGTAATAATTAGATGATAGTATGATGACGTAATATAATGAGGTGGTAGTGTCGATTTATTATTTAAAAACTCTCTTATTGCTAAGGTTTTAAAAGAGGTTTTTGCGACGTAAGATAATGATATTTTATAATAAATATAAGTATAAAGCAACTGAAATTAATCAGAAATCTCACGATAACTCAATGAAATTAAACAGAGAAGTGTTAGAAGAGAAGTAATTAGATAGTGGTATGATAACGTGATCTACCATTTAAAATTTTCCCCTGTTGTTAACCAGAGTTAAAGAGGGTATTTAGGAGACATGCATGATAGTGACATTTTATGATAAATGTATATATAGAGCAATAGAAATATAACATCTCGTGATAATTTAGTGAACGAGAGAGGTGTTTGAAGAGACGTAATTAAATGATGTATAATATGATATAATGTGATGATATGGTGGAGTATTAGTCTATTATTTAAATCTCTCTCTCATTATTAGGATTAAAGAGAGATTATTTTTGTAAGATATGGTTACGATAACATTGGGGAAGTGTTAATTTCAAGAAGCAATTACTTGATAGTAACGAGGATTTGGCGAAACCTATCTATCATTTAAAACTTTATCTTATTGTTAGGGTTCAAAGAAAGATTCTTTGCAACATATATATGATAATGATATTTTGTATTAAATATAAGCATAAAGAAATTGAAAATAAAAATCTCGTGATAATTTAGTGAAAGTAAAAAATATTTGAAGAGAAGTAATTAGATGATAGTATGATGACATAGAATGTGATGGTATAGTCACATTGAATTATCATTTAAAATTTTCTCTCATTGTTAAGACTAAAAGAGTACGTAGTTTCTGCTGCATATGATAATGATATTTTACAATAAATGTAAGTAATGAGCAACATAAATTGGAGGCATGCAGAAACTTATATATCTGATGCTAGTTTATTGAAGGAGAGAATGTTTGAAGAGAGTCGGCAATGGTTTGGGCACAAGGGCTTATTATTAGAACGTGTACAGACACTGAAGATATAAACTATTCTATGATATTGATATAATTAAGAAGTGGAAACTATACAGAATAATTCATATATATATATATATAGTACAAATTGTTATTAGTCATTTTTATATATATATATATATATATATATATACATATATGATGCTGTGATTGATTCTGTGAGAACATAAACTTTCTGGGATTAGTACTACTATGATCCAGATGGTCGTCTCTACCGCAGCCGCCATGAGGTTTTCCATGCTTGGGATGAGTCCGGATTGGTCTTTCTCGATTAGTATAGTGAGCGAGCAGGTAAAAGTGCTTATTAATTAAGCTGCATTAAGGATCTTTTTCTAATTTGTCAAAAATGTAAAGCACTTAATTTTCATATAACTTATATAATTTGTTAATTAATTGCAGGACGAGTATAGTGCTTGAAGAAATGCTGCTGGAACTGCTTAATTATGAAGAAGGAGTTGGGTCTTGGAAGAGAAAAACCTAGTTGGGATTTGCTGTTTTTCCTTCGTTCTTCTAGAGTAAATTACAAATTATATTAAATAAATAAAGTGGTATCTGAACATTATATATTAACAGATGCTTGTAGCTTTAATAGACTGAGTTTGCAGTTTGCAGTTTCCAGTTTGCAATTAAGGGACAACCTTAATTTTCTCGTCTCTTTCTTGCTAAGCCACCCCTACCCGTATCCATATGCATGTAATTAAATTGCGTCTCGTCCTTAGACATTACATTCTCTTATATATCCTGGAAGTAGGATGAAGTTTTATAATTTATAATACTTTTTTTGATATGTATGCTTCCATCTATCAAATGAATGATTCCATAAAAACTTATTCGTACGACTTTTTCAATCGGATATATACAACTACATATATATATATATGTATGTATGTATGTAACGTCCTGCAACAAGTTTGACGGTAACAAACATAGTATGTATGCGTGTGCGCGCCCGCGCGTCTCTACAAGAATTGACAAAAAGAATTTGGCAAAAATTACCAGACCTGTTGGGTTCTTAAGCAATCAAGTCAATTATGTTTGTAGGGTTGGCTTGTAACTGAGCTGGACTTTAAAAGCGGTTGTTGGATTGCATAAATGCAATGCTTTGCTTGGCCCACTTTCTCCATAAACAACAAAGACTGAAAGGGAGAATATATACAATGATATATATATATATATATATATATATATAAAAATCTACACGTGCATATATTTCATCAATTGTAAGGAAAAAGGTAGGCAGTTGATCTTTATTGACGACGACGATTCCATAACATTTCAACTACGAGCAACCAGTTTTTGAAGAATTTAAAACAGACAAAATAAATAAATAAGTAGAACCCAACAAAAACCAAAAACCAAAAACCAAAAGCAGCATATGTATGACAGCAAAGAAAGCAGAGCATCTGTTCCCAGCAGTTGACAATCCAATGATCGATCATCAACATCATCATGTGTTCTCTATAAAAACAAATAACAAAATGAAATAAATTAAAAGAATATTTTTATATCTCAAAAATATTTCCCTTGCCTCAGCTGGCCGAGAGATCATTCAGCAAACTAACATAACAAATTTGAACGACAAATGTCCATTCAAAAACAAATCTACGGACAGGAGAGGACCGACTCAGTCTCATTAAGAATTCCAGCGGCCATTTGATCATGCTCTAATCCAAGCTAAAATCTACAAACATCCAATTCAAATTTGCACATGTAATCATCGATGATGCGTATCTTTGACACACGGAGAAAATATAATAACAAAAATTTCTAAGCCCGTGTAATAAGGGGCATGGAATACAATTAAGAGTAATACTAGCAACCCAAAACCAAAAACAATCTAATCAAAGTTACAGCATAGTGGTACCAAATGGCTTGTCGATACCGACATACATGCCGCAAGTACAAAAGTATGTCAGATAAAACGTATCAAATCCCCAACTTGATACATAAAGAATGAAGACGTCTCCACCATAATCTTGCTTGTTATTGTAATGGTGTCTGCTACATGAACCTGCCCTTCATTCTGGTCCATGCTTATTAAATATCTACGAAAAAGAATCACTGACGAGAAACAGAAAGCCGCAATAAATTACACTCTCACAGAAGGAATTTGCATCTTCCAAGGCCAAAATTTGCATCTAGCAAAGAGCTCTCAAAGAGGAGTGCCGACGCCTCTCTAACTTCAACCTACGATTATTATCACTGTTTATCGGCTTCAGAAACCGCTCTGCTTCCATTTCTGAATGAAGTGAAGACTGCAACCTCTTCAAATGTCCTCTGCACTGTTTATGGTCAAAAGAATTGGAGGTAGCATTGCCTTGTTCAACAGGATTGAAATGTCTTTGATGGGTAGAGTGCCACTTCGCTTGCAAATAAGCAAGAGATCTCCATGGAGGAAGAGGCATTGAGTTTTGACTAAGAGAAGATCTAGCAGCATCAACCATGACTTGCAGAAACTGTTTCAACCTCATCAAAGAGCCCACATAAACAACTGGAAGTGATTTCAATATTCTATCATAAGAATCAACAGCCCTAGCTATTTCAAAATGGCTTCGGAAGTCAATATCAATTATCAAACGATCAGAGCTTCCAGCATTATTGTAGTTGACCACATCAATATATTCATGATCCCCTGCATGACACATACCCAAGTTTACCATCAGATAGGTTCATCTACATCTTTAGCATATGAAAAAGGATAAAGTTCCTTTTAGAGTCATTAAATATTACAAACACAAACACACAGATTTCTAATTAGGATCACTTAATGCACTCTATCTTAGACCATGGAGAGTTGATGTCAGGCCTATGGTTCCTCTGAACCTTCCAAAAGACTTTTTAGAGAACTCAATACCAAAATCAATTTCTTGATCATCCAAAAAGAAGAAGAGTAATGGTAAAATGATAAAACTATAACATCTGCAAACCGGGCATCTGATGAATTACCTCCTGGGACCTTGCCGCTACCCTGCCACCTTGTTGAACACACAGCAGCATCATACCCTGAAAGTCTCAAGAGCTTGACCAGAGCATACCTGATGCAACTGGCATTACAAGGGCCCAACTTCACGGTGTGAAGGTCTGTTTCTTTGATAGACAGAATTAGAGAGTGAACCACCAACATCAGGTCCATCTCATATTGAGGCACGGAGCGCTTATAAAACTGCAAAATGATGAAAATTTTCCTTCAAGATCAACAAGCCACCTAAGTCTCTCTTTTTTATCCTTTTTACAAATAACAAATTTCATCAATGAATCAAAATTCACATGAATATTAGCACATAAATGTATTAATGAAATCATGTTAACCGAAGAAATTTTACACCACCTCTCTTCAATTAAATATCTATTCTTTGATAACTAAAATTCCCTGCAGCTAAATTTAAAAAAAAAAAAAAAAAGAAAGAGAGAGAGGGAAAGTGGGCCAAGAAGATAATTATATCATAAATTCAATGAAAACTTACCGAGATTTTATCGGCGAGGTGGACCAAATCGGAGAACCCGGAATCGGAGTCGCTGCTACACCAAGAATCGGTCCCGCCGCTTCCATTTTCCAGGAAATCGCTGACCATGAGCGCTAAATCATGTTCGCTCTCATGGCTGAACCCTCCTGCGATTCCCCTGGCCCATAAATCACCCGTGGCCGTTGTCGCGCACAACAATTCCATCGCAAATCCGACGCCGTATCGACCTCGCCAATTCTCCAGCTTCACACTCTCTCCCCCAACGCTCTGCGATCACAACAGCATAATCTCCCCTGATTCGGTAAAAATGCGAGTTCGTTGAACTTGAATAAAAAATTCTGAAAGGAAATTGTAAAAATGTAATTTCTTTTTTTTTTTTGTTTTTCTCAATCGAAATGGTGCTTTTTGAAATTAAAATTTTATGAAATTACGTTTCGTATAATTGAAAATTTTGAAAACGTTTTCTATGATCCTGTTCTCTTGTTTTCCGTGTTCGTGTTGTGATCCAAAGGGAAGAACAAAGGATGTTGATTTTCTTGCTGCAAAACCCAAAGGATGAAATGCGAAAGCTGCGGGAAAGGCTAGCTCATATAAAAGTTGGGGAAAGGCGAAATGACAAAACTGTCCTCGAGATTTTGATTAAAATTCGTTTGTTAACGCGAAAATTACGAAGGAGTGGATAAGGCGGGAGAAATTGTATGCGGACGGAAACGGCGGTGTCTTCATTAGCGTTTGGCTTGTTTTAGAAAAACAGAAATATCTTTAGGATTAGAAAACTCTATTTTATTGAGAGCATTTTTTCAGTCAAGTCGGATATTCAGAAATCGATAAAAAAAAATGGAGAGAAAAATTTGGAGAAAAGGGTGCGAACTTAAAAAAGAGTTCATACTTCATATAAAGATGAAGTAATTTATACTTTTTATTTTAATTATTTAAGGGCTTTTTTACAAAATAAAGATTTTTTTTAAGGAATAAAATTAAAATAATTTTTTATAATTTTTTTAGCCTTGCTTTCTTTTCGGATATTTTTATGTTAAATTTTGATTTTACATTTAATTTAAATAACTCTAAAATTATAACAATAACTAAAATTTTTTAATGGTATAGAGCGTAAGGACTTCCAATTTGGTTTTCTTTTATGTAATTTATACAAAAGTTATAAAAAAAAAATAGAGTCATATAAGAAAATATTAATATTGGTAATTAAAGTTTATTATTATATATTTAGACCTTGTTTTCTATTTTTTATGTTAAATTTTAACTTTTTACAAGTTATGAAAAGTATAAAATTCAAATTTGTTTCACATGTATGTAATATTAAATTTTTTTTTTTTTCTTTGGGAGGAAAGGGAAGAAAAGAGTCGTTTAACCAAATATTTAGATTGGTAATAAAAGTTCTATATGCGAAAACGAAGTTGTGAAGATTAGATCATGTCTGAAGAGGGATTATTTTTAGACGACATTTTAGTAAATTTAACATTAAGGGCAAAATGAGAGTTTCACAAAGAGAAGATAGCATTGGCGTGACTTGGGGACCAAGTCAAGAAGCAACCGAACGGAAGAAATGTGTAAAAATAAGAAAAAAGTAATGGTCATTGCCAGAAGTGAAGGCTGACGTGAGCTTCACGGAACTATTTATAAATAACATGCGTCAGGATATATTATTATATCTTATAGTAACAACCATAATTATTATAACAATCATCTCGTAATTAAGTTTGACTGCTGAATTGGATTTTGATTCAATTAAATTGAATTCTCTGTGGCTCCAATGCTTTCATCTGGTTATTAATTATTATTTAATCTTTTTAACCTAGACCTTGAGATCATTGAAGAATCCACGGTCATCATTTGGTAAATCATGCTTGTTAAATCCTCTTGGTTTAGCAATTAAAATAACAAAATTTTATTAAATTATCAAAAATCTCCAAAAACTGAATGGATATTGAGTAAGAAAAAAACAATATAAATACAATAAAAGAAAAGACTATTTTATAATCTTAGAAACATTTGAAGATTCCTTCAAAAAGTGAATAAATAATTTTGTGTATTTTTCAATTCTTTCACCAAAAAATATATTAAAATACTTTTTTGAGTGATTACATGTTACAGTGTTTTTAAAAGAAAAAAACAAAGAGTTTGATAATTTATTAAATAAAGTAATTATCTCTATTAAATTTATAAATTTAGTATGTTAATAAAATGGACTAATATTCAATATTAAATTTATAAATTTTAATATGTTAATAAAATAGACTATTACTCAATAAAAAAATTAAATGAAATAGGAAAGGCGCAGACGCGCCCACATATGGGGTCGGTGGGCCCACGCGCTCTCCCATTTTCTGCGAAAGGGATGAAGACAATTGGCGATCAACCAATTGATAAGATTAAAAATTGACCAACCCAACTCAAGTTTTAAAAAGCCGGTGGGCCACAGAGGACTGGAAAGAATCCCATGGGTTCCGTTCTACTTCTTACCTACTTTCGTTATTATTCACGTGATACTACGCTCCGACTCACGGGAGGCGAAAGATAAATTTGGTTTTATGATGCCGTTTATTAGTATCTACAGCTAATTTTTGGTCAATTTCTCCACCTTTTCTCTTTAGTTTTATGGATGAGGGTAAGGATAAGGTCAAGAATAGGAATCATGGTTACAACCTTAACCTTTCATGCGAGTCTTGCTACCCTTTTTGTAAATTGGGAGTGTTATTGACCAATTTGGCAAATAAATTTATAGGGGTCAACATGATTATAAAGTTGTTGGTTCGGTCATCCAATTTGAGAAGCAATCGCATTCAAATATAGCATGTAAAATATGCAATTGATTTAGGTTAAGAATGAATTATAAATTCAAACAATTTTATAATATATACACCCAAGACCCAGATTTAATATGTCCTCCGACTAGAAAACATATTGGAAAGTGATGTATTTGTCAAACAATTTAATTCTAATTTCTTTAAAAATAAATATAAACATTAGTTACATATAAACCCTAAATTGGGTCAATTTGTTAAGGTGATCAATTCCTCTAGATTCTCTAATTTAAACATTAGCCAGGTTGAAGTTTGAAACTTAAATGGGATGTTAGTTTGATTTTGACCTAACAGAATTAAGGACTTCCACTAGATGAATTATTGTTCTCAAATTTAATTTATGTACTTAGAAAGTTAGTTTAGACAGCATTAATTATTTAGGTCATATAAAACAGCAATTGTTTAATCTAAATCAAATAATATTGTAACCAGATCTGCTGGCTCTTTGCCAGGCTGCGATGCGGCCCTTCGAAATGGACCGATTCCACAGGTAAACGACAATGGAATAGGCCAGTAACATTTATAAACTGGTACTAAAAAACTGAGCTAATATTCATCTGCTTGACACCTAAGGCATCGTTTTCCAGCATATCCAATTCAGAACGTGCCCAACCTCGCATCTCTGCCACAAACTTTATAATTCAAATCTATTTGCACAGAAAGTCTATTAAAAATAAACCCATTGATTTGTGGAATGTTAGCGTTATACTACGTGCACAATTCTAAAAAGTAATAATCTAAATAATCAGTTTCTTCCTTACAATTTTGCTGTCAAAACTCCAGACTGGTATAATACCCTATGGTGACTGTGTCACTAACAATTAAGTTACCAGTTTGATTTTCGATGACTAAAATCTAATATCCATATTAACAGTCACTTTGACGCAAAAGAAAACCAAACATTGGAACAAAATTAAGCCACAAGGCAGTTCTAGGCTTCTAGCTTCTGTCAACTCCTATCCACCAAAAATATATCATTGAATCTGTAATTCTGTATGGAGGTTGTTGACACATCTACTGCTCCTAAAGGAGTTTCAGAATTTTTGGATAGAATATTCTTTCTAGGAGGTTGTCAAAACTGTCAATCCTTTGCAGTAATTTACAAGTTGCACGTTGAACTTGAAATAAATAGATAAACATGAAAAGCCTAATGGACCCACTGCATGTGCAAATTAAGACTAATTTAATATTCCCATAACTAAGGGTGGGTGCCAAGAAAGGAACATGCGGCATGTTCTGGGGCTTTCAACCTGGCATATTGAGAAAAATCCAGACTTCCATCTTTCTGAGGACAAGATGGATTCCCTTCAATGATTTCTGGTGCTTATATTGGACATTTGCACTAAGAGATATGACAACTCACAAAAGAAGCCGTGGACCACTTTCTTCCTTTCAGACGTTTTGAGTTTAACTCGTCTGGGTGGCCTTAAACGTAAACTTATTAAGTAAATGAGAAATATTAATTTCCCAGTTCTCTGTGCTAAGTTACTTTAAAAGGAGGGTTTCAGACAGGAATAGCTTATGGATTGGAGGAAGAAAAGGCATAATTCCTATATAAACAATTATTCAAAACCAAATTTGCAAGCAATGGATTGTGACATCAAGTAAAGTAGTACATGCATGAAGTAAACGCATGAATACAACGTTCACTAGGGAAACTATTTGATGTTGAAAAGAAAAATGGGCAGGTGAACGAACAATTAGATGTTCATGAGGGACTCAATCAAAAGTTATTACGAGAAAATACTGAAAAACATCAAAAGACAGCTAAAAGTTTCAAATGCAATTTTTGACCTGTCAACCAAAATTTGGGTATGGTAAAGAATTTGCATTACTTAAAAAGGAAAATGCAAATTTCAGGACTACCAAATCTAATCCACGTTGGAACCAGCAACATTTTCCATCATTTCATTTCTTGGAGGACTTTCTAACTCATAAAAAAGCCCTGAATTTCATCTTGCATTAGCCTTCAGAACAGTCATCAAAGTTTAATCAGAAAGCCTTTTCTTTGCTACAATAAAGAATTTTGAAATTCTTTTTTAAAAAGATAAAAAAGAACTGCAATTTTCCTCAAGCCATATATTTATGCCTTCTGGTAGTTCAAGAACCTTTATAGGAAAAAAAAATTGTAACAAATGCAGACATATCAACATTCACAATATGCCACATCATATCATGTAAACCATTTCTCCTATGTCAGTCCTCAGAGAGGCCCAAGATTTATTAATACAACAGGATAAAAACTATGACAATTACCCTCTACCCTATGCTGAGAGGGCATGATCCCTGTGTAAACAATTGCTGGAAACCAAATTGGCAAGCAATGAATCATGATGTCAAATAAAGATCCCAAATCTAGCGCATGCAAAAACTGAATGGATGAAAAAAAATAGGAGCAGTGAAACTATTTGATGTCAAATGGAACATGTGAGAAACATGAATGTGTAAAAAACTAAATGAAAAGTTCAGGAGGGAATCAATCAAAAGTTATTACAAGAAAACACTGAAAACATCAAAAGACATGCTAAAACTTTTCATGCAAATTTTTCATATCAAAGAATATTTGAGCATGGCTAAGAAATTGCAGTATTCTAGGAAAATGCATATTTCATTACTAGCAAGTAGGAAACAGCAACATTTCCCACAAAGCTTTGAATTTTATCTTCCATTAGCTTCAGAAATATTATCTTGGAAAGCTCTTCTCAGCAAGGACAGTGTATGGTCATCAAAATTAGCAAATAAAAGTTCAATCTAGAGGCTTTTTGTAGCTAAACTTCAAAAATTATAACCTGAAATTTGTTCCCAAGACTATTAAGAAGAAAAATAAAATCTGAAGCCAACATATTGGACATTTACTGTGTCACATTTTATCATAGAAATCATTTCCCTTGTGTCAGTGTTAGAAAGACCCAAGATTTACTGATATAACAGGATACAAAATAAAATGGAGGCCCATAAATTCCAACTCCAGTGATAATGGCAATACCTGGACCAACCATCTGGCCTCTAGACACACAAAATCCATGATTATAACCTTAATTCAAAGTTATCATGGTTCAAACTGATTTTGGTTAAAACCAGCAAACTTCTTTCTTTTTAACCAGCAAATTTGTTTCTTTTCAAGAAATGAACACCAATCCAAAGTAAAAGAAAACTACCATGAAAAATATTAGCAAGCAAACACAGCAAATCATCATCACACCATTAAGTCTGTCCAGAGAGCCATACCTTTGCACAAATCCTTAGCAAGCAAGGCTTTTATATTCTCAACCAACATTTCATTCATACATTCCATTAAATCTAGGCCACTCATCAATTCTGTACTCTTTCTACAGCAGTCATAAACTCCACAAAATGCATGTCTCCTACATAATATATATTTTTTTTTTGCAATCATGAATAGCCCCAATGCCCATTTCAGATTAGAATTATGGATTCTCATGTATAAGTTTTATGTATAATTGTTATTGGTATTTTATTATATATGTGAACACAAGGCCAGTGACACTGTATTTAAGCCCAAAACTTAAAATGTTATATGACCTTGTTGATTGTTCTGAATCAAAGCCAATGAAGTGTGACATTATTTGGAATTTAACTTATTTTGTGAAAGGCAAAAAGCTTTTACTACATAAAACAATGATAATAATAAATATTAATATAACAACATTACCTAATGAGTTCAACATAAAAGCAACAGCTGTACCACAATAAGCAAGGCACAGGATAAAAGAAATGATCCATTCGAGAAGGTTTCAAACAATACCTTCTGTGCCAGCTGATCAAGTGAATATTTCCATTTCAGATGAAAGCTGATTAGAAAGAGACTGACTACCGTCGCTTCAGCGGTTGCTGTAAAACATAAAGATTAGTTGAATAGCAAAATGTCATTCCAGTAATACTCATTAATATTGCATTCAACCACTAACTGTTAACCAATAAAATTCATGAGAAATAAAATGAGACAGAGAATAGAGAAGAAGGAAAATATAAGGAAGAACGTACTCTTTGTGCATTATTTGGCACTTGCCGCTGTCTAGTTACTTGTGGCTGTCTATCAGATACACTATCTAAATCTCCCATCAGTACAGGATTATCATGCTTAAAGAATGCCTGTAGGGCTCTCACTACAAATGGACGGACAACATTCACTTCCATTGCAGACAGATGGGCAATCTGCAATATCATGTAACAAGATTGGAAGCAAGCTATCAAAATCAAAAACAGATTAATTTCTTAGGTTGTTGATTTCTACATATGCTGGATTCCACTCTTTAGAGCAAAGATAGCTCTATCAGAGTAACAAACATAACAAGAAGTTAATTCTCAATAACTCACACTTTTTTCTATTATGTATTCCTCTCGAAAGATGGGTGGTGTAAAAAAAAAAAATGTCTTCAGGTCCAAAAAAGTGAAATGGGAGAAGGTCATACAGAAGATTTCCTCTTGCTCTGCTCTGTGAATATGGCACACTGGCAAACCACATAATTCTTACCATGTGATTGTTTGCACAATAACTTACTACTATATCTGGATCTTGAGAGATATTCTCATGCACGTGACTTGAGAGGTTCTACGAATGGAGGCTACTTATGCAGTCCCATTCAGCCTCTTCAGTTCTTTTCAGACAATAAACATTCATACTTTTTCCTTCTTTTCAGATCTATTCATTCTAGTCCTTTCCCTTAAAATGATGATCAAGATGATTCCACAAAGCTGCAAATAGCTATTTGTAGTAATCACTGCCAACAGATTCATAAATGGAGATAAAAAGCATACCTTCACTGCAGATGTAGCACTAAACTTTTCTAAGTTAGTCTCAACTTTATGCAGCCGTACATCCCTGATGTCCTCAACAAGAGACCTCACCTATGAAAATGATTTATGTTAAGGGCCTTGGAGAACTGTGCATGACTAAACAAGGTTTATGAACCTCAAACTCACCATATAAATATCAGGAATGTCATCACGGGCACTGCCATCAACACAAATTTAAAGTTGGTGTTATCATGGTTACAGTGTAAAGTATTCAATCAAACACAAACATGCTACTGCTTACTGGTCAAAAAGAATTCTGGAGATCTCAATATAATGGAATGGCACAGCCTGAAATGCCCCTTGGTCTTCTCTTTCTCCTTCCAAAACTTGCGTTAAATTTTCTAGACAATGTGTAAAAAAATTATGATAAAAAACTGGAGACATTACATTTAAAATTCTTTTCATTTTCTCATTTTACTTTGACCTTAAAAGATACTGAACAGCAGATTACCACTAGGAGTTGGCATTTGCTAACTCTGTTGAGTTCAATTATGATGCAATCAAATACTTTTAATTGTTTAATACGTAATGTTTGAACCTTCCTCATCCTATTGAAATTCTTTAATGGTCTTGCGTCATGGTTTACGACGAAAAAATCAAGTTTGAGAAAAACCCAACTATGAAATCACCATCAAAAAAAAAAAAAAAAACTCAATTAATTGAAGCATAAAAAATGCTCACCAATTGACATCCACTGAGGAGGCCGAATTGTGCATTTTCCCCTCTTCTTCAACGCCACTGCAAGCCACAGTGGCACTTTAATCGGTATTTGAGGGTAGAACGGACCAAAATTACCCTGCAAATTCAGAAAATCAACCATGTAAATGTAAGCAATAGTAACGTGTTAAGCTCAATTTCGACGAGAGAGATGAGATCGGGAGATACACTGATAAAATTTAGAGGATCCATTCTCATGTTCGGCACAATCTCAACCAATTCATCTTCCGCCATAAACTCAATCTGATCAAAATGAAGCAGAAAAATATTACAGAAAATCACTTAAAGCCAAAAATCTAATAGAAATTGTAAAATTCTGGATAAATAGGGACCTCTTCCGCAGAAAAACAGAGATATGTGAGGATCAGATTGACCCGCCATTGACAAAAATGAAAACGGATCCGAGTTTCAAACTTGAGAAATGGTTTAAAAGAGTCGAAATGGAGTAATGATAACTGCTGGGTTTGATTGAAAGATTTGAATTGCGTGAATTTTAGTGAAACCCTACTTTGTGTCTATGGTGGCGGGAAATTCCGCCGGTGAACATGTTATTCTGAAAAAGAATTATTTTGGTCTTCCCATTTTACCCTCAAGGCGCTAAATATGATTTTTTTAAAATTAGCGGGGAATCTTTTAGGAGGCTTTACAATGTTTTACACTTCTAATTTCTAAAACATATATATATATTGATATGTTAAAATTATATAAATATAAACTTAATTAACAAATTCTCTGTAAATTATGACATAGAATTTTGAACTCCCAATTTTGTATATCATTTTAGCGATTAAAAGAATATAACATACAATTTTATCCTTGAATTTCCGAATTAATATAAAAAAGAAGTTATACCCGAAAATGTCAAAAGAAAGTAGGAAAACAATGGCGCATGAGCCATGATGGGTGATGCATAACTGCACGACTCACGAGTGGTGCAAATAAAAGTAATAATAAAGGATGCATGACGTGGGTTTAGCCAATTAACAAGCCCAACACCTAATCTACTAATCACCGCCCACTCTTTCTGTGACCTACAAATCCTTGGGCCACAATCCACAAAACCGTTTGCCCAAAGTTACACAGACTTTCCGAACACTCTTTTAATTGACACAATTACCCTTCACTACTCTTCTTACACTCCCACAGCATATTCGAGATGCTAGGTCATAACTGTATTTTCCTTTTAAAAGTACCTAGTAAATCACTGATACCTCGCAAATGCATAAATATCCTCACCACATCGAAAGCCTAAACTAAAAGCAGAACACAATCACTCTCTGTCTCTTTGTAAGATTTCGTTTGCATCATCGATAATGGCCAGGAAGTTCTTCGTCGGCGGTAACTGGAAATGCGTAAGTCTCTGATTCGCAACCTATTGTTCATTTTATGATCGGCACGTTATAATTGTGATGAATTTGACTCATATAATAACGAGATCTGTTTAATGCCGTGATGCAACTTTTGGTGTATGTGAACTCTGTTTTTATCGGATCTTTTATTCGTTTGGCTTGATTCTGAGTGTAGAATGGAACCAATGAAGAAGTGAAGAAGATTGTGAACGTGCTCAATGAAGGTCAAGTTCCATCTACAGATGTAGTTGGTGAGTGAATGATGTCGTTTTATATTTCTTCGGTCCTTACCCGTTTTGCTATCATTATTTATTTGGCGATATGTAGATAAGTTGAAATAAGGAACGAATTCTCATTTTATCTAACGGATTTTTCGTTAGTTCAAATTTAAATGGCGTTTGGTTCGGACCGTTTTATAGAACTAGTTTTGGTGTTTTGGGATAGAATTTGGATATAATCTTACAGAAAATAGCAGCAATGGCTCATGTTCTTTCTGAGTCGATCAGTGGTAGTGTTGACATGTGGATAACTTGATACCATTGCAGAGGTTGTGGTTAGCCCTCCATTTGTGTTTCTTCCGCTGGTAAAGAGTTTGTTGAAGCCTGATTTCCATGTTGCGGCACAAAATTGTTGGGTCAAGAAGGGAGGTGCTTTCACCGGTGAGATTAGGTATGAAATTTACTGTCAATAATCACTGTTCATTCTGGTTCATTGCTCTGATTTATTCAACTCGTGTGCTTGTCTAATGGACTTGCATTAAGCTTTATTAATTGAAAATTTGCTTTATAGAAAAAGAAATACGAAAAGCTTATTGAACCATTGAGAGTACTTACACAAACCAACCACTTCAAGCAGGTTATTATACTCAAATTGACGCAACTCTTCTGGCGAGTGTCTACTTTTTTGTTTCCCGATTAAGAAAAAAAGAAAAAAAATCCTGAGTTTGCATAATTTCTTTCATGGGAATATGTTTTGATGCTGGGAAATGAAATGTTGAGATAATGCTATTTGTGACTAGGAAGTTCTTTAATTGAGAATTTAAGGTTGTTGTCTCATGTATGTGCAGTGCAGAGATGCTTGTCAATTTGGATATTCCTTGGGTCATTCTTGGTCATTCTGAAAGGAGACAACTATTGAATGAATCAAATGAGGCAAGCTTTTTTTATTACACAATGTCTGCCTTTTCTATTGTTATATATTTAAAGCTATGGCATTATTACTATTCATTGTCTTGTTAACATGTACTACAACAACATTTTGATCTCTGTTCATTTCTTTCAGTTCGTGGGGGATAAGGTTGCATACGCACTCTCTAAAGGTTTGAAGGTGATTGCTTGTGTTGGTGAGACTCTTGAGCAGCGTGAAGCTGGATCTACTATGGATGTTGTTGCTGCACAAACTAAAGCAATTGCCGGTACATACTTCACTGCCATGCAAAAGCCTTTTTGTGCTGTATCACATGCCATTAGTTTCTATAATGACTATTAAAATCATTGCCATCGTGTGGTGTTTTGAAGTTATTACTCTAATAATGATTTGTTTCTTATTGAAAAGCAAGATTTGTGTGGTCATTGGTTTGTTTGAATTTTTTATTGCATAATGTTGTAATTAAAATTTCATCCTCTTCAAGTTTTATACTGATGAGGATTTCTGGTAATTGGTTTGTTTTATTTTTTTATTACATAATGTTGTAATAAAAATTTCATTCTCTTCAAATTTTTTACCGATGAAGATCTCCTTACACCACACTTCATCTAGTGTTGCTGAGATTTCAAGGGAAAGATTGATGTATTTTTTAGTGGCACTTATCACAGGGAAAGATTTACGTTGTTCTAATACTTTTTTTCGGCATTTTGATGCTTGTTCATCATAGTTCCATGATATGTAGCCAAGTACAATTGTTCTTTATTTGTGCATCATTACTTTCATCTTAATGCTTTTACTGGATGTTCTCATTACAAGTCAAAAATTTTATCTTTATATTTGGCCTGTTTATTTGGCCATGGTGACACATCTGTATGATTTATTATGCACTAATTAAATTCTGCTATAGCTTCCATGTTAATGGTAAAAAAGTTCAAGAATTATGAAAATGTATTTTCTTTGCCATTGTTTTAAATGTTTGTGAAGAATGTCGATGAATGCTGTTATTATGCTTCGTCATGTATGCTAACCATGTGTGATGTTCATGATTTTTCTTTTGTTGTTTCTCTTTTTTCCTTTTCTTAAATTAGATTTTCCCTCAATCATTGTTTCTTTGTCTTTTGGCAGAACGAGTCTCAGATTGGTCAAATATTGTTTTGGCCTATGAACCCGTGTGGGCTATTGGAACTGGGAAAGTTGCAACTCCAGCACAGGCTCAGGAAGTACGTCATACCTTCAGCATTTTTGTTGAATTTATATCAATTTTATATTCTTTGTTTGCTTTTCCTTGGATGCCCATGTCATCTTGAATCTTGATTGCCGTTTTTCGGTCATCTTTAATCGCCTTGTCTGTGTATTTTATTTTTATCAATTCTCAGCTCATACTCTGTTTGCTAATTTCTTTTGCTAAGTGAATTCTGCTCAAAGTTCTCAATTAGCAATTGTGAATGTATTCACACCTATTTTATTTTCCATATAATAGGTGCATTTTGAACTAAGGAAATGGCTTCATGCAAACACCAGTCCTGAAGTTGCTGCAGCAACACGGATAATCTATGGAGGTATCTCTATTTCTGTGTCCATATAGTCTACATCCAGTTCTTTTTATAATGCGCTGCAATACAACTTAGGTTCCTCAGCGAATTAGTCTTCAATCTTTTCTCCTTTATTATGGATTTCCAATCTTTTATTTTTCAAAGAAAAATAAGGCTTCTGTAAATTTGAATCATAAAGCAAGAAGCAAAGCTAATATGTATATACAGCTGAGTGGATGCTTTAAAAGTTGTAAGACACCATCTCATCAACTGAAGTAATCTTTTAAAGATCAAGTTGCTTTGCTGAGGTTACACTTCAAAAGTGACAATGTTTTCAATAGTTGTATGGAAAGGAACTCTCTGGGAGTTCCTGTTATGCTAATTTTAACTGTGCCATTGTTACATTGGGCACGTGTGACACAATGATAGCAAAAGCATAAAAGATTGTTTCTGTTTTGGAGCAATCATGAGCTGCTGACAGTAGTTAATGAGCTAAACAGCGTAGTAGTAGGGTTTCTAAGATAGCAAAAGCATATGCCGGTAAATATGTATTTTTCATTCTTGATTGCATGTCTATTTCAGGATCTGTAAATGGTGCAAACTGCAAGGAATTGGCAGCTCAGCCTGATGTTGATGGATTTTTGGTCGGTGGAGCTTCTCTGAAGGTAATGATGGCATATACCGATTTTCTAGCTTTCTGCTCCTTAAATACATTTTAGTGGTTATATTAATTTGGTGGCTTGTTTTGTTGCCTACTTATTCAGCCGGAGTTCATTGACATCATCAAGTCTGCTGAGGTGAAGAAGAATGCTTGAGCTTGTTTCAGGCAAGTCTCTTGAGTCCGTGAAATATTTGTTTTGGGAGTACAGATTCCAGTTCGAATAATTTTAGACATACTCTTTTGAGGGAATAAGGCATGCATTTGTATTTTGATAAGCACTACCAACTGGATCTTTTTGTAGCCCGAAGTAACTTCTCTCGTTTTTATTTATCTTTGTTTATTAAGAACTCTTCTTTAATAACATTCGTAACCGTTGATTGAATAAGCGCATCATTTTATTCTACTTATTGCATATCCGGAAATAAAAGGTACAAATTGCAGAATATGTTGCACTAATTTTATATTTGAAAATCTTGGTGTAAGTACGAGCTGTAAGTACGAACTCTGTTCGAATCTGACGAGGTGTGAATATTATAAATTTTCTCCAACAAATAGAGGTGTATAAAAATTTTGATTTGGAAAATTTATGATTATTAAACTTTTAATAAAAAAATGAAAAGTTTAAACAAATGTATAATCGATAGAACTATACCCGTTATCATAATTTGTTCGTACTCTATATTGTGACAAAATATTAAGTAATTAGATCGATCGAGTTGTGATCCAAATAATTTATAATGTGACCATTTTTAATCCTAATGCCAAACCAAGTTTAACCTTAACAATTGTTTTCTTATTTAGCTCAAATAAGAACAAGATAAGTAAATTTCAAGACACGACAATTCTCGATGAAAATTATTTCAATGGATGGATTCAGATGTTACACTATTTACACTGATACGAAGGGAACCTGTCAAATAGCTTGCTCACGTGGGGACCCTGTCAAAAAAAGACAAAAAAAATCAAATATTCTTCAAAGAGAACGAGAATAAATAAATTTCTTGTTCAAAAAAAAATAACTGCGCACGATCAATAGTTCTATATATAGATATATATATAAATTGGGGTGATGCATACAAGAAAAGCTCATCAACTAGCTTTGATAATCAAGGTTTTTAGTTTTCAATAGTGTTTCTGGGAAAAGAAAATAATTCACGGAATGTCAAGTAACCTTATAATTTCAAAAATAAATAAATAAACTGCCATGATATTCACTGACCTTATGTATAATCTTTCTTAGAAGTTTTCTGTAAAAGAACAACAGAGAGATTACGTGGAGACATGTTGCAATGCGTAGAGGAAACTCTCAAACAGCTTGCTTCATTGGTCAAAACATCAAAACGTCTTTTTTTGAAAAAAATTATTATTTGTTCCGGAGGGTAAAATAATTCACTGGAATATTAAGGAATAAAAATAAAATGACTGCTCATAATTCCTGCTAAGGTATCCAAAATTATCTATTAATTTCATTTCAATTAACTATTTTAGAGAAGATGATCAATTATTTTCTTTTTCTTATACAAATGAGGTCGCCACATTAATTTATAATTAGATTTACGGGAATGAATAAATAATTCTTTAATTTTATATAATTTATTATATTATTTATAAACTATTAAATTTATATATTTTTAAATTTCATCTGGTGTACTTATTAATAATTATTATGTTTTAAATTTAATCTCTACAATTAAAAATAAATATACACAATAATTTGTAAATAATATAAGAAAATATGTAAAGTTACAGAGTTATTAATTAAATCTCTTTATATATATATATATAATAAATTTAAAAAAAATATAGCATAATTTATTATTTGATTTCTATACTACGTAGAGAGGCATTTTTTTAATAAAATATTCAATGTGATTTAATTTAACTAATTTAATTAAGGATTGGAATATGTTTGTTATGTTCTACAATTTTTCAGACATTTCTAGTTAGATATAAAAAAAAAGTTAAATTTTGTATTTTTTAGTCTAAATTATTCTTAATTAATTTATTTATTTAAGTGCTTACCCCTACATAAAAAATTAATTATACATGTCTACTCAATTTATTTATGTGTCCCATGATGTGCTAGCCAGTCGATGCGCACATTGCCAATCTTTGATGTTTCAGATATTAATCTGCGATTTTTAGAATGAACAAGTTAATTATAGTTTGGCTGGCTTTATAACTAAAAAAATTACAATAAATAAGTTATAGGACTTGAATGGAGATTATCATGCTTTTTGTGTTTTGGTAAAATTGAATGCATGAAAGAATGCCGGCTGTTAGAAACTCATGGTTTGTCGTTGCCGATGTTCATTACCTGCACCTAATTTATTCTATACGGGTGGGGCAGAATACTACTTACTTCTGGTGAATTTATGATGGCTTTTTCTATAATTTCGAAAGATAGTCAAATACGTACTTTTTAACTTTAGAAATTAGAATGCAAATTAACAATAATAATGAAAGTCAAATATTGGCAGATAAGCCTGAAGAGTTAAGCCTCTATACATTCAAATAAAATAATAATAAAGAAAAAAAAAGACATTGCCGGGTTGTCAAAGCGTCTTCTTTGTATATATAATAATGTGTTTTTTTTATTGGATTTGGAGTTTGGCCAAACTACATAGACAAGTACCATGTACGCTCATTTAAAAGGATTATTAAATATCATTTTTTAAAAAGATTTTTCAATAATTATGCATGCATGAGGTAAATGATATGACATGTTCAATGATGTCACTATTTTTCCATTGATTAGCTACTTCATAAAGCAATCTAATAATTTCTATTTCTATTTCTATTTCTATAACACGGTCTTGACATTCATAAACCTAACCAAAACCAAGCAATAAATAAATTGGAAGATAGCTTCAACCATTAGCTGTTTTAAAGTGTAGTTAATGCAAAAATGAAGAGGACGACATTATTTATTGATTTGCTACATGTGAATCCTTTTCAAGAACATGCAATGAATTTAATTTTCCTTTTTCTGGCCAAACTGCAGAAAATGGGAGACCCGTGCGGTAGTATAGTATAGTATAGTATAGTATAGTATAGTATAGTATAGTATAGTTCGTTCGTTCGTTCGCCGTATTTACTATATATTTATTTTCTTCTGTAATTGATAATAATATTAAATATTATATCGAAAAGAGTCAGAAGAGAACCGAACACAGAGGACGACGCGTACGTGAATTTTGCAATCACGATTACCAGGAAGACAGTCAGAAAAGTCAACACCCAAATTGCTGGTTCGTTGGAAAGATGAGTCTTACTCTCGCTGACGTGCCTTCTTGTCCTTTCCTTTCCTTTCATATTTTCATTTTAGCTCTCTAATTTTCATATTTTCTTAAATCAAAACATAATAGCTTTATATATATCTAGCAAAAAAAAAAAAAAAAAAAAAAAAACCAATATTAAACATCTCAAAATTTAGTTCTAAATGATCCATATCAAAAGCAAAGTGCTATTTATCCATTGGAATGGACGATGAGTAAACAAATAATAATAATAATAATGTTATAAAATATTTATAAAAATCAGAGATAGCTAGAATTTTTTAGTATAGTAAAATATAGAGATAAATTATATATCTAATAACTCAGGGATTTAAATGATAAAACTCATGCATTAATATTGATTCTATTAAATTCCAACCTTTCCCACTGGCAGATAAAAGCTTACTGCTTGTTACAACTCCGGGTCATCACATTCACTTCCTCTATGATAACATTCGAAATCTAGATTATTGGCATCCAAACAAATTTTATTAATTTTTTAATGATTTACACCGTCATATTTAAAAGCATGTATCGTTTTTCTTTTATTTATTATTATTATTATTATTATTATAGTCACTTTAATAAGTAATCATTTCATTCAAAAAAAAAAAAAAAATGAAAAAGTATTGATAGAGTAGGAAAAAAGTCACCCATCTTAAATAATGTAATTCAAAAATTTATGAACCTTACAAAATTTTTTATTATTTTATTTTATCTATTTTTATCTACAAAGAAATTATTGTCGATGCATGTATTTTTCTTAACCAAAAGTCAGAGGATGTTATAAATTACTTTCACATTATTATTAATTAATAAAAATACACCAAATGCGTATTAGAAAAAGGGGGTTTGTCGATTAATTGATTTGTCTTGGTAGGGTCCATCAAACCGTGGCGCGGGTTTCTGGAGGCCCAGTTGACTTGACCGGCAATTATATTTTACAACAATTTGTCTTTAATTAATCTAATTTAATTACTCATGTAATGTAATCCTAATCCAATTGTGTTTAACAATTAATTAAACTACTCATTTACAGCTCTCTCTCGTGTTGTTTGTCAGACTCAAGACTCATAAATCATAATCTAGTGGATAAATATAATCTAATACTCACTTCATGCGTAAATTAAACTGTCTTGTTTGTAATATTAATATAAATTAATTGTTTAAGTAATATTTGCAGAGAGACTTTCTGTCTATATAATCTTTAAAGTTAATTTCCACTCGCAGAAAAGGAGTATATGTAGAAAATACTATAAAAGACTTTAGTGCAAATCTGTCTGCAGTCTTTCATACTTTCCACTTGCAAAAAAAGAAACGTAACTGACGAACAAGTCAATAATTCACTTTTGTCCTTGGCGAAGCTCTAGAAAAAAGAACTTTCGCAGAACCCAAACATACACATAATACCAAAATCTACCCGCTTTCTTGTTTAATTCTCTATTCTATTCCTTTCATTTCCTTGTTCTTAAAAACTATAACTCACTCCATTTTCCATTTTTTTAATCAGTCAAAAATTTGGGATTGGACGGTTTTGGTCGTGGCTGACAGCTAAGCTTACGTATAAAAGTTCCGCTTTCACACTTACAAATCTTCCTTCCTTCACGAGCTAAGCTTGCTTCTGACCAGTTTTCTGTTGTTGGATTTCTATTACTCTTTCTTTCTTTCTTCTACAGCAGTTGGGTTCTGGTGGAGTAGTGAAGAAATTAAAATTGAGCTTTTGCGTACATGGGGTGTATCTTCAGTTCTGAGAGTCCTGTTCACAGTGGTATGATCCCATTTTCTGTATGCTTTTGATGCTTATTTGAGCTTCTGTCATGGGATTATCTGCTAGTTTTTGATTGCTCAAATGTCTGCTTTTGGCTGATTTTTAGAGAACTTGTGACCATGATGTTTATGCTCTGTTTGGTTTGAAAAAAAAAAAAAGTAGGAAAAGTAAATTAAAACTGGAATTTTGATTTTCTCCACTACTTCGACGGATCATTGTATGAATCTATTTACTGGGCGCAGTTTGATTTGAGCTTATTCAGAAAATTGGATTTTTTTTTAATTGGAGTAATTAAATGCTACAAATAATATCATAAACCGCATTCGATACCTTCGGAAATTTCGGCGGCAGTTACACGTGGCGCCATTTTAAAGCATCCAGCGGGCTTTTGTCGCCAGCTGCCAGAGCAAACCACAACTTTCGACCGCTTGGATCTTTTGTACATTCTCGATATCTTTGGACGAGCTGATTTTCTTAGTGATCCTCTGAGGTGGTAATCGGCTTGCAGCCTTTTCCTAAGCTTGTGCTCTTGAACCTTTTCATTTATCCATTTTTCTAATTACTCTGTTGGGATTATTATTATTTTTTCTTTTTTGGCGTGTTTGGTGGATTTTCTTGTTACAAAAGCTCAAAATTTGGATTTACATTAGCTATGGAGAGTTTCAGATTTTGTTGTTATGTTTGATGGATTGAGAAATGGTCTTTTCTGGTTTGGCGACGAGTATAGGTGGATTGACGGGTTTTTGCCTGGCGTTGATGTATGTAGGAATAAAATCGAAATATGGAAGCAAGGAAGGAAATGGTTTAAGTGGTTCAAGCAGCAAGGTCTCATCTGTCTCAGTGCCTCCTCGGTCAGAGGGTGAGATCTTGCAGTCCTCCAATTTGAAGAGTTTTAGCTTCAATGTGCTAAAAACAGCTACCAGGAACTTCCGTCCAGATAGTGTTTTGGGTGAAGGTGGATTTGGTTGCGTCTTTAAGGGATGGATTGATGAGCATACATTTGCCCCAGCGAAGCCTGGGACTGGCATGGTTATAGCTGTGAAGAGGCTTAATCAAGAGGGTTTCCAAGGTCACCAAGAATGGTTGGTTAGTATCTTAATTTTATCCTCCTGCAATTTACTTTTCTTAGGATCTTAATTTTATGTTGAGAGACTATATTTTTCTCAGTTAGTTGAGAAGGCAAGGACAGACTTACCAGCTTCATATGCAATGGGATCCAGTAATGCAAATTCTTATCCCAATTTACTATGCAAAGAAATTTGTTGGAATATTCTTTATCATCTTACTATTGGTAGATGTAATAGAAGGGAAGGGTGTTTCTCATATCTTGTACTAATAATATAACTAATTAATTCCTTGGCTCCACCTGTTCTATAGACGGAAATCAAACACCTGGGACAATTGTATCATCCTAATCTTGTGAAGTTGATTGGCTACTGCTTAGAGGACGATCATCGGCTTCTGGTCTATGAATTCATGCCCAAGGGCAGTTTGGAGAATCATCTCTTTAGAAGTGAGTTTTAGAAATTTCCTTTTTTTTTTTTAGTTAGTTATTTTATCCTTTTCTTCAACAATTCTCTTTATTTATGATCTTAAATGTCTATTTTAAAACCATTACTTAGAAATGTAAGTGTTGTTGAAGCAGGGGGCTCTTACGTTCAACCACTTTCATGGAACCTTCGCATGAAGATTGCCCTTGGTGCTGCGAAGGGTCTAGCCTTCCTTCATAGTGACAAGGCAAAAGTGATATATCGAGACTTCAAAACATCCAATATACTATTGGACTCTGTGAGTGAAATGTGCTCAACTGTTGAATTTTGTGGCTTATGAAAGAGTTCAGTTATACTTACAGCTGTCTCACATCCATTTTCTTTTTTTGTAAAATGACAGAACTACAATGCTAAGCTTTCCGATTTTGGCCTGGCTAAGGATGGACCAACAGGTAGCCAAAGCCATGTCTCAACAAGAGTCATGGGTACCTACGGGTATGCAGCTCCAGAATATATGGCAACAGGTATCTTTCAGCTTACAGCTTTCTCATCTTCACATCTGAGTATATTTCTTTTTTGGTTGACCATAAACTTTTCCTTCTGATCATGGATGTATGTGTGTGCACTCCTATTGCATATGAAAAATCATGCCTCCCCATTTGATAAACTGGGGGTAGAAAATGTCATAAGCTGAAGACTTATCCTTTATAACAACATATCTCAATTCTATTGAACTCCTTCTTTAGTCATTTCACAGATTCCTAACTTGGTCATTGTAATTCACAATTCCCTTAAGCCCGAAGCTTAGATGATCAAATCCCAACTAATACAACTTTCTCTTGATTTTGAGCTGTCAACTTTGCCTTGATTGGAGCTTCACCAATTCTTTTTCCTCAACTCTTAGCTTATCAGTATGCAGGACTCACAATGCCACTCTTAGTCTGCGCTGTAGTTTATTCTGCTATTTCTCTATGTTCAAGCAGCATTTCTTCAAATCCTCACGTCATTCTTTCTTCGCAGGACATCTAACTGCCAAAAGTGATGTGTACAGTTTTGGAGTTGTTCTCCTAGAAATGTTATCTGGCAGACGAGCAATTGACAAGAATCGGCCATCTAGAGAACAAAATTTAGTGGAATGGGCCAAGCCTTACCTTAAAAGCAAACGCGGAATTTTCCAAGTTATGGATGCTCGTATTGAAGGTCAGTACTCACTCAGTACAGCACTAAAGGCAGCGACACTTGCAATCAAATGCCTATCAAATGAAGGCAAGTTCAGGCCCACCACAGATGAGGTTGTGAAAGCATTGGAGCAACTTCAAGACTCCAATGATATGGGGGCTTCAGGAAACGAACCCCTCAAAAATTTTGGTCACAGTTCACCTAGACATCAAAGAAAACATCCAACTGTGAATGGCAACGCCAAAGCTGCCATATATCATCAGCCATCCGCTTCCCCGCTGCGAACATAAAAGAGGAGAGAGATTTGATACATCAGACTTGCTTTATTGTTTTAATTGATTCGGAGAGAAGTACATACTCGCATCTGAATGAACATTATGTATTGAACACGAGCACGTATAATAACAATCTTTGTGTACAGTTTTTTTTTTTTTTTTTTTTTTAAGTGGTATCTGAGGGTGATATTTGCTTGTAGCACATTTTTCAGTTATGCTGTAAACATAGTGTCAAAAGTTCTGTTGACATGTTTGTGGTATTTTACCACATCCTGTAAAACAGAGAATTATGGCTGTAGAAACTTGGAAATACTGTCTGCTCACTCTGAACATAGGCTTCTGTCTTGCTGCAATCCTTGCCGCATGTTCCAGAATTAATTGTTTTTAACACCAGTTACACAATTTCGCTTATCGAAATTGGAAAGCAAGAGTTTGAGAAAGATTTGATGGACATGGAATGTGATCGCATACATGAAATTAGGAGGATGGATGGGCTGTGGACTATATGGGGGGATCCGTATGAATAAAATTACGAGCTGGGTTTTATTTGTGATTTCTCCAACATTCAGGGAACTTATATGTTATTGTCCCATTAAGAAATTCCTCCCCAGTCCCCACGATAAAAAAAAAAAAAAAATAAATAATTATATATATATATATATATAAGTAAATGAAGAAAACTCGATTACATTTGCGAATAGAAAATAAAATAAAAGCGGGTTATTTTTGTCTTTACGATCGAGGGTGAGGTTGCTGTGTCTGGGGCCTGAGGTTTTAGCAGAGAGATATCGAAGCTGAGGTTTTAAGTAAGAACAGAGAAGGGAAGGATGATTGCCGTTTCAATGGCTCTGCTTCAGCAAGTGATTTCCGTTCCTGCGGCACGTGCGGTAGTGCGTCGTCGTTCCCGCCTTGCCACCTCTGTATCCTCGCGGCGCCACCTATCTGTTTCTAGTTACTCGCGTGCCCCTCAGGTGGACCCCAACGTGCTTCTCGGCATGTCAGAGCAGGAGCTACAAAAACTAGCCGTCGACCTCGGCCAGGTATTATCCAACTAAAATGAGAAAGGAACTCCTGTTGGCTTTCGTTTCTCAGCAATTGATTAAATAATAATGGCTTTTTTTTTTTTTAATTCATGATTCAGGAAAGTTACAGAGGGAAGCAGCTTCATCATCTAATGTACAAGAGAAAGGTCAAAGAAATTGAGAATTTTGTTCAACGTGAGTATACTCTGCTGTTGCTTTAATTTTTAATTTTATTTGCGTTTAGCGTAAGATGCTTACTTCGGTTTTTTCCTTTTTGGCTATTATTTTATGAAATGGAAGTGCCTCAGGCATTTAGGAAGGATCTCCAAGATGCTGGATGGACGGTCGGTCGCCTTCCAATTTTTCGTACAGTCACTGCAGCTGATGGAACTGTTAAAGTATGGATAATTTATATACGTAATTACATTATCTGAGTTTTGTCGTTTATTTTTATTTATTAACTTTTATATTATGTAAATGTAATATATGATGTGAAACCAAATATATTGATTAGTCAGAATCCATTTTGTTTGTGGCAATTGTATTTTGTTTAATTTTGAATAATATTGATTGGATTATCTTGATTAATCTTCCACTTTAGTTTTGTTTTAAATGACAGTTGCAGAATTTGAATTGTTAAATTTTAGTTTAAGAATATAACTACTTTGCATTTTAGGAAAATGTTTCTCTTTGCATCTGCTTTGTTGATGCCGTCTATATTTTCTTAATTATGCATGTGATTTTGCAGTTACTAATAAAGCTGGACGACAACAGACTGATTGAAACTGTTGGCATACCAGCTGAAGACAAGAAAGGCTCAATGCGACTTACTGCTTGTGTGTCATCACAGGTGTTTTTCTTATATTATGAGCGGCCAATTTCTTTTTATTTGAAAGAGTATGTTGTTGATTGAGCATAAATGCTTTTCTGTGCCTAAGTGGCTTAATGTATTTGCATTGGCTATTCAGGTAGGCTGCCCTTTGCGTTGTTCATTTTGTGCCACTGGAAAAGGAGGGTTTTCAAGAAATCTTAAAAGGCATGAAATTATTGGGCAGGTCTGTTTTTCTTTTCTTTTCCTTCATTCACTAAAGTCCATCATCAGGTGGGAATTTATCTCATTAGCCTTATAATTTTGAAACTAGTGGGTTTGTTGGATAAGATTCACTATTTAAAAAAAGAAAATGCAGGTTGCTTTGATCATTTCATGGAAAGAGACAATTGTATTTGAGCAACAATCGTATTGTTGATCACGACACCTTGGTTATGCAGGTATTGGCTATTGAAGATATCTTCAAGCATAGGGTGACAAATGTAGTTTTTATGGGAATGGGTGAGCCAATGTTGAACCTAAAGTCTGTACTTGAAGCACATCGGTGTTTGAATAAGGTGCTTTTACAACTATTTTCTGAGGCCATCTAGTTGTTTTGCAACAATCTTTTTCTTATTTTGTGAATGTTCTCGTTTAACTGTTTTCTACATCTCTATATGGTGTTTGGAATGTACGCTCATATGTAATGGATTGCTTTTTATTTTTGAAGGACGTGCAAATTGGACAAAGGATGATCACAATTTCCACTGTGGGTGTTCCGAACACAATTAAAAAATTGGCCTCCAACAAACTTCAGTCAACATTGGCCGTCAGGTGTATTATCTTATATACAATTAATTGAAACCTGTGGTTTTCTTGAGTATTTGGCCACATTTGTTGAGTTGGCTTGTGCTTAAAGTTGGTAAAATTAGACTCAACATCCTGTGTTTCATGGCCATATTTACTGGTTGGGCTTAATCTGTTCCTTTTTTCCCCATGCTAGATATAGCACCTCTGTCTATTGACAAAGCTTCAGCAACTTGAATTTCAGCTGATGCAAATATCTGATCTCAGACACCAATGGAGATTTTTCTTTCTGCGTTGTTTGATCTAAGTTGCTGAATTATTCATATCCTTTATTTTCTTAAGTATAGGGATCTGTGTTGTGGTGCAATTACAAATTGTTTGGAATAATTCTCTTCCGTGCCTTGCTCTCCAGTTTTACTAGTAGTTTGTCTTTTAGCTTTTTGAGCTTTTGAAGCAAAGCATATTTGTCAATCTGATGGCATAAGTTTCTTCAGTTGGTGAGGACCTTCTATTATTTTGATAGTCTCTCTTGTTGTACCAGCTTACATGCTCCAAATCAGAAACTGAGGGAATCAATTGTGCCAAGTGCGAAATCCTATCCTCTGGAAGCAATTATGAAGGATTGCAGGGACTACTTCGTTGAAACTAGTCGACGGGTATCCTTTGAGTATGCATTATTAGGTACTGAAACTTCATTCAACAAAAATTTACTCTCCCCTTCCTCCCGTGGTGCATTTATGTGAGGGCTAATAATACGAAAAGTAATGCAAATTGACCCATTTGTTTAATAGTTTTTATTATATTTTATTGGCAGCTGGAGTCAATGATCAAGTGGAGCATGCAGTAGAACTTGCAGAGCTACTTCGTGAGTGGGGACGTGGTCATCATGTGAATCTCATACCCTTCAACCCAATAGAAGGCTCTGATTATCAACGCCCATACAAAAAAGCGGTCTGTTCATGACCATATCCTTTTCCCCTCATTTTTGGCAATAATCCCCGTTAATTTATACAGTCTCATATATTTTGTAATATATTATTTATGTTCCATTTGGCAGGTGCTAGCATTTGCGGGAGCTCTGGAGTCCCGTGAAATAACTGTTAGTATACGTCAAACAAGGGGACTGGATGCTAGTGCAGCTTGTGGTCAGCTAAGAAATGAGTTCCAGAAGAGTCCTTTGAGCGTTGAGTCTAACACATTGCAATCTGAATCAGACATTGGTGTTCCTTGTTGATGCCAAACACAGATTCTTTGTTCCTCTCACTACTTGGTTGTATACCATACACCTTTATTCTGTCTTCCCTATCCAAGCATGAAGCTTAACGAAAAAATTCCAATTGAAATGGTGGCCTGCTGCTTCTCTGCAAGCTGTGGAATGGTAACTGTCATGTTAGCAGCAAAAGTCTGAGTTTCCTTTCTACATGAGAAATGCCGGGGAATCTTGGAATCAGCATTGGACAGAGAATATGTAAGTGAGGACTATTGATCTTATCTGACAGGTTTCATTTTGTCGCACTGAGAAAAGGAATGTAAGCAGTAACCAACGAAGGATTATTGATCTCTGTACAGCCGTATCAGCACTTATGCTGCTTCTGTGCAGTTTGCAGTACAATGCAACCATAATTATTCTGCTTGTCCTATTTGAAATGTTCCTAGTAATTTCTCTTTTGTAGAGATTATAAAATAATCAATGATTAATTGGTTCATAATTTACTGCCCTTGCATTTTCTTTTTGAAGTTTTCTAAGTTTGAGAGTTGCATGTTCCTTTCATCCAGAATTCTTGAATCTACAATTGTGATACATTTGAAAGGTGCTTCTAACATTGTCACAAAAAATAGCGAACTGTTTGCTTTATCTATTTTGTAATATTTAATTAAGGGTATAATTATTTTTTTCAATTTGTTAAATATTTTATTAACCATCAACTCACTTATATTTGATGGGAGTTATAAATTAAAAATTACAATATCTCAATTTTAATAATTTAAATATAATACATTAAATTAATATTGAATTTGATCTATATTTATATTATTTTTTTTAAAAAATTTTAATTGAAAATATTGTAGGAATCAAAATAGTTTATAATAGAAAAAATGTCTATTGCCCCCTACTTTTTGAGTTAATACTCTATTACTCATATTTTTTTTAATATCTCATATTCCCTTTGATTCTTATATTTTTTTGATTTCACCCTTCAGTTTAATTGATTTATAAAATAATAAAATAAAAATATTTAAAATATTAAAGAATAAAATCAAAATTTAAAGAAGTGATATAATATTAAAAAAATATAAAAAAAAAAATAAAATGTTAACTAAAAAAGTAGAGACTCTTTTTATAATATTGTTAGAATCAAACAAATATAGTTATTTAATACCGTTTTAAAAATAAAATATTTGAAGGAAAGAAGACTGTCGGGCCGGTCCACCCCAAATTGGGCTGAAATTTAGGGCAAACAATTATAAAAGCTTTATTAGACTAAGAAAACGGACATAAGAATCGGGGTGTACATCAGACCTAAGTAAAATCTTCATCCTCTAATCGTTAATTTCTCTCTCTTGTCGTTCACGTACAGGTAAGCTGATCAAAGCATCTTTCTTTGCATTCTTTTTATTTAGACGGATCAAAAACAAAATCTGAAACCGTTGTTTTTTTCGTTCGGTTGCTGAGAAATCGCCAGGTTATAAATCTTCGCCTTTTGATTCTCGGCAACCAAACGGAAATTGCTATATCTTTCACTGTACACATTTTTCTGTTAGGTCAACAAAGCCAATATTGATGCAATTAGGTTTTCCTATCGATTTGATTTACTTTCTTTTAATGTATCTCGGGATTTTTGTTTTTTCGATAATTATAACACTCAGTTTATCTCGTCGACCAGCATTCTCTTGCCAGTCTATTGTCAATATTTTACTTCAATTTTGATAATGATTGATAAAATTCTATTCTTCTTTTTATTTTTTTTTTTGTATTCTAATTATTTAATGGTTAATAAAAATTTTGTTTTTCCTCTACATCTTCAGTTTTGACTGCTGAGATATTATCATCTGTAGAAACAGTGCCATGAGAAGGTACAGTCCACCATACTACAGCCCTCCCAGGAGAGGATATGGAGGCCGAGAAAGAAGCCCTCCAAGAAGGGGATATGGTGGGGGCGGCGGCGGTTATGGAAGACGCAAGGAACAGAATCACGGAAGCCTTTTGGTTCGAAACATTCCACTTGATTGCAGGTAACTTTATTTTATGCGGATTGTGACAAGTTTTCTGTTTTTAAGGTGATGTAATTTTCTCAAAATGTGTTGTTTCTATTGCAGTCCAGAAGAACTTCGTATCCCGTTTGAGAGGTTCGGGCTTGTTAGGGATGTGTACATCCCTAAGGATTATTACACAGGGTGAGTTTTGTTGTTTGGATTTTTTCATACGAAAAAAAATTATTTAAAAATAAGTTTCATAGAACCTGCTGCTGACTCCTAGTCTTGGAGAGTGAAGTAGGAGGGGATTTCTCTGAATTGCTGTTTGGCAATTCGTCAAGCCTATTTTACTTTGCTGTTTGTTTTTCCTGTAATCTTTTTTTGAGTTGCGGTATATCATCTCTTATGTCTTTTGTTTTATGGTGCCCTAATAGAGTTGTAGCCTGGCTTATGTTTGAATTTGGATGAAGAGCTCGGTTATTAGGTTTGAAACTTGGTTCATGTAGATTTATTCAAGCTTATGTTTTTTTTGCCTCCCTAATTTGGTGTTTGATTCTGCCTCTGTTTCAACAGTTTGACTCCCTAACTCTCCATTTCAAATGGGTGACGGATTCACTGTATACAAAAGTTTTCTGGTTTCTTATTGTTGCATTGGTTTAATTTTCTTGTCAACTTATTTCCTAATTTCTTTGTAGTATCTTCTATTGTATAATGCAATTAGGCGTGGAAAATATACGTTTGTGAATTGCGTTGTGAAATATTCATCAACTCATTTTTTTCTTTTCATCATGAATTAAATTTTGAACTGGTTTGTCAGGGGGTATGTTGGTTTGAAGTTAAGTTAAAACAAGCCTGAAGCCCCATATTTGATGAAGACCTACTCTTTATCATGCCTAACTTTTTGGTCTCAAGGGTGTTAAGAGTATTGTTTCAACGAAGAGTTTTCACATTTGAAGGCCCACGGTTTATCATGCCTAACATAGTGGTCTCAAAGTATAAAGAGTAATGTACAGTGAAGAGTGTTTCTTTTTGGAGAGAAACTAGATAATTACACAATCAATAGAAGTTTGATGAGGAAGAAGATTAAATCTTGACCAATTGAAGGCTACATGAGAAGATTTTAACTTTTGGGGAAATGTTGAATTCAAGTGCTTCTTATTTACAAGTATGTGAAGAATTGTCAAGTCACTTGCCTCTTTTCAAGTTGCCTTTCATTCTTGAGTGTTAAAGAAAAGGTCAGCCCCTAAGCTTGCTTAATACATATTCAGTGTTCACACATGGTAGTGTGACGGACTCTCAAGTTGATATTTAGACATCTAAAGAAGGTATAATGAGAGATTAAACTTGCTGTAACTTAATATGTCAATTCGGGAAGTATCTGTTCTCAGACAATTTGTGATGTTCAGCATAAACTTGCGTACTTTGCATGAAGCCATGCTGTATCTTTTATGCAGGGAACCTCGAGGGTTTGCTTTTGTGCAATTTGTGGATCCTTATGAGGCCATTGAAGCACAACACCATATGAATGGGAAACGTTTTGCTGGGAGGGAAATATCTGTGGTTGTTGCTGCAGAGACAAGGAAAAGGCCGGAGGAGATGCGGCAAAGAGCTAGGGTTAGGTAGTCTGCCTACTTTTTTTTTTTCCCCCTAAAAGTTCTGGTACTTTCCCCTCTATATACATTTAGAATGTTCTTTGTTTTGTTTTACATTCAATAGAGGAGGGTCAGGCTATGGAGGACCACGATCATCTTATTATGGTATGCTGTTACTCTCACATTAAGATTCTTATATGAGAAATAGTATGTTCATTACTGGAATGTTGTGCTCATTATAAAAGCTCAGTGCTCCACTCTGGCAAGCACTTCAGAATTTTTCTTTTTTTGCCAATATTATTGAACTTATGTATTATCTTGCTTGTTAGTTTATTTATGAAATATCACTGTTCTGCAATACTTTCCAGGACGTTCTCGGTCACGCTCAGTATCGCGTTCACGTTCCCCTCGCCATCCTCATGTTTCGAGAAGTCGATACCATTCAAGGTATTTGATAAACGCTAATAAAGGTTACAAACTTTTGTTTTCCCTGCTAATGGCTGCTGAGGTTGGTGAATACGTTGTTGTGTATTGATAATCTTGCCAGATCCTACTCTCCTGTCTCAAGACCACATGGAGATTACCCTGGTTCCCCACAAAGAAGGCATGTAGAACACCCAAGATCACCAAGAGGCCCTCCACAAGAACGAGGTGCTGATTATAGCCGTAGATCATATTCTCCTAGTTACGATGATGTTGCCGATCGTAACCTAAATGCCAATGGTTATGGCGAGTAAGTGAAAGTCTCTTAACTTGCTGATAGTTGATAATGGATATATAGTTAGGACTTTAGTTTGTTATACATCCATTGTCTGGTATGCACTTTGCAAGACATTCGGTTGATTAAATGTGATTACCCAAATTTGTTGTAGGAAATCTGCCTATATGGAGGACCCTCGGGCTCACTGGAGGTCGCCACCACCTGGTGGTGTGTCAAGGTCTCCATCGGGATCTAGATCTAGGTCTGTTGATCTGTCGCCTAGACGCAGCAGATAGGATCAGGCAAGAAGTTGAATGTGAAGGCTAGCATTTTGTTTTTAGGTTTGATATGTCAAGCATTTTCCAGGTTGTCAAGTGGTAGGTGGCATTGTGCCGTTGCCTCCTGCTGCTGCTGCTGCTTGTGATAATGTGGAAGAATTTGTAATTAATTGCGCACGTGAACCCCCTGAGTTGTCCGTTGTGGTGACATTGATTGCAGTGCAACTTTGTTAAAGAGATAACCTGGAGTTCGAAACTTCGTATTATGCTGTGCATCTTACAAGATAATTAAGTTTCCTAGGTTTTGTTTAATGAAAGTGGCCTTCTCAAACTCTATGCTCATTTGTCTCTCTTTTTTGGTTTATCATTTATATCATATGATAATCAATTTTTTTTTTTCACTTTTTGTGAACATCGTACTGAATGCCCGAACTTTGCACCAACTGGCCGGTAGAGTTTTCCTCCACCGGCTACTTACTAGGAAAGCCAGAAGGATGGCGATCCAATTCCGAGTGGCCTTATTGATCTCTCAATTCTTGGAAGGCCCCCGATCAAACCCAAAATATCTTTAATGTGAGCCGCAAAATAGCCTATTCAATGGTTTAAACCAGTCGCTGTGGTGACGCAAATGGCTTAAAGATTGATGTTATTGAAATTTAAGGTCGATTTTATTAAATTAGGAAAGGAAATTGATTCCGTTGAAAAAAATAGAATTATGGAAAGTATCACTTCATGGAAAAGCAGGTGAAAGAAACAAGTCTATTTGGTGTGGTGCTGAATCGTGAAGTATTCAACACGTTTACATACAACCTGCAAAGTCTGCGGTTGCGAGATCGGACGATACAATTTTCAAGAAAGGACAAACAATGTTGATACGATGATCAGAATCTTATATACATGCCAATCAATTAATAATACGATGATCAGAATATTATATACATGCCAATTGGGGCGGTTGGCACCTTACCTCCACATGGAATTGACGTGGCCCGGTCCTGATAGACAGAAGTCTTGTCGCTGTCATTCTTGAATTTTGACTGCCTCGTAATTTTATCAGCTGCCCCCCGCCCCCGGCGTTCGTCAGTCAATGTCTTTCTTCGATATAAACGATGTCAGAAGTCGTCAACCCAGGGACGCTTCAAAGTATTTTGTTTAGAAACCTCCAAAGCTTTAGCTGAGAAACGGAAGGAGATGGCTATTGGGTTGTTGGAGGTCCTGCTGGTGAATGCAAAGGGTCTTGCAAACACAGATTTCTTCGGTACAATCTCTTAATTTATTTGTACTTTGCTTGCAATTCAGATTGTTTCCTTTTTCATTTGCTTTTTTTTTTTTATTTTATTTATTCAAGTTCTTTTTCCATATCAAAATGATAATCTCAAATGGGTGCTTTCAATTTTCATTTTTCTTTAGCTTTTTCTGCGAAGGGAGAACTTTTCCAAGCTTGTTAATGAGAGTTTAGAGTTTTCTTCAAAATAATCATCTTACTCTCATTTTTCATACTTTCATAGCTTTTCTTTCACTGTATTGTTTGGTGAATTATGTATGAATTTCAGTTAAGATCCGAATCCTGTTGCATTATAAAATTCTGCTTCCAAGTAATGGAGTATAATATTTTCGGTGACTGGTACAGGAAATCAGATGTGAACTAAAGGATTTTTATTCTGGTGGTTGTGATATGCTGATGTAGGTAAAATTGATCCTTACGTCGTGCTACAATACAAGACCCAGGAGCGGACAAGCTCTGTGGCCCAAGGTTCGTTCAATTCACGGCAACAGTCTACTATTGAGTACCTTGTTTTCCATATCTGATACAAAGGCGGTGTCTGATGACGTTTTTTAGTTGTCAAAAGCACTTCTAGAGCCCAAATTTTCTTTTTCTTTTGGGTTTGTCAAATCCTTTGTAGTGTTCGGCTTAAAGCAAACAAAAGTGTTTTTTGGGCCTAAGAAGCGCTTAAATGCTTCTTGGTTTATGACATATGCCCCACTGCACCAAAAAACCCACTTGACGACCTTTTACCATGTATAAAATCCATGTCATTGTCACACATACAGTTTAATAAATGCAAATGGAAATGCTTGTAGAAGAAAGGAAGAGTTCAGGATTGCATTTGCAATTTGGCTTTGGTTTTAGCATGAACCTCATCTATAAGGCATTCTGATAAATAATGCAGATCAGGGCGGACGACCGACGTGGAATGAAAGATTTACATTCAGGGTGGAGTATCCAGGGTCTGGTGGCCAGTACCAGCTCATTCTCAAAATCATGGACAAGGATACCTTTACTAGAGATGACTTCCTTGGAGAAGCCACGTAAGAATATGTTCCTGTTAGCAGTCTTAAATTCACAATACTTGACCAAAATCTGAATAATTAAGTCACAAGTTTGAGCATTAGTATGTTGTTTTGTCCTAAATTGTATATCATTTCACTATCCAGAGAATCACTGTAATAACTCATTTGTTTTAAGTTAGTTGCCTGATTCACATCCCAAAATCCATAACATGGTAGCTTCCTATGATGATGATGACACCTGTTGTGAGCGTGCAGAAATTGCATCTCTCCCGGAAGGCCTTTAGGTTTGTGCATTAAATTCCATTTTTCATCGAATAAGTCTGCTAACTAATTCCACGGTAAAGGAAGAACCAGGTAATAAGCTAAGTAACTCTTTTAAGTATAGATAAAATAAAGGTAAATAGAAACCGAATTTGAAAGATTAGATAGATAATTAAGCTTCATGCCACTTGCAGTAAGCATAACTATTTTTAACTAAAGTATTAGAAAGTTTCATTTGACCTCACTAGTGGATCCTTGTCATTTTATTTGAAGTAAAGTTAAATTTGCTTGAAGCATTATAACAAAAGCTCAAATCTAATATAAACTAGCTAACTAAATAAAGCCATATAATTCAATGAAGACTGGATCACTATTTTATCTATGTGACACTTCGACGCAAAAAACAACCACTGTGCTTTAATTATGTTTGTGAGAATATATATATTGTGCCAAAACAAAAGTCCAAATTCTCTCTTGTGAGATTACTAAACAACAGTAAATTGGTTTTTTGTTGGTAGAATCTATGTGGAAGAATTTTTGGCAGAAGGAATGGAGAATGGAACTGCTGAACTACGTCCTCGCAAATATAGTGTAGTTCGAGCTGATGGAACTTATTGTGGAGAGATTCAAGTTGGTCTGACTGTGACCCGCAAGGTACTTTTAGCATTTTCATGATCTGTCTGTATCAATCTTCAAAGTGATTGGCTTGATCTGCATGATGCACCAACGTATATTTTGCCAAATTGTTTAGCTTTACTATCACCATAAAAGTATCGGATGCCTCTTTACACAACTTAAATGGAAGGCAATTCGACACAAGATCAAATAAGTAGTAGTCTCGAACCATAGTGAGGGGTGGTAATTCGGGGGCATATATATAGTAGATTGCTTTGAGTTTACCATCATTAAAACTTTTGTGTAACCAAATGTAAATGGTGACCCAAACTAGAACATGCTAAATTCATCCACGGATTTTTTATTAGATTGATTTTAAATTTGAGATGACTTACCTCTTAACAATTTATATTGGTTTTTGGTTGATTAAACTGGGAAATTTAAGTTGAGGTGTTTATTCTTTTTATCTTCCGCTGTTTTCTTTGGGTTGATAAGATTGTTGTTTCCTTCTCAGCCTGAGGTGGCAACTGAGGGAGACTTTGGAGGTTGGAAGGAAAGTGAATAATAGCTCTCTGGCAAGTTTTCTATTTGCAAGTTCTGATTGCATGGACAAGTTGTAATCTGTAGAATTTGCAAAAGCTGTATATGCAACTCTTCTGTTTTTAATTCCATCTAAGAATTTATGTAAGATTCCAGAATTTCTTATTTTTCATTATTAAAGAGAATTGGACAGCATTTGCTGACGTAATGTATGCTATCAATCCTTTTTGTTGTCGCATATGATTATGATATGATGACTCTTCGTCAAAATTCAATGACTATTACTTTGGAAAGTAATAGTTATTATGTTTGATGCTTTTATAAATATCGTAATACTGTGTATTTCACCTAAAGCTCTCTTAACAATTAATTGCATATTCGAAGTTATAGTAACAAAAAGAAAAGTTGTATGAAAAATATAGGAAATAGTATCCAACGTTTGGAAATGGTCCAAAATCACACCCCAAAATTCTCTATACGAATTAGAAAGAAAAGTTTCTGGATGTTTATTAAAAACTATTAAATTATTTGTAAATGCACTAATAATGTTTAGTTAACAGCCGTCTTAACTCAGCCGGTAGAGCCCGTGGTCATTAGTTCTGATTCGTTGACTTTCAAAAGGGTCAAAACTTTTTTTCTGATTATTTTTGATATTTTAATATTTTAATCCTTGTTTGGTCCACTTCAAAGATTCTTTAAAATGGCAAAGAAGACATATCATTATTACATTACATAACATTTGTTAAATCTTTTAATTCTTGGTCTCCTCTCTCTGTGCGTTCCAAAAAGGCTGGTAATTGTTTTTTAATTGTTCATGGGCTTCACGTCACCACCTCCAGTTTTGAAATTAAATGTTCCAAGTTCATGTGATGGCCATGCACTCCTCCAGTCCTCCACCACCGCCCCCATTCACACCTCTGAATTCTTCCACCGCAATTTTTCTCTTTCTCATGCATTTTTGTTTCTTCATATTTTTCTTTTTTCCATTTGCATCACTTCTTCTTTTCCTGTTAACAACCATCTTTAGTGGCACCCACGATCTCTCGTATATAAACATAATCTCCTACTCATGTAGTTGACTCTTGTCAAGGATTCTTGAATTTGGTTTTTCTTTTTCTTTTCTTTTTTTTTTTAACTTCTCTTTCTGTGAATGATGAAATTTGAAGAGTTTTTGACGGAAAAGAGTGATGAGGAGAAGCAGAAAAGGCTTGAACTTGAGGAGGAGGTGAGAATTAATGAAAATTACCAGTTGCCATTTGTCTATCTTTTGTTTTCAAGTTATGATTTATTCTTTCGAGGAACTTGGTAGACATTCAAATGGTTGCATTATTAATGCCATTCTGATTTATAGGTTGAGAAACTGCAAGCAGAATTAGATGGTGAAGTGACATTAAACAAAGTTTTGAAATCTGCACTTGAAGGGCCTGTGATATCACATCCATGTCTTTCCTCATTGCTTCCGCCCAAGGTAAGAATATTAATTTGGAAGTTGTAATGGTAATTCATTCATTGGAGATTATCTTACAAACAAAGACTTTGTAAGTGCGTGCAGGTTCATGCACTTCTTAAAGAACTGGCAATGGTGGAGGAAGAGATATTTTGCTAGAGAGAAAAGTTGAAGAGCTAAAAATGAGATTGTATCTTGAAAAGAAACATACCAATGGGTGGCAACAGAAGCAGCAGACAAGATTGCAGCGAGGGAATCACTTGCTATGTGGACCTGGAAGTCCTTCACGGCTCAATAAGGATCTCCAAGTTCGAACCAGATCGCAAAATTTTGAAGAACTCATAAAAGAAAGAATGAGAAGTTATAGAAGAGCTTCTGTGGGTTCTGCATCAGAACTCATTAGCCTGACTCCCACAGGATCGCCTGGTAAACTTCTTATTTACTCAAAATCAATTTTTAAGGTGCTTAGAAACATTAAATAATCCAGAACAAAATTAACATCATTTTGTTTTGTTTTCTGGCTTTTTATGTTTTGAATAGAAAAATTTTATGAAAAGCCAAGGAGGCATGCCAATAGGATTCCAAAGCATCATATTGACAGAGAAACTACCAATGAGAAACCAAATGTGCTCTCAGAAGAACTGATCATCAAATGCCTAATAGGAATCTTTTTAGACATAAACCAAGCATCTAAGGATAGAGGAGGATCAGCCGTTGCTCAAAAGCTTACTCTCTACTGCATGAACTCAAAAGGTTCCCAGGCGAAAACCTCATTCAACTGTAAAGCTCCCCCTTTTGCTTTCAACCAGAATGCATCAAATCTTGATCCTTATGGGATACTGCCAGATTTAGATGGAAGCATCAGAGACATAGGTCCGTACAAAGATCTCATTCAAATCACAAGAAGCTCACTGGACATCAATCATTTTACGGAATGTTTGCCAGCAGCCAGGAAATTGAGGTTGATTCCAGGTTCTTTGAGCAAATTATGATCATTTAAAACATCTATGATTCAAAGTTAATCATCTTCTGTTTTCTTTTATGTTTTTGCTTTGTGTTCCAGGGTTTTGATGGATAAATTATCAAATGTGGACTTGACATTCTTGACTTACAAGCAGAAACTAGCATTCTGGATCAATATCTACAATGCCTGCATAATGCATGTACTGTAAGACATCTTAAAGCTTCGTTAAGCAGAATCTGAAAAATCGCGAACAGCAACTTAATGGCTCTTTAATTTTATCAAATTTCAGGCATTTCTAGAACATGGGCTGCCTTCCACGCAGGAGAAACTGCTGGCGCTTATGAACAAGGTACTGCAATCAATGTGATCTTCATGACAGACAACAACTTCTCACATAATTCATTATAACTATCATTCATCAATCAATGAGATTTATTTGCAAATTACTGGCTGATCAACATGGCGTTATTTTCATCCAGGCTGCGTTGAATGTGGGTGGTATAGTACTGAATGCTCTGGCGATCGAGCATTTTATTCTCCGGCATCCAACTGATTCAACATCTGTAAGTTTGACATTACTTCTAATGTATGCAGTCATCCAGGTTAACAGATACCACATATGCAATGAAACTCTCAGCTTGAAAATATCATTGTTGCAAACTTTTGATTTCATCACGATGTCAACCACAGAAAAAACTGAGAGTCATTTTCAAAATACAAGCCATGTTGCAATGAGGTGCCTGTTAAATTTCTCGTACGTAGTCTTCTTCGAGTGGCTGATAAGTTTGGTTGTTGTTTCCAGGGCCCTACATACCAGAAGGAAATGCTCCTCCGGTATGCATACGGATTGGGATACCCAGAACCCAACGTCACATTTGCACTTTGCAGGGGCAGCTGGTCCTCCCCAGCTGTAAGTTTTGTTCCCATGTACCAACGTATTTAGGATGTATATGTTAGAAAGCATTTTCAAAAAAAAAAAAAAAAAAAAAAGTGTTCCTAAATAAGATGATCATCCGTAAAAGCGCTCAAATATAAATTCTGAAAAACTTTCAGACATATAATATAATGAGTGTATTTGATATGCAGTTAAGGGTATATACTTCAAAAGACGTAGTGAACGAATTGGAAAGAGCAAAAGTGGAATACTTGGAAGCTTCAGTGGGAGTTACAAGCAAGAGAAAGATATTGGTACCAAAGCTTCTACAGTGGCACATGAAAGACTTCGCAGACGACATGGGATCCCTACTGGAATGGATTTACAGTCAGTTGCCGCGTTCTGGGTCACTTAAAAGATTGATAATGGAGTGCCTAAATGGGGAAATGAAAACTCCAGTATCAAAAATGGTAGAAACTCAACCTTATGAATCTGAGTTCCGCTACCTGCTCCCCTTGTAAATCACAATAAAAGAAGACCGGAAATTATAGATTCAGTTTTGCCAATCGTCTCCGGTAACACAACATATTCAAGACATTAACTACATTAGAGATGCTTCGCAATGGCGTGCTCTTTTGTTACAAGAAAATCCTGTTGATCTTTATAAAGAAATTTATACTGTGTCTTTGTAAATTATAATTTTCACAACTTCGTAATTTGTATGCGTTTGATTTGGAACAGAACAAGAATATGTGTAATTGATCCAGTTGATATAAGAGCTTATAAAAATATTTCATTGGAATAAGAATTCTCTCGTGATTTGATTTTACACAAGCAATTTCTGTTAAATGTTGATCACGTGAGTAAAATTATACACTACGTTTTTTGGTTTAAAATCTAAAACATGATTAAAATATAAATTTAACTGAAATTTAAATATAAATGATATATTTATTTTTTATTTTAAAATATTTAAAAATAAATTTTAAATTATTTATTTTAATAAAATAAAAAATTTTAAAAATTAATATTTTAATATATATACTCTTTTAAAAATAATATTTATATTTAAATAATTTTAATTATATTAGTATAATAATAACAAAAAAATTAATAAATTATATTAACATGTATATTATTTATTTAATTGATATATATAATTTTTAATTAATAATATAAAGATCAATAAAAATTAAATAAAAATAATAAATTATATTATAATATAATTATGATTACATAAATATATAAATTTATTATAATAATTAAAATATAAAATAAATAGGATTGACAATAAAAAAGAAATAAATTAAAAATTATTAATAATATTAATAAATAATTTAATAAAATAAAAATATTTTTAAAAAATAAAAATATTAAATTATTTAAATATTTATTCTTTAAATTAAAATTGTTAATTTAATTATATTCAAATATTTTTATTAATTATTTAGAAATAAATTAAAAACAAATGATTTTAAATATTTAAATAATTATAATCAAATTTTAATTAAAAACATAAACAACTCCTAGTAGAGATATTTCAACAATCAAATAAACTCGAATCGGGAGAAGACACCGATTCCGAAGGAATATCACTATAACGGAAACAGAAAAACCATAAAAATTGAACAAACAAGAATATTCTTTATAAACATAAATTAAAGGAGTTGGAAATGGAAAACTTTCAATTATTTCCCGAAGGAAGATGTTATGCGCGGCCTAAGTTAACGCCAAGCGTTCATAATCTACAGGAAACAGCAACAGAAAATGACCCGACTACCAACACAAGTACTTGAAGGATTTCCATATAACAGCAAAATTATAGATATGATAATGCTCCTGTGCACTGTACAAGTAGTAAACTTCGCGGACATTCAGAACAAATGCCATAAATTAACAAATGCAATCAAGATTTTAGATCACAACAGCTGATTACCTCTTTCAAGTTCACACTCGTTTCCTCTTCAAATGAAAGCACAATTCCCTGTTTTCACTCTGATTACGAGTCATTAGCAGAGGAGTCGACTAAGAAATTCACAATTCTGTTTAACAGATTTAGGCCAAATACAGTTTCTTCACAGTTTACTTTAACTGAGACGTTCAATGGTTCAGAGACTTTTCCTTCAACAGTGATAGTAATCAAGCAAGGAATTGAGCTGCTCAAGATCTTGCTGCTGAACCGTAAGGACAAACCGGATGCATCATCAAGCTTGGCAGCAATAGGCATATCCACAGATACCAGTGAAACATTTGCATTGCTAAGCATCTTTAATACTAGGCTCTCGCATATTACAAGATACTTGTCTTTCACTAATAAACTGTCGCAGTGTCTTTGTTCATCTCCCCAATGTGGTCGGTGAAAGTGCAGCTGTTGTACAAATGCAAGAAATTTAATCAAGAACACTAAAACACAACAAAAATGCAAAGAAAAATATAGAAAAAATTCAAATGAGAAAACACAATCCAGAACCCATGAGCCCCTTCAATTGAAGAATAGTGCCAGGTGAAAAGGGAAAAAAATTGTGTCAATGTATACACTCGGATGATCAGGATCCCATAACTATCTGTAACTATAATAACATAACCTAACAAACAAGTAACGACAACTACCTCCTTGTGTACTCAAACATTCCTGGTAGATGAGATTCCTTATCTAAGAAGGCTTCTATGTCCATTGGAAGAGGTTTTATGAAATATCCAATGTCAGGCCGCAACTTAACAGGTAGCTTCTTGCCATTACAATGCAAGGCCAGCTTCAGAGGCAGTAGATGGTGGCGGAAGCGAACCTGGAGAATCCTCTTCATTGTTTGACCAGGTTCCAGACAAGTAATCTCCTCCATGGGCACCAATGTTGGCACATCAATATGAGATGTCAAGGAGCTGGAATATCAAGATAACAGGGAGAGACAAAAGTTAGTGTTCAAATAAGGGAAGAAGCAAATTAGTTGTAAAATCAATTACGATCACAGAAATACCAGAGTCATAGCATCCAAAAGGAAAAGTTGATGCAAAAATCTATGGATGGTGCACAGCAAAACAAGCAAACTTGATAACAGTACTATTGAAACATGCTCGTAATCTGAAAAATGCAAAATATTACACCAAATATACTTTAAAGATTGATAGAACAAATATTATGTCACCCAAAAACAATAAAAGTAACATACTAAAACCAGTGAACCTGAAAATCTACTTGGTGTCAGTTTAATTCGGTCATGTAGACCCACTCTTTTGAACATAGATCTAAAAATTACATCTGAACTCAAGGCTTCTAACATACCACAAGAAAGAATTTAAATTGACTAACTACAAGAGGACCTACATTAAGCCATGAACAAAGCAAGAAATCTTTCACTCATGTCCAACTACTGACGCACTTAACAATGTAAAGGACCATGCTCATCATGATTTCCATACATCTTTCAAGGATGGACTCTGAAAATCCACCCAAAAGATTAGAAAAGAATTTACTTGCATGTGACATATGAGACTGAAAAAGGCCATCAGATCTTAGATAATAAAGCTTGTCATAACAGAGCACCTCAACTATTGGCCCAATTACACACCAACTAATGAACTGTTTCATAGAAAAATATATAAAGATCACCTGTCTGTAGCCGATGCTGGGTCGACAGAATCTAAGGCTTTGGACAACTCCTCATCCACCAAAGTAACTTTCAACATGGGCTCTGAAGAACAGTTCTCAAAGAAAACTTCTAGACATACAAGTAGAGGGGATATGGTTGAAGTTTCAAATGAAAATGAATAATCCACCTTCAACCCATTTCCATTTGTAGGATCTAAAAGTGTATAGACTTTAGCCTTCACTCCGCACCCAATATTCCCAACAGAAATTCTTGCTGAAGATTGACGGACTTGACTTTGTTCAGATGTACTAGGATTTGATGAACCAGGTTGCTCATCCAACCATGATTCAAAAGCCCTCTTTGACATCAATTCATCCAGATCACCAAACCCAGACTGAGAGGTTCCATTCTGATTGCTACTAGCATTTCCAGCATCTGAAATCTGAATCAATGGATTAGAATCACCATCACTTGCAGAATCATCAGTGCCACCGTCATCCCTTGAGGCCGTAATAGATTGCTGAGAATCATAGTCCAAAGAACTTTCCTCATCCAAAGATCCAGATGTGTCAGGATCATCAGTCCCATTGGAATCATTATAAGTAGCTTCCTCCCCTAATGCAGTTGTTCCCTGAACTGAATTTGACAACTGACTGAGGTCATCACATAGCCAACTGCATGGTTTTGGAAGAGGTTCATATCCTGGAGCTGCATGAAGAACTATTTGTGAAAGAGATCCAGGAAGATAAAACCTATCATTAATAGGTTCAGAAGATGTTAGTGTTGCTTGTTTCCTAAAAATGGATTCCACAAGTACATGTGGCAGCTCCTTATTTTTGGGTAGAACATTTGTTTCCTCCACCAGCCCTTGGGAACCTAAATTGTGTGAGAAAAGTTTCTCAAAGAAACGGGCTCGGTCACGAACATCATAATTCAGATCACATTCAGCCAGCTCAAGCAGATAGCTGAAAAGTCTTTTAAATGTGCACAGATCTTCACCTTTTGCATGTAATAGGACCTGGTAGCAAATGCCAGTAAAAGAAAATTGTGATTTCTCTTCACCATCAAAAGGAAATAGTAAAAGATGCAATTTCAATGCCACATCACCAATTAACACTAATTTTATGAGATTCTAATCTCTAAAGTGGGTTGTACTTTTCTATTAACTAATTCATTCAAGCATTGAAACTTGACAACCAATCAAGAAACAGAATTTTAATCTGACTGCAAAAAATGTCTGGTTTAACTTCAGAAAACCAAATGGTTCCCTCATACCAGAAGCAATTTAGTACACAGAATCGAAACAAGCATAGACTGAAGGCAATGTCAGGAAGAAGAATGGTTAAAGTGAAAAGTACATACTTTAACCTTATCTTCCTTTTCCCTTTACATTCATCACAAGCACATCACCATTTTAATTTATAAACTTACAGCAACACTGGTAAAAGAATTGAACCTATTAATGTCTCTATACGGAACAATGGAGCCCAATTCATGAAGTCCAAAGCTCATCACAAAATCAATTGATTTTTCTGGTTTATATTTCATTGAGAAGCTTTGTTTTTTGAAAAGAACAAATTTGTATCCTAATGATTGAAAATGTCTCTAATACTTCAGGAACCAATCATGGACATGAGAGGAAGATGGAATAATGACAGCTAGAAAACTTTGACAAGTAATCAACTCACTGATTCTTCAAATACCTTAATGTTGGTATTCAGGGTCTGAAGCTTTGTGTTTCCACTGCTTCAGATGTAAAACAACAAGCAAGATAGTTGAGTACTGTGGTTAGCATCCTTGGAATGACGTCTCCTAAAGAACTGTATTCTCCCACCATCCAAATAATCATCACACGTGCTGCAGATACCTTGATTGAATCCAAACTACGAACCAACTGGATTATAACCTTTAAAAAAGAGAGTTCACTTATTCAATACACAGAGCATCAAACTACCACAAACAAGATTGCCAGTAGCAGTATGTCTAACTTATATGTCAACAAAGGGATCAAACCAAATGGAACATGGAAATCTCTCATTTTACAATAAAGGATATAATATGCCACATGATTTTCAATGAAGCACCTATACAGTAGTCCTGCTGAGGTGAATATGTATCATCTGTTTAAGGGAGAGGATTAACAGTGAGAGCCAGAGCCACAACCTCTCTATAAATATTGGTGATAACATAGGAGAAGAAAGCATTGACAAAAAAGAAGCTTCATTTTGATTCACATGCACATTTATAGTTCATCTATTTAATGGATAATTAAACAGATATAATTCGCTTATGTGATCAGGTATTCAGATAACTTCCTCAAAACGCTCATGAAGACTTCAGTTTTATCCATCCTTTTACTATTTTGATCTACAAAAAATGTATGTAATATCAGGAATAAAAAGAGTTAATAAATACCACAATCAGACAATGAATGGCACGAGGATTTCCAACTTCTATGTACATATACTGTTTTCTTAATACAAATTAATTAATTGGATCCTTTCAAAAGTTATGACTGAATTTTAGTCTTACCATGGGCACTGGCTTCCCAGTGGTAATCTTAATTTCAAATTTCAAATTTCAAATTTCAAACAAAAAAAAGAAATAAGAAGAAGATGAAATATAGAGCACATTCAAATAAACAATTAAAATAGATAATATGGTAGCCATGGAGCAGAAAATTGTCTCAAAAATGAAACACAATATATGTTACTTTTTCTCACACATTCCAATATATTTTCAGGATTCAGATATAAGTAAGCAGATGAAAAGCTGGAGATGCATGGCAGCAGCTGAACAGATAATAGTAAAAGAGAAATACCTTCTCATGACTGGATGGATCTTGCTTTATGATTGATTTAATAGACATTATTGCTTGAATCAAGACACCAGCTTCTCCATTCCCAGACCCAATATCACTAGTAAAAGATTCTGCAGTTTTGAGCTGATTTCAGAAACCTAGGAAGGAAACTTAAGGTAAAGATCAATACAGAAAAAGTTGCCTGAAACAGACCCTGTCTAGTCAAAGCTGCTTGAAACAGACCCTGTCTAGTCAAAGCTAATAGCCCTTCTATGCATGTGGCCGCCATTTTTGGAAGTTGTTGGGCACATAAACCTATGGCAGCAACAGTATCAGCAGCAAATCTCCTGTCTGGATCTCTAATATAATCCTAGCAACAAGCTAAAAGATAAGCATGAATCCAAGAACTTAAAATATGTAAATATACATGCATGTGTACGTGTGCATGCATTGGTTGCAAGCACATATATCATATACGTGCATAAAGATTAATCTAGGAATTGATCAACAAACTTCAAAATTAAAGCCAATGATTTAAATACTACGACAAGGCCTTAGTTTTTGGCGTCAGAATAGCATACTAGGATTAGTAAGCAGATGTGTCAGTTAAGATTCCCTCTAATTCCCTTGTGCCTTAGTTTACTGCTTTATTGAAATCACATACAATATTTAACATTGCACCATATCCTGTTCTATTTCTTATCGGTGCGATAACAATTACTATCATTGCATTTCACAAATAAATGAATTTGAAGTATTCTGTCAGCAAAGTTCCAAAGAAACATATTTACAGCATCATGACCTCATAAATTGAAAAATTGTCCTCCAATGACTACATAAGCTTATAGCTGTAGCAGCCGTTTCACTTCTTCGATAGTCTAAATTTTTCAGTAACTTATTTCTTTCCATTGATTTGCCTTTAAGCCTAACCAATTCCAAATAATAATATTATTGTTAATTAAAGACTAACCTGTTCTAGGCCTTAACCATGCAGCCCACACGCCAAATCATGTCCCACCTTTTTACCTATTTTTACATTTGGATCTAGAAAGGATGGTCTCACAAGTCTTCAAATTCTCTAAAACTAACAAATAACTTTCATTCTAACAAGTTGCCCCCCAGTCATCCCATCCCATAGAATATCCCACAAATATTTCTCACACCCTGGAACCCCCACCTCCCACCAGCCAAACTTTCTGTATTTCTCCCTGCTTGAAAAGCTGTCTTGAATAAACATTCCGTTAATGCAAATATAAAATAATGGGGTGATATCACGTGGTGTTCAGTCAAGTGAAACATCCTGAAAAATAAATAAAATAAAATAAACTTCATAGACCAATGAAAGGCCTTAAATATTATTTCTACCAAACCAATAAGTGCAGAGAAGCAATTTATTACGTAACATCCAGAGGTCACAATCACAAATTTAACAAAAACAAAGACGCAAAAATTTTCACATTGAAGAAATTCATACAGAAGGCAGACAACTATTGTAGATAATGGGAAACATACAACCATGAAAACAGAAAATACTACCTGAAACTCTTTAAAAACAGATGAAATGGATGACTCCGTAACAATAAAAGACAGTATCTCAAGCTTCAAAGCTTTGATTTGATATGACTCTGAAGAACATATGAAGAAGTCTTCATAATAGGGCACAAAGAGACGAGGCATTGCTTTGGCAAACACTTGAATGTTGCAAAGAACCTGCATAGATCAATTGCCATAACTGTCCTTATAATCTACCAAACATTTACTGAAAATATAACAAACACTAAGTAGATCAGCCAAAATCCAATATTTTGAGCGGGAAAATACAAGAACCATTTCAAAACACCATAGGCTGCAGTAAAGAGCTTTTTAGCATACATGGACATCAAAAGCATCTGTTTATTTAGTTTATTGGAGTATTATCTAGTTGTACTATGCACCATGCCGTACGGGTTTCTGCCTATTCTTCAACTGTATTAATCTGATACTTAAAATGACCATAATATCTAAAAGATTTCTAGTACTCTAGTGTTCAAGTCAAAAACTCATGTTTTCAAAATTTCTGCTTTGATTTACCAGAACTTTTTCTAATTTCCTTCCTGAAATTTAATTTAAATGATATGAGATCTTATTGCTTCTGGAAATGATAACAGTCTCAAAAACACGATAACTAAAGAGAGGAAAAGATAATACTTCCTAAAAAATTATAATAATAATAATAATAATTAATTGTTCGTTAAAATCGAACACTACAACATCTCCTCACCATGATTTATGCATATGAACATACCAAAGTCTATACCACAAAAAATAATTTAAATAATAGATATATCAAAAATATAAAATAAAGAAAATACCACATATTTTGAGGCATTAGATGATCTCAAGACAAACAAGAGTGGTTTAACAATTCTCTGGATATCTTCCTTTGGAGCCATAATCCAGTGTACACCAGCTGCTGCAAGTACTACTGCACTGTTGTGACTCCATAGTAATGGCGATGTGCATTGTAGTAGGATCTTAACATCTTCATTACTCTTGCCAGATGTAAATTGTACAGCATCCGAATTAGAAGAATCCTTGGCATAACTTGACCGTGTTAAGTATTCACCCAGCCCTTCAATATATGACCGTGCAACAGAATATGCTAATTCAGAGTAATATCCCTTCTTTGTGTCACCGGTGTCCTCTAATGCAAAGTTGAAATCTGAATCATCCTTTTCAAAAGGGGAACTCGCTGTACAATGCAAAGAAGACATAATTGATTCTTTTACAAGTCCATGACTTGCTATTACGTAACGCAGAAGGATCCCAATCAAGACTATCTGACCCCACTCTTCCACATCAGGAAGAACATGACACAAGTTTCTATAATTTCTTCCAATCAAAGAAAAATTATTTGGACAAATAGAAGCAAATGCAGCGGCAGCAGCTCCAACAACTCCAGGGGAATGGTCTTTTAACAAAATTCCAACTATCTGCATAGGATAATGCATTGTATATTTTTGTCAATGTAACCAATATTGGATGTAATAGAGTAAATTGAATTTCCTCTACCGGTTCCTATCAATGACATTTATGGTTTTGATATAGCTTAAAACATACGGTCTGGATTCAAGTTTCAAGAAATTCACAAAAACAATCTCCAGCATTAAACTTCTAAATTACTATAAATATTTCTAAAAACAAACACAAATTCAACATAGAACTTTCAACACCATGTGGGCACTCAAGACTTTAAATAAGCTCCCAAGACAATCCTTGCCGAAGAAAATTCCACAAAAAGAAATATAACTGCTTAAAAAACATGGCAAAAAAATGTCTAGTCCGGCTGCAGAGTGTTTGGTAGGAATGGGAAAAAAAAAATTATGAAAAGAAAACCCAAGAAAAACCACCCATTATAATTTATGTGTGAAATATGTTCATTTCCAAAAAGACAACAGAATTAAATAAAGATAAATCATCCAATGTTCCAAATTATAACCATCATGAAAAAAATCTAGGTTCAAACAATCAAAAATATTAGAAAATTTTTTATTATGGGCCAATATAAAATCAATTACACCTCTTCGATGGCAGAGGCATTTTCGTCCTGGCGCAAATCGTACAACTTGGGAAGAGCATTGGCCGCACATTTTCTAACATAAACAGACGGATCCCTAGCACACTTGTTCACAGCCACCAGAACAAGAGGTGAAATTACATGTAGACGGATACCCGCCATGGCACGAAGTGCCCATGCCCTCACCAATGGATTTGGATCCCCCAAGTCCTTCTGGAAACAATTGATTGATAACAGAGCTTCATTTGGACGCCTACATAATCGAAGAAAACAATAAGCAACCTAAAGAATTTACTTGGGAAAAATCAAACCGAGCTTCCTCAGACATGATAGAAAAGGAATATCTTCATAAATTAGTTGGTTCCCCCTGCTTGATAATTTTTTGGTTGAAACCTGAATTTATAATTGCTTATGTAGTACCATTTGATAATCCTATAAAAAATTCATTTATAAAAGAGTACAGCCCTGTAGAATTTGACAAGAATATATTTTGTCAGCTGATAAGATCTCTTAGAGTAGTACAACAGGTTAAAATTCCACTCACATTGAGGTTGAGGAGGGATTTGCTTTACATTCATATAACATGGAAAAGATTAAAAAGAAGGCATGAAGTTTATGCATACTTGTCAGTGTAGTTGGTTAAACTTTTAAACTGCCAGGAATGGCATGGCATCCACATGGATAATCCTTAAAGAAAGTATTCTCCACAAAAATGGAGCATCCAGCGGCCTTACCAGTATCCATTCTCAGTGGTACTCAACTTGATTATCACAAGTTAGCGTATACGTGACAGAGTACAAAGATCATTCTAAAAGGAACCGCTTCATTAAAAAAAATGCTATAGAATAGAACCATATCCAATACACCCCTCTTAACATCCTTATTAGGATGAAGACAGAGTAATGACTTGTTTTATAAAAATAAAAATCACTTTTACAGTAGATAATGAAAATAAAATTGGTTTTGTCACGTACTTTTCAGCATAATGCAAGAGGTACAAGTAAACCAGCTTCTTTACTTCCAATGATTGCGATGCCACATTTTTAACAACCTGTAATGCCATTAACCAAAAGTAAATAAATAAACAAATCCCAAGTAAGGGTAAGAAATTAACATTCAATCAATTCATAGTATGAGAAGGGGTTCATGGTAAGACCAGAATCATGACAAAATCAAACTGAAGCAAACTGAAACCCTTATATTCAGGCAGAATTAATAGAAGATTTCCACAATTCAGTATTCAAGCAAGGAAATTCGGACAACGAAATGGTGAATAATGCAAAAAGTAGAAAGCAAACAGAATTGAAGAAAAATTAGATAATCAACTGAATCAATCAAATTCAGTACATTAACCATTAGTTCCGGATTCAAATTCTTAATTTCATTCTTTTTCCATTAGTCTCTTCTAAACTTCGTCAACACCGTAATACATCACTAGCGTAAATCAACACAAATCAACGTGATGGTAACCGTAAGAACCTGAGGGAAGAAATTGGAGACATCGAAGCCCTGAGCAATGAGCGCCAAGAGTCGCTTCAGAGCCTCACACTTCTCGGAATCAAATTTGCTGTCAAGTAGTGGCGCGATGTTCACATCTTCCGGATCATCGTACAGGTGAGCGTCCGTACCGATCCGGAACACAATTGTCGACGCCTTGCTTAACGTCTCTGCTGTGGCGCCAAATTGCGGAAACATTTTTGGAATATATATTATAACATATTTTGCAAATGTAAGAAATTGAAAGAGAGAGAGGGTTTTAGTTTTTCTTGAAGATCAAGAGAGTTGTCAGCTGCGGAAAGTTTGCAGCACTGGCTAACTGGCGACTGGAGATGAGGTCTGTTTGGTTAGCTGGACAATCAGGCTCTGGTTGGGGAAGGAATGGAACTGTCTACGGGTTTGGGAAAATAATATGATGTCGGATTAGCAGTGATTTTAGAATGTGGTTATTTTTAAAGTTGGCCATTTTAATAGTCTTCATAATCGACATATATATTCATGGTTCACTTAGAAAACCCTCCAAACTTATACTAAATTTTCAGTAATATCTATTGTTTAAAATTTGTTATAAAAATAATTTATTTAAATTTTTTTAAATAAAAATATCTTTAATAAAAATAAATATTAATCATTTTTACAAACTTTTTTAAGATATTTTAGTTTAATCGAATTATTTTTTATACAAATTTTAAATAGTAATAATCATATCTTGAAATTTTGTAGCTTGGTGAAAAGTCAAACAAATTGGATTGAGAGAACAAAATACTGTTTATTTTTATAATTTGCTCGCTTTGAATCTGACTGGCATGGGCCAGTAACCCGCAATCGGATATTTATCACCTGGATATTTTTATAATTTGGTCATTTTTATTTTTTACTAAGTTTTGCCAAATTTTTCTTTTAATTATTGACATTCTATTAAATTAAAGAGTCTGTTTTTCTAATTATAGAGCTGCCACAGATTGAGTTCATGCCAAATCAATTATACTCTATTTTTATTTGAACGGGAGGAATTTATAACTTACAACACTCATAATTTGGTGGGAATTGGAACTTCTTTATTAAAGGAGACAGTTTGTGTTTTTCCTTTCCCATCAAATTAGATGTTTTTTTTAATAAATTTGGTCATGTTTTATTAGTTTGGATGTTTTTACCGATATGATTGTTTTATCATTATTGTCATTATCCTTTTTTTTCCATTAATTCGATTATTTTTAATTATTTCGCATTTGATAATTTGATGGTTATTTCATAAATCTATAATTTATTATTCTAACTCATAAGTGAGAAATCATTGACGATAATATAACACACTGTGTTAACTGGAAAGTATAATATTATTATTTTATTTTATGAAACTAATTAAGAAAAGTGTTATATTATACAAAATTGTATTTTCCAACAAGTAAAATTAATATTAATAATATTTTCGTCAAATATTTTGTTAAAAGAATGTCGTTGCAACGTGGTATAATTTTATCGATATTGATAATATTATGCTTATGAAATTAACATTACATGAATTCGTGAACATAAATGATATCAAGTAAACTGAGTAATTGTTCCAAATTACACGTACGTGTGAGATAATGATCAAATTTTTTTATTATTATTACGTGTATTTAGTACTGACCTACTAAGTACTAATAAATATTATGCCATGCCCAATTTTATAATATTGACATTAAATAATATAATAATATTACACCATTGCAATTAATACGGCAGTTTACGTATTATTTAGTAATATGCTATTATATTATAATTAATGCGGTACATCGTACATTTACTCGTGAATCGAAGTATTGGTCCATGGCCCGCTGAAAAGGCTAACCCATGTCAGTTGAACGAGGCAATTGCTTGTCGCTAGGCCTGGCCATAACCAGAGAGCCTGCGTTTACAACTTGGTCAAAAGTCAAGTACAAAGCAACCGTTGCAGAGGGCAGAGAGAGGAATGGCCCGCTTTGGAATCTGAATCATCCATTTAGTTGTGAAGCAGTGTAATTTCATTGGAGGGTGACGTTGGTATTATACGATCGGGTAACCAAATCACCAATGACCAAACTGATCAACTGCCAGTGTCCGGTTAAAACACGGCTCCTTTGGCGCGTGCATCTGCATTATATGTGAGAAAATATTAATAAGAGAAATAACTAAAAATGCTCTTATTTTATAACAAAAATTAAAAAATATCCTCCTTAAAAAAATTTATTTAAAAATATCATATTTTAAGTTTTTTAGATAAAAATATTCTTAATACCTAAAATTATCCAACTTAATTGGAGTTATTACAACAAATCAAAACTATCACCTTCAAATTAATTTAACAACTCGAAACTATCACTTTTAAGTATGCAATGCAAAAATAATACTTTTTGAATACTATAAAATACAAAAGTAATACTTTTGAATTATTGTAGTAAAATAAAAGTAACATTTTTCGAGTTATAGCAACTCGAAACTAGCACTTTTGAGTACATAACGAGGTTTTGTAGGAATGTAAAAGTAGTAATTTTTGACTTAATGTAATAATTTAAAAGTATTTTGTAAATTTTAGACATAATGGTTTTTAAGTCTAAATATGTATAAAAAAAACATTTTTGAATAAATTTTTTTAAGAAGAATATTTTTAAATTTTCGTTATAAAACAAAGATATTTTCGATTATTTCCCTATTAGTAAAGAAATTTTATAACAAACGAATATGGCACATTATTTATTTTATTGTATTATAGGTAAGGATGACAATGCATATTATTTTCACTAATATCTTTTCTATTCGAATACGATAATTATAAAAAAGAATGTGGACAGAATAGGGTAAAAGAATTTAACATTCATATAAGATATAAATGAATTCTAGATATTTTAAAATATTTTGCAAATATTTGCATAAAATATCTATTTTTTCGTTTTTCTTAAATTATATTATCAAAATTACGTCATTTTAATTGTCTAAAATAATATAATTTAGTTAGAGAGAAAAAAAAGTCAATTTCGTAAATTCTAAATCTTAATCTAATCTTTAATTTTTTTATTCTTTCACCGTCAACTCTACTACACACCACTGGTTATTTTGTTGTCATTTTATTTTTTATAAAATACTTATATATCCTGCAAATAACCGTTGTAAATATGGATAAAATACATATATCAAAATTTTTGTAGTATATATATATATATGTAAATATTAGGATATACATACCGCGTATCGTATCTGTTATTATTCCTAATTATGGAAGCCCTTGAACATAATTCATATCCATATTTCAAATTTTTAAAATAAATATCGAATATAACCTAAATCAAAAATATTTGTAAATAAAATTTTATCCCTTCCATTTTTATGCCTCCGTTAAGTACGAAAAGCATATAATTTTTTTATATAAAAATAAGTTTATTTTTTTAAGACATAAAAGATGCAATAACTATTATCATTAATACAAATAATAAAAACAAAACTAAAACTGTTAGTTAAAGTTTAATTTTAAAAAAATTGAAACCCTGAATGTAAAAACCAAACCCATCTTGACTTGCTCCCTAGTTTCTCCCACCTCACCACCAGCCTGACCCCCTCAAAGGCCTTTCTCACGGTCACTAAAATGCCAACGTCACTCGCCAGTCGTAGCCGTCGACACCAGCCTACAACGTCACTCGCCAAAATTGCTCCGGCCGCCACAAATCTACCCGCATCATTCACCAAGGCCTTATAATAAACTTAATAATAAAGTATGTCACGCTATTTATTTTATTTTTCAGGTATTTAATTTAAATTAGTAATTTATTAAAATATAATAACAATAAGAGAACAAATTTAATAGGCATTCCTAACATGATTTCATCTTCTCAATGCATCAACTCTTAATTATCAAAATATTTAACATTAAATTAGCATTAATACTACATATATAATTTTTATATATATTTATTTATATGAACTAGTACAGTAATATTATATTATTATTATATGTCTTATATTTTTATAAAATAAAAGAATATTTTATTTAAAAAATATAAAATTAACAAATTAAGTAACTTATATAAAATTCAAATATTGTTGAAGGAATTCTTGAACTTAGAGATTCGTTTAATTATTTAGCCAGTTATTAAAAAAATTTAAGGTCTACGAATGTCTTATAAAATCGAGTAATGAATGAAATTAACATAAATCTTAGAATTGGAAAATATATAAAAAAATTAAAGAAAATTTTCAACAGCGTCTGAAATTTAGCTCTCAGAGTGAAAGGTACACCACGCGCCTTCAACGGCCGTCTCAACGTCAAGTCACAAAAACCCAACATACTGAAATCCGCAAACGTCGAAGTGATTTTCACTGTTCCCGCAACTCACAGTATCAAACCCTAGTCATCAGCGCCATTTTTCACCTCTACCAAACCAAACATTTCCAACAAGCACACCAATTTCCCATAAATTATAGCTCAAAATTGCGTAATCTCTTGCGATTCCGAGTCAGATACCTCGAATTTTGTGCAGGTCATCTTATGCTTTGCTCGCATTTCGGGCGGGTTTAGTGTCATTTTGTTTTCAATTCATGCATGCTTCGGTTTCGATCGTTCTTATTTGTTCATAATTTGTGAAGGTGTCTTCTCTCTGACAGCATTTCAGCTAATTGCGGTAAATATATATAAATATGTATATAAAATTTATGCTTGCTTCTGTTTATGATCATTTATTCGTAATGCACCGGCTTTGAGATTTTTCTTTTATAGTCGTTTGATAGTGTTCAGCTAATTTGAGTATTCTTTACCTTTTTTTTTTTTTTTTTAATAAACAAAAAGAAGCATGCCAGCTTCTGTCTTGAATTTTTATTTACTAGATTATAATGTAGCTCGTTTGGAGATTAGTTAATTTTTTTTTTTTTGCTGTTAATTATTTTCAGTGGTTAGTTTATTGCTTTCGCTCTAAACGCAGATGATAGTTAAATGGGTCTTAAAAGAGAGATTTTAGTCACTATATATACGTGTATTGTTTTCTTTTGCAATTTATTTCAGTGTTTTAGAGTATATGATTCAGAAAGAGAGTTTGGTTCTTTGAATGAAATAAAACAATCATTTTATACATGTGATTTACTGGAGTTACTCCTGTGATGCTATAATTCATATGCGCTAATTTTTATCTTTTGTGAATTTTATTATTTTTATTTACTTATTATTGTTATTATTATTATAATAATTTTATTATTTTTTGCTGGGTCACGAGAACAGTGAATGATCGTCCTACATTTTGTTGTTATTGGGAATTTTTCTTCCATGCTTTTAGAAATGGGCTTTGTGTTCTTTGCCTTATGATTATCCTCTCGACTAAGTTTTTGTTTGCTTTATATGACTGTCTTCTCAAGTGCAGAAAGTTCTTTTGTGGATTACTCATATGGTTGTTTCATTGGTATTTCCTGTATGTTGTGAAGATCTCTATGCTAAGTTTTACTTTGATCTCTCTCTTTGGTGAATGACTTGATTGATTGTTTTATTAAATTCTTTTTGGAGCTCATAATTATATTTTTATGGAATTTACTTAAAAATCTAAAATATTCCACTGCCTGGACTAATTGATTTGTTTTGTTTCTTCACCTGAAACCACAGTTACTGTGTTCCTTCAGGATCTGTAACTGTATTCTAATTCAGATACCAGTTGAGATTCAATGGTAAGTTCAATGGATCACAGCTCAGAAGAAGACTCAGATATAAGTGAATCTGAAATGACTGAGTATGGAGAGAAATCTTATGAAAAACTAAAGAGTGGAAACCACAATGTGAAAATCTCAGATGAAGCTTTTACTTGCCCTTACTGCCCCAAGAAAAGAAAGCAAGATTACCTTTACAAGGATATCCTTCAACATGCTTCTGGGGTGGGCAATAGCACTTCAAACAAAAGAAGTGCAAAAGAAAAGGCAAATCATCTAGCTCTGGCGAAATACTTGGAGGAAGATCTAGGAGATGGAGGCAGTCCATCAAAAACTGTGAATGGAGGTGATCCTATGATTGGTTGTAGCCATGATGAGAAGTTTGTGTGGCCTTGGACAGGTATTGTCGTTAATATTCCTACTAGAAGGGCAGAAGATGGGCGGTCTGTGGGAGAAAGTGGATCCAAGCTGAGGGATGAATTGATAAGAAGAGGGTTCAATCCCATGAGAGTTCATCCACTGTGGAATTTTCGGGGCCATTCAGGTTACGCCCTTGTAGAGTTCCACAAAGATTGGCCTGGTCTACATAATGCCATGTCCTTTGAGAAAGCTTATGAAGCAGATCATCATGGGAAAAAAGATTGGTATGCTGGTAATAAAGAAAAAACTGGTCTTTATGCATGGGTTGCCCGTTCTGATGACTACAATTTAAACAATATCATTGGAGAACACCTACGCAAGATTGGAGACCTCAAAACCATTTCTGACATGATGGAAGAAGAAGCTCGGAAGCAGGATTTGCTTGTATCTAATCTGACAAACGTGATTGAGGTCAAAAACAAGCATTTGGAAGAAATGAAGAAAAGATGCACTGAAACTTCAAACTCTGTTGAGAAGTTAATTGAAGAGAAAGATAGGCTTCTTCAGGCGTATAATGAAGGTGGGTTTTCTCTTACATTAATAATTATGAAGAACTGGATTGTGAGAATCCCATGATATTTGAATAAATTATTCTTTTTGCTGCTCTATTTGAATAGCTATCAATTCTTTGATTTCTTGGGAAGAAAATTCGAGATTGCCTTCTTCTGAATCTGTTACATATCACTGTTATTTTATGATATCATGGTGCTTGTGGTATCATTCACTTATGCCATATCTTTTTTTTTTTTTAACAATCAAGAGATAAAGAAAATACAACTCAGTGCTCGAGACCACTTTCAGAGGATTTTTGGTGACCATGAAAAACTTAAGCAGCAACTGGAGTCTCAAAAAAAAGAGCTTGAATTACGTGGGGTAGAATTGGAAAAGCGAGAAGCACAGAATGAAAATGATAGAAAAACTCTTGCTGAGGAGATTGAAAAGGTACTATTCTTTGTACTTGAATGTTTCACTTTTTGTCATATATTTCATGTGGTCAATGCTAGAAGTTGCTGTTGCGACATGAATTTTATTTCTCTTTTAGAATGTGTCAAGAAATAGTTCACTTCAATTGGCTGCAATGGAGCAACAGAAAGCTGATGAGAATGTTAGGAAACTTGCTGAAGATCAGAAGGTTTGTCTTCCTAAGTTGCTCTGGTTATGATTACAATGCATTCATGTCAATTTTCAGAAATCAGACAAAATATGACAATCTTTGCAACTATTATTCTCATATAGAAGCAGAAGGAGGACCTTCATAACAGAATAATTCAATTGGAAAAACAACTGGATGCAAAACAAGCCCTGGAACTGGAAATTGAGCGACTGAGAGGAACATTAAATGTGATGAAGCACATGGGAGATGATGATGATATAGAAGTTCTGCAAAAGATGGACACAGTGATTAAAGATTTGAGAGAAAAGGAAGGAGAACTCGACGATCTAGAATCATTGAACCAGACTCTAATCATAAGGGAACGAAAAAGCAATGATGAGCTACAAGATGCTCGCAAAGAATTGATTAATGTGAGTATTTCTTCTCCACTAGTCTAAAGCACCTGCACTAGCAATTAACGTGATAATATTGATTTAGGTGGTTTTACAAGATCTTGGAACATACAGATCGTGAGAATTTATAATTTAGTCCTCTCTTGTTTATTGTATTGCTGGATTTATTTTGCTGGCCAGAACTGAGGTTTAGAAGTATTGCAGATGAGATATGAATGGAGGAAATGAATTTGAATAGATAGGGGCATGAAGTATTTGACTTCTTTTGCTGCAGGATAATTATTTATAACCAATGGTGGAAGTCAGTGAGTTGACTCAGCAACTAATGAGTGAATGTGAAAATTGGAAAACTCTACATTTGAAGTTGTGATTATGTGAAAAATGTGCTCTATTGGATCTTATTTAATTGTTTTCTATAGAGAATGATGAGGTCTGTTGGACATGATTTTCTATATGATTTGTGAACTCTGGTTAAGGGCTTAACAATTGCTTCCTTTAGTTCTGCTTGAAGCTTTCTTGCTGTTACTACAGATTTCTCTAGCTTCAGAGGAATTACTGATCCACTCTTGTCATAGGCCATAAAAGAACTATCAACTCGTGGTCATATTGGTGTTAAGAGAATGGGGGAACTCGATAGTGAACCATTCCTTGCAGCAATGAAAAGAAAGTATAATGAGGAAGAAGCAGAAGAGAGAGCTTCGGAACTGTGCTCATTGTGGGAGGAGTATCTTAAGGATCCAGACTGGCATCCATTCAAAGTTGTTAAGGCTGAAGGGAAACATAAGGTCTGCACTTCATTAACCTCCTAAATTTGGCCCTGTTGACAACATTTTTATTTTGATTAGTCCCTGTTCTGCCGTAAATGATTTTGTGCATTTTCTTATATAGTTGGCAACTATGTCTTGAGAATGCTAGAATTGATATCACAAGCATTCTAGGGAAGTTTTTATTGATCTGCAATTAGCTTGTACATTTCTTTACATGAATTTGAAAAAAAATGCGACTGTAAGAGTACTTGCATCATACTTCTAAAGTTTTAGTAATCTCTCTCTCTCTCTCTCTGTCCATGTGTTGCAAAAAAAAAATGCACAAAAGCTTTTGCACTGCTCCTTCTCTATATATTCTTTAAATGAAGATTGTTAATTTGTCACTTGTTTGAAAAAATTTAGCAGTCAGGACATTTTTGCAACTGAGCATTTCATCTATGCTGATTCATGACATACTCTGTCTGCTTAAACTTGTTTATTTATGCGTGTCCACGTGTTAGATGGCTATACGTGCTCAGAATGAAGTGTGAAAGAACTGTTTCAGAGTGTCCTGCTAATTTAACTTGTGAAACATTTAATTGGTCCAAAGTTTAAATATATTTTAATTTCTCTATTTAAATTCTCTACATTCTCTCTTGTTAAATGCTCATGAGCTCCTTGTTATCTTGCTTCCCTTAAAATATGAAATAGTTGATATAATGTTTGTTTCTCATTCAGGAAGTTATAAATGAAGATGACGAAAAACTGAAAGGTATGAAGAGAGAATTGGGTGAAGAAGTGTGCAAGGCAGTGACTACCTCTTTAGTGGAGATCAATGAATACAACCCAAGTGGGAGGTATATAATCTCTGAGTTGTGGAATTATAAAGAAGGAAGAAAGGCTTCACTACAACAGGGAGTTGCATTTTTACTAAGACAATGGCAATTATTAATTCAACGCAGGGGACCAATTGCATGAAGGTTAGCGTGCTTCATTTTAAGTATTATACTATGATTCATGTTACAATTCTCTTATTTTGTAACATACCAATTTTCACATCCCTGTAATTTTGGTATTTTTTGGAAGAAAAAATGCTTGCTCATTCTGTTGTCATTCTGGTTTTGGTTACAGGAAATGATGTATTCAGAAACTGATAGGCATGGCACTTGGGAACTGAATGGGCTGCCTTGTCATTTGTTGACCGTCAATGTTTTTAAAACGTTGATTCTCTGTAAATTATTATATTTCTGTATTGAGATCTCTGGAAATAAACTGCATTCATGGTAGCTTGTAGCTCTGAAACTGTTTGGCTTTGACAGTGTTAGGAGACGCTGGATGAATAACTGTCTTGTGTAACTCTAACAGGGGAACTGAACTATTATTTCTCCTTCTTTCTGATTATTAATTTAACCAAACAAAAAATTGTTTTGAATTTTTATTTTTAACTAAGATCTTGTACGAAGGGTTCTAGTGAGAGATTATTACTTAACAATAAGAATTAATGGTAATTAATTTTTCTTTTCTTTTTTCTTTTTTGTATGAGATTGATGTAATTTGTGCAAACCAATTTTTTTTTTTAAGCCAGAAAATCGGAGAAATTGAAGAGAAAGAAAGAAAAATTCTCCTGCAGTTAAGCGTGAATGTTTCTATTCAGACGCCCGCATCCACGTGTATATATGCATGAATTTCTTTTCTCGAATCACATTCTGCCACTTGGCACTCAGTACTGTCAAACCTTTTGCGCTGCTTTCCGTCACATATTGCATTTCACTTGGTGTATTTTCTGCATTTTAGGTTCTGCAAAAATTTCAAGCTTTCAATCTCCACGAAGTTCTACTTTTTCCTAGTAAATCCCGCTCCCATCTTTTCAATATTGTGTTTTATTTGGATTTTTTCACGCATTTTGGGATATGGACATCGTGCAATATATGTTGAGTTTGATGTCATGAATTCATGGGTTTTCCAATTTCGTTGCTTGAATTCTCTCCTTAAAGTTGCATGTTTCATGATCTGGCTTTATTTCTGACTAGGTTTCATGTTCGGAAATATATGCTTTGTCGATTTTGGACGGATCAAGTTTTCTTCTGTGTATATCAGTATATGGCATGCATGTATGCGTTTTGGTGTGTAGCATACAATGTACATTATGTCAATGTGCTTTTAGTGCTGCTAAATGTGCTTTCTTTGCAAGCATTTTCATGTCTAATTTCAAGTGTTAGGTTGAATTGAAGTAGATAAAAAGTAATTTTTGGGAAAGAAAAGCCCTTGACAATTATCTGGATAGAACTTATAGAATGATGGAGAGTACTTTTTGGGCTATTAAAAGTGCTTTCAATTCTTAAAAATAATTTTGTGTTGATTTGATAGTTAGCTTAAATAGACGAACGAGCATTTCGTGATTGTCAGAAAAAAAATATGTTAGTAGTGTGATTTTCAGAGAAGCATCAAGCTGCTATAATGCTAAACCGAAAAAAGATTTAAGCTTACATTTGCTTGCTTATGTATCAAAGATAATATGGACTATCACAATTATGATGAGGAGCTGAACAAAGACAGCCAGCTTGAGAGCCTCCAACAGGAGATTGATTTGAGAAATCAGCAGTTGTCTGTGATTGAACGTAAGTTGAATGACACATGTGCAGCATCTCGCAAGCTTGTTATGGGCCTAACAGAGAAGGTTATGAAAACTGAGAGAAAATTGTTGGAGTTTGAGCATATGTACCATGAATTGGAGAGAATGTACTATGAGAGATCTACAACAGTGGAACAGTTGATGAATGAGAAAAGGAAACTTTATGAAGAATATATTCAAGGTAAATTATGCAAGTAATAGTTGAATTCAATGTTGATTGCTTTCATTTGGTAGGAAAATGTAAGTTTGTAACCTGAGGCTTCTAAACCTGCATAAATAACCTTTTTATGTGGAGTTACTTTTCCCTTCTTAGTTTATGATGAGGCATATGAAATCATTGCCTTTAATCATGTCTAAGACCAATCACATTGCATAAACAGAGATTACTTGGCCTTTCCGAGAGATTCTGGCTTTTTGTTACCTATGCTGACCGCACAATCAATAGTGAATGTTAGGCTTTGACCTTTGAGCATGCTAAAGTTATTGTTCTCAAACTTCCTATGATGCCTCTTGAAACAACAGCTTGCTTCACTTTTTGGGATTGCATAGAACTTAGAACCTGAATTCATAAGTATGCAAATTATTCATGTTGCCGCATTTCTGTTTTGCATCTTGCAAAAATATAAATACTTCATCCCTGTGAATGCATAAAAGGTACACCATGTATGGTATTTATTAATCACATTGCGTTGTGAAGCTGCAATCTTATAGTTCTTATTTTAAACAATTCAAAGGTAACCTGTGTTGTGGTAGGTAGAAATTTTGATCTATAAAGAGCTCTTTATCGTCATAGCTATTCTAGAATCATACTGAACAAAGGCAGCCTTATGGATGTACATGCTCCCTATTGAAACTGTCCAGCATTTAGATTGATTTTACAACTTGAGTTTTGACAGTGTTTTCCTGACTAGTCAAAATGTTTCTTCACAAAATGTCATCTTAATTAGAAATCAGAAAGGAGAAATCCATCAATATGAAGCTGAAACAGGATATGATGTGTCAGAAAAAAGAACTTGAGCAGCAAACCCAAGAATTGGAGGAATGTAAGGCCCAGAATGATTTGGAGAGGAGAAGTTTAACTGATCAGATAGAAAAGGTTAGCATTAATTTTCTATAGTGTGCCTGATACATCCTCAGAATTTTTTGAACATTTCTCTGTAGAAAAACCTCCACTAGCTTTGGGCTGATTATGCATTTACGTGCACATGATATTGATGCTCATAAAGCATATGAAGTGATTATGGAATGTTATAACGAGCCTTCAGCACATGTTTGGTCTATCAGCCTTGTGCTGTTTAACAGGCATGATTTAATTGACATAGTTACTAACAGTATGACACTAATTTATTCAGTAGTACTTTTGTTTTCCTCATCTAAATATATTTAATAATATCTTGAGGATTGTTTTACGTAGATTACTTGGAAATGGTTGTTCTAGAAATTTGCAAGGGTCACAAGCACAAATAAACTGTAAGAATTCACTTGCATTATTATCACTTTTGGTAGTACTAGTGAACTGGAGCTTGGTTCTATATGTTATAGAAGATTAGTCAGATAATTAACCTAAAGGCTAAAACTGTGAGTTTTCCCAGAGTATTATAGCTTTGACCTGTGATGAAGTTGCACAATTTAGCAAGGAGCTGATATTGAGACACATGACCAAGGCCTTGTTTTGATTCCCTGTGGAATAATCGGGGTTAACTATTTGATCTGCAAAGAGGAAAGATCTACATAGACACATCTTGTCAAATTCTTGAATTAACAAGATCTCACTATCCCTTTACTATCCCTAATTATATACATGTGCAAGAACCTTATACCTGATTTAAACTACATAAGAAGCTTAAAGATAACAAAAAAAATTCTACCAAAAAGGATAGTTCAGTTTATAAGTGGGTTAAATTTTATCTTATATCATTTAGAACAACTTTTGCTAAAATGGATCACTAACAGAAATGGCTTAGCCATTCTGTACTCTATAAAAACCAATAACAATTTATGCACTTCTCCAGACCTGCAGCAACCCCTGGATATGGCCTTTTATCCTAAGGCAATTGACAAGTCAGTGATATCCAATCTCCTCAAATTGCAGAAAATATTACCTTTTGTAAAGTTTTTGTGGCATATGCTTTGTGATTTTTTTCTTTTAAAATCCTTTTTTTGGCAAGATACGGACAGTAATAGGTTGAAAAATGCACAAGTTCTTGTCCATCTGATTCACTGCAAGCTGTTTACATTTTATAAGTGCTGCAATTACTGGACTGCTTTTTAGTTCTACAATACAATGTCAAAATTTTGGCCTGTTCACTTTTCAAAATTGTTGGGGGCAGCAATCATGAATCATGCTTGCAACTTACTTTCAGTAACCTGTACTTTGACTTTCTAGTGTTACTTATCTATAACTCATATTTTACTTCACTGTTTCCTCTTATTACATCTTAATGCCTTATTTTCTGTGAGAATATGCTGTAACTTGAAAGATTTCCAAAACTAGAGGAAAAAAATTCCTTGAAGTGACTTCACTATTTGGATTATAGCTGATGCAGCTGAAAGGGAAGTTGCGAAATCCTCATCCCACAGAAAGTGATAGTAATTTAAAGGCTCAGATCATAGCACTGAGTGATCAATTAAAGGAAAAAACAGAAGAATTGCAGGATTGCGAAAGCCTTAATCGTGTACTTATAGTGAAAGAGATGAGCTTTAGGCAAGAACTGCAGGATGCTCGCAAAGAATTGATAAGTGTATATTACCTAATTTTCGCCTTAGCGCATTAAAAATTGAAATTGTTTTATCGTTAGTTGCATATCAACCTTTTGCTTCGCTATATTTTTGTCTTTGAATCAAGCAGTAAATACAAGATGCTCAATGGAATGGTTTCCTAATTTTTGCCTTGCAGGGTTTGCAAGGTATGTTGCAAGGTCGCTCAAAACTTGTAATTAGACGAATGGGGGAGATTGATCAGAAGGCTTTTGATCATATGTGTTCAGAAAAGTTTTCTAATGAAGACTGGCAGGGGATGTCTGCTCAGCTATGTTCGTTATGGCAAGAACATCTGCGGGACCCTAACTGGCATCCTTTTAAGAATATTGAAGATGGAGGCAACCAGCGAGTATGTACATAAACCTAAGTATCTATTTTGTTCTAAAATTTTAATGTGGCGAGATAATGAAAACAAGTAGGTGATCAGTAGAAGGATTTTAATTATATAAGTAAAATAAGCTCATATGGATGAATGTCTGATTGAAATCACTGTTATACCTGCAAGGTAGATGAGTAATTTCAATCAGAAAATGTCCAAATGTAGGCGGCCACTAGCTGGATTTGTATTGGAAAATATATGACAAAGTAGATGGATATTGGATGAAAGCATGGTTGCATCAAAATAACCTTATTTCTTAAATATATGTGACAAGAAATACAGTAAAACTGGAAGTCTTTTATCAACTTTTTGCAAATTCCTGAGAATTGCAGGCAATAATAGATGATGATGATGAAAAATTGAAAGAATTGAGAAATGTGCATGGTGAGGTTGTATATAAGGCTGTAACCAATGCATTGCTGGAATTGAATGAATACAATCCAAGTGGGCGGTATACTGTCCCTGAGATTTGGAAGGTGAAGGAGGGGAGGAGGGCCACCTTGCAAGAAATTGTTCAATACATAATCAAGCAATTAAAGACTCATAAGCGCAAAAGAAGTTAACATAATGCAGACACCAATAATTGCATTGTAAGTATATGTACTTGATGTTCATCATGTGTGTTGTTGGACTTGCATTTTTACCAACAGTTTAAGTATTATATTGTTTTGTTCAGATTTACAGTGTTGAAGTATCCTTAAAAGTTACATTCTAATTTTATCATATTATTTTGGATTACAGATACAAAAAAGAAAATGTGATGGTGGACATTGTATTGTCATTTAGTTTACAAAGCTGCAGTTAGATCAACACTTGGAAAAATCAGTTTGATGGTCTGATACATGAAATTTTTGGTGCAGATGATTGCAAAATTGTATTACTACTTTCTTCGATACATCTCTTATTAATTTCCTACTAACCTGTCATAGTTATGCAGGTAGGTTAACAGAAGTTTATATACACGAGTTCAAACAGCTGTGTCTGTGGCCAGTATTCAAATGGGTACAGTAGAGTTATACTCTTATCGATAGGAAGCCTAAGTTTGACTGGGAGAACAAGACTTTTGTGAAATAGGAAGATATATAGCCCTTTCACTAAAGATACTGTCGGTTAAAAATGTCAAGTAGAATGTGTAGAGTTTAGTCAAACTGTTGAGCAGTTTTCAATGCTATTATTCCTCGTTATCTTGTTTCATTTGTGCCTGGATTTGCTCCAGACAGTAGCTTTCCATAGGACTATTCGAACTTGACCATTCAGTCTTAACTGTTCAATTGACTCAAGAAGATGATCGTAGTCCGTAAGTCTTGTTTGGCTTATTCGTATATATTTCTATGACAAAATATTGCCTGCTATTTGCTTTGATACTGATAATGCTTGGAATTTTCCCGGATTCCCTCAGTTACTTTTTGATAATTTTGATGATTCGGAGCCATGCATTGGTTGCAGACTTCAGGATATAATAACAACAAAAGTGTTCAAATACGGATACTAATAGCACTGGTAGAGTGACTGGTGGTCTAGTACTAGTAGTAGGGACGAATTTAAAACAAATAATACATTTGTAGACTTATTTGTTGCTCTTACAAGTAACAGGGATCTATTTGATAATTCCGCCCAATCATATGTTTTAATACAATGGGCTCATATGAGTAGCGAGCTTGTAAAACAAAAACCCTAGCCCACTACTCAATACACGTAGCCTCCTCCAACTCTCCATCTTTTATATAATGCCTCCTCTGCTGACTCTGGAAACCCTAGCCAAAATCTCTCTCGCGCGTCTAGAACTCACTAACGCAGATAACGCAAATTAAAAGACTCTCTTCTGTGATTTATGAAATGTTTTCGATGTTTTTACATTTTTAGTAATAGAAGGGTTATGGGCAATGATTACAAAGAGAGAGGGCTCGAGTGGGTTCAAGATTTTACGGAAACGAAAAACCCAGTTGTATTTTGCTGGAGAAAAAGAAATATTGTTTCTTTCTTTCCCTCAATCGATTTGGGTTTTCCCACAATGAAGGGTTTTGTAAATTCGTTTACACTTGATATGAGCCCTTTGTTTTTGTTTCTGGTATTATGGGTTTTACATTATATTTGGCATTTGTTGTGTTTGTTGTGAGAAATAGTTTTGTACTTTGATTTCTCGCTTGAACAACAGTGCGACAGAGAAAGTCTGATCACTACTTGTTTCCAAGAAACAGTTTTTCTGTTTTCTGGAAATAAGTTTGTGATTAGGCAGCGGCCAGACAACCGTAGGGATGGTATCCACAGATGACGGGTTAATTTGATCCCGATTTTGTCTACTGATTCCATCTCATATTTTCTTACGTACTTTTTTTGTGTTGTGGAATATCGATTGAAATTAGTAATTTGGAATAAAAAGAATATGGAAATCAAACTTAAACACGTCATTTTCTCTTAATTCCTCTCGCAACTATGACCTCCTGTGCGTTACTAGATACAATAAGTTTGAGGGTACGGATAAAAACAAGCTGCTGACATCTTAGATTATCCAAGCGATATCCCGATCCGGAATTGCATGAATAAGCTTTAGTGTAGCTAAGCGTTGGCCCGGATTGAAAGCCCTTGTTTTGCTGAACTTTTAGATGCGAGTCTCAAGTTTTGGACGGACGATTTTGCACGATTTGCCAAGAAGACCTGGCGCATGAGCCATTGCCGGCCCATATGTAGAAAGGAAAAACAGATCTCATGGGTTGCAAGAAAACAAAAACAAACATCACTCGTGGGTTGCGGCAAAACTTTTCGGAGGATTTGATTTCCGCCTCATATCTCGTATTCTCATCTGTAACTCTTAATAAGGCATGTGTTTTTTTTTCCCATTTTAGCCCTCACAAACTAAATAATTGTCAGCAATTTTGGTTGAACAAAAAAACATATTTCATGGCGTTGTTTATGATATTTTTGCTGTCATTTATCAAATTTTAACAGCGGCAAATAACTAATTACGTTTTGCATTCATATGGCCTTTGTCATGTAAGAATAAAGAAATTACTACCTTCATTGTATCAGTCTTTTGTAGTCTAGGAATAAACAATAAAAAGTAAAAATGTTAATTTTCACTCGCATAAAGGAACAAAGAAAAAAAAAATAAAATTAAAACCATGCCACCACCGTCTGTCTGCGTCGTTGATCAACAATGCCAGCTGACTCGGACTTACAACCGATCTGTTTTCCAGTAATTATCGGCAAAACAGAATGCTTTGTATATACTTGATTGTGATGATGACTGATGATGATGAATGGTCAGAAAGCTCAGAAGTGGCTGACTGGAAATGCCCAAGAGGGGAGGCACCCCATGTCCGAGTTATCAACTGAAAAAAATGAGGTGATCTTAAGGGACAAGGCGTCGGTTATGGCTACGTCAGGTCGTCATCAGAATGCATGGAGGAACTGCTAGCTGCTTCTACTTGCATGTTTCATCTTTCAGTTCATTATAATTATAATTACAAATGGTCTTTTACTCTTATGCTTTGAGTAAGGGTTTCTCTTTTATTTCTTATTTTAGTTGATGAGAAAAAAGGGAAACAAGTGAGACAAAAAGCCGAAACCTTTACTTTTAGCTAATCATTTTTTAGTTTTAATTTTGGTGTTGTTGATAATTAATTATGCTAGCATAAATAACATAGTTCAACTAATTACTAACTACTGATGATTTATTAAAAAGTAGTAATAAATGCTGGTATTATTTTGGTTAATGAGAAATTAGTCGAAAGAAAAACAAGTAAAAATTGGCACATAGAATAAGATTAGATAAAAATTATTTTAGAAGTAGTGTTTATTAGTGTGAAACATGAAATGGGTAGCTAGGGATTAGGATTAGGATACGTGTATAAGGACACTGTATCTGTATGTATATATATTTACAAATGAAGTTAGAAATTCGTTCCACCGTAAGTTTGACCAAACCGCCAATTGGGCGGGGTAACGTTCTCGGAGAGGGAAGTGCGACGTTCACTGTCAGTGACCTTGAAGCTGAGTGACTGATCAACCAAAACAGTGCCTGTATGCCAGATCTGACCCCAGTTCCTCTGCATGTTCATCCACCCTGTCTTTGTTCCTTTCACCTGCACCTCCACGATGTCACCCGCACCCGCAACGTTGGTGATCAAAACCATAGTGAAGTGAGGGTTCCCGGTGATTGTGAACTTCATCCCGCCTTCCTTCTTGCAAGGAACCCTGATCAACATCCATAAAGTTAACACACACATACATACATACATATATATATATATATATATATAATAAAAGAAAGAACAATTAATTGATGCTAGATTTACGTTAGATTTGAACAAGCAATGTAACCTGCGATAATGGACAGGAACAATTCCGGCTTTGTAGTGGGCGATTGTGACGAACATGCGCTGGGAGAGATCGAAATGGTGGCGAGGAGGATTACACCAGCCTCCGTGGTCTTTGTCTTGAGAGTGGTTGGGAGGGCAAAAATTGGTGGCAGTTATGAAGATTGAAGGGTTCCCCGGAACGCACCATTCTTTAGATTTTATGCACTTTAGCTCAAAGCATGCACCGCAAATTGCGCCTTCCTTGAACAGTGCTGTGCTCAGCGCTCCTGTGTTCAGCCCGTATCCTTGCTCGTGCAGGTTCCCGTACCCGCAAGCACCTCCTATATATATATACATATACATACATATACACAGTTAAATACGTTAACATATTCATGCTCATTACATATATATCTGACTATATATATATATATATATATATATACATATAAGAATATTTTCAAAAACAGAATACATATACATGTATATAATTATAATACCCATAGTTTCAGCGCCATCTATGTTTCCATAGAAAGTAGCACTAGCTTCTAGCCATTGTCCAGCATTACTACTGTAAACGCCAGGAGCAATAATGCAGGAAAACAAAACAAAAGATAAGCACCAGCTAATGATGCCCACAACACCCATTTGCTTTCTTTCTTTCACTTCCAACTGAAACCAAAGAATTGGGACTGCTTGCTATTTATCAAGAAGAAGAGAGGGAATTAATGTTATCTTAAAATATTTGTGACAACGAAATTAATTATCACCGTTAATTCGTACGTGCTGTCCATTTTGTCGATTAAAGGAAAAAAAAAAAAAAACTTCAAAAACAAAATTAAAAAAAAAAAGTTACCACACCGTCTTCCTACCAAGGTTAACACATTTTTTATATTTTTTACTGTAGATCAATAATTAGCAATTGGAAAATTGAGAAACAACAATTTTAAACAGTCGAGGAAAAAGGATGCCCGAATGTCAAGAAAATTATATATATATATATATATATATATATATAGGTCCTTCATTTAATTTTAAAGAAATTTCAAATAAGAACATAGTTTTTATTGTTTTTCATGCGACTCCCTAAATATTAAATAAATCATTCTTCCTTAATAAAATCGAGTGCACTTACAATTATGACCCTACGATCAAAAAATAACTAGAAAGAGGAACACTAATATATTTTCAATTAAGACTCACTGTAATTTAGTTAAATTTTTTTCCTAAATATTTAAAAATCAAATTTGTTGATTAACTTTATAAAATTTTGTTTCTTATTTTCTTAATTATTCTGTAATTGACACCTAATATATATCTCTCAATATTATATACATTGTCCCTAGAAAGAGTTATTCTTGTGATCTCGAATTATGCGTTATTTACATAGAATAAATTTTGGTTAGTTCCAATCAAAATAAACTATATAGAATAAATTTGGTTAGTTCCAATCAAAATAAACAATATATATATATATATATATATTTTAACGAATAATCATAACCTTTGCATTGACCTAAGTAGTAAGTATGATGCAATATGATTTTCTGTGTCCATATTGAACAAATTCTATCCCGCGATTCCTTTTTATTAGCAGGTCTCACGCTTACCATCCGCCTAGTGAACTGGATAAAATAAAACTATGATTTGGGTTATAGACATCTTGGATTACCTCAATTGCATGATGAAATCCCACGAGTGATTTGAATGGTTTGATCGAAACCCATTTGTTCAATCTGTGGATGCAACTCAAAAGTGTTCGATGATTTGCTAAAAAGACTCTTCTTAAGAACAAATATCCATTGCCCATACATGTTCGTGCTTGGTTACGTTGCATTTGCATCTATGTTATGGTAATGGATCCAATGAACTTCAATCCACTGGGCCATTTTCGCCGAGTCGAAGCAACTTTCTTGATCTTTTTAGTCCACTGGGCCATTTTGTTCCATGGTTCTAATCTTTTTAGTCCACTTTTTTTTTTTTTAATTCAAAAAATTAATTTATCTTTATTTTTATTAAATTAGAGGAAATATGCACAGTACACCCACGTTGTTAATGAGATAGAGACTATCGTTGTTTTTTTACTACTAGCCACCAAGGAAATTAGAAAATATAATTGAAGGAGTATAATAAAAAATATAACAAAAAGTTTAAGAGATACAAAGATTAAATTAAAATACTTTTTTATATCATGTAAACATTAAATAAGGTAAAAAAAAAAAAAAAAACTTATAGATATGTGAAGCAAGTCCATATAATATAGCAAGTAGGCAAAGCTGCGGGCACTATAACGTTTGAAGCCACTTCAGCTTTCGCATCTCACTTTAACCCCTTTTTCCCATTTTTCTTTGACCAAAACAAAAGAACACTCCCCCAACCTCAAAAAGTCAAAAACTCACACAAACTTTGCCTCATTTTCTTTCTCTCTCTTTTTCCGAGAAAATACAAAATAAAAGAACATGAAATGCCAAATCCTTGAAATTAGATCCTGAAATTCTTCCCGCTGAAAGTTTGACCAAACTGCCAATTTGCCGGGACAATGTTCCACGAGGTGGAAGTGCGACGGTCACTGCCTGTGACCCTGAAGCTGAGTGACTGACCAACCAAGACAGCGTTTGATTGCCAGTTCTGACCCCAGTTCCTGCTCATGCTCATCCACCCAGTATTTGATCCTTTCACGCTAACCCTCACGATATCACCTGCGCCCGCCACGTTGGTGATCAAAACCAAATTGAAGTAGCGGTGACCATTGATCGTGAACCTGATCCCCCCTCCCTTCCGGCAAGGGACCCTGATAACATAAAAGATAATAATAATAATGATTAGAATTAAAAATATTATACTTTGAATTTTTAATAATCAATTATTCAATTTCCTTTTAAAGTTAAAAAAAAAAAAAAAAAGGATTTATTACGCGTTTTATCGGCGATGCATGATAGAAAAGTGATTCGGTTTGTCTAGAGACCAATAAGATTTACGCGGGAAGGTGTTGGGCCCACTTTGGTGGCAAGGGAACAAAGTAAGTGATGTATGATCAAAAGTAACGGATGGTTCTGATCCGCTAGTCTCTGATTTCTACGTTGAGAAACTGAAAAATTAAAGAGCGTAAATTTTCACCTGCGATAGGAGACCGGAACGATTCCAGCGCGGTACTCGGCGATTTTAAGGAACATGGGCATGGCGAGATCGAAGTGGGGGCGAGGAGGATTGCACCAGCCGCCATTGTCGCTGGGTTGAGCGAAGTTGGGAGGGCAAAAGTTGGTGGCGGTGACGAAGATAGAAGGGCTGCCGGAATGGCACCATTGTGGTTCATTTGCGCACTTGATCTCAAAGCATGCGCCACAACTTAAGCCGTTGTTGAACAATGCTGTGCTTAGCGCTGCCGTGTTCACGCCGTAGCCTTGGCTGTACAGGTTGCCGTATCCACAGGCACCTCCTGTTAGTTAAAAAGGTATAATGTAAGATACATATATCCTGAAAACGATTGAGAAATTAATTATGAACACTGTAAACGCAATACCCATAGTTCCAGAGGCATCACTGCCTCCGTAGAAAGTTGCATGAGCACTCTGCCAAGGGCTACCGGTGTAAACACCGGGAATTCTTGCGTCAACATGAATGGAAGAGAACAAGACAAAAGAGACCAAACAAATTATGCCCTCGACACCCATTTGCTTTCTTTCTTTCACTTTTGACTTAAAAACACTAAATGCTCTGCCAAGAGAGAGAGAGAGAGAGAGGGGATTTGGGAGTGTGAGCGTTGAGGAGAAGGCAAAGAGTTGGGACTGCTATTTATGGAGAAGAAGGGAGGGAAGTTTTGTCAATAAAGTTAAAAATATATTAATTATCACCCTTGATTTGTGCTCTTCTTTTTTGTCTTAACTAAAAACTTTCAAAAAAACTTCTCTGTCAACCTTCACTTGGCGGTAAATTACTTCAATCCTGTTAATTACTTACCATACACTATACTTTGGAGTCTCAAGTGGGAATCACATTTTAAAATTCCTAATTATAACAACAATTCTTATGATACATGAACAGAATTTAAAACATGTAACATATTTTTATTGACATGAATACCCCTGAATTTTGACCGATTTGGTGAAAGTAATCGCAGGGGTATCTAGTGGAATAATGATGATGCAGGAGTAGCACATACAAAGATGAAGCTTCTAATAAATTGGTGATGTGAAAATGAAATTGAAAATGGTTTGCTTCATTTCCAAGTCGTGGCATCAATTACAGTTTGTGTCCCAAGAATTTGTTTCTTTTCTTTTTGTTTCCTTCTTCAGTTTCCCTCTTTAAAAAATTTGAGACCAAAAATAAATAAATAAATAAAAACTTCAAATGGAGGGCAGATCGAGAGTGGGACTGGGACTACCAAAATTGTATGGATGGGATCCAGCTACTTGCTTCCATTGATGGGCTATTACTACTACTAGTATTGGTAGCTATTTTAATGTCAAATAATTGTTTAAAATTTAATTCGATCGTTACCTTCAAATTAATTAATTCATTCATTCATTCATTTAAGACAGTTAACATTGATGATTTTAACAAATTGAATCCCCACGCACTCATATATTAAACCCCCCCCCCCCCAAAAAAAAAAAAAAAAAAAAAACCAATTTCTCTTTCATTTTGCATGAATGGTGTTTGCATCAATTAAAATTTTATCACTAATTAGATTAACTAATATTCAGATTATTTTTAATTATCAGTAAATATAATAATTATAGAATGGTCCACTAAAATTGTCTGATTTAAGACTTTTTTTTTATTTCAATTATCAATTTGATTCTCGTTAAAAGAAAATGTTAAATTAAACTTGTTAAAAATTTTATTAGTATTTTTTAAATCATTAATTTAAGGAGTACTTTTATATGATGCAACAAACCATCCAGTAGGAGGAGAATCAAATCTAAGGGAAAATTTGTACGTAAATCTAGGCAATTGTTTATCCACATTTCTTTCTTACAAGTGGAAGTGGAAGAGGGAAAGTGAAATTCCATTGACATTGACGCCGAACAATTTACCTGCTTGAAATTAAAATAAAATGGTGGATGGTGGGTCTAACGAATCCGCAATCAGCGGTCCACGTATTACGCCGAGCATTAGCCGTACGATTTCGTAGACTTGATGGTCACACCATTCTCACTTGCATTTTCATGTTCCTCTTCTCGCTTTTATTTTTTATTTTATTAGCTTTTAGTCAAGACGCGATGCTCTGAGATTAAGACATGACACGAAGATGGTGTTGTGTTTTACTTCTAATTACCCTTTTTTTTTTCTCCTTAATCTTATCGAGACTCAGACTAAACTGATCATTTGATTAACTTGGTGATTAATTATGTGCCTAAGTCCACAAAATTGACTCAATTAAAGTCTTTGCATTAATTAATGGACAAATTTAGATACCGATCGGTTGAATTTTTGAGTTTCTCATTTTCTTAGTGTTCCCAAGTATGATCAGTAATTATTATGTTACTTTCCACATTTTTTTAACATTAATTTTGTTCATAATATAGAAAAGGGTGTTAAAAAAAAAAAAGAAAAAAAGAAAAAAACGGTTGGGTCGGTGGAGTTTGCATGCTTTTACAGCTAGAGCATTAAGAGAAGAAATAAGGGAGTCAAAGAAAGAAAGGAAGTGTGTAATCGTAGTCCAAGTCATGTGCGTATGCACGTAAATGAAACCAATAAATCCACCAAACAAATCTATAGTAAATCCGCCACGTCATCGTTTATAATTAAGCTGTTGTTGAAACAACCCCGCGCCCCCCGCCCCTTCTAATTTGCACGTGAAGTTGCTACCAACACTACTCAAAAGTACTACTCTTCCCACATTAATAACGTCTCACAGCATACTTTAACCCATAGTATAGTACTATATATGTGTGCCAAAAACATTAACTAGTTAATGCCAGAAATTAATTTCAAGGTTTAATTTGATTTTATACGTACTTATCTGGTGAATAAAATTATAATTAAAATTAGTTAATGGTAGCACTACTCGATCGTAATGCAATCCTATTAATTACAGTACTCTTAATTGTTGTTGGGATTGCTTAAAGTTACTTAATTTATAACTATCATATGTAAATTAATAATGAATGTATCATTTCTCTTGTCACATGATTTAGTTGATATATAACGGTGATCTATTGACATGAGGAATTTAATTGCACGCTAATTAGTACGCACGTGATAGTGAACAAAACAAATTAAAGAACTTGAACAAGAAGATCAGTTTTGTATTATTGTAAAAGAAGAGTGAGTTACGTTCATGATCATGGTAAATTTTCTGATTCATATATGTAAATAATTTGAAGTAAACTATACGTGAAGTATAGATTATTAGATAGATCACCAAGTAAAGTATGAAATAATTAATCTGAAATTAAATAATAAGAAAGTTAGCATCAAATTAAGCTTTGGCACCGTATATATAATTACCATTTTGGATCCTTCAGACAACCCGATACATTTCTTTTCTTCTGGTGGTATAAGATTACTAACTAGATTACAAAGAAAAGTATGATTTAGGAAATTATTAATTTCAAGTTAAAAATAAATCGATACTGTTGATTTTTGTCTCAAGCTGAAGGCTTTAAGATCAATCATCATCACCACTAACATTTTAAACAAATTTGAGGCAATGCATATATGATTAAGAAAATTAATACATACATACATATATATATATATATATATATATAGAGTTGGTGTGATATTAAGCAGTAAAAACATTAATTTGCCAAGCATGCTTTGTTTGAAAATTTGCCTTATCTTTAAAGGACCAAAGGGACCATTTTTCCTTTTTTGTGTCTGCTCTGCTCTGCTCTTTAGATGAATTATGTCACTAGATATAGATTTCATTGAGCTTTACGCAATCCCTAGACAAATTAAAAAAAGAGAGGTTCCAAGTTTCTTGAGCAAGCAAATGTATATATTATTACTTTGGAATCGTATATATCCTCTCATAAACTTGATTTCTTCTCTTTCTCTTATTAATTTTATCACCACCATTTCTGCAACTAGTGCATGCCTTCACTTTTCTTCTGTTTTCCTTGCTCTTTATTAATTGTGGTGGCCCTGGCCATAATTTATACAAATCTGCCTTTTCTTTCCATGCATGCATTATTTTAATTTATTAGGGTTTTTGCCGTAGGCCCTCGCCTCGCTAGCTTCAATTCCTACTTTAAGCTTAATGAAGACAAACTAACCACACCAACTAACATAACTGCCATTAATGACAAAGGCCAGGAGAATCATTTTCAGTGTCAAAAAGAATAAGGAAGAGAGATCATTTTGTGTTGGATTACATAATTTTGGGTCCATATGTTTGCATACTTTCTAAAGGCAAAGTAATTACTTTGTTTAAGCTATATACATATATTCTATATGAAACCCGTATATATTACATGCACATATGCTTCCACTACAAACCATAGTTATGATTCTATAATTTTTCATTTTTATTTTTTATGGGACCCTGGATATGATTCACATCGTCGTTTAATGCATGTGAAAAATTATAGCCTAACTTACTGTATATATTGTAGCTATATGTGTATATCCTCAACTACTGTGACCCCGTGTGATCGTATGTACAGTAAATTTCAATATTTCTGCTTCAGTGATTTGGTAGCTTGGAGCGAGGAATTGCTAAAGTAGTTAGTCACCTTATCAGACCTAAGCTCGGATCAGTTCAATAACTGTTTCAGATTTATTTCCAAGGCTCTTGTTGTATAAAGCGAATCTCATTTATTGGTCAGCCTCTAGCTAATTATTATAAGCTAAAACGCCGAGTTGAATGATTTAAATGGGTGCTATAATGAACTAACTATATATGGGGATAATTCCTTATTCCTTCTAATAACCATTTTCTTTGAAGCCCAAAATTGTATTGCACTTCAGTATTTGTATCGATCACATGCATGCGTATATATTCGCATTGGAAATAAAAGCATGCAATAATATAGTGATGCTCGGAAATTAATGATATCGATAATGCTTCCTTATCTTTCTAACACCCCATATATTTTTCAGATTTTCATATATAGTTTAATGATGATGGAACCATCATAAATATATATTGTTGCACGTGACAAATTGAAGCCTAAGCAACGCAACCAAACCATATTGTGGGTCCATTTATGGGTCACGTTTGTTGAATGAGAAACCCAATTGCCTTGTCCCCATTGTGACGGAGGATTATTTATGTATGTCGCCAGCTCGAATTAATTAATTAATAAATGCCCAATTCAATGATAGCCATTTAGGACACAATCAGATCAACCCAATGCATTGAATATCCTCCTCCTACATATATGCAATATAAAATGGGGAAAGCCAAGCCCATTCTCTCATCAAATCCAAAATCCACAATTTGATCACGATATGAGAAATTGTGGCGACCCAAGATTCTAAGAACAACCCACGTCAATTTGTGACTCAAAATTGATTCGCAGCAACCCAAATCCATTCGCCCACCAACAGAACTTCCAACTGCAAGCAGAAAAGTGCTGCTTGTTGGGCCATGAGAAATCCGTTCTTCTGCTTGCTTCCCAAAACAAAATGGTTTTCCAACGAGACCCAATTCAGATTTCAGCCTGATGTTTTTTTTCGGATAGTTTCCAGCTTCTTCAGAAAACATTGACCGTATGTAAAATTGAGCAATCAAATTTAATGAACATAATTCGAATAATAAGTCTTTATTTCCAGATTTCCTCCATTAACAAGTTTTAGTTATATTTGGGACAAAACAAAACAAAAAGTAAGGAGAACCAAGTTTTATGCATAATTGTTGGTAATCCGGTACTAAATTACCGATAACCGTGTTCAGGTCTGTATTTAGACAGAATGACTGCTCAAGTGTTAATCATATACTTTTAAAATTTTTTTAGCAAAAATATATTAATTTAATATTGAGATTATTGATTGGGATTAATGAAGAAGTACGAGTTGTGTGGATTAGATATATGTGACTGTGTGAGGTAAATCCAAATGGGTTTCTGCCAAATTTCTTTACTTTAATCGCTGCCTTTCAATGGTTTTTAATAATTAATACCAGCTGTTCAATTACTTGCATCTCATTTTATCACATGAATGGAAAGAAGGAGACAAACTACATAAGGGCTTTGATTAAAGGTAAAGATTCATTGAAGGCAGGCCAACAGATTTAGATTCTTCAATTCAACATTATGCTTGTGATTAAAGAGATTCCATAACGTTCACACCACTCAATTCCCACAAACTGAAACCATTTTCACAATAAAAAAATTTCAGATCTACAATTTAGGATTTTAATATTCATAAAATCATTGGTAAGAGTTGCATCAATTGGGTTATAATCCAAAACGTCTAACATATATAGATACCATTCCCAAAATACCTAAGCTTTAAAAAGATTTCAAACATACTATTTATAACATTATCAAAATAAAAAATAGAAAATTTATACTCATATTATTCTGAGAGATTATTCATTAGAAACAAATAAATTGCTACATTCGAACACACAAATGATGTAAATGTGTATAAAGAAATAACGCCCATCTCAAGATCTTTGATTACATGAAAATATATAGGTAAAAAAATGAAAATTTCAACCAACCCAAATGTGCTCCCATCTGTTATATCTTGAATGAACTCTTTTTTTTTTTTTTTCTTTTTTCTTTTTTCTCAAGTCTTTTTTTGCCTCCCCACAACAATTGTTTAGCAAGATTTGTAATCTTTTGAAGGATGGTTTAAATATATAATATTAAATATATAATAAGCATTATAAATATATGAAATGGATAGGTAGCATAAGCATATATAGACATGTTGTAAGGCACAAGCAATCACATGGTGTTTCAGAATTCAAATCAAAGATGATCCTTTATGTCTATCTAAGTCTAAGATCTATATTATAGCTAGCTTTGCCTTACATTATTTACACTTATGAAGGGTTTTAAGTTTTAACTCGATCATGCATAACTTCAATTGTTTCTCATTATTACAACAACATACATATGCTGCAAGCATCCCTTAAACCCCTCAAACCTTGTGCGATACAACTCTAGGTAACATGGTCTTGCCACCCCATACCGCCATACGTCTCCTTATTAACTAACTTAATAAATAAATAGGAAATTATATATATATATATATATTATTACAAATAGAAAATTTTATTGAATATAATTTTTAAGCTATAAATTTTATATTCATGCAATAATAATTCTATATTTATAACAATATCCTTATTTTTTAGGTAGTAATTCTTTATATATCTATATATATATATTTGTGTGAAAGATTCCCTTAATTATTGGTGGATACTTCATAGATTAGGCCCTACTAGTGGAGCATTGCATCTTCCTCTTACTCTTAAGTTTGTTGTTAATTAATCAATAAAAAACATGCACATATAAATAAATAAAGAAAACCTACCACTTAGTCATCGGTGTGTCTATAAATTTATTGGGATTCATCATTGCTATATTGTCCAAGAGATAATAAAGTCATCAAGAAAGTGTAACAACACACACCCCCACACAAAAAGAATTTTGGCATAGTTTTCACCTTATCTTGTTTTTCAAGACAGCTATAGATTCTTCTGTTCTGCGTAAACTCAAAATTTCCTTCTTTTTCTTTTTTCATTTCCGCATCTATTTAAATATAATACTTTTAATTAATAAACTAACTACTTTTTTGAAAACCTATATTTAAAATTACCCACTCAATGTTTTTTTTCAGATCTATAAATAATAAAATAAAATATCATTTTCCAATTTTAGGTCATATAAATAAAATTTTTTAATTAATTAAGTTACTGTTGTTTGACTAACCATCAAATATTATCTTTTTATTCAAAAAGTGTATAATTTAAAATTTTTAATTAGTTCATCTCAAATATATATTACTAATTGCTCATATTAAATTTAGTTGATTTAATGATGTAAAATTTGTATAAAATTTATATTAATGAAAAATAATTTTTAAAAAGTGCTAAATGGAATTTGTTTGTTGTTTGTTTACATTTATGACATAATATGATTTGCAAGTCGGACACGCAAGGTCAAATCTAACAACAGAGAGCAAAGCAAACGAACCAAACAAAGACAGCAAAGTAATAACCGACACGTGTCGTAAAAAGAAACCAGTTTACCGGGTACTCGACACGTGGCTAACCGGGAAGCCAAAAACAACCAGCGTGCCATACACAGATAATGCAGACACTTTTTCTTTGACGGGATAACCCATCATCCATCTACTACTTTTTAGCCACCCGTTTCGGTACCTTCTAGGCCACACAACCCCAAACCCAACCCCGCCCACTTTTATAAATCGGCTAATAACATCGAGATCCCTATTTTCTTACAATTTTTTATACAGAGACATCATTTTTTATTTATATTAAATAAGTCATTAACTTACACCTATCAAAATGACTGCAGTACCCTTTACTGTCAAGTCATAGTAAATAGAAATCAAATAGAAGTCGAGATCGTAGGGGGTAATTTAGTCATTTCATATGTTGGGGAAATCAGCAAACTAAATTTCCCTTATTTGAGAAACTGAGAAACACGGGGGACTCCAATGTTATTATACCAGATAAAATTAAAATAATAAAATACGAGACGAGAATTAACTGGTAATATTTTCTCGATAACTGACGCCGTCAAATTTTTTTGTTGGCTTGGCCCATCTACTGCCACCGTCACCGTCAACGTCAAAATTGTGAGTTCCATCTTCGGCCCAGTTAATTCCATCTGTCACGATCATGATTCGCGTCAAAGTAGTGGATAAATTAGATCCGCTAATTAATTAATTAAAAAATGTATTTTTTAATGTTAATATTTTAATTATTTCTTATTTATTAGCATTTAATTATTTGTTAGTTGCGGTACTGGTCTTAAATGCCAGCTACTTTATTAATTGACATTTCATTGTCTAACCTTCCTTTTTTATTTTTAAGAAATGTTGTAGTTTCATTGTCCAACTTTGGGATTCCCTTTATTATGTATGTTTGGGGAGATAACTCGAGGTCAAGAAAAGTCTGAGTTTTTCCTTAATCTAAGTGGGTTTAGATCAGATCAGTGTAGAGTCTGATTTGATCAGCCAAGAGGTGGATTCCGCTTAGATCATTCAAACGTTCCGATGAACTCCACCAGCATTAATGGAGAGCAAATAAATAATCATTATTATTTGAGAAGATTAAGTTAATAAACACGTAACATTTCGTTTTAAAGATAATTAAAGACTTTTGTTATCCAAATAATGTAATAGTTGGGTGAAAATTTGACAGAAGGATATTTCACCTCAACTCAGTGTAAAATCAAAAGGTGGTTGCAAAGAAAATAAGTGTAAAATCGTAACTCTCACAAGTATCAAATCAATAATTGTTTATAATTGAACAATTATGAGAATTCAATTAGCAATTTCAATTACAAAATCAATATGACTATTAGTTTATCTAAATTCTTATAGATAGAAGGGAAATTGGAGGGAAAAGGTACGTAATTATTGACTGTATATTAAAATTTTATTAAAATTTTTTTATAGTTTTAACTTAATAAAAATTTAAATTTTTAATTTAAATATCAGAGGATTCTTGTCGAAGAAATCAACTATCTCTAATTATTTGCTCATTTTACATAGTAATTGAGATTGTAAGGAAAGGATTTCATCATTATTTGTTGTTAGATATTGAGATCGTAAATTTCGGTATTAACAATGTCTGATAGAAATGTATAAATAAATTAATTGTGGTGTGATTAATAATTCAATATCTTTAATTTGGAAGCTTATTTTATGGAAATTAAATTTTTTAGTAATGTAGCACATCACACTTAGAATATAAAATATTTATATACATAATTAATTTAACAAAAATTAAGTTAGGAAGAATTTTCACAATGATGTCATAAAAATTTATCATATCTATATAAAATTTATAGATTTGTTTATAACTTATGGAAAAAAAAAATTTATTTTGGTATTTGGATGCGTATGTTGTATATATTTTTTCTTTGAAAAATAACGATTGAAATACTCTTTGATTTAATTATCAATAAACACTTGATTATGCACGTCCATTAAATGAATATCGTAAATAAGACACATTTATTATTTAATGAAATGTGTGGGATCGATTAATATTTAATTTTTTTAATTATTTTCTTTTAAGTTTGTCAACATTAAGAAAAAAATTAAAAACATAATGTAATATTTATTAATTTATTATTATTATTATCGTCTTGAATACATCTAAATATTCGATTTTATCAATAAAATCTAAAATCCCACATTAATGCTTCGAAAACATGAAATATACGGTTTAAATAATCAGATTTGAAACGCAGATTCCTGGCAAAATTTCCCACAGAACCCTCACAAATCGACAAGACATATATGCACGCGTTTTTAAAACCTGCAAGAAATTCCGAGCCTTGGAGATGCGTTGGTAGTTAACTAACCAAACTTTGAATACCTACTCTTCATGATCCTTTTTAACACGTTTAAATTACTTTTCTTTATTGGTTATTTATAAAATGTACTCAGGTCAAATTTTAGATAATAGAAAATTTCCTTCGATCCAACAATTTTTTCGTGAGAAAAATAAAAAATTTTAAATAAAAATAAATGTAATTGTGTTATTTCATCCAATAAAATTAACCAATCATAAAATATTATCATATTAGTAAATTTTAAAAATTTATGTTAATATAAATATAAATATTAATTATCACAAAAAATGACATGAGTGAGACCGTAGGATATCAAAATTGGATCGCAAAATATTCTTTTAAAGGGCATATTCCCTAATATATTCCATCTGACGTGGACCAACAATGCCAAAGACCGCATCAACTGGAAACTACCAGTGCTCGCACCAAATAATTCCCGCTTCCTTCAAACAAATAAAATTCTCTATTTATTATCTTATCCCTAAAAATAAGAAATTTGCCCAAAGCTTTCGTACAACAAGCCTCCGATCCACGTGGCAAAACCTCCATGCCTTAACAAGAAATGGTCCAGAGAGAGAGAGAGAAGGGTTTTGGGTAACCTGCTATTGCCGGTGCACTACTCCCCGTAAACCAGCTGGTCCGGTTTTGTGGCCAATAATAAAAAATAAAATAAAATATATAAAATTTATAACATATATAATAAGGGGTTTTAGCAGTTATTTCTTTTGTGGGGGGTTTTGTCCATTTTCTAGAGAGAGAGGGGAAAGGCATAACAGAATTTTAGAGAGAGAAACTTGGGATTTTCATTCATCTTGTAAAAGATTGGAATTTGATCGTTGGTTTAACAGGTTAGTTTGGTTCAGTGATCATTTCAGTTCCGTTGTTTTGACGTTTTGATTGGTAATTCCGGTGAATTTTGCGTTTTCTTCGATGTTGAATCTGATCCTGTGATGAGAACTGGTCTTCAATCCAGATTGCGATCGCGATCCGATCTTCAAGCTGAGGTTTGCTTTGGGATAGCGAAATTGGATGATTTGCTTGGGAATTTTGATTCTCTGAAAATCGAATCATCGTGAATGGGAATTATTCTTTGCGAATAAATGAATCATTCATTTTGTTCATCATGCAATGGAATTAAGCTTATTGAGGATTTATTTTCGTGCAAAATGTTTTTTTTTTTTCAGAAAAGAGAGAATTTTGATTCTGAATTATGTTCGGTTGTGGATAATCTTTTGAGTTTGGATTTTTGTTTTATGTCAATTGAGTTGAATTGTCAATACATTGCTGTCAGTGGTGAAACGTTTTCTGTGATTGGGATTTCCGGGAATTCAAGCTCAGTTTTTTACATGTGATGGTTGGAGAATCTAAATTATGGATTTGGATATCTCAATTTTATGCTAGCAAATGCATGGTTAATTTTATTACGTTAATTTTCTTGGTTTATGACTGATTTGGGTTTTAGGATCTGCTCGTTACTTGCCCAGAATAGAGTTCATGTAGGATCATTGAATCATACTTTCTCTTTTGCCATTCTTTTTTCTGTTTGCAGTGGTCTTCTCTAATGCGGGATTTATGGTTGTTCTTTGCTTTTTTGGGGTTTAACTTAAGGATCTGTTTGGCAGCAAAGAATTTGAAGGAAAAGTCCTAGAATAAAATGTCAACACACAGCCAGATGCACATATGCATGCATGTTTCAACTAAACTAAACGTAGCACTTATTGTCTGGTTGGATTTTAGGATTTTGCATCATTCTGACTTGCAGGGAAAAATATGAGTTGAATTGGCCATGTTTTTAATTTATGTTGATTTTATGTATTATATTTAGATCGATTTTTGTTCTGCAGTGATGGTTCCATTTTATTCTGGATGTTTGGTTTAAGGATCATTTTACAGAGCGTTAGGAACTGATTGTTAGTGACTTGGATCACTTATAAGGTTTTTCTGAATTTTGAGGGAGTGACTGAAATTATCATGGCAGCTGTGATTTCTGGCATAGGCTGTCATTTAGAGTTTATATGGTTGAGTTTGTCCTTTTCTCTGTTTTCTATCAATTGGTGAACATACAAAAGTCACTTTGTTTGATATTGTTGCAGCTGTATATCTAATAATATTTTGCCTTATGCAACTAATTCTGCTTAGCTAGATGATCTGTGGCATCTCATTCTTGTAATTTGCGTTCCAAATAAGATTACACTGACACATGGTTATCTTTGGATTCATGACAGCGAAGCTGAATTGGGGAACTCTTTTTTGTGTTTGCTGAGTACACTTCTTTGTGTTTGATGAGTTCTCAATTTTCGTTCTTGTGTGAAATATGAAGTTGAAGAAGAGGCTGGATTATGGACCCAACTGTTTCCATGTTACATCTATTCCCAAGGCTCCTCGATCAATTAGGGTATATATTGCTGAAGTTCTTGGGCATTCTCTGTCTTTATTATTGCTTTATGCTGAAATCTGTTCTAACTGTATTACTCTTGGCTATATTGGTTCTAGAGAAGGGCTCAACTTAAGAAGGCTGATGAGGAGAGTCAAATCTGTGCATTTGAATTACTGGCTTCTTTAGCTAGAAAGTTACTGCAGGAGAGTGAAAGTTCTTCTGCTTCTAGTAATGCATCTGGAAGTGATCATGCCACCATTGGTAAAGATGCTGTTAAAGATGGACATCATTGTGAAAGTAAACCATTAAAAACAGAATGTCTTGATCAGGGAAGCTCTGAAGTAAGTGTTATTGTCTCAGAGTCAGCATCACAAGATTGCGATCAGAAGTGCTCGTCGAATGAATTCCCACTTGCTGAAGATGATGGCATCTTGGAACGAACTTCAAAAATCATGGATTCTACAATTGGTGGTGATTCAAAATCTGCAATTTGCAAAATCAATAATGCAAATGGGAATATCCCTTGTAAAGTGGAGGTGGAGGGAAGCTCCCTTAATTCTAAGGAGCTGCGTTATAATGGCGTGGAATATAGATTTGAACAAGGGTTAGAGACTAAAGGTTTGGAGACTGGAGATTTGAATATTGATAAAACATTCAGTTCAAGGGATCCAACAGAATTGTGTACATCATTTCCAGCATCGATCAATTCTGACAGGGATGTCAAGTTGCCATCTTGCAGGGACCCTGTTCCTTATGCTTGTTTTTCAAGACAGAGGGATGTCAAGTTAGGTGTTAGAGATGATGACGATAATTTAGTTAGGAGTAATAAATTTAGCAACAAGTTGAAGGTTTATAGGCCTGTGACACGTGTTGGAGACCGAAGAATAAGGAAATTGCTCACTTCACGATACTGGAAAGTAGCTCCAAAATTGAAGGATTTTGAACTTTCTAGAGCTGGTGAGCAGAATCAATGGCTTGATTTTACTGTTTGTTACATATCTTCTTGATGTGTGAGTGCTTGTGTGTGTCTACACTTATATTGAAGTGTACTTGCTGCATCTTATACCAAAGTTTATATTCTCCTTTTGAAATTTTTATTTCTACTTTTTAGCCGGTGGAATAAAGCCTCCACATCGCAAGAGAAAAACCTGTCACAACCATGAGAGATGTCAGCATGATTCTTTTTTTAAAAAGAGGAAATTGTACAGTCAAAGCTCAGTAGAGACTTTTGATGGGGGCTTTAGTAGTGAAAGTGTTACAAATTCGCCTGAGAAGGTTCGGAAAGGAGACAAGAGAGGTTCAGCTCCAATGTTACAAGCGGGTCCTTCCTTCCTTGGTATGCTATTTCCTGTTGTGTTTCATCTATGGATTCAGGATTTCTGGTGTTTGGTAATTTTACTAATAATTATAATTCTTCTGTGCAGCAAGTGGAATGACAACTTCAGGTGCAGGTCATCAAGCATCCCTCCACTCCAAGCATTCTAGAGGTATGAGACTAGAGTGATTGACCGACTGATTTGCATTTACTTCTATGATTCAATAAGTTTTGGCATATAGGAGTTCTTACATTTGGTGTGTTCTCGTGTACAGTGAAGTTCAGCATTAAATCTTTCAGGGTTCCAGAGATTTTTATTGAGGTCTCGGAAACTACTACTATTGGTTCTCTGAAGGTATTAAAAGAGGCAACATTTCTTTTCACTTCAGTGAACATGATTGAGATGCATAATTCTAAATTGGAGCATCTGCAGAACTTTATTTATATACTATACTTTTAATCAGAGAACTATTGTACTATTATGCTTTAACCTAGTGAGATTAGTCAATAAGCAGGTTAGCAAATGTCTATAATAACTGGCTGCAGTACTAGTGAACCCGTGGATGTTAATTTTTTTTTTTTCTCATTTGTTTTCTGCTTGTAGAGGACAGTAATGGATACGGTGAATGCTATACTTGGTGGTGGACTGCATGTAGGGGTGGTTCTTCATGGGAAGAAGATTGGAGATGACAAAAGAACTTTGTCACAAGCTGGTATTTCTTCGGAAAAGAATCTAGATTCTCTGGGTTTCACTTTGGAACCCAGTTCTGTTGAAGCGCCCCCACCTTTGTGCTCTGAAGACCCTCCACTTTTGTTACCATGTGACACACCCAAAGTACTAGCAAGGTAATGTTGAACTGGAGATTAACCACAAGATATTCTGCATTTAATTATTGCTGATTCTGATTAGATACATTATTCAGTCATTTGTTGCTTTAGTTGATGATTGTTGTTTAATTTACAGGTTGCCTGTTACCCCTGCTCTAGATTCAGGCATTCCTAATGACTTACCTAACCCTTCTGCCCTGACTAATCCGGGTGAACAAGTAGAAACTAATCATGAAGCCATAACCTCTAATACTGACGTATTTACTGATGCAACTGTGCCGGATTCCAGAGCTTTGGTTCCCGTTCCAGCAATTAATGCTGAGGCCCTAGCTGTGGTTCCTGTTAACCAGAAAATAAGGCGATCTGAAATTGCACAGCGTCGAACTAGGAGACCATTTTCTGTATCAGAAGTTGAAGCACTGGTGCAGGCTGTTGAGGAACTTGGAACTGGAAGGTGATGTTCTGACCTTTATGCCTCCCTAATTAATCCATCTTTTCTCCAATCTTGGAAAGTTCAGATTAAATGAACTATCCTTACTGCAGGTGGCGTGACGTTAAATTGCGTTCTTTTGAGCATGCTGATCATCGAACTTATGTGGACTTGAAGGTTAGTTTACTTTTATTACCATGAACATGTATTTATGTAGTTGGAGATGTGTCCTACACCTATGGATGGGTACACCATCAAGAAGCAGAATGATTGATTTGAATTTAGTGGTTATTTTTTGAAGTGGATAAAGTTCTTTGAATTTATTTGAATATTTGCATGGCTGTACCTTTATATCTCACAACATCACTTTCTTCATTGGTATTTAAAAACAAAAATAAAATGATGAGAATTTTACATCAGCATGGAGTATGTTCTTACGGAATTTCCTGTTCATCCATACTTTTACATGTATAGAGGTGTATTCTACATGAATTTTGTTCATAATGTTCCCAATGGGGTATGTGCAGGATAAATGGAAAACACTGGTTCATACTGCAAGAATTTCCCCACAACAAAGAAGAGGAGAGCCAGTGCCCCAGGAACTTCTGGACAGAGTGTTGGCTGCCCATGCATACTGGTCCCAGCATCAAGCTAAACAGCAAGGCAAGCATCAGCCAGGAATGCTGAAAATCGAGGCTCCAGAGAATAGAAATGGAGAACCTGGTATCTAACTGGGGATGATGTAAAAAGAAAGGTAAAGATGTTGACAGGAAGAAACCCAAAGGAAAACTGTACAAAATTTATTCTTCAATTTATGTAATATTCTGTCACACTCACATGATTCATGGCCGGCTTTCCAATGGGGAAGAGTTGGCATTTGTAAATGATTCGATGAAATAAGATCATTTCTAACAAAGTTTACTGTGTTCTTTTCATTGGTTGATATAATTGCTGTAAATCATAATTGTTTGAACATTGATATGGATAGCTAATGTAGCTTATTTTACATTCTTTTTGTGCAAGTGTTTTCCCTTTTCGTTTTTTATTGAGATATTTCGGTTTTTGAAATATTGCTTATTGATGTGCGCTTGCCTCGTTGGTAGATGATGTTATTATCGTGGTTTGTGGATTATTAATGTATTGAAGTTAGGTAATTAGAAAATATTTTTATTATTTGTATTCAAAATTAAAAAGGGAGCGCAAGAACAGTTGATACGTTAAACAGATAAGAGATAGGATTGATATGGTGAATGAAACAATTAATGATTTAGAGATTTGAAGAAAGAGGTGGTGAAAGTAATTCAATAGTGTCGTCTTGAAGAAGAAAAATATGAGCGTTTTTGTTTTTGTTTTGGTTGTTAATTAGAGGTTGAAGGAAGCAGTTTTGAAGTGGTTGTTTGCAGAATTGTGAATTGTGTGGGCTTAGTACGTTGCGAACACAACACGTCAAAGTACCAAGCTTGTGTGTGATTTACGGCGAAAAGTCAATTGCTAATTCACTCATAAATATATTTGTTTTGAATTCCGTTTTCTTAAAGATGATTGTTACGGAACTCCATAAACATGTCGATGTTTGTTATTTTACGCTAACGTTGCCTTACGTTGCTCAAACATGTATGTAAGCAGAAGCAGAAGCACATGGAATGCAATTCAACTTCCAATTAAAATGTGATCGACGGTGGTGGTGGAAGTACAGATCTGAATTAATTTTAATTAATTAATGTTCATCGCCTCACAATAGCATTTTATAATATTAATACAATTGACTTGGTTATTTGGAGACACCTTCCTTTGAAAATTCACTATCCATAAAAGTATAAACACGTCACGTCACGTCACGTCACGTCACGTCACGTCCGTTAACCAATAAACATATTCGATCACATATCAATATAATGTAGGAGAGAAATTCAAAAATGTGTGTTGGGCCTCGGCCTGGGCCTGGGCCTGGCTCGTGGGTCATATGGTTTGGTTCACCGTCAGTAGTGGCAGTGTACGATTGCTAATTAGATTAAAGCCTTAGACTGGACCTACTCTCTGTCCTGTACTGTATGTTGACTCGGCTACAGTGTTGCATTATAGACATGGTACATGCCTCCACTGTTGTACATGGATCACCGATCGCTTTTAACTTTTCACTGGGAGATCAGCACCAATGTATTATAATATAATATAAAAATTTCTCAAATAAATAGTCGCCATAAAAGAAGCCGCCGCCGCCGCCGCTGCTGCAGCAGCAGCAGCAGTAGTATGTAGACACAAACACACCCTCTTTCATTTTCTTGAAACATCCAGAAGAGAGGAGAGGATATATAAAGCAAAAACACGATCTCTTTACCGGTAAATGACAAAACAAAACGCAATCAAAATCTAAAATCATATCCCATATATTCATATTCGTAATCATATTCATATTCGTATTCATATTGAGAGAGAGAGAGAGAGAGAGAGAGAGAGAGAGAGCAATTATAGAAAAATCTTTTATGTGAAGCAGCTCTGCTAACTACAAAATTTTATGTATTTATTATTACCGATTTTATTTTAAAAAAAGTAAAAGAGTCACACTCACGGGGCATAACTCTGTCTGTTCCAGCCCCACCTGTAATAGTGTAGTGTCAGATAACTTTTAAATGGTCCATACATCTTCTTCTGATTTCGCTTTCACATTTTGGTTGGTTCTGATGCTATGTTATGTCATTTCCAAAAGCCATGCAACGAAATAAATAAGGAAAAATGTCGATTATCCGTTTTTTTTTTTTTAAAGTCAGTACCTTTTATATTCCTATATATTTTTTTAATATTCTATTATTTTTTAATTTTTATTTTTATTTTAATTAATTTATAAAATAATAAAATTAAAAATATTTAAAATATTCTAAAACAAAATCAAAACTTAAAAAACTAATAACATATTAAAAAAAATATAAAAATAATAAGATATTAGTTTAAAAAACAGATAATAACAGGCATTCTCTCAAATAACTGTTTACTCATATTATTAAAACTTTAAACGGTCGATCCATTCACAGAAATAATAAAATCATCTTCCAATTAATTTTACTTATTTTTTTTAAGTCAATAACATAAAATCTCATTTCATAAAAAGAAGAATATTATTAGTACAAATTTATATTTATATAAATAAACATACTGTAAAGATTCATTATAATAAATAACTAAATAGATGTTAAATCTACTGAAAAATAAAAAAAAAACAAACATAACACCTTTATATTTATTTTTTTATGATTTTAACAAATTAATACTTTAAAAATAGAAAATAAATTTTAAGTTGGAGTTTTTATAGAAAAAGTTCCACAGCTTTCTTCTATTGGTTTCCCTTTTTGTAACTGATCATTTTAATTAATGCTGTAACAAATCTCTTACAACATATATGTAAAAATTCTAAGATTTGAAATTGAACTTTATCAAATCTGGCTTTATAATTCTTAAAATAACATTATAACCAAATAAAAAACTACAAAATTATTACAAATTTAGATGTAAATAGAAATAAATCATCAGATAAAAATATACTACCGTAAATATAGATATAGGTAAAAATTTGCCCTTATTAATAAAAAAAATAAAAAATAAAAGAAAAGTAAAAACTTTCTACCGGAGATGTAGTAAATTTCTATCTTTGATGAGGAGAAGAAAAAGAAAACGGGTAAAATAACACAACAGAGAGACAAAGAAAGAAAGCTCTAGAGATGAAAGGCAAGATTTTGTTTTAATTTTTTCTATTTTGTTTCTTATTCTGATTATGTTGTCTTTAATATGTTTTATTTTAATTTTGAATGCATATTTCAAATTTATTAACAAATACTCAATTTTTATTTAGTAATTAAAATTTATTACTCATACTCACGACATACACTCTTAACTACTAATAGTTATATTTTATAACAATCACTATATTCTATTGTGTGGCGATACAACAATGACATGGAAGATTGTTTAATTTTAAAAAATTGTTTATTATAAAATAATCTTAATGTATTAATTTCTTTTCTTTTCAATTTTGGTTGAAACACCAAAAAAAAAAAAAAAAAAAAAAAACCATATTTGACAACTAGTGATAAATTTATATTAGTATTTGAGTGTATTGACTCTTCAATTTTGTAGTTGCAAGACAATTTTTCTAGAAGAAAAGTTACAAGTCAATTAGCTAGTAGATCAAGTTGAATAAGATGCAGTGACAACAATTTGATAAATAAAAAAATAGGGCCATGTACTACTACGACACCCCCACTTCCACCTTACAAAAACTGTTTAGGACTATTGATTACTATTCAGTCGAAAGGGAATCTTGCCTGGACATTCATCCATATACTTGGCTACAAATTTTCATTAAAAAATTAATATTCATTCTTATAATTACTAAAAATAAAATAAAATAAAATAAATTATGTTAAATGAATTGTAATCAACAAAATTACATTTTTTTTTAAATAAGTTGATTATTCAACTATAAATCACTAATTGCGCCGTAACATCAATGTCGGGACACGTATTTAATCAATTATTTTTGAAAGTTTGCTTAAAACTTTTGTCATAATGCATATCGAGAAAGACTTTTTAGAGGTTAAAGATTTGATAAAAGTAATTTTTGCTTATAATTTTCATTTATATACTCAATTGATCTTTCTCTAATAATCAAATATTAATATAAATTAATTAAAGGTAAACCATCGTTAAAAATGATATAAAAATGAAAAACATTAGGCCGAATACAAGTTGCATAGATTTAACGGTGTCGTTGAGGCCGCAGAGATTTGGACGGTTGAGATTGTTCCCACCACCGCACCACTTCTATTCGTCGTCATCATATCGTGTCAGCTTTTTTAACTTTTGTTTCTTCGTGCCCAAAAAAGCGCATTTTAAAGACACATATTCACATTCGCAGCAGTGAAGATTTTCTTCCTTTTGTGTCTCTCTGCTTGGTTCAGGTATTTCTTTTCCCCTTTGAACTTATCTTCAGAGCTGCTGTTATGCCTTTTGTTTGAAGCTGGAGGTCTTTTTTTTTAACTCTTTATTATGATTTATATGTCCCATATGAATCATGGGTTGTAAAGCTTTGGTTATTGTTTGACTAGTGGCTGTTGTTTTTGGATTCATCTCATTTTGTCTGTTCATTCTTTTCTTAATTATTGAACTTATCGCTCTTTTAGATTCTGTTTTTCAATTCTCTTTACTCATTTCATATGTGTTTTGACGTGTACTTTTACTCTTTTGTTCGGTTTAGGTTTCTGATTCAAGCTTATAGGAAGCTAGAACTTGAGAAGCTCTTTTCGTGTTAAGAAGCTGTAACAGAAAAGCAGAGGATCAGGAATTTAAATATTTTCACTTCTTTGTTTCTTGTTACGGGAAGTTGTGATTTTTGGGTATAGGTATTGTCACTGGAAGCTCAAGTTTTTGTTATTGGTTTGTCAATATTGAAAGTTTTTTTTTTTGTGGGAATTTGGGTTAGAGATTGGCTATTGTTTACGTGGATAGTTTCTACGACATAGATGGTCATGGATCAAAGTTTAAGAGATCGGTATAAACTCAATGATGAGATCTCTTCAATCTTGTTGGATCAGAATCTGATTAACAGGTTCAAGACCAACAATACTCTTGTGAATCAAAACTGTGTAGATATTCAGCTTGTGCCACCTGATCCAATTCCAGATAATCAAAACCTGTCTTCTGTTGTGAGACAAGAGGTAGACTCACTTGAGGATTATGATTTCAGTGATGTAGTTCTTAAGTACATAAATGAGATGCTTATGGAAGGGGACATGGAAGAGAAGACTTGCATGTTTCAAGAGTCTTCAGCAGCACTTCAAGCGGCTGAGAAGTCTTTGTATGAGCTTCTTGGGGAGAATTATCCTCCTCAGCCTAATTATGACCCAAAAGCTTCTGTTGATCAAAGCCATGAAACCCCAGATGAAAATCATGATTTGAGTTGTTCTTACAATCATAGCAGTACTTTCAGTACTAACAGCGATAATTTGGTGGAACATGGGTGGAATTTTGATTCGGGTGAGTGTAAGTCTTCAAATTTTGCTTCTCAGTCCTCTTCTCAGTCCACTTCTCAGTCATCCTACAGCTCAAACAGCAACAGCAATGTGGTTGATGGATTTGTGGATTCTCCTGTGAGTACTCTTAAGATTCCTGAAATATTCAATGATAGTGAGTCTGTAATGCAGTTTAAGAGAGGGTTTGAGGAGGCGAGTAAGTTCCTTCCCAATGGTAATACTCTGTTTATTGATCTGGAAAATAATGGAGTGTCAGTGAAAGAGTTGAAGGAAGAGCCTAAGAATTTGGTAGTTAAGATGGGGAAAAAGCCTGAGAAAGAGTACTCTCCTAATGGATCAAGAGGAAGGAAGAATCGTCATCCTGAAGATGCAGATTCAGAGAGTGGGAGAAGTAATAAGCAGTTGACTGTTTATACTGAATCAGCTGTGAGTGAAGAAATGTTTGATATGGTATTGCTAAATTGTGGGCAAAGTGAATCTGTGCTTCGTGAAGCTTTGCAGAATGGAACTAGCAAGAATGTGCAGCAAAATAAACAATCAAAAGGGTCTAATGGTGGAAAGACCCGCGGAAGGAAAATGGTGGCAAAAAAGATGTGGTAGATTTGAGAACTCTCTTGACCCTTTGTGCACAAGCTGTGGCAGCCAATGATCGAAGAAATGCATATGAGCTACTGAAGCAAATCAGACAGCATTCTTCTGCTACAGGGGATGGAATGCAGAGAATGGCCCAGTGTTTTGCTGATGGCCTTGAGGCGCGTCTAGCTGGTGCTGGAACCCAGATTTACACTGCCCTTATCACCAAGCATACATCAGCTGCTGATGTCTTGAAAGCTTACCATCTATTTCTTGCTGCATGTCCATTTAGAAAACTGTCAAATTTCTTCTCAAACAAAACAATAATGAATTTAGCTGATAAAGCAACAAGACTGCACATAATAGATTTTGGTATCATGTATGGTTTCCAGTGGCCATGCCTCATACAACGTCTTTCAACTAGGCTTGGTGGACCTCCCAAGCTTCAAATAACAGGTATTGACTTGCCACAGCCAGGTTTTCGACCAGCTGAGAGGGTTGAGGAGACGGGGCGCCGCTTGGCAAAGTATGCAGAAACTTTTAAGGTTCCTTTTGAATTCAATGCAATAGCTCAAAAGTGGGACACCATTCAGATTGAGGATCTCAAAATTGAGAGTGGTGAGGTGCTCATTGTGAATTGTTTGTTTCGCTTTAGATATCTGCTTGATGAGACTGTTGTGGTAGATTGTCCAAGGAATATTGTCTTAAACCTTATTAGGAAGATGAATCCAGATGTTTTTATAATGGGGATTGTGAATGGAGCCCACAGTGCACCTTTCTTTACCACAAGATTCAGAGAGGCTCTCTTCTTTTACTCTACCATGTTTGACATGCTTGACACCAATGTGCCCTGTGAAATTCCAGAGAGGATGCTGATTGAGAGAGAGATATTTGGGCGGGAGGCAATGAATGTAATTGCATGTGAGGGTGCAGAGAGGATTGAAAGACCAGAAACATACAAGCAATGGCAGTTCCGGAACACGAGGGCTGGGTTCACTCAGCTCCCTCTGAATGAAGAAATCATGAAGATGGCAAAGGAGAGGGTGCATACTTCCTACCACAAGGATTTTGTAATTGATGAAGACAGCCAGTGGTTGCTTCAAGGCTGGAAGGGACGAATTGTTTATGCACTCTCATCTTGGAAGCCTTCTTGTTAAATGCATTTTCATAAATATTTATTCAAGGCATGAGGCAGGATTCTCCTCATAGTGGCAACCTGTGCTTCGATGATAACGTCATGGAAGTCTGATATCTACTTCTGAGGTACTGATGTTCATTGTTAAAATCTAAATGTTTCTATCCTTTTTAGCCGTTGCTGTATGATAGTATAATCCAGCTTGATATTGATAATTATCTACAGTATTTGCTGTGAAGGGTATCGGATCACTCTTTGAAGCTGCATGTTCTGTGGCAGTCATCATCTTTGTGAGAAAAGAGCCAAGTGCATCATGTTCTATACTGCCTAGTACTTCCTGTATCTCGAGCTATAATTTTGGTAAAGCACACGGCCACTTCAGCAGTGCCAAAAGCTTAACGTATTCAAAGTTAACAACTTTAGCAAAAGGAATATAATGTTAATCACTTCTACAGGTTTTGGGAGGCACTGTGGCCTTGCTTGTTCTTTGGCTTCACATTATGCTTCAACGAATAAACTCGCTTTCCTTCATTCCAAGTGAGCATTGTGCATATTACTCTTTGAGATAGTTGCTTGGTTGATTGTTTCATATATTTCCTTGTGGAAATCTGTCCTATACCTGTAACATGTAAAAGATTCAGCCTCTGGTTTTCTCGTTAGAAAAGCAAATTAGATTTCAACGTACTGAGTCCATTAGCAATATAAACTGTTATTAACTTATCCATCCTGTCTTCAGCTTCTGAAAATGTACTATGTATTATGATGTTTTATGTTAAAACTGTTGGCTCTTCAATTGAAAACTTGTGGCTATGCTTTGCCTATCTTGTATTAATTTTCTCCTCCTCTGTTGGGTGACATTGACTTGCAATTTGCCCAAGTAAATTTTAATATTATCAATTTCATCATATAATCCGAGTCAGTCTATATTTTCCAAGCACTTTGTGCTTGCATTTTCTCATCATCAAGTACACAAAGGTAAAAAGAAAATGTATTTCTAAATGCATTCTTATAATGTAATTAATAAGAGATAACCTTATGAAGAATTGTTGAATCCTAGATCCTTAATGTCATTGCTTACGTGAATTAGCCTAATTTCTCATCGATCATAGGGAGGAATTGTTAATTGAAGTTGAAGCGGGAATAATATTATTTTGTTTTGTGTATACATTTTTTTTTTATTTAGTCTTTGAATATAAAATATATACATAATTTACAAATGTTTAAGTTTAACCATATAGTTGACGTCATGTGTTACGTATATTGAGAGAATTGAATCATATAGCACACGTAAATTTATGTACAATGGCAGGTGTTGGCAATAATATATGATTATACCGTATCTGCAAGTCAACTCAACTCAACTCAACTCATGATGTTGCTAATGCTTTTGAAAATCCAAATATGAAATTAAGTTAATGTAGATCGAACATTTCGATTCATTTGGTCAATGAAACTATTCCATCCAATTTGAATCAATCGGTTTTACTTACTTAAATAGCAAGCTTGAAACTCTTAATTTCTAATCCTATTGTAACAACATAATTTACCGAAATCGGGGCTAAAATCATTGTTCGGGTTTTTCAATAAATTGTGGGATAATAACATCCAAGTCCCTATTTTTTATTTTTTCACCAATAAAAATATAAATAGGACCTATTTACATGTAAGAATATGTTTATTAATTTATATCAAATAGGTGACCAATTTATGCTTACCAAGTTATGATTATTTGTTACCATAATATAATAGTATGCAACTCATCATTGATGTATTTTGGTCGTTTCTACATGATGTCCTTATTTTGAAAAACATTAAAAACTTATGGAAGAGAATAGGCTGGTTAGAAATCATGATCTGTTTGATAGAAAAATATTATAAATAATAATAAATTTTCCTTATGTTTTAAAATATGAAAAATATAGGAGTCCGGATGTTATTATCCCAATATTTATCCGTCCATTTTGTGGATAGAGAAGAAGGAAAAATGCAAAACCCTTTCCTCTATATTCCTCGACAGAAACCAGGGTTTTAGCGAGAGTCAAAGAGATGAGCGGAGCAGGAACCCCGGATTTCTTCTACAGAGAGGCTCAACGCCTCGGCTACGTTGCTCGTTCTGCTTTTAAGGTATTTTACCACGTATAAATTTCATTTTTTTCAGCCTTCAAATAAGGCCAAAAAAAAAAAAAAAGGATTTTGCATATTTACGCTTCGTGTCTTGCAAGAACAGCTGCTTCAGATACAAAAGCAATACAAGCTTATAAAACCAGGCTCGTCTGTTCTTGATCTTGGCTGCGCTCCTGGTGCTTGGCTTCAGGTTTGCCCCAAATAAGTCCTTCTTCTCAGCTTTTTCTTTGCCTTTCTCTCTCTTATGTTTACTCTTTTGCAAAAATGTCCAATTTCGTAATCTAGCCATAGAATTTTAAAAAAAAAATTGTAAAATCATTTCTCTCTGATGCGTTTTCGATGTTATCTTCAGTTCATCTCATTTCTGTAGCATCACAGTGTTATGTTCTTCTTTTGTTGGGGCACTAGGTTGCTTGCCAAAGCTTGGGTCCGCTGAACAATGGAGGCGCGGTTGTGGGCATTGATATTAAGTTATGATTTTAGTTTTCATTTTTCTGATTCTTACTGACCCTTTGTAGTTATTTACTTTTAACATTATGTTTAAGTTGTTTCTTGGTAATAAGTTTTTCATGAAAGTTCCAATTTTTTTTTGTTTTAAATGAAAAGAATTAACTTTTCATATGTGGGATATGCAGAGCAGAAGGTGAAGGTTCCTTCTCCTCACTGTGATGCAAGGGTTCAAACAGTTTCAGCCAATGTCATGAATTTATGTGAACATCAAGTTAGGGCGCTCTCTCCTAAGGTATTATGATCAAACAAATATCCATTTATTCATCTTCAGAGTCCTGTGTTGTAAAATTCCATTCTTGGTATTGCATTGTGTATCGTTGCTTAAATGTTTTTTTTTTTTTCAAAATAATCTCTAAGCATATGCTTAGAGCAAAATATATAAATAAAAATAGAATAGAACAATACAAGGATTGGAAATGCCAAAATGGCTTACAGGATTGCTACAAAAACCGAAAAAAGGACAGCCCCAAGTTAAGAGAAAGTGGACGTTGTTTAAATGTAATTATCTTAAGGAATGATGGGATATTTTTGGTGAAAGCTATGATATTCTATCAACTCACTAGAACAGCAGTAGCTTTAATGATGAATTCTAACAACATAAATAACTTGGGAAACTTTGAAAATGAGTTACCTTAGGGAGTTTTCTCAGCATGTCATTTGTTTTTGGTGTCTCATTTTAAAACAGATTCCAATCATGGGTATTGAAACATTTTTTTTCTGCTTTTCAAGTAGTAATATTTAGTTTTGCTTTCCTTTTGTGCAGCAAAAAGGGTTTTCTGTGATACTCTCAGACATGTGTCCCTTAGTTTCTGGAATAACAACCAAAGATGCAGTTTTATCAGCCGAGTTAGGGATGCGAGCACTTGATTTGGCTCTTGGTCGGGCAGCCTTAGCTGATCCAGTTGATTATTCTCAGGGAGACCGACATCAAGTTAATTCAGATTCTAGTCCAGATGACAATGGCGTACTCCAACATGGAGGTCACCTTGTCATAAAGCTCCTAGAGAGTGAGGATGTCCAAGGTAAGAATTTACCTTAAACAACCATGTAATGCATATGTTTCTTTGCATGAAAAATATATTAATTATTATTTTTGAAGACAGAGTTTAGCCAGATTTGCAAACCTCTCTTCAGAAAGGCATCATGGTTGAGGCCCAAAGCTACAAGATCTTCATCAAGAGAGATTTATTTAATCTGTCAAGGTTTAAAGTCGTAGGGAGATCAGGTTTCGATTGGGAATTGGAATCTTATCTTTGAAATGCGTCAATATGCAACCCTCAACCAAACATGCGTGGCAAGTAACAGCTTAAGCTTATGTTTAATTATCTTTCAGTTGTAATTCTGTTGCCTTGAAGCTCAATTTATGAATGCAACAGTGCTGGTGGTCAAAATTTTTTTTTTCTTCTTTTGTAAAGTACAAGGAAGATTTTATCGACTTTGGATTTTATAGAATATGAATAAGCTACTTTTCATCTTCCTTATACAAAGTACAAGTAATTTGTTTTTCTTCCGAACAAATTACTTTCGAAACGAGAAATGAAATCATCAGCTGTCAAGTTCAAGTTAGTTGCTTAACAAAAGTGTATTTTTATCAAATATTTGAGAATCAAACAAAAAAAAGAAAAAAAAGCACCATAGGTCCAAATACACTTATTTCCCATATTTATCAGTTTCTGGGATAGAGACCTGATGTATTTTATCCTTGAAAGAAAACCACGAAGATATTATTGATATGCTAATTATTTGAATATGTAGCATGTACACGCTTCTTTTGGACTTTACAAAAGCTCCTCGTGCTCTTAATACTTGAAGGTAAAAAACAGAAAGGGAAAAAGAATTCAATCCGAACACATTACAAAAGCGTTAGGATCTGCACATGCAAAATAATTTACATCAGTATATTTGGCCAAGAGTTGTCATCGAATGTGGGTTCTTCCCAATGACCAGAGACTCGAATCTTTAACTGGAGCCTGTTTAAAGCAGAAACTTAGACTTAATAAGGGCAACAAAAGATTCTGAAAGTTGAATGAATCCATCAACTTTTCTTGTATTCTTACCGGTGCTTTCATGGAAGGAAACACATTCCAAAATCGCAACGTCTCATCTCCTGCACCTGTCACTATTGTCTGCAGGAGAAAAGAGAGTTGGGTATAAGAATTTTCTTAGTGCCTCATAAAGAGAGTTGAAATAATGAATCAATGGATTTTTCACTAGTTTATTTCTCTATATACAAAATATCTGAAAGGAACTACGAGAGAACATTACAGTACCTGTCCATCAGGCGACATGGCAAGATAGAGTACTCGCAAACTATGGCCAGTTAGAGTTGCAACCTGTCAGTATCGGAATGGAAGAGAGAAATTGGTAATTTACGATAGAAAAGGGGTATTTATGTATGGCAATGCAGCAGCTAAAGTGGTTAAAGTTCCATACCTTTGCCATTGATGGATACTTCCACACCATAATTTGATTCTGAGAATATCCATGAGTACTAACTAGTTCATTCACATTCTTACTCCATGCCAGATTGCACACCTGCAAAAGTTACACAATGATTAGCATGATGCTATGACAATTTCCGAAGGTTGCATAAGGTTTATTTTCTGTTTCATTGAGATGGCATTACTGCAAAGCATTGTGAATTGAATTGTGCAAATTATGACTCTTTGTAAGAAGCTACAAGTTGTCTGGGGCAGAAAATTGTAAAACATGCATATCAAAAACATTTTCATATGCACCAACCTGGCTCCCAGTGTCAATACTGTTTAATTGATGACCGTTGCTAGTGTTCCAAAAGCGAATACATCGATCAGCAGTTCCACCTCCAGAAGCAAGAAGACCACTCTGGTGGGGTGACCAAGCAATGGCTTTCACAGCAGCAGTATGTTCTGTCAATCTCAAAGTTGGTTGCTGAGAATGCTGGTTCCAGACCAAGAGCTGTTACCCGCAACACATTTTTAGTAGAATTTTACTAACAGTAGCTGGGTCTACAAAGATCAACAGATTTGGAAACATATAGAGAAAAAGATATTGATGATTACCTGATTATCATTTCCACCTGATGCAAGTTCCCTGTCATCATGCGACCATTTCAGCCCACACACCTGTGAGAGATCACAGAGAAGGTTAAGGCTTGTGAAGTACTATAATCTTGTTTTTTGCTAGTTGCATTATTGAGTCCAATAAGTTTTACCTCAGATTTGTGTCCGACAAGCTTGCTAACATAGTCATTCGATACACGAAGATCATGCTGAAGTATGTTCCGGTCTCTACTTCCTGATGATAGTATGCGTGAATTCCACGCCAAGACACCAGCTCTAGTTTGATGGCCACCAAAGGTTCTTATCCTCTTGCACTGGCTTCCATCCCACACCTATACCATGATCCAATTACTAGTTTAATCTCAAATTTCTCAAAACTATGTATAAAAGTGGGTCCAACAAACCAAATGAGACAGATTAGAAATGAATATCACTATCACAAAATAGATACAAAGTAGGGGGAAAAAAATTAGCTACCTGAACTTGACCGAGGTTTGTACCGATTGATATATATGAACCCTCCCGGGTCCACTGGACAGAGCATACACTGTCATTTGGTCCCAAATCACACAACTTTGTTACCTGATAGAGAACGACATGGGAAAATGCTAAAAACTCATCAGTAAGCATATCCATTTGCCTCTTCTTAAATATTAACTAAAGAGCACTGTTGTAGATACGACTGCACCAATGAGTTTATGTCGAACTCACTTTGCTATTTGATGCTGTCCATAAATAAACACAAGTGCCCAATCCAACTCCAAGTACATTCTGGGAGGACCAATCCACCAGGTTCAGATAGAAGTCATCTTGAAGAGATGGGGCATCCAAAACCTGCAACAATCTAACCTCCTTAGATCAATCATGCCCTAAATTTTCTTCGCCAACAAATTTATGCTACTGACAATTTTCATTAATTAGTTATTTTGTTTCCATCTCTAATGAGAAGCTTATCTAATCTATTTACTCTTATTTTGAACTTATTTCATCTCCTGGATTCTATAAAATGGATTCTTAAACATGAAAAGTAAAGAATTTGCAGTCTCATTTCCTACATTTATCCTGTATATTCTGAGCAAACTAACAAAAATAGAACAAACTTGCAGCCAGAGAATCAAGTTCGCTTACCTTATGTGGTGTCTTAGGCACTTTTCTTGGCAGCTTTGGCGGCGTGGAGGACTCACTAGAGAAACCATTATCTTGCCCTAAAATCGAAGGAGAATATGGAGAATTAGGCCCGGGAGAATGATCAGTTTTAAACCTCAACATATTCTTGCTCGGACTCATCGGTGAGCCTTGACCTGCAGGAGAAGGAAAAGAACCAAAATCAGCCCCAAAAAGCTCAGACTTTAACAACCTATTATAAGCCTCATTTCCTCCTTCTTTAACCGGCGATCCCTTCTCAATCAGCTCAAAAGTGTTCAATCTTGAAGAAGATCTGCAGGGAATGAATCTGTCACTACAAGTAGATGATCTCGACGAAGGAGATGATAAATTCGATAATGCTCGAAAAGAACCCGAGAAAGTATCGAGTCTTAGTGAGGTTCCGTTCATTCCAGCTGGGAGGTTTAACCCAGTTTTTCTTGATTGTGGTGAATCCATTTTCTGGGAGCTTTCTTTTCGATCTTGGGGTGGATAGAGGAAATGGGTATGTTTGTTTCTTGGGAAAATGGTGGAAAAGACCTCTCTCTGCAAGCAAAGAGGGCTTTTGAAGAGGAGCAACGGTCGAATTCTATGAAGGGCAGGGAAGAATAGGAGCGGGCTGTTATATATTACAAAAGGGAAAGTATTTTCGTTTCTGTATAATATTTATATTCTAACGGTCGATTACACGAACCGAAGTTTGATGGACGGCTCATACAAGCTGTCACATTGGTCATTTTTACTGTAGAGTAAGTAAATGGAAAATAGCCGTTAGTTCATGAAATTCACGTCTTAATTCCTTATTATTATCTATAATTTAATCGTAAGTCTTTGGGAACATCAAGCATGATTATTGGAGAGAGTTTAAGTTTAAGTTGAAGGAAGTCAATTAATTACAAATGAACCCTAAGTTATAAAATTGACTCGTTTAAAATGTGGTTTTTTATGATTTCAGATATAAATTGAAGCTTTCAAATACAATTAAATTCAATTTAACCAACAATAAGAAAACAAACTTTTAAGATTGTGTAAATAAAACATTACATCTAAATTGTACAGCAGTAACGAGAAATCTAGCAGCAAAGTACACAAGCTATAAGCTTGTAACCTCTTTGAACTGATATCTCATGTCAAAGATAATTTACAAAGCAGCGAGAGAATGGCCAATTATAATTATAATGTATATTGCAGCTGATATCGGCGGAGCCAGTCCTCACCCTTCTCATAATAATCCATCCTACTAAACGTTTGCTCTGGGAATTGCATCTTAGCAGCGTATAGAGATGCACCACGCCATGCATCAAGAACTGGATCCAGAGCTCTGACCACTTTTATGGGTGCCCCACAAGGTCGAATCATCCGGATTCCAGCTTCTAAGCGCTCACTCATACCAGGGAATAGACAGCATCCACCGGTCATGAGAATTGAACTGGTCAATCTTTGCTCCAGATCTTCGTCATTTGATGGCAATCTTCTTATTGATACCCCAGCCATCTCGTCTAATCCCACCTGATCAATCCCAACCCAGTTGGGACGAAATAAAATTTCAGGGCAGCGAAACCTTTCTACCCCCAGAACAATTTGAAAGTCTTCCTTGGTAAGAGGACGGGCCCTTGGTATCTCAGCAGCAAACTGAGACGGAGCTGATTCTTGCTTGGGAACAAAAGTTGGGTCTATATCCTGCTAGAATAAAAATCAATGAATTAAGTAAAAGTACACCCTATTATCTATGGGCAATGAAATATTTGTAATAGAAACACGAGCCTGCAGCCTAGCAGAGATGCGGGCAAGCTCTGCTTCATCTGCATCTGCTCCATCATCATCGTCATCATTATCTTTGCTCATCAGCTTGTAAAGTTGCCAATCTTCATCCCTGGCACCAAAAGTGTCCTCACCCTTCCCTCGATCAAAGGCTGCGGTTGTTAAGAGGCGCATCCTTTCTCTCTGGGCAGCATTCAATCTCTCACCACGGCCAACCCCTCCAGATGTATTATTTCCATTTGTGTGGCTACCATTTGTCTTGAGTCGTTTTCGCTGGTCAATTTTCTCAAAAAGTTCTTTATACTTAGCCCGCATCTGCTCTAAATAAAGTTCTGGGTTCTCTCTACAGTAAAAGAGCACTGAAAATGAGTAAAAAAGGTAGAAATACAAACCAAACTTATCTTTCAAGATAATAAAATAATTTAAAAAAATCCACAAATGCTAGTGATATAATTAGATACCAAGCACTTAAGGTATTTTACCAAATTGCAATATAACAGTATATACTTATTTATGCTCAAAATTTGACAAACCCCTCTTTTCTCCTTAATGCCTGACCTTTAGCAAAATAAGGAGGAAAAGGACTTCAGGAGCTTGGAACTTACAAGCGTCTTTCTTCGTCTTGCTGGTTTTTCCGTTCTTGTTCCAAACCCTCCTCAACACGTTTCTGTTTAGCTCGCTGGCGGCCCTCAGTGGTAGTTTTAAGGAAAACCTGTCTTCTCTTCTCCTTAAGCTGCCAAGAGAAAGTTATTAGTGAACAAAGAATCCCAGAAATAAAATCAATGTGATTCTCTATTTGAGAGTCATCCCACACAGCTGCACCTGAATGCACACTTGATTCACGAAGCACCCTTCATCACCACATTCAAAAAAACAACTGGACAAAATAGTTGTGAGCTGATGTAACATGAAACTCATAAATCAACAGTAAAATAAAATTCTTAGGGTCAGTCATTTTGTTGCAAAGTATACCTGCTCAAGGGACAGCATGTTGTCCGGGATATTAATAAGAGGGTATTTTTCATTCGTAGAGGCATCAGTCTTCTCAATTTCAGCTTGTTCAACCTTTGGTTCGCCTTTAGCTTTTCGTAAAGATTGAGTTACTTTTGCAAGGGAAGCTTCTATTTCCTGCCTGGAAACATATCCAGTGTCTGAAAGGAAAGCCGGAATGTCATTCTCTTCCACCTGTGCAAGTTGTTGTAAAAGAAATTCCAGACCATGCAATTCATTTTCGAGCTCGTTTATTCTAGAAGACCTCTTAGCCTCAGCCATCTCACGCAACCTTTGACCTTGTCTCTCTTTAATTGCTGCTTTCCTTGCAATCTCTTCTTCTGAAGGAGGTTCCTCGGTTGGCAGTGGAACCCATGGGAGCTGCCAACACCTGGTTTTGTCTTCAGCTTCCTTGGTCCCTTTCTGTTGTAATAATTACATCAGAACAAATTACCATTAAAGGTTGAAAAATTGGGAAAGAGCAGAACCATGGTCATTACCTGAAATAGTTGAGCTTCTGAAAAATAATCTGTTGCAATATAACAGTGCTCCATTTTCAAGTCTTCGACCTTCTCCCAGGTAAGCCTAGCCCTGTTTAAGTGTTTCAAAGACACAATAGAATCTTTACACAAGCCGAATTTAATCAATAAAAGCAAAACTCAGCTAGAATTATACTCACATGTGTTGAGGGTGTTTAAGCGAAAGTAGCTGCTTCAAATAATCAGTGATGTGGTATCCACCAATATTAGTTCGGCAGGAACCTCTGTAAACAGGCTCACCTTCAACAAACTGGGTCAAAGAGACAAATCAGTACAAACTAAACAATTGAGAATTTGAATATTCACAGAATTATCCTATTAGTCAGTTCTATACAGGAAAGAACTACGCTGAAAGCAGATTCTGGACTGACAACGTAGTACATAAGAGCTAGAATTGCATGTATATGGCCGATAGCCAATATCTTTAAGAATAATCTCTACTGCTATTGGAACGTGCAATAAACAAAGAATAAAAGTTTAGAAAAAGAAAATGCTTTAGGAGCAAGCAAAAATTCTATCATCAAGTTTAACTGCATTAAAACACACTGACATACAAGCATACACACATAGAGAGGAGAAAGTTCCTTCTGTCACAAAATGAACCTTGCCAGGATATATGTACCAAACCTATTCAAGCGCTAGCCGATTCATAATATCTTTTACATCATGCCAGAGTTATTTGTGTTATTAAATAAAGTTCAACACTAATCACTTGTAACTTGCAAATAAATTCAACTGAAAGGATATTTAGGGTATGGAAACAATACCGGAATAACATGAGTTGTGGAAAATCCTGGACAGATAGCAAGACCATCTTTATTACAAATCCCATATTGTTGATTATACTTATAGCTGAAAGCAGCATCAACACCAAATGCTGTGATCACAAAGAGAAAAGACATTAATTTTGGAAACAACATATATTTGAAGAATATAAGACAAAAAAGGAACATTATCATTGTCAGGCCAATCATGATCTGTTGCCAGACAATTTATCACTTATTGATTCAGGCAGAAGCATCTATCTGCTAAATAAACTTTATGCATCTCATAAAGGTGGAGAATTTTTTTTATATACAGTACTTGATGCTTTACCTACTGATGGAACTCCATAAGTCTCAAAAAGAAGTTCTGCCATTTTACTGCGAGAGTGAACTGGGTTGCACACACATTCTGTGATCAGGACAGGATGTTCAATCTGTTCTGCCGTCAAATGAACACCAAATCGAGAAAAGGTCAAGTGAATGAGCCAAGCTAAACATTAGGTACGCAAGACAAAGTAAAATTGTGCCACTAAAAAAACAATTGCACAGTGAACAAAAATACAGAGCCATATATGGTATTGTTATAACAGAAATTTGACAATCTGAATATCCTGTCAAATCATCATGAAACCAAGAATACAACAAATCATTCTCATCCAGTGTGGTCTCTAACTGCTATGATCAAAATGGAAAACTGTCAACTGATGGCAACCCAATACCCCATCAATTTACAGAGATACTCACCACCAAAATAACTAAATGTAAGTAGATGGCATATGCATTAAAAAAGATTAAAAGAAACAACCAACATAGTAGACTACAATGAATATCATAAACAACTAGCAAAAGAACAGATTGAAAAGTTAGAGCCCTTTGCTGTAAAAACATGAAAATGCATGCATCCTAACACACATTCTTTGAGCCGTATAAAATCGAAAGAAATTGTCAACAAGTTTACCTCTGTCCCATTTGCACCAATCCGATCAAAACCAAAGTCAAGAATCTACAAAACACACCATAGACTGCATGAGACAAACAAGCACACAAGATAAATGGGCATAGAACCCAAATAAAATTGCTCCAAAAATAATTACAGAACTTCACCTCCAAATCGTCTGAAACAGTTGGTAAGCTAGCTAAAGGACATGTTACATGCTTCACGCAACAGAATTCAATTGTATGCCTTTAAAAAGAAAGCAAATACCGAAACAAAGAGACATACATATTCCATAATCTCAAACTGATAAACAACGTTGCTGTCGAAAGCTGAGCGAGGCCCAGAACGGGTACAATCAAAGTACTTTAACAATGCTGGATCATGATCACCAACAATAGTCACAGTTTCACCTGTACGTCCCAAAAAAAAAAAAAAAAAACTAAATTTATACTTCATAAATGAAAATTTTAAAGGACTAATAATGAAAGTGTGATTAAAGGAGCACCAGTGGTTTTGTGGCGAGGTCTCTGAACAATGTTGCGGAAAATGACACGAGGGTCTGTCTCTCCTGCCCACCTGACCATGGAATTGAAATCTCGAGATTACATAAAAAACTAGAAACAAAAATAATTGTACATGGGTTTATGTAAATACATATATAGGGTTGTTAAGAATTAGGGTTTAGAGCTACCCAATTCGAAAATAGGAAGCACCATTGTCGATGACTATGGGAGTGGAGGAGGGAAAGAGATTATAATCTGTCTGTCTCTTTATTTGAGATATGAATGGCATTTTCTCTTCTTCTTCTATATGCTATAGGGGTAATCAGCAAGTGCTAGGGTTCTGAACTATTAGCTTTCCTTCTCCAAGTGAAGCTGTATTACTTATCTGACGTGAAAATCACATCGGTGAAGACGATCCGAACCGGTTCGATCCTCGAGGGACTACAAACCAGACATCTGAACCCGATTTTTTTCGCGTGTATATAAATATAAGTGTTTACGTTTTTTTTTTTTTTTTTTTTTTTTTTGAAAAAAGGAATCTCAAAAATTTGTTATGAATTTAAATACAAAATTTAACTAATTTACATTATTTATCTGTTATTCTTGTAAATTGCAGAAATTTTTATAATATTTGTTCATTCTTTTAAATTATTTATGGCATCAAACCCTCTATTATACACTTCAAATGAAAACTATGAAATGTATATAATTATAATTATAATTATAAACATACTAATTTATGTGAAAAAAGAAAATAAGATTTACTAATAAAATTATAATAGAATATGCAAGTATAAAATACTCCGCCTTTCAAATATGTATTTTGGAGCTAGAGGTATTTTGTGAAAAACATATATATTTGTTAACTTACATTAAAATTGGAGCGAAATTAGGTTTATAATTCACAGTATATAAGTAAAATAAAAAAATATGTTATTTCTCTGATAAATCAATTGTTTCCCTTCGTACCAAGAAAAAGAAAAAAATCAAGTGTTTTCTTGATTCTATTACAATCTCTTGGAACCAAATTCTGAACTGGGTCAATGAAAGGGACGCATTTGGGCTTTTCCCATTTAAATGCTGGATTTTATTGGGCTACCTTCCGCCCAAGCCCAACCACGTGGCTTTATCCATCGTTTCGTTAACACGTGGGATGATGACGTTCCCGTACGAAAACGACGTAGTCAAAGCTACTTCACACGTACGACAACTCTCAGCCACATCAAAATTCCAAATTCACCCAATGTGGCCCGCAGTCCCATTTGCGTCCCGATATACGGATTGATTCCCATCGAGAAAACGTGCGGTACCGATTACAACCCACATTTTTCCCTCGTCTACCCCACTAACCACCGCCTCCAACTGTTCATGGCATCCAAGCGCCACGTGTCAGAAAATGTGGGCTCCACGTCAGTACGCTTTAGTTGCTTCCACCACACGTTTGGACAGGTCATGCAGCAGCTTCCCGAACAAGCTAGTCACGTACAACTCAAACATGCTATAAAATCGTAAATCATAATCATTAATCATAGTTGGTCTGTGTTGTTTCGGTGTTCTTACAGTAGAGTTTATGTCGCTAGTTTTCTGTCGTTTTTGAGTATGGATGAGGTGATGGAGGAGGGATGCATGACGCCGAGACATGCGTCGTGTCGGATACCGTCGACTCTGCCCTGTCCGCCGCCGCCGAAGAAGAAACCGCTTTATGTTAAGCGGAGGGATCCGCCCAAAGAAGGATATTTTCAGCCGCCTGATCTTGAGATTATCTTCACTAGGAGAGAAGCTTGCGCTTGAGGTGGCAGTGTTGACGTTGTATATTACACAGCTGATAGTGATAGGTTTTATTTTTACTTTTTCGAATTAGGATTAGAATTTAGAGACTACAAGGGAGGACCGTTTGACATTAACTTTTGGTTAATTTGGGGAGAGTACAACGTAACAAGAGCAAAAAAATAAATTTTTTATTTTCTCTCTCTGTGTACCTGGATTTTGTTTCTATGTTGCGCAAAAATATTTGTTCGATATGAATGGTTGGAGGCATTTGTGTTGAAGAAAATTAATTATTAATTGGAGATTGAGTGCTTGTAAATTTTGGAATATTTTGCAAATCAGAGTTTAAGAATAAGTTCATGAAAACATATGCTTATTCTATTCGTCGTTTTGCTGGGTTTGATGAGCGAATCTTGTGAGAGTTTATTAGCAAATTATTCCATATGATTTCTTTGTGCATTAAATTAGGGCGTAATGGTTATAAAATGTGCAAGCATGTGATATTGAATTTGGCTCTCTCTCTTTTCTGAAATAGACATGTTAACTTGAATTTGAGACGACGAATATATATGCTTATTTATAAATTTATTATTGTTTTAGTTGAAAGTGTAAAGACTAATCAGCTATTTATGTTACATTAATAGCTATACGATCTGAATGCGATGGCTCAGTCTCCCTGGTTGCTAATAAATGCTGGGAATTGTTGCCAAGAGAAAGCCGGCGTTGCTGGCGTTCCAAAACCTTTTGCGGTATCTTCTGATGCTACGATCCGAAAACTGGGCAAGTCAAAGCCCATGATGTGAGTTGAAGCCCAGCCCTCTTAGTTGCAACTCCCTGTTTTAAAGAGTAAAAGATCTTACTGCAGCAATTGGTAAGATTTGAGCCACCTAGCTCAAAAGAAAGATTACTGCTGGGCTGCATCACCGTCACGCTAGAATCCAAATATAATACTTTTTATAATTTATATGCCCGCGGTTTAATTAGATTAGTGGGAGAGCACAACCTTGACTTGACTAACATCAGAATTTAAATTCATATTAAAATGTGCGTTGAAATAAGAAATTTCGACTGTAAAAGAACAAAATAAAAAGGTTAATTATAGTAAATTGAGAATCTTAAAGTCAGGATGATACTAAAAGTTTATATTGATTAATATTTAATGCATAACAAATCCAAGTTAAGTACTTAAAAAGAACAAATTAAAATAAAAGAGAATTTAATCAAGAAATGAGTTAGTTATGAGTTAATATCAAAATTAAAACTACACGACATGTTTAGTATAATTTCTTATTTAGGCCCCCAAGCAAGCAAGCAGCCAGCCTGCGGCAAGCAAACCAACGACCCAAAATCCGCGTAACTAATTGGTTGGTTGAACCTTGAACGAGACAAAGTGGAGACAAAGGTGTTTACAGCGCACAAGCTATTTTTATGTGTTGTTTATTTGCAATAATATCTCACATTCTCTCTCTTCATCATCATCATCATCAATCCACTTCTCTGTAATCCCGCTCACACCTCTCGCCTGCAAAAAGCGTCCCTTCCCACGCGCCTCATGTCGCCTTCTTTCTTGTCTTTAAAACATCTTTCAAACTCTTGACTCCCTCCCCACTTGGGTTTTATCTCGTTTCCGGAAATTTTTACCTCAAACGAGCTCAAAGATCCGGTCATTCTTCAGTTTTAAAAAGGTACGATTTGCTGTACTTAGTTTAGTTTGTATGTTGTAGTCCCTTTTTTTGTTGGGTTGGAGTGTATGAATTAGATCAGTCGACTGGGTAATTTGATTTTGTGTTTATTGTTGTTTTGTTAAAGTTTTAGATCGGTTGCCAAGAACTTAATGCGTGTCAAATGGCGTATTTAGCTTCATTAAGTGCAAAATTTTGTTTTTCCAAGACCCAGTTGATGAATTAGTTGATTGAACGCTTGAAAATCTGTTCTTGTTCCCTTTTTCAAATATTTTTACTGTGGGTATTCAAACAGAGTAAATTGTGTTTGTTTATCTCGATTTGGAAAAACATGAGTGTGACATCTTCTTCCAAGTTTGATTTCAGGCTGATCTGTGGTTGGTGTTGATTTTTGGGGAGACACGGAAAAGTCAGATCTAAGGGATATATAGATCATAGCTATGTCTTTTATTGGTACCCAACAGAAATGCAAGGTTTGTGAGAAGACAGTTTATCCTGTAGAGCAATTATCTGCTGATGGCGTTGTATATCACAAGTCTTGCTTCAAATGTTCTCATTGCAAAGGAACACTAAAGGTAACATTATAATTTACGTATATGATGATATTTTACCAATGTAGTTGATAGACTTCCTTGTATTGCGGTTGTTTTGCTTCAAAATTGATAGTAATGTGTTGGAATCACCTCCATTGCTTTGGCTTATGTTGAAACTTTATAATACTCTGTTGAAGTTCATACATTCAGATTTGCTGTACCCTCAATTTTTTTGTAAAGGAATTTGTATTGATGTTCTTAGTTTTTGTTGAAGAAGTAGTGGGTTTGTTTACCAAATTTGCGTACGTATTAAGGCGTTCAAATTTAAATGTTTCAGCTGAGCAATTACTCCTCGATGGAAGGTGTCCTTTACTGTAAGCCTCACTTTGAGCAGCTCTTTAAGGAGTCGGGTAATTTCAACAAGAATTTCCAGTCACGTAAGTATTTTGTTTCCTGGATGAAGAAGCTCTCTGTATTTCCTGAGTTTATTTAACCTGTTTAATTAGCTATCAATTTCATTGTTGGCAGCTGCAAAGTCAGCTGAGAAGTTAACACCTGAGCTGGTAAATCTTTCCTACAATGCTGCATGTATATGAAATTTAATCACAAGCATTCAAAATTGTGCTAAAGTACGTCTTGTATTGCTGGGTGTTCTTGCTGATTCTCAATAGCTCATTTTGATTGCAGACGAGATCGCCTAGCAAAGCTGCCAGCATGTTCTCTGGCACACAAGAAAAATGCGCAACTTGTGGTAAAACAGTTTACCCACTAGAGAAGGTAGGATCCAAGGTTTCAAGAAATCGTCACCATATTCTGATATTTTGTGTAGATAGTTACATTTATCTCCTATTTAAATTCCTATGTCATTCACTGGTTTCAACCAACCCTGGGAATTGGGGCTTATTATATACTATATCTATTCCACTCTTGACTTCAAACACACATACACATAAATTCCTGGTTATGAATGTATGCATTGAGGTGTTTTGGTTTTGCACAATCTTAATTAATTTTTTCTGAAAAAATTACTTTTGAAAGATACTGTTTGAAGGGAATTGTTTGAAATGTCAATACAATTAGGAAAACAGTTGGGCAATAAATAACAATTTTTGAAGTGTTTTAGTTAGTTTTACCATGAGTCACACATTCTCCAGGGCTTCACATCAGAGTATCTGATGTGATGCGATGTGTCAAAAATGTGCAGGTGGCCGTGGAGAATCAGGCCTATCACAAGACGTGTTTCAAGTGCTCTCATGGTGGCTGTTCCATTAGCCCATCAAACTATGCAGCCTTGGAGGGCATTTTATACTGTAAACATCATTTCTCCCAGTTGTTCAAGGAGAAAGGCAGCTACAACCACCTTATCAAGTCTGCATCAATGAAGCGTGCAGCAGCCTCCGTTCCAGAAGCTTGAACATGATATCTCTTTTCTATTATCTATTTGGCGTGGCTTTCTTCTGCTTGTCGAGTGTGCTTTCATTTTGATCCCTCTTATTATTGCAAGGGGAACTACCAAACCTTGGGTTCCTCTGCTGTCTTGTTTCGATAATCTTTGTTGGTACATTTTCTGGTGATTAATGAATTTGGGATGTACAATCCTGTGGCTATAGAATTTCATTCACAAGCGTTGATTGTTCAAAGTGATAATTATTAGGGCTTTAGCGCTTCTTGTTTCGGCTTGTTATTTGTTACAAATACATGTGATGAGAAAATATTTCATATTTACACCTCCTCCAGTGCGCACCAGTTAAAAGGTGTAAAACTCTTAAGACCCGAACAGAACCCCAAGGATTTCTCTTGCCAAACATGCGAGCTAAGTTTGTCCTCAGAATTACTCCCTTAAACAAAGCTGTTGACCCAATGGCAGACGAGCAATATCTAATTCCGAATATGGACCAGAGCATTGTATGATGCGTGTAATGTCACCCGGTGAATTAAGTTGGTCAATTTGTTCTCTCATTAGCAGAGCACTAGCCCGGTAATAATTCAAAGCAAAGACTCATAAGTAAGCTTTTAAGGCGTGGGTTAGCAATATCATTTTGGTAAATATTTGTATGGCAGCCCAAAACCACCAATTCTTTGACCAACTAAAGATATTATAAGCATTCTTTTAATATCATTTTGAACGAACAACAACGATGTTACCCACATTAAAATGAATTACACTAATATTTGATATTGTTCAATTCTTTTAACTTTTTTTTTTTGGGAAAAAACTGTTATAAAATAATGTTATATGTATATGATTTGTGACAACAATAGCAATATATTTCAAGTGATGCAATAAAAATAATAATTTCGAGAAGATAAAAACGTTGCGTTTTATTACTGTACAAAACCGAAAAAAAGCCCTATTATTGAAAATCAACCGCGTAAAATTTTCCCAAAATGGCGGTATCTCTTTCTTCTCTCCACGATCGTCTTGTTCAGTAAGCTCTCGCTCTCTCCGTTAACCATTGCCGCCTCTTCCTTTTAACTCCAATAATTTAGTTTCTGAAATTTTCTTTTCCTTTCCCTTTCTTCTTTTCGTTTTAGGTTGACAAATCCGATATTGGATTCACTTCAGAAAACAAATTACGCGCCACCGGAAGGCACAACAGTCTCCACGAAAACAATCCTATGCAGTCTCATACAAACGACGCCGGAAAACCAAGCCGCAGTTGTCGACGGCGACCTGATTTTGGGTTCGATCAAGAAATCGACTCTAGCACTCGCCTTACTCATCTCCTCCCAGACTTCGACTCACGAGTGTCTCTGTTGGATTCCCAAACATATATCTTTAGCAGCAGCTTCCGCTTTTTGCACGATTTCAGAAGAATACTATGCCGTTTTCGGCAAGAGTTTGGTGGTGGAGTTGTTGCCTGAAGTGGCGCCATTTCTGAAGGGGAGGATGAAAGAGAGTTCGATTGATAAAGAGAATGAGACTGACGAGGTAACGGCCGCGTCGGCCAGAGTACCACTTGTGCATGCGATTTTAGCAGCGTATCAGCTTCGGTGGTTCGTTACTCAGGCATGAAAATTCTTTGCCTGGTTCTGGAGATTTTGAAAATTTTGTTTGTTTTAGTGCTAATGTTTGTAATTGTTGTAGATTGAGTGTCCCCATTTGGGAAAGCTATTGAATTTGGTTATTCCTTGCGCGTTGACTGCCCTTGACCACTGGTCACCTGAGGTCAAAGTATGTGCTTTAATATGAAAATGTTTACAATATGAATTCTTTCATCTTAAAAGAAATTGTGGAACTGAATCATGTTCTGTTGAAAATAAATGATTTCAGGGGCAAGGCATGATTTCCTTTATACATATTGCAAAAAATGTGAATGCCACGGAGCTTGGTTTTTATGAAGATGTAATTCTTGATGCATGCTGCCAGAACATTGCTTCTACTGATGAGATATGGCATCTTGTAGTTGAGATGTCTGTACTTATTGTGACTAGTACCCAGAAAAATAATTGCCGGAGTTCGTGGTAACATCCTGATATAAGTCTTGTAATTGTTTTTCTGAGACATTTAGGATATAGATTCGGGGTCATTTGGCAAAAGATGATGGTAAACTTTTGATACTTTTCTTAAGGGCAGGGCCTGCTGTACTTGATGCCAAGTTGTTGTTACAGTCTTCACAATAGCATGACTCTTAGAGTCTTACAATTTATTTTCACTAGTCAGTTAAATTAGTTTCTATGTTGGGACCGGCTAAAAGTGAATCATAGGTCACTTGGGCCTGTGATACTCCACTTTGGTTTTATTTAATTATCTCTGTGTTAATTGAAGTGAATAATGGGATAGTGAGGAGCCTCCAAGGTGAAGTTTTTCGTTCTTCTCTTCTCTCTCTCTCTCTCTCTCTCTCTCTCTAGACAGCTGAAAATGCACTTGTGTTCATTTTGGCAATTGACACAAACTACCGTTTTATTTGCAATGCTGGTACAGTTTTCCTCTCATATTTTGTTTGATTAATGCAATTATTTAGATTGACCATCAAGTGTGATGTCACTTTATGGTAGACATTACTTTGTTTTGTTTGATGTATGGTTGTTTATCTTGTCAACCATGATATTGTATATGTATACCAGCCAGCATAATTTGTCTTACCACCAAAGTCACTGATATTCTCCTTCTGTACAGGTTTGAAAGGATGCTAAATGAGATGTTAAGTCACTTGGAGCGCCAACCCAGAAATAAGGATCGCCGTGTAGCATGGCTCAATTATATCGAGACACTGTTCAGTGCTGTTGGTCTTGTTTTATTAGCTCATTCTAGGCGCATATTTCTACTTTTCTTTCAATGGATGCATGCTGATGATGATGAAACCGTGATACTGGTGAGAACCTTGCACCTAATTCAATTAAGAATTGTATTTCTTTTTCTCTTTTATTGTTTAAAAATGAGCTCTGGTAAATGAATTGTGATCTCTAATTTGCTAATTAACCTTGTTAAATTGAATCTTGTGCTCTTTATGCACAAGTAGAGAAATCAGTTAAAAAGAAAATGAAATCCAATGACAAAACACCTTACTTGGGAATTCATTAAAATAGTAGATTAGCCTTTAAAAGGCTGCTGCCATTTTTGATGGTCATGTTATTTAGCTTCCAGGTTTGGCGTTCTCTTCATGAGCCTTTATTATGAAAATTGTATTTTCCAATAATATAGATTATAATTTTTCAAAAAAGCAATGTGAAAATGTGGGAATACTGCATAGTGCATTTATGAGCATTTAGTTAGCTGAATAGGAAGATTTAATGTTTTTCTATTGAACTTCTTCACCATTGACCAGAATGATGAGAATATTTACAAATCGCTGAAGAACTGGGTGATGAGAATGTTTACAAGTTTTGGAGGCATCGAGATCTAATTACTTGTGCTTTGTCTTACATTGTCTTTTCATGCCTAAATTTTCTGAGCTTCATATGCTGTTTGGAAGTTTCTACAAGGGGATTTGATTAGTTTTAAGTTCATTGTGCAGGTTCTCCAACAGCTTTGTACTGTTATAAAGTTGACATGGATAAGAAACACACCTTACATTGAAAGGTATATTAGTTACCCTCACTGTGGATGACAGTTTGGTGGATTTGAGTGTCTGGTGGATCAGAATCAGAACCAGAATTTATTTCGTGTGTACACAGCATTTGAGCACATTTTAGAAATTGAGCAGATATTCTGCCCCCCTTCTGTGACTGAAAGTTAAACATTTTGTTTTGTTAAACTGACAAACCAGTTTTGGATTCTTTTTGTAGTTTCTAATTCCTGAAATGTGTCGGCTTCAGATTGGTAGATGAACTTACCAAATTGTACAAGGAGGCAGCATTAAGAAGGGGCCGTGAAGAAATCAGAACTCATATTCTTCAGATACTAATTTTGCTACGGCAGTAAGGACATAACTGTTTCTTTCATATTATGGTGGATTCTGGAACAATTTATGTTTCCTTTATTGAATCCTATGTTTGCCAGATGCAAAGGCGCACAGTTTGAAACAGCCTGGGACAAGTACAAGGATGATCCAAACTTGACCCCTCTGGGTTCCTCTTTGAGTGAAAGAATTGTGCATGCATAGCAGTTTGACCAAGCGATTCAGAATTCAGGAAACAATTGGCAATATAACGAACTTTATGGGGATATATTCAAGTCCTTGAAATATGACTGACCAACGTGCGAAACATATAGAAGTGCTGATTTTGGTTTGGGATCTCTTCATGGAAGCTGAAGAGTGTAGTTTGCTTTACATTCATCTGGTGGATGGCTAAGCTACGTTAATGTGATTTAATGAAATACTTGGGTCTGCTGTGATGATTCTCTGGTGACTGATTTTGTATTAAGATAAAATCATTAATGTTATGTGCAATTTGATTATAATAATTTAGTTATGGTGCTGCGCGTCGCCTGCCTAAATTTATGGCCTTTTCCTGTGCGATTCGCGTGCATGGATTTAACTTTTCGCTTTACAACTCTTATGATTTCACGCAATGCAATACAAAATTGAATAGCTGTTACTTACAATTAGCGTTTCAATTGGCATATTATACTAATATTATGGAGTGTCTCTGTTTTTGTTTCCAAACCACTCTTAACCATTGACGACTTGGTTGCAGTACTTAATTCTCAGACTTTCACGAGCAGTACAATTCTTATCGACAAATTATCTTAAAACTTTATTGACACAACATTCTCAAAACATACTTTACATGTGGGTTTACGTTCAGTTCATCCAGATATATATTCAATAAATGCGGGCTGATTGATGATGGTAAAAAATAAATAAGAATCACAATATGCATCCACGGACATTCATATGACACTTAAAACAAGTCCTTTGAACTTTATAACCGGTAAGGACTCCTCCCATTGGCATAAAAGAAACATCTGACAGACAAACTTAAACCCATCATAAATCAATTTTTGGAAGTCCTAATATTTCATGCGACAATATGGTCATAAAACAGAAGAGAGAATGGTGAAATTATGAGTAATTTTTCATTAATTAATCAAATATGACAAATGTTAATAACAGACTGATTGTATAGGTATCAAATGCTACAAGCCTTTTCCTGAAAGAATCAAAAACTTAAAAACAATATTTCCTCTACAACCCCAAGCCGGGAATAATAGAGAGACAAATCAGTCACTTAATTTTATTGGATTTTTTCTACTTCTGTCTAATCCTGCTGTTTGTTGCTGATACAAAATGGAAACCGAGTCGCTCAGGCTTCCAATGAACAAAAAATATAAGAATTTAACCGGGCGAATTCCATGACACCAACTGCTTGCACTTAGCCCAAACTTGTCAACAGAAAGGTTGCCACTGTCTTCGCACCGTGGAAACGAAAATACAAGAGATTACACATATTGCTTTCTCACAAAGATTGCCTCATTTGCTTCGCTTCTTTGCTTCACTATAGAGGATAACTCCAGCCACTGTCAGTGAGTAACCAAGCATTCCTGTGACAGAGACAGGATTTCTGAATATCAAAATTGAAACCACCACGGCCACAGCACCTTTCGCATTCCCGAGTACCTGGAAGAGCCCAAAACTTTTTCAATCTCAAGCTAATATATATCTTCTAGGTGATGTAATACTTTAGGAAAATCACAAAGAGAAAAGACAGGAAAGAATTCACATTTAATTGCATCAGAAAATTAAATCCACCAAATAAGTTGGAGTGCAAGTTGAATCACATGCCACGTACAACATATGAAACAATGCAACAGATATTTCAAAATTGCTAAAACTTGAGAACAGATGGAACATGAAACCTCCTCATGATCTACCCTTAACCTATATATCTTTTTCGGCCAGCCTCTTATCCTCAAAATTGAACACAAAATAGAGCAACAATTGGTTTCATAGAGCAACAACTGGTTTCATACTGCACATGACCAAACAATCTGAAGACTATCCTTGTACCATCCTTAATGTTGCCTCACACTCCTTACAACATGAACGATTATCCTTTCTGCCCTTCATCTTCTTGCCATGAGTCTATCACAATGTTCTACTTAAAATGTCATTTTTTACTGTTGATTCCCTCATCGCAGAAAAGAAATCCACTCGATATGATCTCAGCCTTGTACCATTGTCAAAGTCCCCATGGCCCAAATGCATGTTCACTTTAGATGATCCCTGGTTTGCAAAAACAATTTTGCACCATGACTTCCCCATAATTTGAATTTCTGTAGATTCATCATGATGAAATATTGCCTTAAGGCTAAGATATAACATCTGTATACCTATTGAAGAATAATTTCCAACAGACATAAAGCAAAATCTATGCAAGCAAGGTGTACATTATCTTCTCTTCAGTCTTTCCTTTCACAGAAACTTATAGGTCAGAAACAGCATTACACACCAGCTATTCCATAATCAGATTTGAGTCTAATGCTTGAACGATAAACAAGCTTGCAGACTTGAAGTATTAACTCAACTCCAAAAGACAATCTCCACTTATATAGACACTGACCCAGCTTCAGATTTACAATGTGTGTGTGTATTAACTTATTACCTTTACTGAGGGTTAGAGGAACATTGAGATTGTAGGCCTAAAGACTGAAGGATGTAGAAGAATTTGATGGTAATTGCTTGACAACATAAAGAAAGAAAACATATTGAGAGTTTAGGCATACCTGGAGAGTCAAAGCACTGGTATGTTTTGTGACCAAAAAATTGGTGAGGTTGACAAAATAGGCCAGCGCTGAATTGAATAGCAGATACCAGATAATCTTGACGTCATCTCTAGCAAGAGCAAGCGTAATGCCAACCACATTTTTCTCCATAATAAGTGTTGCAGGGAGTAGAAACATAACAGCTATTGGAGCCATGTAAAGAAGGAGGTTCATGGAATTCAGCTTCTCCCTTGAATAAAAGAACAACTATCTCAGTATCCATTTCCAGTCTCAAAAATGATTCAAACATAGAATCCCAGAACTCGCACTATCAACCAGGAGCAAACTAATACAAGATCCTTACCCTTCAGAGGAAAGTAAAATCCCTTGTAGCACTGATTTGAGTGCCCTGGCAGCTGTAGCCGCAATACACATTATAAATCCAAATAAGTGGAAACTCGGTTCACCCTATAGCCACATAAGAAAATTGAAAACAATAAGAAATAGAAAAGTTTGCTTCAACGATATAAATTATATTATCGAACAGAAATGTATAAAGATCTATGCGTAAATCAAGCCAACTGAAAACTATTACTCTGACCAAATTCCATATTTGTAAGTTGTAACATAAACTCTCAATTTGGTTGCCAAACAAAGTGAAGAATTTTGTATCTCCTCAACAACAAAATTTATGTTCTTCCAGCATTTGCACTGCGCGGTCTTATGAAAAGTGAAGAATTTTGTATCTCCAAAGTTTTAGTGCTTTTTTTCAGCTATTTCCCTAACAACTGAATTGAGTACAAAGAAATTGCCTTTCACTTAAAATGCAAAACCAAATTTTCGATGAAAAAAAGCTTTAAATCAGAAAAGCTAAACACTCGCATTAAGCTCAATTGGGTATAACCTAAGCTCCCGCCAAAAGAAGAATCACCAAAAGCTTAATTTAAATCAAGCCCACAAACGAAATTCTAAATTACACAACAAAAATAACAATTTTACCCAAAACCAAACGCCTAAATAACAATAAAAAGAAATGCAAAATCATCAGTAAAAATAAAACCAAAAATCCAAAAATACATACCCCGCTAGCGATAATAACCCCAGTAACAACAGGAATGAGCGTGACATAGGTGAGCCAAGCTTCCCGCTTGAGCGTCATCAAGTAAGCAAAAACAGCAGTGAAGAACGGCGTCGTAGCACCGACGGCCTGGTTAAAAGAGACGGGGAGAAACCGCAACGAGACATTCCCAAAAACGACCGAGATGCAGAAAACGAAAGAAAGGGCCGAGATTTTGAGAAATTGGAGACGAGATCGGATGGTTTGCATGGGCACCATCTTCATCCAAGCAATGGCGACGTAGCTAAGCAAAGAACAAGCAGTCATATGACACATAGTTAAAAAGATCGGGTACCTAAACCCATAGTTGCTCAGCAAGTACTTGTTTAGTAACAACACTCCGATGTTCGACGAGTACCATGCCGTCACCAGACCCACCGTGAACAGTTTGCTCGAACTCTTCATAGTTGGCTTGTCGGTGATCGTATGGCTGAGATTTAAAGAGCTAGAAAGAGGAGGGGTCGGAGATTAATCAGGTACAGTTGGATGTAATGTACGGAAGCGGATCTGGGAGAGAGGGACTACAGTCCATTGGATCTGAAGAGAAATGTCGTTGACGCAGCAATTGAGAGAGAAAATGAGAAGACGACTCGGAGAGGGAAGAAAGAGAAGAGGAGAAACAAGGTAAACGCGTATGGGGTGGGGTGGGGGAATTTTACGGGTTCGGGTTTTTAATTCGGGCATTTATAGTTTGTATGTGTACATCGTGTTTTATTATTTTATTATTTTTATGTTCATTGTTATTTAATTAATTTACCAATTTTTATTTTTATATATAATATATGCTACTTGGGATTTGATATTTGTGAAAATGTATTCTCTAAGGAAAGTAGAATTTTGACTTTTAAAGGTTCCCTGTTCATGTCATGTGTAATGTATTTTGGCTTGTGCTTTTAGAAAATAAAAATAAAAATTAATATTATTAAAAAATTTCGATGTATGAATTGTTGGAGAAGAAGGTAAAATATGGAATTAGATTTTTGTACATCATGATTTATAATTTAATAGGTATACGATACAATTATAATATTAAGTAAGAAAATATTGAAGGGCTAGAGAGTAACACACTCGTAGTTTGTGGTAATAAATTCACATAAATGAGTGTGTGGGTTTTATTTATATAAAATTGACGGAATGCAACTTAATTGGCTTTTGCGAAGAAATTAACTAATTAATGATTTCACAATTATCATTATTATGTATACATTTTAAGAGTCGAGAAACGCGTGCTTGAGCAACATTAGGCTTGATTAATCCAATTTCTTGGAGCCTGGCCTACGGAGAATAGTAAGCGGTCAGGCCGTGAAGGAGTCGGTCCAAACGCAGCGGTGTTTATTATATTAAATTTATATTATAATGGTGAGCGATTCTGGGCCGTGTGATGGTCAAACTATTAGGGGAGGGGGGCCACAAAATTAGATCATGCGAGGAGTATTCTCTTCTCTTCTTCCCTTAGTGGGTCCCAACTAAAAAACGTTTTGGCCGTGGGAACCACAATATCCCATCACATCTTCTTCTTTCTTTGATTTCTTTTCGTTTCATTTCATCCTCCATTATTAATATTTAATACTAAGGAAGGGAGATATTTTTGTTAATTCCTCCTCAATCATTCGTATTTTGTTATATTTTTAAAATTTGCTCCTAAATTAGGTTTTTTTTTTTTTTTTGGTCGTTAATACTTCACCATCAAATACAACAATTTGAAATACTTTTCTAATCTCAAATTACGTTTCGATGGACCTCAACCGAATATTATAAATAAGAAAGAAAATCAATGAAAGACTATATTATTTTATATAATTGATTAATTAGTCAAAATTATTACTCTTAATATTTTTTATTTTTATAAAATTATTATCCGTGTCGATTAATGTGGGACACAATATTTTATATATATATATATATATATATATATGAAAATACGTTTTTTTTATCTCTGTTTATAAGAAAATTTTTTAAAAAATGATTGTTCTTATTTGTTTGAAAGATAATAAAAGTCTTTGTTATATGGTTTGAAAACAATTATTTTTATGACTTTTCATTTAAGGAAAAGAATAAGACTTTTGAATATGTTATGTGTCCCTTACATTAAACGATATTTAATAATTATTTGTAAAAGAAGTAATAAATTTTTTATTTATGTGAATTATTTTTATCAAAATCATATGTATATATATATATATATATAATCTTACCTTATTATAAAACAGGTAACAACATTTTTTACAACTTATTTAGGTACTCTTAAACACATCTTTATTCTTTAATTTAATTAAGAATATTTAAATAAATCACATCGATATATTAAAATTTTAATTAAAATGGGATATTTTTTACAGTAACTAAAATTAGAATTTAATTTTTAAAATAATTACTATTTAAAATTTGTATAACAAATAATCGATTGAATTAAAATATCCTCACAGAATAATTTTCAAAAAGTATTTGAGAATAAAAATGGGGAGTCAGGGTTTATCGTTGTATTTATAACTCTGCAAGTGACTTGACTGACTCCATTTGAAATTCAGAGGCAAAGCTGCTGCTGCATAGAGTATAGTATACTACAGATAGTTATGCAATAACATGCGGGGAATGGTCAAATTTTAATTATAGTTTACCGAACTTTGTGCCTACCTTACCAAATTTTCCTTCCACCTGATTTCAAGTAATTTTCAATTTCATGTTACTAAAATGTTCAACGTGCTTCTCTCTCTTTCTATTGATTTACATATTTTTGAGGCAAATGATTACTCTCTTTCTCTCTCTCTTACAGTATTTTTGAAACTCTTTTGTATAAAATTATGATAAAAATAAATAAATAAATAATTTATAAAATTCATGTTGCCTAGAAATTAGAGTCTGATTCTCACAACAATTGATCACGAATTGTGTACTTGAACGTTACTGCTATGGTAATTAGAGATAAATGCAATTCACGTTGCCGGCCTTTCCCCTCTGAAATTGCATGCCAACTATTAGCTGACCTTTATTACTATTATAACGGAACTCTATTTGCTAACAGAATCGTTATCTTAAAAATATTTTAAAATTAAAAGTTACAAGTTTTGGAAGTTGAAGGTTCCAAGAACGTATTTAATTACAATTCTAATAATAAATTGATTAGAGAGTCAAGTATTAACCAAAATTGTTTTGTTAAAACTGTTATATTATATATTGATGGGGGAGTCAAGCATGTCACGTTGTCTTGTAATCTATTCTTCCAAAATAATAAGGAGTATTTCGGGAATATTTTCAAAAAGCAAATTTTATACAATGAAATACTATATTTTGTCATTCATAAACAGTCCGGGAGTGTTCTCGAATATTAAGAAAAAAAAAAACAAAAATCAAAATTTATACTGTGAAAGACTTTGTTTCCGGTGTTTGAAAATGTTAATTCCACACGCCAAAGGTCTTAATTATGTAAAAATAACATCTTATATTACATTTATAAAGATCGTTATCAGAGTTCCGAGAACCTTGGAAAATACTCTCCAAATATTCACTCCATTGACAGATATATATAACTTCAAGCTTAAAACAAAATTTCACCTTTTAACTTGATAAGTATATGAAAAATCCTTCAATCTTAAGGTTACGGATGTTTAGTTCCTTGGTTAGGAGAAAAATGTTTCTTTCTTTCAGGAAAAGAACGCTTCACTCAAGGAAGCAGTAAAGTGATGTATACATTTTCGTGAACAAAGAGTATCAGACCGAGAACCTTGCAAATGGCATAGAATATCACATATCAGAACACATCAATCAATCAAGATACCAGGCTATTCCGTGCAGCCTGAATTCGTTGAATCCACAGTCAAAGATATGAATTCGTTGGAGACCCAACATCAACAAATAAAATGAAGCAACTAAAATGTATTGGATAAAAAGGAATAGACTTAACAGTACTTTTAGATCAAAAATGTCAATCGCCCAAATATTCAGTATAAATGAAACAGATGGGGTGAAAATTCTGACATTAAAATAAGTAACAACCATTGGTCCATTTACCATCCTAAAGAAACAAACATGATTCAATTCCATAACGCACAGATATTCAAATCTAGATTATAAAAACAAGTAAAATGCAGATTCCTTCGAAACTTCTTCAATGACCCCAATCAGGCATCTACAGACAAAAAGACCTGCAAAAGAAAATAAGAGGTGGATCAAAACCATATTGTGAAAATTCAACTAGTGAATATGCTCAAAAAGTTTATCAGTAGAAGAAGATGTTCATATTGGAACAAGAGCACTTCCTAATTCACCTATTGTTGCCTGGAACACAATGGAGGTATTGTACAACTTACTGTAGTGAGACAACATATTAGGCAAAGCATATCCTAGGGAACAAATTCCACATAAAATTTCCAAAAATAAAGAAAAAAAATCTTTCATAGCCAAGCCAAGCAAACATACTCATATACCAAAGCAAACAGAATTAAGGTGTCTAATCTATAACAGTTAACTAATATGCAGTTGACAAATCAGTAACTAACACGTATACAAATAGGTAAAAATACCTCAATTATTGCTGGGGTACATGAAGACCCTAACTCTGTCTCCCTGCAGGACATCCAAAAATTCTCGTATGTCAACAACTTAGTACCCAAAAATCTCAAAATTGCAAGGACAACTGCAATTGAACAGTTCTACAATACCATTGACTTAGGTGGCAGGTTGGACTTGAACTTCGCACGAACGACCCCACTATTACCATGAGGCCTAGTGACCTTACCCCAAATGCAACGATAGTGTGATCCATTCTTCTTCACCTTAGCCTTGTAAATGTAAGCCATACGCTTCCCACAGTACCAAGCCACCTCTTCCTTGGTGTTTACTCCCTCAATCTGGATCAACGACGTGTTGGGGTACTGGTTTGACTTCGACCTAACCATCCATTAACATTCAGTCAGGACACCTATCAACAAACCGTTATCCTCTCAACTCGGCTATTGTAACTAATTGGAGGTACAAAATATAAAAATGTGTTATCTAAACTAACCTATTGGCAATATTAGAAAAATTTCAGGACACCAGCACTCCCAAACCTTAGTATACAACATAATAACCATCATAAATGATTCAGGCTATATTACAAAAAGACACTGCCATCTGATATGGATAACTCAAACCAATCACATACAACTTTAAAAAGCAAATATCCAGTGCTACTATTTCGAGTTTCATTTTACTTAAAACCCAATAAGATGGAACAACGAATAACTAACACTTGCAGATCCCTCAGATACATTTTCGAGAGAACATCTCAACCTAAGACATAAACACAGCTGAATCTAATGGAACACAAGCTATGAACATCTACATTCTACTTTACTAAGTTTCTCGAAGAAACAAATATATCCATTCGTCGCAATCCCATAAGAAAATCAACTTCAACTACCAAAAACAAACTATTCAAATTTGAGTTTAAGATAGTAATGTCTTCTAATGAGATATCTTAGTAAAAGCAAAAACCATAAAATCATATTAAATCGAAAGTGATTAATGATTACCTCTTGTATCCGAGGATGGTTCCTCTGACATAGAGTCTGCCAAAATTAAAAAATAAAAGGAAAATCAAAATGGATATGAGACTACTAAAGATGAAAAACGAGAAAGGGAAAGCTAGAAATAGGGTGTTAGGGGTAAGATCGGCGACCTGACTCGCTCTCCTTGGCGTCCCTTAACCATTTTGGGTTCGGTGGCAAAAGAAACTCCGCAACTGAGGCGCTTTGCTGCGAGCGAGACGAAAGAGAAACCTAAAACCCTGATCTTATATTTGGTTTTTTATAGACAACCTATATTGGGTTTATAGACGGGAAGTTTGCTCTACGCAAGCAATGATAAGTGATGGGCTAACGGGGTGCGGATGGAAATATCAGTCTAGCCCAATACTAGGTAAGTGGGTTTGCTTTGTTGTGGGTTAATTTGGTGAATATGAATCCTGATGATCATTCCTTTTACTCTAATAACACAAAACTACGGGGCTGCTTAGCATTACCAGCCCAATACCAGGAAAAGTGGGTGTTGTGGGTTAATTGCGTGAATATGAATTGTGATGATCGTTCCTTTAATTACGTAAAACGACGGGGCTGCTTAGCATTACAGTAGAATCATGATCAATCCATACATATATTAAAAAAAAAAAAAAGAAAAAGAAAAAGCAAAAAGGTTTACGAAATAATGAATCCTAGCTAACTAGCGAATCAAATGTTCCTAAAATATCATGTACATTAATAACGCTACCAAAAAATCACCGTGAATATAAAATAAAATGCCAAGAATGCAATGATTTCAGCATCATTAATTTGTTATCATAACATAAAACAGAAAAAACAAAAACCGTTTTAATTTCCAACATTGGAATTTGGCAAGTTAAAAAATGATTCTAATTCCTAAAACCAAAATTAATATAAGGAATTTTGTTAGGAAAATTATTATTCTAATCCTTATAATTTTGAAAATAATGAATAGATGTATTAATTAGTGTATCACTTGCCTTAGTTTTTTCCCTACATCAAACTCCCTTAATAAAAATTATTAAAGTTATTCCCAAATTTTTATCATTACATGTATAATTTAATATAATTTAGCCATTATAAAAAAAACATAGTTTCTTAAATCTTCTAATCGGTGTAAGACATCGTTATTCTCAGACCGTACGTTTGCTTATTATTAACGGAGTTAAAAGATAAAGATAAATTTAAAACAAAGTGATAAATCATTGGATCCATTTGTTACTTTTGTAAATTATAAAGATCAGTCTGATAATTTTTTTTTTAACTATGGATAAACTTGCGAAAATGAAGTAATAATAATAATAATAATAATAATAATAATAATAATAATAATAATAATAATAATAATAATAAATGCAGTCGCAAGTCTGGTCCATGCAATCGCCATACATTACGCTTCCATTATTATATTCCTCCATTACCATTGAAACAAGATAGTTTGGGGAAAAAAAAAAAAAAGGGAGAAAGTTCAAAAAGCGAAAGAAAATAGACGCCGTTACAATTACAAACTCTACAGACAATGCATGCCGCGGTTCGCCTGGCGGGATGATGAACTACAAACGGAGGAGGGTTTCAGAGTGTACGGATCAAGATTATTTTGGTAGCATTTACTCTCCGAGAAAGAGAGATCGTTATTACGGGCCAGATGTTTTGCGGCAGCCGGTGCTGGGGAGGATGAATCCTAGACGTTGCTTTTCTGGGTCGATGGTTGTGGCAGTACTACTTATGTCAATGTTGTTGTTTGCAAAATCTGCTCTGAAGAACAGTTCGACGTATCACTTGAGAAATGATCGAATATTAATTCAAGTCATTCAGCGGACGTTTGTGGCCGAAGACAAGATGGTAGCAGCGGCGAAGGGTTATGCCGAGGTAGAGAACGTGAACGTCAGTGACTCTTAAGCATACATCCTTAGCAAACAAGTTTCCGGTTAGGCGTAATTATATGCAGCAGGTTGTTTTCCAAAGCATTTTAATTGTCTTCATTGCACTGCTTATATATCTGTTTCATTTTTTCTTTTGTTTCTGGATCGGATGTTTACTCTGCGATATCTTAACTCTACTTTTTCTTCGTTTTTAATCCATGTGCAAAATGCATCCACTAATTATCACTTTGTTGACAAAAGATTTTTTCTATTTTTTACTAATTTTTTAAGAATTCTTTCAAGTTTTAACTCAATCTTTAATTAAGGTTATTCGTTGATGTTACGATTATCGTTTCATTATTCTACACCTTCTCGTTTTAGTGGGAAAGTTTTACGACGAAAAATACAAATAACTGTGGTAAAATGATCATTCCATGTCATACTTTATCCATAATGTCTACTGTTGCCTTCGCTAATAGATGTTATATATACTTATAAATGAAATTTTAATATATATAGTATCTACTGTTAGGAAACTAGGAGTCAAGATAGAACATGTAATTAAAGTGAAGTTGAAAAAATAATAAAAATAAATGTTATGTAGGAGGTATAACCAATCATCTAAATAATAAGAATATATAAGAGATATAGCCATCCATCAGAATAACAATAATATGTAAGAGATATAACTGTTTATAGAAAAATAAAATAACAAAATAAACCGACACAAATATTTTACATGGAAAACTCTTAAACAAATTAGGATAAAAACATATGTAAATGTATGAGTATTTCATTATTTTAAAGTGGGGGTTACAACTTTTTTTTTTCTAACTGTAAAGAGAGAACAACTCTCTAAATAGGAATATTTCATACTCTTTCTTAAAATAGAAGAAACAAAATTAAGTGAAAAATATTATAAAAAAGAAACAACTCTTTCTCTCTTTACATGAACTATCAAAAAGTGATTTTAAGATGGAGAGAACAGCGTAAGGGTGAGGCATTTATAATAGTTTTCTCTTCTCTTTTTTTATACATATTCCACAATTTACTCCACAACTTTCTCCACCTACAAACTACTGCCTAAATTCAAATTTTTTCCACTTAACACCAATCTAATTAGTAAAAAAAGTTAAAAAGGAGTAGCTACACTTTTGATGTATTTCAATACTCACATACAATACGATACTATTAATAGATATGTACTATTCACTTTTATAGTATTATTCATCTATACAGTACTATTCACCAAAAAGTAAACTTTATAATTTCACATTCTCCCATTTAAAGTCACTTTTGATAATTCTTTCCTTACTTGCCAATTCCATGTTTGTTTATGTTTTCGCTAGGCCATATAAGGATCTACACCATATAAACTTATCAGTGTTTATTGGCTTTACATTTGCCAGGTTCTCATTGGTGTACATCTTTTACATACTTCTATCTTCTACACATATGAATCTATCACTAACAATACTCACAAAACGGTAGTTTTACAGAGTTAAGTCCTGAAAGTAGCTTGCAGTTGAAGAGAATCTTCAAACCTTATTTTGATAAGTGGTCAAGATTGAGATGCCACATCATCATCAATTCTTTTCCCTTACTAGTTGAAGCAACACACCCATTAGCTTTATATTGTGTTTCTCCTTTAAATATCAATAAATTTGCACTGATCTTTTCTGTCTTCAAAACCACAAGCACACCTCTAACAATTTTCATAATCCCATTTTCAATATAAGTTTTGTATTCAAGATCATCTAATTGTCTTAAAGATAAAAGATTCTTCTTTAGGCCTTTGACATGTCGTACCTCTTTAATAGTACGAATTGTTCCATCGTGCATCTTTATCTTGACGATACCAATACCAACAAATTCCAAGGCATGATCATCACTAATGTATACAGATCTTCTAGAGATAAGTTCATATGTGTTAAACCATTCTCTTCGAGAGGTCACGTGCCTTGTTGCTCTGAGTCTACAAGTCAGACATCAGCAAGTAGTTTCTACCTTCAGCAATCATTGTTGCCTCATCGTATAACACTTCACCATTATCAGAGGTACTTGCAGCACACTCTTAAGCCTTTGATGTCTCCGGATCTTCACTCTTCTTTTTATTCCAATAATCCTTTTTGACGTGTCTTTTCTTGCCACAACTATAGCATTTGACGTTCTTCTTACTTCTTAATTTTGATCTACCTTGATTTTAACTCCCATTGGACTTACATTTAGTTGATCTTTCTCTTGTCACTGATAACACTTTCGCTTGCTGCGAACTCATATTTCTATCTTCTTTATTTTTGTACCTCCTTTCTTCTTCTAAAACAGTGGCTGCAACATCGATGAAGACTAAAGAGTCCGTTTGAATATTAGTTATCAGGTTGATGATAAGTTGATCATGTGAATCAGGTAGACTTTGAAGTAAAATCTCCGCACGTTCATTTTCCTTCATTTTGTATACCAACATTATAAGTTGAGAAAATAAAGTTTTTAAGGTATTGATATGATCTGTTATCGATATGAATTTCGCTATTCGAAGAGTGTAAAGTCTTCTTTTTAAGAAGATTTTGTTGTACATTAACTTGGCCTCGTACAATTTTGTCAAATTATCTCATATCTCCTTTGTCGTCTTCATATCCTCCACACAAGTTAATACTCTATCAGCCAGTCCCAAGTATAGATCGACAATTGCATCACTGTCCATTTCGTTCCACTTGTTTTTGTCGATATCTGATGGTTTTTCCCTAATTATTACTAAACATTTGTCCTTCCTCAAAATTACCTTCATTTTTATTTTCCACAACGAAAAATTATTTCTGTTGAACTTCTCAATATTGAACTTTGTTGTTATTGTTGACAATAATCTGTTTCTTACTTAAACCGAATTTCACTATTTGACCATCAATAAAACTTGTGAATAGTAATTATGAACAGTAACCCATACAACCAGTAGCTCTGATACCATTGTTAGGAAATTAGAGGTCGAAATAGAACACGCAAATAAAGTGAAATTGAAAAAATAATGAAAATAAACATTATGTAGGAGGTATAACCATCCATCAAAATAATAAGAATATGTAGGAGGTACAACTATTTATCAATATAATAATAATATGTAAAAAATATAACCGTATATAGTAAAATAAAGCAATAAAATAAATTGATACAAATATTTTACGTGAAAAACTGCTAAACAAATTAAGGTAAAAATCACAAGTAAGTATAAAAGTATTTTACTATTTTAAAATGGGTATTACAACTTTTTTCCTCTTTAACTCTAAAGAGAGAACAACTCTTTACATAGAAATATTTCACAGTCTTTCTTAAAATAAGAAAAATAACTTTAAGTAAAAAAACTACAAAGGAGAAAGAACTATATCTCTCTTTAGATGAGTTCTCAAAAGGTGATTTTAACATAAAGAGAATGGTGAGAGGGATGAGATATTTATAATAATTTCCTCCTCTATTTTTTTATATACATTTTATAATTTACTCCACAAATTTCTTTCCCTATCAATTACTATCTAAATTCATATTTTCTCCATTTAACACCAATCTAATTGGTAAATAAGTCAAAAAATAAATAGCTGTATTTTCGGTATATTTTGGTATACACATATGGTATGGTACTGTTCATAAATACATATGGTTCATCTATAGTACTGTTTACCAAAAGTAAAATTTATAATTTCACGTATAAATGAAATTTTGATACATATATCGATGGTATACATTGTGATAGCTACTCTTGAGGAAGAGTTTGGTGCCATTTTAAGTTAATTTAATTTAATTATTAGATTGTGATTCCAGTTTTGACTTGATTTTTGATTAACAGATTCCCAATATTTGGACGAACCCTAACAATGACAACTACTATAAATGCATTAACAGATCCAAAAGGGAAAGCAGTAAGTGATCTGTAAATAGTTTCCACTCCCAACCTTTTAGCTTCGTAATCTCTTCTCGAACGTTTATCTCCTACCTATTTTTCTGACATGTTTTCTAATTTATTCAAGAAATGGAGCTACCACGAATAGCTATATTCTAGTGCATGCTAATGGTGGATTGAATCAAATGAAAACTGGGGTAACCGTCAGGTGGTGCAGTACGCAGAGTCTCGCTAACATTTCTCTTGTTTCCCTTATGCATATACAGTTTCTTTTGTGAATAATGTAAGCTGTTCTTGAAACCCATTTAGATAACTGGCATGGTTGCCATAGCAAAAATCACGAATACCATGGTTTTGTCGTACTTGGATCACACATCTTATTGGACTGAACCGAGGTATATATGAATCATTCTGATGTAGGACAATTTTAGAATTTAATTAATTTAGGAAATCTTTTATTCTTACCAATTTAATTCTTAATTTTCTTATTTAAATAGGAGTTCTTTTCCTTATTTGAGTTGAATTGTAATGTTGGGTTTTCTCTACTATATATAGAGAATCTATGTTATTGTTTTGAAATAATCTTTTATTCAATAAAATATTCTCCTTTGATTTTGTCCCTCATGGGATTGTTATCTTGACACTCGTATTTCGAGTCGTTAGGGTTAGAACGACATCTAATCCCGTCCGTTAGAACGTTTATCTAACTCACTGCGTCAAAGAACCGAACGAGATTCGGCATTCGACAAGGTGTTTATATCCCACCCACTATCCCGTCTGCGTCAGTTGGTATCAGAGTAGGAATTGCAATGGTGCGCAACAGCGATACGGGAAGCAACCATCCTACTGACGATGTTCAGGGGGTGCAGGCGCTAACGGTGGAGGTTATTCGTGCAATAACCGTAGAAGTTTGGAGGGCAGCCGTTAGGGAATTCACTCAAACCATTCGTCAAGAATTAATAGATTTTTATCAAAGGTTGGAGAGGTTGGAAATAGGCGGCAACAAGATGGTTGAACATGAGCGTAGAGGGACAGACAGGATCCCGCCCCGTGGTCCGACACCAGTGCCGCAACCACTTGGCATTATTAACAGCAAAACTCGAAGACGAGTTTTTTTTAAAAGAAGGGGAATCTGATGTAGGACAATTTTAGAATTTAATTAGTTTAGAAAGTTTTTTATTCTTACCAATTTAATTTGTTATTTAATTCTTAATTTTCTTATTTAAATAAGAGTTCTTTTCTTTATTTGAGTTGAATTATAATGTTAGGTTTTCTCTACTATATATAGAGAACCTATGTTATTGTTTTGGAACAATCTTTTATTCAATAAAATATTCTCTTTTAATTTTAACCCTCATGAGATTGTTATCTTGACACTCGTGTTTCGTGTCGTTAAGGTTAGAACAACATTTAATCTCGTCCGTTAGAACGTTTATCTAACTCACTGCGTCAAAGAACCAAACGAGATTCGGTGTTCGACAAGGTGTTTATATCCCACCCGCTATCCCGCCTGCGTCAGTTGGTATCAGAGTCTACCTCTGTACCAAACAGAGCTTTCCTGAGCCACTAAACACAACCACACTTATAAATACATCCTTTTTATCCAAAAAAAAAATCAAAAAAAAATTTAAAATCATGGTCTACCATGTTAGGCATGATGCATTGTTATTTAATAGAAAATGCAGTCCTAAATTATTTTTGTTTTGGTTGGAAGATGTTGAAAAATTCTTTGAAATTAAGAGGATATCTAAAGAAAAACGAGTACAATTTGTTACTTGTTTTCTGTTAAAAGTGAGTGCATCATATTGGTGGAATATGTTACAAAGGTCACAACTTGCAAGTCAAGAAGAAAAAGTTCGATCATGGGATCAGATGAAGCGATTAATGAGATCACGGTTCATTCCTCTTGATTATTGTTTGACATATCAAGGTATGAGATCTATTCATTCTTATGCTATGAAGTTTGAGAATTTTTATGGACATTCATTTTTTTATGAGAGTGAAGAGATTTTAGGTGAGAGATTTTTGGAAGGACTCAATGCTGATATAAGAAATCAAATACCGTCATATATTATCCATACACTACCGTATGCCATTTTCTTAATCAAAGAAATCGAAAAACAACGAAAACTTGACTTTGATAGAGTTATTAGAGATGTTGATAATGTAGCTTATAAGATATCTGATAATATGGTTAAAATTGACCATAAGATAGTGTCTGAAAATGAACTTAAAAAGAAAATTGAAGACGTGCCAGAAATTGTACAAGAAGAGGTCTTATGTGATCTTAATTTAAAAATTGAGCATGCATAAGAAATTCAAGTCGAAGATCAGGCTATTATTGACATGGTTCTATCTATTCATATCGAAGACATAAAGGTTATCCTTGAGAAAGATTTAGCCACAAAGACAAATTTAATTGGTGAGTACATTGAGCGAGACTTGGAAAAAGTTATGAGAAATTTGAAAGTAGTTTATTATTACAAGTATATATTTTTTCAAAGGGCCATACACAAGTGCAAGAAAAAGATAAAATTTGAGTACTTCCGAATTTCAAAGAAACTTGTTGAGAAGAGTCTCTGTTTTAAGTTAAAAGAAGATTTAATGTTGAACTACAAATTTCATCCGCCAGACAAAACAAAACTCGAGGACGAGTTTTTTAAAGAGAAGGGGAATCTAATGTAGAGCAATTTTAGAATTTAATTAGTTTAGGAAGTCTTTTATTCTTACCAATTTAATTTGTTATTGAATTCTTAATTTTCTTATTTAAATAGGAGTTCTTTTCCTTATTTGAGTTGACTTGTAATGTTGGGTTTTCTCTACTATATATAGAGAACCTATGTTATTGTTTTGGAACAATCTTTTATTCAATAAAATATTCCCCTTTAATTTTGTCCCTCATAGAATTGTTATTTTGACACTCGTGTTTCGAATCGTTAGGGTTAAAACGACATCTAATCCCGTCCGTTAGAACATTTATCTAACTCACTGCGTCAAAGAATTGAACGAGATTTGGCGTTCGACAAGGTGTTTATATCTCACCCGTTATCCCGCCTGCGTCAGTAATCTGATGTAAGATAATTTTGGAATTTAATTAGTTTAGGAAGTCTTTTATTCTTACCAATTTAATTTGTTATTTAATTATTAATTTTCTTATTTAAATAGGAGTTCTTTTCCTTATTTGAGTTGAATTGTAATGTTGGGTTTTCTCTACTATATATAGAGAACCTATGTTATTATTTTGAAATAATTTTTTATTCAATAAAATATTCTCCTTTGATTTTGTCCCTCATGAGATTGTTATCTTGACACTCGTGTTTCGAGTCGTTAGGGTTAGAACGACATCTAATCCCGTCCGTTAGAACGTTTATCTAACTTACTGCGTTAAAGAACCGAATGAGATTCGGCATTCGACAAGGTGTTTATATCCCACTCGCTATCCCGCCTGCGTCAATTGGTATCAAAGCAGGAATTGCAATGGTGCGCAACAGCGATACGGGAAGCAACCATCCTACTGACGATGTTCAAGGGGTGCAGGCGCTAACGGTGGAGGCTATTCGTGCAATAGCCGTAGAAGTTTGGAGGGCAGCCGTTAGGGAATTCACTCAAACCATTCGTCAAGAATTAATAGATTTTTATCAAAGGTTGGAGAGGTTGGAAATAGGCGGCAACAAGATGGTTGAACATGAGCGTAGAGGGACAGACGGGATCCCGCCCCGTGGTCCGACGCCAGTACAGCAACCACTTGGCATTATTAACAGCAAAACTCGAGAACAAGTTTTTTTTAAAAGAAGGGGAATCTGATGTAGGACAATTTTAGAATTTAATTAGTTTATAAAGTCTTTTATTCTTACCAATTTAATTTATTATTTAATTCTTAATTTTCTTATTTAAAAAAGAGTTCTTTTCCTCATCTGAGTTGAATTGTAATGTTAGGTTTTCTCTACTATATATAGAGAACCTATATTATTATTTTAGAACAATCTTTTATTCAATAAAATATTCCCCTTTGATTTTGTCTCTCATGGGATTATTATTTTGACACTCGTGTTTCGAGTCGTTAGTGTTAAAACGACATCTAATCCCGTCCGTTAGAACGTTTATATAACTCACTGCGTCAAAGAACCGAACGAGATTCAGTATTCGACAAGGTGTTTTTATCCCACCCGCTATCCCGCCTGTATCACATTCTCAATCACATATATATATATAGAAAGTGAGTTAATTTCTGATGCTTTTCAAAATTTCCACAGCCAGATCACGTTCTTAATTTTTCAATTGATTTAGTGATTTCGAAGACATATTTGATTTCAAGCACTTTATAGAAGTACTGAGAGGTGATATCAAGATTGCGGAATCTCTCCCACCCGAATTTGCAGCATTAAAACCCCTCGTGAAAGCCCCAGTTTCGTGGACCAAGGTATGGGAATTTACAGTTGAAATTAAACACTGTAACTAAATGCTTTTGGAACTAAAAATGAGCGGCTGAATTTATGCAGCCTAGTTATTATAGAAGGGAGATGGCTTCTTTGTTAAAGCGACACGGAGTTATCAAGTTTACGCACACCGATTCCCGTCTTGCTAACAATGGCCTTTCCGGTTCAATCCAACGGCTTCGCTGCCGCGCCATGTACGACGCCCTCAGATTCTCAGACAAAATTGAAAAGCTCGGAAAGAAGTTGGTGAATAGACTTAGGAACAACACTAATCCGTGTATTGCTCATCATTTAAGGTATTTAACAATGACTATCAATCAACTGCTTAATTAGAAGCTAGAATTTGCTTGTTAACCAGAAGTGCTTTTAAATTGCAGATATGAAAAGGACATGCTTGCTTTTACAGGCTGCAATCACAATCTTACAAAAGCTGAAGATCAGGAGCTGAGGAGATTGAGATTTAGTATTCAACATTGGAAAGATAAAGAGATTAACGGCACTTAACGCAGGCTTCAAGGCATTTGCCCGATGACTCCAAGACAGGTTGCTGTTTTTTTGGAAGCTATGGGATTTTCATATGACACAAATATTTACATAGTTGTAGGGAAGATTTACGGTGAAAATGGGATTCAAGAACTTGAATCCAAATTTCCGAATGTATTTACTCATTACAATTTAGCTACAAAAGAAGAATTGAAACCTTTTAAGGGCTGAACAGAATCGGGTTGCCGCCTTGGATGATCTTGTTGCTCTTCAGAGTGATGTTTTTGTTCACACTTCACGATGGAAATATGGCCAAGGCAGTAAAGGGTCACAGGAAATTTGAAGGTTTCCGAGAAACAATCAGCCCTGACAAGTATGTGATTCACTCATAGAAACAAACGCAAAAGTTAACTTTGTTTAAGCAATTCTCATTAGCAGCATATGCTTGATTTTATTGCAGATTGAATTTTGTAAGAATGATCGATCAAATGGACAAGGGTTTGATATCTTGGAATTCATTCGCATTGAGGACTGAGAAATTGCACAAAAAGGGAAAGGAAAACCACAGCGGAGAAGGACCAGAGAATCTCCCAAATACGAGGAGAGCTTCTATGCAAATGCATATCCTGGCTGCATATGTGACAAATCCTGAAGCTCTACATACAGCAGAATGTCAAAGTTTAAGAAGATAGGATTGATCACTTGAAGCGTGACCTGTGGAAATATTAGTTGAACTCCCTGTTGCTTCAGTTGTTGCCTGTTAAGTTTGCAGATTGACGCAGAGCAAGAGTATTAATTTAGGGTTGCATATCAAAAGTATACCACTTGTTTATAATTATAAATTGGAAGAAAAAATACACAACTCACTATCAATATCATCATGCTCATTTTTCAAATCTATTTTTCTCCCTTTACTTTGTCAAAACTACAGGAGGCCCTCTCAAGAGGGGCAACAAATGCTTTTATTTTAACTGTACCAATCAAGGAAGAGGATTGAAAAAGTAAGTACAAATAGAAAAAGCAAAAGAAATGTCCTGCTGCTGCTATTCCGCCGGATAGCTTGAGATAGTTCTTTGTTACCAAGCTCTACATTCTTTGTAGCTTCAACTGCCTGTATGAACAAAAATTATAAGCAAAAATTAAGAAAATTTATATAAATCCCAGCACCTTATACAACAGATGGATGAGGAAAAAAAGAAACCAAACAAAGAGTTGATGAGGAACAAAAGGACGCATACATTATTGTATGACTTATATATTGCAGTAAATAAACCAGGCTGGGATGCTTCTTAATGTTGTACTAAGATGCTTTTACAGTTACTCACATGGTTTCTATATATACAAAAAAATTTGTAAAAAGTTTCTGACCTGCTCGTACAGAAACTCTATCTGTTGGGCTTGCTGCAGAACATGTGTTGACATGAGGTGATTCAATGCTGACATTTCGACCATCTTAGTTTCAGTTTGTTGAACAGCATCAAGGAGACTAGACAACTCCACCTGCATAAGTAAATCAGCAAGCTTTGTCAAATTTACTAGAACCTAAATGCCATTGAGGGACTTAAAAACTTCAGAAAATTATTGGACAACATTCTAATTACCTGAAGGGCACGTGTTTCATCATCTAATAATTGCTGCTGGACACTCAGAGGTTGAGGTTGAAATTCATCAAGCTCACTGATCTCCGACTTGTTTGGTGTAGAGATATCTGCAGGATTTGAAATGGTTGCCCGCTTAAGTTTTCTTCTTGGTATTGTTTTGTTAATAGTATCTTGGAAACGAATGGCTCTCAGCTGATCAAACTGTGTTGTGACTGAATGGAGTTTCTCACTTAAAATTAAAACCTGCAGAAAACAATGTGCGAAGAAACAAGAAGATTGCCATTGGAATCTACAATCAAGAGAAGGAAAAATAAAAAATTTAATCTTGAATCCAATGCATAAGACAACACTTCCTCAAGAATAACACAAACCAAAGAAGACTTAGCTCCAAAACACACTCTTTGAGAAAGAACACAACTGCCCCAGAAAAGAAGCAAATGGCATAATTTTTGCTTCCTAAGCATATTATGCTATTGAAACCAATGAAGGTATCCTAGAAATTCTTATAACAACTGATTGCCATAATTTATTTCTAAGTTAATATGCCTCAATGACAATGTTTGTCTCTAAGCAATAATACATTATCATTTTCCCGTCAAGCTGTTTTCAAGAAAAGAAGGTTAACTCAGTGCTCACTTAAGGGGCCAATTAACTCAGTTGAATATTTACAACTGAACATACACAATTCTACACTACAGCGACAAAAATGGAAAATGGCTTCTATTAACTTTCAGGTGCTTTATCATCAAACGTGTTCAGCATTAGCAGTGTGTATAAGGGCTACAAGTCCCTGACTATTTAGCACCAAGGCAACCACTGAGTGACTGTATCAATAATTCAGGGGACAGGCAGATGAGACGCGCCTCATCTTCTATAAAGACCTAATTTAGCATTGCTATTTTTCTTGCCCATAGACAAATGATTGAAGGAGCAAGAACCTCTTTGTTATCATTTTCAATGTGAGGTGAGATACACCCCTGCAAGTTTGATCAGGCTCAGATATCAAGCTAGAAATGCAAGTAAACTAACACAGGATATATCTTATTGCAGATGAACATAATCATACTGCTGACTAATTAAAATAATAATGAAAAGACTGAATTGATCAAAACAAGAAAGAAATCATACCACCCCATGTTTGTGAGCTATAGTATCAGCATTAGAGTTGTTGGCTCTAAGGCCAAGCCAGCCCTTTGACTTTGCTTCATCATCATTTATGCTATTTTTGAGAATATCAATCTGTTCTTTGCAAGCTTTGATAAAAGCAGTAACCTGGATAAATTTGAACTGGTGTCAACATTTAAGGAACAAAGAATTTACCACTGGAAATTAAGCAGTTTCATTTATCTAGAGAAAAAAAAAAATGCTGCATTTGGATAGAAACAATTTCCTCAAAGATACAACAGATTCTTGCATAAACATAAAACATGATTTTCAAAAGAAGACAAAAGAATAGATACATAGTTTCATCACAAAATGTACAAGAAGCTATAAGATTATATGTCCCTTGACGAAGATAAAGAAATCTAATGTCTCCAATTATTATTATCATTATAGACAATTATTAATAAACTCCATTACACACGAATACTTACTTCATGCTCGATGCTGTCTCTTTCTTGTTCGGTTGTACGATGCATATCAACATAATCTTTCCTATGCTTTAACATAAACTCCTCCAAAGCTCCAATGCTTTCAAGCTAATAGAAAACACAAAAAGCATATCGATCATATAGACTGCAAGCACATAGGCATTTCTTATTTGTTGAAGAAAGTAAACAAATTGTAATTCTTCCTATAAAAAAGAACGCCTGCAAAGGTTGGCCACGGTTTTGAGTGAATCACTACCATAATACGAAGCTAAAAGTCACAACGAAGAATGTACCGTCTTGAGAGCCGCCTTGGTAAAAGATGATCTTTGCCAAGGTTTATGAATTATGAAAGATGCCATTATGGCTGCTAGTTTGGGCTGTCAAAATCAATCACACCACACACAAGATAGAGTTAGGATTTACAAAATATCAGAAGAGAAAATTGCAGTTCTAACAATAATGAATTCCGCATAAACAAGCAAATTCCCACACATGGACATTGTTAATATTGATTTACAAAATTCATCAACTACAAGGATGTTAGGAAGTGAGTTCTAAGAATACATATGACAAACAAACACTAACAGCAAACAGTGAAAGCGCCCATATAGTAAAGACAAATGCAAAAGTTTAGGTAAACTACTATGCCTCATTCACAATTCAAGATTAATGTATTAATTCAAGAACACCAACATTACTTTGTGATTTAAAATAGGATTTCCTTCTAAAATCTCATTGCGATGGAAATTTCAAACTCCAAACTACGTGGGACATATTGACAAAGATTCTATCAAATCCTTCCCCAATAATCCAAAATTTTCAAAAAATCTCCTCAACAAATAAAAACAACTTAAAAGCAATTAAAGAAAAAATGAATTGATAAACATACCTCATCATATCCTAAAGAAACAGCGGTATGCCGCACAACATCCTTAAAATCCTCAGTTCTATCCCGAATTCTCGCCATTATTTACAATCCGCAAGCACAACCTTCAGGAACAATAACCCAATATCTTACACAGGACTGCAATTGAGAGCAAAAAATACTGAAGATGAGATAAAAACAAGATACAATTAATAGCATTCAACCTCAATCACTCAAAAAATAATCCGCTCAACCAGAAGCTCAATTACTCGACCTGCAGCTGAGCTTTGGTTGATAACTAAGCCTGAGTGTAGCAAAGAGCATTAACACTTCAGACACTTTATCTGTGAAAAAATTTATAGTTTGCATAATTAAACAGAACTCAAGCAAAAGGAAAGCTGATTGACAACTGTAACAGCAAATGTTCTATAAATCCATGTTCAGTAAATGCTCTTTTACGGGTTCCATGCAGAGTAAACCTAACAGAATTCTTAGATTATAAGGTTTCCAAACAGGCTGTAAATGATATTTTCGAGAAAAAAAAGCCCATTTAAATGCAACAAAAATTACAGTGAACCCATGTCAAAATTCTCGTTGAAAATAAAGCATGTTTAACTAATTTACTCTCATTTGATTCTCGAAACTGATAAACTAGATCGGAATGTTGAATTTCAAGCAGATAAAAAAATTCATGGATAAAAGAAACAATGGATTGAAGATGGCCTTACTATATCGAATTTGACTGAAATTCATGGTAATTTCAACCTCGTTACCGGATTATTATCAAGTTCTGATCTCAATTAAGAGTTCCCAAACACTGCCATATAGTGTAAGTGTGAGAGATTTGACTGCGAAGAAAGGAAATGGGCTATGGGCTAAGTCGTGGGCTCTCAATTCGAATTTAGGTAATATGACGCGAATAACAAAAAAATTAATTCAAAAGTGCTATTTTTTCGTTGTTACAATAATTCAAAAGTGCTACGTTTGCGTCACGTATTTGAAAATGTTAGTTTCAAGTAATTACAATAACTCGAAAATACTTCAAAGTGCTACAATAACTCTAAGTTAAGTTTGATAATTAAGGATATCGGAGATACATATAGTATAATGTAAAGATAACACTTTCTAATTAACCTTTTAGTTATTTGCATCATATTACCCGAATTCAAATTGAGAGCCCATGACCCAACCTATAACCCATTTCGGTTTCCTTCCTTCACAATCAAATTTCTCGCATTTATACTATATGGCGGTGCTTGGGAACAATTAACTGAGATCAAAACTCGAGAATGATCCGGTAACGAGATTGAAATCACTATGAATTGCAGTCAAATTCTGATATAATAAGGTCACCTTCAATCCATTATTTCTTTTATCTGTGAATTTTTTTTATCCGCTTGAAATTCAATGTTTCAATCTAATTTACCAGTTCCGAGAATCAAATGAGAGTGAATTTGTTAAATATACATCATTTTCAACTAGAATTTTGACATGGGTTCATTGTAATTTTTGTTGCATTTAAATAGGCTTTTTCCTCGAAGACATCATTTACAACTTGTTTGGCAACCTTATAATCTAATAATTCTGTTACCGTGAATGTAAGCCATATGCTTCCCACAGTACCAAGCCACTTCTTCCTTGGTGTCTACTCTCTCAATCTAGATCAATGAAGTGTTTGGGTACTGGTTTGACTTCAACCTAACCATCCATTAAAATTCAGTCAGGACATCTATCAACAAACCCTGATCCACTCAACTTGGCTATTATAACTAATTGGAGGAACAAAATATAAAAATATGTTATCTAAACTAAACTATTGGTGATATTAGAAAATTTTCAGGACACCTCAATATACTATTACGTGGGCACTTCCAAACCTTAGGATACAAGGTAATAACCATCATAAAAGATTCATACTATATTAAAAAATGACACTACCATCCGATACGGATAACTCAAACCAATCACATACAACTTTGAAAAGCAAATATCCAGTGCTACTATTTCGAGTTTCATTTTACTTCAAGCCCAATAAGATGGAACAACGAATAACTAACACTTGCAGATCCCTCAGATACATTTTCGAGAGAACATCTCAACCTAAGACATAAACACAGCTAAATCTAATGGAACACAAGCTATGAACATCTACATCCTACTTTACTAAGTTTCTCGAAGAAACAAATATATCCATTCGTCGCAATCCCAAAAGAAAATCAACTTCAAACTTCAACTACCAAAAACAAACTATTCAAATTTGAGTTTAAGATAGTAATGTCTTCTAATGAGATATCTTAGAAAAAGAAAAAACCATAAAATCATATTAAATCGAAAGTGATTAATGATTACCTTTTGTATCCGAGGATGGTACCTCTGACATAGAGTCTGCCAAAAATAAAAAATAAAAGGAAAATCAAGATGGATATGAGACTACTAAAGATGAAAAACGAAAAAGGGAAAGCTAGAAATAGGGTATTAGGGGTAAGATCGGCGACCTGACTCGCCTCCTTGGCGTCCCTTAACTATTTTGGGTCCGGTGGCAAAAGAAACTCTGCAACTGAAGCGCTTTGCTGCGAGCGAGACGAAGAGAAACATAAAACTCTAAATCTTACATATTCGGTTTTCTATAGTCAACCTACCTTGGCTTTGTAGAAGGGAAGTTTGCTCTACCTAAGCAACTACAAGTGATGGGCTAACGGGGTGCGGGTAGAAATATTAGTCCAGCCCAATACCAGGAAAAGTGGGTGTTGTGGGTTAATTGCGTGAATATGAATTGTGATGATCGTTCCTTTAATTACGTAAAACGACGGGGCTGCTTAGCATTACAGTAGAATCATGATCAATCCATACATATATTAAAAAAAAAAAAAGAAAAAGAAAAAGCAAAAAGGTTTACGAAATAATGAATCCTACCTAACTGGCAAATCAAATGTTCTTCAAATAACACTACCAAAAATCAGCATGAATGTAAAATAAAATGCCAAGAATGTAATGATTTCGGCATCATTAATTTGTTATCATAACATAAAACAGAAAAAACAAAAACCTTTTTTAATTTCCAATGTTGGAATTTGGCAAGTTATAAATGATTCAAATTTCTAAAAACTAAACTTATGTAAGGAATTTTGTCAGGAAAATTATTACACTAGTCCTTATAATTTATAAAAATAATGAATAGATGTATTAATTAGTGTATCACTTGCCTTAGTTTTGTCTATACATCAAACTGCGTTAATAAAAATTATTAAATTATTCGCAGTACAATTTAATATAATTTAGCTATTTTAACAAAATAGTTTCTTAAATCTTCTAATTGGTGTAAGACATTATTATTCTCAGACCGTACGTTTGCTTATTACTAACGGAGCTAAAAGATAAAGATAAATCTAAAATAAAGTGATAAATCATTGGATCCATTTTGTTACTTTTGTAAATTATAGATATCAGTTTGATAATTTTTTTTTTCTTAACTACGGATAAACTTGCGAAAATGAAATAAAAATAAAAAATGCAGTTGCAAGTCTGGTGCATGCAATCGCCATATATTACGCTTACATTATTACATTCCTCCATTACCATTGAAACAAGATAGTGTAGAGAGAAAAAAAAAAAAAGGCCGGAGGAAGTTCAAAAAGCGAAAGAAAATAGAAGCCGTTACAATGACAAACTCTACAGACAATGCATGCGGCGGTTCGCCTGGCGGGATGATGAAATACAAATGGAGGAGGGTTTCAGAGTGTACGGATCAACATTATTTTGGTGATGGTTGTGGCAGTACTACTTATGTCCGTGTTGTTGTTTGCAAAATCTGCTCTGAAGAACACTTCGACGTGTCACTTGAGAAATGAACGAATATTAATTCAAGTCATTCAAGTGAAAATAAAAAAAAAAATTTTACTTTAAAATTTATTATTTAATTCGATTTTAAAATTATTAATAAAATTACTATTTGGGTTCAGAAACTGACATGCAAGTCTCAATATGGGACCCACGGTTGACTTGGGAGACCCATGCTATCTGATGCAAGGTTATAATAGTAAAAACATCATTCAAAGAGCGTTTCTCCGTTAAGCTAATAGACGGAAGGACGTAAAGGGGCATATTTCAAAATCAGGGACATACTAAGTAATTCGATAAAACCTAAGGGGGCAATCGGGTATTTTTCCTTTAAATGGGAAAATCATAAATTTGTCATTTTGTAAGAAAGGTCTTTATTTTTAAGTTAGTAGAACTTCATCAAGGTTATATTTAAAATAAAATAAATTAATTAAATTTTAAAGAGACTTAGGGTCATATTTTTTAAATCAAATTTCAAAGAGATTTAGAATTTATTTGATATATCTTTTTGAAATTTTTTAGAATAAACCTTTTACCTATAAATTTGTTATAAGTAAAATTTTTTAATAAATGTTTATTAATTGTTTTATTGTTATAAATAATTTTTAAAAAAAATTTAAATAATTACTTTAATAAATAAACTTTTAATATTTTATTTTAAAGACGTGATGTGATTTTTTTTAAAAGAAAATAAAAATATTCTACATAATTTCACTTTTTAAAAAAAATTAGATTATCAAAAGATTCACTCAATAATTAAAATTAATTAGTAAAGTGAGAATTTACTATTTTCTATTTTGAGTCTGTTGTCATATTTTTGTACTAACTTTTATATCAGTGACAATATTATTACATCAATTTTAAATATCTGAATAGTTATTTATTTATATATATCATGGTATTTTTGGTCGGAGAAAATATGTCATATATTTCAAATTTTCTTTCTCATCTATTGTAACTATCATTAAAGGAGTGTACGAACGGTGAAATAGGCTTATGCTGAACGTGGCGAATAAACATTAACAATTACTCTGTAATCTACGATTATAACCTTACACCAAAGCAAAGACTTTCACCAAAAACCAAGACAAAAAAAAAAAGAAAAAAGAAACCAGAAAATGAAATGACTAATCAGAGATTGAAGAAACAATTGCTTAGAAATGATATTATAGATCAGCAAAGACGTGGTATGTTTTTGAATCAACAGCAATGAGCCTCAAAGCAGCAACTGCTGCTGCAACAGATGCAACGCCAAAGAAACAAACATTTAACCAATGCCAGAGCCTCTGTACTGCAGACAGTTTGGTCTTCTTTGCAACAAGGTACATGTGGTTTGCAAGAATAAATGTTAGCGGGAATGTACTTATAGCCCCGGTAAGACTCATAAAATCACCCAGAAATGGCAGAAGAGCTGAAACCAGTGTGTTGATAGCTAGGTAGCCACCTCTCACTGAAATTCTGAATGATAAGTTGCGAATTGCAAGTGCACTTCCTTTAATGCCAAACTTGGTATCCAAGTACTCGTACATTGGGCTTGCAAATATCTACAAGGAGCAAAAGAAGCTTATTGTGAATGGATGTAGATGAAGTGATTATTGAATGCAAAACTGAGGGATAGAGATAATTACGTGCAAAGCAATGACTGATTGCAGGAAGGCAGAAATATTGGCAGCAGCTTTCACCCAGACCGGACCACTGACATTATTGAGCAAATAGCTTGATGAGGAATTCCCATAAGCCCAGTATCCAGCAAAAGCCACAGCATACAATGGTAGAACTCCAACTGAGAACTGAAAGTACAAAGCTTTCATCATGTTTGGTACCACAGGCTGCCTTATTGTTGCCTGTTGCAAGAACAATACCAAGTAATGGTTAGTTTTAGTAGCAAAGACTTACTATTTCTGACAGGAGATAAATATAGTAATATATAAAGCATAATGCATCCTCAATCCTGCCGAAAGTACAATGATAAACACCATCTACTATATAGCAGAAAGTTCATTCAAAGTTTAGGTGCAGGGACAACAAGAAGATACACATAAATTAAAAACAAATTTTTAAAGCAATAGGATCAAGAAACAGAGTTTTATCAAATTAGAAGATAAAACCAAAAGGGGAGGCCTGACCCACTTAGTTGCAACCAGTTTCATGAATGAAAGCATGATCCAACTGGGCTAACAAATTTCATAGTGACATTGAAGTCCTCAAATTTGAATTAAAGTATGACAAAAAATCTTGTTTAAACATATATTGTTAAAGATTGAACTGACTAGAAGATGGACAACCAGCTTGAACAAGCTAGGGAGTGATCAATAATAAGAATATTATAGCAAACACAAAACTCTTTCATCAAAGATGTTGCTGCACTCCAGAAATCACGTATTTGAGAAAACATTAACACTGCTCTGCAGCACATGCTGAGCTCTGAACTTTCTCAGAGATAACATACACATTCCACAAGAAGGTTAGCCCCAAACAATCTTCAACAATAGCAACCAGAATGTATTTGGGGTTGCAGGACCAAATACAGAAAGAACTTCCAATGCATTTCAAACTATCAAAAGAGGTGGCTGCTGCAAATAAAAAGATTTATTTGGAAAGCCATAAGTGCCCGACCTTCAAATAATGCAGAATGATTTATTTGCTTAGCGTCAGAGAATATTTCTATTGCAAACACTCAAGCCTTGAATTCATGACCTACCTGTATTTCTGGAAGCATTCCAGTATTAAACGCAAACACAAGATTAGCACAGGCCCCTATTGTCGTAAAGATTTGGCTCGTAGCTGTTCCAGGGATAGTATAATCTCGTGCTGGATTTTTTATTCCTGTGATAGGATGGAGATAGTTAACATCATTTCGACACTCAAATTATTAACTTGAACAGGCAATAGAAACAAAACAAGAATATGGAACATAAGTGGTACCAATTAAACTTGAAAGTGAAACAAATCCCAGTGATTTTTAATAAAGAGAAACTTTTGGGAGCCAACGGCTTGTATTGTACATAGTCCAATATAACCCTCAACAGCAAATAGATACATTATACACGGCCTAAATAGATCTGTATTAAACAGTAGATGAAGTTACATTGTTCATAGGATTGAATTCAAGAAGAACATCATTGTTTGACAATATTTTGGCACAAATATAAAAGGATTAGAACTTACCATCACGAAGTGACAGCCAAATTGCTACAATAATGTACACCAAGGAAAAAAATGTTGAAACTCCTAGCCAGACCCCAAGAGCAGAAAGATGAGGTATCCCTATGGCAAACAAGGCACATACAAACCCAGCTATGGCAATGAAGTATGGAAGCTTCATAGCATGGTCATGCCAAAAAAGAACATAGGCTGCCTGAAAAGTAAAGACAAATGATTGCAAATTATTCCATCCAAGAACTTCATGCCTGTCATCAAGCAGACTTCTAAATGAAGCACGATTACAGAACTAGCTAGCTCACACAATGTTTGATGCTCATTAATAAGATGTCAAATGCTCATTAATAAGATGTCAAATACAATGAAGAAACTAGAAAGATCAATGCACATTTGATAACAACAGAACATATTACAGAGGACTCTTTCGCTAATTCTCCCTAAATGAACGAAGATTTTGTGAAAGGCAGAGAAGACAAAATTTTTAATGAATAACATAACAGAAGTACTGAAAATTGACATCTTGAGTGGCAGGATCACAGTGATGTTGCTAAATTAAAGATAAAGCATATTTCCTCAATTTGACATACCTTTAGGGCTTGACCAGACAAAATGATATATCCAGTGTTAATCATGAAAAGATTGACATATTGCAAACCCCATGTCAGAGAATAAGCTTTCCTTCCTGAAAGAAAAGAACCCAAACAAACTATTTAAGCGTGTGAAATATACGCCATCAAACAATAAATTAAGTGAAATCAATTTCTTCAAAAAATAATTCTAAATTCTTTACTTCCTCCTCATACCATAGACATATCCAGCGAGATCTCTGTATCGGATATGCCTCTTGCCACCGAATTCATGCAGCTTGGCAATGAGAGCATTTGCATTGAGTGATACCACTGTTGCTATAATTAAGCCAATTACACCAGCAAACCAACCCAAAGGGACCATGACAGCCCCGGGATATCCCAATACATATGCACTGTTGATACCGGTGGTGAGGACAAACCCAACTTGCAGCCATGAATCTAGATTTACAATGAGAAAAATATACAATGAGCCCAAATAAGAACAATAATACATGACTAAACCACACAAAATTTATATTCCCATACATAAAAATTACCCAGAAATTATCAATTGATCCCCTTTATCCATATTCCAGATGATAGAGACTAGTGCCAACAAATGACATTGAAAAAAACATATTCATTTACAGAACCACTTCCACAAAAGACAATCAAAATCTCAATTTCTGCAGAAAATTTTAAACTTTCACATCATAAGAACACAAACATTCCATTAAGAACGCCAACAAATAACATAATTCCCAGATTTCTATCATACTTGACCCTCATACACATCAAAATGAAACTCCATAATGCATCCTAAATGAAACACAGAGAATCTAATAAAACGAAAAGACACAAGAAAGAATTCGAACCACTGCTAATTTGGTGTGCAGTTTCAGGAATTTCAACGCCATACTCTCCTTCGTCGTACACTTTGCGACCACCTACTTCACTACAGTTCCCCTCTTCCATTAATCTTCGCTCTTGGTTTCTTCGTCCACCCAAGAGCGATAAACTCGCTTCCTCTTCTTCTTCAAATATATGAATAACAGCCAGCCTACCAAATTTTGAGTCCCTCCCTTCCCTTATATAGAGTTCGCGAAATCCTCGCCAAAATCAATCACATCCAAAAAAAAAGGACAAAAACATTGAGGCATCCAATTTTGGCGCACTGGGATCGCTTTTTAAAAGTTTTTCTTTTCCGAATACTTTTCTTTTTATCAGTCCCACGGAGAGCAGCAACGAACTAACGAATCAGAAAACGTCTCTACTCCTAGATTAGCGCGTGTCAGAATTAAAGAGAGTTAATGTATTTCCGAACAGATGGTCTGTTTGTTATTTATGTTTTCCAGACTCTGTAAATCTTTTTAGTTACGTGATCAGGAATTTCTTTCACCTGCTTTTTTTAACACAATTCTGTCCGTTCGATTGTGTTGATTTTTTATGAAAGTCTTCATCAGATGGCTACGATGAGTGCCATGTGGGATATTTGGTGCTTGGTAACGGGTGTGAGTGAGTATGGAATTGATTCACCAATTGGAAAATTCAGTCACCTTATTACTCACGTTGATTTCGGTGCCAAGGCACCTTGTTCTAATTGTACAAGTAAAAACTCAAAACTAAAGTGTTTCTGGGAGCTTTAATAATATGGGATAATAACATCTTAGTCCCTGAGTTTTTATACTTTCTCGAGTATAGACATTCATTTTACATTTATATTCAATAATAGTTATCTTTATTGAAATCCTAAAGAGTCTTTATTATATTATATAGTTACATATTCATATAGAGGTATTATCATATACCTTTCCTGAAATTAATGTAAGTATTAATTTAACAAAAAATTTAGAAAATATATCACTTGCTTTCTTTGCTATTAGTAAAAATTATTAGTTAACTGCTACACGTACAAGTAATAATGTAAAAATAAATTTATTTTTGTTTGAAGATAAAATGTCATTTTATCTCTTCTTATAATTTATAATTTATATTTATACAATTCCATATTAATAAATTTAAATAATGTATGATTTAAAAGACTCATAAAAAAATTCTTTAAAGCTACTGATCTTTTTGTTTTTGAGAACTTTTTCTCTTTATCTTGATTTGAAGAAGAGAAAAAAGTAAAAAAAAAGTTAAAAAGTCAAAATATTTTTTATTATTTTGTAGAGTTCTATTGTAGATATACATAAAAATTCTTTTCTAACAAGAAAAAGATTTTCAAGTGTGTAATTTTCTTATAAAGAAAAATTTTTAAAATTATATAATTTTTTTATAAAGAAAATATTTTCAATTATATAGGGGAAAAATTTAATAAATAATTTTAAAAAAAAGGTTATTTTATAAGTAAGGTATTAATTAAAATACAAAATCTTTAAAACAAATAGATATTTCATTATTTTAGAGGGGTCAAAATAAATATCTCACCTGTAAACTTGGCACCGTCCGAAAAAATTATATTTTATTAGAAAATTTTGGTGGGTCCTGGGACCACGGCCCCTCAAGGCCTCGAAGAGCACCCCCCAGCTGGGATGGATGGTAAGATTGCGTTGTTGCGCGAGAGGGTATTAAAATTGTTCTTTATTCCCAGTCGTAAATGGCCAGGTAAAAATTTCGCTATCCGCTGTAATAATTGTAATATCTTTTTTCTCTAGCATTTTTTGAGGTTTCCTTGAAGTGTATGTTAGTTTTGTTATATTTATATTGAATAAATTTCTAATCTTTATTAAAATTCTAAATAGTCTTTATTAAATAGTTACATTTTCATTTATTATGATCATTAAAATGGTATTTTTTAATATTAGTATTTCTTTAACAATGATATTTTTTTAAAATTTTTTATTAAAATAATAAGTTAAAAAATTTATTTTATTTTTAGTATATTGTAGAAAATAGAGATTAAATATCATAATTAAAAAAAATATATTTTATTTTATTATTTTACTAAAGTTTGAAAATATAAATGGTAATAATTTTAATATGTCAACTGACAACAGTGAAAGTCAAGGGATATGTGTCGTTTTTGATACTCTATACTTTAGAATATTTATCCCCAAATTTAAATAATAAAAGGCAACAGAGTGCATAAGGTTCTAGAGATATTTATTTTTTTTTTTCAAATTTAAGTTATATTTGTCATTTTCTCGTATTTTAGAGGATACCAGTAAATTTTTTTTATAAATTATTATAAAAAATTATATTATAATATCTCATCTATATCTTATTTTCCCACTTACTTTTTTTTTTTTTTCATTTGTATAAAACTTATTAATTTAAATTATTTTTAATTAAATAATTATAGGTTGAAATTTCCGATTATGAAATTATGATATGGTAAAAGTAAAATTATTAATGAAATTTCCGATTATGAAATTATGATATGGTAAAAGTAAAATTATTAAGTACGGAACTCTAACAAATTAATGACAGTTGTGCATTTAAGTCCAAGTGGTTACGCAATATGGCACACTTATTCAGAGACTGACAGCGGAAAGCGACGAGATAAGATACAAAGAAAGTTGAATTAACGTCAAGAGTGGAGACGAGTGTCGCTTCTACCTCGTAATGCGCAACGATTAATATCTTATTTTTTTTATAATAATCACTATTGTCCCGATGAAATATCTATTCTCTATGTAAATATCTAAACAAATTGCGGACTTGAGAATCGCGGTGAAGATTATAGTGGCCATTCAAAGTGGCCATTTTCCACAAAATAAGAAAAAGAAATAAAAAGCCAAATTTATTAAATCGCATAATGGGAATATTATTCATTTCTATCATACTTTAATTTCGTGAAACTTTATTTCCCATTATCGTTATTAAAAGAGGACACACAAAAAACGACGGCTTAGAATTAAAGCAGAAATAGAATAATAATTGGTTCAAAAGCGTGAATGATCATGTTTAACCAATTATGTAATTAAATAAAAATTTAATTTGATTCAGTCAAAGATATAGGCATTGGTTTTTAGCAAAATTAACAACATAATATACCGGCCAAAGGGTGTTTGTGCACGTCCTTTTTGAGTATAAAATTATAAATTTTTTGATGTGTTCCGCTGAAGATTTAATTTAAGAGAATAGTGGAAATGGAATTCAATTATTACTTGCTCCTAGTTTGGTTGCCTGGGACGTCACCATCCATCATTTTCAAAAAGAAAATATAAAATAAATTTTTCTTGCAATATGAAAACTATAACTTATTGTTAAAGGCCATGTATATGATAGGAGGAGCTAAGATTCCCTCTTAGTCTCGCTACACTCTTTTGATAAACTAAATATAAATTTATAACTTCTTTATATATATATATATATATATATATATATCCAATGATTGATGGATCAAAGCCATAATCCAACTCAACTCAATAAATTTATAGCATGATGAGAACTCGTAATTTCTTACACTAGTGCCTGAAATATGATGTTTGATAAAGGTCCATACCAGTCACCAGACCAGCCCAGAAGACAAGCTCATACCCTATGCTTATGAACTCGGTGTTAAACACAAATGTGATTAAATTTTTCTGGCTGAGTTATTGACACCGCTACTAAAACTATTAGAAACGAAAAAAAAAAAATTCACATATTTGTCAAGGTCAATGTATTAAACAAAGCTCTACAAATCCTTGATAAAGAAAGAACCTGGTTAGCAAACTGAGCTAGAAAAACTACAATGTATAAACGTAGAAAATCAAAATCAAGCAGCTAAAAATGATCGGCCTGCATGCAAAAGACACATGCCTTTTATTATTTAGATTGCACAGAACGTGATACCATTTTTTCCTATACATCACAAATTCAAACCCACTTAAAGAGCCTAATTGTTATATATACAATGTCAAGCAGATGATATGAAGTTTTCATTCTCTCTGGTGCCTTGCCTTATCATGACCATGTTTTCTAAGCACAATTTCACTATTACAGAAACGGAAACCTGAAAATTCTAAGCTAATCATGCCATTTTAGAAGCAGAGAAACAGAAACTGACTTGAGGGAGTTTAGATACCTAAAAAACTACTAAAATGACCAATTATATCTGTCTACCAACAATGTTCACAGCACGTTGTCTCCTTGAGGAAGCATATAAATGCATATAAATATTGAGTACATTTGGTCAACTCATTAGCTTTATTTAAAAAATGGTTTCGTTAAAAGATTGGTTGCCAGGCTGAGGATTTCATAATTTGGCTATGTACTACTTTTAACTCAAAAATTTCCTAACACGAGAATCATCCAAAATCTACCCACAACAACAAAAAAATGCAAATTCATCACAAGAAGTCATCAACTTCATATATACCTGGAAACATAGGTCTTTACATCATGGCTAAACATTACACAACAGGATACATTGGTTAGTAACAAGAACAACAACAGCAGCAGCAACAACGACATAAATTCAAAACAGAAGATCATCTACTACATCTTCTAATTCTTAATGCCTTTACTGTCCTCATCTACAATTACATGGATCTTCTCATACCTGAAATCTGCTGGATGTGATTGATTCTCTGCAGGAAACTCTCTGTCCCTATTTACAACAATGGCCCATATAAACAGAACCACAAATGCCAACAATGCTCCACAACCAGTCGCAAAAATCAACCCAGCAATAATTTTCAAAGGACAGACGCTCCTCTTGTGCTCTCTAAGCCTCTCTCCATGCTCCTTCATATAACCTCGTGGATCTACAGGTAATGAATGCATCCAATAAGGAGCACTCCTGGACCTAAAGTTCCAAGAATAAACACAGCTAATTTGCTCTGAATTGCCGTTACTTGAGACTATCCCCACAAAAACATCTTCGTTTCCCCACATTTTCAACAAATCGATAGGATATGCGAGAATTGGATTATAAGGCCGGCTGTCTCCAAATTTACCTAACCTAACTTCAATCCTTTTCGTGCTAAAATCATAATCAATCCAAGATTTAAGTTTCGCCCCGTTGTTCAACACCAAATTTACCGCTGAAACATTACTAACACTCACAGAAACAAGACTATTAACATCAATGCCCACATGATTTGCATTTACATCTCCTACATTACCATCCATTTTAGTGTCAAATTCAATACCAACATATTTTTTCTCGTTTGAAATCCCAAATGGGCCTTGACCCACAAATTTAAATGCAGAGCTATAAGGAAACACAACAAAGGCTAGGCCATCACCGTTACCAGGAGATATCGAAAACGAGAAGTCCGTAGCAAATGACTTAGTTTTGGAGCGATCTGGGTCAACAAACTTGAAAGGTTTGCTGTGGATTAAAAGACCGAAGCTTGACGCCAAAGGGGTCACAAGCTGCACGTGGGAGTTGTCATTTACGATCTTGGCGTCGCCGAGAAGGGCAGTTTCCGGATCGAAATTGGGGTTGTTGGTTAGGGTTTGGAGAGCGAGAGAGGAGATGGGAATTGCAATTAGGGTTAGGAATTGAAGCATTGCCGAGAGTTGAAACGATAATGTGAAGCGGTAAATAGGAAATGCAGCCATGATTTTGCAGAAGTTGGGGTTAATTTTGCCCTGAATCAAAGATTTCAGGATCAGGGTTTGATCATTGATGATATCTGAAAGGCTTCAAATTTAGAGTTCTTAAGCACGGAGCCTTTTTCCAACTTTAGTTTGGACGGTAAACAGAATTTTGGTTTTCTTTTTTTTTTTTTTTAATTTTTAATTTTTTAATTTTATTTTAAATATTTTTAGGAGTTAAAGACAAAACATCGAGTATTTCTGCGTATTTTTAATATTTTTATCACTAAATCCGAGTCAATTAAAAATTAATTAATGGTTTGTTTGGTAAATGTTTCAATACAGGGATTTCTTCTAAAATAACACATTCTACCAAACCAAATTATCAATATTGTTCTTCATGCATTTCTAATTCCTTCTTATTTTTCTAGAGAAGCATTTGTAAATTGAAACATCATCAAATATGAAATTGATTGGAATTGAGCACACAGAAATTTAATTCAAGATGGTAAGTCTAATGTCATGTTTGGGAAATAGAATTTTTTTTTGGAAATGTTAAAGTTATTAAGTAATTAATCATTCAAAATTTAATAATAAAAGTTATTTTTGCAAGAGGAAATAGATTACATGCTTCAACTCTGGCTGTGAGAGTTTGGGCTGTCAATTTACATTCCAAATATGAAGGCTCGGGCGGGAAAGTCTGGTGATCACAATCTTCAAAGTATTATCAGGATTCAGCTTAGATCACTGCAGTAGCTGCTGATTCTGATTTCTGAATGCTGACTGCAGGCTGATACATGCTGCTGCTGCTGCTGCTGCTGCCCAGCACTTAAATAATGTTGTTTTGTTGGCATTGAACGTGCCAAATTCATATATTTTCTATAATTTGTCTTGCAGATGGACTTGCACCTTCCCCTTGCGTTGCAGGTGTCCCAGTTGATTTTTAATAATATATAAATAATAATTCCCCAACGACAATTATTGGGCTCAGCAGCTCATTACACACACGACGAGCACAAGCACATAAAACTCTTCTCGAGTTGTCGGCCTAAAACTAATTAACTAACTTCGAGCCCACTTAGGTCCATTTGATACTTTTTAAATAAAGTTTTTTGAAATAGGTTTTTTATTCATAAAATTTTTATTAATAAAATTTTTAACAAAAATTATTTAATTATCATAAATAATTTTTAAAAAAATTTGAATAATTATTTTAACATATAAATTTTTAATATTTTAATGTAAAGAAATAACGTAAAATTTTTAAAATAAAATAATAATATTTTAAACAATTTTACCTTTTTTAAAAAGATAGAAAAACTTTGCTATTAAAAATTTAAATTTTAGATTTTTTTTATTAAAAACAAAATAACTTTTTTAATTCTTAAAAACTTTAATCCAACATCAATCAAGCAACATTAAAAACTTTAAAAAGATTTTTATTATTAAAAAAGTTTTTTTTAACCAATGAAAAAAGCAAATGAAACTAGCTCTTATTTATCTCAAACTTATGTATTTGCGCCTATCAACAAATTTTCACTGATTCTATCTTTCTAGCCCTATGTTATATATCTAACTTTGTGCAAGGGAAGGGAAAACCTACGTATATATTCTTAAAGGTTATTGCATTTCCTTAAGATTGTTCGAATTGGTTACTATATTACAGCTGGGTTGTCAATTTCTCAGGTCATTTCTTGTTTATTTTGGTTTGTATATCAGACAACAAGATTATTTTTTGTATATGTCCCACCTTATATATGAATGCAAGGCCATGTTTCTTCACATAAAAACACCAATTTAAAACATTTATTTGCAGAAGGAAAAAAAAATCTGAAATTACTCACTTATAATTAAAATTGATGCATGCATGCACATGGGTTATTAGGATTTGGAAAGAAATGGTATTCACTTAGTCCATGGTTTTAGGTTAATATATGGAAAACCTTTACTGGCCCATCAATTTCACCATTTTAGAGAAGTTTTTAAATATCAAACAGAGCTTTTAATTTTATATACATCTCTTCAACTGCAAATGTTAACTCATAAAATTCCCATCTTGACTCGTACTAATTTTTTTTTTTTTCCCAAAAACGTATATATGCTAATTAAAAAAAAAAAATGTATGATGATGTCTATATAATATATACAAGAACCATTAATTAAGCTTGATGAGATCATGTCGGGGCATGCATATACACATGGAAATATGTAAGTTATCAGCTGGCCTTCCTGGCATCATTGAAATTAGACAGCTCGTGAAAATTGCTTATGATGATTTCATTTTATTTTATGTTGGGACTAATTATAGGCAGATTGTGTGCTATAACCTATAGCTGGCTAGCAATCTAAGTTAGATAAAAATCTCATTCAAAAATTTTCCAGAATCCATATGGGGATTTGAATCTTTTGGTAATCTTATTGCAGACAAAATGATGCCCCAGCAGGTGGGGACTGCCTGCCAATCCATAACTCTGACCGTGGACTTCTTCTTCTTCTTCTCCCCACCCTCCACAAAATCAAAATCAAAATCAAAATCAAAATCAAAATCATGATCATCACTTCTACTATTAATTAGTCAATTTTTACTTTTAATTATTAACTCTATGTAGATTATGTTTGAATTAAGAAAATAATATATATACTTAGTGGCCCGTACATTAATTCTCTTGTTTCTTCTGTCTTTCTTTCTTTCTTTTTTTTTTTTTTTGGTGATAATTTACGTAATTAACGAAGTTGCTTCCACCATAGATTTGGGGATTCTTGCTTCAAAATCTCCCCAATATCTTTAGCTGACCTATCAATAATTATTTAAGTTATAAATAAATTATTTTTCTAATGAAACTTGGGATAAAAGTAATATCTATTATTATTATTATTATTATTATTTAATTAATGTCCAATTTATTTCTGATGAATATGTTTTACTTATATATTTTATATTCGAACAATAAAAACTAAAATATTTACATGCATTCGACAAAATATAACTTGCATTAATCACCTATCGACTTAATAATTTTGTTTTATATAAGTAAGAGTAGATTAAACTTGCAATATTAAATTTTAGAGATGTTTTACAATATAAAAGAAAATGCAAATTAATGATGACTACATTCAAAAAAAAAAAAAAAAAAAAAGAAAAAGAAAAAGAAAAAGGAAAAGCAGAAACGGAGAATGTATGGGGTTGGTGAAGTTTTGAGAATGGAGGCAAGTCAAAGGAATTGGGTCCCTAGGGAAATCCCTTCTGGCCTGCGCTTGAAAAAAATCATATATATATATATATATATATATATATAGGGTTTTAATTTGTTTTGGCAGGTTATGTAGTCCTTCGTGTAGTCGAAGAAGGAAACACTTTGGACTGTTCATTTCAAAATGATGAAGACAATTTTTGTACATATAATTCTGTAGTCCAAACAAAACTTTGTTTCTGAGCCTAGCTAGCGAGGACCCCATTTTCTTGCTTCATTGTTTCATTTCATTTCATTTAAAGAATTTCAAATTTTGTGCTTATATATGCCAAAACAAGGATGAGTATGATACATGATCATCATCATCATACTTCAAGGACAATTAATTAATTCGGTGATTTTAAACTATATATTATTAGTTCTCCAGAATTTATTTTAATAAATAATTAATAAGGATATATGCATAATCTAGAAATTAAAAATTTGATGTTGCCTCGGCCACTTTTCACTGATTTTAAACTTCTCCAAGTATATATTTATGGTGCAAAATAGCCAAATATATATTTTTCAAACTTCACAAAAGCAGTCCGTTCTTGTCTATGAACAAAGTGGGTATGGACTCATCTCATGCAACTAAAAGTTTCAAACTTTTTAATTCATAGTTATTATAAAAATGAAATTATCAACCATCAAAGAATGTATATTAGTATGTATAAGTAGGTAGAATTATAAATAATAAATATTTACTATATATATATATATATTACGGAATAAAGTGCGTATTTACCAAGTTGTATGTATATATGTGCTTTTAAAATTAGTTTGAAACATAATATAATCTTTCAACCATGTGAAAGATAAATGTGAGTTACCTTGCAAAAACAAAAATATATGGAATATTTATTTATTTTATAAATTTACAGGTCATGGAATTAATTTAAGTTTGGCAATACAATCTTTTATAGAAAGCTATTTGTTTGCTAGAAAGCTATTTGTTTGCCTAACATTTATAGAAAAGCTACAATTACATATAATCAGAGACTAGTACTGATGAACAAGCAAGCTGCTGGGAAAAAGGACCCATTTCTTATTTTAGTGTGAATGTTTTTGCTTCTCACTTAAGAAGTATGTTTCTCTGAAAAGGGTATGCCATCACTATTGATTAAAAAATAAAGGAAAAAGATCTATATCAAATTTATTCTAGCTTCAAGTAATTAGTGATCAGAATTCAGAAGCAGTGAATGTAGAAAGTTTTGGGGGCCATGTGAAAAAAGGTTTCATAACTTATATATTTATGGTAGGTAATAGATATGAATTAGAATGTTGGGGGTCATGTGCTAGCTATGCTGCATATATAGCTAGCTGTGAGAGAAGTGAGGGAAATCACAAAAAGATTGATCTCTAAAACTTTATTTCAAAATTTGAGCAGGTTTTAGAACACTTTTCTAAGGTCATCACATGTCATGTGTGTATGATTCCTTTGCCTTTGGGACACTCAATGTGAGGCCCCAAAGTATGGAAAACAAAAAATAAATAAATAAAAAAGATTTAAATTATCATAATCTTCCACTACCTTGGATTCTAATTAAAGTCCTTTAAGCATGTGATTTGGACTCAAGGTCTCATGGCTTTCGCTTAGCTTGCTAGGGATCCATCCTGCTGCTTGGACAAGCAGAAAGTGATCATCATAATATATATATGTATATATATATATATCAATGAACTTATCAATTATAAAGGGAAGAACTTAAGAAATTACAAATGTGTGTGTGTGTGTGTGTGTAACTACAGTTAAAAGTTATGTGTTGATTGAGGTGTTTAAATCATTTATAGGCAAAAGCAAGCTTTTGAAATTAAAGGTGAATTTAAATGGTTGGAGAAGTCTTTAATAATCAAAAAGTTTCCTAAAATGGGGTTAATTGTAGTTGAAGGAATATTAATTAGGAATTATTATCATCACTTTCAGTCACTGTTTCATTCGCATGCATAGCTAGCTTCCACTTGGTTTTATATATTTGTTAATCATTATTCATGCACAGAACTACCATAAAACCATAACTCATCTGGGAAAATTGTGAGAAACAAAACAAATAATACCAAAAAATCAACAAAAATAAAAAGAAAATCTAATCTTCTAATTAAATTCCAAATATTAATCATCCTGATTTCACATAATTAAGCATTGATATAGTTAATAGTATTAATTTATGCATAGATATGAATCTGATAATAAGAGATCCATCCTTAAGACTGCCTCGAAGTTATGATATTAATTGTCGCACTCCCATGGAATATAATTATATATTTGGTTTCAGTTTTGGTCTTAGCTTGAAGAAATTAAGACTCTGGTGAGTTTGTGTATGCAGTATAAAATAAGTAAAAATCATATTCATGACAACTGTAGAGAACAACAATAAGAAGAATCGATCGATGACTACTAATCTCTTGGAAGATTACTTGGAGAAAATTAATTAATTATAATTAATGAATTAATCTCACTTGTTTTTAATTAGGACCCAGTTGCATATATTATATATCTTAAGAAATCAGATCCAATATATGCACACACAAGGGATTTTCATATTTTGGGTATTTTTCTATTAAAAATTTGAATCATACAAAACCAAAACCAGCTAGCTAGCTGGGTAGATGAAATTATGTATGGAGATTCCAAACAAATTAAGGTGAGAAGGCCGGGATATAAAATGAAGAAAAGGGTAAGCTTGAAATTAACATATGCAAACACAGGATGTAAAAAAATTCATGGAAACTTCTGAAGAATTAAACATTACAGAAAGAGAAGGGAGTCGCGAAGATCGTGCATATAGTATGTAGTTATATACATAGATAGATATACATCTGGCTCAGCTAACTATTATGACTTACTTGATTTGGGAGAGATGGTTGCATTGTCTAGTACTTCTCCGTCGACTAGGTTTCGGCAATTCTCCGGTGAGTTTGGCTGCAAATACTCATCGGAAAGTTGTTGCCGAGTTATGAAGAAGAAGAAGAAGATGATGATGATGATGATGATGAGTATGCAGGCATATCATGACATGAATATGTTGGAATAATTATACATAATTATGAGCCAGCAAAGGAGGAATCCAAAGGGATAGCATGATCCAAAAAAATTTAAGTATGGAAATTAAGCTTGCTCAGGATCAATGCGATCCCTTTGGATGCTTCCTCTACTAGCAGTAGAAACAATTAAACCCAAAGAGACTTTTTCTTCTCTCTTTCTTTCTCTCTTCGTTTTCTCTCTATTATAGAGGAAAGTGGGTGGTTTAAGGGAGACCTCATATGAATATAAAAGAAAAAGAGAGAGAGATTACCTTATTATTTTTTTTTTTTTTTTTTAATTATAAAATAGAAAACATAAATTTAATAATTAAATTAATCATGAGAAAATGTATATTTTTTAAAAAAAAATTAGGATATTTTATTTATTTGTAGACCCCATTCATTAACAAACCAGACACATGGAAAAGGTTTTACCAGTAGTGGGTCAGCTATCCCTTCTTAGAAATTCCCAACAAGTTGGGTGGCAGTATTAATATACGTTTTTAATTTCTTGTTTGCTTATTTTGATGAAGGTTTGTGGTCCATTCAATGTTTCCTCTCACTTACCAACACCGTTTTCATCCCCTTTTTTCTAAATTTTTCACAAGAAATTGATACAATCATGCATACCCAATTTCCTTTTCCTTTTTTTTTTATATATTTATTCTTTTTCCAAGAAAGAAAATACATAATTAATTACCATATATAATTAATTTGGTGGCATGGGAACCATAATTCACTTGATAATAATTACCCGCATGGTAATATATATCACCTAATACATTGAATTAAAAATTAAATATATAATTCCTTTAATATTATTGAAGATCGATGATAGTAATTCATTTATGTATGATTGATTCAAGCTAAGATAGATTTATTAGAGGATCCAATCCAAGCTGTGTTGGGAGGTCAAAGTCAAAGATACAGAGCAGCATTACATGGTCTGCTTGCTCTCTCTTTCCTCTTGGTACTCGATGATTAGCAATTTGGAATCTTCCTCATTAATTATAAATAAATTAAGATTTAGCTTCATTTGTGCATCATAATTTTTGATTGCCCTTCTTATATATAATATATAATATTTATATCCATCCATATGTGTCTAACGAAATATTAATTTGTATAATAATAAATTTTGGTTCTTTGTCATAAACTCATCAATAATTCATGTATTGCGGTCAAGTCAAATTCATAATTATAAACCATTAATTCAACCCTGCTGAATTATAATTTTACATTATATTATATACTCAAATATGTATATTTTATTTAACAAGTAATTTTTAATTATTCTAACATATATAATTTAATTTATAATGGACGAACAATATATAGGGAGCATCTTACTAGAGATTTGATCACGTGCAAGAGGTGGGAACTAAAACCATTAGGGTTCTTAGAATTTAATTGAGGACCGAATGGAATGTAGGAGCACATGGATATAGGTAGGATGGATAGGCACCCTAAAAATATAGGGACTGATTCCTTTGCGACAAGGATAATATCTTAGCTAGCTCATCCAAAATTGACACATACATATATCAGATGAAAAAGTTTTTATATTCCAATAAAGGATATATGTATATATATATATATATATATGATCAAAAAGTATGTCTGTGTGTGTATATATATATAACTAGATATTGGAATTAATTTCGAAATGATACTGACAAGAATATTGTGAGAAAATTAATGCCCATATCATTCCCCTTTTCTGTACTGAGGAGAAGATATCCTGCTTTCAATTTGATATGCCACACTTAATCTTGATTTTGCTACATATACATTAACTATATTTAAAAGATGCATACAATTTTTATGCAAAAATTAAGTTTATTTACTTAAACATTTATAATTTTTTAAGAATGACAAAATTTTGAATTTCTGTTTCACCTTTAACTAGCTAGTTTCTAGAGAATGAATGCGAAGCAATAATAATAATAATAATAATAATAATAAATAACTTTTTATGATGCAATGAAATAATATTGCAATATATTATAAAATGTGTGCCATTTCTGTTCTTTACTTTAGCTACTTCTTCCAGGCTTTTGATTTGATTACACTTCTTGTTCATTCCTAAAAAGAAAGTTAGAAAAACTAGTTCGATCTGAATCATCTGATGACTTGATCATCGGTTCTCATGTCATCTGTAGTGTATGCTTACTGATATCTATATCAGATTGCGTACAATTTTTGATTTTGTCGCATACGTATGATTTCTCTATCTTTTTCCCGCAGCCACACATAAAGTCCTAACGTTAACCCTTCATTCGAGGAGAATTTCGAATCGTATGTGGTATTGCTGGGGTTTAGTAGCTAGCTAGCTAGCAAGGGGAGCAATTCGATCGCATCAACATAATTTCGATCATATATGGCATTCTGCATCAAGAAGCCATCTCAACCGTTGGATAGGTGGGCCATCCACTAAGGTTCTCTATTGACTTACTCCAGATCATGATGGATGGTGCTAGATCTTGTCCACAGTAGTGAAGCATCAATGGAGCACATCCACAGTGCAGCATTTCTATGGTGCTATATAGACCCTACCACCATTATACTTTCACTACTCTGTTGCCAAAGTTTAACTTTGTTACCGTACAACCACTGTAATATAGCAATGCTTAAATTACTTTTAAGAGTATACTAAAAATTCTATAGATAGATATTCACTAATATCTTCTCTATATATCATGGCTCTGTCAATAAAGGGAACTGTTTATTGAATATAAAATAGTATAGAAAAAGAAAACTATATATACTCAAAATAACGGGTACTTATATAATTTCCTCTATATATGTACTCAAATGAGATTTTAATATCCCATACCTACTCTATCATTAACTTTAATATATAAAAAATGCTTCGTATTATAACAATAACGCGAACGACATAAGTATCTAAATGACAAAAAAAAATGATTATATATATATATATATATATTGCAATACTACAATATATATGCTAGCTACACCATAGTGTGACCCACGTATATAGTGGAGTAAATACGGTTGGCCGATAGTGTCTGAATAATGAGAAATATTTGAAAGTAGGGTTTTTGGTTGCATATTGGTAAGTATCCATCACAAGGGGTTTCACCTCTGAGGACAAATGTCTCTTATTTGTAGGACATAAATCTTCTTCCACTCAATTCTTGCAACCCATTTGGTAGAGCGCAAAGGACATTTGAGCGAAACCTGCCATTTACTGCATACCCCAGACATATTATGTTCATATCATCATCTATACATCTTCCTTCAATTAATCCCCCCCCAATTGAAATTTACTCGGTGCAGTGGTGCCAACTTTCACATTCAGTTCTTCCTTGTTTTTATTCGACTGTGTTCGAATTGACACCTCAGTCGGAATTCAGAAACATGATATAGCGTCACTACTCACCTTCACGTATATCTACAGTTCCATTTTTATATTTTTCAGAGTTATATTATAGTGTATTCCGCTGTATTTTTATATATAGTTGTCCAATTTACTTGTTCTTATTTTTATATCCAAATCATGTTATTACAATTTCTAAAGTGAAGGAAAAAAAAAATGAGATACGGTAATCCTGCCCTTATTTCAATCATAACCTAATTCATTGGGCAAATGTCCCATGCATGCACTGTATTACTATATATAATATTGTCTGATATTTGTTGATTTTAAGGCATTAATTTGAAGCTATAAATCACATGTGGTCCTAGAGTGTTTATAACTTCAATATTATACAACTATTCCTTAACTGGATGTTTGAACGTTTGGACCACAACAGCACTGGCAATATATTCTGAAATTAATTAAGTTGGTATGTGGGTATTCTGCCTTTTCATTGAGTCTAAGAGTTGAGCATAAACGTGTAAACAATCATAATATTGTTGAGATGTAAATGATATACATCTTATAGTTCTGGTTTCTGAGAGATTTTAGCCTTAATTTTCTCCTGGGTATTAAAACCAGATGTTATACTTCTTCCTGATTTTAATCCTTTTGTTTAATTATGACAGAAAAAGTGGTCAATCTGAAACTCCTATTTATTGATTTTAATTTGATCGGCTAGAGATTCTGATTCAGTAATTTTATGTAAAATATTGTCCATTTATGAAGTGTCTTGAAGTTCTTTTTTTTTTCCAAAAAAAAAAAAAGAAAAGAAAAAAGACAATATTATGTCCAAGCTAATTACTACAGTGAATTAAACCCATATCAAACTTAATTTTAATTTAAACAATATTCAAGAATTAATACAGAACCATAAAAATAACAATGAATTAAAATGGCTTTGAAAGCAGGTTATTTCAAAATTTTGTTGTTTTCTCAGTAGCGCACATGTATAATGGATTTTCAAATGTCACATGCATGGATTTAAATGTGAGGATCTCTCAACAAAGGACAATTTCTATTAGACAGTAATCTATATCGACCCCACTCCCAGCTTGTTTGCATGAAGAGTTTACAGCTTTCAATCAGGTTTGCGTAGGAAGTGGGACATCAATTGTCTGATAAGGAATTAGGGTTTCAGGACCCCCAGATACGGCAGCATTTAGGGTTTTTTCCTTTTAAATTTCTTCACCCTTAACATTAACTTTGGTTTCTTTGGAGTCTGTATTACTGGAAATTAATTAATTAATGACGTTTGTTATTACATTGGATTCCCTTTTATCGGTACATTCATACATATGGACTGTTTAATTGGGCTTGGAATCTCATCCATATTCCTCGATCTGTTAATCTTAATAATGATATAAATGCATGTTTTGTTTGAATAATATAAATGTCTACCAAATTTAGGTGTTTGGTTTCCAGTCATGATCAACTTGGCCAACGACAACATCAGAAATTAAATGCTTTCAATTCAAATTCAATGTCAACTTCCAAATCTGGTTTCTATTCTGTGACTTTTGTTTTAATATGGTGTTCTCCCTTGCATATTTCTGTAATGGACTTGAGCTCTCTCTCTCTCTCTCTCTTTCTCTCTCTCTCTCTCTCTCTTTGGGTGATGTATCAGTTAATAAAATTAATATATACACATATATATTAAGGTTCTTTCTTTTTCTCATTTTCATTAATGATTTTGATACTCGGGTCCCTTCAATCTTGAGCAATAAAGCGGGAGTTACTAGTCCCTGATCAAAACATTCTTCCCAACTCATGTGGTATAAGGATCTGAATACACATATATAATTTGTGCAAATCCTAGTCAGTTGAAATAGATCGCACGCCACAAGTTCAAGACCACCCAATATTGTCGACACGATCGAATGCATTAGCCCTTTGGGGCATTTTCTGTCTGTCGAGAAAGTCCTTTTAGTGCACCTACTTTGACGTGCTGGGAGTGGCCACTTTTCTTTCTCAGTTGCATTTTGCGGTGAATTACACAATTTAACTTGGTCCATTCTGATGCACTATCGTTGGTTGGAAACCACGCACCTTATCTTTTTCAATTCTCATTCTACTTCTTCTGTATATTGCTTCTTATTTATCGATTACAAAGAAACCTTCTTTGCCTTTCCATATATCTTCTTTAATTATCCTTAACTAAAGTATGTATATATGTATATTTATGAATATGCTTTGCATTTCCATTTCCACGTAATGGTTATGCTAAAAAAAGCGAGAGACCAATGAACTATGGCTGATGGCCAAATAATTAGAGATGTTAAACACATGATATGTAGGAGGGACCATTGAAAAATATATATAGTATATATATATTATATGATCATCTTGTCAATTAATAACTACAATATATGCCTTAAAGTGAAAAGTGTTTTATGGGTAATTTTGGGCAATAATAGCTGCATCTTTATCTAGTTTGTAATGTTCAATCATGATATATAAACTATTGCGAGAGAAGAGAAGAAAACATTTTGGCAGTGGTTGTCAATTATATACTAACACTACTACAATTTGGTAATGGTTTCTATATACATGTGCATGCATTCGCCCAGAGAAAAGCTTGCCTGCCTGGCCGTGGACTTAAAAGAAAAGATGTCGACGTTTCATTAATTGGCTATATATATCAAATAAAAGTGAGTAGATTATTAACTAATGAGATTAATTAACTGTTAAAATTAAAAGTAAGTAGTTTTCAAAATTAAGCGGAGTACTGTTTCAAATTTTCGATCCATTTATTGCTTTCAGAGATCAGAAAATTTGCATTATTATATTTGTTCATATACGTATTTTCAAAACTTTAACAAGAAGCATGAGGAAGTTAATTGCTTATGTCGGCATTGGTCCCGTACCCCTAATTATCTATAGTACAATTAATTAATTGTCGAAAAAATACCTGTCTTTATCTGTATTTTAATTTCTACAGCCTATAATTAAAAACCATTGATCTCTGTGTCAAATAATTAACTCCAATATGAAATGATTTTTGGAAGTCAATTAGTGTCGTTGTCTAAGTGTTCTAAGTGTTGCTCTTTGCCCTATCATCGCAATTGATTCTGCACTAAACGTGTTTCTCGAGTCATTCATATCTCATTTTCACTCCAAAAGTCGTTTGTCATTCCCATCCCCATTCACGAACCAATATTAAACCCTAGTACTAGCACATTATATAATTCTCAAAGCCTTTTTAATTATATATATATATATATATGTGCTATTAGCTTTTAATTAAGTAAAAAATATAACTATAATTAGAAAAATGTCTAGCTAGATATATAATACTTACTTAACAGCCAGTAATTTCATTCCATAACAGCATATATATATATATATATATATCCGCAAAATTAAATCTGAAATTAAGGAGCCATTACTCAGTCTCTTTCAGACAGGAAATACGACCTATAATAACCAAGCACTTGACCATTAGATGGGGGATGGTTTTCAATTGTTGACTAGTTCCTGTTTTGTTTTTTTTTTCCCTTTGAATATATGTGAAAGAGACTCCCACAATCTCATGTCTGCACATTTAAGTAAATGATGATAAGAAAGCTACAACATCTCGGAGACAAAGAAATGAGAAAGGCAGCGACAGCAAGCAAGTGAAGAGAGAAAGTTATAGCTAGCTAGATATATATACAGTCTACCTCTACCAACCAATTTGCACTGTAGTTTTCTCATTAAATTTTTGGATGCGAAAGCTAGCCCTGGAATATAATTTCATGTTACTGTAACTTTGGCATTTATAGATACATAGACTATTATATTGAGTGTTTTCTTTATAGAGTTTCGGCACCAAGGGAACGGTTTCTCTCGACGTGTTCGAGAACTTATTTGATTTTATGATTGCTGTAGGACACTCAGCTCATAAATAATGGAAGTAATATATACAAATACTGTAGATCATAAAAAACAGTGACTTATTATTAATTTGATTATATAATGTAGTTCAGGAGTACTTGTTAGGTGGCATCATCATTATTACTCATAAACTAATGAGTTCCGCTGTGCATGTTGCTTTATTTTATAAGTGAATTTTATATCATTATCCACCATAACTTCAACTTTGCTTCCTCTTGCCTTTGTTTCTGCTTTGCTTTTAATTAGTTTATTTATGGAACAGGCCTGTTGGTATACACTGTTTAAGAATATCGATTCTGATGAAGAGAAATTAACGTTATATTTACTTAAATTGGTGGAAATTACAAATTGAAAATTCATTATTAAACTTGATTATTCAATATGATAAATTACTGGCCTAAAGGGAGAGGAAAAAAGAAAATAAATGCAAAAAAATTAAAGTAGGACTATATGAATAAAAATGAGGAATACTCACCTTTTTTATTTTAAAAAAAAAATGAGAAAGGAAACTGGGATGGAGATGGAAATTATGGACGCATCGAGGTTGGAAGTGATATATTCGATCTTGCTTAACATCAAAATCAATCGACAAATTTATAAATATAGTAAGAATTGTCTTTAGAGCCTCTCCAAGAGCCCGAGGGAACTAACCTAAAATGAGAAGGTTTATAGCCGATGTTGAGATATAATTGGAATTTGGGCCTCTAGAAAGCCCAAATGTTGGATGGCCCGCACCAAAAAGATTTTAGAATCTCTATATATGCCACAAAGCTCATATGTGCCATTTCCTGTAAATTCAAACAAGTGCAGGGATAAAATTTATGGCACATAACATTCAATCGAAAGATAAAAAAATCATTAATCACCCATTTCATAGATGTGTCCCATTTGCTTGATGATATTATAGATAACTTGGCTCCAATTTTCTGTTAAAACATCTGGCATAGGATGTGACTTGATTGTAAAATAATTAGAGGAGGAGTAGTGTTGAAGAATGGCTTATTTTCAATACTCAACTGCAAATTTTGAAATGTAGAGCATATAAAAGACGGTGGCTGTCAGTGGAGAAAAATCGATGGCCTCCATACGTAAAAGTTTACCTCAGATTTGCTTGATTTTTTTAACTCTTATGAGTCTCAAATAGCTTACAAATAAAAAATTTCTCTTATTTGTAATTGCATTAAAGAAAAATTAAGAGAGAATAGAGAGAGAGAACCAAAAATCTGTGGAGAAAGAAACTGAGTCTACATGGTTGTTTTGAGGTTGAAGATAAGGTATTTTTTATTCAGGTCCTCCACTTTGTAAGATTTACAGTATTACTTAAATTTCTTATAGGTTTTACATTTAAGCTTATTTAAGTTGTGGGTATTTGTAAGTTGTATTTAAATTTTGTACTATCTTTCAATTTGATCCTAATGGAGTATTTGAAATGCCCAAGGACGTAGGTAATGTTTATTGAATCTTGTTAAATTTTTGTTTTCTTTACTTTATGTTGTTGTATGTTTGTCAATTTTACCATTATTTAGATTTTTTAATTATTATATTTTATAAACTTTATATTTTGGGAAATATTGGGTCATTAAATATCTCAACAAGTAGTATTAGAGTCGAAAGTTCACTTGGGGTGATATGTGCATAAGAAAAATTCTTTCAAAAGGGTTATAATTGCCAAAGGAGTCTAAATTTTAAGTGGGATTGTTGTGACCCCTCCAATCTTTCCTAAAAAAGTTTTCAAAATATACTATTCACGTCAAAATTTATTGTAAGCTTTGAAATATAATAATTGATTGTAAAGTTTATGGTTAGTCCAAATTTTGAGTTAGTACTTTTTGATGGCAAAACTAACTTTAATATTTGGCAAAGTACTGTAAAGGATGTATTAGTGCAATAGGGTTTTCGTAAAACATGCTTGATAAAAGGTCCAAGTATATGAAATATAGTGATTGGAAAGAACTAAAAGTAAAAGCTGTAAGTACGATTTGACTCAGTCTTACTCTAAAAATCAAGTATATGGTGTTAAATGAAACTTTTCCGGTAAAGTTATGAGAGAAATTAAAAAAGCTTTATATGTCAAAATTTTTGACAAATAGACTTTATTTAAAGAAGGAGATATGTGAGTTAAAGATGCAAGAGGATACAGATGCATTAAGCCATATCAATAAGTTCAACAAATGTATTACTCAGTTTTAGAGTATAGAGGTCAAGATTGATCAAAAAGATCAAGCAATTATTCTGTTGGCTTCTTTACCAAAATTGTACAAGATTTTGGTAACTACACTGCTAGTTGGTAAGCAAACTCTTACGGTGGATGAGATCTCAATTGCTCTTTTGGAGACTGATAAGATTAAACAACCAAGCAGTTCTTTTCAAGTTGAAAGTGTCGTTGTAAGAGAAGATAATAAAGCAAAATCAAGACGTGGTAGAAGTAAATCTCTTGAAAGAAATTTTGGCCATAATGATCGTTCTAAGTCACGCCCAAAGAAAAATGTAAAGTGTCATTACTGCCACAAAAAGGGTCATATTAGAAGATTCTGCAATGAATTGAAGAAGGACTTAGAAAAAAAGAAGAATTAAAAGCCAACCGAAGCAAATGTAATCGATAACAAATCCAATAATGATGAAGAAAAGGATATGTTGTTGGCATTTGTAAGTAGAAGATCTCTTTTAGAATTCTGAATACTTGATTTTGGATGTATATACCATTTGTGTCTTTACAAAGAATGGTTTAATACCTACCAATCTTGCGACACTGGTTCTGTTTTGATAGGTAATGATGTTTCTTGTAAGGTTACTAAAATTAGGATGCGTGATGGAACTGTTAGAACACTGGGTAACGTCTGACATATTCCTGAGTTGAAAAAAAATCTGATTTCCATGGAAACCTTGGATTCATTAGGTTATAGTTTCTCTGTCAAAAATATATTATTAAAAGTCTACCAAGGAGCTCTTGTAATAATGAAGGGAGAAAAAGTTGGGAACCTGTATAAACTGTTGGAAGTACTGTTTCAGGTGTAGCTGTTGCTGCTACATATATTGAATTGAGCAATGACAATATCGAATTATGACATATGTGGTTAGGTCATCTTAGTGAACGTGAGCTATATAAGTTATATAAAAGGAACCTTTTAAGTAGTGTGAAGGGATGCAAATTGGAATTCTGTAAATTTTGTATCATGAGAAAGTAGAATAGGGTCAGCTTCAACACTTCATCTCACATCAACAAAGGTATTTTTGATTATGTTCATACTGACAGACCATCACTAGTTGTATCACATAGAGGTTTTAATTATTTCATCGGTTTCATTCATGCTTATTTTAGAAAGGTTAAAGTGTACTTCATAAAGCACAAATATGAGGTATTCAACGTTTTCAAGCAATGGAAAGTTGAGGTGAAAAACCAGACTGGCCAAATGTTAAAGTACATCAGAAGTAACAATGAGATCGTGTATAAGGAAAGTTCCTTTTTAAAATTCTGTAAAAATGAAGGTATTGCTCGATATTTCACAGTAAAAAGAACTTTGCAGCAAAATTGAGTGGCTGAAAGAATGAATAGAATGTTGATGGAAAGAGCTCGGCGTATGATGCTTAATGTAGGATTGCTTAAGAGTTTTTAGGCAGAAGCAGTTAACACTGCTAGTTACTTAATTAATCGGTCTCTATGCTTATCTATAAATTTCTAAGTTTCTAAAGAGGTTTAGACAAACAGGCCAATCAACTACACCAACTTACGCATATTTCGATGTCCAGTATACATGCATGTACCACAGGATAAACGTATTAAGTTAGATGCGAAGTCAAAGAAGTGTATCTTTCTCAACTATCCAAAAAGTATAAAAAGGTATATATTTTAGAACTCGAAATCAAAGAAGAAAGTCATCAGCAGAGATGTTATCTTTGATGAAGCCAGCATGTTGAAAAAGGAAGATATGAAGCAGAGTTCCACCGAAAAGTAAGATGAGAGATCAGTTATTGAGGTAAAGTTGAGACAATAACAAACTCTACTACAAAAAAATCAAGACCCAACTAATGATCAAGAAGAGTTGTATTTACTTATGTATATTTCAATGTCCAGCATGCATGCATGTACCACAGGATGAACGTATTAAGTTAGATGCAAAGTCAAAGAAGCGTATCTTTCTCGGCTATCCAAAAAGTGTAAAAAAGTATATACTTTAAGATTCAGAATCAAAGAAGAAAGTCATCAGCAGAGATGTTGTCTTTGATGAAGCCAGCATGTTGAAAAAAGAAGATATGAAGCAGAGTTCCACCGAAAAGTAACATGAGAGATCAGTCATTGAGGTGGAGTTGAGACAATAACAAACTCCACTACAAGAAATCAAGACCCAACTAATGATTAAAAAAAGTCGTATTTACTTGCTAGAGATAGAGAAAGATGCATTACCAAAACACCTATAAGGTATGGATTTGAAAATATGGTGCAATTTGCATTATTTTCAAAAAGCGACAACCCATTTAATTTCAAAGAAGCAAGTTAAGTAAAGGATGATAATAAATGGTTATAGGTGTAAAAAGGTATATACTTTAGAACTCGGAATCAAAGAAGAAAGTCATCAGCAGAGATGTTGTCTTTGATGAAGCCAGCATGTTGAAAAAAGAAGATATGAAGCAGAGTTCCACCGAAAAGTAAGATGGGAAATCAGCGATTGAGGTAAAGTTAAGACAATAACAAACTCCACTACAAGAAAATCAAGACCCAACTAATGATTAAAAAGAGTTGTATTTACTTACGTATATTTCAATGTCGAGCATACATGCATGTACCACAGGATGAACGTATTAAGTTAGATGCAAAGTCAAAGAAGTGTATCTTTCTCGACTATCCAAAAAGTGTAAAAAGGTATATACTTTAGGATTCAGAATCAAAGAAGAAAGTCATCAGCAGAGATGTTGTCTTTGATGAAGCCAGCATGTTGAAAAAAGAAGATATAAAGCAGAGTTCCACCGAAAAGCAACATGAGAGATCAGTCATTGAGGTGGAGTTGAGATAATAACAAACTCCACTACAAGAAATCAAGACCCAACTAATGATCAAAAAAAGTCGTATTTACTTGCTAGAGATAGAGAAAGATGCATTACCAAAACACCTATAAGGTATGGATTTGAAAATATGGTGCAATTTGCATTATTTTCAAAAAGCGACAACCCATTTAATTTCAAAGAAGCAAGTTAAGTAAAGGATCATAATAAATGGTTAGCAGCTATAGAAGAAGAAATAGAGTCACTTAAAAGGTTGGAATTGATAGAATTACCCAGGGGAAAGAAGGCTACTGGGTGTAAATAAGTTTTTAGAAAGAAAGAAGCAGTCACAGAAAATGAAGGAGAAAAGTATAAAATTCGATTAGTTGCCAAATAATACTCATAAAAGGAAGGTATATATTACAATGAAATTTTCTCCCTGATAGTGAAGCATACTTTTATACAAGTTATCTTGTCGATTGTGGTAATGTACAATTTGGAGTTGGAGCAACTAGATGTAAAAACTGCTTTCTCACATGGGGAGTTAGAGGAGCAGATTCATATGCAGTAACATGAAGGTTTTAAGGAACCAAGCAAAGAAGGGCTTGTGTACAGATTGAAGAAAACCATATATGGATTAAAACAATCAACCAGACAATGGTATAAACGATTTGATACTTTTATGGTATCACATAGGTACACTCGTTGTGAGTATGATTGTTGTGTCTATTTCAGAAAAATAGATAATAGTTCTTTCATTTATGTGACGCTTTTATATTGATGATATGCTGATTGCTGCTAAAAATAAATCTCACATTTCTGAACTCAAAAATATGTTGAGTACTGAATTTGAAATGAAAGATCTTTGAGCTGTTAAAAAGATCCTTGACTTAGAAATCGACAGAGATAGGAAAGCTGGAAAGTTGTGACTCACTCAGAAAAACTATGTGAAGAAAGTTTTAGAAAAGTTTAGCATGCTTAATGCTAAACCTGTGAAGGTTCCATTAACAACACATGTTCGATTATCTTCAGATCATTGTTCGAAAACAAAGGTTGAGGAGAAGTACATGGCTCGAGTACCTTATACAAACACTATTGGATATCTAATGTACATAATGGAATGCACTAGATCAGATATTTCACAAGCAGTTAGTGTGATTAGCAGATACATAGCAAATCTAGGAAAGGAACATTGAAATGCAGTAAAGTGGATTTTCAAATATCTTGTTGGCACAATCAATTATGGATTGTTGTATGATAAAGACTCAACTTTTAGGAAGATAGTCTGATACTTTGATTCAGATTATGCATGAGATCTAGATAATAGAAGATCCACGACTAGCTGTGCTTTCAAATTTAGAGGAGAACTGTTTTCATGGAAATTTGTCTTACAATCATAGTTACTTTATCTATTACTAAAGCAGAGTATATGGTAACCATTGAAGCAGGGAAAGAAGCTTTATAGTTGAAGGGTCTAGTTGAGGGATTTGGCTTTAAGCAAGATGCTGCTCGAATACAAAGTGATAGTCAAAGCGCTATATTTTTGGTCAAGAATCGAGTATTTTATATAAGGTCAAAATATATAAATGTTCGATATTACAAGGTTATAGAGTGGATCACCTTTGAAGAAATTTATTTATCGAAATTCCACACAAAGAAAAATGTCACTAATGTATTAACTAAACCAGTTCCTACAGAAAAGTTCAAGCATTACTTGAACTTATTGCAAGTCACCTGATACTAAGATGGCACCAATGTTGGTGCATTTAAAGGTACTTCCAAATTAAGAGATATATGAAAGTTAAAAATTCGCCTAGGCGAAGATTTGTTGAAGTATAGTTTATTTTCAACACCCAGTTGCAAATTTTGAAATGTAAAGCATGTAGAAGATGGTGGTGATCGATGGAGAAAAATTGGTGGCCTCCATACATAAGAGGTTACCTCAAATGTGCTTGATTTCCTTAACTCTTATGACCTTCAAATGACTTATAAATAGAAGGTTCCGCTTATTTATAATTGTATCAAAGAAACATTGAGAGAGAATAGGGAGAGCAAAAAATATAAGGAGAAAGAAACAAGTTTGGAGGGTTGTTTTAAGGTTGAAGGTAAGGTATTTTTCATTTAGGTCCCCAACTTTGTAGGATTTACAATGTTACTCAAATTTCTTGTAAGTTTTACATATGATCTCATTTAAGTTGTAAGTATTTGTAAGTTGTATCCAAATTCTGTATTATCTTTCAATTTGATCCTAATGGAGTATTTGAAGTGTCTGAAAATTTAGGTAATATTTACAGAATCTCGTTAAATTTTTGTGTTCTTTGTTGTTGTATGTTTGTCAATTTTGCCATTATTTAAAATTTTCAATTATTATATTTTATAAAGTTTGCATTTGGGGAATATAGGGTCATTAAATATGTCAACAAGTAGAAATTAGAGAGTCAAGAGGCCAGGACTAGCATGCTGAAAAATTCTCTGAATTATCAGCTTGCAACATAACTCTTTGTGGCGGACACGAGATTAAAGTGGAAGGAACTTAAACAACAAGCACTTAATATATAACCGTAAGTAAAGGGAAAGGGTTAGTCAATTAATGACTGTTTATCATTATATGTTGTTCTTGCAGATTAACGTTTTATTATTATTGCCGTTGCCGATCTAAGCATCAGGGCCATGTCAAAATCGAATATCGACATCTGGTACCCTTTTCGTAATCGAAGAAGGCTGCTACTTTGACGAGACTTTTCAAGTAATTAATCTGCAATTGCTCTTCTTCTGGTTCTGAGAAAGCTTTAATTTCTTGCAAGCATCAGCCTGGAACTACTGGGAATTTCAGCTCTTGATTACATCCACGGTTACAATCACTTTCCCTGTAATCTCTTTCAATAAGAGTAAAACCACCACGAGAAATCCTGAAACCTTCAGCCTCAACTTATCAGGCAGCCATTATTACTTTTCCCGAGAGAAAAACAGGTTAACTGTTACAGGTTGTGCCAACAACTATGCCGTGAATTGATCAGTAGGCTGAGCAAATAAATATTGATGGAGGCAAGTGCCTGGCTATTTGTGCTTGCGATCCTACTCACAATAATAGTTGTTGTGATATCCTATGCACCCTTCCTATAAACATTAGGGTTTTCAATGCTAGTTTATCGTATAATTATTCTTTACGTATTCCTCGGGAATGCATGTCTGCTCTGCTGGTTGATCAAGATTCAAGAATTGCTTTTCTCAAATTACCTAACAAATCCTGATGTTTTGAAATTAAAGATGAAAAACAAGTCCTGGAGTGTTGGATTGAGGGGGGAAGAGTAGGCAGATGTTTTGAAGAGTATAATAGAAAAAAACACCTTTTAATTTGCAATGTGGATAATATAACTGTTTAATACAATTAAGCGCAAGCCATTATTGTCTATGCGATGGTGTTAGCTTTGAATTTACTGAAGCTAGGCCGGGTATGAAGATTAATAGCTTTTGTGATTCAATTTGATTTTCTTTGGCTTTATTAGGTGATTTGATCTGTGATAATATAATAGAACAGACGGATACTAGCTTTGCAAAGTTCAATGTCCTCAAGCCTACCTATACCATTATCTAGAATCATGATGCTATAAAAATATAAATTTCAGTATTAAACCAGATTCATTGCGCGCGGGTCAAACTCATTATCATAGGTATGCATATCCCTTCCGTTTATTATTATTATTATTCAAATTAAGTTTTTACGTGCAAACATTGATATTTTATTTGATAATTAAATTCGATTCAACAATTTTGTGGTGCAGGTTGCAGTGGCGGGCTTGGATTGCTTTGTTTCTAGTTGTTAGAACATGGTGGTTGTGCAATTAAGTTTGTGAAAAGAAGTGAAATCAAGCTCAAATTATAATTAATTGTTTAAAAGAAATGGTGATTTATTATCACAGTAAGAGTTATCGTCCAATGAAGGTAATAATCACGAAATGAAACTGTTTACTGAAAACAACAATATAAATAGAATCTTTAATTGGCGAAGGAGTCAAGGCAGTGTGTACAAATGAATGTCAGCGCATAAAAAATTGTGGCCATTAAGAAGTCTAAATAGTGAACGAAAGCCAACTTAGCAATTCATTAATGAGGTTGTAATCTTGTCACTAATTAGCCATATAAATATGGTTAAATTATTACCATATATATGACAGATATTGAAGATCTTCCATTTACATGGAAAACACATTTAAACAATATTGTTGTATACATTAGTTTCAATACTTCATCATATTTGCATTCTGTAACTTCTACACCTATTTTTCATAGAGAAATTAAATTGAGGAACATACCTTTAGATGAAAAATTAATATAGAGCTAAAGTTTCAAATTTTGGGATTTTAAGATTTATTATGGTTAATCAAATTGACTTAACTACTCATGTGCAAGAAACATTGGAATACTCACTTCCTGAATATTTTTAGTCAAGTTAATTTACGGAAAAAAGTGATCAATATATATAATTTTGAAATAGTTCTTGTCAAATTTCTTCATGAATGAAAACCTTTTTATCTTAACAACTTTAAAAAATACAAAATTTTGGCTGTATATTTTCTATAAGCAATGAACGAGAACTGTTTATTTGAAATTCTTGATAATAGTTTTGTTAAGGAAGATAAAAAAGAAGAGATTATAGCAACTGATGCTTGAATTTGAATGGGAAGAAGAGGCCTACAATGACAGCTGAGAAATAGCAATAGAATTAGCAGAAATTTAAACATTAAATGAAGTTTATGTCATGCAGCAAAACCGTGAAGAGATTGATTCTATCCTTGATGAGATAACTGAAAACCTTGAAATTGGTTGATCTTCAATTGGCTTATTTTTTACATTTTCCATTGATGCAGTTGCAGATCCTTTACTCCCGAGCAAGTAGTAATTTGAAGGAAAGAATTATCTTCTGCATGTATGAATTTCGTTTCATTAGTAAAATTGTGAGACTTACTCATATAATCAATTCCAATTTGCCATATTATTCCAGTAGCAACGAAACAGTTGACCAATCAAATGTGAGAAATGTAATTGAAATTTGAACCTCTCTTGCCGGCAATTAACCAAAAATTAAAATGAAGAGGGAATGACACGGACTAAAGTCAAGAGTGAGAAGCCTCCTGAAATGGCGCGGGACATGAGACGTAAATATAATTTGGGCCAAGAAAAGCCCAATACGAAGTAGGCCTCTAGTAGGGGTAAATATGTCATCCAAAATTTTGAGTCTAATATTTTTCAACTTTTAAAATCTCAAGGCGGTTTCTCTGGCCTACCAAAATAACTGAACGTACTCTGTATTACGAATATTCCTTAAAAATCTCTATATTTACAACAAAACCTAACACGTCCTTCTCGTAAATTTCAACCAAATACGAGGGTAGAAGATCTGACACACTCTGGTCTCGCTTTCAAGCAAAAGTCTGATTGACCTTACCCCAACTGCCCAGGTCACCGCTAACAGAGGTCAACCGACTCAAAATCCCGTTAAACCGAGGAAACGACAACGTTTTCAGACCCATCATCACTAAACGACACCGTTATGGTAGGATATGGACGTCATTTGAAAAAAACCGTCTAATAAAATAGTAAAAAGGAGAACGAATCCGAAACATTCGCTTCCCTTAAATCACTCTCAATTATGCCCATTTTGCAGTTAGGCAGGTCGGTACTCTTAACAAACACAGCGTAAACTAAAAGAGGAAAAAAAAAAAAAAACTGATACGATGAATGATAAAGACGATAGCAAGAACCAAAACGACGACGTTGATGCGGCAATTTTAGTGGAGGACACTTCGGAGCCCGGCTCCGCTGGCGCTGGCGTTGCCGGTGGAGAATCGAGTAAGAATGGTGGCGTCGGTGGAAGTAGAGTGAAGGGGCCATGGTCGCCGGAGGAGGATGCGGTCCTGAGCAGACTAGTGAGTCAGTTCGGGGCGAGGAATTGGGGGATGATCGCGCGAGGAATTCCAGGTCGGTCTGGAAAATCGTGCCGACTTCGTTGGTGTAATCAGCTTGACCCTTCCCTCAAGCGCAAACCTTTCACTGGTAACTCAGCCAAGCCGTTTTCTGTTTCAAGAAAAAGAAAAATCTTTTTCCTTGCTGTTGTCATTGTTTGTTTTTGTGAATTTGATTTTGATCTTCAAAGATTTTGGATACATTTGTAGTTTGTTCGTCCTTAATTTTGTATTTTTATTGCAATAAGTTTCGTTACTCGCATATTTTTAAGTATTATTTTGATTTGAGATGTTTGGAAGAATCATAACTTGCTATGGAAGCAATGAAATCGGCAATGGAGAAAATTTTGAGCAGATTGTTGATTCAGAGCTCAAGATTTAGTCTTAGGTTTTGGAGTGTTGCTTTAAACTATTGAGTTTCATTATCAGTTCATTCAGCAACTATTTTTTTTTTTTCCCTTTCAAACAAAATTTTTTTATTTCGATTATGCAAGGGAAAATACAGTTGACTGTTTAGTCACTTGAGCTGTCTGGTGATGTCTCCATATCTACTGCACAATTATCTATTCAGCTGATTAACTAAGTTTAAGTACTGCAAGCTCTCTTAAATTTATGGTTGTATTTTGATGTACCATGAATGGGGCTATTTAAGTGGCAAAAGGCCCGAATGGTAGCAAGGGAAATAATTATCAGAGTAATTTGATGTACATAGCAGATATAGTGCAATTTAAGTTATCTGGTTCTTTGGCTAGCACTTAAGATGGTAGTCCCTTCCCAATAAGTAGGTTTTTAGTGTTCTCTATTGCTTGAAGCTCTTGGACATGAATCGAAGGTGTAAATGGGATCATTACAAGCTTGCTTCATGATTCATAAGGTAGTTAGTATGGTGGGATTTCTCTTGATATGTTGAATGCTGGATACTATATCTTGGAGAGACTGGAGTCACAATGCCGAGTATGATCATAGTATTTCTCATTAATATGGTATGCTTATCAACAGTTCGGGGGTTAACAATCATTCAGCAAGAAAATGTGCATATACATTCACATGAATTGCTTCATGCGCGTTCCTTTACATTTGCTCCATTTTTGGTATATGCAGACTTGATCTCAACCTCTGTGATAGTTCATGATGACAGCATCATGGTAAATCAATTTTTAAGCTTTGAAGTGAGAAGCACAAAACCGCCGTTTTCATAACCTAGTAGGCATATTTGTATCTGTTTTTATATTGTGCTTTGCTCTTTTGGTTCATAAGCATACTTAGGAGCTAACTATTACTCTATATCACAACCTAAGTTGCTGAAAATTGAATCTCTGCATAACTTCAATTCAGTGCACTTGTCCTCTGCAATCTTCACATCACCTGCAAGTTTCTCTTCTCTTTTTCCTTGTTCTACCTCAATGTAGAAGTTAATAAGGTTTTCTGTGCGTAAGTGTGTTCAAAGTCCTCTTATGTAGATTGTCAGGGTTTCGTTAAAACTGGACCAAGAACTCTATATGTAGTGAGTTACTAAGAGACAAAAAATTGCTATAGTCTATACATATAGAGATTTACAATCAAGGCACTGGAGTGAGAAGATTTTTATTCTTCTAAATTTAGAAGATTGATAGAATTGGTTGGAACATAAGTAAATAATTAATTTAATGTGTCAATATCTGCTGTGTACATAGTAGTACAACATTCCAGATTTCAGTTGTCACTCGTTAGTCATTAGACACCTGCCTTAGGTTATTTGTAGGTAGGATTATCTAGCATTCTACCAGCTGTTGTTAGAGGTTGGATTGACACCTTCTGAGGCATGGATGTGACAGATTTTCTAGTTTTGTCGTAAGGTAGTGTAGTGTTTTAAGAGAACTAACGTGGTTAAACATAGTATCACGATAGTTATTTTCATGGGCATGTAGTATCAATTTGATAGTTCTGAGGAAAACCTGACATGATTACTTATTTATTGTGGTATTTTCTTATGGTATTCTTGAATAAACTGTACTTGTGAATAGTTCCTTCTTTATTATCAGGAAAAATGAAGAAGTGCTTCTTATAAACTACTTGGCTATTATTTATCATTTAAACCCTACTTCTCTTGATGGTCGTTGGGGAATTTAAAATGGCATATTAATAAATATTAAGTCTTTGAATTCTTGATTCTTAGGTTGGCATCCTCTTTTAGCTACTGTGTTTTAATAAAAAGTAGGTTAGTAGTAAAAGCTACAAGCTGGGTTGCACATTCTTCTTTCACTGTGAATGACCCGAATGCTGTCATCTACTGCTTCTTTCAGACCTAGCTAGTCATGAACAATATAATCGCTGAATAGATTGCTGTATATAACCTCAGTTGGGCTTGCAGTTTCCTATTAGTTCTCACTATTTTAATTGTTAACGTCATGCATGTTTGAATTTTAATGAAATCTTTTGTAATTGAGTTACTTGCAGATGAAGAGGATGGTATTATAATTTCAGCCCATGCAGTCCATGGGAACAAATGGGCAGCGATTGCAAGGCTCCTGCCTGGTAGAACTGATAACGCAATCAAGAACCACTGGAATTCTACCTTAAGGCGCAGATACTCTGAGCTAGGGAGGTTTAAACCAGCACGTGGCGAAGTGATAGAAGATGGGAGCCTTGACAGAACTAAGGCATCCTCAGAAGAAACCCTGTCCGCTGGAGATGTTAACTCACTCAAGCCCCCAGAAGGAAGAGATGTCGCAATGGATGATAGAACCAACCATTATGTCGATGTGGCTCAAACAACTGGGGGACAGTTTGCTGCTGCACTGAATCCGCATCCTTCCTTTTCATGTACAGTTGGTGATATTAATTCATTCAAGGTCCCGGAGGAAAGAGAGGTCATGATCGATGATAGATCCAACGTACATGAAGACAGAGCTCAAAGAAAGGAGGTTGAATTTGCCACTGGACCAAAATCACATCCTACCCTTACCCGTCCAGTTGCACGCGTTAGTGCTTTTAATCTTTATAACTCTTCAGGTGGGCTGACACCCTGCTCTGGGATTACCGGGACAGTCCCAACTCAGGGACCCTTTGTTCAAGTGGCCAAACCAGACTTCGGAATTAACAAATTCCTAGAGGATGTTTGTAGCGAACCTGTTATTCCTTCACAATGTGGGTATGGTTGCTGTACCTCTCCAATGGGGCGCCATTCACATGCCTCATTGTTGGGTCCTGAGTTTGTTGATTATGAAGAGACCCCTGCTTTCTCAAGTCATGAATTAATTTCTATAGCTACGGATTTGAACAATATTGCATGGATTAAGAGTGGTCTTGAGAGTAGCAGCATTGGAGTACCAGGCATTGCAGCAAATCAGAGAATGGCTCAAGGGACTGCTGGTAGTTCGGAAATGGAAATATCAGAACAAAGCGTAAGGAAAGACATGCACTTTGAAGATGGACGGAACAAGTTGATGGGCATGATGACAGACGTTCTACCCTCCCAAGTAGCTAGACAAACTTTTGCAATGCGAGCTGAAGTTGAAGGCTTGAGCTAAAACTCATTGCCAGTTAGTTTTCTTCTGGTTGAATCACATAGTTAGACAGTATAGAATCATTTTTACTAAGTTGTCTCGGTTGTCTTCTTGATTTGGGAAGGCGGGAAGTTGATTTTTGTGAAGAGGCTCCTTGTCCAAGCAGAGGCATTTTGTTTAGCATACAAATATAACAAGATATATTTCTGAAATGTTTTCAGAATCCATCCTGTCAAGAAATGAGACAAAATTAAATTAGAAATTATAATGATTAGTCTCCGTAGTCTTTTGATATTGTGTTGGGAACTTTATCAGTATTGTGTTAGAAAATTTATTCTATGATGAATCATACATGTATGAGGTTTGATCTGTGTGTGTGAAAAACTTGTTTTGTAGTCGATGATTGATAGATTAGGAGCTTTTCGTCCTGTTGTGAAGCCAGAAATTAGTTCGACATTGCCTGTTTTCACGAAGGCAGTGCTGCCGCAAGGTGATTCTTAATCTTTGATCTACGGTAGTTTGATAAACATGGTAGTATTCGTTAGGTCAAAAATGTACAGCCGCTCATCAAAGAGAGTATGAGAGACATGCGTCACGGTAAGATGAATCAATTTTGTTATTATAATGGGTGTCAGTCAGTAATTTTCAGCCAGAATTAGTAATACTTGAAGCTGTTAATTAACGCAAATCCTGATGTAGTTAGATTTAAAAATGGGAAAGCCGTGGTATATATGGCTCAATTTCCTGTTTAATCCTACGAGTGTTTATTGTCAGATTCCATCCATAGTCAAGAAAATTGACTTTGAGTGGCTGTTTTTGTCCGATACTTCGAATCCAGTTCTATATTATGTTTAAGAATTAAAGTCTCAGATAAGTTTTGCTTAAAAGAAAGAAAAAGACGAGTAATTGAATCTACAGTTGGCTCTTTCAATTCCATCCTATTTCATTAAAAGAATAAAGGAGGAAAAAAAAAAAAGAGAGAGAGAAAGGAGAATTTAATTTTACAACTTACAAGAAATTAAAAGTGAAGAAAAAATACAAGGAGAAGCATTGTTCAGCAGAATCGTAGGGCCTCCTCTTGTTTCCATAATGTTTGTGATATAATAAAATAAATACTAATAATGTAAGTTGGTCCACATCTTATTTGGTACTGGGCTATGGCTGCTGGCCTCCTGCTGCTGGCTACTCTGTCAGTTTTTAGATTATTATTTTTATTTTTGACCAAATAAAGTTAATTTTAAGACTCTGCCTAATCAACAACACTTGGTAAAAAAGAAAACATTATAAATCATGTGCAATATTGAATCTGCTTTTAACTGCTTACGAATGGAAATTATCACAATACCCCTGTAATTTGCAAAAACTATGAAAAAAACCACATATTTAGTTCTTAATATCAATTCGTCCTTGCCATTACTACTCAACTTCATCGGCCAAAATTAACAAAACACGCAATGACCAAAATAGCTTCTCCATTCTTTTAATTGTTCAGTATGATAAAATAGACGATTAATTTTTCGTTGACTGAGTTGGACAAGTGATAATTTTGTGGATTTATTTGTTATGTTTTCAAACTATGTGGATAAATTTGATAATTGCTCATTGACAATTTTACAATCCATGTAGCTATGCTTTCCGCAAAGACGATCAGAATCAAAATCAATAATTAAACACAGTTTTTTGCTTTCTATTTTTTACGAAGACAATATTACCCTTCTGTAACAACGGATTCTGATGATAAAGCAAGGGCAGTGACGGAAAAGGTGTAATCCCCCACCCCCCTGGGGTCGTCGAGTCCATGATGCAATTAAAAACAGTACCAATAAAAAAGCACTGAAGAGGACCAGTAAAACTCTTCTTTTCATATTTAATTTTATCTTTTCTGTCTGCAATAAAACAAATAAATAAACAAATAAAAATTAACCCATTTTTTTAAGTCACCTCAATCAAAATCATCATCCCATAAATGATTAATTTCTTTCACCTTTTCAATTTTAGTCTTCCCAACATGATTTAATTCCCCATGTTTTTCTTCCACCAACTTAAATTCAAAAATAAATAATACTGACAGAATTATCGTCTTGGTCCCTATTCTTTTATATTTTTAAAAACAGTTGATTATATTAAATAAATTCTCCACTCTTGTTAAAATGTCCAAATTGTTCTTATGTATTGAATTTTGACCACAGTAGTACAAGAGTTTGCAAAATAAGCAAGAGTATCTTGGTTATTTCAATAGCGATGAGATAGGAGACTTATTTAATATAATTGATAAATTAATATTTATTCAGGAAAAAAAAAACTAATGGACCGAGATGATAAAACTCCATTAATTTAAGTTGATAAGGAGATGCCTCAATATAAATGTCTTCAGTTTCACTGCTAGTTGAGTCTGGAGCGTCTTCTGTTCATTTCATAAGATCTTGCTTCGATCTTTCTCTCTCTACAAGCTCTGTCCAAAACTGACACAACACAGAAGGTAGAGAGGGAGAGATCAACTACCACACTACAGTAACCTGTTTGTTAAAAAATCTAAAGAAAAATTGCATTTTTATCCTTTTTTTTTTCTTTTTTCTTTTTTTTCGCTTTACTAGAGGTTAAGAGGGTGGTAGAAGGGAGTTCTTTCATCAACCTTTTTGTGGGCATTGATGAGCACTGGGTTACAAACACATTTCATGAAGATTTATTACTTGGGTTATGAAAATGGAAACTTCACAGAAACCCCATGTTGTTGATATTGATGTTGATGTTGCGGAAGAGGAACCGAGGCCGTCTTCTTCTTCCTCTTCTTCAAGTGAGTCTGGTACTACTGAGATTAAGGAGAGAAGATCATCTGTTTCCGAGGTGGATCTAGAATGTGGTGAGAGTAAAGTGAACTTTGCAAAAGTTGAGAGGGATTGCAGGATTTGTCACCTGAGCTTTGATGCTACTAATCCAGATTCTGGGTTGCCAATTGAACTAGGTTGTTCCTGCAAGGATGATTTGGCTGCGGCACATAAACATTGTGCTGAGGCTTGGTTCAAGATTAAAGGAAATAAGTAAGTATCCTGAAACAAAGGAAAAAAAAATCATCTTTTTATGTGGTGTTGGAATTTCTGTATGCTTCAAGGTTGTTGGAATGAAATTATATGATGAAATATCTGTCATTGTTGTCATAATTTTGTTCTGGGTACTTTGAACTTCTAGGCACAGTTTTGATCTTTGGAGTTCATGGCAATGTTGTTCTGGGTACTTTGAACTTCTAGGCACAGTTTTGATCTTTGAAGTTAATGGCAATGCGTTGTTGTGAGAACCCTCTGTTGATTATATGCAATTTGGTTTTGGAAATATTTTTGGGATGTGATTACAATGACAGGCTGGTCTAAATTGCCATGAATTTCTGGTAGCTGGTCTAAATTGTGATTTGTAAAAATGGTTGATCTTCCATGGGATGTCTTGGGTTTACACTTTTTGGTATGGTTATAAAAATAGAGGAATATTTAGTGAAAATTCAGGCAGAAGAATCATGATTAATTCAAGGAAAATAAACAAGGGGAACTTAAATAAGAATAAAATCTCTACTTTGTTAGAGTAAAGAAAAAGTTAAAAGGCAGGTTGAAATATAAATAAAGAGAATCAAATGTTCATAAAGCTAAGAATAGCCAGGATGTTTTGACGACTAATTTGCATCATTAAAGCATCTCTTTCACCCTTTTTAGTTTATAACTTTTTCTATTATACTGGTCAAATTTCCAGTAATTTGACTGAGTTATTATTCTTCAGGTTAAAATATTTGCAACAGCAGATAGATTGTATTTGGATAAGTATTTGGCACTTGGTTATCAGAATGCATGCATTTTGAAGAGATGTTCCTTCTATACCAATTGCCATAACTGTCGCTAATATAAGATATTGCCATTTGGTGAAGAACAATTGACCAATGATATAATGGATTGCTCTGTCGGCAATACAATAACCAAACTTAGTAGAATTTTGTTGACAGCCTGTGTTTATTCGTTCATTTCAATGCAAACATTCTCTGTACTTAACCTTCACATTGTAATCATGTAAACTTGATCCATTACCAATTCCTAGATGTTGTTGTGCTCTCATTTGGTGGGCTTCTTAGTTCTGTTTGAATAACTTGATTATTTAAGTCATGACAGGGGGTTGTAATTAATTAGCTGGGAAATTAGGTGATAGATTTGGCTTGTTATTTCAGCATCTGTCTTATTTGTTTTATTGTTTCAGCAGTATCATAAATTTAGGACCAGATTCCCCAGCGTACTCTATTTTATCTGTTAAACTGGAATTCCATGTGCACATATACCGTTTCAGTGAACAAATGACTTCTTTGCATATACTTGTCTCATTGTTTGTGGGTTCAATTAAGTGTACAGCATCTTGACGTGTCAGATATTCGGTCCTATCTGTTTTCCACTTATTATCTGTTCTTTTCCTATGACTTAAATATCGGCAGGATCAAAGATGTTTTGGTGACCAAGTTGGAAGCAGCTTGATCTAGCATGTGTGAGCAATGTCCTGTTACAGCAATAAAACATTTGACATGTAGCTTCAGAAGTCATTCTGGAATTGGATCAACATTCCTTTGTCTAAAATATTTTTAAATAGCCATAGAACATTTGACTAAAAGTTTTCTCAAGCTACTTTTTGCTCTTAGCTTGTTTTCAGATTGCATGTGAAATTTTTTCTTTGGTGTTCCTTATACAAGACATTCTTTAGGAATAACTTTTGTATTGTATGTTTGTTTATTAATACAGCAACCTTATTTCAATTATCTGTTTGCAGAACCTGTGAAATCTGTGGATCAACTGCTTGTAATGTTGTTGGCGTGAATGAGGCTGATTCAGTAGATCAATGGAATGAGTCAAATGATACTACACCAGCACCATCAGCTGCACCCATTCACCAAGCAGAGACAAGAAACTTCTGGCAGGGCCACCGGTTCCTGAATTTCCTGCTAGCTTGCATGGTCTTTGCCTTTGTAATATCCTGGCTGTTTCATTTCAACATACCCTCATGAAATCCCGCAATAAAGAGCATTTCTCTCTATCAGGATTGATGATTGAGAAGTAGACAATCCTCCTAGCTCTAAGCACGAATACAGGTACATCCTCAGTACTATTGCATCTCCATTCATCTGAATGAATTATGTGCAATCTGCAGGCTGTTTATATTGGCGTCAAAGTTTGAAGAAACGGTTGTGTAATGTATGTTATGACACTATTGCTTTCATTTTACGTGGCCGGAAACTAGTATGATTGAGCTACTGTAAGCTTTATTTGCTTTGCAGCACTGGTATCATCATGTGTTCATGCCTTTTCATGAAAAAACTTCCCTACCAACGGTTGCGATAATTGTCTAATGTGTTTAAACTGGAAAGTCATACTGCTTAAATTCTGTCCAGTGAAGTCTTATTTGAGTACTGAATTTCCCAGTCCATAATATTATTAAAATTTTATTGGGGTGGGTTAATGTGCAATCTAATGACACATGTAAACGGAAACTCTTGAGGATGAAAGTCTAAAAGATCACAGAAATATAATTGTATCAAAATAATACTCTATACGAAATAACACAGTCGAAATCCACATGGACAAAATTGCATAGAGATTCCAATAAATTGTCACAATTTAAAATATAAATTTGAATAATCCAACTCTATTCTATCATCACCATCAACATAACTACAAACAATCAATTTTAAAAAGCAACAAAACAACAAAGAGTCTGAGGCATGATTGGTGCAAAAGTGACAGCATGTCATTGTTTTGGACACAAAAGACAAAGTCCTGCCAGACTAAGCACCAATATTTTTCGTAGATACTCAAAATTGCATTGGAGATATATTCTGGTATTAATAAAGTCAATACACGAGTTGCTGCGAAGATCCAGCCGCGATCATCGCCTCTTACCAATTTGTCTTAATCTCGATTCCATTAGGCATGCCTCGTGGTATGGAATTTATTTGCTTAATAATCTCTTAATTAACTAAATAATTGATTGATTAATGTGCATCTAATTAATTCCCGCAAGAGTTAAATTAATGTCATTTAATCTTTTTTTCTTTTATCTTTTATAATTTTCTCTAATTTTTCCAGAGGAAGTGGGTGATCACTCATTGCTTGCATAAGCCTTTTGAAAGAGAGAGTGTTTTTTTTTTTTTTTTGGTCATTATTATATCATACACGAGTGGATGCATGCGCGTGCTATGCTTATGATTAAAATTTTAATGGTGATTATTTTATTAATTTGGAATTATCATAACACCACTATAATAACAATAATAATAATAATAATTCTACGAGAGTTTCAATTACTTATTTATCTATTTTTTTTTTGTCTTTTTGTTGATGAATCGAGTGATGGTGGGTTGTTTTTTGGGTTTTTGAAAAGCCGAAATTATAATCTTGGATCGGTCATGTACCCTTCTTTTATTTATTACTTTGACCAAGAACCATTTTTTACAATTATAATCTAAAAAGGAAATGCATTTTGATTCTTTCCATATTAATTAAACTAATGCTTGTTAAGAACAAGCCACAAAGAAATCATAAACCTATATATATATATATATATATATATAAAAATATATATATGAAGAAGGGGTATCAGCTGGATAAGATATTTGTTGGGGTTGGGTGTAGTAGATGCTGCGGGACATGCATTGCGGGGGTCCTTGAAATTAAAGCATGACACCTTAAAAAAATGTAGGTCCTAATACACTACGTTAATCATGCTGCATACTCCTCTCACCTTACTTTCTTTTCTTGGGACAATCCACCTTTCTTTAATTTCCAATATGACAACTATATATATATATATATATATACAATTTAATTTTAACCTTTTATTAATTTAAAAATATATCTTCATAGTTTACTTAATTTTAAATTAAAAGACTATATCATAAATTTTCAATTAATATTCACCTATATTTAATAGATAATAGTTTGTTTTATTCCAACTATAAATTTAAAAATTATAATATGTCCATTCTAAATATATTTAAAAACAAAAACCTTCTTAGAAATTAAAAGAGAATATATATAATATTCAGCTTTCTAACAAGCACCCCTCAAAACATGTCTTAAAAGTTGAACAAATAACGTAATAAGATTCTTAATTATCTAGTTACCTAGTACTCTGTGGATGAAACCTAATTATCCAATAAGGCATTAGCTTCTAATATTAATTAAATTTACCACCCACAAACGTGCACGTCATGATCATCTGAGATGCGACTATTTTCTTCTTTAACCTAACCCATACATCCAAATTTAAAATAATATATAAAATATTCGTCCATCGAATCGGGTCCGACACGTATCACAATTAACCTACAATGTAACTTTGAAATACATACAATTAATGGGAACTAATAAAAACGAAGAAGAGAACAGCTAGCTAATTAATATATATATATATATATATATATATATTCGCGGCCACCGCAAAGGCGACACAGTTAGATTGAGGGTCGTCTTAACAACCACTTAATGGTTTATATTAATTAATGGAGATGTCGGTCGATATGTCCGGCATGAAGCCGCCGCCAACATATTTTTAATGTTAAAATCAATTAGCTAGCTAGTGTAAGTAAATTATATAGAACGATCATACATCCATTTACATATATTCATTATTAATTATATTAGTTCCTGTATATATCTTATCCAAAGATATATTGTAACCTTAAAGTTTAGGGTTAGATTTGTTGCTGTTAAAGCCAACAAAGTCCCCGCAGTCATGGGAGCACATCTACTCCTCTTCCTTTTGTAAATGGTGTTACTGTTTTCTTCTTCTTTATTATTCTCTTTCTTTTTCTTTTTATTTTTTTTTTTTAAATTAATATTATGGTTACTTGACTTTTCAAATATTTAGCTTTACAACTTGTTTTCTTCTGCTTTATCAACGCAGTGTTGAAGAGAAAATAAAGTGTTTGCAGATAACAATTAATGCCAGAAAAAAGAATTTAATTTATTAATTAATCTTAATTCAAGTATGTTATGTTGATTATGATGAGCTTACTGAAAATCTTGTCTGTAATTATGAAAATTAGAAATGGTTTGATGTATGGTAGGTTGTTGAGTTTGAGAATGGAAATTTGTTTGTGTGTGTTTTTTATTCAATAAATACAAAAAAAAAATGAAAAAATTTAAGTTAATTTAGTCATATGTTAAACAATAAATAATAGAATTTTTTTATTATAAAAACCACTGTCGGTGAAACACTTGATGAAATTAAGTCAATGAAAAATAAAGAATTTCTTGAGTTGTTCAGTGTCAAATCATATCATTTCAAAGTTGGCCAAAATAGAAGAATTTTCAGAACTTGAAGTTGAATTTGGGACTCACCAATTTTTCTCGGCTATATGTATTTTCTCTAACAAACCAAATGATCTAAATGATAGGAATATAGGCGTGTTTAGAAGTATTTTAGTGGCGAGCAATTTTATTCCGTAACATTTATTCTAAAAATATTTTCACACATTATTTTCAAACAAAAAAATAATAATAATAATATAAGAGGTATTCCAAATAATTTTCTTAATTTTTTTTTTTCTATTTATGTATTATTCATTAATAAAACAAATAAAAAATATTTGATAATATCAAAAATACTGTCAAACACCTTATCTCATATACACCAGATTAGTGTGAAAATTAATTTTGATATCGTATTGCCCACACATTTTAAGTCAAATTCTTTTAAATCTTGAAATGAAAGCAGAATCACAATCATTATAAGATGGAGTACAGCATACTTGAGCAGATCACCGAACGAGTCACAGAAGAAGAGAAACAACTATCGATGTCAACCAACCAAATCGTAAGATGCAAACGAGCTCACATAAGCCTAAACGCATATAATCTCAAATTCCACTAAACAAACGAAGGAAAAAAAAGTTTCTTCAGAGAGTGTGCGTGCAAACACGACATAAACAAAGTAGAGCACGTTAGAAGGGACCGATGGTCGGTTGGTGATTGATGTTCTATGTTCTCTTTAGTCTTTAGTAATCTCTAAAGCAAGCAAGAAAGCGTAGTCCATACCATATCATACCCGAAAACTCATATTCATTCTCACAAGTTTTTCTGTGCCAAAGAAAAATCAACCAGTTCTTTGATATTTGATTGTTCATTAATCTCTTTCTGATGAGGAAGCTTTGTCCGAATTTCGATCGAGAAGACGGACTCGAGACAGTGCTTGAGGTTCCAATTCCTGAAGAGATGTTCACAACCAACAAGAACACGCACAGATCATGGCAGAATGTCAAGTCTTGGATGAAGCCATACAGTGAAAAATCATCACCTACTGCGTCAATGACAGCTCTCTTTGGAGGAAAAAACACTGAGATCCAGCTCTTGCTTGGTGTTGTCGGAGCTCCTTTGATCCCTCTTCCTATCCGTTCTGATAATGATCATCACCCCATGAACAGAAACATCAAAGATCATCCCATTGTAAGTGAATTAATTAATCCCATTTAATAAGTTTTTTTAGTTATTGAAACTAATTGTATGTTTTTTTAACAAATTTGAGTTACATTAATTGCAGGAGGCATCAATGGCGAAATACATAGTGAAGCAGTACATAGCAGCAGTGGGAGGAGAGAAGGCATTGAATTCGATAGACAGCATGTATGCAATGGGCAAGGTGAAAATGGCTGCGTCAGAATTTTGTGCAGGAGAAGGTAGTTTGAACGATAAGGTGGTGAAAGTGAGGAATCTAAAAAGTGGAGGAGGCGGCGGCAGTGGCGAGATGGGCGGATTTGTTTTGTGGCAAAAGAGGCCCGACCTTTGGTGCTTGGAGCTGGTTGTTTCAGGCTGCAAAATTAGCGCCGGGAGTGATGGCAAAGTAGCCTGGAGACAGACCCCATGGCACCATTCTCACGCATCCAGAGGTCCGCCAAGGCCTCTCAGGCGTTTTCTACAGGTATCATCATGCTTTCACTCTACCGTCTGATCAAAGTCCATCAGATGATTATATCCATTGTCATTATAATTTTCATCGCACTTAAAAACTTTCCATGATGGCTATATTGTCTTGGTTTCACGCATCGTGAAATTAGGATCTCTTTAGTATGTTGTTAAGATTCGGATTAAACTGTTAAAAAAAGCTAAATATTTACTAAGTTAATTACTTAAGTTTTACTGAATGATGTTTTAGTGGCTTTATGGAATTTTTCTTTTTTCACTGAATTTTATGGTTTCTGATATATCACGAGTTTGGTCTTTGGCCTAGCTGGATGGTACCTTTAAAGCTTATCAAGCTTTTTTTTTTTTGGTGTTCTTTTGACCCTTTTTCTAAAGATGGGCAAGGGACTGAATACCATGTTTCTTCGCTTTAGCTAATTGATTTGCCCCATTCCTTCCTCCATGACACACTCCACTTCGAGATTTGGCCCACATAAGTTATCGAGTTCTGAACTCCCTGCACGATCACATCTCTGGTCTACCATTATTATTAATTTTTTTTTTTAAAAAAGAATGCATCAACAATCTTGTAGTGTAAATTAGACAAATAAAAGATCATTATTGTAGGGCCACCGTATTTCAGTAAAAATTCACTTTTTAATACTCGATTTGCTTTCACCAGGGTCTTGATCCAAGGTCTACAGCAAATTTATTCTCCAATTCGGTCTGCGTTGGCGAGAAAGCAATCAACAATGAAGATTGTTTCATATTAAAACTGGAAGCTGAATCTTCAACATTGAGAGCAAGAAGCACTAGCAATGTAGAGATAATCCGGCACACAGTTTGGGGTTACTTCAGCCAAAGAACAGGCCTTTTAGTCCAACTAGAAGACTCTCATCTCCTCAGAATAAAAACTCCAGCAAATAGCAACAGCATATTCTGGGAAACAACAATGGAGTCATTCATCCAAGACTACAGATTCATCGATGGCATTAACATTGCGCACGCCGGCAGGACTTCAGTCTCATTGTTCAGGTTTGGTGAAACCTCGGAGACCCATTCTAGGACAAGAATGGAAGAAGTTTGGGCTATAGAAGAGGTTGATTTTAACATTAAAGGATTGTCTATGGATTGTTTCTTGCCTCCTGCTGACTTAAAGAAGGAAGAAGAAGGATGTGCTGTTGTAACGAATAATGTGCGATTACCGTTCAAGATTCGGGCTAGAGTTAGTGCTAAGAAGGTTGTTGCTATTGATGCTGATGATTCGGATGACAGCGCTGAAAATGATGATGAATACTTGTAAATTTATATTTTCATTTTGTACATACACCATGACACTACTACATATATTTTTGTCCAATTTTTTGTCACATATATCATTTAAAGCCTAAGTTTTGAGTTTTGAGAATGAATCTCATTCGGCTTGAATGAGATGATTGAATTTCCATGAGGAATAGATGGAAGTTTTGTCATTTTTGTGATCAAGAAAAATTCCATAGCTGCACGAGTGGACTGTGAAGATATGAATGCTCATTAGAAACATGGGTTTGTTATATACGGTAGTGATGTATATCTCCAAATTAATTTAATTAGAAGGATATGTGATGTTGAATTAGTTCGCAAAACTATGTATGTTAACTTTTTTTTTTTTTTTTTTTTATATTCGTGCATTATTTTTCATGCATGATTGAGATTCCTTCACTCGTTCTAATGTTCAATGTAACATTTCAATGACTTTGATCAATGTTAAAAATTGTGTAATTTAGCAAGTTGTTATTATATTCTTCTGAACTTTTATTTTTGTCATTTGTCATATCACTTAACAAAGAATCCCAACATTTATATAACATTCTCAAAGTAATTGCTACATCTGCTAATAAAAAATTTAAGCAACAAATTGTCAATTGAGAACCTAAAAGATTTGTCAAGAAATGCCGTCCAATTGGTCCATACACCTTAGACCCACATCCATCATTGTCATTATTGGGGCTAGATGTAAAAAGGTCGAGTAGAGCTTATAAATTCGTGGGCTAGAATCTGCATTTGATCTAATAGTCGAATTGGATCACTTTTGGGCCGATCCGTTTTAATTTACCCATTCGGTTCGACAAGCTAGGCCACGTGTGAGGATTTTTGCATGAGACTTCTTGTTGCTTATTCAGAGTAAGACACGTAAGATTTCTGACAGATTCCAGACGGTGGTAGAAGATTATAGAAACGCATCATGCGACCGCAGATTTTCTTGAATAAGCTTATATGAACGTACGAGAATCTTTTTTGCTTCCTATATATACTTCTCTGCGTTTTAGTGCGATATAACCAAGATAGTTATTAAAGGTACTAGTGGACGCTCCTAAACACTCCCAAAACAACCAAAGCTCTCTACGTTTCAAATGTCGCTAGGTATTTTCGGTGGCCGAAGGAGCAACGTCTTCGACCCTTTTTCTCTGGACATGTGGGATCCCTTTGAGGGATTCTCCACTGCAGTTGCTAACGTGCCCTCTTCTGCACGGGAAACCTCTGCATTTGCCAACACTAGGATCGACTGGAAAGAGACCCCAGAAGCTCACATATTTAAGGCTGATCTTCCAGGGCTCAAGAAAGAAGAAGTGAAAGTTGAGGTTGAAGATGGTAGGGTCCTGCAGATAAGCGGAGAGAGGAGGAAAGAGCAAGAGGAGAAGACCGATAAGTGGCACCGTGTTGAGAGGAGCAGTGGCAAGTTCATGAGGAGATTCAGGCTGCCTGATAATGCTAAGATGGATGAGATCAAGGCCAATATGGAGAACGGTGTGCTTACTGTGACTGTGCCCAAAGAGGAGGTGAAGAAGCTTGACGTTAAGGCTATTGACATCTCTGGCTAAATCCATGAGATTTCTCCGGTGCCTTGAGCCTTGGGACTTCTGAATGATATGTGGAATCTGCTATGTGTGGCAAATAACTTTTTTGTGTTAGTATATTCTGTTCTGTTGTGGCAGTCTCTGGTGTACTTTTCATGTAATATGAATAAAAATACTTAAGTTGCTGTAATGTTTTGTGTTCAATAATATAATGAAATACGGGCGGCTCTTCTTTATCTAAGCCTAATGTTCTTAATGTATTTAGGAAGACGCGATATTTTTAATTAGTTTATAAACTTGTGATCTTTTTTCATTTAAATTGTCAAAACTTGAAACCTGCGAGAAGTTTAAATTGGTTTATTAGTAAATCTATTTTATTAGCAATCAAGCATTCGTTGTACTTAAATGTGATCTAAAGAGCTAAAGTTTCAAACTCTTTTGAGGCATTTCGTGTCCGTTGATAGGGTGTTAGAAATGGTGTAAGATAGCCGATATTCTATTATTTTTCAACTTTTATCCAATTTTTTTTTTGCAAGCATTGTATTATTTTCAACTTTTATCCATTTTTTTCTTTTTTCGCCAATTGTTGTCATATGTCACATGAAGATTTAATACTATCTAATGAATATCTCGTTCTGTCATGCAATGTCAGACTAATTGACACATCTATGCAAATTAAAAAAAAAAGCCAAATATTGGCAGAGAAATTGCTATAATTTGGAGAAAGTAAAAGCAAGAGCAACTGAAAAACTAGATTGGTCCTTACACAGCAGACCAATGTACATCACCAGGCTTAAGCACCATTCCTTTTTGAGCCCGTATGTGCTACATGAAAGTTATTGTCGCTTGCTCGGTATGAAACATTTAAGATTTCTGACCAATTCTGGACGGCAGTAGAGGATAGACACAGACCCTTCCTTTTTGTGTTGAGCCTAGATTTTCCTTGAATTAGCCATGTTTGTAACAGAATTATCCTTCTTGACTAAGCCATATATGTACCAGAATACTTCCTTGCTTTCTGTAGATAGCTCGCTCATTTCAGTTTCAACCGCGAGATAGATAAACAAAAGTGAGCACGGAAATCCTTATGAATTAAAACAATGGCGCTCAGTCTTTTCGGTGGTGGCCGAACCCGAAGGAACAACACATTCGACCCATCTTCTATAGACGAATGCGATCTCATGTTACACCGCAGTTGCGTTACCAAAGTTTCCTTTTCTTCGCAGGAAACCTCAGCTTTTCCCCACGCAAGAATTGATTGGAAAATGATCCCAGAAGCTCATATTTTCAAGGCTGATCTGCCGAGGCTCAAGAACGAAGAAGTGATCAAGGTGGAGGTTGAAGACGGCAGGGTCTTGCAGATAAGCAGCGAGAGGAGTAAAAGAGCAGGAAACGGAGAACGACAAGTGGCATCGGGTTGAGAGGATGAGTGGAAAGTTTCTGAGAGGGTTCAAGTTAATATGGAGCATGTTGTGGTTACTGTGACCGCTTAAAGATCCAGTGAAGAAGCCTGGGTTAAGGCTATTCACATTTCTGGCTAAATCCTAGGGATTTCAAGTTTGGACTTCTGAACAATGTTGAATCTATTTTCTACTGCATACTCTTATGTTAGTGTGTTCTGTCACGTTGCCGTAATATTTTTTCTATTGGGAATGGGATGTGTTAACTAGCATTGTTTTATTAATTCAATTCTAATTTCTTTTTTATATGATTGGCAAATAAGCAGCAGATACTGATCAAATGATTTCGTTAGACATCAAAGTTATCACAGAGATGGTTTGGAAGTACTAAATTTATACATTATGCATTAATTAGAGATGTTTTGAAGTAGCTAATGAATGTACTTTCAGTACACAATTACAGACACTAGAAAATTTAAAATGTCAAAAAAATAATAACCAACACAGCACAAAACATTAAACGAGACCATAACATTTATTAGAGTCAGCTCTCAGGCAAAACTGAGTTGCAGAAGATTTATTTTGACCCCATCAAAACCGACTTAATTAAGCATGCAATAACTCAGAATTGCACGCTGAAAATAAAACCGAGGAGACCATAAAGCTCACTGACCAGAAATCTGAATATACCTGACAGGAGTTTTTTCAGCCTCTTGTTTAGGAACAGTTATAGTCAGAACACCGTTTTCCATGCTTGCTTTGATGTCTTCGACTAAAGCATTCTCGGGCAACCTAAACTTCCTCGAAAACCGACCACTCGACCTCTCTATCCTATGCCACATGTCACTCTTCTCTTCATGCTCTCCCATCCTCTCTCCGCATATCTGCAATACGTTCCCATCTCCAACTTCCAATTTCACTTCCTCTTTCTTCATCCCCGGCACATCAGCCTGGAACACGTGCGCCGTGGGAGTCTCCCTCCAGTCGACTCGGGTATGGGATAACGACATTGTTTGGTTCTGGCGGGGCGGATGGTGGATGTTCTCGGACGACGGATCCCAGATATCGAAGGAGAATGGGTCGAAGACGTTTGATCGGCGACCGAGCGAGCTTGGAATCATCGACATTTTTGCTTAATGATTTCTACTTCGCGACATTAATTGTTTGATAAATAACTGTTATTAATAGTGGAAGAGGAGCGGAGAAGTCTTGATGATTTGAAAGAGTTCGATTTAGGACCATGTTTTCCGAATGTTCTGAGGCAACGTATTATTTGAATCTGTCTAAATTGCTCCTATTTGAGAGGAAGGTCAAGCAATTTTTTTCTAATATTAATATAGAACAGAGCATACAATCAACACCTAAAATTTTTTACCTTAAAGCTTTACTTGATTATTATTTATTTATATTCCATGAATTCTAAATTAAACATTATTGCCAAAATCTACTAACCATACATATTCATTTATAGAAATCAATGTATTAGTATTATATAAATATGTGACATGAATATAATATAATTTGTGTGAATAAAGTTTATATAAGAATTGGTATTTTTAATAATATTAAAAAAAAATAATAAATATTATAATTTATGGTGATAAAATTAACATCATGAGTTTGTATAAAATTTATATTAATCCTAATAATATTTCTTAGTATATATGATTGACAAATATTTATCACCGATCTTTCAATTGTAATTTATAATTAATGAAGATTAAATGTCATGTCAAAAATGCTATACAATATCAAATTAACTTATAATATAGATACAAATTTGGTATAATGATAATGAATATCATTTTACATTTTATAAGATAATTTTAATTATAAACTTCCACAGGTTGATTGTGCGAATTTCTTAGAAATTTTTTAACAATAATTACCCACTCAGCTAGAATTGGTGTTGCACGTATGTAAACAAATATTCTATTGTTGAAATAGTAAAATGTAGTTACTGCCCTTTTACTTGGTAAAATTGAAAACAAAAAATTAAGTAACGTTATTAAGAAATAAGGAAAATTCCTTTTTAAGCAAAAACGCGTTTTACATATTAAGCATGTTGCAGTTTTAATTGACAATATCCAGGAGACGGCGGGTGAATATTTTCCCTTAATTTTTATGCCTAAATATATACAAATTATAAAAGACAAGTGCTATTGTTAGTTTAATTGAAAATAAATATGGAAGCATATCGAGCTGTACATTACCAGTATTGAATTTATCTGTCAATTTGGAAGCATAAAACCATCATTTTAAGGCAGCACAAAATCTCCATTGCATTATTAATTACCAAACAAAGAATGTAAAAGAAATTCATAACCTCTCTTCTCATCTCATCAAACCCTAATTAATAAAATCTCTGCATAGTAAGAATAATTATCGATTAAATCTCCGTCAACTTCAATCGGTATTGCAATCAGCTGCAGCAAAAATGTGTTGCATTAGCCCCATCTGTTCGTGCTGCATGTGTTTGATTTCGTTGGCAATTCTCTTCGGCTGTCTTTTCGGTTTCGGAATTTACAGGGATGGTTTTCACCTGATTAAGAATTCCATGCATGAATGTGATCCTACGGTTCCAGGATCTCTTTGCGGAAGGCCCTTCTTGGGTAATGCCCCTCCTCCAGCTGGTCTCTTAATATGATCTCTTCTCTTCTCTTATCTCTTTAAATTTAATTTGAATGCATGACTTAATTTACAGTATTTTAAATGTTTTGTCCTTTGACGTGACGAGCAAATATATATTTAACGTATTTATATGATCTCATTTGTATCATTTCTCTAGAGTACGTGCTGTTTTACTTTCTATATGTAATTCAAGCAACTATGTTAAGTTGTTTCAGGCTTCAAAATGTTTGTTTATTTTATTTTATTTTATTTTTGTTAATTATTATTTCATTTCATTATTTTTATTGAAGATTAATTTATTAAGGACAAACGATTTTTCTGTAAATAAATTGGAAATTTCTCGAATTCACATGCATTAGACAAAAATTAAGGGTTTTGCAACTACTAATTGTCGTTTAAAAAACTAACATGTGATTATTTTTCAAATAAATAATTATCTGATAAAAGAAACGAAATGGATGTTTATGCACGCACATTAGTAACGGCATAATTAGTTAGTGTACATCATTGTCAAGGTACAAACGATAGTATTTGAAAATAAATTTTTACATGCCTACCCCCACACGTTACAATGATTTCTCAAAGCACGAGAGAACTGTTCATTTTTCTTTTTTTCGGCTGCATCAGTTGAGATCATGCACGTGCCCCAACTCACAAATTAATTAATAAATTTAATGCTTCACGTGATCTGATTTGATTCGTTTTGTAGATTTGTCCACGTAGAATAATTGAAAGTAGAGTTGTCCACTGTTCATTTTTCTTTTTTTTTATTAAATTACTAATAAAAAAATTATTAATTAATTAATGGTGATTAGATGCTAGCTAGAAAACAACAAAATTAACTTTTGATTATTATAAAGAAAAAGTGGGAGACTGTTTGTCGCGACTACATCTCTCCCTCTCTCTCTCTCTCTCTATTTGGCAGAAGTCCTGGGTTTCCTATTTTCACAAATTCAAATTCTTTTTCTAATTATCCAAGTAAAGATTTTTGCAAAATTGTAGAAACAACCACCATAACATAAAGAAATAGCAATGGAAAAGGCAAATTGCTAGTGAAGTCCATATTTTCAGCAAGGATATTACTCATCACCATTGGAAGAGAATGCAACATGTTCGTGGCGGCTGGCAACGCTATTGCGTATGTTCTGCTCTTTATAATTAAATTTAGAGCTAGTCTGCTGAGATCAAATCACATGCAGTATCAGTATTTCTCAATTATTCGACAACGTATGATTAAGATCTCAACCTCTAGCCGCCGATATGTAATAGTCATAGAAATACAGCCAAAAGAGGTCAAAATTGCTCCAATTCATATTTTAAACAAGCAGTGATAAAATTAAAACATATACGTTATTTAACCCTCGAGCATTGTGGTACTTCGTTATATTATAAAATCCAGCAAAACAAATTAAACCCAGAGATAAACTAGCTACCAATCTACCACAGACCATTGATGGAGCATAATCCAAAAGCTCGTTCTCCTCCTCATGTTCTGATCTTCCCGATCCCAGCCCTAGGCCACGTTAACTCCATGCTCAAGCTCGCCGAGCTCCTTATCAGCGTCGCAGGCCTCAAAGTTACTTTTCTCAACTCCGAATACAACCAGGACCGACTCACCCGCCATGCTCATACTTGTTCACGCTACATGGGATTTCCTGGATTTCAATTCAAGACGATAACGGATGGCCTTCCGATGGATCATCCAAGATCTGGGGAACAATTCCGGGAGCTGTTACATTCAGTAAAATCAGTAACTCCCCCTCATTTGAAAAAGATTTTGATTGATTCCGATCCCCCGGTGAGCTGTATCATTTCAGATGGGTTTATGAGCTTCGCTATTGATGTTGCCAGGGAAGTTGGAATTCCTATTATTTATTTTCGTACCATCAGTGCTTGTGCCTTCTGGATATACTATTGCACCCGTGAAATGACAGATGCCAGCGAGCTTCCTATCAAAGGTACTCCTTCATAAAATCTCTGAGTTATTTTCTTAAAATCTGTGTCTACATCACCTAACGTCACCTTATTTTTATAAAAGATTCTTATGTTAGAACTAATTAAACGTCTAATTTATATTTCAAAAAAAACTATATGTTAAAATTCAAATAATATTATGAACTTATTATATTAGTAATTTGTCATATTTAACCAAGATATTTGGTGATTGAGATCTTGAATTTGTGAAAATAATTAAAATTCAACACAAAGTAAAGTAAGGCATTTTATCTGGACATAATAACTAATTCCATTCGGTTTCCTCTTGTTTCCCAAAACTCTCCTGAACAGCTCCAGACTTTTAATTGGTTTGTGTTTTAAATGATTTTGAAGGAAACGAAGACATGGATCGCCGGATAAAAACTGTGCCAGGGATGGAAACTTTTCTACGGTGCCGCGATCTCCCGAGTTTCCATCGAGCAGACGACCCTATGCATCGGGACCTCCAACTCTTCATGAACGAGACCCTATCATCTCCTCGAGCAGATGGTCTCATTTTCAACACATTTGAAGACCTGGAAGGACCAATTTTGTCCCAAATCCGCACTTACTGCCCTAAAATTTACACCATTGGACCTCTTAACGCCCACCTCGGAGCAAGAATTCCTCAAAACACAACTTTCTCAAACAGTTTCTGGGAAGTAGATAGAAGCTGCATGGCGTGGCTTGACAAACAACCTTCACGATCTGTTATTTATGTAAGCTTTGGTAGCATTACAGTGGTGTCAAGAGAGCAACTTCTTGAGTTTTGGTTTGGTCTTGTTAATAGTAAACAAACATTTCTGTGGGTCATTAGGCCCGACTCGATTACAGGAAAAGTGGGTGAAAATCAGATTCCGGAGGAGCTTGTTGAGGCGACGAAGGAGAGAGGATACATGGTGGGTTGGGTTCCGCAAGAAGAGATTTTAGTCCACAAGGCCGTGGGTGCTTTTTTGACTCACAGTGGATGGAACTCGACTCTGGAAAGTATTGTCGCAGGAATTCCCATGATTTGTTGGCCATATTTTGGTGATCAACAAGTGAATAGTAGGTTTGTGGATGAAGTGTGGAAGCTGGGGTTGGATATGAAGGATTTGTGTGACAGAAAGATTGTTGAAAAGATGGTGAATCATCTGATTGTGGACAGGAGGGAGGAGTTTATGAAATCAGCTGATCGGATGGCTAACTTGGCTATAAAAAGTGTTAATCAAGGTGGATCCTCGTACAACAATTTGGACCGTCTGATAAATGATATAAAGATCATGAGCTCACAACAGGCTGAAAGCGTAGTACAAGATGTTAATGGATGCTAGAATCAATTGTCAAGTTTAATGACCAACAAAATAAATTAAATCACCAGAGAGAATTGTTGATGCATGATTACTACTTGCTGGAATGGATATGGAGATTTTTCAGAAGCATTCAAGCTTATCGTCAAATTTGATTTATTATGACCTCTGCTTCGTTTGCATTTTTACTTTAATTCGAAACAAATTGTTAGATTAATGTGTTGTGTTAGTTCAGAAACTATTACAGGGTATATTTATTAGTCTGTTCGTGGAGACTTTCTAAGTTTTATTAAATTGACTATGATTATATACAGCTATTTGTATTCAGTCATTTTTTGGATTTTCATTGGATGAAAATGGAAGGATATAATGTTAGATTAAAAGGATAGGAGAAGAAAATGATAGGGCGAAGAAAATCTTATTAGGTAACACATGAAAAAAAACTTACAGATATCACCCTGTTTTCTCCTCTTTTCTCTCTCTCTTTTTGTTATTCATTTGGCTCTCGTACCAAATGAAGGAGGGAAAGCCGATCTTGATAAATAAGATATTTTATCACAGGCTATATTTCTTAACTTTTATAGTGAATTACGGTAGACAGACTTTTATATTTATTAAAAAAAATATTTTAAAACTCACAGCCCTTCATATTAAAATAAAAAACGTTGAAGCGCTAAATATTTTTGTTAAAAATGTCTATTAGAGAATAAAAACATCTCTTTCGAGGCGTTCTTGATTTCACTCATAAATATAATAACTCTGGGAATTTATTTGCATTCACCGTCACCGCTTGGAGAGACATGCAAGTTTAGATAGTGCTTCCAGGTCAGCAAACAGGAGTGGCCCTACGTACAAATAAAGTTTGCATAGCCGGATATTAATTTATCAAAATAATTTTGGCCACAAATATTATTCAACCCAGTACTGGTCATAATGATGAATACAACAGAGTACTATAAAATAATTTTACAAATCACAACTGAATTTATTAGATCAGAAAAGCAAAGCCTTGGAATTACTAGAATCAAAGAAAAGCATAGCTCTTCTCATGTTGTGATATTTCATTTCCCATCTCAAAAGCCTTGTAAACTATGATTATATTATGCTATTTATACTCAGACATTTGTACTGCTGTCATTGGATGAAATGTAATTAAGTATACAATGTTGTGAGTAAAAGGATAGGAAGAAGAAAAATCAAATGAGATAATTCACAGAAAATCTGCAAATATCCTCTGTTTTTTTTTTTTTGGGGGGGGTGGGTGGGGGGTTAGATTGTTGTGTTCTGCTTCTGCACTTTTATTGTGATGTTGATGTAACCTGCTTGTGGCTAAAACAAGGCCAAAAGGACAGACAAACTGAAACTACAGCCATCACGAACTAGATCTTTGGCGTTTATTCAAGATTTTGATCACTGAATTTCTTGTTAAATGAAATCTCAAACTATACTGAAACTACAGCCATCACGAACGAGATCTGTGGCGTTTATTCAAGATTTTGATCACTGAATGTCTTGGGTAAATGAAACCGAAACTATCTTAAAAATATAAATACTAAAACTCACGACTTCAAAATTTATCCAAAAGTTAGATATGTTGTTAGAGAAACTAGACTTCCAATCTACATCTCAAGATTTCTCTAGCAGAATTAACCAGTAACTCTTACTTCTGTTAATCAAAGTGAATTGCTACACAATATCTTCTAATTATGAAACTCAAGAAAAGAAAAGAAAAGAAACCAACAAGAACAAAGAACAAAACAACATCTACGTGGTTCAGCATTTCTGCTTATATCCACGAGCAAGATCACCATAGAAGGTTCGTTGAGTGTTCAAGATTTAGAGTACAAATTCACACACAAAACACTCAGGTTTGATCTCGAAATAATTCCCCTATTACCGTGTTTCCCTTAGTGTTTTTCACTCACTCTCTTTTTCTTCTCTTCTCCAAGATCAACAATCACTCCCCTGTCACAGCCTTTAAACCCCATTCTCCATGTTGCTATCAATTTGTTAATATCACTAACAAACCTTAACCAACTTCCTTTCTTTAGTTAAGTAGTAACTGCCATTAGTTTTGCCAGATTCAGTTGACTCAAAATATACATCTGAATACTCTGATAAGAAGCGTAACTCTACATATACACATATCTTTCTGCAAACATATTGTCCGTACAAGTTTGATGTTTTGTCTTATATTTCAATTGGTTTTTAATGAATTGTGAAATTGTAAAGTTTACTTTTAGTGAATAGTACTATATAGATGAACAGTGCTATATAAATGAACAGTACCGTATTTATAAATAGTGTTATGCTGTATATGAGCACCGAAATACACCAAAAGTGCAGTTACTCCTTTTTTTACTTTCTTACTAATGAAATTGGTATTAAATGGAGAAAATTTGAATTTAGGTATTAGTTGGTACGTGGAAAAATTTGTGGAGTAAATTGTGGAATGTGTGTGGAAAAAGGAGAGAAGGAAACTAGTATAAATACTTCACCCCTTTCACCATTCTATCCAATTCAAAATCATTCTTTGAGAGTTTTTATAAAAAGAGAAAAATTAGTTTTTTTTTTATGTCATTTTCTTCACTTAAAGTTATTTCTCCTATTTCGAGAAAAAGTGTGAAATACTCTTATTTAGAGAGTTGTTCTTTCTTTATTATTAGAAAGAAAGAGAGTTGTAATCCCCACTTTAAAATAGTGAAATACTCATATACTTGCCCGTAATTTTTACTCTAATTTGTTTATAAGTTTTTCACATAAAATATTTATGCCGATTTATTTTGCTGCTTTATTTTACTATAAACAATTATATCTCATACTTATTATTGTTATTTTGATGGATGGTTATACCTTTTCCATAACGTTTATTTTCATTATTTTCTCAATTTTACTATAATTGTTTGTTTTTCTTTGACCTTTAATTTCCTAACAGTGGTATTAGAACTATTGGTTGTTTAGGTTATTGTTTATAGTTACTATTTATAAATACTATTGACGGTGAAATAGTAAAATTCGGTATAAGTGAGAAGCAGATAGTCGTCAACAATGGTAGCAAAGTCCGAAATTGAGAAGTTCAACAGAAACAATTTTTCATTGTGGAAAATGAAAATGAAGGTAATTTTAAAAAAGGACAAGTGCCTAGTAACAATTGACGAAAAACCCTCGGATATTGACAAAGACAAGTGGAACGAGATGGACAGTGATGCAATTGCCGATCTACACTTGGGACTATCTGATGAAGTATTAGATAGTGTGAAAGAGATGAAGACGGTAAAAGAGATATGGAATACTTTGACAAAATTTTACGAGGCCAAGTCACTACACAACAAAATTTTCTTAAAGAGAAAACTATACACTTTTCGAATGGTGAAATTTTCATCGATGACTGACCATATTAACACCTTAAAAACTCTATTTTCATAACTTATAATATTGGGGTACAAAATAGAGGAAAATGAACATGCAGAGATTCTACTTCAAAGTCTACCCGACTCATATGATCAACTCATCATCAATCTGATAACTAATATCCAAACGGACTCTCTAATCTTCAATGATGTTGTAGCTGCTATCTTAGAAGAAGAAATGAGCTGTAAAAATAAGGAAGATAGAAATGTGAGTTCGCAGTAACCAGAAGCGTTATTGATGACAAAAGGAAGATCAACGGAACGTGAGTACAGTGAGAGACAGAATCAAGGTAGATCAAAATCAACAAGTAAGAAGAGTGTCAAGTGCTGCAATTATGGCAAGAAAGGGCATGTCAAAAAGAATTGTTGGAATAATAAGAAGAGTGGAGATTTCGAGACATCAAAAGCTGAGGGTTGTGTTACAAGTACCTTAGATGATGGTAAAGTACTATACGATAAGGCAACAACGATTGTTGAAGGCAGAAAATGACTTGTTGATATCTGGCTTGTAAATTTAGGAGCAACATATCACATGACCTCTTGAAGAGAATAGTGTCACACATATGAAGCTATCTCTGGAAGATCTGTATGCATGGGTGATGATCAGCCTTAAAGATCGTCGTATTGGTACTATCAAGATAAAAATGCACAATGGAACAGCTCTCACTATTAAAGAGGTATAATATATCAAAAGATTGAAGAAGAATCTATTGTCTTTAGGATAATTAAATGATATTGGATACAAAACCTATATTGAGAATGGGATTATGAAAATTATTAGAGGAGCGCTTGTAGTTTTAAAGGCAGAAAAGGTTGTTACAAATCTATTTATACTTAAAGAAGAAACACAACAGAAAGCTTATGGATGTGTTGCTTCAACTAGCAAAGAAGAAGAATTGACAATAATATGGCATCTCAAACACGGCCACATGTCAGAATAAGGTTTAAAGATTCTCTCCGACCGAAAGCTAATTCCAGGACTTAACGCGATAAAACTATCGTTTTGCGAGCATTATGTTACAAGTAAGCAACATAGATTAAAGTTCAATAGATCTGATACTGGGAGCAAATGCATTCTGAGAATCACTGGAAGTGTCTCTAGAAGGAGCAAAATATCTTGTGACTTTTATTGATGATTACACTAGGAGATGTTGGATATATCTAATCAAGACAAAGTCAGATACGTTTCCAGCATTCAAAAACTTCAAAGCACGAGTGAACCTTGAATTTGGGAAGAAGATCAAGTGTTTAAGAATAGACAATGAAAGAGAGTATACAGACAATGAGTTTATTGCATTATATAAGCAAGAAGGTATTGAAAGACAGTTCACGGTGTCATACACTCCGCAGCAAAATGGAGTGGTAAAGTGGATGAATAGAACTCTTGAAGAAAGGATAAAACCTATGTTGAGGACTGTGAGACAACCTAATTCATTTTGGGCAGAAGTAGTAAAGACCGTCTATTATGTGATAAATCTGTCACCATCAACATTAATTAGGTTGAAGACGCTAATCGAGATGTGGACCGATAAACCAGCTGATTACTCTCATCTACATTCATTTGAATGTCTTGTGTACGTAATGTACAATGCCCAAGAAAGAACGAAGTTAGATCCGAAATCTAGAAATTGTATATTCTTGGAATATGCTAATGGTGGAAAAAGGTAACACTTGTGGATCCCACTGCCCGTAAGGTCATAGTCAACAGGGATGTTATTTTTGTAGAAGATCAACTATAAGAAAAAGATAGAGATGATAGCACATTGAAGGAAAGCTCAAAGACTCTAACATTATACGTGGAAAATGATAAAGCACAAAAAATTTCAGACTTTTTTAAAGCATCACCAGAGCCCGAGATACAAGAACTAGTCAGGTCAAAGGCTTCAAAAGTTCATCGATCAACTCACAAGAGAAAACCACCAACTTGGCATTTAGAGTATGTTAGGGAGAGTAATGCAGCGTACTGTCTTTTAATAGAGGATGGTGAACCTCAACTTTTCATGAAGCTACGAGTAGCTCAAATGCGTTTTTATGGATAGCAGTAATACAGGAAGAAATTAAAGCTCTACATAAGAACAAGACATTGGAACTAGTATCATTATCATATGGAAGAAAAGCCATTGGTAACAAATAGGTTTACAAGATCAAACGGAATAGCAATGGTCAAGTATAACGATATCGTACACGATTAGTGGTGAAGGGATATGCTCAAAAGGAAGGTATTGACTTTGACGAGATATTTTCACTGGTGGTTTGACTTATAACAGTCAGAGTAGTTCTGATTATGTGTGCTACATTTGATTTACATCTTGAATAGTTAGATGTCAGAACTATATTTCTTCATAGGAAGCTTAAAGAAGAAATCTATATACTTCAACCGAAAGGTTTTATTGAAACAAGTAAGGAGAACTTGGTTTGTAGGTTAAACAAGTCTCTGTGTAATCTCAAACAGATGCCAAGGTATTGGTACAAGAGATTTAATTCCTTCATAATTAGCCTTGGGTACAACAGACTCATTTTAGACCATTATACGTACTATAAAAGGTTTAATAGTGATAACGATTTCATTATTTTGTTATTGTACGTGGATAACATGTTGGTAGTAGGCCCCAACAAAGAGTGAGTCCAAGAATTAAAGGCACAGTTGGTTAAGGAATTTGAAACGAAGGATTTGGTACCAGCAAACAAGATTCACCAAGATAGAAATAATAGGAAGATTTGGCTATTTTAAAAGAATTACTTGAGAAAAATCTTATGACGCTTCAACTTGCAAGAAAGTAAGCCAATTTTTACCCCACTTCTTGTTAATTTCAAGTTATCCTCAAGTATATGTTCTAGCAATGAAGCAGAGAAGAGAGAGATGTCTCGAGTGCCGTATGCATCAGTAATGGAAAGTTTGATGTTTGCTATGATGTACACAAGACCAGACATTGAATAAGCAATTGGAGCAATTAGTCATTTTATGGTGAATCTTAGTAGAGAGTATTAGGAAACTGTGAAGAGGATTCTGAAATATATCAGAGGAACCTCAGATGCTGCATTATGTTATGGAGGACTGGAATTCACTATCAAGGGTTATGTGGACTCAGATTTTGCAGAAGATCTCGATAAAAAGAAATCTACTACAAGTTATGTGTTTACACTTACAAGGGGAGCTGTAAGTTGAGTTTCAAAATTGCAAACTTTTGTGGCATTATTCACCACAGAAGCAGAATACATAGTGACTACACACACTTGTAAGGAAGCTGTCTGGATTCAAAGGTTATTAGAATAGCTCGGACACAAACAAGATAAAATCACTTTGTTTTGTGACAGTTGGAGCGCCTTACACATTGTCAAGAGTCCAGCCTTTCATTCAAAGACAAAGCACATAACGATTCAATATTATTTTGTTCGAGAAGTAGTAGAAGATGAAAGTGTAGATATGCAAAAAATACACACCAACGAGAATCTAACAGATGTACTGACCAAGCCAATATACACTAATAAGTTTATATGGTGTAGATTTTCATGTGGCCTAACAGAAACATAAGCAAGCATGAAATTGGCAAATAAAGAGGGATTACCAAAAGTGACTTTAAGTGGGAGAATGTGAAATTGTAAAGTTCACTTTTGGTGAACAGTACTGTATAAATAAATAGTGCCATATTTATGAATAGTATTGTATCATATGTGAGCACTGAAATACACCGAAAGTGTAACTACTCCTTTTTTTACTTTCTTTACTAATGAGGTTTGTGTTAGGTGGAGAAAATTTGAATTTATGTGGTGGTTGGTAAGTGGAGAAATTTGTGGAGTAAATTATGAAATGTGTGTGGAAAAATAGGAGAAGGAAACTATTATAAATACCTCACCTCTTTCATCATTCTATACATCCTAAAATCATCCTTTGATAGTTTTTATAAAGAGAGAAAAATTAGTTTTTCTTTGTGCCATATTTTTCATTTAAAGTTGTTTTTCCTATTTAAAAAGTTGCTCTTTTCTTATTATTAGAGAGAAAGAGATTTATAATCTCCACTTTAAAATAGTAAAAAACTTCTATACTTACTCGTAATTTTTACCCTAATTTGTTTAAAAATTTTTCACGTAAAATATTTGTATTCATTTATTTTATTTTTTTTTTTTATAAACGATTATACCTCTTACTTATTATTATTATTTTGATAGATGATTATACCTTTCACATAATATTTATTTTTATTATTTTTTTAATTTTATTATAGTTACGTGTTTTATTTTGATCCCTAATTTTCTAACATAAATCATATTTGATAACTTTCAAACCTAGATGTATGGACTCGCTGATTTCGAAAATACTTATCGGTTTTATTTGTACTGGAATATTCCAAAGTGAAAAAGGTACAATGATTCGACTGGGGAATATTATGTGCAAAAAGCAACATCAATTTCAAAAGCCAAGTTCATAAACTCATTTGAATTGATAAGTTACTGATAATTAATTTTTCTTTTGATCTAATTTTTAGGTAAAAAGCCTTGGAACCATCTGACAATCACCGTTTGAATAAAAATGAGGTCGCCGCGAGCGTAATCAATCAGCGAAGTAGCCAGGCCTTCCAATGAGACTTGGAAGCTTAAACCATGTTTCCACAAGTCGACAAATTTATTAAAGGCATGTAAATATGACCGGATATTAATTTTGTCAAAATGATTTCTGGCCACAAATATTACTGTTAGCTCAGTTTCTATCCATGAACATACTTTAGTATTTCACAACAAAATTACTTATTAGATACCATACCAGAAGCAAAGCCTTGGAGTTTCTAGAGTCAAAACGATTTCTGGCCAGGAATACTACTTTTAGCACCATTGCTATCCATAAACGTACTTCAGTATTTCCACAACAAAATTAATTATTAGATGCCATACCAGAAGCAAAGCCTTGGAATTTCTGGAATGGAAAAAGGGTCGACCCCTCCTCATGTCCTTGTCTTTCCTTTCCCATCCCAAAGCCATGTAAACTGCATGCTCAAGCTAGCAGAGATTTTCAGCCTAGCAGGCCTCAAGATCACCTTCCTAAACTCCGAGCACAACCATGAACGCCTTGTCCAATACACCGATATGTGTTCCCGGTTTGCGCGGTATCCTGAATTCCAATTCAAGACCATCTCCGATAGTCTTCCAGCGGATCACCCGCGGGCAGGTGACCGAGTGATGGAGATGTCTGGGGCCATGAGTTTAAGTTCTAGGCCACTTTTGAAAGATATGCTTATCGGCAGTAAACCCCCGGTGAGCTGCATAATAGGAGATGCATGTATGGGATTTGTTCTTGATGTTGCTATTGAACTTAAAATTCCTATCATCCATTTTCGTCTCATCAGTGCTTGTGCCTTCTGGGCTTATTTCTGTATGCCTGAAATGATCCAAGCAGGCGAGCTTCCCATGAAAGGTATCGTGTACATACTTGATTTGGATAGTATGTTATCTTAATTTTACAAACTTGCATGTAAAGGATTCTAATTTATAACAATAAAATTCTCAAAAACTGAAGCTAATGGTGAAGATATGGATCGCCGGATAACAAAAGTTCCAGGCATGGAAACTTTTCTGCGGTTTAGAGATCTTCCCAGTTTTTGCCGGGTCAGTGACATGAGCGACAGAGATTTCAAAATAATGATGACCGCAAGTAGACAGTCCCCTCGAGCCAATGCTTTGATCTTCAACACATTTGAAGACCTAGAAGGACCAATTCTGTCACATGTACGTACCAAATGCCCCAAAGTCTACACCGTTGGGCCTCTTCATTTGCACTTCAAAACAAGACTCGCCTCATCAAACACCATTTCATCATCTCAAAATTCTTCAAACAGTCTCTGGGAAATTGACGGAAGTTACAAGGAATGGCTTGATAAGCAGCCTCTGAAATCTGTACTATACGTAAGTTTTGGTAGCATTTCTTTACTGACAAGAGAACAACTCATCGAGTTTTGGTATGGTCTTGTTAATAGTAAAAGGCGGTTCTTGTGGGTTATTAGGCCGGATTCTGTGATCGGCGAGGGTGATACTCCAGCGGAGCTTGTAGAGGGTACGAAGGAGAGAGGGCTTTTGGTGAGTTGGGTGCCACAAGAGGAGGTCCTGGCTCACCAGGCTGTGGCTGGGTTCTTGACCCACGGTGGCTGGAACTCAATCCTGGAGAGTATAGTGGCCGGGGTGCCAATGGTTTGCTGGCCATATTTTGCTGATCAACAGTGTAATAGTAGGTTTGTGGATGAAGTGTGGAATCTAGGATTAGATATGAAGGATTTGTGTGACAGAAAAGTTGTTGAAAAGATGGTTAATGATCTGATGGTTGAGAGGAAGGAAGAGTTTCTGAAATCAGTTGAACGGATGGCTAATTTGGCTAGAAAAAGTGTTAATGAAGGTGGATCATCGAACAACAACTTGGATCTTCTGATAAATGATATGAAGATGATGAGCTCGCAACCGTAAAATATCTGAACAGATACGGGCAAGTGGTAGAGCTAGAACTAATTAATTGTCAGGTCTGGAGTATTGTTGATGCATGATTGCTACTTGATAAAACTCGAATGGTTAATTTGGGGATGAAGCATTCACTTTATAATCAATCTTCTAGTGCTTTTGATTTGCACATGTGGTTTTCGTTTCGTTTTTTTTTATTTTTTTTTTGTTTTTTGTTGCCTATTATATATTCCGTATGATCTGCGTGACTCTGATTCTTTCGTTGAGCCCCTGCAAAAAATCAATTTGGACTATTTAGTTTTTTATTAATCAAATTTGTACTAATTAAAATACAATCACAGAAATACTTTTGTGTTTGGCTATATATATTTGCAGTTTGGCGGCCATTATTTAATAACTCAGATAAATAGCACAAGACAGAGAAAAAGTGCAGAAACATAAAACAGCCTTACAACAGAAAAACACAGGAGAAAGCAGAGGTCAGCGTCAGAGGATATGTGCAAAATTTGTTTGCATAAGATAATGTAATTTATTTCATAAGATTACAACACTATAATAATATTACAATATTATTTTTCGAATTCTACAACCATAACACAATTCTTCATTTCACATTCTACCACAACATTAATGAAACCATATTAAATTACAAAATTAGCCTGAAATATCAACAGCCTTGACCTCAGGTTTCTTCTCTTCCTCTTTAGGCACAGTTACAGTTAGCACACCATTTTCCACGCTAGCTTTAATCCGATCCATCTTTGCATTTTCCGGTAACCTGAACCTTCTCAAGAACTTGCCACTGCTCCTCTCAACGCGATGCCACTTCTCGTTCTTCTCCTCTTGCTCTCTGTTCCTCTCTCCGCTTATCTGAAGAACCCTACCTTCTTCAACCTCGACCTTCACTTCTTCTTTCTTGAGCCCTGGAACATCGGCCTTAAACACATGAGCTTCTTGGGTCTCCTTCCAGTCAATCCTCATATTAGCAAAAGCAGAGGTGTTGCGTGCGTAGTGGGGAATGTTAGCAACGGCTGAACTGAACGGGAAGCCTTCTAAAGGATCCCATATGTCTAGTGAGAATGGATCCAAAATGTTGCTCCTTCGGCCACCGAAAAGACTCGGCGCCAATTTTTTTCCTTTGATAGTCGTCTGGATTTAGTAGACGCTGTTACCGAGAGACTGATAGAAGGTATGCTTTGATGTCTGATTGCTGATAAGACTGACATGGAGTGCCAATACATAGCATTCAGTCGAAGATCCTGGTACTTTCTCGACGTTTTACCCAGGAATATCTACCGTCTTCTTCATTGTTCGAGCAACTTACAGAAAACTGCGCATGTTCTATTCTTCGACCAGTCTAAATATTTCTTTTTTCAATTGTCCGAATCAGGATTGAAAATTGCCGTTATTCTAGTCAAACTCCTCTAGTTTCGTTGCATAAACTTTTTGACATCCTTTGACCTTCGTGTTATGGCCTTCTTCTTCCGCTTCCAGTTCTTGATATTACTTGCTTGGGCCCTTTGCTTTCTGTACTTCTTCTTCTGCGCCAGCACAGTTAACAATTGGAATTATAAGGCCAATTATAATTTACACGTGCATCAATTTGGTGAACAACGTTTTTTTTTTTTTTTCTTTGAAGGGGTGAACAAAGTTTGTCAGCCGACAGGATGGCAATGAAGGCAAATAAAAGTCAGTGATGGTGGGTCTTCATACTGTAATTTGGACCGTTTGATCGAGGATTTACAGTTCGATAAAATTTGCAAGCAAACATATGAAAACTGACAGCTAGCTGGGCCTGGATGCAGCATCTATAAATTTATGACTAATAAAGATTGGGCACACAACAATTGTCCTTTCGTTTTTGTGCAACAGGGCGACTGCAACTAGCTTTTGGCAATAATGGAACGGCCGTTGGTTCAGATAGGATTAAACTTAAGGCCTCTCAGTTTCCACTTTTCTCAGCTTTTGACGACAATAGATTATGATTCGCGGGCGTCTTAAGAATTGTTTTCTCACTCTTGTTTTTAATTAATTGTCGTAGCTCTGACTGATTTAGAAAATGTTTGAAGCTTAAGTTATTAATTTTAATTATAGTCTAGTTTTTGTTAAGTTTTTTTTTCTTAAAAAACTATGTTAGCTTTAATCTGTTATTTATACTTAAAAAATAAAAATAGCATGGTATATCATCCTCAAAAGTCACGTAAATTTATAATATTTAATGTTAACTAAATTGCATACAATAAAAACAAATAGAATTACAGAATCAAAAAATCGACAATTATTACTTCATTCAATAAGAGTGAATTATGAAGATAAAGAGTCATCTTCTATGAAAAAAAAAATCAAAAAAACCATTTTTGGTCTTTTATAAATATTATTTTCATAAAATGACACAATTTATATTCTTTCTTTTTAAAAAAAAATTACAAAATAATATGTCATTGCCCTGCGGAATTGGAGAAGAATAGTTCACATCGTGACTTGCTTCTGCCAATTGTTCTCTGGGTTCTCCGTAATTAACACACTTGCTTGGCTGGTTTTAGGAACCAAAGAAACTCAGCCACATCCAATTTCTGGAAGAGAAATACTTTACTAAATTGTGACTACAAAAACAGAGAATTCATTTTTGAAAATAGATGGATTTCCATTAATCATGACTCTTAGACAAGTTTGCAGACTTGAAAGATAATTATGATATCATGAGCAAAACATGTTCCTTGATTTACATTCTATACCTCCGCAGCATGTTCTTAAATCACTCTGCTTGTGAAATTATGTAATCAATAGTTAGTTAGAACGACCAAATCCAATGAGAACAAAGTTTTACTGCTTTTGTGGCCATCTTCAATTGAATTTGGACAATCAACAATATAATCGTGAGTCGATGAAGAGAAGATTAGAAACACTAAAATGATAGTATGTAATCAATCAACCTCTCTAGAGATTGAAATGAAGAACCTCCTTGCCTTAGACAAAGATCCACTTTCTCTTTTAAGTACATAATCCTCTCTCTCATTTCCTGGCCCTCAGCTTCCACAATTACTCTTCTGATTGCTCTTTCTATCTCCCCTTTCTCCAGTTTTCTCTCTAGGTGCAACCCAACTCTCCAAACGTGACTAACATATCTTGCATTTACCATTTGATCACCAAAACTTGGCTGACAAATCATGGGAACTCCTTCACATATACCCTCCAACGTTGAATTCCAGCCGCTGTGCGTCCAAAACCCACCAACAGCAGGATGAGCAAGCACTTCTTGTTGAGGTGCCCAATTCACTATGTATCCCCTTCCATCTAGCATTTCCAGGAACCCTTTTGGCAATGGTTCAAGCCACTCTGCCCCGCAGACTAATCCTGGCCGAACCACCCAGAGAAAGGGTATCCTGCTGTTGGCTAGCCCCCAAGCTATCTCCAAAAATTCAGCTTCATTAACAGCAGCTATACTTCCAAAGCTTACATAAATTACAGATTTAGGTGCTTGTTTGTCTAACCAGGAAATGGAAGTTTGGTCTTGTGATAGTAAGCTGCTTGGAGAAGCCGGAAAGTACTTGTGAAATGGACCTATTGGGAACATTGGGATGCGAAAGACCTTGGGTAATCTGGTTAGTTCATCTTGTTCAAGGTCTTGAAAAGAATTCCATATCAATCCTGAAGAGGCCTTGGTCTGGCTAACCATGGCTGATATCAATCCATAAAAATTTTCCGAATCATGCGTTTCAATAATAGGAATGTCCTTGACTCTCAGAGGGGGAAGCTCTGTTACCAGTGCTTCTGATAGGGAATCTGAGAGGAAAAAAAATTTGAAAACCATGAACAATAACATTTGAGTATATTGGTGGTCAGTGAATCTAAATTGATTTAGTGCTTCTTGTAGTGTCAATGTCGTTCAAGTTACAGTTATTAGTGTCCAAATACAAATATGGCCATGCTAAATGCATAAATGAGAGTAAACCTTGTCTGGGGAGATAACTCTTTTCCTGCAGAATTGAGAAGGCTGAAAAAGCAAGAAACGCTGAAATACTACTAGTCCTTAGCACAATCCTTGGAAGTTTAAGGCCATCAGCAACAGTTTGTGTGAAGTGCCAGACAGCATCTGTAATTAAACAGGCTATAGACTCCTTTTCAGCATTGGACAGCAACTTAGCCAAGCAATCCTGAAACGGCACCACACAGTTAACATTGAGTAGTGTAAGAAGAGCTATGACATCAGCAGTCGAGGCTTCGCTTTCCGACAAGCCATCAGAGATTGAAATGAAGTCAAAGTGAGGGTAGTTCGAAGAGTTGGGAGAGTTAAAGTTGGTGTGAATTATAATGATCGAAAAGCCTTTGCTGTAGAGAATGCTTGCTAGCTGAAGCATTGGGTTTATATGGCCTTGCAAAGGCACAGGAAAAAGTATCACTCGCCGTCCCTTCTTTTGTTGCATTTGGGATATTTCTCTTTGGCTCTCCATGGTTTTCGGTCTACTCCTGCTGTTTGATTCTCAGTGTCTCAGTTTATTCTTGTTAAATGTATGCACCTTGAGTTAATGAGATAAAAGGAACAGAGAAAGTCCTCTCTTAGAAGCAAATATCAAATGACAAGAGAAAATTATTATGGCTTCTATAATTGACAAGAGAAATGAAGGAGACGGCAGACACGAACGCTATTTTCCTGCAATGTTGGCCATGGAGATCAGTTAGGTTGACGTGTTTAAATTGAAGTTCTCTCTGCGGCTACGCAACAAACTATCTTTGTAGGACTGTCTATCCACATGCTATGTTCTGTGAAGTCATTAATGGGGGTGATGCAGCCAATGATGTCATCACTTGTAGCCTAAACTTTTTGGTCAATTTCTGAGTGATAACATCAACACAAGGGAAAGAAAAGGTTTTGTGAGCGATTTGCATCATTGCGTGCATCACATTGTATTGATTGCGTGATATTGGACAACTCAAGCTCTCGAACGAAGCAATGGGTAGGCTTGATCCCACCGATGACCACACCGGTTTAAGTAATGAGTACATGAACCAGAAACAGCTACAAGGATTGTCCCAACCGACAACGGGGTAAATTGAGAACCCCACTTAACAATTAATTAGGGGGTATACATACAGTAAGTTTTTTTTTTTTTTTGAATTAGCTGCGCAATGTTGTTCTTGTAAATTTCCAAGCAAGGCAAAAGAAATTTTGAAATTTAAAGACAAGTAATCTAGATATATATGCTAAGAATCATGAAAACTAACTAGGCTGAAAGAAGTTTTGGAAGAAATTGCCTGAATATGCTTTTATTAAAGTATTTATTTTTTAATAAAATTAGCTCAAACCTTACATGAGATGAGAGAATTGATTAATGAGTATGGAAAGTAAATGCTTCTAATGATAAAATGTGAGTAACCAAGTTATGTATGCCTTCATGTGAGGAGCCACCCTGCTTCAAGCAATGATTTGCCTTCTCCTTTAAGCATAAAATTCTGCCTCTAATCTCCTTTCCTTCTTTCTCAGCCATGACTCTTCTGATTATCGTCTCTATCTCTTCTCTCCGCAGGCCATTCTCCAGCAGGACCCCGACTTTCCAAACATCACTTACATATCTTGCGTTCACTTTTTGGTCAGTGAAACAAGGCGCACAAATCATTGGAACGCCTTCACAAACGCTCTCCAATGTGGAATTCCATCCATTGTGAGTCCAAAACGCTCCAACAGCAGGGTGAGCTAGAACCTCTTGTTGAGGAGCCCATTTCACTATGTGTCCCCTTCCATCTAGCATTTCTAAGAACCCACTTGGCAATGGCTCAAGCCACTCTGAGCCACGAGTCGATCCTGGTCGAACCACCCACAAAAAGGGCTGCTTGCTGTTTGCCAAACCCCAAGCTATTTCCAAAAAATCGGTTTCACTTATTGCAGCAATACTTCCAAAGCTCACATAAATTACTGACTTGGGTGCTTGTTTATCCAGCCAAGAAATGCAACTTTGGTCTTGTGTCAACAAGCTAGGGGAAGATGCCGGAATGCATTTGTGAAATGGGCCTATCGGGAAAATAGGAACAGAAAATTTTTGACCAAGTGTGGCAAGTGCTGATTCTTCAAGACTTTCAAATGTATTGCAAATGATTCCTGAAGAGACCTTGGCTCCATCAACCATTCCATTCACTACCTGATAAAGTGCTTCAGGATCTCGCGTTTCGATGACTGGAAGGTCTTTGATCTTCAGTGGTGGAAGCTCTGTCACTGGCTCTTCTAGTCTAAAATCTGATACCAGAAAAAATAAATTCAAAGCATGCGTAAAAACTAAAGCTATAACTATTAGTTCATACAAGTTGCTGATCGGGAAACACAAACCTTGAATGGGGAAATAGTCTCTATCCCTTAACAGAGGAAAGGCAGTGAAAACAACGAAGGAGGATGCACCACCAGTCCTTAAAACCATCCTGGGAAGCTTAAGATCTTCTGCAACAGCTTGAGTGAAAGGAAGTATGGCATCTGAGATCAAGCAAGCAATAGGCTCCTCCTCAACATCCGACAACAACCTAGCCAAGCAATCACGAAAAGGCCCTAAGCATTTGGTGTTAAGTAGCGAAACCAGATCAAGGAGGTCTGTTGTTGAGGCTTCAGATTCAGATAAACTTTCTTGAATGAAATGGAAGGTGAAGTGTGGATAGTTTGAAGGGTTTGGAGAGTTGAAGTTTGTGTGTATTATTGTAATGGAAAAGCCTTCTGAATGAAGAATGTTTGCTAGTTGCAGCATGGGAGTAATGTGGCCTTGTAGTGGTAAAGGAAACAGCACTAATCTACGGCCTTTCCTTTGATCCATCTGCTTGCTAAGTTGGTTTTCCGTTGAAGCTTCTTGATTTTCTTTTACAATGAAAGACTTTGAATGGTTTCATACACTGAACTGTATCAACCGTCGTTATAACTCTAGCTGGAATTTTTGGACACCTCTGCTTTGAATTAATTATATGGAATTCCAAAATGTTTCAGAAATCATCATAGTCATCTTTGAGAGGCTTATACTTTCGATGTTATTAAACTAAACTACAGGGGTCCATCAAATTTATCCAAAATTTAATCTTGTCCTTATATGCATTTCTCTGGGAATGACGCACATAATATAATCAAACACCAATGACAAGACCGACCTCTTAGATTAATAATATATATAGCACATGTTTGGTGCAGCGAATCCAAGTAGACAAACGCTGCCAAATTTCATTTCTCAATGGAACTGTTTGTGTTTCTTAGCTCACATGCTCACTCATCTTTAGAATACAGCCAATCACAGAAAAAATTCTCATTTTTCCAGCGGATTAAGTAGTATTATAATTCATAACCCAAGTAATAAATCTTAATGAAATGTGTTTGTAAGTTATAACCCAATGCTCATCAATGCCGACAAAAAGTTTGACGAAGAGACTTCACTCACTTCTATTACCCTCTTAACCTCTAGTAAAGCAGAAAATGAAAAATGAAAAAAATGCAGTTTTTCTTTAGATTTTTTAACAAACAGTTACTGTAGTGTGATAGTTGATCTTTCCCTCTCTACCTTCCGTGTCGCGTCAGTTTTGGACAGAGCCTGTAGAGAGAGAAAGATCAAAGATCTAATGAGATTAACAGAACACACTTAGGCTAGTTGTGAAACTGAAGATATTTATATTGAGGCTTTTTCTCACATAAGCTTCAATTAATGGAGTTTATAATCTAGGTCCATAATTTTTATTTTTCTGAATAAAAATATAATTTATCTATTTATATTAAATAAGTCTCTTATCTAATCGCTATTGAAATAATCAAGATACTCTTGAATGTTTTCCAAACTCTTGTACTACTGTTGTCAAAATTCAATATTTAAGAAGTTAAGAACAATGTGGACATTTTAACAAGAGCTGAGAATTTATTTAATATAAATGGACAAATTGTATATATTTAGAAATATAAAAATATAGGGACCAAGATGATATTTCCATCAGTATTATTAACATTTGATTTTAGGTTAGTGGAAGAAAAACATGGAGAATTAAATCATATTGGGAAGACTAAAATTGAACAAGAGAAAGAAATTGATCATTTATGGGACGATTGTTTTGACTGAGGTGACTTAAAAAAATGGTTAATTTTTATCTGTTTGTTTATTTATTTATTTATTTTATTTATTTCTTTTATTGCAGACGGATACAGAAAAGATAAAATTAAATATGAAAAAGGATGGTTTTACTTGTCCTCTTCTGTGTTTTTTTATTTTGATTGGCACTGTTTTTAATTGCGTCATACACTTGACAACCCCAGATCTTGGTGAAAGGGAGTGAGTACACTTTTTCCGTCGTCATCAGAATCCATGGTTAGAGAAGGGTAATGTTGTCCTCGTGAAAAGAGGTTTAAAATAAAAAAATTTAAAAAAAAAAAAACAGTTGGTTTGATTATTGATTTTGTTTCTTATCGTCTTCGCGGAAAGTCCAGCGACCAAGAATATAAAATCGTCAATGAGAAATTATCAAATTTATCCACATAGTTTGTAGAAATAACAAAGAAGTCCACAAATTTATCACTACTCCAACTCAGTTAACAAACTATTAATGGTCTATTTTATCATAGGAACAATTAAAAGATTGGATATGCTATTTTGGTCATTGCGCATTTTGTTAATTTTGGCCGATGAAGTTGAGCAGTAGTGGCAAGGACGAATTGATAACAAGAATTAAATATGTGGACTTTTTTTCACAGTTTTTGCAAATTACAAGGAGTAGTTTGATAATTTTCATATGTAAGAAGTTAAAAGGCAGATTCATTATCGTACATGATTTACAATGTTTTCTATTTTACCAAGTGTTGTTGATTAGGCAGAGTCTTAAAATTAACTTTATTTGGTCAAAAATCAAAATAATAAGCGAAAAACTGACAAGAGTAGCCAGCCGCAACCATAGCAATGGCCCAGTACAAAATAAGATGTGGACCAACTTACATTATTAATATTTATTTTATTATATCACAAACATTATGGAAACAAGAGGATGATGCCCTACGGTTCTGCTGAACAATGCGTCTCCTTCTAGTATTTTTTTCTTCACTTTTAATTTCTTGTAAGCTGTAAAATTAAATTCTCCTTTCTCTCTCTCTCTCTCTCTCTTTTTATTCTTTTAAAGAAATAGGATGGAATTGAAAGAGCCAACTGTAGATTCAATTACTCGTCTTTTTCTTTCTTTTAAGCAAAAATTATCTGAGACTTTAATTCTTACACATAATATAGAACTGGATTCAAAGTATTGGACAAAAACAGCCACTCAAAGTCAATTTTCTTGACCATGGATGTAATCCGACAATAAATATTCGTCGGATTAAACAGGAAATTGAGCCATATATACCACGGCTTTCCCATTTTTAAATCTAACTACATCAGGATTTGTGTTAATTAACAGCTTCAAGTATTACTAATTCTGGCTGAAAATTACTGAGTGACACCCATTATAATAACAAAATTGATTCATCTTACCGTGACGCATGTCTCTCATACTCTCTTTGATGAGCAGCTGTACATTTTTGACCTGAAGAATACTACTATGTTTATCAAACTATCATAGATCAAAGATTAAAAATCACCTTGCGGCAGCACTGCCTTCGTGAAAACAGGCATTGTCGAACTAATTTATGGCTTCACAACAGGACGAAAAGCTCCTAATCTATCAACCATTTACCACAAAACAAGTTTTTCATAGACACAGATCAAACCTCATACATGCATGATTCATCATACAATAATTTTTCTAACACAGTACTGATAAAGTTCCCAACACAATATCAATAGACTATGGAGATCTTGGTGGGATTTCTCTTGATATGTTTAATGCTGGGTACTATATCTTCGAGTGAGTAGAGTCACGATGCCGGGTAAAACATCAAGAAGTGACAGACCCGTCCTGGTTGAAGAAGGTAATGTTTTGCGAACAAGCGGAGAGATATTGGTTGGGCCATAAACATAATGAGAAATTCCACCAAGATGTTTTCGGCCAACCATGATCAAGGGCTTTCTTTGCCCAAAAGTTCATTTGGGTGTAAGCCCAATCAAGGTCACTTCCTCGTGTGATTTTTTAATTAACGACTGTAAGAAGTAAAATACGGGGGGAAAGATAAGAACGCTGGTCATTTCTTTGTAGAACTGGAAGGGAGTAGAACTTTGAAGATATCATATTTAATGCCATGTTAATTACACTTTCGACTTCAGCGATCGCATCCATTGATTCCCCACCTTACACGTTTCGTCCATTTACTGACTAAATTCTCCGTCAGCAAATCATACAGGTTTAATTATCGAGAAAGATCGCGCGTCTCCTTTCAATCTTGCATTAACCGGATAATTCTCCATCTTCCAGAATCATCGTGAACTCACTCAAAATTCTGATAATACCCTTTACGTTTCTTATAAATACGTACAATCTCTCCCTTAACCCCATCCACACGCCAGATAATCCATTTTCCTAGCATCCAAACAAGCTCACTCGAAAACTACTGAACACTTTCGTTCTCCAACAGAAAAACCAAAATGTCTCTGATTCCAAGCAATTTCTTTGGCCAAAGAACCAACATTTTTGACCCACTATCTCTCGACATATGGGATCCATTTCAGGACCTTCCTTTCTCCAACGCCTCACTGTCGGTTCCTCGCCCGGATATCTCCAACGAAACGGCAGCGTTCGCCACCACCCGCATAGACTGGAGAGAGACCCCAGAAGCTCACATCTTCAAGGCTGACCTTCCAGGGCTGAGGAAAGAAGAAGTGAAGGTAGAGATTGAAGAAGGTAACGTTTTGCGAATAAGCGGAGAAAGGAGAAAAGAGAGGGAAGAGAAAACTGACACTTGGCACCGCGTTGAGAGGTCTAGCGGTCAGTTCCTGAGGAGGTTCAGGCTGCCGGAAAATGCGAAGACTGATCATGTTGAAGCTAGCTTGGAGAATGGGGTTTTGACTGTGACTGTTCCTAAAGTCATCGTGAACAAACCCGATGTTAAGGCCATTGAAATCTCCGGTTAATCAGGGTTTCTTCCGTTGTGCTGCCATATGTAATAATTTGTGTTGTGTGTGTGTGTGCGCTGCGCGCGCAATAAGAGTGAACATCTTTAACGATGTTGCTGTATGAGATTGCTGTAATGGTATATGGGTGTGCGTGAATGTACAAGTGGCGTTGTGAGCTTGGTCTTCATACACAAAAGTTTTCTTTTTTTGTTTGGAAGTTATTTTGTTTGTGATTAATCGACGAGGTTAGCGCTGCAACAAAGGTTTTGTTGGTAGATTGCCAAACACCCGAGAATGTATGGATCATTGAAATGGGCTTTTAGATCCCTATGATATCATATTGTGGACCCACTAGATTCAAATAAATATTCGGGCCCGAAAACGTAGGAAATACAATCGTGTTCGTGAATGTGATGTAATATATAATGGAAGCTGCAGTGAACTGAATGTAGATGTACTTGTTGAATTATGAAAACCACTTTGGATGATTCCTCCAAGCACGCGATCCACAGTATACAGCTTTGATAAGAGTATGGACTGTTGATGGAATTATTTTTAATCATTACGCTCTCAAAACATTATGTAAACTAATATCCAAACATCGTTATGGCATAATAATTATATATACATCAATCCATAGGAAAAATGACTTCTTTTGATATGTGTGTGTATATGAGATTGTTCTATTCTTTTCTACCACTCAAGTGGGAGCTAGATTTATGTAGAAACTCTGTTGTCATAATTACCTGTAAGATCTAACATCTTTTAATTACCATAGAAATTACTAGATCCACCTTTCTTTTGTTGGATCTAAATTCTAAACTCTCTTTGGTTGCCTTAACTCTTTTATTCATTGTATATTTGTGTTAGTAAAAAGTGACTATAATGTTCACTCCAATTGGTGTTTGTTTTGGAGTTATTTAATTGGAGTTGTACTTGGAATTGGGATATATATATATATATATATATAGTAGCTCTATGGACTATGCACCATCATGCATGTTATGTGTGTTTCGTAAGCTAAGCAAGGCAGCAATGAATGAATGAATGTTGAATAATACGGTCCGGATGTCTTCGAGAAAAAGTAGCAATCAAGTCACTACCTAAAGGATATGACTTTGAAACAAATTAAGTTGTACCACTAATGAATGAAAATTAATTCTTTCTCAAAATTGTACCTACGAATCGAGACAAACATAATTGACCTGCCTGGATTTAAGATTAATTCAGCCCGGCGAAGAAAGTTTTTCTTATAATCGCATTCCGCATTCGTCCGTCAGAAATTGAAATTAGGCCACAGTCAGAGTCACAAAACTCTTTCCTTGAACAAGGAAAATTCATTGGCTTTTGCTTCGATTTCATTTGCTTGCAACTCAAATTTTGAAAAGAGATTGATTCTCATTTCTTAAGATTGGAAAAAGAGATTGAGCCAATGGCTGCAATTCCTCGTGCTTAAATTTGACTTGGAGATGGAAATGGAATCTCTAACTCCAATTATATTCGCGGATCTACTTTTTACCAACTCTTCACCATCTCTTTTGGCTCCATTTATTATGTGATGTGATTTATACATATCCTCGATTACTATTTTCCACAAATTAAATTTAAAAAAATACCAATTATTTCGCTTCTAACAATAAATATTTGGATAGAAACTTTGAATTAAATAAAATAATAGAAACATTAGATGCGTAATGCGTAATTAAAAATTTTTAAACATGAAGTTAGTTATAGTTAATTCTCTTCGTTGTTTCAATAGAACCAAACTATGATGATGTTTGAAAATGATTAACAACAAACGACTATACCTTCGTATTATCTAATAATAATAATAATAATTATAGATAATTATAGATAATAACTAATAGGAGTGATGAGAAGGAGACTGCTTCCTTGTTTTGTGCCGCAAGGACACTTTTATTCAAATATAATTTAAACCCACTAGCAGCCTACACTGCTAATTTCATATTTAACCCTAGTCTCTGATAAAGCCTGTACAATTTATTTTATGTATTTTTTAAATATATATATATTTTTTTTTAACAAAAACAAATTAGAACAAAGCAATTCCACTTTCGTATGACAAATTTGTCTTGGATCTTGGATCGTTCTTTAATTTTTTTGATAATCAATTATCAGCATTAACTATATTCAGTTTCAGACAAAAAATTTATTGAGAAGTTTGAATATAACAAATTCATTACCATGGCAAAAAAAAAAAAAAAAGGATTATCTTAATCAGAACTTTGATAATAATAATTTTCTAGAATTAGAAACTCAGACTAGCATTGGATTCTTTCTCTTGCCTCTCTGTCAAACAAGTTGTTGCAGTTTAATCATTGTTTAAGTTTAGCCTATATAATTATCAAATCTCTTTCTCTCTCTCTCTCTCTCTCTCTCTCTCTCTCTCTATATATATATATATATATATAGTTAAATCAATTTTTTTATATGATGAAAATTTTGATAACTGGTATTTGTAAAATTACGAATTATAAGTAGTTAGAAGTAGAGTCGAGTCAACTAAGAATATTCATTCTAATAAAGTCAAGACATTCAGTTTTAGTTAATGATAAAATTAAAAGATAATTGTAAGCCTAATTAAAAATTGACAGCCTTTTGAAAAAGGCAGAATCACATAAACCCATGTAGTTGTAGATAGTTAAGTGGAGAAGTTGACCAAGTCAAAGATTAAGAGTGATCCACCATCACCCAAAATTCACAACTACCGAAGATGTCTCACACAGTCAGTATAGTATAGGTAACTCATTTTTTATTTAGAAAAACCGGGAAAATAAAAATAAGAAAAATGAAAATTGTACTAGAACGAGGAGGTACGTAGAGTTCGAGAAAGGCGAAGGCAAAGAGAAACCTAATCCAAAAAATAAAGGGAAATGTAGAAATGGGACCCATTGAAAATTAGAGACAATCAACGTACGGTGAAAAATTGCATTCCCATGTCTCTATCACGCCATCACTGTCCCTACTACATACACTACCACTCTCTGCTTCACGCTCAAGCAATTCCTCCTTTTTTTCACTTTTATTTATTTATATTTTTTTTTAGCTTTGTGAAAATTTACTTTTACGAACAGAATAGTTTCTTTTTCAGAGATACGATAATTTTACTTTTAGTGCGTATCACTTTGTATAAGATAATTTTATATATATATTTATAATATATATAAAAATATATGACAAAATCAATAACTTCTATTTTTTACATAAATTTTCATATTAAATTTAAATATATTTAATAATTAAAATTATATTTAATTATATAATTAATATACTTATAATTAATAAATATATCTATCTTCAACGATTTACATTTAATATAACAAAAACCCTTATTCCTGTCCCTCTATATATATATATATATATATAAAAATGTTCCATGCTCCATTTCGTCCGAAGGCAGATAATTCATTTTTTTTATTATTATTCTGAATATAAATTTTCTTAATTTCGATAGTCATAAGACGGTTTATTTTTCGAATGGACAAATCCTCACCGTTGAATCGTACATAAGAAGGATGCATATAGACAAACTACACATAATTTAATTTGAATTGATTAACGAATATTAAGCATGAATTCGAACCCCAAACTCACAAATTCAAATTCAAATTTGAATTTGCATTCACAGCTTAAACAGTATTAAAGCAAGCAAAGCAGCATCAGAAAGTACCAAACAGCGAAAGATGTGGGGAAAAGGCCAAGCAATCTGGCACTGTAGAGAGAACACAGAGAGACGAGACCAGGGCAATAGCAGACCCATCAAAAAGGGTTAATAAAAAATAAAAAAAAAGCAGCTTTAAACAAAATAACAACAGCAATAATACTGAAGCTTTTCTTATTAAAATTTAATAATTTAATTTAGTACCTACCATGGGACATTACAAGTGATAACATGGAAAGAGAAAGCAGTCGATTCCTTCTTCCACGTTCAACAAGAAGCAATAACTTACATGAACTGAGATTCAAGCCAGTACCCTAAGAAATCCATGGAAGAATAAATAAATAAATAAATAAAAACCGGCTTTATTACAGCGAAAAAGAAGAAGTCAAAAAACTCCGGCCCGCATCCTAGTACTATTTCTTCATTTAATTTCTTCTTAGTTAAGCTGAATCTAAGTGCACAAATCCTGCAAACTCCTCCAAAAAAAAAAAAATATATTATATATATATAATATAAATATAATTTATTGCTTTCCTAACTACACACTCGCATTCTTTAATGAACCAATTAACCATATATCTCTATCACAAACTACTGCAGTTGCCCCTTTAAGACTTCCTCAGCAAAATAACAAACACTATCTGGAATCAAATCTGAGAGACTATTTTGAGTGACGAGTTTTCAATTCAATATGTCCATTCCTGAGGAAGATGTATTTCATGATTTCGTGCAGACGCCTCTGGCCTTAGACTCCGTTTTTGTAAGGTTATAAGCGCATTTCTTCTTGCTATCAGCGCATCTGTAATTCAAATTAACAGCAAAATTTATTAAACCAACATTATGAAATTTCTCTGGAAAAAAACTTATCATTTAAAACCTGAAAAAAACAGAGAGACTCACCATAGTTTGGTTTAAAACCTGAATTGAAGCGTTGATGATGCTGAGCGTAGCCATTCATGTCCTCAAAATTCTGATTCAGAGCATGGACAACCTTTGTAGGTACTGAAACAGATGAATAGCAGAGGTGTAAGCAGTAAGTACAAACAGATTAAAGAAAAACAACCCCAAATTTACTAAATCCTCTGTTAAAACAAAAACAATCAAAATACCTGATTTCCTGCGAGATTCAGGGGGATTATTTGCATATCTGCGGGGCAAGAAAACGCCGGTACCAGCGCATTCCCTTTTAACTCCACCAGATCCACCTAGAAAAACAGGGCGCTGTTGTGGTTTTTGCTGGTGTTGATGGTGCACTTGCAGAGGAGGCCATGCAGATTGAGTCGGCTGCCGGAGAGGACGCCCGCATCTTGCATTTTCATACCCGAAATTTCTCACTTTGTTTTGGATCTGCTGTGGCTGAGACAACCACGTGGCCTTCCTTATCACTTGCTGTCCTCCCAGAACAAAACCACCGCACTGCGTCTTCAACACGGCGTCTTGCTTCACATATTGCTCGTACTGAAACAAACATGAAATATAAACTCAGTTTAGTTGCTGGAAAAAAGCAGGAAAATCAACACAAACCCAGTTGCAAATCAACAAAATTAGCCTTTAAATACTCACCTGATTCACCTGATTTGTGTTTGCGGGATCGAAATTAAGACTTTGGCCAGTATACAACCCAAAGTTTGCATTTCTAATAGCATGCACAGGGCTTGAGCTCTTGGGAGGATCAACTAAAGTTTTTGCATGGCTATTGTTGTTGTTATACTTGACAGCTTCAGTAATGTTACTCATCTTCAACCTCGCAACTTGTCCAGCAGCTGCGGAGATAAGGTCCCACGTGTCCTTTCGACCACCGAACGGCGTCGTTGGAGGAGAAGACACGAGAGACGACCCGTTAGGACTCCCGTTACTCGACACGGACCAGCTCCCGATTCCACTCAGCGTCGACTCGGGCGACCCGGCGACAACCCAGCTCTTCTGTACAAAAGTAAAACACAAGAAAACGTTAAAAATCTCCAGGGTTCAAACTTCTAAAGACGCAGCAGAGAAAGGGAAGTTTTGTTACTGTACCTCCAGTTTGTCCTGAGTAAGAGCTACCGGAACAGCGAGTTTCTGAGTTGAGGAGTGAGTCAGACGACGAGTTAACCCAGCCAAGAAGTCCTCCTCGTCGCTGGTGTTGTCCGTCTCCGTCGAACCCAGCACGGACTCAACTGGAGAGCTGAGAGAAGAGTCAAGGGAGTCAAACTCGTAAGGAAACTCGTTAGGAAAAGATAAACTCGGCTTCAACTCGGTCACGAGAGCATTCTTGTCGAGGGGAGCGTTTTCTTTGTCCATAAGAACGTCTTCGTCGGTGAGAAACTGAGACGGCAACCAGAAAACGGCGTCGTTCAATGACTCGGCCATCAAAAGGAGGAAAGAGAGAAGAGAGGAGAGAAAGAAGAAGAGGCGAGGAGATTTTTGCACTGCTGCGTAATTGCTGGGCTTTGGCGAAAGGATTTAATAGAAAGAGAAAAGAGGGCCCCAACAAAAGAAGGGTAAAGAGAGTGAGAAGGAGGATGAGTGAAGAATGTTGACGACAAGCCGCTTTTATTAAGGTTTCAGGGCTGCTTTGAGACAGTAATAGTGTTTCCAACAAATATATGTGTACAGGAGTTTTAATTCATACCTCCTCAAGTTCTTTCCACTTAACACTTAAATAGAATATTTAACTTAATTAAAATGTACTTTCCTTAAAGATATCTAATTTCATTCATAAGTCATTAATTATAAGGGTATTGTAGTAAAAAAATAAAAACTTACCTTTTTTATATTTAATAAATGATAACCTTATTATCTTTTTATAAGATAAAATTTATATTACTAATGGTTACGTTGAAACACTTTATTACGAATGATTTGAATTTTATTAAAATAAACTCAATACTTAAATTTACCACTACTACTAATTTTTTTTAAGAAAAAAAACTGTTGTAATTTATAATTTTCCTTCTCATCTTTTTTATGACAAAAATTACATGCCATTTTAAAATTACTGTCTTCTTTGGGTAATTTACAAACTCCTTATCAATTATCATTGCTTTATTTATTTGTGGCTAATTTTTAATTTTTACTTTCTCATTCTTTGCTTCATAAAGTAATGAAATTGAGGATTTGTGTTAAAAGATAATATTTTTCTTAAGCAATTTACACTTGATCTCTTTCCCTCTAATATGCTTATGATTTCTATATTATGGGCTCATATTAACAAATAAACTAAATAAATTATTAACATATCACAAGTACAGAATAATTTAATTTTATTTAAAAAATGACAAATGAAGAGCAAACGTGTCTTTCCACCTATTATGGATGGAATTAGATGTTCTTATGAAAAGTACGTGTTAATTAAACCAAATGTTTTATTTAAGTGGTAAAAGACAAAACTTCATCTGTTAAAACTCCTATATATATATATATATATATATATTTCGAGAGAGACGGGCAGTAGTTGAAGACATTTGTGCTCTTGTGTAACCCACCTGCCATCTGTCTTTAAATTCTTCGTCACAATTACGTACTTAATCATGCGTTTAATATAATGGATTCTGTCAAGCTATTAAAAAATTCAAAATAATTTGAAATTGGAGTATGGGTTTTTTTTTTGGAAGAAATTTTGAGATTGAGATTTTGCATTTTTAAAATTCTCGTGTTTTTTTAAATTTTAATATTTTTAAGCGTATAATTAAAAATGCTAGGAATAACATGATATAAACACATCTTACGAAAATTCATTACAATTATCAAGTGTAATAAATTTTTAATAGTTAGTCTATTGTGACAAATATACGCTAATAAAACCATTGCAATATATAAATATCATTAGTCATGAATTTTTTTTTTTTAACGAACTATAGTATTTATAATATTTTAAGGAATGAGCAAATTAAGCAATTTTGATGCTCATATAATCCAATAAAATAATTTACTATAAATAACGTGGCGTCAATGTCATGTAGTCAATTGAGAAGAAGGCCAGGTAATATATTTGTCTAATTGCATATAATTGGCAAGGAAAAATTTTAGAGGTCAAATTCATAAATATTTTATTTTATTATCAAGTATGTATTTATTTACAGATATATTCAATTTAGAAAATAAGCTTTTAGTGTCTATTATTATTTTTTAAAGGTTATAATAAGAATATAGTTTACAATATTATTTTAATAAAATAAAATTTTTAAAATTAATTTATAGCAATACAAGAGGAAAATTTACATTCAATGCTTTATAATTTGCAGTAAAAAATTGCAACAAACATGTTATTAAAAAAATGTAAGAATTATAGGTAAACTTTTGATGATTAGGTGGAACCCACGATTTAATTAATCTAAAAAACATGTAGCAAGTATCCCCCACATTTATAGTCTTCATTACCACTTATTAAAGCACGGACACAATTATTACCACATCTTCCTCCATGCACTCAGCCGTGATTATATTTTCTAATTAATATTAATAATAATACTTTATTTTCTCTTCTTTTTGTTGTTAAAACATCTAATCTCCTTCACATTTACCATTCACATACCAACCAACACAATTTTTTCCGTTGTTCTGTCATTTCACCTTCCATTTTTTTTTTTTAACACCTTTTTATATTTGTCAACGAGAAGTATTTTCTTTCAATCATTACTTACCAGTTTACCAATGACATCTGTTAATTAAATTAAACTTTAATTAATCCCGAATTAATATTAGCATTGTGTTTTTTCAAGGATAATTCGAACATTCCGTCCCTCGTTCATTTTTCATTATAGTCTGCGATAAATACACGTGTCACAGTGTAAGTCCGCGCCAAAATGAGTAAAACGTAATTAAAAATAAAAACAATTTCACAGTTTTCGCCTGCCTTAATGGCCGATCATTTCGGCAGGTGTCACACAGAACCCGTGACCTCACAGGGCACCATAGCATTACCTACCAGTCAATATCAACAGTGGAATCTGAATCTCTTGCTGACGTGGCTCCATCGCAGATTCGGCAGCTTAACTGTCATTCTCCTTATTGTAATTTCGCCTCTTTTAACGGTAGGCTTCCCATGCCGGTAACTAACGCCGGTTCAAACTTTAGTCGGACAAAGTCTTTCTTCGTTATAACGACAGTTATCTCCCGGACTCGAAACTTAGTTATGATGGATTTAATAAATTTTCCCGCTAAAAGTGACGATTGTAAAGGGAAAAATGAAATTTATTTCGGAAATTAAGGGAACGAAACAAGGAAGTTGCGGTGGGGCCATTAGCTACCTTCTGAAAATGACAGCAAATTAGTCGAAAGGGCGGGAACAGATTTTTTCTTAATTTTAATTTTCGAATATTCAAAAAACAAAATAGATATAATGGGAGATATATGTATATATATATATTTTTTACAAGCATTCTGAGTTAGAGAGTAATTGCATCCAGTCCGTAATTTTTTTCATTTTAACATTAAATGACATAGTTTATATATTTATAACAAATAAGTCCTAAGTCTTTATTGTCTAATTCACGAACTACCATGACTACATTGCTTTCGGACCATAGTGATACGATTGTTATGTACGGAACTTTCACAACAAAGGACTTTTCAGTCATTTGGTAACCTTTAGTTTAGTGACCAAGTTCATAAAAATAGATAGACTATATACACTTTTCTTGTGTGAAAATGTAGATAATCAGGGATCCGAGTGCTATTATCCCGATGAACATATCTTGCGAATGCGAAATCGCGCGTTATTTTGGATATTAAGGGAGGGTAATAAAGTCTTTTTGGAGGAGAGGCAGTGGCAGAGATGCCAGCCTTTCCGCTCAGTTCATCTGTCGTGTCTTTCCGCTCAGTTCATCTGTCGTGGTGGTGTATTCGAGTGGGAGAAAATCTCAGCCCATTCTCAAATCACTGCGCGTGTTATAAGGCTTCTTTATTATTATTATTATTTTCTATTGTAGGAGAGGAGACATTACATGTACGTGAAACATTAAGCGCGTGAGTATAAAACAATTTATCAAAAGAAAAGAGATGGATAGAGAAGCAGCAGCGACAGAGAAAGACGTGCAATATATATATTTATTTTTTAATATTAGCTTACACGTGTAAAATTTTACTGTATATAAATTGAAAATCTCTCCAAATTTGACTCCGCCTAAAAAAGGTACATGCTATTTTCAGGGTTTAGCTCTGCTCAAATATAAAATTAAAGTTATTTTCCTTTTAAAAGATAATGGAAACAAATTTTATCATATTAACTACAGATTTTCAAATGACACCAATAATTAAGATTCTTAATTTTAAATAAATTATATATATATATAATTTGTAAATATTAAAAAGAAATCTCCGCTAGATCCCGACTCGCTACTATTACTGTGTATTTAGGAGATTGAAATTTCAAAAGTTAAAGAGGAAAAAAAAAAAAATCTGGGTATCAGTTTATATGTATATGATATTAGTGTGAAAAAGATGTATGCTTAAATTTCCCGCAAAATTTGTTTGAATTTGGCGCCGAAAGAGCAAATCGATCAATCAACCGTCGCTTTCAAAATTATCTACTCCTAAGTGAAAAGACAGTAATAAATATAATGTTGTTGTTTTCCTTTTTCTATTCTTTGTGGTATATAATATTTTTCCTATTTATTTTTTATTTGTATGTTGTGGAATTTTAACTCTGCTCTTCTCTTTATTCGAAATTTGAAATCAACGGTAATATATTTTAAATATTTTATTGTTACTACATGCCAAAATCCCATTGGCTGCCCTGCTTTTGGTAAGTGGAAGGTAAAATTTGATTTGAAATGAATGTTGATCCCCAAATCAGTACAGTGTTAGTGTTAGTGTTAGTGGGTGTTGGAAATTCAAATTTTGATTAATTTTAAAAGATTTAGTTTGTTGTGGAATGTGGAGGTGGGAAGGTAAGGTGCGTGTATATACACACACATGTACGTATGCTACGTGGACATTTCACTTTGTTTTATGTTAACACGATGTGAATTTGATTTGGAGATTTGTTACTATAAGAATTTAAGCTCCATCTAACCAACACGCACTTGGTTTTAATCAGTTCTTAATGCATTTTTAATTTAGGATCGAGTTTGTCTTCCTGCACCTTTGCTTGTTCATTGAGCATTCCTACATAATTTAGGTTGAAAATTGTTGTTTATAGATTTAAAATAAACTAACAAATAAACACTACTTAAATGGACAAAATTTGTCTTTTGCATTATTTTATAGTAGAACACTACCACTTTGAAAATTAAAATATATATATTAAAATTATTTGTTGCGGTTGGTTTGATTTTTTGATATGTTATAATTTTTATGATATACGATATTGTATGACTTTATCACAAATGCCAACAATATTGATTAAGATACATAATAACTTAGTAGCGTTGTTTTTATCTATATATAAAAAAAAAAAAAAAAAATCTAGTTAACTAGTCTAATATCTTGTCATTGAAGTACTAGATAAATGAATTGATAATTCTTACTAATCTTAAAAAGAGAATTGTTTTAAATTTTATTTAATCTACGAGGAATGGGAAGTTTAGGGTGCATGCAATCTTTAAATAAAAATTAGTAGTATTATTTTTGGTTAATGGGTGCTTAGGAACGAATTAAATATAAGAGCTAACGTGACCCGTGTTTGATAAACTTTACATTTTTTGGTTACAAGTGTCCGGGTACAAATAACAAACCTAAAATGGGAGGGGTATGGGAAATATGGGTCGTGGGTATTGATGATGGAGGGTGGGGGTGTCCTAAATAATTTAGGGCACTCACTTTACAGCATTGAGGTGTGAATTATTAATAAGCTAGTTATTTTCATTAATATTTATATTGATATTTATAGCCTCCAATAAAAAGTCACCTAAATCTAATCCCACGTGTACCCTACGCTAGCACTAGGTTTGCTTTTTATTTTTAGTACGGTCAAACTTCAAGGAAAGTAGCTACTGATCATTTATTTTATATTTAAGAAATCAGTTTTGCTCGTAACCTGTTTTTTGTGTAAAATGATTGAAGCCTCAACCTCATTCGAAATTTATAAGTCCTTTTTTTTTTTTTTTTTTTTTTTTTTTTTTGTTTTTGGGGTTTTGAAAAGGTTGTCTTTAGTAATTTCATTTTCATAATAGTGATATTAATATAGAGTGCATATCGCACACTCTCACGTGCGGAGGATGCTATATGGAGTTATTTACAAAAATGGGAATGAGAAATAGAATAGAGTCGGTCTTCCTCACATGGCCTACGTCAAATTTAAAAGTGGTCAATGGTCAAATCCTTGATAGTAGAGAAATAATGGTGGGTTTTCTTTTTTAATTAGTTTTTTAAATTTAAAAAAAAAAAAAAAGAAAAGAAATCTAGTGAGTATAAGGTCAATAAGAAGAAAAACACATGAAATAGTGATTCATTGAATTCCGCTCGGCAGAGCTACAAAACCATTTTAGTTTCGAAGCATCATGCATTGCCGACTTCACACAATGATTCCAAATCAAATTGTTTCTTTACATCAGAATTTCTTGGCTTAATTATTTATTGGGAATAAATCTTACTGGATGAACTTGGCTCCGTTTTCGCATCTAAAAAACAGGACCAGGCATAGATGAATTATATATATCAGAGAATGATATGTCCATGTCTCGAGCTTCTGGAACAGAAGTTCATCTCCTTCAAGATTTTTTCTATATATATATATATATATATATATATATATGAATATGTCTTGTAGTTATGGGCAAGTAGCTAACTAAGGCTTAGGAGTGGATGCACATGCCTCCTGCTGCTGCATTCTTATTTTTATTTTATACCTTTGGAAGCATTTTTTTAATGCAGCTGTTGTTTAAAAAAGTGGGCTTCAGGAAAGTGTTTTGGAAGTGGTTTTGTCAGTTCTTTTTAATGAGTTTGATGAGAGAGTTATAGATGGTGTAACCTAGGACCATTTTTCTTGTTTGTAACTAAGTTTAGGTCGCCATGTGAATGTTGCTGTCGTTATTATTATTGGTTTTTTTAAGAAAAAAAAAAGGTTAAAGTAAAGGTGTGCTACATTTTTTATTCATTTTAATTTCATGATTTTTGAAAATAAGAGATCAGAATTGAAAAAAAAATAAAAATTGCATTTTATTTCATTGAATTTGGAGATCAATGAATATAAATAATTATTTTTCTATTGTAATAACAGTAACAGAAAACCTTCTGCATGTATCAATAATGTCATGCTTTTAGCTAAATATCGACGAGGAGAAAAGAATGTTAAGAAATTCTAAGGTGCTGGTTTTAAAATATTGATTTAGTGGGAGAAGGAGATAGTGAGGTAGGCAAAGAAGCAGTAAAGCATGATTTACCAAATTCCATATAGAACAAAGATATAATTTAAAAACAGATTAATGAATAATAAAACTATATCAGGTTCGGGTGTGGTGTGTGCATTTACACCGAGTTATGGGGGTTGTGTATGGGGAGACATGTCTAATTGTTCTACGGGTAATAGCAAAAGTGTGTCGAGGAGGCTTTCTTTTTTGGGAGATAATTCTTGAAGTTATGTTACCATATGTTGTCCACTACCTACAACGACAAGGCTACACATACTTTACTAGCATCATCACTTCGATTCATAACTCCATTCCTTTTCCATGTCTACGCCCATAACACCACCAATCACCAAGCACTTCCCCCATTAAAAAGTATTTCCCCTTTTAAGATGCCCCAAGTACAAATAAACATTTAAAACGGATGAAATATAATCTACTAGAAACCATATCGTGTGTGTGTTTGTGTGTATATATATATATATATATATATATAAAAACTAATTAATTAATTAATTAATTATACAGATATATGTTGTACTCAATAGTTGTAATAACTCCTTCCAACAACAGTTTGAGAACATGGACATGTGTTTGCCCTAAATAAACCCTAAATGTCACTTTTAATGGTCGTAAACCTGACATGTGGAATTGAAATCTCATGATATAACAAATACCTTACACGGAATAATTTATTAACTTTCATAAATGTAGGGTTCTTAGTCTTGGCCGAATCAAAATTTTGGATCAAGTCCACATCAAATGGTTTCTGCTCCAGATGAATAAACACTGGCAATGAATGGATAACAATGGACTTAAAAGCAACAAAATAAATGGACACATGACAAACAACGCTTTTATTTATTTATGCAGCCCCGGGCCGGCAGCTGCAGGCTGCCATAAAGGCCTTCAATTGTTGCAGCGTCCTTATTATGTTAATCGATGATTTTATGAACAGATGCTCCGCCAATATAATAGAAATGTCAACAAAAGGATACCATAATAAAATCATAAAAAGCAGTGTTTACCAGTAGATGTAGAACAAACAAAACAAAAAAGAAAAACTTGTGAAAATAAAAAATTGCCCATCGAGAACGAAAATATTCAATCTTAATTCACATGAAACGCTACAACTGTGCTTTTATAATTTATTTATAATTAAAATACAACGGCTCCGGGCATTAATAGGAGAAAGAATGCACAATTTGTTGTATTACAGTAATTTATAAAAATTACATGTTAATAATGTACATTTTAAATGTGAGCCCAATACTTGTAAGCAAATGCATGCTATCGGAAGGAAAAGGCTATATTAATTTAGGTGATGCTGAAGCTTTTAATATACATTGGTTGGTAATATATGCAGAATAATGTGCAAGATGTGTCAGGGACATGTAAATAAAGTTATACCAAGGAATTGAACTACTTCTCGCTCTTCTCCAGAGATATCTGCAAGATAGACATATTGAACCCAAAGTATGATAATTAATGTAAATGCTGATGAAATCTTTATTTCAAGCAATGGCATCTTTCTATTTCATTTTTTCCTTTTGAATTCTCTGGAAATATGCGTAAATGAAAGTTCAGCTGGGAAATCAAAACTGATTATCATACAAAATAAGGTATTTAGATGCAACAGACTACAAGATGGAAAAGATAACTACCAAGAGAAGATCTTCATCAGTACCAAAGGATTTTCGGGCTTCTTCTAGGCGCTTTGATGGTATCCTTTCATGTTTTCTGCACAAGATTTTGAAGTTCATTATTTTATCATAAGTTAAAATTTTCGCAGGTAAATTTTAAGCTAATGTTCGTAAAATTTCCTGAAATCCATTCACAAGGCAAAAGAAATCTGGTTAATCTGTTGAACCTATAGAGTTTGACTTGTTAGAACAATCAACTACATTGAGCAGAACATTACTGGCAGATACAGTATCCTCTGTCCCATTTTATAAAAATAATATTAATCTAAAAATGACAATTGTAGTGCCTGAATAACAAATACCCAAACTTATTGTTAGCTGGATGCTCTAATAATTCCATGACATGCATAATATTTGAGAATAACTCCTTTCTGTGGTGATCAATTTAAGGGAAGCCAGAGATGCGAACTAAAAAGATTGGGATTATACCTAGAACTTGCAGGATCTCTGATTTCAAACTCATCTGCACCAGCGTCATAGCCACAGATCAGAATATAGTGACCTAAAAGACATCACATATAATCAAATATTAATTCAAGAGTGGTACACAAGAGAAAACAGTAGACAGCGAAAAATTGACACCAACCCTCACCAGTATAACCAGATTCGTTGCCATAAAAGCCAGGGGCAATAAAATCCTCCATCCATGAACGACTGCCACACACAATTTCAGCAGAACATTTAACAAAAGGGAATAATTTCAATTAAAAGCCAAGTTACTATCTTCAGTTTAAAACCACATGAATACACAGGGGAGTTCGGTATCTCTTGGTCCAGATCTTTACCACTCAAATATGTAATCAACAGGAAGTGTGAATAAGGCCATAAAAGTACTAAAGAACTCGGGTGTAGCTACCTAAAAATATACAGATTACTTTTCCCCTTATTCTTGGGTTGAAGAAAGGGGGGAAAACATATATGAACACTGTACAAAGATTGTCATAGCGAATGTTCAAGGAGAAAATAATAGGATCGATAAATAAAAAAAGACTACAAACACGAAAAGAAGAAAGATATTAAAGGATATACCTCAATTTGTACTGGTCAACTAATGCAATTGCAATATACTTCCCTGACAATATCATGAGTGCGATTTCTACTCCACTAATTGACCTGCACTGTAAAAAGGATAAGGTTCATAGGCTTACCTCAAGAGAGTAGTTAAATCACAAATGAATAAGGAGCACTTTAATGTTGGTAAACAGAAGCTATGTTTTGTGGTCCAGTTGTAGCATTTATTTAACCAGCCACACAAATTTTGAAAATGAAACAAACCAAAATGCATATGAATGCTAGGGGGATCCTTTTTAATTGCAAACCTAGGTGTTCTGCTGTATTATAAGCATACCGAGTAATTTTCTTGTTTCAAACTTTTTGTTTCCATGAAGTTTAGACAAGGAAAAGCACTTTACTACAGAACAGTGACAAGTGGACAAAAAACTTCGGCTAATGAAAGTGTATTCAGATGATTGGATCATACCTCTATATTAATTCCAGCCCCCGTTGCCTTCTGGAATAGCATATCCACTCGTACCAGATCAGTCGGCAATTGGTCCTGTTAGTAACAAGACTAAAACACTATTATACAGTGACTGGTGTAAAGTAACAAACAAATTAACACTCAAGTCTGAGTAACACAATGCAAAAGCATCACCAAAAGGACACAAGAGCAGTTAGCAATGAGTAAAACGTCAGTACAAAAGAAATTTAAATCTTGTTTATTTTTATAGATGCTAAAAATTGCTAAAAGAAGCAGCGTAAGCATTGATGTATACACAGCAGTAGCAGCTATTAATCCAAAGTTCAGTTGATGCCCAGAAATTAAGATATTAAAGAAGGAATCACCCATCTGAAGGCGAGGTGCTGATGTTAGATGATGTGTGTAATCCATAAGAAATGACAACAATCAACCAACTAGCCAATATGATCTACTTCAAACATAAAATGGAAAAATTACATTTGGATTAACGACAAAAAGTGATAGGGAATATGATCACAGTACTTGAAAAGTCCCAAAGTTGAAGCAAACAATATTGCATATATTCATGTGGGGGTAGGTGAAAATTTTCTACAGAAAAATAAATGCTAAACCATTGAAAGTACTTGTGCATAGACCAGAAATCACCTTGTAAAATGTCTCAACAGAGTAATTTGGGTTTGCTCCAAATGTTATTGTGAAGTAGGAAAACCTAACATTAAATTTCTGCAGTAAATATGCCAGATCGACGGTCCAAATGCTGAAAACAAGATGTTGGAATGAGTATGTCAAAGATCTTTCGTGTCAGCTCATGCTGAATGCTTAATGGATATATCTTTGCATGAACCTAAATTCATAGAGCAAGCCATAGAAAACAATAAACAATATCCAGACTGTGTAACCAAAGACACACCTAGTCGTGCAACATAGATCCGCCAAACCCTGAATGGTGCAATTGCTGTTTCCAGTTGTTCTCAGTGCCATTAAAACACATGCAAGACCACAATCCCAAGAATATAGCTGATTTGCGTGTGGAACCTACAATACCAGCCCAACTCTATGAACTACATATATAATCAGTAACAAATTGTCGAAAATTGAAGTTGCCATACAGCAAACTGAAGAGAAAAGGTATAAACAACATCAAAATTCACTCACTTCAACAAAGTATGCAGTGGGCAAGACTGCATCACTGCATTTTCCATTACTTTGTGACTGCTCAGATTGGCAGCATTCTACAATGCTTGCAGGATTTACCTCTGATACATGCACTTGTCCTTCTTCTTCTGTTTTAAGAATCTTGTTTAAAAGAAAATAGAAAGGCCACATCAATGACCAAATATATGGAATTCTGCGGCAGCAATGTAACCCGGACACCAAAGAGGTCCACGTGGAGAACTGGTAATATACTAGTTAGCTTTGCCCCAAAGTCTTCCAAAATCGTTCCCAGAGTAGTACTTCTCCAACCTATTCAGTGTGCACACATAGAATCTGGGGTTGATCAGCCAAAGAAATATAACAATTCCAAATTTCACAGTACTGAAACTTCTAAAATAAGGATAGTGTGACGATATGGAATGATCACTGATGAATTACTACTGCATTGATAAGTTAAAGTGTGTTTGAATTACATGGAAGAATGAAACTCAGCTTTCATTCGGAATCAAATTCCATTAAATAGATTTGTATGAAAGACCATTTCCTATGCTCATTCCTGATCTCGTTTTAACATAAAAACAAAGGACAAACCATCTAGTCAAAATCATTTCTCATTTGTTCCAAACAACAAAACCCCGCTAAATTTCTAGTTCTCTGGCATCTTTCCAAACTCTTAAATAGCATCCCAGAGTATTTCAATTAAATTTAGCTCCATCAAGCTAAATCAATACGAACTAGCATCAATTAGTTCCAAACAAGCTCAATTACCCATGTAAATAATATTCAAGCGCTGTGTTTGATACATCAGAGGAACAGTATGCATAAATTAATGAACACACTGCATTTCTAATAACCAAACAATGAATAAGACCACACATCGATCAAATAATCAAACCTCACCGAACCGAGATTTCAGCTGAAGAAACTAAATAATCGTAAAATCAATAAGTGATCTAATCTCGAACATAAAATATAATTAATTGATAAGAAAAACAAATAATTCGTAATTATCCATATGAATGATATATGTATGTACGCGTGAGTGTAGGAAGAGAGGGAGAGAGGACGTTATACCTGTTATGGAGAAGGTAAGAAAGTTAACAACGACGACGGAGAAAAAGACGCTTGTCCGATACAGAAAGGAGGTAAGAAAGTTACGGATTTGTGTTTTATAATATATATATATATATTTTTGGATTGTTTTTGCTCTGACTCTTGACTTTTTAGGCGTCCCGCTCTTCCTGGTCTTCTTTAATGAAATCAAGGCCCTTTTATATCTCTCCTCGCTGGCTCTGGTTCTTTTCTATTTCCGATCATTCCGTCAATATTTTTTTAATTAATAAATAAATACCAGAAGTAATCTAATCCTCCTCAAATTACGGTAAACGGCAATGAATCATCAAGTTGCTGGGAGTGATTAATTCATATATTTAATTATTTTCATGAAATTTTCTTGTTTCATCAGAGTTGGTTTTAAAAAGTTATATTGACATAGCAATTATATTTCATAAGGTGAGCAAAATCCTCCGTTATAGTATTTAGTTATAAATATTGTTTCTCGTTAATCTTATTGTGCATATAATTTGAGCCCAAAACTTTTTAGTTCAACCGCTTTAAAAAAAATTAATAAAATCAAAATATAAAAGAAGTTATAATAATAAATTAGATAAAATCTCCGAATAATGAAAATGGAAGCACATGCACAATTTGTGTTAAAAAAGAAAAGAAGAAAGCATTTCATTGTACTTTTTTAAATTCTAGTTTATCTAATGGAGTAGATTGTATTAGACATGACATGACATGACATGACATTGGTAGCGCATTTGGATTTACAATTTGTTTGGATTTACAATTTTTGCGCGTGTGAATGTCCATTATCCTCGTGTTTTTTTTAGGTAATATTCTATTATCCCTTATATCTTTTTTTGTAAAATCTCGTTATTTTTTTAAATTTTAAATTTTATTCTTTAATATTTTTAATATTTTTGATTTTACTATTTATAAATTAATTAAACTAAAAGGTAAAATTAAAAAAAAAAATTAAGAGGTGACGAGTTATTAGATAAAATATAGAAATAATGAGACATTAGTTAAAAAACTAAAAAAGTAACGAGCATTCCCCCTTTTCTGCGCGGAATAACAACAACTATTGTATAGAAATAGAAGGGTATTATAGTAAAAGCAAGACGGATTAGTGGGGGTTGTTTAGAATATACGTTGGGGGGCATAAAGCAGCATGGTCCACGAAAGAATGAATGAATCCAGTGGAATGGACTATGGACTGGTACTGAGGTGGTCCCTGCGATTTGTTACAAATAGCAGTTAACCAAATTAGCTAGTTTAGTAAGAAGTGGACCCGTGACTCAAACGTTGGGCGATTGAAATAAATGACCTCAACTGTATTACTTTTGACCCTTTTTGTTTGCCAATGCATGCACCAACAAAAAGTCATCATTTTAGGCAGCGGCAAGCAGTCGGTCGACAAAACGGTAGATCCATCCATCGTACTTCAAATTCAATATGCCTTAATTAATTTAATTAGATAAGCTAGGCCGGATAATGACCTACACCAAATTACAAAGATAGTCCATACCATACTTTCAGGCTTGAATTTCGAATTTTGAAAAGTTTTCCATTTCTGTTGTTGCATCAGCTAAGATTGGGGCTGCACGTGACGGACTCACTACACTATGTCGTTGTTGAGTCACACAAGGGTCGTATACACAACGTAGAAATTAACTTATTCGTTATTCATTTATCGAAATTGCCAAATCTTCTGTATAATGTTATTTTACGATGTCTTCATACATACAGTTGAAGTAGTAGGTGTAAGAAATGTGGGCGCTGCTCAATTAGGTTTAGGTTTAGGTTTAGGTTTAGTGCACTTGATTACGAGTAACATTTTGATGCATGCATGGCTCATTCATATTTCATACTCATACATATAAGGGTTAAGGTGGTCCGACTCTGTTCTAACCAACTCAGATTAAATTCTAGTTTTTAAAGAGTGTACAAAATGGGTTGCAATTTGGAAAGTAAGAAAGAAAATGTGCGATAGCCAACAACAAAAGAAAGTTGAATACAAAAGGCGGGATAAGAGAATAAACTTTGGAAAAGTAACCACCACCACCACGTTCATTTCAAAAAGTCAAGGGTTATTATTTTCTTTTTAACCTTGGGTTTTGGTCATGGAATCAATTGGTCAACCGTAGTTTTTAAATTTTTTCTGCTTTGCTAGCCGTTGTGTCTTTTTGCCGTTTGGAAGTTGGGTAAAGAAAGGGATTCACAGACTGGAAATCTAAAAGAATGCAAAAAAAAAAAACAAAAAAACACTTGAAATGAAACATGACTTTGTCAAAAAGATTTTGAATCATCAATTAACTGGTATGCATGAACTTTCCGAGCATGTAACGCATCAATTTTTCTTAATTTTATTTTTAATTAGTTATTGTGAGTTGAACCAAAGTACATATTTTGCTTCGAGTAGAACTACTCAAATGATCATTAGTAGTTAAATTAATATTTTTTTTTTGTGCTGAGACTCTGGCTCTCTGAGATGTTTTAGATCAATTTTTAGGGTAAAAATTAACAAATCAAGAATCATAGGACATAGAATGATAAGAGGTTTTATTAAAAGGGAGATATAATAATTGCCACATTCTCTTTTTAACAAATAAACTTCATTACAGTTTAAATATTCCTAATAATAGCCTCTAGGAGCAGGGTCTCTCACTTTTAACCAAAATTCCAGCGTAAATGGTTCAAAAAGTCCCTCTTTTCGAGCAACCAAAATGACTCATAAGATAATAATATATATGATTAGATAATGGACGGGTCGGGTCGGGTCCTATTATATAAATATAAAAGCAGCCTATTTTGCAGTATAACAGTAATATAGCCACAAACACAAAGCACTCTCAAATGCATGGCCATTCTTTTGTCATTAACAAACATGCATGCTTAATACAAAAAAAATTGACACCAATTTTGAAATATATAATTCCAAAATATTACCAACTTTGTCGGTGGCAAATAGAACCGCCCATCAAAGCATTTCAATCCATTATATTGATAATTATATTATTAACATAAATTGTTATAAATATGTAGCGATAACATTTTGCTTTTAATGGACCGTTGGTTTCATCGTAGTTTTATTTGTGGCTGTGGGTCACTAAGTAGTTGAATCTATGTAAATAACGGACCACCTAATATTTTCCCCGATTTTTTTTTTTTTTGACTTCGTAATTAAAGAATATACTTTGTAAAATAGACTTAATAAAAACCCCGTCTGTCTCTACTTAATTCTGCAAATTATAGGATAATTTTAATCTAATAATGCGATTTAAGGATAAATGTAGGATGGAAGCTTGAATAGATTAGATCACGCCAAAAATTAAAATGAGTAATCCATTATCTGAAACCAATAATTATATTTTTACAAATAAATAGTAAGAAATAAGAAATTACAAAATAGCTGTGATTTTGCATTAAGTTTGGTTTAACGACTAAATCATAACGAGGCCGTATTTTCAACCCCCACGCATTAATAAAATGGACTGGAAATTGCAATTGCAATTGCAAAACTATATTCATTAATGCAACTGTTTCATTACTACACCTATTTTAAAAAATGTATGAATCTTTTTTTAATTAAATATATTTATAATTATTTTTAATTCGACATTTTTTATATTATCTGATAATATATTTTTTTAAAAAATCTTAAAATAATTTGATATTTTTTTTTGGTATTCTTTGCTTATATATTTTAAAAAGATTTTAAAACATGGATTCTGTTATCACAATGTAAACTCATCCATCCAGAATGGTTGCTGTGGTGAATACGTGGGAGGGTGGGGGTAAAATGGTAAAAATAAGCAAAGGAGTACAGTGAAGTCGGAACAGATTGGTCCGCCCAAAACAGATGGATGAGAGGTATATTTTAATAATAATTTGAACGTATTGTGTACTCAGTCACTGAAAGTGAAAGAGAGACGTTAGCATGGCTTGTGCCTATTTGATACTTTCTCTCTTCATCTTCAAAAATTGAATTTCAACAAACAACAAAACGCAAATCAAAATTTCTCTTTGTTCTCCTGACACGTACACCGGTGATTTTTCTTTGTAAATCATTGAGGCTGGTGATGTGCTGAGCTGATTTCACTCACTGTTCTGCTTTTGCGGTTCAAAAAATTGCTTTTTTCTGACCATTTTTAGGGGGAAGGATGGGGAGTTTAGCGAAGAAGAAGAGTGGCGATGACACTCTGTCTGAGTCAGGGACCGAGTCAAGAGAGAGTAGTTCAAGTGGCTCTGGGTCAAGCTGTGATGATTCAACGGAGGAAGTGAAAAAGGTTGGGTCTCGTTCACCGTCTCTTTTGGGTTGGCCTATCAGGAAAGCCGAGGTGTCCAACAAAATTTCGCTTTCTGACGAGATGAATACTGAAGACAAGACCCATTGTGATGATTTGAAGTTCAAGAAGTCCGGTGCAATTATTTCAGGTTTTTTCTTTTTCAAAATTTTTCCTTCGTGTGTGTCTTTGGTTGCTGAGAAAATGTGTGAAAAGGAAAAAAATCTTCGTTGTTAATTTTGAGTTAAAGTCTCTTTCCAAGTAAAAGCCTAATTGAAGTTTCAGCTCAGCTGACTCGTTTCAAAATCTGGTTCTGCTTGGATCTTGTTTCTGCGGAAATAGAGGAAAAGTGGAGAATTTGAAATTTGGAATTTAAGAGGTGTTCAGAAAGTACACCCAAAAAAAAAAAAAATTCTGATCTTCTAAATTTTCCAGCAACCAAAAACAGTTATTTAGTATTTAATGTTTCTAGTATTTGTTCTTGCGAGTTTTGGGTTAGGTCATTGCATTCATTATTTATGTGCTTAATCAAGCTTTTTTTTTTTTTCTGCACTAATTTATTTTTGCCTTTGTTTGTGAATTAAAATAGAGATTGATATGATGAAGGAAAGGTTTGCAAAACTGTTGCTTGGAGAGGACATGTCAGGGTCTGGTAAAGGTGTTTGCACAGCTTTGGCTATCTCTAATGCCATTACCAATCTCTGTGGTATTCTGTCTTTGCCATGGTTCTTTCAGTTGGAATTATTGTTTCGGATCTTCATTGTTGTATTTTGTAATGTTTTTGTGTAATTTTCAGCTACCATTTTTGGGCAATTGTGGAGATTAGAACCCTCACCTTCTGAGAAGAAATTGATGTGGACAAGAGAGATGGAATGGCTTCTTTGTGTCAGTGACCACATTGTTGAATTGATACCCTCTTGGCAAACATTTCCTGATGGAAATAAACTTGAGGTAATTCTATTTCTGGACCCCATTTCAATTCAGAATTATACTTTTTTCTTATTGTGAAAATGTTTGCACAATAGAGCCTTGTTTTGTTGTAAGAAATCCTGGGAAAAGAGAAGCGAAAATTGAACTATTGAATCTCCTGCTATCACTGTTCCCAACCTATAATGCTAAGAATTCCTCTGATTTGATGGCTTTTGGAGTTTGAGCTTCAAAAGCATATTTGCTGAAGATGATTATCATAGAGTAAAATGGGAAACCAGGTTACTGGGCATTAAATTTGATGCATCTTGTCTTCAACTCTTTTTCTTCATTTGTTCTGCACCTTGTAGGTCATGACTTGCAAGCCAAGATCAGATATTTTCATCAACCTTCCAGCTCTGCGAAAACTTGACAACATGCTTATTGTAAGATTTAATTTTGATTAGTTCATATTCTGTTATTCTTAGTTTTGCAAGGCATTTTCAATTTACCAGCTGGATGATCCTATGACAGGAAATATTGGACAGTTTTATCAACACCGAATTTTGGTATGTTGATCAAGGAATTATAGCCCCGGAAGAAGATGGGTCAGCCTCTTTCCGCAAAACATTACAACGTCAAGAAGAGAAGTGGTGGTTGCCTGTACCCCGTGTTCCACCTGGTGGTCTCTCTGAAAATTCAAGAAAGCAATTGAATCACACACGTGAATGCACAAATCAAATCTTGAAAGCTGCAATGGCCATCAACAGTATTACCTTAGCAGAAATGGAAGTGCCTGAGTCATACTTAGAATCCCTCCCAAAGGTTTGAAAATTAAACACTGCACATAATTTATAGAAGAAATTTTTTAACATTGTCCCAATTAGCTAAAAATGTTCAAAGTACATTTGACATTCTCAATAAGCTCAGTTAATATTTAAAGAATCACGCGTTATTTGAGTTATTTATTTTCGACTAGTTCATCACAGTTTGATGCTATCACTGACCTGATATTGAGTTTTCATTAATTTGTTTCCAGAATGGGAGAGCCTGTCTTGGGGAAGTTATTTACCGGTATATTACATCAGATCAGTTCTCTGCTGATTGCCTGCTTGATTGCCTTGACTTGTCATCTGATCATATTGCTCTTGAGATTGCAAACCGTGTCGAAGCGGCAATATATGTGTGGCGTCGAAGAGCACACTCAAAGCCCCCAGTCAATCCCAGTCGATCAACATCAAAATCATCATGGGGGATGGTGAAGGACCTAATGGTTGATGGAGATAAGAGGGAAATGCTTGCAGAAAGAGCTGAAAGCCTCCTCCTCTGCTTGAAGCAGCGGTTCCCTAGTCTAACTCAAACTACCCTGGACACCAGCAAGATTCAATGCAACAAGGTTCATAGTTATCTCTTTAAGGATTATTTTGTTCCTCATCATTATATTTTATTTTCATACTTTCCATGTAAACTTGTACTAAAACTTATTGATCACAAACTTTTCAGGACGTTGGAAAATCCATTCTTGAGAGCTATTCAAGAGTTCTAGAGAGCTTGGCATTTAACATTGTGGCTCGCATTGATGATCTAATATATGTGGATGACTTGACTAAAGATTCAGACAAATTATCATCAGTTACCGCGGTCAGTTTAATTGCTCATAAGAAAGCTTCAATCCCATATAGTGTGCCAGTCTCAGGCACTCCATATAAATCAACTTTTGCAACACCGAGCTTTTCACCTGCACCTTTGATTAGTCCTGCAAGAGGAGAAAGAACTCCTTTTCTCCATAACAGCGGCAATCAGAACAAGCCTCCGCGACGTGGATTTGGGGTGAAGAGAGTCTTGACCAACTATCTAGGTGCAGAGTCAAAAGCAAAGATATGCGGGAATGCTACTGAAGAATCGTGTTCAATTGCAACCAATGGAACAGAAAGTCAGGAGCATAAAAAAAACTCATCAGCTGACCCAAATGGAACGAAAACAAGACAAAGTCAGCCTCGATATACTGTCTCTTGAGATGGCCACTTGAAATAATTTTTGGGGATTGTGAGAAGTAGGATTGTTAATGATAGAATCTTTCGTTGTGACAGTTATTGATGTGTTATATGAGTTGAATTTCTTATTCTGCCATTCCTAGCCTCCTTGCTTAACGAGAGGTTTGTTGGCAACAATATACTTCTGCGCGGCTTTTATTTTAATGTACACCGAGCAGATAGAAAAAAGATGTCAGATTGAGTTGAGTTTACAAGCAAAAGTGATAGAAACAAAAACTACGGGGGCATTCCGAGAATTGAACTCGGGACCTCTCGCACCCTAAGCGAGAATCATACCACTAGACCAAATGCCCAAGCCGTTGACTTAGTGGAGCAGCATCATTTATCACTCATTAAGTGTAACTTGTAAGAACGACATTCCCATGAGTGGGCGCTGGGAAGCTGTAGCTGATATCCATAAACATTTGCAATGAAATGTATAGCTCATGGGAGCTACAGGTGAAAGTTTGAGAATCACGAGAATTATGTTGAGTTTTGAGAATCGCGAGCATTATGTATTCTACGACTTTTCTGTAGTTTCATAGGAGGATGGCTCTCATCCTAAAGTCGATGTAGTATAGGGATAAGTAATCGCGCCTGTCATGGTTTCGATTCGAGGCAACGTCGTTATATTTTTCTGGTTTTTCATTTTTATTTTTTTCTGATTCGCTTTGCAGGCTTTTCAAGTCGGTGTTTGAATAATACGCGCCAAATGTATAGGACTCATTACACGCTCTCCACATTTGAAGAAAAAAAAAAAATGCAAAATCATTTTAAATGTTATTAGCAATTTTTAGATCTTAGACTTACAATTTCTTAATGTACACTCTTCTCCTTGTCCAACAAATAAAGCAATCAACTTTACCAAACGTTTTCTCCGCTTTTTTGCGTTCCTGATCAGAAACTTATCAAAGCCGATCAGCAATTCTCCTCCATTCCCCAGGCGCCGCCCTCTGATCCTCTGAAGATGACAACCAGCATCCACCTCACGGCACTGGATGGCATCGTGAACGTGAACTCACTCTTCACGCTCGCTGTCTTTCTCGGCCTGACATGGAATCCCAGGGACCCCAGCAACTCCCTCATCGGGGACAGCGCGTGCTTTCCGGACCCCCACGTCGGGGAGGACATGATCGCCTTCCACGTATACTCCTTCAGCTCCTTCTTGTTCTCCAGCCTCATCGCTCTAGGCCTCAAGCAAGCCATTCGGCTCGCCAAGACTTCGGATTGGGATTCACAGTCACATTTTCTGGGTCTGGTCAACAAGGGTCTGCTTCGGGTGGGGATGCTGGTTTCGGCCGTGGGTTCGGTCAGCGGCTGCGTGTTCTTAATGTTGGCGTTGATTAATCTTGTTCAGATTAAGCTGGGGACTTTGTCGTGTGAGAGTGGAAATGGGCACAGTGTGGCTGCGATTGTGCCGTTAGTAATTCTGGTACCGGCTGCGTTGTTGATTTACATCTGTCTTGTTTTGTTTTCCTTTTTAAGAAATTAGCTTTTTGATCTTGTGTCTATTTTTTGAGACTAGAAAGACAAGAGGTTGAATTAATTTACTAAATTCCTAGTAATTTATGAGATTATTTATGAAATAACTACATTCTTAGAGAAATGCAGGCTTGAATGTTGCCATTGATTTAGTTGATATTCTTGTTAACCAATGATTTAGTTGGTATTTGGGTTCGTTTGTGGTTTGCACAAATCAATGTGTAGATATTTCTAAATGGTCCACTGCTGATCTTCTACGCTGTCAATTCTTCATGAAATCTACTTCTTCTTTGCTTTCACATTTTGAAGGAAAGAAAATTAGCGGAATGGAATGGTGACAAATGCTTTTTCAAACAGTAACCGTCATTTGCTTAAAATAATCAGGTAATCTTAATATTATCCTATATGGTGTTGGTGAAACAATAAACAAAATGGGGTTTTTGGGGTAGTGCTTCCTCCACTATGATTTGTGGGCCTGACGTGGAATCATCATTGAGCTACTTGTTTCAGTATAAATGCTGCCAATTTGTGGAGTGTTTATGCATTGCATTGTAGAAATGGAAGCTGCAATGAAGTACACTTGCATTCTAGTGTTTCTAGTGATTGTAGGCGCTGCTGGGTTCAATAGAGTTGATGGGGCCGGTGAATGTGGGAAATCATCCCCTGACAGAGAAGCTTTCAAGCTGGCGCCCTGTGCAATGGCAGCACAAGATCCAAACGCTCAAGTTTCTAGTCAATGCTGCCTTCAGGTAAAGAAACTCGGCCAGAACCCAAGCTGCCTGTGTGCCGTCATGCTGTCTAATACAGCTAAGAGTTCCGGTGTCAAGCCTGAAGTTGCAATAACTATCCCAAAGCGTTGCAACCTTGCTGATCGTCCTGTGGGTTACAAGTGTGGGGGTACATTAATTGCTAAGCTTTGTATTCACTTCTTTTCGCCACTTATTTTTATTCTATTAATGAGTTCCAAGTTTAGCTTCATTTGCCTTTGCGTTTTACTTAAGTACTGCTTGTTATATGTTGCAGCTTACACCTTGCCTTGAAGATGAAGGCTGCGAGTCATGATGCCTGTGGCTGTAAAAATAATACCAAGAAATGGTCCGCTAGATTTTGGCTTCTTGTACCAACTTACTTGCTGTAACATCCAGGCATGTGAATAGCAGCAAATAATGAATTACTTGTCATTTGGTTTACTTTATGTACGTCGTATATTACTCACTCCTTTTACTCCGCAATCACCAAGTGAAAATAAAGAAATCCTAATTCAGGATTTCGATTAAGGGATGCAACTGGAAGATGATCGGTTTATTCAACGGATTAAGTAATGGGCCTGTTATTGAATGAAATTACCAGCGTACATAAATAATAGGTGGTAGTATAATCTAAGCTTAAACACGTTAATCTCCATCATATATTGATATACAGACAATAATACCAGTCCTATAGTCCCAGACTGATGAGTGCTGCTGAGTTAAAGAGTGAGAAGAATTTTGAGAGAAACTATAAATTAAGGAAAGAGCTGAAAACCCAGAGAATATGTTTCAAATAGCTACATGGAAATTAACGAGTTAGATTAGGCAAGAGTCTTTGGATACAAGATTACAATAAAACCAAAATCAGCTCACATATATTGATTAATATCACTTGCCAAAGTTGATTATATGGAGAAAAAGAAACCAGCGTACTGCAGCAAGCTGTCTTGGCCGTATTACGCTCTTCTTTTAATTCTCTATTACCATCCTTATTTCCATACTATGAAGCTTTATCTTTAATATCACCATAACCATTCCTGCAACATATTTAGGTAGCAGAAACCATTTCAGTAAACTGCACAAAAGCAGTGGCTAGACAGAGAAGAAAAAGAACACGTATGTATATTCACTCGATATAACAAGCAAATGGATCGTAGCATACCAAGTATTATTGCAATAATCGATAATGGGGTCATGTTAGATTACGATTTTTGAGGGATAGATGTAGTACTAAGATATGTGAAAAGATAAAATCCGATTACTGATATATAGTGGAAAACACATCGACATAATTTTAAGACCTTTAATACTACAAGTGCTTTATGAGAAAAAACACCCATCAAAAGAATCCTAAATAATAACTTTACACGCTTATAAAGTAATTTACCTTTTTTTTTTTTGTAATTATTATGTGAAACTTAAACGCATCTAATTAAAGAGAGAATATGTGATTCGCCTGATTAATTAAAAGCTTGAGAGGTTTTAAGGTGAATTGGCAAAAATTTAAAAAAAAAAAAAACTTAGTACACAATCCACCAAATTATTAGAGGATTTAGAATACCTTACCGTATATGTAGATGGTGAATTGGAACTATGTTGGGGCAAGGAGTCAGTAATAGAGAGAACCTGAGGAATTAGAAAAAAAAAATTAATATTATTACATGACTATTATTCTGTTAAACTGTCTAATAATTGATATCTGTAGGACTTCAGATAAAAACTATACAACAACTATATACCCTGCCACCAATTTCCTCTTGAAGCACTGTTAGAGTTGCTCCCATTTGGATCATCCTCTCCCCCATCTTTCTTGAACTGAGAGATAACAGAAAAATTCAATTAATTAAAATATTAATTAACTAGCAAAAAATGGAAAGCAAATAGCCATAATAACACCATGTTTCGTCCTTTGGCAGGACCAAGTTTTGACGCTATATCTATTATCATTAATATGTACTTAATGTTATTTTTTGCACGCATGTAAGTATATGCATAATATGGTAGATATTAGATATTAATATCATGTTAAACTTACAACATGGTGATGAGATTCAGTGGTTGATCTGGTTCTTGGAGAGTAATTTTCTTGGCCACCATAGTAGATTGATGAACTTAAATAGCTAGGTTCTGCCGCTTCATTCTGATAAATGGAACTCTTGAGATTGCCCTCAGCTTTGCTGCCTTCACGTTGCTTTCTCAGTGAACCCATTATTCCACTCTGGGAAGAGTTCTTCCCTGTCCCCTGAAAATAGAGCAAAATTCATGCGTTTAATTCTTCCACTATCAAGGATAATATGAAACCGAAGGCCTTCTAAAATGTAGCAGTCGTTTTAAGAAAATATATACCGTTGATGGTGGTGAGAATATAGATCCAAATAATCCAGTGGTGGACGATGAAGAAGAAGATGACGAGGAGTCCTTGGGACCAAACAGTTGATCAAAATTGATGGATGAAGAAGCACCCTCTCGCCTTTTGTTTTCCATAATGTTGAAAATTAGAAGGTAATAGCTTTCTGTCAGCCAACGAGCAAAACTGCTGTTTGATAGTATTCCCTTAACGGGAAACGACCTCACTGACGAAGAGAAGACTACTACTTTAAAGAAAGAAAGAGAGAGGTATCAGTGGATAAGATAACTAGGAGGCAGTTAGCAGAGAGAGCACGTGAAGATTGCAGAGATGTTGCTGTTGTAGATATTATGAAACGACTCTGCTATTTATAGACCCCAAAAATTAATGCACTCTCTTTCACTTCTCTCGTAAGCTATGCTAGCTACTGCTCACCAGTGACAATGCATGTGGGGTTCATTGATTCAATTTTCTCCCCTTTGACACATGGTTGCTTTCTCTTTCACCCAAGTGGATTTGTTGCCAGCTTCAATCCCTTGCTGCCAGGCGTCCTTATCTTCCTGCTATGACCTTGTTTTGACTCTCACCTCAACTCCCTCCTAAGCTCGACCTCTCACCTCCCTCCTAAGCTCGAGCTCTGTCCTCTCTGTATACATGCTTGTATATATCACAGATCATTGATTCTTAAAGAATCGAAACTTTGATTCTAAATAAATAATATCTAATTAAACTAATCAAGTAATTTGAGAAGTCATAGTAGTGACATTTAATATTCGATATGTATATATTTGAGATTGAAAGTATCACAATATTTTGTACCACATATTTACTTGATGTCAAATAAAAAATATATATATATATATTTATTTTACTGTATTTTCAAAATTAAGTAATTAAATAAATGAAATTGTGAAGGGCACACCGAGTGAAATTGTACGTACGTGTTTAAATTGTGTTTTGTATGGTGGAATTGAGGGAGAGTTTTGAAGAAGGATCTTCTCAAGTGTTGTAGATTGATTATTAGAGTCCCTGGCTACAGAGATAAATGGATAAGGTCGTTTCGGATTTGCAGCACCAAGTTGGGCTCATGGGGACAGGGGGTATGCTCGATTGCTCCAAAACAGTTGACTTCTCCTCTAACTATTCCTCATCCACTTTTGCTAGCCTAGCTTTTTGGTCTCAGTGAAAAGCAACAATTAAAATTTAAAGATACCAATATACGATGCAACATTATTGAAAGATAATGTTGCAGTCTTTTTTCCAAATCTTTGAAAAATCAACGACAGAATATATGATTTCTTGAAAGGGAGGAGAGATTGTAGTGCATGTGTTTTCGCTTTGCTTTGCTTTCAAAAAATTTGAGAATTATGTAAGTTGGTAAAAACAAACATTAATCAATTCTTGGCTTTCATATTCAAGAGGATATATAGATATGCAGATGCATGAATGTTTCTCTTCCCTTTGAAATTAATGTCCCACCATTTTTTGGTATTATATATAAAGAATGTGGAGCACGAGTCAGCATAAATTCAGGTAAGTTATTAGAACCCATTTGAAATTTGTGCTAAAAAGGAGGCGACTGGCTATATATATATATATATATATATATATATATATAGATGTTCGAATTCGATGAATGTAACTAGGCAATTCCGGAAAAGTTCTGGTCAAATGCTAATTAGAAAAGGAATATTATATGACATACATATAGAAAGAAAGAGTGTATGAAATAAGGAGCATGATGATGATGATGATGATGATGATGATGATGATGATGCACATATATATATATATATATATATATATATACACACACAGAAGGCAGTAATTGAGCTGTAGTAGCAACGATAATATATGCATGGTCAACAGGTTATCCTGTGGTCCTAAATGGATAGGTAAGAATGTGGGAATGGAATAATAATTAACTCTCAGGTCTCCTGGATATAGCAGTTTAAAGCATGTCAATTTAATTGGTTATATATATAAATGGATCAACAAAAACAATTAATACTTAATTAATCTAAACAGAACACGTGTTTTCGGTAGATGGGGTTGTAATACTTTAATCCAATGGCCATTAATTAATTTTGTTAAGAAGATAGTGCATTAGTCTTTTTGGTGATCAGTTTTGATCATATTTAATAGAATTGTGAAAACATATTGTGAGTAGATAAGATTCTTAAATTTGAAGATCGTAATTAAGCTAAGAGCAGCTAAGATCGATATATAATAATCAAATCATCCTCGGAAACAAAAGGCTTGATCGAGGATTATAACCGCATTAATTATATATCAATCAATAATTTTATTTTAATGAGAGAGTGAAATATCTCTAATTACTTGATTATAAAAAAGTATTAACAATTATGTCACGTGTAATCTAACAATTGTCTTTATTGATAAAGCAAGGCATATAATCAAAAGCTTATTGTATATATAAAATTTAATTAATTAATTAGTGAAGATACGGGGCGTTTCAGATTTTTGTTCCTTAAGGTTCCTTTTGGATAGATTGGGATATATGAGATGAGTGCACCCAAAGAAACTTTTCTTAAATGTGACAATTAACTCCTCAAACGCGAAGTAAAGTAAACTATTAAAGCAGAGAATTTTCTAGTAGCCTATTGTAAGATCAAACGAGTAAGAGAATTTGCTGAATCTAGTTTCAAGGCATATTCTCCTAATCTCTTTATACTTCCACTTTAATTTCCCACAAGTAACTAATTAATTTATTATTCCCATTTCCCACTGCTTTTTTCTTTTAATCAATATTTATATTAAATCATTTGAGTGAATAATACGTTAAGGATAATTAAACTAACTTTATGTTACCTCATTAATTAATAGTTTATTTATTTATATATGTAAAAAGGTCAAAATTCGCCATAAAACGGAACTTAAACCAACCTCGCCATTTCAATGAAAATATATTAATTAATGAAACAATCTTTGAAAACGAAGAGATACATACATACATATATATATATATATATATATGATTAGTTAGTGTCGAAGAATTTTAAACTTTCCCTAGCTAGTCAAATCAATAAAAGAGTGGAAAATACTAATAATGTCAGATATTTAGGTTGAGCGTACACGAAATGTTAAGCTAGGCTCATCAATTAAAATTTACTTTTGGAAAATTTAATCTCAAGATAAATTAACAAAAACAAAAAATTCCAAAATATGTTGCTTTTAATCTGTTAATTAGTAGAAATTAGGCAGCCACTTGTCAGTCAAATTGGCAGAAATGATCTAAGATGACCACCACATATTCCAAATTTGGGAATCTAAGGCAATTGGCAATATATGCAGTTTTCACATGTTTGTCAGGCTATAGTTTCAACACATGTTTATTACTTGTGGGTGACTAAATTCATGTCTTCGCTTCTTTTAATTTAATCCATTAATTTGTTTAATAAATGTACTTTTCTTTCTAGATGGCTCTCTCTCTCTCTCTCTCTCTCTAGTTACATATACTTTGGACTAATTATATCTGTTACCATGGACTTTTGTATGTGTCAAAAGCAACGCAGACTCCTTAAAGTCTTTCAAGGATTAGTTGTAACACAAATGAATGGTGTGGTTTCTTTTGGCCCACATATAATTCTTCCTTTATCTGCAGCTAGCTTCAACTTTCGCCACAATAAAAGAAAAAAAAAAAAAAGAAATATAACCAAGTTCTGAAACATGTGAAATAACTAATACAGCTGATTACACTTTAAACATTAATTATCCTTCTCACCCTAAAATTAAGAGGAAATTTAACCAATAATAGTAGTAATAAATTAAGAACCAAATAAATTAAAAACTCCATACAAGACTAATTATTTTATAAAATTAATACTTGTACATGTATTCATATCACAGTGAAAACTGCAGCTTCCCTCCACAGCTACGCCTTCACTAATTAATGTTACCAATGATTTGAACTGAGAAAAAATGAAAGGAAATGAAACTTGCAAGGAATCATATATATATATATATATATGTATGTATTCGGTCTTATTAATTCGTAGAATAATATCGTCTGTATGTATAACATGTATGTTAAGTACTACACTATTTTGTAACTTCAACCAGTAGAGAAGACGATCGATCAGTGAAATTTCCATGGAAGACACTGAAGGTTTGAGCAAGAGCCTTCCCATGGACTCCTACATTCACCTTTTTCACCATCGCAACACTTGCACACGACCCCCATCTGGGCTGCAAACGTCTTTGAATATCCTGAACACCATTATGAGCAATACTTCATCATCAACACGCAGAACCAATAATTAATGCCGACAGAAATTTACAAACAGAGACAGAGTTTATTCTTACCGAGTTGATGATTTAGGATCGTTGGCCTGATGGCTTTGACAACTACTGATCTGCAGGAGCATTTAGATACAGCAACAATCAGCAACAGAAAGAGAAGCAACTGAAAACCCTGAGGCTTAACCATTTTAAATTTTGTCAACTAGAGAAATATGCTATATAATATATGTTGAATTAGTTTCTGGGAAATTAATAACTAAGTTGTATATGCTGGCTAGCTTAATAATAAGGGAAATTGGTTAATACTGTTGAAAAGCGTGGGTGGGTTTTGTAGGAGGAGGATGGATTAATTGGGTTGCTATTTATAGCTGAACGATGGAGATGGTCCAGAACAAAAAGTAGCCGACTGGGGTGCCACGCGTTTTCTCCTTCTCTAAGTCACACATTCATATGTATGAAGATCGACGCATGAGACTTTCTAATGAATTTGCGGGGTGTGGGGTGTGGGGTGACCATAAATTGAAAATGCACTGCGTTAAATCTTTCGGCTTCTTCCTTCCCTTTTCACTTTCTTCATTTAATTATACTCATATTATGTCATTTCTCGCGATATTAATTAATTTCTAGAATGCTTACATTTTGTTATATGTGTAGAATAATAAGTAATTATTTATCATTTATAGGTTTTTATTTTTTCGGCATTACAAATAAGAATTTCAGCAGATATTTCACAAAAATATGTGAGAAATTAATAAAATAATAGTTTAAATATATATGACTTGACGTTTGTCACATGCACTTAACTGTAAAAGGTTCTGGTTTAAAAGGTTCTGATAAAGTCAAATTAATACTTGGATCACTTATTAATTTTTTAGGCGCAAATTCATTTTTATTTGGATTCAGTTCAGTAATTAATGATAACAATAATTTTGTTATCATTAATTCAATTGAATTTACCCCCTTTTTTTTTTTGTTGAAAAAATTATGACCCCTAACGATTTTAATAACAACAATTTCGTCCTTAATTATTTCAGAGGGTTTTTGTCTGTGTCCCCAGTTGGAAAACTGGTCGTGTTCTTGTAAACTGCTGAAGTTGCTTTCACTCTACATGGCTTTAAATATTATTATTATATAAAATGCATGCAATATTATTATCTTAGAAATGTTTAATTAGAGCCATATACTTTTTCAAATCAATCAGCACGAGCTTACCTTAACGTGTACTCTGGGAAAATTCAGGACATCCTTAGCCGAGAATAAGTCCTTAATAGAACAAACATATTGCGTCATTCATAATTCTAATCAGAAAGAAAATCTCAAACTTATAATATATTTATGCTGGATCTTATATTAATAAATGTAAATTAAACTTTTGAAGTCCTGAATTATATTTAATTCTAGACACAAAAAAAAAAAAAGAAAGAATGGTTTTAATAATAACTAAATATTTGATCAATACATATTTTTATAAGACAGTTAATTATGTTTACTGAATAATCACTTAATATTTTATTTCATAGCAATTATAAATTAAGATAACAACACTTTAATTTCAAATAGTTGGTAACTACAACATGTGACTATTTTTTTTAGCTTCTTTATTTTAAAGATGTAAGGATTTTTTTTTTGTTAATTAGCTCTACATTACTTTTGAAATAATTAATAGGGTCTATCCTACATTAATATTAAAATTGTTAACGATAAATCCAAGATTGTATAAAATTTTGACACATTTTTATTTTAAAAACTATAAATAATGTCGATAGTGTACGTTATAAAGAAAAACAATAGACAGATAACATATATAATTTAGTGAACAATTTTTACTACATTATTGCATATAAGAATTCAATGCAATCCGTTTTGATATTTAAATGTAAAATGCCCGAAATATTGCATCAATCGAATTCAAAATTTTAATAGGAATTCAATGAGAGAAACTTCTGTTTGACTGAAAGACTCTACATACTTGATTGAAAGACTCGAACCCACCCCAGAGTACGTACATATGAATTGAAAATACACACACACACACACACACACACACACACACATTTGCACAAGTTCATTTTACCATTAAAATGACCATGCATTCACTTCTTTTGGGTCAAGTAGAATAGTTATGTTACTGTCATCATTTGAATCAAAGAAATCTTGACATGTTTAATGGGACAAAAATTTTATTGATGGGATGAATCAAAGAAATCTTGACTTGTTTAATGGGACAAAAATTTTATTTATGGATATAATTAAGAATCACACCTTTAACGTGTGCCAACCGTTTTATACTCCAGCTTTCTTAAACAAACCGTTTTATACTCTAGATTAATTTCTCAAATTTTGACAATCAACAATTTTTGTTTTTTAATTCGTCATGAAATAATTAGAGAAATATATACATATATACAATAAGAGTTGTTCGTTAATATATATTCTTTATTGTATAGCCTCAAACGGAATACAAGTGTAATCTTTTAAATTTTAATTCTTCGAGTAAATTAACTATTAATTAATTAAGCAATTTTGTCAAGACAATGACTTTTTCGTGGCGTATTATATGGTTTTCTGGTATATATTCAGACTGATTGTTACTAATATCCCTTTATTAAAATTATTAATATACTTGACCCTATGACTACGGCAAACAAATGAATAACAATTATTAATTTGATATCACGATGACAGCAGCGTCGCTGTTGATGAGGTTCGATTATTTGTTCCTCCAAATTTGCAGGCCGCGGCAATCAATTTCTGAATTTCAATCATGGTATTCTCACAATAGCTAGCTAATTGAGCTAACCGTTGTTTTCCGCTTTCTGAAACACTTGCTATACCATCGATTCCTGCAGGCAAGCAACAACAACAATGATGCAAGATAATTTTAAAATTTATTTATTTTAGAAAGTTTTTTATCCTTATCAATTCAATTTGTTATTTAATTTCTAATTTTCTTATTTAGTTACAAGTTATTTTTCCGTATTTGAATTAACTTGTAATACTAAGTTTTCTCCATTATCTATAAAGAGCCTATATTAGCTGTTTCAATAATCTTTGATTCAATAAAATATTCACTTTTGATTTATCTCTTACAATATTATTATCTTGATACTCATATTTTGAGCTGTTAAGATTAGAACGACATTTAATCCCGTTCGTTAGAATATTTATTTAACCCATTGTGTTAAAGAAGCAAACCAAATTCAGTGTTCGATAAAGTATTTTTATGACACCGCTATTACAGCCTATCTCTGTATCAGATAGAGCTTTCTTGAACAACTAAATATAACCACATCCATAAATATATTTTTTTACCAAAAGAAAAAAAAAATTAGAATCATGATTTATTATGTTAGGCATGATGTGTTGCTGTTTGATAGAAAATGTAGTTCTAAATTATTTTTGTTTTTGTTGGAATATGTTGAATAATAAATACATCCTTTTACCAAAAGAAAAAAATGAAAAAAAAAATAGAATCATGGTCTATTATGTTAGGTATGATGTGTTGCTGTTTGATAGAAAATATAGTATTAAATTATTTTTGTTTTGGTTGGAAGATATTGAATAATTTTTTTAAGTTGAGAGAATACCTAAAAACAACGAGTACAATTTGTTGTTTGTTTTCTGTTAAAAGGGAGTGCATCATATTGGTGGAATATGTTATAAAAGTCACAACTTGTGAGCCGAGAAAAATAAAGTTCAATCATGGGATCAGATGAAGTGACTAATGAGATTCCTCTTTGATTATTGTTTGACACACCAAAGTATGAGTTATATTCATTCTTACGCTATAAAGTTTGAAAATTTTTATGGACAGTTATTTTTTTATGAGTGAAGAGTTTTTAGTTGAGAGATTTTTGGAGGGGCTTCATACTGACATAAGAGATCGAATGCCGTCATATACTATCCATACATTACCATATGTCATTCTTTTAGCCAAAGAAATTAAAGTGCAACTGAAGCTTGACTTAAATAGAGTTATTATAGATATTGTTGACAATGTAGTTAACAAGATATTTGATAACATGATCAAAGTTGACTTTAAGATAGTGTCTGAAGATGCACTTGAAAAGAAAATTGAAGACGTATAAAAAATTATACAAGAAGATGTTTCATATAATCTTAATTTAAAAATTGATAATATAATTGAGCATGTACAAGAAATTCAAGTTGAAAACTTGCTTATAATCGATATAGTTTTACCTATTCCTATTGAAGACAAAAAGATTATTTTTGAGGAATATTTGGTTGTAAAGACAAATTTAATTAATAAGCAAACCGAGTAAGTTTTGGGAAGAGTTATGAAAAAATTGAAAGTAGTTTGTTATTATAAATATACATATTTTAGAAGAGCCACTAACAAGTGCAAGAGAAGAAAAAATTTGGATATTTTAGAGTTTCAAGAAAGTTGTTGAGAAGAGTTATTCCTTTAAGTCATAAGATAATTTAATGTTGCATTATAAGTTTTATTTGCCAAATAAAACTTGACGATGAATTTTCTTTAAGAGAGGGAAAATTTGATGTAGAACAATATTAGGATTTAATTAATTTGTGAAGTCTTTTATTTTTACCAATTTAATTTATTATTTAATTTCTAGTTTTCTTATTTAAGTAAGAGTTATTTTTCCTTATTTGAATTAACTTGTAACAGTAGATTTCCTCTATTATATATGAACAGTCTATACTAGTTGTTTCAATAATCTTTTTATTTAATAAAAATTTTTCCTTTTGATTTTGTCCCTTATGAAATTATTATCTTAAAACTTATGTTTTAACCGTTAGGATTAGAACGACATATAATTCTGTTCATTAAAATTTTTATCTAAGCCATTGCGTTAAAGAACTGAACGAGATTTGGCATTTGATAAAATGTTTTTATGCCACCTGCAATCATGCTTGCATCAAACAACAGCATCATCTCATTATCATATATACTCCTTAGTATTTATCCTACCGTTCTTATTTATAATTAATTAATTTCCTTATGAATTTAATTAAATATTCATTCTTTTTGCTTTTTTGTTTGTCACAAATTAAGATTACTCCATTTAATTTACATGTAGTATTACTATGTAATCAAATTGTTGGATTGTTTTTCCAATATAAATAAATTAAGTAAAATTTTACTTGCATATTAGTCCAATAAAATAGTTATTAGATTTATATTAAAGAAAAAAGCTTAAAAAATAAAAGATAAAAGTTTAAATTCATTAAAATTTTAATCAAAATTTCTTATCAAGCTAATTCCGATGACATTTTTTTTGAAGAATTCTTATTTCATCCGAATCAAAAGTGAGCCAAAATTCTTTAATTATCTATAATTAGAATTTAACTAAAATTATTATTTTATAAAATTTAAGGAAATAAGAAGTATATAAAAAAAAGCAAAAGACAAGAGAATAATTTTTTTTTTCTTGCATACAAACAAATTCACCGGTTGATATCAAGTGACGGAATTTGCCATCAATACACATATTAATAATAATTCATATGTAACTCGTAATTTTCGGCCTCTTTTTCATTGAGTAGGGCTGAAAATGTATGTACCAGATTCTTCAAGCCTGCTTCTCCCCCAAGCCATTCGAATTTACAATTCTAGCTAGTTCAGATCAAGATATATATTCCATCCAAATTAAAGAACCAGTATATATAAATTCATTATTTGGAAAGTTAACGAAAGAACTACTTTAAGATGCACTTCCTCCATCGTTGATTTTATTTTGCTGCGATTCGTATGCACCATATAACCCTGAACCAAATCGCAAGCAAACCACTAATCAGTGATCACAAAATCATAATAATACAATTTTGGTGATAGCTAGCAGGTCTTTTCTTGCCTTTCTTGGCTCTCCAGTCTCCAGGACTAATTCCATGGCTCTCGCAAATATAGCTAGAAATGATCATGGTTAATATTGTCAATAACTTTATCATTACGTAGCTATCAGTTTGTTGGCTGACCTGTAAGACATAATTGATATTGAACCGGGCCAAGATAACACTGCTTTCTCCGTTATTTATAGGTTTATGTTATTGTTGTTACTTTAATATCTTTTTGACTTAAATTTATGACATGAAATGTTCCTTTCCTTGTCTTAATTAAACTAAACACCTAAGATTAGAATGAATGGAGGTCATCAACAATTTTTTCGTGCATAAATCAGATAAATTTGTAATAATTAAGAACACTGTATTATGTTTTGTTACACATTAATTCAAATTGAAATAATTCAAAAATTTATATATTGTAATATTTCTTATTATCAATTTTATATACAATATGTCAATTAATATTACAGCTGAAAATAATATAGTAATTAACATTATCCGTTAATATGTAACTTTGTACTTTAATTTTGTATGTACAACATAGTTACTTTAGCGATATAGCTAGATAGAATACAAGTACGTAACAGTTTGGTGTAGGGTATGGGGAAGAGATTCTTTCCATACATTTTTGGAAGCAAACATTAAATATACATGTGGGGTAGCTTTATTAGTAAAACAAAGAGTGACAATGCAAGGGGGAAAGGTTATTAAGTCCACTAATTTTTTGCGGTTGCTTCTTCCACGTTAACTTGTCTATTCTGCAGCTACCCTCTGTTGTCTTCTTTCTTTATTAATTATACTTCTGTGGATTTAAATCCGAAAGACTAATTTTAAATAATTTGTCCATTTTCCCACAAATTTTCAGAATAAAGATCATACCTACTATAATTCTTTATATACATCATTTTCAATTTCCTCTAAATGCCTGTGTTACCTAAATTTTTTGCTTTAATTTTTGTGTTACCGAATCTTATTATCATGATTGATCAAATTTAAGGTGAATTTATAAATTAAATATTATTAAATTGACGTATAAATAAGGCGATATGCTTATTCCATCTTATAGTCTCTGATAATCGCTTGGCTGAAAAAAAAAAAAAAGAATTCATAAATGATTCATAAACTCATGGGTCTCTGACAAATATATAACGGATGGGAATACTTCAACATTCTTCGGGCTCATTGATCAATTGCTACTTATTAGATAAAACGACTACCTTTTGAAAAATTCTTAATACGCAATCAAGTTGGTATATAATTATGAAGCTATGTATTTTGGCAATTAATAACATTTTTTTTTTTAATTTTTATTGAAAGGAGCTAGCTAGCTAGCTAGCACTCAAACATTACCAGGCCCCGTGGGTTGCACGAGTAGGGCAAAAGTAATTGATTATTCCGATCGGTTTCAGCTGGAGCGGGCCAAGTGTTGGGCCAAGTGACGGTATAATAAGTCTTGTGTCAGCGAAAGCGTTGGGCTTGACACAAGACTTATTATACCGTCCAATTCTGCATTTAATAAAGCGTATATATAAAAATCGTAAGCAGTAATATATATATATATATATATATAGCCAGAAAAAATAATTATGAATATGAATATAAGATGTGAAAATAGTTAAAAAAATAGAAATATTTCATTTTCGCAAATTTGTACATTATGACAATTTAACATAATAAAAGTATATGTAGTCATACTTGCTAGTTTTTTCGCCTCGTTATCAGTGAGTCTGGCTGAAAATCCTGTGATCACGGTCTGGTAACTGTACTCAAGAGCTTCAGCAGGTGTGCTATTCCCATATGCCAAAAAAAAAAAAAAAAGGTCAGAAAGTAGATTCAAAATGCCTAAAATAATAATAATAATAATAATAATAATAATAATAATAATAATAATAATAAAAATCACAGAGAAAAATTAGAGAAATATTACATGCCCTCGACAACTTGCTGAAGATATTGCAGATGAACTTCCCTAGTCGATTTTATTCTAGGATCAACGTATACTATATAGACCTGTATGGCTTTGCAGCAAAGCCATCAGGGATCAGAACATGATAACTAAATTTGTTGGTGAAACAAAACTAAATAAAAGATGATGAAAAATGTGGCGGCAGTTCTTGCCTTTCTCGAGTCATCGGCTCTGGAAAATGGCCAGAAATGTGAAGGCGATGACTGAGATTGACAATGATCTGCCCATTATATTTGTAGCTGCAGAATGGATTTTTGCTTGAGGAGTTGGCAGGAAGATGTATTTAACATAGAATTTCAGAAGTTACAGTTTTTGGTTTTCTTAATAAATTTATTGGTAGCATTAATAATGAATAACCGTGACTCGTTTAATAACTTTTCTGTTTCTTTCAGTCACTTTCAGTTTACTTTTAGTCAGTCCTATCTAAATTTTTCTGATTTGTTATCATCGATCTGCCATTAACTCCAGAAATTTGTTACTAGCAATTTGAATTTTCTTCAAAGAGCAAGGTTCTTTGATCTGGACTATTTTCTTGAAAAAGAAAACTAGGCTACATTCTTATAATCTCAAATTTTATTACAATGAAAACCATCGCTTTCTTATTTAGTAAATTGAACAAATTTCAATTTCAATTTCAATACAATTTTTCAATTTATAACGTTGTTTTTTAACCTGATCATAGATGCAGGTCAATGATCTGGAGATGTAGCAATGTAGGCAACTATAGAGCTCCTCACTTGATGCGTTCCATCGTCCCAAACCAAAGAACCAGTGATTACATTCTCTTTTTTGGCAAACTTTGCCGAAATTCTTACAACAAAAGATTTCTTCTGACCAACAGACTTGAATCAAAGAATCCTTGGCCGAACTTGGGTCTTAAGTTCGGCCCAACATTTATGACAGTTCTATGAAAAACTTAAGCAGCAAATTTTTTAGACTCTGTTGATAAAGTAAGAAGGATAGTTTAAGTCCCATAAGGTTCTATTTATTGTTGCGGGACATCTGCGATTTTTCCGTGTAACAAGTCTTAGAGTTGTAGCGTTATATCCTTGTCCACACAGAAATTTCACATAATCAAGCTCTCCAGCATCGTATATCAAACTCGGCTTAACGGCCTTTATCGAATTTACATGACTTGATCCGTATGCAAACTCTGCATCAATGTTATCTTCAACATTCATGGGGGAAACTGTAATGAATACAAATATAGCCTTTGGAGATTATTAATTTAGTCATAATATCTTTTTTTCCGTATACAGCTTCTAATTATAAATTACAACGCTACCTGTTGTCATTATGAATTAAATCATAATATTTTTTTCTCATATACAGCTTCTAATTATAAATTACAACGCTACCTGTTGTCACTAGAGTAGATTTAATAACAACAGGAGATATAAAAGGTGGAATAATTTAATGTAGGCTGTCATGCCAGTTGCGCGCGGGAATGACATAGATGTGCCAGAAATTATATTGAGAGGAGCAAATCTTCTATCACCTTCTAATCCTGAAATAGTCGCAGCCTCTGACCATGATGCTAAAATGTCCAGTCCAGGAGCTGTTAGATCAGGCTGCAGAAAATTAACAAGTCAAGCTTAGGGAAAATAGATAGGGACTTGAATTCAAATAGAGAAAATTATACAATATACCTTGAGAATATCACGTGTGATTGGATTAGGTCCTCTTGATGAAAATGAAACCACGACTGGGGCCAATTCATTATTTTTTGTAGTACTCTTCAATATTGTAGCCGTTGGTTTACTGTTGGGTTTTTTTAAACAATAATCCAACTCAATTAATTGTCTTTGACCTAGATTTTCACAGAGAAATTCAGGATTAGTACCTAGTTGAGTTCAAGTAGCTTGCGACTTCACTTCCAAAATTTGAATCCAAGAAATAATTAGGCAAAGGAAAATTATAGGCAACATCTCTAGAATAATCGCCTCGCATTATGCTACCGGCTGCTCTTGCAATTGATGCTGCTCGGCCGCCATTCAATTCATCGCACAAAACAATTTTTCCTTGTACCGAGTTCTCGTCCAAGCTGCCTAGTGTGCAAAAGCTGCAGCATTCCACAAAGAGTTTTGCGCAAACAAAATGTTTTGGACATTGCCTAATGAAGAACATTCTGGAACATTTAATTTCATTCGACATCTTATGTTTTTTCATTACCTCGATTGGGATCCATCGAAACCTCCAGTTTTGTTCGGAGCATCTCCTCCGTAGATGAGAGGAAACATTTTTCCCTTCCAGTCAATGGTATTAATAGAAATTCCCTATATATAGAATAAATGTTAAAGTCCCTGAGCTAAAATTTCATGGTCATATTGAACTTAACATAAGCAAATGAAAAAATTGCACTCACCTGATGAACTTCACCATTACCCAACGTCACCTTAGTAAAAAATTTTCTGTCTATGGTGCTAGCAGCAACAGAAAGAGTCCAGGGGGAAATGTTTGTGATTGTTGCAGGACCAGGACCCGAATTACCAGCAGAATTGGATGTAAGAATACCATTTCTCATTGCGTGAAAAGATCCATTAGCAATTGCATCTTCAAAATAATCGAAAGCAAAAGAACCCCCAACTGAAATAGAGATTATATCGACACCATCAGCAATTGCATCATCAAATGCAGCTAGAATGTCAGCATCTGGGCAACCATCAGAGCAACAAATCTTGTAAACAGCAATCCTGGCAGATGGAACCCCCCCTCGAGCTGTTCCAGAGCCAAGGCCAAATAGACTTGCCTCGGTAACTAAGCCACCTGCCGCTGTAGATGCCGTATGAGTTCCATGACCTTCTGAATCTCTTGGAGATTTAAAATCTAGCTCACTGAATTTTTTATCACTTCTGTAGTTTTTAGCTCCAATGATTTTGCTGTAATGAGTCGCAATTTTTTCAGAATTACTTTAATTCAAAGCATTTTCATGTGTGTGCGTTTTTTTGTATTTTAAACTATAGTTTAAAGTAGAATTACTTGTTACAAGTGAAATTGGAAGACTCTTGGCAAGAACCCTAGCATCTTTGCGGAGGTGGATCGAAATTTTCATCACTAAACTTTCTGACTCTGGCCAAATTCCTCTATCAAGCATTCCAATAATGATATCACTTTCAGTAGTTGCTCTTCTCACATGTTGGGGAAAACTCATGAAGTCCCAATACCTTGCTGTATGAAGTTGTTTCTTTCCATTAGGAAAAACTGACACTACTCCTTCCATCCCTGAAAATCCAACGGTACTGTTGAATTAATAAAGGAATTTCATGGTTTTTGATCCTGTAAATGGAGTAACTCACTGGGTCAGTGTGATACACTGTATTTTAATTGCACCAACCTTTAAGCCGTTGAGCCTCATCATGGACAAAACCATTGAAGCTTCTATGATAGCTGTGGAGTAAATGATAGACGCAGCGCTGTTCCATGCAACGCAATCAATCAGTAAAATTAAACCTTCATAAATTTTAATTATGTTCCCTGGCATTTAAGTGCAAGTATCATGCCCAAATACAATGGTTAATAATGGAGGTTAACCTTCCATTTGGACGGTTACCCATGTAGACAATATAATCCTGCACCCACGGAATAAGAAGTTTTTAATCATGTTTTATTGGATCAAGACAGGAACGTTAAATTCTAATGGGTCTGTGGAGCCCAATTCTGAAGTCTCACTCGAGTAGTTCAGCCCAACATATGTCGTGCTACGCTGGCTCATTCAATGGGCCAAAACTTGCCCACATGCTGGCTCAATATAAGCCCTATTACATCATTTCTCATGTAAGTTGAGATAAGGCACGAGACGAGTGTGAAAATATCAGCCCAGGAGTTTCGAAGTCTGGAACCGTCTTAGTTTCGTAAAATTATGCCCAGTCAATTTTGATACCTACGAAATTCAATTTTAAACGTTTTGTACTATTTTATCAGTTGAATTGAACCAACCAACATTCTTGAGCAAAAAATGCTTGAAAATGGTGAGTATACTTGTAAAAATAATGTATTTGAATGTTTTAAAGCGATTTGATGAAACGGGATAAGGAAGCATGAAATAGAGAATAATACCTTTCTATCATCAGCCAATTCACGATTGCAGCTGATAAGCAAAGTACACGATAAGCTTATAAGTAGGAGAAGCATTGGAAGAGTAATTTGGGTTGCCATTTTAGGTTCTATTAATTAAGAGCCTTGAGGCTTACAGTTTGTAGGTCGTGCAAGAAGCAAAGAGTGAGCTGTAAATATATATATATATATACATAATTAAGTTGATAGTAATTAAGCTTTAATTGCATACATCTCATTGGTTTCTCAAACAGCTAGAGTGGAGCTTGCCAACAAACCAATCCGTCCAAAGCCGGCACCGAACTATGTTTTTTATATTTCGAAGAAAATTCCAAAAACATATTTATTCGTAATTAAATTTGCTTTGTATTGACAAATAGGGAAAACAATTTGTACGTGATCAACTATATATGGTGACGTAGACTAATACATTTTTCCTCTTCAAAAAACAGTTGTGTAATGATTTATAAAATTGTCGGACAACATTTTATAGTGAAAAGAATTAACATTTCATAATGTCTCTTCAATAACACTATCATATTCGATGATGCCGCCAATTTGTCACGTATTCGACATATAAAATTCAATATTTCATTCTGGATTGCATGATTTTCTTCTGTGGTTGCCGGAAATCCTTATTGCATTGTTTAATGTTTATGTATTTGCCTGGACAAATTATGGCATCTGAACAGCACAAGTGCGCGGTATCCGCTATGCCTTCTTCAATTTCCAATGCAGCTTGAACTATTTTATTACGTTACGTACTATAATTAAATATTGTGAAGTTTTAGCTTTTAGTTTTCTTTTTAAACCTCTATCAACTATCTTATTCTCTAGTAATTTCTGTATGTTTTATTAAATAGAGTATCTACTCTATATTGAAGATTTTCTCTTCGGAAGTTAAAAGAACAAAAAGAATTGAAAAAGAGATCGATCGATTTGCGTTTGAAGGTGATATATGTATACATATCCTGTCTTTCTTTTAATAGAGCTAGATATAAACCATAAATATACCATTTATTTATATTTATAAACTCATTTCTCGTCCAACTACAAATAGAACCAAACTCATGTTTTCTTGGATGTAAATCAATATTCTTGAAAATCCAAATTATTGAATATTTATAATTGATATAAAAGGCTTTGATTACAAAGTGAAATCAACATGTACCAGCTGGAATTAGTGGTCAGAAAATTACAAATGAATTCCAAGGTTTGCAAGTGAACTGCTGTGCATTTCATCAATGTCTTAATTTATTTTGTGCTAATAATGGCCCTCCCTAATTTTGGCCTAGCTTGTCCAAATTTATGCATCTTGGAATTTTATGATGCAACATAAACAACAATGGGGCTCCTCACTTGACGCACACCATCATCCCACACCAAAGAAGCAGATGCAATCGTTTGATTTATCGCCCCCCCGACTGTGACCGTAAATGGTAGCGACTGTCCAAGAGACGTGAAGGAGAGAACGGCGGGATTTGCTTGGATTCTAAGGCCTGCGGGGGCTGTCACAGAAGCTTTATAATTAGACGATGGTGATCCAACATTCGTGACAACTCTGTTGAAAACGTGAGTACTAATATTACTAGATTCTGTGGGCGAGACAGAAAGAGCAAATGAGGGATAATTTAGATCCCAAACAGTTCCGTTAATGATTTCAGAACAACTACTGTTATCACTAGTTACAAGTCGAAGAAGGGTGGTGCTATATCCTTGTCCACATAAAAATTTTACATAATCAATGGCCTCAGCATCATATACCAAACCAGGATTTAGAGCCTTAATAGGATTTACATGGCCTGAGCCGTATGCGAATTCGGCATCTGTGTTCTTGCTTGAACTCATTGGAGTAGCTACAAATTAAGATAACACAAATGGAATATTAGATTTATAATTAGTCAAAAGTTATTGTTTTCTGGAGTTCTCTGGAAGATCAATATGCATATATATATATATATTTATATATATGGAGTTATGTTTTATTACCAGTGGTCATAATTGCAGACTTGATGGCAGCAGGAGACCATGTTGGATGGAATGTTTTGATGTAGGCAGCTACACCAGTAATATGTGGGCAAGACATTGATGTTCCTGAGATTATATTATATGGAACAAATTTAGTATCACCTTTAACTTCAGACATCGGATTGAGAAGAGACCATGCAGCTAAAATACTAACTCCTGGAGCTGATATATCTGGCTGAGATTGATAGTGACAATAAAAGTTTCAATTAGTCCAAACTAAAAGCGTTATATAATTGATTAACATGTGTTCTTAGAATAGATATGTTAACATAAATCTTATAAATATACCTTGAGAATATCAGATGTAATAGGATTTGGACCTCTGGATGAAAATGAAGCTACATAAGGAGCCAATGTATCATTGACTTCGGTACTCTTGAATATAGTAGCGGTCGCATTTCTGCATGCAATTAAATTTGTACAAACAATTTGAAAAATACGTTTTATAAGTTTGAAAATATTTAACATTAGCATATTTTTTACCTGGTTGAGTTAGTGTAGAGGAAAATATTGCTTCCATCAATTGGATCAACATAAGATGTAGGCAAGGGAAAAGAATAGGCAGTATCTCTGCGTCTTTGGCCTCGCATGACAGTACCAGCTGCGCCAGCGTAAAATGGCCCTTCCCCATTGTCAAGGGTATCACAAAGAACGATTTTACCCTTCACCAAATTTCGATCCAATGAATCTTCAAAGCAAAACCTGCATTTTAACATTTTGTTTCATTAACTTTTCCATTAGTTATCAATCTCTCATTGATAATAACCTTCGTGGATTTTTTACATTTGCTTGTACATATAGTTAGTTGTCTTTTCCAAAAATAAAAAAGAAAGAAATTTATTTACCTGGACGAAGCATTTGTGAAACCTCCAGTAGTGTTTGCAGCATCTTCGCCATAAATAAGAGGATACATGACATTTTGAAGGTCAAATGTATTTATGGAAATTCCCTAGCGAGAGTGCAAATATATAACATGGAAACTAAAATTAAATTGTTGATTAATAAGTTTAGATAAATGATATTCCAACACATAGTTATTATTTGGTAGAAGTAATAAAAAAAATTCTTATGAGTGGACTTTCATTGGAAAGAATTTAATTTTTTTTTATGTTCTCACAAAAGAATAAAAAAAAAATTTAATCTTTTAATTGTCAAAATAATTAAAAATGAGATAATAACATTTAAAATTTCAATTATATATATATATTTATATTTCATCTAAGGCCCTATCTTGTACTCGGTCAAAATTCATTAATAAAATTAAACGAATAGATGAAAAAAATTAATTTTAGGGATATATATATATATATATATATATAATAGTGGAATCGTTAATCTATTAAAAGAATATTTTTAAATTTTAATGGGATCATGGAGGAATTCGCATGAAAATAAATTATAAGCTACATTCTTATTTATGGTATTGTAAAAAATTTAGATATATATCCAAATATTATACCTTAATTAATTAAAAATATTTAATCAGCAGGGCAGGCAGGCAGAGGAAGCTTACATACCTCGTAACTTTGGTTGTTTCCTAACTGAACTTTGGTAGTAAACTTTCTGTCAATGGTGCTAGCAGCCACAGAGAGAAACCATGGCGCAATATTTGAGATACTTGAAGGGAAGGGACCATCGTTCCCAGCCGAAGTTGAAGTCAAAATTCCCCTTCTCATAGCATGGAAAGATCCAATGGCTATTGAATCATTGAAATATTGATCGGCGTCTCCTCCAACTGAAAGGGATATAATGTCAACGCCATCGGCAATTGCATCGTCAAATGCTGCGAGAATATCAGCGTCGTAGCAACCATCTGACCAACATATTTTGTACACAGCAATTCTGGCCGAGGGGACCCCGCCGCGAGCTGTCCCAGAGGCAAAGCCATACAGGTTTGCCATGTTAACCGGGTTTCCTGCCGCTGTTGATGCCGTGTGTGAGCCATGTCCATTCTCGTCTCTTGGAGAAACGATATCGTCTGGACCAAATATCCCATCACTTCTGTAGTATCTCGCTCCTATGATTTTGCTGCATCATTAATTGCAAATTTTAATGATTTTAATTAGTACATGATGAAAATTAAATTAATTAAGGAGATTAAAGAATTAATATTAATTATATGGTTAAGAGGATGGAGTACGTACTTGTTGCAAGTGAAATTGGTTGATACTTGGCAAGTGCCTTTCCATTTGGCTGGTGGTGGACCAAATCCAGTGTCGTTAAAGCTATCAGACTCGGGCCAAACTCCAGTGTCAAACACTCCAATGATTGTATCACTTTCCACGATGGGCGCTCTTTGAACTTGTTGGGAAAATCCCATGAAATCCCATGACCTTGTTGTATGAAGCTTTCTCTTTCTGTTTGGAAATACAGATACTACGCCTCCCATTCCTATTAAAGGTATAGTCGAAGTCGAAGTCGAAGTTAATTACTAATATTGTCCACTTATTATTAATTAATTATTTAATGTATACAGTTCAAAGAAAACAAAAAAAAAAAAAGAAAGAAAAAAAAAGAAAAATTATGTTCACCCACACCCACCAGCCATTACTTGAGCTTCCTCAGCTGTCAGCTTCACGGCAAATCCGTGGAAACTCCTTCTGTAGTTATGAAGAAGAGATTCTGGACCGATATTGCTGAATCATTCAGACAAAGGAATTAGTCAGCCTATCTAAAACATTAACAATTTTGATATCATGTTGTATTTTGTTGCTTATTTGTAATTGTACCAGAAATAATTGACTCTTTTTTTTTATTGTAAAGTTAATTACTATAGTTAATTAAAATAATCTATAATTAAATACAAGTTGCTCTACGGATCGAGCTACTACGATGAACGGGAAAAAGTCTTTTTTTATTTTTTCCTTTTATATTTTCTTTTATAAATATGGATCAATATATAACTCTAAAAAAATTTAGGAAAAAATAATAATCTGCGCAATTATCTTTTTATATAAAAAGTTGAATGTAATAGAGTTGACCGGATTTTTGTTTTGTCTTTTTCTATTGAAAGAGCAACGAAATGTGAATGTCAGACAACCGACAATTCTTAAATACAAATTATTCACAACTTTTAAATGGTTAAATTAATAACGCCGAACGTTTTGCTATTTTTAGCTAGGACAATATTGTCATACACAATATAATTTCCAAGAAAATGAGTAGACAGGAAATATAAATAAATGATTAGATTTATATGTATAACCTGCCAAGAACTTGTCGTAGCATGCTTATATGAAGAGATGTTGCTGAAACTTGGCCTTCGGTTTGGGGCTGATTCCCCATATACACGATATAAGTCTGCATTAATTAATTATATATACATATCAAAGACAGGCGATCGAATTTGTTAGAATTAATCTTCTAAAGTTAAGAAATTAATTAAGAACAGAAAATCTCAAGCCATAGAAACAACAATAACATAAATAGAAATATTTGCCTGTCGAATATTATCCTGTCGAATATTATTCTGAGAAGCAGAGAGGTTGATAAGCAAAGCAAAAGTGAGAAAGTGCAGGAAAAGGCAAGGGAGAAGAGAGCTTTTGCTTTTCATAATTGGAACGGTCAACCAAAAGTTTTGCTCTGTGTAAAAGAAACAAGTACTTCAGGCAAGTATTAGAAAAGGGTTTTTATAGATATATATGAAATTACCGTTAGAGTTTACCAAATTCTGTGATTTTTTATTCATTTGTTTATACTTGCAAACTAGGTCTCCGTATATGAAAATTAATAATTAATAAACTTCTCAATTTTATTAGTTTATTCATTATATCTTAATAAAATTCAAATGATGCGCATATATCCTCTGCAAATTGCCACCACCAACCAGCTATAACAACTGGAGACGGCTTCACATATATATAGTTTAATAAACATTATAGTTCTTAAATTATTAATTACCTTGACAACTGGGTATTGGTAATTGATTTAACTAACGGGTAAAATTTTTGAGCTTTGATCTAGAAATCAAAAGTTAATTTTGCTCAAAATAAATGTTCAAACTCATAATATATGGTCAATCTTGGTCGAAAGGATTAAAATTTTTTTTTTCTATAGATGGAGTACTTTTATTGGATAATAATAAGGGTGACTGAATGGAAAGTCTTGAAAAAAAGACCTAATCAACATTAGTTACTTGGTCCTACACGCAGGCTTTCAACTTTGATGATGAATACAAAATTTCTTATCTGGAAATTGGAATCATTTGTTATATATATATATAAAATTGGCGTTAGAAAGACTTACTAAGTCAGAATTCAAAAATAAGCAATCCTTTAAATATATACGAACAGCTTGCTTTGGTTTTTAATTTTTCTGTCATTTCAACTAACTATTTATGTGCCAGGTGGGTTTACACATTCATTAACAAATTTGAATATGAATTAAAGAAGATGAGTCAACTACAAATTAAAATATATTTATAGAGTAATTATATCTAGGTCGCTGGGTTTTCATGATTTGTAAGTAAGGATTTAGTTTGTTCACATGTATCAAATAATTAAATCCCCAATATTAATTTTTTATTGAAGTATATTTTAGTGTCAAGTTAATTACATATTTAATGTGATGATTAAAAACTTAAAAATTTAGTATTTTAAGGTAGAGATTACTTGCAACAACTTCTTCGACTAAATACTCTATTTAGTTGTCAAGAAAATAAAGAGAAAAAAGAAAGAAAATGAATTAGAGAGATGATGAATAAACATTGTTATTGCAATATGAAATATACTCTCTATTATTACAGATGTTGCATATGTGTGAATGCATCTTTGTGTATGTATTCTAAAAATAGTTAATATATATAACACAATTTCTTTCACATGGAATTATATAATATGATTCTTCTCACATGATTCTGTTGACTTTGTACTTATATTGCATAGGCTATGGTGGAAGTAACATTAATGACTGAAAACCTTTGCATAGGTGGCTACTTTTTGGTCTTTTAGTATGGACTAGGTATTTGTTTGATATTAACAAAAAACATTACATCCTCACTTAACAAACCATGAAAAATTAGGGAGCCAGGTACATGGAGTAACAACAATTTCATCCCCAAACTTTGTTAAAATAATAAATTAGTACCAATATTTTGATAACTTCAAATAATCAACCCCTATGTTTAGCCTAAGCATGCATAAGAATGAAAATGTTATTATCCCATATTTTTTTCCGTTGTCTAACTTCCTGTATATATGGCAGAGAGAGCAAGAATAATATTTTTAATTTATTATTCTCGTTACGAATGTGCCTATTGGCTTCCCTATTCTTAATATTTGGTAAATGGATAATCGTAAGCTTTATTTTAATTGGGAATGAGTGGAATTATATGCTATTAATTAATTTAAAATTGTTTCTATTTAAAATGATTAGAAAAATTTTAGGTCGTGCTTTGCGATGAATTAAGAGTTTGATTTCTATTATCTTTGCAACATCCAGTTATCAAATATTTATTACTAAATTAATTTAAATCAAACTCATACTTGGTCTGGTTAGTTGGGATAAGAGAGAATATTTGGCGATTTGGGGTACCATATAAATTCATTGATTCAAATACCAAAGCTACTGACAATAAATATATTTACTAACGATATAAATCAACTAGTCAATAAATATATGTAATTAATAATTAATCAATATAAACTACAATAAAAAATATTAATAAGTATATTCAGATCAAAAGTCAATGGAAACCGCAGATTTAAAAATAAGTTGCTAAGATAAGAAAAATCAGTAATATATATACTGAGAAGTGAGAATCACGTACACAGTGGGGGAGAATATTGGAAGCTTCTTTTTATTTTTTCTTAATTGAGGCAGTCAACATTAACATCCTCCTAATGATTATGATTAAGACATTTGAACACCATCAATTATTCCAACATATATATATATTGTATGTTTCTTGCTCATAGCTCAATTATATTTACTAAATTAATTACTGATGAATTAATATGGATTAAAATGTGATCTCCAATTGATGGCAACATCTTAGTTGATCGTATATAAATACATACATACATACATATATATATAACTCAACAATTCTTATCAAATAAAAATTACAGGTATACAAAATATATTTTCCATTATTCCCTCAATAATTCAAGTCAACCTGTATTTTAAAAAAGCTCGTACTTTTAATTGGTGAGTTCATTGGCCAGTCTACCATTACACAAAAGATTTCTTATAGTCATCGCCATTTCTCTGCAATTTGGTTTGGGATTTCAGTGTTAAATTTTAATTTACAATTATAATAATAAAATTATGTCATTAAGTTAACGTTCCTATGTCTTCAATATACAGACAACTTCAAGCACAATAAGTGCAATGTGTTCCGAATGATCCGTTGCAAATTTCTGACTTTGAGAATTAGAATTTATGAGTATACTAAATAATCCATAGAATAATTTAATAAAAACTTATGATATATATATGTATGTATGTATGTATACATATACACGGAATTACTTATTTTTAAAATATGAGGTGGTTACATTAAATGGTTTTATTGAAAATATTCCATCTAATTTGTTTGCTTTTTAAATCCAAAGTTTCTGCTGATTTGGTCTAAATTCGTTGGTAGACTTTCGTTTGTAATGATAATGTAATTTACATTAAATATTATTATTTTTATCCCCACTTAGATTACTACTTTAAAATTCAATCACCTACTAATACAAAGGTATATGAACATCAATAAAATTATGTATCCATATATTCACTCATATATAATATTATATCTCAAATAATTATTCTAAATTTTTTATTTCAGTAATATATATTCATTAGATAATAAATTTTTACAATTTTAATATTAACTTATTGAGTTATTTTATATATTTTAAATAATAGTAATATTATTTTTTTCTAAATTTTATTCTAATTATTATATTTAAAATTGTGAGACATTTAGATAGTGCGGGGTGAGATGATATTATAAATATTCTTAAAAATTCTGAATGTTACTATATTATTTACATGAATTTGAAAGTTTTTCACTATACACGTATTGATTGAAGAACAAATATGTTATCTAACAGAGAAAAAAATTAATTAAAAAAAGGTCAACTTGTCGCTTAATAATTTTCATAATAATTTCATATAAATTATAGTTAACCAAACAACTTTCTAATTTCTTTATCACATTTTAAATTGAGAAATAGTATTATTCTTAAATAATATTATAATTTTTCATTTATATATTGACATTATACTGTTGAGCTGATGTGAAAGTTGACAAATAATCCTTCACATCAATGCATGGGACCAAAATGTAGCGTGAGGTGCAATGAATGATTATTTAAACCGGCAGAGGTTGGCTCAGTTACATCGGTAATGAAAATTCGTTCTAAATAACCTTCCATAAGTTATTCCGTTTTTTACTCTTAAGGCTATGCAAACAATATATGTTCTCTCTTCTTTTTGCAGTCTCCACCTGAACTCTCTCTTTGCAAGATTTTCAATCAACAAACCATCACAATTCTGCCATTCCGTATTGTTTATGGTAATTAATTAGTTTCTCTCTTTTTCTCTTACGTACCCCATGTTTGTTTCTCAAGAAAAGTTAAAAAAATCGAAATGAAAAGAGAAAGAACATGCACGGGGAAGCACTTTTGGCACTGTGTTTATTGCCAGCAGGACTCTCCAGGTACGGTTTCCATGTCTAAACTTGTGATTTTCAAAATTTTGTTATATATTTGCTTGTAGTCGGTTTTTGATGAATTCTATGAGATTTATCTAGTTAGTTCTGACCCTTAATAGGCTTCAATTCATACGCGAAATCGTATAAGTCCCCAGTAGAAAATTTTAGTGTAGATATAAAGAATCTTTTAGCCAGGCGAGAATCTGTATGCTAGATCATTTAATCATTTCATTTTCCTTTCGAAATGCGGTTGGCAACGCATGACCATGCACATCTCGATCGATGTTTGGTTTATTCGTCCATATAATTGATACAATTTATACATTTATGATTTATAGTTCATGTCTATGCGTTGATTTTTGGAACTTACAAATATACGTGTAAGAAACGTAATGGATTTATTGGCTTCCTATCCCTGGAAACATTGAAAAACAAGGGCCAAGTACACCCGCGAGTAAAGTTGTTTATGGCATGTTGGGTGTTGCTGTATTTGGCTGATGAAATTTACCTAATAAATGAGATAAATATGGACTATGATAGCAGTAGCACCTTATTCTTAGAAAATTTGTGAAAGGAAACATTCAGATTAACAACGTGTGAAATATATCACTCCCAACACCAATAAGATACAATGGTTTAATTTGAATAAGAACAGAAAGAACAAAGAAAAGAAAAGAAAAGAAAAGAAAAGAAAAAATTAATGGAAATATTTCATCTAACCTACCCGAATTTTTGCCTAGATTGTTCTATGAATCTTTGAATTCTATGACGCAATATAAACAACAATGGGACTCCTCACTTGATGCACACCATCATCCCACACCAAAGAAGCAGACATAATTTTTTCAATTATTGCTCCTTCGATTGTCATAGTAAAGTTTTGTTTCTGTCCAAGTGATGTCAAGTAGAGAACGTTAGGATTTGTTTGAATTTTAAGGCCCGTTGGGGCTGTCACTGAAGCTCTGTACATAGACAATGCCGAGCCAACATTCGTGACAACCCGCTTGAAAACACGACTACTAATATTACTAGATTCTGTAGAAGGGACAGAGAGAGCAAATGAAGGATAATTTAGATCCCACACAGTTCCATTATTCATTTCCAAACAAGTGCTATTATCACCAGTGACGAGTCGAAGACTACTGATGTTATATCCTTGGCACAGAAAAACTTTTATGTAATCGATGGCCTCGGCATCATATAGTAAACCAGGATTTAAAGCCTTATATGGCCTGATCCGTATGCGAATTCGGAATCTGGGTTCTTGCTTGAACTCATTGGAGTAGCTACACAAGATAAACGAACGGGATAGGTCTATAATTAGCTAAAAGTTATTGATTTGTTTACTTATTTTGAGAATCAAAAAATTAATATAAGACCATTACCGGTGGTCATAATTGTAGACTTGATGGCAGAAGGAGAACATGTTGGGTGAAATGTTTTAATATAGGTAGCCATACCAGTAACATGTGGGCAAGCCATTGATGTTCATGAAATTATATTGTATGGAACAAATTTGGTATCGCCTTTAACACTAGAAATTGGGTTAATAAGAGATTACGAAGTTAAAATGTTAACTCCTGGTGCAGATATATCTAGTTGTAGTGTTGGGATAAGCTAATACAAACCAATTTGTGGAAGCACAATAATTACTTTATCCCCTCTTGCATGAATCTAATAGAAAACAAATAAATAGATTAACAATCTTTGGGCACAAAATTAATTCTTGAATAGCAATTACATCATCAATAAAACAATCATAACACAATCAATTTTAACGTGGAAAACTTTCCCAATGTGAAGAGTAAAAATCATGGGAACGTAGTCTACCCAAAAACTCCACTATAATCAAATAATGGGAATACACAATTTTTCTCTACTTAAAATTAGAGGTACACATCCACAATATTTTGAAAATCACACAATCTTGGCAAACAATTAAGTTTTACAAACAAATTAGAGAGAGTTCAAGAAAAATATTATCAAAATGGTAGCCTAACTTCCGACCACGAAATCTAGAGAAAGGGAGCTTCAAATCTGATGTCCACCATTCAGAATTTAGTCCTTTGAGTTAGGAAGCTGCTGGTAAAATTTCAACTCAATCGGATTACGAATTGATCTCTGATCAGCCACTTGATTAAAACTGTTTCGAATTTAATATTCTGCCTCTCTCTAGTGAACAGTACCTGTCTCTCTAAAAATGACGAACAGTGCCGTTTCTCTTCTTAACACACATATATATATTGTAATAAAAAAAATTAAAACATTAACCCTACTTGAGAAAAGACCGAAATGTTCTTGAGTTAATTGGGCTTAATTACTATTGAAGAGAAAATTTGAGCCATCTCTAAATAGGAGGAAACCCAACCCAATAAATCTCCCCCTTTCCGACTATATGGAGGGACTTGCCAACTCAACAATCGAACAACAAACTTCAAGCTTTTCCCTCGGAAGAGTTTTGGTTAACATATCAGAGGCATTGTGATCTGTGTGAATCTTTTCAATCTCAAACATATTATCATTAAGTGCATCTCTCAACCAATGATATCTCACATCAATATGTTTTAATTTTGCATGAAAGGAAGAATTCTTACTCAAGTGAATTGCACTCTGATTATCACAAAATACCACATATCATTGTTGCTTGAAATTGAGTTCCTGTAAGAACCTTTTTATCCACAACAATTCTTTACATGTTTTAGTCGCTGCAATGAATTCTGTCTCTGTAGTAGAAAGTGCAACACATTTTTGTAGCCTTGATTACCATGATACAGCTTCACCTGAAAGTGTCATCAAGTAACCCGTAGTAGACTTTCGAGTATCAACATTTCCAGCCATATCTGAATCTGTATAGTCAACTAACACAGGTTCTCCACTTCCAAATGTGAGTTTGAAATCAGAAGTGTCTCAAAAATATCTCATAATCCACTTCACTGAATTCAAATGCTCTCTTTCTGGACTGGATAAAAATCTACTAACAACACCGACTGCATGAACTATATCTGGTCTTGTGCATACCATCGCAAACATCAAGCTTCCAACTGTTGAAGCATAAGGAACTCTTTCCATGACTTCTTTCTCTTTATCTGTTGTTGAGGACTACTTGGTACTTAACTTAAAGTGTGTAGCAAGAGAAGTGCTAACCACTTTAGCGTTGCTTATATTAAAACTTTCAAGTACCTTTTCAATGTAATACTCCTATGATATACACAACTTCTTGGTTGCTCTATCTCGATAAATTCGGATGCCAAGGATTTGTTTTGCTGGCCCTAAATCCTTCATAGTAAAGGATTTGCTCAACTGCTTCTTTAACCTATTAATTCTAGAAGCATTCCTACCAATAATCAACATCTCATCAATATAAAGCAATAATATGATAAAATCATCATCAGAGAATTTCTGCACAAAAACACAATGGTCAGAAGAAGTTTTTTAGTAGCCTTGCTCCTCCATAATTGACTTAAACTTCTTATACCACTGTCTTGGTGCCTGTTTCAAGCCATAAAGACTTTTCTTTAACTTGCACACATTGTCTTCTTTTCCTTTTATTCTGAAACCCTCTAATTGCTCCATATAAACTTTTTTTTATCTAAATCCCTATGTAGAAAAGCTTTCACATCCATCTGCAAGATTAGCTGTTATGCCCAATACCACACGAATGGATGACATCTTGACAATTGGAGAGAAAATTTCAGCAAAGTCATCACCTTTTCTTTGGCTAAATCCCTTGACAACCAATCTGGCTTTGTATCGTGGTCGTGAGGTATGTTCTTCCTGTTTCACTTTGTACACCCATTTGTTCTTCAAAACTCTTTTATCCTTAGGTAACTTTACCAACTCAAATGTGTGATTTTCATACAGTGACTTCATCTCGTCTTGCATGACATTAATCCACTCCTTCTTATGTTCACTTTCTACTACTTTTGTATAACATTCAGGTTCTCCCCCATCAGTTAGTAACATATACTCACTAGTAGGATACTGTGTAGAGGGCTGTCAATTTTTAGTAGATCTTTGGAGTGGAGCATCTAGTGAAGCTTCTGAAGTAGATGACTGATCCTGAACATCATCATCAACATTAACCTGTGTATGAGTGTCAATATCACCTGTACCATGCTGGTCATTCAGGACTTCATCTATAGGCTGTGCTGGAACATGTGTAGGAAGGACTGGATTCAAGTCTATCAACGCATCACTATATTGAGGCATTGTTTCTTTTGACTTCTCAATATCCCGTATAGTTTGGTCTTCCATAAATACAGCATCCTGACTTCTTACAAGTTTCTTTTGCACTGAATTATAAAACTTGTAGTCAAACTCATCTTCACCATAGCCGAGAAATACACACTGTCTTGTCTTAACATCAAGTTTAGACCTTTCATCTTTGGGAATATGCACAAATGCTTTACATCCAAAGACACGCAAATGATCATAAGCAACATCCTTTTCTGACCAAACTTTATCTAGAACATCAAAGTCTAAAAGAATATACGGTGTGAGATTCAACACATATACAAATGTATTCAAAACTTCCCCCTCCAAAAAGATATTGACAATTGTGCTTGTAAAAACAAACATTTCACTCTTTCAACTAGTGTTCTATTCATCCTCTCAGCTAGCCCATTTAACTAAAGAGTTTTCGGAGGTATCTTTTGATGACGAATTCCTAACTGTCTACAATACTCATCAAATGGTCCAGAATACTCACCTCTATTATCAGTTCTGATGCACTTCAACTTCTTCCTAGTCTGTCTCTCAATTGAGGCCTGAAATTGTTTGAACACATCTAGTACTTGATCCTTTGTTTTCAATATATAAACCCACAACTTCCTTGAGTGATCATCTATAAAGGTCACAAAATAGAGAGCACCACCAAGTGTTTTTGTTTTCATAGGGCCATAAACATCAGAGTATACTACTTCGAGTATACCTGATTTTCTTAAAGGTGGAGATGTCTTGAAGGTAGTCTTAGTTTGCTTCCCTGCCAAGCAATAAACACACTTCTTCAAAGATTCATTTTTCAACCCAGAAAGCATATTCTTCTTGGCCAAAACATTCAAACCCTACTCACTCATCTGACCAAGTCTTTTATGACATAACTGAATTGTATCTTCATTTTTTACTGTATTGATACTGCTATCTACAATCTTTGCTTGCATAAAGTACAATGAAGAACATTTCCTTCCTTAGGCCATAATCATGGAACTTTGCTAAGTTTCTATTTACCACCCCTAAAGTTGCTGGAGAAACCCTCATCATCAAGTTTACCTGCAGAAATCAAGTTCAAACGAATATTAGGAATATGTTTGACATTTTTCAGCAGTAACATCGTGCCATTATTGGTCTCCAAGCACACATCTCCCATGCCTATGGCTTTAGCTAAGCCATTATTTCCCATCTTAACATCTCCAAAATCACCGGATGTACAAGATGTAAAGAATTCCCTTCGCGATGTAGCATGAATGGAGGCACCATTATTAATTACCCAGCTGGTCTCATGGCACACAAGGTTGACAACATTATCATCATACATAATAAGAAAGTCATTTGTAACAGTAACAACTCTGTCATCATCACTGTTGTCATCATTTTTCTTTTCTTTTCCTTTATCCTTCTTGTTGTCTCGCTTGAGCTGTCGACAATACTTTTTTATATACCCCTTCAAACTACAATGATAGCATTTAACATTGGCAAACTTGTTGGTCTTGCTTTTACTTTTATCTCTATTCTTCGGACCTCTACTCTTACTCCTGCCCCTCTTTTTTGTGACTAAGATATCTGACTGTGAAGAACTTTATGACTTTCTTCTATCCTCTTCATTCAGAACACTATTCTTAACCAATTCCATAGTGATAATACCATCAGGAGCTGAGTTATATAATGACATTCTAAATATCTCCTATGAGTTTGGTAATGTGCATAAAAGCCATAACCCTTGTACTTCATCTTCAAATTTGATGTTCATTCCAGCCAACTGATTAATGATTCCCTGAAATGCATTCAAGTGATCTGTCATGAATTTTTCATCCCGATATTTCAAGTTCATCATCTGTTTTATCAAAAATATTTTGTTGTTCCCGATTTTTCTAGCATATAACTCTTCAAACTTATTCCATAAAGAACTTGCATCTGTCTTTCCACTGATGTGATTCAAAACATTGTCATCTACCCATTGTCTGATATACCCACACACCTGACAATGAAGCAACTTCCATTGGGCATCTGTTTTATTATTGAGTTTCTGTTCTTCAACTACGGGTAAATAATAATCTTTTACATATAAAAGATCTTCTATCTTTCTCTTCCATAAATGATAATTTGCACCATTCAAATTAACCATTCTACTTGTATTAACTTCAATCATTCAACACATGACACAAAACAAATATAACCAAAAATCTGATACTATTTTGTTGGGATAAACTAATACAAATAGAGTAATAATCTTTGGACACAAAATCAATTCTTGGACAGCAACCACATCATCAACAAAACAACCATAACACAATCAATTTTAACGTGGAAAACCTCCCCAATGTGAAGAGTAAAAACCACGGGACCGTAGTCCACCCAAAAACTCCACTATAATCAAATAATGGGAATACACAATTTTTCTTTTGTTAGAATTAGAGATACAAATCCACAATATTCTCAAGATCACACAATCTTGGCAAACAATCAAGTTTTACAAAGAAATTAAAGAGAGTTCAAGAAAAATATCATCAAAATGGTGGCCTAACTTCCAACCATGAAATCTGAAGAAAGGAAACTCTAAATCTGATCTCCACTGTTTAAAATTTAGTCTTCTGAGTTAGGAAGCTGCTAGTAAAATTTCAGTTCAATCGGATCACAAATCGACCTATTCAAAATTTAATTAAATCTTTAAATAATGTTTTATAACGTGTATGGTTTTAATATATATATATATATGTATGTATGTATGTATGTATGTATGTATGTCACAAAATTTTCTTTCTTTTTTTATCCCGTCTAAACGGACCAAGTCATAAATATTTAATAACCGGATATTGCAGATGATACCTATTAATTAATTAATCTTAAGTTCATAGTGAACCACCAGTAACAATCATTCCGAATTAAAATAAAGTTTGAAATATGTATAAATATTAGGAAATATTTAAATTAAATAAAGAAGCTATTAGACACATTAACAACGAGGATAATAAATTGAAAATATTCTTCTTCTTGTCTCTATTCTGACTATTCATACAGTGCGAAGATATCTGTATGTAGAGAACCAGACAATTCATAATATATTTCTGGGATAATTGTATCTAGCTCTTCAAGTTTTTATGATTTCTCAAATAGTTAAAGACATAATCTATTTAATAATATCAAAGAAATTGCTATTCAAATTGGTATTGTGGAGTAGAAATGATCCTTTATGGCCTAGCACTAGCAGTCTAAGCTAGTTTATAACAAAGCCAATTTTTGATGCATTTCTGACCCATGAAATGCACTAAAAATGAAAAAAAATTAAGGACCTATTTAATAAAAATGAAAAAATTACTATAATAAAAATTATGAAAATTCATAGACTCGAATATTATTACTCTATGTATATTTCTAATTTGCAGCGTACGTACAAAGTATTTGTAAACCACGAATTATGTAAGTAACTAGTTGAAATCATTAAAATGGAATAATGATAAGTACAAGCTGTTCATATACTACGAAGTAAGACTAATATAATATTATTTTTTCTACACCACGAGGCATATAAATAATTAATTAAAATCATTGAAAACTAAGGTATACAACTGTCTATTCATGTACAGGAAATTTGTATACCTATATTACTATATTTTATTTTTAGTATGAAAGGAATTTGAAATCTAAAAAATTATAACACTAATTCAACTATTTCACTTCTTAAACTAAGAGTAATTCTAGACATCTCAAATATTTCAAGTGAAAGTATATATTTCTTAAATTTGATCATAAATTTTACAATTTACCAAATAATTAATTTATTTATTTCACTAACCAATTGATGAAAGATATGGTCCTATTTGAGTGGAACTTGAAAACCTTTAACCTACCATATATTACTCTTATCAGCAGCGCACATTTGTTAAAATAGAGATTGAGATCTGTAACGTTTATTAAATTACCAGCCGGAGACTTAACTAGTTAGCTTGTTACTAGTGTCGCAATTTGTAAAAGATATATCAGCGTGATTTGAGTCATATTTAAGATATATATATATATATATAATGAATGACCAGTAAGTGTGATAAGTTTTATGATTATTTTTCGTAGCTATAACTATAAAAAAAAATGAATAAATAATTACAGAATTTGGGTGGGAAACTCTACAGGGTATAGCAAGGCAACATTCATTTCGTTCCATCTATAAAAGCCCTTTTCTATGCTTGCTTCAAGCACTTGTTCGTTTCCTTCACACTTAGAAAATTAAGCTTTTGGCCCACCGTTCCAATTATGGAAAGCAGAAGCTTTCTTCTGCCATGGCTTCTCCTGCATTATCTCACCTTTTCTTTTCTTATCAGCCTCACTGATTCTCAAGACAATCGACAGGCAAATACTTGGGTTTAATGATCGCTAGTTAATTAACTTTTTATAATTTCCTTGATTAACCATTGATTTTACTCTTCTTTTTTGTGGTTTAATTCATGCTAGAAGTCAGCTAGCAAGAGAGTTTCCTTCCTGTTCTTAGAAAATTAATATGTATCTTTGATATATAATGCAGATCTATGTCGTGTATATGGGAAATAAGCCCCAAGGCGAAGACCAAGTTTCCACATCGTCCCTTCATGTGAGCGTGCTACGACAAGTGGTCGGCAGGTTATAAATCTATGCATGTATATCTTTCATTCCTTTCGACAAATTTTTTTTGACTTTAATTATTAATTTATGCGAATGATTTCAGCAACAATATTGGTCCGAAATCTATTCTTCGCAACTATATGAGAAGCTTCCGTGGATTTGTCGCCAAGCTGACCGATGAGGAAGCTCAAGCAATGGCTGGTGGGTAAACATAATTTTTGTTTTGAATTTTTTTCACATTTGATTAGAGAATTAACTTTGAATACATTTTTAATAGGAATGAGAGGCGTAGTATCTGTATTTCCAAGCCGAAAGAGAAAGCTTCAGACAACAAGATCATGGGATTTCATTGGTTTTTCCCAACAAGTTGAAAGAGCAACAAGTGTTGAAAGTGATACAGTCATTGGAATGATTGACTCTGGGATTTGGCCAGAGTCTGACAGTTTTAATGGCACTGGATTCGGTGCTCCACCTGCCAAATGGAAAGGCACTTGCCAAGGCTCAACCAATTTCACTTGCAACAAGTACTCCTCTTAACCATGCAATATTCATTCAATAATTCAAAAACAAATCTTTCAGAAGTAATTCAAATTTATCTTCATCTAAAAATATGTATTAATTATTAACACATACCAATGATAATGATTGTACAGAAAAATCATAGGAGCAAGATACTACAAAACTGATGGAAACTTTGGCCCAGATGGTATTAAATCTCCAAGAGATGAAAAGGGGCATGGTACACATACTGCATCAACAGCAGCAGGAAACTCTGTCAGCATGGCAAAACTATTTGGCTACGCCTCTGGAACTGCTCGCGGAGGGGTCCCATCGGCCCGAATTGCGGTGTACAAAGTATGTTGTTCAGACGGTTGCGATGATGCTGATATTCTTGCTGCATTTGATGATGCAATCGCAGATGGGGTCGATATTCTCTCTGTTTCAGTTGGAGTGACAACTCCTAGAGAATATTTTAGTGATTCAATTGCCATAGGATCTTTTCATGCTATCAGAAATGGAATATTGACCTCAACTGCTGCCGGTAACGAGGGTCCCGACCCTTCCACTATCACAAACTTCGCGCCATGGTTCATTTCAGTGGCTGCTAGCACCATTGATCGAAAGTTTTCCACTAAAGTCCAATTAGGAAACAACGAAACCTACGAGGTATATATGCTTCCTCTCCGCATTAAATATTTTAATTTAATTGGAGTAATAACATTTAGCTCCTCATTTTTTTTTTTACAAAATCACAAATGAAAACGTAATTTATAACTTTTTAAGAGAGACCCCAAAATAATTTAAATAAAATTCCGTTATTAAAATCAATAATCGAACTATTATACCACTAAAATAATCAGCTTATGCAAAAACTAATTTGTCTCAAAGATTTAAGAAAAAGTAAGAATAGAGAAATTCCTTACGGACGTAATGGTAGAGATACCATAAAAAACTTGTAAATTGAAATTTTCAGATGCAACTAATTACCCATTTTTAGTTGCAGATAAGGCCTTTTTTCTTTTTTTATTTTTTTGTGCTGCAAGACAATTACATATTTGAATATATATATATATATATATGCATATACATATTAAAAAAATTAATTTTAATTTTCTTTGGTTGTATCTTCTCTCTTTGCAGGGAATTTCAATAAACACATTTGACCTTTAAACTGTCATGCATCCTCTTATTTACGGTGGGGATGCGGCAAACACTACCGGCGGTTTCACAAATGCCTCATCCAGGTACATTTGCTGCTTTTTTTGTTTCTATATGAGAAAGACAGCTTCGTACAAGTAAATGTAAATGAATCCACCAATGTTATCAACAATGTTGGATTGATATATGAAGAAAAATTTGACAAAAATTGATGCTGAAATGTAGTATTTGCGAAGAAGATTCATTGGATCGAAATTTAGTGAAGGGCAAAATTGTTCTTTGCGATACATTTAAAGCTGGCGCAGCAGGTGCTCTAATGCGAGGCGATAGTGGCAGAGACGCATCCTCTTCTTTTCCATTGCCTGCATTATATGTTGACGCTAATGATGGAAGCAAGATTTTTATATACATGAACTCAACCGGTTACCAAACATAGAGGACAATGATCTTTATCATTTTAAGTCTTTGAAAACATATATATTTATTTTAAGATTACCTATACAAATTAATTACAGAAATGCGACTGACACTATATTCAAGAGCACTGAGGTTAATGATACATTGGCTCCTTATATAGTCTCATTTTCTTCGAGAGGTCCAAATCCTATTATTTTTGATATTCTCAAGGTAATAAATTTATGAGAAATTCGTTCTAGGCACACATGTTAATCAATGAAATGACTCTTTTCAACACTAATTTGGAACATTATCTTCTCAATATTACAACCAGATATATCTGCACCAGGAGCTAACATTTTAGCTGCATGGTCTCTAGTTCACCCAGTTTCTGAAGTTAAAGGTGATACTAGATTTGTTCCATACAATATAAATTCAGGAACATCAATGGCTTGCCCACATGTTACTGGTATAGCTGCCTATATTAAAACATTTAAAACATTTCACCCGACGTGGTCTCCTTCTGTCATTAAGTCTGCAATTATGACCACTGGTAATTGGCTATATTAATTTTTTGATTCTCAAAATAAGTAAACAAATCAATAACTTTTAGCTAATTATAAATCCCCTTCGTGTTATCTTAATTTTTAGCTACTCCAATGAGTTCAAGCAAGAACCCAGATGCGGAATTCGCATATGGCTCAGGCCAAATAAATCCTATTAAGGCTTTAAATCCAGGTTTGGTGTATGATGCTGAGACCATTGATTACGTGAAGCTTTTGTGCGGCCAAGGATATAACACCAGCCGTCTTCGACTTGTGACTGGTGATAACAGCACTTGTTCAGAAACGATCAACGGAACTGTTTGGGATCTAAATTATCCTTCTTTTGCTCTCTCTGTCCCACCCACAGAATCTGGTAATATTAGTAGTCGGGTTTTCAACCGGGTTGTCACGAATGTTGGATCCACATCGTCTACGTACAGATCTTCAGTGACAGCCCCAGCAGGGCTTAAAATACAAGCAAATCCCAACGTTCTCTCCTCCACATCTCTTGGACAAAAACAAAACTTCGGTCACCATTGAAGGGGCGATGAATGAAAAAATTGTTTCTGCTTCTTTGGTGTGGGATGATGGTGAGCATCAAGTGAGGAGTCCTATTGTTGTTTATGTTCGATCTTAGAATTCCATGATGCATGTCGCGGGCTAATAAAAAATTCGGTGAAATACTTTATTTTTATTTTTCTTTTTTCTCTTTATTCGGTTCTCATTCAAATTAAACCATTGTATCTGTTGGCGTTGGGTGTGATTTATTTTGCACGTTATTAATGTGGAGGTTTCCTTTACCAAAATTTTGTAATAAGTTGCTGTTATATCCCACATTTATCTCATTTATCAGGTAAATTCATGAGCCAAATACAGTAACAACACCCAATATGCTGTAAACAAATTTACTTAAGGTGTAGTTGGTCCTATTTTTTCAATTTTTACAACGGTAGGAAGCTAATAAATCAATTACGTCTCTTGAAAGTTCAAAAATCATGACAGAGACATGAACTATAAATGTGCAAGTTCTGTCAATTATATGGTAGAACAAATCAAACATCAATCGATTGATGTGCACGACCTATTCGTGCATTGCCGACAGCACTGCGAACGAAAAATTAAATGAGTAAAGTATTTAGCAAACATAAACGTTCGCCCAAAAAGATTCAATCTATGATAAAATTTTCTACACTGGAATCTTACGATTTAACATATGAAATTGAACCCAAATACGATCAGCACGAGCTAAATCACTTAGCATTCTTCAAAAATCGACTACAAGCAAATGTATAACAAGATTCTTAAATCACAAGGCATGGAAACCTAACTTGGAAAGTCCTCGTTGTGAATTCCAAAACAGTGGTGGATTTAGACTCCAAGCGGGACTCGTTCGTGTAAACCTGAAAAGAAACACAGCGCCAAAAGTGTCTCCACATGCAAGTTCTTTTTCTTGTCCTTTCGTTTTCTTTTCTTGAGAAACAAAAATGGGGTAGGAGAAAAAGAGAGAGGCTAATTACCATAAACATTATTGAACAGAAAATCGTGATGTTTTGTTTATTGAAAATGTTGCCAAGAGAGAGTGTTGAGGTGGAAGAAGAAGAGAGAGACACCACAGTTTGAATAGCCCCAAAGAAAAAAGAAAAAAGAAAAAACGGATAATTGAAGGGAAGGCATTAAAACAATTTTTTGCCATACAGGTCACAACTTGGGCGGTAAAGAGCCCATACCCTCCAAATGAAAGACAAGAATTCAAGTCCCACACTCTACAAAATGTGGGACTCCCCCATTTCATATTAGATAGAATGCTCACGAGAAGAAGATAATTTAAAAGTAGGCCATCTTGTGAATAACCTACATTTCTACTTCTAAAAAAAAGAAAATCTCACAGTAATTCTTTTTCGTTATGTAGATAATTACGTTAAAGTATGTCAATTCTTGTTTTCCAACTTTCTACTTTAATCTTGCTCGTTATTTTGTGTATTTGTATTCGTTTCTCTAGTCCTTATTAAAGTTACGTTTGGTTTCAATCTTGATTCAATTATATTATTGAAGTTTCAGTAGTTACCGAGAAACGATGGTTATGACCACATGATATGTTCCAGTCATTGATGATACGTTAAATGTTCTTGTTGACTCATCAATTAATAAAATAATAAAGAAATTTCCAATTATTACGCCCAAGAGCTTGATTCGATTTTGATTCTGAGGATTGTGCTGATCTGTTTTTTCGGGTCTATTACATTCAAATTCGATTTAAATTCTTTAATTTTTATTGGTTTCATTTAAGCATGAGTTTAATATAAATTTCAGTAATAAATGTTTGATAACTGTGTATTGCAGAGATGATATAATCTTTAGTTTATAATGAAGCGTGACTAACAACCGTTCACAAAATATTTAAAATAGAGAAGCTATGAGACACATTCACAACTAGGACAATAAATTAAAAATATTTTTCTTATTCTCTCTATTCTGACCACTCATATATAGATACAGTCGGAAGATATATAGACATCCCCAACAATTCATAATAATATTTCTGGGATAATATTATCTAGCTCTTCAAATTTTTATGATTTCTCGTAAAAGCACATAATATATTTATTAATATCAAAGAGATTAATCCTGATTCAAATTTCATATTTGAGAGTAGAAAAGGCCTAGAAGTCTTTGCCAGGTTACAACAAACCCAATTTTTGATAAATTTCTGACCCGTAAAAATACTCAAAAAAAGAAAAAAGGACTAAGGACCTATTTTAGCTGAATGAAAAAACCTAATTACTATAATAAGAATTATGAAAATTCAGAGACTCAAATAATATTACTCCATATATATTTTAATTTGTAGCAGAAATTGTATTTGTAAACCACGATGTATACGAACAAGCAGTTGAAATTATTACAGGGGAATGATGATAAGTACAATCTCTTCATATACTGAATAAGACTATATATTATTATTATTTCAAAACCACGAGTAATCTGTATAAAAATCTGTATAAACGAATATTACTTATTATTTCTAAACCACGAGGTATACAGAAAATTAGTGAAAATCATTAAAAGAAAGATACGTAGAACTGTACTCGTCGTTCATGTACAACCAAATATGATTAATTTTTAAATAACTTTATTTTATTATACTATGAGGGGAATATAACCCTAAAAATTATGATACTAGTTCAAATATTTTATGAATAATACTACCCACCTCAAATATCTCAAGTAGAAGTGTAGACTTCTTAAATTTGATAATGCATTTCACAAATTTATAAAATAACTAATTAATTTATTTCAGTATCTAATTGATCAAAGCCATACTACTACTTGAGATAAAACTTTGAAAACCTGCTGTATTATTCTTACCAACAGTACCCATATGTTAAAATAGTGATTGAGATCTGTAACGTTTACTAAAATACAAAGCCGTCTGCCGGAGAAATAATTAGTTTGCTTGTTGGTAGTGTCGCAATTTGTAAAGGATATATCAGCGTGATTTGAGTCACATTAATATATATATATATATATATTGAATATATAACCAATAAGCGTGAGAAGTTTTATGAATATTTTTCGTAGCTATAACTATAAAAAAATGAATAAACATTTTCAGAATTTGGGAAACTCTATGGGGTATAGCAAGGCAACATTCATTTCGTTTCATCTATAAAAGCCCTTTTCTGTTAATGCTTGCTTCAAGCACTTGTTTCTTCCACCGTTCCGATTAGAAAACAGAAGCTTTCTTCTGCCATGGCTTCTCCTGCATTGTCTCACCTTTTCTTTGCTTATCAGCCTCACTGCTTCTCAGGACAATCGACAGGCAAATACTTGGGTTTAATGATCACTAGTTAATTAACTTTTTATAATTTCTTTGATTAACCATTGATTTTACTCTTTTTTTTGTGGTTTAATTCATGCTAGAAGTCAGCTAGCAAGAAAGTTAGAAGTCAGCTAGCAAAAGAGTTTCCTTGCTGTTCTTAGAAAATTAATATTTACCTTTGATATAAAATGCAGATCTATATCCTGTATATGGGAAATAAGCCCTAAGGCCAAGACCAAGCTTCCACATCATCTCTTCACATGAGCATGTTACGACAAGTACCGGCGGCAGGTTATATATCTACACATATCTTTCATTCATTTCGACTCGTTTTCTTCGAAATTGATTATATATATAGCCAATAAATTGGCCAATTATTAATTAAGGTGAATGATATTAGCAACATTGGTCCGAAATCTATTCTTCACAACTATATGAGAAGCTTCCGTGGATTCGTCGCTAAGCTGACCGAGGAAGCACAAGCAATGGCTGGTGGGTGAACATAATATTTATTTTTAATTTTTTTTTCATATTTGTATGCAGAATTAACTAAGAATATATATTTAATAGGAATGCGAGACGTAGTATCTGTATTTCCAAGCCGAAAGAAACAACTTCAGACAACAAGATCCTGGGATTTCATCGGGTTTTCCCAGCCAGTTGAAAGAGCAACAAATGTTGAAAGTGATACAATCACTGGAGTACTGATTCACTCTGGGATCTGGCCAGAGTCTTGACAGTTTTAATGGCACTGGATTCAGTGCTCCACCAACCAAATGAAAAGGCACTTGCCAAGGCTCAACCAATTTCACTTGCAACAAGTACTCCTCTTAACCGTACAATATATTAGGTTGGGTTTCCTCCTATACGGAGATGCCTAAATTTCTCTTTAATAGTGACTAAGCCCAATTAACTCGAGGGCATTTTGGTTTTTTCTTAAGTAGGGTTTGATGTTTTAATTTTTTATTGCAATATATATATATGTGTTAAGAAGAGAAAATGTTTACTGTTCATCATTTTAGAGAGAGCGAGTATTGTTTACGAGAGAGAGGCAGAATAGTAAATTAGGGACAGCTTTAATCAAGTGGCTAATCGGAGGTCGATTTGTGATCCGATTGAGCTAAAATTTTACCAACAGCTTCTTAGCTCAGAAAACTAAATTCTGAATGGTAAAAATCAGATTTGAAACTCCCTTTCTCTAAATTTCGTAGTTGAAAGTTAAGTTACTATTTTGGTGATGTTTTTTTGAAATCTCTCTAATTTCTTTGTAGAATTTGATTGTTTGTCAAAATTGTGTGATCTTAAAAATGTTGTGAATGTGTACTTCTAGTTCTAAATAGAGAGAAATTGTGTATTCCCATTATTTAATTATAGTGGAGATTTTTTGGGTGGATTACGGTCCCGTGGTTTTTACTGTTCACATTGGGAGATTTTCCACGTTAAAATTAATTGTGTTATGGTTGTTTTATTGATGATGTGGTCGCTGTCCAAGAATTGATTTTGTGCCCAAAATTATTGCTCTATTTGTTTGTTTTCTATTAGGTTCACGCAAGAGGGGATAAGGTAATTGTTGTACTTCCGCAATTGGTTTGTATTAATTTATCCCAATAAAGTGATATCAGAGCTTTGGTTTATTTGTTTTGTGCCTTGCGTTGAATGATGAAAACTAATACAAGTAGAATGGTTAATTTGAATGGTGCAAATTATCATTTATGGAAGGGAAAGATGAAAGATTTTTTATATGTGAAAGATTATTATTTATCCGTGTTTGAGAAATAAAACCCTGATAATAAAACAAATGCACAATAAAAGTTACTTTATCGTCAGGTATGTTGGTATATCAAACAATGGGTAAATGATAATGTTTTGAATCACATCAGTGGAGAGATAGATGCAAGTTCTTTGTGGAATAAACTTGAAGAGTTGTATGCCAGAAAAACCGGGAACAATAAACTATTTTTGATAAAGCAGATGATAAACTTGAAATATCGGGATGGAAAACCCATGACAGATCACTTGAATACACTTCATGGAATCATTAATCAGTTGGCTGGAATGAACATCAAATTTGAAGATGAAGTACAAGGGTTATGGTTTTAATGCACATTACCGAACTCATAGGAGACATTTAGAATGTCATTATCTAACTCAGCTCCTGATGATATCATCACCATAAAATTGGCTAAGAATAGTGTTTTGAATGAAGAGGATAGAAAAAAGTCACAGAGTTCTTTACAATCAGATATTTTAGTCACAGAAAAGAGGGGGAAGAGTATGAGTAGAGGTCCGAAGAACAAAGATAAAAGTAAAAGTAAGACCAACAAGTTTGCGAATGTTGAATACTATCATTGTGGTTTGAAAGGGCATATAAAGAAGTATTGTTAACAGCTCAAGGGAGACAAGAAGAAGGATAAAGGAAAGGAAAAGAAAAATGATGACAGCAGTAATGATGACAGAGTTGCTGTTGTTATAGATGACTTTCTTATTATGTATGATGATGATGTTGTCAACCTTGTATGCCATAAGACCAGTTAGGTAATTGATAGTGGTACCTCTATTCATGCTACATCGTGAAGGAAATTCTTTACATCTTATACATCTGATGATTATGGGGATGTTAAAATAAGAAATAATAGCTTAGCTAAGGCCATAAGCATGGGACATGTGTACTTGAAGACCAATAATGGCACGATGTTACTGCTAAAAAATGTCAAGCATATTCTTGATATTCGTTTGAACTTGATTTCTGCAGGTAAACTTGATAATGAGAGTTTCTCTAGCAACTTTAGTGGTAGTAAATTGAAACTTAGTAAAGGTTCCATGATTGTGGCTCGAGAAAAGAAATGTTCTTCATTGTACTTTATGCAAGTAAAGATTGTAGTCAACAATAACAATATAGTGAAAAATGAAGATACAATTGAGTTATGGCATAGAAAACTTAGTCACATAAGTAAGAAGGGTTTAAGTGTTTTGGCCAAGAAGAATATGCTTTCTGGGTTAAAATATGAATCTTTGAAGAAGTGTGTTCATTGTTTGGCAAGGAAGCAAACTAGGACTGCCTTCAAGATATCTCTACCTTCAAAAAATTCAAGTATACTCGAAGTAGTACACTCTGATGTTTATAGCCCTATAAAAACAAAAACACTTGGTGGTGCTATCTATTTTGTGACTTTTATAGATGATCACTCAAGAAAGTTGTGGGTTTATACATTGAAGACAAAAGATCAAGTACTAGATGTATTCAAATAGCTTCAGGCCTCAGTTGAGAGACAGACTGGGAATAAGTTGAAGTGCATCAGAACTAATAATAGAGGTAAGTATTTTGGACCATTTGATGAGTATTGCAGACAGTTAAGAATTCGTCATCAAAAGACACCTCTTAATATTTCTCAGTTAAATGGCTAACTGAAAGGATGAATAAAACACTAGTTGAAAGAGTGAAATGTTTGCTTTCACAAGCACAATTGCCAATATCTTTTTGGGGGGAGGTTTTGAATATAGTTGTACATATATTGAATCTCACACCGTGTGTTCCTTTAAACTTTGATGTTTCAGATAAAGTTTGGTCAGGAAAGGATGTTGTTTATGATCATTTGTGTGTCTTTGGATATAAAGCATTTGTGCATATTCCTAAAGATGAGAGGTCTAAACTTGATGTTAAGACAAGACAGTGTGTATTTCTCGGCTATGGTGAAGATGAGTTTGGTTAGAGGTTTTATGATCTAGTACAAAAGAAACTTGTAAAATGTGGAAATGCTGTATTTATGGAAGACCAAACTATACAGGATATTGAGAAGTTAAAAGAAGCAATGCCTCAATATAGTGACGCGTTGATAAACTTGGATCCAGTTCTTCCTACACATGTTCCAGCACAGCCTACAGATGAAGTCGAGGATGACAAGCATGGTACAGGTGATATTGACACTCATACACAGGTTGAGGTTAATGATGATGTTCAGGACAATCATCTACGTTAGAGGCTTTGCTAGATATTCCACTCAACAGATCCACCAGAAACTGATAGTCCTTTACACGATATCTTGTGAGTGAGTATGTGTTATTAACTAACGGAGGAGAGCCTGAATGTTATATAGAGGCATTGGAAAGTGAACACAAGAAGGAGTGAATTAATGCCATGTAAGACGAGATGAAGTCACTGTATGAAAATCACACATTTGAGTTGGTGAAGTTACCTAAGGGTAAAAGGGCTTTGAAGAATAAATTGGTGTATAGAGTGAAACAAGAAGAATAAATGAGTGTATAAAGTGAAACAAGAAGAACATACCTTGCAGCCATGATACAAAGTCAGATTGGTTGTTAAGAGATTTAGCCAAAGAAAAGGTGTTGACTTTGATGAAATCTTTTCTCCAGTTGTCAAAATGTCATCTATTCGTGTGGTATTGGGCATAACTGCTAGTCTTGACTTAAAGGTTGAGCAGATAAATGTGAAAACTACTTTTCTACATGGAGACTTAGATAAAGAAATTTATATGGAGCAGCCAGAGGGTTTCGGAATAAAAAGAAAAGAAGATTATATGTGCAAGCTGAAAAAAAGCCTCTATGGCTTGAAACAGGCACCAAGACAGTGGTATAAGAAGTTTGAATCAGTTATGGGGGAGTAAGGCTACCAAAAAACTACTTCTGACCATTAAGTTTTTATGTAGAAATTCTCTGATGATGGATTTATTATACTATTACTTTATATTGATGATATGTTGATTGTTGGCAGGAATGCTTCTAGAATTGACATGTTAAAGAAGTAGTTAAGTAAATCCTTTGTTATGAAGGATTTAGGGCCAGTAAAACAAATCTTTGGCATCTGAATTTATCGAGATAAAGCAGCCAAGAAGTTGTGTATATCATAGGAGCATTACATTGAAAAGGTATTTGAAAAGTTTAATATGAGCAACGCTAAAATGGTTAGCACTCCTCTTACTACACACTTTAAGTTAAGTACCAAGCAGTTTCCTTACAACATATAAAGAGAAGAAAGACATGGAAAGAGTTCTTTATACTTGAGCAGTTAGAAGCTTGATGTATGCGATGGTATGCACAAGACCGGATATAGCTCATGTAGTTGGTGTTGTTAGTAAATTTTTATCCAATCCAGGAAGAGAACATTGGAATGCAGTGAAGTGAATTATAAGATATCTTCAAAATACTTTCGATTTCAAACTCACCTTTGGAAGCAGAGAACCTATGTTAGTTGGCTATATAAATTCAGATATGGCTGGAGATGTTGAAACTTGAAAGTCTACTGTAAGTTACTTGATGAAACTTTCAGAAGGAGCTGTATCATGGCAATCAAGGCTACGAAAATGTGTTGCACTTTTCACTACAGAGGCAGAATTCATTGCAGCGATTGAAGCATGCAAAGAATTGTTATGGATGAAGAGATTCTTACAGGAACTCGATTTTAAGCAACAGCGATATGTGGTATTTTCTGATAATCAGAGTGCAATTCACTTGAGTAAGAATTCCTCATTCATACAAAATCAAAACATATTGATGTGAAATATTATTTGTTAAGAGATGCATTTAATAATAATATGTTTGAGCTTGAAAAGATTCACACAAATCACAATGCCTCTGATATATTAACCAAAACTCTTCCGAGGAAAAAGCTTGAAGTTTGTTGTTCGATTGTTGGGTTGGCAAGTCCCTCCATATAGTCGGAAAGGGGGAAATTTATTGGGTTAGGTTTCCTCCTATATGAAGATGGCCCAAATTTCTCTTTAATAGTGATTAAGCTCAATTAACTCAAAGACATTTTAGTCTTTTCTTAAGTAGGGTTTAATATTTTAATTTTTTGTTGCAATATATATGTGTGTTAAAAAGAGAAAATGTTCACTGTTCATCGTTATAGAGAGCGGGTACTATTCACTAGAGAGAGGCAGAATAGTAAACTCAGGGCAGTTTTGATCAAGTGGCTGATCGGAAGTTGATTTGTGGTTTCATTGAGCTGAAATTTTATCAACAGCTTTCTAACTCAGAAGACTAAATTCTGAATGGTGGATATTAGATTTGAAGCTCTCTTTCTCTAGAATTCGTAGCTGGAAGTTAGGTTACTATTTTAGTGATGTTTTCTTGAACTCTCTCTAATTTCTTTGTAGAATTTGATTGTTTGCCAAAATTGTGTGATCTTAAAAATGTTATGGATGCGTACCTCTAGTTTTAGTTAGAGAAAAATTGTGTATTCTCAGTATTTGATTATAGTGGAGATTTTTTAGGTGGATTACGGTCCTGTGGTTTTTACTCGTCACATTGGAGAGGTTTTTCACGTTAAAATTAATTGTGTTATGATTGTTTTGTTGATGATGTGGTTGCTGTTCAGGAATTGATTTTGTACCCAAGATTATTGCTCTATTTATTTATTTTCTATTAGGTTTACGCAAAAAGGGATAAGGTAATTGTTGTACTTCTGCAATTAGTTTGTATTAGTTTATCTCAATACAATATTCATACATTAACATTGTAAAATGGGTTCTTTAGCGAATTTGAATAATTCAAAACAAATCTTTCAGAAGTAATTCAAATTTATCTTCATCTAAAAATATGTATTAATTATTAACACACACCGTGTGATAAGCAGCAAAATCATAGGAGCAAGATACTACAAAACTGGTGGAAATTTTGGTCCAGAAGATATCAAATCTCCAAAGAGATGAGAACAGACATGGCGCATATACTGCATCAACAGCAGCAAGAAACTCTGTCGGCATGGCAAACCTATTTGGCAATGCCTCCAGAACTGCTCGTGGCAAGGTCCCTCCGCTTAAATTGCGATGTACGAAGTATGCTGGTCAGATGGTTGCGATGACGCTGATATGCTTACCCCATTTGATGATGCAACTTCTACTGGATGGCCAACTTCTACTGACTATTTCAATGATTCAATCGTCATAGGATCTTTTCATGCCATTAGAAATAGAATATTGATCGCAACTTCTGCTGGTAACGAAGGTCGCGACCCTTCTACTATCATAAATTTTGCTCCATGGTTTATTTTTGCGGCTGCTAGCACCGTTGATCAAAATTTTTCCACTACAGTGCTTGTTGTTGGATTCGTGCAATATATGCACAATACTCGCTAGTGTACGGCATCGTAACAAGTAATATAGTGATAAGAGGATGTCGATCTCATTAGGAATGTTAATCAATTAAGTATTAGGTGCTAAATTTATAAATTTATTTGAAGAAATTGAAATAATTTGAGTGAGAAATTAAAATAAACGAAAATTAATTATTTAACAAACTAAATAAAAAACTCAATTAATGGAAATATCTAAGGCCAATGATTTTATCTTAATTAGTCGCATCCACTTTTTCTATTGATGTTATTCTGAGTTGATACCAATATTGCCAGTTAATTATCCTATTATATTTGACAGTCTCTCTCGAGATCAATCGAAATTACTTCGTGTTATATGATTCGTGCAGTGTGTGCACGATACCTGCAAGTGCACTGGATCGTAACAAGTAATATAGTGATAAGAGGATGTCGATCCCACAAGCAATGTTAATCAATTAAATATCAAAGATGATTAATTTATGAATTTATTTGAAGAAATCGAAATAATTTGAGTAAGAAATTAAAATAAACAAAAACTAACTACTTAACAAACTAAATAAAAGACTTAATTAATGGAAAAAACTAGGGCCAATGATTTTATCTTAATTAGTCGCATCCATTTCTTCTACTGATGTTATTTTGATTTGATACATGTATTGCCACTTAATTATCCTATCTTATTCGACAGTCTCTCTCGAAACTACTTCACACCTAATAATTCACTAGATCTCTATATGAAATTAATTAAATGGAAGTGTATTATAATTAGTAATAATTTCTAATTAAACTACGTAAACCATATTAGTACATCTCTGTCTAATATGCAATTTACAGTATTTATCACACTGTTTAGATATGATATTTACTTCTCAACTCATATCAATCCACATTTCATTCAAATATTAACTAAATATTTAAAAATATTAATCATCATGATAAATACTCAATACAAGATATCAAATAAAAAACAATACAATATCAAAAAATGAATGCTTCCAATAGATTAAATCATTACCCTAAAAAATAAATATAACCACATATAAAATAGAGATTAAGATTACTCATAAAAAATTCAACAATCAAATATATAACCTCAGTAAAAACAAATTGTTCAATTCAATATGAAATTAAAAGGGAGAGAAAGAAAAACTAGATGAGGAAAGCTTGAATCCATAAGATTGATAAGAATCTCTCAATCTCTTGATAAAATCATCCTTCTTATTGTTGATTTTTTTTTCTCTCTCTCTAGCCATCTTCTTCCCCTTTTTTGTCTCTAGAACTCTCTTTTTCTCTTTGGGTATGGTGGCTCCTCCTTGAAAAAATAAAAAAACTTAAAGATACTCAAATCTGGCCACCCATTTTGATTTAAGGGGCAAAAATTGTCAAATTTAAATTCAGTTAGCGCGGGGGTGCTATTTTTGGCGCAGGGGCGCTGAGGAGCACAAGCCAATCATGGTATCTTATGCGGTACATTTCAATTGGACCCCCTTACTTTTAATTATTTTGAAGTTAAATCTTTATTTTGATGTTTCTCTATTTTAGTCCTCAATTGCTTGCATTTTGATCCCCAAGAATAAAACTTTGTGATTTTCATGGATGGCTAGCAAACGTGCTTTTATGCTTTGTTTTCATATCTTTTATGTTAAAACACATCAACACCTACAAAATAAACGTAAAATGCTTAAAAAGAAAATTAACTATTTAAAACGAGTCAAATAACGCTAAGTATGCTACTCAATGATAAATAATTTAAGTATAATCATGTAGTAAAAATTAATATATCAAACACCCCCAAACTTAGCGTTTGCTCATCCTCCAGTAAAATAAAAATAAAAATTAAAAGATTCAACAATACGAATTAACTTCCTTACTTAACAAATTCATGACCAATGAAAATGCAACAAATTATAAATTCAATCATTCAAATATCCAAGTATTAACAAGATTTCATTTGTTATGCTCATGTAGTGTGTGAAAGTCATAAATTAATCATCCTCTATCATACCATTCTTCAGATTATCAGAATATAGCATGCATATAAATTCAAAACTCCAAATCTCAGCAAGATGGTCACCCTAAAATAAGCACAATCGAAATTTGGGTTAACACTCAAAAGTATATGAAATAAGCATTACGCTTAGATTTTTAATGAAAAAACAAAGCTCACATACAGTTGAAAGAATACGTTATTTCTGATGTAATGATGGTGATTTCATGAAAGGAATACTACTAACTTGATTTTTATGGAAATGGATGCAGACTAATTAAATAACACACAAGATTAACATAAGACTTTTCTTCAAGAATGAAAGGAATCTCATGGTCTTCTTCTATATCTAACACAATGAAGTTAGCTATATAAATTTGTCAACTTTAACTAGTAAATGCTCTACAATTCCTCTTGGATGCTTAATTGACCTATCTGTCAATTGAAGTGAAATGGTTGTAGCCTTAGCTTCAACAAGACCTAATTTCCTGAAAATAGAAAAAGGCATTAAGTTAATACCTGCACCCACATCGCATAATGTTTTTTCAAAATAATATTCTCCAATGGTGCGTGGGATGGTGAAACTCCCTGAATTCTTTAATTTCGGAGGTAATTTGTTTTGCAAAATTGCGCTGCATTCTTCTGTTAGCATCACTATCTCATTCTTCTCCAATTTCCTCTTATTGGATAATAACTCCTTTATGAACTTGACATAACTCGGCATTTGCTCAAGTGCATCTGCAAAAGTGATATTAATGTGCAACTTTTTGAAAACATCAAGGAATTTGGAGAATTGCTTATCTAGCTTGTTCTTCCGAAGACATTGAGGAAACGGGATCGGAGGCACATATGGTGGAGGTGACACAACTTTCTTATAAGGAGTTAATGCTTTTTGTGATGGTTTTGAGGAATATGTCTCTTTAGAGGTGTTAATGGTGCTTTCCATTTGCTCTTCACCAACCTCATCCTCTATTTTTGCTTGGTTTGACACTAAAGTTTTGGGTTGCTCGTCCATTTGTGCTTTTAATTTGCCTTGTGATTCTTCAAGTTGCTTGTCACTTCTAAGTGTAATGGCTTTCACTTGCTCTTTAGGATTTGTTTCGGTATTACTTGGTAATGATCTTTGCTGCCTTTCTGTCATTATACTTGCAAGTTTCCCTAATTGCACTTCTAAATTTCGAATGGAAGCCGCTTGATTTTGCAAAGTTGTTTCAGTCTTTGTCATGAACAAGGAAATGTTCATGGTAAGTTGTGCAAGATTATCTTCTAAGTTCACCTTCTTCTGTTGAAGTTAAAATTCGAAAGGTGATTGCATGACATTTTAATCGTTTCTCCAAGACAAGTTAGAATGATTCTGCCAACCTTGATTATAAGTGTTGGAGTACAAATTATTCTGCTGCTGATTGTAGTTCCCAACATATAAAACTTGTTCAAAGGATGACGGAGCAAAGGGATCACCAGCTTGACAATCAGTGCTTGTGTGATTACCACTACATAACTCACAAACCATCTGAGGAATTTAGATGAAATTTGCTGTCATACCTCCTAGTTGCTTGGTTAGTGTGGTCAGCTAAGCAATAAGTGCAATAATGTTGTCTACTTCATCAACTATCAAGGCCTTTTTCGATGTTAAACGTTCTGTAGGCCATTGATAAGCATTAGCGGCCATTTCCTCTAACAAGTCATAGGCCTCATTAATCATTTTTCCTATTAGAGCACCTTTAACTGCTGCATCAACAAATGTTCGAGTCGAACCACCCAACCCATTATAAAAAGTTTGCACTTGAAGCCATTTACGTAACGCATGGTGTGGCCATCTTCTTATCAATTCCTTGTACCTTTCTCAGGCTTCATATAGTGACTCCATCTCATGCTGGGTAAATGTAGTAATATCATTCCGCAACTTTGCCGTCTTTACTAGTGGGAAAATTTCGCTAAGAATTTTTGTGCCAAGTCATCCCAAGTAGTGATAGTATCCGACGGAAGTGAACTTAACCAACTCTTCACCTTGTCCCTTAGTGAGAACGGAAATAATCTTAGTTTTGCCGCATCCTTCGACATGTCATTATGTTAGGAAATTTGCAATATAGGCGTTTAGATCTTCATGAGCTAATCCGCTAAACTGAATTGAGGTTTGGATCATCTAAATGATGGCTGGCTTAATCTCAAAATTGTTCCCTTGAATGACGGGTCTTCTAATGCTAGTCAAAGCTCCATTAACTATTGGAATAGCATATTCCCTCAAAACTCGTTCATCTCTGGCTCTAACATTATCTCCAAAATTTTGTTCCATGGTGCTAATTTGTGGTAGCCTCGATTTGTCTCTTCTTGCTTTTCTAATCCACCAAAGGAAAGACGTAAAATAAAAAAATAAAAAAAAAAATTTCAAAGTAAACTCAAAATTAATCCAAATCGATATTAAAAGAACTTAAAATTCCCTGGCAATGGCACCAAAAACTTGTTGTACAATTCGTGCAGTGTGTGCGTGATACCCACAAGTGCACGGGATCGTAACAAGTAATATAGTGATAAGAGGATGTCAATCTCACAAGATATCAAAAGTGATTAATTTATGAATTTATTTGAAAAAATTGAAATAATTTGAGTGAGAAATTAAAATAAACAAAAATTAATTATTTAACAAACTAAATAAAAAACTCAATTAATGGAAATATCTAAGGCCAATGATTTTATCTTAATTAGTCGCATTCACTTTTTCTATTGATGTTATTATGAGTTGATACCAATATTGCCAGTTAATTATCCTATTATATTTGACAGTCTCTCTCGAAATCAATTGAAATTACTTCGTTTTGTATGATTCGTGCAGTGTGTGCACAATATCTGCAAGTGCACTGGATCATAACAAGTAATATAGTGATAAGAGGATGTCGATCCCACAAGCAATGTTAATCAATTAAATATCAAAGGTGATTAATTTATGAATTTATTTGAAAAAATCGAAATAATTTAAGTAAGAAATTAAAATAAACAAAAACTAACTACTTAACAAACTAAATAAAAGACTTAATTAATGGAAAAAACTAGGGCCAATGATTTTATCTTAATTAGTCACATCCATTTCTTCTACTAATGTTATTTTGATTTGATACCTGTATTGCCACTTAATTATCCTATCCCATTCGACAGTTTCTCTTGAAATCAATCGAAACTACTTCACACCTAATAATTCACTAGATCTCTATGTGAAATTAATTAAATGGAAGTGCATTATAATTAGTGATAATTTCTAATTAAACTGAGTAAACCATATTAGTACATCTCTGTCTAATATGCAATTTACAATATTTCTCAGCTCATATCAATCCACATTTCATTCAAATATTGGCCAAATATTTAAAAGCATTCATTATCATGTAAATATTCAATATAAGATATCAAATAAAAAACAACACAATATCAAAAAATGAATGCTTCTAATAAATTAAATCATTGTTCTAAAAAATAAATATAGCCACACATAAAATAGAGGTCAAGAGTATTCATCAAAAATTCAACAATCAAATACATAACCTTAGTTAACACAAATTGTTCAATTTAATATGAAATTAAAAAGGGAGAGAAAAAAAAACTAGATAAGGAGAGTTTGAATCCACAAGATTAATGAAAATATCTCAATCTCTTGATGAAATCTCCCTTCTTCTTGTTGATTTTCTCTTCTCTCTCTCTACCCACCTTCTTTCCCTTTTTTGTCTGTAGAACTGCCTTTCTCCCCTTGACTATGGTGACTCCTCCTAAAGAAAATAAGAAAACCTAAAAATACCTCAAATGTGGCCACCTATTTTGATATAAGGGCTAAAAATCGTTAAATTTAAACTCAGATGGCGGGGGGGCACTTTTTTGGGCATAGGGGCGCTGAGGAGGCAGAAGCCACGGCACAGGCGCCCCATTGATTCTGCTAACAATGGCCTCTTATGCTGCACATTTCAATTGGAACCCCTTACTTTTAATTATTTTGAATTTAAATCTTTATTTTGATGTTTCTCTATTTTAGTCCCCAATTACTTGCATTTTGGTCCCCAAGAATAAAACTTTGTGATTTTCATGGATGGCTAGCAAACGTGCTTTTGTGTTTTGTTTTCATATCTTTTATATTAAAACACATCAACACCTACAAAATAAAAGTAAAATGCTTAAAAAGAAAATTAACTATTTAAAACGAAATAAATAACGCTAAGTATGCTACTTAATGATAAATGATTTAAGCATAATCATGTAGCAAAAATTAATATATCATGTCGCACCTAATAATTCACTATATCTCTATTTAAAATTAATTAAATGGAAGTATATTACGATTAGTAATAATTTTCAATTAAACTACATAAATCATATTAGTACATCTCTGTTTAATATATAATTTACGGTATTTATCACATGATGCAAATACAATATTCACTTCTCTGTTTATATCAATCTACTTTTCATTTAAATACTAGCCAAATATTTAAAAGTATTAATCATCATGATAAATACTCAATACAATATATCAAATAAAAAAAACACAATATCAAAAAATGGATGCTTCAATGGATTAAATCATTGCTTTAGAGAATAAGTTTAGCCACACATGATAAAATATTCAAATCTTATAAACACGAATTCAACAAATGATAACATAGTCAATAAACACTAGTTTGTTCAATTCAAGGCAAAATAAGATGAGGGAAGAGATAAAACTATGATTTGGAGAGCCTTTTCTTTTATGTTCTTCTAAGTCAAAAAATCTTCCCCCAAAGTGGCTCTCATCTTCCATACCCAAAATACATATAAAATCTAAATGTTTCCCAAATCTAGTCATTTATTTCTAATCCTTGGGCTCAGATTAAGTTTGAAGACCCTCTAAAATGATTGCAGCGGGTGCCGAGGCGCCACAAACAGCGTAGGGGTGCGAATGAGATGGAAGAGGTGCCGCAAAAGGGGGCGCGACTACCCCCAAGTGGCACAATTGCGCTATGCATTCTATCTAAGGGCAGAATGCATAGCGCGCCAACCTGTAAGGTTTGAAAACCTTGCAGATAAGTCCCCTCAGCTTTGCACTTTGGTCCCTTTAGTTTTGCACTTAGGTCCCCTGGTGTCTTACGTTTTGGTCCCTAAACGCCTTTCTTTTCGAGCCGCATTCAATCATTTCGAGTTAAATTCGTTTTGAGTGGTTGATTATATCATGTTTTGCACAATGAAACCCAAAACACATGAAATATCAATAAACCTTGAGAATTAAACAAATAAAATAAGTTTAAGAGTATATAATAAGCGTGTATTTTATGCACTTATCAGTACTATTAGGAAACAACGAAACTTACGAGGTATATATGCTTCCTCTCCTCATTCAATATTTTAATTTACTTCGGTTAATAGCATTTGGCTCCTCAATTTTTTTTTTTTTGCGCCGCAACACAATTACTTATCCAAATATCATATATCTAACCTAATTGAGAAACAATTTAATTTTCTTTGGTTGTATTTGCTTTCTTTGCAGAGAATTTCAACAAATACGTTTGATCTTCAAAATGTCATGTATCCTCTTATTTATAGTGGATATGCAGCAAATACTACCGGCAGTTTCACAAATGCCTCATCCAGATGCATTTCCTTCTTTTTTCTATTTTTTATCTGGACAAAGACAAGTAAGTACAAGTAAAGGTAATCAATGTAAGGTTGATATATGAAGGAAATTTTGATGAAAGCTGATGCTAAAAATGCGGTATTTGCAAAGAAAATTCATTGGATCAAAATCTAGTGAAGGGTAAAATTGTTCTTTGCGACACCCTTGATTCCGGCCAGGAGCCATTTAACGCTTGCGCAATAGGTGCTCTAATAAGAGGCAAAACATACAGAGATACACCCCTCTCTTTTCCCTTGCCTGCATCTTATGTTAACATCTTACATTAACATCAACGATGGAAACAAGATTTTTTTATATATGAACTCAACAGGTATCAAATATAAAGAATAATGATCTTTGTCATTTTAAGTCTTTAAAAAACTACATACTTATTTTAAAGATTGTTGTACAAATAAATAATAGAAATGCAATTGCCATTATATTTAAGAATACTAAGATCAATGATACATTGGCTCCTTATGTTGCCTCATTTTCGTCAAAAGGTCTAAATCCTATTACTTCTAATATTCTCAAGGTAAATTTATGAGAAATCTATTCTCATAACATATAGTAATCAATCAAATGACTTTTTTAATCAAAACTAATTTTTGTCAATACTACATATTGGGTTGGGTTTCCTCCTATTTGGAGATGGCCCAAATTTTTTCTTTAATAGTAACTAAGCTCAATTAGCTCAAGGACATTTCGGTCTTTTCTCAAGTAGGGTTAATGTTTTAATTTCTTTTGTTACAATATATATATGTGTGTTAAGAAGAGAAACGACACTGTTCATCATTTTTAGAGAGGCGGATACTGTTCACGATAGAGAGGTAGAATAGTAAATTCGGAACAGTTTTGATCAAGTGGCTGATCGGAGAAAATCAATATACAGATCAGCACAATCTTCAGAATGGATATCGAATATAATCACGTTCTTGGGCAAAATAATTGAAAATTTCTTTATTATTTTATTAATTGATGCGTGAATATCAACCTAAATAACGATCATGATGAAAACATTTAACATGATACAAGTATTTGCCTGTCGATGCTCTTGAGAAGCAGTGAGGCTGACGAGCAAAGAAAAGGTGATACATTGCAGAAGAAGCCATGGGAGATCGAAGGGAGCTAATTCAGCTAATTTTCATAATTGGAACGGTAGACAGGAACAAGGATTTGCTAAGTATGGCAGAAACAAGTGCTTAATTGAAGCAATTAAGCATTAGAAATGCGATTTTTATGGATGAAATAAAAGCAATTCTTTAGAGCTTCCCAAATTCCTGTTATTTTTTTATTCATTATTCTTTTATACTTCAAAGTAGGTTTCTGTATATGAAAAATACACGTTTATTTGTTATTTATCGTACATCTTAATGTAACTCAAATGACACTGATATCTCCTTGATTTATAAATTGCAACCATCGACACGCTCGAGTTGACGGCTTCATATTTTAATACAAGTTATAGATCTCAATTATTATTAGATTTTAACAAAGAGGTGCTGATAAGTAAAATTTTGAATTGCTATCATTAATTTAGGTTTCAAATTCCTCTTATAGTAACATCAAAGAGAGTAATGTAAAGCATCAAATTCATAATATGATCGATTATTACCAACCTTTTTTTCCTTGAAGCAAAAAATTAATGTTCTATTAATTAGATAATGATAGGAATGTTACTGTTGAGAGCAAACTTCCTTTTGAAAATATCTCATTATCCTTTTAAAGTTTAAAAATTTATCTATTTACGTCTATTCGTTAACTAAGATAATAGAAAAATTGCACTTTTATCATAACTATCTTGTATACAAATTTAATTTCATTATCTTATTATACTATTACTTATTATTTTATTATAAACTATTACTTTTAATTAATTATTCAAAAGTGTTAATAACAAAAAAAATTTATCTTCACCATTTAATCAATCATTCACTGTAGATTTGACGTTGTAACCGTTAGATGTGTTTAAATCAAACACTTAGAATGGGTCATTGATTCTTCCTCTCTCTCTCTCTCTCTATATATATATATATATAATAATGTATTTTTATGTAGGCGTGTATTTAAAATAAGTATAACAATGAAAGTTGTACTCCACAAAGATTTATAGGTATCCAAGTTATTCAATATTTATTACTAAAATTTATATTAAACTCATTCTTGGTCTAGTTAGCCGGATAAAAGAAAGAAAATTCTGTGATTTATATATTATAAAACTATACATTAAAATATTTAAAAATGAGGTGAATTTAACTGAAAAAAATCAATACAAATAAAAAACTTAAGATATAAGTTGATTAATTAAATTGGACCTAAAAGAACAGGCATTATCCTCAAAATCAATATCCTTTTAGGCATATTAATTGGGAACTTCTTTTATTTTATTTTTATTAATTGAGGAGTCAGCATCGACCTAATGATTATCTTTAAGATACTTTAACATCATCAGTGATAGAAAATATTTCGTGAGCTCTATTTCGTTGCTACATGTGAGAATTTCTCAACCCAACTCAAGGATTATGATTCCTTGCTAAAAAGAATTCCTAATCAAATAAACAAAAAGAGAAATCAAATTCTAAGATAAGGAAAAGTTTTATAAACAGTGGTTCTTTGGATTTCTTTATTACAAAAAAAATATAAAGAAAACATAAGGCCATAAAGAGAGTTTGTGGAAAAAGAGGTAAAAAGGAGAGAATAAATATTCTCTATTTATCTTTTCTTTAATAAACTCATACCACGAGATCCTCTATTTTTGTAAGAAGTCAAAAATATTATTTCTTGATGTGGTGAGCCTCTAGTATTATTCTAGAGAAATTTGTCTTGTAATCTCATTATTAATAGAGTAGAAGTATGCATAAGAAAATATCTGAAACGTATTTTTCTCAACAAATTTGAATTTGAAATTTTTCATATATTATTTTAAAAAGTTATCAATACTTACAATATCTTATATGATTGTGTCCTTGATTTGTACAATAAGATTATTACACGTTCAATTCTTCTTAAATAAATTTGTAGTTATATATAAAACTTTTCTTTCCAATAATTCAAGTGAACTTGGATTAAAAATTACTTTATTAATAGCCAGCTGGAACAAAGGCTTTTATTTTGTTTAGTGCTAACATTATAATTAAACACCTATTAAATCTTATGTTGATACAAGATTCTGTTACTCAGTATCAATTAATAAATTTATGTGTATACGAGAAAAAGACCCTCTTTTCTTCCCTTCCTTCTTTTCTTTATATACTTGTTAATTTCTTAAATTATTTGAAAAATTAATCATGATAGAATTTTGATTAGAGATAATTCATGATTTGGTAGGATTTTAATTAAAGATAATTCAGATTTTGGCTTGCTTTTAATTCACATGAAATAGGCCTTTTCTAAAAAGATTTTACATTAGGTCTTTTTTCTTTAATATGGTTCCGCGTGGCTATTTTACTAAGCTAACATATAAGTAAAAATCAACTCGAATTGTCCAACAGAAAGTCCTCTAGTTTTAAAAGTAACATAATTACTATTAAAAAATAATGAAAATATTGAATACTTGGTGTCTTTTTTTTACCGAATTTTTTAGGATCTCTTATTTTTTTTTTACATGAGAATCTCAATGAAGTAACCGACATTTTGTTATTCGAGGAATGACAAAGAGCATGTTTTAATTAATAAGGCCTTGATTAGCATGAATATATTTTGAATTTCTAAATAATTTACTCATGACTTTTGGCCTTTTTAATATCATTATTTTCTTTGTTTTCCTTTGCTTATAGCACAAAAGAAAAACTTCTTTTGGCTAGGAAGTTTTGATTTATACTTTCTTCCTCCTTTTATTCACATCGATTTAGGTACTAAGCCCTTTTGTTTTTTTGATTTTTGATTTTTTAGACTTTTCTTTCAATTGCTATTACCTGTTTTGGTGTTTGTGTTGGTTATATTTTCGTTTGGACATTTTAGTGAAGATTGATTTTGCTTTAATTTGGTTTTGCTCTTAATATAGTTTTGATTTTGTTACTTGTAAGCTTGTACTTCATTTGTTTTTGCTTCTAATTTGGCGTCTCTTTATGTTTTTGTTTTTGTTTTTGTTGTTAAATTTTTGTTATGCATTTTTCTTACTTAGATGTTGGAGTACTTTGTTGTAGTCTTTCTTTAGTCAAGATGTTAATGCTATATGAGTATAAATTTTGTTCCTTAATTTTTTTTTTTGTTTTGAAGTCAATATAGCGAAACTGTAATGGTTGGCCCTCGCTGACATTATAGTTGGTACTACAATGATACTTTATTTGATCTTCTTAGATATTAAAGTCAATACCATAAAGGTACATTATTTGGTTACTTTTGGACATTAAAATTGGTATTACAAAGCTATATTGTGTAGTTCTTCTAGACATTTAATTTGATATTTGTGAAGGTATATTGTATAACCATTCTGAACATTTAAGTCAATACTGTTGAGGTATAATGTTTAACCTTTCTAGACTTTGATTTCAGTACTATAAAGGTTTATTATTTTCTTCTTTCTAGACTAGACGTTGTGCCATGGAGGCATATTTTTGTTCATCTTGACTTGTATTTTGGCATCACAAAGATGCATTATTTAACTCTTCTGAGCATGAGAATTTGGTACCACAAAAGTGTACTTTACCTTTTTTTTTAAAAAATATCTAGACTTTATCTTTTGATATCATGAAAGTGTATGATTTTGACTCTTTTAAGTATGAGAATTAGTATTCAAGGGTGCAAGATTTCTCTAAGTATAAGAAGTCAATACCTAGAGGTACAAGTTTGTCTATTTAAACTTGCATTTTGGCATTGCGAAGATGCAAATTTTGACCTTTATGGGCACGATGTGGCACCTTTTTGCTGGTACCCAAAAGCATAAGGGTTTTTCTTTTTAGACTTTATAGTTTCAGTAACATGGAGTTATAATGTTCAGCTTTTCTAAGCAGAATTTCGGTATTGCGAAGGTTTTAAGTGTTAACTTTGTGGATTTTATAGTTTTGGCAGCGTAGAGCTATAGTATTTGGCCTTTTTTAGCATAGTTTTGATTGTGAAAAACCGTAGTGTTCGGCTCTTTTGGGCATAGTTTTGACAATATAAAATTTAGTGTTTGGCTCTTCTGGACATAGTTTTGACAGTGCGGAGCTGTAATATTTGGCTCTTTTGAGCATAGTATTGGCAGTGCGTAGCTATAATGTTTGGCCTATCTCAACATAGGTTAGCAACGTGAAGCTACAGTGTTTGGCCTATTTGGGAATAGTTTTAGCAGCGTAAAGCTGCAGTATTTGGCTGATTTAGGCATAGTGTTGGCAATATGGAGCTGTAGTGTTAGGCCTATTTGAGCATAATTTTGATTGCACAAAGTTGTATGCCCTTTTGAGCATAGTTTGGTAGCGCGGAGCTGTAGTGTTGGACCTTTTTAGGCATAATGTTGGTAGTGCAAAGCTGCAGTTTTGGGTCTGTCTGAGTATAGTTTTAGCAGTGTAGAGCTGCAATGTTAGGCCCATCTAGGTAAAGTATTGGTAGTGTAAAGTTGCAGTGCTAAGCTCTTCTGGACATAGTTTTGGCAGCGTAGAGTTGCAGTGTTGGGCCTATTTGGGCATAGTTTGGCAACGTGAAGCTATAATGTTTGGCCCATTTGAGCATAATTTTGGCAGCGTAAAGCTGTGTTGGGCCTTTTTGAGTATAGTTTTACCAATGTGGAGCTGTAATGTCACGCCCTTTTGGGTACAATAGTAGCAGCGTAGAGTTGCAGTGTTGAGCCTATCTGGGCATAGTGTTGGCAGCAAAAAACTATTTTGTTTAGCCCTTTTGGACATAATTTTGGCAGCACAGAACTGTAGTGTTAGGCATTTTTTAGCATAGTTTTGGTAATGTGAAGTTGCAATATTAAGTCCATCTAGGCATAGTTTTGGTAATACGGACCTGCAATATTTGGCCCTTTTGGGTATAGTGTTGACAGCGCGGAGTTATAGTATTCGGCCCATTTGGACATAGTTTTGGTAGCATAAAGTTGTAGTGTCAAGCCCTTTTGGGCATAATTTTGGCAGCACAGAGCTGCAATGTCAGACCTTTTTGGTATAGTTTTGGCAGCGAGGAGTTGTAGTATTCAAATTTTTTGGGCAAGATGTTAGTACTGGGGAGGTACATTATTTTTTTAATAGTTTGAGGCTTTTTTACTTTTTCCTCTCGAAAATGGTGAGTAGATGAAAGGTTACACAATAGCATTATAAATTGGTTAATATAAACAAATATGCTAACCTATATACTTAGAATATTTATACATAAATTAAACATGTTAATAAGTCGTTATATATAAAAAGGATAGGAAAAGAATATATGTAAAACTATACTTGAAATTAGTATAATATTATATTTGATTTTATTCAAATCATGAATTTTCTTTAATAAAAGAAGGCTAATTTCAACTTAATATACAAAATTATTTTGAATAATATTTATTCTTCTTATATTTAGCTAGAAATAATAAACTATGATCTCTCTTGTTTTCTTTTTTTAGTAACTAATGGAAAAATTCTTTAAAAACTAATTTTACTCTTTTAGTGCTAGTATATTAATATGCAAAGTAAACATACAATTATAAACAGAGAATAGAAAAAAGTATGAAAATAACTCAAATTATTTTAACATTATAGCAAATTTAAAATCATAATATCTTCAATTCAAAGCATAAAGTATAGTGTTCTTGAGCAATAATAAATTATAAATTTTTTAAGCTATATTATAGATAGTTAAAAATTATTAGTCATATAAAGATTATTTTTATAAGTCATTAGGGACAAATATTAAATTTTTAGACAATTTTCATGTAAAACATAAATATTTAAATCTAAAAAGGAAAAATAGTGAGTTGATAAAAAAGTTTTAGTTATGGATAAAATATTTATAATAGGTCGAAACATAAGAGATATTTAGATTTGGATCTAAAAAATATTTAATTTTGGATAAAATGTTGATAATGGATTTGGACATAAGAGATATTTAAATTTAGATCCGATAGGTATTTAGATTTAGACCTAAAAAATATTTAAATTTGAATAAGAATTATGTCTGTTTATGCATAATGATATTTTATTTGTATTAGAAAGATATTTTGATTTGGACTCGAATGTTTATTTCGCATTACATCTTAATGATATATAATTTTGAACCCCAATAATATTTAAATCTGGACTCAATTAATATTTGTCCCTAAACCCATGTAACTTGTGGTTTTTTTGTTGGTTGGATAGAGTGTATTTATTGATCATTATTTTTAGAAATTTATTTTTTATTTAGACTAAAGAAATTTATTTTTGAAAACTTATTTTTACTTACCTTTTTTAAAATTATATTAAAATTTAAATACATGCAATATATGTAATAGAAGTTTAAATATGACAATTATTTTATATTCTAGACATGCACACCCTAAACACCTAGGCATAATTTTTCACAAATTAGGATCAGCTTGTGCTCTAATATGATGAAAAATTCTACAATATAGGGCATCTTATCATTAGGAGAGATTGAACACATTCTCTCAAATATTGATCAAAATCAAATATATTAATCATGTATATAATTAATATAAATTAATATAAAATACTCAAATATTTTATCAAAATCAAATATATTCAATCATGTATATAATTAATATAAATAAAAATAAATGCTCAAATATTTTATTAAGATCAAATATATTAAACTACGTATACAATTAATATAAACAAAATAAATACATACATTTTGGTACACAATAAAGTTTTCTTGTTGTGATGGATTCTCCTTAACTGAGAAATTGGCTTTCTGTCTCTTCTCATTAACTGCGTCAACTGTTAATATTAGATTTCGTTATCTGATATCAACTTGTAAATTTATATGTATGTCCTTTTCTTCCTTTCTTTCTTTTCTTTATATGCACTACAAGAAAATAAGGCATTAGCGACAAATCTTTTGGCGACGACAAATTTTTTGTCGCTAAAACGCATTTTAGCGACAACAGCTTCAAGATCGTCGCTAAAATTAATAGAAAAAAATTAATATTTAATTATACCCTTTAGCGACAACACTGTTGTCGCTGAATACATAGTATTAGCGATGACATGTAATGTTGTCGCCTAAAGTAACGGCGCCTATTGGCACCAAATATATGGCGACAAGATGGTAACTTTTGGCGACAAAAAAGGGTGTCGCACAAAGTGAATATTTTAGCGACGACATATGTCGTCGCTAAAAAGGTTTTTGGCGACAACATTTCGTTGTTGTCGCAGAATACGTTTTTTGCGGCAACACTGTGTTGTCGCAGAATAGTTTTTTGGCGACGAATGTCCTATATACTTTTGGCGGCGACTATTGTCGTCGCTAAATGGTCTTTTAGCGACAACGGTTTTGTTGTCGCTAAAAACTTTGGCAATTATTATATTCAATAATGTAATAATAATTTTAGTGTTAATTAATATAAAATAATTTAGGACAAATAATTACTTTATATAATTAATTAAACACTATTTTATTATTTAATTAAAGTTTAATACAAAATTTGACTGAAAAACAAATGTAAATTTGTATAAAAAATTTTGTCTGCTAATTATTATTATTATTTATAGATATTAATCGAAACAATCATATTAAATTGTTAATGATTATTCTATAATATGACTTTCTATATTTGTTGACAAATATCTCAATATGTTCCCTTTCTAATTTTTTTAAGTATATACTTATTTTTAATAATATTATTATTAACTAATAACAACTTGATATTATCAAGAAATTTTATATTTTAACGTTTTGTTAAAATTATAATTAAATTTAGTTTTAGTATTAAATTGTGAAATGTGATAACTGTCAAATTTACATTTATTAATGTGAATATAAAATTAGTGATAGTTAATTATTATATTAATGTACTATACTTTTAATGAAAATATGATCTATACAAATTTCATGACATTAAACTAACATAACATTTGTCCTATTAAATTATTAAAGCATTAATAAAATAATGTATTAGATTATTAAAATAATTTATTAAATTGTAATATTTATTAAAGTAAAAAGAATATATGAATCTTTATATTATGATAAATAAAAATAATTAGAGTATATATTTACTTATAGCAAATAAGTCCCTAAGGATGTAATTATTATTTTGATATATGATATGTAATAAAATATCATATTTTCTAAATATACAGGGTTCTTATTGTTAATATGCTTTCTATATGTATGTATTGCAACCCTAAATCCAAATCCTATCAGACTTGTTAAAAGCCGCCGCCGCTCTCCTTGCCCTCGCCATTCACCTTTCCCTTTGCCATCACCGTTCGTCTCTCCCCTTGCCGTCTTCGTTCACTTCTCCCCACGCCGTCGCCGTCGCCGTCGCAGTCACGATTCGACTCTCCCAACGCCGTCGCGATTCACCTCTCCTTACTCGGTCGCCGTTTGACTCTCTTCGGACCGTTACCGTCGCCGTTCAACTCTCCCCGCGCTGTAGCCGTCGCCGTTGGACTCTCCCCAAGCCGTCACCATCGCCATTCGCCTCTCCCCGCGCCGTCGCGATTCACCTCTCCCCGCGCCGTCGCGATTCACCTCTCCCCACTCCGTTGGTAATTAGAATAAAAGTTGGGAATTAAAATTCTAAAATTATTGACCGTTTAAGGTATATTTATAATTGAAGATCACATTAATTATAGAATAAGATACCTAATTTTGATTAGAAAGTATATGAATTTTATTCAAACAAAACATAGTTTTCTATTTTATGAAGTTGAAATAATAATAATGAAATTAAAAATAATAAAATTAATAATAAAGAAATTTCTTATGGAACCTAATCAACAAGCAACATTATGTAGTCTAGTAGTCTTCATAGCATATATATTTTAATAAATAAAGTGAGGTGACTAGTCCAAGTGTCAGGCAATAGCTAGGCATCACTTATCTTCCTAACTTTTATAGTGTTTATTTTATATTATCATCTTATTTAATTTATAATAGTAAAATATCGTTGTACTTACTACAATTCGTATTGTTTTCTTATAAGTTCAGTGTATGTTAGAGTTTGACCAATGACAAATATTAATTACATTTACGTAAGAGGAATATGTTAGTTTCATTTAAGAAATATATTAATTCTTTCGAGTCATAGGCCAAACCAAATTTTGAATATCGGGGTCAGCTTATAAAAGGTACTAAAAATAGATATAAAATTTTCACTTGTATGTTAACATTAACTATCAAGAAAACTATTTGGTTAACTAAAATTAATTCATTAATGAGAGATTTTACATCTTGAAAAGATAGCAATTGCTTATTAATTAAGGGGGCATATGAACGACACTTCACTGCAGAGAATTTTCTTAATCAAAGACTTAGTCTTGCTCATAATTTAATTAATTTTCATATATTTCTAGTAGATGTTTCTATTAATATTAAAAATAGTATATTGTTGACCCGTGTCTTGGTGGGGATTGGAGAATAGTTGAGGAATTGTCCCAAAGAGGTGTGTGGGATCATCAAGAGAAAGATGAGGTTAGTGAAGAGAATGTAGATAATAATGCGTATGGACAAGAGGAAGACATATTCACTTGTACCCCAACAGATTACAGTGGTTCCGTAGCTCCAGAAGACATTCCTAATGATGTGGTGTTTAGTAGAAGTGATGTTGACGCACATTTAATAAATTTAGAAGATGCACAAGTGCAGAGAAGTGAAACATATGTGCAAAGTGTTGAAGAAGTCCAGCATGGAGATGATGAAACTGTAGCAGAATGTGAAAACATTGAGGAGTTGGTTGACTCTGATTTGGAGTAAAGTGTTTAACAAGTAATTTTGTATATGATATATTTGCATATTTATTTCTTTTTTTGTAATGTACATGTTACTGTCTTAATTCTTTGCTTTATCATTTAATTTACACATTATTCAATATTGTTTACTTTTCTCATAGAATACCTAACCGAAGTCAAATTTATTTTGCAGATGGCTCCAGGTTCACGAAAAAGAACTTTGACATCATCAAGTCAAAATGCTCCAACAACCCAAGAACAAGTTGAATCTCATAACTTAGATGTTGGAAGTAGTGTAGGTAACTTTTTAATAAACACATTGTCTTTTTTTAAGTTATGTTTATTATACAGTATATTTTATAATGTTATGTGTTTTATTGTGAAACTTATGCTTTTATATATTGAGAAGTATGTCCTTGACCTCTTTTATGAGTGATAATTAGGTTGTGCTTATACCTTATTGATAAATGCTATTGCAGAATAACTAGTAAGTTAATATGGCATCAAAACTAGTGTGAACTGCAATTGTTTTAATCTATATCAAGTAGGTGAGTTATGTTTATTCTTTTAAATGTTTATTTATTTATTTCCAGTCCATGCATTAGGCATTTTCTTGGAGGTTGTAAGTTGTACAATGATACTATATGTCCTTAATTTAGAACATAATCATTAATTAAGGCAGAATAAAATGAATTAGTTATGCATCACATGGGCTTGCTTGGTGCATGTTTTAAAATAATTTTCTACATATATAATTGTTAGTTACAATGATTCATTGCCCTAAATGATTCTTTTTCTTTTATTTCTACATTCAAGAGTAATAAAATAAGAGATGAATTTTAGTAGTATTTCAAATATTATATATATATATATATATAGTATGTTGCTAACGTGTTTTTCTTTAATTTGTCCAGGTTCACCACCATCGGTGTGATCTACTCGTGGACCTACACGAGGTTTGAAAACAGCAGCAGTTGTGAAGTCAAAGGGCCGAATAACTATCACTATCTCACCTAAAACAGCAAACAGGATGGTTCATATTGTAGTGAACTTGCTAGCGATTGCGGCGTGATTGTAAGGAGTGTAGCTCCGCTCAAAGTACCATCCTGGTCTAAGATTCCATGGGAAGAAAGGCTAGATTTATTCAAACGTTTAGAGGTAATGCATATCTATTCTAATTTCATTACAATTGATATTTGTTTTCAACATTTATATATTCGTAAACATTCATAAAATTAATGTTGATTCTTTTTACAGGAATGGTTTATTCTAGACTTAACACAACCGCATGTTCTACGTTATTTGGACGAACTTATGGGAGATAGATACCGGGACTATCGATGCAAGGTGTTGAAGAAGGCGTACAAAAAACATTCACCAATAGAAGCTCGAATGCATCCTCCGAAAAATGTATCTGAAGAGGATTGGCATTACTTATGTGATCTTTGGGAAAATGAGAAGTATGAGGTATGTTTTTTAATTGCAGGATTGTTAATATAAAATTGTTAGTTTATGAAAATTGGCAAGATTTGTAGGAATTCTTGGTGAGTTGTGCATGAAAAATGTATGAATTATTAGATTATTAACCATAAATTTTTGCTGCAACAAAATTCTGTTGTTGCTCAATTGATGATGTTGGATAACACCTGATTCGTAGCTAGGGTTTTGTGTTGGACCATTTAGTTTTATACAAATTGCAAATTTTGGTCCATTATTCATTCATACACATAATTGCTGAATTTGGTCGATGTTCTTTGTTCAACAATTCCTCTTTCATATTGCTTGTTTGCGTTAAGAATTAGACCTAATTCATTTTTTATATATATGTTAAAATGGCATTATTATGTTAGATACAAGTCTACGAAATTTTGTTAAAAGAGTCTAGTCCTGGTTGAATGCAAACATGCAGTTGCAGATCCAAATTTTTTAATTTTCTGTTCTCTTAATTTTAAGACATGCATGCACATTAAAGTACCATATTATTCATATTCTCTTTCAATTACCTTGTTCTAAATATTATTATTATTATTATATATCGAATAATTAATTAAGAGCATCATCACAATTGGAAAATTCAATTAGCAAGTTAATTTTAGGTTAAGAGACCAAGAACAAAGTGTGCAGGGAGGGAAATGTATGTATGTAGCAGTATAACACAAAATAATAAAATGATAATAATAAAAGAATCTACTATGTATAGATGCAGCATGGTGGTGCTTTAGATCTTCATCAATGTTTTCATGTTCTTTTTATATATTAAATGTTTTCATCGATGTTTTCATGTTTTGATAATTTATGAAGAATTAATTAAATGATAATTTAGCTTTGTTTTTTTTTTCTGTAACATTTAATAAATTTTTTACCATTGTATACTCTTGATCATGATTTTGTCTTCAGCGTTGAGAGTTTATTATTGGTTATTGTTTCATTATGACTGTTTGTTTCGTAAATTTATTACTAAGGTCGAATTCCTAAAATTTGGTAACACCATAATTTGTAAAGATTCAATAAATATAAAATGGTGACATTGACACCAACTAATTAGTTGGAAGGTGAGGTTTAAATAATACTACTTACAGCAATGATGTTAGATAGCATCTATGAAATTAAGTTAATATTAATGTTAAATTAGTACACTTCGAAGATGACTCACTTCTATCCCTAATATTGCTATATTATTATCATTATTAGTTCCTTATATTGTTCTTGGTTTTAATATTGTGAGATTTTATATTTTTATTTTTTACCAATTCTTATATATATATATATGTATATAACTATCCATTCTTGAATTTTACTTGCTAAGACTACTTGGCTTCAAGAAAGGTGCCAAAAAAATGCTGAAAATAGGAATAAACTTTCATTCAATCATCGAGCTGGATCGAAACCTTTTTACGCTCATCGGACACAAAGTTCTGAGGTTTTTATTGTGATTTGAAAATTTTTGATAATAAATTTTTATATGGCTTAATAAACTATTATACTGAATATGTGACTTTTTTAACTTTTTATTGTAATAGAGTGACAATTTCAGTGAACATCAAAATTTTGCGGATCATTTTCGTGCGACGCATTATAACGAAAAAAATGGGTGGATTAATTTGGAAGCAGAAAAGGCGCATGTAAGTTTATTATTTATTTATTTTATTTAATTTAAATTAAATTTAATTTTTAAAATTATTGTGTTTATAATTTAATATATTTTGAAATAGGAAAAAATGATAGAGATACAACAATTGTCGCTAGAAGAAGGATCTCAGCCAATTAGTGATGAGGAAATTTGTCTTCAGGTATTTGGTAATGAATCACGCTACTATAGGGGGCTAGCCAAATTGAAACGAGCGCGTGATATGGATCAAGCCTCTTTTTCTAATGATGGATATTTACGTGGTGAGTTAGAATCAACTTGACTTGAATTAAAGGGTACAAAATTTGAGTTACAAGACACAAGAACTAAGTTGCATGATACAAGATCTGAGCTACAGGATACAAAATCTGAGTTGCAAGATACAAGATCTCGCTTAGTAATTACTGAAAATATGTTGAAGCATGTTACATCTTTCCTATCAGAGTTAGCACCAGATTGATTTCCTCTTTCATAGTCTTCTTAGTTGTAATAATATTTTTTTTTATGGATCAATATTTGTGATGATATTTAAATTAATGTGTAATGAATTTTATTTAATCTTTATGTATAATATTAATTCATTTAATTTTAATTATTATTGATTAATTAGATTAATATAAAAAAAAAATTTTATATTATTATGGAGCAAAAGTTAAAAATTAAAAATTAAATTTTGGTTAAATTATATTCATTATAAATTGAATTTGAGCTGAAATGATTTGTATTCTTGAAACGTGAATAGAGACAACAAAAGTGTTGTCGCCAAACAACATTTTAGCGACTATCGGATCATATTAGCGACAATAAAATTTAGGTAATCTTTATGTTAAAAAATGTTGTCACCAAACAATAAAACGTATCATTTTAGTGACGACAATACGTTGTCGCTACAAACGTTTTTGGCGACGACATTATGTTGTCGCAAAAACATTTTTTAGTGAAGACAACACGTCGTCGCCTAAACAGTTTTTTGCGACGACAAAATGTTGTCGTCAAAACACTTTCTAACGACGAGCAGTTGTTGTGGCCAAAAAGTCTTTTGGCGATAATAGTTCCTTGCCGCTAAAATAGTTTTTTGCGGCGATCTGTGTTGTCGCTAAACTGTGTTTTCGCGGCAATATACTTAGTCGCCAGTACTACTTTTGGCGACAACAATATGTCGCCACTAAAAGTTAGTTTTAGCGACGACATTCTCTTGGACGACAATTTTGTGGTGGCGACAGTTTTTGTCGCTGGTATAGTTTTTGGCGACAACATTTATGTTGTTGCAATAGATTTGGCGGCGACTTCCTTATGTCGTCGCTAAAACCTTTAACGACCACGAATTGGCGACGACATGGGCGAGGACGTGAATTTCGTCGCTAAAGGTATTAGCGACGACGTTTTGCGCTTTTGGCGGCGATATAGTGTTGTCGCTAAAACCCATTTTTGTTGTAGTGATGCTTGTTAATTTTTTATATTATTTAAAAAATTAATTATGATAGAATTTTGATTAAAGATAATTCAAGATTTAGTGGGATTATGATCGAAAATAATTCAAGATTTTGGTTACCTTCTAATTCACATGAAATAGGTCTTTTTTAAAAAGACTCTACATTAGTTTTTTTTTTTTAAATATAAATTTAGGTGGCTATTTTACCTATTTAACATATAAGTGAAAATCACCCCATTTAAATGTTGGAAAAATGGTCGAAGTCCATCATTAATTATAATACAACCCAAATGTTTTCATAAGCATATTTGATGATTTTTAAAAAGCATGATTTGGAAAAGTTCCTCCCAACATTTTTTATGAAAGCTGACACATGTCATAAGTTACAATGAGAAAGTCTATTGGACTTGGCAGTGCCCATTATAGTCATAGCCCAAAATTTTGTACTCATTTTGGGGCAAAAATAGTAAAAGTAGACTGTAGAAATTGTAGCATAGATTCAATCTTTTAGAAAATAGTTTCTTTTTTGCTAGCTAGACCATTTTCTTATTTTTTCCGTTAGCAGTACAGTTCGGTACACCAGACTAGGGGACATCACCATTGTTGTTTGGTTTATTCTACTAAATGAAATAATTGATAGAACTTTCACATTTATATATAATTAGTTCATGTCTTTGACATGATTTTTGGAAATTAAGATCGATACTTAGCAAAAACGTACTGGATTTATTGGCTTCCTATCCTCGTAAATATTGAAAAACAAAGGCCAAGTTACGCTTTATATTAAGTAGATTTATATAGTGCATATTGGGTGTTGTTACTGCGTTTTGCGCGCTCTTGAATTTATAAATAAAGGCTATAACAGCACCTTATTATTAAAATAACTTGTGAAAGCAAACATCAGGATTAGTAACACCTAAAATAAATCACACCCAACACCAATTCATGTACTGGACTGGTTTAATTCGAGTGAGAACAGGGAACAAAAAGAAAAAGGTATTGCATCAAATTCTTAGCTTGTTTTGTCCCATGGCCCGTCCTTATTTTCTCTTGGCGTGTCCAATGCATCTTCGAATCCAGCATAAACAACAATGGGACTCCTCACTTGATGCACACCATCATCCCACACCAAAGAAGCAGAGACAATTTTTTCATTCATCGCCCCTCCTTCGATTATGAGCCAAAAGGATTGTTTCTGTCCGAGAGATGTGAAGGAGAGAACGTTAGGATATACATGGATTTTAAGGCCTGCTGGGCCTGTCACTGAAGCTCTGTACGTAGACGATGGGGATCCAACATTCGCGACAACTCGCTTGAAAACACGAGAATGAATATTACTAGATTTTTTGGGCGAGACTGATAGAGCAAACGAAGGATAATTTAGATTCCAAACAGTATCATCAGTGGTTTTTGAACAAGCGCTATTATCACCAGTCACAAGTTGAAGGCGCTTGGTGCTATATCCTTGGCCACACAAAAACTCTACGTAATCAGTGGTCTCAGCATCATAGAACGTGGCCTGAGCCGTATGTGAATTCAGCATCTGGGTTCTTTCTTGAACTCATAGCAGTAGCTGTAAAGTAAACACAAATCAAATATGCATGGTTAGCCAAAAGTTATTGATTTGTGTAGCTCTCTTCAAGATCAAGAGATAAACAGCCATTACCAGTGGTCATAATCGCAGATTTGATGGCAGCAGGGGACCATGTTGGGTGAAACGTTTTGATGTGGGCAGCTATACCAGTAATATGTGGGCAAGACATTGATGTTCCTGAAATTATATTGTATGGAACAAATCTAGTATCACCTTTAATTTCAGAAACTGGGTTGACAAGAGACCATGCAGCTAAAATGCTAACTCCTGGTGCAGATATATCCGGCTGTAATATTGACAAGATAGGCTCCAAATTAGTCTAATTAAAGAGTCAACTGATTGATTAACATATGTTCTCTGAACAAACTTTAAAAGACCTCTCATAAATTTACCTTCATAATATCAGAAGTAATTGGATTTGGTCCTCTTGAAGAAAATGAGGCTATATAAGGAGCTAATGTATCATTTTCCTCAGTACTTTTAAATATAGTGGCAGTCGCATTTCTGTAATTAACTTGTAGATCAACAATCTTTAAAATAAGTACTATATATTTTTCAATGACTTAAGTTGAGAAAGATCATTATTCTACACATTTGATACCTGGTTGAGTTCATGTAAGGAAAAATCATGTTTCCATCATTGTCATTAACGTAAGATGCGGGCAAGGGAGAAGAGAAGGGCGTGTCTCTGAGTATTTCACCTCGCATCAGAGCACCTGCTGCGCCAGCGTTAAATGGCTCTTTTCCACGACCAAAGATATCGCAAAGAACAATTTTACCCTTCACTAAATTTCGATCCAATGAATCTTCATAGCAAACACTGCATTTCAGCATTAATTTTCATTATTTTTTCCATTGTCTATATTTCAAGTACATCAACCCTACATTAATAGTAACCATGGTAGATTCTCTAAATTTGCTTGTACCTATCTAGTTATCTTTTCAAAAAATTAATAAAAGAGAACAAAATTTACCTAGAAAAATCATTAGTATAACCGTCAATAGTATTAGGCGCATCTCCACCGTAAATAAGAGGATGTGACATTTTGAAGGTCAAATGTATTTATTGAAATTCCCTGCATATAAAGCAAATGCAACCAAAGACAATTAAGATTAATTTTTTTTAATTAGCTTAGATATATGATATTCATATGTAATTTTTGTGTTTATAATTTCTTTTATCATAAATAATTTAATAATTATTTTTTTCAAAACTTTTGAGACAAATAAGTTTTTGTATAAGCTGATTTTAGTGGTGTAATAGTTAAATTATTGATTTTAATAATGCATTCTTATTGGAATATATATGACTGCAGGGAATATGGTTTTATTTTTGATGTTGTAAAAAACCGAGGAGACTGATTAAAATATATAATGGGCAAATCTAGTGGAAGCATACCTCATAAATTTCGTTGTTTCCTAATAGGACTTTACTGGAAAACATTCGATCAATGTTGCTAGCAGCTACAGAAACAAACCATGGAGCAATATTTGTGATAGTAGAAGGGTCGGGACCGTCGTTACCGGCAGAAGCTGAGGTCAATATTCCATTTCTCATAGCATGAAAAGATCCTATGGCGATTGGATCCTTGAAATAGTCACTAGCATGTGATCCTCCAACTGAAAGAGAGATAAGGTCGACGCCGTCTGCAATTGCATCGTCAAATGCTGCAAGAATATCAGCATTATAGCAACCATCTGACCAACATATTTTGTACACCGCAATTCGGGCTGATGGGACCCCGCCGCGAGCCGTTCCAGAGGCGTAGCCGAAAAAGTTTGCCTTGCTAACGGAGTTTCCTGCTGCTGTTGATGCAGTATGTGAGCCATGTCCATTCTCATCTCTTGGAGAATCGATATCATCTGGACCAAATTTTCGACCAGTTCTATAGTATCTTGCTCCTATAATTTTGCTGCATAATCATTACCATATATGTTATTTGTTAATATGTATTTTTAGATGAGACGGTAAATTTGGTAAGAATTAAAAAGAATTAATATTATATGGTTAAGATGAGTACTTGTTGCAAGTGAAATTGATTGAGACTTGGCAAGTGCCTTTCCATTTGGTGGGTGGAGGACCGAATCCTTCGTCATTAAAACTATCAGATTCTGGCCAGATTCCAGAGTCAAGCACTCCAATAATTGTATCACTTTCAACAATTGTTGCTCTTTCAACTCTCTCGGAAAAACCCATGAAATCCCATGACCTTGTTGTATGAAGCTCTCTCTTTTCGTTTGGAAATACAGATACTAAGCCTCTCATTCCTATTTAAATATTCAGAAGTTAATTCTGTAGCCAAATATATATATATAAAAGTTAAACAGAAAAATTATGTTCACCCACTAGCCATTGCTTGAGCTTCCTCCTCTGTAAGCTTTGCGACGAATCCACGGAAACTCCTCATATAGTTACGAAGTAGAGTTTTGGTCGCCATGTTGCTGAAATCATTCACATAAATTAATGATTAGTCGATGTATTGGCCTCTATCAAAGATTAACAATTTTGATGCGCACTGATGTACTGTTGCATTTTGTTGCTTATTTACTGTAGAATTAACGACTATAATTTAAAGAATTGCTGCTCACAATGTGGATATATTGTCAGCACATGAGAATTCTTAGATGCATGTAAACTACTCTCAACTTTTTAACTAGTTAAAAAACGCAGGACGTTTCGCTGCTTCTAACATAAATATTCACAGAACATAGTTGGAAAAATAAGTCGACAGGAATGAAATATATTTATAGGTATATAACCTGCCAACCACTTGTCGTAGCATGCTCAGGTGAAGAGAGGATGTGGAGACCTGGTCTCGCCCTTGGGGTTTATTGCCCATATACACGATATAAGCCTGCATTATATATCAAAGAAAGTATTAATGTTCTGAGTGCAGTACGGAAGAGCGTGAATATTCAAACTACGAAAGAAAGAACAGCACTAACGTCAATGGTTAATCAAAGAAATTATAAGAAGTTAAACTATAGTGAGTAAGACAAGTGTTTGCCTGTCTTTTGTCTTGAGAAGCAGTGAGGCAGATAAGCATAGAAAAGGCGAGACAATGCAGAAGAAGCCATGGGAGAAGAGAGCTTCTACTTTTCATAATTGGAACGGTCGGCGTCGAAATGCTTATTTTGCGACGTGTGGAAGAAAAAAGTGCTTGAAGCAAGAATCACAGAAGGGCTTTTTATAGATGAAATGAAGTGAATTTTGCCTTGCTACCCTGTTGAGTTTCCCAAATTCTGCAATTTTTTATCCATTTTTTTTATAATTAAGGTTTCTGTATATAAAAATTATTCCATCAACTTCTCACGCTTATTTGTGGTTCATTATACATCTTAATATAACTCTAAAGAGTATGATATATCCTTCACAAAATTGCAGCTATCAAGAATCTCCGGTAGATGGCTTCATACTTTAATAAAAGTTACAGCGGTAGCTCAATTACTATTTTATATGAATTTTCTATTACCAATCACTAACTTAGGTTTCTAATTCTTCTTGAAGTAAAATTAAAGAGAGTAATATAAAGGTTTTAATTCATATTATGACCCATTTACGACCAAATTTCTTTTCTTGGAAACTTTTTTTTTTCAGGAATATGATAATAATGATAAGTGTGGAAAGTCTAAATTAAATGATTGCCTAATCAACATGGCTTTCAACTTTGATCATGCATAGTGATTTCTTTTTAGGAATCATTTACCATAGCGGTATTAGTTTGACTTCTTCATATATGAACAGGTTGTAACTCTTTTTATATTAAGGATTAACATAATTATTTATATACCTCGTGGTTTGCAGATGCTTTCTTAATTTTGCATGTGACTTACAGCAGGTGGATCAATCACGAATTAAAAAATATTATGGAGTAATAATAGCTGGGGTCCTGAAATTTTATAATTGCTGGATAAGGACTTAATTTTTATTCATTTTTTAAATAACTAAAATATTTTTATAGGAGAATGCTTAATACTCTATTTGACCTCATATCTTATTAGGGCTTATTGTTTAGCTAATACTCTAATACCCTCTCATATTATCAAAACTTGTTACTTTTTACAATAATTATCAATTTGCCTTTTCAATTGTGCAAAAGGTTTATTAAAAAAAAATTAAGTACACATGTCATTTTTTCATTAGGCAACTTATACTGGATTGACCGTCATTGTCAATCACCACTAATCGCTATTAACTATAATTGAACATTATTTGTTTAAGTCATCGTAGATATTATTAGAATTTTTGTTAAATGCTCTACACAATATTATCAACACTATTGCCATTTGAAAAATGATTCGTCGTACATCTGAAGTTGAAGTTTAGGCACTCAAAAATTCAACTTCAGATTTATAGTAAATGATTGTTCAAAGGTCGATAGTGATAGTACCATTATGTAAAGTTCTTAATAAGGATCGAATGATATCCATAGTAACTCAAATCGATGACAGTTGATCAAAAGTTGTTGCCATTCATCTTTGCCACCGTCGGTCACTATTGCCAAGTTTCACTCATTCGATGTGAATATCATTCAAATTTTTATTGAATGCTATACACAATGGTACGATCACTAATACCATTTGAACAACTATTTGTTGTAGATTTGAAGTTTAATTTTTGGGTGCCAAAACTTCAATTTCAAATTTACGAGTAAATGGTTGTTCAAATAATGATGATAATAATACTATTATGTAGAATATTTAACAAAAATTTTAATATATTTATGATGACCTAAATAAATGACGTTTGATAGTGATTAACGACAATCGATGGTAGTTAGTGGTGGTTAGTAGTGACAGTTAATCCAATTGTAAGTTGCTCAATAAAAATATGATACATATTACAATGATGTGGACATATTTCAAAAGCATGTCAAATAAGTTAATTGCCCTCAAAATATAAATGACTTTTACTAACAAAGATAATATCATAAAAGTATTGAGATATTAATTAAACAATATATAGTAATGGAATATTAGATCAAACAATAGGGATATCGAACATTTTCCCATATTTTTATTGTCAATTTATACTCAACAACATTGTGGTGGTTAAAGTTTAATAATATAAAACTAATTTGGTCATCCTGATTTAACATGGATAGGAGAGATCTATTTAAAGTTTAATAATATAAAATTAATTTGGTCATCCTGATTCAACTTGATATAAATAAATATTTCATCTCCATGGATAGATTTAGATGCTACTAAATATTTGTTGAGAAAATAACATTTTCGTCCTTAAACCTTAGGGAAATAACAAAACTGGACATCATGTTTCAGATTTTAATATTTTTGAATCACCTTGGTTTCCCAGAATTTAAATAAAAAAAAATCAATACAAATCACAAACTTAGATGTAAGTTGATTATATTAGACCGCAAAAAACGGATCAGCAGATTAATTAATTGGTCTGGTTCATTGGAATAAAAAAGGAAAATTGTATGATTTCTATATGATAAAAATATACACGTTCGTAAAACATTATTTACAAATTAGTTGAATTTAAATAAAAAAATCAATAGAAATCACAAACTTAGATTTAAATTAATGTTATTGCACCGAGAAAAAAGGATCGGCACTATCCGAATCACGCTTTTGGGCGCATTAATTGGAAAACTTGTTATATTTATTTTTTATTAATTAAGGAGACAACATCAACCAAATAAATGTGATTAAAAGAATTAATAGATATAAAATAATCTATTTACCATTATTTCCTCAATAGGTAATGCAAGTGAAACCGATGAAATATTGCTTTATTTCATTTTATTAGTAGCCCGAAACAAAGGGTTTTAATTGTGTTTTTTCTTGAGTTGATATTAATTATAATAACAAGTTATTAGATTGTGTAGTTTTACTGTACGGTCCTAATTTTTATACCCATTTTAAGGCTATGTTTACTTCCATTATTGTGAAAATTTTCCAGCCCACATCTTTCTTGAAAGCTGACATTAGCCCAAAATTTGGCACCCATTTTAAGGTGATACCTGGCTCAGCTTAGCTACTCCCGTCCAAGGCTGTCTATCCACACAAGGTGAAAATCGATCCCTGCAAAGGGGTGGAGAGTAGGAATGATAAAATACCCATAGATACGAGGTTTCACAAGCATACGTTTTAAAGGAGATAAATTTAGAATGATGTGATGAAGAACAAAATGAAATTAGAAAAAAAAAAATAATTTTCATGAAAAACTATTTAAAACTCTTCAACTTATTCCTTCTCATTTTTCATGCATATATTATAATATGTTCTTTTTAAAATTAAAATATATGTGTAAATAATGTTCAATTAGAAAAAATTATAATTTATAATATTTTTATTCTATGGAATAGTTACATTTATACTTAGTGAGAAAATGGATGAGAAAGGCCTCCTTACCCTTGCTCTGTCTCAATGTTATCCTTAATAGAAAGCTCCACATTTGTAACAGGAGAGTCCTGCCCTTTAGTAAAACTAGAAGACACACCCCACGTCCACCCCGCAAGGAAAGTGTGTTACCACCATGCCTTTGGCTTGGCAGCGATACCTTGAACTACACGTATTTTGATGTGGCTTTTCTTTTGTTACTGCTGTTATTACTAAAGAAATATTAATCTCTCCGCGTGTAGCCCCAGGGATTTGTGGGCTAGTAAGGTCAACATTCTTTTTCTCGGCCTTGGTATGTTGATATCCCTAGCTGGGCCTAGCTACCTTTTTGGGCCCACATTTATTGGTATTTTTGAGCCTCCGCTTATCTGAATTATTTTGTTTCGCTACGCTATCCTACTCATTTCAATAGAAATAAATAAAAATAAAATCTCTACCACATTCGCAATGTTAAGGTATTTTACTTTGAAAATGACTAATATATTTTTGACTGAGCAGGATTCAATTATTTGTACTTTAAGTTCAACCATCCGATAAACCAATAATAAACATTAAAAAAAAAAAAAAAAACCTCATCTTAATATTTCGAGGTACATATAAATAACTCCATCATGTGCTTTTTTACATAAATTATAAAATTTTTCTCATTTATTGGAGAATAGATCGATGTGTCAGATTAGAGATATAAAAGAAGAGCTTCCCAATTATTATTATTATTATTTCATATCAAATTTAGTTAACCAAACCAAACAGATATTTATACTGTTGTTGATCACATGCACTTTTGAATTCGAGAAACAGTATAATCTAAACACACCGAGTTTGGCTCGGTTAAATCCCACATGAAAAGCCGTTTTAAATGCGATTCCTTGAGTTTATTCTGTTTTTACTCTAGGGCTCGCAAACCATGGTCTTTCTCCACCTGAAACCGAACCTCAACGATCTCTCTTCGCATGCAACATTTTCAATCAACAAAAATACATAACGATTCTGCCCTTCAATCTTGTTTATTGTAACTAGTTTTTCCCTCTTTAATTTTTCTGCAGCACCATCGCTTTTTCTCAAGAAAAATTGACAATGAAAAGGAAAAAAACATGCACGTGGAAGCAAGCACTTTTTGGCGCTGCTGTGCACGTTTCACATCTATTTCTTGATTTATCTGATTTTACTAATTAATTTGTGCGTTGTTCACTGTGACTAAATCTAATAGGTTTATGTGTTTCATAAGACAAAGAAGAGTAAAAAATGGCTTACAAAGTTGATCACCAGTACTGATTATCTCTTCAAGATTGTATTGATTGGAGATTCTGGTGTCGGGAAATCTACCATTCTTTCCAGCTGTTTACACGAAATGAGTTCTGCTTGGAGTCTAAATCCACCACTGGCGTGGAATTTGCAACCAGGACTCTTCAGGTTAGGTTTTTGTTATATATTTGCTTCTAGTTACCATATATGATCAATCCTATATATGCGATTCACCTTGTGCACAATGATCTTAAATAGTAAAGACGTTCATTGTAGCATAGATCTCAGTTTCCGTTTGCAATGAGGTCGGCTGCACATGCCAGCTGGGGCACATCTCGATTGATGTTTAATTCTACCCTAGCTGTAACTGATATTTGATAGTGCTTGCATATTTGTAATTCCTGTGCGGCATGACCTTGGAACTTACAACTGATACTTGAGAGGAAACGTGAATGATTTGGTTTCGTATCCTTGAAAATATTGGAAAACTATGAACTTATATATGTGATGCTGTTGTTAATATATTAGTTTACGTGAGATATAGATGGTTATATATACAACAGCGCCTTAATTATTGTTAAAGAATCTGAAAAAAAATGATAACAAATTTAGTAAATTGTAAAATAAATCACACCCAGACAAGAGATACACTACTGGCCGGTGAACGTACAGACATCAGAAAAGAAAGTACTTAACTACATATATATACATATATATACCCACTCAAATCACGCTGATATATCCTTTACTGATTGCCACTACCAACAAGCTAAATTAATTAAATTAATCTCTGGCAGACGGCTTGCTATTTTTATAAACGTTACAGATCTCAAATACTATTTTAACAAATGAATACTGCTAATAAGAATAATAGTAGGTTTTCAAATTTTATTCAAGTAGTAGCATGGCTTTCATCAATTGGTTAGTAAAATAAATTAATTAGTTATTCTATAAATATTAAAATTTATCATAAAATTTAAGAAATCTATACTTCCACTTGAGATATTTGAGATGACTAGTATTACTCTTAGTTTAAGAAGTAAAATATATACTTGAATTAGTATTATAATTTTTAGGTTTCTAATTCCTTTCATGCTAATATAATATATTTCCCTGTACACGGAACGTGTACACAGTTGTACCTTTCTTTTCAATGATTTTAACTAATTATCTATATACCTCGTGGGTTACTGATAATGATATTATTATATTAGTCTTGCACTTACTTCGTCGTATATGAACAGCTTGAACTTATCATTATTCCCTCTTAATGATTTCAACTACTTTCCTGAAAACATCTTGGTTTATCAGCTGCAAATTAAAAAATATATATATACAGTAATAGTATTCTAGTGCATGAAATTTCATAATTTTTATTATAGTAATTATTTTCTTTTTCATTTGTGTTAAATAGCTCCTTAATCTTGTTTTTTTTCTTTTGGTGTTTTTTATGAGTCAGAAATATAATATATCAAAATTTGGGTTTGTTGTCAACTAGCTCAGACTTCTACAGCATAAAGGGTCATTTCTACGCCAAAATATGAATTTGAATCAGGATCAATCTGTTTGATATTAATAATTAAATATATTATGTCTTATTAGAGAAATCATAAAATCTATGGTTATCAAATATTTATTACTAAAATTTACATTAAACTCATACTTTGTCTGTTTGGATGGGAAAAAAGAAAGAAATTAAAATTTCATGATTTATATATATGATAAAACTATACACATCTAAAAATTATTTAAAATATTAAATTTTGAATAAAAATAAATATACAGATCAACACAATCTTCAGAATCGATATCAAATATAATCACCATCTTGGGCAAAATAATTGAAAATTTCTTTATTATTTTATTAATTGATGTGTGATCAATATCCATCCACCTAAATAACGGTCATGATGAAAACATTTAACATAACACATGTATATACCTGTCGAGAGTCTTGAGACGCAGTGAGGCTGAAGAGCGAAGAAAAGATGAGACATTAACGCAGAAAAGCCAAATGAGAGATGGAAGGGAGCTTCTGCTAATGTTCATAATTGGAATGGTAGCTAGGAAAAAGACTTAACAGATGTCTGCAAAAGACTTAAATATTTATTACATAGATTCTTGATTTTTTTTTAATAACTAAATATTTTTGCTATCAGGTTACTCAACATATGTGTTGGATAAAAGTCAATAATACAACATTAATTTGACAATTCAATACGGATAAACACACACACACACACACATATATATATATATATATAATGAGTTTTTATATGGGTGTGTATTTAAAACAAGTATAAAAATGAAAGCTGTGCTCCATGAAGATTTAGAGTCTGGTTAGTTGGATTGAAGAAAGAAAATTCTATGATTTATATATGATAAAACTATACACGCGTTTTAAAAATTTTTTTAAAAATTATGTGAATTTAAATAAAAAAAAAATCAATACAAATCAGAAACGTCTTACATAATAAGTTGAGTATATTAGACTTAAAAAAAAAAAACAGAGATCAGCACTTTCTATCCTCAGAATCAATATCCTTTTTTGGCACATTAATTGGAAACTTCTTTTATTTTTTCATTAATTGAGGAGTGAACATAAACCTAATGAATATCTTAATTAACATCATCAGTGGTAGGAAATATTTCGTTATTTTACCTTTTGTTTTTTCTTTAATAAATACATACAACGAGATCTTTTATTTTTGTAGTAAAAGTTATTGTTTCTTGATGTTGTGAGCTTCTAGTATTATTTTAGAGGGAGTTGTCCTATGATTTCATTCTAACAGAGTGAGTGTTGATAGTGGATTATGGTTTCATGGTTTTCTCCATCTTGGATTTTTTAAATTAGTGTACTTTTTTGTGGTATTTTTATTGTACTTTGCTTTTGTAGTTTACAATTCTATTTTAACTTACACAAAAGAAAATAACCGCAACATTTTTCTCACCAAATTCAAATTTTCATTTTTTTTTATGTATTATTTGTCAATACTTATTATATCTTATAAGATTATTTACTTGATTTTAAATTGGTACCGTGCACCTTAGATAATTTATCCAATAAGATTATTACTCACCAATTCTTTCCAAATAAATTTATATCTATAAAAATTTTCTTTGTTTTATTTCCTCAATAATTCAAGTAAACTTGATTAAAAATTACTTTATTATATGTATCTTATTAATAGCCAGCTGAAACAAAAGCTTTTATTTTTTGAAGTGCTGACATTGTAATAAAAAATCAAACACCCTACTTTTTCATCATTGAATATAATACAACCTAAATTTTTTCATAAATATATTTTAAGATAATATTTACTGACCATAATTGGGAAAAATTCCTCCCAAATTTTTTTTTAAAGCTGACACATAACAATTAAAATCAGAAAGTGTATTGGATTTCGCAGTTCAAACGGCCCATTACAGTGATAACCCAAAAGTTTGTAGCCATTTATAGTTCACTGTAGAAATTGTAGCACAGAATGAATCATTCAGGCGATATTTTCTGTTTGCTTAGATAATTTTCTGGTCTTTACGTTTGCAGTGCAGTTGGCTACGCATGACTAGGGGACATCACTATTGATGTTTGGTTTATTCGACCAAATAAAATAATTGATAGAACTTTCACATTTATGTATAGTTAGTTCATGTCTCCGACATGATTTAGGAAATTGCGATGGATACGTAGAAAAAAACTTAATGGATTTATTGGCTTACTATCCTTGTAAACATCGAAAAACAAAGGCCAAGTTACGCTTTATTAATTAAGTAGATTTATATATTAATTGCATATTGGGCTCTTGAATGGGCTATAAGAGCACCTTATTATTAAAATAACTTGTGAAAGCAAACATCAGGATTAATAACGCCTAAAATAAATGACACCCAATACCAATTCATGCACTGGTTTAATTTGAGTGAGAGGTTTTGCGTCAAATTCTTAACTTGTTTTGTGCATTGGCCCGTCCGAATTTTCGCTTGGCATGTCCAATGCATCTTCGAATCCAACGTAAACAACAACGGGACTCCTCACTTGATGCTTACCATCATCCCACACCAAAGAAGCAGACTCAATTTGTTCATTTATCTCCCCTCTGATTATGAGCTTAAAGGATCGTTTCTGTCCAAGAGATGTGAAGGAGAGAACGTCAGGATATACTTTGATTTTAAGGCCTGCTGGGGCTGTCACTGAAGCTCTATACGTAGATGATGGGAATCCAACATTCGTGACAACCCGCTTGAAAACACGAGTACGAATGTTACTAGATTTTTTGGGCGGAACTGAGAGAGCAAATGAAGGATAATTTAGATTCCAAACAGTTTCATCAGTCGTTTTTGAACAAGTGCTATTATCACCGGTCACAAGTTGAAGATGCTTGGTGCTATATCCTTGGCCACACAAAAACTTTACGTAATCAGTGGCTTCAGCATCGTATACCAAACCAGGATTTAAAGCCTTAATAGGATTTACATGGCCTGAGCCGTATGCGAATTCGACATCTGGATTCTTACTTGAACTCATAGGAGTAGCTGCAAAGTGAACATAAATCAAATATGGTTAGCCAGAAGTTGTTGATTTGTGTAGTGCTCTAAAGATCAAGAGATGTACAGCCATTACCGGTGGTCATAATTGCAGATTTAATGGCAGCAGGAGACCATGTTGGATGAAATGTTTTGATGTAGGCAGCTATACCAGTAACATGTGGGCAAGACATTGATGTTCCTGAAATTATATTGTATGGAACAAATCTAGTATCACCTTTAACTTCAGAAACTGGGTTTACAAGAGACCACGCAGCTAAAATGCTAACACCTGGTGCAGATATATCGGGCTGAAATATTGCCAAGATATGTTTTAAATTAGTTCTGATTAAAAGAATTATTTGATTTATTAATATATATTTTTTGAAGACCTTAAAAGATTTCTCATAAATATACCTTGAGAATATTAGAAGTAATAGGATTTGGACCTCTAGATGAAAATGATGCTACAGAAGGAGATAATATATCATTGTCCTCAGTACTCTTAAATATAGTGGCAGTCGCATTTCTGTAATTAATTTGTTTAGAAAATCTTCAAAATAAGTATATATATTTTAAAAGACAAAAACTGAGGAAGATCATTATTTTGAACATTTGATACCTGGTTGAGTTCATGTAAAGGAAAATCTTGTTTCCATCGTTATCATTAACGTAAGATGCGGGCAAGGGAAAAGAGGATGGTGTATCTCTAAGTATTTCGCCTCGCATTAGAGCACCTGCTGCGCCAGCGTTAAATGGCTCTTTTCCACGACCAAAGATATCGCAAAGAACAATTTTACCCTTCACTAAATTTTGATCTAATGAATCTTCATAGCAAAGACTGCATTTCAGCATTAATTTTTGTTATCTTTTCCATTGTATATATATCTAGTACATCAACCCCACATTGATAGTAACCTTAGTGGGTTCTCTACATTTACTTGTACCTAACTAGTTGTCTTTCCAAGAAGTTAATAAAAGAGAAGAAAATTTACCTAGATAAATAATTTGTGAAACCGCCAGCAATATTAGGCGCATCTCCACCGTAAATAAGAGGATACATGATATTCTGACGGCTAAAAGTATTTATTGAAATTCCCTGGAAAAAAACAAATGTAACCAAAAAAAAATTTTATTTAATGAAATTGTCTTTTTCATTAGGTAGGTTAGATACATGATATTCAGATATGTAATTTTCTTACAGAAAAAAGAAAAAAAAAATGTCTTCTTATCTGACAGCCATATAATAGTTAAATTAATGATTTTAATAACGAATTCTTGTTGGAATATGACTGCAGGGAATATGTCTTTATTTGTGATATTGTGGAAATTTTGAGGAGACTAATGTTGTTAAAAATATATAATGGGCAGATATAGAGGAAGCATATATACCTCGTAAATTTCGTTGTTTCCTAACAGGACTTTAGTGGAAAACTTTCTATCAATAGTGCTAGCGGCCACAGATATAAACCATGGCGCAAAATTGGAGATAGTAGAAGGGTCGGGACCACTGTTACCCGCAGAAGCTGAGGTCAATATTCCATTTCTCATAGCATGAAAAGATCCAATGGCGATTACATCATTGAAATAGTCATTAGCATTTGACCCTCCAAGTGAAAGAGAGATAATGTTGACGCCGTCCGCAATTGCATCATCAAATGCTGCAAGAATATCAGCGTCATAGCAACCATCTGACCAACATACTTTGTACGCTGCAATTCGGGCTGACGGGACCGCGCCGCGAGCCGTTCCAGAGGCAAAGCCAAAAAGGTTTGCCTTGCTAACGGAGTTTCCTGCTGCTGTTGATGCAGTATGTGAGCCATGTCCATTCTCATCTCTTGGAGAATCGATATCATCTGGACCAAAATCTCGACCGGTTCTGTAGAATCTTGCTCCTATGATTTTGCTGCATAACACAATCATTACCATATATGATATGTATTAATAAACATTTTTACATGAGACAGTAAATTTGGTAAAACTTAAAAAGAATTAAGATAATATGGTTCAGGTGAGCACTTGTTGCAAGTGAAATTAGTTGAGACTTCACATGTGCCTTTCCATTTGGTGGGTGGAGGACCGAATCCTTCGTCATTAAAACTATCAGATTCTGGCCAGATTCCAGTGTCAAGCACTCCAACGATTGTGTCACTTTCAACAGTTGTTGCTCTTTCAACTTGCTCGGAAAAACCCATGAAGTCCCATGATCTTGTTGTATGAAGCTCTCTCTTTTCGTTTGGAAGTACAGATACTACGCCTTTCATTCCTATTAAATATTCAAAAGTCAAGTTGATTCTGTAGACAAATATAACCCAAAAAAAATGGAAAAATTATGTTCACCCACCAGCCATTGCTTGAGCTTCCTCCTCGGTAAGCTTTGCGACGAATCCACGTAAACTTCTCATATAGTTACGAAGAAGAGTTTTGGGAGCCATGTTGCTGAAATCATTCACATAAATTAATGATAGGTCAATGCATTTGGCCTCTGTAATAGATTAACCATTTTGATTGCATTTCATTGCTTATTTACAGCAGAATTAACGACTATTATTGAAGAATTAATTGCTGCTCACTGTGAATGTATTGTCAGTCAGCACATGAGAATTCCTAGATCGATGCAAACTGCTCGCAACTTTTTAACTGGTTAAACAACGCAGGACGTTTTGCTCTTTCTAACAAATATATTCTCAGAACATAGTCGCAGAAATGAATCGACAGGAATGAAATATATTTATAGGTATATAACCTGCCAACCACTTGCCGTAGCATGCTCAGGTGAAGAGAGGATGTGGAGACCTGGTCTCGCCCTTGGTGTTTATTGCCCATATACACGATGTAAGCCTACATTATATATCAAAGAAAGTATTAATTTTCTGAGTACAGTAAGGAAGAAACTCTCTACCTAGCTGACTAGTAGCTTGAATATTCGAACTACAAAAGAGAGAACAGCACTAACATCAATGGTTAATCTAAGAAATTATAAGAAGTTAACTATAGTGATTAAGACAAGTTTTTGCCTGTCGATTGTCTTGAGAAGCAGTGAGCCAGATAAGCATAGAAAAAGTGAGACAATGCAGAAGAAGCCATGGGAGAAGAGAGCTTCTGCTTTTCATAATTGGAACGGTCGGCGATCGAAAAGCTTAATTTGCTAGGTGTGGAAGAAGCTTGAAGCAAACATTACAGGAGGGCTTTTTATAGGTGAAATGAAGTGGATTTTGCCTCGCTATCCTGTTGAGTTTCCCAAATTCTTTAATTTTTTATTCATTTTTTAATACTTAAGGTTTCTGTATATAAAATTATTCCATCAACTTCTCACGCTTATTTGTGGCTCATTATACATCTTAATACAACTCTAATGACTATAATATATCCTTCACAAATTGCAGCTATCGAGAATCTCCGGTCGATGGCTTCATACTTTAATAAAAGTTAGAGCGGTAGCTCAATTACTATTTTATATGAATTTTCTATTACCAATCACTAATTTAGGTTTCTAATTCTTTTTGAAGTAAAATTAAAGAGAGTAATATAAAGATTTTAGTTCATATTATGATCCATTTACGACCAAATTTCTTTTCTTGGAATTTTTTTTAGGAATATGATAATAATGATAGTGTGGGAAGTCTAAATTAAATGATTTCCTAATCAAGACGGCTTTCAACTTTGATCATGCATAATAATTTCTTATTAGGAATCATTTACCACAGCAGTATTAGTTTGACTTCTTCATATATGAACAGGTTGTAACTCTTTTTCTATAATTAAGGATTAACATAATTATTTATATACCTCGTGGTTTGCAGATGCTTTCTTAATTTTGCATGTGATTTATAGCAGACGGAACAACTTAAGAAATAAAAAATATATCTGGAGTAATAATAATTGGGTCCTTGAATTTTTATAATTTCTGGATAAAGACTTAATTTTTATTTATTTTTTTAAATAACTAAAATATTTTTATTGTCAAGTTGTATACTCAACAACATTGTGGTGATTAAAGTTTAATAAAATTAAATTAATTTGGTGATTCTGATTCAACATGGATTAAAGATCTATTTGACATAAATAAATATATTATCTCTACTTGAAATAAAATATTGTAAAGGGTTGATGCAAATGCTATTAAATTTTTATTGAGGAAATAACATTTTCGTCCCTAAACGTTAGGGAAATAACAAATCTCGACGTGACATTTCAGATTTTAATATTTTCGAATCACCTTGGTTTTCCCGAATTTAAATAAAAAAATCAATACATATCACAAACTTAGATGTAAGTTGGTTATATTAGACCGCGAAAAACGGATCAGCAGATTAATTACTTGATCTGGTTAATTGGAATAAAAATAGAAAATTGTATGATTTATATATGATAAAAATATACACGTTCGTAAAACATTATTTAAAAATTAATTAAATTTATTTTAAATAAAAAATAATGCAAATCACAAACTTAGATTTCAGTTAATGTTATTACAAAGAGGAAAACGGATCTGCAATATCCAAATCACGCTGTTGGGCGCATTAATTGAAAACTTTTTACATTTGTTTTTTATTAATTAAGGAGAAAACACCAACCTAATGATATTTGTGATTAAGAGAATTAAAAAATACAAAATAATCTATTTACTATTATTTCCTAAATAATTAATTCAAGTGAAATTTATTTTATTAGTAGCCCAAATAAAGTGCTTTAATTATTTTGTTTTCTTGAGTTGATAATTATTATAACAAGTTAGAAAAATGTTTACATATCCTTCTTGAAGTTCATCAAAATAACAATTAGAAAGATTGTATGACGTAATTGACATATACTTCCCTTGTCATTTAACAGAAACTCATTTTTACATTTGGTAACTTTTAATTTTAAATAAAAAATCAATTTTTTTTCTAAATACATGTCAAACTAAAATAAAGCCGCCCGAAATACATTTAAATATCCTTTTATAAAAAAACTACATTTGAATATAAATAAAATTTTTATTTTTTAAATTTTCTACAATTATTCATTTTAAAATTAAAAATCTCAAATCTATAAACCCTAATTTTCAATTCACCAACTCAAACAACATAACCCAAACCCACCCACTCAAACAAAACAGTCTCTACCCACTAAGCTAATTTTTCCGTTACTCACACAACCCAAAACAATTGATTTCATCTAATTCGTAGTGGTTTCTTCTTTTTATTCTTCTCCATTTACCTAATCCAAGTTCTAAGAGGACACTTATTTGGAGAAAAGTAGAAACTCAACAGCAAAGTATCGGCCACCACTACTGTGCTGAAAATCAAGCACACCGCCAACAACGTACCGATTATTCTCTGGCGTTCGAACCACCTCCGCCCATTTATAACTTTTCTATAGTATAGTTTTGTCAAGGAGATACAAATTAAAGAAAGAGATAAAAGAGGGAAGAGAGAGGAAATAATGAAAACCCAAAGAGCTCACGTAATTTTGGGTGAAAAAAAAAAAAAATTGTTTTCTATCTTTGTGAAGAGACAGAGAGTTTGAGACAATGAGTCATTGATCAAGATGAGATTTTGTCTGTTTGGGTATGTTTTTTTAAACGGGAGGAGGGGAGGTATGTGTGACTTGCGTTAACAAATTATTAGATTGTATAGTTTTACCTGTTGGTATAGTGCGGTCCAAATTTTTACACCGTTTTAAGACGATTTTTACTTCCATTTATCGTAAAAATTTGCCACCCCACATCTACTTTGAAAGTTGACATTCGCCCAAAATTTCGCAACCATTTTCAAATTCGTTGTAGGTGAAGCAGGCCTCTTTTTTCTTTTTCTGATCGGCAGAGAACATCCAGTCCCAGGGACTTGTGGGCTCGTAATGTTTTTTCAGGCTTGGTATGTTGATGTCCCTAGCAAGGCCTGGAGAACTTTTTGGGCCCGCATTTGTTGGTATCTGAATAAATAAACAATGGGCCTGCGGTTTTCGGAACCAACAACATTACTGAATCTGAATGATTTTGCTTACGCTATGCTATCCTATTAATTTCATTAAAAATAAATAAAATACAATCACCATCGCATTCGCAATGATAAAGGTATTTTACTTTAAAAATTACTAATATATTTTTGGTTGAGCAAGATTCATTATTTGTACTTTAAGTTCAACCGCCCAATAAACCAATAATAAACATTAAAAAAATATGTATATCTTAATAATATTTCGAGGTCTTATAAATAACTCTTTTCATTCGCTTTTTTCTATAAATTTTAAAATTTTCCTCATTTATTGGAGAATAGATGTCTTAGCTTAGTGAGATAAAAGAAGAGCTTCCCAATTATTATTATTAATTTTTTTTTATCTCAATCATATTTTAGTTAACCAAACTGAACAGAATTATACTTTTGTTGATAACATTTTTTGAATTTGAGAAACAGTATAATTTAAACACACCGATTTTGGCTCTGTTACATCCCACATGAGAAGCCGTTTTAAATGCCTTTCCTTGAGTTATTCTGTTTTTTCTCTTGGGCTTGCAAACCGTGGTCTCTCTCTCTTCTTTCTCCACCTGAACCCGAACCTGAACCATCTCTCTTCGCATGCAACATTTTCAATCAACAAAAATACATAACGATTCTGCCCTTCAATCTTGTTTATGGTAATTAGTTTTCCCTCTTTAATTTTTCTGCAGCCCCATAAGATTTTTCTCAAGAATAGTTAAAAATGAAAAAAAACGTGCACGTTGAAGCAAGCACTTTTTGGCACTGCTGTGCATGTTTCATATCTATTTCTTGATTTATCTGATTTTACTAATTAATTTCTGCGTTGTTCACTGTGACCGGCTCTAATAGGTTTAGGTGTTTCTTAAGAGAAAGGAGAGTAAAAACATGGCTTACAAGGTTGATCACGAGTACGATTATCTCTTCAAGATTGTATTGATTGGAGATTCTGGTGTCGGGAAATCCAACATTCTATCAAGGTTTACACGAAACGAGTTCTGCTTGGAGTCTAAATCTACCATTGGTGTGGAATTTGCAACCAGGACTCTTCAGGTTAGGATTTTCTTATATATTTGCTTCTAATTACCATATATGATTAATCCTATATATGCGATTCACCTTGTGCAAATTGATCTTAAATAGTAAAGACGTTCATTGTAGCATAGATCTCATTATCTGTTTGCAATGAGGTTGGCTATACATGCATGCTGGGGCACATCTCGATTGATTTTTAATTTGTTTATAACTGATATTTCATAGTGCTTGCATATTTGTAATTCCTGTGCGGCATGATCTTGGAACTTACAACTGATACTTGGGAGGAAACGTGAATGATTTGGTTCCGTATCCTTGAAAATATTGGAAAACTATAAACTTATATACTGATGCGGTCATGATGTGTTGTTAATATATATTAGTTTACGTGAGATAGAGATGGTTATATAATAACATCTTAATGATTGTTAAAAAATCTGAAAAAGTGATTACAAATTTAGTAACTTGTAAAATAAATCACACCCAGACACAAAAGATGCGCTGACCGGTGAACCTACGTACAGCATCAGAAAAGAAAGTACTTAAGTCAACCATGCATATATATAGTAACTGCTGGTTGTTTTTGTATTCTTGATTTAATTTGCTAACTAATTGTATTGGGTGAATCCTAAGAGAAAATTACTTTATCTGGAGACTTTAATTTCAGTTTGCAAAATTAAAGAGTAAATTGTGTCTGAGTTCGCTCAGATGATTCTTCTTGCTAGCTGATTGTTAGGATTGTCTGCTTCAATAATATATATATATATATATATATGTGTGTGTGTGCAGATAGAAGGAAAGACAGTGAAGGCTCAAATATGGGATACAGCTGGGCAAGAGAGGTATAGAGCAATCACAAGTGCTTATTACAGAGGTGCTGTTGGTGCACTTTTGGTTTATGACATAACCAAAAGACAAACTTTCGACAATGTCCAAAGGTGGCTCCGCGAGCTTAGAGACCATGCAGATTCCAACATTGTCATTATGATGGCAGGAAATAAGTCTGATCTCAATCATCTGAGAGCAGTTCCAGCAGACGACGCTCAATTCTTAGCCGAAAAAGAGGGTCTCTCATTCCTTGAAACTTCAGCATTGGAAGCACTTAATGTTGAAAAAGCATTCCAGACCATTTTGCTTGATATCTACCACATTATAAGCAAAAAAGCACTTGCTGCCCAGGAAGCAGCTAACTCAACCGGACTCCCTCAAGGCATTTCCATTAATGTTGCAAATCTGTCCGGAAACATGAACAGAAAAACTTGTTGTTCTAACCAGTAAGGCTATGTACAAGCAGCAGATGTTAAAAGGCATTTTTGTTGAATTGGGACACATGAAGAATACTTTTCTTTTCACGTTTTTAAAATATAAAAATATACGTAATTTTCTAAATGCCTCCCAGGATTGACGCAGGTTTCTAGTTTTAATAGAAAAGATGCAAGTGTTAATAGACTTATTTTTTTGGTTTTGGACTAATTTACGTACTGAGGGATTTTTTATTAGGTGGAAAATTATTGTTTATCAGTGATTCGAACTTTCATATGTGTAATAAATCCTTTGATTATTGTCTCGATATTGGAATCCGATTCCTTCTAATTTGAGATTAAAGGTTTATCATTTCTTGGAAGCCTGTAAGAGATGAGTTCTCAATCGGTAACAATATTCAATAAAATAAGTCTATTTGGCCCCAGGAGACTGCACGAATTCATCACGAATTCAAAAGAAAATTAGTAAGTCATTTAAATTTTACGTCTAGCTATTTTCAAGCAAATATATGTGTCAATTTTCTTCCACAAAATTAATTTGCATTTCCGATTATGGTTGTGCTTATGATGATAATTCATCCAATAAAATTTTATCCTTTTACACTTATATTTTGAAATTAGTTCATTGGTTTTGAAGATTTAAAAAAAAAAAAAAGAAGATAAATATGATGAATTTATTTGGAAAGCTCGCATTCTTCATGTAATACTTTCTTCTCGAAGGAGATAGTACTTCTGTTATCTCTCACTTACATGGAAATATACCATGTATAATTTTTGGACTTTGATCTTTGATAACGAAAAAGTATAAATGGTAACATAGTTGAGCTTTTCCCGTCTAGGCCATACACCAAAATCTGGTTAATATATTTGAAAGAGCTCGTTCTTCACGTAAATATATCCAAGACCCGTAAACCTTTTGCCCCACATCTAAATTTGAAACTTCTCTTTCATACGGGGGACCTAATTACCAGATACCCCTGTGAAGAATTGACCAAAAAGAATACCCCTTCTTTCTATAAAAGAAATGAAAGATATCTACTGTCATATTCACAAAAATATCCTCATAACTTATTCTGATTGGTATTTTTAAAAATAGTGAATTTCTGTAGTTTTTAGAGTTTTGTGTTGCAAACACGAAGAATGTGATGGAATTTATTTTCTGAAATAGGGAAAAAAAGGGAAAAGGGCTTTTCAATTTGTTACAGGGAAAGCATTAGGGTTAGGGTCATTGTGAGGCTATCAAAACGAAAATAATGGAAGGAGAAGGTAAAATATGGAGCATAAATCTGAGCCAAAGCAATGGCGATGAAAATTCAGAAGTAAATCTCAGTAGTCAGGTTTACCAGCTTCTTTGCTGCATCAAATACAACTGCCCCTGTGTCGTTTCTGACTATTTGAAACCCAAACCCATCGATAAATGCGATTCTTTGTATGTTTACGTTTGTAACAATTTGTTGTAAGGAAATAATGAAAAGTTTTGTTTTGGTGTTTCATTTGTAAGGATTAAGGTTGATGAATTAAGTGTGGAGGAAGCACATTTCAGAGGAAGGAAGTTTCATGGCATTACAATTCCTTTTGCTGGTGGCTACTCTGGTATGCTTGTTTTCTTTTCTCTTTACTCCAATTTTAATGCTTATATATATATATATATATATATACCTTTTAGCATTCTACTTTTTTGTTAATGAAAGATTTCATTGTTGTTTATCAATGAATAGAACGCAAATTGATTGGTTAGATGAGGCGTCTGTGTCAGTATTTTGATTTAAATAATACTCGTATCCTTACTTTTTAACATTTCTATTGAATTAATTGTTAATGTCATTTCAAGAGGGGCTCTTGTCAACTAATTAAGAATTCTTGTCTTCTTGATTATAGTTAATGATGTTGAGGGAGTTTGTTGAATTCCTCGTCTTTTTCTGCCCACATAAACTTTTTGTATCATATTGCTTTATAAATGCCTGATTTCATGTTAACAAGATTTTTCTTTCTTTGTTTTCCATTTTTTAGTTGTTGCACTTATTTGCAGATCAAAAAAATGCAGCAATGAAATCTCTCCATGTCAAAATTAATGAATTATATCTCTTTTACTCAATCTAGAAATCTTAGGTGCACTACTCGGAAGAACTGAGTGATGCTCCATTGTTTACTGTTTTCATTCACTTTTTAAAAGGGTGTTTATATAGAATTAATCCTTCAAAATTAAGATCTACATGTTTTTTGTTTCTCTTGTATTTTTCCTATACGTTTCATGCCTTTCTTTTATGAAAGTTATATCTTTTTTCCCTGAAAAAGTGAGATGGTGTCTTTTGTTCTGTTGCTTGAGAATTTTCATCTTTTTTAGCTATTATGGATGTATAAAAATTGTTGGAACAAGCTTTTATCTAATGTGTGATATGATCATTTTGATTTGGTTCATGTTAGTCATGTAGGTGTTGGCAATATTTTCATTTGTGAATTCTCACATTCGACGTTATGATTAAGAAAAACATTATAATATTTATGTTGTCATTGTTCATAACAAATCAATGTAGATCATGAATTCTAATTGCATCATAGTCCTTTTCATCATTTTCTTCTCTACAAGTATTTTAAAAGAAACAATTAAGTTAGCATTGGTCATGGCTTTATGCCTTTATCTTTCCTTTCAGACTTGTGATCTTCTTTGAGGCGGTTTTTCTTTAGCAAAGTCTGATAATTGAACCGCCCTAAACCTGTAAAAACAAGCTAGAAAATTTTAATTGGGAAATTTGGTATATCAACTAATCATTTATCCTTGGCTTTATGTAATTCAAGCATGTATAGAAGTTGAGTTTTTTGTGTGTGCACTTATTATTGTGAAAGGTTGAAATCTTATTTTCAGGCAGAAAATTGGAGTTAGTTGGGTTAGTACTATGAGATTAGCTCAGTGTAAGATTAGGAGGATCAATGTTGCTGTGTAGTAGTAGTACTGGTAGTATTATCTCCTTCCATTTCTTATTAATTTGTCAACTTTGGACAATAAGATAGAAATATTTGAATCCAAATTTGTAGCCCTAGCACTTTGTTTTCGTTGACTTTGTTGGGTGGGCATATCACATAATTCATGGTGAACGAATAGTTTGTGCCACAAAAAACCCAAAATAAAAACTCAAAAAAAAAAAAAAACAAATTGCATTAAGGGTACTGTTTGTAACCAAAATATTTTGAAAATATTTGGTAAATATGCAGTTTTGAAGCTGTTCATCCTTGAGGTTCATTTGGGGCGGTTAATAATCATTTATTAGAAAAGCACTTCTATTGTTAAGCATGTTTTCAGAATACATGTTAGCAAAATAAAATAAATAAATATAAATATTAAATATTAAATATTAAATATTAATTAATGAATAATATTTAAGATTATAAACTAACCTTGATGTATGATTAGTATTGATTGATGAGAATATAAAATTAATGTAATTAATAAAAATACATAACAAGGATCATGTGACAATTAATATTAATTAATAATTTGTATATCTTATAAGATCATTAACTTTTTAATACATATATATCTCATAGGATATATATTCACTTGTACCCAATCAAATTATTAGTGAATAAGAGGACTACTGTTTTTATAGCTATGTTTTCTGTTTCTTGAATTTGTCTTCAAATAATAATATTTAAAACGAAAAACTAAGAGTAGTCTAAGGGAGTGGATTGGTACATTGTTGACTCAATAGTCAATGATTTTGACAATGGGTCATTCAAACAAAAAAAATGTATGTGATACGAAAACTTAAATTTTCAGAGCTGAGGCTCATTGTGATGGTTTTAGATGGTGGTTAAGTTGAACAAACTAAGAGATGATGGTAAAGTTGTTACAAGATCATGGAATACATTTAACTTAATCTCTGGTACTTCTTAAAACCTGAACACTGGGCTATATTTTCATGTTGTATATAAATTTTAAACTTTTTAATAAGCAGATAAAACATTATTGTCCGTTGTTGATTTGTATGTTATGTCTTTTGGCATGCTTTTAATTCTGAATTGAGGGATTCACTACTATATATCTAAGATTTCAAGTTCTTGCTGTAAAATTAAAAATTTACTGTAAAATGATTATTCCCTGGTTATTTTCTTTCTTTTGTGTGAAGGTTCACCAGAGTTTGGTGGTCGAATTCAAGATTTGGCATTTGCAGTTGCTCAGGTCATACAAAAAGAAGGGTCCTTTGTTAATTATCGCATGGTTGTGCTTTTTCTCAAGGAATTTTACCTAGATCTATTATGGTTCATTCAAAATAATTTTCATTTCTAGATGATGTTGGAGATTGGGATGTTGAAATATTAGATTTTATGTAAAATGGTTAATGTTTATTATAATATTATTGTAATTTTATTTTATTATTTATTGTGTTTATTTTATTTATATTAGTAAACAATATTTTTAAGTGGAAATTAACCAAATCATGAAATAAATGATCGAAAATAAAAATTAAATAAAAATAAAAATTAAAAACCGTACAAATAGAAAAATTGAAAACTTGAATGCAAAAAACAAAAATTTGATAATATTATATCGAAAGTTTTTAATAAATTCATAACAGCAATAAAAATTTATTATAAATTTATGCTATTTATATGTCACAAGGTTGTGACAGATTATATTTCTGTCACAAAACAACGACACAGAATTATTATAAATGGTTAATAAGTGAATTTTTTTAATAGAAAATTTTTGTCATGAAGTACTCTTATTGACAGAGATTATTTATCAAAAAATAATCCTGTTTGTAGTAGTGTAAATTGATGAGTTTGGTTTGTGAGCAATCTTTTGGAAAGAAGGGGGAGGAATGGAGAAGAGTAAGAGATGAAAATAAATGGGTTCATTTTTCACCTCTTGATTACAGAGGAAGAATTCTGTCTGAGCTTCAACCGGAACGACTTTAAAATTTAATTAATTTAAAAGTCTTGATCATTAATTTACTCTTGTTGGATTGAAAGAGTATTCAATGAGAAATTGGGATGTAACTTATCTAAATATATCGGGACTACTAGGAAGTTTTGAAACAGTTTTCTGATCATAAATGTGGATCATCAGATTACACGTAAGGGTCAAAAGAATTGGATTGGTAAGGATATAAACACAAATCGTGTGAACAATTTGCACAGGATGCTGGCAGCATTGAATGGGTTGAATTTCTGTGTTTATGTGTTATTAGTTATCTGCAAGGAAATATACTTACTACAAAAATGAAGCTAGAAGAAGAGTTGATGGTGATTGCAATGAGAGCGATGAGGTGAATTTTGAAAGACATAACTTGTAGTAGAAAAAGAAACAGAATCATTATTTTAGAAATTTTTATTATAAAAAAGAGTGAGTAATTGTAATTTTTCGTTCAGATTTTATTTAATTAATAAACTAAGTTTATTTTCAAAAGCTTGTTTGTATCATTTGTCCGTCTTTCTCTTTCACTTTATCAGGACGCGCTTCTTTAGTCTTCTGGTGTGAGATTATACCACACACACACACACACACATATATATATATATATATAGAGCAAAAGAAATATTGGAATATGTAGAACGTGGTTGAATGATTATTTTAAAAGAAATTATATATTACACATAATATAAAAATGAAGTAAAATATTATTATTATTATTTATGTTAAATTGTATTTAATAGTCAATTAAATTATGAGTTTCTTTTATTTATAAAAACATATGAATAATTAATCAAATAATGGACTTGGATATTATTATCCCAAAATAATCAGTGAGAGCCAGAGAGCCAACCTCCAACTCCATCAATTAGAACCAATTAGGCCGCGTGTAAAATCCAAAATATCTTTTATATGCCAAAGCTTTTGTGTTTATCCTGTAGAAATATTGACTTAATTAGAAGAGTATTTTCGAAATACTTTTGTCTTATTTGGCAGAAAAAACTGATCACAACCACCGATCACATGCTACATATGTTACGTGTCTAAAGATTCTGCCTAGCTAGTCGCTAGCGTAGCTAGCAACTTGAAGAATTTTATTGCGTGGCATTAAATGCTTGGACGAAGGGAGGGTATGCTATTTTCTTCATATCGGTTGTCCTATCGATCTTCCCTGCTCTTCACAAAATTTTTGCATGTAATATGTCCAATGAATAAATGTGTCCAAATTCTTAAGCCAGCTGATAACTAGGTGCTCTAATATATATATATATATATATATATATAAAATGCATGTATTCTAATCTAAATATGAGATGCTAGCTAGCTAGGTTCCACATTCGATGCTTAATCAATTATCAGAGAGCTTAGCCCATTGATTATATTATAACAAGGTATGCATGCAGATAGGAACTCTCCAAGTACACAAGACAAGACAAGAGAGAATAATCTATGTTCTCATCCAACTTCTGCCTTTATATCACTTTGAATTTGTGCTACCCAAAAAGAAACTTTGGATGTAACAGATTGGCATAAATTACCTCTCCTTTAATTTTATTAAGGATGCTTCATTATCAGAACTGAGTTGACTAGATAGTTATTATATATATATATATATATATATATATATATCAGGCCCCAATGGGTTCTGATAGTGATATGTGGAAACTTCATTTACTTCTAAGCAGGCCGGCCTCTCGTTTTCTTATATTACATAGTTTAAATAATATTCCTGGGAATTAATTAAAAAAGTTTGGATGAAGAATGCAATGAAAAGAAAACTGCTTTCAATAAGTAACTGAAGCGTGTATTATTGAGGATAAATTCCGATCATGACATTCGTTGGAAGCAACATTATATCGATCTGATTGATGTTTTGGAAAAAAAATTGAATGCACGAATTAATTGAATTCAAGCCACAGACCTGAACGAACACAAGCACATGAGATTCGTTAAATAATTATATTCATCTGTGGAAAAAATTAATATATGTTGCAGGAACAGAAGGCACATGTACATATATGTATATATATATATATTATAATGAAGCTTTGTTTAAGTTCTCTGACCTAATCTGATCTAATCTGAATGACAAATCTTCTTAAACTAATTAAAATGAAAAAGGGGAGAGAAATCCAAAAGTTACGAATCTCCAGCCTGTGTCAGTTATCAGTTACCGCACATTTAAAGATCATATATACTAGTGGTAGAAAAAGCAGTCAAAAGTTTTACTTCACCTCTTATGGTCTACTAATTTCTTCATAATTAATTTTTCTTTTTCAACCTGATCTCCACCAAACACTATAATAATGTCACGAGAATTTGTACTTTGAAAGGTTTAATACAACGAAAATATGTCTTGCCAATAAAATATGAGAAGCATATGTACCACTGCAGTGACCAAACTTTTGATTTATAAATATTCTATCAGCATGCAACACAATTGTATAATATATAATATCTATAAGCTATAGTTCCACATTTAAAGGAAAATATACGTACTGACCAATGTTTCTGCATATATATATTCTTTAGAAACCAATTAATGAAGAATGGTGATATATTCAGTTAGCTTTGATTTGGTTTCCAAAATAAACCAATCAATCATCGTTAATATTAAATAATGTATTATATATTTTAAGCGTATCATTTAAGATATTGGCATATTATGCTTTGACCAAACCGACCAGCTTCAATCATTCAATCCTAATTATCCACTGCAGTTTTAGTCCATCCGCTCCCGGGCTTCATTTACACACCTCAAATTAGTTAGTGCTTTATCTTCAGCTCTTGAAACCCTGAAATCTCTTAATTTCATGTTATTTATTGCCTTTTCTACGGCCAGCACAAAAATAAAATAAAAATACACCCAATGTATAAATATCTTATATTTCTTTTGGGAAAAAAAAAAAGTAAGAGAGATACTTGTATTGTCAGTTATTGTTTCTCCATCGATCACTAGGCCTAAGATGATGGGGGCAGCAATAATAGGGTATGGCTTTAAGTCTCTTATCTATTGGGTATACACATGGAAATAATACGGCAAAGTACTTTATTGCTTTCGTTAATTTATTTCTAGTAAAAAGGTCAAGATGGTACAATTACTACTTGAGCACTAAGCCACCAACGTTTATACTTCTACCCATCTAGGCCTGATAATAACATATGATTGACAAAGTTGAATAATGAGCTATCTCTTTCGTCAGGAATCCAAGACCCACCCACCTTTTTTTTTTCTTTTTAATTTTCTCACAACTGACTGTGTAACTTCGCTTTCTTCTCAACTTGATGGATCGATTTAACTTAGCTAAAGCTAATTACCAAAAACCCAAGTCAAGTGAAATACTGAAGAAAAGAGTACCTCCAGCTACTATAAAACAGAAAAGAAAAGAAAAGAAAAGCGCACACCGCCAGCTCCAATATAGTCATAATTAATTAATACTAGCTCTATTCGTTTGGAAAATATGACGAGGCAAGAACTGGAGAGTAAGAGAAATGAGGCCAGAGAAAGTGATGAAGATAAATGGGTTCGTGATTCTTCTGTGGATTATAAAGGAAGAATTCCTCTCCGAGCTTCAACTGGTGTATGGAAAGCCTCTCTCTTTATCATTGGTAACTATATATTTTTCCATTTATATAGTATTACTTATTCCTCAAAATTTGTTCTGATATTATTTTCAAGCATTTCTCTGCTCAATACAGACTTTTGTTAGAGTATATATTTGATAATCGGTACCTCATTATTGCTTTACTTTGCACTCTTAAATAACATATGTGAGTAATTACCTTCTGCATGGAAGCCAACAGATCCATTTATTCGGAGTCAATTTATTACGAATAACTAACACGACATCTGCATCGTCCACTCATTACAACAAGAAGTAATCTTCTTCTTCCTTTTTTTTTTTTAGGCCACTGATTATCAGCCATCAGAAAAGCTCTTTTGTGACTGCACATAAGGGTTAGTAATTAATTAAATGGTCGCAAATTTTTTGTAACAGCATCTAAACAATCACGATGAATTTTCTATGACGATTTTCTGTAATTGAAAAGTGTAGTATTAGTGTCACAAAAATTTTTGGCGGCTTCAGACAGCCGCAAAGCATAAAACTTGGTCCGCGAGCTCATTTTCATATTTTTCATATAAAAGAAAAGGTTGTAATTTTTTTTCCATCAGTTTCTGTCGAAAGTAGATAATACATAAGGACTAGAACATAAAATTAAAATTATCTCGCACATATGGTTTGAGATTTAAAGTTTGATGCTTACCTAATTAAGGAAGACAATCAATGCCATTTAATTCGTTTGTTCATTAAATTAAACATGTGCAAGAAAATGATATAGGTAAGTTCAGGAGGCCTTCTAGCTAGCTCATATAACATTGGCCAACTATGTGTTACGTTGTAAGGTTCTCAGTTTTAAATAAACAAAGCTCAAAGACATGCCAGCCAACGAGAAGCCTGGTTTGCGAGCTTTCTGAAGGTAGCTTTACATTGTGGGAAGACAACGTTATTGTGAATTAAAAATTGGAAAAAAATAAAAAACTACTATACATAGAATGCGAATATGTAGCACTAACTTCATCTCTCACAATCTTCTTGATTGAAATCAACACTCGTATGAAACAATGAACATAAATCCTCTTCTGATTTAAATTTTTATTGAAACTGAAATGACCCTTATAAATTGGCAGTATTCATAAAAAGAATGTATTATAATCACATACTTTAATAACATGTATACATCATAATCAATTACATCGAGAGGCCTGTTTGATTAATCACAAGACTATGCTTGTATGACGATATTTTTAATTTAACTTCAAATGCGATCATATATTTGATTAATTTAATCAAAGAACGCCAAGGAAATTAGTTCTTTTTTTCTTAATTTCAATCAACATAATTAAGATTGTAATCCCATTGAAATTTGGAGCAGCAATTGAGTTCAGTGAGAGACTTAGCTTCTTCGGATTAGCGACTAATCTCATCACCTACCTCACCAAAGCTCTTCATCAAGATATTGGAACAGCAGCCAAGAATGTAAATTACTGGACAGGAGTCACCACATTGGTTCCTTTGATCGGTGCATTCTTAGCAGACACATATACAGGCCGCTTCACTATGATCCTGCTTTCTTCCCTCATTTATCTCATGGTAGTCGCCAATCACTGCAAGCCTTCTCTTGTGCATATAACTTTAAAAAGTTTTAACAAATTAATCCATTGAGGATTTTGAAATATCTTAATTACTTGCTGACTGCAAACCAGGGCTTAATCCTCTTGACAATGACTCAATTTATCCCAAGTTTAAAAGTATGCAATATAGCAATGCGTGTTGAAGCAAGGAAGGTGCATGAGGTGATTTTCTTCCTTGCGTTGTATTTTCTGTCGGTTGGAACTGGAGGAATCAAGCCCTGCTTAGAGAGCTTTGGAGCTGATCAATTTGATGATCATCATTCAGAAGAAAGGAAGCAGAAGATGTCTTACTTCAATTGGTGGAACTTTGCTCTTTGTTGTGGTCTCTTGCTTGGTGCAACAGTCATAGTTTACACACAGGACAACATGGGTTGGGGCGCTGCAGTTCTTATTCTTACCATAATCATGGCTGTATCAATAGTAACTTTTTATGTTGGAAAGTCTTATTATCGATTAAGAGTAGCAGAAGGAAGCCCTTTAACACCCCTGTTTCAGGTTTTGGTTGCAGCCTACAGGAAGAGGAAATTGCCTTATCCTTCTGATCCTTCTGTTTTATATGAAAACCCCAGGCCTAAAAGGTCTCAAGGAAGCCTTCTGGGTCATACAAATAGGCTCAGGTAATTAAGCAAGTTTTTATTACACAGTAAGGATTAAAATGTTGAACATGTGATTGATTAATTTAAATTGATTCCATTCCATGTCGATCCACAGGTTTCTAGACAAAGCTGCTATAATAGAAGATGTGGAGAACATGTCAATTGAGAAGAGTCATAATCCCTGGCGACTAGTAACAGTAACAAAAGTTGAGGAGATGAAGCTTGTTCTACACATAATTCCCATATGGCTGACTTCATTGACATTTGGAATGGGTATATCCCAAGCATCAACATTCTTTGTCAAACAAGGTGCTACAATGAACCGAAAGATTGGCAGCAATTTCAATATCCCACCAGCCTCCATTTACTCTCTTGGGGCAATTGCAATGCTGATTTCAGTTGCATTCTATGACAAACTACTTATTCCATATTTAAGGAGAATTACAGGCAACGAAAGAGGGATTAAACTTCTCCATAGAATTGGCATTGGCATGGTATTTTCAATGTTGGCAATGGCCGTTGCAGCCTTGGTGGAAAGAAAGAGGCTAAGAATCGTTCAGGAGGAGATTATACAAGAAGCAAAACAAGGATCGTTGTCAATGAGTGTCTTTTGGCTAGCTCCACAATATTTTATCCTTGGCCTGGGAGATGGGTTTACTTTAGTTGGTTTGCAAGAGTATTTTTATGATCAAGTTCCAGATTCAATGAGAAGCTTGGGTATAGCTTTTTATTTGAGCACTATTGGACTGGCGAGTTTTCTGAGCAGTTTTCTAATCATAATTGTGGATCATATCACAGGAAAGGGTGGCAAAAGTTGGATTGGTAAGGATTTAAATACCAGCCGATTGGACTACTTCTATTGGTTACTGGCAGCAATGAATGGGTTGAATTTATGTGTTTATGTGGTCTTGGCAAGGAAATATACTGACAAAAATGTGGTAGGTGTGGCTCACGATCGCAATAAGAGTGATGGGGCTGAGTTGCTGCCTTGAAATGTTGTTCGTACATACGTAGTCTGCCCACCAAGGAATGATAAATGTTTCTTGGTCATTCAATATCTTTATTTTTGAATGATGCAAGTTAATTTTAGCTTTTGGATTTATTTGTTTAGACGTACATCACTTTATAAAATTCACCTATCCTGTAACTTAGTCTCACTTTCATTATAACTAACATTCTCTTGTTTAGTGCCTTAAAAATTCTCTCTCAAACAATGCTTTATCCTCCTAACTATCAATCCAAAAAATTAAGTTATTAGATAAGAAAACAATACGAATTTGAGATTATATAAATTTTGTTAAGAGGGTGACTGCAATAATAGATAGGAAAATTGACATATACCCCTAATGTTTGGGGGAATAGACAATATTTGAGAAAAAATAAATAATTCTCTTGAACAAATATACAGATATCCCCTTAATTTTGTTCCAGAAAGTTAACTAATTAGTTAAATATTATTTATATTTCTAAATTTTTAAATAATCATAAATTAAAGAATAATTATTTTAATTATAATAACTTAGTTCCCATTCTAATATTTTTTTACAATTTATATTATGTAATTATAATAATTAGTTCCCTATTTTAATATTTTTAACAAGATACTAAGAACTAAATATTTTTTTAATTTATTATTTTAATAAAAATTTTAAAAAATTATAATTAAAAAACTAATAATGAAGTAGGCCAGATTCGTATGCAAAATATTTTTAACGCTCTACTTTTATTTTTTTAATAATAAGTTGATATTTAATTGTCAAAAAAAATTATAATATTTTTTTATTATTTTATTTTTATAGACACTATATTTATTTAAAAATTATGTTAAGTTCATTATATTTATTATAAAAATATAAATAAAACATATAAAAGAAGAAAATTTGATATCGTTTGTTAATAAAAATAGTAATTAAATATATTTTATATTATTATTAAATAATATACTTTAATTTTAATAAAAATATAAAAAAAAGAGAGCACACACATACACATATAGAATATGTACTTATTTTTATTTATACTTTCATAATTTTTTAAAGAAAACATAATAAAAATTTAAATAATTTTTAAATGAATATATATTATATATACAAATAAAATGTCACAATAAAATTTTATTTAAAATTTTTTTTATAATTGAATATTAAATTATTACTGAAAAAGTAAAAGAAAAAATTAAAATTATTTAAGTATATGAGTTTGATCTAACTCATTATTAGAATTTTTTTAATAATAGTATTTTTTTAATTTTTATTGAAATAATAAATTAAAAAACTATTTAATTCTTAATATATTTGTAAAATATTAAAATAAAGACTAAATTAATATAATAAAAATAATTATGTTTAAATTATTAATATATAAAAGTTTAGGAGATACAAATGATATTTATTTAATTGGTCGACTAATAAAATTTAATTACTAATTTTATTAACAAATAATATAAAATTTTCTTCTTTTATATATTTTTTATTTATATTTTTATAATAAATATAATGAACTTAACATAATTTTTTAAATAAATATACTATATATAAAAATAAAATAGTAAAAAAATATTTCAAAATTTTTATGATAATTAAATATTAAATTATTATTAAGAAAATAAAAGTAAAAGGTTAAAAATATTTTAGCATATGGGTCTAGTCTATTTTATTGTTAAACCTTTTTAATTATAATTTTTTAAATTTTTTTATGAAAATAATAAATTAAAAAATTATTTAATTCTTAATATCTTATTAAAAATATTGAAATAGAAATTAAATTATTATAATTATAAAATATAAATAGTAAAAAATATTAGAATAGAGGTTAAGTTATTATAATTAAAATAATTATTTTTTATTTTATAATTATTTAAAAATTTAAAGATATAAATAATATTTAATTAACCAATTAACTAATGAAAACAGAAATCAATAAAAATATTTATATATTTATACAAATTTGAGAAAAATATGTATATATATTTTTTAAACATTAAGGAATAGATGTCTATTCCTCCCAATACGAGGAGGCACATGTCAATTTTCCTAATATATAGATAAATTGGCTCTAATACTCTTTTGGACTATATGAGTCAGTGTAACGAAAACAAAATCCATTTGCCCTGCTAAGTTATGTATATTATAAGATTTTACAAAATCAAAATCGAAGAGTTAAAGTAGATGGGACTGGATGAGAGTGTTAAGTGTTAAAACTCTCTCCCCTGCAAACACTGTAATGCAGCTATCTGTAGCCAACAAGATCATCATTTAGAAACCCCTTCATATTCCCTCATCAACCACCATTTCTTTTCTCTTTCTCTCTGTAAGTAAAGAGCGTCATTCATGGCAGAAAATCCCGAACCTCGCCATCTACCCCAACAAAACAGAAGAAACAAGCTTAGAGTCACCACTGATCAAACCAACCAAGAACAAACCTCTTCGTACATGTTTCATACAACTTTGCCTTCACTTTTTCAACTAAACTCATCAACAATATGGCCTTCTTCTTCTTCTTCACTGCAGATTTTATACCCCAGTTCCGTTCAAGACGTAAGAGATCATGTAAATTACCAGCAGCCTTTTTACAGCCATCAGCGTTTGTCTTTATCTTTACCCTGTCACCATTTTCCTTTAAACTTGAATGCTCAACAGTATAATGTAGTTTCAGTTTCTGGAGATTCTTTGAAGCAGAAAGGAGAGGTCAGAAATTCAGTTCCTTTGGGTCCCTTTACTGGGTATGCGTCCATACTGATGCGTTCAAGGTTTTTAAAGCCTGCACAGCAGATTTTAGATGAATTTTGTGGTACCGTTTATTTTGATCCATCAAGGTCTCAAGTGGATAGTTTTAGTGAAACTCCAATTAGAGATTTTGTCTCTTTTAGTGACAGAATTGAGCGTTCATGGAAGAACTCCAATCTGGTTTTGATGTTGGAAGAGGTATGAGCTCTAAAATTTTCTTCTATAAGTCTGTTTGGTCAATGAGAAAATGATGGGAAATAATAATTTTCTAGTGTTTTTCTTCTTTTTATGAACTCTTCCCTTAGTCAGACGAAAATTTATAAGCCAATATTTTAATGTATGGAGGACTGTGATCAGTTCTGGAAGTTTCATCAGCGAAGGAAGTTAGTGTAAGAAATGAAGAAAAATGAAAGAATTGAGGCCCGTGATGATTTCTCTTTCTTTCAATTGAAATGAATGAAGCTTATTATGATTTGATTGTTCTGTCCAGAAATCAGTATCTCGGGGTAAGATATCAGATTGTCCTTTACCAGTAAGCATGACCAAAAGTTGTCTTGTCTTGTCACATTAAATCATTCTACTGTTCCTTATTTGTTCTGTTTTGTTTGAAGTATTTTGTTCTGTATTTTTTTATTTTTTTCTGAATTTTCCCTAACAGCTTGACTATTCAATCCTGCTACCATTGGCAGTCTATGCTGCTACAGTCACCACATTTGGGTACAATGATTTTAGTCATTGCCCATTAATGAATTGATGATTCACATTAATGTAGCTAGAAATATTTTGGTAAAACTGAAATGTCATCAGATTCTGGTTCTGGACGTGGCCAAAATAAAATTGTAATGCAGAATTTGAGGAGATGGGCAGCGTAGATGTATATACCCTGTTTTCTGCAGAGAGAACTTCAGTTTTTACTTGTTTGTGTAAATCGATCGGTCCATGTTTAATCAATTAGTTGAGTTCCAATCTCACAATTTTCAGCGCTTCAAGAAATTCAGGTTCTATTGTGATGTGTCTTTCCTTCTTTGTATCAGGTATACAGGAAATACAAAGTATACTACCAACAAATGCAATCAGTTATTACATCATTTGAAACTGTTGCCGGCCTCGGACATGCCGCACCTCACTTATCTTTTGCCTTCAAAGCTATATCTAAACACTTCTGTTGCTTGAAGAATGCCATATTGGACCAAATTCATGACTCTGGCAAGACTGTTAGTAATAACATTGCTGGCAAAGACACTGCTGAACAAGCTTTCTACAGCCAAAAACCTGTGCAAAAGTTGGGATTTCTTCGACCTCCTCACTGGAGATCTCAGAGAGCGCTTCCAGATCATGCAGTAGGTCTGCTCAAACGTTGGCTTTACGAAAACTTTCTGCACCCGTGAGTTCTACCCATGTTTTCAAATTTTCCTTGCAATCGATTCTGTGGAAAATACTCCTTACACCTTGATGTTATAACATTGGTCTTTGTTCATATCAGTTATCCCACGGATTCAGATAAGCAAATGTTGGCTCAAAAGACAGGTCTATCAAAGAATCAGGTGAAGAAACTTGCTTAATTTACATTTGTCCTTTGTTTTGTCCTTGTGACTGGATTTCCAAACAGGCATCGTCGAAAAGATTGTCCAAGCCCAAGCATTTGATCAATGAATTGAATCCACCAGGGCAACCTGGACGTTTATATATTATCGCACGGAAATCCTTATTGCTTTGAGAATCACAGAGAATCACAAGCCAATAGTTGCCATAATATTCTAGTCTGTTATGTAATGGTACATCGAAATCAATCCTTGGACAGGTCTCCAATTGGTTTATCAATGCAAGAGTAAGACTCTGGAGGCCAATGGTGGAAGAAATACACATGCTTGAAGTTGGGCAAACTCGAGCACCAGCAGCAGCTGTATATCCTGACATTAACATGCCATCAGATCACCAAAACACAATCTCTGCAGAGAAACTTCCCCAAACCACAGAAAGGCAACAAGCTGAACGTATTCCAAATAAACGCCATAGAAACAAACCCTCCCAGACGTCTAAGCAAAATCAGAAGCAGAAGAATGCATCCTTTAGTAATTTGTTAAGTGAGCAGCACATTGGTGTTGGTGGAAACAATGATGTATCTTTAGCTTTGGCTCTCAACCAGAATAATGGAAATGAGTTATCAAGGCCCTTTACTGTAAGCGTCCCTCGCCATTTTGATCTCGAAATGGAAGCTGAAGTGGACATGGAAACCGGTCCTGAAGTACAAATTCAGCATCTTTAGAAAAATTTAGAAGAGGCAGCAGCTAATGCATGCTTGATCATGCTGGTTGGAATTTTCTGTTGCTTTTGTGCTCCAGTACAATCTTCATCAGGCAAGCTTGTACCAACCCAATGGAGATAAAGGGTTTAATTGTGGCGTAAACTTCCTGGAAATGCGCGAGTTTTGTACATGGAACAGATATTTTAGCACATTTCATAGAATTTCTGTGATTGTCGTTGTTCCTCAATTGCTGTACTATCGTTATTCATCCATGGCATAGAACTGGCTCATAATCTGCCATGCTAATTGATTTCTACTTTAGGACAAATATTAACAAGCTTCCAGTTCATTAATGTGTTTGTTACAGGAATATATTGAAGTGATAATTGAAGTTTAGCCGCTCATATTTTTAAAATCATATCTTTGCTTCTAGCTCAATTGAGAATCATACAAAATGTTTACACAGTATTAGTAAAATTATTGTATTAATAATACATTATCTATCATTTTAGTTCAAATATAAGCTTTGTGTATGTGATTTTTACAACTATGATGCTATTAAATAATAGAATGCTAAAATAAATGAACTCCACGGTCGGTGCCTATATAATAAGAATAATTAAGGTTATTAAATTTTCCATTTGATCTGAATAAATATTATATATATATAATTCAATATTAAATTTGGTACTAAAAACTCGATATTATCAATTCCCACCAATGTCTATCATAAAAAATCATCGGACCGACGAGCCGATTTACGACAGAAATAACCGGAATTTTGTAATCTACAAAACATAATAATGCTACGTGGCGTTATCACAGTGGACAGTTTCATGAACCGACTTCAAATACCTGAGCCCACGTGTACCTTACCTTTCATTGGAGTCAAAACAATTAGCGTGCGCCCACAGGAAACTCTACTTGCAGGAATATTCCAAAGGAAATCTTCGGACATTCATATTGGCTGAAACACGCTACTTCCATTTGTATGCTAACGAAGAACGTTCGTCCACACCCAGTTGAACACTTCAACTGGCATACGAAATGTACACGCTTTCAACGGTGATATCATAACACGGACCAGTTGATTATGTCACTTGGGCTCATGACTTTGCACAGAGAATCTCTGAAGTCGGTTTGTTGAGTTTGAAGATGGACGTAAACCCTAACTTATTTAACTTTCCACCTAAGCATTCCAAAAACGACGTCATTTCAAACCCACAACCCAAAAAGACGATGTCGTTTGAGTGTTTACGCCTCTCTCTCTCTCTTTGCATTTAATTGAAGCAGGGAAAAGAAATGAGGTGCTGAAATTTACGAAGAAAAGAAAAAAAATTCTTGGCTTTTCTGCTAAAATTCGAAAGTTCAAAATTTTGTACTGTTTTTACTGTTTTAACATATGGTTTTGTAATGGTTTATTCGTTTGTTCGTTTCATTTGTCACAAAAAGTTCGATCTTCCTTCATTGCAAAGAAATCATTTTCATTTACGTTTCGAATACACAACGCAAGGCTTGAGACATAAAGAGAGTTTAGATTTACATTAGAGATGCAAACGGAGGCAAGAGTGGGGGTGGTGGTCGAGGGAGCGCAGAGAGGCTTGAGTTCAGGCAATGGAAGCCTATCTATGGAGAAAATATCGCAGCAACAGAAACAAATGTTGCAGAATCAGTCCCAGATCGGAACTATGTCCCAACTTTTTGCAGGCGGCGTAGCGGGTGCTCTTAGCAAAACTTGCACGGCTCCCCTTGCAAGACTTACCATTCTCTTCCAGGTTTGTTTAGAGGCTTTCTCAATTTTGTGTTTCTGGCACTGATTCTTAGTTCGTCTTGAATGTTTATGGGTCAGGTTTGCTTTTGTTACCGAAATGGCGAATGATGAACGAGTTTGGGTTACAATTGACTTTAGTGTTTAATGTTTATATATATGTCACCTTTCATTTCTTTCGTGGTGGAGTTAGCCGGGGCGAGGTCAGAGAGTTGCAAAATCAATGTGGGGGAACAACAGCAAGCATGCATAAAAATGTGAATGGGGGTAGTTGGGTATTGTTGTGTGGATCAGGGTATTGAAGTTAAAAAGAGTCGGGCAGTGGAATATGGAAATTTTGCAATTTGTTAAGAGTGAGTACTAAGTGCAATGGAAAATGCTTTATGTTCCGGGTTATGGAGGCTATGAGTTGAACTAGAGTGAGGAGTAAAACCGGATACTAGCATTTGGTAACAAAGTATCCCCCAAATCTTGTCTCAGGTGCCAAAGAAGTGGATCAGTCATGCCTTTGAATTATTATTTGTTTTACATGCCTTAATCCTTATATTTTGACCGGGTTTGGTTAGAGGAAACTCAAATATATGGGAATGAATGCCTCTTCTTGTTTTCACGATGTTGTATTTGGTTTCTTGCTTGGCTTACACCACCAAGCCTGCCTCCTTGTTATTGTTAATTTTTTTTTCCACAGGTGCAAGGCATGCACTCTGATGCTGCAGCATTGAGAAAAGCTAGCATATTGCATGAGGCTTCACGTATTGTCCATGAAGAAGGATTTAGGGCTTTCTGGAAAGGGAATCTGGTCACAATTGCACACCGTCTACCATATTCCTCAGTCAACTTTTATGCATATGAGCACTACAAAAAGGTAGGTACAGATATTGGAGGAATAAATACCATTTCTGCAATGAAACTATGTCAGTTGCTGGTGTTGCATTTTATCCTTATAACTTATTTCTTTCTGTGTTCCAGTTGCTACATGTAATTCCACGACTACAAAATCAAGGGGAAAATATGAGTGCCGACCTTTTTGTTCATTTTGTAGGCGGTGGTTTAGCAGGAATAACAGCTGCATCTGTTACATATCCATTGGATCTTGTAAGGACACGCCTTGCAGCTCAGGTAAGATCAGCATATCCAACTTTTTACTTTCGTATTTTCACTATGCTAATCTTATATAGAAGTTTCTCAATGCATTAGATAACATGCTCTGTGGCAATTCTATTGCTTTATGCAGTTACCATTAGGGTTCCTTACTCTTATATATGGAGGCTAGTGGATACTTGTCTAGGATGTTTTTGATTTATGCAGGTTCATTTTCATGTAAATTGACCTTTATTTGTGGTTATTAGTAGCTTTAGTGTGCTTTCACAGTGGGCTCTAAAATTTACTATTTCTGGAATTCAATTGTAATAAGAACAAGACTCCTGAAATGTTTGCCAAATCTCTTTCAAACGTGGGTGTTGCTATTCATTTGCTTCTTCATTAATTAGGCTACAACTTTTGCAGATGAATATGATTTACTACAGAGGTATTTGTGATGCTTTACAAACTATTTGCAGAGAGGAGGGGGTTTTGGGCCTCTATAAGGGACTTGGTGCAACACTTTTGGTAAACTTCTCTTTTAATTTCGTTGTTATTCATGTCAATGTGAATACTATTTGGGTGTTTAACAGTTTTGACATTGACGCAGGGTGTTGGGCCCAGTATAGCAATTAGCTTTTCAGTATACGAGACCTTGAGATCTTTTTGTCAGTCACACAGGTGATTGCCTCACCATTTGATTTGGCAATTTTGTGATCTCACTTTTCCCTTTCATATGATCGCGTGCATCCAATTCTTGATTATTAATAATTCAATGTTATTGTCTTTACTTCAGACCGAATGATTCTACTATCCTGGTTAGTCTGGCATGTGGCAGTCTTTCAGGCATTGCCTCATCAACAGGTGAGTAAATTTGGACCTTCTGGCTTAGAAATTTCTCTGTTTCCAAATGACCTTGTTTTCTTTTTTGGTTTCTATCTTTGTTCTATGCTATTAGAAAACAGACAGTGATTGATTTTTTGTCATGCGAGTTTTTTCCTTTTCAAGATGATTTTGTCCAAACTATTCCTTTGTTCTACCCTCAACTTCAACTACTATATCTGATGCTAATTAGGCTGGAATACATGCGACTGTTTGATTAGAAATTGTCAATTTTTTAGCTAAAGAAGTTAATACATGTAGCTGTTTGATGCAGAGACGCAGGATGTGGTGCTGGCTCTGCATCAAGTATCTAACCAGTGTGACCCCTACTAGAGCCTTCGAACAAGTGCTGTAGTTTTTTTCTGGCATTTGAGGTTTCTAGTAAGGAAGCTAAAAAAAAAAAAAAGGAAAGAAAATAATGAATGCTTTTTTATCATTTGCCTGTCCTTATCTTTTTGTGTGAAGATCTTTTTTGGATTAACAACTCTCCAACATTTCTCAAAAGCCTGTCGCCTCCAAGCATTGCCTTTGGTTCCATCATAAGGTGACACTACTCTCAGGTGAACCTATATGTGAGAGGTGTCCTCTTTGAGGTATGCTTCTCACTTAACAGATTGGAGTCCTTTAAGCCTTCAGTGCGTATGTTTGGAAACTACTGATTGATTTGTGTGGATATAGATTAATAACTTATATTTTCTTTTTTGATTTACTGACAATGAATTTAGCTAGATTTGAAAATGGATCAGTGATGCAAATGCGCATACTCGTAGGTCAGACTGACTGTCATTTAAACAAAAATCCTATGACTTCTGATTCATTCAGTGATGCAACATGCATCAATGGATTACTTAAGATATTTCTGTGGGCTGATTTCTAGCCCATCCTTGGATTTTATCTCTTAAGCTAGTGTGCATGGTTCTACAGTGGTTGGCCTTGGTTTACAGAAATGGGCACTTTCACCCCCTTTTGTTTTCTCTAAGAAACAGTTGACACCCAAAGAAGTTATTGGCCTTTACAAATTTATTAGATGAATTTTTGCACTCGTGCCCTTTTCATCTTTGTTCTTCATCATTGGCAGCAACATTTCCCTTAGATTTGGTGAGGCGTCGAAAACAACTGGAAGGGGCAGGTGGCCGAGCCAGGGTTTACACGACAGGTCTTTTTGGCACATTTAAGCATATAATCCAGACTGAAGGCTTTCGTGGTTTGTATAGAGGGATTCTGCCTGAATATTACAAAGTGGTTCCTGGTGTCGGTATATGTTTTATGACTTATGAAACACTGAAGATGCTTTTAGCAGATATTTCTGCTGGATTATAGTTGTTGCCATCATCCTTCAACCTTGGTCTGCTACTTTTACTATGTATGGCTTCTCTGAGACCTGATGCGATAGCATAGGCCATTAAGTTTCATCTACTTTCTTTTCTCATGGTTGTTAATTATGTGATTCTAATACGAGAATCATATTGTTCCATGCATAGATTAGCAAACCATTAATCACAGTATCAAGTGTACTGAGCATAGTTAGCTTCACGATTCTCAAATACGTCGATTTCACTAGAAATCGTTTTTGAGTTCCTCAATAGCAAATTTCTTTGGTTTCTTACCTTCTTAACGTATGAAATAGCTCTGTTTGTAATTATCAATGGCATTTTCATCTCCTTAAGCTCTATTGACAATGGCTCCATATGATATCATTTAGCTGTCTATAAGTTCATATTTATATTTTATATTTGCCTTTTTGAAGTGCGGACGTGTTCGCCAGAAAAAGTTAAAAAAACCAATAAAATCTTTTTTGTGTTTTGGAGAATTATAATAATATTTTCTTCTTGTCATGTTTTTTTATTTGGTTGACTTTAAAACCATAATTTCTTATAAATCTTTTTAATCTATTAGAATTTTCACTCCATCAGTGATTTGAATTGGGTTGATAATCATCTTTAAGACAGATTTAGAAGAGGCATCTACGAAAGTGCATTAACCTTAAGCGCAATAAAATTCTTTCATTTCTTTCTTTAAATTGAATTGCCTAATTAAAATTAAAAACAAAAAATAACACATAAATTTGAAAAATCGGAAGCAAATGTAGCACATATAAATGTTGCGGCGTTCTTGTAATTAATTTTATATCCTTTCTCAAACCTGAGTTCCAATAATGCACACAAATTATAAAAATGTTAAAGTTAAATTCAGTTTTTCAAAAAAGGAATTGAACTAGAAGAATCAAACATTCGCTATGGCACTATGATAAAATGGAATATTATTAAGACTTGGAAGTGGCAGTTTAGACATGTATCATCATTGAACCCCATTAAAATTTAAGGGGAGGAGCCTTTCAAGCTCGCGTGTGATGAGCACAGTCACTCTGACAAGACGACAATCCTGAAAATCCCTGAAGCTGACCATGATAATACTTATTTTTAACTTTGATGAGCATCACAGAGGGAAATTTCCTGTTAGACGAATGTGCTCCAAGGTTCGTCGTAAGCCATACTTGTTGACAGCTGCATTAGCAGCTCTGAATCCTCCTCCATATGCTGGAGAAGCATCATGTGCTATTTGATGCATGAAAAACTCCCCAAGTTTTTTCTCAACTCCAGATTTTCCACCTTTCTTTGAAGACGATGACGACGACGAAGCCGATGATGTCGATGGCATGTCTCTGGATCCTGGTAATACTTCTGATTCAAGCCACATGTATGAAAGCACTTGACAGATACCTTCCTCTACTTCAGGATTAAGATTGCGGTAGCCTATATCATGGAAAGTGTAATGAACAATTTAAAGACAGCGCATTTTGAAAGATTATCCCGAGAGAAAAAAGGGAAATGGGCATATACCTTTAAGCCGTAACCATCCATGCATCAATTCATGGGCAAGAATAGCACCTGTCAACAGCCTACATTTTGCAAAAACAATTGAGAGAGTTCTAGTTCAGAGACACTTCAAGGGAGAAATTGCCCAAAAAATATCTATGAAACATTACCTTGGAAGGCCATAAAGAACAAGAATGGCAGTAACTTCACATCTTCGAGTCAGCTTCTGGGGTTGAGTCCTCATTCCTATCAGTCTGTTGCCTCCAATTCTTGGCCTCTTGAGTATCTGGACATAATCAAATTCAAAACACGGTGGAGACAAACTAGATAAATGTTGAATGTTTAAGAAAATTTTCCAAATTTAAAAACTGAGGAAAATAAGTTTGACAGTCATCTGATATCATACACTTGTGACGGTCTGCTCTTCAGAAAGACACAAGCCCCTTGTCTCAGGCATGTGATGGTAGCCCTGGAAGAACAAGATCAAAATCAGAGCAATGTTTAAATAAACCAAAATCGTAAAATTGAAAGAAAGAGGGCATGTATTACAGTCTTCTCCCCAACTATAGCTTCATTAAGTGCTTGTCTTTCAACAAGAAGCATAGGAATTTGCTGATCGAGCTTCATGTTCATTCCTTCATAGTAGTCTCTGATGGCATGATACAGGGGTTGGCAATCTCCAGTGTCCATAATAGCCGATTCCATACACTCCAAGCACAAACTCCGCCCGTCTTCCAAAGAATAGTATCTTGCGTTCCAAGACTGCAGACAAAAACAGAAATATTGGCATCAATCACAAGCTTTCGAGGATCATTTTCCATTTTCATTAAACTTAGATTGTTACCTCGAGGCGTTCACAACTGCAGCACCGAGATGTATTATCATGCTCATGAGATGGGCAATACTTCTGAGACCAAAATGGATGGCATCTATACTCGATCAAACCAGCTCCATTTGTCGGAATCTGACATTTTACAGAAATTGAAAATAACACACTGGCCAACTAAAGAACAAACTACATCAAGGAATACAATTACAACGAAATTGCAGTTTAATTTTTCTTACAAATTGGTGGCAAACTTCACATTTGGGATGTGTTAACTCTTTGAAACAAGACTTGTGATAAAGATCCCTCCCTGACAATGAAAACTTGAATCAACAGAGAAAAGAAAAACAGTTAACAATCAGGTAGAAAGAAATTAGCTCCGGTAATTGTGATCTCAGTTGATTATGGGTGCGGTAACTTTTAATCCACAGCTGTTGTAGTATAGAATCACTAGATGCTAAGTATAACCACGTGAGTGCGTGGTCAATAATTGTATGGTTAAAATAAGCAGAAGCACATAATATCTCGTACCTCAAAATCAAATGCTACAGTAACATGAAATGAAACAAAATAAAAATAAAAGAACTTGGGAATTCAGGAAAATCAAAATATATACCTCATGTTCAGTAATTGGATAACCACAAGAACGACAACGAAAACATTCTGGATGAAAATATGTTCCCAAACATCCCAAATAATTGCCATATCCAATGTCACGGTTGCAGCGACCACATAATCTGCAATATAAATGCATAATAAAAGTAAATAAATTAGTCAAGAATTTGCAACAGTTATTGGAACTAATTAAATTAAGTATACATGTGAATGATCATAAGAATTTACTTGTATCCTCTGGGATAATAAAGAGTTTGGCCGTAAGGAGGATATGAAGGATTCATGCTATCGAGTGCCCGAGCAAAATCTTCATCAGTATCTGTTCGCCATTGTTGTCCTGCAAAATACAGAGGCTCAACATACCAATTCCGAATTTTCAGAAAGAGCAAAAACAATAATTAAATAAATTTGATAAGTAATTACCATTTGGTTTCTTCAAATCTTCGGCCAGGGAAAGTGCAATTGCATGATCTAATTCCTCTTTCTCCTTCTCAGTTCTTGAACGGTCATCCTGTTGACACAGTCCAATCCATTTAAAACATGGTTAAAAATACCAGTAATCTTTTTATTAGAAACTGTTATTAGTCTAAATTTCCAGAGAATGAAAATAAATAAATAAATACAGGAGTCAACTTGCAAAAAGATATATATCAATTATCAAAATAAATAATATTTAAATTTTAAGATTTATATAGAAGAAGCTATGGAATTAATTGAAAAGTGAGTCAAGTATTAATGTTACCAGGGACCGACGTGGTGCAGGCCAAACCATACTTTCCTCCCCAAGAAACTGTGGATGATGACGGCCACTTATGCTACCGATGCTGGCGGCGCCGCCACTTCCTCCTCCACGATTAGAGCCGGTACTCTTAAAAAGCTTACTCAGCCATTTCATAAAGCGAGACTTTCTCTCTGCGTATGAAGATACAAAGTCCCCTGCTTACCATAAAACAGCATTCAAATATAAAACCCCCACCCCCACCAATTAAATTAATATTTTCAATCAGGCATTTTTTATTTTTACCAGTAGACTGCTTATCTTAATATAGTTTTATCGCATTTAATGACTAAATATAATTTATGTGCGCTACACTATTATACAAAATCACACAGTACTGTTCAAAAAGATTTTGGCTTTATATTAGATGATTGCATAGAATTTATATGTACGTGAAGCAACAACCCATTCTAACATATTCAAGCAAACTAAAAGATTATTATTGCTATAGGTGGATCAAAACATTTTCAAAATATATTTTAAAGGTACGAAGTTTAAAAAAAAAAAAAAAGAAAGAGAAAGTAAAACATTCTGAAAATAAAATTTCTCTTTTGCTATAAAACTCAATATGGAAGCTACATGGACTATGCAATAACAGAAGGCAAAAACAAAGAACAGAAGCTTTGGAAAACCATCATATAGAATAATAATATAAAGTTGGCAGAAAGGAATTAGATAGAATAGGAAAAGAGAGAACGTACCATAAATACAAGGATTGGAGGTATGGTTGATGCCTGAGGAAGGAGGAGCCATGGAGGGGGAAGCTTATTATTAATATGAAGCGTAGTTTTTCCCGGAATACAGAAACGAAAACGATAGAAAGAGAGAAAGAAAGGAGTGGGGAGAAAGGGAGAGAAGAGAACAATGCAATAGGCATCGTTAAAAGAGGGATGAGTACTTGAAAAAGAAAGAGAGAGAGAGAGAGAGAGGAGGGGGGTGGGGGGGGGGAGAGATTGATGGAGAGAGGAATCTAGAGGAGAGAAAGGAAATGAAGAGAGAGATTCTTGGCTTGAGAAAGGAAGGAAGAGAAAGTAGAAAGAGAGAGGAAAAACGATCGCAGCGGAAAGATATGTAGGGTGTGATTTGAGAGATCAGGGAATCTGCTGAGGAGAAAGATTGTTAAAGTAAACGTTTATGGAAGGCTCATAATCGAAACATGAGATAAAAATAATCATGTTTAATTTGCACGAATGGGTTGGATTATGCTCACAGAATTTTCTTTTCTGTTCCTTCTCACTTCCTCTGGCTTTCTCTCTAGTTAATTTCAACCTTGAAGGGTTAAAAGAGAGAGAGAGAGAGACAGAGAGTGTGAGTTTATTCGAATGATCAATTCATATATTCTAATTGCCATTTTTGTGTACAAAATGTTGTTTTAAATTATATATACATATATATATATGTGTGTGTGTGTGTGTGTGTATAGATGCCCCTGGCTACCGTTAGTTTTGGGTTATCTTGGATCTGTTCAAAGTCTGGAACAGTAATACCAACACGAGAACTTTGATTTCTCTTTTATTTTTGCAAACAAAAAATTATTGAGTTGAGCTCTGGATTCATAAATTTTCCTGGAAAGTCAGTACTTGAGTAGTTTGATCGTGTTCGTGGTATTCTTTTTGTTGTGTGGGACATTATACACAGACAGAAAGACAGATTCTAAGTTTTAGACATTCCTAAAGTCATTAAAAATGGTAATAAAGGTGTTTGTTTGTGATGGCGAGAGGCCGAATTTGAATTTCTAACTCTTTTGTTTTGTTAAGGCCAAATTTCTACAGTTCTTTTTCGGAATGTGATCTAAATACATGTATTCATATAATTAAAAGTTTGTCAAAAGCCTTCAATCTGAAAAATATATATTGCTAACATATTCAAATGATGTAGACAAATTTCAGAAATCTAAAGAGAATTCTTATAAAATTAATTAATTATTAACTACAAATTTTATATTATCCATCTATATCCAAGATTTTGTTTGTAAACATTGAAGAATTATTAAGTGTTTGATAAACGTGCACTTTTACAGTTGCCCACATCAAACTAATCTCTCTCCCTGCCTAAAAAGTATTGGATTACAATATTCTTGGGGAAGACAGATCGAATATATATACAATACAACAAGAGGCTGCGTTTTTATTTTTTATTTTTTGGCAACAAAAGGAAACATCGAGATCTGAACTGGAAAAAAATTCTCCATTGTCATGACTTTCAGAGAGATAGCTTTCTTTAATTACTTTGTTTTAATTTACAGCAACTGTGCCAACTAAAAGGGAACATGAACATATACCCCTATCCCCAAAGACAGGAAGCTCCAACTTTCATGAATAAAGCCACAAATTTAGTGTGTGTGTGTGTATATATAAATATATACATATATATATATATATATATATTAATTTCGATACCAAGCAACAGGTAACAGGTAACAGCTAGCTAGCTTTAATTAATTTGATTTCATAACCCTATATAGTATAGATCACAGGCAATATAGTTGTATTTCGTTGTCATATGAAACTTAAAGCTATGTTATTATATATTTTACTTTGATTTTAAAATACGGAAAAAAGCAGGTTATGAGTTATGACCTAGCTACCTGCTACGTGGGAAATATTCCTTTGCGTGTTGCTTAACACATTATCGGCCGTTGCGCGCTTTCAAAAGCAGCAGCTCACTGCTGTTGCTGGGTGATCAGTTGATCAATTGCTTTGCTTTCGTTCTAAATAATCTCTTTTATATAAATATATATATATATATATATATCGTGACTCCTGTTGCATGTCAAAACATCTTTAAGAGATTTTTAGATGCCTTTTTAAAGCATGCAGTGCAGAATCATATTCTGTTTTCATTATAATTAGTTTAATTAATTTCTTCGTTATATGTTATTATATATATTATATATGCCCCCCAATAGATCCCATTAAACAAAATCAATGAGATCATTCCATATATTCCAACGCCTCTTCTATCAATTATCTAAATGCCATGTAATCATGAAACTATCATTAATTAGGCGTATTTTTCCCAAGCATCCATCATACACACGTACATCAAGTAAACGAAATTCCAAAGTTGAAGTTATGTGCTTAAGATGTAGCAAGTTTTTTTCGTCTTTCTTTAGAAAAATTTCAACAACTAAAATATTTTATTGACGCTTGTGCTTGCAATCACTCATTAGTTGCACATAATTATATATTATGAGAACAAAAACCGTTTCAAACCAAGGAACGGTGTCATAATTAGGAATGGTTTCGGCAATGCTTGAACGACGTCGGAAGCAAAACCCACTCTTTGAAACAAAAGAAAATTTCATCATTATGGGCGCACATCCGCTCCTTCTCATAGTCATTACTTATTACACATAGGAGCTGCAGCCGTCACCATCTACTATGTTTAAAATAATATTAAAAATATTATAATATATATAACATTTATTTATATTTTCCCAAAATTTACTGTTTGTGACATAATATTCTTATAAAAGAGTTAATAATAATATCTTTCTATGTTCACCAGCAATTCAAGTCAAATTTTAACCCTTCTACTCCTAGTACTTGTAACATTACAAATAAAAAATCACGTAAATGAACGGACTTTAACCTCCTATTTATAATACAAACAGAAGTAGAGTCAGAGTGAATGTTTAAAATAGGCCAAAATGCAATGACCTGAATTTTGAGGGGTTCAAAATAAAAATACCTCCAATTTATAATACAAACAAGGGCAGAGTCAGAGTGAATGTTTGAAGGCCAAAATGCAATTATCTGAATTTTGAGAGATCGAAATAAAAAATATACATATAATTTAAAAGATTACAATTGATAAATTTTACTCAAGAGTTTCAAAATTTTTATGAAACTGTAGGGGTCAGGGCCAACGTGGCTCCGCCACTAAACACAAAAAATTTTATAAACATAATATATATAAGATTTATATTTAATTATGAACATTAATTTTTATGCTAAGAAATTTCATTCATACATTATATACATATTAAATTCATTTCTTTTTTTTTTCTTCCACTCTAAATATTTTTTTTAAAGAAATAATAATAATAATAATAATAATAATAATAATACCCCCACCAAAGAAAAGAAAAGAGAAGAAAATTCATGGAACCGGGTATGCACAAGCATGGCAAGACCGAAAGCTAAAAAAAAAACCCAAACTAAGCGCTTCCACAAAATAAAATAAAAAGAAGCGACCCATAGTCTCTCTCTCTCTCTCTCTAATTTCTAGTTGCTTGCTTCGCGATTATATTGGATTTCTTGAATCTCAGCCATTGAAGGAGGATCTGGAAACGTATCCAATGTCTACACAAGGGCAGGCAACCATGGACCCCAACTTATTAGACGACATAATCAATCGGCTCACCGAGGTCCGATTCGCCAGACCCGGAAAACAGGTCCAGTTATCCGAAACTGAGATCAAACAGCTTTGCGTTGCCTCTAGAGATATCTTTATGAGACAACCTAACTTGCTCGAACTTGAGGCTCCCATGAAAATTTGTGGTACTTTTTTTTAAAATTTTTTCATATAAATGAATTTGGTGTGTATTGGCTTATTTTAATTTTGCTTTTTCTATTGGGTGTATTGGATGGTTAAATAATTTTATTTTTATTTTTATTTTTTTGGGTTAATTGTGCGTGTGCTTTTCTTTTTAATGTTTTTTAACATTATGTTGGCGGTTTGGTATTTATTATTGTGTTGTAAATAGGGTCTTTAGAGATTTTGTGTTGATGTTGCAGAGCAGGAACATGGGAATTTTTTGAAATAAAAAATATATATATATATATAGACACACACACATACATATGTATGTATAAATTGTGGAAATTTGCACACAAGTGTCGTTACCTACATTATTATAGAATGGATAATGTGTTTAGGTTGGTAAATCACAAGTGAATGATCAATGTGTTGTTGGGTTCTTGCTGCTTTTTGCTTCTCACATCTGATTAGTAATCCTGAGTCCTACTATCTGCAATTTTTGATTGCTGAGGAGGCATGTTCAATTCATGTTGATACGTAGAAGTGGTGTTTGGGGAATGAGGTAATTGATAGCCAAATAAGCTCTAAAAGCAAACTGTTTGTACCAGCAATTCTTCTATATATTGCTTGGTCTTCAATAGAATATCTGCTTCGAGCCTCAAATTTATTTCTTTACGAGAAATTAAGAATACCATCAAGGCGCTTAGAGTATGTAAACATTCCAGGATATCCCAGACTATATTGACAACTTGGTTCTTTCGCCTAGCTCTATTTCCTTTAGAAGAAGTGGCTTCTTTGGTCTCTTTTGATTATTCTTTTGAATTTGTTGTAATAGTTGTAATAGTTGTAATATTTTTCCTAGATTTCTTCTTTCCAGTTTCACAAAACCCTAATTTGTGTTTGCAGGAGACATACACGGGCAATATAGTGATTTATTGAGGCTTTTCGAATATGGAGGTTACCCTCCGAAAGCCAATTATTTATTTTTAGGGGACTATGTGGATCGTGGGAAGCAGAGTTTGGAAACGATATGCCTTTTGCTTGCCTATAAGATTAAATATCCAGAGAACTTTTTTCTTCTAAGAGGAAATCATGAATGTGCTTCTATTAATCGGATTTATGGATTTTATGATGAGTGCAAGAGGCGGTTTAATGTGAGACTTTGGAAAGCCTTTACAGACTGTTTCAACTGCCTTCCTGTGGCAGCTCTTATAGATGAAAAAATATTGTGCATGCACGGAGGTCTTTCCCCTGACCTCTCGCAATTGGATCAAATTAGGAGCCTAACTCGTCCTACTGCTGTGCCTGACACTGGCTTGCTTTGTGATTTGCTCTGGTCGGATCCTGGTAGGGATGTTAAAGGGTGGGGAATGAATGACAGAGGAGTTTCATACACCTTTGGTCCTGACAAGGTGTCAGAATTCTTAAAAAAGCATGATTTGGATCTTGTTTGCCGTGCCCATCAGGTGGTTGATGTTCTTACTCTAGCTTTGTCCATTATTTATTTATTTTTTTTCTGGGAGGGAAGGGGGAATGAAAAGGTTCCATTCACTTGCAACTTATTCTTTGGATACTCACGATGTGGCTTTTTGTAGGTTGTGGAGGATGGGTATGAATTCTTTGCTGACAGGCAACTTGTTACCATATTCTCAGCCCCAAACTATTGTGGTGAATTTGATAATGCTGGTGCAATGATGAGTATTGATGAAGAGTTGGTGTGTTCTTTCCAGATTCTCAAGCCTGCAGAGAAAAAAGTGAAGTTCATGGTGTCAACAAAAATGTGATTCTCACAATATCCTAGGCTTAACCAAGGTCAGCTGAACATGAACTCATTGCATTTGTTCCTTTATCTTAAACTGGATGGTGATAGTGGCGGTAGTGGCTGTTGAAGAGTTAATTAAATTGCTTCAACCTGCTTTCACAAATATGGGAGTCCCCTTTCCTTCTTTTTTCTTTTACTTCTTTGGGAGGAGGAGTGGAGTGGCCTTTTTGGAATCAAGAAAACTCTGAAATTTTTAAGTTGGTTAACTAAATTCCATCTGTAGTTTTGATATCTTTTGTAAACAGTTGATCTGGGTTCTTAAAAATGTACCATTGGTGGGATGGAAATTTGGAGGAAAAATTGATCATTTATTCCTAGATTTCTTCTATTGTACCATAGTTGGCACTTAAATTTAGCTCAAAATTATAGCCATACACTATTTTTAATTCTTTATGTAAAAATAAAATGTAATTAGATGAAAAATGATAAGCTGAACTCATTTCTGCTTAATGTAACACATTGTGGTCTTGATTTCTTTTTAACACATTTCAAAGGTTTTGCATGTATATGAAAGCAACTTGCTTTGATGAACATAACTAAACCACCAATGCTTTCAACTTCTGTGATATTAAATTTTGAGATTTTTACCCCTTTCTTATTGCCCTTTTTTAAAATAATTGGTCGAGAAATCTCACAATCTTTGATTTTTTTTCTGGATATACACCATTCCTTTTTTTCTGGATATAGACCAGTCCTCGTCCGTTGCAACACAGGTATTTGGATTTTAAATTAGAATTAACATAACAGTATAAATCCTTAATCATCTATTCCTTATTTTGGAAATCTCTATTTGTTCATTAGCTGGTGGAAAAGGCATGTATAATTGCAAAAAAAGACATGCCATTTGTAAAGTGCTGTTCTTAAAACATGCCACATCACTTCTAATACTGAACAAAGAGTGAGGTATTGTTCACTTAATAAGAGATTTATAAATACTCTATTTGTTTTTAGGTATTTCATCTTTTGTCACTATGCATTTGGAGTATGTGATTGTGTTGCATCTCATGCAGTCCCAGATCTGTTTAATCGTTGCACATTAAATTCAATTGCTCCTAGTTGGGCACTTTCTCGCACAGAATTAATCCCCTAAAATCTTTGTTTACCCTTTCCTCTCTTGCAGACTTATTTGTCATTTCATGGGAAAAATAGCTAAAATTGAAGGTTATCAGCTTAAGAACTGAACTTTGACTTGAGGAATGCAAGGTGAGGACAGTATTTTGTAGGGTGAAAGCTCTACAGATCAGGGTTGAAACTCTTTGTAGGAGGGCTAAAAGCCAGAAACTTTTTGATTTACTTCTAATCCCTCCGGTATTTTTCATTCATCGATATTCTTATTTTTCACTGCCTATGTATATAAATCAATATATATTTGATTTAGACCAAGTACACGTGGTTCTTGCACCTAAAGATGTCCGTGATCATCTCCTAAAGAAGATTTTTGTTTCATAGACGCTTGTTTATCGGTTGAGCCTTTTTTATCTACTAAATTTTACACTATTTTTTTTTCCCTCGATGTTGAAGGTAGTCATTTGCAATTGGTTGCGATGTTTACTGCATTTTAGCAAAAGTTCAAGTGCTATGCTAATAGCCATGTCTTCCGGCATCCCTCAGTTTTTATGGAGACCCAAGTGAAATCAGATGCTTTTAACATTTCCATTTTTGTCTATGTGCTGTTACTGTATTAAGCTCGGCCGAGAGGCGGATGTTTACATAAACTCAAGTATTATATTCTTTGATGGAAGCTTGGTTCCTAACTGTGACAACGATTATCATCATCTTTTTGTTATGCAAAGCAACTTTTAAATAAGAACAGAGGATTGCAAAGCAGATGATTGGTGTTATAATTTGTTTTCTTTTTGGGTGTAAAGCAGGGTAATTTCTATTATATTTAACCTGATAATTAACATCTAAAACTTTGTTTTTTCATATGTGAAACATTATTATGGAAGGCATTATCAAATGGTCTTATAATAATTGTAAATGATGAGTTCTGAAAAATTCTCAAAAAAGACAAGACCTGGCAAATAATTACTATCAGCGTAAAAATTAATTTTGAGAATAAAAACTTCCTCCATTCGAACGAAGAATAGTTTTATACTTTAAGAGGTATATTATTTTAATATTATAAAAAATTTTATTGAAAAAAAATTAATTAATTTCTTAATCTAAACAATCATATTAATTCTCTCAAAGAAAAAAAAAAAAGAAAAAAACATATTAATGATATTTACAGTAAAGTGCATAAATAAATTCGGGAGTCGGGAAGGGATGATGATTAGGGAGGACACAAAGGCGCCCACTTTGGCGACCTCTTCACTCATTTAAATTTTTGCCTCTCTGTTTTCTCTCTCTTTCAGGTAGGGTTCCAATATTTATTTAACTTCCAAAAACTTATAAATTAATCAAATTAAATTATATTAAAATTTCAAAATCCACTTTCTTTTTCAAATTTCTCTCTCTATCTTTGCCAGTGAAATTAAGTTTTCCGGGAAATTTGAATTGCGTTCGAAATTCTCTATAGAGAATGATGAACTTGGCGGATCCATCAATGTCGGTGCTGGCGGCGAGCGGCGGCGACACCGTCAAGCTCTTCGATGTGTCTGTTGAGCCCGGAGATCCCTGCATTTTAAGTTACACTCCATCTCCTGGTTTTCTTGTCAACTCCGTCAAGTGGAACCACACCAGTGAGTCACTCTCACTCACCTTAGTTCTTGCTTATAAAAGTTCTCAACATTTTCATTTCTAAAAAGTAATTCTGGCTTAGAGGTCTATTTGTATTTTGTTTTTAATTTTTAGATTCATTTAGTTTCGTGTGTTTTCAAATTGAATTTACCTTTTCTGGTGTCTAATGACTGATAATAATTTTTATAAGAAAAATTAGGGCTTGCTTTGTTGCTAATAAGTTGGTGGAATTTACAAGCAGCGAATTTGAGTGTTGAATATTTAGTTACTTTCTTTAAATGAAGAATTGTGCTGAGTTAAATCAAATATAGTTTATTAGACATAGTTCAGCGGAGCTTTAGTTTTAGGATCTTTTTGATTGCTGACAAGTGGCAGGAAGAGTTTAAAACAAAGAGTTTGTATGTTCCATATCTGGTTGTTCTATCTGAATGAAAAATTGGACTCACTTTAAGGCAAATGATTTGTTGGATTTGATTAAGAGGGATATTGAATCACGTTTTCTTTTACATTATTCTTAAATTTGTGAATTTTCTCAAAAACTAAACAGAGGGTTAGTATGGTTTTTACTATTTGATTAATGATTTTATTTATATGCTTGTTGCAGATTTAGTTGTTGCAAGTGCGGGAGAAGATAAGAAGATATCATTGTGGAGGAAAAATGGGCAGAGCATGGGGACAATACCAATTGCTGGGACTGATAGTGGAGACAATATTGAGGTAATCTTTCTTCTTGTTCCAATCTGCCATCAAATTTCATTGCTTTATTAGGATCAGGAGGACTTAATATTTGCAAATTGAAATATCTTCATTACGAAGAATTAAAGTTGAAGCATGTGGATTTGTTTAGGTATACTTCTAGTACCAATTATTCCATCTTCACTCCTTCCTCTGTACCATGCAGCAAAGCTTGTGATAAAACCAGTTGTCTTCTGTGTGGCAAATTCCTTGAACTTTAATTGTTTGGTTACCCGAAGTTATCATTCATTGTTCCGGCCTCAGTTGTCTATAGACTAATCTCTATGCTTTTAAAGGAATGGATTCTCAGTCTAATGCATTAACTTAACATAAGTCTTTTTTAATTGTTTGGCAAATTCCTTGAACTTTAATTGTTTGGTTACCCGAAGTTATCATTCATTGTTCCGGCCTCAGTTGTCTATAAACTAATCTCTATGCTTTTAAAGGAATGGATTCTCAGTCTAATGCATTAACTTAACATAAGTCTTTTTTAATCTTTTAGGAATCTATATTGGCTATTAGTTTTAGCAACAAGGGATCCAGATATATATGTTCGGGCGGAAGTAGTCAAGTTGTAAGAATATGGGATCTGCAGAGGAAACGCTGCATCAAATGGTTGAGGGGTCATACCAATACTATAACGGGCGCAATGTACAATTGCAAAGATGAGCACTTGGCTTCTATCAGCGTAAGTGGAGATCTTATTCTCCATAACCTTGCATCTGGAGCAAGGGCTGCTGAACTGAAGGACCCCAATGAACAGGTTGTTTAGTTTCTTGCCTCTGGGTTCTTTTCTAGTGTTCGTGATTTGGAGTCTCTGACATCCAAGCTAATTGATTGTCTGATGGTTTTAAGGCCAGGTACTGAGGGTGCTTGATTATTCACGGATTAGTCGACACCTTTTGGTGACTGCAGGTGATGATGGGACTGTACATTTGTGGGATACAACTGGCCGAAGTGCAAAGGTTTGTAATGTTTTCATTATTGGCTTTGGAAACAAGTCAATATTCAGAAATCTGGTATGTGATAATAAATTGTATGCATCCCAAGAATTTTGTCTAACTTATAGAAATTTGGGCCTACTTCGGTCATAGATCACAAAAATTGTCTCGGAAAAGTTTGTTCATTTGATGCTTGTGCTGTCATCATCATTGTAGTAATTGTTATCTGAGATGAAGGGTATGGCAGTGCAATTAGTAGGAAAGTGCATCCAGAAGAGAAAGAGAATACAACCTTTTTGTTTAGCAAATAGTTTCATTCTAAATAATCTTCAGATGTTGAATCAAACCGCTCATTATCTTGAAATAGTTTGCATGTTGCACCATCTTTTCTGAAGTGAGGGGAGATCTACCACTTACTTGCTCATGCAAGCATCTGACTTCTATGTTGTAGTAAGTCATTCACGTATCTCTTTTATCTCTTTTTCCTTTAGTCATCAGATTTTGGCTTTGGCAGTTTAAGGTGAAAAATGGGATAATAGAGCTTTTCAATTCTATCTTTTCTGCATTTTTGTTCATAGTCCTTTTATATGCTCTTTCTGCATTATTAAATTTTCATCACACCATAGCTGTTCTTATTCCAGGTTGTAAATGATATTTTAGGTCCCTAATGATCACATTTCTGCTTACAGGTTTCTTGGTTGAAGCAGCATTCTGCGCCAACTGCTGGGGTTAGCTTCTCACCATCCAACGATAAGGTCTAGTTTTTATCTTATTGACCCAGCTCTTGTTGCACTAAATTAATAGAGACAAGGCAAATGTTTGCCAGCTCGGGAACAGTGAAACCCTTTTTGGCATCAGTGGTAAAAGTAGTTGATCATTATGTTATCCAATGTTCTCCTTATGACAGATAATTGCCAGTGTTGGGCTGGATAAGAAGCTATACACTTATGATTCAGGGTCTAGAAGACCCTCGTCTTGCATTGCCTACGAGGCTCCTTTCTCTTCATTGGCATTTAGAGATGATGGTTGGGTACTTGCAGCAGGAACCAGTAATGGTCGAGTGGTGTTCTATGATGTTCGTGGCAAGCCACAGCCTTTTACTGTTCTTCGGGCTTATGGTAGTTCAGAGGTGGTTTTCGTTACCTATATGTATTGTTTAATACATCCCAAAATTTTGAAATTTATCTCTGGTTTTTTGTTTTGCATTTACTTGAAACATATTCTATAGATCACTTTAAGCTCCTGGGTTTATTAGCTCTGAATGCATAAGTAATCTGTAGACTTACACACTGGCACATATCAAGGTTTTGATTGTCTGTTTAAGAGTCCTTTCTCTTCTTAAACTAGGGTCCAGCTTGATGGCATTAATCTTCTTGTTTATTTGTGGAGTTCAGTATTAAGAACCACAGTTTTTCAAACCTTTGTTAACACTAAGTATTCATGGTATTTATCAGGCTGTTTCAAGTTTATGCTGGCAAAGAGCTAAACCAGTTATCGTTAATGAGAGCACATGCACTGCTGACACTGCTCTTCTGGGAGGTTCTGTTGAAGATTCAATTCTTATGCCTGACCCACTACCTTCTGTGACATCATCAAGTGTTTCACTATCCACAGCAGTATCTGGTTCTCGTCATATTGGTCGTTCAGGTCGTTCTGCGGAACCATCTTCTCATACTGTAGGTACTACTGTTTCTGGATCAAGCACACTTTCAGCAGAGGAAACACCACAATGTAGTCATCTCCGGCCAGGTGGAGCATTGGCAAGATTACACGCCCCTCGTTCTAGTTATAATTTTAAGGATGACATGGAGGTGTTTTCCCCTCTTGTGGAGGTTCAACCCATTACCCCCTCCCTTGATAAGCTGTGGGATGATAACGAGGGAGTAAAGAAAGATAATCTCGCCATTGATAAGAAGCCTTCATCCCTATTGTTTCCTTCTTCCAGTAGGAGATTCTCTTATGCAGAGGATGGGGCAAATGATCATCCAATATTTGATTGGAAAACTGGTTCAACTTCTAGACAGGTTTGATCCTCATTTCTACCTCATTTCTACCTTATTTCTAGATGGCGCCTTTAATGTGTGAAATATTTATTTCATTCTTCTGGGTGTGAGATATTATTTTCAACCTTGACACATTGTTAATTTGGTGAGGCTTCGTCAATTTGTACTCCAAATACACACATATTAGAAGAACACAGAACAGCCTTTGTGCATTCTGCCAGACATTTTTTAAACTTATAAATTAATCTACTACATCAATATTTCAACTGTCTCACAGTCTGAGAATTCACGAGAACCTTGTAAATATCTTTTTAGCTGTGAAATTAAGATTCCCTTCTCTAATGGTTTTTCTCCTTTTTCTTCTTAATCAACACTTAAGGTGGACATGAATGTGTATTTTCAGGCTAAAATCTCATAGGTATAATTAGTTATTTTAGATTTTTTCTGTATATGTAAGCAAAATTTGATTATCCTGCCAAACTTGATATTCTATTTTCAATATCTTCGTTGGCATTGTCTTGATGTTGGTTTCTTCACCACATTAATATGCAGGATGACAGTAGATCTTCTTTAATGCTGTTAGGGTCAACACCTGCTCCATCTTCCAAGAATGAAGACTCCTCGATCACTCCTCCAGAAGCCTGGGGTGGTGAGAAATTATCTGATAAATTTGCCCATCTTCGTCAGCCACTCAAATTGCCATCCCGTTTTGGGATGTCAACTTCTAGTGGTCCAACATCAAGTTCAATGTATACTGGACTGCAAGATCTGTCCTCGCCACTAAGTCAGACAAGTATGAGCTCATTGACAAATTCTAACATGAGCCATGAAAACTTGTGCATCAAAGATATCTCTTCCTACCAGGAGATATCGCCATTGGGATTTCCAGAACACCTTTCCTCTAGTTTGACATCTCTATCTTTTGGTACAAAAGGCATCATGGGAGGACCCACTAATGTTGACTCACCCACAACATCATCTTTAACTCTACCTCGAAGATTTTCAACTTATGCTGAGAGAATTAGTACCACTTCTGCCTTCAGTGATTCAACATCCCTTTCAGTTGGTTCACCTAAAATAAAGAAAACAGGAGCTGAAACCCGGGAAGAACTTTTGAGTAGTTTGTTGTCAAGGTCCGACATGTCCACTGCAGTAGAACAAGGAACTCTTCCAGCTGTAAATGTAAGAATGCTAATTTGCTTCAGTAATAGTTTCTAAGCTGCTATTTTTGTTTCAGAGAAAATGCTTGATGGATCTCTTTTTATGCTTTGTCATCCTGCATGCCTTCTGCTTTGACAGGGAGGAATCTCACTAAAGGGTTCTCAGCCCGATCCGCAGCAGGGAAGCAACTTCACACTGCAGCTCTTTCAACGTACTCTAGAAGAAACGCTTGATTCATTTCAGAAATCCATACATGAAGATATGAGGAACCTTCATATCGAAATTTTAAGACAATTCCACATGCAAGAGGTATCTATGCATTATTCTCTTGGTTTTTCCTCGAGGAAAAGAGAAATTCTCATATATGTTTTTGTGGATTATTTGTACAGATGGAAATGTCAAATGTAATGAGCTCAATTCTAGAAAACCAAGCTGAGCTGATGAAAGAAATTCAGTCTCTGAGGAAAGAAAACCAGCAGCTCCGCCAATTGCTTTGAACATGGTTGAAGATGAATTATTAGTATGATTATTCATTGAAGGATTTTATTATCTTTTTTGTTCATTTATATCCACAATTTGTGCTTCATCAGTGGCTTTATGTTTTAGTAGTAAATGACAATTTTCTCAGCCATGGTTGTAGAGCAGGGTGGGTTGAGGAAAGAAAGAAAATGATTTATAAGAAAATGAAAGAGCGAATGTGTTATTAGAGACAGGATTTATGAACATGTACAGAAATGTTCTAACTCTTAACAAAATGAAGCTTATAGTAGGGTGATCAATAACCATATTACCTGATGCTAATGGTTCAGTTTCGTTGAAACTTGAATTAATTATGAGCTGCTCGACTGTTATGTAGTAATTTGTAATATGATTTGTTTATTTCTTTATTTATTTAAAAACCTCTCTTTATTGTTTTAAAGTTTAAACAATTGACTAGCTAGCGCAGTTGAGACAACTTGGGACTTAATATTGAAAGGTTCAAAAATATTAACAATTGATTTAAACTCTGTTCTTGAGGTATTGCTAATTGCGAACCACAATTACTATGTGTAATGAAAGTAATAGTTGTTAAATATTTTAAAAAAAAAAAAATTGAGCGCAATAAAAGTAGAGCTCTCAAACATTGATAATGAAAAAAGGTTGAGGGAATTTTGTATGCAAAAACACTACAACCTGGAAATAAAGCCTAATTCTTAATGATTTGTCCACGCAACATATTTAAATTTGAAAGTGTATCTAAAAGCCAAGTAACGTATAACCAACGTGTAGCCTAACCATTTTTCAAATAAAAACGCAATTCCTTCGTCCTGACCTGCACTGCAGTATCAAAATCTTTTTCGATAAAGAGACAACTTTTCAGCATTACAGCAAAATTCTATAATTTCAGGAGTTTGTGACAAGTATAAGCACTTTGAAGTTGGAATTGTTGTATGTTACCGATGGTTTCAGAAACAATGAAAAGTTTTTGTATTACAAAACAAACACGCAATGCTGGTGACATGAATCACCAATACAGCACTTTAACAGCATCAGCTCATTCAGAAATGAAGATAATCAAACCTCTTTGTCAGTAGTTAAATTCTAGTACACGTTGCAGGTTCCCAATTAAATAACTTTCTGACTTGGTCACTCCCCTCATTTCTTGACTATTCTCAGCACATCACCCACAAGATGTAACGAACCAGTTACGAGGACCTGATGAATTGAAGAGGAAAAATTGATGGATAATCATGTAACTGCAGCAGTAAAAGAATCAAATCAAGTCTGCAAAGATCTTACATATGTTAACAAAGACTACATCAAACAGGAACCATTGATCCCATGCAAATTATCAAAAAATTATAATCACATAGCTATCCAAGTGTAACTGGACAGAACTTTACCAGTTTTCATTTTGATCAGCTGACTTTTAGAAATTTGGAAAGAAATCTTGCTATTTTTTACATTTAATTCTAGCATGTGTTGCAATTCTCTAGGTAACGATGGTGAAAGATTATCATCTAAAGAGATTTCAAGATGACATATCCAATAGCCCTCAATCTACTTTCGCTTTGTCTCTAATCTCAGGGTGTCAAAGTACAAGAGTCTGGACTCAAATGATGTGGACAACTTAAACGATCCAACCAAATCCAGATATTGAATCCTGTAATATAGGCTGGATTGGATTGGCAGGACAACTCCGATGAAGTTGAACACAGAACTCCATTAGAATACTATTATTCGCAACTCTCATCAAACGTATTTTTGAAAGAGGCAAAAAATGTGACTGAAGAGGTTATAAAATCTCAAGTAAATTGTCTGAAAATCCAGCATTACCTGAAAACGAAGAGACTGATTCTGTTGAATGCTCTCCCTGAGCCATTTAATAGCCAATGGGAGAGAAGAAAAGACCGCGCTGTTTTCACAACTCCTGGCACTCAATTCCATACCATCTTTCATGTCTTCAGAACCAGCATCCATATTCTTGGCCTCCCCTTCTAGAGACAAAAAATCAATTTCAAGTATAAACCAAAAATGGCAACCATATCTATGTGTACATGTATCAAAGACAAAAAGGAAAATTAAAAATTATTCACACAACATGCAGTAAGTGATGAAAAAAATTCAAGCAATCCAACTGTAAACAAATCAGGTCATTAAGAAAAACAATATAAACTGGTTACGACAAAATGAATGCAGTAGCTTAATTGCTAGTTATTTTACAAATATCTGGCCTATACAATATGATAAATCAAGACAATATTTCCTTTGTGTGTGTGTGCGCGTGTGTGTGTGTGTGCAACTGATACCTTTATCACCCTGCATGAGGTTTTCCCACACTCTTTGAAGAACAAACTGCCATGACAAATCAACTTGAGCCTCAGTTGGTGATGCATGGGATCCAACCTTGAAATATGATGATACATTTGGCACAAACAGTGCCTTCTTGAAGTAGACACCTATGGTATCAATTCAATGCTCAAGTTAAACAATGTTAAAAATACCATGAAAATTTGAAAAGAAATATCTCCTTCTGCAAGTTACTTCTAATTTTCAATTCTATGGGTATTGGATGCCTATGATCACTATCTATTCGCTTCAACTAAGATCACCTGGGAAAAATGTATTAGCAGTAAACTCTCTGATACTTCCACCATTTATTATTATAAATATGCTTATGCTTCATGTTAGACAAAAATGTAGGAGAATACATCTAAGATGTCATACACTTACCACGACTAGCGCATGTTTTCATCAGGCTGGGAAGAAGCAACTGAGGATCTCGCACGGACATGCAATTGAACAATAGAATCTGCATGAAATTCTCAGCAACTTTAGTTTAGCATCACCCAAATCAAAGGCAACACAGCCCAAATATTCTCCAAGCAGAGAAATATCCAAGAAATCACATAAGCATGGACAAAACAGCCAATTGAATGTAATAAAACTTTTTGATCAGATGATTAATCAGAGCTTAAACAAAAATCTCATATACAATGCTACAAGTTCAGGTCATCACTAGTTAACATTTTATTTTACCACATATAAATGGCCTTTTTAGAATATTTTTCACCAGAGAAAGCATGTACTTGAAGCCAAGCGCATATATTCTTTCTAAATTTTATTAATATAAAGCTTTGATGTATTATAGGAATTTGCTTAACTAAATGACATGATCCCTAGTGGTTTCATAATGGACAAATCAATGAAAGGTCTATATTTGTAAAGCATGTGGTCTGTTGCTCAACCTGTGCAGAGTTCTTTATTGATCTTCTATCATGGTGCCCCAGCAGTAATTCAATTGCAGATCCAGAACTATCTGGTGGTTGAAAACCCAAGGTCTTTTGTTGACTGTCCTCCCTAATAGCCAGGGAGAACCATCTTGCACACATTTCCATGCTTTCAGGACTATGGGCTCCATCCAAATAGAATACCAGATCTCCAGATGTTTCAGAGTTTATATATGGATCAGGAACAATCTGAGCCCGTCCTTGCAGATTGGCCATTGTTAGCCCTTTGATGAACTGCTCAGGTAGTGGCCCCTGCTCCATGCATATATATATAAAACACAAGAAAACGAAAAATCATTACAACAACAACATGTGCAGAAAGAACTCTAATGAAAAGAACTTACAGTCTGAGCCAGGTAGTTTATTTCAAGATGACCAGTTCTCTGAAGCCAAGTTGAGCATAATGCAATGGCAAGACCAGCATTCAGATATTGATGCTCACCTTCAAGCCCAAGTTTCAGACCATTCAGCAAGCTGGCATCCACTGGTGGCGCCATTCGAAGAGGCACCTGTCATCAGGATGATTTTTTCAGCTCTCCAGTGAAAAGCTGCACCTTCTCATTATTTTCTATATGCATAACATAACATAACATGATTCTACTAGGAGAACCAAAGGAAAGTATTTGACTTAACAAAATGTAATTATTCACTTGTGTTAAGAACCTTGAACAAAACAGAGGTTATCAAATTAAAGGTGCAAATGCACTTGGCATATCAGGCAAATGAAATGAAAGAGCATCTTTTGTTAAATGAAAGTCCTCTCAAATTCTTATCTACAAGGTTGTACATGTCTTGGTAATTCTTGAAAATCCAAAGTGGATCAACCCTCAAAATCTTAAGGTTAAGTAAAAATGCAATTAGACTTATGACTTTGAACTACTGGAAGGTCAACTTAGGTCTAAGGAAATGACATTACAAAATCAGGAAGTACACTTTGTATGTTGCAGAACATACAGCAATTTTTCAAAAGTATCTAAGTTTGGGATTAGTATGGATCATCAAATTGACTTACACAAGTTAATCCTATTGATTTTTCCACTAAGCAGGAAAAAGAAAGTTACTAATGTAAAACCATGCAACCTACATCCAACTTAGCAGCATTCTCTTCAAGTACTCGCATTGCTTCATCGGGTTGAGGAACAGTAAAGGCAGGAACTCCATACTGCATTAAAAAATGGAAAGAGAAACATAAAGAGAAGTAATAAGGTGGACACCAGCTGTTGCAAGGAAAAAGCCTAACTATAGGCATATAATTTATGCTTCAGTAAATATAATTCTATAGAACACCTTAAAGATACCAGCCTTCTCCCCAGCAATTTCCCCAAGTGTATATCCTGTTTATATCCAGAAAAAGGGGAAATTAGAAATATGATAGACCTAATTAATCTTCAAATAGCATCACATTTGACTAGCATCTAACACTTTCAGATATACTTTTACCATAATTTCCATGCTATCATTTGAGCTCTATTACCAATTATACACATTAACTACAAAAAGATAAGCAGAAACATTGAACTAACCAAGAATCTCCATGTGGTCATACCCAAGGGAAGATATACCGCATACTATAGGTTTCTGAACCTGGAAGATAATGGCCATTACGCCTGTTTTAGAACTTTCAGCAATAATAATGTATCTTAGAATGAAGATGGCCTCACCCAGAAGGGCATAATCATGTAATGTTCATGATAAAATAATTCAACATGTGACAAACATATAAATTTCTTCAAGAAAACAACTATTAAACATACCACATTTGTTGCATCGAACCTTCCACCTAGTCCGACCTCTAATATAGCCACATCTACCTGCACAGAAGAATACAAGTATGATTTCCATTCCACTAACTGACAGAAGTAATATTTAGGAACTAGGAGAACTGGAATGGAAAAGAAGCTTATATACAAAGGACAAACTGTTGCATATCGAACCTGTTCTGCTGAAAATATCTTGAACGCAAGTAATGCAAGAAAACGGAAGTAAGAAGGCATTGGTACATCCTGGGTTGTTTTTTCCTGCAGAGCAAGAGGTAAAAAGGAAATAATCAAACTAAACACTTCGTGAAGACCCATTGTTGAAAAAAAAAAAGACTAATGGTATAATATAGGCAACTCTTTCAGTCATGGATGAATATGATGATATTGAAACACAAAAACTTTTAATATAAGAATAGGAATGGCTCCTTCAATATTTAAGTAAATGTATCCAGATGTGATTAATTCAAGAACTAGAACTGTAACAAACCAAGGTCACAGTTATTTTTGGGTGGAGATTATAGAAATCTTAAGTAAAGAATGGAATTATATATAAATAAACATGGGGAGGACATACCTTTAGTCTGTCATAACACCACCAAAAATATGCCAAAAATTTCTCTTCACATATGTCAACCCTGCAATGAACAGCCAAAATTGACTTTTTAAACTAGAAGCTTAAATACTCTAGGATATTGTGGAAAGAATGAGGAAGGAATTGGCACTTCCTAAGGCCCAAGAAATTAGCAACAAGTGAATACAAGCAACAATCAAAATAATCCAATCATTTAAGAATCAATATGAGCTATCAGTTAGAGATTAAGCTATCATTTGAGTCCAAATTATCAAAGGAACCAGAATTATATAATTACCATTTATCAGTATGAACTGACAGTCAAACAATGAAAAATTAAGTGATAGTGCTCAAAATACCAACATGAGTCTGGGTCATACAGATAACTTAAGCACTTTCACGACTAATGAATTATAAAAGAAGATACATCTACACAGGAGGAATGGAAGAACTCACCCACCCAAACGAAATCTTTCCCGCACATCAATGAGGTGAGGGGAAGTGAAAAGCCCTGTCCGGAAGCCACAGTTACGCAGTATAGATTCTGCAAATGTGCAGGTGGATCCCTATCAAGTACCAAACAGAAAAATGAACTAGAATCAATCACCATTAATAAACAAGTTTTCCAAGTAGAATTCATCTATATCTAAGCCCGGCCGAAAACTAGGTTTAACAGAAGAAGTAAAAGAGAGGGGAATCAAACTATAAATTTAGCTACCTTTCCCTTAGTGCCAGCAACATGAATAATCTTCATCTGTGAAATTGCCTCCTCTAGTTCCAAAATCTACAGAGCAAAAGTCAGCTCAATCTCACTATAATTTGCGGCAGAAAAAAGTTAATAAATATTCAAATCGACTGCCAATTATTACGGAGAATCACCTTTACATAATCGCCGAGCAGTTCGAACCGATCTCCATTGTTGCTCTTATCAGCACGGGTGCGTTTCGTGATAAGAGAAGACAAAGCATCCATTGCTTCGTCATATGGAGTCACAGTTTTACGTTCCCCCATTTCGATGTGAATCTCAATTTAAAAACCTGAACGCAAAACAGAAATAACTAACTTTTCAGTAAGCAGAAAATAAAGAAGGTGCAGACGTGTATCTATAAGTATTTAAAACAGACAAGAGAAAGAGACGGACAGTGTAGGTGCAGTTTAAGGCGGCGAGAGGGAGTAAGTGGTGGTTGGTTTTGGTGGGAAAGAGGATGATGGTGGGATTGGGGTTGGAAGGTTGAAGTTGAGCGTGAAAGTAAAAGTGAAAGTGAAAGTGAAAGTGGAAGGCTAAACTAAACGACGAGCGGGGATTATGCTTGCTTGCGGAGATGCCGTCGATGACATTATTTTTCGGGAGATTTTTAATAGTAAGTAAATTAGGAATTTAATTTTTTAAAATAATTATTATTTAAAACATGTTTTAAAAATAATTTATTTGAATTAAAATATTTTTATAAAAAAATTTTAAAAATAACTAACATATATTTTTAATATGAATATTTTTATTTAAAAAAATTTAAATGAATTATTTTTGTAATAAAATTTGAATAATTGATATTATTAAAAATTCAATTCAAGTGTTGTATATTTTAGTTAAATTTCTCTTATTTTTTCTATCTTTCTAAATTCATTGGGTTTTTTTATTTTTTAAATTTTTATACTTCATATTGTAAAATGCTATTAGAGGAGATTCTCTTCTGGTAAAGTCTATAAATAAATTGATTATATCATATCAATTAATTTGATTATATAATTTATAGAAAATGAAGTTTATAGAATTAATTTTTTTTATTCTATTATATAAATGGATACAACGTAAATAGATATAATTTTTAAAAAACAAAAAAAAAATTCAGCATATTTATGCGGAGGCATCACGCAACGCAAGCATCTTTTTCGATATTTCAATTAGTGAATTATCAACTTATCATTATTACATTTGGTGTACTATTCAATGTTCGCTTCTTTTAACTTGACCTAAATTGATTGGGAGCAGTTTTAAAATAGATACCTCATTATTATATGATATATATATATACATATATATATATATATTACATACTATAGTCTCTATCTTCTAAATTTTAAAACATAAAATAGTATAGTAATACTAAACATCCAAAATTTACAATAAAACGTATATTTTAAATTTAAATATATACATAATTTATGCCGGAAATAAAATTAAACATTCAAAATTTATAATGTATTTTGAATTATGTGGCAACCGCAGCGGTTATTTATTTATTATTAATAAATGGCAAATGAAGCTGAAATACACCTTGAACTAAAATTTGGCAACTCTAACATTACTCCACTAACAAGGAAGAGAGTATGAGATGGAAGTGCAAGTAATTTGATTGAACAAGAAAAAACAAACAAGATTGAGAGTTCATCGTATATTAATAAAACAAAGGTTTCCGAAATTTAAAAACATTATTTTGTAATTTCACCATAAATTAATTTGAAATTGCAATTACGAGACTGGTAATTTTCACGTACAACATATGATATACTTACTAGCATGATTATAACCAATGATACATTTGAAAAAAAATATATATATATATATATATATATATATATCACATGACTCTCACTGTTCGAAATAAATAATCAACCAAAGCCACTATGACTATGCTACTTCCCTGCGCGCATATCTGATAGTGTGTCGTCTCAGCCACAGCTGATACATCACCATATGAAAGGCATCATACGGTCGTGGTTCCTCATTCCACACGAAGTGATGACCTGCAGTTACACACAATCCTCTCACCTCATCATATCTTTCATCTTCACACGTGCGATGTAACACGCGCTTCAATCCCTCGACTTTAACCCCGCCTTTACGTTTATCCCACCCCACAAACAAAGCGATCTCCTGCCACCTCAGCACGTCCATCAATGGCATGTCCTGGATTGGACGGTCAGTAATCACGACAGGCACGCAACTGAAACGCACCGCATCAATAATCCCAGAAACCTCCCCCTCACCAAACTCAAACAAACAAAACTTGCTTAACCCGAGTCTCAGCCCGTAAGTTAACTGATCCGACGGCTCAGAATCCACCAGAAACTCGGGATCATCGCCCAACCCTTTGATCAAATTATGGTCTTTGATCGCCCCGTATCGAACATAACCCAGATACGTTTTTGCCTTGTCTGTTGGCGCTTGCTGCGCTTGGGGAACCGCGAGAGGGGGTAAAGTGATGTCCTTATGCGGCACAAACTTGTCTCTTGGGGTCGGAAAACAGGAGATCTGAACCGAGTTTTTCTTCAACTCGAGGACGTTTCTGTCGGAACCAAAACTAAAACCTTCGCAGGAGATATAAAAATGATCGGCACCGAGAGTGCGGTTCCAAAATGGGAAGTCATTACGGATGGTATTGATGACCCGCGCGAGCGAGCGTGTTGAGATATTCGACGAGAAGGGGATGAAAAAGAGCTGGGCTTGTTCTGGCTCTTGAGTGATAAAAGAGCTGTTGAGAAGTGAAGAGAAGAAGAGGGACTCCGGTGGCGTAGAGAAAAGTAGTGGTTGGGGAGGGGTGTAAGTGAAAATTTTGAAAGATTGGAGCATCTTTTGGTAATTTGGATAAAGTGTGTTAGCCGAGAGATAAGGCGTGGAGTGGAGAGGGAGAGAAAGAGAGAGAAAGAAGCAGAGAAAGAGGAAGAAGCGAGGGGTAAACATCTTTTGGAAGTTTGACTTTTGCAGAAGGCGAATGTAGTTTCTGTGAATTGGTAAATTGGGTGGTTTATAGTTTTCGATTCACATCATTTTTCAGTTTAATATAAGTATTAGAAATTAAAAGATTACTAACGTCGTCTGGGTGGTGTAGTTGGTTATCACGCTAGTCTCACACACTAGAGGTCCCCGGTTCGAACCCGGGCTCAGACATTATTTATAATTTTTCAATTTCCACCCCAAAATTAAACTTTTTACTATTTGAGTTTATTTATCTTGATACTGCAAATTTTATTAGATCAAATGATTTTTTTTAAATTGGTTTATAAACTGAGTGCTATAAAAAATATAAAATTGTATACAAATAATTTAAACATTTCTTTATTAATATTACTAGATATTATTACAATATTTTCAGTATTAGAAAGATATAAAAGTATATAGACAGTTTAAAGATGTGTGTATTAAAGTTAATATACATTAGTACAACTTTTTATATTTTTGTAAATATAAATTTGATTGTTACAAAAATATGAAAATGTTTATGAACTATTTAGACATGTGTATGCTAAGATTATTGTACAATTTCACTATACTTCGAGTGTTAAAAATATAGATAATTTTAACACAAGGTGTATTAAGGTTATTGTACATTATAACAACATTTTTATTATATTTGGGAAAAAAAATTATCAGACTTTTGTACATTATTTATTAAATATTTAACTTTGCTTTTTAACATGGGTAAAACAATTTACTTATGAAGTACAACAATCAAATTGGTGGTTGTCGTGGAAATATGATTACTAAAAAAGAGAAGCATGTTTAAGTTCATTTTTATTTTATTTTTTTCCAGATATATTATCATTTTTCTCTTATGAGATTTAGATTTGTATCAATTAAATATAAAATATAGAGAATATATTACTTACCTCCTTTTGTTACTATTATGTTTGACTGTTAGTTGATAAGGATAAATGCATAAAAAAAATCTTTTGATATTTTCTTTTTTTAAGAAAAAAAAATCATTTTTTCAAAGAAAAAATCATTTTTTTAAATCTTACACGGTAACAACGGAAATTAAAAAAAATATATTTTTACTTCAATTTAAAAATTTATAAGTAAATTTAGATGAAACTAAACCCTTAATATAATCTTGCAATCCCAACTTTACTTGTTTAATACAATCTCTAATGGAAACTCTAGACCCATCATCTTTCAACTTTTTTCAGAGTTTATATTCAATTTTGTTGTGAGTTTTCACTCCATCATATGACTATAATCATCATCTGTGCTACTATTGGTTATGTTTCTTATTACCACAATTTATGTTTCTATTAGCAAACAAATTTTTATTTGCTCATTAATTTTTGTTCGATCTTGGATTTTTTAAGTCTTTCAAAAATTATTCAATTTAATTCATGATTATCTTTTCTAGTTTTAATGTTCTCGTTTATTTTTTTAAACATATTTTGTACTTTTTTGTCAATTTTACTTACACATGTCTTTGAGTACTTTATTAAGAGAATACTTATTGAAAAAATATTTAATACTTCAAATCAATTTTTTATTTTTCTGTAATTTTTATAGTTATTTTATTTACTTTATATAATTGAATTAGTTAACACACATAAAAAAAAAGTATTTCGAAAGAAAAAAAAAGATAGAAAAGAGTCATGTTTTAATAAAAAATAAGTAATTAAAACATTTGAATAAATTTATTATTTAGAGTTATTGATTAATAATTCAAAGGAGATAAATGATATATTCTCAATAATTTTATCTCATAATACAATCTCAAACTTTTCGGCCTAATATTCATCAGGCCCATGTGTTTTCTATTAAAGGGCCCATTTGACTGTACAGCAACAAACAAAGGCGTGGGACGTGCGTGCACTTTTCTTTATCAGAGCCGAAGCCAATATCGGTCAGGTCAGTCTAGTCTTAACTCCCTCTCTCGTCTTGTGTGTTGGCGTTTATCGTTCTTACAACGAAAAGCAGTATTTAGGGCTTTTTAACTTCAGTTTCTTAATCTCCAATCTCGATCCATTTCTCAAAACAATAATGTCTGTCTAAGCTGCAGCAGCAACAGCAACAGCAAAGTCTCGTTCAGTTGATCGATAAATCCCACTCTCGCTCATCATGGACGAGTCGTACAATAATCTTCCCTCCAGCCATTTACTCGGTTCAGTTCCCGTAAGCTCCCGTTCAATTTCATTATCAAATCATCTGTATTTCTTTTTATAATCTCAAATATTTTTTTTCATTTTTGTTTGAATTAGATAAATTTAGTGTAATCTGAAAGAAAATAGTGATTCGGTGAATCAAGTGCTTAAGATTGGTCTTGTTTTGTAATTATTTCGTGCAGTGTTTGTAAAGCGAGAACGTTAATTGTGGATATAATTAGTTGATTTAATATTCATGTCGTTAATTTCTGGTTAACCTTTGAAATTCTGTTTGCCAAATGTATTTTTTGATTTATTTATGTCTTCTGATGTAGTTTAAACACTGGACGTTATTTTGGTTATGGGTTTTAGACACTTTTGGAAGGTATTAATGACTAACTGTTGATATATGCTGTCTTCTGATGTACAGTGTTCCACTATTTAAATGCAATAGGATCCTATTTTTATGTATAGTTACATATTTAGAGTTTACTGAATAGGAGGTTTAAATATTACTGGTTCTTCGGCGATAATCACCATTCATATGAAATTTTACTTGCTTTTGTCATATAAGAGCTATATTCTTGTTTGTAGGCTGTTGTCAGCGAAGAAAGTAAAACTGCAAACTATGAAGGTATGAGGTATTCTATATGATCTTTTTTTATTGCAATTGAAGTGCATTTTAGTTGGCTGTTAAATTTTATGAATTAATAGAAAATCTTCTTGTTGCTTTGCAGTCCCTGAAGCAAATATGCAAACATTCCCCCCCCCTAATGGAGGAGGAAGCAGGCAAGGCTATCAAACTCTTGGAAGCCCAAGTGGTATACTCTTTTCTTGTTTGATTATTTTGTCATGCTTCGATCAGAAAACATGGTTCGCCTTAGTTATGTGAATGACTGGAATTTCATTTTTGCAAAATATGTGTTTATGATCTAATGACAAATATGTAGATGCTAGAATGACTCCTCTGTTCCCGTAGTTGCATGAATACGTAATAAATTACAAAATAGGGTTTCGGGACATGAAAAAAGAGTAACAAATAAGTTGTGTTTACTATATCCCTAAAAGCCGTATATTCTAAGATTTTTCTTACATTTAAATTTTACTGCAAGTTTGGAGCTATATACAATTTAACATGAGGGTTATGCCCCTCATACCTGTAAGTTCTCTTAAATAAAATGGCCACATGGAAAGACTTTGTATCTTGTGAAAGTCATGGCCTCATAAGTCTCCTGGTTTGTTTGTTGGAATGGGAACATGGAAGGTATGTTCTAGAGTGCTTTATTGGTTTTTTTTGGGATGTGGGAAGGATGGGAAGAAGACAGAAATGGTTTATTTGATTACAGCCTGCTGCTGTTGTTTTTATGTTCTAGGATTATCCTCTCAAGTAAGGCTCTGATAGTTTTGGAAATGTGTCTAAGAATTGCATAATTCTTATTTCAGAGTTATTAGCAGCATTGGCAGATGCAATTGGTGATCATATATATATCGCCATTTTTTTTTCTTCACTGAGACTGCTATTGTATTACCATTCACATTTAACTATGTCTGTCTTTGCACCCTTGCAGAAGGATTTGAGCAACAACCAGCAAACAATTGGAAGGGATTTTTTACTATCTCTTCCTACATGCAATATTTTAATGTGGATACAGACATTGTCATAAATAGATTGATAAGTTCTTTGTATCCCATTACTGGAGATTTTTTCAGCAAGATTGATGCTAACCCGGACCTGTGAGTTATGCAATTTTCACTGTCTTCTGTTGCCATTATATTGAAACAGATAGATAATCTTTTCTTTTGGCATTGATACAAAACCAAATTTTGCCAAGAGAAATCCTTCAACTATTTTAAAATGCATACAGAAACTTTTAGGAGCAGAGTATGTACTGAATATGAAATTGCAATATACTTTTTACTATCCAGGACATATTGGTAGTACTCCTTTTTTATATGCAAAAATAAGTTGTGAATCATCAACTGATGTGCTCCTAATGGTTATTTTAGTCATCTACAAGTAGACAAATCCAGCTTTATACAACTTCTGTAATTGGAATAATAGAGGATGCTGTGAATCTAATTTTTTTGAATTGTTGGCACTTTAATGACTGATGTATAAATTTCTTTAAATCTAATATGGAGGCTCATTGTTAGTGATTTTTCATTTACATGTTAGATATGGGCTTGTCTGGATCTCCACTACCTTGGTATTCATGCTTGCATCATTTGGAAACTGTGCCACATACCTCATGCAAAAACATACCAACAGCAGTGCTTCTTGGAGCTTTGATGTCAGCTACATGAATGTTGCAGCATGTGCAGTATATGGTTATGCAATAGCAGTGCCAGTGGCATATTACTTTTTGCTACACTATATGGGCTCAAATGCTAGCCTTGTTCAGTTTTGGTGCCTGTGGGGATATTCTCTCTTTATTTTCGTTGTGAGCTCTGTGAGTATTTGCCTCCTTAGTTGAAATTGTTTCTTTAAGAAAGAAAGAGAGAGAAATTTCCTCCCTTTCCGATTCAATTTTCAGTTTTTAAGTTCAAGAAGTTAACAATGGTAAGATGATAATTCTGCAATATTCAAGCATTCTTGCTTAAGCATATCTAGTGCTGCTGAATTTTGAGGACATTGTAGTTCTTGGGGTCAATCAGAACAAGAGATCACTTTTGAAAATTTTGTTCAAAAACATACCCTTCCTGTTTCCTTGAAAACTTTGAGATTCTGTTAGATCATTCATTATTTGTGTATTCTAGAATTCTGATGGTCATCTGACTCTATTAGTTCATTCTGACAATTATCTGACAGTGTACTGTACCTTTATTTTTCCAGTTTCTGCTGCTGATTCCTGTTGAGATCCTCCGGTGGATCATCATACTTGTTGCTGGTAGTGTTTCATCTTGCTTTGTTGCCTTCAACCTGAGATCTTACATAGAGGGGAACGATCTTACAGTGCTGGTGGTGGCTTCATTCTTTTTGCAAATGACTCTGGCAATCTTCATCAAGGTCTGGTTCTTTCCATAACCCCTGTCCATCCAAGCCTAATTTCAACATCCCTGGGTATATACTTGGTTCCTGGGAATATGAAAGTATGATATCCACGTGTTTGGAAGTAAAGGTTTCTGTCTGTTTTGATATTGTGGGAATATGAGAATATTATATCACATGTGCTTGGAAGTAAAGGTTTTTGTCTGTTTTGAGATTGGTCATTTCATTTGGTTGTGACGAGTTAAGCAGAGAGTTTGATTACGCGGATTTCGGAAGGGAGTGCTTTTGGTGGTCCGCCCTAATGTAGCATATGGAGTGGTTTGACCAACACCAGCAAAGAGAGGGAAAAACAAATATGAAAACAAATGAGTAATGTTTTTAGGACTTTGGAATTGTCCTGGTTTGAACTTTGTTTATGTAAATATGCACTTGACTTTAAGAATAGCACGGCTGCTTTTTAATATGTTCGTAGTAGTCAGTGTTCTCCTCTGCGGGAAATATATTCTTTTATATGGATCTGATCAATTTCTGACTTTCTCAATCACACACAATAGACAGACTATTTTTATCCTGTCGCTTTCTTAGTGGTGCTGGGAATCTGCGCAAAGGATTCGCTACTGCGGTTTTCGAAATCTCAAAAGGTTTTTGAAAATTGAATAAATGATAATTTATTTGAACTTGATATTGATATGTGGGCGTTGATTAATTTAATCGGTGAATTTTTTTTTATTACGGTGTTAAAGATCTGGGGATGGAATTCTAAGTTAAAATTTGAATTGCGTTTAAAAATTAAAAACCTGAATATCTAATTGATTACGATGGAGATTAAGATACATCACCTAATTCATGATCTGTAAGTATTATTTAGCAAATTTTCAATCGCAATATTAAAATATATAAATTGCGGGAATCTCGCATTCAATCGAAGCGATGATAAAAGATAAATGATATAAAACATTTAAAGTGCCGTACAATGTGACAGTTGATTATAATTTTATTTGCAATAAAGCAAAAAGGAAACACTAAAGTTTGAGTATTCAAGATCTCTCCCCACTAAAATCGTATCCGAAATACGTCAAATAAAACTCAATAAACGGTGAAGAAAATGCATAAATGACTGACTGACTTAGCAAATGTTACATCACAATTTGACCAGCCGCAGGACACGGATCTGAGCCTTTATTATCAAATAAAAACCAATCAAAAACTTTTTTGTCGTGACCTCCAAAACTACATCAGCCTGCGCCGCGTATCACATTTCGAATACGACACAAAGTCCAGATATTATTATATCAACATATCCCCTCGGGCTTTAAACCCGTCCGGTTAGAACGTTTAGCCAATGAGAAAATGCCACCCTTTTTTCTATCTCTCATTATTTCTCTCTTACGTGGCGTTCTGTTATTCGAAACAACAGATAAAACTAACAGTTTGAACCTTTCACGTTTTGTCTTTACTCAGGTGGAGGGATGCATAGCGGACTACTTTAGTGATCTCGCCGAATCATAAAAGCTAGAAAGTAAACACAAGAAAGAACTAAAAAAAAAAAAAAAACATAGTTTGTATACCTATCTGTATGCCGAGTCGTGTTGTATCGGGACTGAATTGCAGTGATCAAACTCGGGGTGAGTTCAACATGGTCAGTCCCATGGACACTTCTCGAGCTTTTGTCAAGGACGTTAAGCGTCTCGTTGTCAAGGTTTGTTGATTTTACGCTTCTAACATTATATCGTCCAGTGATATATCTTTTCTTTTCTTTTTTGTTCATTTTCCCATGTAAATGTGCATTTGGCTGGATAATTTGGTTGTACGTTTGATTGCATTAATGGCCGTCTTTTCGTTTTGAGTTCTGTTTAGGCTTGAGGACTTTCTTTGTGTATGATTGATGTCAATGAAAGGAAATAAAAATTGCAGTTTTGTTTATATTAAATGACCCTTTTGGTTCATTTAAATCCAGATTTGGTTTTCTTTTGGTTTCATGCATTTTTGTCGAAAATATTTATTTTATTACTTTTCGTCGATGGTCACACCCTTAGTTTAACCAAATGAAATGAGAGACAATCCGTCTCTGTTTTTTCTTCTCTCTTTTTTTTTTGTAAGAAAGAAAAAGTTCCAAATGGCTGGGATTCCCGTTCTTGCTTATTAGAAAGTCTTTGATTCAAGCTTTGCAGCATCATTTAAATAATTGATGAGATGGTGTCTTGTTCAATCCATAAGGGTCAACTAAAAGCTCGTTTGATTCACAATCCAGATACAAAGAAAAGCAATAAAAATGTGTTTGGCTAGGAGTTTTCAGATCACAGTAATTTTCTCTCATTTTTACTTAATTTTTGGCGGTTGAGTGTCTTATATCTTAGTAAGAGACACCCACACAGGTACACATTCTGCATGCATATTTATGCTCTAGGGTGGTTTCTTTTGCATGTTAACTAACTGTGCTCTTCAAATTTAAGGTTGGAACTGCTGTTGTTACTCGAGGTGATGGAAGATTAGCACTTGGAAGACTAGGAGCGCTTTGTGAGCAGGTATGCTAGCTGCATCATTCATAATTATATAGTAAATGAGAGCTCCTGGTAATATTTATTTGCCTTGTTTATGGAACTTGTGTCATTCATAATGATTTATAACTAAAAATGAAATTGCAGATTAAAGAATTGAATTCGCAAGGATATGAGGTTATTTTGGTGTCATCAGGTGCTGTTGGCCTTGGTCGCCAAAGGCTTAGATACAGGAGATTAATTAACAGCAGGTCTGTATTTGTTCTTTCCTTACATTCTCCTGGTTCTTTTCTTAATATGGAGATATGAGTCAAAAGTATTGGAGTTTGGATGTTGACATTCTGGCCTTTATTTACAAAACAAATAATATTCTATCGATGTTGTGAATTTAGTGACCTAAAATGTTGGTGTTCATACTGATGTATATTGTGGGGATCAGTGATGAACATTGCTGCTATTGTTAAGTAGTCCTATCTGTAATGTGTAAAATTATGTTCAAAAGAGTTCTTAAATCAAAGCCTCGTTTCTTAAATTAAGCAGAATTGCTTACGTATTCAGTACTTGTTCATTTCTCACAGCTTCGCCGATCTCCAAAAGCCACAAGTTGAACTTGACGGCAAGGCATGTGCAGCTGTCGGACAAAATTCTCTAATGGCTCTCTATGATGCACTGTTTAGTGAGGTAGTTATGGCTTTTTATTTTATTTTTATCTGTTTTACATCTGTGTTGCAGCCTAATTTGTTCCTTGAATTTTGAATTAATTATTCCTTTTCTTTTATTGCAGCTAGATGTGACATCGGCACAACTTCTTGTAACAGATAATGACTTTAGAGATAAAGATTTTAGAACTCAGCTTAGTGAAACGGTTAAGTCATTGTTATCTTTGAGGGTGATTCCTGTTTTTAATGAAAATGATGCTGTCAGTACCAGGAAAGCTCCATATGAGGCATGTTACATATCTCTATTCACTTTTTATTATGGGAATCTTTCCTTTAATAACTTGGGTTTGTCTTCTCTTTATCTTTATTTTCTTTGCTATCTTACCTAATATGTAAATTAATATGATGTCTGCCATCAGTAGAAATAAAAAAGTAGAGCTCTCTAAATTGAGAACTCAATAAACCTACAGCCATTATGGGAAAAAGAAGCTGGAAAATGGTCTCAAGAGTTCCCACTGCTATCAAATTCTGACAACTCAGAGGGCTGCATTGCTTTTATTATGCATAAAATTCCTGTTTTAGAGAAGAAGGGAAGAACTCATTCTAATGTGCTAGCCTTGAGTCAACTTCTTAACAGGAAAACCAGATCCGTATTCACCCCTGATGTTTTTATTATTTTTTTATAAATGGTCTACTTTTTGTTGCTTTTTCTTTTTTTCAGTTTTATAAGACGTAAACCAAACCACTTCCCTGACTCGGTGTAAAAGAGGTTTGAACTCCAGACCGTTTGTATAACCCTAAAAGGTTTCTGTAAGTATAATGTCATTTGGTTATCAATATTGAACATCAGAATTTATTTGTTCAATTATGATAAGCAAGCAAATAAATGTTAGCCATTCACCGAAATACTCATTGGACTTCCACTCAGAGGCTTTGACCAGGAGGTCATTTTGGCTCTTCTTAAACTATTGCTCCCTCTCTGGAGATATCTCTTTCTTACTTAGTTGGTGGCTGTAACTTGGCCATGGTTGTCATGGGATAGAGTGACTAAATGCAAATATAAGTGTTACGAGAAGTTGGTAATCACCAAAGACTGTAATTGTTGTACTTTCAAAGTTAAGTAGATGTGCAACAGTACCAAACATAGCCTTAGTGATTTAAATCTTCTTTTTTTTCGATCACTGTCTAGGCTCTATAATCCTTGGGGGTTACTTTTAGTTGAAAACAGGTAGGATGGTGTTGGGTAGGCCTTATTTATAACTTTTGATAGCAAAACAAAAGAACGGGGTGGACTTGTGGACCTTTCAACAGTCAGTTCTTTCCATTCTAAACTGTTTCCTTTATTGATATATATTCTTTTTCTATAGTTCTAATACTGGCACACTTGCAGGATTCTTCTGGTATATTTTGGGATAACGACAGCTTAGCAGCTCTATTGGCTTTGGAGTTAAAGGCTGATCTTCTTGTTCTATTGAGTGATGTAGAGGGGCTTTATAGTGGCCCTCCAAGTGACCCACAGTCAAAGCTAATCCATACATACATTAAGGAAAGGCATCAAAGTGAAATCACTTTTGGAGACAAGTCTAGGGTGGGAAGAGGAGGCATGACTGCCAAAGTTAAAGCCGCTGTCAATGCAGCCTATGCTGGCATCCCTGTTGTTATCACCAGGTATACCTTTTTTCTTTTATTCTAATACTTTGTTGCAACATAGGGTCATCTCAAACATCTAGTTTTTCAAATATCCCTAATATATTCCTGGACCTGTCAATATAAAGATAAGCACTGTGGGTATGTTATTTCTTTAAAAATATATTATTTTGTAAACAGAGTGCATACATTTCACTTAAATATAAAATAAACAAAATTGTAACAATTTATTTATTTTTCTTTGAAGTGGGTACTCTGATGAAAACATAATCAAAGTTCTGCAAGGAGAGCGTATTGGTACCCTTTTTCACCAAGACGCGCATCTTTTGGACCCAGTCAATGAAGTTGGTGTGAGAGACATGGCACTTTCAGCAAGAGAGAGTTCCAGACAACTTCAGGTAACATCCAATTGCATTACAACAGCAAAGTTTAATAAGTTTATGCCAGATTGAACATTTCATCTGCAGTGGAGGTGCACTATGTTCCTTTTAACTTGGTAGTACTAGTAACTTAGTAATACTTTCTTGTACAGGCCATATCATCTGAAGAGAGGAAACAGATATTGCTAGACATAGCTGATGCCTTAGAAGCTAATGAAAACTTGATCAATGCTGAAAATGAAGCTGATATTGCTGTTGCAGAACAGTGTGGATATGAGAAATCCTTGATTTCACGGCTGGCGCTGAAGCCTGGGAAGGCAAGACATTGCTGATACATTTGGCTGTTTCTGAGTTTTGTTTCTAACCTCCATTTATTTTATACTAATTAGGTTCTTGGATTTTCTAATTGATATGTGCCTCTGTTTCCCAAAATGGCACAAATTCTGGTTTTGAGAAGTATACTGTACTTGACAGATTTTGAGCCTCGCAAACTCTATTCGTGTGCTTGCAAACATGGAGGACCCAATTGGTCATGTTCTGAAGAGAACAAAGGTAAGAAATAGATTTTCAAGTATACTAAATCCAAGGCTTTGTTTTTGTGATGGGACTCCTAGAGATGGACAGAGTTGGAATTTAAATCAATTAACGGTATTAGCTGTGGATCTTGACTTCAACACCTAGTAAGCAGCTTAATTCAGTTTCATGGAAATTCTGTGAGAGACATATGATCTGCAGTCTGTGCCTGAAACTATTTTTGGCTGCAAAGTAAAATGGCTATTACTTTTTGACCAATTTTATTAATCTTCTGTACTTTCATAATCCTTTATCTAGGAACAATGATATGAGATGTCTCTGATGAACATTTTCCCTCAGCTTGCAGATGGACTTGTCTTGGAGAAAACTTCATGTCCCTTGGGTGTTCTCCTGATTGTTTTTGAGTCTCGACCTGATTCATTGGTGCAGGTAAATGTAATCCGCAGTTTAAATATAATAGGATTATTATATATTGAAGATGGTGGAGTTAATTTTTGTTGTTTCCCTGTTTGGGTGTTATGCTCAGTAATGACATGGAAAAGCATTGTCTTGAATCTTATTTTTTGGTTCTTAGCATCAATTTATCGTGCAAAGATATTTTAAGCGGATTTAAGATTACATGTAACCCGTAATTCTTCTCTCTCTATATTATGGAATAATTGATTCAGTTTTAGTCATCCACACATGTAACATTTTGTTTTGCTTTTAAGATATATATTGTGCAATGTAATTGTTTTATCTCTTTTTCTTTTTCTTTTTGTTTCCATAAGCTTACAAGTAATTTATGAATTCATTTGCACGAGTTTTGGCGGGATTATGGCGTCATTCAGTTCTATTGGAGTTTTGAACGCTTTCTGTCAACAGCTGATATATTTGTATCTGCTTTATTGCTCATTATAATCTGGTTTCCTTTTTTTATTTTTATAATATAAATAGATAGCTGCATTGGCAATCCGAAGTGGGAATGGACTTTTGTTGAAAGGGGGGAAGGAGGCCAGACGATCGAATGCAATTCTGCACAAGGTTTCATTTTGTAAAGTTGAATGATTGCTTATGCAACATATGCAATGAAATCATTTCTAAAGTCATGATCATCCTTGTTCTACATATAGATAATTACTGAAGCCATCCCAGAAAGTGTTGGTGGAGGACTCATTGGACTAGTGACCTCAAGAGATGAGATTCCAGATCTGCTTAAGGTATAAGGATTTGTATTGATGGTTGATTTTGAAGCCTATTATCCTGGAAAATGATAATTGATCCCTGTAGTGAAGTTATAACTCAGCATTTACACTTATGTGGCAGCTTGATGAAGTAATAGATCTTGTAATACCTAGAGGAAGCAATAAGCTTGTTTCTCATATCAAAGCATCAACAAAAATTCCTGTTCTGGGGCATGCTGGTGAGATAAATTATGCAAGTAATCTTATTTGTTCAGTATATGCTTGCTATTGTCTAGTAATATTCTCCATGAGAATATGATGCTGGATATTGAAATAAAGATGCATTTTCAATACTCAGATGGAATTTGCCATGTATATGTTGATAAGTCTGCTGATATGGATATGGCGAAGAATATCGTTTTGGATGCAAAAATAGATTACCCTGCAGCCTGTAATGCAATGGTAATTTCTTTTATTTATTTGCTGTGGATGATAATATTTTTGATATTGCTTATTTATCACAAGTTAAGATTTTTAGGTGTCAGTATTTTCTGCTCACAATAACTAGGTACTTAACTCTCAATATTGTTCTTTGCTTTTCTCAGGAAACGCTTCTTGTACACCAGGATTTGGTTTCTGGTGGGCTCAATGAGCTTATTGATAACCTTCATTCTGAAGGTAAAGCTTTCCCATGCAAGACTTTCAGTCTGTGACTATAGGGGGAGGAGGGAGTACAATGTGCTATCACATGTCTGAAATAATTTTGAACAGATTGATTAGTCAGCTCAGTGATCATTCTACTGTGTGTAGTGAAAGCCTCTGGAATCACTTAATCTCCAATTTTTGGCATTTATGCTGTACTAGCAAAATTTGAATGTATTTCCACAGGGAACTTTGAGAAAAATGTTTCCGAGTTTACATCTAGAAGGATATTCATATATGAGGTAACCTGCCTGCATCTTTTGCAGGTGTCACTTTATATGGTGGACCAAGGGCTACCTCCTTGCTGAGACTTCCAGAGGCATGTTCCTTTCATTATGAGTACAACTCAATGGCGTGCACTATTGAAATCGTGGATGATGTACATGCAGCCATTGATCATATACATGAACATGGAAGGCATGTTCTCATTTCTTTTCAGATCATATGCATGTTCATATCTTTATCTTTCTTGGCACACACCTAACTTCTATCTTTTCCCTTTGGCAGTGCTCATACTGATTGCATCATAACAGAAGACCATGAAGCTGCAGAAGTTTTCCTACGCCATGTGGACAGGTAGGAGTACTTCTATTATCTTAGTTTAGACATTATGTTGGCAGATTACTAGTTTCCCTTCTAAGCTTCTGTCTCTTGTCACTGAACAGTAGAATTTAGAAGTACTGGAATCAGTGGTTTGTTCTTTTTATAAACTTTTTACTCTTATTCTGTGCGCAAATGTTGTCATTAAATTTTGTAACCTTGTATCTTGGGTTCTCACTTCTGAAATTGGCAGTGCGGCTGTTTTCCATAATGCAAGCACAAGATTCTGTGATGGAGCTCGATTTGGGCTAGGTGCTGAGGTATAATATCATTTAACAGTTGTTTTGATAATTTTGATTGATATGTCTTTAGGGTCTAGCTCACATGGCTTATTCTATTTGGTACCTGGCTAGGTTGGCATAAGCACCAGCAGGATTCATGCTCGGGGTCCAGTTGGAGTTGAAGGATTGTTGACTACAAGATGGTATGATTTTGCTCATGATGTTAAACGCATTTATTCACATCACTCTTCCTTCTGCAATTTTCTTATGGGTGCATCATATATTAGACTTTGATGTGCTAACATCATGATTGTGGATGGTTACAGCAGTATGTTTCTTAAACAATTTATTACTCAAATGTGTGGAAGGTTTATTTTTGAGTTTCCCAATATTGGTGCTCGATGTTTAGCTTTCACGTGCTACAGCCTCTGTTATTGTCCACTGCATGATCAAAGTTGTTTAGGAAAATCCAACGGCAAGAAAAGTTAGTACATGAAATAGCTCTCAAGACTGATTGAACTGTATTAAGCATATTAAGCTTTTATTAGACACTTATATTCATGCCATATTGTATGCATTCATATCCATTACTCCCAAAATATTGCAGCATCAGCGAAATCTTGTCTCCGCTTAGAAATAATCCGGATGTCTGTTCAGTTCTTAGCTTTAGTTGCTTTTGTTGTTGGATGTGCAGGATTCTCAAAGGGCATGGACAAGTGGTTGATGGTGATAAAGGGGTGGTTTACACCCACGAGGATGTAAACATGGAGTCCTGAGTCTGTACCAAAAGTGTTACAACCTGCAGAAGAGAAGCGGTTTTTATGAGTCTTCTTGCTGCCTTTTCTTGTTCATGCAAACAGCATCACATTGGCAGTGCTGATATCTATTTTAAGTACCTGAGTCTGTAGCAATAGATTTACAGCCCCCATGAAATAAACGTTAATGTCAGTTCGACTTGATTACATTAATTTACTAATAGGCATATTTGGATCCTTTCTTTCTCAGTTCCTTGCAGGGTTTAACTTGCATCTTGATGATGCCCTTTGTTGCGGCTGAGTTCGGAGTTTTGGTTTTGCATGTTTACTTCGCATTTTCGATGGCACCCTTTGTTGGGTCTCTTTTCTGAGTTTGGTGGGGCACCTGCCTAAATTTTGATATTTAGTAATTCTATCATCCAACAATGTGAATCAAAAATAATAATCTTTCAATCTAAAGATAACCTCTAATCAGAACAACTCTAATTAACAGATGATTTTAGGTATAAATAGAAAATTTTTTAACAAAAAAGGTGTAACCTCCCCGGATAATCGGACAATTTCTTTAATTAGCAGAAACTTTAAAGCAAAGATTAGAACCTATGAAATCAGTTTATATATATAAAGCAGAAGGTATTATGGGCTTACAAATAGGAGAGGGGGTGACGTGACATGGTATGGTGAAGTTTAACTTCTAAAAGGAAAGTGCCGAGGGATAGAAAAAGAGCTCAGACAAGCATGATCTGTTGCCAATTGAGGATATAAAATCTTACTGAACATATTTTACAGCAATAATCTTCCACTTTAAAAACAATCCAGTTGCGCATTTAATAAGTATAATCAAGTAATTTCCTCCACAAAAATAGAGTGAAGACCTATGCTTCAACAAAGTTCTTCAGGTTCTTCAACCACCTCAGGTATTCTCGGCTGTCTTTGTTCAGCATGTACTCAAACAAGAAATTTGTAGCACTTGGCTTTATTCCTCTAATCTCCAAGTACTTGTGGAAAGCTTTCTTCAGCTTCTCATCCAAATCGCTGTGAAGATGACAAGGAGAAACTCATGTAATATATAGAAGAAAAAAATGACAAATTTATTGATGATAAAGCTATGTACAACAGCTTACTAGAAGTCAGGCCCCTCATAGGCAATTTGATCCACTGAATTGTCTGGTTTTCTAACAGCCAAACTATCGATAGCAATCTCATCAGCGTATGCAACACAACTGAACTCAAGGGAGGTTCCACTATTCTTGGTGACAGTAACAACCAGTGGGATGCTGGATTGATTCGGCTTTTCCATATCATTATCGTCTTCTACAGCCTCAGGTTGTTCACCTGTAACAAGATCAGGCATATGAACTTCAACTTTTACCAGTTCACCCTGATACTCTCTTGTCAGAATTATGGTTTGCTGTCCAGGATTATCTTCAATTTTGAAAGGAAAGCCAGTTGGTGTCTCTTCCACCTATTCATCAAAACAAACAAAGAGAGCATACTTCTCAAATTGTTAGGATAATGGCACTAATGAGTTGTAATAATGTTTGATAATATCATGATTATATCCAAGAGATGTTGCCATAACAAAGTAGAACTATGTCTATTTGGTGATGAACAAAATTGAAACAAAAAGAGAAAATACGTCCACACTAGTCAACTGAACTTGACCTAATAACAAAGTGCACCAAATTTACAACAAAGCAAAACATAAAACAATTGATAAGTAACAGCTGAAACACCTGTAAAGATACTGAAATCTTCAAAACAGACATGGTAAGAACAATTTAAATAACAGTAAGGGGTGCAGGTCAAGATTGTTGTACTGTGTACTGGGATTTTCTTATTTGTACCCATATGGGCATATAACCAGCAGTAAAGCTTGACACTCCAACCAAGTAAGGGAACTCAAAAAGCATAGGACTGTTGTCATTGGAAGCTAGTATAAATCTTAAAAGAACAACAGAATTCACATCACAATTTACAACTACGTGAAATTTATATTGACCAATAAAAAGGTTTAAGAATCTTTTAGTAACCAAAAGTAGCAATCTGTCTCCTCTTGATGGGAAAACCATTGGGAAGTGATTAGACAATAAATGTACAGGTTGGCTGCCTCGCAGGGAGAAATATCAGGTTACAGGGAAGGAACTTTTTGTAGAAAATAACATAGCATTTGCACCACAAAAACATCAAAATTATAGTATCTACAATTAATGTTTCTCAGCAATCAAAACAGAACTTAACGTCACATCCCATTTTGTTCCTTTGAAACACTGAAACTGAATCAAAAGGCACAGGACATATATATATATATATATACATATATTCCTTGAAGAAAAAAAATAACCTTTATTTAATTCAGCATAAACACGCCATATGAGATTTTCTATTTCCGAAATCAAGAACAAAAACTTAACCAGCAATTCTTTCTAGTTCCTCATTTTCTTTGCAAGCAAAAGATATAAAAACAATTAAAACTCAATTCCATGTTAATTTCATTGTTTTTCCTTCACTAAATAATAAAAAAAAAAAATTCCCTACCCGGTTTTGATCATCAGTCTCCTCGGCACAGTTGACTTCCGATTCAATGACTCGTAGAAGTGACTCATCAGAGGACTGTTTTCTAACTTCAGTAGCAGAAGAGAAGTAGTGACTAGGCAGAAAAGTGAACAAATTTGGCTTCTGATGGAGATAGTTTGAAGCGGTGAAGACGGCAGAGCGGTAATTTCTGCTACCTCGGGTGAGTCGACTAGCGAGTGAGGCCAATGAAGAGGCCGATTTGCGAAAAATTGAACTGAAAACCATTTTGAACTGGAGAGAGAAGAAAAAAGAAACTGGGATTTTGTTTTTTACTCTTTAGGGTTTTTAGGAGTCAAGAAAATGCTGAACTAGGGTTTTAGAGGGTTTATGGGGGATTCAATTGTCTACAGTTTTTGTACTGTGGAGTGTATTCAGTGTCCACCGCGACGGCGACATGTCAGCATGCGTGGACCCCATTTCAGGGGGGTTGTTCGTTATTTTTTTCAATTTTTTTTCCTAAATTGATAGGATAAAAAAGTTATGTTTCCAAAAAAAATTTTGGGAAATTTTAAAAATGCATTATCCCATGGGATAATTATATGGAGGTTCCTGATTTTTAATAAAATTATTAAAAAAAAATATAATTTAATTTTTTTTACATGGATTGTTGTTAAATTTCATTAAAAATTAGTGCATTTATTTGACTGCTCTACTAGAAATCAGTTTATTTTAAAATCTTCTGTTATATAACAATTAAATCATTAATTTCCTCATGGATTCTTAGCACAGTCCTAATCCTCCTACAACAGGAATTTTTATGAAAATAATAAGAATTATGTTTCGTCGTAAATAGATTAAAATTCAAGGATTCAAATGATACCTATTCTATTTATCGCACAACAAATATATTTTCCACCGCAGAAGTCGCGCGCGCAAAGCCCCGTCGATAGCTTTAGGAAGGGAGGGGTATTTTCGTCAGGGTGGCACTGTCTTTGACCGAAATTAGAAGAAAAAAAAATGTAATCAGTCTCGTTAAGCAGGTGATAATTCTTTGTTTTTTTTTTTTTTTCTTTTAAAAAAAAGAGTTCTTTCGCTTCTTAGTAAAGTATTCTAACATTCATGAGGATATCCCGAAATCCAGGACATCAATCTAGTGCCCCCAGCCCCACTTTCTCTCTCTCCCTTCTTTTTCTCTGAAGAAAATTGGGTCCTTTCGAGAGAGAAGGGAAAAGAAAAGACTGCCCTTTTTTCTGCTTTCTTTTCTGATAGAGGGGAAGGAAGGAAGATATGAAGGAGTTGTTTGGGAGTCCAGGAAGGGTGAGTGGCTTTATGCTGAGAACAGGACAGTGTCTGTTTGCTGCTGCTTCAGTTGTGTTCATGCTTTCTGCCCCTGGCTTCTACAACTCCACTGCCTTCTGGTATTATTATATCTTGCTTGTGTTCGTCTATAATTTTTCTTTACAACTGACAGTTGATAATTTTTAAAATTTCAGTTGCAAGTTTCTGTAAAGTAAGGTTCCTTAACCTTTTGTTGATTGGTATATATGTTTCTAGCATTGGTTTACCTTCATATTCTTTTTCTTGTTTCAATTATGTTAAAAGTTGTTAATGGTACTTGTTGGTTTTAGAATGTTTGAAATGATGTTGGCACTTCTTTATCTACATTAATTAGGAGGAGAGGAAATTCTTTCTGTGCAGCGGAAATTTCCTTATTTATAGGGAGAGGTCTTTGTCTCAAGTGGATGAGATTCATGGGAATAGGGGCTGGCAAGGTATCTAGAGACTTAAGCAGAGCAGTTGCATTTAGCAGGTGTAGGAAAGTCTAAAATTTTGAATTTGGAAAAATGCTGCGAATGAGTGAGTGAAGTACAATGACAGAAGAAGTTCTATGCTGTTCCTCTTACCTATTGGAGAGGCATCCTGACATTTGACTAAAAGAGACATGGATTCATATGACTATTCTTTCAATAACTACCATAATTGGAGACACAAAACTCCACTGCTTTTCCACTGTCTATGCAGCATGATTCTGTTTCAACAACTTGTACTGGCAGTTCCCTCCGTTTAAGAGACATGATTGCCCAAATGAAAAGAAACAATTTGACTATTGTTCCCCGCTATCATATGTTGAGAGAACTCCTTGACACACATATTTTCATATTTGTTTTTACCTGATGGGATGTTCTTTAAACTAAAGAGCTTCTGACTATAGTTATTGAAAAACAGCCTAAGTTGTGACAATATATTTTGATATTTGATAGCAAACTGGCTTGCCACAAAGACAGAGAGTTACAGCTCTGTTCTTGTTCATTGTGTTTGTGCATAACATGTGTTTCACTTCCACTCATTTCAAACATGCTCATGAGATGCTCCCTTAGAGTCTGGAGAAAAATCTATCAATATTTACCATATAATATACTATATATTGATTACATGGGTTGAAAATGCGTAATGGGGACCTGACAATTATATACCTCATCCTTTTTCATATAAATTAACCATCTCAGATAAAAGTGTAATGGTGGTCACTTGTTTGTGGCCTTCAGTTTATTGCCATTTAACCTGTTGGAATGTCATGATTCTTAAATCTTTAATTGTCCTTATTATTTTATGTTCCAATCCTGGTGGTAAATGATTATCAGGTAAGGTCCTGTGAACCTCTGATTGTCTAGGTGAACTTCAATCAAAAAGCAAATAAACTATTCTCATCTCTGGGTATATTTACCAGGAAAAAAATATTGGATAATCTATATCTCCAACCTCAGGATACGTGAATTTTCATGTCCAAGTTCACTTTGTGTGCCTGTGCTTTTGCATATCTGTCGTATATTTATTATATGCAGTACATGCTTAATATGTCTTGCTTTTAAGTTGTGTCTGATTTTTAAAATTCTAATACATGTTTGTTGGATTCAGCTATTTAATTGCTTCAATGGGGCTTCTAACCTTGTGGAGCTTTGGACTAGCCTGCCTTGATTTGCATGCTTTGAGATCGAAGAAAAACTTGCAGAATCCTGTCTTAGTGAGCCTATTTGTTGTTGGTGACTGGGTAAATATGTCTCTCCCATACTAAATAATAGAAATGGACATGCATGAATATTCTTTTAAGAATAACGAGCTGTCTTCCTAGTTCATAGCTGACAGGCTGGAGTACTCACATACATAAAGCCAATAGGAAACAGAGAGAAAAAAGAACATTCATTTGATGCAAGTACAACATGTTAAAAGATAAATCTGAATATTGGAGATGTTCTGAGAGAGAAGTTGCGCTTTACTATGTAATCACATATTTTTAGAATAGAAAGGCTTACTAATCTTCATCCAGACAGCAGCTTTGAAGTTTTAAAAACAAAATAAAATGTCCATTATGTTGTCAGTTTGCAACTCTGATCGCCTTTTCCTGATGGACATGAGGACAACCTTAAACCATATGATCATTTAAACATAATTTTCATCTTTTCTTGAGTAGTTGCCCTCACTAGGGTCATGTTCCATGTCTTCAGATGTCGCCAAAGACACTCCTGTTCTATGTCTAAAATTACATGAACATACATGATTTTCACTCAATCCATGTAGAGTAGTTTTTTAGACTATGTCTCACTTTCATTTGGTTTCACATCTTCATATTTAATCAATTCAACAAATCTATAACCGTAACTTCTGGTTATGTGATTTAGCTTTTCCATGTAGAGTAGTTTTTTAGACTATGTATCACTTTCATTCGGTTTCACATCTTCATATTTGAATCAATTCAACAAAATCATAACCTTAACTTCTGGTTATGTGATTTACTTTTTCCGTCAGTTTACTATCTTAGAGCTGTAATTAAGCTGCATCAATGTCTTTATCTCTATTGCCATTCCTCTTCATTCCTTTCAAGATGGAAAATAGCTGGAACCTTCAGGTGCTGCTTCTGTGCCATCATCAGTTGTGCCTGGAGTCATATTTGATAACCCAGTGCCACTTTTTGGCTGTGCAAGTTGTTTTGTATAAGCTTTTCTTCTCCGCTAGGAGCTGAAATTACCCTTTTTATCTTGTCAACCAGACTCTTAGGTGTTAGATCAGCAACATATTCTCCTTTCTTCCCTTCTTGCTCATTGTTTTTTCCCATAATTCGTTCTTTAGATGGTATTCAAAGTTGATAGCTATCTTTATTGTTGCAGTTGAATTGTTATACTTTTAACTGATTATTTAGAATTCAATTCTGAGTTTGGAATGGTTCCATACATTTTAAAATGCAGGTGACATCTATTTTATCACTTGCTGGTGCATGTTCAGCTGCAGGGGTTGTGGTTCTGTATGCAAGAGACTTTAAAAAGGATTTCTGCAGGTCACCACCGCATTTTGCGTGCAGCAGATTCCAAATTTCTGTTGTTTTGGCCTTTATCTCCTGGTTCTTCCTAGCCATATCTTCTCATGTCATGTTTTGGCTCTTGGCTGCATTTTGAATGATTTGTTTTTTGCACAAGACTCCATTCAGAAAATTAATCTGTAAATATGGTTGCTTTTGAAACATACTCATTTTTTTGGAAAGGTTTGAGTTGTCTTCGTATACAAGCTTATCGTTTATTAAAGACTTGCAGTGTACACCTCTAGTTCACTCTTTCATAACAAATAGAACATTCATAGTCAATTAAGTTGTTTAGGACATCAAAAGTAAATCATGCAAACTTAAATAACTCAGATGGAATTGTTTTCAACTTCGTTCTTGTCCGGCGTGAAGGGAAGCCATGCATCGCCTTCGCTATATCGTATAAAGCAGCTGTGTATTGACTGCATTGAGTATCTTGTTACCTATGAATGTCTAAGGCAAAATTTTATTAATGCATTGTGAAGATTGGTGAGTAATACTGCTACATCAAATAAAAACCTCCTGTTCAGGATTTTGCAACTGAAAAGTGAAGTATCCGTAGATCCAATGTGCTTCAGCTGGTTAATTCCTCCTGCTCTTCAAGAATGGAAAAATGGGTGGAAAGCGGAAACTATCTTGCCAAAGACAGGTGAAGAATGGCTTGTCTTTTATGACTCCGCCCAGTCGCCCTTGCCCGGATGGGCTTTTTGCTGTAATGAAATCCACAAGACTCTGCAACAGACGTGGCCATGAATGAAGCACCACTTCACATAATAGTCCATGCATTTTCAACTGTTGTTTGGAAACCTTCGTTCTTTACCCAGATGTTCTTTTCACCAAGGAATCTAACTATAATAAAAAAGTTCATTGCCAAAATCATAGGAGATTTTGATTGTTAAATAGCTGAAGCCACAGATAAGTCATAAGGCAACAGACACCATACCAATCACCATCTTATTGTAATTCTTCATTATTCAATTTGACCTCGGAATTCAGCAAAAATTAAGGTCCATGATCAGATAAAACAATTAGGCAATTTACCTACTCCACCTGCTGCAGCTGAATGGTGGTATATAGAATCCAATCGCTTTCACATTTCATCTCAACCAATAATGTAAGATTAATTAGTGTTAATCTCCGCAATTTATGGCGTTAATATGGTTTGTGAAACTTGCTGTATTAAACATGAAATGACAATAGAATAAGACAAGCAACTAAAACTCACGACCTCCACATGGTTTGCTACAACACTTCCGCTTCAAAATGATGTATAGTGTGTGCCTTTTACAGGAGTTGGCACCAGAAACAACAAAGCTATTGTTAATTTTGGACCCATGGCTTGTACCAGTTGGATATATCCATATTTACTTTTGAATAATTTGGCGCCCACAACTTCATTTATTCACTAAATTGATGTGCAGTAAGATACCAATTTAACAAGAGCATCAATCGGGTCAATATATGTATCTATTCAAATGCCTATCCACTTTTATTTCTGCTTGCATCCACTGTCCACCAATTATAGAACGATGGCCCTATCTTCACTTTATGGATGATGGTCCACAATATGGGAAAAGAAAGACATGGCTTTAAATTCAGCAATGAGCAATACCCAGAAAAATTATTATGTAACGTCACACTTATGAGACTGAGTTGTTGGCAAAAAGAGTCCCAAGTCGCACATGCCATTCACTTGAACATTACTAATGTTACTTAGAAATCATTTTGGAAAGTGTTTCTGTGAAAAACAAGAGAAACAGAGAAATACTTTTGACCCATTTATGGGTACTGGTATGAACATAGCAAACACTTTCGAAAAACACGTCTTTATATTTGATGCAAAAGGAAAATCAAAACTCCTCCGTGATGTGTTGGGTTGGATCCCACGAAATGCCTGAGTTAAAGATTTGGTAACATGAGCAAAACACTTGAGGATAATAAATTTAAAAAGTGTAGGTACAATTACAAATAGGAAAAAATAGAGTCGTATCATGCGTGTTTCGGGCCCGCTAAAAAGAACGCACAGGCCACCGACAAATGACATGGGTCATTGAGACCCCACGATAGATCATGTTACAGAACGTTAAAAGTTGAGCACACCGACAATATCATTTTAACGAGTTGAAATAAAATATACATTAAAGAAGATCGAAAAATTACAAAAACAGAAACCAGCTGATGATTTATTGCCACATTTATATACATTACAGTTACACTTCTCACACCAAAGAAGATTTCGAGCATTTCACAAGAGAAACTATTTAAGCCTTCAACTTTTGTACTGACACGACTCAAAAAGACTAAAAGCAAGCTGAGTTTTACACTTGGGGTAGGAGATGAGGAAAGCAAAAAAGAACAAACACATTTCCAGGCACAGTGACTCCCTAGTCGTTTAATCACATTCTACTTATCTGAACATCAGTGGCTGGCTTACATGACTATTTCCGGCTTCAAAATGCTTGATTTTATCTCTTTGTGGGGCAAAACAACACCTCCATTGCTGTAAATTTCATCACACACGTGGACATCTTCTCCAAGGATGGTCATGTTCTCTACACGAGCCCATTGCCCTACAGTTGAGTGCCATCCAATGATACTGCTGGATATGCAAGCGTGCTTCTTGATGCGGACTCCACGCATCACTGTGCAGCGAGAGAGTCTAACTCCTGACTCGACAACACATCCAGGGCCAATTGCGACATCAGGTCCAATCAGACATCCCTCTCCTATTTGGGCACTCTCGTGAACCAAAACGTTTCCAACAATGTGAGCACCAGTGGCCAACTTAAATGAAGACTTCTTCCTAAGGGAGTCCAGATAGAGTCTCAAGCCAGTAATGTAATCCCTTGGCTGTCCAATGTCCATCCAGAAACCTGGAAGCACCATTGCATAGAGCTTTCCCTCTGCTGCAATTTTCGGGAAGACTTCTTTCTCAATTGAGGTGGGTCTCAGTTCAATGCGATCAAGAGCCGAAGGATTCAAAAGATAAATTCCAGCATTGATTTTGTTACCGACAAATAACTTTGGTTTCTCTACGAATTTCTCAACTTTTCCAGAAGATTCTTCCATAACCACCACACCATATTTCGATGGCTCATCCACCTGCAAGATAATAAGGCAAAATGTTTTTCAATCATTGAACTTAAACTACAGTGCTGCCGAAGACAAAAAATGAAAATAATCTCACAAGAAAGAAGGCTCAAATTTTACCTTGGTTACCATAATGGAAGCCTCTCCCCCATGTGCTTTATGGAATTCAATCATTGCTTCAAATGGGTACTCACTAATAACGTCACTGTTAAGGACAAAAAATGGCTCACCAGAATCATCAATCAATTTGTCCTTGGCAAGAGCCAGAGGACCAGCGGTGCCCAATGGCTCGGTCTCTTGTGAGCAGGTGATCTTAATCCCAAGTTTTGCCTCAAAATCCTTCAAAAAGTTCAACATCACCTGGAGAAACAAGGATTAGTACCATAAGCTCTATTGCAACATTAAATCAACTTTCCAGCTTAAAAGAAAGGGCCCTGTTCCTTTACCTCAGGTTGGTAGTTAATAGCCAAAACCACTTCACTTACTCCAACTGCCTTAAGAGCCTCTATCTGTCAAAATTCATTGATACATGTTAAGTAAAGAAGAGCACCGACAAACCATATCAAGTAAAGAACAAGGGTAAGAAGTAGGAACACTGTCAAGATCTCTGATAACATTGATATCATGCTCCGAATCTTTTCTTTAATCAAACAAAAGTTCAATTTCAAAAACTCTAGAAACAGGGGCTGACAAAGTGCAAGATGTCAACTAATTCAAATCATTATACTTGGTGAAGTGTTTGACTATTTCTTGGAACAAGTAGTTTTACAGGTTCTTAACAGTGGATTGCTTCTCAATTCTGGATCTTGAACATAAAAATCAAAAGAACCAGGTTTAACCATTGCCCTGAGGGGGCAAAAAAAATTTTAACCAGCACAATAAAAGTTGTTATGTTAGACACGCATAAAGATGTGACAAATAACTATGGAAAAAAGCTTCCAGATCACATATGCAAGAAAATAATACTTTAGATTTATTTATGAAAGGTCATGCTTGCAAAATTATACCTGATGTAGGATCATGGGTTTGTTAGCAAATTCAACAAGTGGCTTGGGGACACTGAGTGTCAATGGCCTCAACCGTGTTCCAAACCCTCCAACAAGAATAAGTGCCTTCATTGTGATATGCCGCCTGCTTTTTCCTGCAAATTACAGTCAGTAAGTAGCTGATTGATACAAGCTAAGTAGTTAACAGATAATGCAATCAAATATATTATTAAAAAATAAAAACCCAGCTTCTCTAATATCCTAAGTAAGTCTGCATTGACATTTGTAGATCTAAAACAAGAGCTGCAGCTCATCTTTGCAGACAAGGCTGCCGAACCTGAACCAAATGGTACAAAATTGAGCTTAACACGAATAACGAATGCAAGGAAGGAAAAACCCTGAAAATTTAAAGCTGATATTGGAGAAAACAGCCAAAAGATTTCAAATACGTGTCATAAGATGAAACATAATGCTTGCAGAGTAAGTGAAAATCTGTCCAAATGGAGTAGCTCATATAGGACACAAATTCCAGCTATACTACAGGTTGAAGACTTGAATGAGAGCGACAAAATTAGTTTTTATTTTATGATCGGTTACTCCGTATTGGACATAGAGAATCCAAATTCAAGATAACTATTGCATCGAGTAAACGACAAAACATTTAAACTAATTCATTCTTCTTCTTATGAACCATAAAGTTTTACTAGTTTAATTGTTGCAAATATTTCCTTTCTAGACTCATTATTTATAAAACACAAAGAAAAGCAACTTCTACCTGAAAACATTTAAATTACAACATTCTATCCAATCCACAACTCAGCAACTATCTTATTATCTTTTTCCATTCAACATGTTTTGAAGAGTTATATCAAGTAGTTACCATCCCTTTCAATAACTTAAAAAATAATAATAATAGAATCCAGAAAATATTTATCAAGAAAAATAAAAGTTTTGTGAAAGACATTCAAACATTTAATATGATTATCTGATGCAAAAATGAAAAGTATATTTAGCAACAAGATATAAACTTGGCCAAGTGTAATGTCCAAGAATCCAAGTTCCACTAATCAAAAGGAAAACCATACTTGGCTAGCATTGGGATCACAAAGCCAGATCATAAATAGGCCAATCTTCCTAATCTTCAAAGAATCACATGGCCAAAATAAGATACCCAAGAATGTGAATTGAAGTCCTGATTCATAAACAATATTTTCTTCTGAGTTTTCCTTTTCATGGTGATCTCATCAATGAAATGACCACACACGGGAAACAATAACAAAATGGAAGCAATAACACCAAAATTACAAGAAATGAAACAAAAATGAACCATGCAAATCCCAGATCTAACGAAATATACAAACTAATTCCTAAAAATCTCCAATTAACATAAAATTAACAACCATTGAAATCACAATTAAATCAAATCAAACCAATACAGTTATACCACAAATATCAAAATGCATATATGCGTGAACAAAAATACCAGCAACGTTATCCACATTGTCGATATCATTTAAGATAAAAAATAAAACAACCTTAAACGACACAACTCAAAACAACCTCAGACAAAACGACATTTCTCAGAGGCACAAGACCTCCAAACACAATCAATAAAACATGAAACAAAACCTAATGAAAGAACAGAAGCGAAACACAATTACCTCAAAACAAGAACAGATCCGAACTCCTAAGTGAGTTGAAACCGGATTCGTGTGAGTTACTCAGGACCGACAAATAGAGAGTCCTGAGTGGACAAAGGCGAGTTTCGCTCGCTTTTGTTGTCTGAGCTGTGCGAAGGTCGTTGGTTTAGAGAGGGCGGATTGGAATTTATATCCATCACGAACATGAATAACGTGTGAGCTTTAAGCGGAATTGAAATTAGATATTAAATTTAATTTTCTTTATTTTTGGTATATCGTGGGGTTTCCCTTGAGCGAGCGGGTGACGTACGCTTGGGGTCAGGCTTTATTTTGAGAGTAATTTCGGCGTCGTTTCGAATTTTGGAAGGTTTATGTTACAGATAAATCTGTACTTGTGTACTCTACTGCAAATTTCCGTTGGTTAATTCCGGTGACTATAACAATATGTAGTATACAACGCATAACTCTATAGATTTTATCATTCAAGTCTCTAAATTTTTGCATTTTTATTTTACAGATAAAACTTATTACAGTTTTTAACAACGTCAATATATATATATATATATATAAATTGAGGACATAAATCTATTAAACAAAATTTAACAAATATGTTCTTCAGTACAAAATGTGTAAAAATTTGAAGAAATTAAATAACGAAATCTCATAATTTAGCTGATGCTCTAAAAAAATTGAATAGATAGTTGAATAATTAACAAAATGATTATAAAAAGAATTTGTAAAATCAAAACATTTAAAGTTTGATATGTCTCATAAATCTGATTTAAATATAACAAATTATTTAAAAATACAGGACACCATTTCTATTGACACATTAATTATGGAGAAAATTATCCCTCCTCTTCCCGTGAGCTATAACCATATTTGCAAATGATGGAACTCACAAAAATGTTACACTTTAAAAGACGAGGTATCATTAATTTACATTTTGATTTAAATAATATAATAATTATTTTTATAGACAATATAAGATTAACCGTTGAATTTATTATAGTTAAATAAATTGATTGGTAATAATACAATTGGACGAATAAAAAAAAATGAATGTAGTAGATGAGAATGAGTGTTTATAATTTAATTAAATGCATATATCTAAGATATATATCATAAATGATGGACTAATCATATCACCAAATCAGCTATAAGTCTATTTCAGTACCAATGAATTCATTCATCATCTACCACCTCACATGCTAATCTTTGTTGCACCACAATTTTAATTAGTGAATAGTTTTTTTTTTTTATTGGTTGCAATTAAAGCTGTAATTAAGACGGCGGAGGCCCAAGAATAAGATAAAAATTGACATAACTTGAGGTTGTAGGCCACAGCCGACTAAAAGATAAAGAGTATATTCCTTTTATAGATTCTTCTATATATATATATATATATGTATGTATGTATTAGGTGTCTAACCTTTTGTATTGAATGGTGTAAATCACATTATTTTAAACTTTTTATCTCACTTACCTTAGTTATTATCATTATCATTACCATAATCGATGCAAATTTGATATGTAAACAATAAATTTAGATTATATAATGTGGCAACATAGTAAAAGCAAAGACTTTTTCCGCCTCACTCGTTGTGTTGCTAATCAAAATTTATATATTTAATAATATAATCAGTAATCCATGTATATATATTAACTATAATGTCAAAGAAGATTCAGTCAATGAACAATGAGATAAATATAGCATGAAATCAAATGGAGAACAACGGCGACAATTAAGGCCCATTCATTCATTGATATCCAGATTATACATATATAGAGCATTAGAACAGAACTTGAGAAATAATCAAAGCTCAACAGTAGAGAGTTTCAAGTTTCCATCCACGGATGTAAAACCCGATTACATATGTTGACTCCTAAGCCTAGACGTCCGCCGCCACAGCCGATCGAGAAAGAATCACAAACCCCAAAATTAATTAAATAAATAATTCCTTTTTCTTTAATATATTGAATTATAATTCGACATTAGATCTGAATTTTTGATGCCAAAGGCAAGCTATGCTAATGCAAATAACCTACCTAACAGAATACGCGTTGACGTTTTAATTTGGAGTTGTAGTTCCCTTTGACAATATAACAAGTCATATATAAGTATATATATTTATCTTCTATGTACGTACGTAATTGGGCGGCCTAATTTTAGAAACTTGTGCTTGCATACGTGTTTTTAAAAGGTGTTTTAGTTCCGTCGAAGTCAAAGATCGTATCTCAAGCAACAGAGCAACTGGGTCTGCATGAATAAGTATTCTGGACGGAACCGTAGAGGATCATATACATATATATATATATATATATATAAATCAGATATAATTCAGAAAGCGTGAATTTCAGTGAGAGTGAGAGACAAATATACAATATTGTATATTCTTTTCTTTTGTTGATGCAAGCAAAGCAACACAGGCTCGCTTCAGTTTCTGTAATCTTCAATCTCGGTTCCCATTTCTATAAGCGCAAAAAGCACCCGCGTTTACACTATCTTATGATGTCAGTTGCTAAAACTTGTCGGTCGAAAAACCACGACTATCTTTCTATCGTGCCACTAAGTCGACCGATAATTAACTGTTTATATTTTATACTTATGGTATTGTCAATGAGATCATTAAAATATATACTTGTATGATACAAAGCCATGTGAGAATCTGGTCATATGTATACAATTGTAAGTATTTCCATACCTGCATTAATTCTTTGCACACCTTTGCAAGTAATAAATAAACAGACAACGATGATTTCTTTATACATTCTACAGAAGAGTTGCTACTCTCGCTACAAAGCTTATTAAAAACAGCAATGACAGCTCAGACTGATTCATGGCATTGACGATTTTTTCCAAACCATTAAAATTTATTCTGTTGAAATTGTTTTTTTTTTTTTCCTTTCTCCACGTTCGTTACAGATTGAATATGAGTCAGATGTACACTTTGGTTTTGCATAAATTTTTGGCAACATTGAGATTATTTATTAATATACTTAATTCAAATCCATATCATAAGCAAAATGGGATTATGTTTTCAAATATTAGCTAGGCTTCTTGTTTTGGGGTGTCAAAAGATTTTTATTAGTATGGATATAGGTGGAGCGATAAATGAAATAAAACATAGACCAATTTTGACCACATTATATGTCTAGAAAAGTAGAGAGTTCAGAGGCCTAGAAAATGATGTAACTAATGTTGTGATGCAAGTTTTTTAGGCTTAATTTTCCATCAATACCTACTTCATATTTATATCTTAATAAGGATGGATTACCTCTTTCATGTCGACTCAACTATATAAAATTGTTCTTCTACATTTCAAACATGAGATTTCAAACACGAGATTGTAACTAAGCAACCACCTCATTCACAGCTAGAATCCAATTATCTAAGACTTACATTTAATAACAGACAAAAAATAAAATAAGACTTTGTCAAAATAAAATAAGACATTGTTATATATGTTTTAACAATGTTAAGAGGGTTTCATTGCCATAAATATAGCTTGTAAACTATGCGGCCCTCTTCTTTCCCGAAATTCTTGACTACTTGCATTGCTATATATCAATTCATGCAATAAAAAAGGTTGCACCTTGTTTGGAGAAGGGGTCTAATAAAAATATCACTGAAATGCTTTTAGCATCACGCTTACCAACTCAAAGTCTTCAAAATCACAAGCCCATAATGTCATGGACCAGGACAAGAATGCGGGCTTGATCTGCATGCCTCTTTAAGCCTCACGACGTCGTTTAGCTCACCCGTCAATGCTCTCATCTTTATTAAGCCGGCAAGCGTAACCCTTCTTCCCTCCTCACTTTCAATTCGTTTTAAGCTGAAGCGCAACACACTCGCCGCCGCCATGGCCGTCGAGAGAAGCCACGGACGCAAACCCGTCACACTGCAAGCTCCACTGCGGTGATCTCGACGAGGAGGTCCGGGTGGATGTATGTTATTTAGTTCGTTTAAGTTGTTATTGGTTTAATTAACGCACATGTTTAATTTGGTTACGGTGGCCAATTAGCCAATCACATGTCAGCGTCAGAGCTGTTGTTGTTGTGTGAATGGTCAGTAAGCTCACCAAGATTATCGCTATGTTGGTGGCCTTTTAATGGTGAGCCAGAAGTCTGGTCTCGCTTTCAGCTCATCAACTACATTTACCATAGGCTTGTGCTTATTTCGTTATTTTGTGTTCTGCAATGCATTGCAGAGAAACCTCTGCGACGAGGGCAGATTACTGGATTCAAGGATAACCATAACTTAGTTTGATTCATGATGTTCTTCTATGTTGCTTAGTTTAGTAGTTTGAGTTAAAAAATTTTATTTTGGCTACGGTGGCTAATTAGCCAATTACATAACAGCTGCAGAGTTGTTGTTTTGTGTGAATGGTCAGTAAGCCACCAACAGCAGCATTCTTTTGGTGACCTTTAATGGTAAACCAGTACGCATATTTCACTTTTAGGCCATCAACTACATTCCTGTGATATAATAATACTTCCTTGGTTGGCCCATTCTTTTTAGTATATTTTTGTTGTTACTAGTAGTTGCTTTTATTAACTGCTTCTAGTTTGGTTGAGTTCAATCGGAGTCATTGCTGCAAATAAAATCTCTGCCTAGCATTTAAAACTTGTACTATATTTATTTATATCAATAATTGGGTTCTTCGCCCTTTGGCCTTTAGTGTTATTGTTCTCCAAGCTGCCTTCTGTCTTTATTTTAAAAATCCGATTCCAAAAAATGTAAAATGTCATGTAAACTTCTTTTAGCCTAAATATTTCTGTTGTTTGCTGCAATTAAAACCTTATTCGTCTTTTCTTTTGATGGCTTTTTGCTAATCATTTACATATCTGAGTTGCCTACTTGTACCGAACCAGATAATACCAAGCTATTGGGGAACAGCTCGGCCGCTTGGTAAATGAGGTGTCGTTCTCATGTTGTGCAGAAATTGTGGTAAGAGATGTTCAGACCGAAATGTTCGTTGGCAAACCTGCTGCATTGATGAACTCTCTGGCTGCGTATGGAATCAATCTCTTAAGTGCCCAAGCATGAGAGCATGTGCAAAGAACAATGGTGGATCTGATACAAAGAGCAGAATCCGAAGAGAACTCATATTTGGTACTGTTACTGGAATGTTGTGAATGTTAAATACACTGGCTTCTGCATAGTTCATATTTGGCGTGGGAACTCTCTATAAAAAGCTTACAACAAATTATGTTGGGAGTTGGAGCAATACAGCAGATTTTTTCATGTAATTGATCTTATATATGTAAAACAACTGTAATATTGTACATTACATGCAACAAGCAAAGCAAAATTGTCACAAAACTTCAGCAATCTCAGGTACTTTGACATCTAAATAACAACAGACGATAAACTAGTGTGAACATGCATAATTCCACAGCTTCTCTATATCTTCGCAGCCTCTGATTTAGCGATGCTGATAATGTATTCTATTTCCTCAGCTACTTCTTTCATAGAAGGCCTGTTCTGTCTACGTTCCTCTAGGCAGCCCACTGCCAGGAATGCCAGTGCCTTCATCGTCTCCAACTCCAACTTACTAGCTTTCTCTTTCAACATCGGATCAATAGTCTCCATTACTTTCTCTTCCTCCACCATTCTCTGCACATAAACTGCCAGGTTCACATCATCCTCTGCCCTGTTAAAATCTATAGCTTTCTGAGACGTCAACAGTTCTAACAACACAACCCCGAAACTGTAAACATCACTCTTATCAGTTAACTGATACTTTTTGTAATACTCGGGATCAAGATATCCCAGCGTCCCTTGAGCACAGGTAGATATATGACTCAAATCCGAGTGAGCCAACCTTGATAACCCGAAATCTGAAACCTTAGCATTCAACTTCTCATCGAGAAGTATGTTACTAGACTTAACATCCCGGTGATATATTGGAGGAACAGCTGATGAATGAAGATAAGCAAGACCCTCAGCAGTATCGTGAGCAACCTGGAGACGACGACTCCAGGTCAGTAGACCTCGGCCCCCAAATTTTAAGCCCTGTAAATGATCCAAAAGAGTTCCATTTGAAATGTACTCATAAACCAAAATAGGCTGCTCTAGCTCAACACAACAGCCGAGAAGGCCAACAAGGCTGCGGTGATTAACTTGGCATAAAATTCTGACTTCGTTAAGGACTTGATCAGTGCCTTTGGTGTTTCCAAGCTTGGCACATTTGACAGCAACTTCAGTTCCATCTTTAAGAATGCCTTTGTAGACTTCACCATAGCCACCAGATCCCAAAAGACGGTCTTTGGAGAAGTTGTCCGTTGCTTTCCTTATCTCTTTGCCTGTAAAGATTTTGGCAGCTTTGCCTCCACCACCAGAGTTAAGTATCTCTTCCCTTTCTCTGGCCAGGCGTTCTTGTGCTTCTTTGATGCGTCTATGGCGCTTGTAGAGTAAAATGGCTATGGTGGCAGCAATCAGCGTTGTTCCAATACCAGCAGTTAAACCTAGACACATGTAACATAGCGAAGAGGAAGCTTGAATCAATTGAAACAGTTGATTTTTAACATTAATACTTTATACATTTTTTTTATAACTAAAATTTCACCTAAAAATCTGTTGATTGGTAGTAAATTAGAACATAATAATTATACATATCAAGTGATCATTTGAATAACTTAGTAGAAAATTCTTTTTGCGGGTGATATCACTGATCTTGCTTATTACAATAAATCAACTATAATTTCAATCTCAAAATATTTAACATTTATTAAGTTGACTATAATATTATATCAGTATTTTTCTAAATTCTTAATCAATTTCACAAGAAATGTGTTAGAGCCTTATAGGTTGTTAATTCTATTACAATCTCCATTCTCCAACTACTCCTAAAGACTCAAAAGCTCATCAACCAAGAACAATAATGAACGAAAGAGAAAACGATTCGCTAATTATTAGACAACTATAAGATCAAATCTTTCGGGGTCGAAGCAGGCTTAAACTATTCCACAGTAAACACAAATTTATGAACTACATGCGATTTACCTGCTATTAGTGCAGTTCTATCCGATGAACCTCCACAGCCGCTAGGATCCTGACATATGAGCTCTGCACAAAACGATAATCAACATCTCAGCCAATCAAAATTGATTAATTTTTCTGAAAACAAGACGTCGATGTCAAAGAAAAACTCACTTTCAATACAAACCCCTTCAACTGGGTCCCACGAAAGCCCTGACCTACAGAAACATCTCCTGACCCCACTCGCACTTGGGTCTACTCCACAAGTCGAGTTTCCATCACAATCAGCCTGGGAACCGCACACCGGTTCCCTCGGCTTCACCCACTGGATCTCCACTCCTGGTTTGGGCCACCGGTCGAGCGGCTGACTCGGGTCCAAGTTCACAAAACTGGTGTATGCTCTACACCCGCCTTCCCTCACTCTTATCATATACGAATTCGTCGACCCACCGGCTCTAAACGTGCAACATATCGACGCTGACGGTTCCTCGCACTGCGCCCTTTCTCGAGTTCCGTTAATGTACACGTGGCACAAGCTTGCTGACGAGCAGTTCAAAGGCGAACCGAGGATAGTTGTAGAACAGTTCATGTACATAATAGTATTGCTACTAGTGACGTTAAACGGCAAGCTACTGTTGAGCTGGAGGCCTTGGTGGACAAGATCGGAAGTGATGCAGGTGTTAGGCAAAAAACTCGACGGCTTGATCACCAAACGTTGAAGCGCAGGGTTGATGGAGGTGATGGGATAAGAGCTATTAAGAGTATCGAACTGAAGCGTGCCAGCGGCGTCGCATCGGATTTTGTAATCCTGGTCACCGCACGTGGGGCTGGTGCTAAAGGGATAAGGGACTGGAGTGACGCCGCAGTTGGGGCAGCGGGTGGCGGAGATTGCGCATCCGACGCATGTTAGCAGCGCCGCCATGAAGAGGAGGAGCTTAGTTGGTGCATCCATTGAGAGAAAGAGGGGAGTGGGGAGACAACAGGCAAAGACAACATTCGTGTGCGGAAGTGAAGAGTTTATATTCCACGATGATGATGTTATAAAGGAGGTGTTTCGATCGCAGTTGGTGAGAGTAAAAAAAATATAAAGTGGGTTTGACTTTTAGAGATATTGCAAGATTCTTACCAATCAATTTCACGATTATGCATTAAAATATTGTTATTATCGTTATCGGGCAGTCTTTGACCGCGAAGATCGGGTAGGCTCTCACTTATCACTTTGTAATCACGGGATAAACACTAGATTTTCGTCGGAACAGCTTTTCCTGAACATTACAAACAGGTTACTGAACGGCAAATCGTTTGTCGAAATGGTTCTAACCCGCATGTCGTGATTGACGCAAGCGAGTTTGCCGAACATAAATTTAATAAAATACTATTTTTTTATTAAAATGATAACCGATCCAATTATCAATTAACATCTCTAAGGGCTTTCAATGTTGTTAGGAATTTCTTCTTGATTTGTGTTTAGTTTAAATCAAGTTTGAAGAATTGATCAACTTCCGTATCTGGAAGTAACGTTTTCCTTTTTTTTTTTCTTTTTTTTTTATAGAAATATTAAGAAAATAAATTAAATTCCTTAATTTTAAGTTGTAAAAAAGATTTTAAACCTTAAGACTTATTGTACCGCTCGAAAAATTTTATATTTTGAAGTAACACTCACATAAAAATGTAATGTAAATTTCAAGTAACATGAGAAAAATTACCCAGTATTTCAACTTTATTTTTTCGTACATAGAAATTAAGAAATTAAGATTGTAGATGGTCCTCGTTAAAAACTACGACGAAGACTTGATCACAACGGTGTGAACGAATATTAAGTGGAGACAGGATCTAGAAAATAAGGCCTAAACATCCCGTCCGAAAAGTTAAAACTTCCATTTGATGGTTTTGGTAATCATCCACGGGAATTCATGCAACGAAATGCCACACGTCAAAAATTTTCTTTTGACTCCAGCTACAAATACAATGCAATCCAACGCAAGCCGTTGAACTCCTGTGTGCATTACGACTTTGCCTTGGGAGGCTGTGTGCCTTGCTTTTTCTAATTTGGCAGTTTATAAAGTGGCTGTATGGCTTGCTTTTTTAGTAAATACATATATATTATTGATATTTAATTAATAGATAAAAATATAGTAAATAAGTAAATTTTAATCATATATACATGAATAGAGCTATATATATATATAGACACACATGTATTGTTAATAAAATATTCAAAATTTAAGTAAATTCTCAAAAGGTTAATTCTAATTCGTGAATGACAGCTAGCAAGCCATGCCAAATAGAAAGAATTCCAAATTGAAAAGCAAGTGGGTGATAATCTTAATTATGGTGCAAATTAATATAGTTCAGACTAATTCATACCTATTACTTCCTTATATATACATACATTATTTTGCTGGACACATTATTGATTTTACGCATCATGATCATCTATTTGATGGAAGTACGTACTTATTGTAATTTTCTCCATTAATTAAATTTAATGGAGCTCTATATAAGAAACTTAACAATCAACAGCGAGCTCTACTAGAATGACTAGGTAGATATATATAGTTACTTCAAGTTTTTGTTGAAGCTATTGCATTTCTGCAGGGTAATTAATTAAACAGAGGAGGATTTTGGATATTGATGCTGAAGATCGGGCCAGAGGAAAGCTCCCATGCCAAATTCTCTCTTGTAAGCCAAATCACCATGCGTAGATAACCCGTATTCAGTAAGCAGCCTGTCAAGCTTCCACTCGGGCATGTCTAGGAAGTCTTTCTTGGTGTACCTCGGATAATGAAGAGGCATTTTGAAGCAGCAGCTACTTCCACTGTTTTTCTTGCTTTCCATCGGGATCTGCAGGCCAATTGAGTCTCTTCTCAGCACCACTATAAGCAATTTCTTTGTTGCGCAACATGTGTTTTGCTTTCTGGCATGCACTAACTTATATATGGGCTCATTCTCATTTGCCGTATGACTGTAGGCATGGAGAGTGTCACAAGGATTGGTTGGCGTACCTTCTTAGCATGCATGCAATTCTTAAATTGGAATATTGGAAGTTGGATCTTTTATGTGTTGGGTCAAACAGGCCCATGCGTTGTTAAAGGATTCTATACCATCCCAACCCAAACAAGATACCAAAAATACAAATAGAAACAGGTATGCACTTAAGAAACGTGTGTTGTTAAACTTACCCACATAATTCAAAATTCGTGAAGGTCCAACACGTTCCACTGTTGGACTCAACATCTACAAATTCCACATATCACAATCATTGGACATGGTTTAATTACCACATGATCTTCTATCCAAAACAGAGCCGATGGGCCCAATGACACAGAATCAATCATCAAGTTGGCTACTCACCACTCGATTGACTCTCTCATATGATTTAGGCATTAGATCTCAAATAATTGGGGCGGGCCCAGGTTCGTTAAACGTTTAATTCGGTAATGTTTAGTTGCAATTTGAGGCCCGAGTGTTGCAAAGGACATTGCGGTTAATTAACGAGTGGCTTTACGGATCCGTACCCGAGAGACTGTTCTATTAATTAAAATTAAATTAGCCGTTGAAAATGAGTGGCTCTCCCGCGCCCGTGGCTTAACAGTTTATTCCGCTTCTATAGTTGACCCAATATATTAGTAGAAGGAATCTGAGGCGTTGAAGTGTCTGGCATGGCCTCGTGGGCTAGACACGGTCGCCGTCCAATTTGGCCTCGCAAGTCACCCCTCCTTTGTTACGAAGGAAAACACTTTTTAATTCTTAAACAAAAAAAAAAAAAATTGTTTCAAAAAGATTAATATTTAGTTTTAATTTGTACAAAATGTTACTCATGTTATTGAAGGTTATAAAAAATTAATTAATTGCATTCATAGAAGCTATATTATATATATAGACCTATTTTATAAGGTTCTCAATATTTAAATAGGTTTTACAGCTCACCTTAATCAGCCTTCAATTTTTACGTAATAATCAAATTTACATTATTTTTAACTAAGGGAGAAATCTACCCTTAACACTGGCAAAAGCATTGAAGCTATGTTAAAACTATCATCTAAACTAAAACCCTCAATCTAAAGGTGAGTTTACTGCATAGGATTATACTTTCATTTTTAATTGTGAGAAAATTATATTTTTAATACTCATCAAAAAATTGAGCTCATAAATTATCACCCGATTGAATGTGGTTGTTTCTTTAAATATTTTTAAAAATATTTTGGTTAAAGTGTTTTGTAAATATACACATATACTTTGTGGTTTAACGCTATCATTCATCCTTTTGACTGTGTTAATACATTTAGTAATTTTATCCTACAACAACTATAACATTAAGTTACTGGTTCAAATCTAAACAATCCCGTAACTCATTTAATAACATGTACACATACGACATTGGAACTTGTAAACGAGCCCTCTAGCCTTTTTTTAGCTTTATGATGCTAGGCCAAGACAGACAAAGCTGTCACGAAGCAGAGATTGTGAAGATCATTTCTTGTTGGCCTTGAGAGTTAGGACAAAGACATGCATCAACACATACCTCAAGATTTTTGGTTTCTTCCACTCTCTGTGTCATTTTGTCCTCCCGGCCGAATAAAATTTATACTATCAAATACAAATACACTGTGTCTACTACATCTCAAAACGACGTGATAAAAGGAAATTTGGAAACTACTATGATTTCGAGTGATCACAGACCTCTAATTGTTTTTTTCTAGATATTTGTGATCTAATGAGTTAAGACTTGCTTTAATAATATATAATATGAAACCCCTTATTTAATATCTTAAATTTGCAGATCATGTAATTTCATCCCCATAATATTACCAAAAGAAGTATCCATCTCTTAAATTTTATATGGTATGGTTATAAATATCAATGGATATCATTCTTGTCTACATTAAATTTCATCTTCAAAATCATCGATTTTAAAATAAATTCACATCATTAAAATTGAAATGGTAGTTGGTACATGTTTGTTTACATTTTTCAGTTGGTAATCATTTGAATTCACTGTAAAAATTTAAAAAGCGAAGGCGTGTTAGCAGAATCCTACGTAACTTTCGAGAGTAACGCGGTACTATGAAGCACATGCCAGGCATAAAGAAAATTGATAAAATAGTATTGGCCTCCAACTGGTAACTACGACAACCACGATGATTGAGGCAAGATGGGACCCCGGCTTGACGTGTCAAGACACTTTCGGAATTCCCCATCCTCTAACATCGACACGTGGCGACATAAATGATTGAACTGGGCCCAATGGGCAGACACTTGGCAAGACATCCAGCGACCACGAGTTTATAGAAGGAGTGACCTTCCAGAAACTTCCGGGAACTCCTGGCTAGTATTTGCCGAGGCATCTAGCGGCCATATTATCGCCACGTGTAATCTTCGCCCACGTCAGCATCCTATGTGGCACCCCCGTTTCTCCTGAAAATGATACGCCCCGAAAACAAAAGGAGAAAATAGGGCAGCCACTTTCCATTAGTCTACCAAAGTCGAAGCAGAGAGAGCAAAAGAATACAATAACCAAGATAAAAAACTGAAAATATTGACAACATCATTTCCATTTTCCATTTCCTTTCGTTTCGTTTTGTTGTGTTTCAGTTCGTTTCGTTTTCTACTTATTCTTTTCTCTGGAATTTCGACGGAAATGAATGGAGAGGGAAAAGAACAGAAAATACAGAAAATGGAGGAGGATGAAGTAAAGAAAGAGAGAGTGGTGCTCATGTGGGGTTACCTTCCCGGAGCGTTACCGCAAAGGTCGCCGATTTTATCGCCGGTCGTTGTCAAATTACCCTTGACGGTTGGCCGCTCGTGGAAGGATGTATGCGGGGGTGGTTGCGGATTCGCCATGGCCATATCTGGTGCTTTTTTCAATCTTTGAATTTAAAAGTTCATTTTTTTTTAAATATAAATTTTTATAACTGTGGATTAGAAAATGTTATATAATTTTTTGGTCCTTTTATTGATTTATTTACTTAAAAATTCCTTGAATTACAAGATTGCTTAGTAGTTTGGGAGAAAATGTGGGAAAAGGAGAGAAAGTAAGGTTCTGTTTTGCGTCTTTTCATGTTATTTTGGTTTCTACGCAACAGACACTACAGTTAATTGAGCTCAAAAGTGATTTAAAGTCAATTGAGTGAGAGTTTTGTATTGTTGGTTTTCAAAACAATCAAAAGTTCGGCCTTTTTAATACATTTGTTGCGGTTGTTTTAGCTGCTGAGAAAATGTAGAAAAAGGCAGAAAGAGCAAGAAGTTGTTTTATGTGCTTTCTTGTTACTTTGGCTTCTCTGAAATGGAAACTCATATCAACTAAGATGATGAGCTATTTGAACTTTTACTGGACAGAGGTTTTGTTTTGTTTTCTTGGGTTCAAAAACATTTTAATGTTCTCTTTTCTTCTGGTTTCTGATCCGGGTAGAAAAGCATTTGTGCTTGGAATTAAACTTTGTCCATGTTTTTCAAGAGTTAATTGGTATTCCCTTTATTTCGTTGTTTTTGCTGGGTCCCGACAATTTATTTTCAGTTAAAAGTTTCAGCTTTTAAAATTTTATATTATACATTTTTCTCATATTAAACATTGAACTCTAAATTTTACACTTATAGGGACTAAATTTTCATTTAATTCTTTCATATATTTTCTGTCATTTGTATGGTGCATTCCTTCAATTCAGGGTATTGTTGAATAAGTTTCTTAGTGTAAATTGCTTGTATTTCTCTCAATTAAATGTTGAATTGTTGCTCTTATAGTCGGGTCAAAGTCTTTCTTTGTATTTTGTTGTTATCAGAAAAATGAATTCTGGCATGTAATTTTGGTCTCCGGAAAATCTTTATTTTTGTAAATCATTTTGGAAATAGTGGTGCTGTTTTACTTATGTCTCTCTTTCAATCAGACTCTGGGAAGCTCATTACATGGGGTTCAGCAGATGACCTAGGTCAAAGCTATGTGACATCCGGGAAGCATGGGGTAGTGGATTACCGCAGAATACTGTAATTTCATTAATATTTTCAATCATTTCTTAGCTGAATGAACTTAATTCTTTTCTAATTTTGATTTTTAAGGAAACTCCAGCGCCTTTTCCTCTTCCAATGGAAACTTCTATGGTAAAAGCTGCTGCAGGTTGGGCACATTGTGTTGCAGTCACAGGTATTGCAAATTATGTTATAGTATTGTACGCAGTTGGAAGCAAAGTATTTGTTTAGGGTTATTAATGAGAAGACGAACAGATCTGATTGATTTGTGATTCCCTTGTATGTCAATGTATTTTGTTTTTGTGTAAATACTCTGCCTTGACTCGTGGAGCAAATGCTTTCCACCTGGTATTTACAGACAGCGGAGAAGTTTATACGTGGGGTTGGAAAGAGTGTGTTCCTTCAGGGCGGGTCTTTGGAGATCCATCTACAGGGACAAGTTTAGAAAAGGATGTGTTTGAAAGACAAAGTTCATTTTTGACAGAGCAAGGTAAAGTCAAGCTTGGCAACTTTATTAAAAGAAGAGACTACCTAGGGATAGCTTTATCTATTGCAGACTAATGAGATGAAGGATCATTCTATTGCAGTGAGCCCACGTTCTCAAGGCTCAAGGTCAAGTGGTGGAACCTCATCTGGTACTGATGGTAGAGGAAGTGGGGAGGAAAGTTCAAAACGAAGAAGAGTGTCATCAGCAAAACAAACTGCTGAAAGTTCATCATCTGGTGACGAAAATCTCTCAGCTTTGCCATGCCTAGTAACTCTGAATCCAGGAGTCCGAATTGCCACTGTAGCTGCTGGTGGACGGCATACTTTAGCATTGTCAGGTAACTTCTCCATATTCTGGATGAAAATAAGTTTGTGTGTAGTCCTTTCTGCTCTGTGGTCGTGGATCATAGGTTGTTAGGCAGGGCGGCATATGAAGCTTCAGAAATTCTTTTTGGCAAAGAAGGAAATTTGATTTATCCCAATCTTCCCAAACTTTCAGATATAGGACAGGTCTGGGGTTGGGGCTATGGTGGTGAAGGGCAGCTTGGCTTGGGCTCTCGGGTACGAATGGTATCCTCTCCACATCCTATATCTTGCATTGAGTCATCCTCTTATGGGAAAGATAGGTCTGCAGCACTTTCTCAGGGAAGTATGTGTTCTGAGGGACCTGCTTTTAGAGTTCCTGGAAATTATGTGAAGGGGATTGCCTGTGGAGGGCGGCATAGTGCAGTAATCACCGGTATGTTCCTGATGGTGTGCTTTCTAACTGCTTGACTACTATATAGAGTTTTTCATCTAATCATGTGATCAAGGAACTAGGTTTGGTCAGGATTATTTGAAACACAGTCTGATATACAAATTAAGCATGCAAACTAGAGTATCCATTCCCAGCAACATATTTTAACTTTAAATTTCCCAACTCATCTCTCTTCTTTTATCCCGTTTGCTCACTGTATAGGTGATATTAAAGTTTGATTTATTTCTATTTGCTTACTTTATATGTGGTTAGCTTTTACATGTTCTTACATTGTCTGTAAATGATTTTTGGTGCTAACAGATGCTGGAGCACTACTTACTTTTGGTTGGGGACTCTATGGACAGGTAAGGTACCATGACCTAGTAGCATTTATTGCTGCTTTTTCTTGTGCTTTCGCTTTCTGAAATAACAATTTTGGTCTTATTTTCTTAAGTTCAGAAATTTCACGTAGACATGGCTGGATATCTGCATTTTGGAGACACATTAGGCTCTTGTTGAAGTTGTCTGTTTTCATTTTCTACATGATGGCATTATAATATGAGCTGATTGGAAAACATCTGAAATTTGTCCCCATATTGTTGTGTTATAATTAAGCAACAATAAGGCGAAGCAAACTCAATTTATTTTCTTCATTTTAGTTGTTTGTGTTAGAGGACAAAATTGATAAGAACACAAATATGTGGGAGAATGATTCCTAGCTATAATGGAAATCTGCAAAAGTTGGAGTTTGGAGGGTTGGTAGCTCACTTCACCTCCTCTTTTTCCATGATAATCTGCGTTTAGAGATTGAGAATTTGAGATGTTATGGATTTCTCTAGGCTCTAGTCCTTTCTGTATCTGTTATTTGATTTACTTCTTTATAGTTTTACTAAGTTTCCTGCATTAAACAAGCTTTGGATAAATTTTTGCTGTATCAATTCTACCTTCTTCTCCTCTTCTACCTTCTCTCTTTTCCCAGGAAAGATAAACTAGAGTATGTTGGATATCTGGATTGGAAATCGCAATATGAGTTATCATTCCTTCTCTAAGTCTTACCTTTGGTGATGGACTTGGTCCACGGTTGGTCTCAAAATCTTGTTCACTTGGAAGTCTAGTTCCTTTAGATTGTAGTTTAGGCCTCATTTGAGGCATTCAGTCAGTCTTGGTTACTGATTTTGTCTCCTGAAATCACCATCTACTTGCTTGCTTATAGTAAATTGCTAACTTAGCAACCATTACTAGTTAATGTAAACCTAGCTGTTCAAAGCATAGTCTCTTGTTAATTGGTCTAATTTTACAGTTATAGATCATTTCATGCGTGTATGATCAGGAATTCTTGATTGAAAATTTTCAAGGTTATAAGCTCACTTACCAAAAAGTATTACATTTGAACTTTGTCTTTTACTGTAGCTGGAATTTTAATCATTATTTCCATCCATGAGACTGTCCCTAGTTTCCCAGCTATTAACTGTTCTTCAGAATCCGCATGTAGGTAAAGTAGAATATGGTGGAGAAAAAAGCACAGTAGATGTTCAAGATGAAGTTCACTGTAACAAGGGATAATCTACTCTATTCCTTTTTCAATATTTTCTCTTTCTTGTTCTCTTATAGTTAATACAGGTTTTGCATAGTTTTGCTTTATAATGAGTAAAATGTTTTTGATTTTTTATATTTTTATCAAGTGTGGGCAAGGAAGTACAGATGATGAATTGAGTCCAACTTGTGTATCTTCACTCTTGGGCATCCGGATAGGAGGAGTAGCTGCGGGACTATGGCACACCATTTGCATTTCTGGTGATGGCGATGTATATGCATTTGGAGGGAACCAATTTGGGCAACTGGGTACTGGCGGTGATCAAGCAGAGGTATGGGTTAAACTTTTTTGCATTCCATTAATAGAGTCAAATAGGATATTGACAGATCAGCAGACGATGTTTTTATTGTTAGTATTCTGATATGCAAGTCTGAGGATGTTGCCACAATAGATGTCAAGGAATTCGATTAGGCAACAATGGTTTTAAGTACTAGATTAAATACAAAGATGAAGACTCAAAGCATCTTCGCCGATTTCCTGAAAACTTTTATGTTGAGAAATGTGTTTACTGCTAGGAAATTTGTGGAATTAACACTAGTATTTATTGCATTTCTCAGACTCTCCCCAGGCTGTTGGAAGCTCCAAGTCTGGAAAATGTGCATGGAAAAAGTGTTTCTTGCGGTGCTCGCCACACTGCTATGATTACAGGTATGCTAGCAAGGATTTGCAAAAATTGCAAATTTTGTTTACTAACTTTTTGAATCCACCCTCAAACCCATAACGATGTTACATTCTTGTGAGTTCAATTATTCAAACTTGTTGATCTCTGCAATGGAAACTTTAATTACATAGTTTCTCCTTATTGTATACAGTGTTTTGTATTTTATCTGCATGATAAATATTTGTTAATTTAGAAAACATGGGACAAACAGAACAAGTGGTCTATAATTAAGTAATGGCAAAAGTTTATGCTATTATGAACTTCATTGGATTGAGTGTCTATATTTTTGGTCTTATGTGAATTCTATGACCAGAAATAGATTCCTGCTACTTCACCACCTAACTTTTTGTTTCTCTTGCTTGAAGAGGATGGCAGAGTGTTCTGCTGGGGATGGAACAAGTACGGCCAGGTATTGTACCACATTGATCAGTGTTTTGTTTTGGGGGACTGATGGACCTCATGCAGTACTGTATCATTTCATTTCTCTGTTTTCTACACAAAATGATCTGTGGTTTCCATGGTATTCTAAAGCATTTGCTTTACTGATTTTATTGCTTTGTTTGAAAGAAAATTTAGTTTGAATTTGCATCAGTCTGTTCCTTCTTGTGTGGTGCCCAGATGCTTCAGAAATATCTGGTAAAACTAAAATTATAATCTTTGGGTGCATGAAACAGCTTGGCTTAGGCGATGTCATTGATCGCAACATTCCTTCTCATGTTACCATAGAGGGTTGCATCCCTAAGAATGTCGCATGTGGCTGGTGGCACACCCTACTTCTTGCTGAGTCCCCCACTTGAGTATCTAACTTTCTCAAAGCTTTAGCAACAGTTTTGTTAGGTTAGTGGTTCGATTGATTGGTATATTGGTTATATGTATATGTGGATGCAATAGCTTGTATACATATGCATTCATGCTTCCTCTCATTCTTTCATGGCTGAGGTTGACCATGATTAGGCCCATTGAAATATTATTACTACTAAGATGTACAAACCTGATATAGGTCCCATTGTGTATATTTCTACGTTAGCCGAGTTGAACCATCCATTGTAATCTTATGCCCGGAAAAGGCTTAATTATTGTTATGCATGGGGGTGTATCCGGGATTAATCCAGGCTTGCTTTTGTGGTGCTCTATCATTTGCATGTGCTGGTGTGAACTTCAGGAGAATGCTTCTTACGCCAAACAACGTGTATTGATTTCCAACTGTGTGTTTCACACCTTTAGGAAGGGATAGTCCTAGAATTCTCGTCTTTCTGGATAAGTTGTCATGAAAGCTGGACCATTACTCCACAACCCACCCAACCCCGCAGCAACCCCCACCCTCCACCCCGGTAGAATCTTTAATTGCTCCTCCGTAACACGCTTAGCTGGTGGCTCAGCTCCACTGACCAATAAAAAGTAGACATAAGGCACTGAAATGGATCCCGCAGCCCATGGTAGTTATGTTGTCTGTAACAATTTTCCAGTTAACACTAGAATTATGCGATTGATAACCTGCATTCTGCCTACTGGTACAGTGCAGTAAAAACTAGGGATAGACAGCAGTCAACTAAGAAGATTACTGTTCATACCCAATGAATATTGAAACGTACTCGTTCAAGGGAGAGGTAACCAAGTAATCGTATTGGGAGCCCCTTCATTCAAGTATCAAAATTTGTTTCTACACGGTTTAGTGTAGTACTAGATTCTCTTTGCCGTAGAGTCAGCACCAATGACTAACATTAAACTCAACGTCTTGACCACTAGCTTTAAGACATGAGCTGTACTAGATTACGAGGAAGAATTTCTGCTGCTTAATTGGAAATATTGAATAGACAACACTCAGTCCAATATACAAAGAAAAACGAAAAGACTACCCGACGACAACTAAAGAAATTTTGCCAAAGCAAGAACCACCATCTGTTTTCCTTTAAGGCATTTCAAATGCTATGAGTGAAGAAGAGATGTTCAGTTGCACATGTACAAAAATGTCCAGGATAAAATTGACAACCTCAAAGGCAGTGAGAGAAAGAGAAAATATCAGGCATCAACATATCGCCCAACTGAAGGCAGAGAGTTGAAACATTACCCATCAGAGAAGCAAAGCTACCTTATCCAACAAGACTGATAGAAGACGCAACACTATTGAGTAATAATTACTAATATTAACATTGGAGCATATGACTATTGAGTTTTGTTAACAAGACAACTCTAGCCGTGTGGCATTTTAAAACAAATGTGAGCTCTAAAACCGTCTTCTTAGACGCCTGCCATTGGGATTAGCTGATTCTGCAGCTGCACCATCTGCTAGATCTAGCCCATATATACTGCTGCCACTTCTTTTCCTACTTGATGACATACTTGAATTCTCGTCCCCTGAAGCCAATGTCTTTAGGAGCTCAGACAATAACGATGGGCAGCTCTCCTCCAAGTGCTTGAACCCTTCTGACTGCATAACAACTGCATCAACAAAATAATTATTTAGTTTTTACTTAACAAAACATCAACTGCATATAGATCAGGAGGGGACCAGTAAAATATGTATGAACAGCCACAACTTTCAATTGCTTTAAACGTCCACACTGGAGCCATAATCCTTTAAAGTTCGTAAGTAAAATGTGAACCACAATCTACAACTGAGAAAGTAGCGCCAATACTAACGACAAGTGCAAAATTTTGAATTACAGTGTTCTCCAGCATATCAAATTCTGTTAGTTCAAACTATAAAAGTAGCAAAACTCTTGTTAAATTCAAATGAAAATCACAACAACTAATTTGTAACAACCAGACTACAGGCACTGGAAACTTAATTCCTAACGAAATACCTGGTTCAAACCAGATCCAAATAGTTAAGAGTGTGCATCCTATTTTAAATCAAGACAAATTAGTCACAATAGCTTGACCATTGTTAAAGTACCTAGTCAGCATCTTCAATCATAGCATCTTCCATCTTGCACTTTTATAACAAGCACAAACTGTTTCTAGAAGAGAACAAATGCACTGAAAAGGACATCTGAGCGAGAGAAATGCACTCATATGAAGGTCCTAAAATATGTAAAGTACATGCCAGAAAATTTGTTCCCCGTAAGAATTTAAAGAATCAAATTAAGCGACTCTGAGTATCTCCATTGAACTAGGTATGCAGGGAGGAAGCACCAAGCATACTTCCAAAACAATAAAAAACTGAAGCAGGCATAACCTGAAAGTTGCACCCTCAGTATCTACGAACAACACGCACCTCCCAAGTTGGCTGGAGTTGCTGCAAACTTCAAGCAGATAGCCTTAAGCTGGGGACACTGGTGTTGCTCTGCTAGCGCAAGTGTTGTTGCCACAGTTTCAGCATTGAGTTCTTCACACAATTTGGATTCACACAACAATTTCAATCGATCTATATTATAAAGGTCAGCTGCAGCCAATAGATGCTGTATCATGTTGGTTGATGTGCACATTGATGTTGAGCCAGTAATTTCATATACATCAGGAAGTTTATCGGTGTAAATAAATAAGAGCATTGCCTGGAATAACAGAAGGGCTGGTTTATGTTAAAATGCCTGCTTCGGAAATAAAAGCATTTGCATAAATAAAAATTCATGGTTAGATATACATAAACTTCACTATTACATAGCCAAGGAGTCAATTTATAGGCAACATGAACAAAGAAAAGCAACTCGCAAGTCCCCAAAATCAAGAGCACTTTCCCATTTATAAAAGAAGCACTCTGAAGCATTCAGAGGCACAAAAATTGTATTCCAAGAAGCAATTAGCAAGAGATGCATTTTTTGTCTAAAACCAATTGCATCTAGATGACCAGAGCCAAATGACAAAGCTAATTTATGCAATAACCTGAACCCATCTGATGCAACCTATCACATTATTCGTTTCATGGGCAGCCTTGATCAAACCAGCTGTGAAGAGCCGCCACCTAAGATATAATCCTTACATTATATGGTGGTAAAATGGCCCCATGTTGCAAACCCAAACTGCAGATGTGCATAAATCATGCAGACATAAACCCCAACTTCAGAGGTCATGAACTTTGTTTTCATTTTCAAGGTCCCCTGACTATACCACAAAGAGACAGACCTTAAATTACATTCATAACAGGACCAATAACATTCTTTTAAGCATAATTAGCAGGCCATACATATCACTAATTTTTATCAGATCTATGAATAATCTACATTTTAGGTAAAATATTTAGCTCATAATAAAATACTCCCTCTCCGAGAAGTAGTTTCCCTAGAGTATAATGTTTAGATTTTCAGTTTCAGGTTCACAATCAATGGCTTACTAAGACATGAGAGAATCATAGAAAGAATGATAAAATCGCATGGGAAATTGTGGAAAAAAATATATTAAAATAAGCCAGAAACACTGAACAGTTATTCTTGAGTATTTTCAAATTTTTTGCTTGTGAAAATAAATGCAGAATAGAAAAAGATATTCAAAGAATTCAATCTTCTAAACTGATGTAACTCAAACCATATTCCTTTTTCAAACTCCTATCCCATTTATTCCAGCTGTCACTAGGATGCACTTTTTGCAGGAAATGTATATTCCTTAGAAATATTCTTTCTTTTCCTATTAATTAGAAACCCTAACAACAATTCAATCAGTTTAGGATAAAAGTGATAATTCAAGCCACTGCTAGATAGGCCTTCCCAGTATCCTTCATATGCTTTGTGTACATTCAGCAAATCATCTTTAGTTATGGGCCAAAGTGACATGTTAACTCGTGACATTAAAAAAATTATGCAGATATTGTACAATGAGTCATAAAATCATAATACACGCAGAATATTGAATTCTTCTAAGGCACTAGAAAAGGTTTTTCCCAGATGCATCTATACAAATGAGCCTTTTCTCATTCCTTTTTCTTCATGTGGTGATCAAAATAAACGAGGAAAAAATAGAAGCATTACCTTGAAGATCGAGGGCTCAACATCCTTCACAACTACTTTATCCAAATTACGATCCCCAACAAGCCCATAAAACTGTGCTCTAAAAACAGGAGAGCGAGCAGCAAGTATCAACTTATGAGCTTTAAATGTTTCATCCCCAACCTGGAAGACTATGTCACATCCAACTTCAGACTCTAGCATATCCTTAAGGCCCTGACCCATGTCTGATGGTGGTACAGGTATGGTATATTGTTTTGGTCCCTCAAGGCGATTTCTAACAACTCCAACAGTGCAGTTCATGATAAGGCAATCATCTTTTATATAATCAGAAGTCTCTAAAGCTGTTCTTTTAAAAAAACGCTTGTAGCCCCTGAAATGCATTCAAGAAGTGAAATGAAGAAATCAGTAGAAGAGATATATACATAAGTATTGTATGGATGCAGAATACTGAACTTAACAAGAAATTCAGCATTTAGGCCAATTTGTTTTCGTAAGGAAGAAAAAATGGTAAGCTAAGCCACTAAAGCTCAGTGGAACTGACAAATTTTGGTAATTCATCACCAATTTGAAGAGATATCATGCAGGTTTGACAACTGAAGGATTGAATGTTCCACTGCCATAGTCATAGGAAGCTTATAAATTTAATTCCTCAAACAACTACAATAAATAATCTTCCCACAAAAACTCCTTCTCAACTACAATTCATCAACAATAGTAATCAACCAAACCATTTCAACCAAGCTGCGAGTCCAAACTAGTTAGGTCAGCCAAAAGAATCTTTTACTTTCACCACCTTAACCCAGAGCCACAATATCTGTAAGCTGTCCCGAACTCAAATCCCTTTTGCTTGTTCCTATCCACTTATTTTGGTCCACACTCCACATTAAGAAAATAAGAGTTTGACAGCATAGGCCGTGCCCCCACCAGTTTTCATTAAAATTCACCATAGCGGAATCACAATTCTCCAGCCAAACCAACTCATACGAAAACCAAATTTCTAATTACAACCCAACACAATGAAGCAGTCGAAAAAAACAATATGAATCAAAAGCCCATCTCGGGTAATTACAAAGACAACTAAACTCAATTCACCAAATGCAGCATACAAAAAATTTGTGCCACCCAAACGACTAATACCTTATAATTCATTAGAAAAAGAACCAAACCCATCAAAAAAGAAATAAACATAATCACTTTCTTTTTAAAAAAAATTACCACATGCTTCCACGATACTTCAACGTGTACGGCCCACTCTCTAATGCCCGATCGAAGTGACTATGGACTTTATGCTTCCCTTTCCCACTTTGGTCAACCAAAGTCAACTCAAACAGCGCCCTCACGTCCGTTCCTTCGCTCGCCAACGCAATAAACACCGATACGTACAGGGCGCTATCCTCGGGGTTTTTGCCATCGGGGTAAAAGTAAATCGCCCAATCGTAACCGCCCACCGTAAAAACATCGCTCGATATGCACTTGCCCGGGCCCATTCCCTTCGCCAATGAGTACCCTTTGATCGTGAACTGGTGAGACCCATTCACCGTTTCGTTGATTGACTTCGACGTCGATTCTTTATCCGAATTGCCCATGATTTCATCGAACTTTGCAGCCTCCGTATCAAGCAGTTTAGTGATTTGAGAAATCGCTGCCCCAATTCTTGATTGAACCGTTGGCTTAAATTTGCATCAATTGCGAGGGAAAAACTTGTAATTCAAGAAATTGAAGCCCTAATTCTTTGAGAGTTTAATAAGTCGCCAGAATTTACAATACCGTACTGCAATATCCCGTTTTAGGGGCAAATTTGGAATTGAATATGTTGCGGTGGTGGTGATGGCGGTCGCGCTGATTTTGACGGAGGATGAGGAAAGGGGAAGAGGGGTTTTAATATAGTGTGATCAGGTACTCGGTATATATAGGTATAACGGAGAATGTTTGGGAGTTGGAATACTATAGTCTCGAGATGGTATAAATAATTAGAAAAATATTTATGGTTTTATATTTAGACCCCTATATTGTTATACATCATCAATTAAACGATATAATTTATCATAGTTTATTATATAGGTCCAATTAATTTGTTTTTTGATGGTAATATTCTTTATTGATGATTAGGATGTGAGTTTCTATTTTTTCTATATTATCCATTATTAACTGAATAAATTCATTAAGACATTTATCTAATAAAATATAAAAATCTCAAAATTTAAATGTTAAAATCCTATTGATAATTTACAGGAGAAAATCAAGTAATTAGTATATTTGTTCTCTTCGAAACTGTTTTACAGGTTTCACAATAATTCCAGAATAATTTATTAAAATAAGTAATATTACTTTATCTTTAGTATTAAATATTTTTATGTACACAAAATGTGAAAAAAATTTTCTCTCATTATCTAGTTATTTTATTCTAATATTTGATGGCAATAGAAATTTTTAATTAGTGTTTATGTTGGCAAGTTCTTTCAATATATAGGCCTCAATCATTTTGCAACTAAAACAAGTAAAATGATAGGTACGTAAAGTGTAGAACTTCATTTCTTCACAATAAAATGGATAATTATTGCAATTAACTATTTGATATTGACCTTACTTAAAACTCAAATCTTTAAATCTTATTTTAGTTGGAGATTAACAGGAGACAAAACTCTTGCAAAATGTTTGACATATATTTTATCACGTAATAAATTTTGTGTAAGAGAAACTTTTTGTGAAAATTCTATCATAATTCAAAAATATATATGAAGTCACAATCACATTTTACGTATTTCTCATAATACAATTATAAATTGCACGTACTGTTGAAACTTACCGCCCACCAATTGAAAAATTAAATTAACAAAAATCAAGGATCATCCGCTCCTCTTCCGTAAAATTTTTTTGTTTAAAAAAAAAAACAGAGAAAACAAAAAACCAAGTTGTTTCCTCAATAAAGCATGAAGTTTAGGAGCCATCTGGGTCAGGCTCCGAGGTGAATAATAATGGCTTCAATGGATTTAGTTTCATGTTTTTGTTGTGGAAGATGCAAGAAGAAATAAGGAGAGCACCAGAAAATCCTTTGTTAAGAACCGAAGGAATTTCTACAGGTTTCAGATGTAGAGTTTTCCAGGAATGAATTAATATTGCATCCTTAACCTTCAAGTTGTCTGTGAGCTCTACAGGAGACAATCTAGCTAAGTAGTAACCCGGATCGGTGCATAGAGATTTTTTCCAATACCCGTGCTCATTTGCTAAACAGGTTATTCTGATTATAGATCCTGTGTATATTCAAAGAAATTTGTGCAGAAATATGATCAGATGCAGAAACTTCAAATTACGCATAAGAATAATGTTCCTTATAGGATGTAGACAAGGCATACCTTAAGTGGATAATATTTAGAGTCAGATTTACATAAAATAAGCCCCTATATTAGAAACACGGAATGATTGTTCTTTTCCTTTTGATTTTGACGAGGAGTTGTAATCATGACCATTTTCAGGCTTAGACTTGTTAGCATTTGGTCTAGAACCATAACCATCTTTCCTAGAATTTGGATTATTAACATATGGTTTGGGCTAATAGCCATTATCCCTACTGTCATAAGGGACCTTTTATTAATGCGGCAACTTTGCGCTTGCGCCAAATTACTTCAGCCAGTAATTTCTCACTTCTATAATGGAGGTTGAGCTCTCATAACTTCTTGCGCTTTAAAAGAAAATACAATAACATTGCACAAATTTACGAAAGGAAAACTCTCTTTAACTTTTCTATTTCTCTTTGAGAAAAGAATGTAAATGTACAAAGCTTGTTGTGTTAGAGATTCACTCAATTCATTTGATGATCTCTATCACTCTCACTACCCTATATATATGTATATATATTCATGTAAAGGCAACCAACACCCCTGGTTGCTAGGGCTATATGTCTTATATATATGCTGCCATCATATATTTTCCCTAGTGAAATGAACTAATTTTAAGGCCACTTTGTGTGTCACTTCTCTTAAGTCAAGGAACTACCCAGCCAAGTCATCTTAACTTAGTTCTTGCCTGACACCTTATGCAGACCAAGTCTTCTTTACCTTAATCCCAGCAAGTGCACCCCGTTTAAGGCCTTATCGAATACCCCCACTACTACCTTGAGTTTTTTAACTCATGACCGGCATTCGTATTCACCCATATAGTTCATTATTGACATCCATTGCATAGTTTAGCTACTGCTTTATTACTGCCTGTACCATTCTCACTCACAACCATGTTCTAGGTCAGATAGGTGCGTATCAATGATTTCGACTGTCATTATAACATTCCCAGAACACTAATATTTCTCGCAGTGCTCAGTGTCACTATCCGCAATGTAGCCTCAAACCCTTATCTTAATTTGCTGAGACCTGTCCTGCAACCTTGTGTAAATCCCGTAACTTGTTAACTTGATGTAAGGACATCATCGAGTATACTGCACGCCACAAGATTTAAGACCCCAACAAATCACGTCCACCAAAAGAGCTCGATGTCCTTGTTCGAAAGGTGTCTAAGTATGCCTTAACCTCTTTTTCGAATTACCACAAAGTAACATCTCGCTCCCAGCTAGCATTTACTTCGCTCCTATTCTTCCACTAAACCAAGTATTCTGTGTGTCAGTTCTTTTTGCTCTGCCCCATTGTTTGGTAATCAAGAATTTTCTCTACTTCCTTGTGAAATTGCTTCTGAATCACATGAAGAGCTCTCTTGGTTTGACGATGCCCATCATCAACCAAGTCTTCATAGAAAGGTTTGAGAAAGCTTACATGAAATATGAGATGAACCTTCAGCCGTTCGGGTAGCTTTAACCAATATGCTACTCTTTCCACTCCCTTTATAACCTTAAAAGATCTATTGTATTTTAACATTAACGCTCGATGTACGGTTTTGTTACTAATTTTCTTCTATATTTGGGGCGTGAGCTTGAGCAACACCTTGTTGCTCACATCAAACTCTAACAGTCTTTTTCCAACATCCGTATACTTCTTTATTTGTCAAGACGCTTTGGCCAAGCTACTTGAAGCTTACACCAACAACTTTTGCTTGTCTCGTACAAACCTATGTGCTGTTGGGCACTTCACTCCAATAGCTTGTTTCGCCATCTTGTGTAGAGTAAGTGACTGCTGCCTCAAGACTAAATTTGATGGATTTATTCCTGTTACTAAGGAACGATGTATGTTATAGTCAAATTGAGCCACATCGAGTAGATCCACCCAATTCTTCTAGCTGACTGTTATATAGTGTCCCAAGTATTCCTCGAGTAATGTGTTCACCCTCTTCGTCTGACCATCAGTTTAAGGATGATTAGCCGTCGAAAACTTCAACTTGGTCCCTATCAAGTTAAAAAGTGTTGTCCAAAATCGACCTGTGAAACGAGCGTCTCTATCACTCACGATGTCTTCAAGAATCCCAAAATATTACATCATATACTTGTAAAATAATTCTGCTACCATGTCTGCTGTGAATGCTTAAGACGCAGGTATGAATACCGCATATTTAGTGAAGCGATCCGCTATCACCAACATTGATTTTTGTTCATTTGCCTTTGCCATGCCTGAGATAAAATCCATCGAGATTGATTGTCATGGTCTTTTTGGATTTGATAATGGTTGCAATAGGTTTGCTGGTCTCTGCTTCTCCGAATTATCTTACTGGCACACGAGACAAGTTTTGACACGTTTGCGGGTATGTCTTCTTCCATTTTTGGCCAGTAGTAAAAATGCTCCAAGAGTGCCATCATCTGCTCAATCCCTAGATACTTGACCCGTTGAGGGTCATGTGTCTCTCGTAATAATATGTGTCTAAGTTCCCTATTACTCGAAACATAAAGCCTTCCTCCGCGTGCATAAATTAATCCATCAGCCAAAATCTTCGCATTAGCCCTTCCTTAATCTTGTCGCGAAGCCGACAATATGCAGAATAACCATTGACATGCTGCCGCACCTTGTCAATGAAGTCCAAAACCACAGAGGTTAGGGCCACAACATAGCCCTCCACTTTCTTTTCACTAAGAGCATCTGCAACCATATTTTGCCTCCTCAGCTTGTGTACCCATTTGAAGTCAAACTCAATAAGAAATTCCTGCCATCTTGCTTGTTTCAAGGACAATTACTTTGTAAGCGGAAGTATATATTAAACACATTATCCGTCACTACTATAAAGAGCATCCTAAAGAAATAATGCTACCATGTTGCTAAATAATTCACTACCATTATCATCTCCTTTTCGTTAGTTGAATACTGTTACTCCGCATCATTCAACTTTTAACTTTCGAAAGTACCCTTCTTGCACTAGCACGCAACCAATTACCTTGTCCGACACATCTGTAGAGATCTCGAAAGGTTTGCTAAAATCCGGTAACTTGAGCATGGGCTTAGAAGTTACTGCACTTTTGATGTCATTGAATGCACATTAGCATGTCTCGGTTGATTCTCACTTTTGATATTTTCGCAACATGTCAGTGAGCACGCTAAATCATTTGCAGTAGCCCTCAATGAATTTTCTGTAGTAGTTAGTCACACTAAGAAAATATCGGAGTTCGGCTACCTTTTTAGGTTTGGTTCAGTCAAGGATGACATTAACTTTTCTCCCGTCCATGCAAATGCTACCACTACTCACCTAATGGCCAAGAAATAGCACTTATTGCTTATAAAATTCGTATTTTTCCTTCTTAACATATACTTGTGTTCATGCAGCATTATGAACACATGTTTTAAGTGCTTAAAATGATTTCTGAAACTCTTACTATACACCACAATGTCGTCTAGGCAGACGGCTACAAACTTATCTAAAAACTCGTAAAGAATGCATTCATGAGGTTACAAAAGGTAGAAGGTGCATTGGTAAGTCCGAATGACATTACAAGAAATTCATACAAACCGTACCTTGTTGCACACGCTGTTTTTACTTCGTTGCCTTCAGCGATCTTTACTTGTCAATAGCCCGCTCTCAAATCAAGCTATAAAGTAGCAAGCACTCTCCAACCGGTTAAACAAATCAGCAACAATGGGGATGGCGTATTTGTTCTTTACCGTGACCTTTTTGAGTGCACGGTAATTTACGCACATTACAAGAAATTCATACAAATCATACCTTGTTACACACGTTGTCTTCACTTTGTCGCCTTCAACAATCTTTACTTACCAATAGCCCGCTCTCAAATCAAGCTTTGTAAAGTGGTAAGCGTTGCCCAACCGTTCAAACAAATCGACAATAATGGGGACAGGGTATTTATTCTTTACCGTGACCTTATTGAGTGCACGGTAATTTACGCACATTCGCAATAATCCATCTTACTTATTTTGAAATAAAATCGATATGCTATAAGGAGCCTTCGAAGGTTGGATGTACCCTACATCCAGCAACTCGTCAAGTTGTCTCCGCAACTCCGCTAACTCGAATGGGGACATTTGGTAAAAAGCCTACGCAAGGGGTCTTACGACAGGTTCCAACTCAATATAGTGATCAATAGCACGCTTAGGGAGCAATTCTTTGGGGAGTTGGAGTGGTATGATATCCGCAAACTCATTTAACACCGCAGCATACTTACCAGGCAGCTCCACGACTTGGTCCAGCTTGATTTCTATAAACATTGTAATGTATGAAATCTCCTGCTTTTGAGCCCTTTGTTAAACTAAATGACAAATTGCAATGATGGCTCCGATCTACCATTCTTTAAAAACTCGTAAGGTACGAGCTACGAAGTTTTTCCCGTAATCAATAAACTCCACATTTGTGGCCTCACATATGCTATGGCGCCCACAAGAAATTCAATCCTCAAAATTAAATCAAAATCTTCGAGAGGTAAAGTTGAGAAACGTACCTTATCTTCCCAATCCCCGACTCTCAAAGAGTTTATGGCTAATCCTTGAACAACCATATCTGATGAATTCACGGCCTGTTCAGCACACGATGCTCCCTCAATATTTAACACTTAGCGCTGCACCTCTCGCGCTGCCAAGAAGTTGTTTTTCACTCCTATGTCTATCATTGCCCGAATCTCGATGTCACTTACGTGTACTTTTATGTACATAAGGCCCCGATAACTTTCGTCAATTCGTAACACATTGCAGTGCTACTGTTGTACTTCTCAGCTTTTAGATTTTTTTCTTTGGCAACCATCGCATTTAGCTTACTGCGCTGTGGGCATTTTTTTGCCCTATGGGGACCATTACAAATGAAATATGCCAAGCCCTTCTTTTCTTATTTTGATGGCTTTGTTTGGCTAGATTCTCCCTCTTTCTTTCAGCCATCATTCTTTGAATAACCAACTTTCTTCCTTTTGCCCTCATTTATCTTTTGTTTGGTTATGATTCTAAACTTGTAGTCCACCAAGCTATTCGCTGCTGCGATTGCAGTAGGCAAGTCTCTCACCACTTGCCTTTATAACTCCGTTTGTGCCCACGGCTACAATCTAGAAATGAAATTGAAGAGCTTGTCTTCATTTGACATGTTCTTAATATTGAGCATCAACGAACTTAACGTCTTCACAAACTCATGAACAGAACCTGTATGCTTAAGTCTCTTTAAACTTTCCTTGGTAAGCCACCCCACATTGCAAGGTAAGAACTAAGCCTTCAGCTCTTGTTTCAGTGAATCCCATGTATCAACAGTAGTACACTGCGCTTCCGCATCCTCTTGAAGTTGAATGCGCCACCATAACTTTGCATCTCCTTCTATATACATGCTTGTGATGGTAACTTGCTCCGCTTCAGGTATATGAGCCGCTTTAAAGTATTGTTCCATATCTCAAAGGAAATTCTCCAATTTTTTTGCATTGCGTGAGCCGCTGAAACCTTTAGGCTCTGGCACTTTGATCTTAGAAGGACCTAACTCCGTCGGTGTCAGAGTGTTACCTAATGCGCACTTCAGCAACCCGACCTCTCTTTCGAGATCATTAATGCGTGCTTTCAACACTCCCTTCAATGATCTTACATCCTCCATGGATGCATTCTGCTTCTTCGCGAACAGATTGGAAAAATCGTTCAACTCCTGCCGAAGGCTAGCAATTTTGGAAGTGTTGAGCTTTGATTGTACTGTAATGGATTCGCATAAGCTGGTATAGAACCAAAAATTCTTTCTAGCTGCCCTCACTCTTTCTTTCAATGTCTCTTCCGACATATTTGTGCAGAAAATAAGAAATGTAGAAAATAGGCTTTTTATTAATATAACAACCCTGTGCTTGTGCCAAATTACTTCAGCCAGTAATTTCTCACTTTCACAATGGAGGTTGAGCTCTTGAAACTTCTTGCACTTTAAAAGAAAACACAATACACTTGAACAAATTTATGAACAGAAAACTCTCTTCAACTTTTCTATTTCTCTTTCAAAAAAGAATACTAATATATAAGGCTTACTGTGCTAGAGATTCATTCAAGTTACTTGATGATCTCTAGCACTCTCACTATACTATATATATATATATATATATATGTAAAGGCAACCAACATGCCTGGTTATTAGGGCCATATGTCCCACGTGCATGCTGTCATCATACCTTTTCTCTAATCAAATGAACTAGTTTTAAGGCCACTTTCCTTAAGCTAAGGAACTACCTAGCCAAGTCATCTTAACTTGGTCCTTGCCTAACACCTTATTAAGACCAAGTCTTCCTTGCCTTAATCCCAATAAATGCACCCTGTTTTAGGCCTTACCGAATACCCCTGCTATTGCCTTAAGTCTTCTAGCTCATGACCGACATCCGTGTTCACTGCATAGTTCATTATTGACACCCATTGCACAGCCTAACTACTGCCTTATTGCTGCTTGTACCATTCCTGCTCACAGCCATGTTCCAGGTCAGATGGGTACGTATTAATGATTTTGGCTGTTATTATATTGTTCCCAGAACACTAATATTTCTCAATTTGCCGGGACCTATTGCGCAACATTGTGTAAATCTCGTAACCTGTCAACTTGATGTAAGGCTATTATTGAGTATGTTGTGCGTCACAAGATTTAAGGCTCTAACACCTACTCTCTAGGTTTTAACTTGTCTACATCTGGTTTAGGAAGATAACTTTGATCTTCTGGTTCAGGGTTTATTCTCTGACTTTGGCTCATGGTTGAGAGTTTTTAACTAGTAAGGATCTAGTTCGGAGCTATAACCATAATTTTGGCTTAGGGTGATCTCCTGGGTTTGGGAGCATAACCATAACGTTCAGGCTTTGAAATTTCATTGTTAGGTTTGGTGCTCTAAGAATAATCAGTAGCGGAGACAAGGATTAGCAATGAAAATAGAAGCAAAGAAATGACGAAAAAGAAAAAGTGGGGAAAGCCATGACACTAGAAAAGTTAGCAAAGTGGCAAGTATGAAATGAAATAATGGTGATGATATTTAAATGAGGCACCACACCAAGGTGCTTTATGAAAAAACAATTAAAGGAAGACAGTAACTTTACTGCACGATTTCAGAAAAATGATATCCAGTATTTGGTGGCAGTAAAATTGACTTGAAATGAACAATGGTTGTCATGAAGAAGGTTTCCATAGTTATGGGTTGCAACGTGACAAGCAAAACGACTGGACTTTGTTGCTGCTTCGTAATTTAATTGTAGATGAATAGAAGTTTAATATTTAACAGATCTCTTATTCCTTTTTCTCATCAATGAATGTTGATTCATGAACTTGGGTTTGGAGACTTTGTTTATCAACATTCTAATTTCTAGATTAATATTATAAAACAAAATCAATAAGAAAACTAACTCATGGAAATGCATGCCATGTACATAGTCAATTATTTCTCTAATGATTAGCTTTGCCTGCAAATGCATTATACATATACATAGGAAAATCAACAAACATATATATAGGTCGTATGAATTCAGATAATTAATGAAATGAAGATCCTAGATCTCTTGTTTTAATTTTTAAATAACATTTAGATGATAAAAGCTTGTTTTCAAGACTAAAGTAAAAATTACATCATATGATCAGGAGGATAATTCTAGTCGTGACCAATGTATAAATTCTAATTAGGTTGAGTATACTTCAATTCTCTCTTTCTTTCCTTATATTAGTGTACATTGAAATGACTAATAACATATATGGGGTAAGATCAATAACCTTTTTTTTTTAATATAAAATGTTATATCAATTATAGGCCATTAGATATAGACATATCCAACGGTTGAAATTGCATCTGACATATGTATTAATTATGAATACATTAATTATGCATTAATTATATGGTTTGAAGCAATTTCAACCGTTAGATGTACCTATATCTAACGGTTTACAATTGATATAAGATTTTGTGTAAAAATAAAAAAGAACTATTGATCCTACCACAACATATATATATATATATATGTATGTATCTAACGTTTTTATTAGTTTGGGTAAAACAAAAAAGGTTTATATAAACGTAACTTGGGTTGAAATTCTCTGCAGAGGACCGCCCGATACTTCACAAAATCAGAACAAATTAATTAAGAAAACGTTGTTTTTTGCTGAAATAATTAGTAAATTTATGTTTGAGTTACGGTGATCAGGTGATCTACACTAATTAATTAGCAATAAAAACATATATCACATAGTATAAATGCAAGCAATTTCAAAGCTAAGAGATCAAATTCGTTCATCATTAAGCATTAGTTTACTGAATTGGTAAGATTTTTTGGGGAATCACAAAGATTTGGAATTCCAATTTCACTGGTACATATATGTATATATATATATATATATACCTGTATGAAAAATATTTAAAATAAAAAAGACTAGAGTTTCTTTTTAACTCATATTATTGATAATTAAAACAACCAGTTATTTTGAATCTTATAAGTTTAAACACAAAGTTGGGGTCGTACATATCAGATTTCCTTTTTTTTTTTTTTTGTGGGTTGCATTAAAAGAGTCAATTTTTGTATCAAAAGTTTTTTGAGTTCTCCAGGGATTTCGACTCTAATATTAAGCTTTTCAAAGGTTACATATTTAAGAAATTGTAAAATTTGTATCTTTAATTTATACATCTATATATTAGCCAACGCAAAGATATTTTTATAAGCTGACCATTAATATTTGTAAAATAATTAAAAAAGATAAATACTAATTTTAGATATTAAACTGCTTCCAAAGAAGAATTCTTACAGAAAATCAATGAAAAAGATTCATTCATAATTCAAAACTATTTAAAACGTTATAATATAAATATAAAGCCACAATCACATCTCATTACATATAATATTTTCATAAATGAAAACACAAATCAGAAACCAAAAAAAAAAAAAAATCAAACAGTTTTCTCGAGAAGAATAAAGTTTAGTAGCCACTAGGTTGATTCATTCTCTGTGGTGAAGAAGAAAGGCTTCAGTGAGTAAAGTTTAACCTTATTGTCATTGAGGATGCGATAAGAAGTAAGGAGAGCACCAGAAACTCTTTTTTTAACATCTGTAGGAATTTTACAGATCTCCGATGGGGATTTTTCCAGGAAAGCATTGCACTCTGTAAGCTTCAAGCTGTTTGTGAGCTCTAAAGGAGACAATTTAGCGAAGAAGTAACCCTTCCTGTCAGTTGTACCTCTGCAATTGAAGACAGATTTTTTCTCGTACCCATTCTCTTCAAACCCTAAACATGTTATTCTTGCCACAGCACCTGTGTTTCAAAGACAAATTAAACCAATTAAGTAAGACATAATGCTAGCAAAAGCAATAGGAGAAAATAACAGATGTAGACATACCTGGAATTGGATAGTATTTTGGCCCTGATTTACATAGAACCAGTCCTTGAATACCAACGAGAAAGGACTTGTCCTTTTCCTCTAATTTGTCATCTTGTTCTGGCTTTGAATCGTAACCATAGTTCTCTGATTTAGATTTATCTTCTGACTTCCATTTATTCAGCTCTGACTTAGGTTTATGACCTTGATCCTCGGACTTTTCTTCTGACTCCGCTTTTGCAAGGTCTTTGTCATAAACTTGATCCAACTTTTTGTCGACGTCTGGTTTAGTATCATAACCATCATCACTCTTTGATTTAGATTTATCATATGACTCTGCTTTTGCAAGGTCTTTATCATAACCTTGATCCAGTTTTTTGTCGATGTCGGGTTTAGTGTCATAACCATCATCACTCTTTGAGTTGGATCCATCTTCAGACTCAGCTTTCCCAAGGTCTTTGTCATAACCTTGATCCTCTTTCTCGGACTTCAACTCGTGATACTCAGACTTCGGCTTATTATCATCTGGGTTGGAGCTGTAACTGTAATAATCATTGGCAGAGGCAATGATTAGCAATGGCAAGAGAAGCAAACAGGTTACGAAGAAGAAACGAGTAGCAGCCATAACTATGAAAGAAGAAAGAGAGTATACAGATTATGCAAAAACAAGCTGCCATCTTTATTGGTCTTTTATAGCTTCGGATGGTCAACTTAATCGTATAAATTATGAAGTAGAAAACATACAACCTTGGACGGCAGTTACTCGGCTGCACGATTTAATTCTGGCGCCAGTAAAATGAACTTGAAATCTATAATAATAGTGGTGGTCTTCAAAGAGAGGATTTCGTGGTTACATCAAAAACTGACACGCAAACAATTATGAATCATATTGCCCGCGTATAAAATTGCAGGTGAAGCTCATAAAACTTTTGGAGACTGTATTTATAGCCATTTTCTAGATAATAATTAACAGACTATTGAAAAAAAAAAAAAAGTAAATCTCTTGTTGAAATGCCAAACACGTAGCGAATGAATAGGGATCAGCTTGGCGCCTTGGCCTGCAAAAAATCAATATATATGTGTGTGTCTGTGTGTAAGGTTATTTGAATTCAAATAGTTGTTATACAACGTTGTCAACAATAGTTCGATAATTTTAATCCAGTTTTCGTTTAATCATTCCTTTAACGAGTTTAAAAGAATTGGGATCAAAAGCATATCTTCATACACGCGTTGGATATTGAAATGTGTTTGGTATTTGTTTCATAATCTTTCAATAAGAAAATAATTTTCAATTATTTTCAAATTTAAAAGATTATAGAAAATAGAAAACATGACAGTTTGTTTCGTTTTTCAGTTAAGGAAAAAAATTTTCGAAAAACATTTCACCCCAACATGTTTGTCTACAGATTCTTTATATCATTAGTTTTTTCGCAAATAAGTACCTAAAATTTTTCTGAAGGGTTAATCGCATGTTTTTTGGTTCCTCAACAGGAAGTGAATATATTGTCTGGTAGCTAATTTCTTCATGTTCTTGATCAGTAAAAGGCAAAGCGCTTTCTTTTAAGAATGCATACGGTTTCATCTTTCTTTCTTTAGTTAACCCACCTTTTTCTAAAAGTGCTTGTAGAAATTCTGGAAAATTAAAGTCTTTATTAATTATTCTATTAGCATAGCATAGCATAGCATTAAGTAGTAAACATTTTAGTATTTTACACTAGGTGTTTTAACAGACCATAAGATACATGCAAACATAACAAACAAAACAAAACAAAGATAGACAGCATAGATAGGAGTCTATCTCCAGTAGGCACCGAAGTAGATCTACAACTAAAAAAGACAAAGAATACCAGATATGAAAACAATATTTGAGTAGGATATCTCAAACTACATTTCATAAATGAACAATATTTTCCCTTGATTAAATTTGTCTGTCTCTTTTGAACAAACCAAATTAATCTGGCATTCACTGACGGATTTGCTTCGTTCTTCATTTCTAATTGTCTCATCGCTACCAATTACTTGAAGATTCAAATATTAATATTAATAATAAGCCTACACATTAATTGAATTTAATCACAAAGATCTCTGTTGTTTGTACCACCTGAAGGTTATTAATAATTGAAACCAACTAATTATTCTTGTAGACAGTAATCCTTGTTAATTCATGTATTGAATACCTTGCAAAGTTTACATATGATTGTGTTTGTACAAAAGATAATCGTCATTCGTCAATATTTCATACCATATAAATGAACTTTCTTTTATTGCAAATCAAGTAATTAATATACAAAATGAGGAATGAAACAAGAACAAGAAGACTGAGAGTTGGACTTGAACAACTCCCTTCTTCTAACAATAAACATAATTAAACAAGAAAAGAAAAATTGAGGTTGTTAATGTGCTTACTAAAAGAACAAAGCTAGTAGCCACTGGGGGTTGATTCAGACTCAGAGTTGAAGAAAAAGGAGCCTTTAATGAGTAAAGCTTCATCTTCTTCTCATTGAGAATGCGGTAATTAAGAAGGAAGGAGAGCGCCAGAAATGCCTTTGTTAACACCCGCCCGGAGGAGTTTTACAGGTTCCCAATGGAGACTTTTCCGGAAAAGCCTGTTGGTATTTTGTGGCTTTTGAAAGTTTAAGGAAAAAGAGCGTGAATGCGGGAGAGAAATGAAGACTATTTAACAAAGCCTTGCACTCTGTAATCTTCAAGTTATCTGTAAGATGAATGAGAAATCTGGCCAGGAGTAACCCTTCTCATCAGTTGTACCTCTGCAATTGAAGAAAGGTTTTCTTTGGTACCGATTCTCATCAATTGCTAGACATCTTATCCTTGCCACAGCTCTTGCGTTCAGAGAAAATTGAGCAAAAGACAAAAAGATCAGATAAATTACACTGGTGCTCAAGAAATATACCAATTTACATGTGTTTTTATATTTGTGAGGATATGATACGATTTATTTGGTATCTCAACCTTATGTATAATTCATGAAGTGTAAAATATAGGCTTGAAGACATACCTTGAAGTGGATAGTATTTGGGTCCGGATTTACATAACACAAGTCCTTGAATACCAATGGGCAGTGACTTTCCATGTTCTCCCGAAATGGTTTTGGAAGGATTTGGTTTTGGGCTGTGCCTATCATTTTCTGGCTGGGAACTGTATTCATTATCATCAAGGTTTGACTCGTCGGTCTTTGGTGTGGATCCATAAACATAACTCTTTGGTTTGGATTTTATTTTCTGACTACGAGTTGCCAATGTTTGCCTTGGAGATGTATTCATTATCCTCAGGCTTTGACTTTTCAGTGTTTGGTGTGGATCCATAACCATAATTCTCTGGCTTGAATTTACCTTCTGACTTCGATTGATCAACATCTGACTTGGAGTAATAATCCTCGGGCTTTGACTTATCAGTGCCTGGTGTAGATCCATAACCATAATTTTTTGGCTTGGAATTATTGTATTCGTTATCCTTGGGCTTTGACTTGTCAATGTCTGGTGTGGACTCATAACCGTAAATCCCTGGCCTGGATTTATCTTTTGAGTTCCATTTGGCGACATTTGACTTGGGATCGAGCTTTGATGCGGATTCACCATAACCATAATTCTTTGGGTTGGATTAATCTTTTGATTTCGATTTGCCATAGTTTGACTTGAATTGTATTCATTATCATCGGGCCTCCATTTTTAAGCTTCTGATATGGATCCATAACCATAATTCTTCGGCTTGGATTTATCTTCTGATTTTGGTTTGTCAGTGTCTGGCCTGCAGGAATTCTATTCATTATCATCGGGCTTTGATTTATCAGCATCTGGTATGGATCCGTAACCATAATTTTTTGGCTTGGATTTGCCTTCTTCTCAGTTGGAATTATATTCATTATCCTCGAAATTTAACTTTTTGGTGTGGATTTGTAACCATAATTCTTTGGCTTATATAAGTTCATATTCTGACTTCGATTTGCACACGTCTGGCTTAGAATTGAATTCATTGTCCTCCAATTTTGGCTTACCAAGTTCTGGTGTGAATTCGTAACCATGATTCTCTGGCCTAGATTTATCTCCGCAACCACAATTCTGTTGATCTTCATGAGGCTTTGGGTTGTTATTAGCCTCTGGTGTTATATTCGGAACCATAAATTTGTGGCTTGAATTTATCTCCCAAGTTGGGCTTATTATTAACATTTGGGTTGGAGTGGTTCTAAATATAATAATCGCTAGCAGAGGCAAGGATTAGTAATGGCAGGAGAAGCAAAGATGCTACGAAGTAGAAACGCGTAAGAACCATGGGTATATATATATATATATATATATATAGTAAGAAGTAAGAAGAAAAAATAACGGTGATATGCAAATGATCAGCTGTCACCATCGTCTTTTATAGCTTAAGATGGTCAAATTCATCGAATCAGTTATGATCTAATAAAATATACATAGACGACTGTCACTAGGCTGCATTAATTCGACAAAATGCATCTCTATCTCTAATCTGTAGTAGTGGTAGGTTCGTGAACTTCGATCGTTTTGGGAACTTTATTTGCAACCATTTTAATTAGTTTCCAGATTAATACGTTATTAAACCAAAAAAAGAATCATGGAAATCATTTCTTAGCAATTAATTATCAGCTTGGCCTGCAAATTAATGCACGAAAAATCGATAAAAATACCATAACTTTAATAACATATGTTAAACCGAAAAGTTGGATAGTTGGAAGTATTAGCTGATTTGCCATCAGTTTTGCTGTCAAATGAAACAGAAATTAAAGTTACAATTTGTTATGAAAATCAAGTAAATGAGCAAATAAAAAATAATCATAAACACAAAAAACACCGATTTTACATGAAAAACTTCTGAAAAATTTCAGAGAAAAAATCATAAGAGAATGAGATAATTTTTCACTTAAGAACGAAAAATATGTACAGTACCATATTTGTCCTAAAAGCCCAAATATATATTCCAGGTTCTGGGTCGAATTCGGGTTACACTCAGATCGGGTCAGACGCATACAATAATTAAACCCATACAACATATATATATTCATATATATATATATATATATATACACATATATACAATACTGTATCGGTTATCAAATATAGGCCACAAATTCTACAAATCTTCACCTTAACACATGTTTGCTTAAACCTCTCCACTATGCCCCTAAGGGCTCATTAAATACTACAAATACAAACCAAGTCCAAGTAATACTTGAACTTGGCCATAAGAACTGCTATGACAACCTAAGGTCATTTACAAAAACTCTCAGCCGTAAACCTTCCTTCACTGTTTCTGCAATAGCCATGTATTCGGTCTCTGTAGTTAGTACTGCTATTAAAGCCTACAATATTGCCTTTCAACTAATGGCATAACTAGATAAGGTAAAAATATAACTTGTCAGCGACCTTCTTTTGTCTAGATCTCCTGCATAATCAGAATCCACATAACCTGTTAACTTAATCATGTTTAATGTTGCCTTATTAAATATCAGTCCTACATAATTAATGCCCTTCAAATACTGTAATATCCACTTTACAACATTTCAGTGTTCTTTTTTAAGAGAAGCCATACCTATTCACTACATTCACAGTATAAGCCAAATCAGGTTTAGTACAAATCATAGCATACATGAAACTTTCAACTGCATTGGAATAAGGAATATGCTTCATACAATCCATCTCCTCCTGTATTGTAGGTGATAAGTCTGCAGATAATTTGAAGTGGTTACCAATGATGTACTCACAGGCTTGCAGTTACTCATGTTGAGCCTATCAAAAACGTTTTCAATGTAACACTATTATGACAAGAACAAAGTACCTACTCCTCTGTCCCTGTGAATCTCCATACCCAAAATCTTTTTTACTACACTCAATTCTTTCATCTCAAACTCATCACTCAACTGATTTTTCAATGAATCAATATCCGACATGTTTTTCATAGCTATCAATATGTCATCAACATACAACAACAGATAAATGTAACTATCATTATAGAGTTTATTATGGTATACACAACTATAATTAACAATTTTAGTGTATCGACAATCAGACATGAAATAATCAAATCTTTTATACCACTGTTTAGGTGACTACTTCAAACCATACAAGAATTTCTTAAAGAGACAAACCTGGTCTTATTTATCTGAAAAGATAAAACCCTCTGCCTGACTCATGTAAATCTACTCCTCTAATGTACTATGTACAAATGTTGTTTTGATATTCAACTACTCAAGATGAAGATCATATTCAGCAACTAAAGCTAACAACGCTCTGATAGAACTATGTTTCACAATTGGAAAAAACACTTCATTGAAATCAATTCCTTTATTCTATATATAACCTTTTGCTATAAGATGTACTTTGTATTTACGAGCTTTAACCTTTAATTTCCCTTCCTTTTTCTTATAGACCCACTTACATCCTATAACTTACTATTCCTTAGGCAATGTTACTAACTCTCATGTCTGATTCTTGTGTAAAAACTCTATTTCCTTAGTCATAACACCCATCCACTATTTTGTTTTTGGATAAAATATCTCTTCTTTGAAAGTAGTAGGCTCATATATGTTCACTATCTTAGCAATAGATAATGCATATGAAACCATATCAACATAACCATAACGCTCAGATAGTCGAATCTATCGCCTTGGCCTTCTAGTGGCAATGTTATCTTGTTATTCATGTGCATTCTCATGCTGTTGACTATTTGTATCAACACTCGGTACATCATTTAACCTTTGCTCTGTGGGTTATTATGTTGTTGAAGTTTTTACCTCAAGCTTCACCTGCTCACTGACATTATGGTTTTTTTCGGTTGTTGACTCACCCTCTTAATGATTAAGTGTAGCAGACTCATTAAATGTAACATCCTTACCAATCATAAAACCTAGAGACTTCGAATCTGTGCACCACAAATTGTAACCTTTCACTTCATATGCATAACTTAAAAATATGAATTTCTTTGCCCTTGATTCAAGTTTACCATCATTAATATGAACATATGCTGGACAACCAAATACTCTCAAGTAAGTATAATCAGCTGGTGTATCTAACCATATCTTAAAAGGAGTCTTACAACCAATAGATATAGATGGAGACCTATTCACCAAATAACACGCAGTACTAACTGTTTTAGCCCAAAATACCTTTGACAAAATAGAATGAGAAAGCATACAACGAGCTTTCTCTAATAGTGTTATGTTCATGCATTCTACAACTCCATTTTGCTAGGGTGTCTTCACTATTCCTTAATTGCTGCAGAATTCATCAAATTCAGAATTGCAATATTCCAAATCATTCTCAGTCTTAAGATGCTTGACTTGTCTACCTGTCTGCTTCTTAATCATTATCTTCTACTACTTGAATGTTTGAAATGTTTCATTTTTGGTCTTCAGAAAATAAACCCAAATTATTCTAAAGTAATCATCAATAATAGTCATAAAGTATTTAGCACCACCTTTTAAAGTAACTCTACAAGGACCCCATAAGTTTGAATGCACATAATTTAGTGTTGCCTTAGTCTTGTGGACTGCCTTACTGAACTTCACTCTAGTTTACTTCCCGAAAACACAATACTCTCAAAATCTGAGATTACCCAATTTTTCTTTGCCAAGTAGATCTCGTTTACTTAATTCTAACAGACCACTTTTACTCATGTGCCCAAGTCTTATATGCTACAATTTGATATTATCTATATCATTATTCCTAATAGTTACTGAGGTTGTACCTTGAACAATAGTTCCCTGAAGAATGTATAAACCATCATATATACTACTCATCATGTATACTATTGAGCCTTTTACAATCTTCAAAACTCCATTGTCTCCATAGGATCTGAATCCCTTCAAATCTGAAGTACTAAAGGAAATTATGTTATTTTTCAATCTTGGAACATGTCAACACTCCAATATTCTAACTACTCCATCAAATATTATAATCTGCACAATTCCAATTCCAAAGACCTCAAGGACATGATCATTACCAAAATACACCTTGCCACTCATTTGTAAGTAAGTAACACACCAATCTCTATGAAAACACATGTGAAATAAGGCACCTGAATCCATAATCCACTGGTCCTTCTACTGTCTAACGGAAACAGACAATACTTCACTAGCACTATCTGACCTATCGTCCCCTGAAATTCCAATGATTACATTTACAGAATTCTTAACTTGTTTTCTATTAGCATTTTTATGAGGACAATCCCTTTTGAAATGACCCTACTCACCACATCCAAAATGGCGTACCTTTTTCCTCTTAGATTTTGATCTAATCTTATTCATTTTCTTTTCAGAATTATCCCTAAATTGTGTCCTATCCCTTGACACCAAACCTTCACCCTTAACATTTTTACTACCAAAAAATTATTTCTTTAACTCTTTAAACTTCAATACACTTGACACATCTATCATATTAATTAACTCCTTTCTATACAGTAAAGTATCGACAAATGAATCATATGATGGTAACAATGAAAACAACATAAGCATGGCCTGATCCTCATCTGAAATTGTAATGTCTACATTCTTTATATCTATAATTATAGAATTAAATTCATCTAAGTATGATTTCACAGATGTTTCCTCCTTCATTTTTAAAGTATAAAGTCTCTTTTTCAAATACAACCAATTAGTTATAGACTTACCAGCATAAAGCTCTTCCATTCTCTTCTACGCTTTCGAAGATTTCTCTTTATATGCAATTTTCCACAGCACATCTCCAGTTACTGACATTTGGATTGCACTTAGAGCTTGCTCTTCTAAATCAGCCTTTTTCTTCTGCTTCATATCTGCTGGATACTTATCTTTTACTACCTTTCATAGACCTTAAAATCTCGTATACACCCGAAACTAAATCTTCCACAAACTGAAGTTGATTTGGTCATCAAATTTCTTCAAATCGTGCTTGATTGAAGAACTCATAATGAGGACTTAGTTTGCAGACAAATCCTGCTCTGATACCAATTTATTATGAAAATCAAGTAAATGAACAAGTCACTCCCGATTAGTATTCAAGGATAAATATATATATAGAGAGTAGGATCAGCAGCCTTTTTTTTTAACATAAAATCTTACATCAATTGTAAACCGTTGGATATTGGCACATTCAACAGTTGAAATTGCATCTGACATATACATTAATTATGAATGCATTAATTACATTCTCAGATGTAATTTCAACCATTGGATATGTCAATATCTAACGGTTTACAATTGATGTAAAATTTTGTATAAAATAAAGAAACTGTTGATCCTGCTTATATATATATATATATATACACATCATCAAATACTGTATCAATTACGAAATATGCGCCACAAATTCTACACAATTTTGCACGTTAATCGTTACTTCTATAATATAAAATAATATATTACAATAAACTTACCCTTAGGCCTCAAGATCTTTTTTTTATTATTTTCTCATTTATTAACTATCAATCACATAAAAAATTTAAATCATAAGAGAATCTTAGTCCGAATAAAACGGATAATTTTTTTGGCTATTAGTTTTATAGACTTTAAATTGCAATTGTACCAGCTAATCTATAAATAAAATCTATGATTAATACAAAATTGGTGATCTGTGGGAATTAATTAATACTGTCAATTCCCTTCATAGTTCATAGACGGCAACTTTTCACTTCATATGGTCAAACTGGCTTACTCCTGTGGTATCAATACAAAATGGATGCGAGTTAGTTCTGAATAATTAACACCGTCTTTTCCATCGTTTAGGAATTTGAGAGAGTGGCCAAGTAGCATTAATTTGTCTTTGAAGTAATTAAATACATTAATCTGATATATATAAAAATTAAATATAAGGCTCTACTCACTTCCTGTCGACTATTAATTCTTCCCATTACAACTTACAAGCACTTAAAACTTTAGGGTATTTTATCTCTTTAACCCAAGTGAATTAGATATTTCAAATATCAATTATAGCCTTCTCCTATAAATGAAATTTGACCCAAATCGTTTATGCAAATTCTCTAAGATATATATATATATATATTATCAGTTGAATTACCTGTCGAAATTAATTTTGATGAGGCTTGACTCGGTTGTGTACTATAAGAACACAAATTAATAGTTAATGTCAATATCTCAAGCATAACATTCTTTAATTTACTGGCAAATCAAATTAAGAACAAAATGGAACGGTGAGTACAAGAACAACCAGACAGAGCTGCACTTGCACGACTCCATTGTCGTAACAGCATTAAATTAAAACAAGAATCAGAAACATAAAACTCATATTGTTTGATCAATGAAGAATAAAAGTTTAGTAGCCACTGGGGGTTGATTCAGGCTCTGAGGTGAAGAAGAAAGGCGCCTTCAATGAGTAAAGCTTCACCTTGTTCTCATTGAGAATGCGGTAAGTAGTAAGAAGAACACCAGAAATTCCTTTGTTAACATCTGAAGGAATTTTGCAGCTTTTCAATGGAGACTTTTCCAGGAAAGCCTTGCACTCTGTAATCCTCAAGTTGTCTGTAAGTTCTGAATGAGATAATGTAGCCAAGAAATAACCCTTCTCATCAGTTGTACCTCTGCAATTGAAGAAAGATTTTGGCTCGTAACCATTGATCTTGTCAACTGCTTGGCATGTTATTCTTGCTACAGCACCTGTGTTCAAAGAAATTGGTGCAAAAGATTAAACAAGTCAGATCATATCATCAAGTAATGCACAATAATTATACCAATTCTCGATTGCTTTTATGCTTCTACCGCATTTCTGGCAGCACGTCTGTGCTCGTACGAAGATGGTGAATCTTCTTTTCTTTTTTTTTCTTTTTTTTTTTTTAAAACTATATATGTTATATCTTAAGAATTAAATGAAGTGTAAAATGTAAGCTTAGTGAGAAGAATAAATTTGGCCATACCTTGAATTGGATAGTATTTAGGGCCGGATTTACATAGAACAAATCCTTGAATACCAATGGGGAGCGACTTTTCATTTTCTTCTGAATTGGTTTTGTCAGAATATGGTTTTGGGCTGTAACTATCATCTTCTGGCTTTGGTTTTTTTACATCTTGCTGCGTATCATAGCCATCACCTCCATATTCATCATCCTTGGACTTTGACTTCTCTTCATCTGATTTAGAGCCTTTGTCATAATTCTCCGAGTTGGGTTTGTCTTCTGGCTTCGATTTGTCAACGTCTGGTTTAGGGTTGTATTCGTTCTTCTGGGATTTTGACTCATAACCATTTGGTTTGGAGTCATAGCCGTAGTTCTCAGACTTGGGTTTATCTTCTGACTTCGATTTGTCAACGTCTGGCTTAGGATTGTATTGGTTCTCCTCAGACTTTGACTTGTTAGCGTCCGTTTTGGAGTCATAACCATAATTCTCCGACTTGGTTTTGTCATCTGACTCTGATTTGTCAGCGTCTGGCTTAGTATTGTATTCTTTCTCCTCGGCTTTTGACTTGTCGACATACGGTTTAGAGTCATAGCCATAATTCTCCGACTTGGGTTTGTCATTTGACTCCGATTTGTCAGCGTCTGGCTTGATATTGTATTCCCTCTCCTCGGGCTTTGACTTGTCGGCGTCAGGTTTGGAGCCATAGCCATACATCTCTTGCCCTGGCTTTGAGCCGTAATGCTCCTCGTACTCAAGCTCTGACTGGGGTTTATCTTCTGACTTCGATTTGTCAACATCTGGTTTGGCATTGTATTTGTCCTCCTCAGGCTTCGACTTATCAACGTTTGTTCTAGAGTCATAGCCATAATTTTCCTGCTCGGATTTATCTTCTGATTTCGACGTATCTAAATCTGGCTTTGTGCTATAATATTCCTCGTACTCGAGCTCTGTCATACCAGCTCTTGATTTGAAATCATAGCCATAATTCTCTGACTTGGACTTATCATCGGACTTTGGTTTATCATCATCTGGCTTAGAGCTATATTCTTCCTCCTTTGGTTCAGAATTATAGCCATAAGATTTATCCGACTTGGATTTATCTTCTGACTTCTTTTGGTCCGCATCTGTCTTAGGTCTATATTCGTCTTCCTGATCAGACTTTGACCAGTCATAGTCTAGTTTGGAACCGTCGTCATAATTCTCCTGTTTGGATTTATCTCCTGGCTTCGATTGGTCAGCATCTGTCTTGGGACTGTGTTCATCATCCTCAGGCTTCGACTTATCTGTTTTGGATGTGAATACATAGCCATAATTTTTCGACTTGGATTTATCATCATCTCCTTCTGAGCTGTATCCATCATCTTCAGGTTTCGATTTGTAAGCATTTGGAGTGGATCCGAAACCGTAGCCATATTCGGTTTGCTTGGATTCATCTTCGTACTTGGTTTTGTCGTTGCCTTGCTTAGGACTGTAAGCTTCAGAGTCAGGCTTATCAATCTCTTGTTTTGAAGTATAATCACGATCTTCGGGTTTGTAATTATCTTCTGATTTTGATTTGCCACTATTTAACTCGGGACTGTAAGTATACTGAGACTGATCAGCCTTATAATTAACACCTTGCTGGGAGCTATAACTATAATCATTAGCTGCAGAAGCAAGTATTAGCAATGATAAGAAAAGCAAAGAGGTTAGGAAGATGAAACGGGGAATAGCCATGGCCATTGACCACGTAATGTAGGAAGAAAGATGTAAAAAGAATAGATGATTTGCTTGATCAGCTGCACCACGACCGTTATGCACAATAATGACAGTTTAATTATTTAAATTAAGAACTAAAACGTGCGTGCAAGGAAGATATACAGTAAAATGGGCTGCACGATTTAAACAAGATGATTGATCTCTGTCACAGGCCGACGGTGCGGTGGCACTAATAAATATATACTTGCGTTTGCTTTGGACATTGTGGCTTGCATTATCTCCAACGTGATCAGTGTTATACCTTCTTTGAAACCACTAAAACACTCTTTTAGGCTACTTAAATATGCTCATTCAAAGTTATCATAATTCATTAGTATGTTTATCATCTTACCATAAATAAAAGTCCTGTAAATGACCAAAATTATATCCTTAAAAGAACCTAAACATTATTATCCTATTCAATCTGCACCTCCATCATTAAAAAAATATTCTATACCATCTTATTCGTGCGGATACATCGTCCTGCTGCCCATTATTTGAACAGATCAGTCATACAAATAAATAATCATAAATAAATAAATAAACAAACCTCTCGGAATTTAGAAACCGGATCAAAAGCACAGTATCCAAATCTCTGCAACATACTGTATCAAGTCGTTGCATGTATTTCTTTATCAATTCACAATTCAGGTAAAAAAAATAAAATAAAATATTACAAAAACATAAATTCAAGAAACTTGCATCTACTGTTGTGTTTTACAGGTAAATTACATGAATACTTGCAGTATACATATAATCTGACTCCATTCCTGCAGAGATTATCCGAGGACTTACCTAACTTCACGATATCCAAGTCAGCACCTACCAAATAATTGAGTAACAAGACTTACCTAAAATGGTTTGGTTACTTTGGCATCAGATGGGCACTTCACTAGTACATAAAAACACAAATAAAACAATTATCTTTCACTTTTTCTCTCTCTTTGTCGGTGCAATAAATTTTTCAACGAGCATCTTCTTTCTCTCTTATCTTCCCGATTGTGCTGGAGAGACTTGGTGTGGTTTTTCTTAATTACTGATGTTACAGTTCTCACCCAAAAACATGCTGTAAAGATTTTATATCAACTGCTTTAAGCGTGCAAAAGGCGTTTATCACATGTCAAGATCCGATAACTCGCATGAGGTCCCTCAGATGTCTCACGCAGTGTCACATGCCATCCCATAGCCTTTGCCATCTCCTGAAGTTCGTCCATGACATCAATAGAGTCACGTATATATACACGTCCACCAGGTCTAAGTATCCGGTCCATCTCAAGCATTATAGTAGACATATTACATCTGATACAAAGAGATAAAACAGGTAATTAGGAAAACCATCACACAAAACAACTCAGCGCTCTAGTCTCTCGTATTACAACGAAAACATATACAAAAGAGATGTGAATCACACCTAATCCATAAAATAAAGCATGCAATTACTTGCATAATTGTTAAATTGCCAAAATGAAACTTTTTATCACTAATGCCTGCTGCCATATAACAGATTACAAGAAATTTACCATATCAAAATTGTATAGATGAGAGAAAAGAAGAGAAGGGAAGAATAAGCATGAACGAGTGATAGGAGAGAGGCATACCTTTTCCTCTCAACTGAGAACAGGTTAGCTGCATGCAATAGATCATAGGTTCTTGGATATGTATCAAAAGGTTCACACCTGCAAAGATTGGTACAATTCATATTATACTGAAACTTGTTTCAAGCAAATAATACCATCAATGACTTCAACACGTCAATGCAATAATATCTGCGTATATGATGAATCAATGTTAAAAACAGAAATCAGATGCATGGCACCAAGAAAAGCAAAGGTCTGTCAAAATAGTACTTATATTATGGGAAGGCAATGGCCGGGCAGCATGAGAAACATTTGAGCATAAACATGACAAATAGTAAAATATTGTGTAATTATCAATTGCAATATCAAATAGAATCCAATCAATAATATTTAGTTGGTTTAAAAGGTACAATCAAGAATAATACCAATCATGCATAACTCCTATCAGTCCACGGTCATATATAACAGGCAAGGTGTTGAACCCACTAACTGGAACCACATTCATAACCCAGCAATCAAGTTTTTGCTCAATCAATGCTGCCGCAAATCTGCCAAAATAGAAAAGCAAGCAAAAAAAAATTTTGAAAACATGAAAGAGATAATGTTCTAAGCAGTACAGAATGCGATAAAAACTGATACCCTCCAAAGCCGGCTCTCATGTCCAATACATTTCTTAATTTAATCTTCTTCCAGTGTAAAGCTCGGACATAGCTTTCTATTATTTCATTCCAATATTTTGATTCTGCCTTAAAAAGCTCTTTCCTAGCAATGTAGGCATCAAATTGTATGCTCTGGAGCCTATCAGGTGGGGTTTGTAATCTCTCAGGCCATGAAGGAACATTTGCTGCATATCCATTTTCAGGAAGTCGAGTGATGCATGCCTTCAGATCAACATACCTAAATAATCATGCAAAGAATTCTATAACTGATAACAGCCAGAGACCTCTCAATCACATGATGAAAACAAATTTGAGTACAGAAATAAATTTTGACAGGCAATTCTTGAGAAATATAGGCACCAAAAGGCAAGGTTAAAATTTCGGCCAAATATCATAATTCAGGTAAACTTTGTAATACTGTAGAACAATGGGATGTAACATAGTTTACAATTATTGGATTCAAGAATTTTATACTTTTCTCTCAATCATTTTCCATTATTCATGTATGCTATTCCAGAATCTAGTACAACCCTGAGTTCAGAGGGTTACAGTATGCAGAACAAAACAAACTTTAGGCTTCATAATCAAAAGAACAGTAAATGGCATACCCTTCTATGCTCAAGTTTCCTCTATATACATAGTAACTAATATCCATATCATTACCTCATGTTACCAGCAAATAAAAGGTGAAAATTCAAAAACTGAAAAACATCAAAGGGACATGGATAACTACAGTCACTTATTATAGTTTGATGAACAATCACATGTTTGCAGAAACAGGAAGGTAGGATAGCATTAATACCAAACATTATCTGGATCATCATCTGGATCACACAATGGGGGTTTGGTTCCTGCCTCACGACTTAAATAACAGCTGTTATTAGTAGGCTTCTGCCATATTGCAATATATCCCTCTTTCTTCACAAGCTCCCAGCAAAGACGAGTAGTTAAGTTGAGCATCTCTGAAAATAAAACAAGAGAACACAATCAAGTACACTAGAGTGTGTAATTGTCTATAACTGGCAATCATAGCACACATAATAAACAGAAAAAGGAATAGCTAGATCGAGTCAACTAATATAAAAGTTAGACAGTTTGGCCTTGACAAAATTGACAACAATAACAAAAGAATAGTAAAATAACTGATATTATTTTACCCACTTGGTACCCTTTTGCTCACACTCAAGGCCTAATCTTCAGCTTCTTAAAAGTGCTCAGTTTTGAAAAACCAAACACATATTGAAGTGGGTGAAAAGTGACAGATACTCTTCAGTTTGTGCGATTTTCCAATCTCTTGGAAGGCCAAATTGGTTTTTGGCATAGCGTCAGAGTTTCATGTCTAAGGCTTTATCTGGACAACTTATGAATTAAGAAGATTCCAGACTATAAGAAAATTCATTTGCATATTAACTCAAGAAACAGCAATTGAAACAGGGACTATAAAACTTTTGAAACTCACAGTAGTCTAATGAGTTATTCATTCACCAGAACTGCTCAACAATTCTAATATAAATAGAGATTACAAGTGGCGATAACCTTTCCAGTGTTCCTCTTGCGCTTCTTCATGTTTATAAACTGGCTGCGCTGCCCAAGCAAAGTATCCACCTGCTCGCAGCATCCTATTGACCTCAAGAAGCAAAATTCCATCTTCACCACAAAGTATTTGGAGGAAAACCAGAATCAGAAGATATGACCCAACTTCCAATATCACAACAGTAAGGTACAAACTAACTTAGTTATGTAGTTCATAGTAGCAATATAACTTTGTCATGCAAGGAAAAGAAAACAAAATTTTAAAGAATTTGACATGAGTGGCCACTTTTAGCAGTACATAGGAACAAATCAGAATTTGGGAGGCAATATCTTAACAGATAAGCAACACTGGAAATGATATTTCCACGACTTCAGTAGCTAAGCCACATGCAACGGGCAAAGGCCTCAACTTTAAAAGAATAAAAACAGGGGTTCTGAGGAAATTATTCATTTGGATTGGGGAAAACCAAATCCCAAGAAACGCCTAATCTTTAAATACAAATCCAGTATCTTGAGGAAGTGAAAAATGACAGGGTTATATATGCAGAAAGTAGAATAGGCCACCAGTATTGTGGGTAGGAGAAGAGACTGGTATTTCCGCCACATACTCTAAAGTGAGTTTGCCCTACTAGATAAAATGATTGAACAGGAAAGGCCTACCATCACGAGTCCAATTGATTCTACATCTTGAACAATGTATCAAGTCAAAAGCTTGACTTGGATACAATAATCGACGAGTTGCAAATGCTGCTACCATTGCAGGCACTCCTCGCTCAAGAGCAAATTGAATCTGGTTCTCATGTACATCTTTTGGAGCTACAGACATACTTATCACATTTTGTGATAACAAATAGGCACCAAAACTTGCCACGCCACATCCAACATCCATAACAACTCTGGTATGATGACCCCATGCAATATCAGGGACCATCTGCACATAAAGATGAAAATTTGAAAATCAGCAAACAAGATAGTAACCAAATCACTTGTTTTTCCTCAAAAATAATTAAATTTCAAATTTAAAAACCTTAGCAATCTGATTCAAGTATTGATCTGCCCCATGTATAAACTGTGTACCGCCTCCAGGAAACTTGAACTTATCCTTCTCCTTTGAGATCCAGTTTTGACCCCCCTTATCTTCAACTAGCCGTGTATGAGGAACATTGTTGTACCATACCTACAAGAAGCGGCATTTCCTCTTAAGCAACTTCCAAATAAACAAGCTAGGTAATAAACAAACATGATCTCAGAAATCAGGCACCATAACAAGATTTTGTATAAACAATCTTAAATTTATTTTTAGATCTAATCAGGCATATATATAGAATAAACTGCACTTAGAATATCCAGCAATTTCAAAAAAAATTTGGCAAAGTGTTGATATATCTGCATTTAAGCACTGCTGAAAATTTAGTAGATTGAAAAGTAGCACAAATAATTTGAAGTTCATCTTTTAATTTATCTTGCCAAATCAAATATTAAAAATATCTTAAGGATGAAACCAAAGAGAACTATATAACTCCATATGTTTGCCTAAGTAGAACTAAACCAAGCAAAACCCCTACTCAAACACTATCAAAACCACTGAGTCAAAGACATTCAAAAGTTCAATTTTCTAACTCATGTGACGCTTAATTCGCCTATACAGTTTCACTAATTGAGTGAATATATCAATAGTATAAACTCTGCAGGAGTTAATACTTTATAGATAAAGATCTTACATAACGTTCGTTCAATATAAGCACCGAGACAATCCAGCTAGTAAGCTCTTAAGCGACATATACTCAACCTGATGCAAATTCACTTCCTCGTTTTCGCATAAAACAAAATAAGACAGCAAAACTGCAATACCTCATCACGACTTCTGGGCCATGGAATGGGAGGCTTGTATCCTTTGGGAGGAGGGACCAAGCAATTCAATCCCGTGCCGTTTACAGGACAATGCCGCTCAAATTTCTCCCCCCTTTCCGTCGACTTCAACCGCTTAATGGCTTCCACATTATCCAAACACGGTATATACTCCCTCAAACTTTCCGGACACATCTCAAACCTTCTAATCTTAACTCTCTCACCGCCAATCTCCGTTTTCTCCTCCGTTGCCTCCATCCCATTCCGGTTCCCCCACTCCGTTTCCACCAAATCCGGATCGTACTCCCCGATTTCAAACTCATCCGACATCGTTCCATTCTCATTCACAATTCCAAATTTCCTGATCAAATCAGTTGGCGGAGACGGTACCGGAGCGGGAGACTGAGGTGCCGATGTGATTTGTGATTGTGTTTGGTTTGATGATATGAGAGAGGAGACGTTGAAGATTTTGTTATAGTTTGGAGAGAGAGAAACGGCAGCGTTCTGAGAGGAGCGTGAAGTGGAGAAGAAGACAAGTTGTTGGTAGCCATCGGACCAATGCTTGCCGACGTAGAAGAATGCGAAGGAGAGGAAGAGCAACGCAGTGAGCTTGAGGAGATCTGTGTTCGAGAGTAGCTTCATTGTTCAATAGACGGTATCGTCGGATCCTGGATCGGTCGATGTCTTACGGTGTCGTTTGCTGAAGAAGATCCATGCGAGCTGTTAATGAGTGTTTGGAATGTAAGGTGAAGAAGGTTTTGGCGGTGATTCCGTCATTTATCTGGTGAGGATTCCTCACTGAGGAAGAAACGATTTGGTCTAGTACGTAATTAATTATTTATTTATTTTTGAAACAATAATTATTTATTTATTGATATTATCCATTTTAATATTTTTGGGGTTTTAAACCATACCTTCCCTAAAGTTTATCCTTTTAACATTTAGAGAGAAACTTTGAAGAAATACACACTTACCTCCCTTATAAACATCCATTTCCATCCAAAATTGCATAAAAGATATATATGCCCTTTAGTTGTCATTTTTCAAATAAAGATAATAAAAAATAATAAATCAAAAATTAGCTTTCGTTGAGATTTGCAAAGATTACTGTATATTGACATCTAATAAATAATAGAATGATTTAAAGATAATGAAAAGTAAACCTTAATAACATCAAAATAATGCATAAACTTGAAACAACATATTAGCCAGTCAAGTAATGCATCGTAATTTTTAACATGAATTCCGAAGAAAGAATGAGAAAAATATCCAAAAGAGCAACTATTATACAACAATAAATTAATTCGCCTGTTATAAGCAATATTTCAGTAACATTGAAGTGGTTTCCTAACATCTGAAGAATGAAAGAAAATTTTAGAATTCATACATGTAGAATCTTAACATTAATTAATTTAGTAAATTCTAATATGAAGCACAATAGCTTCTAGTCACTTTTATAATGTAAGTTAAATGCAATTGACATTGGTATACTATATACATAATAAACTATATTAATAGTCAATTCATTGATAAACATCACCGGTAATTATATTCTAAACAAGTACTCAGTATATAAATCTTATAGAGAGAACACAAATAAAAACTATATAACACAAATATTCCCAAACATCAAAACATAATCTCAGAACATGCTTGTCATGTTTCAAAATCGAACATGCAAGAGCTTTGCATCCAAGTTCAGCACACTTACTTCATAAATATTTGCACGTATAACAAGAAGATATATAATTAAAAATCAGTTTATGCAAGAGATGTTAACAGAAAGTAAACAAGAAAACAAAACAACCAAGTACAATGTCCAACCTTTTGTTTGTGATAGATAATAATACCAGTTTAAGTAAAACAAATCACTTAAAAATTAAAGAAAGAAAAAGTAAAATTTTACACAATTCAAAATTTCTCATATGTAAAAAATTACACTCAGCACTCCATTAATACTAGTAGAATTTTCCAAAATGTTTGAAAAGAAAAAAAAGTAAAATAGATTTCTCTCCAACTTTTCTTCTTAATTAATTTTTGATACATACACAAACCCTCTGAACCCATAAACATACTTGTCCAACACAATAACCCTTTCCATCGCAGATACAACATAAATCGGCTATTATTCGGCTTTGTTATGAATATCCACATAATTATGAACACCAATAACGTATACAAGCAAAAAAATTAGTACACATATGAAACAATTAGGTAGTTTATTTACTTGATTGAATGAATAGAATACTTTAGTTGAATAAGTTCATAAGCTTGATTACAGTTTTTTGGAGATCCAAAATGACATCATTTAGCTTAAATCTGATTAAAACTCTTTGAAAACCAAAAATGCCACCATTCAGCTCAAACCGATTCAAGTATTTATTTTCTCTCATTGAATATATACTTACATAGGCAAATAATGGCACAAAAAAATAGCTCCAAGTTTCCTCTGTAGCTTGACCCTTAGATCTATATTGCAAGAGAGATAACTAATTTGATAGAAATTAACTTGAAAATCAGACATTACGTGCTTATTTTGGTTCGAGAGCTTTTGGTACATGTATGTCTCCAAACTTAAGGTAGCTCATCTGCTAATGATTTCTCACTTGCAAGGTTAAACCAAATATTAAAAACGAAAGTAATTGCTTATTTACCATAATACCTCTCAAACTAACGGTTTATTAATTATAATGGATGTCTTCAGGGGAGGTAAATGTGCATTTCTCTAAAGTTTCTTTTTAAGTGTTAAAAGACCAAACTTTAAGAGAAGTATATGTTAAAACCCCAATATTTTTTTAATTTATATACAAAGTCCTCGATAATTTTTAAAAATAACCAAAAATACCCTCATTTCATAATCAAAATTGAAACATAGTAATTTTTGTCCGCGTCCCATTATAATTCTCTTAAAAATTACATCTTTATAAAGAGTTGTCTTACCAATGTATTCATAATTTTAAAAAATTTCTCAAGTCCTTGTAAAAAAATTCATAACAAATTACCCTAAATAATCACTAAATATAATAAAATTTGGAATAATTTCATAAGTTTTTAAGAGAATTTTAATTTAGCTCTTTATAAATGTTTCGTAATTCTAAAAATTTTCTCAACTTCTTGTAAAAAAATTCATAACAAATTACCCTAGATTATTTTCACTAAATATAATAAATTTTGGGATAATTTCATAAGTTTTTAAGAGAATTTTGATTTAGCTCTTTGTAAAAAAAATCATAACAAAAATTGCCCTGTAAATGTAATAAGTTGGGATAATCTAATAAGCTTTAAGAGAATTTTAATTTTTTTCGTAAATACTACATCATTGTAAATCAAATTCCTCCCTCAATGTGAGTTAAAATGTTAAATCAATATTCACAGAATCTAGAATGTAGCGAAAAACTGTAAAATGTAAAAGAACTTATGTGATGTCATCCTTATCGGTTATAGCAAAACTTTTATTTATCAAGTTATGTAATTTTTTCTTAAAATTTGTATTATTTTCATGTGATTAAAAATTTTAGAGACCATTTTTTGTTTTATGATAAAAAATTATTAATTACAATTACAAGGATAACAAGTTAATGTAGTTCATGTTTTTACACCTATTAAATACTAAACAAAAAAAAATTAATATAAAATAAGAAATTAAGTGACAGACCGACGGTTGGTGTAGTCATTTGTGAGAAATGGACGTATATTCATAGATCAATATAGCAATTTAATGAGTTGACTAAATTCGACAAGCCAACGTTAAAAGTACGTAAAGGAGAATTTCTTCCAAAATGTGAATGTGACACAGCTTTCTCCTCCAGGCTTCTCATAGTTCACCAAATTCCAAAAGCTTTCTTGTTGAATAAAAAATAACCGAGCAATAACAATTGCTTATGAAGCAAAAATCTCATGAAAAGCCTTCTATTTATCATGTTCCGGCATCCTCATTTGCTGAACTTGACTGTGATGCATCAGATTTTGGCCTCCACCTTTGCTGGACTGGACCCTGATGCGGATGGAAGGGTTGGCTATGAAGTTGTTGCACAGGCTGTAGAGACATAAACCTGTTGGGACGATTTTCTGGCCTTGTGTTGTGAGGTTGATGTTGAGCTTGCGAGGGTGGGTGTACCACCTTGTGATTCTGCGGGCGGGTTCTGAACTGCCCAGCATTGTAGTTTGGGTGCCTAACTGTTGTTCCTGTAATGAACTGAGTTATGTGTGGCCTGGCTAGGGTGGAAAGGAGATGATAACGACTCTGTTTCGCTGAGATGATAAGCCTGCTGTGGGTTATCTCAATGGCTTTGGATATCTTTGCCAATTGTTTTTCACTTACAGCCCGGGCAGTGTTTTCTGGCTGCTCAAACGGATCCTCAATCTAACAAGCCATCAGCAGTGGCAAATAACTAACTCATTACCAAGTGGGAGCTGTAATAATACTCATTGAAGAAATAGAACAGAAACATGACCAAAACAAAGCAAAACGAAAGTGAAGAGGAGAGAAAGAGAATGTTACAAATATTGGGTGATTATTGGGCAACCATCTCGTATTACTTCCAATGTGTTCCCATCGCCCCGTGAAAGGGCAAATTCCTTGCTCTGAGGCCTTCAAACTTATGCCACTAAACTGCAAAATATGCAGAAAATAGTCAAGTATTATCCTTAAATATAAAAAGAAAAACATATAAGGAATCCATACCTTTTCAAAGAAAGCAATAAAAAGCTGGGCCAAGGAACTCTGATTAATTGGTCTGTTTTTGTCAGATCTAAACCTGGCTATGTTTGTGGCACATATTTCTGCAATTTGTCTCTCTGCACTAGCTCTTGTACCTGCATGAAGCACATTGGAAGAAGATTGCTATAAGCACATTTGGTAAGTTAGAATCACCTTTATTCTCTTTTTTAATATTATTCAACACAAAAACCCATCTCAATTTCGCAAGGTAACACTAATGGCCAAAAGCTTGATTCAGCTATCTTTACTATTATCTCAAAAACTGATCATAGTTAGTACGGACCTATAGGCCACTCCATCACCATGACCATTACTCAAGAACCCTTAAATTACGCTGTGCAGTTCTGTAGCCCATGCAACGAAACATGTGTACTCTAAACCTCAATCATTGTTTCTTCCTTTGTAGATCTAACAAGAAACAAAATAGAAAGAGTAGGCAGCAATCCTTCAGTAAAAAAATCTCTTGTTTCCTAAAACTGACCAACTGACTATGGATTGCCATCAAACCAATGAAACAAACAAGTGCTTTTCCAGAAATTTATACTTAGATTTCAAATAAGCACATAAAGATGGAAAATACCTTTAAGATCGTCAACAAGGTTTCGCGGATATATATCTTTTAGGGGAGGTAAAATTGCAGGTACACACGTCTGCCAAAAAGAGTGAATAAATAAATCAAATGGAAGTTCTGGCTATTTCATGGTCTTCAGCAAACAAAATCAAAATAAAATATTTCACAAAGATGCAGAGCATGGAACTGCCAAAACAGAACTATATCCCCTTAATTCTAACAATTCTCTCCATTGATACCAGAAGCGAAGGCAGTAATCATCACCTGAAAATGGAAGATAACAAGCAAGGTAAGGGAGTATGAGTTTAACGTCCCACTTTTTGGATTATTGATCTGATGAGCTTTGGCCCATTCCTTGACCTACACAACGCCAAGAAGCTGCCTATGAGATAGATTCACTGCTTCAGCAAATCAGAAACCATTGCTTGTTTATAAGACTTACCAATAAAACCATATCGCGAAATCGCCCATCCATCTCACCAATCCAAAACAAGAATTTTGATTTCATTTGACCACACAGGTTATCAATTGAAACATCGCAAGAGATGCTCTGGCGGTTGCTCTCAAATTTTAAAATGGGAACTCTTGCATTAGGGATATACTGTAACCTGCGAAATCCACCTGCAGATTCATGTGCTCTTAGAATTATACTACTAACCCCCATATGAAATTGAGTAACGGAACAAAAGTTGGTATCACGTTCCTTGTTGCTGATGCAATGTTGCCTGTCTTAATTAACAAATCTTGTTTCCTTAATGACAAAATAACATTTCATGTAAAACTTGATATAAGAAGGAAAAAGACATTTGAAATCTACACAAATATTATTCCTGAGCCATGGCTTCCAAAACTTTAAAAGGGAGCTATTTTGACACCACATACAAATTAAAAGTGTGACGAATGTATCCAGATGCCATTCATAGAAAAGAGAGAGAGAAAGAGAGAGAGAGGAGAGAGATAAAGGATCAATCTATAGGCTGAGAGATAAAGGATCAATCTATAGGCTGAGAGAAAAAGGATCAATCTAGAGGCTATAACTGTTGTCATACAACACTACTTTCAGCAAATGCATTCACATCAACGAAATGGATATTAAAATTAGGGGGAAAAGTTACAATAACTAGGTGAAGACCACATAATGACAGAAGTTTCACATTTTGAACCCAGCCAATTGTCAATCGCAACATAGCATGAGTAAAATCCTAAAACTGTCACAAGTTCAGCCATGATTTCTTGCAACTACCATAAGACATCTTCAATGTGAAACAAAATGTGATATAGTCAATGAGAGCCCTAGAGACACGCAAAACGGCAACGAAATCAAGGTTAAAAGATAAAATGAAATTAACCTCTTTGTCTCAAAGATTTGAGTAGATCTCCTAGCAAACTCTGCTTCCGCTTCTTTCCAGCAGATGAAATACATGAACCATTGGATAACTCAATGGAAATATCCAGGTCTCCCCAACGTGAGAAAAGATTTGACACGAATGATCCAAATGGCTCCACAACTGCACCTGCTTGTACCAATTAATCAATGAATTTATATACCAACAAAAGAACTTACGTAGAAAGAAGAAACAAAATCTGATAATGACTCAACAAAAAACCTGGGGTAGAAGGGAAAACCCAATCTCTAAATAATTACCGGTTGATAGTCACTGGGGAAAATACATAAGTACAGAAACAGTGAAAAGGATTCATTTAGTGATCAAACCACATCACTTATCTCAATTTCAACCTTGATTGCAAAAATCTTTTAAATTAGGTAGATCTCTTGCAATTTTATGCATTTATCCAAGTTCAGGAGAATTATGGTTCAGTGATAATTGGAAGATTTTCAACATCTACATAAGGAAACTTGAAAAGAACTTGAGACAAGCTCAATTGAGGAATTTAAATACTTTCATATATAAAACATTCAAGCCTGGGTTTGTATATAAGGGTGCTATGACTAAATATAACTCAGCATGTGTAGGTTTTAAAAGAATAAGATCAGAAGAAATCGGTAAAATTTCAAACTAAAAGAAAAGCACCATCATCTTCATATAATTCAAACATCATACATGATACAAAATGAAAGCAGCAGATAATCAAAATGTAGCAGTAATTACCTCTAAAACTTTCCACAGATTCAACAACCTCTCGTAAATCATTGATAATTCTCAATCGTGTCTCCCAATCCTCACGCAAGGGATTGATCACTCTGAGTATGTCCTTAAGAGTAGGCGCCAATAGACCAAAAGAGCTCATTTCTGTTTACTGTGAAATCCTGAAATATGCAGTCAAACAGGTCAAAAACAGAGTGTAACAATGGATTCAAGCATTGATCAAACGTAAATCAGACACCACGAAACAAACTAACTACTCGCACCGGTTAAAACAAGAACCCGCTTTCTAACAACTGACGAACAAAAGTTTCTTGCAGAGCTCGGTAATTCATGTCTTATATTCCCAATTAAATCAACCAAAAACCCAATTAGTTAAACCCAAGAATATGTAAACATAACACTGAAAACACAAACTCCAACCTCTCAAAATCAAGAAGCAATAATCAAAACCTAATTGTTACGGAAACCCAAATCCCATGATCACACCGAGAACCAAAGCCACCAGAGAAAGTAGTGGCCGACTCAAAAACGTGAAAAAAATTCACATTGAACAAAAAACACCGAAAATTACACCGGTACCAGACGAAAAACAGTTGAAACCCCTCACAATCCTCACGTTCTCCGGAGCTTCTATGCTCTGTACAGTCAACAGGAGAAGAGCGAGACAGTCAACAGTCACATTGGCTGCACAGTGTATGTACATCGAGATGAAGGGAGAATTTGTAAGCGTAAAATTGGGGACTCCTTCGCGGGAGGGGTTTTGGTTTTTTAGTTTCCATAGTTGTATATTTGTGTGCGGATTCGACTACTCGAAGCCAATTAGAAACAATAATAAATAACAATAATAATTGGTACGAGAAGCGGGAAAAAAAAAATAAAATCAAAACAATATATATATATATATATATATATATACACAGTCTCTTCGCTTTTGACTTTATTTCCAGCACTAATTGGCAAAATTGCTTTGACTGTTACGAAGTTTGTGATATTGGCATTGAAAAATTAGAGGACATACTGGAGTAAGCTTAGTAATTAACTAAAGAATACTTAGTTTCAAATTGCAAGGAAAGTTACGAAATAAACATGTTGCTACTTGCTAAGATGATTCTGTTGGGATGCATTAGAGATTAAGGAACTGAATACTGCTTTTCTGAATTATGAGTAACAATTAATTTAATAAGTCATTTTTAAAGGTAAAAAAAAGAAAAAAAGGTTCCTTATAGAATGCAATCTTAGTCGTGCGGAATTCAAATACACAAGATTACTGCATATTTTTATCGTCAATACTATTAGATTAATTGAATTAAAAATTAAAATTTTCATTGTAAAATGATCCGAGCAAAAAATAATAGAGTTAGGATTCAGTTAATAAAATTTTTTAAATAGAACTTTTTAAAACGAACATTTTACTTGTAAAATTTTTATAAATAAAATTTTTAATAAAAATTTATTAATTATTTAATTATTACAAATAATTTTTTAAAAAATTTAATAATTACTTTAATAAAAAAATGTTTAATATTTTATTTAAAAATAACTTAAGTTTTTTTAAATTAATATTAGTTTAGACAATTCTGCCTTTTAAAAAAATTGGAGAAATTTTATTGTTAAAAACTCAAATTTTGACTTTCTTTTAATAAAAAAATAATTTTTTTAATTTGCTAAAACTCTTTTTGAATATTAACTAAATAGACACCAAAAAATTTTTAAAAAGTTTTTTAATGTAATAAAAAAGTTAAATCAAACGAATAATATTTGTGATCGGTGTAGTCATCTTTTTCTTTTTTCTTTCTTTTCCTTCTTTTTAATTTTTAGTTGGGATATTTTTACATACCTTCTTTAAAATTTATAAAAATTTTAATTTAATAAAAAATTTGTAAAAAGGGACACAAACCTCCCCATAAATAGTAAACTTACCGAAATACCCTCAAATTCTATGACCTTAGTGGAAAACACCAATACTTTAACCACTGCACCAAACATATTTTAATAATATATTTTTCAATCCTTAAAAATAATCCTTTTGAAAATACATATATAATAATTTTTATAATAAGTAAAATTATTTTCTTATTTTAAAACTTATAATTCAAAAAAAATTCTATATAATAACTTGAAAATAAAATTATTATCAAATAGTAATAATAAAAATTATTCTTAAATTAATTATTAAAGAGAATAATTTTAAATTATTATAAAATAAAAAATTATTCTAAAATTATTATTAGCCCTAATAATTTTAAAACATCATTCTTAAATAATTGTTAAATAAAATAAATTATTTTATTTGAAAAATCTAAATAATAATAGTAGTTTTAAAAATTTATAATTTAATGATAATAATAATTTTAAATTCAAATTATTATATAAAATTTTAATGATTATAAATTATTTTGAGTTATTAGTTTTATAATAACAAAATAATTTGAATTATTACAAAAATTATTGTATATGTATTTTCAAAAAAGTTATTTATTAATGATTGAAAAATATATCATTAAACTTTATTTAGAGTAGTGGTTAAGGTGTTTTTTTTTTTTTTTTTGGGTTACTAGGGTCATAGGTTCCAATTCAACCAAAGTAATCATATTTTGCAATTTTAAAAAATAGATTTGGAGATATTTTAGTCAGTTTATTGTTTGTAAGGGAAGTGTGTATTCTTTTTCACAAATTTTTGGTCAAATTAGAGTTTTTATAAATCTTAGGGCAGGTATGTGCAAATACCCCATTTTTAGCTTACTTTATGATAAGTGGGTTGGATTGTTCTCAGAACATGAGAATTGTAGTTCTCTTACCTTTTTTTTTTAATACTTAAAACATGATTGGTTCTTTAATCACGCGAAGATAAGACGAGTTTAGAAAAAGCCATTCGCTCCTTTGTTACAATTGTTTTTTGTTAAAAATTATTTAATTTTGAATAATATTGAATATTGTCAGTAAATTAAAAAATTCAATTTCATTATCTGTGACTGTACTCCCAAGAGAATTAAAAATTGAATTTACGACAAAATAATTACAAAAAAATTTACTTTCATTTTGTGTTGGGCCGAAATTAAATTGGGCTGATCTGTTATTCTGAAATTTGTAATGTTGTGAAGAATATTCATGAGAGTAAGTCAGCAAAGTATGCTAAAGTGGAAACCTTAACTCTGCGTCGTCAGTTTTAATGTAAAGCTGTCAGAGGATTTTGTTATGTTTATTTGCAGTTGGGAAGCACTGCAATTCTAAATCAACTTTTTATTCACACCAGCGTTTTTCTGTATTGGGAATAAAACTTGGGTTCCTGCTGTAATTTTGCCTTACATTTAGATGTAATTAATTAGGAATTATTTCTTTCTCCTTTATTCTATAATATTATTGCAGTTCAGCATTTTAAATTTACCAGAAAAAAGCTTCTACCATAACTCGATCCGTAGCCACCAATCACTGCCATATATGAAAAATTGAAGCTTCAGCTAAAATCCCATAAATTATTCCTGATCTGTTCTTCCATTTGTTTATTCTTCAGCTAGCATGTTGATTCTTGCTAAAAGGTTCTATTCCATAAAAGTTTTAGATTAGAGACAGTACTTAACAACGAGAGAATTGGAATATTTACAAGTCATACATTAATCTAAAATTCTTAAACATAGTAGATATTGCACTATAAATATGATGTTATTTGTATATATGCAATATCAAGGGTGTGATATGATTTATATATCTTCACATCTAATAAAATATGAACAAATGTAATATGCATTTAGTTTGAAGTAAAATCATTGTCAGAATAGTTATAATAAAAAGAGAAAAATTCAAATACGTACATACAACTTTATCGTATGATTATATATATCAAAGACATATATTAGCTGTCTTGGGTTATAAGAGAGGATTAAAAAAATAAAAGACGTGCCTAACCTTAGAAAGGTGTGTCGATAATAATTGTACGAATTCCATACGCATATGTATATATAATGTATAGTATGTTCATAGGAAGGAAGATATATATATATATATATATATAAATGAAAACATATTCAGGCAGGCAATAAACCAAGAGAAAAGGGGTGGGCAGGAATGTTGTTTATGTTAATGCTTTAGCTACCATCCAAATCAAAAAAGCAAATTGGCCAACCGAGCATTGAAGGGTCAATTTAATTACCAGCAGCAGTACTCCATACAACTGTATGCTACTTCAGTTCTGTTCTGATCTGATCTGATCCGTCGGTACCAAATTAAGCAATTAAGCAATTAAGGTAATGAGAGAATAATAGTAAACCAAAAATATTGACAACAAGGTAAAATTAAAGCAAATGCAAATGTAGAATTGATGTGAATGAATGAACATCTAATCTTAGAAGATCTTCTAGTAGAGAAGTGAGATGGGGATGGGGAAAGATGGACTAAGCGGGGATACGTGTAAGATGATGATTGAAGGAATATTGTGGTGGATGGATTGGGTGGGGTGATGTTGCTAATGCTAGTGAACCCCTCACTCCATAGTCCATACACACGCACAACAACAACAACAACAACAACATGATGTTATCGAATCAAATGTGGTGGAATCATGTTTCTTTGAAGGTGATCCCAACAATTATCTCTCTATCTATCTATTCTTCCTTTCATGACCATGACTTCTTCTTCTTGTTCTTCAACTTCATTATTATCATTTTTAATTATTATCGTCATCATCATCAAGTTGACCTTTCTTTTTATGGGGGGCATACGTTCATTTCTTTTTCTTTTTTTTTTTTTGTGTTTTTTTTAATTGTATCTTATACTTTACAAAATGGGAAATGTTCTTGTGATGGTTGAATTACACTTTTGTAAATTTGATTCCGTGAAATCTTTGGGTAATTACTTTGCGAATAAGGGATTTTCTACCGTGGCACTGGCACCCTTAAAAGTCAAAACCAATAGAAAAATTCCCCATTAAAAGAGAAACAAGATTCCATTCTTTTAATTTACACCCATTTATCATTACTCTGATTATTCTCCTTTATCAAACTTTGTCAAATTATAGCCTTTTAATTTTTTTATTTTAATACTAATACTACATTGAATCTAAAACTCAGTGAATTTAATATTGAAGTCAATATGACTAAATATAAGAAAATGAAGTTCCTTTTTTTTTTTTTTTTACTTGTTGCTAGTTATTTTTCAATAAACTAAAAAACTAATGAAATCTTGTTAAAATTTGGGACTTTGTTAAATTTGAAATCTATTATATGACACAATCTATACTGCCCTAACAATTATTAGAGAGATACAATACTTGCAAGCCATTTATAATCTTTAATAATTAAGGATAGATAATAAGATTTCAAGTCATGAATCCTTCTTACGAAGGTAGAAAAAGAAAGGTGGCAATAATATTCCACCGAATTTTTTGTCAAGGTAAAAATCTATTTTTCAGTTCATGTTATTTTCAGGCAAAATAACATACCTTAGAATTTAAGATGCAAAATAACATACTACATATTATAAATATATATTTAAAAAAAAAAAAGAAAACATTAGCATTAATTAGATATAAAATCAAATTAAAACTTATAGGTATATAAAATAAGTAGAACAACACATACGTTAAGAACATAAGAATTTCATTCTTGAATGAAAAAGAAATCCCTTTGGAATAACAGTTTGTAATACAATATCCCCCATATTGGTTAATTTCCATTTCTCCAAATTCTCTTGCAGAACATTTCACCATTTCTCCGCAATAACAACTAGAAAATTAAAAAACGAAAAATAAAAATAAAATTTAGAAGAGCAATAAACTTGATTTTTGCCCCCATTAATTACTTTATAAAACAAAATTAGACACATAGACCTACAACTTACAATTAGATTGCCTCTTTTTTGCTTCCCCTTTTCCATGATCCATATTACTAAATTTTTTTTTTTTTTTTTTTGGGTACCCCAATTGCTACTATAGCTGCTGCTGCTGCTGCTTCTTCTTTCTCAAATCAACGACGACAACGCTCACGTTGTCCGTACTATGCCTAGCCAACGCCAGTTTGGTCAACAGGATTGACGCGTCCCAGCATGCCTTGTCGGTGCTCTCCCCGTTTCCCGCCACGTCACCCACCGGAGATCCCGGTAGGGACGACGACGTCAACATGGCAGCCTTTTGAGCCCGGAAACATGTCCGCACCACGTTGCAAGCCGTCTCGTTCGACACCACGTCCCACAAACCGTCGCTTGCCAGTATCAAACACTCGTCCTCCGCCGTCCGGTCCGTCACAGTCACCTCCGGCTGTGATATAACATACGGCTTCAAGTAGTTGTCTCCGATCGCTCTCGACATGGCGAGAACACCGAGAACTCGCGGACCGTCCCAGTAAATAACACGGCCGCCGGCGGCTTGTATTCTTAGCAACTCGTCGGGACGATCAGGCTGTAAAAACCAAAAAAGGAAAAATAAGAAGCCAAGAACGCACGAGGAATATACGTGCCAACAGAGATACCCGTGCATAAGTGTTGAACAAGGCTCGAGACTCACTTTATGATCGTACGAGAGAGGGACTGCGACGCCGTTTCGGCAGAGTACGGCCCGAGAATCGCCACAGTTAGAGACGACGATCTTGTCAGGTGTGACTACTGCAACGACAGCTGTAGATCCAACGGCGTCGCACTGCGGAGTCTGTAACTCGCACCTGCAGTTGGAGATCTTGGAATTCTCGGTCCAATTTTGAACCTCCTTATCCATCCTGTCAAAACTCCGTCCCATCGTCTCCTTCCACTCCAAGGATTCTTCCTCCTTGCAAGCTTCAAGCTCTTCTTTTACAATATCATGCAATCGGTCCTTACACTTCATCGCCACCTGAAAATAAGAACAAACCAAAATTTAAATATATTTAAAAATTAATTATTTTTATACAAATATTTCTATTGGTAATGGAGTGAAGCATTTACATGAGAGCAACCGTGGCCGTCAAACACGCCGAAGAAGTGGGTTGCGGTAGAAAGGTGGCGACTTTGCTTACAAAACGACGGATGAATTGATACAGCGTCTTCCATATCTCTTCTCCTACCACAAACTGAAGTCATCCCGAATTTAGGATTCCCCACTACAAAATCGTCAATTACTCTGCCTTCTGCAGACTTGGAATCTACAGCCGAATTAAATTTTAAGTCTTCAGTTTTCTTCACCTTATCCACATCACGACTTCGTTTAACCTGGCTTACTTCACAATTTTCGACAGGGTTTTCTGGGGCACATGGTACAGTGGCGAAAAAATCAACCTTCTGCCGCTTCCGATCATTTTCCAACAACGGCAGCACTGCCACGTCTGAAACCAAGTTGAATGGTCGAAGTTCTAACCTCCGGCGCCTTGAAGTTCGCGAGCTTGGCTCAACTGGGGCGGCTGGTTCACTCTCACCAACAACTCCGCAACAAATTCCAGCCATGAAATTTCAAGAAACCCAATTAACAAAAGCTTCAAGCTTACAATTAACTTCTTGCAACCTGTTGCTAAGCCTTTTTTTTTTCCCCTTTCCTCTGCAACTCTGTTAATGGAACACTAGAAATGAGCTAATTGTAGTGAACAAAGAAACCAACAATGTCTTTGTATAGACAAAGAAGAGACAAAGAGATGTGAGAGAGCGCTCGCTGAAAGTGGAGAGGACCCATTAAAATGCCTGGGCACGAAGCTTTTTCTAAACAGAGCCGACTCTCTCTCTCTCTAATTTCATCTGGGGGCCACACGCAATTACGGGCAGCCTACCCGTCACCGTCACGGGCAGGTATCAGGCATGTACAGTTGGTGTGACGTCGATTTACTGAATACAAGAATCATCTCCACCGTCCATCTCCTCACGATATTTCTCTCTCCTCCTTTGTCTCAACACGTGTACTGGCCTTTCGTTAACTTGTTTACGTGGCCCAATGAGAGTCGGACGCGACCCTTTGAAAAGACCTTCCTTTTCTGACACGCATGTGGTCCTCTCTTACTCTTTTGTTCCTTGCCCTTTGTGAGTAGAAGCCCGTATACACTGTACAAATTTTTGCGTCTTTAAAATATTGAACTGTTGCAGGCGATATCACCACGTGGCGTGATCGTGGAATACGAGATTCTGCCTTGATACGCCTCTCCACGCGCTTGCTACTGCCATCCGCGCAGCACTAATATTTTTTTTTTTCCCTTTTTTTTACTAATAGATTAGAAAATAATGTACTTACATGTAATATAATAATTAATTCTTCTTCTAAGCAATATATTTAGATCATTTATTAACAACTGGCTAACTAAGATATTTATACTACAATTTTTTTTTGTTGTCTTAATATTTTATAACAACAATATTGTAATTCATCAATTTTCATTTCTTATAATAAATATATTTCATAAGTTTTCAACTTATTGTTACGGTCAACTTGTCTAATTTGAGCAAACAAGATCACTATGTTAAAAGAAAAATATGTGTAACTGTTTATACATAAGATTGATAATGTTTTTATTAAAAATAAACACAATAAAAATCAAAGTTATACAATATCAAATTAATTAAGATTAATAATTTAGTCACATGACAAAAAACATGTATAAAACATAATATAAGATTAATAACTCAATAAATACTCATTTTAGATGGTAGTTACGTCAGGTAAACTATGATAGCTCGTACACTTAACCTTCATAACTAGTATTTCAAAATTTTATAATATAGGAGTAGCATAAGCTAAAAAGAATAATTTTTTAAATTTGTTTATTGCAACTATTATCTTGTCAAAATCCATTCAAAAACACTTCACAGGCACAAAATTATACATTTAAAACATACATTAAATTTATTTTTAATTTTGTTACTTACATTTAAGTGCTCTCTTATTGACTTGAATATCAATGAGTTATCATTTTTGAACATTTATTGATGAAATAAAATAGATGAATTCAAGAGTATTTACACTATAAATTAATGCAAGTCAAAGAAACAACAATCATTAATTCTATTTAAAATATTTTATTTAAGTAAAAAAAAAGTTGAGTTTTTTAAAAAATATTATTAAAAAAAAAATAAATATTTTTCACATTACTAAACTAATTCATTTTTAAAAAATATATTATTGAAAAAATGAATATATACTTTAATTATTTTAATGAACTGAAACCCAATTGAACCGATTGGTTCTATCCAATTGCATACGATTTTTTCAACCATCCTTTGTTTCGTTCAACGTTTAGACATAAATGTATTTTGAAGGTAGGGAGGGGCATTTGGTTAATTAATTTGTTTTGAGAATTAGATATTTATTTTCTCTGATATTCACTCGTGTATTAAGTGAAAAACAATGGAGCGTGAGGGAACGCGCGTGAAGTGTGTGGAGCAAAGAGGTCGAGCATTTCCAGCTTTATTCAGGTCGTTTCGGTAGTGCAACGAAGGCGTCTACGTAACGAGGGAGATTTTGACGCGTGTGGGACCACATGTCAAAGTCGATACTCTTGCAGAATATCTGAGAGTTCGGTAGCTGTTCACTAGCCACGTGTTCAAATCTGACGTGGATCTGAAGGGGCGCGTCTCGTTCCTCGAGCTCTTACACGTTTCAAGCACTCCCTTCTCTGAAATTTATAAAATTTCGCCGTCCTCTTAACTCAATTTAGTAACATACTTAATTATAATTCCCCACTAAGTTTTGCTAATTTATATTGTTATCCTTTTAGCCTTCTGTATTTAAAATAATACCCTATTAAACTTATGTTTCACTCATTTTTGTCATTTGGATATATTTTCTAACAATATTTCCATTTCAATGTAAGATACTATTTATTTATTTTATAAATAGGTATAAAACCTAAAATAATAAATTCAGTTAATTTTAATGGTTATAACTCATTTTCGTAAGTATTGGATTAGTTAATCACAATATTACTAAAATATAATAAAAATATACAGATATTTACTTCATTTTATATTAAACTCACTAATAATTATGTACGTCGTGTTTAATTTATTTTATATTAAATTTTGTTAATCATTATGTGCATCACACATATTTATTTAAACTTATTGTAACTATTCTTTATTTTTACAAACGTCATCTTTTGTCGATTTTTTATTGTTAATAATTAGTTGATGATATGTTTTGTACATTTTTTTTAGTCGCGTAATTGTTGTATTCATAATTTATTATATATTCTTTTTTTTTATACTACCACATGTATTAAGTTCTTTTTGTTAGATCATCACACTATTTTAAAATTTTACACCTTAAACTATTTGTTCTTATATTATCACGTGTTCTGTATAAATTAAGAAATTTTACAAATAAATATAAATAAATTTATTTGCATATGTTTTATAAAGTAATAATAAAATAATTTTAAATATTTTATCTTTTTTGAAAAAAGTATAAATTCAAATTTTTTATTGAGAATACATACCTCTTTATTTTATGATTTCATATTTTATATTTACAAAATCATAAAAATTAGATTTAAGTCAATAATAATAGAACTTGAATTTAAGTTTAACCAAGTTACAAGTAGGATTAATGTGATAGAAAAAAGAAAATGCAGAACAAGAGTGTCATTTAGAAGACAAATAGGGAAAATTGAAGTGGATATCTATATTACTGAAAATCCCTTAATTTCAGATAATTACATGAAAACCCAAAAGGACACGTGTAGGGTCAACTTTTGATTACACAGCTATTTAGCGATGCACAAAGGTGGAATTATTATTTATCCGTAAGGTGGGGACCCAAAGCAATAAGTTAAAAGTAGAGGGACCAATGAGAAAGTGCCACGTAGAAAATGGTAAGCTGGCAAGCAAAGACTCTCTGCTGGATGATGTGACGCAACAAAATGCAGTGCCACGTGACTGAGAAAGCAGAGTAGTCAGTGAGTCTCGTCACTGACCTAACCCTTCCGTTGCAAGCCACCGAACTTCAGTTTCGTTTCACTTTTTGGAATACCAAAATAGGAAATTTCTTTTTTTTTTTTTTTAATTCTTTAACAAAGCAACGTTCGTTCTTCCTTAATAAATTAAGTTAATGTCCTATTATTTTTTTTTATTTTTTTTAATATTTCAGTTTTTTCTTTAATTTTAATTTTTTTTATATTTTTAATTTTATTATTTTATAAATAAATTAAATTATAAAAAAATTAAAATATTAAAAATATTAAAAAATTAAAAAATATAATAAAATAATTAATTATTAACTAAAAAATAAGAAATAATATATATTCTCTGATAATAATACGAATCAACTTTAATATATGAAAAATATATTTTTTTATGATAGAAAAAAAAACTTAACTCCTCCTAATATTTGAATTTTTTTTGTGAAATATTAGGAATGATTTTTTGAGATTAAAACAATAATTTTTTGGTTATTAATTTTATATTTTTCATAGAATGAAAAGAAAAGAAATGAAAATGTTCAAACGGCTTTTGGTGGAATTGAATTGTAATACGTAATAAGCACCGAATTTTTTACGTGACGCCATGATAATATGATCAATGATAGCAAAAGACACGTGTGAGGCATAAACGAGGACAGTGGCACGTGACAGAATGAGGTCTGTCTCTGAAAAGTTAAAAAGAGGTAATTATGGAGAAAAAGTTTGCTAGTCATAGTAGATATTTTTTTTATGTTGCACTGGCAGCGTATATTATGACATGGTAATATTGGCAATATTCTGACCCCCTTGGCTCAATAATGCATATATCAATTTCTCTCTGTTTTTTTTCTAAAAATAATTTGATAAAATTTTTTACTAGTAACTTAATAATAAATATTTATATCTCTTCCCATCTCACATAAAAAAAGATATTAAACTCTTATTACTTTATTATTGTTTAAATTAATTTGATAATATCAATTAGAGTAAAATAAAATTATGTATCTATATAAAAGACATTATGTTAAAGACAATGAATGAATTAAAAGTTGTGAGGTGAATCTAATACATCTTATTATCTTGTCTTTATTTTAAAAATACAAGGACTTTTTTCTTAGTTAATATAAGAAAATTTGTATTAAAATATAAAACAATATAATATTTTATGTACAAGGTGGCTTACTAATGATATTATCATGCAAGGTATATGTTAATCTAATTTATTTTAATTTATCTGTAGTGTTTATATAATAAATAATCACAGTGCATACATGTGTACTGCAGATAAGCAGCACCTTCTTCATTATTATTTTGTATATTAGAAACTACTTTTTTAAAAAAATATTAAGTTAAATTAGTCTCCTCTCAGAACAGTGAAAAAAGATGAGCAAAATTTAAATTTATTCTCCGTCTGGTAGATTTTTCAGAGAGATTAATTCTTCTTCAAATTAGGGCGCTATCTATTTCACTCAAGCTACTATTATTGTCAAACTACTTAATAATTGAAGGAATAATATAATAAATAATAATAATTCAATAAATCATTATAAAAATAATATCATCCCTACACCATGAATCCACATCACTTGTCACATTATTTAATTTTCGGGATCAAAGAATATTAGTAATATATTATATGTAAGCCTAAACTTATTTTGTTATAGGGATTTTAACACATAACTCCCCTGAGGTTTAACTTTTTAACACTTAGAGAGAAAGTTTTGTTTAATGCACACATACCTCCCTTACAAACTTCCACTTCCATCCATAATTATAAAAAAGACAAATTTACCTTTCATTTGTTATTTTCAAAATAAAGATAAAAACTTAAGCTTGAGATATTTTTTAATTAAAATAATATATTATTAAAAAATAAAGAAAAAGAAATATAAAAAGAATTATAGGTTCAGCAAAAATTAAAGTTTAAAAATAGGGGGTTTTAACACATATCTAATCAAATTTTTACTCCATTTATTTTTATTCCACCTATAAAAATTTTATTTGTAAAAAATTTACTTTAAAAAACTTTAATTATAAGGTTATATCAAATAAATTTTTATTCCTTTTAATCGTAAAACAAAATATTTGAGGTTGAGATTACTAAAGACGGAGGACCATCTCCATTACTTATCTAATTTTTCATTTATCATTTAATTATCTATTTTTTTTTTCGAGTTGATGAAATTATCTAAGTATAGATAATTTTTACTAAAATAAGATAATACATTTATACATTCTCTAAAATTAATGCTCTTTGTGATTATTTGGAGGGATAAAAAGGCCTCACTTGTACTGTGATTCCACTCTTTATTGAAATTTCACCACTATTTTTCACATTGTTTTGTATTTTATATGAAATAATTAATTTTAATTTTCATGTACCTATAGTTCCTTTCTAAACTTTAATTTTTGTTGAGCTTATAATTCTTTTTATATTTTCTTTTCTTCATTTTTCAATAATATATTATTTTAATTAAAAAAATATCTCAAGTTTAAAATTTTGTCTTTATTTTAAAAATGAAAAATAAAGAATAAATGTATCTTTTTTATAATTATGGATGGAAGGAAGTGGAAGTTTGTAGGGGAGGTATATGTACATTAAGCTAAATCTTCTCTCTAAGTGTTAAAAAGCTAAACCTCAGAGGAGGTATGTGTTAAAACCCCTTTTGTTATATGGAAACAGTACGGCTAAAATCGTCACCAAGCCTAAGCTTTGTTTGGTGGGGTCAAGTCAAACTGTTTCCCAATTCCAAATCCCATAAATCATGGAGAGAAGAAATAGAAAAGGCAGAAAAAAGAAAAGCAACCAAGATTTGGAAGATATGATTGCTGTGAGTTCTCAGGACACGGCAACATAATTAACTTTTAAAAATGTGACACAAATACTACATTACAGCAATTACCATCTAATCTGTTCTGGGCAGAACAACACAAGTTCATGCTGGCTTAAATTTGTACCCTGAAATCGCAAAGTAACTAGTAGCCATAGGACAAGAGAGTTTTGAGGGTACAACACTGGAATCTTTTTGTTTGAGGTGAACGGATCAGGGAAGAATGCTAAATTTATAAATCGAGTCTCATCCCAGGATTAAAACCATTCACAGAAAATCCACCATCAACAGAAATAATCTGTCCAGTGATGTAAGAAGCAGCCGGTAGGCAAAGGAATGCCACCAGAGATGCAACCTCCTCGGGTTCTCCAACACGTTGAAGAGGAGTTCGAGACACTACCTTTCCCAAGAATTCCTTGTCCTCAAGCAACTGCATGGATGAGAAATAAGCAATCAATGAGATTTTTTCACAAAAAAAACTGTTGATATTCTACAACTGTACTTATGGGCTAAAAACCTAATGCAGCTTAGTCTAATCAGCACAATATATTTCTCTTAAAATTCATAGACTTTGGCACAGCAATAATTGGTAGATGCTGCCGAAATCCTAACTTCAGAAGTAAAATCTAAAAGATCTGAACATGTTCTAGATTTAAACTTAGGTTACCCCTTTAAGTTGACTGCCAGGTTCAAATTGATTCTCACTCACAACCTTCTACAACCATGAACCTTGTGGTAAGAAGTGAATCAATGTAACTCCAAAAATTTCCTTGCATTTTCAGTATAAATCTTTGGGTGTTTACCAAATGTTACAGTATAATAGCAGACTCCACCAATGATTTTGTGCAAGAAATCATTACCATTGATTACCGTAGCCAATTTATATGTTACATTCAATTAAGACTCAAATGAGCAACAAGAAACAAAGTTGTTTGACACAATATCTTCTATGTTCTAGGTTACTGAAGCAACTTCGTCCAACAATATCTGCACTGCTTAATTAAATTATTGTCAATATGGCAGTCTGTCACATGGTGGTGGTGATGCATGGAATGCAATGTGAAGCATGTCACTCACCATATGTCCATGAATTTTTAAAAAAAAAAAAAGTTATACTCCTACCACAAGATCAACAGCCAAACACATCATATATGAAGATTAACAATTTTTTAGATATACTTTTAGAATATTATGAAAGATGATACCCTTATGAAAAGTAGCGTATAATCTTATAACAATATTTCAAGTATCTTAAAAGAACGTAGGCAGAATAGAGAACATTACATTTTTTACAAGTGAGGTCTTGGTATACCAGGGTGCAACAGAATTAGTCCTGATTTTGTCATTTGCCCACTCACAAGCCAGATTCTTTGCAAGTTGGTTCATTGCAGCTGAGGATAGTAAGAAGTAAACACAAGCCTTCTAACATCTTTCACAAATCATACTTATGACCAAATATCACCAGATCACAGCTTTAACTGACCTTTAGTTGCTGCATAAATTGATCCACTACCAATATGACAAAGACCAGCAACAGAGGAAATGAACACAATGCTTCCAGCTCCAGATGCTTTAAGAAGAGGATGAGCAAGTTGGCACAAATTGTATGTAGATTCAAAGTTGGTAGTCATTAATTTTGAATATTCTTCAGCAGAGTACTCATTAGTCGGCTTCCTGACATTCGTCCCGACATTGTTTACCTAATAAATCAAGAAGATTGTATGAATGTTACACAAAAGCACAGGGCACTATAAGGAATTATTCAGAGTGAACCAGATGCTAGGACATAAAGAAAATTAAGTTGGGCCCAAAGATGAAAGAAATAACAAGAGGTGATGAGGATGTCTTATTGATTATAAAGCCATAAAAGCATTAAAAAACAAACATTGCATCATGTAAATGGTATCAAGAATGGTCAGAATATTGTTGCAATAGCATTACTCCCCTAAGTGGTGATGAGTTTATTCATTTATTGAAACATTTGGCTACACTTTGCATCAAACACAATTACATAACCGGTCAAGTATAGGCCTAGCCAGGGACGGAGACCTCGCTGAGATATTGTTTTCTGTAAATCAAGTAAAATTTAGTGCTAAGTCTCAGGTAACTTAGCATTAAGGCTCCAGTTACATTTGAACCCCTATGTAGTTTCTCATGGTTGATAAAAACGGTCCCCTCTCGATTAATGTTCCACCTCTGACACTGGTCCTGGCCTCCTTGCAACTCCTGCAACTGAAGATAATTTGTAGAACAGATCACACAAAATAAAATACAGTGACAATAATGAGAACCACAGTAGCTCTTGGACCATATCAAGGTCTAGTTTCCCCATAACCAAAAGCCAAAAGCTTCGATACTTATCTAAAGAACCAGTTAAATGTCCCAGAGTGGCAAAATCCAGAATACCTCGTGATATTTTACATGGCAGCATAAAAACCTTATGATTGTGAACCAACAGTTAGGAAAGGCCAATTCCATATTATGGTAACTCATTCAGTAAATTATATATCAATATCCATATAGTTATGTGAATGTCAAACTCCTAGGACAATCCAAAGTAGACTTGTACTCATGGTCAAAGTTACCATGATTTTTGAATTACCCAAAAAAAACAATTTCAGAAAATGTAAATACATACTTATGTTTCCTATATCATAAACAGATGGAGGACCCACAACGCTACTAAATTGCCATCACCGTAATATGCTTAAACACTAGAAAGAGTTTCAAACGAAGACTTTCTGGGGGAAACAAATCCTAGCACCTAACTTCTAATTGTTATCATTCATGCCCATTTCAGTATCAATGGACAGAAATTGAGGCTCCACAAGGGACCAGAGGCCGCACACTAACTAAACAAGAAGATCTCAGATGGAACTGAAAAAAATCATCAATAGAGAGCTTGAAGATAAAAATGGTCCTTCAAAATAACATATTGACGCAAAAACTTACAAGTATGTTGAGTTTGCCATTGAAGATGGAACCCACTTCCTCCACAAGTTTCTCTCTCTGGGGACGAGAGGTTGCATCACAAACTGAACCGGTAACCACAAAACCTCTACTTAGCCATTCTTTCAAGCACTTATTGAGCTCAGCTTCGTTTCTCGAACAAGTATGTACAACAGCACCTAACCCCGCCAGTTCCACCACCGTTGCATGCCTAAACACAAAATAACATAAAACCAAGAAAACCATGGGACTTAGCCAAAAGGGTTTTGTTTAATCCAATGAAATTTTTTTCCTCTTTAAGAAAAAGAAAATTTCTTGGGGAAGTAGGAAAGGAAAGAAAGTGAGAGAAAAACCCAATTCCACGAGTACCGCCTGTGACAAGAGCAGTCATTCCCTTAAGTGACCATCTCGAGCCTCTGAAACTGCTCTCTGCACTTGCCATGATTTTTTCATTCACTCTGGTGTTCAGGAGGGATTTGTAAAGATTTTATATTTTTATCTTTTAAGAACAGATAGTGTCAAATAGTCAACACTGTAACTAACCTAACCTAAACATACGCAGTTTGCCAATTATATTCCAAATAGAACCGGAAAATATTATCCCTCAAAACTAGGGATGGCAAAATTTTTTTGCGGGCCTAAATTCATTAAAATCCACATTAACAAAGAAAAGTTTAAGTAAATTTACAAAAAAATGAAACAGAAAACGGAAAGAGATTATTAATAAGAGAAAAATTAGTTTAACTCTTCCCATCCTATCCGAACTTTATTTTTTATTAAAATATAATATAAATATATTATAATTTATAAATTAAATTTATATATTTAAATCTAATTTTTAATATTATATATTATAATTAAATATAATTAATAATAAAAAATTATAAAGTCATGAATTAATATTATAAAAATATAATATATAAATAAAAAATAAAAAATTAAAAAAAATTTAAATTATATTTTTAATAATATATTAATAATATTTTTTATTTAAATTAATTAAATTTTTATATTATTAAAATTAATTTATAAAATAATATAAAATAAAAAATTAATGAGAATGAAAAACTTGTTCTTTATGTGAAAAATTTTCTTCAATTTTATTCTATTAAATTTATCGAAAAACGAGGATTAAATTAAAAGTAGCATGAGAAATAGGGCATGTCTCCCCACTCGCACTATTTCTCATTGTCATCCCTCGACAAAGTCAGTACATCAAAATATTAAAAAAAATAATTTTCATTAAATTTTATTTAAAAAATAAGCAGACATTAAATAATTAATTTTCTCAAAATTATCAAAATATTAAGTAGGTTTAAAAGAATATGACACTTTTTCCTAAGAATGAGAACCCGCGGCGTAAAACTTCAACAAACGGCGCCAAATTCGACAGCAACTCTTTCTAATTTTTTTTTTTTCAAAAAGAGAGATATATTTCCAGATTTACGCCCTGCCTGGGCTTCGGCGCTCCATGTGACCAACGGCAGAGTCGTGGACCCGCACTTAGTCAGCCCAATTAGTATGCGTATTGAAGAACTTCATGCTTAACCCAGTTGTTTGACTAAAGCTAGAAGAAGAAAGAAAGATTTGGAAGATATGATTTTGACATATCAAAATGAAGAAAGCGTTGGTAAGTGTTTCAGTAATAGTACATGAATCACTCAAGATAATCTCATTATAGCAATAGCAACATAACCTCAAGCTCAAGCTGGACAAATTAAAAACAGAAACAAAAATTTACTCGGCAATCAGTAGGGAAACGGTAGCGATATAACTAACAATAGTTTTGAGGGTGCAGCACTAGAATCTTTTTATTTTAGATGAACAAATGAGGATGTTGTATGTTTCATTTAGAGGGAAAAGGGACTTAAGCTTATAATTCTTGTCTAATCCCAGGGTTAAAACCATTCACAGTGAATCCCCCATCAACATAAATAATCTGTCCAGTGATGTAAGAAGCAGCAGGTAGGCAAAGGAACGCCGCCAGAGACGACACTTCCTCGGCTTCTCCAATACGTTGAAGAGGAGTTCGAGACACTATCTTTTCCACAAATTCTTTGTTCTCGAGCACCTGCATGGAAGAGAAATAAGCAAGCAAATGGGCTTTTTCCAAGAAAAGACCAGTGATCTTCTAGTATCGTACACTAAGAATCATAAATATTGTGCACAAACCCTGGATTTCATAACAAGACAATGCTATACCGGACATGATTTTTAAAACAGGAGGATTTTCTTTGCTATCAAGTTTGTAACATGGGGATTATTTAGTCTTCTTAATATCCAATTTCTACTTGTGAAGACATTCAAGTTGAGAGAAAATTGGAGCAGATACACAAAAATCTTGTTTGGCTGAAACTAAAACTTATCAAATGCCAACATCAAGAAAAAGACTTGTCAAATGGATGATAAATTCGAAAACTGGATACGCACTCTATGTTTAATCAGCACAAGATGCAGTAATTGGTACAGATTGCAATTGGGGTTTTTGGTTTACCAATTGGAGTTGTTGCTACATGATGTATGAGCTTAATGTCTCAAAGTGAATTATCATAATTTACTATAGTTTAGCAAACTTGCCAGCAATTTCAGTATAAAGTTTTGTTATGCTATCCAATTTCAATGCAATGCAATCTCCTAAAAAGAATTACAAGAAAGGAGGAAAAAAAAAAAAAAAAAACTGTAGCTGACTTTATAAATGCCTGACTTATTTGTTACATTCGATTTAGGCTCAACAGCGCTACAAGTAACAGAGTTAAAACAGAGTTGTTTGACACCTTCTATCTACGTTATTCAAGTTTCTAAGTCGAAATACTACCTAAATTCCTAAATTACTTCAACTGCCAATAATAAGGTCCTCTCTGTTCTAGAAGAAATTAAAGTCGGGCAGATCATTATAGATCATGTTTTCAGATAACTCGTCATCATGGTGGCAATGAAAATTAATTGTTTTTGTACAAGGATGATATGAAATATGAAGCAGGTCACTTACCATGCATCCATCAGTCATTTATAAAACAAGAAATAAAATTTCAAGCCAGACACATCATTTATGAAGTTTTGGCACAATTTTTCCACGATGAAGAGAAGTATATAACATTTAAACAAAAGGTCGGTGAACATCAAAAGATCGAGGCATTGCAGGGTACTAAAAACAAAAGACTTTGAAACAAAATTCAAAATATCTAAATTATAGAATCGAGAGTATTACACGTTCTATGAGTGACGTTTTGATGTACCATGGTGCAACACAATTTGACCTGATATTGTCATTTGCCCACTCACAAGCCAGATTTTTTGTAAGTTGGTGCAATGCACCTGCAAATAGTAAATAGTAAACATATATAAGCCTTCTAACCTTTTCCACAGACAATGCTTATATGCCAACATATTACCAGATAAGAGCAATAACTTGCCTTTGGTTGATGCATAAACGGATCCACCACCCACATACACAAGGCCAGCAACAGAGGAAACGAATACAATGCTTCCATTTCCAGATGCTTTGAGAAGAGGATGTGCAAGTTGGCACATATTGTATGTAGATTCAAAGTTGGTACTCATTATCTTTGAATAGTCTTCGGCAGAAAATTCAAGAGTTGGCTTCCTGATATTAGTCCCAACATTGTTTACCTAGCAAACCAAGAAAATCCTGTAAGAAACTCCCTAAAAAGCCCAAAGGATCTTTGAAACTGCCATGGTATCATGTAGTCACCAAATAAATACCGTAAAAGCATAAGAAAACTAACAATACCATCTTCTCATGTTTTTCCTGAAGAATGGTTAGAATATTGTTTCAATGGGAATATTCCCATAAATAGGCATGTTTTGTTCCGATAACATAAAATTGAGTAATAACTTAGGAATTTAGCAAATTTATATAACTAGTCAAGTAAAATCATAGCTTCAATCCTCTGAAAAGCTACACTTTTAATTGGATAGGAAACAAAGTTGGTTAATTGATGACCATCAGTGTAATCCAAGCAAATTAAGCCTCAAATAATCCAAACAAATGCTATGAACATCGAAATTTATGTTATTCCCCAACCATCCAGCAAATTTGAACCCATATTTAGAAAGGACCTCATATTGAGAATCAAGAGAATTAGCGTCACGTTTAAAAATACTTACTAATTCTTCAAAATAACATTTAAAATGCACATACTTACAAGGATGTTGAGTTTGCCATTGAAGATGGAACCCACTTCGTCTATAAGCTTCTCCCTCTGGGGACGAGATGTTGCATCACAAACTGAACCAGTAACCACCAAACCTTTACTCCGCCATTCTTGCAAGCACTTATGGAGCTCAGCTTCATTTCTGGAACAAGTATGCACAACAGCACCTAACGTAGCTAGTTCCTCCACCGTTGCATGCCTAAACATATCAGAAAAACAATTTAGCCAAAAGGGTTTTGTTTAATTTTCAACGAGAATTTTTCTCGAGCAAGAAAAGGAAAGAAGGTGAGAGAAAAACCCACCCAATTCCACGAGTGCCCCCAGTGACAAGAGCTGTCATTCCCTTCAGTAACCATCTCGAACCTTTGAAACTGCTCTCTGCGTTTGCCATGATTCTGCACTACTTATCTTTCCGTCGGCCTTAGAATCAGCTTGCACTGCAATGCTCATTTTATAGTCAAATTCTTTATTCATTTTCAGCCCGCCATTTTTATTCGTATTTTAACTTTCATGCGCTTGCTTTTTTGACGCATGACAGAATAAAAATATGAATTCTTATATATTTTTTTAATTTAATAAAATATCGTTAGTAGTAAGATTTTATTTATTTTTCTCTATATTCAATTCAGTTAATTTAGAAAAAAGTTTATATTATCGAAAATAAAAGAAGGGTATACTACGTGTTTAATCAGAAAAGAGTCCAACTCTAATCGAAATCTACATTTGGTGCCAACCTTTTTTGATTAATTATGCCTACCTAGTTTATTTTATTATTATTATTATTATTTTGAGGGCATTTAGAGCACGTGTAACTCCCCAATCCACGTGTCCGTATTTAATTTTCCATGACCGAAAGTCACCTTGTTATAAAACATATTCACAGCCGCCCTTTGTCGTCTCAAAAAAACAAAAAAAAAAAAAAAAAGCCGGCGAAGACATGTAGATCAATCCAACACAATAATCTAGACTTCAAACGAAAGAAGGCATTGGAACCCTGCTTTCGTTTGAACTTGGAAGTATACGACAGCCAAATTTTGCGAGAAATTTTTTCCCTTTTGGAGAAAAAAAAAAAATGTACACTATTTACTCCGTACTTGGGCTCGGGCAGTTGTGCCCTTGAAGTCTTATCAATAAAAGAGTCGTGGACCCCGTTCTTAGTTAGACCAAAATTCATTGGGCCTGACGATGATTGATCAGGTGGGTTCAAAGACTTCATGCCCCAACAACAACTTTGCGGTTTTTTTTTAAAAAAAAAAAAAGTGGGCGCGGGGCAGGGGTGGGGACGGTTTTCAGTCTTTAAAATGCAAAATTTGTAGCGAATAAACTTCTAAATGGCCTTTTTTCTTAATGAAAATAATGACGAAATTAAAAGTCTACCACCAAATGAATCTATTTTATCATTCGGAGCAACTCTTTTACTTTCAACACAATTGCTCATTTAACTCCCTATTAAATCGTGATCCAAAAAAGTATTAAATAGAATAGCTTATGTATAAATTATTTAATAAATTAAATTGTGACGAGAATTGATTGATTGGAAAATGAGTGCATATATAAGATAATCCATGATTTTATAGCAAATAGTTGTGTGGATAACATTTAATTTTGCAAGCATTATTAATCAACATATTAGCATGGGCAAAACAGTGAGGATCGTCAATATATATATATATATATAAATGTTTTTCTTTTTCATTTCTAGCTTTTATGTTATTTTTGACATGGAAATATTTTTGAAAACTAGTAGCATACATAAAGCAACCAACAATAATTAATGTCAACTTTCACCAATATTGAGCCACATAGGTTAAGGCGCGTACTACATCTGCAAAATTTTCCGACACTCTAAATAAAGAAACCTGAAAAAAACTTAAAAGAATAATACTATCATTGGCTTGGGTCTCTTAAAATTCCTATAATAAATCCAGGAAAGCAAAATATGTAGAAACAGACAGATCAATTAGCTAGGCCCCATGTGCACCCTCTGGCTCAGCCGCTGAGTTCGAGTCAGGCTCAGAAGAACGAGCCAACCAACCAACTACTTAACCACTAAAAGCACTTTTACATAAACCAGGAACTGCATGGAACCCTAAGCGACCAACCTCACTTTCCTTGTATATACAGTTTCGAACCCCGAGAACCCACGTAGAAAATGAAGAGCCCACGCAAGCATTCTGCATTTCGCATCCATTAAAAAGGCCAAAAAAAGGCTACATAAATTCTCTGCAAACACTGCAATATTTGTCTCAGTTTCTCTTCAAGAAAATTAAATTAAATTAAATTAAATTAAATTAAAAACCTTTTAAGTCAAAAAGGCCATGATATTTCATCAAATTCCCTTATGAAGAAACGTTGAAAACACAGCTATACAACACTGAGAAGTCGCCGTGTTTTGTGGAGGAACCGTCGGGTATCAATTGTTGGCTACTCGGAAATTACTGTGGTGCTATGCTAGGATCGAGCGTTACTGGTACTAATACTACAACCTGAGAATAGCTATGAGGGCATAGGGTTTTGGATATTTTTATGGTTTTTTAGGGCATTAGGGTTGGTGGTTGAGGGTTTAATAGCTAGTAGAGTTAACACTCACGAACTAAAGTAACAACCAAGGACGCGTAAATAGTGCCAATGATGTGATCTTGTCAGAACCAGAGTAAATTATATTACTATTTTCCTCTGTAGAATTAATTTATTCGTACCTAATTATCAAATCGGTCTATATAATTTTATAAAAGTGACAAACAGGTCCACAGGTTCACCACTAATTAACATATCTCAACCCCATAGCAATAGCATAGGCAAGAATATAAATTGTCTGAGTGCCCTTTAGTCAATTTTAAAAATAGAAATTAAACACTTATGTGATAAGCATTTAAACATTTATATTTATAGGTTGAGACTAGTCAGTACTATTAATTTGATTATTTTGTACACTAAAACTAAAGGAAAGGTAACTATACAATTAAAGATTGGCGAAAATAGGATGCATGATTGCTGATTAGGACATATCTGAGGATTATTTGTTACTTTTACAAACTACAGGACTCATCTGATAATCTTCCTTTATTGAATATCAATTTGGGGTCGCGCAGCGGACTTTTAGCTGAATGTAATGATACACATAAAAAGGTAATACATGTACGTTGTGATATGACATGAAGTATTATTATACATCGATCTAAGGACTGGCTGGCTCTGGCTCTGGCTCTGGCTCATCTCCTGGCCCCTCCTTGTTTAATTTTGTTTTGAAGTGACTGACTGTCACTCCTTTATCAAGCTATAGTCAAATTCTTCTCTCTTTTGATTTACATATACGTAACGTACTGCCAGTTAACTAATTGTATTCTCTGTTCAATATATCTAATGAAAATATATTGTGCTGGTGCTGGCTTTCTTACAATTTGGGCAAAAAATTTCCGCCGTGCACACCATTAATAGCTCATTGTATTGTTGCCATACCCTCTTAATGGCAAATCAGAGGCTACATACTTAATTACTTTAAATTCATCAAATTTCAAGTTGTATTTCTTCAATTCTTTAAAAGATTAAACGTGGGTATATATACTAAGTTGTATATCCGCTTTTCATTGTATCCAACATTGAACATTTGAGTTATTGACACATCTATGGAGCTAGATCATATCATACACCATAGAAAGAACAAGTGCTTGAATTTTGTCTAATTTTGAACGAAATTATTTATAACAATTCAGTGATCATAATATTCCTGCAATTTTTTTCTATCATCTCTATCGGTTACTCATTTAAATTCTTCTTAATTTTCTGGTGCACTACTCTGAAACCAAAGTCATCAGCAGCATATGAAGATCAAAATAAGAGAACATTTTTTGGAAGTTATTTTCTATTAAGATATCAAAATGTGCAAAAGTGGCCTTTAGTTCGCCTGTTTTACATTAATTGTATTAGAGGAACGAAGCAAAGAAAATAAAAACACAGATGACTTGTTTTCTAATAAAGAGCAAGCAGCAAGTACAATCAAGCCCTTTACTGTTGTTGGAACTCTATACTACTTCACCTTTGGAGGATCACCAAGCCTGAGTTCAAGATCCAGATTCTCCTTTTGCAGACGATATTTATCATTTGCTAGGAAGAAAGGCAGGATTGAAGTCGCAACAATCTTTGTTCTTTTGCAGCTAATTGCCTCGTCAGAACAAGAGCCAGTTGGTCGATCTCGGGAAAACACAGAATTCAATCCCACTGACAAATTGGTTTCAACATAATCTTGACCATGATGACCTATAGATATAGAAATATTAGAACCTTCTTCTCCTGGACTCTTTTCTTGTCGATGATCAGGTTTTGTATCAGAGATACTGAGAAATGTCTTCTCCAAAGAGCCTGACCCAGATGAAACCCTATGTTTTTCTTGAACAAAGGAAGAAGAAGAAGAAGAAGAAGAAGAAGAAGAAGAAGAATAAGGAGAGACAACTAAAGTGTTTTCACTTAAATTCTCCTGAGTGAAAACCCTAGAAGGTGAAAGAGTAGATGCCACAACATTCCCAGGGCTAGATTTTTGGTCACGATTACAATCTGAAGTGCAAAATTCAGATGGGCATTTAGGGTCGGATAATTTAAGAGAATTTCGGTTATGATTTTGATGAAGATGAACTTCATTGTGAAGACTAAGAGATTGTTTAAGCCTAGCTCTATCCCTTCTGTGGACATTCATATGCCCACCTAGGGCTTGAGCAGACTTGAATTCTCTTCTACAAAAACTACAGGAATAAGATCTAGGAGGCCAAGCAGATCCACCAAGAGAACCAGCTGCATCTTCTGCAAAAGCTCTCTCTTCCCATGAATCGTTGAATGAGTTCATCGACTTCAAAATCTCTCTCTGCCTCTTCATCCACATCCAATACTGAGTTTGCTCCATATGTGCTGAGCTTAAACTGAAATATTATTGTTATTCAAAAGAAAACAAAGACAAAAAGATACGATGTTTTGAGAAACTATCAGATGGAATGTCGAATAGAGAAGTAAGGACGGTTAATATAGAAAGGAAGGGTAATGCGCAGAAGCAGCAGAAGAAGCAGCTGTATACTCATGGATATTGAATACATGAAAGCTACTTGAGAATCTAATGAGGAAGAGAAAGAGCTGAGCTGAAAAGTCTTCTCACTAGCTTTTTGAGTATGATCGGATTGCTCTCTACTTTGGCTTTTTCAATGTTTTCTAGCTTGGGGTTTGATAGACAGTCAAAGTTAATGGTATTATTTTGGCAATTTCTAGAGATCAATCAGGGCGCGCCCCATTATAGCAACTCTCGGTCGTATGCCTGATATCAAGTAACTAACGGTCATTGATCGATACAGCATAAACTATACATATACGTACATCTTGATCAAATGGCTATAATAAATTAATCATGATATCATGTCAATCGCATCTGCTTCTAGCATTATTAGCTTTGAAAAATATGAAGTTATATTGTAGAAAACAGGAGACCCCATTAATGAAGACTATTTGGCAGATAAGACAAGCAATCTGTGAAGATATTGATCAAATTAGACGAGTTGTTTTAATTTATAAACAGGGATAATAATATATTAATTAATTAAGCTGGTAATTGTCTTTTCTTCGATGTTCTATCTTCTTCAACCAATGCTTTCTCGATTGTTAAGTTAATTAATATTAACAGCTTAATAATTGTTAATTGAACGTGTTAATGATATAACTTATTAATAATTAACCTTTGATTTGATCACTTCAAAAGTACTTATAATTTCCATTTTGTTTGTCTAGTGAATGGTTCAGAATCTTTAGGCTTTTCCTTCAGTTTCACGTTAAGATAACAATTAGTCAATTAGGATAACCTTTTTAAGACATATATCGATTACCAAATGAAAGGCATTTGCTCTCTCTCTCTCTCTCTCAGTTCTCATTATTTTGATCTGAAATTATTGTCTTATATATATATATACATATTGATCTTCTAATATAATGTTGCTTGAAATAATTATTAACTATTAAATTAAATATAAGTAAATAACAATAAAATGTTATTATTTAAAACGCAATTCTCCTTTTATATGAACTTCTCTAATTAACTAAATTAATAAATATGTTGTTCATTAATAAATGAGAATATAATATATATATATATATAAATTATCATACACAATTAAGAATGTATGTAGGCATGTTAAGAGATTATTTTAAAGGTTAGGTGATTCTAATTCTTAATTATTTTACTAAGGATTTTAATATTGCGTTTTTAGATTTAAATAAACATACAATTACAATATAAATAGATTCTAATTTTTTAAATTAAGTTAGCGTAATTTAATAAAAAGGTTCTTCATAATTAATATTAAATCAACAAAATAATAAACGATTAATGATTAATGGTGCTTAATTTGCATTAATTACTCCCATGCATGATTCATAAAATAAAATCTCTCGTTATATTTATAGTATATATATAAACAATGCCAACAGTATATAACCGGGCACTGCAAACCTTTCGGGAAGAAGTACTAAATTAATAAATGTGGCATTAAATATAAGAATTAAAGTCGGGTTAGATTTAGATTTATATTTATGATACGAAATGAAATTTCATCAGAAGTAGGACAATTGATAACTGACAACTCACCTGTTAACGTATTGAATGAAGTTATTGTAACATTATAGCCAAGCCAGTCAAAGATTAAATATTGTATCATGTATTATTATTAAAAAGTTAATTTGAATAATTAAGCCAAGATGGATTGACCCAGTAGCCAGGATTGGCCATTCAACTAGTTCAAACTCCAGGTGTACATGTATTAATTATATGAAACTGAATGATTTATATTTGGTTTCTTTCGGATATATGTATATATATACACGTACATTTTGTAACTTCAGAGTAACATGATTCATCTACTTTTTAAAAAACATTTAAAATGGTTCCAAGTGGAATTATCGATAAGACATGTATATATATATAACCATCATTCGAGCTAATAGTAGACACATGAACAAATATGATATATATTCCATTTTGAGTTGCTGACTGTAAGCATCCGCACATGCAGTTTTAAAATAGGGAATTAATTATATATAAATTGACAGACGTATAACCTTATTCGTAATATAAATTTATTTTAAAAAATTAATTTAATTAATTTCCAAGCTAGTTATAATAAAAAAAAAGATTTAGATATATGCATGATATAAATAAATATCCAATAATTTTATTAAAATCGTATTTAAGACTATTTTTATTAATTGTGTGCATAGGCACAGCAATCATCACCTTTTTAATCTTCTTTTATTTCTGTTTTAAAAAATAAAAGATTTACTAATACTCATTTTAATTTGTAACGACATAAATATCCTTTCACTCTCTAGACCTTAGTTTAATTAATTTACGTGAAAGTAAATATATATTGGTGTAATTGGAATAAAATTATACGTTAATTATGAATTGAAATATATTTTCAAAGGTTGTAAGTTAAGGTCGGATAGAGGGGCTAAAGTTATAAAAAAAAAAAAAAAAAAACATAATTATAAATATATTAAGGAGTGACAATTATATATATATATATATATATATAAATATATAAAATCAACTGCTGGATATATATTTACGGTATTTAGAGTTGAATGTATGATTAGGTAGCTGGGTGCAATATTTTTTGTATAACTCTAAATATTAAGTGACATATGTATAACCTGGCTATTTCACAAGATTAATCAGCAGCTAGCCCGCTGCCTAGAGACAACGTACGTACTGTACTGTGTTTGGATATGAATGGGCATTCTTAGCTAGTGAGTAGTAGAGAGTAGTGACCCTGCATATAACTACCAAAAAACATTTTGATTATTTCTTTATATTGGCTATATGTAGGTCAATATTTGCATATATAAATTCCAAAGGCTTTGAACAATTAATTATATATAAGCAAAAAAAAAAAAAAAAAAGTGGACACATTTAATACTACTTTAATTATGATAATTAATTGACTCCTTATGACTTAATATATATCTTTTTTTTTTAAAAAAAAAAAAGGAAAAAAAAACGCTGCCAGTATTGTCTTTATATTGTTGTATATTCTAACCTATCTACAATTAATGTCTTCATTCTCAACTTGTAGTAGAAGAAATTTGAAAAACAACGTTTCAAGACATGTACATGACTTGATTGCAAACCAACAAACAGATGGCACTTAATCTAAATTTATTAAATATGTCTTAATTAGATACTTGAGAACTAATAATAATAATAATAATAATAGAGGACAATTAATTTGATATCTCTGCCGCCTGAGAGATTGAATCGACAAATGTAATGTTTGGTGTGAAATGACACTCGGTGACTACGTTACATTATTGCATGATTATTATTATTATTTGTTCAAAAATCTCACTTCACCATAATGCCAGTTTCTGATTTGTTTGGGCTTGGTTACGGCCCATGTAATCGTGGCCACCGTATTGTTTTTGTTCTCGGCTGTTCTTCATTTTCAAACCCAGTTTCTGATTCCTTGATGTGGGCCAATTATCTCAACCCATTCCTACACGATTCTTAGCCCGGTCCATTCCTACATTGTTCTTATTAAATATTTCTTTTGAAATAGTCCGTCAATTTTGTGGCCTACCACGTGAATTGTCATGTCAAAAGCCTCAAATTTCTAATGCAACATTAAATAATTATTGACCCACGTCATTGTATCTCGTTAATTTCTCTGTTCTTTCGTGGACCAACAATTTTGTACATCATCGCTTGTCTTAGTTTTTTTTTTTTTTCAATTTAAATATGGTTGACCATTGATATATTTATTTTCTTATCTTAAACATTTAAATGTAAATATTAAAATTATTTATTTTTAATAAAAAATATATAATTGATATGTTAACATATATGCTTTAACATATTTGAAACTAATACCTTAAATTATTAATTATATAAATGTCAAGTAATAAATTAAAATTATTATTAACAAATAAAATATTTAATTCATGTAAACATTTTATCATTCAAATTTAAATTAAAAGTTTTAATTTAATTACATTAACACATTTTTAATAAATTTTTAGATATAAATTAAAAAAATAAACCCTTAAACATATGAATAATTTTATTTAAATATTAATTTATAAAAACAAATGTGTTTTTAGTAAGCTAGTAATTTTTTAAATAAAATATTTAGATAAAAGTGATAAATTTCACATAAAAAATATTGAGCTTTTACTCTTTATTTAACTCAAATTCATAATAATTTAAAAGTGTTAAGCATAAATCTCAATCATTCTAACTGTACTCCCTAAACTAATAAGTTAATATTTTAATAAAATTAAGAGTAGTTATATTTCTTGAATAAATGTCACTTTTTTCAATAAATTTGTTCTCATTCGTCAAAATTTGGTAAAAAAAAAAAAGTCATTGACAAAATTTAACTTGTAGTATGAACTATCACTATCACATTAAATGATAAATTTTACTTGTCAATACTATTAGATATGCATACAATTTGAGTATTAAAAAGTAATTGACGGCTTTAGGAAGTAATGGACAAGTAAAAATAATAAATTAATTAAATGAGTTTAATAAATAATGTCATAACGGTATAATAATATAAATTTTGTAAAATTTTGTATGAATATTTAGTAGACATAATGTGAGTTTTTACTCGTACTAATATTCACATGTGTTAATATATAAAATATATTTACAATGATGAATGTAAATTGTCAATAATATGTAAAATATTCACATGTTTAATTAAGTAATATATTTTTCCAAACACTTTTATCTTACATGTATTGATTTTTTTATCAACAGTATTAAAAATATTTAAATTTTCGTATCATATTAACACATTTATTATTAATTTATGGATCAATCAACCAGCCCATCGGGATCTGTTAAATTCTCTACCTTATTTTCCCACATTAAATAATTATTGCCCTTGTTTTCCAACAGTAAATAATTATTGTCCACGTCACTCTATCTTATTTATTTTGCCGTTCTTTCACGGTCCAACGAAAATTTTATACTATTTTTCTCTCTTTTTATTTAAAAAAATATAAGTTAGTGGTATAAATATGACTTGTGTCCCTTAATTAGATGTCGTGTTATTTTTTTTTTTCAAATTTTTAATAAATTTTTTCTCAGTCTTGTCAAAATATGAAGAAAGTAAAAAATTACCAATGATGAATTTATAACTTTGCAATTCATTCCATCACTGTCACATTAAATGATTTATTTACTTTGAATATTAAGTATGCTTACAATTTACCCATTTAAAAAAGTAATTACTGCGTTTAAAATAATAAATGACATGATAATGGTATAAATTTCATAAAATTTTATATGAATATTTTGTAAACATAATACGACTCTTAGTTATATTTATATTAATGTATTCAATATATAAAATATATTTATAGTGTGAATTGTAGTCGTATATTTTACTTAAAAATTGAGTAATTTATTCTTAAAAATATTTTTATTTTAGATAATGTTAAAAATTTTTTGTCACACAGCTTGAAAATATTTAAATTTATATCATTATAATATTTATTATATAAGAATAAATTCTATATAAATCAACAAGTCAATATCCATCTATTCTATTTCCGACCTTGTATTCTCTTTATGAATTGGAAGTCGAGCCACACAAATACGTGGTGTGTTTGGTTTTCGGGCCAGGCAATTTTATTTTTCAAAAATAATTTTTCAAAAAAATGACAGCAGTCGCACTCTTAAAATTTAAGGTCTTAACACTTTAAAAAAAAAAAAAAAGAAAGACGTATATAACGGAGACGAGACGTGCTAAAGCATGCGTAAGAATTGCAAACGTGGCTAAATTTAATTGGTTCAGATTTGATTAATCAAATTGATGTAATTAAAACGCCCCCCTTCTCAACATAAAACGACACAAGAAAACATCTCTTCGAAACCAGGTTTTTTTTTTTTAAAAAAGTGCAAGGCAATCGTTGTTAACACCGTCTTTAAACGCATGCGGCCGCTCGTTAAACTTAAGAGCATAATTAACACCACTTTGGATTGATACAGCAAAAGCACCCTGTGTTGATGCCAATCTGATAGCCGAGGGTCTCTCTATCTTAACATGCCGAAACCTTAAAAAATAGTAACACACTAAACCTCAGTTAAAAAAGAAATCCATATCCATACCTTCTCTTTATAATCGCTGTCTCACACGCTTATGGGCTTAAATCAAAAGTTTTTCTGTCAGCATATGCGTGTTTCAGCAATTATAATTTCTTCGCTGTGTTCTTAAATGTTATGTGTTGAGCATCACATCATATATCAGCGAAAAAAGAAAGGAGCAAGCTTGCGGTGCCGTGGCTAGAAGTTTTGGTTTTTTTTGGGCGTAGAAGAAAAGTTTTCCGGCGAGCAGAAGTGTTTTTGCGAATTGGTATTAGTCAGCGGTCAATCAAGGAGAAGACTGTGGTAGAGGCTGGAGGATTGGAGAAATCACTAATCAGGGTTTTAAAGGAAAAAATCTCCGGCTACCAGGGTAAGTTCATAAATTAGAATTATTCTGGGTTTGGAGATTTTCTTTTTGTTTTATTGCTTGAAGATGAGTGAAGTTCGAGTTGAGGTTCCGAATCAGGACCCGACAAAATCATCAAAGGTTTTGGTACTCCCTTATAAGCCATGCGATATTCTTCTACTTTTTAAAAGAATTCCTCTTATTGTTTGCCTAATCACCTCAATTTCTCTCGTCCTCTATTCGGCATTCTCGACTCAGTCCCTGGGTAGCCGTTTCTACTTACCCAAACCCAAATCGGTACTCATACCGGACCAAAGACCCACCAACATCTCCCACGTTTTATTTGGCATCAGCGGCTCCGCCGCCACGTGGCACGATCGGATTCGTTACACCAACCTCTGGTGGAAACCGAACAAGACACGCGGTTTTATCTGGCTGGACGAGAAACCGGGAGAAAATAACGACAGAAAGATCATTCACCAAACTGAAAATATAATTCCGTATAGAGTCTCAGACGCCGGTTGGACCCGGTTCAGATATTCAAGCTCCAGATCGGCGGTTCGGATCGCCCGAATTATTTGGGATAGCTTTAAACTGAACTTGCCTAATGTAAGATGGTTTGTCATGGGAGATGATGATACTGTGTTTTTCACTGACAACTTAGTTTCGGTGTTAGCGAGGTATGATCATAATCAGATGTGGTACATCGGTTGTAACAGCGAGAGCGTTGAACAAAACGTAATGCACGCCTACGACATGGCGTTTGGCGGCGGTGGATTCGCCGTCAGCTATCCCTTGGCGGAGAAGTTGGTCAATGTATTGGACGGCTGTCTGGAGAGGTACTATTATTTCTACGGCTCAGATCAGAGAGTATGGGCTTGCATTAGCGAGATTGGCTTGTCTTTAACGATGGAGCGTGGGTTCCACCAGGTACGTTGTTTTAATTTGATTGTCTTTGTTGTTGTGACACTTGGCAGATTTGTAGAGGTAAAGTGGTCAAATGTTGCATCTTTTATCACCGGAATTTTCAGTGGTAGATTTAATGGTCTTGCGGGATCGTCCCACGTATAGGCATTTTTTCAATGTGAGGTGCAGGTTCGGAGTCGTTGATCCAATGGTTGGATCACCAATGATTTTAACCCAAGTAGCCAACTCTTTTTTTATTTTTCTTCGGTTTGATGACTTGGGTCAAATTCCTTTTGATTAAATTAAAGACCAATTATTATTAATTTTTTTTTTAAAAAAAAAAATACACTCATGGCAATTAACCTAAGAGTGTCATTTGGCATCATGTCTGAGTCAAATTCTGAAATATGATAAAACTAGTTCCGGATCATTAGGGCTTTCTGTTGTCGACTTCTTCTTGAGAGAGAGAGAGAGAGAGAGAGAGAGAGAGCTGTCCACGGAAAACACTGCTTAAAATTCACGACGCATCTATCTGTCCTGAAGGTACCCTATAAAAATACCCGACAAACTAAGTTCTATCACTTGTCTATATAAACATCGAACCAAACGCCACCAGCAGAACAGCTAATTAAAACCCTAGGATGCACAGTTGTAATAATAAAGTATAGTAGATTCAATCCTGTAAGTAATGTACGTGTCAAACCATGCCTCAATGAAGTTCAAACCCTAAATAAAATATGCATATTCTTGTCCTGACTCCCTCCCTCCCTCCCTCTTCATCTTTAATCCTAAATTAAGTATTTAATAATCAAGCTTAGATTATAGTAGAATAAAGATATGTGTACCCCTTATTTTGTGGTCACCCTGGTCTACTCTGCGGCTGATAGATAGGTGACAAGTAAGGTAAGGTTACCTTGAGCACTTTCCCAGAAGTCCCTTCTGAAAGATATATACCAAAACCATTATTTTTGTGGCCAGACCTAGACCCAGACCCAGCTCGCTTTCCGGGGCCTGAGGTAAATTAAAGTTTTAGAAGAAAAGTAAGCGTGCCCCTATCACCAGCATCCACCCATGGACACAAATACTTTTTCCAGCCTCTTTTGTCCTAAAATAAAATGACTTTTTTGTCACATTGTACTTCGATGCTGCAGTGGCTTTGCATGTAGATATGACACCTGGCTAAGAAACGTGTAGCATATAGATTGTTGGGGTCATTCCTTCGCGGAAGCCACGTCACTTTTTAGGTTAAGACTGCACGTCGTTTTGGTGGGAAATAGTGAAGAGATTAACATAGTGAGTTAGTTGGAGGGAAATTGAGAAGAAATTACAGGCTTGTTTTCCTTAGCATTTAATCAAGTAAATGTGACAACTTATTCTATTTAGAGATGCAAGTAAAATTCTTTATTCATGCTTTGGTTGTTTGTATATTTTCTAGTTCAAAAAGTGCGACTTAAAACATATTTTATATTTTTACCAGCTTGATATTAGAGGGGACCCATATGGTCTTTTAGCAGCGCATCCGGTTGCGCCACTTGTATCACTTCACCACATCGATTACTTTAACTCCTTGTTCCCCAACCGGACCAAACTAGACTCATTGGACACCCTTATTCGTGCATATCGGGTCGATCCGAACCGGATTCTCCAACAGAGTTTATGCTACGACAGCAAGCGAGGATGGTCCATTTCCATCTCATGGGGCTACACCATTCAAATATACCCGTTTTTGTTATCTGCAAACAACTTGGCCATGCCATTGCAAACGTTCAAGACGTGGCGCAGCTGGAGCAACGGCCCCTTCGTATTCAATACCCGTCCCGTTAGCCCTAACCCCTGTCAGCACCCGGTCGTTTATTTCCTGGACCTGGTTGAGAAAGTGGGCAAGACAGGAACCCGGACCATTTACACTAGGTCGGGGCCCAAGTTTGGAAAGGCATGTGATAGAGCAGACTATGCGAAGGCCATGGCAGTGAAGACAATTATTGTCTCTTCTTTGAGAATGGACCCAGCATACTGGCAAAAGGTCAGTCTTCTTTTTTATTTATTTAAATTTTATAAAACTATTTTCAATAGAAATTTTGACATATAATAATGTATGTACATGTTATTTCAATATATATATATATATATATATATATAACAATAATGTTATGTATATGTGGTTTTATGAGCAGGCGACACAGAGACCGTGCTGTGAAATTATGGATGATGGAAGCATAAAGGATGGCACCATGCGAATTAGGATTAGAAAATGCAGAGCGAAGGAAATTATGGCTGTTTGAGGATATTATATTTTTAGGTTAATTCTGCGGTATTTTCACCAATGTAATTATTCATTGTACATTTACTAAAAGATCAAGGAAATTAGCGTCCACACATGATAGTTTTTGTGGTTTAATTAGTATTTCATTATATTCCGAATTTGAAATCTTATGCACTCGGTCAAGATCGAGTAAGAGCTTTTATGTTACAGTTTAGGGACAGATATAACAAATGGAGAGTTGAGTGAGTGCTAGAGTAGATTTTACAGGAAAATCTGGATCCCGGCTTGCAGAAAGGGCGAGTAGATTATCAAAAGACAATCCTAGCAACAGATGTATGATCATCCATAATAATCTGATTTGTAAATCCATGCTTATTTCATCATCTTCGATAATATACGAGTTTTTAAAATCGTCTAGATAGAGAAAACTGGATGACATTGTTTAATCAGTCCTTGCATACGGTGATACGATAGTTGCAACAAATTAACTATGGATCTCAATTCAAATGGAAAATTGCTGCCCTTGCAGTCTTGTGGAGGTAGCAATGCCCTTGCCCTTCTCTTTTACTAGACAGGAGTGTATTCAGGAAATGAAGTCCTACTGGCAAAGCAATGTGTCACGGGTTGCATTTCCGGTTGCTGAATTTATCCTATTGAGAAAAGATTGTCCCGGTTAAAAATGAATTTATATGCCGGGTGGAAACAGTGTGATAAATTTCATCTTACCCATCAGCAACTTTGCAGAGATATTCACGTTGATCGTCCCTCAACGGCACATCTGTAAAGTCTGAAATTATACAGGGCCATCAGTGAAAACTATTGCACCATTATTAAGAGCCCATTTTTGAGTTATCAAAAAGACAGGGAAGAATGCTAGGTGTTTGAGAGAATCAAAACCTTTTGAATAGCTTTCAGCAGCATATCTTAGCTCATATAATTTTCCGAATAAAGAAAAAGAGCTACTATGTCTATGTGGACTAAATTCAAGCAACTAAAGGGATTAAAACAAGCCATCCTCTGGAATATTACTGCCAAAGAACTGTAATGATCTCCGGGAACCCATACAATATACGAGTGGATCTAGGATCATGCACTTATGAATATGAATATGGAGTTGGTTCCTCAAGCTTTAACCACTTTCAAAAACATAATTTTTCTCAAAGGAAAAGAAGCTATTTGCAATCTCAACCTGTAAAATAAAAACTTTAGCTACCAAAAGAAATTTAATTACGAGGCCCTCTTTCCACATACCGGCACCAGTTATGTTTGATCCCTTGAAAGATGTGTTGCCGGTAGCAAGTGCACCATCAAGGTTAGCATTACTCAAATTTGCCTGCCAAAATTAGTAAGTACAAGCATTGCAACCTCAAACAAACATGTAATATTATATGTTGGCATCACTGATGGTCAAAATTGACAAAAGGATATTTCAAGTTTAATATTCAAATTGCTAATACTAGAAGGAAAATATCGTTGGGCCCTGTCTCAAACTCTTAAGTGGCATTACTCGGATGATGCTGCAGTGTCCAGAAAGAGGTGTAGGAGAGGCAAAATTGATGAAGGATATTTCAAGTTTAATATTCAAATTGCTAATACTAGAAGGAAAATATTGTTGGGCCCTGTCTCAAACTCTTAAGTGGCATTACATGGATGATGCTGCAGTGTCCAGAAAGAGGTGTAGGAGAGATGCAAACCATCCTATATCTACAAGCATTTCGTTGATTAAAAAATATTGGTGGTGATAACATCTGCTCATTAATCAAATAGTTAAATTTGGGAAACTTAAGTAAACTCATATAATTCATATCAAACAAATTAGCAGTCGTTGAATATTCTAGGGCTTCTTAGGAAAGAATTAGACATACAGTGGATGGAATCACCTTTGTCATATTTGCCAAAGAGAAGTCTGCTCCTCTGAGATCAGCATCTGAAAGATCAGCTCCTGATAAAGAAAAGAAAGCAATTGATAATGGAGATGTATGGTAGATAGAATCCGCCTGATGATGAAAATATGCAATAACTGTCATGTGGAGAAATTGTAGAGTTGTTTGTTCTAAGCTGAAGATTTATACCTTACACGAAGGAAACTTCTCGATAACTGCATCATACTTTTAGTACTCAAGCTGTATTTACTAAACAATTTCTAAAGGGGAAAAAACATTATAAAAGACTAAATCCTTTGTATCATTTAAACACTGAGGTATTGATGCAATATACGTTTTTCCTAAATTTTGGCTTATAAATATCTTGGAAAGCGGAAGCATATGTTGGCACAAAAGCTCCAGAAGGACCAGAACTTGGAATACAGCTTGAACGGGTTGAATCACAAAAGAATTCTTACTTTTGACATCATGTGCAGGGACTCGTCAGTGATTCATTTAAAATAGCAACATAAATTTATTTCATCCCTCAGCAAAACAAAAGGAATACCTGTCAGATCAGCATCGAAGAAGCTAGCACCTAGCAACTTTGCACCCTTAAAATTGGCTTGTCTCAATATAGACTGAAACAAATAAAAATTTTTTTTCTTCTCAATCATATTAAATTAAACTAAAACATATTGTAGGTAAACCTTAATTAAGTAAGACCGTTTTGAAGTCTTGCTTGATCAAAGTCTTGCCACTAAAATCCTTCCCTGTGAGATCTTGGCCCCTTGTCACTTCAGCTCCGTAAGGACCTCCTCCCTGCCAAAATTCATGTCACCAACTAAAAATAAAAGTAAAAAAATAACTAATGACTTAAAAAGAAAAAAGATAATTAAAATCTGAACCTTCTGCATTGAACCAACTCAAATTGAGCAAAGTCATACAATGCAACAGAACCCAGAAAATGAAAATTTATTCTAGAACTTAAACTGTAAACTAAATCAAAACGCAGAATCGTTAAAAGGGATTTGTATTTAACCTTAAATGCGGGTGCGGGATCAACCGAGAACAGAGAAGCAGAAACAAGAGCGAGCAAACTAGTTTTAGCCACTGACTCACTTAAACAAAAGAGCAGATTCTCTTGAGACTTCAATTGCGACTTCGTTAACTGCTTTCAAAAAATAAAAATACCAAAGCTATGAACAATATACGCCAACATTGGCTAACACGTCAAAAATTAACAGTGCGATGGCTGAAAATGCAACTCAATACGGGAAAATCGAGAGGAAACACAATGATACCTGAGGCGGAGACTGGCCGGAGAAGGAAAGAACTGGGTTTGCGAAATTGAAGGGTTTGGAGAAAGAATAAGGAGATTTTGGGGGGAATTTGGAAGACAACGAGACGTTGAGAGCCATTCTTCGTTTTTCCTTTTTTCTGTTTGCATAATTTTGCAGTGGCAGAATGCAAGGGATAATGAGCGTGATCCCATAGGATGGGGGGTTTGTATCGTGTGTGATTACTCATACATGCAGGTTACGACACGTGACCTGGGTATTGCATTTTCATTTTCATTTTCATTTGAGCTGCCGAACCAAATGAAAAATTGAGCTTACTATTAAGTGAGAATCGGAAATTATTTTTTAAAAAAGTATTTTTAATTTTTTTAAAATTATAAGGATGAAATCAGAAAACTAATTTTTATAATTTCAGGTTATATATATTTTAAAATATTAAAAAAAAAATACTTTTAATAGTATTTCACAAATTTCATCATCACGTTCACATCCGTCTCGCACTGCAACTGAACTTTATTATGCATAAGAAAGTGATAGCGCGGTATATGTATTAATTATCAATATATACTTTTAGTAGTCATCTTTTTTTTTTTTTATAATAATTATTGCAGTTTTGTCCTTCTTGAGTAGTAGTAATTACGTGATCAATGATACAGGTCATTCGACGATAATAATCTTTGTTTTTATGATTATACTAACAAAATTCTATTAACTTTCAAATTGTTCATGTAATAATTGACACTTGAATATATTAAATTTCTATTAATACAAAATAAATCTCGCATAAATTTTAAACTGCTGTCATAATAGTAGAATAAACGCCGGCTTCAATGTCTAATACTGTAGTAGTTTAATTTGTTAGATAGGGTATGTGCAATAAAATCAGAGGCTTGAGTAGAATAGAATAATCAAATTATTGTGCCGTACCACAGTTCAATTTAATACATATCTGTACGTTTACGGTTGGAGGCATGGTGAAAATAAATATAAATTATATAATTATAATAATAATACACGGAGGGTTTGTGATAGGAAGGCTTTATTGATTTGGAAATTTAGCTTTATAATAACAAAACTGATAAAAAAAGAGAACATCGCAGAATTCTTCGGACAGATTGGAGGAATAAAAAAAAAAATTGGTCGTTATGTAATGATTAGTTGTCATTAAATAAAAATAACCCAATTAGGAAAAGAATCTGATTTTAATACTTAGTTAATGAACTTAGACTAATGTCCTTATCACCTCCCGTTAAGTCGAGAGCTAAGTCACTTATGAAGGTATAGAATTCGACACTGAAACGTACCGTATAGATAAAAAGAATAAAGGAAGGATCATATATTCTAGAGTTGTTTCGAAGGGGTCAGAGAGAGCGGGATGGTGGAATCTGTATGCTGTACTTGATGAGGGGTTGAAACCGGCACATCAATGATTATCTGATTTAAGAGATTACAGACAGCAGCAATAGTCTAGTCCGTATTCTTTGTGTTGCGGCTAGCAAAAGTAAAAGAGAGTTAAATGTCACCGTCTCAGGAGCTACAGCTAGCAGTAAGCAGAGAGCAGTAGCAGAAAAAGCAGTCGCAGTAGTAGCAGATGCTAGCTAATTAAGCTTGAGTCGGTGGCTTCGGTAATACAAAAGCTATTATTCAAAACGGTTGATAGAAGTAGTGTGCCACCGAAAATAGACGCACATAGATACGGCCTTTGAAAGGAAAGGAGAGGAAAGTGAGCCGCTTGCTAGCTTAATTGGGCTTAACTGAGAGAAATGGATGGAGGTGGATGGGGGCTCGGTTTTTGGCGGAGGTGACATGTTGCAGACCTTGGCATTCGATACCTTGTCGGGACTTGAAGACAGTGACGTGTTTTCACTACCCACTCCTTTCTCTCTTTCTCTTTCATGCGCACGTTATCCCACACCATTCAAGATTGATAAATTTAGTCCACTTCCTTACCAAATTGCTCTGAAACTTAACTCATTTTCCTCTTATTTTCCTACACTTTTCCTCCCGTTACCACCAACTATTAACTAACACGTAATAATTACAGGGACTGTTTTTTTAATTGTGGGGATGCTATTGCTGCAATTAGTCGGTCTTATTTGAGTCCCTGTTGTAGACGAATACCCCTTATTCAACTTGGGCTTGAAATTAACTTGTACAGCACAAACATTGTAAACAAGGGAGACAACAGATAACCAGACTCTGCAAAACCGCTTTACTTAATTGGAGGGATACACGAATCCTTATCGTACGCCAGTCTAGAGTTTTGAGTTCTTTTTAACGTACGCTAACTACAACAAAAACCCACACAAACAGGTAAAGTTAGCTACCAGCGAAAATTGGAGGACCCCCAGAGAAGGAAAATCCTTGAACAGCTAAGCTTTGCCGTACCACTTATAATCTAACGGAGGCTGATTCTTTGTCCTGAGAGGTACAGGGTTTCTTCCTTTAATTTCTGACCACAAATTTATTTCACTTTTATAGTCTTCATGTATTCACGTACCTATATATGTTTCATGAGTGTTATAGCTTAAAGCTTCTTGTAAATGGGTTTGCTTATGTATACGAGCCATATTGATGCTTCTGGGGTTTAGATCTTTGAATTTTGGGGGTTTTTGAGTAGTGGGTTTAGTGTTGGTAATTTGGAGAGGGGTTTGTGGGATCTGATTTTTCCAATTTGGAGGCTAATGGTTAGGGTTTTCATGCAAAACAAGAGGAACCCATATCTCTAATGTCTGATTCATGCAACATGGCTGGATGAGTTTGGTTAATTTTCTCGGGGTGAGAAAGGAAGGAAGGAGATAAGGTTTTGGATTGTATCTGTTGGATTTGGGTTTCTTACATTAGAGATCTCTCAATCTATAACAGGAAACAAACAAAGAACAAAGATAGAAAGAAAGGGTAAGAGTTTTTGTCCAACTTCTCACTGATTGGTGCTTTTCATCACCTCAGTGTTCAACAAAGGCTGCCGAATAGAAAAGATAACTACTAGAACAAGAGGAGCGGTGTCTACCCAAGAGGACCAATTCAATTACTTCTTCAATATCTCTCCACTCAACAACCAAACATGGCTAATCGCTGGTGGGCTGGAAATGTAGCAATGAGAGGTGTTGATCCGTTAAATTCAGCGCCAACACTTCACTTGAGAAACCCGGAAGAAGACCACGCTGGTCTAAACCGTCTCGGACCAAGAAGAGAGCAAGAATTCATCGACAACAGCGCTGCAACAAACACCAATAACACAAACACGCACAACGCCACCAATAGCCCTAACCAACATCAAGAAGATCAGGAAGACAGCAGAGACAACAACAACAATCAAGAATCTGAAGACCAAGCCTTGGGCCTTGACACCGGCGAACCGGGTTCTGGCTCAACCTCTCGTCGACCCAGGGGACGCCCACCCGGTTCAAAGAACAGACCCAAACCACCAATTGTTATCACCAAAGAGAGCCCTAACTCTCTCCGAAGCCACGTGCTTGAAATCACAAGCGGCACTGATATCGTTGAGAGCATAGCGAATTTCGCGCAGCGCCGTCACCGCGGTGTCTCTATATTAAGCGGTAGCGGGATTGTAAACAACGTCACTCTTAGACAACCAGCAGCACCGAGTGGAGTCATCACCCTACATGGAAGATTCGAGATTCTGTCGCTATCCGGTGCGTTTTTACCGGCTCCATCGCCGCCCGGAGCCACGGGCTTGACTGTATACCTAGCGGGCGGGCAGGGTCAAGTGGTGGGTGGGACCGTAATGGGAGCTTTGATGGCGTCAGGGCCAGTGATGGTGATAGCAGCAACATTTACTAATGCTACATACGAGAGATTGCCGATTGAAGAAGATGGAGAGATGGGACAGTCACAGAATTTGCAGCAGCAAGGAAATGGCAGTAATAGTGGTGGCGGCGGAAGCGGTGGCGGTCAGTCTCAGAGTTTGGGCGGTGAGCAAGGTGGTACAACAACAATGCCAATGCCTATATACAATTTGCCTCCCAATTTGCTGCCCAATGGACAAATGCCGCATGATGTATTTTGGGCTCCGCCACCTCGTCCGCCTCCATTTAACTAACGTGAGATATGGAAGGAAAATCAAGTAGGGAACAAGGAAGCAAGTTTTTGCCAGGTGCTTGTATTTTGCTGACTGGTTTTGTACGAAAATGTACCGATAATCTGATGTAAGCTTAGCAAGGAAGGTAGGTTTCTTCTTATCTTTGTGGATCTTGATCAAACCATGACTATGGTTAATTAATTAGGTTTCGCCATGTTTTGGAACATATGGAATGTCTTTGTTTTACTCTCTAATCAAACTCTGTGTGGAAGAATGTAGCAGTTTTTGATGATGTAGGAAAAGAAACTATATCGAGAAAAATGGAGTTAGTGCCACTAAAATTTGGTGAGGAGTCAATGAAAAACCAATTCTTCTGTGGTAAGCACGTCAAAGTTTATGTAATTTTATGCCTTAATGTGTCCGATAATTAATGGAACTGTAATCTTGTGATGAGAGTAAAAGAACATATAGCATGAACTTTTAACTTTGATTTATAATGATTGAAGTTGAAAAATTTTTAATTGCATAGTAGCATAGGGAGAGTACTAATTGAGAGGGAGAGGAAGAGATGGTGGGGTTAAGTCATCTGACTTTTACAGAAAATTGGTCGTTTTAAAATGGAAGTGCATGTATTTGCATCATGAAATGTGGTAGACAAGGATCTGGTTCCCAACTAGATTTGTCTCTGCAAGTTGTATGGGCACACTTTACACATGTGGGTGTTTTAGGGTTTGCGACTATTAATTTCGATATGAATTGACATTCATTCTAATCCCGAAATGGCTAACTGATGCTTTGCCATTTAGATATAGTACCTGTAAAGCTGTTCTTGTAGGATCTAGCGACTTCCGCCTCATGATAGTTTTAACGAAGTGGTGACAAGCTTGGTCTGTGCTCACAGTATTAAATCATGAACGCTTGTTTCCAATTGCATATTCAGGGAGAGTTTTTACTTCACCTATCTATGCAGTCATAGAGGTCGAAAGGGATGGCAAATGAACATAACAGGATAAAAGTTAACTAGTTTAATAATTAGTTTTCAATTTATTTTCTTCTCTTATTGCTGATTATCAAACTGAGATCCGTTCAACACCCTACAACTATAATATTTGCATTTTATGCTCGAATTTGTTACACCTCCATTGGTCAAGTTATTACTGCTGCGTAATTACAGATTAATTAACTTTAGTGAAGCAGTTTTTTTATTGCATATGGGGATTATTGTTGTGTGTATATTGAGTTTCGGACCTACTGATCTTATATATAATTTCCTATTCATTCAAATGTCTATTGTATACCTTCATTTTTTGATTGGTTAACGCATGTTCTAGTTAGAAAATTAGAATAACTAAGTCGCTATGATTGATGTGACTTAAATTTGATCTGTTTCAGATTGTAGCTTTATATCCATTTTGTACTGTTATTTATTTATTTTTGTGTCAATTTTGAACATTAAGGGCTCTCTCATGACTCTGGTGTAAGTTGTTCTTTATCAGGAAGGTTTTTGAAGGCTGCTGTCACCATCCCTATAGAGTGTGCGGAATGGATGCATAAAACATATACAATTTCAAATTGTTGCATTAGTTGGACAAATTTTGTGGGGATATCAGATAGGGACTTTTAATATTGGCTCTTCTTTAATCTATTAGTCAAAGGTGGTTGATGCTAGGACCATTAGTTTCTAGACGGTAGATAGATGATTGAAGAAATCTGGACAACTGTCAAGAAGTAGTCATCATATTCAAGTTTCTTGAACATGCATGTTTAACCTTTTGCTTTTGAATCGTATTTATAAGTCAATTCCCAATTTACCAAACTGGATAATCTTATCTCTTACAGATGCATTTTAGAGTATGCATCTGTGCGGTTGTTTATATTATGTCAAATGTGTGTTTCAAGAGCAATTTAACCTTAGATTCAGTAATCAGCATGAACACGCCAGCAGCTTAAATTGTCCATCGCCATTAGGAGTTTGGTTTTCTATATATGTAGAGGTTGTCTTTACCAGACAGTGAAAAAAATGGAGACCTATAAATGAGGAGTACTATTTTAGACTTGACTGATCAATATAACTTTTGTACTTTGAGATAGCCAAAGTATGAGATATATATGTGGAAACTAGAAGAATGAAGAGTGGAATGAGAAGAAAGAGACTAAGTTTGGAAGGGGAGAAAAAATTAAGGGCCTGTTTTCATTTGACAGAGCCAAGTTTTGCTTTTCCCGGATTGATCTGAATTCCAAACGACCGTTCATTAATTGATGTTTCCCAGTTCCGTAGATGTGATTGAATTATGACCATTGCCACCTGCTCCTGTCAATTCTTACTTGAATGCCATTAGATAAATGGATAATTGGACAACAAACATCAGCGTTAGTGAACATTGTATGCACATAGACGATGTTTTGCTTCATATATATGGAGCTATTTAGCACTACTGCTTATCTGGCTAAATTAGCTGAATAAGTCATGCATGTACCTCTGACTACATACATACATATACATGTACATATAAATACATCCGCTTTCATTTATCGCCACTATGGCTTTTGCTTTTTATTTCATTAGTTGTATTTTTGCAGTTGTCTTGTGTTTTTAGAATATGTGATTCTGTTGTATTTCAACCAACTAGTAATTTCTAACAAAAGTTGCTTATTTTGCTTCAGGTTGGAGATCATGAATGACAACGTTGTAGTGGCCGTGTTTCAGCCAGAACATAATTAATTAACTCAAAGTCAACTTTGTGAATAATTCAATCGCTGCTGTAATTTGGCAAACAACAGGTTTCTGTAACGGTTGGCAGATGAATTAATTTGCATAAATTTAAGTGTTTTGAAGCAAAGCTCTTGATTTGGTTACGGCTTTAGAAACCTTTGCGAGGTTTTTAACTCTTCTTTTCTTTTTTTTTTTTTAAATTTAAATTGGACATTGATTTGCTTAAATTACATCACTATAAATATTGTTAACGTAATCAAGAATGTTTAAGGAATTATGAGATGCTTATTAATTAATTTTATCAATATTGAAAATATTTTGAGGACAGTGATTCTTCCTCGTCGAATGATTCGAATACATAGCCTGAAAATTAATTGTTACTCTTTTTCTTAAAAATATTAATTTACTCGCGTGTGGAAAAATTATCAAACAACTCATTTTTCTTTAAATATTTTTAACAAACACGTTTATTCTTAAAATTACTAGTTTTAAAATATAAATATTATAATTGTCAACAGTAATATTGCAAAACATTAATTACAATATAAAATAATGTGTTTTCAGTTAGAATTTTAGAAATAATATTTTACAAGAACATGCAATGCTTTTATTTTTCTAAATAAAAAACATCTTTCACGGTAATAATCAAAACATTTCTTCCAAATTCATTTAACTAAATCAATCCAATTAACTAGAAATTAGTTTGCAAGATATATCATTGAAGTTATTGCTATCTATTTTTCTTTGTTACCCTTACCAATTCAACTTCATATAGAAACACAAAATAAAAAATATTTTGCTAAAATTTGGGTAAGACAGAATTGTTTTCTTGGTCTCTCTTGTTTTCTTTGATATGTGCCATAAATAATTAATTTCAAAAATTATATACAACTTTTTACGTGATAAAATTTATATATAGTCACACGTGGAGCAATCTATCAAAGAAACCATGTAAAGCAATTTGAAAAGAAATTTTTGAAGGAAATTTGTGAAGAAAATTTATGAGAAATTTGAAAAAAAAAAATTCAAAGTAACCACGTGAAAATGTCAAGGAAGACTATCTATATGGTGTTTCTCATTATTGTCATTTCAGGAAAGTTCATGAAAAAAGTTTGTGAAGAAAGCTCATATATATAAATGTTTAGACAAACCATTTAGAAGTGTGAAAAAGGACTACGTATATGACGCATCTTATAGTTGTTCTTTCACAAAAGTATGAAGACGCTATGGGTAGATCTTATTTTCAACAAAAGCAATACAACTTAGTTCATTAAGAAAATTCATCGAAGAAAGTTTACCTCGATAGGAGCGCCTTCAATGCAAATAATATTACCGACGTATAAACCTTAAGGTCATTTTCATAAGAAATGACATATAAACCTTAAGAGTTTCTTTAAATGATGACAAAAAGAAATAAAAGAAAGGGGGATAATGCTCTTTTAAAAAAAAAAAAAAAAGATATCGATGAAAGCCTTATTTTAACAATAAAACAACATATCAAGGATAGATAGTATAGCATAAAAATGTCCTTATTTAATTTAGTAATCATGGATGGTAATGGTCTTAAGGAGAAAAGAACTAATGATCAAAGAACATGTGCAGATAGTTTATGGAATTTCTCTATTTATGGCAACTTTAAATAACGATGATGATAAAGGTTAGAGGATTCCAAAACTCTTTCCTCTCTAAACATATTTATATTCCTCTTTTCTTTCAACGATGTTTTAATTAGATTATTGGAGTGCTCACGTTGGTGGCACCATCGACAGCAAGTTTGATGGTTTCCTTTGAGCGTATGTCATCTAAATTGAAATAAATATAATTATAATCTAATTCTTTCCTTGCGATGTTCCTTGTAACTGAAGAAATTTTTAATTGAAGAAATCATTCTCATTGTTTTACGTTGTTTCCTTAAAGATTAAAAATCTTGTATGTTGATTAGTTCTTAATTCCACTATGTTTGATTTTAGATCATCAAGAGTCAACATTAACAACAATAAAGTAAATATTAGTTATTCAATTAAATTTTTCTTCAATTATATAAGTTCCATTTTTATACAATTATATAAATTCCTATATAAACCCTATTTATGTGAATTAAAATAGTAAAGTTATATTGTTGTACCTATCACTACTTTACTCATATTTTTTTTAAATTTTCACAAAATATAGGACCCATGGTAATAATATAATATTGTTACAGGGTTATTATTAAATTCTTCCTCTTAAGTTTTGGATTATATTAATTGGGCAGAAAGTTTGGAAAATGTATCAAAAATCTCTTCTCGTTGTTAGTTAATTAACACTAAATGACACATTTACTGAAATACCCTCAATTTGTAAGTTTTATGTTTATAAATTAATTGTAAAAGCTATTTTAGTTCAAAAGTTTGGTCTAATACCCTTGCAAGTCCTAATAATTTCAAAATACTCTTAAAAATCTTAATTTATTATATAAAATAATAATTATACCCTTATGTAATAATAATTATTTAAGAAAAATAACTAAAAAAATTATTTTAATTAAAGATTTATTAGTTATTTTTTTAAATAATCATTTTATCAATATATTATTAAAATAATATTTTAATTAATATATTTTACATAAATATCTTATATTTTACCCTTATACAATTATTTAAGAAAAATAACTATTAAATCTTTAAAATTTGATAAAATACAATAATTTATGTAAAATACGTTAATTAAATAAATAATATAGTTATTTAGAGCATATTAATGACACAAAAAAATTATTAATCTATTATAAATTTACATTTCTATGATATTTATTTTTATTATTTTATTTTCATTTTAAATGTGTATATACATATATATTATTCAAATTACAATATAGTCATAAATGTTTATTATAAATATGTTGTAAAATAAATAAAATTTATAAATCTAAAATATTAATATTTATTTATATTTTTTTCATTTAATTTCTAATAATTATGAATGTATAATTTATTTTTATTTAATTTATCACAAATAATTGCAATACAATTATTTTATTAATATATTATTAAACTAACATTGTTATTTTATAGAAATATATTATATTTTTATTAAAGTTTAGAGATTTATTTGTTATTTTTTAAATAATAATTGATGTATAGGAGTATAATAGTTATTTTATTGAGATTTATAGAAATATTTTTGAAACTATTAGAATTTATAAGGTTGTTTGACCAAACCTTTGGGATTAAAAGACATTTTAAAATTAGTTAAGTAACATGAAAACTAAAAATTGAAGGTATTTGAGTAAATGTATTATTTAGGGTTAATTGACTAACAATTAAGGAGAAATTTTTTATATATATATTTTTAAATTTTTTATCCAATTGATACAATCTCAAATCTTAGGGGAGGAATTTGAGAATAACTCTGTTGTTATATTAAATTGAATCTAACTGTTTTATAAAAATTTGTGTACGCTAATTTTTTTTTGGAAATTTAATTTATTTTTTAAATTTCATCCTTTATGTTAAAAACATAGAGCGTTTTTCGTTATAGAAAAATTATTACATTTTAAAAGTTAAAATTTGATTTTAAAAGTATTATCTTTAAAATGGTGCTAAACACAACTTTAATGATTCTTCTTTGTCGAATATTAATTGATAGATGTATATAGAATATAAGTTTTAGAATAATCAATTAATGACAATCTCATTTTAAAATAATATAAAATATAGAACTTGCATATAAAATATCGAATGCTAATTGATTCCACAACTAAACTTAAAATTTTCTATACGAGAAAAATTTGGAGCTTTGAGCTTTGAATTTTATTAATCTTTTTGGTGTTTGTGAAAGGATTCAATTTATATTTGTCTAATATTTTTAAAAGGAGTAAAGTGAATTGAGTGGTGGTAACATATCAGGTAAGGAATGACTAAAAATAAGAAAATACAACTTAAAAGTATAATTTATGGAAGAAAATTAATTTGTAAAAAGTTAATTTTTTTTTTTTTTGTTTTTCCTCTAAACTTGCCCAAATGACAGTGATAGCTGCAAGGCTTTAAAGGTAATCTTCCGTGTATAAACTTCTTTAGGTTAGAGGCCGTCAATTTTTTTCGTTTTAATTTCTCCCGGGAAAGTAGGGTTCTGATTCGATGTAGTCAAAATCACGCAAATTCGTTCGTTCCCGTGCTTTCATCACACGGCCAAACCAGCATGATCTTGCCACGTCACCAGAAAGCGCCTCTGTTGGGTCGCGTTGCTGATCTGGAAAGATGTGTGTCCCTGGTCCCGACGTGGACTGAGAATCTCGCTTTTGACTAAACTAAATTTCCACTTAGATTTTTTCCCATTCGCGACCCGTAAAACGGACAACGCACCTTACCGTAGGAGATTTTAAATTAAGAAAAACACCACACTCACACACAAAGTAGGGTTTTGTTCCAGTACAAAACCAAAGTCCTGGTTCGCTACTTTCGCTGGACAAGATTGCTTCTGTTACTTCGCTGCTAAAAGGTCATCTTTGTATATTTTTGTAACAATTTATGTCTGTTACTGGTAGTTCGTATCTGATTGGTTTTTGTTTTGAACCGCTCAATTTAAACTGTATTGTTTGTATTGGTTGCTAAGTATATTGATTTGTTAAGGGTTTGTTTTTGCGGAAAGTTTTAATTCTTTTGCAATGGGAAATGCGAATATTTTTGTTTGTGAGTAAGTTTTATTACTCTTAAAATTCTGGATTTTTCGATTTTGCAGGCCGAGTGAATGGCTGGTATAAAGGAAATTACTGCCGCTGAGTTCTTGCAGGTAAGTTTGATCCTCTACACTATGTCTGGTTGCCGAGAAATTGTAAGGAAAGTATTGACTGTAAGTTATATTTATTAAATTCTCACTGTGACAAGAAAAACGGCAAATTTGATGGCAGTTTGCAAGTACTCTGTATTATTTTTTGTATAACTCAATGCTTAATGATTCTCTTGCTGAGGGTTTAGTGTTAGTCAATTTGATGATGTTTGTTATTAATGAAATTTCAATTACAGGGTACCCACAGGCATACTCTGTTTTTTAATAGAAATTCTGCTCTCAAGCGAAATAATTTGCTGTGGGGCGCACTATGCAAGCAAAATTCAAGATTTGGTATATCTAACAGAAAAGGTGTTTCATTAAAGTGTAGCGCACAATCAAAGCCTAGAGCTGTTGTTTCTGGGGATGTGAGTAGTTCAGTGGATGAGCAACCGGCATTGATTGAGAAGCCTGCCCAAGAGGTTATTCATTTTTATCGCATTCCATTGCTTCAGGATAGTGCAACTGCCGAGCTTCTCAAGTCAGTTCAAACAAAGGTTTCGAACCAGATTGTGGGTTTGAGAACAGAACAGTGTTTTAATATTCGTCTTGATTCGAGTATTTCGAGTGAGAAGCTTGGAGTTTTCAAGTGGCTTTTGCAAGAAACATATGAGCCAGAGAATTTGGAGAGTGAGAGTTTTCTGGTGAAAAAGAAGCAAGAAGGATTGAATGCTGTGATAATTGAGGTTGGCCCTAGATTATCTTTTACTACTGCATGGTCTGCTAATGCTGTATCCATATGCCGGGCATGTGGGTTAACAGAGGTGACTCGTTTAGAGAGGTCAAGAAGATACTTGTTGTTCAGTAAGGGTGCACTGCAAGAGAATCAAATCAATGATTTTGCTGCAATGGTCCATGATCGGATGACTGAGTGTGTTTATCATGAAAAGTTGACATCATTTGAGACAAGTGTGGTCCCAGACGAAGTTAGATATGTTCCTGTCATGGAGAACGGCCGCAAGGCATTAGAGGAAATCAATCAGGAGATGGGTCTGGCATTTGATGAGCAGGATTTGCATTATTACACCCGACTCTTTAGGGAGGACATTAAGCGGAATCCAACAACTGTTGAATTATTTGATATTGCGCAATCTAACAGTGAGCACAGCAGGCACTGGTTTTTTACAGGGAAGATACTTATTGATGGAAAACCTATGGATAGGACTCTCATGCAGATTGTGAAGAGCACCTTGCAGGCAAACCCAAACAATTCTGTCATTGGTTTCAAGGATAACTCGAGTGCAATCAAGGGCTTCCCCATTAAACAATTACGACCAGTTCAGCCTGGTTCAACATGTCCACTAAGTGCAAGTACTTGTGACCTTGATATTCTATTTACAGCAGAGACTCATAATTTCCCATGTGCAGTGGCACCTTACCCAGGTGCAGAGACTGGCACAGGGGGCCGAATCAGGGATACACATGCAACTGGAAGGGGGTCTTTTGTTGTTGCATCTACGGCTGGTTACTGTGTTGGGAATCTCAATATAGAGGGATCTTATGCTCCTTGGGAAGACCCATCTTTCACATACCCATCAAATTTGGCTTCTCCTCTCCAAATCCTTATTGATGCTAGCAATGGTGCATCAGATTATGGAAACAAATTTGGAGAGCCTTTGATTCAGGGCTATACTCGGACATTTGGAATGAGACTCCCAAGTGGCGAAAGACGGGAATGGTTGAAGCCAATCATGTTTAGTGGAGGCATTGGACAGATTGATCACACCCATATATCAAAAGGTGAGCCTGACATTGGAATGTTGGTTGTGAAGATTGGGGGTCCTGCATATCGTATTGGAATGGGAGGTGGAGCAGCATCTAGCATGGTTAGTGGGCAGAATGATGCAGATCTTGATTTTAATGCTGTACAGCGTGGAGACGCTGAGATGGCACAGAAGTTGTATCGTGTAGTTCGTGCTTGCATTGAAATGGGGGAAAAGAACCCAATTATCAGCATTCATGATCAGGGAGCTGGTGGGAATTGTAATGTTGTCAAGGAAATCATATATCCAAAGGGTGCTGAGATTGATATCCGGGCAATTGTAGTTGGTGATCACACTATGTCCGTTTTAGAGATATGGGGTGCAGAATATCAGGAGCAAGATGCAATCTTGGTGAAACCTGAAAGCCGCAATATGTTACAATCAATCTGTGATAGAGAAAGGGTCTCAATGGCTGTTATTGGAGCCATTAGTGGTGAGGGTCGTGTTGTTTTAGTCGATAGCTTAGCTGTTAAAGAATGTCAATCAAGTGGACTCCCTCCTCCTCCTCCTGCAGTTGATCTTGAGCTGGAGAGAGTACTTGGAGACATGCCTCAGAAAACCTTTGAATTCCGTCGGGTGAATCAGGCTCGAGAGCCACTTGATATTGCCCCGGGAATTACAGTGATGGATTCTTTGAAGAGGGTTTTAAGACTTACATCTGTCTGTTCAAAACGCTTCTTAACAACAAAGGTGGATAGGTGTGTGACAGGACTTGTAGCTCAACAGCAAACTGTTGGTCCCTTGCAAATTACTCTCGCCGATGTTGCAGTCATTGCTCAAACTTATACCAACTTGACAGGAGGAGCATGTGCCATAGGGGAGCAGCCAATCAAAGGGTTGCTGAATCCAAAAGCAATGGCAAGATTAGCCGTTGGAGAAGCACTGACAAATCTTGTGTGGGCAAAGATTACTTCTCTTTCTGATGTTAAAGCAAGTGGGAATTGGATGTATGCTGCCAAGCTTGATGGAGAAGGAGCAGCAATGTATGATGCTGCTATGGCTCTTTCAGAAGCTATGATAGAACTTGGAATTGCAATTGATGGGGGAAAGGACAGCCTTTCCATGGCAGCCCATGCAGGTGGAGAGGTTGTTAAGGCCCCTGGAAATCTCGTAATTAGTGTTTATGTCACGTGTCCTAACATAACCAAAACAGTGACTCCGGATTTGAAACGAGGAGATGATAGTGTTTTGCTTCACATTGATTTGGCAAAGGGGAAACGTCGGCTAGGTGGATCTGCTCTCGCACAGGTTTTTGACCAAGTTGGGAATGAGTCCCCTGATCTTGACGATGTGCCTTACTTAAAAAGAGTATTTGAGACTGTTCAGGACCTTATAGCTGATGAACTTATCTCTGCTGGTCATGATATTAGTGATGGTGGGTTAGTGGTGTGTGCCCTGGAGATGGCATTTGCTGGGAATTGTGGAATTACCTTGGACTTGAATTCAAAAGGTAATAGCCTCTTCCAGACCCTTTTTGCAGAAGAGCTTGGTCTTGTTCTGGAGGTAACCAAGACAAACTTGGATACTGTATCCAAAAAACTCTGTGGTGCTGGTGTTTCTGCTGAGATCATTGGACAAGTAACCAGCTCACCCTCAATAAAAATAAACGTTGATGGAGTAACTCATTTGAGTGAAAAAACTTCTCTTCTTAGAGACATGTGGGAGGAAACCAGTTTTGATTTGGAAAAGTTCCAAAGATTGGCTTCTTGTGTGGAATCAGAGAAAGAAGGGTTGAAGTCAAGGTGTGAACCTTTGTGGGAATTGTCCTTCACACCTTCCCCTACAGATGATAAATATCTGACTGCAACTTCAAAACCAAAAGTAGCTGTTATTCGAGAGGAAGGCAGCAATGGAGACAGAGAAATGTCTGCAGCATTTTATGCAGCTGGCTTTGAACCATGGGATGTGACAATGTCAGACCTTCTTAATGGAGTCATTTCTCTGGATGAGTTCCGTGGAATTGTGTTTGTTGGAGGTTTTAGCTACGCCGATGTTCTTGATTCTGCGAAAGGTTGGTCTGCTTCCATACGGTTCAATCAGCCTCTCCTAAACCAATTTCAGGAGTTTTACAAGCGTCCAGACACATTCAGTCTTGGTGTTTGCAACGGGTGTCAGCTCATGGCTCTATTGGGATGGATTCCAGGGCCTCAAGTTGGAGGTGTGCATGGTGCTGGTGGTGATTCATCACAGCCAAGGTTTATTCATAATGAGTCTGGTCGGTTTGAATGCCGCTTCACAAGTGTGACGATAAAGGACTCACCTGCTATAATGTTTAAAGGAATGGAAGGCAGCACATTGGGTGTGTGGGCTGCCCATGGCGAAGGGAGAGCATATTTCCCCGATGATGGTGTTCTTGATCGTGTTCTTCACTCAGATTTGGCTCCACTGAGATATTGTGATGATGATGGCAATCCTACAGAAGTTTATCCCTTTAATGTGAATGGTTCTCCCTTAGGAGTGGCAGCAATTTGTTCACCTGATGGAAGACATCTAGCCATGATGCCTCATCCAGAGCGTTGCTTCTTAATGTGGCAGTTCCCTTGGTACCCAAAGGACTGGAATGTGGACAAAAAGGGCCCGAGCCCGTGGCTAAAGATGTTCCAAAATGCCAGAGAATGGTGTTCATGAGATGGGTTAGTACGGCTCCTGTCTTTAATTGCTTGCTGATTCATTTATGTTCTTATGTACGATATGTTCAACACCAGGAGAGGCAGGGCTCTGTTTATTACATACAGACCTATAGACAATTCGAAGTGAGTTGTATTTGGCTTTCTGATTTAGTGCAATTTCTGAAGACGAAGGAGGTGTTAAATTTCTTTTTGAATTTTATTTCCCTGAATAACATAAGGATGAGTGGAAAGTGGGCATCAAAATTTTTTCCATTCTCATATTGTCCTTTATTTATGGTTTCACTTCATTTGTACCCTAGTTTATAATACATGAGATCTCTACTTTTGAATGCAAAATTATATATATCCTTGATGAACGATGTTCTTATTTGATATGGTATTCTATAAACTATTTGAATCAATCAATGGATAGATCATTCTCTGTTGAATGCATGTAGTTTTGTGGAAATGAAGTTTCCTGTTTAGTGAAAAATTTTGTGTCGGTAAAGTTTATACGATGTTCCATGTTACATTTGTGTAATTTTAATACCACCTTTGATGGTTCTCATTTTCTTAAAATTTCAGCAATCAAATATAATGGTTGGCCAAGTCAAAGGCAGTGTTGGATTCCACATCTTTAAACTTTCTGGTTATCGATTATCCAATCTGTCACATTTTTCCAAAATTGGCCTTGCCCAATAGATTCTGCTCTGGTTCATGAAAAGAGGTCCTCGTGTAATATTTTCAATCTTTCATGGACCGTCATTTCATTTTTATCCAGGTAGGAGACGATTGCCTAATAGCTAATAGGAGTCAACTCATTTTATACCACTTTAATCATTAATAATCTCTCGCGAAACTGAGATATGGACTAAATTTTGTCTCTGTGTGCATGATCTGCGAAGTTATTTTAAAAGATAAGTGAGCATGCTTGCGAAAGGTCAACTCAAGCTAGAATAAGCCTTCATCTTGAAAATCATGGTTATCTACATAATTGATTTAACAAAATGAATAATGACGATGCTTTTTCATTTGATAGCCCATGGAGTTCTCAGCGTCCTACTAGAGTTGTTACCAGGTTGGATCCCGTAAGTTTGCGGCATTGCCATTAATGTCAAACCATGGCTTATATACAAAATTCTCTTGGTCCATTCCATCAAGGGTTCTCAGTGCATCGTTTGGGCTAGAATCGGGAAGAAAGTTTTGTTCTTCCCAGCCCTGTAAGGAAGGGAGCTCTGTATTCATTTGCCCACCAAAAGCTTGGCTGACGTTTATGTTTCCCTCGTGGTTTAGCAGCAGTTGATCCGGTTGTTGATTCTGATAGTAAAGTGTGTTCATGGCATCAAGATCTGGGGAAAAATATGACTGATCACAGGGTTCGTTAGGTGCCTGAGAATTTCCTCCGTAAACAACTCCAATCAAGTGATTAGCCATATGATTCTCGAGAACCTCTATTTCTTCTTGTAAGTTGGCAACCTGCAAGAGCAAGACAACAAAAAGTAGATTATCAGAGTTCACGTCGGAGTTACACTTGTTTGATAATATATATCATTCTTTGACAGGGCTGGAGAGTGATCAGAATGACAGCACGGAAACAGGAAACCTGTTGTTGGAGAGCGAAGATATGGGCAACACAGCCGTAGATAGGATCCCTCATTCGAGCCAATGCCTCGTAAGAAATGGTGATAGCAGCATCACTCCGGTTTTGAACTGGTAGGTGTAGTAGTAGCTTTGAGACATTGCTTGCACCAAACACTTTATGCACTGCTGCAAAATGAGTTGCGGCCTGGTCATAACAGAAGTAAGGAGCAAATATGCAATCATTTGTGCACCTTCTTCTCAGGAATTTGCATGCTCCACATGAAGAGCCAAGTCCTGTCATTGTCCTAAGTTTTACTTACTTGTGTGATGGTATATTTCACTGGTTGGACTGCTTTGTTTAGGATAAGGAGTTAGAAATTTACTCTTTATAACAATCAGTAATGAGGGTTAGGAGTACTTTTTATTGTGGCCAGGGACATTTCTCACTTTAGTTAAAAAGTTAATTTCTTTTGGGTCTCCTTTGTGGCCTGCATAGTCATTTTCAAATTTGGTAAGCTTTCTCAATTTATGCCTTAAAAGGGTTCCCTTTTAATTAAAGATTCTTCGGTAATAAGACTGTTGATGGAAAGAGCTAATCATCATTAGCATAAGTTGGGCTCTAAAAAAGAGATATCATTGCCCGAAATAGTATATTTTTGAACTTAAACAACGTTATCATGCTGTAGACAAGTACAATAAGCATTTCTTCTTTATCTGGCACTTATGTAATGTTCATTTTGCCTCAAGAAAATGCTTCTAGGAGATAACAGATACTGAGAGGATAGTTAACTTTAACCCTTTCCATAGATTGATTATAAACATAAAAAGTAGCTAAATTTATAAATGAAAATAGCAAACTGTCTTTTCCTCCGTATGTTTCCATTTAGCAGTGGACACATTAACTGAGACGCAACAACCCCCCTACGAACTAAAGGTTCTCTTCCCATCTAAACTTGTGAAAGATTGTTTCTTAGTTATATTTTTATTTATTAACTACTAATCATAATTATAATTATGTATATACTGTCATAAAAGTTATGGATAAGGCCCAGCTATGTACTAAAAGCAAAAGAACATAAGCATATGATACAAATTAGTGGGCATTTATGGTGGTCTTCTACTTGCTCATTCATCATTTACTTTGTGCAAGCTTATTGGCTTTAAATTATTTGCATATTAATTCTTATTGGCTCCACGTATGGTATTTGCTTTATTGAATCTAGGTGCGATAGTTGCATGGAGGAATAATAATGATGAATTTGCATAAAAGAAAGTTTTTTTAATGGTTTCAGTCAAAATCAGATTACAGAGATTGATGCATCACGGCTCAGAACTTTCTCTTTTAGCTAATGAAAACAAATATATGTTGTTTTACGTGCAAACTCTATGGCATAAAATTGGACAATAGACTGAATGACTCACGACGGCTATTTGTCTGTGTGTGTGATAATTCCCTGGAATTATGCAATATTTAATCTTAGATTAGCTTAGTTGGTATTAAATTTGTCCATTATTAAGCATATTTTATTCTTGCAGTTAATCAGGTTGTGCTGTTGGCCACTTCACAAATGGTTATAAAAGACTTCAAACAGGAGTCATCCAATTCCCTGGAAAAGCCAAAAGCAGCAGCTCACATGCACATCAGCCACAGTTAGACTTGGAAGTGCTTAAAATTAATTAAATTTGGACATTTGTTCTTCTTGGCTCTAGAAGTGGGAATTAGCAAATGAAAGAGAAAAGAGAAGGGAGAGGGAGACAACAATGGTGCCATTACAATGACATGAACACGGTAATTCCCACTTTGTGTCTTGTCAGAAACTGTGTATTCTTTTGTTTTTGAATGAAATTTATATGCATGAGATAAGAACTTTTCGGCTTTCGAGTTTAACGATGAAAGTGTCTTTCTTTATCATGGATCAATTATCATTTTCTTTTTCTTCCATTAACGTCACTACACGCTAGCTATCTAGAGTGCTAGCGTGCTAGCTTGCTACCTTGCTACCAGTATTGGTTCCTGCCATGGCGTTCACATTTTGCTTCCGTTCATGCTATGCTTTCAACGGAAACCAATAGTCTATAATTAATGCTTATGTAGCCAGTTTCTCATCCATCCATGTTTTTTCTTTTTCTTTTTCTTTTTCTGCAGATTTGAGCTGTCATCAACTGCAATTCATCACAACTTTCGTACAGAAGATGCAAATTTCTGACTACGTTTTTGGTCAAGTTAGAATATGAATTTCTCCAAGTTTCGGAACTGTTTGTTGGTCGACAGAAGATTTTTAATTTTTGCATCCATTAATTGTTTCAAAATCGCTTAATTAATTAATTAATTCTGAAAGTGACATCGATTTGTCAATTTGAATTTTCAATTTTGTTGGCCAAATAATAATGCGGTTATTTAATTACTAAGATATGGATGAAAGTGGGATTTCTACTTTATATTCTATTTTAATGTTAAATGTTTTGGTCAGAGAACACCATTAATTTACATTATCCTTTTATATATGTGACATTATTCTCTCAAATTAACGAAGATTATAATGATTGATGAGAAGCAGTGTGATATTAAAAAGAAAGTAATGTGTTCTATGGGGCCTAGTTTTGTTTTCCCACTTAGAATTGCTTTGGGCCAGATTTTGGCCCACTTTTAGAGCCCACTCTAGTGGACATGAGGCTCCAATAAAGTTGATTAACCCATTCTTTTTACTTTTTAAAACACTGCATTAAAATACAAACAAAATAGTTTTAGTAGCTCTTATGAAAAAAGAAAATGTTTAACAAAATTATTGCTGGTCTTGGATGTGACTAAGGGACTGGGGAATGTGTTAGTTGGACCACAATTACAAATAACATATTTGGACAAAACACACCCAACCTCTAACTTCTCTACTACAATGCCAACCAACAAAAATACGAAAGCAATTTTACAAAATCAACAACAATTTTGGACCTCAAGTGTCATTTTCTTAAAAATTTCCCGCAAAATTAATCAGTAAACCAAAAATTTTCGAAACACAAAATAGTTTCCAAACCAAGGTTGTGTGGTAATAAAGTACTCTCAAATTTAAGTGGCAGAGGAACGAAGTATCCAAAGCAACTCTTCGATTGCCACGTGTCATCATGCAATCTTGATTGTGTGGCCGTTAATAACAGATAAACCAATCCTCAGGATTGATCGATTTTGGTACACTCAAAGAAACTGTTATAAGTTCTCCCTCAACTCTTCATTTTCCATCTCAAAGACCAAACCACTTTGCATTGCCTTGCCTTGCCTTGCCTTGGCCTGCTCGCAGTGCAACTCTCTATCTCCTTTCGATCACAGCCGTCCACTCTGATTAATCTAATGGCTGCTGCAGTCTCCACCGTTGGTGCTGTCAACAGAACACCGGTATTTTCATTTCTTTCCCGCCATTTCTCTTGCCTGGCATATGTTTTTCGTCCTATATTCTTGGAAAGCCTTAGATAGCTTGTATAACTTATGTCTTAACTTATTCTAGCTTGATGGGCTCTTTATATTATCATATCTTAGCAGTTTATACTTTTAACAGATGATGTTCGTTTTTTCATTTTAGTTAACTTATTCATGCTTGTATATGGAAATTCTTATGCTCTTTGGCTCTTGTATTTGTATACGTAGTTATTTCTAGGTATCTATGTACGTTTGTCTGTATGTATGTTATGTATCTACGTACTTACATGTGTATTTAAGTATATCTTAGTAGCTATGCTTCTAGTATGAAGAACTAGAGGTTGCTTTTTTCGTTTAATGGCGAACATATGAAATTCTAGACCTTATATAAGCATAACTTCTGCTGATTTAAGGAGTTTAATTTCCATCTCATGGTATTGTTTGAAATTCATTTAGAAAATAAGGTGTTTGTGGATTGGTTTAAAGTTTAAGAACATATACATCTTAGTAATATTTGTATGTATAAGCAGTTATGTATGCGTATATGTGTGTAAAACTTTTAGTTTTATCGGGAGGATTAAAGAGTGGTATTGTTATCATTTACTGCAGCTGAGCTTGAATGGTTCTGGTGCCGGATCCTCTGCTCCAAACTCAGCCTTCTTGGGCACCAGCCTGAAGAAGGTGACCTCAAAATTCGCCAACACCAAGGTCTCTTCTGGGCACTTCAAGATTGTCGCTGAATACGATGAGAAGAAGCAGACTGAGAAGGACAGATGGAGAGGCCTTGCTTATGATGAATCTGATGACCAGCAAGATATCACCAGAGGAAAGGGTACGGTGGACTCTCTCTTCCAAGCTCCCATGGGTACCGGAACTCACTATGCTGTCATGAGTTCTTATGACTACATCAGCCAAGGTCTTCGCCAGTAAGTATATATAGATCTTCAGATGCTATTATTCAATTGTAAATTGAAAGAAACTGGTTTTGATCTTGTATTGGTGATTATGTTTTAGATACAACTTGGATAACAACATGGATGGTTTCTACATTGCCCCTGCTTTCATGGACAAGCTTGTTGTTCACATCAGCAAGAACTTCATGAACCTGCCCAACATCAAGGTACATATACATATATATATATATATATATATATATCGTAGCTGATTTTCCTCATAGTTTCTGTGTTTCCAAGTATTTTAGTTAATATAAAAAATTTTCATTATTACAGGTTCCTCTTATCTTGGGTATTTGGGGAGGCAAAGGACAAGGAAAATCATTCCAGTGTGAGCTTGTCTTCGCCAAGATGGGGATTAAGTGAGTGCAGTTTCTCTTATCAACTTATGTCTTTACGAGGATATGTTTGATATTTATTCTGTGATGTTATGGTGATAAGTTCAGCCCCATCATGATGAGCGCCGGAGAATTGGAAAGTGGAAACGCAGGAGAACCTGCGAAGCTTATCAGACAAAGGTACCGTGAGGCAGCTGACATAATCAAGAAGGGAAAAATGTGCGTCCTCTTCATCAACGATCTTGATGCAGGAGCTGGTCGTCTTGGTGGAACCACCCAATACACCGTTAACAACCAAATGGTTAACGCCACTCTCATGAACATTGCTGATAACCCAACAAGCGTGCAGCTCCCAGGTATGTACAACAAGGAGGAAAACCCCCGTGTCCCAATCATTGTCACTGGTAACGACTTCTCAACATTGTATGCTCCTCTTATCCGTGACGGTCGTATGGAGAAATTCTACTGGGCACCAACCAGGGAAGACCGTATTGGTGTATGCAAGGGGATTTTCAGGAGTGACAATGTTGCTGATGAGGACATTGTCAAGCTTGTTGACACCTTCCCTGGTCAATCCATTGGTAAGTTTCCTGCTACAAACACACACACACACACACACCCCAATGTCCAAAATATATTAAATTTTCATCCAGTCCACATGATTGCCACAATACCGTCCTGTTGCAGATTTCTTCGGTGCCCTGAGGGCCAGAGTTTACGATGATGAAGTGAGGAAGTGGATTTCCGGCGTCGGTGTTGATACCGTTGGGAAGAAGCTTGTGAACTCCAAGGAAGGACCCCCAACTTTCGAGCAACCAAAAATGACAATCGAGAAGCTCCTGGACTACGGAAACATGCTTGTCCAAGAGCAAGAGAATGTGAAGAGAGTACAGTTGGCTGACAAGTACTTGAGCGAAGCAGCTCTTGGTGAAGCTAATGAAGATGCCATTAAGAGTGGATCTTTCTACGGTTAGCCCCCTTGATCCTAGCTAAGAGGCCTTGATGGGAGGTTTGCAACTGGCTTCTAGCAAATTTAGAGCATAAAACTAAGATCAAATGAAATAGCAGTAAAAGTTTGGCTTTTTCTTACTGCTCCTTTTTTTTTTTTTTCTTAATGGCTTTTTCTGCAGGCAAAGCAGCCCAGCAAGTGAATATGCCTGTTCCTGAAGGTTGTACTGATCCAAGTGCATCAAACTTCGATCCTACTGCTAGAAGTGATGATGGAAGCTGCCTTTACACATTCTAGGCCTTTTTCTAGGCATTGAGTTTGGGGAAAAAGCACTTGCTTAGGCTGTGAGACCATCAAATAATATTTGTTGCCTTTGTTTCCGTTGATTAGGATCATATAATGTTGTGTTATATTCCACTCTTTTCATATTCAATGTTAAAAAGTGCGTTTTTTGGTTACCATCGGGCATCTGCATGTAAGTTGTCGTGTTTCCCGTGCTTTGCGTTTTACAGCAGCTTATGCTTCCAAGTTAACATCAATATTTTGACGGGCCAAGCCCAGCCCAATATGCATTTGCAAAGGGCTAAGACCCAACTTCTGTCTAATGATTATCCCTTTTCCTTGTCAGCTATTTAGAGTGCTTCTGTGAAACGGAAGGGCTTTTGTTAAATGACGTACGCTTCACACAAATAATAATAATAATGTACGTAGACAACATGTAGGTGCGTGATTTTGGCAAAAAGCAAGTGTGACGGTGAATGCGATGCAAATGCGACAATTGGGAGAGCTACAGTACAGAAGAAGCAAGTTGTTTACTTAAATTCAACGGGATATCAATCGAAGCTTTTGATTAACAAAGTGAACATAAAGAATATAAAACACTTCCAGGAATCAAAAGGTAATACTTGTCAACTTACTTAAATAAACTATCGAATTCAATAACTTTATCTGGACATTGGGGTAGTAGTTGTTGACTTGATAGATAGCATTTTCCCCACAAACTACCTTTGGTAACTAAAATGCTTTCTTAAACAAACTAATTCGCTATTTCAATATATGCCGTCAAATATATAATATATCACAACCTTTTTACGAAACGAAATTTACTTTCAAACTAGAAAAACTAAACCTTTAATTTCTTGGATATATATATACATATATATATATATATAAGTGCATTTTTTTTTTTTTTCATATGTTAAGAAGTCTCCTATGTATCATTGCAATTTTTACTACATGTTTGATCCTCTCACTCTCTAAATTTAATATATAGAAAAATTGATAGATATCTTTAACATGATCTTGACATTAGACTCATTTACATCTCGGTTCTTCTTCGTTATAATTATTTTATAACCATTTTCACAACTTGTAAGACCACTCAACTTTGCAACGTTAAAAACGTAATGAAGACCAAATTAAACTTTTATTTTTCAAATATCTCTAAGATACACACAGAAATGTGCAAGTCAAGATACACAATTTTTCTTTATCTTCTTCTATATATATATATATATATATATATATATTAAACGTGAAGAAAGAGGAAAAGATTTTTGCTTTCCCCATTTATATATTTTTAGCCAAACTTCTTCAATCAATCATTTTTAACTTTTACATCATATATTAATATTAATAAATTATACACATATAATATTTTTAAAAAATCGAACTGGATTATGGTAAATGAATAATTGATAAGATTAGCCCCTCATAGGATCATATCTTTGATTATATATAGAAGTAGACCCCACTGCGGTGATCATTCGATCTAATTCATGTTGACTCTAAATTAAAAATAATTACTATTGTTTGTGTAACTGTTACATTGATTTAATAATGTTTAGTCACTATCTTCCATTAGTAAAATATATACATATATATATTTTATGTCTTCAACATTAATATAATTATATTTATATATGTTGGTAAACGAAGACAAAATTGATGGTTTACCAAACTCGATCCACTCCCACTCAAGTAGTATTGGACTTTTTAATGTTGGAAAATTTTTCTACGTGCTGTACCACTAACTTTAGAAATTCGATCATTGTGAATTAAGCTTAATTACTGTAAGTTTCAATTGCCAAATCAACTCTTCGACCATTCCCTGAAACTTGCAACAAATTAATTTTCTTAAGCAACATATATATACATATATATATATATATAAAATCAATTAAACTAATTTTAATTGAAAGTCTACCACATGTTCATTTTCACAAATGTAAAACTCGTAGAAGAGTTAACGGAAGAATCACAAAGTGCAAAAATTCATTTGTAATAATTGCAATTGGTAGTTCAATTACCACGTGTTAAATGAAAGTTAAATATTTGTGCATTTAACACGTAGAGAGAGAATTATGTGTTTTAACAATTAATAGAATAGAACTTCCAATTGATCGTTGCTTCTTTTGGGAACCGCCGTTGGTTTAAACAAAGCTACACCAATTAAATTTTAAAGACCAACCGTCCATAGTTTTGAAATTGTAATTGATTGTGCTACAAGAATTAAACATCATGCCACGACTCACATTAATTAAATGTTTATATATAGACTTTATTCAAATTGACGTGATATTGAATTCTATTTGATTTCATCACTAGAGTTTTTATGATTTATTGACATTTGTAACCAAGATTTAACGTGTTAAATATTATAACATTGTGTATATCAACTATTTGAGTGTTTAATTTAAGTTAAGTTTTTCAATGAAAAGAAAAATCCACCAAAAATATTGTAAAAAAATCTGAGTTAACTTGTGGTTTAAATTTAGTATACTGTTAAGAAGTATCCAAAAATTTAATAATAATAATTTGTCATCATAAATAGAAAGTAATATATAATAATTAAATCCCGACTAAATGATTTTCTAAGAACGAGGTAATAACATTTTCATCCCAAATGTTAGCGAAACAATAAATAATTTATCTAATTTTAACAAATTAGTCCATGATGTTCTGATAGTCAAAAGTAATAAACTATAATTACATATTTATCCTTAACGATAAAACACAAGCTATAGAGCAACACACAACAAACCAACTAGCAAAACAAACAACAGAAATTCACTTGAAATTTGTTGGAAATCAATGAGTTTGTAGCAAAATTGGTTTTATTATTAAACAACAACTAGCAAACCAACAACAACAAAACCCATCTACCAACAACAAAACCTAGTAGTAAATTCAAGTGACTTCCACAAATTTAAGGCTATAAATGAACTCATATAACACCAATTGCCAAAAGTCAAGTAATTTTGCTGTCAAATCACACCAAAATCATTAAAAATATACAAAAATAACTATATATTAAAATGATCAATTCGTTGATGATCATCGAGTTTGATGTCTTACCATCAAGTACAATTGAGAGTCGAATTATTGTTGGTTGAAATCCACACATCATTGTTGTCAATTGTCACTTAGATTCAATGATGATCAAAGAGTTTGATGTCTCACCATCAAGTATGATTGAGAGTTGAATTGTTGCTAGTTGAAAGTCATACATCATCATTATCAATGGTCGCTTGAATTTACTGATGGTCAAAGAGTTTGATGTCTTGCCATCAAGTACAATTGAGAGTTGAACTATTGTTGGTCGAAATCCAAACATCACCATTATCAATTATCACTTATATTCACTAATGATTAAAGAGTTCGATATCTCACCATCAAGTATATTCGAGAGTTGAATTGTCACTGGTCAAAACTCGCACATCACTATCATCAATTGTCGCTTGGAGCACTCCCAATTGAAGCTTAAATCTTACTCTTCATATTTTAGTTTTTAGAGCAAGTTGCATGGGTTTTTGGAGGAGATGAAGTAAAATAAAAATCCTAAGGGTCAATTTCTATTTTTTCTTTAAAATTTAAGGCCTTATTACTCCGTCATAAAAATACCACAATGGAGAACAATTTGCTAAAATTAGATAAACTATATTCTTGTTTATTGTTTTGTTAAAGTTGAGGGAGGAAAGTGTTATTACCCCGTTTCCAGAAAATAAAACGGTCCAACGATTGGTTATCGCCACGAGAATCAAATGGGAAATTGGTTTTGCCGTTTTGGTGGACCGGAACTGAACAGCTGACCCAATTGTCAGCCATGGGTTTTTGAATGAGATGGACCGCTAGGGAGTCGGTGCTTGCGTGGCCTAGATCAATCGGCGTCATTAATCGTTTTACAGCATTTATCCTCTGCTCTTCACGACCATGCAGCTTCGTGCTCCTTTCCCACCAGACAAAAGTGTCTTCACATGGCTAAATTTGCATTTCCTCTTAATGTTTTCTTTCTTTTTCATTGCAATTAGAAAAAGAAAAATTAGAAGATATCTTGAATTTTTAAATATATATAAAATTATAAAAAACTATTGTCAAAAACATGTTTGATGGATAGCTAATTGCTTTTTCATAACCTAAAAAACAGAAAAAAAAAAAAAAAGATAGAAACCCGAATATTATTACCCCTTTTAAAAATATAATAAAAGTATGATAGACAGTTGCGGCAGCAGATTGATTCAAATATTGCAAGAAGAGAAGTAAACGTAAAAAAAATTAAAATTAAAATTAAAGGAAGAGGTTAGTAGAAGACGTGCAATAATAATGCATCCCACGAAGAAGAAGAAGAAGAAGAGAAAGAGACAACTAAGAAAAAGAGAAGACTTTGATAATCCTCGTAAACGTGTCTTGCCTCGTTTTCACTGGACGGTAATCAAAACGCATGTGTTCCATTCACCTCGCCAAAACAAACCCGAATTGCAGATATTTATTGAATAATTGCTATAAATTATGTACAAAATTCGCTCTTGATTGATTCAAATTTAAAAGGCAATGAAGTATGGCCAACTTTGTTGGCTGTTCTGTTTAATCTCAATCACTTGTTCTCCTTGTCTTCAAAACCAAAAATTGGCCCTTTTTTATTAAACGCAACCACAAACAGCAGCCGTAAGAATTAATTATTTAAGAATTCCAAAGCCAATTCACCTTCCACTGATTCAAACTGGTGGGTGAGGCTATGGTGGACTCCTTTCATAAGTTGTCTTCAATCACAACTTGTAATCTCCATTGATACTCTTTTTACTTTCCAGTCTCTTTCCTACCTGTTTCCTCCTCCTTCAGCCCAATTAAAAATCAGTGCTTTCTAAAATGTAACATAATCCATTTTGCAGAACTAACTTAGCTTCAGCTTCTGGTTCCCAAAGCTTATACCTCCTCTTCTCTTCTATGGCAGAAAAGCTCAGAGTTTTCTTGGTTTTTCTCTTTTTCCTTTTAAACCCGGTTTTTTCTCAAGCAGACGAGTTCTATTTCAGTGGATTCCAGGATGCAGTCAACATTAGCTTAGATGGGGCTGCAGAGATTGAAGAAAATGGTTTACTTAAGTTAACAAACACAACTCTTAGAGTTCTTGGGCATGCTTTTTACTCATCTCCAATCAAATTCAATAACAACTCAAGTCATAAGTCTTCATCTTTCTCTACTTGTTTTGCCTTTGCCATGGTTCCCGAGTACGCAGAGCTTGGTGGCCATGGCCTTGCTTTCACTCTCTCTCCTTCAAAAGAGCTTACAGGCGCTCTTCCGAGCCAGTATCTAGGCCTGCTCAATGCAACCGATATGGGAAATTCAACCAACCACATATTTGCTGTTGAATTTGATACTGTGCAAGATTTTGAGTTTGGTGATAAGAATGATAATCATGTTGGCATTGATATCAACAGTTTGAAGTCAAATGCTTCGGCAACAGCAGAATATTTTCTCGAAAACTCGACAAAGAAAGTGTTAAATCTGAAGAGCGGAAAGGTAATTCAAGCCTGGATTGATTATGACTCGGCCAAGAATCAAATAGACGTGAGGCTTTCACCTTCTTCTCAGAAACCAAAATCACCCATTTTGTCATTCGATGTGGATCTATCATCAATTCTGAACGACAACATGTATGTTGGATTTTCCTCGTCAACAGGTTTGCTTGCAAGCGCACACTATATTTTGGGATGGAGTTTTAACATGAGTGGAGAAGCTAAATCTTTGTCTCTTTCTTCTCTACCTTCACTTCCTGGCCCTGAAAAGAATCATACTGCTTTGATTGTGAGTGTCTCAGTTTCAGCCTTCTGTCTAATGTTCTTGGTTATTGCAATAGCTTTTTACCTTATCAAGAAAATGAAGAACGCAGATGTTATCGAAGAGTGGGAACTGGATGTGGGTCCTCATAGATTCTCTTACGAAGAACTCAAGAAGGCAACAAGAGGTTTCAGAGATAAAGAGTTACTTGGTTTTGGTGGATTTGGCAAAGTTTACAAAGGAACTCTACCAAATACTAATACGCAAGTGGCTGTTAAGCGAATTTCTCATGAATCAAAACAAGGTCTGCGAGAATTTGCATCGGAGATTTCAAGTATTGGTCGTCTTCGTCACAGAAATCTTGTTCAGCTACTTGGATGGTGTCGCCGGAGAGGTGATTTGTTACTTGTCTATGATTTTATGCCTAATGGTAGCTTAGACAAGTATCTTTTTGATGAACCAAAAGCTATTCTCCCTTGGGAACAGAGGTACAGGATTATCAAAGGTGTGGCTTCGGGCCTTTTATATTTGCATGAAGAGTGGGAAAAAACTGTAATTCACAGAGACATCAAAGCAGGCAACGTGTTGTTAGATTGTGAATTGAATGGAAGATTGGGTGATTTTGGTTTGGCTAAGTTATATGAGCATGGTTCAAATCCAAGCACCACAAGAGTTGTGGGAACATTAGGATATTTAGCCCCTGAGCTCACACGAACTGGGAAACCTACAACAAGCTCGGATGTATTTGCCTTTGGTGCACTTTTGCTCGAAGTTGTATGTGGAAGAAGACCTATTGAGCCCAAGGCATTGCCTGAAGAACTCATATTAGTCGACTGGGTTTGGGATAGATGGAAAGTTGGTGCAGTTCTTGATGCAGTGGATCCAAGATTGAATGGTGAATTTGATGAGATTGAGGCTCTAGTTGTGCTGAAATTGGGGCTAATGTGTTCTAACAATGCGGCTGAGGCACGGCCAACCATGAGGCAAGTGGTGAGATACTTGGAAGGAGAAATTGCATTGCCTCAGGTGGTTGCAGCACCTGATGCCTATGATGGTAAGAAAGGTAATACTGGTGGTGGTGGGAGTAATGCTCCTGAGTTTGAAGATTTTGTTCATTCATATCCAAATTCTTCCTATCTTGAGAAGGTGAGTAATTGGTCATCCGCCGGTGACGATGGAGATGTTGATGTTGAAGCAGGCTCAACTTCACCACTTTCGGTTAGAGGTGATGGTGAGTAGCCATGGTTAGGGACAAAGGTTTTTGACTATCTTATCTTCATTTTTGTACACCTTTTCAGGTTTTTAATTTTTCACTATATGGTTATACTACTTTTGTTCCAATGTAAATGCATCAAGTAGCTTAATGTACTGGCTTGTAGTTTGTAAACTTATTAGTAGAAGTTTATCCTCTGCTTCTTCTCCTCATTTGTTCTGTCAACTTTTGGTTTCAAAAATATTTCAAAATGCGTTATGTCAAAGTATAATTTTCATAAAAGGACAAAATCAATCAAGGATTAGGGACAAAGATGCCAACCGCTGAAGTAGTTACATTTCAATTCAATTCATTAATCCCATACTGATACTGAAAATCTAGGAGACTCAGAAATAAAAAGTGTAAATCTATTGCTTTGGTGCTAAAGTTACCGTGTATGGATTTGTACTAAGTTTAGCATTATCCTAATGCAAGTCCAGAACTGTATTCTTCCACTGCCCCAGATTTTGACATTCCATGGAAGACAAACACTTGCTAACTGTAAAGTTGATCTCACATTCTAAACAGTCCGCCTTTTTCAATCATTCTAGCTAGAAGAAAGAGAGAGCAAGAACCTCTATCACGACAACAACAGTGAGATAAATACATCCAAACAGCCTTGCTATTATAGGGCAACAAAACAATATGTAGTGGCAGGCAGATGAGTGCACTAAAGAAAATTCTCACATTCAAAATTACCGTAATGGCAATTTCACCTAATTGTTGTGTGCTTTGAGCTTTTGACATATCAATTCTAACATTCGTAAATATCAAGTCAAGCATATATGATGTACAAACACTGCTGAAGAACACGTGGAATGGGAAAGATGATTTCCTTATGGAGTATTTGGTGGATTTTTTCGATGTTCATGATTTCGCACAGGCCGGTGAATGGAATATGCTGGAGCTGATCATCCCAGGCTCTTCTCAAACACTTTCTCAGTCGGCAGAGAAACAACAGTTTGGCAATTGGCCAGCCTACCCAGATTTTCGTAATGACCAAAAGTACTTGCGTGAACAAGTTTTTCTCCATCAGCACCAGTTTTAAGACCCAATTTCTTTTCCAGTATTTTTAAAGCAATCAAATAATTTCTATTGAAATAGAACATCACCTCAAAGTTTTTACATAAAAGGAAAAGAGCTTGGTATTGTCTTGGATTGAGAGACTTGAATTGTTCACTAAAACAAACAAATAAACAAACCACCTGTGCTTGGAGGTTTTGATGGACTGACCAACAAGCAACCAGAGGCTGAGCGCCATGATCATTTTTTCTTTATATGTTTCATCTTTATCTAGCTTTGGGAATCTTAACACATTACAATGTTATGCAACAGCAGTCGCCAGCAATTGCCATTTGTATATATATTTGAGTCTTTTTCTTCTCTCCGCTTTTCACATCCAGCAGCTGCGAATGTACCTTGATTTTTAATAACTCTGCTCTTATTTTGTCTCACGACAGAGCGAGAATAGTGACAAATTCAAATCTATCATTAATAACTCCAACCACTACAGAGGATTAATAACGTTGAAGCATTTGAAGCCCATAGTTCAAACTATGGTTTTCAATTACATTCCTAGTTCTTCTCAGCCACTACAGAATCTAAGTAATACGGCATTCCTACAGTTTAATCAGTATTAGATAGACAAATTAACTTATCACTAACTTTTTCTGGTTGATAGACAACCATCAACCAATCACTCCACATAAAAAGTGTCCTTTTGAGTCTTGACCGCGGTCTACTGCCCTATTACCATTTCGTCAATGTTCTAGTCCTCCTCAGTCTCTTTCCCTCTATTAAAAATCTCATAATCATCAAAACCTGCATATTAACCACAACAATAGTTAAGAACAAAGTTTTTTCGGTAACAATGGGGTATTTTTGATTATTTCCCTATTTTTTTACATCCAATGAACTATAATTACCTCCAGCCAACTCTTCAACTTCATCATCTGAAGATCCTAAAAGCACTGTTGAGTTACCAGAGGGTGGATCAACTGCCATCCAGTCTGAACTCCCACAGTCCTCAAAACATTCATCCTTCCCTGAGATCCAGTCTTCAACAATCCTAAGACTGTCAATTGACATGGGGTCTGTTGCTGTGGAATCCTCTTCTTTCTTCTTGCTAAAACTGTAAAAGTGCTACTTGGTGAAATAAGAATAATGATATTTAAATTGAAATTGACAAATACCCTCCAAAAAAATATTAAGGTTCCTCAGTTTCTACTTACATCTGTTTCAGTTGCAAGTTGTACTGTACAAAGACAAGGTCACTGAGACGCTGATGCTCTAAGCAGTTCCTTGTATCATATGTTTGGTCAAAAGCAATCCGAGTTCGCTTATATACTGTAGAACTGCAAGTTTGACTGAGAATACGGGTGGCTAAACGTGCCAGATTTGGGCAACTTCCTCCATATGTTGACCACCATTCCGCTACAACATATGGCGTCTTAAAATGTCAGTTAAAATGCAAAATTATCAAAAAGGTATAGTCATATAAACAAGGACTGCCTCCAACATGGATGCCAGATATCCAAGGTATTTGGACATTGCATGATGGTTCAAACTCAATAGATCTAGCAAACAAAAAGTTCCCACCAGATTCATACATAAAAGAAGATGAGACTTTTCTTGGGGTTTAGTCATATCTAACTACAAAAAAATGGAATGGGTGCTAGTTGGTCCAATTGATAAAATCTCTTGGAGTGGTACAAGAGGTTTGAGGTTCCAACTCACTCCACACTAGGAAGGGGTTTGGGTTATTTTCTTGTAATATTTGAAAAAGAGAAAAACTATACAAAATGGAGCTTGCAATTATCTAACTGCTTATGGTAACTTTTCATCTGCCAGTTGGTATAAATTTTTGCTGTATGTGCAAGAAAACTTAAGGGATAGCTTTAACACGACTCCTCTCCAGATACAAGTATATTTCCAGTTAATTAGCTTTTGTAAAGAGGGCAGGAAAAGTTATAATAGTTGAAAATAACTAGACAATCAAACAGAATGGACTCTTACCAGGAAGTAAAGTGTCTTTAGCTCTGATTGCCATTTTCCTCCCAAAATCTCCAACAGCGTTTTTATAGGAGTTTATCTCTTTGATAATTTTGTCCTGCACTTTTGTGTCAGGAACCAATTTCTCTATGCAGTCAAACATCCCTGAAACGATCTCATTATGTATGTCACCTTCAATGCTGTAAAAGAACTTCGGGTTGAGGAAGAAACCTGCAGCATGAAGAGGAAGACGCCATTGTTGTTCCCACCAGTGATCTATAATATTCCAGTAGACCATATACTCGTCCCTTTTATCTAGTTCTTTCTTAATTGCATCTTTTACTCGATACATTCCAGCATATACATATCCTATTGCAGGCCTCCTCTCACTACCAATAATTCTCAGAAGCCTTAACAGGGGATTTGTTAAACGCACAATCAGACCAGAAGATGACCAAAACGATTGATTACTTACTATATCTAACATTTCCAGTCCCCCAGGTTTTTTCGAATGTGGACAATCCATCCACTCCTGCGAAGTAACCATGGCCTGCAAATTATGTTTAAGAGCAATCATTCTTTTCAATGTTGTAAAGTTTGTAGCAGAGCGAGTGATTCCTGGTTCTACAATATCATTGCCAAAAGTATACCTCCTCACCAAATTCAAAACTACACCATGATTGTATACAAATCTAGTGACAGCTCTAGCCTGTGCAATGATTGCATTTATCCACTCAAGCTTTGCAAAATCCTCAAGTATCAAATCCAAGCAACGAGCAGCACATGGAGTCCAATATAGAGCGGGGAATGTATCAGTTAGCCTTCTCCCAGCAACAATGTACTGCTGCTCACTACTAGTAATCACTTGCAAAACATTTCTTACTCCAACTTCTTCCACAACTTGCTTAAGCAACTCAAACAGAGCATCCGAGGAATTTATAACACCAGATGCATCGACTGATTTCAAAAACACTGTTCCTTGAGGACAATATGCCAAAAAACACAGTAAAGCCCTGCCTGTTTCCGTGTTCCATTGGTCAACTAAAATAGAACAACCAGTCCTTCCCCATGTTGCTGTGCATTTGTCAATATCACTCTTCACCTCCTCAACCGAAGTCTTCAATATCCAACCCCGAATATCATGATATGACGGAATCACAGCCCCAGATCCTTCTGAAGCAATGGCTTCAACCATTGGCTGGAAATAGTCCGAGTTCACAGCATCCAATGGTGCCCCTATGTCATACAGAAACCTTCCTACCGCCATAAATATGGGATTATTCACCCTCTTAGCATCTAATGAAACATTCATTGTACCAACAGCATTTGCATTTGTAGAAGCATTTTTGCCTCTCTTGCTCTTTCTTCTCTCTCCGCTAATATTATCTGTCATTTCTCTGTTAACTAACAAACTTGAAGAATGCTCAAGCGTATTTGCACCATCAGTCATTTGCATACCCTGATCTGCCAACACAGCTACCTCACAGAAATTTGGGTTATTATTCGTGATTTCTTCTGCAATCTTTTGTTTTTTCTTCTTTTTCATTAAAACTCCATCTAAACTTTGTTGCATTGCAAGACGAACTTCAGGTGGAACATCCGAACACATAGATGCATTGCCCTTTTGACATGCCAAATGTTCCTTAAGCCTGTGAATCCCACCACCCTTAAATAGTTTGCAACAGTACATACATTTAAGCTGTACTTTGTCACCATTTTTAAACATTTGGCAGTGCTTCCATGCCGGATCATGTTTTTGCGGTGTTATCGGTAATGGTTCCAGTCCAGATGCCATTACATCAATCTTATAAATGAAATTGGCAAAATATAGACTATTAATGCTAAAACTTACTAAAGAACTACCTCATTCTTCAACACAAAACTCAAAATTAAGCAATTTCTTAACTGAAAATGCAAAACGATACTTCCACTGTAATCATATAAAAGAGCATACTGAGAGGAAATAATCCCAAATAAGTAAAGAACTTTTCTTTATATATATATTAAAAAAAAAAAAACCATCAATGCTGGACTTATGTTACAAAAATAAAGTAATTTAACATGCATTAAGTCAACAAACTACACTGCAAACTTATCAAAATATAATAAAGACCCAGAAAATTATTTTTCAGAACGTCAAAGGCATGCATGCCAAAATAAAAGGCTATTTATTGAACTTCACTATAATTAGTAGCCATATGACAGGAAAATTTTTAAAAAAAAAAAAAAGAACGACCGAAATAAATTTCCAAAAACATAAATAAGGAAAATAGAAGAAATTCAGACTTACTTTGTGATTGGAGTTTCCGTTGTCGAATATGAGAGAGAAAACCGAGCTAAAGCGGGTAGGGTGGCATATAAACCGAGGAGAGGATAACCGGACGGACCGGTTAGGGTACGGACCCATCCGGTTTGGTTAACCATAACCAGTTCGGTTTTTACCGGGTCATCCGGTTATAGATTAGGTGGACCGGTTTTAGTAAGTGGGACACCGGGAGTCCCGGTTGCCACGAAAACGGTTGTACCTCGAAAAAATTAAAAAATAATAAAAAATAAATAAATGCTTACCCTAGACCGGCCGTTGGCCGCCGTTTTGAACCGATCAGTACTCTGGTTCATGACCGTTACGGTTCTAAAACCCTTCTGTTTACCACTCATTCTTCAGCTCTTCCTCTTTCCTTCATTTTCTCGAGAAACAAACAGAAACTTTTAGAACACCTATGTATTGTACCAGTTAACAGTTAATTTATATACTGGCTGGGAATTGACCCATGTTCTTGAATTTTTGATCGTTTCTATGATTAATGGTGAAATGTAATTGGAATTGGAATCAAAGTTTTAAACTTTTAAAAATCCCAGATGATTAGTGAATTAATTTACGGTGAAACATCATAGGGTTTCTCGGATAATCAAAGAATTAGAGGCAAACCCCGTTTCATATGAACTGAATTCTTATGATCCCAATAATTCGTGAATGAATCTTATGGTTCAATGCAGGTTGAATCCTTGAAAAACCCTAAAGGAAATCTCCTCTCAGAGTCATGTTTTCTAACTGGTTTATGAATTAAATGCTGTAAAGGATTCTTTAACATGAAGAATGGATCTTGTGTTAAAAGGAGAATACAAAGTGGAAGGCGAGATCGGTTACTTTGAATATTATCCTTTTCTAAATGTAAATGCCATTAATTGTTTATTTCAGAAAAGCACTTATTGAGCATGCAAGTCCCTTGTAACACTCAATTTACTATATTTCCTGTTGGAGAAGATACTGTAAATGAAATAGCTTTAGCTCTAATTATCTTTCACTGCAGACGTTTGTATGCAAATTTTTACATAAATTTTGGAAATTTAAACATTGAATTTTACTTTATTTTACTTTTATTTGTGGCCGAGTGTGATAAGGCGGCTTCCATCTCCCTCAACACGTAGATGGTTCGAATTTTCGTCCCGATAAAATAAAACTGAGGTTGAAATTTTAGCAATGCACCGTTAAATTTATTGCAGCTATATGGTTAATGTGTGAATTCTATTTTATAATATAAAAAGCCAACCAGCAGGGAAAAAATATTCAGCTTCAGCTCTGCAAATTGAGTAACTAAAAATTTGGAAAAGAAATAGCCCAGTCGCCAATTGTTGTTGTCATTGTAACCCTGCTGAAAAATTCGGTGATATCATGTTGTGCTTTTACTACTGGCATAGGCATTGCTGCTTAATTCATCAAACCAAAAGCACTTAGTAGTTCAAATGTAATAGTCAGATGGGTTGATTGGGATCCAGTCAGAAGACCAATTTAATATTTAAAAAAGTAATGGTGGTGAGGAAAAGAAACCTTTTTAACTGTCCGCAAAAATCAACTGCAAAATTCAAAGATCTCTTTTTTCTTTTTTCTTTTTTCTTTTTTTCTTTTTATTTTCCCAATGGACATGTTCTTTTGTTAGTAAACCGTTTTTACGCATGCAGTTATAAAAAATTTAGTCTTTCGTAGTGGGAAAAAGGAAGGGAACACCTGTCTCCCGCATGCAGATTCACAGGCTTATACATATCAGGAACCATCAGGTTCCCATCACCAAAATTCAAAACAAATGCCAACTTCTTCACATCTCTTCTGCTTCTTCTTCTTTCTCTGCATATCCTTCACAGATGGTATTCAACTGATATTGGTAAACAACTGCAAGGAAAACATATGGCCTGGAATCCTTGGAACTGCAGGTCATGAAACTCTCAATGAAGGTGGTTTCCTTCTCTGCAGTGGGGAGCAAACTGTCCTTGAAGTTCCTGAACAATGGTCAGGCAGAATCTGGCCAAGACAGGGCTGTTGCTTTGATGAAACGACAGGCAAAGGATCATGCCTAACTGGAGACTGTGCCGGCCTTTTAAAATGCCAAGGCGTTGGCGGTGTTCCCCCAGCAACAATAGTGGAAATGACACTTGGCACACAAGAATCTCCGTTGCATTACTATGATGTAAGTTTGGTTGATGGGTTTAACACACCGGTTTCAATGGTACCCGTAGGCGGTGGCGTAGGCTGTGGAGTCGCTGCCTGTGAGGCTGATTTGAACCTTTGTTGCCCCAATAATTTGGTGGTGAAACGAGGAGGAAAAGTTGTGGGTTGCAAAAGTGCTTGTTTGGCCGCAAAAAATGATAGGTACTGTTGCACTGGGGAGTATGCAAATCCGAAAAGTTGCAAGCCTACTATTTTTTCACATCTTTTTAAAGCAATTTGTCCAAGGGCTTATAGCTATGCCTATGATGATTCTACAGGGCTCAAGACTTGCAGAGCTCCGCGCTATGTCATTACATTTTGTCCTCCTACTTGATGGAATAATGCATGGTTTTTGATATTGTTTCCAGTAGTTGAAACAGGATTTCGTTCTATGGGTAATTCCAAGTTTGTAGTTCAATTTGATATTATGAAAGTTGACTTGTTACCGAAATGGTTATTAGAACCATGAAGCTGTCTCCTTGTTGGAGCTTAACGCACTGATTTTTAATGCTTACTGGCTTCTAGATTTTCTGCATTCTTGCATTTTAAGCATTCTCTTATTGCTTTCTGTGAACCGATAACTCGGGATCTTTGGGAAGGCTATCTACTAAATTAATGCTTAAAATATTCTTATAATTCATTGCCTTCAGATTCCAAGAAGAATAATAAATTTGACTAGATTTTCTCAATCAACTATGTAATTTCTCCTGATAGGTATTTGTAGAAAGAAAAAATATTTTATAATAGAAGTGAATGGCCACATTTTGGATAGCCAAAAACAGTGGCCGCCAAGAAGTAAACTCCAATGCACGTTGGGGGCTGCCCTTCCCTCAAACAAAAAGATAACTCCAATAATTTGCAAGGGAATTTTAAGGAAGATGAAGAGAAAGATTCCAATATAGTTTATTAGCAGAAGCAATCCTTTTATCAACCGATATTAACAAGCCTGTGCCTAAGGAATCATAGCAAGTTTGAAACACAAATGGATTCAAAACTTGAGACTGAATGTGTGCAAGAACATGAGGGTTTGGCTTGGGGAAAATCTTTACCTGTGCCGAGCGTTCAGGAAATTGTGAAGAATGACTCTTGGCGTGTGCCTGACCGATACATTCAAGAATACAAGAACAGGCCAGTTGATCAGTCTGAGTTTTATCCAGCTTCATTCGAAATACCAGTCATAAACTTCTCCTTGCTGCTCAATGGTGATGAAGATGAACTAAGAAAACTGAACGCTGCTTGCAAGAGATGGGGTTTCTTTCAGGTGTATTTGAACTAATGAAACAGTTTCTGATACTTTGTATGATGAAACACAATGATGAATTGCGTTTTTTTGTAGATAACAAATCATGGGGTGGCAGAGAGTGTTTTGAATGATATGAAAGCAACAGTAGAAGCATTTTTTGAGCTTTCTCTGGATGAGAAAAAGAAGTATGCAATGGTAGAAAATGATCTTCAAGGATATGGGCAAGGATATGTAGTTTCAGAGCAGCAAAAACTCAATTGGGGCGATCTCTTCTTCCTAATGACTCTCCCATCTATAATCAGGAAATTGAAGCTCTGGCCACTCACAATCCCTGGTTTCAAGTATGTATTTATTTTCTCTCTTGACATATAATGAGGAGATAGTTGAGTATGAGAAAACAAGCATACCCGTAGTTGAAAAGATGCAGCAGAATTAAAACAGTCATTGATTTCAAGTATTGATTTCATTCTTGTTTTTGTTTGATAGGGAAGCTGTAGAACAGTTCTCTACAGAAATACACAAGCTAACAAAGGCAATATTTGCCAATTTATCATTGTTGATGGGAATGGATGAAGATCGTCTAAAAGTCTTACATGGGGAGATGAAACAAGCTATACGAATGAATTATTATCCAACTTGTTCCAGGCCTGATCCTGTTCTTGGGGTTAGCCCTCATTCTGATGGAAGCTCAATTACTTCTGCAAGATGATGAAATCACTGGCCTCCAAAATTAGAGAAATCTAAAGATAGATAGGTCCAGGTAAAACCAAATCCCAGATGCAATTGTCGTAAACATTGGCAATATGGCCGAGGTATTCAATAATCAAAAACCTCGTTAATAGCTTCGAGTATTGCCAGATTGACATTGAAACTCCGTTTTGTTGGTTTTCCAGGCTTGGAGTAGTGGGGTGTACAAAAGCATTGAACACAGAGCTGTGAGGAATGAGAAGAAAGCAAGAATATCAGTGGCAACATTTGTTTTCCCAGGTGATGAAGTAGGCTAGAATCAGTGGTAGATGATGAACATCGCTCTCATACATATAGAAACATCAAGTATGTTGAATACCTTAGATACACTTTAGAGAGGAAAATGGACGGCGAAGCTCACACTGAATATTTGAAGCTGGGAGATAAATAATTATTGTTATGTTAACACGTCCTGTTGAAAAAACATCTAGCATGCACAACAACGGTGCCAGTTTTTATCTAGTACGGATAAAATTAAATGATTTTTACTTCCAATCAAGACCTTCAATCAAGTTGAATTTTAATCTGGGTTGCGATGTGTGGCTTTCAGTAGTCGAAGGTTAACTGCTGTCTCAGTTTAATGCCATTTTATCATGGAACGAAGAGCATAAAATGACCAAACAATAGTAAAATGTCAACATGTGATTTTCCAAGTTCAGACAACCATGATATATGGAAAAAGGTTCCTTAAACAAAGAGAAAACAATCCATACACGGGAAAAATTCCAGACTCTCCTAAAGTCAGGCTATCTCCGCCTGATAAAATTTGTACAGTCACGATCACGATTCACTACCTCCTCCATTTTTACACCCTTAAAACTTGTACAGTAAAATTTTATCTCTTCAGGGCATCAGTGTGTTCACCATCTGAGCCTCAGCTAGCCTGATTCTAGGTATATCCTCAAACTAACAAATGTACAGTTTTAAGTACAAGCAACTATTTTTATTTCCAAATCAGCTCTAATCTATCCAAATAAATAGATAGAGCCAGTACTAGACATAGAAAGAAAAGAAGAAAGAGAGAGGCACTCATACTATCCTCGGTTAGCTGTACAACAACTTTCTTTTCTACGCCATCTATGCGGGATGTGGAGTCATAACGCTTATCCTCCTCTCTGCAAAATAATGAGCACATCATCAGAGAGCTTCTTGTTGTAATAATGAAACTTAGGGCTCAGCCCATGTTGCATGAAATTGTCAGTGTTAAGACAGGAAACGAAATTCCCAGACATTGGTAAGAAGAATAGACTTAGTGTTATTCTCCTGTAACAACCCCAAATATCTTTTAGAAATAACAATATGTGCATTCTCCTTATGAGTGTGCGTGTCCAAAGACAAGAAATCCTGAGACATGCACTCTTTTCTCAAAACTCTCAAAAGGTGGCAAGTATTCAACATGCAAGTACAATTTTAATATACATGTTGAAAAGAAAGTGACATATCCCTTGATTTCCTACTCTTGACTCATGGAATTCAGTGAACCACACATCTGAATGCAAGGAAATTACTTGTTAAAATCACTGATTGAGAAGCAATTTCCAAACAAAAACGATCTTCAGTTTTATTAAAAAAAAAAAAAGAAGAAGGGCATCAAAAGTTCACAGAAATAAGAAATGAGCTTCTACACATCCGACAAAGCAAGGAATCACAATATTGTAAAGGAAGAGAAGGTAAATACCCCCAGCTGCAACAAGTTTCTCTACACGCGCAACTATATGCTTCCCGTAAGTATACTTCTTCAGAGCATTCAAGTGAACTTTTATTCGATTGAGAATCAATTCAAGTTGTTGATCATCACAAGTTTCCAACACCTTCTGTACAACATAGTTTGCAAATTGATCCTTCATCATCACCTAAATATAACAAAAAGAACAAATATCAGAACATGGAAAAAAATAGTTTACATAACCAAACAACCACCAGTTAAAAGCAGCAACTAAGTTAATACACATTTACTAGAGTAAGGACGGCAAGGCTTATTGAAAAGAAGAATGTAATTCTAGGCACTCCTTGACTGACTCAAATTACAAATTTGCCATTTTTGTTACCGCGGCAGTGTGCTTTCTACTATTCCCCATTTTGTTATTGCAATTATACCTTTAAGTGAAATGTTACAGCACAAAGAACCTCCCAGACACAATAAACATCTCTTTAGCAGGGTTTTATAACTTACAACCGTGGGCAACAATATTGGTTGATCAAAGATATCACAGTAAGGCACCTGTAACAACAGAACTAGCATTTCTAACATTGCTCATATAAATGTTGACTCTTCTAGTTCAATGAGAAAACTGGGCCCAAATTTTGTCTAATCAGGAATAATTCCATTTTGAACCAGAATTTGTAGAATTTATTTTAACTAGTAATACATAATTTCATATCAGATCATGGTAGCTTTTTCTTAGAACCTAGACAAGGACCTAGAAACTTAAGTATTCAACTTTCTTGAGACTAATTAACTAAAAAAGTGATGAAATTGCACAAGCCTAATTGTTGACACGGCAAGCTCTTGAATATCTATCACCAGAAAGTGAAACTAAATCCAACAGACCTGTCCATGGTATGATTATATTTAAGAGGATAATTTGTAATGTGAAAGTCACTTTTATTTTATTCAGCCATGCTGAGCACATGGAGAATCCGCAAACCTGAAGAGGCTCGTTTTCATCAATGGAACCAAGCATCTCATTCACCAGGGTCTGGCGTTCTGTAGGAGTTCCAAAAGTTAAACACTTCTCTATAACATTGGAGGCAAACTTCTGCTGGCTCATTTGAACAATCTGCCCAGTTAATTTCTTAATTATAGCTGAGCGTTCGTGCGGTTTTCCATGTTCCAGTACATGCTGCAACATTTTGCACAAGCAATTAGAAGTGTGGTAACAATTTAAGCTCAAAATCAGAAGAGAAGCAGGGGAAGGGGAAGGAGACGGAAATATATAACTATTCCTGAATATTTTGCATGCAAAGGCAGTAAGGATTTGCATGACAGGAAAAGAAACTGATTAAAAGGAAATATCAAGGCAATGTTGGAATGCATACAGCCACTAATAATCAGACCAAGCCAAAAGCAGACAAAGCTGCAAAATGGCAAGGGAATGTGTTTGAAAATGGTATTGACTGCAAGAAAATATTTTCCCGTCTTGAGAATGCCTATTCTCAAAATAAACAAAACAGAGCCAAACAAAGTCATGCTTTGAACAATAATGATATCCAAAACAAAAGAGCCATGCACAGTGGTTTGAAAAGCTTCCAACGATCACAACAAACCTGTACAACATAATTCCCATATTGGTCTTGTGCCAACATGCAAACTGACTGCAAAATCTCATCCATCATTATACGTTGGGTTTTTGCGTCATGGCAATGCTCCAGAACTCTCTGCCACACGAAAGTTATACCATTTCAGTAATTAAAGTCTGCGTTTGATCCTTCCCGGTCACACTACTTCAAACAAAGAACAAAAACATATGAAACAAACTAAAAAAGGGTTTCTAGACCTGTATGACTCGACAACCATAAGGATGAGTGGAGAGGGTCACAACTTGATCATAAAAAGTTGAAACAATGAACTGGATAGCATCTTCAGGAACACATTCAATACACTTCTGGATAACATGGTTCCCGTTCTGATCACGTACACAGCGCATGATATGACCATCAAGTTCTTTAACCATTTGAGTCTGCTGGTCCAGTTCAACAACTTCTATTGCCTGAATGATCAGATCAGAGTACATTAGAATATAGTTGTGATGCAACATTATGCACAGCAGTACACATTCAATCAGCACCAAGATACTCATAAACTCATCCCTGAAGACAAAACATAAAAGGTGCAAGGATAAGCTATATAAGCAAAAAAGACCACTCATGCTATTTGTCACACTACTGTTGATTTTCATAACAGAGAATTTAGGTATGGCCAAAGATCAGGCACTTGCTAAAGCCAGCTTTGAAAAAATTCCTCGTATTTCAGCCTACGCAAATATTACTTTGCCTCTGGTCCACATTCTCAATTCCAAAATAACCCCTAAATGAAACTAGAAAGTACAATGTCAATAGTGTTTCCAATGCAAAGTTCGTGTAAGAAGGTAAAGTATGTAGCAATAATACAGATCAAGGATAAATATAAAAATATCCAGGTGATTTCATATCACAGGAAGTGTCAAAAAGTTGGATGAACTAAATGAAGCTACCTTCTGGATCACTCGACAGCCATACATTTGAAGGCTAAGGGTCAGCACATGCCCAGTTAATTGGTCAGCAAGCTCTCTGATTTGGGGTCCAGTTCCATGCTCAAAAAACTGAAGATAAGCAGGACACAATAGCCATGAACAGTTAACATTCCAGAAATATATTTAGGCATTATCAAATACATAATTGAATATCCTGAAAAATTAAATTAAGAAGTCATAATAGAAGCTCCATAACATATCATAGTAATTAGTTTTTAAATTAGAAGTACCTTCTGAATCACATAGTTACCAAACACATCAGTCATTAATGAAAGAGCTTGGGGCATGATCTCAAGAAAAACCATGTTTTTCTCCTCTGTCGTGGCAGTTTCAAGCTTCTGCTGAATAAACCGACTTCCATACTGATCAGCACTGTCAACAGATGATAATAAATGAAGGAATTAAACTTCTGGAAGTCTGATCAAAGAAGACTAAAAATTTAATCAGCAAGTATATACCTGAACTCAACAACATGACCCACAATTTCAGACAATTCAAAACATTTAGCTTTGTTGCTTTTAAATTCATCCAGTAAAGAGGATGCAAAAGTTTCATCCAAGCTACCACCAGCATCTGAGTGCCAAGGGCCCATGACACCACCAGACAGATTCCTCATCCCAGCAGAAAAGCGCATATTCCGTTCACCATGCCTGACAGGACTGCCAGATCCAACAGGAGTGTTTGGAAGGAGAGGACCCCCAGGATATGACATACCAAGACCATACGCTGGATTTCCATAGATATTATTGTTCAAGCTACCCGATTTACTGAGGTAGGGCACACCATACTGTGATTTTTGAGGTGACAGCAATGCCCCTAAGTAAGCCTTTTGGAGTCCAAGTAGATCCATATATGAATTACCAATATCCATGGCTGGGTCATTGAGAGCTGCAACCTGTGCCGCAGCATATTCATTTGATCTCAAGTACTGGAGATATAATGGGTCCATCAGGGGCACTTGAAGTGCACTTCCAGCCGTGTGATTCCCCAGCCTATTAATATTCTGCAATTCTGCTGCCGCTGCCATTATATTTGGTCCTAAACCCAAACCTGCCAATGTTCTTGAATCCAAGCCATTTCCTCCCATTGCAGATGCAGCAGCAGCATTTTCATATAAAGGTGGCAGCGTACCAGTCCCAAGCTGGCTTCCCATCATTGGCGGTGATGAAGGACTCATTGCAAATCCATTTAAGCTAAAGTTTGAAAATGCAGAATTCATGTTGCCAATAACTTGATGGTGCGAAGGCGAACTTCCTCCACCATTAAGAGTTGGGGTAGAGGTTCCTTTTAGGTATGAGTTTGATGACGACAAAGCAGGCTTATGCCCATCAGCAATGAAAGAAGTATTGTTCATATCAATGCCCATCCCACTGCTTTTTCCCATATTTGAATAAGATCCTTTAGTTGAATGGGAAGCAGAATGCATAAGCAGATGCCCAGATTCTGACTTATTCAAGTAGGAATGTTGCTTCATATGACTTGGGTCACCTTGCAGATTGAAGAGACTATGGTGGTCATCAATTTCATGTTGATTTTGAGACCTTGACTGGTTCTCTTGATCTGCCATGCCATCAGTCGACAGATTCAAGCCAGACAAAGCAGCTACTAGGTCTGCAGAGTCATTCAAGCTAGCTGAGACGCCATTCAATGGGTTTGGACCACCAGCACTCCTTTTATCCATTGAGCTGGCCCTCCCACCTCCAACAGGTGGAATGCGCGGACTAGGTGCTCTAGCTATAAGTTGAGGATCAGGCGTGGTGCTTCTCGACAAGGAGGCACCTAAAGCAGAGGCATAAGTATGAGAAGCTGATGCACCAATATTCTGAGATGATGACATGCCCTGTTTATTTGCACCAGAACACAAGGCATCAATGGATGCTAAATCATGATGTAGATGAGAAAACTGGGTTTCAGAACTCTCAACAGAATCCTCAAATGCATTGCGGCTTGGTGGCCGAGAAGGGTGCCGTGAAACAGGGACTGCTTGATTCATATCATCCTGCATTACCAAAGGAAATTATAAAGCTCCTGGCATGTCAGAGAAAAATAGGGGTTACAAAATTAAGGGGCAACGAGATTACTTATTTTGTACACTAACAATTTCATCCAGGAAGAACTAAGCATGTACACCACAAAAAGGGTTAAAAAGATCATAAAACAGGATTTACTAAACTAAAAAGCTCATTTTAAAGAAACATATTATTTAAAAATAGTAAAAACGGAATTGCCAAAATTATACTTCAAATATGTCCAGATAAAATGTAGACAATTGGTAGAGAATATGATAATACAAGGTCTTTATCCTATCGCAAACACATTGATTTTCTAGGAAATGCATCCACATTCACATGGTGCACATTAACGCAAGCCTATATGAGTAGATATGTTTAAGCATAAACATGTGCCTATAATATAAGCATCCACGGTTTGGAAAGAAAAAAAAATTCACCAGTGTAGGAGATCACCAAAACATTCATTAACAGAAAGCAGCAAGATAAGCATTCCTCATCTGCAGTCAATATCAGACCCAAGCATGTAAATATTTTGGAAAATGTCAGGCCATTGCAGCAAGAAAATCCTCTTTCTGTTTGCACCTTACATGGTCACTAATCACTTCGCACCATGTCGCTACTTTACAAGAGCATCAACATTAAGCTAAAGAGATTTAATAGGTGAGTAGAACACTTGAAAGCAGTTGGCCCGAGAGTCAGCAACCGGGCATCATATAGCAATTAAATGAACATTCAGAAATGGAAAAGACAGACAAATTAACTCCGGTTAGCAGAAGGAATAAAGCCCAGCACATATTGCAACTAAGTTACTAATTCAAAACCTTCAATAATAAAGTCAATTTCTTTTCTTTTCCTTTATTTTTCTTTAATTAGCTATCTTTCTTTTCTGAGTAAGGCACTCAAATCAAAGTCATTATGAATATGTAAACACGCCAAAAAAAAAAAAAGGGTACAATGACAAAGTGAAAACAGTATGACATTAAAAATCAGCATTGCATATAGGAAACTATATACACACGCATCTAATATTCTAGCCACATCATTTAGTCTGAAAATATGGTCTTTTGAGTGCACATATCAGTCCTTGTTCTCCCAAATGTACACCATCATGCTACAAAGATTGAGAAACACCAAAAATCCAATTAATTTACTATGAAGCACGAATTTTTTGCCTCCAGTTTATCAACTTTATCCCATCAACTAAACATGAGATTATCACCTACCAATACCATAGAATTTAAGCACCAACTCATAAACCAAACCATAACAAAATTTACAATTCAAAACCAGAGAAAAAAACATATATTAAACAGAAATTAAATCATAACAAAAGCGGAAACCAATAGTTATCACCAAAATTTCACCTGAATGATCTCTGCAATGCTCTTCTGCCTACTCCCCAACCCCAACCCCGGCAACCCAATCAACCCATCTCCTCCCCACTCTCCTCCGCGCGCTCCACTGCCACCACCACCATTCTCCTCCTCCTCCTTCTCTCCAAACCCCGGTTGCACTGCAAAAAGCGACCCATTCCCCTTCCTCCTGTCACCAATCCCCCCCACTTCTCCCGCTCCTCGCAATCTCTGTGTAAACCTCCAATCCTCCTTGGACAACAAAGGTGGAGGCAGTCTTGGATTCAAGTTTACATTAGAGTAATAATAATTTACATACGCTGGATCAGCCCTTAACTCCTCCTCGCTCAAAAACCCACCATTATTATCGCTTATTTTCTTGAACAAACCACCTATTGAGCTTAAAGAACCTTCAACAGTAGGTGGTGCCGACCCACTTCGATAGATGTTGAGTTCCTTTTCAAGATCAGCAGCAGTAGGATTATTAACTTGCGTTGATTCTTGTAGATGTTGCTGTTTTTGTTCACGAATCAGCTTGCCTAAATCTTCAACGTAGTCGGGGCTCTTGAACATGGATGATCGTATTGAGATATCTGGCATCATCTTTGAAGAAGTAAAAAAATATCAGTGATCATTTACACATTAAAAATTGAAACTTTGAGCTGAAGATTGAAAGATACAAACTGGGTTTTCTGTTTCGAGCTCAAAAGATATGATTTTTACGATTAAAATCAATAATCCATGGCTAAAAATGGACGCTGAAAGACCAAAGAAATTAAAAAAAAAAAAAACACTAAGCTTTGATTGTGTGATGAAGTAAGGATTCTGTACTGCTGAGAGTGAACTAAGTTATGAATATATTGATAGAGATCGGATTGGGAGTGGATAATTGATGGAGGCTTTAGCCATTTCTGTGAGAGAGAGAGAGAGAGAGAGAGTAGTGAAGAAGAGAAAGGCAGTAATAAGCTGAGTTATGGAGTGATCTGGGCCGTTGATAAAAGAAGCAACAGTTGAGATTGATTCTAAATGGATTTGTTCTTACAAGTGTGTCTTTAGGGTTTTATTTGTGAGATTAAATGCTAAATTACAGTCAGAATTTTTATATAGTTGCATTTGGAATCTGGATATGATGATATAAGCACATTTTTTTTTAAATTTAATATATAATTTAATGGAGGGGTTTTCAAATAATGTTAGACACATAATTAAAACTCTTTTAAGAATTGAATTAATTCTTGGAATAACCATCCATAACCTAAAAATAACAGTCAATTCTCTTTGCCAAAAACTGGCAGTAAATATAGCTTTCCTTTGTCCTCCCTTTTGACACAAACTTTAATTTTAATCAGTTTTGAGAATTAGGTTTCATTTATCACTCCCTACATTATCAAACTTAGCCAAATATTTATTTTATCCAGATGGTGAATATCCCTGAAAATGAAATACTATCTTTTTTAAATATTTATTTTGAGGTAAAAATATTACTATTAAGTATCATAAATGAGTGAGTAGTTTCTAATATTGACTATTAAGAAAAAAAAAACTAACACTTTTATTTTTAAAATTTAGTTAAAACGAACAGTTGCAAACATATTTTATATCATATTAGGCAGCCAAATATAAATTCCCTACTTTTATCTTATACGAAGTAAATTAGAGCTTGGCGTGTATTTGGTATATATAATAAAATGTTATTACTAGTATATCACATAAAATGATTAAAATGGTAAAAGAAATACAACAAACCGTAAACTGATGGTTGGTTGGTTGTTGCAAAAATTTGTTCGATTATGACAACAATGGATGATATTTTGTTTTTGGGTCAGCAATTTTTCTTTCTATGATCATCAAAGTTTTAAAACACACGAATTTCAAATATAATACAGATTAATTTTTTTCATTACATTGCTGACATTTAAGTCGCTACGATTTGGTCAATATTTATCAAAATATTTATATTTGCAAAAATATTTTGGTACTCACGTGCTATAAATCTTTTATACAAATCCATAACTCTCACAAGTGTAATCCAACTATATAGAGAATTTTTTGTGATTAATGTTTCAGTTTTTGTGAATTATCACTAATCAATGCACAAAATCTAAGCAAAATATTTCGTAGTCAAACTATGTAGTAGGAAATAACAGCAACAGCCGTATATCAGCTCAACCAACAAGTACACAATTTCTTTACGGGATACTAACGCTGGAGCCCCAAAGGTTTTATTATTTCACAATCCAATGTTACAAGCTTTCAAGTAAGAATTGGAGACTTATTTGAATTATAGATGGAAAAACTATTTCTTTCTACGAAAATATAAGAATTGAGGGATAAAAGATTATTATTCATTTTTGTTACATAGGGACGTCATTAGCTACAAATGGGTAAAGATAAAGCGTAGCATCAGTCAGCACCACGCTCCTCCTTTGCACTTACCAAGTGAAAATCTTACACGTGGCGTGGTCGCACTGGGACCCAAAGTTCACGCATTTGGACCGCGCGTGGTACAGGTGTCTTTCTGAACTGAATCACTTCACGGAATGGGCATAAGATTTGGAGATGCTCATGTCCAAAAAGGACAACCTAAGATATTTTATTTTATTTTATTTAATTTTTTGTCACATCTTATTAGATATTCTCGGTGATATTTTTAAAGGTTTCAATTTTTTATATTCTGCGTTATTTTCAGACCCAGAGATATGAATTATATTTAGTTAAATTAGTTCACTGTCTGATTTAATTGAAATTACATAGATTTATTGCAAAAATACAATATATATATATATATATATAGTTCATGTTGTGTACTTTCTCTTTAAGCAATAACTCTTTATAAATTGAAGAGAAACTCCAGCAAAAGGATAAATGACTTAACCTAACTAAAAGGAAGAGAAACACAAAACCCGAGCAATAATATATGACAGGCGGATGCAGCTGAGACAAAGAAAGTGGTCCTAAATTAAATTAAAACACAAAAACCAAGATGATAATATAATAAATTTTATTTTCTATATATAAATGAAATAAAAAAGAAGCAAAATTTAATATTACTCGACTTCGCTCAATGATGCTCTGTATTTTTATTGGTCTCCCACGGAAGCTGGAGGTGGCATTTCTCTGCAACTAATTGTCCTCTCTCGACATATGCATGCTTCTCTTCTCTTCTTGTAATGCCTCCCATTTTGGTGTTCATGTTTTCTGTGGCCTTATATTTCATTTAATTATATTAATGTTAAAATCTTTACTCAGTACCTAGTAGCTTAAATTTTTAAGAATTTTTGTGTTTTTACTATCGTCTTAAATATTAATTGCATTAATAATTAAAATTATATTTAGAGAATTCGATTCTCTTGAATTCGCTTTTTATTTAAATATATTTAGTGAAGAACTGACAAAATTTAAGAAGTCTCTCTTGAATTTTCGTCTACCCTTTTTGCGTTAGTAAACATATATATGTAGCATTACATATCCCTTGGGATGGCGATGGTGTTAGATGAAAATGTTTCTTAAACTGGACCAAAACATATGCAACATGTGTAAAAGCTAGCAGCTACCCTCATTGATATTTATATATATTGGAAAGTAAATAAAGGTGGGTCTGCATGGCGTAAAACTTAGCAGACAAGGGATTAAATTTTACTCAATATTTTAACTGTCTTCCATGGCTACTAATTAATATGTTTGACAGTAACCTTACCATCTGCATTCAATTATACCTTCATGAACATGGTGAGAGAGCGAGAGAGATGGGATACACATCGTCCACTTCAAGTTTCGAGGCTTTTTTTTTTTATATATTAATATATATTCTGAGTTTATAAAAATTTTAATACAAGCACTGAAATCATAGGATACATACTTGAGATGGGAGATTGCTAGCAAGAGTATGCATAGGCAGAATAATATTTATACACGAGAAGATAGATGGTTTGGTGTTTAGAGTATGTAAGTTGATGGAATTAGGGTTTCATGGTAGTGAGATAAAATTAGAAGTAAGCAGAGGGCAGAACATGTGAGGCTCAAAAATTATAAAAAAAAGTATTAATAGAGAGTTTCACTCGCTCACATGTTCTGCAAAAAATCATCCTTATCCTAAGCATCTAAGACTAAAAAAATAGGCACAAGACAAAGGCTGACATTATCTGAGAAACAATATTTATAATTTATAGGCAGCTTTTGTTGGACGAAAAAGAATGAAAAAAGCATCTTACTCGCACAAAGCCACCGGGTTTGGGTTTTCTTCGCTTCTGGGAAAGCAAAACCACCGCCAAAAGTCAAGTGCTTCTTCTTCTCTTCGTTTCTTTCTTAACTTGGTTCATTATTTTTGCTGGGCTTGAATTCTTCAAACAAGCAACAGCTACTTTGGGCTTGGCTAACTGAAAGCCCAATTGTGAAGTATTTGTTGGTTCGGCTGAGATCAATTTTAGAAACTTGTCCACCCGCATCAGTGCCCCCCCAGAGATTTTGGTAGCAGTAGCAGATGGCCCAGTTTTCGTTCTCCTAGCTAATAGCCTAAGAGTGATTGATATTATTGCATATATAATTTTAGGCCTTGCGTACGCTAGCCTTCATTAGAAATTAAATATAGAATAATAAAAGATGATTTTAATGGAAACATAGAATAATTAAAAGTATAACACGTGTTATTATTAATATGTAATCGATTAATTTATTTAAAATTTTTCTTAAATCTAATTAAGACTGTTGTGTTTCTCAATAATAAACTGAATGCAAAAAGGGACAACTTGTTATGACGGAAGTGGCAGAGTAGTGAAGGGGCCGTAAGTAATTAAGGCACAAGTTAACTAGCATGTCTAGCGATAGGCTAGGTGTATATATATATATATCTACAAAATCCCGAATTTATAAATAATTTGGATGGTTATGTTTTTGGATAAACATGTTTATGTTGGATGGTATTTGCTCTCAGCTGCCAAAAATCTTCAAACCAACCTCACCTAACAAGGAGAATAAATTGAATGGCCAAAAAAGAACCTGAAATCAGCGAAGAATTAGAATATTGCTCAAAACCGAAAGGGAGATCAACAAACAAGTTGAGCAACCACAGTCAGAGAAGCCAGGCCAATGAGCCCAAGTTTCAAACCAACTTTTTATTAAATCTTCTTTGCAAGTTTCCCGTGACAGCCAATTTGCAGCTTTCGTTTTGCCTTGCCCATAGGCGCAATAATATTAATCAATTTATACAACTTACTTAGAAATTATAATTCTACAAACAATTTGCGTCTTTTTAGCAATGTTTTAATTAAGCCTCATTAAATTAATTAAGTGGCTTGCAAGTTATTTCTGGTTGAAATTTTTGGCAAATATTGTGAAACAACATCATCGTATTCGTCCTGATCAGCATCCATGCATGCATCAAAATTATTAAGGCATTAGTTGTCACTTGTCAGATCTAGTGCAAGCATTTGGCTAAAGTACTTCCTAAGTTTATTATTTGGCTGTTGTACAAAATGAATTAGCTAGCTTGATCTAAAGGAGTACGTTGATTTGGATTAGATTAATTGATCAAGTTAATTATATAGTTACATTAATTTCAACAGCCTTCCGAATTTTAATCATTATGATTCTCTTTACATTAAAGTCTTAATACATTATTTATTTAGCTATGATGCGTGTGGGCAACATGCAGCCGGAGTTCTTAATTAATTTTTATGATATGAAAATGGCCTACTTAATTTAATGCATTAATTTGATATTCGCCAAATTAGAGATACGTATGATTAATTCCGTCGAACATGTTAGATCTAATTAATCGCGACTAATTCAATGTTCTAGTCAAGTGCTACTTCTGTTTAATTTCCACTGAGTTCCATCAATTCGAACCATGAACTTAATTCATTCCAAGCAGGCCTTGAATATGAACAAATACCGGCCGGCCATCAACTACCAGTATTATATAAGAAACGAAAATGACAAATAAACTAGAAAACAAACATCAACATGTCTTTATTATAATTAGTTACTTATATATATATATATATATATATTGAGTAAACAGCATAGACAAGGACATGTATGCCCCTTGTAAGAATGAATTCGTACAACAAACAAGGGCCTGTTTGTCTCAATTACATGATGACAACATCAATCATCAAATTCCTATACATATTTGGCTAATTAATCCATGCTCGATCATCGATCATTTTATAGATTTTTAAAAAAATAAAATAAAAAAAAAACCACATCATTATTTACTCTCTACAGGTTGATGACGCGTTACAAGATTGAGAACAAGAGTCACCATGAAAGCTGAGAGAGTTCTAGACAAGATGACGATCAAAAAAGGCAAGCCCCAAAACTGGGGACAACAAAAAATAAAAATACCATTGACATTCAGAATTTTTTTTTTTCCCAAAGATTGCTAGCTTCCCATGCAACAACGTGGAAAGAACCCTTGTCACAGAATTGAACTTGTAAACGTTTAATTGACATGTATGTATGAATAGTTATATTACGTAAATCACGTACGGCGGCTCAAGTTATCTAGTTAGTAACCTAATTAAAGGTTACACGTGGACCCAAATGCAAAATTACAAGTGGATCTATACGAGTAGTCGAAGTTGTTGGGTTAAGTAATCAATCTTTTGTATGTTAACGTGGCGTATAATCTTATTTTCTTTGCTGATATATCCACCACGAGAGAAGGATATGAGCATTGAAGAGAGGAAAAAGTATATAAAGAGGTAGTTGTAAACTGATAAACTGCCTCATTCTTGCATTAGATACCAGTCAATCCAAACCCTAACCTCAAAACATTATAACCATATAACCTGCTGATTTACAAGCAAGAACCAGATACATTTCGTACCCCCCAAAAACACCGCTAGGAATCAAAACATAATCAGAAAGAAAAAACAACACAAACCCTGATATGGAATCATCGGTAGTCTCACAGTTCGAAGGAACTCTTCTGAAAGACCCTGATCCTTTCTCATACTTCATGTTAGTTGCATTTGAGGCGTCGGGTTTGATCCGGTTTGCGTTGTTGTTGATCTTATGGCCGGTGATTCGGTCGTTAGACGTGTTAGGGATGGGCGATATTGGGCTTAAGCTAATGATTTTTGTTGCTACTGCGGGCGTGCGTGAGCTGGAGATTGAATCGGTGGCTAGAGCCGTTTTGCCCAAGTTTTATATGGATGATATTGATATGGAGGCGTGGAGAGTGTTTAGCTCGTATGATAAAAGAGTTGTGGTGACTAAGACGCCGAGGATTATGGTGGAGAGATTTGTGAAGGAGCATTTGCGAGCTGACGAAGTTAGTGGCAGTGAACTTTTGGTCAACAGATTTGGGTTTGCTACAGGGTTTGTTAAAGAAGATTTTGCTTTCATCTTCAGCCGAGTTGCCAAAATGTTTGTGGATGAAAAACCTACTTTAGGTTTAGGAAGGACCTCATCAGGTTCTTCGTTCTTTTGTCTATGCAAGGTAAGTAATAAATTGTTGTCTTTGATGAAGCTAAAAATTAAAACACAAAATCATGAACAATTTTAAAACGTTTTGGTCGAAAGCATTTTTAAGAAACACATTCTTTCAGACAAAACAATTAGAAGAGCATTTTAAAAAGTTGCATAAATCAAACTTTTCTCTCTACTAAACATTATAAATTAGATATTATTTTTAAGTGTTTGAGAATGTTATGTTATCAATATTGATGACAAATAGAAGAAGAGGTTGACATTTTCCTTTTTTGGCATAAAACAACAGGAACAAATGCACTCGCCATTTATCACAAGCCAGAAGCACCACGACCACCAAGTTCTTCGCCCACTGCCGGTGATCTTCCACGACGGCCGCCTCGTCAAGCGCCCGACTCCCTCAACTGCTCTCCTAATCGTCCTATGGATGCCATTAGGCATATTACTTGCAATAATCCGTATTGTCGTAGGCTTAATGTTACCTATGTGGGCAATTCCCTATGTATCCCGCATTTTTGGTGGCAAAATCATCGTGAAAGGCAAACCACCGCCGGCAGTTTCCGGCAGCAACAGCGGCGTTCTGTTTGTATGCACACACCGAACCCTAATGGACCCTGTAGTCTTATCCACTGTACTCAGACGCAAAATTCCAGCTGTTACATACTCCATTTCTCGATTATCAGAAATCCTATCGCCCATCCCCACCGTTCGATTAACCAGAATTCGCCATGTTGACGCAGAGAAGATCAAAAGAGAGCTAGCAAATGGTGATCTAGTGGTTTGTCCTGAGGGAACAACTTGTAGAGAACCATTTTTACTACGATTTAGTGCTCTTTTTGCTGAATTAACGGACCGGATAGTCCCGGTAGCCATGAATTATAGAGTAGGGTTTTTCCATGCAACTACAGCAAGAGGCTGGAAAGGTTTGGACCCTATTTTCTTCTTCATGAACCCTCGACCAGTTTACGAGGTGACATTCTTGAACCAGTTGCCAGTGGAAGCCACCTGCTCGTCCGGTAAAAGCCCGCACGACGTCGCAAATTACGTGCAAAGAATCTTGGCAGCAACGCTAGGGTTCGAGTGCACTAACTTTACAAGGAAAGACAAGTACAGGGTGCTGGCAGGGAATGATGGAACGGTGTCGTATACATCATTTGTTGATCAGATCAAGAAGGTGGTGAGCACGTTTAAGCCCTTTTTTCACTAAGCAAATATGAGAATAAAATTGGTTTTTTTTTTTTTTTTGGTGTTGCCTGATGCAATGATTTGTGGGGAACGTTGTTTCTGTTTTGTAAAAAGGGTGGAATTTGTATTGTATTCTTTCTTTCTTTTTTTTTTTTTTAAATTTTTTTTTTTGTTTTTGGATTATTATTATTATTATTTCTAGACGTGTTGAATAAAGCTTGTGGATGACTGATGTTAATCAGTTATTATCGTTAATGTTAGTTATCCGATTGGGACTTGGGATCAGATAATTAATATATGTTCCTTTAGTGTATTAATTTATTACAAAATTAATTGTTATAATGTTTACATCTTAAATAATGCAAAATTGACATCCACTGTAGCTTATTTATACTGGGTAAAAATTATGAGACGATAATTACAAATTTTATTTACCAGTTTATAAAAATAAAAATAGTTATTGGATAAAAAATAAAAAAAGGGTTAAGTTTTAATCATACAGTATTATTAATTTACAGGTGACACAAAATCAAAATTTGCCAACAGGCTTTATGTATAAGAATCATTTCTCTTAGAGCTGAATAGATAAGTAAATATAAAAATTTTTGGTTTACATAATTTTAAGATATGATCAGAGAACGTATAATGTAATATTTTAAACACCATAACTGTTACTTCTTATGTATTAGATTGAGGGAAAAAGTTGCCTTTGGAGATTTATTTAACAAGTGTACCAGTATTATGTTAATATGATTGAAAAATATTTCATTGTAATGAACTCTAAACCTCATTAAAAATTACTTAAGAGCCTATTTTATAAATTAATTAATTTTCTATCTCCTTATATACTAATGGTCATGTTTAACCTACGAAAGTGATCTATATATGGAACATATAATGTTGAAAAATTAGTCAGGTAGTTTATCCTCCACAAAAGTTTAATTCATAGGGTGAGTGTGTGTATATTAAATTAATTTCCATTTACGACACTGATTAACAGAAAAGAAAACAACAATAATGTGTGTGTGTATATATATATATATATATATATTTTTTTTTTTCTTTTCTTTATTAATTGGAACATTGAATAATTATATTTTGTTAATTAGGGCCCATATTCGTATATTTTGTCTATAATGCATATTTATTAGCTAGATTAAAATTATGAAAAAGTTGCGCAACAAGATTCCGGTAATCTCGATATTGAGGCATGTTGCCAGGATATTATATATATTTTCGCTTTTGGGTTACGTGCAATGATCAATTTTATATATATTCAATTTTTGGTTAACTCTCATGCTCCATTAATTATTCTTCTAACAAAAGAACACCAAATTTGGTTTGGACCCTATTTTGATTAACATCATATAATCAATTGGTGCCTGCATCTTAACATACTACTTTTTTCCAAGCCACTTACTAGCTAGTAATTAATTGGCAAATATTCCTCTCATTTCTTATGTGAAATTCTAAATATCAATTTAATCCGGATAAATGTTTGATATTAAAAAAAAAAAAATCATGGATGACATAGATTACTTCTATGATTTATAAGAAAATTTATAAAAAAAAAAATCTCTTCAATTAATAAATTGGCAATAATTAAAGAGATGCATAGGGAATAATTATGAACCAAAAATTAGCAACAAAAAAGTTTGGTTAGATAATTTTGAAAGATTAAGAATAAAATTAATTATGGATATATCTTATTAATTATTATGGGGTAGGAGACATGTAATCCTTCTTTCTCGCACGATAACATGAAATAATTACAAAGTCACATGACATGTGTCGAAACATGTCGTCATATCCAACGTTACCTTAAGATCCATTTTATATACATATTATATTATCCAAACGCTTTGCCCTGCTTGTCAGGGAATTCTTCAGACCAAAAATCAGACGTTCCCACTGTATATAGTGCCCATTCATTCAGCATCCACCCATTGTTGTTTCTAAATACACCCTACCTCCATCCAACATTGAATACATTAATATTTAAGCTACCAATATTGTTGTTATTGTTATTATTTATTTAAATGAGGTGCGTGATGGATCGGAATTTATATCAAGTCGTGGTACCCTCAGTTTGGTGGGGGCAGATTAGAAATCTGCTGCTTCTATTTCTTATTAATTTCCATTTTAAATAAATATTTGTTTTATTTTGTTTCTTGTTTGTTGAAACAGCTTTTGACAATTTCGTTTTCCAGCTGGTGGAGGAAAAATCCAACATCATCAGGATTGTTAGTATACATTAACTAATTCATCTAGAATACACACACACACACACACACACACATATATATATATATAATTTAGGAGTAGATGAGGGGAGGGTCAAATTTAAGTTTGGCCAAGTTAATGTCATGTCATAATTAATTTAAGTAGGCATCAAGTATATATATATATATATGTGTGTGTGTGTGTGTTGAATACGAAAATGCAACTACAAATATTACTTGCTAATTAATTAAACAATCCCCAGTTAAATGAGAATTAAGTATTTGAAAGTAATTTTGATGCTGACAACAATATTTTTTAAACTCATCCTTTGTCTTTATTATTTTATAGTCTATCTTTTTGACCGAATATATATAGATAAAATTACTTTTCAAAGTTGGAGAAATATCAATATATGTAGATCACTTGGCAGAAAAGCACTCACTTCCATCTCTCAATGGTTGGTATTTATTTTTTATTTTTTAATATGAAGTTTGTACACGAGTGAAATAAACATATCTAGTATTATTAAGCAAAGCAAATTGAAGGAAAAATGATGAAGAAAAAAACATATATATGTCTCTCTTTTTCTTTCGATAAGATTCCTAAAATACAAGGAATGACGAATAAATTAAATAAATAAATAAACATATGAGAAAAAAGAAAAGGAACCCAGTGTTGCATATGTCATCAGCTAGCTAGAATGAATGCATGCTTTAGAAAAGGTAATCTAATCTTTGTAAAAATTAAATCAATATTAACATATCAACTTCGAATTCATTGAGCACTACCACATATTATTATATATGGTCAATTCCATAAAGCAAGCAAAAGAATCGGATTAATTAATATTCAAGCATATTTACAAGAATCAGAATATATGAAAGTTGATAAAAAAAAATAAACGAGAATATATATCTGTATATATATTTAATTAGTCGAAGAAAAAAATTTATATATACAAGTCAATCAATTTTATTTGTCCAATAATTAGTATATAAATATATAACTCATTTATTGTTTTACTCAACAAAATTATGGGATTTGAAGTGCTAATTATTTACGTTATAGTGAAAGCTTCTCAGTTTTTGATTGTGCGTGAGGTTCACGTGCAAAAAAATTAGAAAGGCCCGATGAAAGAGAAAGAAAGAAGAAAGTCTTTGCAAACGAATGAAGCACTACATAAATTCCAAGGTCTCCATAAATTCTTCCTCTGCCCCTGTACTGTGCCGTGTGACCGTAGAATTCATCAATTCATTTTACATATTAGTAATGACTATTATATAATTTCAAAATTAATTAATAAATAAGTTAACAGATTTATTTTATTATTAAATTCCTCTACGTCATTTTTACCTTTCTTAATAAAAGATAAATGGTGTAAAGAAAATAATTCTCTAACTTTATCATATTTAATTATTCTTATAAAAAAAAAAATTTCATTTTTGAGTCGTGTAATTATTACATCAATGACAATACGAAAAGACATGTAACAAATTACTCTATGCATAACGGTTATTAATTGATGATTTACATCTGTTATGCCAAAATTTATAAACTTGTCATACTGTCCATTAAATTAAGATATGCAAATCTATTATATTTGACGGGTAAAAATTAAATTTAAAAATAACTAATAAATTTATGAACTTATTTATTATTTTTTACAAATTACAAAAGTAATTTGACAATTTCTCACTATTATTTTTTTGTCAAGCATTATTATATTTTAATGGTTGTAGATGAATGCGTTATTAAACAAATTAAAACTGGGATTGTGTAACTTAATTAGTAAGAAAAATACGAGAAAATCTAGATACGCGATACAAATTAAATTTAAAATATAGTTAGTGTACCATCTGGTTAGACATACATGAAACTAATAATAATTTATGTCAGAAAATTAATATAACAATTATATTATTATTATTATTATTATTATTATTATTATTATTATTATTTATTATATATCCCAATTTGTTTCAAATATTGTCTTAATTAGTAATTACTTACTCGCATCAATAATACACCCAGCTCGCGTATGCACTAACTCCAACCACCCATCATGTGAGCTTTTTCATTTTAATTAAAATAATTGGTTTTTATTTTTATTTAAATAGTCGCAATTCGGCTGGTCCACTTTAATATGCAAAGGTCTATTAACATTCGAGTCTCCAAATTTTTGTGATTCGGTAACTACGGATTTTTTTGTACATCTGAATCAATATAGGCCCCGAGAAGGCGATAACAATTTCTATTCGAACGAAAAACTTACCTTCAAAATTATTATTGAATGTGGCCCGACACAACTTGGAGTGTTTTAGTAATTTAACAGAAGGAAGGCATGCACCATGTAGGCACATGCAGGGACCTATTTGATACAAATGAACAAACTGTATCCATCATTGCAAATCAAAAGAACTTTAAAAGCTGCATAAATCTCGTAATTATTAAACTTAATTATAATTAAAAAGAATAAACAAGTTGCATGCATCTGGGACCAGGGGGTCAAAGTTTTGAAACATAAGGAGCTAGCTTTCGCCAAAAACACAACAACCGAACGCGGTCTTAAATTAAAAAGCATGCGATGCGATGATGACGTGTCAGACAGGAACGTGGTCCACCTCTATCAAGTCTTGCCTCCGCTCCAACTCCGCTCCCTTTCCTTGCCACGTCTCACTCTCGGCTTAATATCCCTGAGGCGCGTGTCGAGCAATCAGGATTTGTGGACCTTAATAATTCAAGTCAAATTATGGAATGTGTTGGCAAGGTGCAGGATGAAATTGTGACAGAAGTGGAAAGTTTTCTCCTTTATCCTATTCTTTTTCTTATTTTCACTTTTACTAGTGTTCGGCTAGAATATATTACCATTTTATATATATATATATATATTATATGGTGTGTGCATGACTATAATCAAAAGCTCAGAAATAGACTTTATTTACATAGATGCCATTTATTAAAAAGAAATAATTAAATAAAAAATAAATATTTGCCAAATTATTATTTATTGCGTTCTTAAAATTAGGTAATTGTGTAGTAATTATAGTTATGCCTATTTTATATGACATAAAAACATATGAAATACAAAAATTTTAGCAAATGACATCAAAATTTAAATTAAATTTGGATGTATTATCAACTATTTCTTCGAATAGTATAGATAGCGCTTACTAAATAATAAATTAATTATTTACCAATAGAAAGGTCATGGAATTTTTTTTTAAAAAAATATAAATAACTTAAAAAAGTAAATTTTTAACGAAAATGAGTAACACTTGATATGAATTTTCGATAATAATTACTATTTAAAATATTTTTAAAAAATGACCATCTCAAATTTTTTTGAATTAAAATATCCCTGTATAAATGTACTTGGTGATTATTTTTGAAAAATTTTTATGGGAATATTTTAATCTAAATTGGTCACTTTTGTAATATATATTATATGGTGGTCATTGAAGAAAACCAATAACCAATATTAGTTACTATTAAAAATTTATGCTTAAAAAATAAGAATAATATCAAATTACTGATTTTATTTCTATTTATAGTATTAAAACTGTTGACAAGTCCAATAAAGCTCTGCCACCTATATAGTAGCAGAATATTCCTCCGACGGCAACATGCATAGAATTACCCCCTCTCGATTTAAATTTTTTCATTTTTGCCCACGCTCCCCTGGTCAATAATCAACCTTTATGGAAACTAACGGGTCGTTTAATTTGACTTTTAGCCACTAACTCAACATCGTTTTGAACCGTCTAATCAAACTTCACCACATGTCAAAAGATGAGTGGCGTAAATAATACGCCAATATATAATACGACGCGGTTTAGTCTTAATTATCTTCACGCGATCCTTATAGTCCTCCCATATCCCCTATTTTCGCCTCTTCCAAACGCCATTTCTCACTTTACAAAGTCTGGTTTAAAAATTTTCTCGGATTTACTTCAATTTTTCCGAGAAAATTTCTGTCTAAGATAGTCCATATGTTGTTATGTAGAACAAAAGCTTGAATCTGTTTCAACGATTTTGATTCTTTGTGGAGATTTCTCAGATCTGTATCTATGTCTTCAATACTATCTTCGACATCGTACTGGTGCTACAGATGCAGCCGCTTCGTCAGGGTTTTGAGCCAAGACTCTGTCACCTGTCCTGACTGCGACGGAGGCTTCATCGAAGAGATCGAGAATCCGCCACGAGGCATCCATACCACCGACATCCACCGCGGCGGCCGAAGGAGATTGCCTGCTGCCGCTATGTACATGATCGGAAGTAATAATAACCGCTCCAACCGAGATCCGAACAACTCGAGCGGTCCGGTTCTCCGTAGAAGCCGCAGAACCGGCGGAGACCGCTCCCCGTTTAATCCTGTTATCGTGCTTCGTGGACCCGTCAACGGAGACGTTGAATCTAACGGTAACGGATATGAATTATACTACGACGACGGTGAAGGTTCTGGATTAAGACCGTTGCCGAGGAGTATGACAGAGTTTTTGCTTGGATCGGGATTTGAACGCCTGCTTGAGCAGCTATCGCAAATTGATATGAACGGAATCGGTGGGTTCGAGCATCCACCGGCGTCGAAAGCGGCAATTGAATCTATGCCTAGCATATTAATAGATTCAAGTTATGTGGAATTGGAATCACATTGCGCTGTGTGTAAAGAAGCGTTTGAATTGGGATCCGAAGCTAGAGAGATGCCTTGTAAGCACATATATCATTCTGATTGCATACTTCCTTGGTTGTCGCTTCGGAATTCATGTCCAGTTTGTAGACATGAATTGCCTTCGGATAACAATAATCAGAATACCATTGAGGAGGGAGAGAACGGAGAAAATGGGCAAGTAATTGGATCAAATGAAGAGGAAGCTGTGGGATTAACAATATGGAGATTACCAGGCGGTGGGTTTGCGGTGGGGCGGTTTTCGGGAGGGAGGAGAGGCGGTGAGAGGGAGCTGCCGGTTGTTTATACAGAAATGGATGGCGGGTTCAATAGTGGCGGTTTGCCTAGGAGGGTCTCATGGGGGTCTAGAGGGAGTCGAGGAAGAGAGAGAGGCGGTGGTTTTGTGGAAAGAACTTTCAGGAACTTGTTTGGTTGCTTTGGGCGATCAGGATCTTCAAGTTCCAGTTCTAGCTCGGATTCAAGGATAACAAGGAGGAGAAATAGTAGGACGATTTCATTGTTTAATATATCTTCGAGGCGAAGAAGAGCTTGGGACGTTGATGTTAATAGTGAAGGAAGAAGATGGTGATGATAAGACGGAAAAAAAAAAATACACTGCTGGTCATTGTACATATTGGGACTGAAAAGGGTATCTCCTTGATTCATAATTTCGTCAAGAATTGAAGATTGAATGAATTTAGGGAGATTTAATAGGCTCTTTATCTTGACAATAGAAGAAGAAGAAGAAGAAGAAGAAGCATAAAGGATAACTGGTGCTTAAAAGTGAGAAACCTTGCAATCAAGTATGGCGGTTTGGGGAGAGCAAAGAAGGTACAGATGACTTTGATGTAACACAAATATGATATGACTCTGCAAGTTTCATCTCATGGATTGAAGTAGTGTCTCTGCAGTTTATTTTCAATGTTCCTTCCTTTATAATTATTTGTAATTTGTAGTTAGCTGTAGTTTACTATTTTGTCATTCTTTTTCCAAGAAATCTATAAGTTCTATTCAGCCACCCTATGCTATGAAGCATTTTTGGAAAATTTTCTTAAGGCATGATGATCAATTGTCATCCCTTGAAATTGATAAAAAAAAAACTGTGTATAGATCACGAATTTCATGATCACTCTGGACTCTGGTTAACTTTGTTTGATCCAATGGAATAGAACTTTTGAAACTACCCAAATGAAAAGAGTTCTGCTTTCGTTGTGTGGTTTTAGAAAACTCTGCAAGATCATGAATTTGAGGCAGCGCCATATTGGAATTGATAGGGAGATAGATGACAGTGAGGACTTGATATAATGTTTAATTATTTGGATTAATTAAGAATTGGTGGTGTGATGACAGAATGGAATCAAGGACCTTGTTTATTATTATATTTGATGATGAATGCAAAGAAAGAATTTATATTTTAGTAAACGATTTGATTCGTGGTATACAATTGATCCACTGATGCAAGACATTGGGAGGAGCTTTACAGTTGGGATTGACCTGTATGGTTGGTTGCATAATGCATCATGTCTATCATCATCATATGCAGACAAGTTATAGTGACTGATGAGCTTGAGTTGAGTTGAGTTGAGTTGAGTTGAGTTGAGCTGAGCCTGCTTTACCAATTTGGAAAATCGAAATTCTATAATTCAATTATTTGAGACATCCTGGGAGTGGGTAGGCTTTCTTCTATGTATAACTGGGGGCAAGTAATAGTCGATTTTATGATTGCCAAATATGTACTTTTACTTAGATCCAGTAAACTAGTTAAATGTGTACTTTATACCTCTCTAATCTAATGTGTGAAAGAGATATTGCAGCGTTTTGAATCTGGGGGATCCCAAGATAGGGTGAGGAAGAAATTATTGCACATGCATAGATGATAGAGGATGTCCTTTTGACATCTGAAACTACTCAGGTGCCAACTTTTAGGCCTGCTTTTTCTACCTTGTACTTGGAATCAAAAATTTTAAAATTAAAAAAAAAAAAAAAGGAAAAAAAAGAATTACATATGTAAGGAAAGGGATATTGATATTTGAATGAGATTTGATTCGATCCTTAAGTTGCGTTTCAGTTTGGTTAATGGGGATTGGGAAGAATCAGTTTTTTATGCCAGACAGCTATTCGTCTTCAAATTCTACCTGCCAAGATATTTTTGGGATTTTCTGGGTATAAAAACTTCAAAAGCATTTTTGTATAAACACTTCTTACTGACTGAAGTAGATTTCTTTTTGTTCTTCCTGTTGTGTTGGGTGAAAAGAATTTCTTTTGATATTCATAGTTTTTATTGTTGTTGTTGTTGTTGTTGTTATTATTATTATTATTATTATTTTGGAAAATTAAAAAAAAAAAAAAGGGCAAGAATGAACTGGACTGTAGAGAAAACTAACTCTCTTTTCTTTCCCTTGTTTACTCCTAAAATAGATACTATTTTGTTGCGCAATTTCTATTTTAGTAAAGAGTAAGTAGTTATTTTCTGCAATTGTTAGATAAATGAGAATCATAATAAATAAATATTTAATTTTACAATGTGCGATGGAAACTAATAAGAGTAAGTAAAACAGATAATTGGTGATGATTTATGCCTGAACTGTTGTTTAGCTTAATTAAATGAGGTAAACTAAAATATAGTAATCACTTAATTTTAACATTTTACTATCTTATTCTTGTGGGATAATCAATGTTTTTTCTGTAAGTACGTGTGTAGCAATCACATCAATATTTGTATTCTTATGCTACTTCCTATCCGCGTAAGATTGATTGGGGCTTTTTGTGCGCACAACCCACACCTTCAAGCCTAAAGAAAGCTCAGTCCTTATTGGGCTTTAGTGGATAACTGGGCTAAAGTATCGTTAGAATTGAGTTTAACATAGCACAGGATATTGAACAAAAAACAAAATAAAAAAATAAATGACCCCTAAAACAAAAATAAAAATAAAAAAATAAGAAAATTGCCAATTTGCCATCGTGTGACATAGCATATGTATCAACAATTACAACATATCTCAGTGGTAGAGCCCTGTGCCCTTGTTTGTATTTAAACTATAATTTAACTTATCAGCAAATCAGTTCTCTCAATCTAATACAATATAAAAAGCACATGATAAATCATCAGATAAAATCTTCTCTTGCGTGTATATATATATATATATATATATATAGATGTATTATAACAATTATTGGAGGAAACAATTCTTACGCATGGGTTGATTTGACCTAAGGGTGATACGAGCGTGTCTGTGGGTTAATTTGTATGACTTGCAATTTTCAATGAGGATGTTGGTTATTTATTTATTTAAATAATTTCTTTTAATTTCCTGGCTACTACAAGTACGTGCAAGAGCAAGAGCAGGAGCAAGAGAGTTTAGGAAAAGAAATTATAATAAATAATTGGAGCCTCTTTTGGTGGGTGGAATTAGAAAGGAGGAATAATTTATGACATTTAGAGTCGTAGTAAGACAATTTTGAAAATATAAAATGAAGAAAGAAAGAAATGATATATAATTCATTAATCATTAATTTATTAATTAATTGTGTTCATGGTATTCGTCAAAGGTCAACAGAATTAAACTTATAATACTCAATTTACGTGGACAAATTTAATTGACTCTCTTACGTATCTTAATAACTAATTGTAGGCAGCAATCAATAATAATAATAACGATAATAATAGAGTGGAATTTAATTAATTTATATGAATGCATGGGTGGAATATGTGTATATATATATATATATATATATATATAATGTAATAGATAGTTAACTTAGAAAGAAAAAGAATGGAGCTGGGGTGGGCCTTAAGAGTCTTGATTAATTGAAAACGCGTACAAAGAAAAGAATCAAATTCGAATCACGCTTTGCATGCCATGCGTCCATTTTTGATCGTGATCGTCAACGAATTTCCATCTTTGTTCTTCTTCTTATATATATATATATATATATATATATATATATATATATACACATATTCAAAATCAAAAGTTAAACGAGCTTCATTTTTATTATTATACCAAGTTTTCGTGGTGTGAATTGCGTGAAGATGGTCTTTTTCTGATTGAATAAATCAGTCGTCGGTAGGTCGGGATTGACAAGTAGACATTTGGGTTGGGTGGACTACACACACGTAATTCAGCAATCAAATTAATGTAGATTGTAATTTTCTGCAATTTTCAAAATGCATATATAATCACACTCGATGCTTAATTACTATCTCTATATGCCGTAGTCTATTTCTATGTCGTGTGCATAGAATGAGAATCGAATTCAATAATTTGCATATGCTGACTCTTTCACTTCTTAATAATGTTAGACAGCAACATCATCGTTATCATCATCAATCAAAGGGAATAATTAAGCAAGATTAGATAATACCCCCAAATCATTTCTATATATAATGTTGACGTCTCACTTGCCATTTGAAACGTTTTTATCAGTATTTATTTTAATTTGATATGAAAAGAACAAAAAATATAACACTGCTTAAAATTTTTTAATATGATTGATTTTAAGTTTAAATGATACCAATCCTAATCTTAATGTTAAATGCTTGACACTTCATCTCCATCTCCATCTCCAACTCCATCTATTTATATATATATATATATATATATAACACTGACTTGCCAAACCAAAAATTAAAAACTTATAAAAAGTCGTGAATACTTGGATGATTGGATTGACGGAGAGTATTGGAGTTGGTTGCTTTGTTCCCGCAGACCAAAACCAAATTCTCACTTCTCCGGGTTCGCCGAAAGTTTCAAACCCCCTTAATTAATTTGTTTAATTACGATTTATGTGTCACAATCACCCATCATACAAATAATAACAATCGCCAATCAATGAAGATAATTAAATTAATTATGTGTTAATGCTAGATTATATATATATATATATATAAGCTAGCTCATAGCTGAGCTAGGTTCTTCCCGATTTCCCTAAAGGCTAAAACCATCATCACTTTCCTGTCATTCCGCTTTCCGAAAGGCTTTGTCGGTTTTTTCAAAACCCATGCAAATATTTATTAAACAACCCCCAAAAAATAAAATAAATAAATGTTGCCATTTTTAGAAAATAATATCTTCAAAATGTAAACACACGAATTTCGATTTTCACAAAGTATTCATTTAAAATCATTATCTGATTTTTACAGACAATAGAGAGTGAGTTGTATAATAAGAGTCAAAATTATATATTTATTTGCGATTTTAATAAAATTTAGGAACTTCAATGCTTTTGGCCCTCCCCTGTGCATATGCATTTGGGCAAATTAAGCTTTGATCAAACATGAACAAAACGCCTTGAAAAGTAAAAAGCAATTTGCTTCCAATGCTGCGCAGGCACAAAATTCAACACCCCAAAGCTACAAGCATACGTCAAAAATCATACACGAAGCACTATAACTGTGCTTCCTGTTATCAAGCTTAAAAAATTTGATAGAAGAATTAAGGTTGTAACATATGTATATCAATTTCAAAATTAATGGAATCCCATATAATAATTATCCAATAAACGAATCTAATTTTAATGTAAAGGATCTATTTCTATAGATTGACAAACCTGATTATAATCATCATTAATTCTTATACTAATTTTGTCATAGAATTGATTCTTGTACTCTACGAATATTTATGATGCAATAAACAATTATATCTTTACGTTTCTGATCTTCCTAATACAAATTCGAAAATATAAAGTGTTTTTTAAGGCAAGATAATATATGTTTATAATCCCAACTAATGCATTAATTTCTAATGACAAAAATAAAAACTAATTGCTCTCAATTTAAGTTTAGAAAATAATGATTCTATTGTATAAACAAATCATCGATGGCTTAGGATCACAACTCACAAAAAGGATAGTATAAATTATAATAAAATAAATAAAATGTCCTAAAGTATAAAAAAATAAAATAAAATAAAATAAAAGGCAAAAGACTGAAAGACTGAAAGACTAAAAGACGTAGCTCTTCAATGCATGTCTGTCTTCTCTTAACACAGTCTACTACTTAAGCACCCCACAGCATCACATAATTATAACCACAAAACATAAATAAGCACACTCTCGGAATAACTAAACTCTCATGGCTGCTTCCTACTATTATCTACTTCAGCTCACAATTTTACTCCTCCTTTTCCCCTGTTCTCCCTCCAAACAAACGCTTATTTTCCCACTCAAAACACAAACCCTCCCTCATTATTATTACAAAGCTTCTTCTTCTTCCACAAACAAGCTCTTTTTTCACCATAACGTTTCCTTAACTGTCTCCCTCAGAGTTGGCTCCCCACCACAAGATGTCACCATGGTTCTAGACACTGGCAGTGAACTTTCATGGCTGCACTGCAGGAAAACGACAAACGTTAACTCCGTTTTCAACCCCCTTTCTTCTTCTTCATATTCTCCTGTTCCATGCAACTCTCCCGTATGCAAGACCCGGACCCGGGATTTACCCGTGCCCGCTTCATGTGACGCCGGAAAGCTATGCCATGTCGCCATCTCTTACGCTGACTCTACTTCCATTGAAGGAAATCTCGCTACCGAGAAGATCTTCGTAGGCTCCTCGCCCCGACCCGGATTTATTTTTGGGTGCGTGGATTCTGGGTTTAGCTCTAATTCTCAAGAAGACTCGAGAACTACCGGGTTAATGGGCATGAACCGTGGCTCGTTATCATTCATTACTCAGATGGCGTTCCCCAAATTCTCGTACTGCATATCGGGTTTTGACTCGTCAGGCGTTTTGCTACTCGGTGACGCCAGTTTCTCGTGGCTCAAACCGTTAAAATACACTCCTATGGTTCGAATATCCGACCCTTTACCGTATTTTGATAGAGTTGCATATACCATTCAACTTGAGGGCATAAGAGTTGGGAGTAAGCTGTTGAATTTACCAAAGTCCGCTTTCATCCCGGATCATACAGGAGCGGGTCAAACCATGGTTGACTCGGGTACCCAGTTTACGTTTTTACTGGGGCCGGTTTACAGTGCTCTGAAAAATGAGTTTATGCAACAAACGAAAGGAATATTAAGAGTATTTGATGACCCTAATTTTGTATTTCAAGGGGCAATGGATTTGTGTTATTTAGTCGAGTCGACTCGACCGAGTTTGCCTCAATTGCCAACAGTGAGTTTGTTGTTTAGTGGGGCCCAGATGAGTGTATGGGGTCAAAGGTTATTGTATCGGGTGCCGGGTATGGTGAGAGGTAGGGATTCAGTGTCTTGCTTTACCTTTGGTAACTCGGACTTGTTGGGGATAGAAGCCTTTGTGATTGGCCATCATCATCAACAAAACGTGTGGATGGAGTTTGATTTGGTTAACTCTAGGGTTGGATTTGCTGAAGTTAGGTGTGATCTTGCTAGTCAAAGGGTTGGATTAGGTGTCTAATGTCTAATTAATTTAGTCTCTTTTTCTTCTTTTTCCTTTTTAGGTTCATATTATTGGAAAAGCAATCGTGAAAAATGCATACTCATTTGTAAATAATGTGCATATTAATAAAATTTAGACATATTTTACAATTCGTTGCAGCAAATTATCAGGCAAAATAAAGCTGCAAATTTACACTCAATACTATTTCGTAAAAAAAGAACAAAATAAGTCGTATAAAAATAAATTTTTTGGGTTTGAAATATTGTTAATGTAAGAAAAAAAAAATGAGACGTAATCCATTAGAAAATTTTATTAGAACCGTGCGCATACGTGACAAAATGACGGCAGTTACCCGATTGGATTGGTGATGGGAAATAGGAGAGTTAGGGATTTTGATTGATCGTGGGCCCACGCAGTCCCAATCAAAGGTCCGTATCGGGGAGGATGTGTGGTTAGATGGAAAACCGGAGGTAAATATCTAGTGTACTACAGTATGCATTACACAACACATATGATTGTAGGAGAATAATTTTTTTTTTTTTATTTTTTAATTTGTGATTCCGAGAATCTCTGTCAGTTAGGTATAGTTTGGGCCAGAGAATCAATCTGATTTGTTTAAGAGGAGCAGTTAGATTGATTATTGTGGGCACCACCACCACGTTTGGGATAGGGGGACTGATACTTTTATCAGGATGATGAACGGTGTCTATTCGAGTGCCGAAAGTGACTGCACAAGAATTGGCATGGAATTGCAGCGCATGTAATAAGAAATATCAACTGTGGGCTTAAGTGACACTCTTGTCCGAAGACTCGGTGTCTGAAAATCTGAATTAGCAGTCTAATTTTCTGACTGCCAACCTGGCGTTTTGTGAAAGCCGCCCTACGCGTTTCTCACTTTAAGGGCACCCTGTCCTTCAATTGGCGCCGTCAAATCACGAGAAACATTGTTTTTTTAATCTTAAAATAGCTATAGTGATTGAACCCACGCGGTTGACCATCTAATCCTATACACTATTAAAGTAAGTGAACGAGACAACTTCAAATTGCCTTTCTTCACTAATAAAAAACCTCCAACTAATCGGTGCTTTAATTATAATATTTCACAAAGCTTAGATCCTAATTTATAATCAACGTGTTCAATGAAAAATGAATAGTTATGATATTAGTGAATAATTAATTTTGAGTAACATATAATTACATATCTTTAATAAACACTGTAAAAAAAAAAACTTGTTTAAATAGAGGCTGTGTAATTTTAAATTTATAATTATTACAGAAGAATAGAAGATGTGTTCATAAAACATTTTATTTGTCTTAATTTAAAAACACAAATAAAGCACAAGAATATTAAACTAATCTTTATTGTCGTTATTTAAAGAACAAATGAGAAAATTTATTCGAAAAAAATGCTTATCTAATTCGTTAGTTTGTAATATTCGTTGTTCAAGTCCATTAAAATGGAAGAAATAACTTGTATCATCAAGATATATAATTTTATATTAGTCGGCAATCTTTTAGTTATTTTAATAGTACTCAGTCGTGGACTTATTTGATATTAATGAACAAACTATATTTTTTGTTGTGAAAATACAAGAATTTAGTGATCAAAATGTTAGTAACCCGTATTTCGCATTGCGAATAAGGACGAGATTCAAAATAAAAACACGTGAATTAAATAAACAAGATAGGCTTTTGCGAGGGGGGCAGTAGGGTGAGGTAGGGTAGGGGGAGCTAAAGAGAAGAGCCCGAGTGTACTTGGGAAGCCCACGTGTAGCCTCTAAGAATGCGACTAAGAATTGGGACACTGACACTTGCCCAATTTTATTTAGGGACGGGGCCCTTCCTATTTTATCATCATCGTCTTCTTCATCCTCTCCCTCCTCTACTCTTTTAGGAGTTTGTGAAAATGTCATTAATTGATAATGATATATTCTAACCGCTTCTTTTGCCAGCTGCAATCCACTTTGATTCAGCAACATCATACCTAATTTTACCATAAATTGCAAGCTAATTTACTGAATCTGTTGTTATTTTCACACAAAAATTAGAGTTTATAATACTCTCACGATGAAGACAATTATTAGCATAGTTAATTACATCTTATAAACATAAATGTAGATAACTAATTAATTATCATCAATTAATAACATTACGTCGATATTTTTTTTTCTTATTTGAATATAATTTTATTTAATTTATGTTTTATTAGTTAATTTTAAATTATTTACAAAATTCGTCAACTTGAAATGCTTATATATATATATATACTAAATATTTGGAGTTAATACTTATCCAATGAATATGATTAATTTAAAATAAGGGATTAAAAGAATAAATAATATTTTATTTTATATTATAAAATTTTATTTTTTCTTTTATTCTTTTTGAAATATTACAATATATATTACAAGTTAAACTTAAGGTCTCTAAAAAAATTTATCAATTTGATTTAATTCATGTGTAAAATGAAAAATAATGAAAATAGATAAAATTTTCATTAGCATATATGGTAAATAAAAATATTAATTAAAAAATAATTCAAATGTTCTATTTACGTCAATTGCTTCTATTGGGACTAGCGATTATTCACACTGAAACGATGACGGTTCAGCTTTATGTTTACGAAACGTCGTCGGTTTACGGGTTTACTCTAACAAACTCTTCACTTGATAGAATAATCGGTAATTCAGACAAAACCTGCGGGGAAAGCGTTGGTTGTAGAGGGAACCCAACGCGTCCGAGTCAAATCGTTCCTATCTAACTCGTCCTTATCTCGTCCACAGCAAGAGAGAAATGGATTAGATCAAAATCACGTTCATCGTTACCCGATCAATCGTCGTTTTGATCTAATTCTGTAAGTCCTTCACTGTTTCTCCTAACTTTCTTTCATTTTTTTTGTTACTCACATTCCATGTTGAATTTATTATCCATACAATTTTTTATGAATTCTAACGAGCGAGTTATCAGAAATGAAGTCAAGTGATCATCGATCATAATTCATGGTTAAGAGATGAAGTATTGTTTTATTTATTTATTTTTATTTGAAATTCAATTAAGAAACCCTAATTGCATTGAGAATATTATCCCTAATTACGTGGAAATCTCAATTAAAATTAAATGAAATAATGGATAAGTGAATTATGGTTGGGAGAGTGGTTTTCTGAAAATGGATAAGTGAGTTTTTTGAAAGCGAATGTACAACTTAATGTTTCATGGTTTGGACGTACCAGCTAAGCGCGACAACGTTATTTACCTCTCTGAAAGGAGGCTTTTCCCTTGCAATTTGTTGTTTAAAGTTGTAAAATGTGGTGGGTTTGTGATTTTATTTGATTAAGTATTAAAATTATGCATTTCATTGAGTAAGTTTCACTTTATTTAGCATTCTGAAGATATATATATATGCTTTGAATTTTTGCAGGTTATTGGCGCTCTGTGAAAGCTGGTGACTAACTGACTGTGTATTTATTGAATTTCTTGCGTACTTCTACAAACCATGAGTTTTGTTTTCCGTGGTTCTAGAGCAGATTTAGAAAATGGGTTTCCGGGATTCATTCCAGAGCGGAGGACAGTGGTACTTTACCAGTGCTTCATTTGATTCGGTGCACTGTGTTATATGACCTTTGAAATGTTGTGTTGTTTTTCTAGATTTATTGCTTTGTCTTGATTTTCCATTGATTTGTTTTGGTAATCAATTTTCTCTATTCCTCAGCGCATTCATGCAGCTCGTCCCGTTAATTCCAACTCTCTTGCTTTCCTTGTTACAGGTACTTATGTTTATTTGTTTGAATTTGATCACTTGGTTGACTTTGTTATTTGTAGAAAACTCATAATACTACTTTTTCTAATTCATATACTTTCCATTTGATGCTACAGTTCTCCTGCTATTCATGATATTAAATTCACACCAGATGTCATCTAATTTTCTGGTATTTTCTGTACCGTACACATCAATGAAACATATGAGCTTAACTCTATTAGTTTGCAATATAACTTGTCTTTTTTGCATTTGTATGTCTAGCTCTGGGTAGTTCTTGGTATCTTTTTGCTGGCAACATCCCTAAGGATGTATGCCACTTGTCAACAACTTCAAGCTCAGGCTCAAGCCCATGCTGCAGTAGCCAGTGGCCTTCTTGGTCATACAGAATTGCGGTTGCATATGCCACCAGCCATAGCATTTGCTTCCAGAGGTCGTCTGCAAGGCCTCAGACTACAGCTTGCCCTTCTTGATCGGGAGTTTGATGAACTGGGTATGATATTACTCTTAATTGAATATTTGAGGTCTCAGCATGAGTTTTAAAATTGATGTAGAGCTAATTGGATTTATTGATTTTAGCTTCTTAAAATAAAAGCCTTCATTCGGTTTATGATTTTCTTATTTATCTGTTAGCATATTTGTTTTTTCATGTTTGAAAAAAGCTGATTTGTGATTAGTGGTTGATTATTTATAGATTATGAAACATTGAGAGCACTGGATGCTGACAATGTACCTACAGCATCAATGAGCGATGAAGAGATAAATGCCCTTCCAGTTCATAAATATAAAGTCTCTGGCTCTCAAAGGTACATATCAGGATTAGTTCTTAAAAATTTGAGAATATTCAAACTCTAGTTTTTCCAATTGTTGATGGCACCGTAAACCTCAGAAAATGACAATATTACATATTTGCTGATAATTTCATTTGACTAATTGGTAATGTTAGTTGCTGTTTGGGTTATGCTTTTATTTGTTTGCTGTAATGATTTTGCACCTGCTAAGAAAAGCATTTGGGAAACAATATTAAATGACTTGAAAGGCAGAGGTTTTCTACATTCTGCAGAAATCATTTTGTCCCTTGTTTGTAGGGGTTTGTCCTATGCCTGTGTTACAGTGACCTGCATAGGTGCAAATTGCCCTGCATGCGTGTTTTCCACAAACTAATTTATGGTTAATTGGATAGTGTTGAGTTGGAGGTTGGAACAATTGAACTAGAAAGGGAAGTCAGGGTAAATGTAAAACTATAAAGTGACCGTGATTTTTGGATCACCTGTATTCCTTTTAAAATTTCACTTTTTTAGAATGGTGAAAGAAGTCTGTTTCATTGTTAGGTTTCTATTGAGTATTCTTATTAGGTTCTGATGTTAATGGTCTGACAAGAACTTGGTTTTGTTGACAGTGGTGCCACTACAATGCAATCAGCCTCATCTTCAGCCCCGGCTGAGGTATTAGCTGTTCTTTTATCTTTCGGAATTTGATAAAATAAGAAAGTCATATTCTGTTCCACATGCATTTTGTTCATGTTTTAATTCATTAGTCTTTTGATAGTGTTGTTTTCTTCACGTACAGTTGGAATTGTATTTCATCTACTCTAAGAGGTTTTTCAGGAACAAATTTATGATCTGGTGTGGTCCTAAATTTTGACATATGACCCTTGAATTGGTTGCCATGCTGCCTTCATCCATCTTATAATTAAAACAGCTTGGGTAGATGTCTGCTTGTTTGTTTCTCTTGCTTTGTTTATCTGTATTGACAGAAATTGCATTTTTCATGGAAAAGAAGGTGTTTTTTTTTTTTCTTTTTAATTTCTTTTATTTTTTATGTAACGCAAATTCTCATGGATGTGCTCTTCATTTTACACTTGTCTTTAGCAAAAAAAGCTAGATAATGCTATTGCAGTTGGGAGTTTGAAGACTGAAGATGAGTTGACTTGCACTGTCTGCTTGGAGCAAGTTAATGTTGGTGAGACTGTCCGTAGCTTGCCTTGCTTGCATCAGGTTTGTCTCTCTTTTGGATTGATTTTTTAGCTTTTAGGCTGTTCCTATCTTCAATGTGTCATAAAATGATTTTATTTTATATATGACTTGCTGGGAAATGAGGAAGAAAATGTTTTTCATACTTTTGTTGCATGCATTTTCAAGAAATCAGTGTGTGTGTACCATCTTCCTAGTAGGATCTCTTACTTGACGGTAATAGGCTAATAATTGCACTGTTCCCTTATGATTAGCTTAGCATGCCTAGCCCTCTTATTTGTCTTGTGAACTGAAGTGAGGTAATTTCACGTCTGATACGGAAGCTGCAATATTTGGAATGTTGTGTTACCATCTACAGAATGTATAATGAACTCCAGTTGAATCGGCTATATGTAATGAGTAATTATAACATTATGAAGTTATTGGAGAGAATGGAGTGCGATGAGACTTGCATTCAGTTGGTAAGTATTTGTGCAAGTGCTTTGTGCGATTAATCTGAATTTGAAGTCCATGTTGATGTTATTTTGCAGTTCCATGCTAATTGCATCGACCCATGGTTGCGACAGCAGGGTACATGCCCAGTTTGTAAACTCAGAGCAGGATCTGGAGGTTGGCATGAAACCAGACAAGGTGAAATGGACGCATCATACATGGTTTAGTTACTTTTGACAGTCCTGTAGACATTGACCGACGGAGGTATATTAACACAGGGAACGGTGGGGGCATGTGCTTCCCACTGACCACCCTAGGAAGTAAAATAGAACAATTTATTTTTTATAAAAGGAAAGTGATAAGAAGTTCCCTTTTTTTTTTTTTTTTTCCCTCCTTGTTTGCTAAACTTAAGGTTATTGACATCCTAATATAAGTTATTATTACACCGTATCACTAATATATTATTATTATTCTTACTATTATTACTAATGAATCCTCTGCTGACTGATTATTATTATTATGTTGTCGTCGACATTTATTGTGCGTTTATTTGATAACAAAAGATGTTCGCTTTTTGTATTAGATTCTCATGAATTGAATTCTAAATTTTATTGAACGAAAATATTATGTCAGGCCAAATAATTGTAATTAATACTTGCTTGAGGACGTGGGTCCAAGAGAAAAATCTCAATTCAAATAGCTAGCTTTCCAGTACGGTGAAAAAGTTCTGTGTCACAATAAGAATACAAGGGTACTAGACGGCCCCAAAGAACACTCAACTGTCAAATATAAAATGCCATCCATATTATTTCAGTCCAGTCTGAAACAGTTTGATGTATTAATTCAATCATCATTATGTATAACGAGCTTTCTAATTCAAATTGTGATATGACCCTATTTCCCTTTGCACTTTCCCTTCCCTTGACCTTTCTTGGCTTCCATTTTGGCTTGAATACGGGCGGCTGCAGCAGCTTTGGCTTCTTCTCTCTTCTTCTTCTCTTCTTCTTTGGCAGCAGCAGCAAGCTCCCTTTGCCTCTTCAGTTCCCTGATTTTCAAGTTTTTGATCAAGTTACCATAAGACCAAGTATTCTTCTTCACATGACACTGATAGAATAAACACAATATATGACTCTACTCATAAGGCCATGTATGACTTACTCTAGCCTAGCTCTCTCTTCTGATACACTACTGAGACTAGAACCCTTCCTTGGCCTGCAGGACACTAGCTCCACCTCAAAAATAAGAGTTGCACTGCATCAAATATGTAAATTCAACTTACCATCCATTTATCAGGAATTAATGAGACATTAATTTCCCGTGTGACCACGAATAAAGAAAACAATTGGCCAAGCAGAATCATCAAACTTTTCAACATTTATGTTAATAGAAACGAAAATAAGCAGATTATTGAGAGGGTTGATTCTGACTATTAAGAAAGCACAAGCCCACCAAACCTCTAAATACATTCCCACTGGGAAGTTGTTTCTGATCCAACAAATCTGTTGGCTCATTGGCTGGGATTAGTTGAACATAACCAATCAAGTCAGATTTGTAACATATCTCAGCAAGGCTCAAAAGAATAATGTCCCAACTATAAGAGCACAATTAACCTAAACACCATATACCTCCATAACATTTGTCAGATATACTGATTTTTCATCGAATAAAATGTCAAATATCTACATTTAAGTAGTATCCATGTCTAAATACAAAAATTTCAAGGAAGAGATCGATGATGCTTACTCAGGTGGGATATCTGGAGGAGAGCCTGCACTGCCATAGGCGTATTCTGGCTTGCAAGTGATTTTTGCAACCTCCCCAACCTGCTAGAACCAACTAAAAAGGAATAAGTGAAAGTCCCAAAAGAAAAGAAATAAAGAAAAAAAATAAATCATAATCTGACCTTCATGGTTCTCAATGCAATATCCCAAGCCTGAATAACAGACCCTTTTCCAATCTCAAAAGAAAAAACAGTATTATCTTCATGTGTAGTATCAAAAACTTCACCAGTTTCAGCTAGAGTACCTTCATAATGAACTGTTGCAGATAAAAAAGAGGATATCAAGATACTGCTGCAAAATGTAATAGCAGAAATTGGCAGATTTCTTAGTCAAACGAATTCTGTTGGCCACCTCTTTTAGGATTTCCATTTGCCATGGATTATTTATGCATACTGCCAACAAACTTCCCTATATTTGAAAAGTTCCAATTTGAATAGAAAAAGATGGAACCCAACCAAGTATTACTTATTATGAATCTAAATCGAAAAATTGACAGTTTCCAGTGGACAAGTAGGAGTAAACTCATTAATGAAGAATGGTGAGGAAAAAGGCAGCATTTCTTCTCATGATACAATAACACCAACTGAATCAAATGAAAACAGCCATCAGTATATTGTATCACCACTCTCAGACTGTTCTACCCAACCCCTCAAACAGGAAGGTCTCCAACAGAATCAGATCATAATTGATCTCATCAAGCAGAGAACCTTCCTTCAAACACTATATACTTCTCCTTATATTATCATATATTTTTTCTTATTTTCAAGAAACCTATGGACTAGTGGTTAGCCTTTAACCTTTGAACTCTTAGGAGGCAACCAACATTTATGCCATTTGACCCACCCATTGGGTCTATATATTTCTGTGCCAGGATGCAATAAGCAGCAATGAACACACATTTCAAGCTAACACAGCAATATTATTATGCAAAGTTATATAAATGCGAATATTTCATAGATTCAACAAGTTAACATATTACAAAAGCAAATGTGAAAGTCAGCAGCAAGAACATACCATCCACCAGAGGAACGTCCTCGGTAGGACTAAGAGCACCAGCTTTAGCTTGCCTTATGATTTGCTTGACAACACCTCCATCGCCCGTTAAATCAATTACGTCACCCATGGCTTCTCAATTCTTAATAGCCTACTAAGCCAGAAGAAACATTAGCCACAGATGCCCTTTGCCCATTATACCCAAAAACTAAGTGATGCAATTATAGTCATCCATCAATTTAGAAAATCTAATGTAGCAGACTTATCAAGTGAATTGCCTAAAAATACACTGATACCAAGTTGAATAACCACTAATCCGAAAACTACAACCTCATAAGTAAAAACCTGAGAATAATATTCAAGCTTTAATACTACCTCTCATGTTTAAAGCCAGGTTTAAGGCTTATCATTTGGATCAAACTATGGTAAAAAAAGAAGTATCAAAATATTTAGGTTATCACCTATCAGTTTTAGACTTCAGTGTTCTCTCTAACAAAACCATAATCAAACTGCAAAACAAACAGTAACAAAAGTTCGTTCAAAAAGAAACTTTATTGTATACATATTCCATTTCCTAATTACTTGCGATACCTATATATTAAAATAAAAGCAGAAATTTCAACAACAACAGTTCACAGAATCACATTTGACGCATCCATTATCCACCATATATTAATTTATAAGCTAAAATAGATAAACTCTTCGTTCATAATTCAGCATAAATTACTTAAAAATATAGGTAAAATTAATTTATAATTCACTGAATGCTGAAAAATAATATAAGCACATGGTAAAGAGGAGAAATTATGGTGCTAACCAGTCCCGTGGGTAGATTTAAAATTAGGGAACCAAACGGACAGATCGGGTTGACGGGCTGTATCGGAAACGACAAATCGGGAGGTATGGCCGAGGGATTTGGTTGCCATAGGCGTCCGGTGAGTTCTTTGCGGAGAGGCGAATCGGCCGTCTTTTTGCATGTAAGAATGGAGATAATAATCGACGCGTGTAGATGACGCGTGCGACCTGTGATTGGTGCGAGTGACACATTTTTTCGCGGGTTGCTAAGGGAGTGAATTAAACGCGCGAATGAAGAACGTCGCGTTTGCGGTTTAGTTGACTAGAAACGTATTGGGCTTTGGGCTTTTGGGTTTAAGCCCAAGGGAAAAAATCCAATAACAGTATGGATAATTTGGACGTTTCTGAGTACAATCCGTCAATTTCTAAAAGCATCCATTTGCTGCAATCCATACAATGTATTGCTTGTTATTTTAGAAAAATGCTATTAAAAACATGTTAAATATGAAATTGACCAAGGATAACAAATAATGATGTCATCTGGTTAACCAATGTAAAAGCGACCTGACATATTTAAAGTTACATCATTCAATCTGTGTCGATTCGATACAGTGGATCATTGGTCATCTAAATTTCAAACATATGTGCTATTTATATGTATTTGGTTTGGTTTTTATGAAATGGAATGGTTCTGACTAACTTCTACTTACAACACACAAGACCTAGGTAATCCAAATGCAATATATATTCCACAGAGAGTTTATGTTTAAGGCTGAATTGTGGTCCAATCTCCCTAAATCTAGTGATGCTTTTGTGAATTTGTAATAAAAGATCATAATCATACCATACCCTCGCAGAAGAGAAGTTTTTGGGGTCCCTACCCCGGCATTTTGGGGTCCCTCCCCCAACCCAACCCAACCCAGCCCCAATAATTGACCTAAGTCCAATCCAAACCCGAATTGAGGGTAGAATCCCGTCCCTCTGGCTAGCCAATAGGGACATGACACGTTTTGAAATAATTTTTTGATCAATCATATTGTTCATGCTTGCGTGTCACTGATGTGACCGTTGACCAAACGAGAACCCTTGCTTTGAAATTTTGTCCATTTGGAAACCGGGGCCCACAAAAATCAATGGATTTTCTTGGTTTCTTACCAAAAAGAAATAATAAATGGGAAAATTGGGGGTCATTAATTGTTGTTGATAATGAAGTTTTAGGAATCTATGTAATGTAAATTATGTAACATGGTAGCTTCCTTCAGTCACGGACCACACTGACTGTTGTCCCAGTCGAGTTAAATTCTTTTGCTGGTTGGATAAAAATCTATTTATTTTGTGATTTTTATTGTTGACGTGAATAAGCAAAGACTACAATTTTGACCACCCAATGCTATATTAATTTATATGATAAAGATAATACTTTTTTTTCTTTAAAATAAAAATTAATTATAAAAATAAACTCAAATGTCTACCGCTCGTTTTAACTACATAATAATATTCTTTTGATATATAAGATAAAAATAACAATAAATAAAATATTTGATAAGTACATTTGTCAAGCATTTTGTGGAAAGTAAGAATAGTTGTTAATACAAAAATAGTGTTAAATATGCCTTTTAGTTAAATTGTCTTGTATTTTTCTCCCCACATTACTTTTGAGTGCACAGTTTAATAGACCAACCACATATATACCTATGTAACTATCAAAACAAAAGTGACATTAAACATTTGTTTTTTTTTTTCTATTGGATTTGTTAGTTTGACCTTCACAAAAGCCAAGGGAAAAAGCGAATCCAATTAAGATTTTTAATCATCCAAATAAGACATCAAAAATATTCATTAAAGATTTTAATCATCAAACGATTAGTGGGTTAAGATACGAAGGGTGACAACTTTTTGTGCTAAAGACCTATTGGATATGGGCCATCCCCATTTCAAAATTCTAGGAAATAAAACTCTATTTTTTTTCTGTCGTTTTGTAACTTTGGGTTCTTTTAGGCACGCGAAGCACAATTCCACTCATTTAATGTTTCGATCATAAATCTTAATAGGAGAGATAGTGCATGAAAAGAAGAAGATGTGCGAGAAAAGTAAAGGTTTTCTTTGACCTAAGATGATTAAGATTGACCACGAAAAAGCCAAAAAAAAAAAAGAAAAGAAAAAAAGGTTAAAATCACCATGAAACTTCCTTTACCTTTGAGGCCCACAATTGAAAGTGGGAAAGTGGGAAAGTGGTCAAGTTTTGATCAATGTAGCCTCGTAAACAAACATGTTCAAGTGGAATGATAGTTCCTATTAAAAGAGAAAATAGGATCAAAATTTTTTGATTAAAAATTAAAAGACAGGAATTTGAACAGTGAAGAAAAATTGAGGGGAGATTTGTGAACTGAAAGACGACGTGTAGTCTTGTGGTGTCTAATCGGTTATAGTGTGTGTTTCCAGCAAATGCCATTCCTAAAGCTACTACTCTCTCTCATCACCACCGTATTTGACAAAAAAAAAAAAATTTCTATTTGTAAAATATCTTTTGCTGTACACTTTGCTTATGTTAGTGTTAGAACTCTATGATTTCCAAAGATTTCCATTTTTTTTTTTTTTCTGACGAATCCTCAGATCCATTATACTATACTACACCACACCACACCGCACACCCACAGTATTATTATTATTATTATTATTATTATTATTATTATTATTATTATCATCAACTGGGAAACCCAGCTGTAAAATTCCCTTGGACAAAAATACCCCAACAAGTACTTGCTAATTACTTTAATAAGCTTAATTTAATCACATGTTTTAAGAATAGAATCTATAATATACATTAATTAATACCACCAGATATCGATTATATATAATCCCAAAACTAACCCTATAACAGAAAGTAATGAGGTCAAATCAAAGGCCTTGAAGTTGAAGGATAAGATGGTCACTTTAAAGACAAGTTCACCATGAAAGTTGTGCCCAATTTGCTTCTCCAGCTTTCAACCACTTAGCAGAAGAACACTGTAGAAGTGACACCAACCGAGCGCCTTCTGATGTTTTACCATAAATATTAAAACTAATTAATGGTTTTATTACAAAAACAATGGCAGCAGTTAAATTTAAAACTGCTACCCCTAACGATGTTTAAAGAGGTTATCTCCTCTCCTCTCCTCTCTCACGTTGAGCCATCTTCTTCTTCCATATCATGCTGACATATTTTAATTTAAAAACAACTACATTCAACATCCATAATTGAATTAAAATAATGGGAAAACCATTTAATATTGGATTTAATAATAATCTCTCTGTCAGCCAAGTACACCAGATCCACAAAGCTCTGCTGCAATGGCTGACCGGAATCTCCTCCTCTTTTCCCAGAGTTTTAGAGATGGGAGATCTTAAGAAAACAAGCAAACAAAATCCAGAGAAGAAAAAAAAATGACTGAATTAAACCATATTTGATTGATTCTCTATATCACTAGCGGTAGTAGTAACATCAAGAACTCCTCATCATCAAATGAAGATTCAGAGCCCAAAAAAATCTAACTGAAAAGCAAAACTAAAACGAAATCTTTATGTACATGTAAGTATATATATATAGATATGTTAATTTTCGTCCGCCTCCTTGGACGCCGAGGAAAATCCTAAATGGTTTTGATCCAAAAACAATCTCAAAGCAAGAGGAAATCAGAAAAACAGAGAGAATTTTGCTTCTGCTCCTATCTTTTCTGTGTAGATCGATCCCTCTTTCTTTGTTATCCCGTCGTTTAAGAATCACCGTAATCTCTCCAACAGATGAGCATGGTAACGCAGCGCCTCATTATGTAGAACCGAGCTCTCTGTTCTTTAACCAATCTTGCACACTTTCTGGTGAAAGAACATCTTCGTTGAGAAGAAGAAGCACTTTTGATAAAAGCAACAGGTGAAGACCGGCTTCTTGATGAACCTTCTTTCTTGGACAGCTTCCACTTCTCGTCGAGATAGAACTGCGGTGGAGCACTTGAACAGTGAGTGAGAGTGGTACCAATAGCCATGAATGAAAGCACTTTTAACAAGAATCACTTCTCTCGCAAAACAGATTGGAGCTTTTCTCACTACACAAAAAGAAAAGCAGAAAGGAAAGCAAGAGTAAATGTGTGAGAGTAAAACAGTGGATATTTGGTTTTTTCTGATGAGTGATGAATTGAGAGGAAACCAACGACAGGAGGTTTACTTTTTATAATAGAAACGGTGGACGGAGAGAACCAAAAAAATTAAAAAAAAAACTAAAAAGAGTTGCAGAAATCAGATGGGTGTGGCAGTGGGTATCACCTGGGCCTTCCTTTGCCTCGAGAGGCCCACCATTCTTATTTTAAAAAAATATATTAATTTGTTAAATATTTGTTGTAATGAGGTGGGTTCCCAATACACAAACGTCATAGGATATTTAATGCAGGAAATCTCACTCAGCTCATTATTGTGGGGCTGAGGGTAAGCTGTAAATTTCTTGGTAAGGAAAAAGTGTTTTCGTTAGGCAGCAGAAATTAAAAGGCAAAGGGTAAAAGGATTTGCAGAAGATCAACGTTGAGATCTTGCTTTTTACAGTAATTGCAACTGCCTGTCAAAAAATTATTTACTTTTTCTGCTGTATCGACGAATTTTTTAAGCTTTGGCTTCTGAAGGTGGCAAGGAATCTGTGGAATTTTACAGATTTACAGTCACTTTTAGTTCTTACACAACACTAACTGTGGTTGTTAAGATTGTTTACGTATGGATTTTAAGAAAATCTTATGCCAAACACGACATGTTTTTATGAGTTGATTGAAATAATATATATATATATATATGATGATCATAAATTGATTGAAATAAAATGAATATGCAAAAATTGGAACAATATCTTGCTTCCAATAATTGAATTAGTTAATAATACAACTGAAAACCTTAGATTATTATCTAAGAGTATACTCATTTTATTAATCAGTAGAGAGATTTGTGATAACATAAAATTTTAAAAGTAAACAAAATTTACATTTGAAGTGGTTATAAACCAGTCATGAAGTTTTGTTTACATTCATAATAGAAAATTAACAAAAAATTATAAAATTTTAGCGTGTCTTAATTTTCTGATTCCAAATATGGAGTCGTATATAGGATAGTATTGAGCTAGCGATTTAAATAATAAACTTTTCTTTAGTATGCAAATCATGCATGTAGCTTACATGATCCAAGGTAATAGCCTTTATATCTAACTAAGAGGCTAAAGGATTAATTTGATAAGGAAGAAAAAAAGCACCATGTAACTTCCATTATTGGTTAAAATTCAGTTTTTTTAATTAATAAATAAATAAATAAATAAAATGAAGTGGGAAAAATCCCAAAATCTTCTTGAATCTCCCGAAAATCCAAGGGAGTAAATAGGTGTCAAGCGGTAAGCAGAAGAGAAGCGAAAGGTGGCAAAATGTGCACAGTTTGCACAGACGGTAGAAACAATTCATCTGTGTGCTTATTTTTTTGCTACTGCTTCTTAAATCTCACTGACACTCACTCACTCACTCACTCACTCACTCACTCACTCTCCTTTTTAACACGGTGCACGAACCACACTCCCAGCCCCACCGACCACTCTATTCAAACCCCACCTAGCTACGTAACTCCCCCCGGATCGTAATAATATATAATTAATACCATTCTTTGTTGCCACTGTTTTCCCTTTATTTTAAATTCAACTTACTTTTTAAATTTCAATTACGTTTCACCTTCTGTAATTTTTTTAAGAGTAACTGATATTGCATTCATTCAGCTGAGCTGAGTATAAAAAATAAAAAATAAAAAATAAAAAATAAAAAATAAAAAATACAAAAATACAAAAATGAAAATGGTGATTTGAGTGAATGAGAGCCGACATGCCCCTTGACTTTGGTGGGGCTTTTGATTTTTAATCGATAGAAATGTGTTAAGGGCAGGGACACACACACACACTTGCAAACACAGTGACATGTCAGCTTGAGTATTATTATTATTATTATTATGTAATGTATGTATGCTTGGTTCAACTTCAATCAATGGACATGTTCAGTAATTGGTGTGGAGCTAGCCTTTCTTTTATTTGTTACTTGTATATTGGATTTGGAAACTTGTTCTATTTGGATTTTGGATAATCTTTTGCCACTGCAGTAAATAGTAGTTCGCGACCACTTTTACTGTTGCTAAATATTTGCAATTTCATTTTAAAATTATTTCCTTGACTACACAAATATTAAGGACTCACCTCACGGCTCACGCTTTCGATTCTTCTCCTAACAAAATAATATCTTAATTAATCTCTAATTAAGTGCATTGTTTAATGTTTAATGTTTAATGCCAATTAAATATGCACCCACGGGTGCACCCTTGACTTCTCTATTTTTAAATTTAAGACAATTAATCAATTGGTGAAAAAATAAAATAGTAAAAATTGAGCGTTCAAGAGAATCACAGGACCGGTTAGTGACCATCACATGGTGCACATGGTAACAGTTCCTTGAACCGGGCCCTACTTCATTTGTATTTTTCTGAAATTTTAGTTTATTTATAACTGTTAATCGATATGTTAACCGTCGTTTTGCACACGTCTCGGTCAGCTCGATTGGGATTGGGAGTTTGCCTTGGTGTGTCCCTAGTCACGACACCGAAAGTCCTTAGCCTCTCTTCCTTTGGTCAACGGTCAACCAATATGCATGAGCTTGAGCCCAAAGGGAATCTGTTACGTACACGTGTATTTTTTTTTTTAATCTAATCGTTGGAAAAGGCGTGTTGAAATAAAATTTAAAAAAAAAAAAAATTGGGAAAACAGGTTCCGTTTGGTCCCCAGCCCCTGAGATTTTCTTTTCTCACCCCTAAAATATTAAAAAGCAGACAGGCTTGTGTCAGAGTTGACCCCATATTTTCACCCTTTCGTGTTAACTAGGTCGAAAGTTTGGCCCAATTTATGTGACCATAGTCACACTTTGAGAAGGTAAACGAAATTTTATGGGCTAAGGCATGTTGAAATTACTATCATGTAATAAAATTTTGCTAGGAATACGGTCGTTCATATTTGACAAAATTTATATACGCATTGGAGGATGTGAACAATTTTGTTTCTAAAGTTTGCGATTTTATAAGAAATGGCTGTGCCAGATTTTGACACTATTATCTTAAAGGTTTTGAATCTTAGGGCTTGATCAGTATGCACAATCTTATCGTGAAGCAGACAGCATATGGAAATTCATCGTTGATATAATTCATGCATTTGTGTTGTTGCATGTTATAAACTGCTTGATGCTGCCTTCTTGTAGTCTGTCTTTAGATTTTAAAGTTGCTGAGAATATACTTGGAAGTGGTGTAATTTATTGTTTCAGGAAATTATGAACAGTAATAACTTTGGCGTAAAATCTGCAAGCGGGACTGAATTAAATATAAAAGTGGGAGGTTTAGAGCAACCTCACTCGACAAAAGCAAGCACAAGTACTTCACAACTTAAAGGGTTAATAATCATAAAGTATTTGCTCAAGTAAAGTTGACTGCACTAGCAACTAGAGACTAGAGAAGATATATTTAATTACTTGGAAATTTCTGTTGAAAAAAATAGTTTAACCGCTGCTACAGGTGAAAAGTTTTTAAACAAGCATGGAACAAATTAATATACAAGTGAGTATTGAGCAAATGATATGATTTTATTTTACCTGTTCTTGAGCTTGAAGTTTCAGTTTGTCCCATCTGAACAATATATGTCTAAGTTTCAGAGATAAAGTACTACTTCAATTCCTATCTTCATATTCATTCATAGGTTTGGTTAAATGCATTTAGACTTAAGATTCTCAACCAAATAATTTGTTTTATTATTGTCAATCAAATCTCTTGATTGATTGCATTGTTTCCTTGCACTCTATCCTCAGATAGTCTTCAAAGGAACAAGTTAGCTAGCTGGAAATGTTCTTGCTTTACTACAAATCCTGAGTGAATGATTTTCTTGATGAATAATATTATTTACTTCATTTCCACTCAAGTGGGTAACTTTGTCTCTAGCAAAAAACTCCCAGACAGGAAATCTTCTGCTTACTCGGAATCCAAGATCAGTGATTTAATAAAATGTTACCACTCAAATTGGAATAACTTTAATCTTGCTCTCTTGCTTTATAGTAATTCTGCAGTAGCTAGCTTCCATGAACTAAAAGTTGAAATAGAATTTAAAAAACAAAGCAACAATCTTATCGTATCTTATATATTAAGCAGCAAATATTTACTGCTCAGCAGTCACCACAAATTCTAGACTACCTTCCATGAACTAAGGTTGAAAATTGAAAACAAATCATCAGTAGTCTCTTTTTCTGCACCATTAAGGCATCAGCTTTGCAAAAGAATTAACTGTTCACTTTCTGCAACTACTTTATAAAATACAAAACTGCAAAATAATGAGCGGCAGTTCCCTTAAAGCATGCCATGTTCATTGGATTTGCTCCAAAAGTATTTCTTATATATACTTGTTTTAATTCTATGGTATCTTTGTTTTTGCTTCTGATTAATTAGCCGATTGATCAGTGACTTGGACTAGTCAAAAATTCTGCTCAGTGACCTTTATTTTGGCTTATCCAACACATGAAAGCATAACATGACATTAAAGAAGTAAAAGCCAGCATCTAGAATCATGACAAGTTTAATTAATTAATTATTGCATTAATTAAGCTTAACTAAGTTCTGCTATCTATCAGAAGAATCAGATTGTTGATCGTTTGCGGTTGAGTCCTTAATTACATGATATTATAATTAATCCAAAGTTTTGGACTACTAACAACAGCTTTTGCCTTGGGCATAAAATTATCCTTCTCTTTCAGGGAATATATATATATATATATATATATAGATAATCTTCTTTTCAATTTAAGTGCTACATAAACAAAGAATTTTCTTGTCCTTTCTACATTGTTAGATATATTTTCTGTCCCAACTTCAATTTCCACAAGATTGTTATTCAAAAGATTACATCATATTAATTATGTTGTTACATGCAATAGATCTCGTTACCGACTGATTTATTAAATATATATCCATTGTTAAATTGTTCTTCCTACAAGAGAGGAAACTGATCACATGCTTTCATGTGAACGAAACCTTCAAAGCAGCGGCCTTATGCAGTTGTGAGTAGCAAAAAGTTACCAAATTAACCAAAAAGTTCAAACCGGCGACGCTATGAATAAAAACTCAAGAAAATTAGTTTAAATCAGTCAAGTGTTTGTATGTGTTCCATTCATCGTATCCTTGACTAAAAAAAGTCTCGTCTTTTTTTAATGAGACTTTACTGCTTATGCTACATTAGTGTGAGTAGCAAAAGATGTCATCCTTGATAATTGAGTTCAACCTATATTGTTCCCGATTCTGCTAATCGATTGATATTGGTGTCTGGTGTCTAATCTCTGTTTTGATAACTGGAGCATAATTGGATTCTACAATTAAATTAGGTGCTCCAATACTTGCATTTTACAATTACATATGCATGCATTAACAAGTATGTGTAACGCTAGGATACTCAGAATAATAAGTAAATTAACTTAGCATTTGAATTTAGTCTATTGGACTTCAATGTTGAAATTAGTACAAACAGACTGAATCTAGCTATTGGGAAGAAGAATGTCTTGTCAGGTTTCGTTGATGTATTTAGACAAAATTCGTTGGGAAATTTTTTTTTGTGCTCCATTACCATGAGATTGTATGTGGATATATTTACACACATCGACTGCTGCTACGATTCCAGAGTCTAAATTCTTTGAACAAACAGGCGAACTTCTTCCTGCTTGCTAAATTTATCAAATTACCCCAGTACGTTAACATTCATGAACAAGCAATAGTACGAAAGGATTGATCATTTTCTTGATGATTTGATTGTCACTCTAATTAGCGTTTTGCTTGCGCTTACTAGAGATCCCAGAATGAAAAATATTAATTTCTAACGAGAGTGCTACTCAAACAGGCAATTTGCTTGCTCGATTACTGCAAATTTCGTGCTACCTTCAATGAAGTAGATCAGGTTCAACAAATTAGCCAAAAAGTGCTTTTAAATATGTCTATTCTTCATTTGCTTATTATACAAAAACCTAGACTTTCAAAAAGTTTTATCTCTCTTTATCTGCGCCGATACATAATCAATCATTAGGTCTGAAAATGGAATAATACATTCAACTTTTTATGAAAGAGAAAATGCAAATGGAAGCAGTTCCCAAGAAGCATGCCATGTTCAAGGGGTAGGGTGCATAAACCCCAAAATGTTTCTCATGTTATATATCTTCCATTGGTTTCCGTGGTATCTTTGTTTCACTAATGGTTAAGCTGATTTGAACCCCAATTAAAGTTCTCCTTAAAAGGCTATAACCGCACACATATTTTATGTATCCAAGCAACTGCAACAAAAATATTGTTCTATTTTGGCTCATATGGCACATGAAGAGCTAATTAACATGACCTAATTATATTAAGAAAATAAAAGGACTATGAGGTAGTTCATCCGTCGTGTTAATTTCACTTAACCAAAATTTGTCATTATCTAAACATTTTGTCCTACTCGATCGGCTGTACCCATGTTTATTCTTCTACTTTAATTTGTTAGTCGCCAGAGGGAGTGCATTATTGCCTTCTTTGCATTTGCAGTCAAAGAGACTTTCTTTCACAGTTCTACTTCATAATTTCTGATAAGTTATCGATCGAAGGTATAGAGAACAAACGAACAAACTCAAACACAAGATAGATAAGAGGGGAAAAATTTTTTGCCTACATTGTATCGCTAGCGAAAAAAATGTGAAAATCATTTGATTAAGCAGTAATTTTTCAAGTTTAAACGTACTTGTGTAAATTTTATAAAAATGTAGCAGTTTTGTGTTGAATTGCTACAATTTAGTCTCGTATTGCTACTAACCTTGTACAATATATTAATTGTATAAAATACGAGCATTTAAACTGAATACTTATTATTTAACTAATAACTAGAGTACATCTCACAGAAAAATGTGGCTTAATGTTACGTTGATGTCATAGGGTGGGATGTGAAATATATATCACATGCACCCATGTGAGCAAGACCTTCAACCTATCAAATTAATCTTAGTTAAGAGTACTAACAACTGTTACAGCAGCCAAATTTAGAATAAAAAGGAAGAAACCGCCACATTCAGTCAAAAAATTTTAAACAAATAAGCATAATCAAGAATAGAATCATTGCATTCGCCTTGTTTTTTAGATGTATCGATCAAATCCATGAATGAACAACAAAGTTTCTTGCTATTCCCTGCATAATTAATAACGGCTTTCTCGATTGATAAATTAATTTCCACTCCAATAATACTTTTATTGGTTACAACAAATCCAAGATAGATATTTGCTTTCTGTTGCTCCTAATTCAGACCAAATGATTATTTTGTTTGCTTATAACGCTGCTTACCTTTTATATATTCAATTTTTTCGGCTATCATTACCAAATCCAAGGCCATCTTCCATTGTCTAAATGTTGCAGAAACCGAAATGATAAAAATAAAAAAAAAAAAGAAGAAAATCCTTTCCTATTCTTCAGCAATATGATTTGCTTAATTTACAAAAGCTGGACTACCTTCCATGAACTACAAATTGGAAAAAATTTATAACAATTAAATCATACATCTTCTTTGTGCATAGAGTGTGCTATAGAAACGGGATAATTTTGCTTTAGTAATATACGTACGCCATTTCCTTTCCTTTCGGAGGAATCCTTTAATTTAATTTTTTTCTGTTTTACTGATCAGATTCTTTACGCCCTATCTTAATTGTAATATCAATTTTGATTAGCTGGCTTGACTCGTCAAATTTATGATCAAAATGCGTATATAACACATGCTAATGCATTAAATTGTTTTTATATCTGCTTAATTATCTACCACATGAAAGAGATCAAACAGCCAGATTAAGAAATGAAGGGTCGGCAGATCATGTAGCAGTTAATCCTAATTAATTAAAAATGTGATTACTTCAACCAACTTAGTTTTCTGATTGATTAAATATTTTGTCCTCTTGTGTTTTCCCCTTTGGTTTAATTTAAATTTAAGAATCGATTCGCACTACTAACATGCTTTTGATTTGGGTACATAACGTTTTGACCCTTCAAGAAAAAGAAACTCGACCATTAGGCATATATGACGTTCATAAAACACAAAAAACTCATTAGGTATTGATTATTTAAGAATCACAACCATTTAATTAATGTGGTATATACTATACAATATTTGACAATGTTCCTTAACTAAGCAAATTAAATTATTCTTCTTTATATATATCAAGTGGAATGACAATATCACATGTCTTCATGTGAGTTATATGTATATACGTCATGCTAGAAAACTTCATTCTAAACCAAACAAACCTATAGAATTAAGTCAAATTTTTTTGATAGAGGGAGAAAGCCGTTGAGGGGACATGAAGCATCGTTTCCCATATCTTTGTTCAGAGTATCCAAATATAAATGAACAAGAAAAATGATTTTGGGGTACAAGATGTCGTTTTAGATGAAGGAAGGAAATTAAAACGATTTTATTTCTAAAATTTTGGTTGAGTTTGGGGGATCTTATGATGGATTTTGACTAAGCATGATTGAAGGAGATTTTATTCCCCTTTATTTCATTAATTATTTGTCTAATTATGTAACGCAAAGATTTGGATTTGATAGGATGTTTATTCCCCACTTGATAACACTATTTTTCTTTTTCATTTAATTTAATGTAAATTTAATTTTGTGTCTTTCTCCCGGCCCATGATGTGGCGCCAATCTCTTCTTGTAAGTCAATTAATCATTATTTTCTTAAAGCAGCAATCCCAAGTAAATTTATATTATAGACATGCATACAATTCTAAGGGAACTGGAAAATTAACCCGATTATAATTTAATATAGAAATATAAAATTTATTTATCATAAGTTTCTCATATTCCAAGTTTAATTGTAATGTTGGCAACAAACATCAGCAATTTCATGTATGCATTTTGTCTGTAAGTTGGACATACAATTACCTCAACTCGATGCGTCAATTAAATTTTGTCGGATTTAATAATAGAAAATGCATTCCAAATTCGAATTGAGATTAAAAAACCAAAAGTTTAAATTATGGGTGCTTCGGACAATGTTATATTGAGTAATATGATGTCAATTAAAATAATCTAAACTATTTAAGTCAAATGAGTTAGACTTATTATATTTTTATTTAATTTTAATCTAACTAGCTTGTTATAAGAGTAAGTATCAAATTGATCAAGAGACACCCAAAAAAGAAAAAATAAAACTTACTTTCGTTCTGTTGAAAAGCTTGATAGAGTTGTAATTATTTCCACCCAAGTCTCTTATTTGTAGGTGAATCAACCAACTTGAGTCCATGCAGATGCAGCCTCGTCTTTTGGTTTAAAATCAATGAAATTCAATAATTTTGAAAATAAGTTAAACACATGGGCGTTAAATGACATTTAGCCTTTGGTGGTTATATTAGGCAAGACAAGAAAACTCTTTATCTGGGGCCAAGAAAGGGGGCCCAGAACAACCTTGTTCTAATCGGGCCTACAATTTTCTGGCTCAAAAGGCCCAATTGCGTTCAAGTTCTTAAGATTAGAGCTTTTACTAGTAGCTTAGTTTTCATGCTAATTACCTTTCAGCAAAATTCAAATCAAAATTTAATTTTCTGGTTCCTCCTACAGTTTTGGGTAAATATATAACGCAGTCTTCTGGTTTTCTCATAATCTTTTGTTCTTTTAAAAAATGCCAAAGGATCATCGTATATAGCATATCCGATGTTTTAATATCCAGGAGTTTTTCGTTCTTCATCCAAATTAAATTAAACAGAGACTGGATTTGGGCATATATTGAATGAAGATGGAGGCTTTATCACATTTATTCACCATTTTCACGTTTATAATTAAGTGGAACATAGGACGATTTATTAAAATCAAATATAATTGATCCATTTTTTCAGATTCACTAACTAATAAGAGGAGTACCTTGGTACGTGAATAAGTCTGCTTCCGTATTTTGATACACTACCGTAACATGATTACCATTTACAATATTATATATAAATTTCACAGAGCGTTTCATTATGAATGTCGTAATTATCATAAACATGATTAATTTGTAAAAGTTTACTGCTTTACATTTTATTAATCATTATTGGTTCGCCTATGAAGGCATGGCTGCATGGCCATTCAACTGATGGTGGTCTCATTCCATAGGATATCTATATAAAAAGAAACATTATTGATCCACAAAACGAGCTTTTCAATTTACAGGAAGGCCGTTGTGGGCTCCTTTCACGTTGAAAAATTTGAAACCCCTAAGTATGAAAACACCATATATATATATATATATATATATATATATTTTAGTATTTAGGACAAACTTATAACGCAAGTCAATCACATCTTGTGCATATTTATCTTTGCACAGAACTTGGCCTCACAGTATCATCACATCCCCTCCTCCAGAAACCCTGGCTACATAATATTTGAATGAACATTAATCTTACATCAGCGTGGGTCGACAAAAGAAACAATTAAAGAAAAATTATTAATGTTCCATGTAAAACAAAATATATATTTTCTCCACGAAATAAACCATAACACGTACACACAATAAAAGAAGCTGAACAAATCAGTCATATTGTAACAAATCTGCAGCTTACAGTTTCATTTTTTCATATATATATATATATATATATATATATATATGAAATTAACTAAAATTAGCTTAGGGTTGAAGGCAATGATATATAGACATAAGTCAAGATGAAACTAATTAATTTGCCCTAAGCTAGTTAAAGGAAAATAAAATATTTCAAAAAAAATTAATTAGCTATGAAATATTTGGAAAGCTTTACATCAGAAAGTAAACAAGGGAAAAGCATAAGGATGGGAGGAAATAAAAACTGTAAGATGATATTCGTGTAATTATATATATATATATATATTGAAAAAAAATGATGATACATATAGGCCCGAGAGTTGTATTCTTACTTCAAACATATTAAAAAAAAAAGTATCATAGAAGGCCTGCAGATCTGAAAGTGATAGGTTTATATACATGACCGAGATCTAGAAAGAGAAACAGAAGAAAAATGGAGAAATCTGAAGGAACCTTAAATATCCAAGAAATAAAAACAATCATATGATTTCTCGTGGGTAGTCTCTATTTCAACCCAAGAACAGACATACCTACTAAGAAACCTGTATGCAGACCCCTCTACTGAGCAAGTCAGAGAAAACACTGTAATCCTTCATCACTGAAAATGAAATCTCCAGTTAACTCAGAGTTTACATCATATTACCTCATAGTTCTTTACAAAACTGCTTAACTCGAACCATCCAACAACGAAACCCTAACCATTTCCGTGGTTAAAACTGCTTTTTAAATTTGTTGGTACCACAAATTTAGTAAAATATAAATATATAGGATATTTGCCAAGATATATTTCACCTTCTTCCTTTGAAGTTGTGGTCTTCTCGTGGGTATGGATCTTCGATCAGATTAAAAAAAGTGGTAATTTTAGCCATTTATTGCCGCTGCAGCATCATCAAGATTCTCAAGTCAAAAGAGCACTTAGAGTGGAAAAAGAGGCCACAAAAAGGCAACAATCATCTCCACTCACTAGCCCTAAAAAGTCTGTGAATCTTGATGATGCTCCAACCGCAAACAGTGACTGGTATTCTTTCGATCTTCTTCATTCTCGTCATAATCATCTGACTTTGCAAATTGTATGAAAAGAAGAAAAAAAATAAAGAAAAATAAACCCTAACCCTAATCTCATCCCATGAAGAAAAAGTAAAAAATAAATAAATAAAGCTCGAAAAGCAAAAGACCCAGAAAAAGTTTTAAAAAAATAAAGGATTCAGAAGTTCAAAACTAGGTCTAGGCATGCGAATTAATAATCAAAGCAAATGCAGGAAACTAAAAAGGGAAAAAATTGATAAGAAGAAGAGAAGAGAAAAGATTGTTAGAGGTGGGGATTGAGGATGTGAAGGGCCTCAATTTATAGAGATTTTGAGAGGAGAGAGAAGGCGGCGAGTATTGAATACTAGATAAGATGATTGGTTGGTGCAGAGAGATTTGTGAGGGGAGAGAGAGAGAGAGAGAGACGGTGTAACCACAACAGTTATACATCGCAATCCTAGGTACCAAATTTACCCAAAAGCTTTTACTCTTGCGTGACCCAGCTATTCTTTTGTACAGATGTCAACAAAATAATAGCTAATTTAACAATGGGAAATGAAAACTTACCATCTGGTAATACTGGGATTTAGTTGTGGGGATATCAGGTTACGTCTGCAACAAGCATGCATTACTTTTCAAATGGTGGAGATGGAATTGACGGGCCCCGGCCCCTTGGCCTAGGGTTTCAGCTGGTTCCTTGCTTTGATCTCTCATTTCCCATTTTTGGTTCCTTTCGAGTTTTGAGCTCTTTTCTTTACAGGAATTCTTGCAAGTTTATTATGGCCTTTTATGGTTCTTTTTTAAGTTTTGATGTCTAGTCTAATCCCTCTTAGACTACCAAGCTAAGAAGTGGATGCAGTCTCTACTCTTTTTCCTATCAATTGAATTTCTACCCTCTTTCAAACTTCTCTCTTGATCATTCATTGGACGCTTTTGAATTTTTTCTATGCATGTTGGAGTAGCCAATCTAAGGGCGCTCATATTGTTTTACAACACATCTACATTAATTTGTGAGACTAATCTCATGCTTTTAATTTAGTAAACATCTAAGGATTAAGGCATGCATCAATTTCTTCCGATTATAGATGGGTTCGCATCAACTTTTTAGTGGACCAGCTCCATCTTCACAAGTAAAAAAATAAATCAACGATTTTTTTAAATGGGAGGGGAAAGCTTCTTAAACTGGTAATTAGATTTATTTTGCGACACCGAGACTGAGGGGATTTAGTAAAAGTCATCATATATCAACATAATATTAGGAGCAATAATGGACAGTATACAAGCTCTTGTTTAAGCAACTACAGTAACGTAAGTATTTACATACCCATTTTGATAAACACTGTGGCTTTTGTTTTATATATGATGTATTTACGGCAGGTTTAATTGGAGAAACTGATTAAAGTTGGGAATAAGACTTGATTAGACATATACCAAATTAAACGATGAACGTGGACTAATATTCTTTTCAACATCATATTTCAATACGAAACATTCTCGAAAAACCTTTTTAGGCTGCAGCAAATCATGTAAATCATGTCATTATAAGATTATATTTATATATAGGATCAATTAGGTTAGGATTAAGGTCGGATTAATAAGATAATTAAAAGAAATATCATTCTTTACTACTACTTGCATACGCAACATGCGCAAAACTTGATTGAAAACGTGGCCGCCGGTAACATGAAAATTATATATATTCACATTGTGTGTAAAATATTGAAAATGTGGTGATAATATATGCTTTACTTTGGTTATTTAATATTCAACGTCATCATGTGTTTTTGAATGAGGCTGACATGATTAAAGATATATGTGATATTACTGGTTAAGAGGCTGAGATGATTAAAAGCATATTTGATATTACTGGTTTCCACAGATTTAAAAGCAAAATTAGAATAGTATTTATTAGCATAAATTTTATGAACCTATCTATTTTATTTTATTAATATTTAATATATATTTAAAAAATTTTTATTTCACAATAAATGGGACATTAAACCTCAATTTCAAACATATCAAAAATCAAATTCCTATAAGAAGGAAAAGGACATGCATTTTGAAGAAATAAATCATTGGTAATGTGGACGAAAATTATGAACTTGACCGATCGATGTATGGGTGCGAAATATGAGAAGGCATTGATGTTTCGTTCGGTTGACAAGTCAAAACTCGTGTGTCACTGCTGGTGTGGCTCACCAGATTAGCCATCTTCTTCCAAAACCAGTCAAGTAATTAATTATTCTCGAGCTTGAAACCCAGTCTCACGAGAGAGGCTTAATTTGACATTGTTTGGCTGCAGAGTGTACGGACGTTAATTATAAGAGGAAGCATCAAACACGAAGAAGTCGAGCCAGGCAACGGCCCCTTGGCTCCTGGCCCTTGCCCTGTATATTTATATACATACTCGTACACCGTGTTTCCTTTAGGTTAATTTATTAAATATGACTGTGTACATATATATATATATTATTGTAAAGAATTCGAAGGTTTCCAATGTTCTAATTCCTTCACCTTAATTAATTTTTCTTTTCCTACAAATAAACTAGATATCAATTAATTTATTGTTAACTTTTGTGTGTGTGTGTGTGTATTTGTATACGTTTTGTGTTTGTAAAAAGTACTACAAATTTTAAGGTACAAGCAATCTAGATTTAAACCTCATTGATTAAATTCATTAGCGAGCAAGACTGGCTTACCATTTCGGGATTTTCTTCCATGCAGAGAATCGTGACCTACCAACTAAACAGTACTAAACAATCAGAAAATTAATGTAGCAGACTAGCCAAGCTGTATTTACCAAATAAAACTTTGAGAGAACCCACTTATTTGTCGATAAATTTGTATTCAGTTTCTATATATAATATTATAAACGCAGGCCTGGACCATATATGATAGATATCATGACTAATTCTCGTATATTTCTATATTCTATAGCAGAAATTAATATTTTACGTTTTTTGTCTCATTAAAGCTGGCTGTTTGCGGTAAGAATTAACGCTGAATGAAGACATATATGTAATCCCCACTCACAAATGATCATGGATATATGTACTTCAATTGAGAATTAATTTGTGTATACAACTGAGAAAACAAGCATATATAAACAGATCAGAGATAACCTGTCTCCAGTAGCAGCTGGAGTACCTTCAATTCTAACATGATACTCTTCCGGTACTAATGCTGTTAGAAGCAATTGTTGGGTAATATTGCTTAAGCTAAAGGTTTAATCTTAAGCTAGTACTACAACTATTTTTCCCGGTAAAAACCAACTTGTACGATCTATATTATATTTGCTCCATTGGTCTGTCATATGACTAGCTGCTCTTCTGCTTTTTGTATTGTAATAATGAAAAGAAAAAAAAAAAAAAAACTCCGAAGAACGTGACTTGGATCCTTATCGCTTTATCATCATCGCTCATATTCATCCTCACATGCCCGCCAGCAAAATCTCAGTGTCAAGAGAAAACAAAAGGGTTTTGCGTAATGGTTTTTCAGCAGGACTCCCATACAATCGAGCGTCACATATGTATTATCTATGTAGAAGACAAAATTGATGCACTTCCCACTTTTAACACTACCATATATGTAGGGACTCTGCTGTTCTCCTCGTGGCCTACAACCTTGTCCTCTTTCCAAACTCGAATTCAACTAAAGCTGTTTTATTTACACAAACTCTATTTATGTATAAATTAATTATATATATGAATACATTCCTCTCAGTACATGAATTTAGCACTTTCTTAAAGCAATATAAATATCTCGAGATAAACTCAGCTTAATCGTCTGATTAATAATATATTTAATTACATTAAAATGTTTTCGAAATTAGTTATTAAATTTGAGGCAATTTAATTGAACCCATACATATCTGTTTTAGTTGAAAGAAAAACCTAGTAGAGCCCTAATTTAATTCTTTTGGCAGGAAACGGTAACCTGACTTGACATGATATGTCAAACCCAGAAATCTCGCCGAGCAGTACTGCATGTGCATGGAGATCGTATTACTACACAACAGATGCTGAGTTGATGCAGCACCTGCACCTACATAGCTTTCTCCAAATAGCAACCCAAATGTTGTCAGCCTACTCATCGTATAGCCTCCTTTCAGCTGCCTTGTTCATTTCTTCCACTTGCACACGTTAACTCTCTTTCTCCATTTCTTTTATATATATATATATATATATATAATTTGCCTCTTTTCTTTTCTGCTCGAAAGTCGAAACCCCAAAATTTTGTACCGCTAGCTGATGTCCAGGGCTTGCACACTGTTCATTTAGGCATGAACTAAGTATTTAGAGGGGTTATATGCTAATTATGCCTTCAATTTATTATGAAAATATAAAATTCTAAGACACCTAATTAATTTATCAGTACAAGCAAGGCATTAATTGATGCAAAACGGAGAGTTACATTGGAAGTAACAAAAGGGGTGTGAATAATGGAGAATTTTTAGGTAGTCGTGTTAGTGGTCTAATAAAATCACATAGCCCATCCCCGACCCCGTCCCATCAAGAAATGAGAAAGCTTTAATTTGCATTGCTTTACTTAGTAGGAATACGAGTGAGCTTGCATATATGACATTATCTGCGACTGTGGGGTTCCCTTGAGTCTTGTCCATCATTTTCCCATTTAGCTATGTCCCTTTTACCTTTGACACATTTTAATTAATTAATAATTATTATGTTAGAATTCTCAGTCAAATCTAATAAAAAAAAAATGTGCAACGAACTTGCCCATTGCTGAAAGGAAGTAAAGCTAAAAGAGTATATATATAATATAATTCATTTTACTCTGCTCCCCTCCCCATGTATTAATTGTAATTATGGGACGCCATTATTTTAACTCTTTTCTCATACATCTAAAAAAATTAATGTCTTATTACTTAATTGCTTGTCATCTGAGTTCCAGTTTCAGTTTAACTCCACACTCTATATCTGATCTGGTGGTTAATTAGAAATAGAAAAGGCTTCAAATGGGACAGCTCGCGGATGTATCAAAAGTAAACTGGTTAAAACAAAGTTTAACTAAAGGTTTAAGATAGATTCTCCGAGTTGACTACAATATTAAGTGCTTCGAGTCAATCAAAACTTTGATATATATATATATATATATATATATGCGTGAATGCTTTCAATCATGAGTTGCATGGTTTTATGCATGGGATTCTTAAGACAACTGCTCTTTGCTTTCAATATTTTCACTATATTTGAGATCTTCATGATTACCAGTTGAGAGGGTTTCAGATAAAATTAAAGGAACTGCAACCCAATTTAATTTCCGAGATTGTTTATTAATTATTTTTGATTGACCATATATATATATATATATATATGGACAACTAATATTTTAACCCTATTTCATTATATAAATGACATTTACATTACTACTTCAAAATTAATTGTCAAATATATCTATTCGGATGTTTTTGTCCGTTATTAATGGAGGACAAGTGACATGGACCATTACAATAACGAAAAGCTTTTATATTTTATCTAAACATATTTAATTACAAATTAAATCATTAGTAACTTCTTATTTTGACTTTTAGTTGAGTTAAAAGCTTTTATATTTTATCTAAACATATTTAATTAACATTAGATAATATATTTAGATATTATGTTTGTTTTAACGATAATGATAAAAAAAAAATAGAATTGTCAATATTTATTAAATATTAACTAATTCATAGTGGATAATAAGAAAAAAGGTCTTGTTTCTGTCCGTTAATAATTGTATATATCTATATCTATTTTAAATTCGAAAATAAAAAAACAAATTTTGATTTCTCTATCTAAATACAAAACAAACCCCGCATTAATTAAATAGAAAAAAAAAAAACTTCTTCAAATGCTAACACAAATAAAAAATAAAAAGCAAAAGCGTTGCCAGACAATTGGTGCACTTTTCAAACCAGAAAGTAGAAAGAAAGCAACCGAGCCTGAAAGGCGGAAAGGCGCAATTAAGAGACCTGGCGGAAAGAAAACTATGCTTAAAAAAAAAAAAAAGAACCAGTGAGAAAACCGCTGGAAAGGGCGAGGCGGAGAGTTTCTAACCTAAGTAGAGAAAATCCTCGAAAGGAAAAGCGAACTCTCTTGAGTTTCATGTCCTTGGAAAGCAACCAATTGCTGCATTTCATCCACCAGCACCCAAATCTCTCAAAGTTCGACCTGAACCAACATTGCTCCGAATGGAAAGATAATGGTATCTTCTCGAGATTTCTCGTAAGAGAGTGATGTTGCCTCCGACTATCTCTGCTATCATAGGCGAGAATCTAATTGAGGAAGTTAAAATTTCTGCAATCTAATAATTCTTCTGTGTTTTTTCTTTACTTGTATATTACGGCTTGCCTATAAGGGTTACAAGAGTGGCATTTTATATGAGGTAGACAAAGAATTTACAAATGCTAAAAATATTATTATGTAATTCATTGTATATTAGTATATGTGTATTACAGAATCATCATCATAGAAATGTAGATTTTCTTCCTTACTTGTGATGTGTAAGCCATTTGTACAGTGTATGTTGTAGCTGTTGTCCCGTACTTGTTCTTTGTCCTGTAGCAACTGCTGGAAATTTTTCTGATGTTGGGCCTTAGCTAGATTCAGGTTCGGTCTTTGGGCTAGACAGAATGATTCACTAGTTTTAACATCCTCCGTCAAACTCAAGGTTCTTTGTTCAACCTTAAGTTTGTTCCTAAATTGATAAAACTTTTTTGTACTAAGAGCCTTTGTAAAAATATCTGCCGTTTAATCACCACTTGGTATGAACTCAATTTTAATTTCTCCTGTTGAAACTTTATCTTTGACAATGTGAAGATTTATTTCTATATGTTTGGTTCTTGCATGAAACACAGGATTGGATGCTATGGTTACTGCACTCTTACTGTCACTCTATATTATAGGTGCTGTTGAAGGAGACAGGTGATGTTCTTTGAGTAGGGAGCTGATCTAGGAGATTTTAGTTATGACAAGAGTAATAGCTCTATACTTTGATTTTGCACTCGATCTTGCTACTACTTGTTGCTTATTTGAGCTCCAAGAGATAAGGTTATCCCCAAGGTAAACACAATACCCACTAATTGATCTTTTATCATAAATATCGCATCCCCAATCTGCATCACAATACCCCATTAGTTTGGATTCACTTTTAGCAGTGAATTCTAGGCTATAATCAACAGTATTTTTCAAATACCTCAATATCCTTTTGCATGCAATCCAGTGTAGCACTAAAGGATTGGTCATGAACTAACTTAGTTTATTCACAGCAAAGGATATATTAAGTCTCGTAAATGTTGCGTATTGCAATGCTCCAATAACATTCCTATATAAGACATTGTTTCTGAAAACTTCACCTTGAGTTTTGGAGAGTTTTTCACCTTGAGTCAATCGTGTGCTTGTGCCGTTATAATCTTTCATATTTACTCTGTTCAGTAATTCTTGAATGTACTTGCTTTGAGAAAGAAGCAACTTGTTGGCAGTTTTAATTACTTTTATTCTCAAGAAGAAATATGAGTTGCCTAAGTCTTTCAAAGCAAAGGCTTTATTCATTTTCATTACTGTTTCTTCTATTTTTAGTAAGTTTTTACCTATCACTATAATATCATCTACATATATCAGCACAACAACTAGTTTTTCTCCCGTTCTTTTAATGAAAAGAGAAGTTTCACACCTTGAACCATTAAAGCCCCAACTTTTTACAGCACCCTTTAGTTTCTCAAACCAGGCTCTAGGTGCTTGTTTCAATCCATAGAGAGCTTTTTTTAATTGACAAACATGATTTAGTTTTGAAAGATCAATAAACCCTTCAAGTTGTGCCATATACACAGTTTCTATTAGCTCTTTGTACAAGAATGCATTATTTACATCAACTTGCCTCAGTTCCCAATTGTTCATCAAAGCAAGGCTTAATATAATTTTGATTGTTGATGCTTTTACAACAGGACTGTAGGTTTCTTTGTAGTCAAGACCAAGGGTTTGATGGAAACCTTTAGCTACTAGCCTAGCTTTGAACTTGGAAATAGTTCCATTTGGATTGTGCTTTACCTTGAAAACCCACTTGTTTCCAACTATCCTCATTTTTTATGAATAAGGTACTAGATTCTAGGTATTGTTATCAATTAATGCTTTGAATTCGTCTCTCACTGCTTGATTCCATCTAGGATCTTTAACTGCTGTCTTTACATCAACTAGTGTTTCATTTAGGCTGTGAGGGACAATTTTGCTAGCATAAATCCTGGGCTTGAATATCCCTGCTTTTGCTCTAGTTATCATGGGATGAGTTGGCAGTAAGTATTGGATAGGTAATGGTATTGGTGTTTATGTTTCTTGTACAGGTACATTTGAGGTTTCTGTGTTTGACCAAGAATCTGACATGTTAGGGTTTAAAGAGCTGGTATTATGTACATCTGAGGTGTTTTCTGCAGGAGTTTGTGTGTCTAAAGGTTGGTTCGTATTAGTTGCACTTTGATTGTCTATTTCTAGGTCACTGTTGAAAGAGACAATGCAAAATTAATTGTAAACGTGTTGAGTTTTAGGTGAAGTTAATGTTTTAGTCACCTTAAAGTTATTATCATCTTCAAAAGGAAATGCATTTTCATTAAATGAGACATGTGTTGCTATATACACTCTAACAGTATGATGTAAACACAAATAACCTTTATGTATAGCACTTAGACCTAGTAAAACACATTTTGATGTATGAAAGCTGAACTTATGGCTATTGTATGGTCTAAGGAAGGGATAGTAATCACAACCAAAGGTTTTGATAAGTGTATAATCTGGTTGGTATGAAACAAAGCTTTAAATAGTGATTTATTTTTAAGGACAGGTGTAGAAAGCCTATTAATGAGATATGTTGCTCTACTAAATGCTTCCCACTAAAATTTCAAAGGCATACTTGCTTGAGCAAGTAGGGTCAGTCTTGTTTCAACAAGGTGCTTATGCTTTCTTTAAGCTTTACCATTTTGGGGATCAATATGTGGATAGGAAAATCTTGAAGTTATACCTGTTTCTTTCAAATATGGTTCAAAGGCTTTGTATTCACCTTCCATGTCAAACTGAATGTGTTTGATTTTCTTATCTAACGGGTTTTCCACTTGAGCTTTAAATATTTTAAGGGTGTTTAGTGCTTCCCTTTTACTGGCAAAAGGGTATATCCGAGTAAAGCATGTCAAATCATCAATGAATGCTATATAATACCTATGACCTTGATTAGAAAGTATGGGAGCTGGTCCTCAAAGGTCTGTGTGAATGATTTCAAGGGGTTTTGTAGCCCTTGTTTCTGTGGTTTTAAAATTTAGTTTATGAAATTTACCATATTGACAAGCCTTACAAAAAGATATATCTGATTTTTCATTAAATTTGAAATGAGTACAATCAGATATACTATTTTTTAGAGAAGTAAAGTTCAAATGTCCTAATTTTCTATGCCATACATTTAAGTCATTAGCAAAACTTATTTCTTTGTTGGCTCACTCAGATATGTTTGTATTAATATATAACATAGCCTTAGGGAAATAAGGAACACAATCTGTTGATTGAGGGAGTGACTCAAAAGCTGGAAGAGGTAAGATGGTGTGACTTGAAGGGCAAATATGTAGCTGATACAGGCCATCTTTAGCCACTCCTCGCAGCAGGGTTTTCTTTTGGATTTTGTTCTTAATCAAGCACAAATGTTTATCAAATAAGATATCAATGTTATTGTTAGCAACTAATTTTGAAGAACTAAAAAGATTTTTTGTTATTTCAGGCACATACAGAATGTTTTTCAAGAAAAGGTATTTGGTGTTTTGTATGTGATTAGATGGTAAGAATGAATATCCTACATGAGATATAGGAAGTTTGTTGCCATTACCTATTGCCAATTCCTCTTTGCCTCTATATTCTGCTACAATATTGAGATTGTCAACACTATTTGTGATGTGGTCTGTGGCTCCACTGTTAAGATATCAAGATTGACTAGAAATAGTCTTAGGAACTGCAACATAAGCTTTCCTTTGGTAATTTCTCTCATCAGTTCTTGGCTAAAATTTCTTATTGAATGTGAACCAACACTTGAAAGCTTCATGGCCTATTCTTTGACAAATCTGGCAAGTTGTTTTGTTTTCACCAGTCAAGTGATCTCTTTCACCTCCTTTAACCAGATTGCTGCTTATCATTTGGTTATGTTTGTAATAACCTAAGTGTTGATATGGGTTGTTACTTGCATGCCAATTCCTTTTCTGAAAGGTATTGTGTTTTAGTTGAACAAAATTAGCTGAAAGATTTGGTACCAGATTTAGATTCCCAATTGACATGTTCTTTTCATTTCTCCTTTCTTGACTGATAAGTAAAGAGTAAACTTCTTAAAGTGAAGGTTTTTGTGGTCTGAAAGTTATATTCACTATTACTGATACCGAAAAATGGAGGTATGTGGGAAAATTAATGTTTGCTAAAGAAAAATAGATTACTAAGCTCTATTTCTAATATTAACAATAAAGGGATACGGAAACACTATAAAATTGTTATTAAAGATTGTAAAGCTTAAAAAAAACACTCACCACTTTATGGAAAATTCTCCAAGAGATACAGAGTATAAAATACAAGAATTTTATTAAAGTCAACTCAAAACAACTTGATTCCAATACTATATGCTTGAAGCTTTTATATAGGCTCTTACAAGAAAAGAAATGTTAAAGATTAGGGCAACAACCCCTAAAAATTTCAATGGTTAGGCCAACAACCATTACCAAAATTTGACGAATGAATACAAATATTTAAAATTCTTTGAAAATAAATCAAAACAGCTAAGATTTTGAATTACAACTCACCAAATCCTTCTATCATCTAGAAATTAAACAAAACACATTGAATTTAGGCTAAAAAATCTCTAAAATTCGTGCATCCAAATTTTGCCTTGAAAATGAACATATTGTGAAAAAATTATTATAATTTTCTCTAGAGAACTTCAAATGCTAAACCGTAAAATTTTATAGAAAGCTTACTTCTTCAAATTTCTAATGGTATTAACCTCTTTCTGAAATATTGCTTCAATGAATACAGTTTGAATTATGAAATTACCCCTCTGACAGTGTTTTCATAATTTAGTAAATTAGGGTAATCTTCTTGAACTTATTGGCACTTAAGTTCTGCTCTTGATGTTAGGAGACTCCCATTTCAATCTCCCCTAGTTGAAGAAACTCATCCTTGAGTCTATATTGTTGTGATCCTTATAGTATGAAGATAAATCCAAAACGTTGAATATAGATGAAACACCATAACTTTCTGGCAACTCGATTTTGTAAGCATTTTCTCCAATTCGTTGCAATACTTTAAATGGTCGATCAACTTTAGGCTTGAGTTTAGCATATTTTTCAGGTGAAAAACGTGCTTTTCGAAGATGTATCCGAAATGTGCTTGAGTTTGGGCAGAAAATTGCTTTTGTAAGGCTGTCCAGACTTCATATGATGTTTTGCAATCCAAGACTGTTCCAAGAGTGCTCTCTGTTAATGAGGATAAAAGCCAGCCCATTAGTGCTTGATCTTGCCTCTCCTAAGCACAATATTCAAGGGACACCAGCATTTTTCTTGGTATGAGTTTGGTTCCATCAATGAACCTTTCTAAGCCACTGGCTCTGATGTTTGGCAATACTTGAATCTTTCATAGTAGATAATTTGTGTTTGATAACTTAATAGGTGTAGCAAAGATAAAATGGGTGTTTGATTGATTGAAAGGAGTAATGTTTGTTAAATTAGTGTTGCTGCTTGAAGCCGTATTGTTACTGCTTGCTATAGCTCTAATACCAAGTTAAAATTTCTGCAATCTAATAATTCTTCTGTGTTTTTTCTTTACTTGCATATTACGGCTTGCTCATAAGGGTTACAAGAGTGGCCTTTTATATGAGGTACACAAAGAATTTACAAACCCTAAAAATATTATGTAATTCATTGTATAGTAGTCTATGTGTATTACAGAATCATCGTCATAGAAATGTAGATTTTCTTCCTTGCTGGTTTTTATGTAAACCATTTGTGCAGTGTATGTTGTAGCTGTTGTGCCGTACTTGTTCTTTGTCCTGTAATAGCTGCTGAAAATTCTTCTGATGTTGGGCCTTAGCTAGATGCAGGTTCGGTCTTTGGGCTAGGTAGGAGCTTAGGGCTAGGCAGAATGATCCACTAGTTTTAACAGAGGAGTTTTGCAAAGAAGAAAATCTTTTTTTTTTTTCCTGATTTTCCTCGGCAACGAAGTGTTGCAAAGTGGGTTTAGGAAAGCTTGTTAAACGATATAAAATGTTAGAAGGGCCACGTGTACGTTTATGATTGATTCTTCAGATAACCATTAGTTGTAAATTTAATCTAAACGATATGATGTGATATTTGTCTTTTTTTTTTTTAACTTTTAACCTTATTTTCATAGAATATAATTATTATTTTACCCTTTTAATGCTATCAATAACAAAAAGAGTGTGTTTAACAATTAATTTGACAGTGAAGGGATAAATATTATTCATACAATAAAATGTGGTCCAAATATTATTTTCTCTATATATTAACACATTTGCTTTACTTCATAAATTTTAAAGTCTAATTCATTATGTTATTATTATTATTATTACAACAAACATCAATTAACCTTCATTAATTTTGGATAATACTCATTCCAATTTCTTTTTTTTTTTCCCCATACATATACATTTATAATTGCTCATTATTCATCATATAATTTATAAACTTTAGTAGTCATAACTTCAAAATTTTGGAACTTCTTAAATTAATAGTCATCAAAAGCTGATAGTGAGCTAGTGATCCAATCCGATCCAATCCATCATTTACTCCCATTCCATACAAAGAGTTGTAGAACAATTCGCATCGCACACATTTCAAAATTCTTGGCGATGTATGCGAGATAGAATTAGATAGTATATTCTTGTAATATTGGTAGTGGCTACGAATAATTAGAACACAAATTCATAATTTTTTTAAGCAGGCTAAATTTTTAATCATTGATGTGAATTTTATTGTTTCATGTAAAAGAATTAATAAAAAGAACGTTTTACAAAAATAAAATTTTATTTGAATTTTTTTTTACAAATAAATAAAGAAATTATAAAATCAAAATATTTTTTTATAATTTATAATATAAGAATTTATAGAAAAATATAATAATCAATATTTAGATTTAGAGGATTTTTTTTCTTGTTTTCACATAAAAATGTAATTTATTTATTTGTATCAAATAATTCTCTTATAGATAATAACATCGCCAAATAATTCCAATAATATAGAATATTTTAACCCTAACAATAGAAGTGCATACAACGAAACAATAAATATTAACTAAAGTTTCATTATTTTGATAATAGTTAGGAGTTTATTTAATGGAATTGAATGAATTTTATTTATATTTAAAAAAATATATAAAAAAACAAGTTAATTCTCATAAATTTTTTTTTTAAGAAATGTTGTCTAGGTTGTAAAGGATAATATAACCATATATTTTATAAAAATGTAAAACTATTGATATATGTAATTAGTAAATTATTGCATTAATTTCCTCTAATGCCTTTTTAACAAAATTGAATTATTTTCTTAAAATTAAATCAAATTTGATAAGTATATATATATATTATAGATATAAAAGTAATTTTAATTCATGAAAGGTAGAATATTTTACAAATTTTGTACATATATTTTATCACGATCAAATACAATTGAATCATATTGATTTGTCATATTTTAAAAAATATATTTTTATTAAAAAGTTTAAATTAAAACTAGAAATTTCATCCGTGAAATATCAAATCTTTACTCTATATTATTACCATAAATTTGGATTTCGGACCCTAAAATAAAATATAAAACTGTTATATTTGAATGGAACACAAAAATATATGTAAAAGACTAAAATAAAATAACCTTAGATTATTTCAATTTTCAACAAACCAATCTCTAATTTTGCAAGTTGAGGATTCTCACAAAAAGCCCAGAACAAGAATCCAGCTCCATTAATCTCACAACTTCATCATTCTTCAACAACATTTTGCATTTGCTTAAGTAAGGACTTCCTTCCCATACATCTAACATTTTCCAGCAGACAATAATTCCCTGCATTCTTAACTTTTTCTTGCTCTTTCAGATGTTTAATTGAACAGTCTAAATTTAACGTTCTTAATTAATTCGATCAATTAGAACACTACAGTAGAGTACCATAATATTGAACATTTACATTAATTATAAGTTATAGGGACCCGTCTTGTAGGTTACATTCCATCCATGCAATTTCCTTTTAATTTTTGTCATATATATGATTAGCCGGTGTATAGTTAGAAATGATTTATTATATAAATTAAAAAAGAAACAAACATTCAGATATGTAAAGGTTAATTTTATTCACATTGTGTACAGCTATATGTAATTGACCAGCTAATTACGAAAAAGTGTAAAGAATTTGGATATATAGAACCAAAACAAAGTAAATATACATAAAATTGAATCAAATTAATTAATTACCAAATTAAAGAATTCAATCTGCTGCATGCTAGCTAGAAGGTTTCAATATTCTAATTGATGTTTGTAAGGATACCAAATGGAGGAAACCCATTGAACAAAGTAAATATACATTTCATAATGACATTTCCAACTTATTCTAATTGATGCTTAAATTGTAATTAATTGTCATTGATCTTTTGTACAATCATCTGTTCCAAGCAAAATTCGATAATATGCAAATTCATTAATTATTACACTTAAGTGGGGGAAACCCATTAATTTAATTTGATGGCTAGTTAGTCACGCTTAACCCTTAACGCAAGATTATGGTATTACATCAAAATAACCAAGCAAAAGTCGATAAACACATTAATTAATTCCTCCACAACAACAACAACAACAACAATATTAACAAAGGAAACATTAGGTTATCAAAGAAAGAATTAAAGAATTAAGTATGAATTTTAAAATAATAAAAAAGAAAATTAATTACACCGTGATGTTCACACGACACAATTTTGGCTCACGTGATTAACAGATATTAAACAATATAGCTAGTTTCATTGTTTCAGAAATAACAAATAAGGATACAGGGAGTCGATTTGTATTAATTTGAAAATGACCTTCACGTTTAGCCCATGCCATGTGGCTGTTAGCTAGCGTTTAATACAATAAATAAGGATAATCTGGTCATTTTCAATATAAAGAATAAAAAAACAACCAACGAACTCTTCCCGCCAAATCTAACAGAATTAACCCCCAAATTCTCCTCAATTATTCTCACTCAGCACTTTCACTTCCAAACAAACTCATCTCTCTCTTTCTCGCTCTCCAAAGAAACAAGAAGCTCATGGCCTCTCTTCTTTTCTTCACCTTCTCTCTCGTCTTTCTTCTCTATATCCTCCATGGAACCTCTTCACTTCCCATCGTCGGGGTCACTTATACACCGACCATCAGTACCGTTGCCACAGCCGCTAACCCACCACCAACTCCTCCGCCGCCACCGGACCGTGTTGCTTCGACAGTAAACTCTCTCAAGTTCCCTTCAGTCCGCCTCCCGAACTCTGACCCGTCAATAATCCGGGCGTTCGCTTACACGAACACTTCTCTCCTCCTTTCAATCCCCAGCACTTTCGTTCCCGCGTTGGCCGCTAACCGCTCTTTAGCCCTTCGCTGGCTGTATCGCCATGTTCTGCCTTTTTACCCTCGATCAAAAATCTCCTTGATCTCCGTCGGGAATGATATCTTCGATACGACGCCGGATTTCTCGCCATTCCTTCTCCCCGCCGTCCGAAACGTCCATTTGGCACTTCACGATCTTGGCATCAGAAGGATTTCGGTATCCACCACGTTCTCTTTCTTTAACATCATTACGACGGCGTTTCCACCATCTTCGGCGCAATTTCAAGAACCGGCTGGGAGTCTCATAATGAAGCCGCTGCTTCAGTTCTTGGAAGACACGAACTCCTCTTTTTTGGTTAATCTGTATCCGTACAACATGTACCGGCTCAACAGTGAGATTCCTCTAGGGTTTGCGTTGTTTCAGGACTACCCTTTCAATTTCAGGGATGATTTGGTGACCGGGGTGAGGTATAAGAACCTTTTCGACATGATGGTGGACGCGGTAATCAGCGCGATGGCGGTGGCTGGCCACGAGAACATTCCGGTCGTAGTTGCGGAGACCGGGTGGCCGAGTTCTGGTGTCGACGCTAGCGAGGTTGAAGCCACCCCTGCTTTTGCGGAGATGTACTTGAAAGGTTTGGTGGCGCATTTGAGATCTGGGTTTGGCTCACCTTTGAGAAAAGAAGGAGTTGCAGAGGCGTACATATATGAATTGGTTGATAAGGAAGTGAAGGGGACGAGAAGCTGGGGGATTTTGCATCAGAATATGACGATGAAGTACAACATTCAGTTCTCTAAAGGCTGCAAAATTGGTGTTGGGTTAAGAAATTTGTCGATCATTGTTGTACCGCTGATTGGTTTCTTGATGAATTTGTTCTTTGTCGCTAATGTTTAAGAGTTCGGTGACTGATATTTTTGTTGAATAGAAGCTTCTGGGTGGCTGGGATTTGATCATTGAAATTGAAGTATGGTAACCGGGGTTTTTCTTCCTGTTTAGTTACCTTTCATCGAATGTTCACAGTTTCAATATTGTTTACTCTGTTTCCAGTAAAAAATTTTGATTCAGTTTAATTTGCTGAGTTTAGGTCTGATTTGTGGAGCTGATCATTACGCATAATTGATATGTTAGTGAATCAGATTTTCATAGATGATCATTAGCTTAGCTTGAAAAAGATGATTGTACATCTATTGCAGTACTTAATAAATGACACATTCAATGAAATGTTCTTTTTGTTTGGAGGATTTGTGTGCTTGTCTCTATTTTTTTTTTTTTTTCTTTTGCTTGTTTATTTTGATTTTGTTACAATAATTACGGCTTAAGCGTGATTAGCCATCAAAATGGCCCACAAGAGAAGAAAATTTTAAGAATTGGCAAATATGTGACCTCTAAATTTCAACGGTTGTGGTGTTCCAAATGAGGTTATTCTTGATTCTATGTTGCTGGTTGATGTTACGGATTCAATGTTTTATCTTGGCCAAGTTGGTTTTCATTCTATTATGAAGTATAAACTTACCCTTCGTTATTGAGATACTGAAATTGATACATATTCATTCAAAAGTTTATCCTAAATATTTCACAACTATCCTATCAAGCACAAATAGTTCTTTTGATTCATTTTGTCTTTGTTTTATGGTAACTACCTAAAATATGTAAAAATAACTTCTTGAGTAATAATAATAGTAATAAAAACATTGAAATAAAACTTGTACAAAAAGATTAGACAAAGTATGTTCATAAAGTGTGATTTTTGGTTCAAATTAATACTTAAATTATTTTTTAAATAAATATTTGTTAAGTCTATTTTTTTGGGAAACTAATTTTAAGCGCTTCTATGGAAATAGTTTAATATTTCAATTTAAAATTGGAATGGTTTTTGGTGGTTTAATTAGTATCGTCGTTGGTTTGGGCCTACGAACCCAAAAGTGTAACAACCCAAAGAAACAACCTGCTTCGCTCCGAAAAAAATTAAAAAAAAAGGGGTTAAAAATGAAAAAGTCATTCATGTTCACTTTTTCTTTTTCTCAAGAAAATTAAAAACTTACCCCAAAAAAAAAAAAAAAAAGAAGCCATTTAGGCTCACTTTAGAAAAAGAAAAAGAAAAAGGAAAGACGAGTATTATTTGTTTATTTGCTAAAACCGTTTAATTTCGCAAACCCTGAAAAATTCTCGAACCCTCAATTCACCAAATGCAGCTTTCCTTGAATTACAGGTAATGTTAATATTTCTTTGTTTCACAAAATTTTGCCAATATAATAAATTTCCATTTTCATCATTTAAGTTTTTTTTTTTAATTTTTATTTTTTCGTGTTATTCAACTTTTTTTGAGCGATTTTGAATGCGTTAACGTCAATATATTCCCTTGGTTGTCCTTTTTTTTTTTATTTATTTTTGGTTTGGTTGCTGAGAAAATAGGGAGTAACGAAAGAAAACTGAATTGAAGTACTGTGGGCACAGTTGTTTCAATTTTTAATGAACGGAAAGTTGAATTAACTGAATTTGCTGTTTCATTCTCTTTTTCTTGTTGATGATTCATGGCTGCAACATTCAAATTTCTGGTTTCTATTCTTTCTATAACCGTTATCAGTAACAGTGTAGTGTGTAAAGTTGGAGATAGTGCTGTAATAAAATGAGTAGGATTTTAGGTTCTTGATGCAAATCCTTAACAGAAAAATCTTCGATGTCATGTTGTTAGAATTCATATTTTATATCTAGAGTTATGGTTGATTCGAATTTTGGGAGATTTTCATCAATTTTATTGTAAATACTTTTTTGTACGTTTTTTGGTCCTTTGCTGCTTCAACATTGTTGGTTAGTGGTTTCCTGATTTTCCATTTTTCCTTTAAAGATGCTGCCATCCTATTAAATCTGTTGTTAGGACTTAATTTTGGTTCATTGTTTGTGTTTTGTCATATACCCTTCATGTGCTGGTGACTAGGATTTTAGTGCAATTTGGATTGTGTCCAGGATCTGACTACATGTGTTAATTTCGTATGAACTAAACATGTTTAATTATTTTCATCACCTTGAAGCTTGTTACGTGTTGATACTTGATTGAGATTATCAATGATATATAGACAATCTTTAGGGTGCAAATTATCTTTGCTTTGATTTTGATTTGGTCTTTTATATTGGATCTTCCTTACTTTCGAGTAGCCCTGACCAATTCACGTAGAGGACCGATTTACAGGTTTTCATTCTTTCACTTTGTTGATGCTTTTCATTTTATAAATTATCAGTGATAGTTAATATGCATATCACTCTTGCTCCCCTTTTCAATTTTCTCCTTGTGTGTGTTGCTTTGCATGTGTGTTTGAGTGGAGCCAGTCTAAATGTCTGCTTATAGAAGTGAATGATAGGCTGTTGATTGCAAGATAACAAAGCTTGTTTACATTCATAGCTGTATGAGTAGCAGAACAGTTGCAGCTGACTAGAGGATGTCTGGCTTATCAACTCCAAAGGCAAAAGCCACATGGACACTTGCTTTCCACGAAATATTTGTTGATTCGTGTCTAGAACAGACGTTGAAAGGGAACAAACCTGGTACACATTTTACTAAGGAGGGTTGGAGAAATATTGTTGAGTCATTTTACAAAAAGACGGGTTTGAGGTATGATAAAAAACAAATGAAGAATCACTGGGATAGCACTAAGGAGCAATGGAAAGTCTGGTGTAAGCTAATTAAAGCTAGTGTTATGAAGTGGGATCCAGAAACACATAAATTTGGTGCAAATGATGAAGAATGGACCAAATATATACAGGTATATTAACAAACCTCAGAGTAGCATGTCTTATGAAGTGAAGATGTTGGGAAGGGAAAATTGGGGCGGATGCTCTGGGAAGTTTTTGTTTTTCTTCATGCATTCCTGATTAGTAATAGCATCATACTTTTTGTCACAGGCAAACCCAGAAGCTGCACAATTTCGATTTAAGGAACTCCAACAGGCCGACAAATTGAAAACAATCTTTGATGGTACCATAAATACCAAAGACACAGAACTCTGGACTCCACGTAAGAGGCAGAATGATAGTTCAACCACTTCCCTTTTATGTACAAAAGAGTCAGGCACACTAAAGCCAGATAGGCGGGGTTACTCTTGTGGTGATGCTGTTGTAGTTTACTCTAGACGTAGCCGAAGGCTTGCCAGTGAACAAAGTACATCTGTTTCAAAGCCAAAAGCTAGCTGGATACCTGCCTTGCATGAAATCTTTGTTGATATATGCCTTGAAGAGACACTAAAGGGAAATAGACCTGGGACACATTTTACCAAGGAGGGTTGGAGGAATATTGTGGAATCATTCCAAGAAAAGACTGGTTTGAGGTATGATAGGATACAACTAAAAAATCATTGGGATTCAACAAAGGAACAGTGGAAGGTTTGGTGCAAGCTAATTGGCACTTTTTATATGAGATGGGATCCAAATACCAGAAGGTTTGGTGCTAGCGAAGATGACTGGGAGAACTATGTACAGGTATATTAATTACTTACAGTAGTTGATGCTATTTAAGTGGAAAACTTAGGTATGTTGATCATGCATTCTAGCTTAAAGATAGCACAACTGTTTTGTTACAGGCAAACCCAGAAGCAGCACAATTTCGATTTAAGGAACTACAGAACACTCAAAAACTGGAAATCATCTTTAACGGGACAATGAATACTGGAGAGGCAGATATTCAGCATCGAGGGAATAATGATGGTTCTACCTCATCTCATGAGCAAGTCACAACAGAGCTGGACCATAAAAGGCAACGGCTTGATGACAGTCCTACCACATCACGCTTGCATTTAGATGAACCAGGCACAGCAAAACTGGACAGAGAAACTGAGCATCTTTATGACGTTGAATCAGGGAGTGCTGTCACGATTCAAAGGAGTTCTATAACCTTTCAGCCAACAAAAGGCAAACTCAGTTATACCATCGGGGAATGCATTCAATGCCTTGATGGTATGGAGGAGGTAGAACAAGGAAGTAGCTTGTATTTGTTTGCTTTAGATTTATTCCTGAAGAAAGAATATAGAGAAATTTTTCTTGAATTGAAGGAGCCTAGTGTCAGGATTGCATGGTTGCAGCGGCTGCAATCATTTAGTCCGCCTTTGTATTGAGAGAATCTTTTGCTAGGTGTAAAGTGGACGTGGTTGCAAAACTTATTTGCATTGCAATCCACTAATTTTTGACATTATTTTCATTTTTGACATCTCATTGATTACAAGATGCGTTTAACTATACTAATTTGTGTATCAAAATAGCAGTTTCTGCTTTCAACTTAGAACTAGAGACGGTTGAAGCATTATGTAAACTGAATAGGAATGGCCACAGAAGAAAATTAAGATCATTATTATAGAATAAAAGTGGCACATATCTCTGTAACAGAAATCTTACAAAATAACAAGCTGTTGGTCACACTGTTTCTTATGTATTTATATACAACAAACTATGGGGAACTGAGAGAGTCTGCAATGGGTCAGCATAGTTACAAAGTATGATGGAAGATCAATGAATTATCAATGCAGATAGAAGATGCCATTGGTGCCGATGCCACTCTGTAACTTCATCTACAATGATACGATTCCACATAGAAAGTTGAAATTAATGGTGCCCCACATAAAAACATCTATTCTGCTATTTTTGTGCTATGAATGTGATGCTTAATATTGTAATATAAAGGGTTTGGAAGCACGAAAACACGCTTTCCCAAACATTGACAGGTTAAAGCATCCATCTGGCTGCTAATCAAACCAGTTATATGGAAGCCTTCTTTCTGCATTATTGTCCTTTGCCTGGACAGGTATTCGCGGCTATCCATTTGCATTTCATTTTCCAACCTGCAAGAGTGCAAACATTTTACAAAATACTGCAAAGACAATGCAGAAATATAATATCCAAGAATACAACATCAGAGATAGCCATCTAAGCTACACAAGGATTTCACCCATAGGGAGAAAACTGCATCAGCGAAATAATCTAGATGAACTTCAGGACGGAATACTTGATACCAAGTAGAAGACACTGTATCAAAACAGCTCCAAGTATCATTGAATATCCATGGTCTTTCTAACAGATTGTGCTGGCATGTTACACAGTTGGACAAACAAAAGCCTTTTTTAGATTGGTTTATGATATTCCGAGGAGTCCAACTTAAGATATATCCAGGCCACTGCTACCCTAGACTTCAAACACAGCCTTGCCACATATCAATATAATCAAAATCTAAATTTTCGGGGGCAAAAAAACATGCTACACTAAATACAGAAATATCGACTCCCATCCAGAACTCTCAACATTGCAAACCAGCATCTCCTATTAATTGAAGAACCGACAGGATGCAAGGATAGATAATCCAAACCAGAATAAGCTATATGAAATTTCCAAAGATGTCATATTAATACCTCATAATCAATGAAGACCAACCTCTGAACCCAGCTGAAAGAAGGAGCTCTGTGGTGGCATTTCGTTGTCCCTCGGGCTTTCTAGATAAAAGACTCACAGGCCATCCACTGGCTTGAAGTTTCATGAATAATTTCAATGTAAGCATGTGCTTCAGATGTTTGGCCTCTTCAATGCAATCACTACAGCCACATTGGTCAATTAGGTGCCATTTCAGAATTCTTTCTTGTAAGTGGCTTATAACAATCAGAGACACGCATCACATAGCAAAGGAAAGTAGGATGCTTCCATGTAATACTACTTTTTCTTAAACAGAAAAAGAAAATATATGGAATAGAGGAAGAAGTCTCATTGAATAACTTCAGTTGTCAGTTTCAGATTGTTCAAATGAGTATGCAAAGAAACAATTAGTGCAATTTCATTATCAAGAAATTGAGAAAAAACAAATTGTGCAAGGAATGGTCACACATTCATACACTCAAAATGACTAGAGATTTTATTTGTGATTCTAATCATGCCATAGACGTGAGAGGGAGAATACACTAAGGCAGCAAATACGTTAAAAGTTACAAGAAAATTACCGGTCTATCAATATATTGATGTATTGGGGAGTTGAAATGAGGATATCATCTATGTCCATCAAAACTACATCTCGACCATCATATGGTGGTGTAAGCATATTGAAGTAACTTTCAGCAAGCCGCATTGAAAAATTTAGATCTCTAGCATAGTGTCCTTCTTTGATGTATCGAATAGCAAGACTCTTGCATATTGAAGGGAAATCATCTGCTCCCAAGCTGTTAAGCTCTGCATATAGAGCAAATGTCTTGCAAAAACTGTAATCATCACTTGATTTCACCATCTCAACAACTCCTGAACTCCTATTTTGACAGGCTTGCAACATGACTGCCAAAGTGATCAGCAAGGTTACTAACAGAATTCCAACAGTTATTAGACCACCAATAAAAACTGCTGAAGCAAAAGTTGTCATGTAAAACCCTGACTCAACCACATATTGGCTTCCCATCTCTGCTCAAGAGGAAAAACAGCAAGATTAACATTCCAGCAAAATTGCGTCAAAACTAATCTAGCTTCTAAAGTGAAATTAGCTAAAAGATACCAACAAGTAGCAGATTAGAGACAGAACAGACAGACAACGCGGTAGCCAATCACTTATTTCTGAATTTAAAACAACTGACCTGATTAAAATATCTTCACGATCACACTACATCTTCTTCCTTAAACTAGCATGATATAGGACAATAACATAACAATTTAAATACAGAAGTTACTTGTTGACAATGAAATTCGCAGTTATAAATCCAGGCTCATTCTAAATAGCCCTCAACCCCTACCACGTGAAGCATTTTGATAACTTTCCCATTACTATGAACGCCTGTGTGCATATTTATCCGAAAACAATGCATGCCCAAAAACTGAAGTTAAAAGAGGTGTAGCATACCAGAACCTCCTCTACTTGAGAGACTTTGGGCTGAGAACTCCCGCTCCATTTGATGAGCGTAAGCTGACATTGTAGTAATCTAACCCGTGATTACCAGCTTCCAGAATAAGCTATGAAAATCTAAACGTCCCTTGCTGGTGATAGACGGGTCACCTGCAACAAGAAGAATTATAAATACTCACAAGAATCTCATTTAGCCCTGTAGGATAAATCAGATTAATAATTCAAAGAGATCCTGCACAAACAAAGATTAAAACTTACAAGAAGATTCATCTACTATGCTAAGAGCCATCACCAGTATCTCATGGTTCTCATCTCAACTTCTATACCTATCATATTGAGTTTAGCAGACACTAAATCAAGAATCACCCTCATTTGGATCATAACATAGAGAGACAACATGAATTTTCATAAACCATATCCATACGCAAATTCATACAACCAACAGGAACTGTGAACCGGGTCAACAAAAAATTCAACTGATCATGTAATATCAGAACTTTTCAAGCGAGTTCATGATCTGGAAAACTAGCCATCCCAGCACAAGAGGCGCAAATCTATCAACCAGATAATAGAAAAGCACGTGATACCTGTTTGACTGATAATGATAATAATGCAAAAAGAAATCAAAACTAACCGACTGAATCGCAACAACCAGTGCAACGATTTCTGATGTAGTTCATAATCTCAAACCATGATGCGGGTAGGCAACATCTGGAAGAGCGTAGCAAGAGATAAGAAGAAATATCGCACTAGAGAGTGGATTTTTCTCAGACAGAATATGAATAATGCATAATTGCCATCGTGTGTCCAGAGAGGAAGTTTCTTTTGTTCCCGTCAACACGATGGTACAAGTGGCCCAAACTACAGCAACGACAACATGGCTAATTACATCGGTCAATTCGCCACATTTTAGTCTCGTCTTCGAAATTAAAGTCTTCCAAAATGAACTCAGAGGGTAATTCTGTCTCACAACAAAATATCTTATATGCTTATCTTGATTGTACCTCGTTGACACAGTCCGTTGTCTTTTATTAGCATACTGGATGAGCAAACAAATTCTTACAAGTACAAGCTCAGCATACTGGATGAGCAAACAAATTCTTACACGTACAAGCTCATTGATTGCTGATATAAAAACGTTCTAAACAGTAGGTAAGAACACGATTCACTAATCCATTGAAATTTGATTAATGCTAATTTTTGTTTTTTCAAAAAGGGATTGTTTCTAATTTGAATAGGAAAAGAATTGTAAAGTATGCATATTAAAAGCATTTAGATTTTACTTGATATAAAGGAAATTCGAATTTTTAAATGTTTTACATTATTATAAAAAAAAATTTACCGCGTATTTAATCGATCATGAATCAAAATTTTGCCATCGATGCAAGACGTAAAGACAAACAGAGAATTGCCAAATCAAAGGTAAAGATTAACAGATTAAACGTACAATCGAACTGATGTCAGGTCGCTCCAACAGCTGGCTTTTCTTATTATAAAAGTGAGAGGTGTCCGATAGTTTCATGTTATCAATTCAAGAGAATTTGACAAGGAAAAAATTACAAGCAAAAAGAATTATAATTTATTTTGCAGAAAAATTGCTCTCAAAATTTGAACTCTCACATCTGTGTTCTGAGTATGCGCTGTAATCATTTCAATTACCATCACATTCTCTTATAAGGACACTCAGAGCATGAAGCAACAAGCCTTCACCCCTTCTTGACCGAGTATTCAATAGTGCAGTCCTAAGACTTTCGTCGGATTCACCACATTCACTGCTAAGTCTACATTTCTAGCCAATTCAACGGCTGCTCCAACATAGTTGTGGGGCGTTAACTTCAGAAGATTGGCCTTTGCTTCTTCGGGTAATCCTAAGCCTACGATGAATTCTCTTATACTTTCTTTGGTAACTGCCTTTCCCCTTGTTAGCTCTTTTAGCTTTTCATAAGGCTCCGGAACACCATATCTCCGCATGACCTACATATATATTAGTTTGTGAGCATGTTTCTAAAAGGGAAAGAAAGGAGAAGAGGTATTCATTGTGCTGAAAGATAAAGAGTATGGCACAAAAGAACCAGATGCACCATCAAGTTAGAAAGAAGCAAAAAAGATCGCATGAGCAAATAAAACTAGAAGACACATACAGTCTGTACTGGTTCAGCAAGCACCTCCCATGCGCGATTCAAGTCTTCACTCAAGTGAGCTTCATTAACCTAACAATAAAAGAAAAAAGAATTTTTTTCTTAAAAATAGGGGGAAAAAAAAAAAAGCTTTAAGCTTAAACAATAAAAATGGCAAACTGAAAATGCCAGGCCCCGGTCCGGTGGGTTCAATAAAATATGCTCATGCCATCAATTAATAGGGATATAACCAAGACATGACAATAATAAGTTTATACATAAGCAACCTTCAAACAACCAATAATCACTCTTAGTGTTAACAAATACAGCAAATATACAAAGACCAATGATACACCTTTCACAAGACCAGCCAGATTATATTATATTGCATACCTGAAGCTTGCCTATTCCTTGTAATGCACTTTTGTAGGCAAGAAGACAATGTCCCAATCCTCCACCCATATTCCTCAAAACCGTTGAATCAGTCAAGTCGCGCTGCAAATACGAGAAGTCCAGTATTGAAATGTAAGGTACCCACTACTAAACTGCCACTACCCATAATATATACAGGCATAACATAGTAACAGCCAAGGCTCTCAGCAGGCGATGATTCTGACAGCTTCAATCATGTAAGCTCTGTGGGTCATACTTCAGCTAGGATACTGAGGGACTCAAGGCAACAGCTATAGAATGGGCAACAAGCTACAGCCTATAGAGAAAGTTACTAAAAGTAAAACTAGACTAAATCTTACCTGCCAACGTGAAATAGGCAACTTCATGCTCAGAAAAGATAGATCTTCATTAGCCTTTCCAAGATTACCTTCACTATTTTCAAAATCAATAGGATTAACTTTGTGAGGCATTGTTGAAGACCCAATCTCACCAGCCTTAGTTGTCTGCCTCAAATTTTGTGCAAAATGAATGATTTATCAAAAAAAAAAGAGGGAAAAGAAATCAACTAAGATCTTAGTATTTCCATACCAAAGCTTACCTGCTTAAAGTAGGCCAAAGATATGTAGCCCCACACATCTCTATCAAAATCAATCAATATATTGTTGAACCTGATAAATGCATAAAAAAGTTTTGCCATGTAGTCATGTGTCTCAATCTGCAAAAGCAGTAGAAGTTAACACAGTTAAATACAAAAATTAGATATATATCAACACACTCATAAGTTTGCATTTGTTATCAACTTTCCATGTGATGTCTATTAAAAAGATCTCCCAACAAGTTTGTCCATTGAAAACAATATTATTTCGAATGTACCTATAAGAATTGGTTAGGGTGAATACTTCAACCACTGACTTCTATTATTGCACCTGCATGAAGGTACAAAAGAGAAATCTGCAGGAAATATACCTGAGTAACATATGGATTAAAACTCAATCCAAGAGAATTCACAAACTCTTCAGCAATTTGAGGCCAGTTAACATCAGGATATGCAGCAAGATGTGCATTGTAATTTCCAACTGCACCAGCAAATTTTCCCATTATCGCAACTTGAGAAATTTCCTGCCTTTCTCTGCTTAACCTGACAGCAAAAACTGACACTTCCTTTCCCAAAGTTGTTGGTGAAGCTGGCTGCAATCAAAAACCAAAAATTGATTTCTTTTGCCACTTAATATTTTAACAGATACTAAATGGATTGTGGGTGGGAAAATTGTGATGGATAAAAGAGGTCCCAAAATCAATTAGAATACTGATACCATTACCATAGAGCGAAGAGTCTGAATTTGTCAGTAAAAACATAATTTTTTATACAGTTACGTACAGTGTAGATCAACTACAGCAACTGGACATCATAGCATGAATCAATGCCATTGATCTTCAATATTTAGTATATGTTAACAGTTATATGATTAATAACACAAAAAAGGAGTTTTACCTGACCATGGGTGCGAGAAAGCATGGGAATATGTGCACTATCCTTAGCCATCTCACATAATGCCTTTATCAATTTATCCATTACTGGAAACATGACCTTGTTTATTGCTTCTTTCAGCATCAATGCGTGGGCAAGATTGTTGATGTCCTCCGATGTGCAAGCAAAATGAAAGAACTCAAGCACCTGTAATATGCGTGTGAGAGGCAAACAAAGAGACAACAATAGACACAAATTATTTTATATAAGAAAACAAGTTTCTTTCAGAATCCAAATGAAACAATAATGCTAATTCCAACCTTAGCAATCTCTGGCTGTGATTGGCATTTCTGTTTCAAGAAGTATTCTACTGCTTTTACATCATGGTTTGTCACTTTCTCAATGTTTTTCACTTCCAAGGCATCATCCATGCTAAATCCATCAATCAGCTTTTGCAAATAAGACTTAGCTTCTTCACTAAATCTTGGGACCTCTGTAACTTCAGGCATTTGTGAAAGCTTCAGCAACCATTTGATCTGGCGGAGAGTTAAAAAGTCAAAATCCATTGAAAATAATATAAAATTTCTGGCAAAGAACAAAGCATTACTGGTTTGCAATGAGAGTAAAAGGATGTGAATAACCCCAGATGTAAACAATTCTACGTGCTCCAATCACCTAATCAACCCCTTCTTGCACACAATAAAATTTACTAAAGTAATATTTTATATTTTATTTAGATTTTTCCATGTATGCAAACTAGAACCAGAAGAGTGACTACTCTACCATGAGCTGAAATGCATTTAACAACTCGGAATAAAACTAAAGAACAAACAATTTTGATTGAGAGAGTACCTCAACAAAAACCCGAAAGTAGATAAGTCCATATTCACTCGTATAAGGAGCCAAGTCCTTAACTTTACCCCAATATCGACCATCCAGTGGTGACAATGCAGTTAAGCTTGATAGCTCAAACTCGCGAGAATCATCTTTACTCATTTTTATACCCTAAAAACGTCAAATTCCACCAAAATAACATATTGAAAACAGATCAAGAAGAGGACTCGAGAACTTAAATTCATTTTTCACATATGTTAACTAAGAATATCAAGCATCATAGTCGCATTATATTCAAAATCCCACAAGAAAAAAAACAAATTTTTTTTTCCAAATTTCACGTCTTTCAATAAATTAACGTAAGAAAAGAAATCCTTATCCACTTTCGTTACTCAAAAATATAAAATTACGACTTAAACTCCATTTTGAATAAGTGAAAAACAATAAATATAGGCAAAACAACCTTCTTATAAGTGGGTTCTCTGCGTGAAAATGTTTTGGAGAGGTGAACAGCCGCATTAGAGAATTGTTGTTGATGATGGTGATGATGGAAGATTACAGGGTTTATGGATTTTTGGTATCTCCTTCTTGTTATTGTTGATTGACGGGTAAAACAGGGCAAATTGTTGCTGCCCAAAACCCTAGAAGAGGCACCAAGCTCCATGAATCAATAAAAGTTAAGCTTGTTACGAAATCGGTGGAGCAGCTTCAAGGGTTCAGTATACTTCGCGCTCTCTTTTCCTCTTGCGGTTTCGTTTTCAGAGTTAAACCCTAATTGCTAAACCCGAGTTCACACAATTCGGGTTGTTTTCTTGCTTGGGTTTGGATTCACTTGAAGCCCATTGCAAATCTAGAAATAGAAGCCCAAGCTCAAATTTAATGGGGCCCCATGGAATGATGCATTTTCCAGATTTTAGGACTCAAATTAACAAAAGAAAATCCAAAAAGGGATTTTAGAATTTAGATTCATAAGTCATGACTTTATTATTATTATTTTTTAACCATTAATATAAATAAAAATAAGTTAAAGCTTCGATTGGTTGATTTGATAATTCGAAATAGATATTAAATAATTATACCTAATGCAAACTTTGATTCAAGCGGATAAGAAAAAGAAGAGGTAAACAAATAAATAGTTTAATTCAATATTTATAAAATTTAATCGAGTAATAATATTGATCGCATTAAAAGAAATATTACTTTTAATATTTTCCTCCAACATATCTTTCAAGATTGAAAAAATAATTGAATTCTAATTATCTTATTGTCAGTGAATTGCAAGTCTTCTTAATTCCAACATGGTCATGCCCATTGTCCAAGATGGTGTTTGTTTTCATAACTAAACCATTGTATGCCAAAAGAAAATTGAAGCTAAGTTTTCACTCTTATATATTTTCCCAAGAAAATGCATATTCTCTAAGTCGTTAGAAAGCTTTGACTCTTACGGATAAAAACCCATAACAGCATATCATCATCCTATTGGCACAACAAACAATAGAATGACTACATACACAGGAACAAATAAATAAATAAATCAGAAACAGAAATATTGTTGGCTATGATATTCATATTCATGTTCATGCATTCATATATTGATATCTCTTCATATTATATAGGATGATATATAGCCACACATTAATGAGCGATGCCAATTAACCTCACCCCAGTTCCCACTCGGGCAGTCTATCTACTCTGCAGCCTCCACGTGGCATTACAACGTTAACTGCTTATCTGCAGCTAACCGAGCTTCCATGACCGAAAAAACAACGCCAACAGACTGAAAGTATTGATTCTGCTACAAGCTAGCTTAGCTAGAGCTCTTCAAAAATGGAGACTGGCATCACGTGCTATGCTCGTGGGGTTGTTCTCCCCGGTGTTTCTTCTCAACATTCTTCTGCTCTTGTATCTCCAGCTTCCATTTCTCCATCTTTCAGCTCCAGGGTATGATTGTTATTATTCCTGCAGATTTCATGCATGCAAAGCTAAATCACCATGTTCAAGCTTTCTGTAGCCAAATTTAAGTGTAAATGTTCATAATATGAAAACATAACTTCATATGCATAGCCGCCATAGTTTTCATATGCATGTATTGTCGGAGTACAAATTTTCTTTAAGGATTATGTGTAAATTTACGCAGAGTCTGAAATCAAGCTCCATATTTGGGGAATCACTTAGGGTGGTGCCAAGAGCAGCGGTGAAGGTATCAAAGGCAAAGACTTCTTCTCTTGTGACCAGATGTGAGATTGGTGACAGCTTGGTAAGTTCAACAGAATATGTAGTAGTGGATTTAATATATTTCATATAACAAATTTTCTTAAGATGGGATTTTGTGATTGTAGGAGGAGTTTCTTACTAAGGCAACCCCAGATAAGGGATTGATTAGGTTGATGATGTGCATGGGAGAGGCATTAAGGACTATTGCTTTTAAGGTCAGGACAGCTTCCTGTGGTGGAACAGCCTGTGTCAATTCTTTTGGAGATGAGCAACTTGCTGTCGATATGCTTGCTAACAAGCTTCTATTTGAGGTTAGGTTTAATGATAATGGATTTCGATCCTTTTGTGTATTATGATATGCGATTCTGCTTAATCTGTGTAAATTTTGTTGGAGACTGGTTTTGAATTCCAATCTAAGTGAAAAAGAAGTTAATTGTTGGGACAGATGATCTCTTATGGTCAATGATGGTATCGAGATGCAAGGGAAAGCTAATAGTGGAGAGGCTTCTATTTCGACAGCCAAAATGATAATTTAGCTGGCTGACTTTTTATGTCAGTTCTATTGCGAAGTACGAAAATAATCAATTTCTTGTTCAATCCGAGGCCATTCCTTCATGATTCACCCCGAATGCTCTCTATGTTCAGAATCTTTGTTCAAGCTAATGTAACTGAGTTTTGATATTCACAGGCCTTGACTTACTCGCACTTCTGTAAATATGCTTGCTCTGAAGAACTACCTGAGCTTCAAGACATGGGAGGTCCAGTTGAAGGTCCGCATATCTTATAATTTGCTTATTCTTCAAATACTGAAATTATCAACCAAGAATTGCAAAGTATAACTCAAAGATGCTTATGGCATCATGGCAATTTGAACAGGTGGATTCAGTGTTGCTTTTGATCCACTTGATGGATCCAGCATTGTCGACACAAATTTTACAGTAGGCACCATATTTGGGGTGTGGCCAGGAGACAAATTAACTGGGGTGACAGGAAGAGATCAAGTTGCTGCAGCAATGGGAATTTATGGTCCACGAACCACATATGTTCTTGCTCTTAAGGATGTTCCTGGAACACACGAGTTCCTTCTACTTGATGAAGGTTTGCCTGCATCAATATAGTTAGTGTTGAACTTAGTAATAGATCAGAAAATTGAAAGCTTGAATCTCCCTCTTACCTCTGCAAACTAACGGTCCCTCTGGTACATTGCTTAGGAAAATGGCAACATGTCAAAGAGACAACTGAGATTGGCGAAGGAAAAATGTTCTCCCCCGGAAATTTGAGAGCCACTTTTGACAATCCTGAGTATGACAAGGTATATAAAACTTGTTTTAAATTTTCCTTGCATTACTAGATGGAGACAGACATTTTATCATTGGCCACTGAATAATCTGCCACGATTTACTGTTTTTTCTGTTACCCTACAGTTGATCAACTATTATGTAAAGGAGAAATACACGTTGAGATACACCGGAGGAATGGTGCCAGACGTCAACCAGGTCTTATAACAATCCCAAACTTCAGTTTCTCCTTAAGAAAATTTAATAATGGCAGTTTGCAGTTTGCTTAAGTGAGTCTTAAATGCAGATTATTGTTAAAGAGAAGGGTGTCTTCACTAATGTGATATCTCCATCTTCAAAAGCCAAGTTGAGGTTGTTATTTGAGGTATCTCCTCTGGGATTCTTGATTGAGAAAGCTGGAGGTTACAGTAGTGATGGCCAAATATCGGTGCTCGACAAAGTGATCAACAATCTTGATGATAGAACACAAGTTGCATATGGCTCCAAGAATGAAATAATCCGGTTTGAAGAAGCCCTATACGGATCCTCAAGGCTCAAGGGTGGGGTTCCAGTCGGAGCAGCAGCTTAAGTGATAATGTTCTGTCATGTGTTTCTCTTTCTTCATATGCAAAGAACTTTAAGCTATCAATATAGAATTACGAGGTTGAATTTCTATTATTAAATAAATAGTTAGGAGGAAATTTTGGATGATTTTCACTTGGCATGAAATATTCTAAGTCTTTTGCTCATCTCAAAGATCTAATTCCGCATCATAAAACTTTCACAACAATTGCTTCCGGAATGAATACTATATATAGAGAAACAAAAATAAATAAATAACAAAACTCTAGTGTCTGCTTCAAATATTGAAAATACCTAAGGTAGGCCTAGGAGTTATCTTCAAGATAAGGTCCTCTCTTGGCTTCCAGAGGAACGTGCCAAAGCTTACATTTTTCCCTAAGATTTCTTCGCGAAAAACAATGGTTATGCTATGCAAATGTAAGACGCAGCTAAGCTTAAGAATAGCATACTATTTCATTTGAATACAATTCTTGGCAAGCTGAAGAACGTTGTCAAGGCGTAGAACTGCCAAGCACGAAGCAAGATACAGATAAAAATGGTATCTATTCTGCACCGGCAATGTAATTGCAACTTACAAATCGGATTATTTTTCTTCCTTCTTGAAATTTTTGTGAAAATATATGGGTGGTATTGGGTTTTTACTTTTGCCTTTTCTACAGGCATTTGAAGCAAAACAGGGAAAATGGCATGGATCAGATGGCGGCATTGTCGATGCACCCATTGAAAAGGTTTGGACAATTTGTTCTCAGACAAAAAGGCTTCCAGAATGGATGCCAATGGTTGAAAGATGCACTGACTTAGCTGGAGATGAAGGATTTCCTGGCTATGTTCGGCTAGTCTTTGGGTTCATGTTTCCTCAAGAAGATGGGGAAAGGTCATGGATCAAAGAAAGACTTATCTCCATGGACTCATCTTTACATAGTTATGTTTACAAAATGGAAGCAAGTAATGTCGGTTTAGATGGATCTGTCAATACATTAAAACTTGTAGATTACAGAGATGATTCGACACTCGTTAGCTGGTCTTTCGAGATAGACCCACTAGAAGGTGCTTCTGAGGACAGCATTATAGATTATCTAGGTTTTCTGTACAAATCTTGCATCAATAGGATAAATGCTGCTATAGAAGCAACGTCAGAAAAGGTTTGAGCCATCGTACTTGTTTTGTGTTGGTCTCTCTCAGTTCGTACATCAAGTTGCAGCATCTTTCATTGCTATCTACATTGATTTATGTTGCGAAAATGCATAGAAAATTGTCAAAGTGTACTACACCTAAGATGTGTTTTTGCTGGTACATTCAATAAGCCTATTGCCCGTATAAAGTAGTCTCACTGCCTGTCTTCCTGAAAAATTACCAGAGTTTCGTAGAGAACTTCAGATGTCATAGTTGATTTTCCATTTTATTCAAAGCAAAAGTTTAAGTAGGCTCCCATCAACAGTGACCAAGTTCTGCCACCCCTCAAAAAGGTAACTCTACTGTGCTTTTTCATAGAGAAAGAGACAATCTCTGTTATTGCAATTTTAACAGCTAACAAAATCTACCTTGCCAAATGTATATTAACAAGTTATAGTATCTCCTGATGCATAAGTAATTCATGAAATAATCTACTGTAGGATCACCTTGTTGCTGTTTTATCAACCTAATATGTACCAAGTAAACCTGTAAAATCCTGGAAAAATTATTGATGAATACGCTGGAGGAAAGTTCTGTAGCCTCCTCTGTCCAGCAAATACATAACATGCCAAAGCAAGCATTTCTGACAAGCGATCAAAAAACCAGTCAATTCAATTAAGGCGCTAGGCATTTTGGCTCATGAGAGAGAGGGAGAGAAAATAGTTTTAAGTTACCAAGCTGAATCATCTAATGAAAAGCATGTGTAATTTGAAAAAGGCAAGGAGAAAAATATGTATGATTTGAAATAGATGAAACAGTTGAGCTGTTACTACACACCTCATATCTAATATTTTCTTTAAGCTTCTGGACAGATGACCAGGCTGATTATCAAGTCCATGAAAACCATTTCTCAACTATAAAATTCTGTTTTACATTAACATCAAATACGCTTATACATGGACCATTACCCACCACCACAAGTTTGCCGCCATATTTTATGCTAGTAGCAGTATATCTACTCTTCTGGAAGAGTAGCAGAAGCTATTGCAAGTGTACATTGTACATAGTACTGCTTGGAAATGATTGTTCAAGAGTTCATGTTATATTTCTATGAAATTAATTAATACAATCAGTTTCTTAAGAAAGGCATGCCATTTTCAAAGCAATTGGGATCATGATGTAGTTTGATGAAAAGTATAATAAAATGCTAAAGAAATTAATCTACATTCTGCATACATGCATAAGACAAGACACTTGAACTTTCAAGCAGATGTGATGTTTCAACTTTCACATATGGTCGCAGTCAATTGAAGATGGCAACAAGAAGCTTTACTAGCTTACTTCCAAATGTACCCAGATGACTACATTGTGTAACATGCAAGAAAACTTGAGAAGAATACAAATCTGGCAATTTTCATTCACCTAACGAGGTAAAATGACATTGCATCAAAGGCTAATTAAGCTTCTATAAACTTGTCAGACAGACATTATTATTCCCAACAATAGTCATAATTGATCTAAAAGAGAGAGAGTGAGTGAGAGAAAGGGAGAGAGAGATGGCATATTTGATACGGGCAATGCTGCTGGTGACATTCATGCTTCCAGCATTGGTCGAGTCAGCAGTTCGTCACTACAATTTCACTGTAAGTACATTATGTTACGGTGTCTTACTTTTGCTTAACCACATTAATGGAAAACTATAATTAATCGCAACTATTAGAAGTGAAACAGCTAAATAAGAAGGAATATATGCAGGTGGTCCTGACAAACATGACAAAACTTTGTGCAACGAAGTCCATAGTCACTGTCAACGGAAAGTTTCCAGGGCCGACTCTGTATGCAAGAGAAGACGACAATGTGATTGTTAGAGTCACCAACCACGTTCAATATAATATTACAATCCACTGGTGAGACTTAGTTTAGTATGCAACTTCGCCATTGAAAACAAATCAATGATGCCTAAAAACTTACTTAAATATTAATTAATGCGAGCTAATCACTGGGGTCGGATTTGTTATACATGGCAGGCATGGTGTTAGGCAGCTTCGAACAGGCTGGTACGATGGGCCAGCATACATTACACAATGTCCAATTCAGCCGGGGCAAAACTATGTCTACAATTTCACTCTTACAGGACAAAGAGGCACACTTCTTTGGCATGCACATATCTCCTGGCTCAGAGCCACAGTGCATGGAGCCATCGTCATCTGGCCTAAGCGCAGCGTTCCTTATCCATTCCCTAAACCGGACAAGGAAAAGATCATTGTGTTTGGTGAGCTCATTGTTCATATCAAGCTCTCCTGATGATTAATTTTGTGAGGCTTATAAACTCGTGTCTTTAGGTAAAAATTTTAACTAACGTGATTTCATTTCTGAATTTAGCTGAATGGTGGAAAGCAGATGTTGAAGCTGTGATCAAACAAGCTACCCAAATCGGTTTGGCACCAAATGTTTCGGATGCACACACCATTAATGGCCATCCCGGACCAGTTACAAATTGCTCTTCTCAGGGTACTGACTGGGGGTATACATGATTTTGTGATTCTAAATTCTTATAGTAATCATAATGAAATTCTAACCCTTTTTATCTTGTTACCAAAAGTTGCAGTTCATTAATTCAAACAAATAAAGTTCACCAACAAATTCGCCAGGACTGAGGCCTGTTTTTCACAAGACAAATTTTAAGCTTGTCTCCTTTTTGTTTCCCCTTCTGCAGGTTTCACTCTACATGTTGAAAGTGGCAAGACTTACTTGCTTCGCATTGTCAATGCAGCAGTGAATGATGAACTATTTTTCAAAATTGCTGGCCATAATTTAACCATTGTAGAAGTCGATTCATCCTATACGAAACCCTTCAAAACTGATGCCATATTCATCGGCCCAGGCCAAACCACAACCGCCCTTTTAACAGCTGATAAGGAAACTGGCAAATACTTAATGTCCATCTCTCCTTTCATGGACACAACTGTTGCTGTCAACAATGTCACTGCAGTTGCTTTCTTGCGCTACAAAGGCACAGTTGCATTTTCCCCCACAACACTAACCAGCATTCCTGCTATAAATGCAACTGCTGTAACAAATATCTTTAACAATAATCTTCGAAGCCTTAATTCAAAACAATATCCTGCAAAAGTTCCATTGATAGTTGATCATTCTCTGTTGGTCACTATGGCTATCGGGGTGAACCCTTGTGCTACATGTCTTAATGGTACCCATGTTGTGGCAGGAATGAACAATATTAGCTTCGTAATGCCCACAACAGCCGTTCTTCAAGCACATTACTATAACATAAGTGGGGTCTTCACTGATGATTTTCCTGCAAAACCGGCAATAACTTTTAATTATACTGGTAATTATACTGGTAATCTCCAGACCATGAATGGCACAAGGCTCTATAGACTGGCATATAATTCAACAGTTCAAGTTGTACTTCAAGGCACCACTATTATAGCACCAGAGAATCATCCAACACATCTGCATGGATTCAACTTCTTTGCTATTGGCAAGGGACTTGGAAATTTTGATCCTAACAAGGATCCAGAAAAATTCAATCTTGTCGATCCTGTAGAAAGGAATACAATCAGTGTACCAACTGGGGGATGGACAGCAATCAGATTCAGGGCAGATAATCCAGGTAAACTTAGAATCCCTTTTTTTTCCTCACATTTTTCATTATTTTTGGTCAACTTTGTTTTGTAATTTTAAGGTTAGGTAGCTACTTCAAGAAAGTGAATCTATCTTGTCTATCAGTTGTCTAAAAATATATTAGCTAGTCCTTTTCCTGACAAGGAAGTAGTACCTTTTTACTCTCTTAGCACAGAAGTTTACATGATTCTGTCAATTTTTTCTTAATGTCATCTTTTAAGTACAACTGAGCTATCTCCAAGCACAAGATTTCTCACCTTAGATACTTCTCTTTGACTTTTTTAAGATAACAGATCTCAACAAGGAGAAATTGACCTTGTCTACTGTACTTAGGGTTACAAATCATTGCTCCTTTGTTGCTTTTAACTACGGCTAACTTAAATACTAGTTTTGTCTTATTTTTAGGTCAAATAATAATTAAACTTGATTTGTGTTCAAATATTAAGAAATCTGAGTAGGTTATTATGTCTTTTGATATCTGTATGTGTGATACTAATAATGTACGAATTTGTTTGTTAATGGATGAAGGTGTTTGGTTCTTGCATTGCCATTTAGAAGTGCACACAACATGGGGACTTAAGACGGCATTTATAGTAGACAATGGCAAGGGCCCCAATGAATCACTCATACCTCCTCCTGCTGACCTTCCAAAGTGCTAAAAGAAACCAAGCAATCAAGAAAAGCTTTGAAAAACAAAGCTTGAGATTAGACACATCAAATGAGAATGGGTAGCAAATTGCCACGATGATTTTACACCAAGTCAATAAACAAGAAGCAAGGGATTGTTTTTGTTGTTTCCAGGGATGGCGAAGAGAAGCAATTAATGCTTATATTATACACACACACACATATATATATATATATAGTGTGAATAAATATGTTGGGTAAATTTAGTCTAAGCTTTAAACAACTTCAGATACTTGTAATTTCAACTTTTTATACTTTTTTTTTTTTTTATGAAAATGGTGAGATGCATCGAGTGCATATTTTTCATTTTCTTTTATGATTGTGCTATTATTATTTATGTAAAAAGAGAAGAAAAAAAGATGTGATTTTTTATTATCACACGCTATGGATTTATTTAATACAAATGGATAAATTACGACTTTATTTAAAAAATATTAAAAAGTCGGGAAGCTTGATGTTATTACCAAACAGGACGTATTTGACATGAATGGAAACACTATGTCTTTAATTAATACAAAGTAAACAATCAGGGACCTGAATGTTATTATCTATGAGAGGCTTATTCGATTCAAACAAAATAATTGTTTTAGTTACGACAAAAGGATGAAACAACAACAGGAACCTGATTATCATTACCTGTGATGTGAGGGACATTCAACAAAAATGGAGAAATTATGTTTTTAATGAAGAAAACAAAAAGCAAATCAGGGGCTGAACGTTATACCTATGCGATCTTATTATGTTACTACTAGTTTAATATAAGAATTAAGATAAAACAACTTAGCTAAAAAAAGATAAGAATTAAGAATACTAATAAGACACTTATTATTTACAATTACTCTTATCAATACGGATAAAACAATTACTCTTATTTACAGGATATAATAGTAAAATAATCACAAAAAAAAATATTGTTATTGATACAAATGAAAGAATAAAATTTAATATGAATAAAAGAGTCATTCTTATTAATATAAATAAAAAATAAAACAATTATAGAAAGACGAACACAATAAAATAATATAAAAAACAACAATTACTCTTATTCATGCAAATGAATTAACAAAACTTGATAGCAGTGAAACAATCACTTTATTGATATAAATAAAATAATTAAAGTAATTACAGAAGACGAGAAACAATGAAACAACCACAAAAGAAGAGGACTTATTTGATATAAATAAGAACATTATGTCTTTAATGAAGGAAATATAAACAATAAGGACCTGAATGTTATTGTTTAAAAACAATCGTAGCATACGGGGCTCGAACCTATGACCTTCTTCTTGGGAAAGAGACGCTCCATTTTCAGTTAATATTATTTCAATCGCTTCTTAAAAAAAAAATTATCTAATATTAACGTTGTTTATAGAAAATAACCAGCCTGATTTTTCATAAATTATACGTAATAGCTAAAGCATTTTCAAGTTATATCACCTGTACAAATAGACCTAAAAATGTTTTAAATTTATAATTTAGAATTCGTACATGCATGCTTTAACATTATGCTACATGTTCTAATTGAAGGTGCAACTTTCCTACCAGATATCATAGTTCTCACACAAGAGGAATCCATTGACAGAATAATTCTGATCAATTATTGTTACAGAAAAGAAACAATACCATACTCTTGATTGGCAAGAAACAAATGCTCAGCTTAGAACTTATAAAAAAAGCTACATCTACTGATATTTATGTTTGATGGGCATCTCAAATTGCCTAAAAGGAATCAAATAATAACAAGCATGGTTGGCTGATGGTTACTGAATCATAGATAAGGCTCTCATTTAACTTTTGCTTTTTATGTTTACATTGTTAGTAAAGTTTTAAAGTTGTAAATTTTCTCTAGAAAGTGACAGAAACAAGAGAGTAAATCCATAACCAAATTCCCCATAATAAGAAACTTTTTGAGTGTCACCAACCATTCTTAACACGCCACATTGCAAGTCTAATTTTTTTTTTTTAATTTTCTGCGTCTTAACCCTTCTTCCTTTGAGAAATCATCAATCCACACACCACCAGTTAAAAGTAAACTCTTCATGATTTTTATTTCTATGTTTCTCAGCAATTCCTGCTGCTTTTACAAGTTTATCAATTCTATATAATCTATCCATATTCATCTCTCTCTTTCGGCTCTTCAAAGAAACCAGGAGAGAAAATACTTTCCCGCTTTTTCTCTCTTTTCCTTCCTAGTTCCTGCTCTGATTTTCGCAATTACTTTTACTTTCTGGCTATAAGTTGTAGTAGTATAAATTCCCTCTTTTGAGATTCATTTCTTCGAAATTATTCAACTCCTGAGCGTCAACTTCAAAATTCTCATATGGGTTCTCCTTATTCTCTTTCTGTGTCACTATATGTGTTTCTTTCTCTATAAGGGTTCATAACTAAGAAAAAGATCAGATTTGTCTTATAATATCAAGATTCTCGTCGATTCTTTAAAGGAGGGTCTTTATTAGATTCTTCAGTTTATGCTGTCAAGAAAAGGAGATTCTCATATTCCCAGTAAATGATTCCAAATCTGCTTCCTTATTAATCATTCTTAAACCTCACTCTCTCTGCAATTATTTCAATCACTTTGATAGCTTAGCTAGCTCGTTATGAAATTGTAAGTTATAAAGCTATCATTGCAAAAATATAAGCTCTCTGTTAGCATGGAAACTCTCTATCCAGCTTCATATATGTCAAATTCAAACTGGTTTCTGCAACAGAACCAGAGCACAAGCTGGACTAAAGAAGAAAACAAGAGGTTTGAGAGTGCTCTTGCAATATACAGTGAGAGCACACCAGATAGATGGATAAAGGTGGCAGCCATGATTCCAGGAAAAACAGTGCTTGATGTGATCAAACAGTATGAAGAACTGGAAGAAGATATTAGTAATATAGAAGCTGGAAAGATTCCGATTCCAGGTTATCTTAGCTCATCCTTTACATTGGAGTTGGTTCCGGAACGTGATTATGATGCAAATAGGAAGAAACCTTTGGTGGCTAAAAATTCTGATCATGAGAGAAAGAAAGGGGTGCCGTGGACTGAAGAAGAACACTTGTAAGTTCTCTTCAACATTTTGTTAAATTGTTGGTTATATTTATATCGAAGATTTGTCCTTTTTTATTAATTGAACTGCAATTATCTTTTGTTGAGTTGTTTATTTCATTGATTGTGAATACAAGTGAAGGCTAAAGGGTCTCGCTTTTTCCTATCCACTGGTAGTTTAGCAGCCAAATGAATTCCACCACAAAAAAATTATGCATTTTCGCTTGTGCTATGGCCCAAATTTGACAGGAAATTTTCCAAAAATTGTTGCTTAAATTCTCAAGATTTTCATTGTATTTACGCATAATTATAATTTGTGGCCCGCAATTTGAATTCTTTGTTCATAATTTATATATATTGCTTTTGTTCTTGACATGGGCTCTCTAATGATAAATTACAGGCAGTTTCTAAAGGGACTCATGAAGTATGGTAAAGGAGACTGGAGAAACATCTCCCGGAATTTTGTGATCTCTAAGACTCCTACGCAAGTAGCAAGTCATGCTCAGAAATACTTTATAAGGCAGCTTTCAGGAGGGAAAGACAAGAGAAGACCAAGCATCCACGACATCACAACCGTCAATCTTACGGATAAAACTTTATCAGATGATCTTAAACCTCCTTCATTTGATCAATCCAATATGCTTTCAGCACAGCAGAAGTCTCTTAGCATGCCAAAATTTGGCTCAGAATGGAATGGCTCAAACAATGGAGCATCAATGGTTTTCAATTCGACTAACACTAATCTGTTTATGCCATCTGCTTATGAGTTTGGTTCAGATGGCCTTAAACTTCAGGGACAAAATCTTTATCATACTGCTTATCATGGAGCTCATATCAGACCCCAAACCTCGTTGTACTAATTAAAGACGTTAGGTATTTGGATTAGACAGTTGTCTTTCATTGTACTCCTAAATGTAATGCCTCATCTGTTTGTACTATTGAAGTTTCAGTTCTTGTGTTGCTGTTTTAGTTCTGTGTTTGTATAAATGGTGCGTTGAATTTATTCTTTGATCCTTCAATGTTACAGAAAGATGGAAGTTAACGCATGCTTGATCTCAAAGAGTGAAAATTGGAAGGAATTGCTCATAAATCCCCGTCCCTTCTTTTCTAGAAAATTTTCTTAACGTGTTGAAGAATGAGATCATGACTCAGAGCACAGAGAAACTTCAAAAACCATAATCTTGTGAAGTGCTGTATCACTTTCCAATGCAGATTAAACCACTTGATAAGCTCTGAATTCAGAATCCGAGTCCAGAAATCCCAAAATACCTTCATTTCCAGATTGCCCTGAGAGCATGAGCAATGCTTTCCAGGAAAGTTATTTTAGCATTAGTTGCAATTCAATAAAGTTGATCTAAAAGCACCTAATGCTTTTACACATGGAATCGCTTTTGCCTATGGTTGCGTCGGAGCGCAATGTCATTGGATGATGTGGCCGAATTGGCTGACTCACCAGGCACTCTTTTTGAAATTCTACAGTATCAGATTGCTTTTGCTCTCTCTCTCTTGGTACTCTTTCCGCAATGCCAACTTTTATGCATATACAATATGGCCAAGTTGTTGACTGATGATCAAGCTTGATAATCACCATTACTTAGTAGAAATCTGAGTTTGCATTCCACTAAAAACGAAGCATCACATGCTTCAATCCATCCTAGAATAAAAAATCAACCACGTAAGATTTAAGAATGCCAATATGGGTATGCATATTTCTAATAAAACCAATCCCATTTCTCCTTTTTCTTCGATATTTCCCTTTCTGCCAACCAAAATTGTCAGTGGTGGCAACAGTGTTTCATCTATATATAAATAGTGGCTCCTTTCATTGGTCTCTGGAAGCATCATTCCTTTTTTCTGATTCTTAAAGTTTACTTGGACGATCAAATAAATAAAAATTGACTGTTACTGTGATTAGATTTTGTGCATACTGTAACCTTGTCTCTTGGAATAGAGAATCTATATAGCTTTTAGATTAGGCAGAATCAGAAATTGACCTTGTCCTTCGCTTGACCCCTTACAAGAATATAATATTTGGTATTTCATCTTTATCTCCAAATGTTCTTCAAAAATTCCCCTTTCGGCTTATTATTTGTTTTCTGCAGTATTTTCAGAATTCCACTTTCTGTGTTAAAAATTCTGTAGCAAATCGAAAGAAAGATACCTATCTTACAATCTTTACCAAAGGGAGCGAACGTTTTTCTTTCCAAAACCTCTTTGCAGTATTATTTCAATTAGAGTCATCATTTAAAGCTTGACTGATGTAACTACTGCATAAACAGATCTGATGCTTAGAATTAAATTAAAAACACCCCCAAACAGTGCAGATGAGTTATGGTTATCACTGAGTGCAGCTTCTAATGATGATCTCTATCTTAACAGTTGGTGATCCATCCAAATATCAGAAAAAAATGAAATTTTAAAAGAAGAAAAAAAAGAAAAATCTAAGTTTTTTTAATAACTATGTTGTGACTGTGTTAATTTGTTTTGTTTGAGTTCCGATTGAGGGTTCTACTTGTATTGTTTTGTTGCTGCTGCAACTGTCAGCAAAGTTGTTTAGTGCCCGCCACCCATTTCACTTTGCATGTATATCATTTTTAAAACCACACAATATTAAGCATTAAAAGTTCAACAGCAACATGATCAATATGATTAAGTTTTATTAAATTTTTTGGGGTAAATGACAAAACGATCAGCTTTTATGTTTTTTTTTTAAAAAAAAAAAAAAAAAGCCGCCTGTCAGCAAGTTGTATGAGAAAGCACTTGTTGTCAACTAAAATTCTAAAGTTTTAGACAATAAACTTTTGAGAGGGTTAGACAATATACTTTTGGCCACCTTTCCTTCTTTTAATTTTTAACAATAAGCTTGCTATCTTCTATTGAAAATCCTTCTGGGAAATCAATGAATGTGTCATGCACGTTAATGTACAAGTTAAATTTTCATGACTCTTTAGACGTGTTACACTCATTAAAAAACTTCAAAAAACATTTTTTTATTATTATTATTATTATTTTTGTAAAAAAATAATTGGTGCAAGTTTAAACTTTTTTTTTATCTCACTCAAAAAAAAAAAGTATTATCAATTAAACCAATCAGCACCCACTCCTAACAAATCTCTTCCTTTCACAACATGTATTAAAATAGATAATGATTGTGTTAGAGATGTTATTCAATTTTTCTTCAGCAAAGAGAAAATTAAAATATTATGAGTTGGTACTTCTAAGCCAAAACGCCTCACGTCCTTTTGATAAAAAACTTGGAAAACTTTTCTTCTATTAAGACAAAAATTTACCTTCAATGAAGAGAAGTTCTAGTTGTTTCCTCTTCAACAAAGAGAAATACTTTACTGAGCAAAAACCTTGTGTCTCTTCATCTTAAATTTGGGTTCTACTCCATGTTACTTACAAGCCACGAGCCCAAATAATACACGGAGCAACTGCTCCCCTTTATATGGTCCTAGAATTGATTTCGGTCTGATTTCGAATCACTAGTACGAAAATTCTGTCAGCCACTAAGTTTATTACGTCAATTTCATTAAAGCGGATTCCGAGCTCAGGTATTGTTTTTCAAATGGCGTACATTTTAGAAAGCGCACACACTCAAACGATAAGGAAAAGGCAACTAATAAGGACCACAGCCAACCATATGTAACCATGAATAAGTAAGTTGCAAAGATGGCTGCCTAACCCAGAAAGTCAATTCACTCCTATTTTATTTATGAAATAAAAAACTGTCTCAGGATTTTTCCAAATGACGAGTTAACAATAATAAAATCCAGGAAAATTTGCTCGACGGATATAGTGAAAGTAGTCAACCACGGCCTAAGATTTTTAAGCTAATTGTACAAAGGAATCAGACAGTATCCCAACAGAGTTTTAAGTGCTTCCAAATTACAGAAGAAAACATAGAACACATTGAACTTATTACAGATCATTAGTCTAACGTTGAGAAAGAAATCAAAATTAAGAATTAAACTCTCTTAACAGAAAATGAAAAAAGTTGTCAAATTTATAAACAGGAAATTGTGGTAGAATAAAAAGGGCGCAACTTTAAAGATATATACAGCTCTATGCGGTGAGTAAGGATCCTGGATCGAGAGGGCAAACAGTCACTGGAAAATCTGTTCTTGGTCCAGCAAGGGAGTAATATGCAAGTATATGAGCTGGATGCTCAACCACTGTAGGCTCTCCGAGCTGATCCGTTTCGGAAACAAGCCTAGGAGGAATCAACTCAATATTCCAAAATGGGCGAACCATTCTCAAAAGATCACGACTATCTTGTGATGCTCTATATCCCTGCACCCATAAGTACCTCAGTGAGGTCAGTTGCATCACAGCAGTTGCCAATGCATGCTCACTGAAGGAACAACCCCTCATTTCTAATTTTTGCAAGTTAGGGCATCCTCTGGAAAACGCTATAAGCCCCTCATCGGTCTCACCAACACAACCCAAAAGCATCCATCTCACATTTTGACTGTACTCACCAATATATCTGAGACCCATATCTGTCAAACCACCCTGTCGGAGATACAGGCCAAACCTTCTCAGCTTTTCACATCCCATCAATAGAGCTCGAACTCCGTGATCAAGTGGCAAATCTGCTATCTTCTCTTCTCGATCAAGCAAAACCACGCGAAAATCACAGAGGTTTTTCAAGTTCGCACCAATATATTCCAGAGATGCATTTGTGATATCTGATACATAAATTGCTATGTACTCCAGCTCTAAGCAGCCCTGAGCCAAAGCAATTAATCCTCTTTGTGAAACAAGCCCCTCTTCATCCTCCATTCCCTGCTCATCAGCCCCTCGCTCAATCCTAAGCCTCTTCAGTCTCTTACAACTCCGAGCAAGAACTTCTAATCCTCTATCCCCAATTACATTCCTTGTCTGTCCATGTGAAGAATACATTTAAAGAATTTCAGTTAAGTCCAGTCCAGATAAGGGAAAAAAAAAAGATCCCCTTAATAATATTCATCAGAATTCGACGTTTTGCGTTGCCTGACAATTCAAAATTATCCTTAACCTGATTAACTTGGTATATCAAAATTCTTAATATCTAGGTAAAAGATGTCAACAAATAAAATGGAAAGAAACCAAGTTGTAAGCTAAAGAATCCCAGAAACCAAGTATTCAAGAAACGAAAGTGCCTGGTGAAAAGTTCAATAAGTGCCAATTTAGTTTGGCTTTTTCATTAGCCAAAAAGACTTCTTTAATGTTAAAAACTACTTCCAATTCTTTTAGTGTTATTTGGTTGATGCTGGAAAAGTAGCTTTTCTTCTATTGGAGAAACTCAAAATTTAGATTTTTGATAATAACTTTTTTAGTTTTTTAAAAAGGTTAAATTGTCTAAAATAACCTTATTTTACTTTAAAAATTTTACATTATTTCCTTACAATATAATCTTAAAATTTTTCTATAAGTAATTACTCAATTTTTCACAAAAGTTATTTGTAACAACTAAATAATTAATAAACTTCTATTAAAAACTTCACTTATAAAAGCTCTACTTGTAAAATATCTATTCCAAGAAGCTCTACTCGAAAAGTTATGTCAAACATAATCTAAGTAGGTAAAAAATGAGTTTGTATGTTTCTCTATGTTTTAACTTGGCTGAACTATTGGCTGGGCCTAGTTCTGGGCAAGGTTAAACCTGACACCAATTTTTCCACTAAAACCATTTGACCTGTTGGTTTAATCAGTGAACAATCAAAGACTAACTATTTATTAGAAACCGCGAGTTTTTATCACCCAATACAAAACTCCCTGCTAAAGTAAATTTTTGACTAATCAGTTTTATTCTTTCCCTTTTCCACTCAATTAATCACCAATAATTTTGACTATCTTCTGTCAGCTGAAGTTCTTTATTGTCTTGCAAATATATCACAATATCATACGTTCATACTTTCCTCTTTTTTTTTCCTCTTTTTTTCCTTCTTCTCTCTCTTTGTGGTGTCATGTAGATAGAAATGGCACTAAAAATGATTCGATTGCATGACAATATTATGATCCTCAATCATATTTTTCATCCTTTTAAAGTCTTCTAAACAACAAATTTTACTATTTCTAACCTTGATAATTAAAATCTATAACATTAATATTATGTTGTATGACATCGCAAATCATTTGTGGTCAGCCGCATGGTTGAAAAAACAGTTTGATTTCTAAAACTTTGATGCACGTCTAGAATGCAAATGTAGAAAGCAAAAAGAAATAAACATCTCCATGACTTCGCAGGTAAGGGGATAAAACAAAGACAAGTTTGGCAAATTCACACACAAAAACACATTTATGCATGCAACAACACTATTTTTTTTTTCCCCAATCAGTACACAAAAGACATAGAAAAAGCAAAAAGAAATAAATAAGAAAGATTTGGTGATTATACCTCAAGAATTTCCAAGTTGGGACACCTCTGAATTAACAGGCAATGGTCCTCTGTGTCAAGCAAAGCGTAGAGGAGATCTAACTTTTTCAGCATGGATGCAAAAGGGAATACTATCCACATTTCATTCTTTCCCATGTAGGATAGACCCAAACGACATACTTTTGGGGGGAATGATACAGCAGAGTACCCGTCTGGTGGATGATTGAAGAAGCCCCCACAAAATTCCTCTAAAGCAGTTGCAGCTTGAAAGAAATTAACAAGGTCCAAGAGTTCACAGTCATTAATTTTTACAGAAACTAAGGACCGGCAATTTCTGGCTATCAGTTCAAGGTCCTCAAAGTTGACCCTGACAAGATCAGTCATATAAAAATTTAATGTCTCAAGAACTGTGTTAGTTAAAGCAAGCTCATGAAGCCATTGACCATCTTTCTCAGTAATCGAACTCTCCTCCAAAAACAAGGTTTTTAACTGCCTGTGGAGAGACAAAAGAGGAAATAAAAACATAAATCAACTAAATCTTTCTATATTAAGACTGAAAAACAAACAGGAGAGTGATTTATTATTAAATAGCAGAACATGTCCCCAGGACCATACGAAGAAAGTACAAAAAGAAAATATACATGCATTCATGTATATATATTACAGCATAACAAGAGCACAAAACTCCTACTTAGATAATAAACAGCATCATTAATTTATGGCCTCATCAGTACCTGAATTGACCCACATAAATGGAATACATCAATCCCTAGACCTAGACCCTCTAGCAAAGTCAAGAATCACAAAAATCAGCTAATACAAGTTAACTTTATAAAGCCAATAACATTAAAGTATGTTGGGTAATAAAACAGTAACTATTAACAGCAACCCTACAGCAAAAATAAAATAACATTTGGAATGTACGTTTTTATACTCTTGCTGTTTTCATCTTGTCAACTACACCATTAATATGCATAATTATGTATTACCAATGTCTCAATTCCCATCTCTGCAGTAATTAAGTCCTTAAACCTTCACCAGACTTCAATCCAACTCCTAGATATGACAAGAGGGTTGAGTATGATCTAGCAATATCTGAAGAGCCATAAACCATCCCTTCTTTAACACACTTTCTTATTATCAAAAATCACTTTGATGCACTCAATTAACAAGAGAACTCTTGTCACATTTTTTGCTAGCAAAAATGAAACTATATTGAGTTATAAGCCTTAACTGAGAAGACGCGTTTTCAATTGCAAAACTTGAAAACAAACATATGATAGGTTATGTGTCCAAAACGGAAAATATCTACTCAACTTTAAACCCGAATAGTTATGTTTGGTATCATAATGGGCTCACTACTGGTGTATGGATGTTCTGTGATATGTGTTACAATAAAGGCTTCCTCACAAGCATGCGAGGTCCAAAAGAGGAAAGATTGTCACATTCCATATCCTTAGCAAGAATGAGATTGGACTAGATTACAAGCCTTGATTCCAAACCTGTGACAAGCTGTGTACCCAAAATATTTACTCAGTTTTGGGCTTGGGCTATTACAACTCTTATTGCCTATATAGGAGTTTCAGTTCAAGCAAAATATCACAATATAACATTTGAGAGAATTTATAAATCTTGTTCTTTCCTACCAAAAATACTACTTTCTCTGAAATACATTTGAATGCATATTCAAACAATATTTGCCACCATAATCAACCTGTTTTGGAGATTTTTAATCAAAACTTTGGTACTGATTAATTTTTCAGACACAGAGTATGCTATCATGTAGTAACACTAATATTTTCTACCAATTCACTGAGTATTTCCTTCATCTTTAGTAACGTATGAAAGGCAGCATAAAAATAATTCAATAATTGGCACTATGATGAATATTTGCAAGTTCTACCACATGCAAATTAGATCTAAGCCATTAATAGACACGAAAAATGGAAGAATTAACTAAACCTCCAACTAAATCAGCTCTACAACAAAAAGCAACTGGCATTTTTCACTAATCAAAGAAAACTTTCTATAAACAAGGAAAGAAACTTAAAACATCATAAAACAATATAAATCATTCAGCTGGCCAACCAAGTGAGCAATCTATTCATAAAATACACAAACTCATTGAAAGTTTATTGACTCATAAAGCTTCCTATAGTTTTGAAAAATATAAAAGGTATATTTTCTGCAATAAAGCACTGGTGCCAGTGAAGAGATGTAGGATTATTAAAAATCAACTGACATAAATCCTAATTAAAATTGATGAAATGACAGCTCATAAATTTATGAACTACCACAATGCAAACCAACCACACAAATTTATGCCGGTGAACCATAAAAATACATAAACCGTGAATAAAGTTAAGGTCCCTGCAGAGCAATAAAACCAAATAATTGGAGAACAATGAAAACAGAACTCATAGAGGAAACCAAATGAATCATGGTTAATACAGCCCACAGTCCATATCAAACAATCTTAAGACAAATCAACATCTCCAAACAGCCAAAAAAGTGCCAGCGTTACAAATAAAAACAAAATCTTTGGCACAAAATAAGTAAGTTAACTTCCTTCCTCTGAATTATATCTTTATTCACTAAAGACAATTTCTCACATTAGACATAGAAAAGAATAACATTAAATAGAAATAAAAACAAAATAAGAGAAGTTACACAACTCTCTGAGAATTTCCAATATAAGGTCTACTCAACCTAAACCAACACTAAAACAAAACTTGAACTAACTCGCAAGCAGCATAACTCAACCAACATTAAACAGAGAACCAGATATCAACCAAATTTGAAAGAAGCCAATAAAAATTACCCGACTTGACTCATTTTACAAACCTTATAATAAATTTTTTTTTTATTACCAATAAATAACGAACCGCAAGCACGCTAAAGTAAGGATTGAAATCACAATAGCAACTAATTTTACTCGGCATGTAATAAAATCCAGAGCAATATATTTTATCAATTCAGAACGGAGCAAATATTCTAAAAAATATAGAAGATGAAAAAGAAGTAAGAACCTGCAAGAACGAGTCACGTGCAGAAGCCCATCGGTAGAGAAGCCTGAACATTTATCTAGCTTCAAATCCCGAAGATTCTTCCCTCTCGCCCTAGCCAATTGCTCCAGATCCGAGTCCACCACAATCATCCTCCTAAAATGAAGAGACTTCAAAGAATTAAACGACCGGGCGATTTCCTTAATCCAGGGCGACACGTACCCGCCCCAGTCCTCCGGTATTAAATTAAACATCGCAGCCCTAGGCTTTCCTTTCAACTTCAGCGACTCTAAGTTACTGAAACGACGCCGTAGCCGTTCTGGCGTCGTCGTATAACATAAAGCGATTGTTATGTGCTTACGAGTCAACGCGTCCAGCTCGTACCAACGCCGGCACACCAACGACACCGCGTCTCGGTCCTTCGGATCGTCTATGTAAGGCATCACGGAGTCCATCACTGTGTCTAACATCCCACAGTTAATTTTATTTACTTTTCTGTCCTCTTCCATAACTAAACACAAGTCACTCTTATTTATAACTTCACAAACAAAAAAAACAAGGAATAATTATTTTCACCCCTCAAGTTTTTAATAAATCAAAAATTTCGAAGACCGATATCTAGTGGATCGGCCGATAAGCTGAAACTCGGAAAAACAGAATGAACAAAACAGTTGCAGAAAGAAACAAAACGTTTTTCGATTGGAGTAAAGAAAGAGAACCAAATTCCAGCAGATCTTCTACGAGAAGCATCGGATAATTCGGCTGTTCTCGCCGGAGAAATAACGGAATCGGGTCAGACCTATTGGAGATTGACGGATCATAACTAAGTGCGTAGTTTTTGCTGTGAGTAGATAATAGCACAGAAAAGCAGAAAAACTGAGGAAGAGCAGTGTGAAGCTGAGAGGTTTAGAACGAAATGGACGGTAAATACGATCGGAAATAGAAAATCAGACGGCGACAGTTTAAACAGTTTGTTGTATGAGGGAGAGAGAGAGAGAGAGAGAGATGAGGGGTGTTTGGATCAGACCCTAGTTGGGGGCCTATCGTCTAATATGCGCCTCAAAAAAAACAAAAGAGGAGAGAGTGAAAAATGGAAGAAAGGAGGAAACGACAAAAATATACTGGCGCAGCCAATCAAATGACACTTATTGAGAAAGTTTTGATTAAAAATAGGAAATTACAATTTCGTACTAGAATTTCTCCTGAGTCGTGTTGGTGACGTGTCGAGATGTGAATGGTTCTTCGTGTCAAAGAAACACTCAGTTACTTTACTTACCACAGTAAATTTTCGTGTTGGTGGTTTATTTTATTATTATTCACACTTCATTTCTGATTAAATAGATAAGAAAAATCAAATTTTTAATCAATTTACGTCTTTTTTATGGTTTTCGCCTCTCTCGCGTCAGATATATATATATATTTTTAATACAAGGGATTATGGCGGAAAGTTTTTTTTTTTTTTTTTTAAATTGCTAAGAGAAGTGGACAAAAAAAATAAGATCAACTTTTCAACAATTTTAATTTTTTCAGTATTCTTTTTTTATTTTTGTTCAATGTTATTCAATTTTTTACAAATGCACCCAATGATGATTGGCAGAGACAAGGTAATGTAACTTATTTATCACTTGGATGGACATCTAAAGTTGAAAATAAGCAATACAAGGACCCACCTTGATGCTTAAGATCTTAATAAATAATTAAATCAATAATAGATTAAATTTTTCGTTATAACTGTGTTAGCAATGTCACACAAGGAAATAACAATGAGATGGTTGGCTATTCTTTTGTTGCTCCACCTGTTATACGGATCACATTTGAGTCAATCAAATACAAACTACACCTAATGAATTTTAATCATAATCTATAAATACTCATTTTCACTAATTTTATAATATTACAAACAATATTATAATATTATAAATTTCAATCTTAATAATATTTATTAATTTTATAGCATAATTAAAGATCAATTATGATTTCCATAGAGAGCACAATTATATAATAAATGAACGAATGATTTAAATTTTATAATTAAACTAGGTGGAATACAAAACAAAAATATTCTCTAATCAATGGAGCACTTCCTTATATATTCGTCCACTTTAAAAAGAAATTTTTATTTTTATTTTTTAATAAAATTTTCACTTTATTTAAAGTTAAAAAATATTCTCGCTCTTTTTGTAATAAATTGCGAAGCAGTGGTTACTATATTACAGTAAAATAAAATTTAAAAAAAAAAGGAAAAGATATAAAAAAATTAGTTATTAAAAATAAAATCAAGTATGCAATGAGATGATATTCCACGTGTCAAGACAACATGCAAGGTATGAACAGTTAAGCCACGCATGAAAGAACTTCATATGACGTGGTGGAAACAAAGACTCTGACGGATCCGTTATGACTAATGATGGGCTAAGATGCACCGTTAAGATAATAACGGTTTAGCTCTGATTGCACTAGTAAATTACTTTTGAGTTAAACGACACTGATAGCCGTTGCCCTTGGAATTAAAATTTTATTCACATTTTTAATATAAATGGGACGTGGTGAATGTACCAGCTTGTTCCTGGAACTAGGACGTGTTTGGGAGTGTGTACTCTTTTTTAATATTTTTCTAGAAAATTTTGTTAAAATTCCTTGTACTAGACTACTAGTTATAAAGGAATTTGAAAATTATCATATATTTAGTATTTAATTATATAGATAGGGTCAGTAGCTTTTTTTTTTATACAAAATCTTATATTAATTATAAAATGTTAGATATAACGGATATAAAAATATCTAACGGTTAAAATTATATATGATATATACATTAATTACACTTGCATTAATTATATGATAATATGTAATTTCAACCGTTAGATGTGATTATATACAATAGTTTATAATTGATGTAAGATTTTATATAAAAAAAAATATTGCTGATCCTGTCCTCTTAATTATATCCTAATCTAAAAATCACATTTAGTACTCATTAATTTTGATAGATATCTTTGCAATAAAAGTAAAATATATAAACAATTACTTTATATTTTTAATTTAATATATTTTATTAATTAAAATTACCAAACTTACCTTAAATTAGTTTTGTTAAAATTGAGCTTTTATTCACTTTTATTTATAATTTTTATTAGAAAAAAAGCCTTTTGCCTCTTTGATTTTTGAGCTAATACTCTATTATCTCCTATATTTTTTTAATATCTCATCATTTCTTTAATTATTATTTTTTTTTCAGTTTTAGCCTTCGGTTTAATTGGTTTAAAAAATAATAAAATTAAAAATAATTAAAATATTAAAAAAATAAATATTAAAAAAATAATAAGATATTAAAAAAAATATAAAAAAATAATGGAACATCAACTCAAAAATAAAGAGAACAATGAGTATTTTTCCTTTTTATTACATTAATTAACATTTAGATAGATCATACCAAACTTTATAATGAATTTTAAAGTGAGGAAAGAGTTGTTTCATGAATTTTAAATATTATTGATAGCAACTTACCATTAAACTAAATAAAATACTGGAAATTTAGAGTAATGCGTAATGTTATATTAATAGTAAGTTATTACTATTATTATGAAAATTGTAAAAGACTGTAAATTATATAATTTTATTTTTTAAACAATGGTAGTGCCATGCCACCTGTTAATTTTGTTTTATCTTAATATTTTTTATTGAGATAATTATATTATTAAATACACAGTAGATGCAACTAACTTAGAAACATAGTGATTATTGATTGGACGAATGATTTTAAGATGATGTCTCTGTTTCAGTGGTCCAATTATGAGCGTGGGGGCCATAAAGTTCTGAATTTTGAATATCACATCGTTGTCTAATTACAACAAAGCAAGACACAACGCTTCTTACCATCCATCACAATTTTGACAACTCCCTCTTTGCCTCTCCCTTTGGCTTTTCCACCAAAGTCCCTTTAATTTTCTTTATTTTTTTTCCTTTTTTTTTTAATTGCTTTTCGAAGGATTTAATTTCTTTTCGACTTTTCAATTCTATTCATAGAATATGAAAAACACTATTGTCGTTTTTTGTTTTGAAAAACAATATAAAACAATCTGTAAGAACAGATTAAAAAAATAGCATTGAATTGATGATTGTTTTGTGTTGCTACTTTTCTCCACAAATTATACTAAAATAGTAATCCATTTCCCGAACGAAAAGTTTCCAAATTTTGTGGCGTGAACACAGGAGTGAAAACACGAATCGCATGACACTTTTTATATTATGCGTCTGGAAAACAAACCAAAATTAAAAAATATGAATTTTGTTAATTATATATTAATACACGTACGCACGATCTTTTGGATGGATTTATAAGTTAAGCCAAAATGATTTCATATCTATGTTTACATATAAGTAGATAAATAAAAGTACTTAAAATAAACCAAATAACATGTTTATTTCGACAATATATTTCCATGTATCCATTCACATGTATTACGCGTAACAATCTCATCGTAATCTTTACGGGAAACTACATTCAAGATAATTATTTTACCGGATAATAATATTCAAGTCCCTAATTTTTATATATATTAACCACGACAATGGAAGAATATATTACTTAACCATAAAGCGTATTTCATTTGTTCTAAGGTTGTAGACTTGTCTAATACAAATAGAGAAATTATATGTCACATGTGTAAAATAGAATAATTGAAGCACTTAAATGTTATTTTGAGCCAATTAAAATTTAAAAGAATTTAAAAGATGAAAATATATATTAATATGAGTTGGCTGGCTAGGTAGCGTGTTAAACAATCCAGCTCTGATGTTAGTCATTAGATTGGAGCAAATTGATAATATAGAATAGCCATATTGACATTTTCCTTTTCACGTTTGATTTAATACGTAAATATTTTTTAATGTTTGATAAAAGACAAATAATTCTTATCGTTTTAGAAAAATAAGTACATACTCATAAATTTTTATTTTTCTTAATTAATTGGTTAATTTATTATCATTTGTGTCCCTTATTTTTTATATAATAATAATTTATATATTTTTTTTTATTTTAATATAATACTTTATTTCTTATTTTAATATTTTTCACAATATAATTTTTTTAAATATAACAATTTAATCTATATTTAACATTTTTTTATAACATACTTAAAATTAAATATATTTTTAATTTGTTATTTCAATAAAAAATTTAAAAAAATAAAAAATATTATTAAAAAAATTTAAACAATAAGTTAGATTAACTCATATTAAAATATTTTAAACTCACGTTAAAATATTTATATCCTTTTTTTTTCTTTATTCTATAATAAATTTGATATTTAATTGTTAAAAGAATTTTGAAATATATTTTAATATTTTATTTTTATATTAATATTTTTATTTAAAAGATTTTATTAAATTTATTATATTTTCTTGAGAAAAATTATGAAAATATAAATAAAAAAGTAAAAAAAAGAAAAAATTTAATATCATTTGTTAATAGAATTGATAATTAAATATATTTTATATTCTTATTAACCAATATAATTTAATTTTAATTAAAAAACAGAAAAAGAAGAAAATTTTTTATTATTTTTATTTGTAATATATATATATATAACATGTACTTATTGTTTATATTTTTATTTATATTTTCAAATATTTTTAATATTTTTTCACAATATATTGAAGAATAAATAAATTTTTTAATTTGTTATTTTAATAAAAAAAATATAAAAAAATATAATTATTAAAAAAATTTAAATAATAAAATAAATCATACTTATATGCTAAAATATTTCTAATCTTTTATTTTCACTTTCATAATAATAAATATTTAATTATTAAAAAATTTAATTGAAATATTTTTTAACGTTTTATTTTTACATTAATATATTTATTTAAAAAATTATGCTAAATTTATTATATTTTTTAAAAAATATATTAAAATATAAATAATAAATACATGTTATATATATATATTACAAATAAAAACAATAAAAAATTTTCTTCTTTTTCTATTTTTTAATTAAAATTAAAATATATTGGTTAATAAGAATATAAAATATATTTAATTACCAATTCTATTAACAAATGATATTAAATTGTTTCTTTTTTTTTACTTTTTTATTTATATTTTCATAATTTTTCTCGAGAAAATATAATAAATTTAATAGAATCTTTTAAATAAAAATATTAATATAAAAATAAAATGTTAAAATATATTTTAAAATTCTTTTAACAATTAAATATCAAATTTATTACAGAAAAAAAAAAAAGATATAAATATTTTAACATGAGTTTAAAATATTTTAATATGAGTTAATCTAACTCATTGTTTAAAATTTTTTAATAATATTTTATTTTTCAAATTTTTTATTGAAATAATAAATTAAAAATATATTTAGTTTTGAGTATATTATGAAAAAAATATTAAATATGGACTAAATTATTATATTAAAAAAATTATATTATGAAAAATATTAAAATAAGGAGTAAAGTGTTATAGTGAAATAAAATATATATCAAAATACTATTATATAAACTAATCGGTTAACTAACAGACATAAAAATTCAGGATATCTGCTTATTTATCCAAACGTCAGAAAGAGTATCCGTCTTTTCTTAAGCATCAAAGAAGTATTTGTCTATTAGGCCAAACGTCAAGGGGAAAAATGTTAATATCTCTATAGAATATGATATACGCACTCAAGAATTATATTATATTTATTGTATACAAATCATATCAATCATCACATAATTCTGTCAAATGTGCCCTTTCTTTTTTTTTTTTTTTTTTACAATCATATCAGTCTTTTGACATTAGTGAAATCCGATTTATGTTTAATAATTCACTTTAAATAAATAATACAATTATTTTCCTCTTTTAGTTTACAGCAGTTAGATGCTGTGGTGCACCAAAGAGCCCAATTGTTTCATTATTACATTTAATTAAAATTATATATATATTTAATGTATATTAATGAAAATAAAATTTCATATATTATATGTATGTACAAGGTACGTTGATTAATAAAATTTCATTAGATATATAGAAAGTTCATATATTATAATATCTTAACTGAGAATAGATGCTTCTTGTATAAGGAACAATTTTTTTTTTAAAAAAAAAAAAAATTTATTAATTTATGGAGTATAAGTTAATTAAATTGAATATTTAAATAATTTTTCTTTTAAAAAATGCTAGTGGCTCTCCTGTGCAGAGATTTTCATATGGGAAAAGTGAATATTTTGACGTGGCAACAATCATCCATGATCTTGCTTTATACATGGATTATAAACCATTTTTTTTTTTTTTTTGAAATAGGATTATAAACCATTAGGTTAATATATTTTGAACAATTGAAACTGTATTTCTTAAATAAGTTATATTTTAAATTCGTATTAGTTATAAACAAGCACGAGTTGCGGATCAGAAGTGAATGAAACACAAACTCATTCATTACGCTGTTGACCCTTATTATTCATTTTAAAACTAATACAATGCTTTCATAATACGTAATAACAATAATATAATTAATTATTTCATGTCAAAAGAGTGAAATGTTCCAATCAGGAAATGCTGATTTTTTAGCAAAATCCCTACATAAACTTATATAATCCTAACAACGTAGCATGAAATTGTGTTAATCTTAGAAAACCGAGGGTGGAAGCGAGTTTAGGAAGAAAGATTTCGTGCCACTTCGTTTGTATTGTTAGGCATATATATATATATATATGAAGTGAGTGAAAACGATCTCAGTTTTCTTCTTTATTTCATTTGGTGTGTGTATTTTGCACAATAAGCAAGTTGATCTGAGAGGAATCAACTGTTTTACCCATACATATAAGTTTTAGTTGATTTGAAATCATTTCTAATAAGTGGAATGAGGTTATTGTTAATTTAATTGAACACCTAGATATTAAAATCGCCGTCGAGAGAGATGTTGTGAGACTCCTCGGGGAGAAAATCGCCGGAGAAAGTGGCAGGGACACCGCCTTCAAGTATCATCTGACGCTCGGTGCTATCCAAATCGAATTCCCAAAAAGAATGGACCTTGCAACATCGTGTATTGAGTATTCGTGTTCACACAATACACCGCGCATGGCTTTAACTCTTGTACCTCGTGGGATTTGCCAACTTGCTAGCAGTGAAGACATTGCTTTTTCTCCACAGTGTTTCTGTAAACATTTTCTCTTTTTGTGCCTGCGTTTTTTTCGAAAATAAAAGAAAACAAAAGGTAGAATCATGTTCAATATTTTTATAAGGATCAACAAAGGCACCTTTCAGTCTAAAAAATTGGTATCAGAATTATTGTATAATAAAAGTAAGTAATGAAGCAGAATTGAGCAAATGCGTCGTTTAAATTAAATGTAAAAATTAAGGAAGATAAATAATATATTTTTCATCTTTTCTATCAAATGAATACAATCTCCAATTTCATAGGAGAAATATGATAATATCCTTTAATTTCAACCAGCAAAATTAGAGTATTTTTCAAGCTTTCACTTTTACTTCATTAACAACGTTGAATTTGAATTAAAATGAAGATAAATTTAATTTATATTATTCACATAATATTTTTAAAATGTATATATATATAAAAAAAAAAAATATTATGGGATTGTGGGAATTCAAGATAGCGACTCCTCCTGGGTTTAATATGTAAATTTTTGTTAAAATTGAGGGCAAATGATGAAGTAGGTGAATTTATAAGTAAAATATTACTGAATATTACAAATTGTGACTTATTTAGATGTTGGTAAGTCTAATAATAATAAAGCTAAGCTCACATCATAAAGACATGGCGAATAGTATCATTAATCCTCAACTCTGCATCATGTCATTCACCTAACAATTTATTACTTTTGGTGCATATTAAATTAAATAAATCCTTCCCAGTTGTTTTAGATTTTGCCTAGTCAAAATTAGTTTAATAAATTTTTAATGCACACAAGAAAACTAAATCATACATCATTAAACTCTCTGTTACTATTAATCCACACTGGTTTGGCTAACATACATAATCGATGAGTCGAGGCTGCTCTGCTTTCTCTGATCCAATTTAATCTCTGATGTTAAACAATTCCTTCAAAATTTGACATATTTTATAAAAAATTAGTATATTATTTTCATTGATCAAATCTAATCTAATCTAATCGTCGTAATATAATTTTACTTATTATTTACTAAATATGAGTGATAAGCGAGTGAGTGATTGATTGATTGATAAAATATTAATTAATTTTCAGGTAATATTTTAAGTGGGGAAAATTATTTGTATCATTCAATGATAAAATTTAAAAATTACAAAATTAAATTATTACATCACATGATGTATTATTTAATCCTCCAATCTAAAATTCGACAGCATTAGATTGAATATTTATATATCGGCCAACAATAAATTAGATTGAGTTAATTTTGACAAAAATTAATTCATTTTATTTTGAAATTGACAATATGGTTATTTATTTTTATTTTATATATATATAAAGGAAGAATAGATAGCTAGTTGTTTTAGACCAGATGATGTAGTACCAAGTGGTCCTCTATTTGGATAACATCAAGGCCCCGCCCTTCGACCATCAGAATTAAACAATACAATTATCAACAAAAATCATTTCTTACTTTTTATTGAAAGGATAAAGACATCTTAACTTACAACCAATCTATCTTTTGTTTCACTTCATATTTCTGCTGCCTTCGTTTACGAAACTCATGATGGCAACAGTTTTCGACTATTTCTGTTTTCTTGTTTTCCTTATACTCATTTGTATTTGTAACGCAAGGAATTTGCCTTTTTAATTTTTTTATTTTTGTTTACATAAATTATTAAATTGATTTATATTGAATGATGGAAATTATATTTTACATGTTGCTTGAAAATATAATTTTACTTATATCATGTGTCTACAAAATAAAGTATCATGTCCCTTAAAATGGTAGCAAAAAGAGATTTTTCATCCTTAGAAAAACAGAAGCATATATTAATGTTATAGTTTCAATAACACTTGTTATTTAGTTGGATTACTTAAGAAGTTTCTGAAAAGGATTTCTGCTGCCTGGTTGTGTTATATATATATATATATATATAAAGTATGAATGAATTGTCCTCAATCATCTAGAATGGTGGAGGATAGATATCTCTCTTTAAAAATTTAATAATAATACTAATGATAGTGGGGAAGCAATCTATGAGTTAATGAAGGCCACACAATCTCCAGATAAATCAAATATTATCAATTGGGCCATGTTAATTGTCTTCTTTATATAATCATCTAGAATGGTGGAAAATAGATATTTCACTTTAAAAATTACCTATTTTATTTGATTTGAATTATAATAATAATAGTAATATTCATGATAATGGAGAAGCAATGTCTCAGTTAAGACACACGATTTCAAAATAAATCAATATTATCAATTGGGTCAAGTTAATTGTTCAAACATTTTGGTCCACAACATTTTTAAATCATCAAAATTTGCAAGTGGGAATATATACCTTAGGGACTTTTTACCTTTTTCTTTTGATTTGGTGATATAAGATGTGAGATCTATGATCAGCTCAATTCATATTTTCACTACTTAATATATACATATATATATATATATATTAATTAACAATAATTGTTTAGAATAATATATTTCAATTTGTAATTATAAAATTAGGATTTAAAATTGAGTTCTTCCTGCCGCTGGTACATGGGTTGTGAAAGATAATAAGATTAATGCATCGCATAATCAGAGTTGAAGTCAGCTCAGTCGAACGTCGTGGAAACATGTGGACAGTACAAATAATGAAATGATACGTGGGGCTGCTTTTTCATAATTTCTGCAAGAGGATGTAATAAACAATGAAATGATTCTAATTTCCCTGGAAAGATGTAGACAGTATAAATAGATTTTCTACACGCCGGTGAAAAATACAGATAATGATTTCAGATTTTCTTTAAGGTGACAGATAAAAGATGTGAGGAGATAAGTATACTTTTTTTTTTTGATATTTTTTCTCTAACTAATAAAAACTAAAATGTCCAGAGGAGGTATGCGTTAAAACCCCTTACCCATAATTGTGTTTTCTTAAACCGTAAGGTTTTCGTAGAAAAAGCATAAACCAAAAGCCAATTTCAATCCAAAAAGTAAGTCAGCTTTATAAAGTTGCTTGCTATTTCTCCCTATTCTTGTTTCAATTTCAAAGGCATAAAAGCTGTCTTTCTTGCTTTTGAATTGTCGCTAGGCCCCAGAGTTGTGGCAAGCACCGTCAAAAAGATTCGGAGAGAATCAATAACTTTGTGGAATACTCGACTATTAATCTTTTACTTTCGCCTGTTCATTTATATTTGACATTCAATAAGAAGCTACACTATCTAAATCCCAAGCAAACATATGTGAAGTTTAATTATCATATTTGAATTCTATGATAATTAATTTAAGTTGCTTATTTTAAATAGATTTCATTTAAGAATAAAACAAATACAGACTCTAATTTTGGATCAATATTAAGAGTTCGATATAGGTCTATCAGTGGGCTAGAGAGGAGGAAGTGGAGCAGTGAAAAACGAAAAAAGACCGGGAAGGACAGATAATATTATTGTGAGGTGTAACCAGACATCCATCTAAAATGGGTCTCATTTCCTGAAAAAAACAAACTACATGTTTCTACAAACTCCTACTAATAGGGTCGGTATCTTCTGCCGCGGTTGCCATCATCACCGCCACTAGCACCAGCTCGTCCTCCATGTCCACCTGGACCACTGCCCCGATCGACTCTCCGTGGTCGAGGAGGTGGGGGCATCTGTACTCCAGGTTGCTGACTGCACAATCCCCAAATGGCAAATGTAAGAAATTGTTTTAACCTTTCAACTGTGTATCATTTGACACATACTACTAAACTAAAAAGCAACTTACAGAACGTAGCCAATTCGACCATCTGGTAAGACCATCGGCACCATATGCATTCCAGCTGGCATTGGACCCCTACCATATATCATGGGCTGTTTGCATATGCAGATTTTGGAGAGCAATTTTATTAATGATGAATGAACTCCATCAAAAAAAAAAAAAGGTTTACAGAGAGAATCAAATACCTGCTGGAAACTAGCAGCAACTCCAAATCCGGCACCTACAGCACCATATGGAGCCCCAGCAAAACCACCATACCCGGCATTTGGTAAATGGTTTGGAGGAACTCCAGCACCATAGGGAAAAACCCCTTCAGGTTTTTTTTCCGTCTGCGGCTTTGCAAGAACAACTTCCAATACTTGGCCTGCAGTTCAAGTCCATCAAACATTTATTCTAGGAATTAATAGTATGTCAAACAAAATTCACAATATACAAATGCATTCCTCTCAGACAACTATGAAGTGGAAGAAAACACGCAATTTTTCCTATTGGCACCTAAATGGCTGCATGCATGTAAATTAGCAAATATACAACCTGTGTGTTTTGTCACATTTCCTTAATTCTCCAGAATAAAGCCTCTGAAAGAGACTTACCATCAATTTCATATTTCTCGGTATCTTTGACAGCCTTCAATGCACATGACCTTTCAGCATAATGGATGAATCCAAAATCACGTTTCCCAGATTTTCCAGGAGGCATGACCACTTTTGTCACTTCCCCATGGCGCTGGAATAGTTCTTTTAGTTGCTCAGTAGAAGTGTTGTCAGGTATATTTTTCACATAAAGAGCCTTCACCTGGAATCTCAAAATAGTGCATACCATTAGACCCACATCTTACAATTATTCAGCAGCAAAACATGGTCTCAGCAATGTTTCAACTAATGGATAGGCAATTTTTCTTTTTCAAACGCATGTATAAGACAATCATTAACTTCAGAATTTTTCTTCCAAATTTGCCATCATCTCTAGCAGTCCAAAGCATCCTTAGAAATTGACATATAAAGGCCATCAACAAGGAATTACCCCCAGAGGTCAGGTGTCTCACATTTGGCCTCGTAGTCCGAAGAAGTTAAGACATGTCTCTTGAATCCCCCCAAAAAGAGAGACAAAAAGAATCCAGTAATCTCTCATTTGTATTTGCATGTGCGACACCCTGACCTATCTCCTACCTCATAAGTCATTAACTATGAATATGCATACTGACTGGTCCACTTATTAAGTCAAACCATTTGCCAGGCTCTTTTGAATGTTTTCAATTTCTGAGAGTATATTCAACTTTATGGAAGATATTTCTTTATCTTAAATAGACACGAACAGAGAGAACCATTCTGAAAGCAACTTCAAATAAATTTCAAAGACTCGGGATGCTCTTATTCCTCCTGACTTTACCTGGGAAGCAGCAGCAGAATGATCAGGTGTACTCTTTGGATCAGCCCATGTGACAGTTGGGGTATTCCCATCCAGCTTAAAGTTTGCATTTGTCATTTTCTGCCTTGAATAATCAGCACAGGCATTGTTGTAATACAAAACAAAGGCAAAACCACGATTACGAGAAGAATTTTGAGGATCCTGTAATTAGAAGGGACAACAAAGAATAGCAGTGTAAGCAGTTACAACTTCACCTTGAAAGATAAAAGCATTAATAATCGAAAAGGTACCTTTATAAGCTCAATGGTTTCAACTCCTGGACCGACACCCTCGATGACTTTTCTGAACTCGTCTTCTGTCCAGCTCTTTGGAACATTACCAATAAAAAGCCTGTTTTTAGTTTCTGAGAGAGAACATCTTATTGTTTTACCCTGCAAAGATGATAAGCATCAAGAAGAAAATGCCAATCAAGATTGTGTGAAAGAGGCCGGGACAATATTGTCTCACTCAACCAAATCATCCCTAGCATCTCCAATTTTCTAAAGACTAAGTAAATTTGTGATAGGATCTGCATCACCTTAAATTCTTTACTGTGTAACTCGTCAATGGCCTTTTTTGCAACATCTTTTGATTTGAATGCTACAAAAGCAAAACCCTTACTTTCTCCACTGTCCTTGTCTTTCATTAATCTCACCTGTAAAAATAATTTGAAACAACAACAATATTGAATATAACAGTTAAGACAACAGAGATAATAACAGTTCTAACCTCAAAAACTTCGCCTATTGGTTCACACAGATCCCTCAAGTCTTCTTCCGAAGCATCCTTAGGAAGTCCACCAATAAAAACTTCAGAACCATTAGGAGGAAGGGCAAGAAGTTGGGCATGCTTCTCTTTCTCATCTTCGCTAATGGAAGCACTGGGCTTGTCTTCATCTTCCACATGTTCAGCATCATTGTGATTTCTATTTGCTTCCGGAGATTGATGTTTCTCATTAGGCCCAGATTTTGAATATTCATATTCTTCCTCTTCATCATTTTCGTCAACATTTCCATCACCAGCTCCTTCTCCGTCATCATCTATTTGCTCTTCAACATCATCATCCATCTCTTCCATGTAATTATCCTCATCAAGATCCACCCGCTCCTCAACTTCTGTGCTCTCTGCCATGACTGTTTCAAGTTGCGGAACTTATCATCCAACAACAGTGCCTGAACAACATCAAATCACCTTCAAAATTCAATAAACAATAGCAAAATGAAAACTGCCACCAAAATATTCATGATGCAGATTAATAGAACATTTTTTTTTCCTTTTCGAGACATGTATCAAAAATGTATACCAAACTGCAAGCTCAAGAGCTAAAAGTATCAATTCCACTCCGCAAAGCCTCACAGTATCACTCAGGAAAGTGAAGCTGTATTATCAAACTTTTAAAGGGCTGACATCACACACAAAAGAGATCACAATTCCCTTTAGCAACCATAATGGGCCAGAACAGATGTAAAAATGTTTTACCAAAGACAAATTACCTACATCCTTTACAAAATTATATATTAATGATGCCTAAATATAAAATTTCTAACAAACCGAAAGTTACTAACAGCTAATCTCTACACAGAAACCCGGAATTTATAAATCACAAAACTTTTTAACATTTAAAATGGTAAACCTAGATGGTCCATAAAAAAGGTGAAAATCCAAACCGCATTGAAACCCTAAAGCTGACATCAAAACGACCAAAGTGCGGCGAGTCATTAGAGATAAATTCAATAATGAATTGTTCAGTTACAGGAATTCGATTGCATGCAAATAATTTACAGGTTCAAATCAAATGAACTGAAAAAATTGCTTAGGGTAGGACTTACCTGAAGAAATGGGACCATAATTTTTTTGGGCAGAATAGAAATAGAAACAGAAAAATATAGCTGATAACAGCAGTAAATAAGTGAGATATTTGGCATACCAGTTGAATGTATTTGTGTTTGGTGGGTTGTTGTTTTTGCTTTCTCTGTTTCTGTTTTTCTGTTTTCTCCGGTATCAAAATGTAGAGTGTCTCTATCTGTGATTCTATCCGACCAAACTCAAACAAGGGTTTTCTTTCTCTCCTTACAGACGAAACTAATTGGGAAAGTGCGGAAATAGTCTGTGAACAGATGTACAGAGTGTGAGAATTTGCTAATCAAATACAGCCACGTCATTTTTTTAATCCCTGAATGACTAAAACACCCTTGTTTAGCCGACCGCACTCAATGAACAAACTTAGGTCTCGTGTACAATGTGCGACATGCCAACGTCGTGAAAAGTAAACTTCTCGTTCTAAATTTTTCCAACAAAGAAGTCGAACATTTTTTGTTTTCTCGACTATTTGCCACTTTGAAAATTTTAGATATTCCATTTTAATAACCACTACTTAATAAAATTTTGTTAGGTTTTATTTTTATTATTATTATTATTATTATTATTAATTAACTCTAAATATATATACATATACAGACATATGTGATAAAATTTTATTATAGATTATTGAAAAAATAAATATAATTTTATCTTAATAATATTTTTTTCATTCAAAATTTGTTACCAAAATGATAAAATTTTATCAAATAAGCATACAAATAAGGTGTTATCATATGTTGCATTTAAGATTCTCATATTTTCAAATTTGGATTAATGTTACATTGTAGATTTAGTTAAATTATTAACAGCTTTAAAATGAAAAAGAAAAAAATTTACCAAATTAATAATACAAACTATAAAGATTGAAATAGTTTCTCAATATCTATTTTTACATTTCTATTAAATGTTAATTGGCCTAGAAATAATAATATACATGAGTCCTACTTGGTAGTGTATTCTCGAGTTGGGCGTTTAATCTGATATCAGTGTTTATAGATATTTGACTTACTATAAATATAGACGAAATTAAAAAATTAAAAAAAACAAACTATTATGTATTAGAAAAAGTTTTACATATAAATTGATCATATATATCGCCACTTACTGACATGGTATAACAAATGATTTAATTTTGATAAATAAAATTAATGAGAAAGAAATTTATTAAATTTAAATGAATAAATAAAAATTTATTTTATCTAGATCCCAAACCCAAAGTTGTCAAACAAGCTTAGCAATAATTTGACAACAATCACATTCACATAAGCTTCTTCTTAGAACTGGTCCGGGTACAAACTCTTGCATCCTTGTAAACTTTACCCGGTCGACAGAAATAACCCTTTTTTGGTGCACAGTGATTATCTTCGGAACAAATGCATAATCCTTCTAATGCACAGCCATCCTTTGTTATGGTCACCCCGTCTTTCAATCCAAGAACTTGGTCTGTCCACTCGCTCGAAAATAGCCCTAACGGGTCATACTTGTCTTTAACTTTGAGGAATTCTCCAGCATTTTTGTATTTCTTGATTGCTCCATCAAACACCAAGTTTCGATTCTTTCCCCAGTGCGGAAATCCTCCATATTTGAACACTGCCAGTTGTTCTATTTCTTCAAGTATGTCTTCATAAAGTCTTGGAGTCGATGGATCTTTGCTTCTGTAATATGTGATGTCGAAATCTAATGAATCTTCTTGTTTGCCTAAGTAAGCACTTGAAGCTTTAACATAGCGCATGAGAATTCCATTGTAGACTTCTAGACCACATAATGATTTAGACTCTAATTGAATTAGTTTCTGTACATCTTCTATAAAATTTTTAACTGCAGATAATCTGATACTGAATGTAGTTTGGTGAAAGAACTCGCCCTTCAGTCTAGGATCCCAAGCGCATCCTGTCAGCATTGAATCTTCAGGACTATCGAGACAGGTCCCTGATGATTGAAGACGATTGTGATATCCAATTACAGGATAGCCCGTAAAGATTTTACCTGTCAATCAAAAAATTCACATATTTTAAATCAGTTACCACCTGGCTGCAGAATAAAATCATTAGCTATAGATTAAATATAAACAGACCGATGATTGCTAAACACTAAAAATACAATGCAATAGTTACAAATGCATAGTCTATTATATTAATGTAATAGTGGGAGCTTTTCGCAAATACCATTATTTGTTAAACCAAATGCAGCAGTGGTGAGAGCTGATGTAATAAGCTTTGCGCCAAGGCACTTTCCATCAGCATCATTTGTGGATTCTTGATTCTCCTCTGATTAAACAACACAGATTAACCACCAATATAAAAACTCATCCTTTAGACTAATCATAGTAAGTCACCATTTAAAGAAGAAATCAGAGCTAACCAGCAGTTCTGATGACGGCTAAAACAACCGAAGATGTGGAGCGGAATGGAATGTAATCATATAAACCATTGGCTGAAGTGTTTGAGGAAACGCGATCATCAACTCGATAGACTGCCTTGCGTTGACTTGGGTACCAAGTTATGTCCGCAAACTCGTGTTGATGGCCAAAGCTAGTTGCTTGATCTCCCAAGTCTGAATCATTCTTAATCCGGTATGTGATCGATCGCTTAAAGAGAGGTTGCAACTTCAGAGTAACCTATATATGTCAAAAGATTTCTATCTTTAGTCTCCTTTTGGGTTCGTCTTCAATTTTGTTTCTAATATTGTGTTAATTATTTATATCAGAAAGAAAGTTTATCAGGAAAAGCCAAACCGTTAGTGCATAACAAATTAATACCACCAGGAATATTACTATAATCATACCTGAGATATAACTCCGAGGACACCAAGTGAAACTTTAGCTGCGGAAAAATCTCGATCATTCTCATCAAGCACTCTGACCTTAGCATATCCATCTTTGGGTTTTGCAGGAGTTACAATTTTTAATTCAACAACGTAATCATGAATCGAACTGCCTCTTCCCCACAATGAGCTCCCATGAGCACCCGTGCCAATCAAGCCACCGATCGTCAAGCCCCACCAATACGGCGTATACGGCAGCGCCAACCCGGCCTTGGCGGATTCATTAATTATCTGCCGCAATGTCACGCCACTCTCCACCGTTATTGTCATTGCTTGAACATCGATTTTTAATGTACGGTTAAGATATTTTGTGCTTATAAGCAATCCATCTTGGCCGTCTGGGCAAACGAGCTTGGTAACGCTGTGAGAGAAACGAGTTGCAACCTTCATTTTTCTTTCGGCCTTGGTTGCCGCTGATACAACTGAGATAAGCTCTTGTTCTGAAGTTGGGTACGACACATTAGCTGCTTTACACACGCTTCGATCGGGAAACATGCCGTAGGAGTTTGTGATGGTGCAGCTGGAATTATTCGAAGAACATTTGATTGGATCCTCGGGAGGAGTACAACTCACGATAAGGACTAATATGAAAACACATACTGATCGGAGTAATGTATGTTTGGAACACAGAAATGCCATTTCTGATAAAAGTTGGAGGGTATGATGAATCAAATTCATTCTTCTTCGATCGTTTAATTAGAAAGAAATATAGTGGCAGCCTCTACATGCAATGATGATGTTACACATATTTATAGTTGTGTAGCGTACAAGGATTTCATACAAAGGTTTGTAACATATAAAAACTACTCCAGGTCCAGGTCACAGCTGGATGCTTTGAAGTCAAGATCTCTCTAATGGCCATCATCATTTTCTCTTTTATTTTCGCTAAAGCTTATATTGAAATCATATATATGTGAGAGTCTTATTATTTTTAAGATCTCTCCACGTGTCACAATCTCACAGACTTTGACTCTGAAAACTGAAATGGATTGACGGTAAACATGGAAGAGAGATAAAGAGTGGAGGAAGTGAGAAGTGCATATATAGTATATATAAATATATGTATGCATATGCTAATGATGAGTGCGTAACATGTGTTGGATTCCGCACTGAAATTTTTGCACAAGTTAGTCAGTGCATGAATGCCACATTAAAAGAATTTTAAGTCAGTGGAGGGATTATGGTTTATACTTAATCCCCATATTTCTGTTGTGGCAAATCTATAATGGAACTCCGGTGGCGACATGATCTTCGTTTTATCTGCCACTTTCTTATTCTGAAGTTCCCACTTTCCATGATTACAATGTGGGTTCACAGAGTAAGTGATCAATGTTAATGAATTTCTTTTATAACCATTTGAAAATTTGGTCTTCAATTAATTAATTGGTCCACACATGATTATAAAGGAAGCAATCACTGAGTTTCCTATTGTTATATAATTACATGAACTATATACATGACATTAAAGTCCTTTTAATTCTTTCTTAACTTATTATGTATGAAGAAAAATATGTAATCAATTAATGGTTGATAACTACCCAACTATACATTTAATATACATAGTGTATGTGTGTGTGGCAGTCGATCATCAATCATGAAACTGTTGAAATTTGGATTGAAATTAATTTTTTCATTATTTTTAAATAATGCATTTTAATTTACATTTATTAGTAAGCAGCCTTTAAACCTACCATCACCCTTCCTGTAATAACAAAATATATGTTATACGTCGTTGCCCACAGGATTTTGATAGATTTCCTTATAATATTTGAAATCACTGCTATATCTGATATATAGATCACGTAAGCTGTTATATATATATATATATATATAAATATATATATATATAAAATCATTGTCTCTGTCTTGTAGCTCTTTCTTTCTAACTTAGTAGAAAGAGTAGAATAGTATGCCAACATCAAAAGATTTTTGCAACGTTTTTACATCTGTTAGACGTCCTTTGATAAGACCCACTACTATGTTGGGTCATCGCACTAAAAAAAAAAAAAAAGCTATACACAACCAATACAGTTTTTCTGGGTGTGGAAAGAATTAACTTGAGGATAAATGATATTTCCATCTACTAAGGCTGCAATAGCGATGGGACAAATCTGTCAGCAACCATTCTTCTGGAAAAGAGATTTAGATCATCAACTTCTTAAATTATGTAATATTGAATTCAAATGGTTTCTAAACAAACACTCTGACTCACCATTTTCACGTTCAATATATATCTTAATCTTTCTCATCCTTGCTTCTAAAACTTACGGTATTTCGCCAAAACCATAAACTTCCCATATTGTGCATGACTTCGTCTAAACTTTTATGAAAATACAGAAATTTTGTGTTAAATGTTTTCATACCCAGAATGCATAAGCTGGTTTCAAATTTTAAGCTTGAAAAAAAAAATCTCTATAAGTATGCCAAGTTTTCTAATTGATGGGCAGTTGATTCCTCAATAAATATATAGCTGACATACAGAAAGAAACAAAGAAAAAAATAACCAGAGATTAATATATAGATTGATATTTCATCACCAATTTTGAAGGAGATTTTTTTTTTTTTAAAAAAAAAAAGACTACTTAGTGGCTTCTTTATATATAAACAGAGGACCAATAATATGCATATATGATTTAATATATAAACCTGAAAGCAAATATTGCAGAAAAATAGCAAAAAAAACCTCGAGGCATAGCTTATTTTTCCTGAGTCAAAAGTCTGTGGGAAGCTTTACTTCGTGCATGACACGATGTTACACGGGCAGGGAACATCCGGTATAACTTGATGAGAGCTCAATTAGCATTTGCAGAAGACATACTTATGAGTAATCTTTAATCTAGTTTCAGTTATATAAGCGTGATTTTCCTGTTGTATGGAAAAGGACGCTAGGCCAGCAGAAAATGTTGGTCAATGCTGGTTAATCATCGAGTACTTTAAAAATATTAAATCATCGACATTGCCCGTTTGGCTATTGCTTCGGGAAACACGTCTCAGAACAATTGATTAATTAGCCAATCAAGTAACGGGGTCTCTGTTTTTTTCACTCCTCAGGTTTCTTTAATTTACTTCTTTTAGTGTTTTTTCTGGGTACATCTTTTTCATAAACGAATCCTGCGACCTGCCTATCAAGTTGCTTAGACTCTCAGCAGGTTTGCTATTATTTGAGTCCTAATTAATCATGATGTCGTAGAGGCAATGAGTTGGGTACTCATTTATGTTCATTCGTTTGCAGTTGGAATTAATATTATCAACCAAACTCATCTCTCCCTATTGCGAATTTTTTTAGTTCATTTTTAGAGCCTTACGTATGAACTAATGAAGGTGGCTATTCCAATCCTACCGGCCCCTTGATTGAAACACACCTTTTTTTTTGCTTTCATGCTGCTATGCAAACGTACGGCAATACCCTGAGGGTCCAAAACTAGTAAAGCAGGTGGTTTTCGTGCCTTAATTGGAGGACACAATTTGATTGCCACACAACATTGCTTACTCTTTTTGTTTCAACATCAGTTGAGTGGAGGAATACTGTGCCCTCCACGGGATATGCACGTCGTGTTCTGTCCATGAACAGAAATACTTTGTTCCATTGCGGTAATATTGCAGAAATACTTCGTTCATTCGTGGCCCGATACCCTTTCGAAAGCGAGCAATGACCGCGATCCAAGCTTTTCTGTTCACTTCTTCTTTACAATCAATGTCCATAAATATAGAATACTTTTCCCAGATTGATAGGCACCGTAATGTTCCCATCCTACCATGCAATCCGGTTCCAAACTTGGGTTGACAAATTCTTCAGGTTCTGGATCACGAATTCTCAATGCGCAGCGTTCATCATTCGGACACTCACGTTTCAGTTCCCTTGGTCTATTCTCAGTGGGTTTTACCGGGCAAAAAGTGCCGAAGACCCACAAAAACTAGAAAGCATATTTTAACTTTTAACGTGCGTAAATTATACACAAATATTTTAATAACGAATGCAAATGTCTTAAACATCACAAAAAGAAAAATGAGGCAAAGACCAAGCAAACCCCTAACACATTCACATTCTAAGCACAACCTCCAACAATTGTGAGACATGAAGCGACAAAAAGGCAGGATTTCCCTTAATTACAATTCAAATGTCACAGCTGCTGACATATATATCTACACTTGGGACAAATCGCGTAGACCTACAAGAGCAAGAAAACATTTTATCAATCTGTTCTTTGTTCCTTCAACTTCGTTGAAAGGTTACGCTCCTCATCCAAACAACATCCACTTGGAACACTTTTATCATCTGACTGTGCATCCAACTTCCCAAGGCTATCACATCTCTTTACAACAGTGGCATCTCCAATTGTCGAACTTCCAGACAACGAAACTAAAGCAATGCTGTTCCTGATTGCATCAACATCTCTGGTTCCACAATAGAGACCCCGGCTTCCAGCAACAAGCATACTTTGTGTCTCATTGGCACTGGTCAGAACAGCAGGCAGTACGTCCATCAATGGAGGGTTGGTCTGGCTTGAACTGCTAATGAGCAGCCTCAGGGTCTCTCTTGCACCATTTTCCACAACAGAATCACCCTCAGGAATCAATGGGTTCACGAGTTTCGGGTGCAAAGGAGGAATGGTTGTTGAAATGGCAGGACCTGCACTTACCAGGTAGCCTTGACCAGAAGAGCAAACGTCAATAACCGGAACATGGACAATTGGGTCACAAATTAGAGGAGTGAAAGTTGGGATTTGTTGAGAACTTGGCACCTGCAACCGAACCAACGGATCAGGCAGAAATGCTGGGAAATCTAACGAAGGAATATCAGCCAGGTTGCGAGGCGGGGTTGGCTTCAACAAATTAGAGGACGTGGTAACTGATAACAAAGAAGATAAGGGTGGGACTGACGGTGATTCGCTTAACGAGCTCTGTGGGAGATGCGGCGGAGTTGTCGGAAATTGCAGTGATGATGAACCTAGGGGACACCAACAATAGTAAGGAGAGAAAAGCTGCGAGCCTATGGAAGGGACTTGAGTTGCTAGGCTTGAAGTTGGTGGGACAGCCAACTTGCCTAGTGGTTCTAGAGGACTCGGGAACAATTGGCAATTTTTGGCTTCAACAACGTCGTCAGTTTCAGATGGATTAGAAAACAATTCATCAGTAGTAACTGGTAAAGTTACCATCAGGTTGTCAACAGCAGACAAATAACCATCCCCCCTTCGCCTCAACTTTTCTCTAGCGGCATTTCTTAAGGAGGACAAATTTCTTGGAAGGCCCTCCTTAAAGGAACTTGATCTTGGACTTAGGCTACCCTGGTAGAGTGAATTAGCCTTTAATGCTTGACTGCCTGAGTGCCGAGATCGTAGGGATTTTAGTGATGTGGATGAACATTGACCATTTTGACTTGCATCAGACAACTCAGATGTGGGACCAAATGAATGAGTGAGGGAACTTGTACAACTTGCTCGACCATTGGTTAGTGATGATCCCACCAGATAAGCTCGGAGGTGAGTTGCTAGGTACCCAAGGCGTGACTCACTGATTCCAGTTAATTCAGAAATTGATGGTTTCCTTATGATTAGATCCTTCATCTGTGACATTTATGAAAAAGAGAAAAAGAAAGCAAGGAAAAATTTAAACCCATACCAAAAACAGTAACATGCTTCAGTTAATTATTGAATAACTAATTTGTGAGTGTGTGCGCACGCGAGTAGACATGCACTCGTCATTGGAAAGCCATACACACCTTGAAAATCAATTCAATTCCCAGAAGCTTAGACCTTTCTGAGCACCAGAAGTATGCAGCTCTGCCATCTGGACTCTTTACAAGGAATGATCGGCCAGAATTATCTGCAAGGATATCATCAATGACAACAGCAGAGCACTCAGATTTACTACTTAATGTAAGTAGTCTCTCCGTATGACCATCATCGCCAATAAATGAGAGGCGTAAATCAGATGTTGGCAAGATCGTAAGACTTAAATTCCCTCTGCACAAATATAAAAAAGATAGAAACAGTTGAGAAAGAAGAAAATGGGAAAATTATAAAAAAAAAACACAAACAACAAAAAACGTAAAGCAGGGAAGTGAAGCAATTTACAATGTAGAAATTCTGGATGAGAATTTAGCAGAAAATAACAGTGAGAAATAATAGTGCCTAAATCATAAAATGAATTCAATGAATTTCTAATTGGGATAAATCCCAAGTCATATTTCAAGTGTACACAGATTTAGAGTATCAGGGGATCTAGACAATTAAAGCATGGAAGACTCATCACCTTCAAGTCAAGCCCCAGTTTTAAAAACATCCTTATTACATAGGGTTATAACTCATCTATCTCGCAATGTAATAGCATCTAGAAATAACAAAGACAGGACTATCGAAAATGTCAAATACTGCTGACTGATAGAAAGCTGACTATCACCTAACCCACAAAGCACATTGCCTACAATGACAGAGTTATTAGCATGTAGTCCATCAACATTCTAGAAAATGACATCGAGAAGCAATACAAATATTCCCCCTTCCAATTCAGTCATGCATGCCATCTGTACATGTGGCATTAGGTTAGATTGTAGATAAGGTCAAAATCAAAAAATCCAAACTTCTATGGGGATCCAGTCCGGAAGACACCAATTAATCTTTGCATTTGGGAACAAAAGAGATATATTCTTACTGCAAACCACCAATTTCACAGATATATCAATATACGTACGTATACACAATGTATGATGATAACAGACAGGCCGTTCCATAAACTGTTCAAGGTTTTACTTTAAAAACAAAGGTAATAGAGAGCAAAAATAACATTACAGAATAGAAAGAACGGCAAAGATGTACACAAGAACAATGCTAAAAAAAAATTGAACATTTCAAAGCATAGCAATCAATTTCAAAAGAAAATGAACAGAATATTAACATTCATCAACTTCGTATCACAAGCATATTAACATCAAGGCGTAGCACTCAATTTCATTGTAATTAAAATATTGACCCTACATACACAAGAAGCAGCAGCAAACCATATAATGTAGGAGATGAAACTACCTTTACTTCCCCTTAATTCAGAGATCATTATAGAATACGCCCACTTTACCTACAAGTCAAAAGATATATTTATTTGGAAGAATGAACATTATCACCATCAATAAACTAAATATAGAATCCTACAACTTCTACCATAATCCACCATTACCGGATATTTTCCAACAATATTATTTGAAAGACAAGCCAGTCGACAATGCCGCAGGATATTAACCATAAATGCACTCCTAAATCAGAATCTAGAGAGACAACATAGAGAAAACTGGAAAATTAAGTAGTTCACTAAGACTTATTTAAAACTGTTATATTGACATGCCATAATTTTATATAGACCTCCAAACTATTAGCACAGCAATAATAATTCCCTTAAAATCTGAAAATACTTCAACAAGTCTAAGAATAACATCAGAAGACTGTAAATCAAATTGAATATTAGTCATCAAAATTTCCATGATAATGATCAGTTCAAAGTACATGTCCAATAATGATCAAATCAACTAAAGTTAATAATAATACCCAAAAAAGGCACATTTTTGTTTTTTGAATACAAAGATGATTTCACCATTTAAATAGGAAAACAGTAGCCATATAGGTCTTGAGAAATGAGCACATGCGCATCTGATATACTAATGTGACGTGCAAACTTACAGGCATATTAACATTCTTGACATACTGCAAAACATCAGAACATTTTATCAAGTATATTTTAAACCAGCTGCCAGCATGTGATACTGAAGCATTACTGCTTAATATAGAGCAATTTAATTGCCATCAGATAGCTGCAAAAAGCACCAGCATTTCCATAAAGACAACTTTGCATACTCCATAACTGAATTCGTCAAAATTATATAACAAGTAGACCAAGAAGTTTACGAAATAAAAAATGTTGCTTCCTGGAACAACACAGCAATGGTTTTTTGCATTTTCAAATTGATTCATTGTAATAGCACAAAGATACAACACGAATTAAAATAATACAATAAAATGTACATCCAAATATATCAAAAACAAACTATAATAAACTATTTATAAAGTTACGTGAAAAATTTAACAAAACATCTAATAATAAATACATATCTATGAATCAACTTTCATACATGTTCTTTTACTCTTTCTTTTATTTAGTGAGAATAAAATTTCACAGATGATTGCACGAGCAAATATACCATCAACAATTTAACTCCCACATTTTTCTATAATGATGAATTACAATGTTAGCAGAAGGAAAACGAGCAAAATATTCAATGCTAAAATCAACAATCATGCTTCAATGCAACAAATACAAAACTAAAACCAACATTCACGCTTCAATCATATACACAGGCAAATAAAGACACCAATATCACCGCTAATCCAGTTACCTTACAGAAGTTGGGCATAATAGAGTCCCCTGCTTGTTGATTTTCCCGACTCTGATTGACACAAGCGGTATGCAAAAGCACCTCGCGAGTATGCACACTTCCGACGGCTCAAAGTGCTGTTATTGTATCGCATCAAATCATATACAAAAAGAAGAACAAATCGTTAGCACAATCAATAATACTCTACTCTAAAAGAAAATAAAATGATCAAATTCAACAAACCAAAAAGTCATGACACGAATACCTGACTCAGATGAGCCAACAACCGATCTTCCGCAATACCGCAGGACGCGTTTGACTTTAGCAACGGTTTCAACCTCTCATCGGCTCGACAAGCTCCCATAACCTGCATATCCAGAGCCTGAAGCCACTGCAAAACCCTATCTTCCCGATCGCTGTGCTGTAGCAACAAATCTCCGTCTCTTTCATCGACGAATATATCAGTCAATCGCTCCGTCAACCCGATCTCTCGCGATCCGACGTTCGAGACATCGCCAGTCGATGATACCGATGACGTGTCGGTGTAATCATCACCGTTTGATTGATCTGCGCGATCGTCGATCGTTTCTTGCTTCTTAGTGTTCGACATGACGAATTTGTTACGGATTATTTAATTGAAAACAAAATCGCAACCCTAGATTTCAATCTCTCCCGAAAAATCGGGGCTGAAATGCTAAGAATATTTCGAATTAAAAGAAAAGAAATTAAATGATGAAAATTAATGGAAAGAGAAGGTTTTCGAGAGAGAGAGAAAATATCTTCCACGAGAAGATTTCTGGTTAGAGATGTTTTGTATGGTTGGTTGCAGAAATGCCAAGATAAGGAGAGTCCAGAAGATACAATATATCATAAGAAGGCGAAAAACGATTCCAGCCGGATTTAAAAGGGGGGGTTATGGTTTATTAAATTCAGTTTTGTTATCGGTTTAATATCCGTGACGTCAGCGGTTGGCTTTGTGGGGTCTACAATGAGTTTGTTGTTGACGGAGCTCCACGTCAGTTTAAGGTTTTGTCCGTTTGTAGAGGGATGGGTCTGGCCAGAGATGGCAAAATTCTTCGTAGACCCTATATTCACGAGATCTATTCTCATAACAGAATTCAAATAAATTTACAGAAAGTAAGATAAAAATTAGAGATAAATTAATTTTTAATTTATAAATAAAATAAAATTTAATTTATCTCTATCTATCTCATTTCTTACTTTTTTTTTTATTAAAATATAATATAAATATATTATAATTTATAAATTAAATTATATATATATAATATATTTTTATATCATAATTTTTAAATATATATATTATAATTAAATATAATTAATAATAAAAAAAAATAAAAAATTATGAATTAATATTATAAAAATTAGAATATATAAATAAAAAATTAAAAATTAAAAAGATTATTTTTAATAATATATTAATAATATTTTTATTTAAACTAATTAAAATTTTATATTATTATTAAAATTAATTTATAAAAATAATATAAAATAGAAAATTGATATAGAAATAGAAAATTTATTTCCTATTTAGGGATTCTTAATCCTTATTTTATTAAATTTAATAAAAAATAAGATAAAAAATAAGAATTAAAATAAAAAATTGGATAGAAAATGGGACATTTCTTCCTATCCTCGCCTCGTCTCGTTACCATCCCTAGGTTTGGTTCAGTTAACGGAGACGGCGGAGTCGAGGGTGGGGTAGGGAGAAAGAGAAAAGTTAAATAACGTTAACGAGGAGGAACAATAAAGGGAACGCGTGCGTGTGAAATGCGTAAGCTTTTATCTTTAATTAATTTAGTTAATTAGTCTAGTTATGTTTCTTAATTGAGAAAATTATTTGGAGCGTAGGGTATTGATTAATTAAATTAATTTCAGACCTAAATTTCTTGATAGGCGAGCGTGACCCCAGAAGTAGGAATTGTCAAGAACTCAAAAGTCTATGACAAATATCTCTTTCTGCGTAGGTCCCGCGTCAATAATTCAGTATTGACTGTTATGGACAACTGGATTTCATTGTAACATAAACAACATGCACACTAGCTATTTGTCCTTTAAAACGGAAGACTACTATTTGCATTATCCTATAAACTGGGATAACAATTGGCAGGCCCTAAATCTTTAAAAAAATATCAATCAAAGATAGGAAAATTGACCTGTACCCCTACCTATACACAAACTCTCTAAAGTTTCAAAAATTACAAATATTTTTGATATTTAAATAAACGACAGATATCTCAGACATTAGTTTATAGTTAGTTTTGGAGGGATAATTTTATAATTTTAACTATGATAAGAAAAATTAAAAGAATTTCTAATAAATCCAATGCAATCACTTTTCTACTCTTATCATTCATTTTTTACATTAACAACCCTAATTTCTTATAGCAAACTCATAGTCGTAGTCGCCACCGCCGTTACCAGCCCCATCACCACTCCTCACACTTCCGTCACTAGCCATCGTCGCCATCTCTTTGCAGCTTCGCCATCAAGCCAACGGCATCAGCCATTATCCAAGCTTCCTCCATCACGCAGTGCAATACACGCCATTTGTTGATATGACGTTGTCGTCATCTCTACCATCCTCGAGCCGTTAATTGCACTCGCATGTATCTACCGCCACGCAGTTGAGCAATCGAACTCGGTTTTGGGATTTTTTTCTTTTTTTTAACTCATCTAGTTTTATAAATTGATTATTTATAGTTTTTGTTTCAGTTTTAAATTGATAATAAAATGGAATATTGGGTGGCAAATAGTGATTGATTGATGATAAAGAAAGAGAATTATCGGTATGTTCTTCGTCTTGAATGATAAAAAATAAATAATTAAATTTGATTTAGTCTAACTCATGGTGATTATTTATTAAAAGATGATTATAGTTGTTCCTGAAAACAATTTACTTACAACATTAAAATTAAAAAAAGTATTTTTAAAAATATTTTTTTTATGTAAAAAAGGGTTTGGAGTTAGATCTCAATAACACTATCAAAATAATTTTTTCAAATAAATTACTGAGTTAGTGTAATCATTTGATATTGTTAGTATTCAACATAAAGTTGTATTAAATTTTATGGGTGACCGACAATTTACCCAGTTGATTGAGATTAGTGAGATTGATAATTTTGAAAGCTCCAAGAAGCCCGCCTAAGTATAAATAGGAAGAAAGGTAACTTACTTAAGGATGGCAACGGTATATGTTTTTTGTGAATATCCATCCCTATCCGATCCTTATAAATAAAATATGATAATTGAAAAAAGGGACATAGATAGGATACGGTAATTATATATAATATTTATTTAGAATACAATACGAATGTGGATATCTTAAATATCAGCGAATAATCCATACAAAATATTCGTTTTACTAATTTTTTTAATCAAAACAACGGCATATTCCGTATTCGATTCTTATGGATAAAATATGATTATTGAAAAAAGAGATTTACATAGAATATGGTAATTATATATAATATTCAATTAGAATACGGTACGAATGTGAATATTCTGAAATATCCGCGAATAATCCGTATAGGATATCTGTTTTACCATTTTTTTAATCAAAACAACAGCATTTTGGATAATTTAAAATGATGTCGTTTTAAGCTATATGTTTATAAACTATAGTAAACTCTTATTCGAAAGTCATCTCTTTTGTCTTCATTTTTTTTTACTCCGCTAAACAGCCGTCCTTTCCTCTCCAATCTCTGCATCATGCAATTATTGAATTCCAAATTTAATTAATATATAAACTTTACAAGCAAAACCTTTGATTTGACATAGATTGTAGGTATGTTTCAATTTTTTCTTTTACCTACTAACTTGATTCAAATTATTTTGTTGTGAATGATTATTTTATATATATTTAATGTATTAGTTTTAGGGATAGCAACGGTATCCATTTTTGCGAATATCCATCCGTATCCGATCCTTATGGATAGGATGTGGTAATTGAAAAAAAGATATAAATAGGATACAGTAATTATATATAATATGAGTTTAAGATACAGTATGAATATGGATATCCTAAAATATTCACAAATATTCATATAGGATATTCGTTTTACTATTTTTTTAATAATTTTTTTAATCAAAACAATAGCATTTTGGATAATTCAAAATAATGTCATTTTAAGCTATATATTTATAAACTATAGTAAACCCTTATTTGAAAGTTATCTCTTTTATATTCATTTCTCTTTACTCCGCTGAACAGTTGTCTTCTCCCCTCCAATCTCTCCATCACACAATTATTGAATTCCAGATTTCATTAATATGTACACTTTACCAACAAGCCTTTTAATTTGACATGGATTCAGGGTATATTCCAATTTCTTCCTTTGCCTGCTAACTTGATTCAAATTATTTTATTGTGAATGATTATTTTATATATATTTAATATATTGGTTTTGTGATGAATTATTTAATCATAATATATATTCCATTGAAGAATAAAAAATACATTAAAGAGATAAAGAAAGGAAATCCAAATTGTTTTTGTTTCTAGGATTTGATGTGTGTGTAATATTATCTTAAATCCCTTAGATGTATTTTTTATTATTTTATCTAACTAGCTAGTTTCAAGATCAGTTTTCTTTACAATAGCTCATGAGCCAATGAATTGCAAAAGCAAACTAATAATTAATATGTTATCACATTAACATATATTCTGATTTAATACTTAACCTATTATCACATTAACATTATATTGATTTTCTTATGAAAATTTTTCTTGACAATTTTTATTTTTATTATTGCTACACTATAAACTTAGAAATTGATCAACTAAATTGTTAATTTGTAAGTGAAAAATAGACATGAATTTGATGTTAACAAGATCTGATGAACAACTCACTCTTAGTAATGTTCCTGGCCAACTTAATGAAACAAATTCAACTCAAATTCCAGAGACTACATGTAAAGAACTTACAAGTCCAACTATTAGTAAAAAATTGATTTCAAGTGCATGGAGTCATTTTAAGAGGCAAAAAAATAATAATTCTGGTTATCAGAATGCAACTTGTTTGTATTGCAATAAAGTAATGCTTCATAAGTCAAAAAATAGAATCGCACATCTACACAATCATTTAAGAGCATGTCCTCGTAAAAGACAAGCTAACATAAATTATGCCATGAGGAGATTACAAGCTCATACAATTGATGGAAAAACGAAGGTGTTTACTTTTTCTTTTGATCAAGAAAGTGTTAGGAAAAAGCTTGCATGAATATCTTGCATGAATATCCCTTTAATATGGTTGAATACATAGGGTTTACAAAATTTGTCAAAACTCTTCAACCTATGTTTAAAGTCATTTCCTGCAATACACTTAAAAATGATATTTTAAAGATTTATGAGTATAAGAGAGTTAAAACAATTAGTTTGTTAGAGGCAAATCGAGGAAGAATTGCTATCACTACTGATATATAGACTTTTAGCAATCAATAAAAAGGCTTTATGACAATAACGACACATTTTATTGATGACTTTTAAGTTATGCAAAGTCGCATTATGAAGTAATTTCTGAAAAATTAAAATTTTTTATTTTCTCACTAGATATCTTATATATGATATAACATGGTGTTTATTATTAATAACTAATATTTTGTTAGGCTTATATATATGCTATGTCTACACACTGCTAAAGTACTTGGTGAAACTTTAATGGAATGTTTGTTGAATTGGAACATTGATTACAAATTATCTATCTTGACTGTCAATAATTGTAGTACAAATAATGTCATGATTGAAATTTTGTTGGAGAAACTTGATAGTGGTTCATTATAATTGAATTGCTATCACTATTGATATGTAGACTTCTAGCAATCAATAAAAAGCCTTTATGACAGTAACGACACATTTTATAGATGATTTTTGGGTGATGCAAAGTCGCATTATGATATAATTTCTAAAAAATTAAATTTTTTTATTTTCTCACTAGATATCTTGTACATGATATAACATGATATTTATTATTAATAACTAATATTTTGTTAGGTTTATATAAATGCCATTTCTATACACTACTAAAATACTTCGTGAAACTTTGATGGAATGTTTGTTGAATTGGAACATTGATTGCAAATTATCTACTTTGACTGTCGATAATTATAGTACAAATGATGCAATGATTGAAATTTTCTTGGAGAAACTTGATAATGATTCTTTGTTATTGAATAGAAAATTATTTCACATGCGATGTATTGCACATATATTGAATTTAATTGTGAAGGATGGCATGGCTATGATAAATGAAAGTATTGAGAGAATCTATAATAGTATTTTATATTGGACATTAACACTAAAAAGAGAGGAGACATTTGTTGGGACAACTTGTAAGTTAAATATTTCTTGTACTAAGAAGTTAATTGCTGATTGTGAGACTAGATGGAATTTTACTTATTTGATGCTTAAAAGTTCTTTTGATTTACAAAAAAGTGTTTCCACGTTTAAAACAATGAGAACCGCAATATAAATGTTTGTCTACTTATGAAGATTGGATGTTTGCGAAAGAAATTTGTGATGGGCTTAAATCGTTTTATGAAATAACTACATTATTTTCTGATACTAAATATCCTACAATTAATCTTTTTTTTCCAAATATTGGTGAGATTAAATTGTCTATTAGGAAGTGACTTAATTCTACTAATGGTGAAATGAGGATGATAGCTGAAAAAATAATTGAAAAGTTTGACAAGTACTGAAATATGGTTCATGGAATGACAGCTGCAGAAATTATTTTTAACCCAAGATAAAAGTTAAAATTGGTGCAGCATTATTTTTCTTTGTTGTATGGGAATTATTATACAATTGAAATTGAGAAAATTCGTAGTTTTTGTTATACATTGGTAAAAGATTATCAATTAAGGTCTAAAATGAATGAGGAATTTGTTCATTCTTCTTCAGTTGCTTCATCATCTTGTTCAAAGAGGGTTTACTCAAAAATCGAAAAACGATTAGCACAATTTAATATATTAGTAAATCAAAGCACTTGTATTATTCAAACTAAATTTGAGTTGAATTATTATTTGGATGAAAATGTCATTCCAAGATCAGAGAAGTTTGATATATTAAATTAGTAAAAGACATATGGTTCAAAATATCCTACTTTGCAAGAAATAACTAAAAATGTTTTAGCTATTCTTGTATTCACAATTGCATCAGAATAAGCTTTTAGTACAAGTAATAGATTCGTGTCTCCACGTCGTAGTATATTTCATCCGATGATATTGGAGGCCTTAAAGTGTGCTCAAAATTAGTTATGGGTTGAATTTAATGGTTATAAAGTGTACTTATTTTTTAATATATTCTTAATCATCATTAATTCACACTTTTTATAATTAAATTTTTTTATTAATGGTAAGATTTAAATTCTTCAACACAAATAGAAAGTATTAAATATTTAGAAGATGAAGATGTTATGGATAAGGTAAATACTATTACAATGATTAGATATTATAAGGATATTTTATATTAATAATTTAATTTCAAAAGAGTTGTTGACTAGTTGAATTTAAATTTTTTATTTGTGCATTGTAGGAATCATGTTGGATGGGCTCTACAAATCTTGAGTTAAAATGAAATTTGGTTGAACTTTGATGACAATAATGATTGTTGATATAGATTATTGGTGGAAGTTTTTTATAAATTTTCTGAATTATTATTATTGTTGAATTTAAATTTTATATTGTTAGAATTATATATATTTTTATGATATTAATACGATATCGAGTTTTATTATAATTTATTAATATAGTATATTAATTTATAAAATATTAAAAATCAAATTATGAATATATTATTTTTTTAATTTTACTGTTTTTGATTAGGATATGAATATATCCATAAAATATCCATTAAGATGTGAATATTAATAAATATCCATTCTGTAAGATATGGATATTAAATATAATATCTGCCACAAATATGAATAGAATATGGATATAAATTTTTTTTGTTGGATACGGTTATGGATATTGAAATATTTATACTCTATTCTATCTATTACCATCCGTAAACTTCCCTGTATTAGAATTATACTTACAAGAATTTTTTCCTATTAGATAAAATACCTAAATATCTTCTTCCGTCACTTTTTTCTGTTAGATAAAAATACCTATATATCTTCTGCCATCACTTTTTCTATTAAAATTAATAGCTTTTTTTGTAAATTTATAATTTTGTCTGTATCAATTTGGATGATCCATTTAACTTTAGTTTTGGAATTCAGATTCGAGTCTGTTTGGGTGAGAACGTGAATTGTCGTAAAAAAAATTGCTCTTCCGCTAAGCTGAAGCATTAAACTCTAACAAAATATATATACTTGTAACTACTAATATATATATATATATATTGAACATAATATTATAATACACAATAAATTAATAATTATTTTCTATAAAGTAATTTTACTAATATAATATTTAACTATTAATATATAAAGACGAATCAATTTATAAAATTATAGTTCACAAATTCATAATTAATTATTTAAAATTGATGGTTTAATATTTTTACTAAATTGTTAGCTTTATCTCATACAAAATTATTACTAGTTTAATATTATAAAATAAAATTTTTCTCCATGATTTTTATAAATCATTTTTTAATTTATAAATTCATATTTAATTTTTTAATATTAAAAATCAAATAAATAATTATTTTTTTTTTATTTCTTACCACAAATTATTAGTTTAATTTCGTGCAAAATTGTCATTCATTTAATGTTACAAAAATAAATTTGTTTATAATTTTTATAAATTAATTTTAGTTTACAAATTCATATGTCATTGGTTTCAATGTTCCAAATTAATTATTAGTTAAATTTTTTTAATTTCTTTAATAAAAATTTTTAGTTTAATTTACATATAATAAAAATTTTAGTTCAATTTTATAGAAAGTAATTTATTAATCTAGTGTTACAAAAGTATATATTCCTTATACTTAAAATTTACTTTTATAAGATAATTATTTGAAATAATATATATATATATATAATATGTAAACACAATTCAAATAAAAAATGTGGTATATAGAAATATAAGGGTTCAAGCCATCATAATTAACATATTTTTGACAATTTAGTTAAATTTAAACAGATCCAAAATTCGGCCAAAAATTTTATAAAAAATTATCAGGGAAAAACGTCGGCAAAGAGATATTTAGGTATTTTTATTTAATAAAGTAGAAATCTTGTAAGTAGAATCCTATCAGGAATAAGACATCAGGAGAATTCTTGCGGGGATAAGTTTGTTATTCTTCCCTATAAATATGCATAGGGTCTAATTAATGAAAATAAATGCAACCGCATCGTATACATAGTAATGAAGATGTGACAATCGTGTGGATCGAAAGTGAAGGTCAACGGTGGATTCGGGAATATTCTTTGTACCTATCACCCGTGAAATGGAAATTTCCAGGAGACTATCAAAACGATTTTTAGGAAGCACAGGCAGGCAAGTCACAACGCGATTACAATGCCCTATCAAGTAATCGCTTTAGTGGAGGAAATAGGATTATATGAACATGGCCCCACAAAATAACGCCGACGCAGAGGTCCCAACCGTAAAAATTTGTACGATAAAACGCATGTGACAGATTCATGTGGGACTAGAAAAATATCTAATCAGAAAATTTTGATTATAATAATGTATAAATACTCCATATTTTCCTTTTGGTCATGAAAATTACCACTAAAACCTATATGATAAAAGATTGAGGGAACCCAATCACTAGAATGGTCTTTGAGAAAAAATTTGGTTTAAAATAATATTTCCAACAATTATTGTGGGAAGATCTCCTCCTACAACACAGTGTAGGAACGCCTAGCTAACCAGCAGAGTTAAAAACTCTTTATGAGGTTAAGATAGTAGTAACCAATGTGACGCTACAGCCTGAGCAGGTAGTTCAGATTGGCAGGTCAAATGCTCACCCCTAGATCATACATGTTAGTAAGCATGCAATCAAACCAACCATGACGACCATGAGACTGCAGCTGCAGATTTGGAAATAGCAGTAGCAAAACTATAACTCCCATGCACAAAATACCAATCAAGCATATCAAAATATGCCGACTCTTCAATTTAAAGTGAAGGCCATTCTCTGATTTTAAGGTGTAAAATGTAGTCTAAAGTCGATGCAAAAGTTTGTTCATTTTGTTTGGTTCAAAATTTTCTGATGCAAGAACCTAATTATGGAAAACATCTGTATCAAATCACAATGTTACTGGATATTCCGTCTAACCAATGATCTATGGCTGAACTTTGAATCATTTATTCTTCTTTGGTTCTCCTGCATAGTCATCTACGAGTGCTACAACATCTTTCCAGAACAGGCCCTCCACCAAAATCCCATCTTTCGTGAACCTGCAACATTTATAGGAGTGCAGAAGTGTAGAGCTAGATATATCAAAACAGTTCCTAACTCCAAAAATCAGCAATATTTGAATGAATATGGAGCATCTACAGGCCCAAGTGTGTGTGTAAGTTCGTGCAAGAGAGAGAGAGAGAGAGAGAGAGAGAGAGAGAGACCACTGAGTAACGCTTTTAGTAAACTGTACTGGTTTCCCAGCAGAAATTGATTTCGGATCTGCACTTGCTATTGTCAGTGTGTAGAGATCAGAAAATCTAGGCAATTTGGACGAAACCATCAAACCAGTGCTAGTGAAGGAACCCTGCTCAACAAATTTGCTGCTTAGATAGTGAACAGAAAATATACACTAACAATTAGATATGCTGAAAGGGAAAAATGTGTTGCATTGTCCATGTGAATGATGACAAATTCCCATACTAATAGAAAAACGCGGAAAACTAAACCAATATGCACACACATAAAAAACCTACAGAGCTATAAATCTTTAAAGGTCATTCATCAATTTGTGCAGGATGGACCTACAGCAGCATCACCAAAGTTATCTCTGGTGTCGTCCAAGGTTCCTCCAACAACACAGAGGATTCCGCACAAACCTAGGCATAACCTACATAAGCCAAATCTAAACCAACTAAACTAAGGGCCCAAAGCTCTCTGAATTCAGGATTGCAGAAAAAAGACAACTTACACACACAACACCTACAAGGAATTTACCTTACATCAACTAACTGGGTCATCTGCTTTTAAGAAAAATAAGCCTAGGGCAGCATCCAAACACAAAATAAAAGGATGTGGATAACCCAACAAAGAATCATAAAAATTTTGACACCAAAAGCATGCAACGGCCAGCCATGGAATTAATCAACCTAATTTTCATGATGTGCAGAACACTTCCTCCTAGAAATTTGTTCGTAGACAATTCAGCAAGCAAACACATCCTCCAAGTTTGACAATAATAATTACAGTTAAAAAGAAATCTTCTTTTGTTTGCCTTAGAAAGTATGAATGGTTATAACAATGTAATGATTGTATAACATTCCATAATTTATACACACACTCATACAAGTTGATTATCAATGTTTAACAATTTGAATTCACATTACACAAAAATATGGCCATTTAACTCTTAAAATTATGGGGGTTGTCATCATTTGCTATTATGGTTAAAAAAGCAACAATTAGACACTAGTGGATTAAACATTAAGATAGGTTTTCAATTGAAGATTATGAGTATTGATATTTAATCGCCACATCCAAAGATTATTACAGATAAAAATATCAAAACTCCACGCAGTACAAACTGTACACCATATGTTTGCAAAAACAGAACATGAATATGTTATTTAACCAAGTATCTACTACAACAGAATATTACATTTGAAAATAGGTAGTTACCTCAGGAGGATAAGTAAATAAGATTGCATTCTTTTCCTTTGTATGTATGATTAGCTGCAATATTCCATTGAAAACTATATACTTGCCAGAGTCAAGGATCAAACTCACTTAAAAGTGACATTAGTAGAGAAATAATCACTTCTTGTAAAATGTATTATTCCCATTTGGTTGCCAAGACAACTCTAAAATAAAAATGGGTAAATATCAAAATTCAAATGGGCAATGCTGTTTCACTCTCAACCAACAATAAGGCTCCAGTTAATTATAGGTGTTAATATCTTCAGATTCCAAATGATAAAAATTTCAACACATCTAGCGTAAAGCTGAAAACATTTTTTAACAGTAAACCATAAATGGCAGAAAAATTTTATTCACGCACAATTTCAATTCAATAATCAACTATCTTGTAGACACCGTTGAAACCCCCAAACCCCCCAAAAAACAAAAAAAACCAAACCAAACAGACCCTCAATTTCTCCAGTTCCTATGCGCTTTCAAAATCAACCAAACAGACTACTAATATCTCCCATTTCTTCCAGTTACTCGGCAACCAAATAGAATTCAATTACTATCAAGCAAAAGTAGCTAAATTCAACGAAATTAACAGCAAAAGGATATAATACGATGCAGCCAATTAAAAAGTCTCGATTCTCGGGGAACTTCTTTTTGTAAAATTGAGCAACCAAAGCAATCACAATAATGATGGTCCCCATGAACAACCTCACATTGCTCATTCTCACGTCTTCCACATATCCACGACTCGTAACAATCTATTTCAGTAGCATATCAAAATAATAATAATAATAATAATAATAAGAATAATAGTAATAACTCAAAATTCAAAACGTTTAGCTTAAAACTAATTAATTTAATCAACGGATCTAGGGTTTGTTTGATTACCTCAGAGACAGACTCGTCGAGGATGTGTTTGATGGAGTGGTGATCCAAGAGATTGGCCTTTTTAGGGTTTTTGTTCGCCATCTCTGATGATTTCTTTTCCTGCATTTTTTGCTGTCAAATGGTTCAGCGAATTTCAGAGCACTGAGCAGCTAGCAGAGGTTTATAAACCGTGGATGCGTTTTGGTAACGATGAGCGTTGACGTTGGGCATTTCAACGGCGTCGTTTTTAAATTAGCTAATTTTTTTTCTTTAATTTGGTATTTTTAATGATTTTATCTTCCATTTATTAATTTTGTGTTTTTAATAATTTCCTCATTAAATTTCATTCGTCTTTTTATATGGGCAATTGTCTCTTAAAACACATTCCCGAATCCATCTGCGAATTGGGGACGACATCAGGCTTCTGTGCCATTTTAGGAAAAATAAAACGTTGCATTTGGGGCTATTTAATAATTTGATTTCTTTTTCGAAAGAAAAGAATATATTCATTCAATGATGTCAAATTTAATAATTTGATTATTAATAAATTATTTTTTTAATTTGTTCATCTTTAATGATCCGCTAGAATAAAAAATCAAACATAGAAATGGGCAAAATAAATCATCCATTATATGAATAAATCATACAAATTTTTTAGGACAATGATACACATCCAACAAAACACAGCATGGGTATTGCATCATCTTGCTTCCACAATAAAATCCTTTAAGTTATGAAATTGTCCCAAAAGAATGGGTAATACTAATGACATTATGCCTATGCTAATCCTCTTAATATCCCTCTTATTTCAAGGTACAAATTATTGGTGCTGACAATCCATTTAAGCCTTAACAATTTAACTAGCAACATTTGGCTAGTGTCAAGAAGGGAGGAAGGCAAGAGCACAAAGGGACGCAGCCACTGTCAAGGAGGCTTCGATTTCACTGTATTGACAGTGTTCTTGGTAAGCAAAAACCGTACCCCCCTGACAAGCTCTTCCTTAACCATGAACAACACTGCAGCTGCAAGAACACTTTGTACGATTTTTGTGCCCATACCTTTGTAAAAGCCATAGAACCCTTCATAGCGGATCATCTTCAGGATGGCATCCAATGTGCCTATGTTACAGCATAGGAAATAAGACAGCAGATAAATAAAAATTGAGAAACTAAAAAAGACAGCAAGAAATTAGAATAGATTATTGGGAAGATCATGTAGTTTCTACTTTTTTCCTATCTAGGTAAATGATGTGTTATGGACTGCTATAATGTTACATCTTCATATCAAGATCAGTTTTTAAGAAAAGGTATTCTGAGGCAAGCCCGTGAATGTGTGACTGCATTTAGCAGCCCTTTCATTATCTGGTTTTTGTCACAAGGAAAACCTATGGATAAGACCATTTAACAGTTCCAGGATCTGAGTCAATACTTTAATAATTCATTACACGAGAAGTTTCATCACAAAAATCCAAACCTTTGTACTGGTGCCTTCTATCTCCCATTGTAACCTGCTTTGCTTGAAGTCTCGACTACAAAGACAAAAGAAACAATCAGGGAATTAGAAGCAATTACAATACAAGAATCAAAATACATCATCTTAATAATTGCACTAGTATTTATATGTGCAAGGTCTTTTTACAAGATTGTAGAAACGATTGCACCCCCTACACACTCATTTCATATACCTTTACAACAAGAAGTGGATATGTGACAACTGTAGCCCCAAGTTTTGCCAAAGCTCCAAGTAGAAATATCTAGCAAAATCAAGCGCAGTTTGTTCAGCTGAAAAAATCATTAAAATAAACTGAAAGGGGCAGGAAGCAATATGTAAGCATAGAAGTACTAAGTTTAAGATTATGGGTTCACAGAACAGGTGTAGATGGAAAATTGAAGAGAAAGCCAACCTCTACAGCGGTGACTCCATTGTTATTCTTGTTCAAGGTGCGTCTTTCCTTCAGCTTTTTTAACATGGTTTCATATAGCATAAATTGTATAGAAGGATTGCTCACCTGTAGACAATAGTAGGAAAGTTAGTAACACTTCTTTGGCATCTATGAGAGTTAGTTCTTACGTACCATTATCAATGTTGGGAATACACCTTTCCAAAAGCCCCAAAGTCCAGCTTCATCATAAACCTCTTGAATCTGTAAATATTCCACTTCAAAAATATATCAGTAGAATTCTTTCAAAAAAGAAAAGACTCATATCAACAAGAGAATACAAAAGAAACTCCAAGAACCAGTCCAGTGACAACCTATATGAAAATTATCCAAAATTTTGAAATTCTTGTGAATGAAATCAAACTTTCACCAAGCACACACATTGAAATTATCCGGGCGATCCAAGATTTAAGAATATATGTTACAAATTATCCACAAACACCACAAATCTGGCAAATAGACCAAATTTGTTAGCAGCATTCTGATGTTACAACCTATCTTCCATATGGCAGGACTTGCTGTTAATTTTTTACCCCCTTACTTGCAATCCTCTAAAGCAATCAAGCATATCTTATTCTTATTGAACAGGTATTTCTCCGTATATACAACTGATTGGATTTCACACTTCAAGCACAGACATTTAAGTTTTAATTTTGTTAAAGTCTAAACACTTTTGCCTTTTAAATAAAACTGTCTTTAAACACCCAGAGTAACTCTTAAAATTAATTTAGATCATCAACATCTCTAAACAATGATGAAAGAATTCCCACGCCTTGGCCTGCACTTATAGTCAACTACAGTTATGAGAACATCTGGACTACTGCACATTGCCATTCCACCACCATAGCATAAACAATATTTTGTCGGAACAAGGTGAGACATGAAGCATTAATTTCATACATCTACCAAGTCATCCTAACTAAAATTTGCAAAATAGTGTGATGAATGTAAACCGAATCTTTAAACTTGTTCTACTTGAGCAACAAGAGGGAAATATTTCTGAGCTTCAGTGTTATAAGTAAACAAAATGAACAAGTGATTTACCCACCACGTGACTAGTACCATATGGAGGAGGCTCAGTAACAGCATGAATCATTTCATCCGAAGAAGTGGACTCCAAGTGACTAGGCTGGGATTTCTTTGATACCTTAGTGTGAGTCTGCAGGGTAACAACAGTTTGAAACACAGAAGTGGAAATATAGAAATAGAAGGTGGCATGCTTATCTTTCAGTTGATTATAAATTACCTGCATGCGGGTAACAACTACCCAAATGGGGTTTGTCAGCAACACATTCACACACCTAAAAAAGGAAGGCATAAAGCATTTTTTGAGTATCAAATTGCATTAACATAAAATACAGCAAAGAAATAAATACAGAAGATAAAGTCATTGCCTGAGATATCTCTTATCAATTGATTCTCAATATATTATAAATTTGAATGCTAAGTGATTAAAATATTAAGTTTTGGAGAGGAGCCCATGAAAGAATTGATCTTTAAAGATGTCAATCTCCTACGACTTTCCTTAGGAACAAAGTATTTACTCCTGGAAGGATCTATGGAAAATTATGGCAGACTAAGAATACATATTAATATATAAATGAACTGCATGACTAAAAATCCTGTAACGAGTGGGGCGACTGTCAAGAATTTTTCAAGTTAAGGTTTCAACTTTTGAAGTCACAATTTCAATTTTGGTGTCAAAGTTTTCAATTTTTATGCAAAAGGTTACAAGTTGTGCGATGTGGCAGTCACATTAATTTGGACGTAATATGGCCTAATCCTAAACTCTAAAGATATACATAAAGCAAACCACTAGAACCCTAAAAAAAAATTACCCCGCTAAAGCAGCCACCACAAGCGACGAAAACATCCCAACTGATCCATCACCAATCCCTTTCCTCTTACGATCAAGTGCAGTAGCCATGGCTTTGTTCCTGAATATTTGATAGAAATAATAATAAACACCCTGTATCATAAAAATGGCGAGTATATAAGAAATCAAAAGATCAAACAAAGTGAAAAGAAAAACCTATTCATCCAAACAAGGGCTTATAACTTATTTCCATAATATGTGACTAAAGTGTACTGTTTGGAGAAAAGATACTGGTAATGTAGTGCAGAAAAGTATATCTGCAACATACTAACATGTTCTAATCCAAATTTCATGTCAAACCAGGCTTAATAACCTTCAGGAAAAATTAGTGGGTTGGCTATAAATATAAATATAAGTTCAATGTTTAGGCAGTCACCATTATGCTAAATGCTGAGAAATTCTCCAGCAACTCAAAATTTGTTACTGGTATTTACCCTCGTCAGAGGAGGAACCATAACAGAGAAAAGCAACACAGATAATATGTCAAGGACTTGAATGCAACAATGGCGCACATCTTTCCGCACCATGGGACCACACATCCATCACATTGAAAAGCAAAATATATCTATCTATGTCATATCTGCACTCAGCCAATAGCAGCAATTTGATGCAAGTGACTTACTATTCAACTTAAAATTTAACAAATATCTCAGCAACCTGATAAATTTTGTCCACAGCTTTAAATTAAATCCAAATTAAGTAACACTGCAATAGTTTCAACGTTCCCAAAATTCATTAGTTCCTTCACACATTCTTGGCAACCAAACAAGGATCTAGAACTCAACATCCCCTATCTTCTCAAACAGACAAAATTACCGCCTTCAAATTAAAAGATCAAATTAGTAAGCAGATTCCAAGTGGCATCCAAAGAGAATAAACTCTTGAAAGAGCTTTTTCTCACCTGAGACGCAGCTGAACCGACTAGAGAAGGTGTCAAACCTCCATACAACCGTTCCCATCCCTCGTGTTTTACAACCTACAAATAAATCAATCAAGAATTAAAAATAGAACTATAAGTTACAGCTTATATTCTCATTATTTCCAAACTGTAAGACCCACTCAGCTTTCAGTAAGCTAATTTTACGTCAATCAAAAGATATAAACTTAACATCAGATGTGAAAAGTTCTAGTTCATCTACGCTTCCTCAACTTCATAAGATCAAATCATATAATAAGAAAATGGAAATGGAATCAGAAAACAGAAAAACTATGAGAGACCAAAAAATAGAAAAGAAATGGAACCTGACACATTAGTTCAATAGTTCCAGGCTTCCTCTTCTCCATCTTCACATCACGCTCGGTTTGTTGCCGTGTATTTACCTACACGGTTCCACCAAAACGAAGTTCAGGCAAAGGTTACCAAAAAAACAGGAAAAACATAAAGATCAGGAACTATTCGTACAGTTTGCAGAGGATAAGTAATAAGCTGAGCTATGATCCCTCCGCCGGCTCCAGCCAGTCCATTGATCAAAGCGTCTGACATAGTAAACACAGCTTTCCGGAGAAAACTACCGATATGTGACCTTCTCCGAAAATTTAGGATATCAGTATAAGAAAAAAGTAAAATAACAGAGCGATCTAAGTCTTTAAAGAGAGAGAAGACTCTCTCCAAGCTTGGCTGAAGCGAATGAGTAATGTAAATGTACGCATGCCCTTTTGTTGCGTCTGCTACCATCTAATCCATCTCGGAATCGCCATATCTTTGTTTCGGTTGTTTCGTTCAAGAAAGGAAATTGCATTGGTAGGTAGCTGTGACAGGTGCCGATATGACCAATTTGCCCCCCAAATTAATATGTTGACTATGTAGTTTGCTTGCCATTGATGTATTACTTTTGGTCTTCCTAGGTATGCGCGTTTAATGATCCTATCAAACCTCTTCCTTCAAATTTTTCTTTTCAGTTTTCAGTTTCGCAACCAAACAAATTTATTCTGACGTACTAATTTATAAAAATAAAATCTAAATAAATCTCAAGCTCCGAGTCACAGGACAAATTATATTTTTTTAATACAGTACTTTTGACAGATATTTATTTTCTTAAAGTCATGAACAAAATAAAATATATAATCGTATCGTATCCAAATAATTGTGTGTAAATAAAAATATTTTGATTACCCATCAAATAAACTTTTAAATTGTTTAGCTATCTGTTTAACAAAAAATGCAATTACCTGTTATGGTTATGTATATCAAATACTTACATTATGCCTCTCTCCTAAGTAGTATATTAAATATTTTAACAACAAATATGAAAAATTCATTATGTTTCTCTCTTAAATATTATATTAAATATTTTAAGGAAATATGAAAAAAAAAATCTGACTTTATTTTAAGAAATTTAATCATAAATTTTAAAAATACAGTAACGCTATTACTGTCCATATAAGAACCCTACTAAATTCATTCTTTTTTGTTTATTCATTAAAATGTATCAAAATAATAACAATTTCTTATAACAACTCGTTAATTTAAAAAATTAATTTTTATTGTCTCACAACTTTATAAACGCGGTATTCTCATTTTCCTTTTACTAAAAATGAACAATTAATTTTTTCTTTAAAATACAATAATTAATTTGTAACAAAGAAATTTTTGCCAAATTTAAGTTTTGATTTAATTTGTTTCAAGGTCGGTTTTCTCTCTTTCATTATTTTTTAATTCTCTCCATGATTACTTTTATAAATTTTTGAAGAATAAAAAATTTACTTACTTAATTTAGATTTAAAAAACATGTTTGTGCTAAGTCAAAGGAAGAGTAGAAATAATAATAAATTATATGCATAATTGGGAGTAAAAAACAATTAATATAAATGAAAATGTGTTAGGTTAATTAAATATATATTCTTTATTTGATTTTAGTTAAAATTAAAAAATTATAAATAAAGAAAGTAAAATTTTAAGAGAAATTTAGATAATTTATTTTTCAACATATTCCCACTTCTACCGATAATTTATTGGAGGAATAGTCAAAATTTTAGATTTTTGTAGGGCAGCTCCGTCTTCCTAACGCCTCTCTGTAATTATTTTTATTTGTGGGGAAGGAGATAGCGATCTAGTGCACAGCCGCACAATGCATTAATGTCTATGGACCTCTCCCCCCCTTAACATTGCAACACCGCAAACAAGAGCAGTCTTTGAAAGGTCAAATGGACCGGGCGGCTCATCCTGGGCCCAGCCCATTCACTACAGTTCAATCTAGGTTAATAGTAGATGATATGAACCGGCGAAACAAAGGTTAACCTCACTAGTCCCACGATTATTAAGGCTTTTCTCTGAGCACGCGCATGTTATTATGTTTTTTTTCTTCGAGGATATTCCTGATTTTTGAAAAAAGGTTAGGTATTTTCAAAGTTTTTGAAGTGTGTTGGATACATTAGATTTTAAAAAAATAGAAAGATATTCAAATTTAGCTTCTTAAAATATTATTATTGTAATCCCTAAACTTTAATAAAATATTAAAATAAATATACAATTTTTTCATACTCAACAATTTAATCCCTACTATTTACAATGTATTAGTGATTTTCTAAAAAAGTTTATTTTATTTTATTATTTTATAAGTTTTAGAAACAAAAATATAATTATTTAAATTACAATGTTAAAAATAATTTAGATAAATTGATACGTTAAAATGTTTTTAAGTCACGTAAATTAAATTAAGGGGTACTTTTTTATTTGCTCAAAATTCAATGGTATGTAGCACATCTAAAAAATCCAAAGGTATTTACTATTTCTCAAAAAATTAGGAAAACATATGACAATATCCCTATTTTTTAAAAATAAATGATAATGAAGTATTTTATGAAATGATTAACGTAAAAAAGACTTTATGTGAAATAAAGTTGAAAATATCTAAATATCATTTCACTGTTTTCATGTTCTTTTTCGTCCTATCAAATATTCAAAACAATTTTTTCTTTTAAATTATATCTTTTTTAATATTGTAAATTACCATATAATCTATCAATATTATTTAAAAAAACTATTAAAAGTTCAAAGTCTTAATCATATTTAATTTGTTATTGCCTATAGAAATAAGATCTAGTTTGAACAAAATTTACTTTCATTGAGAGAAAATGTTACACCCAACTTAACAAGAAAAATAAACACTTGGTACTATACTATAATTGTAAAAATACACCTGTTGATACCATATTTCGTCACCTGATATTAATTACTAAATTTATTTATATGAAAAGAAAAGACTCATTTCTTCCCTTTTTTTTCTTTTCCTTAAATATATACTTATCAATTCGTTAGGTTATTTAAAAAATTAATTCAAGTAGGATTTTGATTTGAGATAATCTTGGATTTAGTTAAATTTTAATTAGAAATAATTTAATATTTCGACTTATCTCTAATTTAGATAAAATATGATTTATTTAAAAAGACTTTTTATTAGGTCCTACCTTAATGAAAAAAGGTTGATTGAAGTTTTATAAATTTAAACTTTTACCCTTTATCTTTCAAGTAGTTATTTTAGCAAGTTAATATACAGGTGAAAATCGATCCAATTTAAATGTTTCAGAGAAACAGTTCAACAATAAGTTCTCCGTTTTCGAAAGTAACGAAGTTACTTTTGAAACTAATAAGAATTCAGAAACCCATTATCTTTTACTGAATTTCCTGAGATCCCTTATTCTCAATTATGCACAATGCTAGATGTATGATAATTTCAAATGAAGTAGCTGATGTTTTATTACTTAAGGAATGACGAGGATATGTCTCAATTACTGAGACCTTGATTAATGCTGTAAGTATATTTTGAATTTTTTTAATAGTCGGCCCACGACTCTTGGCCTTCCTAGTTTAATGTCTTCTCTGTTTTCCTTTGCTTAGAAAACAAAAGAAAATTTTCCTTTGCCTAGAAAATTTTGATTTTCACTTCTCATTTTTTTTTTATCCGTATCAATTCAAGTACTAAACCCTTTTGTCTTTCGATTTTTCATCTCTCTGTCTTCCTTTTCAATTGATATTATCCATTTCACTAGTTGTGTTCTGGTTTAGGTATATTTATGAGGATTGATTTTGCTTATGATTATTTTGTGTTGTTATTTTTATTTTTTGTTTTTTGATATGCATTTCTCTTTTTCGAATACTGGGTACTTCATTGTAATCTTTTTTCCTTTTCCTTAAATACATGTCAATTCATTAGGTTATTTGAAAAATTAGTTCAAGTAGAATTCTGATTTGAGATAATCCTGAATGTAGTGAAATTCTAATTAAAAATAATTTAATATTTTGGCTTGTCTCTAATTCAGATAAAATATGACTTCTTCAAAAAGATTTTTTATTAGGTCTGACCTTAATAAAAAACTTTGATTGAAAATTTATAAATTTAGACTTTTACCCTTTATTTTCGAGACCTTTATTCTTTAATATGAGTTCAGGTAGTTATTTTATCAAGTTAACATACAAGTGAAAATCGATCCAATTTAAATGTTAGAAAAACGGTTCAACAGTAAGTCCCCTATTTTCGGAAGTAACGAAGTTACTTTTAAAACTAATAAGAATCTATAAACCCATTATCTTTTATTAAATTCTCTAAAATCCCTTATTCTTAATTGTGCAAAATGCTAGGTGTATGATAATCTTAAACAAAGTAGCTGATGTTTTATTACTTAAGGAATGAAAGAGGATATGTCTCAATTACTAAGACCAAGACCCTGATTAGTATAGTGCTGTAAGTATATTTTGAATTTTTTTAATAGTCAGCCCACGACTTTTGGCCTTCCTAGTTTAGTATCTTATCTGTTTTCCTTTGCTTAGAATGCAAAAGAAAATTTTTCTTTGGCTAGAAAATTTTGATTTTCACTTTTCATTTTTTTTTATCTACATCAATTCAAGTACTAAACCTTTTTGTCTTTCAATTTTTTATCTCCCTATCTTCCCTTTCAATTAATATTATTCATTTCAATGGTTGTGTTCTCGTTTAGGTATTTTTATGAGAATTGATTTTGCTTCTGATTATTTTGTGTTGTTCTTTTTGTTTTTGGTTTTTTGTTATGCATTTCTCTTTTCCTGATGTTGGGTACTTCATTGTAATCTTTTCTTTTAGCGAAGATGTCGGTGCCACACAACTATATAGTTTTTGTTCCTCTAGATTTTGAAGTTGGTATAGTAAAGGTATAATGTTTGGTTATACTGGGTTAGATGTCGGTACAATAGAGGTATACTTATTTTTGTTTCTCTGGACTTTATATTTTGACATCGCGGAGATGCATGATTTTGGTTTATTTGAGCAAAAAATTGGTACCTTGGTGGTTTATTTTTATATTCATTTGGATTTTGTAGCTCATCGAGGGGTGCACATTTAGTTCATCGGAACAGGCAATTGGTATCTTGATGGTACCATAAGACTTAGTTTTATTTATCGCAAGGGTAATGTGTTGGTATTTTATTTTTTTGGTAACTTAAGGGGACTTTCTTTTATTTATTGTAAGAACTATTTTGAATAGTCTGAGAAAATAATATTTTATCTACCGCCTTCTAGTAGTCCAAGGGAACATTGTTTTGTTTACCGTGAAGGCGATTTTTAGTAATTCGAGTAAGATTTATCTTATTTACCGCGAGGGTAGTTTTTGGTATCGCATGGATGCATATGTTTTTTTTTAACAGATAATGTCGATACCTTGTGGGCACAATTTTGTCTTTTTAGATTTAGTAATTTTTGGCATCGCGTAGACGCATGTAGCTTTTTTAAGTAGAGGATTTCGTACCTCGTGAATACTTATTTGGTTATTCTGAACTCTGTAATTTTGGTAGTGCAAAACTACAGTGATTGGCCTTTCTGAGCATAATCTCAGCAGCACGGAGCTACAATGTTTGACCCTTTTAGGAAAGATGTTAGTAGTTTTGGCAGTGTAGAGCTATAATATTTGGCCCTTCTAGGCATAATCATTGCAGCACAAAGCTGCAATATAGGCATAATTTTGGCAGCGTAGAGCTGCAATGTTTGGCCTTTTTGGACATAACCATAGCAGTATGGAGCTGCAGTACAAGCTTAATTTTAATAGCACAGAACTACAATATTTGGCCTTTCTGGGTATAGTCTTAGCAACGCGGAGCTACAATATTTGGCCCTTTTGAGTATAATCTTAGCAGTGCGGAGCTGCAGCGTTTGACTCTTCTGCGCATAGTCTTGGCAGTGCGAAGCTATAGTATTTTGCCTTTCTAGGCATAGTCATGGAAACAAGGAGTTGTAGTATAGGTATAATTTTGGTAGCACGAAACTGTAATATTTGGGCCTTTTGGGCATAGTCTTGTAGTGTGAAGCTGTAATATTTTGCCCTTTTGGGCATAGTTTTAGCAATGCTGCAATGTAAGCATAATTTTGGCAACGCAGAACTTTAGTATAAGCATAATTTTGACAGCGTAGAGCTGCAGTGATGGGCCATTCTAGGCATTGAAATTGGCACCGCAGAGATGCATTGACTTGACCCTTGTGGGGCGATAAATTTGGCACTGTGGAGATGCATTGTTTTGGCCCTTGTGGAGCAATGAAGATGGCACCACGAAGGTGCATTGTATTAGCCTTCACAAGGCATTGAAGCTGGCACCATGGAGGTGCATTGTTGGCTTTTTTAATCTTCTATTATTGGAAATAATGAGAAGATGAAAGGTTATAGAATATCACCATAATTTGTTTAAACTTAAACAAATAAACGATGTTATATATAGTAAAGACATTTATATTATATGAATAAATTAAACATGTCACCAATTCATGATATATAGAATAAGATTAAAGGAGAGTATACATGAAATGATATTATATTTTATTAATTTGTTCAAAATATAAATTTTCTTTAATAAAAGGAGATCAATTTCAAAATTAACATACACATTTATTTTGAATAATACTTAATTCTTTTAATAGTTTAATTAGAAATAATAACCTTAATGTTCTCTCTTTTTTTTTTTAATTTTTTTCTATTTATGCTAGTAATTGAGTTTTTTTCTAAACTGTGAAGATAATTATACAATTATAAACAAAAAACAAAAAACTATGAAGATAATTTCAAAATCATATAATAATGAATTAAAAATAATAGTATCTTCAATTCAAGGCATAAATATAGTATGCTTATAAATAAATTATAAATTTTTTACGCTATATTATAGACAATTATACAAGAATTATCTTAGTAAGTCATTAGCGTCAAATATTAAATTTTTAGACAATTTTGATATAAAATATAAATATTCAAAGCTAAATAGTGTAAATAATCAATAGATAAAGATTTATAAAACGTTAATATTGTATTCAAATAATATATGCCTCTAGACTCAAATGATATTTATTATTAAGAGGGTGATATTTATATAGGATTCAATTGATGTTTATTTTCAGGCCTTAATGATATTAAAGTGTTGACCTAAATAACATTTACTATTTAGTACGGTAATATTTTTAAATAAATTCAACTATATTTAATCTTAGACTCGATATTTTATATTAGACCTGACTAATATTTAATTTAAATTATACATTGACGGTGATTGATTTTTTTTATTTTTATTCATTCAATTAATTATTTTCTTGTTCCTAGCGTTACCTCTTTTCTCTATGTCACAGACAGTTGTTTGGTTTCACTTTTGTAATTTTCCAATTAGAATCATAAGAGAATATGTTGTTGTAGACTCTAATAATATAAGGTCACGTCATCAAATTGCCAAGACACTGAAAGAAGAAATTAAAGAGAAAAGAAAAAGAGCTCAAACTATCACTTGTATTATCTAAAATCACAAAATGGCTCAAAACTTATTAAATTCAACACTGGAAGTTACCATGAAATATTCATAAGATAAGATTATTTGCTCTTCTGTAGGTTGGGTTTAATAAAAATTTTCAAAAACTACTTTATATAATATTGATTATTATCCAAACATCAGGAGGAAGCATGTATAATAGCTAGAAATCACAGTTGGAAAGAGAGAAAATGTGATGCCCAAACTCATGACAAAATCTGAATTTTCAAATGAATCAAATTTAAAATTCAAATAGTATGTGAAAATTGCCTTCAGAGTAATGCAAAAGACCAAAAAATAGCCAACCTATCTTTCTTATTAGTTAAAGTGATAAGGTCACGATATACTGGCAAGGATCTATGTTTAAAATCGACAAATGACAAATATAACCTAGAAAAGAAAGGAAAAGAACCCAAGTTTAAGAAGAATGACATACATATCACAAATTTAAAACCAAATATAGAGAATCCAAAACCAGCGAACAGAGAAAGTTTAAATCTTAGCTCATCAAAATTTAGACCATTCAAATATAAGGAAATATGCATAAAAAAGTATAGAGAAAATGCGAAATAGATTATAAGAATTTACCTTTAAAATGGAGAACTTATGAGAGGAATGTAGATTCCCATAAAAGATGGTAAGGCAGTTGTCACTTGTCATCCATGCTTCCTTTTTTTTTTTAATTTAAATATGGTAACTTGAAACGTAGATAAAGAAAATGCAAAAGAAAATAAAGAAAAAAGGAAAAAAAAAAGTTTGCCTAGCATTGTTTAAATAAGTTATTTCGTTCCACTTTTCCTTATTTTCCGGCAAAAAATGAAGATCAATTATTATAATATGCTATCAACCGAATAGGATTTTTCCAAAGTCCATATCAGAAAAAGAGAGAAAATGAAGCAAAAAATTAGAGAATAAAGAATGAAGAACATAATAAAGAAAATATGGGACAATAAAGAAAAGCACTGTCCCTGCTCACTCAATCTCACAAATCCTGAGTACTAATTTGGTTTTGGGTTTTGTCTTTGAAATATTACTTTTCTTGTCTTTTTTTTAATTATAATTTAACTATATACAACATATTGAGCAAAAGTTTAAATACGACAATTATATTACATCCTAAATATCTATATATACTTTAACACCAATTTAGCCATGGCCATATATTCATACCTATTAATTATCCTATTGATTATCTTATAATTTGATAAATCAATATACATAACCATCAGATATTAAACCACGGATGCAATTTATATAAATAAAAATAAATTCATGCATGCAATTAATACAAATAAAAATAAGTCTATATATGCAATTAATACGACAAAAATAAATTCATACCTTATGTTTTACTATGAAATTTTGTTGCCGTAATAATTTTCTCTTATATAATAAGAAATTAGCTTTTTGTTCTCTTTCCACATACAGTGCCAACTGTTGATACCATATTTTCCTACAGACTGTACCAATTGTTAATATCATATTTCGTCACCTGCTATCAGTTAATAAATTTATTTGTATATGAAGAAAAAATCATTTTCTTCCCTTTTTTCTTTTTTTTTTAATATTTATCAATTCGTTAAGATATTTGAAAAAATAGTTTATGTGAGATTCTAATTTGAGATAATTCTAATTTGACATTTAGTGGAATTCTAATTTGAGATAATTTAGTACTTTGACTTATTTCTAATTTAGATAAAATATGATTTCCCTAAAAAAAACTTTTTATTAGCTTTGACTTTAATAAAAAAAGTTGATTAAAATTTTATAAATTTGAATTTTTACCTTTTATTTTTTGAGTTTTTTTTTTAATATGAGTTCAAGTAATTATATTTTATCGGAATAACATACAAAGTGAAAATCAACCCAATTTAGGTGTTAGAGAAACGGTCCAACAACCCTATTAGACAAAATTTTAAATTAGAAGACAAACATTACTTAGTTTAAGTTTACAAATAAATTCAAATGCATCATTAAAATAATAGCTAGTACCAAACATGCAGTTTGGTATAAAACTATGTGTATAGGGAATAGAAAAGGTGTATTTGATTCACGTTGAAGTTTATTAGATAAAACCCCGGTCTATGCGGTTCGATTGACCCCTCTAAATACCTCAATAAATGTTCGTATCTACTAACTTTATATGAATTTGTGCAGTCACTAAATTTATTGAAAAAAATTTATGATTAACTATATACGTACATAAATTTACCATTTATGAACTTTTTGTTAATTTATTTAATTTTGATTTTTTATGAAAATAAATAAATAATTATGTAAAAAAATAAAATGGAAAAGAATATTAGAATAGCGTTTCATCCGAAATTCATTTGCTCAACTGGGTCGAACGCTTATATAAAATCATAAATTAACAATTTGAACTCAACAAGAATACTATCACTTCATTATTTATCAACACCAAATATCAATTTAAAAATAAATAATACAATTATTTGCTTAAGCTTAAAAGTTTTACAATTATACATCTGTACGTGTAAACCAAACATTTCCATAATTTCTTACGAGTAGAAATTGAAAATCAAATTAATTTATTTTACTATCTCAATTTAATAAATTCAATTAATTAAAAGCGATAATTATTCACTCAGTTAAATTTAATTTATTCATTATAAATCAAAACCCTAATTTTTTGAATATGAAATTAGTAAAACAAGGCAAATTATTAGACCCTAATTTGAAAAAAATAGATAAATAAATAAAATAAGACCAAAAAGACTTCCCTTTATCATTAAATTCCTTATTAATAAAATTTCCATATTAACCAACGTCCAATAATTATTAATTGCACTACATATTAATCACTCTAGTTTCTCTCAACTTCTTATATTTTTCTTCTTCTTCCACAAACCAAATTCATCAGAAAACAAATTGATCATGACTCGCAATTGGCAGGCAAGTTTCTCTCCGATAATTCTTGTGCAATATATATATTAGGGTGGTTTTTCATTTATTTTTTCACATTAACGGTTTTAACTAATGGCAACAGACCTGAGGCTCAGTATTCTCCGAGTAGAAAAAGAAAGAAGAGAATGGACTACATTACTGTTTTAAACTGTGCAATCTACCATGCTGAAGACATAGACAATCCGAGCAGATATCCTCCTGTAACCGAAAGAAACTACTTCGCTGTTTTCTGGGCCGAGCCTGGAAGAGAATTCATCACTCATGCCGCCACAGGATTGCCGAATCCAGTTTGGAAAGAGAGTTTTCAGATGATTTTACAACAGCCGGTGGATTCTGGATTCCTGAGCCTGGAGATTGTGCGAGTAAATTCAAAGTCTGATCCTGGAACTTCCACCGGCTTGAGAACGGTGGGCAGAGCTAAGATTCCTTTACCCAAGGAAGTTTCGACGAAGACAGCTGGGAGATTTGGGCTTGTGAGATTTGATGGGGATACGGGCATCAAGGCTGAAGGCCACATTACACTCTCCATCGAATTGCAGAAGATTTATTGCTCACCTAATGCTTAGTGCTTGTGCTTGCTTACTTTCATGCAGCTGTTAGATTTTCCTTATTCGGGCAAATTCTGATAATTTTATCGTTGTTAGATATTTTAATTTCCAGATTTTCTTCATAGACTTTGTACTGCTTTGTATATATTCAAATTTTATTAATACCTAAATCGTATTGAAATTTTTCTTAAAGAAAATTAAACAATTTTTTTTTCTTGAAATCTCTGAAAAATGCTACTAAGAGATTAACTCCTAAATATATAAAATTAAATATATTTTATGATGCAAAACACTGAAAAAATATGACGTAGAACTGTCGTATGTTAATTCTGCCGCGCCAATAATTTTCGGCTTAATGCAAATAGCAAGCCCAATGTCACGTCTGCGTTGATATTCTTAGGTCCAAACTAAAACCCAATCACAAGCCCAATCAGAAGCATTGCTAAAGGCGAGGGCTAAAGGGCAAAAGAGCCATTCCACTTGAATTCATTGATTCATTCCCTCGCTGTTTGGCTATTCCCCGGCGCTCTCGTCCCATCATTTTCCTCTTCTGCTGTCAGCGCCAACACCGTAAAATAATGGTTTCCGCTCGACCTCCGCCTGCGAGAACCTTAGACCTAGACCTCACAATAGTTTCCGCAAAACATCTCAAAAACGTTAACTGGAAAACCGGCATCTTGAAGCCTTACTGCGTGTTCTGGGTCGACCCAACCAACCGCATAGCCACTAAGGCCGACGATTCCGGGTCTACCCGACCCGTATGGAACGAGAAATTTACGCTCCCCTTGACACGCCCCCTGCACGAATCCGTGTTTGCCTTAGATGTCTTCCATTCTATACCATCCGAAACACCGAAACCGTTGGTTGGCACTCTCCGACTCTCGCTCACTCACTTGCCAGACCGGGATGACATATCACGGATCCGAACTTTCGAGCTCAACCGTCCTTCTGGACGTCCCCAGGGTGAGATCCGGGTGAAGATCGGAGTCCGCGAACGTCCACCCCAAGTATTCCAAAATTTCCATTTTCCTCCCCCGCCCAGCTTTTATTACCCTTCTGCCCCTCCTCAATTTTACCCAACCCGTGACTACAGAGAATACTCTCCCGCGCCGTACCCGTTTCAACCGTCTCCCTCTCCGTCCCGGTCGCCGTCGTTACCTCACAGCCCGTTACCCGAGCCGTACAATCCGTATTCGTCGGAGTATTATTATTCGTCAGCTCCGCCTCAGCCACTTCAGCCCAGACCGGCATAGATCGGCCCACGGGTGGGTACAGTGGGCCGTCAGCGCCCGTTGATTTCGTGCAGTTCGATCAGCAGCCGACAAGCAGTGGAAAAAAGGAGTTGGGGACGGCATTGGGTGTGGGCGCGGTGGCTGGGGGTCTAGTTGGACTCTCAACGGGGGATGGGGAGAAAATTGCGGAGAAGATGACTAAGATTAACCCAGTTGTACGTGATGATTTCAGCGATTATCGCGTTGATTATTAAGGTTAACTTATATAACTAATTGAGTAGTTAATGGTTTCACGGTATATATGTATGTAGGTGTAAATTTTGTTTTGATGCTTGATGTTTATGATGAATAATGATAAACGGACTTTCTTGGGTGAGAAGCTCTTTCATGATTTTATGCAATTCTTACATTTGCTTACTTCATGTTATAATTCTATGCTAACAATGGCATATAGTTCACGCCTGTATAAAACGCATCTATGGGGAAAAATTGTGTGCTCTTATTATATGGCTTCACAATCATGAATACAATTGCTGTGCATGTGGAAGCATAGTATTTGAATGTTGGAGAAGGATATTGGTTGACTTGAAGCTATCTAAGCGTGAAAAGGAGAGGTTGACACTAATTTCTAGTGGGAGGTTTTTGCTTATTTGAATAATGGAAAAGAGACTTAACGTTATGGTGGTGAGAGATAAGTTTTCCTAATTGTTGTGCATTTATCAATCCTCTAAGGTTGAACTGAAAATGAAGTACAAAATCATGGAAATCATGAATAGTATATTAGTTTATGAATTTATTATTTTCATTGCATTCATTTTCAATCTTGCAAATCTCTCCATCTGTTTCAAGTTGTAATTGGCTTTAGCCTGGTAAATTTATTTGCCAGAGCGGGGATAGATGTGATAAATTGCTAACTCGCATTTACATCTGTAACTTTGATTTCCATTCACTTTTAAACGATTGAACTGTTAGTACGAGAGATGAATGAAGCCCTCCCTTTGCCTTCCTTCCCACCGCGCCACCCCCACCCCGACACTCACACATAGTCTATCCTTTGCGTAGGGGAATTGGTTACCTCTGGTTTTGTAAAAAGTGTTAGCAAACTCTTTATTTGGTGTGTGATTAAAGTGCTCGTTTCATATAATAAGAGTAAATTGTTGATGAGTCGGTTTGTGATTCTTTAGAGACAAATTCAGTGAGTCAAATTTGTTTGTCTTGAAATGGTTTAGTCTCTTGCAAACAAAGAGCCAAAATGATTAGTACTTGTTAGAATATAAGACTAACTAGAAACAAGAAATATTGCTTTCAATTATTATTTAGCAATGTGGTACTACAGTGCTTGGCCGTTTGCAAGACCATTTTCAATTCAGCCACCTGATGGCATATTTGGAGGTTCAGATACTTTTGCTCGAGTTGTGTTTTTCGGCGTTGTCAAATGGGAAAGGATGTTGAATCTCGTCTTGTTCGTCTTGGATGTTGATGTGATGATGTTTGTTGTTTGGTGGATTATGGCATCCTGGCGCCGCCAAAGTATTGCCTTTGGAGCAGTGAGGTAGAGTGTAGGGTCCAACGCCGAGCCCGTGTGGAGAAGGGCTTTTTTGAATTTTAGACTTAAAAACGCTATTTCTTTTGGTTGGCCTAGAAAACCCAAGCAGATGTCTGTTCTCTTAAATGCTTGCTCCCCGCCCGACTCTTGTGGGCTAAAATACTATTACAATTCGTGTTACTTGGAATGGGATTGTGTGCATTTAAAACCCAGTCTAAAATCCCACCTCCTTCTTGGGCCTTTAGCACGACATAGACAGACACCATTAGTGTTCTTTGATCTCTTTTAGACTCCCTGTTGTCACGAATTCCCTATTACCACTCCGAGAATCTTGGTTATCAGTGAAATGTTGATAATTATTTATACTTCAAGGTGGGGTCTAATAAGACAAGACATTGGAGCTGAGTAGCACTACTGAATTAACATTTCAATTGAAATCGATTGATTTTAATTGTTTTTGAACGAGTACAAGGGATTGACTTAAATTTACATTTTGAAAAACCAATAATTGATATATAATTTCATTATCGAAAATTCATCCATACCAAACCCATAATTTGTTTAAGAATTTCTTTTTTTTCTTGTTCAATAAACAATGACCGACGGAGTAGAACGTTGCCTTGTGGATGAGATAAGATTGTAACTCTCCACAGTGGAACTTGTGGAAAAACATGTCCGAGTACAAAGTTTTGGGTTAGTTGGACTCTGGCCAATTTTTAAAGTAATATCTACTGTAGTTGGGTTCATTATGTTTTGTCATAGGCATAATAGCCCATTGGCTGGAAATGGACTAAAAATGTATGGACGTCCCTGTCGTTGAAGGGGGTGGGCAAAAGGAATCTAACGGATTTTTATTCTTATATATATTTGCAATTTGATATACAAAAGAAAATAAAAATTACATCCATTCCTATCCACCAAGTTTTGTCTTGTTCGGTTGGCCTTTCTAAATTCTAATCGCTAGAATTCAATTATATTAAAAATATCTTTTGCAGATGATTGGACATTACGAGTCTACTGTCGCCTCCCACAATTGGGATGACAACTCCCACTTTCGCCTGAAATCTTCACCTGTGGGCCGCGGCTGCAGCCTGCGGGTCCGGTCCTTCCCCTTCCCCTTCCCCTGAAACGACTTCGATCAAAGTTGTAGTCAACTGCCTCAGTTCTAAATCCAATTTCTCAAATATAGCATAAGAAGAAATTTTAAATTCAAATTAAGAGCGTGATTAATATTATTAAAGTATTATAATTCCGAATTCATAAATATTGTGAAATGAAAGTAAAATATTAAATATCAGTATAAAAACTAAAAAGAGAATAATATTTTTATAATTTTTGTAAGTGGAAGTCAAATGTACTAAATATACCTTAACTAGATCCAATAGTGAAATAATATTGGTTTAATTTATTTGAAAAAAAAAAAAAAAACTGTCTAGAGACCTGATTGCACAATTGAGCACGTAATCAAATCATTTTGTTTTTAAGTGATTGCTTTTGGAGTGAAGGCTGAATGGATTCGGCCCGATTGTTGATTGTGGAATTTGATCATACCCCCGATCGCAATTTTTGTTGTTTATCCCGATTTAGACAATAATTTAATACAATGAGCCAAAGCCCACAAAATTATCACAATTTTCTGACGTCAGAGAAGTCAACTTCTTCTTCCTCTCCCTTATCCAACATCGAAGTTGCACTTAATTAAAATTTGATATAAGAAGAACGGAAGAAATAGCCAATTTGCCAAGTTTAAAGGGAGCAACGAAATTTTAAATTTAACATTAAAACAAAAATACGAGAGACTATTTCACAAAGTAGACAAAAACATCCCCTCCCTTCCTTCCTTATCTTTCTACACCCAATGACAACCGCTGATCCCATTTTGGCCCCACCAGCCAACACTAATCCAACGGCTCAAAACAATCACACATGAAATCATGATATATTAATTTGATACATACTGCATGAACTCGTAATCAGATTCAATCCCAGCCATTGTTTCTGGCGCCAAAACGACCTCGAGATCAACGCTACCACCGCCTTCTCGCCCCGGAAAAGCGGAGATCTTACCGTCAAACTTGTTAGCCTTACCGCTCCTAACCGCCAAAGGCCGGCCCCATCCGAAATCATTATCGTACATCGGGAATCTCGGAGAGCTACCCATCGTCATTGATGCACCGTCCAAGTTCCCCAGCGGAAATACGCGCGGATTGCTCTCCCAGTCCTCCACGAAACGACCCACCGTCTTATCGTCATGAGCATTCACATTCTTGTTCAGCTGCTCGGCACACCAGCGCAGATCTTTAGACAAAACATCACCAGCTGACGCGTATGTGGGTATGCTTTGAATTGCGTTACCGAAATAACATGGATCCAGCTTCGGGTTCAATCTGTGACGGCAATTCACTGCCATTCTAAACGTCGTCATTTTTGTCACGTGTAGTTTTCTCGCACGTGTCACTGCTCGCCAGAGAAGCGCGCATAATGACTGAAACGATGATATCTCAACATTTGACTCCGTTTTTTTGAACCGGGTATTAAGATATGTGTCATGACTTTGCTTGCCGAGTAATTCAACGGCGTAAATGTCGCCGTCATTGATCCATACCTGGTTGTTAACTCTAGCCTTCAGTTTTAAGATGGATTCCCTGCTGAAACTTAAGATTCTTTCACTTAATGGTGAGTTTTCATCAAACGTCACCTTGAGTCCACCGAGGGGGATTCTTAGAACCGCGGGCGAAATCAACACTGAGTCGCGACAAAAATTGGGTTGTTTCGAAGTTTTCTTGACACCTCTCGAGAGTTCAGCAAACGTGTTAAAGAAATTCCAAAACGACGTGCCGTCTGCGACGGCGTGGTTCATAGCGCAACCAATGAACAAACCGTCAGCCAGTTCGGTGACTTGGACGGTCAGAATTGGTTTATAATGGCCCTCATAGCTGACGGTTCTATCGAGAGCAAAGAAACTCTTGACGATATCAGGGACGTGAATTGGACTGAGAATATCCCGAATGGACCAAACGGTAGCGGTTTTGTGAATAAAATCGACACCGGCATCGTTGCAGGTGATGTAGATATAGCCATCTGAGTCAGTGTACAAACGACCAGCAAGTGGAGGAAACTGAGAAAGAGTTTGAGAAAGAGCCCGCTTCAAAAGAGAAATCAAAGAGTCAATTGGCAAAGGCGGGCGGGTGAAAAGACCACCCTTTTGGATATAGTGACAAGAAAGCATAGGAAGGTCAGAAACGGAGAGTTTCAGGTCTCCAAGAGTTGATTTTTGGTCTGGGAAAACGGTGCACTTTGAGACCAGAGTTGGAGATGATGAAACTGAAGCAACCATTTTCGATTTCTTAACAATTTTTTTTTTAAAAGAAAATAAGTTCTCTCAGTCTCTCCCACAAGCCGGGTTGAATTTTGCGAGTGGAAGGAGGGTGAGAGAAACGCAGAGGAGATGAAGCTATTTATAATGGTGGGCTTGCGGATGGGTGCATGAACGTGCTGAGGTGGTCACTGCTGTTCTCACTTTTTTTCATATTTTATAGATTACATTGTCATGGTTATTGTTTTTTTTTAATAATTTTATTAGTTTATTTGTTTTTTCTTTTTTTTTTCTTTTTTGTTTATTACTTCAAGCCATAATTGAAAACCACGTGTGCATGTTCCTGCTGTTAATTTTCCAACTAGGCACACGGCCCTTATTTGACATTATCATTTACTTAAGGCTACCTGATTAACTCTCCACAAAGGCCGTCGTAGTTCTCTCTTAATAAGACTTCGATATATACAGCTCCGCACACATTATTGCTTCATTACTTTTATTGGTCAATCAATGTCTAATTAATGGACAACACAGGTAATTTAAATGAATTTTCAAAATTTAATAAAGTTTTGAATAAACTTGTGAAATCGTTCAATTTTTTTAATTTCATTTCATTATCTTTCTTTAAAATAAGCATTAATACATAACCTTCAATTGAATTATTTATGTTTGAAAACAAATAGTAATATATTATAGTTAATTAAATTTTTGCTTTTGTTTTGTTTGACTTTTTCGTGATTTTTTTTTTCTCTCGAGAAGGTTAGCTAATTAGGAAAATTATTAGGACATTAGTGATACTCATTAGTGATTAGTGGGGTAATGACACGTGTCAAATCCCAATGCAGGGAGAGAAGAGATGGATAATTTATGAGAATTAATAACAAAATATAGAAAAGAAATTTAATTGTGATAGTCTCTAATTATAATATATTGAAAGAATTAATTAAGAGAAAATCCTCCAAGATTTTCCTTCAAATCTCAGGCAGATCAACAAGTAAGGTCTATCTTGAATTGCACAAAGCCGAAGTCCCACATATACGAGATATGCATGGTCCATTTTGTATCAGAATCCTTGCTCCCAAGATTTAATGCAATCTGAAACTGATCCTACCCTTCAAAAGAGGAGTCCTACGTGGCACTCATTCCAGCTGCCTCCTGATTATTACACAAACTTGCTTGGTTTTAATTTGCTCGTTATTGCTGGAGAATAAGAACTAATCTAGCAAGCAATTTTGGTGAAGACTTGAACAGAGAGTTGCGTCTAGTACTTCTCTACGGTGTCTCAATTCCTTTTCAGAAGCAAAAGCCAAAACAAAGAATTGAATGTGTTAACCTTACATATTTTGCATGTTTTGTTTTATTTCTTAATAATTTTTTCAAAAATAACAGAAAAATATACAAATTAAGTTCTCTCTCATTATTTTGCCGCGAGCCAACCGGCCGGCAGTACATAACTCAATAAATAAATAAATAACATATTAAGTAAAACTTTTACAAACACACATTTAATTTTAGTAGAGTATATTTGACTTTAAAAAAAAAAGCTCCGTGTTTGAATAGTTATCTTCCAATAAACTATTAATAATTATGTATAAAATTTCTTTGCAAATAGACAAGATCGAATTTACATTTCTGAATTGTAGATTAAATAAGATTTTCAGATTCTATGAAGCTAGCTGTGCGACAATGGTATAAATATTGAAGAGATTTTTTTTTTTTTTTTAAATGGACAATTAAAAAATGGGCAGTTGATGATTCTAGAAGTTGAGCTAGGACGTTAGGATCTATAAATTAAGATTATGATTAAACAGTACAGATTCCGTGACCAAATCTACATAATTTATATAAATATATGTATATGTGTTTATATCATTCTCGGAGAAAATATGAACTAAAAATCCAAATCCAAATCCAATGATAGATAATAATATTGATGTATCCACATGATTAAGATGATGAACTGCGCCGACTATTTACGTTCTGGATATTGGCTGTCATTCTCTCAATCCCAATAAAAGTCGGCCAGAATCTTAACTGTTTAGGGCTTATTAGCTTAATAATCCCGAACTGAACAACTGTCTCCTCTATCCTGATCAAGTTTAATTTTTATTACATGCTACTTGGGATGATATTTTCTCTTTTTTATGTCTGAGATTACATGCATGCAAAAGAAACGATGGTCGGTTCATTAAGTTATATCAGAATCTCCTTAAACCGCCATTTCTGATTTGTCGGTTTGTGGGGATTATTTTATTTAGGAGAGAAATGTTTTGCTTATATATTATTTTCAGCAAATTAATTTTACTGGTTTAATTATATATCATGCATTTGCGTTTTGTTTATTGTTTGACTTGCTTGGTCCCTTTTTATATTAAAAATCTGTACCTTCATCATTTCAGTCCCTGCTTTTCACATTTTCTTAAATAAAGAAACACTTTGCTTATTAATTTTAAACAAGCCCTTGGATCATTTTGCAAAATAGAATACCATTAAGTTTTATTATTATTTTTTTTTCTCAATGATAAATGTTAACAAAGTAAGAAACTTCACTGAATAAAAGGACAACAAAGAGAGCCTAACCCTTTAAAGAGAAGCAAGCAATTAAAGCAAAAGATGAGAAGGATAGAAAATAGTTGAAGAAAACCCATAAAACTTCGGAAGACTCAACGAAATTTGTAATTAGAAAATCTACTCATATAATGAGATTGAAACTTGTTAGTGCCATTAAAATGACTATCCCACCGTGTAAAAGCATCATAATCTAATTTTAAATTAGTCATCTTATTTATAATTTCATTCTTTTATCTTTAAAATAAATGGAATGAATATTTAGCGAAATTAAAATAAAAAAATAATAATTTTTTGAATGATTTACCTAAAATTCAAAGAGAATGAAGAGAGGATTTTAGCAAAAGCTGAACATTTAGGATTAAGTTAAATGCTTTTTTATTTTATTTAAAAATATGAAATTTAGGGGACCTGGCTGATAGTTCCCATAAAGTATTGATATAATTTGTGGAGGAGGAGAAGAAGTTGCACAGTGCTTTGACACCTGCCACGTGTATGACAGTTCAAGACCAACTATGACCATGGAAATTAAGTAATTAATTAATGCACATATAATTTACTTGGAGCTTAAAATATGCAAATTCATTTTTTCTTTTCAGGGAGATTCATTGATTCCACGGTGTCGAATAACTGTACTAGGGCTCTTGGGACCCAGCAGTGTGTTTCTCTGTGTGTTGCTCCGAACCTTGGCATCTGTAAAACCTTATTATATAAGTGACAGTTCAAAACCAGCCACGCATTTTCAGGTTCTCCCATTTTTATGTTAATTTGTACATAAATTATTGATTTGGTTTTACTAATTTTAAGGTTTTAGACTAATTATTTTATCTAAGTCATTAATTAACTCGCAAAGAAAAAACTGCAGTAAGTACTAGAGATAATTAAATAATTAGGCGCTGTTTATTACTATTTTACTTTTAAAATTAATTAATCTAAAGTGCATAATAGTTATATACGAAATTTTAATTAAATTTTGTTATCTTTATATCACGTGTAAAATTTTGTTTAAGATATTTAAATTAATCGGCGAAATGTCACTTCCAAAGGAAAAAAAAAAAATGAAAAGTTCAATGAATATATTGTTGATCTGTGTTTTTCTAATTTAATTTTCAATCATTTAAAGAAATTTGCTTTTGTGAATAGTAATGTCCTAACATTTTTTTTTTTTCAGTTTTATTGGAAACCTTATCGTCTAATCAACCCAAATTTCCAACCATTTTTTTTTTCCTCTCTTTCACAATCAAGACAATTCTACAACAATTATGATTAATATCGCAATTAGCTAGGTTCCAAAACCAATTGAAAACGAAGTCGCAAAGGAAGAGTTCTTTGCTTCTTAATAACATGACACAATAATAGACCACTGAACCTTTTTGTAAATGACAAAAACAAATTATAACAAATATATATTATCTCGTTATTCACGGTATCCACCTACTGCTTGTCTGAGGTTGAAAGCTCAATTAATTTAATTATTCCCATTAACCTCTCCTTTGCTTAACTGCATAAGTCAAAGCTTTGACAGCATACTATGAAATAATATGACAAATTTTTTTTTTATGGGTCAATAACATTTGGGTACCTAGCATTTTAAAATTTTGACGAATAAACAGTATATTTATCCATAAATATCAAATAAGTTCGTAAATGACGTTGAAATAATTAAATTTTACCCTTCTGATGTCGAATTTGTGACCTTAACACTAAAGAGTATTTCAGCCATTTCAATGAAGTCAGGGAGCTGTTTGTTACAAATGGATAAATTATGCCTTTATTTGTAGATACATTAAAATGCAGGGATCCAGAAGTTATTAGGGCAGTTTTGAATTAATGATTGTGAGGGTTAGGGTTTGCATTCATGTACCTAATTAAGTTTGAACTCTGCATGGGATTCCTCTTTCCGTTCTTTGAATAAGGGGTCTTGGCCGGCAACTGATGCTTCTTATAGCTAGCTGATAGCTGCTAGGTTCAGGTCACCAAACTCCTCTGCCTAGCCAGCTAGCCGAAACCTTTTGCATAAATGTTATTACTATTTCTTCATCCTACCCCTTTTTACAAACCAATTTTACTTTCTTCTATTCATGTCTTTCTGCGTGGGTTTTGGGTCATTTTGAAAGCGACTTGCCATTTCTTCAGTGAGTGCCCTTAGTACTGTATAAAATTGACTGCTCTAGATCTACTACTGTTACATATCCCACTCAATTGAATATTTTATTTCGTGTAGTGTATACGCTTGTAATTTGACAATCTCAAATCAAATTTTACTATGCTATTTCTTTTATATCGTAGAGAATGTTTTTAGATAACCAAAAAATGTTAATATCAATTTTGAACAGATTAATATGCCAGCTCCGTTGAGATAGATAATTAATATACCAATTAAATTAAATTTTAAAATCAAATGTGGAAGGAAAGTGGTTTTAGATATATATATATATATATATATACATATTTTTATAAAAAGTACTGCAAATTAAACAATTTTGTCCAATATATGGAAACAAGTCCCGGTCGGTTATATATGAAAGCAATTACAAAAGCAAAATTAAGCAAGGGGAGATTCAATTTTAGCTGCTCGCAGTTTCATGTTTATTAATTTCGTTGTCAAAAATAGAGTCGCTTTGAAGTAGGCAATAGGCCAAATAAGGGATGGCATGGTGCTCTTGACTCTCAGCAATTTACGCGTTGAAAACGAAAGCACGTAATTTTAGACTGTGAAGAGTAGTGTACGTACTGTATTTAATTTATAACCCAAGATGATATGAACTTGGCCATCGCTTGTCATCTATCGCCCGTTAAAATCGTCTTCTCTTCAATTTCATGGAATTAATTCTCTTCCTTTCTGATCCAGTTGCTGAATATTGAACATCTTCAGGTTTTGCTATCATCATCTTCATTGTATGTATTATCACCACCCAAACACAAATTTTGACTCGCATAGTTCAAAATTTATTATATATATTTTTAAAAAAAAAAAATGGTTAAAATATTTTATAAATCTTTTTTTTTTCACGCTAATGTTTATCACTCTCTTACAAATTTATACTTATAAATAATTAGTATATTGGTTTTATTTTGTAATAATTTTATTTAATTTTGAGAATATATATAATAACTAAATTATACAGTAATAAACACTTATTTACTCAACACACTACTACTTAATATATCCTTAAAGTTCAAGAGGAGATACACAACTAAATAAAAATGCCCCAAACATTGCACGGCTACAAAGGAGATCTGCTTGGAACCTAATAAAAACAAGCTAGTGAACCAAAACATGCAAAAGAAAAGGATTGCCAAGGGGATGATGTATACAACTTCATAAGAAAAATTGTTGACTACCAACAAGAGGGAGGCAAAAATTTCTTTCTTAATTTCTTTGGTAAGATGACAATTATTGTTAAGTTTAAATTAAGTTCAACAACTATTATCCATACTAAAAATTTTAAAATTGATTTAATTAAAGAGATTAAGAAGTGAGAAAGATCAATTATTCAAGTTAATGAGTTAATTATGTTTGACTGACATAATATGATACGATGTAATTTGATAAGCAGAAATGAATCAATTTTGAAAAGAAATGGATTCTATTAACTTATGATAATCTCCGTATCAATAACAAGTATAAATCGCTATTAAAAAATAAATTCAAATGTATATAGTAATTTTAATAATAAAATTTAGAAAACTCGTAACTTAAATTTATAATTAACAAAGACTAAATTAAATTTATATCAAGTCATTAGTAAACTCATGATAGCTTAAATTTATAATTAGCAAAGACCACAAATTAAAAAATATATATATATATATATTTAACAATAAGAATCACTTGGTACGATCAATTTTAGATTTTGGATGCAAAAAACATACACATATCATCTTAATTTCATTTTCTATAGTCATGAATTAGGAAACCTAGCTAAAAGTACTATTTACCCTATCCTATCCTAATGTGATCACATGCGTGGTAGCACAATCAATCATCAATCCAATATAATTGGTTGTGAATGAACATATATATTGTTTAGAATGTGGGGAAGATTACAGTATTTGTATTTATTAACTGAATTGAGTCAAAAAAATGTCACTTGCAAGTTACAATAATCGAATTAATTATTGAGAATTAATTTGAATGAAAAGACAACTAGCTAGGGATGCATGCAGCGGGCGATCAGTCATCATCATTCATTCAGGAAAGAAAATAAAAGAGGTACCAGTACTGATCATGTATAGGCATGTGGGTCGAAGATATCTTTGAAAATCTTTAGGTCCTGGCTTCAAGTTTTGAAGGAAATCGCGTAACATATATAGCTTGTTATTCAACATTTTCGTGATTTGGTTTTGTATTATTGTTTAAGGCAGTACCCAAATTATGGAAATAAACTACTGAAAGTGGCATGAAGTGAACATATTGTGATGTGACATAGTGCAGAATTCAATTTTATGTAAAATAACAATAATATGTTGATTATGGTACGGCATTAACAATTGACCAATAAAATGCATGCATATATATATATATATATATTCTGATGAAATCGACAACGGTGGTAAACGATCAATATAGCATATATATATATATATATATATATAGGGTATATTTTCAAAAGCTTAAGCATTTGGGCAATTAGTTTACACTGGTGCGCAGTAGCCAGTTTCGTATGTATAAATGGAATTGTAGTCGACATCATCCTAGCTTGCTTGAATTGTGTTACTACATATTCAAGGCAAATATAGCCAATAATTCACACCAAAGAAAGAGACGGAGAGAAGGGCAGAGCGGAATCATTATTTGGCAGTGAATTAGCTAGGTTATGTCAAGACATTAAAGTTTTTAAATTAAGAATTAACATGTATCACTTATTTTTATACATTAATTTTTATTTAATAACAAATGACTTTGTTTTTAACTTGAATGCTCATACTGAAGTTAGTTTTTAAAAGACTGTGCGAAAACAAATTGGTGTGTGTTAATAGTTACCAATTATTCATTCACTTATAGTCAATAATTGATAACCAGAGAGTCTAAGAAGTATATCGACTCAATTTTGAACATTCTCAAAACAGCGTAATTTTCTGTAAAATGCAGTCAAATCAATCAATACAAATGTTTTTATAAAAGACAATTGTATGAAAACTAGAAACACGTGGTATAAGAATATGAGTCAGAGTGCAAAATCGTGCCGGGAGTTATAATCCAACTGAGAGTGCATGATTACAAGAAAGAATGCAATGAGAGCCACAGGGTAGTTATTCAATCATTGATCAGGACTCAGAATTAATGTTGTACATGCACATGCATATATATATATATATATATATGCATGAGCTAATAAATGTACAAATTAAAAATAAATAATTAAAAATCGTTTTAATTTTGCATTATTGGGGTTTAAGTAAAAATTAGGTTATCTAATCAGTAATATCGTCCACTGGTTGGTTGCTGCTGCACTTTTTAAGTTGTTCGATTGGCCGGCTAATTTCAAGCACCTAGCTAAGTAGTTTAACTCAACTTCACCCTTCTTTCTTTTCTATGTTGTTGGGGTTTACCTAAAAAGCTGTTGAATATTTAGGTTATTTTTATTATCAACGTGCTATATTTTATTCATAATTATTGTGAAAATGAAATTAATATTATAAAATATATGTGATCAGGTGCAGATGCGAAGCTCTATTAGGGCTTATGGGAACCATGCTTTCTAGTCCTCACAAAAATCAATTAAAAATTTTTTAAAAAATTCAATTATATTTTAGCATCTAAAAAAAATTTATGCTTTGGTCCCTCTTAAGTTTTGTTTCTTGTCAATATGACTTTTAACTTTATTACCTTCCAACTTTTCTAATCTACCCCTGGTCCAGTAGTTTATATTTTAAATTTAAGCAAAAATATAATATACAGTTATAAACATACTCTCATTTACTAAGTATAAAATATATCGTTGAAGAGAGTGTTAAGTAATTCTGAAGTTCATTGCAATTATAAATAAATTTGTTTGAAACGTTATATTAAAACTTTTTTAATGATCATGGAGAAAAGATTTTCAATTAATAGAGTATCTTTGATAAAAACAAAAAAATTGGTGTAATATCATAAAAAAATGTGAAAGAATTTATTAATAATTTAAAAGATACGATCTTAGAAAAATAATCTTCAAAGAAAAAAGGAGAGGTTCTTTTAAGTATTCAAATAATTACACCACTCAAATGACAAAATCAAAAAATCTATGAGTGCATTAGTTAAAGAATCATGTTGATGTATCAATTAATGTCTAAATTGTTGTGGTTACTTTGCATCTAATACTTAATTTTAGTCAAAGTGAGGTATCTTTCTCATATGCTATATATGCATTGAAACAAGTAAGATCATTTCCCCATCCCACTTTCAAAGTAGATCAGCTAACTTTATTGGCAATATATTTATGCCTTTCTAACGATATTGGGAATTGATTCAATTCATTATTGTCACACATCACAAATCTGTTAAATCCCAAGAGAAAAGGAGATAAGACCCATTGAATAATTGAAATAAAAAGAGAAAAGGGGCCGGGATTGAATGTTTTATTGAATAAAGGTAATTCATTTTTTTTTGGTGTGAGTGCATTGGACACTATCATTTGTGCTTCCACAATCGTCTTACAAATTCAAAGAAAACACAATACAGATGCTGGTTGTGCAAGCACAAACATGAGAACATATATATAAAGACAGATTTAGTGATATGAATAAATGATGTAAGAATCCACTGCTTTTGATTCAATCACTCAAAATAAATGAATAGAAAATGTACCCATTTGTCCTTTTTTCAATATTTTTCCAAGAAACATGTGGGGCATTTGTTCCATTACCTCTCATTAGTGGCATAGCCAAATGTTGATAGGTATTTGATCAATTGTACATGTTCGTAATCATATATATATTTTTTTTTATTCTGTAATTTCAACATGTTGATAGCAAAAAATTATCAAGATATATATATATATATATATTGGTGGCAGCTAAGCTTATGTGCTACAATTTTCTTCCACAATGAAGTATTTCAGTCAAAATAACTTTATACAGAAAACACCCATTTGTCAATTTACCATGTTTGTTTTCTTAAAGTAACATGTGGGGCATTCGTCCCACAATTAATGATCCGCTGTTAGTGATAAAGTTAAATCTTGAAAATCTATAATTACATAGTTTGTAATTAAAGTGTAGTATTTTTTTTAATTTGCAATTATTGTTTGTTACATCGCATCTGTTGTGGAATGAAATCATGATAAGTAAATTAGTAAAATAAGTTATGGACAAAGTATTTATCTAATATTTTTAGTTAATTTTTAAAACTAAATAAAAATTATTATATTGTTACAACTAGATTTTAAGTGCCCTATCCATTCGGCCATCCCATGGACAGAGCCCAAAATAAAGCCCAAAACCAAGATTCTTTCTTATCCAGAGGGCGTGGGAATGGATCAAATTTGGGCCTGGCCCATGATTTACCCTGTATATTTTATGTCTCCATTAGACCAAGACAATTGTATCCTCCCATATCAAGTCTGTGCTGAGCTCACTTATTAGAATCCCTAACCCTAACCCTAACCCTAAGATTTAGAGCTTTGAGATTCTCATTTTATGCTCGAATCTGTCGAACTGTTGTGCAATTCAATCGAGAAATTAAGAGGAACAGAGGCCAATACCTCACAGAACCTTCGAACACTTTCCGCCATCAACGTGATATAAAAGATCTCCCTGTTGAGGTAATTTTGCGTAGCATCTTAATTAATTCATCTACTTAATAATACCGTTCCATTGATCATTTTGCTGAGTAGTTCTTTGTTTGGTCTTCATTTCGTTTGTTGGATGCTTAGAGAGTTGAGGATTATTAAGAATAACAGTGAACTGTATGAAACTAGAAGTTCTCTGCTGTTTTAGATTTACTTTAGAAATGCGAAGTCAACTAAGCTAAATGGTAGAATGAATGACTAATGAGAAGAAGTACTTAGTTTTCTTAGTGATCAGATGGTGAATAATCATATCTATGATTTAGTTTTCTTAGTGATCAGATGGTGAATAATCATATTTACGAAGATGTTTTTATCTTTAAATAGGTTTTTGAACTCACTACATATGGATTTGCTATGTAGGGTATGCTATAGGTTCAAATATAGTTCTTGTGAACTCATTACAGTGATGTTTTAAGTCTCGCTGTGATTTGCCAGCTGGAAATTGATTGAACTAGTATGTTACATGAAGGCAAAAGAAAAGAGTTGTAGCTTGTTTTGATCAACTTAATGGAGTTTACTGGGTTAACTCTGGCAGCTATATGTCAAAGGGTTTTTTTTTTATCCAATTGTCCATGCTTGGCTACTTGGTGAGATTTTGTTGTTTGTGAGATTGGTGAGAATTGGGAGGAACTAAATATTTGGGCTATGATTTGTCAGGCCTCAAACAATTTGGAGTTTTGCTGGAGATTTGCTGCTTGTGAGCGATTCATAGATATGAGCATTGAAAGTGTGATTAGATAATTATATTGGTATGGGGGCTAGTAATTTGTCAAAAAGTTTTTCATGTCACTTCAAGCTCATAAAATTGTAGATCTCAATACCAGTATTTACTTGGATTTAAAGACTAGCTGCAGGTTATGGAATCGTCAAAGAAGAGGAGAGGCCACATTTTGAGGAACTCAATTTCTTTCGTATTAGTGGTTGTATCTTTTTGTTCCCTGTTGGTTCTAATTTTTTCTACACTTAGGCTTCCAGAGATATCATTAGAAAAGTCTTACCATAGCATGATAAATAGAAAGGTTTCTAGAGATGAGGAGCTTGGGAAGTTTGCAGAGATGATGATTGAAATGTTGCCTGAGGATCTTGCTTTTACTGTCTTTGTTCCTTCAGAGAAAGCTTTTGAACGTGATCTGAGGCTACGAGCAAATGATAGTCTTATAGAAGACAATGTAGACAATACATATGCAATAGTTTCTCGAATTTTGGGTTTCTCAGCTGTTCCTCGGACTCTTTTTTCAGTTATGATTCCTTTTGGCAAAGAGATTTCTTATGATTCATTATCTGGGTTTACATTATACATTTCAAAGGCTTCAGACGGTATGCTCGTGGTTAACAGAGTCAAATCAGAGAGGGTAGATCTCAAGAAAGGGAAGATCATTGTACACTTAATGGATGGAGTGATTATGGATGCTGATTTTGAACAATCTGTTCAGCTTGATAACATTGAAGAAGATTGAGTGAAACTAACATAAAGAATCTATGACTAAGGTATAACTTTTGAATGTAGCCATTTCTAACTATCATATATCTTGTTTATTTTATTATAAATTTGTAATACAAGTATCGGTTGATATTTGAGCCATTTTCATTTTCACCCGGCTAACGTTTGCACAATTGTTGGGTTACATAGAGTTCCTGTGATTTTCAGCAACTAATCAAATATATTCTTATTTCAGTAAGAACATATTAAAATTTGTTTAGAATCCTGTGCTATAATATTAATCCTAATTCCTAATTTGGCAGGCTGACGAATCAAATAGACAGAAGGAATAAGAAACATCAGAGAATTGGCCCACTAACATTTGGGTAGCGAAGAATGAGCATATAATTGTCACCAAACTTCTAGTGTTGATGTAATCGTCCAGAAAATAGTACACATCAATACAGAATAGAATCATAAGCAACATAAAGTGAAGCGACTCCAAATTTTCAAGTAAATGACCAACCCTCCATCCCTCTCTTCCTGAGAACTCCAGATTTGAAGATGCTGAGAGAACTGAATGAAGGATGATCACGACAATCTGTCACCCGAGAGGAGAGGCCTCTCATAGAAAATCAAAGCCAGCTTTAGTGCCTTGAACTTAGCTTCCAGCTGCAGTGGGTACTGCAACAGGCTTCGAGTCTTCTGCCTTTTCATGCTCTTTGTTTAGCATCTGAAAATTATAAAAAGTAAATGCAGCAAAGTGCAAGAAACCATAAAATGTAAAGCCAATAATAGGTTTAAAATAGAATAAAAATAGACTGAAGTGTGACAATAATCATGAACATGCTCAAAAGGTCAGGCCACAAGAACATTGTTGACAGCATCTAAAAATTTTGGCATTATTTATCCCAGTCTGCAGATAATGCCAGCACATCGATGTTTAAAGGTATAGGGACTGGGATAAATTACTTGTGCCATGATTGAAAGAAAATATCTCACCTTGTTATTTATCAAATTGTGGAGAGCAACAACACTTCGGATGAGGGAAGAAAGATAAATAACCAACATCATATCATTTGTTTTCACTGCACATAGGGAAAATATATCAACAATCCAAAAGTTGAGGCAGTAAAGAGAAGGAGATGGTATATACAACTAACCTTAAATTCCTTACCTGCAAAAGCCTTGATCAGCTCGGACACATTGAGGTTTGGAAGAAGGTTGAACACATTCTACAGAATTTTTAAAAGATAAGAATGTAAGATGACAAATGTACTGAAAGAAACAGATATGGAGAACAGAGATTGTACAATAAAGCCCAAACCAAAAAAGATTCTAAAAATGACAGACTGCATCCTGTCAGAACCTATATACAGCATCAGGTGGATCAGAAATTATTCAAACATGACATAACTGATGAACTCAATGGACCATGCAACTTCAAAAAAGTTAACAAAGTTTTGGAGCATTGATAAATTGATAATTTGCTAAACCTGCTCATATAGTTTCATAAATGGAAAACATAATAGTAACAGAAGAAGAAATAAAAAATACTAAAAGTAACAAGTTGAAGCTGGGAAAATTCCATAAAACAACACCAACATAAGTGTCATTTTGAAGATTCCATTTCAATCTGCACAACAAGGTTCCAAAATGGATGCCTCAATCAACAAGGAAAGAGAGTAGATGAACGAGCCAACAAAAACCAAGTTACTGAACACAAATATGACAGGGAAAGAAATTATATAGAAAGTAGCCTATCATAGCTGAAAACAACAGAAGAGCCTGCTTGAACTCAAAAAACCATATTAGCACAGACATATTCCTGGTTAACATCAGAGCCAATTCTAGATCTAATTGGACTTTGTTTGAAAAGTAAGTTCTAATTGTTCACTGAGACTTGAAAGGAATTACTTAAATATCTTTTGATTCATGGTTATACACTCAGTTAACATGTTCGATATGCATAGATAAGAATGCACATGCATAATTGTTGACCATATGGGGTTGAAAAAGTAAACCTGTAAATGGTACAGAATCTCATGGTTCAATGGCAGTTTTTCATCAATAACAAGATCAAGATAACTCCGTATCTCTCGAAGTCGTGCATCCAAACCTTTCAGAGCCGTAAGTTTCCCAGTCACCTGTGCAAAATAAACAAAAACACAAGTTTTATGCACTCTGAAAGAAGAAGCAGAAAATGAAAAATCAAAGATATAAATGTCAACTCGTTTAGGCAATGGTGCTTCCAAAATTCAGCCAGAGCTAAAGGTCCATTAAGATTTCAAATGGGAAATGGCAAGGTAAACTTGAAATGTTAATAAACAAGACCTCTGTTGCAAGTGTGCTAATGGTTGTATCCTTTACATCTCTAAGCAAGTGTTCAACACCTGTAGAAGGGGTAAAATGGAAGGCAAAAATCAAAACCATAATGTGATGCTTAAGTTAATCCAATAAAAAGCACCCTGCCTATTCTTCATATACAAATCAAGGAAATGATTAATTTATTATACTAGGATTCCTTGTGAAAAGCATACCAATTTCTTCAACTTCATGAGCAGCAATTTCAGAGGGCACATGCACAAACACCTTCTGGCTTTTCTGGGTGGCATTCTGTAGTCAAACACACATCAACTAAGTTTCAGGAATAGATGGCAGCAGTTTGTTGGAAAAGGCTAATAAACACATATGCTTTGGCTGTATTATGTTATCCTGATTTGAAAAAACAGTCAATCAAACATTGTGGTCATCTGGAGAACTTTGTGTACTTACCTCTTTAACCTCTTCAACAGCATAGTAAGCTTTTGTGGGTATTCCTAGCTCCTTAGGTTGGACATCAATTATGACTAAAATAGGATTTGGTACATATCTGAAGTAAAAGCAGAAGGGGAAAGATCAAGATATAAATTGTATAATAAAAACCAGATTGGTCAAAGCAATGAAAAAAGGAAAGGGTTACCAACAAAACACATATTATCTACAACACTTTCACGAAAATTTTCTTTAATGATAGATTTATGGTTGATAATCTTACTTATTAAACAATCCGTGGATATCCAGGTCATTTTCCCGCAGTTTTGGACCTGTGCTGTACCACCCCACAACATGCTCCTTGGCTGAAAAAGGAAAATTTTTTATTTGGTAATAAAGATTTGTCATAAAAACAAACACAAAATTTAAGAGGCATAAATAGCAATAATACCATTTATTCTCTTGAACATGGAAAACATTGATTCATGATAATTGTGGTCAAGAAACCAGATACTCAGGTCCTTGTCATCTTCTTCAAAAGGCACTGAAAATTGAAGAATCACATACATCATAAATAATATATTTCCTTAAATATCAATTAGTAGCTAGAGCCTGTCTACCACTGAACTAGAAGAAAGCAAGAACAATCTTTTTAACAAGGCATTTCAAGAATTTCATCCACATTTCTGGACATTAACTAATAAGTGCCAAATGATAGAAGCCTAAAAGCAAAACAGATTTTAGATGAAACATATATAAAATTTGTGCGATATGCTCTGGGAATTGGAAAACAAACATTTCTAAAGGAAGAAAATCTTTTCAATGCTTCTTTAATTTTGTTACAGAACCTTTAAAGTTACCCAAAAAAGAGCTCTAGTTGAAATATTTATACAAACAAAGCCATATTATAAAGCTATTGAAACAAAAAACGACTGACAAAATTCAACATTGGACAGAATTGTAGACTGTGTGCAGTGAACACGATCAATATAACGCTCATCTACTTAAATAATTAACTTCAACATGATCCATTTAAAGCCTCAATCAAGCTCAATTACGGTCTTACTTTCTGCATAACCAAAATTAGCTAAAATTGAACTAGTTTCCAAAATCTAGTCTACGGCTACTTCAATCTAAATCAATATTTCATTAATCATAACCAAAATTCACATTCTGAGATTTTCAACAAACAGATCTACGAAGAATTGATACAATGAAGAGTGACGGAGCAAGTATATACTCGCCTGCGTAGCTGTTAGTGACGTCAATGGTTCCTTTAAAAGATGAACCGAGAAGAACACCGACGACTCGTCTGCGAGTATCTTTAGCGACTCTGTTGTAGTTGTCGACGATACTGAGAAGAACCAGAGGGTGCACAATCACCTTCTCTACTGGTCTCACCGATATTTGCTGTGTTTTGATCACGTCCATCTCGCGATATCTCGGTTTTGTTTCGCTTTCAGATTTTGTTCAAGTACTTGTTCTCCTTCAAATTTACGGAAGTTTTGATTGCTTGTTCTCCAGGAAAGGTTATATATATTTTTTTTATTTTTAATTTGGACGCGGTGGCCCAATCCCCGAAATTCGGAGAATGGGCCGGACGGCTCAATAATAAGCCGAGCCCCTTTTAACGAAAAGAATCGTAGTCGTTAGTGGTAATGACCGTATGTTGGGGTAGCAAACCGAGTATAATCGAAATCACTACCTTATTTTTAAATATACGATTAACCTCCATACTCCTCTTGAAAAATGGTGTTATTTGTTACAAGTTAAACGTATTATTTCAGAAATCGCTGATGTCCTACCATTCAAATTATGACATGTTAGAAATTTTGAATATTTCAAAATTGATAATTATACATGAAACAGGTCATACTTTATATTTATTCTTTTAGAATATAGAATTATATTTTAATTGCTTATAAGTTATAACATGTCAAATTTCTAATTGTTCAGATGTTTATATTTAAATAAAAAAAAAATAAACACGTCATTTTAATTTCAGATTTCAAATATGTTAAAATTTTGAACTTGTGAAAACGCATTGAATATCAAAACTGACGATATATCAAAAAAGTTTATGTTCGAAACTTATTTGTCAGTGTATATTAAGGTTAATTTATAATGTAATTGGCTCATTCTTCGACTTACGTTCGTTGCACAATTTTTATTCGTTTGTATTTTTGAATATTGAATCAAGGAAAGACTGATTGTGCATGAAATTCAAAGATGGAAGCAGAACCAATGTACTGACTCATAAGTATATAGCAGTAAATTTTATGAACTTCAAGAAGACATTTCTCGTGAGAGGAAGCAAATTCCAATTTCCAAGCATTCATACTAACAAAAATCTAAGAGAGTAAACTCAGAGAGATAAAACAATCACTGTTTTATGTGCACGAAGCGGAGAGGAGAATGTTTTCATTTTTTAATTTAAACCAAAACAAACTATCGCTACTAAAATTTTTGAGCTACAACTTCCAAAATTTTATCCCATCTTCCCCCACCCCTGATCCTAATTTCTAAACCTAATTTTTCCCTTTCCTTTTTGGGCTAATTAAGATTCACATTAAGCTTGTTTTACAGGAAGCTTAAACGCAGATCCAATGGTGGATGATCCATTTCTGTTCCAATTGTGTAAGAGAATGTTGTAGTCTGCTGCCTGCATTCATTTCCATGGATTCTCAGCGTCTCTGGTTCGTGTTCATCATAGGAATTCAATGGAAAAAGTTGTAGAGTCTCAATCACTCTTTCAGTTGGCTGATCATCGGCTGCTGCATGCGTATGATTAACCTCTAGAAAATCTGCAGAAACCAACTAATTAATAACCAATACACAACACAGCTTTTTTCTATGGAAACAAATAAAAGAAAATAACAATTTGCAAGAAAGAAACTTTGTTCTTGAAATAATGTTAGCTTACGTTTTGGAGATGAAATCTTGTCCACTCGACGAATCATATCCTTCTGATCGTCAACAGATACTTTGCGACGCTTCTGTCTTTCCCTAGCTTTATGATTTTGAAACCAGTAGAAAACATTCTTACTCTCAATCTTACCATAGAAACTCAGCTGGGTAGAGATTTTCTGGATCTGATCGGTGCTTGGCGTCCGGAGTCCCGACCTGAACAAGTCAGTCAGAACTTTAACTTGTTCCGTAGTCGGATTCCACCGCCCGCACTTTGTTCCAGTATTACCATTACCATCACTGCCGCCACAGCCATTACCGGCTCGAACATGTCCAGCTTTAACGTAAAAGCCTGACATGCCCTCGTCCATATCTGAGTTTCAGAAGCTTTTGATAATGGAAATGGAAGTCTCTATGAATTAACTTTCTCACTGAGCTTCTCTGAGCACAAAAGATTTATGAGTTCGTGTGCAAATATATAATAACAAAAGACGAATTAAAAAATATTTTTCGGTTTGTGTCTAATTAGTTTGTTTTATTGAATCGGTAATGAAAGGATGAGAGAATCAAGCCATTGTTTATATCAATCTGGCGCTTTGAATTTAGGGATTGTGAGATTGAGTTATGCGGATATGATCGTTTAAGTGTTGTTTGCCCGGTTTTTGTGCAGAGATATTATAGAGAGGGACATGCGCAAAAGCTGCCACTGTTGAACGTTTTGGTCGGCGAGCAGACAAGAAGTAAGTTAGTATTATAATATTATTACTTACTAAAACTATGTAATATGAATTTTTGTATTAAATTTCTGTCTGTTTTGAGTTGATCTACATAGAAAGAGATTAGGGCAGTCTAGTTAATTATATGCACTTGCTGTTACATATTTTATAATTTCATGCATATATACTGTGCTGCCTTTTGAAGACTATATATTATTCTAGTGATCAGTGAGTCCAAAATAGCCACGACATGTGAGTAATCCAAGTTTTGTTTTTAAGCTAGAGCATAACTGCTAAAGAACATGATAATGGAAACAATAGTTGTATAGTATTATATTATTTTTTAGGTGGAGTGTATTAAAAAAAATGATTAATTGATGGAAGTGAAAGTCAAATTAAGTGATCACATTGTCTGATGATTGTTGGACGGTTGTGATCTACACATTCTGACAGAGATAATGCAGTTAAGTTGACCAAATCACTAGAATTCAGTCAAATAAAGTTAGGGTTAAATTACCTTCTTTTAAGGGTGTGTGGGAACACAAACTAGAAGACAATAAAGCCACCAAATTGAAATTTGGAAGACAACTCATGACTAGGCAAAAGGTAAGCAAACTAGGATTATTTTTTTGTCATGCGGCTCTTGTCTTATGGAAACTACATGTCGTACGTTCAATTTTTTAAACTCATATGGTAGTTTCAAATCATCAAATTAAAGTTTAATTGATTAATGGTAGCTAGTGGGAATAGGCTAGTTATAGGTGAATATCGATCTCAAAAGTAAGTGATTGCTTTTGTACTTTAGGGTTTGTCCTGAAACTAGAAACTTGAGCATAAGCGTGAGGTCTTTTGAATAGAACGTCAAACTTCGGGATTTGCTAGCTTTCATGAGATAAGAGATATGCCAAACTCTGCATGCTACAAGCAGCAATCATAATTTCACGACTTGTTGAAACTAGCACGTTTAATTAGAACAAATATATAAAATTACATATTAACATATATATATATATACATATATATATTGTTTGCAAAATATACGTGAAACTACACTCACAGTACTTCGCCTAATATTTGTAAATATAAGAGTCTTTTAGGAAGAAAATTATCGAAATAAATCTCCATTTGTATCTTGATTATATCAATATAATCGTTGCCAGTAAATGCAAGGATTATCACAAGAACGTAGATCTTTTCCTTCTGGGATCTACATTCTAGAGAAACCTAAGCTTGAACAAAAAGTCAAGAAATGATATAAAAATGAAATGCTACTGCAGGCCGCAGGTACTGCGAATCGATTATTACTACCAAAAGCCAAATTTATTCCAAGCAGGCGTTATTGTTCTGTGACTTGTGTCTGTTACAATTTTTCCACATTTTTGGCTTCTCTTCCCACTTCTTTATATCTTTCAATAATAATTTGCTCCACTGGGGCAATATTTTAAACTGAATTGTGTAGAAAATTAGGTTAATTTACAGTGCTGCTGCTTCTCTTAGTCAAGGAGGTTGCAGTGTAAATTGTTGTTTTGCGTGCTCAATTTGTGCAATTCCCAAGGATGTTCTTTATATAAAATAGAATATTAAAGTAATTTCTGTCTTGAGCACTTGGCAGATTGGCACTAAGATTGCTGCTTTCCAAGTTCTAACTCCTAGGTATATTACCTGCCTACTGACTAAAATATTCTCTGATTCTGTTTTATCTATTTGTTATTTTATTATTCTATTTCTATGTGATAGAAGCAACACGATTAGGATGCCTTTTCCTTTTTAAATCTTAAGATTCTAATCAGAATGTATGTTCGCACTCTAAGTTTGAATTTTTTTTATCTCTTTTAGCTAATTTGAGTTTATCTAAAATTTAAAAAATTATATTATTATTTGTAAATAATTACAATCTATTTTTTTTATTATATTTTATGTCATCAACCAATCACTAATATATAAAAACAATTGAGAAAAAAATAAAAATCTTGATCCATAAATTTTCTCTACAATGCCAAAACAATATTCATGATAGCATCCATGTATTTGAATAATAGAAATTATAGGAATAAAACTATCTTAAAAATGCGAAAATAAAATTTAGATGTCAAAACATTGAATTTAATTGAGAAAAAAATGTATATCCGTATTATCGTTTTCCTTGAAAGTTACAGTGTGTTCGATCATCTGTAAATGAAATAATTACATGTAAAATCATATCCCACGTTATTTCAAATGCAATTATATATTGACAAATTAATTAATTAAAAGGATTAATTAGGAGAGAAGCTTTGTCTTAACTAATAAAAAATAATTAATTTGATTTGTTCGGGATTTAATAAGTTAAGGAAAAATAATTAAGAAGGAAAATATGAAATATACAAATTAACAAGGCAAGAAGTTACTGGATAGATTGAAGAGTGAGATCGAAAAAGGTGCCATCTCTGTCTTTTTGCTTGTCGTTTATATATGTCCACGTAGATCCTTCAACACATGCAAGCATGTAATTTTTAATTCATAAATAAATAAGAAAGCTCCGACATGCAGAAACAAAGAAAATGTTAAAATTTGAGAGAGAAACGAGAAGGTCTGGGGCTAGCTTGGCTAACATATATATATATATATATGTATATAAAACGTATAAGGCACGCGTGAAATCTAGGCGGCCCCAGATTTACGTCCCTTTTCTCTTGTCTCCGCCACGTCTGTCTGGTTGTGCGCTGGATGAGTGGGAGGAATACCGGAAAGCTCAGCAACAACAATGGAGACAAAAAGGTAAAGAACCACAGCATGCACTAGTGATAATAATAATAATAATAATAATAATAATAATTAATTATTATTATTATTATTATTAATTGCGTGAATTACGATTGATATATGACATGTTATCAGAGAAAATCATTCTAGAAGCCAATCACTGCAAATGCCAAATGGGATTCTTGGTTTTTGCCTTGTGTTAGGGAGGACAGTGTGTGACAGTATGAGGCGATCATGTTGACCAATCAAAGGCAGATATTCATCCCAAAAGCAGGAGGTTTAATGTTAATAAAGTGACACTCAGAAAAAAGAAACAAACTTTATATATACATATATATATAAAATGGGCTAGGATAATATAATTTAAAATAAGATATGTGATCCATCCATCAATCTCAATTCTGAGTACACTTCAGATAGCAAAACTTATTAAAGTTAAAAATATTAAATTTTATTACGGTAAGTTAGCTTCATCGCACGTAATAAAGATTTCGATGTGTTACTTATTAAAGAATAAGCAAGTAATGCAGAACCTGGCTGCTATATGGGAAAGGTCACTATTAGTTAAGGCACACTTAGAAGTGGATGCACAAGATTAGCATTCTATCGCGGGACAAAGTCAAATTACACTTAATAAAGGTGCATACAAAATGTCGACATTTTACTATAATTAGATAGAGTTGAGCCACACTTACAAGAGTAGACACGGAAGGTCCACATCCTTCTATGTGACACAGATAAGAATGAATTACGTGACAATTATAACGTACACACACAAATCTTACTTATTAAAGAATGAGATTATGATTTTGTTAACAACATAAACATTTAATCATATAAAAAAGCACAAAGTCCAATAAATTTAATTTATTGTAGAATCATATTAATTGACATGCGAGAATTAATATCAATTATGGTATTATTTATAATATAAGAATTTGATTTACAAATTTTACAAATACAGAGTTATTATGTCAGTATTAAATAGTCAAACCCGGTGTAAACTGGTTACCAGAGTCATAAAAATATGTTTCAACATATCGATTACATTATTTGATTTATTTTCTTCTGACAAAATAGGTGGTGATTTCTATTTGCTTTCCTTGAAAAATTAAAAGAAGTGATGAATCAGAAAATGACTCGAGTATACTGGAAAACTTTTGGAAGAAAACGGCTTCCCTTCACAACAAAATGTAGCCTGTCTTTTCTTACTCTGAAGCGCGACAACTGGTCGTAAACCGTGCAGAATACGCAGACGAATCATTCATTGCACATTGTTTCCCTTCGCGACATATGCTTTCGGTGTCAACTTAGGTCTTCGCCCAGAAAAATCTAAACTTGGGCCCACAAAAGTAACGAACAACGACTCGCCATTTACATAATGTTTCAACTCATGACATGTTTACTGCCGCGGAAAGCATCCACAATCTTACAGGCTTAGAGCAGCAAAACAAAATTGAAGTTTGACAATCTTAGGGCCGCAAAATTGAAGCATTACAAAGTACATAAAAATAGGAAAGGAGAGAGAAGATTAATGCTCAATCAGACAAAAATGGATATTGTTTTCTGATAGTAACTGAACTACTAAAAGCATTCCTGCTAAAATTATGATAAACCTATTCATTTAAATTCAAGCACAAAAAATACAGCCTTCTCCGAAAAATAAATACACACATCCCTCTAAAGTTTCCGATATAAACTTCTTTAAAAGTGAAATATTCTTTAGCACATGAATTCATCTGTCAGATAGAAATTATGGCATCTGAGCAGCTGTGTTCAACTTTTCAGCTAAGCTGAGCTGGGTTCTTGTGATACTTGACAAATATAGCAAGAGTAACTGGTCCTGAAAGATCCAAGAATACAGCAAATGAAAGATTTACAGTCAGATAAATGCCATCAACACTTGTATCCTAGAACGGAAATTAATCATTAAGTACGAGAGGAAAAAAAACTAATCTACTAATTGGTCGTGCGGGAAGCATAAGACAAGGACAACTGAAATAAACTGAAACTTGAAAAGGGAAAAGTAAATCATAAACTGAAACCTATTAACAAACCAGATTCATCTTCATAGACATCAATTCTAACTACTGTTAAACTTAATTTACCTGCAGATTGTCATTTACAAGCCTATCAAAATCCTGAGCTGACAGTTTGGGAAGGGAGGACACAGTCTCCGATAGAAAACGCCCTATGCTATTATCAGGTGCAACATGCCCTTCCTGACAAGTAAAATAAATATTGAATCAGATTAAAACCATCTGAGAATAAGATGAGAAAAGGTAAAATCATTGCACTCACCACAACATCATCAACATATTTGTATACATCATTAATGAGAGTTACTAGCCGTTCCATCAAGACTTCCATTCCTTCTAAATCACTAGGAAGTTTGTCAACCATTGTTGTCTTCAGGATATCAACTGCCATCATAACCAGACTTTTGTTATTAGACTGCATAATGACTAAAGACCAGCCAATCACATAGATTAGTTTATCAGGAAGCCTCACTTTACCTACAATTAAGGGTACATAAAATAAGACATAGCACTAGTATTAATTATATTTAGCAGGGAAAGAACTAAAAGAAGGAAATGTCAAAAACAAGCAGCAGGAGGATTATTGTACATGTTTCAACATACATTCTGCAAAAGCAATGAGATAAATCCTAGTTATACAACAAGTGAAAAACATCAGTCTAATGCAGTACAAGTAAAAAATGTGCTCAATGATAAAATGCACTCCAAGCAACCTCCTTTACAAATTCGATATGCACAAAAAGGACAGTTATGTACATACATCCAACTCGCTCAGCTTCAACCATTCGAAGATCAAGAGGGATTTCTTGAAATTGTGCAGCAAGTGGCCGGTCTCCAAGGGACAAATTGACAGAAACATAGGCTTTTACGGTACCCTCTCCATTGCTGAATCCTGTATCTACAGTCAAGTGAACAGGATTGGGAACTTCTCTGGAATAGAACTCATGGATCAAGGCACTTCCTCCAGTGACCCCCAACCCAGTTGAAAACCTGCACAGATTAATAGAAGAACAGTATATAACAAGCCACCAATAATTCATATTGGAAAATAACTTTCTAAGAAACCCATTGTAAATCAATAAATGAAAAAGAAAAAGTTAAAATATCAAGCAACAACCACTGGGCCATAGTGCAGGCAGTATCAGGAGCTTCATAACTTAAGGTTTTGGGTGAAGATTTCACATTATACCACCAATGACATTTAGAAATAAAACGCACAGTTGTAACCATCAAGTACTCCAGCATTTTCAAACAAAATTAAAAAACAAGTACTAATAGAAAAGGAAAATTATATTAAGTTTGACAGTACCATCCAACGATTACTTCCTGCGGATTCACCTTTAGGTGGGACTTCAACATCGTATGATGATATTCAATATCCAAAGCAACCTGCAAAAATAAATTCTTGTGCATAAACTTCCCATCTCTGGCCAAACAAAAGCATAACTCCTTTTACACATAGGATTTGCAAGTCACATATATAATTGAAAAACAGAACAACTTAGGAAAAGATTATGTATTCAATAAATTAAGCAATGTACTAAATTTTCAGAGACAGCTAGCTAGTAATTTTGTGGTTCAGAGTCCATACAACAGAATCCGGCAATCTCTACATACCCAAATAGGCGGGTCCTCATTCACAGCGTTGAAAATACTTTTATATCTATCCATAATTTTGTCTCAGCCACTTGGTGAAAATAATTTTGTTCCTATCCATAAATTTGTCTCAGCCAATTGGTGAAGGCTATTATTTTCTAGTTTTACTGTCTACTGATAATTTTCTTAACCTATAAACAGATCATAACCAAACAACTTATGACAATGCCTAATTGGGGTGAAAATAACAAACAAACAGATAACAATATAATCATAATTCCATTTCAAATATTCTTCTTCAGTTTGGCATATGAATAACTAAGTTAAACAAACAATAAAAAACTACAGAAAAAATTAAAATTTAAAAAAAGACCTGATCAGAGAACTCGTTGTGAGGAACGACATAGGAGTTACGAATATCTACGGTGCCATCGGGCAAGACAGAGCCGAGGAGCGTGCCAATGACGCGTTCAGCTTGGTCGGGCCGTCTTACGTAACAATCGCAGATATTGAAGACCACTAGCGGGTGTACCTTCGCCGTTATATTAGCCGATGCTGCTGATGACGTTCCGAATTGCAACACCGTCGGGTCGCGCGCCGCCATTCTGCTCTTCTCTTCTCTGATCTCGATTCAGACTCAAAGCGCGAAAGCTAGGGTTTTGACAGCCCGAATCAGACAAGATACTAGTAGTAGAAAGCGACGTAATCCTACGTTCATCGGATTCGATTGGGCCTCCTTAAAAGCCATTAAATCAATACTAAAAACACCTACTAGTGTTCTGAATACACTTCTCCTTAATGAAATGACTGAACTATGACGTTGTGCAACCTGGAATTTCAGAAGGGTATTTAGGTCTATTGATCTGCTTCCAGCCCAAAGAGTTGGCCGAATTTCTGCAGGCCCAGAATCTGCTTGTTTTTGCTTTTTAATTGCAAACGTTAAAAAGCTTTATATTTGAAATTTGTGGCTTTGAATTATAATTTTAGAATTTTCGCGTAGCATTCTATTGAATTAATATTTTGCTTATGGGTCAGAATTTTAATTTGTTTCGTTAACAATCGAATTATTTTCTATTTACAAAAATAATTATGGGTACTTTTTTCTTCTTTGAAAGCTATAAAAAATTATTTGATTCAATCAATTTAAGTAATTGGTAATTGTTTGTAGTCTAAAATATTAAAAAATAAATTATAATTACGCATTGGTAAGAAAATTTATGGAATATAAAGACATCACCTTTTATCATGTCACATGACTCACATCTACGAAAATTTTATAATATGTTCAAAAAACCAGAATTAATAAATAAAAAAAATACAATATTTACATATAAGTAACTAATAATGTCGTCTAAAGTTAAAATTACAAAATTTACTTTTAGATTAAATATAATTAATGTGATACATATTTATGTATTATTAATAATTTTAAATTAGGCTAGATCCGTATTAATGTTGTGTATACACAGGATCATTTGCTGAAACTAAATATTAATGATATCATCAGCGATAACTAATCCACCATTCAAACTTAGATTATGAATGGAGCTGATGAGCTTTTTAAATTAAATTGATTGTGTCATCAGCGATGTTGTTCAACGAAAATTTTAAGCCAAATTTTTGTGCCTTACCATTATCATTCCAATAAACTAATGAAGTCATAATTAATGAGCTCATCAGAAAGGTAGTCATCATCATTTTAAAATTAAACTAAACCGTGGATCAATAATGGAAATTGACTATGATAAAAGATAAATAAAGATGCTTCTGCCATTAATTTCTAAGTAACGGAGACTCTTTCAATTTGGTCCTTGATTATTGCAAACTACTTGTTTAATTTATTTATTTATTAAGGCCGGGCTAGCTGGCTTAGACTTGAGGTAGTACTAGTACGAAGTTATAATATTGGTGTCAGATCGTATTACATCTTCTCATATATAATTGAATATTTATTAAATAATTTAGTTGTGTTATAGTTAAAAACACTTTCATAGTTTTTTTTTTTTAAATGTTAAAAAAAAAAATTAATATTGAAATGTTGTGTTAACTTAAGATAATGACAACAAATTAAATATTAAAGAAGATGGATCTGTTTAATTAAGTAATAGAAAACTTAAAATTTTAATAATTTAAAGCCGGTGGGCTAATTAAGTCCACGATAGCGCCACAACATGTTTGAGTTAAATATGGAATATATATATATATATTTTTGTTCTCCTCTCATCCTGGACTTTGCAGCATCTATTGACACCTGTCCCGAAATCAAAGGCTGAGATTTTATTCCAAAAAAATTTAACAAATTCGCCATAAATTTCCCAAAGCAGCAGTCAACGCCAGAACTAGATTTCATCCACTGTTCAATGGAAATTCTTGTTTTCTTTCATCCTGGAAGTGCTTACGCCTTACGCTCAATATAAATGGCACTTACCAAGGAATCATACCGAGTATTCTGTGTTGACTCGACGGTGGCATTGAACAGTGGATGAAATCTAGTTCTGGCGTTGACTGTTGCTTTGGGAGATTTATGGCGAATTTGTTAAATTTTTTTAAATAAAATCTCAGCCTTTGATTTCAATTGAGGACAGGTGTCAATAGATGCTGCAAAGCCCAGGGTTCCCCAGACTGGGAGAGGATTTAGGTCCCTTTGTTAGTGTAATGGGTATTATAAATTTTCAAACCCGAAACTGCATAATCAAGTTTGCTTCGTAGTTCAATCACAGACTATCCATGGAGGCGAAGGAAATAATATTCATGACCAAAGGAGATGGGGAAAACAGCTTTGCTCAGAACTCTTCCTTTACTGTCTGTTTTCTTTTAATTTGTTTCCATGCATTCACAAATCATAACAGCTCACCTATATATCGCTCTCTATATCGTCAATGCAGCAAAAAGTGGCCGAGTTATCGAAGCCTGCATTAGAACGCACGGTTCAATTTCTAATCACAGAAGATTTCCGGTCGAACAAAGTTTTGAAAATCGGTAGATTTGGGTTGTTCTTCAAGTCCAACATCATTTTCTGTGATGTCAACTGTCATACAGAACGTAAAAACAAATGCCGAGAATTGAATTGCCAAATCCCAGAATTTCAATTATACTTGAATGATCTTCCGGGCAACGATTTTAACACACTCTTCAAAGGTTTGTCCAAGTTGAGTGAAAGATTTAAGGATGTTTCATGCTTTTTTTCGGGTGTTCCTGGTTCTTTCTATGGCCGGCTTTTCCCAAGCAACAGCCTGCATCTTGTTCATTCCTCCTATGGTGTCCATTGGCTCTCTAAGGTGCGTCTATACATATATTAATTTTGTGTTATTGCTTGATTAGATTTAACTAATTTTGCTATGGAACTAATGAAATGAACTAATTAAAGATGCCGAGACTGAGAGACGAAGCAGGGTTGCCATTGAACCAGGGGAAGATTCACATATCGACGACAAGTCCTGCTGCTGTAAAAGAAGCTTACGTCGCTCATTTTGAGGAGGACTTCTCCTTGTTTCTGAAATCACGCTCTCAGGAGATGGTACGAAATGGCAGCGTCTTCTTTGTGATCCCTGGAAGACCTTCTGCAGATTTCGCCATTAGAGAGAGCTTATATCCATGGGAACTTTGAGCCCAGTCTATATCTTCCTTGATCTCGGAGGTAAGTACTGCCTGCCTTATTATTAATTAATTCACATTCTTTGCATTTTCAGAATCACATTAAGAGTTAAATTGCAAAGATAGCCTAAACTTATTGTTTTACAACAAATAGGGAGTGATCGAAGAAGAGAAATTAGACACATTTGATATACCATACTATACCCCATCGCAACAGGAGGTGAGAGAAGCAGTAGAAAAAGAAGGATCCTTTACAATGGAGCTGCTGAATAAATTTGTAATTGAGATTGGAGACGAGCATACATGGGAAAATGTGGAAAAACTATCTAAAAATGTCAGAGCCTTCACAGAGTCCATGATTTCACACCATTTTGGATAGGAAATACTTGACAAATTGCATGACAAATTCACTCCGTTATCGATCCAGGATTCGGCTACAAGTGAACAACCGTACAAGGTTACCAGCTTCATTATTGTGCTAAGGAGAAATTAATTATTGCAATTATGATTATCGCAAGCTTAAATATGTCATTTATAAAGTAATTAAGCCAATTAAGTTGGCCGTCGAATTAATATTATTAGTGTTTTGGTTAGTCGTCAGAATATATAGTTAAGAAAGTTGTTATTGACGCTGCTTGTATTTTGTTGATAAGATATTATTGCGCGTCTGATGATTCCTTATGATCAAAGAAAGAAGTAAATTAAAAATGGGTACTTAATTAATTAGTCTACCAAAGTTTTTATTTTGTAATAGATAACCTAATACATTGCTTTATATTTTATCTTATGCTCAGATAGAGAATCTGAATCAATGCCTCAACATGAACAAGTTTGGTGCACCATAGTCCATATTGAACTTTACTAATTTTTAAATTAAAAAAAAACTAATATTTATTTTGATAACATCAAATTGATAATTTTGATAAATACGAAACATTATCTTTTAAATATTTGTATTGAAAATAAATTACTTAACTGTTTTAACATTTTTCTCAAATTCCATCCAGTGATAACATCAATATATTGTCTTCTGACATGTCTAACATAATTAAACCACAGTACAGCCTCCCATTATAAAAGGAAGAGAGTCAAAATCTCTACAGTACACAGAAAACAATCACAAATGTAACGATCATCTAGAAACACCAAATAGTTCAACCACAAGCTCTATTCCGAAGTAATTTTTTTAACAAATTAATGCTAGGCTACGGACAGCCTTTAAGGAATTGAAAGCTGAAATGTTTTAACGCTTATCTAGTGTCAGACATAAAGCTTCAAGCTCATAGTCTTCTTCAAGTACTCACATTGTTGCAAGCTCATTGAAAATGTCTCTTTCGATCTTCTCTGTCATTCAAGATACGATTAAGCAACATCTCCATGTGTTTGAAAAAGATTGCTTAAACACGTGCTCAATTGTTTGAAGAAATCTCCTTAAAACCTGTTGTCAAGATGCCCTAGTCGATCTTTCAGAGATAGTTCGATTAATTTGATGGGCACTTGAAGGTTGGTGCACTCGGACGGGAGAACTCGATCGATTCTTCAAGCTCAATTTCATCAACACGGGATTTATTTGCTCTTCAATCTTCTCTTCATCAATTTTCTCAATGATATCAGCTGGAATATCTGCACTTGGTCTACTTGCAGGGTCCGTTCCACAGATATTTTCAAGCCTTTCCTGAAGTGGAAATGGCTTGTTTCTCCATCCTTTCGCCTTATAACAATTTCATAAGTCAATAAATAATTAATCTTTAATTACTTAATGAGAAATGTATTTTATAATATTACACTTACGTGAACATACAACCACCAAACTTCATCCCTATCATTCCATCTAAATCCGCTTGTCTTCAACATATCAGAAACTATACAGTACGTCTGGCTTTTCCTCCTCCTTTGCTTTGAATCAATATGTGGGCTAGCCTCAATCCAGAATTTGGTAAAATAGAACAATTTTCTATTTGTATGGCAGTACCAGCTTTAAAAGTACCATTATTATGACGATCACCCTCTGCGACTGCTCTTTCCAATATACTTATTAATTAACAAGGCTTCTGCTTCATTCTTGATCCATCTACGTCTAAGTCCTTTATTTCTAGCATCCGTTCCTCTTCACTCTTGATCCGTGGTAGGGGCGAGTCCCTTCTTTTAGCATCCCTCCTCTCTTTCCCTCATCCATTCCCGTTACAAATGTACACATCGTTATAAATTAGTTTTCGGGAATTGATGATAAAAAGAGAAAAGACAGTAAAAAAGAACAAAAAATATATTTGCGTTTGAGATATATATTGAGATTTTGAATGTTGGTGAGATAAAATTACTAAATGTTGAATACAATTAAAAAAAAAAAAAAAAAGTGATTCTACTAAAACTAGTGTTTACCAAACACTTCAATTATTATATTAGGCTTTGATAGCACAATAAAAACATCTTAGCAATAAACTAAGCCTAAACCACTTGCTATAGGAGCAGTTTCAGTCATAAGCTATATTTGGGACTACAGTGCTTAACATACATTCTTGTTTGGCAGCTAATGTTCACCACTAACTTGCCACTTACACGCACATTCAGTTGATTCCATCTCACAAGCGTGGCAACTCGATCTAGTATAGCTGCTTAATATCACTGACAGTACAGCTAATTAACAGTTGGCCTTCAAATGAATTTTTACGTCAAATTAATAAATAACAAGTAGACCTACTAGTTTGAATCAAATTAATTAAACTAAAATACTATAATTTCTTCAGGCACTTGGCCTGCACATCACCATTCCTGTTAATTCGTCCAAGTTAAATAGGAGCGCTTTTCATATACAGACATGCAAGGTTGGAAGTCCAACTACAATACCGATAATGATATTCCAGTACAGGGGTTTACGAAGAAATCACCAGCCAGACCCCAGCTGCAAACGAAAAGAAGACAATTTAAATTTTAAGCAAATAGTGCGTAGCTACAGGTAATTTTTGAAGCAAAAGCACCGATAAACCTAAAAACACACGCATTTAAAATAAGAGAAATCAAGTTCCATGTATTGACCTGGTGCATTAAACAAAATTTTCTGACTTTGCTGAAATCGGAAAATGGAGATCGGAGATCGGAGATCGGACGGGGAAGTGAGCAGAGAATGACAAGTGAGAGAGCGATAAGATGGAACAATACGAGGAAAAGGGGTGGCAACTTGGACTGAAGGAAAATGACACTAATTGTATCTTAGTAATGTTGTTACAATCTGCCACTTTGCTTAACGACGCACATTATTTGCATCTATTCGTTGTCGATTCTATTTAAAAATTTCACATACTAATTTTAAATTTTCTTTTTATAAATAAATGTTTATTGCGTAACTTAATTTTTGTAGGGCCAGCGCCCATTATCTCTTAAGGTGCCCTGCATTCATGGTCGAAAGCGTAAGCGTAAGCGTAAAGCGTCATTATCGCGCTATGGAGAGATTAGTGCAAGCTAATTAGCGCGCGCTTTTGTCGTTTCTGAAGTAAATTAATCGGGCCATTGAATGAATGCAAATGAAATGGAATAATATAATTAAGAAAAACGTTGCCTGTATTTTTAAGTGACCGTGACTCTTTGTTGCCATTATAGGACCACTAGTATTTTGTTGATAAGAATATCCTAATTCCTCTAACAGTGATTCCTATTTATCACGAAAGAACTATGAGATAAAGTGGAGTTGTTAGGTCCACAATAGTTTAATTTTATTGCACAATACTCATGTAGGTTATCTTGAGCTAAGCTAAGTGCTTAGACCCATGCCTAATAAATCCACAACAAATTCTTTGAATTTGATAATTTTTTCAGTATATTAATACAGTAAAAGATAAATCATCCGTTATTTACCTGCACTTGTTAAATTTGATTGAATTATAAACTTAACGAGCATGTTAGATCTAAAGTGATTACAGCTCTTTACATTTATTAGATAAATTCGAATGAACTCCGCAAACTAAAGGAGTTGGAATTTGAGACGTGAAATTTCATTTTCATTACTGTTAATTGCTTATAGTGAGTCAATTCTATGGGACAGACCAACATAGCTCCACCTAACTTCATATCAAATAATTATTTTATGTTATAGAATCCTTCCCACTTGTCACGCACGCTAGAAAAGGATTCATCAATTATAATGACACACATGCAGATATAAGAAAGGAGAAATAATTTAGGCCAACACTGGGGTAGAAGACGCGAGTTATGGAACTGGTCTGGTCGGTGATATTACGAAAATGACATTCCACAGTCCACATTCATACAAATGTACAAATAGATAGTGCCCACTTACGTAACATGGGGCCCATCTTGATCATGATCCTGATCATCATCAACCTCCCTTTGAACCAAAAAACGAAAAGGAAAGTAAAGAAATACGCCCGAAATTACATATTTTCTTACGTACTAACAAACAACACATAAGCAAACAAACAGAGAATTCAACAAACCGATACTGCATGCGATTAGAGATAAAGTAAATTTTATATCATAAAACACCAACAGCCATGTAGATATGCATCCTCTATCATGATCGTCGATCACTTTGATTTGAAGGGGATGGCTCTGATCACCACCTGGTGGTACAAAGCTGCAAGCGCTGCCCCAATGAATGGTCCCACCCAGAAGATCCACTGCATCACAAGATAAGAAGAAGATCAGGATAATCATCATAATTCAATCTTAACCAAGATTTGGTTATGATGTAAGATGAAGAAGTAATAACTTACGTGGTCATCCCAGGCGTGGTCCTTGTTGTAGATGATTGCAGCTCCAAGACTCCTTGCTGGGTTGATACCAGTTCCCGTAATCGGAATAGTAGCCAAGTGAACCAGGAAGACAGCGAACCCAATTGGCAAGGGAGCCAAAATCTAATCCATACAAGCAAACTTGATTAATTAACGCTTGATGGCAAAATTATGAGCAGTTGTAAACTTTTCCGGAAAATTAAGAAAAAAAAAAAACCTTACAGGAACATGGGAGTCTCTGGCGCTACGTTTGGCATCAGTTGCAGAGAAAACAGTGTAGACAAGAACGAAAGTACCGACAATCTCAGCACCAAGACCGTCGCCCTTGGTGTAACCATGGGCAACGACGTTGGCACCGCCCCCGAGTCGCCCGTATTGTCCGGCACCCATGAAACCCTTTACAACCCCAGCACCGCAGATGGCGCCGAGACACTGCATCACCATGTAGAAAAGTGCGCGAGTCAACGACAGCTTCCTGGCCAAAAACAGCCCGAATGTCACAGCCGGGTTTATGTGACCACCTGAAACCAAAAGTAACGAAGAAATCGGATCAAAAAGATGAAGGAAACATCTAAAAAATGGGCACTATGGAAGAAAGAAGCCAAGCCAGAGGACCTGAGATTCCAGCAGTGCAGTAGACGAGAGCGAAGATCATGCCACCGAAAGCCCATGCAATCCCCTGAATCCCAACAGTCGAACACTTAGTATCAGGCTTGACGACGCCCATGACAGTCAAAACGGAGATGTACAAGAAAAGAAAAGTTGCTATGAACTCGGCAATTCCGGCCCTGTAAAACGACCAAGAAGTAAGCTCTCCTGCCTCGAACAGCGGCGCCGGTGGTGGCTCAGTGTAGTCCTTGCCATCCTGGCTCTGAGCCGCAGTTCCAATCGGCTGCCTCTCAGTGAACTTGTTAGCTCCCAATCTAACATCCTCTTCTTTGCCCTCCATTTTTGCTCTGTTTCTTCTCTTAGCTTAAAAACACAAAACAAAAGGCTTCTGTTCTTCTGTGCTTGGCCGTCTGAACTTGGGGTGAGAGTGAGGAATGGCTGTCGATGTGGAAGGGATTATATAGTCAAGACGATAGAGTGACGGAAAGGTAGTGGGGCCCCAGTGAGTGTAGAATATTGAATATGTGACTGCCCAATCATTTTCGAGGGATTTTACTGAAATTACTTAAATATCCTTGAGCTATTGACGAAAAGGACAATACGTGGGGCATCCTAGTTTGGCTCTACTTCATCCACATAATGTGTGATGTCGTGGTCACCGCCCATCGAGGGTCGGGCATCCGACCCCAGTGACTAGAAAATTATGATCACAGGATTTATTTCGTAATTGCATGCTCTTGTAAGGGCAGGATTTACAAACCAAAACAAATATGTCCTTATCTTTAATTTTTCATTTTATTTTCTTGGCTTTTATACATAATTTGGTTCCCCTCAGCAATTAAAGTACGTGGGTTGCTCTTTTTGAATTATGTGTATTTATATTCTCCATTTCATTTTGAATATATGATTAAGATTACTCAATTGAAATACTTTTCCATTTCAAATAATATATATGTATATATATTAACTTTACTTTTATCAACCGATGGGTTTAAACCCTTTTCTATCGGTTGAATTCTCGAATAATTTTTAAAAATATTAAAGTAATTATTAAGATAAAAATAATATTTCTTTTATTTAATGTTTGAGCATATATATAGTCTCATCAATTTTTAATTGATGATATTCTATTATGAGCTAGCGAATGATTATCTCCTAATAAGTACAAAATCTTACAGAAAATTCATGCTGGCAGGTAACATTTTTTAAAAAAATAGATGATAATTAGTGAGGGATTTATGGAATAATTATATTATACTAATGATATATGTCTAACTAACATACATGGTTTTTTGTTGCGTATTATAATTGTAGTGACTTGTATGGATAATTTTGAATAATCTCCATGATGTCTGCAATCAATAATAATTTTGTGCTTTAGCTCTATCAGTTCTTTCTGGCAAAAGAACTTTAGGTTAAACGCATCTTATACTTTATTTGAAAATTTATTATTTTGAGGCAATGGGCTGTGCACCTTTTAGGCAAATTCAATCTCTATATTTAAGTTCTAATTCTCTATTTTAAAAACGGATGAAGATGGCATGGATAAGCATGTAATTAAATAAAACCCTTAAGTCTGGCTTCATTACTTTTATATTTCTTTAATTTACTACAACCAATTATGTTTAATGTCAAATGAGGCTACATTTATAGGATAGTCACAAGTTTTTCCTTACATTTTTCTAATCCTTTTGTAATATTTACCAAAATTTGTAACTTAATTACCTGTTATGCTTTTATTTATTTTGTTTTTAGAGAATTTGGAAAAATTAGTCGAAAATTTTAAAAAAATTAAATACAAGTTTATAAAAGAATGTAACATGGAACTGACATATTTTGGTTTATCCTGTTAAATTAATACCCTTTTATTTTTTTTTTCTTTTTCTCTAATCCATTGATCTGGGTTGACGAATAAGTTTGAATATTGCATAAAATTAGGCGTTAACTTATTTTGAAAATTTTTGTGCATTACATTTGTCCAAAACACAGCCATTCCTAATAAACCGCAATAAAATATAGAACGCAAACTTCGTATGATAGCGAGAGAATAGTGTTAAAATATACAGAATGATTGTGCTTCTAGCACCGCCTCTTGAATTAAGGCCAGTGGTTTCGTTGTTCTGGCAGCTTCCTTTGTCCTAATTAGACTATGCTTGATGAACTAATTTTTCATTTTCTCCGTTTAATATTTTCTTGGTATATAATTTTTCTCTAGTCTCCATATCTATATTATTTATAGAAACATTATTGTATAAAACTAACAATTAAATATGAAAATTTTCATCACCGACCCTTCGAATAATATTTTATAGATGATTATTTACTTCACTAAAGAACAAGAATAAAAATTATTTTTCTTAACAAGAAAAATTATCTTAGACCCCCTAGGGTTTAGTTGAAATACCCACTATCCCTTCCGGTTTAGCATTAGTTAACATGACGAAAAATGATGTTTTTACCATTGTACTTCTAGATGACACGTCGAGGAAATACATGAGTCCCATAAATCAGATGTGGGTTCCATATATCAGTTTATGGATCCACATAATAGTTTGTAAACCCTCGAAGCAGTAATTTTTTTTTTACTTTTAGGGTAAAGCATAATAATTAAAGACGATGAAATTACAAAATTAATACTATATGACAAATCACATTTAAAAATTGGCTATGTTGTTTGTTAAAAATTGACACATGATATTTAGGTAATTAACATCAAATTTTTACATTTAATATTAAAAATTAGCAAAGAAAAATATTTATGTCATTATTTTCAAACACTGATATTTATTCAAAAGACTTACTAATTAATAATTATAATATTTTTTGTACAGTTTTTTTTAATTATCCAAAAAATTAAATTTTAGATTTTTAGAGCACAAATTTTTAAATTTTTTAAAAAGTTAAATTATAAGGTATCATTTTTTTTTAATTTTACTTTATTTCTCTTTGAATATAATTTAAATTTTTTTTATTAAAATAATAACATATTTTTATAAAAAAAAATTTTAATAATCAAATAATTAATAAATTTTTATTAAAAATTTATAAAAGTCAGGCCATAATTAAAAGTACTAATTTTTAAATTTTTGTGTATCTCTTATATGTATAAATTTTATACTATTTATACTTTCGATAATTATTAATTAATTTATATGAAAATTTAAATTAATTTAAATTTCATACTAATTATATGTTTAATAAATGAATTATAAATATTTAGATAATTAATACAAATTTATGACTATTTTATCAATGGAGGTTAGCAGTAAGCTGCCACCACCAGCATCGCCGATAGCCACCACCAACTGTTCGTCACTAATAACCAACTTTGAATAAATTATTATAGATAATTTTTTTAGTTTACACGATGATATAGTTATTTAAAAAAAAAATAGCAGAAAGAAGCTAAAAATGATCAAAATTGTGGTGGCCATTGTGTAACTCTATCACATCAATGGCGAGTAAAAATATATTGATACTATAGTTGAATAGATTGACTTCTACTAACTTTGGTGACGGTGATAATGTGTTTTAACTTGTCATTACTATAATAAAGCCATATCGTGACTATATAGATTTTGTCACTTTTGACCTCCTTCTATTGCCTTTTTTGCGAAAATAACTATATCATTTTATAAATTAAGAAATTTGAATTCTATTATTATCAACAATAATTTATTTAGAGACAATTATGGATAACAGATGATACTGATTGTGGCTGACGATTGTAAAATAGTCACTGATAGATTATCGTTACTTGCTGTTGTTAGAAAGATGGAGGCACAGTCAACAAGGGATTTGTTATAATAAGAAAAGTTGTGGTGTGGTAGGATATTTATCATTTTACCTCTTAGAATTAAAATTTTTTATTATGTCAGCTAACAGTAGGATGTAATAGAATATTTTTGAAAATTCATAGATTACTGGGTGTTTCAATCAAATTTGAGGGGTCTATGGCATTTTTCTTAAGAATTAATTACCACCCTTAACAATTATTATTTTTTATACAAGGCTACGTCAGGATTGGTTTCGCAGTGAAATTATATTAGGTGGTCGCCGCCCTAATTGGACGACCTTGTGTCGAAATGCGTAGGCGTAAATGGGAAGCTTGACTTGTAGCCGCGATGATGTAAATCCTAGTGCTTCTCCTACCAACTTTCACCGTCCTGCTATTAAAAGTTATGATAATTTCAATCATGACGAGCACGATTGAAGTGACCTGTATTTTCTCATGCTTTGAATTAATCGGGCTTGCAAGCTCAGAGGCCGGCCCATCTTGTGAACTAGTCCCGATTAGTGTTACTCTTCCACCTTGAAACACAGGGCTCGGTCCGATTTTCGCGCTTTTAGGCGTGTGGAAATGTGACTAGGCATATCTCTATTTGGGATATATCCTAAAATTTTTATTTACAATTTCGGTACAGGTTAAGAACTCGAATGCGATTATCCCAAATTAACATTTGTTTTGATTTTCACTTGCATTAATACAAAGCAAAATTGTTGTAATATTATTCATTCTAAATCAAGGCAAGATCAATTAACTACAAATCATTTAACCGAATATTGTTTAAAACGAACATTAATAGTCATAGGATAGTTAATAACACCCATGCAAATTCGATGAACTAATGGTTACTTATAATCAACTACTGTGTACTACTTTCCATTCAAAAACATCAAAACGCAAAATATCTGGGCGTTACCCTATCAGTTGGGTCCCAGACCGGAGACCGGTAACCTCACCCATCAACTTGGGAAGACGACTTCGATTTCCCATCGTTTCACGCTCCACACGAGCCTCTGTCTTCTCACAATTAGTTGAAGATCTGATCTGAGGCAGCGTAAGTACAGACGCAGCCTCGAACACAACGAGGGAGGGTATATTTGCCAATTACATCACGACACGTGTCTTTCATTTTCCATCATATGGGCGTAACCGCGCTTCAGTTTTCGCATTTGCTACACCATCACTACACCGTAATATCTACCCCTCTCTTTCCGACGACGAGAACAGAACCGAAGTAATGGTATTTATGCGGTGACTGCGGGACGGATCTCGACTTGGCTCGGCTCGGCTTTGGCGAGTCACTTGAGTTAAAGAAGTTGATGGTGATGAGAGGGAGCTTGTTGTCTAATAATAACCGTCGAACGGTGCAGAGGTTCAGGCAACTGGCGATCACAGCCGTTGGACCGGTCAAGATCAAGATTCTACTGTGTTTTCTCATCGCGTGCTCGGTGTTTCTACTCCTGAGCCGCGGTTCTTCTTTAACCGGTTGGACCGATCAGAATACTCAGACCCTGGACCGGTTATCTTCCCCGCGGTTAGTAACAGTTATAGATTCGCTTCCATTTATAGTATCCGCCTGAAGATAATAGTGTTTTTATTTAATTCAGATTTAATTTTACAAATTAAGAATATTTTTCTATTACAGTATTGAGTCCATGATAATTATAACATGAGTTTTATCAGGAAGTAAATTAGATAGGGCATTCTAAAAATTTATATCGACCATATTGTACTTAATTGTTATTTGAGCATGATAACGGAAATCTGTTAACAGTCAAGTTCATACAAGCAGTAAATACTCAGTGTTTGTTGAGATGATTTACTTTAATTAACTGCTAATTAAATGAAAAAGATTCATTACTTCAATAGTTTAGTGTTTAGAAAAATATAAGAACCTAAAAGGAGGGGATCCGTGCTCATTGATATTTTTAGTACAAGAGAAGCTGTCACACTTACAGTTATATACAATTCGATGGAATTGTTTGATCTTAAAGCAGATTCATTGTAATTTCGCGCTTTCATCTGATCATCAATATTTGAATCGGGAACTATTTGTAGAATTTTGATGTTGTCTTTTGGAATGATTTTTGTAACTTTGTTAACCATTTTATGGATTTTATAGTCTGTTTTACGGGTGTTACTTGTATTGCAATTTATTTGGATTATATTCTCAAGCCGGATTTTATACATTGTCCACAGGAAAGGATATGCTATTTTAATGAACACATGGAAGAGATATGATCTCTTGAAGCAGTCAATTTCACACTATGCATCGTGTCATGGGCTCAAATCTATACACATAGTGTGGAGTGAGCCCGATCCTCCTTCAGATTCCCTTAAAAGGTTTCTACACCATGTTGTACAGAAGAAATCTAGAGACGGGCGACAAGTGGAACTGAAATTTGATATCAATAACGAAGACAGTTTGAACAATAGATTCAAGGAGATTAAGGATTTGAATGCCGATGCTGTTTTTTCGATAGATGATGATATTATATTTCCTTGCTCTTCGGTGAAGTTTGCTTTTGATGTTTGGCAAAGTGCACCTGATACAATGGTGGGATTTGTGCCTCGCAAACTTTGGGTTGAATCAGTATGTTTTTACCCACTAGTATTTGCTCTTCTACAATTTCTAGTTCTGACAAATCCTTAAACTCCGTGCCTAGCAGCATTTGATGTCTTGCCTCACTATATTTTCTTAATGCTTATCGATTAGTGAGTTTAGTGGTCAAGAAAATTTGAAGAACAATTATGGGTTGAGAGACATGACTCTGTATGTTTGAGCTTCATATTCTTGTTTATCATCCTCTGTGTTTGGAAGGAAAAATATTTCTAGATACTATATGTTAAATTAAAAAATATGGGAGATGGCTTCCATCTGGCAGAAAATGTCTTGTGAAATGGTGAATGCCATTTCCTATACATAATCATACTGGGAACACTTGCATAATTATTCTCATTTGAAGTTTCTTTGGTACCTATTACAAAACAATTTCATGTGCTATTCATGTTACAGATGTACTAATATGGTCCACCTGATTTATACACATTAACAGGAGTACGTGGATAAATTAGCATAAATACAAAGAAGTTGATTGGTTTGGTTTGAGTGATTTATTGACTACATTAAGTAGACCTCTTTGTCTATCTCTCTCTCTCTTATTTTTATTTTTTCTTTATAAGAACTCATCAAGTAACTCTCACTACTTAAAGTGCTACTTTGTGAACTGAATATGGGCTTCATTATTTATTTTATACCCTTAACCATTTTTGTGTACTGGCTCTAAGTTCAGGAATCAGAAAACCATGTAATCTAAATCTATCACTTTTGTTTTTGTTGATCTTTATGCAGAAAGGGGATAAGGATTATTACATATATGCTGGGTGGTGGTCTGTTTGGTGGACGGGTACATACAATATGGTACTCTCAAAGGCTGCATTTTTCCACAAAAAATATCTGCGAATATACACAAATGAGATGCCAGCATCAATTAAAGATTTTGTGACCGAGAACAGGTTCTTCTTCCACTACCTGGTTTTCAGTTTTATCATTTCATTATATGTTTAATTGCTCACCCAACCATTTGATTGGTTCACCAGGAACTGTGAAGATATTGCGATGTCATTTCTTGTTGCCAATGTGACGGGTGCTCCGCCTATATGGGTGAAAGGTAAATTATAATACATTGATATGTTTCATACACGTTGAACTACTTTTGAAAAAAGCTTCGTCATTCCCTCCTTGTCTAATGGTGCTCTAATGTTTTCTTGTTACTTTTTCTCTGGATTATTGGTGTTTGCTTTGAAGGATCTGCTATTACATTTTTCTACAATTCTTGCTAATCCTATGAACTTTTCTGCATATAAAGAAAAGTGTTCAGAAACCCATTTGACAAGAACTTTATTAAATTGTATCACTTTTAAAAGGAAAAAGAAAATAATTTCATTGATTTCAGAGAACCATAATAAAACCAGTCCTTTAATGTAAACTAGCATCAGGAAGGTTCGTAAATTGTGAGAATTTTAATTTGTGAAAAGAGGATTTAGTTGAAGGCTATTGTTGTAGATCCTGATATAATTCTACCTGATATCTTGAGCTAAGGCCTGAAACCTCCAAAGCCTCAAAGTGCTTTCCTTTATTCCTTTTGAAACCTTCAAAGCTTCGAGGTGCTGTTTTTTTCTTTATGCAGTCTGAAACCTCCAAAGCCCAATCCACTCTCCCTCTTTACATACATGGGAAGGGACTTGGACCTAAATATCAGTAGGTGATAGCACCAGTGCGAGGTTGGTGATAGTGATTTATATTGTCAATAGTTTGAGACTTTTATTGTTACAACCAAAGCATCAAACCAAACTGTTTTCTGAAAAATTTTGAACTGCAACTTGTGATCACAGAAAATTTTTGTTTTCCTTTTTCTTTAATAAACCATTACCTTGTTATGATGCTATCTTTGTTTAGTTCATTTGCCATATATCAGATCATTGTCATTTTCTCATCTTTTTTAAACCCCTTCATTGAATTTTTCTGTTCTTCTGTTTTTTTTTTTTTTTTCTCAAGAACTCATCTCTTTAAAATACTGGTGTTGCCATTGTAGGCAAAATATATGAGATTGGTTCAACTGGAATCAGTACCTTGGGAGGTCATAGTGAAAAAAGAACCCAGTGTGTTAACAGATTCGCTGCTGAGTTTGGGCATATGCCATTACTATCTACTTCTGTGAAGGCTGTTGATAGTCGCCAGACATGGTTTTGGTGATGCCATAGTTTTCACTCTTCTTGAAATGCTAAATTTCCATTTAAATCAGTTCAGTCATTTCATTTTTTTTTCCTTCTTTTTTCTCCTGGGTCCTTTAGTTTTTGAGTTGTATAAATTGGATTTTTTTTGACATGATTTTTTGTATTTTGGAGAAAGAGGCTAATTTTAGATGTCCTTTTGGACGTTTGTTGTATTATTATCACCGTGTAATCAGAGAGGCAGTTGCAATCTGAGACTTTAGCTTTGTAGTATCTTGAAATGTACTTACATTTTTAGTTTTCATCGTCCTTGGAATTTGGAACTTGCAGTTCAGCTGGAGAAACCACTAAAACCCCGTACTTGAGAAAATCATAGTGCAAAAAGCCTTACATGGTGTTAATTTTATAGGATGGGATCGGCTAATAAAGATTTTATTAAATTCTTCATTATCATAGTCTTATGTGGCGTTAATTTTAACATGTTCTTTTAGATGAACGCTTGAAATATATGGTGGGAACAGTTGCATATAAGCTCTTATGTTAGACTTGACTAATTGCAAAAGTGAGTTCTATCGAGATAAATTTAATTATTTTGTTTCTAAAAGGCTAGTTTCTCATATGTCGATCCGATCACCTTCTTCCCCATCCTCCCATCAAAATTAAGGTTTCTGGTAGGTACTGCATCGAAATCATTTTTGTATGCGCTAACATAGAATCTTTCGTCAACAAAATAGGTAAATCTTCCTAATTTCTTTTATTAATTACCCCTATTTGATCATATCCTTAATCCGTTGTGTGCTAACGCGGAAATCAGCACATTAAAATGTGATGTCTAAGATCGTGAATATGCTGGAAAACTTTATGAAGTAAATGTAGTGGGAATGTGTTTCATTTGGGACTTAGCAACTAAACTCTTATCCAGCATAGCAAATTTCTCACGTCTTAGACGAGAAATTCTCGTAGCAGTGTCTTAAAATTTCCTCGGTGACAAAGGCTCCTTGATTCTTTTTTTCTTTTTTTTTTTTCAGAATTACCAAATTATGATTAAAACAGAAATTTTATTGGCCATTTCTGACCTCATTGAAGTAAAACTAAAGAGAAGGAACTAAACAAATTTTATTTGGTGTGCATACATATTTTATTAACAGGACCAAAAATGGTGTCTCATCAACTGTTTTTTTACAGGGCTCAATACACTAATAGATTAAAACAGCTAATGAAAACAAAAAACCAGGATCTTTCCTGGTGATTGATTAATACAACTAAAAAGGGGCAGCCAGCAATATACGTTTTTATGATTGTCATCTCAGAAAATCTTGTTATAGTTTTCATGAGAGTTACTGAGAGGAAAACAGGTATCTTCGCCGCCCGTACTCCAGAGAAAACTAGCATATTTTGAAGCATACGAGGAATTATTTGGCTCAGCTGCCATTGCTTGCTGGTACGTCTCCTCTGCTGCCCAAAGATCCTTCCTTACTATCCACAAAAAGTCTGCATATCGACTCAATGCTTCAGCATCTGGCGGTTCTACTTGTATAGCTCGCTTGAAGCACTTCTCAGCCCTACAAAACCACGACAAATTTTAAACAGAATCAGCCTTCAGTTCTAGTTTCAAACCATCACAACTGCAGACAGAAAAAAATCCCACTTGAATCTCATCATAATAAAAGTGAAACACGTCTATATCCACTCTGGAAATAAATATAAATTATCCCCAACAGCATGTTTAGGATGCAAAAATGATTGCCTAGCAAATAAGTATGCTTACTCTATTTTTTCTGATACTGAAAAATTTAGTCACCATCTTTACATCCGAAAGAAATAAAGCCTTAAACTCAAGAAATATGCTAAAATTTGCATTGGAAACACCATCACATCTGCTCATGCTGAATCTTTAAAACATAAAAAACTAAATAGGATAACAAGAAAATACCTGTCATAGTCTCTAGCAACTAGATGAAGGAACTGAGCATAATTTGAGAGCAGAAGAGAATTATTTGGTTCCTCAGCAACGCCCATCTGGTAAAGAAGATCTGTTCTGAAATAGTCTGCATAATCATCCGGTTGAAGCTGCACAGTAACTGGAGTCACAAAATGCTTCGTGGTCAGATGATCAAGAATCCTATATCCTGATTCCTCCTTCATCCTCGAAGCTTCCTCTACCATTGAGTTCCACAAATCCACCTCCTCTTTAGTCATTTGATAATTTTTAACTGAAGAGACATCAGATGTGTCATTGGGAATAAAGCTAGGGAATTGAATTGAAGGTGATGATGATCTGCTCAACTCCCCATACAAACTAGAACCTCTCATTATTGTTCTATCACCATCGTTGCTAACATCAGAAGTTGAAAATAATAACTTCTTAATTCTTGCAGAATCAATTGCTGATTGTTCTTCATTCTTCTCCTCTGTCAATGAGAAAGTTTCTGTGAGGTTCTCAGATAATAGCGATAATGGTGTAGCTGCAATAACAACGTCACTGCTGCTCATTGAATGTACCGTAAAATTGGCCAGAAGAATCATTACATAGACCATCAAAGTGGGTGTTCGTGAAAAAACTTGTTGAAAGAGCCAAACAAATGATGAATTCATTTCTCTTTGCATCTTACTTATAATCTCCTTTAAATCTTCAGAATAAAGACCCTCTCTCATATGTAAGGCATAGCTTTGCAGCTCTCTAATGATGAACACTAACGAAGAAAATGCCTTCTTCACTGAACAGTGTGCCAAATCCCCTGCATCTCCAAAACGTTCTTGCCATTTTTGCTTTCTCTTTAGCATCCTCAAGGACAGAGGAATACCAATGCAATTCGCTTTCTGTTCAATGTTTACTTTAACAATCTCTTCCCTCTCCGGCCTGTCTACTGGCTCAGGCTGAATTCCCAGCAAATTATGCTCAAGCAATTCATACTTGGAAGGAATAAATTGCATTGAAAACATCTTATATACCCCATCTTCATTTTCATGTTGTTTATGACTTGAATCACAAGAAACTTCCGTTAAAGCATAAGCAGTGTCCTGATCATGATCAAGATCATCATCCGCAATGTCCACAATATCTAACTTTTGTGACAATTTTTCAGCTTGTTCTGCTGACTCATCGTCCAAGAACTCGTTAAAATTACCATTGCAAGATCGCTTAAGACTATTACCCCTAGAAATACACGCCCCAAACCCCAAATTCATCAATCTATTTCCATAGACAAGATGTGAGTTGCTTATGCTGTGAGTTGTAAACAAAGAAGAAGAAACGAAAGAGACTGGCTTTTGAGAAGAAGAAAGTGTATCAGGAACTAAAAGCTGTACACTAGTTTGAAAACTCTTTGGTGCAAAATTTAGCTCCATTTGTAACAAAGGAACCTCCATTTTCAAATAAGAAAATAACTAAACGGACGAGAGAAAGAGAACTGGTACAGGTTGAAGAAGAGAAGCAGGAAAAAGAAAAGGTAGTTCAAATCACTGGAAACCCGTGAAAAGTAGGTGATATACCATTTTGTTTATTATTTAAAATTTACAGAAAAAGAAAAAAGAAAAATCAGATTTTGAGAGAGTCTGAAAGTTGATTATGCTTTCAATTCAATCCTACCTGAAAAAATGGATAAAGGCAACACAAAAGCATAGAAAGTCAAGGATCGTAATCAATCTAAACATGTGATTACGAAACTGGAAAGAAAATCAACCAAAAATGAATTGGAAAAATAAAACAAATTCAAAAGCTAGGATTCCAAGACCAACACAGTAATTGATATCAAAATCTGCAAATGGGAGATTCAAAATCTTACCAATGTTCATAAATTTTTGTAAAGAGGCAGATAAAAAATAGTGATCTTTCATTTTCGAACCCATCTTCTCTCACAATGAAATAAAGATGGAATGGAAACGTTTTTGAGTGAAACAAGGGTGGTGAAAACATGACACGTGCGGGGCAAACGCTGGAGATGCATGACACTTGGCGTAATGGGATTTGGTAATTTGTTTTTAGTTTTCCGGGTCACATGCAAGTGTTTAGGGGCTTCAACCACGTTTCCATCCGAATCTTCTCCACAGTTCTCGCGAAAGCAACGCCACACTTCTTGGGTGGTTTACATTCGGTTTCTCTTTATGGAAACATTTGTTGTGTCTGCTTTACTCGCATTGCATATCAAACGGGCCCAAGACACTTGGGTTACATTTTATTTATTTGGACTTTTGGCTCTGTAGAATCCAATTTAGATTTGGACCCAATTTGTAGTACCACTTGTTGAATGACAATTAGTCGCAAGAGAGTTCGCGAATGTCAACACAAAAAAATTATAGACGTCCCCATGTAAATGTTATCCTAAGAGAACCAGTTATTATGATAAGATTACAGCTAGTTTACTCTTCGTACCATTGAATGGTTAACTAAGTGGATGACTAGATATTATCATGATTAATCACTACATTATTTACATCATCTGCTTTTGTAACACGCATACAAAATTGACTATAAGTTCCAAAAGAGTAATATGAATCGATTTTTTTTAAAGTAGTCGATTCTCTTTTCAACATTCTTCTACTGATAAGAGAATTTGGCTAAACAACAATTTCATGTGCTGCATAAAATTCCCACAACGCTTGATGCGTGCATACCATGCCACTGCCAGATACCAGCTCCCGGCCATGTGTTTGTGTGTATACATATGTATACATGATGTATTGTGAACTTGTAGCAACCCCATTGTCAATTAAGTCTGACAATCTACACATGCATTTTTATGAAGCTATCCATATCCACTTTCTGTTTGCCAACTTGACAATTTGGCACAAGCATTTTCACAAACACATTGAATACAAAATGGCAATGTGGATGGAATTAACCCTAAGCCACGTGAATTCATTCACTACTGAGCCTGAATTTTGCAATATCGTTTTCCCACATCTCGTTAGGCTTAGCGCCACTCAAAATGCTGGTAATTTGCTGCTGGAAAAACAAAAAACAGAGGCGGAAGTAAAATCCGCCGAATAATTGGCCTCATACTTACTGTTTTTAATAACGCCGATAGCATACGATTGCATTGGCTATGAACGAGCCATGAGGATAGATTTGACTGAGACTGAGAGATAAGGACCACTCAAGAAGCAAGACATTTTTTTAGAGATTTATTTTCCAGAATTTAGTCAATAAAATCTTGAATGATAAATACAAATCTTGCAAGGATTTTCTAGGGCGTGAATGATTGAATCATCGATTATCGGTTTTGAGGCTGTCTTGTGTTATCGCCATATCTTTCAGGTCCCTTTCAGCTTTAAGATATGATAAAAAGGATATTGTCGGAAACCCAAAAGTAAAAAAATAAGAGATAAACATACCCTACATACCAGCAAAGACTCGGAAAATTTACACTGTCATGCCCTGGTTGTAACACTAAATATGATTTAGAGTCCATTTGGAATAGACGTTTTTCTAACCTTACATTCACTGTTATTTTAACTAAATTTACTTCATCTTAATGAAAATTTCTAGTTAAGAAGAAAGAATTTGTCATTTTCAGATTGCTTTGAAGGCATGTAAAGGGACGAGTATACAGTTCCACATCCGACACCGAATGAGATTGCGTACTCAAAAATAAACGAGTAATTAAGATACCAACCTTACCATTCTAACCATCCATATATATATATATATATATATATATATATAAAGAATATATATTTTACAACAATATCTTTAACATCAATTAAGTGTACAAACAACACAAAATTTCTGCCAAAATTTCAGTACAACGAATAATTTAAATCAATTTTGTTTTTTGTTTTTTCTCTTTAATAAGTGTGTGACCTGTAAAAATTGAAACCTATAACTCAATGTTTCTTTTCATGGCTCCAAAACTCTCCCAAGAACGTCTTGGCTGCATCCAAACTCGGATAATATGTGGGCTCCAGGAATAAATGACTCAGTGAGTCACATGACTCGGCATTCACCACCGCCCTGTTTGCCTTAGCCTCTAAACTACCCATCACCACCGCCAGCACCTGCTTATACGCATAAAAAAACCGTTTCAGCGCCGCCTCCACCGCTTGCATACCTTGAAACAAGTGAATCTTCACGAAATCTTTCTTCTCGCTGTACAGTCTCATTGCAGCTTCTTGAACTCTGGGTCCGCCGCTCGGGTCCACCTCCACTCCCAAGATTTCAGGAACCTTGTGCTTCAAATCTTGTGAGGATTTCATTATTTCGAATAATCCACGCGATCTGAAGCAAACCGGGTCAGATTCGGCACCCGAGTTGATCGATAACTGGTTTTTGAGTCTAAGAAAATCGTCGGGGTCCATTAACAGGTGAAGATCCTCGATTTCCGCTAGAAGTTTCCAGATTCTTTCCAACAGATAGCAGTCGTTTGATGCTCCTTCGAATTCCTTGTTTTCGATTCTGGATACGATGCGTTTCAGCAGTTGCTGCGTTGTGAATATCCAAGATTCCAGAATTTGGTGCGTCGTATAAAGCGTTTGATTTTCGTGATTATCCATGTGCTCGCAGGGCGTCTTTTTTAAGGCGTGTAGCTCATTGGGCCTGCACACGGCGTCGTACTCGAGGTTTGGTTTTCCGGCGAGGTTAGGCTCGCCTACGCCGAGAGTGTATGGACACCGTCTCATCTCGCACTCGATGGTGTACATGATCTTCTCTGCTACGTCCTCAGATTTCTGCCACGTGGCTAGAAGAGGAAGCAAGCTGTATTCGCTCGTTCTGTTAACCAAAGTTGATTCTCCACCTGGAATTTTCCACACTTCAGCCGAGCTTCTTGTGCGAGCCAAGACACCGTTCGAAGCAGTCAAATCAACGATCGGAGCCCCGCCGGAGCCAACTTCCTCCTCGCATAAAATCGCGATGAGCTGGATCTGACTGGTTGCCAGCGACGCCAAACGCCGCTTGAACTCGCGCCGATTCGCGTACGGTCTCGGATCAGATAGAACAACCGACGCAAACCGGAACGTGATCTCCAGAGACTGTAGAGCAGGCTTCAAAACGGATCCGTTTTTCCAGTTCGGAAATTCTTTGGAGCTCCACAGCTTTCTAAGCTCCGGAAGCCGAAGATACTGCTCGTAAGCCGCGCAGGCCGAATCCGAACAAGAAATTGGTGATTTACTAGCTCCGCGGAAAGGCGTCGGAATACAGACGTGGAGTTTGTTGGAGAGTTTTGGAGATTTGCTTGGCATCTTCGTTTTGCAATCCAAATCAACCATTGTTATGACAGAAAAATGAAATGAAATAGAACGTTGACGTTTTCGATTTTCGTATTGAAAGTTTTTTCCTGCAGGTACTTAAGACAGAGAGGGATGAAGGGTAACATATATAGGGGCGTGTGTGGGGGATAAGAGGAGGAAACAGTGACAACCGTGTGGAATGAGGAACGAGGAATTGGAAACTCGCGGTGGCGTGGAAATATTTTAAAATTTTGAAAAATATTTTTTTAAAAACATTTTTAATTATTTTTAATTTTGTTTGAGTTTGGGCACATGAAGCTTATCCATTTCACCTAACGAGAAGGGTTTTCTTGGTTTGGGTTGGTCTGGCCTTGAGAAGAAGGAAAGAAACTGGCCTTGTTGGAATCAAAAGGGCGGAATGAATCGTTCTAAGTTGGACTACGGTCTTTTTTTCGTTATTATTCAATTAAGTCCGCGACCGATGGTGATCTTGTACGACGCTTCTTTTGTTCTTATAGTGCACTCGCATTGCTGCGTATGATTTTAATTTCTCTGGAAGGATTAAATTGGGACGGAATGTTATGTTGGTGATACCGTGCTAATTTAATTTATCTTTAAAAAATTAGCAACATCATTATATCGTGTTATTGTTTTATTTATTTATTTGTTTATTTTATATATTAAATTTATTTTTATTTTAATTTAAGGTTCTGTTATGAAATTTATTATATCCATCTCGTAAAATAAATATTTACTTACTCCCACAAACATGAGAGAATAATTATAGATTTAAAATAATATTATAAATTTAATTGTCTAATTCAGTCCACTATATGGTTGGTTAATGATATCTTTTTTCTGCAAAAATAAAAAAATTTCATTTGTGAAATCAATATATTTATAGAAAATATAAGTTGCATTCCCTTATTTTCTCTATTTTCATGGAAGAAAATTTAATTTTTTTCAAAATAAAAATAATTGACTAGCAGCAAAGTTTATTTATTTATTTATACAAAAATTATAAATTGCAGTGTCTCGTTTTTATCAAGTTTCAGATGAAAAAAATGCAGCTATGTAGTATGTAAATATTGATGTAATAGATTGACAATTTTATCGAATTATACATTGCATGTTTGCCTCACTGTTCTTAATTTTCACTGTCAAAATAATAAAATAAGTATTTAATGGACATTTATTCAAATCAATAAAATACCTAAAAAATAGGGAGAAACAAAATTTACACTATAATTAACTAATGTGATGACAATATTTAATACATTACCAGAGAATGCCAATATTTAAGGTAAATAACTCAAGTGATGATAAATTATAAGATAAATACTATGGAACAGTACCTGCCATGTATGACACTGTTAAGTTAAGTCGAACAGTCCCTGATATCATACGAATGTTACATGATTGGCGAGCTTGTGGGTTAAGTAATACGATGCGAAGCAGCTGATTTTTGCTTTCCACAAGCGTTTGTTTTCCTGGGATGCTTCGCGAGTGTTCCATGTTTTTGTCCACGGCCGTAGGTCAAAACGTGTCAGCTGCCACATGCCATGCGTAATGTTTATGTTCGTATTATTATTATTATTATTGTTGTCCACAATTTACAAAAAACCTATGTTTATGAAAACGACTGCGGCCGAACCTACAGCGTTAATGAAAATGGAATTGTAAATGTAAACTGCAAATGGCGGCCTAGGTCTACGATTTTACCCAACATGTCTGGAAAGGTCAGATTCCAAACGACTTCTTTATACCACTTTTTCCTTCTCTGCAAAACTGCAACTCTTGGACATTAACTAGGGATATCCTGTTTGTTTGGCTTTACTTCTCTCAATTAAATTATTTAATTATTGTCTATCTCGATCTTTAATATAGGTATATCACTTTTGAAAATTAACTGCTTCTAAGATAATGGTAGCTAATAAGTGTTCCATTAGTTGACATATAAATTTTATTATATTTTTGTAAGAATGGTTTTATACCGCACAAGTAATTGTGCACGTGGTTAATATTTAACAAGCAAAATATCTTGTTAGATTAGGTGCATCTATCTTTTTTTAGGTTTATGTTTATTTCTATGTAATAAATTAATAGTAAAAATTGTTAAAACAATACCAATATAATTTTTTCTTTTCCTTTTTTTTTTTTTTGAAAATCAAAGAATAGATGCCAATGCTCGATTCTTTAGTTTTATAAGGATAATGGCGTATGATCGAACCTACCCCATAGGAATAACACAAAATAATAGTACACATGGTTAACGAGCAAAAATATTTACATTTGGTGTATCTGGTCTCTTTTGGCTTATTTCCATATATGCATAGTAAATTAATTGAAAATTTTGTTAAACCCCAATTAGAAAGATATGATTCTTCTGTTTAGTTATAAACATTTTTTCTCAACTAGCAAATACAAGGAAAAGTCTTGATCTAATCCACAATTCCAATTTGCATAATCCATTAAAAGATTGCCAATAATTTTTAATTCTCAAACCCAATTTATGGGGTTTCTTTGGTCAAAAGGAAAATAAAAAAATAAAAAAGAAAAATTCAAATTATAGGAGGTTGTTCCATTGGGTTTTGGATAAGCCTCTTCTTTTGTGTGCTTGTCTCATTCCCGCTGGAAAATTCGGCTTGAAAGATCCTCCCGTCGTTTCTTTCAATAAACGCCGTGTTTACCGCTTCGAGTTCACAACTTCTCACTGCCATCATTCGTCCACGTTGCACCCGATGATTGCTCAAATCGCCCCTAGTGCCAGCCTTGCGGTTTTGGCCAACTAATCACGCGGCCAAGCACGTGACCAGGTCCCTGCACTCGACACGTGGCTTTGTCCATCACGTGATCAACCCACTGTTTATCTACCCCCACTTGTTCGATTATTCGTGGGCACATCACGTTGGGCTCTGGCGGTGCCAAACTAGCGTCTGGTTTGCAGCCACGTGGTGTGTACAGTTAGGATTGGTTAATCTTAATTGGCTTACAAGTCTAGTTACGGGACACGCGTCGGATTAGATAACAGCCGTTGATTTCGCGCCGTATGGGCCGCCGAACAGGGTTATTATCAAATTTCTCCCCTAAACTTTTAGATTGTATCAATTAGATAAAAAATTTGAAAAATATGTCAAAAACGTCTGCCTAACCGTTAGTCAACAAATCCGAAATAACTTATTTATTGAAATACCATCCATCTTTAAGTTTTATGTTAGTTAATTAATTATAAAAGGCATTTTAGTCACAAAAGTTTAATCAATATCCTTATAACAATAATTTCAAAAATATTTTTAAAAATCTCAATTTATTATACCCTTATATAATAATCATTGTTTGAGAAAAACAATTGGTAATATTACTTTAAAATTTTATGAGTTATTTTTCTTACATAAATATTCTATTAATATATTATTAAAATTATATTTTAATTAACTTATGTTAGATAAATATATTATATTTTATCCTTATACAATTATTTAAAAAAACTATTAAATGTTTAAATTTTGATAAAATATAATATATTTAATAATATCTTTATGCAAAAATATATTAATTAAATAAATAATATTATTACTTTATAGCATATTGATAATATAAATATTTATTTAATTTCTAATAATTACGAATGTCTAATTTATTTTTTTATTTAATTTATTACAAATAATTATAATACAATAACTTTATTAATATATTATTAAAATAACAATATTATTTTATATAAATATATTATTTTTGTTAAATTTTAGAGATTTATTAGTTATTTTTTAAATAATAATTATTATATATAGGAGTATAATTGTAATTTTATAATAAATTGAGACTTATAGGAAAATATTTAAAATTATTAGGATTTAGAAGTATATTGAGCCAAAATTTTGAAATTAAAAGGAATTTTATAATTAATTATAAAATGTAAAACTTAAATATTGAGAGTATTTGGGTCAATGTGTTATTTGAAGATAGTTGACTAATCATCAAAGAGAAGTTTTTGATATATTTTTCAAACTTTGTATGCAATTGATATAATTTTAAACCTAAAGGGAGAACATTGATAATAACCACTGCCGAGTAATGAAAGGGGAACAAAATTATTGGATGATTCTATTGTTATCTGAATGGAGACCGTGTTTTCTTTTTTTCTAAAAAAAACAGGGAAAAGACGCATTTGACTTTGAAGGGAGTCAACTGTGATTTGTGAGCTAGCCAGCATAAATTTTTCTGGCGAGGAGGCATGTTTTAGGGCATATATTGGGGCAATTAATGGCAGCCAAGATGTGTGAGTGGGCCCATTGCGTCATATCATGAAGTTGATTTTTTTTTTAATTTTTAATTTTTTGCTTTTATCCGGTTATAGATAGGGAGGAATAAGGATTTCGGATTAGATAGTGAAAATCATAGTAATGGTGTATCGGCAAACAGTTTTATCTATATATATATATATATATATATTATTTGTGACATGCTTGTAGAATATATAGATGGAAACTTTTATTCTAGAAAGAATATAAAAGCACTTCATTCGAGAAATTTCCATATATATATATATTTTTATTCTTGCATTTTAATAAAAATCTTGATATTAAAAGAATTATGCTCGCAAGAATTTTTTTTTTTATTGAAATTGAATTTATATCTAACATATTTAAAATTGAAGTGATTTAATATTTTGTTTATACTTTTTATTATAGAATAAAATGAAAAACGTTAATAAAAATTACTCGTACGTTAATTTGATTATACAATCAAATAAAGAGATTTACAGGTAAGCATGACGCGCGAGGGCTGTTGCGTCACGACTTTTAAGCGTTAATTATTCGAATTAAACTTGATTAGCATAATTCAAAATGATGTGAGCTGCCGCCTGCCCGGCCCACCACTAAGTTGGAAGAAAGTTTTAAATGAAGAACGGCAGTGTCGGTCTCTTTAACGGCTATAATAATCAACATAAACTGGTGGTGTCTTTTTTGAACAAATTAATTAAAATAAAATTATATACTACGACCAGCTTTGTTTCCTTGTTTCTAAGTTTCCAGATAAACATAAACATTGCCTATATGAAAGTGATGCCATCATTTTTGCCTCCTAATTTTCAGTCAAAAAAATTAAATTCAAAATAAACTTTAATATCGCCGGAATATAAATTCTAAATTCTTTATGATATTTCTAGAAAATTTAATTTTTACGCTAGCTAGCCTTCTTTCACGATTCCTTTTTTGTTTTTTTGTTCTTGTAATTTTTAAAAATTTTAATTTTAAAGAGAAGAGAGGTACCATAGGTGTTAATGCAAAAACTAAAAAAGAAAGTAACAGTACGCACTACCTAACGCATATTTCAATCGATTAGATTTTATTTGCTGATATTTATCTTTAAGGTCAAATTAAATAATTAAATTAAGAAATTCTATCAGTGGACCCATACGAGTTGAATTTAACTTATCTTTTTCAAAATAATAATAATAATAATAAATAATAATAATAATAATAATAATTAACTTAAAATAAATGACTATTCTTGAAAGCTTCATTAATATATAATAGTTCTTCTATTTTTATTCAATCCTTTAATTCAATTGCTATCTGCTACGCATGGTACGAGAATAATGTTATATTATCCAAAAAGAAATGAAAATTAATAGCCTTGTCGGTTTTGCTAACATATGTATACATATATAAAATAAAATTAAGTGAGCAGTCGTTGTCACTAACTTCAATTAATTAAACAATTATAATTAGAGGATAAACTATCTTACAAGCAAGCAAACTAATAAATTAGAAGGAATTAATTAAAGTAAAAACATGAGAATGATACAGCAATTTGCCTCCTTATTGCAAGTCAGAATTTCCCAAAAGCAGTTAAAATAAATCTGGAGTGGGGACGAATTGTTATTAAAGAGTTAAGCAAAGAAGAGGCAAGCAAACCCTTAAAACTAGCCACTTGTTTAGCGTTAATTCCTCCAGCTTTTCTATATATATTTTAATTTTTTTTTTTCCCTTTCTTTCGTGTCATTGTCTGATAATGTCTTAAAAAGAAAGTTCCGATCCAATCAAATGTTCTTAAAATTAGTTAGGATATTATTGAAGCAAAATGAGAACATATATAAAGATTAATTTGAATATGAAACATTAAATATGATGATATATATGATATCATGTTAATGTATACAAATTTTCGCATAGTGTTTTTATAAAAAGTTTTGGTTGCTGTATTGTGAGTGAAACGTAGCTCATTAATTAAGTGGGTTGTGTTGTAATTTTTGAAGCCATGATAAGTACTTTATTGGAAAGAAAACTTAATTTTGTGCGTTGATAGTTGGCTAGTTTTAGAGATATACAAAATGATTAGAAAGTAAAAGGAGAAGAGCGGAGATAGAAAACTCTTTTATTGTGAGTTGGTGATATACAATCTGAAAAATGCTCTCTAAAATTGATAGGAAAGTGAAGTAGACATGGAAGGGAAACTGATAACAATATCCTTTCTTAGACTTTCAAGGAAAGAAAGAAAGAAAGAAAGAAAGAAAGAAAGAAAGAAAGAAAGAAATTTGATAATTCATTTTGTTTTAAATTCAAGAATAATAATAATAATAATAATAATAATAATAATAATAATAATAATAATAATAATAATAATAATAATAATAATAATAATATTGTGCAGCCACTATTTATATTGCCTAGATAAGAGGGAAAGAATTCATGCGATAGCATCTATATATGTATATATCACTTTCTGTGAATTTGTGATGGTGATGGAAAATGATTGCAAAATAGACATTCCCAAGCCTTACTACCATCAATATGTTAGGAATCAGTCCAAGTCTAACCCAACTTTAATTTGAACAACACGCATGAAAAGTGCTGAGAATTTAAATCTATGCATATTGGCTAATAATGTAACACCAACATTTATGACTATTTTTTGTTTTTATTTTATTAATTAGTAAGGAGTCTTATTATATATCAACTCTAAACACCAAACCATTATTATATTTATGTATCTTTGTGTTTTGTATCGGTTCAACAGAACCAGCTCTTGATTTGAGATTTCAACAAGAAGATCACCTTCAATATCCTTTTGGGGCTTTTGTGATCGTCTGCATATGTATATATATATGGTAAGTTATTAAATGACACGTCATGTTTATATTAGTTTGAACGTGATCGCTTCGTTCTTTCAGCAGCAAATGGGAAAACCCTAATTCTGAGGTAGCTGAAATTAAGCAATATTTTCCTGATACAAGAAGTATTAAATGTAAGTGATTATACTAAAGAATAAGAAATACAACAGCTAGCCTGCTAAAACAGAAATTTATTCAAAATCCACCAAGTGATCGATCAAGAAACTTAACAAAGAAACTACACCAAATTAACAATAAACTTAGTCGAACAAACTCAAACCCATGTCTTCATCAGAATCTTCCTCAGGCTCTTCCTTCTTCTTTTCTTCCACTTTGGCATCAGCAGCGGGTGGAGCCGCAGCAGCTGGGGCTATAGCAGCCACAAACTTGACGGGATCCTGCATTTTTTAATACATATATTCCAAAAGTTTCAGCAAATGCACCCAAAGAACAAGAGCCAAATTTCAGCAAATAACACAAACCTTGAGAAACTCCTTGACTTTTTCAGCTTGAGAGAAGGAATACTCGGTTGCAACTGCCACAGAAAGAACATTTCTGTAGCCATTGATGAACATGTGTGGAGCAGCTGCAATAGTTGGGTAATCGATGGTCATAGCGAAAGCAGCGACCATTGAAAGACCATTACAAAACATGACAGCAACATCATCCTCAGTCAAGTCAAGCACCTGCGGGCTGAAGACAGAGCCGTTTTCGTATACGGACTGGACGATGAGACCGTAAGAAAATGGTTTAATCGCCAGCTTTGAAAGCAAAGCAGACTCCGAAGATCCTACTCTTTCGCCCTTCTTAACAATCTCTACTGGGGTGATAATTTCTACAGTACCCTTGTTAATCTTGGTCGGAATGTTCAGCACCTGAATATAAAGTTGCGTTCTAGAATTCAGAAACCATGCATATCAATGCTAAATTGGTGTAACATAGTACTGGTTAATTGCATCAGATTCATATTTTAAAATACGCAAACATTTGCATTGACAATTTCTAAAATAAGACAAAATAAAAATAAAAATTATGTTTATATTACGAAAAACCTGGAAGAAAGAGGTCTGGGAGGGGTCGAGCCCTGTGTTTCCAGGAGGAACAATGACATCAATAGGAGCAACTAACCCAACACGAGCAGGGGCTGCAACCTGTAATTCATGGAATATTATATGATCAAATCTTGCTAGACATTAGTTGAGAAACAAGACATCAATTTAGTACGAGGGAAATAACTTGCAAATACAAGGAAAATTCAATGTTATTATTGCTTCAGCGTGTTATAGAATTACCTTATATTTGCTAACCTCGTCGCTCACTTCCTTCAAATCACCTTTTGTGAAAATCATTCCTACATTACCCTGATTCGGCGCGGAGGGGGGGGGGGGAGCGGAAACAAACAAGAAGCAAAAAGAATCGGACAAAATTTCTTAAGGAATTAACAGAAGCAGATGGTGAAATGTAGGTAAGTTACCTGGAGAAGAGGAACGAGATGGAGAAGGTCATCGTTACCGGTTCTTTCAGCATGCAATCTGATGGTACGTTTCATCATGGTATTTTTACCCATGAGCACGATGGAATGGTCACGAAGACCCTGCCGAATGTTCTGAAGTTGATTCGACCCCACATTATCGGCGGCCACTATCAGTATCTGATTGTACTCATCCAGCAACCGGCATAGCTTCGCGTCGTACGCAATCTTCCTTTCGGCTTTCGATGGCTTTACTGCCATTTGATCTTTTAATTATTTCTTCTTTAAACCAAAAAATAATATTGTTAAACAAATGGAAAAGCTAGTGAGGTCAAATAGAAATGAGCTCAATTTTCCAGTGTTTTAGGGTTTTAGAGATATTTATATTAGAGTTTTCCGATGTTTTTAACTGAATTCCCTGAATCACAGTATGCAGTTTGATGGAATCAGTAAAAGAAATCAAAGTAGCATTTTGATTATGTTTTTCATTAACTTAATACTATTATTGGTCACATTCACACTTGTTTTAGTTCACAGAGTCATCCCGTGTATACTTGAACGATTTATAAGGCTGATCAATTTTTGATACAGAAAAGAAAAGTAAAAGAAGTTCCGCGAATTAAGCAATTGGTTTATAATTGCCAGGCAGAATAAGAAACGGCCTCTCTCCCTTTCTCTCTCTCTCTCTCTCTCTCTCTCTCTCTCTCTCTCTCTCTCTCTCTCTCATATTCATAGTCTAATGTTCTGCTGCAATCAAATGACAGGGAAAGACATGGCAGGATTAATTCTGTGGCGCTCACCAAACCTCAGCCAATACTAAGATCCGCCCGCTCAGATTTTCGTTTCTGCTCTGCTCCGAATCAAATAAGCAGCGCGATTCATCAATCTAGAGCTTTACGATTAATCATTTTTGTAGCAGTTTTCATCGGAGAAGAAATTTATTAACAAGAAGCTTACTCTGAAATGATTTGGATACAGCAGATATCTTTCCCCGGACACAATTAAATACTGTTAATGACTTTTTCACGAATTGCTGTTTTTTAGTTTCTGCGAGATTTCTTGTTTCCTCTCTCAAACAGATCTCTAACAATGTTGAGCTGGTGTTCATATTTGCAAATACGATCCAGAGGCTAAAAACTTTCGGTCACTATGCAGCGGCAAGGTTAGCAACTTGTTACTTCGATATTGCTTTTCTAGTGATTGCATGAATGCTGCCATAACGTACCTAATTCATAAGACTTTACATACACGGGGCCTATTGGCACAGGTACCTACCTTATATAATTCATTGTTACGGGCAAAGGCAGTTAAGTCAATTTACGACAAACACAAGGTTGCTAATCAGACGTTTCAGCAGAAATGCGTTCTTTCAGGTATGTTTCCAAATAAATGACTACTTGAATTCAACTGTTTCAACCAACCAGTTCTAGCCTGAGCTGCGGATCCGTTCGGTGCAAACCCATAAAATAGCAAATACTTCCTCTTTCTCCACGTAAAATGGTAAAAAGGAAACACTAAAATGCTATTTGACCGGACGCTCTTCCGTAGCATAAATGCAAAATTCGTCTTCATACTTGAAACAACTTAAGTATAAAAACAAAAAGATAAATGTATTATCTCAGCCTAAATAAGCGGGAAAAAGAACTAAGCAATCTTCCACAAAGAAACTGAGTCTAGAAAAGCATAACAAAGAAAGACATTAAACAATCCCAAAACATAAGTCATTCCTATGTTTATATCATAAATGGCAACGAACTTAGTCGAACAGACTGAATCCCATGTCTTCATCAGATTCTTCAGCAGGCTCCTCCTTCTTTTCCTCCTCCTTGGCAGCAGCAGGGGCAGCATCACTGCCAGCTGCAGCAACTGGGGCAGCAGCAACAGCAAACTTGCTGGGGTCCTGCATTCATATTAATGATATAAATAATTAGGGAATTTTACAATGCAAAGAGAAGAAAGAAATTGTCAATTTCAAGTAAAGAATACAAACTTCCAGGAACTCCTTCACTTTATCTGCCTGTGGGAAGGAATACTCAGTTGCAACAGCAACAGCAAGGACGTTCTTGTATGCATTGATAAACATGTGTGGAACAGCTGCCAGGGTTGGATATGAGATGGCCAGTGCCAGAGATGTGACCATTGAGACACCAGTGGCAAACTTCTCCATAAGGTCATCTTCAGTCAGATCAAGCACCTCTGGGCTGAAGACAGAGCCATTGTCATAGACAGATTGGACAACAAGACCATATGAGAAGGGCCTAATTCCCAGCTTTGCAAGCAGGGCAGCCTCAGAAGATCCCACCTTGTCACCCTTCTTAATAAGCTCCACAGGGGTGATAATTTCAACAGTACCCTTGTTAATCTTGGTAGGAATGTTCAACACCTGAATGGTTAAAGAAAATGAATAGTCGGATATCAGCAAAACTATAGAGACGCAAAAACTTGCACCAAAAAAATTGCACTCTATTGCAATATATTGAAACCAGATACCTGGAAGAAAGAGGTCTGGGAGGGGTCGAGTCCAGTGTTGCCGGGAGGAACAACAACATCAATTGGAGCAACCAAACCAACACGAGCAGGAGCTCCCACCTGTTCACGTAGTAAATATTATATTTATAGCATTGATAGAGACCACATGGCTATACTAGAAAATTTGCACCAAAACATGCCATATACAATCAAAGCACTTCAACAATTTGGAAAAAGCATGAAACAGAACAAAACCTGTGCTGCAATGAGACTAAAAATTCCAAAAACTAATTGCAGGATCAACACTAAAAGATCATCCTCAAACAAATGCTACAATCAAAATAAGATACTATACACTGCCTATCGTCGAACATGCATAAAAAATTTGTTAATGTAAAAGCAAAATGATGGCTGAGTTAGCACTAATAATCTAAACTAAATGATGCAACAGTTACACACAACAGAAATATAGGAATGATAATACCGTATTTGTTTACTAGCACACAAATATTACATTAGCCAACCTGATTTCCCTTTTCAAATTAATTAAGGTTACACTATTTACACTTATAATTAAAATTATTTTACATATAATTGACAAAATAAAAGTCCGGCCCGTTTCAAACCCTGCTCGGAACAGCCTTTAGTACCATAAATAACCAAGAAAATATATCAATTGAAAACAAGGGTAAGAGAGAACGCACCTTGTACTTGGCAACCTCCTCCCTGACTTCCTTCAAATCACCTTTTGTGAATATCAAACCCACATTACCCTGATTTCAGAAATAACCAGAAACCGTTAGTAACCACCACATAACAAACATAGAAAACAAAAAGTAAAAGTCGAAAAAACAATAAAGGAAAATACCTGGAGGAGGGGGATGAGATTGAGAAAGGCCGAGTTTCCGGTCTTCTCAGCGTGCATTCTGATAGACCGTTTCATCATAGTGTTCTTTCCCATAAGAACGATGGAGTCGCCACGTAGACCCTTGCGGATGTTCTGGAGTTGATTGGAACCCACATTATCCGCAGCAGCCACAAGGATCTGGCTGTACTCGTCAAGCAATTGGCATAGCTTGGCGTCGTAAGCGAGCTTCTTGTCAGCCTTCGATGGTTTCACCGCCATTTGATCTTGATCTTGCTTCTAAAGACTACCAATACAGAATATATAAACAAAATCGAGGGCCAAGACGAAGCAGCGGCTTGTCAAGGCGGACAGCGTAAGGACTGTCTCTTTAACCTCAACTAGCTTGTGGGAATATGCTAAAGGAAAGGAAAACCCTAGAAAACTTGGGTGGCAGGTTAGAGACGAAAAAGGGAGTTTGCAGCCTTTATATAGTGGATAAAGGTGAAGAGAATACCACGAGGGTTTCTGGAGACCCTTAACCGGACGGCTGTGATGGGTTTTAGTTTATACCCATCGGATGGTTCGAATTGTTTTTAACGTATATGGGCCGGGATTGGGTTGTTTGATTTGCATTTTTTGAGCCGGCTTAAATGAATCCAAATCATTTAAAAATGAGCCCATTCCACAAAAGAAAACGAGTCCATCCTTATTAATTCATGTCAACTTCACTGCCGAAACATTAAATTCTTATGCTTTATTTAATTTGGATAGCTTCGAGAGCATCAAGGCTATCTCAAACCATCCGAACTATATTGAAAACACAAGTGTCAATAATATAAATATAAAAGATAAAAAAATTACTTTGTTTTGCTTAGATTTGATGAAAGTATATTCTTTTATCAAATTTTTGATGCATAACATATAAATTCTAATTTTTTTAATTTAGTAAAAAATATTCTTAACACTGAAAATTTGTTAAAGAACTATGTCTAAATGAAATAGAAAGAAACTATTATTTAATGACTTTTCAAATCATTGAATCTCATTTTTGAATAATGAAAGTTCAAATATATAATAAAAATATTTTATGTGGATTAATTGACAAAAATTATGCCAATTACCCCTTTATAAGGGTGGTTGGTAACGGTACCTCGATGCAAAAAATATTTGAAACCATTCTCAAACTGTTACACGAATTCTGATTAAATTACCCATGATATTGTAAAAACAGAATGGAAAGGCAAAAAAATGATTCTATGCGCATAAGTTCATTAAGAAGAATTAGTGAAAATAGCGAATTTAAGCTCAAAACAAGGAACGTTAAAGAGATAAACATGAAATCTATGATTTTGGGAAGTCTGTTTTTGTTTGTACAAAATTAATAGTCAATCACCGCTATGCAACTTACTAAGCTTAGCTTTTAGTCCTCATGAAGGATTTTTATGTTCTGATCGGATAAGATAAATGGATGTTATTATCTTATGACATTGATTTAATTAGCATTACCTCGTAGTGCACTCGCTCCCTTTCCTTCAAAGTAGGGTTAATAATAAAGAAGGTAGAACTATTAAAGGTATCTCTTGGGAAAGAATGAATGGTAAACTTATCATTTCTAAAAGAAAGAAAAAAGAGAGATTTTGCCCTATTTATCGAGAAAGACTTCTCTTAGGACAATAGTATTCTCTACCTCTAATCGACCGTTAGACTACTTTTAGGTGAACTCTACTTTTCTCAGGAGAAAGGAGTTGTAAGGTTGAGGTACTCTTATCGGTTGCAAACCTACGAATCCTGCTGATAAGGAAAAAAAATGCTAGTATTAGGAGAGAGTAGAAGTATCCATTCAGGTACATCCTATTCTCAAAGGCGGAACGAGACTTGGCATCCCTAGTTTTCGTGCAAGTGGAATGAAATGCATCCAACCGCTTCACTAATATGAATATGTTATACATAAGGTAGATTGGTTATATACTCTTATGCACCCTCTTTCTTTGAGCCTTTTGGTAAGTATTGCCCCCTAATTATAACATCCATTAGATGTGAAACTCAATTCCGCCCATGCCCTTCAAATAAAGAGCATGGCTTCAATTCTTCTCATCCGCCTAGTGGAGTTCATTTTCCTCCTAATTATTTATATTAGGTGTAGATTTTTGGGTAATATTAAATTAGTAGAAACCAATTTCCTCCCAATTATTTGTAGAAATTGATGGTGCAGATAAGACACTAAGAGTAATAATATCTAATTTAATAGACCATTAATGTTAGGTATTACTTAATAATATAAAAAGAGTATATATTTAACCGGTAAATGTAAGGGAGTATATATATATCATTAAATAATTATATTATATGACATTTAGTAACGATAATTATAGAGATATATTATTGACAATATTGAGACAACTAAAATATATATATTTTTTAATAATGCTTTCACAAAAGAAATTAAGAGAATTATGTAGATTCAATAAGGAAGTGGATTCGATTCTCAAGTGATTTCAACCGAATCAATCACAATAACCCCATGTCATTACTTAGACTGTAATCAATAACGAATCATTCACACGATAAACTCATATAATAGGTTAGAGATTCACTTAAATTTAAATGTGTAATTTTGAGATAGTAAAAGTCTATATAATTGATAACTTCAATCTATAAATAAACTTTGTGTTATCGCTCAAAACACACCAAAAACAAAATAGAAAATGAGAAAATGGAAATCATTTAAGATATTTCAGGTATTCGGGGATTGTAATAAATTGGAAATAGATTCTGTGGCTATATTCAAAAGAGGTGATCCAATTGGAATGATATTGCAAGGTTGGAAGTTGAATTGATTTATAGAGCTGAAGGTAACGTTGTCAGTGATATGTTATTACAAATTCTGGTTTTGCGGTGATCCAATACTTTAGCCAACTTACTCAGTAATGTATGAATACGAGGAAGAAGATTCCAGTGAATAAGGTGACAAATTCATGCATTTGATGAAAATGGTTTTGATTAACTCAGCTATTTTATTACTCTTTTTTAACAGTGTAGTAGTTAATATTTTATGATAATATAAACAGTCAATTATTTTCATAGTTAATGTATAATTAGTTATGGTAATGAAAGCAAAATGTATGGTGCAATCTTAGTTCTTTATTGTAAAAAAACAATTTAATGGTTAAATGTTAAAGTAAAAAATTGTGTAAAAAATGAAGGTTTCGTCCCTTTAAATCCATTTTATTTTACAATAATATCATATTATATATATATATATATTTTTTTTTTTTTTTTTTAAAAAACAAAATTCTTTTTTCCGATAAATAAGCGGGTTACATATTTGAGATCCAAGGTCCGGTCCGCGCCAACCAACGGTATCTTACAATTCATCTTATATTTCCAGACAACAAATTCCCAACCTCCACCGTCGGATCTGACACCATTTGCCTGATGGCGTCCTCCTACAGAGATCGGACGGCTGAGTTCCGATCTCTGTCCCAAACTCTAAAGAAGATCGGAACCACAACCGTTAATCATGCTGAGAACTCCTTTGCTTCGCCAAAACCGCGGACCCCACCCTCTTCTAGATCTGAATTCAACAAGAAGGCTTCGCGAATCGGATTGGGCATTCATGAGACCTGTCAGAAAATCGTTAGACTAGCCAAGTGTAAGGTTTTTTTCTTCTTCTTTCATCGTATGGGTTTATTTTTGAAAAATAAAGCATTTGATAAATTTTTGAATACATATGCATTGAAGACTTCGCGTCGATTGGTTAGGTTCTCTCCACTGGGTAGAAGTTGTCTTTGTTGCTGGGAAATTCAAGGCGTGGAAGGGACTTCCTTTAAAATGAAGTGCAAAATGAAATATTTATGAAATTCAAATTGGTAGCGGATTTCTTGTTAAGTGTTCATGACTCAGGCATTGTTTGGTTAGGTTGTAGCAAGGGAGTAGGTTTATTGATTTAGGGAGTAAATTTAAAAAAAAAAAAAAAGAAAGAAAGCACCTTTTTATTTGCGATCAAATGGTATTATTGACTATCGTTTCTAAGTTTATGGGCGTCAATGGTTTTGGGTTGGAATCAGGTGTGCGTATGTGTTTCGGAGTCATATTTTTGAACTGTTTTTTTGAGTAAAGGGGCATTCTATACAAGGATTTTCTGAAATATATGCCAGAATTGATTTTCTAGGAAGTTTTTAAAGTATTTTTTTTTTATCCGAAAAGCACTTTCTGATAATGGTCTACGTATCTTAATGTAATATCTTTCAAATTATGCTATGCTGATCCTAGGTTTTTGCTTCAATGTAGTGGCAAAAAGGTCATCAATGTTTGATGATCCAGCTGTGGAGATACAGGAGTTGACTGCTTTAATAAAGGATGACATAACGGCTCTGAATATGGCTCTTTCGGATTTGCAAACACTTCAAAACTTGGAGATTGCGGATGGAAATTATTCTCAGGATAGAGTTGTGCACTCGACTACTGTTTGTGATGACTTGAAGACCAAGCTCATGGGTGCTGCTAAAGACCTTCAAGATGTGTTAACCACAAGAACTGAGGTTTTTGCTGTTGAATTTTAGTTTTTTGTCCAGTACTTGTCCTTTTGGTAATGTTAATGGTTATATGGCCTTTTGCTGTGCAGAATATAAAGGCTCATGAAAACAGGAGACAGATATTTTCTGCAAATGCATTGAGAGATAGCCCGTTCAGACACCATGTAAAACCTGTGACTGAGCCTCCTCCTTGGTCGAGTTCAGAAAATATATCTGAGAGCTCACAACCATCAGTGTGAGTATTTCCTTTTGGTAGAATATTCGAACAGTTAAAATTTTATGAGTACTGTCTTTTTACTATCCTTTTGTAACAATGTTGATTAACTAGAGAGTGGCTGTTATATTCTGAATCTAGTTATTCATATAAAGGTCAGTAACTGTATTATGCCTCTAATTATTCATATTGGTGGTTAGTAGCTCTATGTGAGTCAATTTATTTCTTATATATTATTAGCATATAATCTTTTATCAATTTTCATTATTGATGCAGAAAATACAATAGCTTGGCTTTTCTTCTCTTATTGAAATTGTTCATTTATTTTAATTCAACAAGCCACAAGAACGTTTAGAAAAATTTAATCATATGGGAAGACTTTGAAATTCCTCTTGTGGTAATGCCCTATCGCTATAATGATACTTGTGTATGGCTTAAAATGCACCAGCGAGCATAGACAATCCGAAAGAGCTATGTTTTTGTGTTAAACATATGGCCAGATGGGCTCTATGTTTAGGTCAGAAGAAAACATAACGGAAGCAACTTTGAAGTCCTGTTGTGCAATCTATAAAACCATGTGCATGTGGAGTTTCTAGAAAACATGTCCTATTGCCAATACTTTTACTATTTTTTCCTTTTATTTTTAGAATACTAGCTTCTCTTCAGTCATTATTTGATACGTTTTTCACTTTTTCCTTTTGACCAGATTGCCAACAGGTGGAGTTCAAGTTGGAAACCAACTGAGGTGCATTTAATGTTATTATGCATTACATTATCTAGTTTGAGATTTATGCTTTTTCTGTAAATCTTGTGACAAATTTTACTTTCCTCACAAATTTTAGTTTCAATAAACAATTGCATCTGTGGTTTCATTGTGCATAATGTTTGGAGAATGACTGGACAGGTTATACATTTACTTGTGAAATTTTTTATATAAATGTAAAATTCTCATAGCCACTAAACTTATTCAAAATGGGTCTATTTTTGACTCATTTTCTTCTCTTGTCAATTCCAGTTTATGCTTATGCAACCCTACTAGCTTTTTAAATTTGAAACAAACTTATATTAGAATGGAAAGAGCTGCAAGGAGGGTTGAGTTTTCACCGAGCCAATAACTTCAGTCTATAGGCTAGCTCTCCTATCTGCTGCTCTATGAGGTCTACTTTCTTCTTCCTTCGGACTGGGTTAACCCTTGGGTATATGGAAAGGATGAAGAGATAGGAAGTCAACAAGAACAAAATCCAATAAAGATGAAACCTAAAAGGCCCTTGCTCTTCTTTCCTTCCACTTCTTTAGAAGGGGAAAACTATAGACAAAGTTCAATATGAAAACTTTTATCAAATGAGTGATAAAGGCATACTATGCAACTAACTGTTTTGTCTATTAAATGTTGTCAGAAACCAGTAGATTTTTGTATACCTATCTTGGGAATAAGATGTCCTACTACTTTGATAACTTGTCTAGTCTGCAGGTTTGTTTTTCTTTTTTCAATAATTTGGAGCTGGTTGCTGAAAATTGTACTTATTGTTTCTGGTAACCATTTGTGGAATTGTTTTATGTGGCACTCATTTTGGATCTGCCCAACAGACGAAGGCCAGCTGTGGACAATACTCCCTCACACCATATGGAAATATCTATGTTACAGCAGGTAGTTCCACGGCAAGAGAATTACTCACAAAGTCGGACAGCTGCTCTTCATAATGTTGAATCCACAATTACAGAACTTGGTGGGATCTTTACTCATCTGGCCACCATGGTTGCACAGCAAGGGGAACTAGCTATCAGGTCTGCTCACTTTGCTAATATGTTTGATGTTTTTTCATTTGTTTCTTTGGGTGCTGAGAAAGCTTTTTTGTCTGGTATTAATTTATATATAAAGCAACATATATATTGAATCTATCTGGCTAACTCGAGCAGGATTGATGATAACATGGACGAGTCATTGGCTAACGTTGAAGGTGCCCGCAATTCTCTGTTGAGGCATCTTAACCAAATTTCATCAAATAGATGGCTTATGATCAAGATATTTGCTGTCATAATATTTTTCCTGATGGTCTTCATCTTTTTCGTGGCTTGAATTGAATACTGAGCCTCCAATAGTTCTATCGCTGAATGATGGAATATGGGGCTTTAATAGTCCATCTATAGATTTGTGAAATATAGGTTGCAATGTTGGCAGTAGAAGGCTTGCCTCTTCATTCTGTTAATTCAATTGGCATTGATGTCTATTCTCTTTGCTATAACTTGTACAATTTGAGGATCGTAGGTATAATTAGAGACGCGGTTTTACTCCAATATTTATTTTTATCAGTTCCGAGAATATTGAAGGAAAATTTTATGCATCAAGTGATTGAACTTATGATTGTAATTTTGAGTGTACTACAAACTGATAAGATTTGTACAATGTCTTGATTAATGAGATATTGATTTTCTTTTTTCTCCCCTTGACACCTTTTGCAAAATTCTGTATATAAATCCCGAAACAATAACAGACAATAACTTGGTTTTGCAATATCATAGGATCTTTCTAACCTTCTAATTGTTTGCTGTTGTTGTAAAGAATGAATTGTGTGTGCCTGTTGATTGGTGGCACTTGGAGGTGTCGAGGGTAAATGCTGGGGAGAATTTCGCATTCCCTGTTCGGAAATCAGACAGTGAAGATGTCCAGATGGGAAGAAGTTTCTTGTGTTTGTAAATGCTAGCACCAGTTGAAAATCGTTAGCTTTCCTTGGAAACACGTTCATTTCTTAGTAAAAAAATTATTTAAATTTCACATTTTAGACTTTTAGTCATTGTACTTTGAAAATTATGCAAAGTATAATAATTATAAACGGACACAAATCGATGATCAGAAGTTATGTACAATTCAGAATTTCCTTCAATTATATTTTGCTTATTAAAGAGGAATACTGTTTTAAAAATAACAGGATACAAGATAGGCATAAAAGGCTGAAATAAAGGGGGAAAGTTAGATCTGAATTGTAGAAGAAAAAGAGAAGTACCAACCTGTTTCTTTCTTCTGCGATCTCAATCTGAAGTTGCATTATTACAAGATAAAACCTCGCCCAAGTCGCTAAAAATTCTTCAAATTTACGAAATTCCAAAATGTGTTAAGAGTGGTTAATATGACTTATCCTGTCTCAGAAAGCATTTCGTACATGCTTTCTGCCTTGCTAAAATCCATCTTTACCTCCAAGCAAATCTTTTAGTTCCCATCATACAAATCATCTTGTTCATCCTATTCCTCTACTGGGGATTATCATGGAGTTTAGATTTTAACAAATCTTGCGTGGGGAAAAAACCAACTTTGACTGTAAAAATGAAATTCACTTTATAATAATGTTATATCTATGAATAAGAAAATTAACTATTTATTATAATTATGAACTTAGGGTTAATTATTTTTGTTGGGGGAGGGATTAGGTGGCTGAACAAAGAGGGGAGCCGCTGCTAGACTTTGCAATTAAGTCAAAGTTAGGCTAGAAAAAAGAACAAAACATTTGATTAGGTGTCATGGTATTGGTTGATTAACGCGTCACATGCATCCAATCCAATGGAGATTCACATCTCAAAAAGAACTTGAACCTGGAAGCAATATTAATGGCAGACATGCATGAGTCTGATATTTCAATTTCTCAAATAGTTTTCTCGAAAGATTTGGTAGATGGTGGAAGGGTGATGATTTGAAAAGACTATGAGCATAAAACACTGTAGCTTATGCCAGCAATTCTTAACTCTTTAGCACAGGATTTCCCCACAAGCAAACACATCCGAGACTAAAACTCCTCATGCAAATTAATTTGTATTGCGGATAAATTGAATTTGGCTGAAAGCAGCTGCTGCTTGTGATTGTAGTTTTTAGTGGGCATGTGAACATGTCTAACGGGGAAAAAAAGAGAGGATTTTGTCAAGATTTTCCTTATCATTTTGATGGTCTTTGCCTGCTGCTTTCTTTTCCTTTATTAAACATCAAATTTTTGATGTTACCTTTCCTTAATTTTGGTGCAACAATTAGGTAATTGTTGAATTTTTCAACAGATAGTAAAATGCCAACAAACTTGCTATCGATCTTGAAATTGAACAAACTTAGCCCATTATGATTTATGAGTTAGGTAACGGTTTCAATCTCTTTGATACTTAATAATAATAATAATAATGATGTATTAAATTTCAAAATACCCAAATTATTTTTATTACTTAACTTTCTACTGACATTTGAACTTTCCTACAAGGTTACAAACTTAATGTTTTGACCTAACACTTTGAAAAGCTAGTAAATCTATTTATTGGCCTAACTCTTAAAGCACTTATGTATATACATTTTTCTACTAACTGGGATTATGGGCCAATAATTTTAGTAAAATTTCTCATTAATCCTTCATTTGTCCTTTGTTAAGGCTATTCAATTTGGACACATTCTCCGCCTTCTCTTAAAAGCATTGGGTCCCTAAAACTACTCATTGCTTTCTCTTCATTTTGGGAATTCTCCTCCTCTACGAAATCTTTCTATAATTGAAAAAGCTAAGATTAGTATAGGCAAAAATAATGTTGACTCCTTGCCTCATCATGAACTTCACACCAACATTTAATATGTATATGTATGCAATTGATAGTATCAAATAATTATATATATCCCAAATTTTGGACCCCATATAAATCAAATTTTGTAGGGTAGTGATTACTTTTTTGTCATGCTAGTACTGATTAAAGCTGGCCAAACCCACGTCAACAAATAAATATCGACAATTAATTTAATAAAAATAAATTTAATTTTTCGGGTGTTTTAATATTGTGAAGTCTGAAATGGGTACTAAAAATTGTCTGGTTTAGTATTAATGATGTCTTTTGAAATGATAACGAAATTTGGCACACAATAAGTCGAGATTGAGTTTGATTTAACTTTAAGTTGGATAATTAGGTAAAGGTGCACTCAAAATGAATTATAATGATGTAGAATATGTTCATGTATATATAGTGAACTTTATATATTTATTTTATAAAAGAAAATATATAAAAATACGCTAATATTTATTTCAAATTTAGTGATGAGTTTATATTCACCCACCGTTTAAAATAAATTAATAAGTAAAAATCATCTTCATTTCCCATAATTTCAGATTTTTAACACAAAATGGAGACCTCATACTCATACCGATAGAAGCACAATAACCTATATATATATATATATATATATATATATTTTCTGCTTTATTAATGGAAATTGTATTCTCTTACTTATTAATGACCTTTATTAATTTGCTGTCTCACACAAACATTATCCCTGTCTTATTTTTAATTTTTAAAATTGACGGAATGAAGTATATATTAAAATGGGAATTGGAACCCTATAGAAATTAATGAATATTAGTGATTAGACGTCTATAATAGACCCTAAAGAAATATATAAATTATTCATAGACGACCCGATAAAAGTTGGAAGTCCTACGTTAATAATTTTATCCATTGCAAACAATTCTTAATTTATTTATAGAAATTAATGTTGTAATATAAATAATATGTCATATAATGATTTACGTCCCATCCTATCCAAATACTTTTTTTCATTAAAAAAATAAAAAGAAATTGTGGGGACTAAAGCATGCCTTTGGATGCTTGTTCTACTCTTAAACAAATACTCGAATTCTAAGGTCCAGAAAGTGACTCCAAATATCAATCACAAGCAGCTGTATGTACAATATTTAATTTTTTCAACTTATTTTTATAAAAGAGATGGCCCAAAATTTTGTTTTGTAATTTAATTTTTTTGTAGTAGTAAGCGTTTTTTTTAATGATTTATTTTTAAGTAAAAAAAAAAACAAAGAGAGAAGAAGATAAAGAGTGTTTGCAAATAATTTATGAGCAGTAAAGTAAATATTGAGAACATTATTGGGAACTTTATTACGCGGTCAGTGCAGTGGCGACTTGCTAAACTCGATCATTCCTTTAATCATTGCGTCTTCCACTAATCTTCTCGTTAATTAAACTTTAAACTTACTTATTAATTAATTAGTTAATTAATATTAATGGAGAATTTAAGTACACTTCTTAATTCACTTTATCAAAAGGACGTTTAATTACTTTAATAATATGCATGCGCTGCTTACGTTTATCGTTATATTTTCACTCCAATCCATTTGTTCACATATTCGTATTCACGTTGATTTCGTTTTACTCCATTTATTTTTAATTATATATTTGAAAATATGCAACGTAATAATTAATAAATAAGAGATTAATAATAATGTTTTGGATAGAAAAACAAAAGGAAAAATAATTTTTGCAAAGTAAATTTGATCATTATTGGATATGGCTTCATATTTTTGTATTATCTTTACAAAATCAACTCATAAATTTTTCTTTACACAATGTTAAGAGTACAATAAATACTTCTTGTATTCATTTAATGATAATTACTAAAAGTCATTTTAAGAATTAGGGGCAAATAAATTAAAAATATACATAAATACTTTCGTATTTATTGGCAAATTTATGAAAATCGTGGCATTATGAAAATATTTGTTATCAAATGAAACTTTAATAATACTTATTCCACTTTGAAATGTGTTGATAGAATATGTTATTGCCAAGTTTGAAGTGAAAAAGAGTATATTAACTTTAAATTTCATAAATCACATCAATGATCCAATACAATCTATCCAAATGAATATTTAAATGCAATAAAAATGAGGGATCAAGAAATTGTAAAATCAAAATAATTGATAAGAATAATGAACATATTGATATATCTGTATAAAAATAGAGAGAGAAGTGGAGGTGGAGCCATACAATTAGGGCATTGATAATGAGTCAAAAGTCAGAAATAAGAAAAAGGAGACAGAGAGCATATTATGGGAAAAAAGGTTAATAAAGGGAAGAAGGTCCCTCCACCCACTAACAAATTAAACAACACATGATTTCTTTAATTTTTAATTTCTTTATCCTTATTATAAAAGAGAATACAATACATGATATATATATATATATATATATTAGAATTCGCTGTAATTAATCAAAAGATAAGATTGAAGCAAACAACTTTTTTGACTAACTATACATATTTAGTAGTAGTAGTTCACCAAATTCATGGCACACTTGTACTTTTCATTCAATATATGTGTACATCATCTCACTTTTCTCTTTGTCCTCTACAATTTTGAATTTTATTGTGTTTTAAAAGTTAAAACATATAAGAATTCTCAAGTATTTTATAAAACATGAATTTCAAATGATATAACATTTTTGTGGATTAATATGCTATAAACTCTGAGTATTAAATTATGATTTTTTTAATGTTATAACTCTATTTGTTATTTACAATTTATTCGTAATTGAGATTCTGTGGGATTGGAACTCACACCAATATTAGGGATGAGTTCGGTTGACCAATAACCCAGGGACTTATGGTAATATTAAATTATGATTTAGTTTTATAATACTTATCATTACAAGTTACCAAAATCTATATAAATTAATAAAGAGGTAGAAAGAGATTATAGATTTTGCCCTTTTTACTATGAAGTCTTAACTTATCATTAATTGGTAGAAGTATCTTTTAGATACATTACTAGGTATACCATTTCTATAATCATAATTCATAATAATATGCAAATATATATAGTATATCTCAATTCTATCATTAAATATCTACTCAAATTTGTGGTAAAATTTTTAATGTATATTCGTGATCATCAATATCGTATCATGACATTGTTGGTTTTCATTGAAAATAAATTTTATTTGTAATTTTAGGATTTTCTTATTTATTATATAAAAATAAATAAAAATTTTCATTTTAGTGCAACTGAATTTAATTTTAGCATTTATGAAATTGAACAAAATTTGATTTCAAACAACATATCTTTTGTTATTATGCTAAAATTTTTTACCAGTACAATCAATATTTATATAACTTTGCTTTACTAGAATTAATATTTTTATACTAATTTTTAGTATAAAAATCTCAAGTGGAATGTATGATAAAATTTATGATAATTTTCAATAATCCGTAAATAAATTTGTACTTTTTATTTAAACTTTAGGGAAGGTAATTGAAAAAAATAAATATTTTTATTAGTTAAAAAAGTAATTGAAACTTTTCTTATTTTTCTAAAAGTAAAATGGAACAGGTCCTGGCAATTAATTAAGCACCTATTCAATCCACCTACCAAAACCAAAATAAACAAACATCACAAAACAGGATTTGATTAATTGATTGTAAATAAAATTCTAATAGCTGGACTTTCTTTATCAAGACATATTACCAAAATATAGAGCATAGAAGCTAGCAAGTTGATTTTTATTTGTTTTGAAGAAAATACCAAAACCATCCCTGAGTTTTAATTTAATATTAAGTATTTGGATATAGTTGCATTTTTTAGAAAATCATTATAATAATAGGCTACTACCTTAGGCTCTCGTTAAATTGTGAGTTGTCAATTTACAATATTGATATAAACAAATTAATAGGTAGGTAGCAATATGATTTGCAATAGGTTTATTTTTAAGAAAATTTTATGAATAATAATTGTTCATCATTCTATTTATTGTTATTATTTTTAGCACAATAATATTATTATGACAGACAGTAATAATGATTCATAATAATAATAATAATAATATTTTTAATCAAAATATTTAATTATTAAATTTTGATAATATGTATATAATTTTTTTTATTTTTTGGGTATTGGTTGGTTTTTAAGTGGTAGAGTTTTTTCCAAATAGAAAGATTTGATTCAAATTTAACATGAAAAAAAAAAGGAAAGGATATTGCATGGTAGGGGTAGGAAACGGCGTCGTAATACACAGTAAGAAAATGTCGAGTGGACTTGGTAGCTGCTGTAGTGCCGTTAAACATCACACTCCCCGGAATAATTGACGCGACTTACAACGTCTGGAATTGGAATTAATTGGGAAAATGAATTCCCGAGAATTTTTCATTATTTTATTGGGTAGATTTGGATCTGCACTGTACAGCGACATTCATGAAACCATATTTTAAATAAATGCTATTGTAGTGTAGACTCTGCGAGAACACACAGAGACACTATAGACTGGTGAGAGAAAGAGAGATTGAGAGAGGGAGAGAATACAAAAGAAAAAATTTTTAAGCAAAAGTACAGTGATAGATCATAGAAGCTATCTAAGATCTCTGCAACTGTTAACAGAAAACTCACAGACAGAGAAGTTGAGTAAAAGGAAGCAAAGCATGCAAAATTAGATTTCGTGTTGTTGTCATCACTTGTGTGTTTTTTTTTTTTTTTTTTTCCTTTTATTTGTTCTCTTTAAACACACTGCTTCTGCTGCCAAAAGCAGTTGTAGGTGTCTACCTCTCTCAGGTGCTTCCTTATTTTGCTGTCAGATCTTGGGTTTTGTTCTCTCTTGCTTCATTGTTGGCTCAAAGTCTTCCCTCTTTAAGAGAGAAAAAGCACTTTATTGTTTCTGGGTTTTTTGACAGTGCCAAGGCGAAAATCCTTTAGAAAAAGGGCAGAATTTATGAGGGTATATAGAATGGAGTATTGACAGAGTCATTTAAGACACTGCCAATCCTGGAATTGTGTACACTTTTTTATTTCTCTTTAAATGATATTGTAAATGCATGAAAATTAAAATTGTAACTGCCGAATGAGCGAAACGATTCTGGACTATTGTTCGAAGAGGTAAAAACCAGACACAAATTCAGTGTCTCTTTCCTTAGAAGGAAAATTTTAGAAGCAAAGCATTTTGGCAGCGATCGCACATTTGTCGAGGAAAGAGTGTCTTTGGAGTCCATCTTCTCACTGTAAATCGCCAAAAGTCATCAAAACAAGGCAATTTACGCTGAGGAAAAGAAATAGGTCATACACTCTGTTTCTTGAGTTTAATTTTCTGGGTTTGGCTTAAATTTATAACGTTTATTCTTGCTTGTGGTGTTGCAGATCTATATATATTTGTGTTTAGAGAAGTGAAGCAAAATGTTATCACAGAAACAAGCAGAGGAAGCAATGGTTACAAGCTTCAACGAGACTGAGAATGAAGAGAAAGAGGAAGAAAGTAAGGCTGATGAGTCAAAATTTGGCCTGAAAAGTCTGCTTTGGCATGGTGGGTCTGTTTATGATGCCTGGTTTAGCTGTGCTTCAAATCAAGTAATTCTTCTTTTACAACTAAAATAAGAAAAACCTTTCATTTTCACTAGTTTTAATGAAAATTTTGATTTATTTATTTTATGTTCTGAATTACAGGTTGCTCAAGTTTTGTTGACCCTACCATACTCGTTCTCTCAGCTGGGAATGCTATCAGGCATTATATTTCAGATTTTTTATGGGCTTTTAGGAAGCTGGACTGCATATCTTATCAGTGTTCTCTATGTGGAGTATCGAAGCAGAAAGGAGAAAGAGAATGTCAGCTTCAAGAACCATGTCATACAGGTTAGCTTTTCACGAACAAACCCAACAAAAAAAAAAAATTCATTTTTTCTTTCGCTAAACCCAAAAATGTTTTAAAAATTTAATTTCACTTGTTTCTTTCTTTGTATTTTCTTTAAAAATTTTTCATAAACTCTGCAGTGGTTTGAAGTGTTGGATGGTTTGCTGGGTCCATACTGGAAAGCTGTTGGATTAGCCTTCAACTGTACTTTTCTCCTCTTGGGATCTGTTATCCAGCTTATAGCTTGTGCAAGGTATATAATTCTTTTTTCCTATTATTTTTTATTAAATTTCCAGTTTAAAAGATTTAGGTTTTGTTTCATCTTATCTAAAATTTCTGCTTAATTTATTTCTGTGATTACAGTAATATATACTACATAAATGACAATTTAGACAAGAGAACATGGACTTATATCTTTGGAGCTTGTTGTGCCACTACTGTGTTCATCCCTTCGTTCCACAATTACAGAATTTGGTCTTTCCTTGGCCTTGGTATGACAACCTATACTGCCTGGTATCTGACCATTGCAGCTCTTGTTCATGGCCAGGTAATTTAATTCAATGCTCCCGGTGCTTCCTCCATATCTTCTTCGCTTATCAGCCGTGAGATTTGAGCCCCTTCACCTACCCTTTTGCAGGTTGATGGTGTGGTTCACTCAGGCCCAACCAAATTGGTTTTGTACTTCACTGGAGCCACCAATATACTCTATACTTTTGGTGGACATGCAGTCACTGTGTAAGTGAACAATTTTTTATTTTTTTAATTAATTAAAGGTGAAGAAAAAATATAAAATAAAATCTGTTGCTAAGTAGATTTTAGTAGCAGCTTTTGTTTGCCATTGGTGGGGTTGAATAAGAAGACAAAATTTTGATATTGAGCCGCTAATCTCCTTAAAATAGTCAATGTTATGCTTGATTCTGCGTTTGGTGCTGGCTAGAAAAGTCTTGTGGGTAGGTAAATTTTAAATTGTTACTTGGTGCTTTTTATTGGTGGCTGATGGTGGAAATTACAGTTTAGTTTATTATGATTTTGAATGAATTTCTATCATTGCAAATCCAGATGGTCCTCATTTGCTCTGCTACTTTAGCTGAAGATTTTGCATCTTTTCTCAGAGGATCTTGATTATGTTTCCTTGCTAAAAAGTAGCATATACATGGCATGTCCCACATGTATTCGTTTTGGTCAGAGACTTTTGTTTGACCAATTAGTGATGAGAATGAAATTAAACAATTTATGAATTTTGATGTTGCAGAGAAATTATGCATGCAATGTGGAAGCCTCAGAAATTCAAGTACATATATCTCTTTGCCACTCTTTATGTGTTCACTCTAACAATCCCATCTGCTGCTGCTGTTTACTGGGCTTTTGGTGACCAGCTCCTTACACATTCAAATGCCTTCTCACTGCTTCCACGTAGTGGATGGCGTGATGCTGCAGTTATCCTAATGCTAATCCATCAGGTTTATACATATTGTGATAGCAACTGATTTTTGTGACTTATGTATTAGACAAGTTGAGCAACTGAATTGGCAGGACTGATATTTTGGCTTACTATTTTGCAGTTCATAACATTTGGGTTTGCATGTACTCCGTTATATTTTGTGTGGGAGAAAGTGGTCGGGATGCATGATACAAAGAGCATATGTTTAAGGGCACTTGCCCGGTTGCCTGTGGTGGTACCTATATGGTTCTTGGCCATTATATTTCCTTTCTTTGGTCCCATTAACTCAGCTGTAGGGGCTCTTCTTGTCAGCTTCACTGTCTACATCATCCCTGCTTTAGCCCATATGCTTACTTATCGATCAGCCTCCGCTCGACAGGTAAATGGTCCAATCTTTCAATTTCTTATCTTCAATTTATATCTAATGTACAAACTACCCTGCTCGTCAAATGTCACAGTGAATTTTCTAGTCCATGACTTGGATTTTAGTGTGTTGTGATAAATAATTGATAGGCGTTCCCTTTTGGTCACTATTAAGTATTGTACTTAGCATGTGAGTTCAAACCTTCAAGTATCTGGGGCAACAAAAATTTCTGCATAATTGGTGTATCTGATTGTTGCTTTATGGGGTTATACCGTTCTTTATTGTTTTATTAAGACGTTTCCAGACTCATAATGTAGCTTGGAGGTGACCTGAACTCCAAATGTCAATGGTAGTTCTAGGCCCACCTGGAGATTTAATGCTCAAAAAATGCAAATTTATGAACTAAGATGGGGTTGGTGGTCTCTCGTTGTCAGTCAGTTATGTGCTATTCTCACACTTATGTCCCTGTACTACTTGCAACTTAAAATTAGGTGGATGTTTAATAAGCCACCGTCTTATTCTTAATATTAACAAGTTATAAACATTTTATCACACATTACAACAATTTCAAATTGAAGAGTAAGGCTCAGTAACTTGAATCCTCGTACTAAATCTCAATCCTTTTGGTTAGCATTTTAAAGGGGAATTTTCAATATTCGTGCAGAGTTCTACTTGAACAATTTTCTTATGTAGCTTTATAGCAAGTCATCTTTTACAAGTTTTTCTTGTGTAAGCAGAATTCAGCGGAGAAGCTACCGTTCTTCCTCCCCAGTTGGACAGCCATGTTTGTGCTGAACACATTTGTAGTAGTGTGGGTACTAGTGGTTGGCTTTGGATTAGGAGGGTGGGCTAGCATGGCCAACTTCATCAAGCAAGTTGACACATTTGGACTCTTCGCCAAGTGTTATCAGTGCCCGCCACCAGCCACAGCTGCTGCAGCACATCACTGAATGTGGATCTAAATTTGTTGAGCCTGAGCCTGAGCCTGAGCCTGAAATCCACCCACAGCATTTTTAACATACTATGTTGTATTGTACATAGGGAGGCATCAGCGTCTGCATCTGCTTCCCCTATATATATATATATATATATATATATATATATGTGGCTGTGCTGTGTTTTCCCTCTTTTGTTCTTCTTTGGTTCAACATTTTTGTATTCTAGTATTAGATGATTGTGAATGTTTGTATTTTCTTTGGTATTGAATCAAATTTTATTTTTTCTATAAACTTTTCTTATAATCTTATCTTCAATAGTCCCACTAGATTAATATATCAGAAAAATTCTCAGTTCACATGGTCTAGAAATTGGCTTGCTTCTGTTCTAGAACTACGTTGCATGTTAGGCCATATGAATCCAAAATATACAATTCCAAAATTAAACCACCCTTTTTGACTGAATCATGCGGTTCTAATTTATCTTTTTTATTTCTCACATCACATGAATTCGTTACTCTTGTGTCTGTCCTGTTACTGAATAAAATCCTATGAAGATTGACTGGTCAAAGAAGCATCTGCCTGTAAAAAAGCAGTGTCTAAATAAGCACTTCCATGACCCAGCAAACAACATACAATAGATAAGAAAATATACTTCTAAAATGCAAAAGCAAACACGGTGTCACAATGAAGTAAAAGTTTTATTTTTTTTTGGGAACAATTCTTTTGCGCAATGATAGAGTATGAGAAGATACAAGCTACTTTAAGAAAAGTGTCTGAAGGAACGCGCTTTGTTAAGATAAAAGAAGAGGTCATGCATCACACGTTTTCATTTTTTTACGTTATATTCTGGTTGCAAAGCATGTTGATTTTACACATAAATAAATAATTATAATAAGTGTATAAATTAAAGCTTGCAGAAAAGTAAGTTTCAATTTGAGTGCTGGAGAGTGGAGACATAAAGCTATATCTCATCATAACGTTATCATATATAGTATTCTCACCTTATTCCTACCTAAGCCTTTAATAAGATTTAAATTTCCGCATTCGCGTGCTTTATAGCAGTTGAATGTCAACCAATCAAATATTTCTTTTAATCTTTAACCACGGAAGATTAATGTAGACGTGTCTCAAGCTTTGAAATTCAGATGTTCTGATTTGTGATTCGCGTCTATTTAAAATAAAAATCACTTTAGTTTTAAAAGTAAAACAAAAAAAGAAGTTAATATTAGTTCTATATAAAGTAAAAATACAACAGTTGTATAACATAATGAGAAAGGAGATTGGAGGCTTGCTCATTTGCTCCTTTCATTCTCCTTTGTGTTAAAGTACTGCTCATAGGCTCTGCAGGGTAACCAGACAAAGATCAAAGAGAAAACAAATTACAAAAACTAAATGTTCATAGATGTTACACGAAGAAAAGATGAAGCTAGTTTAATTAACTCAAATAAGATGGCCTTGGATCAAGCTGTTTAATGTCAGTCTGGAAGTCAGTCCTATGGGGCTTGAGAAAGCTTGCTTCTCCTACGGTCCATATTCTTATGTCCCTTTTGAGTCAATCAGGACCATTACATAAATGTTAAAGTTGGTGCTGTACCTATATATAAATGTTATTGCTTTTAGGTTGAGTTTCTCGACCTCATGACAAAAGAACACAAGTAATTCCATCATAAAGATTTCTTAATAATGAAGCACATGAACCAAACAGATATTAGAGAACTATGCCATTAGCCATAGTAAGTCTAAAATACAAAAGATCCGAGCCCGAAACACACCCAGTCATAAGTTACAACAATAATTTATAGTCAATTTGATGCAATTAGATTGAACACCATCACATAATTTAATAATTAACTACAGAGAAAGATTTATGGCTAAATTTAGCTATTATGCAAAACTAGCAGATACTTTTAACTACAGTGGTTCCTTGGCTAGCTTAGCAAAGGCAGCATCAAACTTTGGTAGATCATTCTCCAACTTTTCATCTTCAATCAGCTTACTCTGCATGCTATCTTCTTCTTTCTTGGCCATTGCTCGCAAGTTCACAATCAAACTCTCAAGCCTACTCTTGTCCATTCTATGATTCTCAGCCTTGATCTTCAACCCTTTTACCACAGATTGTGACAACTTGAGCTCAAGCATAACATCAGTTAGTTCCACTAATCTTTTCCTTAATGCAATCACATTGTACCCTAAATTTTGCAACTCCTCCACTGTTTTCCACAGCTCTTTGGCTCTGACCCAGAAATCCACTGCTTGTAAAGATTGTATTTCTTTCACTGTTTCTTCAAAAATTTGATCCCATGCAGATATTAATTTCTTTCTTGTTAGTTCAGAGTAGTTTCGAAGCTGATAAAAATGTGGGTTTTGTGGTATTCCATTCAAGCTTCGAGAAACCAATGTCAATGGCAAAGGAGAATTTGTCACTTGTTCCTTATTTGCTTTTCTAGTTGCCTTGTTTTGCTTGATCTCATCTGGAAAGGGAATACCAAATACAATAAAATTTTATCAACTAGAGAAATAAAATTGATCCATAATGTAAACATTGATCTCACCCGTGGTTGATGTTGTCTCGGATGAAATTACTGATGAAGAACTAGAGGAAATTGGTGGAAAAATAAAAGTTGGATATGCAGTTGCGCTGACAGAGAAACTAGAAGTAGACAACTTGGTATCAAAGGAGTTAGCATTAGCATGAGTTTGTGCTGCAAAAACAGGAGCATCACTTGTATGCAAAGTTGGTCTTACACGGCATTTACAGCACTTTTTACACATCCCATGTTTTTTCCTGGAGCGACAAGCATTACATTTGTCCATGGCTGAAACATATGTAGTTGCAATTCATCGGAAAAAAGATCCAGGGTACACATGCTTGAAAACAATCACTAACTAACAGTTACAATATGCTAACGTCATTGAAATTAAAATGTTTACAAGAAATGGTAGTAGTAGTCTAAACAACATATAATGTCGCATTAACACTTTTACTAGTGAGAAATGGTTAGCATATTTACCAGATGTTGGAGCATTAGAACCCAGGGAGAAATATCCTATTGAATCTCCTTTCGTGGCTGATAAGCAGAAGAGAGGCGAAACACAATTATTTTACATTGTTTAAAGCTCATGAAATCATCAATCGAAAGAAAATATGGAAATACTGACCAGGAATCTAAAAGGCAGAGCCAAATGATGTCCATGGTCGTGCTGAGAAGAGGAAATTTTCCCTTTCCAGAATCATGGTGAAATTGAATTTAGTAAAGGATGATTCAACTGTTTTTCTGCGCGGAATGATGACCAAAATATAGCGAAGTCTTACTTCCTTGTTGGGTTTGATTGTGTTGGAGTTGGTGTTTGGCGGTCAAAATCTTGGCTTGAATGCTCGACACTTGGCACTGAACTGAGGAGTGAAGAGAATTGAATGGCTTTTTTGGGTTAATTTGCCAAGACAACCATGGAATTTAAAGAGACACAAATCGAGTTGGATCACTTTTGCCATTGCCATTGCCATTGCCCCTGCTCTGTACAATTTTACATTTCTTGCAATTTAAGGAACCAACTTTCCATCCAAAAATAAATAAATAAATAAATAAGAGTCAACTTTCCATTCCCGCCGCAGCCACTGTCAACGAAACTACGAGTCGTACTATGCTGAAATTTGCCTATGATAAGTCGTCTACTCGCGATTCAGATCTGACGACTTGCTGTGACTTTACATCTAAATCTTTTTCGTTGGGTGATAATGATATTCCAAAACAGTGATAATGAAATTCGGGTCCCGATCCTGAACTCGTATATTTGTAAATAAGGATATAATTCTTTCCTTTGTATCTAATCGGTCTCTATCATGAAAATGGTCAAACTACTTTATATTGAATTTGATATATATATATATATATATATACATATGTATAGGTTGTTTTTTTTTTTTAAAATTTTCTTGTATTTTTTAAAATAATTCAGGTTTAAAATTCATCAGAATACAAATATAGAAATATTGATTTTTAAATAAAATTTTAGATAAAAAATAAACCAACTTAAGAACTACAAGAAAAAGAAAAATGATTCGGATATAAACTTAAAAAGTAAAGGAGATGTTAGTAATTAATGGACAAATTATGCCCCCAGTTGAGGAATCAAAATATTGGGATCTAGGTGTTAGCGACCGCCTTCAAAAAAACAAAAAAGGTGTTAGCGACCCATAACATGACACGTGTCGCTAACAAGATAATTAAGGAGCATGCTAATCACTGTAGTATCATGGCTGACAGAGAGAAGTGAGACTGTTGGGCGTGATTGTGAATTGCGATTGTACTGTCAAAATCTGCATTTGCATCGTTTCCCGGTCTCCCCTAAAGGACATTAAGCTTCAAGTTCGTGACTTTTCTGATTGGATTCCAGTTTTAGATGAAGTTTGTATTACGTAGTCAAATACTTGAATCACTCTTGTTTTCTTTGGTTTTCACCGTCGTGTGATTCGCAATGGCGCCAAGAGGACGCTCCAGAAAGGTAATGTAAAAATTTCACGTTTTCTCTCACTTTCTGCCGTTTTCTTCTCTTTTCCTCAAATGGGTATCTTTCTCCCTTCCTTTTGGGTCGGTTTTGCAAAAGAAAAACACACGAACGGATGCAGCCCTCGAAGCAATGAAGTCTTATGGGTTTTCAGAGGATTTGATTCTAAAAAAGCTTAAGGAACTCTTGAAAGTATGATTTTTTTGTTTTGCAGTTTTTATCTTTTTTTTTCTTTCTCTGAAAGCCAAAACATATTTGGGGTTTGTGTTTTGACTAGAAGTTGATTTGGGTCTCAGGTGTATGGCGATGAAAATTGGTTCTTCATTGAAGAGAACTCTTACAGAGTCCTTCTTGATAACATTCTTGAACACGTGGAGCAAGAGGAGCACCGTAGGGTAAATTTTAAAATTTTTAATTTCTAAACTTGTCTTCATTTCTTATTGCTCATTTCATTTGCTGATTTCTTTAGTTATTTTGTTATCTGTATAGTACTTGGACTCTGTTCATGGGGTTTAGGGTTTTGTTCCGTTTTATAATAATTTTCTCAGAAAGTGATGGAATGTTCTAGAAAAGAAATTAACTTGCCTATGAATTAGGGATCTATTATTGTATATCCTCACAAATTACAGTTGTCTCCGTTGTGGTTGTATTAGTATCAAGATGTTGAACCCTCCAAGCAAGAGTCAAGTCATCTCACCAATTATATAGAATTTTGAAGCTGTTGCAATTTGACACTCTTGAGATCAGTCTGCTGTCCATGATTATGGCCTTTATTTCTGTTAATTATCTCAAAGGTGGACCCTCAATTTTGATTTCTGGGTAGAATCAATTCAAAAAATATGTAGTACTCTTGACAAGTTACATTTCGCTGTTCCATCTTCTGAGGTATGCCAACATTCTGTTCAAGCCTACTGCATATTTGGTTGATCATTAAATTTGTTTGATTCTGCTCTGGTCAGCTCTTATTTCCGTTAATTGTGATATGATATGTTGTTTGCCACTATTCAAACAATACACATGTCTCCTCCCATTATTTGAGCCATGATTTTTAGTCTAATTTGTATGTTATGGATACTAAAGCATGTTGATTATCTCGTCTGCATTTCCTTTTTCGACTTCTGAAGGATGATACACTTGCTGCTGGGTCCTCAAGTGGGGCTTTGCCACTTCCTGGTTTAGACGTGGAGGCTTTAGACATTGCTTTGCCAGCCAGTGAGGTTCTGAAGTTAGCACCACAGACATATGAGGCTTTAGACCCTGCATTAGTGACTCACAAATCCGGTAAAGAATTTACCATTTTTTTCCGCAAATCTTGATGTTACAAACTTTACGAGAAAGAATAACATGTTCTCATTCCCCTGATAATGTTTTACTTGTGCTTGGAACAGTGGTTTTTGAGTTCATATTAGTACAAAACATTTGGTAAAAACTCAACTTCATTGACATTTAACCATGCTTTGTATGTTTCTGCTGCATATTATTTACAATTGCATCCAATCCTGAATTCATTTTCACTTGATATTTATGCCTTGTTTAATAGACAAAGGTGATCATCTAAGGCTGACTGGAGAAGGAACTGGCCAGAAAGACTTCAATTTGGACCAGAACTTGAGGAAACAACAAAATACCAATGTCATTGAAACTGCTGATAAGAGTTTCACTTTTATTGACTGTATTAGGAATACTAACTTCTCCCCTCCAGAAGCCATTCACGCAGCACAACCGATGGACAGTATTCCAATTCACAGACGCAGACCTTACTATGGATGGATCAGTAGTGACGACGAGGTTAAGGAGGAGGACTTTGTAGAGCTACAACCAGCACCGTTACCAGAAGAGTTTGCGAAGCTGCTTTTCAGCACAAATGTCCGCCCCAGGCGCAAGACAAGGTGGGATTTGAGGCCCGAGGATATGTAGGTTGGCAAATCACGCGCTCTCCTCAGTGTCAGCTTTTTCATAGTCTGTTGTGAATCCTCGGAAACTTTCCATGTAAGAGCTCTTATAGGCAAAAGCTTGGAAATCTTCAAATGTTTGACTAGTCTACCGTTGTGTAGAAATTCCACTAAAAGTTGGCAGTTCATATCAATTTATATAATATTTTTAGGTCAGACTGTTGCTTAATGTTTTATTTCCCTTTATCGCTAGAAAATTAGCAAATGCTACTTAAAAAAATTAAAAGGAAAACTGAATACGTTGTTTCTCTGTTAAGATTTGGCCCTTTTTCAATAGTATTTCTTTTTTCTAAAATATATATTTGGTTTTAAATCAAGCTGGAATAACAATCTGTATGTTATCGCGGAGTCTGCATGTTCAATATTTAAAAGCTTATCTGATATTAAATTTGAAATTAGTTTATATATTAAAAGAAAAATTGCATGATATTAAACTATAGAATATTTTTTGTAAGAATGTATACACCACCAAATTAGAAAATATTAATATCAAAAGGACTTAACGAGTAACGGAATCAATTTCTTGAAAGTTAGGTTTATTGTGATCGTTTTTACATATACACCATCGTTTGACTGGTGTACAATTTTCAACTAAGCGCCAAGTGCCAACTCTGATCCAAGAACTCTTTAAAATACGTGTCACAAATTGATTGGAAACTTTGAGATCACCTTCGAAATATAAGTATCCCTAAACGGAAAAAATCTTTAGGCGGGTATTTAAACAAAAAAAAAAGAAGATAATTTCCAAAATTATCGCGTCAGTTCTTGTCAGTACCGAGATTAGACGCAAAAGATCTACAAAATTTTAAACTAAAATCTGAAAATCTCCAATTTTTAGTGAAATTAATGTCTCAGCTTCAATCAAGTTAAGGCTTCTGTCATCTTTCTTTTTTATAATCTAAAAAGAAAAATGAATTTCGCGACGACTTTTCGCGGGAACTTGAGTCTGCTGTCACAGTGCAGTTCTTGTTGTCATCTTCGTTGTCAGCCAATTTTAGCTTCTTTACATGTTAGTCGCTCGGAACGGTATCGTTTAGCAAATTTCAGCGCTTGCCGTGTTTCAAGGTAACAATTTATTCTTAATTATTGGGCTTCTTTTTAAACTATTTTCTTTTTTTAAGTAATGAATTGGTGTTTCTTGTGTAGATTTTGCAGGAGGAAGAGAGAGATTATTTGTAGAGTAACTGACACACAGACTGAACCAGATGGCAACAACGATAAGGTGTATCCTTTTTTCATTGTTCCTGTTCTACATTTTGCGTGCATATATGTGCTGAATTTCAGTTATGAGCACAGATTTTTGGTTTTGAATGCATATTCGTTGCATATATGTGCTGTAGATTAGGTTCAATGGAATCGAAATGCACGTTAATGGTTATCCTTGCTTCAAACAACCAGAATTTTTTTATTGGTGTTTGGGATTTGGGATTCATTATAGCTGCCTAAAGTACCGCATTTTGTGAAACCAAAAACGCAACCATAGTTTTGTATTTCGGCTGGTAGGTCCGGAAAATGGAGTAATTCGAAAAGCTTTATCAATTACTTTAAAGGGTGATATTCATATGTTTCGTGGTTGCGTAAGTGTTTTGTTCATAAATTGATGTAAGATGACACAGCAATGAAGAAAAAGAAAATTTATGCTGTTTCATGGAATGTGAATATGTCTTGTAATTGCCCATACTTGCCCTTAGAAATGTCTCAACATTTGTGTTTCTTTAACTGAATTGGACTTTGTCTGAATATATTTAGGAAAAAGAAGCACTGGAAAATGGAGAAAATCAACCTGCCACTGATTCCCATCAGCAGGATAATAAGGCTCGGATTGATTTACAGCTAGATTCCCAGCCTCAAGTTGTAAATAAAATAAATGGCAATAAAGCAGAAACTAACGCTCAAGGTGGTGCCCAGGTATTTAATTCCTCAGTGATTAAGGTTATGTAAATGTGCATTGCAATCACTAGATGGCTTGTTTGTCAACTGATCATTCATACCTGTGATCCACTTTCCAATTTTCACCACCGTAGTTGGAATTTGTAGGAATAGGGAAAATACTATTTAATTTCCTTTCCTGATTTAACAGTTCATGCTTCTCCATATTGTTCATAAGAAAATTTAAATTACAGGGTAGAAATTTTGTTCCACGTAATGGATTTTTGTCATTATTACTGCAAGACATTGATTCTTACCTGTAAATATCTGTCCAGGAGCTTCCTTTCCTTTCATGCAAGTTATCAAATCATTTAAGTTTCAGGTAGGACACACAATATTGAGGAGGCACAGCACGTGAATCTCACCATAAATTATCACCTTCTAACCGGTTATCATATAGAACATGAATTCCTACACAGAAGAGTTTGTTTATTTAAAGTTTTGGCTCCCAGTATGAGCTTCATTACTCTCAGATAACAAGGAAACAGCTGGTTTTGATTCGTAAAGCAGGCGTGATTCTTTGTTCCTCTGATCTTTATTGCATTAAGTTTGTGTTTAAGCAGGATGTTGATAATATAGAAGTTGCTACAGGATCCCCTTTGCCAGGTGTGAAGGTGATTATAACCCGCATGCAATAATATTTTTTAGCAGAGATCATTTTGCCATGCATTCTTACTTCTCTTCTTATTTCTCTTCAACAGCCTCAGCAACTGGATGAATCAATAAGGATTCCAAAGGAGACGATTGATATTCTAAAGGAACAAGTATTTGGCTTTGATACCTTTTTTGTGACAAACCAGGAACCATATGAAGTGAGTAGATTACTTGGATGCCTTGTGTTTCTCATTTGCTCTTTTCATGTGTGAAACTTTTATGTGAATAAGTATAACATCAAATAGACATACAACCAGGGGTAGAAACCCCAAAGGACATTGAAGTTTATAGCGATCTTTAACAAATCAGAATTCTTTATTCATTTATATGGATTTGAAGTTTCTCTTAGAAAGGAGCCCATGTATGCTAGTAATCAGTGTATTCTTTATTCATTTGACAATATTCTGTTAGTTTTTCCAGTTGACTGCTGCTTTTTAATGGATGTCTTATTGTGTTTAGCGGGTTTTTTGAACTTATTGATTTACTTTTGTCAGGGAGGAGTTTTGTTTAAAGGAAACCTGAGGGGACAGGCTGCCAAAAGCTATGAAAAGATATCAATGAGGATGCAGGTGTGTAGAAGCTGCAGTGAATACATAATAACGTTCATGAAGATTTTCAGTTATTCTTGGCTAAACTTAATTTGCTCAATATTTATACAGAATAAATTTGGGGACCAGTATAAGCTTTTTCTTCTGGTGAATCCAGAGGACGATAAACCTGTGGCTGTTGTAGTTCCAAGAAAAACATTGCAATCAGAGACAACAGGTGATTATTTAGCTCTCACAAAATGAATTATTTATGACAATATCAAAATTCATCATCGTAGGTGGAAATACCAATTTTGAAACTTAAAGATTATAAACCATGAGTTATTTTGTGTTTCCTTTGCAGCTGTTCCGGAATGGTTTGCGTCTGGGGCATTTGGGCTGGTTACTCTGTTTACATTACTTCTCCGGAATGTGCCTGCATTGCAGTCCAACTTATTGTAACTGGTTCTTTATGATATTTTATAGTAATACCTTCAAACAAATACAAAATATGCCTGTTTTTAACCCCATCAAAATGCAAATAAATATGACCTTCATATTCGTTTTTGGCATAGAGAACATGAGTTTTGCGAAATGTCACCTTCATTAAACTGCAATGCAGTGTAGGTTATAATCTGTTAGACAGTTCACTCAATTACTATATCTTATTTAGTTATTATTATTTTTTTGAGAATGATCTTAGATGCTGGAGGCACCTAAGAAGAAATATATTAATGATAGAAGGTAAAAAATATTAATGAAAGAAGGTAAAAAGTAGAAAGGAAGTCATAATGTCCAGCATAGCAGGTGAAGGGAAAAACCTAAATCTTGGCACTCCTCTACCGTTATGGAGATTATCTCTCCGAATTACTTTATCTGTTGCTATACAAGTGTTTACTGAAATGCTGAGATACTTTGTGAGCTGAAATCAATTGTATTTCGATTATTTGATGGCAACAGCAATACTTATAATGCTGCAGATCAACTTTCGACAACCTCAACTTGTTGACAAATGGCCTTCCTGGAGCTCTTGTTACTGCACTTGTTCTTGGGGTACATGAACTTGGCCATATTTTAGTTGCGAATAGCACTGGAGTTAAGCTTGGAGTGCCATATTTTGTTCCTAGTTGGCAGGTGATATTTAGTAACTTTTAGTTTGAAGGAATTTACTACTTTTTAGTTGTAATCAAAAGCCTATCAAATTTTTTGGGATTTAAGAAGTTAGATTCTTTGCTTTACCATGGATTGACATTTTGATGGTAATGTCTTGAGCTATAACATAGAAAACTGGCTTCATTATGGCCTGGCGGATAACAATGATGGTGGCCGGAAGTATTTTCTTCCAATATGCATTTACTGATTCATTTTGAGTTTGCTATACATAATGTAAAGTCTAATGAAACGTTTCGGTGGCAGATAGGCTCTTTCGGGGCTATAACTAGGATTAGAAATATTGTTCCCAAGCGTGAAGATCTTCTGAAGATTGCTGCAGCAGGACCTCTGGCTGGGTTTTCATTGGGCTTTATTCTTTTCCTTTTAGGATTCATCCTCCCACCCAGTGATGGTATTGGCATCATTGTTGACGCTTCTGTGTTTCATGAGTCATTTCTTGCTGGGGGTTTCGGTAAGTAGTTTATTTCAAACAGACATGGGTAATGATTTTGTGTTCACACGTGTGCATGTGCAACTTTTTTGAGTCTTCAGCTGCTTCATAACTGCTGTCACATCTCTCTCTGTTGTCAGTCGTGCTTCTATTCCGATTGCTAATGCATTATTTTCTGGAAGCTAGTTTTTTCATTAGACATTAGCAGGTCTTGGCCTCAAAAGAGTGATTATACTGACTGTAATTCTCTTCTCTTATATAGCAAAGCTTCTTCTTGGCAATGTACTCAAGGAAGGCACTCCCATATCCGTTAACCCGCTAGTGATTTGGGCATGGGCTGGACTTCTTATAAACGCCATAAACAGCATCCCGGCAGGAGAGCTTGATGGTGGCCGAATTGCTTTTGCAATATGGGGAAGAAAGGTGCGTATTTTGTTTGAAGTAAACTTTGAAGTCAAATAAATGATTACTAAAAGCTTCCTTAACGAACCTAGATTAGAAATGGAAAACTGCTATAACGATAAAGTTTTCTATTTAACAGGCTTCAGCACGTTTCACAGCTGTCTCAATCGTGCTGCTAGGACTCTCCTCACTTTTTAATGACGTTGCATTCTATTGGGTTGTGCTGATATTCTTCTTACAGAGAGGGCCGATTGCTCCACTGTCCGAGGAAATCACGGATCCTGATGATAAGTATATTGCCCTCGGAATCTTAGTTTTAGTATTGGGATTGCTGGTATGCTTACCATACCCATTCCCTTTCACAGATGAAGTCATTACAAACTTCTAGTTAATCCTTTTCCTTTTCATAGAATTAAAAGAGGCCGTTGTAGTAGGATTTGTGTCTATTGTAAAGCCTAAATGATAGTGTTGCATAATCAACAATTTTCGAAACGAGGATCAGTACATGTGCCGAGGGAAATTATTGATAAATGATTCACAGGCCCGTTTCCAGAATAAATAAATAAATAAATAAATAATGGTCTCTCTTTAATTATATACTTCCCATGTGATTGTCGACTAAAATTTTGAATCGGTTGTAGAGATTTGTACGCATCTTTTTGTGATATTTTAGAGATTTATGGGTATCATCATGTTATAAATCTGTGATAATGATTTGTGAAGTTGATTTCTGATTCATAATTGGTAGAATGAAGTGAACGTGTTTTACACAATACACATAGCAATCGGGAACACCGACTTGGCGACTTGTCGAAGACAGGACGATGTTGTGTTATGCACATTTGAACGCGTGTAAAAATGAAAAATACTTGGCTGCCTGCCGCCCCTGCATATTGAGTCCTAGTCCCACATTTTGGTGGTAAAACAGCACACGTAAATTGTTGCATTTTCAAAGATTAAAACGGGACTGTGCAAGGTGTAATCGTACTTTCGGAACGCGTTAAACGTGTAAATGACAGTTGAAAAAAAAAAGAAAAAGCGTAAAATGACAGCGAGTAGAGACAGTAGTTGTCACTTCCTGTTATCGCTGGTAAATTGTTCGGCTCAGTCATACGTCTCGTTGATTTGATTTATATTATATACTGACACGTGTTACATGCATATATTATGCGTCATGTATGTACTTCTGTACTAACTATAGTTCATATAATGACACGTGTTACGTGCAAATATGATGCGTCATGTATGTACTCCAATACTAACTCAAGGTTTAACGTCTCGTACAAATTATTAATCTCGCTTTCTTCTCTATATTTTGATTAGAAAAGAAAACAAAGTAAAACAATTTTATCTTATTTAAATATTTTAAAAAATAAAAAAAAGTTAAAAAAGAAAAACCCTTCGGAAGCTGAACGGACGTCCTAATTTACTCGTACGTGTTAAACTCATTTTTTTGAAAAAATTATTCTATAACAGTAATTTAATTTTCTTTGAGGAATATTCTATAATAAAAGTACAATTACTTTGTTCAAACTTTATTCCTAAACATCAAATTATGTAATCGGATTATTTTCTATAATCATCAAACGAGGGATCATTATGAAGGTTAAGGTCCACACATATATATAACTTAATTGATGATTTTGTACAATTAAATAACATGTGATTTAGTGTCCGTTTGATTTGGTTTTTTATTGGTCAAAAGAATTTTTTTAATGATAAAAGTTCTTTTTAAATTTTTTAATGTCGTTTGATTGACAATGAAAAAGAATTTTTGAGAATTAAAAAAACTGTTTTCCTTCTATTGGAAGAAACCCAAAATATAGGTTTTTGAGAGTAGAGTTTTTCCAACTTTTTTAAAAGGTAAAATTATCTAAAATACCCTTACTTTATTTTAAAAATTTTACATAATTTCTTTCAAATAAAACATTAAAAATCTGTTTATTAAAGTAATTACTCAAATTTTTCTCAAAAGTCATTTGTGACAACCAACGATTAATCTATTTTTATTAAAAGTTCTATTCATAAAAATTTTACGAATAAAAGTTTTATTTTAAAAAATTCTATTTAAAAAATTATATCAAACGGACTCTTATATGATTAGTCAAAAAAAAACATTTGAGATTATCTATTTGTGTAAATTAATTATGTATCTTGGTGGGCACATTCTATGACTATAAAAATAAAGGGTTCCGTGGTAGGGTTAGGTTTCCCTTTAAAAACAATTATGTCATGGATAGAATATATATTATTATTCAGCTTAAAATTCTATATTTTTGTCTTATCCAATCACAGTAATTTTGAATATATATCAAGATTATAGGGCATATAATTGAAGATGGTAGAAAATTTGCTATACGAATTTATTCACATCTCCTATTTATTAAAAAAATAAAATGAAAGCAACTTAAATTTTTACCTAAACAATAACCATTACATTTTCAAAATTAAGATAACCACATTAATACACTAGTTTTGTCATATCTTTTTTTTTTTTTCAATGAAATTAAATTATATTTGACCACAAACAATTGGGGCCTTTCCTCTTTTTGAACCGTCTTTTTAATGTTTTGAGTTCTGAAAGTGGATTTGTTTTTAATTCTACCTTGACTGACCATGACAAAGCTTCGGTAGGTATCATTTTCAAAATAATTTAACAGAAAAGAAGTATAATTATAATGCATGGGCCCCGCCATAGATGAATTAAAATAATTTGTATGGTTGTGAGAATTCGCATAAATTAAATAAGTTTGTTTAAATCAAATGTTTGTCCCTAGATTCAGATTGTGACATCTTGATACCGGTATTCAGTGAATTTTGTTGTTCCCATTCATTTATATTCTTAGGATAATACTTATACAATTGAATTGCGGGAAGAACCTGACAACTTTTATATTTTCATAAATAAATAAATAAATAATTTAATTTGTACATTTTTATTAATAAATAGTTTTGTAATTAATTCCTATTAAAATAATTGAGGGACTTATTGTTCAAATGTCTTACTCCCTTTTGTAATGAGAACGTAACATTCCATTTTGATCAAATGGCCCCTAATTCCTACTGCACTAATTAAAATTTCATTCAACGTTGAGTTATATACTTTCGTATTAAAATAATTAAAATTTAGTAATCTATTTGATATAAATAAATAATTTTATTTAAATTTATTCTCAAATATTATTATTGACCCTTCCGATTATTACAACCTCGTTTATATTTAATAATAATGGAAACAATTTTAAAATAAATAGATAAATATATAATACGGATAATGACTAATGAAGATTGCAATTATATTCTCTAGCAAAACGTAATCTCCTTTAAAAATTGAAATAACAAAAAACGTTATCTATAATTGTATAGAACGTTGTGTCTACACCAAATCCTTTGCCTATCAGATAAAGCTATAAAAATTTATTTTTCATTTATTATTTGATTATAAAAATAAAATTATTAGATACAGATCTGATTCTAATATTAAAAGTCAGATTTTTTAACTAATAATAAGTTTCCTCCTTGAAATATAATATGTATAATAATAATACAAGCGAATTTTTTGATGATTAATAATTATTACTGTAAAAAACTAGAATCCAATTATTAAGGATTGATAATGCAACCATATTAAATTAGTTTTTAATATGGATGATAATTGATTTAATCTATAAAATGTTTTAAAATTATTCTAAGAAATATTAAGTTTGAATAATCCCGTTCACATGAAAGATTTTATATTTAAATAATATTTTTTAAAAAAACCTTTTCTTCTATTGTTTTTAATACAAGTTTTTCTTAATAAAGGAAAAAAAAAAAAGAATTTCCATATTAAGTCTTGATAACTAGAAGTTTGATATACCTAACAAAATATCTAACCGGAGCAAAAGAAAAGTTGTGGCCTTCATTACAAATTTGTGGAACTGTTTGAGAATAGATGGTTTATGAAATCAAAACAGATATCTTGTTGTTGATGTTAATATAGTTATTGAACAATGGTCACAAATTTTCATTCACAAAATGTATAAATTGCCAAAGCTTCTTCACGTGTAATTAAAGCTACGTGACAAAAGCTTGAAAATTAATTTTCTTCAAGTGTATACATATTTTTTAAAATTTATAATATTAAAAATAAAATTTAATTCATTCGCATTTCCAGTTCACTATGAGTGAGTTTTAATTATAAATTTTTTTTGTACCGTCCCAAAAATTCAGATTATGTTTTTTAAAAAGGAAACATTCATCTGCAAAATACTTTCAGGTATGTGAATTATTTTCTTATTTAATTTTAGTATCAGTTTATATTTAAAGAATTTATTTTTACTGTTAGTTACTAACGAAAAAAATTATTACTATTATTTCATAATAAAATGATATCATTTAAATAAAAAGTTTTCACGTCTTTATTATATATATGTGTAACTATAATTCGAAAAAAAGTTTAACCTCAAACACTCTTATACCAATTTAAAATGATTTTAACAATCTTATGAATTTCACATTCTTGATAAACCTTATTAACTTTTGTTGTTATTATTATTATTTTTTGCTTTGTAGATGGATGTGTTCCAATAACGCGTCCTATGCATGAATTCAAATTCTGAGTCGCAACATCACCAAATTAAAAAACCAGACACAACATTTTTATATATTTACCAAAATAGCCAGGAAAAAATGTAATACCTGAGAACCACGTAAGGGTATAATAAGAAATTTATTACGCACCCACATGCTACGCACTTGCCATTATGTCCTTCACCACTATATAGCATTCTCGATATCGCTGGCCGAAGAGTCCGTAGGTGCGACGATTTAATTGTTTTTATTTCTTTTTTCACTTACCGGCGACCGACGCTATCGGTTTTCAACGTTTTTTCCTCCACGAACGCAGCAACGACAATGCAATCATTGCACTTCTCCGAACGCTTGGTTCCGTTCAGTTACCGCCTGTCTCCGGTCCCGGCCACCCCCATTTCTACCAGGAGCCTTCCCGGCTCAGTTGCATGTGTCCGTACCTTCAGGTGCTCCATTTCTCTTCCGACTAATGCATCAGCAGGTAAATTGACTGTTTCTGCTTACTGTTTGGTTACTGAGAAAAGAATAGAAAAGAAAAGCATCTTTCTGCTCAAACGAGTTTTGATGATGCATTTGAACGAGTTTTGAATTCAAAGCTGGTTCGGATAAAAAAAAATTCTTCTTCTACTTCTCCAAAATATAATAGCAGAACCGTTTTCATGATTTTCGTCATTTCTATTGTCGAGAAACTGTTTTCAAAAAACGAAATCCAAATTTTCATTTTCGTTTTGATTAGTGAATTCGGATTAATTAAGATCATGCTTTAATATTTGGGTTAGTTTCAATGCGTATTTAATAATTTGCTTAAGATAATTTTCATATTTTCCGTTTAGTTTCAATGTGTACTTGGTAATTTTTTAAGATAATTTTTTACTGTAGCTTAGGAGCAGCGAAGTAGAAATTATTAGATCCTGAAATAGTAATTGTTGTCTGCTTGTTTTTGTTCTTTTCTTCCCCTCTTTTAGTAAATGATGCTGTGAAATTTGCCGAAGCTTCTGAAAGTGGAAATTTGGTTCCGTTATACCGTTGCATTTTCTCGGACCACCTTACTCCAGTTCTTGCATATCGTTGTTTAGTACAAGAAGATGACAGAGACGCTCCGAGCTTTCTTTTTGAATCGGTGGAGCCCGGTTCTCGGGCTTCTAATGTTGTAAGAGCCCTTGTATTTTCTATTTTGTTCATTTCGGTGTATGTGTAGTTTTAATTATGAATTGTGTATATGATACTGCATTGGTTGTGTCAGGGGAGGTATAGTGTGGTTGGAGCCCAGCCAGTAATGGAAATTGTAGCAAAAGATAATAAGGTTACGATAATGGACCATGAGAAAGGAAGCTTGGTTGAGGAGATCGTTGAGGATCCGATGGCGATTCCTCGAAGAATCTCAGAGAGTTGGAAACCTCAACTAATTGATGAGCTTCCTGATGCTTTTTGTGGTAATAAAAATTCTGTTGATACTATAGTTGTTTTGTGGTTAATTTTATTCTCTTTAAGTGTGATTTTACCATGACAACGTGAATTGGTTGAATTTTGCACACAATTGAATTGATGTTGGAATTTGATGACCAGTTGCTTAAATTTGCTAAAATTGAAATGGTTATATTGTTCATTTCTTTGTTAGTTTCGTTGCAAGACCTTTAAAGTTTTCATACTTAGAAAATATACTATTGTCATGAATAGGTGGTTGGGTTGGTTATTTCTCATATGATACAGTTCGCTATGTGGAGAAGAAGAAGCTGCCTTTTTCAAAGGCACCATTTGATGACAGAAATCTTGCAGACATACATCTAGGCCTCTATAGTGATGTGATTGTATTTGATCATGTGGAGAAGGTACTCTTCTATTCATCTATTGAAAATGTAAAAAATATTGTTGGCTGTTGCATATTTTGCTGCAGACAAACTGTGTTTAAATAAACATACATTTTTTAATTGCAAGTGTTTGTTAGACTTGTTTGAGGTCCTAATATTTTGAGAGGAAAAATGGCTAATGTTCAACTTGCACTTGGTTGAATTGGCTTCTAAGATAAAATTCATATTACATCCTCTTGAAGTGCCTTTCTGCGTCTTGTCTGTAAAAAGACTGCTGAAGAAAGACTATGCTTATGCTAAGATTTTGTTTGCCAATTTAAAAAATTGGTTGTATCAGGTGGTGGTCTATGTTGATCTTGACTCTACTTATGGTTTATTATGGAGCTTTATTTGGGTGGTCTTTCTTTCCTTGTTTATGTTTTCCTCCTCAGAAAGCATATGTAATCCATTGGGTGAGGCTAGATCAACACTCCTCTATCGAGAAAGCATATGCAAATGGAGTGGAACATTTGGATAAATTTGTGGCTAGAGTGCAGGATATTGAACCGTGAGTTACTTTGTACTCATTTGCATACTTTTATATCAGTTTTCAAGAAGTTTATTTATTTATTTATTTTTTGGGTTTGATTGTTAATTCTTAGGCCAAGGCTCTCCGCAGGTTCCGTAGACTTACAAACTCGTCATTTTGGTCCTTCTTTAAAAAATTCAAACATGACAAGTGAAGCGTACAAGGATGCTGTAGTACAGGCAAAAGAACATATTCAGGCTGGGGATATATTCCAAATTGTACTAAGTCAACGTTTTGAACGTAGAACATTTGCTGATCCATTTGAAGTTTATAGAGCATTGAGAGTTGTGAATCCGAGTCCATATATGACTTACTTGCAAGTATGATATTACCATGTGAAACTATTATAGCTGCAGTAGTTTTGTTGCATGTTCTGATATCAGTTTTTCTTTTGTCAGGTGAGAGGGTGTATTCTGGTAGCTTCAAGTCCAGAAATTCTTACTCGAGTGCACAAGGTAAACTGTTACTGTTATGGTATTGAATTAGTCAGGTTATCTAAAAATTAGATGAAAAAGCCTACAAACATTGAGTTTATTGGTTCTTTACTTTTAAACATTTACTGGCACGCTTGTTAATATTCCCACTCTTTCAACAGAACAAGATTGTGAATCGACCTTTAGCCGGAACAGTTCGAAGAGGGAAGACTACTGAAGAAGATGAGACGCTGGAAAGACAGTTGCTAAATGATGCAAAACAATGTGCAGAGCACGTTATGCTGGTTGATTTGGGTCGGAATGATGTTGGAAAGGTTTTCTGAAATGATTTCTCATTTTATTTGACCTCATCATACAATTTCTTGTATGTTTTCTGAGAAAGGGCATAATTATGCTTTCGACAACATAGGTGCATAAACTGTTTATTTTGATGTAGGTTGCAAAATCAGGTTCTGTCAAAGTGGAAAAGCTTATGAATATTGAACGGTATTCACATGTAATGCACATAAGCTCCACGGTGAGAATCTAAGATGGAAATATATGAACAACGATTTGACTTCTCTACTATCAATATGTACTTTTCTCACTTGAATTAATTTTTATGAACAAGAAAAACTTCTAGTATGTTCTGGTACAGCATAGTAATTTGGGTTATTTTCTCCATTCATAGCTCTTAAATAATGTTGTTCATCTATTAGCTATCCAATTTATCATAGGATATCATAGATGGCATCATTTTCATATCTAATTATTGTTTAGTATTTTTTTTCCAACTTTATTCACATGCAGTACTTGCACATCCAGCTGTATGGAGTTTTCTTGGTTATATTTCATGTGGTTTGTAAATGTCTCCTGGTCCAAAATAGTTGCCTTAAATACTCAACAAAGGCATTGATTTGAATTCATGCAGGTTACTGGGGAGTTGCAGGATCATCTCTCCTGCTGGAATGTCCTGCGTGCTGCACTGCCTGTTGGAACTGTTAGCGGAGCACCAAAGGTTGAAACTCTGCGCTTATTAACTTAATGCCTCAACTATTGCGTATTAATGTTTGCCTAATCATCATTGGCAACATGATACAGGTGAAGGCAATGGAGCTAATCGATGAGTTAGAGGTAAATAGGCGTGGCCCTTACAGTGGTGGGTTTGGAGGTGTTTCCTTTACCGGAGATATGGACATCGCCCTGGCTCTAAGGACCATAGTTTTCCCAACCGGAACCCGCTATGACACAATGTACTCGTACAAGGATTCTAACAAGCGCCGGGAATGGGTGGCTTACCTACAGGCTGGTGCTGGAATTGTTGCTGACAGTGATCCTGATGATGAGCACAGGGAATGCCAGAACAAGGCTGCAGGACTTGCTCGTGCCATCGACTTGGCTGAGTCAGCTTTTGTTGACAAATGATGTGAATAACAGCCTAAAATTTTGGAATTTGCAAGCTCAGTTGAAGGGAGTTGAGTCGCTCAACAGTAGGACTTAGAAGAAAGAAGCAAAAACACAAAGGAAAGAGAGAGAATTCATCTGATGTTATATACTATTTTGCCTGATGTAGTCGGACTCTTAGTTCTCTGTATTCAGTATTTACAAGGAGACTGAAAGAATAATATATTCAATCATATGATAAAAATAAGTAAATATATATTTTTACTAATAGTGGATATCGACGACTGAGGAATATCACCTTATTTGTAAGATTATGTAACCTAATTTTATTAATTATACATATTAATTTTCGGAAGTACAAGATTAAACTAATAATTAATTAAGGGTCACGAGAAAGATAATTTAAATAACATTAAATAAATTCATTGAATATTTTCATGGGCCCAAAAATTTTTAAATGAGATGGTTATTCCCATATGCATTTGACAAATTTTGTTACGTATGTATTTCATGGATGGTAAATGGGTAATTGAGTTTATTTTTATTCTACATTTGGGTCTCATGTCTAATCTTGTACGACGTCGTTTTGAAGGTTTCAAGAAACTTCCCGAGTGAGATCAAAAATTGCCCGCCACCATTCCCTCTCAACGGACGGTGACGGGATCATGGCAGCACAGCTACTGGTTCAAAGAGCAATTCCCATGTTAATGTTATCTCAGTCCCTCAATTTATCGTCTAAACTATCCTTCTCTCAATCCGATATCATTTCGATCTCGCTCTCAAAACCTCCTCCTTCAGTCTCATTCCCTTCAATCTCACTTACACTTCCATTAAGTAAGTGTTTCAGTCTCAATATCTAATCTAACTCTTATTTATACATACATTCACATGATACATTTCTACATATAACTAGTCTATTGAATTTGATTCATTTGGCATGAATTTCAGTATACTGTGGATGAGGTGACAAGAAAACTGCTAAAGGAAAACGTTTTAGGCATTCCATTGGAAATGTGAGTTTCTTTTGCTTTTGACAAATTTTTTTCTATCGTTTTTCGATTTAATTATTAAGCGTTTATTTTTATAATGAAATTGTTTTTGATAGGCGAGGCCAAGAGACAAGAACAAGGGGAGGGGTCCGCCCAGGCCGCCAATGCCTTCATCCCCGCCCAAGAGAGGTCGGTTTGAGGATGACGATTGTTGAGGGGCGTTTCTTCCAAGTGAGCCTTGTAAATGATAGAAAAAATCTCTAACCCGTGGCATAATAATCGCGGAATTTTTAAGCAGGTGAGGAGAGACTCCGGAAGGGTTTAGTCTGTGGAATAATCGGTTGTTTGTCATATCAGTTTAGTCGTAAAAAACTCAAAACGGGTAAAGCAGTTCTGTTGTAGTAACGTTATGGTTTTGACTTTTGAGTGCACATTACCTGTTTGATAAATTCTCTCTTCGAAATTGTAGTTAATATGCATTCCTGTGTCCGTTTGAAGTTTTGTTTTTCATTCACTTCAAAGCGGAAAATTTCCCAGACTAGGATGTCTCCAATTATTCAATCTTCATCTTTAGGCAAGGCAAGCCAAGTAAATGATGGAAATTGGGCTCTGCGGTTTATTCATCAATAAAAACGTTTAATTATGTCTAGTAACAAGCAAAATATTTTGGGCATCTTAGCATGTAATTTTGTTGATCACGTCACTACTTTTTTCAGCAAGAATTTGACCTGAACATATCAGATCAAATCACAATTATCTAACTTGAAATTCTTATCTTTTTCAGTCTTCTCTCGCTTTCAATATTATCAGTTTGGACTTCCGCTGTTATTTTTGGAAGTCCATTTTTTAGGAAGTCGTATGCAACACCCAATTTTGGAAAGTCTGTGCCCACCCAAAAAAAAAAAAAAGATAATATATTGTTTTAAATAATTATTCTTGATGGCTTTTAGGTTCTAGCATCATTGCTTGCACAATAACTTGTTCATTCATTGCTTGCTATAAATGTAAACTTATAGGAGGATTAATGCATTTTGACTCAGGAGGAGATGATGCAAAATATCTGAATAAAAATCACATAAAATTGTCACAATTTCAAAGTTCTAGAACTGCATTAAGGTGGCGTTCCGAAACATAATAACGACAACCGTATTTGAAGGTGGATGCAATAATAATGGAGCTACTAGATGCATTTTGATATTTAATATTTAATATAGAATAAAAAAATATAGAAGAAATTATTGGTTGTTTCAAACTGTTCTAGCCACGTCTGCACGATTCATTCAAGTTGTGGATATCTAGAATTGTCAGATTCTGCTCACCTAAGAATAATAATGCGGTCTTCCATCGGTACCAGAATGAATTCTGGAAACATGATCTTGCTACTTAGCTTAGCAGCTATTCTTTTCCTTTGCTGCTGCTGATGCCATGACTATAGTAATGGAACAGACAAGATTTCTTTGATTGCATTCAAGAATTTGATCAATGAAGATCCTCTTGGATTGCTGAGCTTGTGGTATGATTCTGTTCATATTTGTCAGTGGCCCGGGGTAAAATGCGGCGGCCGGCAACAGAGAGTTGTAGGCGGCCGGCAACAGAGAGTTGTAGAGTTGAACTTGAGGTCTCACAGGCTGGCAGGGAATATATCACCTTTCATTGGCAATTTGACCTCCCAGGTCAATTACCTTCAAGACAATAGGTTTCAAGGCAATATCCCACAAGAAATGGGCAGCTTGTTTCGCCTGCAAGAATCTCAATTTCACTAATAATACTCTCCAGGGTGAGATTCCAAGCAATTTGTCACGCTGTTCAGACCTCGGAGTCATTGATTTAACTTTCAATGACCTTGTTGGAACAATCGCAGCAACATTTGGTACACTTTCCAAGCTCACTTATTTGTCTGTATTCTCCAACAATCTGCAACAATCTGCACGGAATCATCCCTCCGTCTCTTTGTAATCCATCTTTTCTTACACTTTATTTCTTGGAACGAATAATCTTTGAGGAAGCGTTCCAGAATCCATCGGTCATCTCTCCAGCTTCGAATATTTTGGCATTGGTGTTAATAATACTTCTGGTACATTTCCCCCTTCTCTCTAATAATATTTCCTCTCTCACATATTTGGTCATTCAAAATAACCAGTTAACAGGAGTCTTCCCTCGGACAGTGGTCTCATGCTCCCGAGCCATTGTATAGTTTCTTTTGGAGGAAATCAGTTCACCGGAAGTTTTCCAGTTTCTTTCTCCAATGCATCTGGAATGAGAATTCTAGACCTCTCTTGAGCAGACTTTCGGGACCAGTTCCTTTTGATCTTGGAAGAAGAATGACCAGTCTTAGGTGGCTGAATTTGGGTTCTAATAGTTTAGGCACTGGGGATGCTGATGACCTGAATTTTGTTGATTCTTTAATCAATTGCACCAATTTACGAATATTGGGACTCTATGATAATGGTTTTGGTGGCGTTTTAACACATTCCTTCAGCAATCTCTCAACTCAACTTAGACTGCTGCAAGCTGGAGCGAATCGATTTGTTGGAAACATCCCAGCTGGGATATCCAACTATGTTAACTTATTTGAGCTTGGCTTGGAGCAGAACTCTCTCTCACGTTCCATTCCCTTCAGCATAGGGAAACTTCAAAACTTGCAACAGCTAGTTTTGAGGAGAAATAGACTTTCTGGTCCAATCCCGGAATCCATTGGCAACATCACTCAACTCTTCCAACTGAATTTGGAAGCGAACAACCTGAAAGGAAGCATCCCTGAAGGCCCTGAGAACATTCAAAGGTCGCAGATTTTAAATCTTTACCCTTGCTGGGTCAGTACCTAAAACTATTGGCCTTTTCTCCACCTTAACTTCCATCAACTTAGCTCATAACAGTTTTAACGGTTCTCTCCCACTGGAGCTTGGTTCGTTGAGTAATATACAGGGACTCAATTTTTCCGAGAACAAGTTGTCCGGTGAAATTCCAAGCACTCTGGTAGACTATCTGAGATTGGAACAACTTCTGGGCAATAACTTGTTTCAGGGAAGCATTCCTATGTCTCTTGGTTCTTTGAAAGGAATCATTGATTTGGATCTTTCCTGCAACAATTTATCTGGCCAAATTCCCAAAGAGTTAGAGACTCTTCCATTTCTGGAGAATTTGAACTTGCCCTTCAATAACTTCGAGGGCCACTACCATCAAAAGATGTTTTTAGCAACAACAGCGTGATTTCAGTCGCCTGAAACAGTAAGCTCTGTGGTGGTGTTCCAGAATTGCACTCACCAGCCTGTGCCATTGAAGATTCTAAGAAACAGAATCATCCTCTTGGTATCAAATTTATTGTCATTATAATAAGCTTGGGTGTTTGTTTGATGCTGGTAATGCTTTTGGTTAGAGTCTTTTGGAAAATAAAACCAAGAAGATTGTCTGCCCAATCACCTCTTCGAGAGGAATTCTTGAGGATCTCTTATGATGAGCTTCTTAAAGCTACTGATGGATTTTCCTCAGGCAAGTTGATTGGTGTTGGAAGTTTTGGTTCTGTGTACAAAGGAAAGCTACAGCAGGATGGAAAACCTATAGCGGTAAAGGTATTCAATCTTGAAAGGCTGGGAGCTTCTGAGAGCTTTGTAGCAGAATGTCAAGCTCTAAGGAAGACCAGGCACTGTAATCTTCTGAAAAAGCTCGCTGCATGCTTAAGCATAAATTTTGAAGGCAAGGACTCCGAAGCTCTAGTTTTTGAGTTTATGCTCAATGGAAGCTTAGAGAGTTGGTTGCATCCAAGTGAAGACACAAGGAAATTAGACCTCCCACACAGGCTTAACATAGCTGTGGATGTTGTTACTGCATTGGAGTATCTTCATCACCATTGCGAAATACCAATTGTGCACTGTGATTTAAAGCCAAGCAATGTTCTTCTTGACGATAACATGACTGCTCGTGTGGGAGATTTCGGATTGGCCAGTTTCCTCTTTATAAACATCAGTAATGCAATGAAAGGGTGGAGCAATTCAACTGCACTCAAGGTTTCAATAGGATATATTGCTCGAGGTAAGAAATCTATTCATGCCTTTCCTCATTTATTTTTCACTTCAGAAAATTGTGCTGATTTAATCTTGAAATCTAAATGAATCCTTTGTTTTTCTGATGAATGTATAGAATAAGGAATGGGTGTATCAGCATCAAAACAGGGAGATGTTTACAGTTATGCAATCCTTCTTCTAGAGATTGACAGGGAAGACACCAACAAATGAAATGCTTACAGACATTCTAAGCCTGCATAACTTCTGTAAGATGGCATTGCCAGACAGAGTGATGGAAATTGTGGATCCACGTCTGCTACAAGAAGTACAAATCAGTGAACCTAACAGAGATGCCGGAGATAAATGATACATAAAAGCTAAAATGAGAGATGCTTGACTTCACTTGTGAGAATTTGAGTTGCTTGTTCTTCAGACACGGCTAATGGATAAATGAAAATAAGTGAGATAGTCACGGAGATGAATATAATAAAGGAAGTGTGTCTCGGTGTAGGAATTCATGGTGAGAGAAGCCTTCTTCTGCTTCATTTAATGCCCAGTTAATAATAATTTCTTTGTGTAAGACTATAAAAGTGACTGATGCTTTCTCCATTGCCAATTTTTATGATGTCGGTGGCTATGACTAAGAAAGGAATCTGTTATCAAAGCGAATCAATCATGGCACGGAAAGTTCTCAAATCTTTACCAAGGAGGACTTCAAAGACTAAGAGAGCTTTCAATTCCAGTTGCAAGCATCTGCAATAAGAATCTCCTGAAAAAAATTGTCTGCTCAAGACTCGATTATCAGGTTCATGATTTCATGACGCAATCTATGAACTTATACCATAAGGAAATATAAAAATTTGGTTACATTCTAAAACAAGTTGCGGACAGTGGGCAGACACCAAGAAATCTCAGAACAAGTGGACATTAAACATTTACATCCATTTTGCTTCAGTACTTGTGTATCTTCATTCTCATTGTCAACAGCAATAATTCATATTGATCTCAAACCCAGCCATGTTCTTCCTGCTGAAGATATGGCTGCTCATGTGGGTGATTTTGGGTCACAAAAGTTCTTTATATGATTTTTAGTAATTCACTACATGATCAATCTAGCTCAGTCATGATAAAGGGCCATAAACATATAGCCTTACTTTCTAAGAACTTGGTCAGTAAACAAAATCTTTCAAAATATCTGAGCTCAAAAATTAATCAGTACACTATAATGGGTGATTATCTGTTTAGTGACATGCGTAAAATTATGAGCTACTTATGCTAAAGCTGTTTACAGCTAAGATAATAAGGCCAACTAATGACATGTCTAAGGAAAACCTGAACCTCACACAAATTCACTAAAATGTCATTGACTGATAGAAGAATTGACATTGTGCATCCACTTACGCTGCTGGAAGAAGACATTAAAAAGGATACATGTTGCTTGAACGGAGAGTTGGAAGTTGGACTTTCACATTTAACAGAAACTCCCAGAGAAATAGAATGACCAGGAACATGCAACATATGAAAGGAATTACATTTGTGTAGAACATTCTAACCAAAAGTTAAGGCTATCTGTAATCTGAGGCATCAATGGACCAATTACAGGGAACGCAAATCTCCTCTGAATTGATTTTAACTTATACTAACTACATGGAGAACATAGCTATTGAACCCAAAGTTTCAAGATAGAGTGCTTCCTCTTCAGTTTTTAATTAACTTCCTCTCCCTATCTACGATGCAGCCAACTCACCTTTTTACCAATCACAGAACACACACACTTTCCCAGTCCACAAGCTTATTTACATATGCTAGATAATACTTCAACACAAATGGCATAATCCAAATTCAAATTTTTGGATTTGCATAAACTTCATCACAATTCTCCTTCCACCCCCAGCACATTGGAACAACATATTATGCAAAATCAATTAATTAATTTTCTTATTCAACCAGTCTCAGCAGAAGATTAAGTTCATGTTCTACTATAATTTATCAGATCAAATAATTAATACAAGTTCACCAGATGGTAACTTTATCAACAATCCTGTATCAATCAACATCAAGCTAAAGTTTAAATCAACCTACAAATAAAGCAATAAACTTTACATTTTAAATCATTCAATTTATCACAAATTCCATAATAATATTTAAAAAAATCGTTCACAAGTGACGAAGCATTTCATGTATCACAATAACTATCAAATCATAGATCACAAAACACTAACAACAGACAACATAATAAGAAGCGAAAGAAGAAAAAAAAGATTTAAACATTAATTTAATAGTTTTAAGTACCACGATATAAAACAAAATTATTCACCCCGGGACTAAATGGAGAGCAAATCATTCAAACCTGGAACTATCTTCATCTTTTGCTATCGTAATCAACGATCTCCGAATCAGTCACCGATCTCGAGTGCTGAACTATGGACCGTCCGATCGAGTTGATCCAGTCCTCTTTCTCCTTCTCAGAATCAGCGATAAAGTACATCGTTTCAGTTCTCGTACTCAGCTCAAAAGCGTACTGTTTGTTCAACACATCTTCAGCTCCCTTAACAGTGAGACAAAAAGCAACAGGGATGACGCCACGTGGCTTGGAGGCGGGAGTGACGGTGGACTCCTTGAACCAGAAGAGTTTACCTTGCTTTAAAACGAACCAGCGGCGACGCCAAGTTTTGATGTACTCGCCTTGTTTGGTCAACCAACCGGTTCGTTCGGGATTAGACCAGAACTCGACGCCGTCGTAGTCAGCGAGCTGGTTAGTCTGGCCCGAAACGGCCCGCCATAGGCTAGCAGCCATCGGTTGATCGGTAGGTTCGGGCGGGCTATGGGTTTGGGTTGAATGGCAGTTGGAATAAATATAAGATGTGGCAGTCTTTTCTTCAGTTTCGAGAATAAAGGATTTCTCTTTTAACAAGGCGAATAACCAATTTTCTTAAATAATTACTATATAAAGCAATTTTGTAGTGTTCTTTTTAAAAAATTAATGGATATTGTGTCTCAAAGAGAAGAGAATCAAGAATATATTTGCTTACTTAGACTTTGACACTTGTAGGGTACGTTTGGCTCCGCTGGATTTCGCTGCGCTGTAGAAGGAATTTAGGCAGTAAAATATGTTTGGTAAAGTATATGAAATAAATCAAGAATTATTTGAACTAATGACTTATAATTATTATTCAAATTTCGTAGTCGGATTTTGGGGGGAAAAAATTGTTTAAAAAGAGAGTTTTAATTATTTCTAAATTTAAAGATGCTTATCTTTTTAATTCTTATATTTGTTAAAAGGAGAACTACTTCTTTGAATTAATTTTTAAAATTAATTAGACAGCAAAAGTTATCTCATTAGACGTAAAAGATAATAAGTATTTTAATATGCTTGTTTCTTGTTATTAATTATTTTGATGTTAATAACAAGGAAAATTATTATTTAATATGATATTCATTCATTTGATTGTGAGATACTGTAAAAATTTTTTTAACAAAAATGTAAAAATATACAAAGTTAAGTTATGAAAACCTTCTAAGTAATGCTACGGCTAGTGATTGTGGATTGTGTCATTCATCTAGTCTAGTAAATAATAGATTATTATTTGATCCTTCGCAAAGACAAATAGTAAGCAACGGTGTCATTGATGGCGAAGGCTGAGGGGAGGATGAAAATTCTGGATTATGTTGTGTATTTATTAATATATATTAATAATCTAATAATGAGATTAATTTGTACTCTTTCTGATTATTTTGGATATTTGCAATTCTCTTTTTCTTTTTCACCTTTTAGACTAGGAGCTCGGTTACTAAACGCCTTGCCCTTCTTCCTAAGATAGACGTGTAAGCATCTTGCATTTGGACGCGTTGCATTCAATACAGAATTTGGAATAACTAGTCTGTCGACTCAATATACTATTAGGGTCTGTACTTATCGATAAGTATTTAACAAAATCAATCAAAAGCAAAATTCATTCTAAACCTTCAGTTTTGATACCCTCAACAGCAAATGGCTTCAAACGATCAATAGATAACTTCTATTCAAAAGCGATGGTTGATTCGAAACATGCAACTCTAATCCAAATAAAAAGAAATAAATATGATTCCATAAAATTATGATGCCCGAGACAGAGAGAGCCCAAGAAATATATAGCACTCTTTCTCCTTGTCTAACTAAGAAGAATGTTTCTGACTGACTGCAACTCGTTCACAACATCGGTTATGTTCATTCGATCTTGTGGAGACTCCACTGAACACGCAACTCCAACTTTGATCATAGAAATCAGACTTTCTGTTCTGCTGTGCATTCTTGCTTGTCTCTGCCTATGGTTTGTAGCAGCCAAATCTTCATCGTCATTTACAAGTATTGGATCAACAATGTCCGTCACCCGACCAGGCAACGCCATTTTGGCAAAAGTATGAAGATTCAAGTCTCCCTCAAACATAAGATCTGTGGGTTTTTTTCTTGTCACCATCGCTAACAACAATATCCCATAACTGTAGACATCTCCATTTGTCGACACTTCACTTCCAAGACCATACTCTGCCATTCACAAAATTTACATGAAAATATTTAAGAAAAAAGAAAGACTTAAAATAGAAAGGTGAAATGCTTTAACCTGGGGCTGCGTACGCCATTGTTCCTTTTACTCCAACAGAACTGCTCTGAGTTGAATTTGAGACCTCTCGCCGAAATCTTGCTAAGCCAAAATCACTAACGTGAGCAGTCATGTCTCTGTCCAGGAGGACATTGCTTGGCTTCAGATGACAATGGAGAATTGGCTCTTGACAGTGGTGATGGAGATAATCTATTGCAGATGCCACATCGATTGCAATGCTTATTCTCTGAAGAAGGGTAAGATTCTGAACTTCGATTTCTCCCTCCGCTTGTGGAAGTGGATCAGGATGCAACCATTTTTCAAGGCTCCCATTTGGCATGTACTCGTAAACTAAAGCTTTGAAGTCGTTACCTTGGTAATCAATACTTGAGCAAGATGTTATGACCTTGACAAGATTTCTGTGACGGATATTTCTCAATGCTCTACACTCCGCCATGAAACTCTTGGAAGCCCCATGGCGTTGAAGATTAAGTACTTTGACTGCAACAACAGTTCCATCTTGATCAAAGATTCCCTTGTACACAGAGCCAAAACTGCCCACACCAAGCAAGTTTGTAGAAGAAAATCCATCAGTTGCTTTTAGGAGACTTTCGTAAGACACTTTCAGAAGTGCTTTTCTCAGCGTGGGCTCTGAAAGCTGTTTACCTCTTCTCATTTTGAGCCAACAGAAGATGAACGTCAACGCCATGCCTAATCCTGAAAAGGCACTTGCAATTGAGATTAAAATTTTTATTTCCCGAGAAATCTTGCGTTTCCTCGAGATGCATTTGGGCAATTGCAATTCAGCTATTCCTCCACAAAGTCTATTATTTCCAGCAACTGATATTACACTTGAATTTGCGAAAATTCCTTTCGCTGGTACTTCACCCTCTAAATAATTGAAGGACAAGTTAAGATACTCCAAGGAAAGGCCTTCCATGATTTCTGGGATTTGGCCAGACAAGTTGTTCTTGGAGAGATCAATCTCTCGAGTACCTCTCAAAGAACTCAGGGATGAAGGAATAGATCCTTGGAAGAAGTTTCCCTCCACATAAATGAGTTCAGGACTATAACAAAAACCAAGTTCACTAGGAATTGCTCCAGACAAGTTATTGATAGACACATCAAATCTCCTCAGAGCTCTTAGGTAGCCGATCTTCGGAGATATTGATCCTACCAAATGGTTTTGGGCTAGATTTAATGAAATTGACAAAGATGTGATATCGAAAATTTCTTCTGGGATAGTTCCACTGAGGTTATTTTGGAACAGATGCAAAATTTGCAAGCGCTTCAATTTTCCCAGACCAGAAGCGACAACTCCTGAAAACTTGTTAGTGTTCAAGTGAAGTTCACTCAGTAATGACAGGTTTGCCAGAGAAGAAGGAAGTTTCCCCGACAGCTGGTTATCATGAAGATCCATCCATTGTAGGTTCTGAAGCTTACCCATTTCCACAGGAACTGGGCCCGTAAATTGGTTCCTTTCCATCCCTAATAAGTATAGCTTAACAAGATTACCTATTCCTGAATGGATGCTCCCGTACAACTGATTACCATTAATGATCAGATGTTCAAGTTGACTAGACAGATTAGCTACCGAATGAGGCAATGCTCCTCTAAATTGATTTACACATAAAGTGAGAAACTGCAAATTGCTACAGTTGGCCAAAGAATTCATAAAATTCATCTCATCAACTTCCCCACTCCCTAAATTATTTAAGCCTACATTTAGGGCGAAAAGATTTTGCTTGCCTCCAAAATTAACTGATAGTTTCCCAAACAACTTGTTACCAAACATTTCAATAAATCCAAGCTTTGAAGCATTGGATAACGACATGGGAATGGATCCACTGAAGAAGTTTTCTGAGAGTTGGAACAGTTGGAGATTAGGAAGAGTAAGTCCTATAGTCGGTGGAAGACTTCCATGCAGTTGATTCTGAGGCAGAGAGAAATTAACAAGGAAAGAAAGATTGTATATGGAAGGAGGGATTGTACCGGAGAGGTCGTTTCCACCAAGTACAAGAGTTTTTAACTCTTTCAGTCTACCTAATGAATCTGGAATGTTTCCTCCAAAAGGATTGTAAGCAAGAGATAAACCTACCAGGGAAGTCATGTTCCCAATAAAAGGAGGGATGCCTCCTGTCAAATTGTTCCAGTGTAAAGCTAATAGTTTGAGATTGTAAAGGGCGATAAATTCAGTCGGAATATTTCCTACAAGTTTGTTGCGTCCTAAAGATAAGGCTAAGAGCCTGGAGCAATAAGACAAATTGGCAGGAATTTTTCCAACAATAGAGTTATTGAAGAGATATATAGCTTCTAACCTGATCAAACGGCCAAATTCACAAGGGATTTCACAAGGCAACACGATCTCTCTCCTGAAAGGCATTGGTGGAAGAAGCAAAAATTACAGCTTGCAATAGTATGATGCAAAAAAGAAAAATGGAAGGAAAATGAGCCAAGTAGCAAATCCTTGTCCTCGTTTCTTAAACTGAGAAGGCAATTTCCTGAAATTTGATTTTTTCCTTTTCTAATCTTTTGCAGCTAGCTTTTTTAGCATATATGGTAGTATTTGTGTGTTGTGATAGTGAGACGTCGAAATTTCAATGGCACTACTGCAAGTCTACACTTAATTACGAAAACGAGGACTTGACTAATTAATTACTTTATTTAACTTTTCCATAGAATTCCTTGCACGTAAGAACTTAGAAGTCTCGCTTTCAACCTGAATTAAATCTAATTCAAAATTTGTGATAGATAACAATAAAGCTGGTTTGATAAACTGATATATGTAGGTACTTTGATTTGGATAGTCACGACTTAGGCTTTGATTGAGTTTGTGTAGTTTGGTTGTGCTTTGAAAATAAGATTAGGGGAAGAAAAAATGCATAGTTTAAACCTTCAAACTGTTATTCGAAATGGTTTTTCTATTTTTTTAGAATAATTTTAATACATTCTCTTTTATTAAGTGTTTGGTGTTTATTTTTGTTGAATCTGTCTAGATATTTAATACTTGACTAACTCAGGTCAATTGAGATTCTTGAATCTTATTAAGAAAGGATTTACTATTCTAAAATTTGTAATTCTCTTATCAATCAATAAAGTTTTCTTTCAAAACCTTTCATAATCTATAATATATCAATTTAACGTGTTCAAGGTTCATGACAATGACATGACAAAATTGGCGTTATAAATAACGTATTGGTAGAGGATTCATCATTTCACACATAATTATTGGTACCAGAACGCATGGTGAAGCTATCAGTGGTAGACTTATATATAATTTGCTATTTATTCTTGGTTGACTCGAGAGATTGACGTAAGTTATTTTCTAATATGTTCTGTTCAAGTTTCCACTTTCTGGTGGAGTCAAATTTTTCCGATCAATATTAGCCAAGTGATTGGTCATCTCTCTTTCTATTTTCACACCTGGGAATCACCAGCAGGGATGGCAACGAATACTCTTTTAATGATATTCGTCTACATCCTATGTTATCCATCAATCCTAATGGATAGGATATAGATATTATAAAATTAGATAAAAATAGGATATGATAATAAAATGTAATATCTATATACAATGCTATAAAATAAGAATATTTTAAAATATTATGTAGATATCCATTTTACTTTTTTTTTCATTATATTAACATAAGGATATCGTTTTGAACTTAATATAAAATGTCAAATATAAGCAACTCTAAATATTATTATTTTATTGTTATTTAATTAATTTTATTATTATATTGTTAGGATACATGTAATACCTTATGCAATGACCAATATATTATTATGCCCTTTTATAATATTAACATATATTCTAATGTTCACGAAAATATGATTAATTTAATTAATTTGTTAGTATATTTAATTAATTTATGATATCCTATTTGTTATTTTTGAAATATATAGTTATATAGTATATATTATGTTTTTTTTTTTTTAATCAAATTTCTCTAAACTTCTATTTGGAAATTATATATTAAAAAAATATTTATGATCTATTAATTGTGAAATAAGTTATTTCCATATTATTTATTTAAAATAACCTGTAAAATTGCAACCTAACTAGATGAATATTTTTGTAAAAATTTTAAACTTAGGTGAAAAATTAGATGATTTAATTCAAGTAATTGAACCAATTGAGTTGTAATATATGTAGGTGAAAAATGGAGATGTTCCGATTGTGTCATATAGTTTAGATTTAATTTAAATCTCTAGTCTCTGCTCTGATTCTTTGTAATGCCTTACATTTTTACTTTAATTGGAATACACATATTGGATATGTTCACTTTATATTATATAAGAACGTAGCAGTGTAGAATTTATAAGATAGACATGTTTATTTTTTAAAAAGTTTTGATTATGATACATATGTTTATGATTTTAAAATAATAAAATTATTGGATAATATAAATTTTGTTGTGGGTAAAAGACGTAAATAGAAAAGGTAAAGGATTTGATTGAAATTTAGAGGCCATATGTCCTTTCTTTAAATTGATTTAAAAATTGATGGTGTACGTGTATAGGGTGGATATTTAGCAAGTGTAAAAGAAAAAATTATTAAATAAAAGGAATTTTGTTTTAGTCGGTGGGAAGACACTTATTATATGTATACATAAATTTTGCTTTTACAAATTAAAAATTAAGCACCCAAAAAAAAAAAGACGGAAAACAAAAACAGAAAAGGAAAGGGAAAGAGAGAGAGCAAATAAAGGAGGATGGGTTAGTATTAAATTTTTTAATGATTGGATTTTAAGTTTAGTAAATTATTTACATAATTTAGTTAGTATATAGATACAGGATTTAATGCCTATAAAAGCATATGTACATGTTTTAGATAATGAAGTTTGAAGCATTAATTATTACTATTGGTTTATTATTTATTATTATTGTTAAATTTATATTAGGGAGTGATTTTGAAGAAAATGAAAAGTTAGTAGGAGCATAGAAATTTTGTACGATATTCAGATAGGTATTCATATGAATTTGATAGATTTTGGTTTTAAAACTGAAAAATAGGGTGTTTAATTACGGTCGATGTTTTGATAAATATGTATGAAATTCCTGAATCACTACGTGTTGATCTAATTAATTATTTTTCGAATCGGATTTAAATAATAATTTTCATAAAAATATTAAATTTATAAATACAGTGAGAAAATTATATCAACATGTGTTGTATTTTTATTAATATATAGATTGTATGGAAATATTGTGAAATGAATTGATAAATGAGAATGTGATGGCCATGGTTGTTGTTGTGATGAGGCACTGGTGTTTGAGATAACGGTTTTTAGAAATAATGTCGTTAAAAGTCATTTCTATTAGGACAACGGTTTTTGGAAATAATACCCCTAAATATCGTTTTTGATGAGATAACAATTTCTGAGAGTAATGCCTCTAAAGTACGTATAACCAGTTTTTGGGATAGCTGTCTTTCAAAACAATGCCTGTAAAGTACGCAAGTACAAAATTTATGTTTTTTTTTTATGAAATAATGTGTTTTACATTATTTATATGAATATTGAAATTGAAATTTTGATTTATTATTCTTCAATACTTTTTGCTAAAAATGAAGAAGTGTTTTTATATTGAAACTTATTTATTGTAATTTTTAAAACTTCCTTTGTATATAAATATCTATTGAGCATTAACTCATCCCTACTTTTAGATTTAGACAATGCTAGAAATTTATAAGTAGAAGACAAATGATACTTCAGGATCAAGATTTTGCTACTTTTAAAATATGTGTAATTATAAAAGTAGGATTTTACAATGTATAGTTTTGATGTAATTTCCATGCTTGTATTTGGATGTTATAAGTCATAAAACTGATTATATCTTGTAAATTAATGAAATGAAATAGTTTGTATTTAACTTTATCGGAAGTATTTAGAGTAAAATTTTTAAATTTTACAGGATTATATATTTGACATATACTACATTGTAACAGAAATTTTGTCGAAATTTCTTAAAATTAGAGATATTACAAAAGTTGGTATAAGAACTTAGGGTTAGGATTCTGTAGACATCTCTTATAATAATAGAAAAGTTTTAGAGACATTTTAGCCTGTTGTTACCTACACTTTATTACTCTTTATGCATTTTTAATTTTAATATGTTTGGTCTTGTAGTATAGAAAGGACCAAGTAAGACAGGTGGACCTATGTAAATAAGAATGAGTAGTGTGCTCTAGGTGGTGTTCTCGTTGAGTAGTTGTGAAAGATGTATGCTAATAGGATAAGAGAGAAATTAGCAGGGACTATTATGCATTACTCAGATACTGATCTAGGTCCGGGTACTCCTGAATATGTAAAGAATGAGGCATTAATGAGTTTAAAGGCTTATGGCAAGGGAGTGAATTAGAATAAACTTATGACATGACGTTTATACTATATTAGAAGATTTTTAAATACTTATAGGACTGAATTATATTGGATGAAGAAATTAAAAGAAAGTTTAGCAAGTAAGGTGAGTCTTGAGGGTGAGGAAAGTACAACAGATAAGACTAGTGAGAAACAATTAGTAATACTAGATCATTTTCCTATTAGGATGGAGGAAGCTTTTGAGCCTGTTATTGTTTAAGAAACTTATAAAAAGTGATGGTGAGCTGACGTAGAAAGGACAAACTAGATAATGACTAACCTTTTGTATTTACTTATATAGAGTAACTTAAGTTTTATTATCCTTTGAATATCCTTTGTTGGTTTTATTGTAAAAAATTATAAGCTTGTATGATTAATGTATGAATGACTTTTATTTTACTTGCGTTATTAAACTTATTCATTTTGTATTGGTTTACTTTGACTATTGTGACATAAAATCTATTATTTCAGTATGTCTGATAATAGAAAAATAGAGATATCCTCTTTACAGAGAGCGAAAGAGTTTGGTAAGTTTTGCTAAACGATGAGAGAATTTATTACTACTCTTCGTGAGATTACCAATAATTCTCATAACTAGGGTAATGGTAATAGAGGTCAGAATATGTCAGCATTGAGTGAATTCAGGAAACTCAATCCTCCAACTTTTAATGGAAAGTCTAGTCCATTAATTGCTGAGGAATGGGTGGAACAAATTAACCGAATTCTGGATGTTATGCAAGCACCTAAAGAGATTCTTTAGGTAAATATTTTCTTGAGGTATTTTGTAATACCGTGCTAGATGAATTTATTCATCTAATTCAGGGAAATATGTCAGTGGCATAATATGAGGCAAGGTTTGAAGCAATAAGCCAGTTTGCTACTTCAATGATTTCGAGCGAGAAAGACAAGACTAAGTGGTTTGTGAAAGGTTTAAGGCCGTCACTTCAACACGAACTTATAGTGTTGAATCTTCAGAATTATTCAGAAATGGTTGGACAAGCTTTGATGATAGAACAAGATAAGGAAGAAATCAAGCAAATAGTGGAATTAAAGAAAAGAAGTTCTAACTAGAAGTTTCCTAGGTGGGGAAAGAAGAGACAAATGAAGAGTTAGTCTCCAATCCATGATAATCGAGGTTCTCGCTAGAAACCAGGTATATGTTTGAAGTGTAGGCAACAAAGTTATCACTAAAATATGTGTCCGTGTTTAAGGCAGACATAAGGCCAAATAACCAAATCTGTTTAGGGGAACACACAAAATGACTAAAGGTCCCATATACTTCTAGATGTGTGTTTTGAATATAGAGAACATGGCTATTATCAAAATCAGTGTCCGTGTTTGATGTAGACACTGAGTCAAATGACTAGCTCACATAAGGGAAATACTCAATCAGTAGCACAACAAAGTCAGCAGAGTAGGTAGCTAAAATAAAGAAGTCATGAACAATCACCTTAGAGATCCCAAGTATTACAAGGACGAGGAAGACCTAAAGTTCAGGGTATGGCTTATGCTATCACTTAGGATATGGATCGATCAAATCATGCAGTAATAGAAGGTATTTTTCTTTTATTCAATACTTGGGCTAGAATATTATTTGATTATGGTGTTATGCATTCCTTTATTTCAGTAGAACTTATATCTTCTTTGAGTATAGAGACTGAACCTTTAGAACATGAGTTGTCAGTTGAAACACCTGTTGGAGATGGAATAAATCTGAATAGGATGTGTTATAATTATGAAATAGATGTGGGTAATTGTAAAGTTATATTTAGGTTAGTTGTAATAAAAATGGTGTATTATGATGTGATACTAGGTATGGATTGGTTGTCATCTTTCCATGCCATTATAGATTACCAAAAAAAAAAGGTAACTATTAATTTTTCTAATAGTGAAAGACTTCATATCATTGGAAGTAGGAGGACCAATCATCATCGTACCTATGTTAGACATAATGAACAAAAAGATTATTTATGATGGGTGGTAGTGTGATAAGTTATGATGCTAATAATTCCGTAACTCCAACTGTTTTAATAATTGATGAGTTTCAATGTGTAGTTCTTGATGATTTACCCAAATTACCCTCTAAGAGAGAAACAGATTTTACTATTGAGACATATTCTAATACCACACCAATTTCAGTAACCCCTGATAGGATGGTACTAGCTGAACTGCAAGAGTTAAAAATTCAGTTGCATGAGTTACTAGATAAAGGGTTTATTCGACCTAACACTTCTCTTTAGGGAGCACCAGTTTTATTTGCTAAAAAAAAGGATGGGAGTTTAAGATTATGTGTAGACTACAGACAATTGAACCAGGTGACAGTGAAGAACAAATATCCTTTACCTAGAACTGATGACTTATTTGATCAATTGCGTGGTTCTCGAAGATTGATCTTCGATCTGATTACCACCAACTGAGAGTTAAAGATGAAGATATCCCAAAGATGGCTTTCCATATAAGATATAGGCATTTTGAGTTCGTAGTGATGCTATTTGGTTTAACCAATGCTCCTTTAGCATTTATGAATTTGATACATAAAATTTTTTACCCTTACTTTGATCAATTTGAGGTAGTGTTTGTTAACAATATTTTAATATATTCTAAGTCAGAGGAGGAGCGTGAGCAACACTTGCGCATTACTTTGCAAGTGTTGAGGGAACACCATTTGTATGCAAAACAGAATAAATGTGAGTTTTAGATGACTGAGGTTAAATTTTTTTGACATGTAGTATCAAACGAAGGTATTTCTATAGATCTTACTAAGGTGGAGGTAGTGCTTATCTGGAGTAAGCTGAAAAATATATCAGAGATTAGAAGTTTCCTAGGTTTAGCAAGATATTATCGTAAATTTGTAAAAGATTTTTCTCAAATAACAGCACCTTTGACTCAATTAACTAAAAGAGGGGTGAAATTTGAGTGGAACAATGAATGTGAGCAAGCTTTTATAGAGTTGAAAAATCATTTGACTTCAGCCCCAGTTTTAGTTATTCCTGAACGGGGTGTAGGATGCACAATTTATTGTAATGCTTCACGTATGGGTTTTGGTTGTGTTTTAATGTAGTCAGGGAGAGTGGTGGCGTATAGTTTACGCCAATTGAAGGCCCATGAGTATAACTATCCTACACATGATTTAAAACTTACTGCCATTATATTTGCATTAAAGATATGGAGACATTATTTGTACGGTGAGAAGTTTGAAGTATTCTTAGATCATAAAAGTTTTCGATATCTTTTTACCCAAAAGAATTTTAACTTGAGGCAGATAAGGTAGATGGAATACCTAGAATTATGATTTTACCTTGCATTACCATCCCAGTAAGGCTAATATGCTAGCAGATGCTTTAAGTAGAAAATCTCAGAGCATGTTGGCAAGATTTTCTTGTCGTAGGTGGAAAATGTGTAATGATTTAGAGGATTTTGATTTGAGGATTAATGAATCAAGAAGCCAATCGTTCTTATTCAGCCTAATAGCCTAACCTACTATCCTTTAGAAGGTGATTATTGCTGAACAAAGTGATCCTGAAGTTAAGTCAGTACGAGCCAAATTAGAGAATAGTGAGGCCATGGAGGGGTAGTCTATAGATTCATGCGGTGGTTTAAGGGTTACTGGTAGACTTTTTGTTATATCAGATGAGTCTCTTAGAAAAGATGTGCTTAGTGAGGCTCATAAATCTAAATTTATCATACATCCTGGTGGTATGAAGATGTACCAAAATCTACGTAAATGTTTTTGGTGGAATGAGATGAAGAGAGATGTAGGGAAATTTGTAGCTAAGTGTTTAACATGCCAATACGTGAAAGTAGAACATTAGAAACCAGCAGGATTACTCCAACCTCTCATAGTGGTTGAATGGAAATGGGAACATATAGTTATGAATTTTCTGAGATGGCTACCCAGAACCCAAAAGAATCATAAAAGTTTATGGGTAGTTGTGGATAGATTAACGAAATCTGCTCACTTTCTATCTATCAAATCTATTGATTCTTTAAAATCTTTGAGTAGATTGTTTGTTCAAGAGATAGTAAGACTGCATGGGGTATCTTTATCAATTGTATCCGATAAAAATATAAAATTTATATCGCAATTTTGGAGAAGTTTATAGAAGGCTATGGGGATTCAGTTGAATTTTAGTATAGTCTATCATCTTTAGACAGATGGTCAATCTGAGAGAATTATTCAAATACCAGAGGATATGCTCAAATCTTGTGCTTTAGATTTTCAAGGCTCTTGGACTGAGCATTTACTTTTAATAGAATTTTCTTACAACAATAACTACTAGACTAGTCTTGTAATGGTTCCTTTTAAGGCATTATATGGTAAGCCATGTCGATCTCCTATTTGTTGGGTAAAGATTGGTAAGACATCAATTGTAGGACTGGAATTGGTAAGAGAAACTACTGACTAAGTAAAGGTGATTAGACAACGACTTCTTACAGCTCAAAGTCGTCAGAAGAGTTATATAGATCATAGACGGAGACTATTAGGCTTTTAAGTAAGGATTATGTTTTCCTAAAGATCAAACCTCATATCGGAATAGTCAGGTTTGGAAAGAGTTGGTCAAGTATCTTATATATTAGCTTTACCTCCTCGACTGTCACAAATCCATGATGTTTTTCATGTCTCAATGCTCAAGAAGTACCAGTCGGATCCTTCACTTATCTTGAAATAGAAAAACCTTACATTGAATGAGGACATTTCTTATAAAGAGAAGCCTGTTCAAATCCTTGATCATAAAGAACAAGTTCTTCGCAAAAAAATCATTCGATTGGTTAAGGTTTTGTGGCAACATCATGGGATAGAGGAAGCTACATAGGAACTCGAGGACTGGATGAGATCCCAATATCCAGAGTTATTTCGGTTAGGTATGTAAATTTTGAGGACAAAAATATTTTTAGGTGAGGAGGTTGTAATACCCTGAGTTCTTACTTTAATTAGAATACACATGTTAAATATGTTTACTTTATATTATATAAGGACGTAGCAGTTTAGAATTTAAAAGATAAACATGTTTATTTTTCAAAAGGTTTTGATTAAGATGAATATGTTTATGACTTTAAATTTATAAAATTATTGGATAATATAAGTTTTGTTATAGGTAAAAAATGTAAACAGAGAAGTTAAAGGGTTTAATTGAAATTTAAAGGCCATGTGTCCATTCTTTAAATTGATTTAAGAATTGACACTCTACGTGTATAGGGTAGATAATTAGCAAGTGTAAAAAAAAATTATTAAATAAAAGGAGTTTTGTTTTAGGCGGTGGGAAGACACTTATTATATATATACACAAATTTTGCTTTTCCAAATTAAATGCTAAGCACAAAAAAAAAAAAAAAAAAGGAAAATGAAAACAAAAAAGGTAAGGAAAAGAGAGGGAGAGCAAATAAAGGAAGATCGGTTAATATTAAATTTTTTAATGATTAGATTTTTAAGTTTAGTGAATTATTTACATAACTTAGTTAGTATATAGATACAGGTTTTAATGCATATAAAAGCATATATACATATTTTAGATAATGAAGTTTGAAGCATTAATTATTCTTATTGGTTTATTATTTATTATTATTGTTAAATTGATATTAGGGAGTGATTCTAAGGATAACGAAAAGTTAGCAAGAGTGTACAAATTTTGTGCGATATTTAAGTAGGTATTTATATGCATTTGATGGATTTTGGTTTTAAAACTGAAAAGTGGGGTATTTAATTACAATTAATATTTTGATAAATGTGTATGAAATTCCTAAATCACCACGTGTTAATCCAATTAATTGTTTTTCGAATCAAATTTAAATAATAATTTTTATAGGAATGTTAAATTTACAAATACAATAAAAAAATTGTATCAACACATGTTGTATTTTTATAAATATATGGTTTGTATGGAATTGTTGCGAAGTGAATTGATAAATAAGAATGTGATGGCCATAGTTGTTGTTGTGACGTGGCACTGGTGTTTAGGCCGACGGTTTCTGGGAATAATGCCCTTAAAGGTTGTTTCTACTAGGTGACGGTCCTTGGAAATAATGTCTTTAAAGATCATTTTTTATAAAATGACAATCCCTAGGAATAATGTTTCTATATTACGTATGACTAGTTTTTGAGACAACGGTCCTTTGAAACAATGCCATTAAAGTACGCAAGTACAAAATTTATGGAATGTTTTTTTATAGAATTATGTATTTTACGTTATTTATATGAATATTGAAATTGAAATTTTGATTTAATATTTTTCCATATTCTTTATTGGAAATTAGCTTGTTTATTGCAACTTGTAAAACTATCTTTATATATAAATATTTATTAGGCATTAGTTTATCCCTAATTTTCAGATTTAGGCAATGCTGGAGATTTGTAAGTGGAAGACAAATGATACGCCAAAACTAAGATTTTGTTACTTTTGAAACTATTTGTAATTATAGGAGCAGAATTTTACAATGTATAGTTTTGAAGTAATTTTCATACTTGTATTTGGATGTTAAAAGCTATGAAACTGATTATATTTTGTAAATTAATGAAACGAAACAGTTGGTGTTTAACTTTATTGAAAATGTTTAGAGTGAAATTTTTAAAACTTACAAGATTACATATTTGACGTACACTACATTATAATAGAAAATTTATCGAAATTTCTTTGAATTAGGGATGTTACATTCTTCGATTCTTCATTCGTTAATAAGAGTTCTGTGGATTCTCTGAATTATACATGGAGGAATCGATTCTCAATTTCTTACTCTTCGAGTAATTGAAGAGAGGAAAAGAAATGTTTTGTTTTTCCACAATATTGTTGTCTAGTTGTAGTTTCTTGAAAAAAAAAAAAAGTACGTTCAAGAAGAAATTGATGCATTGTCTAAAGTCATCAATGTGTTAGCTACTTTTAGATAAGTTAGCGTGTTTTTTGTTATTTTGGTTAATTTGATTATAATTGGAGAGATAGTAACTGTTGTTATCACATTTGCATAATTAGTTTTAATAATCTATCATAGAACAATAATAAAATAATTATGGGATGGCCTAGATAATAAGATTATTTTTATTTTATTTTAATTCATTAACATCATATATTAATTTGTAAAACATTGAAAATTAAATTACAATTTTAAAAATTTCTTTTAAAGTTTACTGTTTTTTATTATAATATAAATATATGCTGCGGATATCCATTAAAATATGAATATTAACAGATATCTATTTAGGAGGAAATGAATATTAAATAAAATATCTGCGAATGATATAGATATAAAGTTTTTTGTAGGATACAATATAGATATTAAGATATTCGTATTGTATTTTATCCGTTACCATCCTTAATCACCAAAAAGTCTTGTCATAAATTTCGGTAAGAAAAAGGTAGAGTTGGTAAATTTTCGGGTCGAGTTAGGTTTCAAAAGGTTCGGTCATTTTATTTATAAAAGTCTGACTTGGGTTTGGGCTCGAATTTTAATTATAAGGACCAGGTTTTAGCTTGGCTTGTACCAGGCCTGGGCTTCTAAAGCCTGGTTAGAGATGCAAAATTTAGGCCTGATTTTGTTAATTTTTTAATTTGAAATAAATTTTTTAATTTACAAAATTTTGTTAATTTGTTAAAATACATGTGTTAAGCCCTAGACTAAGAGCTGTGACTTGTAATAATTAGAACGTGGGCCAAATTTTACACACATTTTAACTTTTAAAAACTAAACAATAAACGAAATAAAATAGTAAACAACAAACAATAACAAAAAAGATTTAAAAAATAACGATAATCCAAAAATAAACAATACAAAAAAAAATGAACAACCTAACTTCCTAAAAATAAGAATAACAATAGATATGTTTAATTCCAATAATTAACCGTAACAAAAAAGAATTAAAAAAAGTCATCAACCCATTAGAATAAAAAAAAAAATAGTACTAACCCATCAACTATCACATTAAAAAAAAATAGTGACTCAACAACAATCACAATAACAAAAAAAATTAAATAATAGCACTATCATATTACTAAAATACCTCGTATTTTGATGTTTCTTATTAATTGTTAAAAAATATTAATAATAAAAGAAATCATCTATAAATGAAAAGTACTAAAAAATAGTTATGTGAGTTCAAATTGAGTCCGTAAATCCTCAATTCTAAACATATTCCACGCATGCTTTTGTCAATTTTGGGATAACAACAAAAATAAATCTTTAAATATTTTTATAAGTTCATAAATAAAATATAATTTGCATAGTTGAATAATCAAAGTAACCTTATCATTAAGAGGTACATTCCCTTGTAATATTATTGTCAAATTCAGTATAAAAAGGCTAATTTCATCACTAATCTACAACTGGAGACCTACATGTAAATAATTGGAAAAAGTAACCACTTATTTTGCTGGAACATATATTTCATATTTCTTTTTCATTTTTTTTTAATTTTTACGAGTTTTTACCTTGCGTTTGTACAAGGTCAATGTATCAAAACATAAACAAGAGAAAAGAAGAGACTTACACAAAAAAGAAGTAACGAAGTATCCAAAAAATTTACTTTAAATTCCACAAAAAACTGTCTGCAGACACAAGATGATTACATTTAAGGGTCTTGAATCTCTTACCTCTTTGGCCGTGGAACATTTTCTATTCAAGAAGGATTTTCTTGGCGGATTATAATTTATGTACAACTAGTGGTATATTCATTCGACCTTTCGTTGATTTCATTGAACACGCGACTCCAATCCTTACCATGGAATTGAGACATTCCATTCTGCTGTTGTTTCTTGGTTGCTTCAGCCTATAATTAGTGGCAGCCATCTCGTCATCATCATCTAGAAATACTGGATCTATAATGTCAAACAATTGATCAGGTAATACCATTTTGGAAAAGTTATGAAGATTTAAGTCTTCCCCAAATGAACTGTGATTTGTGGGTTTTTTTCTAATCACTATCTCTAACAACATAATCCCATAAGCATAGACATCTCTATTTGTTGAAATCTCACTTCCTAGACTATACTCTACCATTCACAAAATTTACAATAGAAAAATTTATCTAATTTTTTAGAACTAGCTTTCAATTGAAAGGTGAAATTGTTTTACCTGAGGTTGCACAACAAGTTGTTCCTCTTATTCAGACAGAGCTGCCTTGATTTGCATTTGAGATTGATAGAAGAAACCTTGCTAACTATTATGAATTTGTTAAACGCAAGTGTACGTTATTGATAACAAGTAATATATAGTAAATAGAGTATCGTTTTCACGAGAATTGATAGCTTACTAAGTGCTGAAATTGGTTTTACTCTATTTTATTGTAACAACTCGAAAACCAAGGGGTATTGCAGAAAAGTAAACTAATTTAAAATAAAATAAAAGTAAACTAAGAAGGAAATCAAATTAAACAAAGAAGAATTCAAATAATGAAAGTTCTAGGACGTCCGATTTCACTATAATTAATCCGTATTGATTCTCCAATTCTTGTTAATCAAGTTACTTTATATGATTAATAATTAGAATCCTTAATATTTTCACTAGCCTTTTCGAGGGTCTAGCAAAAATACCCTTAATAGCTAATCCACTATCTTACTATGAAAATTAAAACTACCAAGAAATCATTAAGTTTTGTGAATCTCATTTAGTAACTACATAAACCAGCAAAGCATATTCCTCTTTCTCATGCAATCTATGGCATTCAACACAATAAAATAGAAATATAAATCTCTTTTCAGTTTCATTATGATTTTCAAATCAACAAAATAGAGATCGATTATTTGGAAGCAATAAGCACAGTGAAAAATACTCAATCATAAAAAAATTCAACCACTAATTAACCAAGAAAAGTATGAATCAAAACTTCATAGTTAAGCTATATCTTAATCCTAGAGAAAGATAAATTAGTTCATGCTAAGCATAAAGAAAACAATGAATATAGTCTTCAACATTAAAGAGAAGGGAAAAGAATGAATAATAATGGAATTGATTGGATCTTGAAATCTTCTTCTTCTTCACACAAGTGCCTTCCAACCCCTTAATTTAACCTTAATATCATATATTTATATGCTAGGGTTGCAAAAAGGCAATTTGGTAACTTTTTGGCCTTCTAAAATTAAGAAAATCACTAATTAGTGCTGCGGCATCAACTTTTATTTGCTGTAACCTTGAGCCCTCAAAGCATCCCACGAAACTACGGCCTTAAGTCTTAGTGTTGCGACTTTAAGTCTTGGACATATCTTGTTATTTAGAGAGTACTAGTGCCTCGACCTTGAGTTTCTAGAATTTCTAAGGCTGTGACCTCAATTTTCATGGCCACGGCCTTGAGTTTCTCGAATTTCCAAGGCCGCGCATAAACTTTCATAGCCTTCATTGTGTAATATGTGTCATTTTCCTTCACGATTTTCCGATATAAACTTGAAAGCTTCTACAATCCTTTTCTCCACAAAATAAGTACAACACATGAACAAAAACTTATCCTAATACTAACAAAATATTACACTAAGAATATTTAATTTACCATATTATTAAAAGCTTGTGGTAAGAACGGGTTCCATTCTAGTGCCCGAAAATAATATTCTAAAGCTTTTGTATGTTCTCCGTTACTTGCGTGGATAAGGCCAATGTTATAGAGTATATAGCTTCGATCATAGGGATCAATTTCTAGTCGCATAGCTTCATAATAATTTCGTAAAGCTTCCGCATAATTGCCTTCGGATTGAGCTGACATCCGTTACAATCGTCATTCGATTCAAAAAATTCTCCGTTCTAGAACCATACATGAGATTTTCAGAGTATAAAAACTCACTTATCGCTAACTCAGAATCACCTACGTAAGCAGTTATGTCATTGTCCAGAAGGACATTGGTTGGCTTCAGATTGCAATGAAAGATTGGTTCTTCGCAGTGGTAATGGAGATAATCTATTATGGATTCCACATCAATTGCAATGCTGATTCTCTGAAGAAGAGAAAGATTCCGAACTGCAAATTCCTCATTTTTTGTTTCTAGAGCCGGATGCAACCACTTCTTGAGACTCCCTTTGGCATGTACTCATAACCTAGAGCTTTGAAGTTGTTTCCCTCAAAATCAATACTTAAGCAAGATCTTATAATCTTGACAAGACTTTTGTGACGGATATTTCTCAATGCTTTACATTCTACCGTGAAACTCTTTCAAGCTCCTAGTCTTTGAAGGTTAACTACTTTGACTGCAACAACGGTTCCATCTTGATCAAAGATTCCCTTATACGTAGAGCCAAAACTGCCTATGCCAAACAAGTTTGTTGAAGAAAATCCATCAGTTGCTTTAAGTAGACTTTTGTAAGAAACTTTCATAAGTGGTTTTTTCAATGTGGTGCAAAAGGTTGTTTTTGTTTTCCTCCTCTATTTTTGAGCCAACAGTAAATGATAAAAGGAAACCAAGAGTAATCTTGAAAAGGCACTTACAGTTGAGATTAGTATTTTTGATATTCAAGACATCTTTTGTTTTTTGGGTTTGTTGTTGTAATTTGGAAGATCGAATTTAGCTATGCTAGATAAAGTCTAGTGTTTCCAACAACTGATGTCCTACTTGCATTTGCAAAAATTTCCTTTGTTGGTATTTGACCCTCCATACTATTAAAAGATAAATTTAGTTTCTATAAGAAAAGATTCTCCAAGTATTGCGGAATTTGGCCAGATAAGTTGTTTCGAAAAAGGCCAATATACTGAATACCTCTCAAGGAACTCAAGGATTGAGGAATGAATCCATGGAAGAAGTTGCCCTGTATATAAAGGCCTTCAAGATTAGAACAAAGACCAAGTTCTCTCAGAATTTCACCCGACAAGTTGTCGTCAGACATATAAAATATTGACAAATCTCTAAGATTACCCATATTTGGAGGTATGGATCCGACCAAATGATTTTGGTCTAGATAAAGTCCAATTGACAGAGATGTTATATTAAAAATTTCTCTGGGTATGCTTCCACTTGAGTTCATTTTATGAGATATCCAAATCTACTAATTTTTTTAGTTTTTCTAGACTAGAAGGTATTGCTCCTAATAATTTGTTATTATCCAAGTAAAATTTTTCTTGGGCTGATAAATTTCCCAGAGAGGAAGGAATTTCCTCCTAGAGCTTGTTTTGACTAACAAACAACCATCTTAAATTCTGAAACTTTCCCATTTCCTTCAGAGTTGTGCGAGTAATTTGATTATCAAGCATATTTAAAAATTCCAAGTTAACAATATTACTCATCCCTGAAGGGATGCTTTCATAAATTTGGTTAGATCAAATAAATTATGGAGTTGAGAAGTGAGTTTAACTAATGAATGAGGTAACGCTCCTATCAATGGGTTTTCATCCATAGCAAATGTATGAAAGTTGCCACAGTTGACTAAAGAATTAATAAATCTCATCTCATGATCTTTGCCACTTCCTATATTATCTGAGCCTACGTTTGGGATTGAGAGAAGCTTCATGCCCATGAAATCAACTAACAGTTTTCCAGAAAAACTATTAACAAACATTTTAGTCTATTCCAGTTTAGAAGCATTTGATAAAGATACTGGAATGGATCCATCAAACAAGTTTTCCAAAATTTGGAGAAGTTGGAGATTAGGAAGAGTAAGACCTAAACTTGGCGGAAGACTTCCATGAAGTTGATTTGAGGTAAAGAAAAGGTAGCGAGGAAGGAAATGTTGTATAGGGAAAGAGAGACTGTACCGTGGAGATTGTTTGAGGCAAGCCCAAGAAATCTTAACTGTCTCAATCAACCCAATGAATCTGGAATGTTACCTCCAAAAGCATTATATGTTAAAGATAACATATCCAGGCAGGTTAGATTTGCAGGAAAAGGTGGAATGCCTCCTGTCAAATTGTTCTTATGTAAAGCTAATATTTTGAGACTGTAAAGGGTGACAAGCTCTGTTGGAATATTTCCTACCAGGTTGTTACCTGATAAAGATAAGGCTATGAACCTGGAGCAATAAGACAAGTTAGCTGGAATTGGCCCAGCCAGGCAGTTATATGATAGATATAGAGCTTTTAGCCTGACCAAACGGCCCAATTCATGAGGGATTTAACCTTTGATAGTGTTGTTTGAAAGATCGATCTCCGTTAAGAAGCTGAGGTTGCCAATGAAGGAGACAATAAATTGATCAAGCCTCTTGAATTCAGTTTCAGGGTAGTGACCCTTCTATGCCTATGGCCGCATGTAATCCCCTCCCATTTGCACAAATGACGGGAATCATTCCACAATTTAAGAATTCCTTTAGGGTCACGAGTAATCATTGACTTGAAAGCCAACAAGGCAATGCGATCTCTCTACGGAAAGGCATTGGTGGAAGAAGCAATAATCGCAACTAGTATAAATGTGATGCCAAAAATAAAAATGGATGGAAAGTGAGCTGAGCAGCAAATCCAGCTTGCACTCATTTCTAAAACTCAGAAGACAATTTGCTGAAGCTTTCTTTTTAGTTTTCTTAATTGAGCTTTCTGCAGGTAGCTTTTTGTGTGTGTGTGTGTGTGTGTGTGTGTGTATTTATATATTGATATATCTAGTGCTTGCGAGGTGATTGATACTGATGGAAATCCATCCTGCTTCTGTTGCTGTTGAGGGTGTCTTTAGAAGCATTGGGTGTGTACATAGCTGCAAAGGGGGAAGACAACTAGTTTTGCTTGTAGTAGTGAACAGAAACAGAGTTTTGTTAGCTGGAAATGCAATATCCTTTGCTGGTTATAAACTAGAGCTCTATGTCACCGAAATAAGAGTTCTCGAGCTGGTTCAGAAGCTCGTACTGTCCTCTGTAAACCTGTAATCTTTTAGTCTCATTAATGAAGCTCAATTCTTTGTGTTGGTCCTGTTGGCTGGTAGCCAAATCATGTACCTCTGGTGTTCTGTTTTGATTTGTCTGGTTTTGTTTTCTCGTTCCTGATATTTCAGTTCTTAGAGTTTGAATCTAGTCATTTGGAATAGCATTTGCCATAACAGTTGCTATAATCTTCCACGAACTTCCCCTCTAGATAGTTTATGGCTTTGAAGTTTGAATTATGACCACACGTTTAATTAACATTACGGAAACTACCTAAAAATCTTTGTGAGTATAACATTTGTACCGCAGCAAGTTTTTGATAATTGACATAAGTAATTTTGAAATTATAAAAAAATAATAATATATATTTAAATAATAAAAAATAATTTCTGATGTGGTCAATATTTTATAATATAATGAGATACTAAATATAATACTACATTAAATTTGGTTCAATACAATCTATTACAATTCAACACAATCAGTATGTTATAATTCAATATAGTTTATACTGTCAAACGTACTTTTAAGCCTTCGAATTAATATCAGTTTCTCCAATTAGATAAATAAGGCTAACGCTAATTTGATGTACTACAGCTATATGAATGAAACCTTGATCTTTTATCATCATGATTAGTTAGGCTCGTAATAATTGATTTTGCTTCGTAATCTGTTGAGAAGAACATCTCGACGATATGGATAAATGCATTCTTTCAGATTTTGAAAAGGAATGCATTGTTTAAAACTTCAACTAGCATTATTATATATGCATATTTTTTCTTGAAAATAAATTCTATTTTTTATTAATTTTATATTGGTTGTTCAGAGTTTCTCACTACTTAAATAATTTGAATTATTAAAAATATATCTTAATATATATGTTAACAAGAGTTTTTAATACAAAAGAAATTGTTAAAAAATATTTTTCATCTTAATAAGAGTGTTTATTATGAAAGGAATTGTTAATCCTAACTAAATTGTCATGCACTATTCCATCGATCAATAAAAGTTTTAGTGAATTTTATAACCTAAACCACTTCTTTTTAGTTAAAAAGACCCCGATCCTTATAACCTACTACAATCTTATTCTGGTCAATAGTGTGGGATGTTACAGTCATAACCCAGTATAGTCTCATTGTTGTCAATGACGTGAGATGTTAGGGTCATCATCTTTTAGCTTTTATTTAAAGTCAGTACAAAATTTGGGACATCAATTGATTATCGAGTGGCTGTTGAAGGTTGACAAAAAGATAATGCTTGGAAAAGGTAATGTTTCCTTTAATTTAGCGGAGTCAAATTCTCATTGATGTAGCCTTTGATTTTCAGGTAGTGGAATTGTGAGCAATGCAATAGCGTTTTCTTTTAACATTTTTTGTCCTAGTGGGCAAAATAGTATCATAGACAATCATAGAAACATGCAGCAATTATTTAAGTTTTTTCACGAAATATCCTGTTAGTGTTGCTGTATTTTTCACGAAATATCCTGCTATCTAAAAACTTAAACTTCGTTGGTGCGAGTGATTAAGCTGGCCTAACTATCTGATAACTTTGTTGGTGTGAGCGATTATGCTGGCCTACATATCTTAACAGATTCAATTGTTACTAAAAAAGTTAAAGAAACAATTTTCCTTCGTTTAATGTTACTTCTTCACCTCTTCTCCTCGTTTCTATCGAAAATTCTGGATAAATTATAATGACAAATCAAGCTATATATGAAGTAATACAATAGTGAAAATCATACTAGTTATTGTCGACTACCCAATTATTGTGCTTCTACGTACAATCATTGATTAACTGATTAGAAAAGATCAAAGAAATTTAAATTTATTCTTAAACTCATGAGCTTCGACAATCTGTGATAAGTACTTTAAACCTCAACGGAAAAATCCCAGAACTTTTTATTTGAAAGACATGGGATACAATGTAACGGAGATCATTCCACACCCTAGAGTTACTCCTTATCATTTGATTATCACCTTTTTTGGTCTAAGATCACATTTAATTTTCCACTTCTTGTAGATCTTAGCATCGTTTCTTTGTGAGTAGTAAAAGGATCAAGTGTACCAAAAAAAGTGAAATAAGAAACTAATTAATTACCTCTTTCATGGATTACACTCCTCCATGTTCAAGAAGGATTTTCCTAGCGGATTGCAATTCAGGGACAACATCAGTTATATTCATACGATCATGTGGTGATTTCATTGAACACATAACTCCAATCCTTACGAAAGAGATGAGGCATTCCATTCTGTTATTATTTCTTGGTTGCCTCGGCCTACGGTTAATGGTAGCCACCTCTTCATCATCATTTAGAAGAATTGGATCCACAATGTCCATAATTCGATCAGGCAAGGCTATTCTCGCAAAGTTATGAAGATTCAAATCTCCTTCAAACATTAGTTTTGTGGGTTTTTTTCTTGTCACCATTTCTAGCAACAGAATCCCGTCACTATAGACATCTCCATTTGTAGACACTTCACTTCCTAGACCATACTCTGCCATACACAAAATTTATATAAACAAGTTATCAAATTTTTGCAACTAGATTGATTTAACATTAAGTAGTGAAACATAAATATCTTTTGGTTACCTAAGGCCGCATACCCAATTGTTCCTCTTACTGCGATAGAGTTGCTTTGATTTGAATTTGAGATTTCTGATTGAAACCTTACTAGCCCAAAATCACCAACGTGAGTAGTTATGTCATTGTCGAGAAGGACATTTTTTGGCTTCAAATCGCAATGAAGGATTGGTTCCTCACAATGGTGATAGAGATAATCTATTGCAGATGCCACATCAATTGCAATGCTAACTCTCTGAAGAAGGGAAAGATTTCGAACTTCAACTTCCTCATTTTCCGTTTTTGGAACCGGATGCAACCACTTCTCAAGGGACCCGGATCCTCTCTTGGTCTGGGCTATCCTTGGCTTTCAAGGATCTACAGACACATGTTATCTTTGAAAATAGACGGCTCAGATTAAATTTTAATCAATTTTATTAATTTATTATTATAATTACTGTAACTAAATAGAAAAATTATAATTTTTTATTATTTTTTAATTAACTCCTGATTCCGGCCACCGCCATCCTTTTCTACGTGTTGATCATTCTGAAAATGAAAGATATCATTGGAGATAAACTTAGATGAAGAATATTTAATAGGCTTCTAACCTTTTAATTTATTCCTACAAATCAATTGTTTTCAATTTGATTTAAATATGATAGGCCTGGTTCGCAATATATATGAGATTGGTTATTATGCGGCTCTTTGGTTTGCAATATTCTTGGTTGTGTGGCTCTCTGGTCTGCAATCTTTGAAGCACTCTCCCTATCCCATTTGCATCTCCCTTCACTCCTGAAAAGCTTGTTCTTTTAGGAGGGTAAGGGAAGGAAGTAAACATGGAGAATAAGAAGAAGAACACAGGATTTGCTTTTGTGCAACATTGCTCTCTTCCTCTTTCTTTTCATTTTTACCACCACGTTGATTTCTAATGTCTCTACTTTCGTGATTGGAGGCAATGGCCAGAACTAAGAAAGGATGACGGTGCCTAGAACTAAGATAGAATTGCAACAATGTTTGGGTGGTTTGATTAAAAAATAATAAAAAATAATAATTTTTATATTTAACTACAGTAATTGTAATAATAAATTAATAAAATTAATTATAATGGAATCTAAACCATTTATTTTTAAGGATATCAGGTGTCTATGGATTCTTGAAAGACAAGGATAGCCAAGATGAGGAGAGGATCTGGATCCCTTCTCGAGACTTCCATTTGGGATATATTCATAAACTAGAGCTTTGAAGTTGTTACCCTCAAAATCAATACTTGAGCAAGATGTTATGATCTGGACAAGATTTCTGTGACGGATATTTCTCAATGCTTTACATTCTGCCATGAAACTCTTCAAAGCTCCTCATCGTTGAAGGTTGAATACTTTAATCGCAACAATGGTTCCATCTTGATCAAGGTTTCCCTTATACACCGAGCCAAAATTGCCCACACCAACCAAGTTTGTTGAAGAAAACCCATCAGTTGCTTTAAGTAAACTTTCGTAAGACACTCTCAAAAGTGCATTTTCCAATGTGGATCCAGAACGTAGTTTTTGTTTTGCTCTTCTATCTTTGAGCCAACAGTAAATGATAAAGGATAGCAAGAGTAATCCTAAAACGGCACTTGCAGTTGAGATTAGTATTTTCGATACTCGAGACATCTTCTGTTTGTTGGGTTTGTTGTTGGTGCAGTTTGGAAGTCGCAGTTCAGCTATTTCCCCGCATAGTCCACTATTTCCAGCAACTGATGTCCTACTTGCATCTGCAAAAACTCCTTTCTTTGGTACTTGACCCTCCAACCTATTGAAAGACAAGTTCAGTTTCTGTAAAGAAAGAGTCTCTAGGAATTGTGGAATTTGGCCAGACAAGTTGTTCAGGGAAAAATCAATATTTTTAATACCTCTCAAGGAACTCAAAGATTGAGGAATGGATCCATCGAAGAAGTTTCTCTGCAAAGAAAGGCTTTCAAGACTAAAACAAAGACCAAGTTGACTGGGAATTTCACCGGACAAGTTATTGTTAGACACATCCAGTACTGATATACCTCTCAGATTACCAATATTTGGAGGTATGGATCCTACCAAATGATTTTGGTCTAGATAAAGTCCTGTCGACAGAGACGTTATGTTGAAAATTTCTTCAGGTATGGTTCCACCGAGTTCATTTTTGGAAAGTTCCAAGACTGTTAATCGTTCTAGTTTTTCTAAACTAGAAGGTATGACTCCTGATAATTTGTTATTTCCTAAGAAAAGTTTGTCTAATGCTGACAGATTTCCCACAGAAGAAGGAATTTCCCCAGAAAAATTGTTTCCAGCAAGAACAAGCCATCGTAAACTCTGAAACTTTCCCATTTCGTTTGGAATCGTGCCGGTAATATGATTATCATGCATATCTAAAAATTCTAAGTTAACGATATTACTTATCCCTGAAGGGATGCTTCCATAAATTTGGTTCAATCCTACGATTAAATGTTGGAGTTGACAAGAGAGACTAACAATTGAATGAGGTAATGCTCCTCTGAATAGGTTTACATCTATGGCCAAAGTATGCAAGTTGCTACAGTTCACCAAAGAATTCATAAAACTCATCTCATCATCTTCCCTATTTCCTAAATAATTTGCGCCTACATTTAGTTTCGAAAGATGCTCCATGCTCCTAAAATCAACTGATAATTTTCCGGAAAAACCGTTATCATACATTTCAATGACTCTGAGTTTAGAAGCATTGGATGAAGACACTGGAATGGATCCACCAAAGAAATTTTCTTCGATTTGAATAAGTTCGAGATTAGGAAGAGCAAGACCAAAATTTGGTGGAAGACTTCCATGGAGTTGATTCCGTGCTAAAGAAAAATTAGCAAGAAGGGAAAGATTGTAAATGCAAGGGGGACGTTACCAGAAAGGTTGTTTCCGGCAAGTCCAAGGCATGTCAATTGTTTCAATTGGCCCAGGGAATCTGGAATATTTCCTCTAAAACCATTGGAAGCTAGAGATATAATTTCCAGGGAGGTAATGTTCCCAAGAAAAGGTGGGATGCCTCCTGTCAAATTATTCCAGTGTACAGCTAATACATTGAGGTTGTTCAAGGAGACAAACTCGGTTGGAATATTCCCTACTAGCTTGTTGAGTCCTAGAAGTATTCTTGTGAGCCTGGAACAGTAAGACAAGTTGGCTGAAATTTCTCCAACCAGGGAGTTACTTGACAGATCTAGAGACTCTAACCTGAACAGGCGGCCAAATTCATGAGGGATTTCACCTTTGATAGTGTTTCTGGAAAGATCTATCTCTGTTAGGAAGCTGAGATTGCCAATGTGAGGAGACAATGAACCGATCAAGCCTCTTGAATTCAAGTCTAGGACAGTGACTCTTCTATGTCTGCGGCTGCATGTAACCCCTTCCCACTTGGAGAAATGGCGAGAATCATTTCATGAGTGCAGGATTCCTTCAGGGTCATGAGTAATCATCGACTTAAAGGCCTGCAAAGCGAGGAGATCTCTCTCCTGTAAGGCATTCGTGGAAGAAGCAAAAATTGCAACTTGCATCAGTGTGACGCAAAATAGAATAATGGATAAGGCGTGAACTGAGTAGCAAAAACTTGTGCTTATTTCTAAAGCCATTTTCCGAACTTCTGCGCCTTTGTTAGATTGTATGCTGCAAGAGCTCAAATGTACTGGCAAATACTAACAAGGATGTTAGAAGACAATTGCAACAATCATAAAGTATATATGATTTTCACATTCTCTGAAACTCACAGAACACTCAAGCTCTCAAGATGATTAATGCATTTCACTTCATGCATCGATCTCCCATGCTTTGGATTTCAGGAATGCTTGCTATTTATAGGAAAACCACGATTCAAGTATCAAATTTTAAGGGCCAAAATCATCTTAAATAAAGCAAAATTTAATATAATTTAGAATTAAAAATTATGATGAAAGCTTATCATCTTTCTACTCAAAGCATATCTAGAATTTGAATTAAAAAAAAAACTAAAAAAGCATATCCAGAATCAATTGGCTTAGTCATGATTACTATATACAATAATGCCTTATAAAGTATCATCCACTGTTTAATTCTGAAGATTACAGGAAGCTGAGAACCACTTGTAATATATAAACAGATATAAACAGCTTCTCAGTGTACGTAGTAGTCAAAAGAGGCAACTGAAATTGGGAAATACACCAACAATACCATAGAAAAACTAGAGAAGCTGATTTCTCCGCCGCCGTGGATGATGATGAGACATCCTGATACTTTATTTTAAAATAATACAACCACATGAAGAAGACCATATCCTACCTTTAAAGTCTATTATATTTACATCTATTTTAGTGCTGTGCTGCTCTCTCTTACAATTTCAATTTATTACAATTCTTATAATCGTGGTTGCGACGGGCCACTTGCTGTTGGTGCCTTAATTATGAGATTGCCCCAATATTCTAGTTGCTATGAATTGAATTGATTTTGTTGTATTTAAAAATAAAATGGACAAGTTCTTCCAAATTTTTAATAGAACATTAAAATTCTTTCAATTTATGATTTACAATTTTATACCAAAAAAAAATACTTTTTTGTGATTTGAATCTTATCAAAGATTAAAATTTTTTTCACAAGTCAATGATTATAAAAAATTATAATAAATTAACTTTGATATTAAAGAGAAAAATTTTAGAATTTAAAGTAGATAGTTGGACATTAAATAAGTGTGTTAAATAGGTGTGAAGACTAATATTATTTTATTTACTCGGGTTAAATTTTCACAATAATAAATTAAAGGGATATTATCACATTCTTCCCCTGAGGTTTGGGATTATATCACTGAAATAAAAAGTTTAAAGATATATCACTTACTCCCCTACCGTTACAATTGACAATTAATTGACCTTTAACATTAAGGGCAAACATGTAAAAACAACTTGATTTTATTTTTTACTTATATTATCTGAAGAAAAACTATAGCCACTTTACCAAATACAATCCTTGTAATCATCCAACTCTTGTAACTTATGCTTGAAAATAGATTTACTTTCATTTAACAATTTCACAATTGGCAACGCTATGACAATAATGGCAAACATATTTTTTCCAACATTTCATCTAATGATGATGATATTACCTATGAAAACCATACATTTATCGTTGACATGCCATCATTATGATTCCTCCATACATGCCTGTATTATACTCTATGTAAATCATTTAAAATTGTGCAAATCTAATACTCTAGCAAATTGGATTTGGTGCAAGACCTCGTTCAGGCATAAGTTTGAACATTTCGAAACTATTTGAAGGCTGCTTGTTTCGTTTTTAAGACATTTTATCAAACACTTTACGAGCAAAAATCATGTTGATGCTTGGCACATATATTGAGAATGTGGCTGGGGATGAAGACATCAGATTGTAAATACTTTCAGAGCCGAAACAATGGAAGAAGAAGCTGCTGATGATTCATGCCATTCTCAACAACATAAAGGAGAAGCAAACCAACCAAGAATGAAGCCAAAAATGAAGCTATGAAAATGTGGTTGGACGATCTCTGAAACTTGGCTTACGACTTGAAAGACATTCTAGATGAATATGCCGCTAAAATTTTTTAGATGAAGTTAATGTCAAAGCAACTAACAAATAATTTTGCTGATTATTTTCTCGCTTCTAAATGACCTGAGTTTAACTTCTTTGATTTCCAAAGTTAACATATGAAGTCTAAGATAGAAGACATTAGAGTGGGGATATGTGGTCATTTGTTAAGTGTTGGATGAGTAGGTGGGCAAAGAAATTGACGGGTTAGATAGTAAGAGTTCACGAAGGGTATATTAGTAATTACATATTTAATGGTTAATCAATAAACTGTCAAAGGGAGGTAAGTGATACTTCTTTAAACTTTCTATCTAAGTGATGCAATCTCAAATCTTAAGGGAGAAATGTGATAATATCCCATAAATTAAATAATGAATATTTTTGTAACAAAATTTTTATTAAAATATAGGTGTTCTAGACAAAATTTAATTTGTAAATAAACTCACTCTTTATATGTTATCTTTTACTTCTTTTGAACTTAAATCTATTCTAAATATGAGTTTATTTATTTTTGAAAAAATTAATATGCATACATTATTATTAATACATAATCAAAATATTTTCTTTTATTAGGCTATATTTTATTAATAACTAATCATCAATATTTATTTACTCAAATAATGTATATTTGCTATTTTTGAGCAAACAGAAAATAATAAAAAAGCCCAAGACTAATCCTGAAAAGTCATTTGCAGTTGAGATTAGAAAATTGCAGTTTTTTTTTTTTTTAATCAGGAAATACACTATCAAGATTTAAACTAAGCACGCGATAATTTCATTCCTTATGCGTGGACTACACACATTATAGAATATCGGTGAAATGCTTCTAATATTTGTGTATGCAGGAAGTCCAATTTAATTCTCGGTTAGTCAACAGATTTTCTAGTTCTATGGTTTTTATTCTTTATCTTCTTCTATCAGAGCATGAGTAACATTAAATTTACAGACCAGAGGCAATCTTGTTTCACAAAACCCCACCTGCTGCTCTATGCATCTTATCACTTTCAATTACTAACAACGGAACAATATTTTTGTTTCATGTATGCCTGCTTTTCAAACGTTTAGTCTGATTTTTCTGAATAAATTTAACTTAAAATTTTAAGCTCTGAAACAATTTACAATTGAAAAGTATCATAGTCGTTGTCAACTCAATTATTGCATTCTTACAATCACTGACGATGATGAGATAGAAGCAAAGACCATTCTTAAGTTTTGGAGTTTCTGACAGTCTAAAAATTACTTCAAAACTCAATTAAAAAATCCTAAAATTTTATTGGAAAGGGATTGAATGCATGTATTTGTAGGGCTACACCATGGCACACCCCAGATAGACACTGCCTGCAACCAGAATATCCCATTTAAATCTTGAATTTTACCTCTTTTGCTGTTCGAACAATCAATTATGATCAAGAAGGATACTCCTAGCAGATTGTAGTTCATGGACAACATCCGTTATATTCATTCAGTATTGTGGGAATTCCATTGAACATGCGACTCCATTCTGCTGTTTTTTCTTGGCTGCTTCAGCCTATGGTTAGTGGCACCCATTTCTTCATCATCATTTAGAAGTACTGGATCTACAATATCAATCAATTGATCAGGAAATGCCATTCTGGCAAAGTTATGAAGATTCAAAATTTTTTCTTGTTACCATCTCTAACAAAAGAATCCCGTAACTATAGACAACTTCATTTCTCGACACCTCACTTCCTAGACCATACTCTGCCATTCACAAAAATTAAATGAACAAATTCTCTGATTTTTGAGAACAAGCTTAAGATGGTAAGGTGAAATGCTTTTACCTGGCTGCATGCTCTAGTGTTCCTCTTACTCCAACAGAGCTGCTTTATTTGGATTTGAGACTTCTGGATAAAACCTTGCTAACTCGAAATCACCAGCGAGAGCAGTCATGTCATTGTCAAGAAGGATAAGGTCAACAATTTCTGAAACTTGTCAGACAAAGCTGTCTTAACAAGGGTATGAAGGTTCAAATTATCTTTGAACCTGTCATCAACGGGTCTCTTTCCAGTGAATATTTCCAACAAAAGGATGCCAAAACTATACACATCGCCATATGATGAAACCTCATGTCTCATACCATACTCTGCAACACGTCTAGCACTGTTATCACAGGATGACTCTTCTGAATGTACGTCCTCAAATATGAGAAAACGTTCGATAATTTTATTCAGGCAAGTTACAAACAGTTCTCATCGAAGAAAAGCTTTCCTGCTATTGTTTCAGAAAACTTTTGAGGTCAAACATGTGATTGAGAAAGGTGATTGGATAAGAAAAAAGAAACAAAGTGTTAATATAAATATAAAATACAATACCCGGAGCAGTGTAGCCAATTGATCCTTTGACCCCAATGAGCTAGTTTGCCTAGAGTAGCCAGAAGGAATCTTGCTAAGCAGAAGTCACCTAAGTTTCCAGTCATTTCAGCATCAAGAAGAATGTTGCTGGTTTGAGGTCACAATGAGCTATTGGAGGTTGACAATGATGATGCAAGTTGTTCAATGCAAAGGCCATGTCAACGGCAATATTTAGTCTTTGAAGAATTTTTAAATTTCTTGGTGCCTCATCTGCCTTTTCTACTCCAATAATGGGATGCAAGCACTCCTGTAGGCTTCCATTAGGCAGAAATTCATAAGCAAGGGTTCTGAAATCATTACCTTTATAATCGACTCGAGAACACGCAGTGAGAACCTTGACAAGATTACGATGTCTGATGTTCCTCAAGGCCCTGCACTCAGCTATGCAACTCTTCGAAGCCCCATGATGAACGTGGTTAAGACCTTCACTGCAACTGTCGTTCTACCCTCATCAAAAGTTGCTATATACACAGACCCAAAGCTGCCTGCACTTATCAGATTCGCTGACGATAACCCAGCAGTAACATTGTAGAGATTTTGGTTCAACAGATTTACAATTGAATTTATTGAACTGCTTGGTTTAGGTTTCCCTCTTCTGTTCTTTACCCAGCAACAGAACAGAGATATAGTGCCAAAGTAAATCCTAGAAGCCCACAAATAATAGCAATTACTAATTTCAGTGCCACCGACTGTCTTCTCTTTTCAGACTTCTTAAAACCACATGTTGGCAGATGAAATTCAGGTATGCCACCACAAAGCTCACTGTTTCCCATAACCATTCTTAAGGATTCCTTCTGTTGGTAGGATGCCCTCAAAGTTACTATAAGACAAATTTAAGTACTCCAAAAATTCAAATCCTGGCAAAAGTTCTGGAATTTCACCGGAAAAGTTATTTTGAGGGAAACCTACGACTCTAAGACCTCTTAGCGAAATTAAGGATGAAGGAATGGGGCCTTTGAAGAGGTAACCCTGCATGCCTAATTGTTCCAATTTTATACAGCTATCAAGACTACTTGGAAGCTCACCAGCTAACATGTTCCCAGAAACATCTAATATCTCTAGATTTATTAGATATCCAACTTCCATGGGAAGGGAACCAGTAAAATGGTTTCTAGACAAGTCAATAACCAGTGATAAGGATGAGAGACCGATGAATTCAAAAGGTATGGTGCTACTAAGATTGTTTTAAGAAAGATCAGTTGCCGCCAAGCTCTCGCACTGGCCTAGGCTGGAAGGGATGCTGCCTTGAAGAAAATTTTCACTCAAATCTAGTAAGATTAACTTTTTCAAATTTCCAATAGATTTTGGAATATTTCCTGATAATCTGCTTCATCTATGTACAATATCCCTAAATTTTGGAGCTCTGCTGTCGACGGGATGGTACCTGAGAAATGGTTGTTCTATAAATCTACTCTGTGCAAGCCAACAAATTTCCCAATCCCAGCTGGGATGCTTCCAAATATTTTATTGTTATTAAGGAGTAACATCACAAGTGTAACACCCCAAATCTATCATAAGTTGATCTAGGGCTACCAACTCTAATTCCAAGTTTACATCACTCAACTATTAATTTTCAACTAAAATACCTCAAAATGTTATTAGATAAATCAAATGTTTCTTAATAACTTCAAAAGAACCTCATAATCCAATCAAAAGTAAAATCTCTAAATACAAGCCACATGAAGCATAAATGACAATAATAGTGTCCTCAAACATCTATTAACGCAAAATGATAAACGGAAAATCCAAAACTATCCTCCAATATATGCTATCAACTCACTGCTCAAAGCTATTTAGTTTGCAAAAAGTAAATGATGAGGGGTGAGTCGTCAACTCGGTAAGTAATGCTATTCACAATGTATATGTGTCCTTTTATTAATAAATACAAAATATTTTGCAAGCTTTTAATGATAAAATCAAATAATCACAAGTAAAATATTTTGAAAATGTAAGATTTAAAAATAAAGTCGTTCTTCAGAAAGTATGATTTATAATAATTAACCATAATAACATAATGTTCAACTCATAAAAGTCTTTACAGAAATGCATTTATATCGCTTATGTCACATAATATCACCTATACCCCCAGTGATCCGACCAATAACAGAATTATATAATATATATAATCTGAATAGAATTCCAGCGAGCTCAATCAGAGATATCAGTCGTGTCGAATAAAATCAACATCAGAATCAAAACCAGAATACTATGAACAGATAAGCCAAACTATTTTTCTTTCATAAACCACATAATCATTTATTTGAAATTTATTGGCTTGCGTTAATACATACTTTATAAAATCATTTACAATTAAATTTCAAGGTGAGATTAATGTTATTAAAAATCTTTTCATCTAAATATGAAAGCAAGATATACAGGTCATTCCATAACTTCTTTTAACAATAAAAGTTTCACGGATGTTTCTAAAACATTAAAATAAATAGATATTTAACATAAAACATACTTATATTGTAAAACAAACACAAGTACATAATCACTTACCTCAAATTAAGCGCAAGTCTTAGGCTACTTCTACTCGTCTGAAGATTCCAAACTCCTTATATGATAAAGGACACTTAGTACACTCCATACACATAAATTTTAGAACTTTAATCATGCCCTAAATAATATATTTTAGAACCTAAACTTTACCCTTCATGAATTCAATTTTTAGTTTCTATTCTGACCATCCTAAACTCCAAGATTTTTATCTCTCAAACTACAAATTGAATTAGCCCAAAACTTTCCACATTTGCTGAGCACCTTTAAAATATCATATATAAAAGTTTCATCTTATTTTTGGTTCACAAAGATTTTCTAAACAATTTAAATTTCATTCAACAAGAATTTGTCCATAATGTAATAGTTTTATAGTACCTTCAATAAAAAAATTGTAACTATTGTTGTGATAACTCAAAAATTACAAAATTTATTGAAAACTACTAGACAAATAGAAGAACCATCATGCCAAATTTTATAATTTTTAAAAATTATTTAACCACCTAAATAATTTTTTTTCTAGAACAATATTGCAGAACTTTCAAACTTCCAGAATCTTAGTATGAACTTTGAAAAATTATATAAAATTGAATTTTGACCCTATTTGAGTGAAACAAAATTCAACATGCACCTCAATCCGTTTTTTTATGTTTGTAAAAATTTTAGTACAAAATTCTTAATAGAACTTCTATTAGAATTGTTCGTATACTCTATACTCAGCAAATCCTATAAAGTTTAATGCAAATCAATTCACTAGTATGTAGAAAGTTAACTAAAACTAGAATTCCTAAATCCAAAATCTCACAAACTACTCTTAATAACAACCTTTAAGAATCTATACAAAAAATTATGAAATAAAACTAATATAAAATAACAAGATATAAGAACCGAAAATATGAATGAGTATAGTATAGTTAAAACTTTTACCTGGAATAGACAAGTTTATGATAAAATCACAGCACCAACGTGAGTATAAAAATACGTTTGTGCATTTTGTAAGAATGGGAGGCAGAGACAAAGAGAAGAAGGATAAAATATAGTACGTTTATTAATACCTTTTAACACAAACCCTAAACTAGTAAGGAAAAGACAAGGACTTAATATGTAATAAATCAAATTATCTACTTTCTAATTTTAAAACATATGATTTCAAAATTTTTTTAAAAAAAAATTCTACATTATTAAAACTACCCTATAAAACTCATATAATTTGTACATACCTTGCACCTTAAAAAGCTTAGGATACTTTTCTCGCATTTCTGCTTTACATTCCCAAGTTACTTCATCTTTCATATGATTCCACCAACATACCTTCACTAATGGAATGATCTTATTCCTTCGGCCTTGTTCTTTTTGATCAATGATCTCCATGGGCTTCTCCTTATATGACATATCTTTATTATGGATTGGTTGATGGTCTAGCACATGTGTAGGGTCTGGCACATATTTCCTTAGTACTGAAATATGAAACACATTGTGCAGTCTAGAAAGATCAAGTGGTAACGCTATGTGATAAGCCATAGGACCAATCCTCTTTAGAATCTCAAATGATCCTATGAACCTAGAGCTAGATTTACCCTTCTTCCCAAAGCGAAATACTCTTTTCCAAGAGGACACCTTGAAAAACACAAGCTCCATGACTTGAAATTCTATGTTACGTTTACGATGATCTGTATAACTCTTCTGTCTACTCTGTGCTGTTTAAAGTCTTTCTGTAATTAATTTGATTTTCTCTACAGTAATCTGTACAACTTTTGGCCTTAATAGTCATTTTTCTCCAACCTCATCCTAACAGAGAGGAGATCTGTACTTTCTACCATACAAAACTTCATAAGAAGGCATACCTATACTCGAGTGGAAACTATTATTGTATGCAAACTTAATAAGAGTGGGATGCTTCTCCCAAGTACCGCCTATGTAATGCCCCAAATTTTATCTCAACAAAATAAAATTTAGGATGCAACTGAACTTCAAATACATCAAACTTAGCATTACAGATAAAATAAAATCTCTAAATATAATATAAAATCTCAAAATATAATAAACTTTCATTGACAACTTAAACTAAATTAAAGGTTCAAAACTAAATATTCGCTATTACAAACATTTCAATCTCTAAATAGTCAAGCTCTAAACTTCTACCAATTCTTTATTCATAACTTAATCTGCAAAATAGTGATGACGAGGGGTAAGCAGCCTACTCGGTAAGTAAATTTATACATAAAATTGTAAACAAGTAGTAGAGAACACAATCATAAAACATTAATTTTAAGAACAATAATATTGTAACTTAGATAAACAAATTTTTATTTTGATAGAAATATTCAATAATACGTAAGCATGAACATCACATTTAATAAACCACCAATACATTTAATAATATATTTACCTCATGTCTAATAGCATCACCAGTATCTCGGTGTCTCATTTATAACAATTCAGTATATTCGTACCCTAAAAATCTGGTCATTAACAGTCAATAAGTGTACAAACAGTAACTCAGCTAGCCAGTTGATAACAATAACAGAAACAGTTGCTATAGACAATGAGCCAAACATTAATACTAAATATGACTTTTCATGCACAATAGATTCAATAACATTTATTTCACATATTCAATTAAGTAATGCATTCAATGATTTATATGAAAAAGTACAACTAATATTAATTTTTAAAACTAGTGTATGAAAAAAAATAGATTTGTAGCCATCTAATAAAGAAAATATTGATAAAAAAATAATATACTTTATGATTTAGTAAATAAACAACTTAAGTACTAGTAAAATAATTTTTCTTTAAACTATATTTAAAAATAAATATTTAGAAACACTAATAAGATTGGAAAATACAATTTTTATTTTAGGAGACTAATTAATATAAATCACGATTTATTTTGCTTAAATTCATGAAAATCATACAAACTTATAAAGTTCAAAATTTAGTTTATAGAAAAACTTACTTGAAACAAATGCATGAAAAGAAAAACATTTCTTATAAACATGTTCATGCTGACAATTATCATTAATAGTTTTAAACATTTGATTACAATACATTATGTCTAAATCTACTTACCTCAAAACAATGACAATCAATAAAATTCTTCTATGCTCAATAATAAGTTACTCATTTCCCGAATTAGTTATGCTTCTAGGGATTTCTTTCTATCAAGTCTTAAAAAGATGTAGAACTTAGAGAGAAAACATTTTAAAGAGTATCTAGTGAATTTGCAAAGTGAAACTTGTGGTGTGAAGTGAGATCTTTGCACCTATTTATAGCCAAAAATTGGCTTTTAAATTCAAAAAGTGATAACCCAAAATTCAACTTTAAAAATCAGATAAGCTAATCAAAACCATAAATCTTAATTTCAAAATCTAAAATTTAACTTTTAAAATCAAATAAACTAATCTATCAAAACTATAAATTTCAAAATCCAAATTTGAATTCCTAAATCAAAATTATTATCTATCTTATTCAATTGCAATTAAATCTTAATTTCAAATTTGAAAACTAAATTAATCTATTTTCCTTCCATTCCTATATAAAAGCATTGCATTACAAATTCTCCCCCACTTAAAGAAATTTCGTCCTCAAAATTTTAATACGTACCTTAGTCATTAAAAAGTTAAAGATACTTCTCCTTCATCTCAATCTCCTTCTCCCATGTAGCTTCCTCTATCGAGTGATTTTCCCAACGAACTTTAACCAATGGAATAACTCTCGTCCTCAACACTTGCTCTTTTCTATCAACGATTTCCATTGGTAGCTCCTCGTATGTCATATCTTTTAAATTTTGAAGTAGCTAATAATCTAAGATATGAGAGGGATCAGCTATATATTTCCTCAAAACTGACACATGAAATACATTATAGAGTCTGGATAAGCGAGGCGGTAAAGCTACACGGTAAGCTACAGTACCAATTCTCTCCAAGACCTCAAAGGGTCCAATAAACCTCAGGTTGAGCTTCCCCTTTTTACCAAAACGAAAAACTCCCTTTCATGGTGACACCTTCAAGAAAACATAATCTCCAACTTGAAATTCTAAGTCTCGCCTACAATTATCAGCATAACTTTTTTGTCTACCCTGTGCTATGTGAAGACGTTCTCTAATTACCCTAATTTTCTCAACAGTGACTTGAACAATCTCTGGTCCTAATAGTCTTTTTTCGCCAATCTCATCCCAATAAATAGGCGACCCACATTTTCTCTCATACAAAGCTTCGTTTGGTGCCATGCCGATACTGGAATGAAAACTATTATTGTAGGCAAACTCAATCAATGTCAAATGTTCTTCCCAATTGTCTCCTAGATCTAACACACAAGCTCTCAACATATCTTCAAGAGTTTGGATCGTTCTTTCTGATTGACCATCAGTCTGCGGATGAAAGGCGGTACTAAACTTTAATCTCATCCCAAACTCCTTGTGCAAGCTAGCCCAAAAGTTAGACGTGAATCGTGGGTCCTTATCAGAAATAATAGTTATTGGAATACCATATAATCTCACTATCTCTTTTATAAAAAGCATAGCTAAATGCTCAAGCCTATCAGTACTCTTAATCGCCAAGAAGTGCGCCGACTTAGTTAAGCGATCAATAATGACTCATATAAAATCACAATTTCTTCTTGAACGAGGCAACCGTGAAATGAAATCCATGGTAATATGTTCCCACTTCCATTTTGGAATAGGATGTGATTGTAAAAGTCCTCCAGGTCATTGGTGTTCAATCTTCACTTACTAGCAAATCAAACACCTTGATACAAACTTAGTAATATAATTCTTCATATTCTTCCACCAAAAGTTATTCCTCAAATCTCTATACATCTTAGTATTACCTGGATGTACAGAAAATATTGAATCATAAGCTTCTTTCATAACTTTTTTATTTAATTCCTCATTAGTTGATATACACAGTCTTTTCCCTAACCACAAGATACCGTGATCATCTAGCCTAAACTCTGATTGATTGCCTTTCTTTATCATGTCACTGATTTTGATAAATTGTGGATCATCCTTCTGAGCCACTTTAATATTGTCAATCAAAGTTGGTTGAAATCTCAAATAAGCTAAGAGACCAACTTCTTCATGCTTCATAACTTCAATATTCAACTTCCTCAGATCCTCGAGTATAAGTGATTGGGTGGTGGTCAGACATGCTAAACTCTCTGAAGACTTCCTGCTAAGTGCATCTGCTACCATGTTTGCCTTGCCAGGATGATAATTAATTGTACAATCGTAATCTTTCACTAGCTTAAGCCATCTTCGTTGCCTTAAATTCAATTCTTTTTGAGTGAATAGATATTTTAAACTTTTGTAGTCGGTGTGGATTTCACAAGTTTCTCTGTAGAGATAGTGTCTTCAAATCTTTAAAGCAAAAACCACCGCTGCTAACTCTAAATCGTATGCCGGGTAATTCTGTTCATAACTCTTTAACTGTCTAGAGGCGTAAGCTACTACTTTACCATGTTGCATTAACACATAGCCCAATCCCTTCCTAGAAGCATCACTATATATGACATACCCATAACCACCAGAAGAAATAGTCAAAATTAGGGCAGAAATTAATTTGTTCTTCAACTTTTGAAAACTCTTCTCACATTCCTTACTCCACTTGAGCTTTGCATTCTTCCTTATTAATTGAGTCAAAGAAACTAACAAATTGAAAAATCCCCGTATAAATCGTCAGTAATAGCCAGGTAGGCCTAGAAAACTTCTCACCTCTGTAACATTAGTAGGTCTTGGTCAGTTAACTACTGCTTCGACCTTGACAGGATCAATAGAAATTTCATCTTTAGAAATCACATGCCCCAAAAATACTACTTAATTAAGTGAAAACTGGCACTTCTTAAACTTTACGTAGAGCTTATTCTCTCGAAGGGTTTGAAGAACTGTTTCTCAGCTCCTCCCTACTCTTAGAACAAACCAATATGTCATCAATGAACACAATAACAAATTGGTCAAGATAAGGCTGAAAGACGCGATTAATCAAATCCATAAATGCTGTAGGTACATTAGTCAACCCAAATGGCATGACTATAAATTCATAATGTCCATATCGCATGCGAAAATCTATCTTAGGCACATCTTCTTTCTTGATCTTCAACTAATGATATTCGGACCGTAGGTCAATTTTAGAGAAAATTGTTGCACCTTGCAATTGGTCAAAAAGGTCATCGATCCGAGAAAAAGGATACTTATTCTTGATTGTGATTGAATTCAGTTGCCGATAGTCAATACATAACCACATAGAGCCATCTTTCTTTTTCACAAACAATACTGGAGCACCCCAAGGAGATATACTAGGACGAATAAAGCCCTTATCTAGTAGATCTTGTAATTGACTCTTCAGTTCTTTCAACTCAATTGGTGTCATTCGATAAGGTGCCTTAGAAATTGGTGCAATACCAGGAACTAGGTCAATTGTGAACTCAATTTCTCAATGAGGGGGTATCCCAGGCAACTCCTCAGGAAACACATCAGAAAATTCTTTAACCATAAAAATATCTTTAAAACAATTTCCATGGTCTTGATCAATAATCACATTAGCTAAAACGCATCACACCTTTTTGTTATCATTTTTCTAGCTTTAAATGTTGATATGAAAACATTATTACTAGTATGCTTTCCTTGAAAACGAAACTCTAATTCCCCAGGTATATTAAACACAATTTTTTTAATATAATAGTTAATATTGGCATGATAAGCAGCCAACTAGTTCATTCTTAAAATAACCTCAAAGTCATACATCTCTAATGGTAGAAGATCCACTAAGAATTCTCTATCACCCAAGTGAAGCACATAAGATTTATATACCCGATCTACTATCACATTATCACCCATGAGAGTAGTAATTGATAAACAATACTCTAATGGTTCACTAGGTCTATCAGCATAACGTGCAACTGCACATGATATAAAAGAGTGTGTAGCCCCAGAATCAAATAAGACTCTAATAACTCTAGAAAACAAAGATAGTGTACCTTATATAACTTCATTAGATGCTTCAGCATCTTGTTTAGTCATTGCAAAAACTCGTCCTTCTACCCTTAACTTTTTTCTCTGACCTTCTTCTCCTTGGTTACTAGTAGCACCAGCATACCTCTTTGGACAATCTTTAATCTTGTGACCAATCTGCCCACAGCAAAACATGCCCTCGTGATTAGATAGCATTCACCACTGTGCTTATTATCGCAGCATGGGCAGGGGGAAATATCCTTCTGAAAACTAATTGCATTCTTCTGCCCACTCTTGTTACCACCACTATAATCTTTCTGGATTTGATTACCTTGCTTGTTGGTACCTCTACCCTGAAATGAACCATAACGATTATGCTTGTTCCGTTGATCTCGTTTGGCTTGAGATTCATTCAAGTCCATCTCAGCGATAATATCTCTATCTACCATGTCAGTATACACAAACAGTTTTAAGACTAACAAGCGAGACTTGATGGCTGGGTGTAGCCCTTCTAAGAAATGTCTACATTTACTACGCTCATTGGCTACTTGCAAAGGAGTAAACCGTGATAATGCAATAAATTGCTCCTCATACTCTGCCACAGACTTATTTCCTTGCATCAACTTAAGGAAATCAACCTCTATTTGATTACGAACATGCTCAGGAAAATATTTCTCCAAGAAAGCCACTACAAACCCCTCCCAAGTAATCGCATCTTGTTGAGCTCTTAGTAGGCGAGCCTTACCTTCCCACTAATGATCTGCATCACCTTGAAGTACAAACGAGACAAATACTACCTTTTGGTCATTATTGCAACCAAGGACTGTGAATATCTTCTCTATTTGCTTTAGCCATGCATCAGCAACCATAGGGTTTGTAGTTCCATGGAATACTGGTGGTCCCAATTTCTTGAATCGCTCTAATGTCACCATGGCATTATTTTGTTCCCCAACATTCCTATCACTCTGAGGTGTGGCTCGGTTTTCAAGTAATTTTTGTACTAGGCTACTTTGTTGCTCCATAATTGTAGCCATCATTCGTACTGTAGGGTTGGCTTCTTGAGCAAGTTTGCGAAGAGTGAGGTTAGCGGTCCTAGTAGTGCCTTGAGCATCAGTCACGCTTTGTGTAGCTTCTCCGGTATTAGCTCTAGTGGTTCACGCCATTCTATCTATTATAGCCAGTTGTAAATTTTAGAAAGAAAAAACATTTCCCTAAACCAAATAATGAAAAATAAAAAACATAAATTACAAACAATAAAAGAACTAAAACCTCAAAACTAAGCAATTTAGTATTATTTAATATCCATATCTTACCTAGTAAATCATAATTTTTTTTTTTTTAAGCATGTGAATTAATCAATCAAATACCTATAAAACCTTCATTTCACTATTGATGTCATTACTATACTACTAATTCTTAACTATTAAAATCTACATAATCATAACCTGACTTTGATACCAATTGTAACAGTCCAGCCCACCAGAGATATTGTCCGCTTTGAACACTCAACCTATCACGATTTTGTTTTCAGGCTTTTCAACCCAAAGCGCGTCTACCTGGGGTTAGAGCTTTTCTATCTTATATACCCAGCATCTCTCCCGTGCTTTGCCGATATAGGATTCGCCTAAAGTGTCACATATTTATAATGCAATGCTCTTATATAAGAATGGAAGGAAAATAGATTAATTTAGTTTTCAAATTTGAAATTAAGATTTAATTGCAATTAAATAAGATGGATAATAATTTTGAGTTAGAAATTCAAATTTGGATTTTGAAATTTATAGTTTTGATAGATTAATTTATTTGATTTTAAAAGTTAAATTTTAGATTTTGAAATTAGGATTTATAGTTTTGATTAGCTTATCTGATTTTTAAAGTTGAATTTTGGGTTATCACTTTTTGAATTTGAAAGCCAATTTTTGGTTATAAATAGGTGCAAAAATCTCACTTCACACCACAAGTTTCACTTTGCAAATTCACTAGATACTCTTTAAAATGTTTTCTCTCTAAGTTCTACATCTTTTTAAGATTTGATAGAAAGAAATCCCTAAAAGTATAGCTAATTCGGGAAATGAGTGACTTATTATTGAGCATAGAAGAATTTTATTGACTTGTCATTGTTTTGAGATAAGTAAATTTATACATAATGTATTGTAATCAAATGTTTAAAACTATTAATGATAATTGTCAGCATGAACATGTTTATAAGAAATGTTTTTCTTTTCATACATTTGTTTCAAGTAAGTTTTTCGATAAACTAAATTTTGAACTTTATAAGTTTGTATGATTTTCATGAATTTAAGTAAAATAAATCGTGTTTTATATTAATTAGTCTCCTAAAATAAAAATTGTATTTTCCAATCTTATTAGTGTTTCTAAATATTTATTTTTAAATATAGTTTAAAGAAAAATTATTTTACTAGTACTTAAGTCATTTATTTACTAAATCATAAAGTGTATTATATTTTTTATCAATATTTTCTTTCTTAGGTGGCTACAAATCTATTTTTTTTCATACACTAGTTTTAAAAATTAGTATTAGTTGTACTTTTTCATATAAATCATTGAATGCATTACTTAATTGAATATATGAAATAAATGTATTGAATCTATTATACATGAAAAGTCATAGTTAGTATTAATGTTTGGCTCATTGTCTATAGGAACTGTTTCTGTTATTGTTACCAACTAACTAGCTGGGTTACTGTTTGTGCACTTATTGACTGTTAATGACCGGATTTTTGGAGTACGAATATACTGAATTATTATAAATGGCACACTAAGGTACTGGTGATATTATGAGACATGAGTTAAATATATTACTAAATGTATTGATAGTTTATTAAATGTGATGTTCATGGTTACGTATTATTGAATGTTTCTATCAAAATAAAAATTTGTTTATCTAAGTTACAATATTATTGTTCTTAAAATTAGTGTTTTATGATTGTGTTCTCTGCTACTTGTTTACAATTTTATGTACAAATTTACTTACCGAATAGATGGCTCACCCCTCGTCATCACTATTTTGCAGATTAAGATATGAATAAAGGATTAGTAGAAGTTTAGAGCTTGACTATTTGGAGATTGGAATGTTTGTAATAACGAACATTTAGTTTTGAATCTTTAATTTAGCTTAAGTTGTCAATAAAAGTTTATTATATTTTGAAATTTTATATTGTATTTGAAGGTTTTATTTTATCTATAATGTTAAGTTTGATGTATTTGAAGTTCAGTTGCACCCTAAATTTTGTTTTGTTGAGCTAAAATTTGGGACGTTACAATTTGGTATCAGAGCCACCCCATGTGTCCTCTTGAATGATGGTGGGGCAAATCTCAGCGAGGACGCTGAGTCCCAAAGAGAGGGTGTATGTGACACCCTACACGAATCCCACATCAGCAAAGCACGGGAGAGATGATGGGTATATAAGATAGAAAAGCTCCAACCCCCGGTAAACGCGTTTTGGGTTGAAAAGCCTAAAAATAAAACAGTGACCGGTTGTGTGCCCAAAGTGGACAATATCTCTAGTGGGCTAGGCTGTTACAGCCTAATCCTACAACATAAGCTCGCAACATATCTTTGAGAGTCTGTATCGTTCGTTCTAATTAACCATCTGTTTGAGGATGGAATGCTATACTGAAACTCAGCTTTCTTCCCAATTCCTTGTATCTGCTAACCCAAAACTTAAAAGTAAAATGAGGATCCTTATCAGATACGATTGACACTAGTATGCCATACAACTTTACCACCTCGCGTAAGAATATCTTCACCATCTACCCTAAATTGTTTGTACTTTTGATTGTTAGAAAATGAGCAAACTTAGTTAACCGGTCAACAATTACCTATATAAAATCATAACCTCTCCTATAACGAGGTAATCTATTAACAAAGTCCATAGTGATATTCTTTTATTTTCACTATGGAATAGAAAGCAACTGTAAAAGCCTTCCTGGTCTCTAATGCTCAATCTTAACCTACTGACATACCAAGCATCATGATATAAATACAACAATCTCGTTCTTCATATTTTTCCACCAGAAATTATTCTTTAAATCACAGTACATTTCGGTACTATCAGAATGTACATTGTAACTCGCCTTGTGGGCTTTTCTCATAATTTCTTCCTTTAGCTCCTCTTTTATTGGCACACATAACTTTTGCCCTAACCATAACACATCATCATCTGCCAATCTAAACTATGATTTGAACCTATTCTTCACTTTATCAATAATCTTAATAAGTTATGAATCCTCCCTCTGAGCCATTTTAATCCTATCAAGTAAGTTAAGTTGAACCTTCAAATGTGTCAAAAGGTTAACATGTCCACGTGTCACCACCTTGATCTCTATTTTCTTTAGGTCTTTTAAAATACATCTCTGAGTAGTGATTAGGTATGCCATAGAACCGAACAATTTCCTGCTTAGTGCATCGGCTATTATGTTCGCCTTACTAAGATGATAGTTAATAAAAACATCATAATTCTTCACTAATTCTAACAACCTCCTTTGCCTAAAGTTTAGCTCCTTCTGAGTGAACAAAGACTTTAAACTCTTGTGATCTGTAAAAATCTCACAAGTTTCCCATATAGGTAATTTCTCCAGATCTTAAAAGCAAAGACTACTGCCGCTAACTCTAAATCATAAGTCAGATAATTCTACTCGTGAATCTTCAGCTGTCTAGAAGCATATGCAACTACCTTGCCATATTGCATTAACACATAACCTAATCTTCTCCTAAAAGCATCACTACATATATCAAAACCCACACCATTTGTAAGAATCGTCAAAATTGGAGCAGATACCAACCTACTCTTAAGTTCCTAAAAACACCTTTCGCATGCATCATCCCAAATAAACTTGACACCTTTCTTTGACAAATTCATCAATAAAGCTGCAATATTGGAGAAAACTTTCATGAAACGTCAACAATAACCAGCCAAACCCAAGAAGCTCTTAACCTCAGTGACATTGGAAGGTTGTTCCCAATTCACTATTGTCTCAACTTTAGCAGGATCAACTGATATTCCATCTTTTGTTATCATATGCCCTAAAAAGGTAATCTTATCTAGCCAGAACTCACATTTCTTAAATTTAGCATATAACTTTTCCTCCAAAAGCATCTGTAACACCAACCTTAAATGTTCCTTATGCTTTTCCCTACTCTTCGAATACACCAAGATGTCGTTAATGAACACTATGATAATTCGATCAAGATATGGTTGGAACACCCTATTCATCAAGTCCATGAAAGCTGCAAGGTCATTAGTTAAATCGAACGGCATCACCAAAAACTCATAATGCCCATATCAAGTTCTAAAAGCTGTTTTAGGAATATCATTACTCTTGACCCTTAACTGATGATATCCTGATCGTAGATCAATTTTGGAAACCATTGTTGCACCTTGAAGTTGATCAAATAGATCATCAATTCGAGGAAGTGGGTACTTGTTCTTAATAGCGACAAGATTAAGCTATTGGTAATCAATGCATAGTCTCATGGTACCATATTTTTTCTTGACAGATAACACTAAAGCACCTCACGGTGAAAAACTAGGACGAATAAAACCTTTTTCTAGCAATTCCTACAATTGCATTTTCAGTTCTTTTAGCTCTGTAGGTGTGATCCGATATGGGGCCTTAAATATAGGTGCTATACTGGATACTATGTCAATACCAAACTCTACCTCTTTATTAGGGGGTAATCTTGGTAGTTCATCAAGAAAAACACCACCAAACTCTCGTATTATGGGTATATCTTCTAAACAAACTTTACCAGCCTTATTAACTATTACACAAGCCAAAAACCTTGCACAACCTTTTCACAACATCTTTGTAGTTTTGACCATGGAAATCAAAGCATGGGTATAATTCAGAATTTCCCTAAAAACAAACTTTGCCTCTGCCAGGATACAGAATACATTCTCCTTAATAAAATAGTCTATTGTGGAATAGTAAGTAACTAACCAACTTATTCCCAATATAACATCAAAATCATACATCTTAAGAGGTAACAAGTCAATTAAAACTCTCTACCACAAAGATTAATTACACAAGATTTGTAAACGCAATCCACTAATACACTATTACCCATGGGAGTAGAAATTGACAAACGATATTTTAGTGGTTCAATAGGTTTATCCGTATGACAAGCAAATGCACATGATATAAATGAATTAATGGCACTATAATCAAATAAGGCCTTAGTATCTTTAGATAATAAGGTTAATGTACCTGATGCCACTTTGTTAGATGCTCTAACATCCTGCTCAATCATAGTAAAGACACGTCCCTAAACTTTCCGTTTCTTCCGTTATCCCTTATTGATTTGGTTCTTTATACCAATCCCACATTTCTTTAGGCAATCTCTAAGCCTATGTCCTATTTCACCACAACGAAAATAAGATTCTAACTTGAAATAGCATTCTTCCCAATCTATCTTACCACAATAAAGGTAAGGCATTGTGTTCATCTAAGAAAAAGTAGTATCAAACCCCTTATAACCACCCTGATTATCTCCAACAATCTACCTTTGTGGTTGGCCACTCTATTTGTCAAAAAACCCATCTCGAGACCCATCTTGACTATTATATTTGCCCTTCTTATCTCGTGTAGCTTGAGACTGAGCCAAATTCCTCTCAGTAATGTTGGCGCAATCTACCATATCAGTATGCATAATTATCTTAACAAGAAATAGATAGATCTTAATTTTCAGACGTAGCCCCTCAAGAAATTGTTTGCATTTACTATCCTCATCAGCCACTAACAAAATGCAAATCATGATAAAACTATAAGTTGCTACTTATACTCAGCTACTGACTTTGATCCATGTATCAACCTTAAGAAGTCAGCCTCCATTTTATCCTGAACCCACCTAAGAAAGTATTTCTCTAAGAATGCCTCCACAAACAGATCCTAAGTAATAGACCTTTCATTTAATTGAGCCCTTAAGGGACGAGCCTTAGCATTCCACCAATGATCTACCTCTCCCTGAAGTACAAATGACACTAACACAACCCTGTGGTCAATGTCACATCCCATAGCAATGAATATCTTTTCAACCCGTTTCAATTATGCTTCTACTACTAAAGGATATGTGGTCTTATGAAAACTTGGTGGCCCTAATTTCTTGAATCGCTCTAAAGTCACTGCATCTCCATCATCATTGTTATTACCTTATCCTTCTATGTTCATATTACGTCATGTAATTCCCCTATCACGAGTGAATTCCCTAATCAGCCTATCCTGTTGGTCCATCATCTTAGCCATCATGCACATTAAAGGGTTAGTCTTTTGAGCCATCTAAAAAATGGTGGGATTAGCCTCTTCTCTAGCTGGTGGAGAGTTTCTAGAACTTGACGCATTAGCTTGTTAACAGCTCTACGTGCCATCCTTGTCTAAACAAATAGATTTTATAACATATACCAAAAAACATCACATTATCCATAAATATGAATACCAAAAATTTACAGATAAAAGCAAACAAATAGAAGTTATTACTAACAACTATAAGTATTTAAATGAAACTAAACAAAACACAAATCATAAGTCAGCTTCTAAATATCCTAACAAAACATAGGTCATAAAGGAAGAAATCAAAATCAAAAGTGCAATTAATCTATTATCTACTAAATTCTTCCTCATATAAGACACGGACAAAGAATCCAAACCTAGATCTATAAGTCAATTAATCTCAAGATCTTATCCTCTCAAGTCTACAGAATTATTAACCTATTGTTTTGATACCACAAATGTAACACCCTAATCCATCATAAGTTGATCTAGGGGCTACGAACTCCAATTCCAAGTTTACATTACTCAACTATCAATCTTCAATTGAAATACCTTAAAATATTGTAAGATAAATCAAATATTTCTTAATGACTTCAAATAATGCTCATGATCCAATCAAAAGTCAAATTTCTAAATACAAGCCAAATGAAGCATAAATGACAATAATAGTGTACTCAAACATCTATTAACTCAAAACGATAAATAAAAAATTCAAAACTATGCTCTAGTATATGTTATCAATGAGGCATGAGCTATGAATTCGGTAAGTAATGCCATTCACAATATATATATCTCCTTTTATTAATGATTACAAATTATTTCGCAAGCCTTTAATGATAAAATCAAGCAATCACAAGCAGAATATTTTGAAATGTAAGATTTAAAAATAAAGCCGTTGTTCAAAAATTATGATTTACAATAATTAACCATAATAACATAGTGTTCAACTTATAAAAGTCTTTACAAAAATGCATTTATATCGTTCATATCACATAATGTCATCTGTACCCGTGGTGTCGCAGCCAATAACAAATTCACATAATATGCACAATCAAAATAAAATCCCAATGGGCTTAATCAGAGATATCAATTGTAGTCGAATAGAATCAACATCAAAATTAGAATCAGAATATTATGAATAGATGAGCCAAACTATTTTTCTTTCATAAACCACATAATCATTTATTTGAAATCTATTGGCTCGCATTAATACATACTTCATAAAATCATTTGCGATTAAATTTTGAGATAAGATTACCGTTATCAAATCTTTTCATCTAAATATGAAAGCAAAATATACGAGTTTATACCGTAACTTCTTTTAACAATAATAGTTTCATAGATATTTCTAAAACATTAAAATAATAGATATTTAGCATAAAACATACTTATATCGTGAAACAAACAAAAATACACTATGAATGAAATTACTTACCTCAAACCAAGCACAAGTCTTAGGCTACTTTTACTCATCTGAAGATTCCAAACCCCTTATATGATAAAGGACACTTAGTACACCACATACACATAAATTTCAAAACTTTAATCATGCCCTAAATAATATATTTTAGAACCTAAACTTTACCCTTCATGAATTCAGTTTCTGGTTTCTTTTCTGACCATCCTAAACTCCAAGATTTTTATCTCTCAAACTACAAATTGAATCAGTCCAAAACTTTCCAAATTTGCTAAATACACTTTAAAATATCATATGTAAAAGTTTCATCTCATTTTCGATTCACAAAGATTTTCTAAACAATTTAGATTCCATTCAACAGAAATCTGTCCAGAATGTAACAGTTTTATAGTACCTTTAATAAAAAATTTATAACTATTTTATGATGACTCAAAAATAATGAAATTTATTGAAAAACTACTAGATAGATAGAAGAACCATCATACCAAATTTTATAATTTTTAAAAATCATTTAAGTACTTAAATCAGATTTTGTTAGAAAATTAGAGGTCGAAACAGAACGCGCAATTAAAGTGAAATTGAGAAAACAATGAAAATAAATGTTATATAAGACATATAACCATTCATTAAGAAATCACAATAATATGTAGGAGATGTAACCGTCAATCAAAATAAAGCAATATTCAGAAGGCTTTGTCATACCATAGTAAAATAAAATAGAAAAAATAAATTGACACAAATATTTTACGTGGAAAACTCATAAACAAATTAGGGTCAAAACCATGAACAAGTTTAAGAGTATTTCACTATTATAAAGTAGGGATTACAACTCTCTTTCCCTCTAGTAACAAAGAAAAAACAAGTCTTTAAATAAGAGTATTTCACACTCTTTCTCGAAATAAAAAAAATAACTTTAAGTGTTAAATATTACACACACAAAGAAAAAATTAATTTTCTCTCATTATATAAACTCTCAAAGGATGATTTAGGATAGATAGAATAACGAGAGGGGTAAGGCATTTATACTAGTTTCCTCTTCCCTTTTTTCACACACATCATATAATTTATTTTACAAATTTTTCTACCTATCAACTACTTCCTAAATTTAAACTTTATCCACCTAACATCAATCTAATTAGCAAAGAAAGTCAAAAAGAAGTAGTTGCACTTTTGGTATATTTCGGTGCTCACACACAGTATGATATTGCTCATAAATATAATACTGTTCACCAAAAGTGAATTTTACAATTTCACAAATTCCAATTTCCAAATTTTTTTTCTCATACGGCAATGGTCTTATAAATAGACATAACTATTTATGGTTATTCAAGGCATAGCATGGTAAGATAATATTATTCTATGTTGGATAGATTTCTTTATATTATTTTGACAGCCTCTTTGCCTACTAAGTTATCAAGAAGATAAACCTGAACAATGAGAAGATGAAGCTAGAAAAGTCAAGCATTTCATTTTCATTTTTTCAAACACCTTAAAAACTAAGCTCTTTGATAGTTGAAAATTCAGAGAATCCTATATGTTTTACCAACTTTACTTTCCTTACTAGGTTTAAATGTTAAACTTTGTTTCCATACCGATTTTGAGCTCAAACAAATTCAAGCAATTTGTAGAAAGGAATAATAGGAATCTCTCTAAATAAACCAATATTTTATAAGGAAAAAATGAATAAGACAAGCATCTTTCTTAGTCTAAAAAATTATTACTGGTGATAATCCTAGCCATTTAAAGTCTTTGATTTTCCAAACTCTATAATACCTCTTTATTTTTGCTTAATTATGGAGAATGTATTGGCTTACTTGCTCGTCAAGGGTTGTGCAATTTTTGTACAAAACTTTAACACATTTTAATATTACCTTTAGTCAGAGGTTAGAAAGTTCGATTGTGCTCCTCATCAGTTTTATTCCTCTTCTAATCCTGAAGTTGAAAGAGAAAAAGGTTAATTAATTGAGTTTGTGTTAACTTTTTGTCAATGTCTCTTTATCTAACATAAAAAAATTTAAACAATTTTAAAGGTCCAACTGACATTGAGTGGTTGAAACTTTTTTAACAATTGAAACAAATTAATTAAGGTCTCTACAAAACTTTCTTTACAGTTTGGACAAGTGATATCAAACATTATCTCAAAAAATTTCCTCTCATCATTATCATCAATCCGACATCAATAATTCATCATCTGCATTTTTCTATAACCCATTAAGTTTTACACATAAATGAAAAAACAGAAAAAGAGAGAGAAAAAACCTAGTATCCCCGTTTGTTAATTTCTAAGGTTAAACAATGGCAAAGTACATCTTTATATTGTACCAAAAAAAATAAGTTAATAATGATACTGATTACAAATTGACTTGGATCAAAAACGTTGAGAGTCGCCTTTCAGTCAGTCGTGAACAGTGTCAACGCTTACAGAGTTCTAGGGATCCACAAAAAACTTACCCAATTTAAAAGCTTGTGTTATTTCATAATAATTGGCGAGATAGCACGTGGTAGACGAGTGAAAGACTGCCCATTAATGCTATTATGTGCTCCATGTCATAACTACCAGTTAAACTTCAAAAAGACCACCCTTAATTTATTAGGATAAACTAACACAATTAACCATTAAAGTCCAATGATTATCTTATCCCCTCTTATGTGAACTTAATAGGAAATAAATAAATAAAGTAACAATTTTGGGCACAAAATTAATTCTTGAACAGTAATCAAATCATCACAAAACAACCATTGAACATAATGAATTTAATAATCTCCATTATAATCAAATAATGAGAATACATAAGTTCTTTCTAGTTAGAACTAAAGGTACATATTTACAATATTTTTAAGATCAAATAATCTTGGCAAATAATCAAATTGTACAAAGAAATTAGAGAGAGTTTAAGAAAACTTCACCAAAATTGTGACTTAACTACCAACCCTGAAATTTGGAGAAAGAGAGCTCCAAATCTAATCTCTACCATTCAGAATTTAGTTCTTTGAGTTGTGAAGCTGTCGGTAAAATTTCAACTCAATTAGACTACAAATCGACTTTCAATTAGTCACTTGATCAAAACTATTCAAAGTTTAGTATTTTACCTCTCTCTCGTGAATAGTATCCACTCTCTCTAAAATAATAAACAGTGTTCATTTTCTCTTCTTAACACACACACACACACACACACACACACATATATATATATTTATATATATTACAATAAAAAATTAAAACACTAACTCTACTTGTAAAAAGATTAAAATATCCTTAAACTAATTGGACTTAATCACTATTGAAGAGAAATTTGGGTCATCTCCGCAAAAGAAAAAACCCAACCCAATAAATTTTCCCCTTTTCAACTATATGGAAGGACTTACTAACTCAGTAATTGAATAACAAACTTCAAGCTTTTCCCTCAGAAAAGTCTTGGTTAACATATTTAACACATTGTGATCTGTGTGAAACTTTTTAAACTCAAACATATTATTATTAAGAGCATCTCTCAACCAATGATATCTCACATCAATATGTTTGAATTTAGCATGGAAAGAGAAATTCTTACTTAGATGAATTGCACTTTGTGATTAGCACAAAATACTACATATCACTCTTGCTTGAAACCGCACTCTTGTAAAAACCTCTTCATCCACAATAATTCTTTGCATGCTTTAGTCGCTATAATGAATTCTACCTCTATAATAAAAAGTACAACACATTTCTGTAGCCTTGATTGCCAAGATACAATTGCACCTAAAAGTTTATCAAGTAACCCGTAGTGAACTTCTGAGTATCAACATCTCCTGCCATATCTAAATCTATATAGCCAATTAGCACGGGTTCTTCACTTTCAAATGTGAGTTTGAAATTGAAAGTATCTCAAAGATATCTCATAATCCACTTCACTGCATTCCAATGTTCTTTTCCTAGATTAGACAAAAATCTAGTAACAACACCAACTGCATGAGCTATGTCTGATCTCATGCATACCATCGCATATATTAAGCTTCCAACTACTGCAGTATAAGAAACTCTTTCTATTTCTTCCTTCTCTATATCTGTTGTAAGAGATTATTTGGTATTTAACCTAAAATGTATAGTAAGAGGAGTGCTAACCACTTTAGTATTATTCATATTGAACCTTTCAAGTATTTTTTCAATATAGTGCTCCTTTAATATACACAACTTCTTGGTTACTCTATTTCGATGAATTCGAATGCCAAGGATTTGTTTTACTGGCCCTAAATTTTTCATAGCAAAAGATTTATTAATTACTTCTTTAACCTGTCAATTTTAAAAGCATTCCTACCAATAATCAATATGTCATTAACAGAAATCAACAATATAATAAAATCATCATCAAAGAATTTCTTCATAAAAACACAATAGTTAAAAGAAGTTTTTTGATAGCCTTACTCCCTCATAATTGATTTAAACTTCTTATACCATTATCTTGGTGCTTGTTTCAAGCCATAAAGGCTTTTCTTCAGTTTGCACACATAGTTTTCTTTTCCATTTATTCTAAAACTCTTTAACTACTCTATATAGATCTTTTTGTCTAAGTTCCTATATAGAATAACAGTCTTCACATTCATCTGCTCAACTTCTAAGTCAAGACTAGTTGTTATGCCCAATACCATACGAATAGATGACATCTTTGTTACTGGAGAAAATATTTCATCAAAGTTAACACATTTCCTTTAGTTAAATCCCTTAACAACCAATCTAATTTTGTATTGTGGCTGTAAGGTATGTTCTTCTTGTTTCACTCTGTATACCCACTTGTTCTTTAAAACTCTTTACCCTTAAATAACTTTACCAACTCAAATATGTGATTTTTATACAATGACTTCATCTCGTCTTGCATAACAATAATCCACTCTTTCTCATGTTCACTTTTCATTGCTTCTACATAACATTCAGTCTTTCCCTCATCAGTCGATAACACATAATCACTCGCAGGATAACATATTGAAGACTGTTGAATTCTAATAGATCTTTTAAATGGAACATTTGGTGAAACCTGTAATGTAGGTAATTGATCATGGACATCATTATCAATTTCAACCTGTGTATGAGTGTCAACATCAACTATATGATACTAGTCATCTTGGACTTCATCTGTAGGCTATTCTAGAATATGTGTTAAAGGAACTAGATCCAAGTCTATCAACGCATCACTATATTAAGGCATTTCTTCTTTTAACTTCTCAATATCCTGTATAGTTTAGTATTCCATGAATACAATATCTTGACTTCTTAAAGTTTATTTTACATTGGATCATAAAACCTATAGCCAAACTTATCTTGACTATAGCCAAGAAATACACATTATATTGTCTTGACATTAAGTTTGAACTTTTCATTTTTGGGAATATGCATAAATGCTATACATCCAAAAACACACAAATGATCATCAGTAACATCCTTTTTTGACCAAATTTTATCTAAAACATCAAAATCTAAAGGAACACATATGTGAAAATCAATACATATACAATTATATTCAAAGTTTTCCCCTAAAAAGATATTGGTAATTGTGCTTGTGAAAGCAAACATCTGACTGTTTCAATTAGTGTTCGATTCATCAGCTAACCCATTTAACTGAGGAGTCTTTGAAAGTGTCTTTTGATGACGAATTCCCAGTTATCTGCAATACTCATTAAATGCTCTAGAATACTCACCTTCATTATCAGTTCTGATATATTTCAACTTCTTCCCAGTCTATTTTTCAACTGAGGCATGAAACTATTTGAACACATCTAGTACTTAATCTTTTGTCTTAAATGTATAAATCCATAACTTCTTTAAGTGATCATCTATAAAAGTCACAAAATAGAGAGCACCACCAAGTTTTTTTTTGTTTTCATATGGCCACAAACATCGTAATTCACTAATTCAAGTATATCTGATTTTCTCGAAGAAGGATATATCTTAAAGGTAGTCATGGTTTGTTTCCCTGCCAAGCAATAAACACACTTCTTTAAAGATTCATTTTTTATCCCAAAAAGGAGATTTTTCTTGGCCAAAACATTCAAACCCTTCTTATTCATGTGACCGAGTCTTCTATGTCATAACTCAATGGTATCTTCTTTCTTCATTACATTGATACTGTTGTCTACAATCTTTGCTTGCATAAAATATAATAAAGAACATTATCCTCGAGCCACAGTCATAGAACCTTTGCCAAGCTTCCATTGACCATCACTAAAGTTATTGAAGAAACCTTCATCATCAAGTTTACCTGCAGAAATCAAATTCAAATGAAAGTCAAAAATATACTTGACATTTTTCAAAAGTAATATCGTGCCATTATTGGTCATTAAGTACACATCTCTCATGCTTATAGCTTTGACTAAACTATTATTTCTCATCTTAACATCTCTAAAATCACTGAATATATAAGATATAAAGAATTTTCTTCACAACGTAGCATAAATGGAGGCACCACTATCAATTACCTAGCCAGTCTTATAGCACACAAGGTTGACAACATTATGATCATACATAATAAGGAAGTCATTTGTAACAGTAGCAACTCTGTCATTATCACTGCTGGCATCATTTTTCTTTTCCTTTCCTTTATCCTTCTTGTCTTGCTTGAGACAATAACTTTTTATATGCCTTTTAAGACCACAATGATAGCATTCAACATTAACAAATTTGTTGGTCTTACTTCTACTTTTATCTCTATTCTTCGAACCTCTACTCTTACTCCTTCTCCTCTTTTATATGAATAAAACATCTAACTGTGAAGAACCTTATGACTTTCTTCTATCTCCTTCATTCAGAATACTATTCTTAGCCAATTTTATGGTGATATACCATCAAAAGTTGAGTTAAATAATTACATTCTAAATGTCTTTTATGGGTCTGATAATGTGTTTAAAAACCATAAACCTTGTACTTCATCTTCAAATTTAATGTTCATTCCAACCAACTAATTAACAATTCTCTGAAATGCATTCAAGTGACTGGTCATGAGTTTTCCATCCTGATGTTTCAAGCTCATCATCTGCTTTATCAAAAATAGTTTATTATTCCTTATTTTTTGGTGTATAACTCTTCAAGCTTGTTCCACAAAGAACTTGCATCTTTCTTCCATTGATGTGATTCAAAACATTGTCATCTACCCTAATGATAAAGCAACTTCCATTGTGCATCTGTTTTATAATCAGATTTTTGTTTCTCAAACACTGGTAAGTAATAATCTTTCATATATAAAAGATTTTCCATCTTTCCCTTCCATAAATGATAATTTGCACCATTCAAATTAATCATTCTACTTGTATTAGTTTTTATCATTCAACAAAAGACAGAAAACGAATATAACCAAAGCGCTAATACCACTTTGTTGGGATAAACTAATATAATTAACTACGAAAATACAGCAATTACCTTATCCCCTTTTGCATAAATTAATAGGAAATAAACAAATAGAACAACAATTTTGGGCACAAAACTAATTCTTGGATAACAATCAAATCATCGCAAAATAATTATATAACACAATTAATTTAACGTGAAAAATCTTCCTAATGTGAGTTTTTTATAGAACTTTAGTCCACCCAAAAAAATCTCCATTATAATTAAATAATAGGAATACATAAGTTCTCTCTAATTAAAACTAGAGATATACATTTACAACATTTTTAAAATCAAATAATGTTGGCAAACAATCAAATTATACAAAGAAATTAGAGAAAGTTTAAGAAACTTCACCAAAATGGTGGCTTAACTACCAACCCCAAAATTTGCGAAAAAGAGTTTTAAATATAATCTTTATCGTTCAAAATATAGTCCTCTAAGTTGTCAATTTGTTAGTAAAATTTCAATTCAATCGAACCATAAATCGATCTCTAATTAGCCACTTGATCAAAACTGTTCAAAATTTATTATTCTGGCTCTCTCTCGTAAATAGTACCTACTTTTTCTAAAATAATGAATAGTGTCTATTTTCTCTTCTTAACACACACACATATATATTACAATAAAAAATTAAAACACTAAATCCTACTTGTAAAAAGACTAAAATGTTATTGGTCTAATTGAGTTTAGTCATTATTAAAGAAAAAGTTAAGCCATCTCCACAAAAGAGGAAATTCAACCCAATATAATTAACTTTGTCGCTTACAGAGCTCTTTTAAAAGTTTTGAGATTTATTTAAATTTTTTTTTTATTATTATGATAAGGATTTATGTTAGTTTCTGTTACAACTTGTAATTAGAAAATCTTATATAATTAGAAAAGTCTTGCATAACTTGATTATAGGCGAAGTTTAGGAATGATTTCTTCCCTAGAATAGGATCCTTCCTAGATTAAGACTCATACTTATATGTGTGTGTATGTGTGCGCTATTATAATGAATGAAGAGTGTATAGATTTTTCTCTCATCTATCTGATTATATGGTATCAAAGCAACCTGGTCTATTCTGTGCTTGTCTTTTTTTTTCCACCTTAAGTAAATAATGATTCTGGGAGTTTTTAGGTCACCATTTTAGAGCAAGTTTCTGTTCTCATCGTCTGTCCAAGAAGAAGCATCATTTGTCGATTAATGGTTCTACAAAGTTTAGCAGTCAACAACCCTGTGCATGAGTTACACGCAATGTCTGAAGTTTTCTGCCATAACCCCACGCGCCGACACATGGGGACGTGTCTGTTGCCGAAAAATTCTTCGATCTTCAATTTCTGGTTTCCCTAGTTCTGTACATCACCTTTTTGTGCCTGGTTGGTCAGCATTTATACGAGTGTGGGATCTTCTTTGAGATAGGTTCAAATACTCTAATTTAAAACCTTGATTCTCTATGTTTTCAATGTATTTGGCGTTATAGTTGAAAAGAAGTCTGTAGTAATGTTTGATGTTGTTCCAGTGATGTCAAAAATCACAGAACATAAGCTTAATGGTTCTAATCATTGTGATTGAAATAAAACAGTTAGACTTTATTTACAAAGTATTGATATGGACCACCATATGACTGATGATCCACCCAAAGATGATTCAAAATAGACTAGATAAAAGGAAGATGCTCGGTTATTCTTACAAATAAAGAACTCTATTGATAATGAAGTAGTTGGCTTAATTAATCACTGTGAATTTGTAAAGGAATTACTAGAATTTTAGATTTCATATGCTCCGAGAAAAGGAATATTAACCGTATGTATGAGGTGTGTAAAGCCTTCTATCTTGCAAAAAAGCAAGATTGGTCTCTCACAAGCTATTTCATGGATTTCAAAAAAACTTATGAAGAGCTTAATATATTGTTACCATTTAGCCCAGAGCTAAAAGTTCAACAAGCTCAACCAGAAAAGATGGTTGTCATGAGTTTTTTGGCTGGTCTTCTGTCTGAATTTGAGACTGCTAAATCTCAAATTCTCTCTAGTTTTAAGATCTCTTCTTTACAAGAGGCGTTTAGTAGGGTACTCTACATAAAGAATTCCCAGTCTATTCCCTCACATGTTCAACCTAATAATGCCCTTGTTGGTCGAAGTAACAAATATGAACTTAGATAACCACAATACAAAAATAGTAAAGGAATAGGATCAAGCAATTCTAATGGTAATTCTGATACTCGGTGACAGAACTCAAGAGAGATTGTGTGTCACTATTGTCATAAGCCAGGACATCGAAATGTGATTGTAGAAAATTGCTAAATAAGATCCAAAAACCGTAGTCTGCTTATGTTGCGTCTACTCATGATACATCTGAAAAGTCCGTTCTAATATCGACAAATGAATTTACCAAATTCCAACAGTACTAAGAATTATTAAAGTCTTCATCTACTCCTATCATGGCCATTGTCGACTCAGGTAAACCAAATACATGTCTTGTTTGCTCATCTTCTAAAGGGGTTATAGATTCTAGTGCCACAAATCATATGACAAGTAATTCTAGTTTATTTTCTACTCATTCTTTTATTGCATCTCTTGACTCTATCTTTGTTCCTAAAACTATTCATAAAGCCTCATCCTATCCTGGATGGCTTAATGCTATAATAAAGGAGATGAATGCTTTAAATGATAATGGTACTTGGGAATAAGACTATTGGATGTAAATAGGTTTTTGCAATCAAAGTGAATCCTGATAGGTCAGTTGCTCTATTAAAAGTTCATCTTGCAGCTAAAGGATATGCTCAAACTTATAGAGTTGATTATTCTGACACCTTTTCTCCTATTGCTAAATTAACATCTGTCATATTTTTCATTTTTATGGCAGCCATTCATAATTGGCCTTTGCATCAGCTAGACATCAAAAATGCTTTTCCTCATAGAGATCTTTAAGAAGAAGTTTATATGGAGCAACCTCCTGGTTTTGTTGCTCAAAAGGAGCATGGGAAAGTTTGTCGTCTTCATAAGTCTCTGTATGGTTTGAAACAGAGCTCACGTGCTTGGTTTCAAAATTTTAGTCAAGCAATTGAGAGGTTTGGAATAAAGAAAAGTAAATCTGATCATTCTGTCTTCTATAAACAATCTAAAGGTGGCATTATTCTGCTAGTTGTATATGTGGATGATATCATCATTACTGGGAGTCATGCTTCAAATATTTCATCCCTTAAATCCTTTCTTCACAACCAGTTTCATACAAAAGATTTAGGGACGCTAAAATACTTCTTGGGTGTCGAGGTAGTAAGATGTAAGATAGGGATCCTCTTATCTCAAAGAAAATATGTGTTTGACTTGTTATCTGAGACAGAAAAATTAAAGGCTAAACCATGTAGTACTCCAATGATACCTAATTTGCAACTCACAAAAGAAGGTGAATTGTTTGAAGATCCTAAGAGATACGGAAGATTGGTTGGAAAGTTGAATTATCTTATAGTGACTCGGCCAAACATTACATATTCAGTTAATGTTGTAAGTCAATACATATCTTCTCCAACAGTTAACCATTAGGCAGCCGTAGAACAGATTTTGTGCTATTTAAAAGGAGCACCTGGATGAGGAATCTTGTATAAAAATCGTGGCCATACTAAGATCAAATGTTTTTCAGATGCTAATTGGGCAAGATCCAAGGAAGATCAAAGATCTATTTCATGATATTGTGTCTTTGTTGAAGGAAACTTAGTCTCGTGGAAGAGTAAGAAGCAAAATGTAGTTTCGCGTTCGAGTGCGAAATCAAAATACAGAGTGATGGCACAATCTGTGTGTGAAATAATATGGATACATTAACTTCTAACTGAATTACGCTTTAAGATTTCAGTACCAGCTAAGTTATGGTGTGACAATCAAGCTACTCTTCATATTGCTTTTAATCTTGTATTTCATGAACGAACTAAGCACATTGAAGTTGATTGCCATTTTGTTCGCCAGAAAATACAGCAAGGCTTGGTTTCCACAGGATATGTGAAGATTGGAGAACAATTGGGAGATATTTTCATAAAAGCTCTAAACAAAGCTTAAGTTGATTATCCTTGCAACAAGCTGGACATGATTAACATCTATGCTCTAGCTTTAGGGGAAGTGTTACAACTTATAATTAGGAAATCTTATATAATTAGGAAAGTCTTATGTAGCTTGATTATAGGAGGAGTTTAGGAATGATTTCCTCCCTAGAATAGGATCCTTCCTAGGTTAAGGCTCATACTTATGTGTGTTGTATATATATGTGTGTGTGTGTGTGCGCTATTATAGTGAATGAAGAGTGTACAGATTTTTCTCCCATCTATCTGATTACAGTTTCAACTTAAATAGAAATAATGCAAAAAGTTTTGAAATTTTCGTCACCAATTTTGATTATTATCAAACATAAAACTACTGGTATATGATAGTTATATCATGAAGATTGTTAATTCACATCTTGCACATTAATTGTTAACTATCGTCTTCTCTAATCTTTTCATCTTTCTTCAATCTGAACGGCAATTATATATGTATATCATATGCTATATATGCTACCACAACTGCATCGTTTGGAATTAAAACGTCGCAGACCAGTCAGCTTGCAGGATGTCTGCATGCCTGCAGATTTTGATGAAGCTAAAGTAAAATATCTAACATGCAGGCCGATTATAAAACAAAACCATAAATACTTTATTCCGGCTGAGATAAAAAATTCTTGTTCTTGGTAGAGCTAGGATTTAATTCGAAATTATTATATGCTTTGCGCCAAGAAATTTTACAGCGTAGCCTGTTCACTCATACAGTTACATTGGTTGCCTGTCGAACAGTATGCACAATAGTGGCTTGTCTGTCGCCCGAGGTTTGAGTTTGGAGAAGTTTGTTTCTGATGGAAAGCAGCTGGGCTACAACTTCCTCCATGTTCATCCTTTCTCTTGGCAACTCTGAAGAGCAAGTGACTCCATTTCCCAGTATAGAAACCAAGGCCTCTGAAAAGCTAAAATTATTTTCCGTCCTCCTTACATTCTGACCATTGGCCTGGCTTGTCTCCCCTTCTTCTATTTCTAAAAGAAGTACTGGATCCACAATTTCGGTCAATTTTTCAGGCAGAGCTTCCTTGACAAAATTATGAAGGTTCAGATTTCCTGTAAAAATCTCATCCGTCGGCTTCTTTCCTGTAAACATTTCCAGCAAGAGTATGCCATAACTGTACACATCTCCCTCTGTTGAGACTTCACTGCCCATTCCATACTCTGCAATTCCACGTAAAATCACACATTTTGACTATGTTTTGAAGGTGAAAATAAACAAAACCAAGGAATTATTAAATGTTATTTACCTGGAGCAGCATAGCCAACGGTTCCTCTTACTCCAATAGAGCTTGTTTGACCAGTTGATGAATTATTGGTGGATTCTGCAAGGAATTTTGCTAATCCGAAGTCTCCTACATGGCCAATCATTTCATCGTTAAGAAGAATATTGCTTGGCTTCAGATCACAATGAACTATCGGAGTTTCGCAATGATGATGAAGATAATCCAATGCACAAGCAACATCAATGGCAACATTAAGTCTCTGCAGAAGATTTAACTTCTTCGGCGACTCATCTGCTTCAGGATTATTTGGATGCAACCATTCCTCCAGACTCCCCTTGCCCATGAACTCATAAACTAAAGCCTTGAAATCATTGCCTTGGAAATCAACACTTGCACAAGCAGTTATGATTTTGACAAGATTCCGGTGCCTAATACCTCTCAGTGCTTCACATTCCGCCATGAAACTCTTCAAAGCTCCTCGATGCTGAAGGTTAAGTACTTTCACAGCCACTATTGTTTGATCCTGATTAAGGATTCCCTTGTACACAGAACCAAAACTACCCACGCCAAGCATATTGTTCGAAGAGAAACCCCCAGTCGCTTTTAGCAGATTATCATAAGACACTTGTAAAACTGAGGCTAACAGTGCTGATGGAGAGGCTGGCTCCTTTTTTGCTTTCCTCCACCAATAAAAGATCATCAAACATAGAATCATAGTCAGTAACAAAATTCCGACAACTATAGGAATAATCAGTTTCAGAGAAGTCGATCGTGTTTGCTTTGATTCATCCATGGGACAAGTGGATAGATGTAAATCAGATATGCCGCCGCAGAGGTTATCATTTCCGGCAAGTGAAATTGCACTAGCGTTGCTGAAGACACCTTTTACTGGTACTTCACCCTCAAAAGCATTATAAGATAGATTTAAATTCTGCAGCAAGCGAAAGTTCTCAAAAAATTCAGGAATCTGGCCGGACAAGTTGTTGCGCGAAAGATCAAGAGATTGAATGCCTCTCAAAGAACTCAATGACGAGGGAATTTTCCCTTGGAAGAAATTGCCTTTCATGATGAGTTCTTGTAATCTAACGCAACTACCTAGACTGCTTGGAATTTCACCAGACAACTGGTTTCCAGATAAGTCCAGAGTAGCCAGATTTGTCAAATCACCAAAATTTGAGGGGAGAGAACCATTCAATTGGTTTTGAGACAAATCAAGATAAATTGACAAGGAAGAGAGACCAATAACTTCACCTGGTATTGTACCACTGAGATTGTTATGAGAGAGATCTAATAATATTAAACTCTGACATTTCCCAAGACTTGATGGAATGCTTCCCTGTAACATGTTTCTTTCTAAACTTATTTTGTTTAACATTGTTAGATTTCCGAGAGAAGATGGAATTTCTCCAAGGAACTTGTTCCTCTGCAGCCACAATTCCTGCAGCTTTTGAATATTTCCGATACTGCTTGGAATCTGGCCAGTGAATTGATTGTTCTCCAGAACTAAAATCTCCAAATTGACGCAATTCCTTATTCCAGGAGGGATACTTCCAAAAATTTGATTGTCTCCAACTGCTAATACTTTGAGTTGGGTCGACAAATTGCCCAAAGCTTCAGGCAATACCCCTCCAAATTTGTTATCACTTATGGCCAGTATCTCTAGGCTACTAGCATTGACCAAAGAATTAAGAAATTCGAAATCATCTTCTTTCCCATTTCCTAATTCATTCCGAGAAATGCTAACCCAATGGAGTTGATGCAGATTCTCCATAGTAGGAACCTTTCCACTAAATCTATTCAACGGGAGAGTAAGTCTCATAAGATTTGTGGCATTAGATATTGAAGCAGGAATTGGTCCAGTAAATTGGTTGTCAGCAACATTTATAACTTCAAGGTTAGGAAGAGTTAAGCCTAAATCTGAAGGAAGACTTCCTTGAAGTTGATTATTTGTAAAATGAAAATACACGAGTGAAGATATATTGTAGATTAAGGAAGGAATTTCACCTGATAGATTATTTGCTCCAAATGAAATATAATACATCCTCTTCAGCTGACCCAGAGTTGCAGGAATTCGTCCCACAAATTGATTTCCTGCTGCTGAAAGGACTTCAAGGGATGACAAATTGCCAAAGGAAGGTGGGATTTCTCCTGACAGATTGTTGAAATATATGAAGAGTTGGCTGAGCTTTGACAAAGAACCAAGCTCTTCTGGAACGTTCCCTACAAGCTCATTGTTGCCTAACCTGAGGAATTGAAGGTTAACACAACGCGATATGTTGGCAGGAATTTGCCCTCCAAATGAGTTGTTCTCCAGGCCTAAGAACTGCAACCTGAACAAATGACCAATCTGCGGAGGGATTTCATCACGGAAGCCATTATTTTGGAGATTTAAGAATCTAAGAAAACTTAGATTTCCAATGTGAGGGGACAGCGAACCTTGCAAGCGTAAAGATGGAAGAAGTAATGCAATCACCCTTTGATGCTTTCGGCTGCAACTAACACCCTTCCATTGGCAAAAGTGGCTGGAATGATTCCAGGAACTCAAAACCTGGAGAGGGTCATGAGTAATTTTCGCCTTGAATTCAAGCAATGCAAGTTTATCAGTTTCATTTGTTCTAAGCACAGAAGTGGCGGTGGTAGCAAAACCATATGATAGCAAGCTAGACCAACAGAAAACAAAGAAATAAATGCTAGAAACAACCGAACTCATGGTTACAGAATCCAATAAATTCTGAGAAAAACTTGAACTTGATATGAACGTTAGGTTCATGGAGGGGTTGAAACTTATAGGAAATCAGGAAAGACTACAGGTGTGAATGACTTCAACTTGATCGGGCTGGGACCATATATATTTTTCTGCAATGTGACGACACTAAAAACGAGTAAACGACTGGAATTTCCCAGCTCCATTCTTCTTCAAATTATTCAGTGAACTTTAATAGACTCTGGAATAAAAAAATATTAAGAAAGCTTATGAATGCCTTTAAAGAAGTTGAGTGATTAAAAATTTAAATTATTTGGAAAGATTATGGGAATCTGAGAAGCACTTGCATAAATGGATATACACGTTCTCGATCTACGTAGTCAAAAGAGGCAACTGAAATATGAAAGAAAACAATCTTGTGGAGCATACATTGTATATATTTTCTTTTATTTTAGTGTTGTCGTATGTCATTATAACTTTAACGGAATTTCTTAGTGCATTGCTTTGGAGAGCTAAGGGATTATAAAATAAGTAATGTTAAAAACAAAAGTGGTACTACAATTTTTTTTTTCTGGTTTTCTGAATCTTTCTTTGTTTGATGTACTTACTTTTTTCTTTTGAACTACAATCTACCTTAATTATGAGCTTAATTATATTTTGCAAAAAAACTAATGTGTACACAATACCTTGTTGTTAATACATGATCGAATAATATTCTTTTGTTTGAATTATATTTTATTATTAATGATTAATTTCTAATTTTTATTTATGCAGATACTTTATATTCAGTTGTTGAAAAAGAAAAAAAAAATCTCGTATATATCTATTCATGAACATGGTATTTGCTAGTCTAGCTCATTTTTTTGACGGAAAAGGTCTAAGCATACCCACTTCAAATAATTGTAGGAAATTTCTGCCAGTTGGACGGCCACTTGGTACTCAGCTTCAATTATGAATGATTTTATGGGTTATTATCAAATTCCTCCCTAAGTTTTAGAATTATATCAGTTAAGCTTTGGACTTGTATCAATCAAATAGAAATTTTGGGTAATATATCAAAAATCTCTTTTTAATTATTTGTCAACCAACCCAAATGACATATTTACTAAAATACTCTGAATCTTTAAATTTTATATTATTTAATTAATTGTAAAAGCTATTTTAGTCCAAAAATTTAATCTAATACCCTTATAAGTTCTAATAATTTCAAAAATATTCTTAAACATTTTAATTTATTATAAAATAATAATTATGCCCTTATTTATTATTTAAGAAAAATAACTAACAAAATTATTTTAATTAAATATTTATTATTAGTTATTTTTCTTAAATAATTATTTTATTAACATATTTATTAAAATAATATTTTAATTAATATATTTTACATAAATATATTATATTTTACCCTTATACAATTATTTAAGAAAAATAACTATTAACTCTATAAAATTTAATAAAATACAATATATTTATGTAAAATATTAACTAAATAAATAATATTATTATTTTATAGTATATTAATAATATAAATATGAATATATTATAAATTTATTCATTTTCATTCATATTCATTTTATTATTTTATATACATTTTAAATATGTATATATATTTCATTTAAATTACAATTAGTTATAAATATTTATAATCAATATGTTGTAAAATAAATAAATTTATAAATCTAAAATATTAATATTTTTTTTTTATTTTATTTTTATTTAATTTATAATAATTACGAATGTGTAATTTACTTTTATTTAATTTATTACAAATAATTACAATTCAATTATTTTATTAATATATTATTAAAATAATATTATTATTTTACACTAATATATTATATTTTATCGAATATTAGAGATTTATTAATTATTTTTCTTAAATAATAATTATTATATAAAAGTATAATTGTTATTTTATTGAATTTATAAAAATATTTTTTAAACTATTAAAATTTATAAGGGCATTATATTAAATTTTTGAGACTAAAAAACTTTTTTAAATTTAATTAAGTAACATGAAACTTAAAGAATAAGGACATTTGAATAAATAAGTCATTTAAAATTTTTAATATATTCTTTAAATTTTTTATTTAACTGATACAATTCAAAATCTCGCGAAGGAATTTGATAATAATCCTTAAATTATATAGTTGCTATGTATAGGTGTAAAATGAATTCATTTCCATTTGGCGTGTTAAACTTTAAAAGCAAGTGGTATTGACAGAAACAAAAGTCATATAAACAGCCAAAGTAATCCGACAAATTCTTTTGACATCGCAAAAGCAGATTAGTATTGGGATATTATCAGCTTGCTCCTCTAAGGTATGGCATATTATCACTTAGATGACCAAAAATTAAAAAAGAGGTAAACACCTCCTTCTCAAACAACGCAGCTAACAGAAATAAATAAAAATTATTAAAATATCCTTAAATGTCGTGTTATAATATGAATCATAGTGAATGTAGGAAAAAAAAAAAAATTGCATAAACATCCCGACTTTGCACAACACCACCATTGGATCTACCATCATCATCTTCACAGCTGAGCTAACCATCAGCGTCATCCACCTATCAAAATCACCTCCACTACAATACTCAACAGTCCATCAAAATCTTCTTTTATTATTCCCACAAAATCACTCGTCAAATAGATAGATAAAAAGTGTTCGATGAAAAATTTAAAAAAAAAAAGAAAAAAAACCGCAAAGCCAACAGGTGCTATAACCGCCCATCAAATTAATCTCCATTGTTGTCACAAAATCACTCACCAAATAAAAAAAAGGGTGTTGGATAAAAAATAGCGTAAGCTTTTACAATAATTTGACAAATTCCTTAGACATCGCAAAAGCAAATTAATAATAGCATAAGCTTTTACAATAATTTTTTGAACTAGTCTATTAATGGCTCCCTTGGGTTTCATTTATTCATTTATTTATTTATTTATTTATGTTATACAACGGAAATTGAGATCAAATGGCAATACCCCTAAATTATAATTTACGAAAGATTGGGCCTGAAATTGAATCCAGCCCAAATTTGTAATATTACGGACAGGCCCTTTCCTGGCCCATGAAGTTACAGCCGAAGCAGTGGCATCCTACAATCACTTGCAGGAACGCTTTCGGTTACGAACAGAGATCAGACAGAGACTTTTACGGAGAACAAAATGTCAACCTTCACTGACCCATTTGATTCTGTTGACTCGGTTCCTGTCGCCGATTCTACTGATGACAACGTTGAGAGTTTTAACTCCGCCGTTGACTCACCGACCAATAACAATAACAACAATAATTCATCTTTTCAGGGTGGAGATGACGTCTTCGAGTCTCAGTCCTCGATCTACGGTGAGTACGAGAATGGTGGATCTGACGGTCCCATTTTGCCGCCTCCGACAGAGATGGTTCCCGAGGAGGGCTTCGCTCTCAGAGAATGGAGAAGGTTTGATTAGATCTATTAATTGTACTGTTTTTGAATTTTTAAATTTACTTTTTATGTTATATTTGATTTTGAACTAAAATAACTGTGCAATTGTAGTACAGTAAATAGTTTTAACAATTAACGCTGGAAGTTTGACTTTTCGTTTTCTTCTTTTAGATTACGTGGTAATTAAATTAGTTGAATTGCAAAAGGATCTAAAATTTCGTATTTGAAAGAAATTACAAGCGGGTTTTGAAGGGATTCATTGATTTTTAATTCTATACGTATTCTGTTGAGCTGAATTGTCGTTAATTTCATATGGCGGATTTATTTGTAAAAAGTTTTTAGCTTGTTAAGTTATTTGTCACTTCCAAATTGAAGTTTCTAAATCTTTATGCTAGCGTTAATGTTAGTCGTTGCTGTTGTAACATTTAGAGAGAATGCAATTCAATTGGCGGAGAAGGAGAAGAATGAAAAGGAGATGTTGAACCAAATAATTGAAGAAGCAGAAGAATACAAAGTTGAATTCTACAAGAAGAGGATGGTCACTTGTGAAAATAACAAAGCTACCAACGGGGAAAGAGAGAAGGCGAGTGAAGTTATATGATTTTGCTGCTTGATTAGCTTCTTTTCCTGTTCACTATAGTCATTTTATTAGTTTGTGTAATTTTAGTTGGTTATGCATGATATATTTGTTATGATTTGGGGTGGTTTTAATATCTTAATGTATTTCTTGGTCATACAAAATTGTCAAACTTTTACATTGTACGGCTATGCATCTAAATGTTGTATGATATTTGGAGAAAGTGTTTGTTTGTGTGATTTTATCATGATGCATGATGCATAACTTGGTAAAATTTAAGGTGGGATCTATTGATATGGGAACTTTTATGAGACTATGTAAAGGTATCGTAAAGGTTAAACAAAGTAGAAGATTCTTGTTAAAAGTAAAATGCTCAAATTGGGTACAGCGTAGTACTGATGAATACGCAGAAACAATGAATAATTGAGAAAATATGCTGTTGGGGAGTTTATGTTCAATGCAACAGTTAGAATAGTGATGTGATGTATATTGCTTTAAGAAATTGAATGGATCTCTTTTACTGCCTTGAAAATTACTGGATTTTCTTCATATGAAACTTAGTCAATTATGATTTAAGTAAGCATCTTAGGATATGCATGCTCTTGATTCCCATAGTTGAAAAGGGAGCGGAAAAGGAGGGATATATATACAACAAAGTATGAGGCATTGTCCAACGGGAAACTTATGGGAATTCATCAGAGTTACGCTTTACATGAGGAAAGCCTTTCTGTAGTTCCTTGACTATGTTCATTGTTTTTTTTTTTTTTTTTTATAATCTCATATATTGGGAAACGATGCATGAATTTTTCTGACTTTTGGGCCCTTCCATGACAGTTATTTGTGGCAAATCAGCAAAAGTTTCATGCAGAGGCTGATAAGAATTACTGGAAGGCCATCGCAGAGCTCATTCCTAATGAAGTGCCAGCTATAGAGAAGAAGAAAGCAAAGAAGGATCAGGATAAGAAGCCTTCCATTGTTGTGATCCAAGGTCCAAAACCTGGGAAGCCAACAGACCTTTCTAGAATGCGGCAGATACTCATAAAACTGAAGCACAATACACCTGCCCACCTGAAGCCTTCTCCACCTCCAGCAGCTGCCCCAGCCAAGGACGCTAAAACCTCTGACGCTGCTGCTACAGCCAGTCCATCCAAAGCTGCAGCAGTTGCCACCCCTGCTGAGGTTGTGGCTGCTGCTTGATAGTTTTGACATAGCCTTTGTAGGAGTCATAAGGTATATCAGATTATTTTATCAGGATGTTTGTAGTGAAAGATCTTTTGAACCTCGTCAAACTGTTGCAGTTAAGCTCTATTGAACCTTATTAATTGAGTACACTTGATTGTGCGAGATCATATATTGTTGTTTTTCTGTACAAAACTTGTTCATTTCGACAACGTGTATTTCCCTCCTAAATTATCTGTAAAATCTCACTTTTGGTCTATAACCTTTTAAATGGAGTATGGTAATATTTCAGGTTTGAGGCATAGCTTTAGATATCAGGAAATGATTGTAAACAATCAGCGAAAAAAAGTCGGCGGGCTCCTCGACAGATATTCAACTCTCTTTATGTTGAACGACATTGTTTGCTCCATTTGTATGAACACAAAGAGACGATGCCGTTACAGACATTAATGATTTAGAAGCTAGAACTGTCGACAAAATTGTGTGGTCCAAACCAAAACTTCCAGGATTCCTTGATCGGAAATGCATATATGGTTGCAATTACAAGACCCATTTTCCAGGCGTAATCTCATCTGGGCAATCTGCAAATTCAAAAGTAAATGGAGTGATCACTGATTGTGATATCATAATTCATTTGTGGTCCTGCTTCGTAATATTGTACAAGAAATATCCCTTTACATAGCAAGCTGGACCTGTTGCCTTCTGTTTGGTGTTTCATTATTCTCGTTCTCTGTAGTCCCTTTCATGCCCCAGTGGAATACCTTCATCGTTGGTCTAAAGTTGGATAATGCAGCAGCAACTGTTTATCTAAGAATTATTGGTTCTGTACTTTCTTAACGTCAAATTTAATAAGATTAAAGGAATATTTAAGATTAAAATATTGTAAATTGGAAAACTTGGTTATTGTTGGATAAAATTACTCAGATTTCGCATATAAATAGAAAAGTGAGCGCCAAAAATCTGTTTATTTATACAAATTGGAGTTTACCACTGGGCAGATGCAGCAGTCTAAAACATACTCTAAAAATAACTACAAACATGAGATTTCGCATACAATCTTGTGCTTTTTTCTGATTAGTATCGTGCAATTATAACATTGGAAACAAATGTTTTGGATGGTCAAGTAAATTAATGGGGTAAAGGATGGGGAAGGGAATAAGGCACACTGGCTTTTGGTAATAAGATGATCCAACTGCTCGGATCTAGTTCACCGATACCTCTCCGCGTAGAAATGAGCAAGAACAATTGTTCAGCGTACAACCAATTTCCCTACCAATACAGAGACCATGAATTACACAAAAATAACCTCCAACCAATCTAATATAAAACTTTACATTAATCATGAAATCACAACCCCCCATAAGTTCTGAAATCAGTTCTCTTTCAACTGCCAAGCCGGAAGATTTGAATTAATGATGTAAGACAGATTAGAAAAGCAGTTTTCTGATGTTGGGAATTTCAGCACTGACCATTACCTGCCACGAATACTGGCAGGCGAATGACCACCCCTCTCACTGGCAACATCATCTTCAACTTCGCACCCATCTATACAGAGGCCATTGTTGTTGACACTCAATTCAGAGCTAGCATTACTGCTCATGGCAAGAGGGGAGTCCGAAACACTAACTGTTCTGCTTCGCAGCCCTGATCTAACACTGTACATAGAAGATGCTGGAATATTTGTCATTAATGGTCTTAAATTACCAGGAATGCTTCGCCTTATATCCTGCAAATAAGATCAGGAAAAATGATAAGTACAAAAGCAACCCTGTCAATGGAAATCAACATAAGCGGGAGGATTTCAAGGACTAAACACATAATTCACAGGGAGCCTTGTATTCGGACATTAACAATGCAATCTTAAGTGGAAAAGATAATGACACAAAAAATATAAAAATACACTCACCATGTGCCTTATAGCCATATCCAATGATTTTTTTGACAGCGTTCTTCCAAAGCCCGAGCTGTCTGGGGATGAAGACTTCCCAGTTGGATTACCATGAGGAGAACTTTTGTCATCTTGATTGGGAGGTGCCAGTTTCCGCATATTGATCACCCTCTCAACCATTTTTGTCCCAATCACAACAGGGCTCACGTTGTCATTAACTTTACAATATCCACGACTGACTGCAGGAACGGAGCTTCCACTTGCATGCATAATGCCATTGGCTGCTCGTCCTCTGGAAGGGGAGCATGATTGTCGCCTGGGTCTCCCATTAGATATAGGCTCAACAGAAGAAGATCGAGGACTGGGTGCTCCAGGCCTACCCCTCGTGGCTGAAAGCGGCCTTTCAGGTACTGTAGTCCTTAAATTTGGTGGAGCATCAAGTGAGAAACCAGGCATCTTTGAGGGATTCCACGGTCTGGATTTTGCTGCTGGAGAAGTGCCACGAGATGGCACTGGATTCTTTGATGTCGTGAGAGCAGGCTTGGTAACTGAAGGAGACGACTTAACTGGAGAAGCAGATACACTGGATGCACTAGATGGCGTGGATGGTCGACGAGTTGGTGTTGCTGCTCTTGATGTAGACTTCGACGGAGGGATTGAGGGTCTTGCAGTTGGTGTTGTAGATCTCGCTGTAGACCTAGAAGGCGTGGAGGATCTTGATGGAACTGTAGTCTTAACTGCCGAAATCGTAGGCTTAGCTGCAGAAACCGTGGGCTTGGCCGCAGAAACCGTGGGCTTGGTGGCAGAAATCGAGGACTTAGTAGTGGAAAGTGCAGGCTTGCTAGCTGAAACTATAGGCCTAGTAGTGGAAAGTGTGGGCTTAGTTGAAGACAAGGTCGGTCGAGCAGTAGGCGTTGAAGATCTGGAAGGTTTTGATGCTGTGGTCAATGTAGAGTGTCCAGTTGGTGTTGAGGGTCTCGATCCTGTTCCCCCAGATGATGAAGGCCTACGGACCCCAGAGCTTGAAGCATTAGACCCTGGTGAAGAAGCTGGCTGTCTAGACACTAAGTTGCTCCTTACAGCCAGCTCTGGCTGTGGGTCTGCTAGCTATAAGAACAAAAGGATGATGACTAGGCAACATGAGTTTATGAAGAAAACTTCAAAAATTCAGAGCATTACTCTACTAAGATAGACAACCCTGGTGGAATTCAGGATTAAGATAAATATGACCAAGAGAGAAGCATTTCCATTCCATTCTACTGCCATTTTTAACAGTACATACAATCTAAAGTCTTGAATAATCATCAAACTAATATATTGTAAGAATGCAAAACAGTCTGCACAATGTAATGGCAAGTCTGTCACACATGCAAGAAACTGAGAAAGAATATGGTTTGAATTAGTTTCAATAGTCTCAATTATTTCAGAGATGTAATCCCAGTACAGCTTCTTTTTAAATGATATATGGAAAGATAGGACTTCCATAATTTTGCAATTTTGCTGATTCCTACTACAAACCCATATGAGAACCGAAATTTTCCTCAAAAGCCAGGTAGAATAATGGTTACATTTTCATTTTTAACAACCAAAGATGAACAATAACTTTTTCCACCTACAAATTACAACTTCATACACTAATATAAGCCAAACACTTTGAAAAGTTAGTGACATTCAACCAATATTTTATGATAGAACTCTTACTCTAGATTTCAGGGCAGTGAGGCAAACCTTCGGGGTACCAATTTGACTCATAACAGTCTTTTGTGATTCCATCTCTAAAGAAGGAAAGAGAGGAGTACCAGGAGGAGTTAGAAGCCTGCAAACAAAGAGACGTGTAGTTAGCATCAATTAACCTCATTAAATGTATGTGAAAACAACCTGATTTTGTAAGTTAAATAACAATATTGCTGAAAATAATTCAAATAACAAGCATGCATTCACATCTTCCCCAAGAGGATAATCTTGTAGGTTAGGTTCTTGTTTCAATGCAGGTCTAGGGATCAATTTCTCTCAAACCAACCTTCAGGGAAATTCATTTTGATTTGTATCATACTTGGAATGAGCTGCAGTTTGGGTGTGTGCTAAAAAGGGGAAAAAGATGAAATAACATGCACATGTATAAATTTTAAATTGACAAATCAATAACCACAGGAAATATGTAGAAAAAATCAATATTGCAATATGCTTGTAAGTTCACAAGCCCTATTCACACAAGCGTGCATATGTGGCAGAAACATCTGATGCTCATGAAAAATGCAAGGAATATGCAGTAGGTATGTTGGCTCTTAAATCTTCTACCTCTAAAGTTCTTACAGACAAGAATAAGTTATTGGCTAAGCCAGTATTAAGGTCAAATCACCAAAAAGTTCGTTCAACCTTTAAAAAGACATGCTACTCTTTGGAATAATAGAAAGTTCTTTTACTCTTATTAACAGAAATCTTCCCCTCCAGAACAAGAAAAAGATCTCAGCTCTAGGCCTATTTCTTATAGCAAATCTATGCAATAACTATTGAAAGATGATTCACTAATCATTTGATGAACTTTCATGCAAATTCCGCAAAATATGATGAAGACATCCATCTATAACCTAATTTTCCTCTATTTATTCCGTCCAACCTATACCCTTCATAGTTCAAATCAAATCCTATACATCTTGTAGTGTAGGCAAATCTCCAAAAACTAACAAGACCCCAGAAAAATAAACAAATAAATAAATTTGCAAAGGTAGGAGCTGAACTAGCTAATTTATTGTCATATAACCACTATCCTTGAGCTAAGAATGACAATAACCCCAGCACAAAAAAAATAATAAATCAATATAAAATTAAGAACCTCTAAAAATCACATAATTCTCTTTTCAAAAATAAAAATGCTACCACATTACCAGTCATAGTCATTTTTATCGTTATCAGAGTTAAGAAAATCATCAGCACCAATCTTTCTGGCCGGTGTCGTAGAGGAAGAAATATTAAATATGGGAGAAGTTCCTGGTTTCGACCCTGTATTTCACAAAAACACCAAAACACATCTCAAAGCAAGTGCTTTTCCTCTTCACATTTCAAATAATTTAAAAAAACAAATTGAACATTTCATAATATCAAAACGGCAAAACCTAAAATTATTACACAAAACAATATAATACCTAATGGCGCGTCAAACTCTTCGGAGTTGTTAAGAAGCAAATTAGTCTGCTCTTTCTCGCGCTTTCGCATCTCGAGAAACAATGAGAGCTCCTCTTCTTTCTCCTTCATCATCGACGCTCTCAGTTGCTGCCTCTGCTTCAATGCTGCAGCCTGCATTTGGGTTTCTTGTGACCTAAAGCTTCGATTCATTATAGATCAAAACTGCCCGTACAAGCTTCTCATTCACGCCTCCCGCAGCAACAACAACAACAACGGCAAATTTGAACTCCACTAAAGCGAAAATTTAACAGCTAATAGATCTAAAACTGAACAAACAAGCAATAAAACGACTACAAGGCATGTCGTTATCGGCTTCGCTTAACGGAAGTAGCCTTAGCTAGCGAGCTGGCCTTTGTTTCTTCTTCCTCTGCTTGAAAGTTAAAATTGCTGAAAAAGCAAGGGATCAGAAAGAAGAAGAAGAGCGTGGGTGAGTGGCAACGAGTGTAAATAATGGGAGATTAGAGGGGTGAAATGGGGATTGAGAGAAGGGGTTTTGATTACATTCTGGGTTTCTCGAGTGACGGGACAACTGTAAGTATAGCTCCTTGTGTTTTCTCTCACTTGAAGCCTACGTTTTCAGATTTTTGCTTTTAGTTTGGTGGATAATCACGATAATGCCCTCTTTTTCCTTTTTCACCTCTTCATTGCGTTTGTTTTGAATTTCCGAAATGAAGTTTTTGCAGTTATGCCCTTTCTTTTTGTCTTATTCGAATTGCTGCCCATTTATATTTTGTATTTTCTTTTCTATTTTTGTGCTACGATAATTTAATGAGCAACAGAGTCAATCTGTTCAATCCTCATTGTTTTGGGAAAGAACGAGCATCTTATAGTTTTTTTTTTTAATACAAATACATCTAGAGTTTCACTGTTACTATAAACCAGAATATATCTAATAGTATTACAAATTAAAATATTTTTAAAGGTCCGAAATAAGTTCACTTTATCTTTCAAAGGTTCAAAATAAGTTTATATTATATGAAAAGATTTCTACATGTAGTGGAAGAGCCATGCATTTTACAAAATTCAAACACACGCCCTCAAACTATGCCTGAATAATAGCATTTTATATTTTATGCAAAAAAAATTTGTAAATAAATAAATAAATGCAACATAATTTACTAATAATAATCATCATCATCATAATTATAATGTTATTACTTATTTAAAAACTAGGATATTTGTCGTTATAAGTACAAAACGTTATTGCTAATACTTGGGTTCTACCGAAAATTTGATAGCTTATCAAATTTAGCATTGCAAATCATACAAACATTTAAGCACGAAAAAGATTTTGCAGAAAGTCCCTCCTATTTCTATAGTTGATCCACTGACACTTTTAGGATTAAAGGTAGTAATAATTATGCCAATGCTTTTCAAGGTTTAATGTATTTTTATCCACAAAAAAGAAAGTTATCTTGTTTTTATTATTTATTTTGATATAGATTATTTAAGGTTTCTTAATTCATAATTGGTTTATAAACTATCATTTTTCAAATAAAAAACAAATTAATAAAGAAGTAAATTTAGCTTTAAGTCATCCCATTGAATAAACTAGTGCACATGATTTTCTCAAGAAAAGGTTAAAACGTATCACAAATTACATAATTGCCAAATAGTTTATACATTTTACATTAAATAATTGTTTTTCAAAATAATGGTACCTGTATAGAGTTCCGAGTGACTGCAATGTATTGACTACTGAGTATATTATTATATAAATTCAATATTTTAAGTTTTATATTTAATGTTTTAAATTTTTTGTTAGATATTTTAAATTTTATACTTAATTTTAAAATTAAACTTTTTTATTTAATGTGTTAAATTTTGTGTTAAAATTTTTTAAATTTTTAATCTTGTTAATTGAGTAAATTATTGTTACATGGTGCAAAGAGCTAAGTCTCTATTAATAAAGTAATAATATTAAAATTAATATTGTTTTTGACGGGTGTATGTTAGATTATAGGTTTTAACTAATTAAAAAAAATTCATGTTTTAAATTGAAATGCTAATTTATCATGAATGGAAGAAAATTTTCGCAAATATGGATTGGGGGCATTCAAGTCATTCGACCCAGGCGTGTCCATTTAAAGGGGTTGCCTTCTACTACCAAATTAAAGTCTTGGTGGCATTATAATAAAAAAATATTATTACAGTCCTCTTCTCATGTTTTCAACTATATCACTTAAATAAAAATTATAAAAAATATATCACTTACTTCTGCTATAATTATATTTGACCACTATTTAACCATTAAGTGTAAGAATAAATATATAAAATATTATTATTTAATATTTAATATTTTATTTGAAAAAAAATTTTACTTTTCTAATTTTTTACACAATCAATAAAAGGAAGTAAAAAAAAAACTTTATTTATTTATCTGTTTATATATATTTATGAGTATTCATTTGCAAAATATTTATTGAAAAAAATTATACTTCAAATTAAATTTTCAATTTTTCTATCTTTTATTTTATATTGATTTTCTTTATTTTATACATTTGAATTAACTAATACACATAATAAGATAAAAATAAGTATTAAAAAAGTATTATTTAATAAAAAATAAATTATCAAGAGCATTTTAATAAATTTATCATTAAGAGTTAGTTGACTAAGACTTTAGGAAAGATATGTGATACAATCCCTATTTTTTTTCTCCAGATGATATAAAGCCAAATCCCAGGGGAGAAATGTGATAATATCCCTTATAATAAAATTTTAAGCTTTAAACTCAAAAGTTTGGATTTTACCTCACATGTTTGAGGTTTTTTCTCGTGTAAAAATGGACGAAATAATACAAATCGTGAAAAATCAAACAGACTCGTTGATCGTGTGGCTGAAATACGAGGACAACAAACGAAACAAATTAATACCGTAGATCCCGAAGCACTGGATTTTATCTCCTCAGCAATTTCTCATTACCGTGTTTGTTGGTGGATTATTTGCGGAATAACGTGATTTCGGGACCAAATAGAAGCGTTCCGTCTCTGTTTGTAGATTATTCGCAGAATAACCTGACCTCGAGGTCAAATAGAAGCGTGAAAGGTAAGGAGGATTCGAAACTGATTCATTTAGATAGAGAGAGAACAGATTGACTTACCCGGCGTCGTTTTCAGTGACCGATGAAGAAATCTAAAACTGCCGGGAAAATGAAATGCGAAGCAAGCACTAGTAATAACAGCAACCGTAGGGGAGAAACGGTCGTTGCTGATTGTGGAACCTGTAGAGGCTCTTGTGGCTATTGTAATTCTCCTGGTCGCACCAGCATGTCTCACGGTCTGTCGTTTTTTTCTCTTCTTATTTGTCGTTTCAATATGAAAATTTTTGGAAGATTCGTGATCGATTATTTCTCAAATTAACAGAATCTGTGAATTATTTCATCCGGAATTTGTGGTTCTTCCCACTTGTGCTAATTCTCCAATCACTTTTTTTAATATTCTGCTCACCGACGGAGATGCATTTGATTAGTTCGGAGCTGCAAATTTTTCAATTTTTGATCTTTTAATTGATCGGTTAGCTTAATTTTCTAAAAATGTTGGCATTAATGTGTGACTACATTAGCTTTATTTCCGGTGTGCAGCTAATGAATCAGTGTAAAGTATGTGATTTTTTTTTTTAATTTATTTTGCTTGTCTTTGCAGGTTTATGGGGATACACTGTTACGGTTGATGACTACCAAGGTTGGTTTATGCAATCGGTTTAAAACAAAGATTTGTTTTTGTTTGCTTAGCCAAAAGTTGCGGGTTGGATTTTGTGTTTGCTTCACTTGAGAGCATAGATTTGTGTAAATAAATTGTAGTACCAGCATTCTTGTTGACATTTGTGAGTTTTGTTGTGGTTGTATAATAATAAGAAAATTATTTTTATTGCAATCCTTTTCCTTAATGACGGTTATTCTTTGTTCAAAAACTTCATTGATAAGTTGAATTGGGATCTAATTTAAATGATTTTTTGATCAATTGATTTCATGTTAGAATTTGTGATTGTTTCCTTATGCATATATCTAATTTAGCATGATAGGATTTAGCTTGTTCTAACGAGGAGAGAATCGCATTTGATTAGCAATCAACATTGTAAATGTGACAAATATATAAGAGGAAAGAGTTAGTATTCCTTTACTTATGTAAAAGTGAGATTACTTTTTATCAGTTCCTTGTTTTGAGCTGTTTGATCTTACTCCAGTTCAGCAGCCTTCCAATGAAGTCTGTTGACCGATATGTTACATTGCCTTCTGGTTATAATTTCATTTTAGTTTCCCCTTCTTACTTCAAGCTCTTATTGCAGATCTTCTTGACCGGGGATGGAGAAGATCTGGCTGTTTCCTCTACAAGCCTAATATGCAAAAAACATGCTGCCCATCTTATACCATTCGTCTGAGGGCAAGTGATTTTGTTCCTTCTAAGGAGCAACGCCGAGTTTCCAGACGAATGCAAAGGTAAGTATGCTCTTTCATTTGCTCAGTTTCTTGGCGTTCAACTTGCATCTTAGTTCTATTTCATACTCTATCATCTGATCTTTTATATGAATGGTAGAAGAAATTTCCATATATGTCATGCTTTAATTGATTTAAAGATTTTTAACTAATTAGCCTGCCTAACTTTGGTGCATCACAAATGGTCTATTGAGATAAATGGAGTTCACTTTTCTATTTGTTAGAGGTTCTGAACTAAGGAGATTTTTGTGCCATAAGGTTGCAGGTCTGGCATTATATGTATTTGTTCAGCAATATGCAAATAATTTCTAAATATTAAGTGGTTGGTTCAGCATTTGTTCTTTGTTTTCCACAAGTAAAGTCTGGACTCACTAATGTATTGATCTTCATTATCTGCATATTAATTTGTCTGCTGCTGCTAAAGATTTGTTTTTATGTTTTTATTTTTTATAATTTTGTTTTTCAATATTTATGCTTTTTCAGATAGTTAGATCCTAAGTTTACAAACATAGTAAAAACTAATGAAAAGCTCCTTATTTATTACTGACAGTGTTATATGCCTAGGTTTTTAGATGGCACATTGGATGCAAAAAATTCCACTGGCTTTATAGAGGATCCAAGTTCTTCTAACTGCCACAAAGTTTCAAGCTCAGAGGAAAAGAACTCTTTGTCTTGTGGCAATGAAGAGAAGAATAAGGAAGAACAAATTCTGCATTATTTGTCGGACCAAATTGACAATGCAGTGAATATGCAAACTGTAAGTGGGGAATTTCCCTCTGGTATTCAACTTCCAAAAGCATCTGTCAAAAAAGTTTCACAGGGAAAAAGGAAATTACTAGTTGAAGGAACAGAAAACCTCTTATACACCAGCAACATTGCATTCCAAATAGCAGCCACTTTAAGGCGGGCAGTGTTAGCTGAGCAGGATATCCAGCAGATAAGACTGATGAGACAAAACACAGAAGATAAAGGTACATCTCTCAAAATTATAGCAGTAAAGCTGGCAAGCACTCTAAATCAGCTGGCAGAAAGCTGTGATCTTTCTGTCAAGGCTTGCAATGGGCATCTTAATTTTTATTCAGCTGTAAAACAAGCTTCGTCAAATGAAGATGTTGAAATTGTTCATGTTTCTGAGGAATCTGCCACAGGATGTGAGAATAAACGCAGCTGTTTAAATAATAGCCCTGAAAATCCTCAGGGAGAAAAGCATAAGCTCCAGATACGTTTGAAAAGATCCAGTTTTGATCCGCAAGAGTTCGAATTATATAGACGATATCAGATTAAAGTGCACAATGACAAACCAGATCAGGTTACTGAGACCTCATATAAGAGGTTTCTAGTTGACACTCCCTTAGTATTTGTTCCACCATCTGCTGATGGTACAGTTCCTCCTAGTGGTTTTGGCTCTTTCCATCAGCAATATCTGATCGATGACCGACTTGTTGCTGTTGGTGTGATAGACATTCTCCCTAGATGTTTGTCTAGTAAATATTTATTCTGGGATCCAGATTATGCCTTTTTATCTCTAGGCAAGTATTCAGCTCTGCAAGAAATAGGTTGGGTGAACGAGAATCAAGCCCATTGTCCTAATCTTCAGTATTATTATCTTGGCTATTACATTCACTCCTGTAGGAAGATGAGATACAAAGCAGCATATTGCCCATCAGAGCTTCTCTGTCCCCTTCGATACCAGTAAGTTCTTTTTCTTCTAGCAACTAATAGTGACTATGGACATAGAATTAATCATTTCAGAGATCCATTTTAGCTTCTTTACTAATATAGATGGGATCAACTTCATTATAGTTACAAACTCCAAATGTAGTTTGTCAAATTTCTTTCCTTGTATAATTTGTTAAAGCTGTCTAATCTTCTATTGGATTGATGTTCAAGTGGACTCTATCCTTGTCAACTTTGCTAATCTTCAAGTTACAATGACTTGTAAAAAGAAAAAGAAGGTTCTTGGTTTTAGTCCAGTGTCTGCAGTCTACTTGTATGCTCACTGGGTCTTTGAGCTTGAATTTGTTTACCTTGATATTCTGTCCTTGAAGCACAAAATAGAGTTTCATTTACAAGGCTTGCCTCATATATATATATATATATATATATATATATATCCCTCCCTCATACCTGAGCTTCAGTTTTTTGGGTACTTTTGAACTTCTGAATCTGACAAGTGTAATGTTTCAGGTGGGTACCATATCATATCGCAAGGCCATTGCTTGATAGAAGACGATATGCTGTTTTATCAGATTTTGCCAGCTTTCAAAATGCATCCACACCACCTTGTGATTCTGAAAATGTCATGGCATTGAAACATGATGGTGTTGGCCACGAGTCGAATGATGTCCTTGTGGAGTATGATGAAGAAATGCTTGAGGCTGATTCTGAAAGTGATGATGATAAACCTGACACAGAAACCAGTGGTCAGACTGTTGCAATGGAAGATGGTGATATCGGTAATATTCTAATTGGGGGAAAGGGATCTCGGGTGAGATACAAGGTAAAGGCCCTTGATCACTGAGTTGCATTGATGAACCCAGATCACACATATTAAAATGACACTACAATTTAGATTTTAAAAAAAAAAAAAAGCACTTTTGCTTTTCAATTTTAATAGTTTTCCAGAAGGAATATTTTTGTCCCTCCCAATCTGTTTCTGTCAATTTATCCATTACGCCACCTTACCTATATGCTCATTGATAAAATCACTAAAGCTGAAGACTTAATAAAATAACTATAGAAAGATACCCCTTAATCACAACTGGAATGAAATCTATATCTTTTATTGAGAAACTAAACTTTAGCTGAAAAGATCTTTTGCCACCTCATCCTTTTCATCTTTCATTTGGCTTTCTGATTGCATTTTCTCATGATGTTGTTACAATTCTGAAGGATATTCAGCGAGTTTTTGGTCCCATCCAAAGGAAAACCTTGGAATCCCAGTTGCATAGATACCTGAGGGCTGTGGGTGCAGAGCTATCCGAGCGAATGGTCTATTCTCTTGGATAATTGCATTTGCTTTTACATGATTTTCCAGGTATGTCACCAAATTAAGCGGTGTCCTTGTATTGCTCTGAATTTGCTGGCCTGACCATACTGACCAGCGGCCAAAAGGGAGCTGTTATGGAATTTAATTCATTTCCTGGATTAAAGATCGCATTCTTTAGACGCATTTCCTGTGGAAAGTAAAGATTCATGGTCAAGTTCACATTGCAGATTCTATGTATGTCCTTTGTTTTCCTGTAGTTAGTCAATTGAAAGAAGTCAGTTGCTGACAGGTTGGCACACTCTTATGTCTTCGGGGTTACTGGATTTTTTATTGTTTTCCTTTTTCATTCAGGACATTGAACTTAATCTGCGTTTAAGAAGTAAATAACTTGTTTACCAGCACAAACATTGCATTTTCTGGCTTTGTATCTTTGTTAAGTATGTATTGATACAACGAGAAAATAAAGTTCTATCGAAGTCTAATCTTCAATTTCTTGATGTTAACTGTAAAAGGATTGTGCCCTTATTATTTAGAGGTTTAAAATAAAATACCCCAAATCGAAACAATAAGTGCTTGTGATAAAGCCAAGTAATTCTTTTCTCATAGTCGTAGGGGTCTGCATTCTAAATTGCGCTGTTATTGTGTGATGATTCGATTCATCTGCGAATATGCTCTGAATGCTTACCACTTAATCCAAATGTTATATTTAATTTGCAAGTATGCTGACTGTTTAGGCCGTTTACAATTGATTTGGTCATTGTCCATGAATTATGCTTATGCAGCCAAATCTTTAATTCCTAAATTTCCATTTCTTTTCCCCGGAAAACAAATGAAAGAAAATTTTCTATTCTGAAAGTGGATTCCTCGTTGGAGCTGGAGATTTGAATTCTACTTATCAAATTGTTTGGAAAAACTTGGAGATCATCTGGGTTTATAAAAGAGAACGTATTTAACTAATTCAAGTGGTCTGTGGTCTGGAAACAACTAACTCAAGGTCCAACTATGAATAAAATATGTTCAAAGTAAATGAATTTTTAATGTTATGGTTTATATTCGACCACTTCATTGCTTGCTAGAATGAAACTGTGGACTCAAAAAGAGTACGAAAACATAGTTTCTCATTCAACAAAGCGTGCCGGATGCCTCTCAAAACCCCCAGTAAGCATTAAGCAATTATTTTGAGGGCCAGGAGAAACCTTTTTGTTTGTGTTCTATTTTCATGTCTTTAGAGCCGTATCCTCTCATAATCCTACTCCTTTGATGGGTAAATGTATAATATGGCCGTATTTGCATGACATTGAAGACCCATTTGCAATTGTTGTGATTCAATTTCACTTCGAAAGCACTTACATCTAAAATATTTACCAATGAACTATATATTTGATAAACAGTAAACACTTTGACAAATGACAATTAATATTTACCAACTATTCACTCAGTTCACTTATAAGTTAACAATTAACAGCTTGTGATTCCATTTTATATTATCTCAACTCCAAACAAGCCCTGAAATAGCATTTTTTTTCTTGCAGTACTTGGGGAGCTAAGCCAACTCTCTTAGTAAAACCTAAAACCCATTATTTTCAATATGCTAGCAATGAGCAATAATTAATTAGGACTGCATGAACAGTTCATTTGTTAATAACTAGGCCATCCTTGAGATCAAGGTTTACTTAAGAACAACAATTGACATTCAGTTGAACACACAAATGCATTAAGGTTCGAACATCAACTTAATCCAAATCAACAATTGAGTGGGTTTTCAGTTAGGTTATTGACAGTGCATTTGGCTAGCTGCCGAATTGAAGAATAACCAGTTTGAGAATTCACAAGTTGAATAAGAAGAAACTTGATGGTTAAAGAATGTACAGTTGGAATTGATGGGTAGTCAAACATCATCGGCATCACTTCCGCCAACATGGGCTTCATGACTGACCCAATAATTGCTTCCGTCGGGACCAGAAACCTTAAACCTGCTCATCAGCATAACCTATTAGACCTTTATCGACAACATAACTACAAACTATTGTTCATATTTTCTTTCTCCAATTCTTAGTTATATACTGACCGTTCAAGGACCGATTTTCCTTCCTTGTACTTCTGGCTCTTCTCATGGGCAGTCTCCTGAAAGAAACTATTTGATTAACTAACTGCAACAAGTTACATATAAATACTAATATATACTCAAATCTCTCTGCTATAAAGCTCTTACATATTTCCACCCAACAATCGACCCACATCCAACACAGAAAATGTCAGCCACTGTATGCAATCCAGTCATCATCATTCTCTCTTCTTTCTCTCCAACAGAGACATTAACTCTGTCAAGAAACAAGAGGTGCAAATTCATCCTTAAGATAGCAATTGTGAACATAAAATGTCATTTTGTAAGACAAACGTGATATTCAGCTGTCTATAAAAATTCATCCAATCATCCTATTTGCCACCGAAACATGATACTTGCAGTTACCACAACATGCAATCCACCATACCTGCACTGCTTAGATGCGCTCAATTAGAACACATAGCAAATAGGTTTTGAAAGACTGATGCTTTAAAGCAATTAACGGCTAGTTTCTTGTTAGATGATGAAAAAATACTTGAATCATTAGAGAGCAATGGGAAATTTACAGGGGCTATGATGATTTATATCCACCAGCACATAAAATTACTAATGCACTTAAAGCAAATGAAGGCATGCCATCTTCAGACAGAGACCCAGAATAAGCAAGGTAAATAAAAGCAACATCTTGCTCATATCGAAAGAGTATATACAGTCAATTCTTCTCACGAGCACCACATAAATTCTTCTAATTTAGGCTTCTACAGCAGAAGTAACCAGACATTTATCACATTGGCAAGTTTTCAGATACTATATATATATATATATATATATATATATCCATGGGAAGCTTTTCTTGTTCTCTTGTATTCTTCTTTGTTGGGCATATACTGATGAGGTGCCAAAATTAGAAAACTTACACTTTACTGAAGAGATAAGCTTTCCCATGCCTGCAGTGGAAAGACTGAATGAAAGAACACAAGTAGAACATTGTCAGAACATTTGCTTCTCATAACACCCCCAATCATCATTTGTAATTTTGTAGGATTCGATGAAAATTATTAGAAGTTAAAGATGAGAGAAAAAAATTGCCCCAATATGCTGACTCATTAACAAGATACAAACAAAGAAGTTTCAGTTCGAAACTAGCTGTGGTTGAATTATTATCAAGTTTATGAATAATTTATCAATGTCCAAGCCTCATCTAAAAATTAAGTGAAAATACATAGAAGTGCCATCCACAATGTTACTCTGTCTTAGTGCTTTACCTCTTATCATACTACAGCACTTGCAACCATGATCACAGATGTCCATATAGCCAAATGTATGTACACAAACATGGATGCATACATCTTTATACATGTACCATAAGTTCCAAGAGCATAAAAACAATAGACAACCAAAAATAGTGTAATTAAAATCATCATTAGTAAGTTGGATGCACTACTTGGCCAATCTCTCAACTTACTTGAATGAGATATTTTAAGGCACTCACTCCTCAGAATAAACATCCAAGTTTCCTGACTAGTATAACAAAACAAATTACTTATATAAGCAAGCTCTTGATTATCTTTTGGCATAGTAGCTTCAGCAGAGACATTATCCACTGAAGTGTTTTGCAGTAAACATCATATATGCACCCAAAGTTTAAAGTGATCAAACTTCGTATATGGAAATAATCATTAGCTTGACTTTTGAACAGAAGTGAACAAACAGCATGAAGCATCTTGGTACAAAAAGTAAAGATGGAAACTCAAAATTAACATTGGCACTGGCATCAAGTTTCATAACTATGGATAAAAGGCTAGAAACTCAGTTTCACCAATCTGATCAACTCTTTAGCATAAAGTTCTCTTCCTAAATCGCGGAGAAAAAAATTCAAGGCAACAAAAGATTAACATCATAAACAACTCTAAATAGGAAGCATCATTGAACTTCAGCATGCAACAGAATAAAAATGACGTAGATACAATAGGCTCAATTTCTTATACATAAAGTCAAAACAGAAAGATCCAGCAGTTGATAATCATATATGTTCTGACCATGTGCCAATATCTGAAATAGAAACTCATACCTATTACCTATATAATTGCTATCCAATAACAACAAAAACACAACTTAAAATCACATTCTCTAATTACATAAATCTTCCCTTTAATTCTTTATTTCAAATAAAGAAACTATCCACCTCTTGTTCATATAAAAATATGATCATCGTACCAACAAAAGAAACTGTATACGAAATCTACCCATCAAATAACATGCATGATTCAGAAAAAAGAAGAACATAAAACAAACAAATTAACCATGCCCAGATGAAAACTCCACAAGAACACGTCAAAACTATATAGAAACAACAAATCAAAGGCCAAAAAGGGAGAAAATAACAACCTTGGAAACGATATCTTCACATAAAGCCAGATGCGTTCTGCAGTGCTTACAGCTATAGATCTTCCCTTCGAGATTCACCACAAACAATCTCCCCATGGTTCTTCAGTCCACCAACAGATCTTCAAACAACAATCTGGATGCCGTGCAAATATCAGAAAACAAATCAGCGAAAAGAAAAAGATTGAGAAAAGGAAGAAATGCAACAAGAAAAAAAAAAGGAAATGGCTGAGGAAGAAATAATGGAAGAGAAAGGTTAAAAATTTGATTGAGAAAGATGGATTACTTATTGGGTTATGAAAGTTTTTGTAAGTCGTTGAGGTAGATGTTCTTGTTGCCGTTGAAAGAAAGTATGGTATTGTATTGTATTGTATTGTATAGCCTGCAAGAAATGTGGACCAAGAAGCTATCACATTTGTGCAATTTTATTCACCTTTTTTTTTTTTTTTTTCTGACAAAGTGGAAGGAACCTGACAAGACGTGCATTCTACGTGATTTATTTTATTTTATTTTCTTCATTATCTACTTACTAATATAATTATTCGTTATATTTAATTAATAAGGGAATCTTTATTCTTTCTTAATAGTATATATAAACAAAAAAAAAAAAAAAGACGACGAAATATGGATATATAAAACGACGTAACCGATGTGCCATACATATGTATATATATTCATTCAAATTAAATCGCAGTATCGTATCACATAATTTGTTACTAACGAGTAAATTAAAAGCAAATAGTAAGAGTTGCGAATGATGATTAAAAGAATTGGAAGAAAATATCTTAAATTTGATTTGTTGACTATATCATCATAATTTTGAAGAAATATTTTATGATTAAATTGACATTGAAGAAATAGTAAAAATTTGCGTTTTTATGTTAAGTACTAAAATAGAGGGTAAGAAGGTTGAAACCATCCGGAACTAAAATTGAAAGAGGAGTTGTTTATGGATTTGCAACCATTTAAGCCACATCCACGATCCAACCCAAGCTCTCAATTCTCAATTCTCAATTACAATTCATGTTATATAATTTCTCTTGTTTTTTTTTTTTTTTTTTTTTTTCTCCTGTCGTTTATCAAGTGAAAGTGAAAATAATAATCATCGGAGGGCTTCGTATCGTATGCTTTTCAAAAGGGTCATTGGTGTCGTCCTATGTATGCGTAGTATCCACATCATCATCCATCGATGTATCATGTATGTAGATTTTCCATTCATACCCCCGTCCTTTTCATCAAAGTGAAAATTAATAATACAAAGTGCAGCAGCTTATATAAATCAGCCCTAAAAGTTAAATCTAAATACTTACCTTTACAAGAATGAACTAGCAAATTAAATTAATTAATCATTTTAATTATGGGGAATATATATATATATAAATATATATCTCAAATTTTACAATTAAGAACAGTTAATCATGCATGCACAATTAAATATGACAGAGAAATTAATAATTAACAGCAGAATCGTAGAAGATAGGAAGAATTTGAGGGTGACTGAGTGGGCTAGCTACTGGTTAAATGTAGCCACAAAGCTGATAGGACCTTTTCCAGTAGCAGCAGCTTGAATACCGAAGATCAAAAAGGCGACCATAGCTAGACGAGCGTGCTTGATTTCTGCCAACTGAAGGCTTTCCTTCTTCTCAGGATCTGAAGCCAACCCCAGAGGATCGAAGTATCCGCCGGGATATAATCTTTTCTCGGGGTCCAGCTCTGCGTTTCTTTGGAATTCTATGTATCCAATCACAAGAACTTCAATCCAAATCAATGTTGTCAATGAAAATGGAAGTGGTTGCCCGAGGTAAGACGATCCCTCTACCAACTCCACCTGCATCGTCATCCATGCATCAAAATATTTTATTAATTTATTATATATTGTATATCCATTCTACTTTTCAAATTAAGGGTGTGTTGAGTCTGCAATTTGTCATTTGGGTTGCGGCCATACCTGTCCACATCGCCAAAACTGCTCGGATAATAATAAGACACGATCGTTGAACAGGTGGTTCTATTTCTTCAAGTCACTTTACTATGTATATGTTTTGTGGTGGGTGATAGTTATTGTACCAAAAATATCCACTTATTCCTTGTATCTATATTCAAGTGGCAGGTATTCAAGTTTCTTTTCTTCTCTTTTAGAAAATATGTGTATTGACTAACTGAATTAAGAACTATATAAATAAATCTTCTTCTTTTTTTAAGAATACCCGTATGACCCAAATTTATATTTATATATATATATATATATGTGTGTGTGTGTGTGTGTGTGTGATAAATTTCCTTTTAACACAATCCAATTCAATTATTTTCATTCAATTTGACATGATGAGGCTAAAATATTATAAATTAAGATTAGCAAATTAATTTAAAACTATATAGTATATAATTCGTAATCAAATCGTAGTATTATAATTTATGCTAACATTAATATAATTCAATGACCGTACCTTTCCGGCATCCTGCCATGCAACACCGGTAAGAGCTTCCACGGCTATGGCGCCAAGCGTACCCAACATTGCCCACCTTCCATGGATCAGCTCACATTCTCTGAACCTCTGCAACCCGAACACCTCCGAGTACGGCTGAAACGGCGTCGGATTTATCTCCGTCGTCTCGTTACGGACACCGATAATTTCACCAGCCACATTCTTGGCCAAGTTCTGGTCCAAAGAGTCGAAATCGAACTGCAAATACTCAGCCGGCTTGGCGAACCCAAATGGATCGAACCCACGGTCCCCGACCATGGTCCCGTCGAGCCATTCCGGTGGGGTGGCTCCGGGAAACCATACAAGACGGTCATTACTGTCTGGGATAGTTTTCTTGGGTGGTGGTGATTTCTTAGCGCCAAAGCCGAACCTGGCCTGGAACTTGGCGGATCTTGGTTTGGGATCGTATATACGGGTCCCAAAGAAGCGTGATGCGGCGGCTGTGGTGGCGGCGGCCATATTGATGTACGGTTCTGGTCTTGGGCGGTGACCTGTGAAGAAGAGATGTGAGTGTGCTGGCTTTATGTAAATATACAGAGATAGCGAATGAATTAAATTTTGTGTTCAGAAAATTGAGTTTGTGGTTTTGTATAATATATGTATTTATTTATTTATTTATTTAAGAATAAAATTGATGATTGTGAATAAAAATGCCTGGGCCTTATCTTTGCCTTATCTGCTGGTAAGAGGTGGATCGTTGATGGCGCCTTCACATTTTTGCGTGGGGTCTTGGGCCAATTGTATTGGCATTTTCTGCTTTCTAGTTAACAGTTTTTTAAGGATGCACATTGCGCTGATAATGCAGTGCAATAATTTGTAATTTGTAATTTGTAATTTGTAATTTGTAATTTGTAATTTGTAATACTATACTAATGCTTATTTATTTGGTTTCTACTCTAATTTTTGTTGTATTAAAATTAAATTATAAAATATCTGATATGCATGGTTTAAAATATAATTTTGTATTTTAATAGGTGGAGTATTACTTGTAAGATTCTCTTTTCATGTGTCTTGCGTAACGTTGAATTAATATTTATTTTATTATGGTTAAATTAATTTAAATGCAATTTTGTTTAGTTTAATTATTACGTGATTTGATTGAGAGAGTGGATAGAATATGATCGGCTGAGAGATACAAATAACGAAGTTAAGTTACTTGTGTGGTAAGGTTATAAAAACTCTTACGAGAAGGGGAAATGTCCACAAATCACATGTGGTGTTGAGTTGTTCATTCATTGAGAAACCCGTAGTAGCTCTGGGAAATAAATTAATGATGCACAAAGTCAAGTCACTGATACTTAACCCGAATATAATTTAATTCAGGATATATTTATAAGGAAAATTTTTAACATTAACCAATATTATTATTTATCAAGTCATTTTCGTTAAATTTATTATTTATATAATTTATTATTATGATTGTTTGTTACTACTTAAATTTTATATATAAATATACTTGGTAAATGACCGCCTTTAGTTTTACGTATAACTAATTTTTGTTAATCAATGACTTGATAAATAATACTTTTATTTCACGTTAATTACAAATTACAAGTTTATACAGCAGGTTGGATTAATATTAACTCCTATAAATCTAATTAAAATTTAAGATATTTTTATATGTTAATTATAAGAAATTCACGATTACTTTTAACGATCAATGTAATGTAATTTTCACACATTTATATATATCTCTATCACTTAACAAATTTCACAAGGTCAAACTTGTTAAGAACACGCTTTTATCGAGATTACTCAATCATTTGTCTTTTCAAAAACGAAAAATTGGGCAAAAATATGAAGATTTTTCATTATGATTCCGATCCAAAGATCAAAATATATATATATGCCACACTGCGTAACATGTGATAATATCCCAAACGATCTAATGACTAATATCTTTGGCTGACAGACGGGAGTTTGCACGACAGCTAAGACGAACGATAAAGATTGTTTGTACGTACGTGCAAGCTAACACGAACCGATGACCAGTTCCCGATCTTGACCAATAAGGACTGGACAGCTATACTTCCTAGATCCTCTGGAACTGCCCTAGCATAACCTGACCACCAAACAAGACGACAAAATATCTGGTCAATGTCAGATAGACCCCATGTCGCCACGTAGCAACTCACTTGACCTTCCACAAATATCTTCTCGGCATCTCCTCTGCTTTACTCTTCGTCAAATAAGTAGATTTCTTGCTTTGCGTGACTCTGTTTTTGCTCTGCGTTTTGTGTTCTTCAATTCTCTTTCATCCTTCAGGTATGTAATTGTTTTGACCACATCAATTAATCATTATCAGGTGGTATTATTCAATTTCTGTTCGTTATTTGATGGCTTTTCTCTCTTTTGTTGAAGTATTTGTTACGGTTCTGAAGATTTTTTAGGGTATTCTTTATAAACTAATTTATTTTTTGATATCTGGGTATTTTGGTTGATTCAATTTTTACCTTTTCGAATTTATTTTCCTCAATTTTTTACAATTTTTCATAAATTTGTATTAGTATATATGTTTCAACGCGTACGTGTTTTGTTTTACGCTACTTTTATTCTTTTTCTGTTTGTTTCCTAAGCTATACGCTAGCGTTTCAACTTATGATCCCTAATATGCTTGGCTACCGGGAAAAGAATAAAGAAAACTTTATCTCAAGCTTTTTAACTGATGATCATTTAATGGTTTAGCTTGGATCTCCATTTAGTTTCCTGGAAAATGATAAAGCTGCTCTAACCCAGCTGAATTTTGTTATTATGCTTTATTCATGCAAGTCTAAAGCTCATAAGTCTGCTTTTCTTAGCAAACAGATATAAGTTTAATTTAGCTATGCTGGAACTCCATTAATTAAACTATGCTGCTTCAGTGTAATAAAAGTGGTCAATTGTCTTAAAGGGTTTGACTGTGATGAGGTATAAAATATGCATAATAATCATCTTCAACATTGGTTACATGCGTGTGTGCGTGTAGCTTTTGCAAAATTTGAGTCCTTTCGGTACTTAATCTAACAATTAAATTAAACTGCTGGTGGTGGTGTTTCTGATGAAATCATTGTTAATTTCTGTACTTCTTTTATTTCAGGAATACTTCTTCTGAAAATGAAGGTTTCCAAGGGCAAAGGGGCACTCAAGAAGGAAACTAAGGAAGTATTGAAGCCCGTTGAGGACAGGTTAGAGCAACAAAATTGACCCAAATACATGGAAGAATTTCCTTCCAAAAAAAAATATACATGGAAGAACATATTTGTTATGATCCCAATTCTGTCATTTGCTACTCAGTTTTAAACAATTGCTGTATTATTGAATCCATATCCTTCTCTTTTATAAAGTAACTGTACAATTTCTTTTTCTCAGAGTGGTAGGAAAGAGAAAAGCAGCACTTAGGGCTGGTAAGAGTAGCAGCAAACGGGCCAAGAATGTTAAAACAGCCAAAAAAGATCCTAACAAACCAAAAAGGCCTCCCAGTGCTTTCTTTGTTTTCCTGTAAGAATCTCTCAATTTCAGATGTTTTGGTGGAAAACAAGTTAAATATTTGGAGATTTTCTTATGGTATTATCATGTGAATGCTACAGAGAAGAGTTCCGAAAAGTCTACAAACAAGAGCATCCCAATGTCAAAGCTGTCTCAGCTGTAAGAATCTACATAACATCATATATTCACTCTTGTTGAGATTTTTTAACCTTCAAGTTTGATAAGACTTCTCATCTAGAGAAAGAAATTGATCCTTTTGCTGATTGCTGTTATTGAAGGTGGGAAAAGCTGGAGGAGAGAAGTGGAAATCCTTGACTGATTCGGTAAGTTTCAAAATATGTCCTTGAAATTTCTTAACTTTGTTGGGCAGTCAGAAGAACAACGGATTGTGCAATAACTAATTGAATTGGTTACTTTAACTTGGAAAATCCCATCGATTCTGTTTGTAAAGGTGCTGCACAAAAACTTTGCACTGTAGCTGCCACCAGACCTCATTATGCACTGAGCATCAAGTTCGAATTTGGAACTTTAAAGGTGTAGCCAAGCCAATGCCAGCCTATTATATAGTACAGGAACCCTATATAATTGGTTGGGACTTGAAGCTTTAGAAAGATTGGATGGTGAAAATTTGTGATTTGCATCTCCCAAATGATGTGGCACGTTCGAAATTTACACATATATGAATAGTTCATATAACTAGTAATGCAAATGTTATGTTAAGTTAGTAGTAAGTTCTGTCCTCTGTGGCTTGGTTCTTGGCTTTGGAAAAGTCTGCGTTCTTTTGCATATCTTTACATAAGCACTTGTCATTTCCAGGAAAAAGCTCCTTATGAAGCAAAGGCAGCAAAAAGGAAATCTGATTATGAAAAGCTTATGACAGCATACAACAAAAAACAGGTTGATTTTTAATCTAGTTCTTTCTCGGTGTAGAATGGTTTCCTTCTTTTTGCTTTTGGCTTCTAAGTCGTGTTAAATGTGCATTCATTCAGGAAAGTTCGGATGATGAAGATGAAGAGGAATCAGAAAAGTCAAAATCTGAGGTACATGATCGTGATGATGAAATAGAGGAAGAAGAGGTAAAATCTTCTTAAGCTGTGACTCCTATCGTATTTTAGAAAAATATATATTAAATTAGTTCTTGTGATATGAATTGGCAGGAGGAGGATGAGGAAGAGGACGAGGATGATGACTAAATTCAGCAATGCTTCTGGGTTTAGTGCTTTTCGTTGCTTTATATAATCCAGAGCATAGTCCTGGACTTTGCATGTACAATGCATTTGGGTTTATCCTATGTGTGGTTGTAACTGGCCAAGTTTTCCACCCCTTAATTCTGCCAGCCAAGTACTAATGTTGCAAGGTTGCTTCTGCATTCACTCTGCATATATATATATATATATATATATATATATATATATTTCTCCATTTCAGTCTTAAGATACTCTGATCGACAATCAATTCAGCCTAAAAATTTCTTTTAAAATTTTCAAAAATTTTAAGCGATGTACTATTGACTGATTTCATATATAGATCTCCCACCTCTTACCGGTAATAACATGTGATATGAAATGATATGATTAGTGAAATGAATTTCGAAAGTGTGCGCATCGAAGGTCAATAATGTGCTATGCCAATTACCACATCAATCTAATCCAAGCCGTTCTTAATTTTTTTAAGGGAACCACTCTGCTATGGAACACAATTCCAGCTTCAGGTCATAATCAAGTTCTAGCAGTTTTTAGCCTGTAAAGTGAAGATTGAATGATAAGATAAATCGTCATTCCACGTGTCCATGTCGAGACATGTCACCCAAAAGCGAGAATTTGATTGGTGACGTGCTCGCAATCCAGAGGGCCAGGTGGACTACAATATCAACCACCATCATCAATAATTAAAAAGGAAAAAGTCCACAATTCCAACACGAAGACGACTCTTTTTTTTAAAAAAAAAAAAAAAAAAGGATGAGTGTTTGTATGATGATTTAACCCACGATTGAATCTTTTTATCATTGTAACGCATAATCTCCATCTCCAACATTGATAATTACAAATGTCGAGCCTCTTTTTAGCTCTCGATGATGTCGGGATTTTGTCGCAGTGATTCACGCATGCACGTGTGATATGTGTGCATGGTGTTAACAGCTTTATTTACGCGTATATATATATATATATAGCTTGGTAAGTAATTATTGAAACAGTTTTTTGGTACTGACTTTTTTCCATAATTATTTTTAAATAAAGAGATGAAAATTATTATTAATTTTTTTTTCCTTTTGAAATGAAATCCGTTCTCACAAGGGGTGCAGCAGAGCTATTTTTTAAGAGTGTTTTATAGTAACATTCTGTTCTACTATATAATGATATGAAATTTGTTCACAAAAAAAGTTTTTACAAGTGATTTATATATAAAGGAAATATATAGGCTTAAATTATAATTAATTGGATTAACTTTGAGGACTAGAAGATGGTGATATCGGTTAGGACTTTAATTTCTCTATATTCTTCGTCTAAAGTCTAAACACCCCATAAGCCTTGTTGGTCACTGTGTCACCTTAACATTTATCTGGTGACATCTTAGTTAAAAATTCATCAATACACAAACAATTAATATTCTTATTTATTATTAAACTTACAAATAGATAATAATTTTAGAAAATAATATGGGAGTGAGTTTTTGTATGTAGGCCACGTGTGTTTTTTTTTTTTTCCTATTAATATTTCTCCACGTACGATGAAAAGCACTGATCTTCCTAACCTTGCAAGTGTGAAACTGGTTTTACATACTACTGTGGAAGAGATGTGAATGGCATAAGATTTTCTTGAAAAATCAACCAAAGAACAGAGAAAAGTTGACAATATTGGATGATCCCTATTCAATTGATCACTCAACTCATTATTGCATATAATTAGGAACCATTGTTCCCCTCTTCTGAAGCAACAAGCAAAAAATTGTAGTACTTTGTCAAATATATATCAAAATGAAAACAGTTGATGGGAATTAATTAGCCTAGAAATCAAACTTCTTTCTTTCTTTCTTTCTTTCTTTCTTTTTTCTATTCATCAGGAAAAAGCAAAACCCAAGTTGATTATCTAGCTTAGCTAGGAAAATTAAGCTTAAGTCAACTAAAGAATAATAGATGGAGATGAAAGCATTGAATTAAAGACAAACAACAAAGTGGCATTTATATATGTCTAATTCCATCGATCTTGATTAGCTAGCGACAAGGAAACTCAATTAAAACCCTCAAAAAGTTAATTAGACTTCTAAGGGATATCGAATTTGGCCGGCAATGTCATCGATTACTAATTTGATCATTTTACCCACCACTTCACAATAAAAATAATTAAATTAATAGAAAGAAATCTGCAGTTAAAACAGTTGCATTGCTTTTGGTTCCAATAGTGGATCATTATTCATGGAAAAGAAAACTAATCTGGTCATGATATATATATATATATATATATATGTAGATGCATAACATTAATACGTGGGCAAGCAAAAACTATGAGAAACTTTTTACATGATGAGGAATATAATATATATATATATATATATTAACTTTGTTTTTGTGCGGATTGAAACAATTTAATACTGCCCACTCGATTATTTTGCTCCAAACTAAGGTTAAGGCTACTTGTTTTTCTGTAATGCCATAAAGCAAACACATGTAAAGCTGAATTCCCATGAGATTTTGAGATTAAAATTAATAAAGAAACTACTCTGAATTTCGATTTGATAATGGATATAATAATTTACCCCATGTACGTTTGGCAAAATCATTCATTGCCCACTCTTTTAAGCTTTAACCGAAGCACAAAAGTTGGTGGTGGTGGTCTTGTGACCCTCAATCTCTTTAAAATGAACCCAAATATTGCCTTTTATCGTCAAAGTCCTTTAATTTAAAATTTTATCAAATCATGACCTAGTATGTCTGTTTACATGAAACGGGTCCTGACCGGCATATCCTTTAGCATATGGTTAATAGTTAATAGTTAATAGTTAGGGACCCATCTAGTATGAATAGAAAAATCATGAATGTTTCTAAGAAATAAAAAAGACAAGGGATCTTGGTGATAATTGCTGATAGCTGTATATGTGGTTTAGGCCGTCAGTCAAAATTGAAAGAAACAGAGAGAAAATTTCATTAAAATTAGGGGAGTAACCTGTAAAAAGACAAAAAGGCTGCAAAGGCAGAAAAAAATGGCATGTGATTTTCTCAGGGAGTCATTTTCAGAACAATAAATGGTACGACACGTGCAACTCTGACAGACCCATTCGTGTGAAGAGAAGAGCAGGACAGACTGACATCGGGAAGTGTAAATATGTAAGAATTTGTACAAGGGAAGAAAGGGGACTTTGCTCTTACCCTTTTAACATTTGTCAGTGCACACGTGTGACTCAGACCTCGTGTCTCGCGGCTGACCCTCGCAGTTGACCGACGCTCTGCTCCCATCTCTGTCTTTTCTCTTTGCTTGATTGAAGGGGCATACACCCTAATTTTTTGAAATTTAAATTTTAATATTTTCCATTTGGACAGAAATTCCATTCTCATTAATTCTTCTTAGAATTATTTAATCATTTCGTTTCCGTTTGAGAGTTTTGTATTTATTATTCATTAACTGTAATAAAATAGGTTATGTTAGACTGTTTGGTGTAGCAAATTTTTATTTAATTAATCAATTTGTAGTCATATGAATTCAGTGCTAGTTGTATACGAAAAAATTATTAAGTCAATAAATAGATAATTTGGTTGCTGAACAACTCTTGAATTTGATATACATTTAAAAATAATAAAATTTTATAAAATTATCTTGAGTATTCTTTCTCATGCATATTAAAACATAATATAAACTCGAAATTATATATATTGAATAGTCTTAAAATAAAATATTAAAAATATTTAATTACTTCTCATGTGTGGGTATGGTATCTGCAAAGAATTCCAATTCGATATTGTATAAAAGGTGTCACACATTTTTCATTTACAGTGAAAATGTCCCTTACCGATTATATAGGCACAATTGAATTTTTTTTTTTTTAAAAAAAAGGAAAAATATTCAAGAGCTAATTACTTGAGAAAATGAAAGATGAATTGGTCCCCTTCAAGAAATGAAGAATAAACAGGGTACAAGATTTGATAAGATTATGTGGTCCTTATTTCTTCTTGTGACAGTTTATCAGACTTTTACAGTAAATATGTAATTTATATAATAAGATATATAATACATTTACGCACCGAAAATTGTGATGACCATCGACATAAATTTTCGCGCCTGAATGAATGAATGAATGAATAACTACGTCCATATCGTTGTTGTGGTCCTCCTGTGAAAAATCAGGTATGCGCCTTAAATTAATCCCAACTATCCAGCTAGCTGGTTTCCATTGAGGTTTATGATGATTTGATCTATGTTGTAATATACACAGACATGTACATAGCTTAATTAACTAGCTTTATGTAGGTAGCTACCTCCCTTCACATTTATAAATATATATATATATATATTATGTCCAATCCATCAAGTCATTTTTATACACAAAATACAAACGTTAACATAAAAATTATTTTACAAAAATAATTATCGGGAACATGTTAAATTGTTCCATATTATTAATAAACAAGTGATAAATTAAATATTTAGCATGGTGAATCGGTGCTAACTTTATATTTTTTTTTTATATACCATTTAACTATTCAAACATGTGATATATATTTTACTATATATAATTATGTTTAATCCTAGGAAAATTGATTGATCGAGCATATTAACCTAAAACGGTGTCGGCAAGCCGGTGAAGTCTGTGGTACAAAATGGTGGACATATATGTGTGTGAAGATTTAATCAACTTTATATTAAACATACAATTTTATTTATTTATATATTAAAATGATAAATACCCATACATTAATTTGATCATACACAAACGAATGCGACAAATTAAATGGCTTTGTTCCATTGCTTATCTTCAACCAAATGGTAGGGCCTAATATTCAAGTGCCAGGAAGCGTCCATCGGGGTCACACTCCCAAGGCCACGGCTCGTACAATTTGGTTAGGTGGACCAAACCCATCTAGCAGCTATCACCTCACTGTAATTATTTGTAATTTGGTTTATTATCTAGCTTTATTTCTCTTCAATTAGTCCAAAGTTGGTCGTAGCAGTCACCAATTTTACCAAGTAACTAATAATAATAATAATAATAATAATAATAATATATATATTATTATTATTATTATTATTATTTTTTAGCAAACAACAGAATATAATATACCATGCAAACTCTTAATATAACATTTAACAAAAATTTGAAAATTAAAGATTACATACTAACGAAGTTATCAGTCGTAGCAATACCCAATAAAATAATAATAATAATAATTAATTAATGGTGAATGAATTAAAAGGGGCCACGAAAGCAAAGACAGGATGTGGACATCTTGGTTTGTTTTAGAGCGAAATACTGTCACCTCACACGTGGGATGGGATGTTGTGGGGCATTGCATTTATATTAATGGAAAGAGTCAAAGAGATGGGTCGAATATATTCATATTTATATGTAAAATTATTTAAAAAGAATTTAAGAATTTCGACAATGATTTGGGAAAGCATCCACGATCTTTCACTGCCAACCAGATCTAGATTTTCAGTATGTATATTAGGATAAAAATAAGTCCAAGATCTGTTTCCATTGATGTGCAATTTCGATAGTGACAAGATATTGTAAGGAATAACATTATTTTGTAATTAATTCTATAGTTTGATTAATTGTTTTGTTTATCATTGTCTTGTCAATTTTAGGTCTTCCGTATAGATTTCAAAGTTTTATTTATTTTTTAATTATTATTTGAATGATAATAAAGGTATAGATTACTAATTTCATATCAATTAATATTAAGTAACTAAATTATTTCTACAGTATTAGATTTTGACAATTATAACGGCAAGAATATGTAACTTAATACAAAGAGTATTCGAATTATTTCTACGAGAGTCAGGATCTATTTAATACAAAGTGACAAATTATATTCTATTCTATAAACTATAGGGAGCTTGATGATAAATTCCATTACTAGCTAATTGATCTAAACATAAGAATGTTATTTGTCCTGAAAACATTAATAGGATATATATGCTATCACAGAAACCTCAACAAGACAATAACGGTGGTTGGATTCCAATAATCTGGCAGCTTAAATACTGCTGAAAACGGTGTAAATATTTATAGGGAGGGAGAGAGAGAGAGAGAGAGAGAGAGAGAGAGAGGAGAGCTCGAGAACCTAAAAGAATCAAAATGGAATTCTGTCGAAATCCCAGAAATCATGGATTCAGAATTATTTGTTTAAAAGAAAATCTTCAGACCTAGCTGCCTTATTAAACTCGATCTTTTGATCTCCACATTCGAAATCCTGAGTGGGTGGATGATGAGATTAACATGGATGGAGCTTCCATTAGCATTAATAAAATCATCGAGAATATGAGAGAATTAGCTAGGAGCTAGGGTTCAGATTTAAGAAGGTCTGCTTAATAAAAGACTAGTGTGTACATAATAAAATTAGTGAATTAAGTAAGGTGGGCATAAACGAATGATGGGATTCTTGTGATGAAAAAAGCTTTTATTGTTATTATTATTATTATTATTATTATTATTAAAGCCATATATAGATCGAAGAAGAAAAGGAGGTGTGGGAACTGCTTAAGGATCATTATTTTATGAGTTGTCTAGTGGGTGGAGGGCTTAATGTCCCTAAATGGGGACCATGTGGTTGAACATGGGGATTCTATCATCACTCTCTCATATTAATAAAAGTCCAAAGCCCTACCCATAATTTCATACTACTACTCTTCATTATATAAATTTTGACACGCGGCTGTTTTGCTAAGCTCTATATCTTAAATTATATATCTTTAATTTTTATAATTAATTGCAAGATTCATATATATCGAGGCTGGAAGAGGTAGATAAACTGAGTTTTCTAATTCCATGCTAATGATACATAATTTGAGTCAATAATGAGAGTGGAAAGTAAGAGTTTAAGACTTTAATTAAGTATTTCTTTTTTAGGACTAATCTTTACGTGCAAGAAGACAATTATGAAGAGGTAGATGATTTTCACTTTTCTTAAGCAAAAATTTGTAAAACGGGTGGTGGGAGTGGGGCGATTGAGGGGCATTATGACATTCTATCTTCACGAACCTTTATTTAATACACAACTAATTTAAAATATCTTAGTTTATATATAATTGACCACATTAAAATATTGTACAATTAATTACTTATGAAGATATGTAATCTCTCTATATATAAGTATTATCTGTGATTGGTATGTTTATCGTTGGTTTCTTAACCACTTGAGGATCCCACTCCTACCAAACATTGAATCAAAGAGATCCCATATAATTTATAAAGCTAGAGTGCTAGACCAAAAAAAATGGACAACTTTGATTAATAATAAGTTGGCGAATCAAATGCTAGCTAGCACTAATTAAGACAAGTAAATACTTAAAAAAAAAAAATTTGAATAATTTTTTAGTTGAGAAATATTTTTTTCAACAAAAATTAAAATATACACCTTGTATTTATTTGTTTATATACGGGGGTGGGCCTAGAGTACACATGCATCACTGAAAAGGTCAAGTGGCAAAAAATGTAAAAGGAAGTAGAAAGTGAGTATATTGCTACATACTTTTAATTTTCTTTTTCTAGAATGTTACTTACGTACATACATTTTTATACATATATTTATTGATCTGTATGAAGGATAAAGAGGCAGAAAGGAATGAGGTCCACAAGAAGGGTTTGCAGCAGCTTATGGATCAACTTCATTATAGTGTAACCCCATGTGCCACATGTATATCACTATTTCTTTAAACATACGTAATACCCATTCATGCTTCATTCCTTTCTTTTATATATATTTATATAAAACTAGAATACAAATCATGCATGCATGTACCTTAAATTTTCTAAAACCAAGACAATACTTTTTGCTTTCAAAAACATTGACAATTCTACCACAATTATTTTCTTTCCTAACTTTCTTCGTAATTTCACATTTTAAAAAATTTTAGATTTTTAAATAAAAATTTACCCTACTTAACTACTCAGAAAGAATTGCTAACGTTTTTTAACCCAAAAAACAAAAAAAAAAAAAAATTGACATTAACAAATTGTGGGTTAAATTGACATTAGCAACTCTCTGTCAAAAAAATCGTGGGGTCCAATTTTAACAAAACACAGTTTCTTTACATGTGGAAATTGATATTAATGTTTTATTCTCAACAAGTCTTGTTAAAGAAATTATTGAATTCAATTTGAACAAAATAAACTTGTTCAAGTCCAAATATTGGTAATGGGTTGTCACTATTAAAAAAAATTATCTGTAAAATTTTAACGAAATTAATACAGTTGTTTGCTTATAAATTACAAATGTATTCACTTGCAAGCTGATATACAAAATTTTGGATGCTCCCTAAGAACACTTTAGACAATCCCCTCTGCACAAAAGAATTAAACTTCTTTACAAAATAATTTTCCTTCCAAAATCTTATCCTCACAGACAGAAAGTAGAAAGAAAATAATTTTGTTTAAAAAAAAAATAGCTTTTAAGACAAAAGAGAGAGAAAAGTATGCAGATACCAAAATATCCAACATTTATTTCTCTTCCTATAAACTCTAGATTCTCAGGCGGATACCCCTCGTGTGCTTCATCTCTTCTCCTTTAATACCCATCTCTTTCTTCTCACTTTCCAGTTCCTCCCACCCCAGACCTTACTATATAAACCCACTTATTTTCTCATAAAATTTTCATGCGTTTTCATTTACTTACATGAGCAGAAAGATTTTTGCTGATAAGATAATAGCTATTTAATTTTCATGGCGGGTTTTGTCTATGATCATCTTCTTCTTTATATTTCTGTTTTAGTAATACTTTTCTTTATTGTCAAAAGGTCTAGGTCACGGCGTCTCCGGTTGCCGCCGGGGAGTCTAGGCCTGCCTTTTGTCGGGGAGACTTTGCAACTTATATCGGCTTACAAGACTGAAAACCCAGAACCCTTCATTGATGAAAGGGTGAACCGGTTCGGCTCCGTATTCACCACCCATGTTTTTGGTGAACCGACGGTCTTCTCAGCTGACCCAGAAACGAACCGATTCATTTTACAGAACGAAGGGAAGTTGTTTGAGTGTAGCTATCCCGGTTCGATATCGAACCTTTTGGGAAAACATTCGTTGCTGTTGATGAAGGGAAATCTTCACAAGAGAATGCACTCTTTAACAATGAGTTTCGGTAATTCTACGATCATTAGAGATCACCTGTTGGTGGATATAGACCGGCTAGTCCGGCTCCATATGGATTCCTGGACCGATCTGGTCGTTCTCATGGAAGAAGCCAAAAAGGTACGTAAATGTAAATCAAATGGACTGAGTTGACTCAGTAATGGATCGTCCGAGTCGATGACGCTGAGTTGAAACGTGGGTTACAATTCACGTTAAAAAATAAAAACGGTGGACATGGTGATGACTTGGATTCCATTCCTTGGCTAATATGCGGCTAACATTTCTCATGTTCTCTCCTTTTTCTTTTTTTTTTTTAAATTTATTTATTTATTCATTTGCTATATATTTATATATATATATATATGTATGTATGTATATATAATAATATATAATATTAATTAATGATTTTTGTTTTTTTTGTTGTTTGGATGCTGCAGATAACATTTGAATTAACAGTAAAGCAGCTGATGAGTTTTGATCCAGGTGAATGGACTGAGAGTCTCAGAAAAGAATACGTGCTTGTAATCGAAGGATTTTTCAGTCTTCCTTTGCCTCTCTTCTCCCCCACTTATCGCAGAGCCATCCAAGTATGTATACATAAATATTTACAATTAATTATCTTCTCAACTTTTTTAATTGTTAAGCAATTAACGTATAAGATAATTGTTTTGTTTAATTTTTGTTGATATATTATTAATAATGAAGGCGAGAACGAAGGTGGCGGAGGCGTTGAGCTTGATAGTGAGGCAAAGGAGGAAAGAGAGGGAATCCGGGGACAAAAAGAAGGACATGTTGGAGGCTCTATTGGGCGGAGACGACGGATTTTCCGACGAGGAAATCGTGGATTTCATGGTGGCGCTGCTGGTTGCTGGCTATGAAACTACATCTACTATTATGACTCTTGCCGTAAAGTTTCTCACGGAGACTCCTCTTGCTTTGGGTCAACTAAAGGTTTGCTCGATCTCCTCAAATATTAATATTACTCTTTTTCTGTTTGTTTTCGTTTTTATTTTCTTGGAAGCTAAAAAGAAAAATAAGGAGTAGTTTGTTTGTTTGTTTGTTTGTTTATATATGGTGGAGCCCAAAGAGCATAATGATCACGGTGGTGTCTTTAGAAACCTCATTTTCATTGTCTATTAATTTTGTCAACCATTAACGAATGGAATGGGTGGTCACTGGTGAGATCAAAAAGAGAAAACAACAAATAATGCACATGCTCTCCCTTTACCTCTCTTCTTTCTTGTTGTGTAATGCTTTATAATATATATATATATATATATATGGTTTTGGTACTTGGATCTGGCCATCCCAATTCCATTCCCAATTCCCAATTCCCATTCCCATCCACACGAGTTTTCCCCCTTTCTTTTTCTTTACCTTCCTTTAATCATCTAATCTAAATCCAACCCAACTCTTCTCTCTAACTATTCAAAGTTTACTTAGAAATTAGAATGACCAACTGGTGACGTTAAGCATTACCAAAAAAGATTTATTCAATTTTGAACTCTCTGAGATTAAAAATTATTAATTTCGATTTTGATTTTTGACAAAGATATATCTGAGTAAGAGACTTAAATCCATAACTCTTTTTGGTATGATAATACGTAAAATTTTTTAATTTTGTGTGTGTGTGTGTTTTTTTTTTATATAATTGAATAATTGAAATACAGATGTTATTATATTATAGATAGGAAAGGTAAATATTGATGCTTTCTAGAAGAGAGTGAGAAGCATTTATAACGTTGGTCAAAAAGTCGATGCAAAAAGCAACAAACGTAAAAGTCAAAGTAGAAACCAGCAATTGTCTCTAACCGGACAAAATGATGCCATCCAATACTGCACGCCTGCTCGGCCCTGCCTTACCTTGCCTTGCCTGCAGCTCTGTGTGCGCGTGTGTGTGAAAAAAACCCCTCCTGTCGACGTGTCAGAACCTGTTCAAAATTTTCACTTTGACCAAATTGTCTTTCCCTAAATGACCAAACCACCCCTTATTATTGATTCGTATGTGTGTAAGGGTGTTTTTGTCAATTAACAGGGAGTTCTCGCGCAACCCATGGTCCTTCGTTGGGGCCTTGAAAAAACGTGTGGTGCTGATTTCAAGGACATGACCATCCAACGGTGGAAAGCGAATGCTCATGATGTCACCTAGTTATTGACTAGCCCTCTGTAATCCTGTAATCCTATTGATTCCTAGGATTGTTTTGATCCTTGTGCACCCACGTGATCTTTTAAAGCCTCACCGTTCAATTGTCTTGTGAGTCAGTGTTTGTGGGACCGGATAGGTGTTCATAAGACGGACGGGTCTCTGATAGATATTCAATTCTCAAATTCTTCTGTTCTAATTTTATTTTGTTATTTACTTTTTTTTTTTGGTTAGAAATAATTTGAAATACAATAAAAATTAAAAAAAAAAATAAACTTATAATTATAGCTGGGAGAGATCATGTATATTTGTTCTGGACGATGAAAGGATCAGAGGATGTGGGACGTGATTGGGCCATGACGAAGACTCGTAGTTGAGGAGCAAGAAGTGTTTAATTGTGTAATCAGCGGTTCAACGACAATTTCATTTGTTCTTGTTTTTATTTTTAATAATTTGTTAGTAAATAAGTTTGGTTGATGTGTAAATAAATATGTCAATGGTTGTGTGATGGATGTTAACAGGAGGAGCACGATGAGATAAGGGCAAAGAAGAGCAAGGAAGGGCCTCTCGAATGGAGTGATTATAAATCAATGCCATTCACTCAGTGTGTAAGTTCATTGAACTAACAAACGATATTTATTAATACATCTCTGCTTATGCCTGTTCTTCTGTGATTTGATTACAGGTTGTGAATGAAACTCTGAGAGTTGCTAACATAATCAGTGGTGTGTTTAGAAAAGTAATGGCAGATGTCAACATTAAAGGCAAGCAAAAATTCTTCACCATGAACAAGAATTAGACGCATAGATAGATTAGATATGTGTCCTCTGATATCGTAGCATTGAAATGTAAATCAATCAGGTTACACAATTCCGAAGGGATGGAAAATATTTGCGTCGTTCAGGGCTGTACATTTAGACCAAGATCATTTCAAAGATGCTCGCTCTTTCAATCCATGGAGATGGCAGCAGGTAACATTTCATTTTTCTCCTTCACTTACTCAAAAAAATAAACTACATTCACATTATTATTGAATTACTGATTTACAAAATATTAAAAAAAAAATTACAAAAAAAAAAAAAACAGAATAATTCGGGAGCAATAACTCCAGTGAATGTGTTCACTCCATTTGGTGGAGGGCCAAGGCTGTGCCCTGGATATGAACTTGCGAGGGTCGAGCTCTCTGTTTTCCTTCACCACTTGGTTACTCGTTTCAGGTATCATTTCATTTCTTACTCCGATTATAGTCTTCTCTCCAGCCTTTTTTCAAGCCAAAGATGACTGAAATTGATGGGGGTTGTATTTGGGGTGGCAGTTGGGTTCCAGCAGAGGAAGATAAGTTGGTGTTCTTTCCAACAACAAGAACACAGAAGAGGTACCCCATCATTGTGAAACCTCGAAATGAGTGTTGTTATTGAGCAAGCCAAGCCAAGCCAAGCCAAGCCAAGCCTGGCCTATCCTATCCGGTGTAAAGGACAAAACCATAACAGAGTTTTTAAGGCAGGCAGAAAGCTCAAACCCAAAATATGGAAGTAAGGGAACATGCTTAGAAGAGACTACCAGATAATGTAATTTTAATGTAATGTAATGTAATTTATAAGCAAAACCTTTTTGTTTCATATTTAATAATGAAAAAAATATATTACATTAGTTTAGTAGTTCCTTTGTTCATGTACCATATTCATGTATTTTAATTCAGTCGCGAAAGTAATGATATTGATTAGTACATGTAGATGTGATCATTTCAGTCTTGGTGCAATGAATTGGGAAGAGAACTCAAAGACTAATCAAATCCTGAATTAAAATATTATCAAATCCGCCAAATCCTGTATGATAAAGAATCTCGCAAGCTATAGCCTCTTGATTAATTTCTCACACTTTTTTCAACATTAATCTAATCCTTTGAAGTCAACGGATAAAGGCTACTAAAAACTTCTTTTACAATTTTTTGTGTATTTTATTTTAAAAATTTTTGGAGGGTGATGTTAAAATGAACCCAGACCACGAAATTATAAGGCATATGGTTACAACTTATTTGAAACCAAAACTATGGATGCTCCTTTAAAACAGAAATACTTACTAGCGATAAAATATAGGTGGGTAGGTAAATTAGATGGGTAAAACCAAAACTGTTTGTGTTTCCAAAATGCATAGAAGCGCTACAATTACAAACATGCCTATACAAAATTCCTTTCGGACTAGTTAGAACTTTTTTGCTAGTCGTACTAACCACTCAGCAATGGAGTTAAAAAAAAAAAAAAAAAAAAAATCCAACACTATAGATCTAAAACTTCCAACACTAAAACTGCTGAACCAAAAACTATATGTAAGCTTCAGCATTTGCTGCTTTCCTGCTTCTTCAATGCAGATTCAAGAAGTTTAACCTTCTTTGAGTTCTCACTATTTACAAGCGAGAGTTTTTCAATTGAAGATCTCAGCTGTAATATTTGAGCATCTCTGACGTTCTTTGTCAATATTTGCCTTTGCTGGTTCCCTGTTTCACCTTTTGAAGATTGTGTGTACCTTCTCAGCCTCGCTCTTAAACCTTCAATGGACGAATGCAAAGCATCCAACTCAACTCCTGTAAATTGGTCTGTGAAAAACCAAACCACCAACCAAAAGATTGAATAAGTTGAAATCTTGAATGAATTCAAGCTAAACAATATTTATAGCGTGAAGAAAGTCATTTACCAAGCTGAGACTTGAATTCTCGCTCAGCTCTAGACAAAGGTTTCTTGTGTGCCCCAGGCAAATTCCTCAAGCGTTGCAGTCTCTGTTCCAGACTATTGTGGAGTTGAATTGCATGATCAATCTTCTCCTCCAATCTTGACTGTTGCTCCTCCACTTTCAAAAGTTTCTCTTGTGCCTCACCTAAACGAGCATGCTGATCATCAATGATTCGTTTCAATTGTGGTGCATGATGCTTGAGCTCAAAAAATACCTAGAGAGTGGACCACCAAATCACCACACAACTAAGTTAAACATCAACCTTGAAATAGTATCTAGATATTGTTGCTTACAGATTCATGCCAAATCAGTATTTTACACATACAACCAACATATGTAAAACCAATGAAAAATCTTGGCTGATTGCATAAATGCAAATGTAATAGTTGCTAACATTCCCAAAGCAAAAACCTCAGTGCATGAATCTTAATATAGCAGTAACAGCTGTGGTTCAAAAATATAAACTGCAATAGATCCATACTCAGCTAGGAACAATGATATCTTTTATGTTATTTGACTAGGCCTGTAATCACCTACTTGTATTATAGTATTTAAATATTTGATCGAAAATTTCCCCCTCTAAATGGAAGAAAATTGTATTATGTATCCAAGGATTTTTCAAAGATCTTGTACATAGAACAATAACTTTTTCTTTGGAAGGTATAGACCAATAACATTGAAATTAGAAAAATTCACAAGTTCCTGAGTTCCATGTTTCTAAGACTAATTAGGTAAAGAGAAACAATTATAAGTAATTTAAATGGTATATTCTCACCTTGTGTGCATATTCAACATAATTTTCATGGAATAACTTGAAGTACTGATGAAGAGTTGATCGACCTTCAATTGAATCAGCAGCAACAGAACGTAGATTAGGTGAGGCTTGAGGTAGCAGAACCACCTTTGGACCACTTAGGAGTTCTTTGCTTATGATATCAGGTGTATCTATCTCTTTCTTTTCTCCCAGTTCCATAGGCTTCTTCTCTGTATCAATTTGAATGGGAAGCAATAGGTTCCAAGTTTTCATCTCTATCACAACACATTCATGAGTGGAGGTAACTCCAACAATCCATGAGTATCCGAATGAATCAATTAATGACACAAAACCGCATATGGGAGATAGAGAGGAGGTTTCTCCCTGGCATGTATTTAGGACAGGATGCACGGAGGGACTTCTGTTAGATTCATCTTTACCACTGATTTCACTAGTAAAAGGGAGAAAATGTACCACTATTGAATCTATCCCTCCATCGTGGACTGCATATATTCTTTCTTGCATAAGGGGATCAGCAAACATAGTAATGATAGAACCACTTTCTGTTTTTCTTGGCAAGGCCAAATCTACAGTAGCCAGTCTCAACAACGGAGGTGGATGCCCCAGCCAAACAGTATGATCAACTGGTTGATTAAGCTTTACAATTGGAAGCTCGCCTGATATTGGCTCACAAATCATAGCAAGACCAAGAATATGGTCACAGGCATCAACACGAAGGCAAGGTGGGTTACCAACAGTCCAGACCGGCTGGATTTCATCAGCCAAGGCATCTATTTGCAATTGCCCGCCACTCCAGGCAGTCACCACAATTGAGTCTTTGCTGACCAAATTATATAGAAAATTGACAGCACGACCTTCACATTCTGCACCTCGAACAGCTAGAGATTCATCTTCCCCACCATGACATACTTTCCGCAGAGGCCCCTGCAAAAATTTAAAAAAAAACAAAAAGGTGTGTTGGTTTCTTGAAGATGTGGAAAAGAAAAAAGAGAAGAGCAGAGCAGCTTTTTGATTGAGGTATATAACAAAAAAATTGACATACACCTGCAAAGAAAGTGATGAATCAAATAAAGCATGAGGATGAGCTCTTATGGTAGGTAGATTTCCTTCATCCATTGTTTCTCGAGAAATATCAGGAAACGTTGCTTCCAGCCAAGAGATTGCCAGACTAGAATTACTGACAGCTGATGAATTGACTGATTTTAAACCAAATGTTTGAGCATCACTATATATCTCCACTATTGATTCCCATTTGTAGACACTGATGCACATTCAACTTCAGTTAACTGGATTATAAATTGTTGCCAAGCAAGCAAATAAAAAAAATATATCATCTAGGGTAATCTATTGGGATCTTAAATACCTTCCAAATGGAATTATTGGACAGAGGATGTAAATTGAACCATCACTGAATAGTACAAAAACCTGCAAGAACATTTTAAAACTCAAAAAGTCAATTGATGTAAGACAGCTACAAGATTGAGACTATCAAATTGATTACCCAAACATGATGACCAGGAATAACTCCTTTGTACATATCATAAAACCAAATAAGGCAACTGGTGGCTGACATCAACTTGCTTTTGAGATGATGAAATATATCAAGTTGAGAGTAAATTACACAAGAGCAAAATAAACAGCACAAAGACGTTTGTGTGAGAATCCTATGACTCAAAAATGAAAAGCCATTATCAGTGATTAAAAAATATAATGTTTTGCTACTTGCAAATACCACAATGACATTAAGCAATAAAGTAGATAGGAGAACATGCATTAAACCAAAATCATGAATGACAGAGACAATCAAGCACTTCTAGTATCAACTGAACTTACACTAAATCTGTCCCACAAGTGGTCTCCCCCGAAAGAAAAATCAACAGGGCAAATTGATGCAGCATTCCTAGATGGACCTGGTTCTACTGGCTGTAAATAATATTCTTGCTCTGGTTGCATGACATCTGAAGCAAGATTAAAAAGTCTACCAAACCAAAAAAAAAAAAAAAATCGTTTAGATACAAATCAATCAAAAACACAATTTGTTAATATTCATATACAACTACTTCTGTTGACACTAAGGTTGCCAAACACAATCTTAAACCCAAAGAACTTGGCAGACATGGATTTTGTAAGACAAACTGTGACCATGGAATGTTTCCAACATGTTACAGAGACAAAATTAGGTAGAACATTGGTATATTCATCGTCTCTCTTAAAGAGAAGGCACACATATTGAATTGAAATTAAACAAGGAAAAAATAAATGAGGATTGCTCTAACAAAACAGAACCCCATCTAGCTAGAAGGTTATCCATTGAAGACAATGGAAATAGTGCAAAAGATGGCCACACACTGATTTGCACGGGTTGCAAAAAGATACTATATGATACTATGAAACTCTGTATAGATGCTAATAATGCACACATTTTTCCAACTTAGCTCAGCTTTGAGAAAAAAGCATTCTTTCTATAATGCCCCATTGTATGCATAAAGATAGCAGTTTCTAGCACCTTTCTGCACAGGGATAATTGACATTACCGAGAATAAAATTTGTAATTTTGACTGAACACTAAACCATACCTTTATCCACAAAATATACCACCAAACATCTAAAAATTGAACTAGTGATACCTGAAAACTGAATCAGTAGAGAGAATTCCCAGATGGGTATCACTATAAGGATGCCACGAAACTTTTAGCGTCCATATCACGTTGCCCCTAGTAAAATATATTGGCAAACCAACTGAAACAGTCCTGCAAACAAATAAACCATCATTATCAATTATGTTCATTCTTTACTAAAGTTGACATTCCACGAGAAAATTGCGCCAACATTATTCCTAAGATAGCAAAATGAAAACAAAAATGCACAATATTTAATAACTCCAAGCAAGTGTACCTGCAAATAATAGTGTTGTTATCTTGAGCACAAGTACGTCCGTACAAGTACATGATACTAAGACCATCTGAACCAGCAAGAAGCAAAGCTGATCCATTTCTATTGATCGAGATTCTATCAACTTCACAGTTCAACTTCACATCAGCTTGTAATACCTATAAATTAAATAAACAAATGAACAAAATCACTACAGGCATTATCGATTCAACCACGTGCAAGGAAAATAAAAGAAAAGAAAAACTAAGAATTTCTTAACAAACCTTAGAGGGAGAAGCTGCGAGGATAGAAGTCGGGTCTGGTTCGCCCAACCGAATGGATATACGATGGAGGCAGTGTTTGCTGGGATCCCAGTAATATAACCGAGAAGCTCCGTCCCAGGCCACTAGATTTCTCGGAGCTCCACCTGCACTGTTGAATTTTCCGTTGCCGACTTCAGCTGCGTCGGAGGCGGAAAACATGGGGTGGTTCTGAAGAGGGACCCACTCGACTTCTTCTTTCGGCGTGAGGGATCGACGTGAGTCTGTGTTCGGTTCCGACAAGTCGAAATTGAACCTCATTCTTTCGGTTTTGCTGTCCTTAGGTTTTCTCAGTGACTGAACTGCTTGTTTTAATGTTACTGTGACAGTGGGAGCGCGATATGCGAAAGAAGACGCCTGAGTTTCTGTTTTGGCCTTTTGGGGGAGATTTTAGTCATTTGATCTGTGGTTCCTCTACGACATCGTATCAAATGACGTAATGGTCATGTTATCGTTGATTATTTGTCGTCATTCTTGTAAACTAATAGACGTCTTGTCGTTTAAATTATTTATTTGTGGCACATTTGTCATGCAACTGTGTAATGGCAAATGGATCGTGCCTGAGGCGTGCCACTCCTTGACAATGAAGCAGAAACGGGCTTCTGTGCTGGCCCGGCTCAGCATCACTCAGGTGGAACGGCTTAGGCCTGGGATAAACATAGCATTTCCTCCTTAAAAATGTCGTTTCGGGGGAAAAAAAAAAAAGAGTATCTTACTACTAATCAAATTTGGGTTGACTAAAAGACGAGGAACCAAAGTAAAACAAATACTGCAATGTTAGTCATATGTTATGACATGATCAACCGCCTGAAGTAAAATTAGGTTATAGATATTACTTGAGAAAGTCTGATACTATCATGTAATCAATAGGGGTTTATTCAACAAAAATTTACAAATTTTGTTTAGAGTTAGTACTCGAGGAAGTATCGTATAAACTACTTGTATTACATCATATATACATTTCCTTTCAAATCAATGAATCATTTAAGGAGTAACAAAGAAAATTGTAAAATAAATAGTATGATTTTATTATTGTTTGAAATATTATATAATTACTTTTACAATCTATTAATACGAAATTAGAAATCTGTTAGGAATTCAAATAGGTGCAAGTTTCACATCAACCATAAAAGATTTTGCTCAATCTAAGTGAAATTTACCCATAGAGGTAGCTCTATAGCCACCAATGGTTCTAAGTTCAAATAACTTGTTTTTTTGAGCCTCAAATGTGTGGAATAACAGGCCTTCGGCCAGTTCCATTAATTCTTTACTTTCACTAAACAAATAAAAGCTGTACATGTTAATTACAATAATCAATATTAGGAACATCCTCTGCAAATCATAGCCTAGCCTCTCTATATCAAAACACAAAGCCATCACTTTCAAAATTCTTGCATATTTCACACACGGTATACATGTATCTGTAGTTATGGTTGTTTAACTAAATTACTAATATGTAGCCGTCGCCTGTTAACATTCTCTTCATCTCCAAAGTTGTCTTCGGAATAATCTGCATCAGTAAAAAACCATCACCAAAGCCTCAGTTAGTTACTCTGACATCAATAAACAGAATAGACAAAAACAAATATTTTCATGTTCTGCATGCACATGGATGATGATAACAACTAATTCACATCCAGACCAAAAACAATATTTTTAAAAAGATTACCTGAAAATTTACCGATGAATTTGATTAGCAGAAAACAATTTATATAGATACGTATAGAAGTTCCTTCACTGTTAATGTTGGTTAGCGAGCTCTTTCTTCTTTGAGAATCTTCTGATGATACCTTGGAAACCCATTCTTGCAAGCTGAAACCTGTGCACATGGCACAACATTATTATTATTAGTATTATAACTTGATCATTTAATTTCTTGTGTCATAAATTAATCATTAAAAAAATAAGTGTATGCAATAGAGTAAAATTTGGAAGAATTATGTGTGGGTAGCTGTGGCTGTGGATAAACTTGGTGAATCTTTTGCTTGCGCATTAAGAAACTTAACATGGGATGTTGCCTGTCGGTAAGACTTCTAGAGGGAATGTACCAGAAGCACATATGCCGATAGAGACAGTTCATAAAGACAAACACGTACCAAAATCATTAATTTCACATTGAATTTTGACTTTTGATGCCAATGGTGAGAAAAGTTGTTCATTCCAAAAGTTTCTCTAGTTCATTTCATGGAGTTAAAGTTGTTTTCTAATGCATAACAGATTGAAATGCAGGTTCTAAACATTCACCAAAAGCTCTCTTTTGCCTACAACTATTTGTTTCCTAAGAATTTTGAAATGGGAAAGGAATAAAGAGTTGTGTATTTTAAAAGAAAATGGTCCAAAAGGAAGCCACCCAGCTCATTTTTTATGCTAAGGAATCAAATTTTCTTAGCCGTTAGGATGCTATGAGAATAACGCACAGCAGGAATTTGGTAAGATTCTGTAAAAACAGAGAAAGTTAGGTGGAGTTCATAGGGCCTGGGCACGAACAGTGGCAAATTGCATATGTGCCAAATTGGTCCAATATAAAATTCTAGTTACCCATCCCCGAGGGCGGCTGCCCATCACAGATTCTCTGCAGACAAGATTTTTATGCATCAATTTGACTGTAGATTGAGTCAGCAAATGCAGAAATATGAACCATCTGAAGGAAAATAAACAAACTATGCACATTATGATCACATGGGAGGGCTGTTTTACTTGTTTCAAGACGCACAAATTGGACTTTTCCACACAAGTTAGGGCCCAACTGACATTGGTCATGAGCACAAATACAAACAAACTAGAGATGAAGCTCATAGGAGTTTATTAATGATAAAAGAAAAAAAAAAAAAGAAAGAAAAAAGAGGACCAATTCATATGCTTGACCTTCCAGAACAACAAAATTTCAACCTGTCTACCCTTAGGTGGTGATTTATTGACTAATGAAATTACCTAAACCTTTCATTAAGTATGTGATATGTGACATCTAACGGCCCAGATCTTCCCCTCAAACAGTTGTAAGGTATACCATGTCGATAATATCAGCTAATTTTTTATTCTATCCAAGCAATTTAAATCATGCTTATTGGAGAAAAATAAAATAAAAAGAGAGAGAAGACTTACAGCTTCAATATCAATTTTATAAACAAGCAGTTTTCTTCTTTCTCTGCAACTTGTTCGGTAGGCAACAACGACGTGAGCAATAGCCAAAACCAGCGAGCAGATGAACAAAGCCATCTCCATGCCTCTTACATAACCTCCTCGATCGAAGTTTGAAACACTGAACACATAAGATGCTTTTAACGAAACAAAAATCAGAGACAACACGGAACAAATCGTCGTAATCCCCAGATACGGCCCTCTTGAAAGCCTTGGTCCGTCGCACAAGCCATAAACACCTAAAAATAAATAAAAAATAATAATTTACCATTTAATATCTCCTTTGTGAAATTTAGGCGAACAGTTTCTGTGCAACAAAGAGACTGAAATACTTACAAATTATAACAGCTGATCTGACGATAGATATGAGAGGAATATCAATAAGAGAATACCGGAAATCATAGTTACTGAAATGGGAAGAGAGGTTTTCGATAGACAAAGAAGAAGGAGAAAGAGAAGCAGAGAGAAGAGCAGAAGGGAGGAGAGTATCAGCAATAACAAGCAAAACAGGCGCAGAGAAAAGCAGCAAGGAAACCAACATGGTGATCAAGAAAAACAGAGTCTTTAAACCCCTCAAAACCATTCTTGATTTCTCTTCCTTCGAGAAAAAACCCATCTTTCTGTGTTAATCCTCCTGAGTCGCGAACTGAATATGTACAGAGAAAATATCGATGAATGCTATGTGGGAAAGTTGAGGGAAGCCAACGACGGAGGCTTAAAAGGAGTAGAAAATCGAGAGAAATTAAAAATTATTAATTTAAAAAGGAATTACATTTATAATTATAGTTAAATGGAAGGTGCAGGCCAAGGTGCGATATTTTGACTGGACTTGTCGAGAGGAAGATGACAAAGACGTGGAACTTTACACGCGCAAGTTAATTACCGGTCAAATAGAGATTGCTCTCTCGTTACTGTTACTCTTTCTGTTAATTTTCTATTATGCAATTAACGGAAATACCTAAATGGCTTTAGTGGACAACTAACGACACCTTTCAACTGAAAAAGTTTTTCCTCTGTATGTTCGCATCCATTCGGGATCTGGATCTTCTGCAGTTTTCGGATCTAATTTTAATGGTTCAGATCTTCTGTTCATGTTAATACGAGAGTTTTACTCGATTACATCCAAGTAAAACTCGAATTAACAAATAATCCAAATTTAATACAAAGTATAATAATTAGATGCCGCCTTTGTTTTCAAATCTTATTCGTCGCATCAATTGAATTCTTCATCTCTTCAAAATTTTTATAAAGCACGTTCTTTTTTTTTAAAACACTAATATGAATACAATTTTTTTTTCAGTAATATTCTATATAAAAAAATTATTAATAATTTAAGAAAAAATATACATATATTTGTTAAATGTATATTTTTTAAAAATATATTATGTCGAAATTTAAGATAAATATCAATGTTAGCTGGAAGATTAATTAATTACCACCTCCATTTCAAGTGGAAAAAAAAATGCTAATAAAATATTTAAATAATACCTAAATTTTTTTCATGAATATTTAAAATGCATTCTACTAAAATACATCTCATCAATCGAGCGGGTAAGGTGGAACCGACCGATTGTTATCATGTGATCACATGCAACATTTTGTCATTCCGAATCTTTTTACGTTTAATTTGTATTTCATTAAATGTATTTTTTTTTTCTGTTGTTATTTGGTTTAAATTTATATTATAAAGTATTCTATTGTTGGATTTGTCAGTAATCTACATTGGAAACTTTTGGACGTATATTATCATTTACCAAATTCAATCAATCACATAATATCCAATTGTTTTCTAGGATTTTATCCGTGCTCATAATTCACGGAATCTTTTATAGGATTGGAAATAATTTCTAATAATTTTTGTTGGGGGAGAAAGCCACTAAAATAAAAAGTATAATCTAACTTGTGCATAAATGATTTTAGTAAGACACGTCATTTGTTTTACAAAACAAATAATTGGTGATTAAAATTAAAATGATGAATTGAGATCGTAAAGCAAATATCTGATAGAAATGGTTTTTTTTTTTTTTTTTTTATATAAACGAGTTTTGACTGATAGCCTGGTTAAAGAGCTTTACATTTCCGATTTTAAAGCTGATTTCACTCGTTGAATTGTATTTCTAAGTCATCGGTCAACGTATTCAATTTTTTTTTTTTTCCCAGAAAGTTCTGTTGAAATTTCCACTTCATAATCTTCAAACATACAAGCAATTACTAGACACTTGAACATCTGATTCAATTTGAATAATTATTTTAAAGAATAGTGTCTAATTAATGTCTCTTTTATTGAAAAATATATATTTGAAATAATTAAATTAAAAGATCAAACAATATTGAGATGAAATAATCCACGAAATTGAAGGATAATATTCTCAAATAAAAGAGAGAGTTTAATGTATAATTAATGAAGATTTTTTGTTCAGCCTTAAGTTGAGCCAATAAGACAAATCATATTTATTTTTACTTATTCAACGAGGTTTTTATGCATACTTCATTGAGTTCGTAATTTGGTTGGTCAACTTTGACTAGTTTCTAGTTTTAGTTTGACAATTATAGCATACAATAATTACAATAACAATAACTTTAAATAGGACGAACTTCGTGACACTGTTTAAGTATAAAAAATTACATAACTATTTTATATAAACTATTTACGTATAATAATTTTAAAACCAACAATAAATGTAAAACAATATGCAATTAAATTAGAATGTGAAAAAACAATTTGTCAAGTCACCGTCTAATTAGATAATATTATGTATAAAATAATTATATATATATCAGTAAACATATCCATAATATTATGTTACATGATTCGCTGGGTTTTTTATGTAGAGTTTTATTGTAACTTTAATTCAAGCCAGCAAAAATAAAATTAAGAAAAGAAAAAAACACTTTATTGTAGTAATCATAGTCAAACGCTAAGAGGGCAGAATCTGTTTCTGTTTTCATTGTGAAAATATTTTTCTTACTGTGGAAGTAGTCAAAGTAATCTAGTTTAAACGTATCTTTTCGTTTTTTTAAGCCGCCGCTGGGCCGGGAATACAGGATTCACATATTGCAACAAACGTAATCGTTTTTAGTTTTTGAAGCTTCTATTATCATGAAAAATATACTTAAATTATTATTATTATTATTATTATTATTATTATTATTATTTAATACAAATCAATAATTCGAGAGCGAAAAATAACATTTTGCTTTCCTGCAATTTAGGGGTTATTTGGAATCATTTTTGGGAAGTTTGAAAATGATGTTAAATCTTTCAAATTGTGGGTTAAGTTAATATAGTTTATTTTAATATTTTACCGCAGCTTTTAATAAAATAATAAAAAAACATTTTAATTGTGTAAGAAAAAAATATGCGATTGATTTAATAGATAATTTCGTTTTAACAAAACTAGGACATTTCTAAATATACTAAAATTGGCTTATGCATCACTCTAGTATATATATTATTAACTAAGATTCATTGTTTTAAAAATATAACACGATTAAGAAAACCATCAATTGGACGATTTTTGTTTTTTTAATTAAAAAAGTAGTGAATAATCGATAGCTTTCACAAGAAAATGAGAAATAAATAACGTGATATCAGATTCGAATAGACAAGGAGACGATTTAGCAAATTAGCAGTATCGATAGTTATTAAGTTCTTGGTGGCCACGTAATATAAAAATTATTTCATAAAAACAAAAAAAAAAAAAGGAATAATGTTGTTGACGAAAATGAAAATGTGGCGGCTTATTTAATTTAACTTGTTAAAGAAGGGAAATGAAACGGGAAACACACGCAGTCACCACGCGGATAGTAGAATGCGATAGATGGGTGTTGCAATTTTTTATTGCGGGACATTCTAGAAGCCAAATCAAAACAAGAGAGGATAGCACGACACCATGTCCTACGTGACAGAATTTATTAAATTAAATTTAAAACAAAAGGATTTAAATCATAAAGCATGGATGATATTGTTGAAGTTGGATTAGGTTTTAAAGGAGACATTGAAGATGTGACATTTCTTCATTATAAGAGAAAAGTATAACTCTAACACGTAAACATTTTATTAAGATTATTACAAAATCTAGCTAGGATATTTGGTTTTAATATTATCAAGTAAATGGAAGCATAACATCACGAGATTGTTAGGTTTTGGTAATAATAATAATAATAATAATAATAATATATTTGTTAACTAAAAGAAAATAAAAAAAAAATGTCAAATATTGATAAGGATGCGTACGACTTTGATGCTATTGACAAAAATTACCAAAGATCTCACATGAAAAATGAAGGATAGGCAATAGGGCATCTACTGCTACGACTAGCCGAAGCCGAGCCTACAATTTTAAATTAGCATCTAGGATGCAGGTAGCACGCATGGCAAGTCCTACTATATGTGTACTAAATGTTGTCTGGAAAATTCTCAAACCGAATGCTGGTCCATCTTCGGAACAGACTGTTGACGAAATAACATTCATGTCCCCATTGTTTACACTTTTTACAAATTGATACTTTTATTTATCGGTGTGTATATATATATATATATATTACTAAATTCATGGTACAATTATCTAATTATTTTTATAACCTCTAATTATTTTTATAACCTCAAACTTTCACAATTATAACATAACGCTAGGTAACTTTATATTAAAAGGTACTTTACTTAATTTAATAGAAGATAGACAGATTAATTATCTTTTAATTGAAGTGACTGATATTTTTATCCTTTAAATAAAGAATAGCAGTTTATGTCAGATTTTTGTTCTAGTATTTATAGAGATTGGAAGCTTATTTGATGTAAACAAATATAATAAAAAATAAGTACATGAATTTCTGATGTATTGGATGTAAATATATATAATAAAAAGCCAAGGACCCAAAAGCTATTTACCTCTGTTATGAACTTATCATTAGCGTAATATGTGGTGCTGCAATCTAAGCCATTACAACGTGATAGGCATGACTCATGTAAAATGTATTTATTATGGCGTATATTTTATTAATTTACGTTGGTGTGCTAAATCTTGTTGGTTCCTCCTAATATTAATCCGTTTGAGTCCATAGCAGATACCTTGAATCACATGATGAAGATGATGTTCCACCAACCCCACTATATACAGAGATTGGACTTCATTCTTGACCTTCCTCAACTCATCTGTAGCTTTTGATATTAGGTCATTATAAATTTTTATATGATCCATTATTTAGGTTTAGATTTTATTGATGAACCTAGCTGATCAGTAACATTAGATAGACCATGGTGACCCATACGTTGACCGGGGTATGATTAGAATTCTTTGAAGTGCTCTTAGTGGAAATTGATTGCAGGCTCAAAATTCTTGAACCCACTAAAATAAATGATACAAAATGGGTCGGATGTTCATTTTTCTCCGGCGCGTCCGACTCGTAGGGAAACACGTAACGTAATCAACATTGTTATGTGATTTCCTCTTACAAGGAGCTCGAGTCTGTTTCACTCGCCTGTCTTATTTTCTACTTGGCTAAAGAATGGCCGCGCGATCTCTATGGCGAACTCGTGCCAAGCTCGCGGTAGCGGCTACAGCTTTGTGCGGTGGCGCTGCCGCCGCCACAATTTCCAACTCAAAAGATCCAGCGACGGCGCTCAAGCTCTGCACCGCCGTTCCCCTCCGCCTCGTGCGGGACGCTGTCACCGCCGCTTCCATCGCTTTCGGTACCTATTCACACTGCATCCCTTCGCTTGAATTTATGTGATTCTCTTACTCAATTTATGTGAAATTATCTATTCGGTTATGTTTGATGCAAATATTTTATGTTATTGAACTTTACTAGTAGATTTACGCCGACTCAAAATTCTATTAATTAAATAAGCACTTCAACTGTGAATTTATATACTCTATTATATGCATTTGGCATTTTATTTTAGAGATAATATGACGTATAACTGCATTCAACTTGGCTAGGAAATGGTTTTGGTGATTTTGTTAATTTCCAGCGTGATTACTACGCATTGTATTTATTAGAAAAAAAAAATAATTATCATTATAAGAGTTTATATAAGAAGTGAAAAAGCACCTGAAAACCAGGGTTCACTGTTATATTATCAGTCTCATCAGTTGGATAAACTTGCTTTGGTTCAATAGTTTGCAATTGATAATTGTGGATTATTGTGTATACAGGTTTTTGATTATTGTTTTACAGAGACTGGACCTAAAAAATTTGAATATATAATTGGTTTTGTATGTGAATTTGTCACTAGATTATGAATACTCTCTGTGGGGACTGTCAGAAGGAAGTAGCGAGAGAGCTAGGGCCAAACATGAAGTTCACCTCAGGTCAGCACGTAAGCTTCAAGACCTCTGTTTTAAAAATGGAGGAATATATATCAAGCTTGGTCAGCATATCGGCAATCTGGTAGGCTTGATCCGCTTAATTTATGATGAAAAATTGAAAATCGAACTCTGTCTCTCCTGTTAAATTTAAAATGAGTTTTTTGTGGGTTTGATGAGTAGTTGCTTGATCAGCATAACTTTGGTCAATTGAAAGTTTAAATTGACAGTTCTTTTGTTTTTTCTTTTATCAAACAGGAGTACTTGGTACCTCAAGAGTATGTCCAGACAATGAGGGAATCTATGTTGAACAAATGTCCAGTTTCTTCGTATGAACAAGTGTGCGACGTTGTCAAGAAAGAGCTTGGAGAAACTCCAGATAAAGTATGTACTTAATTTACTTTCTATTGCCTTTTTGACCGCTCATTACTGGGAATGCAATTTGAATATAAAGAGCTCAAATAGTTGTTTTTTATTGATACAAATGTATGGTTCCATTTGAGATTTATATTGGGTGCTGAATTTCTGCACAAATTTTCATGATTCTTCTTGCTTATGATACTTTTCCTCAATGGAGGTATGGTGCTTGGCATTGAATTAGTTTATTGCATATGCAGATTTTTGATGAATTTGATCCTGTTCCAATAGCAAGTGCTTCACTAGCACAAGTTCATGTTGCCCGCATGCGTGATGGCCAAAAATTGGCTGTTAAGGTTTCACTCATTTTTCACTTTTACCTCAAATTCCATTTTGCACATGATAGGTGTAGCCCAAGTTTTCATACAAATTGTGCCCAGATTAGGTCTAGAATGTCTCCTCTAAGGAATTTGCTTTGCATGTTCAATATATTTCCTCGATACTCAGGTTCAGCACACTCACATGACCGATACTGCGGCTGCAGATCATGCCACTGTTGAATTAATTGTGAATGCCCTTCATTGGTTATTTCCATCTTTCGATTATAGGTACTTTTCTGGGTGGTCTTTATGCTTGCTCATTATCCTTCCTCTATTATAGGATATCAATTAAATAAGTTGCTTTTGATTTGGGAATTCAGTATGCTAACCATTAATTGATAAGTGGTTATTAAATTCTTGAAAAATAGGTAAAATATGTGGGTGCACTTTTATTCTTTTATATTTCTGGATGAATGTGTTCCTGAATGAACTTTTATGTGTTCTAAACTGCTAGTGTTAAATGAAAATCTATTGGCTTATGCAGATGGTTGGTTGCCGAAATTCGTGAAAGTTTACCCAAGGCAAGTTATTTTAATCAGTGCCCAATTTTTTATTTTTATTTTTTCCAAATATGTTTCCAATAATTCATGTACATTACATTTTTGTCACAGATTTGTGCTGTAACTTATTTAAATTTAGAATTCAAATACTTTCCTCTATAATATAATGCACATGTGTTTCTCATGTTCCCTACATCTTGAATGTCTTTATATGTATAATGGTGGACTAGGCAGTCTACCATAATCTGTAGCTTATACTTTAACTACTGGAGCCATGGTTTGAACTTTTTTATTCACTAACAAAAAGTTCCTCCAGGTTTCTATTTTGAAGCATTTTAGTGGTACCTGAATTTTATATGTGATATTTGGTTTCAATTATTGGGAAGTTCTGCTCTGTCAACTTAAACTAATTCCAGAGTAGGAGTGCTTCCTGCTTTCCTAGAATTTTTCTTCGGCAAATGTTTAACGTTGTAGATTTCATCCTGCTGATTTGGATCATCATTACAATTAATTTGTTACGTACATCTCAGAAATGGTAGAACAGGACAGATGGATAATTAGAGCATCTAATTATGTGGAGGTTAAAATTTTTTTGGAATAGATAGAATTGCCAGGGTTTTTCTGTTCAAATTGTTGCTGTATATCTGTATCAAGGTATTAAATCATTTATATTAAGATTTCCAATTTAATCAATTTTATCAAATGATTTGTCATCCAAAGCAGTTTAACTTGTGATTGACTGGTTTCTTGTATCTCTCAGGAACTTGACTTCTTGCTTGAAGCCAAGAACAGTGAGAGGGTTTTGGATAATTTTCGAAAGCTATCTCCTCACATTGCAAATTTTATATATGCACCAAAGGTGTACTGGGCTTTAAGTACCTCAAAATTGTTGATCATGGAATTCATGGATGGTGCTCAAGTGAATGATGTGAAGGCAATTCGAAAACTTGGTATTCAACCTAATGAAGTATCTAGATTAGTAAGTTTGAGCTATAAGCCGGACACATTTTGTCTTTTCATAATTATGATTGGTGAGAAATTGGCATGTCTTACCTTGAGGATGAATGATTTTTGTCTAACAAGAGGCCTACTCTGATATTATGCAGCCCTCAAGTTTGTTCCATGTCAAGGCTAATAAAAAGGGGATGTACATGTCCATTGAGTTCTTTCAACTTTTGATCCTTGTATTATGAAAATTAAAACAATTGATTTATAAGCTGCACAAATAAGCATTGACATCATCTTTCCTCTGAATACCAATATCCTACACTCTGTTGAATCATGAGGATGAGTTGATGATTTTAATTTAATTATACTCAGGTTAGTCAGGCTTTTGCTGAAATGATGTTTAAGCATGGCTTTGTGCATTGTGACCCGCATGCTGCCAACTTGCTAGTGCGCCCATTGCCAGAAGGCAATAGGAGCATATTTGGTGAGGATTTTCTTTGTGTTAAGATTGTCATATGACTGCCTTTTTGATAACTTTGGCAACTGATGTAATGCTTTAATTTTGCCCCATGCTCATTATGACACTACATGTGAATGCTTTACTTGCATATTCATTTTCACTTCATATATGCAGGCAAGAGAAAACCACAGTTGATTCTTCTTGACCATGGTCTGTATAAAGAACTTGATGTCACAACTAAATTTAATTATGCTGCTCTTTGGAAGGTATTGATGCTTTCCGTGTATTTTTCTTTCATCTTTGATGCACCTAGACTTCTATTGTGAGCAACTTACTGACATCTGGTTGACATGTTGACTTATGTTGCAGGCATTGATATTTGCTGATGCTAAGGCAATAAAGGAATATAGTGTCAAATTGGGTGCTGGGGAGGATCTTTATGTACTGTTTGCAGGGATTCTAACCATGAGGCCCTGGAACAGGGTCACTGACCCGGCAGTTGATCATTTAGTCATACAAGGGACTGATGGAGATCGTTCCGAATTACAGGTGATTTTCTGTTGAAAGGATACTGCTTTGTCAAAATTTCCTTTGTTTTTCTTGAGCCTGAGTCTGTCCTGACATTTCTAATAATGTATTATTCTAGTGGTAGACTTCCCCAGAAGCAATAGTCTGTTAACATTATGGCCTTCTAGCCTACAAATATTTGTGGAAAAGATGATTCTAACAACTTGGTTGATGATATCTTGTTATGCTTCCAGATGTATGCATCCCAGTATTTTCCTCAAATCTCAGAGCTTCTACGGAGACTGCCACGTGTTATTCTCTTAATGCTAAAGACAAATGATTGTTTACGAGCAGTCAATAATTGCCTGGTATGCTTATTATTTCAACTCTTTGTTGCCATTTACTATACTACCTTGTATGGCCTTTTAGTGTTACCAGCAAGAGGACTTCTTATTTGAGCAATTTTGAAAGCGAGTAACGTATTCAATCATTCAACCTATTGAAATGTATTTTGTACAGTTGCAGGGATCTTCTCCCAAGACATTCTTGATCATTGGAGAAATTTCTTCCAAGGCAGTTATTGAGGCAAAGAAGTTACAGAGTAAATCCTTCTTACATTGTTTCAGTGTCTGGTTGGAGGAAATGTACTTGGAACTTCGACTGTTCACCATAGAGATATTTTTGTGGTTTTTACAACTTCGGAGAGCTTTGTTCTTGGCAGAGTTATGAATTACACACTTACTCAGCTCAGAAGACCCAAGTCTATGATATTTGGTAATCACGCACTAGATTCCCATATTCATTGTCTCCGTGGTTGAGATCTTGCCATTAACATGCAGGCTTTGAGCACGGATTGACACATTCATTCTTTTAGCAGAAAAAGAAAACCAATAAATGATTATTTTTCATCAATGCATGATACATTTTCCATGTACTATGGGACTTTATTCTTGTGATTAAAACCCTTCAGTGGGTACTTTGATAAATTGCGAGAACAATACTGTTACTCGGGACATTAATTTCATTGATGAACAGAATTCGAAAAATTTTAATTATCCCTTTTTCTGGTACTAGTTCTTGGAACTCAGAACAGAAATGTGGGTGTATGAAGCAAATAAATTTTATATTTTTCCTTTTTATGTTACAATTTTATCCTTTTATGTATGTATGATTAGGTTTGTTATATATTCACTACTTACCTGGAATAGTTACATGCACATACCCAGAGTAAGACGGATCCTAATACTCGACCAGTTGAGTGTTGTATTGGACTAGTGAAGTGAAAATGAGAATAGGGGTATTTTCATAAACCTTCCCTGAAATATCCAAAACTAGCACTTTGTAATAATTTTTGGAGAAAGGCTTACTTACCTCTCCTACTGTGTTTCAATTGACCATTAGTTGACTGTTAGTGAAGGTTATTTTCGTAAACTAAAGGTAGCTTTACTCTTTTACAACACTGCTCAAACACTCGACACTCTTATTCTTCTTCCATTTTTGCTCCAAGCTGCCACCTTTACTTACCAAGTTGATTAGCCTATATTTTTTGTCCATTAAGATTATCACAAATCTCAGAAAATTTCAGCCATTAAACTTACTTTCTATTATTGCTGAAATTTAGGGAAAACTAAAGCCAAACCAGCAAGAAGTCAATGAGTGATTATCATTATTGGTACCCTTTGGCAGCTAGTGGTCGCAGATAACATTTGAGGTTTTGAGATGTGAGTTCTATTTTTATTTTATTTTATTTTATTTGTTGTTAAATCATGGTTAACGGAGCCATTAACTAGACAATTTATTATCATTATTGTTATTATTTGAGACCATAGATGGTACCGTAGTATTATTGTTTGGGATCCTTATTATGGGTCATATTCATTGCTACCTCAAGTCAAGAATTTCTGCCAATGGTTGAGTTTGTGCCGATGCTTCTGTTTATTTGGATTTAATCCTAGAATATCTTACTGCTGAGGTTCTTGAGCTGCCTGGGATGCTAGTAAGGATTTGAAAGTTGAAGTGAATTAATCCAAGGCATGCATCTACCATCAAGGGAACCATTGTCGAAGACGATTTCTTTGTGTAGTTTTGCATCACTGTTTAGTGAAAAACTTTGTGTTTTTATTTGATTGTTTTGTAGTTAAGAGTAATCTAGACTTAATTTGTGTCATGAATAGAATGTTTGTCTCATGAACTTACACTAGAGGCAATGAAAATTGGATATGAATCTGGGAAGCCAAGTGATGGAATTAAGGTAATATACAGAAGAAAAAAATGTAAAAGGGAAAGTGGAAGTGGAGCTCCAAGGAGATAACAGTGGTGGAGTGGATAAGGAGATGTTGTGTTTGATAGTATTTAATAATATGTGAAACTTGTTTTTCTTATGCTCGCAGGTGTTTGATATAATATCTATTAGAGTTCTCATTAAGAAGCTCTCGCACACCTGCTAAAGAATATTTGGTTGCATAATCTATTTCACATAATTATGCAATTGGGGGCATTTAAGTAATTATAGTTATGATATTGGTCAACATACAGTTTAGGGAAGGAGAGTGAGTTTTTTTTCAAAAGTTGCTATAAAATGTTAATTTTAAATACCTTAAAAGAGGTCTTTGAAAATATCTCAATGAGGATGTGATAAAATTTTTACGTCATTCAAATTAATCGTAATGATCTAAAATTTTAAAATTATCATGTTAATCTGATAAATAAAAAATTTTTTTAAGATATTTATATAATTAAGCACTTTTTAAGATGTATAAAAAAAGGGACAGGTCTAGAATTGAACATGGATGATTTATGGTCTTGTTCCAGCAACCACGTAAGTTCTGGATCTGGAAGACCATAAGGCGGTAGTTTGCTTTTCGTGCCCCTACCAAAATAACCGAAAACGGATGCTCACCTTGATTTGGACATCAAAATATTTAACCTTTCTTTCAACTGAAGCATCACCCCGAAATCGGGGTAACAACATCCAAGGTCCCTAAACTTCTAAAATTTTGTAAATCAAGACAGTTGGTGGACATCACGTTTCGTCATTTTCTTAGGAGTCATCGAGTCACTAGTCGCTAGCCAGTAGTGAGGGACTTAACTGATACAAATGAAGAAACTATGTCTTTATTTGTGAAAAAGTAAAACAACAGCGATCCGGATGCTATTATCCCGAAGCAGAGCAAGAACAATAGTAACGGTAGTAAATGGGGATGGTCGGACGGGGACCGAGTTATAGTCCTCTGTGATTAAGGCATCCATGACGATCATATCGAGGACACATAATCGGACGGCGGTGATTAGGAGGACCGATAATAAACAAAACTGTATCGCTGTCAGATCCTAATGATCCTTCATTGGCGGCTTCGAGAATTGTACTGTTTCCTTGTCCGTAGGAAAAAAAGCGTGTCAACTAATGACATTAATTGTACCAATATTTAGTTGGTTGGTTTGGTGAGCGCCAATTACTCACTCTTCACTACGCAACAAACCAACCGTACATAATGTACGCTACCCCCCGGAAATTACACACTCGAGGCTCATTTCTAGCAAACTCTCTCCTTTTAGGTATTTCCTTTTGGTTTTGGAGTACTAATGCCAAAACTGAAGACCTTGGCAATTAGCATTGTGTGGTGTCGATTGTGTTTGAATCTCAACATTTGTCTACTATTTTCAATAGTTTTATTAATTAAACTTATTACTATTATTATTAATCACATTAATCAATACATTTATTAAATTTTATTACGAGTAGAAGTCACTTTCTTTTTTTTTTTCGTTAATAAATGTTTATTATGACGAAAGGATTAAAAAGATGTAAGTTGGAAGACTTTTTAAGACTTTTTTTTCCATTATAGAAAGAGAGCAAGAAATTGTCCACCGACGAAATTTCACTAGGAGAAGTTAGTGGAGCAAAAATGATTTCACACACGTCAGCATCGCAGAGCGAGTACATTTTCTTCCATCAACATTAGCAATTACCATAAATTTACAGTGAAGGAAATTGTTATACCTAACACACACACACACACACACACGCGCGCGCGCGTTAACTCTCCTACTCTTCCATTCTCCAGGGGGTGGTGATCGGGTCGTTGTCCTCCTCGCCGTGGTGTCTTCGGTGGCGGTGATTCTATCATTTACGTTTCTGTGAAAAAGAGAGTGAAAGAAGATGGTGGGACCGGCGAGGCCTCAGTTCGTTTTGTTTGGATCGTCCATTGTCCAGCTCAGCTTCAGTAATGGCGGCTGGGGCGCCATTCTCTCCGACATATACGCTCGCAAAGTGTTTTTCTTTCTCCTGTTTATACTTTCTGTTTTTTGTTATTTTCTTATTAACCGAACAGTTGTTCTGTATTTAAATTAAGTCCAGTAATTTCATCATGTTCGTAATGTTTGTCGCGCTTCTGATTTGTCACAGGCAGATATATTGCTGCGAGGTTACTACGGATGGAATTCGCGACGTGCAATTCAGGTTCTTGATCAAGTTTTTCCGAAGGTATTATATTTATGTCTTCGGTAGAAAGCGCTTTGGAGTAAAACCGGCTTCCTTTCCAAAAGTACTAGAAAATGCTTTCTATAAAAGCACCCATTAGTTCTCTTGACAGAGCTTCAATTGTTTTTGGGACCTAAAGATACTTCTAAATAAAATCAAGTGATTTTTCAGCTCAAAATCGGCTTTGTTCTATTTCAGCCAAACATTGTAATGTAGATACATAAAGCATTTTTACTGATTAAAAGCATTGTTATCAATGTCAACTAAATCCAAACCAACAATTTTGTCAACGAATCCTACACTGATTATGGCTATGCATTCCTATACTTCCATCTGTTAGTTATAAGTTTTGAGATTGCCCCATGCTCTTGGAATCAGATCTAAATATTTGGATGTTAATGAATCATTTAATTGTAAGAAGCTCTGGAAATTAGGTTAAGTGGGTATGTTCTGTTATGGTGCCTGCCAAACTTGGTGGCCTTGCAATACTATATAAATTTTGATACGATAACAGAGGATTAATTGGTATTAGAATGGTGTGGTTCTTCTCATGAGATATATGGTGTACTTTCATTTTACAGTGCTTCTGTAATGCAAACACCTGTATCTCTCTTCTTTTTTTGGTCCATGTAGGATGCTGCTATACAGCCTTCTTTGGTGATTGTTTATTTTGGTGGTAATGATTCCATGGGGCCTCACTCATCTGGTCTAGGCCCTCATGTACCCCTTCCTGAATATGTTGAGAATATGAGAAAGATTGCAATTCATCTCAAGGTACTTTCTCAATACACAAGTTACTTAACAGTATAATGTCACGAAGGTAAGTGCCTTCCTCCATGCCTTTCATCCCTAGGGAAATTGACCTGTGACTTACTGACTTATAGTGTTCCTGCAACTGCATGTGTTATTCTCTGAATTTGCTTCAGTTATTTTCCTGAGGTAGGCTTTTGATTGTCCATGTGTTGACATTGGATGATGCTCAAACTTAACTCAGCGATCATTTTTTTTCTCCCTATTTGAGAAAGATATTTGACATGCATTCTAACACTAAATGTTTGATATCAGAGTCTTTCAGACACAATTCGCATAATTTTTCTTACTTGTCCTCCTGTTGATGAGGCCAGAGTTCGTCAAGGCACAAGGTGCTGTGATGCCTACCTTGTATATCTAATTTCCTTGTTATTTATTTATTTGTTTTCAAATCAATGCTGAGGTTTGTATATTTCCTTAAACCAGTGGAATTTTCAGTGAGCTAGTACGAACAAATGAGTTGTGCAAAAGATATTCAGATGCTTGTGTAAAATTGTGCCAGGAGTTGGGTGTGAAGGTAGTTGATCTTTTTACTGCACTTCAGAAAAAAGATGGTTGGATGACTGCTTGCTTCACGTAAGTTAATATTTATTTTTGCCAAATGTTCAAGTCCCAGAATTTCATTATGCTGTGATCTTCTATTCTTCTTTAGGTCATCTTATATGTACTGCATATACTTTTTTGGCATCTGCTCTGATGTGGAAAATATGTAATTTACAGAAATTGATATTGCAATTTAAGTTAGTTCTGTTTGGTTTCTTTATATATCATGAGCTGGAAACTTTCATACTTTGAAGTTCCGAGTATTTGTTTCTGGACTATTCCTCTATGGTAGGTCCCATAATATCACAAGCAGTTAGGGCGCAGATACTTAGTGCGATTCCTTTCATTATTCAACCGGAATTCAATTTATGATATGCAAAACATGTTCTTCACTTCAATTGTTGTATCTTACTAGATAATATATTGCTAAAATACAACAAGATTTGTGTCAAATTTGCCTTCTGCATATTAACCAGCATGTATGACACCTTCTTGTGGAGGAAATTTTCTGAAATAATCTTCAGTGCAATATTTCTTTTCTTCAATGTGTTTCTTAGAGCATTTGTTATGGACAGTGATTTACTTGTAGTTGAGAGAAACTCTTGGTTTTGAATTGACCATATGAAATTTAAAGTATTCTCTGGAATAGATGAGATTACCACTGCCAGTCCTCTGTTGATTCATTTCCAGAGGACTGCACATCATATATTTCAGCTGGTGATTCATTTCCATTATAATTTGATGAGCTGTAAAATTTCTGTCTGCTAAGTATACCAAAAGAGTTTTCCTTTGAATGGTAAGAGTCATATAGTGCAATCATAATTGATCTATCAACATCCATTTGTATATAAAGTCTGTACTGACAGGGACATTTCAATAACCTGTAGAATGTAGAAGTTTATACTCAAATCAATGATTTAATTTCTTTTTTTTCCCAGAGATGGGATTCATTTGTCTGAGGAGGGGAGCAAGATTGTAGTGGCAGAGATATTGAAGGTTCTTAAGCAAGCAGAGTGGAAGCCATCTCTGCACTGGAAGTCCATGCCTTCTGAATTTTCTGAGAATTCGCCATATGATCTTGTTGCAGCTGATGGACAAACCACGTTAAATCCTTCCGAGTGGACATTCCATAGGGAGATTCAATGGGACTAGATTGCAGATTCACTTTTATGCCTGTGCTTCCTTTGCACAAACCATAACCCGCCAGCTGAAGAACCAAAGATCAAAACATTTACTTGGGCCTTGCTAGAAACAAAATTCCTGAGATGCAATGAACTTAAAAAATACTGTTTCCCTTGTTGTACCTGCGTGTAAGTTGTGAAGCAGTGATGAATTTACTTATTCTTTCAATTGACGATTGTTTCTTGTATAAAATGCACATTTCAGATGTTATATCCTATCTACTTTTACCTTAAAAAGAGTTGAAGCAAAAGATGAGAACAAAACAGTCGAACTTCGCGCACTTTAGCAGGGAAGCTTGAGATTGAGGTGCTCTGATTGAAATCAGTAAATGTTAAATATAGACTTAAAAATAAGAAGTGATTTAGCAAATACTTTTGTTCTTTTAAGTGAACAATATCAGAAATATTGATTTTTTTTCTTTATATAAAAATCGGTCTAAAAATTAATAAAAAGAACTTTTTCAACATTGTGATAAAATATACTTTTTGTCCTTATTGAAAAGAATATTATTTTGGTTATAATTATAGTTTATCAAAAGTTTTATTTTTTTTCAATTTTAATATAGATGAGAATAAAAAAAAAAAAAACGAATATCAGTCTATAAAAGAATCCCGCGCGAGAATTGGTTTCCAGAACACGTGTACAACAAATGACTAAACCACAAGACAAAACGCAGACATTGTCATAACGCCTAAAATATCATAACGCGGTAAAATGAAATTGCAGGCACGACTAACTGCAATTCGTGACCCTTTACTTTTCAACTAATTCCCTCTCGGAAACCTGAACGGTATCTGATGTTCGAGCATTGAAATTTATCTTACACCGTGCCACATAAAAACTAACCCCCCTTTCCCTTTTCACAATTTTAAATTGCCCACCCTTTTAAGTGTTCGGCTTTTCCCTCTCAAAAACGCCGGAGAGCCTGAGCTAATCAAAGAAGCGAAGACCAATTCAGGCAATGTTCTATTTATTTTTGTGAAAATTTATCTCCTTGATTTCGATTGTCAGTTTCTTTTATAGTCTAATTTTTTTTTTTGTCCGTATCTTTTGTAGCTATCATTTTAGTTTCTCACTCTAGGGTTTGTCGATTCAATTACATAAAATGTGCGATTCCATCGAAATTTTATGTGATCCACGAAAATTGAACATGATTGCGAACACTTAACTGTAACTGGTTTGAAGAGAGTTTGTGACTTGACTCGACGGAAATGCTTTTTTTTTTTTTTTAATTTCTAGGAAGTTTTTTTGTTTTAGAATCTTTAGATGTCTTATTGAATAGTGAATTTAAGGATGAATTCGGATCTAATTCTCGCTTGAAGCTGAAATCTGGAAGTTGGACGTGTTTTCAGTTTGTTTGTATGTGTATTACTGTTGATTGGTTCATTTTTTATTCAATTTATTCATGTTCATGCAATGGTGGAATCTAAATTGTACGTTTTCTGGGCCTTATGTTATATCTGTGGGAAGAAATGTGAGATCCTCATTTGTGAACAGTTCAGATTTTCTGCAATGTCTACAGTAATTGTAGAGGATTCGGCGGTGGGCCCTCAAATTTATGTTGACGAGTGATTATCAATTACTTGGTTGCATTACATCTATTGTTACCTTCACAGGTTTTGAAACTGAAACAATGAATGACGGATCTGTGAGGAATGGAAATTACTATGACATTGATGATATCCTTATAGAGGAAGAGGTTAATAACTTTGTCTTCACACTCTTGATAGTCTTCCTTTTGATTCTGAAGTTTCCCAATTCTAATCTAAACTGGTGATGCTTTTCTGATTACATACAGCTTGTTCCTGTTGTTTTCCATAAGTCAGCAAATGGAGTAAAAGTTGATCCCAGTGCTGAAAAAGATTGTGTAAGTTTGAAAGGAACTGGAGTGTGGTGGAGGTGGATGTTACATTACTGTATTCTCATATACTTCTGTTTTTGGTTGTGTATTCAGGTCGAGGAAGGTGCAAAGGTAGAGCTGCCATTCTGGCTTTCGCAGGAATTATATCTGAGGCAAGCTGTATCGATAAGTGTTCCGGCTTTTTTCAATCAAAAGTAATTTTCATATTGTAGTTTCTATTTCTTTCTATAGATAGTAACATTAGGGAATTCCTTGAGAACTGACTTACCCAAAAAACAGTGCTACAAAATTTCGCTTTATGTATAAATGATGTAAAATCAGAACCTTTTGGGAAGTACTGCCCTAAGCCATCAAAGAAAAACCAGATTTTATATTCGTATGTGTTACTAGACTGTATCCCTGCAACAGTATTTCTTGTTTCCACAATCACACATAGATTAATTTTGTTCTCCCTTCAAAATAGGTCAAATTACTATGCCATAATATTTCAAGATATGTAGGATATGGTTAGTTCCTTCATTACCATTTCCATTTTTTTGGTAACTAAATCCTCTATCCTAACCAAGGTGTTATTGTTATGAACTCTTGCTTAAATATCCTATGAAGAGTAAAAGCTTGAAGACTGGCTTCTCTATTTACATGAATTATCTGAAGATGTGAATATTTATTTACTTGTCTAGTTCTTTTCATTTTCTGCAACTAGAATGAGACGGGAAATCCAGGCTGATGCTGCAAATGTGGATTTGAGATCTCGGTGTCCATATTTCTATGAGTTTGGATGTAAGATAGCTCCGATGTGAGTCTCTACTCCCTCTACTTTCTTAAATGCAAATTCTAGCGGACATAATCTGTTTCTTAGCTTCTTACTGTCACTTCTGCTAGTTTACCTCATAACGTCCCTTTAAGAAGTTGCTTTTAGCATAGTTAATAGTGTCATAATGTCATTATGTGACATTTAGTAAATTTTGGAGTGAAAAGATGTGGCTGATTTATGAATTCATATGCCACGTGCAAAATGTCCTAAACTATACAACTATTTTCCTATGTTTATTTCCTTTCTCTGAACAAAGTTGATTTGATTATTTGTTACATAAAAAGTATTCTTTTAAAGCCTTACCAAGAATTGTTAGTTCCATAGTTAGAAATTAAACGTGCAAATATCATCTGATATGTTTGCCATAGTAATAGAGACAACTTCACTATTACTAGAACCATTTAACTGGTTCATAAGCTGTCCATTTCACTTTGTTATGAGCCAAGATTTGATTCCATTTGTATGTGGCATCATTTTTTCTGAGAGATGTTCCAGTTTAGTCATTCTATCCTTTGGTTTTAATCTAGTTTCTGCATCTTATTTGTACAATTAAGTATTTCTGTAGACTTGAATTGTCTTGTCTTCTCTTAGGATGGTCTGAATCACTCAGCCAGATCGTTTTCTCAAAATTTACAGTAGAACGTTATCTACAATAGAGATAGGATTCATAGGAAAGTAAAGGGGAACTTTTGATGAAAAGAGGTATGGAAAGGTTAACCTTGTCATCTTTTTATTGTTTTAAATGTTATGAAGCTTACATTATTGCATTTTTTCTCCCTTGACATACTTCAATATCCTTTTGCAATTAATGAGAAACCTTCTTTAGATTCACAACCTAGTGGCTAATGTATAAATTCATTGGAGCACAGTTGCTGTCATTCTATATCTAAAGTAATAGGGCGGATGCCTCACTGGTACTGAACAACTGATGGTCAGCTTGTATATGGATTTCTTAATTATTCATTTAACTCGTTTTGATCGACAGTGTTGATGATAGGACTATTGGAAAGATGCTCTTATCTACTTTTCAGATGAGGTACAAGGAAATCCTGACCAAGGCACACACTGCAGCATATACAGCAGCTTCCAAATTCTTAACAGTGTTAACAAATGAAGAAACTAACTGTGAGATTCCCTTTACTCATCTAAGCAAATATCTTCAATTTTCAAGTCTCATATGTATCTGAAATGATGACAAATGATTTTCTTTGTTGTAGTGTATGCAGCAGCTCAATCCTCCATGGCTGCCTTTAAGAAGTGGCGGATTGGAGGTCCCAGATTTCAGAAGGCTTCAGTTCTGGGGAAAAAGAGGAAGCCAATTGACTAGGTGCTTTTCTTTCTAACCTAATTACATTCATCCAGTCGATCAAGTTATTTTCACCGTGTTGACCTTTGTAATTGTATGAAATTTATGCTAGATCGTTTCACACTTGCGGGATGTAACATATTAACTATGTCCTGAGAATGAGTTTTAAGAGTTTCTAGGTTTCTTTGGCAAATTTATATTCTAATGTTAATTAATGAGTTGTAACACAAATAATAATAATAATAATAATAATAATAATAATAATAATAATAATAATAATAATAATAATTTTAAATAAAAAGTACCATTATGCTTTCTGTGATGGTTTAGTAATTTGTTGAAGGCTAGACATGGGCATTCATGAAAATAAATTGCGGTTAAAATTATAAATTAGAATGTATAGTTATTTTATGATTCTCAATAATTCAATGTCAAAATTAATAAAAATTTAATGACTTATTAGCGACTATCTAAATTCATTCATAATTATCCGTGGAGTTGAGCCTTTTAACATTGTATATGATTTCATAAATTAATGTAGTTAAAGTTATTTATTTTATTTTCATCTTTTTGAATGGATTTTATTTTCATTTTTAGTAATTAAAAAGAAAGTCTTTCAAGGCGTGTTTTAGTATGTTCTTTGACGCGATTCATTTAGATTTCTTGGGAAAAAATTACGGGCCTCTGATTACTCTGGCATGAACAGTTTGATGACTCATGTTTTTAGCAAAAATAATAATATATTTATCAGAATAAATGTCCTGCAATGATTTTTTTCTCAAAAAAAAAAAAGAAAAAGAGAAAATTAAAAATAACCCTTGATTAATCCTCAGGCTATTCAACTCAAATTGATAACTCAGTCATAGGTAGCAGGGATTATTTATTGCACGTGATAATCATCGGCCTAGAAGAAAATTTCTGTTGTAATGTAACTTGTAAGATATTTGTAGTTGGAAGATATTTTCTATGAGAGGGCAGAGGCTTTGATTATCTGATATTGACTAGGCAGAACAACGCACTTTTTCATCTGTCGTGGCATAAACGCTAGAGACCTTTTTCTCTTTTCTCTTATCACTTTTGCACTTTTAGCGCTTTCCCTCCCCCGTTAAACTCTTTTCGGGCAAGATATTTCTAAGTGCCATCATTTCCACTCGCACTTATCGCCCGTACTCATAAGTTGCCCACATTGTCGAAGGGTTTTCCAAGCGTGAGGTACACGAGACTAGATCGCGTAAGCTCACCACCACCACCGATATTGACTCGGCCTATACATATAAGAAACCCGCCTCTCAGTGGTTTCTCGCCAGACCCCGGAAGCAAAACATAGAACAAATGTCCTGAACCAAAATCGCAAGCTTCTTCCTCACATGCCCATGAGCCGGCTCGGTTCCTCCGAATTTAGCATGGACAACATTTCCAACACCACCATCACCACCACCACCACCACCACCACCACCACCACCACCACCAACAGACGCAAACTCCGACAAATGACAACTGCCATGAACAACAAGAGAAAAAACGGCAGACTCGAAGAAGAAGAAGGAGGCGAGGAAGAAGGTGATCCTGAGGTCTGGGAAACGTTTAACAATAGTTTCAGACGGGTTCAATCTGTTTTGGACAGAAACCGTGTCTTGATTCAGCAAGTTAATGAGAATCACCAATCTAGGATTCCTGACAATATGGTCAAGAACGTGGCTCTGATTCAAGAAATCAATGGAAACATTTCCAAGGTTGTTTCCCTTTACTCTGATCTGTCTACTAACTTCACGGGTGTGTATCATCAGAGAAATAAGAACGGTGATGGCGGGAGCAGGAGCGGGAGCGAGGAGGCATGAAATTTGAGCTGAATTTTTCAGTTAATTTTTATGCCTCTATTTGTTATAGTCTTTTTTACTATTTGCTGCAGTAAGTAATTCGGCAGCAGTGTATTTTGACAACAATTTATATGAAATATGGGACTAGTTTAATATGAGGTGATGGGCCTGTTTGAATAATTGGGAATCTTATGTTTGCTTGTTTGTTCTACTGTGTTACAAGGAGGATGATTTGGTGTAAGGTTAATTGTGTCTCCTTGAACTTGTTGATGTAATGAGACATTTATATTCTCTTTTGCTCAAATAGCTTGTTTTTTATCGTTTATATGCATGATTAATTTGGTTTGGTGAAATTAGTTTCTCAACTAATTGTACTTTCTTTTCCCTGACAAACTATGCATACTTGGATTACATGTGAGGAGACCTACTGGAGGATGAATGAATTGGTTGTATAGTTGGGCGTATAACTACTTAGAGACATTTGTTCACATAAAAGATGAGCAAATTCTAGCCTCTGGGCTAAATTCTTTGTTATGAGGTCTCCATAGATGACAATTGATTTGATGTTCTTGTTGTTTGAGGAAGTTTGGAGAATTCCATCCCGGACATATTAAAAATGAGGAAGTCGTGCAAACTTTTTGATTTATCAATCTAGAAAGATATGATTCATATGTGCTAACAAAAGTTCCGTGAATGTGAGAGTTTTATTTGAACTTAGTTCTATTTATTGGTGATGAGGGTTCAACTTTGGTGAGCCCGGCTAGTTCCTCAGTAGTGCTTGTTGAAAGCTTTCCTGTTTGATGCTATATGTGGTCACTTATGCAACTATTGAATCCTTGAACATTGATCTTCACCTTGGAATCCTCACAAAGTCCTTTTTCACAGCACTAATAGCAACTTGTGTTGCCACTATTGTGGATTCTGCAGATCAGCGTTGCAGATGATATGAATGTTAGCGCATTGTAGCATGGGATATTTCATGAGAAGCTTTCAGCTTGTTTAATTGGGATAAGCTAGGTACCAAAAGACTGATATGAACTTGTTCAAAGTGTTCCCATGGTTCTAGGTACTGATGAAAATTTGTGGTAAGAAAGGAGTCCCCCCCATGGAAAAAATGCTGTAGACAAGTTTATTGGTGAGGTTAATTTGTTATCCCCTTGTTTAGAATTGTGTTGATGACCCCAAACAGTTTGCAGCACTGCATATTGTTCATTCAAGTGAACATTAATTTTTTATGGTTACATAGGTATTAGAGGTCGAATATCCAATCTACAATTCGTTATTGCTGGGGACTTCAGATAAGGTTTCTTCTTTGTGATTTCTTGTCATTGAATGAACATTGTGTTAAAAAGTTCTTGTTTAATTTTCATGATGGGCGATGGTAGATTAGGATTTTGGATCTCTTCCAAGTATCTATATGGTTATGTTGTAATTCAGTCATTATATCCAGGAAGAAGTACTTGCAAGCACTATCTGCCATGAAGCTTGGAAAACGATTATTAAGTTACGCTAGTAAGAATAGTTTTGTTCTCATTTCCTTACAAAAGTTTGTTTTCAAGCTTGCAGGTTAAAGATAAAGGTTCTGGCGGTTGATATTTCCTGAAATTGAAAGGTGAAAATGTCAAACATTACTGTTAGTGTGAAGGCAGCAATCCCACCCCATAGTGGTGGAAATGTTCTTTCTGTTATCCTGTTCATATCCTGAATCTCAATATTCTTCATTTCACTTTATCATCTTTACCATGGTCTGAAGATGCCGATCCAACCAAAGGCTTATACAGTAACGTCTCTGTATATTATTATTTCATATATTCCAAATTTGTTTCTTAACTTATTGCAATTACTGTCATAATTGGTTGATTTTTAGTGAATGTATGCATAGCATTATTTTATAATTGAACGATTTCATGAATGCTATGAAAAAAGGACCATAGGATTGGTATCAAGAAAATTATATTAATTTTCCAATGTTAGCTTACATCTAACTTTCCATGTCAGTATTTCAAGAGAAAAAGATTACAGTAGTTTTCATACAGATATGTTAATTGGATTGGAAAGGAAGAAAACAAAACCATTCTAGGTTAAGCAAATAAGAGGGTGTAGAAATTTTACTTCATGATTTGTGTGAAATGAGCATCCACATTGAAACAGAGAGTTGACAATATATCATTCCTGTATAACAATCACAGAGGCATTTCACCACTATCTGATATAACAACTTTACTTTTGGGTTCTCCGCTCTGTTTTCCTTCAGCTTCAATCTTGCGAACAATATCCATTCCAGAAATCACCTTGCCAAATACAACATGATGACCATCCAGCCTTTGAGAGAAAACAGCAGACTTGACTTGAGTTCATGAAACCCCGAGAGACCTTGGAAACTTTGGCTAAAAATACTCACAAAAACAATTGCAAAACAAATTTACCAGCTAGTTATGACAGTCGTTATGAAGAACTGTGATCCATTGGTGTCGGGCCCAGCATTTGCCATTGACAAATATCCTGTTCAGGAAGGAGGAAATCATTGTAGACTTGCAACTTCATTGCAACTTCAAAGTTCAGTCTTTACCACAAATCATTTTTAGAGGAATGAACAGAGAAATTTACCTGGTGCAGTGTGCTTCAATTTAAAATTCTCATCAGCAAACTTTTCCCCATAGATTGACTCTCCACCACGCCCATCACCACGAGTAAAATCACCACCCTGTATCATAAAGCTAGGAATAATCCTATGAAATATGCTCCCTTTATAGTGAAGAGGGTTCCCACTCTTTCCGATTCCTTTCTCCCCTGCAATGATAGACATCAGCAAAAGCACACAAAGGCAAATGACTTAATCTTGCAACGTTAAAAGCCATGGTATCATCCCTGCAGTTAGCAAGCATTGCCACTGTCTAGAATCACATGAATAAAGAAATTAAAATGTTTATCATGTTCACTTTATAAAAGTTATATCCGTCCATCCACAAATTATTCTATCATACTATCCCGTTTAAAAAATTTTCTTACCCACAGTACCATATATTCCAGACAATAAATATATTATAGATCTCAGAATCTTAAAAATTTAAAGTAGCATCCATATAGATATTATATAACATATCCAAATGTTCACTTTACGAAAGTAACATCTCTCCATTCACAAAACTATTTTATTATATCCTGTTTGAGAATTTTTTGACCCACAATTCATATGTTCTGCAATAATCTAGAATCTTGAAAATTTAAAATTTAAAATTTAAAGTAGCATCCATATGATTAGTAAGGAATATATACAAATATTAGATGGGGGCAAAAGTTACTCAGTTACCAGTGCAAAGCGCTCGAAAGTTTTCTGCAGAAGATGCACATAAAATTTATGAGTGAACACATAAAAAGATAAAAAAATCTAAATGGACATATGAGGCAGCATTCTCCCGCAGGGAACTATACCTACAGTTTTAGGGACAGTCTTCCCAAAGAGGCCCATGACTATGCGACCTGGAAGCCAGGCATATTATACATTTTTAGTCCAAGTAATATCTTGAAAATCATAAGAAATAAGCAAATAATTCATCTTGCATTTATAAACTATGCAAATGCTAAAAAAAGGGGGAAAATATGAATCTATATGAAATATTAATGGTTTACTTTACATTTGAAAAACAAAATACACATAAAAAAGACCCATTTGAAAAGGGAAAAAGAAAGTTCAAGTGGATCACAAATAGACTATTTTCATTCAAAACTAAATGATCAATAGTAATAGCAAATATATCTGTGATAGAGAAAACATACCAATGGGTTGTCCACCAACCTCAATATCAAAGAAAACTTTGTGTGTCACCTCTTCCAGTTGCTCCCCTAACTTTTCTTCCTACATAAAACAATTAAAATGGAAACACACACAGAGAGAAACAAGTAAAAGATTAGTAAGAACTCACAGACAAAAAATGCCCACATCTTTATGAATTATGAGTTACAAATAATAATAAAAAGAACCCACCCGATTAACCTCACTTTTGTCAATTTTCTGCTCTGATGAGACCCCAACATCGCTTAAACGATTCTACAAACCAAAAAAAAAAAATTAAGTAAATTTACTAAATCTTCAATTTCGACTTAATTTATAATAAAAGAAACCGATATGACGGTCCGTTCTTTCCAGTAAGCGGAAAATTAAATAAGTACCTGAATAAAAGCTAGGGTTACGAAAAGAACCATAATCCACAGGACAGTGACTGAGATCAATCTCGTCTTGGTGGTCATCTCGTCGTGCTGTCGTGTTAAGATGAAACTTCTGCTTGGTTTCTTAACTGAACTGAACTGGGGAGATCTATGTTTTGAATAAAAAAAAAAAAAAAAAAAAAAAAAACAAAACAAAGCAAAAAAGATAAAAATTAAACCAGTTTTGACGGGTAAAGTTTGTGTGCGTTAATGTTCAGGTGGTGTCGAGAGCTTTGGAGATTGCTGATCTGACCACTCAAAATACGCCATGTGGAGTACGGTGGATTTTCTTCTCATCTATTTTTTCACGAAGATAATAAATTAAGCGTGTAATTACAAGTTGATAAACAATATTCTATTATTTATCACACATTAATATTTAAAAAAAAATTAATTGATAATTGTTTAAAGATTAAGTTAAGAGTTGGTTGGATTTATTGTACATTTTTTTTTCTATATTTAAAGTTATTTTAAATTCTGATCCCAAATTTTCAAGCCTGGTCAAGAGAAGTGGTAAGTCATTGGTTGTGTCATTATTTTGAATGAGTTGGGTCGAAATTATACTTCTCTTAAAGAATAAACTTTTTTTTCTTTAATTTTATTTTTTTTTGAAATATATATATATATATATGTATATATATAAAATTTTTGACATACTGTAACTAATTTCTCTGCCCATCTCTTTGTGAGCAGAGCTTAAATCTCATATTTTTTTTATCACTTAAAAAATTTTATCAACTGATGGTTTATAAAGATTTAAGTTGTAAGGAATTATTGTTAAAGAACACATGTAAATATTCAATCAAAATCAAAGAGTTTTATATAATTAACTTCCGATTTTTCCCAAAACAAGATGGGTAGAGTGATATTGATTTTTAAAAAAAATTCATAACAGTAATTATTGGACATGAAAATGAAATTTCATTTAAGGGAAATTTTTAAAAACATTTTTTTAACACAAAAATCCATCAATAAGAAAAAACAAGTAATTATGTTACCAAGATTGTTTTATCTTTTATTTAACAATTTCTAATTTTTATCGAAAGTTTTATAATGATCTGGTATCAATAAAAATTATACAATTAAAATCTTTGTTTATTATACCTATAACCAACTCAGATATTGTCTTTATATGTAAGTATATATATTGATGTCAGAAATATATATATATATATATATTACTGAAAAATAAAAGTTATGTTCACGTGGAATAAAAGGGCGTAGGTTTATTTTTGTTGTCATTAAATTAAAAGAAAAAAGTCATATAATGCTTTTTAATTATATGTAATTTAATGAGTGACTTTTAATAAAATGAGAGATAAGTTAAAGAACAAGCTACTTGCCATTTGAATTTGTTTTCTTTGGTTGTTTCTGCTTATATTTTACAGCAAATTTCTCCAAATATATTACTGTTACGCTTACATTTTCATTTTGTTGTTAAAAAATTGATTATACCTAGTCACCAACTCATTTTTACTTATAAATCATATAATTAAATAAAAATAATTATAGAACAAGAATTAAAAACCACTTAACTTTATATAATTTTTTACATCATTTATAAATTATTAATTATTTTTTTCTTTAAATAGTTGAGATTATCTTTTCTGTGTGTATTCATTATAGTGTAGTAATTATATAATAATTACATATATATATTAGATTAATCTTAACTATTAAGAATAAATAAATTTAATGATTTATAAATAATAGAAGAAATATTTGTATAAACTTATGTGATGATGATTCTATTTACTATAATTCTGATCCAATTTATATTTATAATCTTAAACTCATTATGACCATTAATGATAATTAAAATTATTCTAACATATGTGAACCACATATACCAATTTGTCAATAAATTTCATTTATATAGTTTTGGATATTAGAAGATTTATGTTATTTCAAATATACATTATCTAAATTTAGTGATTAAAATTCTTAACATGAAAATTTCAGAAATAGAAAAAAAATATATATATATATATTTTTTTTTCCTAAATTAGGACGTTATGTTTCTGTAATCAAATTTTGACAGAAGATGAATAAAATTTTTCCTGAAAATCCATCATAAAAGATATATATAAATATATATATATTTTTTAAAAAAAAAGGAAAAGGAAAAAAAATTCATGAGCTCGTTTACTAGACGAAGACTTCTCCAACGATGGAGCTTCAAATGCTCCTTAATATCAGCATCTTCACAATTAGTCTTCTCCTTCCTCCCTCAAATTTCTCCAAACCTTCCTTTCTCCTTCTTCTCTTTATCGCTTCCTCTTTGTACTCCCATAACTCGACGAGGACGTCAATCATGAAGAGCAAAGAGAAGAAAGACAAGCGATACGACGTCGAAGAAATCCAAGACGAACCCGACCACGAAAACCATGGGAGTTACCACTACAAAATGTTCAATTTCTTCAACCGGAAGTTCAGGATTCGCGAGCCCGAGCCTCCGCTCGACGTCAAGATGGCTTTCAATCATTTTTCCAACGACGGCGTCAGCATGACGCCTACTGAGTTCCGGCGGTTTATGGTGGATTATCAGGGAGAAGTGGGCTACAGTCTTTCCCATGCAGAGGAAATGGTGGAAAAAATTATTCGTCGTAGACATCACATAACTAGATATACCAGAACCGGGCTCACGCTCGACGATTTCTTTCATTTTCTCCTGTTTGAAGAAGATATTAATGGCCCAATAAATCTTCAGGTCACCTTAATTAATTTCTCTCTCTGTTTACGTTTATATATATATATATATATATATATAGATACATACATACATAAGCATAATGGTGTATGTTTTACATGCGTAAATGCACGGATTATTTATTACAAAACTTGTAAAGAAATTATGGCTACTTTAACATTCTATGTGTTTGTTTTTTCATTAGTTTTCTCAGATATAAATCAAATGGTAGGCATGTTTCCTTTTTGTTATGCGCTGGCTTTGCTTATTGGTTCTTATGGAGTTGACTAGAATTTTTTTTATACAATGCTGCGAAGTACTTGTTGACCCTTACATATAGATTTCAATATTGTTGCTTACTGTTATAATTGTTTTTTTTTTTTTTTTGCCAATCTAATAATAATTATGAAATCGAAGAATTTGGATAAATAAATATAATTAATCTCCTGGAGTTGAATGCCATTGAAATTTTCTTTGCTTAGTCAACCAGAAATTCCTGAATATTTAGTTAATTTGTGTTAACGAATTCAGAATCTGCAGGTTTCATCTTAGGACAAAAGGAAAATCATCAATTAGAGTATAAGCTGAACATGCAAAAGATGATTGTATAGTATATGGATTAATATTCATCTCTTTCAGATTGAATTACAGATAGCTTTGAGTTGAATATGTAATTAATTTCTTCAAGCAAACAATTATCAGTATGGGTACTGCTTTAGGTTAATTTGCACTTGACAAATTATATACGTGACATTCCAGGTACACCAGGATATGACTGCTCCATTGTCAAATTATTTCATATATACAGGGCACAATTCCTACCTAACTGGAAATCAACTCAGCAGTGATTGTAGTGAGGTTCCCATTGCTAAGGCTTTGCAACGAGGCGTCAGAGTCATTGAACTTGATATATGGCCTAATTCCACTAGAGATGATATTCATGTTCTTCATGGAAGGTATATATATTCCTTATATTCACTCTGTCATTTATATGTGAGAAATTCTTATAGTAAATTCATCGATCTGACATCAACATTAATGTTTGAATAATTAATTTCAGGACCCTGACAACTCCTGTTTCACTTATCAAATGTTTGAAGTCCATAAGAGATCATGCTTTTGTTAGTTCTCCATACCCGGTGATTATAACCTTAGAAGACCATCTTACAGCAGACCTTCAAGCTAAAGTTGCAGAGGTCAGTAATCCTCAACCTTTTTATTTTTTTACTTTAAATTAATTAATTAAGCGGTTCACTTTAATTTGCTTTGGGTTATTAATTTCTGTAGATGGTCACTCAAATATTTGGACAAATGCTGTATTACCCTGAGGCAGATAGCTTACCAGAATTTCCTTCGCCGGAGTCACTCAAATATAGGATAATAATTTCAACGAAGCCGCCAGTAGAGTACCTTGAAAAGGATAGTTCTTCACTAAATATGAGGGGTTCATTTGATCAAGTAGACGCATCACTAGAAGCTTATGAAAGCGATCAAGATGATTTTGACACGACTGAGAGTAGTTACAAGTCTGGCCAAAATGCAGCCCCTGAATACAAGCGTTTAATCACAATTCATGCCGGCAAACCAAGGGGTCATCTAAAGGATGCATTACAAGTTGCACTCGATAAAGTTAAACGTCTTAGCTTGAGCGAACAGGAACTTGAGAGAGCCGCTACATCTCATGGAACTGATGTTGTAAGGTATATATATATCAAATGTTTACACAAGTACTTGGACATTTTATTAGTTAGCTTCTCTCTCTCTCTTTCTCTCTATTCTTTGATCTGGAATATTAATACTGATATATATATATATTATATATATATGCTGTCGTGCTTAATTTCTAGGTTCACGCAGAAGAATATTCTGAGAGTTTACCCCAAGGGAACAAGAGTGAACTCTTCAAATTATGAGCCACTTGTCGGATGGATTCACGGAGCTCAGATGATTGCATTCAATATGCAGGTAAAGTGTCTATCTTTAATCTGTTTGATTAATTTCTGAGAAAGTTAAGAGAGATTTCCATCTAAAGTTTGCAGAATTAATTCTGATGATAATAGGGATATGGAAAATCCCTGTGGTTGATGCATGGAATGTTTAGAGCGAATGGAGGGTGTGGTTATGTCAAGAAACCAGATTTTCTGCTGAATAGCGAGACATTCGATCCTAAAAAACAACTATCAGTGAAGACAACATTGAAGGTGCGAGTTTATATGGGAGATGGATGGCGCTTGGATTTTAGCCACACACATTTTGATAGATACTCCCCACCTGATTTTTACACTAAGGTACGTACGTTTTAATTTTGCGTATATCTAAAATTAAAAATTACTGTCGTTGTTCGGTTCTTTTATCTGAGTTTTTTACTCATAAAGAAGACTGGAATGGCAGGTTTATGTTGTTGGGGTGCCAGGTGATAAATCGAAGAAGAAAACGAGAGTAATTTTGGATAACTGGTGTCCTGTTTGGAATGAAGAATTTATATTTCCTCTTACAGTTCCGGAACTGGCTCTTCTTCGGATTGAAGTCCGAGAGCATGACCTTTCCGAGTCGGACGATTTTGGAGGGCAGACATGCTTGCCGGTGCCGGAACTGAGACGAGGAATCCGGTCAGTCCCACTCTATGATAAAAAGGGAGAGAAATTCAAATCTGTAAAGCTTCTGATGGGGTTTGAATTTGTATAAATTAACTGTAAGTACTTGCATACCCTTTGGGCTTGAATATTGTAAAAGCTAAGCACCCATATCCAGGAACTATAATCAGTTGAAAGGGATCAACTTTATTTTGCTTTGTACCGAAGCTATCGTAGGAAATTTTGCACGTCATGTAAGTAGATAACAACAATAATTATTGTTCGGATCAGGTTATAAAGTGTAATTTGGACTGAATCAAGGCGTTATTTGATACAATGTTTCACAAGCTATGTTTTCAATTGTGAAAAGTTGAAAAAAAAGGGAACCCAAACTTTTAGTATATTGCATTCTCACATTAGTATATTTCTGGTCCACAATATTTAAGGATATTTAGCACCAATACTTGTGGTAGTACAAGTGTCTTAACCGAATTAAAAGTGAAATTTTTTAAAAGAATAAATACATCCATAGTGACAACAGATAAATTATTAAGTTATTGAGGGGTGGGCCTCGCAGTTCTTCAGACATCAATGCAACGCAACATTTTGTAGTTCAAAAGTCAAAATTAAAAGATTGCTTCGTTACCTAAACGACAGTAACATGAGGATGTGGGCAGGCCACCATGTCTATACATTATTGTTGACTCTTATTATTTGTATTCTTTTTATTGGTCACGCGTAACGCATGTTAGAATTATCTATCTATGATGTTGTAGATAAAAATAATTGTGTCAGCTTCACATTAAACTATTTAACCATTTTGAGTATAAATTAATTAAATAGATTTTAAAAATAAATTAATATTGTGCATAATTCAAAAAAGTTAATATTTTAACTTAGCTTGATGATACAATTGATAAACCTTAGGCGACACGTGTAAAAAAAGGAGTCGCGGAATAAACTTAGGGATTGGGGTTGGATTTGATTTATCCTGCCACTTAATTATTCCGATAAGTGTGAACTGAATTATTATTATACGGGAGATTTTCAACAATAATCAATTTTGCCAAAAAAATGTCTTCACATTATAAACAGGAAAGGTATATGCCAAAAAAATAAAGTAAATAAAGTGGGGAAAATTTCTCTGTCTTGGAATTTCAAAATTCTGTAAAAGAATTCAGAAGATTTAAGAACTTTAAAAAAGTAACGTTATCTCCGTCCACAAACTCTTCTGTAGTAATCTGCAAGCCTTTACTCAAAGAATCAATCCAAGGCGAAGTAATCAAGAAACTAACATCATAAATTTCAGTTACTTTTCATATGGTGCCAGAGAAATAAATAAAATTAAATAAAAATTAAATTATAATATTTTTTTTAAAAGGTAATTAAAAGTTTTGAAGAGTTTGTACATTGATCTGGTAATTTTCATTAATGGGGACGGATAATAGTAATAGTACGGATGAATTGAAATATATATAATAAATTTCTGGATACACTTCCTACTTTCATAAAAACGTAGGGACTAATTTGATACTTTTCAAAAAGTAATATATGATTATACTGGATTGTTTTATGACTATATCTCCACGTGTATGACTTGTATTGTGCAGATGATTCCCCATATTACCTTTTTACAATAATCTCTTTCTAAGTTATTGCGCCAATTGTCTCTGGGGCCCCGCCAATCTATCCTCCCCACCTTTCTGGATAAATCAATTATATCGAACTGCTGCTTTAATTCTTCGCAATTAATTAAACACATAAATATATATATATATAAATAAACAAAAATAAAAATAAAGGCAAAACATAAAATCCCCAAAACATTTGCACGCTTCATTCGTTACTTGTCTCGCTTCTCAATTTCTCTCTCTTTCAGTTAGGATCGCGCAGTTCTCATGTCCAAGCAGACTTACCGAGTTTGCTTTTGCTTCCGACGGCGCTTCCAAGTCGCCGTGTCGGAAGCGCCGGACGCGATCAAGTCTTTGTTCGATCAGTACTCGGAGAATGGCACTATGACCGTCTATCATCTGCAACGGTTCTTGGTTGAGGTTCAGAAGGAAAAAGACGCCACTAAAGAAGATGCACAAGCGATCATTGATAGTTTACGCGAGTTCAAGCATTTGAATATTTTTCATCGGAGGGGTCTTAATCTTGAAGCTTTCTTTAAGTACCTGTTTGGTGATATTAATCCTCCGCTTTCTCCTTCTCGTGGGGTAATTTGATTTCTCCCTTCCCTTTTTTTTTTTTTTTGGAGGGGTGGGGATGTTGTATTTTTCCGTGCTTCGTTGTGTAATAAAGTTGGGAAAAAAAGTCAAAACAAGATGAAATTTTGAAAATTTTGAGCTTTTTTTTTGTTTTAATTGGGTTTCACTGACAAATTTAGCTTCACTCACTTGAGCATTATACCTAACATGGCTAGATTTCTTGGTTTAGGTGATTTTTTTTAAAAAATTGTTCGTTTTTGTGTTTGGTAGCTGAGAAATTACGGGAAAATAAGATAAACTTGAGAACTTTTAAATTTTGTCTTAATTTGTTGGACAGAAAGATGAAGCTCTACACAGCTGAGGTTAATAGTTGATACTATTGAAATTCTTATCTCAGCGCGATTTTTTTGTAAATGTTTTCAGTAATTTGTATTCTGCTTGGTTGCTGGAGAAGATGTGGGAAAGAGAAAGCATTTACCTAAAACTTTAAAGTATGTTGTTTTCAACGATTGATAGTGACAGGGGGGGGTGTATTTATATACTTCTTTGGCTAGAAAAACAAGATATTAGGTTTTATGTTCCCTGATCTGTTAATTTTCAGGCTAAATTAAATGTGGAACTTGTGTGAACTTATTTTCTTGGAATTGTTGTACTTTGGGTTCTTATGTTGGCAAAAAGAAGGAAAAAGTTCAGCATTGTGATCATGTGTGTGGAATTCACTATTACCTTGTCATTGTTTGTGACTGTTATGAAACTAATTTTTTTGGTGGCTATTTTACCCAAGGCATAGAGTTTTACTTTGATATTGTTGTAATTCTGCACTGACATTATTCGCGCAATTCACCTAAGTTTTCCCCCTTGGTTATATACTTTACAATTGACGAAGTGGATTTATGCAATGTCAATGATCGACTTTTTTTTTTCTTGGATTATTAACTTCATTGTGAATTGATTTGTTTGGTTTCAGGTGCACCATGATATGACTGCCCCTTTATCTCATTACTTCATATATACTGGCCACAATTCTTATCTCACTGGAAATCAGCTTAATAGTGACTGTAGCGATGTTCCCATCATAAAGGCACTGGAGAGAGGTGTGAGAGTGATTGAATTGGATATATGGCCGAATTCAAAGAAAGATAATGTGGACGTTCTTCATGGAGGGTACGGATTAATGTGCAAATGTATCCCTTCTGACATTAATGCCAAGGAACTCTGTATTTAATTGACTAGTGAGAAATAACCTTTTTGGAATCAAACATCCTATCGTAACCTTTCTGTAGGTTACCAACAGCAAGCATTGTTAACATAGCCACACTGTTCTACTGTGATGAGTTTGTAAATTTTAAGAATAGCCCACTATAAATGTATTCTTTTTGTAAGTAATTAATGGATTGGTTTCCTTCATACAGGACGCTAACTACTCCAGTGGAACTCATTAGATGTTTGATGTCTATCAAAGAGTATGCCTTTGTTGCATCTGATTATCCGGTTGTTATAACCCTAGAAGATCACCTTACTCCAGATCTTCAGGCAAAAATGGCTGAGGTGAGTCCTTGCATTATGACGGGGATTTGGATTTCCTATAGTCTTATATTTACATTTCATTTACTTTGTAGATGGTGACTCAAACGTTTGGAGAAATCCTGTTTTCTCCTGGCTCAGAAGGCTTAAAGGACTTCCCCTCTCCTGAATCGCTGAAGAGACGGATCATCATTTCAACCAAACCGCCAAAGGAATACCTTGAGGCAAAAGAAGTTAAGGAAAAAGAGAATGATTCCCAGAGAGGTAAGGGTGCAGCTGATGAAGCAGCTTGGGGAAAAGAAGTCCCCATTCTTAAAGGTGTAACTGCTACACATGACAAGGTATATTGAGATTTGGATATAGTTTAACAATTTCAATTTTGTTGTTTTACTTGCTGATAAACTATGAGCCAGCAGGATGATTTGGATGAAGGAGATGACAATTATGAGGAAGACTATGATGAGAAGTCGCAACATTATGTAGCGCCAGAGTATAAACATTTAATAGCTATTCATGCTGGGAAGCCTAAAGGTGGAATGAGGGAATGTTTAAAGGTGGATCCTGACAAAGTGAGACGTCTTAGCTTAAGTGAGCAACAGCTTGAAAAGGCTGTAGAAACATACGGAAAAGATATTGTCAGGTATCTATAAAAGTTCTTAATGTCATTTGCAGAGATCTTATTTTGTGAGTGTTTCAGTGTGCCCCCATCTGTGGTATGAACCTAGGATATTCCAGTTTCTGTATATAAGAATGTACCCTGTTTTTTGATTAATCCAATAATTTAGGCCAGCCTTCTTAATTTTTTTCTTGTTCCAACCTCCATTCATAAGTGAAGAGTGGGTCAATAAAATCTAAGTTTCTAGAGAATCTGATTATGATCTTAAGCTTTTTGAATGTTCTGAATGGGCCCATCAAACAGTATTTTCCAAACTATTGTACTTGTATTGACCTTATGTCCTTCCTTGCAAACTGTCTTACTTGTCTTAAAGCATATCATGCTTTTAATATAAGCACTCATTTGCTGAAATATATATATCTCTATATTGTTGGTTGAGGAGCAATTTTTGACATTCTCATGATTGGCCTGCTATAGATTTACCCAGAGGAATTTGCTAAGGATATATCCGAAGGGTATACGTGTGGACTCATCAAATTACAACCCACTAATTGGGTGGTCACATGGGGCTCAAATGGTTGCATTTAATATGCAGGTGTGGATTTTGACCTCTATACAAGTGCAGATTTCCTATTGTTGTACATTTATAGCATTTCTTTGTCCTTGTTTTTTATTGAACTTCAATAAATAACAGTTAGAAAGTTGAAGGTGTTTGATCTTATGAATTTCTATGGATGATGTTATATCAAGGATCTGATTAGTATTTGCACCTACAATTATATGAGTGTGTTTATGAGTTGGTGTGTCTGTGTGTAATGCAGCAGCTAAATTGGAAATTAAAATGTATACATCGACGTATGTATAGACATTTTTTGACCATTAGACAGGATAGACTATTATGATAAGAAATACAACAGGAATTAGAGATGAAGGCTCTGAGTTGCGATGTTAGCTGTCTTTATAATGAAGTGTATTCATGAACATCTCTCTTATTAGAACTTCGCCTGTGTGAGCATGAAAAATGTGTTTCTATTTGACAGGGATATGGGAGATCTCTCTGGTTGATGCATGGAATGTTCAGAGCTAATGGTGGCTGTGGGTATGTCAAGAAACCAGAATTTCTATTGAAGACTGGTCCTCACAATGAGGTCTTTGATCCCAAAGTCAAGTTACCAACCAAGAAAACTTTGAAGGTGAATGCTTTATTGCTAGAACTGTCTACCATCCATATCTTTTATATTTTTTACTCGGGAGTTTTAACAAAGTGCCTCGTCAGTCCCAATGCTGATAATGATTCTTGTTTTCCTCTGCTTATAAAGGTCACTGTATATATGGGAGAAGGATGGTATTTCGATTTCCGTCATACTCACTTTGACGCATATTCCCCTCCAGATTTTTATGCAAGGGTATGTTGATCTAAACTACTTAATTTTAGTTCATACAGTTTTATTTTTTTTTACTTTTATCATCATGATCACAAATTTTTGTTACCTGCAGGTCGGGATTGCTGGTGTCCCAGCTGATACTGTAATGAAGAAAACAAAGACGCTGGAGGACGACTGGATACCGGCTTGGAATGAGGAATTTGAGTTCCCACTATCCGTTCCAGAGCTTGCTCTGCTACGAATTGAGGTTCATGAATATGATATGTCAGAAAAGGATGACTTCGGAGGCCAAACATGCTTACCTGTATCCGAGTTAAGAGAAGGCATTCGTGCAGTTCCACTCTACAGCCACAAGGGAGAGAAGTACAAAACAGTGAAGCTACTCATGCATTTCGAATTTGTTTGATGTTATTACTAGTTCTCTCCACGCTGCATGCATTCTCAGGAAGGGATGTACAAATTTGTGAATCCGCTTTGATTTTTATTGTCTTTGTTAATAGTGTAATTCTGTGTTGTGTGATACAATACTGCTGTTGGAGTTGAGAAGGAATTATTTGTCGTGTAATATAATATAAACATAACGTGTGAGAATGTAAAATCGCTTTTAAGTCACGACCAGTGATTTCTATTTCATTACGTAAGGTGTGAATCCAAAATTATTTCAACCTTAAATTTAAACATACTCTAAAATGTGAGATTTTATTCGGTTTGCTTGACTGTTTCTTTATTTACATTATTGGTTGATTCGTAAATAATGAACTTTCAGAGAGTTAATAATTATCACAATGGTTATGTTCAATTAAAATTTTTATGGTAAGGATTAGATTTTCATAGATATTTTCATAGATAATAGTCGATGAAAATCCGGCCCTTATCTTTTATTCTATGGGTATGCAAAAAATTTTTAAGCAAAGAGGGTAAGAGTTCTGCCAAAAATTAATCGATATGAGAAATTTAACTAAATAATTATTAATTAACATGTTTGCATATTAAAATAAAATGGCAATCCGAGCAAGTTAATATCCGCCGATTTAAATTAAATAATCGATTTTATCGTCTCATTCACTCGCAATAATGTTTTTTAACTTTAAAAGGATGAAAATGTGAATCCAATCACACGCATGTCACGTGACTTAAGAACTTGCCCGTGGCGCCAAACAGAATCCTCAAAACACAAAGCCAAAGAGAAAATCCCGTTAATCCAGCATCATTTTCCTAAAATTTCCAAAATGACCTCCACCGCCAATTATCAACAACTCCTATCGGACTCCGACTCCGACTCGGACAACGGCCGACCGGAATCATTTCCTGACCTCTCCAGTTCCATTCTGAAACCGTACCTGGAATCCACCAACCAATCATTGCTCACAGCGTCACCATCAGATCTCTCGAAGATCCGATCATTCCTCACCTCATCCTCCTCTGGCGCTCTATCATGTCTCATCTGCCTCGAACGCATCAGACCCTCGGATCCGACGTGGCACTGCTCCTCCCTCTGTTATTCAATATTCCACTTAATTTGCATCCAGTCCTGGGCCCGCCAAGCCTCCGATCTCTCCGCTTCGTTCGCCGCCTCACGCCTCCCTATCTCTGCGGCAAAAGCCGCCGAATCCTCCACGTGGAACTGTCCAAAATGCCGATCTCAATACTCAAAATCTGAAATCCCTAAGAAATATGTTTGCTTCTGTGGAAAATTAGAGGATCCGTACAGTGAAGATCCGTGGATTTTGCCGCATTCTTGTGGCGAAGTCTGTAATAGACCGTTACAACATAATTGCGGTCACTTTTGTTTACTGTTATGTCATCCAGGTCCCTGCCCGTCCTGCCCGAAGTTAGTTAAATCATCTTGCTTTTGCGGTAAGGTTCAAGACGTTCGTCGCTGCGGATTTAAAACATATTCCTGTAATAAAATCTGTTCAAAAACTTTAGATTGTAAGACTCATGACTGTTCAGAAATCTGCCACGACGGGCCGTGCCCGCCGTGTAAAGCGCGGGCGGTATACAAATGCCGATGTGGCAGAGTTCAAGAAGAGAGAGAGTGTTGTATAAGGGATTTTAAATGTGAGAATCCTTGTGGGAAAGCGCTTGATTGTGGGAAACATGTGTGTCAGAAAGGGTGTCATGCTGGAGAATGTGGACAGTGTCCTCTTCAAGGAAAGAGAACTTGTCCATGTGGGAAGAGGGTGTATGAGGGAATGCCGTGTGATGTAGCTATGCCATTGTGCGGCGCCACTTGTGATAAGATGTTGAGCTGCAGGATACATATGTGCCCTGAGAGGTGCCACCGTGGACCGTGTATTGAGACTTGCAGGATTGTCATTACTAAGATGTGTCGCTGTGGGAGCTTGAAGAAAGAGGTATGAGACATTGCTTAAATAATCAATTGTCCATCTACAATTTTGTAGTTACGTTGATGATTTTAACTGGTTGAGTTAGAAGTTGAATGCTGTGACTGAACCTAGAGTTATTTTCTAACAATACTCAATACTTGCTTAGTATTGGTTCATTTTATGCTGTCGAGTTGGGATTTGTATCTCTAGTTGGGCCTTTAGGTCTCTTGCTATATAAAGATAGTTTTATTGCTAGATGGACCATCTTTGTGGCTTATGCCGTTAATGGCGAAATTGGGATGCATTAATTTGAGGGAGGGTAGTATTATATATCACTATCAGCTGTTTTATGGATAAGTTTATATTGCAATTTCAAGGTTCAAATGCTTTAACTAAATCTAGAGTAGGTTCCTTGCTATCAAGATTTGGCATGCGAAAGGAAGTGTCAGAGATTGAGAGATTGTGGGCGGCATGCTTGTAAACGCCGTTGTTGTGATGGGAACTGCCCACCCTGTTCAGAGGTGTGTGTTGCAATATTTGCTTCATGCTTATTTCATTTTCTTAGTTGTATGTGCAAAAGTATTGACTTTTTGAATTTCAGATTTGTGGCAAGAGGCTTCGGTGTAAGAACCACAAATGCCCATCCCCATGCCATCGGTATACCACCTCTCATATTTTACTTGTTTCTTTGTGTTGTGCACTTTGGCCCTTGGTCCATATGGTGAAAAAAGCTAAAGTAAAGTTGAAAACAATGTGGTTTTGTTATGTTTCATAATAGATGAAAAATTTTGGTTTGGGTTTTTAGACTGTAGATTTGGTTTCCCTAATAGAGTTCAATCTATAATTCTCATCTCAGAAATTATTGACTTTGTATTATAATAAAATTATAGAAAGCAAATTTTTAGGAAAAGTCTTAGATTTGTATTTAGTTCATTCATTATTAGCCATTTTACCTATTTAATAAGTTCTCATTGCAAATATTTGAAATCTTGCTAATGGGGGTCATGAACTATGGATTTTATTAAATAATGGGCTTATTGGTATTTTTTTTTTCCCTGAAACATGGTCTTATTGGGAAGCTTAATGTGATAAAATCACTTTTTATCTTGTAGAGGTGCTTGTGCTCCTTGCCCTTTGATGGTGACTATTTCATGTGCATGCGGGGAGACACAATTTGAGGTGAGAGTTTGATTTGTAGGCATGTTTTGTAATCAATCTTTCTCATCTCGGACCCATTGTCCATTTGTTTCAGTTAAGCTATTTTTGCTCAATGTCGTGTATGAAATTTTGGATAAGGTTCCGTGCGGTATTGAGAAGGATCAAAAGCCCCCTAAATGTCGAAAATCTTGTAACATATCTCCGTTATGCAGGCACAGATCCAGTAGCAAGGTACCATGGATTGTTGATTGAGTTGTAAAATACCTAAATCTGTATTTGCAAAAGTTTATCTAATTGACCAATGAGATGTATGTTAATAGTTATACATAGTCTACAGCACATTGTAATCAAGAGGTATATAACTTAATGATGATTGTGTATTTTTCTAGCCTCACAAATGCCATTATGGAGCTTGCCCACCTTGCCGGCTAATTTGTGAAGAAGAATATCCATGTGGTCATAAGTGCAAATTAAGGTTTGCAAAATTCTTCATGAATATTTTCTCAAGATTTCTTTTGGAGTGTAATTCTAGTATCCTCTCCTCATTATTTCTTTCCCTTTTATCTTCAGGTGCCATGGCCCTAGACCTCCGGCTAATCCTGAATTCACATTAAAGCCAAAGAAAAAGAAATCAAACCATCAGGCTGAAGTTACCCCAGGTTCTCCATGCCCTCCTTGCCCAGAGCTTGTTTGGAGGTCATGTCTTGGCCAACACGTTGGTGCAGAGAGGATGGTCAGATTTTTTTTTTTGTTGTCTCCTGGTCTTTCAAAAAGAGAAAAAACGTTGCTTCTTGTATATTCCAACTTTTTAAATAGAGTATTCCCTTCCTCATGTCAGATGGTTTGCTCAGATAGAAAACAGTTTTCCTGTGACAATTTGTGTGGAAATCCTCTTCCTTGTGGCAATCACTACTGTACAAAAACTTGCCATGCCCTGCAGTGCCAATCTTCATCATCAGACGAAAAGAGAAGCATTGAATCTTGTGAAGAGTGCCATCTTCCTTGTAAAAAGGTCTTAACCTTTAATCATTATCATGCAGCTCTTTTATTGCTTTCTGATTCTTTCATTTCTTACTGTATATTCTTTTATTCATACTCCTGTATCTCTTGAGTTGCGAAGCACAATATGTCAACCAATTTATCACCCATGAAAAATCACATGTAAGTATTTTTTGACATTGTTTTGGTTTTTTAACATCTGTTCAGGAGAAGGTGCCTGCTTGTCCACATCCCTGCCCCCTGCCATGTCATCCAGGAGAATGTCCTTCCTGCAAAGTGCTTATAAAACGATCTTGTCATTGTGGTACAATGGTGCATGTCTTTGAGTGCTTATATTACAATACTTTGTCCGAAAAGGAGCAAATTAGTGTTCGCTCATGTGGCGGTCCCTGTCATAGGTAATTGGTAGCTGCCAGTCTAGGTTGTTATGCAGTCATCTTCTATAAATGTCAAGGCTTTGATTTCAAATATTCATATAGTGTTTGTTACTATTGCATCTCATTTTCATTTGCAATTGCTTTTCTTTTCTTTCTTTCCTTTTTACATCCTTCACTCTTTTATTCACAATTGAAGGTGTTAGTACTTCTTTTATGGTTTGCCCACTATGTGCTCCTGCAATGAAACCTTTGTTACTGATATAATTTTTACGATGCAGAAAATTACTGAACTGTACACATCTATGTGCACAAATATGTCATCCTGGTCAATGCCCATTGCCTGAAAAGTGCTGCAAAAAGGTGATAATTTTAATTAATTGTGAATTTACCTAATGACGATGGTAGAAGCTGACTTAATTGAAATTATATGCCATATTTGAATGTGTATATTGTTGCACATATCTAGGTATTTCACATCTTGCATATTAATCTGCAATCCAAATGTCAACTTTTGCTTTTCAAGGTTACTGTTCGTTGTGGGTGCCAAACCTTGAAGAAGGAGTGGCTGTGTCAAGATGTTCAAGCAGCCTATCGTAATACTGGTCGTGAACCCAAGGATATATCTAAAAGTCAGTTTGGCCTGGGGCTTCTTTCTTGCAATTCTGACTGTAAGAGTAAATTACAGGTTGTTGATTCAGTGTTACAGTCGCGTAAACCTAAAGTTTTGGAGGTAACTTCCTTTGCATCCAACAAGAAACCATTGATTCCAGCTGCACTGTTTATTTAGACCACCCATGCCAATAAACTCTTGTGTGGTTATATTTATTGTTAAGCTGAAGATTTTTTTGCTTAGTAAGAACCTGCGTGCCAATTGATTGTCATTTGCAGTTTTTCTTGTTATAACATCAAATATACATATGCAACTTGAATGCATTTATTCATTACGGTGGCTTTGTAGTAAATGAGTAAAAATTTGGTACTATGTCTTGATTAAAGGAAAAGGAGCCCGTTACTGAGAAGCGTGTAGGCAAGCGTAGGAAAAGACGTGAACATGTTCAAGAAGTGAATCAACCCTCGAGGCTGTGGGTAAGTTATTTTCTCTGGAAGAAAGTTTAGAATTTCTTACTGCCTGTCTTTGTTTTTTATAACTACGACATTTTCTTTGAACAGAGAATTGTCACCACCATTAAGCAGCTGCTTCTGTTCTTCGTTCTTTTGGTTGCTGTAATTGCAGCTTTTTATTATGGCTACAAAGGTCTCTTGAAGCTGTCTGATTGGATGAATGAAGTTGAAGAGCAAAGACAGAGAAAAAGATATCCTCGGATCTAAACATCCCTCTCAAATTATTTTCACTTTTGTCTGGTATATATATACATGAGGTTAGGGCATTATACCTGAACTAGATTTATTACTCATCGAAGTACTTTTCTATGTAGGCAAGAAAATCATCACTTACTGGGCCTTACCCCAAGAAAATTTTGAGTAGAATGGTCATAGTTTTGGATTTTTTTTCCCAAACCCTTATTGAAAAGTTGGCTTATTCTTTTGAGGTTTCTGAATTGGATAGAGTTATGTAGCTTATTTTTCTTAGTGATTAAAGTTGTAATAACATGGTTGGCTTAAGAAACACCCCATAAGAGTGATTTATGATGCCCATTTTTGTGAGCAGTAAAATCGCTGACTAGTCTGTTGTTGTTGTAAAAACTAAAGAATGACTTTATTGCATGCATATTTGTATTTTGCTATGAATGCAAGAAAAAATATTATCATTCATTGGACCTGACCCCAAGAAAATTTTGGTAGAGTGGTCGGAGTTTTTGTTTTTGTTTTTGTTTTTTTAAAAAAAAAAAAATGAAGGAATAGATTTTGGATATGGTAAAAGTGATTTTAGTGTTGTTTGTTGATCAAAGTGATTTTTCAAGATTCATCTACCGAATGCTTCTTTGAAAAGTGCTTTTTAATCAATATCCATTTATTATTTGTCTTAAACGTGAGAGAATTTACAGGTTAGGACTGGACTGGAATGTGTGGAGGACTTTTAGTTACATCTCTGAGTAAGTCTTTGAACTCTTTTTTCAAAGTCTACGGCGACGCCCGAATGGTACACAAAAAGTGGGCTAAAAATATTGCAAAGTCAGCAACGTGGATTCTGGGGATTTTCTGTTGCCTCTTATCGTTGTCTGAATATGTATACAATATAATATAATATGCCCTAAGATTCCAAGTATTAGTTAAGTTAATTGCATTTGCTTCTATTATTGGATCTCTCTCTCTCTCTCTCTCTCTCAAAGGTTAACAACAGAATAGAAAACAATCATTTCTTATTGGAGTCGTGGAGTGGTTGTTTAAAAAAATAGAAAACATTTTTTGATTAAGTGTTTATTTGAAAAGGAAACATTAGGTAGCACTTGAGTCTTTGAATTTTCCTGTGTGAATAAATCAAACAGTTGTTCTTACTTTTCAACCCCAAAAAAGAAAGCGATTTTAAAGTGCTGTAATTTTTGTCATTTACAACTAGAGACAGACTAAGAGTAGCTAGTTAGCTACCACCTCATAGAAAAGTTGGAATTTGTTAATTAAATCTGTATCAGAATGAATTGAATAGAGCATACGAAGTTCTATTAGCTTGTAGTGTTGCGGAATTGGGATAAGATGAATTAAAAGGCTTGGTTAGGTTCAAAAATAAAGCCAAATTTCACTGTTAAGAATGACAACAAATAAGTCCATTCAATCAACTTGTTTGCGTACTGCATTCTGCATAGGATACAGGTAGACAATAAGATAAGATACATTTAGAGAGTTTGAATGACAAATCCACTGTTCTGTGGATGAAAAATAGTCGCATTGACAAGAAACGGATAAAATGTCTTTAAGTCATTATTCATTCTTCATTTCATGGTCCGTCTATGCTTTGACAGTTTCCTGTCTTGTTTCTTTACTTCACTTGCGTTTCCTTACATCATGTTACTATTACTTGCTTTCCCATTCTCGACACTTAATAATGAATTTTTCCTCTTTTTTTTTTTTTTTTTTTTTTTTAGGGAAGATTTATGAGCGTATTGGTAACTGTTCTACTCTTACTCAATTTTAAAAGTTCAGCGGTTAAATTAAATTAGTAAATTCAAAGACTTTGACTGTCATGTAACATGACCCATAAATTTAATAATGTTGAATTAATATTATGAATTTAAGTTTCATTACAAATTTGATAGAATAATTCTGTGTAACATGCCCCACTTTGATCCTGTCACATATCAATCACCAAACAGCTTGATAAATGAACATAAATAGAAGAGGTGGGTCACCGGCCAAGAAGACGGTCAGCCACCACCACCACCACCTTTGTCACCCACAACATTAAATTTTTATTATAATGAATTCATTGGTAATATTAACTATGGCATATGAATTTGCAACGTTAAGTTTGGGAATTCTAAATTAAATTAGAGGCACCGAACAATTTAATGCACTCTTTAATACTACTACTACTAGTATTCGTTAACAGTAACAGCTAACAAGTCTTCTTCCAATTCTAGGCCAATATTGACTTGCTTTCTTTCTTTCTTTTTCTTTTCCTTTTTCTTTTACTTTTACTTTGAATATTCAAAGTCATATTATGCATATCTAACTGCGTATATCTAACTACGTCCTTGAAATTTTGTGGGCCGCTTTCTCTTTTCAATGTTGAACCGTTCTTAATTTACTTCGAAAATATTTTGTCATCTCCCTCCTCCTCCTTTGCTTTCAGAGTCTCCTCCCCTTGCACTTCAAGTTTTAAATTAATTAAACATAAATATATTTCAGTAAGAAACTTCGCTCACTTTTAAGTTTTAACATACATGAAAGAGATATTTCATATACAAGAGAGGAGAGGAAATCCAGAAAGAGATAAATGTAATGTAATAATTCTCATTGTTTGTCAGTGTTCATAAAATAAAATTTCTAAGCTACAACTCAATGTTAGAGGATGAAACTCCTAATTCTTTACACTCCAATAGTCTACCAATATAAAATCATCCCACAAATTTTAAAATAAAATAAAATTAAATCCAACCCAAAAAAAGAAAAAAAAATCTTCTTTTTTTTTTTTTTCCCCTCTTTGGGTAAATGAATTTCAATCGGAAACAATTGAGACTATACCACTTGAAATGCTGCCATGGCTATGATCACAGAGATCCAATGCTCTTTCCAAATTGGCAACAATGTCAGCCATTGTTGGCCTCTCTTTTCCTTCCAAATTTACACAATGCATTGCAGTGTATGCTACCAGTTCTACTGCTTCTGCTTCATTTAGCTCTGGTGGCCCAACTCTTGCGTCCAAAATCTTAACCAATTCTCCGGCCATAATCGCTGGTACTGCAAAATCTACTATGCTTACAGGAGCTCCTCCATTTTCATCACTCTTGAATATTGCTCTTTTCCCTGTTAATAGCTCTAGCAATACCACACCAAGTCCATAGACATCGCTCTTTGCTGTTAGAACATTCAATCCGTAATACTCAGGATCAATGTAGCCTACTGTTCCAGCTGCTTTCATTGGCCTGAAATCACGTTCTGACTCTGGACCCATCAGTGATAATCCGAAATCAGATACTCTTGCCGTCCAATGTGCATCCAGCAATATGTTAGAAGACTTGATATCTCTATGAATTATAGGTGGAACAGCATAATTGTGAAGATACTCAATTCCTCGAGCAGCATCTAATGCAATTTTTATCCTAACTTTCCATGAATTTATAACACTAGTACTCTTCTCAACATTATTCTTGTCATGTAAGTGATCATAAAGTGCTCCATTTTTCATGTAGTCATAAACCAAAAGTCTTTCATCCCTCTCTTCGCAATAGCCAACAAGCCTAACCAGATGTTTGTGGTGAAGCCTGGACAGGAATGCTAATTCTGATTCGAATGCACTCTCTTTCTCTTGAAATTTCTTAGTCTTTTGAGCTGTTTCGCCTCTCTTGATTGCTACCTCGCGACCATCAGACAATTTGCCTTTATACACAACACCAAAGCTACCAGCACCAATCTTGTTCTCCAGTGAAAAATTGTTGGTAGCAGCTGCAAGCTCAGCTAGCGAAAACTCCTCTGCTCTATCAGCATGTTTCGATGATGTTCCACTTCTCTGGCGCCTCATTGTCAATAATCTTGAGCCCTGGCGCCTAATTGTGGCTGATCGAGAAGGTGGACTATTATTCGAAGTTGTCGCACCATTAGAACCAGCTCTAGTGATAGTTGGCTGAACTGAATTATGGACTTTCTTCTTCCCAAAACAAACCCCAGTCCACACACAATAAATTATTGTACAAATACCGGCAACAGTACCTACTGATCCAACAATGGCAAATGCCAATAAACCCCTTCTCAATCCCTTGGATGGAGCAGATGATCGAGGAAAATCTGATGAAGGGCTTGGCGGTAAAGGACTTAATGGTGGTGGAACAAAATTTTGAGTGAAACAGGGCTTGCAAATATAACCAGAACCAGAACACAGTCTTTGAGAATCAAGATATAAACCACACTCACTGCAAGAGGATCGAATACAAGGCCCTGGAAGAATTTCCTGTTGAAATGGAATGACAAACCCTGAATTTGATCCATTAGGCCACCCTGGACCCCAACAAATTACTTCTGACAAGTTTCTGGTTTTCAATCCACAAGTAAAATTTGAACCCGAAACAATGGATTCAAACGAAATTCCTTCAGTCCCATTAACAGAATAATCTCCTCCGCCGCCCCAACAAACCACTGATCCATTCTGTCTTCGAATGGCGCAACTATGAGTAAACCCAAGACTTAAAGCAGAATACTCAAAAGCTGAAGAATTTGACGGAATATTTAACTGTCCTGATCCATTATCACCATGGCAAACTGCAAAACCAGTTGAATTGATACCGCAAACATGATTCCCGCCTGCGGTGATACTCAACATCGACGTGTTCCAAAAGTCTCTTTCGATTTGATTCGCAATAGGATTACTTCCCCAACAACGAACGCTGCCGTTATTCATCAAGATTCCACAAGAAAATCCGATTCCCGATGATAAATTCCCGAATTTTATTTCTTTTGGGGGTAAATTATTATAGACACTAATTGCTCTCCAGCAATTCACCTCTCCTTGAACCGTGGTCGCACAAACTTGATTGTCACCAACGGAAAGATTATTACTCAATAAAACAGTGTCGTTGTAGTAGATTCTCTTCGGGGCAAAGCTGGAATTACCGGCAATGTTTGTGTCCCAACAGAGCAAACTGCGCCCGTCGGGCCGAACACCGCAGAAAAATGTCTCGCCGCCGGAGACGGAAGAATATGATCTGTTTGGTTCGACGGGTATGATTCTACCACTTTGGTAGCAGAGCAGACGTTGCGTAGATTGAGCGGCCACGACGGCACAGACGGTGCCGGAGCCATAAGTGACGGCGAGAGTGGAACCAGAGCCCAAAGCACAGGTGGGTAATGGAAGGAATATAAAACTGAATACAGTAACGACAGTAACGGCGACGGAGAAGATGACGGAGCCGGAGGAGGAAGAAGAAGAGGGTAGTTTCGTCATCTAAAATGATGGAGATTGGCGGCTTGGTATGTAAGTATTTGGTTCGTTTGCTTCATTTGTGGACTCGCGGAGAGAGAGAGAGAGAGAGAGAAGAAACTGAAAGGAGAGAATGAAAATGGAGAGAGAGAGAGAGAGAGAGACAGTTGCTGGTTTCAGATTGAACTGTTCTCAAGAAGTGAGGGCTAAGCATAAGACTCTGTTTGTTAGCAGTTGTTTCGTTTTTGATCCAAAACAAATTTATAAAATTTTTGGGTTTAATATTCAAAAATTCCAAATTTTTAATGCTTAAAGGAGGAGTAATAACATATTGGTCTTTAAGATTTTACCACTTTGCAAAAATGTATATAGTTTATCTATTTATAGCTTCTAGGTTCCAATCTCTATCAACATAATACCATGATGAGCATCACAATATAAGAATGTTACTGTATGTAAACTAATCCATACTAAAGGATATTTTAGTTATTTTAATAGTGTTAGTGGGCTAGGTACTTATTTGATAAAAAGAAAAAATTATATCCTTTTAAAAGTATATATAGGGATGTAAATGTTATTTCCCGGAAATACCTTACATATCAATTAAAAAACTGTAAAATCATATATATATATATATATATTTTATCTAATGTTCTCATTTTCATTTGTGAGTATTTAATTTTTAATTATTTTCGACATTGCATCTAAAAACTAAATTTTGAGAATGTCTTCGTTAAAAGTAATATTTAGATTCGTGTGAAAACTTATTTTAAAAATAACCGAAAACACCACTACAAAGATTGTGTTGTTTTACGACTAGATATGAAGTTAATTGTTTTTTTCTTTAAATATAGAATTTTTGGAACACAATGCATTTTTAACTAATGTAAAAAAAAACAGAAAGATTACAAATAAATTAATACTAATTAGCTTAAAATGGTATTTCAGGGTATATTACTTAAAGAATTTACAGAAGTTAATATCAGTATTAAAGTAAAATGAATGCTGTCAATAATAATAATAATAATAATAATAATAATAATAATTAATAAGAAGTAAAGAAGATGAGTTTCTTTTTTAAAAAGGTGAGGTAGACGGTTCAGTAATATTACTGAGCAATTAAAGGCCACCGTACAATTAATTTATCCATGACGGCTTTTAAACATTAATTTTTTCTTTCCTTTAAAATGAAGAAAATTGAATCTCATATTAAAAGGAATTCAATAAAATCTTTGAACGTGATGCGAGAGAATTGTAACTTTAATCTAGCTCAACATCAAATTAGTAAAAAAATATTAAAGTTTTTTAATCTAATAAATGATAAAATCTTATTTGTATGGAAACTTAACCAAAAAAAAAAAAAAGTAGACTATAAATAATATAAATCTATTAAAAAAAAAATAATGTATTTTCAACAATTCATTTCTTATTCTTGAACCATTTTCATTGAAGTGCGTTAAGTTATTTATTTATGCACATGTCTTTATAAACTCAATTTGAACTCTTTCAACATAAAATAATTCGAAATTAAATAAAATTAAAATAATGAATAATGTAGAGCATGAAAATCTTTTTATTATTTATAACAAGTTTATGAGAGTATTATTATTAGTATTAGTATATTAAATTTCGTAAATAAGGGAAGGAACTCAAAAAATTAAAATTTCGGATAGACCGACCTTACAAACAAACAAACAAACAAGCAAGCAAGCAAGCCGTTAATGTTTATTGACGAGGAACTAAAAAGAAAGAGGGGGTGTCCACACTCCAAAGAAGGACACGTGTGAGTGAAAATGTTCGGAGGGAGAAGACACGTGTGAGTGGAAGATGTAGGTTGGAGGTTTACGCGCCTCCAAAAGCGAAGCTGAAGCACATGCACGCATAATTAAATACAACAAACATGTTAGGCATGTATTTATTTTTTTATTTATTATAACCATTTCAATAGGCGTCCATTTTTGACCCATAATAAACCTTCGTTTATACTACATGTTTAACCCACAAAAAAAAAGAATTTATGTATTTAAAATTTAACAAGAAAGAGTGCAATTCAAAGAGGATAATTTGTAAAAAGAAAACGTTGTTTTTTAGGAGTAATAATTTAAATATGACAAGTTATCTTCATGAGTTTTGAAATCGATATTGTTATTTTATATTTTAAAAAATAAATTATCTAAACTTTAATAATTATCGGGCATGATAAATATATATATATATATTAAATAATAGCTTTAGTTTTTTAAAAAATTATGTACTAAAATTTACCATTTTAAAGAGATGTCATATTCTAAATTGTTTGACAATGTTACATGAACTTATTATATTGCACAGTTAAATTTTATATTTTTACATTAATTTTGATTGCGTTCATATAATTATCTAGGAGTAGAATTTGAAAAGAGAAAGATAATATAAATAAGCACAAAATCACAAAGAAGAGAGGGAGAGGAGGGAGTAGTTTCCATGTGAGTTCATATGAAGAAACTCATTTAAGATTTCTTTTTTTTTTTTTCTCTTTTAATAATTAGACTGAGGAATCACGGGTCAAAGAGAACCCAAAAGGAGCGAAGGATTGGGCTGCTTGGTTGCTCAGAAGATTCCATTAAAACATCTCTGTCTTGCATGTAACATTTGATGTATATATATATATATATATATATATACACACACAGATTACCCTCACCCAAAATCATATGCTCTTGCCAGGAAAATGCAATAATTCAAGTTAACTTTGACAAAGAAGTTTATTTTATTTTATTTTTAATCTTTGTTTTATATAAAATACAAATAAATATAATTGAAAAGTTCTAGACAACTATTTCTATTTAGGGGTTTTAACACATACCTCCCCTAAGGTTTCAAATTTTAACACTTAGATGAAAAGTTTAAAAAAAGACACACTTACCTCCCCTGAACCATTAGTTGACTATCCAATTTTATTTATATGACTATAATACCCTTAATTACTTCAAAGTAAAGTATAAGAAATTCAATTTGCATGTAATCAAAAATAATTTTAATTTATATTTATTTAAAAATTAAAAATTTAATTAATGACAATTTAATTTGTAATTTTAACACTTAAATGAAAATTTTAAGAAAAGACACACTTACCTCCCTTGAACCATCAATTAACCATGTATTTTCACTTAAAATGACTATAATACCCTTATTGATTCAAAATAAAGTTTAAAAAACTCAATTTTAATTTATTTGATGTTCAAAAAATTAAAATTTTGATTAATGACAATTATAATTTATATTAATTAAATATTTATTTAAATTAAAAATTTATTTAATAATATTTAAAATTAGCAATTTAGTCATGTTGATATTTTTTTTAATTTTCCGTCATTGCGTAATTCCATCAAATTTTTTGTATAAATCCAAAAGTTTACATTTGCTTTACGAGTCATAAGATTAGTATTGAAGTATAGATTTAATATGAATATATATGATATAAATCTTATATTAAAGTATTTTTATAAAAAGAGTGAGATTAATAAAGTTATGAAATTGTTTAGTGAAATAAAAAAAATATAATTTATTGTTGGAGAATTTGTAAAAGAGGAGAGTAAGAAAAGCGGCGACTTTGTATATTAGGATTTGAGATTTGGATAAATATGATATATGAATAAAAATTAAATTCTTATTTTGAGTAAATATTAAATAAATGTAAATTAAAATTATCAAGTTAAATTATCATTAATTAAATTCTTAATTTCAATAAATATTAAATACACATAAATTAAAATTATTAAATTAAATTATTATTAATTAAATTTCTAATTTTTAAATAAATATAAATTAAAAATATTTTTGATTACATATAAATTGAATTTTTTATACTTTACTTTAAAATAATTAAGGGTATTATACTTATATAAATAAAATTGGATAATTAACTAATGGTTCAAGGGATATAAGTATATATTTTCTTAAACTTTTTATTTAAGTGTTAAAATCTGAAATATCAGAGAAAGTACTCGTTAAAACCTCTTTTTATTTATTTAATCTACTATGTACAACATCTTTTGGTTGTTGATAAGCTTTGATTTTATTTTATTTTATTTTTAATTTTTGTATTATCAAGATTGGCTGCTGCTTCCAGAACCTAACATCTGCTTTAATCATTGTGACAGAGATATCAATATGACCTTTCTGTTGGTCAAACTTAAAATTTTTTTCAAAAAAATTCATCCCAAATAAAAAAAAAAAAAAGATTACGGGGTATATAATTCAAAGATTTGTGATATGATGTAATTGATGACTGGATTAAGATGCCAGGACCAGTTCAAGATTCTTCAACTAACATTCATTGATTATTTGGTACATATGTTTGCGTTAATTGAATGAATTGATAAATCTAATATGTACGGTAGTAGTAGATTGAGGTGATATAATTTTGTATTTACATATATACTGTTAAATTAGTAATTGATAAATATAATTTAAAGTTAAATAAGTGATTAATTATTATTATTATTATTATTTTAAAAATTATTAAAAAAAAAAACATACGTGCTATATAATAATTTGGCTTTGAAGAATTTAAGAAAATAAGGAAATTACGTAAAAAAAGTTGGTTAACTAGTAGTAGTTGATAATGAAAATTGAAAAACGTTTGTTTGTTTTCTAATCAGCTGCTGCAAATGCAATGGTTTTGGTTTCGTACTATTTTGAAAAAGGTAGTTCTCTCCTCTCCAATTATTATTATAACTTGTACTAATCCCAATTGACTATTAATTATAATTAAGAATAAAAATAGAAATTAAGACTTATGAGTACTCCAAACAAACGTGAAAAATGCATAAATAAGTTTATAATTTATTTACATCAAAATATATATATATATATATATATATAAAAAATAGTGGGAACGCACAAAAGAGTGGCTGACTCTTTGATGTTCAAGTTCTGTCTCCAAATATATAAAAACAGCTGAAAAGAACTGAAAACAAAAATCTCTACAGCACTTCACAGCATAGAGAAATATTGCCAATTGTATTAATATTTAGGAGCGAAAGACATGACAGATTACTTACTTCAGTTGAAAGAAAAATAATTAAAAACAGAAACAATTAAGGAAATAATGAAACATGGGCCTTGGTGCTTTGTAAAGTGTAATCATGCATGTTGATTGTTGCACATGATTACAACATTTCTAGCTCATCTCAAAAGTTCAAATCTTTTTCTCTTTTTAATAAAATGAAACTATTTATATATGTTGCTAAAATTGAGCATAAATTATTGCAAACTAATTAAAATATTGTTATCAATTCTCGAATGTAAGTAAACTTGATTAATCTACGTACCTTATAATAATATAATTGACTAAACATAATAATATGATAGCTATTTTCAATATGTCATCATTTCTTGATTAAAAGTGTTAGTTCAAACAAACAAAATTAAAGTTATGCAAATTATGTTCCAAGGGACTAGAATTCTCGGTTGACATGCGCTAGTCAAAAAGACTATTTATAAGCTAAATAATTTCAGATCAAGCGATAATAATCCTCATTTTGATTATTCGGGATACGGGTTCTTTAAGACTCAATTCTTTGAAACACATTCCTGGAAAATTTTATGAAACTAGAAAAACCAAACAAGAAACTTTTAGAGATGACAACATGGAAAGCTGATAAAAGGAGTCCAGATGCTAATGCTTTTTGTCACTTTTTCTGCACACATAAGAGAAGCTTTATGCTGGTTTTGTCTCTGAATGTGCAAATGTAGCAGCTTTAGGTTGCTTTGTTTAACATTATATACCAAAGTTTTCAGACAGGCAAAGCTGTAAAGCCTACTTTCATAACTCAAGTTCTTAATCTTATGTCGGACTGATAGCTAATCGTTAATCAATATCTATATCCATCTACATCGTTACGGAATCAACAAAGTTGCCACCGTTCATGTGCCTTTGCTGGCATTTTTTTCTGCTTCACATTACCAGAGATTGCCACATAACTAACAATTCTGCTAGATTATTTCAGAAGCGAGAAGTCCCCACAACTGCCAAATTCCCAGAAGCTCAGTTGTACCACAGGCCAAGGTTTTTAACTTACCAGGAGCAGAATTTGAACATCTCGCTGTGATTTGGAAGAGATTTTGTTTCTCAAAGTCTCGACTCCCAGGCAAGCCGGATGACACTAGCCACTAGATATAGAATCCAGCTGAAGCATAATCTAATTAGGTACTCAAAGCAATACGAGCAAACTGCAAAATAGTTATTGATCCGAAACATATTCCTTCTATTCATGCTAGAGTCCTTAGTTTACAAAGCATTCAAGAAAGAAGTTCAATAACAAAATAAAAGCAGAACAAAGAATTCTATGCGAAAAATCATCAGAACTTCAACTCATTGATCCAAAACAAATTTACATAATCCTGAAAGATACATATTACAAGCATATAAACAAGTTTCAAAATGATCAAGAATCTTAACAAATCTACACACATTAATGGTAACCTATCCGACCAAGAAAGGCAGCAGATAAATCCTTTTTTCCTTTTTTGGAATTACTTGAAAGTAAATTTCCAGTTTTGTCAATGCCTCCAGTAACCAAATTAATGCTATACAAGAAGTCACAGAGTCCTAAACAAGATGCTGCTACGAGATCAATCAATGGGATTGTACAAAGAAGATTGATGGTGTCTTCATCACACATAATCTTTAAACTATAATCCAGAGGCAGGGATTCCCTGCTTTTGAAACCATTCTGGCATGCAAAATCTTTCGTATAGCACAGGTCTCACATCTTTCTGCAGGGAAAGGTGCTTAAGGAGTGGAAGGAGGACATTGACAAGCTGATCGACACAAATCAGAAGTAGACATGGTGAGAAAATGGGCCAACGTAATTCATTAAATTAAAAAGGAATTTCAGTAATATAATACAAGTACCTGGTTATCATGTGGTTGCCCAGCAGAAAATGGAATACACGGGATTCCATTCAGTGGTTGCAACAAGAAACTAAATGGATTATTATCTACAATAACAGTACGGCATAGATCCTTCGACAAGCAGGAGAGATCCTTAACATGCTCCCTATACTCACTGTTTCATCACAGAACAAAGGTTTACCAAACTATGCAATTTAATCTTGAGCAACCTGGATGTCTCAGAAGTCCAATCTCCCATCATAGAACTTTTCACATTAACAAAATTTAGGCCTTAACAGTCATGTGACAATATGTAAATCTGAACATCAAGTCTGATTTGAAACTTTTATTATGTTCCTGAGCTAGCAAATGTCTACATCATATGTTGCTAAGGAATATTTGGCATTCCACTAGAAAGGATTAAATCTGTCATATGTTGGTTTAGGATTAAAACTATTCCATTTTGTCCTATGGATTCAACATGAGGATATAGACATGCTAACTGAAATCTAGAATGTGCCTACAACGATGTACCATGATTCTTCTGAAAAATATTGGGAACTAAACAGTAAACACCCGTACAGCGGTGCAAAAGACAAACTCATCAAATCCTATGTTAAAACCCAAAAGAATCCAAAAACATTTCACTGCCTCTCTGAATTCCAAAAAGTATTACTGCTGACTCATATCTTGCTCCATGGTTCACTATTTGGGCGGTACAATTTCTACTGCTGGAGCTAATGTTAAGTGGGTCTAGAAACTCTCAGAACACTGAAGCTGTGCAGCAATTTATAGTGGGAACGCATGAGAAAAGAAAATGAGGAAATTATTTGAGAACTAAGATTGATATAACGTCACAAGGCAGCATTAAAATCCGAAACCAATAATGGATAAAAGTTTGAATGAGGGATTTTTTTCACCAGCTGAAAACCAAAGAAGACTACCAGGAGAATACAAGAAGCAGAACTCACGTGCTAATTGTTGATGGCCGATAAAGTCGAAGACTAAATAGATTTTCTGCATCTATCCTGTCAACAAGTGGTCTAGCATAGCCTGCAGAATCCAACGGCGTCTTTCAGAAAATACAATAAATATCAGGAGAATACAAGAAGTTTTGTTTTTTCCTGGTTATCTAATAAGTACCGGAATCAAGTAACAGAAGCCAAAATTAATATATGGTTCAATAGTAAGCAAACCTTCAAGACCGGCAGTGAATAATATAAGATCTGCAAATTCGCTAACTTTCTTCAAAAATTCATGCAGCCCTGGACGCTCAAACACCGTGACATAGTTGATCTTAGGTTTTCCTTCACATTCCTTCAAAACCCCACACATTCAAATCAAAATAGTTTATGAAAACAGATTTGATGATAAATTAAACTCACTTAAATGTAAGAAACCTGGTCTGAAGATAGGCATTCCAACTCAAACCACTTCAATCCAGCTTCTGTTGCTTGATTGCGAAGCGAAGCGGGAAGACTAGATGTCTCATATGCACATACTAATGTTTCATCCAAGTCAAGAACTACCTGTATTTGCCAAATCAATATCATATGTTACAAGCATTCAGGTTGCACAAAATAAAATAAAACATAAATAACGCGATCAGCACAATGATTTATAGGTTCAGATAATCAGAGTACATTACCTAAATTAAACTGGTATGCAGTCATGATTACACATTCTTAGCAACCCAAAACTGACTACAGGGAGAGTTTACAGCTAGCAGCATAGCTGCAGCTGATATTTATTGTAAGAGAACTTGCTTAAATTTCTATGAATTAGTTACATTTTTATGTGAAATAAATCTCAGAATGCAATTCTCTTCTCCAATTTTAAATCTCTGCGCTTTACTAATGCTCATTTTTACTGTTTATATATCCTTTTTGTTTCTGTCCATTCAGCTAAAGCTCCCAAAGAGCTAAATAGAGTGTTAATTAGCTAATTTTCACCCCCACAAGGAAAAAAAAAAAAAAGGTTAAATCAGTTAAATTGCAAAATTTCAAAGCAGCCTAAGAAATGAAAACCTTTTTATGATTTCTTAAACCAAGTCAACTAGCAACAAAATCCAATATATTTTTTGAGAAAAATAAATATGCATAAAGCAGAAACGAAAGGGTACCGTAAGTTTCTGGATACGCTGGTCGGAGGTCACATCATCAACGGAATCCCGAGCAGCACCGATCTCCAGAGTGTCCGGGAAATCGGTCTCCGTCAACTCGACGACCGGCAACGGCTTGAAAGCGTGAGTCGACGTGGAAGCTGAAGAAGAAGAAGAAGAGAGAAGTGGATGGTGACCCAGAGCTCTCAAAATCTTAGCGAAGATCTGGAAGAAGAAAGCCAGCCAGTTCCACAACGTTCTCCATAATTGTAGGGAGCGGGGTGAGTACACAACCTCGGCCTGAGTCAACTCGGCCATAAATGAATAAAAAAAAAAACAAAGAAATGAAAACGATTTAATTCTTATAAGTGGATAGAAAATCTGTGTGAGTTTCTACGTTGGGAAACTATGGCTAGGCTTTTTTGCTTCGTAAAAATGGAAATCTATTGCTCTCTGTCTCGTCTGTACTTTTTCTCAGACACTTGTGGTGGTGGTGGTAGTCGTGGTGGTCATGGTCTTCGCTTTGATTCGACTAAGTCGTGTGGAAAGTGAGAAAGAGCAGTTGATTGTCCCACGCGCTGATCAGCAGAGTTGCAGCCCTTTCAGACTCCCTGTTGCATTCCGTGAACCGAACTCGCCCAAGTCTTTGCAAAATTCCCCTTTTTTATATTTTGTCTGGATCAAATTTGTGATAAAAACCAAAAAAATTAAAAAAAAAAAACAAAAGCATTTTTAAATTTATCAAATATATTAGTTAATTAGATTTAGTTTGGGGTTAAGGAATGTAGATGTCAAATTCTCAATCAAAATCATTTGGGTCAAAAATTGTAAATCACATAATTGCTAAAAAGATTTATCATTCAAGAATCAAGCAGTTAGAAAATTTCACTTTGAAAAAATAAAGTATTTGTGTTTTAAAATGAGCACCAGTTTTTTAGTTAGTTTTGATCAAAGAAAATTTAACAATACAATCAATTTATGGTTCCAATCCAACTCTAAATTTATTCAATATAAAGAAAAATAGAATGTATGCTTTCCTCATTTGAGATATAATTTATGATATAGAGTAAGCCCTTAATTAAAACAAGATAGGGTGGGCCCACAAGGAGAGAGCTTCTTCATATAGCAATAGCAATGAGTGGCGCGTTCCAGTACGCGCTGTTGGAGATCGTGGCGGCGGAAAATGAAGAAGTAGAGGAAGCAGAACGGGAGGCTTGATTGGATCGAATCAGCCAATGAGAAGAGACAAGCTTGTGTTCTTTTAAGATTTCGTGCTCGCTGGTTATTTTGGAGGCCATATACGGTGAACTCGAGTGTACTGTAGTTCAACAACATGAATTTTTCGCCTGCGTTGATTCCTAGATGGCGCCACGTCAGAGTGCGTCCATTAACATGTGGAATTTATCGCTGACAAAGCATCACAAAGTTAAGAGTATTGTATTATTTTTTAAATCATATATTTTCTCTTTTAATTTGTTTTCAAAAAATTAGAATGATACTCGTTTCTGGATTTGGAAACCTGTTTGACACTGTATTTTTTAAAACTAATAACGAAATAAGGTGTTTATAATATATGAAGAGGATGTGAGAGAGTAGTATTTATTGTTTTTCCAACTTTTAGTTTTTTTACAGAAAACAAAACTATTATTATTTTTAATTTAATTTGCATAAAAGGCTTGACCAAACAGATTTACCATAAAATTTTTTATTGGCAAATCAGTTTTCTTCACTTTTCCCTCACTTTGGTGATGATTTTTTTCTATAAAGTTATGCCAAATTTCAGAAATATCAAGAATTTTCAATAAGAACATTGGTTAATTTGGTTGCATTACGAGTTCGCATAGAGAAAGTCAGGACATAATTGATTCTGCAGCAGCACAGTGCGTACCATTTCCACCTCGAAACTGAGCTGAAATCATCAAAAATTTCAAAAACACAAGAATGCTATTCAACTCTAAAATGAAATTTAAAAATGCAAGGCACAAGAGAACATTATACCAGTCCGAGTGCAGATAATTATGTGCTTAATTATTGTATCATTCTGTAAATCTCAATCAATGAGACCTTTACAAACCCTCGTCAAGTAAGAGGGGAAAAAAAGCTGGGACAAAGGTTTTTTGTACAGAATAAATTAGCAAACAAATATGCAGCTGTAAGAGAAGGAAAGAAAATGTAGTCACATATACAGAAAAACCAAAATTGAAATTGGGAAAATTGCAATCTTGTCGTGCTCATGGAGACACTTCAAAAACTGGCATGAATTATCCACAAAAATGGTCTGGGAGAATAGGACTAGTATTGATAAGTAAGCCACGGGTGGTCTAATGCCTCCTTTGCAGTTGGGCGCCTCTGGGGATTGATCTCAAGCAAAGTTCTGACAAAGTCGATAAAGCCAGCATCAGAGACTTGCAGCTGATGCTCCAATGACGACTCCTCCGGCATTATGTACTCTATTTGGTTTGTCTCCTGCACACATAAAGCAAGACATAAGTTAAACCATTAATGCAATCAGCGACGCAGGTCTTAGTACAACTGGATAGCCAATTTAAAGAACATAAACAAGATCAACCAGAAATACCTATGTTCTGTTTAGATTAATTTCGAATAGAATCAGTTAAGAACATTGCAGTTTTAGTCTTCTACATCACAAAGAAGGAGATATTTGAGAAACAAACCTCATTTACATAGTAAAGATCATATTCTTTAGTGAAGTACTTGTATGCTTCCTGCCCCTCAACCAACATCTCCAGATCAATAGGACCCAGCATCCCGATAATCCGCGCAAGGATCATTACGACTGCATCATTTGGAAACAGAACCTGAAAAGACATGGATACTTGCAATAAAATTTACTTGTGAAATGTCTTTCAAGTAACAATAGCTTGAAACTGGTAGCAATCTATGGAACATCGGTTCTTTCTAGGAAACTGAGATAAACTATGTATAGCAGAATGATTACCAATAAGATCAACTCTAATTTAATGAATTAAGCAATGCCAAAACAGACTTACTTCTCCAGAGCACAGCTCTGCCAGGATACAGCCAAGAGACCACAAATCAATCTTTTGGTCATATGAAAGGCCTAGGATGACTTCAGGAGCCCTATAGGAACGGGATTGTACATATAGGCATAAGTTGTCAGACTGAAAGCAACTGCTTCCAAGATCAATAATCTTTATCTCACATTTTCTGTAACTCTTGATAAGAATGTTTTCAGGCTTAAGATCACAGTGAATAACTCCCAAGTCATGTAAGTATTCAAGTGCCTCCAAACATTGACGAGTTATGACCTGTGTGAATTAACAAAAATAAACCAATCAACAACTTATTTCTACAAGTTTGCAGGCGGTTTTACTATTTTTTAACTGGAAAAAAGAAAAAGAAAAAATGGAAGATGCCACCAATTTTTATTTCTGGTAATATAAATGGGCTCAATATGAAGTAAAGTAAGTACCTAAAACCAAAGAAAAGAAAATGATAGGTAGAAAGAAGAGCAGAATTTAGCTGACAGCTAAATTGAACAAACCTGCAACCTGCTTAGGGTAAAATAAGCTTCTCCGCCAGATTCTTGATTGAACTTCTGAAATTCATACAGATTTGCTCGAAGAAGTTCACAAACAATGAACAGATGCTCCTGTAAAGTTTGCAAAATAGAAAAGCAAAAGAATTAGCAATGTGGAATAACTCACAAAGTGAACAAAATGGCTTAACAATTACCTGATGATAGAAGTAGTCAAAAAGACGCAAAATGTGCTGTTCATCAGCAGGATCATGCTTGTTAACAAGCTTCAGAAGTTTAATTTCATCTAAACTTTGATCGAAGAAATCTTTATCATTCTTGATGATCTTAAGGCAAACATCGATTCCCGTGTGAAGATCATGTGCCTGAAACACCTTACTGAAGGCAGCTGAACCTAGGTATTCCGTAACATAATATCGGCCTGCAATGACAGTATTTAGCACAATTGGCAGGTCCTTGTTTTCTTCGAATCCAGTCCTGTAGATGGCATAACATATGAGTACACTGATTGCTACATATCAACCTGCAATGCAACAGCTTCAAATCTCTATCAAGGCTGAGTACTAACAGGACAAATCTGGCAAAGACTACAAGAATGAGCTAACAAAATTCAACAAATAACTAATTCTAACATGGCTAACAATTTTTATAAGTTATATCACATCCTACAGAACTTACAGAACTCTTGGAACAATCCTTTACCTAGAGAGTTGAAAGAGTTTGTTTAAGTTATATTCGTCCTACAATTCTCATAGAATTCACTCTTAATGCAATAAGTATAGTGGGTAGGCTTTTCCCAACAAACCTGTTTTTCCTGTGTACAATTCGCAGATTGAATATTTCATATTGATCCTCGAGATTATCATAGTTAAGAAGATCAGGAGTAATGATATCATCCCCCTCTGCATCTGCCTTGGGCCAACAGAGTTCTCCATTTTCTTCATCATCTCCTAAGCTGTAGTTGTTGGTTTCATTTCCCATGAAATCTTTCTCAGCACCCTTAACATGTAAATCTGAGGAACATTTAAACCCTTCAATCCAGTCAGTGCTTGAACTCTTTTTAGTTCTAGGATGAGGAGCTAAACTACAATCAGTGGAAGAATCCCCCACAACCTTTAGTGTTAAATCGTTTAGGTCAGTTTCTTTAGAGATCAGATAGCTGAATTCATCGTTACCCTTGCCATCTCCACCACAACATTTGCAAAGGGGTGCCAAACAACCATTACCAGCACAATTCTTGAGCTTCTCTCCAATGCCAACATCAGGCTGGTCATTCTTATCAAAATGATAATAATCTGTCACTTGAATCTCATTTTCATTATTCAGAGGTGCAATGTGAAATAGACACGGCTTATCCAAGCAATCATTACTTGTCTCTGATTGTAATCCCTCTGAATTATCATACACAGCCATTGGATTTTCAAATTGCTTCTCAGTTTCTGAAGTCATAATGAACTTATCCTCACTTGGACAGCCAAAAAAGTCAGCGCCTCCGAAGCTGGGAGTCATGAAGTAGCCTTCTTCTTTCTCATCGTACCAATATAGATCATTCTGCAGATCAAAATCGGGGTAATCACGTGCTGTACCAAATTGAGATAAGCTTTCTGATGAAGCTTCAGAATTACCCCGAGATGCAGAGCGACGTCCATATGGGTTTGTGAATTCTGAGATTAGTGAAACAGGATTAGAGTGCTCTAATCTAGGGACTATTAATTGAAGGAAAATGGCGGTAGAGCAACAAAAAAATGTAGGGAAATAACTATGATTTCTAAGCATTTTGTTGATAATTTACGAAATGTGCAATTCAGTTGCATTAATTATCAACGTAAGAATTCCATTTTAATCTTGGTATTGATCAGTTAAAATGAAGCAGAACTAAAGAATTAGTATAAATCAACCAAAAATTTAATCTTGATCAGGAATAGAGTAAATTCAGTAGAACAAGAAGTTAGTAATCTGGCCGCATACCTGAAGAACACACGCCACTTGTAGAAGAACCCAAGCTGACAAACTCATCGTTATCAGAAGAAGACCCAGAACTCGATCTCCATGATCTCTCAATACAACCATCTTCAACCTCCGGTTGCCTGAGAGTGGCCGGAATCTTTACCGGCGGCAGCACAGGAAACAAGAACTTCTCATAATCGAAAGAACCCAAGTCGCATATTTTCTCCATCATGTCTTCTCTAAGAGCAGACTCGGCTTCTTTAAATCCATTCTTTCTCAAGAATTCTATCACCGCTTCCACGTCTGAGGTCGACACATCTGCCATGAAAATACAGAATTCAAGCTTAGAGTGTCAGAGCAACAGCAAGAGAACGAAGAAAGATTGGCATCAACATGCGAATTACGTAAACTGGAAGGGCTAAAAGTGGAAAGGAATATAGAATGTTTCAGTTTCCGTGCTTGCATGCCGCTATCTTTCAATGTTCTTGCTTCTTGTTCTGCTGTAAAACTGAAGCTAAGAGCGTGGTGCTGTGTTGTGTCCGTCTCTTACCAACTTTGAAAATGGGTGGGGGTTTTTTCCGGGGTTTAGGTTAGGTGGGGCCAAGTACACGTGGAGGAGTGGAAGACGTACACGTGGAAGATGAACGTGATAAGAGAGGGAGTTTTTGGTCTTTTAGTCGTTTTCGGTGGGAAGTCAAGGACAACGGTGGTCGTTTTGAGGGACCAGTTTCATTTTCTTTGCTTTGTTCTGTTTCACTTTCCATGTTCCAGAATGTGTTTTTCTTTCATTTGCGGAAGCTTTTACTTTTTTGTTTCTACTATTTTCATTTTCCACCTTTTAATTTTACCACACGGCACCTATCTTCTTCATCTAAATATTAAAATTAAAATTAACATATAGGCTATACCTTAAAAAAACCAAAGCATCCATTTTAATTCGAAAAGGAGTGATGGCACATGATTAAATCTCCAATTGTCATATTTAAAAGCAAAGGGTGGGTGTTTTTATTTTTTAATGTACGCGATCGAATTCATAATTACAAGCATTAAAGCAGTATTTGAAAGCTATGGGGAATCGTAATTGATTTAAGAACAAGACAAATGCTTATTTCTTAAATCATATTTCATTTATGGTTGGTGTTCAAACAGTACGTTCAAGAATCGTTGATGAACGATAATTAATTAATTAATTAATCAATTAATTAATTAATTGTGTTTCCTTTCACTTTATTCTAAACTTTCAGACAAAGAATCAGAACAAAAACCATTCTACTTCTTCGTCCCAATACGTTCAAAGGTCAACCTATTTGTTAAAAGAAAAAACAAATGAAGAAAAATCCCACCCACCTTCCTTAATATAAAATTAGAATTACATTAAACTATAAACAAAAATCTCTTAATTTTAAAACTCGACCTTTTTTTTTAAAAAAATCTCAATTTTAAAAATCATCACAAATCTTTTTCAAAATTCGATGAAAACATCCGTTACCTCACGTACATGAAAATTTTCAAACGATTTTTTGAACCAATAAAAATTTGGCGAATATCAATTAATAAAATTTCAATGTCAAATTTAAAAATTGTTCAACTTCAAATCTTTTATTTTATTTTATTTTATTTTTTTGGGGTGGTTATATATATATATATATAAAAATATATAAATCCTTAAATAATTAAATATAAATAAAATTTTAACCAAAAAATGAAACTAAATAATATTGATTGTAAGGATTGGCGGGTTGCAAAATGGGTAGGGTCCAACTAATTAATTGATTAGACGCTCAACATTAGCAAGTGGGGTTCACTTTGTTCATATGTGTTGAGCAACAAACTTTTTTTATGGATTGATTCCTGGTAAATAAATAAAACAGACCCACCACATATCATAATGTTCTTTGTGCATGAATTACGTGATACCCACAGAGCTTTTTTCACTTTCTATCTCCTTTTTCCATGTGACCATCGCTCAATTTTAATCATTCAGTTGGTTTTCCCCTTTGTTATAATAATAATTATAATTATTATGATTCTTTTTCTTTCTTTTCTATTTTTTTTTTTAAAAAAAAAAAAACCTTTTGAGCAGCAGCAGGAGTTGATGTTTGGATTTTGAAATTTGAACAAAATTTGCCGGTTTGGTGTGGTCCACGATGTAAGATTGAGATTTGAATGGTTTGGTAAATCTATAATTATCATGCCAATTAATACTTCTCAATTACAATTAAATTAAGATTCCTAATTTTACCAAATTCTAATCTATTTTCCATCCCAGTTGACCAAAGTTAGGAGTTGGAATCATCTCTTATTCTAACCAAAACCAAAACAAGCTTAATTGCTTTGAAGCTGGTCAATTGGTCGCACGTTTTAGGAGATTAACACATTTAGAAATGTTTTATTGAGATAAACTTGGAATTTTCTTTTTTCTTTTTTTTTCCAGAAAAAGAACAAAATGTTGTTAAAAATTAATCACAAAGGTTATTGCAATTTTCTCTTCACCGTTTTCAAAAACCAAACGCCCAAATTCACTCTCTCTTAACGCTATATTTTAATTAAAATATTATTTTGGAGTTGTAGAAGGTGAGACGCATCTATTACGTCGATGCTCGAATCTTGCACCAATTTTCAAAAATGGACGTGGAAGCTACTACCCACAACAACATCCATGAAAACGAAATTAGGTGTTGATAGCAACCAATCTCCCAATTAAAACATTTTTTGTTTTTTATAAATATAAAATTATTCTCTTACGTATTAACGATGTAACTACTACATTAAACAATAATTTATAGTTAACAAACAACATTATTGAAGAATAAAATAACAAATATAATGTTTCTTACAACATAATTTATTGAAAAATTGCCCAAGGATGTCAAGTACTTCACTGATTTTAAAAAATATCAATGATCAACTAAATACGGCAATTAAAATAAACAAATGTTTGTAATTGATTGACAACTATAATTTTACAGGGTCAAATAATTTTTTTTTTTGGTCGATATTTTAAAAATGTGTTTTCGAATTTTCATTAAGAAATAAAAAGTTAAAAATTGATGTTTCAGGTAACTAAAGCTAAAGCATATATAAATTGGAAATGATAATAAAACTAAAACTCTAAAAGGGATCAAATTGAAAGAATAAGAAAATTTTACCATAGTTCATAAAGTAAAATGGGTCAAATTAGTAATGGACTCTCGCCACTATTGTTGCTCCAAGCGGCCCAAATATTCCAGATCGTTAAAACTCGAACATGGGCCGGGCTAGCCGAAAATGAAATTAAAAATTTTTAAGATGATAAGAGAAAGAGACTAAATATTTTGATTTTTTATCGTTTTTAGTTTCAAATTTGGGGGAAAAAAAAAAATTGAACTAGGTAGGAATAGGATTCCCACTAAAAGTGAACAGGAAATTCCCATTTAGGGTAAAATGGAAGAAGAGGACAAGTAGCCCACTAAGGCACCACCATCCAGGGCCTATGCATATTTGTTGTTGTTGTTGTTCACTTTATGATGAATTGCTTGTTTTAATTTCCACATCTTGATAATTGCCTTTTTTACGTGGAAAAGAAAAACTTTTTCCACAGTTGAAGGATCGATGGATGGATGGATGATGGATCGATCAATTCATCAATTCTTTTTGATTTAATGCTTGAACATGGTCTTACGCATCTCCTACTACCAAATAGGAATGCCCACAAGCCCACAATTTTCAAAAGGAATTGACATGGATTCATTTGGATATATGCATACGCTTGACTTTTAAGTGATTTTAGGGATTTATTTATTTTTATTTTATTATTTTTTTTTTTGGTGGGGAGGGGCAAAATAAAAATAAAAATAAAAATAAAAGAAAAGAAAAGAAAACCATAGCTCTGGGGATGTGTGTGTACCAAATATGGAAAAGACGGGTTTACTAGTGGCAAAAGTGCTTGCGCAATTATGAATTTCATGTTTGTAGGGTTATCTTTGGTGGGTATACACTATACAATATACATAGACGGTTGCTTCAACTTCAACTTCAACTTCAACTTCAACTTCAACTTTGGCTTGGACTAAATGCCATGGCCTAGTGGGACGGCCTTTGAAAATCAATCGGTATTGGTGTCTTGTCTTGCTCCTTCCTGTTTAACACATCCTTCTTTCACTAATCAATTTGGTTTCCTCACATCCAATAAGCATAGGCCACCCACTTTCGGAAAATGATTTCCCTAATGTCTAACCTTCTTTTTCTATCTATAATCATCTGTCATCAAAACTCCTTTTTATTCTTGTTTTCTTATGAAAATTTTGATTTTTTTTTAAATTTTATTTTCTTTTCTTTCCATTTGTCAAACTACTAATAAGTAATTTAATACACTCTTCAAAATATATAATAATATCACATTTTATTCACTAAATCATATCTTATTTTTTTTTTTTTTAATTTATACATGTATAAAATCAATCAAGAAAAGCAACATGCTCACGTTTCTAGAGTAAAATTTTTTAAATCTTTCATTATATTTTTAAATTTTTTATTGTACACTTTTAATTTATATATGAAAATTTTAATTAATTAATTAATTAATTAATTATAATAAAAGAGTTGAGGTTACAACTTAAAAAATAAAAATAAAAAATAACAAATCTTTTGGCAAGAGGTATGGAGAATGTAGTTGAATGTAAAGTAATTTTTATATGTATAAAAATAAAACTGATGGGTAAAAGATTAGCAATGCAATAAGAGGCCTTGGAGGATTAATGCAAATAAAATAAATAATTTTGTTTTGTATTAATTGCCCCGGTTGTGTAGGGTACTCTACAGTTGTCTATAAGCTAATGGCCTGCGGGTTGATATAAGCTAGGGACAAATTAAAAGCTGTGAATCTTTGGGATCGAAGATGATTCTATACACACTCAATCTTTCATCATTAATTTACAGACAAAAACTAGGAAACAATTGTAATATTGTAGCCAGCTAGCTAGGTACCCACCCAACTAGGATGCATGAATAATTGAATATATCTCTAACAAAGTACAAATCGCAGCATTTGTGCTCTTGGTCCCCATTAAACCTATATATATATATATATATATATATAGTAAAAATGGTTCAACAGAACAATTGGTGACCATAACCTAAATTATAAAACTCTTTCGGAGCCTACCTAATATGAGTTCAAACTACTGATCCAATAAGAAGAATAGAGAGCATATTAATTTGAAATATATATATATATATATATATACACATAATTAGAGAAAGTAAAATAACTCTATTAGTGCAACTGAGAAGGAAGCAAGCACGTAAATGAAAGAGAGGTAGCAAATGAAGTATATATATATATATATATATATATGAAAATAGGTAGGCTTAATTATTTTTATGCGACAGGCAATGTATGTTTAGTATCAGCACTACTACTAGTAGTCGTATATAGTTCATGTGGTGGAGAATTAATTGATAAGTAATTTTCAATTGGGAACATGAGAGCACCGTTGAACTTTGAACATATTCATTCCCACTGCACTTATTCATCATCTCAAATTTGACTCTTTAATTAAACACACACACACACACACACACATATATATATATATGTATATACACGCCGGCCGCAATGCAATCTTTCGAAAATCTTCGGTTGGTCCCCTAAATCTGATGCACAAACCTAGCTATATATATCTTTTGGCCTTTTCCATTTTAACAAATATATATATATATATATTTAATTAATTACTTTTGATCAACTTTAATTTAATTTAATTCAATTCAACTAAACTCAATATTAATTTTCCAATTGGTTCGTGAATATAACAAATATCAATACCAATTACACCAATATTATTGCATGATATGCCAATTCAATTCTTTAATTTAGGGATTATTGGAATCTATCCCCTCCCCCACAACAATTAACTACCTACCATCGTACGCACTCTTCGTTGCTTAAAAGCTTGGAGAATATTTTTGCCACGAAAAGTTCTAAACAACAGAACTAATTTTTTGCATCAATTAATTGTACACATATATCTCCCTCGCGTACAAAATTCTTCCTTACCAGAACTCAATCAATCAATTATATATATTTATATATATAATTGATTTTAAAAAATTAATCAAGATAATTACGTGAGAGTTTTTAGACGAAATTTTTTAACTTTAATATCATATTAATTAACAAAATTACTCTTAAGTTGGTAGAAGGGGGTAGATGCATATTTGATATTGATCTGTTACGCATAAGAAATTAAAGTTTAGCCTTGGATTTTTTTTATTTTTTTTATTTTTTTTGGTTGAGGAGGGGTTGGTGGTTGGAGGGTGGAGGGTGGAGGAGAACAAAGTAAAGTTTACCGGTTTTGCTGTACTACCAAAATTTGTGCTTGTAGTCCAATCACCACTGAATGGAGGTTGGAGAATACCCACTATGATATAATAAAAGTGTAAAGCTATTTTTTTTAAAAATAAAAAATAAAAAAGCTAAATAAAATTGAATGAAGAAGGTATATGATCGAATATCACTAATTAATTAAGGGTAAGAATAGAATTATTCATGCGCACAATTGAAGATATGGTCCCAATAGGCGTGGATAGATAAATAAATAAATTAAGTCAAATCCCATCAGTAATCTCTTTATCAATAAATTATTCATTCCATTGATGCTGCTGCTGCTGAGCTGAGGTGATAGTCCTTATTGGCAAGCAGTTTTCAACCCTAAAGCGATAGGAATTTTGAATGTCTTCCTTTTACATCACAGTTATATATCTCTAGTTTTTTCCTTTTCACCGAAAATAAATAAATAAATAAATAAACAAACACACTTTAATTTACGATGACGCATCGAACAAGAACCTGGTATAAATATTGATTCTCGAAGGAACCAACCTTCCCATCAAAAATGTATTTTTCTCCTTCTCTATTTTTTTTTTTTCAATTTTCGAAGGTTTATTTTTTTACGAAATATCAAAATTAATTTGTTAAATTTCAAATCGATAATATTATATACAAAAAAAAAAAAAAATTAAAAAATATAAATTTATTCTACTTTCCATACAAATTGGATAATCAATACCTTTGCATGTGAAATTGAAAATTTTTATTTTCTCTTTTATTTCAATTTACTCTAGTTCAATTTAGACGTTGTGAAGGTATAGGATTAAGTAGAAATAACTTATATTAATATATTTTGAATAAAATTAAGATAAATTTTTAAGCAGATATTATATGTATATATGCTTCTTTATATATATAAAATTCAGAAATAAAAAGAAAGGAAAAAAAAGAAAAAAGGGAAGATTCGAAAGCCAGGAAATCTTCCATCCCTGGATTCTCTTTGTGCTATCTCTATCAAAAATTTACTTTCCAACATATATATATATATATATATGTGATTTGTGAAATATTTGTTTATTATTATTTCAATGAAATGGCGGGACAAAGAATGTATGTCTCTTTGGCTGTTGAGAGGGTAGCAAAATATATGCGAAAACGACACTTCTTTTGGCCAATTTTATTTATTTGTTAATTACTTTCTTTATTAATTAATCTTAGTTTAATTCTATTATATGTGTAAATTAATGTTTCTTATCTTTTCTCCCACAGTATCATATCAACCATTAAGATTTCCTGAGTTAACCCAATCAACTGCTTAATTAGTTTGGCATGCTTGAAATTGAAATAAATAAATAAAATAAAACTCTTATACGTGGCCAAAAAATATAAGAATTCTTTGCTCCAAATGAAAATACATAATTAAGAATGAAAAAATTTAGACAATAAACTATGTTAGTGCTTTAAGAAAAATCTTAAACTAGTTATTAACTAAGCACGAATTTAATACTAGTATTAACTTAAGTATAAAAGATCCTCTCCCAATATTAAATATAAAATAAATTCACTTTTAAAGTAATATGAGTGTCTTCGTGAAATAGATTCGATTTTTCAGTAGTATAGATTCAGTGAGTCGAGATGGGGATGGAAATTAAACTAGATTTAAATATAAATTAATTGACACAATCAGTGAGGCAGCACTAGGGTTTTTTAATTAAATAATGTAAATTATACGTTATTTAAGATTAATTGACTAAAAAAAATTAAATAAAAAAAGTTATGTCAAATATGATTAAAATAATAATGATGTTAATATTATACATAACATAAAATAATATAAATGTTGACTCAATGAGTGAAGTATTAAGGAGAGATGAGTGAGTTGAGATCATAATCCATAAATCGTGCGTGCGTGTGCGTGTGCGTGTGCGTGTGCGTGTGCGTGTGGGAGAGGGCGTAGTACACTGTGACTGCGGTTTCAATTGTTTTGTTTTTTTTTTTGTTTGTGGGGAAAAAGGAGTTGAAAAGGTTGATCAAAAAGGCAACAAAGCAAGCAAGCAAGCAAAGAATGTAAGAACAAAACGACACATCAAATCAAACACCTTTTTTGATTATCATAAAAGAGAAATTATAATTAAGAGAAAAGAAAAAAAAAAGAGAAGAAGAATGCTTAATTAATTGCCCGCTGAATTATGGCTGTTCGTTTTGGTAGAATTGGAAACACACAAGAAACTTTGATACATCGATGGAGAATTCTTTTCAAGAAAATGTAAAATAATTAAATTAGGCCCACATCATTGATGATGACTGGACTCATACTCATGCTCAGACTCAGACTCGGCAATGGCGAATTCAAATGTGATTTTATCGTTGAATGCAATGTTTGTGGTGGTGGGTATGTAGTGTTGTTATTCTCTCCCCTCCCCTCCCCTCCCCTCGTCCTTTTCAACCCAATTGCATTACAAAATTGTAACCAAATTCTCCAATTAAATCCATTTTTTCTCCCTAACTCATCAGCTATTTGACTCAGTAGTCAGTCTGTAATGCGCACAAACACAAACTCAACTCTTTTTTGCTTTTCTGGGGGAGGAGACAGACCATTTCTCTTTATAATAAAATTATTCCAAATCCCTGTGCTAACTCAGAGGCAATCCCTCCCATCTAAACATAATATATAATACAAGCCATGCAATTCAATGCCATCCAAAGACGAGCGACTCACATCCGAGCGAGTTAACTCGGTCGATTCCCTCTCCAAAATTACACGTAAGCAGACAGTGACGTTGACTGTAACTGTAGCCCACTTCAACTCAGTGGGTGGGCACAGCATCTCTCTCTCTCTCTCTCTCAAGTCTCCCCACCTCCCACAAATTGAAAAGCATATGAATATGATTATCAGATCAACCCCATTTCCATTTCATAGCAAGGGGAGAAAGATCTTAGATATATATAGAAATCAGAATCTATACTCACCACCTGTTTCATGTGGCCCCTCCCTATTGACCCCACCGAAACACCGCCTTCCCCAAACACCAACACCCTCTTCTTCCCCACACCCCCACCTTCCCTCCATTTTAATCCTTCCCTTCCCCCTCGATAAATAATTTAATCTCCCTTCAACAGACTTACCTTTTTTAAAAATTTTCATTTCTTTCCCTCCATCCACCCCAAAAAAAAACCTTCTTTTTTTAATTTTTCCGTTTTTCTATTTATTTAATTTATCTTTAACATTAATTAGGCGAATATATAAAACAATTTTCGTAGATTTGGTTGTTGATATTTTTAATTGTATGCTTGCCGGCGATGCCTACGCCGGTTTGTACAGCGAGGCAATGCTTGACACCCGAAGCAGCTCACGCGCTGGACGAAGCGGTGGCCGTAGCGCGCAGAAGAGGGCACGCTCAAACGACGTCGCTTCACGTTGTCTCCGCGCTACTTTCGCTCCCCTCGTCGACACTACGCGACGCCTGCGTGCGTGCCAGGAATTGCGCCTACTCGCCTCGGCTTCAGTTCAAGGCTCTCGAGCTTTGCCTCAGCGTTTCTCTCGACCGCGTCTCGTCGAGTCAGCAAACGGATGAACCGCCGGTGTCGAACTCGCTCATGGCCGCCATCAAACGGTCGCAAGCGAATCAGCGGAGGCAGCCAGAGAACTTTCACTTGTATCATCACCAACTGTCGCAATCAAGTAGCTCTTCCGTTACTGTCATCAAAGTGGAGCTGCAACACTTGATTTTGTCCATTCTCGATGACCCGGTTGTCAGTCGGGTCTTCACTGAAGCGGGTTTTCGCAGCACCGAAATCAAGTTGGCCATCTTACGGCCACTGGCTTCTCAGCTTTTTAAATTCTCTCGATCCAGAGCCCCGCCGCCAATTTTTCTATGCAACTATTTGAACGAGAATTTCGATCCGGGTCCGGGTCGGAGGCGGTTGAGTTCTTCGTTCCCGGGTTTTGGTGGGTTTTTGGATGGTGAAGATGAGAATTTTAAGCGGATTAGTGAAGTTCTTCTGCAGAGGAAGAATCCTCTGCTGATCGGAGTACATGCTTTCGCTGCACTAAAGAATTTCTATGAAACCATAGAGAAGAAAATTGTTAATGATATTGATAATAATGATAACGGTTATGGGCTCGGGCTGCCCGTGGAGTTATCTGGGTTGAATATTATATCAATTGAAAATGAAATTTCAAGGTTTATTACTGGAAATAGTGATAAAGAGACTGTCGATAACAAATTTGAGGAGGTGGGTTTGATGCTAGAGCGAAGCTTAGAACCTGGAGTGGCTGTAAATTATGGAGATTTACAAGCGTTTGTTAATTATAGAAATAATACTGAAAATAACAATGTAAATAATAATAATAATAATAATAATAATAACAATAATAATAATAATAATGAAACAAGTGATGCGGCGAATCATGTGGTTGCCCAATTGACACAGTTGTTGCAGCAACATGGCGGCAAAGTTTGGTTGATAGGTGCCGCGGCGTTGTATGATACTTATTTGAAGTTTGTGAGCAAGTTCCCTTCCATTGAAAAGGACTGGGATTTGCAGCTTTTGCCTATTACTTCTCTTAGACCTTCTTCAATGGCTGAATCACACCACAGGTCGAGGTCCAGGTATGTGCCCTATATTTCATGTTATTTGTGTTTAAAGCGACTTTCATTTGTTTATTATGCTTGTTTGTCATAATCCATCAAATATACAGAGTTCAGATATTTGTTTATTTTTTAAAATCAATTAGCAAGACATGTATGAATGGATCTGTAATTTTGTTTTGGATTGTATTTTTTGATATAGTTTACAATGATTTGTTTTTTCTTGGAAAGCTTATGTTACAGATTACTGTATTGAACTAGCGAAAGTATATGAGGTCGATTAGTTGTGAAGTATTTGGTTAATGGAATTTAGTATTCTTTATGTCTATATTCTTTTTGGATCTCACATTTTTCTTAGTCATATGATGTAATTACAGATTGATGGAGTCATTTGTTCCATTTGGCGGGTTCTTTTCAACACCTTCGGACTTGAAGAGCCCGTTGAGCAGTTCATATCAATCAGTACCTCGGTGTCATCAATGCAATGAGAAGTGTGAACAAGAAATAATTGCATCTTCAAAGGGAGGGGCTGCTGCTTTGATAGCAGATCAACACCAATCTGTTTTACCTTCTTGGTTGCAGATGGTTGAACCTGGCACAAATAAAGGGTTTGATCCAGAGGTATGTATTGCTTCAAAACCATTTAATCTGGATATGGCTCTGTTTATCATCTAGAAATTGGTGGAGGCAAGGATCAACAGCATAAACATCAATATGTGTTTGATGCTAACTTGATTGCTCATGCTTTGATGGATAATGACAAACATGATAAGCTTGAATAATTTCTTTGACTAGAGAACAATAAGGTCAACTCTAGCATTCTGTTCTAATGTTTATGTCCACCACCAATTTGTATTTTAGAAAATAGCAGCTAGAAATTGATTTGTGAGATTTACAAACTCTGTCAGCTAACATATTGATTGGAGTAATTTGCAGAATATTTACTATATTTATGTAAAAATCAATCTGTTTCTCTTCAGTGCAGACCAAAGATGATGGAATGGCATTGCGGTTAAAAATTACAAAGAAATGGGATGATATATGCCAGAGTCTTCATCAAACTCAGCCATTACCTTCCTCGAGCAAATATCAAGTGGGCTCTCAATTTCCCAATGTCATAGGCTTTCAATTTCTTCAAGACAAGGAAAATGCTGGTAGCAGTGGCAGTAATATCAGTGCACCACCCAGCGGAAATAGTTGCATCAATGTGAATTCAGGCATCACCATCGACTTGGAAACAACGTCTGCTTCAACGTCAGTCTTTCCTTTTCATACAGTCTCCAAGAATAAGGATGAAAGTTTGCTATCAAAAGTATGGGAAAAACCATCAAAACCAGATCTTGACTCAGGTGGCCTCAGGTCTCCTTGCAGTTTGTCCAACTCAACTGTGGATGATAGTAGTAAAACATCTCCAATGTCTGTGACTTCTGTGACCACGGATTTAGGTTTGCAAATTGGCTCTGCTGCTACCAGCATTGACCTGAAAAAACCTACTTATAAAGATCATGCAGAACTTTCACAGGAATTATCAGGTTGCTGTTCTGCAAGTGTTGACCTTGTCAATGGGGGTATATCTAACCATCCAGCTCAATCCTCATCCTCCTCATGTCCTGACTCGAAGCAGAATTGGAAGACAATTTTTAGAGCTCTCACTGAAAGAATTGGCTGGCAAGCTGAAGCCATATGTGCTATAAGCCAAACAATAGCTCAGCGCAGAACAGGAAATGAAAATCACCCTGGAGGAAGTCCTAGAGGGGATATATGGTTCAATTTTACTGGACCTGACAGGTGTGCTAAGATGAAGATTGCCATTACCCTCGCTGAGATAATATATGGATGCAAGGAAAATTTTATATGTGCAGACCTGTGTCCCCAGGATAGGGTGATAAATAAGTATGCAATATTTTATCACCAAAACGTGAATGGTTACAGCGTGCAGTTTAGAGGGAAAACTGTGGTTGATTATGTGGCGTGGGAGCTCTACAAGAAACCGCTATCTGTTGTTTTTCTTGAAAATGTAGATAAGGCTGATGAGCAGGTCCAAAGTAGCTTGTCTAAGGCTATACGAACCGGTAAATTTTCTGATTCATATGGAAGAGAAGTCGGCATCAGCAATGCAATATTTGTGACGACATCATCATTTGTGAAGGATATCAGAATTCTCGCATCTGAAATGAAACATTCTAACTATTCCGAAGAAAGAATATTAGGAGCAAAGAGTTGGCCGATGCAGATCATAATTGAAACTGCTCTTGAGAATGGCAGCATCAACCATAATTTGTCCACAGCAGTTACCAGAGAAGGCATAGTTCCCCCTATGTTTCTGAATAAAAGGAAAGTGATTGATGGGGATGAAAATCGTCAGCAGCATGACACCTCAGACATGGTTAAAAGGCCTCATAGATCACCAACTAAGAGTTTAGATTTAAACCTTCCTGCTGATGAGGACGAGCTGCCAGACACTGATGAAGATAAAAACTCTGAGAATGACTCCTCTGAGAACTCTAAATCTTGGTTACAAGATTTCTTTGAAATGATTGAAACTGTGGTTTTCAAGCCATTCAATTTTGATGCACTTGCAGACAAAGTATTGAATGACATCTATACAAGCTTCCGCAAGATTGTGGGCTCTGGATGTACGCTGGAAATTCACTCAAAAGTCATGGAGCAATTACTTGCAGCTGCATATTTATCGGACTGGAACAGGGTGGTGGAAGATTGGCTGGAGAAGGTTCTCAGCAGGGGATTCCAGGAAGTTCAAGAAAAGTACAAACCCACAGCAAATTGCACCGTGAAACTTGTTGCTTGTAAGGGCAATTTCCTGGAAGAGCAAAGACCAGGTGTTTGTCTTCCTTCAAAAATTATCCTGAATTGATTTCTTCTGAAAGCCTAGTCTTGTAATTAGATGTATAACATAGCATTTAGCACTAGCAACTACTTTCAGTCTGCAGCCTGTTAGTCCCGAAATTTTATGGGGTTTTTTTTTTCAGGTTAAGTTTGTGTATTGTATATAAGCTGTATTCGTGCTTGTGTGACATATTTTCTGCATACTGAAATCTGAATCTTCTGAAATTTGTTCCTCGATTTGGATTTGATTACTTATACTGATTTATAAAACACTCTTGCATTCGATCAAGGTTCGAGTTATTCCACCATATACCAATGAGCAATTAACATTATTTTTTAATCAAAATATAATAATAAAAATAAAGGGTTTATCTGTCTTAAAAGATGAACAATGTTGATTGATTAATTATCCAACTCTTTTTACAGAAATAATTGAGCAAAATTTTGTCTGGAGACAATGTTATTCATTCATGACTCTAAGTTATGAATATAAAATAGGAAAATTATAATCCTAATAATTATATGTAAGAATATAAAATAGTATTCGAGATTCATGAGTCAGTGCAGTACAGTTTCGGCCCAATACCAGAGACAACTTCAAGCCCGGCCCATACTTGGCGAATTATAAGTATTCCCAGCCTTTTTTTTCCCAGTTTCTCGTCTGCGTACACTGATGTCTGGTCTCTTCCACCAAATCTTTGATTTCATTGTACAATTCCCAGTTCATCCGCAGATACGTACATACATAGTTAATTACATACGTGTACATACTCGCAAATGTCTTCTGCTTCGTCCAGTCCTCGTACTGTAGAAGAGATCTTCAAAGACTTCAACGCTCGACGCTCTGCTCTCGTTCGTGCTCTCACCTTCGGTGGGTCACTTTCACTCTGTGAACCCTAGCTTCCTCCAAATGTGTGTTTTTACTCGTATTACGTATATGTATTATGGGTTTGTTTTGATCTGCTGTAAGTTGACGGTTTTGCTTTCCTTGTAGATGTCCAGGAGTTCTATTCACAATGCGATCCAGGTCAGTTCACTTCCTTTTTCTGCTATTTTTTACTGTTTTGGTTGCTGAGAAAATTTCCGTTGACAAAAGAAATTTGTTTTCGTTTACGTACTTTGCGGTTGGTAGAGAGATTGCTTATATCGCCTTCGAGCTAAACATCTAAATTTTGGTTTAGTGATGGCTACCAGTTAATAATTTTAATATTGATAAATATTTTAATATGGGAGGATTTTTATTTTGTTTTATTAGAGAAGGAGAATTTGTGCTTGTATGGGCACCCAAACGAATCATGGGAGGTGACAATGCCAGCTGATGAAGTTCCACCGGAGATACCAGAGCCAGCATTGGGTATAAATTTTTCCAGGGACGGGATGCATAAGAAGGACTGGCTTTCACTTGTAGCTGTGCATAGTGATTGCTGGTTGGTCTCTGTGGCTTTCTACTTTGGTGCTCGGCTTAATCGCAATGAAAGGTACGATAGATCTATACATGCTGCGATTTCTTGATGTTGATGAAACTATTATTGGAAACTACAGTATTAGATGTCATCGAATGAAGCAATTGTGTATCTTAAATAATGACATTGGACTAGAGCTTATTGCTCTGTTGTTCATGTATCTTAGAATGCTTTTGATTGCTTTTTTTATCATAGACTAATTAACTGACATATGAATCCCCTGCTAAATGTCAATGAAGCCAATGAAGTCGTGCAAAAACTTATCAAGATGGTAAATTTTAATTATTCAGAGCAATAGTTCATCCTAGTACAATAACTAAAAGTTTTAAATAAACAGGTGCTCTGCGCATGCGCCCTAAGAAGTGCAAGATTAGGTGAGTCTAAAATTATAATTTCATCTGTTTGTAATCATGATAGGAGTTTCACTGAGGCCCTTGAGTTTTTCTCCCAGAACTTTTGCTGGATCACCATTTTTCCTTTCAGGTTATTCTTTGCCCAATTCATTCACTGGAGCCATCCATAGCACGCCTAATTATTGCTGACTTAGTTGGTATCACCTTCTACGAATTCATAGAGTGAGGTTAGATAAAAATTATATGATCACTGGTCTTACCATTGCATCTGCAAAAAAGATACTGATCTCTTTTTTTTTGTTCCTTCTGATAAGACAAAAGAAAAAAATTGACACAGACCATCTCCAGTATATCTTCTTTTCATGTAGTTTTCTCCAATAGAAAATCTTTTCTTCCTGTTGGTCAACAAATGATACTGTGTTTTGGCTTATTCTGGGAGAATGGGACCAACTTATGCCATTCATCGTTCCTCAGTCTGGCCCTGACCTCCTGCCAGGTGTCACCATATCAGCTGCAACATAAAACCAATTGTGAATGGAGTCCAAATAACACTGTTTAGCCACATCCTGCTATAGGTTAACATCTCTGCTAATGGCATGCTAGAGATAACCAAGTCACCTGCCTTAGCGCAAGGCACTTTCAACTATCCCCATCTATAACTTTTAGTCCCTTATTTGGTCGGTTTTTATGTTAATGAGTTTCTGATCTCTATGTTCTCTCATATTTACTGTGACAGAGAAGTGTGGTTTGGATGGTTATCGCTGTTGTTACAGGAAGCACAGTGCCATGAATCTAGGTTGTTGCACTGATGCTACCTTTTCTTTTTAATATATCCAAGTTCATTTGACTTCTGTCTATTTTTATGTTTCTTTCTTATTCTGGATCTTCTGTTTTTGTTAGGTTAATTTTTCCTACAATCACTGATATTCCAATTTTTCAGCTTGTATTGCCATTCAGGCATTTACATGAAGAATTTAACAGTTTCTCGTAGTTTAAATTTATCAAAATGTGTTATTATGATGGTTGAATTGTTAGACTTGTAAACTATGGATAATGTTAGAAGCCTGACAGTTGACATACAAAGAGCCCAAGGCTGATGCTAGGATTGAGCAGATTGACCTTAATTGGGTTTGAGCTTGCTTTGGTTCCATCTGCCTGCTTCTATGTTCTCTTAGTCCATTTCAGATGATATTCAGACAGCAAAGAAGATTATATAGACTAGGACAGTGAGAGAATGGACTTGGATATTGTATGGAGTGAGAAGAATTGAGAGAACAAACCTAGGGGGTATTTATGTATTTATTTGCATTCTCATCCCTTCATTGCCCATCAGAGTGGGTATATTTGTATTGTACTCTGCCAAATTAGCCTAACTTGCATGTTTAATGTTCTTTCCAGAACAACTACTAGTCACCATGCTTTGGGCCTTTAAAATCTTTAAATTTGTTATGCATGGAATTTTCACTAACAAATAGCAATGACCAGTCAGTCATTGTGTTTTCTCTGGTATCCTTTTAGATGCTTCCGGAGCTTGAAGAAAATTTCACATATATTCAAAATCTGCTTACTTTCCTTTCTCTCTCCATTTTCAGTTTTCTTTGTTCCATACAAATTGCTAAGCTAATCTAATTGTAAAATAAATAAACTATAAACAAATTGGGGCATGTAGATAAGATGATGGAGGACCACACACTACTGTTTAAAAATAGGTTCCTAAATTGCTTGCCTTTTTTGTCTGACCTGGTTTCTTTTGCTTTAAGCAGTATTTTGTTAAATGGAATATAAATGAAGTGCTGATTTGTACTCAACAGGAAGCGACTGTTTAGTCTGATAAATGATCTTCCCACCCTCTTCGAAGTTGTTACTGGAAGGATGCCCATAAAAGATAAACCCAGCATGGATGGTGGAAGCAAATCCAGGAACAGCACAAAGGTAAAAAGCTGGACTCTCTTTCACCTGATGAAAGCAACATGAATTGGGTTTATAACTCACTGTCGCTTTGCAGAGAGCAATTGATGGATTAGCAAAAAGCAATCCTGAGTTACTGGAGGAGAGTCTTGGGGAAGTTGATGATGCTGAGAACGACGAGACCTTCTGTGGCAGCTGTGGGGGAAGTTACAATTCTGATCAGTTTTGGATAGGTTGTGACGTTTGTGAGCGGTGGTACCACGGAAAGTGTGTGAAAATAACACCAGCAAAAGCAGAAAGCATCAAACAATACAAATGTCCATCTTGCAGCACAAAGAAAGGAAGGCAGTAGGCCATTGCGGAGGAGGTCGTTGAAGCATAAAGCCCAAAAGTTTTAACTCACTGATGTTGTTGTAAAGCCGAGGTATTTTATATTCATTTATGTAGCCGGGCCACCACCGGTTTCCATAGTGTGCTTATTTTATGCATATATATGAAAAAAAAACGTTGTTGTTTAATACTGTTGAAGATTGAGTTTTCACCACTTTTACTACTGATTGATGCTGATACGTGACTGTTGCAGTTCATAAATAGTGGTTGGGTTGTTTGTAATTGCAAGAAGTAAAATCATTGTCGTACGTTATATGTCTATGTCTATGTCTATGTCTAATTTGATGGATGAAAGGATGGATGGAATGGGTGAAATTGTTTTTGTTAGTTTACAACAGTTGCATTTTCCTTCAGGCCCAGGGCCCAGGCATGTTGCTTGAATTTTATCATTTTGATTCATCCACAGTTTCTGAATGGCAATATCATAATATAATACGGAGGATCAATCATCATCCAACAACAACAGCGTATTCTATCATTTTAATTTAATTTAATTTCTACTCGAATAAAAAAGAGAAAATGAATAATTGATGGATGCCGCCACCAACGGCCAGCCCATTCTTTATTGCTGTTTGCTGGTGGGGTTGCTGCCGTCTCATTCTCTCCGTCCGTCCCCTCCCCCCCCCCCCCCAAAAAAAAAAAAAGAAAAAAAATACTTAATTAATAACACCGGGTTCCTCTCATTTTCCTCACAATTTAAGAAAGAAATTAGTTTAAACATTTAAATAAATCAAGTAAAACCTTAATTAATTAATTAATTCCTAATGAAATGCTTTATGTGTTGGGTCACATAAAATAAATTAAAGTGATTTGATCATTTTTATAAGAATTAGGGACCTATTTAATATTAAAATAATATATAATTTCTTAAAAAAATATAAATAATTATGGACCCCATGGATAGTACTTTTAATAAATAAAATTGAAGAAAAGAAGGTAACAAAGGAGATGACTGTGTATGAATTAGGAAATAATAATAATAATAGTAAAGGCCTATAGGGAGTAACATGATTTTTGGCATCATGTGTGTGTGTTGTTGGGTTGGTTGAAGATAGAAGAATGACGAATGAAGAATATACATTTACATTGCATTACATAACATACGATGGAGATTGATAGATTTGCTATATATATATATATATATATATATATATAATGATTTTTTAAGGCAAACAGCTACAAATAAATTCATAAATAAAACGTGCTGGTATTGGTGTGCACGTGGTCGCTGACTTGACTACTCTTTTATTATTATCATTGTTTTGGGGGGTAAGAAGAGAGTGACGTCCACCACTACGACACTTGTCTCCCTCTTCATTCCAACTAGTGGGCGGGCACTTCGGCCCACTCTTTGCACTCTTACTGCTCCAATACATTATATTAAGAGAATTAACACATTTCTCCCCTAAAGTTTGGTATTTTAACACTCAAAAAAAATATTTAAAGAAAGAAATATATACCTCCCCTAAAGTCATCCTACTACATTCAATTACAATAAAAAAACTTAATTGTCTTTCATTGTATATTTTACTTTTTATTTTCTGAGAGATATGAGCACATTATATAATTGAAATTGTAATGGTCTTAAATTATTAAAAATAAACATTGAATTGTTATAACCATTAGTTTCCAATGGCTACATTCATCTACACACAACATTTTAAATACACAATGAGATTTCTTCCACTAAACATTTTCATTAGCCCTTTACAAAAACCAAAAACAAATAAGAAACTTCTATTCTCTTTGCAATCAGCAATTAGCAAAGAATTCGAACTTTCTTGTTAATACACTAACACAATATCCTTTCATTTCCATTTACAACCACTTTCACTTTCAATATGTTGCCGCAAAATAAATTGACAATAATAACATGTATTAGCAAAAATAAATTAGCAGCCACAACAATTATAAAATGGTATCGGGACAACAACAAGAAGAAGAGTTAATACCAATAACAGGAAGTTGGGAAAACCAAACAAGTTGTTGCCTAACATCAAAACAAGCAGCAATGCAGCAACACAGCAACCAAGATTGGAAACAACAAAGCACAACAGCAACAAGGACTAGCAGCAACAATAGCAGTAAATACAAATAGGCAGGAACCAAGACAATAGCCGCAACAGGAAAATTAGCACCAACAATAAGACAACAGAAGACCAATAGAACATCATCAACAAAATCCTTTAGACTTTAAGTTGTAGTAAACTGTTAGAAATAAAGCCAAAATAGCTTCAGCAAACTAGGAATAAGCAGCAGCAAAGAATCAAACTACATTCAACAATAATTTATGGCAAAAAAAACAAAATTGCTGCCAGAACCAATTAATGCAGAAAGTAGCATCCAAGACCAGTAGAGCAAGCAACAGAAAATATAATGACAATGCAAAGAGCACAAACTACAAAAATTGGCAGCTCAAAAAATATAAGTACTTGTCTATTTAAACCAAATCACAACAAACTTTGCAACCATTTCATCTAACGAATATAAGTGCATGCAAATCATATTTAATCTGATATTACTTGATCAGTAACAAATGCAGCTTATAATGCAGATACTCATGTTCAATTTATGATAATACATACGAATAGAAGTGCAGGTTCATTTTAACCAAATTATAGCATCCATAAGCATATAAGTACATTGCAATGCAACATTAAGATACTGAAAACTAGAAATCCGACCAACCTATATCTTTTGAATCAGTTTTGCAATACAAGCAAAAACTAGTCAACCAACAACATTTAATAACACTCATGCAACACACATGTCCTCTGAGAAACACCACAATCAAAGGTTCATGATATACATGTGAAGGCCTCAAAACAAAATTTTCTCTAACTTTTTGTTTTAATCAATTTTTTGATACGTACAAAAATCCACTAAACTCAACTCATACTATACAACACAATAACTCTTTCCATATCAATTACAACTCAAATCAACCATTATTCTGCTCTATTGTGAATATCTGTACAGATTAAACACCAACAGCATATAAAAGCAAGAAATCGACCATTATTCTGCGATATTTTGAATATCTACATAGATCTTAGCACTAATAACATATATAAGCAAAAAAATTTGTAGATGCATGCAGCAATCGGGTAGTTCATTTACCTAGTTGAATCAATGGAATTATTTGGTTGTAAAAGTTCTCAAACTTGATTAAAACTCTTTGGAGACTTAAACCGACACAATTCAACTCAAATTCATTCAAGCATTGATTTTCTCTCACTAAATATATACTTACAAAGGTAAGTATTGGCATGAAAATAGCTCCAAGTTTCCTTCATAAATCGACCTTATATCCATCTTGCTAGAAAGACGGTTGATTTGATTTGCAATGACATGAAGATTTAACATTGCCAATTTTGGTTTGTGACCTGGGTACGAAGCTAAAATAACTACTCTGCAAATGCTCTTTCTCTTACAACATTAAACAAAACACTAAAAAGGAAATTACTTGCATGTTTACCATACTACCATTAAAACTAACGGCAAACTAATAAGAATGGATGTCTTTAGGGGAGGTAAGTGTTCCTTTCTCCAAACTTTTTCTTTAAGTGTTAAAAGATCAAATGTTAGGAAAAATATGTGTTAAAACCCCTATTATATTATGATCCATTCTCAAAAATCAATCAATTAAAGTGTCAATATCACCAACCTCAAATATATCTTTTCTTTACTTAAACAAGCGTTAAATCAGACTATTCATTAATTTCTCCAATTTTTATTTTTATTTCATTTTTTAATATTCTTTCTCCAAAAAAAATCCCTAAAATATAACATATTAAGGCATCTTGTGAATATTGGAAAGTTAAAAAATATATATTCATAAAATCAATATGACTATATCTATATTTGTTCTGTTTACAAAAGAAATTTGTTTTTATAAAAGTTTGGAGTACAACATTCTTTAGTTTTAAGTTTAACCTTTTACATAAAAAATATATGTATACAATATTTTAAGAAAATTAATAAAAAATGCCACTCTTTCATGAGTAAAATTCAAAAATTTATGATAATTAAATTTTATTTAAAAATGCTACATTTCATTACTTTGAGACAAAAATGCTCTTATGTTATGTCCCTTAATTAACAAAACATCGTACACTTCTTCTTCTTCTTCACTTTCGAGCAGTTCAAAACTAACATGTAATTCAAAAGTGAAAATTTGTGTTACCTCAAAAGTTTGCATTACATGTTCAACTCGAAAATATATTTTTACTTAGAATCCAAAGTGAAATTACCTGAAAGTACTGTTTCAAGTTTACTGTAAGAACAAAAGTTACGTAACTATATTAGTGACATTGCATAATGAGCGCATTTTTATCCCAATGCAGTAAAATGTAAAATTTTGAATAAAATTTTGTTAACATGGTATTTTTTAATTTTGACCGCAAAAGAAGAACATTTTCGATTAATTTCTCCAATTTAATCTTAATAATATATGTAGTTAAATTTAAGAAATATAAGATTTAGAAAATATATATACAATATTTTTAATGGTTGAAATTGAATTTAATATGTGTGTTAATTATGGTGTATCAAGTTATACATTAATTGCATGTATTAAATTTAATCTCAATTGTCGAGGTGTATAAATCCAACAATCTATAAATGATATAAATATATATTTAAAAATATGCGCTATTGATATGTCTCTATATATTGAATAGGGACTGATTACCAGTATTATATTTTTACATTAATTGTTTACTGTTGGATTTAAAGACGTCCAATAGTTAAAATATAAATATACATATTAAATTTAATCTCAATTGTTAGAAATATCTAAATATATCTATAAAATAGTATAAAAATATATGTAAAATTATGAAGTTACCAATTTATCCCTATATTAAATAGTATTACAAGTAAAATTTTTTTTTTAAAAAATGTAATAATAATATAATAATTATATCACATCAATTGTCACATTAATTTTGTATTTATCAAGTTAATAAATTGTTTATAAGTACATTTAATTGTCACTTGTAATAAAAATATTATCACTCTCTTACTATTGAAAAGGAAAAAAAATTAAAATCATTTAAAAGTTGATAAGGATGTACATTATTATTGGTCAATTTTTTTTTTTTTAATAGTGTTTAAGATGAGGCTGCAACCATCCATATATACACATATAGGCACACATGTGAATATATGTTGTCTGTTTCATGGAAATTAAAGTCTCATAAGTTATTTTCAAAGTGTGAACTAGGCATTGATAATTAAATGTAGTCCCAACTTTAATATTTGATATAGACATATATATTTAAATTGCTACTTGGAATTGGATATTACGCCTTTCTTCATTTATTCATTATCACTACAATTTTGGCTACTTGTGGTATGCCTCATTGATGATAAATCAAACTTAAAATAAATAAAATTAATTGTGGCGTTAAATTTATTTAGAATGTGAGTAATATTAATCATTTAGATTTCAATTTCTATTCAATAAAATAATCTTAAGAGCAAGAGCTGGCGTTCATACATATATATGTGTGTGTGCGATTCAAATTAAAATAAATTAAACCAACAAATTACATAATTTTAATTTATATATATTAACTACTTTTGAAAAATAAGCTATGTTTAATTTTAATTAAAATTAGGACGGAGCTAGTGACCAAATCATAATTTAAAAAAAATAATAATTTGGAGATGGATAAAGAAATGCCAACAACCAATTATAGATAGAGACTTGTTAATCTTAATTTGGATTTGGGTGACAAAATTAATATATAGACATCATAGATTGCTTAGCATAATTAAATATAAAAATCAAACAACGATCAAAAGTAACTTAATTTTCAAACCAAATAATCTAAATTAATATTCAATGATGTAAACCACTTTGGATTTTTTCCAACAGCTATACAATAATAAAACAAGAATAAAATTCAATAAAAACTTCCGTGAAGTTCCATCCAATGTGTAAGCCAATATACATGTGTAGTTGTTTGTTGAACTTTATAATATTTTAAAATAAAATATATAATGAAGCCACATAGTGATAAACACGTGGGTTTTCATTTGTAACAATTAATTAAATAATATGTATACGTATCCAGAAGAACCTTAATTATTGGTTGACACTATTGATTTTAAACTATGATTGATGAATACAATTTTTTTTTTTTTCGAAAAAATCATTATTCTAAAGGATGACTAGGAAGAATGAATATTAAAATAGGATAATATTTTTTTGTTGTATATTTTAATTAAAATTAAGGTCTATAAGATATGGATGGGTCAGCAAAATCCATGGCTTTTTTTTTGCAAGTTTGAAGTTGGCAAATTATTCAGTCAAAACGGGATAAAATAAAATACTCCAATAAATGGGTCATAATTATTGCCTGGATCCTAATTAATGGAAAGAGTTAATTTTGAATTAAAAGCCGTACAATAGAAATAATGAATGGTCTTAGTGACCCATTTTAATCAATAATTTAATAAAATAATATGTGTGTGAAAAAGTGAAATTTATAGTGTAGGGTTATTTTGTTTTATGTCAACAAGGAATCATTTGCAAGACCATAATCAAAGTTTGAATGTAATAGTAATAATCCATTTCGATTCAATATTCCTTCTTATGAAAAAGTTTTCAGCATCACATAATTATAATTAATTATTTATATACAATCATACATATATATATATATATATATTTTCTTTCATTTATTCTCCATCTCTCTTCAACCTTTATTAATTAATTTTTTTAGAACCTTTTAATGCGTGCTACTATAGATAAATTTCGCATATTAAATTGTTAATTAATGAAGTGATGGTCAAATTAGCACCAATCAATTGACGTTTATATAGAGATTATAAATAGTATAAAATAAATTAGAATTAGGACTAATCATCGTCCTAAATACTTTCAAAATTATTAATGATTTAATCTTATAATTTAATTATATGACTTAGTTGATGTGGAATATCGTAGACATTAAACAATATGAAAAATTAAAATTTCGACTAATCAACATTATTTTAAATACTTTTATAATTAAAATAGTACTTGAGAATTGTCTTATTAAACAATCGAGAGAAAACTATTCATCAATCAGCACATAAATATGGTGACGATGGTGTGAGTGAGAATAAAAAAAGGGAAGTTAGTAATAAATAGAAATAAAGATACTAAATTTCATATTTCATGACCAAAACGTCACAAGTTTAATTTTGTAATAAGAAATTTGTTTGCCTCAATCAGTGGCGCACGCAAGTAGATAAAGAATTTGAAAAATTCCATCTCTTTATGGGCCTCAAAAGAACAATTACATATAAAAATTAACATTATAATTAAAGATTGATTTAAAATAACAGTAAATAAGCACTATAATATGATTAATATATCCTCTTTTTCTTTAGTAATTTAATCCCTGAATTTTAGGATTATAAGATGTACAATTATCTCCAATAAGCAATAGAAGGGATGAATTGTTTGCAATATTGCATGTGATTTACAAGGAAGAAAATAAATAAGATGAAAATATATATATATACATATATATGTATCTAGCTAAAATTATGTATAATAATAATAATAATGATAATGATGATGATGATAATTAACTAATTGATTGATTGATTGATGGATGGATGGATAAATGTTTTTGGGAGGGGGGGAGGAGATGCATGAATTAATTATCCGGGAGATTTCATCGATTCCACCTGAGATTTTCCCTGGGGACCTCTCAATCTAATGAAAAGTCTGTACTCATCGAATGTCATGGGTGGATAAAGAGAAGGGTTTTCTTCTGTAACAAGTTCTTTTACTGGTTCTATTGGAATATCGCTTTTTGGATTGTAGAAGAAGGCAAGAGAAACTCTTTCTTTATCCGAATTTACAGCCACTCGATGCTCCACACTCTTGTATCTTGCATTGCTTAGAACCTAATTAATTGACAACAACAACAGATCCATCCATCAATAAGAAATTAATTAATAAAATTCATTAGTTAATTTTTTTTTTTTTTAAAAAAAGGTTAATTTCCGAAGCAATAAAGACAAGTTGACAAAAGGGGAAAGCGTGAAAATGCTAATGATCTCGATAAGGTAGGAGTAGGACCACCAAGGGCGATGGGCATATGGGGAGAGACTGTCGGCGTCAAATTTAAGCTTATTTTACACGTTGAGAATATGGGATTTGGGTCTAATTTGGTAAAGCCAATTAATTAGGTGAGTTGGAAAATTCAAAGGGGAAAATGATGGCAATAAGGACGAGATGAGAGCCAATACTTTTCTAAGCTACTTAGCACGTGTATATATATGTAGGAAAAAGAGGGATTTATATGAGTAAAAATCTATTTGTCATTTTATGTTCCTTATCCCAAGCAATTATAATCAAAATTATCCATTTTTAACATTTCAAAAAGCAAATTAATTCAACCAATTTGAAAATTTATACAACAACATAATAATTTATAGGCCGTCTTTTAAGGAGACTCCATTAATTATTTAGGTGGCAAACAATAGATTTTGACGAAAGTGAATCTTTTTAGTGCATTATTAATTGACTCGGCTCCTTCACGAAATTCTTATACAAAATTTAAGTAGATAAAAGTTTTTTTTTTAAAATTAAAAAAAAAAAAGAGAGAAAATGGCATGATATTTTGACTAAAGTATTAAATGCCTAGTTAATTAATTAGCCACCATAAAAGACCTCTCCATCACTCCATGAGCCTGGCTATAGTTCAGCAACCATGAATCCTAGCCAAACAGTTTTCCCTTTTTTAAAAAAAAAAAAAAAAATTCAAGGCTAATTAATCAATCACCTGAACTTGATCACCAATGTTGACGATGAAAGCATGCCGAGCAGGCTTCACGGTGATCCAAGTGTTATCTTTGCGGACTTGAAGACCGGTCACTTGATCGTCCGGTAGGAGCATAGTTAAGCCGCCGGGATCCGAATGGGAAGACAAGCCCAGCGTTAAGTCAGGCTGTGGACACTTCGGATAGAAATTCACCCTTAAACAAGCGCCAATGTTTTCACCACCAAATGCATTTTGTAGATGATCTTCTTTTAATCCAAGGTTTATTGATAAAACCTTCATTAATCTCCCACACAATTCCACCAATTCCTTGCAATACTCATCGATCACTTCCCTACTTCAAAATTAATTAACATTTGTTTAATTAATCACCAAAATTGAACAGTATATACCCATACGCTAATTAAAACAAACAAATTAAAAAGAAAAATGAATGAATAAAAAATTCTAAACGGGAGGAAATAGTCCAAAATTATGGTTGATATATAGAGCAGCCGGCAAAGCTATTGGACAAAGAGAGAAATTGATGACAAACAATTGTAAATTAACATGGGCAAACAGAGAATATGTTGAAAGCAGCCAAAAGCTTTTCTTCGACAGTAATATTATATTATGCACAATAATTAATTACCTGCAAGAAGTTGGAACAGCAGGCCATTTGTTGAAATCCTTTAACGACGATGGGCGATAATGAAGAAAGTAGTAGTCGCTCCAGTCTAGAATTGCTCCTTTCTGGACGCCCAAACGGCTTCCGTAACCCTCATAAGTCTTGGGCGAGTTTGCGTAGGATTGTTTGATTTCCATCGGAGCATGAAAGAACTGACGCCAATTTTCCCGAGCTTGGTCCATCAATTCAGGGCTAACTCCGTGATTGACAACTTGGTAAAAACCCCATTCACGACAGGCCACAGAAATTTCACGACGAATTTTGGCACGAAGATTCTCGTCGTCGCCGTACAAACCAGACAGATCAATAATTGGAATATTAGCGTCATCATTGTCGTGTGAGCTGCTGAGCGATGGCCTTTCGTTTGGCGGCTTGACATAACGATCTGGGATATTACATAAGCCACTGTCGGACAAAGACTGAACACGAACTACAGGCTCTGGCCAATCCTGTAAGTTGCTCATGATGTTTGGTTGGTTCTGGTTCCGAAGTTGATTCTATTGTAATCAAAAGTACGATGAAAAACCAAAACAAAACAAAACAAGACAATAAAGAACTTAAAAATGAATTATTTTTGGAAGAAAAGAAATAAATATTGAGAAGAGAGAGAGATGGGATTTGAGATTAGATGAGTGGCAGTTAAATGGAAGAAGAAAGTAGTGGGAAGGGAAATTGGAGGGAATTGAAATTGACGTGAAATCAATTAAGGAGAACGTGAAAAATAATGGTGTGTATTTCCTCTAAAAACAATGAGATTGTGGGCCTTGCCTTAGTAAGAGCGAGAGCGAGGGGTGTGTTTGTTTGTAAAGAGAAGTTGACGGGGCGAATGCAAGAACACAAACACACACACACCCACACACATATATATACCTTCTTCGCAAACTAAATTTCAGCCATTTATAACTCATGGATTATATGCTATGAGAGTGACAGAGAAGAACACCCCATTTCGGCGCCGTGAACAACTTGCTTTCCGTAATTAGTTCTTATTTATTTATTTATTTATTTATGTCAATAAATTAACCATATTAAGCATCATTTATAAATATGCCAACAGCTACAGATCACTAGATTCTTTAATTTAGCATTAATTTGTAATAATTTTGTAATTATATTTAATTTGCTGGAAATCCAGTTGCCGTTTGCTCTCTACAGCCGCTACATATATACTTCATTTTCTGTTACAAGAATTAATTAGGTATATATTAATTAATTAAGATCATCTTCTATTTTAGTTTACTTTTAGATAACTTTCTAACGTTTTTAAACCATATATACACCTTTAATATAATCCTCACAAGTTGTAGAAGGTCAAATATAGCGGGAACAAGAAAACAAAAGTCAAATATATATAGAGTAATTTTTCTTTTTAATTTTATTACATTTTGCAATGCATTATGTAAGTAGCTAGTAAAATGATAAATAAGTCAAAAGGCATATACATATATATATATATATGACATATCCTTGCATAAGAAAACTAATAGCTAGCTAGAGAGTTGATTGTTCACCATACTAAAGACGTGGTACACCACAAAACCCATCTAAAAGTTAATTTTCTATTCACTGTCATGCATATTTTCTAACTATATATGAGACCACAAAAACATTTGTTCAATCGTCGTCTTGTCTCACAAAAAAAATTGATTAATTAAGATAATTATATATATATATATGAGCAGTTAAAAATAACTAATGACAAACGACAGAGAGAGATTTAATGTTTTAATTAATATTGTAAGAATATATACATTATGTAATAGAAACTCTATTTATAAGGTTAGGTCTTTCTCGAAAAAAGTAGTACCACGTACCACACCATTAGTACCCAAATAATAATAATAATAATAATAATAATAATAATAATAATAATAATAATAATAATAATAATAATAATAATAATAATAATAATAATAATAATAATAATAATAATAATAATAATCATCATTATAATAATGATAATGATAATGATAATGATAATGATAATGATAATCTATACATGTTGGTTAATTAATTAATTGATCTCAAATAATATACATTAATTAGCCGGAGGCTTCAGGGGCTTTTACGTTTGGAGAAAATGAACTAGTTAAAAGTCGTCAAATATAGTTATGTACTGTCAAAGTAAAATATTTAACTAAACATATTGAGTATCAACACTCAATTATTAATTTTTTTTTTTGTTTGAAAAGTTCAAGTGAAGTATTTTTAATAAGCAGATTAAGACTAAAAGTGATCAAAGACATTTGCTTATATGTTTGAGAATATTGTGTCGCGCAATCAAGATTTGACCTAAGTTAAAATAAGCTGATGATTAGATTAAAAAAAAAAAAAGAAAAAGAAATAAAGAACCAGATACGATACCATCATGCTAGATACTGGCACCCAGATTTAAGCCACACTTTCAGCAATCATTTGAATTTTAATTTGAGCCAAGCCCTTTTAATTTTTATTTTTCCATCTTAATTTAAATCATTCCAACATTATACACTCTCAATTCGGAGAACATTAATTAATTATAATTAATTAATTGTTCGTATATGCAACATCACCCATGATGTCAACTACCATTCTTAATTTTAAGAAACAAAAAAATTCATGAATCAGAAATAAAATGAACAATTCAACGAAGTCATATCAGAAGATATAATATATATATATATATATATATATGTATATAAATTTAAAATAAAAAGTGTGAACATGTATGAATTCATGTTGTATTATCATATTAATAAAAATGTGTGTGTCCCTCTCATATTAATACATAGTCAAAAACCTGAAGAAATTTTAATTTTCAACGCAAATGATAGCAAAACACTGACCTGATGAATTCCCTTGACCTCCATCCTTCTTCCTGACGAAAAATCTCTGAGAGAGAAAACTATGCAGATGGATCAGTGTGAAGTGGGTTCACGATTCACTAGATGTTAAATTATATACCTTCTTAGAATTAATTAACATGCAGCAAGGAGAAAACAAATTAAGCCAAATGGCAGACAAGAACATTGAAATACGGCCACGTTTTGGTTTCAATTTTGAGATTGTGAGTTGTGAAGCAGTGAGTGTAAGAGTTCCTCGAATGACTCTCTCTCTCACGTGAAATCCACCAACCTTCACATGAACCAAACCCAATATTTTCTTGCCCCGTCAGAGAAATTGACTCTTATATAACTGCCAACACTGTTTTTGTTTATTTCCTTCTTCAAAATTTATCCTATATTTGGCAATTAGTGTCAATATATGGCGATTTCTATAATTAAATGCATGCATGCATGCATGCATGATTATAAATATTATGCTTAGATATTTAAAACCGTTATATTTGTCAATCTCATTCTAAATGACAAAATAATTAATTCATTATCGAATTAGTATTAAGCATTATACAGTAAGCAAGTAATATGTTTTTGAATACGATAGCAATTAATTATTAGAGTATATCTGTTAATTATAAATAATTATATATATATAAAGATTAATGACTTTTTTGTTATACAATTTTTTTACATTAATGATAAGTCATCAGAGATAGGCGCGTTCAATAATTGAGATTATGTCTGACATATATATTAATTATTAACATATTAATTATATAATTATATGTAATCTTAACCATTAAATATATATAAATGTAATGAATTATAATTAATGTAAAAAAATTATGTAGAAAAAAAATTATTAATCTTGTCATATATATATATATATATAATGAATGAAATATATAAAAAGAGAAAACGGTGTTGAATAACCATCATCCTTTTATAATTAGCACTATCAACAAAATGATTTGGAAGCTTATAAAGCAAATAGAAAGTGATCAACTAATAATATCTTAATTCAATGAATCTGTTAATTTTCTCGGTTATCCAAACAAATCATATCACATGCTAATTAAAAGTAATACATCTACCAGCATCCAAATCCACTGAACCAAATTATGTATGTCTTTGTCACATCAACAATTTCAATTTTTTTTCTGTCAGATTTGATCTTCTATCTGAATTTATATAAAAATAATGTAAACTTGTGACAGTTTTCAAATCATAAAATTTGTTAATTGGACATTAATTGAATATATTTTTTTAATATATGCTATGGTCTATAGATAAGGTTGAAATCTTATAGCATTTTTTTTCCCCGGAAGTAAGTTGAAAATTTTGTTTCGTAGAAAGCATATATATGCGACAGCAGTATCCTAAAAATCATCAATCAATTATTTTTCTTTTTATAAAATTTTATCCCCTCCTACCCCAAATAGATATATTAATTATTTTTAACAACTTTAACGTACTATCATAAAATAATCCCCAAAAAATAACAATGCTTATTTAATAATACTATTAGTTATTTGTCAATTCATATATATATATATATATATATTCATACGCCAATTTGGACTTAACTTCTAATTATTGGATATTAAATCGTAATAATTCAGTGTCAAATTTATTAGAGTTAAGTTTAAGTTCGTAATTTACAAAATGTGAATGTTTAACTTAAAGAAAAAATGAATTATAAAAATTCACAAGACTTTTTAGGCAAAAACAAATGGCTTTACGTAAATTGCGTGAAGGAAAATCACTTTAGAAATTAACTTGATTAGCAGGAATTTTCAAGCTAAAGTAGCATTTAAGTCAATATTAGTACTATATATTGATATATATATAATCATTAAACGCACGAGCTAAATGGATTAAAAGTCAATAAATTTTCTTTATTTTTATTCATTGTAGTTTCGTGAATCAGCCGGAAGCGTTTCAGCTCAAAAGCATGAGAGAACATTCACATTTGTTTCACACAGGAATTTTAACTTTTTGTCCACCGGCAACAACACATGTATGAATGGAAAATATTTTCTTAAAACAATGATGACAACAATGTAGAAAATATACATATATTAATTATTAATCCCTAGTATGTAGCTGTTAATTTCAGGATATATTTAATTATGCTATATAATCAGGGCAGGAATTCTAATAACAGAAAGGCATGCATGAATTGAGAGGAGACACATACATACATATATATATATATATATATATCATTTATTTATCATTGATTTCTTAGTTTGATATTTTGATTTTGATGTCTATGACTGACACTTCCAGTAGACCCCACCGTATATATGTTGATATTTTCTTCTGATCTCTAATTAATCGATATGTGCATGTGAAAAATATGAGCATTCTAATTTATTTATTTTTTTCTTTTTGTTCGTGGACTTCTAGAAATTTGTTATTTTTTTAAAAAAAAAAAGTTAAAAAAACAATGTTTGCTTGTATCTTCTCGAACATATCCTAGCTTAGCTGGGAATCTGATTCTGTGTATTGATTTGGAGCACAAAATCCTATCGACACCTAAAATAACATAACAGATATCATCAAGAGAGTGTAGTTGAACAAGGGTTAAAACAAATACACAGTTTTAATTTTGTTGAATTTTATTTTATACATGTTGATTTTTGAATAAATCATCACAATATCATATAATTAATATTTCAATATATATATATATATATATATTATTAATTGACAAAACAGTTGTATTTGTTATTCAAATTATTTATATAAAATTAATTAAAAAATGAAAGATGGAATAGAGGTCAATTTTTCTTTTCTTTTCTTTTCTTTTTTTTTTCTTTTAATAAATTTATGGTGGGTGTAGTAGACTTGCGTTTACTCTTCTCGAAACATTTAATAAATTAAATCTGCAAAATTGATGGGCTTGGCTGGCTACAGTTAGTTGAGAAGACTTCTGCCAAGAAATAATCAAAGAGCCAGCCACAGGCGTTGCAGTTTAAGCCAATCAATTTGTTGCCAATATTCTTATTATTAAATGTCAAATTCACAAAAAGGAAAAATCTTAGTACCTCATCATCCGTGACCTAGAATACACATCTCATAATTACTGTATGTATGTATTCATCATGCCTTCAATATATAATATGTATATATATATCATTGACATTGTCATTGATCGTCTTTTAGGCTAGCTAGGGCAAGCACACGTGTTCTATGCAAGGCAAGAGGAGGATAAACAGATGATTAAATTCGGTGATTAAATAGATCTAAAACCATTAATTTCAGGTTAATGTCAAAACACTATCTAGGTTAATTAAGTTATCGGAATTTATTGATTAATAATTATAATAGTATAATTAAATTATTAGTTAATTATAAAACTTCCACGTGCGTACAGTCTTGGCTTGGACTCTCCACCAATGGCATTTGGACAAGTTGTGGCGAATTAGGGTTGATGATATGATACCAAGCGTGAAGTGTGTCTAGCAATACGTAGCAGCAAGCAACTTGTTCATTCAAACTTACGTCCAAGTTGTCCACACTCCACAACATTATTTTGAAGTTTAATTCAAGCTTGATGTGAATGAAATCAGCACGTTTTTTTCTCACTCCAATATGTCTATTCTAGAGGCAGTAGCTTTCATAGAACACCACAACAACAACTTGAAACGAAACGAATCCAAATGAATTTCATTAAAGTGATATCCAGCTGAGCTGAGCTGCCTTCCTTTCTCTCAACGGAACTAGTGCTAAATCAAATGTCAATATCATCTCCTCATTTAACTATTATTATTTTTTAAAATTATACCCAAGAAATAAATAAATTAAAATTTGAGTCCCATCTGCACTATAATTTATCTAATTATTAATTAATGATTGGTTACAAAAAAAAGGCATTCTTTTTAAAAAAAAAAAAACATTTAGAGTAAAAATATTATTTATTGAATAAAAATAAACATATTTTAATACTATATATATGTATAATATTTTTAAAATTAATCAGAAACACAACAAATGTAAGCATAATCGGGGCGATATTTGCAACTAACTTTCTGGAGCTAACAAGCCCAACACAGCATTCACTGGTCCAGTTTATTTATCCAGCGCACGGCACGTGTTTATTGGGCCAGCTTTGGTCTTAAGGCTTTGTTGAAAATTGTCTTACTTGAAAGTAGAGGAGTTTTAAAGATCAAAAGTCGGGTCAATTTAGTTAAGAACAATCAGCACTCAACAAGAAGTAATAAGGGAATTCATTAAATGGATTTAAAACAACATTAATTGCTAAAAATAAAAAGGCATCAGACAGACCGACCCTCTGTTTTTGCTTCCTTCAATCGATTAAAAAGGTCACCATCTGTATATACAAATACGATAATATTTTACTTACTTCTCTCCTCAATTAATAGTTAACTAATCTCTTAAGTATGCAATTATTCAAATGTCCTTAACACATTACTTTTTACATGATTAATTTAAAAATTGAAAAAAAGAACATAGTACAATCCATTTTTTATTTTTGTAATCTTTAAGTTAAGGATTAAGAAGAAAATAATTTTTTTTTTTTTTTTGCGATTCAAAAACATAAACATTATGACCACTTTTTGGCATTCTCCTATATTAGTAACAAAATTAGAAAAGATAGCGCGGAAGGTTTCTATTGGAGATAGATTAAACAAGCAAAATTAGGGTTGACTGAATTTTTTTTTAAAGAGAATTGTGAAATTAAATTGAGAGATTTTCTTCTCTACTTAAAATAAAATTTTGGTAAAGTGATAAAAAATTTTTAAATAAAAAAGTATTAAACATATGATGGGGGAGAAAAACGATATTTTTTCAATTTTTTTTATTTAAGTGATATAATTTCAAATTTTAAGGTAATAATATGTAATTACAAAATTTTGATAGGTTAGAGTGGCGTTGCCCCCAAAAGTGGGTTGCAACACCACTTTCTCTTGATTAGGTTGGGCTCTTATTAGAGCAGAGAAATAAATCCAAGCTAAGGCTTATTGGGTCCACAAATTACCAGCGCAGCCCATAAAGAAAAGCGCCAAAATGCCAACATAACGGCCCAAGTCCATCAATCAGCTGCACAGATTGACGCAAATGACATGATTAACACAGAGCAACTTACTAGTCAAACTACTACGTAACTCCGTCTGCGACGGGCAATGGGGATCAACATTTTTAGTGTGCCGAAATAAGAAATAATAAAAAAAAAAAGAAAAGAAAGGAAGACAATGTCAGAAAGATACAAGAAATTTTTTTAAAATAAAAAATAAAAAATAAAAAAAAATGTAGTAGAATGCATTACAAGTTACGTAGTGGAAGGATGAGTCAGTGAGGCGGGCCGAGGCATATCCTGTCTGTCACCCACCTAAGTGGAAAATGTAACGCGTAAAGTGTGGCTTGACTTGTTTACAGCTTGGAATCTTTCTCTCCCTTCAGCCTTTCTTTTCCTCTTCCACCTCCCCCCTTAGCGACTGACCACCAATTCTTCCTCGGGAGTAATAACATCCCGGTCCCTTCAAATTCTATATTTTCATAAGTAAGGCTTTACTTTTTTATTTATGTCAAATATATGTTACTATTACTAAAATAACACAGAGTAAAAACCTTTCGAGTCCCTAAAATTTGGTTGAATACCCTCATAAGTCTTAATAGTTTTGAAAAATATTTTTACAAGTCTAATTTTATGTAAAATATCTATTATATTCCTATACATAATATTTGTTAAAAATAACTAATAATCTCTAAAATTTGATAAAATTTAATATATTTATGAAAAATATATTAATAAATAAGTATTATAATTATTTTATAGCACATATTTAATATAATAATTATTATATTATAAATTTTTTCATTTTATTGATATTTTCTTTATATTTTTAAATATTTATATTTTTATTTAAATTACAATATAATCATAAATATTTATTATACATATGTGATAAAATAAATAGATTTATAAATCTATATTTTATTAATAAATTGATATTTACTTAATATTTATTTATGTTTTATTTTTATTTAATTTCTTACAATTAATTACAATAAAAATATCTTGTTAATATATTTTTAAAATGATATTTTATTTGTTTATTAATATATTTTAAATAAATGTATTGTATTTTATTAAATTTTAGAGATTTATTAGTTATTTTTAACAAATGTTATGTTTACGAGTATAATGACTATTTTATATAAAATTAAAACTTTTAATAATATTTTCAAAATTACTATGACTTACGAATGTATTCAACCAAACTTTATAGACTAAAAGGGCTTTTGCCCAATAATATATTTACTATTCTAACACGTCACATATAAAAGGTATTTTAATGTTTGTAAAAAATTAAGCATATTTTTAGTAAAAATATGTAAAAATGAAAAATTTAGATATTATAATACTATTTTTAATGGGGTCTTATAACTATAAAAAAATTATTGATTAAATAAATGTAACATCTTTAATTAAAAAGAGAGAATGAACTTAATTTGTCTTTTTTTAAAAAAATAAAATAGAGTATATTCTATTAAGTAATAATTATTATATCATGAGACTTACAAAACCTATACATTTTTAAATTAATAATGAATTATATGAGTATGAAATTTTTTAAATAAAAAAAATTTGTTCATAATATTAATAGGTCTTATTATTTTTCAAGATTTTATGAAAGTTTCTTTCAACTTAAAATGGACTTAGATTATTTCTAATTTTGCTGAGATCTTATTATACATATTACATAATTAAAAAAAATTGTATTACATCAACCAAGAAAATTGAAAGAGAAACCTAATGCAAAATTAAATTTAAAATAAGTTACTAAAATTAACATTTAAAGTTTTTTTTTTTTTTTTTTTGAATTGTTTGTTTTTGCGCGTGTTTGGGAATTAAATTTTAGTAGAAACAAATAAGGAAGAGTGATAAAAGACAGGCAGGGAAAGCGCGCGTCAGCTACGAGCTGAACGTCAACTGCACAGGTGACTGACAACCCATCAAGCCCCGTTCGATATATCTAAAGAGAGTGGGGCCCACTATCATTAGATAAACTATTTTTTATTTGAGTTTCATTTGGATTTCATTTCGTTTGCATTTCATTTGAAAGCTTAACAGTAAAGAAAACAGACTCAAAAACTATTTGTTCAAAAATAAACCAAACTAAACTAAAGCAGTGGCCCTCCCTTTAAAGTATTGACTTTGACCGGACAGAGGAAGCAGAGACGAAGAAGACGAGTCTCACTTTCCTTCTTCCTTCACCTCTTCAAAGAAACACATATATAGCCCTCAAGCTGGTCTTTCATTTCATAATCCATTTCTAAATTTGAGTTCTTATTATTCTTCTACATTTCACACACTAAAGCAACGAAGAATCTATCAAGTTCCCATAGGTACGTTTCTGTCAAGTCAAAAATGCGCAAGACTCTAGCTTTAATTGTCTTTAAGTTGCTAACTGTAGCTTTGTATGGTTTCTATATCTGTATTTGTGCTTGATGGGCTTCTGGATTCCGATTTTTGATGGGTTTTTTTTTCTGGAGTTTAAACTTTATTGTTTTACTTGGATCGGTTGCTATGAACGAATTTTACTCGATGCACGACTGGGTTTCCTTTTTTGGGTGGGATTTTTTTGCCTAAAGTTTGAAGTTTTCTGTTTCCGGGGTTGTGTCGAGTTCGTTGACTCGTTCTTTCGTGTTTTTACTGCTTCTTTCATTGTTTGTGTAAATTTTTGAAAAGAAGTAGTCATAGGAAACCAAGTCCTCGGCTTGGTGTATACTAACAATTAATCATTACTTGACTCATATTCTTTTTATATTATGTGAAAATCAATACACGGCTATGAGCTGAGATATTTGAGAGGAATATAACATGATCCAGGCGAAGATTTGGAATTTTAGGGTATAAAGATTCTTGGTTTCTGGTTATATATTTCACCTCTATTAAGGCCATTCAGTTTTATAAAGATATTTGACTGGGTTTTTGTTCCAGTTCACAAGTTCTCAGGTAAGGTAACAGGATTGGAGTTTGTTTTCTTGTATTTTCCTTTCGATCATGCTGAATTCTCTATGTGCAGCATCCATTTTATATTATACTCTTGAATTTTTGTTGAGTGCCATATTGAATTTTTGTTGTTTATGAATACGCAGGAGCTGGGTATGTGCAGTGGTTCAAACAGTAAATTTTGCAGCGCAAATTTCCTCATGGAAGGTGAAACCAATAGGCTTAAAGATGGTGCTTTGTATAACAGATCCTCGATTTTGCTTGAATTCTCAGCTTCTGATGATGTTGCTGCCTTTAAGAATGAAGTAGAGGAGAAGGGTTTTGACATTGATGAGCCAAGCTTCTGGTATGGAAGGAGAATTGGGTCAAGAAAGATGGGATTTGAAGAGAGGACCCCACTTATGATTGCTGCCATGTTTGGTAGTATTGAGGTTCTGAAGTACATCATTGAAACTGGCAAAGTTGATGTGAATAGGGCCTGTGGTTCTGATGGAATTACCGCACTTCACTGTGCTGTTGCTGGTGGTACCTGTACTTCTGTTGAGGTGGTCAAGCTTTTGCTTAACGCAGCTGCTGATGCTAATTGTGTTGATGTGTATGGGAATAAGCCAATTGATCTTATTCCAGTTGCTATGAAGTCACCACGTGCCTCAAGAAAAAGGGCGATAGAGTTGTTGAAAGGTGATCAAACTAGCATTGAAGAGGAAGAATTGGAAAAGATCACTATGCCTCAGTTGTCGAAAGAAGTAATTGAGAAGAAAGAGTTCCCAATTGACACATCATTGCCTGATATAAACAATGGGATATATGGAACTGATGAGTTTAGAATGTTTACTTTTAAGGTAAAGCCTTGTTCAAGGGCTTACTCTCATGATTGGACAGAGTGCCCATTTGTTCATCCAGGTGAGAATGCAAGGAGGAGAGACCCAAGGAAGTATCCTTACAGCTGTGTCCCGTGCCCTGAGTTCCGAAAGGGAGCATGCCCAAAGGGAGATGCTTGCGAGTATGCACACGGTGTTTTTGAGTCTTGGCTACATCCTGCCCAATACAGAACCAGACTTTGCAAGGACGAGGTTGGCTGCTCACGCAAAGTTTGTTTCTTTGCTCACAAGCCTGAAGAGTTGCGCCCTGTGTATGCAGCCACAGGTTCAGCTATGCCTTCCCCAAGCTCTATTTCAGTCAGTGCACTTGACATGTCAACTTTGAGTCCTTTGTCACTTGGTTCAACATCTCTGCCTTTGCCTACTACTTCAACGCCACCAATGTCACCACTGGCTGCTGCTTCATCTCCCAAGAGTGGAAACTTGTGGCAGAACAAAGTTAATCTTACCCCGCCGGCCTTGCAGTTGCCAGGTAGCAGGTTGAAGACTGCGTTTAGTGCAAGAGATTTGGATTTGGAGATGGAATTGCTCGGGCTGGAAAACCATTCAACCAATTTGCAGCAGCAACAGTTAATGGATGAGATATCTAGTCTCTCCTCCCCTTCTTGTTGGAGCAAGGAATACACTAGGATTGGAGATTTGAAGCATAACCTCGATGATGTTTTTGAATCTCTTGATCCTTCTGTATTGTCTCAATTGCAGGGAATGTCACTAAAGCAATCAACGCCAACTCAATTGCAATCTCCAACTGGGCTTCAAATTCGCCAAAACATGAACCAACTTCGTGCAAGCTATCCGGCTGCCAACCTCTCCTCTTCTCCGGTGAGGAAACCTTCAACATTTGGGTTTGATTCTTCTGCTGCAGTGGCAGCTGCAGTGATGAATTCAAGGTGCGCTGCCTTCGCAAAACGAAGCCAAAGCTTCATTGACCGTGGTGCAGCGACCAGTCGTGCTGGCCTCACCACAGCTTCTAACTCTTCGCCTATGAGGTTTTCTAATCTATCAGATTGGAGCTCTCCTGATGGGAAATTGGATTGGGGAGTTCAAGGAGATGAGCTGAACAAGCTTAAGAAGTCTGCTTCATTTGGATTTCGAAGCAACAATCTAACAACCGCCGCAACAACAGGATCAATTCCACCATCATCAAATGTTGACGAGCCAGATGTGTCCTGGGTTCATTCCTTGGTGAAAGACGTTACTCCTGCAGGGTCAGGATTGTTTGGTGCAGAGAAGCAGCAATACAATCGATGGATGGATCAATTGTACATAGAACAGGAGCAGATGGTGGCTTAATGAACTGCTATTTGCTCCTATCTTATTCTGACTAAGTTGATATATTCTTTGAATTCTTATTAGATTTCATGTTTGTAGTTAAGTTTTTAGGAGAAAAGGAAAGGAAGTTGAAAAACAAAAAATCTAGTCAGGATAAATGAGCCACTGCTCATATCGTTAGTAGGTTTAGTCTAAAGAAAGATTTGTTAATTATTTTTCATTCTTATTTTTCTCCTCTTTAGGAAAGTGTAATACCCCGGAAGAGGTGAAATGTTTTTCTCCTTGATGTTGTAATCCTTTGATGATTCCACTATGATCAACAATAATATAAAAGTATTTGTTCCAATACTTTGCCCTCATCAATGCTCATTTTCTTTTAAATCTTCTTTCTTCGAGTCTGTATAATTTTCTGATTTGAATGGTTTTGTCTCCATTTTAGATCATGCTGGCGCATTAATACCAATAAATATTAAATGAAACAACAGAGAAAACATCTGTTGTATGCTGAACAGATAGATTTTGCTTCTAGATCAAAGTCAGACCAGATGTTGCAGAAACTGTTCTTTGTTTTTTTGAATAAAAGACGAGTTTTTTACTTCAACAGACTTGCTGTATTTTTTAAATCTAAATAATATGAAGTGCATGAAAATTAAAAATTTACGAAACTTCCTAGTTGTTATGAAAAAACGCAAAGGGAAGGAGCAATCATATAATATTGATGTTGGCTGAAAGAAAATGCAATTCTAAGCTGTCAAGGAAGTTGGCCACAGCAAAAATGCCAATAATTGTACTTTAAAGCGCTGGCTGATTGCCAAAGATTTTTCCTGGAAATTGTAGACGAGAAAATTCTATCCAAACATCAAATGACGTGTGGGGTCCTCCCCTTCTAACTTCTTGTCCCTCTCTCACTCTTGGACTCCCCGAACAAGAAATTGACTGTAATCTGCAGCCGCCCACCAGACCAATTCTCAACCATACATCATCATCAATTATTTCTTTACATATCTATTAAGAAATTTCTTGCATCCTTCTTTTGAACGTTGAAAATGCAACATAATTTGTGCATTATTATAATGTTGTCTGAAGCTTACACCGAAGAGAAGTCTCCAACTCCAATACCTGAAAAGTCAAATCTTTTCAATATAGAATTAAAATAGATACTCTCATCAATACATTACAATATTATGCAAATGGGTTGAATATTCTTCAAACTTAAGCTATAAACTCCAATGATTATAAGGATTATTAGAATATTAATCATTATCAAATACATGACATCTTAGTTAAACATTAACTATTAAGCATTCAAAGAATTATGTAAGCTATGAACATAAAATAGTTTTTTTCGGGTAATTTATTATCAAATGTTAGTACATTTTAGGTATAATAATTGACTAAAACTTTGATAGCTAAATTAATTATTGAAATATATGATGCGGATATGTCATAGGATTGACCTTTTCTCACCACAAATATATAATTTACGTATTTAATATTATGTAATAATCATCATAGAAAGCACAATATTCAACAAATATTTATTTATAGAGAGAAACAAGCTCGGATTCTAATAATTTGACCAAGAAATATTTAAAAGCTGAAGGAGAATCTGCAAGTAAACAAAAACGTCGGTGTCAGAGGGTCCGCTCCGCTGGCTGTATAAAAATATTCATGCACAACTTGACCCATTCAATTGGGCCGAAAATTGGTCTGTGCGTTCAAATGTCTCCAAAACTTGGGCTTTATTAGGCCGGTATCGGACTTGTTTGCACGCAAGCAGATATGGTATCTTTATTTGTATTTCATCTTTTCATATTGAATATTGAGCGGACCTATTTGATACAAATGGAACAACTATGCTTTACTTCGAAGTGTGTGAAAAGTAGTCAAATCGGGGTATTATCCCCACTCTCAACAACCCGCCCCCCCCCCCCCCCCCCCCAAAAAAAAAAAAAAAAAAAAAAGTGTAATCCATATTACGGTTTTACCGTTATTTAAAACAGAAAAGGGGTTCCTATCATATAATCCGCGGTGGTTATTGATAACCGGTAGCTCCCAAATTACAGCATCTAACTAGATATGCAAGCCAATTCGGATTTGTAAAACTGGGAAAAATATGATAGCAGGTCTATCCCTCTCTTGGTCGACGCTCATGAGTGTGTTTAATTGATATGAATATCAACTGTTCGATCGATTTCCCCAGAGAAATGTTGTTGCCTTAAATGCTTTTTTTGGGTTCTATTGTTTACATCCTGCGCATTAATGGGTATTCTGTTATTAACTACTTTAATCCTTTTCAGGGTTGAATACTGGGGGTCACTTTCAGCCCAAATTTCTTGACTTGCACAGAATGCAAATCCAAGGTGATTTAATTTTAGTCATTTTTAACATGACATTGTTCCCTTTTGTCAAGTCCCAATAGAAAATTAATTGGATTTTTAGCTTGACAATTAATGAAAGTAAAGTATAATATTTCTCTAATATGTTAGATTATTGCATGCATTTTCAGGTCCAAGGGAAGTGAAAAAACTCTCCTTCCTAATAAACAGGTCGATTTCAACTAATAAGATTGCTTGCAGCTCTGCCCAGAGTGAAAAACTTTCTTTCAATCATGGACAACGTGAAAAGCGTCCGCCTTTGGTTAAGATGTGTGGAATTACATCAGCCAAGGATGCTGCTATGGCCGGAGAAGCAGGTGCTAATTTCATTGGGATGATTGTTTGGCCCAATTCCAAACGCTCTGTCTCCCTTTCAGTTGCAAAAGAAATTTCAAAAGTTGCAAGAGAATATGGGGCAGAGCCAGTTGGGGTGTTTGTGGATGATGATGCAGATACAATGCTAAGAGTTTCTGATTCTGCAAACCTTGAATTTCTGCAGGTTTACATATAATCTTGGTATTGATTATAATGAATATGTCTTTGTGTGATTACTTAAATTTGTTATGTTTCGAGTCTGTGCAGCTGCATGGAGATGGTTCTCGGGCAGCATTACCAGCTTTGGTGCAGGAAAACAGAATAATATATGTGCTTCATGCAAAGGAAAATGGGAACCTACTAAACCGGATTTCTGATGAAGATTGTTCTCTAGTTGATTGGGTTCTTGTGGATAGTGCAAAGGGTGGCAGGTAAAAGTAAATCTCATTTCATGGAATTTTTCTTCCTGAAGTGGATTTCATATGAATTTCATCTATACCATTTGCAGCGGCAAAGGATTTAATTGGGCCCAATTTAACTTACCACCAATTAGAAGCAGACATGGATGGTTCTTGGCAGGAGGGATCAACCATGAAAATGTTTGTGAAGCTCTTTCAATCCTGAAACCTAATGGAGTTGATGTCAGCAGTGGAATTTGTGCCTCAGATGGCATTCAGAAGGATCAATTGCGAACATCTTCCTTCATGAGTGCAGTACGTTCTATGCCTTATTGATTGAACATGAGAAAAGGAAATGATTGGAACTTCATGACTGTTATTATGGATTATGTAAGCACTTAAGTATTATTGTCAAACATGCATGTTTAGACCCAGACTTGTATCCAATTTTTCTTTGATAAATAAAACTGATGGCAGATATTTTTTATTCATTAGCATGTGAATATTAATGTGAAGCAGAATACTTATCCGCAACAGTTGTACAAATTTTCGTGATTATAAAAGACTTAAACTTCAGCGGGCTTCACTTGTTACGCTGGTAATAGTTCAGGATTTCAATCTCATTTCTTCTTTAGTGTATACGGTTGGGGATCTGTTTGATATATAGCTCATATAGTGGGCTAAGTTACAGGAAAGCAAAAATATTAAATTAAATTAAGGAAAAAGGGGTGCTATTACCAATCATGGCCAAGAAGGCAAGAACAAAGAGTGCCTAGAACATAGTCCCCTGAGGAAAACAACAAATGGTCAAACTGCCCAATTTTGCGAGTGAGAAGCAACATCAACCAATCCAAAAACAACTAAAACATCTCTTGCAATAGAGGTCATTGACCTCCATGTGTCCTTATTGCTTAGGAGTAGCCGCTCTAATATCGACCAAGCTAAAAGGAGGTGGTACTGGTGCACCCACAGAGATCAAATTCATCAGCATCTCTTCGACTCCATTGATTTTGTCTGTTTCACGTCCCCTTCTTCATTTGTAATTGTTTCTCCATTCAATGGAACACTGACATTTAGGAGCCGATTTTTTCTCACTGAACCCACTTAAAGACCTTGAATGAAGAAAATTTGATGAAAATCCGTTTCTTTGTTTAGTGCTGATTGTAGGCAGAGGTCCTTACGACAAATTCTGATATGACAAGCAGCCACTGGAACTCCAGTAAGAGAATTTAATAGAATGACATGTTGGCAATTTTCAAGATCAGTTATTACATAAGATGAATTGGCAGGTACAACTAAACAAGACCCCTAACTCAGCCGTAGTTGGGGAAAATATTTATAATCTTTGCAGATATATTTGATTTGATTGTAGAATAGAATACCCTTTGGGTAAGATTTTTTATCACTTAGTAAAACTTCAGAAGTGTCCTTCGATGTGTTTCAAAGGTCAGATTTTTTTTTTTTCAACGAATACTAAAAAACAAATTAATTATCTAAATTCTAAATCATCAGGAGCTCCCTGTAAAAACCCAAAACCTAAGAGGTCTAGAAAGACTTTTACCACCTCAAAGCTATCTGAATGAAGAAAAAGAGAACTGTATTAACATGCATTTGTACATCAAACTCGTTCAACAAATGACAGAACAGAAGTATGATTGAATTGCTTAGCTTCCCCAGATTTCAGATTTCATTTTGTTTTAAATTTATAGAAATGGGGATTAACTATCAGAGTCGTTAACATATGAACTTTGTATCGATACCGAATTCAAAAGCATCCTAATATTTAGTGAGGGCTTTGATTTTAATCCAAATTTGTTCATAACTGCCACCATTTACGCTTTTCCATCCTTTTGGCAAGTTCACTAGCCAGATCTGCAAAGTTCTCAGCACCACTTTGCAGCTCTTCAGTTCGTTCACGGAGTTTCTGGCATAAACAGACCAAAGAAAAAAGTTGATGGAAATTCATTAGCTTAATAAATCGAATTCATAAAATGCACTCATGGTATCCAAGTTCCAAAATACTTGTATGATCACGTAGAGAAACTATTTTGATAGGTTAGGCACTATTGTTCACGGAAGACTGTCAATAGGTCAGTCCCCTAATTAGAACAGCATTAGTCTTCAGAAAACCTGATGTTCCCTCTTGATTCTTCAAAAAGCTGTCCAACATTGTATTTCTTATGAACTCAACAAGTAAAAGTACCTCGAGCTTTTCCTGGCGTTCAGCAAGCTTGTTCCTTGCTTCTGCGGCAGCAGAATATGCATCCTGGGACCATTGATCATCTCAGAAAATATAATCCAGAAAAGTAAAGCATTTACCAATTAAACACATAAAATTACCCCAGTTTTTTTATATTTAGACTTAATTTCTTCAACTGTTCTAGCTTTCGGTTTTGCATCAGTCGTAACTCCTTCAAATAATCTTTCCCTCTCTTTTCCCTTTTCTGCAAAGAAAACAATAATGTAAGGCGTATATAAAGTTGAAAAAATAACTGTACCCAAGTTTGAAGAAAATTGAGTGTACCTTTTCTATCATTGTTGCTTGTTTGAGATGAAGATGAGATGACTACAGGTTCATCAATGTCAATGTCATCTGAAGCAGATTGGTAGCACAGTCAACGAAGGAGGGAGAAAAGCGACAGAAGAAAAAGGTAACGAGTGAGAGACAGAACAAACCTATGTTAAGCTCCATAACTTTTTGATCATCTGTGATAGCTGTGGAAGGCTTTAAGAACGGAGGGCAAGAAAATATGCTCTCTAAGTATGCACAAGTGTGGATACTAACTTCTGGCTTATTCACATTGCGTTCAGTCTTATCTGCTTTGAAGCCCTTAACTATAGCACCTAAAATCCCCAGGGCAGTGCCCTGTGGCTATAGAAGTTAAAAGCCAAATCCTTAATTCTGTATAGAAGGGAAGACAGAGAACCTAAAGAACAACCTCCTCTTTCTTTGGACTTGGAGATAAACTGATGGTGGCGTCAGCAGCAGCTGCAAGGACCTTATCATGAAGATGGGGCAAAGATTCTGGAATCCTGAAACGAGGCAATCATTCATCTGAAATTACAAGGAACTTCAACTTGCAATGAAAGTTATAGTCATACAAGAGGAGAGAGGGCAAGGAGGAATTGGAGAAGACTGAAGAGAGAGACCTGAAATCATTTTCACAAGCCAACAATGATATGAAAGCAAATTCCTGCTCATTTATCTGCAAAACAAAATGAAAAACACATACTATACAATTTAACTCAAAACTACAACTTGCAGGTATAAAAATCAATTGATAAGGCCATAATGCATACAGATATATGCGCACAAACAAAAAATCATAGCAGATGAGCTGAAAAATTATGGCATCCGAGATTCTAGAACATGCATATGAAACAACATAAATAATACAGATTAAAGACATGTTGATGAATCAACATAAATATGTGAAACTTCAGATGTGTAACAATGACAGTTAAAATATCAAGAGGACCAAATATGCGTTCATCTTGTAATTTGCAAATAAAATTTGAATAGAAACAATTTGCAAATGAATGTGTACATAATGAAAATTAGATCGGTCACACAAACTAACCTACTTATCCAATCTTCACCATTCAAATGATTTTCCTTTTTGCATAGTTAATATTTTTAGTTACTTCAGCACTTTCAAAAGTTAGCACCAACTTAATGCTATCTGGTATCCAATGATTGAACATGACCGAGATTATCCTTTGAAACCACATCAAAATTACTACATCCTCTCCCATTCATCCATAGTCCTACAGTCTTTTTAACATCTGTCCATCAGTTTCTGCTAACATATCTTGTTTCTTGACACTGAAAGATTCTTGTCTATGAAAATTTACTTACTCTTGCTAAAGAGTTTTCTTTTAATTTAGTTGCAATATTCCAGTCAATAGCAAATCCAGAATTTTTAATTCCTTCTTACTTTCTTTATTTCTTTTTTTACTTTTTACATTTTTGTGTGTGTGCCTGTGTAGGCTAGGTAGCACTATTCTACGAAGGTGTTGGTGCTAGCAAAAACCAAAAGGATGAAGGCAACTTCTTCAGTAGAAGCCCCTGTAAGTAGAGACCATGCTCGCAAGCCAGCTGTTGAGTTCAGCACCAAGCCCAGATGAGATGCATTAAGTTATGAGGCTTTCTACATAGGTACTGATACTAAACATGTGTCCTGCACGAGTGCACCACATATCTAGTTGACAAAAAAGAAAAAAAAATTCCCATCATCCAAAAATGTCCATTGTTTTTAGACGTGTGTTTACCAAGTATATGATGTGCAGACTAGTGCTACATGTTCCCAGCGGAAAACGAGGCCACAGAATGAGCCTGACATAGTTATAATTTGTAGAGAACATTTAGAAGGCAAGTTTCGACTTCAATTACAAAGCTTTATTCATTAATTAATAGAAACAGATGAAAAGAGAAAAGCAATTGCTTGACTTCAATTAAATTTGTAAGGAAACTTCAAGGTCATGTATCAAATTTAACTTGCAGTTGTATGACGAGGCAGATATAAATATCTGGTCCATTCAAAAGATCAAGAATAACAATTTTAAGGAAAGAGAAAAAAAAAAAAACCAACCAGGACAATTTGCCCACTCTCAGATGAACACATTGTCTTCTCCATATCAGTCTTGAAGTTCCACCTCAGAATTGACATTAAAGAAGTTTCTGCTACTACTTCAAGATTGGGCAAAGACCTGTGCTATGATGAAAATAAAGAAAACATTGCTTTCAAAGACTTGAGCAGAATATAACAAGATTCAAAATTTAAAAAAAAAATAACAAAGATGTTTGGAAATGGGAGAATCTATTTCCTCTTTGAATAAATGGAAGGGGATTTAGGTTTCTAAAATCATAACATATTTTGCAGCCTCAAAGTAGGAAATAATTAGAGTTTAAAGGAACTTTACCTTATCTCAATATCCCCAGTTTGATAAAGCACGAGTAGACCACACTCTTTCTCATTTTTCTTGAAGGTTGTAGTCCAACAACATGGCTTTAAAAGATTAACCTCCTGAATGGAGTTGCTGTGCCCCTAGAATAAGGCAGTTTCACTTGTTGGCAAAAAGAGACGGAGTAATCATGAGTTAAAAATAAATTGAGGTAAAATCAAACGGACCTGAATTACAGACTTCAAAGGGTACAACAAGAATGCATCTTGGCAACAAAGTATGACAACTAAGTCAATTAATAACCTCCCAAGATATGCGGTTTCACTGGAGATTTCAAGTTCAGGTTTAACTGGATCACTTCCATAATTGGCATAAGTTTGATCAGGTTCATTTTTAGTTTTGTTGTTTTGAGGAAAGTTCTCTAATTGTTTTTCACTGGAAGCTTCTGAGAACAAATTACCACCCTCTGCATGAACAAAGTTATAAGGAAGCTACAACCCAAAGGCAAAATAGAAAATTTATTATCTTTCCAACTGAAAATACTTGCCTAAAATGTACATGGAAATTGCATTTGACTCCTTCGGATGTATTGACTGAGAAGCAAGAATATAACCAGTGGTGCTATCACAAACAACAATATATGCATCCTTGGTCATAAAGAACACCAATTCTCTTACAGAATCATTTGAAGTGTTGATATCTGAGTCCTCTGGACTCTTCATTAAGCTTTCGGTCACCGAAAATGTTTTCACAGCCAAATATATTACAGGGGAACTTGCGTTGGATAAACTATCAGTAACAAATAAAAGTGATGATGTACTAATATCAAGCACCGCAACCTGAAATCGAGTGAAAAAGTGAATCCTAAGCCATACTGCAAACATAAGCTCATCAGCACTGTGGCAAAGGAAACTAAAGGAGTTATTCTTACTTGGCCACACTCAAACCCTACAGCAAGTCTGTCTCCAAAATTTGAAAATTTTAGGTTGTGTACAGGAGAATTGAGGAGAGCAAAGACAGCCTTGCATTCAGGTCCATCCCCTTGGGGCAAAATATGAACTGCAAGCAAGTTAGGCCGCAAAATACATAAATAAGACTGCAAAGGTGTATACAGAGAATTAATTACAGAAATGCAATTAGCTTTTAATTGTTGTAATGTTGTAACCAGCCAATTGGACTGATCCAACTTCTCCATGATTTGAACTGTTTGCGCACAATGTTTCCTACAGCCACAGCAGTCTCACAAGTTGTTGCTTGTGGAAGAGATAGGTTCAGTAAGGTATTACCCACAAACATCTGAGCAATCTGGTTTTACAGCCAAAAGTTTCTGTAGACCTACCAGCCTAACTTTTGAGACACCAGAAAGCTGGGTAGCCAAACTGCATGGTTAAGCAAAAGAATTTTTATTGGAGGCAAAAACTTCTCCTATAGGAATACTAATCCTGAAGAAGGCACAAAACACCATTCCATTACTCAGAGAGAATATGATGGAATAAATAAATACAAAACCCAGATCTCAATTGTTTATACAAAAGGGAGCCAAAGCATTGCAGAAGGAGGTCTTTTAAATCCATGGTCCCACTCTTTATGCTGCTTAAACCCATGATACAATCAACCAACATAATTTGCAAATAAGGAAAAAATTAAACAATGTGTTAGTTAAGCTTTTTGGAGATAATTCATAGAAGTTTATGAGGAACTCTGGGTTTGAAGAGGTTGTTTCAGCACTTAAAATGTAAAGGTCAAGGTTTGAGCCATGTGTTTCAAAGAACACAGAATGAGATGGGGTAATTTTAGATGCAACATCATACAAATCAATACTCATAGCTGACTTGTTCTTGCGGTGGTCTGTCCTTTATTATCAACTGGTTTCTCTCAATCAACGTTTACCGATGCTTGAATAACTGTATGGCCATAGCAGATGCCATAAGACTCACTGCTTAACTCAACTTAGCGTTGGTTTAATCTCAACTGCTTGGAATTTCAGTTATAACTATTAATTCTTCAAACTATTCCCCGAGCCTTCCATCTACCATTTTGTGGAACTAATTCTTAATAAAATTATGAGTGACATCAGGCTAACAATTAAAGAAATGGCATAAGTATATACAAGTCCATACCTTCTTTTCTGATTTCCGTCACAAAGTCCAAACTTGCTTCATTTGAACTCCTTACAAGCTCATATAAACAAATCTGTATACTCTCAAAGGAAAATAATCACTAACATAATAGGAGAAAGCACTCACCCCGAAAAAAAGAAAGAAAAATTTTACTCTTACCATGCCACATGTATTGCCAGTGGCTAAACTTAAAGTGGAGGAACAAAATTCCAATGCTGACACCGGTGCACTTGCACCAGAAATTCCTTCACCTGCCAGCTGCCCATCAGACACTATATGTTCCATCAAGCATGACTTTCCCAATCAAATTAATATGATATTGATAAGAAATACCCATGCAACAGCCAATTTAAATAACATTCCAAAATTAGAAATCAGAAAACTGAAATAATTGCTTACTTCAGATCCTAAAACATAAATAAGTGAAAGAGTGGGATATGTTGCATCCCATATTCGAACAGATCCATCTTGGTAACCAGCTATATATAATCTCTCAACCAGGTAGTCTTCAGCATCATAAAATTGGCAGGGAACAGCTCCTCTCAAAGGCCAATTTGTACTCCCCGTCAACTTGGTGGATGGTGTATGTGATGCGTGAGCTTTCGCGGCTGAGATTGTCTAGTCAAACAAAATGAACCTGAGCAGGTGAAATTGCAATGGAATTCTGAACCTATTCAATGTCCCTCAATAACTCTCCAGAATAAGTAATACCTTTGAAAGCTCCCCATCTCTATGTACCATACTTAGTTTTCCCACCGTCAGGTGTGGTTCAATGGTGGGTATAATTGTAGGATACTGCAATGATGAGGAGGAAGTCTTCCTCGCTTCCTTGGATAATGAAAAAGACAAGCAAGCTTCATCATAAACATGCAATTGTCCTGGGTTAGTCAATATGAATAGCATAGTTCCATAACTTTTCATTATCCCAGTGCTGGGTAATAGAACCATATCAGCAAAAGAACCATTAAGTTTAAGGTCCTCTCGGCCAATGCATTTCAATCCTTTCCCAGAAGACCAATCAAGGTACAAGATCTGTGGAAGAGAAAACACAGAGAATTAGAACACAGAGAGTTACATGACTAATTATATATATCATGGCAAATAGGCTCATGATGCTGCTGTTGGCACTTTGTAACTCCTATATAACTGATTCGCAATTATTCCAAACATTGTACAGAAAATTAGCACACAGTACAAGAGTTTGAAATCTACTTTAATGTTTCTTTTATTCAATTCCTTGATAAGAAAAAAAAATATAAATTCAGTTTTTAAATAGATAATAAGTATACACTGACCCGTGCATTGTTAAATGCCTATCTTGCATGAAAAATGGGAGTACTGAGCACACAAATTTATGGAACTTTATCAATGGGACCAAAATAGACAAAGAAAGTGAGTAATTATGATTTTATTCATGTCATATCATGATAGCATGACAGTATGATCCATAAAATCTAATTATATCACCCCTATTATTACCCTTTTCTTGCCATGCCTTGCTTTCCTGTTTCTATGCAAAATATATCACTCAGAAACTAAACCAAATGGGAGAACAACACGTTGTACACAGGAGAATAGAAAGTTCATTATATTCGCCAAAAGATTCAGATTGATAAAATATTGGCAGACAACTGAAATAAGGCATTATTATCATTATTATGCTGATTTGCGCAAAAACATGAGACTAACTATGAGCAGAATGTAAAAAGTTTCTGATCTGGGTTAAAAGAACACCGTTAGGACTTCTTCAGATCCAATTTCATCACCACCATAGACAAAGAGTTGGCAACCGCAGTCTTTATGTGATCTGTCTACAGACCAATGTAAACTAATGATAGGGAGTCTTGTTTTGCCTGATGATAACTGTAGCTTAACAACGTCATTAGATAAATTTTCAGCTTTCTGATCTTTAGTAGAGCCAGCAGTTGGTAATTTCCAGAGCATTATATCCCCATCTACATAACCAACAGCAAGAACTGACCCATCATTAGACGCCCAACAAAGAGAGCTTATCTCTTTCTCTGCTTGTTCATGGCTTGATAAAGTTTCAGAAAGCTCATGACTGGCACCTTTTGAAGGATTAACAACTGCTTCAGCCTTCAATTGAAAATCTTTATTCCCTTTAACCATAACAACTCTATCTTCAGAAACATCCCAAAGAACAATCAAGCCATTCTCATATGCAATCAGCAATCTGCAAAAGGAAATACTTTTGATGCATTAAAGGGAACAGTGCATACCATAGAACCCATACAATCTGCAATACAAATGGCTAATTTTCCATTCTAGTATCATCAAGTTTCACTTTTTTGGTGCATTCTTTTGCACTAGTTGTTCAAGGGAGAATACACATCCATCTCCTTGGAATAATCCAAACAGATATACTCACATTGGTCATTCTACTAGCAGTTTCACCCAGGTCAGGGAGTATGACAGAATAACCAAGTATGACACCAGAATGTCTGCGCAACTCTATAAATCCCCAAATAAAGTAGACCCCATTTTGCATTGTCTCTATCTGGCGTGTATGTATGTGCCAGCAGACAATCACAGTGGTGCTCAGATTTGGAAAATAATAATTATGGCCCCAGATACCTCAATTAAATTTGCAGAATCCCAATATATAATCCAGATGCCTCTTAAAACAAAGCAGCGTGATCTCAACAAAGAAATCAAGTTTGAGATGGGGCATCATTGAAAGCAGAATCATCAGGATGAATGCGGTAAAGAGATAGAAGCATCTGAGTCTTTCTCACCTTTTTCCCTGAGAATATGATTGGGGCAGAACTCCAACAACAGAATAGTGATTAGATGATGAAATTCCAGCAGCTTCTGCGGATTTGAGAAAAAATTTGCATTGCTTAGATGTTGAATATTGTCCAGTTAAATAAATATTCTGAAGTTGGAAGCAGCATAGGCACGTAAAAAGTAAATTAAGCATGTCTGATTTTCTACACTCCGATGATATGATTGGCCGCTGGATAAACTGTTAAGTAGAATTTAATGACAATGGGATGATTTTCAACTTTGTTATTTTGGAGTAATGATTTAAAATGATGGACCAGCAACTAAAAACAAGTCCAGAACTAGACCAATTGCAGAATCCTCATATGAGTATTTAGTTACTCAGGTAATATATGGTTATTGGATAATAAGAGACAATAAATTATGACAAATTGACTGATAGAACACCTCATACCATATCTATTTTATACCTGTGCTTATTATAAGTATCTATGTGAAGAAAATTGAACAGAGAAGTGACCATTATCGAACAATAATTGAAGAATTTTATGCACAAAAGCTTTGAAAATGCATGTTCATCTCAAAGTGATCTAATCAGTCGTGAAATTAAAACCATTACCAGCTATGACATTTGTAGGAACATAATATGGCATCTGCAGTAATTGTCCTTCTTCTGCTTGATACTTCAATACAGACACCATTCCATACTCATCTCCAATATACCTAAATGTAATGATTGAGTACCAACATCAAAAGCTGGTTATGACATTTTGCATTTGCAGCAAATCAGTGCCAAATAACGTTAAATAACATTCAACCGTTATACATGTAACTAGTGCCAAAGATGACAGAGAAAGCAGTTATATTGGACTCCCATGTTAAAGTAGAGGCTATTCTCCTGTCTTCCAAGTCCCACACCTGCCAAAAATAAGCTATTCATAAGTCAACTATAGCTTTGGTGGAAAGGGATAAAAAGTAAGAAAGCACATATATAGACATAAACCAACGAGTATTTGTATAAGAAGAATAACTATGGTGATAAACCCTTCAAGAGCAATAAAGACATTCGATAAAGATACAATAACTCCAATACTAGAGTACCTTATAACAAGACACTTGCAGCTCCAAATACCAAGAATCAGTACCTGAATTTCGTTTTTATTGTTGACACTGACCAACAAACCCTGATTTTGAAGGAACTGTCACAAAAATCAATACTAAGATACAGTATATTATGTTGCCACAAAATCAACTTCTATTATGAGGTATTTAAACTTTCAGCCAATGCACAAACCTCCAAGTTCTTGAAGGTTGACTGCTTAGGAGATACAAGAAGCCCCTCAATACTATCACCGCCAATCACTTTTATCCTACCATCACTGCAGCAAGTAAAGAGAGAAATCAAATCCAATAAACTAAAATTTGTGCCATATTGTGCACACGAGCTGGCTTTGGTAACCAATCCGTGCAAAGTGCTCAATTCCAAAGCTAAGTCACTCTGCCAAGTGCCAGCCAATTTCATTTATCAAATAAAAGCTCATTTCAACGTTATCAAACATATTAAGCAGGAACGTATAAACTCACGATGTTCCTACTGCCAGGAGAGATTGAACGGGATCAAAAGCAATAATAGATGCAGTGGATGGAAGGCCATAGTGAACAGTGACTCGTGGATCCAAGTCTTTTGACGTCCAACTTCTCTGTTTCACATTTTTCTGTGGATTGACACCAAAAATTGCTTAGCATAATTAATTTAACATATACACAAAAGATAAAGCGATCATTAATTCATCCATCGCTACGAGGACCTCAAAAGCATTTCTAACGTTCCAGAATAGCTATCTAAAAGCGCCTGTGATAGCACTTCCAAACAAAAACTTAATAGAACTTTAACATGTGCATGGTATGAAGCATTATTGCATAAATGAACAAAAGTCATCGATCAAAGAATTAAACGATCATATCAATGAAGATAATCGGGTACCTGTGCAGGAGGTGACTGTTGCTTGTTGCCTTTCTGAAAAAATTTAGTGAACATTGTCCAAAGGACGACGTATTAGCTGATTCCTTAGGAACAAATCGCAGTTTTGTCTCTGGTTCTTCGTTTCCAGTAATGGTAAAATTGAGGATGATCAAGCGTGATGGTCATGGAGCAGAATTTTTATCGGAAATTGGTGTTTTTGTGATCAAATCTTTGCGATGTGTATAGCTGACCAAGTATTGGTGAAGTAGGTTCGCGGCCCACGTAACTGACCAGGTACATCTTTCCGTCGCCGTTTTGGTAAATCTGATTGTGATCTGTCAACACTAAAATTGACGCTTAACCCGCCCTCTTCGCGCCAAAAATTAAAATTAAACCGTGATAGGTAAGTTATATTTGTTTAATTTAATTTTTTTTTAGCAGAAAATTTACCAAAAATCATATTTGAATTGTCCAATTATATAACACGATCCACATATTTGAATATCCTTGGCGTTCTGTTTTCACATTATAAAAACTTGATCCAATTATATTTATTTAACTCAGAGATCTTATCTCTCTATTATAATAACTTGTTCTTTTGGTCTGCCAAATTAGATTCAATGAATAATATCCGTGGTTTTAAATATTATAAAGTTGTTAAAAACGTGACACATTATTTTTTTCATTTGTTTTTATATCTTATATACTGGTATTTACTAACAAATATATGTAATATCTTATTTGACCGTATGTCATTAATAAAAATCAGTAGTCACGCCAATTTTAATATACCATTTTTGTTGTGTCTTAAGAAAAATAATCAATTAATTTCTTCATAACCTCAACTACAAAACTACCCTCATCATTTTTTAGGATTGCTCAATTTAATTCGCCGTTTGTATTGTGTTTGTTAGCATATTTTTTTTTTCTTTTTTTTTCATCTAACAAAAATCACATACATTATATAGTAACAACTATGTAGTGAGTCAAAAAGAACAAATATTAATTATTTCATTGGGGTTATTGTTTAGATCAATTATTTCATATTATTTATGAGGAATATTAAAAATATTTTTTTAATATAAGAACTATATATATATAAATATAAATATAATGTTGTGGACATTATAATTGTGATGGTTAGCAATTTAGCGTTAAAATGGTTAAGAAGCATAATTCTATTAGAAGATCGTTTTGAAACGTGATTTGGACAATTTTATTAAAATTAGAATAAAATTTCGCCGTTGCCGGGGATCGAACCCGGGTCGCCCGCGTGACAGGCGGGAATACTTACCACTATACTACAACGACTAGATGATATAAATGGGAAACTTATTTGTTACTTAAGCTTTTGTAAGTGCATTTCATTAACAACAAAACAGATCGAAAGAAAATGGACTATCCTTTTACTGATTTTCTGCCTGCTTCCAACTCAAAAATGAATTTACAGTAACTGAATAAAATACTGAAATAAAATAATAGTCAATATTAAGTTGCAGATGAGCGTGACATAACAAAGAAAATGGGCTGCTAATATATTATAAATTTATTACGACGTGGAACGTATTTTCATGAACAAAACACCAAAAGAAGCAGAGAACCCGTGCTGTGCAGCACAAACCTGCTACCACCAGAAGCAATTCCCCCACAACAAGGCAGCAGACTACCCACTAACTCCGAGCACCGGCTATAAAGTTAGCGAATTTTTGGGGCAGATTTAAGAATTAATTTAAAAAATGCATCATCATAAACACTCAGAAGCATGCAGCACATGGATCAGTGGAGTTCGCTTCACGTACAAAATTAATCATCTTAATTTCTAACCTAGATATTCCACTCGGATATATAATTAATATTAAAGTCATACTCATATACACATTCTTATTTTTTACGGCCAGCCTAATCAATTAAAGTCATAAGAAATCAATTAATATCAAGACTTGGGAACGCAAATATGTAGTTCTAAATAAAAATAACATATGAATCACCCCTTCACACTAATTTTAGGATATATTTACAGAACTCAATTTATTCTGGCTCCCAAACCTAATAAATTTTTATTATAATCATATGTTAGTTATTTTATATAACTGAAAAGTATATTAGGTATTCATATCACATTTCGGAATATAAATAAATTTATTACTATTAAAAAGCAATAATTGAAATACGGAGTTAGCCATAATATTATGGAGTTAATTGACTAGCTAAGAAAAGGATGTTAAGAATAACCTTATGATTTTTATTTTCAATTTAAAGAATTTGTAGGTGTGGTTTGCTGGCAATCAAAGTTTATATATACATATTTCAAAGCGAAGACAGCTTTGAATTTTGATTAAGACATGTTGCCACAAAATGGCAAGTAAATTTTGACTTGTCAAAATGCAACTTGGCAAATATATATTTATAAACTATAATTATATTAATGCAATTAAAATTTGCCAAAAGGGCCAAAACAAAAAAAAAACGTATCAGATTATAATATTATCGCGTATATATGGTTATCAGATTATTAATAATACTTAGGTCTCTAAATTTTTCTATTTTTAAAAAACTACGACATAATTAGGCAGGTCTTCATCCTTGGCCCCTATTGAAATGACTGAAATGCCTTTTATCTATTTACACTCAAAACTATTAAGGATAATGTAGATATTTTGATAAGGGAGAGGACTTATTTGACGAAAATAGGTAACATACATCCCTTTTTGTAAATATGTACGAAATAGGGACCTAGATATAGCCCATTGTCATGCTCTGTCACCCGGTATAGTTTTTACATATTGAAGGAAACAAACTCTGTTTTGTTGCTCATGGCCCGTGCACATCTTACTTAGAGTTCGCTCACACGTGGTAATGTAGTCCACACATGTGATTAACCAACTTCTGTATAAATTACGTATGTATTTATATGCATTATATTGTCGTATATTTCTCTGTCTCCTTGACATCATGCAACAACAAGAGCCACCAAACATGTACGGCGGCGCCACCTCAGCGCCACCGCCAACACCCTCAACCCTATCCAGCAACCACCTTGCTGCGTCGGCAGCATCTGCAGATGCTCTGTCCCGACTCCTCCACCGCCTTCCTCCAACACTTTCTCTCCCCACTCGTCGCTCTCCTTCTGCCGCGCGTCCTCCTCTCATCTCTCTCTCTGATCCAAACCCTAGCGATCATTTACTTTCTCCTTTCTCGCAACTCGGTTACTTCCAACTCATAAACCACAACATATCATCTGAACTCGCTCGCTCTGCTGAGTTAGACTCGCTTTCGCTCTTTGAACTTGAAAAAGACCAGAAAGAATCGTATTTCCCTAAAAACTGGCCCCTGGGGTTTGAAGTTGATGACGAAGAAGAAGGAGAAGGAAGCGGCGAGTGTTTTTGTTTGGAATCTGCGTGTTCTGGCGAGTCAACCCAGTTAGGCTTAACCTCCCTGCGTAACTTCACTCGGGACATGGAGAAAGTTGGTTTGAAGATCGTCGAAATGCTGGCATCTGCTGTGGGGTTTGAGAACCCTTTAGGAGACGATCCGACCCGGTTTTGTTCGTTGATATGGATATCTAAGAGTCAACATGGAGCTAAACCGGATGTTTCGGGCGGGTTGTACCCGTATATAGTTGGGTTACAGTACCAAATCAGACAACAGAAATTCTCGTTGTTAGCAGATTCGGGTTCGGTTGCCGTTTCGCCGGAAGTAGACTCCATTTTAGTCACGCTTGGTGACATTGCTCAGGTGAGTTCATAACTCTTCTTCGAATTTTAACTCATTTTATACGGGATAATTCCATTCGAGTCAGATTCCTTTGCTTTTACAAATAAAAACACAATCGTTTTTCATTTACAACAATAATTGAATGATAAAGTTATCTCTATAATCTTAAGTTTTTAACCACCATGTTATAATAGCATGTCACTCAACACTAAAGGTATTTAGTAATTTCGATAAAGTTATGGATTTATTTGTTATAAAATAAGACATTATGTCTTATTTATGAAAATGTAAACAGTTGGGGATTCAACTGTTATTGCCGTAGTTTTAATCCATTATTTTCTTGCCAAATGAAATGCTGAATGGGCTCGGGGTCGAAACTGGGTGGTTCTAGAAATTATGAAGTCGTGAGGTTCTAGGAGATCGGTTCAATTGCTTTGGGAGCCATCAACTGGAGCCCATTCACCAGGCAAGGCCCACTCAAACAACCACATGGCTATCTTGAAAAAGCAATATATTTTCAGACTTCTTAACTAATTTGTTTTTGATACGCAAACATAATTAAAATATTTAATATGATAAAATAATAAACAAATTAAGGATGACTATGATGATAAGATAAATATTAGGCAGAATTAATGAAAGAATATTTCATGACATTCATATTGGAATGTCACTAACTTCACATATCCCACTCATTCTTTAATTATTTTTAGGATTCACGGGAAAACAAAAGAACAAAAGATTAGATGTTAAATTATTGAAAATCTTCTTTTTGAAAAAGAAAAGTGAGAAAAAAAAAAAAAGATGAAGAAAGGTTGATCTTATATGTTCTATGTGTGGGGAAATTATAGGTATGGAGCAACGGAAAGGTAAAGAAAGTGAGAGGAAGACCAGTGGCTTGCTCGGGAGATGGAATTAATAATAATTCAGCATGCATAACAATGTCACTGCTCATTACTCTTCCTATGGACAGCAGTGTCGCTCCACTCATTCCCAAGCTACATAATAATGACGAAGTCACAGAAGAAGAAAATAATATTGAAGGCGAAAACCATGGAGGCTTGAGGAAAGAGGAAAGATTGTTCGATTCATTTGCTTTTGAAGATTATGCATGGCGAGTCTATCATGAACGTATTCTCTTCAAAGATCCACTTGATCGATACCGTACTTAAAATTTTCAATCTGTTTGATCAAGCTGCTTTGCCTATACAATTTTCAGATTTTTTTCCTTTTAATAGTTGAGTTTTTGTAATTTAATTTTTTGATTCACTCAAATAATTAGGTTGCCGTGAATCAGAGATGCTCTCGATTTCTGTTATTTCCCCCCAAAAAAAGATATAATATTTTCCTTGCCGTGAAAGGTCGATGAATAAAAATGTACTTCCTCGATTATTTTCATTAATTCTGTTGAAATAAACACGCTTTTTTTTTTAAAAAAAAATATTACAATTACAATTTATAATTAAACACATTTTTTTTAATATTATCAAAAATTTACTAAAATTTATATAACAGTTATAATACAACACAATTATAATATATTCCAGATATCTACCCACTAGGTTCCGAGAGGGATAACAAACGGACACTTGGAAAGAGTAAACCTGGAAGTCGAAATTGAAAATAGGAATGGAAGAAGTAGAAAAGAAAATGGGTAGTGTGATTATTTTGTTTGCACTTGATTTTGGATTTGGCTTATCTAAAATGCCAGACTAACTTTGCATTTGTTGCCCTTTCCTTGGGCCAGCTCATTGCCCAAAACTAAACCCAAACGCTCTTCGTTATAGAATTGTGATTGGAAAGACTTATCAAAACTTCGATTTTTGATTGACAATTCTAATTGCCGTCTCAACCTCATATCTGGTCCGTGTGATTTGGGATCAACGATCTCTACTTAACCACCATCTTGCGTGGGCCGATTTGCACCACACTCAAATGAAACTCCTTTGAATTAATTTATTTTAAATATAAATAATTGACGAGTTCTAGTTCCATGTAAAACTTAAATTTCCGAACACACAATTAATTTTTTTGAAAAATTTATGCCTTTGTATCAAAAGATTTTCCGACAAACCGTGCAGTACCTCTAATACAATATAATATCTAGTAGATTATTTAATGAAAAATCTATATAATAAAGAATTTAATAAATTATAACGTGACAAAAATTATAGTATATGTTTGGGAAGATGGCCTCGGATTCACAGAATTAGTGAACTTTCCGTTAACAAGTCCAATATTCGGTCAGCTTTATAAGTCCTGATCAGGTCAGCTCGGTAGATTTCTGGTCAAACATTTCATGAGTGAGTTTAATTTGAAAAAAAATTCTTGTAGATAAAGAAAAACTAAGTTTGAAAGTTTTAATTTAAGACAAGTTAAAATTTTGTAAAATACACTCCGCATTCTATGTAACTTTAAATTCCTAATATTATTAAAAAAGTACAGCTATATATATATATATTGAGCCTTACCCATGTAGGAGAGAGGTGATTTTATGAATTGAGCAATAAAATACTCATTCCTCACAAAGAAGTAAGAAAAATACAATTTTACTATGTGATATCAGAAGTTAAACTTTCGATATTAACAATTTGGCACTGTTTATGGGAAAACTGTGATAAAAAATTATGGCAATGATTAAGAAACAACTAGTCGTCAAGAGGCCACCCGCCAAGAAACTTTGTGAGGAGGATTCGTCGAAAGAAACATTCTTTCTTTGTCCTCGTTGCAACCATCCCAAGGGCGAACAGTGATGTATGAAATAAAAGTAGACACAATTGGACTTGCACAACAATTATGAGAAAGTGCACGAAAGTACCTGGAGAAGGATAGGCAAGTAAAGGCTTTAGAGGACAAAGCAGAAATAATGGAGAGGAAAATTGAAAATCTAAAGAGAATGATTCAAGGGGACGGCGTTAATGGATGCAATCCGGCGAAGTTGAGAATTTCAGAGAGTGAAGAGAGTGTTTCCTAGCCAAAAATTCGTTGCAAAGCATCACACCCTAGGAAATTGGGGAGTAAATAGTAAAGACCAAGTGTAGAAAGGTAGGAAAAGGCCCGAACAGAGAAATTGCTACCTAAAGGCTACAATGAAGAAATTCCTATTCGCGATATGGAAATACCTTATCAGAAACTAGCCCCTGATCAGTATAAGCAAAGTTAAAGCAAAAGAAAACCTGAGCACAGTACAAGTTTAGTGGACATGCGAACTTACTTATACTAAAAGCATAAGAAGGATGGGGTAAGGCCACCATGGAGAAAATACTTGACCAGGCAATTCTCACTGCCGATCAAGTGGTAAGTATAAGAGAAATAGAGGAGGGGATCAGGGAGCTTACTAAGGAATTATAAGCCCAAAAGAAAAAAGATAGGCGACAGGATGGAACTACATCGGAAGGGACAGATCTCTCGTTGAAGTCCCCCTTCTTGAAGGAAATACTGAATTTGGCCGTTTCTCGAAAATTTAAGATGTTTCAAATCCTACCGTATACAAGAAAATGAATCCGATGTTGCACCTTGATCTCTTCAAGGAAATGATGATGATATAAGGATTGACAGAGTTATAAATATGTCGTCGATTCTCCCTAACTTTAAAAGGGCAAGCAAGACGTTGGTATAAAAATCTGAAGTAGGAGAGTATGAAGAGTTTCGATCAGTTTTGCGGATAGTTCATCAACAAATTCAGAGGGGCGGTGGCAGTTACCAAAAACCCTAACTCGTTATTGCTAATAAATCAAGGGAGAGACGAAACGTTGAAGAGTTTTATAAGGAGATACTATGAGGAAGTCATGGAGATTGGAGCTTTCTCACATCTCTTAGCACTGGAGGAGCTCAAGAAAAGGTTAAGGATGAACAAGAGGTGGTTCGCTGTCCAAAAGCAAGCTATAACTACTTATAAGCAGGCTTAGAAGAAGATCTTTAAAGAAATCAAAATAGATGATTGGATATTGTTAAAAAGGAAAGAGGAAAGATTAGAAAAGCTTGGGGGTAGGGAGTAAAGAGTAAGACCAGATGATAGAAGAAGTTGGAGGGGCCAATAGCGGCCCGACCCCTGACCCCTTATGAAGAGAAAAGACTTTCAACGACCACGCTACGACGATAAATTCAAACAGAGGTGAGATCATGGATTTCAATCTATGGATATGAAAGAGGAACAGAGCAACAAAAGGAATTTCCTCCCTCGCTAAAGGAAGAGATTAAGAGAGTTGCTCTCGTTCATAATAGAAGAAAGTTCACGGTGATATATGATAAGAATAAGGATTCAGGTTTGCTACATGAGTCTCGTCCCTTGAGGTCAGTATTGAACGTTCACGACAAGGAAAGAAGGTGTGTATTAGGGTGAGAACAAGCACACAATAGATCAGTGTCTAGATTTTAAAGAGTAAATTGAAATCCTTATGAGAAGTAATTATCTAAATAGATACAAAGCGAGAACGTACAAAACAGAAGAGGACTCGGGATATAGGAAAATAGAATCAAAAGTTTGGTTTATAAAAGTATGGTAATTTCAAGAGGACTAATGCTGGCAGGTAACTCCAACAACGTAAAGAAGATTTATTCAAAATATTCATTACTGAATACTCTAGTGGATCATTACGTGATGAATGTCAAAGCAGAAAAGAAACCCTGTTTGGTGTCAGTTCTAATTATGTTCACCGATAAAGATAAGGCAGGAGTTAACTACCCCTAAAGGTCGGCTCAGGTAAGGAGCTCAGTTGACATAATATTGAAAGAGATTCTGGACTATTTAAAGATCGATAATCTGAGGATGGAGTCTGCAGACACTACCCTGTACGGATTTGCGAATTCATATATCCTTCCATTAGGTTCGGTTCAGCTGCTGTTAATAATGGGGGATAAATCGTATCAGAGGATTACAATGATAGAATTGCAAGTTGTGGACTTAAAAATATAATACGCCATAATCCTAAGAAGACCTTTCTTGAGAAAAATAAGGGCGATGGAGAGCATACATTACTTGAAAATCAAATTCTGTGCAAATGAGGAGATTAGTGTAGTGCGAGGTGATCAGAAAGTCGCCCAAACATGTTTCGCAGCTTCTTTGAAACAGTCCTATTGTATAACAGTAAAATGCATTAAAGAAGCAAACAATGAGGATATCAAACAATAAAAAGAGATGGATAAGCTGGAAAAGAATGTTGGGCAAGGAAAAATGTGACTAGTAGCTGAACTGATGGAAAAATTGGAATTGGTATCCCTGGACCCCTCGAGGCCAAAGTAAATAACGACAATCGGTTTTCAACTGTCGAGTAAAGAAAAAAGGGAACTGTTATCTTTTTAAGAGAACACGTGGACGTGTTGGCCTAGACCTATGAGGATATGCCAAGAATCGATCACAAAGTGATTTCTCATCGCTTGTTGGTAAATTGAATGTTTAAACTCGTAAAATAAAAGCAAAGAGTTTTTAACCAGGAGAGGAGGAAAGCGATTAAGGGGGAAGTGGATAAACTAATTGTGGTAGGTTTTATAAAGGAAGTATATTATCTGGATTAGGTAACCAACGTGGTGATGGTCGAAAAAACCAATGGAAAATAGAGACTATGTGTTGATTTCACAGACCTGAACAAGGCCTGCCTAAAGGATAGTTTCCCGCTTTCATGAATAGATCAACTAATGGACTCAACAGCTAAACACAAGTTATTAATTTCATGGATGCTTTTTCAGGATACAACCAAATTTGGATGCACGAAGTTGATCAAGAGAAAACGGCATTTATGACTGACAGGGGATTATACTGCTACAAAGTGATGTCTTTTGGTTTAAAGAACACAGAGACAATATTTCAAAAGCTGGTAAATAGGGTTTTTAAGCTTTTGATCGGGAGAACGATAGAGGTGTACGTAAATAATATAATTACCAATTTACGCAAAGTCAAAGATCATGTTCATCATTTAAGGAAAACGTTTTCCTTACTCAGAAAATACAACATAAAGTTAAATCCTGAAAAATGTGCATTCGAAGTCAGCTCCGAAAAGTTCCTAAGATTCATGGTCAGTGAACGAGGGATAGAGGCAAACCCTCAGAAGGTGCAAGCCATACTCGACATAAAATCTTCGACCACATTAAAGGAGGTGCAGGCTTTAATAGAGAAGTTAACCGTACTCTAAAACCATTGATGGATCCTTCCAATTTTTTTAGGTCATGAAGAAGGAAAAGTACATAGGGTGGATGAAGGAGTGCGAAGACAGTTTCAAGGAATTAAAAGCTTATTTGGTGAATCTGCTTCATTTGGCCAGCCCGCTGAATGAAGACACACTATATTTGTATTTAGTAGTGATTGACCATGCAGTGAGTTCAATATTGGTAAAAAAAGATGAGAGGCCTTACCAACTAATCTATTATATAAGTAAATCGTTGCTAGATGTAGAAAAGAGATATTTGTCGCCGAAGAAGTTAGCCCTTGCATTAGTAGTAGCGTACTTCTAAGCACACACAGTAGTGGTCCTCATTGATCAGCCTCTGTGACAGATACTACATAAGCCAGATCTCTTAGGAACGTTGTTCAAGTGGTCAATCGAGCTCACTGAATTTGATATAGACTATTAACCTCGCAAGGCAATTAAAGCACTGGCAAACTTCATTGTAGAAATGTCAATCTCGAAAGGAATGGTGATATGAGATATAGGCAAACTAACGACTCCTCAGGGTATTGAGAGTATAGAGTTAAGCGGATAACCCTCTCAGACCTGCTTAGGGAAAATGGGAGTCGATGGTGTCCTGCTATCTGGCAATGCGACTGAACTGATTACGAGAAAAGAACAAGGAAACTTGAAATTGTGGTGCCTATACATAGACGGGGCATCGAATGCTCGAGGTGGAGGAGTTAGCATAATTCTGATTGGACCAGGGAATAAGGAGTTAGCTTACGCCCTACACTTCGCTTTCAAAGTGACTAACAATGAAACTGAGTATGAAGCTTTATTGGCAGGATTTGGCCTAACCTTGTCAACTGGGGGGAGTGCCTTGAAGTAAGGGAAGATTCACAACTAGTGATAAACCAGATTTCTAGCGAATTTCAGGCAAGAGAGAAAAGAATGAACGCCTATCTGAGCAAGGTCATGGAATTAGTTAAGTGCTTTAGAAGGGTAGTGGTAACCTAGATCTCGTGGATGAAGAATGCCAAAGCGGATGCCTTAACCAAATTAGGTTCAAAACTACAAGGAAGGTTTCCTACAACAATCCCTGTGAAAGTGCTACATCAGAAAAATGTGGAAAAATTAGATGCGGAGTTTAACCAGATCAGCACGGCATACCAGGTTCAGAGTTTAACCAGAATATATTCTAGAAAGAAAGCTGCCCAAGAATAAGAAGAAAGCAAGGAGAATTAAGAGCAAATCCTCGCTTTACTTGGCGATTGTTAAGATACTGTACAAGCGAGGATTTGGGTTACCTTACCTGCGATGTGTCGACAAGAAGAAGGCGGATTACGTGCTCAAACAAGTCCTTAACATCTCATATTCTACGTCAAAGGTATTATTGGCTGACATTGCATTGGTATACGATGAGAATAACTCAGTCCTGTTCGAGTTGTCAGCTTCATAGGGACATCGCAAAACAACCCCTTGAACAACACATCCTTTTATTCAGCCCATGGCCTTTTGCTCAATAGGAACTATATTTTATTGGCCTGCTTTTGACAGAGCACGCTTAAATGAAGTATGCAATTGTTATTGTTGATTATTTTACAAAATAGGTGAAAGTAGAACCATCGGTTACCATAATAGAGAAAAGGACCACCACTTTTACAGAAGGGAACATAATTTATCACTTCGGAATCCCTTACATACTAATAGTTGACAATGACAAGTAGTTTGATAATACAAGATTCAAAGAATTTTGCGCCAACCTAAGTATCTACCTTAAGTTCGTGTCCCCTACTCATCCTAAAGTAAATGGATAGGTGGAGGTAGTAAACAAGATTGTCAAGAAGGCATTGAAGAAGTGAGTTGATGACAAGAAGGAGAGATGAGTGGATAAATTGCCTTAGGTCCTTTGGGCTTATCGAACAATAGCTAGAACAACGACTGGCGAAACACTCTATTCATTAGCATTTGGTTTTAAAGCGATAATACTAGTAGAAATCGAGGTACCCTTGTTCAGAGTAAAGGATTTTAACGAATTTGAGAATGATGAAGCGATGGAGTTAGGCTTAAATTTGCTAGAGAAAAAACGTGATCAGGCGCTCATTAAAATGGTCATCTATCAACAAAAGGTGGCAAAATATTACAATAAAAGGGTTTGTTTAAGAGCTTTTTAAAAGGGGAAGTTAGTGCTACGACGGGTAGTCCAAAACAGTAAAACACTCGGCGAAGGGGCCTTAGGAGCTAATTAAGAAGGCTCGTATAAAATGATCAGGATCGTTAAACCGAGAGTTTATAAATTACAACACTTAAATGGGAAAGAAGTCAAGAAGCCATGCGACACTAAAATGTTGAAGAAGTATTTCCCTTGAGAGGATTACCGCTTAAAAAGATTTGATCTCAATTCAAATTATACAATAATTGTTTGGTCATGTTACGTTGGATGTCTAAAAAGATCTGATTTCGGTTCAAATTGAACACCAATAATTAAAAAGTTGTTAGATTTTAGTCTATTTAAAGATCGTTGTAATAAGGTCTAACCTCAGTTCATACCAAACAACAAGCATTGAAAGTAATAAATTTTTTTGTCTAAAATATTATTACAAAAAGGTCTGACCTTAGTTCAGACAAAATAATAAAAATTTACCTATAATCTTAACTTGGATTTGACCTCGGGATCAGTTTAAATGGTGATAATTTTCTTTAGTTCAAAGAAATCATTGACCTGACCTCAGTTCAGGATACCGAACGAGTGAGTTAAATGAATTTAATTATTACTACTCTTTGGTTAAAGATAAGTTTTAGTCTACCTCAACAAGTTGATTCGATTATATAAACGTTGAACTAGTAAAAAGTAACAATACTTCCATTTAGCATAATAGTTGTTTACATTTATCACGAGTTTTCAAAAGAAAATATATATATATGTATATATAAAGAAACTAAAGAATCATGCATTCTTTAAAGACGATACGGTGCTAGAAGTTTGGGCTACAGAAGAGGACGTGGTCGGATCAAGTTAAGCGAGATCAAGATCTTAAATAGGCTTTTCGACAGAGGTCCCTGCATAATCCTCAATTTCTGGTTGAACAGGTCAGGGAATGTAGAGATCATCGAAAAGCCCACCTAGGTCAAGTTCTTCATATTTCTTCTGGAAGATCTTGTAGGTTAGCTCCAAAGCTTCCTTAGCGAAGGCATCACACTGTTCTTTAATCTCAACCTTAGTTCGAGCGAGCTCATTTTCTAAGTCTTTATTATCGTGAGCAAGATCTACTATGCAAGACCCGAGCTAGGATACCTAAGCCTCAAGATCAGTGATTTTGTCCTCAACGGCGCTGCGTTCTCCTACCCACTTCTTCCTTTCCTTGCTTAACTGAGCCTCTAGATATTCTTTCCATTTCTTTGATTCCCTCAACTTCTTCCCCAGTAAGTTTTTCTCTGAAGTCAGCTAGTCTATTAATTTATACAAATCTACGTAGCAATTGAGCATTCTTTTGCACTTTTAATATGCAAGCTAAGATAATAGAATGCTTGTACCAATCAAATAACATGTTAGATAAGGCCATCGTGATAAAATAAGAAGGAAATATCAGAGGTAGTTACTTTCTCGAGCTATTGATGAATTTTCTCTAAGACGGCATTAGTATTGGTAGCCTTTACCTTCGAAGATAAATACGGGTCAACTGCATAGGCTAAATGGTTAATGGGGGGGCAAATGCTTAAAGAGCTCTCTTTTCTCCTTCGGGATGTTTGTTCATGAAAGACTATCCATCTCGATAATTTCTTCGCCTTATTCAGTGTTGTTTCTTAAACGACCTCTCCTCAGTATTGTTAGAATCCTCCCCTAAGTGGTTTCCTTTGTCTTTGGAATGTTCCTTCTTATCCTTTTTAGAGCCCTGATCAACCTTCTTCGCTTTTTGATAGGTTGCTCTCTTTTTAGACGACCCGCCCTTGTCCTGTTTTGGCTTTTTGGAAGACTCTTGCTGCTTTTACGCTGAATTCTCAATCTAGGTCTCTAACGAAGAAAGGACAGACCCTAACAAGTTCAAGAGTTTTCTTTTGCCCTTTTTCGGAGCCATCTTCCCTGTGAAGCATGAAAGACGAAAGAAGGACTTATACAAAACATGAATGAAAGTAGAAATGTTTCGAGAAAGAGGATGAAAAAAATATTCACTTTTACCAGTGGCGGATACGCCTCGATTAGTTTATGAGACAAGTCCTTTTTTTGCCCTAAGAGTACTATCAAGATCTTCACAAGTAGAGGCAATCTCAAAAATGCTATAAGCTATAAGCTAATCAGGGGAAAGTAAAGTCTTCTAATCAGTCTATTTTACCCGCCCCGTGTTGATCTTCGACAAAAGAGGGGTGGCTAGGTTAGACTTTGAACCTCAAGCAGCTGTATAAACAGAAAAGGTTATAAGTGAATCTTTAGAAATAACGTTTAACAAGAAAGACCGAATACATCGTTCCAACTCTATCAGATATATTTGCAAAGAACGGGTTTAAATGCATAAGGCATAGGGCCATGTATGTTCATCATCTCAGTTAAGGACGACTGACATCAGTTCTCACCCACGTAAAACCATATATCCTTTCAATCTTTATTACAAGAAGGGTTGCCCGTAATCAATTTATCGACTTTGGTGCGGGCTTGGAAGTAGTAAAAGCCTGAATATTTCTTTGGTCTCTTCTTAAACAAAAATAAATGTTTAATTTCACATATGGTCGGTGGAATTTGCTTGTCTGTGGCTCATATCATATATAGCTCAACGATGGTTCTCCACCCGTTTAGGTTCAACTAGTAGGGAGGAATTTCGAAACCATATAACAGAGTGGCAAAATATGGCTGTAATGGTAATCTAGCCCCTAGCAGAAATAACTCCTTATTAAAAACCACTTCATCCCTCTCGAATGGCTTGGAAAGTCGTTGGCTTCTAGGACCCTAAGAGTAATGGAGGTAGGGATTTGATAAAGCCTCCTAAAGGCCATTAGGTTAACCTCAATGACACTAGAGGGGAATTTGTTGTCTTCAAATGGGCTATTTTCCCTGGTTAAATTAGGAGGAGGATATTAAACTGTAGGATAATGGCTGCTATCAGTATAAAGGTTCCCTTTGGAGTCTGACTCATTTTGATCATCTTTAGACTCATCATGTTCCTTATCACTTGTGTTCCTGTCCCCTTGTCTACTTGGAATCGGAAGTGCCTCGGATATATGTTCAGAGGGGGAAGAGAAAGCACAGGCTGATCAGTTTGTTGAATGATCCTATCTATGAGGTTTTGGAGAACTTCTTGGTCTCCCGCGTTAGCTTGTTCAAGGTCTATTTCTCCCTACATATAGTCAGAAGAGCTATCAGACAAAATCACTACTTTCGACTCGGGGTGAAAATCCTCAAAGGTGTTTGACCTAGGGTTTACGATGGTCAAAGGGATCTCAACATCAAGATAAAAAATGGTAAAGGGTTAGGCCTTCTTCAAGGAATGGTCTCATATTCCCTAATGAGTTCAGCTTTAATTTTACGAGAAAGCTGGCTTCAGGCTTCGTAATCTGTCTTAGATGAGCTTGTCGAGAAAGTGTCAAATTCACTTTTTGGGCTACTGGGAATGTTCCTTATATTAAGTTTTTCACATCTTGGTATAATTAACCTAAGCAAATAACAATGTGGTTTGATCAGTTCAGAGTTCACCATAGGACAAAACTATGGTTAAGTATCAATTCTATTCATAGGAACTTAATTCTACTTAGTCCTAAAGTCACTGTAAGTTTCCTAGACTGCGACTTAGACTCGACCAAAACTTTGCTCAGGTAAGGGAAGTTTAAAACGTCTGAATTAGGCTCTAAAGTGGTTCCTATGGTTCATTCTAACTCTTGAGTCTATTCTAGCATCCTAAGTCATAAAAGTAAATATGAAATTATGCCTAATCATGAAACTAACTAAGAGAAAAGCATGATGTTTTTCAAACAAAACAATAGATTCGCATTTCCTCACCAAAAAAAAAAATGAATGAAAACGAAAAATGAACGCAGTAATTGAGCTTGAGGGAGTAGTTGCTTACCTAAATGAAAAGGTCAGCCAGAGAAGCGAGAAGCACGCGTCGGAGCAAAAGATGAAACTTATTTGCAAGCTAGGAAAGAAGTTTGCAGAGAACAGAAGGTTTTAGGACCTAGGAGAAGTTGCGAGAGAAAGTAAACAGTTGAAAGAAATAGGGTAAAATTTTAAACCCTCCTCACTTCACACTGTAAACATAATGAATGGCTCTGGTGGTATCACGAAGCCATCGACTGATGTGGACCAATTATGTGGGAGTACGTGGCAGTAAGGTGAAAAGTCTGAAGGCAGTAACAGTTACAAGCATTTATGCACGTTAATTACCAATGCGAGAATCAAGGTGAAGCATGGGTAAGTTTTCGCACTATTGGCGCTTCTTTTAATTTCAAAGGTTGTAGTTATGTTATGTGTTCAATCACTAGATTGTGTTTGACCTAGTGTTCTCATCAATCAGGTGTTTTTTGAGAAAAATCTGAACTGCTCAAAAAATGAAGTTTTATTTAAAAACTAGGGGGCTTGGTGTTTGAAAAAAGGGTCTCGAGCCCTAGGAATTAATGAGCTTCACGTTAATAAACCCAATACCTGATCAGCCTTATGTAACCTAATTAGATCAGCTTGATAGGTTTTTGCTCAGACACTTTACGAGTGAGTTTGAACTGAAAAAGAATTCTTACAAAAAAAATAAATAAATTTGCAAGGTTTAATTTAAGATAAGTTAAGATTTTATAAGATATACTTTAAATTATATGTAATTTCAAATTCTTAATATTATTAGAAAAAAGAAAGTTATATATATATATATATATATTAAGCCCTATCCATATAAAGGAGAGGTGATTTTGCTAATTGAGCAATAAAATACTCTTTCCTCGTAAAAAAAAAAGAAAGACACAATTTTATTATGATATCAAAATTACAACTTTTAATATCAACGGTTTAAATTAGAGTGCTTGGAGTTTCAAATTTCTTATAAAAAATTGTTCATTTGCGTGGCTTATCATTAACAAGTTTTGGCTTCTCAAAGTCATGACGTAACGGCGCTCTTTATTTCAAGGGAACACTGCCAGTAGTACACACTAGTCAGAATATATCAATATTAGGCATTAGCTAGGCAATAAATTTATAACTAAGACCTTGGAAAGTTTAATTATTGCTCATCCAACGCACACAAGAAAAAAATAAAGCAAAATATGATTATCTTCTGACATTAAAATGGGTCAAGCTGAACTCACGGAATTTTTTATGACTTTTAATTTGCTTCCCGAAAAGTGAAAACGGGATTTTGGGCCATGCTGCCATATTAATGTAGGATCAAAATTGCTTTCATTTTTGTGGTTTAATTGACCCATGAATACTTATACACTGTTTTTGTGAAGGTCTTACTTAAGTTAAGCAGCATATAAATGTTCAGATTAAATAATTCTATAAATAAAAATGTAGGTAGATGAATCAAAATTAAATTTATATTAAGAGGAAATCTTAATTCTACAAATAGGATTACAACTCTTCAAATTTGGAGTGTATCTCAGTAAATATATCTTTCTTTCTTTTGTATTTTCTACATATATTTTAATATGGACTACTAATAAAGGCTAGAGTAAAATGAAGCCAAAGGATCAGTGAATCATAAGGTGCTTTGTGTACACAAAGTTTTCAATTGATGATGACAATAGGAAATGTAGGCGAGAAATTGACATGAACTACTAGTGCATATATCTCAAGTACTCTCGCTGTCTAGCTACAAATTGTATAAGTTTCCTTAGCTTCGAAATAAAGCGATATTACACCAATCAAACTACCACCAAAAGTGACCAAGTACACAAACTAAAAAGATAGTTGTCATGTTGTTGTACTCAATACATAACTTTTTTTTTTTTCCTGTAAAATAAAACCCAAAAACATAGAAAAATTTTAAAAAAAAAAAAAAGAGTAAAGGGCTTCCTTAGCCTTTACTTTTCTCAAACATAAAGTTAGTCATAATTTTGATTTCCGTTTTGCCTGTTTTTTCTAAATCCGATTTAATTATCATCATTATTATTAAGTGTCTTAATTGATAATTAATGGATCAACCGCACATCGGGGGAAAGTGTTGTTGTTGGGGACAGGGAAAGAATATCACATGCACTGTGGCTTTGTCGATAGAGGTGAAGGTGAAAATAGGAAAATTAAATTAAAGTGTTATTAATTAATTTTAGATTTGTGTAATAATAAGAAGATTATCGACAGCTTGCACCAAACTTAAATATTGACATTTCAAGTGATGATTAGGTGAATTAATTTGACGCTGACCACAATGATTTTCACGATGACAGAAGCTAGCTAGTCCTTGAATGGACATCAAACAGACAAAAAAAAAAAAAAAAAAAAAAAGATTTTCCATTATTATGTAAATTAGTTTCTTAATTATAAACGTTTTTACAAATTGTAGGGACTTTTATAAATGATCTAATTAGTGATTAAGAAGTGAAGAAAGGGAGGAAAAGAAAGCAAGGATAAGAACTGAAAAATTGTATTTATTTTATTTAAATTTAATAATCTTTACCTCTTTGTCATGCTTAGATTTTTTCCGTTGATGTATATTTAAAATTAATTTTAAATTATATATATATATTTTAAATTAACTATCATTGAAATATATATTTACTCAAGTAAGTCAAGAGGAAAAGAATTTCGTCTTAATCGATTAATCATATCATAAAGAGTGAACAACCAATTTAACTTATGAATAGTTTGTGAATTATTGTATAACTTCGGGTTTCATTTCGGGTTTAACAAAAACGAAACCAGAAGTTTCACCTTTCCTAGGAGCATATAGTAATTAAAAAGAAAAAAGAAAAGGTGGCAGTTTGATAAAAATTGAGTTAATAAATGCTTAAGATTGTTGTACCAAATATTCCTAATTACTTAATCAATCTAAAACAAATTTTTATTCATTTGTTGACCAAATATGTCAGAATATATTTTGTTTAAGCACGTTCTAGTTATTTTTCTATAATCTTTGTGTGGTCCAATGAAACATTTGTAACTCCCGATTCTCTCCGACATTTCGTTGATACGTTAACAAGTTAAGCGTGATACAGTATACTACTCCGTACCACGTTTCTCTCCTCTTCTTTTTCTGCCATTTGATATGGCTTAACTCACTCTCAACCGCCTGATCAGCATACTCTGTAGACTTCCCACTGTTGACGTCTCTGTCTCCCTGAGATTCTGAACTCCATAGCTTCCATTTCAGAATCCAAGAGAAAATTACAGGCAGTCTACCATGCAGATAGATTAAGACCAACTTAGCAAAGCTTTGAAATCACTCCTCTCTCTCTCTCTCTCTCTCTCTCTCTCTCATCTGGTTGGGAGAGGAAGATAATGAAGAAGTAGTTAGCGAAAAAAAAAAAAAAAGATTAGAATGCAATAAAAATAAAATTAGCAGAAGCTTGCCTATGAGAAAGACAACTCTCCCTCTACCAGAAGCCTAACCATTTTCTTCAAGAAAACCCCATCTCACCAAACCTCAATTTAAAAAAAAAAATACCTAATGAATTGTATGTCTTTGTCTCTCTTTTTCTGTTGCTTGTTTATGTTCAGTTTGTTTCAATATATTTCCATCTCTTTTCCTTCTGTTTCTCATCAGCTTGAGTTGTCTCATTCTCATGCAGCCATCTCGCCGAAAAAATCCACTCTTTTCTGGTGAATCTCTGGCGATGAAGCACAGGAAAAACAACAATCTTTCTGTCTTTGTTGTTGTATTCTCTATATTTCTGTTTGGGGTGTTTATGTATAATGAAGATGTGAAGTCCATTGCAGAGTTTCCATTTTCATGGCCGAAAGCTCAAGAAACACAAGAACCTCAAGAACAGCAGGCAAAGCAAACAAACACAGTTCAAGAAACGATCGAGAATGTTAAAGAAAGCACGGTTTCCATCAGTTCAAGAACTTCTCTCGAAGAACCTCAAGAACGGAGTTCAGAGGAAACGGTAATACAAGAAATTGATCGTGGCAATCTGAAATCTGTTGAAACGAAAGAGGATGAGCAGAAAATCGAACTCCCTGTGATTGAAGAAGACGATGAAGAAGTTGAATTACCGCCGGAAGATTGTGATCTGTTTACAGGGCAGTGGGTTTTGGATAATGAGACGCATCCTCTGTACAAAGAAGAAGAATGTGAATTCCTCACAGCGCAAGTTACTTGCATGAGAAACGGAAGAAAAGATTCTATGTACCAGAACTGGAGATGGCAACCCGGAGCCTGTTCCCTGCCCAAGTAAGAAAATTTCGTGGATTTTTCAATTGTTTGATGCTATTTTTCTTCTGTTATTTATCAATTTACGTTTGTGACTTTCTATTCAGGTTTAAGGCAAGATTGCTGCTGGAAAAGCTGAGGAACAAGAGACTAATGTTTGTTGGAGACTCATTGAATAGAAATCAATGGGAATCAATGATTTGTTTGGTTCAATCTGTGGCTCCTCCTGGGAGAAAAAGCTTGAACAAGACAGGATCTCTTGCTGTATTCAGAATTGAGGTATACTTCTTTCTCCTCATTCTCTCTCTCTCTCTCTCTCTCTCCAAACAGAAAAGTAAAATTGGGGTTGTGTCTTTTCTTGCTTTTTCTCTATTTTTTCCCTTTTCTTTCTGACAAGAATAATTGATATTTAATGTTGCTGCTGCGTGATTATAGGATTGTTAGTGGGACTCGTTAAGGAGAAAACAAAAAACACAAAAAAATCATAGCTTCGTTATGCTCAAGCCAATTAAACTTTTGCCGAGTTTCCAAGCTAACCGTGTATAACACTTTAAGAAGGAAAATTAAGTTTACGCTTAAAATGAATATCTATGGAATAAATTATATTTACATCTTTTTTAATTTTATATATTTTTGTAAATATTAATTGCTTAACTTTGTAAAAACTTCTTAAATCCAATTTAGAAATCAAATCTTGCTCACATTAATAATGGGGTTTAATTCTTTTTATTTTATTTTATTTTATAAATTCAAGGTAGTGTTTTAAGTTTAAATTTTATTATTGAATCATCTATAATATTATTTTTGTGTGTCGGCGTGATTTTTTTTATATTTAAATTTTTATTGGCCAAACATGTGATATTTTATAAAAGATGGGTGCCATGCATATATTATAAGCTACTAAAATATTGATAAATATAAAATAATATATGTGGACTCCCTCGTTCGATTTTCCTCCAAAATAGATAAATAAATTACAAAATGGTCAGAAATTGCGGAAATTGCGGACATATGCTTAGAGATTTGCTCCATAAATTAATTGTGTTCATGTGTACGCAGGACTACAATGCGACAGTGGAATTCTATTGGGCGCCGTTCTTGGTCGAATCAAATTCTGATGATCCAAATATGCACAGCATTTTGAATCGCATAATCATGCCCGAATCAATCAACAAGCATGGACAAAATTGGAAGAACGTTGATTATTTGATCTTCAACACTTACATTTGGTGGATGAACACATTCTCTATGAAAGTCCTGTAAGTACCACATTAAAATTTTCCATCAATTCACAATACAGCAGTTGTCATTTTTATCTTATTGCTATTAAATATGTTTTAAGGGCGTCTTAATTTTTAATTTATTTGGGTTAATTCTTGTTTAAGCAACATAATGAAGATGGTTTGCTTGTTTTGATGTGGCGCAATGGACAGACGAGGATCGTTCGACGAGGGGGCAACAGAGTACGATGAGATCGAACGGCCAATAGCTTACGGGAGAGTGTTGAAGACGTGGTCAAAGTGGGTGGAACAAAATGTGGACCCCAATCGGACAACTGTCTTCTTCAGCAGCACGTCTCCTCTTCATATCAAGTAATTATTTCGTGCATCCTTAAAAATTATTTAAGCCATAATTTAATGTATATAAGTTTTAATTTTTTTTGTTTTCTCTAGTTGGAATTATTCCTTATCTGCTCTTGCCTGGGAAGAACAAAAACATCGATAATATTTATGACTTTTCTTCAGTTGCAAGTTAAAGTAACAAAAATTTTGTTCACGGAAGTACTCTCTTAAAACACTGTCGTTTTTTTTTAAACAGTTACACTCTTCTAAACTTTTGTTGGTGGAATCCCATGCTACCAAAGTGCTTATACTATAAGCCCTAGTTATGATTTATTTATTTAAATTCATTGATTTCAGCAGTTGTATTTTTTTTTTCTCTGATTATCCAATATATATATATATATATATATAATATAGTTGGGATCAATTTGCATCACATAATTAAGCAAATCAAGGGTGGTTGATAGTGGGCCTTGTGCCTTTGTCACCTCTCTTGCCATGATTGAAAATAGGTGTTACTTTAATAGTCCGTATACCTAATAATCACCATTATTTACTTGTTACTTGTATATATATATATATATATATATATAATCTTACCATTAAAATCAATTAACACCCACAAAACGCGTTCGTTGTGCAACATTTTCTATTTTCTATTTATTTTTTTTTGTTTCATTTCACTTCGATGTGTTGTTGACAGCATAACTTTGACATTCCAAATAATAATAATAATAATAATAATGTGTAATGCAGGAGTCTGGATTGGGAAAATCCAGATGGGATCAAGTGCGCATTAGAAACTCAACCAATTCTGAACCTTTCAATGCCACTGAATGTGGGAACAGATCGCAGGCTGTTTGTGATTGCATCAAATGTAACACAATCAATGAAAGTTCCAGTCCATTTTATCAACATTACAACACTTTCAGAGTACAGAAAAGACGCACATACTTCAGTCTACACAATTCGCCAAGGCAAGATGCTAACACCAGAACAAAAAGCTGATCCTGCTACTTACGCTGATTGTATCCATTGGTGCCTTCCTGGGTTACCCGACACGTGGAACGAGTTCCTTTATACACGTATCATCTCTCGCACGTGACCCCCCCTAATTTTTTTCTCTTCTTTTTTTTTTTTAATTTTTTGTAATTTCTCTTTTTGATGTTTTTCTGTCATCCTTGTTTCAAGCTTTTGTCTCATGATTTTTAATTTCTCTTCTCAGTTCCCCCCTTTTAATTAGTTTTTCTTATATAGGTTGAATGATAGAGATGGACCTTCAAAATTTTTGGTTCATTGTTTGATCATTGAACCAGTAGCACACGACGCTGAAAACCGAACTGTATAATGCAAATATATGTTGAAAGGAAAATAAAGTCAATACAAAATTGTATGGAAAATCCTTTTTTTTTTTTTTCCTTTTAAAGTTTAAATTTGCATTTATATTTGAGTTATTATAAGGTGCTCGATCGTACTGTTTGAGTTTAGTTGAACCCTCCAACAAGCAACATCAATAATATATATATATATATATTTTTTTTAAGTGTTTTTTTATTTAAATATTTTAAGTGTAATTTATTAGCACTAAATGCATTTTAATATTCTCAAGTTCCCTCGACTTTTGAATAAGAAAACTGAATAATTATTGTAGGTTTGGTTGCTAATCATTTGTATTGTGAAAAATGTTTCGAAGGATGCGGAAGAATATCATTAAATTATTGCACTGTGTTTTCTTGCTAAAAGTTAACAATACTAGCAGTATGGAGTGGACTCCATACTTCAAACCAAGAAGCTTAAAATAAAGTAAATACTGACCATTTCGCATTTTAAGCCGCTTTGACTCTGTCCTTTTTAAGCATGCAAAATCCAGGCCAGGGCCCTGGGGCCAACAAAATTGCAAACTCTAGAAGAAAAATAACAGTCGAATTTGCTTTTATCAGCTAGCTTATTATTTCAAAAGGATTTCGCTGGTGAAAACTTCTGTCTAGTTATGATTATTTGTCCAACTTTGAGAACATAATTTAGCCAACATATATAGGAATAGGATGCTTATGGGTCAGAATTATTGATATATGTTTGGGGCACAGAGATCATAATTGGAAGAATATATAATTTGGGAATCAATTTATTCCCACAAAAAATTGTATATAATAAATATAAAGTTAACCGGTTTTCTCATTCCCAATTCCTATATATATATATATATATGTATGTATGTATGTATGTATGTATGTATGTATGTATATATGTATGTATGTATTCGAAGTTTATAGCTTCGTTAGAGATAAATAAATTAAAAAATACAATGAGATGAGGATAATCTAATTAAAATTTATGGAATGCAACTTAGAAATGAGATAAGGTTAGATATAAATTGATTTTGTTTTCTTTTTATGGCCCTCAATGATTAGGGAATAATTTCTTTTTACAAAAATGATCACTTTCAGGTTTCATTCGGCATTGTGCTAAAAATTACAGCAACTTTAAAATAAAAGTTATAGCTTATAAGTAAAAGTTGATTGGTATTTATTAAATTCAAAATTTCAAATGAAAATTGTATTTTTTAAATTATTTTATTATATAATTAGCAAATTTAAAATTAAATATAATATTATAAAATTTTACTAAATAAATACACATGTAATGTAATGTAATATAATATGTTAGTTTTAGTTAAAATATTTTTTATTTTACCAATGATAATGTTCTGATTCTGTTCAACTAATTTTCTTTATCAAAGTTAATGAACATACACATATATATATATATCTGTTAGATATATTTATATCTAACGGTATACAATTAATATAAAATTTTATGTAAAAAAAAAAAAAAAAAAGTTGTTAATCTTATCTCATATATATATATATATATATATATATATATATTGTACGTCCATCAGCAAGTATATCAAGAGAAAAATAACCAGCGTTTGAGCAAACATCTATGTCTCATATTCCTTGCCAAATCGTTGTTTTAACATTTGTCTAGACCAATGTCTTCGACAAGTCTGTTTAGCATTTCCTTAATGCTTCTGCTTCTGCTTCTTCAAGAAGTTGTTTCTTTAGACTATGAAGCAGCCCTTACCAAATCTATATTGTATTATGAAGCTCAGAGATCTGGCAAGTTACCACCAAATCAACGAGTACAAATTCTGGCCTCGGAGACGGCAGCGATAATCGGGTAAATTGTTGTAATACTTATCTTTCTTGCTATTTCTTAATTTAGAGCTTATTTTGGAGGGCAAACCAGATAAAGGCAATATAAAATGGGCTGAGTACTGGGGCCACGCTCAGGAGTTCATCTGTAACTGCATCGGAAAAGAGAGTGCCAATGCAAAGAGAACTAGTGGTGGCTTACTCTGGTGTGGACCCATGGAATGATCTTCAGTATGCAGCTACTGCATCATTTGTCATAACTAGTTATTCCGATTACCTCACATCCCCAGGATCTAATCTCCCGTGCCAATTAGGTCCTGTTTCGGCTGTCGATTTAATCAATTTTGCCCGATCACAGGTACAAGAAATTCCAATCATTTACAGTACCCCCTCAATTAATTTGTGAATTTGTCCACTCATTCCCTCATATATACATATATATATATATATATATATATATATAAACATTAATATCGCATAATCTATCATATGCTAGTAAGTAATATTCATAGCCGATTAAAAAGATCTTAATTTTACCATTTTATAATGAATCAAGTTTTGGGCTTCATATAATTTCATCATTCTTATCTGATTGTCTGCGTTACTCAATGATATGTACTTTTTCAAATTAATCTTATTAAAATTGAGGCTCCTTGTGCAAATTAATTTCAGGTGGATTACTTATTAGGAGTAAACCCAAAGAACACAAGTTACATGGTAGGGTTTGGATCAAACTTTCCACAGCAAATTCATCATAGAGGAGCATCAATTGTGTCAATGAAGAAAGACAAGACACCAGTGACATGCAGAGGAGGTTATGAAAATTGGTTCACTAAAAACGCACCAAACCGCTAATGTGCTGGATGGCGCAATTGTTGGCGGCCCTGATTGCAGTGATAACTATCGGGATTCTAGGGCTAACTATCAGCAAGCTGAACCTGCATTAGTGAATACTGCGCCACTTGTCGGAGTTTTGGCTCGGCTGGCTGCTTCAGATTTTGTGGAATCTTACCAAATCTTGTTTGAGGTAGAAGGCTAGCTACTAAGATGCAACAATTTGCTGCAGTTAATTTGCCAAATTAACGAGTAATGCTATTCTATATGCACTTCTCAATTAAACAATGCCAAATTAACGAGTAATGCTATTCTATATGCACTTCTCAATTAAACAATTTATCGAGAGTTATGTCGAAATTAAGACCCTGAATAGGTAAAAGCTCGAAATACATCTGTCACGCTATCCAGAAAAAGAATTTAGTTCCGGGGATCATTCACAGTGCCAATGAAGAAATACCATAAAGTAACACGCAAAGTAGACTATGAACTATGATTCAACAAAATCTTGCGAAAGTAATAATGTACGCCAGGACAATTAATGATAAAGAAACTCAATATGGTTTCCCTTCTTAGCAACCTACCAACATTTTATTTAAACCAACAGAACCGACCAACATTTTTATTTAAACTAGCAGAGAATAATCAGATTATAAACCAACTATAAAGACTCACCATTTCTAGTTAGACCCACATCAGAGTCCCGATCCCTTGTCTCACAAGCTGGAAATTACGAATTTAGAAATCCCAGTTGTCTGAGTAGGGGAAGAAGGCACAGAATTGATCTTCAACCTCTCTTCAATCAAGCTTTTGACCTTCTCCAAAGCCTCTCGATCAACTTCCCTATCCTCATCAGTCACAATTCCAAAGTTGGTCCCGAGGGTTTGACGGTCACATGCTCATTCTTCTCAACACTGCGCACGAGTTGCTCTGTTTTCTCAGTTTTCTTCTCTTTTGTGATGAATCAACATTCACCTGCCAAAATGCAATAAATGAACTAAAAATTATTTAAAAAGCATCATTATGGAACCAAAATTTGTGATGACAACTGATGAAATGAAATTATTTCCGAGCATACAGTTTGTAGATAATGATTAAGGCAACTATATAACTTGTTTCCTCTTCCGCCTTGTAGTTCTAGCTAAGAATGTTGGTACTGTTCAGGTCTGCATAAAAGTCTAAGCCCCAGTTAAGCCCACCGAAGGCTCTAAATTGCAGTTACATAAAGATTCAACAATATTTTTAAAATAATTGAGAAATTGCATTTCAGATTTAACACATTTCATAAAATTTATCTTAGACTAGTGGGTCTGCAAGTGCAAATGCTTTCGACAACATTCAAACTTGCTTTGAACCGGTCAAAATTGCGTTTTATAAATATTTTCTTGAATTTAATTAGTTAAAACAAATAAACACCCTTTTGAAATTGAAAAAGCGTTTTGAGTACTTTTGAAGAACCAATCAGTGGATAAATATTTTTCTAAATATCATTTTTGAAATTAAGAAAAAAAAATTACTTAATTTGCGCAAAAAGAACATTCTGCAGAAGCATTTGTGAATAAACGTTTAGCGGGAGCCAGTTCCATTACTTAAATGACTGTTATGTAAATTTTCATGCATTAGCCTGCCTACTCATATCCATTAAGAGAATAAACCTACACTAAGAAAACACGAAATCATCTAAAATATTCTGCTGTCATGCGAACCAAATACAAAATCTCGAACCACTAATATAAAAATAGGATTAACGGTTTAAAGAATTAAAGAAAGAATAGACAATCTAAACGAACCACTAATTCCTGCCCATCAATGTTAAATTTATTGAGCAGCCGCAATGCAAGAAGAGTCCCTTCAGCAGACACAAATTCACAGAACCCGCATTATCATCAAGAGGATCTACAGCAGGTTTACAACTCTTGACAGGTCCACAAACCTTTCAAAAAGTGTTACAAACATCGGATTTCCCATCTCAAAAGTTGAAAGATGTAATGTCAAAATAAATGCACTGAAATTACACAAATAAATCATCTACCTCGAGGACAGAAAGCACAAAATCATTATCCGCCTTTGGTGGTATCTTGCCAACGTCGACTCTCGTTTTTTATTCCCTCACAAAAAACTTCAGAGTTAGAATGCCTGGAAAAGGCAACACTGCTACAATGATCGGACGAGGAAACAGAGCTGGAATGAACGGAAGAGACATAATCGGCGGCAATGGAGATGCCGGTGCTGGCGTTTGGTTAGGACTAGTGTTGGAGTTTGGCGTTGAGGATTTTCTTTTTGGTTGTTGCGGCCTTTTGCTTTTATGCACCAGAGAGAAGGCGACTACGTTCTGTTCTTTTTCTTTTCAGGTTAAGGACACGTGTCGCAGTTGTAGTTTTAACAGAGTCTAAATGCCGGGGATTGGAATTCTTGAACTGAAAATTAGGGCTGGGGAGGCGAATTTGTTTAAAGCCGTATCCCATCTATAATTTTACAGATTCGAACTTCCAAAATTTGTAAATCGATCCACCGTACAATTTACTGTGCAAGTCCACGATTTGATTCCATTGTTTAAGCAAATTTCAAAATATCCAATCTAATCCAATTCACTAATTCATTAAATTTATTACACATTGAATTGAATTGAATTAGGTAGATTGAGCGTATTTCTGAACGATCCAAAAAAAAATAATATAATATAATATAAATTGAATTATGTGACGTGTTAAATTTATTAACTACTAAATACTAATTTATACAACAAAAATATTAGTAATATTAAAATTTTATATTAATTATTAACAAAAATTTAATAATTATTTTATTATTATAAATAACGTTTGAGAAAAATAAAATAAGTGATGTAGTAGGTAAATTTTTTAATGTTATATTTTTTTAAACAAAATAACGGAAAAATTTAAAATAAAACATAATCAATTAAATAATATTAAAAAAATTAAAATTAATTTTTAATATTAAAAAAATGTTTCAATTAACAAAAAAATAAAACTCAACTGGCACTAAACCAACAATCAAACTGGCTCTTCTTCAATAATTATAAAACTTTCAAGTTTCAGCAAATACGACATGACTTGTTGGCGTTTTGCCTCGGCTTGCTTACTTGAGGGCCTGAAAGTATAGCGTGTTTGATCATTGTTCACCTTTGACGCGCGTACTACCAAATCATGATTGCGGAATAAACACTGCAAGACTTTTAATTATTAACATAAACATGTAAGCTTAGTCAACTTTATTAGGTATATGATAATATAAAGATGAATATGCCGGTGGCCCCGCGTCGGAGTTGCTTCAACTTCTCCTCTTCGTAGTCTTCAGGGAGTATTCTAATTATATGTATTAGGTCAACTATAATTATATGTTACAATTTTTTATTTCTAGTTCTTTTTAAAAATTATACTAAACATAAATGATTGGATTCAATTTTTTTTAGAACTTATTAGAAAATGAGGTGCAACCATTTTTTATTTTTAAGTGCTGTAAAATAAAGTTATCAACTATTAAATATAAATAAACGTGTCAATTGAAAAATATTAGTAGTTAGGTAATTTGTAATTACTCAACCGATGAGAATGAGATTTTAACTTTTTTCTTTTGGCTGGTAGGTTTGCAGAGAAATAAGCCATCCATTTGAACTTACTACCACTCTTTAGCTATTTTTCTCTCTTGCACCTATCAAATATCATACAATTATAATGAAGTTTCAAAATTATAGAACAGTGAAGTTCAAGTAATCAGACTGTGACCCTGCAATTTATTACAACTTATTTTAGAAAAGGAAATACCGAATCTCTAAGTTCTTGCATGTGATGGCTAAAAGTGTACTACTAATTATAGATTAAAAAAGGTAAAAGGTCAATAATGAATATAATATACTGAATCCACAACTAATCTAAAGAAAATATAGAACTACTCATTGACTCGCTTTTTTGTTTGTTAACTAGCAATATTCAACTCCACTGCATTCAGGCAACAACCCTCATCACAAAAACTTAGCTAACCTTTATGAATAGCTTCACTTCCTAGAAGATAGTCACAATGAAGCAAGCCAGTGACAGTCAGAGATTCGATTACTTCCCGATACTACTCGTAGTATCAATTTTTTCGATATCTTTCTTCCTATGTTTTTGGTACAATGAACACATAAACCTCCTTTTGTTTCCAGGAGCTAAACACCAAGAAATCACACAAGAAGCAAAAACAGAATCACATACCCTGGTAGATGGCAATGAAAAACAAGATGAACCAGAATCAGAACTTCCGTCATCTGAAGAGAAAATGGAAGATTGTGATATCTTCACAGGAGAGTGGGCTTTTGATAACGTGACACATCCTTTATATAAAGAAGATGAGTGTGAGTTTCTAACAGAGTGGGTGACATGTTTGAGGAATGGAAGGCAGGATTCTCTATACCAGAAATGGAGATGGCAGCCTAGAGATTGTTCTTTGCCCAAGTAAGTTTTGAATAAATTTAATCATTTTGAACTAAATTTTGTATCTTAAGAAAGATTTAATGTGTTAGTGATTTGCGTATTTTTCGGGTTAAGGTTTGATTCAAAACTGTTGCTAGATAAACTTAAAGGAAAGAGGATTATGTTTGTTGGAGACTCCATACATTTTAACCAGTGGCAGTCCCTGGTTTGTATGGTTCAATCCGTTATCCCGCCAGGCAACAAAAGCTTGAGCTATATTTCAAGCCAAATTACTGCATTAATATTACAGGTCTCTCCACAGTTCCAATCTCTTAGATTCATATCGGACAATCGATTCCAAGAATTTGGTCAATTGACATATGAAATTCATGGGTTTTTTTTTAATTTCCAGGACCATAACGCTACCCTGGAGTTTTACTGGGCACCATTTTTGGTTGAGTCAAATGCGGATCCTCCAACAATGAGAGACGGCAAATTGGACCCTGTAGTCATGCCTGAATCAATTGCAAAACATGGAAATAACTGGAAGGGTGTAGACTACCTAATATTTAACACATACATTTGGTGGACTAAATATCCAACAATGAAAGTATTGTAAGTTTTCTGCTAGTTCTCGCCCCTTTCTCTCTTATTACGGAGTAATTTCGTCAGAATCTTGCTAATTCCTTGTTCAACTGATGAAAAAAAGGAGAGGATCCTTAGATGAAGGAGCTACAGAGTATGATGAAATTGATGTGTATACAGTTTATGAGAAAGCTTTAAGGACATGGGGCAAATGGATTGAAGAAAATGTTGATCCTGATTTTACCTCAGTCTTTTTCAGCAGCATGTCTCCGACGCATATTAGGTATTGTAGCAATTCGGATACAATTTAATATTCTCCACCCTAAGAGTCTCGCTTAAACATGTGATATGATTGATTTACCAATGTAGCAGGAGCTCAGACTGGAACAATGAGGATGGTATCAAATGTGCTAAGGAGACAACACCAATTCTAAACATGTCGGGTCCAATATATGTGGGCAGAGACCAGAAACTCTTTGTAATTGCAGCAAATGTGACTCAATCATTGAAAATACCAGTCCACTTTCTCAATATAACCAGCCTTTCTGAATACAGGAAAGATGCACATACCTCTGTTTACGCTACTGTTGAAGGCAAGTTGCTGTTGCCAGAGCAGAAATCTGACCCAGCGACATATGCAGATTGTCTCCATTGGTGTCTGCCTGGATTACCAGACACATGGAATGAGTTGCTCTACGCAAAAATCCTCTCTGGCTCGTAGATTTCTTTTTTAGTTTTTTTTCTTTTTGCAAATTGAGTTGAGGATGATCTTTGCACAATTTTAGCAATTAAGTAGCAGCAATTGTAAGCATGAATCATTACAAAACTAACAATCATCATATGCCTTTTTTGAATTATTTGTATGCGTGCAATGGTTCTACCATATTAATCTAGTTTTAACATATCATAATTTATGCATTACAATTGTAATATAAGTTCATCAAAGCTGCTCTTCAAATGCAGAATTACGATTCTCATGGTGCAAAAACTTAGCTAAAATTTTCTTTTCCCTACTTTTTAATTTTATTTTCACTCCATTCGCCAAAACATAAAGAATACGGAAACAGATTATTGAGAGAAGAAGATAAAAGAGAAATGAACCTGACAAGGAAAAGAGCGAACGATACTCCACTGAGAAGCAAGAGTTTCCGGGCACTTTGCTACTGTTTGGATTTTGAGCGTAAGAGAATTAAACCAAAAAAAAAATAAAAAGAGACGCGGTCTTCATTATTTCTTAAGGCCTTCCATGTTTGCATTATTTTCCAAAGGTGACCGTTTTTGAAGATAGAAACAACAGACCCTAATTACCTAAAGATTAATTTTTTGGATAATGTGTTTTGTTCCCCTCACTTTTCGGGAAAAGAAAAATACCCACCTGAGTTTTTGATTAGTCCTAAATATTCCTTCACTTTTGAATAAACCCCGAAATATCCCCTGAAACACTATTTTAAATAGTATTTTTAAAAAATTATGTATAATTAATATTGTCAAAAACCTTCCTAATTATCAATCTTTTACAACATTAATTATAAGCAAATTTTAACAACCTTAATTACAAAATTTTTTACAACATAAAATTTGCTATAGAAATGTTTTAGTTGGTTGTAAAAAAATTAATTGTAAAAATTTTACAATAATTTTTTTTACTATTAGTGTTATAGAAAATTGACAATGAGTTTTGACAATATTAATTGTGCATAATTTTTCAAATATATCATTTTAAAAAAATTATCAATTTAAAAAAATGTATAATAATATTATTAAAAAAAATGTTAAAAAATAATGAAGAATTAAATTATTATTATAATTTTTAAATTTAAATATCATAATAAAATTATATTGGTTATTTACAAAATAAAAATAAAAATAAAAATAAAAATAATTAAATTATTTTATATGTTTTTCAAAGGGAAGTCCAAATAATGTCTAAAATAGTATGTGAGGAATATCTCAATATTTCTTTAAAAGTGAGAGGGTATTTAGGACTGGTAAAAAATTTAGGGTGTTTCTCTTTTCCCTAAAAGGGGTAAAAAATGCATTATCCCTTATTTTTTCTATTTTCAATTGTTTATTTTTTTTTTAAAAAAATAACGTCCAAAAGTTTATTCTCAACAGAAAAAAAATTTGCACACTTTTTACTTAAGAAGTAATATTATGATACCACCCATTATCTATTTGATAAATGATTCTTGGTTAGCAAAAATTTTAATAATAATATTTGAGAAGTATAATTCATATTTTATTAATTTAAAATAAATATAGAAATTTTATTCTAAAATTTTAGAAAAAAATTGTATAGAGATTATGATTTTTGCCTTCTTTTTTGTATGAATCTTAATTTTTTTAAAAAAATTTTACATGAGTTATTAGTGTGTTATAATATCAATAAAACATAACGGCAGTAGGTACTCGCATGATAGAATTATAAATCATATACGTAATTTATAATTTTTTAAAAATAGAGGACACGGATGTATTACCCTATAAAAAAATGAGAAAGTAAAATAAAATAAAAGTGGTTTTTAAACTAAAATCCTATTATTTTTTATATTTTTTTTAATATTTCATTATTCTCTAATTTTTTATTTTATCTTTTAATTTAATTAGTTTATAAAATAATAAAATTAAAAATATTAAAAAGTAAAATTAAAATTTAAAAAAAAGATATTAATTAAAAAAATAAAAAATAATAAACATTCTCCCTGAAATAAAATTTGAAAAAACCTCTAGGGTTTAAGCTAGGACCAAAAAAGGGCGGGACTCGAACGTCTATCATTTATTTTAGTCTATGATATATTTCTCCCTATCTTCATTTCACTGGCTCCGTAATCTCTTGGAATCACCACCGACATGTTGGTTGGGGTTCGCCACTTAACAGTTCTCGGTGAGTTCAAGCCATTCGGCTTAATTGCCGAAGCGCTGGACGGAAAACCGCCGGATAATCTTGCCGATAAGTACGATTACTTCCTCTTCGACCCCGAACTTGTCAGAGACCGAGCCGAAGGTGATAATAACGGCGGCTGCTCAAACTCTGAGCCGAGTGACCGCAGTGATAACGAGCTTTTCATTAGAGGAAATCGGTATTAATTCGTTCTTATTTTCCAAAATGTAGCGGAAGCTGAAAATAGATTTTCAGTTTCGTGTTATATTGGTTTATATTTCCTTACAGCTCTTCATTAGTGATCATTATTTAACTGCTGGAGTTTATCAGGATTATATGGACGAGTGGAGCACGAGTTTTTAAGAGATTCACTTTACCTTCACCAGTTATCATGGTAAATCTGTATGCATACCAATCAATTGTTATTTTGAAATTTAGCTTAGGTTAACTCAGTTACATAAAACTCTGTGTGGAATGTATGTAAAACTAATGCGACCATACAATTTGTTCTTAGACTTATTATCCAGCATCTATCTGTTTTAGTGTTTTGTAAAACAGCATGATGTTTTACTTTTGATTTTCCTTTTGATGAATTTAAATTTATTTATTGTTAGCCAAGTTTTCTATGTTCTAGGTGTGCTGGTGTCGTCTTGGTGATATGTCTGAAGCCCTTCTTTGCGTCTTACAAATTGAATCATTGACTATCTACAATACATCAGGTAAGCTGATGAGAATATGGTTATTTATAACTTGGTAAGTCAATAATTGATTTTTCCTTTCAGCGGCACAATGGTCCCTTGACAATAAAACTATATATTTTAGATATTAATTCCGATAGAAGCTTGCAATGTCTGCATCTCATATTGAAGTGATTCTAACAAATAGTTTTACTGCCAAATATCCATTTTCAGGATTGTTGTAGAGAATGGAAATGTAGTCACAATGCATGAAACTGGGTGCATTTTGGTAGAGTTAGTGTATTATTCATATCCATTTAAATAATTGGTTTTAGCTTTTCTGTTGCATTCATTGTTTGAGATTCTGATGTGGCAATGTTAGAGCCAGTCCTGAAATTCCTGAAGTTACTGGTCCTAGTTATACTTGCCAAGGGTCCACTGCTGCAATGCACAATTCATTCCTGCATGCTGTATCAAACACTTCTAGCTTATTGTATATATTGCATGTGTCAACACTAAAGCTAATTTCTTTGTAATGTGAAATTGAGCTTCCTTTTTTTTTTTGGGGACAGGTGAAGTGGTATCCATTCCACTTCCTCGTACCATCACATCAATATGGCCTCTTCCTTTTGGTTTGCTACTCCAGGGAATTGAAGGAAATTTTGCAACACATGTTCCTTTTTCGTCATCAAGCCCTTTGTTAGGTGCACGTGATATATCCCGTCCAAGAAGGGAAATTGGGCACAGTCCACAAAATAATTACAGTTTTATGGGTTCCTATAATCATAAAGGAGACACAGTTTCAATATCTTCGCATCTGATTCTAAGTGATTTACTGGAGGAACCCCAGGTTGTATCAAATAGCTTCCCTTGCAATTCTCAGATTTTGCTTTCTTTTTGGCTTTTTTTGCTATCCTTTATTCTTGTTTCTATGCTTCCCTGCTTTTTTGTACTTATATTGTAGCAGGGAAAAAAAATTGATAAGAACCCAGTTTTTTATTTTCTATCTTTTTTGTTGACGACAGTTTCTGTTGTTGAATTTTAGTCTACTTATATTGAAGAACGAGCAAAACTGAACATAATGAGAGATTTTGATGAAAGAACAATTTGGACCAGTGATCAAATTCCGCTGATGGCATCATACAACAGAGGTTCATATGATTACCTTCCAAACAATGATTTTATTTCCCCAAACCCCCTCCCTCCCCTCTGCCCTCTTTCCTTTTTCTCTTTTTTCCCAAATTCATCATGTTTGACCTCCTTACTTTGTTTGCAGGGAAGATGCAGCATACGGTGTGGGTTGCTGAAGTTATTAATTCTAGCCTTGAAGTGGCAAGTACCAGTTTGTCTGATGTAGTTCCAGCTGGTGTATTACCAAAACAATTTTCTTTCCGTAGAATATGGCAGGGGAAAGGTGCCCAGGCATCTGCTTCTAAGGTGCCACTTCATTTTTAAACTTTTTCACTTTTTTCTTTCCCTTTTAGTGTAGAAACCTCTAAAGTAAAGAAAAAGGCTAAGCATACTTATCATTTGGTGGTTGCTATTCCTTGACACTAAATGGCATGTATGATATGGTGTTATGTTTTGTATGTTCTTTTTCTTGCTATTCCTCGACTCTAAATGGCCTAAAAATTTCCAGGTCTTTTTAGCGACTGATGATGATGCAGTTCCTATAATTTGTTTTCTACTTCTAGAACAAAAAAAGTTGTTGTCTCTAAGGCTTCAGACTGTTGAAATAAATAACGAGATACTCTTCGATATTAAACCTGACATGAGCTGGAGCATACCAGCAGTTGCTGCTGTGCCAGTCATAGTAACACGCCCGAGGTAGAGTTAAACTTTTTTCTGTTTCCTTATTTCCTATATATATATATATATATATATATATATAATGATGTTGTTTACACTTCAACATTTTTATAGAGTGAAAGTGGGACTGCTGCCATGTACAGACCTTGTTGTTTTGGCTCCAGACAGTGCGCTTCTCCTTTATGTAAGCTGTTTGCATGTGTCCTTTGTGTTAAGCTTCCCTCTGTAAATTATTTATTCATACCTTTCTTCAAGTCTTGATGTTATTTGGCTGTGTATATTCCATTGGCTCTTTATTAACTTTTTCCTGAAACTGGAAGAACTTTTCATGCACGGTATGCTGATGTTGGCAATTCTACTATCGCTATTGACATTCAAATTTAATTTACCAGCTATGATCTGTAGACTCAATCTCTAGTTCTGTGTTATAAGACTAAAACAAGTCATTTTCCACACTAGGTACTTTTGTAGGTGTTGGATGCCTTTTCTGCTCTATATGACATTTATCTTTTCTATTATCTTCAGAAAATTTTCTTCCAGGCATTCTTTTATACTTTGATTTCCTTTTCTTGTGACGCTGGGATTTGTGTGCCTTAACTGCAGTCAGGGAAGCAATGTCTCTGCAGATATACGTTGCCTTCTTCTCTGTGTAAAGGTCCTATTTCACATAGTCCGGAATTCTCAGAAACAGCATCTGTCTCTCAGGACTTGAAAATTATAGGACTTTCAGATGCTGTTGAGGGGCGTATCAATGTGATAGTAAATAATGGACAGGTATGCTAACGTGCAAGTAATTAGTGACAGTAAAATTTAATATTTTCTAGACCTTTCTTGTGTTGCAAATTTCTTACATTGTGGCAACTTTTCTTGATAGCATGCTAGATTAGAATTTCCTTTCTTTTTTCTGTTAGTTTCATTTTGCGGATATCAGTTGATAGTTAATTGCCTTATATTTGCAAGTTGGGTAAAGTTTCTATTAGCATTTCATTAACTTTAGCATTTCTTCATAGTGGCTAGCATAAATGTTTCTATTTATAGCTGTTATCCAGTGTTAGTAATTGCCGTGGTCTTAAGAACCTTTTCTTTGTCGTGTTGTCCAGATGTTCCGATGTGCATTGCGACGGAATCCTTCCTCTTCATTGACAAATGATTGCATCACAGCAATGGCTGAGGGGCTCAATTCCACTTTCTATAACTATTTTCTTGTTCTTCTTTGGGGAGATAGCAACTCGGCTTACTTGTCAGAGGCTAATTCTGATGTAGATTTAGAGTGGAACTCTTTTTGTGGCATTATTATGCAAATGGGTCAAAAATCTAGTGTTATCTCTCATCAGCGCTTGAATCCAGTGCCAAACTCATCTTGGGAGTTTCTTCTTACCAGTAAATTTCACAAGAACTACCACAAATTTAACTTTATTACTGGGATTTCTGGAACATCACTTGATTTGAGGGGATCAAATTCCTGTGGATCAAATGTGGATGGTAAACAAATTTTGAATGAATCATTTTACTCTGAGCTTTTCAAGGTCACATTGGATTCCCTGCATGCATTATATGAGAGTCTAAAACTGGATACTCTTCGCAAAAGGTAAGTAAATGAAGCATACTGCAGTTGAAATTGGCTTCTTGATATGCATTGTATTCCGTCTCTTATTCCTCCTCTTGCTTCCTCTTTGTTAAATGCGTTATGCTGTATAGAATTGTGTTGGTAAAGTAGGACTAGCATTTGTTTTTTTAGTTCTGAAATTTAAAGTATAAAAGCTTTCTTTGCCTAGAAAGCTATCCCTTTCTTGGTCTTTCTTTTTCATTCTGTGCATACATTTTAGTGTATGCTAATGCTTACACAGTGACCGTTCAATTGAAAAGAAAGGTTGAGAATATTGTAAAAGGGATGGGCTTGTAGGTATATTTTGGGCACCAAAGTGGTCAATGCACTCTAGTTTAAATCCTCACACATGGTTTCTTTCTTGGTCAAAATTATCTCTAAGTTAGGGGTCTTTTAATTCAAGACTTCAATTGCTGAGTATAGGGACTTGGAGTTGTTAGGAGTTCTATTATGCACTGTTGCCAAGTTTCTGGGTGAAGAATGCTATTTGGATCATTATGTTCGTGATTTTCCTTGTCTTTCCAAGAAAGTTGGGTTGTGCATGGACTCATTCTCCCAGAAAGCTCCTCCCAGTCTATTCAAATGGCTCGAAGTCTGTCTGCAACATGGTTATACTTATGCAAATACCAATGACCTTCCGACTTTAATTTGCAAAGAGGGAAGTTCTGTTGTGAGCTGGGCACGCAAGATAGTCTCATTCTATAGTTTACTATCAGGTGCTAAGCCAACTGGAAAGAAGCTCTCATCTGGTGTATATTGCAACATAGCTCCTGGGTCATTCTGCAGTAACGAGGAGCTCACAGTGTTGGCAATGGTGGGGGAAAATTTTGGACTGCAACAGCTTGACTTACTTCCTTGTGGTGTATCTCTGCCTCTGCGACATGTAAGTCATGCTATAGTAACAAATGATTTATAAAAATCTCTGAATGCATTTATTTTCCAGATAAAGTTGTCTACTTCCGTAATCTTTTTGAGCTATGGGCCAAGATATGCGTTAAAGCATTGAGGTATCCATGGCAATTGGTTTCAACTTCATAGCACAATGATCTTATTCTGGTTACATTTATTTTGGTCACGAATGGATATGAGATGGTTTTGATTATATTTTTTTCAAAAATGTTTCTCAGTAGAAGGTAAGTTTACACTTCTTTATTGTTGTGCTGCTATTATATTACTGCAGAAGTGAGCTTGGCAATTTTGCATACTTCCATTCCCAACAACGATATCCATGTCCCAAAATTTTGCATCCTTAGTTCACTATCCCTGCGACATAATTGTTTCTGCTCTTAATAGGCATTGGATAAGTGCCGAGAATCACCTCCTACTGACTGGCCTGCTGCTGCATACGTTCTTCTTGGTCGAGAAGATTTGGCTTTGTCATGCTTGGCAAATTCATGCAAATCTAAGGAACTTGAGACCCAGACCAATGTGAATTTAATCTCTATGTCTACACCTTACATGCTACATTTACATCCAGTGACAGTTCCTTCAACAGTCTCTGATACCAATGGATTGGATAGCTCCAAATTTGAAGATATAGATTCTGTTGATGGGTCCATGACCGATGGCATGGAGCATATCTTCACCTCTAGCACACAGCTACGATATGGTCGTGATCTACGATTGAATGAGGTATCTTTGGCCCTTTATCTCAAACCATTAGCGTCAAAATGGTGCATCCGGTCTTTATTTTGGATCAATGTTGAGATTGAGTATACTAGTCAGTTTTTTTTTTTTGGCTATTTGACAGTACTTATAAATTTGTTGCATTTGGTCTTTGTTGTCTTCCAATTTTGTTTTATGTTGAAAATCAAAGTAATGCCAGCTTATTCAAATCAGACACCTCATAGCAATAGTTCTGCTGAGTCTTTTTGGAAATTCAATTAACTTCTTACTTATTTAAGTTTTATGTCCTTGAACTTCTAATAGGTTAGGCGTCTTTTGTGTTCTGCAAGACCTGTGGCTATTCAAACATCTGTGAATCTTAGTGCTACTGATCAGGACCTGCAACAGGTATACCACTTTCGTTTTTCTGATACTTATAATTGAAACTTCAGTCTATTATTCCTTCGAGAACTTGGAAGTGCAAAATTCAATCACTGACGAATCTCAACAATTTTATATTCTTGGACTTCTAATAGCTGTAAGCCTGGGTGTGCTCCTGCACTCATGTGCATGCACACACGTGTGTTTATATAAATATATATCTTAAATAAAATATCTCTATTTCTTACCAAAAAGCAGATGATAGCTATTGAATTACAAGCTGACAAAATAATTATTGTCTTCTTGTGTAGTCTACGATTCCGAATATTTCTTTTGAAAGAATAGCAACAAAAGAAGCTTATAGAGTGGACTTATTTAAAGAGCATCAGGGAATAAATAACCATGCTCTGTTTTTGCCTCACATATACAGTAGCTTGAGGGATTCATCATATTGTTTTTGTATTAAAAGAAAAAATTCTGGCTATCATAGTTTTCCTACTTAATGGGCATATTGTTGTTCAGAGTTTACATTGTCTTATTTTATCGATTACTTGTACTTCTACTTGTCCTTCTTTTGTATAAAGGCTCAGCTGTGGCACCTTGCTCAAAGGACCACTGCACTTCCTCTTGGCCGTGGGGCATTTACTCTTGCTACAATATATACTCTTTTAACGGAGGTATCCCACCTTTCTTAAATGTAAAATTTATTTTCTTCAGAAAAAATTGTCAGTTTTTCTTGATTGGTCGAAGACATGTTTCTCTGTCTAATGTACTCCTCTGAATATTATGTAGGCCTTTACAGTCCCAAAGCTTGTTTTGGCTGGTCGGTTGCCTGCCCAGCAAAATGCAACTGTATGTTCATATTAAGTTTCTTTAATGATACATTAATATTACGTTTATGTGTGCTCACAAGTGTTCTTTTGAATCAAATTGTATTTGCCATGTTTCTAGGAATTGTAAAAAACTTTTACTGTTTCCTGTCTTCCATCTTACATATGTCACACCTCATAGGTTAATCTGGATCCAAATATAAGGAATATACAAGAACTTAAATCCTGGCCAGAGTTTCACAATGCTGTTGCTGCTGGACTAAGACTGGCGCCCGTTCAGGTCTTTCTTTATATCTTAAGATGATCAGTACCTTTTTGTAAGCTGATGCCAAAGTTTTCCCAAACATTTCTGCCTCTTTTTTTTGACAAGATAATTCTTTTAATCAACTTACTTTTTCTTTCTAATCTCCTTATCTTACTACCAGTATGCATATGCAATGTAGTTTCTATTGAATATTCAGTAATAAATTTAAGCCTTTCATTTGCAGGGAAAAATGTCAAGAACATGGATAATGTATAACAAACCTGAAGAGCCAAATGTGACTCATGCTGGACTCCTCCTCGCACTAGGATTGCATGGTCATCTGCGTGCTTTAACTATAAGTGACATATACAAGTACTTTTATCAGGTTCTGCACTTTCTTGTTCTTGTTAATCATATTTATAATATTCTATTAAATCTTTGGAGGTCATTTATTTAGGGTTGTTTGATAGTCTACTTTGCAATAAAAAAATTTTTCATCACAAAAATAGTTCGAAGAAATTTAGATGTTTGCTTTGCTTAGTCTCTGAGTTCCTTGCATTGTTATTTGGATTGCTTTTAAGAGAATTTTTGTAATATTTTTATCATTAAAGTACTTCTATTATGAAAATGTTCGTGATTCTCTTTACTATAGCATATGGATGACAATAAGTACAAATGAGTGTTTGTAGATATGTAACGTTTGTATATAAAGCAGAAAGGGAAACTAATCACAATTTGTGGGTGCTAATTGGTTCAATTGGTAAAATCTCTTGGAATGATTCAAGAGGTCTAGTACTCAAACCCCCACTCACACAAGATTTGGCAAGGGTTGGGTTTATTTTCTTGTAATATTTATGAATAAGAAACATATATATATATATATATGTATATTTATATATATAGATGGGAAGGATTAGCAGCCCTATTATTTTACACGTATCTTTACATCATTTGTAAATCATAGGATTTAGACACATTCAACAGTTGAGATTAAATATGACATAAGCATTAATTATGGTGCATTAATTACATGATTAGATACATCTAACAGCCTACAAATAATGTAAAAATTTGTGTAAAAAAAAGAGGCCCCTGATTCTTCCCAATACATTTATATATATGTATGTACGTACGTATGTATGTATATATATAAGAATTTAATATCTTATACATGATCATAGTAACGCTGCTACTTGAAATCACTCTAATTGGCTTCAAAATCATTGTAGTCTAATTGCCTCTATTATATATGGACACGTCTCTTACTTTTGCTACTAAGGCACTGACTTATCCTTGGTATGTGACTAATGCTTCTAAATCTTAAACTTTGAAACATAAAAATGGGCTAACGTCATGTTCAGTACTTTGTGGGAGCCCTGCATAAAATCAAACTTCAGTATGTAATTCTTGGAATTGAACTTTATCCACCACAAAGGCAGGTTGTCAACATCTTAATGTTGCCGCTCAGGTCCTGGCACCAGATCACCCCTGCTGCTTTCTTATGAGGCTATATTCATTCCCAAAAGTACCTTTCTCATCTATATGACTCATTTGATGAGATTCATAGTGTACTGCAAGGATACTGCTTTCTGCATAACAATTTGTAAAGAGAAAAAATCTAAGCAGGATATTCTATTTTTTTTTCTGCTTATTTTGATTTCAAATTGATGGTTTGATTGGATTATGTAGTGTTCTCTTTTATTGGTCTCACAAATTGGCCTCAAAAAGAAAAACTTACCGAGAAAAAGGCACCCAAATAGAATCTTATGTATGAAATCTGTCTTGAGTCCTATGTAAGAGCTGAATGTCCGGCCTTTTATTTTTCTTCTTTTTTTTCATTATCTATTATCTCTAATTCTTTCTGGCCTCAGTGTTTTATTAAACTTTCCTGATGCTTTTGGTTGTAGGAACATGAAAGCACAGCTGTTGGGTTAATGCTTGGCCTGGCAGCTTCTTATAGAGGGACCATGCAGCCAATAATATCGAAGGTGACAACATGTTGCTTATATTGTTTCCCACCCTTCTGCATCTAATTTTGTTTTTCTTTTTCATTAACAAGAAGCATGAATCACATGCAAATAAAAGATCTACTCTATTTATGGTTTTCTTCTATTGATTTGTTTCCAACCTTTCATTTGACTTGTTTCCTTTTAGTTCCTCCTATGTCCTATTGCCATATAACTTAGTGGCTTACAATTCCTTAGAAATATTTTTGACTATTTGAACTTGTGTTCTAGGTTCTTTTGTCATTTGGGGGATAAAACATGACTTCAAGCTGACCAGAAAATATGTTCATTAGAAGTTATACCTGTAGACTTTTTATTGAATTATCATAATTGTTTTGAACGTTTTTCTAGTTCATACGTTAATGTGATTTCTTGTTAGTGGATGAATATATCAGTATGCATTTCTTTCTAGATAAGGTTAACTTATTATCCTATTTTGTGACAGTCCCTTTATGTTCATATACCTGCTAGGCATCCATCATCAGTAGAGCTGGAAGTACCAACAATTCTACAGGTTCACTGCTGTTCTTGCTCTCAAGATCACCTCTTAAGTTTTAACAAGAGAAATCTTATATGCACATGCATTTCCAGTATCAGGCCCAAACTTACAATGATTTTCTGACTCTGATTTAATGCATCCTTTTGTTTTGATTCTCCAGTCAGCAGCACTAATGTCAGTAGGACTTCTTTATGAAGGATCAGCACACCCACAGACTATGCAAATCCTTTTGGTATATTATTTCCCAGTTTGCTTGCTGATTAACTCTATGTTCTCTTTATATATTTTTGTTCTGCTTATGCAGTCAAAGTAACACCATTGTTCATTATAATGGGGATTGTGCATATATACATAAGTGAAAAATATGAACAAACCAATAAATCTGGTGGAGCAAATTGAGGTGACTATTGGTGCTCAAATATTCTTATTATACATTACATTTGGACTGATTGGTTCATTTCCACAGTCTTACTAACGTTTGTTAATCAGTCAAGGCATTTTGTACTTTGAGCTGCTGTGGTTTGCTCGGTGCCTAGAATTTACATGAATGAGTGATCTGCAATACAAGTATAGGAATGGTGCAATAATTTAAACCATGAATTTGTAAGCTGTCATAGTCTTGTTTTATTGTACTTGAGTGGGAGTGTGAATTAATTGATTAATTTTTCTGGGTGAGAAAATATTGTTGATATTGTAGTCATTACATCATAAGTGCCAATGATCAATATCACCTCTAAGATTCCTTGTTATTATCAAATGCATTGTAGTTGACCTAGTATTTTATTTTCACAGGGCGAAATAGGCCGCAGAAGTGGAGGTGATAATGTACTTGAAAGGGAGGGCCATGCTGTTTCTGCAGGATTTGCTCTGGGCCTTGTTGCATTGGGTACAAGTGGTTTGATATTCAAGTTAATTGAATTTTTTTGAAGTGGCTGTCTTAAGCTAATTGTTATATGCTAACTGAAGGTCGAGGAGAAGATGCACTTGGTTTTACGGACACTTTGGTTGGTCGATTGTTCCACTACATCGGTGGCAAAGAAATTCATAATGTATGTTCTTGAGTTTGTTTACTTCTGTTCTTCTCAATTTATTCTGAATGTGCAACTTTCTTTTTCATATTCCAACTTTTAAAGCAGTTGCACCATCTTTGTTCTTAATGCCATGCAATAAAAACTTCGGCACCTCAAATGTGTTCTTAATTTAACTTTATTGAACTTTGCAGTCTCTGAATCATTCTTTTGCCTTGAATTTCTCACCAGGAAAGATCACACTTCTTATCACTATCAACAGATGAGCACAACCGTTGTGCTGGGCAGGTTGTCCGAGCTAACTATGAATTATACAATTTTGCCATAATTTTTATTTCTGGAGTAACAGTGTTTTGTGTAAGCTTTTCCCTGAAGTAATTAATATTAAGATTCATTTCTGGGGCACCACTATTCTGTAGATGATGGATGGAACCATGGTCAATGTTGATGTGACTGCACCTGGAGCTATAATTGCTCTTTCTTTAATGTTTTTAAAGGTAAAAAAGGCTACTCAAATTGATTTTTGTTTGAACTGCAACCATTGCATTTTTTTATGGCTGTTCTTATGCACAGAATGCACAACAATTTCATTGATGTATCAAGATTTTCTTACACTGTTCTATATACTAATGACAGACTGAGTCAGAGGCGATTGTATCTAGGCTTTCCATCCCTCATACACATTTTGATTTGCAATATGTGAGGCCTGACTTCATAATGCTTCGCGTCATTGCTCGAAATTTGATCATGTGGAGCAGGTAATTCTGGTCAGATTGGATTGAAGCTTCATTAATTTAGACACATTAGAACTAAGTCAGTGAGCTTTTCTGTTTTAGGGTTCACCCATCTGAAGATTGGATTCAGTCCCAGGTTCCTGAAATTGTCAAAAATAATGTCAAAGCCCTTGGAGATGATACTAGTGACATTGATGAAATGGACACACAAACATTTGTCCAAGCATATGTCAACATAGTGGCTGGGGCATGTATTTCTCTTGGTATGTTATTTATTTGATTCATCTAACATTTATCACACTGATTTTTTTCCCCCTTGTAATTAAGATTTGTGAGCTAAAGCATCTCTCGACATAATCTTGTGAGGATACTGATTGTGTAGGGTAGTTGTTGCATTGCTCAAAAGAAATGGTGAGCTTAGAGTTAAGAAGCGTACCATGCAAACTTTAGTGAATTAAAAACTTTACAAATATAGAAAAGGAAAAACATATTTACAAACAATTTTGGATAGAATTGGTACTTGATTTTTTTGATTGCCTGGCATCCCAACATTAATCAGAAATTTTAATGCTCTGTTCATTGTGATAATTCAAGAATTTTCCAACAGATTTTACATTTCTCAATGAATAATGTTTGCTTCAGTATTGCTCTTGAACTGCAAAAGAATGAATAAATAGATGGCTAAAGGTGTTACATTCACAATAATTTCTCGGGTTACATGCCTTATAAATTGTCTTTGAAAGTCAATACTTGACTGAACGTTAGGTACATGTTTAATTGTTTTCCTTGCATTTCAATTTTTTTTGCAGCAAATTATTATAAGTAAATTGATGCTTTTCAGTTCTTTATTTTATAGTGAATACATCATCATACTTATGTTCATTTTTAATCATGGCAGGGTTGAGATTTGCTGGAACAAAGAATGCAAATGTGCAGGAGTTACTCTATGAATATGCCGTCTATTTCCTAAATGAGGTCTGCATGTGACATGATGCTACTTAATATATATTCACTGCTTCTTATTTAAAGTATCTACTTTAACATCTGCAGATAAAGCCTGTTTGCAGTACAAGTGGAAATACCTTTCCAACGGGATTGTCTCGCTATGTTGATCGGTGCACATTAGAAATATGCCTTCACCTAGTTATTCTTTCATTGTCTGTGGTATGTAAAAGCATTATATTTTTTCCCTCGTCCCATTTTCAGTTAATATGTAAATAACAATTGTGGCTAAGTTTTTTTAATGTATGTTTTGGGAACAGGTTATGGCTGGTTCTGGACATCTACAAACCTTTCGGTTACTAAGATTTCTTCGCAGCCGAAATTCTGCAGATGGGCATACAAATTATGGTATTCAGATGGCAGTGAGTAGTTGACTCTCATGATATTTTTGAATCATCAAAAAGTTGAGATTTTGTTTGTCCAATTATAAAATCAGGTAATATATACGGCAAAAATTAGATAAGGATGAATGGATTATTAGTGTTGATTCTATGATATTTGACTGTACACTTCACCAAATTTATGTGGCTTATAATGGCCTGTCAAGTGCCTTAATAGGTGCTAGTCTATGTTAATGGAGGGATGTTAGTGATTGTCATGTCCATCCATGAAAGCTAATTAAACCTTATCTCATGTTATTTACAAAGATTTACAACCTTCAAAAATTTCTTAAGAGTTGAATAAACAGGGTTGATGCCTATGATGTCATCAATATGAGATGAATTAATTCATATGAGCTTTCTTGCTGAACATGAATGCTACCATGTTTGTGGGATCCATATGGGATCTGTTCAGTTGAGAAATAAGTTGCATGACTTTATCTTTGTCTTACAACAGTTCAATGTTTCTTATATCTTTTATGTTGAACTGACTTCAGGTAAGTTTAGCCATTGGTTTCTTGTTTCTTGGGGGTGGAATGCGGACATTTTCAATAAGTAACAGCTCTATTGCTGCTTTATTGATTTCTCTTTATCCACGCTTGCCCACCGGACCAAATGATAACCGCTGCCACCTTCAGGTAATGCTAAAAATTATATTTGTGTCAATTGTGAAAGTCATAACAATGCTTAGAGGAACCTGGTTAATGGAAATCCAGAAATTACATATCACAAATATATGTTGCGTATCAGGAGTATAAACTTTAAGAAACCTTCAAATGGGAAAGCACCACTAGTTCACAAAAGTAATTGTTTTGCTTTGGAAACTTGTTAGTATTCATCCAAATTCATACATAGACATCTCACTGTTATTTTGAAAGCTTTAGTCTTGGGATATCACATGTTCTGCAGACAAAGGCGTTAACATTTTAGGATAAATCATCACAATTCCTAGCTATTCTACTTCAAAGTTTCAACTTTGGAATATGCAGAAAGAAAATATGTGAATGATTATCATTGCGCCTGTGAAACTGGTGTCTTATCATCTGTTATGCTTTCAGCATCCTGCTTTCCTTAAGTGTACCTTTTCAGGCATTCAGGCATTTGTATGTACTTGCAACGGAAGCTCGCTGGATTCAGACTGTTGATGTTGACACAGGTCTACCCGTGTATGCCCCTCTTGAAGTTACTGTCAGGGAAACTGAACATTATTCAGAGACAAGTTTTTGCGAAGTTACCCCTTGCATTCTGCCAGAACGTGCTATAGTAAGTTTAGAAGATTTGTGAACAAACTACTTCATAGTTGCAGTCCCAAACCACCTTTTTTTCTTTCCCGTAAAATGAAAATGGGAAGTTCTGTTGGAAAAATGAGCTGGATTACAGAGACAGGCAAACAGAAACACACACATGTATTCAGAAACAGACAAGTACATACACACACAAGTGAGACACAGAAAAAAAGATTCTTAAACAATATAGGGCAAAGTTTCTAATGTGAAAGAAACGCATTATATCGACCATCCTTATGTAATATACACATATAAACAACTGCTACTTTGTGGTTGATGACTTTTTACTGCTTGCAGTTGAAGAGAGTTCGTGTTTGTGGCCCTCGATACTGGCCTCAAGTAATAGAGCTTGTTCCTGAAGGTTTGTGCACTTCAGTTTATTATCAAATGCAAATATTCAGTTATTTCAATAATTCCAGTTTGTCATACTTCAACAGATAAACCTTGGTGGAGTTTTGGGGACAAGAATGACCCATTTAATTCTGGTGTTCTTTATATCAAACGGAAGATCGGAGCTTGTTCATATGTGGATGACCCTGTAGGGTGTCAGTCCTTGCTATCACGAGCAATGCACAAGGTCATAATTACTATTCATTCATTTATTTATTTACGCCATGTCCCTGACCCACCATAAATCTTAACCAACCTTTCCTGCCCTCCTCTCAACAAACATTGGTTTGATTCAATCCTGAAGCCTTTTGTACGTCTACAAGAGATCTTACCAACTATGCTAGCTCCTTTCCTTGATTCATTCTAGGTCTTATGGTATATTTTAATTTGTCCTTGATCCAGGTGTTTAGTTTGACAAGTTTACGAGCATGTGATCCAAGTACCAACAACAATAATGGACCTGGTTCTGTTGCTGTAGATCAATTGGTCAGTACCTTCTCATCTGATCCTAGTTTAATCGCTTTTGCGCAACTCTGCTGTGACCCTTACTGGAATAGCAGGCAAGTATCTGGATCACCTATTTCATAATTGTCTTCACGATCTTTTAAGCAATTTGTTCTTTTATGTATCCAAATTATTTCTTTTTGAGTGATGGTTTCTTTCCTTCGTTTTGGCTCTGTAATTCATCAAATGTTTTTGCAGATTTGATGGTGATTTCCAAGAATTCTGCTTACAAGTATTATATGAGTGTATAAGCAAGGATAGACCAGCCCTTTTACAGGTAGATGTCTAACTTTTCATGGAAATTTTATTCTCTATATATATATGTAAAATTGTTGGCAATGGGGTACACTTCTCATGAATTAACTGATAATAATATCATAAATATCTTGATCATGTAAAGGAATGTGTTGAAAGTTGTAGATTGACAACTTTTCAGCCATTGTAATTGGTGTTGCTTATTTTATGGAGGTCTATCTGTCATTGTACACGATGATTGGGTCAATGGATGATCAAGTTACCAGTGGTAATGTTGTTGTAAGTGACTCGCTCTCAATCTCCAATTTAAAGGTAACTTTCCATACCCTCGCACTTGTTGGATTAAAATGCTGGCTCTTAATATGAGTTATGTTATGCTATCTCTACCTTAATATCACCTAGAGTACAGTTGAAGTTTTGAAATTGATGACTGTTCAGGCAATCAGAAACATAAAATAAAATAAAATAAATAAAAACCTTTAGCATTAATAAGCCGGTGTAATAAGAGGAAAGCTAACTTTGGTTTCATCCATGCCCCATGATTAGATTAGGAATATAGAAAAATGTAATTAGTTAGCGAACGAGATGAAAGATCAACTTCCTAACTGTGAACTCTTCTCGTTTACATAGCTTGATTTTATTACCAGCAATACCATTTGGGTAAAATTTTCTCCATCCGTTCTTGGGCAGCTTGCACTTGCCTACAATGAGGCCCTGCTGAGTGGAAGATTGACTACTTCAAAAGGTAGCATCGTTCAATCTCTCTTCATGGGATCTCTTAGGAAGCGAGTGGAAGAGATTCTAAATTGTTCAAACAGATTGCAAAATAACTTGAATAACTATTTGACCTCCGGCAAATGGCCTGATGATGAATCCCAGAGAGAGAACAATTCAGTACTCCTTTCTTGGTATCTTAAGTGGTTTGGCATACCAGCTCCGACTGTAATCAAGACAGCAGTGGAGAAGATTAGGCCGAAACTCATTACATCATCTTTGGTTCCGCTCTTGCGTCTGTTGTTCCCAACGACACACATCAATGCTATTGGTGAGATAGATAAGTTGTTCTCTTCTGGCAAATAGAGTCAGACCTATCACTTCTGATGGAGGGACATTCTCCCTGTATCTTGCGTTACTTGTGATCTGCAGGTTTTTCCATTTCACCGTAGGAAAACCAAACTGCCCACGTTTCGGTAACTTTGCCCGTGTGTTTATTTCCCAATCACTGTATGACAACTCGAAGAAAATGCATGCAGCAATTTCCAATCATATTCTGTTAACTTATGTTGTGCAGTACTTTGTTTCCGTTTGTAAAATGTTTTCGCAAAGAACACAGTAAATACTTGACGACAGTTTCGTGTCGTCTGCACATGGTGGACAAACGAGCAGACTCTGGACACCGGTGAGCCTGAACCTGCTCATGATCTGATTCATTGGCACCATGCAATTTCTTCTTTGTGAAATTTTGTACAATTTCCTGCATAGAAACATTTGTTTACGTGTTGATGTGAATGTTTTGAAGTAGTCATCTGTTTTGAGAGTAATCAGTAGTTTCAAAGACTGTCTTTTAGACTAATAAAAATTTCAGAAAAAGGATGAGCTAAAGCAGAATTCCGGGAAGCCTTTTGTTAAATGATTGAAGAATCCATCGAATTTCTTAGTACTGTGGAATAGAAATCGCTTAACCCAGCTCATTCCAAGTGTGGAATAAAATATTACTGTGAAATTTTTGTCACGGACGTTGAAGGCTTTGTACCAGAAATTTTGATAATTTTGAGATGAAAGGATTGCAAAAAAAGCTTCGTACTGGTAAAAAGAAAATTGAATAAATGAAAAGACAGTTGGGAGTATAAAATCAAAGCAGTAATTTGCAAACTCTTGCGTTACAATCCATCATAAAATAAAGAAAATAGAAAAGCACCCGAATTTTTGTTTAACCTAATTTTTTCAACTAAATTGTAACCATAAAAATTAAAAAGATGCGCGTAATATGATCAGCCCCGCTGTCCTATCGCCTCTTTGCCAACCAAGACTACATACTTGCATGAACAGAAAACGAAGCATCATTTTATCGAACTCTTTAAGAGCTGCCAAATGGAGACCTGAAACCTGAACCAAAAACTTCAGTGAAAAAGGGCTGAAACTTGAACAATATACGGGTGTGACGCTGACTTCTATAATATTTGCATAGCGTCTATCAACCTCATGCGAAGAGATTACAGGGAACGACGCATGCTGCTAGCTTTCTGAGCCGGTTCTTCATTATGATCTATATGTACAAATATATTCAGTCGTAAATTGCACAAAATCAAAACTCGTATGAATATTCCAGAATCATTAGAATCCTAGACAGTTAACACACATTCCCGAACTACGCTTAAGGATACATGTGATTCTATTACATATTTCAAAAGCAGCAACTACATATACATAACACTAACAGATACAAAATTGGCTGCCAGACGACGACATAGGAAAGTTAAAACCATAACCAAAAACACAAAACACATTACAGAATCTAACAACTGACACAAAACCCAGACGTACTACAGATTTTCTCCTGATAGACAACATATTAGCTCTTCGTCCTGAATTTGGACTCATCGATGTGGATACCTCGCTCCTCAGCCTCACGTTCTCCGCCGGATTGATCCCCCGTACTCAGCCCGCCCTTGCGACCCATTTCTTGATACCCTTCTGTCCCCAGCTGCTCCTTCCTCGTCTGACCTCCACGGCTTCTCCCTGTCGTGTCAAATAACAGGCAAAATAGAAATGATAAGCTACCGTCATTTTGTTTAACTGAAAACAAGAAAAATGTATAAGAGCAACAACTGAGAAAAGGATTTACCTTCGGCAAGGTGTTCTTGGGCTTCAAGGCTTTTGCGGCCAGTTCCACCAGGGACCACAGTTTCTCCTTGCCTGGCCCTGGCGTCAAGCTCAGGTCTTTCTTGTTCGGACGATATTTGTTCTTCTTCTCTTTTGCCTTCGTCGTCTGGAGTGAAGTTAAAACCTGTGAAAAACCGACCTGAACTTCTCCAACTTAAAGCTGAAACGAAACGTACGCTTCGTAACACCAACATACACTTATTCGATGGTGAGTGTACGGACTTGGCTCGAGGAGTTTTAAACAGTAAAAGATTATATGTTTTTTTGACACTTGGTGGCTTATGTGGGAACGTGTGAAGAGTATTGATGACACGTAATTTAACGGGGAGAAAACAAAATGTCGCGAGTCTTGAATATCAGGATGAACATGAAGAAATTCTCTGGGTGAATGCCACGTCATCGCTGGTTAACTGTTTTGATATTCGGCCGATTTCAGGTGTACATGTATCCTTGCTCGCCTCCTAATTTATGTAAAAATAGTATAAACTTCATAATACAAATCTTTGCATATCAACGTTCGCATTTCACAAAATATTGAATGTCAAACAATATATGACGTAGATCTTATTTTATTTATCAAAATATCGTGTATTTACAAGATGGGCATTCCAAAAATACAAACGTCAAAAAAAAAATTAATTATTAATATCAAATTATGAAAACAAATTCACACAAATTGTTAATTGTCTTTTTAATGAATGCATACTTCGTTGAATAAGTAGGGAATTGTCAACTTGACGCATAATTATTATTGATACTTTGTTTTCTTCTTATGCTAGAGAATTCTACAGTACTAAATCAAGAATTCTTAAATGCATGCATACTTTTTGTCCGATCAAAAGTTCTTAGTTATGTTTTGTCAAGTACGCATTTAAAATTTCGAATTTATTTTTTTATATTTTACAATTAATAATTTTTATTTTATCATAATTATGTTATAATATTTTAATTTTAAAATACATCCAAGATTAAAATAGATTAAATTATCTCTAGGCATAATTTAGATAATTTGAGATAAATTTAATACACAAAGGCCATCTCAAATTAAAGAACAAATTCGATGTTTCGCAAATGAAAATTTTTTACTCTTATCTAATTATCTTTCTTTTTATTTATTTATTTGTTTTGTCTATTTCGGTTAATTACAAGTCATCTCTTCGTGCTTTACTGGGTAATTTGCCTCCAACCAATCATTATTCAAACTAATTAATTAAAGAGCCATTTTCACTTTCAATTCAACTTCAAACATCAAATTGGCGCCATCCAAGCTCCCGCCAAATATGAAGCTTTCCCAAATTTAATTCAGTGGTACCAAAATTTTCCGAAGCCTCCCTCACAAGCCTTACCCAAATATGTAATTTCAACTGTAAGAAAAATTCCCAGGAGCCACACAAATACCGGCAATGTCGTCAAATTAAATTATAAATTCCAAAATTACCACTAATACAAAATTTTCAAAATTTTCCATTCACCCCTCAATTTTCCTGTATAAAAATCCCACACCGTTTTTGACATTCGCTTCAAACAAAAGAAAATCCTCGTCTTTCAGTCAGTAAACTTGCCAAAATGCCTACATTTTTTAGGGTGGTATATCTGTAATATTATGTTACTTATGGAACATGTTTGCTTGACAAATTATAGACCCATAATAAATAAACAAGATTAAATTTTCTTTCTGTTGTCTACATGTTAGGGGTTAATTGAATTTAATTTGTATTTTGTAATTATTTGTTGGATATGTAAACGCTTGGATGCCTCTTGCTCTCCATTTTTTATACAATCATTATATATATATATATATATATATAGATGGCATTTGGGGATGAGCTGTTAAAATTGTGTTTTTTATATTTGTACAGTTATTTTTTTTAATTTTAATGTGAATGAAATTCAAACTTAAAATTTTTACATTACTCTTAAGAATTTTTACTAATTACAGCAATTAGTAGTGACATTAAGCACTGTTTCATACAGTATCGTTAAATATTTAAAAGCTATTTTTACTAATATGATTCTTCCATGTTTTGATTCCCTCTTCCCATTTTGTAGATATACTTTTGTGACTACTGACTATATTGAATGCGACTAGCTGCTTGATGGGGGAGCTGTGGATGATTCACCATTTCTGGCCTCCATGTTATAAGGGTTGAGGGCTCAAATGTGCCTGGCTAATATAAGTTGAATAAGTTTTCTCTGTAAATAGTGTTCCTTCATGTTTTGATCATGGTTTTTAGTATAGGTAGAGATACCGTTACTGAAATTTCTTCACTGAATGTCTATCATGGCGGCATTAGTAAATATTAGTTGTTTTATCAAGCATTTTAACTACCATAAACAAAAGTACTGCAATGATAAACGTCTCCATAAATATATAATGTTGTTTGTGAGTGATTACTAGACAGCAACTGCAGTTTTTCCACAAGCAGAAAGCCTGCAACCTGGAATGACGCAATGAGAAGAGCGCTGGCCAGAAACAACGAGAAGATGTCTCTCTGTGGCCAATTTTTCCGCCGCAGGCAAGGCAGAGAAAAATTATACATGCAGAAAGACTAATACTAGTCGTTAGCATCGAGAACTTTTCCAAGATTTTCTTGATATTGACATCTTCCTCTCAAACTGATACTAATTACGTGCATATACAATGTATTCATTGGACAAGAATAGAATTCTTTGCATGAATGATGAATCCGACCAGTGACCAGGTTCACGAATGTAGTAGGCGAACTAATCGCCATGACTGAGATTAAGCAGGCATATAACGGCGTTTGCAACTGTGGAAAGCTTCTTTCTATAAATGTCATTTTAAGACAAATCAAATCTACAACGGTATATGAATGTTATTAGTATGGCGATGAACTATTCAAAAGGCTGATATAATGAGGCAACTTGCGACCAAACACCAATATTGAGTGTGGAAGACGTAAATTCTTCTTATTAAAAATCCTATGCTACATTTTGATTTTGTTCAATAATTTTTCAAATTGCAAGTTTTAAATATCACATTATTTAAAATATAAATTTACGTCTAAATATATAACATTAAACTTATATTTTGACTTCTTATTTTATTGACCTTTTATTGAATTTTGACTCAACTGTTTTTAAATTCTCTTAATTTATCTTTTGGGAAGAAAATAAGGAATAGTAAAATTAAATCCGAATCATTAAGGGATCATGGACTAATTTTTTTCACAAAGGTTAAGTTAATAACAAAATTCCCTTAATTGTTTTATCCAACTCGTCAAATAATCAAAAACAAACACAAATTTTTTAATTAGACTTTTAATAAAAGTAGAAGTATATATAATAATAATAATAATAATAATAATAATAATAAAAGTATTCTCACCCGAGCAAACTCGTTAATATTAGACAAGGAAATTTGGTATTAGCATATAAGTTTAACATGGTTATTGTCAACATCATAAAATGATAAAAATTGCTAGGCCAAATAATACTAATTAGAACGGTGATTGCTGGACAACAATTATCAAAGGGAGAAGTTTTGCCGGCGCCCGGCAGCCCAGCCCAAGCCACACAAGCCACCGACTATAATGTAATCAAATTCGTTAGAAACTACAAGTTTAAGTTTTGACCACAACGTGGACTAATAAGAATCAGCTACGTGTTCAATTTGCCAAAAAAAAGTGAGAGAGAAAGATAGACCCAGTCTCCAATTTTTTTTAACGTGTTTGACCGTTGAAAGAATCGAGTCACGAAAAACCTACCGCCTTATAGTCTTTCCTTTAATTATTCCCCGTTCCTTAATTCTATAGCTTTCCAAAGTGAACCGAGTCAATCCAAAGTCAATTCTTAAAACGACATCGTTCTTTCCAACCATTTTTTCTATATACTCCAGCGAGAACAGAATGGAAGAATTCTAAATAAGAACATAAAGCAAGAAAAACGAGGAGAAGAAGTCAAAACCAAAAAGAAAGTTCAGGAGAAAAAAATGCCGTGTGCCGTCGCGGTACCGAACTCGCCGATCTTTTCGCCTTCGAGAATTCCATCAATACTTCGCACTCCATCGTCATCTCCAAGAATCCATGGTCCAGCGTCAGCACCACCGCCATCTCAATCAGCATCGTCAACATCACTAACAGCGGCGGAGGCGCCGGCGGCGGCACCTCCAACGTCAACACTGTCGTTTTCCGTTCAACACGGGAAAAAGGACGGTAGTAGTTCGGTTTTGAAGCGGAAGAGACCGGCTAGATTAAATATACCGTTGACGGGGCCCAGCGGATTGGGATTAAAGATGACGCCACGTGGCGATGAGAGACTGGATGAGGTGGAGGTGGAGGTGGAGGTAGAGGGAGAAGGATACTCTGTTTATTGTAAAAGAGGGAGGAGAGGTTGTGTCATGGAGGATCGATACGCTGCCGTTGTTGGCTTTGATGCAGATCCTTGTCAGGTATTATTAACAAACAGAATTTTAACGACAAAACAACTTTCGGATTCTCAAAAAGCGCTTTTCTAGGAAGTAGTTTCAAAAGCATCCAATTAAAATTCTTTGTTGGTCTCAGAGAGTTATTGTTTTGTGATTAGAAGCTGACAATTTTTACTTTCTAAATTGTTTATTTGAAGGCTTTCTTTGGTGTATTTGATGGGCATGGAGGGGCAAAAGCTGCCGAATTTGCAGCCAAGAATTTGGATAAAAACATAATGGCAGAAGTATCTTCTAGTAAATGTGAACAAGAGGGCGTTGAGAATGCCATTAAAAATGGTTACTTAACCACTGATGCCCAGTTTTTAAAGGAAAATCTTGGTGGTGGTGTTTGCTGTGTTACTGCACTCATACAAAAAGGCAATCTTGTGGTGGCAAATGCTGGCGATTGTCGTGCTGTTTTGAGTCGAGGAGGAGCTGCTGAAGCACTAACATCTGATCACCAGCCATCAAGGAAGGACGAGAGGGACAGGATTGAAGCATTGGTGAGAGAAATTCTTTTAATGTCATTTTTGTCTATATTGGAAGTGATGTATAGATTTTCTAACCTTGTTTTGTTCTGTTTGCAGGGCGGTTATGTGGATTGTTATCATGGTGTTTGGAGAATTCAGGGTTCTCTTGCTGTGTCGAGAGGAATTGGAGATAGACATTTTAAACAATGGGTTACAGCAGAACCCGAGACCAAAGTTTTCAAAATTAGGCCAGATTGTGAGTTCTTAATCCTAGCTTCCGATGGAATTTGGGATAAGGTGATTACATTTTCATATCCACACTCTTTTATGGTGATCCCTTTTGAACTTCACTATAATTCAGATGAATTATAAATATTTGATTTTGATCTTGTTTATTCTTTCTCATTATAGGTTTCGAATCAGGAGGCAGTAGATCTTGTTCGCCCATTATGCGTAGGAGTAGATAAGCCCGAACCATTTTCCGCTTGTGAAATGCTAGCTGACTTATCCTTAACGAGAGGCTCAATGGATGATATAAGTGTGATGATAATCCAATTGGGTCATTTTGCTTTGTGATTTACTTCTAGGAGCAAATAATTTCAGGTTAAAGGTAGGTGATTTTTTATTTTCTCCCGCTGAGTGTTTTTGAAGAATCTTCCGGCTGGAGCAGCAAAGAATGCCAATTTTTTTCTCTCAGTATCCGGTAGAAACGGTGATTGCTGTGACCTTATAAAAATGACAATAGTGTTGATATCAGATGATATAGTTTATCAAGAGGGACATTGTAGTAGTAGAACCAAGATCAGAATAGCTGCAATTTCATGTGTATAAATCATATTTTTGGGAAAACAAATTATAACCCACCTAGAGCCTAGCCTTATATCCAATTATTCTCTTTTTTTTTTTTTTGTACGGTGTTAAAAGAAAATGGATTCTTTTTGTCCACAAACTTTTTGTTGTCTTGTAAGATTGTAATTGGTACTTGCCGGTCTGTTTCAGTTAGCGAGAATGATTATAATTAATTATTTAGAATCTTTCTTCGGGTGTGGCATTTCGGCTGCTGCTTGTGCTTGGCCTACAAAATGCCAATCGACAATCTGTAGTTCCCATTCTTTGTAGAAGAATATGGAGAGCTCTGCCTGTTAATTGACAGCCAGTATTCCACGAGCCTTTAGCTTTTGCTTGGGCCTTTTTTATTAGAGCGAGATCGGGCACATTTGGCAGCTGGCAAAAGTATATTATTATTATTTGATTCTATTCGTGCATGCCTATTATTTTTTGCTTTTCTCAGTTAATATTTTATTATTTTTATATTTTTTTAATATTTTATTATTTTTTAATTTTATCTTTTAGTTTAATAAGTTTATAAAATAATAAAATAAAAAATATTAAAAATATTAAAAAATAAAATTAGAGTTAAAAAAAGTAATAGAATATTAAAAGAAATATAGAGAGTAACGAAGTATTAACTTAAAAAAACAGATGGTAATAAATATTTTTTTTTATATATATAATAATATATTTATACTTTGATTGCCTTCTACGTAGAAAAACAATAATACATATTTAACGAGTAACTTTGTAGCTTTGTCTGAAGTGAAATAAAATTATATAAATTTGTAGCTTTGCCTGAAGTGAAATGAAATTATATAATATATGACATTGAGAAAACAAATGCGTAACTTTTACTAAAAATGAGTATTTAACCATACATTTTAGTTGGTGTGCTTTTAAAATTAAATAAAAATGAATTAGTCCTTAATAAAACTTTTGATATAAGTTAAAAAAGTTTAGAAATTTGATGTTAACTATTCCAAGTTCAATATCTTGTTTCGATATAAAATTTTTAAAAATGACTATTAAATTTTTAATAAAAAATAATAATACTTGGACTTAAAATATTTAACACAAAATTTAAAATAATTAAATATAAAACTTAAAATCTTAAATACAAAATAGCGAATTTCAATTCGTAGTGGTGCTAGGTTTGTAAATATCTGAAGTTCATAGATATCAACTTTTTTTAATTCCCTGTAAAGGGAAAGGTGAGATTAATTATACGTGCTTCTAATTAGTTACCTGCTTTTTTATTTTGAGTTTTTTTGTTGGTTTTTTTCTCTGATAAATCTACAACGCTTCAACTTCAAATATAACGTATTAATTATTCAACTTCAATTTTTTTGATATTTATATTCGAATTAATAAGAACTTATTTTAATTATCGGTATCATTTGAAGAAAGGTAAATAAAATGTTAGTTGTGAAATTAAATCAAATTAGAGGTATGTTTCAGATTGAAATTATATGATTTTGAAGCTTTAATTCTGTGTGAGAAAATTATTAAATATTAAATATAAGTGTAAATATAAATAATTTCGTTGATAATTAAACGGTATCGAATACGCCTTAATTTCAGCTTAAGCTAAAAAATAATTATTTAGGAGAAAAATTAGTGTAGTAAGAAAACGTATACTAGTATCGATTTTCGTTTTATGATAAAATATAATTCCGATTAGTTTACATTGAATTAGATTGACAATGTTCGACAACAAGGCTCTTAATATTCGGATTTGATTTCCGGAAAGTAGACCACCTACTAGGGGCTGTTTCTCCATTTTTGAACGTATTTAGGCTGCTGGGCCTCGCCTAAATTTGCCAAAGCCTGCAGTAAGGCCCATAACATTTCCCACAAATATCCCACTTCACAGTCAAACACCAACAGCGGGTTCCATTTCGGGTTACCACATTGATCGTTGCGTTAAGTTTCGTGAATTTAGTGGTCCCGAATCCGAGACTTAGAGCCCTTTTTTTTTTTTTTAAAAAATTACGTATTATATTGGCTCCGTCTCGACCTCAAAAATGTTTTTATTGAGAATTATTGCATTCTTATAAATTAAATTACTTTTTAAATTTAGTATGTGCGAGATCTGAACAAATACTATTACAAGAAGGAAGATATCAAAATTCCACAGGATGTTGTGTCTCTTCTTTATAACGTTTGGGCGCTATTGAACTCTTGTTCTTCTACCATTTTTTTTTTTTAATCTATTATTGATATTGTTAACATATCTAATTTATATTAATAAAAAATTGAAATTAAAGAAATTTTATGTTTTTTATCTAGTGAGCATAGAGTATGCTTTTAGATTTTGTTATCTGTATAAGCACCTTACCTTCCATAATTATTAAAGTTGCTTTCTAACAGTGCATTGATAACCCACAAGTTAAACAAAAATTAATCAAGAAGTTTGAATTAAATTAATTTTCACTTAAACTTAGATTAGATCATTTTAGATGTATGCGTCTATTATCAATTGTTAATTATGATCTTAATTATGTTTTCACCTGAAAAAGAAAAAGAATCATTTTTTTAATTTGCATAGAGAATTAATGGTTTTCGATAAACTGTTAATTTCTCTAAAAGGTCACTCCGTAAAATTGTAACGATATAATTTTGATAAATATTATCATCGAATATTAAAAATTAAAATAATTGTTTTATAAAATCAGAAAAATTTATTTTAATTATTTGTTTTTCCATCAATATTTTTTTTATTATTTTCAATTTTTCTTTTAAAAAATCACCAAAATTAAATTTTCGATAAACTATTAATTTTTCTAAAAAGTCACTCTGTAAAATTGTAATGATATAAGTTTGATAAACATTATCATCGAATATTAAAAATTAAAATAATTGTTTTATAAAATCATAGAAAGTTTATTTTAATTATTTGTTTTTCCATCAATATTTTCTTTTATTATTTTCAATTTTTCTTTTAAGAAATTTCCAAAAATAAATTTTCGATAGCCAACCAAACTACATCTAAAATAACTTAAACTTTAAGAAAGAGGTCGATAAATTTACATTTATGTTAAAACCGTAATATCTAATCATAATTAAAGGAGAGATTAAGAATTTAATCACCAGGATTAAAAATATCCGGGTCGGATGCTACCCGAAACCGGGCCTCTATAAAAACAAGATCAACACATGCGTACATCACGCTAAGGCACATTTTAACACGTCCTTTCCTCTTCCCCTGTCCGATTTTTTATTTCATTTTTCTCATTTACGCTTCTTAGTAGTGCCTTAGATAAGATCTTTTTTCTTCTCTTAAAATTTCATTTCTTCTCCCCCTTCTCTCTCTCCAGATCTCTGTTCTAGGTTTTAATCGCTGCCTTAGATCTCGCAGCGATTTGAATCCGCTGCTGTTGACTCGAGAAATTGAGGATTGAATCTCAACCGTAGATCTACGATTCGTCACCTCCTTACTTCGATCTGATCCAGCATGGCGGCTGCCAACGCTCCGATCTCCATGAAGGAGGTCTTAACTGTAAGCGTCTCTCTTTCACTCAGCTTCGTAGTCTGTTTATAATCATTTCGTAATGGAAATTAATCAGTGTTAGATTTGTATAATTGTTATAATTACACGAAATTGACATTTGTTTTCTGTTATAATTTGGCGTTAAGTTGATTAATATTTGGTATGTCAGCTCCAGTGTTTGTGCTTAAGAGTTAAGTAACAGTAGATCTGTTATGAATTGTCTATGTTCAGATCTGTTTATAGTGCAGTTATCTCACGAAAGTTTGCTAAGTTACTATTTTATATAGTTTAAAATAGCGAGAATCCAACATGATTTAGAAGTATTGGAATATCGAGTGGGGAATTTCTCATGATCTGATGCGTGTTTGCAGTTGCCGAGTATTGGGATTAATCCCCAATTTATCACGTTCACCAATGTTACGATGGAATCAGACAAGTATATATGTGTCCGAGAAACCGCTCCACAAAATAGCGTTGTGATTATCGATATGAATATGCCAATGCAGCCGTTGAGGCGACCTATCACCGCGGACTCAGCACTTATGAATCCCAATTCCAGAATCCTTGCTTTGAAAGGTACAATTTAATATTTTCATGTCTTTTCGAGGTTTTTTGGCGTCAAAATGAATTTTGGGTAAAATGTTTCTACTAATTCGGTTTTGTCTAATTGCAAGCATTTCCTTTTCTGGTTTTAACCGTGTTTTTTCTTTTTTCTGTCTCATGGTTTGAAATCAGAGCCATTTGTCTTGCCAAGTCTTAGTTGTTTAATATCCCTGAGGAAAAAGTACATTGTCTATTAGGACAGTGGTCATTGTTTATGCTGATCAATGCTGTTATATGTCTATCTGTTATTTCGCTCGAATGTCATAACTTTTCTAGATTTGAGGTTAGTCTCGCTATAAGGAAAAACATATATTTGACCTGCTCTATTATGTTGGCAATAACGTTATTGGGTTAAAGTTTCACAGTTTTTTGAAATATCTTTTAGATCGGAATGCCTGTTTCTTCTATGTTTGTGCTACAAATTCTAATTTAGGACTTAAATGATATATAAGGCATATGATAGGTGAGTTTTCTTCTTGTGAATTAAATGATATATCACCAGTTTTTTCCAACTGGTGATATTTTGTTGAATCTCAATAGAAGCTTCAGCAGATCAAGACCTTATGCATGTTGGAAAAAGGTAGATAATAGGTTTTCTTGAAAGTAGGTGGAGTATACGTTTAAGGTTGTTTAGTCCATGAACATGGACACAGTCAAAAAGAAATTAGTTGTAATGTGTTAGCAATATGTGTTTAACAATGGAACTTTTATCATAATGGCCAAAGCAGTTATGCTAATGAGATTAGTGATCATGGTGAATATGTGGTCAATCCCGTATTTTGTGTACTGATTATTTGATGAATTTTACTAGAAATTTTATATTTAGGACATCTGGAGATGTTTTTAGTGCCTTGAATTTGATTTATTTGTAAAAGAGGAAGTGCATATGAACTGCTGATAAGTAATTTCCTAATGTGGATAGTATAAAAAAATCAATTTTTCTTGAAGAACAATTGAGGTTTTATATGAGTATTGTTCTATTGAACTGTTAATTTCCTCCATTTATGGTTATATGCACTTCCTGACACTGAAAGGCAACATTGTTTTGTAGCACAACTCCCGGGGACCACTCAGGATCATTTGCAAATATTTAACATTGAGTTGAAAGCAAAAATCAAGTCACATCAGATGCCTGAGCAAGTGAGACCTGTGCTTCCTTGAAGTATCTTCATTTTATGCTATGATGAACTATACTATGTCTGATTTGTTTTCAGTTAAAGTTGAAGTCATTTATGCTAAAGTAAAACATGTAATCGTTTTATGTCCAGGTGGTCTTTTGGAAGTGGATTAGCCCGAAGATGTTGGGAATTGTCACTCAGGCCTCAGTGTATCATTGGTCAATTGAAGGTAATCTCTTTCTTTTGCCTCATTAAGTTTAATTTAGCACTATTTCATGGATACACTTTGCAGTTTAGTTTTATTTTCTGCAAATTTTTTTCTTCTGTGTGGTTCTTAACTTTTGTTCTATGCAGGTGATTCTGAACCGGTTAAGATGTTTGATAGAACAGCTAATTTGGCAAACAATCAGATAATTAACTACAAATGTGACCCTACTGAAAAATGGCTGGTTTTAATTGGAATTGCTCCTGGTTCAGCCGAGGTATGTTGTTACAACAATTGATGCTATCTATAGTTTTTTTGCATTGTTCAAGGATATGATCTACAATTTCATGGAAAAGAAGTTTACTTAGGTGAATCTTGGGGTGTGTGTGTGTGTGTGAATATATAAATAGATATGAGCACACTGGATACATAATTGCGGAAAACCTGTGGGGCAATCTTCAGTCCTTATTAACCTATGAAGTACTCTGTCCCCCCTTACTCATCTGCTGATGGACCTGCACAATATCCATCATTTAATTTTAAAGAAAAGAAAGAAAGCCCGGTCCCGCATTCAAACTGGCAGAGTGCTAAACTATGCTCTCTAATGTGGTATAATTATCATGTCTTATCGGTAGAAGTTCTTAATTTGGCCATTAGTTGTCATTTACTTCTGTCTTTTGTGTTTCTTTTCACTTTTACTATTTTGTTAGTCTTGCTGATTTAACAGTTGTATACTTTTATATTATTTCAACAATTGTTATGGGATTTCAATGTCCGTTTGGTTTTCTACTTTGTTCTATAGAGGCCACAATTGGTTAAGGGGAATATGCAACTCTTTTCGGTGGATCAACAACGTAGTCAAGCTCTTGAAGCACATGCTGCATCATTTGCCCAATTCAAGGTTTGGGGGTTTTCCTTCACTTAAACATTTCTTGTCTCTAGTATCATATAAACCTCTTTATGTTATATTGCGGAATGTTGAATTTCTATATTTATCTTGAGCAGGTCCCTGGGAATGAGAATCCTTCTGTTCTTATTTCCTTTGCCACAAAGTCTTTCAATGCCGGGCAGGTTACATCAAAACTGCATGTTATTGAGCTTGGTGCCCAGCCAGGAAAGCCATCATTTACAAAGAAACAAGCAGATCTTTTCTTTCCTCCTGATTTTGCTGATGACTTTCCAGTGGCAATGCAGGTACTTTTGTTTCTAATATTTGTACATTGTTGAAGAGATTGCAATGCAAATATTAACTCGGGAATGTGTTAACTGGCAGATATCCCACAAATATGGTTTGATTTATGTTATCACCAAGCTCGGACTGCTGTTTGTTTATGATTTGGAGACAGCTGCTGCAGTGTACAGAAACAGAATTAGTCCAGATCCAATATTTTTGACATCTGAAGCTTCATCACTGGGAGGTTTTTATGCCATCAACAGGCGGGGGCAGGTGTTACTGGCAACAGTAAATGAAGCTACAATAGTGCCTTTTGTCAGTGGCCAAGTATGTGGATAAGCTTGCCTTTCTATTTTCATGCCACTGGTTTTGGGTGTCTTGTTTTTACATATTTTATCTGTTTATTATTTGCCTCAGTTAAACAATTTGGAACTAGCTGTTAATCTTGCCAAAAGAGGAAACCTTCCTGGCGCAGAGAATCTGGTGAGCTTATTATTTTCTTATGCTTCTGCTGTTTGTTTATTTCTGTTTTAATTCTCTGGTATACTGACAACTTGGTGACATGCTGTCTTGGCCTTTTCAGGTTGTCCAGCGTTTCCAAGAACTGTTTGCTCAAACAAAGTATAAAGAGGCGGCTGAGCTTGCTGCAGAGTCTCCACAAGGAATCCTCCGCACACCAGATACAGTTGCCAAGTTTCAGGTTTTCTTCTATTTTTTCAATCTTAACTATTATTCTCGTTGTGAATTTTGCCTCTATAATGGCTGAACTCCTTATTCCAGATGTAGTGAATGACATGAAATTAACAGTAATGATTTAATTCTGTTTGTCTTCATTATTGCAGAGTGTTCCTGTACAAGCTGGACAGACTCCGCCTTTGTTGCAGTACTTTGGGACACTTTTGACAAGAGGCAAGCTCAATGCATTTGAGTCATTGGAATTATCTCGCCTTGTTGTGAACCAGAACAAAAAGAATCTTTTGGAGAACTGGTTAGCAGAGGACAAGTTGGAATGTTCTGAGGAACTTGGAGACCTCGTGAAGGTTTGACTTGCAACTTGAGATTGAAAATCAATAAGCTTTCCTTTTTTACTTGGACTACTTTCTGTTATAGTGTTGGTCATGAACATTTTAGACAATGGGCAGGAATATATAATTCGAGACACTACACATATATTCTGATTTTTAGAAGAATCTCTGGGTAAAAGTATCGCAATTTTTTTCAGAATCAACTAATTTAACATTCATTCCAATAGGGTAAGAGAACAAAAAAGAAAGACTTAAAAGTGGTGTGTGTTATAATGCTGCTATCATATATCACAGTAGACAACTAAGTATGGTCCTTGTATGAAAGAGCAATTCAAACAGGCATTACAGTGGCAAATACATTTGACCATCTTTAAGCAATGTCAAAAAAGTCATTTTAAACTTATGTTTGATAACCTCAAAATTGCCTTTTTAGAATGAGCTCTGACTACATATTCTATTAAGGCTTAGAATGGGACTTTTAAAAGTTTAAAATAATGACAAATTGATGGGAAATTAGTTGGCGGAGCATATCATGGGAAATTATGGGTTAAAAGTATTTTTGACTAAAAAAAATACTGTAGTATTTAATCCATATGGCACTAGCGGTTAGAACACTTTTTTCTTTGTAAGAACTGATTGTGGGAAACATATGATATAAGATATTCCAGAAATTTATGTCTATTATGAAATTGATGATGTTTTCTTTGATGTTTGTGGCATTTTTCATGTGGCAGACTGTGGATAATGATCTTGCACTGAAAATATATATTAAAGCTAGAGCAACCCCAAAAGTTGTTGCTGCTTTCGCTGAGCGGAGGGAGTTTGACAAAATTTTGATTTACTCAAAGCAGGTAATTTACAGGCTTATGGGTGGACAATCTCAAAACTCTTTTTTCTTCTTCTGTAGATTTTGTTATAATTAGTCATGGGACAGGGCATTGACTGTTTCCTTCTTGTTTTAGGTTGGGTATACACCTGACTACTTGTTTCTTCTGCAAACAATTCTCCGGACAGACCCTCAGGTAAGTAAAGGTCTTTAAAGTTTGAAGTTTATATAAAATATCACAAAGTAACATCATGTGTTGGAAAATTCTGCAGAAGGAATAAAATTCTGTGAGATCATCTGTTTGGATGATTTTCTTTTTTAATGATGTTTTCCATAGAATTAAATTAATAGTTATACACTTGCCTGAATCTTATAGGATCAATGCAATTTCATGAGAAACAAACTGTTCTTTAAACTAGATGGTAACAATCTGATTTATGATTTCAGGGAGCTGTTAATTTTGCATTAATGATGTCTCAAATGGAGGGAGGTTGTCCAATTGATTACAACACCATTACAGATCTGTTTCTTCAGGTTTGGATACTTTTTCTTTGTTTCTTTTAGCTGATAGATTTTGCATAAGTTTGCTGGTTATGTCTTCCCATTACAAAAAAGTATTCGCTGCATTTGGAGCCATAATGTTTGTTACTGAATTTCATTGCTTATCCTTCAATATGATTCATATGGTGTAGAACCTGGTTCATGTTGTTACCAAATACTGGATCACCTGACTAAAAATATTTTATTTGGATTTATCCCTGACTTTTTCAGAGGAACTTGATCCGTGAGGCAACAGCCTTCCTGTTGGATGTTCTGAAGCCAAATCTACCAGAACATGGCTATCTTCAAACGAAGGTTATTTAACTATTTATTTGTCAATTTTTTAATTTAATTTTATATGGAATTTATCTCTGTGCTAATTCTCAGTTTGCTTGATAACATAGGTCCTGGAAATAAACCTTGTAACTTTTCCAAATGTAGCGGATGCTATTTTGGCCAATGGAATGTTCAGCCACTACGATCGCCCTCGAATTGCACAACTTTGTGAAAAAGCTGGTCTTTATATGCGAGCTCTGCAAGTAATATAGATTAGTGCAATGTTTGTTTGTCTATCTGTTATGACCTAATATTATTGCCTGGATTAACCTTATAATGATTTGTGCAGCATTACACAGAATTGCCAGATATTAAGCGTGTCATTGTAAATACGCATGCAATTGAGCCACAGGTATATCTCCAATGCTTGTACCTCATGCTAGAAGGGTTTTATAGTAATTAATGAATATGTGATTTCTTTTGCAGTCACTTGTTGAGTTTTTTGGTACTCTTTCACGAGAATGGGCTTTGGAGTGCATGAAGGACCTCTTACTTGTTAATTTAAGGGGCAACCTTCAGATAATTGTGCAGGTATGGGATGCTTTGTTGTGGTACAGTAGTTTCTAGCATATCACCTGAAGCTAACTTATATACGTCTTTGCAGACTGCCAAGGAATATTGTGAGCAGTTAGGTATTGATGCTTGCATAAAACTTTTTGAGCAATTCAAGTCATACGAAGGGTTGTACTTCTTCCTGGGTTCTTATTTGAGTTCAAGGTAAGTGGGTTATCGAACGAAGGAATTTATCTTTTGTTCAGTGTTTTGGAGTGTATCTATTTAAATTTTTATTAATGTTAGTTTCACTAATGTTTTTCTGACAGTGAGGATCCGGATATACACTTCAAATACATAGAGGCGGCTGCTAAAACTGGACAAATAAAGGAGGTGGAACGTGTGACAAGAGAATCAAATTTCTATGACCCTGAAAAGACCAAGAACTTTTTGATGGAAGCCAAGCTTCCTGATGCCAGACCTCTGATCAATGTTTGTGACCGTTTTGGTTTTGTTCCAGATCTCACACACTACCTCTACTCAAACAATATGCTTCGCTACATTGAGGGTTATGTTCAGAAGGTATGACAGTTGTCCATTTGAACGCAAGCAGATGCATTTCCATCATATGAAATATTCTTCAATTTGAGTTTTGGAAATTGTGCTCCTCTCTTTATAGGTTAACCCGGGGAATGCGCCCTTGGTTGTGGGGCAGCTGTTGGATGATGAATGTCCAGAAGATTTTATTAAAGGCCTCATTCTCTCTGTCCGTTCTTTGCTTCCAGTGGAGCCTCTGGTTGAAGAATGTGAGAAGAGGTAGTTCTCCTTCCATGCTCTGTCCATACTTTCTGTAGCAGTGTCTTCATATTACTTATGCGTTCATTGGTTTTCAGGAATCGGCTTCGTTTGCTCACTCAGTTCTTGGAGCATCTAGTAAGTGAAGGAAGCCAGGATGTTCACGTTCACAATGCTCTGGGTAAAATCATTATTGACAGCAATAATAATCCCGAGCACTTCCTCACCACCAATCCTTATTACGATTCCCGGGTGGTGGGTAAATATTGTGAGAAACGTGATCCAACCCTGGCTGTTGTGGCCTACCGGAGAGGACAATGTGACGATGAACTCATCAATGTTACCAATAAGAACTCTTTGTTCAAACTGCAAGCCAGGTTTGTGAATTATTCATTTCTAGATTTGGTTACATGTGTATTGTGTTTTCTGGTGCTTGGGGCTTATGAAATCATCCTTTTGTCACAGATATGTGGTCGAGAGAATGGATGCCGATCTCTGGGAGAAGGTTCTTGATCCTGAAAATGCCTATAGAAGACAGCTTATTGATCAAGTTGTATCTACGGCTTTGCCAGAAAGCAAGAGCCCAGAACAAGTTTCTGCAGCTGTTAAAGCTTTCATGACTGCTGATCTGCCTCATGAACTAATTGAGCTTCTTGAAAAGATTGTGCTGCAAAATTCTGCATTCAGTGGGAACTTCAACTTGCAAAACCTGCTTATCTTGACGGCTATTAAGGCTGATCCATCAAGAGTTATGGATTATATTAATAGACTAGATAACTTTGATGGCCCTGCAGTTGGGGAAGTGGCCGTTGAAGCTCAACTGTATGAAGAGGCATTTGCAATTTTCAAAAAGTTCAACTTGAATGTTCAGGCTGTCAATGTCTTACTGGATAACCTTCAAAGCATTGAACGGGCTGTGGAGTTTGCATTCCGTGTTGAAGAAGATGCAGTTTGGAGCCAGGTTGCAAAGGCTCAACTGAGGGAGGGCCTGGTTAGTGATGCAATTGAGTCATTTATTCGTGCCGATGATGCTACTCAATTCTTGGATGTTATTCGTGCTGCTGAGGATGCAGATGTATATCATGACTTGGTGAGGTACCTTCTGATGGTCAGGCAGAAGGTGAAAGAGCCGAAGGTAGACAGTGAACTTATTTATGCTTATGCAAAGATTGATAGGCTGGGTGATATTGAAGAATTTATTCTAATGCCAAATGTTGCTAATCTCCAAAATGTTGGTGATCGCTTGTTTGATGACACCCTATATGAAGCTGCGAAAATAATATTTGCCTTTATATCTAACTGGGCTAAGTTGGCTGTCACACTTGTGAGGCTGAAACAATTTCAAGGTGCTGTTGATGCAGCACGGAAAGCCAACAGTGCAAAGACATGGAAGGAAGTTTGCTTTGCTTGTGTTGATGCAGAGGAGTTCCGTTTGGCTCAGATATGTGGTCTCAATATTATTGTACAGGTATTAATTTCAGATCACTCAAAAGGTCTATTCTCAGTTGTGTTTCCATTTTTAGGGCTAGCTGCACATACAGAAGTCTGAATGAATTCAGCACCTTGGGCCATGAAATTTTGACAAAGTTGGTAGGTCTGTAGCATATTCAATATCTAGATCAATCTAGTCCTACTTGAGTGCAATTCTGGAAATCTGAAAGATGGTCACCTTGGGCATTAAGTTGGAAATCTTTGTTCCATGTTCTTCCTATCTTATTGCCATTATCCAACATGTATATATCTGAACATCATTCATTGTGAATTTTGTAGGTGGATGACTTGGAAGAGGTTAGTGAATATTACCAGAACAGAGGATACTTCAATGAATTAATCTCCCTCATGGAGAGTGGTCTAGGGTTAGAACGTGCACATATGGGCATCTTCACTGAGCTTGGAGTACTATATGCTAGATATCGTCATGAGAAGCTTATGGAGCACATCAAATTGTTCTCAACCCGTCTCAATATTCCCAAACTTATCCGAGCCTGTGATGAACAGCAACATTGGAAGGAGCTCACCTATTTGTACATCCAATATGATGAGTTCGATAATGCAGCAACTACCATCATGAACCATTCCCCTGAAGCATGGGATCACATGCAATTCAAAGATGTGGCAGTTAAAGTTGCTAATGTGGAGCTCTATTATAAGGCTGTTCACTTCTACTTACAGGAACATCCTGATCTTATCAATGACTTATTGAATGTGCTTGCACTTCGGGTTGACCACACACGTGTTGTGGACATTATGCGAAAGGTTTGTGCTTGCAAACTGCATATGTTTTTATTTTGCAAAATCAAACTGAAATTTTTCCATAATAAATTTGAGAGTTTTCATGTTATTTCTGTATTTCTAGGCTGGTCACCTGCTCCTTGTGAAGCCATACATGGTTGCAGTTCAGAGCAACAACGTCTCTGCTGTTAATGAGGCTTTGAATGAGATTTATGTAGAGGAGGAAGACTATGAGAGATTGCGTGAATCTATTGACATGCATGATAACTTTGATCAGATTGGCCTTGCTCAGAAGGTAGAGGTGCCTCTAATTCAAAATGGTGATTATTTAGTGTTGATAAGAGTCTGAATTGATAATTGTATTTTATTTGCATTTGAGCAGATCGAGAAACATGAGCTTCTGGAAATGAGACGTGTTGCTGCTTATATTTATAAAAAGGCTGGCAGATGGAAGCAATCTATTGCACTCTCAAAGAAGGACAACCTTTACAAGGATGCAATGGAGACGGCCTCTCAATCTGGTGATCGTGAGCTTGCAGAGGAGTTGCTTGTGTATTTCATAGATCAGGTACTTGTATAGGTCCATAATGTTAACACTTTAACTTTCTGTGGGTTTTTAATGTACATGGGTGCTACAGTTTGTGCTGCAGTAGGGTAAATATTACTGTTTTGTGTACCCTGTTCACAAGTTTTTGTTAATTTATTGAATGCAATGTAAGCTTATATTGACATTCTTGCAGGGGAAGAAGGAATGCTTTGCTTCATGCCTCTTTGTCTGTTATGATTTGATCCGACCTGATGTTGCTCTTGAACTTGCCTGGATGAACAACATGATTGACTTTGCCTTCCCATATCTATTACAGGTAATTTCCATGCTTGTTCAAGATGAGGTTACTCAAGCTTTGGCTCACCAATCACCTAGAACCCTCATTCTAATTTTAATTTGGTTGAATTTGGTCTCACGGGAGTTTTGCTAATGTTGCCTATGCTTTTGACCAATGATCACTTTTAACTGATAAAAATCACACATGGACTTAAATTTTGTTTTTTTTTTTTTGGATTAGTTTGAAACTTCAGAAATATTCTATGCTCATGGACGTTGCCTTTATCACTTTGCTCATCATGCTGAGTTCACTCGCATGATGAGTTGCGACCAACATCGCATATCCTATTCTCATCTATGTCTAAGTCACATGTCTTTATGCATCCTCAGCTCGATGTTCATTTGTTGGGAAGTTAAAACTTTGTGAATGATAATTATCTCATCTTCATTTCCTTGCTTGCAGTTTATCCGTGAATATACAGGCAAAGTCGACGAACTTGTGAAAGACAAACTTGAGGCTCAAAATGAAGTCAAGGCCAAAGAGAAGGAGGAGAAGGATGTAATTGCGCAACAGGTGATTACTTTGAGACATTTTTTGATTTCCCAAGAAGTTTTACTCCTTTCAGTGGACCTAGTTAGATACCTTGCCAATGTTCTATGGATTTGAGCTCCTGTTTGAGCTGCAAATGCGGAAATTCTCTCCTTTGCCTGCTAGGGCAGTGCCTGGCCACTGGGATACCATTATTGTGGCAGTTGGCACCTACAACTAATTGAGAAGTTGGTGTGCTTGGTGTACAAGCATCCATCTTTTTATGGACTTAAAAACATTTATGCCAAATCTTAAAGTATCGTAGTTGGATTATGTCCTTGTCATTTGGCAGTAAGAGTTTATAAGCGCATGTAATTTTTCATTGATGTAACTTACTTTCTTGATGCAGAACATGTATGCTCAATTACTGCCTCTTGCTTTGCCTGCACCACCGATGCCTGGTATGGGAGGAGGTTATGCTCCGCAACAACCACCCATGGGAGGAATGGGAATGCCTCCCATGCCACCTTTTGGCATGCCGCCAATGGGTAGCTACTGATTTTGTTGATCAGATGGAAATTAGGATTAGTTCCTTCTTGGTTGGAGCAAGAGAATTGAGCAGCAGTCCAGGCTTTTCCTTTGAGTGGTGTTTCCTCAGGCTTTGACGCCTTCATTGTTTTTTTGGTGTTTACTTTGTCTCCTGGTGAAGGTCTAGTCAGAAATAACATGGCATTTTTTTGTATTAGGTGTGTGGATATGTGTTGTAATATTTTTTTTCTCAGGTAGCAGAATGCATTTTTTGGCTGCTGGTAGAGGGCATGCCGAGTTTCCTGCTTTGTACTATTTTTCTTGCGGTCCAAAAATTGACCGGGATTATGATTATCGAACTCTTTCAACAGATTTAAGTGCCAAATTATGTATGTTCTGGCTTTTATTTTTATTATTAAGTTTTCTTCGAAGTTTATATGGTCCATGAATTAGTCATAATTTTTCCCTTGACAGCGTTGCTCATACCTTACCTGACAAATAGACCATGATCCTGGGAAAGTACTTCGCAAATATATGGTGACGGGCAAAATGAGTTGTGTGAACGTTTCCGCTGTTCTACCTTTGGAACGGGATTAATGCCTCCCGGTTATAGAGTTTTTTGTTTTGTTTTCTTGGGTCTAAAAGGGGAAAATACATCCCGTAAAACATGCGGAGGAAGGGGTTTGATTTATTTTGGCGTAATGCTAGGTAATAATTAGTTTTGAGAACTCTTTATTTGCTAATTGAAATTAAAGATGTTCCTTATATAAAACATTGATCAAACATTTTTTTAAAACTATGTTTCTGAGATAAAACATAACTTTTAAAAATATAACCAAACAATTTTAAACTTCTAACAGTGAATCCGTACTTGGGGTAAGGGAGAGCTTGAAAGGTGAGAATGAGTAGGAATGCGAGAGGACAGGATGAACCTAGTTTATTGGTTTTTAATTTGGGTAATTTCTTTTCAAAACAAAAAAAATTCGGGTAATTTAGTCTGGGAATAATTGGTTGATATCATTTTCAAGAAATTCCTTCATTGTACTAGTTTGCCCTTTTTTTAAAAAAAAAATTCGAGAAAATCCTAAAAAAAACTTATGATTGCCAAAAAACGCTATTAACTCTCGTGTTATGCATCTTTTCCTGAGTTAAGACGATCAATAAGCTCCGCACTCAGCGTCTTCATTCTCTCCAGAGCAAATTCATAATAGTATTAGTTCACTTGTTTTTTCGTCTGTCTTCCCCATTCTATTTCAATCCAGAAACCTGCGGATATTCTATGGCAAGTGGGATTCTCATCTGGCCTCTAATCACTGCACTCTTGGCCTCAATCTTGACCTTAGTTTCGTACATAGTCAATGCTAGAAGAAACAGAAAAATTGCTGTTGGCTTCTTCCATCCTTACACGAATGATGGCGGGGGTGGAGAGAGAGTTTTATGGTGCTCTGTCAAAGCTATTCAGGAGGAAAGCCCCGATCTTGACTGTGTTGTCTACACCGGCGACCACGACGCTTCGCCTGACTCCTTGACGTCTCGTGCCGTCGATCGCTTTGGGGTCAAGCTGCTTCACCCACCTAAGGTTCCATCAATTCATTGTATATTATTCATGCTCTGTTTGAATTGTGTTTTTGAAAATTTTCTTCCTTTCCCGTCTAGTTGGCCTGATGAAATACTTTGCTTATCGGGTTTTAGTAGATATGGGTTTGCGTTGAATGAATTTTATTTAATTGATTCTTTTGTCTGGCATATCATTATCAGCTAAAATTGAGGGAATTTGGGAGCGGCCAAGTGCTGTATGATATTCGAAATTACAGTATCTGCAAGCCACAGTGCGTGAGAAATGAGTGGTGTACATGATATTATATGATTTAGCAATATTAGAGAAAAGAAATTTTCTGGGTCTTACTAATTCCCATTTTTTCCCTAATTTCGCTCTGTGTTGAAAATTCGCTATGAAGTTTCTTCCTTTTAACTTGCATTCTTTTATTTTTCTGATGGGGATTTTTATGGTCTGTTCATTTGATACTACTTGCTGCATTATTTATCAGAACAACAAAGTACACTGTGATTGTGAACTTCATTTATGCGGTGTTTGTGTTTGTTTGGTTTCCCCAATGCTCAGGTGGTGCATCTATATAGAAGGAAATGGATCAAAGAAAGTACCTATCCTCGCTTCACAATGATTGGCCAAAGTTTTGGCTCAGTCTATCTTTCATGGGAAGCCTTGTGCAAGTTTACACCTTTATACTATTTTGATACCAGTGGATATGCATTTACATATCCACTTGCTCGGATGTTTGGCTGTAAAGTTATTTGCTATACACATTATCCTACCATAAGTTTAGACATGATATCCCGTGTTCGTGAACGAAGTTCAATGTACAACAATAATGCCTCAATTGCTCAGAGGTTAGATTGCTTATGTTATGTGTGTAATTCACGACTATCCCTCATCATGTGGAAACTAAGAAAGGTTTCTTCTGTGGCAGCAATTGGCTATCTCAGTGCAAAATCATCTATTATACATTCTTTTCCTGGATGTATTGGTTTGTTGGCTCTTGTGCACACTTGGCAATAGTGAACTCTTCTTGGACTCAATCTCATATTGAAAAGCTGTGGAGAATACCTGACCGTATAAAGCGAGTCTATCCTCCTTGTGATACTTCAGGACTTCAGGTTTGTAGTTTTATGTTTCTTAAATCTAAGAATCAATGAATTATGTGTGTACTGAATTCATTGCTCGGGAAATCAGCTAACATTCATTTATTTCAATCAGACAACATGATGTGCTTTCACTACTATTGCGGCTGTTCGGTTAAGTGGTCAAATTTGTGATTTCTTTTTTGGGTTTCATTGGTAGATGTATTTCCTAATGTAATAATTGGTGGAAAATTTCAATACTTCTGTTTTCCAGCATGTACACTGGTAATATGCTACTTTTTGTTCTTTTGTGTTAACATATCAAGGAAAACATGTGTGGTTTCTTACGAGCTGAAGTCTTTAACAGGTGCTTCCCCTGGAAAGACCAATGGAATCGCCAGCAATAATATCAGTTGCTCAATTTCGTCCGGAGAAGGTGGGATGTAAACTTAAAAGCACAAGGTACTACGGTTACAGTGGCTCATATCCGGGCCCTTAGTTATAGTATGCTGTTACAATTTGATTCTGTTGATCAGGCACATCCTCTTCAACTTGAGGCCTTTTCAGTTGCCTTGAAGAAATTAGATGCACGCTTGCCTAAACCAAAACTCCAATTTGTGGGTAGTTGTCGAAATAAATCAGATGAAGAAAGACTTCAGAATTTGAAAGACAAAGCCATTGAACTGAAGGTGGATGGGAATGTTGAATTCCATAAGAATCTCATATACAGGTCTGAGCCTACCGATTCCTACTCTTTAAACATTTACTGCCAAATGCCAATTAGTCTTTTCTGATGAACTCCTTAATACCTGTATGCTAACTTCAAAACATAGTATCCCCTAAGCAAGCATTTGCGCTCTTAAGCTTTGTGAAAATCTCATGATTTCAGGGACTTGGTGAAACTTTTGGCTGGTGCCGTCGTGGGAATTCATTCCATGATAGACGAGCACTTTGGTATAAGTGTTGTAGAATACATGGCTGCAGGCGCCATCCCTATAGGTATTTCTTTCTTAAACTAAATTACATAACATAATTTATTATTGTACAAGTGCTATTGAAAGCATTGGTTTTTCTGAGAGACTTTCCCTTGTCTTCAGCTCATAACTCTGCAGGTCCAAAAATGGACATTGTTTTAGAAGAAGATGGCCAGCAAACAGGATATCTTGCCCAAAATGCTGAAGAATATGCAGATGCCATTGTGAAAGTTATATTGATGCCAGAAACTGAGAGACTCAAGATGGCTGCAGCTGCCAGGCGACGAGCGGCCAGATTTTCCGAACAAAGATTTTATGAAGATTTCAAAGCCACGATCAGACCAGTTTTTTGCCACGCTACTAAATGAAAAGACTGCTACAAAATATAGCACACTTGTTTAACATTCTCTGAAATTTCTTAGCGACACCTTTAATTTTGAAGAAACCCAAACTTTGTGACCAAATTGAGAGTGAACTCAGCTCAAATTAGGTTTGTCCTTTTTAAAAATTTACTAGTACTTTTCTGTCAAAGGAGTTCATTGGAAATGAAGAATTTTGGAAGATTTAAACTAAAATTATTTGAAACAATATTTTGATAGTTTGTTGTTATTTTTTATATTAGTTAAACTGCAAGTTTTATATTTTTAACAGGTAATTTAATTAAAATGGTATTTGTATAGGGTGAATTTTTCGGAAACAATTTAATTATCTTCTCTGAAATTTGGATGAATAATTTATGTAATTTTAAAATTTTTTTAGTAACTTTTTTATTCCTATAGAATTTTAGATAATCGAACATTTATTTAAAAAATAATTAACGAAAGAGGTCTCTCACTTATTTTCCATCATTCAAAGCAAATGAATCTGTCTTCAACTGGGTGGTTATACATGATGAAGTTTCTGCTCGGAGAAATATAGTTAACTTTATATATATATATATATATATATATATATATAAAATGAAAAATGGGAAAAAGGAAGGAAAAATCTTTGTCTACCAAATTTAAGATTAAGAAAAGAACATTCAAGTGATATTAAAAGCAAATAGAAAACGGGCACGTGGCATGGAAGGATCTGACAGAGCTCGTCTGCTGCCTTCGGTGCCACATACATTTTCTCTGTATCTGATACAAGGCTCTATCTCTCTCTTGTATGCTTGGCTCTTAAACCAACCCCCAGAACAATGGCCGTTTCTCTAAATTCCGTCGCTGGCTTCAACCCTACGTCAACGGTAAATTTCGTGATCCATCGTTTTTTTCTTTACTTAATTTTTTTTTCCCATTTAAGTTTCCTTGCATTAGTTTCAGAACAACTCTTTTTTTCTTCCATTGATTTTTTTGTTTCTTTTTACTGTTTACTGTTTGCGACTCTGAGCAAGTTCTGGTTTTTCTAGTCACCAATGAATTCATATGAACAAATGAGTAATTTAGTATGAGTTGTGGATGAAATAGAAAAATCTGAAAGTTATCACGCCATAATAGTTGAACGAGGCTTTTCTTGTAGTAGGCGGAGTTTTATGAACTATTCATCACTGTTTCAATCTAGGTCTTTTAGAATTTAATGGCTTCTCTTTAACGGCACGAATGGATTCTTTAATGTGGGAAAAGCTGACTTCTTTCTGCTAGATGAAGCTCAAATTTTTTTAGCGTTCTATTATGTTTAGATACTGCCCTTCAGAACTGTCCATTATTGAACAATCAGCTCAGATGATGAACTTCAGCATTCTATTCTATTTTAAATTCTAGAGGGGGCTCTTTGCTCTTGAAGATCATGTTCAGATGGAGGGTTTTGAGACTATCTTTTCTGCAATTGTTTGAACTGTCCATTATTAAACAATCGGCTCAGATGATGAACTTCAGCATTCTATTCTATTTTTAAATTCTAGAGGGGGCCCTTTGCTCTTGAAGATCATGTTCAGATAGAGCGTTTTGAGAATATCTTTTCTGCAATTGTTTGAACCTTTTTTGTTTTAGTTATCTTTTTTCAGTTATAAACCCTTAGTAGAAAATAATGCTGTGCCCAACATGGCTTTTGTTGAAGTATTTTGCATTTACATTTTAGGACTTCTAATACAAACCCATAGATAGAACTCACTCTCAAAAACTGGTTTGTACCTTTCCCAAGTCACCCCATCTGCAACAATGATCACAAAGCCACACTATGCTGATTATATACTGTATGTGAGTCTGATACTAAATGAAACGAGCTCATGTGTAGAACTCATCCACAAAAACCATCGTATGAGGGAAGGTTCCCATGAGCTTATATTTTCTATTTGCGTTTGCATTCTTAGCCCATATGGGTATTAAGGATAGGAAATCTATTAACCCTCCAAACTTCATCCATTTGTTTTAATAACTGAATGCAAAATGGAATAAAGGAACAGAGAGGGGATCATTGTCAGTTGGGAATTAGTGTTTGCTTGTGAGGATTTCCTGCAGAGAATCAATTTCCTTATTCAAATTTATTGAAATATAAAATCTTGCTAGGTGGTAGTAAGGATGCATCATTCTTAAAAAATAACATTGATTGCAGCACCAGGGAGTACTTTCTTTGTTGCTTATTAATCATAAATGGTTCTAGAATATGTTTCTGACCATGATAAGGTTGCAAGGGTCCAAACACTAACTTCAATGTAGGTTTCATTATCTTGGCAATAAATCTTATATGTATTTCCAATGTTGTCTGTTGATAAAGAATATTTCTTATATTGTCATTAAGCAGCAATGTGTATGCCAAACTGTGTTTATGATATTTCTTCTTTTAATTGTGTTCTAGATATCTCTTAGTGACTGTTATTTCCTTGATTTTTTACGATAGTATTTTTCCACTAAAAGTTGCTTGCCAATTACCAGCATGTTTCAAGATCCTCCATCAGAGCTGTGGTACCAAGGGGCATCCAGTTTACATCCTTGAGCATAATTGGTTCAAGGAGACCTACAAAGAAAAAAGGATGGGGTTTGTGTCTTTCAGTTGCAGATAGCGACCATCTTGCAACGGACACCAGTAATCAGGGTTCTGGAGATTCTGAAAGTTCATTTTCCAATGATCAAGTTTCAGCTGTGAATACCTCGTCTCTGGATAGTTCCAAGGGGAATAGCCAGCTCCAAACTAGTGCTTATGTTTCAGGGACACAAACCTCTGAGGCTACTAACGGTTCAGTCGTTTCTTCAGATAAAGAGCAGACTACATCATCAGGTCTGCAATCTAGACCGAAAAGATTGCCATTAACAGCCAGGGAGCGGTTAAGGGCAGCCCGGGTTCTTAGCCGTTACACTGAAACAAAGGCTTCTAAATCAGAAATGGGCAGTAAAGTACTGGATGCGTTGAAGGAAAGTGATAGGGGAAAGAAGAAGAAAAGATCCGGCCTTCCTGAAGCCCCTACCAATTTATTTGATGACAGCAAGAGAGGGATGCCGAAACCAGACCTCACATTTCAGTTTCCAGGGGGTGTTGATCTCTTTGTTATTGTTTTTTCCTTTGTTTTTATCAGCACAGTGATGTTTGCAACAACTTACCTTGTCTGGAAAGTTGGTGCCATCCATTTCAACGAGTACTAAGGTGGGTGTTGGAATTCTGCATTTTTGGAAGTTCACAAACCAATTCTAGTTTCAGGCACTTTAGATTTTCCATTTGAATCCATCAGCAAAATATCATGAAGGTTGGTTGCAGGCTCATCATATCCACATTTAGAACAGAGCTGAGCCAAAATTCACCCTCTATAGCTGCACTGAAAACAGAGATGTTCGGCACTCTTTTACGTGGCTAGGGTTTTGAGTCTTTTTTAGACAAGATATATACGAGATGTACAAAGAGTTGCTTGCCTAATGTTTATATATTAACTTGCAGTTTTTTTCTCTGATTGCTATATGTTTTTTAGCGCTGAAAAATTTCCCCAGGTTCGTTCAGTTTTGGTGGGGGTGGTGCTGCTGCTGTTGATAGTATATTTGGAATTGAGACGAAGAAATTTTAAAAAATAATGTTAAATATAAGTAAAACATGTATAGTATTTTATCAAATATTTTAACTATTAAACTTTTGAACCTAAATAGAAGTATAACAGTATCAACAAAGTTTGAATCTTTTCTCATGTCTCGAAGTGTGTCCATAATCAACCTCACGCGTTTTCTTATCCTCTTGGGTTCTATCCTTGGCCATAATCTTTCATAGATATACTCGGTTAAATACCTTTTATGACATCCGAATCTTTTAATTAAATTGTTCAGACAAAACGTGTATGAATAGATTTTGCAATGTGCAACCGGATCTTGCACATGGTGATTGTGGGCGATTTTGCTGATCTTTTGAAGCAAATGGGGACAAGGGAGGAAGATAAAGATTAAAAAGAATCGTGGATAGCACAAGATTGTTGAGGAAGAACATAAAACTTGCTGAATGAGTGAGTGGTTGATAAGAAGTCGTATCAATCTTTAAAGTTTCTTACTTTCTTCATGGTGATCAACAATTTTCGAGTGTGAGCAGGGCCCTACTTTTAGGAATCCAACTTATTTTTGCAATTGAAGAGTTGTTTTCTTCTGCTGTGTAGGACATCAAAGAAATTTAAGGCTTATCTTCAGTCTAGGGACAAACAAGAAAGAATAGGCCACCAAAACTTTGAGATTATTTCCTCTGCATCAACAAATCAATTTTGGGACAGGTACTTTTTTCTTTGAGAATTATTAAAATTTAAAAATCCATCAATTTGAATAATTAATTATAAAAGTCCTTCTCTTTAATTATTGTTAGTGTTCATTGACGTAGATTTTAAGACAATATGGACCCGCAAATTAGAATAGAAGAAGACTTAACATAGGAGATCTAACTTTTTCAAAAGTATAATACGATCGCTTTTAGAACCCTTAATGAAATTGCTAATGATCGACCGAATTCTAAAAGCTTACATTATTAATGTAATAAACCCAAAATCAATGAGCTTAGTGTAAATATCCCTTTCTTTCACTGTCATTTTTAGAGTTATCAAAATAAATTCGGATTGAGTTAGACAGCCGGATAGCGCCAAAACCCATTTTCTTTTGACCAATTAAAAGCCATTGTACATCACACCAATCGCAATCAAGATATGAATATCACACATTATTAGTGCATAAACAGTAGCCCCAGCTAGCCCACCGCCTGATAGAAAAGCTCAGGTGCTTGCTGTTATATTTCAGTACCATCTTCTGTTTTCCGGCTATGGAAAACTGTTTTCAACATTCCGGCTGGCCTGATAGCATGAATTATTGGGCTAACTCCAACTTTTCACCGCACAATGATTCATCTTTTCCAGTCACATGGCAGCTAACACCTCAGGTTAATTCAGCTTCTTCTTCTTCAGTTCATGAGTTTCCTCCATGGTCGATTCCTGTTTCTGAACAAGCAGAAGATAAAGCTACTGCCGTTTCAAAAAGCCACAGCCAAGCTGAGAAAAGACGCAGAGACAGAATTAACGCACAGCTTGCAACTCTTAGGAAGCTAATTCCCAAGTCTGAGAAGGTAATATTTCTTTCTGGATTGGTTGATTCAGCTTCACACTCAAATTTAAAGGTTGCTTGCACTTTTTGGGTAAAAAATTAATTAAAGGTTCTGGCTTTTGGGTCTGTTTTCAGAAGCAATTTTTTTTTTTTTCTGTTTGAAACGAAACAATTGACAGGGAAAACTGTTTTTCTGATATATATGTACATCTTGCAGATGGACAAGGCTGCTCTGCTAGGAAGTGCGATAGCGCATGTGAAAGATCTGAAGCTGAAAGCAATGGAAGTAAGCAAAAGGTTTACGATTCCAACAGAAGTTGATGAAGTTACTGTTGACTGTGATCATCCTCAAGCTGCAGCAAGTGCAACAAATGTTAACAAAAGCAAGGGCAACATATTCATCAAGGCTTCTATTTGCTGCGAAGATCAGCCGGAATTGTACAGGGAAATCATAAGAGTCCTCAAGAACCTAGGGCTAACTACCGTTAAAGCTGAAATTTCAAGTGTTGGAGGACGAATCAAAAGCATGTTGGTTCTTTACAACAAAGAAAGTGATGATCAAGAAAGTGTTTCCTTGAGCAAAAGACTGAAACAATCACTCCATTTAGTTCTAAATAGGATGTCATCTTCAACTATGGCGGCAAACTGTCGTATCAGAAGCAAGAGGCAGAGATTGTTCTTCCCCTCTCAATAATTTCTCAGATTAAGTAATAGAATATTAATATATCGTTAGATTTTATTTTGGTCTCCTGTTTAGGCTCTTTTTCTTCTTTCTCGAAACAACCTTTACTTTGAGATATCATCACCTGCTTTTTCATAACTACCACTGATTGAGAAGGTGGGTTGATATAAGAAACTATATAAATTAATATTACTGGTCACAGAAACAACTGCAACTTTCTATATTTTGCATGGGAAAGGCATTTTTTTTTTTCTATTATCAGTTTTTGAAATCGAGAATTCATTATTCGAATTTAAAAACCAAAATACATTCATTTGTATCTAAAACTTATATATATATATATATATGTGTGTGTGTGTGTGTAAGAAGACTAAGAAATTTATTATTTAAAAAAATGTCTATCATATATATTTTTTGCATTAAGATACTGTTTTTTTTAATAAGAAATATGAACATACTTTCAAATTTGAATTTGATTAATATATTTATTTTTTTATTTTAAATGTCTTAATAAAAATATTAAATTATTTATTTTTTTAAAATATAAAATCTAAAATTGACATATTAACTTATATGACTTAAGAAATCTTGAATTAATATATTAAATTATTGATATATATAAATATTAAATAATAAATTATGAGTATTATTGATAAATAAAATATTTAAATTATTTAAATATTTATTTATTTATATTTAAATCAAAATTTTTAATTTAATTATATTAAGATATTTTTAATAAATTTTCAAACATAAATTAAAAAATAAATGACCTTCGAATATCTGAATAATTATTTCAGACCTTAGTAAAAAAAAAAAAAAACCAACCTTAAGGGCTTATTTTTTTTTTTATTCTAAAGTCTAAATATATATTGAAATATATAAGCGTCGCTTATTTTTTAACTTATATTTAAATATTTGTTAAAAATATCTGAATATAATTAAATTAAAAATTTTAACTTAAATATGAATAAATAAATGCTTGAATAATTTAAATATTTTATTTGTCAGTAATCCCTTTAATTTATTACTTAATAGTTATATATGTCAATAATTTAATATATTAATATGAGAATTTTAAGACATATATATTAATATATTAATTTCAAATTTTTTATTTTTATAAAAGCAAATAACTTAATATTTATATTCAAATATTTAAAATTAAAAAAACAAATATATTAATAAGATTTTAGTCAAATTTAAATTTCAAACATGTTTAAATTTTAAACAGAAGAAATAAACACAACCTAAATCTATTATAATAAAATTTAAAAATATTTTATAGTCTTCCATAGATATAATGGATGGAATTATATGCCTTAAGTAGATGCGAATCGACTATTAATATTCACATTATAATTACATGAGTAAAACACAAAGTATCATGTATTTTAGTTTAGCTGCTGCCTTATAATTAACGAATTAGTGGATTTCATAGCATGACCACTTGTATAGTTAATTTTTAATTTGCTTTCCTGAAAAGCTATTGTATTTTTCCTCCTTGATATCAAGATATATATAATATATTTACAGATATGATGGTGAATGTCTGAATGATGATGATTCCATTATTAATTTTTCACACACACACACATATATATTCCACCTCTTTCTCGATCCATTGTCAGGCTTCAATTCCTCACACATCGTGTCATCTGATGATCGAATATTGATTGATTTAACAGATTATTCTTCTATTTCAATAAAAAAAAAAATTGAGTTAAAACTCTATGTATTAAAATTGTAATATATATATATATATATAACATTTTAAAAAATAAAAAAAAAATTGAATAAGAAAAGATATAAATAAAATAAACAAAGTAAATGTAACTGTTAATGGATAGATCCATGGCCAGATGATCTCTAGCCTCTTAAGTCTTCAAGATTCAGGTGACCTATGTTTTTCCTAAGTGAAAATTTGAAAAATATGAAATCTAAATAGACTTGAATATTTGAGTCTATTTAACATATTTTTTTATCTGAAATTTAAATTTTATGTATTAAATTGTTTATTTTTAACTAAAAAGAATATAAAAATTAATACTTTCATATATGTCTCTTGTACATTTTAAATGTTAAATAAATAATAAAATATATTATAATAAAATAATTTTAACTCATACACATACATAAAAATTGTGTTAATATAAATTTTGTTATAATTTATAATTATATGAAAAATAAATATATATATATATATTTCAACAATATTGATCAATTTTACACTCAGATTAAAAATAAAAGAAGCTTATCACCAAAAGTCAATTAATAACAATACTTTGATTAAAAATTTTAATAATTAAATATTAAGGAGAGAGAGTGCACAAAAAAAAAATACACAATATATTTTGCTTTTTTTTAAAAAAAAAGGGTTACATAATTAATATGGATAATGCTGTAAATAAACTAATTAAATAAGGATATTTATGAAAAGAGGTTTAATTTAATTACGACTTTTTCAATTCACAGGGAAAAACTTCTACTTTTTCTTTAAGCAAAAAATATGTTAGTGTTGACATTAAATTAAAAAAATAAATATATTTAATTACCTAATACATCACAATTAAGTAAAAGAAAAAAAAAAGAACCCCGCTAACAACAACATATGAAACTCATGCAATATGTCCAAGTTTTGATCATTTTAATTAAGCTATTTAGATAGTGTTAACTAATGCTATCAGGAGGTACTTATATTAGATAAGAGACATAAAATTATAATTGTTGTTTAAGTCGGTGAGGTTAATTTAGTTGGTTTAACTAATTTTATATTAAAATATGAGGGGATATTATTTTTGAATAACTAGATAATATTTAAAAAGAAACTCATTTATTTAAATTAGTATGATAATTTTAAAATAAATTATATATAGAATATATGATAATAATATAATTTTACATTAGTTTATATAATTAAAATATGTATTACTACTATTATTAATAGTTATAAAAAAAAAAAAAAGAAAAGAAAAGCTTGTCGACAAAAACACTGAAAAAGAAATCTCTTTCAGTTACTTTGTCAAAAAACACACTTGCCAGAAATATTTCTCCGTACAAGATCACTTGCAAATATGGTTAAATTGCTCTTTAGGTATTACTTGAAATTTACATACAGCTTTATTAAGAACTACTTTGTTATACAACATCCAATATAAATAAAAAAATGAATAAAAACATTTTATGTATTTAACAGAGAAACTTAATCAGTCTATCCCACATTCTTATACGAAGCACTCAAACTGAAATCACTTCTTAATAAAAAGCACTTCTAAAGACACCTTAATCTTTTTGTTTGCACTATACTAATAAAAACAGCTTAACTAACAGTAGTTAGATGAGCGCTGTTCGTATATGCAAAATATGGCAATAACGGAAATATCAGAAAACGTAATCACTCACCATATTCCCATATTTAACTGCAACAAATGCCGTTACGATCCGTCAACTCCCTCCCTCCCTCCTTCACCACCTAACTCCCGTAATCTCCGAATGCAGTTGTTTGACACTTCTTTCAGCTAACCGACGCCCGTTACACATTCTTACGTCACCGTTTTAATTTTTTCCTTTATTTATTTTTTTTTCAAAATTTATACGATAAGCAATGCTGCCACAGTTTCGCAGCTGTCAAATCCGAGCCGTTCGTTGAACGCAAATAAAAATTCCGTTATTTCCAACAGTTACATATATTGAAATAAAATAAAACATGCAATTTCTTATAAGAAAATAAATAAATAAAATCGAAAATGAAACAGAAACAAACGCGCATATAACTTGCAAAGTCGTTATTTCAACGTAGCGGTTTTACGGTTCACACCAACAACCCTTTCGAAAACGGTTAAACCCTTCCTCTTATAAGGCAAACCTCGCTGCAATCAAGAAACAGATATGCATTTGGCTTTTCTGATTTTTTTTTTTTTATGGTAATGAATATGATGATGAGCAGTAATTCATCTTCTATGGAGAAGAGTAGCAGTAATGATCGCATAAAAGGTTCATGGAGCCCGCAAGAAGACGCCACTCTGATCAAACTTGTTGAGCAGCACGGGCCGAGAAATTGGTCCATGATAAGCGCCGGGATACCTGGTCGATCTGGAAAGTCTTGCAGGTTACGATGGTGCAACCAGCTGAGCCCGACGGTCCAACACCGTCCATTTACGCCGGCGGAGGACTCGATCATTATTCAAGCGCATGCTGTTCATGGTAATAAATGGGCTACGATCGCACGTTTGTTACCTGGTCGTACGGATAATGCCATAAAGAATCACTGGAACTCAACTTTACGTCGGAAAAGGGTGGGTGAGTTGTCTTCCGAATCGAATTCGGCCATGAAGCGCCCGGGTTCGCAAGATTCTGCTGAGTCGGATTCTGACTCTGGATCTGGGGTGAAGAGACAATGCTTGCGTGATTATCAGGAGCACAATAGTTATGATGCAGGCGCAGGTTTTGCAGGACCCGAGACTTTATTGACGTTGTCGCCGCCGGGAGAGAGCGTGGTTCTGGGGGCTGGCGGGGAGAAAGTGGAGGAGGTAACGGCAGTGAAGAACAAGGAAGGTGATCGAGAAGGTAAGATTATGAGGGAAAGGGAGGACAGATGTACGGCGGAGATGGAAGAGTCTTGTTTATTCACGATCATTCAGCGTATGATATCTGAAGAGGTAAGGAACTACATCGATGGTTTACGGTCGGCTCAAGACGGGCTTCATTTTTCTGTGGAAAAGAATCCATGAAGTATTTTCAGTTTATTTTTGATATTTTAATTTTGGTTTATTCACTCTTAATGTTCCTAGTAGTAATTTTTTTTTTCCTTTGGGCTGATTGAAAAGTGTAATTTCACTTTGGGTCATATCAAGCGCGTGATAACTGACAAGCGTGCTGTTCTCAAAGTACTGCCGGCTTTAAGCCCGTAGATAAATTAGTTTAAAAAAAAATTTATACATAAATTAGTTCTTGGATCTGGTTTGTATCAGTTTCGGGTTTTGCCTTGACCCTAACTTAGTGTTCACCATATAACGCACACACGGCCAGATGGGATTTCACATTTTTAACTTCTAAGCTGTTAGAATCTTTTATTTGTTGAAGGTAGTTATTAAAATTTTTCTTGCTTGACAGGAATTCTTAAAACAGTAGAATGATGATTCATCACATTATGTTTATTAAATGTGAAAAATATTTAGTATCACAGAAATACTAGCCTGCATTTGCTTATAGAACACAGAAATACTTGAAAAAAAATTAATCTGAATTATCTCCAACCAATCGCATGAAAAGAAACAGCGGTAAAGAAAGCAACCCATAGAGTTCTGTGAGGAAAAGAACCGGTTCAGGTGTACATGTTAACGGCCACAAGTCAGCTACATCCAAAGTCTGTTTCAGTATGCCCTTCAACCCAGGGGATTTCATACTACGATTACATCTTTGTTAATAGGCAATGAAAATGTTTGTCCTATGCCCTGAATCTGAATCCCATGTGACCGCAATGCAATAACACCCCGCACACTCGTATTGATATGCCTGAATTAAACTCAATCAGCCCAACGAGAGGGAGAGGCTATGGGAGAGAGAAAAGCTCTCCTTGCATTCTAAATAACCAGGAAGAAGCCTCCAAGGGAAACAACACAACAACATTTAGAGAAATTAAGAGATGGCTACCCTTCTGCGGGCAACTCCCCATGCCATTATAAAATTACAACTTCAAGTAAATATATCTTTTTTCTATCACGATGCAACACTGAAAGACAGACTTCATTTCAGCCTCACAGCATTGGACGGGCATCCCATTTCCACAAATAACAAACGACACAATTTTAAGAGTAGATCACCAACACCCACTGTAGCCTGACTCCTAGCTTCACGGGGTAATAATATTAACTCTTTAATTTATATTTCCTTCTATGGAATGCTTATCGCCCCACGGCATCTAATTAGATGATAACGTCGCTCCCGGTACTTAGCTAAAGGCTTCTCAATAGATAGTAATTTCTATTCAAAATAATTGACTTATAAATTAAAAAGATAAGTTAAAGACCCGTGAGCACTTAAGATCACTACAAACAGAGAGCTAATAACAGAAAATAAATAAATTTGGAACGCGAGAAGAAGCTAAATAGGCAAAACATAATCCCATTTCAAGCTAATAAAGCGGTTTACTGGATTCAACAAAATGTATCAAAAACACAAAATCAAACACAAATATCACTACTTAATCGATCAAACGAGAAAAGCAACAAAATAGCATAAAGCGACGCCGCGTTAAAGAAGACTACTTGGATCTCTGTCTCATCTTTCGGCGCTTCCTCTTGAGCCTTCTCATACGCTTCTTCTTCCACTGAAAACACGCAAATACAAAAACCAAAATAAGATTCGAAAAGACTTCGATTAATAAACGAAGTTCAGTTAATATTGATGATCGATAAATAGAAAGATCGGCGAAAATGATAATCTAAAGAAAATCGAGCTTACCTTAGCTCTCATCGTGAAATGGTTATGAAATAGCTTCCCTCAGTTCAAAACCCCTACTGCTTTGGTGAGGCTGCGCTGAAGATGAAGGTTTTCGTCTTAGGGCTTCGCAGTATATTTATAGAGTAGACAAAACCCTAAGAGTGTTAAGATTAATGCGGTAGCGAGTTCGAAAGAATTACAATTTGAGCCGGGCTAGTTGTTTAGTAGATCGAAACTTATAATTTGGGCTTCAACCATGATTTCTTACTGAATACTGATCCAAGCGAAGGGCCTCATAGCAACTGTTGTCCTAGTAGATTGGACATTACTGCAACGAATTTTTACCCTTTTTCTCTTTGTAAAAGATGTATATTACACGTCCCCAGATCGTTTGTACGGTCCCGAATAATTTTACTAATTGAGAAACAATTCAGCGAGCGATGTTGAATCCATCCTAACTTCATGTAATTGTGTCGTTTCATGTTGAGAATAACTTTGTAAGTAAATAAGGGGACTATTATAACAAGAAAAAAGTTTTATAGGGAACATATTTATGAAATTGTTTAACATAATCATGTCACAAATTTGTTTTTCTCTTATTTATTATAACTATTATCATAGTTGATTAATTTTAAAGTGAATATTTATGCCATCATTTTTTTTAATTACTAAAAAGAGACATTGTACTTTACATCTTTACCCCCTAAATCTTGTAATAAAGTTAATTTATTCTCTTGAGTTTTGAATGAGGTAAAATATCCTTTGATTGTTTGAAAAAAATTTAAATACCTTTTGAAGTTACTATTTATATTTTAATTTAATTATTTTATCTTTCTGCTGTTAAAAATAAATAATATAATTATATTATTTTTTTTATTTTACTTTATAGTAATTAATATAATTTTATCGTAACATTTAAATTTAAAAATTAGAATAATATTTTGATCTTTAATTATTTCTTTTCTTTAAAATTTATGATCAAATATTTATAATATCTAATTATATATAATTTTTTTTAAATATATCACATTATTAAATAGTTTATTTAAAAAATTATGCATAATTTATTATAGAATTTAAATGTTTACACAATTATACATAATTTTGATAATATTAATTATACATAATTTTTAAAATAAATTATTTTAACGATATGATATATTTTAGAAAAATATATAATTAAATATTATATAAATTTAATAATAGATTTGGAAAGAAATAAATTATTAAAGGGTCAAAAATTATCATAATTTTTAAATTTAAATATTAAAATAAAATTATATTAAATATTATAAAATAAAAAAATAAAGATAATATAATTATTTTAGATATTTTTAATAATAAAGGAATAAAATAATTAAATTAAAATATAAATAGTAACTTTACAAATATCTTAACTTTTTTTTAAATTTAAAGAGTATTTTACTTTTTTAAAAAATTTAAGAAAATATATCAGTTTTTAATAAAAGACAGAGGTTAAAGTACAATATCTCGTTACTAAAATTATATAAAGGATTTACTAAAAATTTTGATCAATACTTACAAGTACGGAGAGATAATATCTTGAGAATTTAGATCAATTGTCACTTGTGCATGCTGATTTTTTCAAAATTTGCCATTGTTGTAATACTTTATTGAGTGGAAAATTCTGAAATATTTCCATACAAGACTTCCTACGTGCAAAACATTCAATGTACACTTCATTATTTTCAACTTGAACAATTTTGCGTTGCAGCAGGGAAAAATATATAAATGATAGTCATATTAAGTAACAACAGTACTGGATTCCAAAAAAAAAAGTAACAATTATAAATAATCAACGGATGTGAAGAACTGCAGAGCCGATCAAAGCTTCCTGCTTCCAATGGGCATATATAGCGAGTACTTTGAAGAAGATGAATGGATATAGATCACGTGCAAAATACCCCGCAAGCAGCACCCTATGACTCCGTAATAATCTTGTCATTAATAGCTTCAACAGTTCCTTGACCCACTCACATTATTTCAACTCTCTCTCTCTCTCTCTCTCTATATGTATATATATATATATATATATATTTATACATACATACATATATCAACAAGCCAAGGCAGCTTCAGATATTCGGTTCATAAATGCAACAACTTTGGTAGTCTTCACTTCAACTCCGCCGTAAAAAAGTATTAATATCACTGTTTCAAACGAAATCATTCATAAAATCATGTACATATTTTCATTGATTATTCTCTTTTCTCTTTCTATCATAAATCTGCAGATATTTGTCCATTAACCTAAAATTTTATATACCTTCTGCAATTGTTTCATCCTAATCTTCTCTGCAAAACTTCACAGTCTTTATCTCGTTCAATTGTTTTAACAGAAAAACGATGAATAATATTGTAAATTATATATGTATGTTCCCCTACCTAAAACTTTCTCAACTGCAATTCGTCTGTTCCTATGAGTTCTCATCCTTTATCCACAAATCCTCACAATCTTTCTCTTGTGCAACATTAATGAATATTGTAATCAGCCCTACTTACATAAACTCTCTTGTACAATTGTTTCATCCTGAGTTCTTATTCGCTCTACAAATCCTCGCAATCTCTTGCTAGCTTCAAAATCCTTCCAAGCAATTAATCAAGAACTCCTATATATAATAAAACAAAATTAATTTTAAAGAAACTTGGTGAAAAATAATAAAATAAGCACCTATCTAATACAAATTCAAAGGCCAAAGACTCATAAAGATAAGCTAACATTCTAAATAAAAAATCCACGTAACGTACAGAAATATTATTCACAAAGTTAATGGTGTTTGATACTCAATACAAACAATGTTTGTTTACTGTGCTACTATACTATGGAAGGCAGGACTGAGTCAACTCAGAGAGAGTTCCTACAAAGCGGGCAACTCGAGCGAGTTCTGAGCCACATATCAACACACTCACCATGATAACAGTGCTGACACTTGGGCAAAATCTTCAATTTATCACCGTCTTCGAAAACGCCAAGGCATATGCAACACTCTCTCTCGTCTGAGTCTTCTACATTGCCATCATCCGCCGTCGTCCTTGACCGGTGCAAGACTATCGGCAACATGTTAATCGTCGTGGGATCCAGGCCATGAGACAGAGGCGGCGGCGCGTGGTGCGCGTTGGCTGAGGGGTGGTAAGTAAAACGACAGACCCATCGCGCGTAGAGGAAGAGAAGCGTGACGAGCATAACGACAGAGAATAGGACGACGATGAAGAAGAGGGTTCGCCCTCGGATTTGGAAGTTGTGGTCGTCGAGCTCCGTGTAGTGCCAGTGAAGGGGCTGCGATTCTTGTGATGCCATTGCTATTTGCCCATTTTTTGAGTGGTGGCTATACCCCTATAGTTGTGGCGGCATGGTGTTGTTATGAGTTGTACGTTGTGGTACTTACTCAGGGAGCTTGGGAAATGTAAGGGTAGTTTATACGGTTTTATAATTGCATAGTAAAGGTTGGGAATTTAGATGTCTTCTTGTAAGAAGAACGTAGGCCTACTCACATTCAAAGCGCGTGGAAACCAATGTTTGTGGCCTAAATAACAAAGGGCGAATAAAAATATCTCGGATGGGTGTTTGTTATTATTTTTTTATATGATATATAATTAGATAAGGCAGCACCATAGAACAGCAGTAGGTTTGGTTTGGACAGTTAATTATGTGTAATTATATATTAATACCATTATATATTAATATTAATATGATTTAATTATTTATTTATTTTCAAGATGATAATCTGTTAGGTAATTGGTTTTCAAAATTGTAACATAAATTGAAAATAAAAAAAAAATGTATTTAGAATGACGTTGGAAAAGAAAATTGTGCGAGAGAAAAATTGAGAAATAATGAAAGCATCATTGCAATATATATATATATATATATATATATATATATATGTATTTTTGGCTTTATCACCAAAAGAATGAAACTACTATTTTGATTTTCGTAGAATACTGTTCTAAATTAGTTTTGTTCTTTGAAATAAAAAATAAAAAAGAAAATGGTGTCTAGAAAATGATACGGGCCAATTACCAAACAACCATTACTTAATTTTGTTGTTTTTTGTCAGCCTAAAAGTTTTTCTAACTTCATTATATTCGACAAAATTTAACTTCATTTTGATATGATAATGATAATGATAGTCACCTTGTATAGAAAGAGTGTGTAATAATTTATGCAAATAATATTATTCTCATGTATCTAATAATATTTATGTAAACAATGAGATAGATTTCTATTTTGTTACATTTATATATATATATATATATATATTATATTCAAAAGGGAGGGGAAGAGGATATTAAACCTCTTATATTATATATCAATAAAAATAACAAATAATAACAGTACCAATGACCGGCGAGTCAAACGCATTAGTCGCAGGAGGATACTCGTGAATCTTTAAAACTTTTGTCTTTTTTTAGCGAACTTTGATTAGCAGAGATTTTTGGAAACGGATGTTAGATTAAATAATTCTCCCTCTTAGCTTTCTTCAAGTTGAAATAAAAGTGCTTGCAATTCAGTACGAAGTGTGTTAAATTAATTAGGATGCGTCACGCATCATCTAATCATTTAGAGAAAATAATGACGATGATCATCGGACAACTAACTTAAGTTGGTGCCTAGTGGAAATTCAGAAGTTCAAATCCGCCAACACAATGCATACAGAAGTGAAAATGCCCACTTCGTTGCAAGGCCAGTAAAGTTAGTGGGCGGAGCCATGAAAAAATAGTTAAAAAGCCTTGGAAAGGGCGCCCCTGGCCTTGTTCATTCTCAACAGCCGTCTAGCGTTCCAAGGGGCGGCACAATTATGTAAAGAGGAAAAGACCCTTACGGCTTACCGTTGATTGGAGGATCATCAATCGTAGTAACCAGTTGAAAGTAAAGTTGCTTGCTGGCTTGCTGCAGCTTTAATAATTAATATTGCCAAGTCAAGTTGCTCTCAGCAGCCGCCGAGCGACCCGCAGGAGGACAAAACACTCTCTGGGTCTTATTGGGCTAAAAGCCCATTTAGTTTTACAGGCCCCACGGACTAATATACATATGGGCTAGATAGCTGGCTTCGTGATCACCATGTTTGTTGCGAAACTCGAACCGTGCGATTAACGAGAAATTTTGAGTTGTTTTTTTATCCAACTCTTGAAGCACACACTTCATAAAATTGTGTATATAAATCATCAAAATAAATATATTCTTTCATTAATTATATTTCATTTTATCAACAAACCACATGAAACCTGTCAAATAAAAGCTCAGATTTGGAGTGGATCGAAATCCATTATTCCCGTGACATCTGAATTCTGCACACAAGCTAATCAAGCTAAGCCTGAAATTTTCCATCTATTCAACTCTACTTCCCATGTTCCTGTTATCCTCTGGTTCATATGAATATGTCATATTCTTGTAATGATTGTTTTGTGAATTATAATGAGAAAGTAGGGTTCCCTCGGTTAAGATTCAGATTTCAGGAAAGGTTAAACATACAAACATTTGTGTCTTTAGATAGGTCTGATTTCTGTGAAGTTTAACACACAGCAGACAGTGTCCTATCGGATAGAACATGGGGGCATGGACCAGCTGCAGAAATTGTCTTTGAGCCGAGACAATTAAATATTTGATCAACAACAGTAAATTGAAAAAAAAAAAAATGCGACGTACAATTGCGGAAAGGATACACAGAAATGGAAGTTAATAGCAATCTACAGTTCTACGTATGCAATAATTACACGAAAGAGTGAGTTACATCCCATTACCTGAAGAACCAGAAATTGCTTGACAGATAATAGGCAATCCTAAAAACACAGTAGCTTCACCAGTTTGCAACTTGGAGATGCCAAAAGCCATAACATCTGGATAACTATCCAGCAGGACCAAGTATGATGCAGCCAACAGTATGAGACGTGAAACTTAATAGTTGGAGAAAAAAAACAGGAACAGTCGTGAACACAAAATCTAGCTGTTATGAAGAAAATGAGCAATCTTGCAACAAACTTACTTTCGAATTACCTAATTAAATAATGGCTAAATAACATCCTACTGTAACTTGGTGATTCCTATCCATGAATTTAACCCCGAAATAATTATAAAACTCAGCAACATGCAATAATCTACTCTAAATACCATAATATTACCATCATGAAGAGTATAATGTGTTCTAAAATACAACATTTTTCATGATGGATTCAAGTTACAAAAGTGATAAACCAAAATTGTTATAAACTTTTCAGTGCAGACATTATATTCGTCGATTGAACATTGAACATAATTAATATCAAGCACAAGTTGTTAATTCAAAATGATACAGATCCTCACGAGCATAGCTTATTAGATCAAAAAAGATATTGATCATTTATAGATGTAAAGAAATACAAATTTCCCCAAAGCCCCATCTTTCACCAAATCAAGACAAAGATGTTTTTGATGTTAGGAATACAAAACCGTGAATCTAAAAACCAATTGATTTAAACATGTAGGAAGTCAAGAAAAAAGTAACTAAGATCAAGGTCAAAAACTTAAAACCAAAATCATAATATTCATGACCAATTAAAGATGCTAACTAGGAAGCAATCTATTCAGATAATTTTTCTTATGGGTCCATATAGACTCGTTAGAAGTCTAAACATATTATTAGATTTCACTCAAAATTCCCTGTGTCTTCAGTTTCTAAAGCTAGCTCCTGTACTTATTTTCTAGGTCTAATTATTATTCAATCCTCTAGCTCGTGCACTTTACTCAAAAACCACTTAAAAAGTTCTCATTTTCTTATACATAATCTGTGCCATCTGATCATCTATAAGTAACCTTTGCCCTATAATATATTCATGAGCACAGGAATTTTTTTAATTTTGAAAAAAAAGGGAAAAATAAATGTAAATTAACGCCCACAATATCCACATTCCAGAACGCTCCCCCCTGTCCTAGCACAAAGGACACTAGCTACGCTACGAATTTATTCCAAGACTGAAATGAAATCCAAGCACATAGTAACTACACTATCTAGCAACTCATTATCTTACAAGGACTGAGCCCTTGTAACAAGAAGGAAAAAAAAAAAAAAGAATAAATAGTAAATAGGCACAGAGTTTATCAACATAAAATGAAATATAGTATCATAATTGTGATAACAACTAAAAATCAAGCATAACTAATAATACAATTAAATATCTGCAATATTAACTCCTGTTGAAGTCTAGTACCACTATAGCTAACCATGTAAATATTACTAACAATTTATTTCTTAAAACTTCCGCTGACGGAAAATGTACTGTAGATCATATATTTGAGGGTTTCATAGCCTCTTTGGTTCGAATCTGTCCCTTCAACAGAAAATAATGTTAGAAATAACTTAATTCATCTGCGAAGTGTGAAATGTGATAATATAGGTTCCTTATCATTTGTTTAAATTCCTCAATAAGCAAAGACAAATTAGCACGATTATAACCAACTGCAGATAGAGAGCGAAAAGAGGTGGACAAATTTCATGTAATGAAGACAATAATGGGATATATTTTTCTCACACTAATTGAAAATGAAAGAATTTTACTGAAAATTGTTTTCATCATGGACTACATGCAAGTATCCTAACCCTGGGGCAGTAAAACCCTTACACCACATGATCATCAAATACCAGTGAAATACAAACACGCTCTTTTGAACCTTAATTATGCAGTATATAAAGTAACATGCAACAATAAAAAGATGATCAATTGTATTATATCCGCTACCTGTAGATATAATAATTATCTTGCAATCACTTGTGAAAAGAACCTCCCTTTCTTCTTGTTCTTCGTCTTCATGAACTTGAACTTCAATCCTGCGATAGCCTTGATTTTCATCTTCAAGACCTAATGGTGCTCATAATTATGAGCAGTTGCACTTGGATCTAGCAAACTTCTACTTCAAAGCAGTAGAAAATAGAGCTATATATATATATATATATATATATATATATATACCAGATTACCACAACCAACATACAGAAACTTCTAGAACTTGCATGCAAGCCCGTCCACAGACAATTATGTTGAAAAAAAGGGATCAAACAAGAAAGGATCAGCATAATCCCAAAGACAACTTGATGAGTACTCCTCATCGCTTATCAGCGGCCAAACAGACGGTGATCCGGGTCCGACTGAGATTGTCGGATCCGGAGCCGGTGGTGCAAGAACGGGTTGAGTAGAGAGGGACAAAGTTGAACCCATAGAACCGACAATTGAGTTGATATCACGGTACAAACAATTTTGATCGTACTGTTGATGATGATTAGGGTTTGCGTAGGACGATGTTGTCGGGACCGAATCGATAGAGTTAACATTATTCATTCCATCGGGTAGTTGACTATGATGCTGAATCTCGTATTGTTGCACCATTTGTTGCTGATTTTGCACTATATTAGGAAACAACACACTGGAACTAACACTAACAACATTCGGATAAGTCCCGTACGGCATAAACCCAGATGAAGAAGCCAGCCCGGTGGTCATTGAAGTCGGATTAATCAACGGAGCTGAGCCAGAGAAAGTGAAACCAAACCCTGACGGACGAGGAAGCAAAGGCCTTAGGGTTTGCTGTGAAGAAGAAGAAGACGACCCGCCTCGCGAGGAAGAAGACTGAGACGATGAAGAGCTAGAAGGTTGGAGATTTAGTTGAGCCCTAGAGCCGTACAGAATGATAGCCGCGCGGTCATACGCACGCGCCGCGTCCTCCGCCGTAGCAAAAGTACCAAGCCACTTGCGGGTACGTTTTCGTGGCTCTCGGATCTCAGCAACCCATTTGCCCCAGCTTCTTTGCCGCACTCCTCTGTATCTAAACTTGCCGTTATCAGGTCCACCTTTGCCTTTGCACTTCTTGCCATTACTGCTGCTACTGTTGGAGCTGTTGGTGCAGTTGTTGTCACTGGTCGTAGTAGTGGTGCTATCAGTGCTTTTGGTGTCATTTGTGGTGGCGACAGTCGTGATTTCTTGGGTAAGGTGCGGAGTTTTGAGGCCTGAGTCGTCCATTTTTAAGCTTTGTGTATGCTTTTAAGAATTAAAGTGAGAGAAAGATGGAGACTGGCCTCGTTTATTGGTGTTGTTGATTACGTACAGCTCGAAATAGAAGAAGATCTTTCAGTGTGTGGGTTGATTTTGAGTGTCATGGTTGTTAATGGTGGACAAAGGCGGTGATCATTTATATATATAATGAGAAAGAGGAGGGATTGCTGCGCGGCGAAGGAAACAGACTGATGAGACTGAAGTTGAACAGATTGGTTTTGGAATTTGGAATCATTTATTTATTTTATTGCGTTAAATTTTCAAGGTTTCATTATGGGTAAATCCTACAAACTTTCTACCTAAGAATGGAAAATATCACTTCGAATCAAGATTTTTTCCGTCAGAAAAATATGACCCATCCTTGTAGCAGCATTCTTAATTTGGCGTTGGTATTAAGATTGTTTAATTACCAAATGACTAATCGCCTTATTCATCCAATTTTTTATTAATTTTTGTGAGTAATAATGTAATATTTTAAGCTTTCTGCTCTCATCTCAAAAAAAAAAAAAAACTTTAATAATGTAACATAAGTTTATTCGTCACAAAAAATTTAAAATAATTATTCGAGATATATATAAAATAAAAATTAAAAATATCATAGACATAAATTAATTAAACTAATTATATGACTGGTATATAAATAATTGGTATGTTATTTTCATTTCATGATATATTGCTAAATTAAAGTAAAATTTTTTTTAAATATATACGTCATCTATAAAATCAGTAATATAATAAAACAATATGTTACGTGTATCATCTTTTGTTTGTTTTAATTTCTTACACACCCTTCCTATGCTTAACTACATTTTCCTTAAACAATAAAATAAATCAACTAGACTATTTTCTACGAGTTTCACATAATAGTACTTTCTCTTGCTTTTATAGACAAACAATAAGGAGATGATTTACTTAATTGTTGTTTTCAAATATTTCCGAGAGAATTTGCAGAATTAGTTGAGATTTGAGGGAGGATTAGTTCGCAGATATACTCCAACTTATTAATCGGTTTCACATACATGGTGAATACAAAATTTCATAGCACACGTATAATATATAGCCTAAATAAAAAAAAAAAAATTGCTTTTTAGGTTATTGGTTGGTGGTGAGTGGTGATAAACATCAGTCCTATCAACACATATATTTAACATTGAGTCACAGACTCTGTAGTTCAAGCAAATTGGGCATTATTATTGATATCATATTGTATCGTGCTATATATATATATATATATATATATATGTCATGTTAACAAGAGCTTTTCTTTGTTTGTTTGTTTTTTTTTTGTTAATTCAAGTAAGAATATTTGCCATAATAATTCTAGCAGTTATTAAAGTCTATCTCATATGGGTTGGTGAAGATCCTGCCTCAAGGGTGGGACACCAAGATGGTTCTGCTTCTCTGCTTGCTCGCCGCCTGTTGTTTATGGGTTTCTTCACAAAGATATTACTTGGTTCAGAAGGTAGGAACTGCGAAGAAGCACCTTGCAAAAAGAAAGCTTCAGCCGCGACGCGAGAACTGTGATTGGCTACGAAATTATGGGAAAATTCAGAAGCTGAACGATAAATTAGTTCATCTTAATATTTTTACCATATTTATCTATAGATACATGGAATTAAAAGATTTTAATTCTTTAGAAATGATTTATACGGGTAATATTTGCAATATATCATGTGGTTTTATTTTTTATTGAATAGGAGGCACAGAAATAATCGGCGACCAGAAAATGGTAAGACTAAATTAATTATCAGAAATTAATTAATGATAAGAGAGCTGTGTTCTTGTATTTTAGTACTGAGTTTTATGACTGGATAACTCGTTTGGTCAGCTATACCTTTGCAGTTTGTATGGTGATGTCAAAGATTCTGAATATGTAACTGTAAACTGCTTCTTGTCACTTTGATGGCTTAGATAAAATCTTAAAGAACTAATATAGAAAAGTAAAGGTATGCCTAGCTAAATTTAGAAGGTACTCATATTTGGAATTAAAAAATAATCTTAATGTTCATTTACTGTGATTTAAGACTAAACAGATTTCCAATTTACAATACATGAACTTAAAAATTATAATTTGAAACACTTATATTAACTATATAAAGAGCTTTACAGTCGAAAAAGATATTTTCGCTATTAATAGTTGATAATTAATGAGCACTAAGCCTAGGTTTAGGGCTCCCTCCCAATAAAGAAGGAAGATTGCGAGGAGCTAGGTTCTCGCTTGGAAGACCCGCAGGGCGGGTAGAGTTTTTTCTTCGTTGGAAATTTAAGGAAAGAAAAATCCTTCATTAGATATCGTAAATTAAGTTAATAATAACAAACTAATTCTCCTATTTTTTTTTTTAACTATGTATATGTATGTATGTATGCGATTATAAGTGCACAGAAAAATGGGAACTTGCAATAATAAAATACTAGCATACCATAATATAATAATAAAGTTTACTACAAACAATAAAGTCTTGGAGAAAAAAAAAAAAAAAAAAAAAAAAGAAATGTAAGATAAGGAAATTTGCATGGAAATATGAGGTGTCTGCATGTAAGCCAAACCACACAAGTATCGTGTAGAAGCGGAGGCAGCATGTGGTGGCCCGGCACCGGCCAGCCAGAACCTCGGTACTCGCAAAATTCTTTTTTTTTTTTTTTTTTACAAGTAAAAACAGTTGGACCGTTGATTTATTTAGTGTTTATATATAATATAGATTTCTATGATACGCTGAAATTTTGTCTGATGATGCTCAATTGGGTGAATTCTGCTGTCGTTTGTCGTCCGTTTTGGAATGAGCATATTAGCTGTGGGGTTTATAAATTGTAAGGTTCAAGGGAAGCTGTTCCATTCTCAGCCACTACTTGTTGCTTACTAGCTACTAGCTACTAGCTACTACATATATATATATATATATATATATATATACTTCCAACAACCGTTTGCTTATGGACATATTAAAATTACTTAACAATTGATGGAATTGTATATAATTACCGTCAAAATATTAATTATTTTCTCCGTGAAACCATGTAATTTCAAAAACTGGTTCCTCTATTTGACTTAAATTTTCATTATATTATGTAATATTCTTTTGACACATCTTAAGTGCAAGAAAAATTTAACTGGAATTATTGACTCCATCAAATTACCTAATTATATAAGACTATTCATCATTAAATTTAAGGTTCTTATAAGTTATATGCATAAGATTACATAATTAGATCATCGATTCATTGTATATTGAAATAGCTAATATAAAAGTTAATTTGTTTAAATTCCAACATTTGTACTCAATAAAATGACGAGTTGTACGTGGCATGCAGTATTTTTCACATTGAATTATAACAATGTTGTATCAAATTAGTAATTTAATACAAATAGCATATAGATGTTAGGACTATATAACTAACTACATACAATTTAATCACTAAATGCTTAATGCTTATGTGAAGAAATATGTTTTATATTTCTTAAATTGAAAAAGTATAAAAGGTAGCCTTTATATAGGATTTACAGAGTAATAGAAAAGGTAAGAAATATTATAAAATTAATTACAATAAATATGGAAACAAATCAAAGGAAAAGACAAGAAAGAAAAATAAATAATTAAATAAATTGATATAGCAAATGAAGGTAAAATCAGCCTTGATTTGCTGTATCATTAACAACCGTTCTCAAACTCAAGATAGCTTAATAGAAGCTAACTTGATTTTGACAATTAGATCACGAAAACGACCAGGAGGATGGCATTTTGTTAATATATCTGCTGGTTGATTGGAAGAAGAGACTGAGTGAAGAGTAATAGTGCCTCGAATGATATGTTGCCGAATGAAATGACAATCAATTTCAATGTGTTTGGTGCGTTCATAAAAAACATCATTGTGAGCAATCTGAATAGCGCTATGATTATCACAGGCCAAAGGAGTAAGACCGGATTAATGAACACCCATATCGCTAAGTAACCAATGAAGCTAAGTAATCTTTTGGGCAGTATCTACAAAAGCACGGTATTCAGCTTCTGTACTAGACCTGGCAATAACAATCTGTTTCTTACATCGCCCAGAGATGAGAGAATCCCCTAGAAAAAGACAAAGTCCTGTGGTAGAGTGTGGATCAGTCAGATCACCAGCCCAATCTGCATCAGAAAAGGTACGTAACTCTAGAGAGGAATGAGCAGAGAAATGAAGCCCATGAAAAAGGGTGCCTTTGATATATCTGAGAATGTGAAAAATAGCTGCATAGTGAGTAGAACGGGGAGCAGATATGTATTGGCTCATAACATGAACAGCATGAGAGATGTCAGGACGGGTGACTGTGAGATAGACCAAGTTACCAACCAATTGTCAGTAAAGAGTGGCATCATCAAGTAGAACCCCATCTAGCGATGTGAACTTAGCATTTGATTCAAGTGGAGTAGAGGTGACTTTACTATCCGTTAAACCAACTCGAGTAAGAATATCGGATGCATATTTAGCTTGAGTAAGATAATAACCATCAGAATCAGAGAGCACCTCTAATCCAAGAAAATAATTCAGATGACCAAGATCCTTCATCTCAAAGTGCTGTTGAAGGGATGTCTTAAAAGTAGTTATGCCATCACCATTATCTCCAGTAATGATCATATTATCCACGTAAAGCAATAGAAGAATGTATCCACGATCTGTATGTCGAATAAAGAGAGCTGTGTCGTGAGAGCTGGAATGGAAATCAAGTTGCTGAATAGTGCTACTGAACTTGGCAAACCAAGCCTTATGAGCCTGTTTGAGACCATATAAGGCTTGCCGAAGTTTGCAAACTTTGTAGAGTGGATGTGAATATCCTGGAGGAGGCTTCATATAGACTTCTTCTGCAAGATTACCATTGAGAAATGTATTTTTGACATCCATTTGAAATAATGTCCACCGACGGACAGTAGCTATTGCCAGAAAGCTACGAATAGAGGTCATATGAGCAACAGGTGTAAAGGTTTCTTCATAGTCAATATCATATTCCTGATTGAATCCTTTAGCAACAAGTCTGGCTTTATGACGTTCAATTGAACCATCGGCTTTAGTTTTGATCTTATAAACCCACTTGCAACCAATTGCTGACTTGTTAGGTGGAAGATCAACTAAATCCCATGTATGTGATTTTTCAAGAGCCTGTAATTCTTCTACCATTGCTTGTTCTCAAGTAGGGTTAGAACTAGCATTAAAATAAAATTGAGGCTCATATAATGAAAGAGTAGTAGAAAAGCAATGATAATCTCGAAGTCTAATTGGAAGTTCTCTTACCCAATTAGAATGACGAAGTGGGCGAGAAATATTAGTGGATGGAGAAGAAACGGTAGTGCTGTTAGGTGTAAATCCAGAAGACAAAGTTGTCGGCTCAAGAGTAGATGATTGTGTATTGGACATATCTGTATGAGGCTCATGTAAGGAATCTGTATCAAGAAATAAATCTACAGACTTATTAGTAAAGAAACGAGTAATGTGAGACTCAGAACAAAAGTTGGAGAGAGAAGAAAACATTTTGTGTTCCCAAAAAATCACATGACGAGATATACGAAGTCTATTAGACACAGGATTCCAACACCAATAACCTTTATGTTCAATTCCATATCCAAGAAAACAGCAAAGACGAGCTTTAAGTTCTAATTTTGTGTACTCGTAAGGTTGAAGAAGAACAAAACAAGTACAACCAAAAACTTTGAGAAGATTATAATTAGGTAGAGTTCCATATAACCGTTTATAAGGAGATTGATTAGAAATAAGAGGGGAAGATATTTGATTTATGGTGTAGACAGCTATAAGCGCGGCTTCCTCCCAAAAACGTTCTGGACAAGAGGCAGAAATAAAGAAAGCACGAACTATTTCAAAAATATGCCTGTGTTTACATTCTGCTTTACCATTTTGTTGAGAAGTGTCAGGATAAGATTGATGACAAAGAGTTCCATTATTTTGAAGAAGTTGTAAAAACTCAGAATCCCTGTATTTTATAGCATTATCAGTACGAAAAACTTTAATAGAATAGGATAATTGAGTTTGAATCATTTTAGCAAAATCATGATAGATTTTAACTAATTTAGATTTGTGCTTCATAAAATAAATTCAAGTATAACGAGAATAATCATCTATGAGAATAACAAAATACATAGAGCCTCCCATTGTAGTAGTAGGTGAAGGACCCTAGATATCAGAATGAATTAGATCAAATGGAGCATGAGAAATAGAGTCACTATGATAAAAAGGAAGAATAGTTTGTTTTGCTAGATGACATGATACACAATCAATATGATCCTCTGATACAGTTCCCAAAATACCAGTAGAAACTAATGAACAAAGACGATTGGGTGACATTGACCTAGGCGAGAATGCCAAAGACTTAAAAAAGAAACTGAAGTTGTAAACGCAGCAAGTGGTGAATCAGAGAGATAACTGGATGAAAGATGAAGACTGATAAGCTCAAACAAACGTCTAATTTTACAGCTTGTCCCAAGCGTCTGACCTGTCTTCGGATCCTGCACATAACAACCAGAAGTAGTGAAAAGAACCTGAAGACCAAGATCACACAATTGTCCAACAGACAAAAGATTAAGGGTAAGGTTAGGAATAAGAAAAGTATCGGGTAATGAGAGGTGGGATGAAGAGACATGACCTAGATGACTAACATGCATGGTGGATCCATTGGCAGTTTGAATAACAGATAAAGTGGGTGGAGTGGATTTAAAAGAAAATAGAGTAGAATCTGCAGTCATATAATTACAACAAGCAGAGTCAAAATACTAAGAAGATGTACCTGAGAAAACTGACGAAGCAATAATTGAAGGATTACCGGATTGTTATAAAAGTTGACGAAGTAAAGATGCTAAATCCTGTGTGGTAAGAGATGTTGAGGTAGAGCAGTCATCAGCAACAATAGCAGATAGTTGAATAGTAGGCTTTGGTTTCCCTTTGCTTAGACAATCTTTCTCAAAATGCTTGAGACCAACTTTTCAACAAATCTTAAATCGCCTAGGAGGACAATTAAGAACCAAGTATCCAGCTTCATGGCAATACTTACAGGTACAAGTATCGTGAGAGACTGATGGAATAGCAAAAATAGTATCAGTGCGAGGTAGTGGTGCAAGACGGGTTTCTTCTGAGACAAGCATGTCAATTGCCTCATCAAGAGTAGGCAGTGGTTTCTGGTCAAGAAGTGAGGCTCGAGTAGGCTCAAAAGTATCTCGCAAGGGCATAAGAAACATCATAAACTGTTGCTGGTCCCTATACACTGCAAATTTCTCTACATCTTCAAAGTTTGTCCATTTAGGCTCTGAGAGTGATAACTGATTCCATAAAAACTACATCTGAGAGTGAAAGTCATAGATAGTTTGGCTGGAGTCTTAACGTATCTGATGAAGTTTGCAAAGAATTTGGTACTGATGTGACAAATCAGTGGCAATGTAGCGATGGGCAAGGAAATTCTATAATGCTTTGGCTGTGTCAAATCTTCCAAATTACAAGTGAATAGACTGAACAGAATTATTCCGAAACTAAGTAATGATATGATGAATTTTGCTATCCCATTCTTCCAATCGATCAACAAACTTCTCATCAGTCTTAGTTTCTGTTTTAACAAGTTCAGTAACATGACTAGTGACAAAGCGCCATAGTTGTCGTCCCTTAAGAAAGTTAGAAATAGCTTAAGCCCATAATAAAGAATTATGCCCATCCAGTTGAATGTGAATTGGGTGAGAAATATCTAATTTATCCATGATAAAATTGAACACAAGACGGTAACCAGAAAAGAAATTACCAATGTACGAAATTGAAGGTGAGTTCTATCAGCTAATCGATGACCGAAAAATAATAATGGTGACCAAAGAAACACTGAACGAAGGCTGGGAAAGCAAATAAGACTAGTGGTGATGACCCACTCGCCGAAAAACGATCGGATCAAAGAGGAGAAGATGCTGTGTTGACCTAACTTTGACCGAGACTGAATATGGCCGAAAATTATAAACGAAGGCTACAGAGATGATGGCCGGTTGCTTCTGAGTCAAGAATTGGTGGCTGTGACACTACACTCGCCGGCGATGAGCGGGATCGGCGAGAAACAGTAGTAGCAAAACGGGTTTCTTCATGGTAGGAACCGATGGTGCGTGATCAGGAACTGAGAGCACCGACATGACAGCCTACACATTCTGATGTTGTAAGATTGGGCGGTGTACCAAACGGATGTCAAATCGTGACGACGCGTGAGATGCACGCACGGCTGCTAATGGCGGACAGCCAAGAGGCCAAAGCAAAGAAGAAAAATAAGTCAAGAAAGTCACAAAATCTGAAGCCAAAGAAAACAAGGACCGAATGAACCATAGAAATCAAGATAATAAGATCGAAAAACTCGACTCTGATATCATGTGAAGAAATATGTTTTATATTTCTTGAATTGAAAAAGTATAAAAGGTAGCCTTTATATAGGCTTTACAGAGTAATAAGAAAGTAAAAAAAAATATTATAAATTAATTACAACAAATATGGAAACAAATCAAAGGAAAAGAAAGGAAAGAAAAATAAATAATTAAATAAATTGATATAGCAAATTAAAATAAAATCAGCCTTGATTTGCTGTATTATTAACAGCTTAAAAGCAGAAGCCAAGCTTTATCTGCTTTTCTTTCTCAAAACTCAGCAACACCAAAACTTTTGCCGGCCCGCAAAACAAATGAACTAAACTGAATCTGCTCATGGGCTTGGTATGCTTTCATTTGGGCTAAAATCCAATTGTAAAAAAGTCCTGCACAATGTAGGTAATGAATTCAGCCGCACTAAAGCCCACAAATGCTGTGATTAATTCCCAAGCTTCACCCATATCCTTGTTTTTATTTTTATTTATTTATTTTTCACCTTTACGGGTCAAGAAAAGAAGAGGACGATCTCATCTCAGAATCTGAAATTGTAAGCATCCAAATTTGAAAGGTAATGGGACAATAGCGACTTTTGTGGCATATTGGCTCATCTTCTCATGTAGTAAATTGGCTTTTTCCTAGGAAACAATCGGAAAGTTGGAGGAGGTGGTGGGCATTGTCAACCTCCTAATGTCAGCCTCAGCTCACAGCCACCCTGGTTTTGATGTGAATGTGCCGCCAATTTATGAAGCCAACTATATGCATTTAGTATTCTTGTTTCCTTTCCCTAACCAATTATCCGTTACTACTTTTTATATTATTCGTCCTCATATATAGCAGTTGTGGAAAGACAGTTTTTCTTTGAAAAGTTTAATGAATTGCATTTTAATAAATAATATTAAAAATTCCTTGAATTTGCTAGTGTTTTAATTGAGCCAAAAAAAAAAAAAAAAGCAAATTTTGTGAAAATCTCGTAGATAGGTATATCACATATACGTAACATTTTATCATATGATTTGATTGATACCTTCCACACTAAGTTCTCCCCTAGAGCTAAGGAGATTTGACTTGCTTGCAAATCTTGTATCAAGATACACTTAATAGAATATATTGAAGAATCGTTTAGAGGGATAAGTAAGAATAAGCTATGTCATTATTTGTAAATTATTTTATGAATTTGATAATTGAGCCAAATCCACGAGCCTGGATATTTTATTGCTTAGTAGTTCGAGGTGGATCATTATGGTTAATCTATCTCGATTCGATACACGTATTTGTCCTAAATTATGAACTAATGTTGACTTCTATTTTTAAGTATGCAAATATGTAAAGCATGCATGTTTCCTCATGGTACGTAATTTTTATTTTATTTGTAGTATAATAGCCATCTCCCCTCGTTAGGGATCATTTTTAATCAAAATTTCACCAAAAAATTTGATACTTAAATGAAAGGAACATGAAAAAATATTAATTTTTCACTAGACACATAAAATTGTGAATAATTACATGTAGTTTAAGGGTAGACATTAGAATTTTTTTTTTTTTTCTAGATATTAGCTGTAAGAATCCGTATTTCTGCATTGGGTTCAGATTTATGCTAATTTTTGTAGGGTGGTTATTATTATTATTATCATCATACAATAAAGTAATGCTATTGACTGTTTCAGAGTATCGTGCTACAATCTAAATTAATTATTTTGTAATTTTTTTTTACTATTTCTTTTTATTGTCAAAAGAATCTTTTCTTAACTGACGTTAATTAGAAAATACATAAATGTAATTATATAGTCATAGACCACGATATTTAGTCTTGTAATTAAAGCTAAATTAAATAATTTACAAAAATTATCATTCAATATATATATTTAATTTACTGCAGTTGCCTTAGTCAATTTAAAGCATACAAAACAAAACATGTTTTCAGCTTCCTTTAATCGAAATATTAAGAAAATCCAGACTAATTATGATCTAAGAGGGAAAAAAAAAAGCAAAATGATTATTTATTTATTTATTTATTTCTCTAAATTTTGTGATTTCTAATTAACTTTCGCCCCAATTCAATTTCAATCGAATATTTATTCCCTTTTCTTTTTAAGAAAAAAAAACAAGAAGTTCAATATCATAAAAACAACCCTGGAAATTAAATTACAGTAGACAAAATAAATGGGTAGCAACAGCAAAGAGAAAAAATTTCAATAAAATTTGAAAGTGGGAGTGGGAGTGGGACTACCTTATTGTCAGGGTAACAAAACAGTCACCTCCTTGGATTCCCCGTGCCTTGACAAAAGGGGCTAATAAAAGGCTCAAAAATATTGCGTGAACACAGAATTCCTCAAAAGAGAAAACAAGAAAATTGCTTTTTCCGTTGTCATTGCCAAACTATTTTAACTCTATTGGATTAGATCAGAATTTGGAATCAATCAATCAATCAATCAGTCAATCAACTCCATCACTTGTTAAAAAGATAAAAGTCAAACTGATTTTACAAGTCAACGTATGGGAGGGCTAATTCCGGTGGTCCTCACCAGCATAGACTCCTCGCCAGATGTTCATACTTGTCAACCGCGCTTGTGGGGACCGCCAACATCACCTTAACTGCGTCCGTCTGATTGTAAACCGGCAGAAACAAGCAATATCTGTCACAGCAGATGGGACCCACGTGAATTGGCCTTCCCATTCCTAAGTCAACCCTCTCCAAACCTAGCCTTGACCATTGTGAAACTATCAACACTCCGACTGAGTCGGGACAGGCTCTCGAATGACTCACTGAGTCAATTACAGATTTTACATACTCGTTATCTATTCTCTCTTTTCCTCTTTTGACCAACATTGATGCGTACCCCAAACCCTTCTCTGTCAAATCTTTAACGCTCGTTTGTGCACACCCGAGTACGAACGCGTTGCCGTAGTAACCACTGGGTAGACTCGGTTTAACTCGGTTACGTACATTAATGCTAAAGAGAAGCTTCAAGGTTTGGTTTGACGGCAGCTTTAACGATCTAGCCCAGCTTCTCCATACATGGGCTGAGAGAACTTCAAATGACGTGTAAGCTAGCTCACTGGGTCGACATGTTGACAAAGCTATTTTCTGTAATTCGTTTAAACACCTTTTATCGAAGGTTATTGAAGTAGGAACAAGCCTTTCGTTTGAGAAGCGAGAGACAAACCCACAAAGGTCAGGAATTCTGTTAAATTCTGGTTGACTCACCGAGTTAACGCGATGATTTCTTACCGGCAATGGGTTCAGCAAGTGGCGATCCCAGATCGGTTTTGGCTTAAAATCTGCGAGTTGACTGTGTGGTGGACAACTAGTTGATAACTCAGCGAACAAGTTGAGAAACTCAGCACTCCCGATGCCGTCGCAAATACAATGGTTAACACCAACACCGAGCGTCGCCGCCCCATCTTTTAGCCAAGTCAGCTGAACGACAAGAGGTGGGGCCCCTTTAAGAACATCTGCCACGTGTAAGGACAACAGTTTCCTCCACTGAGTAACATATTTCGGTGCTCTCTCAAACTCGTTGACATACTGATCAGAAAAGGCTTCGATGAAAACAGCACCTTGCCCTCGACACACAACTTCCAAACACGAGCCATCTTGTTTTGCTCTCACTCGACCGGCTAGCGGATAATAGGGAACCAGCGATCGAGCCAATGCGCTCTTAATACGAGCCGCGGATGCAGCCGGGTCTAGACCAGGGCGGGCCCTGAAAACCAAGAGATACTCAATGGTAAAACGTAGGAAAAGCTGAGAATCAATTGCAGAGAGAGACAAAACTCTAGTTGGGGTTGGCTCAGACGGAGAAATAACGGTAGCTTCCTTAACATGCACAGAACTTGCCATGGCCATGTTTCTGTTTCTAATATAATTTGCTTTGTTTTCGAATTGTTTGTGAGGTTGGGATTTATATATATATATATATATATATTGAGAAGAGAAGCGCGAGTGTAGTCCATTAATAATAATATTATTGGTGATTGTTATTTTAATTATATTTATATATATATACGGGAAAGCCATGTGTATCTTTTCTCTGTCTAACTGTGAAAGATTTGTGCCAAGATTCTCCGGGCATCGCTTTATGGAAAAATTAATATCAAAACAAACGATAACAGCTTGGCTTTGCTTTCTGTCTGTTCGGCGTACTGATGAAATTGAAAGCTATGTCTATCTCTCTCTAAAATGAAACACAATTTGTTTGATATAATCTATGTATTTCTTTTTCGTGGGATTTTCATGGCTAATATATATTATATATATATATTGTTTTTAGAAAAATTGATGGACGTGGGCTGCCGATGCCTGTCGACTGTCTGTATAGCTAGCTAGCTAGCTAGCTAGATAGCCAAGGTGTGCAGGATCTTACTTACATGAGAGGATTGAGAATAATATGTACAATGCAAAAGACATAGTAGTTTTACGAAGCTTTTGAGGAGGGGACTGAGCCATTTTGAGGAATTAGCTTTGGTGTCTTTAGGACATTTGTGGACCCAAATATAACATCATAGATTTGGAACGATATTTTAAGAAGATGCACACAGCGTTGATTCGTATATGTATTAAGATAATATACCATGTGAAAAGAGATCGTGATATGTCTTATAAAATTGTATGTTCATCAAATTATTGGACGCAACTCTTATTAGTTTATTTTAGATGAAATTAAAGAACCACCGTATCCGGATTCTTAGAATCAATATTTTCTAATACCTAATAAGTACCTTTAAATCAAAATAAATATTAATCAATGTATACCAGTGCTTGTTAATTTGATTTGACTAGGTTAAATATATTTGAGTTTGTAAGTTTTATATATAGAGAGAAAAATGTTAGAGAGTTACGTATTATTGTTATTAATAAGAGCTAGAAATGAGAATGGGCTTCTTCTGATTCTTTTTCAATAGGTTAACGGGAGGAAAATTCATTCCAAAGTCGTATTAACTAAGATATATATTAATTATTAAATTATCCGCGTTAAATATATATATATATATATATATTTATATTTATATGTATGTATGTGAATTATATGTGAAACTACAATATATGTGTTTATATCTTATAATAACTTCAAATAATTAAACCGCTTATTAATTAATAATCGGTGGAAGGTTCGAAGTCTCTCTAAATTAATATGACAAGTGAGAGTAAATATATTTTTTATTGAGAAGCATATACACAAATTAATAATTGGCCCAATTCTCTAATTTATATTAGCACCCAAAAAATAAAAATAAAAAGTTATTGATCATAACAATTGGGAAGGGTTGGGGGAGAGAAGTGAGAACTCATTTACTCTGCACGATTTTGTCATAAAATCAACCATTTGTAATGATTTTTATTATTTGAGACAGGTGTATGATACTTATATTATAAAGTTAACAAAAAAACTCTCCATGGTTTCTTTTCTCTCGAAGATTATTATTATTATTGCTTTTTTTTTTTTTTACAAGAAAAAGTAGGTAAGAAATAAAGAAAATACAAAAATGTGAATAAATTTGCAACTATGGAGTGATGCCGAGAAACAGTTATACCTGTCGGATCATGGACCCATTGTATCAAATGGGGATAGCTATGTCAGCTTAAAGCATCTGTATTTTACATATAAACAACAAACTTTTGGAAATTCGGTGTGCCAACCAACCATCGGGTTCCAAGAGATAAGACTACACATAATGATATTTTCTTATATATATATATATATATATTATGTCTTATCCGACTGATCGAAAGAATATTATTTATGCCACCCATATGATTTTCCTTTCACTTCTTGTCCATCCATGAAAACAGATGCTAGAAATTACCAAAAAAAAAAAAAAAATCATGACAATGATAATCATAAGAGTATATTTTTAACAAATTCTTAATCAATGTGATATATATATTATTATAACAAATTTCATGAGAAGATCTTATCATATAAAAAATAACAATTACACGTTTATAAAAAAAATTAGTTAAACTTTTAGTTAATCATTCAATTTTGATTTGATTAGATCATAAATTATAACATATAGTTTCTAATGTCACTTTTATTTTATTTTATTCTATCATCTATCAAAAGTAAGATAGATTTTCTAATTATTTGTCCTTTTTAAAACTTTTACATTTTTTCTATCACAATTAGATAAAATATATATTTTATCTTCAGTTATTTAAAAAACATAAAATAATTCCAACCCATAAGCAAAATATATATATATATATATAAAAGCTATATAATGTTCATAGGGGAGCGAATTAAGGCAATTAAGCAACTTGCAATTAATAGCTTAGGGGGATTCTCCTAAAAATAAACCAAGTATAGCTAGCTTTTGCATAATTGACTCAATTATACTGGTTTTCGGAGAACGTATTGTCTGGGAGATTTGTAGCATAGCTAGGGACAAAGAAATTCGTATCCTAGTTGCTAGTTTATTTGTTCAGACAGATGTATAGATTGTTGAAGCTGTCCCTCCCTCGGTGTATTATAAGAACAATGAGGGCCCTTAAGTTTTTCCCTTTATTCCTCCGGCAGATTTGGACTAAACGATCTTAGTAAAGTTTGGCAGATTTATATATAAGATGTCAACTTATTATTCAAGTGAATGTTTTGCATAATATCGACACTGCAATTGAGGGGAAAAGGGTATAGAAAATTTACGTGAGTGTCTATATATATAGGTGAATATGTGTGTATATATATAATATGTAAGGCACAATTTCCCATGTAGATTTCCTTCCCTGTATAACATATACTGTGGGGGGGATCCTGCTCATTAATTTTGGTAATATGGAATGAAGGGTATTTTGTGCTGTACATGTCAAAAAAGATAGAGCGGCAGAATATTTAATGGTTATTACAATAACATACATTTACTGAAAAAATTATTGTCCGTATGGATATCCGTATGGCACCGATACTATGCAGTTGAGCCAGATCATGGATGAACTTTACAAAAGTATTTTGAAAGATTCACTCGTAATAATCTATAATAAATATGTCAAGATTAAGAGAGTTAAAAGAAACAAAAAGGAAAAGGCAACATTTTATTATATGTAATAAATATATATATATATATATACTTGGTAGCTTCCTGTCTAGTGCAGCAGCCTGAGAAATATATATATAGATGGGTATCTACAAGACATCGTAGGGGTGGATTTTTCTTTGATGATAATGACCGCGACTGACATAACTAGAGATTCCCTTGTCAAATCCCCGCACCTATCACCGCCCTATTTACTTCTCTGTTTGCAGACACTTTGGAGAGCGAGAGAAAGAGAACTAATTTCTTTCATATTACATTCTTACACCAAAATTAATTTAAACCCAAGTATATATCCAAAATAGGTCAAACTAGGCCCCAAACGGGGGACCGAACCTTTTTGCATGTTTAAAGTCTTGGGTGGACATGTAAAAAAGAGACACAAAAGCTTGCTCAAGCTTAGCTTAATCTGTCTTTCTTTTTGGGTTAATAACACCCGGATCCAAAAATATTCATAAATTTTCAAACAGATACTAGTGTAACTATATAACTCACTTATATTTGATGATCGATACTTTTAAATTATATGTTTACTAGATATTTACACCAATGATAGTTTGAGGGATTCGAATACTCAACCTCATAAAATTTATTGAATTATATCAACTAAGTGTAGATATATGTTGTTCATCTATATAAAATAGTTCTTAACCTTAATAAAAATATTTTTAGATTAAATATTACTAGATATTTAAGTTAATGATAATGGCTTCAGAGTCTCAACGCTTAAATCTTGTTAAAGATGTGGGCATCATTAATCAGTGCTCTCCCTTTATCTTAATTTTAGTGATTGAAAATATAAATATTTTTCATGTCATTATAAAAAATATTTTAGTTACTTTAATAGTAGTTTAGGACTTATTTGATATAAAATAATAAATAATAATTTTTATTTAAAAATGTATAAAGATAGGGACTTCAATGTGATTAACCAAATCTTTTTTGTGAAAATAATGGATATGCATGATCTGCATGCTTAAGGTTATTGCTTGCTTTCCCGCTTATTCCTCTATTCTTATCTGCTGTACGCTTTTTATCCAGCTGGTTAGCGATTGCAAGCCCCTCACGTCTTTTCAAACAAAAAGCAGAAAATATAAATTTATAGAGACGACAAGATGTACTTAAACGACTTTATTTTTTTTGTAACCGAGATTTAATGTGGGGTTTTGTTGTCGAATATTAGTTCTGATTAGCTTTCCTAATTAATTAATTACTGTAAAGTTAGGCCACTACTCCTCCTGGATTTTTGTAACCATGTGGGATTCTTTCATTTTTAACTCGGAATCAAAACCTGGAGAAGTGCTTTTAAAATTAAGTTCTCATTCACTTGATCAGTACTTTATAATATTACACACGCTATTGACATTATTTCCCCTGTACAAAAGTACGACTCCAATACATAATACGTTTTTATTGGACCCAGATTTTCTCTTTATTGAAACTTATATTTTAGTTTTTCAGTTTATTTTTTAGTAAATACAATTAATAGTCAATAATAAATAATAATATAATAATTCTTTAAACATCGCCTTATTATTTAATACCTGACAATTTAAGTGTCTAATAAATATTATTTACTTATCAGTATCAAACAAATAAGAAATAAACATTATTTATTTTTACTTAACGTTTAATATTTATAAATTAGGTTTATAATTAACAGTTAAAGACGTATATTTTTGATAGAAAATAAAAGTGATAATTTAAATAAATGATTTGTATTTATGTTAATATAAATATAATTAATTTATTATTTATATGATACAAAAATAATTTGTTTAATATTTAATTAATAATTAACAATTATATGTTATATGACTAATAGGTTTTAAAAATAAATAACATAAATGATAATAAGGCGATCATGTCACATGCACAAACAATTTTATAGGGAGAATGCTCTCTGTTCCCTATTTTTTCAACCAATGCCTCGTTATTTTTATATTTTTTATAATATCTTATTACTTTTTGAATTTTGATTTTATCTTTTAATATTTTAAATTTTATTATTTATAAATTAATTAAATTAAAAAATAAAATTAAAAAAATAAAAATTAGGGATAATAAGTTATTATAAAAAATATAAGAGAGTAACAGAGTATTAACCGAAAAAAAATAGGGTAATGGCATTCACTCGAAATTTATATTTTACAAGGAAGAAGGTGCCGCAGTAAAACATCAGAACAGAAATCTGGAAGGTCATATGCCTACAACTACAACCCTACGAGCTCTGGGTCCGGTGGCACGTGAATCACAATTCCGCAGCCAATTATTTGGCAGATACAGTGCTAACAGGCCGAGCTTCTCTGAACGATTTTCCTCCATTCATTTTGAGCTTCATACTTTTGCAGAAATTGGGTTTCTGGGAATATGCGATTGTTAATGCTTTTTTGGTTTTGTCCCACGACCTTCAAATTTCCCTGCCTAAATCTTAATGGCCTTGCTCACTGCTTCCCTTCTGCCCAAACAAATGTAGCTCTCACGCTCAGGATCAGCTCGATTCTCTAAAATCAACCGTCTCTCTCTCCCTTCAGCAAAGGAAAAAAAAATAAATAAAAAAAGGGAAAAGTTTCTAATGGCTTCGCCCTCCTTTTCGTTGATTGTTTGTCAAAGATGTGCTTATTTCACAGGCAATTTTTATCAAAATTAATTTGACAATTATGAACAAGTCAATGAATTTAAATAAAAGAAAAATGCTGCAGATTTTCTGAAAGTAGTTTTGATAATACAAAATATACTAAACGCCTTCTCGCAGATGGTTAATAAAAAAAATAATGCTATCCATTCGATCGTCATCTTGTTCTAATTTCTTGTTTGTGCAAAGGTGTTGCACCAAAATCATGATTGATGGGCCTCACGAATAGTCCAGCCCAGTTACGATGGGCCTACCCCAATCCAGTACCCAGACGACTAATAATGCAATTGTTACTACACTAAAAGCACCTGATTAACTTTCTAATTACACCCTTTGTCCGAGCTAAGTGTAGGCCGGCGTATTTAGAAATGGAACGGGAATTTAGATTCGTTCCAGCTTTAATAAACCCTAATCCTTTAGTCACTCTCGACGTCTCTGTAAAACCCTAAACGACATGTCACTTCTCCGGAAACTCCCAAACAGGTCTTTTGTTCACCAATCTATCGTCACCGCTCGCTTTTTCACCACCGCAAATGCTTTTCCGGACGAGCCCACCAGTGTTTATTACGACGATCTCGTCAACGCTGCCGGCAGTGAACGAGACCTCGAAACTGTGCGCTACCTCCTTAACAAGCGCATGCGAGACTCGTGTTTCAACACCGCCAATACGTTCAAGTTCATCACCAATACTGAGATTTCCTTATCAATTCTCAATGATCTTTACAAAACTCTAGCTCGTCTAGACAAGGGATTCACTCGAAAAAGCGCCTACGATACACTCATTGCTCGTCTGTGTAAAATGAGAAAGATCGACGAGGCGTTGCGCGCGGTGGATATAATGGCGGAGGGAGAATTCGGTTTAAACGCGTGTACTTTTCACCCGATATTGAGCGCGTTGACGAGGGGGAAGAAGATGGAGGACGCGTGGCGGTTGATAAATTTAATGAAACAAGTTAAAGTCTTGCCTGATATAACGGCGTATAATTATCTGTTGACTGCTTACTGTTTCAGTAGAAATCTAACGGCGGCTAGTGAGGTTCTCAAAAAAATGGAGGAGGAAGGATTGGGTGCTGACGCGCGTACATACGACGCCCTGGTGCTAGGAGCGTGCAAGGCTGGGAAGGTGGAGGAGGCTTTCGTGTTGCTGAGGAGGATGGTGGATGATGGACAATCGGGATTGTATTCTACATTTGCGCATGTTAACAGTGTGTTGTTGAAGATGGGCTATTATGCGCAGGCAGTGAAGTTCGTGATGGTTTGTGGAGGAAAGGATATAAAGTTGGACACGGAACTTTTTGGGTCACTAGCTAGTAAGCTTATTGGCTTGGGCAGGTTTGATGACGCAAAGTTCATTTTGAAAGAGATGAATAGTAGGGGTCTAAAAATGGGCCACAAATTGAGGGATTATTACGAGATCAATGTTAAATGTGAGGACAATGAGTAGGATATTGTTATTGTCGTTATAATATTTATTAAAATATTTTTTACATCTGACTTGCCATAATTAATTTCATTATTGATATGGCAATATCAAATCAATTGTAAATTAATGTTCCAATATAATGATAATATTTTACTATTTACAAATTTATTTTAATTGACGTGTTACGTACCAATAAAGTAATTATTAATTTTGTTAAAAATATGAGTTTACCATCAATTATATTTTCGCGGTAACTTTATGGTGACAGTTAACAGCCAAGCAAAGGAAACAAAATAATCCAGTTGCTTAAATTCATACCGTCCAACCCCGTTACGGTTGATGACGTCACCGGCGATCACAATGCACGGCCATCTCTTCTTCTACCACTCTCACTTCCCACTACGTTCTTCCTTCACTCCTTTTTTGATTTTCTCTGCCTACGCCCGATCTACCAACGGCGCACCTTAGCACACCCACAGCAAGAGAAAATGGAACCTCGTGCGTCCCACCATGTCCGTAGCACTCACGCGCCCACCGGTAGCGGCGGAGGGCGCGAAGACTGTTGGTCGGAAGCAGCGACGGAGACGCTTATCGAGGCCTGGGGAGACCGCTACGTTAGACTTAACAGGGGACATCTCCGTCAGAAGGACTGGAAGGAAGTGGCCGAATCCGTCAACTCCCGTGAAAACGGCGCCAAGTCCAAGAAAACGGACATCCAGTGCAAGAATCGGATTGACACATTGAAGAAGAAGTACAAGGTCGAGAAAGCGAAACCGCCTCCGTCAAAATGGCCATTCTATTACCGTCTCGATTCTCTCATCGGAACTGACGCCGTCAATAAAAAACCCACGACCGTCACTTTGAGAGTTAAATCCAAACCGAACACGAGTTTTATTGGGAGGTCAGCGCTGGCAGAGAATAATAATTTATTATCGGACGTTGACCTTGATGGTGACGGTGAAGGTGATGACGACGACGATGAGATGATGGTAAAAAAGGTGCATCGGATGGAGGACGTAGATTTATCTGATGGGGCGGCCTGTAGAGAATTGGCGAGGGCGATACTAAAATTTGGGGAGATTTATGAGAGAATTGAGAGTGAAAAGCAGAAGCAAATGATGGAATTGGAGAAGGAGAGAATGGAGTTTATAAAAGATGTTGAGTGTGAAAGATTGAATATGTTCATGCTGGCTCAATTGGAAATCCAAAAGTTGAAGAGAAAAAATCGCCCTGCTGGTTCAGGTGAATTTTCTGAATTTTTTTTTGTCTTTTTGAGTTATTCATTGGAAATGAATTATTGTGTAAGTCGTTGTTTTCTAGAATTGTGAGTCTGTTAGACCTTAGGAGCTTTGATGTTTAACTTGGAAGGTGTGACAAATTTGAAGTTAATCATCATGCATTTTGTAAAAGCGTGGTTGTGAAGGTTTAGGAAATGTGTATGGATTCAGATTATTGCCTTGGTCTGTTTGGTCCTTGTAGTGGTACATAATATTCAGTTGCCACTCTGAAGTTTTGATTTGTGTCCATGCTTTTGTTGATGTCTTCGTATTTAGACAATTGCATTCTTCTTTCATGATGTGCTGTGCTTAGTTTAAAAGTTTTATGCGGTCTCTGACTTGGTGAGGAAGAAATGGATGCTTTTTACACGAGTCTAGAAAATTTTGACTTATAGTAAATCACTGGTTTCATAGATTTTTCTAGGAACAGAGGAATGAAATGAACCTGATTGCAATTGTTCCTCAGTTCAACTCAGGTTGAGCTCAAGCTCAACTAGGTGCAGCTTGGTAATGATAGAATAATGGAGTAGGTCTGGATGATTTCGCTGAATTATTCAACTAGACCTGACCAGACAGTGTAGTTCAAGGTAGGGTTTGGATTCGGCCAAGCTGCTAAATCAGTAAGTTTGGACTTGGGTTAGCATTCTCTGCCTGCTTGAGTTCTGGTTTTTGTTGGCAGAGGTGCTGGAAGCTGCTGAATGCATTATGCTATCAGAATTTTAATCTTTGCATGTCCATTAAACCTTTTGTAGCTAATGTGAGAAAGACACTAAATAGTCTAAAATAGATCTTTTATCAGTTGCCTAGTAGATGCTAATACTATGTTGTACTTAAATGATTCAGATTGCTCCAAAATCTAATTACATATAATATTGAAAGCTCCTACCTTATTTGAGTAGATGGAAGCATGGAACAACAAACTGCTGCTAAAACTCTTTCTCTCTGTGTCTCAAATTCTGAGTCAGAAAAAAGTTAATGTTGGATCAACTTTCCTGCTAGTTGCTACCATTTAATTTTCTTTTATGAAGTTATACTGCCAGGAAGTTGAGATTATGATTCATTATGGTTTGATAAGCATTTCATGAACCTTCTGTATCTAAACAGGGAAGAAAAGTCACAGCTGAGATTGTGAACCCATTTCAGAAGAGAATCGCCACTTGATAATCCATCCTGTGAAATTCCTCTTCCGATTCCTAGATCTGACATTGGCGGATTCAAGTTTGAAGCTTTTGAAGACGTTATGCTTATGTTGTATTATATGCATAAATCGTGAATGTACATGAATAGTGCTTTCAGTACAGATTTGTGGTACTTTGTATTACCTAATCTATAAGGCAGTTGATGTAGTAGTCCCCTAGTTAGATTCTTAAATTTCGCAAAGTGTTTGTTCTTTAAATGATCAATGTATGATAGGTTTTGGATCTCAAAGCACAGATAAATTTCATCCTCTCCTTCTCAAGAGAACAAAGAAATGACTAGTTTACAACTGTCATATATCCAGTATTAGTTTAGAAGCTCTGAGATATAAGGTGCTAAATACTCTAAGACCGTACGGTTAGAAACATAAATTTTTCTAATTTTTTCAAATTTGATAATTATAGGACATAACAGTTGTATTGTAAACAAGACCTAAAGATTACATGCCCTTTTGAATCTAAAGAAATCTTTGGATTCGCATTGCACCAAGTTCATGGCAACTGGTGGGATCGCAACATTCTGCGCATATATTATTATTTGGTGGGCTTTCAACTTTCTCAGTAAATAGTAATTAAAGTACTTAATGTACAATCTGCTTCCTGACTAAGGCATTTGGTCGGATGATTCAATCAAATTAAAATTCAGTCTCTTTTCTTTCTAGTTTTGTATCTTCCCATCCCATCCGATGAAAATTTCTTTCAAAGCCTGTCAGTCTGTCTAATTGCTTTTACGTATTCTGTCATTTCACCGATTGAAAAGAGAAAATCGCAATAATGCAACGAATCAACGAAGGGAAAATACGCTTCATGAATCATGTCTTAAAGGAATTTGGCAAAGTTTTGGAACAACAGCATGTGATTGCTTGATGGGTTAAACAGTGAGAACAACTAAAAATCAATGCATACAAAATGAAGAATCACTTGTCGTACTTGTGTTGTTTCCTAAAGTAAACAATTCACGTAATTCCCCATTTTAATTTCATTATCCTGCAAAATATACTAGATTCTGCACAATTATGCATAAAATTCTAACTGAAATCTTGATTGGGAATACATATGAAAGACAAGTGTTTCAAGTTATCATCAACAAGAGAAAGGCAAACAAACAATATTATTGTATATATGGAACTTGGCTAAAATCATACATGTCCCCAACTCGATTAAATTCCGACGAATTCTGGCCGAAATTTTCAAATCCACCACCGGCAACAAAATCATTGAAAGCAGGCAACATGGCAACACGATAATCATTCTGTACAGTACAAGTATTTGCAGCAGTATAGCGAGCTAGCCTCGCTCTTGCAACCGCCAAATCATGTTGAAGCTCAAACATCTTTCGTTGCAGCAAAGCTATGGCGCCAATGCAACCGTAAACAGGATCTCTGAGCCTTGCTTCAGCCTCGTACGCCAGCGAATTCACAGTATCCTCGCGTTGCTCTTCCGGCACTTCTGTCAGGATCTTGCTCACATTACTTGCTCCAAACACCTTGTGCACTTTGGCAAATTTCTTGGGCTCGTCAGAGCGAAAATAAGGTGCAAAAATACAATTGGGAATGCATTTCCTTTTCAAAAATTTGCAGGCTGCACAAGATGAGCTTGAGCGTGGTTCATGACTCCTCATGACTTCATTATACATCCATTTCATCCTGTCTGCTACGATTTAAATAGGAAAAGTGGTTAAGATCATGCGTTTTATTTTAAAAGAAAAAAATTTTAAAGTAACGTATTGGCCAATGAGCTCAGTTGGTTAGAGTGCTGCATTAGTAATGCAAAGGTCGCAGGTTCAAGACCTACACGGGTCAATAGTTAATAATTTGGCAAAACTTAATTGTAATAGTATAAAAGTAAGGACTAAACTGAAATTAACTTTGCATACTTCTAGAAGCAGGAATTTTTTCTGTTTTTTTTTTTTTTTCCTTTGTGAGGACATCTCGTAATAAATCGCTTCAGAAAGTTGCTTTATCCATAAGAAAGAAAGAAAGCTGCAAGGATGAAAGATGAAAGAGGACTCTTGATGATGGAGGCCAATAATATTATTATAAATTTATTGGTGCATGACCCCCCTGCCTGTTGAGGAATGGAGATACATAGTTTTCCGGGGAACATATTTGTGAATATGTTGCGTCTATGAATCAATCAAATGAAAGTAACCCTTAATGCTATGATTGATAGTTTCAAGCCGTAAAATTTTATGAAAAATGTCTATGCAATTTTTTTTTTTTAACATTTACCGTTTAGATCAAGTGGTTTAACTAGTATTATGTTGTCTAATAATTGTAACTTTTACTGAAAATTTTGAATGGGAGGAATCGTTTTTGTAGTTGATGGGAAAAGAAAAAGATTAACATGAATAGGATTTAGATTTAGATTTAGATTTAGATTTTGGTGGTTTAAGCTTTTATTTGACGAAACATGGTTATGATAATAAAACTAGAGAACATGACAATGTTAGCTGAAAGTGATGGATGTCCTTTTTGTCATTCATTCAGGTTGGCTAGCATAGCCATTATTTATTAGCCTTAATTTATTTGATGGGGGACCATTTTTATAATGTAGGGACTATTTGAATTTGCTTTTGCTTCCAAAATTACGGACACGGTAAGGTCTTAACAACCAATTTAGCAAATATCAATCTATTACCGTCATAGGTAAGAGTAACAAGAATTTTTATATTAAATAAATTGTTGCCAAAAATTAGCGTTAACATGTATATACATTTTATATATCGAACGAGATTTGAGACTGAGATAGATTATTAGAAAAAAAAAAAATGTTACCTAACGATTTTGTAATAAAAAAATTAAAATGTTATAGTTCTTTATTAATTTTTTTCCTGTTTTTAATTTGAATTTAAATAGTTTTTACTTTGATTTTGCTTTTTCTCCTCCTCCCCCTCCTCCTCCTCCTCCTTCTTCTTATTATTATTATTATTATGGAGTTTTAACACATATCTTCCCTAAAGTTTAACTTTTTAACATTTAGAGAAAAAGTTTAGTTTAATACACATATACCTCCCCTATAGACTTCCACTTCCATCCATAATTATAGAAAAGACACATTTACCTTTCATTTGCCATTTTTCAAATAAAGACAAAAATTTAAGCTTAAAATATTTTTTAATTAAAATAATATATTATTGAACAATGAAGAAAAGAGAATACAAAAAGAATTATAAGTTCAGCAAAAATTAAAGTTTAGAAATAGGAGGTTTTAACACATAATTATAAAAATTTTTACTCCATTTATTTTTACTCCACCTATAAAAATTTTATTTATAAAAATTTTACTTTAAAAAACTTTAATTATAAAGTTAAATCAAGTAAATTCTTATTCCTTTTAATTGTAAAATAAAACATTTGATATTCGAGTTACTAAAGATAAATGACCATCTCCATTACTTATCTAATTTTTTATTTATCATTTAATTATCTATTTTTTTTCGAGCTGATGAAATTATTTAAGTATAAATAATTCTTACTAAAATGAAATAATACATTTATACATTCTTTAAAATTAATGTTCTTTGTTTTTATTCGAAGGGGTAGAAAGGACTCACTTGTACTATGATTCCAATTTTTATTGAAATTTCACCATTATTTTTTACATTATTTTGTACTCTATATAAAATGATCAGTTTTAATTGCCATTTACATATAATTCCTTTCTAAACTTTAATTTTTATTGAACCTATAACTTTTTTGTATTCTCTTTTCTTCATTTTTTAATAATATATTACTTGAATTAAAAAAAATATATTAAGATTAAAATTTTGTCTTTATTTAAAAAATGACAAATGAAGGATAAATGTATCTTTTAAATAATTATAAGTGGAAGTAGAAATTTATAGGGGAGGTATGTGTGTGTTAAACCAAATATTCTTTCTAAGTGTTAAAAAGCTAAACTTTAGGGGAGATATGTGTTAAAATACCTTATTATTATTTACCATTAAAATGGGAATGGGGACAGAAAATTGTCACTTCACTAAATTGATGGTAGGGAGTGAAAAGGGACCAAAGTTGAAAATGATGTAATGCCAAGAGCCCACTTGTTTAATGCCTGTCCTTTTTCTCAAAACTAACAAAACCCAAAAAATGCAAAGCTTCAACTGCATCACACGTGCCCTTGTGATAGTCGATCAGAAGTGAGAACTGGCGGTGGACCACAATTTCAATGGAACGTGTGATACACGAGCCACGAACAAGCGAGTGGATGGAAGAGATAAAATGGGCCGGGCCCAAGTAGTATGATTAGGACTGATGGAGTACCACTTTGGATGATTTTTCCTTTTCCTCCATTTTTATTTTTATTTTTTATTTTTCAATTTCAATTTTTGTTGAGTGATAGCCATTAAAGATAAAGAATGTGGTGTAACTTGACTTTGTTTACCTCCATTATATTTTGCACTTTGAAAAAAGCTACGTCCACGTTTCGATATTTGACTTGCAGGGGCCAACGACTTGTGGGGCGAGAGAGAGAGAGAGAGAGAGAGAGAGAGAGAGAGAGCAGTCTCATCAAAGGAGCCTAATCATGGGCCTCACATTTGTAAATTGATCATGTTATCTGAAGATAAAATTGAGGATTGGAACAAACGAGAAATTAGGCTTAGGGAGAGTCAAAATTGATATTTGGTACATAAAATACAAGTTGATTTAGATGTTAACAAGGTGATATGTAAATATGATTTTCACCATTGAAAGTGCAACAAGGTTTAACAAACACATCTGAGTGTGTCACAATATAAGAAGACTTTTTGAAACTTAAAGGGGAATCACGCGGTGGCCTATGAACTGGTTTAAGTGGGTCACAAATTGAATCACTTACTCACACACGGAAAGTGATTTTCATTTCAAAGTGCCTTTCTTTTTTTTTTTTTTTTCTTTCTTTTTAAAAGAAAAATGAATCAACTGTAAACGTCATAAGTCTAAGCAAGAGCATGTGAGATAGTTATAAGGGCCCTCACTCATCTTTGAATCGTCATGTCAGTTAATACAGAAACGAGATTTTGTGTCTCTCACCATAATCTTCAACTTGTCTGAGTGGGGAAAATAATTTGATGGTTCATCCATTGAACCATCATTATCCATAGTCATCTTACATTGAGTTACATTTCACCTACCTCTTAATTTATCAAGTACAAACTCTCACATGAATGTACATCACTATATCATCCCCACACGCGCTAGCTTCTAGATCACCTAGAAAAATAAAAAATTAAAAAAGTTAAAAATCTTTTTTAACCAGTAAACACGCAGATAAGACTTTATAACATTTCGTAAATCAAATCAAAACTATAATTAATCAAATAATACTAGGTAACAGTATCGCTCATATGAGCAATGTTGCGTGACTCTCTCGATGCATGATTAATACTTTTATTCCACGGATGTTCCATGCTGAAACTTGTTCATGTGGTAGCATTATGACGGCAGTTGAGTCATCTGGGCCCCTGATGGGTTAGGCAAGGCGACAGGAATTCAATTCGACAACATAGACTTTAGCCGAAGCAGAGGAGTAGAGTAGTAGGCTACGCAATATTTAATTTTACTGTATAATTTTTCTACTCTTTTTGTTATAATTTATAATTTTTTTTTTTTCGTTTACTGTAATTTTTGGTTTACAAATGCTCCGTGAACTAGAGAGAGGGAAAGAGGTGAGAAGCCAACTGAGATTTGGTCTTGTCATGTACATATTACAAAATATTGAATCCCACGTAACATCTAACCTATAAAGAGAAATGGCGAAAATACATGTAAGATATTATATCTACGAATGATGTTGCTGTGTCGTTTGTTTTCTTTATTACGATCTAGCCGAACATATTTGACCTATACTCCACTGCAAACCCTTCAAATTGAATAAATAATACAGGCACAGGAAACTGTGAATGAACAGAGAAAAATAACATAATCCACATAATCCAACCAGAAAGTTCCAATTTATTTAGCCGAGTCAAATGAAGAAGCGTTAAGGATTACGCTTTTCAGAGCAGCTCTAGCTCATCGGACCGTTGATCAAGTCAAATGATCGAAGAGGATGTGCGACAGTAAAAGCAGAGATTTGAAGATTGATTGTATATCAAAGCAGGAAATTAAATGACATGCTGGGGTCAACTCTTACAGAATATCCATAAAAACAAATGCTTAAAATGTCAAATCTGAAGAATCTTTCGAGATCGCTATCTAAAGTGGGAGGGAACTTAGCAGTGTGGTAAAACAATAGAAAAAATTTTCATACTCGTGGAAGTGTTTTAGCATATTAGCAATCAAGCCCAGAAAATTTTATCTATTCTGCCATGATTTGAAGCATTTCACGTAAAGAAACTTATATACAGACAATGACCGAAAGAAAATACGATGCATATTATTTTGATCGATAATTTTATCTGTCATGTTTGACCTAAGACTTTTCAAGGTTAGGGATAGCAACGGGTCGGGGACAGGTCACGGATTTCCATCCCCGCCCCCAACCACAATTTGACCCAACCATCCCCTTCTTCGCCTATCTTCAATTTGGCCCAATTTGGGGACGGGTCGGGAATATTCTCGATTTGGGTCAGGGATCCCTGCTGGCTTCCGACCCTGAATTTGATCAAAAAAATTAAAATTAAAAATAAAGTAAAATTATTGTAAGTATTAGAAATAAATTATACCTAAAACTTAATGAAAGTTTAATATAACACTTAACACTATACCTCTTATATTTTGTTAATATAATATGTAAATAAAGGATATATAAATAAAATGCATATTAAATTTATATTATTAAATTGAATTAATATTTTTAATATAAAATAAATTATGTTCCAATTATACAAGTACATAAATTTAACATTTCTATTAGTATTATTATTTAATTGGACATGGATATATATATATATATATATATGAAAGTGCAAAAGCCATGGATATTTTCTTTTCAATTATTGTAATTTGACATGTAATTCTCATGATTACAATGAAATATGTCATAAACCAATACCAAAATCATGTAAAAATTGCTTTCAACACAGAATAATGCAAAAATTACATCCTTAGGCAGCAAGCATGGCGCGGACACACGAGCATACCGCGCAACCGCGCTATCCTTGCCGCTAAACGTCCATTATTTTTTATTTCTAATCTTTTGTAGTAGCTTATTTCATCTATTCACTAGAAATTTATGCAACTAGGCCATACTTATTCATCATCAAGAACCACTAAGCACATAAAAAAAGGGTACTATTATCAATTGCTAATTATCATCACCACAAAACCAAATACTGCATGCAATAACCATAGCATAATGAACTTGAATTTGACACATAGTCTTACATAAATGGATTAATTGTAAAATGAAATTTTTGATAAACAAATAAATATAAACCATTGAAATTAATTCCGAATAGAAAGAATAGTAGAGTATAAAAGCAATAGATAATAGCTTGTCAAAAGGCAACACACACACACAATTGAACTACATACTTCTTCAAAACAAATAACTATAAAAACAGCGAGTACATAGCTAGTCAATCATTGTCCCAAGACTTTGGGACATTTTCATTGGTCAAAACCAAAATATATTGCAAGTATAGAAGCAAGTACATTATTGAACAAATCAACAAGTCCAAATATTTGGGTGTTTGCACATATTCTTGTTTCATCAACCTATGAAAACAAAGTTAAAAAAAAAATACGTAAGCAAAAATTAATTATTTTTATTTATCAAAATTTATTGTTCTAAATTTAATTATTAAAAATTATTTAATCTTGTCAGTTTTCAATTATTTGAACAATTTTTTTCTTAAGAAAATGAATTAAAAATTCTAAAAGCAATTAATTAAAATTTTGTAAATAATATGATTGTATGAAAGAGTTAATTGATTATATTAAAAAATTATAAACTTTTTAAAGGACTTATTTGACTAAAATGGGAACCATAAAACATTTAAAATTATTTATTAAATAAAATGAATATTTACATAATTAACCAAATTAATATACTGTTTATAATTGTTGTTTTGCTCGAAGAAACGAGTCGGGCCGGGGGATGGAGACCCATCCCCGTCCCCGACCCGATTTTGAAACGGGGATGAAAATTCATCCTCGAATCCGACCCTTCATTTTTTAGACATTAAACTTGACCGATCTCAGAATGGGTCGGGTTCGGCGAACTTCCGACTCCGCGGAAATTTTTACCATCCCTAGTCATGAGGGTAAAAATGAACTGTTTATAATATTTGTCAATGCTGTAAACAGAGGAAAAATGAAGTCGCCAGCTTGAAAATCAGACTTCCTAATAAGCCACGCTATGTGCAGACATTATTTATTGTTTTTTACTAGCTGTGAGAGAGAGAAAAAAAAAAAACCCAGTTTGAAAGATTCATTGAATTTTTTATTTTAAATATAAAATTGGCGGGGAATATAACTAACCCGTCAAGCCCGGAAATTACTCCAAGTGGCAGCAATTTAGAGCATCTCCTTCTCCTCCTACCGCCTTTGCCATTGTGTCTTATGTTTACTGTACAAACAGAAACAGTCAAAAATCCATGCAGCTTTTATAATAATTTTTTTTGCTTGAAGGAGAGACTGATTTCCCAATTAAAAATTATTTCCCCGTGTAAGCTAAATCCTAAGAAAAGCTTGGCAGATGATAATACCAATGCAGAGAAACAGACTTACAGAGTGAGAAATCATGGATATAGCTCTTCCTCCTTTCATGGCCGCCTCAGGTTTTTTACCTACAGGGACTTTGCTGGAATCTTTGATTCATATATGCAATGAAGTTTCTTCAATGGAAAAGCTTCCTTTTGTACAGGTGAGGAACGTTTCAACATTGATAAGGAGGATTAAACTTCTATATTCTCTGTTTGAAGAAATTCAAGAAATCAATTGTCCACTTCCTCCGTCTTCAATTCTGTGTCTCACTGAGCTTTTTTCAGTGATTCGAAGAGTCAAATTCTTGATCCAAGGGTGCAAGGATGGTAGTTCCCTTTGGGGACTTATGCAAACGGATTTTGTTTCCAATCAATTCTATGTGCTAGTGACGGAAATGGGAAGGGCTCTTGATATTTTGCCTCTCAGCTTGCTTATTATAAGCACGGATATAAGAGAGCAAGTTGAACTTCTTCACAAGCAAGCAAAAAGAGTAGAGTTGTTTGTTGACCCTAAAGAGCTTCAAAAAAGAGAAGATCTTCTGCAAATTATGGCATGTAATAATGAGAAGAACCGCAAAAGCAAGGGCTTCATTGATATTGAGAAACTGAAAGAAGTTTTAACCAGCATTGGCTTGAGAAATCCACTGGATTATGAAGAAGAAATTTCCAAGCTAGAGGCAGAAGCAAAAAAGCAAGCGGGTACAGGGGGACTAATTGTCGTTTCCAACATAAACAACCTCATATCCTTGGTTTCATATTCCAAATTAATGATCTTCGCAAATGAAGAAAATAAGAAGATCAAAGAAGATATCAAACAGCGTTCTGCATCAAACAGATATCGTGATCAGCCGTTGATTCCTCAATCTATACTTCCTAGTATTCCTGATGAATTTCGCTGCCCGATATCACTTGACTTGATGAGAGATCCTGTTATTGTAGCTTCTGGACACACTTATGATCGAAATTCAATAGCTCAATGGATCAATTCGGGGCATCACACTTGTCCCAAGAGTGGACAAAGGCTAATTCACATGGCACTTATACCCAATTATGCACTAAAGAGTTTAGTGCATCAATGGTGCCAAGATAACAATATCCCATTAGTTGAATGTGCATCTTCATCTTCCTCAGATTTGGATAGAAGCAACAGCAAGAGTAAGTTATGCGAGAATGCTATAGATCACATTTCTGCCACGAAAGCTGCAGTAGATGCTGTGAAAATGACAGCTGAATTTTTGGTGGGAAAACTAGCAATGGGGTCCCCTGAAATCCAAAGGCAGGCTGCTTATGAGCTGCGATTACTTGCAAAAACTGGCATGGATAATCGCAGGATAATTGCAGAGGCTGGAGCTATTCCATTTCTGGTAACACTTCTAAATTCTCAGGATCCAAGAATTCAGGAAAATGCTGTCACTGCCTTACTTAACCTTTCCATTTTTGACAACAATAAGATTTTAATTATGGCAGCTGGTGCTATTGACAATATTATAGATGTCTTGGAATCAGGAAAAACAATGGAAGCAAGAGAGAATGCAGCGGCAGCAATCTTTAGCCTATCCATAATAGATGATTGCAAGGTGACTATTGGAGCTCGTCCTAGAGCAATTCCAGCCTTAATTAGGCTCCTAAGAGAAGGCACAACAGCTGGAAAAAAAGATGCCGCAACTGCACTTTTCAATCTAGCTGTATACAGTGCTAACAAGGCTAGTGTTGTTGCAGTCGGAGCAGTTCCTTTGCTCATTGAACTGTTAACGGATGATAACGCAGGCATAACAGATGATGCCTTGGCAGTACTGGCTCTACTTCTTGGTTGCCGTGAAGGGCTGGAGGAGATCAGAAAAAGTAGAGTTCTGGTACCTCTTCTTATTGATCTCTTGAGATTTGGATCTAACAAAGGGAAGGAGAATTCGATAACTCTTTTGTTGGGACTCTGCAAGGGTGGAGGAGAGGATGTGGCAAGACGTCTGTTAATAAATCCGCGGAGTATTCCATCTCTTCAAAGCTTGGCGGCCGATGGATCTTTGAAAGCTCGGAGAAAAGCTGATGCACTCCTTAGATTACTCAACAGATGCTGCTCTCAATCTCACAATCCTATAGGTTAACGGTATCAGAAAACTCTTGATGAAAGAAGTGTAAATTTGTCAATTTCACAAACATCATATGTGTTCATTTTTTTACTGTAATTGAATTGAATCTTAAAGGTTGCTGCTTCGTTTGGTAAATTATCCATGCTTACACTATCTCATTGGTACCGGAGCTTGTATTATAACCAAGAAATTGTCAATTTACTTGCCAAATTTCTGCAACTTCTTGTCTCATAACCAACTGAACAATGAAAACAGAAGGCAATAACCCGCTGTTATCATGTACCGTGCGACTGGTTCAACTGCTTAGAGCACTTTGAACCACGTTATTGGCAAGAAGCAATAAGCGGATGTGCAGACAACTATATATTATGGAATGCCAATAGAATTTTTAGCAGAGAGGGAAAAGTATAACCGGTATCAAAGCCAGTTTCAGATAACGAGTCTGATGCCCAAATAAGATTATGTCAACATCCTCCTGGCAGCTCTAATTCCTGAACTTAATTTTTGTGTTCACACAAACAGGGCAATTGTTCACAATAAAATATAGTGGTAATAAAAACGCCTACAACCAAAAAGCACTTTCATAAAGTCAGACAACAATTTTTGGTCCCTCAAGGAGTACAGTACAGAAGCCTGTATGTTCAGAAGCAGGAGATCTCTTCATAAATGCTTATACCCAGAGAGTCCGCCCTGCCCCCTAGAAAACAGAAAAACAAGGGAATCCAAGCACATCCATAAGAATATAAACTAAGTTCTCTAGTGATTATAACAAAAAGGATAGTGAAATCAAGATTCTTTAAAATGAGGCCATCTTACAATACGTAATGCTACCTTGCCACTGAACTAAAATTAAAGAGAAAAAGAAGAGTAAAAAATATGAGAGAGAGAGAGAGATGAAAAATATACTTCATTTCTTGAATTTTTACATCGTTTATAATTAAATTACAAAGATAACCGTAAGAAGAAAAAAAACCATGATACATCAGTGGTAGCGGGGACCTCAAAGATTTTATAAGACTATTTATTTAGTATTGTGAAAACACTTAGTTGAATAAGGTTAAACTTATGTTCAACCAATCAGAACTAAATATTTTGACATAATGATGGTAACGTCTGAGTACTTCTGTGAACCATAATTCACAGAAAGCAAGTTGAGAATCTGTCACTACTTTACAACTCTATCAATTCCAGCATAATATGGGAGCCACTTATCTTGTAGTTCCAGTACCAGCTTCCAGTATCCATCATATTGTGGTCAATAGGGTCTAACTGCACTGATAAACCTGAATTGCAAATTAAAAAATTGAATGAGTTCATAATTATCTTCTAATCAGCATATGCAAGAGAAAGGGTAACAGATGCACAGACGCATTTATACTAGGAAAGAGGATGATACATTTTATCTAAGAGGCATGTCAATAATCAAAAATAGTCCACGATGAGCCGTTGTAGCATGCGTACAGTGTAATTATAAGGTCCAACCTCAAGATTTCTGAATGTCATCAAGAGGGAACAACAAGAATCCATTTAATTTAATGTGAACCAAATATGAAATGCATTCTATTGTGCATTCCCGAGAAAATGATTGCTGCAGGCAGTTAGTTTCTAAGTTTATGGATAATAATCTTGAAAAGAAAGTCAATTTTATTGAGAAGTTCAATGATTCAATGGAAAAGCAAGGGTATTATTCAATGAATATAAGTTATATTTGTAAAGACAATGTAAAGCAAGCAAAAGTGTAAAGACCTGAATATCCTGAGGTAATCTTCAACTTGTGGCCATCTGGTACTTCAAATACATGATTGCCCTGCATCAGGCAATAAAGCAGCAAATAAAGCTTCCCAGAACAGAATATTGGCAAGGCATGCATAAAACCAATTAAAACAATTAAGAAATTATCAGGAACCAAGTAAAATTTTCAGTTGACAAATTCCATCACGCAAAACTACTAATTCCATGATTAAAAATTTTCTTGCATTTGTAATACACACACACACACACACACGTGTGCACTGCTTGTGTGAATGAAAACTGTTGAACTATTATTTATTTATTTTTTTCTGATAACACAAAGTACTTCTGTTAGGTCCTCTTGGTAAATGTCCTACTCCCTAGGATATGACAAATTATGGCACTGTGTACAAGTTAAGTTAATCCTCTGGTTTATACTTGCACTGTTCTCATGTTAACCTAACCTGTAGAGTAACATTGCTGGCCTCAAATTCAGCATTTCCATGCAATATAACCTTGAATGCCTCAAACCGCTGCACATCATGCTTCCAGTATGTATTGTCTCCACAACCCCAGTCAATTCCTTCATTCAGTACTTTGACATTGTGTAGTTTACATCTTCCACACCTGGATAAATAAACTCACAAATAAACTCACAAAACGAATAACTTATCACAGAAAATTCTACAGAGTAAACTAAATATCTTACCTGTGTCCATACTGTAATATTGGCTCACCATTTTCATCAACCCTTGTTGAGCCCATAACATTTTCAGCTGCAATGATGAGGCTGCCATTGAGCTGGAAAGCGAAACCAGATTAGCAAAAATGAAAACCATCTGTCATCACTTAGTCAAACAATTTATTAGAATATTATAACCTGAACATTCCTCCACAAGAACTCTGCAATCTCTATTTTTAATTCTGAGCCCTTGGAAATGGAACCTCCACTAAACTGACACAGAGAAGACAATGATATTATGCATATCACCAGTGGCTGAACTATAATCAACTTTCAAACATTAAAGAAAAAGATAAACACAAAAGAGAGAAGAAGGAATATTTCCCAGCAAGGACATTTGCAGAGCTTATAAAATTGCATAACAGCAAAATCTTCACATAATGGAAGACGAAAAGGTTTAAGCAGTTGCACCGTACAAAGTCATTGAAAGCCTAACGATGGGTTTTGAATCAGCCACCATAAACTTACCTTTTGTCTTATGACGTCCCAAAGGAGGCCAAGAGCGGGATGGAGAAAGATAAGATATGGAGGTCCAGAATCAATGTATTTGTCGTTACCTTCAATCTGGAAAATGTGAAAGAGAACACTGTCATTTCATATAGCTTCTAAAAGATATTCCGCCAGCAACCAGAAGGTTGCCATCAACATTTTTATTTGTTTGATTTGTGCACTAATTTTGAGGAGCTTCAGCAGGATATACCTTAGGTATTTTAATATCACATGGGCTGAGAAGATCATAGGCATTCCGCAACATATCCAACAGGGCACCTTCAGGAGTCTGCAGAAGAGTTAAATTAAGAAATTAATGTCACAGAAAATCAAACCATATCCAGTGACTTCTATGTTACAAACTACCAAGGTTCAAAATTTTGTTCATTCCAAATGATCTTGTCAACAACAGTTTTGAACATTCAAGCACTAAAAGTTCCGGTCATGAGTGAATGTGCTTTGGAAAACTTAAGCATAACCTTGAGAGATATAAGATAAGAAACAACTTCCAACACTGACAATTATACAGCAATCCATGACAAAAGACAACAAAAACATTGGAAGAAGAGTCATAAACATTCATAACCTGTATAGTTAAAATTCAACTGAGAAAATCCAACATTAAACTCAAGTTCCTGCTCACAAAGAATAAGAACGTAAGACAATAGGAAAACGGTTACCTGGTGTAAAGACACGTCAGCATGTTTTCTCTTCTTCTTGGCAGAAGACGTTACTCTTCTTCGTTCATTGTAAACCATAAAGGTATCCAACTCATCTGCGGATATAAACTATTAGAATTAAAATTAGACTTACTTTTAATCTTTTCCTGCTTTGTTAAGGGTTCTTAAGTTTATGAGGATTCATAAATTATTTCTAACTTATGTGCTTTATTATTTTAGCCTCTATAAAGGCATGTCTATATACTTAATTTATAATTCAAAAGAGTCCAATATAATTTTATTTTCTTCAGCATGGTCTTAGAGCGGGTTTGATTTTATGTTTGAGAGTTATATTAGAAAATTTTATTTAGCGATGATGTGCTTTGATTTAGTTTTCTAAAAAAAAAAAAGCAAAAAAAATAAAGTGGTTATTGAGCATGATTTAGTTTTTTAAAAAAAAAGCAAAAAAAGGAATTCCCAAAACCTTAAAAAAAAAAAGAGAGAGAAAAGTCTAGAAACCCTAATACGGGTACTGCTCAGAGGGCTGTTCACAGGTCTTTGGTTCTTAAAATGGTTGCTCATTTGTCTACTACTACTCGCCTATAGAAGGCACTCCTCGCCTATAGAAAGTACTATCAATATTTTTCACCTAAAAAAAGAAGGCACAGTCTGTATTCTTTACCTAAAAAAAGTATAATCAATATTTTTCGACTAAAAAAAGGCACAACCAATATTTCTCGTCTAAAAAAAGGCACAGCTAGTTTCGCCTAAAAAAAGGCACAGTCAAGTATTTCTTGCCTCTTAAAAGGCACAAAATCACCTCTTAAAGGCATAATTGGTTTTCTCCTATTTTTCGATGTTTAGGGATTTTTTTCTAATCGCATTAGCTTTCAAACTCAAGCTTCCTCTACCATCTTGACTTTAAAGGGGAGTGTTAAAATTAAAATTAGACTTATTATTAATCTTTTCCTAATTTGTTAAAGATTCCTAAGTTCGTGAGGATTTCTAAGTTATTCTTAATTTATGTGCTTTATTATTTTAGCGTATATAAAGGCATGTTTATGTACTTAGTTTATAATTCAAAAGAGCTCAATATAATTTTATTTTCTTCAACATAAACAAATGGACTAGTTGGTAAAACAAGAGCATAAAATCAAAATTACAAATGAAAAATTATAGGTGAAAATATGACCAGTATCATACCTTCCACATCCTTGTAACATCTAGATGGATATGTATTTAAAAAATTGTCCGCAATATTTTGCATTGTGCACTCCAGCCTTCCACCAACAACACTACAAGTGAAAAGTTATAAGCACTTTCTGTAACACAGCATCTCTGGAAACTCAAATAGGAATATTTAATTGCCCAAAGAGTAAAATATTTGAAAAAGAGATGATTATGACAGAAGTTGTCTTACAGCTCTAATCTGACCCCATCTAATTATCCACTGAACATAAAATACCACCATCCTTAGGGTACCAATAGAAACAATATATCAACATAAAACCAAATCTAACTAGATCACAACATCAGCTAAATGAATATATAAGAAGTTAAAGTCATGTTGACATTTAGATTAAAAATATCACTCAACTTAAATTTGGAATTGAAATTTCATTCAAATTAATATGGTTATGACATTCTCCATATTCGAAGGCATTCATAATTATATCAAATTGAGCAGGTTCAAATTTAAGGTAAAATTGACAAGGAAAACAACACATAGCTAGCTGCATATACAAATATAAAGAAAGAAAAAGCAGTCGAAGTTGTTAAACAATGAATATACCTGTGACAGTCTCCAAAATGATCGACATATACAACTGGCTTCCTTACATTTAGCACCATTCCCGGTAAGCTTTTTTCACTCTTGCTTGAACCAACTAACTCAGCAGAAGGCAAATCCACATATAGAATATTTGTATTGGCAGGGAACTCCTGCAAACTTAAACACAACAAAGAAAGTTGACATGGATCATCTTCTAAAACCTTGAGCATGAAAAACTAGAACTAAGGAAGCTGAAAAATATTAGATCTAGTTACCAGGACTGTGCACAAGATGGCTATAGTACTAATTGAAAAATAATAAAAACAATAAAAAGAAAAACTAGTCCATAATCCAAGACAGCATAAAACCCACAAAAGATCAATTTATTTGTGATTAAACTTAAAATAAGCACATTCAATTATGTAAATTATGTTAAGTTATAGCATGAAAATCATCAAAACACATCATATAAACTACATCTAACATTGCAAGCAAGAAATAACAGCATACCTATTAGAAGAAAAAGGTCCACGTGTGATTCCAAACTTATCAAATTCAGTGTACTCAATGCATGACAAACCATATGCCCACTTCCCATCAAGATTCTTCTTCTCAATTAGAACATTTATTCCTTCTGCAGCCCCTGGGTTCCTCTTGCACGATGCAAACCCCAATTTCTGTTACATGTCCAATCAATAATGATGATACAAGTTACGTAAAGATCTAATTCTGCATTTTCTCATTTATTTTCTGTTTTACAATTCCTTAAACCAATAAGAATTTTTCAGACATGTATATTGCCAGTAAACGAAGAATTGATGACTGCAATATAAATATAAACGTACCTTTCCATGGTGTAAACCAATTCCTGCCAATGCCAATAAGGTCAAATCTGTAGCAGCCACAACATTACTGTATAGCCACCAGTACAATGTCAAAGTCTATGGATTGGTAGTTCATAAAAATTAATACAAATATAAGCTAACCTGACTTGTCTGATAGTTGCACCTTTTCTTCCATGATCATAGAACCACTTGAAGATACCTTTGTCATAAGCAAGTTTCCATATAGCACCATGACCACCAGGCTTACATACAGGAGCAAATGGTCCCTTGACCAGCCATTGACCATCTTCTGCACTGACAGCAGGAACAAGAGGCTGGCAATTCAAGATTCATATTGGTCAAACAACAATATTATCCAGTAGCCAAACCTATGGATATTATTATTAAGAAAAATCATTTAAAGATATCCTCGTATCCACTTAAAACCTGTTCAAAAAGTTGAAAACTTGATTGACCTCTGCCAAACCATCCAAGTCTTTCACAAAGAGAAGTGACATGTTCATGGTTTTTCTTTGCTGAACTTGTCATTATTGCAACAGGTGTGATACATTGTTTTCCATACATCTTGAAGTACAAAAACTCTCTAGCCTTGCAATTGTGAAATAGAATGTAATCAGTAAAAACATGCTCATACTGTTGTCATCCATAATCAACAACATCTTATGATATATACATATTTGATTTTGTCAAGCATCAATGGTATAAAAAGACCATTCCCAGGCTTGACCTGCAGAGATCTTATACCTGAAGATCTCTTATAAGACCTTCCAATAAAGTACGTCCACAATAAGGAAGCATGGCAGCAGGAAGACATTCACCCATGTCAGGATCAACCAGACCAAGTCTGTCAGCAGAACCTCCCAGAGGGTAAATTTCACCTAGCTCTGGCAGACCCTAAGAGAAATAAGATCTTGTTATTCAAGAAACACATAAGATATCCTTTCTGTTAACATGAACTAAAAAACTCTACCCACAAACCTCGATTCCCCACAAAGCTGCTTGAGATGCATATTCCGTGCTTCGAGAAAGATCAAGTCCACTGGGAACATGAATTTCTAAAAACCGGCATTCCATTGATTCATTTATGTGCTGGGATCGGTTTGTAGTCTGCTTTTCCAATTTTGATTGGGTAAGAAGCTCAAGCACCGCCACCTGATATCTGTAATATGTCATTTACATTGCAAGCCAAAAATTCAAATGGTTGAACAACCAAAATAAATATTTTGAAATAACAAAGAAAATATATATTTCAGCTTTATATTTCCAAAATTACCAGCAGCTGGTTAAAAGAAAAAACTAAACTCCTTGTGATTTTACTGCTTCACAATACAATATGCATTACAAAAAGAAAGACGAACTGTTGAATTAAAATCAAAAGCAAATAACCAACTTACCCAATAATACCACCAATGCAATCATAAAACTGATCAATCTCTGCCAAGCTCTTCAACAACTTATTCAAATCTTTAACTTGCTCGTTCTCCAAAACGACATCATTTCTATCCCCCAAAGCTTTCTCATTACTACCGTTAACGTCCCATCTCTCAATCATATCTACCAATGCATAAAGCGCGCTCTTCATGTCACTCCTCACTTCGCTCTTCCCAAACTCAGTTCCCAAATTGAGCACGTGCTCTTGTCCCGCTGCAAGTACACATTTAATCAAGAACAACTGGTAACTGTCCAAATTTAGCGAACCTAAAACCCTCGCCAAGTAGTTACTGTGATTGTTAAAAACGTTTTTTACTCGAGAATCGGCGTCGAGAACTGCGAGTTTCTGTTGCAGTGATTTCGAAACGGAGAGTTTCGAGCGAATTTTTTTAAGGCGGGAGATTTCCTGACAAAAATTAAATTCAGGTGCAGGTGGCACGTACTCTACAGGCGAGGTAGAGACACGCGTGATACGGAAACATGATTGTTGCGGCGAAGACGAGGACGAAGTAGAGGAAGAAAAAGAAATTAGAGGTCGTCTTTTGAGGTGGAGGGAGTGAGGAGAATGAAACGGTGTAGTCTTAAAAGAGTAGGTGAAGAGCAAGCGATGCTGGAGATGGTTGTTCTGGTGAAGAATGGAAGCTGTGGAAGACATTGTTTTGAGAGAGAGAGAGACAGAGAGAAAGAATGAAGAGAGAAGGGGTTTATGAAGGAAAAAAATCAAAAAGAAAAAAAAAAAAACTAAAAAAGGAGGAGGGATAAGACGAGATGCTGGAAGGATATACCGAGGAAGAGAAGAGAGCGACAAGCCGAAACAAAATAAGAGAGGGAGATTTTTTATTTAACTGTCAAAAAAAGGTGTCCACTGTTTTTCGTTAGTGTCTGTGATGTGTTAGAAATTGGAACCTGATCGGCTGCAGTGTTGGATTTGGGGCTGGGATTGGTTGGTCGTGTATCATGTTGCTGACTAGGTACGCTGCTGGGAACCTGGGGTGTCAAGGTGTTCAATACAATTAAGGTTCTGGTGACAGTCGAGTCGACGTGGACAGTAGATAAACTTATTCGCTGAGCCCGGTTTCTGCTGGCGCAATAACCAATTGGGCCATCAAATTAGGAGTGGCTCTTCTGGAGTGAATGGCAAGCCCACTAGTTTGTTCTCAGGCTTGTCTGGGAGGAATAAGCGTATGCATGATATTGCATTGCATTGTAGAATAATCTGTTCTGAATTTTGAAATAAGCACGGCTTAATCGGGCATACACATACAAATTGTGCTAAGTTTGATTAGGCATTAGACAACAAAAACCCAAGATCTCTGCTTAATTGAGAGTAGACATTTAACTGAGCTATCGTAATGGTGAACTATCAGCAAATATGTCAGCGTGAATGTAAGATAGTAACTCTTATTACTACTGGATGTTTTTGAATAAATGCGCAGATTTATTACAACTTTATAGAATAATATAACTTTCAAGTGGTAGCTTCCTGGTTAAACTGTATCAAGTTCTTAACTCAAGAAAGAACACTTTACAAAAGATAATTATACAAATTGCTAGGATCAAGCTTAAGACAACAAATGTACAGAACCAGCTTTACAATCACAATCGCATCACAATCAACAATAATCAAGTTCTTTGATGAATCAACAAATGCAGTGAATTAAACCTGGCGGCAGTTTTAATAACCAAAAACCCACCACCTTCACTGTCTCAGATGATTGCTTCCTGGACTGTTTAAGGTTATACGTTTTAAGTTCGAAGATTTCTGGTAATCATTCTTGCAATTTAAGTTTGAACCAGTAGCTTTTCTAGTTCTCGTCCAAAATCGTCATCACCACCTTCCTCTTCATAATGCAGTTGTAGCTGTTTCTCTGCTTCAGCCGGCTGCTCTTTCAGTCTAGTCTGTTGGCAAAAAACTTCTCTTTGGACATTCCAGTTTTCAGCCATCTTCTCTGCTATTTCCCCCAGTTATCAGCCATCTGCTATATGTTTTATGGTTTGGACATCCACCACCTCACTGGCCTCTTTAATAAGAAAATAATTTTTCAAACAGAGATAAGAAAAATCCTCAAATAGTTGACAAAATTTAAATGGAACTGTAATAATGTAGAATGAGGCATAGATTTTTTAGAAGTACTTACATGCAATTGCAACATTTGTTTTTTGTCATTTTATATACATGAAAGAGTGAGAGAGAGAAAAAAGCATACCTTCAATGGCTTGCTTCTTAGCTTCTGCATAATCCATTGACATTTTCTTCAGCACATTGAGATCAAATTCCATACCCTGGTTTAAGCAGTAACAACAATGGATATCAGATAGAGTTTATCATTGGGTACTTATAAAATGTTTTCCCAAGAGTGCCACAGAGTATCAATCTCATGAGGAATTATATAACTTACCAAATCCATGTGGAGGAAGTGCCCAATTCGAGTGCTAGCAAATAACCTGTAGGTAAAAAGGAAACAAACCAATAAGGAGCTGATACTGTGGAATTATGAAAAATATATAAAGAAACATAAAACAAATTAAAATTCATTTTTTGACACATACTTCTCATATGCAACTTGCACACGGGCATTCTGCAAGTCATTTAGATGGATCACTGTCTTGGTAACGGAGCCTTCATTTAAGTCCATAAATCCGAACAGAAAAATGTACTTTTCTAGCAATCTTTTCAATAAAGCAGGTACAACTCTTATACCCTTATCTTTTGCCTCAACAACAAGGTATTTAAGCTTCTGCAGCTCTCCTGTTAGTTAAGAGTGGGAAGTAAGCCGAACAGAAATAAGAGGAGAAGAAATTGAGAGAAATATGCCTCAATCATAAATTACAAATAGGTAGCATTGGACTAAGTTTGCTTTGATCTCAACAAAATTTACTTCTACAATAACATTAACTTGTACACGTCAAAAAGAAAGTCATAGCTTAATATTGTGATATTGTACAAAACCATCACGATAAAGTAACTCAAAAATCAAGCTTAAATATGGAAACTTACCGATAGATATGTAGATTTTGAAGGGGGTTTAAATGGTTGAGTCTCATGTAGGCAATAAAGACAATAGAGTCCACCTAATCTCTGTGAAAAAGAAGCAGTACTGACCATGTGACCTGCATATGAGTAGAAGATACTAGACTTAGCAGAGAAAGAAGATAGAAGATTATAGGGAACAAGAATTTCAACTCAAAAAATATTTTGAAAAAACACATTACAATGCTCTGAGAGAGTTCTCAATTAACAGGTCTAGTAAAGTCATAAGACATCTAAACAGGTTCATAGCACTAAATATCCAGGAAACAAAGACAACACAAGAGAGCCAAGATGCATACTTGTTACTAGGCATAGGGTTAAAAAATGTCAGAATAACTATTTCGTGGACTAGCATGCCCAGTTGGCAGAATACAAAGAAAATGCTTTTACTGATGATCAGCTTTTTCCTCCTATGCCCTTCTTTTTGAGCAATTCAATCTAATCCATACACCACATTCAGAATCTCATAACATTTGAAATATTGGAATACAAATTGCGGAGGCCAAACATTTCAGGCAATAGGCAAATACAACAATCAAGCAGGCAACAAAATTAGGTGCATATCAAACAAAACCAAAGATTTAGAGGATGAAATATATTAAAGCTTACGAATTGTATGTGCGTACAAAGATTGCATAAAGAATGATAAATTGGTAGAAGGGCTAGCTTCATAAATATATGAGAACTTTCTGGAGAGCCATACTCTCTTCATGTCAGCCAAAGTTGTCGATTCAGCCTGTGAGTCACAAAAACTCCCGAGTATTAGAACAATTTACTCTTTTTTTTTTTTTTTTTTTAAAAAGTGTATTTGAAAACATAAGTACCTGAACAAACTCGACTAGAAGCTCATCAATGTCCCGCTTGGGTTGAAGCCGACAAAATATATTTGGGTTAGGCCTAGAAGACAAAGGCAGTAGTTTAGACATTTGGGCATGATCCGACATTCTGAGGTCCATTAATATTGTAATTCAGATATTTTCACATACCTCCCATGTGGTTTGTGGAAATAACATTTAGATAGAAAGTCTATAAAAAGTTTTAGAAATATCCCTTCTTAATTGTTTAGTATTTTAGTCTTGTTGACTGTAAGTAAGTCAACTGTTACCTTTTGAATATTTTAATAAAAACACTACATTTTGACAAGAATATTATCATTTAGCTCTAGAATGAAGCTATTTGAATTATTTAGTAAAAAATAAAAATATAATCAAACAAGAATGAAATAGTTATGGGATATTTTGAGCCAACTACAACCAATTCCCTGCCTCCAACTATCACCATTTCGAATCCCTGCCCATGGATTTATCTTTCTAATTAAGCTAAGCCATTTCAAATTCGCAAATACTAAATACCCAAATTCACATCCAGTCATATAACTAAAAATTATCAAAAACTCATAAAGCATTTTGCTATCGTAGGAACAAAAATTTGCCATTTCCTTTACCATGAATGAATACCCGATTGATCAAAAAAAAAAACACCCGCAAAAATCAGCAAGCAAATTCATCAAAACCTTGTTTTTTTAATAGCTGTCACTTTCGTCAACAACTCAACATATATCTCATCTCTGCTACTCCAAAAATCAGTGAGCACATTCATCAAAATCATCTTCTCTAATCATTGCAATTTTCTTTAAAAATTCACCATTAATGATGCTATGGTGGTCAATTATGGTTGATGGCTTAAGGTGGTGGTGACGGGCAATGAAGACACAGTATATAGTGGGCAACAATGACAACACGATAGTGTGGACAAAGGGAGCAGCGACGACGACTTACGCGGTAGGAATGAGTGCAAGCAACGACGGCATGGTGGTTGCAATAACTGGTAAAGGTGGTGGCCATTATAGTTTTGATTAAGCCAAATTAAGGTTAAAGGTTAGATTAAGGGTATGTACACTTACATAGGCCGATAAGCCCTCTTTATTTGACCTAATATCTTATCATCTCCTTATTATTTCGAAAATATTCTAACACTTTCCTACATTACTTTCGTTAGTGAAAAACATTAGTTTTTTTGCATAATAACAATTTTATACTTCTTATTGTGTCAAAACTTTGCAAAAGCTGTATAATAGTATCAGTTGCAATACTTTAGAATGAAAAGAAATAAATTTACTTTAATATCCTTCAATAAACAAGTGAAATTACTTTAATACTCTTTAATATTTTACGAGAAAAAATGTAACTGAGATATATTTTATTGAAGATATAAATAGTATAGATACTTGTAGAGATAAGATCAATATCCTTTTTTATATAATTTTTTACATCAATTATAAGTCGTTAAATTTAGATATATTCAATGATTAATATTGTTTTTGACATACGCGTTAATTATACATTAATTATATGATCAAATATAATATCAACTGTTAAATATGTTTAAATCCACTAATTTATAATTGATGTAAAAAATTATATAAAAAAAATAGTCATTGATCATTTCCCATACTTATATATATAATTAATCATAACATTGTATACAAGTTAGAAAAAATGTAATTGGAATAATGTTATGCATTGAACAAAAGATTTTATTTTTCAAAATGAAAAATAAGTATTTGATAAAAACCAATAAACTTTAAAATAAGTAATATTCAAATATTAAATATTAAATTTCTTTAATATCCTCTAATAAACGAACAAAATTATTTTAATACCCTTAATTATTTTATGAAAAAAATTAAATATTTGAATTTGATTGAAATAAAAAAATTTATTTTTTTTAACGGGAAATGCTATATTGTTCAGTGGAAAAGACTGATGAAATTGAAATAGAAAAATTATTAAACACAAGCAAAAAATGATCAAAATAAGTAATTTTTTAAAAAATTTATTATTCATTTAAATTTAAAAAAAATTATACGAAGATTATATTATGATTATTTTTTAAAAAAATCTTCTAACATGCATTAAAAAAATCAATCATATTATAGTAAGATTATATTAGCATTATTTTTAAAAAAATCTTAAGAAATGTATTTAATGCTCACTATAGCTATGTTTAAGTTGTTCACTCATGCAAGCAATTTCGGTCTAAATTACTATATTACTCTCAGTCCACTAACATTTTTACTAACGAAAGTAATGTCAGAGGAGAGATGTGTTGGTATATTTTTGAAACAATAAAGAATGATGGAGTATTAAGCCAAACAAGGAGAAGTCATCGGATATTCTCTCCATTTACAATTAAAAGTAAAAGTTAAAAGGGTATTTTAGACTTTTTGTTATTTTAATAAGTCAACTCATGATCAATAAGATGGAATTACTGTAATAGGAGAGATTTCTATAAATTTTCATAAATTTTGTATATAATTAAGTGTTATTTCTATAAACCGGCGAAGGTACGTGAAAGTACCCTTATTATAATTTAAGTTATGGAAAGCTGCTTCTATTATACGTCTTAAAATTATATAATCATCATTTTTCTAATGCAACATTTATTTGTGAATATGCATGTAGTCCTTAATAATTTAGTGTCGAATTGTAATAATTTAAAGTTACGAGCAATCATGTACAAATTCTCATAAAATTTAATTATGTAAAAACCAAAATATCATCAATACATATATAATTAAAAAACCACGATTAATTTCTTTCTCCATTTTTCAAAAGTTTATCTTGTACTATTATAGTCAATCTTGAAAATATCATTACAAGCTAAAAATTCAACATAATATCTTACAACGTGGATTATTTGAAAAATTATTTAGTATGTAAACGTTGGTATTGCTAGTTTTGGTGAAATTTTTGACAAAATATATAAAGTGTCATTATCTATTTTAATTTTGTTCAATATCATAGTAAGTATTTAGAAAACATGTTACCTGCGTATTTCATTATAATCAAATTAAGCTATTAGCTAAAGAATAATACTAGAGATAAAAATTAATACAATTAACAAGATAATATTAGTTTATGAAAATAAAAAATTAATATAATTAATAAATATAAATAATATAAACTATGTGATAACCAAAAACGTTTACATAAAAAGATTGTATTATTTTTTACACTATTTGTATAGTCTAAAATAATATTAAAACAAAAAAAAAATACATTCTCTCCTATAAAATGTTAGTGTGATAAAAATTAGATGAGATCAAAATACATGCATGTACGGGAAATTGAGATTACAAATGATCAATGATAATCTTAAGAGAATATAATAAGTATAAATATAAATATAAAATGAGTCAAAACATGCGTAATTAAAAATCATAATAGATGTGATGAATAGAAGAGTTCAAATTGATATAAAAAAAATTAGAAAATGAGTCAAGAATTTAAATGTATTAAACGAAACAGAGTAGAGTTTGCGAATTTCGAAAATAGAATCTTTACAAAACTTATATTAGTAAAACCAACTTAGTTTGAAAACTTAAATTATTAAGTAATTATTTAATATTAGGTAGTGTTAAATTTTTTTTATTTAAAATTTAAATATGGTTGAAGTTTGAATATGATTGATAATTATATTTTTTTAATTTGAAAGTGTGAATATAAATGTTAAATTATTTGTTTTTATAAAAATAAAAAATTTAAAATTGATATATTGATATTTATATTTTAAATATTATAAAATTGATATGTTAAGTTATTAATATATATATATATAAATATTAAATAATAAATTAAAGATATTATTAATAAATAAAATATTTAATTTATTTAAACATTTGATTAAAAAAAATAGTATTAAGAAATTTTAACACTTTATTTGAGTATTTAATTGAACTCGCCGGTAGGTGTATATTTTAACTCGTTAACATTTCATATTATATATTCTTTGATGATATAGCTAGCAATAGCATCTAGAAACATAGCAATTATATATATATAGTTTCAAAGGTGGTCCCAGTGGAGCAATTGATCGATTGAAAATATAATAAGTAGACCATTGAAATTATGGAGCAATTTGGTCTTCGTCTTCATAACATATTAAATAGTCTAGTTGGTTTCAACATATGGGCATGTTCCATTTTGACTAGAGATGAGATGAAGGATCCTTTTCTGACTCACCAAAAATATGTAATTATAGAAGATAATCTGAAGTTTAATCTCTTGATTTAACGTAGAAAATTGATTGAATGAAAGCTACCAGGAACTGAAGAGTGGAAGAGACTTTTATGGGCTAAATTCTTATGTTTTCATAAATAAAATTATATGTATTAAATTATATACTCGTATGTCGTGTCGCTCAAATTTTAAATTATAAGAGAAATTTGATTATTTTAATAAGAATTAATAAATAGCAGGATGATCTCTCCCTTTTTCAAATTAATTTCGTAATAAATTAACCATGTCCTTGTTTATAAAAACATTAAAAAAATTAAGTAAGTAATCCAAATGTTTTTATCTCATATGTATTATAAAAGACACAGACTAGCGGGATAAAACCGTTTATTCTATTTGGAATTATAATTAATTAATTAATTAATTAATTAATTAGTCTTATTGCGTGCACTTGTCAAGCTTAGGCAGCATTTATGGAAATTTCGATAACCGAATTAGTGATACCGTCAAAAGAATATTCATTACAAACTTAGAATTTCCAAGAGAAGAGAATTCAAGGATTCAAAAGCTCTGATCATTGTATTAATTTATGAACATTTGACAAGAAGAATGTATAGTCGTCTCAGTTGCATATGCATATGTATATGCATGGTCTAAAGTACTGATGAGCATGAAACTTTTGACCAGTCATCTCTATTAATTCGTCCTTTCTCTCTTTTTCCTTATAGTTGCGTGTAAACGCAATTGATAGGAAGTTTTTTTCAGAAATTAATAATGAGTAAGTATGCAAATCATCATGAAATTTATGCCTGCATGTATGGTATATATATATATATATATTTTAACCTATGATATTATATAATTAAATAAATTGTAAAAAATAACATGATGAAAATGATATACATACAAGACTTTAATTTCATTGTCAACGGAATTCCTTAATTCCACATGACTTAATGATAGTAAATTAGGAGTAGACTGACCTATATATATATATATATATATATATAGGTTATTTCCTCTAATGTTCACCTCTAATGAGAACCCAAACCCTAGTTTGTGAACCTCTTTAAGACAGCTAAATACAGTACTGAGGAATTTATATTGGTTCCAAGAATAATTATAACTTTGAAAACTCAAGTTTCTGAAGTCGATCTCAAGTAATAATTAAGCTCGATCAATATGTATTTTCAAATTTTAACTTCTGCAACAAAATCAACTCTTTATTTGCAAAATTCTCATAATGAGGTAGTTTGAATTATTTTATGGAATCAAGAGGAAATAGACCAAAAGAATAAGCTTTTGAATTATAGTACATTAATTCCATAAATATACAGTCCTACAATAGTATATAAAACCAAGCTGTCTTGCAATACATCTTCAACATCATGTCTTCAAAAGCTAATAAAACTATTAAATTAGAACGGAAATTTAAGTAATCCATGAAAAAATTAATACATATATATATATATATATACATTTCATAATTTTATATATAAAAAATATATAATAATATATAATATCGGTAAACTCATAGATTTTTTTTTGTTAAATACCTAATCACTGAAATGAATCAGATATTCTCTTCCACTCTCATGTTTTACCCAAATGAATATTATAATACAGTATATTGGCGATTGATTGTTTGATAAATAAAACACAACAAAAGAATAACTCTTTGATCCATTAAAATTAAGCTAAATTCATATAGAGAGAATCTTGATTATTCTAACGAAATAGCTATTATCAAATAATTTTATGCTACTTCCAAGATGACAAAAAAATAAAATGAATGATAGTGGGTAGAACATAACAAAAAAAGATTTCTTCTTGTTTAATATCGATATTATAGCTCATCTTTTATTTTCAGGGTAGATTTACAACTTACGAGAAGGCAGAAAATATTTTTACCTCCTAGAATGATACCTACTATACCAATGTGCATATCTAGTAATGCTAAATCTGTTCCTCGATATTCAGCACAATTGAATTTTTATATATTTGTAAATATATATCATGCATAAAACCAATGAAAAAAACAAAAGAAGAACAAATTCAGCTGAAATTATTATTAATTACCTCTTGTAATGTACATGAGTTTGATAATTAACCATTAATAGTAGTTCAAGATCTCACTTAGAATACTATTGTCTCATTCACAAAGTCAGATCTAGAGTACTTGCTGCTGTCGTCTTTTCTTGCTTCCTACTCTCATATCCTTCCTTCAATCTGCTAATCTTTGAGGATGAAGATGAAGACAGAGAAAGAGACAAGCTAGTACTTTGAGCTTCAGCACCTTCAAGTACTTCATCAATGGTTGGTTTTATTTTCAGAGATAAATTCAAATCTATATTGCATTCTGAATCCCAAGTCTTCCTTTTCAACTTGTTTTCCGCTTCTTGAACCATTGGCCAGCTGTTACAATGATGTGAGCTGTTTTTCTTCGAGCAATTTATTTGACCTTTCACTCTTTCTTCTACTTGGGTTTTGAAGTTCCGTTCCATTGATGAGCTTGGTCTGCTAGTGCTATGGCTTTGTCTGAATCTGCGAATCAACTCATCAACCTCTTCAAAAGTTTGATGTGTTTTGCTAGTATCTTGTTCATTGAAAGAACAAGTGCTTGCCGTATGGGAATGAAGATTAAGTTTTGTATTTTGGGTTCCAAGAAGTCTCTCAGCAACTGAAGCGTAAAGACCATGTTTGGCTTTACCAACTGCATTATTTTCACCCAAACCAAAGCTACACGTTTGGCTTCCGTACCTTCTCCAGGCAGCAACATCACCACATCTTGAATGAAAAAAAGAGCCTTTTAGGGTTCTAAATTTATCAGAGACACCATTCAGCACTAAAAAGAGCAAGAAATTGCACTTCCTTTTTTTTTTTTTTTACCTTAAACTAGAAGAAGGCCTTCGATTAAAGTTCTGCATCGTGGGGACTTGGCTGAAGTTATATATCTGATGCCCTCCGCCCCCGTGTGTGAGTAAAAGCCCTTGTTCTATCAAATAAAGAATTGAAGATAACAAATTAACAATCCTTTAAATTAAGAGACATATGTGCCTATATATTGATAACAAAAACAAACCCTAATCTTTGCAGTAGTTGTGGATGACTGAAAAATTAATTAATTACCTTGATTAGGCTCATCAAGCTTCTTGTTCCTATACATCTAACATCAAATGAAACCAAAATAGTCAGCAAAATCAAATTAACTTATCAATTTTGATGATCACGGAATTTAAATTAACGGTGAAATAACCGAAAGTTTTCTAGATGAAACTAATTAAAGAACCTGAAGATGACTCTTCACATGAGAGATGTTAAGTCCTTTGATGTCCATAAATTGAAGAACCAACTTCGGTGTCGCTCCTGCAGTAATAAAATGAAGACAAATCATCAGCAAACTCCTCTTCAAGCAATTTCTTATATGTGATGATCATCAGAAAGAGAAAGCAATTATTTTAGAGATCGACTTACTTTCTTGTCCTCCTAATCTTTCAACTGCATGAACAAAGCAAAGATGAAGCTCAGGTGTCCACCTCAGCCTCGGCGTCTTGGAGCGATTATACTGCCTTGTAGATCCAGAATAACCTGCTGCTGGTGTTTTCTTGTTTTCATTCTCTAATTCGATCGAGCTGTTGCTTGAGCTCTCTCCACTTATTGACTGGCAGGTTTTGTCTATCTCCTCTCTTTCGTCTTCGCTACCAGTTTCGTTTGAATTGCTTGTCTTGGAACGTTCAGAACTATCAATTCCTTTCATTTTTTTTTGGTGGGCGTCTATATATCAACAAAATTTGATTATTTTTCATTCTTTTCTTACCTCAGACTAGAGGAGTTTGAGAGTGCTATATACACACACACATATAACAGTTTAACAATATAGCAGTTAAGCAGCTGTAGCAGTACCTAAAGGTACAACACATGGAATCAATTTTAAACCCTAGCCCTTGACAGATGGAGGAAATCTCTCTGTCTCTCTCTTGGCCTACTTTGCATGTATGATGAAATGTGTGTGTATGTATATAGACATGTATGTAAATGACATGATGACATAACTATTATGTGGATGGAATCTCGTTAGAACCATATTTTTATTAACACCTTTTGTGCTCTTAACTATGACTCATCTTATAGTGATAAGTCATTAGTCAAGTCAATTGTTGCATCTATAATTTTGAAAATGCTACATTCATTGATATAGATATGGACATAACCATGGCTAAATCCTCGCAAATATTTTAAAATATGAATATGGCTTACAGTGTTAATACAGCAGTTTTAGTTTTAGTTTTTTTTTTTTTAAAAAAAAAAAAAGCTATAAATTTATAAAGAATTATATATGTATCCTGTGGTAATCTAATTACAAAAAGAGAAAATTTTGGAACCCTTGTGAATGGATGGAGACACATTAAAGCAGCATGCGTATTTTATATGCAAGAGTGGAAAGAAAAGAGAGAATTAATGTGCATAGTAGGCATGGGATATACAGCTGAAATTGCTTGCCTGTCACCCACACATGAACCCATATTACACCCAAATTAAAGAAAAAAAAAAAAATTGGCCACTGTGTTTCCGTCGAGAATCACGGATCTGTCTTTGTCTCTACTTGAACTTTTGAGGACCTTAAATCTTTCTTGCGTCAAACTCCCTCTCTCTCATGGAGAAAACGAAAAAAAAAAATCAAATAATTAACGATCAATAATAATAATAATAATAATAATAATAATAATAATAATGATAATAATAATCTCTATTTCTCTGGGTTCTTTATTGTCTCATTCACGTAAAAATTAAACCTTGGGTTACAGTCCATTCTCATGCTGTGATCATTGACGCAAGCTCAGAGCAATCTGCCAATCCTGACCCCACGTCAGGAAAACACGTAAAACATGATAATCAATCAAGTGTAAGGAATCACTCGTGATCATGATTGAACGGTCGTCTTGGGTGGGCCACCTAACCTAACAAAAGAAAGAAGAATGTAGGAGGAATTTGAGCTCCTTTTGACGGATAATCATTCATCAATTCAGAGAAATTGATGCTCAGAGCGAGCGAATATTAATTTTGGTCAATAAGTCAACCGGCCTCCTCTCTCTCTTATTCTTCCACTCTCTCTGTTCTGTATGTTTTTCTGGGTATAATTTGGAAAAATGATTTTAGACGTTTCAGAAATGCTCCTGGACTTGGAGTAAATTATTTTATTTATTTAATTTTATATTTATGCTTTTTGCATGCATGCGGAAAGGCGATCCGTTACCTTGGCTCTTAATTGCCATAAATTATGGAAGTATTCAAATTTTACTAAAATGAAATACAAAAAGTAAAATTTTGACTTTTTGAGTAAGTTAATTTGTGATAGTAACCTAATAAATTCCTAATGGTGTTAATTGTTAATATACGATTTGAATTTTACTTGAAACATCAAGAGATAATTGAATTAGTTGAAGAATGATCAATCTTAACCATACTGATATTGAAGTAATTAATTTGGTGGAGCTAGCTAGCTTTCTAATTTCATTCACGTGTGATAACTTTTGACCTAGGTTGGCATATTTATCAAAAAAAACATTATATATATATACATACATACATATATATATATTATATATATTCTACCCACGTGTATTCTCAAGAAATTCATGGATTTCACATGCAGCTTTTACATGATATTATTATGCATACAGTAGCAGATAACCACGAACAGAAAGACTTTTTCACTTTCTTGTGGCTCAAAAGCATGCCCTCCTCAACATCACGGGCATCCCGAGAGATATCACAGCCGTCCAAGAAATACTTATTAACTGTGAATTATATGCCTGTCGATAATTCATCTGTAATTAGTGGTCGGTCAATCACAGCCGTCCGAGAAATGATCAGCTGTGAACTATATATGTTGGCGAGAATTAATTAATCCGTAACTAATGGTGGTCCCCACTAAAATATTGTCATGAGAGGAATAATTCAATTGCTTAAACCAAACCGTCTCCCATTAAAAACATGTTAATCCAATTCAATACTTTCAAAACTTTTTAAACATATTGTTAAAGCAAACATATCTCGCTTGTTCTTTGAAATTTGTATATCATAAAAATAATGCTCTTAATAATGCAACAGGCAAGAAAACATGTAGTTCCTAAAATAATAGGAAGACGTCTCAATAGTTTTTATTTTATAGAAAATAAATTCAACAGATGATACAACTCGTCAAGTTTCATGTTCCAAGTTAAATTTAAGGCATTTAACAAGAAAAATTTGATAAACCTAAAAATGGAATTGATGAATTGTACGAATGCATTAAATGTATACGGTATACTAATCCTAACAAATATCACCTTTTCTTTTTATTTCTTCCGAATTGTAAAGAGAATTCGAAGAAATAGAAGGACAAGTTGGACACTGATAACGCAAGTAACATGCATATAATAAATTTCGAATTTGAAGGCGGGACAAAAGTAGCAAGGAAAAAGCCAAGCGTGTGGTATGGGAAACATGAGCTTATGCTAAGTTGTTGCCCATGAAGATCATTAAATAAAAGGTTTCGGCTGGCAGATTCCGGCCTCAAGAAGACAACCTGTAAAGTCAACCCTCAACTGCACTCTCTGTTCTATTTTTTTAAATTTCATGTGATTTTTTATTATATTTCAGAGTACGTGAACCTATTTATGCGGATCTACCGTCATTTGTAAAACGAGGATGTCTGTCTTTTCTTTCATACTTTAATTTATACAGTCATCTTCTAAAAATAAAAATTATATCGATGCCTTGATCATGAAGCCATTAACTATATATCACATCTCATGGCTACGGCATTGATTAAAGAAGTTTATTCCTTCAACCTGATACTGAAATTAAAATTTAGACTTCAATAAGACGATATGATACTTTTCTTTAACAAAAAAAGGAAAAAAAAGGTTTCATATGGTAAAACTTGAGGCTCAGGACTCTTGATAGAATGAGTTCTAACATTAGAAAACAAAAAAATTGAACTTAAGATATTCTAGATTAGGATGGAACGAAAATTTCTAACTTGAAAATCTCTAACCCCGTTATCAACCATTCACGATTTAACTTCAGCTTGACGCTTTTAAGTCTGAATGAAAGGTTAGATTCAAAAAGCAAAGAAAAAAAAGAAAAAGTCTGAATGAAAGCTTCAACTTCAGTAGAGTCACAACTGCTCCTACATGATTTACCATATTTTTGGCACATACTAATACAAGAATATTTAATGTTGCATTCCTAATTACGCTACACATACTTTACATAAATATCAACTTCCAAACAATAATTGAGCAAGGTACCAACCAGCATGATAACACAAATAAATAACTACAGCATTGATCATAAAAGGAAATAAAATAAAACACTAAAATGACACTTCCAGGTTATTGAACCAACAATCAGTAATACTATCATCACTACAAGTACAAGATTCATTATTCACAAATAAAATCCATCCGCTATTATCACAAGTAAATTGATTATATTATTATAACAACAAGATTATCTATAGATTATCTACAGAATCGTAAGCATGATGTGAACCGTATGTTGTTAAAATATAAAAGATCATTTAATTTCTAAGTATTTATGTATCTTTTCAATCGTGTGTGCCCCACAAATTTGACATTTTACCTGTCACTGATATTCAATGGTGTGGAAAGAATTTTGCATTTCAGTATGGCTATACAGATGAGTATAGAAATAGTGATTGAAAAATATAATATTGATTGGAAAATTGAGAGGGGTCAATGCTGTATCTCATATTACCAGTTTTCATTTCCATGGAATCATAAAATACACACTATTTCACTGAACACTTGCGTACCTTGAGAAAACACCAAAATGTTCCAGAAATGTTGTTTTCATGAGAAAGTGTATTGAAGCCAATCTCGGTATTCTACTAGCATTTAATCTCTCAATCATCGTAAGGTCAGGTCTACTGGACACTAATGATTCTTATTACCTTTACTTTCTAATGAATGATATAAAATAAAAACAATCCCAAAGTCTTTAAATTAAATCGATCTTACAATTCTAGAAACCAAACAGTGCATATGATATACATCAACTTTCATGTGTAAATGGATAAAATATTAATTGAACATGTGCTAACAAGCTATAATTAATGAAGAAAAAAAAAATTTTGAAAATATAAATAAATGAACCATGCTATTAATGAAGCATTTAGTCACACAATAACAACAGGAGAAGTATGATTCCCTAAAGTAACATTTTGGAAATTAACCATTCAATAGTTCCATCAAACAACCTGAAAGAAGGGCCCAATGCATTTATCCAATACCTGAGATACCACATTATTTCCCTTTATCCTTATGCATCATAAAACACAACTTTCTGGACTCCCTGTCCAAATATAAAATTACATTTAAGCGAAGCAAACAATTGCTGTCTCCACTGAGGTATCCAGGCAAAACTGCAACAGTAAAACCATCAAATGGCCAAAATAATAAACAAAAAAAACTCAAATACCTGAAGATGACAGATTTTCTGCCACGTCATGGGTCGCCGGACATCAGATATCAATCCAAAAGAGCTTAAATTCTATAATGGAGCAGATAAGCTAATCTGAAAGCCACTTTTCCCATGGTCATGACTGAACTTTTTCAGTATGTAGCAATAGTTAACCTAACAAAAATATAGCTCGTCAACTTAAGGGATACAAGACCTTGATTTTGTTAAATAAATAGCCAAATGACTACACTTAAAGAAAAAAGGGAAATGGAAAAAGAGTTTATTTTAGGAACTTCCTTGTAGGTGGCGACCATGCAAATGGCTCAGTGATCTATAAAATCCAATTGAATCTTTCCCAGTTATGAAGCTAACACGTTTACAAAGATCACTAATGACCAATGACCCATAACATACAAATGCAATATTTCCCTTAACAATCAGAGGACTTAAGCAGATAGCTTGGTGGAGTATTGGACACCCCTTTTACTGACATGAACATATTGAAACTGGATATTCACTTTCAATCATTTTTAAACTGCATTACCCATAATGCTTTTTATAACAAAAAATTGGTTGTCAAGAATTCCAAACGACCATTTACAGAGTCTGCCAAGATACTTTCAGATCCTTGATCAGTATTGCGTTAGATATCCTTCCTCAAAAACATGCCCAACCACATCAAAGCGTTACATAAGGATTAACTTTAATAAACAATTGAACAGATAACTCACCTCTAGGCGGAATAGGTTTGTGGGGAAAACAATCCCAGCTCCTACAGAACTTCGGAATGACTCTAAAAACTTTGGAAAAGAGAAATTCCGGTATTCATTCTCTGTCAACTTCGCAATGTTCCCAGCACATGCAAAAAAATGTCCATGAATTCCTTTTTCTCTAAACCACCTCAATGGAAGATCAAAAGAAAGATCTGCAAAAGCTGAAACAGCAAGATCTCCTCCAAGAAAATCCCTTTCAGAAGCATCACCACTCTCATCATTGGAATTGCCTCTGACTTGCCTTCTTGGCTCTGCAGGGCCCAGACCCCTCATCTTAAACCCCCAGAATGCCAATGGTCCTCCCAAAGAGCAAATAGGAGATAAATTACCACCCAGGAAGAATCTCTCAGGCAAAGATGAACACGTGCTCAAGAATTCTTTTCCAAATGGAAGCAGAACACCACTAGATATCCCAAAATTTAGCGCAGTACGATAAAATCCAAATGGCACAGCAAAACGAAGATCAAACTCCTGTTATAGTAATAGGAAATGAATTAATGAGGAAAATAATGATCAGCCTACTATGATCCACACAAAAGTACATATCATTCATTTAGGAAAACCTGAAGTCAAACACGTGTGCGTGCATGCATCCGCACACCAAAAAGCACACACACAGAGGAGAAGCAAAGACAATTCAGATCCCATGTGTAGTCTGTCACATTACTAATGAGCACTCTCCTGAATTATTTGGGGTTTCTGGCAAAAAGAGGGTGAAGATAAATCACTATGGCCTAAAGACAAACACTAAGGAGGAAAAATGGCTTGTATTTCTCTTCCTTTAGACTATCTAGGATTTTGTTCTCCTAACTCCCAATAAAATTTTGAGGCCATGAAGTCAGACCAATAACTTCGTAATTTCAGGAACCATATTCAGTCATTTACACTCCAGCTTTAATGCATGTAATCTAAATCAAGCACACTAAAGTTTAAAAAAAAACCATGGTGATTTTCATTCTAAATCATAAATATAAAATGCCAAAGTGATCCCTATCACAAAGAAAAAACAAAAAAAGCCAGAGACTTAATAGAAAGAAAGTCACAAGCAGTAATAAAAAACCTAGGGCACATTATGCATCACAATGTCAAGTCACAACGAACATCTCAACCATAATGCACAGGTAAAAACCATCAGACTGTAACAAAACGACAACAGCGGCAGAAACCATACTAAAGAAATGCAAAGGAAAACAACAAGATCAAGCACAAGTATTAAACCTGGCGCAGAAACCGTAAGCACCGACTATCAGGTGCAAGGCCGCCAATTTGAGTGGTAGAAACAAAAGCATATCCTCGAGTTGGCCTCAGATGAGAGTTTCTCTTGTCAAACTTAAATGTATACTTTAAAGACGAAAGAAAATCATGTCCAAGCTGCCTCCTTACAGAACTAGATGACATTTGTGATGGATCTGTTAAGGTTCGCCATCCAAGATTATATGCGAAGTCATGATGCTTGGTTGAAAATAAGCCAAGAGAGAGTCCCAGTGATCGCTCTTTGTAAGAAGAAAATTTTAGCCAATCTTGGGATAGCAGATATACTCGTGCCGTCAGAGGACTTACTAGACCTTTAAATCTTGGGAAATACACACCAGCACTAACCTCTGCTGAGCGGTCAAAGCCATACGCCAAAGAGGCATCCCACAAATCCCCATAACCAAAAATGTTTTTGTACTTGAGTGATCCTTCAACTGATGAAGATTTTGCCTACAAAAGTATTATAATTTTTCAGGAAACTTATGAGAAGTAGCATGCTCATGCACAAAAATCAGTAATCATGGCTGACAATGATCTGCCAAGAACATGCAGGGTGTGAGTCGTGTGACACAACGCTTTTCTATATGCAAGTGTGAACTGAAGTAGTATACCATAAAGGATCCATGGCCTCAAGGCAAGGCAGGCCAAGAAATTGTGCCTCTCTATACAAGGCATTACACGAGTTTTACATAATTGAACATAAACATAATTACCTTCTATGACCCTAAGTTTTCTTTTTCACAGAAATTATTGAAACTAAATATCCATAGATGTAATGTATGCCAGAGCCAAAGGTTGTAATTATCATATTCACACAAATTACCAAAATGTTTTGAAAATTTAGATGAAATTTTGTTTCATGTTTCCTTCGTGATAATTATCATACCTAGTGTTATGGCCACAACCTTTTGCACACTAAAGTAACCAAAGGTATATTAAAAATAAATGTATTTTTTGAAACAGGAACAAACAGTGAATCAAATCCAAAATTCATAAAGTATTAACATTGTGCTCTTGATCTAAACAGAATAAGACATTAAAGTTATTCATCTCATTACCCTAGCAAATTACAGACTAAGATATATGGTATTAATTACCTTGAATACCTCTGTTTTTTCTAAAGGTAATTAAGATTAAACAAACAAGCTACGACCAATAACAGACATTGATAAATTTAGACAAGTAGCTCTAACGCACATTGTATGCGCATATGACTTAATATTAAGCTATAGAATCAATACAACTTACTTAACGGGAATTTCTTCTCTACAAGCAATTTTCACTTTTATTTCACCAAATTCTTCCATTATGAAACATGCCATCAACCAGCAAAAGAATCAGAAGATCAAATATTGGCAGTCTCACGTCAATACCTACAGAATGCTACAATTCCAAGTGTAAAATACAAATTTTCTCGCAATTTCGCCCAAATTCTCGGCAATTAAACAAGCCATCGGCTTCATTGTCACATAGACAACAATGACAAACATAAAACCCTAAAAACCATCATCATCAACCTAAAAAGAATACAATAAAAGGAAAAATGAAATACGTAATATATACCTCTCCCTTCGTGTAAGTTCCTATTTGACCAGAAAGTGGATTCTTAGTCTCAACAACTTCGATGATCACATTCGCCGTACCTGGCAGCTCCGGCGGTCCCGCGTCGAGCGTAATATTCACCGAGTCAAAGCACTCCAACTCCCGCAGCTTGTAATTGACAACACTCGCGGCCTGGATAACCTCTTGCATAGAAGTCGCGTTCCTAATATCCTCCAATTCGGCTTCTATTAGGTACTCCTTTGTCTTCGTGTTGCCCTTCACGATCACGTCGTGGACGCGCAGCGGAACGGAGCCGTTTTGCAACCGCCTGAACAAGTTGTCCAGCTTTGACTTTTCCACTCGGGATTGCGCCTCCCGGTTTTTTCGCAGCTTCTGTGGGCCCGCTTCGGAGTCTTCTTCCAGATCATCGTCTTGTTCTTCGATGTCGTCGTCTTCTTCTTCTGCATCCTCCTCTAAATTTGGATTAAGTTTTTTGGGTTTCAGCTTCGGGTCGAGTTTGCCGCCAGCGTTAGCCATTGATAGAGAGAGGCGCAAACGAAAAGTGAAGTCACTATGGAGTGAAACGGTGGGCTTTCACGCGGAAATTTTAACACAGACGAGTTATTTCCTTTGGAGTACCGTATGCGATGCTAATTTCTTCTTGTAGCTTTTTCCAATGGTGTCCCTACATTTTTGCGCTTTTATCTATTTTCATAGATTTGTATAACCGTTTTCGTTTTCGTTTTCGTTTTCGTTTTCCCGGCGTCTCTGCTTTTTTTATCTCTCTGTTTATTTTTGGATTAAAATGCAAAAAAAAAAAAATAGAATCATGCTAACATATAGCACTAATATATTTATTTGATTATTTCTATTTCTGTATACAAAGTAGGGTTCTCTCGCGTAATTTAGAATTCCTTAGTATAATTTTTAAAATATAATTTTTTAAAGTAAATTTTGTATAAGTAAAATTTTTTACAAAAGTTTATTAATAATTTAATTATCATAAATAAATTTTAAAAAAAATTTGAATAAATAGTTTATTAGATAAATTTTTTTAAATTATTTATAATAAACTAAATAATTAATAAATTTTTGTTAAAATTTTTATTTATAAAACCTCTATGAGTTACTCAAATTTTTTTAAAAATTACCTGTTTGAAAAAGTTATATCAAATGAAAACTATTCTTATTTTAAATTGATTTAATTGTTAGATTACAATTTCAGTAACTTAACAATTCAAAATACAACAAAGTTACCATCGTGTTGTAATCATAATTCTTATTAAATTATTTTTTAAGAAAAAATAAAATGTTATAAGAGTATTTTTGTTTATTATGATTAAAATTTTGAGATTAAAAATTTTTAATGTTAAATAGAAAAATAAACACCATTAAAACATTTAAATGAGTGAACTGTTATATTTCAGAATAAATATTTTAATTTTTATGCAAGATTATTTTTACTTTTTATGTTTAATGTTTTAAATTTTAAAGTTTACTTTCCTAAAACTCAAAATTTGTACTTTTACATAAATTGTGTCAATTTACTATTAAAAAAAATTGACATAAACATACATCTAATATATTACAGTCAATTCTTACAAACAAACACACATGCACGCGCATATTACTAATTTTTCATTGAATCCACTTAAAATTCAGTACAATTAATTATTAGGTTCACCACCAACTGATTACAACAAAATTAGTTATAATCAGCGGAAAATTCAGCAGTTTTTTAACATGGTTTAGCTTTTATTAATCATTTAAATAAAAAACGAAATTAATGTAGTCTACCTTAAACTTTCGTTGATATCCTTTTATGAAATCAACGGTGGAGCACGGAAGAGAACAAAAAAGACAAGGAAAAAGAAAACCAATCGATGATCAGTATCGCACACAGGGACACGTGTCAAGATACTATTGATAGAGATCCATGATTGAAGTTGCAGCCCGCGCAGGCAAACTCTCCCCAAACATACGAGCAAAGCGCCACCAACACAATTTCAAAACCAGGTCACTGTCAGGTCCAAACTCGCCATCTCCAACTCCATTTCTCTCCAAAGCGATGGGCAAAACCGACACCGTTTTCAACAGTTTATTCTCTTCCTTGATCCAAGACATCAAATCGTACTCCGGCACCGATCCTCTTCTCCCTTGGCTCCGGTATTCAAACCAAGACTTCGTTTCATTATATTTTTTTTTAAATTTTTGTTTGTATTTACAAATTTGTAGCTTATATTTTCGATTTTTCTTCCTGTGAACTGAACAACTTTGATAGAGGAATTAAGAAGATGAAGGGATCACTACCTGCTAATCTTTTAAAGGAGAAGCTGCCCCGCTTTTTACAGAAATGCACTCAGGCTTTTGAGTCCGATCGGCGTTATCGAAACGACATGCGGTATCTTCGGGTTTGGTTAGAGTTGGTAGCTCATGGACTCTTTTGCTCCTTTTTGCTTACTTCTGAGTTGTTTATTTCTCTGAAATGAAGAGTTGAATTGGGGGTTAATTATGGTCTCTATGACAAAATTTAGGAGCTATACAAATTGAGATTTTAATTTAATTAAACATTTTCTTGTGTGTCTGTTGAGATTGAGTAGATGGATTTTGTGGATGATCCAAGAGCTCTGTTGAGAACAATGGAGGCGAATCGCATTGGGACAAAGCGGTCTTTGTTCTATCAAGCATATGCTCTGTATTATGAGAAGTTGAAGAAATTTGAGGAGGCCGAGAAAATGTACCATCTGGGTGTGCAAAAGTAAGCTTGTGTATAAAAAATTTTTGGTGATAAAAGCCATGCGTTTAAACCTGCTGTAAATTTAGTTTTAGAGAATACATGATAACCAAATCATACACGTAGATTTGCTTGGTTCTTAAATGTGTTTTGGAAACTTAGACTAGCTCTTACTACCTTCTATAAACTTTTGAACAGCCTTGCAGAGCCTGCTGATGAGTTGCAGAAATCTTTTGAGCAGTTTCTTCGTCGGATGGAGAGACACAATAAGAAGAAAATCCAGGTAGTGTTTGGCTTTCTATGCCCAGTGCACTTATTTATTTGGCAGAGAGTTTTAAGTTACTAAATATGGGCAGATTTTCTGCAGCAGCAGGAACAGAGAACTTACAGGAAGCCTCTGTCTGTTAAGAGTATCTCTGTCCATTCAAATGAGAATGAAGACAAGAGTGAAAGCACTCAGATTTTGAATCAACTTACGGAATCTAACCATGTTAAGGTTTCAGCAACATCTAATATTGGATTAGGTGGCATGAAAAAGGAACATATTGGTACAACTGGAAGTACAAGTATATCCAAGCAGCAGCTGATTGCTACTGGAGAATCCAATGAGCCTAGAATATCAGCTGGCGATGACACAGTTGTGGTGAAATTTGTTGATACTGCCATTGTTGGAAAATCTGAAACTGAAGATGCCTGCCATCACAGTTTGGTGGATCCTACAGTAAACATGAAGGAGGCCATGAATGCCATTAACAGCATGTTCAGAGAGCCTCTAGATATGGCTGCAACTGGAAGAAGATCACTTGTAATCCAAAAGAAAGAAAATGATAGTTTGGAAAATGGATTTGAGGTGTTCATTGATGAAGACATGGACAAACCAATTGAATCATCTGATAGAGAAGAAGAAAAAAGTGTTTCACTGCTGCAACATGATAGACCTCAAATTTCCCAGCCTCAGCTAGAGCCATTCAGAATTTTTGTTGATGATGAAGGAAGTGATGAGACTGGAGTCAGAAATGATGAGGAAGAGAACTTTGGGCCGAATGAACTTCAAAATTTGTCTCAAGGCTCCAGTTCATCTGTGGCACATTTAAATGGCTTTGTGTTTACAAGTCCAAACAATCTTCCTTCTGAAAGTTCTGATGATCTTGATGCAGTGAGATCACCTCGAGCAAAGCTTAGAGAGGATACGGTTGTTCATAGGTTTGTTGGTTCTGCCATTTTAGATGAGCCAGAGGTGGAAAATGTTTGCCACCATGGCTTAGTAGACCCCACAATCAACTTGAAGGAGGCTATGGATGATATCAATAACATGTTTGGGAAGCCAATAGATTTTGTGAGGGCCAAGAGACTCAAGAAGCAGGAGAAAGCACCAGTTAGAAATCAAGACCCCTGTGAGTTTTCAATACTTCCCGATGGTGACTTGGAACCACAACGTCAGCCTCCACCAAAATCATCCAGCAAATCAAGGGATTGTGATTTCTTTGAGCCAACTATGTTTACAAAGGAGGCCATGGATGAGATAAATAAGATGTTTGGAATGCCACTGAACTTCTAGGAAAAGGCAAGTTTTCTTCTGCTAGAAAAGTTTCAGGTTATTGCTTGAAATAGAATTAATTTGGCAGTCATCTTGATCTGCTCCATGAACTTAGCGAGAAATTTTTAGTAGATGGCCTCTGTCTTCCTGTTTCTCATGAAAATCTTGAAAAGTTTAGTGTGTGCTCATACTCTTTATCTTCTAATTCTATGTGAACTCAAGTATGTTCTAATATTGCACTGATTTCTTCTCTTAGAATAATACAGTATAATAGACAAGTACACTAAAACTAATTTGGAAGCAAATCAAGGGAGGAGGTGAAAAATCAATGCTGCCTGGAAACCAAGAAAAAGAACAAGATAACAGCACAATTTATTAGGTGCTGTTACATCAACAGAAAAAGCAACAAAAGAAGATTTAAAAGTAAAAGTGAAGATTAATTAAGGAAAATTGATATTCAGTGGTAACTTTTAGTAGTGAGTTGTGGGAGGGCAATTAGCTGGACGGAAAGCCAAGGGGCCTGCAGTATAGATCACAGCCTCATAATTCCTTCCAGCCAAAGTTTTCTTCTCAAAACGAAGTGGTGCACCATACATTCCATAGTTAACATTGGATAGGAGGCTGCAATTTTCAAGAGGAGATGAAACAAGTTTAACATTGCATGATTGGAGTGGATGATCCAACAAATAATTGCTCATATTGAAGCCTTCAAGCTCTCCATAGAAGTAACCATTGCCATCTGTTTCAAAAGCCTTGTAATAACTGACTTGATCTCTGTGGTTTTTGCAGACAACACTGACTTTGGCTGAAGGGATGGGCTCAGCCTCAGACAACGACCATGTTCCAAAATGTTTGCAGCTCTGGCAATAGACCATTCCTTCAACAACCACATCCACTTTTTTCGTTGCTGTTGGGACATTCTCATAAGTAGCCAAGGAAGGTAAGACCAACTGAAACATCATGAGTGATAAGATGAAAATTATGAGAATTTTGCTTGCCATTTTTTCGGATTGGGTTTGGAATTTGGGATACAGAAAAAGAAAGCTCTGTGAATTATTGGGATGAAGTGACATTTGATGAAGTGGGTATATATAGTTTGTTGTTGTATGCAAAAGTTTTTTAAAAGCGTGGAAATTTTGATGGACATGTAGGCTACTAAGCTTCATGTCAACGACTTGTATTCTTCTATTGTTGTTTACGTGAAGGCCACCTTGCTTACATTATTGAAATATAATGTCATCCTCTTTTGTATTGTCTGAGAGACATGTTATAAATTATAATGCCTGGGATGAATTATGTTCTTTTCCTTAGAATAGAATTGATCTGTTGGCGATTGGAGTGGATGACGGTGAAGAATTACGTGTCTAAGCTTCATGTAGATAATAGATACAGGGTGTCAACGGAACAGCCCTGAGTTGAGAAAACTGGATAAGCAGTCGGCCCAGGCTTTATTTCAGCATGTTCTGATTTTTGAGTTGAGTTGACTAGACCATTTCTTCAGCTAAATTTTAAAAGTTTTTATTTCAAAATATTTCCTCTGTTCTGGTGAAAATTCTTCTATAATTGTAAGAAACATGAAACATGTTCAAAAAAAAAATGAATGATCTACCGTAACAGTTCTATTGAAACTTTAATTTGAACTACAATAATTATAAATATTTCATAAAAAAAATTTATCTTTATTTTTAAAAGATATTTAAAAGGTTAAATCGTTTGCTAAGTAGGTGCATTTTTTGTCATATACTTAGAACTAGTGGTCTTATTTCACATTAGTCACTAACATCTCACTTTTAAATGTAACCAGAATTCCTTGTGCCATTTTGAATATTATATTGATGTCTTCAATTTCAAACGGGTCCGAAATCGCTTACGCGATCATGAGAATTTCATTCATGTCTTCTACCTTCACAGCAGCCATATAACTAGAACTTTCGGGCTTCAGCGCGGATATTCTTCACGCAATTGAGTAATAATACGTCCTCTCTGATCTTGAACAGCTATTTGCCGGGAACCCGTCAAAGTTTATTCTTAATAAATTAATGAACCGTTGCACAATGTCCAAACTTAGCTGTCTACATTATTTTACAACTCCATCACAGTCGACTCAGTCAAGAGGAAAAGGAGAAGAGCCAGCAAAAGATGGAAAATGAAGATTACCATGAAATTGATTGAGCAAGTCAACATTCAAAAATAAAAAAACTTTTTAAAATTAAATGGTACAATGTGCTTTTCTTATGCGTTTCCACAGCCAAATTTTTTAAAGAAAAAAAAAAAGAACAAGATTTACCCGATTTTGCCGCTAACTCGGATATATACAACTGGAATTCCATCATACCTACAATAGATACAAGTGATACTGATCTAAAGGCGACTGAGTTTTGTCCAAATCAACTAAAGAAGATGAGAAAATTTTGAGCTTTCATACTTACAATCTTCTTAAATTCATATTCTAGATTGCATCTGTAGACAAAATCTCAAGCTCTGCCCACCAAAGAGGAGAAAGTTTCGGGATTGCTCCATCGGTTGTTATACCAGTAATCTCTCTCAATCTCACAGTAACTCCTCTCATTGATGGCCTCCGTTCTGGGTCAGGATGAACACAAGATTTTATCACTTCACCCAATTTCTCTACCTGCTCTTCATCAAAAGAGGTTAGAGTTGGATCAACCATTTGTCCAAGGGGTTGGTCCCCACCCAAATAATCAGTTGCCCAGTCTTCAAGAGAGCCATTGTCCACCAAGTATGGTAATCTACCCGTTACCATTTCAAATAATAATACACCAAAGCTGTAGATGTTGCCTTCTGGGCTAGCTGAGGGTGTATTTGAAAGCTTCTTGCCAGTGGCTTCCATTTCAGCTGCTGCTTTCTTGTTCCAACTGAAGTCCGACAGTTTGGCAGCATAGTCCTCAGTGAGATGTACAGCTGAAGAGTTCAGATAATTGTGTGCTATGGGTGGATTCAGTAGGTGCATATGCTCCAGGCAGTAAGCCATACCCATCGCAATTCGCAGCCTCATTCCCCAGTCCAAGTGCTCTGATTCTTGAACTGCAGAAGCGATAAAAGTTAGCATCTTATGCAATATTTACTGTAAAGCTGTATACCTGAAGGAATGGCCCATGCAAAGAGTAAGCCATCAATGAAGTATACAAACATTAAAATTTTAATATAAAAATTTCTGCTTCTGAATGCAATGTTGAACTGAGATAGCTGTAAGGCTGAAGCATATCAAAATGCAACACCCTAATTAGTTGAATTGATGTCTTATGAGAATTAGGTAGTTGGAATTACTGAGAATACTACATCTTCTTCAGAGGATCTAGTGCTTCTACAGTTCTATTCAAATATAAACAGATTTTGAAATCAACAGACTGAAAGGAAATCAACCATAAATATATGATTTTTCCCCCCCCCAAAAAAAAAAAAAACAGCCTCATAACAACAGTTTAAGTACTTACTGTGTATATGTTCAAAGAGTGTTCCATTAGGAGCATATTCAAACACCATCATTCTAGTGAAAGGCTCCTCTTCTTCACAATAACCAATCAGATTGACGAAATTTTTGTGGTTCACTTTTGATAATGTATCAATCTGAAACATAACCACAAAAATAATTAGGGAAGGTGATCAATATCAGTTACAGATCAATGGTTGTTAATAGATTACCTTCTTCCTGAACTGCACTTCCAAATTCTTTGACCAATACTTGGCAGATGCCTCTGCCACAGAGGCCACTGCTATTTCAACTCCGCTAGATAGTGTTCCTTTGTACACCATACCTATTGGTGAAGAACCGATTACATTACTGAAATCCTCACAAGCTGCTTCTAGCTCAGATCTCTTCAGCTTTGGAACACCTGAAACAATATTCCCAACATATAAGCATATAGAAATGTTATTCTGCAGGTTCATTGCTTTTAATGAGCACGCAGGTGACCAAGCATTTAACAACTATAGCTGTCATTACAATATGAACTTTAAGGTCACAACCATTGGCCCACAGTATCTTTTGTGATAGATAACTTGCAATATAGGTTATGCCTAGGAAATAGCTTACGGTGAATTATGCATGTTCAGTACCAGGCCTAGCAAATAATCTGGTGCCAATCATTAAAGGATACATTTCAACCTTCTGAAAGTCTCCTGTTTTCAGCCACTGCTTGACGGTTTTTATTTGATCGATTGGCACCATAGATAACCTTAGAAATGACTGTCACGTGAGAAAGAAGAATTACCAGTTACAAATGCTTTCTGAAGCTGTCCGCTCAATCCTGTGGCCCAAGGTTTGACAGTAGATACCTTATTGCTTCTGTAGAGATATATGCCAATTACTGCAATGAAAACTGTGGCGCCCCCTATGGTTCCAACCAGAATTGCAATATGTTTTGGAGAACTACGACCTGATTTTTGGGGCCTTTGTGAAGGGGAAAGAGTTGGAGGTGAAAGGGAAGGAGTTGAAGGCGAGATAGGAGGAGTTGGGGCCAAAATCGAAGGGGGTGAAACAGAAACATTAGGAGCAGAGGTTGTTTCATTTCCCTTAGTGTTATTTGAGGGGGCAGCAGAAGCAGGTGAAATTGGAGACGATGCTGGAGGTATTGAAGTTGAAGGGGAAGGTGAAGTTGGGTTGAAGACGTCAAAACTGAAGAAGCGAACCTTACCTTGCAGCTGTCTCCTTTGAACAGTGTCTTCATGATGGACACCATTCCTAGAAAAGATAAAAGAAGCATCAGTGGGGGAAAAGAGAAAGCCACAAATCATAAAGCAACTACTACCAAAAAATCTACAAGAAAAGCAAATGAAAAAGACATTAAAAAATCTTATGGAAAAAGGGAGCAGATTATTCCTTCCATAACTGTTCATTGCTTCTGTTTTCAAAATGTACAGAGCAAGTCATGTTATTAGACATAAGAACCATGCTACTCGTTCTACTAAACTTGTTCAAAGACTTCATATGCACTATCATTAGGCTTATTTTACTAACCTGAAGACAACAAAAACTAAACCTACTTTGCAACATACCATATAATTGATTTTTTGTTAGAAGACTGTCCTCTTTTAGCAGCATTAGACAGCTTGCCTTCATCTACTTGAGATTCAGAAAGTATCTGAAGTCTGTATATTTCTGGAGATAGGCTACCAAGAAGAAGCTCATTGTTGTCCAGTAAACTGCAATGTCAGCAGAGAATTGAGTCACTATAACAGGGATAAAACAGAGTTGTTTGCAATGAATTTGAACCATTAGATACGATAAACTTACAGAATTGTCAGTGAATCATTAATGCCAAGATCACTTGGGAGAGGTCCACTAAAGTTATTGTATCCCAGATCTAACACCTCTAATTCCTTCAGCTCTCCAAATCCTTCGGGAATAATTCCGTTGAAAGAGTTGTTGCGTAAAATACTGCAGGAAAGACACAGAAACATCAAGATGCTGGGAAAAACAGATAGAATAAAAAGAACTGGAAAGCAGAAATGCAAATAATCATCAAGCAACTGGTTAGCAAACTGCAGATACTTACATAGACTTTATGTGAGTCAGACTTCTGAGCTCAGAAGCCAGAGTTCCTTCAAGGCATAGGTCTTTCAAGTTCCTGCAGATTACACACATTTATCTTTATAACCAATTTGTGTTGATAACCAGTCAAATTAAGGTGCCACTAATACATGATATATCCCCTTCACTTGAAATAAATAACAGCCTTAAACAAAATTAACTCCATTAATAAGACCCAAAATTATCAGTTATCATACTTAATAAACTCTTAAATTGAAATGACAAGGATTTACTATCTGCACAAACTATATTTTTTTTATTTTTTGGAATTAATACATGTAGTGAATAATCTCTATGAATAACTGATAAGTCATATTCGATATCCTTCTTCTATCTAAATTAGTTACGATCTTATTCTCCCTTATCAAAAAGATACAGCTATTTTGAGCGTAACTAAAGCTAGATCTACAACCGTGCATTTTTTGGACTGAAGAAAATTGTAGGATGAACGCTAAAAAGATTCCAAATTTAACTTCCTTTACTTAAGAACCAAACAGAAAAATCGATACTTTTGAGCTTCAAGTTACAACAATAAGGAGAAGAAATAGTTGCTTACAAAATTACAACTTTGCCATCAGAACACTCAACGCCAAACCACGAACACGGACTATTCTCTGTGTCAGTCCTCCTCCAATTCGTTAAAGCACCAAACGGATCACTCACAACTCTCTCTCTTAACCTTAGCAGAGCCAAACCTGCACTCGCAACCCAACAGCACCAAAGTTTCACAAATTGCAGAAACTTTCCTCCACTTCCCGCGAAACAAACAGATAAACGTGAGAAAAAAGAAAGAAAAATTCATGATCACGCACCTTCGTCATTCAACGACAAACATAAACACAAACTATGAGAAACTAAAACAGCAAACAGAAATCCTAATCTGCTGAACTTCCAGTTCCTGTCCATTTCCGAGATGATCACGATTAGCTTAACCCGGTTTTCACCGGAGCCGAGACGATGAAACGATATCGAATCAGAGAAATGAAAAAATATATTTGAAAAAAATTGAAGCTTTAGATTGTACGTAAGAAAACGAAATTGAAATATCTGAGTTTAGAAGTCATCTTTGCGTGCTTGCAAGCAAATTTAGACTGAAAATGCAACAGAAACCTGTGAACTTTTGAAAACGCGTACACCGAAACTTTTTTTTTTTTTTTTTAAAAATGTTTTACATTTTTTCATTTTAATAGAATACTAACATTCGAGTCCCTAATATGTACGGTTTTTCTAAACAGTAACATAAATTTTCCACTTGTATCAAATAAATCTCTTAGTCTGTCAGTAAAAATTTCGGTCTTGAATAACAGTAAAGTTAGGAATTTATTTGATATGAATAGATATATTACGTCTTCACTTAAAAAAAACTGTAAGAAAATAATAAGAGATCCATATTTTATTACTGATTTAGATTATTTCACATCGGTGCTGAAAAACGACAGGTCGTTTGGGTGAGTTTAGATTTGTGGATGCCGGCAAACACATTTGAATTGTGGACCTAGACTGAGTCGTTTTCGTTGTTATTTAATTGGTCCACTTGCTTTGTAACTTGTATTTTACTATAAACTAAATGATTATTATTCGGTTGGTGATTCGATTTGTTATTTTGCGTTGCTTCCTTGATTTTTCCAGTGTAAATGAACATTTTCTTAGCAGAAACAAAATATAAATATAACATTATATGCTTTTACCTTCTCAGTCCTTATCAATATAAGTCATATTATTACTACGTATACAAAATTTATATTACAATTAAAAGGATATCAATCAATAGTCTGTATAGTTGTAATTACTGACTTTATTATAATATTATTGATCTTATAGCTGTTTTGTACTTGTCAATAATAGATAAATTATAATATTATTGTACAATTATGGTCATAATTAATTTGGGAGTACATAAATGTAAGTATATTACTTTCGAGCATTTTTGTTAATCCCCACTGATAATCATTGTTCATCAAAATTTAATTGAATGATTTATAGTTAAATCCAACATGTTGATTATACATTTACATCCAATAAGATTTATTTGAATATAATTTTTGTATTATTCCTTCTAATAATACAATATAAGTTTAGGAAAACAAAGCAATAAAATTTGCATAGAATGAAATAAAAAAGCTTTCTCCGTTGTGTTCTCTGGTGAGGCAAATATTTGACTTTCGAATTTTAGATTTATTAGAACTTTTATGATCATCAAAAGAGTACTTCTCCATGTGGGATGTGGTCTTAAATGAAGGCTATGAAGATTTAGTGTTGATTTTAGAGGCGACTTGTGGAATACTTCCAATCATGTGGCTACGAATATTACATTATTATTATTATTATTATTATTATTATTATTATTATTATTATTATTATTATTATTATTATTATTATTATTATTATTATTATTATTATTATTATTATTATTATTATTATTATTATTATTATTATTATTATTATTATTATTATTATTATTATTATTATTATTATTATTATTATTATTATTATTATTATTATTATTATTATTATTATTATATTATTATTATTATTATTATTATTATTATTATTATTATTATTATTATTATTATTATTATTATTATTATTATTATTATTATTATTATTATTATTATTATTATTATTATTATTATTATTATTATTATTATTATTATTATTATTATTATTATTATTATTATTATTATTATTATTATTATTATTATTATTATTATTATTATTATTATTATTATTATTATTATTATTATTATTATTATTATTATTTATTATTATTATTATTATTATTATTATTATTATTATTATTATTATTATTATTATTATTATTATTATTATTATTATTATTATTATTATTATTATTATTATTATTATTATTATTATTATTATTATTATTATTATTATTATTATTATTATTATTATTATTATTATTATTATTATTATTATTATTATTATTATTATTATTATTATTATTATTATTATTATTATTATTATTATTATTATTATTATTATTATTATTATTATTATTATTATTATTATTATTATTATTTATTATTATTATTATTATTATTATTATTATTATTATTATTATTATTATTATTATTATTATTATTATTATTATTATTATTATTATTATTATTATTATTATTATTATTATTATTATTATTATTATTATTATTATTATTATTATTATTATTATTATTATTATTATTATTATTATTATTATTATTATTATTATTATTATTATTATTATTATTATTTATTATTATTATTATTATTTATTATTATTATTATTATTATTATTATTATTATTATTATTATTATTATTATTATTATTATTATTATTATTATTATTATTATTATTATTATTATTATTATTATTATTATTATTATTATTATTATTATTATTATTTATTATTATTATTATTTATTATTATTATTATTATTATTATTTATTATTATTATTATTATTATTATTATTATTATTATTATTATTATTATTATTATTATTATTATTATTATTATTATTATTATTATTATTATTATTATTATTATTATTATTATTATTATTATTATTATTATTATTATTATTATTATTATTATTATTATTATTATTATTATTATTATTATTATTATTATTATTTATTATTATTATTATTATTATTATTTATTATTATTATTTATTATTATTATTATTATTTATTATTATTATTATTATTATTATTATTATTATTATTATTATTATTATTATTATTATTATTATTATTATTATTATTATTATTATTATTATTATTATTATTATTATTATTATTATTATTATTATTATTATTATTATTATTATTATTATTATTATTATTATTATTATTATTATTATTATTATTATTATTATTATTATTATTATTATTATTATTATTATTATTATTATTATTATTATTATTATTATTATTATTATTATTATTATTATTATTATTATTATTATTATTATTATTATTATTATTATTATTATTATTATTATTATTATTATTATTATTATTATTATTATTATTATTATTATTATTATTATTATTATTATTATTATTATTATTATTATTATTATTATTATTATTATTATTATTATTATTATTATTATTATTATTATTATTATTATTATTATTATTTATTATTATTATTATTATTATTATTATTATTATTATTATTATTATTATTATTATTATTATTATTATTATTATTATTATTATTATTATTATTATTATTATTATTATTATTATTATTATTATTATTATTATTATTATTATTATTATTATTATTATTATTATTATTATTATTATTATTATTATTATTATTATTATTATTATTATTATTATTATTATTATTATTATTATTATTATTATTATTATTATTATTATTATTATTATTATTATTATTATTATTATTATTATTATTATTATTATTATTATTATTATTATTATTATTATTATTATTATTATTATTATTATTATTATTATTATTATTATTATTATTATTATTATTATTATTATTATTATTATTATTATTATTATTATTATTATTATTATTATTTATTATTATTTATTTTGACACACATGATCGAGCCGACGTAAATGGCCAATTTTGCCACATTCTTCTCAAATGTTTTCTAGTTTAGTCTCATTTTTTATTGGAATAGAATATTAACAACGGGTAAAAGTCCACAGGGTCCTAATGTTTTAGTTTATTATAGTTAAATTAAACATTTATACAAATAATGATTTAAGTATTTCGTTTATAAACTATTATTAATCATAAATAAAAAAAACCTTTTATTTTTTTAAAAAAAATAAAGATTCTTTTTCACTATCATTATTCCCAAAGAAAGATGTTGTTTAATTATACAAAATTTTAAGAATAAAACAAAATTATTGTTTGTTCTATAAAATTGAAATGTTGAATTTTCAGTTCAAAAATAGAGATAGAGACGAAAAATAGTGATTGATATTATCCTCTAAGTTATTTGAATGTTTATTAATGACGTTGATGGATTATTTTTTAATTGCAACTTAATAGATATATATTGATTTTTTTAATGATTTTCTTTCCAGGTAAAGCTGAATAATCATCACCAAAACATAGTTTTTCAATAAAATTATAATATATATTCCAATTTTTTAAAAGAAAAAGACTAAAGGTCCCTACAGTTTAATATATTAGATTTACTAGTCTTAATAGTTTTAAAATTATTCATTAAGATCATAATTTACTAAAATATAATAATTACACTCTTATTTAATGGTAAAAAAATTATTTTTAAACTTTTAACTACAAATAAATATATTAATAATGATAAGTTAATATATTATAACTAATATATAAATTTATTTATCCTTTAATATATTAATAATTTAATATTAATTAATAGTTATTTTTGTTAAATAAATATTTTTGTATAAGGGTATAATTTTTACTTTATAACGAATTTGAGACTTTAATCAGTATTTTTAAAATTATTAAGATTAATAAGTCTAATAAATTAAACCTTAACAACTTGTAAGTCCTTTGCCTTTTTTCAATCATTATCTTATTCTAAATTTTCTTAATTTGTTATCACTATTATTATCAAAAATAGTTTAATTTTTAAATAAAATTATTAGTATTAAAATTTTATTGAATGTGTCTACAAATAATCGTAATACACTCGTTCCACTTATTTTTTTAAATATATATATATATATACATATTTTTTTTTCCAAAAAGTAAATGCTAATTTTGAATTAAAAATTATGTTGCTTAGGTTAGCAGTGTTGAATGAGGCAAAATAATTTAACCCAAAAGCAACCAAACAAGGCATTGTGGAACACATAACACAAGCAGATAACAATTGGCCGTTTGTTTATGTGTTCACAGTTTTTGAAATTTTCCAATCTACCATTTTCTAACCTTATCACCAAATTTTCTAGTTGGTTTGGTTTCAAGGTTGCGCCACTTAAAAATATAAATATAATAAATTTTATACATATTAAATTTTTGTTATATATTATAAATATATTACTAAAAAATTGCATAACATTTTTTCCTCCCTTTTATATTTTATAATATATATATTTTTTATATTTAGAGTTTTTTTTTTCTAAAACATTATTTTCGAAGGAGACTTTCAATTATATTAAAATAAAAAGATAAATGTGGAATAATATGTGATCTAGTCTGATGTAAAAGCAAAAGAAAACCTAATCGTGAGACATAATCCACATAGAAAATACAAAAATAATATATTAAAAATATTAAAAAAAAATGATGTAGGCCTTCTGTTTATGTCAGCATAAATCAAATTTATATTTTGAATGTTGTAGGTATGAATTCATGCCAATCAATTCTAATCACATCATTTTGTAAAAATTATTTATAGATCACCGATCACAATTTAAATATAAGATGAAAAAACTTGATTTGATTGGACGGTTAATAGTTAATTAATTGTCTGCTCACTTAATCTCAACAGTCGGCAATTTCTAAAACTGGAAGTATAAAAAGGTAAAGTAGCTCTAGCTGAACGTTAAACCGGTCATAATCAAAATCGCTATCATCATTGACAGATTAAAGGCAGGTGGACGGTAGAGATAGTTCCTTTGGATGACGGTCCAAGCCAGTGAACCAGTAAACGAGAATTATATTATATATTTTAAGTCCAAAATCATTTTGCACAAGTCATGACAACTACCTGCCCGTGGACTAGCTGCTATGCAAAACCAAACATTTCTCAAATCAAATCCTTTAAAAATTTGAAATAAAATGCATTATTTGAAAATTTTAGTAGAAATTTGATAGAATTAATGAAAGTTATTAGTAAATTACAGTTTTGTAACAACTAGAACTGTCATTTTAAGGAGAATAAGAGGGTGTGTGCATCATGACCTACAAAATAATCCATTTATGGGATGAATGGCTCAAGAGCCATTGAAAAATAGAAAAGAAATATATATTTTATTTGTAAAAAATTATTTAGGCCTTTCTTTCTAGCAAATTGCAATGGCAATTATGTACACCACATTTTTTGTTATAGCAATAGAGTGACATGAAAGGAAGCATTAAAAGTCAATTCTTGATTGCATTTTTTAGTGTCACGTACTTATTAAATCACTCTCAATAAATTTATGTGGCTTTCTCACTGTCATTGACCCATTAAATTCCATGTATTTCTTGCTAAATATTGTCATTAGTTTTTGTGAATTTATCACAATGCAGATAGTCTGTAGAAAATAGGGCAAGGTGTTGTGCCTGTAACTTGTTGGCACAACACAGCAGCTGAGAATGACAAGAGAGAAAAAGAAAAAGAAAAAGAAAAAAAAAAAAACAAAACAAAACAAAAGGTCAATGTAAGAAGCCATGATTGATGCGCTTATACAACAATTATATAAGCCTGGAGAACTTCCATTACCAAAATTTAAGACAACACGATAATGATGTTTTAACTATTGCTTTTTATAGAACGAACTGATCAAAGATTTTCTAAAAACAATCCCACAAGCTGCAGTTTAAAGAGTAGAACATGCCTGTCTTGGCTAGTGCAACAACATATAGGTTCATCAGTGAACCAATATTTCATAAAAATTTACAATATCACAAATTCCAATTCAGGGAGTTTTGCTGCCAACACAACAGCACGCTTTCTGACACACTCATACTCTTTGGAATTCCTGTACGACAATTCTTGCGGATTTCTCAGATAATGTGGTGTACAAGGATCAATAATAATCTTATCCACCAGCGCAGCACTCTCAAGCAAGTCCTCCAGAAATTCACCCAATCATTTCCACAACCCTAAGGCTTAAATCCCCGAGGTTGAAAATGGATGATCCTCGATGTTTTGTACATATCGGGATGAGTTTGCAGAAAGATAAAAAAACAGTCTTATAATAAATATGAACAGACAAAATGATCTATGAAAATGTAACAGGAAATAGGAACACTCGGAGAAACATCCACCTCCAGTTAATTATGTAACCAAGGAGATGCTTTCAAGAAAGTGGCACAAGTAAAAATGCAATCTTCGTCATATATTGTGATTAACATGTCCAAATGCTTGAGATTACGCAATTGAGGAATGCTGCCGAGGACTGATTCAGGCACCTGAAGCAATTTGATACAGTGAGGTACAGAAAAAGCATCAATATTGGTAAATGCTTAAGGGTATGGAAGAAAGTTAGAAAATGTGAAGGCAAAAGCATACTAACCACGGGAACCGCCCTCTGTAATTTGAGTGTCCTTAGTTGTGCAAGAACACTTGGAAAACTGGTATACATTATGCACAAAATATTTGCTACAATTGCCCTCAATATATATCTCAGAAAGACTTGGAACATGTTTGAAGTGAACATTTAACTCTTTTCCAGAATATTCAAATGATATCAGATTTGGGGCATCAAAATTTCAAGATCCTTCAAGTTGGCAAATACTTTTAAGTACTTCCAACTTGAGTGATGGACCAGAAACTCTTAAGACTTGTCAGACATTTCATATTCTTAAGACGTAAGACCTCAAGGCAAAGGACAATAAGATAACAAAATTTTCAAGAGCCTCCTCTTTAACAACAACATTTGTTAAAGCTGGAATGAATATCAAAATGTGATGGAAAGTGTACAGTTGTCCATCCATCTTTCCCCAGTAATCATACAAAACTCTACTGAAGTCAAACTCAAGCCTTTTAACTTTCTTCTCTATTGCAAATTGAAGCCAACTATCAACATCACGGTCTGCATTTACATCAAAACAAATACTTAAAACTCTTCTACAGTTTGAGCATTGAGTGATCTCAAAACTTGATGGATCCAAAGACACCAACTTTTGCCTCATCATAGGTATATTAATCAGTTTATAATCAAATTCGGAGCAAGCGTTTAGGTTCATTTCCAAGCATATCATCTTGGAAAATTTATTATAGTGCAAACTACCAGTTAAAAAAGTCCATAAATATCTCCATCTACGTGGTAAGATGCTGGTTCTTATGGCCTCTCCAATTTTCAAGCGAAACAAAATACTTGCGAGAATATTATCTGGTAATTTACTTGCAGGATCTTCCATAATGTTTTTAGGGCAAAATTGACGTAGGCGTCGTGCAAATAGGCAAAGAAATTGGAGATGATTACAATTTCAGCTGAAAACAAAAGGTGGAATGTATTTTGCGAAACAATTTAGGAATTTGAGAAAGTAAGAAAACACAAATCTAGAAGAAAATTACCTTCGTGTTCAGTTCTAGGTTGCTTCGGTAGTGGAAGCATAGCCATTTTCTAAATGGTAAATATTATGAAATTATAATAAAATAACACCTTTACGATAAGAACAAAAACGCATATTTGATTAGATATTTTAGAAAACAAAGAGAATTTGTTTTTTCAGAGAGAATATTAGTTCGAAACTATAGTTAAAATATTTAACAATTTTTCTGCTTTCATAAAGTAACCAAACAGCTGCTTCACTTCTAAGCTCCATCAATCATTTCAAAAATTTATGAGAACACAAGAATGAATGGTGTTTTAAAACTATTGCTTTTATAGAAATATTGAAGCACTTTCTCATAATAATTTCATAAGCTGCAGTTAAAGAGTAAGGCACATACCACAACAATACATTCATAATGCAGACAATACTTCACAAAATTTACAAAATCACGGATTCCAGTCGAGGGAATTTCGCCACAAACTCAACAGCACGCTTTCTTGCTGGTTGATAGTACTCGGTATTCCTGTACAACAATTCCCTTGACGTTCCCAGATAATGTGGCCTACAAATATCAATAATTATCTTCTCCAGCATTACGGCATTCTCAACCAAGTCTGTCAGAAACTCAATATCAGATCCAAGCCACTGGAACCCAGTCAATTCCAAAACCCTAAGGCTTAAATGGGGATGCTTCATGATCCTCTGTACATATACAGATGGTATATATAATAACTGCCACAAGGGAGAAATCATATCATTAATATGAACATGCAGAATGATCTAGGAAAATGTAACTGGAATGCAAATACTCTCAAAATGGCTATTGGGAAATCATTGACTTAAACGTGCATATGAAATAAAAATTCCATCTATATTACTCAACATTAGAAACAAATGTCTGAAACCAAAAATCCGAAGCAAAGGAATCCTACCTTCAATGTCAATCTATATAATGAAGGAGATGCTTTCAAGAAAGAAGCACAAGTAAGAAAGCAATTTTCACATATCAAGATCGACAATTCCAAATGTTTCAGATTAGGCAATTCCGGAATGCTGCAAAGGACAGCCTCAGGAAACTGAAACAATTTGACAAAACAAGAAGCATTCAATGTCAGTAAATGTTTAAGGGTATAGAAGAAAAATAAGAAATAAGAAAGAAAAGAATGAATCTAACAGTGGCAGTCATCACTAGTAATTTCAGCGTCCTTAGTTGTGCAACAACACTTAGAAGCTTGTATAGATTATGCACGAAGTATTCACAATAATAGCCCTCAATAAACATCTCTGCAAGACTTGGAACATGTTTAAAATTAGCGTTAAACTCTGCTCCAGCATATTTGAATGATAAGAGATTCACTGAATCAATTTCAAGACCCTTCAAGTTGGGCAAACACCTCAACTCTAAATACTTCAACTGGGGAGTGATAGACCAGAAACTTTAATACTCGTGACACGTTTCGCGACCTGAAGACTTAACACCTCAAGCAACTGACAATAACGTAACAAATTTTCAACAACCTCATTTGTTACATCAACATTTTTCAAACATAAGGATGTGAGGGATCTGAAACTGGAACTGATATCAACCTTTGATGGAAAAGGGTATGGCTCACATACCGTCACCCAGTAACTGAAATCCAATTCAAGCCTTTTAATTCTCTTCTCCATAGCAAATTTAAACCAATTATCAACATCACAGATAGCAGTTTCACCCAACCGAATCTTTAATTCTTCAACAGTTTGAGTTCGAAGTGATCCCAAAATTTGATCTACCCAAATTGCCAACCTTTTTCTTCTCAGATACACATTATAATCATAGTCCCTGCACGAATCTAAGCTTAATTTGAGATCACTCAGGTCAAGCAGATCATCAAAATTCAAACAACCTTTAAAATATGTCCACAAATATCTCCATCTAATTGATAAGAGGCTGGTAATTGCAGCCTCTTTAATTGTCATGCGAGACAAAATATTTATGAGAATTTCATCGGGCAGTTCACTGATACGATCTTCCATACTGTTTTCTTTCCTTTTCATTTTTTAAGGGCAAATAGAAGTAAAATCCTCGGGAGCAAAATCTAACAGCAAGCAATTAAAGAAGAACACAATTTCAGCCGAAAACTAAAAGAACAAACAAATTCTGCAAAAAACAGTAAGGACTACGTGGAAATAGAAGAATTTTAGAAGAAAAGTACTTTCAAATTTCGTCTTTTTTTTATTCGGATCCAAGATTTTAGGGTTTCCAATAGTTTGAACGGTTAATCATTTGCGAAATTTTGCAATTTGCTTTTTCACACACAGTCACAGACAGCAGTTGGGCCACGAAGCAATGAATATGAGCTTTAAGCCCATATACAGGAAATTTAAATGTGGTTTAACCTTTTAAAAATTTAACTTGTAATATTTTATAAAATAATCTTTAATAATTAAAAAGTAATGCACTAATGCTACATATATAAAAGTTTATGCAAATTAGGCCATTCAAATTAAATGTAATGATATTATATATTCTGTCATTTGTCTCACATTTTCATGAAAGACAATTTTTTTTATGGAAATAAAAACATGACATATAATATTAAAATCAATTGTACATTTTTTATGTTGGTTAAAGAAAAAATTATTATAATTTTATTTCATAATTATAAATATTAATTAATTCAACTGATAAAATTTTTAAACGGTACAAGAAATTTGAGATTTAAGTTTTATTTACATTGAAAGGAGTTTGGATTATTCTCCTAATTTATTTATTTGGCAAGCTTTTTAATTCAAGTTCCTCATCAAAAGTTTTAACACTTAAAATCTTTGAAGTTATCGGCCTATCAAGAGTTGTTTTCTAATTTTTTTTTTTTAAAAGAAAGAATTTTACTCAACACCATAATAGGAATTTTGATTTTTTATATATATATATATAACTAAATATCACTCTATTTATCTATTTTTTAAGATTTAACAATTAAATTTATAATAGAACAAATAAAAAATATTTATTTTGTTTAAAAAATCGTAATTTAATAATTATATTTATATATATTTAAAAAAAAGGACATGTCATGTAGATTAACAAAAAATTTATTAAGATTTTAGAGAAAAAAGAAAAGCTATATAACATAACTTTTATAAAGTTTGATATAAAATCTATATTTTAATTGATATGTTAAATAATCTAAAATTATTTAAAATTATTACGTATTAAACAATTTTTTGTTTATCATTTCATATAGTATGAAGTTGTGTATGAACGTCATATTATTTTATAATTTCGTATTTCAATTTGTACGTAAGAATTATTTATTTTCTTTTCTACAGTTGCAATTTACTCCACTTTTTTAGCACTTAAATTGTATTTTATTTATTTAGTTTTTATAAAAAAATACACACTGCTGAGCCTGAGTGTCGCGAACGCAAGAACTGGACCAAAAACAATTAAAAGCCCAACAACGCGAAAAGGGTCATTAAACTACCAAAAACATATAACTCGATAATGATATTTTAACTAAGGAAAATGTCTATTAGCTCTATGTTTTTTTAATTAATACCTTAATACTCTCCTATTTTTATCTAATACCTCATCATCTCCCTGATTCTTTTTTCTTTTTATTTTATCTTTCAGTTTAATTAATTTACAAATGACAAAACTAAAAGTATTAGAAATATAAAAGCTAAAATGGAAACTCAGGGAATGGTGGGATATTACAAAAAATATAAAAGGGTAATGAGACATTAACTAAACATGCAAAAGTATAATTGGCATTCACCCTTTTAACTACTAGTGTTAACTAGTACTCTCATACCAATTTCACAAGCTGCAGTTAGAAATATATATATATATCTTATATTTGTCTTGGCTAGTGCCACAACACATTTCATCAAACAAGCCAATAGTAGATGAAGATTTTACAGCACCACAAATTCTCGATCAGGAAATTTTGCTACGAATTCAACACCAAACTTTCCAGCGGATCAATATCCCCCATTTTTCCTGTACAACGATTCCACCGGATATCCCATAAAATGTGGTCTACAAGGGTCAATAGTTATCTTCTCTATCAGCTTAGAATTATCAAGAATGTCCGTCAGAAACTCAATATCAGCATTACTCCCCTTGAACCCAATGAATGACACCAGCCATAGGTTTAAATTAGGACAATCCTTCATGTTATGTACATAAAGACGAGGTTCTCCTACACAGGATATCTGCCCGAGATAAAAATAATAATAATAATAATAAAATAACATTTGGTATCATAAATATGCACACATAAAATGACATTTGAAAACGAAAATGCAATAGAAACACTCTCAAACTAGTTGTTGGTAAATATGCACATGGTCGAATAAAAAGTGCATCTGCATTATTCAACAACAAATGTTTAAAATCTCAAATCAAAAGCAGAGTATACACCAACCTTCACGGTGAAATCATATAAGGAAGGAGATACTTTCAAGAAAGCAGCACTAGGAAGAAAGCAATCTCCATAAGCTGTTACTATTGACATTTCCAAATACTTGAGATCAGGTAATTCAGGAATACTGCTGATAACATCCTCAGACAACTGAAATAGAACATTTTGATAAAGTAAGGTACAAAAGAGCATCAGTATAGCTTAAAACTATAAGGCAAAGGATGAAACATACTAGCCACAGAAGTCATCAAGTGTAATTTCAATGTGCTTAGCTGCTTGACGAAACTTCAAATCTGTTTTATATTATTACACACAATGTGTTTGCCAGATTCGCCTTGAGCACACATCTCAGTAAGACTTGGAACATGTCAAAAATCAACATTTAAATCTCCTCCATAATATGCAAATGATACGAGATTCACAGCATCAATTTCAAGATCATTCAAATAAGGTAAATTCTTCAATTCTAAGTGCTTCAATTTGACTGATGGACCAGAAATTCTGAGTCTTGAGAGACTCTCTGTACCTGAAAGCTTTAACTCAAGCAAAGGACAGTAACACAACAAATTTTCGAGAAAAACTCTCGACACATCAATATCTATCAAACTTAGAAATGTAAGGTTCCTGAAGCTGGAAATAACATCAAAATTTGACGAAAAATAGTATAACCCAGCTTTCCTTACAGAGTTACTGAGGTCCAAATCAAGACTTTGAAATCCAACTCCTATGCCAAATTGAGGCCAACGATCAGCATCACAGTCATGAATTACAGGAAAACAAATCTTTAATTCTTCAAGTTTTTGACTTTGATCCGACAACTTGATCTATACAATTTACAAGCTCTTGCCTTTTTTTGTTTATATTAAAATCAAACTCCGAAGCAGTACTCAAGCTCATTTTCAACCTCATCATTTCCAAATGCCTTTTTTGGACAGGATTTACAAATTCCAGATGCCCAGTAAAAATTTCCACAAATTTGTCCATTTACTTGACAAGACAGTGGTTCTAGCTGCCTCTTCGATTGTTAAGCGAGACAAAATACTTACGAGAATATCATCGGGCAAGTTACTTATACGATCTTCCGTGGTGATTGCAAAATTTCTACAGAAGCAAAATCTAACAGTGAAAAAAAGGTAAAATATTACAAATTCCTCCGAAAACGACAAAAATTTCATAAACAATAAGGAAGAAGCACAAGTTTAGAAGAAGATCTACCCGGTAGATGATAGAATTCTGCTGCAATTGAAATTCCTTTGAAACTTTCGAGTCAGTAGTAGGGTTCTAATAACGAAGCCACAAATTTGGTATATCTTGCAGCTGCTTGCTACGTTTATCAGTCAGCCAATCAGGGTCATCCTCGTATTATACGAATTCTTTTTTGGGTGATTATCATCTAACTCCCTACTTTTTATATTATTGTCAAATAAGTTTATAGTTTGCCGAATAAATCTATACCATAATTTGGAACCTTGACGCTTAACAGTAAAACCCAGAAGGGCCAAAAGGTTTTTCAGTTAGTTAATAGGAGTCAGTAATGGCACCTGCATCAAATAAAAGTATATTATATTACAAATTATGAGACGGGCCGTTAGTTTTATATTTTTATAACAATTGTTGTTTTGGCTATGCGTAATTAAAATTGTTAAGATTAAATCTAATATATATAATTAATACATTATAATTAATTCATGTATTAAATTTAATTTTAACATATTAGAAATTATTAAATCTAATAGTTCATAAAATAGTGTGAAAATATTACGTTGTTAATCTGTTCTTATAAATTAACATGCATGCCATTCATTTAATAATTATATACAATAATTCAAAATACTAATTGTGATGCTTTTAAAATATGATAAATGTAATTAAATATTTTTAAATATATTAAATTATATATAAAAACTAAATTATTTAAATATTTAATCATATTGTATCTTTGTCATCCAATTAATAAATCATATCATGTAGGTGCAAACTCATAGTTTATATTGTAGAAGTTAAAATGTAAAAATTAAAAATTTATAAAGGTCAAATTAAGAAAAAAAATTATTTCAAAGGATAAAAATGATAGCCAATGTCAATCTAATGTAAATTCCTGTAGGCACCGACATAACTCTACTACTAATATGATTTCACATTAATTTGAATTTACTAGCTTTTTATAATCTTATTGTGTTCATATTGAGTTAATAAATTATGTCACAATTGTCACTCTCAAGAACTAAGAATTTATTCAGTACAAATAGATAAATTATATTCTTATTTAAAATGATATAAAAATTTGGGGATTTAAATCAACAAACCCAATTATTTTTCTATATAACGCAAATCATATATAAATTTTTTAGTAGCTTTTTCAAGTTTATAGTCATTGACAAAATTAAAAATTTACTGTGGTTTTAATTTAAGAATATGAAATAAACCTTCAAACTAAAATATGAAAAATTTGGGGGCTTTTCTAAGAACCAAAAACACAAAATTTCTCAATAATTATTTCAGATATCCTATTGTACAAAGTAAGTTCATATTTTTCAATCACAAAATTTAATTAATTCTAAAAAAATGTACGTAGCTTTTTAAACTTATTTATTGGCTCAAAGGTTTTAGGAATTGTTTGTTTTTTTTGAATAAAATCTAAATATAATTATTCAGATATTTAAAAGTCATTTTTTTTAATTTATATCTGAATATTTATTAACAACATTTAAATATAATTAAATTAAAAATTTTAACTTGAATATGAATGAGTAAATATTTGAATAATTTAATATTTTTATTTTTTAAAAATATCCCTATTTTATTAATTTATTTACTAACAAAATTAAAATACTAGTTAACTATTTTTTACGTATCTCTTTTTAATTGTAAGTTCTCTCTATTTGTGTTCTCAATTCACTTATTTTATACTTTGATTATTATAATATATTTGTATATTTATATAATTACAATTATATTATAATATGATTTATTATTTTATTTAACTTTTATTGATTTTTTATATTATTAATTAGCAATTACTTTTTTAAAAAAAATTCATATATCGAATAAATAAATAATATACATACAAATATAATTTATTAATTTTTATATCTATTATTGTACTAATATAATCAAAATTATTATACATATAAGTATATTATTTAAAAGGATATATATATTAAAATATCAATTTTCAATACTTTTTATTTTGTCAAAATAAATAACTTAATATTTATTTTTAAATATTTTAAAATAAAAATAAATATATCATTTAAATCAAATTTTAGTCATATTTAGAATTAAAAAAAAAATACTACCATAGTAAAAAATGTAGTCATTATAGAGGTAAATTTGAACATAAAATAAGTAATTTTTTTTTAATTGCAAATGCTTTTATGCTCAAATTTGAAGCTAATTTGAGCAACTTCTGGTTAATAATAGAAAATAATTTATTGAAACGAATAAATGGACCCAATATGGAAATGAAGTTACACTAATCTCTTGATACATATATAGATGGACCCCGTATGGAAACTTATTTATTCTAACATTACAGACAACTCAGCATGGGTTAACAGTTGAATTTGGTCAAAGTTGAATTTGGTCAAAATGTACGTACGTACTCTGACGTGGCGGTTATGATAACGTTTGGGTCATTAGAAAAAAAAAAAAAATAACACTCAATATTCTAATTGACAACAACTCAAATAAATACCATGGGAATAAATTTGTACTTGATTTAACGCGTTCATAATCACATTGAAAATTACACTTCATTTTCATTTCATACCACCTTCTCGAAACTGCTAACATTTACAATATTATAATGACACACTTCCCATGCCCACGATTACAATTAAACTATCAATTAATAAACACGGTTATTTTCACTATTCTTCTAAAAATATTCAAAAAAAAAAAAAAAGAAAATAACCCTGTTTTTTCTTCACTTTGTTCTAGAGCTAAAATCAGTTGCATCGCCGGAGTACGGGACAGCAAGCAGGACACCTAATCAGGCCGTTGGCATTGCAAGCCGTGCAAGTCCTGAACCCAATTTTCTCCATGTAGATCTTATGACTTCCGTTGCACTGTTCGCATAAAACAAATCTCAGCCCTCCGCAGAAATCACAGAAAGTGGGTCCCCCCAATTGGAGCCGACTGATCAGCTGCATTAAATCCCCACACTCGTTGAGCCGTTTGATCTCCTCGGCCCCACCGATGTATCTCCCGCCAATGAAAACTATTGGCAGGCTTAAGATTTTACCGTTACAGCCAGTGATCGCCTGCAACTCGTCTAGGAACTTACCATCCATCGACAAATCTCGTTCGTCGATCGGGACACGAAACCCTCGAAGAATCGATCTGACGGTCCGGCACTCCTCGTAAGTCTTTCGAACGACACGGAGGCTGGTGAAGTAAACGACAATTCCAGTATTGGGTATTCTGAGGGAAGGAGGGATTGGATTTTTGTGGGCCCATGAATGGAGGACGGAAGAGGAGATCCGTACCCGGTGGAAAATTGACGGACTTTTGGGAGATTTAGGTCCGGATTCGGGCTCTGGTTCAGTGATAATCGATTGAATGTCTTTAAAAGAAGAACAAGAGAATGACTTTGAACGAGGGTGGACCCTACTCGGAGATCTGAGCCACTCCGGCCACATTACAGAAAGATGTCTGCGGTGTTGAACCTAGCAGGAATGGGAAGAGAAAAGAAGCATTTGGGGGGTTTAAATAGAAGAGGGAACGTGGGGTTAAATTTGTAATTAAAGGCTCTCATTCCATGTGACGGATAAAGAAAACCCTAGATAAGGGTGAAAATGAGGAAAAAGAATAATATTTTTTTTTAACTATTTCTTTTTTTGTTTAGTGATTATTTATTTATTACGCTTTATGAAAATGGAGCAATTTTGGTGGTGAAAGAGAATAATTTTTTATTACACAAAATGTAGTAAAATTTCAATAAATAATCTTAACTTTCAATAGAGTAACAGTAGAACACGATACTTATAAAGTTGAAATACCAAAATTTGCATGCACTATACCAAGTTGCTAAATATTAAGTTTATGCGACGATTTTTATTTAACAAAATTGAGATAATTGTTTAAAGTGTATGATACTTGGAGTTTTGATATGTGCTCTTAGAAAAAGTATCAAAAAGGCATGCGGGGGTATTATGTATATTGATTTGTTGGTTAGAGATTGGCCAGAATTTTTATTTATAATATTTGATGACAGTAAACTGGGATCTGCTAGTTTTTTTTTTTTTTTTTTTGGTAATGAAATTTTTTATTTTATCGTCAAAGGAATGCATATCCGAAGGATTCATTTTGCCAGTTTGAGAATTAAGGGGCAATTAAGTTTTGGGGGTTCAAAGCATGTGGAGAAACACCTAGGAAATGATTACTAACTATTAATTAAAAGTGGACTGTGAGTTGGTCATGAGTGTAATATAAGGTGTCTGTCATGTGACCATATTTCAACTAATCAAATATATTTATTATTATTATTATTATTATTATTATTATTATTATTATTATTATTATTATTATTATTTATGCTTCACACCTGTTATTCCCATATTTCGCACCAACCAAATAAATACCTACTCTACAATTGGAGTCTAGCGAGACTTATTTTCCATATTATAAGAAATTATACCTATTATACGTAGAGTTCATTGTATTTAATATAGATAAATTTCCTCTATACCTGAGGATAATATATTATTTAAAATAAGTGAAGATATTTAAATAGTATTATATACGATTTCATTACAAATTCAACGTAATATAAAATGATCAATTTCAAATGATAAAATCAATTGTTAAAAAATATTTCAATAATTTCAAGTAAGAGTGACAATTTGAATTGATGTGTCATATTACATAAAAATATAACATATTTTAAACTAATTTGAACATAATTTATTTAATAATCGTGTTAACAATTGAAATGCTAATCTAACTTGATTATTACATGGATTACAATCATATCACTTAACATAGTTTTATATATTTTAATATATGTTATAAAATATTTGTAATACTATCTATTCAAATATTAATAAATTTTATTTTAAATAAAATTAGACACTTCTTAAAGTGTGAAAGTATATTTAAATGCTTATAAAATATGAAAAATAAACTAAATACTTTTAAAATATGAAAATATAAAATAAACCTATTAAATTATAAATAAATTGATGTGATATGATTATTTAAACAGTTAATTACATTATAAATAAATTTACGTGTCAACATTTTTAAATATGAACTCGTTTGATTATTAACTGTGTTGCATTATTGTTATTCACTTATTAATTTTGTCATATCATTGTCACTCATTTATTAGTTATGACACCTTAAATTAATTTAAACTCACTAAAATTCGTGTCAAGTTGATAAATGGTATAACAAATTGTCATCCTTAATTTGGCATAACTGAGATAAACTATGTCGTTATATGTTAAAATACAAAACACGTAGGGATTCAGATGTAATTATTCCCTCCTTCCAGTAATTCAAAACCTGTTTTCAAACTGCAAATGCAATAGCAGCACAGAACAAGGATTGTTTCCCACAGGTTTTAATGCAACTAGTTATCCTATCATTTGTGTTGTATTTAATTTTATTGAACCATTTATCAGCAGTTTGGACTTTAAGATTGCAAACGGAGATTTATTGTATTTTTACATTTAAAATGCCAGAAAAGCTAATATTTTCTGCATTACTGACTGCAGACAAGCCTAAATAAATGTATGCAGGTACCAGCGAAAATGGTTCGTGGATTGTAGCATATAAAATTTCTAAGGGGAGTATGACCAAGTCCAATGAGGTCTGCTGATTTAAACGAGGAAACTGAATCTCCTATTTTTTTTTTTTTTTTTGTTTTGTTAGATGTTGTTAAAATAAAATAAAATATACTATTAAAGTTCATCATTTCAATTCTCTAATCAGCATGCGAGAAGAAATAGGTAAGGGAAACATTAATTTGAGATTATGTCAAATGTTTGCTCTTTCTGGGGATGAAAATGTCGCCAAAGTGTACCTTTTGTTTAACATCTTTGTCACTGCTAGAATTGCCTAAAACTGAGATAGAATTTTGGGAATGTTGAATACGGAAGGCAGGAGAGAGAATAAATACCACAAGTTTGATAAAAGAGCATAGCTGCTGCCTTTCGGTCCAACCAAGCACAGTTAGCTTGTTCAGTTATTCTTCTTCAGGAGCCTCAGCTTTCAAAATGAGATTTCATCTGCCTGTAGCCACCTGAGTTGAAAATGGGACAGCTTAATTGATCAGACAACTGAAAATTTACTTCTCGATGAAGGAAAGTCCAACACATTTCAGAAGAATCATACGCTTCTAATAGAATAAGGAATCTTGCCAACGGGCACGGTTGATGATGGGAATTGTGGGCCATGTTTTCACCAACAAATTCTTTAGATAAAGACACAATTTCTATGGAATCGCAAGAAGGCAATAAAAGAGTAATTTTTACCATGATCAGGTGTCCAATCTTTTTCATACCGTCTTGATAACTTAAGTTTTGGATGAGGATACTGCAATGGATTTTCTTTAGCAAGTTACAGACGCTGATACCGTGCCCTGACGAAGAATCAGGCCTTCTTCTGTTGAATCTGTTGACACTCAGCACATCCAATCTTCAAATCACTGTGAATCTCAAAATAATTATGTTTATAATTTTAATTAGTGTGTCAAGAGATTTTTTTAATGGCAGGTCTGAATTGATTTCCGAGTCGTGGGAGAGGATTCTGTCCCCGATGCTGAGCTCCGGATGGATCTTACATCATCTACTGTAATTTTAAGTCGAGCAAAAGCTTAAGCACCATTATAATCATCTGATAACTTTAAGGATTCGCCCTAGAGAAGTGAAATGTACAAAAGTACTAAAGAACGATGTATTACCAGAACTCACACCTTTGAACATCCCATTGGACTCATTTATCTTCAAATCATTTTTGGCTCTTATTTCTTCCATGAGATTTTCTGTTGGTTTGTCATTGTCAACAACATTTTCCTATAGCTTTTATATGGAAACAGCAAGTGATTGGGAGCCGATTCCGCGATGAATATCTTCAATGGGCTTCACATTCAAAACTCAATCAAACATAGTTCTAAGAACCATTTTTCACTTGAAGAAACTAAGGGTCTAGTGTCTTACATATTCCACTGCTTTTCTATTCTGTGCTATTCCTGCATAATCTTCCATTGAGAAATATTTAGAAAAAAAAAAATCATGAGTAACCTCACCAGAAGGTGAGTCATGGGAAGAATGAGTACTTTTCATCTGCAACTTTTAGAAGAGGAGATGGATAATGAATTTCTCCATTTCCTGTTGTCAATAAATGATCTGCCAATGCCACAGGGGAATCTTATTAGAGTTTAGCTAGCTTCATGGTAGACAATAAATAAATCCGTGTTTGTCTACAATACATTTGATGTAAGACAACCTGACTAGTGTTTTTTTTTAATTTTTATTTTTAATATTTAGCTTCTTTTATTTTTTTTTAGGAGTTCTTTTTCCTTATTTAAGTAGATTTAGGTTTTCTCTTTTTGGTAGAAGTTCTTTTTCCTTATTTAAATAGGTTTAGGTTTTCTCTATTATACATAGAGGGCTTACAGTATTGTTTGGACACCTTTCTTTTAATAAAATTTCATTCAAAAACTTTTGAAACTTTAGTTTCGTTTATTTTTTGCGTTTCCGCTTCGTCAATTGGTATCAGAGCAGGAGTTGCGATGGTGCGCAACAGCGATACGGGAAGCAACCATCGTACTGACGATGTTTAGGGGGTGCAGGCACTAACGGTGGAGGCTATTTGTGCAATAGCCGTAGAAGCTGGGAGGGCAGCCGTTAGGGAATTTACTCAAACCATTCGTCAAGAATTAGTAGATTTTGATCGAAGGTTGGAGAGGTTGGAACTAGGCGGCAACAAGATGGTTGAACATGAGCGTAGAGGGACAGACGGGATCCCGCCCCGTGGTCCGACGCCAGTGCCGCAACCACTTGGCATTATTAACGACAAAACTCAGAGGTATGAGGATTCAGATGATGATATAATTGAGTAAGGTTCTGTCAGGACACGTGAAAGTGGAAATTATGGTGATTATAAAGTAAACCTAGATTTTCCTGTGTTTAAAGGGAGTTTGCACATAGAAAACTTTCTTGATTGGTTGGCAGATGTTGAGAATTATTTTGATTATATTAATATTTCTGATGAAAGGAAAGTAAAATTAGTAGCCATGAAGTTAAAAGGGGGTGCATCCGCTTGGTGGCAGCAGGTTCAGAATAAACGACGGCGTGAAGGAAAAGACATAATTAGGTCTTGGGAGCGCATGAAACAGAAGATGAAGGCTCAGTATTTGCCATCTAATTATGAGCAGGATTTATTTAAGCAATTAAATAATTGCCGACAAGGAAATCGTTCAGTCGACGAGTATGCTGAAGAATTCCATAGGTTATGTTCTAGGAACAACTTGAAGGAGTCAAAATCACAATTGGTTGCCAGATTCACTGGAGGGTTGCGAATTGACATACAAGACCAGCTCGACATGTATACAATTTGGGATTTTTCTGAAGCTGTGAGTAAGGTAAGGAAGTTGGAGAGGCAATTAAAACGGGTTGTTATTAAACCGCAAGTTGCAACACTACAGTTTTCGACTTCACCAAATTCGGTACCACAAAATAAGGGTGTAGCACCAAATATGGGTGGAAGAGAAACTAGGCAAAGGGGTAATTTTGCTAACCCGCGAACTATTCAGCAACAAACTAGTAACCCGTATGTGAAGCCAATGCCAAGCAAATGCTATAGATGTCAACAGCCTGGACATAGGTCTAATGAATGTCCAGAATGGGGGAAAAATAAGGGTGTAACGCATTATGTGAACGCTGCAGTAGAAGGTGAAGAAGGCGAATATGAAGACGGGGAAGAGGTTGATGTGGTTGATGGTGATGAAGGAGAAGCCGTTTCTTGTATTGTGCAGAAGCTATTACTGACACCTAAAACAGAAGAGGAGACACAACGAAATAAGATTTTTCATACGAAGGGAACAATTAAGAATAAAGTGTGCAAGGTGATAATTGACAGCGGTAGTAGTGAAAATATAGTCTCTAAAGCATTAGTAAATGCTTTGGATTTGCCTATGGAAAAACACCGGTCACCCTATAAAATTGGCTGGATTAAGAAGGGAACTGAAACGCGCGTAACTGAAATATGTAAGCTTCCTTTTTCAATTGGAAAGTATTATAAAAGTGAAGTGTTGTGTGATGTCGTGGATATGGATGCATGCCATGTGTTGCTCGGAAGGCCATGGCAATATGATGTTGATGCGATACATAGAGGACGACGAAACATTTATGAGTTTTGGTGGGATGGGAAGAAAATAGTATTGATGCCAATGAGTGAAACTAAAGAAGGGCAGAAGGTTCCTGGAGTAGAGGGGACAAACTTTTTAACTGTAATGGAAGGACATATGAAAGAAGATTGTGAGGGTTGTATGATGGTAGCAAAGGATGAGGAATTGGAACCAATGGTGAAGATTCCAGAGATCATACAACCATTATTGTCTGAATTTTTCGATGTAGTTCCAGAGGAGATGCCAAACGGGTTACCACTTATGCGAGATATACAACATAGCATTGATTTTGTGCCTGGAGCCAGTTATCCCAATTTGCCACATTATAGAATGAGTCCTAAGGAGCATGAGATTTTGCAGAAGCAGGTGGATGAACTACTTAAGAAGGGATTTATTAGGGAGAGCAAAAGTCCTTGTGCAGTTCCCGCGCTTTTAATCCCTAAAAAGGATGGTAGTTGGCGGATTTGCGTAGATAGTAGAGCAATTAACAGAATAACCATTAGGTATCGATTTCCAATCCCACGGTTACAAGATATGCTAGATCAACTTGGAGAAGCAAAAGTGTTTTCCAAACTTGACTTACGTAGTGGTTATCATCAAATTCGCATCAAACCTTCAGATGAGTGGAAGACAGCATTTAAGACTAAAGAGGGATTGTATGAATGGATGGTAATGCCTTTCGGTTTTTCAAATGCACCAAGCACTTTTATGCGGCTTATGAATCAGGTATTGAAACCTTTTGCTTTCAAGTTTGTTATGGTATATTTTGATGACATCTTAATTTATAGTAGTGATGAGGAGAGTCATTTGGTTCATTTGAGGGAGGTGTTGAAAGCACTTAGGAAAAATAAGTTGTTTGTCAACTTAAAAAAATGTAATTTTATGCAGCGAAATTTAGTATTTTTGGGGTTTGTAGTTGGGGCTGACGGCATTACAGTTGATGAGTTTAAGGTTAAGGCAATTCGAGAATGGCCTACACCAAAGACTGTCGGGGAAGTAAGGAGTTTTCATGGATTAGCGACATTTTATCATCGGTTCATTCGTAACTTTAGCACCATCGCAGCACCTATTACTGAGTGTTTGAAGAAGGGAAAGTTTAATTGGGGTGATGAGCAAAATAAGAGTTTTGACATCTTGAAAGAAAAATTTTGTACGGCTCCTGTATTGGCATTAGCTAACTTTGATAAGGTATTTGAGATGGAGTGTGATGCTTCGGGAATAGGTATTGTTGCTGTTCTCAGTCAAGAAGGTAGACCTATTGAGTATTTTAGCGAAAAGTTGTGTGACGCTAGACAAAAATGGTCTACGTATGACCAAGAATTTTATGCAGTATTAAGGGCATTGATGCATTGGGAGCATTACTTGATTCAGAGGGAGTTTGTGCTTTATAGTGATCACCAGGCATTGAAGTATATCAATAGTCAACATCATTTAAATAAAATACATGCTAGGTAGGTGTCATTTATGCAGAAATTTACATTTGTATTGAAGCATAAGTCTGGGCAACAGAATAAGGTAGCTGATGCTTTGAGTAGGCGAGCTACTTTATTGGTCACTTTGAGTAATGAAATAATTGGATTTGAGGTAGTGAAAGAACAATATGCAACTGATGAAGATTTCCACATCATTTGGGATCAATGTAATCATAATCAGCGAGCAGCAGATTTTCTTATTCATGACAGATATCTGTTTAAAGCCAACAAGTTATGCATTCCTCGTTGTTCATTACGAGAGCAGTTAATACGGAATTACATGGTGGCGGTTTAGCTGGTCATGTGGGGCGAGACAAGACAATCGCTTTAGTGGAAGAGAGGTATTATTGCCCGCAACTTAAACGAGATGTAGGAAGAATTGTGCGGCAGTGCCAAGTTTGCCAAGTTGCTAAGGGACAGGTTCAGAACACTGGATTGTATACGCCATTACCCGTGCCTGAAAATATTTGGGAGGATGTGTCAATGGATTTTATGCTAGGATTACCGTGTACCCAATGAGGTAATGATTCTGTCTTTGTTGTTGTGGATCGTTTTTCAAAGATGGCACATTTTATTGCTTGTAAGAAAACCGGTGATGCAACTCATGTGGCGGGATTATACTTTAAGGAAGTGGTTCGTTTATATGGTATTCCTAAGTCTATTACTTCAGATAGGGATGTCAAATTTTTTAGTCATTTTTGGCGTACTTTATGGGGGAAATTTGATACGAAGTTGCAGTACAGTAGTGCTTTTCACCCTCAAATTGATGGGCAAACAGAGGTGGTTAATCGCACATTAGGAAACATGTTACGTTGTATTTGTGGGGAGAAGCCTAAGCAATGGGATGCAGTGTTGCCTCAAGTAGAATTTGCTTATAATAATATGATGAATCGTTCGACTGGGAAAACTCCATTTGAGGTGGTTTATTTGCAGCCACCCCGTCATGTATTGGACTTGGTAACTTTACCGGCGTTACCAGAGATTAATAGGGCTGCAGAAAACATGGCAGAACAGGTACAGAAAATACAAGAGGAGGTTCGTGCTAGATTGGAAGCTGCCAACAAGAAATACAAAAACGACGCAGATCAACATCGGAGACAAAAGGTATTTCGAGAAGGAGATCTTGTCATGGCTTATTTGCGCAAAAGTCGGTTTCCTGGAATTCGTAGTAAATTGCAGAACAGAAAGTATGGGCCATTTCGTATCGCAAAGAAGATTAATAATAATGCTTATGTGTTACAACTGCCGAATGATTGGAATATCTCAAACACTTTTAATGTAGCAGATATATACGAGTATCAAGAAAATGAAGTGTTATACCCAGAGAACTTGAGGACAAGTTCATTTTCAAGTGGCGGGGAGCTGATGTAGGACAACCTGACTAGTGTTTTTCTTTAATTTTTATTTTTAATATTTAGCTTCTTTTATTTTTTTTTAGGAGTTCTTTTTCCTTATTTAAGTAGGTTTAGGTTTTCTCTTTTTGATAGAAGTTCTTTTTCCTTATTTAAATAGGTTTAGGTTTTCTCTATTATAAATAGAGGGCCTACAGTATTGTTTGGACACCTTTCTTTTAATAAAATTTCATTCAAAAACTTTTGAAACTTTAGTTTCGTTTATTTTTGCGTTTCCGCTTTGTCAACATTGCTGCAATACTCATCTTTTATTCCAGAGTATTGAAGAATTATTATCTCAGCATGAATGAAGTTGGAAAAACTTTTCATGCATCATTCTAACTTAATGCGGGTTAGTATATAATGTCTAGGACACCCGCCAACATATAAGAAATAGCAGAAGCCAATGCATTCTTGAAAACCTCCTTATGCAATAACTGGTAAAAAGGAATTTTGGTCTCAGCCAGAATAAGATAAACTGAACATATGCATATAGAAAGTAGTGACAAAACTTTTTCTTTCTTCTTCTTGAACTAATAATATCTTAAGCATCTTGGAGCCATGACTGGTACAGATGGCCAAGAGTCATTGCTTGCTCATAATTCACTATTCGGGCTGTTGCTCTTCTTGTTTTCTTTTCTAGTGTGGCCCTTGCCTTGGCTCAGCCTGGTTCATCCACAATATCAAGATTGGTAAATTTGTCCCGTCTGTTTTTTCCTATGGTTCACATAATGTTCGCAGAGGTCCGAATAATTGAATTTAATAGCTGTCTAGCTTCTTTCATTTCAGCATGTTGCTGACTAGGTGTTTCCGGATACTGATGATGGATTTCATTAGAAGTAGGACGTTGGAAGGTTAGTAGACATATCCAACTTGATTTCTTTCTGCTATAGTTTTATCAATTTAACAGCTTCATATCTTCTAGATTTCCTATTTAAGTGTTGATGCCAAAATTTATCTTATTGCCACATACACTCCGCGTAGGAGAAATCTCAATTAATATTCAAAATTTGTTAATTATATGAAAAGTGCATCCATGATATTAGATAACTTCACAAGTAAGATGGCTCACTTTTACACTGAGATAGCTTAGTCTCCTACCAAAGTGAATCACTCCTTTGTTGTGGTAGCAAATACTTGTAAAGTCAAAACATGTCAGTGGGCACTGGTGGTGCTGCTGATGAACTCCTTCGATAATCAAGTTAGAACAATGTGTATTAGAAAACTAATATCAAAGGATCAACAAGAATAACAACAATAATAACTATGTGTATGATTGTGAGGACAATAAGAGAGAAAGTAAGCTAGTAAAAGAATAGAACCCCTTGCTTGGAGGAAAACTTGGGGTTTATATAGATGCGGAGAAAGATGAGTTATCACCCAAAAGATCTCTATCATGTAATCACTGTGTATGTCATGATAAAATTTAGGAACCACTTGATCTCTCATTTCCATATGCTCATCTCACTCTCATCGTGTCATGGTGACGGTTATTTATTGATACCTTTGAATTATTGACATATAGTTAAGTAGTTTGTGTGGTAATTTGATCATTAGTCAGTAATCATTCCTTTCTTAAGCTTTAAGGCCTACACCCAAAGCTCCTTAATCTTGTAACCATCAATCCTCTAGGTCAAATTCGGTGATGTGGGGCTTCAGGTCATAGACTTTTTAGTCCAAGACTGACTATTCCGGGTCTATATTGTTTATGTGCTGAGGTGATTAGCTTGTCGGTTCAAACTCGGCTTTCTTTTTGCCATAAGGCTCTGATGTGGTTGTCATGTGGACATGGATGATCCTTCCTACAACATCAAATATTTTGCTACAATTTCCAGGTTTTACCCATAAGAACTTTATTTGATAAACCTTAACAAAGAGAGACAAAAGAATGTATATTAACCTAATGATCAACAATGAATTGTAAATGGTCGTTTTAACTTTCAAACCGATTATTCATGTCTTCATTAGCTTAATATATATCAAAATGCTCAAAGATGGTGATATCGACATCATTGGCTAAGAGAGACGTCACAACCTTTTAGCTTATTGGAGAAATTTGAATTCGGCCTCAAAAGGTTGTATGAATATGATCACAATCAATAATTACCAACTCGAAGGTTTTGTAAAATAACAACTTGATGAAAGTTTTGTGATGGATTTTCCTCCCCAGGATTGTTGTGAATGAAGGAGCTGCAACAGAGAAGTGTTGTTAACATACTAGTTCCATTAAAAATGGCAGAGAATTTCAGTGTTGTATTATTTTGTTGTATAATTTTTCAGCAGATGCTTTTGAACAGTACTATTTAAAAAAAAATATGTTCTTCAACAGAGAAGTGTTCTATTGCAGTGTTTATATGTGATATACTTCCTATTCTTGAGGGAACGCTTTTCAATTATCCTTCAAGACTTGGAATTATGATAATTATAATAAAAAACAAGGCATAAGGCATTTTTGGTTGAATGTAGAATGGAAGAAGTCCACATTTGACAAATGCTGAGAAAAACAAAATCCCTTATAAACAGAACAAAGTTACATTATTAAATAACCTTTAATGTATATATATATGTGTGTGTGTGTTTTTGCTGAGTGTGATGGATGGTGCTACAATTTTATTTAAGAAAATTATGAAAGGTCATAATATTTATATAAAAATAAAAACTCTATCTTTTTCCTTTTCTTATCTGACTATTTGATTCAGCAAGCAAGCCCAAAGGCCACCACTGGACTGTTGGGTAATTGGGTTCATCCAAGACTCGAGATGGCCTGCATATGAAAAATACGACTTCTTATTCCTTATTACATCGTGGTTAAAAAAGGAAAAGAAATTCACGTATTGCCGTACTGGCAATGAGACAAAACTATATAAATATACGAAAGTAGTTTTTATGTAACGTTAACTTAGGAGAGAATAAAAAAATAAAAAATAATGCACCCACCTGAATGATGCTCTGCCACACCACACAATCATGCGCACACCTTTGCTCTCTCTCTCTCTTACACGAGTGAATGCTTCTACTGTCTAGTTTCTAGTCTGCTACACCTAAACGGCATGACAAAATACCGTTTTCAAATTGTCGCTTTCCTGCCCTTACCGTCCCCACAAGTTCACGTGTATTCCCTCTTCATTACGAAAAGGCATATTGATTACGGATATCATCTCTCTCATCGATTCGATTCTCCTTCGACCTCTCAACCCATGGAAAAACTACTGGCGGTCTCCGATCAAGAAGTTCTCATAAACTTCACTTTGAACAGTAAATGCCGTGCTAATATACGCCTGATTTCTCTCTGCGCTACCAGTCCAGTAGCCTTCAAAGTCCAAACCTCTTCTCCTCACAAGTTCCTAGTCAACCCGCCCAGTGCACTCGTTCAGCCATTGTCACAGACGACTCTCCAAATCATACTCAAACCTCAAAATCAAATCCCTCCGACTTTTCCCCGCTCTCCCTCCGATCGTTTCCTCATCAAAGCAGCCGTTTGCGACTCGGCCGAGACAGTCAACTCGTGGTTCTGGACCATTCCCGACGGATCAACTCAGGACGTTAAATTTAAAGTTGCCTTCGTCGGTCCATTCCTTTTAAAGCATGCAGTAAGTAAAGGAGATTTAAACGCCGTGAAGAATATAATCAAACGGCAAAAGTCAGTTGCGGCCGAGTTGTCGACAAAAGAAGCCGAGTCAGTCTTCCGAGCGGCGACTGAGTTGGCTAACTCAGAGAATATGATTAGTTTGCTGCTTCAGGCTGGGCTGACGATCGACGCACGTGTTAAAACGGATGACCTGAATAATTTCTACAAGGGCTGGAGCGAATTACACGTGGCAGTGGTGTTTGATCGGACGGAGGAGATCTTGAGTTTGGTAAAAATGAAAAACTATGATTCGTTGAATTGTAGGGACAAGGAGGGAAGAACACCGTTACATTTGGCGGTAAATAAGGGAAGTATCAGGTGTGCTAAGGTGTTGCTGGAATCTGGTGCGGATAAGGATGCAAAAAGCACAGACGGTAGAACTGCACTGCATAATGCAGCAGCTAATGGAGACCGTAGGATGGCGGAAATGTTGATCGAAATGGGAGCTGACCCTACAATCAAGGATGATCGTGGCCGTTCGTGCTTTGATGTTGCTCGCGATAAGGGACATGTAAGTTATTGGTGGCTTGCTAATTTGATGTATTGATGACAATGAAGACTTGCATAGAGTAATTTATTTTCATCAGGCGAAGATTATGAAAAAGTACAGAGGATTTTTGGATAATAACATCCAGGTCTCTGAGTTCTTATGAGTTTTCAAGTAAGGATATAATTTCGTCATTCTAATAAAATAAGTCTGATACCTAATGAGCGCACTGAAAATCTTTCGTGTTAAGTTTTGGATTATTTTATGGAAATTCAATATTGTGAGAGCAATTTAGTATTCATTGAAGATTAGTAATATTTTTCATACAAACGAACAAATTCTGTTTTTAGTAAGAAATATGAAAATCCCCCTTATGTTGTTAAATGAAAGTACTTGTTGAAGTAAATGAGATTTTCAGTGAAAAATATCATGAGCTACTATAGAAGGATCGGACTGCTGTTAAAAGTTTTTGTGAGATGCTTTTATAGAAGACTCCCTAGTCCCAAGTCCAAATTCTCTAGTGCTTTATACAATTCTCGTAATCGGATTGATCTGATCACAAGGTTACGTCTGCATAAAGTACCTTTGAGTCGGTTTTGCAGGAAGCATTGCTTAATACAGCACCCTAATTTGTCAAAAGATGGCTTGAATTGTATTGATTTTCCAATTTTTTCTGTCTCAGCAGTAAGTAGTAAGAAACAAGCCTGAAGAGACTCATCCTAGTTAGATTCTTCAGGCTCCGCTTATAGATAAACAAGTGATGGCATTTTCGGTTTGTATATGCAGATTGAAGTTCTGGAGATTTTAGAGCGCGGAGAAGCAGTACTAATGGCAGCAAGACGCGGGGAGTTAGATCAGCTTGAGGCATTATTGGACCAAGGCGCCAGCATGAATTACCATGATCAGTATGGCTTAACAGCCCTGCACACAGCAGCAATCAAAGGGCACAAGCATGTGGTACTACTGCTGATCGAATATGGAGCTGACTTGGAATGCAGCGACAACGAAGGCCACGTGCCGCTGCATTTGGCTGTGGAGGGTGGCAGTTTGGAGACCGTAGAAGTGTTGCTTGACAATGGAGCAAATGCAAATGCGAGAAGCAGAAATGGCGCTTCTCCTCTTTCCATGGCTCAAGCTATGGGATATGATAGAATCTCACAATTGCTAATTAAAAGGGGAGCTTCTTCTTCATCTCATTCTCTCCCTTCATCTTCTTCCTTGTTATCATCTGTTGTGTTATAACAATTAAGAACCAAAAAGTACTTCTGCAAATATTGGAAATATTTGATATCAGTTAAGAGTTTTACGTATCTTGAAATAAGGTTGAACACTATTGTTGTAACTGTGTATTCGATCAAATAACCTTTTTCTTTTTCAAGAAATAAGTTAACAGAGATGGTGTTTTCTAAAGGAATATTTTTGGTAGAAGGATTAAAATTATTCTTTTAAAAAAAAACATCCCATTGGTGTTTGTGAAAACGCTTAACTTATGTGTTAAATGTGGATACTTTCATCCAGGTATGATCAAGATCTATTTTTTTTACATTATTATTAACACAACAAGCAATAATATCATGTTTCTTGAATATTATCGCAAATTTTGTGTTCCTGTAATTCTTCGATTGAATCACAAAATAACATAAATTTTACCATTTAATTAAGGAATATAATATCAATTTGAAATGAAAAATTAAAATTCACAATCACATGTAGTATCATCCAAGAAATATGTACTCAAATAAAAGGCCATTATCTAGAACCAATAAAATCATATTCCACTGTTAAGATTTCCAAAACCTTACCGAAAATTCTGTTAAAATATCTCCATCAAAATTTCGTTCGAATTCGTTAATTTGGACCGTAGGATCTACATAAAAGCCCATCAAAACCGCCCGTTAAAATCCCACCATATTCAAACTTCAAACTCAAACCCGCAAAGATGTATTACCTTGCAGCTTTCTTTCTCCTCTTCACTGCTATATCCCCGCCACTCTCCCCCTGCTCCGCCTCCGCCTCCGCCTCCTCCTCCGCGCCCGATCACTTTCTCACATCATTTCACCGCCAAAGCGCACCCCAAGAGTTCATCGAGGTCGGCCATCCTCTACCTTCCTATCCCGATCCCGTAACTCCATCATGCTCTCTCACTTTACTCCGCCACTCTTTCGCCAATACAATTAACAAACCTCCCTTCAGCGTCCCTTACTCCCCGCCGTTCGATTGCAGCCGCCCATGGTCCCGTGTCATCCTCGAGTTTCATGCTACTTGCAAAGGCGAGCAGTACGACCGCATTGTCGGCTTGTGGCTCGGCGGGTCCGAGCTGCTCCGTACAAGCACGGCTGAGCCAACCAAGTCTGGAATTTTTTGGAGAGTGCGTAAAGACGTAACGAGGTACTCCTCTCTTCTGGCGCAATCTAACGTTAACGCTACAATGATGCTTGAAAATGTGGTCAACGACGTTTATACCGGCGTTTACCATGTGAATTGCACCCTCTTCTTTTACCAAGATAAGGCCGTTAGGGTTTCTTCTATTCTTTCTCCCCATGATTTGGATACAAAATTGGGGTTTGAATCTGATAAATACTATGACCCACCTGCTGATTTGGTTATACCAATATCGGGTGATGGTAGAAAGGGGCGTTGGTTTCGTATTGAAAGTCCATTAGATTTTCCTTTCAAAAAAGTTAAATTCCCACGTAATGCTTATAGAGCCGTCTTGGAATTATACGTGTCGTTTCATGGGAATGATGAGTTTTGGTACTCAAATCCTCCAAATTCCTACATAAAAACCAATAATTTACCTACCAGTCGAGGAAATGGAAGTTATAGAGAGGTTTTTGTGACGATTGATGGGAAATTTATTGCATCCGAATTTCCATTGCCGGTTATTTTTACTGGTGGCATCAATCCATTGTTATGGGAGCCGGTTGTTGCTATTGGTGCTTTCAATTTACCTTCCTATGATATGGAGTTGACCCCATTTTTGGGGTTGGTTTTAGACGGGAAGAAGCATGAAATTGGCTTTGGTGTTAATGACGCTATTTCATTTTGGCTTGTGAATGCAAATTTGCATATTTGGTTAGATCATAGCTCATCTGAAGTTCAAAGTAGATCATCTGTATATCAGTATCCGAATCTGAGTATTCACCGCGCTGAAGCTTTTAGATTGCTTGATGGGAGATTTGAGATTGAGGCGAAGAGAAGGACTAAGTTTGGGGGGTGGGTTAAGTCAAGTTTAGGTAATTTGACTACTGCTGTATTGAGGCAATTTAGGGTTCAAAACTCGATAAGGTTTGAGAAGGAGGGTACTCATAAATGGGTCAATCAAAAGGTAAAGGTTACCAGGAAAGTGGAGGTGAGAAATGAGATGCACAATTTGATTTCCCGTGTGACTGTTCGGAGGAGGTATCCTCTTAACATGGTTACTTCAACTATACCTGGATCGAAGAAGGATACTTATTTGCTTGTTACAAATGTAAGTCATTTCATTAGGCAAAAATGTATGGGGGCTTTTGAGAGTTCAACTGCAAATAGTCAGGTTTCTGACGGATGGATGGAGGTTAAGGATCATTCTGTGCTCTCTGGTGAAGGAAAAACTAAGCAGAGTTATAGTTACCGTGATGAGGTCACTTGCTTCAATAGAGACACTGCAGCCAGAAATGGCCAGCTTATCAGTGACACTCCAAAATTTTGTGCATCTTCCTTTTAATTTTGGTTAATGTAGTCTTTGGCACACCAAAGATTTCTAGTTTGATTTTCTCCTAATAAGTCTGTGTTGCTTGTATCAACAAACATGGCATCTGTTACTGTATTATAATGTATAGCTTGTTAAGCTTCTGTATGTATGCTTATGTTATCCAAACATGAAATAATTATGTTAGGATTGAAGCGTTCTATTTGCTTTAACTCCTTGTTTTAGTTTTGTCCTTCCATAGATTTCTGTACATTCTCTGCAACTGAGTTCCTCGTTCCGCAGTTTTAAGAGTCAAGAATTTAGTACCAATACTAGATTGTCGTCATTTAACTGCCAGATATTAGCTTAAGATGCTTGAAATAATGTGTTTCTAAAACTGGTATAACTGAAATGATCACGTTATTTGGCTTTTACTCCGTTTCAATAAAAGCAAAATTGAGAGGTAATAAATTCATCTATCTTCCATGAAGCTTCACGGTAGGCTTGCAAATTAGCTGATCTTGAAACTTCCTGGAAATCAGTGGTCTGGATTTTCTGACTACAGTGATTTAAAATTCCCTCAACAATGTTGGTAGCAATACAAAAGCTTCCATGGTTGCATTAAGTCACAAACCCAACCACTAAAACCCTTGTTCTTATCTGTAAAAGGTTTGTTATCTCTTTCTATAACTCGTCCATAGAATATACCGTTAAATCCCAAAAAAAAGGTCAAAAGGTATATCACACATATAGATTTAGAATTGCAATTTCTTGCCATGATAGGCAAAGCTAATCATTCCCCAGTTGCCTGTCTTTTACCTTTCAAAAGAATATTTAAACCTATGGGTAACATCCCACATGCCAATCAAGTCTTGCCACCAGTTGGACGCCAAAAACCCTTCTTACCAACTAGAAATTGGTCTTGATATATGTTTGTTGACCAGTGAAGTGAATGCAGTATTGATCTAAGCTTGTTAATCATTTCCATGGTGTCTTGAATCACAAGGTATCCACCTGGTCTCAATATTCGATCCACCTCTGCCGCTATGTCCACAACATCACATCTGAAAATATTGCGCAATTTAGATGCCAAATCAAAGCACAAAAGCTGGCTGCATGCACTTTTACCAAAGGTCAATGAAACTGTACCTTTGTGTTAGACTTCTGAACAGGAAACTTGAATGCAGTAGATCATATGCTCGAGGGTAGGTGTTAACGGACTCGCACCAATCATGATACATTCCAATCAATCCTCTATCAAAAATAATGGATAGAGTGTCCTGTGCATCAATGGGGATGACATTCATGACCCAAAGAGGTTGACCGATAAGAGCTGCAGCAAACCTGTTAAAAAGCAGCAGCAAATAAGTCTTGCGTAAGATTACATTGACCAAGCACCAATACTGCTATTATTATGATCAATAAGGAGATAGCAGTAAACTACTGTGATAGTACTAAATTGCTTTCCCGAAGTGAAAGTTATGTAACATCTAGATGTTAGAGATTAGACAGAAAAAGAGAGAGGAAACTGTTTTTCCAAAACTTAATGCAGTTAGGATTAACAACTACCGAATAAAATCACCAGGACCAAGCAGTTTCACAGCGGAGTTTAAAGAAGAAGAGGAAGAAGAGTTCATTTGAGAAGTTAATATTTCTTACCCTCCATAGCTAGCATTCATATCCATCACATTCCGCACACTTGACCAGTTTATAGCTAAGCCCCCCATATAAACATCCGACACAAGTGCAAACCAGCGTGTGGTGTCCTTGTTGAATGCTTCTTCAGCATACAGTGAAAGGCTTGGAGGTTTACTGCTAAGCCTTTGGGGCCAAGGTGCAGGCCAGCTTTGCAATTTACCCTTGCTATCAACTGGAAGTCTGGAAATGCAGTTACTTAGGGGTGCATACCTAGAACAAAGAGTGGAAAAATTTGAAGCAATTTTATTGTAAATTGAAAATAATTATTAGTGAAACATAACAAATGAGGGACAAAAAATCAAGTTCCATTGTGAGTGAAACTACTCCATTTTCTGATGAGAATAATATTACTGGCCAACTCTCTCCTCTGTGTTTTCATGTGAACATATAAACATGTATACATGAATAAAGTAATCATAATTTATTCCAAAGCTATACCATGAAGTATTCAGACTATTATTCTCATCACATAAAGGTGGAATATTTTCTTTCCGTTTTTCATAGCAGGAAGATGAAACAGGCTTTTGAAAAATAACAAGCCCAATTCTATTGGAGTCAACAGTCCTAGCCACAGCCTTCCAGCACATAGATTGAGTAAGATTTACCACAGCTGCACAAACAACATGAATATGAACACCCAAGTTAGATAACTTGAAGCATTCAAGCCCCTCTTGTAGATTAACCGAACTTATTATTAGTAGTAACATGGAAAATCCACATTAAGAAAATGAATAGCCTATGTCACTGGGAAAAGTTAAGTGAGAAGTTCGTTGTGTGTGCACCAATGAGTGGGACGTGAAAGAGAGAGAGATGCTAACAAAACCATTCCAAACACTACGATGTTTCTCATCATGACGATAAACTGGTGTAGCAGACCAAATGAAAAAACCTCCAGGCCTGAGAATCCTGTTCAGCTCCAAAAGTGGTTTCCCACCTGCATTTGTCGGGCCAAAGCATGAGTTTCAAGACTTCCACCATAGGCTTGCAAAGAGACAGTAACTTAAGCATAACACTATTAAGCTACAATGAAGACTACCCTCTGCATCCCAGTGAACTCTGCATCGAGCGCAATGAATCAAATCATATGCGTTATCTGGAAATGTCAGCTTCTGTGTTCCAATGACAGAAAGTGTGGCAGGAATTCCTCGCTCTAGAGCAAACTGTATTTGTGCTTCATGTTCATCCTTTGGGGCAAAGGACATGGTAATGACATCTCTGTCCAGCAAATAGCCACCAAAGCTAGCAACACCACAGCCAACATCTAAAATGACCCGTATGTGCTTCCCCCATTTAATTTTAGGTAAAGTCTGGAGAAAACCAAAAAATGATAACATAAGCATGTGCAAAGATGTTCAACAAGCAACACAAGATGAACTCATGAAAAACCAAAGTTTTGCAACATAATATGGACTGGTATAGTTTCAGATGGATGGGACATTTAGACAAATATATATAATACCTTTTCTATAAGCTCAATGTAATGATCAACTCCTTGCTTAAACTGTGTACCACCTCCAGGAAAAACAAAATAATCACCAGACTTGCGCACCCAATTTTGATTCTTCTTGTATTCCACAAGCTTAGGGTGAGGAACATTGTCATACCAAATCTGGAAAACAAAAGCAAGGAACCACGTCACAAACAATATCTAATCTCAATAGTAATATCCAATAAGCAACATACCATCGGAGTGAATATCAACCATAATTATCCCACCAAATTGCCACAACAGCAATCATTGGAACTTCTTTTTGGAAAATTTACTTCTATTGTTTCATCACATTCATATTTATATACTTATCAAAGTCAAGTTGATAGATACTTCTGGACTTTGTCTTTTAGATCCAATTAATGAAGTTATCAATCAGTAAAGTTACAAAGAAACGAGCATACTCAAGAGTCAAAGAGTAAATTACAGTACAAATTCTTATTTCATATATCACAATCTAATGTCAGCAAATTCAGCTAATTTAGCTGAAAAAAATATGTAGGGAAACAAACAGTCTTTCAAATGATCAACTTATTTAAAACTCACTTCCTTACATTCAACTAAGAACCGAACTAAAACTGTTGCCATTCATACATAAATTAAACCAACTTCAATTAATTCAGCCATCTTTAACAGAACACTTAAAAACCAAGCTACCTCTAATCCAAATTAACATAGGAAACACAATCTCAACGGACCAATTCAAGAACCTAATTAAGAAACAAACAAACAACAGCAATATTTACATAATTAGATTTCAACATACACAATTTATTGACCAACCTCACCAAAAATTCAGCTAATGCTAGCTTAAACCGTATCAAATTAAAAACCTATTAACTGATCATGATCTACTATGCAACACTCGCAAATTTACTTGGGGATCCAACGAATGATTCAACAGGTTTATTGTACGTAATCAAAGAGCAAATAGATAACAGGTAGTCAAACGGAAAACTAATAACCTTCAGAGAAGTTCAAGTCTCCAAGAACCCGACAAAGTAAGCAAAATTAAACAATGATTAAAAAAAAAAAAAACAAATCTTACCAAAAACAGGTTTCAAACAATCTCACCATGTCCCTGCTTTTTGGCCACGGAACCGGAAGCTTATACCCATAAGGCAAAGGAACCAAACATCTCGGACTCGGACTTGGACAATGCCGTTCTCGGTGCTCCATGTGCCGCCTCGATTTCAATTGTTTGATCGCTTCCCAATTATCCAAACACGGTATATAATCAACCGCAAACGGCAACTTACAAATCTCCCATTTGATCAAATCCAAACTCACCTCATCGACGTTACTAATATTACTATTATTGGTGATATTATGATCGGTAATATTTTTATCAGTTTTACTAGTAAATGAAGTGGTATTTTTAGTATTATTAACTTTGTTAGCGGATGAAGTGGTGGTGGTGGTGGTGGTGGTATTAGGTGAAACGGTGGCGTTTCTGGAAGTAGCAGGTCGAGGTTGGAAGTAAGAGATGATGGTGGCGGCGGAGGTGGTGTCGGTGGAGGTTAAGACGAACACGACGACAGTTAGGAGTAAAATAGCGAGAGCGAAAATGAAAGGATATTTTCTCTCTTTAAAGAGATCCATTGCTTGAGCTTGATATCGTTGATGGATTCAAGATCTATTAATTAAACTGTTACAGCTGATCGAGATCGAGTGAGATGTGATGGTGATGCTGCATTTTTCTTAAAAGAGAGAGAGAGAGAGAGAGAGAGAGAGACGCGGTTAATTTTGTCTGTGGATTCGAAATTTTGTTATCCGAGAAAGCGTATGAGAAGAGAGCCTTTTTGAAAAGTAAGAGTGGTATTATTTTTATTTCACCCGCCATTTTGACTTCGGCTTCTTCCAATGCTTGCCTTTATGCGGTGGCAGTTATATCTATACTTTGTAAGATAATTGCATTGCATTTGCGCTCACTCGTTTTCACTGTAAATGTTAAGTAATTGTAACATTATTGTCTTCATATGGCAGCAGCCTCAAATAAGAAAGATTTTTAAAGGATCAACTCCTCCCCACTGAGGTCGGTGTGAGCAAAATTCAATATCTTAATTTGATCATTTTAGAATAAGAACTATTTCTTAAAAAGAAAGGAAAATCAGCGGTCCAAATGTTATTCAGTGGAGGGTTTGTGTACGCGGACGCGACATGATTCCACGAATTCGGAAAAAACGGTGTCGCATCATGAGACATCACAGTAACTAGTAGGCCCGCGCTTGGAGGAAGACATCCCACCAAGAGAGGGAGAGCAGAAACGGTGTCGCACTAACAAAAATTGGCATTCTCTGCTACTTTAACTTCGAAAAAACAAAGGATTACAACGCATATGGCACACTGCAATAGCGTAAAGAATTTCATGAGCAAATTAGCTGAAAGCATGCACCGATCTCTTCAATTTGGTTCCGCTAAGCAATTATTTTACAAAGAATACAAGGAAGAAATGATAAATCTGTATACATATCAATGAAATCTTAGCTGTGAGATTGCAGCACCGGAGAGATCAAAACGTGTGCGCAATGAATTCATTGCAAGCACGTTAACAATCGCAGAGTGAAGAATAGCTAGTTTTTCCCGTGACCAGTAGACTCATTGATTGAATAATAAGGTGCTCTGCATTTTCCTTACTCTTTTGGTTAACTGGCAAAACAGCTCAACAGTATAATGATTTAAAATTGGTTTCATACAACCGCAAAAACTTGTTTTAAGGGAAAAAGAATTCCAAAAAGGAAAGAAATAAAATAAAATAAAATATGCCGCACTTTTCACTCCATTATCCCATGACCTGAATTTTCCACATCAACTTCTCCCATTCCCGTATCTTCCTCTTCTTCGCTATCTTCATCACCACTTACCTCCTCATTATCTTGGTGTAGCTTAGCCATGTGCTCGGCAAGCAATTTGTCATCTCTTTCACTCACCTGAATCAATGCACCACAAATCAGATCCCCATTTAACAGTATAACCACCCATGTAAAGTAAATGATTGATTTAAACAAAATCAACGTTGATCAGAGTAACAAAATCAAAGTTGAAACTATAGGATTTGGCATTCACCGCTCTCGGCTCCTCCTTCACAACAAGTTTTCCCTTGTGCTTCTCTATTGCTTCAGTGCAAGCCGCAATCGCTTTATTCAGAACTGAGATCCCTTGCTCCTGTGCAACCAAATATAACACAACAATGCCATTAGCAAATGCTACACAAAACTGCATCCATTAAAAGTCAACACGAAACATATGATTCTGTATCCTCAGTGCATATAGTATTCATGCACAGATGAAGTGAAGCATCACAACTGCCACTAAAAGAATGAAATTTAACATCCCACCTAATAATTCAAGAGGTTTTAATGATATTTGATAGTGGCTTTACAAGCTAAAACTTTGCAGCCGTTCACGTATAGTGGGCAGAGATACAAAGGCTAGGGTCATGCATTCAGCTACAATGTAGTTGTCAGGTAGAATATACTTATTTCTTGACATCGACAACATTAGCTCCCATTATACGGGTTTTCCGGAACTAAAATTAGTTGTGCTAACCTTATCCAGGGTTTGAGTGGTAAGGACATAAAGTGGAGGAGCAACCAATTTGATTTTCACAGGACAGTCGTTGTTGCCAGCAGCCTCAGCTTTCCGCATTGCATCCTGCAATTTCAAAATACACATATACAAGAATATGTAGTCATTTGAAAACTAAAGAGTTCCTTCACAATTAAATCATGAAAAAATCAATAACAAAAATACAAAAGTAGAGGAGACCAAAAGAGAAAAATGTTAAAAAGACCTTAATGTGAAGAACACCATCAAACTGGAAGCATTTCATTTCAATGTCAGCTCGAATCTTCAATGGTTGCGGTGTCATTCTTCTCCTGATATTCTTTACCAAAGCATCTTTCACTTCCTCAGTCACAGCTGGAACCACCTTAGTCACCTAAAATGAGATGGAGGAAATTAGTCATTGAACTAAAGAACATGGCAAAAGACACTAGCAGAAAAAGTTTACCTCCTGTCCGTCAGGGCCAGTTTCTTTGACTTCACGGGTGAGGGAACTCAAAACAGAATCAGGATCAGTAACAATAATCTTGAATGCCTGCATGTAAAGTAGAGTAGAACTTCAGATCTCCATCTGTAAACTTGGGAAACACAACTGAAGAAAGATGTTAGCAATTTTACCTCAAAAGCATGACCATATTTTCGATACAAGGGCCAGCCAATGTTGATATAGAGTTCCTGTAATAAGAGGCTTGCATTTAGCAATGGGCAATGTAGATACCATGGTTAAGCATGCAATAATTTAGACAGGATAAAAGTGCTCAAGTCCAGACAGTCACCTGTTGGGACAAAAATATTTGACAAGCCAAGAAAACAACATAAACTTTAAAAGTTCAATAGCAACCAACAACGCTAACATGAGTAGGCCAGAGTGTTGAATTGGATTTTGCCTCCTATCCATGATGACAGGTGTTTCAACAAATTTAAGACAGCAACACTCTTAAAGCAAATCAGTTCTTTTAAAGTATCATAACTCAAATCATAAACTAAGACCCAAAAAAAAAAAGGCAACTACAAGCTTTACAAAATTACCAATAAATTAAAAATAAGCCCAAAGATGAAAAACTAAATGTCTCCATCTAAGCCTTAAATGCTTCAAGATTATAAAGCGGCTCAGCCAATCCCAATTACTATTGAGGAAGACAACATAAAGCATAAAAACAAATTTCCCAGCATACAGCAGTGACTACACATCAAGCAGAGGCATCTAGTAAACAAGAAATGAAAGATCTTTAAAACTCTCCAACTATTCACATCAATCAAAGATTTATAGTGCATTAAAACTGATCCACATAACCTCTATATTAAGTTCCATGACATCTCAAACCTAAAATGCAGTAATACAATCAAATGACTTCCATACGTCAAATATTTCACACTTTCAAAAGAAAACAAACAAAGACGCAAGCAAAAACCTTACAAAAATTTTACTTCCAGAATACCTATGTAAGAAAGCAAAAAGTAGTATGTGATAACCAACCAAACGACCATATCACTAAAACAACAAGCATATGCCTGGAAAAATTGTACAACCTTTTCTTAAACCTGAAATTGATCATTATCCTGCAATCAAGTAAGCCAAAGCCATGTTCAACCGAAATTCTATCTGATACTTAAGCTGGACTCTTCATAATTTCAGATAAGCACAGAAAACACTGGCATATGAATCCAATTTCCCTTATAATATTCCCAACAGAACAAGAATAAAAGAAACACCAAAACATTTTCCTAAATTCAAATTCAAGAAGTAGGTGCATAAAATTCACATTTAATTTGCTGACACACCTAAATTAATCCATAGTTCATTAAACTAACATTTAACTTCCAAAATTAACCGTAAATTGCTCAATGCACAAAAATTCTTTTAACTCCAAGTTCCCATAATCGAACACCAATTGGAAGAGATAAAAGATGACTATCAAAGGACAAAAGGCCAAATGAACTTATTCAAATCAAAATCAATACCTCTAAATCGATGCCCAGAGTCTCAGCAACGTGTCGCATGATAGAGTGAACGAGCTTGCTCTTATTGTACCTTTCTTCACAGGCCTGAATATCTTCTTCACTAACTCTCCGTTTACTCAAATCAATGTAACCTTTTTCCTTGTCAACACGGAGGACCATGACGGGCTCGATGCGGCCCACCTTGATGAGGCTACTGACACTACGAATACGACGTCGGGAGAGCTCCGAGAACAGGATCATCCCTTCGATGTTGTTGTACTCGAGAAGTGACACGTAGGCGCCCATGTCCGCGATGTTCTTCACCTGGATCATCACTGCCATGTCAACTTCGGGGTACTTGGCCTCGTACATACGGCACTCCAAGTTCGGTGAGTGGCTTGCCATGATTGGTTGTTCGGAAAGTTTTTTCTCGGGAAAATTCGGAGGGAGTGTGAAAAAGTTAGGGTTTTAAGACAAACCGGAGAGAGAATCTACAAGACTACGCAGCGCAGAGGGGTGTGGAGAAATGTGGATTCGCGGGGCATTATAGGTAATTTAAGAACGAATTTGCTTCGAACAATGCGGTGTCGTTTAACCTGACAAAAAAAATCAGAGAGTGAGAAACCGAACGTTATCATGGTAAGACCGTAAAAAATTGTGCGAACGTCGATGGCAGGATTCGAACCTACGCAGGCAGGACCCAACAGATTTCGAGTCTGTCTTCTTAACCACTCGGACATATCAACGAGGTTATTGCAAGCACCGAGGATGATACTAATTGATTATAAAATAACAAATAAAAAAAAAAACATTTTATATTGTTAACAATAAATTAGGTGATATCTAAAAATTCAATTAGTTTTGAAGATGTGTATATTGTTTTAATATTAAAAACACTTATATTCCATTAGGAATAGGTTAGTTTATTATTAAAATTCTTGCAACCCAATTTGTTTACTTAACGCGCAAGTAGATTTTTATTTCTTAAAGCAGAAAAAATGGGTTCCCTTTCCACGTATGGGTCCTGCAAAATAAAAACTGGAAACTTCTATTTGAATAACTGTCATTCTGCTCAACTCCATCAAAAGTAACTAAAGCAACCAGCTTTTCCTAATTCCAATCGTTTTTCGATCTTGTTAATTACTGGAGTATATATATCTATAATATTTAATTTATAAACATAGCTGACGAAAACGTCATTAAGGACTGGCTTAGTGCATTGGTCATGTCAAGAGTCTAAAACAATACAAAGCAAAAGCAAAGAAAGAAAAAACCGAAAGATAACTAGTTCTTATCTAGTAAAATTTTAGGTAAAAAAACTTGTATAATAAAATATATATTGAAGTTTATAGTTTTATCCTCTTAAACGTAAATGCATGTATTATGTATAGTGCGTTAATTGTTATTAATAAAAATTTATAAGGAATTCAGAACAAATTACTTCTATTAAAATAAACTTAAATTTTAAGGTTTTAGATAGTGAGTATTTAAATTTTGGTAAAAGAGTAAATGGTTTTAAATATACTTGTTTTATTTTAACTATGTTTTAATATAACTAATTTTTTTTTTTAACATTACATATGTATTGATATTTACATATATCTACTACGGTATATTTTAGATATTCGGTATCTATTCGAACATGTTTTTACCATTCAACCTAACGCTGATATAGGCTAGAAAAGGAAAAACTTGTTAGTTTGAAATTTAATAAAATGTGAATTTACCATGTCGCTATTTTCAAAAGGATAATATATATATATATATATATGTATATATATTACAATCTAAAGGAACTGGGCAACAGGGTCAAGCAAACCCAAGAAATAAAGGAAGTAAAAAGCGAAAGCAGCAGTGACAAAATATATGTAACAGAACAAAGAAAGCTACAAAACACAGACACAGAGACTCAATTCACTTCAAATATACACAAAACAAACAAGAAACAACTGAAAACTCTCTCAAAACCTGCTAAAACTACACTAAACACAGAGCTGGCAATGGTAAACATGGCGCTGCAGGCAACCGTCGGAGTAGACGCCGTAGGGCTAGTAAACATGATCGTATCATCGGCGCGAAAGGCCGCCACGCAACGCAAGAACTGCAAGCAGCTGGCGGAGCACGTGAAGATAATCGGGAACTTGTTGGAGAAGTTAAAATCAACGGACCTGGTGAGATTGCCGGCGATAAAGGAGCCGTTGGATTGCTTGGAGGAGGCTTTGAAGAAAGCGCTCGACTTGGTGGAGAATTGCAGAGAGAAGAGTTATCTGTACATGCTTGCGATGGGGTGGAGCGTAGTGTATGAGTTCCGGCAAGTCCAGGCCGAGATTGATCGCTACCTTAGGCTCATGCCGTTGATTTCTCTGGTCCATGAGTTTCGTATGCGGGTAAGTACTAGTTGAAACAGTACATATATGATAATATGTTTTTGTTTTTCAGAAAACATTTTTTCTTGTTTCCAAGTGTCAAAGTCGTAAATAGAGAGGGTGGATTCAACATACTCTAATATGGTCATTTTCACTAATGGTAAGTTAACTAGAATCTGGACCGTTGAATGCGTGTGGGTCCGCGTCAAGTGATAAGATTAAGAAGGACCTGATTTTGTTGAATCCTTCAAGAACTATAATTATAGAAGATCAAGAAAACTACTAGCAACTTTGGTTGAATTATTGTCGGTGGCATCGACAAAATTTGTACAAGTGTTTCCCACATTTGGAGGCATATGATTTCTTTTTTTTTTTTTTTCTCAAAGCAAGCCGTAGAAACACAGTTGTTTATGCATAATATTAATATCATTACTTGTACAATTGTTTAAGATTTTAAGTTAAATAGTTTAATTGATATGGTATTAGGATAAATTTTTACTGTGAAATCCAGTCTCTTTCGTGTAACGATTAATATATCATAACTGATTTTAATTTTATAAAATTTACGGAACTTTAAAACCGATCAAGGGAATGTCTGTGAAACTTAGCTTGTGGAGTTTGCAAAGAACTAATTTCTAAAGCATCACAAGTGGAGGACCACAATTATAAATCGTCACTTAAAAAAAGAGCTTTAATGATTGAAAATAATAATAAATGAAATTTTGCAGCACGAGACGAATGTGTTTTCATGCAAATTAATAAAATAAAGTCACGAAATCATTTTGATATTCTATAATATTTTCGCAGATTGAATGAAAATTTAACTCTTTGGTAAGTAATACCAGTGAACTTGCACGGTGAATCCTGCAGCATTTGAAGGAAAGCCTGGAAGCCATTGAAGATGATAGGAGGGAGTACACTCTCGACGAAGAAGATGTTGAAGCACAGACAGTGATATTAAAACCTGACCGTTCAAAGAAAGATGCAAACATATTGGAGAATTCACTGTCGAGAAAATATCCTGAACTGGGATTCCAGGAAGCTCTCGGGGAAGAAAAAGAGAAACTACATATCGAGTTACAGAGATCAAGAACCAATAATGACATCAAGCAGTGCCGATTGATTGAACATCTTATTGATGTAACAGAAAATGTCGTTAATGAGCTACCGGCGAAGAAGATGAAGAAACTTGTTGCCAATGAACCAGCTTTTGTTATATCAGGGTAAGAACATTTTTGTAACTGATGGGCTTCGGATAAAGTTTTTAAGTTCACAGTTAATTAAAAGTTATAGAATGATTGGTTATGGCACAGATATATCACGAATGCTGTCAACTCCGGCTCTGGGGACCTGGGAATGGGAATGAAAGCTGAAGTTCAGGGAAAATCAGAGTGGCAAACCGATCTATTCGATTGTTTCAGAGAACCTTGTTTAAGTGGGTTTTGATAATTGAATTCCTGAAACCGTAGAATTTTATGGACTTCAGGTTAATTTATTCCTTCTTTTAATGATTATAGGCTTCAAAAGCTGCATCTATCCCTGCGGAATATTTTCAAGGATAACTAATGCGGTAACGAAAGGAAAAACCTGTAAGTTTCGTAGAGTGCTTAAGTATTTTTGTCATAGGGTAAATCCATTATGGTTCCGATAAAGCTGCCTGTCGAATTTGCCATACAGCCCGTGAACAGGCAATCAATAACCTCATGGCATTTTCTATTTTCTGCGGTTGCTGCTGTTACAGTTGTTGCATAAGAAGAAAACTACGCCAAACTTTCAACATTGAGGTAACTTTTTTCTCCATTGTGCAGCTATAGAGGATTTTTATGGTATTTTGTACATAAAATGTTAGGCTGATTCTATTTTACAGGGTGGCTCATGTGATGACTTCCTGACTCACCTCATGTGTTGCTGCTGCGCCATGGTTCAAGAGTGGCGTGAGCTCGAACTCAGAGACTTCGAAGGTAAGTACCGGCATTAAATTTTAATTTTGCTTATAAGAATCTAATCTTCTGCTTAGCAGTTTGCCCCGGGGAACATTACACCGCAAATATATGTAATTTTTTTTTTTTGCAGGTTGCCAAGGGAGAAAGATGATTCCTCCTCCATACCAATATATGAAGCCTTAGAGTCCATTGCATCATGGCTTCTCTATAAATTCTCCGCATACGCAGACAAATCTATCAATTTTAAACAAGAGTATAGATTTACATCTTTAGTGAAAAGAAAATGTCTGTATGATAATTATATGTTATACGGAAACAGGATGTTCTAAATGAAATAGTGGTCATTTGTGTAGTTTCATATTACTGTCCTCGAGACATTAGCACAAACAAAATTTTAGATAGAACAATTAACAGTTTAACACATTGCATAAAATCGTCTAACCGAAGCCGCTATGAATTTTTTACACTAGTAACTAGTAACCAGTCAATTATACAAAGTACGGTTATAATGGTCAATTCCAGCCTCGGGCACCCCTGATAAAATTTTGGGTCAGGATATGGAATTGAACAACACAAATATATTGTAGCAAAAAGTTATTGTCCAAAGATTAGGAGCGAAATCATTCCAAAATGAAACTCTGCTAGAAGGACCTGGCCGTGGCTGAAAATCAAATCATGGAATGCCAACAAAGGAAAAAAGCATGTAAGAAATACAATCTGTTTTTGGTGCAAAATTAAACTACAATTCAACTTTGCTAGACTGTGTATCATCTTTCCACAGCAAGAGCAGCCAACGGAATAGCCATGACTTACTGGTTTCAGGCTTCTGTACTTGTTCTTCCATCTTTACATTGCATAGCGTATTATAGTCATACTTTAAATGAGGAGCAACAATTCTTTCCTATAAGAATGACCAAAAATGAAGGTTTCACAATGGTCATGCAAGAAGCAATGAACTTTAGTGATGAGAGTTTGGAAGATTACAGTACCTTAAAAACTTCGAAAGGACAGAAATCAGTACCATCACAACCCTATCCAAAACACAAGAAAGGTTAATGCTGATGGAATCACTATAGCAAAAACCAGAAGGCAGCTCAACGTCAATAACACATCATAGAAATGAAATTTTGCATCTTCTGGGTAACCAAAACAATGAACCATACAGAAGATGAAATTAGCATGCAGTAGATTGTAGCTTCAAAGACCACACACCACAAACCACACAAATCTTTTTTTTTTTTTTAAATAATAATTTGAATAGTAATAATGATGAAGAAAAACCAAATAAAGAATCTAGAGCTTACTGGCATTGGAACGGGATGTTCGTTGTGCAGTACTTGCACAAAATAATTGTTTGGAGGGTTAGCAGGACAGCTGTATAGAACCAGCATGTTATTCCCAGTAAAGGGGGCGAGAATGCTGCCCCTCCAATTTCTACTCTGGGGAGGCTTTGGAGGGAGTTGCAAGGGTTCTTCCCTTTTGATCTTTCGGAATTCTGAAATATTCAGAATTTCATTGAGAAATGGAATCTTAAATAGTTTAAATCTTCAAAATATCACACAAAAGGCTCAAGGACTGTAGTCACAAGGCCCTCACCAGATTTTTCGAGGAAAAGTCCAAGCAAACAAGTAAAAGGAATCACAGTTTCTGCATGCGCAAACCGAAGTCTCGCCTTCTCATAACTTCCAGGAATATGTTTCTCTACAAGATTTATAGGCACGATATAACTGATGCCATTAGCAAAACCCTTTCATAAGCTGAACAAACTATTTTTCACAAGGAAAGTTATAGAAAATGTTTTTCCATATAACATTTATGTTATACCTTCTTTAGCCTTAATAGCTTGTTCCATTGACTGAACAATGTCCTCAAGCAGTGGCACTCCCATTTGGTAGTTTAATGATTTACCATAACCCTTCAATATAAACACCTCTAAGTCGTCTGTCCACTCCAGCAAAGCAACCTAAAACATGCAAACACATTTTGCAAGTTAATAACATAATGCAGGGAAGACTGAATAATTCCTGTATTAGTTAACTAGTATTGATCAACGGGTTTGAATCATGAACATACTCAGTCATATAAACCAAAAAAAAAAAAAAAGCTGACTGACCATATGCTGTTTTAATTACTTCTTCAGAAGGCAAGAATAGTATCAACTTCCTTAATTTTTATAGGCAAAGGACCAAAAATTGTTATGACCTAAAAGGAAGATGTGATCATAATGAATGCGCTATATGTTATATTATTTGCATGCACAACCATCAGTGAGATTAGATATCAACAACTCAAATCTTTAATGACTTCAATGCTTAAACATATTGATCATCACTGCAGAACAACATATAAAGAAGCAGAATAAAATATGAGTTAATGCAATAACACATCAGATAGAAGATCTCAAATCTTTGTACCTCAGTAGGACTGAAAAGACCACAAGCTTGATCAGTTATATCCAACAAGGATGCTTCCTGTCACATTATAAACCAATCGGAATATCCCGACATAAGTAAATCTCAATTGCATATTAATTCTGGACTCATGAGAGATATAATTTGTGTAATGAAATTTGAATGAAAAAGTTACCTGTTTACATAAAAACCACAGAGAAGAAATATCCTGTCTTGTGAAATTCAATTCATATTGTGTTGCTAATGAAGTTGTAATTTCATCAAAAATTGGTTCCTTGAGCTTTTCTACTGCAGGCTCCTGACTTATCCTAAAATCCTGCATCCATAACATCATTTAAGCAATAAAATAAAATATGGCCACTGAATCTCAGCTCCCATGCTTGAAGTTAAACCTCATATCATGCTGTTTTATTAATCTTATAATTTCAGATTTTGCTAATTGTCATATATTGAAGTAGTCATGTTTGGATATGAGACAAGGGATTATCATTCAACATGATTCCTTATATTCAGCCAAGAAAATTGAAGGTCAGAAGTAAGACCAAACTCAACACTGGTTGAGGCATTAAGGAATACAACCATATACATATAGCACTATCAGAAAAAATGGTAAAGTTAAGGCTAAATTGAATATGGAATAAGTTATTCTCTCCTTCAGCCATCGAAAGGAATTAAAATTTAAATAACCACTTTGATAACTGATATCCAGAGATTACAAAATAAAATTAAGAGTAAAGTGTGTCTATATGTATGCTCAAAACCTAAGTATGAAAACATCAACATTAACATAAATACCTTGTAGTTGTCACAGCAATCATGAAACCGAAGCTTTATATCACTTGCACGGCTTTCACTTGTAACAGCAAATGCTCGATGTTGCCCAGGTCCTAGACTTCCATTCCCACTAAACAGCCCCATGCCAAATGCTACTGCACTGGCAGATGCTCGAGGAACCTATTTCATCAAAGAAAGAAATGTCAGGGTAAAAAGAGACGGGGGGACAAGAGTGCAGCAAGAGTAAAACACAGCCTAAAACCAAGTCAAAGTCAGAATCAATTAAACCTATGTTTGGTATTGTTTTGCTTCAACTTAATTTTGAAAGCACAACAATTTAAGTGTTTCAAAACCACAAAAATACTTCCAGTTACATTTGACATTTAGTGATTTCATCTCAAGCCGCAATATCTCAATTTCAATCATATCTAGGTTAACACAAGTGCAAATATGAAAGTTGTTTTGAAACGTTCATATGATTGACAAGTAAATCAACAATTTAATAGAAAGCAGCAATCAATAGTAATTTTCCATCAACACATCTCATCTTAGTATTGAACTCAAGAAGTATCTCAATATCAAGCATAATTACATAATTAAAAGAACAAGGTGACTCACCTGAGTAGCTTTTATGGGATAGACATCCGGGTGATATTCCTCGTTGAACAAGTCCGGAAATCTTTCCCTAATCCTGATTCCAAGATCATACAATTCCTCTTCTCCTTTGCTAATCAATTCTCCACCTTTCAATTTTCCTTTCCAAGGAGACTTCCATCCTTGAAACCAACCAGGAACGTTCTGCAGACACAAACCCTGTTCTTTGGCTTCTCTTATAAGTATTTCCAAATGATCAGCCAATCTGTCCAATTCCCTCATCCGTTTCTTAGTAGGAGCACGTGTTCCGTGCCTTGCCTGGGCAACCAAAGATGATTAGTTTCATTTTCATCATTCAGGTTTACCAAAACATGGGACAAAATTTGATTTTAACACTCACTAAAGCCATTCTTTGGATCAGGAACAAAAAAAAAAACCTTAATTAAAGGGATAGCCATAACAACTCAAAACATTACATACAAACGTCATCTAACAACATTAATTATAATAATCACTTGCTCTACATTAATGCACAAATTTTTTTTATCTGTACAATTTAACTGTGAAAATGATAAATATTAAAGAGCAAAGTAACATATATGCACCAGAAACCTAAGAAAAGATTACCACAAGATTTAAGTGGACCGGAGTACATCCGTCGGGAATTTCAGAAGGTACAAAGTTTTTATCAACAACATCTTTCACGACGTTGTACCTGCACATAAAATTAACAAACACGCGATTATGAAACTTCATTAAAATACAATAAGCAACTAATCCAAGAAAAAAGAAACTAACGAGATAGTAAATTTGCCAGGCAAAACGAGGAAAACCTTGTCACAGTTGAAAGGTGTTGTCGAACATCGAAACTTTGAACGATGTCGTGTAATTGCGTTAATGAAACTAAGAACAGGATCAATGTAGAAGAGAATCTCTTCATTTTTCACTTTCTTCCAAGCTCTGAGCTTGATGATGAATATTGCGCAGGCTCTCGAATGAATAACGGGATTCGGTGCGTCGCGGTCTACGGTGTTGGCGTTAACGAGTGATTGGTAGCCAGTTACGACGCCGCGTAGTTATAGTTGACGATGACGCTATCAAGGTAATGTTACGCTGCCTCGTGGCAGTCTGTCTTCATTATTTTTTTTGTTTTTCCATTTTTCGCTTTAGTGCGAATATGGTAGGGTCGGCGAAGCAACGCCCGGGCCCAGGGTTTTAGAGCGGCCAAACGGGATCTTGATCTGGTCGGGCCGAATGAAACCCCGGTTCTTATAGAAAGAAAAAATATATATGTATAATAAATAACCATAAACAATAAAATTAAAGAGTTGTTTTACTTGTTAGCAATTATCTATATATTGCAAATTTTTATCACGATTTGTTATTCTCTTTAACTTTTACTATTATTGTTAATTAAAATGTCTCGAAGATCATTTTTTGTTAAAATGAAATAGAGTTTAATTTTTATTATAATAATTAAATTTATAAATAGCATTTGATTAAATATAATCGATCATAAAATATTTTGTGAATTTTATATAGTTAGGTTCTAATATATTTGGACTTGTATTATCTTAACATAGTAGACTGTAAAATCTTTCATGATTAACATATTTGAATTTCAATACCTAATTTTATTTACAACCATTTTAGTAAATTAACAACTTGTAAAGAATTATCAATATTTTTTTTTAAAAGAAAACCTTTACATTCTCTGTTGATCATTTTGTTTTCTTATCCCATGCACTCTTTTTAACAATTTTGTTTTCCTATCCCATGCACGAATTTCCCATATAATTATATGACAAATGCTCATTGGATGTCAAACAATGGTGGGTTTTATAATATATTTCGAGGGAAATTACTTGATTCCTCCTTATTGTTTAACTTAATATACCGTTATCTTTCTATTATTTTTGTAATACTCTGACACCCCCTTAACGTTATATTCGTCAGTTGAAAGCATTAAAAATTGAGAATAACTATGTTTTTGCCCTTGTAAAGTCTTGTTAACTGTCAAATGTCAGTTGCAAAAATCAGAGTTCTTTAATCATGTCTGTTTAGAGATGCAAAGTAAGGATGAAATAACCAAAATGTCCTTACTTTTGAAAATAAAATTAATGCAATATGCAATAGATTTTTGCTTACGTGTAATGTTGTCAATTTAAAAAATAATATCAGAATAATAAATGTTTGCTTTGAACGTTGAAATATGGGTGTTGGTGAGGATAGTTGGGAAAAACTATCCAAATACCCTTATTTGAATTATGGTTGATAACTTGATTTTGTTGATTTAGGGGCAAAATAAGGGAAAAAAGTCTAACAGTTAGAAATCATTATCTTTTTATTAATAGCCAGTTTTAAGCCATTCTATACTAATTACCAGCAGTTTCCCCATACTTCCATTCTATAAATGTTGCTATCTCCTCATTCTCTTCCATTCTAACAACATTGCCCTTCTATAAATATACAGACAACAAAATATAAGTATTAATCAACCCTTGAAGAATGCAAGTGAATGAAGGAATAATAAAATTTAGGAATAAATATTGTAGATGTGGAAGGAAGGCTGCAATACATATCTCAGAATTTGAAAAAAAAAACCAACAAACTTTTCTTTTCTTGTATGCAGGACCTAGGTTGTGGGTTTTTCTAGTTTTGGAAGCCAAGTAGTGAAGATATCAACTAAGAAATGCTAGCAAACTATGGATTGATCAAAAATAGTGCAAACCTAAGTGATGTTAATGGGGGAATCTTCAAGTTCAAGAGTAGGAAGTGCCAATATGGTGTTAATGCTGGAGTTAGAATATCAGAGAGTTCAAAAAAGCCAAACAAATTATATTTCTACTATAACCAAAATGAGAGTTATGGGTTTTTTCAATTTTTGGAAACCAACCAAGCAAGAAATAAATGGTAATTGGGTAGAAATGGCAACATCAAGCATGGTTTCTAGTAATACTAGCCCAAGTACATCAAATGTAAAGCAACAAGATGAAGTGAATGAAAAACCTAGAAAAAACCCAATGGCCTGCGAAAATGCTAAGAAGATGATGATGGTAATTATAGTGTTGCTACGCATTTGTATAATGCAACTATGGAAGATTTCAAACAATTCAATTTGTACACAAAAAATATAATTGTATTCAAAAAGCAAAGCGTTAGATACAATTTTTTGTATGGTTTAATATTCAATTATTAAATGTAACCAATCCACAAAAAGCCCATTGGCAAGATGCATACAAGATCAGCAAGCAAAATGAGTAAACATTTGATAATTGAATGTATACCCTATTACATGTATTCCATGTGCAAAACTTTAGAACATCAAAAAAAGTTGACAAAAAATTCTCCAAATGCTGCATCATGCATCATTGTTGTGTTCAAGGTAAAAAAAATAAAGGGAATTTAGTATCAATATCTAAACTAATGTGTAAATATCTTTGATAGAAAATAAATAAAACTAAGCACATACCTTTTGAGGTTGTGCCTATGGCTGAGGCGTTACTATGGCCTTTGGAAATTTATTTTTCTCTTATGAGTTGTATTTGTCTCTTCTATATTAGCTTCACTACTCTTCTTTCTATTCCTTACAGCTGAAAAAAGCAATTTAGTAAATACAATATCAAAGTCACACATTTGAATACTTACAAGTAATTTAAAATAAATTAGTCTTATACGCGAAGCAGTAGAGGTTTGGTCAGAAGTTCCAGCTTTCTATACCCAAAACATAGTCAATATTAATGTAAGCAATAAATTGTATTTCATTATTATTTTATACATCAAATGAGAAGAAAGTATACTTACCTTTGTAAGTGGACAGCTTCTTTTATTGTGCCCAAGCTGTCTACATTTTGTACACCTAGTAATGTATCGTCTCTTTTCACGTGGAGGCTAATTGGGTCTTTTCGTCAATTATATTTTGGCCTACCAACTTTGGCAATTATATATGGAGGCTTTAAATTTAGTAGTTTTGTTTTTGGCCACATCAGCTTGTCAGGTAATAAATTAATTGTTGATGAGTAAGTGGCTAAATAAACTTCTTTACTTAATATTCTATCAACATAATCTGTTGGGTCAAGATTAGAGTGCATGATGCAAACTAATGCATGATTGCATGGCAACCCACTTAATTGCCAAGCTAGACAGTCACATGTTGAGTTACCAAGGTCTACCACATAATGCCTTGCATTCTCAAACTTAAAATCAATAACTTTAAACTAATACTTGCTAGATTTGATAACCAGTAGCTTCCTTCCCGCCTTTGACAACTTGTTTATCTTCCTTTGTATTGTAGGAGGTTGGTTGGTTGGCCACTCTGAACACTTTTCTTGCCTCCTAATCATCCACTTCATTAACTTTAGTCAAATGAATTCTAGAAGCTCAATAATTGGCTTTCTCTTGTACTCATTAAGAAAACCGTTCCATGACTTAGTCATATTTTTTGTAACATATTCTACTTTGAAGAAATGATTGAATGAATTACATGACCAAGTGTGCGGATTATTTTTCAATAGTCATTCTTATGCTAAGGGCTGGATTTCCTTGATTTTATCCATTGCATTGTTGAAGTCTAACTTGTTTGTTGCCCTACTTACTCTCCGAAAGTGATCACATAGTAATTCGGTAGTGACCAACTTCTTAAAGTTTGCGTATAAGTGTTTTGCATAGTACCTATGATAACAACAACAATGCAAACAAATGAAAAACATTCAGTGATGTACTTCAAAGTAATTCAAACAGCCAGCAGAATAACCATTTTTATAAGTATAGAAACCATGATCATATTAAGTTAATTAACAAAGAAAAAATAATTAAGTAAGAAAAAGCATAATTTATGTCAACATATTAGTTCAAAGTCTCCAAGGAAATTGAATAATAGATAACTTGAAGTTAAAATGCATTAAGGCATGATTAATAAAACTATCAAATTGCAAGCCTCAATGAACATACAACTTCAGCCAGTTAAAATTTTGCAAAGCTTGATTTTCAATTCAAAAAGTTCAAATGCAGCAAGTTAGTATTATTTATCCAACAAAATGGTGCAACACCTCAAAAAAATAAATAATGAAATGATGTATTTAACTGTACCTATATAAATAATAAAATGAATCAGTTTAAGGGAATTAATTGTGTCATTATTATTATTATTTCTTGTAGAAATTTTGCAAATACAAGCCTGTAAGGAAATTGTCAATTTCTTTTTAGACAGTCTTAATAGCTTCTTGAAGACGCTTGTGCTCAGATATTCGAATGGAATTGTGAAGCTAAGTTTATCAACAGTGCACATAACAAGATGGCCCTCACTGTATAGGCCATTCTCGTTTACTTTAGTTAAAAATATGTTTAAATGAACATGAGAGAAAGTAATTGACATGATGGCTAGGTTAACATCAAGTCAATTTTGGTTAACCAAGAAAGAGAATAGTCTATTCCCATATATCAATTCTTTTACTAAGCAAATTGTTATAGGGTAGTTAAAACTCCAAGCTCAGTTCTTGATTTCTACAAAGAGTCATTTTAATTTTATAATCAAAGACTTATAATCAATTCTATTTTTAAATATTCTAAAAAATTAAAAATAAAAAATACTTCCAAAAGGTTTGGTTTGGCTTACAGGGTCGTTTAAAATTTGAAAAGGTAACTTCATTTATACAAAGAATCGTTCCAATTTTATATTCCAAAGTAAATTTGTCTCATTAGCATTTAGTTAATAGTGTATTAAGTCTACTAGCCATGTGAACAAGAAACATACAAATTAGAATATACCCACATTCTAAATTCTCTTCCAAATAAGAAAAATCTCCTTAGACTGTACAAAAACTTCATTGAAATTAATTGGTTCAAGGAACGAAAAATGATATTAATAATAGAATTCCTAAATTAGTCAAAAACATATTCATCTGAAGCCAACTTAAAATGAATCAGAAAGCATTTTTTGTTTAATATACTTTGCCATGCTATAAATGCATATTCTAAAACATTATGATTTTTTAATAGTATAGCCACTCTATAATGTAAGTATTGTAGCAGAAAAGTTAACTAGTTTCGTTATATATGCATAAACTATTAATTTTCTAGTAGTTTTTTTTATGCAACATTCGTCCCCAATATTAAGACAAACAAATTAATATTATATGTCAATCAAATAGTATAATCAAAATAGGTACCTAATAACTGCTCCAGGGAAGTGGATTTCAAATGCTGCTATCACTCTCTTCTGTCAGACATGAAAGTGATCGCCATCCCATCCGATATATCCATGTGTTCTTTAAGCAAAGAAAGAAACCAGCCCTAACTATCTAAATTTTCACCTTCACATTTACAAATAGCTAAAGAAAAGATACCGTTATTGGTATCAAGGGCTACTGCACTAAGCAAGACCTTACTATAACACGTCTTTAATTGGCAGCCATCAATACTAATAAAGCTCCTGTAGCCCGTCATAAATCCTCTTTATTGTGTTGTAAAGCTAACAAACATCCTTTTGAAGGTACCAATCGGATCTTGCTGGATTTTTACAATTGCTCCCCTATTTTTTTTCAAGTAAAATATGGGCATAATCTTGAAGCTGTGTGTAAAAACTCTCAAAGTCAGTTGCTGCCATCTTAAGAGCTTCCCTCTTCACTATGTATAGCTTTTTTTTGTTACCCTAGCACCAAATTTTGTGCATAACTTGGTGGCTAATGCATCAGAACCTATACCTGAGTTGTTCTTATTGATTGTAAACATTTTCTTATCTATCCAATTACTTGTTACCTTAGGGTTTTTAAACTTTCTCTTGCAAGTATGATCTTCAGTTAAAATTAAGCTCTCCATAAAAGTTACTTCATTTATCACAATAGAGGCATGAATCCTCTAATTACAATTGAGCCTCTCATATACTGTAGTCGTCCTATTACTCTTGTTTTTGATTCTGTTCAAACAAAACCCCTCTCGGATCACGTAATGTTTCAAAACCTCTCTAAAATGATATACACTGTTAAATGTTTAACCAGCTGAAATAGTAATGTCATCTTCCTTTGGTACTCTATGTAATCTGCTCTTTAAATCCCTCACCATTCTTCTGACAACATTTTCTTTATCTCCAAAACTCATTTTATCATCTTTATAACCATCATAATCATATTCTGACAGCACCTCATCATCATCTGATGGTGATAACTCACCACTATTGACAACATTCCCAACATCATCATTCTCCTCAAATTCTAAAACATCCTCAACATCATTATTGGTCCACTCAATAGAATCTTTACTCCTAATTTTAACATCTTCATCTGCATCATCATTAGATTATGCTTCACCATCACCCCTAGAGTTTAAATGCACTACATCATTTTCTTTCTCAACAGATGTGTCATTCTGGCCATCTGCATCTTCTGCATATGTTGAAAATAGCCTATTAATTACTTCCATCTTATCTATATCTATCTCTTCATCATGTATTTCATCAGCTACAAGGGGTACATGTCTTTGTTCTGCGTTTTTTTCTTCTGTTATTTGTGTTTGTGCTTGAGCGACTTAAGAGACAGAGTATTCATCATCGCATTCATCATCAACATCGGCGTTAACATCAACACCAACATTAGCAGCAACATTACCATCAGCAACATCATCGACTGCTTCATCATCTACAATAAAGGTGGTGTTCTGTTTATGTGGTTCTATATGTTTGGGTAATGGTGTTAGGTCAAGATCATCTAATAATATTCGTCGAATTGGCTCTTTTAGTCATAAAGGCTGGGAATGCATCTCGATTAGCAATCTATCGAAGCCTTTGCCTAAAGTTTCTGAAATAATGTTCATGAAAGCATTATCACTGTCTAATACCACTTTCTACTTTAACCAAGGCATAATTGCTTCGATAATGAAATGTTCATCATCCAATTTATGTCGATTTTCAATCAACTACAACGTATCATTTATAGTTGATAACTAGTTGCAGCGGTTAATATCAACCTTCCCAACTTCTACTTTTGAGCTACAAAACATGACATCAATGTTGATTCGAGTAATGTTCATTCTGTCAACAATAATAAATAACCATCAGTATCAATCAAAATACCAATTCTTCATGAATAAATAAATACACAAAGAAGTTCCTTTGTTTGCCCTTGTTTCTAGCATCATACACATAACCAATGGTTTGAGCAAAAACAAATAGACAAACCCGCATCAAACACATCTCAAAAATAAGTCTAAACCCAATAAACCATTATATAGGCATACATACGCATCCCAAAAAACAATGACCATAAAATCATACCATATTCAACATTAAAACCCATAATCTATCAATATATATTCAATTCAGACAAAAAAAAATACAAACCAAAAAAACCCATGTCTAAATAACAACCTAAATAACATCAAATCACCATGCATTTTCATGAATTATTCTACAACAAACAATTACTCTAAATACAATACCAAATAAAAAAAAAAAATCCATACTTACAATAGATAAGCACATAGGAAAATACATTTCTTCAAACACTCAAAAAATATACATTTTTTTTTCAACAATGACCTTAAGCCAAATAACACTCATAAGAGGAATAACTAAAATAATAGCTTAAGAAAACCAAATAAAGATGATTTGAATACTCGCTTGTCATCCAAGATTCTTTATGTCAAGCTATCGTTAAGAGCTATGAAGAAAACCTAACAACTATTTTTCCACTAGATGATTGTTACTCGTCAACTTGTACGCAAGTTTGACGTTTGTTTGTTCGAGTTCGCAGTTGGATTTGAAGACCGTTCGTTTGAGTTCGTAGCTGGGTTTGAAGACGAGTACGAAGATGTTTTGTTTGCTGCGCAAATGAAAGCTAAGACAAACTAAGCTTCGTTCATTTGTGATGGGCATTGTTTGGCATTTTAGTGTTTTTTACATTTAACGTGATTTTTAAGTTTAAACTATTTTTTGGATTTTTTGAATTTTTTGATTAACTAGAATAGGTGTCTTAGGTTTGATTATGGAACCCACTTTGATATCAAAACTGACAATAGGGACAAATTTTGTTGCCACCACACGCAATTCAATTAAATTATGTAATTATTCTTAATTTTTAATGCTTTCAATTGATGAATATAATATTAGGGGATGTCAGGGTATTACGAAAATAACAAGAAGATAGCAGTCTATCAGGTCAAACAACAGGCGAAAATAGGACATTTTCCCCATATTTTGAAGATAGAAATAGAATAGCAAAGAACACCCTATGCGCCATAAAAGAATATTCTTTTAGGGCTCAAACGCAGGATTAATGAGTTGGAGTTTGTGAGAATTTCACGGTCCTCAGTGATAATTTGTTATCCTCTCAATCAAAGAGGGTTTACAATACGAAAGGCATTTGTTTTTTCTGAAATCCAAAAGATACCAAATTTTGCACTGAAACTTTTCCCAAGTTTTTATTACACACATTCAAATTAAAATTTAGTTCTTGTTTTAAAAACTCGACTTCTCTCTGCACTTTCAGTTTTTGTTATTGTAATGTTACTTACATTAGATAACACTGCCAGGTCCCTTTCTTCCTGTGCATCATTTCTCTTACGTCGACTCACTTTGTCTTTTTTCTTTTTGGATGGACCTCTGAAGTCATTATAATGCTCAATTCTAGAGTTTAACATCATTGGCAATAAGCCATGGCTAGCATCCTTTTGCAAAAGCAACATCGGCTTTACATTTTTGCATTTTAACCTCGTAACATACTTCGTGGCCTCTATGTTTGTATAATTCATTGATGCAATCACCCAAAAATCTCAGAACTCTAATGGGAAGTTTGCGGGCCAGGACCTGGAAGAGTCCCGCCTATTCGTGTTGAAGCCGCCCTATCAGTGCTATCTGACGGGCTACGATTTATGGCCATAACTGACACATCAAGTAAATACAAGCAATCAAATACGGGGCCTCCGACAGAAACCCATCTATCACACAGTGCCCACCCGTCAGATATTGCCAACACTGATTTCTTCGACCAAGCAAACCATGTCACTTAGTTGTGGACCGAAATTATCTTGGTCCCAATATTTGGCACCACAAGTCCTCCCTGAATTTGACACAACAAAGTCCTTGCGGCCTTGGGCTTTATTGCCTTCTTCCACAGAGGAGGATTAAAAAGACAAACTCCACGAGGGTATCAGCTTTCAGATAAAAATCAAACCATCCTTCATATAAAACAATCAATAACTACGTAGCGATTCACTCAAACTGCAGGAGAAGGATTCCTATAGAGGGAAATTAAGATGACTGAAATATCTCATATGCATTCATCTATCAACAATGTTAAAAGTTTCCCCACTAACTGCATGCCCAGAGTTTCTAAACTGAGAAATAGTAAGACAAAGGACTGCCATAGATCAAAGCCTTCAAAATGATAGCCAGGGTACGAAGCAAGATACGTCCATCATCATGCAACAACTTCCTCCTCATGAAGCAGCATTTGGTCAAAGTGCCAAACTCCTGAAAGTCATCATGACAACCAGTTCAGAAGGAGAAATAGAAGACAATTCAGATAAGTTGGTGATCATATCCATGGGAAGTTGAATAGATAATGTTAATTACAACTAGAAACTGTACAGGATGAAATAAAATTTTAGCTCCGTACCATGTCCTTTGCCCACTCTTCTCAGCTGAGCAACATATTCTGAGATCTTTTTTATGGCTTCTACCTGCAAAGAGACACAAAAGTTGTAAACACTCTTCCCGAGCCAACAAATGAAATGTAAAAGTTGCGGTTTACCTGCTCAGCTAGAAACTCGCTTTCAACGAAATCTGCCAACTGCACATCTTTGTTCCGGTCAGCTACCTGTAGATCCAACATAAAGCCTGGCTCATGAGAGTGACTGCCTTGGCAAGATAAACTCACACCTTAAAGGCCATATTAGCATCATAGCTGAGTTCAACAAAGTAATAAACATTAAGTTGTAGAATATTCCGTAGAGATCAGCTTTACCTTATGCAAGTTGAGGAGTTTCTCATTTGTTAGCTTCTCCAGAGACAATGCAAGCTCCATAGCTGAATCATAGCAATTACAAACAGTAAGCCTCAAATAAATAGCTACTTACAACAAGTTATCATAAAGGAAGTTCAAATAGGTCAAAAGCATCTGGAAAACTTGATTTATTCTCACTCAAGAATATGGAACCACTTAATTTGGTCCCTAAGCCATTGCCACAACAAATAATACATTAAGTTGGATTCATCAAGGATCAGTCCATGCTCATATAATCATTCATCTATTACACATGTATAAACTAGGAAGTGAGAATGCACTCATAACATCATATAATTGCAACTTCCTCCACATCATATGCTAAAATTTGCAAAGACATGTATGCAAATAAATCATACGTTTAAGGGTATATAACCCTTAAAAATGGACATACAGGCCGATATTCCCATGCACAAATGCAGCTGAATCCTTCGATAACTGCCATGCAAAATGATAGTTATAATTCTCATGTTATACGCATCTTTCATAATATATGCATGAAAACATTGGAGAAAAATGGAAACAGTAAATGCTTTGTCAATATCATTTTTGAATCCATTTTTTCAAAGTAATATGAAATATGATATATGTGCTGTGATAAAACTTGGAAACACTGTATTCAAGGACATAATTTCAGCAATCATGTTCATACAAAATAACATTGTAGACTACACATCTTGCATGTCAAAAGATATGCCTGCAAAATATAATAGTATCATGAACATATACTTTGGATCATGGAACTCACCATACAAAGCATCTCCTTTCTCAGCATGATCAAACTCCGTGAGAGGCATCAATATAGATTGCAGCTTAACTTTTCCTCCACGTTTGTTCTATCAATTATAACAAGAAGGATTAGCAAAACAACACAGGGATTACTCAAATGAAATTTCAATGCCCACAAAAAAGAATAGTTATCACACAACAAATTAATTGGCAAAATATATAAAAATGACGAATCAATCACCTGATATTCCATCAATTTCTCCGCATGTTCTCTTTCTTCTAAGCTTGATTCCTTGAAAAACCTTTAAAAAAAACAAAAGAGAGTTAAGCTTTAACCACAATACGAGAGCGCTAAAAAAACTCTTAAGATTTCCCAGATAGACAAATTACTTGGCAAGACCCTTGAGCGCAACGTTGTCTCTGTCGAAGTAGGCAAACATGGCATGGTACACATACGAAACATTGTATTCCACACTGTTACACAAATAAACCCATCATTAGGTATACATATATATATTTTTTCTTAAAAAAAAAAAAAAAGACAAACTTTTACCACAACGAAAACAGATCATTAAAGGTTGCAATAAATACATACCAAACAATACAAAATTAGTATAAACCTAGATAACCAAAAACAAGAAAAAAAAAACAGAAATAATTCTAAAGAAACATAATATAACGCTACCATTTAATCTAACCCAGATTGTATAAGCTAGAAAATATCCTACAGAAGTGAAAACCATTTTAAAAATAATATACATAAACAAACCATTATTTTTGTTTAATTAAAAAAAATTAGATACATTTATTATTCCAAAACAAGGAAAAAGAGAAACTCACTTGATCTGCTCGTTGATTGCAGCCTCACACTCGTCAGTGAACTTATGCCTGGCAAGAGAAACTTGCGGCACAGTTGGGACCAAATCAAGCTCCTTTTTCACTTCTTCAAAAGGCGCAAAAACGACACCAGTTAAGGAGCTATTATGAGCGCCCTTTGACGCACAAACCACAACCCCAGTTCCATTTTTTGCAGAAGAAAAACGAAGGTTTGAATTCAACGAAGAACCAGAGGAAAACAGAGGATTTAGAACTTCTTTTTGCGGGGGGCTCGAGATCGAGTAAGCAGGAGATGCTTTAAGCAACATGTTTTCTTTTTGTTTCTGTTTTCCTTTTTCTTTCTCTTTCTTGTTTTTGATTTCGTTTTTTTCGTAACAAAAACAAGAAAATGATTTAAAGAGACAGAGGAAAATGAAACGGTGGCTATGCAGAGGTGAGCAGTGTAGTGAAGAAGATAAAAATAGAGCTGGCTAGAGATTGGATGGTGCCGTTGGAGGATGACACGTGGGCGGTGAGGATTGAGAGGGGAGGTGGGCGCGTGGCATACTCGTGCTGTGTTATCTGTAGATGTTTCTGGTTTGTGGAAATTAGAATCTCGAGGAGAAATATGGTATTTTGGAAGCATTTTAGGGAAATTGTGATACAAAAAATTACGTTGCCTTTTTGTTATTTGTAGCATTTAATTATTTTTTCTGATTGTACTTGTACATTGTAATGTACCCCTAAAATAAGAACATTTATTTTACTTTAATTAGCCGATAACCATTAATTGATGCCATTGAATTACGTTATCTTTACAAAATTAGTAATGTTACGTGCATTTTTAACTTAAATAATTTGATATTTATCTTGATTGAATGGACAAATAATATGATGTTATTATAAAATAATCCAATTGATGAATATTATATTAGATGATAAAATAAAAAAAGTATATGTTATATAAGACTTTGTAATAATATAAAACATTCGCTAAAGCATATTTGATAATTAAAATATAAATTTTTAAATCATAATTTTAGAAGTTTTATATTATAATAATATTGTTATATAAATAAACATTTTGTCATTGCAGGATCATTATTTAGTCGGATTGAGATGTGGATGCGATATTAAAAAGATATTTGTGTTGTTATCAAATATGAGAATGTTCTAAATGGGACAAGCAAATCCTGGTATTCATAAACTCATTGGATAAAACTTTGGAGTATATACATTTAATTTAAAATAAATTAACCATGAAAATGATTAAGATGAAAAAGCCATATGAATACATTTAGTTTAAAGGAAGTTATAATTACAATAATAATTATGATTAAAAGTTCAAAAAAAAAAATCTTAAACGCATGACATAATTTATTAATTGGTTGATTGAAATTATCTTACCCAGAATTCACATTGTCAAATATACTTGTGTAAAATACAACAATAATATTATGGATGTTTTAATTTTTTAAAAATTTATAAGAATCTGGGAAGTGATTTATGGGGCTGAAACTGACGTGTTAATGAATTGCTAATGTTATGCCAAGTGTGGTATTTTAATTGCCAGAGATAAAGAGCTGTCAAAGCAATCTTTTTCGACTGATTATCAAATCGTGTCGCAGAGAAATCAAGTAGGGTCTCTTCGAAATTTTTTAAAACTCGGGGTGATAAGGTTAAAAGAAAAGATGAAAATAACGTACACTAACTTATCCAACCAATCAAGCACAATTTAAGTGGGAATTATTTATAACTGTGGGGTGAGTGGTGACATACATATTTGTTTGAATGTATATAAATATTTATATATATATATATATATATTTTTATATTTATATTATTTTTTTTTTATCCTATTAATATATATGTAATAAGAGAGAGTAGTTATAATAGAAGGTCGCACGCACAAAGCATGTGGGAGCGGTACGACGATTTATTAGAGAAGTACAATGCGCATGTTCCTCCTCTTAATGCGACAAATACTTCACATGATCATTAATCATTATAACTTAGAATTATATTTTAACCACATAATTTAATTCAACGGTTTAAATCTTTGATTATTCTTTGTTTCGACTGGGAGTATAGTAGTAGTACTTTTGGATCTAAGAGTTTCGATGTGGTGCAACCATTTACCAGGTCCATTTAGAAATGTTGTTGGTGCATTTAGGTTTACAGATGGGACCAAACAAAGTTTAATAATGGGCTGAGGAGTTTAGCCTTTTCTATGAAAGGGGAATTTAGCGTTTAGAAATGTGGGCAGTGTGTGTAAGCCATATCACCATTTCCAGGACGCAATTGCCAAAAAAAGATATATTCATAATCCTAAATATATCTATTATAAATTGATGTGGGCAATTAATAAATAAAAGTAAAAGAATTAATATTTAGCTGTATCACCAATTCTTATTTATTGTATTTTTTTTTTAATTTACTCATTCAATTATAATGCACTGTATTGATTATTAAGATAGCTTGCATCTCTAAAACAATAATACTCTTGTTGATTATTAATTTATATATATTTAAAATAAATTTTTAGATTAAAGGATAAGTTTTTTTTTTTTGGTATTTTCGTATTTTAATTGTGGCAGTCAAAATAATAATATGAACGGAGCTTTACCCAACACCGAACTTGGCAAGGGAGATTACCGAATCTGAAGGAAAAAAGGAAAAAGAAAAGATGATAAAAACAATATAATCAAGAGAGGAGGGGGTTGAAAACAAGTATCTGGAAAGTGAATAATTAATTTATGATATTAAATTAATCAGAAAGCAAAATCCACGATGCTCATTAAATGCTTGCATTGGATGTCTCGTCCTAACTTAACGTGGCAAAAGATGTCTGTTTTTCTACAATTTCGTCATAAATTATTGCCTCAAATTTCGTCAATTAATTCACATAATCCAAATTTAATTCAGACAGTTTCTAATTTTTGTCAATATGCAGGGTTTTTCCTCTCTCCTTCCCATAAGAACGTAGGATTTTGTGATAAAAGAATCTATCTAGGTCATTGTTTCCATTTTCTTCTTCTTCTTCCTCCCCACTGGACCATATTTTAACAATCCAGTAATCAATGCATAACAATATGTTAGACACAATTAGTACATAAATAATAAAATTATATTTTTATAAAATAAATTCATATCTTGAATCATCTTAAAAATTACAGTGGGTAAATTTTATTTAAATTCAACTTAAAATTTTGCAAATGACACTAAAAAATTATAGTTATCTTAACTATTAATTCCACATAAATATTTTATTATAATGTCAATAAATTTGTAAATGTAATTATATAATATTTTAAAACATAATTCATGGTTTTTATGGTTTTGTTTCATTTACAAATTCAATTAAATTTAGATCTATAATTAATGGTTTTATAAAGAAAAATCATTAATGAAGTATGATGTAGGACAATTTTGAAATTTAATTAATTTAGGAAGTCTATTATTCTTACCAATTTAATTTGTTATTTAATTTTTAGTTTTCTTATTTAAATAGAAGTTCTTTTCCTTATTTGAGTTGAATTGTAATGTTGGGCTTTCTCTACAATATATAGAAAACTTACGTTATTGTTTTGAAAACAATTTTTTATTGAATAAAATATTCTCTTTTAATTTTATCTCTTATGGGATTGTTATCTTGACACTCGTGTTTCAAGTTGTTAGGGTTAGAACGGCATCTAATCCCATCCGTTAAAACTTTATCTAACTCACTGCGTCAAAGAACTGAACGAGATTCGGCGTTCGACAAAGTGTTTATATTCTACCCGTTATCCCACCTGCGTCAGTTGGTATCAGAGCCTACCTCTGTACCAGACAGAGCTTTCCTGAACCACTAAACACAATCACACTCATAAATACAACCTTTTTACCCAAAAAAAAGATTAAAATCATGATTTACCATGTTAGGCATGATGCGTTATTGTTTGACGGAAAATACAGTCCTAGATTATTTTTGTTTTGGTTGGAAGATGTTGAAAAATTCTTTGAAATTGAGAGGATACCTAAAGAAAAATGAATACAATTTGTTACTTATTTTCTGTTAAAAGGAGTGCATCATATTGGTGGAATATATTACAAAGGTCACGACTTGCAAGCCAAGAAGACAAAGTTCGATCATGGAATCAGATGAAACGATTGATGAGATTACAATTCATTCTTCTTGATTATTGTTTGACACATTAAGGTATGAGATCTATTCATTCTTATGCTATGGAGTTTGAGGATTTTTATGGACATTCATTTTTTTATGAGAGTGAAGAGTTTTTAGTTGAGAGATTTTTGGAAGAATTCAATGCTGATATAAGAGATCGAATGCCATCATATATTATCCATACACTATCATATGCCATTTTCTTAGCCAAAGAAATCGAAACGCAACTAAAGCTTGACTTTGATAGAGTTATTAGAGATGTTGTTGACAATATAGCTAATAAGATATCTGATAATATAGTTAAAGTTGACCATAAGATAGTGTCTGAAGATGAACTTCAAAAAGAAATTGAAGACGTGCCAGAAATTGTACAAGAAGAGGATTTATGTGATCTTAATTTAAAAATTGATCATGCACAAGAAATTCAAGTCGAAGATCTGCCTATTATTGATATGATTCTATCTATTCATATCGAAGATATAAAGGTTATCCTTGAAGAAGATTTAGCCACAAAAACAAATTTAATTGCTGAGTACATTGAGCGAGACTTGAGAAAAGTTATAAGAAATTTGAAAGTAATTTATTATTATAAGTACATATTTTTTCAAAAGGCCACATACAAGTGCAAGAAAAAGATAAAATTTGAATACTTTCGAGTTTCAAAGAAATTTGTTGAGAAGAGCCATTATTTTAAGTCAAAAGAAGATTTAATGTTGAATTACAAATTTCATCCGCCGGACAAAATAAAACTCGAGGACGAGTTTTTTAAAGAGAAGGGGAATCTGATGTAGGACAATTTTGAAATTTAATTAGTTTAAGAAATCTTTTATTCTTACCAATTTACTTTGTTATTTAATTCTTAATTTTTTTATTTAAATAGGGGTTCTTTTTTTTATTTGAGTTGAATTATAATGTTGAACTTTCTCTACAATATATAGAGAACTTATGTTATTGTTTTGGGAACAATCTTTTGTTGAATAAAATATTTCCCTTTAATTTTGTCTCTTATGAAATTATTATCTTGACACTCGTATTTTGAGTCATTAGAGTTAGAACGACATTTAATTCCGTTCGTTAGAATATTTATTTAACTCACTGCGTCAAAGAATCGAACGAGATTCGGTATTCGACAAAGTGTTTAGATCTATAATTAATGGTTTTATAAAGGAAAATCATTAATGAAGTAGGTAATATTATTGTATAATTAATAGTAAAATCACTTATTAAGAGAGAGACAAATTTAATGAGAAGAGAGCTGTTTGATATTGGAAGATGAAAAAAGATGCTCGGAATCATGTGATAAGCCATTAATGCAATGCAGGTGACAGGACTTGAGGTTCTACAAATTTGAATATTAATCTAATCTCGAAACCAATTTCATTTTAATTAAGTGATTTCGTGTCAGTATCACATTAAATTCCATGCTGGCGTCCTGTTTTCTTTGATTTTCTTCCCCATTTTCCATCGCCCCAGTCTTAATTTGCTTGGATTGCGATAGTAGCATATACTGTAGTATATCTAACAATTTCTTATTGCCAATTGATCATCGGCGCGATTGTTTTTGCATGTGAGAATGAGACTAGGGCGTGATGCTTTAATTCTGTCATAGAATTATAAAAGTTAAAAACTTTTATTAAACCAATCACATTCTATTTTATGTGTAAAATAATTAAAAAAATTATATGCCAATCGCAGTCTTAATATGGTTAGTTTTGCCGAATATGTACTTGTATTTGAAAGTAACATATAAGTTGTTCAATAATTGTAAGGGTCAACAGCTAGCTAGTCTAGATCAATTTGCAACTGTGTTCACAAATCGATGATATCAGAATGGATCCATTTTGATAACGATCTTCAATATTTCTAAGAACTCGATCACGGGTTGTAGTCTCCACTTACTACTTTAATTATACATATATACATACATACATACATTCATACATATGCGTATATACTAAAAAATAATACAGGAAGATTTTTTTTTCTTTTTTGTTTTTTGTTTTTCGTTTTTTTCTGATGGAAATATGGGAAGAAAATTAATTAATGCATGCTTGATACGCATATTCTAATATCTTTTCTACTACAAATTAAAATATTACAAGCAGGCAGCAGAAAAAGGTTATATATAGTTTTCAAAAGAAAAGACAGTTCTTGTTTCTTCTTTAGTGTTTGCTGTTAACTGTGCTGTTTGTGATATTAATAAAGAGGAGAGGAGAGGAGAGGAGAGGAGAGGAGATAACTCGTCTTGGGTTTTCAAATAATATGTGAAAGAAACGTGGATTACAACAACTTTATTAGCAAAAAGTTGTAGGCAGGTGTTCTTCGTCTGCATGGAATTGCATAAATAGAGGCCCCTATGATAGGCTCGGGCTAGTGCGGTGCTCTCACTCTCTCAAGTCTTTTCGTCACTATTACCATAAAATTAATTTGTCCGTCAGAATGATTAGATATGTTGCTCACAAAATTAACAAGGAGTTCACCTCCCATTAATTGATGAAAATTAATGCTATATATTTTATATTATATTAATTACTTTTAATTAATTTGGCTGCGTTTCCACAATCTTTTTATTAAATTTCTCATGTTTCAGATTATGGTTAATTTTTAATTTCTAAAATTATAGTTCATACTTATATATATATTTTTGAAGTTTAGAACAAAGTAAAAAACTAAAAATTAAGAAAACAAGCATGCTGAAATGAATGATTTATTATAGCTAGGGGAAGAAAGAGGCCAATGTGCTTTAGTAATCAATTAATTAATTAGTTTGTTGTTGCATGCAGCACCAGATTACAACTCTTAAGTATGTATATGTATATATGCATGTATTAAATTAGGAATATATATAATTAAATAATGGAGATTTTTTTTTCCGATACGAATAAAGGAGAGTTGAATTAATAATAATTATAAAGAGTTGGTAGTAGCGAATTAATGAAACTGGGTTCAAACCATGTGGTTATGAAGAGAAAATTAAAGAGAGTGTTAGTGTATCCACGTGAATGTTTGTTTGTTTGTATGTAGGTATGCTTAACAAACATTCACATTGAGCCTATCTCTTCTCTTCTCTTCTCTTCTCTTCTCGACCATCATCATCATCTAGGTCTAATTTGGTCTTGTTCTTTGCTTCGTATATAATTAGAGGTTTCCCATATTATATACTTCATAACTTTTGCTTGCTTGGCTTGCTTTGACCCTAAATTATTAAGTATAACAAACCCTAATTCCTAATCCCCTGCATTTGCACGCACACAGAGGCCTGAATCATTCATGTTACCCTACTTTTAATTTAACTCGTCTCATAAATTTCTTTTATTATTTTAAAAATGTAATTTACAATAAATCGAAAACCGCAACAGAAATGTTAAAAATTATATAAGGAGCTAGAATTGAAAAACCATACATATATTATATATAGGTTTACTGAGAAGAATATATATGTGAAGAATTATAAAAAAGAACAGCAGCAAATTAAAATAGAGAACGTGGAAGGCATATAGAGCAGAGCCTATATATATATATATATATATATATATATATAAACATAGGTGACAACCTAACACACGCTCTGGTTAAGGTCAACCATAACCGTTGGGTTTAACCAAACTTTTATGGCTATAGATCATGAGCTGAGCTGGGTACATTTTGTACTTTGTTCTGAGATTGCCCTAATAATTTTCCCTCATGCCACCATTATTGATTGTTAATGCATTCATATTCTCATTATAAATCCTCATAATCGTTCCGGATTTTTCAGATTCTTGTGAGCATCGGCGCAGCTTATAAATTATGAAGTTGCATTTAATTTGGTCTCTATTTATATAGAACGCTTGATTATAATTTACTGTAATTGGCATACCAAAGAACCAAATTGAAATATTTATATGCTTACTGGGGTAACTATTTTAGTTAGTTCGTATCTCTACTTTAGTTAATTGGTCTGAATCTTATCTACTTTGTCTCTTATTGCAAATTTAATTAATTACATAGTTGTAGAAATCAATCATCAATTGTTTTACTCTGTATATATATATATATATATAGCCCGACACCAAATTTGATTTCATATGGTTTTCACGAAGTCGATCCAGTTAGACCTTTCTCCTACATCTATCGTAATCAATGATTACTTTGCACTCACAAAATCTTCTTCTATTTTTATTTTTATTTTAAAGCCGCCCCAAACCTCGCCATATGAGTATAACGTGCTGCTACAGAGAATTAACTAGAAGTCTCTTCATCAAAACTCAATCGCACGCACATATATTGTTAAATGGCACTTATCTCTCTCTCTCTCTCAGATATTAATATTAATTAATCAACTAATTAAACCAATTCATACATATATATATATATATGTTTAATTATTATTATTATTATATATTTTGATCTATAGTACACGCAACTTCGATCTCACACACTCACATGTTCTTACCCTATTATAAATATTCACACTCCCTATCAATTTCTTCATCGATCATTTAATTCTCCTTAAAACTTTTGTGTTCTCTACTTCTGCTTCCTTCCTTGCTTTGTTTTCAGACAAATATGGGGGCAAATTCTCCATGTGCCTCTTGCAAGCTGCTACGACGCCGTTGCGCCAAAGACTGCGTCTTTGCTCCTTACTTTCCCTCAGATGATCCCCACAAGTTTGCCATCGTTCACAAAGTTTTCGGTGCCAGCAACGTTAGCAAAATGTTGCAGGTCGTTCACGTATACAGTATACAGTATACACATATCTAGTGTATTACATACACGAAACTTTCAGTTTAATTTGATTTAACTTTTTTGGTGATGGAGCAGGAGCTTCCGGTTCATCAGAGAGCGGACGCTGTGAGCAGTTTGGTCTACGAAGCAAACGCGAGGGTTAGAGATCCGGTTTACGGCTGCGTTGGGGCAATATCATTCTTGCAAAACCAAGTGTCGCAGCTGCAAATGCAACTAGCAGTGGCGCAAGCAGAAATTTTATGCATCCAGATGCAGCAAGAACCGACGACGATGCCAACAACTACCCCACAGATAGACCCAGATGACAAGTCGTTTCTTCTCCAAAACAACCTCTCTCCTCATCATCACTACCTGAATTTTGCTTCTTCTTCTTCATCTAGCGATAGCTTTGTAGTCCATCATGATTCTCTCAAAAGAAAGACCATTTTCGGACACGACATGGTCTCTTAAATTCATAATAAAATTTTGTCTCTCTGTCTTCTACAAAGTTTTATCTCTTCTTGTTTAACCTCTTCATTTATTTATTTATTTATTTTTTTAAATGTATCATTGATAGAGTAGTTGAAACAAAACAAAAGAAGAATTTGGTCTTAAACAAAGGGTAAGTGTATTTAGGGTCAACTCTAGCATGTGAGAAGTGAAGTAAAGTAGAATTTTCTGAGTACTTTTAACTTGTAAGAACTAGTAGACTGGTCGGTGGTTAATTTGTTAAAACAATTAATCTAATTAAGACGTAAATTCTTGCAGTTAATTTTTATGTTCATTTATAAATTAACTAAACCATGAATAGAAATGTTTGGTTCCTTGAACAGGTAATTCTAGTACAAGAATATTTTCCCCAAGGCACTGTTTAGTTGGTACGCGTTATTGTTCTCGGGCCATAGGGAGATTTTCACCGTTAATTTGCATAAATTAGACAAAACTCAAAAAAGCAATCTCTAAACTCGACTTTAGAATCTCCTCTCCACCAAAAATTACCAAATTTTTTAAACTAAGAAAATTATCTAAAAATTAGAAGAGAATTAATTAACGGTCTAAAAATGGCTAGAACTTTATTCAATTTTGTTCCAAAAATAAGGTATTTAAACTTTTGATCATTGATATATGATTGAAAATAAATAAGATACTATAAAATTCTCGAATTTTTTTCATTTTCAACTTAAAAGTTATATTTGAAAAACTTGAAAAAAATGTTAAAAGACAAAGAAAAATTGAGAAACATAACAAAAAAAATTTAAAAATTTTGTAATAGAAAAATAAAATATAATAAAAAAATTGAAATGCAACAAAAAAAGAAAATTTTAAAAAAAAAGGAATTTTGCATAATTGTATGAACCATATATAGAATGAAATGACCAAATAAATAATAATAATATTAGTTAGGGTGTAAACTTGATATAGAAAACAGTAGAATTAGAAAAGCTCAATTATTATGCTGGTGTTGATATTTTTTGTAATGAAAAACGGAGAGGAAAGCATAAAATTAGCATAAACTGCCACGCGTCAAAAGCGAACAAGTTCTTCTTTCTTCTAGTTCTAGTTCTAGTTCTAGTTCTACTGTGTGTGCGTTCACGTGGGGCAGTGTGAAGAGGAAGTGCTCGGTTCATGGGAATTAGTATTAAACACATAAAACTAATTAATTATATTTGTTAAATAAAATAAATAAATAAATAAACAAATTTCTGAATCCGTCTCTCTATACAATTATGTGTCGAATCAAAGCAATAGTTAATTTAGAGAAAGAACAAAAAAAAAAAAAACTAAAAAAAAAAAAATCAAATGGGGGCAAGAACTGAGAGAAAGATTCCAGATTTCTTTTGTTTAATCTGAAAGCACTTTTAAACAAGTCAAACTTAAATTTTTTTTTTTTTTTACTAATCATCCTTATCGAGTCCAGCTTTTTTAAGCAATTCGTAGCTGTACGCAGGTTGGGTTCTCAAACTCTATGCTTACAATATATTACTATTACTTGATTTTTCAAATTTGTATTTGTGTTAGATTTTCCACTGAGATAACGTCTTTAAATTCTGGTTTAATATTTGTTTGTCTTGTCTTTGCTTTGACATATTCTGTTTGAATTAATGTAAGCTTCAATGTATCGAGAATAAAATTTTCTTTAATTTTAATATTATACATTAACGAGACTTAATGATCGATAAATCATTAACTACGTACTTGGTATTGTTAATGGCTATAGTGCAAGTTCACATGATGCCAATCATATAAACATATATATATATATATATATATATAATGGACGATTAATTTTGATGAAAAGTCAAGGCAGCCGTTAACAATCTTTAAGATTTAATTAAAGACATATATATAAATATATATATATATATATATATATATATATGAAGACAAAAATTGTAAAGAGAATTACTAAAGAATTGACCCGTGTTGGTTTATTACATGATGGAGCTTCCGCGGCGGCATCACAGAAATGAAGCTTAAAAATTTAAAAAATTATTTAGAAGTCACCATAAAAGAAAAAGACAAAGGAATGCATTTCCCTTTCATTCTATCAACTTCCAGTATTTGATGCTTCAAGGAGACAAGAAAGGCATATTGGAGCCTTATTTTCTCTTTTTGAGGGCTCGAGGATAATACTTCCAATTGCAAATATCATTCATTTTTCTATTTTCTATTTTCTATTTTCTATTATAACCTATCTGTATATATGTAAAACCCCGAACAAACTCTTTCTTCACGTTAGTCTTAGCGAGATTCAAAATTCTAGACTTTATATCGTATTATCTCAATACATTTTAGCAGTTAAATAAATTAAGAGCCAAGTGAGATACTCTCTACAGCCACTTAAGCCTAACTTAAATGGTAAAAGAACAAGTCCACCCTCCAACCCTACTCTCAGCAAGGTTTTCCTTTCCACCATATTATATGCGGAACTCACCATAATAGAATGTTAGTTTCCCTCGAATTTGAGAGTAAATATTGCACAACATGTGTATAAAAGTTTGAATTTCCTCCCATTATACGTGAAAACCGCCATATTATATATTAGTATAATCAAGTTTGCCTATGCTCAGTTTTTCCATTGTTGAGATTTACTGAACTCGAGAAAGATATCACTAGACAAGATATAGCAGTCCCTCGTTTTGACCAACTCTACTCTTTTTAACTTTTCTCATTTATCTGTTGAAAAAATTCAGGAACTTTTGTATATTATATCACTCCACTGCAAGGAAGAAGTAAGTTGTATAGATTTCCGAAAAAATCACACATAGCGCAAAGACAAATGCATTATGTATATGAGCAGTAGAAAAAGAAAAAAAAAATTATACAACAGTAAATTTTTATTGTTATGGTACAACAGCTTTGAGATAGATAATAATTATTGTCATGATACAACAGCTCTCAGATGCATAATAATATCAGTGATTCTTTGATGAAATGGTAATGAGTTTGGCGTGAATTTGAAAGCATTGAAATTTACTTATCTTTGACATCCAGTAGCAGAAATGGAGAATCATTCAGATTCTGGCTTGTCCCATCAGCCGCCCATGCTTGAATAATAAACTTGAGACTATCAGTTTTTGAAGGGATAAGGAGGTTGGATACGTAAAATGCTTCCACTTGCGCCACCCCAAGATAATTGTGTTTTGCTTCTAGCTTTCCATCCAGATTTCCAACTGCTCGTTTTGCTTGTTTCTCAACATAGATGTTATACTTTGGGAACCAAGCATCATTCCTGTCTTTTAATTCCCAAATGATTTTAACATTTAGGGTTTTGACACCCTCAGAATCTGTAGTCCATTTGATGTATTTTGCCTCAACTAGCCATGAAGTGGAGGGAGGAAAGTCTGAATTCTGTCCAGAGGTTTTAATCGTTATATCACCAAGAACTGCAAAATATTCTGCTGGACTGCAACTTAATGCATTGCTTTGGCCATCTGCTGTGGATTCTATGCTCAAGCCACTGATTTCAGGTACTGGCCTGTAGCATACAGCACTGATTCCTGTCATTGTGTATCCATTCATCACAATGCTGCACTCCTGTATGACCCATCCTGGAGCCACTTCTGGGCCCTTAACTTCACGTGGCACAATTACTTTACTGAATTTGGTTGAAGTTAGATCCATTCCCCAGGATGCAAGAAGTAAAGACTTCGTTTCTTTTGTTGAGGAAGAAAATTCAAGAAGAAGGCCAAGTAGAGAATTCCCTTCTGATTTAACCTGCAGTGGTTGTAATGCTCAGAGTTAATCTAGATGGAAGTAAAAACCATTTGTGATGCTGTTGTTTCAGCAACCTTGATCCACAAAAGAATTAGCTTACTGAATATGTAAAGTAGACAGGCAAATCCCTCAAGAGAAGCTCTCCCTGAAAGAGCCTTGCAATGAATTGGGCATTGTTTTCGAGAGTCCCCCTAAATGTGACGTTCCCACCTCCGTTATAGGATGCTTCCTTAAAACTACAATTGCAAAATATATGATTAAGGCAGGTGGAACTTTAATGCATAGAGATTGGGAACGATGAAGCACTACTGAGGTTAGGTTGATAGCTAAATGAACTGACAGCAATCCCAGTATCCCATTAATCAGAACCAAAAGACAGGAGATACAGATATATTCTATTTTATTTTTCATGCTTAGATATTAAAGAAGAGGGATTGACACTTCAGGTGGTTATCCTCCTAATTATGGTTCACTCATAAATGATTTTAGTGGTAGGAGAAAAGAGCTATACAAGATGTAGAGGGGATCACTTTTTATTCTTGAGCACATCACAAAAATGCTAAACATATAATCTAAAGTTTCATGGAAAGATCCAAATATTTGAAAATCAGATTTCATTAGTTAATGGTTTAGACCACTTTCTTCTTCCCTGCATAAGGAAATGTATGTCATGTGTCATAGTATCAGAAAAAATGGAAACTATAAACAAGTCCGAAATCTAGAAATTTTAGGATATATATAAAAGCATTAAGACTTACTCAACATGGACTTGAATATTATCGGGATTAGGGTCATCTCTAAACACAAGAAAAGGCTGCCACAAAAGAAGGAGAACGTTAAATGGAGAAAAAACTTGCTAACTATACCAACATCAGTGACATGCTAAAAAACATTAAAAAACATGTGAAAATTGGTAGATTCAATGATATAATTTCAATTGTGTATGGTGGAAGAAAATCTTATAAACTACAAATTAGCAAGCCATAAAAAGAGGTTTTCATGTCTGAAGTGGTATCAAGATATTATAATCAATATAAACATGTATATTAACTTAGCAAAACCTCCAGATTAAACAAGTATCAAGAAGTTTGAAAACATAAACTTTGAGATGAAGGTATCGGGAAGTTCTGATAAGTTAAGTTCCATAAAGAATAGATCCTTTACCCATATATATTACAAATGCACGAAATCTAAAAGGAAATGAAAAGAAAAATGACCCTAATATGGTTGCACTGCAAAAATGATAAGGAGAAGAAAGAAACAGTTCCCTTCAGTGCTTACCTGAAAGCCTTGGGAAGAAATGTTGTTCCACGGAGTGTCTGACACCTGCCCACCCTTAACAGAAATATGTAAACCATGACCCTGAACAATGTTGTGATGGTCAGTATATAGAGAACTGGCATCTCATGAGCTGCAGTGAAAGTTACATATAAGAAAAGAATAAGAAATTAACATAGTAGCTACCTGATTGAAATTTGAGTAGAATGGTAATACTTTTGGATAATTTTGCAGAACGCCCCATGACTTCTCAATAAGGGACCACCAACTGCAGAAGCAAAGTTATAGCAAATGAAGCTCACCAAACAATTCTGTAATACAGAGGATGCTATCTCAGTAATGAAAGGAAGAGTCAAACTGCTATAGAGAAACAACATTCAAAAAATCCTCAAACAACTGAAATAGTATGCACAGAAGTCAAAATCATAATCAAGCTATAGCTCCAGGTTAGAAGGACTTAAGTATCATTGAATGTATTCATGAACTTTAATAAAAAAATTTTTTTGGCATATAACAATAGAAGACTATGAAAGTCTGTTGCTTTGACAAAAAGAATAGTACAACTGCAAAAATTAGAAACAAAAGCATAAATTCTGGAGTGAAAGGTGACATTTTTTTCATATTGCTTGTTATGCTGCAAAGGGAAAGGTCCATGTAGTATAACAGTACGAATGGTATTGTTGCCACGGTAATGAAACAACTTCAAAGACTCTCAGTTTGAAGAAGCTTCAAATTCATGGTATTTCACAAGAAGGGACAAGTGATTACTGGTTTTGAGCAGTCTGGAAGTCGGGCGGTTGCTTAGTCTCATAGACCCATCCGGGAGCAAATATGGCAGCTGACACATCATCTCCCTTTAGCACATCAAGGGCAACATTTGTCTGATTGACAATGAATTACTATAATTCACAAAGAAATCCTTCTACCATCCAAGTTTGATAAATAAATGGGTGAATTTAACAACTCAAACTAGTCATAATTTTTTCATAATTTTAATTAAAAGAAAGTGAAAAATATTATAGCTGGCATTATCATCTACACTTTGCAAATAAACTTCAAAACAGGTCTACTAAGTGAACAGTTCATGTTACGTGGCAGTTCAAAATAATTCACAACTTGTATATGATATAAAGTAAAATATGCTTCTCTAGACAGACCCATAATAAAATATAAACTCAATTTCGCTCAGCATGGTAAATAGAGCTAATTTATTTTGTTTTCAAAAATGGTACCTTATCAAATGTGGGTACAAGAGCCTTAGACAATGGAAATTCAAACTACTCCTAACAGGGAGTTTTCAGACCAAAAAGAGGAGAAAAAAAAAAAAGAAAATATCCTAATAGGGTGGCTGATGATGTATCAGGAATTGGAGTATCTAGCTAAAGACGAAGAGAATGAAATCACATTTGCTGATTTCCTTCCACAATGAATGAATCAAATTGTAAGGATAAGAACCAACAGAAAATCAAATTAAAACTTATTCCATTAGAAATTTTCCATATCGTATAAAACAAAATTTAACACATCTCACATACTTAACAAGCCACATACCTTCCATTGTCCTCCTCCAAAAGTGCCCCTGCCAAATACATCTATTCCCATGTAGACATCATACTTCCTATCACCTGCAACAGCTGCTGAAAGCTTTGGGTAGTTTTCCTGCATGGCATCCAAGAAAATTTGTAGCAAGAGACTGTGATTAAGTTCCAGATGAAAGATGAAGATAGGGCATCACCTCCCATGTATAGTTTACAAATATGCCGTCACATATATCAAAGAAAGGTTTATTTTTTTCATTCAGTTTATTTTGCCAGTTAAGATCCCCTTCAATGGTAATGCTGTCATACCTGCAAAACAACATTAATCAATCAAATTTAAATCTAAGACAAATCATACAACATAAAATTCAAGTGACTGGAAATGTGTGCATATCCTGAGTCCTGGTGCTTACCAGATAACCAAAGATCCAGGCACTAAGGAGTGCATAGTTTGAGTTAAATGGCTGACAAATTCTTTCAACTTAGGTATTCGCTCTACATCCAGTTTAACCTCCATATTAATCTGCAAGCATGGGTTCCTTTATCAACACAAAACTGAAGAAAGATAGAATAAAGTTGAAAAGGTGGAGATTTGGTAACAATACCAGCCACCCGTCAAAGCCCAAAGCGAAGGCAAGCTCTGCCAAGCGCTTAGCATACATATGAGCAGACTCCTTTGATGATAACAATTCATTAGCAATAACTTTCCCTTCGTCCCATTCAGTGATGAAAGTCCCCAGAACCTTTTATTCCAAGGACACAAGAATAACATCATATACGACAGATATTCCTTAGCCATTCATTTAACCCCTCACATAAATTGAGAATAAAGAAGAATATCATCCAAAGTGTCATGCAAACACGGTGAACACAATAAATCAACTAGTTAAGAAAACAAAGGAAAACAATGGCATATATAAGTCCCAATTAGATATCCTTGCAACATCACTTTTCGTACTTATATCATAGAAATTGAAGTGTCTAACCATGGTGAGCTTACAAATATCTTTCTTACTACTATTATGTTCAATGTGATTAAAAATATTAAGTTGCAAGGTTCAGACAACCGGTCAAATTTCAATAAGCACCCACTCAATCCTCAAATGAGGCTTATACTTACAATTAAACTAGCTAACTTAAGGTTAAGTTTGAGATTGAGAGGTTTGTAACTTTGAAGCTATAACTGTTGTGTGAGGAAATCACAAGACGTCAAATATAAGTAAAAACAATTGAGTGGTCCTCACTAGAAGATGGTGTTCGACGAAGACTTTACTTGCACAACAATCCCAAACTAAGTCAAGCTCATTTGCAATTATATCCGCAAGCAACCATTCCCTACCTTAAACCTCACACATAACATAAAAACGCCCAAATCTTCATAAGAAATAGAAAGAAAAATAAAAAAACGTGTCTTCAAATCAACCTTCAACTAGCTGAACTCTCGTAATTTATTACAAGAACCAGAAACAATACCTTAACACGATGAAACCAGAAAAAATACCTTGACACGATGAAACCAGAAACAATACCTTAACACCATGTCTGTGAGCGGTGTTAGTCCAACAAGGAGGCGGCAAAGTGACCAAATCATGAGAAAAATAAACAAAAACATCCATCAAATACCAATGCCAAATAGCGTAGGCGTTAGCATTGGTCCCGCCCTGGACCCACTTGTCATCCACGTAACCACCTTGCATGTCATGGCAAACCAAAATCCTCGGCCTGTCTGGCAACACAGCGTTTTGGAGAGGAACAGTTGACTTGTTAAAAGGGTAGTGAAAGGAGTCAAAGTAAGCTCGAGAGTGGAGATCTTTGAGGGTCTTGATCGGGTAAGAGATAGGAACCGACGGCTCCGTTGGGTCGAAGCGCGGAGGATCGGTGGCGGAGATAGAGGAGGATTGGTGTTTGTCGTCGGAATCAGACATGGTTATGAAGAATCTTTGGCGGATTGAGATGAGAAAGTTGCGGAGAGTTAATAGGGTCTGGCGGTTTATATAAGGGCGGAGTAAAAGGGGAAGGAATTTTAACATGGCAGGAGTTTGTAAGAAGCTAACTGAAAGTGTTTCTTATTCATGGTCTTGGTCTTGGTCTTTTTCTATTATTATTATTAATTTTAAAACGAAGACTTTGTGCAGTACATATTATTCTGATACTGTACCTGACGTTTTCTTTTCACTCCACCACCGATTCTCCGAATTGCTGTAAATTTAAGCATATTGGCTTGGAAATGGAAATTGAATAGTTAAGCAAAGAATAATGGAAACCTCCGTCACCGTACAATGCTGATTGCTGATCCTGTTAAACGAGGGATAATATGCTTATTTTAATAAATATTTTTACGTCACTCTAACGCGAATCAGATTCAAAATTTCAATATTTTGTATCATATCAAAGTATTTTATTATGATTTTTTTTTTTTACAATCAGTTAAGAGTGATCAAATTTTCACATATTCTAAAATAAATTTCAGAGGAAACGCTGAAAATTGGTAATAATTCCGTGCAGTAAAAACACCGCAGCAATCTCAACGAGCCGAAGCTTAAATGCTTTTCAAAATTTTATTCAGGTAAATTAGTTAATATCCAAACGAATGTGTTTAAGAGTACATACAACCCTTTTAATTGTAGAAAATTTATGAAAAAGTGTCGTTAACTTTAATGCATATTTTAAGATATAACTTTGGATAAAAAAAAGGGCAAACGTAAAACTTCATCAGGATGTTACTTGTAAAGTTATTAAATTGTATGACTTAATTGATGCCAAATCATTGTGGTCATGCAAGCAATAATATATATATACACACAGAGAAGAAGGCAAATAGTAACGATGAAAGAGGCCTATTCCACTTTCAGTTCTGGGTTTAACTAGGGCTAAAATTTCATTTAGAACTCAACCAGATTGATCTGAACTCAGAATACAATTCCAGAATTAACGCAAATTGCTTAGGATAGCATGAACTTGACTATTGAATGTATAAGATCAATACAATTTCCAAGCAAATCCACAGGGACCGCTCTAAACCAAAGAAATAATCCTAATCTACAAAATTGGGTAAATATATATATATATATATTTGTATTAATTGCCAATGAGACAATGACTAAGGTCATGAATCATGATTCACTTCTGCCTTCAGATCTCTCATTCTCTAGAAATTTCTGACAAGACAACACTCTAATGCATGAAATTAAGGAAAAGGAAGAACAAATCATCACCTTAAATCTTACTAGTCACTTGAGTCCTGTGATGAAATTAACTGGAGAAGAGCTGTTGTCACCCACACCAAAGTTGTTGGTCAACGATTTTCTGTTACATTTGATGACGTCTAGTCTTCGAAACAAGTTTTAGAGGCGTTGAACTCTCACTGCCCATGGTTTAAGATATTTCTCTTATTGAGTCTTTGCAATACCCAACCAAAATCTAGATTTGCAAAATGATGGACCGGTGTGATGCTCTTCAACTCAAAGTAACTCATCTGTTCCAGTCATTTTTGCAAACTCACTTTCATCTATACTCCCCTTTTTCAGCTTTTTGAGCAGACGGTAATCCCTTGCCAGCTCATCTTCATCTTCAATTGCCTGAGTAGCACGTCTCTGTTTGGCTGTTTTCTTCCTCATAACAGTTGTTGCATCATTTTTGGTCTTTTTAGGTCTCTGAGGTTTTGGTTCTTGCTGTTGTGCCTCTTTCTTTGCTTGCAAATTCTTCTTCCTCTGTTTCTCACGAGATTTATCCCTAAATTAAAAATAATTATCAGCTATGATCACAGTTTTATGCAATGATCTGAGAATTTAATACAATTGCAGCAGATGTTAATCAGCATTCAGATAATTCTAACACAGAAATCATACTCTCCCCATACTTTCCCTTTCAACGCAAAAAAGTAGCTAAAAGAAAATTCAGATGAATATATATGATAGAAGATTGTGACTTCTTACTTATACTTGATCTCCTCCAAATTGATGTCTTCCACTGGGATGAAGCCCTTTGTGGAAAGAGAATGATTCTTTACCTCAGGCATTGAAGGAAGCTGCAGTAAGCCATATCCCATGGCCAATTTCCCAATCTCAAGTTCCTTCCACCTGTAAGATATATGATGGGGGAAAATATTATATAACCGAATAAATTACAGAAATGCAAATAGCAATAAACCAAAGGATAAAAAGCAGCAGTAACCTTAAAATGTATGAGCAGTGATGCTCTTTATATGCACGGATGTAAGAGACAAACGCTCTAAGTCCTTTCTCCATGACATCACGGTCTCTTTTTGCAGCAGATCGTATCTGAAACAAGTTGTGGTATGACATTTGATTAATTACCATAAAATAAAAGACAAAATTTCAAATCAGATACGCTATGGGCTAGCCTCTAATCTCAAGTTCCCCTTTTTAACCCTTTTTTTCTTGCTAATAGGCTAAAAGATACAGAAAAAATTCCACTTATCAGTGCACAAGAAAGAGTCGATACAATAGAAATTGCGCTCACCAGAGGAACTACATCAGAAGCATCATCAGTGCATTTCCTCTCTTGAAGAGGAACCTGTCTTACGTGCAGGAATTCTACATATGCTTCCTCCTGTACAAATGCAAAACAATTAATTATCTTGTAAATTTTCATTAGAATGAAAGTAGTCCAACCTAAAAGGAAATCAGCAAAAACATGTGAGAAGAGCACCTTTGGTGATAGAAAAACAATCGCACTCCCTTGTCTACCCAACCTAGCTGTTCGACCAACTCTGTGAATGAAAACATTTGGATCTTGAGGGGGATCATACTGCAAAAGTAATAAAAAAGATAAACCACCACTCATAAAAGTACATGATCATACAGGGTATTATCTTAGTATTTCACAAAGCTACCTGCACTATAAAATCAACACCAGGAATATCAAGCCCACGTGCTGCAACATCGGTGCATAGGAGAATGCCACTTGAAAGAGATGTGAATAAAGCTAGTGCTTTCTCCCTAGCAGTCTAAAGGGGCAGAATAAAATAAAATAAAATGAGTCGGAATTCATAAAGGCTGACTAATGAAGTTATAGTCTAAGTTGCCAAAAAAATTATCCAATAACGAAAATTTTACCTGCTTCATCTTCCCATGAAGAGGAATCAAAGAGAGACCCTTCAAAACAGCCAATTGCGGAAGAACAACTCCCCAATAGTCAACACAGGCACATGTCATGAAATATCTGAAGAAATATGTAAATACTTTAGCAATTTATGATAACTCATTGGCCCTCAACCACAATGACATTACAATACCCATCTTATAGAGAAATTTCCGTGCAGAACTTACATTATAATCTTTTTAGATCTGTTCTTAATAAGTAGATCAACAAGTTGAGATGCTTTCTGATCTGCTTCACATTCCAAATACTGCAGAATCAAAGAAGAAATTAGTGTTGAATACATGAAGAAAGTAATTTCCAGAGATTCAATGTGTATAAAATATGATAGGGTTGCTTGTTTTGTCAGACGACAAACACATTCAGCTTATTTGGCTCCAGAACTGTGAAATGAGGTCAAAACACACCAATACAACACAGAATAAAATTTACGACTCTGATGGCAAAAATATATGTGTATATATATTAAATGAAATGCAGTAAAAACAGTGCATTTAAAGTCTTACAGGACTCTAATATGTCAAATTGTAAAGTAGACTACACAATTAAAATTAGACTTCAGTTCCAATTCTGCCAATATATATTCACAGGCAGCCTACCTCAAGATGAAGGCCTGTAGGTGTTTTTGAAGAGGCAACTTGCTGTGACTTTGCTTCTGCTTGAACTTCAATCCTCACAGGATTCCTCAGCCCCGCTTTTGATAGGTCTTCAACTGCCTCAGTTTGAGTAGCTGAAAAAAGGCCAGTTCTACGCAGTTTTGGTAAACGAGATATGATGTAACTAATCTGTTTCTGAAATCCCATATCCAAGAGCCTGTCAGCCTCATCTAGAATCAAAATCTGCACCAACCAACAAAATGAAGATGTAAGGTCAGCAAACTATGATTTCAGCAATGTGAATTAAAAGTTCCCAAGCTAAAATTAAGAATAAATAAGGAATGAATTGAGGCCAGGATTTCCATAAAATAACAAATATGACAATAGTCATCAGTCTTTATCCAGAATTTAATCAAGATTAGATATTTATACATACTAGACATGAGAAGCTCCAAGCTAATTCAAGAGAACCAATTGTTTAACAAACTACCTCAAGGTTCCGGAAATCCAAAATGTCCATCCGTTCCATTATGTCATATAGCCTCCCAGGTGTGCCAATCAGCAAATTTGCTCCTTCTTCCTCTATTTTCTTCATGTCTGCTTTTACATCTGCTCCCCCCACAAGAAGCATAGACTTAACATTTGATAATGTTGACATGAAAGGCTGCGAAACCTGGTATATTTGCGATGATAGCTCCCTTGTTGGCGAGATAATCATTCCCATTACCTGTATTAATGCAAACGCTAATTTTTCATCAAGTCAACCGCTAAAAGCACATAGCATACACTTGATAATAGTTAAAGCCTTTTCAAATACTTAAGAGCACTTTTTAATTACATTCTAACCTGTTGCTAAAATAAATGAAAGTGCTCAGTTGAAGCACTTTTTGGAGAATCACTATATAGGCGTTTATTTAGAAATTTTAACTAAAAAGTACTTAATGCGCGCTTTGTTTTTGGGGAAAGAGTTTCAAAACTAAAATCCTACAGACAAGAAGTAGCAAAATTCAGTTGTTTGAGCTAATTGAGTTAAAATCATATCATATCTCAATTGGAACTCTTTTATGTGCTTCTTCGATATTACTGAAAACTTTCCCGGCAGCTAGACGCAGAGTAAGAAAATCTTTTCGGACCTGGTGTGGTTTTGGAGGGGAAGAGGCACGGCGGAGGATCTCGACCAGAGGAACCACAAAAGCTAGGGTTTTTCCCGAGCCAGTGGCGGCGTCGACGGCTACATCCTTGTAGCTGCATAACAAAGGGATTGTGGCCGCTTGAACCGGCGTGCAGAACTCGAAGCCGGCTTCAGCTAAGGCTTCGAGAACCGGCTCTGAGAGCGGCGGCTTGAGATCAGAGAAGCGAGTATCAGTTAACGCTTTGTTGGGGTTGGAGTCCATCGTGGCGTTTCAGGAGATAGGGCGGTTTGTTCCGCCTCTTAGAAATCTTTTAAGCAGCGGTACGGACGATTTTGTTTTTTATTCAGGGTCCGTTTGCTATAATTTTATTAATTATTTAATCGTTAAAAATGAAAAATTTAAATAATTATTTTAATAAATAAATTTTTAATATTTTTTTAAAAAAATTATATAAAATTTTTAAAATAAAATAAAAATATTTTAAATAATTTTATTTATTAAAATAATGAAAAAAATTTTATTGTCAAAAATTTAAAATTTAAAATTTTTTAAATAAAAGAAAAATAATTTTTTTAATTATTAAAATTTTTTTTATTATCAATTAAATGATATTAAAAAATTTAAAAAAAATTTTATTATTAAAAAAATTCTTTTCATAAAAAAAATCAAATCAAACCATATTTAATGTTCTTCAGCTTTCCTTTATATTGAAATTTATCAATTAGGTTTATGAATTTTATTTATTTATTAAAAATGACACAATTTCTAATTTTTTTAATAAAGACATAATTTGTTATATCTTATAAGGTAATCTTATTCTTAAATTTAATTCTTTAACTTTTTCCGTTAATTTCGATAGCCCGCACCAAAAAAAAAATTAAATAACTTATAACCAAGTTAGATCTTTGAGCCCATTAAAATTTGATATTATTTAATTAAATTGTAAAATAGTAATTTGTTGATTCCAATAGACGTCAGGATTTATTTAACAGAAAACAATAAAATTATGTTTTTAATAAAAATAAAAATAAGGGGACCTGGATGATAAGACCTCTAATTTTTTTTCTAAAACAACGTCGTTTCACTAAACGTTGGCGCTTCTATAGGTACTTGAAGAAGAGTGATGCTAAGCCCTTCAGCTTTACTTCTCCTGAACCTCACACTGCGCCGTAGCCGACATCGGGGAGAGGAGAAAGCTCGTGTCTGGTAAATCGCTTTTTCTTCCTTTACTTCCATTAGTTTCAATGCAAAACTTGTAAACCATAGTCATTGAAAAGCATAGTAACTTAAACGAGACCCGGGTTTTATTTTTATGTTTTTTGGGGTTTAAGAAGACGCACGATAAATCTACCATCCGGATTCAATTTTGTTTTATTGGAGAGTTGTCTCTAGTTGTGTTATCGGTAAAGGGGAATTTTCCCTGAAACTCAATAGTTTGAAATTGATGTTAATTTCCTGAAACTTATAGGTTAAAAGTGAATGGTTTCCATTTTATGTTTTTGGTAAGACTGATGTTGTGTGTGTTTGATTGGTTTGTGTTCAGTGTATGAATTTTATATTGTTAATTAGATGGGATGATTGCCATGCTTTGTGAAAATTGCTGGAGGGAATAAGAAGTTTGTTTGATGGAATAAAACTAGAAACCTTGTGCCTAATAGATTTGATTCTGAAACTTCTTAGGACATGCTTTCTTGATAAAGGTATTTATTTGTGTCCTTGAACTTTGGTATATTGGTGATTGAAATGTTTTGGATAAACTCAAAGAAATGTTCTGAGAGCATTCATTGTTTATTCTACCTTAGAATGAATTTTTATTTGTTTGCTGATAGGATAGAACATGTTTAATGCTCATGCGTCATCTAATTTCTTTTTTTCTGAAATGAAGTTGAAGTCGCATTTGGTGGGATTCTATTGATTTTTCATGCTATTATAAAATTTGATTAACGTTAGACCTTAAAACTTTGATGTGCATATACCATAGTTACCTTTCTTGTTGGGCACTTGTTCATCATTTTCTATTTCTTGTAAGGTTGAATGTTCTTAAGTTGGAAAAAATTATGAATTTATTCTGACCTGGTTATTTCTGTGTTAGCATTGGTTATCATTATTTTTCCCTTCATTGGTAGTAGAGGATTTAAAAGGGGTATATAATATGAACAGTTTTGTTGCCAGTACATTCTGACATTTGTATACTTCCCATCTGATAATTTGCTTTTCCATAATGTAGTCTAGCATGGAAGTTGAACCGACTCCATCTCAAACCCAAAATGAATCTGGGTCTTTGCCACCAAAGCCAAAGTTTGAGCCCTTGACGGCTCATGAGATGTCTGATGGTCGAGTTCAGTTCCGGAAAGTCTCTGTTCCACCTCATCGGTATTCGCCTCTCAAGAAAGCATGGATGGATATCTACACTCCAATATATGAGCAGATGAAGATTGACATCCGCATGAACCTCAAGGCTCGCAGGGTTGAATTGAAGACTAGACCAGACACACCAGATGTAAGTAATCTACAGAAGTGTGCTGATTTTGTTCATGCTTTCATGCTCGGTTTTGATGTCATAGATGCAATTGCACTTTTGCGTTTGGACGAGCTGTATGTGGAATCTTTTGAGATTAAGGATGTCAAGACACTTCGAGGGGAGCATTTGTCGCGTGCTATTGGAAGACTTTCTGGCAAAGGTGGCAAAACAAAATTTGCTATTGAAAATGCGACAAAGACAAGGATTGTGGTTGCAGATACAAAAATTCATATACTAGGTTCTTTTGCTAATATTAAAATTGCAAGAGATTCTCTTTGCAGCCTCATTTTAGGGTCTCCTGCTGGAAAGGTGTATTCAAAACTTAGAGCAGTGACTGCTAGATTGGCAGAAAGGTTTTGATAATTCTTATTTATGCCATATGGATTTCGGAGGTTCGGTTGTAAGATTATATATGCTGAGTATATCTATGAGTGTAACCCAGCTGCTAGGATTTTGTCTGTCAATCTATCAACTAAGTAATCTTATATGAAAGAAGTATCATAAGGGATGTCTGGTTTTGTGTGTCATCAAATTTGTGTATGTATTAATTATCATCTTGTGGTGGTGGATTTTTCTGTTTTACTACTTGTCAAACCCTATTATTGTAGACAGGTTTATCATTTGTTTTATGTTCATATATGATCAGATTACTTTACTTTCTTCCCAGATAGGCGCTTTCTACTAACAAAGTTATTGTATCTTACGTAGCCAAGCAAGAAATGGAGATTCCTCTCACATCACCGAGTGCCATTCGGCATGTAATGCAACAGTGGCCGCAATTAGATTGTCGTCGTTTGGTCATTGTCAAACTGGACAGTGAAATCTGTGGTACATAATCATGAATGAAATAACATCATGACTTGAGCACAATTATACAATAATTGGCAAGTAGCAAAACGTTTAACACGGAATGAACAGAGCAAAGCAGCCCGGAATCGGATAGATGGAATTGTATTTGGTCCGGAGCACCCATACCACAGGTAGAAATAACTCCATGGATGTCTCTCAAATCTCAAGCCACTCACATCACTACACAAATACTTAGATATTTATACAAACTTATTCTTTTATTATTTTTGGCAAAACCAAATGCCTGACTAAGCATAAAAAACGGTGACTAAAGAGCTTTTAAGAAGTATTTATAAATAGTAAATATCCTACATGTCTGTCCTTTTTATATTAATCTCCAGTCTTGGATTTAGGGGACAAACGTGGAGGAATTGTGATACACGTTCATTGAATAATACAATCTGAATTGCCTAGAAGTTTTTGGGGCTTACAAGCAATTGAGCTAAACTTTAGGGGCGTTTAATTAATTAAACGAGAGCTTAAATTCATCGGAAGGTAGCGCTTCTGTTTCTCTCGAACGCCAGGACTCCAGCTCCAAGTTATTTTCTTCGCAACGATGAAATAAACAAATATCAAGAAGAAGAAAAAAGAAAAACTGAAATTAGAAACCCCAAAAAAATAAATAAAAGTTGGCTTCTTGTTGGTCACGGCGATAATGGGAAGCGATTCGTTTAATTGGCCATTCATTCTAGTGATTCTAGTGATTCTTCACCGAGTTAACTCGGTTTCTGCGGTCTGCGAACTCAGTTTCAAGGACAGCGGCAAGCTCTATAACTATAGCTTGGCTTCTCGTCTCGCTAAATTCCCTCATGGGGTCCTAAGTGAAGATGGGTATTTCTCTTTCTCTTTATTAAGTGTAATAATTTTGTTCCTTGGTCCGGGCAGTTTTTGTTTCCCATGAAATAAGATTTCGAGTGAAGAAATTGTGACATTGTGTGTTTTTATTGGTTTATCATTTTCTTCATTGGGTGATGATAGTTGTCGTGCTCATGGAAACTGTTAGCTTTGTCTTATGAGCAAATGCTTAGTGTGAAGGAATAATAATGTTATAATCCATCAAGCTTAAGCTGAAAACTTAGGACCCGGCTAGGATATGTAAGCTCGAACATGCTGATGCATGTGCCAATGGAGTATGCTGGTTTTAAATATTAATTAAAGCACTTGGAACGATTAATTTCCAGATTTTAGATTTGGTGTTTCATACTTATTTGAAAACTATTGATTTTCGATAACCGAATCTTCCTTGAATTCCTGGGTCTCCAGGGCTTGATTTGCTAGTATATATGCATATTTTAGTTGGATCAGATTCGAATTAACTGAAATCTGTTTATGTAACTGCTGCAGGTTCTATAAAGTGGAAGTGAATCAGACTGTGTTGTGGTTTCAGGTTGGCTCCATCAGGTCACATTTTATTTCTTTATATTCTAGCTATTTTTCTTGTTACTATAAGGTGTATTTGTACCTTCTGGGGTGGTTATACTACTATTTCTTGCCTGATTTCTATGTGATTATCAAATACAAGTGGGTTGTTTGTTCTGTGTGGCAACTGAGTTGCCAACGATAATATAGTAGTTTCTTGATGTATGTATTGGGGTGCTGCAACGGATTCATTAAAACCTTGTTTAATTGAGAGGAAAGATCTATTTGAGTAAAGTTCAAAGACTGATGGATTTAACCAAGATGTTGGCTGTTTAGAAGAAGCTGTTATTCATTTGCATAGCATTATTTCTACTTGATTTGTTATTGATTTTCTTTTTCTTTGATTCTTTGGAGCAGCTTTGCGATGGGATGATTTTCAACCATGACCGACCTAGATGTGCTGATTGCTTGGTAAATTGCCTTTGGAATCTTATTGAAGTTGTAATCTTAACATTGATGAATTTTGAGTTATTCAATAAAAAATTGTAATTGATTGAGTTAGGCGTTTCATGTTTGAATCTGATTTGTCATGGTATTGTAGGAATGTGGGGTTCCATCACGCTGTGGATTGGAATGTAGTGCACTTGTGGCAAACAATCTTGGAGGTAAATAGTATTCGAAATTGAAGTTTGAACTCAGTTATTTTTAGAACAAGATGGGACAGAGGAATGGATAAATGGAGCGACGTAAATCAAATAAAAGAAACTCATTTGCTGCTCTCTCTTAAAGGCAAAATCAGAGTCTAATTAAGGGTCTTTCTTATATGTTTGCAAACTGATTGATGATATATTTGAGTAGGATATAGTCATTCTTAGGGTCTAATAGGATCCTTCTGGCATATGCAGGATATCCTGTTTGCATTAGTCTTGGGCGTGTCAACAGCACAATTATAAATATCATGGGTAAGGTTTATTTTCCTTTATACTTTGTGGTACCATTTGTTTATTATATTCTCAATATGATTTCCTTTATTGCATTCTAGCATTGATGACATTCGTCAATTTAGCTAGGTTGTAGCGTCAAGTGTCAATGTTGTACATTTGTTTGCTTTTTTCATCTTTATTGATGTTGTGGCTTAAGAAGATGATTATTTCACATTCCCGTATGTGAACTAAGTTTGAGAGTGTCGATGATTTCTCTGTTACCATGAACATGACAGATATAAAGAATCCCCAAAAGGGTGTTGTTGTTAAGATGTCAAGTATTGGCCCAAAACACAATTGTTCCCTATCTGTCTCTGTCATTTGTGATTCAAATGGACTTCGGGTAAGAGCTTCTTTCTTGAAATCGTTCTATAATATTATTGAATTTTTTTTCCTAGGGTTGGTTGCACATAATTTATGACCTATTTACTCACTCACTATTCTGTTTCACAGGGGCCAGAGTCTATGGAGAAATCAGGGACTTGTGATTACGTGAGTGTCTGGAAAACTCATCTACTCCCACTTGCCCTGCTGTTTTATAACATAGGCTTCTAACATTCAGTGACTCTGTCATTTGTGGTACAAGAAATGTGTAAATATGCAGTGACCTTCTATGTACTTAAATACGCATGCACTCATTGTCTAGCCTGCAAATATTGTACTCACTGATCTTTTTTCCCTTTCTAATACTGTTCTTATACTTTTGAAATTCTTGCATTAACTGACTTCATGGAAACCAATTGAACATGTTTTTTCTATATACATCATATTTATATTGCTTGTTGGTATGCAAATGCTAGGTGTCGCCTTTTCTGCTTATATGACAGGTTGGTGGAGTTGTCACCTGTAGTTTGTGGATCAGAATTAGGGAAATTAGAGGTGTTTTCTGCAGTCCTAGTACAACAGCCATTTGTGGTGGTTAGGAAGGGGATAGGATAGTGATCTTTAAGAAACAGTAGGAAAGCTAGTGTTTGCTGAATTTTTGTAAATATAGTGTATTTTGGATTTTAGAATTTAATTTGGTTCTGTTATCTGGTCAATTTTCCACTCAAATATAAAAACTGGGTAGATTGGAAGTTGTTTCATGCATGAATACACTTGAGATTGATTAATATTAGTTTAACAGGCTACAGTGCTGTGGCATCCTTCTGGTTGCGGCTCAAGTGTAGCTGTTCATGGTGGAGGATGGGGCTGGTTTGGAACCTTCATTACTATGTAAGAGGTTTTAATTTTTCTGTGGCTTTTTTATCCTTTTACTTGCAAACAGAAACATTCTGGCTTATTTTATATTTTGAAGGAAGAATCTTTATTAACTGATTTTTCTGGTTTTCAGAATCTTATGCCTATTTGGCAGCTATCTGCTTATTGGTACAGTTTATCGATATTTTTTCCTGGGAGTTCGCAGTCTACATGTATGTATGTTTTGTTTCTTATGCATGTTTGTTATTTTACCTCTTCATTTACAAGCATACCTTTTTCGTTCTGATTAAATGCAATTATGAAAACTTTTGCTTCAATTTTTTTTTCCCTCTATGCATTCCTATCTTGTATTATTACAGTTCATTTAATTCTTCAAGGGAGCACTTGTTTATGTTCATATGTTAGGCAAACATTAATAGCCTTGCTTACAAATGAGTGATTAGCAACTGATTCAGCATTGATGAATACAATCTGTAAATTGTACTTGTTATATGTAAAATGAGAGAGTGGTTAGACATTAAGGCACCTTTGATACTTTTACCTATCTCCTAACTTAACTTTGTTCTCCATCTTGTTGCTTTAGGCACTTCCGAACTTGGATTTTTGGAGCAGCATGCCACACAGAACACAGGTACTCTTTCTTTTTCTAGTGCTTCAATATCTTCAGTTTCTCCTTCAGTGGTCATGCAGAAAACAATCTTTTAAGTAGCATGCGCTTAGATTTAAAGTCAATTCTGTCTCCTTATGTATTAACTTGTGCATTCTGAGCATATTAGGGCCGACTGATATTCATAACTAGCTTATGAATTTGAAGTGTGTTTGACTTTGAAATTATTTAGACATTTGCATTTAATGTTATTTAAAAAATTTCAACTTAGTGTTATTAAGATGTAACTACCAAGTTCAATGTTTAAGTTAAAAGACAAATACATTTAAAACATTTAAGTAATTGAAACTACGTTATATTCTGTGTCCAATAAAAAAAATGCCCTTAATGTCATTAGAAGCTGAATTTGAGAAGGATTCAAAAGAAAATTTCAAATATTATGCTAACATGTAGAGCTTGCTTTTATGGGAATAATTATCAGAATGGGAATAGTAGATGGGGCAGGGTAATGTAGATAAAATAGAATAATCCAACTGCTAGTAATATTCTTATAACTATACACGTTCTAAATATTTGAAAAGACTGTGGCAGAGCACTTTTTAACTTAGCTATCATGAATCTTGTTCCCTTGCAGTCCTTTTTTGCATCTCTGGTGCGGAAATTTAGAGGACCTTCTGAAGGCCATCGAAGCACCTATTGTCGTGTCAACTTCTGAGCAATTAAAAGTTTATCTAGGATACATCTTTTCTGTGATATCTCAGTTTTGCCGTGAAGTATCTGCAAACTAGTGCATATAGCTGTACCTGGGTGGTGGCTTACAGTCTACCTGGATTGGTTTGTCGAAGCAGATTCTTAAAGTTCATTGCAGAAGTTCCACGTTTGGATTTGATACACCGCGTATAAAAAAGGCACCCTTTTTTCTCTATTTCCTTATCATATCTATCAATGATGACAAGATTATCTTAGGTCAAAATGAAGAATCGTCAACTATTATATCTGTCAATGATGACAGGATTTTGGATGAGTGTTAACAATTTTTTATTTCTTATCTGATCTAATTTTTGTTAGACATTCTTTCAGCATCTCAATCATTCCTGATTCCCCACTGCTGGTAAGGTTGTAACGAGGGTTCTTTTTCACTGCTCATTTTTTTTTTTAACCTATAGCTGTAAATTTGGAGTCCAGCCGTGGAACCTTCAGAGCACTTCAATTCAAACTATACATACACTAGATCAAGTTTTCACAAATAATAGAAGTTGCTGGAAAGGAGGGGTAAAATCTTCTGCTTGAGGAGTAAAAGAAATAAAATGTACCATGAATGTTGTTTCATTTGCTCTAAGGTGGAGTAAGAGGGGAGTTGATTGAAAACAAAGCACTAATATTTTAGCATGTTTGACATACAAGCAACACGTATGAAGATAAAGGGTAGAGTTATAGCTTGTGTGCTTGCATGGCTGCTACTGCAGTTGCAAGTTTTAACCTCGGTTTAATGTTATATAGGACAACTGATAGAACATTGTTTTCAAGGGAATTAACAAAAAAAAGTCATATGTTTTGTGTTCGAGATTTCTAAGTTTTACGTTTTAAATTGTAAAAATACTATGTTTGTAACACATCATTCATAAGAAAATTGCAAAATTGACAGAATATGTGAAAGACTTACCTTGCTCGTCGCTACGTTGGAGGTTTTTGTATGAAGGGTGGGCGTCCTCTTTTCAATTCAAAGCTGGATTCCACAACAAGAAGTTGATATTTAATTTGTAGGAAAACGTGTTCTCCATTAATTTTGTAGTTTTAAAAAGAGTTTAATTGAACTATTGAAAACTTTGAAAGCAAGAAATTAGAATTGATGGGTTTCGTAAACTTGAATCATTCCTTAACCCATTAACATATTCTTCTACAGAAAATATTATATTATTAGAAAAAAATCATAATAATAGCTTAGGTGAATAAGGTATCATATTCAACAATTAAAAAGAGAAAAAAAAAATCATAAACAATTGAAGGGTTATGCATATCATGAATTGAAAAACCATAGATCAAAGTTTGGTACAAATTAATAATGTGATCTTATTAGCGCGACTAATTAAATTCTATGTCATCTTCTTATATATATATCAAAATGCATGTATTTTCTTAATTCTTTTTCATTTATTTAAACATAATACGAGCCTCCATTGTTGTTGAATGATTAGAATCACTTCACTCAACTCAGTCACTTGCAAAGAAAGTAAACCAGTGATATATATATTTATGACCAATCCTTACGTCAATATATTAAATACATAATTTTTCAAAATCCAATAGTTACACCAGGAAAAGGAATGCTAACCAACCAATTAAAATATATATATATATATATATCAAAAGTTTTAATTAATTAATTAATTAAGCACCTACCATGTACACCATCGAAGTGCCCACTTCTTGAATCCACAAACATAGATTACTGTTAAGTACAACCACCCAGTTTTATTTATATATATTATTGTAAATTTGCGGAAGACAATAAATAAAAACAACATTGTTAATTATAATTATGAACTTCTTTTTCTAGGTTTCAGTACAAGTTCATATTTAATTAGTGTCATAATCTGCTATATATTGATTATGTAGGTCGTAAGTATTATAAATTTAATAACGAGATGTTGCAGTCAATACGTCGCTGTTTTGTCAGATTAGCAACAACTGCTCCGCTGTAATGGGTGGTGGGAAGGATTAGGGTAAAAGATGTACATGTGGTACCCAACAACTTGAAACTGATATGTCACCGAATACTCACCAAATCTAAAATTCCTCAATTACAAAATTTTCTTCACCTTCTTTTATATTTTATATTTTTTTTGTTTCTATAAGATTGTCATAATTATATATAATGAGTTATCTGTAAATTATATATAAACATATGATATGAAAACCTTTTCCAAGCACACTTAACCTTCCTTGCAAGTGAAGTGATGAAATGAAATCAATCATGGCTTCATTTACAATCATTAAAATTTTCCCACTTCCACTTTTTAATGGAGAAAAAAAAAAGTTCATAAACATTTTACAAAAGTGTCATTTAATCTGCCAACATTAATTAATTGTGTTTTCTTCACTACTTTTGAAAAATAATGCATTAAAGAATCTCACATTTTTTATAATATAAATAGTAGAAACTTTTTTTTGTCTTTTAGCTATTTTATGTTTCCCTCTCAAATGCAATGTTGTGAATATTAATTAAGTTTTAATTGCTGAAATTTTTTATATAGAAGATACAAAATTCCAATCCATAAAAAGAAACAAAAATTAAAAAAATAGTGTGAACATGAAAAGGAAAAAAATATAGATATCAACACCTAACTTTAGCATTTAAATAAACCTTTTATTTTATTAAAGTGATTTACAGGTACTATGATGTTATATTAATTTATTTTATATAAATTAATTTACAAATCTTATATTTTCAGTTTCAAATTGCTCAAAATAAATATATATAAATTTCTAATAACTGTTATTGTTACTAGTGATCTATTTAAAAATTTTGATGCAATAATTGTACTAAATATATCTAATTTGTCATCAACAACTCGGCAATTTTATAATCCAATCAATTATTAACATAAAAGATTTATCTATAATAATCCGATCACAACTAAGAATATATACCATATATAATACATAATTAATTAAATCCGACCATTTTAATTTCGACAAATAAGAATATATCATTTAACCCCGTCAAATATTTGGTGATATTTTTATATTATCATTTTCATTAATTAATCAAACCTAAACTCTTCCTATATTTATTCTATCACTCTCCACATAGTAATTTCATTTGTACACAGCAATATCAAAACAACAATATGAAGTCACCTTTGTCTTCTTCCTCTTCTTCCTCTTACGTTCTCAGAAAACCTCGCTTCTCTCCATATCTCTTCACTCTCTTAGCTTTCATCGTCTTCGTCGCCATCCTCTACGGCGAAGACTTCATGTGCATTCTCGGCCAACTTGACACCAATCCAGCCCGACCCTTCTCGACAACCAGTGAGTCAACTTCAAATTTGTCCCAATATTCTTTTTAATAATAATTCAAACTTGTACATGGTTCGAACTGCTGAGCTTGGTTTCATTTTTGGGTTAGAGAAGAACAGGGAAAAGCTGCCGTTCGCTATCGGGAAGACGCCGGAAGGGTGTGACGTGTTCAGCGGTAGGTGGGTCAGAGACAAGTCGAACCGGCCGCTTTATAAGGAATCCGAGTGTCCGTACATTCAGCCGCAGCTGACGTGTCAAGAACACGGCCGGCCGGAGAAAGATTATCAGTATTGGAGATGGCAGCCTCACGGCTGTGATCTTCCCAGGTATGTGCCAAAAAGTAAATTCGTGAATTATATTTTAAAAATAATATTAAACGTTAAAGCTAGAAGACGACCGTCCTCCGTTGAAAATAAGATTTTCGAGTTGACTCATGGAACCGGCGTGTCGGGTTGCCATGCATGGAAAAATGTACGTGGCAATGGCATGGCATAGTACTGGTAGACCTTTGGTAGTACTAGTATCAGTCAACGTTTGTCATTAGTTCCTGTCCAGAGTTTTGTCTTCCACGTCATTAGGTGTGCGAAGAAAAGCACCGGTAACAGGGAACCACGGTTATTGAAGTGAGACGCACCGGTATTTATTTCTTTTAGATGACAGCAACGAATTAGATACGAGTGATAATTTTGCGAACGTATTTGTTATTCTTGCAAAATATGATGATCAGCCTTGAAAAAGCAAACTTTTTTTCTTGTGTAGTTGTTCTGGAGCATGATCTCAAAAAGGTCATAAATCTCTAAAGTTTTATGAAGATTGTATCTTATATGATGTTGTTGACGTAAATTATAAACAGTTTTAATGCTACATTGATGCTGGAAACACTTCGGGGAAAGAGGATGATGTTTGTTGGTGATTCCCTCAATCGTGGCCAATATGTTTCCATGGTCTGCCTTCTCCACAGACTCATTCCTGAAGATTCCAAATCCATGGAAACCTTCGGTTCATTAACAGTCTTCACAATGAAGGTAACATGCATAGGAATGTACAAATTACCTTTGAGTTTCTGGATTGCTTTACATCGTTTGTTTTCATACGGTTTCTTGATCATTTCTATGTGTGTGTCTTCAGGACTACAAAGCTACAGTTGAGTTCTACTGGGCACCGTTTCTCCTTGAATCGAATTCGGACGATGCTGTCGTTCATAGAATATCTGACAGGATTGTGAGGAAAGGTTCGATCAATAAGCATGGACGGCATTGGAAAGGAGTTGATATTTTGGTGTTCAATACTTATCTCTGGTGGATGACCGGCCTGAAGATGAAGATCTTGTAAGTCCTCTTGTAATTTATATTCTGTTCTCAAATCTAGCAAATATTGTCCCTCATGGCCTATGTTTCTTTAATTTACAGGAAAGGATCATTTGATGATGAAGAGAAAGAAATTGTGGAGATTCCAACTGAAGATGCATATCGGATGGCAATGAAGAGTATGTTGAGATGGGTGAAGTTAAACATGGACAGGAAAAAGACTCGAGTTTTCTTCACTAGCATGTCACCTTCTCATGGAAAGTAAGTGAATCTCTCTTTTCCCGAACAAACTCTTTGAATTCTGATTTCTTAGGAGCATAAATTTGAGACTGATGTTTTGAAGTTTGGTAGGAGCATAGACTGGGGAGGTGAATCAGGGCTAAACTGCTACAACGAAACAACTCTGATTGAAGATCCTAACTACTGGGGTTCAGATTGTCGAAAAAGCGTAATGCAGGTGATTGGAGAAGTGTTCAGTCATCCAAAGTTTCCAATTACATTTCTCAACATCACCCAGCTCTCGAGTTATCGCAAGGATGCACACACATCGATATACAAGAAGCAATGGAGTCCATTGACTCCAGAGCAGCTAGCCAACCCTCATAGCTATGCTGATTGTGTTCACTGGTGTTTGCCTGGCCTTCAAGATACCTGGAATGAGCTACTTTTCGCCAAGCTATTTTATCCTTGAATGTAAGTACTTCAAATGATGATGAATCCTCTTTCTTTCAAGATTGGTACTTGTGAAAAGAGCAGCGGCATGATCTACAGTTTGTCACTGAAAATTGTGGTTGGATATGGGACATAGGGGAAGAATGAGAAGAAAGTTGTAAAGAGAGAATCTGCAAAACAATAGTGAGTGTTGCAAAGGAAAATTCCGAAAAGATGAATTGATTTATTCATTTTCCCTTAATTTTGTTAGCTTGATTACCAAAAAGGTTTTTGTTGCTCATGGTTTCATTCCCTGTACTTTTTAACTCAGTATTACCCCATGGATCGGATTTGGATGATTTTGAATCGCACATTATAAAATAACGATTTGACGCTGTTTAATGGACAAACGTGGGCGCTGAAGCCTTTCTCTATGTACTAAATCAAGCCTCTACGACTTACACCTGCATTTCATTATCATCTTCATAGTTATCTACGATTGAACGTCTCCCGAGTGAAAATAGACTGTTGAGCAACCCCACCATAGACACAAGTAGTACTGTGAGAAGTAGATCACGCTTAATCTCGACCCGATAATCAAACGCTCGGATTTCACTACAAGCCTCCCTATTGCCAGAAGCGATGCGGGACCTTTCCAGGACGGTGAGGAGCTTGGCAACGAATGACACTTTCCTGGATGATCTCAAGAGGAACTTGAGTATCACCAAACATACAATAAAATGTAGATTCTGATGGATGAATGAAAAAATATTGAACAATCATCACCTTTTTATCTTCATTGCCGTAACCCCATTTAGGGTAGATTGTAATTTCAGCTGTTCAGCAGTGGTGAAACTCGAATCTGAAACATCCTGTTGCAGCAGAAGATCGCTTAAATGATCTTCCTATCCAGCATTTCTGCCGATACTGCAGGGCTCTTCTTCCATATATTCTGAGCTTTGAAGTAAGGTCCAAAGGGGATTGTCGAACCAGTAGACAGTGTCCGCAGCACTAAACCGCTCAGGTGATCTCAAAGCTTCAAGAAGTTCAAAACTAAACTCCTCAGGCCCTAGATTAGATAAATTTAGAGATGCTTTGATCACAGAGGAAACAGCTGGATTTTGACTAGTGTAGGAATTTGGAATCAAACTGGAACAAAAAGAAGTCGAAGCTCCCCGAATTTGAGCAGTATTGCAGCTTGGAATCAAATTGAAACTTGAGGAAGCTCCTGGATTTTGATTATTGTTGGAGCTTGCTACCAAATGGACACTAGAAGAAGCTCCAGGACCTTGAGCAGTTTTGCAGCTCGGAATCAAGTCGATACTAGAAGAATCTTCTGAATTTCGAACAGTGTTGGAACTTGGAATAAAATTGAAACTTGAGGAAGCTCCTAGAATTTGAGTAGTGTGGTTTGAGCTTGGTATCAAGTTGACGCCAGAAGAAACTCTTGGAGTTTGAGTTGAGTCGGACTTGGAATCAAAGTTACACTTGAAGCAGCCTTTGTGTTGCGAATGGTATTGGAGCTTTTAATCAAACTAACACTGGGAAAAGCTCCTGGATTTTGAGCGGTGTTGCAGTTTGAAATCAAACTGAGACCTGAGGAAGCTCTTGGGGTTTGAGTAGTAACACTTGAAGAAGCCCCTGGATTTTGAATAATGTTAGCTTGGAACCAAACTGAAACTAGAAGAAGCTCCTTGATTTTGAACAGTGTTGGGGCTCGGAATCAAAGCGAAATTTGGGGAAGTTCCTGGGTTTTGAGTAGTGTATGGAGATTGGGCCCAAACTGACACTAGAAGAGGCTCCTGGACTTTGAATAATATTGGAGCTTGGAGTCAAATTGAAACTTGAGGAAGCTCCTGGATTTTGAATAGTGCTGGAGCTTGAAATCAAACTGATGCTAGAAGAAGCTACTGGGTTTTGAGTAGTAGTGGTGGAGCTTGTAGTCAAACTGACAGTTGAAGAATTTGCGTTGATACAGTAAAAGATGTTGGAGAAGGGTTGATCTGAGTTACATCTCTATAATGATCTAGAACGATGTGGTTAAAAGACGGATCAAGCATCCAAAAACTACGCCTCTGAAAATTGGGATTCTGCTTCCCATGCGCATAACAACACTTTAAAGCTTCAATATTTCCAACCTTAAGCCGTTCATGTTCTTCCCTGACAACTTTCCCGTCCTTTTCCCGCCAATTATGACCATCACTGCGAAAGAACTTGAGGACCCGCTTATTGACTGGAAACAAAGACCCGCTGAATGGTTTATTAAGCGACTCCAGGATGATCCTGAGCTGGTACTGATAGTGATGCTGTAGTATAAATAACACCTACACAGGCTTTCAGACATCGTGTTTGAGCTTCTCGAAACAAAATAGTGACACCATATCCTGCTTGCATGATTTCTCAAGTGCCAAATCATTCAAATTAGATTGTTTCTTTCACCAGACGATTTGTAGCGTTCAAATTAATTAACACTCATGTAAGTTGACGCATTTTACTTGGGTCGTCGAGGAAATTGTGCTGAAAGTTTTATCCTCGCTCAAGCCGGCCGAGTTCCACGCGATACGGGCCCCGCAACATTCTGTATAAGGCGGCACCTTTTCCTTTTCTTGGAATTAAAGGGCCTTTCTTGGAATTAAAGTTAGCTTGGCTAGGTTAGGTCCAAATTGGTGAACCTTCACAAAAAAACTAAGATTGTTGGGTTGAGGTCGGGCCTCATCAGAGTTGATATAGATTTACGTGATCAGTCAATTCGAATCGGCCCCAACAAACTTGTTCCAGCTGATGTTTCAGTTTTTAATAGAGGCGTAAAGTACGAGTCCTATTAAAACTTACCGAACGCTGGATCTAAGCCGATTTAGATTTTGCCTAAACACAAACCAAATGCCATCAGGTGCTAGGAATGCTAGTTTTTTTTTTTTTTTTTTAATATTACATGCATATACAAATTACTAATATTACATTAAAAATTTATAAAAATATTTATAATGAAATCATATATGGCACAATTCTGTCACAACTCGAATAACTTCGTCCAATTTAACTAATATCTTGTCCTCATGCGTAGAAGAGAATTTATCCACACTCAAATACGGTAAATCTCATACATGTGATGATTATTATTTTCTAATTATGAGAAATGAGCCTTGCTGACCTCGAAGGCTCCTTGTCATTCGGGCATTCGGGCAAAGTCCGAGTGGCTAAAAATGCTAGGTTAAGTAAAATATTAACATAATATATTATAAGTATATTGTAAGATATTTTAGAAATTTCCTCACATATTTTTAAGATTTTCTATCCTCACAAAAATATTTTTAAAATGATATATCTAATATATATTTATGTTAAAGCAAAAGTCTTGGAAAATAAGCGTAAGAACTTATCTTACTCATCACTATAATTTTGTATGCATTTAATTTTTTTTTTTAATTTTAGATTAGACTTTCATATCAAGATATTTATTGATTCATATTTTACTGATTTCGGTATAGCAAATTCATGTGATAGAGGTAGCATTTATTTAATTTGGTGGCCGAAAAACTCATTGTTCTTGCCTTTCCGAAAAAAAAAAAAAAAAAAAAAAAAAAAGCTATACATGAAAGTGAAAGTGAATTTCACCTCAGTGCGTTTGTTGACTGCTTCCATTCCAAAATCAATGTCACACCGATGTCTGTATCTTTCTCGATCAATCCTTTTTCCCTCATTCTTCACCAATCAAATATTCTTCTACTTTCTTTTTATTTCTTAAATTTATTATTTTATATATATAATATAGTTCCTCACTCTCTCTCCCTTTGCGCCTTTTAACTTCCATATATCATTCCTTAAATTAATCCTTCACAAAACAAATCGAATTGATTTATCGATCCAAGTATATATTATATGTAAAATCTTTAGTTGTATACGCTTTCACCTCACATATATAATTGATGTTCTACTTTGTATTCTTTTACAAGCTGGCAGGACTGCTTAAATTTGTGCCGTTGATTTCCACGACATTTCCCATCATCCAAACAAGAATTTTCCGGGAAAATTCCTGAAACATGTGATTCTAACTTTAGACATCCAACACCAACAGTATTAATTTGGTTGATAGTACAGGTTACAGGTTGGCTCGTGGAAAAGATGTGTGATCAGATCATCAAAGAAGCTGAAAACAGTCAAATCAAATCATCAAACGGCCCATAATGATAAGATCAGATAGGACAGAAACAAATGGATGACATTAATGTATATATGTATGTATGTATGTATAGTTATTATTATTATTACATATCATTGATGATTGAACAAGGGGGATCGAAAGATGATCATTAAAAGACCTTTTTTTTTTTTTTCTCCCCACTTGCAAAACAAGTTGCCAAACCATCCTTTTCCCCAACAGAAAACATAAAAACGCAAATCACACGGCCACAGATAGAATATTAAAAAAATAAAAAAGAAGAACCAAAAATATATAACAAGTTGCCTTTTTATTTTTCTACAACACGCTGAGTTGTTAAAGTCCAACTTGCATTGCTTGCACCTGTTTGATTCTTCCGAAAATTACATTTAAATTAAAAATTTTATAATAAAATAATCAGTATTCAAACTCTCCCTCCTCCTCCTCCTCCTGCTGCCGCATGCGGTGTAATAAGAAAATTCCAAGATGGGGTGTTTTTCTTTTATTAACATAATAATATTTGGGTCCTTAATTTTTGTTCTTTTTAGAAATAAAGGAAAATTATTCATTTACATCGAATAAGTCCCCCCCCCTTTTTTTTTTATTGCTAAAACGAATTAAAACATTTTATGTGTTACGCTGCACTTACAAAATACTCCTTTGGTATCTGTGTTAGTCAAAATATATATATAAATATATAAATATATATATATATATTTATTCTCTATTGATTAATAGAAGATTGAACCCTTAGTTTTGAAAATAAAGTCTTATAGTTTTTTTTTTCTTCTTTTTTAAGTTAAAATTTCTGAAATAAAAGCTATATATACACCAAATGGACACCAACATGATTGTGACTAAGTTGGATGTTATGAGGGGCGTTATATGGTTATTTTAATAAACAATAAGTATTTATTTGATACAAATAAATAAATTATAACATTATTTTTTAATATTAATAATAGCTTGGAGACTTGAATGTTATTAGTTCAATTTGTATTTCTTTGGAATGGAAAGTTGAAATATTCTTTCTGATTGGCCGTCAGTCATTTCTCTTGCTTTATAATAAAAATATAAATGCCGACGTACTGTGTCATAAATGATTGGCGAATATTTGAGATAAAATTTAATTAAAAAAAAAAGTGGGTTTACGTATATATAAATATACATAAAATAAAGAACACCAAATTAAAATTGGAATTAGAGTAATATTACTGCAGATTGTCAATTTGTCATTGTGAAGGGAAGGGGGGCATCTTGTCAACACTTGAATTTTGCCTTATCTTTTTGGAACTTCTTTCAATGCACGGATTGCATTTTTATTTGTGTGAATAACATGGCTTTGGGATGAAGTAATATTTTCACAACTAATTAGGAATCTTTTTTATTTTTACAGTACTGCTACTACTACAACTACTGCCGTAGCTTCTTACACCAGCATCACCGTCACCGTCCCCGTCCTCATTCTTAAAAAAATTATAACTACAAATTAACAGAAAGTACTGATCATTAAATTATGTATTCCTTTCAAGTTACGAACAAAGTGTATAAATACATAAGAGATTTCAAGTTATTTATCCATACAACAATCTAATAGAATTTTAAGAATAATGCATTTCCCTACGTTTTAAACAATCATATGTTCTTAAACTTCTATTTTTCTCATGCATTTTAAGCTTCTTGCAAATTAAAATTTTTTAATAATCTTGTCCTATCATTTTATTTACATGATAATAATTTAATAAAAGAATCTTAATTATGAATGTATGGATAAATTATTCGCAAAATTTATAGGTAAATTAGTAATTACAATAAATATATATAAAAAACATTATATGTTTATACTAGAAAAGAGACATTCTAATCTTACCAGTTACTCCGAGTTCAGCACATATATACATAGAAATAACATAGACTTGCATTTGACATTAATGTTCCTTAAAACAAGAGCCATGTCTTAATAATTATATGAAGATGATAAATATATTGTGTAAGAAAAATATAACAAATTAGGCTTTAATTGACTTCAACATACCTAATCTCTTATAATATATTACATTAATATTGTCCAAAAATACATACAATAAGATCACCAAAGAGAAGAAGCAAATTAGTTAACATGAAACATACATATTAAACTAATAGATAATTCACAAAGAGTATTAACATCCTTAACTAATATTAAATTCCCACTTCCCCGTGAACTCAAACCACAAAACAAACCTCACAAGAAAATTAATTTAAAGACTCAATCATACTTAGATGATTAATCATATGTTTAATATATGTAAAACATAAATTTACTATGAGTATAAGTCTAATGTAGCTATGATCCATATATGTAAATGGATCCAACGGTCTATAATTTCCGATAGAGCCGGCGTGATCTATGATCCACCATGATTGATGATCGATCCGACCCATATTGGAAACAAAAAAAAAAAAAAAATTTGATGATGAAGATAAAATGAATCATGATTCATGATTGATTCCTAGCCATGTTTTCAGAAATCTGAGCCAAAGATTGTAAGTTGCACCGTACTATAGTATCCACAAAAGTACACGTCTCCTCCCTAGTGTTACCCATGGGTACATCAACGACGTACGATTCGACGACCACTGTTCCGGTGCCACACTGTGAAGCATGTAGAGTTGTGACAGACCTGTAATTTGTAAGCCTGTGATCACCACCGATGACGCTGAAGCTCAACACGTGATGTTCATCGTCGAGAATCTCAAGCCTCTCGGTGCTGTTCGCCGCAGGCAGCCCGGAAATGACGTGGACCTCACGGAGAGTTCCAACGTGGCCATCTCCGACGATGACGTGGCAGCTCTTGACAAAGTGTTTGTAAGCCTGAGGGTTGTCGAATCGGCGCACCACAGACCAGACGGTGGACACAGGCGCGTTGATGGTCTGAACCGCATAGGAACAGCACTGGTTTGGTCCTACCGCGTGCTTGTGATAACGGGGAAGCGCGTCGGGTAACTGAAAGTCAGACGTGACCGTCGGGAAACGGCGTGTTGTGGGTTGTGATTGCTTCTGTGGTGTTGGGTTTGTGGTGCTGGGTTGTCTTTGAACTTGTAACGAAGAAGCAGGCATTGCTTTTTTCCTTTTTCTGTTTCCTTAATTTGCTTTCAAATGTTTTTGTTTGGTTTAGGGTTTGATGAGATTCATGAAGAGTGTGTGTGCGTATGTATATATGTAGAGAAAGAGGGAATTCAGGGGGTGTTCAATATTTTTGATGTCAAGTTGGAATAATTTTTCTGAGAGAAAGAAGGCTGAGATTGAGAAGATTATAATTTTCCTGGAAAATTTGGAAGGTGGTCTTATCAAAGAGCTTACGCTGGACAATGCAAGTGGATATGCAAGTTGCAGCTTCTTTGGACTAAGTTTAGGTAAGATTATCCCGTTATTTAATTAAATCTACAAGACTGCCACTTTGATTTTACTTTTATTTATTTATTTATTTCAAACTTTTAAATTTCTTTTTTTTTTTTTTATAGGGCATGTTGTTCGATGATGATATTTTAATTGCCAACTTTGTGTTTTGGTCTGAATAGAAGATCGCATGTATTTAATATTATCAAACAAACAAATATTATTATAATTATTTTTTAATATTTGGGTCATTAATTCATTTAATTAGGTGGCTTGATAATGTAGATATATATGTGTGCTATAATTAGTTTTTAATTACTTGTGGGGAAGGTTATACTGAAGCTTTCACCAATTTGGTTCCTATATATATATATATATAACAAAGTTTCACCTTTGAAAGGAAGGTTAATTAATTTTAATTGGTAGATTCAGAGAGCTTTTCCATTTCTTTTTATTCTATTCTATTGAAAATTACTCATTACAAATATTCATATTTTAAAACTATTTTAGTTTCAAAAGTTTAGTCTAATACCTTTATAAATTCTAATAATTTTGAAAATATCCTTAAAAATCATAATCTATTATAAAATGATAACTTTACCCATATTCAATAATAGTCATTAAAAAAAAAAAAAAAATCCAATAAATCTCTAAAATTTGATAAAATATAATATATTTATATAAAATACATTAATTAAGTAAATTATATTATTATTTTGTAGCATATTCATAATACAAATATTTATTATTATATTATAAATTTATTCAATTTTCATTAAAATTTTATTTTGATTATTTTATTTATATTTTAAATATATATACATATCTAATTTCAATTACAATATAATCATAAATATTTATTATAAATATGTTGTAAAATAAATAAATTTATAAATCTATATTTTATTAATAAATTAATATTTATTTATATTTTTAATTTCTAATAATTACAAGTGTGTAATTTATTTTTATTTAATTTCTTATAAATAATTGCAATATAATTATTTTTATTAATATATTATTCAAATAATATTGTTATTTATTTATTAGTATATTTTATTTAAATATATTGTATTTTATTAAATTCTAGATATCTATTAGTTATTTTTTTCTTAATACCTATTGTTGTATATGGATAAAGTTGTCATTTTATAATAAATTAAAATTTTTAAGAGTTTTTTCAAAATTACTAAAACTCATAAGAGTATTTGGGATTCAAAGAACTTTTGCCCTTTTTTAAATAGATATGGACCAAAAATTCTCGAAGACAAGAGTTGAGTTATTAAAAGAAATTTCAATCATTTTTTGCTGTCTTGCAATGGATTTATCAAAATTTTTCTTATTAATATATCTTTTTAAAAAAATTAAAAAAAATAAAAATTTTGATGTATTATTACATGATTCCTTACATTAATTAGCAGCATAGATTAATTTTTAGAAAATTCTATATTTTCTCAAAACCAATATTAATGACAACTCTTTACATCAAAATTGATAGATATGGATAGATAGAAAAAAAGAAATTCAATTCTTTATTTTAATTAAAATTGAAAAAATTACTAGAATCAAGATTTCCTAAATCTTATAAGATTTTATTTCAAATAATTAAGTAATTTTCGCATTTTATTCTTGATAGTATCAAAGGAAGAATATTTAAAATATTAAAAATTATCTTATATGATGTCCGTAATCTTCAAATGCTTTATAACAGAATGATTAAAAATAAAAAAATTAAAATAAATTAAGCTGGACAAAATTTATTTTATGATAATGTTCCAATTAAAATTTAAAGAAATGTAACATTTTAAAGAGAAAAAAGATTATTTATTTACATAATCTAAAATATTTTGGTGTATGACATATTACAGATATATTTGTCATTTGTGGATTCTGATAATGATATAAAATGGCTCTTTGATATTGCAAATGGCAAAATCCATCGATTTTATATATATCAAACCGTATATCTGGCCCCCTCAATGCTGCATGATATATATATTTGCCTAATTGGATTATATATATATATATATAGTATAATATATTCCAAAAGAAAATCCGTGGTCGATTGTTCAATGGTGATAATTAATTGCCACCATTTTCTATAATTAATTTTATATTGAAAATCAAGTTCGCATGAAAAACACGCCCAAAATATGAAAAAATATAAATCACATTAATTAAAAACAAGATTTTGTGTTAGTTAACTTGTTCATGACTCCTCACCTGCTTCCCACTTGCAATAAATTATGACCATCTAATCCCTCTAGTTAAAAATGTCCTCGATGTACAAATTTGTTTGTTTTTGTTGAGGAAAATTGCTCATTACCCTCTCAAATTTGATTGAATTATCCATTACTATTTTAAGGTTTAAAAAAAATTCCGTTATGTCCTACTATTATTTGACATAATAGAAAATTTCACATTTAGGAGGTTTTACTATAATAACCTTGAATGACAGGTCAAAAAAAAAAGAGCCCTATAGATTAGATGTGAGTCCTATATATAGTAGTATGTAGGCCTCAAAACATTCATTTTTAATTTTGATGTAAAAGAAAACACATTGTCACGTGCCCAGCAGAGCGGCACCCTCGTAGACCCCTATATCGAGGGTAAGTCTTGTTAGCGTGTCGCATATTTAACTGATTTCGGGTTGTCTTGGCCTTATTAGGAGTATGGTTTCAGTTCCCGACCAGTTCAGGCAGGGGTGGTCTAAGTCCCCTCTACATAATAGCCCTTTGGACCAAAGTCGACTTTGCACCATGAAACATCAATGTGCTTGAGCTGTCACACCCTAGCACACCCAGCCGATATACGATCTCTTGTGCCGTGACATTCTCCCCCACTGAAAATCGTGTACTCCCTCGTGCACGTGGCCATCTTCAAATTTTTCGCCAGCTCAATTGGTAGACCATCGAGGTCCTACCTTGCATACCGCTCCACTTATAACGCCCATCTCCCCCGGAAGCTAGGGAGACTCCCGTAAAGAGAACATGGTAACAGCAAGTCGTGCGAGGACGCCATCCTCGGCGCAAGGTGGGAGTAGTGCTTAGCGTAGATGAGACTATGCGGTTGCCTTTCAAACCACTATGCTCATCTTCTTTTAGGAAGATCCCCTACTGCGAGACACAACAACGTGGTGCGAGCACGCCCACATTCGGGGCAGCGTGGCGAAGAGTCACATAATAGGCACCCCGTTTTCCCTCGCCCAATCTTACGGGCAATTATTCTCGGCCATTTCAGTGGATTCCCACAGGAGTCAGAAATGTAGCGAGATTTTGCGAAAATTCTCGTTTCTGCTCTGATACAATTTGTCATGTGCCCAGTGGAGCAGCACGTGCGGCACTCTCGTAAACCCCCATGTCGAGGGTAAGCCTTGTTAGCGCGTCGCATATCTAATTGGTTTCGGCCTGCCTTGGCCTCATCAGGAGGACAGCTTCAGTCCCCAACCAGTTCGGCCAAGGGTAGTCTAAGTCCCCTTTACATAATAGCCCTTGAGACCAAAACCGACTTTACACCATGAAACATCAATGTGCTTGAGTTATCACACCCTAGTACACCCAGCTGATATGCGGGCCGTGACAACATGCACACTTTATAATCACTGAAAAAATCAATTTGGCATTCTACCAATCTCTCGCATATCACAAACAAATAACTCCAGCAATCACTTAAGGTCTATTAATCCAACATTATATAATCACCGTTCTCTCTCACATCACAACCAAGCAATTTCAGCACTAGTGAATACAAATACTAGCAATCTATTTTTACCACTCTATCACTCTCTCACATATCACAAGCAAACATGTTTCTCATCAATCGAACAAATTTCAACATCTCCAAAAGCCTATAAATCAAATTTAAAGAAAAAGTAAAGTAAAAATGAATGCAAAGACTAAATTGCACATACTAGGTCATTAGCACTACTAGGAGTACAAACAATCTTAAAAGAGTTATATTCGAAGCTCAAATCCTTTGTCTAACTTCTACACCCACCACCACTCTGCTTTTCACAGTTACTTCCTTAGCCAAACTATCTACATGGTCTAAACTTTCCTTAAACTCATGACTCATATTTCTCATTTGAAGTCCCACTTCAATATCTCTGCTATCTTTAATTGGATAAGGTTAAATCTTTGCCTAATTAGCTTATGGGAGTTTGAAGATGATGTTGATAATGATTCGACGATAACAAAATTTCAGTTTTAAAAGCTCATCTCAAAAGATCCTAAAACATACCCATATCAATTTTTAATATTTATAATTTATTTACATACCTTTCTACTAAGAAATTTGCCACTTTTCCTTCATTTTGCAGTAGCCACCTATTGTAGGAATTCCTTCATCCTCAATATAGTTCTTGTGTTTCACTCGCGACGATGACTTACTCCTTCGTATAAAGAACACAAAAGTGCTTAATATGGTTCTTGTTTTACACATGTCAGTTATTTTTTAATGCTAATTTTATCGTATTAAAAGACAAATTTTCCCTTAGAAAGATAATTTTTCTGTTAATTCAAATGATAGAAAGATGTAACGGAGTATTTTTGAAATACTTGAAAGCTATCAAGTAATTAGAGCAAACCTAAAGGGGTAACAGGTAATTTTTCATTTTATAATGATAAACTTGAATAAATTACTAAAATCCAACACTAAATTATTAAATAAAAATAATGTACAAAACTTATAAGAATTATTCATTTTTATTAAATTAAATTTTATACTCATATATAAGAAAAAATTTTAGATAGAACAAATATAACAAATCACGCGTACAGTCATTTAATAAGTATTTGTTTCACTCGCAAGCACAAATATATATATTTATAATAATTTTATTTTATAGAATTATTGAAATCATTCTCCCTACATATATACTTCTTTTTAGTTGTATAATTATTTTTACTCTTTTCATATGTCTCCAAGCTATTTGTAATTTTAGAAAGCATCAAGAAAAGAAGGCAATGGGTGATGGTTATGTTGGGGGATAGTTTAATAAATTCATCCATCCACTAGGGTCTAATTTATTTATCATAGTACTTATTTACCAACTTTAATCATCTCTCTCTCTCTCTCTCTCTTTTTTATCTCTTTAATGGTCGGAGTAGTTTAGGGTTTACCGCAATTCAAATTGATCTTACAACTTTTTTGACATGATCAATATTCCATTTTGCTTTAATTTCTTGTATGCTTGTCCTTTCCCCCCCATTTGCTTTTTTCCCACCAACTTCCATCAACTTGGTTGTTTTTTTAGTTCAAAAGTTGTAAGCAACTTTTTCCACTAGTGCTCTTCCATGAAATTCTCTCATTTCATTGCGTTTCCTAAGAAGACGATCATATATAAAAATTATACAATAATATATCGCTAACACATCAGTTTATTTGTCTCAATCAGATCGAAAGAGATGGCTTACGCCATATATATATAATTTAATCCTTTTTAATTATTATACGAATTACGTCATCTCCAAATTCATATATTCATATATATATGTATATATATATATATATATATATATATAAAAATATTTCACAAATCGAGATTCAAATAAAATCTTTATATTCTATAAATTCAAATTCATGAAACCTTTATAGTGAATCGAGTTTTAGAAAACATCTTTATCGTATAAATTCATTTCGTTCTATAAACATTCTTGGCATATATAGTACACCTATGAAAACAAAAAAGGAAAAGGTGGTTCAATTTTGAATTTCCTTGACATGTTATTTGTACGTAGAAATTAATATCTGAAAAAGATGTTTTTGACGGAGACATTTTAACATATTAAATTAACTGTATTAATAGACAAAAAAATATTCTAGAAAAATAGGAAATAATAAAGTATGTATGTATGTGTGTGTCTATATATATATATATATATATATATATATATATATAAAATATATGTAGTAACAAAAAACATCCACTCATTCCTAACTCAGCATGCTGAAAATATATAAACCAAATAGGAAGAAAAAGGGCATGTACTATAGTCAGCTCTATAAATAATTAATCAAATTGTTATCAAAATAACCAACAATTAAGATAATATTAATTGAAATAGTAGCCAAGTTGACTCATTTCTCTTCTCCTATATAAATATATGTGTGTGTTAACGATGAGCATGGGTAGATTATTTATATCCAAATGCAGGTATATGTTAGGGACATGAATATAGTTGGGACAATTTGTATCAATATAAGAAAAAAAATTTTCTTATGTTCAAGTTGGGTTTTTTTTTAGCTTCTGCCAACTTGATTTAGGTGTTTGATTGGTAGAAACTCTTTGAGAAAAAACGTAATATAAGTTATATAGTTATTCACGGTTGGTATCGTTAAAGTTAAGAATAGGATTACGGTATATATATTTAATTTTAATCAAAATTTTCGATACAATTCTTAAATTTTTTAATATATCTAAAAAACTCAACAAATATGATAAAAAATTTAAAACGAAAAACTTAAGGGTTGCACAATACAATTGAGTTACTATAAACTCCATCATTAGTTGGCAGCCGAACAAATATGTGTATGTTAAAGCTGATATATCAGTATTATTCTTGTGCTTAGCTCTTGCCCACGGTTTTGTTTTGGCCTGCATATTAAACAAAATTAAAAAATAATCTTGATCTCCGTATATAGTTGGTAGCCGAAGAGTGCACAGAAAGTTTGATTCCTTTGAGCATGAAAAAAGAAAGTCAGAGTTTATAAAAGTTGATTAATTTATACCAATATGTGTTTGTGTGTGTGTGTGTGTGTGTGTGTATATATACATATACACATTCCAAGCTTGGTCGACCCACGGTTTTGGTATATATTTATCACCCATGGTTTTGGATTTGGTACAAGAAATTATTCGATGAATCAAGCTGCTATGCAGTTTTATGGACATCAGCTCATGTAGAAACTACTATTCGGACATGTCAACTACAGTTTCAACAACCTGGTCTGGTTGCAATACATTTGCATGGGCTAACCATTTTTTCTTCCCAATTTTTGGTAATTTTCAACTTTATGGATGCTTGAAATATTAAACGTCCTAATCATATTACTAATCACTAGTATATATCCTACGTGTGACAAGTGTGAAATTCTACATTAATATTCTATCAATAACCTTAATTAGTTCATTTAATTTTATTCTATATTGGGGTAAGAACATAAACATCCCTGACTTTCTACATTTTTATAAATAAAGAATATAATTTTCTCATTTATATCAAATAAGCCCCTAATTTTTGTTAACATAACTGAAGCACCTTTATAAATTATAATATTAAATGTTGAGAGTCAATTTTCTGTCATAACGTGAAAATGCGTACCTTAAAGGGTGTTTCACTAATTTTAATATGAATTAAGGACTCATTTACTATAAATAGATAAGCAGTAATAACATTTTCATTTCCAAACTTTTTGAGACGACATATATATTATATTATATACTGATAAATTTTAACAAAGCAACCCCTCCTCTAAAATTGTCTTTTAGTTTCACATAGGTCCTGTCTGGCAGGCTCGAAATTATTGATACTGAGAAAAGTATGCATGATTTATTGTTTAGTGAAAATGTTATTACTCAAATAGATAAATTATTAATTTTAATTGCAAAAGTTATAAACACTCGGGGACCCAAGTGTTAGTGATCCCGACTGAATAAAATAGCCAAAAGATCCCATGAACTCGCAAAAGTTCTAAACACTCAGGTTGCCTCTGGTTTCATAGCTGGATCATATGAAGGATAACATTCGTACCAAATACGCATGCAATACATACATACATACTAGACAGGCTTGAAATTATTGATATTGAGAAAAGTATGCATGATTTATTGTTTAATGAAAATGTTATTACTCAAATAGATAAACTCTATATATATATATATATATATATATATATGCGCGCCTAAACTTCAACTTTCACGCCAACTTTCATAACACATGCCAACTTACCCCTCAGATTCAAACATATCTTAATAGGAGTATTCTAATGTATTCAAACATACTTGAATGTAATTCTAATGGGAAGTTCAATTGTCAAATATATGATGCTTCTTAGTATCAACTGAACTTCATGTTAATTTCACTGATGAAGAGCTGTGAAATAATGCTTGAGCTGGCCTTGAGAACTCTCCAGTTTGAATACTGATGGCAGAATTCTGTTGATTTGGAATTCTCTAGTTTGATATCTCAGATGGTTCTGTAAAACTTACATGTAAAAACTGTATGTAAGAACTAGCAGTACCTGCATAACACTTGGATTCATGCTGCGATCTGCTAACACAGTAATTACGGTGATATGCAATTAATTATAACAATATGCGTCTCTCTCTATTTACATCTCCTCAATAAACATTATGTGGGCATAAATGAAAGAAAGAAATGGAGAGGGCGTAAGAACCTGTAATGAAGACGGGAAGTAATTAACCTCTGATTTGATCAACTTCTTGAAGCCCTCTCATTTTTCATGATCATATGGAAAGACTTAATCCGGTCAGCCTCCACAATCTCCCTTAATACATCATCTTCAATCTTTTCTGCTTGCCAGCGAGAAGGATCTTCAACAAGTTCCTCACTGAAAATCATACGAGATACCCATTCCTTCCATGTTGTCCTTCTATACTTATCTTCTTCAAGCGTGCCTGATGCTAAGAGTTGATACACATAAACCGTCTTCTGCTGACCAGGCCGAAAAGCACGCGCAATGGCTTGCTTTGTCTTGGAAGGATTCCATTCTGAATCCATCATAATCACCCGAGAAGCTGCAGTCAAACTAATGCCTTCAGCACATGCTGTAATTGAAGCAATAAGTACTTTTGAAGCACCACCAGGTTCCTCAAACTTATCCATTATTCTTCCACGTTCAAACAGCTCTAGGTCACCTGTGAGGACCTGAATTTCTTTGCCCTTCTGCCATCGAAAGATTTTCTCAAATAACTCTGCAAACAACGTTATTGGAGCAATGTTGTGGCAAAAGATCAGAACCTTCTCTTGCTTTACAACTCGATGCACAAGATTCAAAACAAACATCACTTTAGACCCTTTTCTTATATCATACTTGTACTTCTCAAGCTCCAACAATTCTCTGAGATCAAAAAATTTATTAACGCAATTTGAGGTTTTGACCAACCAAGGATGTATTGATGCAAGGGTTATCAAAAGTTCCAGTTCAAGAGGATAGCCATGGTATGAAGCCATAATTTTGTGTAGTTTCATCAAAACCTCATGTTGAACTTCAGTAGAATTCATCAATAATGTGTAAATTTGTAAACCAGGGAGATTGTCAGAACCTCCACCTTCATATGCATCAATAAATCCATTTGTAATATTTCTCAACATGTTTAAACCTTGTATTCTTTCTTCTCCAATATCCGAATCAATCTTCTTTGCAATGGTATCAATGAAAAATTTTCTTGCTCGGGATTCCAACTGGCGTGTCTTCTTAACCCGTTTCCTTTTCCTCTTGAATTTTGGATCCAATGCCCTTAAAACTTCCTCAACAAACTTTGGTCGTGCCAAGCAGAGAGTGTTGAAATATTCACAGAAGTTGTTCTGAAACAATGTACCTGAAAGCAATATTCTCAGGTCCGTTTCAACTTTCATTAAAGCCTTCCTCAACCTTGACTTCGTACTTCTGGGGTTGTGCCCTTCATCTAGTATCACGATCCCGGGACTTTCTCGTAGCACTCTGGCCATATATTTCCTGTGTGCAAACTTTGCATCTTCTCGCATTAATGTTAGAAATGAAGTGTAACCCATTACAAGAACACTGGGTTGTGCATGCCACTTCTGTATCTTCTCAAGGCAATCTAGAACGTGCATAACATCTAGAGTGGGCCTTAAAACACCTTGGAAGGACCTTACTTTTTTCTGTCTAAAGACTCTGTAGGTTCTACGACCATGGATTAGATGAACTGGCAAAGGAGTTTCCCACTTTATAAATTCCTTGTGCCAGGTGTAGAGAGTTGTCTTTGGGGCAAGAACTAAAGGTCGTTTTCCTGGGAATAACTTCAAGTAGCTAGCAAGAAATGCAATAATGAGAAAAGTTTTTCCAGCTCCAGGAGAATGAGAAATAACACAACCACCTGTGTTCTTAGATTTCGGTTCCATAAGTGCTGGCACCACGGACCCAGCAACATTTCTCCATAGAAATTCAAAAGCCTTTTTCTGGTGGAAGTGTAATTTCATTTTAAGTTCGGGAATTAAGGCCCAAACGCTGTCATTCTCCTCTGGTGATATCATTTCCAAGGAAGCGTGATTGCAGACAAGATTCAAGCTCTCATCTTCCTCGCGTCCATGCTCCGGATCTTCTTCATTGTCCATCTTGCCAGTAAACCAGCTTTTATGTTGCAGCTAGTGAAACAAAATTTTTTGGAAAAAAAAGGGTGTAATCAGAAATCTGTTTGGAGGTATACAATTAGATACTGCACCACAGGTCAACCAAATTCAACAGCCTTGGTCTCCAAGATAATTTGAAATATCAATTGTCCAACATACAAGCACACGCAGAAAAAGCAAAAAAGTTTCATCTTGAGTTGCATTTTACTTACAAAGTCTGGTGTGACATATTTTATTTCAGTGCTGACAAAACCACATAAAGGACACAAGATTCCGATTTCTTCATCCAGTCTGTATGCATGTTTGCAACCTTCACTTGATTTTTGTAGAGCCTCAGTAGACACTCTGGCACTTGAACCCTGAAAACCATTATCAAACTGACCGACCATAAGGAGGAAAAATTCAATGTTTACTAGAATGTCATGAGCTGAAAATCACATAAAACAATAATCATATCTCAATAAAAAGAATAGTTGCAATATACCTCATCCTCAAGAATATAAGCTGATGCCATTGATAATTCCATTTCTTTCCATAACATGTCATTTTCTGAAATTTCACTTTCATTTTCACTTGAGGACTGTTCCATTTCCATACTCTGGTCTAAAGTTTTCGCTGCCTTAAAATTATTCCACTGGTCAACAACATTTGGTTCTTCATTTGTGATTGTGGAATCAATATTCTTCATGTACGAATTTATCAGTCTATTGAATGCTCCTGCATTTAAGCTAGTTCTTTTACGAGTCACTTTTTCACAACATTCCTCACTTTTAAAACTTATAGGACGATATCTGTTACTGACTTTCTTTTCAGAAGGCCTTCTCCATGACCTACTATCATTCCCCATATCTTCTATCTCAGTAAAATTCTTACTATGGACCTTCTTGTTGGGAGGTTTTTCTTCCCACCAACTTTCAAACTCATCTTCCAACTTAGAAGTATTCCTCCTCTGCACTGAACAGGAACCTTTCGAGTAATACTTAGGAGAAATTTCATCAGTCTTTCTTGAACAAGTGGAGGAACCTTTCGAGTAATACTTGGGAGAAATTTCATCAGTCTTTCTTGAACAAGTGCCAGAGATCGTTGGAGGGAGAGGATACTGATAAAAAGCTAGGGCATCACTTTCAGCAGGCACAGGAACAATAGCAAGTTCTGTTATCGGGTCTATCTGTTTGCTCACATCTGACTTCATTTCCCTTGGTTTACCATTGCTTTTTCTCTTGAGTGGAAGACTTATCTCAGCCTCTGTATATTCTTCTGAACAATTAGAACCCGTTTGTCCATCTAACAGCTGTGATAAAGGTAAGTACAAATCTTCTTCTTCCCCTTTATCTGTCTTAATTGGCAACATTCGAACCCAGCCAACATCTGATCCTGGAGGAATATCGCAGCCAAGAAAGCGGTCAGGCTGTACATTTCGACGTTTAGAGCGTCGCAAGTTTGTAACGTCGTAAATTGGAGATGATCCAACTTCTTGTGTGCCACAACTCGGACTGGCTGCTTTAGTATCAGCTGGAATAAATTGAAACACGTAAGATGTTGAAATACCATCTTCAACTTTGAAATTTATAGCATTTTGATGATTATCACAGTTTGGTAAAGAGTTATCATCATCACTGCCCAATATTTGATAGACAATTCTGCTTTCTACAGATTTTACATCAAATGCAATCCGCTTCAAAACTGATGCAACAAGTAACCATGAAAGATCAGATGAGAATTTCCCCAGTAACAGTTTAGTCTTTTGCAATGAAGAACAGTCCACAGAGAAATGCCAACGGTAGTGTTTATCTTCACAAGGATCTTTTTCAAGCTTTTGGAGTATAGCTATTTGGTTAATTCCTATTGTTTTAGCATCTTTACTAAGTGTTCCTTTCTCTGAACCAAGAGGACCTTGGTTGACGTAGAACTTGACATAAAACTGGCATGAGCATTGTGAATCATGGGGTTTTCTCTCAATAGAACTTATCTTGGCATCAACCCAAACCTACATTAGAAACAAAAAAATTATATCAAACTTAAATAGGGTGATCCAATTTTCAAAGTAATCAAATGTTGTCAAATTAAACATGGACATATAATAAAAGTAATTTAAGTATCACATCGTAAGCAAGGTAAACCTATAGCTACATCTAATACTTGAGAACAGTTCATTAGGTGCAACACATCAATATTCCCCTAAATTCAAAATAGTCATCTCAAATAACAAAGGAATCATAACTCTTCATACAAGTGCCAAAATTTTCTTTCTCTTTATCTTTCTTCCTGAATGACCACAGAAAAAAATTTTGACTTCAAAGAAATTAAAATAAATTAAACATTAAAATTTCAAAATGACCAGTTTAGTTGTGGCGGCAGACAAGACAATAAGCTCATGAATGAATGCATAACAAAGCAAACATGCGCCAACTTCAGTAACAAGGAGTTTCAAGCAAAAAATCAAATAGGTTCATCTTAAAGTTACTAAGGGAAAGGAAGAAACAACGTCTTGTGCCGTGCCATTGAGGCCACAGAGAATAGCAGTGGAGAAACTAAAGAGTTCAAGCCCCTCTCTTTAATAGTAAGTGGAAAAGAGATTAGTCCTGACTCCTAAGGAAAATCCAACTTACAGGATCTTTATTTTCTTCATCTAAATATTCTGCATTTCTCGAGTCTGAAAGCACACATATATCAATTCCAGGCCTTAGAAAGCAGGTGCAGTCCAATAAAGTTGCTTTCCTTGATCTTATACGAAGATTTGAGAATGGACGTTTCTCCTCAGTCCAATGTCGATTGCCTTTGAGATGCATGGTCATTGTTCCATCCTTAATTCTTATGAACTCTACAGTTTGCCATGAGTCACTGAAAAATGCCTCAAAAGCTGATGGACAAAAATCAGTTAAGACAGTGTAAATCAGGAAAAGATTTTGAGCAGTTGAGGACCAGATGAAAATGAAATCTGTTTGCCAATGTTCCACAGCAACCTAAATTAATTTCTTCTATTTAATTTTAGATTATTTCGGTGACAAAGGCACTTCAACAATATGAGTACGAGTCATTGCAATCAAAACATAAAGGGTGGAGAAATGCTTACGATCCTCATCGAATGGATGATTGGATTGATATAAATGCTTTCTCTTCTTCATTTTTGATCAAGCTACTTGGCTTAATATCTTCCAGAGCCTCGGCTATAAGTATAACAAATCAAAGCCACATATCTGCAATAGATAGCCAGTGAGACACATTCTAGAGTTGAAGTCAAGATCACCTGATGCATATGGCATGGAAAGACCACATCATCTATGTGCTTTGAACAAAAGACTATGAGTATCAAATTACACACCTAACAGCTGTAAACATTCCAAATCTTTTACTGTCCTTCTGCAGGGAAACACTGAAGAGCATTGTGGCGCTTGCCATGTTATGGATCCACATTCGCACGCACCCTGATCAAATTCCGTCTCCACATACCAAATACGACAGGGAGCAGAAAAACAGGGCTACATTACAAATTTCAAGTGCCGAAATACAATGACTGGCATCAGCATTCTGTGTCAATAGCCTTATCGTTTAAGCCATACGGACAGTACAAATGTAACCTTGATGCTAACATTACATAGACTAATTCTTTTATCTCAGTTCATGATTATGGAAAAACCAGCCTAAAATATTTAGTCATGTAGAGTATAACCAGGAATCATGCCAAAAAACTATTTTCCTGGGAAGAAAATTACAGTGAACACCCACTTTTTTTTTTCCCTTTTCTTTTCACCTAAATTCTACCCTTTTTCCGGGAACATAAAAAATTACTGAAGAGAGAAAGGCACAGTCCTCAGAGGAAAAAGGTGGAAAATAATGCACGTGAGGGCACAACCCCACGCAATTGCAAGTGAAAATAGAATGATCAACCAGCAAACAAACAGAGAACAAGTTCATATGAATTCAGATTTACACGAGGTAAGCCAAGACAAAGCTCTCCAAACTGATCAAAATCTAAAACATGGTAAGAAGAATCAGCGTCATCCAGGCAAATGCATAGCGGAAACAAAGAAGTTTTGCGATTTTACCTGAAAACAGCATCTGGGCGTGGAAGGAAACTCAGATTCCGATGTGATTCTGGCCTGAAAACAGAGACTCAGGCAATGATGAAGATTGAAATTTAACGATCATGAAGAAACTTGGAAAATGAGCAGAAAGGCATAGTATCAGACTTTAAAATGAGTGACTGGCAGAGAAGTCAATAGATTTGTCTGTCTGAGAAAATCTTGGGTTTTGTGCATTTTTTGCTTTGCTTTGCATGAGTTAAAATGAAAGAGAGAGTGTGGTCGTTGAAAGTTGAAACTGGAACCAAAACACTTTTAGGCTTTGCAGCAGTTTGCAGTAGCAAGTATGCAATGCAAAGTGGCAAGTGATGTAAATAAGTGATTGTGGGAGGAGTAGATCAGGGACGTAACTTACATGATAATGGATGATGAACGGCTGTGATTGGCGATGATTAAATAAAGATAGTTTTTTGGTGGGCCCGAACCAAAGTACAAAATTTGTTGGGTTTACATCTGCGTTTGGTTACATACAGCACGTGTGAAAGTGGTCAAACAGTCTTCGGAGTTGTCACTTGCTCTTTCCGCTCCTCGAGCTAGTGTTTTGAGCCCCCCCTTATAATAATAACATCCCACTACGTAAATTGCTTATATTTTTAATTTATTAAACAAAATAAATAAAAATATACATCAAATAAAACAATGTTTTGGTAATCTTTTATTATTAAATAATAGTGGACACCGAAGAATGTTGCAGTAATTTCAAAAGAGTATATCCCAATGTGATATAAAGGGATAAGTTACATTTTTATTATTTTTTTTAAAAACTAAAATACAATACTAGCAACACAAATGTTATCATCCCATATGTGGCTACTGGGTCTGGGTCTGGCCTTTTCATTTTCTTCCCTGTTCGGCCCATAATGGAAAATTTCCATTTTTTCAGCTAAGGCTTACAAGAGTTACTAAGCATGCCTAACCCTCTTTAAAAAGTTGGTATAATATACTTCTTCGAATAAAATTTTTATTTATTAAATTTTTGTAAACAGAATTTTTAATAAAAATTTATTAATTATTTAATTGTTACAAATAATTTTTAAAAAAATTTAAATAATTACTTTAATAAACAAATTTTTAATATTCAATTTAAAAAAAAAAAAACGTAAGATTTCTAAAATAAAGTAAGCCTATTTTAAACAATTTCACTTTTTAAAAAAAATTGGAGAAACTTTATTATCAAAAACTTAAATTTTAAGATTTTTTTAATAGAAGAAAAATAATTTTTTTTAATTTCCAAAAACTCTTCTTCAGTGCCAATCAAACGATATCAAAAAATTTAAAAAGAATTTTTATTATTAAAAAAGTCATTTTAACTAATGAAAAAGTCAAATTAAATGAGCACTAAGAGTTCGTTTGATATAATTTTTCAAATATAACTTTTTAGAGTAAAGTATTTACTTGTAAATCTTTTATAAGTAGAGTTTTTAAAAAAAAATTATTAATCATTTATTTATCACAAATAACTTTTGAAAAAATTTGAATAATTATTTAATAAACAAATTTTTAATGTTTTATTTTAAAGAAATAACTTAGAATTTTTAAAATAAAATAAAAATATTTTAAATAATTTTACTTTTAAAAAAGCTAAAGAAATTTTATTGTTAAAAATCTAAATTTTGGATTCTTTCAAATAAAGAAAAATATTTTTTTTTAATTTTTAAAAGCTTTTTTCTAGTGTCAACTAAATAATATCACAAAATTTAAAAATAACTTTTATTATTAAAAAGAAAAGTCTTTTCCATCAATAAAAAAGTTAAACCAAATAAGCACTAAACATATTTACATTATTTATTATTTTTCGCTATTATTTCATTATTATAGAACATTATTATAATTGGTAAAATTAATGTGCTCCAATTTAAATTTTTGCTAGAGAATTATGAGCGATTAAATATATATATCAGATATAAATGTTTAGCAAATGAAGTAAGATCCTCCACTTTTTAACATGATATTAGCTTGTAATTAGTTCCCGTTTGGTTTGACTTTTTTATTGGCCAAAAGAGTTTTTTTAATGATAAAAACTTTTTTTCAAATTTTTTAATATCGTTTGATTAGTAATAAAAAAGAGTTTTTGAAAATTAAAAAAATTATTTTTTTTTATTGAAAAAACTTTAAAATTTGAGTTTTTGGCAGTAGAAATTCCCAATTTTTTTAAAAAGTAAAATTGTTTAAAATACTCTTACTTTATTTTAAAAATTATAAGTTATTTCTTTAAAATAAAATATTAAAAATTTATCTATTAAAATAATTATTCAAATTTTTCTCAAAAGTTATTTGTGACAATTAAATGATTAATAAATTTCTATTAAAAACTCTACTGATAAAAATTTTATAAATAAAAATTCTATTTTGAAAAAATTTATTTAAAAATTATTTCGAACGGACCTTTAATTACTGTTAGACAAAATTATTAAAAAAAAATAATTATTATTTATCACAATTAATAGGGTAGTCATATCCTATCAATTTTACGTTTATTATTATGTACCGTCATTAATGAATATTAACACAAAATCTCTAACAACTCACCACAGCATAAAGTTGTGAGTTAATAGATTCGACTGATTAACAAAATTTTGATTTTTGTTCGTCAGTGTGAAGACAAAACATCCCCACCCCAGCGAAGGTTGCGTAAATGAGTCTCTCAAAATGACAGCCGAATTAAACAAATTGATGTTTTACGGTGGTTGACGTTCTTTCTCTTTTTATTTTTTATGCTATTCTTGCATCTCATCGATTGCAAAATTCGAATCTACCGGATAGAAAGAAAAAGTTATCTAAACGCCCACTTGGATCCCTACACGTCCAGTGTTGTTTGAAAATTTTCTGTGCAAGATACAGAGATTTTAAATTTTTCATCCTATTATCTGTCTAATGCTGGATTTGGACGCAACTTCTAGAATCATCGGCCTATCAGAGACAGGGAATAAGAAAAGGTAGAATTAATGGTATCTGCATCTGAAAGACTGTAACCAACGGTGGTCAGGTCAGCCGTAGTATAACCGCACCTACCCTTGAAACTCTCACAACACCCTAACCCTAACCCTAACCCTAACCCTAACACATCAAAAATGCCGCATCCCACAGCACAAATTATAAAATTAACAAACGGAAAACAGAAAATCCAGAACAACAAACGTGAAATATACCAAGAATCAAAAATGCTCTCCTCTTTCCTTTTCGGCATTATCATATTTTATACATTAAGCTCTGAACTATATATGTAAAAAATTTACAGCATAGTCTTACCTTTAAAGTTTTCACTTGTATCTACAACAAAGAATATCTCTCAAACCATTGAGAACATATACGACCAACTTGCCAACCCCGTTGTATGGCGGGTGGTTAAAAAAGCAAATATCGTGGCTGTATTCTCCAATCTAAAACCTATAGAGAATAGCCCATACGTTGGTCAGTATAAAAGAACCAAGTTAAAGACCATCAAAAAAATAAAAAACCGTTTACATTTGTAAATAGTACATGAGGCCATAAAAACCTAGGAAGATGTATAGAGAACTCAATTATGGATGACAACACACAAATCATCAATTTAATCCGTCTGCCAGAATGCACGTCCAAGCTTGTGAGATCCTTAGAAACCGAAATCTGATTCTTCCTCTTTCAAGAATTGAAGGCCATAATCTGAAGCACCCTGTTGCTCCATGTGGTGCGCCCCACCAGGAAACTCAGAATCAGGATTCTGCAACGGGTAGGACAAATCTACAGGTTTCTGAAAATGAAATTGGCCATGGTCTAGTAGCCCTGGTTGATAAGTATCAACATTCAACTCACCCCCAAATTCTGAGCCACCAAGGGGATTATTATCAATCAGATTCAACAGATCATTGACATCAAACATCTCATCCACAGCCATATTCTGCCAGTTGTATTCATCCAGCCAACTACTATGAGCATCATCCTTCGGCCCCTCCTTCCTCTCTTGTTTGAGATCATAAATATTGCCCAAATCCCCTGCCTCTGGCTTGCCAGCTAAACGATCACCCCAATCTGCAGCCTCATCTTTAGCTTTTGGTTGCACTGGACTGCTTGATAATTTAACTTCAGGTTGAGCAATGATTCTTGATTCAGCTTCCCCAGCATCGTTCTTCACCTTAGAATCCTCAATCTCAGACTGATTTGATGTCGTCGTTGACTCAGAATCCTTTGAAAACTCATTTGTAACATTAGGCAAATTCAGTCGCGCACAAGGGCCATACATGGCCCTGGCAGCTTCATCATAAGCAAGAGCAGCATCCACAGCAGTTGGAAAAGTACCAAGCCATAGCCTATTTCCCCTGTTTGGCTCCCTTATCTCTGCAACCCACTTACCCCAAGTCCTCTGCCTCACGCCTCTATAACTACACCGAGCATTCTCTGGTCCTCCTTTACCTTTCATACAACCCTTTTTTGAACCTTTCGCTGGAACTTTCCTAGCTGGTTTCTCCCCACCCTTGCAGGATTCAAGAAATTCATTGTATTGCTTCCACTTTGCAAGGGTCTCCGCAACATTAAGGCCGTCTCTTCGCTTCCTCTTCCTGGAAGAATCAACAAAAGCCATGTAAGAACCTAGCTTATCACAAACACCCATCTTCCTAAACTTCAATAATATTGCAAATCAACCACCTTCCCCAGCAAAAATCAATACAAGACTTTTTACAGTCTGCAATAGTACATACAGCAAAACTAGATTACAAACACGAATCCCTTCGAGAGTCGCTAACCCCAGAGAAAACCAAAGAGGTTTTGACTCTGAGTGGTACTAATTTATGCAAAACTCGGATATTCCTTAGCCACCAAGTATTTTTTATTTCCTAACTTGAAAAGACTTACTTCGGCTCCAAGTAAAACAAAAAATAATTATAATAATAATATCCACAAAAACTATGATTTTTCCCAAATCAAATTAGTCGTAAGGGGCAACGTAATCTACACAAAATTGACGGAAATTACAAAAAACCCAATTAGAAACCCTAAAAACTCGACGTTAGGTATCTTCCCAAATTAAAAGATAAAAACTGAAACCCACAATAGAATCAAGACAAGCACCCACTCCCTGAAACCGGATCAGATCAAAAAATAAAAACCATAGACAAACTACAAAAAAGGGAAGAACTCAAGAAATTAACGAACCTGTCACTACTCAGTGGCGTCATGAGAGACGGTGAAGAACCTTTTCTTTGAATAGCCGTAATGGTTGTGTTGTGATGAATCGCAGATTGGAAATACTTTCCTTTGCTTCAGTTGCGTTTTTCGTACTTGCTTTTGTGTTTCTGTTTCTGTTTCTGTTTCGGCTGTTTTCTAGAGAGCTTTCACGCTTTCACAGAGTTTGAGGTCAGAAAATTCCTACGAGGACGAGGGTTGGGAGATATTTATAGCCTTCTCTAGATATTTTTCGATATTATATTTTTTGGATGTGATGACGTGGCACAATTCTAGTCGCCTCGTGGCGCTTCGATCTCCGTACGTTGTGGCATCTGTCACCTCGAAGGTTCATGAAACCACTACCCATCACATCCTTTCCTTTGTACTGAAGTAATTTCCCCATTTTGGTCTTATTTGTTCTTCTGTTGCCATCATTTTTTCAAAGAATTTCAATCATGCCACTGAGTGTACACCCTCTAGGATTAAGAGAATTGGGTCAAACTTGGTCACCGCTGTAAATTACCAAATTTAGAAACTTGTCCAATATAAATATGTATTCGAGATATTTTCAGATACCTCCCCGAGGTTTCAGTTTTTCACACTTAAATAGAAAGTATATTTAAATTAATTGGTACTCCTCCTAGAGTTAACAGCCCTTAGCTTTGATTGTTAGTTGAAAGGGTATGAATATCGTTTAAACTTGACATATCACTTCCAGCACTCAACTCTCTGTCAATCTTCTTTTTGACAAAGAGGAAGGGATTTGCGGAATAGATAAATGAAAATTGGAAACAAAAAGTGGAATAAGAAGCGTAAAAACAAGGAGAGAAAAGATAGTGGTAATGAGGAGAGCTTTAAGCTGTATAGTTTAGAGGGTATGAACAGGAATTATATATTAAAGAAGTCAAGGATTCACAAGGGATTATGAGTAATGGAGACTGATAAATAAGAGGAAGCTTAATTGGGTGGTTTGAGTATAAATGATAGTTATTTTGAGTATGATTTATTTTTTAATTATAAACTAAACCCAACATTGTAATCTCTAAACCTTATGTCTCAGTCCACAAGTTAAATTCAACAAATATCCAATATGTTTGCCTTCATTATCGAGATAGTCGCAACTCGTGTTTTCTCCTCTTTGATTAGCTTTGCTCCCTTTCTTTCTTTGTAATAAAAATTAGAAAAAAATCAATTTTTATTAAAGTACAAAGAGAAATATGTTGAGAAATGATGGTATTTTAGATTTAAAAATTGTTAGACCACAAAAAAAAAACACACTTGAGATATTAGATTAAATTTATTTATTTTTTTCTTTCGTGGGTACGTTAAAATTTATTATTTTATCCAAGATACTTTGATTGTGAGCGAGTCTAATTTAGGCCTATATTTATAAATTGAGTAGAAAAGAACGAAAAAGTTAATCTGACTTAAGTTTAAAGAATTATAGTTTTAATGGATTAGATTTGAGGCGAAGTGTATCAAATCTATATTCAAATGGGTAAATTGGAGTGTAAATAAAGATAATGAGTGGGATTTGGAAAAGTGCAGAGCTAGAACTAGTAGTTAGATATTTCAATATTAAGACAATTTAGTTATATATATATATATCTCTACATATATATATATATATATATATGGGATATGATTGATGGCCCTTTTTTTATACAATTTTTTAAATCAAATATAAAGCATTAGATTTAGATACATTCAACAGTTAAAATTGCATCTAATTATATAAATAATGCATTTGTAATTAATATATATGTTAGATATAACATCGACCATTGCATGTGCTTAAATCTAATGACTTATATTTGATGTAAAAAATTGTATAAAAAAAAGGCTCTTAATCCTACTCTTATATATATATATATATATAGGGCAAGATCAGCAGCCTTTTTTTTTTTTAACACAAAATTTTACATCAATTGTAAACCGTTAGATATAGGCACTTCTAATGGTTAAGATTGTATCTGACTATATATAATTATTGTATAATAATATATTTATAATTAATGTATATGTCAGATGTAATTTCAACTGTTAAATCTACTTATATTCAATAGTTTACAATTGATAAGTAAGAGAGAGAAAAAAGAAAGGTTTAAAAGATATAAAAGATCTTAATTAATGAATATATGTATTATATTTTATTTTATTCAATTCACACCATCCATATATCCTTAATTTAAGAGTTAATAATTGATGTAATATTTTGTATAAAAAAAAAAGGTTACTAATCCTGCCTTATATATATATATGTGTGTGTGTGTTTCTAAAACAACAATCTCTTCTAAGTTCCAAAAACAAAATTGATAGTTGAGAAATATCAGTAAGATGGAAATGTATGAGAGAGAAAAAGATATTCTCTTAAAAGATTGTAGCTTATTCCTTCTTTGTGCATTTTGTTTAAGCTTTTGTAAAAACTAAAATAGAGAATTATAAATTTTATAAGAGAATTTGTTTGCTGATATTTTCTTATATATTTGTTGCACTTAAGAATTTATTCATAAAATTTATATTATTATTTTAAATTTAGTTTAAGTTCTTGAGATCAATGTTTTTTTTTTCAGTCTGGTTGTTAACTTTTTAGTATAAAAATTTCATCTCTGTGCATGGTGAGGGCAAAAGTGATTTTTACACTCTAAAAGCGAAGTCTCTTAATAGTCAAAGCTGATAGTTGTTAATTTTAAGAGTGGTACTTATTAATTTAAACATATTTTTTATGTAAAGTGTATAAAATTGAAATCTCATGAGAGGTATGTGAAAATATCCCATAAATATTAATAAGTTAAAATTAAATTCCCAAATTATCATAATTTGTATATCATACATAATTAACATCAGATTTTAAACGTCCCAACTTTACATAAAATATAATATATGGCATATTATCAGAATTATATATCGTTGAACTATTGATATAATAACTAATTCTATAAAGAAAATTGTCGTCAAGGTAATTAGTGAAAAATAAATTTTTATTTTGTGCTTTGAGCTAGCATATAGATTAATAATAAATTAAAAAGAATATTTTTTATTTGAATAGCAAATAAAAAAGTAACACGTGTAAATAAAAGAGAACGCAGGCTTTCAAAACACCAATCAGCCAGCGAGAATCCAGTTTCACTGTCTGCTCATCCAAATCAAGTCAAAAAGCTACAGCCTATAGGCTTCCTAATCGACCTTGGCATGTGATGAGGCACGTGTGAAATAAAGAAGGAATCATCAATGACGTGGCAGCTGCTCGAGACGGTAAGATGTCATCTGTAACCTCTCTATACGACGGCCTTAAAAGGCATAAAACAAAGTCATGTCATGCGTTCGGCTCACGGATTTGGACCCCAATCCTTTTATTTTATTTTATTTATTTTTGGTGTTAACAGACAAGGCTTACGTATTTGCTTACTTTCTGACTTATTTCTAGAAAATGGGCAATTTTGAGTTGTCGGCGCTGGCTAGCTACAGTCCCAATAACTTCCTGTATTGTTTTCTTTGTTTTTCGAATCACCCTATAATATTGAAATAAGTCAATAACAGGAAATATTATTATATATTTATATATACAGTTGTATTTTCTACAGTATTATTCGATATTCGATACCAATTGATAGTATTTTATTTTAACTTCTCAAAATATTATTAACATTTTACGTTTTTTAATGTAGTTTTTGGGTGTTGTTAGTAATAATATGCTTTTATTTATATTTGAAAGTACTAGGTTGATATTTAATTTTAGGAAAAAAGACATTCAAATTTTTAAAGTTCGACTTAATAAATTAATTAATTTTAATAGTTTACAAATATTTATAAAAATTTTTAAATGACAATTATATCTCTGTTAATAATTATTATTTTACAAAAAATAATTATTAAATTTGATAAAATATAATATTTTTATAAAGAATATATTAAAAAATAGTACATTAATAATATATACTAGGACATTAATGATGTAATATTTATTAATATATTATCGTAAATGTTGTATTATAGTATATTTTTTATTTATATATTTAATATTTATTTTATTTATTTTCTAATACTTAATTAATATTGAATTGTTAACATGACAAACTCCACCCCGACCCTTCTCAAGAATTCGGGGCGAATCCTGCTAAATACCTGTATATACCACTTGTTATTTCTCATACACATCATATACTAAAAATTATGGATAAAGAAAATAATCTCGGGCCTCCATTATTAACATATATTGAGTCTCTATGACTCATCACACATATATAAACAATCACACACACACACACACACACATATATATATATATGACATGCTCAAAATATTTTATACAGCATGCGTAGAGTGGTCTCAACATAATTTATAAAATTGCACTTTGCATGAAATTCGGTGTAATTTAGAGAAAAATAAGAAAAATAAGGAAAAGGGTGAGCTCGCCGCTCAGTGAGTGGATATAATTTTAATAGAAAATACGTTTTTATACAACTACTGTAAGACATTTTAAAATCATACATAAATTGAATATCACTTGTACAATAAGAATATATATCATCATGAATAACTTATATAGCACCCAACTAGTACCCGGAAATAACATGCTTGGCAGGATTCATCGCCCAAGCGAAAAAAACCATACTCAATTCAGTGGTTGCATATTATCGCCCGGGGAGCTCACATTCGTATATATATATTTTCATGGATCCCAAAAACCTTACTATATAATATTGGGGGATGAGTACATATGCGGTACTTTAAACAAATACAAATAATATTCAAATAGAAAACAATTACTTTCACACAATCGTTGAACATCACGCATAATTTTAAATGCCACTTTAAATATAACATAATTTACAATATCAATAAACAGACAAATCATAATATATTTAATATTTAAACAGATTATAAATTGATAGTATTTTAAAAATATATTTACCCACAGTTCAATAACTCAATCTTTGAAAGGTTCAGGGTCTTCTATATTCCTTATTACTGCACTGCTCCTTAAAAACACATGATTTAACAGTTCACTATTAAAACTGATTAAAAACCTGATACATATCATAGATATAAAAGTAAAATTATTTTAATTTCATAAATACACCACCCATTAGGTTTTTAGACATCAATTCAACTTCTCAATACGTTTTCTTATATTTTCCCGATTCCTATAGAGTATTCTGTCCATTTTTCTTTTTCTTTTTCCTTTCTTTTCTTCTTTTTCCCTTGCATTCAATTTTTGCTTCTGTTTTGTTTAATTGCTTTTCATCCGTTTTGCAAAATCGAAAACAAATAACACATATATATATACACACACACACCGCTTTACCGCTTCACTATATATACATATATTTTATTATTATTATTATTATTATTATTATTATTTTTTCATTTGACACCTAATCAATTTAGGTGTTTCAATTCCTCCCTTCTTGTAAGAATTTCATCCCCGAAATTCATGTACTTGTTTGGATATTGAGTTCGAATCTAATCCTCATGCTTACATGTAGCCTCCTCTACATTGTGATTTCCCCACAAAATCTTGACTAAAAAGATCGTCTTGTTATGTAACTACTGCTCCCTAGAGTCCAATATCTTAACGGCTTTCTCTTTATTGGTCAAATTCTTTTCTAATTGTGCTAGCTACAAATCTAGAATGTGAGAAGGATCAAGAATATATTTTCTCAATAATCTCATATGGACCCATATATTGAGAACTCAGTTTTCCCCACTTCTCAAATCGAAGTATATCCTTGTAAGGAGAGACTTATAAGAAAATATAATTACCTGCAATAAACTCCAATTCTCTTATGCGTTTATCTATATAGTTTTTTTGTCTATCTTTAGCCATTTTCAATTTGTCTCTGATAACTAAAATCTTATTATTAATATCTTATACAATTTCTTTCACCAACGTCATCCCAACAGACAAATGTTTTGCGTTTCCTTTTATACAAGACTTCATATGATGTCATCCGAATACTAGACTGGTAACTATTGTTATAGGCAAATTCTATTAGAGGTAAGTATGTATCCCAATTATCTTTAAACCGTATCACATATATTTGGAGTATGTCTTCTAAGATCTGAATGGTTCTCTCTTACTGTCCATTTGTTTAAGGGTGAAAAGCTGCATTGAAATTAATTCTAGTCCTCATAGTATACTGCAAATTAGGCTAAAATCTGGTGAATATAGGATCCCTGTCAAATACAATGGATATCGGTGCCCCATGCAACTTTACTATCTCATCCACATACAAACTGGCCATTTTGTCCATTGAATAAATACTTTTGAAAAGTAGAAAATGAGTAAACTTTGTTAGTCGATGGATAATTACCCAAACACTGTCATGACTACATTGAGTACATGAAAGTTTCATAACAAAATCCATTGTAATGTGTTCCCATTTCCACTTAGGAATTGAAATGGCTAAAAAAATCCAGTAAGTTTCTGATGTTCAACTTTAACTATTGACAAATTAAACAGCGAGACACAAACTCTGCAATTTCTCTTTTCATACCTTGCCACCAATAATGCTCCCTCAGAGTACGATACATCTTTGTACTTCCAAGATGCATTACATAAACTAAATTGTGTGCTTCTTCTAAGATCGGCTTTTTCAATTGTGATTCATTCGATACATAGGGTCGATTTCCCACAACCGAGGTCTCATCATCTCTCAATGAAAAATCAAATTGTAAACCTTTCTTCACCTTTTCCTTTAATTTAACCATATTCGAGTCCTGATTCTGCATTTCTTGAATCTGATCAATCAATGCTGGTCCAACTTGAAAATGAGCTAAAAGTGTTCCACATTGCCCTACTACTAAATTAACCCCAAGTGATCTCAAATCAGTCAACAATGGAAGATACGTCACTTTCATATAAGCAATAAAGCTTGAAGATTTTCTATTAAATGTATTTGCCACTATATTTGCTTTGATGGATGGAAGTCAATGGTAAAATCATAGTTTTTGATCAGTTCAATCCATCTCTATTGTTTAAGATTCAATTCTTTTTGAGTAAATAGATACTTCAAGCTTTTATAACCGGTGTAAATCTCACAAGTAGCACCATATAGATAATGTTTCTTGAGTTTTCAATCAATCTCAATCCTTGTTTGGATGCATCACTATAAACTACAAATCCCTCAATACTAGATGGAAGCGTAAAAAGAGGAGTATAAGTCAGTTTCTTCTTAAGTTCTTGAAAACTTTATTTACAATCATCATTCCACTTAAATTTTACTTTTTTTCTGGTCAACTTAGTTAATGGTCCAGCGATTCTAGAAAAACCTTTAACTCATTGATAATATCCATCTAACTCAAAGAAACTCCTGACTTCTATTATATTAGTAGGTCGTTCCTAATTAACTACTGCTTCTACCTTATAAAGATTTATATAAATATCATTAGCTGAAATAAAATGACTAAGAAATGCAATTCTATCAAGTAAGAATTAACATTTACTGAATTTCGCAATGTCTGTAAAATGGTTCTTAGATGTTCTGCGTGTTCTTCTCTACTTTGTGAATATACTAGTATATCATTAATAAACACAAATCGATCTAAGTAAGGATGAAATACCCGGTTCATAAGATCCATAAATGTTGTTGGGGCATTTGTTAATCTAAATGGCATCACAAAAAAATCATCACAAAAACAGGTCTTGAAAGCAATTTTAAGCACATTTGAATCTCTAATCTTCAATTAGTGATAATCTGAATGCAAATCTATCTTTGAGAAAACTTTGGCACTATAATTGATTAAATAAGTTATCAATACGAAGGAGTGGATATTTATTATATACTGTAACTTTATTCAACTGTTTGTAGTCTATACACAATCTCATAATTCCATCCTTCTTCTTCACAAATAACACTGGTGCTCCCCAAAGAGAAAAATTAGGCCTAATAAAACCTTTATCTATTAATTCTTGTAACTGAACTTTTAATTCTTTCAATTCTGATGGAGCTATTTTGTAAGGTGCTATGGAAATAAGAGCTGTTCTCGGAATCAAATCAATAGTGAATTCAACTTTTCTATCTGGTGGTAACCTAGCTAGATCATCTAGAAATACATTTGGGAATTCATTCATTATAGGTATATCTTCAAACTTCACATGAACAAGTCGAGTGTCAATAACATAAACCAGATAAGTAGATTAACCTTTTTTCAACAATTTTCTAGTTGAAATAGTTGATATCATACATGATGAAAAAATTCGTCATTCCCAACAGAAAACTATCTTTGATTCATTTGGTTTTTTAAATGTTACCTTATTTTGGAAACAGTTAACTGTACTATGATAGTTTGTGAGCTAGTCCATTTCCAATATAATATCAAAGTCACGAATATCTAAGAGAATTAAATTTACTTTCAAATCATAACTACCTATTCTGATAACATATTCCCGAAATATACTCTCTGTAACAGTGAATTTTCAAATGGTGTAACTGCCACTAAGCTATAATCTAAAGGATTCAACTCTTTATCCGCATGTATGGCAAATATATAAGATATGAAAGAATACGTAGAATCAGGGTTTATTAAAATATAGGCATCTTGACAAAAAATAGTCAGCATATTTGTAATAACATTTAGAATGGCATGTGCTTCTTGCTCCGTTAAGGCAAATATACACGTCTATATACGAGGGCGACCTGGTTGTCTTCTTTGTTTACTCTCATCAGTCCTCATGGCACTAAGTTGTACTACACTAACAGAACTAGGTCCTCCTGTTTGTGGTCTCTCTAGTCTTATCTTTGATTACCTCTACTTTGAAAATGTTGTGGTGCTATACTCTGTATTGCACTACTCATGCTCGGTGCTAAAGCAAGGCAGTCTCTCTTAATACACCTAGACTATCCACAGTGATAGCAAAATATTGTACCTGCCAAACATCGACCTTAATGGTATCTACCATATATCACACAAGGGAAACTTCTACCTTTGCTAGCACCACCACTCTGCTGGCTACCCACAGAATATGGATCTATATTACTCTGACCGTATCCTCGTCTTCATCCTCCAAACATCTTAGGATATTGTTAATATTGTTACCGTTCTAAATATTTTCTTTACTTAACTTCTTTTTTAGACATCCCACTATTGTTCGCTCCACTAGTTGATCGGTATTAGCTCTAGCTGTATTTTGGTGGCTCAGTCCTTAGAGTATCTATTGAACACTGTTTAACTCTCATAGCAGCCTCGACTAAATGGCCATACTGTTTATACCTCGACTTAGCCATAGATCTTCTAATATTATTCAGTAAGCCTGTTTCAAATCGTTATATTTATCAGTCTCATCCCGTATCACATCAAGAGCAAACCTCAACAATTTTGTAAATTTATTCTCATAATCTTCTACTGTCATCGACCCTTGAGTCAACATCAAGAATTCGTTCCTCTTTCCATCTCGATAAATAGATGAGAAATATTTATTATTAAATTATCTTCGAAAATTAGCTCAGGTAATAACTTTATACCCTCCATATCTATTTAAAATAGATGTCCACTAGTAGTATATTCTACCCTGAAGTAAGAACAATGCAAAGTGTATCTTCAAATTCTGTCGCACCCAAATTACGAACACGTTCAATAGTGTTCTTCATTCCTGTATTAGGATTTGCTTGGGGTGATTCATACTTATATGTGGTACAAAGTCAGCTCTTCTCTCTCCTAATACTTCCTTTTTCGCCTCCTCAACTGGAGGTAAATTCATATCAACAACAGGTCTCGTGCTGAATTGACCACTCTTATGTATGCTAACATTGATTTCAATTAAAGGATTTAATGATACATGCAATATGCATGTGCCATACAATAGTCTACAGAATCAAACCATACTCTGATACCAAACTAACAGGCCTCGCCTTGACCCCTTTTAGGAGTTCAGAACGAATTCTACTAAATTTTGTACATGCTACTTGTCATTTCTCATACACATTATATAATAAAAATTATGGATAAAAAAAGTAGTCTCGGGCCTCTATTATTAACATAAATTGAGTTTCTATGACTCATCACACATATGTACGTAATCACATACATATTTGACATACTTAAAATGTTTCATGCAATATGCGTAAAGTGGTTTCAATCTCATTTACAAAATTGTACCCCTGTACAAAATCCTGCATGACTTGGAGAGAAATAAGAAAAATAGGGAAAAGGGTGAGCTCACGGCTCAGTGAGTGAATATAGTTTTAATAGAAAATACGTTTTCATACAACAATTGTAAGGTATTCTGAAATCATACATAAATTGAATATCACTTGCATAATAAGAATATATATCATCACAAACAATTCATATAGCACCTAACTAGTGCCCGAGGGATAACACGCTTAGCGAGATTTATCGCTTAAGCGAGAAAAACCATACTCAACTCGATAGTTTAGTATCATCGCCCAGAGAGCTCACATTCATCTATATATATATATATATATATATATTCTCATGGGTCCTAAGGACCTTACTATATAATATTGAGGGATGGGTACATGTGGAGTGCTTTAAATAAGTACAAACAAATTCAAATAGAAAACAATCATTTTCACATAATCATTGGACATCACGCATAATTTTAAATGTCATTTTATATATGACACAATTTAACATATCAATAAATAGGCCAATATGTTTAATATTTAAACATATTACAAATTGATAGTATTTTAAAAAAATATATCCACTTACAGTTCAATAACTTAATTTTTAGAAGGTTTAGGGTCCTCTAAATTTCTTACGATTGTAATATTCTCTAAAAATACATTATTTAACAGTTGACCATTAAAACTGATTCAAAACCTAATACGTATCACATATATAATAATAAAATTACTTTAATTTCATTAATACACCACCCATTGTTTACACATTAATTCAACCTCCCAATATCTTTTTCTGCATTTTTTTTATTCCTACGAAGGATTTTGCCTATTTTTCTTTTTCTTTCCCTTTTCTCTTTCATTTTCTTCTCTTTCCCTCGTATTCAATTTTTGCTTCTATTCTATTTAATTACTTTTCATTCCCTTTGCAAAAATAAAACAAATAACATATATATACACACGCACACACATTGCTTCACCGCTTCACCATTGATACATATATTTTATTATTATTATTATTATTATTATTATTATTATTATTATTATTATTATTATTTTTTTTCATGTGACACCTAATCAGCTTAGGTGTCTCATAATATATTATAAACTAAATAAATTTATATTTTAGTTATGATTTATTAATAGATATTATTTATATTATTTCTAAAATATATAAATTTAGAATATGTTAATAATATTATATTATTAATGTTTAGAAAATAATATTATGATTTATTTTATTAATTTATTTTTAATATATTATATTTTGTCAAATTTGAAAGATATAAAAATTATTTTTATTAAATAACTATTATAAAAATGAGCATAACCGTCATTTTTAAATATTGGGACTTTTGTAAATATTTTTAAAATTATTAAAATTAATCAGTCTATTAAATCAAATCTTAGGGGCTTGGATGTCCTTTCTCTTTAATTTTATTTTACAAGTAATATTTATTAGTTAGTGGATTTATTTAAATTTAATAATTAATAATTTTACAAGTATTAGGTGGTTTAGAGCATGCTTAATCATCTTAAGTTTAAATACCAATAGGGATAAGAATTTGATATTTGTTGGAAGAGGTATCTCACTTCTACCAAAAACATTTAATTTAAAAAAATTTTCAATTTTAAATATTTTTATTTCTCCTGTATAAAAAAAAAGTCTATCTAACAATAGTAAATAGGGTGGATAATTTTTTAAATTTGGCCCAAAGTTATAAAAGTTTGGCTTGAATTTAGATAAATTTATTTAAACTTGGCTTAATGGTAGCAACTGGGTTTTAAATTCAAAAATTAAAATTAGAATTTAAGAGTTAAAAATTTTTAAGTGCGGGCAAGTTTTTATAAACTCCGACTTGAATCCGTCTAAATTTATTGAACTCCCAAGCCAAATTTTATATCTTTTGGACTGAATTTCGATTCAACCCAAAATTTTAAATTTTATTATTTGAATATCTAGACTTTGCCCAGACTCAGCCCGACTCCTATCGAATTTTCAAAGCAAAAATTCGAACTCGGCGGCAATATAGTAGGAATAGGTTTAATCTGAATCTATAACCCAGATTTTATCTTGATCGGACCGTGTTCGGGCTTTTTTGCCTAACGCAGCTGTAAATTAACAAATGAAAGTGAGAAAAATGAAGTTAGAGAATGAAAAGTACAAGACAAATTGAAAATTTTAAAAAATCATGTTGAATTAACTGCAACGCTGCCAACGCACAAAATAAATTATTTGTTAGAAAAAAAAAATAATAGTACGTGTCAATCTGCATGTTTTAAAAATAAAAGGAAATTGAAAAGTGACTTATTTTTTGGATTTGGGTTGAAGGAGGGCTGGCTTTCTTCGTCGTCTGATAAAGTTGGTTCGGGCTGAATGGATTTTGGGTATTGGTTACAAGTTGTTATGTAGTTTGAGAATCGTTCCAAAATTGCAGGTGAACTTACGAACACGCGTTGGGTACTCTGTAATGCTATATATGTCAAAGAACCTCCACTCGTTTTTTAACGTTGACAAAAATTTCCTAATTAAAGCGTAGTGAGAGAGTATTTTACCCAATAACCTTCACACGACATCAGGCATTTATTGACACTATTTCATCTGCCACTCTGTCTCAGGTGACAACTCATTTCCCGACAAATATTATTCACCGATGCTAAAACAAGAATAAGAGACTTATTTTATATTATTTGAAACATAGGTCCACACTATCAAAAATTAATATTAAAAAATGATTTGATTTTTAATTTATAGGTTATTAAGACTTGTGTCAAAACTGTTATAAAATATTATTTATTAAACATTTGGGTACCCAAATGTTATTCCAGAATCGCATAAATTATTTTCTTAACTTGGGGAAAAAGGATTGACCTTTTGACCATTAATACCTTCATTTTAGCATATACTTATTAGAGACTGCTTAGCTTAACCTCTCTGTCCCTATCAGTTTATCAACGTTATAATTTAGGGTTTTTCATTTGTTGTTTTGTAGCTCTTGCTATCTTCTTCTTCTTCTTCTTCTTCTTCTTCTCGTCGTTGTGTCTGTTGCCGCGGAATTTCTCTCTTTAGCAGTTTCATCATGGCTGATGCCGACACAGTTTTGGCAGACCAAGTACCAGAGCTTGGCAACAATTTTACGGTCTGTATATTAGTTAGCAAGCGTATGAAATACTCAAAAGGAATTGTTACGGGAGAAATTGAAGACATTGCTCAGCATTATGTCTTCCCAATCTTCATGATTCAAGTCGTCTCCGTCTTCTTCATTTCCCGATTGATCCACTTTCTTCTCAGACCTTTGAAACAACCAAAATTCGTCTGCAATGTCTTGGTATATATGCAATATTAACATTATTTATGACCTCCATCTTTGACTCTTATTTATCTGTTTCAAATAATGTTATGTTATATATAAGTTGCGCTTGGTTCTTCAACATGTGTTCTAAAATTACATATTAATTAAAATATTTGCATGTGTTAATTAATACGATCATTATTATATCCATTTGTTTTTGTGTAAAGCAGTTGATGAAATTTTTGCATAGGTGATTTTCTTGAACAATTTATAGCCCTTACCGTATAGGTTCTATATATGTTGTGGTGGTTATACATATATTCCTGTGATCAATTGAAGCAACTTCTGATAGGTTGGTTTATAAAATTATTCTGAAACTCCTCACATTGACACTATAATATATATATATTGATAATTAATATTATTAATTAAGTCCACATTATATATATATATATATTTTAAAGGACATTATATATATATATATATATATATATGTATACACATACACTTAACAAAGTTAATATATGCTGAACATTTTTGTTGTAGACTGGAATTCTGCTTGGACCATCCGGGCTGTGTAGCAACAAGAAAATCATGGACGCGCTTTTTCCTCGGAGAGAAATGGTGGTGGTTAATACGTTGTCCGCGCTTGGCGGAATATACTTCTTATTCATCGTTTCAGTGAAAATGGATACGGCTAGAATCCTACGAACAGCGAAAACCGCCTGGGTTCCCACTTTAACTTGCCTCGCCGTTCCTTTCACGATATCGTCGTGTCTTTCCTTCCGGCTACAAGAATACACTCCTGGTATACGCGGCGGGGGCTTCCGATTTTATCTTAGTTCTCTCTTGTCTCTAAATTTTTTCGCTGTTATCTCCGATGCCCTTAACGAACTGAATTTATTAACTTCTGAGCTAGGCCAACTCGCCGCCTCTTCCGCAATGCTCAATGAGCTGATCTCATGGTTTCTTGTAGTACTGGGAATATTGATGCAGAAGGAAGCGATACGCGTATTTGTATCCTTTCTTTGTCTGTCCGCATTATTACTATTCACATTCTACATTGCAGGGCCAACTATAAGACTGATTGTCCGGAATACACCAGAAGGGAAACCTGTACAACAGATTTACGTTATAGCAATATTAACACTACCTTTAATCATGTCACTTCTTACTGACATGTTGGGTTTAGGATATGTACCGGGGGCTCTAATGAGTGGCTTAGCAGTACCAGCTGGACAGCCCTTAGGTTCAATGCTTACTGATAAATGCGAAGCCATGATGGCTAATCTCCTTTTGCCTTTCTTCTACATCCGCATTGGTCAGCTTACCAATATACATTCCATAACAGATATCAGAACATTTTTAGCACTTAAGACAATTATCCTCGGTGCATATTTAGGAAAGGTGGCTGGAAGTTTATTTTCCATGCTTTGCTTCAAAACAAGTCTGAGATATGCTTTCTTATTCAGCTTCATTTTGAACATCAGGGGTATCAATGAATTCATAATACTCGTCCGATTGAGAGTGTCTAGTGCTAAGGTACGTACGTAATCAAACAATTATTACTCCACGTCATCTGCAATCTTTTCTTTAATTTGTACTCGTGTTTACATTTTGTTTTTGTCTTTTAACGACTCTTGGAGAGAACGTTTAAATTTTAACAACAGCGAGTCGTCTGCATTTATGAATTTTCATATATTGTATCTAATGTTTTGTGTATGCTCTTAATATAATCGTACGTTCTTTTCTATTGTGAAGTTTATAGATGAAGCCTCTTATGCTACAATGGTGTTGTCGGACTTGCTAGTGACCGCAATTGTAACGCCGTTAATCAGCATATTTTACAAGCCTCGCAGAAGACTTGAATCGACCAGCTCGATTGGACATTGCAGGAGAACACTCCAAACGACGTCGATGAGTGGCGAATTACGAATCCTTTGTGGCATTCACTATGAAGATAACATCTACAGCATAATCACCCTGCTTAAAGCATCAAACCCAAATGAGTTCAGCCCAATATGCGCGTATGTTGTCCATTTCGTCGAGCTTGTTGGTCGAGCATTACCACTTTTACAACCTTATGATATTATGGAACAGAGAATAAAGGAAAGTCCCACTGATCGGATAATGCGAGCCGTGACAAAACACTTTTTCGACTCTGGTGATCCGGTTTCGATTGTTCCATTGAAAATGATTGCCCCCTACAAAACGATGCACGAAAGCATTTGCAGACTTGTTGAAGATAAATATATCCCTCTAGTGCTTGTTCCCTTCCATAAGAGAGACGAAATTGAAGGCGGATCATCAAATACAGCCAGCTTGCGCAATTTTAACATGAAACTTCAAAAATATGCACCATGCACAGTTGGTATATTCGTGGACAGACACTTTGCTTCTCACTTAAACTCAAGCCCTTCCTATTTCAAGTTTGCAGTCTTCTTCATAGGCGGTCCTGACGACAGAGAAGTAATCTCATTTGTATCTCGTATGGCCGGACATCCTCATGTGGGCATTACAGTTTTCAGAATTGATTTCACAGAGGATAATCGAGGTGAACTGTATGAAAACGAGAGGAAACTTGACGACATTGCTGTCAACGAATTTGTGGCAAACAATTTTGGTAATTCAGGTGTGCTGTGTCGCCACGTGATTGCAACGAACGTAATACAAGTAATGGACTCGATTCGTTCAATAGAGAACAATTACGATCTGGTCATTGTGGGGAAGAGGCGAGGGACGAACTCGCGGTTGGAGGAGGAAATGAAGCCATGGGTTGAGTACGAGGAGCTCGGTGCTATTGGCGATATGCTTGCTTCTGTGGATTTTTGTGAAGGGAATATGTCTGTTTTGGTGATACAATGTGGATGCAATGATGATTCTGATTGCAGTAGCGTTTTAGATGAAAATGAAACTAGTCGATTTTCATTTAATTTATCAAATCGCGATAGAAATGATGAGATACTATTAGCTCAAAAATACACAAATGACGACAGATTTTGTACAAAAGTATGAATTCAATGGATATATATATACTTTCTATTTTTTGGTTTTTTTTTTTCTTTTAATTTTACGAGTCAATCAATTTTAATTTGTTTTCGTGACTACATAGTTGCGTTGCTCGGAGGCGGATAGCCTCGTCCATGCCTCTAATATATAATATATATGGTGCTTAATTGTGTACTCTTATGTAACATTATATAAAAATTGTATATAAATCACGATTTTTCTCTCCCAATTAATATGAAAAGGGTATAATAGTTATTAAAATTTTTAAAATTAAAATTAAAATTAAAAAAATATCATTACTTCTTGCATTTAAAAATAAAGTGGTCATTCTAATTTAAAAATAAATATAAAAAAAAAAAATTATATTTAATAAAAAATAATTATGTAACAAAAAAGGCTAAAATCCTGAATGTCTCCATCTTTTTCTTCTAGTGGCCGCCAACTTTTTCATCTTTTTCTTCTTCTTGTCAGTTTCTTCCGCCTCTTGTCATTGATTTCTTCTTCTTCTTCTTCTTCTTCTTCTTCTTCTTCTTCTTCTTCGTCTTCTCTCTCTCACCTGCAAGCTTACCAAACTGCCGCACATCTTTGGTTAATAGGCCTTGTAGAAACTTTACGTGGAAAGTAGCAATGAAGGTTTGATACGATGCATCTTTTGTGTCATTTAGAGATGTTTCAATTAAGCGTAGATTATAAACAGGGGTTAAAGGAGAAAGGATGAAAGGTTGTAAGGTTGTATTAGTTTGATAACACGTGGGCTTGGAGAGCTTCGATTTTTTGCCATGTAGGTCGAAGATTGTTTGGTGTTCAATGAAATACTTCAAAGAATTTCTTTTGATTTATTAATCAGATAATTTGGTTTGGGGTTGATGAACTAGGTAGCAGAAAAATATTTTTTTCAAAGATTATGTTATAATTTGGCTTGGGGTTGATGAATTAGGTAGCTATTAATTGTTCAATTATTAAAGGATTGTGTTAAAATTAAGTCGGATTGACGAATGAGGTAGTTATTAATTGTTTAATTATTAAAGGATTGTGTTAAAATTAAGTTTGATTAAATAATAAGATAATATTGTAAAGAAAACTGGAGTTGGATTTTGAAGAATCGTGCAAGTTATTTCAAAACCAAAAGAGAGAGAAAAAAGAAAGAAAGAAGAAGACCGAAAGAGAAAAGAAAAAATAAAAGAAATTTGAAAACAAGAAAAAGGAGAAAAAAAAAGATTCAAAATTAATAATATTGATTTAAATTTATTTGTCAACGTAAATTAAAAGTGTACATGTGTCTAACTATCATTAGCCCTTTTTTAAAGCGTGAATTTGATATTGTTATTGTTAACGGTTAAAATAACCCGTGGAAAATAGCCTGAACCTAGCATTGACCCAGAATGTCAAGAAAAATCATACATAGGTCCTTCATTTTTGAATAAATGACAAACAAAATTATAGTGTTTTGTTTTCATTTGATGTAGATTCCTACATCAATGATTCATTATTCTTTAATAAAATTGATTGCACATATAATAATGGCCCTACATTTAGAAAATAAAAATATAAAAAAATCAGATAATCGCATAATTAATTCTCGCTTTTTTGTTTATTTGTAAAAGGTATAGTAAAAAAATCAAAATAGTGTAATTTAGTAGTGATAAATTGCTAAATAAAAACTTTTGGGTATAAGATTTTTTTAATTTTTAATTTTTAATTTTCTAAATTTAGGGCTATTGTTATATATGCAATCAATTTTATTAAAAGAGAATGACGTGGGGACTAGCATAAAATAAAAAAAAAATTGTTTATCCAAAACCAAGGGTCTAAATGGATCAATTTCCTCTTGCTGTTTAGACAAATTGACACTAACTATGTTTCAACAGTTAACAATAATATGGCATCTAACAATGCTTTCCGTTTTGTTACAACTAATGTGATTGGTAATTGTGCTGTTTAGGCCCAAAATATATGGATTCTGAACAGAATAACCAATTCTTTTATTGTCTACTATACTATTACCGTTCCAAACCAAATTATAAGGGAAAAACAACTGCAAAATCTATAATAAACACTTAATCTCATTTACTATTGTCAACCGGTCTTAATTTTGCTTTCGTTCCTTTCTGATTCTAATTACCGTTCTTTGTATTTTCCTCTTAATTTTGGTGAAAAAGGAAAAAACTCTTCTTCAAAATCAAGAAGTAAAACACTGAAAATAGAAAAATAATAATAAAAAGCAAAAACAACTGCAACAATGTCTTCATTAGATCTGTCAAACTCTCACCAAAATTTGTTCAACGGGTTAGCTGACATCAATTACACGACTTGTGTAGCATATAACTGGAACTCTGGTAATACCCCGAAAGGCATTTTCCAGGGAGAAGATCAAACCCGCAATCACATCTTCCCTGCGGTTACCCTTCAATTTGTCCTCTCTTTTTTCATCTCTCAACTAATTTACTTTCTTCTCAGACCTTTCAAACAACCTAAGTTCATCTGCAATATCCTGGTATGCATATACATGCTTGCTCTCCAATTTCTTCATCTTTTTTTTCTTCCTTTTTATATTTGCATATTAATTATTAGTACTGTGTGGTTATTTTCATCTATGAATACTTTAGTTAAATGTTATTGTCATATTATACGTTTTGTTGCACAAAGATTATATCATTTAATAGTTATTTTTAATGCAAAATTCTTCGTTTTATTAATTTCTGCACTTTCTCACCCCTAAAATAAGTAACATGAAATTTTATTAATTTGTTCCATTATTTGTTCCATTTACATCTCAATTTTTTATTTAGAAAAAGTAAAATTCCCTTTTTTTAAAAAAAAAAATTTGTCACCTCTCTTTATTATTAATTAATTCTTTCCTATTCATTAAATTCCATTTCTATATCTTCAAGTTGATTTGTCTAGCAATTAATTAATTAAAATTTGTATTATCTCTTTGGCATGCATAAAAAAACAAGAAAAGAAATTTTTTGCTTGCAGTGTACTTGTTTTAAAAAAGGTACGTAAAGTGTTGATGAGTTTCCTTCTACGTGCATGCAGACTGGGATTATCTTAGGTCCTTCTGTTCTAGGTCGTCATCAAATTCTCTGGGAAAGAATTTTTCCACAAAGAGAGATGATTGTGCTTAACACAATATCAACACTTGGAATAATTTACTTCATCTTCATACTTTCAGTGAAAATGGACAAGGCCAGAATACTGAGTACTACAAGGAACACCTGGCGGGTTAGCGTAACATGTCTCGTTATTCCATTAATAATCACAATGTTCCTTGTTCAAAATCTACGCAATTACATACCTGGAAGAAAAAGACAATCATTCCATTATTTTCTCAGTTGTGTTTTGTCGCAAACATGTTTCGCTGTTGTTGCCAATGCCATGAGTGAACTCAACTTATTAACTTCTGAGTTAGGCCGGCTAGCAATATCTTGTTCTATACCCGGTGAGCTTCTTACTTGGTTTAATTTGGTTGTGGCCACGTTACTTCGAAGCAACAAGCATTTCATCGAAGCCGCCATTGGCATGTGTGCAATATTGCTTCTGATATTCTTTGTTGTACGGCCATTATTGCGATGGATTATAAGGACAACACCGGAGGAGAAACCTGTAAGAGAAATTTATGTCATAGGTGTATTAATCCTTCCCGTAATTACTGGAGTTCTGGGCGACCTTGTCGGATCAACTTTCATGTCAGGGGCTTTATTGACTGGCTTAATGATACCAGCTGGTCCACCTCTAGGTTCAGCAATTGTAGAAAAAGGTGAACTTGTGATGTCATACTTTTTCTTGCCTTTCTTCTATATCCGTATAGGTCAGCTTGTCAACGTATATTCGATTGATAATTGGGAGGAATTTGCCGTAATAGAGATTATCACCACAGCTGCATATTTAGCGAAGGTGGCTGCATGTTTGTTGTCCATGATATTCCTCAAAACAAGTGTTCGAAATGCTATTGTTTTCAGTTTCATTTTGAACATCAAGGGCGTGATTGAGTTGATGATGCTCTCTCGATGGAGAGTTCGGAAGGTTGGTTATGATTCTTTACCTTGTTTCAACGTTGAAATTTCCGTGAAAGGAGAGGATATAATAAAAAATTGAATGTTTTTCTCTTTTGTGCAGGCTATAGATGAGCAGACTTTCACTGCAATTGTGTTGTCGTATACGTTAATGACTGCAATTGCAACGCCTATAATAAGTATATATTACAAGCCGAAAACAAGACTTGAAGCTTTCACGTCGAGTGAACAACGAAGAAGAACGCTCCAGACGACACCAATCGATAGTGAATTACGAATTCTTTGCGGAATTCACTATGAAGATAATGTCAACAGCATGATCACTTTGCTTAAAGCTTCCAATCCAACCGAAAAGAGTCCAATTTGCGCCTACGTAGCCCACCTCGTTGAGCTTATTGGTCGAGCAACACCTCTTTTGGCACCTTACAAAGAGCAGAAACGGAGGCATAAAAAAAATGCCACTGATCGAATTATGAGTGCTGTGACAAAACATATGAGAAGTTGCAGCGTTTCCGCCACGATTCAGCCCTTTACAGTGATAGCTCCGTACAACACTATGCACGAATGTGTTTGCAGTTTAGCTGAACAGAAACTTGTACCTTTCATTCTTCTTCCCTTCCATGGAAACCAAGAATTTCAAAAAAACACGGCCAGCTTGCGCCAGTTTAATATCAACATCCAAAAAAATGCACCATGCACGGTTGGGATTCTCGTAGACAGGGGTTTGCCTCGCTATTTGAGATCAACCCATTTCACTTATAATATTGCAGTCTTCTTTTTCGGTGGAGCTGATGATAGAGAGGCAATAGCATTGGCTTCGCGCATGTCATTTCATCCTAATTTGAGCATAACTGTGTTCAAAATTGAATACAAAGGAAATCAAAAGGAAAATAATCAAAGCGAGAATCATGAGAAGCAACTTGATGAGTATGTGATGAATGATTTTATAGAGAGAAATATTGGTAATGCATGTGTAGTGTGTCGCAAGCTGGCAGCTAAAGACACTAGAGAACTAATGGAAGCAGTGCGTTCAATGGAGAGCGATTACGACCTCGCCATTGTAGGCAAACGGCAATGGTTCAGCTCGGAATTAGAGCTAGAAATGAACTTATGGGTTGAATACAAAGAGCTCGGAATTATTGGTGATATGATTGCTTCCATAGATTTTTGTCGAGGAACCATGTCTGTTTTGGTGATACAATGTCTTAGAAGTGTTAGTGAAAGTGTTTTGGGTAGCAGAACATCTAGTGAAAGTCCTTTGATCATAAGTAAGAACGTGGGCGCTGGAGAAGAGAGAAATCCCTTATTTTCTTTTGTGAAATAAGATATGCTTTGGTTATTTATGATTCTTTTTCCACTGTTGCCCATGATTGATTTTTCTATAGTAACCAATGTTCATTCTTCAATTTCTAAGCTACAGAAAATTGATTAATTAAAATTCATTAGGAATAGTGATAAATTTCTTAATGGTATTTTTACTTAGAAATTCATTTTCTTTTTAAAAAGTAGAAAAATAACATCTAAACAGGGATTTAGACACCTAACCCCTAGAAAAAGGTCACAAAAACTAAAGCAAGGATTGAGAGAAAACATTAGAAAACCAAGTATTAATTTAGCTAAAAAAGTAATATTTAATGAGGAAAACTACCAATAATATTGGAACAATATTAATAACCTAGGAAGTTATAAATAAGGGACCCGAATTTCTCCGTATTAAACATTTTACTTAAGTAATAAATACTGGATTATACTTCTTAATAAATAAAAATATTTTAATAATCCATAAATAAAAATAAAAAATGTAAAAAATCTAGTATCATGATTAATGAAAACGAATAATATCTATCTGTCAAACCTTGTTACCGCTTACCATTCAAGAAGTTTTCAATATCATTTGATCATATCATCAAAAAAATGGAAAGAAACCAATCTGACCCCGCCACATATTCAGATGAAAAACAAACACATTAACATTGATCTTAACCATTAAATATAATTCACATACATGTTACAAGATTAAAAAAAGTAAATTTGGATCTTCTATTTATATTAAAAGCAAATAATAATTATTTAGAAAATTTAGCTTTTTAGCATTCAGTTACATGATGAAATTTATTAATTCTTTTCTATTTTAATTAGATCAAAATCATGTTCAAATTTTACAGGTCTCATCTCATCGAGGTATAATAAACGCAAAGGTTTAAACGCTAGCTAGCTGACAGTGACAAATGCCAAAAAAACAAGACTGAATTATACAACACTGTTCACGAAAAATTTAAAATTTATTTTCAAATACTTGTTAATCTAAGAACTTAAAAAAAATCATTAAAACTATTAATTATTGGTTAATTATGACTAACGTATGGTGATGTGAGATTCTCTCAATTTGATGCACGTATTCTTCATTATATTGTCAGCACCTGATTCAATCCGTAGAGACGGGTGTGAATGCAATATCCGGTAATTTGATGTATTGGTTATTGAATATACGCATTCTGAAAGTAAAAGACGATTTTGTTTCTGAATTATTTTTAAAAAAAAAATGAAACTGGAAATTAGAAGAGGATTCTAGTTCTACAACTACTCTATATGATTTTGAACATATAAATAGCAGGTAAAAATTAATCAATATCATTAACTTTTTTTCATAACATAATCAATAAATTAAGTTTATTAATGCATGCCAACTTGTAATCTATCCACCGATCACGGAACAGGAAGTTAATAAATTGTGTTTTTCTCTATAACATAAATAAATATCTGAATCTGCCCCCCATCGTCAACTGAATCTGTTGATGACTGAAAACCAACAATTAATATCTGTCTGTCACCTTATTACCACAACGCACTATTTGGCAAGAAGTTGAAGATCATTCAGATCATATCAAAATGGAAAGAAAGTGAACAGTTTAACAAATAGGACAGCCAAAATCTAGCTTAAATTAATTCGGTATATCTCATTTGATGTTTCAGTTTATCTTATTTTAATTTATTACAGTTCTGGATCTTCAAGAAAACACAAACAAATTAACAATCTTAACCTTTCTATAAGCACTACATTTCCATTCTCAGTTGATATTAAATGAAATTGATCGAGAATTGAAACACCAAATACAAATATGTCTGCCCTGAACGTCTCATTGGCAAACAGGTTTGTCAATTACCATTACAAGACTTGTATAGCATACAAGACCGTAGTTAACCAGAGAGGTATTTTCCCTCGAGAAGATCGCGCAGAACATCACATCCTCAATGTCTTCATGCTTCAAGTTGCCTTGGCCTTTTGCATCTCTCAAATAATTTACTTTGTTCTCAGACCTTTGAAACAATCTAAAGTCGTCTGTGATGTCTTGGTATTTATGCTAATTTTGCTTTTTTTGTACGTACAAAATATTGTGTATTTGAATTACAATTAATTTGTCGACAACTTTTAATTTTCCATGCAGACTGGAATTATCTTAGGACCGTCCGTTCTAGGTCGTAACAAGGATCTCTGGGAGAAACTTTTTCCACCGGAAGAAATGGTGGTGATTAATACAATAGCCTTCATTGGAGGAATATACTTTGTCTTCCTAGTTTCAATTAAGATGGACAGAGCCAGGATCATAAATAAGGCACTGAAAACCTGGAAAATTAGTCTGACATTCCTCCTTTTTCCTTTCACAGTCACAATGGTCCTCTTTCTTTTGCTTCACAGCTACATGCCTGGAGTCAGGAAGGGAGCATTCTATTACTTCATATCTTTTATGTTTTCACAAACATTCTTCTCTGTTGTTGCCCCCGCCGTTTCAGAACTCAAACTATTAAATTCTGAGTTAGGCCAACTTGCCATATCTTGTTCAATATTTGGCGAGTTATTTTCTTGGTATAACTTAACAGTTGCAGCATTTTATAATGTGGGCGTCAAGTATTTAATGAAAACACAGCTTAGCTTTTCCTTATTGTTATTACTGTTATTCTTCATTGTCCGGCCATCAGTAGGATGGATTATGAGGAAAACACCAGAAGGAAAACCAGTAGAACAACTTTACATCCTAGGAATATTTCTTGTTCCCTTAATTATTGGTATTTTATTCGACATGGCTGGTTCAACATTCATAACTGGGGCATTACTGACTGGCTTATTTATACCAGCCGGACCACCTCTAGGTTCAGCGGTAATAGAGAAGAGTGAAATCATCGTATCAAGCATTTTTCTTCCTTTCTTCTACATTCGGATGGGTCAACTCGCAAATGTATACTCAATTATTGATTGGAAGGAATTTATTGTGCTTCAGATTATCCTAATCGCCGGTTATTTAGCGAAGGTGGCTGCAGGTCTATTGTCCTTGTTGTTCTACAAGATGACTCTCCGAAATGCCATCTTATTCAGCTTCATTTTCAACACCAAGGGCATAGTTGAGTTGTTGGTCGCTATGCTATGGAGATTGTATGGCGTGAGTTTAATTCTGATTCTATCTCATCTTTTCTGATCTATTCCTAGCGATTTACAAAGATTGTTACATTAGATAGAATATTTATTCCTAGCCGTGCTATATATGATTCTAGCTATATATGTCTCAACTTGCCATATAATTAAAATGCATGTTCATTTGACGAGAGAACGGTTAATTAACTTTTAGGTCTAATTTTACTTTAGCTGAATGGTCCAATTTTACTTCTTGTTTGTGCAGTATGTAGATGATCAGGTTTTCACGACAATAGTGCTATCTCACACGGCAGTTACAACAATTGTAATACCTTTAATAAATATCTATTACAAGCCTCGGGAAATAGTTAAAGCTACTGTAGCGACTGAACAACGCATGAGAACGCTGCAAACGACGCCAACTAATGCTGAATTACTGATCCTTTGCTGTATTCATTTCGAAGAAAATGTACATGGAATCAATGCTTTGCTTCAAGCATGTAGCCCAAATGATCAAGAGAACCCAATTTGTGCCCATGTCATCCACCTTGTGGAGCTTGTAGGCAGTGCAACGCCAGTTTTAGCACCTTATCATTACCGAAAAAGAAAACTAAAATTAAATTCCACTGATCGGATTATGCGTGCTGTAACAAAACACATGGAAAATTCTGGTGCTTCTATCATAATTCAGCCCTTAAGAATGATTGCTCCATACAACACCATGCATGAGACCATTTGCAGATTAGCTGAAGATAATTTTGTGCCTTTGATTCTTCTCCCCTTCCATAAAAGCCAAGAAATTCTTCATCGAACAGCCAGCTTGCAGCTATTTAATCAAAATATTCAAGCATATGCGCCTTGCACAGTTGGAATTCTCGTAGAAAAATTCTCTCCTCGGTGTTTTAGCTCAACCCTGTTCTCTTATAATGTTGCAGTCTTCTTCTTAGGTGGACCTGACGACCGCGAGGCATTGGCGTTGGCAACACGCATGTCTGGCCATCCTGGTGTCACCATTACTTTGCATCGAATTGACTTAAACAGAGAAGAAGAGAAAAACGAAATCCAGAAGTTTCTTGACGACGTTATAGTGAACGAATTTATGGCAAGAAATGCAAGTAATTCACGCGTGGTGTGTCGAGAGTTGGTGGCAAATGAACCGACGCAATTAGTGAATGCATTTCGTTCCATAGAAAGCAATTATGACCTCGTAATTGCAGGAAAAAGGCAAGACCTCGGCTCGCGATTTGAGAAAGAAATGAAGCCTTGGGTTGAGTACGAGGAGCTTGGAATCATTGGAGACATGTTGGCATCTTCAGATTGTGCAGGAATTATGTCTATTTTGCTGATAAAATGTTCTGGAACTGTTGACGACAATCTTATAGGCCTAGATGACAAAACTGATCCAACAATTTGTGCAAAAGTATGAATATATATATATAGAGCCCAAGTTCGACTTGGAACAGTCATTCATTGTTTTCTAAGCCAAACATTTACCGATCTACTGTACCAGACTTTTAATTGGGACTATCATTTTTCAGCTTTTCCTTTATCTGCAATCGTATTATATTGCAATATTAGTTTTTGAGTCTCTCATGTTAAAGTAAGCATTTTTTGTTAAACATTTCTGATTATTATTTTTTTTTTGTACAACGAATTGTTGACAGACATAGACTTATTCAAAGTTTTTTTTTTTTAAATCAATTTTTTGTATTAAGAATTCAAAATCTGCCTCCAGAATAATATTCTTAATTAAATAGGTCTTAATATGGCATGTACTACATATAAAGTTATTAAAAGACGATATATATGTATATATATTATCAACTCAAATGTATTATAATTACACAAACGTACTCTTGGAAGTAATAGGTTGAAATTTTTTACTTTTCAGCTATATATTCTGTGCAGAAAAAGATTTGGTCTAAATTTCAATAAAATTTAATGTAGATATCGTTTCATATATGTTAGGTCCATGCCCATAAGACATAGATTGCATTTTTCCCGACTATATATATCATACAATTATGTTAATTCTTTCGTTGTATCTTCAGTTTTTTTTTCTAATTTTGAAAAAAAATTAAAAGACATAATTAGAATTAGAAATATTAGATAGAGAAGTCTAAATTTCATAATCTCAATTAATCATATATAATATGTACAACTCTAAGATAGTGTTTATTTTTTTTGATCTGAACTCTAAACATGATTAAAATCTGAATTTGAATGATATGTTTGTTTTTTATTTTAAAACATTTAAAAATAAGTATTAAGTTATTTGTTAACAAAATAAAAAGTTTGAAAATTGATATTTTGATATGTACACCCTTTTAAATAATACACTTATATTTATAATAATTTTAATTATATTACTATAATAATAGATAAAAAATTAATAAAAAATATTAATATTGCATTATTTATTTGGTTCATACATAATTTTTTTTAAAAAAATAATTTTTAATCGATAAAATATAAAGATTCATAAAAATGAAATATAAATAATAAGTTATATTAAATATAGTTATAATTATGTAAATATACAAATTTATTATAATAATTAAAATATAAAATAAGTAGAATTAAGAAAATAAGTAGATGAGACTCATAATATATAGAAAAGAGATACGTTAACAATAATTAATTAGGTTTTAATTTTATTAGTAAATAAATTAATAAAATAGAGATATTTTTTAAAAATAAAAATATTGAATTATTTATAGATTTACTTATTCAAATTTAAGTCAAAATTTTTAACTTAATTGTATTCAAATATTATTGACAAATATTCAGATATAAATTAAAAAATAAATGACTCTTAAATATCTAAATAATTATATTCATACTTCAATCATAAAAATAAACAACCTTTAAAGCTATTTCTATCAAATTAATTAATTATTCCTAAAAATGCAACGAGTTTTGCGCGCTGTTAATTAACACATTGTCACTGTAATTAATTTCCTGTCAAAAATACATTAATTATCCGCGTCTATTTACTGAAATTATAAAACCTCTCTTGACTGTGATCACCATTTTACAACGCATACTTTGAACAATTTTTTTTTTCGTAAAGACAGCAGGAAAAAAGTTTTAGCATCTGACAGATTGACAAGATCAAAAAAGAAAACTAGTAAAAATTTATGAACCATGAGCTCCCAGGAAACAGTTGAAATGGTGGAGAGGCAGATATCTGAGTTTGTCAATGTTGCATGGGAGTGTTGTTCTTAAGTCTCTTTTAAAATTCAATTTATACAGATAAAAGGAAAGCAGAAGGAATTTTTCGTGCTTGAGGGAAAAACAAGTAGACAATAATGCCTTTCTTATTCAGGAAATCAGATCATAGGCAGATTTGTACAATAGAGAAGAGGAACGATTACTCGCATGGCTATTTTCATGGAGATGACCCTTTTGATTATGCGTTCCCGGCGCTCTTGTTTGAACTCATCCTGGCGTTACTCATCTCCAGAGGCCTCCACTTTCTTCTCAAGCCCTTGAAACAACCCATGTTCGTCTCCAGTCTCTTGGTATGTTATTTAGTTTTTTTTTTTTTTTTTGAGAAATTCAATAAAATCAGAAAAAATTTACTAATAAAAACAAGAAAATGACATCTAGTCGAAGGACGTAATAAATTATGTGTGTTAATGATTCAATTGGTTATATTTTTTTTGGGATGGTATAAAAAGTATGAGTCAAATTTCCATCGTCTTGGATTAGGGAGAGATTGAGTTTATTTCTGGAATTTTTTTTGGGAAAAAAACAAAAAATGCTAAGGAGTCTCCATAATTTTTTTAAAAGAAAAATACTTCAAGACAACAAAATGATGTCCATAATTTCTGATTAATTTGAATTTGCCTGCATATCTTTAATCATTGCATTAATATTGTGCATGCAAATTAACTTTCACATATAATAAATGGGGACCGGCAATTCCCATTATCTATATATATATATATATGTATGTATATATAAGCATAAATGAATATATATTTTAGAATTCATCAGAAATCTATTTTTTTTTTTGGAATTTACTATATATATATATATATATATATATATTCGCCTAATGAATATTTTTTATGTATTCCAGTGTGGAATTATGTTAGGACCCTCTATTCTAGGGCGTAACCTAACAATATCGGAGAAATTGTTTCCAGCGAAAGATAAGACTTTGTTGAATACATTGGCCGTATTAGGTGGAATATACTTCATCTTCATAGTTGTAGTGAAAATGGATGCAGCGAGGATCGTGAGAATGGCAAAAAACGAATGGCATATTGGGATAATATGCTTCGTGGTTACCTTCACCTTTAGTTATAGCATTGCGTATTCGCTTAGCAGCTACATTCCGGGAATGGCTGACGGAGCTTTCACCTTCGTCCTTAGTGCTATTACGTCGCTAACTTATTTCCCGGTGGTTGCTCAATCCGTTACTGAACTCAATCTACTAACTTCTGAGTTGGGCCGGCTTTCTATGTCTACTGCAATATTCAATGAACTCATTGGATGGTTTAGTTTGGCATTATCACCATTATTAAGAGATCAAACAACCGAAGTCATCAATACGGAGCTCAGCATGTTGGCATTGGTATCATTCACATTCTTCATTCTACGGCCCGCGGTGGTGTGGATTGTAAAGACAACACCTGAGGGGAGAGCGGTGAAAGAAATTTACATTATAGCAATATTACTTGGAGTTTTAATCATGGCAACTTTGAGTGATCTCGGGGGTTTCTCTTATTTACCTGGAGTCGTATTAATGGGACTAATTATACCAGCCGGACCTCCCTTGGGTTCAGCAATAACTGAGAGATGTGAAGTCGTCATCACAAACTTTTTCATGCCTATTTTCTTTATTCGTGTTGGTCAGCTCACCGATTTATACACAATAGTAAACTGGACGCAATTTGTTGCATTTCAGTCGGTAATTTTTGGATCTTATATAGGCAAGCTGGCTGCAAGTTTGTTGTGCATGGTATTCATCAAAACTAGTTTCAAAAATGCTTTCTTATTCAGCTGCATTTTGAATCTCAAGGGTGTGATGGATTTGGTGGTAGTCTTGAGATGGAGAGCGCGTAAGGTAATTAATCAATTAATTGTTATATTGTATTTATACTGACGATTGATATATTTTTTCCGTTCTAATTAATTAATTGATGATGATTAATTAATCTAATTCTGGTTGGCATATATATGCTGCAGTATGTAGATCCCCAATGTTTTACGCAAGTGGTGTTGACTTACCTGGTAATGACTGCAATTCTAACGCCATTGATAAGTATCTTTTACAAGCCTCGGGCAACAATGCAAGTGACTCCCTCTATGGAAAGCCGCATGAGAACACTCGCAACGACGCCGATGAACACTGAATTACGGATCCTTTGCTGTATTCACTTTGAAGAAAGTGTTCACGGAATCATCACCCTACTGAAAGCATTCAACCCAACTGAAATCAGCCCAATTTGCGCTTATGTAGTAAACCTTGTCGAACTCGTTGGCCGAGCAGCCCCCCTTTTAATTCCTTACAATGTCCAGAAAAGGAAAATCAGAGTAAATTCCACCGATCGGATAATGCGTGCGATGTCAAAATTCTCCAAAAGCTCTAGTGCTCCCGTCACTATTCAGCCCTTCACCCTCATTGCTCCATACAAAATCATGCACGAAAGCATTTCGAAGCTAGCAAGAGATAAATTCATCCCTTTCATTCTAGTTCCCTTCCATCAGGTTCAAACCCAAGAAATTGAAGGCAAAACAGCCAGCTTGCAAAATTTTAACCTTAATGTCCAAGCATACTCACCATGCACCATTGGGATTTTCGTTGACAGAGGCTTGCCTCGTTATTTGAGCTCTAATTATTTTTCTTACAATGTTGCTGTCTTCTTCCTTGGCGGACCTGATGACAGAGAGGCAATAGCATTGGCTTCACGTATGTCTGGTCATCCTGATATTAACATCACCCTCTACCGGATTGAATTGATCGAACCCGACCTAGAGCAAGACGAATGCGAGACGTTTCTCGACGACAGCGTGCTAACAGAATTTAAGTCGAGAAATTTCGGCAATGAAAGTTTAGTTTGCCATGAGACACAGGCCAGCAGCACATTAGAAGTAATGGATGCAATTCGTTCCTCGCAGAACGATTACGATCTCGTGATTGTAGGAAAACGGCGGCGGGCAAAATCGAAACTGGAGAAAGAAATGAAGCCGTGGGCAGATTTTGAGGAACTTGGTGTCATCGGAGATGTGCTTGCCTCCGCTGATTTTTGTGGGGGCATGATTCCTATATTGGTAATACAGGGTATTGGGCGCCGTGGGAGTGGAAGCAATGTGTCTGATATCATGAGCGGTACACAAGATAGAAGCCATTGCTCTTTTACCTCGTCGCTGTGGGATAAAGATCATCTAGGTTCTCGGAGAACCGAACATCTAAATTCTAGGAAAAGCGATAAAAGCGATAGAAGAGATGCTAGCACAAATTTTAAGTGAATGTTTTTTTTTTAATTTTTAATTTTAATTTTAAATTTTTGAGATCTGCCTGTTTATAATTAAAATCAATTTTGTAAATTCAAGGGAAGGGGGCATAACACTTAATTTTTCTCTATTTTTTAATCAATCCATCATAGAATTTCATAAAATTTGATCATATTTAAGAAATTGTTTAACAACTAATATTATTTATATGCCAATTTGTACATAAATTTTTATCACTAACAAAATTAAGCGTTAAATTACTACCATAACGTAGCAATGAATCATAACAATACTACTCTAAATTATAGACAACTGAACTGATTCCCATGCATTAATTAGTGATCGAACTCATTATTATCTATTTTACGGACATAATATATTCAAAAACCTGGCATCAGTTTTTTGCAATGACCCACGCAAGTAGTCATAGACCAAAATTCTGTGAGAAAGAGGCCCAATCTAATCATCGACCAAGTCCACTCTAGAAAAGTTAACTGCCACAGTGCCTTTTACATAGTAACATTCACAAACACTACTGATACCACCTTGCACGAAATAGTTTTAGCCTAGTGTTCGGCCGTAGCTCCCACCCATAAAACCCAGTTTTTGTTTATTTTGAGGTCCATTTGAAGCCCACAATCAGAGGGCTCCTACACTGATTTCCATGAGAGTCTATATCATGGTTCACGGAATCATGTCACCCTCCCCTGCTAACGTTCATGAACAAAGTGCAATCATTTCACTGCATAAGAAAAAAGGTTGTTACTTATTAGGAATTAATACTAGGGTGCATCTAGAATTCCACTTTTCATACTAGTGGATAAAAGGTTTCTATGTTTAATACGATGGAATTCATGATCATTATCTCGCATGCTTAGAGGCTTAAAAATCCCCTCCCCTCTCCAATATTAAAAATTACGAGTAGAGGACAAAATAAGATTATTAAAAAACTTAAAATCTATATTTCATTATAGGGTAAAAAAAAATTACATCTGTAATTAAGGGGGCGGGTCAGTGGCCAATTAATCATGAGATGGTGGTGTTATGGCACCAATCTCTTCTAATCCCGCTTTATCTATCAAAAAGAAACAATGAAACAAACCGAGAACTATGTCCCCAAATGCAGGGAAATTAAGCAACACTTCAAACTCGATCGTATACTAAGAATACAAAACAAAATGCTTGGAAAAAGGAAATTAAGTTGCCCATTCTGTTATTTGGGCTTATATCTGAATCGAATCTGAATAATATATCTTCCGTATTAATGCTATTGTTGCATGATCTTAGCATGGAGGCAAATCCAGCGGAGGTGCTTCTAGAGCCTCCAATTCTCCTACTCCATTTTCTACCAGCAAAGCCACGGCCAGGCCCCAGGTGATATGAACATCCAAGTGACAGTGCATTAGCCACACGCCTGTTCATTTTAAACAATAAATTTAACACCACATTTTTTTGAAATATATTGAAATTAAAAGGAATTAATGAAGTAACGTAATTTGGAGTATTTTTTACCAGGATTGTCTGCGACGAATCTGATGACGGCCCATCCTCCAACAGGCACGCCAACTGTGTTCCTTAGAGGTGGATCAACGAGGTTGAATTTTGCTGTATCCGTTTTGGGATTGAAGTTTCCGAAACCCTCTGCAACGATGTAGAAATCATATCCGTGAATATGAATTGGGTGATTTTCAGGAGTGAAAATACTTGTGTCCTGCAGCACGATCTGAACTCTTGAGCCGTACTTCAACTTGTACACTTTAGTCCCTGGAACAGGTTGCCAGAGTGATCTGCTAACATTTCCAGTGTAATCGAATTTCAATGGAGGATTAGCAGGAAAATCTGTCGTGAAAACTCCTGGAATTCCTTGATGATGTGCTTGCAAGATGGAGAAGTTTGAAGGAAGAACAAATGATACGTTATTCACGCTAGCAGTGAAACGAGTTCCATTTGGTCCTTGACACTGATTGGAGTTGAAATTTCTAGGGCAATTGTTGAGTCCTAAACCAACTGTGAAGAACAAGCTTTCGTCAATTTCCGTCGGAACTTCAACTCTCTGTGGACTTCTGAACTTCTTAGTGAAAGCAGTAACTGCGGCTGTATCGTTGAAAGCTGGCAAGGACGGCATAACTGGTTTGATCGAGAGACCTTTTTTTGCAGGGCAAGGAGCAGACTTGTATTCAAGAATGGCGGTGGTTGTGGTGTTGTCGAATGGTGCATTCGGGGCGCTGGCGTAGGCGGTAGCCGCCATGTAATAACGCGAGGGCGGCTGGTCACCTGTTATCAAAACGTCGGTGGTTTGGCCAGGCCCAAGCACGATGACTGAAGTTGTGAAGGGTTTGAGGTAAGACGCGTCGGCTCCGACTACCGTGAACTTGTGGTTGGCAACTTTCAAGAAAAGCGGCTGGTTCAAGGCGGCGTTGATGACTCGAAGAAGGTGAGTCTCGCCGGAGTCAATCGGAACAATTACAGTATCTGCATAGCAGTCAGATCAAACTTAAGTCATTGGTTTTTTTTTAAATTGGTAATTTTAATTATTGTGTCGAGAAATTAATTGAATATGCCATGTGCTATGTTCATGGATTGTGGGGGCATAGACATCATTTGTCTCTATCAGTTGTCTAGTTTTAGTAAAAGAAACAGAACAATAATTATGTTCCTAGCTAGAAATCTAAATTGTCCAATCGAACCAATTAAGCATATTATATATTATGCAACTTGTTGGGTAAAACAACTAAATAAATAACTGTTTATTTTTCTAGTGGGAAACCTAGGCATGGCACACAAAAAAAAAAAATCAATATTAATCGTTTGATTAAAGGTTAATATTTAAGAAATTAAGGAATTAAACCTTGGCTGGAGCAGTTGTAAAGATCTCCAGGTTGACCATTAATGGTATAAGCATCAGAAATATTTGGAGCTGCTCCTGTTAGAGTTGCCTGCCTCACAACATCTATAGGGTTTGCATCCCACCATTCTCCTGTTCATCGTATGCATACGAATCAGCATTTAGTTCTTTCTACAAATAAATACACGCAGAATTTCAATTATGAATATGGTTACTTACCAAGAAGAATTGGAGTTTCACGTTTTGGCTTGGGGAAAGGGTAGGAAGATCCTTCTGTAGGATGAATGATTAGTGCTCCATAAACAGTTGCTCTAAGCCAAGAGCTGTGTGCATGCCACCACAATGTTCCTTCCTGTCCTTGGATTGTAAACCTGTAAGTGTAACTCATTCCAGGTCTAATTGGACACTGTGTCACAAACTCAGGACCATCTGCCCATGCAGTTCTAATTTGTCGAACACCATGCCTGTCCAAACAAAATTTAAGATTATACGATCGAGAACACGAAATTTTTGATGTCATGATAAACGTTTCTAACAGAAATATTAATTTCTTTCTTTTGATATGTATTTAATTTATGAAGTACGTGATCATGTGAAGATGCATGGAGATCCCATGCAAATAAAGTGTATGCGTACATTTAAGTGGAAAAGGTAAAAGCTTTACCAGTGAATGGTGACATTATATCTGGCTTTGTTGGTAACTTTGACAACTAGAGTGTCTCCATTGTTGACTTCCAAGGTTGGCCCAGGGTACATTCCATTCACAGTGATAGTGTTGTGGGTTCTGCACAGCCTCTTCACTGGTGTTGCTTGAATCTGCATGTTTTCATAAAATAAAAGATTTGGAAGAAAAGAAAAAAAGTGCCAAGTAAATATGTCGAAAAGAAGAACAGAAAGTTCAAGTGAGAAATGAGAGAATTAATTAATAGTAGAGAAGACGTACAACAAAATCATGCTGATGAATTTTTGCATTTGCAAGGGACAATGTGGAAGCAAAGCAGAGAAGCAGAAGGGCTAAGAAGAAGGAGAAGGAAGAAGAGCGTTGAGAGTTTGCGAAAATGGTGTCGAAGAACTCCATAATGGGCAAATCTCTGGCTTGGCTTAGCTTGTAATTAGAGGTTTGATTAATTGATAAAATTGTTGCTTATTGATGCAATAGGTGAAGTGATTAGAAAGAGATAGAAGGGGGTGTTTTTATAGGTAGATTAGAGGAGAGAGAGTTGTTTGAGGTTGGCAGATTAGGTTTTGATTCATCAAAATTGTCAGATTCCTGGGCAAAACTTAGTTCAACCCTGAAGAAGTTGTTGCACCCACTAGCCTTCAAAAAGTGAATTATTTCTTCAATGCTTGCTTCACAAGTCTTTTCTCTCCCTTCTGCGGTTGAATTTCAACAAAACATCATAATTAATCACACTGTTTTCGGAAATTAAATTGGGTTTTATTGCTTCTAATTTCCTCATTATATATGTGTGTGTGTGTGTGTGTGTGTGTATGCACGAGTCATAATAATAAAGTTAAACTTGTGCACAATTAATTGCATGTATATATATTTATCTTAATTAAAAATTATACCCACAAATTAATATAATAGTGGGATGAAAGTCCAAGTATTTTAGTTCAGACAAGCATATACAAGATATAGTCCAAGACTAGAAGAAAGACAAAAAGAACTAGTCAAAAAGGCACTTTTTCCAGAAGCCAAAGTTGCCCTTAATTTTTATTAGGTCATTACGCGTAGCCAAGGCTGCATATATCACTTGGTCATAAAGTCCTGCTCTATTTCTCAACAACAAAACCCAAACTTTACATAACCTTTTTCTTTTTCCTTCTCTTGCCAAGGAAACTCTTGATCCCAGCTTTTATAAAATTTGAGTTATATATATAACTCGTATCAATTGAATTAAATATTTTCTTGTGTTGTATAAATCAATACACAAACAAATTATCTTAGTTTATAACTTGTCTCACATTTATCCTTTATTATAAATACATTATTCTTCATAAAGGATACTGAGAGAAAGAGGAGATGATAAGTAAGAAATTTTTTTTTTTTTAACACATATATATTACCTGGAGAAAACTATTTGTAATGAAAACGCACATCGTTTTCTTGGAACTTAGCTTTGTAAATTATCCAAGTGACGTGTGGTAGACGATATATGGGAGGAGAAAGGAAAAGATTTAATTAATTAAATGATTTTTTAATTATTAATTAGAGGAGGTATATGGATCTTGTGTGAATTTCATTCAATTTGACTTTTGCTGCATAGGAAGGTACAAACGCAAAGTAATTAGCCTATTGATTGTTTAAAGAAAAAGTTAATTCATATTAGGAAATTAACAGCGAGTCAATGAATTGTTGTCCTTTCCTTTGTATATTATATTATATTCTAATTCATACAAATTAGTCAACTACAAATTGAAATTTTGCATCATTAATTAGTTATCAAGTCTTCACGCGGTGTCGATGCCAACTAGCCTATAATGATCAATTAGTCTTAATATTTTTATTATCTTTTTTATTTTATTTATTTTTTTAATTACAAAACAATCCGACCCGACTCGACCCGCATTGGAACTTGGTTTAGAAATGTGGCAAGCGGAGGAAAGCAAGAGGATGAGGTCTAATTAGTTTAGGTGAAGAGTGGACCAATCAAGTGTCTGTCTCTTTCTGAATAAGATTGAGTGGGTGAGGTATATGCATCCATTTGATGGAAAATATCGGTAAAAGCCTTTTTTTTTTTTTTGTTTTGTTTTTTTTTTTTTGGATAAAAGTCGTCTAACGACAAAGACTAAGTGTAACGAGAAGTCAGATAGCGATACTTAAACAGGTAAGTAGCTACCATTTTAACTATTTTTATTTTTTTATTTATTTATTTATTTATTCATTTACTAATCAATTAGGTAGCTTGTCACTTTACTGTTAATTTATCATCACATGATTAATTATCTATTATTTTAAATCAATCCCAATAACATGACACTAGATTTAGTGGGGATTAATTTGCACAACATGAATGACTTACCTCAAAATTAAATAATTAATTGAAGTTGCTATTATAAAATTTCTGTCATTAACCAAATAAAATTTTGGGACTTAATGTGTGTGTGTATTGAAAATCTAATTGCCTCAGAATGGAAGCAAAATTTTGTTCACAGTTGGACAACTTTATTAGGTACAAGAAAATTCATAACAAGGACAAAACAATTCGTTAATCAAGGTTTATCCATAGCACATAAACAGGCTGATGTGTGATTTCATTGCTTACGTAGATTACAGAAATTGACGTTAAATCATTTTACAGTTGCAAAATAATTGAAGTTAACATCACGTAAAATATATATATTTTTTTTTATAAATTTAAATAGTCATTAAAAATTTTCTGTTGGTTAATTTTTTTTTTTTTTGGTGGGTCAAATAATAAACTCAATGACAAAGAAGATATATATATGTATATGTGTGTGTGTGTGTGATAAGTTTTATAAGTTTGTTGCTGTAATAAGATTGAGTAATATATAGGTATGTAGGTAGGCCTAAACCTCTAATATACAGATGATTAGATGGATTAATTATAGAAAATGACTTAAGGCAAAAGAAAAAATGATAAAATCTTGAGGCCTAGCTCGTTTGTTTGTTCAATATGTATGTGTGTGTGTGTATACACCTACTTACATACCAGTAACGACAGCAACAAGCATGTAAATTCAAAGCAAGCAGCTAGCCAGGCAAATTAAAAGAAGTTTTAACCAGCTTAATTAGCCTCAGTGACAACCGTTAGTCTCTTCAATTCCAAGCATTTCATTTCAACATTTAAATTAAAACGCACTCCGTAACTTTTCTAATCTTCTCTATTAAAGACATGATAATTTTTCACTTGTGAGTCCAAAATATAATATTAATCCATTATTTAACCCTTGCAAATTGCAATTCCTGCGTTGTTGTAATGATAATGATTGAGTCTCCTGTCCTAATTTGACTAAACGTAAAATTTCGGAGGCCTTGAATGTTGTTATCCCATGATGTAAGACATAAATTGAAGACCAATCCAAGAGTTAGGATTAGATAGGTGAACAAGAATGAAAGAAGAATTAACGAAAGTTGGTAGTTTGTTATTGACTTTAAAAGAATCTTGATGAGAAGGAAATTTAAAAAATTTAAAGGAATTTAAAAAAAAAAAAAAAAAAAAAAGAAGATTAAGCAAACTAAAGGCCGTTATATGAAAGGAAAGAACTGATTGATGAGCAAAAGGTTCCTTGTCAAAGTTTTCTTGGTGCATTGTCTTAATTCCATCAAATGTTAATACTTTAATTAATCTGCTTTTTCTTGGGTTTTCATTTTCATTCGGTAGTTATCGGTTGGTGCGAACTTGTACAATTTTGTTTTAATTCATTCCATCATTTCAATTCTGTCCCAATTCCTCAATTATCTAAAGTTCACACCCAAAGAGAATTGTAGCTACCATCTTCCCTTTCGCGAATTTATATTTCATTTTTGATGTGGTATCAAATATAAAACAATATTATATATGATTTGGTTGAATTCAATCTCAATAACTAGTCTATAATAAAATGGTGCAACAAATTATGGCATTGGGTTTGGCATCAAAATTTGACATTCAATGAATGAGTTTTCTATTTTTATTAGACACGTATTATTAGAGAGGTTGGAAGTTGTTATAGAAGCTTTTCGATGAGTTTACTTTAATAAAAGAAATGAAGTATTTTTCAAGAAAAAAAAAATTATTGAATGAAACGTTTTTCATAAAATTTGTGAATAGTAACACGAGTCTCTAACCACTTCTGATTGCAATATAGATAATTGAAGATGTTTTGTACCGTTGGAACAAACAAAATCCGACCAAACATATCATGAACACACAACAAATCCTTGTTTGAGACCCATCAAGTCTCACGAATAACCACTTGATTTGGTTGTACAAGCATCCTTGCAAAGGAAATAGGGCAAAAACTTCTCATAAGTCCTGGCAGTAAACATATCTGGAATTTATTTTTGGGTTCAATAACATCAAAGTGAAGCAAACGTTTTACTTTTCTAGAAAGGTATAGCCCAAAAAGCCCATTTCATTTTTCATAGTAAGTAAAAAGTTCATATGTTCAATTTCTTTGCCCAGCTAGACACGCAAGAGAGCGATTGTGTACAATTAATCTCTAGGGTTAACGGGTTATTTGATTGAATAGTGTAATTGAAAATGATTTTGTCAAAAATCAATTAAGGTCAGATCAAATTTTACGCTGAATGTTAAGAGGGAATGGTGGTCATAAACTAGCAGATATATCGAAAGCTGGATCTGGGGAACTCTTTTTTCAGTGAGCGAATTCATTTATAAAAATTATTTCAGTTCTTCCTACTCAGCCGGAAAAACTATCTCAACCCCAAAATCGCGAACAGAAAAGACAAACTCAAATGAATTGGAACAAGTGTGTATTTACAGACGCAATAGACTAATAACACGCAAAACCAAAATTCAAGAATCAAAGAATATAGTAGTCTACTTAGTTTCCTCCCTACTGCCTCTCCAACAACTAGATTTTCAGTTGTTTAATCGCTAGTTGAAGGCGCGGTGGCTCCTTCATCACCAGAACTGGTAGCTGTTGTCTCTGGTCTAATCTCTTCAAGTTGCTGAAGAACTTGCTGAACTTCTGGTCTTGCTGAGGGCGAAGGATCAACACAATGCAAAGCTAATTTTAATGTATTTAGCAATTCATCGCCAATTGTTGATGCATCCCTCATCAATTCTAAATCAAACACTTCATTTGTCCATTCTTCCTTGACTATGGAGGCAACCCACTGAGGCAAGTCTAAGCCATTCATTGCCTCGCCTGGAGACTTCCCTGTTAGGAGTTCTAAAATGATAACTCCAAGGCTGTATACATCAGTTTTCGTGTTAGCTTTCTTGAGCTTCGACAGCTCTGGTGCCCTGTAGCCCAGTGCCCCAGCAGTTGCAATCACATTTACATTTGCAGCAGCAGTCATTAGTCGAGAGAGGCCAAAATCTGAAATTTTAGCGTTTGTGTTGTCATCAAGAAGAACATTGCTTGATGTAAGGTTCCCATGGATAATATTCTCATTGCTGTGAAGATACAGCAAGCCTCGCGTCATGCCCTTAATAATTCTCATTCTTGTTGGCCAATCAATTACTGTGTCAGGCCCCCGAGCTGCAACAGAAGAGAACAGATTTTTAGCTGATTAAATCAAAATATGTCAATATGTAGTAGCGTTTATGAAGCTGACATAGGAAATTTACTTACCATGGAGAAAAGTTGCAAGACTTCCTTTGGGCATGTAATCGAAAACAAGAAGTTTCTCTCCCTTGGGGCCTAAGTAATAAGCCCTTAGAGCCAAAAGATTTGGATGTCTAATTTTCCCTAGCAAACTGACCTCAGCTTCGAATTCCCTCTGACTTTTTGTTATCTTTTCTCTCAATCTCTTCACCGCAACTTGGCTACCATCCTCCAATGTGGCCTTATACACAGTCCCATAAGTACTCTTTCCCATAATTTCTGCAGTTGCACACAACAGATCATCGGCTGTGAACACCATTGGGCCGTCAAAATGGACTAACTTTCCTCCAGCCTCTCCACCGGCCTCCACTTCACCGGCCGCTGCAGGAACCCCCTTTTCGCCTCTTGCTGCTGCAGCCGCTGCTGTGGCTTGACCATTCTTTGTTTGTGATGCAGCCCTTTTCCGTATCAAGCAGCAGAGCAAAATGCAAACAAGGATAAGCAAAACTACAAGAAGAGCTCCGGCTGCAATAAGGATTACATCTTTTGTACTAAGTTTTCTATGATGAAACTTAGGTCTTCCCGGTGGAGGAGCCGGGACACTTTCAGAAGGTGCTGGAGAAGGACATGGAGTGGAACCACTGTATCCACATAGCTGGATGTTACCCGCAAAAGAGCTTGCATTGAACTTTTGTGCAAGAGATGTGGGAACAGGACCAGAAAGGTTATTATTGGAGACATTAAAGGAATTAAGACTTCTTAAATTGGAAAAAGAACTTGGGATTTCTCCACTCAGGTTATTCTGAGCTAAATCAAGTTGCATGAGTGTGGAAATGTTACCTATAGTTGAAGGAATGTGACCACTAAATCGATTTCTCTTCAAGTTAAGAACAGAGAGGTTATGTAATCCGTCAAAATAGTCTGGGATATGGTTATCAAGGTCATTGCTTTTCAGAGTCAATGAAATAAGTGAAGATAGATTGGAGAAACTAGCAGGCAAGCTTCCATTAATGGCATTATAAGAAAAATCCAGAGTTCTAAGCCTAGAAAGTTTCCCTATTTCACTTGGTATGACTCCACTGATTTGGTTATGACTAAGTGAAATTTCTTGGAGTTCACTTAACTTTCCAAAAGTGGCAGGAATTCTTCCAGAAAGGAAGTTATGATCAAGGGTTAAAGACTGTACCTGAAAAAAGTCATTTTTCTGCGCATAACCCCAAGAATCTGGGATAGACCCAGAGAGATTGTTGTGTTGGAGAGCCAGAAAAATAAGGGAACGAGAACGAGTGAAACTAGCAGGAATTGAACCAGACAACGAATTGTAGCTAAGATTAAGCCTGAAAAGCTTAGTGGAGTTTGCAAGACTCTCTGGAATTGTCCCTACAAGCGAATTAATACTAAGGTCAAGAGTTTGAAGCAGAGGACATGAACCTAATGAAGCAGGAATGGAACCTGAGAAGCGATTATTAAACAGTTGAACTCCTCTAAGATTAGGAAGAAACCCCAGTGCTTGAGGAATTGAGCCACCAATGTGATTATCATGGAGACTAAGCTTTCGAAGAGCTTGAAGTTGGCCGATTTTCTCAGTTATTTGGCCTCCTAATCCCTTCCAAGGAAGCTGGAGAACAATAACCTGTCCTTGAGCACATTTAATACCAATCCAACCACCAGAACAAGCTCCATAACCGCTATCATTCCAGCTTCTGAGGAAGCCTTTCGGGTCAACCAAACCTTGCTTGAAAGCTTGAAGTGCTTGAAAATCAGATTGAGTTACAATAACACCATCCCAAGTCTGGCTTGAAACAGACTGAAACTGAATGAAACAAATTAGAAACTGAAGAAACAAGAAAAAAGAAACCCGAGAAAACTTCCACTTCTCCTTCTTCTTATTGGAAATACAACGCCAATTAAGCAAAAACTGAAAAATCCCAAATGGGTATCTGTTAAAACCAGTGAAAATCTGATTTTGATTGCCCATACCCAACCACAAAAGAATATCGAAGAAAGAAGAACAATAGAAAAGAAGAAGAAGAGCTTTTATTTCCCTCTCTTTTCTAGTTTGAAGTGAAGGTATCGTTCCTAGGAAGGCTACATATGAATGAAACAGGAAAACCAGTAGGTGTCGGAGGATTTTGTAGGTGAAAAAAATGGAGGTGGGGCTACAGAAACTGTGCCAAAGCACGTGAAGATCTCGTGAGAGAGGAATCTTTGAGAAAATGAAAGTAGAGAGAGAAACTTGTCAGGTGGGTGAAATAAGGGAATAGAGGCTCTTGTTCTAACGGCTAGTTTCTTTCTAATGGGCATTTACTCTTCTGAATACAATAATGCGTATGTTTTCATGGGTTTGGATATCTATGTTTTCATTGCCAACCGCTCTTCAAGGCTCTAACGGCTATCTTCTCTTTTCTGTTCTTGCGAGGAAAAAGATTAAACAAAACCATTAACCTGGATAATGTTAAGTTTTATGACCACTACATAACAAAAATTGACCTGCTTTTTGGAGTTTTAATGATTAAAACCAGCAAAGAACAGTAAACTTAAAGTTGTTAGCTCTACCATTCCGAGGTTTAGTGAAAATGATGACTGGATAATAACATTGGAGTCTCTAGATTCTTGTAATTGGATAATTTATCTATTTATAGCAAATAAGTCCCTAAAATTAACGTGAATCTATACACATATATACCTGTTGGATATTGTAATTGGATCCACCAAACATTTTCTATGGCTGCAAAGGGCCATGCAATCTCTAAGGTTTTGGAAAATTTTAACCCCCATGTCAACAGGAGTTGAACCCTTTCCACAAAGTCAAAGTCACCCAAGGCTATTTTAATTAATTTTAACCGTCACAATAAGATCTCAACAATTAATTAAATTGAAGTTAGGAGTTACTAAATATACGTAGACAAATTGTATACCCTTATTTGTGAAATTGCAAAACCTTAGGGGACTGGGATGTTATTATATGAAAGGATGACATATCTGTTGTCTCCATATGTGAATCAAAAAAATTCCAGACAAAGGGAGGTGGTGGAGGTGGTTTTTGAAGTTACATTGAAAAGTGGGTCCATTACACGAGAGTAGAAGGGAGCTGACCTGGTTTTGAGCTTTTACTTAAAAAAGGTGTCATAATCTTCATGTTATTTAGATGTTGACATATGGGTGGTCCAGATCAGACATCCATCATCTTCAACGGATCTTTCAAACACCTTTTCAAATAACTCACCATTGCTCCCCATGGCTTCTTCTTGAAGCTCTATTAGGCCTCCTAAAGAGAGTTTTCAACACCATTATCTGTAGTAGAAGTGATTAGAATTGAAACGTTACAACCCCGTGTTCCCCAATCAAGTGAGTAATGGGCATTGATGGGGATTGACTTACCATAAAAGATACTGGTTAAGGCATGATTTTAACACAACTAGCTGAATTCAATCTCTACACAACACCCAAAAAAAAAAAAAAAAAAGACGGTACATACAAAATCTGATGTTTTCTTTTAGTTAACTGTAACAAAGAGAGAAGCGAGAGAACCAGGGTCTAAAAAGTAAAAAATTTGAATAAAACACAAATTTCAATAGAGAACAACCCTGCACATAAAATGTTACTTCCGGCAGCAGCATATGCTTGCAATCAAGACCTCACACATTGAAAGCTTCTCCAAAGGTTAACATTACTCCCAAAGTAGACATGGCAAAACGGGACCGGCATGGACGACTCTGTTTATAGGCTGGGCCGTGCAGTCTGGAGAAAAAATGCCACAAACTTTCAATCCTTGAGCAGTAAAAATTATTTATATTCACTGTATCAAGTACATTATTCACTATTTATAAATACTGTTTACAGTTACTGTACAGTCCATATGAGCTTATGGACTGTACTTAAGCTGCTTTTTAATGGAACGGACCGGCACGCACACCACTCTGCCCTGAGTTGGACTAAGCTTAATCATTTTGCAGCCCAGCCCAAAAGCCTGCATGGGCTTATTTTTCGTGGCGAGGACGGCCTACTTACCACCTCTAGTCCAAAGTCCAGACTACAGGATCTCTAGCAACGACAAAAACAAGTAAGTAAACAAAAACGGCTGGTCCTGGCATAGTGGCATGTACCTTCAAGAATTCTACAGAAGATAAAAATTGCACCAAGCTTTTTCGTAGAGTAATACACACAGACGACAGTTTCTGCGACACTTGAATTAGGCAAATAAAACTGAGCCAAAAGAACATACAAAATGACATTCACAGGGCAAGCAACAGAAGCTAGCCCATACTAACAAGACTAATCCACCATGAACCATCAACAGGAAGTTTACTGTAGAAGGCGTAGTTATACTTCAATGAACAAAAATGAGGGAGGGAAGCTCCACTAAATCAGAAGAAAGGTCATAATGGTTTCTATATGCTCAGCCTAATATATCAACAGACATCTGATGGTTTACTCTGCTTTGCCTTGAAGAAACAGCCTCTCACATGGCCAACCTTTGTCTACAGACAGCAGGTATAGATAAGACACACAGCCTTTGGCCAACCAACATGGAACAGACATATATCAACTTCTGCTATCTCATCTTTTTTCTACCCACCTTCCCAAACCCCACAACATCAATTTTTTAATATGTTTATCTCTACTTGACCATCATTTCTATCAAATGCCCAACAAAAAATATGAAGATTTTTCAAAGTCAGCTCAGTCTTATTACATCTCTTGCCCCCTCAATTAAGAGATTTACAGATGTTTCTAATCAAACAACCACGTAAAAGCAAAACAAAAGTGCATATCAGTATATGGGACTTCAAGATTTATGCAAAAGCTGATCTCCAAATAATACTAGCAGAACCACGCAACAGGGTGTAGAGCAAATTAAAAAAAGAAACCATTCTCATGATGGCCTTAATAAATTCACCAGTATCTAAAATTTGAGACAAACCCACACGGTAAAATGTCATACAGATCATCTGAAGAAAATATAAAGCTATACCATGATAGATGATTACCCTTTATATACAACTGTAATTGCAAATAATCTTAAGGCTGAAAACTAAACCAGATTAGTTTAATAATGCTGCAGCATACCAAGCATATGTCTCCCTAAATCTCAAATATCAGGTTTAATGACGGACAAGCTAACAATCACATTGACTTCAAACCATGACTGTTCAGAATCTCTCTCTGCTCCCTCAATTCTCCATTAGATTCCGTACCTTTCTGCGCAAATAGCTCCTCCCTTTATAAAAGACCACAGACAATAAACAAAAAGATAACACAGGAAAACAAATTGGCAAAACATAAATACAACACACTTCAAAGTTAAAAACTATTGGACTTCAATTGCTAATTTCTCACAAAGGTCTGATTAAGAAAGCAAGATATAGATCAGTCATACAAGCTTGTAAGGTAGAACCTCACCAGCCAACTCTGTAAAGCACAAATCAGCCCACTCTAAACAATTGCATACAAATAAATGCAAATAAACTATTATACCCAAAAATCAAAAACACAATCAGTTTCCTTACAATCAATCTCATTTGTTAGCTCTTAAGTCAGCTCATTATTATTATTGCTCATTACTATTCTTGCCGGTAAACAGATATTTAACTTAACCAACCAAATTGAACCACACAGCCAAATCCAAGTCCTAATTGTTAATAAAGATTACTATGCACCTTAAATTCTCAATCTCAAACACAACATTGACAACAAACCCTGGACTAGTTGACCACTATCTATAAATCTTATAAACTAAAGATTAGGTGCGTTCTGGTCAATCCATTATTTAATTGGCCAAAATAATAAATCATAAACAATGAATCAACAGATAATTCATCATAATAAGATGCACAGAATGGAAGACGTAGATTCATTTCATCATTACACTAAAATAATGAACATCTTGCATATAACAAATCTAAATCCATACAAATCAAACAAAAAAGATCCAAATGTTACATGAAACTAAGAGACAAAACCCTAACTCAATATTTCTCTCTTAAAAAAATCATGAATTAATCGTACAAGTTATCATTGACGATCAGGAGAGTGAGAGTGTCACACACGAGCGGCAACGGCGGGAGCAGCGGTGGAAGCGGCGCCACCGAGGAAAGAGAGGAAACCGGTATTGACGGGCTCTTGGTCGTCCAAGAACAGATCCTCCGGAACCCTAAACGCGCCATGTGCACAGACGATCGCAACTCCTATCATCAACGCCGAGATCAACAACGATCCAACGCTGGTCAAGAACACGACCACAATAGTCAACACGACCAAAGCACCTAGAGTCTCACGGTCGGAAAATGTTCGGCCCAAGATGACCAGAGGTTGATCCGACGGTCGGAAAAGGTAGAGGAATATCCATGCGGCCAAAAGGCAGAGCAGGACGAGGAGAGAGAAAGGATGTGAAAGGAGAGAGAAAGCGAGTACGAGCACGAGTAAGGTTACGTAATTGACCTTGAAGTAAGAGAGATTCTTGCGGATCCGGGAGTAGGCTTCGGCCAAGGAGTCGGGTCGGGCCATGGCGGTCCGGTCAATGAGTTCGGACCAGGGACGACGCTGGGAGAAGCCATGACGGATGGATGAGGAGAGACGGGAAAGGAAGGCGCGGAAGGCCGGGGTGGCGATGGGTGGCTGGGATTGGGGGTTGGCTTGAGGACTAGAGATTGGGAGTGTCGGTGGAGTGGCCATTGCTGGGGCGTGAATCAGCGGTGGCGCGTGAGATTAGCGTTATGGAGCGGAAAGACTGTAGATATTTTTCCGCGAATGTAGAGGGAGAATGTATACAGTTGGGGGGTGAATAACAGAACTTATATGGTACGGGGCAATAATAAATTTTTTTAAAATAAGGAAAACTTTGTAATTTAGTTTTTAATTATATAATTATAATTATAATTTTTAGGTCAAATTTAAATTAGAAAAAGTTAATATTAGACTTGTGATTTCATGTATTTGTCATTTGAAAACTAATTTAATTTTGTATGATTATTACTTCAATTAATGTTTTATGTGATCTTATTGTAAATTAATTAACAGTAATGAACTGGAACTTCACCTTCAATTAGCATTTATAATAATTTGATAACTAAGCGGCCCACGGCCTGCTCCGTTGCAATTGGACTTCACGTAGAACATGACAAATACTTGCATAAATTATTTAAATGTATAATCTATAAAATTGTTATTCTAGTCTTGGAGGGAGTGTCGGTGTAAAAACTATTTAACAAAATAAAATACCTAATGTATTTGAGAATTAGAGGGTACAATTTCTATTTGTATTTGCTTAAAAAAATAATATCATTTTTTACAATATTCTTATTTAAGTACAAAATTTTTTTAAAAAAAAGAAACATATCTTAAATTTTACAAAACTATTTAATTCAGTTAAAATGAGCCCAAACAGGATGATTTTTTTAATTTCTCAAACTAGTACACGATCCGTTTGGGAGTGCAAAAAAAGTGCTAATATAATTAACACTTATATTTTTTTAATTTTTTTGACATATTTTAAAAAGTAGTTATTTTTTACTAACAATTTTCAAAAGTACTTATATTGCATTTTGATATTAATAAATTAATAAAATAGACATTATAACATTTTTTAAATTAAATAAGAGATAAAAATTAATATCTATGCATCTTATTTTAATAAAAAATATTTTGAAAAATAAAAATTATAAAAGTAAATTGACATTCAAAAAATTTTCAATTAACTATTATGTAAAATTTAATAGAGACATAATAAATATCCATGCATTGGTCATATTTTTATATTTACATTGATGATTATTATTAAAAAAATTCAAGTAAATAAATTTATTATAAAAATAATGGTAAATCTGATAATTTCAAAAAAATATAATAAAATAGGATAAAAATTAAATTTTTTTAAAGTTAGTTGGGATATGTTGGGAATGATAAAATTTTCATTGTACATGATTAGAAGTTTTAAAGTTTATTGAGGTTATCTTATATTTTTCCTTAAAATTGCGTGCTACCATTTAAGAACTTTAAGTGCTAATTTTATAAAAACACTTCATTTAAGGCTAATTAAAAAATTATTTAAATGTTAATTTCATTTAGATAAATATTTTTTATTAAAATTATTGAATATGTCAATAAATATTTTTTGAAATATAAATTAACGCTGACACTTAAATAGCGTTTGTTTTTTTATTTTAATCTAAACTCTAAACATAAATAAAATCTGAATTAAATGATATGTTTATTTTTATTTTAAAATATTTAAAAATAAGTATTAAGTTGTTTGTTTTGAGAAAATAAAAAAGTTTAAAAATTGATATTTTGACATATATACCCTTTTTAAATAATATACTTATATTTAAATAATTTTGATTATATTATTACAATAATAAATAAATAAATTAATAAATTATATTAGTATATATTATTTATTTTGCTTAATATATAGTTTTTAAAAAATAATTTTTAATCAATGATATAAGATTAATAAAAATTAAATAAAAATAATAAGTCATATTATAATATAATTGTAATTATGTAAATATAAAATTTATTATAATAATTAAAGTATAAAATAAGTAAAATTGAAAAAACAAGTAAAGTGGACTCACAATAAAAAAGAGATACGTTAAAAATAATTAAATAGGATGTTGTTAATTTTATTAGTAAATAATTTAATAAAGTACAGATATTTTTAAAAAATAAAAATATTAAAATATGCAGACATTTGCTCAAATTAAAATTTTTAATTTAATTATATTCAGATATTTTTATCAAATATTTAGATATAAGTTAAAAAACAAACAATTTTTAAACATATAAATAATTATATTCAGATTCAAGTAAGAAAAACAAACAATCCCCTAGTTTAAAGTTTATCTTTTTAAGAAGATTTTTAAATCTAGTAACTGATTAGATGCTTAAATAGAGAACTTAGGCCAAACATACCTAAGTAATTAGAGAGCATAATTGAGTAATAATTTAGGTTCCTTCAAAAAGAGAGTTTGGTCAGGCAATCTATTCTTCTTATGTTCTAATATTCTTCTGCCTAACATACATAGCTGAGAATTCAAATATACTAATGCTGATACCCGAAAGAATTTTGAGTCTTGCAAGCTTTCTTTTTTAAAATGATAGAGAATCACTCATTATCCAATTACTAATTTTTATTAAAGATATAATAACAATTGGATTAATTCCCTGAATTATAATAAAATCATTAATAAAGACATTAATAATATTTCTTTTAAAAAAACGAAATAAAATAAAAATTTTATACCTTAAAAAGTCTAGAATGAAACGTGCAGAAGTCTTTAAACGACTCATTACTAAGATATAAATATAATTGTCATGCAAATGATTTTGTTAACACCCATTATTAAAAGCTAAGATTAAGATTTAAGACCTTTTCCATTAAGGAATCTAAGTCTTCTATTTGATCATTACCAAACAGCATCTAGCTAGCTAGGCTTTTGGACCACCAGAGCTTCTAGGTAGAAGTGCTTTTGACGTGCTTTCGATAACAAAATCGCTAATTTATTTTTCTCTTTTACAAATGCAATATTCCCGCCCCCACCACCCCCCCACACACGCAAATTTCAACAAGAAACAATTAATTCAGTAGTAAATTTGGCAAAGCACTCTATCGAATATTAATCTGCATTATTTGTGGCTCCAAGTAAGCTGATATATACAACAAATAAGAAACTTTAAAGAAACAACAATTACAATTTCCAAATTTTAAATTTGCTTGCCAAAATGTTTTTCATGCATTGACTCATTAGTAGCTTCTTATGTTATATATCCCGCATGCGTTTTGCTTTTATATATATATATATATATATATATATGTAATTATGTTTGTTTTGCAAGTAATTCTTTCCTCCTTTTCTGACCAAAATGGATCCTCTTTTTCCCTTTCAATCACTTTATAGATAGCTAGAATCAAACGAAAAATTAATTTCTCATATGATTTTATCTTGTTCTGGGTTATAATCCAAGAATTTCATGGCTATCTGTTGAATAATCATGATTCTCTTTGACATTTTCTTAAGTTAAAATACATTACCGATTATATTTTTCAAATTAAACTATTATTTTTTTAATAAAATTTTTAGGTTTTACATTAAAATTTTCAAGGTTACCAAAAGAAAAATAAAATAAAATAAAATAATTCATTTGATTCAATAATCTTTCTCATTAGATTACAACTTTTAAAAGATTCTTCAAATATGGAGATGCCAGTGTCACAGAAAGTGATCAATGGCATCTTATTGCTTTTCTGATATATCTGCTAATCTGTTAGTCTGTTTTTTATACTAAGAGATAAGCTTATGGCTTACATTTACATGCAGTGATTTAAGGCAACTAAATTTCTGTTATCTAGTCTGCTTGTCTTGTATTTCACTAATTTCCCATTTTGCATAAACTCTGAACCATTAATGTAGCATCTATAAGCGGAGGTAATTTTATCTTTGCAAGTGATTCCCACTTCTTTTCTTAACCAAAAGAGTAGTTTCCATTTTCCTTCTAAATTAATATTCCATAATAAGAATTAATGTCACTGAACCAATTCTTTTTGCGCATTCATGATTTATCCATCTTACAGAGTTTCTTCCTCCACACAAAAGCAAGCAAGTCCTCATTTTCTAGCATCTAGCCCTTTCTATCTTTTTGCTTAACTTTTGACTTTTCTTCCCCGCACCAGAATCGAAATTACTTAGCCATAGCTATCCATTGAAGGTTTGAGTCTTCAAATATATATGATCAGGAACGCATAATCATTGCATTTAACTCAGGCTGCTTTCATGGCTTCATCAGCTTGTTGCTTTCCTGATATATACGATTGGATCGAAAACCTTCCATCAATTACTCAATGGAAAACCAATTCCATATCCATATCCATATCCATATCCATATGTTCTACAAGTTCATTTCAACCATCTCTCAGTCTTTCTGTCACCAAAAATAACCATCAATCCCCTACTCTCGTCTCATTTTCTATCACCGCAGATTACAATCTCCCCATATCTCTTTGGGCCTCGAAACCTTTCAAAACCAACACAAAATCTTCTAAATTATTAGACAAAGATAACATTTCCAATCTCTTGACCAACTTCATTGAAGATGTTCTCAAGTATGGCTCAAACAAAAACAGATGGAACCCCTTGCTCAAGTTTCCTAAACTAGATTCCATTTCTAGCTTCGAAGACATTTTCAATCTTGCATTTCTCACTCTCTCCCTCCTTATTTGCATCTATGAAGCTCCTGCGAATCTCCGTGCAGGATGTCTGAATACTCTGAAGAATCAGTTGACAGGATGTCAGTCAAGAGCAGCATCAAAATTGCTCATGCAACACCTAGGATCGAACTTGGAAGAACAATGGATGAGATCAATAAACCTTGCCATTACTAATTGGATTGCAGAGTTACAAGCCACACACCGCACAATCAAAACGCCATCTCCACTTTTCTCTTATGCAATATCCACATATGGGTTATGGAAAATCCATCTATATTGTCCTGTCATAGCCATGGATATCGAAAACTCAAGCAATCCGTCAGCTGATGAACGTCTGCTTTTCTCCCTCAATTATCACCAACTTGAAGGTGTGATACAGTTTAATTACAGAATCATGATTCAAGAGAAGTGGGTAAATTTTATGCTGAGCACAGATAATATAAGGTAAATATATGTTCCTTTCACTGCAAAATGTAAAAATTTTATTGCATTTTTATCATCTTATGTTATTTTTCCTGCAGGTGTGATGTTATCAGACTTGTAAATGGGACTCTGATGAATGAAAGAGGAGTTGGAATAGATGAAAAACATTTCCCTTCCCGGATTTCACTGCAGCTAACGCCAACTCTGCAAACAAACATATTAAGTATTTCAGTGAGTAAATCTTCAGAGAATCCAACGAGAGAGATTGAGCTGGAAAAAACCATAGAAGGTTCATTTGATCCACCGAATTCTTTCTTGGGACTCAAGGTTTCTGCCGGAGAAACCATGACAATGAGCATGAAGCCCTGGAAATTTGAACAATCTGTTTATGGCTACAGCACAATCCTGAATTGGTTTCTTCATGATAGTATGGACGGAAGAGAAGTTTTCTCCTCCAAGCCTTCCAAGATTTCATTGCTCAACCCTAAGGCTTGGTTCAAAGACAGATATTCCAGCGCTTACCGGCCATTCACCCGGCAAGGAGGAGTGATCTTCGCCGGCGACGAGTATGGAGAAAAAGTTTGGTGGAAACTTGACAGAGCTGCCATTGGAAAAACAATGGAATGGGAAATTAGAGGCTGGATTTGGTTAACTTATTGGCCTAACAAACATAGAACATTTTACCATGAAACCAGGAGGCTGGAATTCAGAGAAATCCTGCATCTTAATATTGCTTAAATAGCCCCTTGTACTCCGAATTTGTTTTCCTGAAACAAAATGTCATTTCTCTTGAAGGAAACATTAACGTCGACGAATAAAACGACAAATTATTATATTTTGATATTTGCAGAGATAGAGATGTTAACGATAGTTAGGAATGTGACATTGGTTAATTCCTTTTACGATATGAGTGTAAACAATGGATGTTAACATAACTTACGTTGAGTATATAATTTTATTTATGAGTATAGTTTTTGGTGAGGGAAAAGGAGAGTTTTGTCCGCGTCTTTATCATGAGCCGAAGTATTTAGTCGTAGCATATTTAATTAATTGGTGTTCGTTTTGGTCTCAGAAAATCTGTCCACACCGAAATAAATTTGATTTCTCATTGTCATTGAGAAAATTTTTTTCTTCCTAATAGCACTTGAAAATCATATATAAATTTCATTTTTCTAAAATAAAGACAACATATGGCTGGTTAACTAAAAATATATATAATTTTTTTTTATTATTATAATTATTTTTTTTCATAATTGTAAATACCGAAATTTAAACAAGATCCACCAACCGGCCGCGTAAGCAGGTAACACATGCGGCGCAAGTTAGCAAACAGCAGTTGAAGGATGGGTGGAGAAACTAATGCAGAAAGGCGGAGGTTTCGAGGAAAAAAAATTGAAAAACAAAAAGGAAAAACAAACAAAACGCTGGGCAGCTCATCAGCTAAAAGCTAACCAAACGAACAGCCTAACCTTATAATTACAGCTTTCCCATCTTTCTCACTCGCTCGCCTGCTTGCTGGCATTGCTGCGGATTCAATTTCCCTCGATGGAATCCTCCTCCGTTCTCCGGTCCTTTCACTGTAAATATCTCTATCTCTCTCTCTCATTCTATTTCTTGGTTTTGGAATTTGTATTTCTGTAGCAGATCTTACTTTTTGTTGTCTATTTCATTCTCCTTTTAATTGACGCGTAAATTTGGTAGAAATTGCCGAAATGCTTTAGATTTTAGGAGCTGGTGATGTAGTTATTGACAACAGCAGCTGAAAATGGATTGAACTACTAATATTGATTAAATTTTGTGGAAATTTTAATGAAGTACGCAATCGTGTAGGGAGTGCTATCATAGCATCTCAAAATAGATTATGAAGTGTTTTGAGTTTGAGGAACTCTTTTTTTTTTTTTTCTGGTTTATTTATTTATTAGTATAAGCTGGAGATGCAAGTTGCTTTCTAAATATGTTGTTTGAGGCTGTTGTTTTCTATTATAACTTATTTTCTCTTAATAACAAATTTACAACTGCCATTTTGTTTGTTTCCCTTCTAAAGTTTGATGTGCAATCTGATGGTTATAAGCTGTTTCTAAATTCTAGATTCTGTGGAGACTAGAAATTGCTTTGTAGATATGTTGCGTGAAGTTGTTGTTTTAGGAATTTGTTGTCCACGTTTTCTTTTGTAAAACGTTGTAACAATAAATTTATGAAGGCCAATTTTGTTTTCAAGTTTGATGAGGAATCTGATGGTTATAAGCTATTTTTTGAATTCTAGGTTCTGTAGGGACTATTTCACATTCTGGATCCTTACTTGAAAGGCCTGGAATAGTTCCTGTTCACAACAGTCGCTGGGCCACCTCAAATAAATCATTCAAACTCATATCTTCTCCTGTGAAGCGATATGTGACAGCATTTTCAAGAGCAAAGACATCTGAAAATATTGCGACAGCCAAGAATGATGGTGAGTTCATATTATTTGTTGGATTTTTGAGGGAGAATTGCATGATTGTTATAGGGTTTTAACTAGAGATTTCTCAATCATATATTGGTTTGTCTCATCTCTCAAATGGTTTAAAATAAACTCCAGTTTATTCAAGTGATAATTTTTATTTTCACACTAAAATCTTGTTATATCTTCTTTGGATATAATCAATTTGATAGGTTAAATTCTTAAAATCTTCAGTTTGAATTTTGTAGAAAATGGTAGTGTTCAATGCTTTTACATTCTTATATTGGTAAGATTAATGCATTGAATAACCATATGCCAAGTGAGAACATCACTGCATGGGCTCTCAATTCGGCTTTGTTTTCTAAAAGTTGATTATTTTGATGAGGCAGTTTTGTCGGAGATCACTACGCAAAGCTCACTGGAGAAGGATACGTTGCGGAGTGCAACTTTTCCAAGTGGATTTGAGGTGAGTGCTTTCTCTTTAGAGCTTGTTTTCTTTCCAATAATCACTTCCAACTCCCTTGCTTGTTGTTGTCATATCATCAGGCATTGATGCTAGAGGTCTGTGATGAGACAGAGATTGCTGAACTGAAATTGAAGGTATAATCCTGATCACGACTGGTTTGCTCACTCTTGCAAACTGTTTTTGTTAATAATAATAACAGTAGTAGTAATAATTGAAGTGCTGGTACCATAAGTGAAAATCACAGAAGAGTTTATGCCAACCATTTCATTGAGGAATTTGAAAGTATTTTTGGTCTTTGGATAACTGTCAGTCGCAAGTTTTTGGCTTGGAAATGTATATATTGTCTGTCAATATACTGCCCCTCTTTTGCTTTATCATAGGTGGGAGACTTTGAGATGCATATGAAGCGGAATGTTGGAGCCACAAAAGCTCCCTTATCTAACATTTCGCCCACTACCCCACCACCTATTCCAACTGAACCCATGGAAGTTTCAGCACCTGTTCCCCCACCACCATCACCACCAAAATCATCTTCAGAGAAAGTAGCTCCATTTATCAATGTCTCTTTTGGGAAGTCATCAAAATTAGCGGCATTGGAGGCCTCTGGATCTAATGGTTTTGTTCTAGTATCTTCTCCCACGGTATGTGATGTTGCTAGAGAGGGAGAAGTGTTTCTTAATTTCTTTTTGAAACAGTGTTGTTCAATGTAATTTATGCAATTTCTTCTTTGCCAGGTTGGCTCATTCCGAAGGAACAGAACAGTGAAAGGAAAGAAGCAACCTCCTATCTGTAAAGAGGTATTGATGCCACACCTTAGTTTTGTTTGTATGTAGAAGTCTTCAGGTTTGAATTTTGTAGGCAATGAAAAATAGAAGTTTTTAAAATTTTTAATGCGTTCCACTTTTGTAAATTACATGTATTTACTAGAATTTGAATCTGTCAGTTCCTTTTCATCAATTTGCAAGCAAAAAAAATTAAGTTTTACCTCATGAGTTGAAATTGAGAAATATTCTGAATACCTGAAAAGAAAATTCATTAATGTTACAAAAAGATTAGTGTGTTGGGTGACATGTGGTCGTCTTGTCTTTTCACAGTACGCAAAAAACGCATCTTTCAGTTTAACAATCTAGTGTATGGTATTAGTGTGCATTATGCTGATAATGCTTGCCATCCATATTCGATATGCCTTTGCAGCCACTTTTGTTATCAATTTCACGGCATGGGCTGCACTTTATGCTGATAACTTTATCTCCTAATCTGGATAGCAAATTGAGGTTGCATTAAGTGACATAAGGCTTTTTGTTATGTTTGGAATTAATAATTTCCAATATACAGGGTGATGTAATTAAAGAAGGGCAAGTAATAGGTTACTTGGATCAGTTTGGTACTGAACTTCCTGTGAAGGTGAGGCCACTTTCCAATTTCTTGATCCTGGTTTTTACTTTCTTAGTAAATGTGCTGCGTGATTGTTTATTCTTTATCTGTCGAGCAGTCAGATGTTGCGGGAGAAGTCTTAAAGCTGCTCTTCGATGATGGAGGTATAATTAACATTTTTTATAATATATTGGGTTATTATATCTTAATTTCTTGAGTCACTCCCAAGCACTTCTTCCATGGGCTTTGATTTGACACTATACTGAGCTGCTGCTGCTTATGGAACCTAAATGGATTGGAAAACAGTGCGGATGTGGAATCAGCCCTTCTATTTTTTTATTTATTTTTCTTTCTGAATTTGTGCATGTCTGGCTGTAAGGGCCTTCTCGTTATTTTATTTTATTGACTTTGTATTGATACAGATGCTGTTGGTTACGGAGACCCTCTCATCGCCGTTTTGCCATCATTTCATGATATCAAGTGAGCTGAATTTTCCTTCCTTTAAGAGCAATTTTGCAGGCTTTTATTGTGGGAGAACTCAGAAGGTTTACTGTTCCTTTCAAGTGCTTTTATTCTTTCCATCATTTCGTCCTTTACCTTACCTGCAATGAGAAGACACAAGTGTAGTGGGTCAGTTAAAATTAACTGCAGATGCTGGAATAATTGATTAAGCACTATTAGATTGACCACAGGTTTGTCATTTGTATTAGAAAATATTGTTGTAAAATTGGATATGTTGCAGCATGTTTGTTGCTTATTAAGACAAATTGTATTTCAAAATACCTTGAGGATATCCACGAAAAAAACAGCTTTGATTTCCATGAGAATTAAAATCCACGCAACATTTTATCTTGTGCAATAACCCTTTTTTCGGGGTATGGTCTAATGCTCAAATCTTTTAAATCTTCCTCACAAATATACTGCAGGGCTCAAGTAAATTTCAATCGGAATCTTGATGGTGGTTGATATATTTTGAGAGAAGTCTTAATATTTCTCTCTGTATGTTCCAAGTTGGAACTGTTCATCCCATAATGCCATGAATTTTATTGGAAGTATTTCGTTTCAATTTTGATGTCATTGCTTATAATCATTAGTTAAGAAATAAAAATTGGAATTGGGTTGCCAAACTTGCTACCAGTACCACTTTACCAAGTAATTTAGTTGGTTCTGTAATTTTGTTCCTAAAAAGTAACCAAGTATAATAATTTGCAAACAAATTTTTTTAAATGTAGTTAAATTAACTTATATTGATGATTTGATGTAAAATTTCAAAATTTTGATCTAGTTTTCTTTGTAGGATGTAAGACTAGTTATTTTTATGTGATTAGGTTTAAAACTTAAAGAATCAACTAACTGTATTTGTGAGGGGCATTTAAGCGTATGAATGGAAAAATCAACGTATAGTATTTTAGTTTCCTGAAAACTACTCCATTATTGTTTATCGAACAGTTATGATTTTACAATAATATAATATATAATTATAAATACTTTTATAATTTTTTAAAGAATCACAAAGAACTACGGCGAAAAACCACTAGAATAACTTAGTATAATATTATTATTAGTGGACATGATTTTAAAAAATTAAATTAAAATATCAGGTGGACTTGGTAAATGAATACCACTGAAACAAACGAAATCTTGAGGCCAAAAATTAAATATTATAAAACGCAGTCAAGTTTCTGTACTATGCACAATGCGTTGGCTTCCTTAACAGCTAAACGACCATTTTCCCTGTCGCCCTCTCTCCAGAAATGAAGGCCCACGCCTCCACTCACCCGCCCACTGCACCACTTCAATCCCGCAAGCAGGTGCACGCGATTTGTCCACGACATCGTTTTAATTTTATCCACACGGAAAAACACCGCCATGTCACCACTCTCTCAGTTGCCTCTCATCACCATGGCCGGCCCCAGAATGCTCCACAATCCACTGAATTCTCCCGCCGCCACGTGCTGCTCTCTCCTTTTCTCGCTGTTGGCGCGTCTGTTCTCCTCCAGTCAGCTACGGCTGCGGCGGATGAGAGCAAACCCACGACGAACTCCCTGCCGCAGAATCCGCCTGCGGTGACGACGGAGGAGGTGGTTGTTTCGAGGATTTACGATGCGTCAGTGATTGGAGAACCGATGGCTGTCGGGAAGGATAAGACGAAAGTTTGGGAAAAGTTGATGAACGCTAGAGTCGTGTACTTAGGAGAGGCGGAGCAGGTTCCCGTTAAGGATGATAAGGAATTGGAGCTTCAGATTGTGAAGAATTTGAAAAAACTTTGTGTTGACAGCGAGCGGATGATTTCATTGGCTTTAGAGGCTTTTTCTTGTGACTTGCAAGAGCAGCTGAATCAATACATGGACAGAAGGTTGCAATTTTGCATCCTGATTGTTGCAAAATTGTTCTGTTGATTGCAATTTTATATGTAATATTTTACTGCTGCAGGGCTTATATTGAGACCTGTATTTGATGGCAGGATTGATGGAGAAACTTTGAAGTCTTATGCGTCACATTGGCCACCTCAACGATGGCAGGAGTATGAGCCTCTTTTAAGCTACTGTCGTGATAATGGAGTTCGTCTTATTGCTTGTGGTACTCCACTCAAGGTACTGACATGAAATTATACTTGTTGATGGAAACTTGGGGGTGTTGTGGTATATCTAATAGAAAATTTTGTGGTTGATACGAGGGATACATATTTATGATCAGTAGATGAACAAACTTAGCATGGTTGAAGCTTGAAACAGAAAAATGGTTTTTTTGTATCTTTGTTGTAGGTTTGGTTGAAATAGACACAAGCGATTTTTGAGACTAAAAATTAAAAAACCTGCAGTCTTTTTGATGAAGCCCTTGATAATTGCTTTTTTGCTACTACGAAGGACATTTCCAAACGCTACCTTAATTGTCTCCTTGTCTTGTTTTCGGTGCTGTAACATTGTTCTCTTGGTTTTTACATTTGTCAACGTTTTTACTTAATAGAACACATTGGTTCTTCCATTTCTTAGGTGCTGAGGACTGTTCAAGCGGAAGGTATCCATGGGCTTTCAAAGGCGGATCGCAAATTATATGCTCCTCCTCCTGGTTCAGGCTTCATCTCTGGCTTCACGTCTATCTCACGTAGATCATTGGTTGACATGAATTCTCTGACTCAATCTGTTCCCTTTGGTCCAAGTTCCTATCTTTCCGCCCAAGCTAGAGTAGTTGAGGATTATACTATGTCCCAAATAATTTTGCAAGCCACAATTGAGGGAGGAGCCAATGGTATGCTTGTAGTAGTGACTGGTGCAAGCCATGTCACATATGGATCAAGAGGAACTGGTCTGCCAGCAAGAATTTCAAAAAAATTACAAAAGAAAAATCAAGTTGTTATATTACTTGATCCAGAAAGGCAATACATTCGAAGAGAGGGAGAAGTTCCTTTGGCTGATTTCTTGTGGTATTCCGCTGCCAGACCCTGTAGTAGAAACTGTTTTGATCGTGCTGAAATAGCTCGGGTAATGAATGCAGCTGGTAGGAGGCGAGATGCCCTTCCCCAGGTTAGCTATTCTTCGATCTTTGAAAAAAGAGCATGACTTTAGTTGTCTTCTATAAGATATAATTGAAAACAGTGACGACTTCTACCATTTAATATTCGAAATGTATTTTCTCTCCTTAATTTGCTTAACTTCTTTCTTGATTTCTTAATTTTCTGTGAATTTCCTTAAGAATATTCAATTCCCCAACTCATGAAGAAGTCACTGTTGCATTTTTATCAGGACCTTCAAAAAGGCCTTGATCTTGGTCTGATATCACCAGAGGTTCTACAGAACTTCATTGATCTTGAGCAATATCCTCTTATTTCAGAACTTGCTCACCGTTTCCAGGTATGCTTGCTTTCTACAAATGAAATTTGTTTGCTATGTTAGAAATTTAACCATGGACTATTTTAAAGCTACACCTTTGTTTCTGGATTTTACCTATTGTTTGTTTGATATAGTTGTTCAAAATGAAAACAAGGAAAAATCACCTTTCGATTTCAATAAGAATACTAATTGATCACAGCATAGGCAATTTGTAGATGCTTAATTTGACAAGAGCTCGTTTTAATGCAGGGTTTCAGGGAAAGATTGTTGGCGGATCCCAAATTCTTGCATAGATTAGCTATAGAGGAAGCTATATCAATAACAACTACTCTTTTGGCCCAGTATGAGAGGCGTAAAGAAAATTTTTTTGAAGAGCTTGACTATGTTATCACAGATACTGTTAGGGGAACAATAGTTGACTTTTTCACCGTCTGGCTTCCTGCCCCAACTATCTCTTTCCTTTTATATGCTGCTGAGATGAATTTACCAGATAATGTGGATGCATTAACAGGTCTTCTTGGGTCCATCCCAGATAATGCATTTCAGAAGAATCTTGTTGGGAAGGACTGGAATCTCTATCATAGGGTTGCATCAGTGCTTGTTGGTGGCTTAAAACTGGCGAGTGTTGGTTTTATTTCCAGTATTGGGGCAGTGGCTGCCTCAAATATCTTATATGCAATACGCAAATTGGTTAATCCGGCAGTGGTTACTAATCAACGAACCAAAAGATCTCCAATACTTAAAACAGCAGTTGTTTACAGCTGCTTTCTTGGAACATCTGCAAATCTCCGTTATCAGGTGAAGACTGTACTCATTGCATTGATTCTCTTTTGCATCACTGAAAAATTTTGTTGTAGCTATAAATTTACATCATAATTCTTTCTGGTTTTTATAACATGTAGCTGTCAAATTAATGATACGCAGATAGTTGCTGGAGTAGTGGAGCATAGGATATCTGATGCGTTTTCTTCTCAAACATTACTTGTAAATATATTATCTTTTCTTGCTCGGACAATTAATTCCTATTGGGGAACTCAGGTTAGAAATTCTTCTTTTAAGTTCATCTTCTTTGTTCTGTACTTTCATTTCTGATCAATTTTCTGAAAAGATCATGTATTTTGTAGTAACCATATGGTGACATCGGCGTTGCCATAGAATCATGCTATAGGGACATTTAGTTTGTTGGAAATTATGTTGATTGTTCATTAGCGTAAATAGTTTTGTCACTAGATCAGGGTGGCAAAATAGATTTTGGCTGCACAGATATATTTATTTAGTTGTTTCCTTTCCTTGGTGTTAGTATGATTTTGTGTTCCACTACATACTGCAGCAATGGGTTGATCTTGCGCGCTTTTCTGGACTACAAACTCAGACAAGTGAGACATCTGACAGCACACTGGATTCTCCTAATAATGCTGCAGTGGAATGCAACATGGGAGAGGAGGGCAGTGTTGATGAAAGAAAAAATCAATGAGCTGATTATCTTGTTTTCATTGTCATACTAATTTCTAATTATTTGAAAGCTGCTGGAAGAGAAGCAATCTGTAGGATTTACATGTCTCTTCCCAGACCTTACTGTCATTTGTTCAATATAATTCTTTCCAATTTTGGTGATCATAAAAGGGCGTGCATTAGCAGTAGCTGTGTGACATACTGGGATTACATTAACATTCAATAACTTTCAAGGCAAGAATTCCTCAATATAAGTTGATATTACATTGCAAGAAATGAATGGCACTATTCTGGGTGATCCTCATTCGACAAACTTTAATGCATCTGTTGAGTTTTTGGATAGATGAGCAATTAGTATACAAAAAGTTTACTCTGGTCATAAAAGCATGTTGTGGCTTATAGTTTCCATCTTGTTCTTGTATCAGGTGATGCAATGAGAATATGTAACGTTGCTAGGTAAGCTGTAAGGTTTCTGAACATCCTCTAGGATTGTGTATAAAATTCCAAATGTAAAATTATTCCCATATGGGGCATATTGCTTATGTAAGGAGTCCTGTGTATAAATTTTGAACTTTTTCTAGGAATTCTCATGATTTTAATCATGCTCTTTAATTTCGTGCCTCTACTTTTGTTTCTTAATTTTCCTGACCTTTTTTTTCCTCTTTAACATATACATGGTGATTAACAAATCATAAATTTCATTTGCACCTTAGTTAAAAATTAAAGTGAATGTTGGATCCGCTACTTGTGAATTTGGACTTTTAATCAAGGGTTAGGGATACTCAATTATGCTGTCTGAAAAACTCTTGGCTACCGGTTAATGTTTTTTTCAATTATAAAAGCATAGCCAGAACAAAAAAATTGAATAAATAGGACCATGAGCAAAGTGTAAGTAATGTTGTTTACAAGTTATGTTTGCATCATAGTTTAGCCTTCTTTGAACTCTGCTCCTCCATCCTCAGTTGTAACTTTTGCTTGACTTTTTGTAAGGCAAGTTCTAGATTCTGCAGCTGCATCATATGATCAAACGTTTAATTTTCTAGGTTGATTTAGTCCCAAGAGTAGGCAATTTACCTAAATAATCAGCATTTTTCACTTACCTCTTGTTTCGCAAACCTATTATGGATGAACAATCCGGCAAAGAGATCAAAACTATCTCTAACAGAGCTCTCCTTCTGCAAATGATCTATTATCACTGTTTTTATCTTCATTGAATGTTGCTTATGCTTTTGTTGGTTGTCAAGAAAATGGAAAAAATGAGGAGAAAAACAATAAAAACATAAGAAATGACGAGCAAATACCAGTTGTTTTAGAGTCTCGAAACCTTTTGTGTTCATAGATGTTGACTGAATATCCATTGCTGACAAAGTCCTGTTATATCAGGTGTAAGATTAACTTTCATTCTGTGTATCATGTTTTCTGTGAGTAAGACAGGTTTAAAAACATAATACCTCCCAATAATGTGAGTGAGAAATTGACTCTTGGCAGCCACTTTATCATGTTCTTCACAAGACATTTCCAGCATTTTGCAGCCCTGGGTTATAAATTAGATAAGTGGAAAAATAAGAAACATGTTTTTGAAACTTTCTTAAAAGCATTTATACCGCTTTTCTAAGGCGTGCTTTTATGTGTTTCCGCTTTGATATTATGACGACTAACATTCAGGAGATGGGGCTTTATAGAATGGAATTGCCTGGTAATGAAAGAAAACAAACAGTTTCCTTACCTCACTACTAAAAATATGAAGGAAATTCGAACACGTGGCTTCTTCTCTTATCCTAACTTTCTCGTACACAAAAGCCAAATTTTTCCAGCCCTCTTTTCCACTCTCTGGTCCAAACACAGGATGTGTACAAAGCAAGTCCATCTCCTCCGGCAAAACCTGAGTAAGCAATATAGGCAACATAATTCACACTTCTTTCACTACATGACTGAAAATGTTAGGGAAAAAATTGTTTGTTGAACATCATTCTTTACTTGCAATAGAAGATCTCTTGGGTACTCTTTGACAGAAAGCACATCGACAACGAGCGTCGGCCGTTTAATGCAATGGAATGGCAATGATTCGAGGACTTCAGAAAGAGAGAGAATCGACGTAGATATCAATATGACATCATTATCAGCTTCGAGAAATGCACGCTTATCCCTGGAGATGTGTAACTATTTAGTTTGCGGTAACATAAAAGTTATGGAGGTATGAAGTATTTACCTGAAAGATGAGATACCCAAATGATGACAGAGCTGAGAGTGATCAGCGCGAGAAGTTGCCCTCAAAATATGGCCTTGTTTGATCATAGTCCTTGCCAGAAACTGCCCGAAAGGGCCAAATCCTATTATACCAATCTTTAGAGTTCTTGATGATGAAGAAGCAGAGGTTGAAACAGCCATGGTTTGAGAAACAGAGGCACGTAAGAAAAGAGAGAACGAAAAAGTTTTGGAGTGGTTTTCAAAGAAAGATTTTGATATGATCTATTTTACCCTAAATTTTTAATATTATATTTTAAAAAAAAACTTTTATTAATTAATTATTACAATTTATTATGTTAAAAAAAATATAATTTTATAATTAATTGATATAATTTTTAAAATATAATTTTAATATTTTTTGTTTTAAATCATATCAGATTTTAATCATGAAAGAAATGCCGAGCTTATCTAGTAGTGTGGACAAATTTGTCGGGACGCGTTTAGGGATTCTGAATTGGACGATTCAAGACGCATGGTATTTGATTCTTCGTCCAAAATGTGTTGATGTTTGACTGCTAGCTGGCTGAAGCCATTAAATGAAGGGAATCTGAAATTTCTGGACCTTTGCCCAGTTGAGATGGGCCTAGCTCTGTATTCATGGAGGTCCGTATATATGGCTTAGTTTATAGGCCCATCTGCTCTCTCTTCCCTTTTCTTGCTTGAGATTTGTTTCAATAACTATCAGTATTTTTGTTTATTTGACGGAGGGATTGACCTAATAAATTAGTTACTGCGTAGCTGACAATATTTAAAATTTACCGCTCACGTCACATGCATAATTTCATCAATTTCGTAAATTGCTATTTTCTTGCATTACATAACATTTATCATCTACAAGAAAATCTGAATGCAGGAAGAGGAAAAAGAATAGAAATGAACCAGATTGTTAAAGAGAAATCTTAGTTCCTATCTATAGAAATAGACGGTGTATAATTATTTTCCAGTCTTGATGCTTCATTATAGGGAACATCATGAACAACTGAATCTCTATCAGTCACAACTGGCTGCATATTGCGATGCATCAATTTCCCTCCCACTCTTTGCTGCCGCACCACCAAAACTGATGCTCTCCTTCCAAAATCCGGCGAAGCAAGCATATCCCCGATGACTCCAACCTCAGGACACTCACTCCAGGCCTCAAGTCCTGCAAAAATTTGTGATTCTTGATGGGATTTTCCGACCAGGATCAAATCAAAATCATCTGCGAATCCTATTAGTGATGCAGCTAGTCCTGCCCCATCTCTCACTATTTCTTCCAAGTACTCGAAATTCTTGTTTCCAATGTTGATACGTCTATATTCGTTGATCAAATCACAGTCTTGTTTTCTGTCTTTTGTATTTTCAGCTCCGAAGAGAAGGAATCTAATGACTGTTAGTCGAACACATTGATGTCTAGCCATGCGTGAAGCATAAGCAAGTGATTCAACATCATCTGGGCCACCAATGAAGACAGAAGCAACATGGAATAAGACCTGACTGGTCAGTACACACAAGGATCCGGTTAGCATTCCTCGATCAATGAGGATTCCAACGGAACATGGTGCCTTCTGAAGAATCTTGAGATTCAGGTTCTTAATGGCAGGGTTTATAGCTCTATCAGAGCCATCGATAGCACCTTGTCTATGAAATGGCAGGATGATGATCATGGCACGTTTTTCACGCGCCACTCGATAAACATCATTATGCATTGTCTCGAAAAGGCATATTGAAGTGAAGGATTGGACAGTGGCACGGCCTTGATTATGATTTTCGTAGAGCCTTAAAGCATTGCCAACGCAACTAGTTGTTGATGTGTTAGATTCTGAGTGTCCTTCTATTTCGTTAGCTACAAGAATAGGGGCAGATCGCCCAACAAGCTCAACAAGGATCAATGCTGTGGCCGCAACAGGGCTGCTTTCCGTAGCATGTGATACTTCAAGGAGGTTTATAATTGTAGGAATGCTCTCATGATTGTGAATGCATACCAAAATTCGAAGCTCAGAATCGGGGTTTGCATGTTGGATGGTGCTTCTGTTGATTGGAATGTAGCGTATCGAGGGATCATAGAGATACTTTACTAGTGGGGTTATAATTCCTGATACTACCAATACCGAGAGAATGGCGAGAGAGAAATCTTCTTCTGTTAGAATCTGTTCGACCAAAGAACTTGTTATTATTCCTTAGTTAGCATAGAAAAAAACTGAAGAGAAAAGATTTGTAATTTGGAGTTCAGACCTGGTCTTGCTTCAACACATTGAAAACAATCACTTCAAAGAATCCTTTGGAATTGAGAATCAGGCCGAGCACAAGCGCATCTTGTCTGGTGACGTTACTATAAGCTGCTGGCAGCATAACTGCTCCAATCTTGACAATGCTCGCAAAGAGAACAAGAATTCCCACAATCCACATAGATTGAAGTTGAATCTTGAATACATTTGTTTCCAAACCGCTAAGTGCAAGGTAAACAGGGTATAGCATTCTTGCAAAAAAGGTTTCTAACTTTGATACTATTGCAGCTCCTAGTGGAGGACCATCAGGAACAACGAAGCCTAAAATTAGTGGTCCAAATAAATAGTGCTGGCCAACGACCTCACCCAAAAATCCGATTACCAAAACAAATATAAAGATGGAGAAAATATATTTCTGGTTCACAGGTTTATCTTCGGTGGAATTGTTTAGCATCCACAAAATTATTGGGCGGAGGATGAATATAATAGTAGCAAAAAGTGCAATTGCAGATGAAAGTGCACATATCATTGTTACCACGCTACGTTCCTTGCTTATAAATACTGAGAAAGCAATTATAGTCAAGCTGATTCCTAGCACGTCACAAAACATTGATGAAGAAAGAGCTAGTTGACCAATGTCAGTATTGAGGATTTTAAGCTCAGTTAATAAGGTAGCAACGACTGGACAACTTGATATAGTTTGTGTTGCTGCTAGATATAGAAGTGAGTCTGAAAGGCTGGACTCCATTGGGATAAACTTGACAAAGATGAAGGCTAATCCAACTGTGAATGTTGATGTGAAGATGAAGAGTGAAAAGCCCATGACCACGGCTTTCCTTCCTGACCGCAAAATCATGGTAGGATCCAGTTTAACTGATACTGTGAAGAGGAAGAACATAAGGCCAAATATTGCAGCAACTTTTAGATTTATTATGCTTCCTGTTGGGAAAAAGTTCTCTGAAAATACCTTAATATGCCCAAGCATTGATGGGCCAAATATTACACCACCCTGTTAATTAGCATGCGTAATGTGTTAAATACACCTCCACAAAAATATATATCCACATACATCTTTATAAACATAATAGTTTCAAATGCAGATGATTTATCACATTTTCAGCCATTTTTTATGGTGTGTTTATTAATATTCTGCTTCTGATGAGTTTAATTTATAAATTACCATCCATTTGCAAATATATTGTATTATGTAATTCAGATCAAAGAGAGGCATAATGCTCTATGATGCTGCATGGTTAGCGGAAAGATCAGATGAGGAGAATGGAAGAGAGAGCATACAAGAATCTGAGACATAATGCTTGATTGTCCGATGTGCTTGAGAAACAAATCAAAGAGTTGTGAGACTACGGATATGACAGAGAGTTGAAGCAAGAAAAGAGCAAAAGGAGCTTCGAGAGGGTTACCGCTATGCCAGAGAACACCAGATATCGCCTTGGGCATCTCTTGGCAGATAGTCCCATTTCCAGTGACTCTGATCACAGTCGACGACATTGACATTTTATTTTTATTTACTTGTTTCTTGATTAAAAGAATGCAAAGAAAACAGAAGCAAAGAGGAGGAGGAGCCCAAAAAAAAAAAAAAATTGCAAGAAAGAGGCCGGCAAGGCAAAGAGAGCAAGCAGGACAGAAAGTGGTAATCCTTGTATTATGGATATCAATCCATCTTCTTCTATTCTTTATTTAGGCAACTCATCCTTCGGTTTAATAGGTCCTTTTTATTTTTCAAAAAAATTGTATGGACATGAATCAAGGTCCCCAAGATTTTGTACTTGCGGTTTCTATCACCATAAAACCAATGCCTTTTCACATTTATAACCAAAATAAACAAAAACAATATGTGCTTATTCTCTAGTGATTAGAAAATCGATCGAATGAAAAATCTTATGATGTATATGAATCCTCAAATGGAGCATTCTGATTCCGTTCTGACATTGCAACCGTATCCCACTCACTTAGCCCGAATGATTTTTCATGGCCGAGAATTGCGAGCTTGAATCTAGCAACATTTGAAGGTTCCCTAGATCAATAATCATGTGATTATTTTTTTTTTTCTCTAAAACTAAACTGGACACTTAAGTTTACGATTACCATGCTCAGCAAATCAGAAAGCAATGCTGTTGACAACGCAACGTGCCCGACTTCAGAATTGATGATTTTGAGATGCATTAGAAAGCAAGCAACCACAGGAAATGATGCAAGCATGAGTGTTCCCGTGAAAAAACCAACCACGGATCTATAGGATCTCGGTTATCCATAAATTTGTTTATGTATTTAGCAATCTTGGTGACCATAATCATATTGAATATAAGAATTATAGAGATATACCATTCTCTTTTTCCAGATTTCTTTATAAGGTTAACATCCATCTTCACTCCAATCAGAAATATTAAGAAAACGTAGCCAAAAGTTGTCAAGGAATAAAGAATTCTGTCCGAATGTGGAGGGAACACAACTTCTGATGCATTAGGCCAATAATATCCCATTACACTTGGCCCTAAAATAACACCGAGTCTAGGAAAACAACATCATGAACGTACTCAGATCAGCCAACACAAACACAAAGCAAATGAAATTATTAAAACAAATTGAAAATAAATGAATACCAGGATTTGAGAGACGAGACGGGGCAAATTGTAGCGCCTGAGGAACAAATGTATGGTAGAGGAGAGGATAAATATGATGGTTAATTGAACATAAAGACGAAGCAATGTATGTTTCAGAATATCTTCTCCAGGTTCCAGGTTCCATATTCCTTCTGAATAAACTGGTACAGATTGCCAACATGATCCATCAGTGTTGTATATGAGATCATCAGCAGGAAATTTTGTTTCCATGTTCAGAATCCTGGCTGAAATTTTTGAAACAAAGGGAAAGAAAATGAAAATGACGAAAATCAAATGACGGGGGCTGAAGAAAGGAAGAAGAGGGAATCCTGATGGGCTGGCCAACAGCCAAATACCAGTTGTTGGCAGAATAATTTTAATAGCAATCTCGCTATACAGTTCGCTTGCTTTTAAAGTTTAGGCGGCAAAATAGTTGTCAGTTGTCCAAAGATAATAATATATATATATATATGTCAAATAAATCTCTCACCCTCGTAAAATGACTTAGTACCCTTATAATATTAAATTGTGACCCAAATAATATAAGGGTAAATGTAGAATTTGTGGCCTATATTTAAAAATTGATATAGTACATTAAGGTAAGCTGACGTAATCGGGGGGTCGAGCTAAGGGCTAGAGGGTAGCATCCCCACCCGTTTACGGTATTGTGTGTGTATATATGTATATATATGTTGTATGGGTTTGATTTCTGTATGGGCTTGACCCGACTTGAGTGTAACCCAAATCTGACCCAAAACTCGAAATATATATTTAGATGTTTAAGGTAAACATTGTACTGTTCTCTCTTCTTCATAGTGAAATCCGCCTCTCTTTCTCTCGTAGTTTTTCCTCTGAAATTTTCAGAGATTTTCCACATAAATTCAATGTTATTTTTGATTTCTTATGTTTTCTATTTGCTTGATTACTTGATTTTGCATAACAAATTGGTATCAGAGTAAGATTTGTTTGCAAATTAAGTGCTCGTCATAAATTTTTTAATCAAGTATGATCTGGATAAGTTTGATGGCGGAATCAACTTCAGTTTGTGGAAAATTTAGTTTTGAGCATGTATGAGTTTGTGAAAGATTCAATTTCGAGCGTATATGAGATTTCAAGAGCTATGGAAATTAATAAAAGATAAGTATTTAGCAGATATAAAGGAGGAGAAGAAGGCCGATTTAGAAGAGCATGCTCTAAGTGCAATCCAAATGTCAATAATTAGATATGTGCTGCAAGCAATTGCAAATAAAGAAAAATGTTTGAAGGCATGGAACAGATTAAAAGAGCTTTATACTGGTAAGTCTCTAACTAATCGATTGTGTTTGAAAAATAGGCTTTATAGTTTGAGAATAAAGGAGGGAACATCTGTGAAGTTATACTTCGATGAATTTAATTTTGTAATCATGAATATGAAGAATGTAGACATTACAATTTCAGATGAGGATCAGGCTATGTTTGTGTTGTGTTCATTGCCGCCATCATACAATTCATTTGTTGCTACCTTACTATATGGAAAAGAGTCAATTAGCATGATAAATGTGTTAAGTGCATTGAAGTCTAAAGAATTAAAGAAATAATTTTTTGGTAGTGAAAATATCGAAGGTAAAGATTTGGTGTCAAGGGATAGAATACAATTTAAGGATAATTCTAAAAAGGAAAAAAAAAAGGATAGATCAAAGTCTAAGATGAAAAAATGCTGTTTTGGACAGAGATTGTCCTTGTAGAAATGCTAAGGGAAAACAAGTTGAAAATTCTGCGAATGTAATCACTGGAACTTCAAGGGATGATGGGTCAGATAGTGCTGGTGAAATATTGTCTATTTCTGTTGGACAGTGGAAAGACCAATGGATTATGAATTCGAGTGCCTCATTTCATATGTGTTTTCATAAAGATTGGTTTGTCACTTACTCACAAATGAGTGGTAAAGTGTATCTTGGTCATAATGGTGTCCTTAAGGTAGTTGGAATTAGAACGATGCAGATTAAAATGTTTGATGGTGTAGTCAGAACATTGGAGTATTGGCGTGTTTCAGGATTGAAAAAGAACTTAATTTCTCTTAGTACCTTGAATTCAAAGGGATTCAGATTGCATGGAAATAATGGAGTTTTGAAATTTTCAAAAGATTCAATGGTGTACATAATTAATAGTATACGTGGTGGTTTATACATTCTTCAGGGAACTATTGTTCAAGGTATAGCTTCAGTAACTATCGGGAATAATGATATAAATAGTACCAAATTGTGGCATATGAGACTCTAGGCATATGAGTGAAAGAGGTTTGTTAAAACTAAGCAAACAAAATCTACTTGGCAAAGAAAAATTGGGCAAGCTCAGATTTTGTAAGCATTGTGTTTTCGAGAAGTAAACTTAAGTGAAGTTCAATAAGCCAGTCTATAAAACTAAGGGCATATTAAATTATGTGCATTTAGACTTATAGGATCCGTGCAGAGTTACTTCAAAAGATGGTGCTAAATACTTTATGACCATTATTGATAATTACTTCAGAATGGTTTGGGTCTATTTTCTGAAAACTAAAGATAAGACATTCCATACATTCAAGTAGTGGAAGTCGATGATTGAAAAGTAAACAAGTAGATAAGTCAAGCATCTTAGAACTGATAATGGTTTGGATTATTGCAATTCTGAATTTGATGAGTTCTATAGCAACGAAGGAATCGTGAGACACTACACTTATGTGAAGATACTACAGCAGAATGGAGGTGCAGAACACATGAACAAAACACTGTTGGAGAAAGCTCGTTGTATGTTTCCTCATTCCGTTTTGTCAAAGGTATTTTGGACTGAAGCAGTTAGTACTGCATGTTATTTGGTAAATACGTCTCTATCTACAGTTATTGATTGTGAGACTCCTTTTGAGGTATGGTCAAGTACACCTGCTGATTATATTCACTTGAGAGTATTTGGTTGCTTAGTATATGTTCATGTTAATGATAGTAAATTTAAACCAAAAACAAAGAAATGCATATTTCTAGGGTATGCATCTGGAGTGAAAGGTTATAGATTGTGGTACTTAGATTCAAAGTCTCTAGGTTTTATAATTAACAGGGATGTTACATTTGATAAGTTTGCTACATTTTACTATCAAGAGAATAAGTCCACAGTTGGAAAAGATTATGGTGTCAGTGAGCAAATGGAGTTTAAGGTAAACGCTTCAATAACACAACAGCCCACAGAGTAGAGGATAAATAATGTACGGAGTGTTGATACAGATAGTTAACAATATAAGAATGCATAAGAGCAGCAGGATAGCATTGCCACTAGAAGGCTAAGGCGACAGATTCGACCACCTGAGCGTTATAGTTATGCTGATATGATTTCATATACATTATCTGTGACTGAGACAGTGAGCACATATGAGTCCACAAAATAGTGGATAGATGCTCTTACGAAGGAGATAAAGTCTTTATACAAGAATCAAATATGACAGTTAGTGACATTACCTAAAGGACAACGATTTGTAGGATGCAAATAAATCTACAAGAAAAAGGAAGGGATGTCAGAGGCTGACGCTTCTAGATACAAACCATGTCTCATAGTAAAAAGCTATACACAATGAAGGAATTGACTTTAATGAGGTATTTTCTTTAGTTGTGAAACAAAGCTCTATCAGAGTACAACTAGCTTTGGTTGTTGTTTATGATCTTCATCTTGAAGAGTTGGATGTCAAAGTAGCATTTTTGCATGGCATATTGAAGGAGTAGATTTACATGAGTCAACTAGAGGGTTTTATTTATTTAAATAAATAAGATCAGGTTTATCTCCTTAAAAAATCTTTATGTAGTTTGAAGTAGTCTCCTAAACAATGATATAAAAGATTTAATAATTTCATATTGAATTGTGGATACACCAGAAATGTTTATAACAATTATGTGTACCATAAAAGACTCTATAATGATAGTCACATTTATTTGTTGCTGTATATTGATGACATATTGATAGATACGAAAAATATGTCAAATATTGATTCATTGAAAAAACAGTTGAGTGATGAGTTTGAGATGAAGGAATTGAGTACAGTAAAGAAGATTTTAGGTATGAAGATTTACAGGGACAAGAGATTAAGGGCTTTATTCTTATCACAACAGGGTTACATTGAGAAAATTCTTGACAAGTTCAACATGAGTAACTATAAGCCTATAAGTACACCATTGACAGTCCACTTTAAATTATCTGCAGACTTGTCACCCACATCACAGGAAGAGGTAGAGCATATGAAGCATGTTCCTTATTCCAATGCAGTTGGAATTCTCATGTATGCTATGATTTATACTAGACCTGATCTAGCTTATGTTGTGAGTGTAGTGAAGAGGTATATGGCTTCTCCTGAAAAAGAACACTAGAATACTGTGAAGTGGATATTGCGATATTTGAAGGGCACTAGTCATGTAGGATTGATATTTAATAAAGCAACATCAAATACGACTGAGTTAACAGGTTATGTGGATTTTGATTATGTAGGAGATTTAGACAAAAGGAGATCGTTGACAGGTTATGTTTTTATCTTATCTGGGTATGCCATTAATTGGAAGGCAACATTGTAGACTATAGTGCATTGTCGACTACAAAAGCTGAATACATGGCTATTACAGAAGTAATAAAGAAAGTTTTGTGGCTAAAAGATCTTGTGAATGATCGTGGGTTATCACAACAACAAACAGTTGTACATTGTGATAGTCAAAGTGTCATTTGATTAAGAACTAGATGTTTCATGAAAGGATAAAGCATATTGATGTCAGATTTTATTTTGTCAAAGATGTGGTTTCAGAGGGTTCTGTTGTAGTATAGAAGATTTCTACACACGAGAATCCATCGGACATGTTGACCAAAGTAGTTCCTATGGTCAAATTCAAGCATTTCTTGGATTTGATTTGTATTTACAACATTTGATGAACCCTTCAAGGTATAGTAGAGAGATTCAGACAAATATATGTCAAGGTGGAGATTTGTAAAATTTGTGATGCATATTTGAAAACTGATACAGTATATTAGGGTACGTTGACGTAATCGGGGGCCGAGCTCCCTGAAGAGCTTGTCGAAGGTGCAAAAGAGTGAAACGCCCTTTGTTGAGGGATGCCCCTTGTCACGTGCTAGAAACTGAGGCGGAAATTTCGACACATGCAGCACTTGAATAAGCTGATTTACACTGCCCAAGTAAGCCTTTAATTCTCTCAAGATCAATTTGTGTGTGTGTGTTGCAAGAATGGCAGTGAGCAATTCAATTTAGTGCTCAAATTTGGGAGCAAAATGGAGAAGAAGAAGAACCAACATGAGAAGCAATTTTGGAAGAGAGAAATGGGTCTCTTTTTTATTACACTTCACTATACAATATATATGTACAAATGGATGGCCAAGATTTACTCTATACAAGTACTTTCAATGACTAAAATTATTCCATTTACAAAATTTACATGAAAATAAGAAAAGATCTTACCTACCACCATTACGCCTAAAATTGGGCCTAATGGATCACATTTTAAGGAAACCAAGCTAAGCTACTAAATCAAGCCAAGTGCTGTCCAGCTTGCCCCCTTTGATGTGTCTTGCTGCCCAGCCCAAGGAATGCTTCTATGGATGCTTGAGGTTATTATCTCCAAGACCCACTGACTTGCTCAGTCTCGATTGACATGGTAGGATGTCGGACACGCTCCCGTTCTGCTTCGCTCACCCCCGAAATGCTCTTGAAACCTTGTGTCTGCTCGCGAAGTACTGTTCACCAGCACACTGTTCACCCGCAAGTGTAGGCTCTCCATCGAGAGGGTAGGCAAATCCGAAACTTGGGCGCGCTTGTTCTGCGAGGAGCGCGCTCTCGTGGTCTCGCGTTTTCGGCAGTTCCGCTTCCAAACTGGCGGCACGTGACACTCTCCCCCACCTCATCAAGCTCACTGTCAAGGTCTTGAGCTTGTACTGCTGCGTTCTGCTTTCTTCTACGCGAACCGGCACGAACTGAGCGCGCTGCATCTGAATTCTGTCCATGGGTGCTGGAAGAGGGAGTACCATCTTGCTTCTTTCCCGTTGAGCAAGTCTCCGCTCCGCACACAACCTGAAAAGCTGAGAAGACACTACCGCTTATTCGAATTCTGTCAATCAGAACCTTGTGTCGCTTCCCGGCATCATGAAATTCAATGCACCCATCCTTAGTAAACCTGAAGGGCAATAATCTATCAATGAACTCGTCGCCCAACACTAGCTGGAAGTCGCTCATCGGTATCACAGTGAAGTCAATTCTGCCTTCCCATGTTCCGACCCTGATCGGGACTCTCCGAGCAACTCCACAAATAGGCCGGCAAGGCTGATTCACTACTTGGATCCACCCCGGCTCTTCACTCAGCACTAGACCCAACTGCTTTGCCAATTTTTCCGCAATCAAGCAATGGTTAGCGCCGCTGTCAAGGAATGCTTTGAAGCTTAACCCTTTGATGCTAACATCCACATCTATCAATGTTTTTCTGGGCTTCGGCTTCTTTGCTGAATTGGCCTCGGACGTCTCTGCCTCGCATGCCCTTTTGGCCTTCATTGCGTTGAGGATGTGCACTGCTCCAACCGGAACATCCTCATCTGATTTGAATGAGCTCAGCATGGAATTGAGGCGGTTCTGTTGCGGGCACTCTTTCGTGTGATGATCCCCGCCACACAAGTAGCACGTCCACTGCTTCCGCTCGCGCTGCTTGTCAACCTGCCCCTTACTGCTGTCTCGCTGGTCGAGAGCCTTCGGTGGCCGCCCCGTCTCATATTGGGGTTCCGACTTGTGAGGCTTCACTCCTCCACCTTTGTCATGGACACGCTTAGGCGGGTTTCGGTTCCGGTCGCGTTTCGGAGACTCTTTACAACGCTCAACCAAAGATTTTGCCGCTGCTATTGCTGAGGCAAGGTTTTGGACATTCCTTTTCCTCAACTCTTGCTCTGCCCATAGTTGTAACTCATCCATGAAGAACAGCAACCAGCTCTTCTCCGGCATGTCATTGATCTCGAGCATGAGCGAATTATACTCTCGCACATACTGCGCTATCGACCCCTGTTGCCTAAATCCTCGGAGCTTTTTTATCGCAGCCTCCTCAGCATTCTTCGGGTAGAATTGTCTCTTCAACTCACCCTTAAACACCTCCTAAGTGTCTATCCGGCATAAACCCCGCTCCATTTCTGTATGTCAGCGTCTCCACCATAACGCCGCATCATCATCGAAATAGAGAGTAGCGGTACTGATTTAGAGCCCATCTTCGTGCATTTGGATGGTGTCGAAGTAACGCTCCATCATCCATAGGAAAGTGTCGATTTCCTTGGCGTCCCGTTTGCCTTTAAACATGGGCGGATCCGGAACCTTAACTCTCGATGTGCTGCTCGCACCGACACCCGAAGCAATGGCGATTTTGTATAATGCGAGGTCTTGCCTAACCTCCGTTAATTCCGCCTTGACAGAACCCAATTCAACATTAATTCTCTCCCGAAATTCTTCCATGGCCAACCTCATGGAATCTGCGAATGTGTCGAAAACATGTTGGAGTCTACTCTCGACACCTGCGACATCAACTTATGCCTCTCGCTGACTCGTTCTGTCATCCAACGTATCCAAACGCTCATGGATGTCACCCAAGGAAAGTTCAACCCTTGCCAATCTAGCATCAAATGAGCTTACCATCTTCTTGGACCTAACTCTCTGCTTTCCCCCTCTTCTTGAGCCTTGAATATGCCTACATTCTTCCTGCACAACCTCCACAACACCACTAGCTTCTACGTCCTTGGTTGCCATGATTCAAGTTTATAACTAAACAATCCACAAACAATACAAATTCTGCAATGATTCACCAACAACCAGCAAACCACTACCCAAAAAGCTCCACAGTCACAGTAACAGACCAAGAATACAAACTCAGAAATTCCAGCCACAATATAACAGCCAAAATTTCCACAACCTAGGGTCTCTAGCTAGTGTAATCTTCCAAAATCAGTGAGGAACAAGTTGCAGAGATGCTTACCACACAAAACCCACACAAATCTGCTCTGATACCAACTGTCACGTGCTGGAAATTGAGGCAGAAATTTCGACACATGCGACACTTGAACAAGCTGATTTACACTGCCCAAATAAGCCTTTAATTCTCCCAAGATCAATTTTTGTGTGTGTGTTGCAAGAATGGCAGTGAGCAATGTCAATTTAGTGCTCAAATTTGGGAGCAAAATGGAGAAGAAGAAGAACCAACGTAAGAAGCAATTTTGAAAGAGAGAAATGGGTCTCTTTTTCATTACACTTCACTATACAATATATATGTACAGATGGATGGTCAAGATTTACTCTATACAAGCACTTTCAATGGTCAAGATTATTCCATTTACAAAATTTACATAAAAATAAGAAAAGATCCTACCTACCACCATTACACCTAAAATTGGGTCTAATGGATCACATTCTAAGGAAACCAAGCTAAGCTACTAAACCAAGCCAAGTGCTGTCCAGCCCAAGGAATGCTTCTATGGATACTTGAGGTGGTTGCCTCCAAGGCCCACTGACTTACTCAGCCTCGGTTGACATAGTAGGATGTCGAGCACGCTCCCGTTCCGCTCCGCTCACCCCCGAACTGCTCTTGAAACCTTGTGTCTACTCGCGGGGGGGGTACTGTTCACCAACACACTGTTCACCCGCGAGTGTAGGCTCTCCGTCGAGAGGGTAGGTGAATCCGGAACTTGGGCGTGCTTGTTCTGCGAGGAGCGCGCTCTCGTGCTCTTGCGTTTTCGGCGGTTCCGCTTCCGAACCGACTACACGTGACACCTTGCCCATTTACGGTATTATATATATATGTGTGTGTGTTGTATATATATATGTTGTATGGGTTTGATTTCTGTATGAGCTTGATCTGACCCGAGTATAGCTCGAATCTGATTCAAAACCCGAAATATATATTTGGGCGTTTAAGGCAAACATTGTATTGTTCTCTCTTCTTCATCTAATGAAATCCGGCTCTTTCTCTCCCGTGGTTTTTCTTCTGAAATTTTTAGAGATTTTTCACGTAAATTTGGTGTTATTTCTGATTTCTTATATTTTCTATTTATTTGATTACTTGACTTTGTATAATAAAAAAATTATGCAACTTAACACTGAAAAAAGAATTTCAATAATTCTAAAGAGGTGCCAACTCTCTCTCTCTCCCTTAAAAAGAGAGAGTTTAAATCCCACATAATGTGGAGACTATAAATTCTCTCTAATTAAATGAAAAGTGAATTGATTGTTCTAGAATTAGAAATCTAAAATACACCATAATTAAACTAATTTAAAAGTTAATTTAGCAATAGAATTGCCCATTTTGAAGCTTAAAATAATTTAAAAGATAGTTCCAATAGACTTGTGAATAAATGCCGGTAAAAAAGTGAGGGACTTATTGGATATATACATAAAAACCGTATGCAGTTGAGAACTCATAAAAGAAATCAGAGAGAACCAGATGTTAATATCCCTTGGCCAGATGGATCCACTGCCAATAAAATAGAAATTCAACACCAAAGCCCAAGAAGTAATCAGCCCATACAACATTGGGCCCAGGTAATAAGACTAAATTAAAAAAGCTCAACCCACAGAAGAAAAGTATGTATAGTCAATGTACTGGGGTATCATTCGATTAAAAAATAATATTATATATTATGAGGAGAGAGAGAGGGAGAGTGAGTGGTCACCCACATCACATGAACAACATCTAATTCCAAATGCAGACCCCCAATCACATTCACATATTCCCATAAATGAAAACGGGATCAGAACGATTACGTGTCATCTACTGGTTTTGGCCTTTTGCTCCCCAATGCGGATAAGGACAAAGGTCTTATTTTAATGAATAAAAATACCATGTGCAAAACCGGCAGGAGATTTTTTGCGTGCCAAGAACTAAGAACTCGCTGTTTTGGAAGTTTAACTCCGCCTTCTTTACACCAAAGTCCATTTTGAAAATCTTTTTCCGTATTTGCCCCCATTGTTTGCATCATCATCATCATCTTGTTATGATACTTGTAAACTTAATTAGATTAAGTCCCTTTAATTCTGAATTTTTCCAGTGGAGTTGAGTCATTCAAGTAGGGCTAGGGCTAGGGCTAGGGCTAGGGCCTAGGGGAAACATAACAATGACCTATTTGATACAAAAATATAAAAACTGCGTCCTCTTTAGGGCAGGCGCAAAACATTAGGAATCTGAAAGTTATTATGCCAAGATGGATAGTGTCATACATGTAAATATATGCTCAAGGTAAGGGTTGTTTGCAAACATCTCCACCATATATTCACCAACCAAGCTTACAATGCGACCTGTGCTGTGTGTCATTTGCCTTATCCTCTTATACTAAAAACACTGGCAATGGAGGTCATATCTCAAGGATCATCATCATCAACTCTGAATGCCAACGCTCCGATGTTCATTCCGTTTGTCTATCGGACGGTGGAGGATTTTTCGGACCAATGGTGGGACCTGATCCAATCTTCTCCTTGGTTTCGGGATTACTGGCTCCAAGAACGCTACTTTGATCCGCAGAATGATCCCCTCTTTTCCGATCTAGACGATCTTTTCCTCCCCGACATCGATGAGTTCTTTCATGACGAGATTCAACGTAAGTTCGAATTTTGAAACATACAGTATGTACAATACAGAACTGTGTTATCCGAGTGAACTCAGTAACTCACCGTTTGTTTGTATGCTTGTACAGAGGAGGAGCAGGAAGAGACAGAGATTTGCAGGGACTTGGTTTCGCTTGGGACGCTGAAGTGGAAAAAGGGTCGAGATTCGTTCGAGAAGCCGAGGCACGCTGAGAAAGCACCGAAGATTGTGAATGTGAAGGTGTGTCCGAGGACGATTCATCAGCCGAGGTAGATTTAGACTCAGTTGAGTTCAGCGGAGTTGAATACGTTATACTTTAATGGCCGTTAATTCCATGTTGATTACGTTTTATGTACTGTAGTTTCTTTTGTACAGACAAAGAGACCTTTTAACTTCAGCTTGTTGACTGTAACTCTTTAATAGCTTTCGCTTTGCGGAATAAATGAGATGATTTCAGGAGTTAATAATCTCAGCCATTGATTATGTTGGCCTCAATTAGATGATTGAAGGCCGATGTGTATATACAATAATGTAATGTCCTGATGGAAGGAATGTATGATCGGTTTATAACAAATGAAAAGCATTACCCAGAACTGAATGCAAAAAATTGACCTTAGCAGCAGCTCAGCTCAATATATAATTTGCCTTTTGTTTGTCTCTTCTACAACTGCCATATGTAGCTGCTGTAAATAGAAGCTTTGAGAGCTTCCTGGTCAAAACTGATAACCATTTTCTACAAATGATCCTAAAAACTGCTGCAGTGTCATGAGCTATGGAATAGATGGCTCCATGACCATGCCATGTATACCATAACTGCGATTCTTCAACAAATGGTTTGAGCTTCATCCCAAGTGCTCACAGTCTTCCCAATCTTTTGCAGAACTCTGATGACTTCTTCTGTTGTAACATTTCCAGTCACTGTAACTTTGTTGAGCTGAGTATCCACGTTATAAGTTTCAATATCTACCGCCCAAATTGAGACTCAAATCAGACTCCAAAACATACAGTCGAGCAATTACAGATTCATGGAAATTAGGACCAGAAATTAATTGAAAAAGGTTTTGAAATCGATACCCTCTATCTTCTTGATGGCCTTGAGGATTTTCTTGATGCATTCCTCACAGTGCAAACCCACTTTCAGTTCCACAACCTGTTGCACAAACAAACATGACATCTGCAGCGACAGGATCTGAAAGAACAAGCTGGTATTGCTTTGATGAGTATACTTACATTAGTCATTCTGACTGATCACCAACTGTAAGTTTTTGAGTGAGATTTCTGCGCCGATCTACTTGTCCTTCTGGTTGAAATGAAAAGACAGAAGAAATTATGCAGAAAGAAATTGAATGTGTTGGGAGAATGAGTCCAAACCGTATAAATAAAATAAAAAAAATGGTGATAAAAGGTCAGGGAGGGGGAGGTGAGGCATTGGATTCTTGACGCGATTGATGGGAATTTTTCACTTTAATGTAAAGCTAGCTTTAATTATTTTGTTCCCTTCGATATGTTATACATTGACTTTAAGGTGCTATATATTGCCCATCAGCTAGCTTTCACACATAGGGTCGGCCGGAATCATGGCTAAGAAACAGGATTATACGTCATGATTTTAAATTTTTATATTCTTAAATTGGATGTAACATGCATAGCCAGATTTCAAGAAATAAGAACCCGATTTTGAAATTAATTTAGAATATTATTAGGTGAATTAGCTAGCTAATTGTTGGATTTTGGCGGCCTAATCCTTGATGTTCAGTCTTGGAGAGTCTCTATTTCAGGAAGCTGCCTAATCTATAAGATTTTCATTAACTAAACAACATATTTATATATCCCGATATGTATATCTTAATAAATTCAAAAACAGACGCCAATTTATATCGAATTTATATAAAATAGAGTAAACGTTTATTTTAGTCCCTAACCTAAAATTTGATTTAATACTTTTATAACCCTTAACAATTTTGAAATACTTTTAAAAAGTCCAATTTAATATTACATCGTATTTATTAACTCTATTATCCCCTACTTTTTCAGTTAATGCCCCGTTATTCCCTATATTTTACGTAATATTCTATCACCCCTGAATTTCAATTTTACTTTTTAATATTTTTAATATTTTTGATTTTATCATTTTTAAATTAATTAAACTGAAGAGTAAAATAAAAAAAAATCAGGGATAATGGAGTATTGACAAAATATATTATAAATTTTTTTCATTTTTGTTAATATTTTATTTTTATTATTTTATTTATATTTTAAATATATATTATTTAAATTGTACATAATCATAAATATTTATTAAACTATATTTTAAAATAAATAGATTTATAAATTTGCATTTTATTAACAAATTAATATTTATTTATGTTTTATTTTTATTTAATTTTTAATAGTTATAAATGTGTAATTTATTTTTTATTTAATTTCTTATAAATAATTATAATAAAATTATTTATTAACATATTATTAAAATTTTTATAATTATATTTTATATAAATATATTTTATTTTATCAAATTTTATAAATTCATTAATTATTTTTAATAATTATTATTGTTTAAGAGTATAAGTGTTATTTTATATTAAATTAAAACTTTAAAAAATATTTTCAAAATTATTGGAGTTTATGAAGGTATTAGATCAAACTTTAAGGAGTAAAAGGAATTTCACCCTATAAAATATTGTTGATGCAACCCAATCAAGTTTTATTTAAATAAAACTCAATTCTTAAACTATATATAAATTAAGAGAGAAACTCATTCACTTAATTATTGCATTATTCCCACACTAAAATGTCTTACCTTGGAAATATTCTCTATCATAATTCTTTCGTTGAGGAATCACCAACAAGAACACGAAGACATTGAAAAACTTTAAAATAAAAATATGTGATTTGTTTATACATAGTAATAATAAATTAGAGCCTAGAGACTATATATATGTAGTGATTCAATTCTGTCAGTCTATTATATTTCTATATATTTGATTTGACAGAGTAAAATAAAAGAGAGAGAGGTGATCGTCGGTTTGAAATACTACCCCTCGACAATTTTCAAGACCTCGGAAGATAAACATTTAATAATCAAATTGTTTTTCAATTTTTTAACGATCATTTTAATTTAGGTGAAATCTAGAAAGATGATTGAATTAATTTTCTAAATAAAGAAATTAAAGCACCTTTTGGAAGAATGTTAGACAATAATTGTCGAGGAGTTTTTTATTTCTCTAGCCTATATATGTGTTGTGAAAATTATCAAGAATAAGTGTTCAACAATAATACATTAACTTATAATAACTGGTTATATATACATGGGGAGGAAGGATTTATTTATCTATCTTTGGATTAAATATTTATTTTCTTTTTCTGCCTTTCGAAAGCATGATTAATTATTTTATCTTCAGCATGATCAAAGGTTCTTTTTTTCTTTCTTTTTTGTCCTAAAAAAGTTCTTCGGCGAAAAATCAAAAAATTAACGAGTAACCACGCGCCTAAACCGAGCGTGGGATTACGTCTTGCGTAAAACTGTTGTGAACTCACCCTAGACCGTAAGGTAACACGTTGACTGTAACTTTAACCGCCCGCCAGATCGGACAACTAGATCTCCATACAAAAAGTCCCCGCAGTTTAAGAGTATTTTCCAATTACATAAAGACACGCGTCACATTGTTCTTCTTCCTGTCTCCCTATTCGTTGATTGCCCATGCTCCTATAGATTCGTCCTTTCTCACAAGTCTCTTCATCCTTTGCTTCGTTTAAAGCATTTCTCTGTTCCAAATTTTCTTCAATTTTCTCCGGAAAATACACTACTAAGAGAACCTTTTCATTATGGGAAACGCACTTAGGTTTCTTTATGGGAAATGTTGCGAGCCGTCGACTGAAGATGACTCGGGATCACTGGGTCCTCACGGTGTTTCTGCCTCCACCGTCGGTGTCTCAGCTCTAGCCCAGGATCTCTATCACTTCGAGATCACCTCACAGGTACTCTTTCCAGGACATTTCCGTGATAATTTTAAGCCTTTTGATCGCTTGGAATTGTGCTGAATTGTACTGTGAACGGTCAATTTGATTAACTGTTGAGGTTTCAAAGCTAATCGCATGTTTGGATTTAGCTTAATTTTCATACATAATTATGGTTTGATCAGGTTCCAGAAGGACTCGGTGGACATGTTGTGTCGTCAAAGAAGGCTCAGGCTAATTGGTAGGGATGAAGTTCATATACGCAGTTAAAAATGTTCTTGAAGAAATCAGATTTCCATACTGAATATTTGAATTTCTTATGTATGTGAAGGTATAGAAAACTATCAGAAGCATGGAGACAAACAAAACCCCCACCAAAAACACCAGAAGAAGCAGCTAGACTTGTAATTGAAACCTTGAAAAGACACCAAAAAGCTGATGTCGAGGTACTGAATCACTAATACTCGCATAACACAATATTTTTGATAATGCTTGAAACTACGGATGAATAAAACTGTTAATTTGATTGCTAAATTTACAGGGTCTGTTGGATTTCTATGGTTTGCCTCTTCCTGATACCATGGTCCAAGTTTCTACCGGGGTTCCAACAAAATTGCCGGAGGGAGTGAAATTTGAAATGCAAACGCTACCAGTAAGATATATCTTCCTCGTAAATTCCAGTTATAAATATATCAAACATTAACTCTGAAAAATGGTTTCTGTAAAAATTGTAATGGATTCAGGTTGATGCGAGAGCAATACCAGATGGGGATACTATTACGGTGTACGTTAGCACGGCTGACCCGAGGGAGTCAGCATGCGTTCCTCAAGATGTACAAATGGCAGCTGTCCGAAGATCAAAAGCACGAGCTGAGAGAAACTATGAACAAGCAGATGCACTTCATCAGGAAATCATTAATGCTGGATATCGGTTGGTTACATATCTACCTATGGACGATCTTGTGCATAAGTTAATCCTTGAAAATGGTACTAATTGGTTTTGATTGTCTTCTAATCTCAGGGTAATAAATCTTCCAAACAATGAGGAGGTTCTTGCTCGAAAGTATCGAATTCGACTTAGGTAACAATTAATATCTACTTGTCGGATTCATCATGAAACCTTGTATACTAGCCGTGGGTAATGGTTTTGGATTGAGCAGGGGCATAGATGCACCAGAGAGTTCAATGCCCTATGGGAAAGAAGCAAAAGATGAATTGGTTAAGATTGTTCAAGGAAAGTGTTTGAGAGTCCTGGTTTACGGCGAGGATCGTTACGGCCGTTCTGTTGGGGATTTATATTGCAATGGCATATTCGTTCAGGTAGTGCATTCTTCAGCAATGATTCTTACTGCACTGTTAACGAGGAATTAGTATACTAATAATCCCTATCTAACAGGAATTGATGCTCAAAAAGGGGTGTGCCTGGCATTACGCAGCCTATGACAAACGCTTAGAACTAGCAAAAGTGAGTGATGAATTCCACTAATCCATTCTAGTACTTCTGTTGTGTTTGATTTGATGTTCTTAATTACTAAATCTTGAACTATTTACTGTTAACCAGTGGGAAAAAGAGGCTCGAGCTAAGAGAGTTGGATTATGGGCTGCAGAAAACCCAGAAGAGCCATGGGAATGGAGGAAAGACAAACGTGAAGGCAGGTAATAAGAGTGCTGAATAACCGACCAAGACAACTGTAAATTCCTTGTCTGACTTGGAACCAAACCATAAGGTCCAGGCAAAACTAAAACTAGAGTTTATTCACATTCATGACCTGTAGTTACCAGCAGAATAGAGACAACAACACCGTACGATGAAAATTGATCCACAGTTTATGCACTCTCTTATTCAGAGCTGTTTCAACAGGAACCAACTAAAATGTTTCGTTGGTTGGTTTGTAATTTATCATTGCACAAGTGACGGGCGCTATATTTGTGTAAATCAACACTTGTAAACATTTGCAACTTCAGGATCTGTGGAATGACCGAAATGCATTTATCTTCAGAGTAACAGTAGTGAGATTGTCAATAAACAATAGTGTCAACATATACTGAAGAATAAATTTGAAACACAGCAAAAAGAACATTTATTGAACATTGTGATACCCAAAACATCAACAATAAAGATGCCGTCAGTAAATATATTCCAGAAAAGAAATCAGAAATTTTATTATGACCAAAAACTCAAAATTTTACATACAGAAAGGTCATGACCGAAGAAATACCTAGAGAAATAATTACAAAAGAAAATCAAACACTGCCACAGGAAGGAGAGACGTACATGGCCAATAGATTTCAGCGGAAATACAATGACAGCAGAGGCACAGCCGAAGAATCCACTGCAAACAACAAGAGATACAAGTCAGTACATGATAGAATGATTGAATATGCACATTAAGAAATTAGTTATCCAAAACTTGATGTTACAGAAAAGTACAACTTTTTTTTCAATAGAAAGAAGTAGAACTTTAGCAACAGAAGGTTGTAAATATAAAAAAAAAAAAAAAAAAAGCCCTGAACATGAAGGAGACTAGTAAATTCCAGGGCATTGCTAGAATTATCTGAAAGAGCACTACTCGTATGCATAGAATTTCATGCATGCTGGAATTGATTCACACAATATCGTTCCATATAATGCATACTGAAATATTCACTCGGTAATAAGTAAAAGGAGAAGTTTATCTCACATTTCATTTGTAACTTCTACAGGAACAAAAAATTTGATCTCATTTTGAATCACCCTTCAAATCTTCAGAATCTGAGTCACTTGCAGCATAACCTTGAGAAGGCAAATAAAGCCATGGTTTATCTCCTAACGATCAATCCAAACAACATTAGTTAAGAGAGAGGACTACCTGGAGGTTTATTGCTTACTTTCCAGGCAGAAGATCGGCCCTGTGAAGCTCTACTAATCCAAGCACGCCCCTTATATAAGAATAAAAGCTAAATTCATTCAGTTCCACAAATTCTCAACTATCCAAAACAAAGCACAGTTGTAGTCTGCCTTTGACAATTGAGAACATTTGTCAATCGGCAAAAATGTCAAAAAAATGAAATTCTTATCATCAGCCAATACTGTAACTTGTGCTGTAACATAAACAACACAGAAGCAAATGCTGCCTCCATTTACTCTAATGAATACTACGCATGAAAATTTCTGGTTTTGAGTTAATTAAAACCCCAATACAGCAAACCCTGGAATGTGCTAATCTAAAATCAAAACAAGATGAAACTAATTTAATCTTTTGTACCTCTCTGAAACACCACAACCGCCCAGATAGATTTGTATCTATACATAGTGAAGAAACCCAGGACCAAAAGCAATAAAATTGAAACAGAAAAAAGATAAACTTTCTGGTATCTCTAGCAACATTGTATCCAAATAACAAAAACCCAGTAACAAAAAATCACTAATGAAACAAAAATGGACCTTTTTTTGGTCTCTGGGAACACCGTATCCAGTTAAATACATTTGCCCCACAAGCACTTCCATAGCTCTGTCACCATTTTTGGCTTCCCTGAGCGTGTCGTGAAACCATCTCTGCACACAATCAGAGACCACCTCGGCCAGCGGCACGCGTTCTCGTCCCTCCAAAATGTTGTGGCCCATCTTTGTCTTCGTCACTGGGTCTGAGTCAACAAGCACCCCACCACTCTGTCTGGTTTTTGCTGCTGATAGAGCTCTTACAACTGGCGGCTGTTTTGTGTACCTTGGTCTTGATCTCTGTAGTCTCTCAGGTGATGATGAGAGTAATCTTGCAAGTTCACGCAGTGTGGTTGCTGTTCCTGGAAGTGATTTTCCCATATATTACTCTTAGAAAATTAAAATTTTTTTTTTCTCTTTTCTATTTCTTATCTAATTTCGAAGGTCAGAGTTTTTTGGGTTGGAATTGGATTAGGTTTGTTTATTAGATCTTGAGACGAAGTACTACAAGCTTGTTTGAGTTCCTTTCTAGGGCAAGAGACTTTTTCTTTTCACTACTTTTAGTTAGTTTTTTTTTTTTTTTTTTTTAATTTGGTGCAATTTTTCTTTAATTTATCTTTCGTTAAAATTTCACATTTAGATGCTTTTTTAATTATTTAATGAATAGCATCTTATTATATATAAGTACTCAAATTATTTTAGTTCATAAATTACAATTTTTATCATATTTTTCTCCTTTATTCAATAAAATAAATTGTTTCATTCAAATTAATTAGTTTGGCTTATACAAATACTTTAACATGATATGTTAATGATAAAAAAAGAAAAATATTTTAAAACAAAAATAAGAAATGAGTTATTGGTCAAAAATTTTTGAAATAATATTTATTATAAGTAAATATAACAAATAAGCCGTTTGAGCCAAAGGTTTTTTTATGCTGTGGAAAAAGGGTATATAATTTAATTACAAGCTGTCAATTTGTGTTTTGAGCCACAAACATTTTATGTATAAATTAAGGTTTTTTTTTTTTATTTTTTTATTTTTTCTCTTGGGGACAAATAATTTAATTTGCATATCTTCCGTACGTTTCTCTCGCTCCGGCCCTGAGCTTCCTCATCATTTCCTCCCTTGGGCTCGAGTTTTCTGCATTAATTAAATTGTTCTGAATAATCTACAATGTATATGTACGGTGGGGCATTCATGGTGTTGCATGTAATATATATGTAAACTCGTACGGATCAGCTGCTGCTTCCACATTGATTTTTAAGTCTTCTTCGAGCGAGCTGGTATGTTGGAAATTTTAATTTCTCTAGTTTCATCCATTCATTTTTGAGTTTATCATGTCATTGTCATCTACTTTCGTTTTCTTTTTTTCATTAAAAAAATGATAACAATTCAGCTTGAAAATGGAGGTTGAGCTACACCTTTTTGACACTTCTATCTTGAAGACAAGTTATATTGAATATTGGTTTGATATGATATTCATCGAAACTTTCAAAGTTCAAATTCTCATTTAATAAATGCGGATATATAGAGGATAATTAAAGACTAATGATATTAGATTTTGAAATCATGAAATCGTTTCAGTTAGAAAATATTATATTAGGGGATTCTCCGATTATGTAGCTCATTTTTCTGTTTTTTTTTTTACCCCCCTTATTTTCATAACTTTCATTAAAAAAAAAAAAAAAGAGAAAGAAAAAGAAAAATATTAGACGGCGCAACGTATGTACACAAGACATATAAATGATAGGATTAAAATATCAAAAGCAACTCGATATGGAAATAAATTTCCAGGTAAATTTGCGAAGATTCTTGTAGATGATTATGGAATTAAGCTTGAAGTTAATTTTTTTATCTTCTTTATGAACTGTCTGAAACCATATTTGAAATTAGGCTCAATTTGTTGACCAAATAATATATATATTTTATCGAGAAAGCTCTAGATCTTCAAAGTCAATTGCATTTTTATTAGAAAAATGAGAAGGAAAATCAACGGAGTTGCCTTCTAGCTACGTAGCTATAGCCCCTTTCATTGTTTTACATTTTTTAAAAATTATGACTTGGTCTTTCATATATATATATATTTAATTAATTTCAATTACTACTGCATGCGCATGACAACAAATTTAATGCATCCAATCTTTCTTTTACTAATTTTAATTTGCAGGAAATTGACGTGGAGAAAGCCCCAAGAAGCCGATAATTTGAAGGTAGCAGCACAGCGAGGAAGTCATCAAGAAAAAGATTATATATATATATACACACACACATAGATATAGATATCAATTAATGGCAGATTCATCAGGGTGGGATTATGGAGTTCCTCTTATTAACATCGTGGGAGAGAACTTCTGTGTGCCTTACACCATGGAGATGTATGTGAAAAAGAGAATCCAAGGACTCTCTAACGCACACTATGATGTTTATGATATCAGTGGTAATTTACTTCTCCAAGTTGATGGAAATTTATGGAAATTACAGAAGAAAAGAGTCATGCGAGATCCTGCTGGTATTCCTCTCCTTACTATGCGCCTGAAGGTAACTAGCTATTCTCCTCTATTCTCCCAGCTTTCAAAATTGAAACTACTTGTTAATTGCATGTTTATTATATTGATGTTGATCATATATATTGATATATATATATATATATATATATTCTTATGATTATTATTTTTAGTCATTTAAATGGAGGAAAGTGTGGTCTGTTCATGCTGGTGAAACTTCAGAAGATAACAACAACATTCTCTTCAAAGTGGAGCAAGCAAATCCTCTTCAGATTAAGGCAAAGCTTGAAGTCTTCTTGCCTGAAAATAACAGCAGCAAATCAGATTTCCATGTAACAGGAAGTTTTGCTTCTCTCTCCTTCAAGGTTTACAAAGGCAAATCTGTCATTTCACAGGTAGTGGTACTACTCCCAGCTTAATTAATTGTACATATATATTATTATATACAGTCTTTAAAGTTTCCAGCTTCAGGAATAATTTAATATTACAGAGTTAATTTGCGTGAAATTTTACAGGCAAATCACAGCTACTCGTGGGGAAGTTTCTGTAAAGGTAGAGAAAGTTTCAAAGTAAGAGTTCATCCAGAGGTCGATTATTCATTTATAGTGGCATTATTGGTGATTCTCGAGGAGAACGAAACTTGAGAATCCTTTCTTAATTAATTAACTAATTAAATTTCCTTTTTCAGAATGTTTCATCTATATTATACATATGAGCTTTCTAAATCAAATTAATAATCGCTGTGCTCTTCATTTATGTAGTTCCTACCTGCTATATGTCTGTAATTCTCCAACTTTCCAAGATTAATTAATTATTTTATATACTACATTAATCCTTTTGATTAATATAAACATATTAATTAATTATATACATATATATATATGTATTATGATCTGATCTGCCTTATCTCTATTCATTTGATTTGAACAAAATCAATAGTATTACTTTTTTCCTCCTAAATACCACCAACCAAATTTAGTATTTCATTGACTAATCAATTTAATTACAGATTGAAGACAAGTATGATGATCTATATTAATTTTATATATTTTTCCAATATTTTACCAAGTCTATAAGTATTAAAGCTTATCTCTATGATAAGGATATGTCACATATCGTATTCAGAATCAATGTCAATTTGCTCATAATTTAATTATATCACTTGTTAATTATATTTTCTGTTATGAAGTCGAGATGATGATATTTATTTTGTTATGAAGTCGAGATGATGATATTTATTTTAAGTGATATCCCTGCTGTAATGTAATGTAATGTAATTTTCAGTCAATTGTTTTTAGTGGATGTCACAAGAAATTGAAGTTGATTTAACAGCACGAAAGCCATTTGAACATCATTTTATATTGATATATATAGTTGTTTTTAGTGGATTCTTAATCCAGTTCACATCATCATATCCCTTCGTAAAAGAGATTATTTCCTACCTTTTTTCCGGGAAAGTGGACGGATTCTCGGAAAAAAGTTTTTGCACCAAAAAGCATCCCTTTACACGCATCCCCAGCTATTTTCCACACACAAACTAATCTTTTAATTTCATACATACTAATCTTCGCGTAAAAACATTCTTTAATTAAAAGGCTTTTTCTATAATTTAATTATCTTTTTTGACATCTTGTGATATTTTTAAGAAATTCTTAACATATATATTTCTTAAAACACACGTTAAAATAATTTTTAAATTGATTATTTTTATAACTATATTAAAAACAAAAAAAAAAAAAAAGAAAGTAACAACATGTTGGTATTGCCTAATATAAGGATAAAAATCCGAAGGCATATTCGTGAAATTGGTAAACTGTGCTTAATTAGTATTCCTTAGTCACTCTCGCTTTGGAGCCAATATAATCTTTCTCCTTCTCCTTGCCCTTCATTTTCTTTCGAATTTTTGCAATTTCACGTTGAATCCCAACAAGAGACTCCAGATTCTTCCAAGACATCAGAATATATTTTAATTTATATCTTCTAGAATATTGTTAAATTATGCTCCAATTCCTTTTTTTTTTTTTTATTTTTCCTTCCTGTTGCCAACCGAAAATGGGGACGCGAATCGAATATACCTCTCTTTAAGCATATTACTATTCTTTATTCCTTTTCCAATATTTATGCGTGAAAGCTACACAATAAATAAATATATAAAACATAAAACAAAAGAAATTGACCTCGTGGCTCAATAACAAAACAAAAGTTATATTTAATTTATAAAATATAAAATAGGAAAATTTTTAACACTAACTAATATTTAAAATCAATTTTTTTAAATAACCACTAATATTTAAAATCAATTTGAACCAAAATACCTTTATAAAAACTTTTCAAAAAATGACCACCAAACACATTCACGCAGAAATATTTTAATTTAAAAAAATTTGAAATAGTAATTTTTTAAAAATATTTTTAATAATAGTTATTAATAAAAATTCACCCCAAGTGTTGGTTACTATTGTTAAATTTACTAAATTATCACTTAAACGAGATCATAAACATCTGCAATAACAAATAAATAAATAAATAAGACATCTACCTACTTTGTCTTAATCTTTGTTTTATTTGTATTTTGCCTTAATTAGGACTTAACTTTTTAAGGTTGAGCACTACGTATACTTACGTCAATCTCTCTTGCTTAAGGAATTGATATTAAATGACCTAATTTGTCTTAATTAATATGTAATTAAACACAATTAATTAGCATTAATTGCTAATTGGGAATTAATTGATCAATTTTTAAAATTTGTGATATATTAATTAAATTTCAAAACATGGAAGTTGATTAAGCTATCACTTGCGAATGCGTGCCACGTTGAAATTTAACGTTGAACTTTCTTTTGCAAAGCATTCATACGCGTGTAAATTTTATCTAATTTTCAGTGCATTTTATCAAAATCCTGGAAATATAATAAATGATTTTCCTAATTTTGAGAAAAATATACATAAATTTATTTTCATACGAGTACCAAACGTTTTGACAAAAGTTTTTAATTCATGACTTAGATAAGAGCCTTACGCAAATAATGCTTTGTTTATAATTACCATATTTTAATTTCATTTTAACAGATCTAAACATTTATTTTGAGTTTGCTTCTAAAAACTAATTTAATCTCTTTATTTATTGTTCTATTACTTTCACTTCCTAGTTAATATATATCATAATACTTTTATATTTTTATTCAATAGATTCTAATCTTATTTCATAATAATTATGAGTTGATTTGATGATGTATTACTAATTTATTCTATCAATTTTGAAAATACAATAATTAAAATATTTTATAAATATTTATTTTTTATTTAAAATAATATTAATATATTTCTTTTATATCTAACGATTAATAATTTTATTTTATAATAATTATGGTGAAAAAGTCACCACTAATCATTTTAATTTATAATGGTTGTGATAATTCAATGGAGATTACTATTATTAATCATTGTATACATGATAATTTAAAATAATTTTAACCAAACAAAATTCATACATATAATTGTTGGTCCCATAATTAAAAAGCGGTTACGTGTAAAACAGGATGTAGATTAGATCTGATGAATGATAAATGATGATCGATCATATTTGTTGGGATCAGGATTCTCTTTTGGTCTTTTACATTTTTGGATTTCAAGAATTTAGCGACACGTGGCAAAAACAAAAATAAAGAGTTGAAATTCAATTTTAATAAATTTTATCTACTAATTATTATGATTTATTGTCATTGTATATAAAATTTATTAATACATTCGAACCTACTTTTGATCGTCATTGTTATCTGTATTTTTTCTTTTATGATTGATTACACATCAATGGACATATTGTGAATTCTTTACAGTCATTGGTAATATAACAACTTCATCCTTTTGAATCTCATAATCTTATATATATATATATCCAAATTTACACCAGATTTCTCTTTTAATCTTAATCCACACATGAAATACAACCCACCAAAAAATTTTGCTTAGCTATCTTCATGTGATTTTGAGAAAATTTCAATGAACTTTTTAAAATTTGTAAGGAATATTTTCATATTCACTTTAAAGAATCTTAAATCTTTTGTCTTTATTATCTTCAAAACTATTTTCTTCTTCTTTACTCAAGAATTCATTAAAATTTGATGTAAAGTTGTACAGTAAACTATTTATTAAGAAGCTGGTTATAATAGATGTTTATTGATCAGATTATATTGGTGGTAAAATTTTACACTTTACTCCTAATTCTTATAAAACTCAAAATTCAGTGAAAAAAAGACAAAGGATAGCGGCAGTTACCGATAAATTTGAATGGGTTAATAAATTTTACCTATAATTAGAGTAAATTATAATAATTAATCGGTAAAATTAATTAAAATTGAATCTCAATCTTTTATTTTTGCCTTTACCACGTGTAACCAAATCTTTGAAATCCAAAAATACAAATGATCATGAGTGAATCCTTATTCGCATTTGTGGACGTTTTCCATGAAAGGCTGACAGGATCAGTGTGCTTTGCATGGTGTGAAATCCAAATATCATCGTCGTACACGTGTCTGATGATACAAATCCAATCAAAATTGTCTGCACTGTCCCCTCCTCTATTGGGAGGAAAAGACGACTTTGAATTTTAATATTTTTATCATCGTCGTCTTTTTCTTAATGAGAAAATTTGTCTTATCTTTAATCGGAAACCATTTGTGTATGTCCAATTATGTATACTTTGTCTCCGACGTTATCATATGAAATCGCTGATATCATTAAGTACTCTTTATTACTAAAACACTAATTAAACAATTTATTAAAAAATCAGTCACTCCACAATCTTATTATTAATATTATTTTGTTACGTGACTCTTCGATTAACTAAAATTAGCAATAACTTACTAAAGGAATATTGAGTGACAATTAAAAACTATTTATTCTGATTGATATAATAATTTTTATTTCTTAAAATATTAAATATAAATTAAACCCTTTAACAATTGTAAAATCAATAGGATTAGAAAAAAAAAATTTTGAACTAAATTATCCGTAAAAGATGTCGAAATTTCTTTTTCGCGAGTAACTAGACTATGAGAGGATTAGTTTCCAAATCTCAATCAAATTAGGAGTCGATATTTGGCGTACTTTTTTGATAAAAAATTAAAATTAAGGTGGTTGTCAGAGTGCCTGCAAAAATAATTAGAACAAGTCAAGAAGAGGTCATTAATTAAAGCTGCAAACAAAAGCATTAACTAATGTCTCGCTGACAGAGAGAAAAATCTCATCATCGATCACCGTCCACTTTGGTAAAAGGATTACATCATCATGATCAGACGGTACGCGAAGCGTAAGAAAACTCACGACAAGTTTATTATTAAAGGCACGCATTTTCATTACAAAATCAAAATTAACAACACAACCAACTGGATACAACCAACTGGGTTCGGGTCCACCCATCGTCATCCGACCCATTAAGACCCAAATCACACAATCCAGCAAAACAACGCAAACAGAATTTTGAAGAATCAAAATCCGAACACACAGAAAAGCGAAAACAAGCAAACACTCCGCACCCCCCAAACAGGGCCTATTAGTCACTCACATCTCTGTAAGTGACTTTCCGGTCGGGAGGAAACACACGTGCAGCCTTTTTTTATTCCACAATATTATCCTACAAACGGCTGCACTCGATCGAGATTATTATTTGTTTAGTTTTATATGGCAAGAACCAAACCCGGAACAGATTTTCCGACCCGGTTGGAAAAGCTGCTCTCCCAAATGGAGGGACAATGTACGGGATTAATCTCCACCTTTGAAGAGAAATCGGAGGGTGGAGATTGCTTGCTTGGAGTTTGACTGGTCAAGTTTCCAAGACGAGTAACGGTGAGGGAAGTGTTGAAATATTCTCTGACTTGTGTGATTATCCCATCAGTGATCGTCCAGGCGTGGACCCAGGAGATTTGACGGCTGTTATCGCAGCCTTCGGCGATGACAATGGGACCAAAGGAGGTGACGGAAAGAGGAACGAATTCAAATGAGTTGTCGGAAGCTGTAGAGGCGCCGGTCAGAAGGTGCATCATAAACTGGTGGGACGGGGGGCCATGGAACCACCACTCGAGGTCCGGGGCGAGAATCTGGTGAACCGTGCCTACGTCTCGAGATCTCAAGGCGTCATACAGGGCAAGAACCACCTGTTGGTTCTTGTTTTCGGTTTCTTCCAGAGTTATTTCCTGAGGGTTAGCCAGTTCTTGTAGAGACAGCGAATGAAAACAAGAAAAACAAATAAAGCACGACAAGGAAACGAAACTGTTTTTAGGAAATGAGAGCTGGGAACGAAAACCAGAGAGAACCAGTGAGGGTTACAAGTGGGGATGTATTGATGGGGTTTATATCGAGGAAGGGGTGGTGAAATGGGTAGAGATTCAGTGTTTCGTTTTCATTGTCAAGTGTGTTGCAACCTGCATGCGACAATCAGGGGAAAGGTCTTTGGACGGTCAGTTTGGTCATTTGGGCGGTGATACGACGGCTTATAGCTGGTAAAAGGAAGTGGTTGGGTCCCATTGGTAAAATGTTTGTACGAGCTGTTTGATGGTTTCATTTGGACAAGTGAAGGGTATTCTGGTAACATCGTTGTTAATTAGTGACGTGGCCAGTTGTGGATACAAAATATGACTTGTTTTTAACACGTATGTGCTAGGTCTGGAGACAGGTAAGCACTGCGCTGAGTGAGCAGGGTCAAGCCGACCATGTTTGACAATTTGACCAAATCTGAATGATTACGTCATTACAAAATTTATGGGTTAATTTTCATTTTTAATTAATTAAGACATGGATTAGAGCTAAAAAGGGGAGTGTTTTAATCTTACGCTATGAAGTTCATAGAGGTTGTGGCAGGAAAGCTCCTTACGATTATTGTTAGTAAGTCAATTCAAAATTTACATTAATCTTAATCTTGTTAAATAAATTATTATTTAACCATAAATTACACAATATTTGGGGCATAAAAGATTATATGTGTTACAAGTAGCTTACATCTTAAGAAAAACCATCCAAAATCCATGGTTAGATATACCAATTGGTAAGTTGTTGAAGAAATGAGTTTAATAAATCTCCATAACTCTATAACCAACCTTTTGGTTGAACAAGAAGATATTTGATTTTTTTTTTTTTAGCATAGATATTAATTTGAGGAGATTAATTTTAAAATTATTAAAAAATTAATTTTTAATAATAAATTTGAGATATAAATCTTGTTAATTAGTGTGACACTTATAAATTAATAATAAATTTATTATTTTATTATTAATAGGCAATTGAATAACGCGTGTGTATCATTAATTAGTCGGAACCCAAAGACCTAGGCTGTACATTTTGTCTTTCTTCACTTGAAAGATAATTCAAAGCAAAAGGTTGAAAACTCTGAATGAAACGCAAGTGTTATACGTAGAAGTCAAAGTTTTGGTCTGGTTAGTTTCAAGAGTCTATTCTATTGTGGAATTAATGAATCTTGGGCCAACTCTTGTTTAGAAGTAAAAATAATACTACCTTAATTAACACTAAATCATTTATTTAACTTTTTTTTTTTTATTCTTTTTAAATAATGAATGGGTGAGATAAATTTACGCATCTAAGAGGTCGTTTTAGTAAACGAGGTCTTTAGCAGTCTTTTCTGATACAGTAGTGAATGAATAATAGATAGGGGTCCATATCCAATTTCCCCAGTAGTACAAAGACAAATTTGGGTTTTGTCTTTTACAATAGAGCCAAAACATCCTAGTATATTACAGTGGTGTGCTAGACTGGAGCCAGACAAAAATCATACAATGTTGATTTGCGATGTGATCACGATCAGAAGGTTGTGATTGCACCAGATTCTCAAATCTACAATAATAGTTATGGTGGTCCACTTTTATCTAACCCCACCCTACCCTACCCTAATCACATTGCAGCCAAATATTGAAAACAAGGAGCATAACTTTTAACTTGATTGTGATATGTTATTGTCCAATTTCTGCAGCAGAATAAAATTCTTAAGATTTATTTACTGATAATAAATAACGTGTAACGTCATATTTGTTATAATATTAAACGCAGCGCTTACAGTGACAAGAGCCTCTTCGATGGCGGGCGTCGGAGTCAGAGGGTTAATGCTTAATACTATGCGTATGATGGGCAGCTGGAGGTCCTGAAGAGTAGTAGTGTCTCGATCTCCCTGTTCTACTCTTACTTTGCTTTTTACCTCAACAATCGTTCATTTGGATTTGGAATTTTAAGTGTCTGTCAAATAAAACTTGTTGATGGAAAAATCTCAATGCGACTAATTAAAACTTCTTTTTTAAGTACATCCAATTTACCGACTCCGTACAGGAATTGTTATATTGGACTGGAGAGAGTGATTTTGCTACCTGAGTTATGGCTTGGCTGAGATTGTATGGCCTTTGGAAAGGTCAGTAGCCTTTCAGGATTTAAAATACTGGTTTTCTGCAGCCAATTTCTCAAGCCAACATCATGCAGCATAAAGTTTTCAGGTATGCTGATACCATCTATACCAGTCTCTATATATATATATATATTGTCAATAATTCTCCATTACGCCGTCCATCGGCCCAATATGACCCACATGCAGAATGATAACAGCATGCAAGATTTAATAATGGCAACAGAAGTTTATATAGAACGGAAAAGGTAAAAGCAAATGTGAAGACAAGAGGTAACTTCCATAACTCTTTTTAACTGCTTATGCAGACACACGCGAGTTCTTCAAACAAATGTCCATTTATCTAGTAAACCAAGCAATCGAGCATCAGAAAGTAAGGATGAATGACTCAAACCAAACATTTTTTTAATTAATTATTGATCTATCAAATATAAAACAGTTAATCATATATAACTACCCACTAACTAACAAGCAAACTACAAATACTATACCAAAATGTGGGGTTCTTGGCACAATGTTGAATCTCTGTCCTGCTGCATGCATTCAGCCGTTACTTTGCCTTTGGTTATTGCCAATGAATCATTTTTCATCATGCTACCGTTAGTAGCTTCAGTGAATCTGCTAACTGTCATTTTCCTTTCTCGCTGAGGATTAGGAAGAGTTCTCTTTCAGTCATCAAGTAAAATCAAAGCAATAATTGTTCCCTGTGATAGGCAAAGCTACATGTACAATCAAACTGTAACATTGCTAAACATAGAACTAACAACTGTAATCAAGGATCAAGCAAGCAAGATTGAACCAGCAATCTCAACTTCCATCCAACCAAATATTAGCGTATATGTACTCAAGAAAGTGAGAAGAAATCCATGGTCTCAACATCCATCCCACTCGTAAGAAGCAACGATGACATTTGGTTCCAAACAGAACTTAAAGTCAAGTACTCAACTGAAGCCTAACTACATAAGTTAGTGCATAAATGCTCATATAAATAGACTTGTGAAATTACTTATGCATAAATGCTCCTATATACAGACTTTGTGAAATTACTCAATCATGTTCCTTCACCAAATTATATGAACTCACAATTCTGAATACAGCTAGACAACAGTCATGATCACCAAAATGAGAATAATGATTACACTAACAAAGTGGGCTATCCAATACCATACTAATGGTAATTCAACTTTATCTTAAGTGTCCTGTTTCACGCATGTATTGGCGGCTTGAAAATGTTGGAGATGATTATGACCTATCAGAGGAACGGATCTATCGATACCTAATGAAGTAGAAGATCTACATTGTAAGGAAAATGGAACAATGAGGAATCAACAAGAAGAGGAGGTATGGCCCTCTTTCAATTGTGACAGCACAACTACTCCATTCCTGAAAAAGTTGTGTTATATGAGTATGTACATGAGAATAAATTAAGAGAGAAAAATTGAGCTAAAATGTCTCACAACATCCAATACATCAATACAGTGTCAAAAAAAGTCACAGAGCAATTCTTGAAATAGTGTAATTATAGTATATATTTTCTATTGCCACAGTGCTTCAGTGACAACTGACAAAGATAGGTAACCATTAGAGTCTGCCTCGAAGCAAAGATCAATTTACAAGACTTCCGTTATAATTAGAAAGAGATATTAACAGCTATTTTGTAAACTTTAATTTTGCATCTTCTCAAGTGAACAGATTAAAAGCCTATGGCTATCATATAGAACTTTCCAAGCAGCCCAACTAACATTTCCCTGTCCAAGCAGTCTACCAAAAACAAAGATCAATTTACAAGACTTCTGTTATAATTAGAAAGATGAATATATTTCCAAATATGATATTAGAGCCTTGTAAGAATTTCTATTAACCAGAAAGACTGCTATCCTCCAAATTTTGCTTGGATAAGTGCATTTCTTCCATTATGAGGTTAACCATAAACAGAACAGCAATCAAAGTAATGAAAATAGATTGCACAGCAAGAATTTACTTCGAAAGTGACAGATAATAATAAAGAACCTGGAGGTATTTGATGCTTCTGAATTCATTTGAAAAACAAGAAAATTTTACATAATCTACTCCAGAAAAATTCATATACCATCAAAACTTCTATTTGAAATGATTTTTTGCTAGGAGTCTTCTCTCTGTATCATCGACGGAGCAGGTGCAGTCATGGTTTCATCCTTATATCTTGCAAAAGATTCTTCTACGACAGAAAGCTGTCTCTCAGGGCTATAATATTCCTTTGACAATCTTCCGGGACTGGAAGAATTAGCCAAACTGATCTGCTGTGTGCTAGAGCTGTTCCCAAGAGGAGGAGTTGTGCCAGATCTGAATTGTACCATCCCATCTTCACGTGGCAAAGGTGACAAGGGCAGCTGGTCACCATTGTCCATTAGTTTTCGGAAAAACTTATCTTCTACAATATCATAAGCATTCCCAGTCCGCACTTCTTGAGCAAGAGAACACCAACAACAACAAAGCCACAGCGTGCAATCACTAACTGCCGGATGACCGCAGCAGAAGTTATAAGCCGGCAAATTGAATCTCTTTCTCATTTGAATCCTCCAGAAACCACCATAGAGTAAACCAAAGCAACAAAGAATAATTCCAGTAACAGATAAAGCCTCGCGGACAGCCTCATTATCAATATTAACAGCTGCCAAATTGAAAATCCAGAAAGGAGCAATACAAAACAAGATGAAAGTTGCAATATGAACATACATATTTCCAAAACCAAGTCTCTCCATATTCCACCCGAAAACACAAAAAGTGCAAAAAAGTGATAGATATGCGAGAGATATGTTGTCCCATAAATCAAGTATCCCACCACTCCATTTCGGCTGATTTTCAACCCCTCTCTGTTCATCTCCTGATGCAAATGAATATCTCTTCTCCAATGATTTCAATCTCAATTGGTCTGGCCTAACGCTTTCACCTGCAGCAATTGGAAGCTGCGCTTCCTCGTCTCTTTCGGAATCATAATCTCTTCCAAGAGGGCTCATCACGGAATAAACACCAGAAAAGGCAGGTGCAGCTATTGCAACAGATATGCAAATTCCAACTCCTATGGCAGGTCGCTCAGATCTCCTGTATCCCAAGTTTAATCCGCAAAGCGCATATTGAGCAAAGCAATTCACATTAAGCAGAATAACAACAACCATCATGTGGGCCCACTCATGGGGCTTATAAGTCCCGTTCTTGCAGTAAATCTTTCTAAGTTTATAAATATCTTTTGGATTCCACCTACAAAGAAGTATGAGGTGGTAGAATCTCTTTGGGTGCTGGTACAAACACATAAGAGTAAACAGCGCATTGAGAATTTGATTATTAACTTCAAACCAGACATCTCTTTGGGACTTTCTTGGTATTGCTTTGTTTAACATTCCAGTCATAACAAGGAAGAGAATAGCACCTGAGATGGCAACACATATGATCCACACAAATAGGGCCATATTCATTGGGTTTCTTATCCACTCTTTACACATTTTCCTGAGTGAGACCCAATCAATTTTTTGTGCAAAAACCCCATTCAAACGATCTCTAAGACCATGACCACTAGAACCAGCCACAGATCGTGAAATCTCATCTCTCTGCTCAGCTATCTGTTTGAATTTGGCAGATGCAGAGCCGAACTTGAGCAACTTTAATGTATTAGGAATAGCACCAAATGCACCGTTAAACCTTCTTTCGGGTATTTCACCACTTAGTAGTTTCCTCCTAGATGTTGAATTGTCAAAGGAGATTTGACTCTTTGTTTGAGTATCATTAGATCCCTCAATCTCTGTCTTGTTTCCACTATCGGTCGAAGCCATTCTTATATCAAAAATTGAACTTCCCACTCAATTACTAGAACAGCGAGATCAAAATGTGCACTGCATATAGGAAGAGAACACTATATGCTGCTGAAAATCCATAAGAAAAATCCTATATTTCCCATTGATTTCCAGCTGAAAATTGTTCTGAACCAAAAAAAGAGAAGCAAGTAACCAATCAAACAAAAAGAAATGAAACTAAATATATTCTACAAGACCAAGAAGCTGTTTCAATCAACAAAAACAAAATCCCAACACAGAAATATGATAAGCAAAAGCTGACCCAATTACAAAAAACAAATTATAATCAAAATTTACGAACAAAACGACCACAATAATAGGGTACCCTAACTTCTTTTAAGCAAATTATAAGATAAAAATCTAGAATTTACAGTAAAAAAGGACTACCCAGAATCCTAAAAAATCAAACCTTTATACCTTAATTCAAAGGAAAAACAACCGAATGGAAAAATACCAATCCATAAACAGGTAAAGAGTAACATAAAGCACTGGTTCATAAAAAAGAATAATTAAGTAAATAAATAAAAGAGGGGATAAAAAATGAAAAGAGCACAAGAAGATTTGAAAACTGAAATGGAAGGAAAGCATATAAAACTAAAGCATACATACCCATCTGAATTGACAGCGAAACAAACTTGAACAAGTCGATCAACTAATAAAAGACTGCGATTAAACAACTCTCAACAAATACTAAAGTGGGGATCATATCTCGTACAAATTTATGAATTTATTGATTTCCAAATTAAAAGAAAAAATGTGAAGATTCTATAGTTTGATAAAGTAGGAGCCTTCTTGAAGAATAAAGGGTCAAGAAGAGTAAGAGTAACCTACTTGATATCGATGATATTGTTCAAGTGGGTGCCGACAGGTTAACCAGCCAACTCAATGTTTTTCATTTCTAAGTTCCAAGCTCCAACGACCAACCGTCACGGTTTTGGAGAAGCACTAAACTGTGTCGTTTTTGTTTAAGTGAAACAAAATAATATAAAATTTTTATGTATAAGATTTATCTTTTAGATTACAATATGCATCCTTATATTGAAAAAAAAAAATTTTCAGTCAGATAGGTGGCCAGAATCTTGTTTCTGATTGACGCAGTAGCGGAATCTGGAAAGTGGTGTGCTTTATTATAAAAAAAATAAAAATAAAAAAGATCTTATCTCCCAACTTCGATTAGGCCAAGTAATATCTAATTTGCACAAGTGTCATCATCGCCAGTCGGGTATTTGCTTTGTCTAAATTTGGGTACAATAAAAAAATTGGGATTTATGCTCCATCATGTTAGTTTCAATCAATCGATGTTATGTTTTTAATATGTGTATGTGTAAGCATTGAAATCATATTTGTTTTCAACATATCCTAAGATAAATATTTTATTTTTTTTTATTTGAAATCTGATATAATTCAAATTTAGATTTAATTAATATATTTAATTTTTTTTTTTTTTAAACGTACAAATATTTATATCTTAAAAAATTTAAAATTAATATGTTAAATTATTAATATATATAAATATTAAATAATAAATTAAAAATATTATTTATAAATAAAATATTTAATTTAATTATTTAAATTTAAATTTAAATTTTTAAAATTAAATATTTTAACAAAATTTCAAACATAAATTAAAAATAAATAATTCTTAAATTATTAACAAAGCAAAACAATGGTTAATCCTCACTAGAAACAAAATTTTATCAAAAACTGATAAATATAGTGCTCGCATAACAGCAAAGATATTAAGTGCAATAGTCTCAAACTTTAGCTATCAAATGTAAATGAAAATGAAAAAAAAATAAATGAGCGACCCGTTATTCCCATAAAAATTAAGGTGATATAACTCTTAAATTCCTATTAAAAAGAAACCAGTGTTCGTCAAATGCTTCAACCGCTGTGCAGTACTTGATATTCTATTCAAACACTCCATTCCACGATAAATTTGCAAGGAAAGGCCCGTAAAACGATTATTAAACAGCATTCCATTCACAAACTAGAGTTCTCGGTTGCAAATTTCCAATCGTACCGTACCCATTTCCATCAAAACCCAAACCAAATGCATTCCAGTAATCAGACAATCATATCTGAGAGTCAATTGAGACAAAGACGTACAATCATCCATTAGAAAATAAAACACCACAGATACATTTTATGTATATATCATCAAATTTAGGTAAGATCGTCCTCCTCCAATTCTTTGGCTTTCAGCTTTTCCTTCACCCTCAACAGAAGGGTCGTCTTCCAAGGATCCTGTCCGTCAGTTACAGCAAAACAACATTAGAAGATGAAGATAACAGCAAAAAAGAAAATAGTTTGCATCTGCACTAGCAGAGGAGTGATTAAAGCAAAGATTAACAATCAAAGTTAACTTTCTCGGCTAGACCAGAGAAATGATTTCATAGCAGTGAATATTGAGATAATCCACAGGTGATATTAAATGCCCTTTTCTCTTTTACAAGAGAAAAAAGGAAAAAAAAAAGGAAACTACACGTAAGGACCAAGTTAGATGCAAGAAAATGTCCCAGAGGCAAAAATTTGTTTTTGTTCACATTATAAGGTCCAAGCCTGTCTTGGAAGACAGGATTAGATGTATAAATGTATTTGTATGGACCAGAGAGCGAAAGCAAGAAAATAATTTTCAGGGATTTATAAATGCATTAAATCAACCCGAACAATTGAAAGAAAAATTTAAGGTTTTAGCCTTAAATTCGATGACTTCTTCAATATCTAAATTTGGACAAGTTATTCCAGGCACACTGCATGCAAGATAATTTGGAATAATTGCTATAACATAATTAAATCCAATATTATTCTATAAGAGTTTGTAATGGTAGAGAGAAATATACCAGAGGAGTCATGCTGTCGAACTCCTTGACAACGTCTGTAAACTTAGCAACGTCTTCCTCATCAATGGCAGCAGCAATGTCCTAGCATACCAATAGAAAAGCAGGATTCTTTGAGATTTCATTCTCAGATGAAAACAAAGGAAACAGAAAAATGATTGATGGTACCACCATATAAAGGAAGGGGTATGAGTTAGCAATACGAGGTTTTCATCTAAAAGCCAGTAAAAATAATTATGCACACAAGACTAAAACATACAAATGAGTAATAAGTATACATATCTTTTCAACCAAAAGGAGAATAAAAAGTTAAATAAGAATTAATCAGAAGCATATGCTACATGAGATGGAACAAAAAATGAAAAAGGTTTTCCACATATATAAACCTACCGCCAATAATCTGTATTCACGAGTTCCTGAAAAAGTTGGATCCATTTCCTGCAAAAAGCAAATGCAACAATTGTTTAGTTTAGCCAACTTTCAGAAATGCTGTCAAGATTAAAACAAAAGCAAACCCATACCTGGTATTGCTCCAATGCATTGGTAATTGCAACAACATCACCCTTGCAAAGTTGGCAAATGCCAGCATTAAGAAGATGTCCTTTCACTCCATACTTCAGCAAGTTGTTGTTGAGTGATTGTTTAGCAATCTCTTCATAAATCTCAATTGACTTCTGATATCTGGAGAACAGCATAAGCAGATCATTTAAATCCCAGTTAAAAAACTTGTTAATTCAATTAAGAGTATATATAAATATATCAAGTACAACATCTTCTAAAAGCATATAGGCTTACTTTTCCAATTCAGCAGCATATTGCGCAACTTTCTGCCTGCACTGGTTTGCAGAAGTTGTTACTTCTTCATTTTGGAACATATCAGCTGCCTTCTCAAAGAAAACAATAGCCTGCTCGATGTTATGGTCAGTCTCGTACAGCTCAGCAATTTCCTGCAATAATGATTGCAATTAATAATCGGTAATCATATTTGATTAGATGAATTCCACATTTTAAAAAGGTATAAAGAAGAACACTCAAAAATTAACTTCTATAAGTTTTAGCAACATAGCAGACCATAACAAGGCTAAAGAAGAAATGCAGATTTATACTGTAAACAATTCATACAAATGATCAAGAAAGAATAGAAAACTAAAATAAGTAACATTAACAAGAATGAAAGTACCTTGTAGTATCTTGCAGCCATGCTGAGCCTTCCAATGTCACAAAACATATTTACAGCCTGTTCTAAGCAAGATATGGCCTCTGCACAGACAAAAGCTCAAAACAAAAAGGTTAGCAAAGTTTTTAATCCAACTAGAAAAGAAAACTTCAAAAGTTGTCATACATGAAACTCCAAATAGAGAAAAAGGCATAAGACACAACATGGCTGGCTAACTTGGTTTCTTCACAAATCATAGTATTATGACTGTATGACATTCAGACTTACTAATGGAACGCAAAAACAGAAGCAATCTGACATGCAAGCCAAGGAACATGGATTAAGCATCTGACTAACAACTCCAGCCTAATTAGCATAGCTCTAAAAGCTCCAAGTTAAGAGGATACCAAAGATAAGAAGAGTATAAGCTCAAAGCTTACCATTTGTAGATGTTTTCTTGTAGCAATGAGCAGCATCAACATAAGCTTGGGCAGCTTCATGTTTGCTTTCCAACTACAAACATGAGTCAGCATTATCACATAAGTTCATATGTCAGTATGTTACAAAATAAAATTTTCCCTTTCAATTTATTTACTTATTTATAGAAAAGTAGTATTCACCAAACATCCAAAGCCCTTACCTTTAAATGACAGTTTGCCAACTTAACATAAGTTGCTCCAGCTTTATCCCCTGCAAGACCATAAAAAGAAGCAAACCATAATAGATGAAGGCAATATAGGTGAAGAATCTAGTCACTAAAAATGATAAATGAATTTAAGATTCTATCCAACAGCAGCGGCATGATCAATGGTCACAATATGGCTATGGCAGAACTAAATTTTTGAGAATTTGGCGAATACAGACTTCAGCAGAATTTTAACGCAATTCAAGAAGGTTGTCAATCCAAAGAAAAAATAATTTTTCATTCTATAATGAGCAGAGATTTATCTCCACCGCAGAACTGTATACTACACAATTTGATCACATTCTAGATATCGAAATCAAAATTTCTAAAGACAGCTCTGATCCATTACAAACTGACAAATTCATTACTTTCTGTCAAAATCCAATCCAAGCGAACCCTGTTATTGAACTCGGTCGCCAACAATTGCTAAAGAAAAATCACAATTTTCAGTACATTCAAGAGTTAAATAGAGAGTGCGTCATTTCCATCGCAACAAGATATCATCAACCAGATCAAAATATTTTCATTTCCTGACTCGATCCAACACTCTCTTGGGAAACAAACAGAATAAAAGGAAATCAAACAGTGATGTAATCAACCGAACACAAAAAAGAACTAAAAAAAAAAAAATTACATGATTTGGCGAGTTTGAAGGAATTAGCGGCTTTATCGAAGAGATCGGCGGCATCTTCATACTTGGAGCCGAATATTCCCCAGCTATTGAGCTTCTTCTCCGCTTTTTTCTCGAATTCCTCGGCTCGAGCTATCTGATCTTCCATTTTCGACTAATACTATACATTACGCAAACGAATGATCGGCAATTAGCAATAGAGACGAATAAGTAAGAAAATTGAACACAAGAAAATGATCGAAAGCGAATTGACAGTGTCAAGATTAGGTTTTGCGTAAGCAAGAAAAGTAAAAGTTTAGGTCTTAGTTTTCCCAAAAGAAAGTTTTGGTTTTAGGCGTGGCTTCTGGTGAGAACTGACAACAGCTGGTTTCACAACTGTAGAGGTGGCCTTTGATTGAGCTGGGCTTGAACTCGGGCTTTTATTCATGGGCTAAAATTAGGACTTTGGTTTGAGTTTAAGTTTGAGTTTGCGTTTGCGTTTTCATACTTTTGTGTTTTTTATAAAGTCCAGTTTGTACCCTCTAGGAAAGACCCAAATCTTTTTGCATTTTTAGAGTGGCAGAGAAAATATTTTGTGTTTGTTTTTGAAGTGAAGAGTATATTGCATTAATTTCAAAAACAATAAATTAATAAATACATTGTATTAGGTAAAATAATTTATCAGTTAGTGTGTTTGTATTTGAGAAAAAATTTTCAAATAAAATATAAAAAATAATTAAAGATCTAAAATAATTTTCCTGAATATTGTATAGCAAAATTTTAAAATGTGTCTTAATTTGTTTAAAGTTATTTTTTTATTTATCTCTTACTGGTGATTCCACTAAAATTAATTAGCATATTTATATATTTCTTTTTTACAATAATAAAGAACTTTAGAAATTAGAGTAATAGGTATTGAGTTTTATATCATCAACCGATTTTTCATTTTAATATGAGTCAATATTGAATAAGTAATAGATGTACTATAAATTATTTAATTGAGTGCAAGGAACTTTATAAAACTGAATTATTTAAAATTTATATAGTTTGGTATTATGAATCAATTATCTATTTTAAATGTGAAAATCTTTTGTAAGGCAGAAAGAGATTTTATAAATTAATCTAATTACTATCCATAAATATATATATATATATATTTATTTTTTTATCAAGATTCAATTATATATATTTTATTGTCTGAATGGAAAAGTTGGTGGGTTTGCTAATTATGAATGGGAAGCAAAGGCGAAGTTGTAAAGGTCCAAATAATAAATAAATAATTGAAGTTGTCGCTTCACTTATGAAGCAGCTCGATCTGTTTAAATTTTAATTAATAATATTATCATACAATTATTTTGCCAACTCCTATCATTCTCGTCTTCTTAACTTGTTTATAAGTTGTTATAATAAATAAGGGCATCAATATCTTCAGCAAATCAGAATCTACTACAACTTAATTTTGGGTATCCTTGTACGTTTTTATTATTATTAAATATAAATTAATTTATATTTATATTTATATTTAATAAATAAAAGAAAGAGGGTATGACACGAAATCTTTTTATATTAAAAAAAAAAAAAATCAGTATATTTAATATGCAGGTACTCGTATTCGTTGAAACAAGTTTTGTTGTGAAATTTCTAATAATAAAATTCAATGCATTATTATTAATACGTACTGATTAAAATGATAATGATAATGGTATGGTCCGCGTGGATAATATGGTGGTCGCATTCAGAGGGGAAGCCAGTTGTTTAATTTAAATAATAAATAATAAATAATAAATAATAAATAATAATATTAGGTAAAGGTACAATGAGCAAATGCAGATTCATTTTTCACTTGGGTTGGCTTCAAATTGATTTTGAAATTCAATACCGATTTTCGAGCTTTTTACGGAACGGGACAAGTAGAAATTAGAGCACTTGGCTGGAGGGAAAAAGGGAAAGCACTTTGTAACATTGTACCTATGTAATAAATTAATAATCGCTTCAAAGTGCTACATGAAGATTGAAGAACATCTCTCGAATTCAAATGCACCCCTCGTTTTTCACACGATGAGTTGCTTTCGTTTTCACAATTTTTAGTTAATAATTATAAATAAATTAAAAAAAAAAAAACACATGTTTTTTGTTTTAAAAATAAAAGCACTTGTAACTAACATTGTTCATGATGATGATGATGATGATGATTTCTTTAATTTAAAGAAACTCTTAAGAGGGTCCACAGCCAGCCATGAACATCCAGGATTAGCGTAACAACAGTCCTGACCTGAGTGGTTGTAAGTAATATTTGTAATCACAAATATTTTATAGAGACTAATGTTAATTGTTAACCACAAGTTTAAAGAATAATTATATATATATATATATATATATATATGCTCTTTCTTTTTGTTGAAGAATCATGCAACCAACGACAAGGAGAACTTAATTTGTCTCTTCGATCATTTTCGGCATCATTTCCCCGTATCTCCTAGCTGGTCGTTTCTCATGCCAACCTCCTTCTCTATAATTAAATTTTACCGTCCAAATGCCCCCCGAAAGCGCTTCTATGTACATACTAACAAAACTGAAAATTGTTTTTAGTTAAACAATCCCCTTGCTTGCGTGCGTGCGTGCTTTCAAATTAATAATTAATTGCGCATACGATAATATTACATTTATTATTGATGAAATTTTAATAAATTAGATATATCTATCTTTAATCTTATACAAATTTAAATATTTGGATCCATAAAATAAATTAGAAAAAAAAAAAGGACTACTTTTATTCGAACCCAATAATAAATTAAAGACTACTTTTATCCCATATATATTTTATATTGTTGACGTCAAAACCCTGGTACTGGTAGGTTGAATCTAATATCGTAACATAATTCAAATAATGGTCGTGGACTCGTACGCAGATTTTTTGGTTTGTGGTTGCAAAATCTGGAAGCAGCCAGAGCTGAGCTGATCCAAGTCATCAAAACCTCGATCGCTTTCATGAGAACCCGAATATAACCTACTTTTCTGTCCATATTCAATCTCACAATTTTCTCAACTCTGAATTATTTTCACTACACGCCAAGCTGTCCCATTTCTCTTAAAATAACAACGGACTCTAGTCTTAACAATCTTTCTAACCTGAATCCCATCTTACCCTTTATCTATCTTATCTTAGACCAATCATATTACACTTTTCTTAATGGCATTTTGGTCATTTTACCAACCAACTAACTGTTCGTCTTTCTTTATTAAATGCTATTCATGTACAACGAGACAACATAATCACAGACCAATCCTTTCGTTTAGCCAGACGGAATATTCACTGTAGCATGTCGCCCGCCACCGGAGTAAATGCACCGCTACTGCCAAGCCGCAAGCCGACGAAGGGAGCATCGTTGTCCGGCGCAGTTTTAAATGTGGCCACCAGCATAATAGGAGCTGGAATTATGTCAATTCCGGCCACCCTCAAGGTGCTAGGTGTAGTACAAGCTTTTGTAATGATTGTTATTATTGGATGGCTGGCTGATATCTCGGTAGAGATTCTGATGAGGTTTACACACGCCGGCGAGGCGACCACGTATGCTGGTGTCATGAGGGAGTCCTTTGGACGTGCAGGATCGTTGGCTGTGCAAACATGTGTTGTGATCACTACTCTTGGATGCTTGATCGTTTTCTTGATTATTATTGGTAAGTTTTGGTTAATTTAGTTCTGTGTTTCGAAGGCAGAAAAATGAGGGATTTCTGAGATCTGATTTTTTTTTTTGAATAAAAAAATTCAGGGGATGTTCTTTGTGGAAATCAACTTGAAGGATCAGTTCATTTGGGCGTATTACAGGAATGGTTTGGTATTCACTGGTGGAATTCTCGTGCTGTTGCACTGCTTTTCATCGTCGTCGTTGTCATGCTGCCATTAGTCTTGTTCAGGCGTGTAGGTAAGTAGTAGTCTTCCATTGTCTTCTCTTTTTTCTTCAGGTTTTCACAGCAGTCAAAATGATGTATTGAAGCTTGGAAAATGGTTTTTGTGCTCTCAGAATCTTTGAGTTTCAGTTCCGCAATTTCTGTTCTGCTTGCTGTGGTGTTTGTTGGTACATGCTCAGTGATGGCAATATTTGCAATCCTGGAAGGCAAAACGCAAACGCCGAAACTGCTACCTGAATTAGGCAACCATATCTCGTTTTTCGACCTCTTTACTGCTGTCCCCGTTATTGTCACGGCTTTCACATTTCATTTCAACGGTGAGAACGAAACTTACAACTAAACATGTATGGTTACGACTACCCAGAATTTCAACAATTTATGTTCCTGTTGTGTTCTAAAGCTAGAAGTTTTTTGTTTTGTATATTGCAGTTCATCCAATTGGTTTCGAGTTTGAGAAACCTTCTGATATGATCACAGCAGTGAGAATTTCATTAATCCTATGTGCTGCCCTCTACTTTACCATAGGACTGTTTGGATACCTTCTGTTTGGAGATTCAACCATGAGTGACATACTTGTTAATTTTGATCAAAGTTCTGGTTCAGCATTTAGTTCATTACTCAATGACATTGTTCGGTTGAGCTATGCGTTTCACCTCGTGCTTGTTTTCCCTCTTCTGAACTTTTCTCTGAGGGCTAACATCGATGAATTGCTTTTCTCCAAGAGACCTCTTCTGGAAAAAGACACCAGGCGATTTATGTCCCTCACACTCTTCCTTCTCGGATTCTCTTATATTGCAGCGATAATGATCCCGGACATATGGTATTTCTTTCAGTTCTTGGGATCAACTTCTGCTGTCTGTCTTGCTTTCATTTTCCCAGGTGCCATTGTTGTCAGGTATTCATTTTCCTCGGGCAAGCATGTGAATTTCAACAATAACTTACTAATGTTTCTGCTCAGTCTGATTCTTTCCTTTTTTTTATCTCGGATTTCCAGGGATGTTAATGGTATATCAACAAGAAGGGATAGGATCATCGCAATTGCAATGATCGTTCTGGCTATGGTAACCAGTGCAGTCGCAATTTCCACCAATATATATAGTTTCATTGAAAACAAGTCATAGATCGTTTCGTCATTTTTTTTTTTCTTTTGATAGAACTTTTATTGTAGTTAAATAGCGGGTTTCTTTTGTTTTTTTATGTTTCGGTATCCTTCTCAATTTTTGTTTTTGATGTATTTAAGAATCTGATATTCATTTTTTCAGAAGTAGATTTGATACATGTAATTTGATCAAACCCGTCAAGGGATTTTACTTTTCACAGAAGATACTACAAAATTACAGTGCAATTACGTGCTTATTAACAATGGTGATTGAATCACCCACACGTGAAACCTTGCTGCAAATTTTACATGAAAGAGACAGCTTCAAACATACATATGACACCAATTCATTACATTTTGGCTATGGATTACGAGTAATGCCGCGATGAAAGCATAATCAACGCCAGGATAAACTTTAACACTGAAATCTTCTTTACCTTTCCAAGAGCTACATGTAAAGTTATGATTCACCTGCAAAATCAAGAGTTTAAAGTTTGCTTTCCTCAATGTGTGTAACAATTAATGGAATGGAGCATGGGCTAAGGGAAAATAAGAGTTTTGAAGCCTGCGGAATGTACCTCTGCGATTACGGTTTCGCCTCTGCAAACTTTGTAAGAGTAACGAGAGGAGTTGCATTCAGCAATCTTAAAGTCAGGGAATTTGTCACAAAAATTGCTTCGAAGGAAGACTTCCATCCTAGTTTTTGTTTGAAAAGAATATGATTGCTTTCCACTGAAGAGAAGATCCACTGGTTCTAAGCTCTCTCCTTGATGAACAGTCCAGTGTTGATATTTTATAAATGACTGGTAAAAGGGAGGAACAAAAAATGATTTAGATATGTTTCACCCTGTCAATCATACTGAAAAATGTGCAGTTACATGAGCTATAAGATGAATCATCTATGAAAAACAAACGAAAACTCTTCCATTTTTCATTAACTTTCCAAGCATTCTGAGTAGCGCACACTCGCACAGAGAGTTTACCTTCTGGTGCATTGTGAGGATTGGAAAACCAGCAGGGTCACGGAAGATACGTTTCTGCTGAAAATTGCAGTCAGAGCCATCAACCTGGAGAAACAGATTTCCTTGAACATCCAACACTTTAAACTTTACATTAAAGAATCCACGATGTTTCTTCTTTACAATTAATTCCACAGGGTAAGGAACACAGAAACCATCCCCAACAACACTAAGCCTGGGAATCCCGAATGCCATCTCAGGAGTCTCCGTTGAACTGGCTCAGAAAACTAGAGATAAGTGTGTGGTTTTGCTGCTTCCTGTTACTGGTTCCAAGATCTTTGAATTCTGCTTGAACTAGCAGAATAAAGCTTATACATAGAGTTCCAGGACCATTGTTAAATTTCCTGGAAAGAGAGCCTCTTTAATTCAAAGGGTTAACACGGTAGCCAGGTCAGCCAAGTTACAATTATCTTATCTGCCATTATTGATCGAAATTCCAATTTTCCGTTGTCCTTCGAGTTTTCTAGATATAAAAATCACAATGACCTGGAGTTTTTGACCATGTACATCCCTTTAATAAATACTTCAGGTAAAAATCTAACAGATTGAAATTCAAACCTTCATCAGGTGATAGAATACACTTTAATAACACAAATTGTTTTTCTTTTTATGTTCCATCGTCGAGGAATTCTACCTGGCACCAATGCCTCACCTACCCAGTTTCTTTTAAAGGTAAACGGAAAGTTTCACTGGAGTCATGATGCTTGCAAACATATTTGCTGAATTCTCATGGCATGTACACTATTTTATTTGCTATGGTTAATCGCTGGCCTAAACATATTTCTATGGTACAATTTGGAACTTTCCAAAGGGAAGATCAGTTGTTTATGTACACACTGCATAAAAAGTAAATTTGCAAATTCCTTTACTTGAAGAAAAAGAAACAAGGAAATCTCAATATGTCATAATAAAATAAGTATCCCTTCTGAAATTAGATTTTGAATTTAGACATTGCTTTTTGACAAAACTGTGTTTCAAGCTAAACGTTTAACATATATAATCTCACGAAGGAATATCATATCTCAGATCTTGGAATCTATTCAGTAAGCTTGATTTGTATTTCTGGAGTTCTGCATCATCAAAGGAGTCTGGGGTAGACTTTATAACCGATATTGCCCCAGCCTGGTGTAAAGCACCAACAGCTTCAACTGCAGTATTACAAAATTAGGTAAGCAACCGGAAAAAAAAAAGACAATAGGTTAAAAAGAATTAATTACTGGATTTATATTCATGAGCTTTCAACACAACACTCTAGTACAGTGGTCATGGCTCTGCAGTTATCACAGATGTAAAAACTCATAAAAGAGTTACCAATTCTATCATTTGCAGAATAATGCGTAAAAGCATCTGAATGCAAACTTATCTAACCTGAGTGTGAAAGGGCAGCAAGAGCCTTCAGGGCTTCTTTCCGCGTGCGGTCATCTTTGGCAGCTTCCAACATATTTATAAGCTCTTGAGCTCCACCGATCTCCACTATTTTCATCCTCCTTTCATCTGTGATCAAAAGGACAGCAAAATCAATATATGAGATGCTGTCAGTCTCATTATTCAGCTACAGCCCATACTTGAGTGAGACAATAACCAAACTTAAGAGTTAGAACACTTGAAAATTTCACTTATGAAGACCAAGGAATTTATCTGACTCCACCACAAACTATTTTCTAACAATGATACGATTCATTTCCAACAGTCGATGTTTTCAAGGTCAATGTTGCCTACAGCAGATGAATGACTAGAAAGATAATCACTTCCAGTTCCACAATAACCGAGCATTTCCATCCTGGATCTCTCTAATTAAGGCTTTCGAGTTAAGTTTAGTAGCATCTTAGCAAGATTGTCTGCATTTACAAGGTAAGATTGAGGTCGCAGGTGCCTTTACCAAGTTGAAATAATGCCAAATGACAAAGAGTTATAGAACAACATCTTGATTTAAAAGACAAGTAAAGAATCTCACTGTTTTGAAATGTACAGTTTCTCTCGCTCCAAGTGGCTCACATCATATATGAAGGAAATGACGCATTTCTTTCAAAAGCAGCATTGATCAGTTAACACATTAGGAGTGAGAATTGATTCACTGCCAAATATGTCCCTTAGATTATAGCCTAAAAAAAAAACTTTGTTGCTCATGTGTAATATGACAATTACAATATACTTATAAACACTAGATTTACCATCCATGGCTATAAAAAGGAAAGATCGAATTTTTACCATCTATGGCAAAACGGGCTAATCTAGATGCTCCCATTCTTTTAAACAAAGGATCCTTCACTTTCAAAAGAGACAGAGACTGTTGCAACAAATTATCCCCTGGAATAGCAGATGGTAAAAATTTTATTAAGGAGTTCAAAAAGGCAGCAACTTTCAACAACATAGAAAACATTTTCACATACCCATGTATGGAAAGAATTGATAACCAATGAAAGTTGCAGTCCCAGCAAAGAACAGTTTCAGCAACCATCCTATTTTTCTTTCAGCTTCCTCTTCAATTGAGAGCTCATCTGGAAGTCAATCAAGTCAAAAAATCAGTCTTTCATTCACTTATAGGAACAAAATGGGAGGGGAGCCAGTGCCAATAAAATTAGTAATTCCATATGTTTTCCTCCTAATTTTTTAAAAAATCCATAATTGGGATTAGTTTCCTTTTTCGTTTTCAGTATGTTGTTAGGCAACCAAAACAAAGCATTACAAAATCAAACAATCACAAAACAAGAGAGAAAAAAAGTCACCTTTCCCGTTGTAAGATGCGAAATTTCGAGATTGAACATTCCCAGGTCTTCTTCTATGCAAATACTGCACCAGACAATAAAAAAAAAAAAATTCCTAAATCTACAATTAAAAGGAATAAAAATAATTATAATTATGACGTATATATTAGAGCTTGAGGTGAAGCGGTAGTTACAGTTGTGAGCTGGGATGCTAACGTCCGCATGATGCGAAGACGACCTCTGTCGAAGTTCTTCCAACGGAGTATCGACTTTCTTTCTTGCACAGTGCAGCGTCTATCGAAGCTCTCCCAACGGAGCACCGACTCTTACACAGTGAAGACTTCACAAAGTCTCCCTTGGAAGAAATAAGAGTTCTTACGAAAATGGCCCCCTTAAACATTTTACTAGTGTCCTAGATCCATCAATAACTTTTGTGACATGAAGTATCTATAATGCCCTTGTTCCCTATAATTGTGAGGGACTTCTCCCGACTTCAGGTATCCAACCCAATGCATTGTCGTATGCATTTTGACTTGCTTATTAAGAAGTTTAAAATATCTGAAATATATTAATACTTAAATAATGTAATAGTTTAAAATTTTCAATAATAGAGGTTGAAATTCCGAATGCGAATAATATCCAGTTATTTAAACCTTTTGATTATTGATTTTTCTTTTCGGGCATTGCTATTTAATCTTGACCAGGGGCTCCTCCCTCTTCGTCATAGAACATGAATCAATTCTTGAACTACAGAACTAACAGAATCACTAGCGAATTATCAAAGAGCTAATGGCGCACAAAACTGGAAATTGGATTAACAAGTGCCAAAGTTGATTCTAATACACCTAATTTACTGGGAGAAACTGAAAGAAATTATAAATAAGAACTAGAGCAAAACATGAAAAAACAGCCAACTCTTCTGCATCCGTAGATGTATCCATCTTTTGTCTTGGTGTGCAATTTGGTTTGAAACGTTCCAGTATGATACACCGATGTCGAGCATCTAAAGCTAAACAAGGAAGAGGATCTTTGCAAGTGAAACCAGCCCTTCTATTTCCTGTTGAAGCATGCATCAATGAGCAATTGTCAATGCCGTAAGCAGAATCACACTCAAATGCATGCAAAACGAAAGTAGAATGAATACCCAGCAGAAATTTCATGTGGGCTGAAACACATAAATATGTGATCTAAGTTCTTTTCAAGAAAATGCGGTCCAGCAGAATTTTCATCCAGGATGAAAAACACATACCACGTCGATCATAAATATGATGGTGTTTCAGAAAAGATAAGTCATGCCATATGCTACATTATAACTCGATTCCAAGTAATCCACCACCACTCTAATTTGTTGTATAGCAGGAGAAAGTGAAATAAAGTGATGAGGATGTTCTTCAGCTCACCTTTTGCTCTTAATTGGGACAATCAATCCTCTCTTCTCTAGACTTTTAAATCGATCCTTTACAAGGGTGGGACAACCCTACACGTTAATAGAAAATGAAATACAAAAAATTTCAGTTCTCATTCAACCACAAAACGTACAATGAAATTTGATGACTAAATAGAAAACATTAAGAAAAGAAAAAGAAATTCAGCATACCTTGAGCTTGCGAAGGGATCCAGTAATTTCTTCAGATAACAGGACTTGTGTAGGAGTTGGCTCAAATCTGATATGATTGACCAATTAGCATACTTGCTTTTCTCAAAATAACAATCACACAGTTTTAAATTTCAAGAGTATTACAATTGAACATGTATTTCCAAAACAGATTTAAAACAATTATCAACTATTGAAGCATACTCAATTTTCTTATCAACCACACATCCTTGATACTATGCCATAAGTTTCATTCTTGCTTGAGAATTATAGAAGTTGAAGGCTTTAACATGTGAAACATGATAAAAAAAAATGCTATAGAATATATAAATTTTTACCACCAAAAAGGAAACAGAGACGGAGGCGGAGACAGACAGAGAGAAGGAAAAAGAAAAAAGAGAACAACATACTTGTGCTTTCCCAAGCGTGGTGGACGAACTTTTAGTATTTCTTGCTTAGCTACAACTCGCCTTATATGTCTGTTATGCTTCTCCTCGTCCTCTTTTGTTATTTCTTCAATAATATTTGGCAAGCTGACAAAAAAAAAAAAAAAAAGAAAAGCAGTAGTAAGAATGAATATTTCAGATGAAAAAAAAATTAGTTAGTTAAAAAATGAAAATCATCTTACCTATCAATTTGTTTGGAAACTCCCTCCATCTTTTTTGCTTCTGCCTCTTTCTTCTCCAGTTCTTTACGCCTTGCTTTCTTATTCAACTCAACTCGGGTGACCCTCTTTGTTTTCATAGATCTGCATCATGATATTGAAATATGAAGGATTTTTCATTATTTATCGACCAAAAAAAAAAAACTTAGCCATAAAAACTGTATGAAGCTTACCTGTTCTCTTTTCCATTATCTTCATTTTCACTCGAATTCTCCACATTTTCATCATCACTCCCATTATCCACCTCAAGAAAGTACCTCTAAAAGTAATTATTTTTTTAAGGTTCAGCTTTAGGCTATAATGTAAACAGAAATTTGCACAAGGATATAAAATACAATCACAAGTTTTCAGGCCACTATACAATAAACGAACTTAGCATTCTAGACAAACTATAACTACATGAAACAAAAGCTACTCACATCTGCATCGTCAATAACTTCTCCCGGAACAGTAATTGGAACTGGGTCAGGACCCAATTCAGTTTGATAGACTTTTTGCATTTCTTCTGCCACAGCTTGAGCCAATGACTCCTGGATTGAAACAAAGGAAATATACAATAGTTCACTATCTGGAAGAACAACATAAGCAGGCAACATATGTAAGAATCAGATATTAAGAACTTACCTGATGACTTTCGAATGTAGGATTGTATGAGCATCCTGGAGCCTCAACTTCTACTGCTGGAATAACTGAAGGTTTTGAGACCTGACAATGACCTTATTATCATTTCATAACTTAAAATGGAGACTCACAAAATCTTAAAAGTTCATTCAAACAATATATATATATATATATATGTAAAGAAACCATAAATTCCACCATGTCATTCCTACAGTACATGCTCATGCTCATAGGCGATACAGCTGCAAAATGTAAATTATGTCTACATAGGCATCCAGAGGCAATTGCATTGAAATTGCTGGTAAAGATAGTTTACCTTTTTTGGCTTGTCACCTTCACCTGCAATTGTGTCAGAAGTAGATTGTCAAACACTTCATCTCTACATAGCAAACAATCTAAAATATTAAAACTGTAAATGTCATGAGATAGTACCTTCATTTGCCCATATGTCAAAGATGCCAGAGGGAGTGGTGCCATCCCCCTGACATAATACATTGAAACCTTGTAATTAGTCTTATTCAATATCAAAAAAATACAAGAATTCCTCGTACAGTTGCTCACCTTAGAACCATCCTCACTTGCATCCTTTACTTTCTCAACATCTTTATTCTTTTTCTTGGATTTCTTCAGCTTCATCTTTGTCGATGGCACTGCTTGAACAAATGGGTTCTTCTGCAGCACACTGTCACAACGGAGTACCTTTTGTCTATGCTTCTCAATCTTCCTCTTCCCCGAAAGATCTGACATGACAAATAAGCAGAAATTCAAGTCAGAAAAATAAAAGTAACATATAAAAGCAGGATCAATATTAAAACAAAAACCCTACACTAAGAATTTAGGAGATGAGAAAGAGAGAAAATTGCCTCTCTACCAAAAGTAAAATATCTACTTTATAAACCTGGCACAAATATTCATGGGTGTTCAACCTCATCACAACAAATTCATTTAGTTTAGCATAGCTTTTGATTAAATTGTTTGCTTTACTCACATCTACAATCTAATCTAAGGTTTGCTGCTCAGCAAAGTTAAATGAAACAACAAATTCGAGTTGAAGAAGATACAAGTAAATGAAAATAAACATATGCAACCGGATGAATTAAAAAGGGATTAATCTAAGCTAACCTTTGGACTGGTCAACATAGAAAAGGGATTCGTTTGGAAGCTGAGAAAGTGAGCCGCCAGAAAGAGCATCTTTGGTTGATTTCTCAAAGAAATCTTCAATATCGTCTGTGCTTATGTTAGCCCTCCACGCTTTCTTTCCCTTCCTCGACCCTTTTGCTTTCTTTCCCATCTCTTTCTATTTCCCTTTTCCTCTTCCCTGTGTAATCTGTGTTTCTTCCGTGCTGTCTGCGGAGCGAAAAGTGGAGAGGACAGGTTTTTAAACATCGTTTATGATTCGGGTTATCCGTGGAACGGGTCGGAGGCCGTTTGGCTTTTTTGGGCTTAATGGCCCACGACTGAATACGTATGAGATTGTACTGTGTTACTGAAGCGGTGTACTCAGGTCTAGGTGCTTTGCAAGCACTCCATCTTGTCCAACTTGCTTCTTGATTAAATCATAAATTTAAAGAAATGGATATAATTTTTTTCTCCTGTGCTTTCCTTTTTCTCAATTCTTATTGGTAAGAATATATACATATTTTTTTAATAAAAGCATACTGTTTTATTGGTGATATACAATTGCTTTACATATACAAAAATATATAGTTCATGTTAAAAAATTAAATGAAAATAAATTTGAATTTCAGAAATCTACACAAAAATTTTAAAAAAAAATTATAATAGTATTTGCAATATCATTCAAATCCTATAGTAATAATGTATATGCTTCATTTCTCCAAATTATGTACGACATACCATCCACGTACCACATAAACTTACAGACTAGACGAGGTTTAAATAAGTACTAAATGAACGGCATATATACATATATTCGTAATTATGCATGACATACCATCCATGTAGCACCAACATGTCCATTTAATACATAAACCTATAGACTAAATGACGTTTAAATAAGTATTAAATCAACGACATATATATATATATATATATATATTACAAGGATTCCACTATTTTTGTGAATGTTTCCTGGGTTTTCGTAGATACAGAAGAAAGCTTATGATTGTTCCAATGGAGCAAACGGATCCCCAGATGACGAAAGTAAGCTGATGACATTCCAACCACATGCACATTTGACTATGTCCGCCGTCTTCTTTTTCATGACTGAGAGCAGCCAAGTACCCGAAGGCAAGAGTTCCAATGGGAATGTTTGAGGAAATGATAGTTTCATGAACGAATACTGAATCGGATGAGCTGAAGAAATCTGATGTTGAAGATGCAGTGACTGCGCTCATGGCTGCTGAACCTGTTGCTATAATTCCTGTGCTGATGTATAGACAGATTTTGCTGTTGCTGATTAACAAGAAGAATGCCATAGGCATGGGAATCATTATTAACATCACCAACGCTGGTTTGGATATGGTTGATTTTTCCCTGTAAAACAAGTAGTTTTTATTAGTTTTGTTAATTTATTTAACTGTCTTTCTCTCTACCCAAAGTTTTTTAACCAGTGCACTGGAGTTATGAACATCTGCCAATGAAAATTTTCATTTTGTGAACTTGCTGGTTCCATGTATGATGTGCTGATAAATTCGTATGTGTTTGCTTTATGATGAAGACGAAGATCTTTTGATACATATTTAAGTTACACAGGTAGCTGTCCAAACCTTGTATACCAAATGAAAATGACTGAGATGATCCTTCCAAAGAAGCCAAATATCGATGATGTTGCCAATAGAAATAAAGTTTCGTGGTAGCCTTTCAATTCAGAGATTATTTGTAAGTTGTTCAGATACACCATTCCAAGAGTAGCTCCACATATATTCATCGAGTAAAACAACCAAAAGTTCACACTCTTCAGAAATTTATAATTTTTTTCTCCTTCAGCATTCATGATCATCTCTTTTTCCTTCTCATTTCCTTCTCTTTTCTGATCTTCAATAGTTATCTTTAGCCCTTGGCTACTGACCCCTTTGGTTTTTGGTTCATTTTCAACACTAGAGTCTTCAGAAATCCCTTGAGAATCCCATATTTTTGCTAACGCAAGCTGGTTTGCAGCCATAAAAAATGTCACCACGATCGGTAACATTACCACCAGGACTAAGCTCAGCACTCTTAATTGTGCTGACATTTGTGTAAAGGGTTGTGCAATGCTTTCAATGGCGGCATATACTGCTGTTGCAATATTAATTACGAACACAAACGGCAACATTTTTGTTTCTTCTGTAAATTCCGCCAATTCTAGACAATTTAACAATGCCACAACTAACCCAATCACCCATGGGGCAAGACAACTTAAGAGGAAATAGATACTAGTATTCGGAGAACTTTTCCTCCCTTGAATTCCTTCAACTAAAGAAGTGTAAATCTTTCCCGTCAATCCACTATAGCTTGATGTTACTGCAGTTATGGAGTAACGAGTATGGTTAAAGACTCTAAAGACTACTAGATCACAGTAAGTGTTGATCCAGCAAATGCTATGTCCTGCAAGAAAATTTAATAATAAGATTTGCCAAAAAGACAGAAAAGTAAATTTATATGTTATACACAAGTATTGTACACCATATCCAATTGATCCAAAGACCAAACCAATCAGTAGAATCATCCATGGGGGAAGATAATCTGAAGCAGAAGTTGCAAAGAATCCCAAGAGCCTTCCACTTTCTGAAGCTACAATCAAATTGTTGAGTTGCAATCTGGAAATACCGTAATGTCGTTGTATTAGCTTGGAGCAAGCTGAATAAACAAAACGAGTTCCAATCATGGCTTGTAGCAAAGAAATGCTACCAAAAATTAGCCATGATAATAAATGAAATTGTCTACAGCCAAACGTGTTGTCCGTATGCATGTTAATTTCAGTAGTAGATATGGAAAATTGTTAATGTAGATGTTGGCTTTATAGTGAGTTGTTGAAAGGCTGAGATTATTGCATGAAAATAGAAAACTTTCTCTAAGCGTTGAATTGGTTTCAAGTAGCTATCATTGGATCATCATTTTGCCAGACCGCGAAACTTCAGAACGGCTTTGGAAAATTGAAGCAGTAGGCATATGGCATTGTTGCTTGGAAACTTGCAATTGTTTTTGGTGATTAGAGAATTTCTAACGGTTGCTCAATTAATTTAGATTTGACAACAAAGCATTAGATAACAAACTCAAATTCAAGTTACCTGACTGCGGAGAGTTACTAATAGATCAGAGAGGAAATTTTTGCGACTAATTTCTTTAATTTTGATGGACAAATTATTAATTGGCTTCCCCTAAAGCTACAGTTACTATATATATCATGGAGATTATTTTAAGTTGGAAATGTTAACAATTAAATTAAAGATATACACTTAATTTACCATAACAATTAATATGAAATTTTGTTGGATTACCGCGAGCCGCTGAATCTATTCGATCTTATATATTAGTGAGAAGAGGTCCTAACTAGTTCCCTAAAATATTCAAAGCCTCTTATTTATTTATTTATTTATTTATTTGAAAACAAAAAAATTTTGCATGTACTTACAAAGAGTTGAAAAAATGAGGTGCTAATTAACATGGGTAAATTAACAGAGGAAGCAATAAAATGCTGCATTGAAAGCATAGAGAGTCAAAATTTTGCCAATTAGATATAATATATGTCTTGGCAGGAATTAGTTAGCCAACTCTTGCATTCACCATCTGAAAGATTTTGTGCTTTTATGGTGTCTTATTGTGTCCTCATATATAAGAAAAAAAAAAAAAAAAACCAAGACCTTCTGTTCACAAATTGGAGCGAAGTCCTTTTCCGAATGCCAATTCCCTTACAGAAATATATTTCAAATTAACTGCAACCAAAATAAAAATGAATTAATGAATTAATTAATTAAAACGCAACAATCTCTGCCTTTCATATACCATCCGAAATTCGATAAGGAGACGCAACTTGAGAACACCTTACCGAATCTTGTCTTGTAGATATATCTATATGTATATAATTTGATGATCACCATCTTGTTTGTCAATATATATGTGTGGTTAATTTGCTCTCTCCCACAGTCTCACCGTCGGATTTTGCTGCCACTGCCTTAATTTACACGTAAAGAGTAAGAGACAAGCCTGCACTGTGTGATCTTTGCTTTCCTAACCGTACATATATATATATATATATATTGACCTACCCACATTAGTTAATTAGCATATATATATATATTAATTTATTTTGTTATTGTAAAATAATATTTTATCAAAATTATAACGTATATTGTTAAAACTAAGGTTTAATTTGTATTTCTTTTTTAACTATGAATTAATTATATTTCCATATATAGCAATTTATAGTTGATTCACATCTTTAATTTTATTCACACAAATCAACTACATTATTCTGCGGATGATCTTTTACATCCATATATATAAATTAAATATACATGTGTTTTGATTTTTTTATGGAATATTATTGTTATGGTGGAATTAATGTACGTTACGTTGGATATATATATATATATATATAGCTACAACCGATCCCGTGACCTAAATGTTGAAACTATTTATTTGGTGTCACGATGAAGTGGGGACGAAATGCATATATATGCTTAACCCTGACTAATATATATATATATATATATATAGAAAGAGAGAGAGAGAGAGAGAGAGAGTTTGTGCGTGTGTATGGGACATATTCTTCGAATTCAACATATAGATGCCTGTGCATATAAATGCTGCTAAATATATATAAAGAGAGAGAATCATTTGTCTTTTGGGTTAACTCTTTAACACATTTATGGCTACCAGGTATATTTCCTGCTTGTTATCAGATTAATAATATATATAAAGAGAAATATTATTTACTTTATATTAAACTATAATAAGTTCACTTGGATTTCACTGATTGACCACCCCGGCTGTACAAGTCAATGGGTATACATTATATGTGGGTTTTAATATCACCGAGTTTTGTTGATCATATTTTAGGTTTTGAATTAATGATTTGCAAAAAGGGTTTTGGTCAAAAGGGTAGTATAATTAATATCTATAGGCTACGGAGTTTAAAAAATTGAGAGAAGATTTCTCACGACTCCCAAGAATATTGATTGCCCAAATCTACCTGATTTTTTTTTCTTTTTTTTTTTTTTTTGTGGGGTGGGGACTCGAATACATGAGAGATCAATTGTATATATACTTAGTAATTAAGAAATTAAACATTAATTATACATATATACGCTGATTAATAGCATGTACATTTGGCAAAAGAAAATAAAAAATTAGAGGCAGGCAGGGGCAGAGAAAAAGGACGAAGTAATATAGCTGTCATGAAGAGTCTGTAAAGCTTATTGTTTTGTTTGCATGACTAGTTTCTGTGGCTTATAACAGCAAAAGCACTTTGCAGACACCATTGGATATATAATTATATAATATATATATATATATATATATATAAAAAAGAATATGCATGTCTACTCTCACCTCCAATGAAAGTGACTCTTTTATTCCATTTATTATAAATATTAATTAATATAGAGAAGCAGAGAGATTTTTTATTGCTTCATGAAAGTAACTCCTCTTTTCTTTTAATAAACGACTTTTTTATAGGTGTCTTTAATTAATTTGATTTCTACTCTTAATTATTCACCTCATTTATAATCTAAATTTTTATGTGCATAAATTCTCACTCTCATATGTTAATTTCCAAATAAATTCTTCGCTTATTACAAAACTATATTATTAGCTAGCTAAGAATTAACATGTAAAAATTAATATTAATATATATATATATATATTCTCTTGTATGTTATTTATATTATTCTTGTAGATTGTTTTATGTGTATGCATGGGCAACAAGAATAAGATCTCTCTCTCTCTCTCTCTCTCTCTATCAATGCATGAAACAACAAAGGCCCTTACCACTTTATAGATTTATAAATTTGGTTTCTGTTGTCACATTTGCATGTGAATGTACTTTCCCGAAGTGCCCAAGTCACGTGAGTTTATACATATATACCTAGCCCCTCACAAGAATCCTATAATATTTTATCTCTATGCAAGGATAATTTACTTTATATATGAGAAAAAAAATAAGAGAAATTGAATTAATATTTATCATGAAAATAATAATAATAATAATAATTAAATTAATATTTAGTATATCCAAGTGTCAAGTTTTTAGATGAAAATAAATTTGAAGTTAATAGAATTAGGAAAAAAGTGATTGCTCTTAGTTTTATATTTTATAAGTATTAATTAGTTTAACTAGTAAAATATTTTAGAAGACTGACACAAAATGTGAAAATTTGAATTAAGAAAAAGTTTGAGTTTATGTAATTAAGTCTAAGATTTTGAAATAGGCAAAAAAAGTAAAAAAGAAAGCGAAATTTTTAAGAAGTGGGTAAATTAATTAATTTGGGTTAGAATTAGAAATAATGTAGAGGTAGAGGGTCGATGTGTACGTACCTCCGGAATATGTGTCTTGGGTTGTCATCTAGTAAAAATGTTCAATAATCAAGTCATATGGAATGTCACGAGCAACATTTCTGATTTCAGAAATACTTTTTCGTTGCATGATTGGTCTCCAAAATATGTAAGTTTCTAATTATTTGATGCCATTTTGTTTTGTATTTTGTTTTATTTTGTCACATGATGTGATTAGGGTATGGTATACAATAATATATATATATATATATATATATAAGTACACGCAAAGATGTGTACAGCTCAGCAATTAATGTATGTATGTATGTATATATATATATATATCTATATATATAAATTACTTATCAAATAATAATAATAACAATGATACGAATATAATTAATTACCTTTAATTAAGTACTATTTACTCAATAATAAAAATTTCCATGCATGGTTATATATGCTTTTAACTACAAAGGTTTTTACTCTTATATATTATCATTATTGGTGGGTTTATATAAAAATGTGCTTCCATAAACTTTTCTTGTGATAATTCAAACATGTGAATTAGAACATTATATATCAAATCCTAAAAGGAATCTTCTAAATCTCCAACTTTCTTGCAACCAACTATATATATATATTGTTAATTTGATTTTTGATATATATATATATATATATATGTTAATTAAGCTATACCAGAATTAAAACGAATTAATAATAAGTCCAAGTTTCACCTCAGCAATATGATTTTTTTTTATTATATATCTATAAATACATACAATCATGATTAAAAAAAATTATTAAAATAATAATAATAATTAAAAAAGATACAAATTAAACCGATAGGATATGTACCTTAATTAATGAGATAATTAGTTTGTTTGTGATTACTATTAATTAGTTAAGAGAGGTAGCTAGCTAGGGAAACTCTTAATTAAGGTGCATGATTGGTTTGTAAGGAAAGATTAAAATGAAATGTTGAAAAAAGTATAATAATAATAGCTAGGCAGGTTTGAGCTTTAGCTTGGGTGGGCAATGAGAGAAAATATATACGAATAGGGCCAGCCTCCAAAAGTGTAAAGACAAGGAAATGCTTATCTGTTTAATTTGTATTTTTCGCAGCTTTTGTTTGAATCATCATATCGACAAGCATCCAATCAGCTGCTGGCTAACTCATTCGACAAATTGTTCTAGTGATCAGTATTATTCGTCAAATTTTGAATCATATCCTCCTTCACAACTTGTTTACTATACATTTTATATATATATATATATATATGTAAATACGCCGCAGAGATACAACTTGATATCGGAGAAACGTATCCCATGCCAATAATTTATAGATGGTAATTAAGCTATAATGGAAATTGAAATGAGAGAAGAAATTACAAAGAGAAAATTAATTACGTACTAATAGTAATCTTAAAACCCTAGGGAATTAATGGGAAGGCAAGAGACAAGTTTGGAGCAGAGTTAGCGGATGGAGAGTATTGTTTTGTTGTAATGATTAATGGGCACACGTGAATAGGTGGGTACGTGATTTGTCATTGTGGAATGGAGACAGTGCTGGAAGCAAGGAGCCAACTCCGAACTTACATATCAACACTGATCATTTTTACAATTTATATATATATCTCGTGAACCAACTTAATTCTTAATTCACAGATCGATGCATGCTTTGCTTTGTTTTGCTTTGCTAGCTACCAAAATTTTCTTCATGTCAACTTTAATTTCCTTGTCATCCATTCGTTAATTAATTTGGTTTTATGGATCGTTCAGGTAAAATCTCGTCGATTTCAATGCATTTTTATATGAGGATCAGTTTAATTTTAGTACTGCGGGTGAGAGAGACAGGAGCTTTAATTAGAGCTTGCCCAATAGCTGGTTATGCATGTGACTTCGAATACACTGGCCAATGAAATACATTTGTAGCTAGATATTCTTTCACAACATCGATCTTATATATACATATACATATACATATACATATACATATACATATATGTCAGGATGGACTTCTTACAAAATGTTTTTCCTCAAATGGGTTTCCATAACCAGATGAAATTTTTGACTTTTAAATTTAGAACATGATCATGAAAAGATGGTTGATTACTTGTTATTATATTAATTTTACTATTAATTATCTCAATTTCCAAGGAAAATTAAGCAATCATCAAACTATTATGACATTAGATGAATAGTTATTTGAGTAATGGGTAGAAATTATGGCACGTGTGGAGAGAGAGGAGAGAGAGAGAAGACAAACGAGTGACGACTGGTGAGAGAAGAAGAGAAAGGAGAGGGAAAGGAGCCTAAAAAAGCCCCCGTGAGGAGTGTTTGGAGGCATTCTAAAGTCACAACTAAAAATCAATTTGTTTCTTCTTCCCCCTTTCACTTCTTTCGATGGCCAATTTTTGCACTCCTTCTCCATCACGAGCTCATGATTCTCCCATTCCTTTCCCTAGCCTCCTTAACTATTCACATCCTCCTTATTTTCCTTTTCCCAAATTGCCCATTTGAAAAACTTTTTTGTATACAACAAATAAAACTTTGAAAGTTTCCTATAATTTTCGTTGTACTACATCTTTTTATTGATACGATTGATTTGATATTTCGCCTAAAACATCAAGACATTGTTTGATTAGGCCATTAGGGTGATAACATGATAAATAATTATGCCGTATAATATCAGGTTAAGGTACACTATATTAATCAATTAATTTCTACAAAGGTCTTGACTTATAACCCATATATATATATATATATATATAACTGGAAAAAGAAATTGCCGCCCATTTATTTTATTTTTGTCTTTTGTTATAAACAAAAAATTATATAATGCCTAACTAAAACGAATGCCACCAATATTATATTTATCATGAAAAAGAAATTTTTTTTTAAAAAAAAAAGATGATGCAAGTAACTATTTCAAAAATTTTAATGGGCAAGCCTCCCTTCGTCGCATCCTGATTGTGCAAGTATTATTTTATTATTGTTTCGAGGGGGCTTTATAAAGAAAAATATTAAAAAATGATCGACCAATATATTTTTTTAATTTTTTTTAAAAAGAAAAAGGTGTTAGTGTTATTATTGCTACCAAATTCCATGGCATTTTGCATAGAAACCAGAAGGGCAATCTGGTAAGTTGACAAACAGACTATATTATTTTTATGTTGTTGAGAAACTGAGGCAGTCATGTGCGAAAGCAAACAGGAGGATCATATAGATTTGAGAGCTCATCCATCCCCTTCTTTTAAACAGACCTCAGAGCTTTGCTGAGTTGATAGGAAAAAAAGAAAGAACTAGAGAGAAAGAGAGAGAGATAAGATAAAGAGAGAAAATTAGAAAAAAAAAAAGGTAGCAGCCTCTGATAGAGAAGTAAAAGAGAAAATTTTACAACAATGGTTTCTAGGGGGCACAAGAAAGCAGCAGCAGCACTGCATGAGAAGCTGCAACTTCTTCGTTCAATTACTAACTCTCATGCTGTAAATTCCCTGCCCATCCTCTGAAACCTTTTCTTTCATTGGCTTTCTTCCATCTCATCATCCATACATATATTTATATGAATAAAATTTTTGTTCTGTCTTTATTCATTTCTTGACTGCCTCATTTCTCACCATTTATTTTCTTAACTTCGTTCTTCTATTGAGGAAATGTACCAATTGGAAAGATATAATTCAATTTTACGCGCAGTGATACTGGTAGAATAATATAATTTTTGGAGAACAGGGAAATTTTCCCTTGGTTATCATCTATGTTGACCTTAAAATCTTGTCTTCGTTGAATGTTTTGTTTACTAAATATGTCTATGATTTTGGGGAAATAGAGAAAAAGAGAGAAAAAATTGTAAACGTACAACACGGGTTTTAGTTTTTAGTATGTAATTTTGATTCTGTTTGCTGAATATTGTGTGGCAGCTCAACAAAACATCAATCATAGTAGATGCATCAAAGTACATACAGGAGCTTAAACAGAAGGTAGAAAGACTGAATCAAGATATAGCAAATGCACAAACTTCAAGCGACCAAAATACATTGCCTATGGTACGGTCTTCCGTTCTTAATTAATTAATTAATTTTCTTTTTCTTTTTCTTTAGTTAATTTCCAATCCCTTGATTTGAATACTTTTCTGATCACGGCATTTGATGTGTACTGTTGTTTTTTCTTGGTAACAAATATTGTTTCTATCTATTTAGCTCAGTAATTATGTATTAATATAAGTTATTTTGTCTATATAATTTATTGCTGCAGGTTACAGTAGAAACCCTAAAAAATGGTCTTCTGATAAATGTATTTTCAAAGAAGAGTTGCCCGGGCTTGCTTGTCTCCATCCTGGAAGCCTTTGAGGAACTGGGTCTCAATATCCTGGAAGCTAGGGTTTCCTGTACGGACACATTTAGTTTACAGGCAATCGGAGGAGAAGTAAGAGAGCAAGTTTCTTTACATTGTGGAAACGATATGAGTATATGCATATTCGATCGACTGCATTAATTATAATTCAAAAATGTTTTGTTTTTTTCTAATGTTTTGCAGAATGAAGCCATTGATGAAGATGTTGTGAAACAAGCTTTGTTGCAAGCTATTAGGAACTGGAGTGAGAGTACTGAACAAGAGTAATCGATCAATAACTTCACTTGTTATATATATTTTCCACTTTGAGTTTTGTGTTGTAGGTTGGCAATTAATATTGTTAACCAAGGAATTGATCTTCTGATCAATTTAAATTAAAAGTGAGTTGATGAAGATCGAAAATCGAAATTAACTGCAAGTATCCCGAATTTCTAATCTGAACTCTTATGTCTAATTACCGAAAAAAAAATCATTAATTAGGTTTCGGAATCAATCTTCGATACCGTGCATGCATGTATAATGCAAACATCTCAAATCTCTTGTACTTATTATATAATCTCATTTTCCTTCTTGGATGGAGAACCAGTTTAGTGTTGTCCAAAGTACTAATTTGTTTTCTTTCACACTAATTCTAAATATTTCTTGGTTGTAAATAGATTCCATACTTCCCATGAAACTAGATATGATATCTATATATTTGGTTAAGTGTGTCCTTAGTATAATATTATTAGGATTTCTTTATCCCTTTAGAGGCTTAATTATTGGGGTTAAAGGGTAATGAATGAGAAACTAATATTAATTGTTTGATTATGAGGTTAATTATGGCTTGGAAATCTACGAATTTTATATTCCTATGTCATAGGAGTCACGTGAAAAGAAAAATGTATACGGTGAAGCATGGGCATAAAAGCATTTCTGTTGTCACGGTGAATATAGTTGTAACTACAGATTATGGATCTAACTTTTAACATGAAGTACCCAAAAAAATATTACAAAAACTGAATAAACCTAGTCCCACATGAACAGTAAGACAAAATTTACTTTTGATTTCCCTTGATTTGAAGATAAAATAATACGATGGTTATGAGCTAATCTTTTGTCACGACTACAGTTGAGAAGCAATTCCAGGAAACATGGAATGGTCCCAAATTGGTTAAATAATAATCTAGGGTAGGTTTTGCTGTCTTAGGCTAGCTAGCTAGGCCCATTAAAATAAAAACTATTAACTATTGACTGCGTGATTAATCGAAGATTAGAACATTGAATTGTTTATTAACTAATGCGTTTGGTAAGCTGTCAGAATGGAATTTCCTGTCGGTGTCATTTCTGATCATCTCACCCACTACGCATCCATAAATCATCTTCACAGATATATATTTGACAATTATGAGGTAAAAAGAAATAATTATTTATGTCATTAATCAATGCATATAACATTCCACACAACTGATTCCATTCTCAATCAAATTGCAGTGTTTCTTCTGCTTTTGGTTTCCATCAGAAATGCCCTTGTAATCTGCACACACAAATGTGGATTCTTGGGAGCAAAGGCTTCATATCTACTGGAGAAAGTCACTTCCTCCATGTTTTTGACAATGAAATTCAATGCGGTCTCCTTCAGTGTTCTATTCGAACAAACATCTGAAATTTCCAGAACATCAAGAGCATTTGATGAGTTCAAAGAACTAAGCATATGACGTTCACAGTATTCCTGCAAATATGCGATTCCATACTTGTCGGCAGCTAGAAATAATGAATACACGTGCTTCTCCAACTTTTCATGAGACAAGCTCCCACTGTAAAGAAAATCCAGTAGAGATTCAAGCTCTTCGTGGTTCAACTCAGGCAGTGTAATATTACCACTTGGCGGAGCCTTGCATCCATCCGAATCTAGCATGTTTTTGAAGATCTCTGATCTCGCAGCCTATGCAACACATACCACAACACAATTTAAGCATTATAGATTTCCCCCAGGATTAGACATCTGCACATTATAGACATGGATTGCAGATTGAATCAGTTCAATCTCAAAGCTGTGAGTTTTATAAGGTGCAGACATCCCAACCAAATAGTATGAACTAATATATAGGTAGAGAGAATTAAACTGAGGTAGTTACGAGTAAGGCTTTGTGTGCAGGAACAGGAGGCCCATTATTGCCAGGCATAATTTGTATATCAGTATGAATTTGTTCCCTGAATGCCGCAGCAAAACCACTGAGAAAAGTTATTTTCTTATTCAGTTCATCTTCTAAATCTTTCATACCATTCACCCATTTCGGAACATTTGAAAGCGGCTGTGGGTACTAACAAAAGAATAAAAGAAAACGTTTCAGCATACAAGTTTTCAGTACGTCATAAATTCGGGATTACAACTATGATTTCACAATATCTAAACAGAAGATAACATAAACCAATAAGATTTGAGTTAAATCGAAATATCTAGACGTGCAATTTAAAAAAGAAAGAGAGAATCATACAACATATAGAATCCAAAAGTTTCGTGACAAAAATTGTCTAACACTAGCGATGGTGACAAACTACAAAGAATATATGGTCGACAAACATGCAAACCAGAAATAATAGTTATTAGTTGGCCTCCCACTTCGATCAGCATTCTCTTTGGAGCCATAGTTGCCAAGTTCTTGAGAGTTGAGAGGCAGTCCTAGGGTTTGGCTTTCCCCATATCTAAAATCTCCAAATCAATCCACCTCACGGGAATCAAATCCTCTTCGTATAAACGTAATAAAATTGGATTCATACGGCCGATTGTCTATAAAAAAAAACTATAGGTATGCTTAGAAGATGCCTACGGTGTATTCAGTAAATTCCGTCAAGAAAGAAATCAACGTGGAGTGTATGGCTTTGAAGCCCTAATAATCTATTGGGCTTAATATGCATTGTGATTACTTAGCAAAAAATGTTCTGTTTAATATCTCGGGCCCAAATAGAGAAATTTGCATCCTCCGAACTGCGATTTCAACATTTCATAACATTCTTGTTCAAGATAAAATACGTAGCCCATAACAAGGAATCCGCAAATAATTTCATACAATCCAGTCATGAAAAAGTTTTCTCGACTTCGTAAAAGAAAAAATTTCTGCAAATGACGTGATAATGTTTAGTTTTAGCATATACTTAGTTTAGTACTAAACATTCTAAATCCATCTATATAATTATGCTTAAGGGTTAATAACTTCATTTCATAATAATAGTTGTGAAATAAAACTAAATGTCAAAGGCACCTAATTCTAGACATAGCCATAATCTTATATTATATTAGCTGGAGTACTAGAAATTTCTATTATCATAAACTATTTATATATATATATATATGCAATAATTCAGCTAGCAAAAGCAATTAATACAAATAAAGAACATTAAATGGATGAAATATATGGACCTTGCCTTACAAGAATTTGGTGGAGAAAGCAGAGAATTGTTGGGTTTATTATTATTATTGTTGTTGTTATCGGCTCCTTTATCACCTTCAAGCTTGTTCATCAACGTGATTATGCTTCTGGCTCCTTCATAGCAAGCTCCACATATCGTATTCCTCGGTGGCCTCAGAATAAATGGCATCGAGCTGCATATGGAGCAATCCATCCTCTTTTTGATTCGGAATATTAAACGATAATGTCAAAGAAGAAGGCGATCGGAAGGAGGTGTTGGCAGAGGAGGAGGAAGAAGAAAGGGAAGGGGAAGTTGTATCTTCCGTTGATGAGCTGAATATAAACTATTGACATTACTATTTAAAATGTTTATACTTTAAGATTAGTTATAACTTAATTATATCATTTTATCAATTGTTTATTAATGTGATAAAGGAAACTTCATGATTGCATGCATGTAAGGTGGGATCGATGCAATTAAAAGCGTACTTTTATTTCAATGAAATGACCAAAACAGCCTTCAAACATAAAATTTGTTTATGTTCCTGAGTTTGTACACTTTCTTAGATAAATAAAGACGTGATTTTATATTTGTATTAAATTAAACTATGGAAGTTTACTAGTTTGTAACTTAATAACACTAAAAGCGTATGTTTATCAATTTTGTACTTGGTGGACATATTTATTTTATATTAATGTAGAAATTATGAAAATTTAGTAATGACTAAAAATTTAAATCATTAATTATTATCCCCAGAATTTATGTGGGAATGAGTAAGGGCAGGATAGGAAGTGGAAGGAAGACCGAAGATGGAAAGGAGGTTGGTGGGAGATGTCTAGTTGAGTAAGGTTTAAAGAAATAAAAAGAGGTTATTAAAAAATTGCTTGAGAAATTAAGAATAAGAAAGTTAGGAAGAAGAAAAGGACTTTCCAACCTTTGAACAGCAAATACGTTCAAGGCAAGCACGCACGTCTTTATTTACCACTCTCTTGACACCAATTAACTATTATTGGTACTTCCTGCATATGATAAGTATATTGTTTCTTTAATTTCTTAGGCCAGCCTGGCTTGTCCAAAAGTGGCTGGCTTATCAGTATTCTAACGCTAGCTTATCATTTCTTAAATAAGCATATTTATTGGTAAGAATATTTTCTGAGTTTGGTGGTCGTCCAGTCCACCGTCCACCAACAGGGTGGTTGATAAGTAGTCTGCTAATTCATTAATGGTTTTATTTGGAATTGACGCCTTCTGTTTTCAAAAATCCTAGTTATTGTATACAGATTATTCAGAGGAATTGGAACTGCAGATACCAATCCGTAATCTTAGAATTATCGATCTAAATGGGGAATGGAAATCCTGACCCGTTGCCATTTTCTAGTCAGGAAGTAATGTCTTTCTGCTCTTGGCGTCTGTTTCGTTTCGTAACTTTACCATCCAAGGAAAGCAAACCATTGGCACCACCCACAGTGTTTTCTGGTGTTTATTTATTTATTTAATTTATTTTCTTGGCCATGCAAGGAGTTTTGAGTGTCAATGTTAACTGGGTTACAGGACACTTTGCGTTAACAAAACTAATTAAGATGGAGAGACAGACAGACAGATCCTGAGGTTCTGCAGAAAAATAAAAATTACTTGTGATTAATTTGAAAATTAAAGCTCATTGCATTATATAAATCCTACAATATTTATCATCATTATCAGTAGTAGCTGCTACTAAATTAATCAACCTCAGACAAAGTACACATGAAACAGAAAGGAGCATGCCCAAGAGATATCCTGAGGTTAAATCGATAAAATCAGAGTGCAATATATTTTTCAGTCCTCTTGTTGTTTGGAGCTGCCACTACTTTTCTCATAATAATGATAAGCAGCTGCACCAGAAAGCACTGCCAGAGTTATAGCCTGTGCATGCATTCTCGCATGGATAAGCCTCAGACTTGGCTTCAGAGGAGTTCTGCTTCGCGTGTAAGCCAGGGATGCCCCAATTGCTGATGCCCATAGTGCTCCTGTAAAACCATGAAACAATTCCATAATGACATTATATTGCGCAATAGGAAAAGGAAAACGAAAACTGAGCCGACATGAATGTTGTTGATAAAACTTTTTAACCTACCAATGCTGGTGAGTTTGTGATCAGAAACCCAGGACTGAATTGCTTCCATATCTTCTTCTCCGTAAAACTTTGTTGTTGTAGTTTGAATTGAAAGAGTTGAGTGTGAATGGAAAGCAAGCTCAAGTTTGGTATTTATAGGTAAAGAAAAGTGATATTAAGGTAAGTGCTTCGGCCTTGTTGTGTGGGCTAGCCCCTGGATTTGGTTTTCACTTTAATTTCTTGGAACACTGAAAGTTGCTTTAAACTTGAGGCTCCACTAACCCCGGTTTTTTTTTACTGTCTTCTCTGCTGCATGTTTTCAGACTCTTTCTGCTTCGGGGAAAACGTGTGCCCACATGCTGCCTAGCTACTCTTATAAATCCATTGAATTTCTACCTGGATGTTGTAATCCAGGGGCCACACAAATTTGGTTTTGATAATTTTACAGAAATCCTTTCACTAATTAAAAGTTAATTTAATAAGCTAAAATAGAAGTGGGAGTGTTAAATAACTGAAAAAACGGAGTCATATTAATCCTAATCCTAATCCCAAAGAAGAATGTTAATTTTATATTAGTGGACAAAAATTTGGAATCTGTGCATGCGCACGTGCATGATTCACAAAATGGAGGTGAGATATAATTATTTTTATTTTTTAATTTTTGTGGAGTCGAGATACGTGAAGTTCACAAATTTCCGACAACTGTATTTATAAATTTTAACATTTTCAATTTAAGCCTAATTGTGGGGAAATTAATTAGTCAATTTTTTTAATTAAGAGCTAGTTACAACTGTCAACTTTTGAAATGATGTAATTCCAAGGAAACTGTCAACTTTTGAAAATGATGTAATTCCAAGTTCCCTTGTAAGCGTCTGAACTTCCCACATCTTCAAATCCTTTTAGTATATTTTTTATTATATTTTGGTCCATAAGTAACATATGCGAAGTTGAACCCAGCACAAAATAACAATATCCTTGATATGAAGGGATCGGTATGTCTTATTATGAACTTTGACTTAATTTGATATAATAATGCAAACTTGGACTTTACAAGGAAAAAGAAAAAAAGAAAAATTGAACTTAGCACGAAATAATAGCCACTACTCTCAAATCAAATGGGAGATTTGTAACAAAACTTTAGACTAGTGGCATATATATATCATTATTATAAATAAGAGGGGAGATCAATGAAATTTACATTAGGTAGTATATAAATGGTTTTGGGCCGGGGATGAGGACCCGGCCCAATTCTTTGGAGACCAAGAATCCAGATCTCTCCTGACAACAGAATTTCCCGCCAATCCCAATTAGCTTTGTACCTTTCTCCAGACTCGAGGCAGATATTCGTATGCTGATAAATGCTAAACAGAGAAAGGGACGCTGCAAAAATGGAAGCCAAACGAAAGAGAAAGCCGCTTTCAGATTGCACCAACACTACGACTATTTCTTCTTCCTCCTTTATTAAGAAACCCTTTACAGACTCCTCTGTTGCTCCTGTTTTCAAGAAGCTACTGAACAGCACTAGTGGCAAAACCGTAACTAAATCCAACTCCAAGCCCGGTCCGACCGCCAATGCCACCAATGAAAAGAATACCGAAGTTTCTGCCGGAATCGATTTTACACCAGCAAGACCTTCGCGGGTTTCCGGTAATTTTTGGTTTTAAGGCGGTATTTAGATTTAGGTATTCTAGGGTTTGTTAATTTTGATTGGGTTTTGATTTTGATGTTTTGTTTTTGGTTAGTGAGATTGAAATTAACGTCAATATTATGATTAAATTACGGATTGTTGAGATAGGTTTATTTCATTATCGTTAAAATTGTCATATCCTTTGGAATTATGTTCCTGTTTTAGGCTCCGATGAGCATATTCTGCGGTTAAGCTTCAATTATTTGAAGCGTCACTTAAATTCAACAATCTATTGGATGATAATGGAGTTAAAAATAATATTAATATCCAGCTTAGGTCTATGAGTCCTGTAATTGGTTTATTTGTTTGTTCATTGTGGTATTTTTGGAACTATATGTTATGTACATTATCAAGAAACAAGTATATTTTGTGTGTTCTGAGTTTAGGTACTGGTGGTAAGCTTGACCTTGCGGAGCCTTGTTCGTTTTATGGTCGAAAAAGAACTGCTGATAAAAGGAAGAGTAAAGACAAGGCCATCGCTATGCCTTTGACGGGATCTCTGGAAGCAAATAATAACACTGCTGGGTATGAATTCTCTTATATTTTTCTGGCATTTTATGTTCTGATAGCATTTCATATTAGTTAGAATTTATGTCTATTAACTCTATCTGAGAAATGATAAAATGAGAGGATCAATATGATTTTGGTAGGTATGTTGTGATATATAAGCACGACAAAAGAATGTAGTAGGTATGTTGCTTTCGTTATGTTTACTAACAAAGTCTTGGTATGTTCTTTATTATAGGTACAAAAACAAGGAAGATGGAAATACTGTTCTGTCCAAGTCATGTAAAGGGCGTCGAAGAACGTCTTTTGATGGGTATGTTGTGATACATAAGCATGAGAAGAGAATATAGAGAATATTTGCTGTCATTTTTACTAACAGAATCTTATGGTATGTTCATTGTTACAGGGACAAAAACAAGGAAGATGGAAATACTGTTCTGTCCAAGTCATGCACAGCATGTCAAAGAAAGGTTTGTGTCATCCCCTATAGTCAAATGGTAGTTTTATTGTGATAGTGATTCAGCTGCAATTGCAGTGACTGTAATAGCTTGTTTCCCTTGCTTTCAGACAATGAATACCTGTAGCTTGTGTTGGAGCTGATTTTATATTACTTTTATTTTTGTTTTTGTGCTTTTCTGGACGTGAATTCGATACTGCCACCTTAATGGGTGGCACTTGATACTTCTTACTTGATAAATTAATTTGTCTTGGCTCTAAAGAGGATCAGATTTTGTTTATCTTAAGAGTGAAGGATATCCTTGATAGAACTATTATTTTGTCGCTGAATGGATTTAGTATCAGGAAATCCATTGTTTCTTTGATTGCATGTTGCTGTTTCATTTTGGGTTCTGACAAACAATACTCTCTTTTGTATTTGAAGCTTCCTGGTTGAGCATATGAACCTCAATCAAATTGTATGATTAAATCCTTCATCAATAGCCGTTCAGCAAGTTTTGTAATCTGTCTGTAATGTTGTTGCAGAAGGAGAAACATGAACCCCAGCATGCCATGCCACAAGACTTCATTGAGAAGCAGAAAGCTTACTTTGCAGAGATTGATGCATTTGAATTGTCAGAGGAGGAAGTTGAGTCAGCTGATCAGTTAGAATAGAGATGACATATAACATAAGTGTTGAAGCAATCAATTCACTCTATCTCATCAATATTAGTTGTATAGTTAGAATAGTTACAGATCCTTGTGTAATCACTTCATTAACCACCAGTTGTATCGGTGGAATTGCTTTATAGCCTTTTTGTAAGAGTTATAATTCTTGATAGTACTTGAGAATAGAGTTTTTAAATAGAGAAAACAATAGCCTTTTTGTAAGAGTCTATTGTACACAGGATAGTTATAATTCTTGATAGTACTTGAGAATAGGGTTTCTAAGTAGAGAAAACAGTTATCGTCCGTTCCAACTTCAGTACTTTGCATTCATTTAATTTCTCTGTGATTTCCTTGCAATTGTAAATCATCTATGATAGATTGTAAGTTTATAAATTGTTTATTATCATGCATGCTTGTGTTTATTTTCAATTGCGTATGGTACTTTTCTCAATTTTGTTGTGAATCAAAAAGAGAGGTTATTGGCGTAGGCTCAGCATCCTAATAATAATGCTGTTTATGTCGTGCTCAGAGTTTTTGGTACACAAGGCTAGAATGCCTGCAAATTCACATTATTATTATTATTGTCTTACATAATGCAGATGGTTTTTCAATTGACTTTTCTGCAATTGATCCTGATCTGTCCAGCACTTCCTGTAAGAGGTTTGATGTTGCCCATCTTGATCATACCCTTGACAAAGTCCTTAAAAAAGGCAGCGGTATCAGCAGCATATCTTTTGACCAGAGTATCAGCAGACTTACCATTAAAGAGCTCCTGGTCTGAATGCAGAAGACCCTTCTTATTCAACAGATTCTTATAGTAAAAATTGTCAAAACAGGTTGGAGTTTGTAGATCCAGGTTTGCGAGAACACTGTCGTTTCCAAATTTTGGGCATTTTTTCTGCAATGATTTGGCGAAGGAGTTATCAATATTGGAATCATTATAAATATGTCCTCGAAAAGATGTGCATCTTGCCAAACCGATTGTGTGTGAACCTGCCAAACATGAGAGCTACACATGTTAACCTTTCATCTGTAGAAATCTTTGCTGATAATTTTAAACATTGTGGTTTGGACTAGTAACTTTGACTTTACCAGAAAGAGCTACCATATTCTTTAATGAGAGGCCCTGTGCAGAGAAGCTTGATATGAGAGCGCTTAAATTAGAAGTTGGCGGAGGAATTGATGTGTTTGCAGCAGCTCTGCTAGCAGTAGTAGAATCTCTTCTTCCCAATCTGACTTTCCATGAAGGTCCTCCTAACTACAAGCATAATTTTGATGAAGCAGAGCACTACATCGCAAATCAAATGTTGTAAATTGAGCGTACTGGAACATGAAACTTGCTTACATGAACAACAGAGTCGCGAGCTGCAATGGCTAGAATATCTGCACATGATACCACACCTGGGCATGCTTTCTCCAGCTGAGCTTTAATGTCATCTACTACATTGAATCCTCTGGCTGAGTTGTTGTTCGGAACTGCTGTTTTCTCACCCACGAAGCTCGCCGTATCATCCAACAGTACAGATCCATCGCAGCCCTGATCAAATTATCCAAATATCTTTTAATAACACAAAAGAGAAGAAAACAAAACCGACCGACAGTAAGTGAAGGTGCACATACATACATTAACAAAGCAATCGTGGAAATGAAGGCGAAGTAAAGATGCTGCCATCCGGGTTTCATTTCTTATAGCAGCAACAACTCCTGCCTGAACAATAGACAAGGCTTTTGGGCATGTGGATTTGTAGTAATTTGGGTAGAGTTTAGCATTAGCAGCAGGAGGAGATGCAAAAACAGTAATAAGTATAAGCTGAAGGAAGTAGTTTCTTGCTGTTGCCATATCAAAAACTTCCAACTTTTGTAATATGAATGGAGCCAAAAGAAAAAGTATGCCCTTAATTTATAATTGCAAAACCTGTAACTTCACTGCTAAGTAGAAGCAACGTAACAGAACGCAACACCAATAATTGATTAGATATACAAACGTACAATTTTTTTTTTTTCCCTACATTGATCTTGATTGATACAATTGTCTGCTGATAAAAGTAACCTTCCTAGCAATGAATATTAAGAGTAATGGGACTATATTTCACCATGGCTTTGGCTTTAAAATTATTATGTAATTTTGCACGAGGAAGGGTCCATGCTGCATGCTAGGTTGTTTGTCCTTTGTTACTATATCATATTCATGATGGGCCAGGGTTCCAACCAAAAAAAAAAAGGTTCTTGACTTTGGCCAAATTTGCTTTTTCCATGCGAACAGTAAATCAAATTTCACCACGTATTTAATATATGTATTTTCTATTAGATTTAAATTCATTTCAAAGATAACTAATGTAAAATAATAGTCAAATGGATGTAATAATGTTTTGTAGAATAATTAACTAAACCAAAGGATGCATAATGCTGAGGCAAAGAAACAGGTGTGGGATAAAAGCTGTCTCATGGCGGAATAAAACACGGGATAATAACAGTTTCATCCCTGAATTTTAGCAAAATAACAAATAAAGACAGTCTGACAAATTTTTTTAAACGTTTTCATCCCTACTGTTATGACAGTGAAAAAAAAAAGCCACTACAATTACATATCTATCCCTAATCATGAATCAACATCAAGGATAGAGAAGAAGCTGCAACAGAGCAGCACGCAGCCAGCCAACCCAGTTCCCAGACCCAAGCCGTCGTCCTCGTCTCCTTCCTCCCGGTCAAAACTCACCCGACGCAATCCCATTTTCCATATCTTGATGACAACAACTTGATCCAATCGAAAACACAAACAGAATCCTCATTAGATCTTCCAAATAAATTTACGAACCATTTACATAAATCTCAATCAAAGCCACCAATATTCAATTTCTACTACCAGTTTCCACATAAAGTAATCAAATTGCCCACAACATCAGACCAAATCAGCAACCCACTGAAAAATTAAAACAAAGAAAAAATCGATTAAACACAAAATTATCTGGGTATCTGCAAAAACTGAAGAAGCCGTTCATGAGCAAAGAAAACAACGATTACAAAGAAAATAACAAAATGGGCATAGAAGATCTTACCAGAAATTAAAGTTGAAGAGTTGCAGTTGATGGAGAGAAGAGCGAGTGAAGAAGAGAAACTCGATCACGGTCTTGAACTCAGAGAGAAAGAGATCTGCCACCCACCCTGGATACTGATGATGATCACCGATCGGAAACCAAAACTCAGCCTGACGCGATCCTGGTTGTTGATTTTGGTAAGAAGAGAGGACCCAACTCATCTGAAAAGCAAATATTCTGAGAAAAAAAAAAAACTCATCTGAGAAGTAAAGCTTTGCTCTTCTGGAGAAGCTGAAGAAAAATTACAACCCTGGATGTCGGTTTCCATTTTTGTCCTTGAATTTTAACTCCGTTAATAAAAATGTTAAAATCTACCAAACTGCATCCTGATTTGTTATTTCTCTAAAGTCCAAGGACTAAAATGTTGTTATCCCAATAAAACGCCAATAAGCATGGCTTCAACATTATAGTTAGGGTGTCATTTGAATTGAAATTGACAGATGACATGAGATAAATGAAAATGAGTATGCAACGCGTCGATCATATTACTTAAAAATGGATGCAAGCGAAGCAAAAAAAAAGCATCTTTCTTTAGCATTTATAAGTATAAATAAAACATCTTAATCTAAATTAACTTTAATTGAATTTCTTATAGTTGTCTCCTCACTTTCAACACCATCATCATCATCATCATCTTCTGGGTAATTAATTTGTTACGTAGCAGCGACAATTTAATTTATAATAAAGAATATCACGAGCGAGGGCCATTGCATGAATGAAGCAATCCATGACATTAATTGCATGCTTTTGTCTTTTTGTGTTAATTTAGGACATTTTACTTTGAGTCAGAAGATATAATTTTACAATTAAGTGTGACATATTTTAATTAAATTTGAAAGGAGTTACCAACATTTATATCACACAATAAAAAATGAGCACATAATAAAATATAATTTAAAAATATATAATATAAACAATTTATAGATCAAAATGTCTCTATAATCATATTTATTAATACTCGAAACACACTTTTGAATAAAACAAAATTTCTATTATACTCGAAAGTAAATTTTAAATATAATTAAATTAGTTTTAAACAAGGTGAAAACTTTGTTATATTAAAATGTATGTTTCAAGTAAAGCCAAATATTTGTAAGTTTTGATTAAAAAATGGTCAAGAGGATATTTTGATCCAAAAATTATTATATAGTATATTTTTGAATAATTTTTTATTAGGTGGTCATTTCTGATTTTGTGTTATAAAAATAGATTATTTTTTGTTGATTTTCAATTTGCGGGTTTCAAATTCATCTTGTATTGATACCTTGTATTACTATTTGAATGAGATAATTGTTTAGTAATCCTTTTTTAGGTACAAATCTCTTTCAAAATGTTACATTATTATTATTATTATTTTTGGTTCATATAACCATTTAAGAGATTTTATCACTTTCATATAAATTATTGACTTAAAGGGTATCAAAATCAAAAAAGAGAAAGACATATACCTTCTCTGTATAAATGGATCGATGGCATTGCCACTCAGGTCACAGTATTATGTATCACATGTAGAGCAGAATTTGAGAGTCAAGCTAATTTAGCCTCAACCGAAGCCCAACCTCAATTTGCTCATGAAGTACTTGTGTCGGACCTAGTTAAATGTCATTTGGCCCAAGTCTGTCCCCTTGGCCCAGTCTTAGTGAATTGGATCTCAAGGCTATTTCTGAGGACTTTGGACAGATATGGTCAATGAAAGAAGATTTTTGCAAACAAATCGGATTCAAGTCCCAATTTGGTTTATGACCCAATACCCATGCTGTAGTTTGAAAAGTTTTCAATGCTTGCACTAACTTGAAACGTTTGAATTTTCGCTTTGAGTCAAGACACTGAAATAATTTTAAAAACACATTTATTACAATACAATAATCCAATAATATCACATTATATATATATTTTATTTATTATAACTACTAAAAGGATTGATAAATTTTAAAATAAAATTGTACTCGATAAAATTATATTACTGTAATAGAATACAATAAAGGTAATTTATACTTAATTTTCAAATATAAATACTAGGATATTTTATGTAAACGTAACTGCAAATCTATAACAAGACATGGAGAGGCCTGATCTATGGAAGGATTCCACAAAATGAAGATTTTATGTAGAGTATATTTATGATTTAAACCTATACCATCAAAAAAGGATTTTGATCTTAAAAATCTCTACCTATAAATTTTTCAATTTTGACTCCGCTCCTATATCGAAGTGATATGGCAAAACTTTCAATCACGAATAATGTAGTATGCTAAGTGCTGTTAATATTTCAACGAGTATTGATGACTTAGGGAACATGTGAGTGACTCAACCAAGATTACAGTTTCTGAAGCTTTTAAACCATTATTGGATTGATGTATGCAATTAATTTGTTGTGATAGCAGCTAGCACTAAGCTCTAGTTGACTCCATTTTCGTGTACGCAATGGTAATTAATAAAGATTCTAAATTATCTTCTTCATCTTCATCAGCAAGCATTTGGCTTGAATATACACAGAGGTTCATTAGTGGGAAAGCTGGAAGCAAGAATTGTTACGACTTGATGTTTCTTTCGATGAATTTTTTCTAATTGTAATTATTGTATGTATATGGATCAATTGTGTTAGCTAGGCTACAGGCGATCGAAAGGTCTAGCTAAGGTCTAGATCGAAAGATCTTCATATATTGTTCTATCTGGCTGGCTAGCTATCTGGTCTTTCTAGACAATATCGGTTTCAACAGCGTCACCATTCTCGCAAGTTGCAATGCAGCTTCATTTTCACCTATAATTGATAGTTCAATCAATATCCTATGGCAAAAATAGGGCAAGCTTTCCTTTTGGTGTTATCGATTCGACGAGGAAGCATTTTAGCCTCTCTATTTTGAAAGGGCAAAGTCACATACGTATCCAATTTGCTTGGACTAGAATAATTACTAGTTAAGCTAATTTCTAGAATATCAACCAGCATGCAGCAAATATCTGAGCTAGGTGACCCAAAATATATGCCATTGCTATAGTCATACGCCATTTTTTTTTTTCCTTTTCACTTCAAACCAAAATTTGTTTGGAATTTTTCTTTTTCCTTTTTTTTTTGGTTTTTGTAGACATTAGTTTTGACATCGATGGGAAGAATATATATTAGGGTGGCAAGTAGCAACTTCCCCATATAATTCCAATTTCTTTGGCAATAATTTCTCCATTCTTATTGGACGTCAAGTTGAATAGCCTTATCACAATCTGAAGATGGTGGGCCGTTGTGCATGTCAGAAGATTTGTCCGAAAATTCAATGAGATCAAGTTCCAGTTGTTTCCAGTCTCAATCTTGGTTGGCACAGTATAGAAGGCATCCTAAAAATGTACACGTAGGTTTTAATGGCAGAGGCTTAATGGGACGTTGTGTTTGCCATTGCTGCTCTCATGATGCCTATTTGCCCCTAATTCCCTGCAAGAAAAACTCTTTAACATTTCAAACCGCTATTTCTCATTGAAATTAATAATGCTGTTCTTCCAAAAAAACGATCATGCTTTTCATATATCAAGTTGTCAATCCATCGTTAATCGGAATAATTAAAACTAATCATCAGTGGTCGAGGACGGAGTTGTCCATTTTTGCTTACCCTAGCTAGCTCGATCAATTAATATTCTTATTGATTTACTCTTTTTTGCTTAATGAGAATCCATGATTCTTTCCATTTTCAATCAATCCCATTTCATATCTCTTACAACCTGGACTACTGAATATGAACATATGCCGTCCTTTTCTCTTATGAAACTTTGATCGATCGAAAGAATTTTTTTTGCAGTAAATTCACACTTCATAAACTTTGCTAGTGCGCAACTTTAAACTACTTGATTTAAGAGTAAAGAAAATAAATCATCATTATTAATTGCTATGCACATTGATAGATACCAAAGTTTAAAGGAAACGTCATTAATTATTGCATGGAGGTAATAGTTACAATCTTATCTAAAGCTCAGTTCAGTCGTTATCTTCAGTTCGTATATTTTGCTGTGATTAGACAATAACTTGGCTACACAAACATGTAATTAGTAGCTAAACAAATTTATTTGCTTAAATAAATAAATATGACGTTGATGATGGAGACTCGTTTCGTTAGTTGAAGATATTCATGACAATATCTTCGTTAATTACTGTTGTTTCGATGGGTATGCTCTTAATTAACTTTTAGGTTTATACAAAAGCACAAGCATTGACCCTCGAAGATTCTTTCTCCTTGAAGATTCGAAAAAGATCAGCATCCAGTGACGATGGCAAGACAATGTCTGCCCTAGGCTTCTGCAGCCAATTAGCCAGTAAATTGTGGCCCTTATAGTGTTTGCTAAATTACTTTCACCATATATATAGCTATGCTTTCCATAATTTGTGCTTTAGTTGACACGATCGACGTCAAAACTTAGCATTACCAGACACACTTCCTCTACTGAATAAATTTAATAATAAATTTAATTTATTTGTTAGAAATGGATTTGGTTAAAACTCAATCCAAAAAATTTAATAATAAATTTAATTTATTTGTTAAAAATAGATTTGAGTAGAATTCAATTCAAAAATTAATTCAAGGGATGAGAGTGCTCAATCCATATACAAGGAAGATAGTAGTCCAATACAATTGATGTGGGATGATTAACACCCTCCACGTAAAGGTTAATGTTATTAAGATGTAAGACGATTAACACCCTCCGATGATTAACACCCTCCACGTAAAGGTTAATTTATTGAGATGTAAGATGATTAACACCCTCCTTTACGTAGAGAGTTAATTTATGGAAATGTAGGACTATTAATACCCTCCCTTATGTAATGGGTGTATTTATATGTTAGAAATAAGTTTGTGTAGAAATCAAATTAAAAGCTAACTTAAAAGATGAGGGTGCTCAATTCATATATAAAAAAAAAATAATAGCCTGGTGCGATGGTGATGTGGGATGGTTAATATTATATACATTATTTTCTTATTGAATTATTGAACAAATTTTGTATGAGTACGAATTCCCTGGTTGAAAGGCCACATGGAAAGTTAATTTTAGAGTATCATTACTTAGGTGTCCATGGTCAAGCAGATATTTGCACTTCAAGGAATACAAATTTTTTTAGCAAATTATTGTTAATTAGAGTTATTCATAATTATTTTGCTGCAAAAAATTTGCATTTTCTTTTAAAAATGTGGATGTTCATGTTCGCAAAAGAGAACAACTAAGAATAGGTACTTGTAACTATTATATATGCTTCTGCTGAATTTAACAGTACTGTTTACCGAACATCTATTCTATTTAATATATATCATTTCACTTAAATAATTAGTGATTTTGTTTCATAATAATTATGAATTAAAACCAACACCAGCTCAATCTTTAACATAATAAACCTCATATTTGCGCAGAAGTTGATTGGAGAGAGATGGATGTTGAGTTTCCAATTCCAGTGGCTACAATTTACCAGTGACTCGAGCATAATTTCATATATAGAATTATTCCACAGAGCATCGAATGCACAATGATTTCCTTCAACTTTGGACACAGATACACTCCATGATCGATCATTAGATATTTTCTATGACAAAATCGATTGTTTTCTTGAAAGATTAAGTGTAAAATATTGCATCTCCATGACATTTTGCAATCCTTGATGTCTGGCTCTGAAAGACTCTGCCAAATACCGAGCGCCAGGCAACTCACGCTGCCAATTCTACACTACAGAATCCAAACACATGTGAAGCGTAAACAGCATCTGCAAGAAAATGACTTGGCCAAAATATGGAGCCAGGAAACCACATAGCTTTTCCTCTCTAGAATTGTTGCGGACCATATATTGGTCCGAAACATAGTACCAACTTGAACACCGCAGCATGTAAGCGTAATTACAGCCACAAATCGTCTTTCATTCACTGCTATGATTGATATCCATCTCAGAACATGTTTCAGGATTGTACACATTTTGGCATTAAAGAATTCCATTCTCCCTTCTAGAGTTTCGTTGAGAAGGTTAGGACTAGAATACATTCAGTTTTAATGTACAATTCCTTAACTTATTTTTATTATTCTTAATTACATATGATAAATTAAAACAATGAAAACATAAAAATTACAAGGAAAAACTAAAAATTATGATAAAAAGAAATAAAGAAAGAAATATACAGTATAATTTGAATGTACTTTTGCATGACCCCATCGATAAAGTCAATTGTCAACAGGGATCTAGAATTAGATTCCAATCACACCATTAGTGCCTCAAATTTAATGACTGTGTATGTGATAGTGTATGAGTTAAAAAGCAAATACTGTTGGTGGGTCAATTTGCAGAAGGGGGATTCTTAAGTCCAGGCTCTGTTGATCGAGAATCAATGTAGGTCCACAACCCAACTCAGTCTTAAAAGCATAAAAAGCAAGAAATCCACCCCACCCCAGCTGACTAACACCCCAGTCACTCACTCACTTTGCTTAACAAAGTTAGGAATTAAGGTGAAAGATATTAAGCTTGAAATCTAATTACCATAACATGAGTTAATTATAACATAAAATATCAGACTTACGCGTAATATTATAAATTGTGAACGTCCATCAGAATTTTTTGTTGATTTAGGGAGTAGAACAATCAGATGATGAGATGACTAAAGAGTAACGATCTCTTTCAAATGTACCGCTCGATGTTAGATGTCGGTGGAATTATTGTAGTGGTAGTAATTCAAGAAGGGTAATGTTGTCGGCCAAGTGAGTGCGGTCGGTGGCGGTGGGCTATAACCTACTATAGAAACAGTAGCCCCGAGCCAAACCTAGCTAGGTCTGCTGCAAATTTTCAGGTTGGGCATTGCAAAAACCATTGGTGGAAGTACCACAAAGTTGTAGTTGCTTGCACACGCACGGTGCAATAACTTTTAATTTCTTGATGGGGGGGGTCGATTTCTAATCCTAAATCCAGCAAATTAATGCTGGGCCCCATTTCAAATTTATGATTATATATATATATATATATATCTCTAAAACTAGTATTCCAATGAATGATTTGTATTTGTATGTATTTGATCATGTTATTCCGTGTCTGTATTAATTTGTATGTATTTGATCAACCTAGAACGAAGGAAATTCACTTATTACTTCATACAAAGAAAAATTTATTCTTATTCTTTTCGCCATTAAATATTATCTGATTTTGTTTCCAGTTTTGGGTGGGCGCCATTTTGTAGAAACATGAACCCCGTTTGATTTTCTGAGTTCCTAGGCTAGTGGCATATACCTTGCAGTATGGTAATAATATTAATATATATTAAGATTCCAGGACCAATACGAATTAACACTGAAAGCAGCAACTCGGATTCAAGTTGTAAACCGGCTGCGGATTCATTTACAATTTCTTGTCTTGAATGGCAGATTTGATTTCGTTTCTTTTAGGTTTGATGTTGTGACATGACATTTCTTTTGTAAATTCAATTGAGGGTAGGATCAAATTGGTCGTTGATGAAGCAATAATTGAGGGTCCCAAATGATTATGTATGGGATCTACAATACCGCTGTTATACATGTTTGGTTGTCATGCAAGGAGCAATAATCCCATACAGAAAAGTGAAGCTTTTGACAGAAAATTTCAGAGACAGGATCAAGAATTGCTCAAGCCATAACTTAATATTTGAGTTTCAATAGAGTTATAAAAATGTCTTGGATGGTAGGGGCCAAGTAACCTTACCTGCAATAATATTATTATACGTGTCTTTTGAGGGAATATCTATATTCTTGAGTGTGTATATATATATATATATATATATCACAAAAACCTATATTTTCAATTAATAATTACGCATGCATAAAATTATGTGTATTAATATAAATATTACCCTTATATGGATAACTGTATTAATATATGCTTGCCTTTTAATACTGTTGTTGTGAGAGAGTACTTGATCGAGTCTCATCAGCCGACCAAAGCTAATCAACGGTACTGATATATATATATATATATATATATATATATATATATATCAATGAAACTGAGACTAAGCTGGCTTGTTAGGTGAATGGTGGGGGATGTCTCATAACTCTTAACCGTACGATCATGATTAATGTCCAAAGATTATATATATATATATATATATTGACTGACTTATTTAAATTGTTAATGAGGAAGTACGGGATGTTGTTAGGTACTGTAGTTGTGTGTGGAGACTTACATGTTGAATAGCAGTATTAACCCTTTACCATAGTCCCTCAAACACAATGTTCTGATACAGACTCAAATCTATCAAATTTACACACTAAATTAGAACAAAAAAAATAAAAGAAAAAAAGAGAAACAATGAAATGCATTTTGCATATTAGCCGCTGAATTTGCGCAAACCACTTTAATTTGTGTTGTATTAAAATTATAGAGCTGGTGGGTTTTGCGTATGACCATATATTTCTATGATCGCTCACTCCTTCATCCCCATTGCCAATTTATTATATATAAGAAAGAGCTTCTGCATTTTGCAGCATTATTTGGTGGACATTTGATCATAAAATTTAACGTATATGGATTTGCTTAAGAATTAAAGTTATTTTTTTCTTCGCGACTTATCAAATTCACATGCAGCAAAATGCTTCTACACCCTATCTCAGGGCCACCCAGTCCTACGAGATGTGGCGAACGGTTTTCAGTGTCAAGTGACGTAACTTTTCACATAAAATTAAACAAAACTACTTCTCTATCGTTAGCCACCCACGATATTGTCCACACCACAGTTTAATTTCTTAAGGGAATAATAACTTTTGGATTCTTCAATTTTTTTCTTTTTTATAAATAAACCCATAATTTATTTATTTGTATCAAAAAGATCTTTGCGTCTTTTATTAGAATTGGTCAAATTATTCTTGATAGTATTGAATCTAGACTGTAAAGTGCATTTCAATCATTCCAATAGAGGTTAGGGATTTAATTAATAAAAATGGATAAAGTATCTCTGTTTTATAAAACAATTAAAAGTTAGGGAGTCAATTGTTATTATCCAATTTCATAATAAATTTATTAAGTTGAATTCCTGCATCGAATAATGGTGATAATTTAACTTTAACGTAAAGGGCTTAGTCCACTAAGCCCTGACTCTGAGGTCCTTCCTGGGGATTAAACGTTTCCTGTTGACGACCTGCTATGTTAAAAAAAGTCGTGATATAATATCTTTTAATATTTATACATATATATATATATATATTAGCCTTAGTCCACGTAAATTTATTTATAAAATTTTTACGAGTGAAATTTGTGCTCCTAAAAATTATCAAATAATTTAAAAATAAAAAAGAAATTTATAATTTTGAGAAGAATACAGAGTTTTTTTTTTTTTTGGATAAAAGTTAATTGATAAACAAAATAGAGTTAAATTGTTAATTTTCAAATATAAGATGTTAGTGATAATAATTAAAAAAAATACAAAATCTTTTTTATTCATTAATATAAATGGAACTCCTTTCCATCTTAAAAGTCATGACCGAAATTGGGATAGTTTTTGTAACTTTATTGTAATATTTTTTTTTTAAAAAAAATCCTCCGAAGAGGTAATTTGATTAATTAAATTGTACAATAAGTTAATTAATGAGTCGAAGGTTTAAAAAGTTAAATTAAAAATATGGAGAGAAGTTGGCCGTTGCTATATAAAGAGAGGGTCGTGAACTAAGAGGTTTTCATTCATAGCTAGCTGATTAGCACACTACCTTCACTAGCTTCCCCTCTGAATAGTGTGTCCTTTTCCGTCTGTCGTTGCTCTCACTTCTCTGTTGTATACTCCTAAGCCTTAAATTTCTCAAATGGAAGCCAAAGGTTTTACCCAAGATGGAACTGTGGATCTTCAGGGCCGCCCTGTACTTTCCTCCAAAACTGGAAAATGGAAAGCCTGTGCTTTCCTCGTTGGTAAGCAAGTTATTTCTCGTCAAAGCCTTCTGGTTTTAATGCATCAATCTTCTAATTCTTCATAACTTTATAGCTTTGTACACAACATTCCAGGATTGGATATTTCCTTCTAATCCCATGCATATATATGTTGGAATAGAAATCTTCCTTCTAATATTTTGCATGCTTCTCCTGCTATATTAACCAGAAAGCTTACATGTATGAACATCTGATGGAAGTTTAAGCAAACTCTTCAAAATTTGCCCCGACAATTTGCTACTCTTTTTTTCTTTTTAATTTGGACCGATAACAGATTTTGCTTCTGTATTTGTTGTGTTTCTGATGCTATTATTATTTTACAGGCTATGAAGCATTTGAGAGAATGGCTTTCTACGGCATACAATCCAATTTAGTGAACTACTTGACAACACAACTCCACGAAGACACAGTTTCTTCAGTGAGAAATGTGAATAACTGGTCAGGAGCTGTGTGGATTACACCGATTCTTGGTGCTTACATCGCTGATACTTACTTGGGTCGATTCTGGACTTTCACTGTGTCATCTCTCGTTTATGTCATGGTAATTATCATTTCTTCCACTAAGTTTTTGTTTACTTTAATCTCCATATGTAAGTACATCGAATGTAGAAGAAGAAGAAGTAAAGTACTTTTCCTTGAAATAATTTGGAGCATGAATTTCATCACTATCTTCATCTTCCAAAGAAACTACACCATCTGTTTGGACCATACTTTAGATTACCTACTCTCAAAGGCCAATTGAATTCATTATTTCTGGTGGGACCAACGAATAGCTAGTGCAATTCATTTGGCTATCTGCATGGATGTGAGCATTTAGCTGAGCTAGCCGCAACATTTGTTCTCCACAAGTCCATGAGTTCATATTAGGCCCACGAAGAAGTAGCTATCGTGTCTCGTTTTACACTAAATACATATGCAGACACTATATGCTTTTAGTATCTAGCAATGCTTATAACATTTTTGGAAAATGAGTTTCAACAGATGAGAAAAAGACTGGAAATTTTGTATTTTTCAATAAGAACAAAGAATTGGTCCATACTGATTCCCGCAGGGATCGATATAATTGCTTACCCATTTGAATTCCATCTGTGGCCGGAAATAAAAATTTTCATTCATTTTCAGAAGCCATATATGTAATAACATTATGTATCTGCACAGTGAACATTTAATGGAGTACAGCGACTCATTTTTTATGATTTATTCTGAATAAAAGAAATATAAGGTCATTGATGATAGAATTAATAATGATTCCAAATGCATTCAACAGGGGATGATACTTCTCACAATGGCAACTTCATTTAAATTTATGAAGCCAACTTGCAGAAATGGAGTCTGCAGCAAAGCCTCAACTTCACAAATTGCTTTCTTTTACTCATCTCTTTATATTATAGCAATTGGAGCAGGTGGAACGAAGCCTAACATTTCCACCTTTGGTGCAGACCAGTTTGATGATTTTGATCGCCATGAGAAAAACCTCAAGGCTTCATTCTTTAACTGGTGGATGTTTAGCTCTTTTGTTGGAGCTTTATGTGCTACTTTAGGCCTTGTTTACATTCAGGAAAACCTGGGTTGGGGATTAGGCTATGGTATTCCTACAGTTGGTCTGTTATTTTCCTTGTTTATCTTCTATCTGGGGACCCCAATTTACAGGCATAAAGTTAGGAAAACCAAAAGTCCCGCTAGGGACTTGGTTCGAGTTCCGATTGCCGCCTTCCGGAACCGGAAACTTCAGCTCCCTAACAACCCGTCAGAACTTCATGAATTTGATCTGCAAGATTACATTAGAAGTGGGAAAAGGCAGGTCCATCACACCCCAGTTTTCAGGTTAGTAATTGGTACTACACATGCTGTTATTCATTTACTTATTTACTAAGAAATTTTGGTTGCGTACACTCCACATATTATGAGATGGAGAAACTTTTTCATTGTGATGAATAAATGTGGCATGGAATCTAAAAGGACTCAAAAAGTGCTTTAATATCTTGTTGCTGAGCAGGTGTGAGGGGGGCCACAACCTCCCAATTTCATGTGCTAAGAACTAGAAAATCTACTGTGCGAAATGCATATTAATGGTGGGGACTTTCTTATGATTTTGCAGCAATTTGCCCAATAAATTATGTCCATGTGCACTATTTACACTTCTCCTTTTTGGACAACTTTAGCGAATTATCACAATCTCAAGGTCAAGTTGTTTCTCACACAATGTGTTTCACAGTGGAATGGTGAGGTCCAATTACCCACAACAGGGCCACCACGGTATCCATTACCAAATTGTATGTGAAACACATTTTTCTGGAATATTCGGCCCATTATCTAGCATTTCGGGCTACAAAGTTTCGCAATCTAAAACAGAATCCTGAAAAAGAATCCATCATTTCACCCCCACCATGTGACTCAATATTGTACTATATATACATATATATATATATATATATATTGTATAAAACAATTCTACCAGTATTCTCAATTTTTTTTTGAACCAATAAATTTTTCTACATGTATTAGGTGCTTGGACAAGGCCGCAATAAAACATGGCAGCGGAGGTGACACAAATCCTCCGTGTACAGTGACTCAAGTGGAAGGAACAAAACTTGTGCTAGGGATGGCATTGATATGGCTTGTCACATTAATTCCTAGTACAATATGGGCACAAATCAACACTCTATTTGTCAAACAAGGCACCACCTTGGACCGGAGCCTCGGCCCTAATTTCCAGATTCCGGCAGCCTCTTTAGGCAGCTTCGTTACACTTTCTATGCTCCTCTCCGTGCCAATGTACGATCGCTACTTCGTACCATTGATGCGTAAAAGGACTGGAAATCCTAGAGGGATTACACTGCTTCAAAGGCTTGGCATTGGATTTGGCATCCAAGTTATGGCAATAGCAATCGCATACGTTGTGGAAGTTAGGAGATTGCATGTGATAAGAACACATCATATTTCCGGGGCTAAAGAAATTGTTCCAATGAGCATATTTTGGTTATTGCCGCAATACATTTTACTGGGAATTGCTGATGTGTTTAATGCCATTGGATTGCTGGAATTCTTCTATGATCAGTCGCCAGAAGATATGCAAAGCCTTGGGACAACTTTCTTCACTAGCGGGATCGGGGTCGGGAATTTTTTGAATAGCTTCTTGGTGACAATGGTGGATAAAATTACAGGGAGGAATGGTAAGAATAGTTGGATTGGCGATAATTTGAATGATTCTCATTTGGATCACTACTATGGATTTCTGATGGTGATCTCTATACTGAATTTAGGTGCCTTTCTGTGGGCATCCAGTAGATATATCTACAAGAGGGAAACCAAAGAAATGAATGAAGGTTGTCTTGAAATGGAGACCAAAGCCTTGGATACATCTCTAGGGTTACAAGTATGAAAATATTTATATAGTATGGTAGAATTTTAAAATATGAGAAGCCCTTGTAAGATATGTGTGTAATGTTAAATACTAATTAATGTTTTTAATTAGCTGCATTTCTTTTTTTTAAGGGAACGGTGTTTCTATGTATACAAATCTCTCTCTCCAGAGATTTCTTCTTTTACTTTTCTTTTCAGTTCTTTTAAATTTTAAAAGACAACATATATACTTGATCTTCTGGGAAAGAGATTGAATATTTGTAAGGAGAAAGCAAAACAAAGTTCTAAAATTATAATTACCTAACATCTCTTTGGCAAAATATGTGTATATATTATGTAATCCACCTCTCAGGTTGGTTTTGGCACGCATATCATTATTCATTTTGGTTAATTTTAGCTAAATCAAAATGTATGCATAAATACAATTTAAAAATTAAATTTTATAATCTTTTAGACATTTATTGACAATAAGCATATATAGAACATACCTTTGTAATTTTTTTGTCTTTTTGTTTTTGAAGAAGAAGATGATGATTACAGGAAGGCTGAATTTTTCTCCTTGAGCCTTTTTCAATTTTAACCTAAATTGATAAAAACATATATTAATAATGTTTTATAGTCAAAAGAGTACCAATTGTTTAATTAATAAGTCTATTAAAGTGGAGCCTTATCGTTGGGAAGCAAGTTTCTATGTAGTCAAACATAAAATTTATTTATTTTTTAATTTAATAAAATTTAATGAACATATTAATAAGTATATATATAGTCCACAAACATTTTACAGTATAGGCTATTTCTGCAATAATTGCATCGTCTCTAATTTCGATCAAAACCTCTCGTGCTATGTGTGTGTGTGTGTATATATATATATATTAAAGTAATCCAATAAATATTCTTTCAAGCCCTTTTATGTATGTTAAAGATCAGCTTTAAAGAAACAAAATGTAGTACATGTACTGCAGTCTGCAAATTACTGTGTCTTTTTTTTTTCCACGACAATCCATAATCGTATGTTTTTGACTAGCTAGGCATACACTTGACTTTGGATTAGGAAGCAGTTAATCAAATTTAATAAAACCCACCTCGCAAAAATTGACCTCTGTCTAACTTAATTAATTTATTGCAATGCACACACGCCAAAAATTGACCTTTACCAATTTAAAGATTCATTTGAAATTATGTATGTATATATTGCAAACGCTAATACTTAAAATTTAAGATTGCCAACTAGGAAAATCGTTTTATTTTTTGCCATGTGATTGAAAATTGAGCCATGATCTCAAAATTAAGTTTCTATAGTAGCTTACCCACCAATGATATTCCACACCCTATTTAATTATTATTTTTATTTCCTCCAACTTTCAGAACCTTTTTTCTTTCTCTAGGATGGAATGCACTTATATAAATAATACTATAACAATATTTTTTCTTCATTAATGATTAATAAAATTAGATCATCGATAAATTCTTCGAAACTTAAATAAACTTAACTAATTAACTAAGATAGGATCCTAATTTTATAGAATAATTTGGCTAGAAGATTCTAATTAATAGAACTGAAAATAATTTATTGATATATATTAACCAATGATTTTCATAATCATAATCAAACATTAATCGTCTATGACCATTGACATTTTCAAATTCTAGATTGTTGACCACGTAAGATTATATAACAGTTGTACTCAGTAACATTAACATAACAACTTTAGAATTAAATTACTCTCTAATTTAATATTAAAAATTAAGATTGTTAATCTTTTCTTCCAATCGCATGCATGCTCCACTTCCTGTATATATACAAAAATAAAAATAAGATTTTTGTCACCCAATTTCAGGTTCAGCTACTTCCAAGTTATATATATGTGGAGAACTGAGAATAAAGCAACAGTGAACAATGAAAATGACAAGATGATTGGTTATTCAACTGCTTCGCGCGTTGATGCATGTTGATGTTAATGCCAAAGAAAAGAAGGAAGAAAATTCGGAGAGTGATGAAATCTAAAACCTATTTTGTGTACATATATGGCGGAAGACATGGTGACTTCATTAATCTGAGAAATTCACACGCAGTTGCAGCTGTAAAGCAAATATGAATCTTCATATTCTTAGCATATCTTGAAAATAGTAATATTCCATTTCCACTTAATCTTTTATACGTATATATGATGGACAAGTCAAGCATTTTTCTTACCTAAGAAGCTTCAAATTAATGAAGCACATTGACTTCGGTTCTTCTGATTTGTTTTGTATTGAAAGCTTGCTTTTTTACTTTCTTAAGTTAAAAAAAAGTGAATAACTCTTCATTATCTTTGAACGGTGCATTAGAGACCAAGTCAGATCATTAATTTCCGCGTAAATTATATTTCATGTCCCGTAGAAGAAGTAATAAATCAAAGTTCTTTTTAATATTTAATAATTTCCGAATTCTACTCGATATAAGAATATATGTATAATTTACAGGTTTAGAACTCATTTTATATATTTATGTATATATCTTTACTAGTTCTATTGGGACCTCCTGCCTACTTCTTCCTTTTTTTTATTTTTTTTGTTTTTGTTTTCTTACAGACTTATTTTCACTTTTAAGTTAATAACTATAATTGGCGGTTCATTATCATCATCTTAGACTTTTTTGCTCTTCAGCTTTTTCTTTATACATATTCTTTACCAATAGTCCAAACTTCCAAACAGCTCATGGACAATAAACTATTTAACAATTAAGAGTAACATGTTCCACGTTATACTGACTAGTTTTAAAACGCTCCGATAAACCGACAAGACATATCAAATTTGATGTTGACATAGATATATATAAATATGGATTATGAGATGAAACATAATAATTAAACTGTCTTGACTAAATTTGAGATTAGAGTACTCATTTTCTCTCTGAAATTAAGAAATGAAGAAATCGATAGTGGATTGTTTGTTATGTATCCTGATCAATATTCGGAAGCTTCTGGCTTGCATGCGCAACAAGTAATTAGTTAAAAGTAAACTCCGCGTATCGTAGATTATGATGGATACATTTACATTCCTTCTACAAAATTTACAAGACAAAAAGATTCTAAAGAACTTTTAATTAGTTACAGGGTGTTTCAGCATTTTTGTAGCTTTTTTTTAAGAGAATAAGTCGAAAAGTCAGACTTTTCATAATTCACATCAGGAAACTTTATCGTCTTTACCAAATTATGAAGATTTAAGTGGTACATTGGGACCCCAAAGCTTGACAAATTGGTACCAAAAATCACTAGACCTATTGACAAATTGCAACTCACCACATCGTAAGTCTTTGTAGCATACGTTTTCAAAGCCAAAAAGACGTGTTCTCACTCTCTTTTTTCTTGCTAATTATTAAACTTAATAATGTATTTGATTAAACAGTCAAAATTAATGTCTAGCTTATTTATTGTTATATTCTATTACTAATCAAATAACGTCGAGATGCCATGCAGGCATAAGAGTCTACGTGTTAGGTGACCTGCCGGGCCTAAGCGCCTCGAGAGAAGCTCTATATAAATCCAAGGTTACTTCCACCTCAATTGCAACACAAACACGCAGAAATTTTCCTTACTGTTGGATTGGATTAATAGCTTTCAATGGCTTCCTTTTTCAAGCTTTTTGTGAAATTTTCTCTCCTAATTGTGCTTCTCATAGGAAGCACCAATGCTCAACTCTCCCCAAATTTCTACTCCAGTTCTTGTAAAAATCTCTTTCCCACTGTAAAATCCGTCATGCAGTCTGCCATTTCGAAAGAGGCTCGGATGGGCGCTTCCATCCTTCGCCTGTTCTTCCACGATTGCTTTGTTAACGTAATATTTCTCTCTGTCTATTCCACTTTGTTAATTTATATATATATATATATATATATATTAATTTTTACTCGCATGTATTATATATATATATATAGCCTAAACCTGTACATTGAAAGCTTCCCACTATTCATAGAGGTGCTTAATTCTAAGTTGTTTGAGAAAGTCCTTTTCGTTTTCTTCCTAATCTTGTGTTTTAATATAATTAAAGTCAGAACATAGCCTCTGTTTTTGACTTTCTGTTGTCTTCAATTGACGAAAAAAAAAAACCGTTAAATGTTTTTGTCCACTTTTAGAGGTAAGTCTTAAAATATTTAGCATTTTCGCGACAGGGATGTGACGGATCAGTTCTACTCGACGACACATCTTCCTTCACCGGAGAGAAAAACGCAGTTCCCAATCGTAATTCCGCGCGTGGATTCGATGTCATTGACAACATCAAGTCCGCCGTTGAGAAAGCCTGCCCCGGTGTCGTCACCTGTGCTGATATATTAGCCATTGCTGCTCGCGACTCTGTTTCTATCGTAAGTCATGATCAATCATCACAAATTTTAGAACACAGTTTCTTAATTAATAAATTATGTATATATTGTATTGACGTGGTTAATTTGTTGAAGCTTGGAGGGCCGAGTTGGCAAGTAAAACTTGGAAGAAGAGATGCTAGATCTGCAAGCCAATCTGCTGCAAATAACGGCATTCCGCCTCCAACTTCCAACCTGAACCAACTGATTTCCAGATTCAATTCTCTCGGACTTTCCACCAGGGACCTCGTTGCTTTAACTGGTACGTCCTCTCTTTCTCAATCATTTTCCAAGAAGTAAATCTTCAGCATCTTAATTTAATTATAAAGTTTATCTGAAATTATCTACATGCAGGTGGTCACACAATTGGACTGGCAAGATGCACATCATTCAGGGCACGCGTATACAACGAGACAAACATAGATGTCTCTTTTGCTCGAACAAGGCAAGGAAACTGCCCAAGAGCCACCGGCAACGGCGACAACAACTTAGCACCGCTTGATCTGCAGACTCCGACTTCTTTCGACAACAACTACTTCAAGAACCTGATCAACAGAAGAGGATTGCTCCACTCTGATCAACAGCTCTTCAATGGCGGATCCACTGATTCAATAGTGCGCACCTACAGTAACAGCCCAAACACCTTCACTTCTGATTTTATTGCTGCCATGATCAAGATGGGAGATATCAGTCCGCTCACCGGATCCAACGGTGAGATAAGGAAGAATTGCAGAAGGGTGAACTGATTTCAGGGTCTTTTTCTAGCAGCTTGTTTACATTAAGGGAATAAATTATATTGTAGTTTTGCGTTTTTATGTACTACAGATTACGCATTTGAAAAAATTCTGTATTTCATCATCGTCTGAATAGAGTAGCGTGATAGTTGATTGTGTTGTAAGAAAACTTTGTGATCAAGTGCCACATATATTTGGCTTTGAAGTTAAATTAAAGCTTGTTCTATTTTGCATCTACTATAATTTCTTTTTTATGAAAATTATTTTGATAGCGAGCAAAATAAACTTGTCAACACAAATCATAAATTTCTAAGGGTATGTTTGATATAACTTTTCAAATAAAATTTTTTAAAATAAAGATTTTATCTATAAAACTTTTATGAGTAGAGCGTTTTACAAAAGTTTATTAATCGTTTGGTTGTCATAAATGACTTTTAAGAAATTTTGAGTAATTACTTTAATAGACAAATTTTTTATGTTTTATTTTAAAGAAATAAAGTAGAATTTTTAAAATAAAATAAGAGTATTTTAGACAATTTTATCTTTTAAAAAAGCTGAAGAAATTCTACTGCTACAAGTCCAAATTTTAGATTTTTTCTAATAGAAGGAAAACAACTTTTTTAATTCTCAAAAACTCTTTTTCATTGTCAACCAAACGACGTTAAAAAATTTAAAAAAAGTTTTTATCATTAAAAAAATCTTTTTAACCAACGAAAAAAGCAAATCAAACGAATACTAAGATTTGTTAATAAGTTGTCCAAACATTAAAAAGAAAGGAAAAAAATTCTTTTAGCCTTAAAAATTTGGTCTAATACTTTTATTAATTTTAATAGCTTCAAAAATATTTTAAAGTCTCAATTTATTATAAAATAACAATTATACCCCTATATTATAATAATAATAATAATAATAATAATAATTTGAGAAAAAAATAAAAATAAAAATAAATTTTTTAAATTTGAGAAAATATAATATATTTATATAAAATAAATTAATTAAATAAATAAAAATAATTATTTTAATTATATATTCATAAATAATTTATTATAATTATTTGTAAGATATTAAATAAAAATAAATTACATATTAGAAATTAAATAAATTGCGCCAAACTTTTGGACTAAAAAAAAATACTGTATTTTAAAAAGAATTAAATAATTAAAAATAAAAATTTCTCACCCTGGGGAGAGGGGAAAAAAATTGTTGCTAAATGGACCCCAACGTCTCTGAATACACCGATAGAATTGATTCCGCGGAAGACGTGATTGGAAGTTGTAAATAATACCATTGGGCCCAATTTTCACGAAAGGATCAAGCATGATCTCGACCCAAACAAAATGTCTGAGTTTACCCCCGAAATTGTAAAATAAGTCGGGATAACTGAAACGATTTATCTTTAGAATGAAACTGACAACACTAGATTGTAACGCCGTGATCCTTCGATCAACTTAATTTACAGTCACCGTAGTAAAAAAAAAAAAAAAAGAAAAAAGGAATAATGAAAAAACGACAGTCGCGTGCACTGCCCTTATATCTAGTATAAGGTTTGCATTTTTCCCAGAACAAAGCTAATTAGCTTTTCCAAGGAGGTGGCTTTAGTTTGCGGAGACAGCAGCTAGGCGATGAATGCACTTCACCATTTAAGCATTGGATTGGAGGAGCTGTTCGTTCCCTGGAACTTTCAGAATTCATAAATATTATGTATGCTGATGCGAGAAGGAATACATAAAATAAAAAAAAAAAAATTGGGTGATTCCCCCGTTGATAATTACACCCCGTAGTACCAATAATCTTTCCAGATGCTACAGAATCAAACACAAAACAGTTGCAGATACACCTATAATTTTGCCGGAGATTTCGATCCCATTAATTTATTTTTCCACATCAAATATATGACGTAAGAGGATGACAACTTTTTTTTTTTTTTTATAGTTCATAGCATTATAGTTTTAAAAGAAAAAGAAATAGTATTTTTTAATCTATGTATTAAAATTTAAGAATCATAACAAAAAATTTAGAAAGCATATCTTACAATCAGTTACACAGCAATACAACCCATATATATATATGGCCATTAATTTTCTCTTTAATTTTATTTCATTTTGGGAAGTACTCAATCATCGTTCCCTAGAAGTTTATATTATATATTATATAATATAGTATTATAAAACAGCTGTATATTACGGTATATAGTATTTTGCCGATGTACGAAATATTCCTTTGAATTTACAGCTACAATTTTCCCAATTTAATTTATATGTAGATCTAAGAGCAAACATGTGCCTAATCAAGAGATCTATGCGTATTTTGACACTGGTCAAAACAGCATGAGTTTTGGATTCTGATCATTATAATTATATACACACAATATATATATATATATATATATCCGACTGTTTTGTGCCGACCATCATAATTAAAATTCTGCGGTGCCATGTTGAGGCATTAATTAAAGATCGCAATTAATTCAGTGAGTTTGAGGGTTTGATTGGTGATGATAATATAATAACTAAGATTAATTAGGGCATTTTATATAGATTTAATTCACGTCTATTTGCTCGCTCCTACAAGTCCTAGGTTTATTTCAACAACACTTGTAACTGTATTGACTTGCAAGTACATGCACTTGGACTTGGTATCACATGCTGGTCATAATTTATAATGTTCATTCAATTTTTGATAACTTTAATTATTAGTAGACATCCAAAATAAATAAACACAATGTCTTTTTTAAAAATAAAATATTCAAAACAAAAAGATTGCCATTAATTTCATATTACTCTCGAGTAATATGAAATTAAGAGAGTGGAGAATCAAAATTTTTGAAAGATTTCATGAGAGTAAATTTTTTTCTATTACATTCAAAATTTTTAGATGATGTGATAGAATTATAATGAGTTATTTGAAGATTTATTGCTGGGTGCTTTTGTGTAAATTATAATGAGTTATAATGGAGTTATAAATTTCTTTTCTATAACAATAAATTTTTGTTGACAGCAGGCCAGGTATATAGGTTATGAAAAGATAGAGAATAGATTATTGGGCAGAGCAATAAGCTGATCTTCCTGCCTCCAATTGATAGTAATCTCGAACTAAATGAAAAATAAATTAAAATTTAATATATGTACATCTACTTGATTTTAAAAGTATGATAATTAAATTGTCATTATTATCTGACTATTAATATTTTCATTCAAAAAGACTCCAATTAATCATGAAGAAAAGCATATTAATTAACTCAATCGTATGTTATGCTTTTAGTAATTTCTTAGATGAACTTCATATGTATGTATACTTTGCAAGTTTATTAAATTGATTACCTTCACATCGAAAAGTTTAACAACAATTCTATTGCTTGGAGGCTTTATACGAAAGAAGAAGAAAATTATCAATTTTCTTTTTTGTCAAAAAAAGGGAAAGTTAAAACTTTTAATAAACAGAAAACATGCAAGGGGAGCTGTATAGAGTGGAGAAGAGATGCCAATATTTCAAGCAACCGTGACATAAGACCAAATTCCATCACATCTCCATGGATTCTAAGAGGTAAAGACGTCAATGAAAAAGACTGATTCCTTTTTATTAAAAACAAAAAGAGAACATATAAGAGAGAAAGTGAAATGGAATGAATGAAGTTCCACCATATATAATGTTGCTTGCTTGCTTGTTTAAACAATATATATAAATATATATATATATATATATTTTCAGGTTTCTGTATTCCCCTTCCAACTCAGGCTGAAATCCACACGCCAAGGAAACCCATTAAAATTTTAGATAAATTATTAAACAATTAAATAGCTGGCACCACCATTGACCACCCAACAAATACATGCACACATCTACACAATTCACAATATGCTGTAGCTTCTTCCCTGAGTAGCAAAAGCATTCACTTGCTTTCATTACATATACCAAAATACCCTTTCCATAACCTAACTTTTGGACAATTACTTCAACTTAATCTAATATTTAATTTAATAAACAAACAAATCAAATATTGAGACTAGAGATTCTGATTATATTTTGTTCTGAGAGTATATAAAAGTATCTGCAATAATTTTATAAACTTTCTGAATCCGTGCGTCAATGAGAGGATGAGCAGAAACGTTAGATGTAGTACCGATAGATACATGTATGAATTTTTCTGCAATAATCAAATGAAATCTTTATTCTTAATGTCAGTAAATTCAGATGCAAAATAACATACGACCATAATTTCCATGGGCACCGGTATATAGCCGATGAAAAATAAATAAAGAAAGGAACAGGAGAAGGCATCATTTACAACAGATTCCATAAGCAGTAAACAACTGAGGAAAAAAAGACAAGAAGAAGAAGAAGACTGGAATATATAGTTATATACTGTAATTAAACCGAAAAAAGAAGAAAAGAAATTAAAATTTTAAAGGGTACTAAAGTAATATTACAAGGGGAACGGATTTCGCTGAATGATTTCCAAATTAACATGATCAAATTCTTAGAAGTTTCACTTACATTGGGATGATCACAACTTCACTCTTTGTCTCCTCCACTGAAATACTATTTTTTCACATCCATTGATGGCACAGACTAGCATGTGCAAATACAGACTCTGTTGTTCGACAAGATCCCAAGCATGATATGACTAAACGTATTAATTAAGATATCGCCACTCAACAATACCAGAGAAATAACTGGAACTACATCATCTATGGCATCAGACTCCAGAATGTATTCTCACTATCAATTAATTTGCTACAGTTTTTTATACTATTTCTAGGGTTTCCATTTCTTTTCCTTCATATGTAGAAAGAGGAAATTACAGGAAAATTAACACATGTATATATGAGGAGGATGCATCATGTAAGTAAGTTGACAGAACAAGTCTTTGAATAAGGAAAACCACAATCAGGAAGAAATTCATATATAAATGAAGAAAGGATAAATAATAATAATTAACAATGGCTGATATGAACTTTCAGTTGTAGATTTAGACAGTACTCAGTGACTAAACAATCCCAAAGTAATAATCCAATAATGAAATGATATATCCTTCCTCTTCCTCTTCCTCTTCCTCTTCCTCTTTTTATTCCTCTTGTTTTTTGATGGGTGAGATGGTGATTCGAAAAATAAATATTGGGATCGATATTCTTAGTGTAGAATAAATTTAACCAAAATAGGAAACGTTTTCACTCGAAATCCCGCTATAATCGGCAGCACCAGTTGGTTGGACGTACATGGAAGAAGTGCAGGAAGTAGTACTAGGAAGAGTAGTAGGAGGAGGAGGAGGAGGTGGCCGTGGAGGTTGCGGAGCTGGGACTGGTGACGGTGCGGCGACCGAAACAGCCCCAGAAGAGAGCAAAGCTACATGAGACGATGGCATAATATTAGCTTCTCTATACTTGTATTTTAATATCTCAGTCCTTACTGCATTTAGTTCTGCTTGTAAAGATTGAACTTGTTGTTGCAAAGCAGAAATTGCACCCATGCATCCGTAAACTGGATCTCTAAGCCTGACATTTGCCTCGTAAACAAGACTATTTGCAGCATCTGCTCTTTGGCTTTCCGGTACTTCCTGAATTAAACCATGAAAACGTCATAATTACCAAAAATTCATAGCGAATTGATGTTATAAGTGTAGCAATAAATTTGATTAGGGTTTACCATTAGCATCTTGGAGACGTTGCTGGCACCGAAGACCTTGTGAACAGAAGCAAATTTCTGAGGTTCATGTGGGGAGAAATATGGAGAAAAAGGACATTCTTGTGCACAACGACGTCTCAAGAGTTTGCAGGCTGCGCAAGGTGTAATAGTATTTAGGGTGCCGGGAGGACCCAACATGTGTCTTCTTCCCATATGAGAAGAGGCATCTGCTTCTCTCTTGATTTTCTTTTTATCTCATCAAATCTCTCCCTAGAAACAGACAACAAAATTAGAAAATTAAGCCAAAATTAAATTGAGAAGTAGCCAGGGTTTAATTAATTTGAGAGATTTTGTACTACCTTTCTCTGGACATTCAGGCATGCTCTCGGGGAAGGAAGAGGGAGTCGCTGAGAGAGAGAGAGAGAGAGAGAGAGAGAGAGTAAGAGAGGGGAGAGGAGGGGAGAGAAATGGGAAGAAGAAAGGAAAATGAGAGAAAGGGAGAAGAGTACTTAAAAGGCAAGATATACAGAAGGGAAAGGGATGGTTAAGTTAATAATTAAAGAGAAGGAAATTAATATGTAGACAAAAGCGAAATGAGTTAAAAAAAAAGACTAAAATTAGAAGCTAATTTTGTCTGTTTGTTGGTAATGTTTTACACCTAGCTATCTCGTTTTGATTACGTACGAGGAGGACAGAATTATAGTTTGCAGAGAAATGAAATGGAGATGAAAGCAAGCATCAAGGGAGAATGGAAGTGTGTGTATCTAGAGGGAAAGAGAGAGAGAGAGAAAAGAAGGCAACTGAGTTATTGTATAAATGTCAGCTCTGTCACTGCCTGCCCACGTGTGTTGTCTTCAAATGTGTTGACTTTGAAGATCAAAACCATCTGGTTTTGCTTCGATTGCTTAATGATCTTACATGGCTGCATGTGGTCTTTAATTTCTTTCTCAGTATATACCTAGATTTATTCTTTTCTTTTATTAAATATTTATCAAAATTTCAACGTGTTTATGTCAAGTAACCTGCTGATAATACATATGCACATTTAATTTAAAGTAATTAATATCAAATATATATAAAACTTTAATTGTGTTTATAAAATATTTTAAAAAAATAAGTAAAATTCCAAAAATTATATATATATATGTAAAAATTAACATATTAATTTTAAAAGGGTTTTAATTTCAAACTAATAAAAAATGAAAAATGGGATGATGATTAAAGATTGTACTTTGAAAAGAGGCAGGCAAAGCATGTTAGTTTCGTGTCAAAATCAAGAAGCCATCTACAATATTAATAGAATGACTATATATATATATATATAGAGGATCGGTCTTGATTGTGAAAATGAAATTTAATTAATATGAATAATAACTTATCGCCGTGTAAAATCCGCAATCTGCCCTTTGGAGATCGCTTGTAAGACCAAACGCAGACTCAGTGATTATGAGCCTATAGCTAGTCCTATTCAAATTTCAATATATATATATATATATATATATAGTTCTTGTCAAAATTAATTAATCAAAATGGGTTCCTTTGCTTTAACAGAAACAATATAAACCATCTACTTGACTGTTTTATAGATATATATAATCACTACTTTTAAATACTATTAACTACACATTTATCTTCAAATTATTTTAGGCCAAGTGGTACGTATTTCAATAGTATCAAAAATTTGGTCCATGATTTTATTTCAAAGCATAAAAAATTTTTACAAAATTTAACTTTGTTGATGCTAGTTGAGTAGATTATCATATAATAAACTTTTAATTGAATTATGCTCAAGTCAAAATTAAATAATTTAGTAGCACTTGGGAAGAGCTGCCTTACTCTTTAAAATTATATATACTACATTTTCATTGATGTTCATAGAAAAAGATTGAACACCCTCAAGGGTAAGTCAATTATATATCTTTAGTAGATAGCAAACTTACTTTAGAGAAGGGATCCATAACCACATGTGCTGATATTAAAGACATCTCACCAACAATTGTTTTTTTCATATATAGAAAGCATTACGATTCAAGGACCCTGCAGAAGAAAATTGTTTCATGTCAACTACCCAAATATTCAATCACTTCCATAAATTTATAAGATTACCTTAATTGTTTCATAAATTAATAATAGATTAACTAGTGTTGTCAACAGATTATCTAGATCTTTCTTTATTCATATAGTTAAATAATTATAATAATTATAATCATGAGTCATTGACATATATATATATATATATATATAATAGAGCTAGAGAGAGGAACCCGATGTGTTTCGAATTTTGTGTACACACATGCATGCTTGATTTATCATATAACACCATTGAAGACTCAGTCAGCAAATTAAAAGCTTAATTAACTACAATAATGAAACAAAATAACAATCTGCGCATTTATCATTAAACTGCAAGTCAAAATGTGTATTAATTAAGACCTCATGTAATTAATGGCGAACTGAAGTTTTCATTGAGAATAATCAGACGGGTTTTATTTGTTTTAAATTTGCTGCTTTGGGTGTGATTTTAAAGAGTTATATCAAAGTGGGTGGTGAAAAGGAGGGAAAAGGATTCAAAGAAAGGTACATATATTTTTATGGTATATATGTTGAAGTGGATTAAATTAAATTAAATTGCTTAAAATTTAAGGAAATGGCACAATCGATTCTTGTTTGACCCGTATCTTGAGGCAAACAAGTCGCCCCGTTGTTCTCTCATCGCCAACCTAACTTTCTCTCATTTTCATTCATATATTCAGTACTCTCTTCACCCAAATCCAGAAGAACCCCGTTTGATTCTTCCCGTTATAAATGCAGTCAAGTCCATGACCTTTTATTTCTTTACAACCTAAATTAAACCCTTTGAAAAAAAAAAAACTCTCAACATGTATATAAATTTTGTGGTCTTCAAAGAAACTACATTATTTTCAACCATTTTATACCAAACAAACATTCGTTTCAAATCTCTACATGTATTTAGGTCAAAATATATATTAATGGTAGCCCCATATCAGAAAAAACCTGTAGCTAGCTGTTCTGTACATGAACTTGGAGTTTAACTGTATCTATCGACCATTTTCATCGGTCTTCGTTTCCCCCAAACTCTTTTGAATTCTTTATTTGCTCTGGTTTGTCAATCTCATGCTGTAGTTTGGTGGTGTTGATAGCGATTGACTTGGGAATTCAAGTCAAATTGAGTAGTAACTATCAAATTTAAAGCTGGTGGAATTCCAGCTGCTTTATTTTAGATTTCGTTAGAGTTGAATTTTTCTCTTAATTTTGGCGGTTTTGAAGCCAAGCAATATTCAAATTTTCTGTTCAGATTTTCGAAACTATTAAGATCAATCATTAGTCTCAATAGTCTACTGATATAACTCCCTAGTCTCTGGACAAGCTCATCAATTCACTTCAATAGTTTAGTTCATCAATTCACTTCGATAGTTTACTAATATAACTCTCTAATTTAAGTAACTCCTTTTATAATTTTTTTTTTTAATATACAAAATTATTTTTCAGAAATTTACTTAATTAATGATTTTGGATCCCAAAAATATATTTATTTATTTTAATTAAACATAATTATATATATAAGAAATACTTTCAAATTAATATGCCTTCAATATTCGCATGATACGCCCACCCAAAATGACATCGTAATTAATATTAATAATTAAAGCATGCATTTAATAAAAGAAATTTAAAGTATAATTCTCTAATTAAAATACACATTTAATTACAAATACTGAAAGGAGACACATTCAAGATCTAGCCTTGTAAATAAAGGACAAATCAATGCAACTGACACATTTAATGCATTAATATATATAATAATATATATATATATACATATACATATATATATATATTTAGATATGAAATCATGTATTTAAATAAGAATGTACGTATTTATTTTTCTTTTGTTAGTATTGCTCCTGTAATATTATTTAACATGTACTTTAGTATATTGATTTATTCGGTACGTACCTTAGTCGGGTTAATTTCATGTATAAGTTTTAAATTTAATATGTAATAGCTTAACTAATTGTATTGTTTTAATAACAAATATGGTCAAAAGTTAAGTATTTAAAATTGCTAGTAGTGTGCCTTTTACTTAAAAAGTTGAGACTTACAATTCCTTATTATTTTGAAGCTCTCAACAAAAAAATTAAAACTCGTCCTTCTTTAGGGACTCAAATTTCTATTTTAAGTTGTTTTTTTTTCCAATTTTAAAACATTTTACAATTTTTTGTACTTGACACTTCAAGAAAATTGTTGTCATTCTTTCTTACAACTGAATAAAATTTAATTTCGTTAGAAAATAAAACTATCGTTTTTTTTTTTAATATTCACAGATTCGCTAAGTTAATTTTTTAATATAAAATAAATTTTATTATTATTGATGTTAAAAAAATAGCAATTCTCGATATTATTAAAAATTACGGATTTCTTATTAAATTGGTCTCGAAATCCTCTTTTTTTTTTCTTCCTTCCTTTTTCTTTTACATTAGACATATATATATACACATACTTTCCTTATTCGAGAGGTGTTAAGAATCTGATAATTTTGGTATGTATTTTACAAAATCTTGACTTACGTTAAAACAAACTTCCAAAATTTGATTTTCCTTATTCCATAAAAATTATTTCTGTTTAGATTCCCTCGTGACGCGTCCAAGCAGAATTCCTTCCGAGCTGATCGGATCGCAATTAAAGAGATTGAGCAAACATAAAACCTACTTCCCTTTTAATTCGGGATCATCTTCTTTAAGGCCTTGAAGGGCCGAACTCCTCGTGTACAAGGTTATAGGTATTCTATCTTTCTAAACATCAAACCCCTCACTTTTCAGTGAAAAGGATTTTTACTGGCAACTTTATTTTTTTGAGTGTTCAAACTCTGCTCAAGCAGCGTTTGTTCAACTAAGGTGTCTAAACACAATTTTAGATTCATTTGACCAAACAGTTCTCGTCGAGCAACCGGCCATATGGTAAGTACTAGTGAGAACCTATTTTACGGCCGAACATAAAGCGACGTTACGATTTTTGAAATTCAAAAGAAGCGCCAATAACACTAAACGTGCCCACGTTATGCCTCAATTTTCACGTCAGCAATTAACATACGTAAATGCTCCTAACTGTTACCTCTCACTAACTCCTCACCCAGCCAACATGCATTCCAGCGTGATTGGCTCGTCACGCCCCCAGAAGAATCGTGCTCTTTAAAAGGTTTTGTGGTCGCATCTGGGCCGTTCTTTTTGTCCGCAACGTGAAACAAGAGGGCTATAAATTTCAACCTTCTCTCACAGTTACCACTATACTCTTCTTCGCGTTTTCTACTAAACCCAGAAACTTCCATCGTTCTCTACACTCTCTGATGCGGATCTTCATTCTTACTCGTGGGCACAACCTTGCCTTGCCTTTACCTTTGCCTCTCATTTTACCGGCAAATCTCTTTACTCTAGTAAGTTCCTCCTTCTGTTAAACTTGTTTTATTTCGTGGGAGATGTCCCTAGGGTCAATCCTCGACATATCCTCGTGGCTCTAAACGAGCACATCTACGTGCTCCCGTTTTCTATGCTCGGCAATCGAAAGCTGATTCTTATCACTCTTTCAGGCCTCAAGGGGTCAATAGGCACTACTTCTAGTTCTTCTGCTAGCTTAGGCGTTGGTCACATTTTCCTTTGTTCTATGCTTTGCTCGAGTTTACCCATCTCTTTCTGTTGCTTGACATCTTCCTCTCCCGATTCATCGATGACCTTCGCCACTATACAATAAAATTGTTTCGACGAGGCCGCAAAACACGTCTGGGCAACTTTTTGATCCCTTTGTATTATGACAATTCCCTCGCCTACCTGAAATTTGATTTTTAGGTAATGTATGCTTTCTACCATCCTTGTCTTCCTCAAGAAGGGTTTGCCTAAGATCATAGTGTATGGCATCTTTAAATCCACCATCTGAAATTCTACCATTGTAGTCTTCTAGTACGGTCTATCTACCATTATTAACGATAGCTGGATCAAGCCTAACGAAAGAATGTATGAATCACCTAATCCGTAAAAGGGCAGTTTCTGCCAGTCTCATCCACAGATCTCCGATTTTTAGGGAATCCAAAGTCTCTTTAAATATTATGTTAGCGGAATTGCCAATGTCCACCAAGATTCTGTTTATCTTTGTCGAGCCAATCTCTAGGGTTATTACTAAGGCATCATTGTGAAATTAGCTGACTCTTGTCTCATGTTCATTAGTAAACATGATGGGGATCGACACCAACCGGGGTTTCTTTTCTTTTCAAACATCCATCACATAATAATCCGTTAGTGTGTTCGGTAACAAATATTTTAAATAGTTCTTCCTCGCATTATTGGAGCTGCCTATCAGCGGCGGTCCCTTTAAGATTACCATGTTCCTATAGACTAGATCTTTTGCCCCAATTCTGTTATGCCTCGAACCTTCTCTCGCTTCACATGTCTTCACCCTGTACTTATAGAGGTAACTGTTTCTCACCAGGATTTTAATTTGCTCCCTCAAGTCTAAGCATTAATCGATCATATACCCATGGTTTTAATGGAACATGTACCTTCTCTCTCTGTCGCAGACATTCGATGTTAACCTTAAGGGACGAGGTCTAGGCTGTAAACCTAAATATTTAATTTCACATAAATGACCGATAAAAGGACATTCAACTCCGTAAACTTTTCTGGTCCAAAAAAAGTGCTACCCTTTTAACTCCTTCTCTATGCAAGGGAGGAAAGTGCCTTCTTTGCTTAATTCCCCCCTTATATCTCACGGAGTGGAACCCTTGGTCTCGCCTCTGCTCAGATTTTTTGTCGAGGGATGACTGTTGGAGGTCTTCCCTCTTCGTAAGGGGCCTGAGATATGGCTGTTGCGACCTCCTTAGATCTCTTCTATCCTTGCGCCTTGGCCACTGCTCCCGACTCCTAACTTCTTCCAATTTTTCTTCCTTTTTTTTAATAATATTCAATCCCCGATTTCAATTTCTTCAAAAATCTCCTTCCAAGCTTGCTCGTATGTACTTACGGTTCGCTTATGCACAACAAACCATCCCCTATTCATCATTAACCCCCTTTTAAGTCCTTTTAATGCCAAGGGATGTAAGAAAGGCTCGGCTTCTATGACTTCTTCATGATACCTCTTAATGAAATTTTTTAACGTCTGGTCTCTCCTTTGTTTTATCAGTAACAGCGAATTGGGATTCTTTGACACAACCAACGTTCTCCTAAATTCCTCGATGAACTGAGTACGCAGTTGATCGAAACTTTTCACACTTTCCGATCTCAGGTTCTTATACCAATGCCGTGCTTGTCTCTCCAATGTCAAGGCGAAAGGGCAACACATATGCTGCTCTGTCAAGCCTTATATCATCATCATTTCCCTAAATAAATCCAAGTGTAGCGTTGGATCTGTCTTCCCTGTGTACACCAGGATTTGGGGCATGTTGAATTTCTGGAAGAGGGCTAGGTTTCGTAGTTCTTTAGAAAGGGGGGATTTTAAGGAGACTTCTCCTCTTTCAGATGAGATTTCATCCCGCCACTTGTCTTTTTCCTATTGGGCTCGCAGCTCTTCGGTAAGCTTTCTGATCCTCTCCTCCATTTCCTTCCTGCTCACCATTTGATCAGCCACGAGGGTTGTTTGCTAAGCTCTTCTTTCAATGGTTGACCTTCCTCATTCTTTCTAACGCTTCTAATTTAGGTAAACCCACATATCCGCCGAACTCGTATTGTGCTCTGATCTCCTCTTGCCTGACTCCGTTTGGGTTGACCAGGGGTTACTTTTTGGTCTGATTCCTCCATATCGCAAAAGAGGATTCCCTCTACGGGGGCTTCTGGCAACAGCCTCTCCGTCCGAACCTTTTTGTTCTCCTCAACATCTGGTATCCACTGTTTACTCCTCATCTTCCTGACGGATGACCCCTTGCGACAGTTCTTTGGTGAAGAAACACTCTCCTCATTCTCCGGAAACTTGACCCTCATCGGATAACGCATGCTTACGCCATCCCCTTGAATCATTCTCTTCAAACTTTCGATTTCCCTCTTCATCATCCATGTTTTATACTCTAGGGCCTTTACTTGTTTATCTTTCTCTAAATATCTTCACTCGCTTTCCCGTAACTATTAGGCTAGTCGAACTACATCCGCTTCCATCTCACGCCCTCTCATTCGTCCTTGAGACGATTGCAATGAGGCTGGGGGAATGTTGGAATCTGACGAATCTTCTCCCTAAGGCTTTTTTTACTACGGCCTCTTGATAGTTACTTGCTCCTTGACCGTCGCCATAACTTTTCATTTTTTTCCTACAGACGGCACCAACTGTTGATGCCAAAAAAATAACAATTCTCGATATTACTAAAAATTACGGATTTCTTATTAAATTGGTCCTGAAATCCTCCTTTTTTTTTTTTTGCCTCCCATTTTCTTTTACATTGGACATATATATATACACGTAACTTTCCTTATTTAAGAGATGTTAAGAATTTGATAATCTTGGTATGTATTTTAGAAAATCTTGACTTGCCTTAAAGCTAACTTCCCAAATTTGATTGTCCTTATTCCGTAAGGATTACTTCTACTCAAATTCTCTCGTGATGCGTCTGAGCAAAATTCCTTTCGAGCTGATTTGATCGCAACTAAAGAGCTGAGCAAACATGAAACCTACTTCCCTTTTAGTTTGGGATCATTTTTTTTAAGGCTCCGATGGGCTAAACTCCTCGTGTACTGGGCTACAAGCCTTCCATTTTCCAAACAACTATCAATACCTAAACATATATATATATATAATACATTCATAAATAAGAATTATAAGATTTTTAATTTGTACAGTAAATATATTATAGGAAAAATATCAATTTCGTCTCTGATTTATTTTGATATTAGTGCTTACATTTTTAATATTTTAAAATTACACTTTTAGTCCTTGCTGTTATTAATATTAACGCTAAAAATTTAATTTTTGAGTTCAAAAGACCTTATAGTCCTTGGAGTAACAATGATGATGTCACTTAATTTTGAATTGAACTTGGCCTAACTCAATTATTTAAAAAAAAAACTCAATTATTTTAAAAGAAAAAATATTTGTGTTTAGAGGGGTTTGAACCTTGGACCTCAATTTTCAAAATTTAAAGTTTAACCATTAAGCTAAATTAATCATAATTACTAATTATATACGCTATATTATTTATTGTGGGCATATATGAAATATATAATTAAATAAATATCAATTCCAAAAAACTCAATCAAATATTTAGAGTAAAATTATTTAATATAAAAAGTAATTTCAAATTAAAAATTACTAAGAATAAAAAAATTAAATTTATAATATAATGAATTTGTTTCTTTCATTTTTTTAAATTTTTACAATAAAATCAAATGTAAATATAGATAATAAAATACAAATAAGTTAATTTCTTTTCTTTTTTTAAATTTTTACAAAAAAATAAATAAAAATCTAAATAATAAAATCTAAATAAATTTATTTCTTTTTATTTTTTATGCTTTTACAATAAAATTAAATAATAATAAAATCTAAATGAATTTATTTCTTTTATTTTTTTAAAATTTTGACAATAAAAATAACTAAAAATAAAAATAACAAAATCTAAATTTATTGTAAAAAAAAAGTTTATGAATAAGACATTTTGTAAAGCTTGATTATGAATTAAGACATATTAGTCAATAATTATTTGTTAAAATAAAAAAATAAAAATTTAAGTTTAAATGAATTTTTTATTTAATTTTATTTCTTATTAGATAAATTTATTTTCATCATTGTTTATTTAATCATCCATCTAATGTCTATATAATATATAAAAAAGTGTATATAAAATTAATTATTGATTAAATTAGTTTGGTGATAAAAAATTAAATTTCTAAATTTAAGGTTTAAGGTTTAAGGTTCGAATTCGAATATTTATAAATTCATATTTTTTCTTTTAAAAAAAATCAAGTTGGGCTTGGACTATAGTTTAGGCCCAATATAAATTTAATTCCATTAAGGGTAAATGTATTAAATGATAAAATATTTTAACAATTAACAACCAAATTTTGATGGCATAGATTAAAAGTATAATTTTAAAACATTAGAGATGTAAATAGTAATATCAAAACATATCATGAATGAAATTCATATTTTCCTTATATTATATGCAATATGTAGGATTTCAAAGAATGCGAGCTCAATAAGTGTACAGACAACGGACGAACATATAAGTTCAGTAAGAAATTGTTTGTACTACACTTAGGGTATGTTTGGCAAACGGATCTAAACTATATTATATTACTATTTGGGAAAAAAAAATTTTTGTTCAATATTTGATACGTGGACTAGATTATATAAAAATTAAAAATAATACAATTCAAACCCTTCAAACTTGACCTGCCCCTTCTTTTATGTTAAGTCTATATTATACTATTTTTGTTTATGCTTTTAAAAATAATTTTCTTAAAAGAGTTTTTTAAAAATAATAATTTTTTTTAAATTATTTAATTATTAATTAAAAAATTTAATAAAAAAAATTTTAAAAATTATTTTGTACAATTAATATATTATAATACAATCTTGCACCAAACATAGTACTATAATAAATTTTATCCAGCATAATCCATTACAATTTAATCCAATCCATTCCATTATAATTCAATACAGTTCAATATATCCTACCAAACGCACCCTTACTAATTTATTTATGGTCGCCTTTGAAAACCAACTCAAAGGTCCAATTTATTATATTTATGTTATATATTTATAACTTATAAATTAGAAAATACTAACAAAAAAAAATAAAAAATTACAACAAACAAAAATTTGAGAAGTTATAAATGAAGTTGGCCTAACGAAACATCACCTACACATTTTGGTTTGGTACTAAAACATGAAAAATTAATAAATGCAAAGCCAACTTTCGCAAAATATTTTGGCCAAATTTTGGGTTATTCATTTTAAAATTAATAAATTCTTTTTTTTTTAAATATTACAGTTGTATATACAATTATTGATATTACCTCTATATTTAATTTAAGAGAGCTTCCATCTTAGTAAAGGATTTAAAATTAAGTTGTTGATGACGTTAATCTTTAACGGAGTTTCTCACAACACTAAAGATGGATTAAATGAGACGTAAATGTGCAGTGATTTAATTATAGTTATATGAAACAATGAATTGAAGATGAATAGCCTGGGCTGGAAGGAATTTGTGAACATAAATTAATACTTATTTATGTTCTGTCCGAATATTAATGCATGCAGTAGATGAAGACATTTATTAAAGTATTTAAACCCCAAAAGAGTTAACCAATAAATATTAGGCAATTAATTTGTAAATGCTAGCTATATGTACATTAGATATATGTCGACGACAAAAAGTGGTGGATGTAATTTAATTTAATGGCCTGCATTGCCATTGCCATTGCACATGCATGCTTATAATTAATTAATGACAAGAAAGAAGCTCCTCCATTTCCCTTGTTCCCAGGCTTCACTACATTCCACATATTATCATAATTCATACATATATATATATATATATATTTGTAATCTTTTTAATTTGTATGCATCGTACGTATATATATATAAGCCATCGATTTCATCCTTTAATTCTGATCTGATTGATATCGATAGATGGAGACAGTACGTGTTCGGAGAAAAATGACTTAGCTAGCTCTTAATTAATTTCGGTAAATTTTAATTTAATATCTCCGCGCAAACCCAGTGGAAAAAGTAGAAAAAAGAGTTCAGGAAAACCGGGGAATTTTTTTTAATTTTTAATAATATATCATAAATTAAACAAAGAGTGCTTTTTAAGTGAACATTCATATTGTTAATTATATAAACTCTTATTTCAAAATGATCTTAAAAGTAATACGTGAAAATTAATGTGGCGTACTGTGAAGGACATGTGTTTAAAGCTAGCAAACACAACTAATTGTAACAAAATCAGTGAAATTATTACTGCTAAAAGGTGCATGCAAGCAAGCAAGCAATACTATGTAGTTTGCGCGATTCTGCTAAAATTGTTTTCCATAAATAGATATATGTATATATAAACATAAGTCTAATTTCCTCAAATGGCGTAATGCATGCAGCTAGAATTTGTTGAATAATGAAAATTCTAATTAATGATTAAATTACATACAGATTACAGAGAACTGAATTTAAAAACTCAACCCCATCTCATATATAGCGTTGAAAGAAAAAAAAAAAAAAAAACCATCAACGTTGAACAAATATTGTTTAACGATCAAATTATATATAGAGCACTCACAAAGATTCTACATGATGCCCAAAATACGTACTAGAAAACTAAATAGAGAGATTGACAAATGATAATTAATTAATATCTCATCTAATCTCTATGCAGTCCCTTGACCTGCTGATTCATGCCCTCCAATGGAGAGCAATGCATTCTTCATGTTCGCCATGAAATATCAGCGTCGAGGTTTTCTTAAACTTCTGGGTTTGCCACTGAAGCACAATGTTGAAGTTGGCGATCTAGGGCCTGGATTATTTTCTTCATCGTCGTCGTCGTCTGTACCAGTTGAAGATGAAAAATTGCGTCCGCGAGATTTCGAGTTCTTTGAATTATTTCTTGGTGGCAATAAAGACGAAGATGATGACAACGACGACGATGAAGAAGATGAAGACGTACAAGACCAGGAAGACGAAGGTGAAACATGGTTCTTCTTTGAACTGAGCCTGAGAAAAATGTTGGTTAAGAGATTTGGTTTCAGGTTTTTTTGAACGGTTTTCGATTTGGAACTGGATTGATAAGAGGGTGGCGGGGTGAGAGGCGGAGAGAGTTGTCATTGAACAATGTATGCTTCGGGGTTCCTGGCTGAGACTCCCAGATAAACGGGACAGCTCCGGAAGCTCCGCCGTAGTAAACTCTGGAAGAACAGTTTGCGGTGGAGGTTTCTTTAGACATGAGCCTGGAGAAAAACTTGTCATCTTGCTTGATTTGGAGGGATTTCTGAGGAATTTCATGGGTACCATTTACCATTTTGGATTAACTGATGGAATGGCAGATTTGGGTTATTGAATTTGGAGTTATGTAAGTTTGAGTTTGCAAGATCTGAAGATTCAAGATCCGAAGATGAAGCTAGCTAGCTGGAGTAAAGAATAGTATACAGTATAATATGAATTGATCTGCAGGCTCCAGCCGAGTTACTCTTGCGAAATTTAATTTAAGGTTCTCGGAGAAGACATTTATTTAATAATTCGAGGACTCAAAATTATGGCCTGGAATCAGGTGCCAAGCCTAGCTACCTAGATTAAAATAAATGAAGTAGGAGACGCGGTTTGCTCCATCGGTTAATTATTTTATCTAGCTATTATTTTATTTTAATCACCAACACTAACTCTAATAATTTAAAAGATTTATACATGAAAACGACAGTTTTTTCTGGATAGAAGCATATGATCTGGATATTTATTTTAAAGTCAATTAAAATAATAATACAGTAGATTTATATGTATGTGACAGATAAGATGATGGATGAAAATAATTAATAAGGGTAGATGAAAATTAATTATGATGCATAAATTGAATTGGTATGAAAGGAAGAAGCAGTTGAGGAAATGAGAGTGAAGAAATATGGTTAGAGCATAATAAATGAGAACTTGTGGTGGTCCATGACTACTCCATGATAAAGCATCCAATTTTAATGCTGGGGTTGCAGTTAAAGTTTGTATATATTCTAGCTGGTTCTGATTTGTGTCTCTGCTTTTTGTGGACTCTTGTTGGTTACTCTGCAGTAGCAATTGGGTCCTTTGATTGAACCATTGCATCCTTGGACCACAATTACACACACACACGCACCAGTAATTGTTAGATGTACAAAATGCTTCGCCGAACCTCCCTCCAACTACTTAATTATCCAAATTCAATGACTAAGCTAATTAATTTATGCTTAATTATTATCACCTATGTAATAAAAATAAAAACCTTCATCAATGCATCAAATAATTAACTATGTAATTAATAAAGAGTTTGTATTAATTTGAATGCAACATTTGAGTACCAAATAATTCACCCATCCACTTATTTTGTCATTTTTTAGTTATAGTTTAAAACACCATACACATATCTATATTAATTTTAAATTCAGATTACCTTCAAACGTTTTAAGTGTATTATAAACCACTGGAATTATAATAAAAAAACGTGTGTAAGAGTAATGTTATAGACAGCCATAACAGTTATTATCGAGTACCATATACGGGTAGTTATTGCAGCATGTCTTACATATTTCAAATTCGTGTAAAGGTAGAGAAGTTGATTACAATTTTAGTGGCACGTGGGCAGTTTATGCCCACAAACATATCCCACGCACGTGTTAAAACATTTATACGACTACGATACTAATATGAAGGCCGAAATTCAAAATAATTCATTTTGTTTGCAAAGACTGGCTAGGTGGTCCCCCGCAACAGGATTTTGTTTTTTCCTTTGATAGAGATCGGAGAAACAAGATTTTTTATTTAATTATTAGTTGTTAGAACAGTAATTTGAACCAAGTCTTATCAATAATTATAACACATGTTAGTTGAAGATCATTATGAGCCATTATAGTTCAAGAATTACCCAATTTGCCTATTTAAGAATACACATTGATTAATTAATATCTATGTATATATTTACAGTGATGTTCATTTTTTATGCTTAACCTAAATTATTGGAATGTTTATTTAACTATGTATATTACGAAGACAAGACTAGCTAACAGTTTTTGCGAAGATATATTACTATAAATTGTAAGCTTAAAATGGAATTTTAATTTAATTTTTTTTTTGTCTAATTTTTATATGAATTTATTAATTAGACTAATTGATAACTACTACAATGAAAACTTGTTTTTGTAATGGAACTTTTAAATTATATTATAACTTATACAAGAAAATAAAAGTATTGATATTTTAATAAATTAAGAAGAATTAGCCTAGATAATGCCTAATTATGGCAAGAAATTATGGAGTAGGAAGTGATTATGCATCCATGGTTATAATGACAATCCTGTTTTTGTTTTTTTGGTGCACATGTTGTCCTTTAATGAAACTCTCCATGTGCTCATTTTTACCTTCTCCATTCACATATATAATTACCCATCCAACTTTTGTGTTTTTTTTTTTTTTTTCATTCTTTAAAATTTAACTCTCATGTGATTTTAAAAAATTGATTTCATTTATGTATTTCTAAATATTTTTACTGCTATAGTGTTCGCACTGATTGGAAGCGGTTTGATTTATTTATTATAATGTTTGTAAAATAAAAACAATTAAAAAAAAAAAGTTTATTTGAAAAATCAAAACCATAATTAATTTTTCACCTAACTATTCACTTGCATGAAAACGATGTCGTTCGGTTGCATGATTACACATTTCGCCTTTTCATAAAGTCAAGCATAACCGCAACTGCCATTCCCAACACCTTTACGAAAACCGCAATCAACGGCCAAAATCAGTGGACTAGTCAACCACAAAAACAAAATCCGATCTCAGAATAATCCGCCACGTGTATATACGCCATTAGTTGACTCCATCCAACCTAACCTAGACTTTGACTTCCACTCCTTCAACCACTCACTGACGGCCACGTCACCATCGTATGCTACATCTTCCCGCACGCCCGTCATACAAATTACCGGGAAAAAGCTTACTCTGCCACCTTTTCTCTCTCCTCCGAGTGCCCTCAACAAAATCATCACGCGAACACACACGTAAAGTCTAGACATTCACTTTTAATAATGTCTGTTACTTTCTAAAGCCAAAACAGTAAAAAAAAAAAAAAATCCCCTTTTAAAAGCCTTGAACTTCAAACATTCAGTACTCAAACGTTGAGATAGCCATGGATTCTGTCCACGAGCCAGTTCCGGGAACGCCGGGAATCCGGGAAGTGAGGTCTGAGACCGGGACTGAGAATTTCGGTTTTTGCGAAGTGGGCGGTGGCGCGAGTTTTGGAATAAGGAAGGTCGGATTGAGAGCTGAGATTGACACTTCGCCCCCGTTCGGGTCTGTTAAAGAGGCAGTGACCCGGTTTGGCGGAAGCGAGTCGTGGCCGCCACTGTATAGGCTCGGAGAATTTGTAAGTGTTTTATTTCCCAATTAATTAACTGTTTTTCCTTTGTTGAACTATATGTATGCCATTCATGGAAACGTGGACGACTTGTCGTCTCGTCTATAATGACTCCTACAATTTTTTTTTTCATTTTCTGTGTCTTATTGACGTAATAATTTTCTGAAATGTTCGAATTTAAGATGTTTTAGTGCTCGGTGAAGGGTTTAATACATGTATAGATGCTAGTCGTAGAATTCCATTCCCCATTTGAGATTTTGAAAACAAGTCGGTTTCCTCTTTCAATCCCGGAACTTGTTCGTATGAGTTCTGATACAATAGAATCAGAAATATTACATTGATAATTTCTACTCCTGAATAATGAGAGAACTCTGATTTCTTATAATGAGAGCTCGAACTCACCCTCTTAAATTTCGAGGTGAATGGATGATTGTCGAAAGCAAGGTGGTTGAACTTGAAAACTCTCTCACTGGAACTGCATGCATAACTGCAGTGTAAATTGATTTATAGGACTGGTAATTGATTCTCCTGCCATTGATTTGTCATAAGCAGCATGGTGTTGAGGAATTTGATATAAAGAGAGTGGAAGAACAGGCAGCAGAATTGGAGAAGGACTTGATTGTGAAAGAATTGGAGACTCTTGATGTGTTGGAGGAACTTGGAACAACTAAGAAGATTGTGGAAGAATTAAAGCTGCAGCTGCAGAAGGAAGCCCTGAAATGCATGACAACTCCAGAAATCAAAGAAATGAACAAGGAACATCAGAGAAATTGTCCTAGCAACAATGAACAAATCCCGGTGGGAAGTTCAAGCCCTTGCCCTGTATCATCCCCTGATTTGATTTTAATGGAGTTGAAACAAGCGAAATTAAACCTTGGTAGAACTATAAACGATCTTGGAGTGATTCAAACTTCTGTTGAATCGTTAAATAAGAGGATGAAGAAGGAGAAAAAAACATTACTTGAAAAGACGCGCGAGAGGATGACAAAAAAGTTTGCGGGCGTCTCAACTCTGGAAGAAGAGCTAAAGCAAGTGAGAGAGCAGCCACAGATTGATCGCCATGAAGAAATGAAGAATTTCCAAATGAATTTACAGGGAGAGCAATTGAAGAAATTGACTGAAGTTTCGAAAGCAATGTTGGGGAACGAACAGAGTGTAAAGACAGCTGAAATGAGATGGGTTGCAGCTAAAAAGATGGAAGAAGCCGCTAAAGCAGCAGAAGCACTGGCACTGGCTGAAATTAAAGCTCTATCAGGCAGTGAAAAGACTTCAGGGTATTTCCTGCCAGAACCTGAAGGAAAATCTCCTGTGTCTTTCAAGACTAAAAAATCTGATCAGGGACTGCCCAAGAAAAAAGTTGCTCTGGCACATGCCATGCAGCAGCTCGAGGAAGCAAATATTTCAAAACTTGCAATTCTGAAGATGATGGAAGAAGCAATAGCAGAAGTTAAGCACAGCAAACAAGCTTTGGAAGATGCACTTAACAGAGTTGAAATTGCAAACAGAAAACAACTCGCTGCTGGAGAAGCACTTCTTAAATGGGCACCGGATTGTAATAACAAGCAAGGACAGGCAATGTATAGCCCGGCCAGGTTCAATATCATCCACCCATCTGAATATCAACAGAATTCTCCGTTGAATGAAGTGAGCAAACCAGAGCTTGTAAGTGATGAACCAAAGCCAGTTTTAAGGCCAACAGTTTCAATGAGAGATGTATTGAGTAGAAAACAAGTTCTGTCAGAAGAATGTGTTGTGAGAAGGCAAGCTGAAGGACAAACAGCAGCAAGACAGAAAGTAGCTTTGAGCCAAATGCTTCAGGAATTAAGGGAAGATCTAACTTATCCCAAAAAACCTGAAATTGATTGTGATGATCAACAGAAGCAGTTCTTTGCACAAAGGAGAAAGTTTGGGTTCATCCATATCTCACTTCCTTTGACAAGGCAAAGTAAGAAAAAAATGCAGGGTTTAAATACAATGGGATGATGCAATAAGAGAAGATTAAGAAGGTTTCTGATTGTGATGATTTGCTTATGGTTGTTTGTAAAGGTTTTCAATTTATAGTTTGTAATGTGATCTTGCTTAATCACAAATTGGTTTGAAATGATTGTTTGTTTGTGAACTCTGATGTGTGAAATTGTTGTGGGAGGTAAAGATAAGTAAACCTTTTCTCACTCTACTGAAAGTCTAGAAATAAACATTGCGATTGGTATTCTTCTATAAATGTTCGTAATTTACTATTTGTTTTTATTTTTTTGGAAATAGTTCTAGAGATAACGTAATATAAATGAATGATTATTGGATGAGGTGAATTTCTTTTACCAAGAAGATAAAACTGTTGCGTAAACAAGAAGCTAAGAAATCTGAGGCCTAGTTCTGAATCTGATATTTCGCTCGCATCTGGTTGGACAAAAAGCAAAATACTTTCTATCAAATTTTTACTTTTTCAGTCCGAAATCATTTCAATTTCAATCAATCCCACCCTTCACAAATCTCAAAAACACCCCAGAAAAGCAGAAAATATTACTTCTGAAAAGTGTAAAAAACTCATCCAAACGGCGCCCTATACTCTACCGTACGATTACTTATATCCTGTACGAGGAAGGAATAAAATTATTATTTTTAATTCCTTAATTGTTCCTATCAACAAAATACATCACCGGTCGTCATCTACGCGGGCGGCGAAATTCCTACGTGTCTGTCTCCTGTTGGTCTGTCACTTAATTTATTTTAAATCAGTTTGTGCGCCATTAACTTTACCCACTTTTGTATTACCGCCAAATTCTTTTTAACCTTTATTTAATCTTTATTTTGTTTTTCACTATCAACTTGACCCGCGCAAAACTGCATAAATTACCGCACTTCTGCTTCATGCCCGCTAACATGCACCAAATAGAAATTGCTATATAAATAATATCATCCAGCTCCTTGAGGTTTACATTTTTACAAATCAAATTATAATTTATCTATTTCCTAATCTGACAACTCCTATTAGTATAATTAAAATATTCTTTAATATTAAATTACATATATTAATATTATCTATATCAAATATATTTTATTCTTTCTATTTGGATACAGTTTGCAACATAACGTTCGAAGATATGTCGATGGAAATTACTAATTAGTAAATTAGGAACCTACTTATTACAAATAAACAAAGTATATTCTCCTTCGTTAAAACTTTAAAACTCGGGGACCTACATATTATTCGGAATTGTTGTTAATAAAATTCGGGTCTTACACTAACACTATGCCTATAATAGGTTAAAAATCATTATAGAAATTTTATTTGACATAAATCTCCAGCGCAAGTTAGCAAGACGGACAAAATGGAAAAATAAAACTAAAAAAGAATTAAGCACTTCATCTTCTTCCATTTATTGATGGAGTCCTTTTATCACGGAAGAGGTGCAGAGCTCGAAAACGACCATTAATGGGGAATCGACCAAGAATCCGCAAAAGGGTTCATGCAATACGTCGGGCTCCAGATGGTAGCGCCTTTCAAAAGTGGTATTCACATTATATGTTTGTTACAACGTTGTTTCTTTTCTTTTTTATTTTGGGTTTACTGTTAAGATTTTTTTTTAATGTAGCAGCGATTCTTGTGGAGCTGTGGTGCCGGTTGCATTGGCTGACATGCACGAGTGTGAAGCCGAAGCCAAGAAGAAAGTGAAGAAATTCAAAGGCGTTTGTGAAAAAACCAAGCGTTTTGAAACAGAGCTCTTATGCTGACCAAGTTAGATCGCCTTTTGTATTCTTTATGTAAGTTCTTACCTTCAATTGTTTTATTGGTTTCATTCCCATTTTTAATAGCTTCCTTTGATAGAGTTTGTTGGATAATTTTGGCACAAAATCCTTTTTAATATCTACTAACCGATCCTTTATTTTTTCTTCAATTCATTGCAATAATGTTCATGCGTGAAGGTTCAAGCTTGTAATCACTGTATTTGAACTTGTTTTTTGAATGATTTTGATGTTCCTTGTTTTTCTCTCTGTCGAGACTATTACAAAAAAGTTTTGTTATTTTTTTGTTAGAATTCCTAGATTACGTATGGGTAAGAACGTCTGGGGAGTCTTTTCTCATCTTGTTAGAAGTGCTTTCAAATAGTTAAAAAGTGTTTGTTTGAATGGAGAAGTGATTTTGAAGGTCAGAAAAAGCACATGGGATGCTTTCTTAAAGACTATCTGAGAAGTGTTTGCTTAGAAAGTGTTTTTGAGTCCTTTTGTTGAATCCGCTAATACTGGAAAGTGTTTTTTGGAGAAGCATGTTCAAATCTATCCTTGGTTAGAAGGGGTGTCAGAAAGTACAGAACATTTAGGAATAAAGAAACTGATGTTTTATATGGTGGGTTTTGCAGGGAAAGCTTTATCAAGGCTTGTAAAAGTGGGAAACGGATTGACAATGATAGAAAAGGCTTTGAGGCTTGGAAGAATATGTCAAATGAGGTAACATTCAGAAGAGAAAGTTCTTCGTAAGTCCTAGCTGACTGTTATACATTGGTATCTAATAAGACTGCTGTATATCTTTGTGTTTTTCAGGAGAAGCAACCATATGTTCTTCAAGCTGAAAAGCTGTATGCAGCTCACCAGAGGGCTTTGGTTGAAGAGCTTACTAGTATGCCAGTGGTAATTTACTCCCCTGGTTTCAATGTTGTGATTTTATGAAATTGAATATCATTTGAGCTTGTTCTGTTGTAACGTTCTTAAGTTCTTGGTTTACAGATATCATCAATTAGGGGCTTCAAGATTACATCTATAGATGTACCAATGATTTTCTGTCATTGCATAGCCTAGGAATTAAATTAGAATTTTGGACCAACATATCTGGCAAAATAACTTTTGTCTTTTCCTTCAGTTTGATCTCGGTAGTTGTTTCCTTCGCTACTATTAGGATCTTCTCTTCGATGAAGAGAAATTGATAAGAAATCCATTCTCAACCATCATCTTCACAGGTTTTTTATGCATCATTTGGTTTAACATATATGGACATATTGACTTGTGATCTCATGCGTTGGAGATGGTAGAAACATGAAGATAGATGTTTGCATTTTGTTTGAAATGCATAGTTGTATGAACGTCTCCCAATATCACTATCCTTAATCCTTTTCGAATATGTAGTTTTTGATTTCTTCCCATGATGAATTTCTAAAAAGTTTACCCCTCTATCTTCTAACTCAACCGATTTCCTTCGGCATGGAAGACCTTTCCTTCTTCTAAATTTGCTCTTTCAGGTATTGAAATTGAGGTAATTGTTCCTGTAGGTGGATGATGAAGCAGATTCAGCAATGGTCGGAAAGTATGACAAGGTTTGTTATTTTGAGGTTCACAAAACCTTACTCCTTATATAATTTGGAAACGTAGCTTTCCCATTCTGATTTTTGTTTGTTACCTTTCACATGATCCATTTGTTGTTTCTTTGTCATAGTACTATTGTGAGTATGAAGACTTTGAATGCTCAGATAGTTCGGGATTTGACAGCTTAAACTCATATGAGTGGTATTATTCAGCATTTGTCAACTTTTCATGTCAATATTGTTGGTTTCCCAACTAATTCGTTTCAATTCATGAAACAGGGAAATGGTTCAACAATGGATGGTTGACAACTCTCAAAAGAAGTTAAAGACCACACTTGATGATTCCCTTTGCTGAATTTTTATTCGCAAGGGATGAAAAACAATATGCAATGGCAGAAAATCTGAATTCATAAGCAGATTTTTTTGCTATTAGCTGTATTGTCAAAGGCAAGTCATTTGGCTATTGTAAAGTAGAAGTAGAGGAATTCAGGATTCTACCGGATGAATTAGCTATTATAATCCATATGGGTTAATATGTTCTACTTGGGGGAACAGTTTTGTTTACATTTTTGCTGTAAAATTAACTTGCTTCCTCCCCAATGCCCCCATATCCGTCTATCCTCTGCCTGTATAAAAAATCGTCGCATTGTAATTGGAGAACAGTCCCATCAGGTATCCAACGGATTGCAGACGCTGTTCATATCTCTAGAAAGTATGGAAATGGATGATAAAAACCGGGTCATTGATTTTTATGTTTTCACAAATAAAAATAGAATATATAGTTTGTTCACGTGCTATAAATAGGTTCTTGATATCTATTGTAATGACAAAATTTTTTAACTATCACGTTAATAATGTATGTAAAAGAAAAATTGTATTTGAATTTGATTTGGATATGATAAAAAGAAAAATGAAAAAAAAAAAAAAAAAAAACGATTTTTTATGATTTTTTTTTAATTTTTGCATTAAGTTTTAAAATTTTATTCAAAAATTGTTTTTGAATTAAATTTAATTAATTTAGTAAAAGGTGTAATTTGAGAATTCATTATATTTTTATTTTCAAAAACACAGGATCGTAACGTTAATAATATATGTAACTAAATAATTAACCGGTATTCGAGTTATCTGTAATAAGTATTAGGGGATAGATTCGTTGCAGATACGAAAAACCTTGTAAACTTGGATATTATTATCTCATATAGGAATAGAAGCATATTCAAAACAATATTCCTGTCAAATATTAGCTACTTGGCATATGAACTTCTGCGTTTTTTTCGGGTGGGACAAAGACGACAGATTTAAGGTTTAGATTTCGTTCACATTAAACTTGAGAAAGATATAATTAATCAAATTTCACTTGTTTCATAATTATAATTATGAGGAGTTTACACTTTACATTATGTTGGATGTAACAATCAAATTTTTTTTGGAAAACAAAAGTTTACCTAATTTCATTAATAATAAATAAATAGGCAAGGCTCCAGTTTAAATATTCAATAAAAACTTGAATCAATTTACATAATCTTAGTCTCACCCAATCAATGTAAATTCCACAACCGCTCCCCACACCACCCACCCCCCCCCCGCGGGTTGTAATTAAATTCCCTCCGTTACGGTAATGGCTAACATCCAGATACGGCATCGTTTGAAGGACGCCTCGTATAGCACGCACGTCAAAAAATGACTTGTCACGTAATCCCATTGAATCCACGCGAACCTTACACGTGCTCCCCTGCAATTTTATGTTTTATGTTTTATTTTTATTTTTCAAAGACCTAAAAAAAGGAAATTAAAATGAACTCCAAAATAAAATCTACTTCTTCTTCTTCTTCTTCGAAGCTATACCTCTAATGGACTGCGCATACAGCAGAATCAGAAGCACTTCTCTGCTAATCCCTTTCAGCCCTGCTTTTAGCTCCAGTCATCAGGCACTCTTTCCTTCAACGCTCAAACTATCGGTTTGTCTTTATTTTCCTTTTGAAAACAAAAAATTCTTTTTGCGAATTTATTTTAATCTAGCATTGTCATTTGATTACGTTTTGCAGAAATTTAAGCGTCTGGTGATTAGAAACGCATGTGGGTTCGGTGAAAATGGATCTTTTAATGGGTTTCCCATCACACCCAACAAGCTTTTTATGCAAGAGGTGTTGTATTGTATTATTCTGTTTTGTTTTATTTTTTATTTTTTTTTTTTTTTTACTGGATTATGTGTAAGGTTTTAAAAGAGATAGATTACGATTTATGGGCTTGTTTTGGTTTTGCTTTTATGATTCATGTCAGTGTAAACTGTTCTTTTTTAAGAGTTTTTCTTGTTTGTTTGTGTTTTAAGGCTATTGGAGCTGAATATGGGGAAGGTTTTGAGACTTTTAGACAAGACGGGCCTTTGAAAGTTGATGTGGTCAGTAATTTCGTAGGTGCTTCGTTGTAATTAGATTAAAAGAGTTTAGTTTATTTACCCGAGTAAGATTAACATTCTTGTGAACAGGACTTTCTGAACGAGAGATTACAGGAAGGATTTCTCAAACGAATTCGGTATGCCATGAAGCCAGATGAAGCTTATGGGCTCATTTTCTCATGGGACGTGGTGGTAATTTTTTTGACCTTCCTCATGTTATCACTGTAGTCATGTTAAATTGTTGAGTAAGTCCCTTGTTTGTTTCAAAAAGATAATCAGTTTTCCAAAATCCTGTCACGTGGTTGTGTCCAAAGGAGATACTTTGTATGCTGTACTGGATGATCCATTCATGTATATGCAAAATTGGATCAAAATCTTTCTCCTCTAACTGTCTAAACATGTTCTAGGTGGATACTCGAGCTTTGAAGTTGAATGCGTGGAAACAGCTTGCGTCTGAAGAGGGTATGCGACAACTTTTTCCTGTCAATTTTTTCTTAGTAGTTCATCCTAATAATGAAATCCTTAAAGCTTATGGCTCAAGTGATGTGCAAATAGCGTATTTTACTTAGTAGTAAATACCTCTAAGGAGGTAACAGTAAACCATGGCTAGTTAGCTCACTATGTGTGCATAGCATTAAATCATTAAGTTCTTGTAATGAAACCTAGGAACTGCATTGGTTTCTTCCTTTTTACAATGGGATTAGAAGAAATTTGAAGAACTTCATATTTCTTTCCCTATCATAAGCAGTTAATCTTGTGGGTTTGTCTTCTTAAGTTAGATCTATGTTCTGGATTGGTCTAGTAGAAATGCTTGAGTTCTTCTTCCATTCTTTGTTTGCGCAGGTGGAAACTGAATTTTCTCAGCCAGTTTAGTAATACTTAGGTTGCTATACTCATCCTTTTGCAGGACGGGAAATTCCTGAAGATGGTGATGTCCAAAGACTGATACTTAATGCAGGTTCTGACCAGGTTCTGCATAAGGTTTGAAATTCCTTCATTTTAGAATTTTTATTTTCTTTTTGTTCTTATATGCATATCAAATAATTATGGCACAGTATGTTGCCTCTGAAATGCATTTTTTTACCTAATCTCTGATATCTTGCCATTCTCCAAAAAACATTAAGGTGTTGCTCTGGGGTAAAGAAGAAAGTGAACTGGATAGATTGAAGTTAAGGCTTACACAATTGTATTATGATAATCTCCTCGGAGTAAGATCTCGCTTCTATTGGTCCTGTGTTTTGTTATGTTTGTGCGTTAGATGCAGCAAATAATATTCACAATTTCCTTTGTTCAGGTAACACAGCCCATGGAGGGGCTACTGGAATGGCTAGATGCAGTGTCCACAGCTCGCATCCCTTGTGCTGTCGTTTCAAGTCTTGACCGGAGGCACATGGTTGAAGCCTTAGATCGCATGGGACTTTTAAAGTATTTCCAGGTTGGTATCTTGAAGAGATAAATTGTTATTCCAGTTATGGATTTATAACAATTGTTAACTTGCAGCACCTACATAAACACTGCCCTGCAGGAGATATATCCTGTTGAGGTTAAATTTGTATCTGATTACTTGTCATCATACTTCAATTCTCATTTTTCTCTCTCATTCTATATATATATAATTTCATGGTTTCCCATCTAAAATCTGGTTAGCATTTTGTTTTGTTTATGTGTCATGTCAAACATATTACATATTTGACGAAGTTTCAGTTAAAAATTTGCCTGAACGATCATGGAGTTTTCAGTATTCTTTAAATGCATCAAAGTAGTGAGGTGATCAAGTTTTCTTTGAGTTTCAGGCAATAGTGGCCGAGGAAGATGGCATGGAGTCAATAGCTCATAGATTTCTCTCTGCAGCTGTGAAGGTATGCATTGGAACTGACTTCTAATATCACTGTATTGGGGTATGGCGGCTATTTTGTAATAGATTGGCGCTGGTAAATTGCTTTGTATCGTAAATGAGTTCTGATGACATTGATTGATATACTTGTTTACATTGCTTGCAGCTGGATCGGAAACCGTCCAAGTGTGTGGTATTTGAAGACGACCCTAGAGCCATAACAGCTGCTCACAACTGTACAATGATGGCCGTGGCATTAATTGGTGCTCACCGTGCGTGAGTATTTACATACTTAATTTCAGCTTGTTAAATGCTTCATAGAAGGAAACCTTATTATTGTGTGTAATGCATAGATGCTAAATGCCATTTAATTGGAAAAAATGTTGAAACCTGCTTGTGTCAATTACTGACTGATGCTGAAAAATTGCAGGTATGATTTGGACCAGGCTGACCTTGCAGTCGCAAACTTTAATGAACTTTCAGTGATCAACCTTCGGAGATTATTTGCCAACAAGGGTTCAACCTTCATGGACAGGCAAAAGCAGATTATAGAGAAAGCGCCTCCCAAACGAAAGCTTACCATTGACACCATTTTCTGATTCCTTTTCCCCTTGCCCCTACTCTTTCTTTTTCCATGTTCCCCATGTAATTAAAAGCAGCTGAGGCCATATTCTGGTTTTCTTCTTTGCCTAGATGGAATGTAACATTTGTTTTGGTGTCTTATTGTTCATCTGAGTATTGTAGATTATTAGATAAAATGTATTCAATTCTTTAACTCATGATAGAAACCTTAAAATATCAATATTCAAGTGGCAGCTCATTTATTTTCATAGAGAACAATTTCGTTTGTTATTGATGATGATGTTGCACTCATAAGTCAAACTGCGTGTTTTTCATGCAAGCTTTTGAGTTTGTTATTTTCTCCTTCGCCGTCTTCTTGTAATTTGAATGTTTCTAGTAACTTTGTAGTTATTTTCATATAATTGTTAGTGCGGATCATTTCCTTAGCACTCATCCAGTACTACGGACTCTTGTGAAAAGAATTTATAAATACTGGACTTATTTATAATTTCATGAAAAACTTTCAAGTAAAAGTATGTGATTAATGTTATCTTAATATACGTTAAGCTCGTTCACATATTTATTTGAAAGCTTTCACAGGTATAAAGGTTAAATCATCGGTTTTAACGGTTTCTTATTATAAGAATTTGACGACCGAAATTTGTGTGAAAAATGTACAAACTTTTAACGTTTAGTGTGATTTCTACAAAAATAAGGGACCCAAATGTTATTTCTTCCTTCAGTTCTGTTTACAATGTTGACATGGGCAAAACGACAGAGCCAAGCAAATCAAGATTACATTTTTCCTTATCTTTCTATCTTTCGGACTGTAAAGAAAACCGAAGACTCTTTTCAGTTTTCGCATAAAATGTGCTGAAGATTCAAAATCGAATTAAATCTGAACAATGTCTTGCACTTCAATTTCAGCAGCTATTTCAGTCTCTCCGGTGAAATTTCCGCCCTCTTCTGCTTTGCACTCCACTTCAAAATCTCGTCTTGTCCGCTGCTCTGTCGCAGGTAATTTTGCAATTTTTTCAAGTTATATCTTCAGTTGCATGGAAAATGACGGAAACTCATTGAAAGTTGAGTTTTAAAAACTTTGAAAATGGGATATGTCTGTTTCGCTGAGTTGAATTGTTGTACACCGGAAGTCTTAATTTTTTTCTGATGTTTTCTTGGCAGCCAAATGGAAAGTGCTGTCGAATTTTCTGTTCTTGCAATCTAAGCTGAACATATTACTTTCAATTAAAAAATTCAATGTCTTTTTTTGTTAAATTTGTTGATATTATCATTTATTTCTATTGGTGGAAATTGAGATAATTGGAAATGATTGTTAATTGGGCATTTTTGCTACTATCTCGAAGTTAATAATCGATCAGTGTTTCGAGTGTGAAATTTGTTAGACAGAGCTTTTTCATTGAGTAATTTGGTTTTATTTTCGGATTTAATAGACTTAAACGTAGTAAGAATCAGATTGTATGACCATAGAATTGATATTATTTTTCTTTTTGAAATTATGCTTATCATGCTTAAATGTATTATGCTTGCTAAGAATTGGTAAATTCAAACTTGTAACTAAAATTAGCAATGCAGGGACTGTTGTGGAGCCAAAAGCAGTTTCTGTTGCTGAACCCCTTTTGCTTAAGGCTGTCCGAGGGGAAGATGTTGAAAGACCTCCAGTTTGGCTTATGAGGCAAGCAGGGAGGTACATGAAGGCAGGTCTATTCATCTGTCTTTTTAATGACATTTACTATGCCCACGTTTCATATGTTTACAAGACTTCACATTTAGAAAATGCTTAGCTAATATACAGTACCAATATTTTCACCTTTGAATTTCTCAATTTTCATTGTGTTCTTTTCACTTTTGATAACTTGCCTCAGGAAATGATGTTTATTTTTTTTTAAAATTTTAACATTTGATTATGTAATTAAAGGTCGGAAAGTCATTTGCTTTCCACTGAATGCAAATAGTAGAAAAACGGATACTAGGAGCATGGAACTTGCTAGGATGCATGAGTCACTTGTATATTTAATATCCCTTGTCTTCCATGTTGGGTTCTAAGTGCATCTGGTTGGTTGAAACGAGAAATTTCAAGTGCTTTTGTTATCTACTAGGAATACCATTTTCTTGTCCTAGATCAGCTTTATTTCGGCTTCGATTTTGCATCTCTTTTTTCATAGATTTGACTTTGATCTCATGTATTGATTGTTATCTTTCTTTCTCCGTTTCTCTTCTTTATGATAGAGTTATCAAATCATCTGCGAGAAGTATCCGTCATTTCGTGAAAGATCAGAAAATGTTGACCTTGTAGTGGAAATTTCTCTACAGCCATGGCATGTTTTTAAGCCAGATGGGGTAAGAGGATCCTTCACCAATTGTATAACTCATTTCTTCTTCATTTCAAACTTTGAAATATTGCATGCCCCTCTTTGAAGGGGGTTTGGAGTTTCTTAAATGTGCTACTCTTTGAACAGTTAGGGCTTTCAACAATCTAAGTTCAAGTATCTGTATTTAGACCACGAACTCACCCCATAATTGCCTGTTATCTCTTCTCAGACCTTTGCTGATTAATTGTTTTGACAGGTCATTTTATTCTCGGACATTCTAACTCCTCTTTCCGGGATGAATATACCTTTTGACATAGTCAAGGGTAAGGGTCCTGTCATCTTTGATCCTATACACACAGATTCTGATGTTGATCAAGTGAGAGAATTTGATCCAAAGGAGTCAGTTCCATACGTTGGAAAAGCATTGACAATCTTGCGAGAAGAGGTCTGACTTGGCTTGTTATCCTTTTTGAGTTCCTGTTCTAAATGTATTCTTATGTTCATTTTATCTATCCTGTTTTAGCGAATTAGCTGTGCTCATTATGTTCAATTCTTCCTTTGTTAAAGTTTGCCAGTATTTTTCGTATGTCAGGTAAACAATGAAGCAGCAGTTCTAGGTTTTGTGGGGGCTCCTTTCACCCTCGCATCTTATGTTGTTGAAGGTGGTTCGTCAAAACACTTCAGCAAAATAAAACGACTAGCTTTTTCTCAACCTAAGGTGGGTTATAGATTATCTCATTTATTTGCACATTTTTAAGGCCATGCAGCAAAACCAAATTTCCACTAACCCCTTTTCCTCTGTATGCAGGTCCTCCATGCATTGCTTCAGAAATTCACGACATCCATCATGGCAAAGTACATACAATACCAAGCTGACAATGGTGCTCAGGCTGTTCAAATTTTTGACTCCTGGGCCACTGAGCTCAGTCCAGTAGATTTTGAGGAGTTCAGTCTGCCTTACTTGAAGCAAATTGTAGACACTGTGAAACAAACACATCCAGATCTCCCTCTAATCCTTTACGCCAGTGGATCCGGTGGCTTGCTTGAGAGGCTAGCTTTGACAGGCGTAGATGTTGTTAGCTTGGACTGGACTGTTGACATGGCTGAAGGTAGACGGCGTTTGGGATCAGATATAGCAGTTCAAGGAAATGTGGATCCTGGTGCTCTTTTTGGTTCTAAGGAATTTATCACAAATCGGATAAATGATACAGTGAAGAAGGCTGGTAGAGGTAAGCATATTTTGAACCTTGGCCACGGCATTAAAGTAGGTACACCGGAGGAAAACGTTGCACATTTCTTTGAGGTTGCAAAAGGAGTTAGATACTAGAAGAAGAAGTTGGAAATTAATTTGTTTTTCTTTGTAATTGAGTTTTATTAATTTGTTTTTCTTTAACTTAATTGCATTGTTATTCTTCCATTTTTAATGGTTACACAAATTTCAGCTTGATGTAATTCTTCCTTTGATAACATGCTCAGATTGATTAAGGACACAAATATCAGCTTGATGTAATTCTTCCTTTGATAACATGCTCAGATTGATTAAGGATCAAATATCACATACCATAACTTTTTTTTTTTTTTCCATTAAAGAACATCTCGAAGGAACTAGAGATTCTTTTAAAACTCCAACACGAAATAATGCAATTACCAAGTGAAAAATATATTTAACATTAATCTAAATTAAGAAAAGTTAGAGCTATGTGGGGACTATGCTGTTGCATGATTATTTAATAAAATATTTGATTACCAATAACTATGTAAATTTAAGCAAAATGGAGGTAACTAGCTACCAAAAAAATTACACTGTAGATGTAATTAAGTAAATTCCTAAAGACTTACTAATTAAAAAGAAATAGAGTTTAGAGACATTTTCATTTGTGCCCCTGAGATTTAATTTAGTATCAGGGTTATTTCCATTATATATATAAATTATATATGTTGATAACTTAAGGGCCAAACAAACAAAAAAAAAGAGTAGGAATATTGTGATTACTCCATGAGTTTGGGGAGAAAATTAACTTAAACCCGAGGGTTTTGGAAAAAGCAAAACACCATCTAACTTTTCAAGAAAGTTGAAAAACCTTGAGACTACTATTTATCTTTTAATTTAATCATTTTACCCTTAACGATTAAAAAATCTATAAAATAATAATATTATCTTTATTTTTTATTTTATATAATAACTAATATAACATTATTAAAACATTTAAACTTAAAGTCATAATAATATTTTCACATTTAATTATTTCTTTTCATTCAAATTTATTATCAAAATTTTCTAATATTTAATTATATATAATTTTTAAAATATATCATATCATCAAAATAGTTTACTTATATTTATCTTCGATTAATTAATACTATCAAAATTATGTAATGAATAATTAAAATATTATGTAATTTTTAAATAAAATATTTTAATTGTATGATATATTTTAAAATTATATATAATAAAATTTTATAAAAATTTTATAATAAATTTGAATAAAAAATATTTAAGGGTAAAAATATTATTATAACCCCAAATTTATATGGTAAAATAAGATTATATTTGTTATTATAAAATAAAAAATAATGACCAATTATTTTATAAGTTTTTTAATAGTTTAGGGTAAAATGGCTAAATTAATATATGAATAATAGTTTTATAGATTATCTTGACTTTTTAAAAAATTTACAGAGGTTTTCATGTTTTTCCAAAAATTTAGGGGTAAGTTGATTTTTCCCCTTAAATTTAGGAGGGTAAATCATTATATCCCAAAAAAATATATAGAACATGTATATATACTAAAAAATAAGTGGTAGAGATAGGGTTAATGCCAATGGGGGCTAAAAATTTAAATCAATAAAAATATAATTTTAAAGATCAAAATTGATAATTTTCTTTCAAAATCTTCAAAATTGGGCATCTCCGCCAAATGATGTTCATATAAAGTTAAGTTAATGTCATCACATGCAAAATATGCATAAATATAAAGCTAGTTGGTTCCGAGTTATTGGAGACTAAAATGGTTCAATATATTGTGATTGAATGATGGATGATGGTAAAAATTAATTAATGCATCATTTATGATGTGATAATGCATGAAAATTAAAGACAAATAATACGTGTATTTATGGTATCCAAGTCATGTTATGTATGGTTCAATTCAACAATCTTGCCTTGGATTTATGTATCTATCAAATAAAACGAAAAAATAAAAAACGTCGAATGAATATATCATACTATTTATTGGTTTAACCATTATAAATAATTATTAAGTATATTTGGCCATTCGTGAAATTGTATAAGAATTGTTAAGAGAGCAGATAAAAAATCAATGTGAAAGCCTTGATCAAATAAAACAAATGAAAAAGTTCGGAATAGGGATTTTTCTTTTTCTTTTTTTTTAAAAAAAAATTGACTTTAGAGTAAACATTAATAAAATAAATGTTGGAAGAATGTTGTTAAGCTCGATAATTTTTTTCTTATAAAATTATACAAAATTTACTTGCAATCACATTATTATTCCATTTAAGACAATCAACTATGGAGAATAGGTTTGAAATTTTCAAAAATAGAGGTTTGAGGTAACGTTTGTTTTTTCTGTCTTAAATCTGAACATAATTGAAATCTGAATTTAAATGAAATTTGAATATGAATAAGTTATTTTTTTTATTTTAAAACAATTGAAAATAAGTATTAAGTTGTTTATTTTGATAAAATAAAAGTCTGACAATTGATATTTTAATATATATAACCTTTTAAATAATTTTTTTATATCTATTGATTATATTAGTACGATAATAGATAAAAAAAATTAATAACTTATATTAGTATATATATTATTTATTTGTTTAATATATAATTTTTTTTAAAAAAAATAATTTCTAATCTATAATATAAAAATTAAATAAAAATAATAGGTCATATTATAATATTACTGTAATTATGTAAATATACAAATTTATTGTAATAATTAAAATATAAAATAAGTAGATGAGAAGATAAGTAAAAAAGACCCATAATAGAGAATAAATAGATCAAAAATAGCTTACTAGAGTTTTAATTATGTTAGTAAATAAATTAATAAAAAAGGATACTTTTAAAAAAATAAAAATATTAAAGTATTTATATATATGTTTATTTAAATTTAAGTTAAAGTTTTTATTTTAATTATATTCAAATATTTTTAATAAATATTCATATATAAGTTAAAAAATAAACGCCTCTTTAATATTTAAATAATTATATTCAAACTTTAGATAGAAAAACAAATAACCCAAATAGTCTTGACACTTAAAAATCATGAAAACAAATATAAATATTGTTGTTTTTAATTGTCAGCAAATTATTTTGTTTTAAAACGGCAAACCGAATGAGCAACTTTTGGACTCCCATGCTTCATTTTTTTTCAAGGGAAAATGACATATTCTAATGTTTAGTTTAATAGGCAGATATTCCTGATGTTTGAGAAAAACAGATGCTCCCTGACGTTTGAATAAATAGGTAGATACCCTTAACTTTTATTTCTATTAATTGACCAGTTAATTTATTATTATTTGTGTCTCTTATCTTTTATATAACAATAGTATGATATATATTTTATTTAATTATAACACTTTACGCCCTGTTTTAATATTTTTCACAATATAATTTTTTTAAATATAACAATTTAATTCATATTTAGTATTTTTTTTACAATATACTCAAAACCAAATACATTTTTAATCTGTTATTTTAATAAAAAATTTGAAAAATAAAATATTATTAAAAAATTTAAATAATGAGTTAGATTAAACTCATGTCAAAATATTTTAACTTATATTAAAATATTTATATCATTTTTTTTTTTTTTCCTACAATAAATTTGATATTTAATTATTAAAAGGATTTTGAAATATATTTTAAAATTTTATTCTTATGTTAATATTTTCATTTAAAGATTATATTAAATTTATTATATTTTCTTGAGAAAAATTATGAAAATATAAATAAAAAAAAATTTAGTATCATTTATTAATAGAATTAGTAATTAGATATATTTTATATTCTTATTAACTAATATAATTTAATTTTAATTATTTTTATTTATAAAATATATATAATTTGTATTTATTGTTTATATTTTTATTTATATTTTTTTTTAAAAAATAATAAATTTAACATAATTTTTTTTAAATAAATATATTACATGTAAAAATAAAACGTTAAAAAATATTTTAATTAAATTTTTTAATAGTTAAATATTTATTATTATAAAAGTAAAAGTAAAAGATTAGAAATATTTTGATATATGAGTAGAACATATCTCATTATTTGAATGTTTTTAATAATTGTATTTTTTAAATTTTTTATTAAAATAACAAATTAAAAAATTTATTTATTCTTGAATATATTGTGAAAAAATATTAAAAATATATGAAAATATAAAAAAATTTAAACAATAAATACATGTTATATATATTATAAATAAAAATAATAAAAAAACTTTTCTTCTTTTTCTATTTTTTTAATTAAAATTAAATTATATTGATTAATAAGAATATAAAATATATTTAATTATTAATTATATTAACAAATGATACTAAATTTTTTTCTTTTTTACTTTTTTATTTATATTTTCATAATTTTTCTCAAAAAATATAATAAATTTAATATAATCTTTTAAATAAAAATATTAATATGAGAATAAAATGTTAAAACATATTTCAAAATTCTTTTAACAATTAAATATCAAATTTATTTTAAAAAAAGAAAAAAAAAGATATAAATATTTTAACATAAGTTTAAAATATTTTAATATAAAATTTAATTTAACTCATTGTTTAAAGTTTTTTAATAATATTTTATTTGTTAAATTTTGAATTGAAATAATAATTTAAAAAATGTATTTAGTGTTGAATATATTGTGAAAAAGTATTAAATATGGGCTAAATTATTATATTTAAAAAAATTATATTGTGAAAAATATTAAAATATGGAGTAAAGTATTATAATTAAATAAAATATATATCATATTATTATTATGTAAAAAATGAGGGATATACATGATAATAAATTAATTAGTTAACTAACAGAAATAAAAATTCAAGTTACCTGTGTATTTATCTAAACGTTAGGGAGTATCTGTTTTCTTTTAAATATGAGGAAAATATTTACTTATTAGGCTGAACATCATAGGGCAATATACCGTTTTTCCCTTTTTTTTAATCTTTTGAACCCTAATCTCTTCTTCTGCATCTAAAGGACATAACTTGTTTATTTTTATTGAACGGATCGCTAACTAGATCAGTAATTTCTGACAATTAAAAAACATAATCCCATATATTATAAGCATAATTAAATTCTTTTAGAAGGAACGCAGTGTCAGGGACTTCTTTTAATACAAATGATAAACAATGTGGTTATTTCAAAAATCATAAAATAAATAGGACCTCTATGATAATCACCCCCAATTATGGATATTCCTTAACCCAGAGGAGGAAAATAATTTTGAAATACGTAAATACCCCAACGAGTTCGGTCCCCACTATGACTTGTCAAACGTCCATTGGTCCAAATCGACCTAACGGAACAGATTTGTTGTCTTTATGACAGCGGAGAAAACTCCACGAAAAACCTGGCAAACGATCTCCTGTTGTGTCATATATAGCCAACGCTCAATAATGCCTTCACAAACATCTCCCTTGTACTTCTCCTGTACTTCGGTCTTCGGGTTTCATTTTGTCTGCCTTAGAGGCCTCTCTTCCTCTCCACATTCTCTCTCATTTCCTGCCTTTTCTTCTGAGGTAACGTCTACATTTCTGTTTTTGGATTTAATATTTTATTTTTAATTCTTTTCTTAACATTTGATCCGGTTTGTTTTGTATTTTTATGTACAAATTTATGCATGGGTTGATTTTTTATTTCGTATTTTCATATTCTTGCTATGATTCCATATTGCTTTCATTTTGTATTTTCATATTCTTGCTATGATTCCATATTGCTTCCCGTGTTTGACCTTTGCTTGAATTTATTCTGCTATTGTTGTATTGTCATCATTTCTTGAAGCTGATGGATTTCCATTGAAGTTTTGTTTCTGGGTTTGTGTTCTTTTACATTGGCTGTGATTCAATTCGTTTTTCTTTCGATCCAACCTTTGATCTGTTCTCTGATACCATTTTCTCTGTAGGCATGCCTGGCGATTTTTTTTTTTTTTTGGGTGGGAGCTGTATTTGTAGTTCTTTATTTTTTTAACCTCTGTTTATGTTAAAATTAGAAATGGACCTATTATTGATTTAGGATTGTTTTGGTTTTCAGAAATTTTTTAGATTTAATCTGTGTCTGAATTTGTTTTGCATTTTTATGTATTCCTTATTTTTATTTAACCTTCTAGACAAACTACATCTGATTTATAAATACAATGATATTCTGTTTGGTTGTTGGGAAATGTCTCAAACCACCATTGTTTATTGGCTTCTAGATAATGATTCTCATACACATTCCATTCTTTCAAGCATAAAAACGTTGATAACATTATTTGTTAAGATTTCTTTGGTATTTAATGGCTAATACATACCATTTCCCGCTTTACTCTATTTCTTTTCATGTAGCTAGCACTGAAGGAAAAGTACCAGGGAATGCTGAAAGATGTGCTTGAATGGTGACAAATTCTTCTCAGAGGGCTGTGAGGCGCTATCTTTTGGACTGCCCCTATTCATTGTTGATGGGGGCGTATCCTCGACGCAGAGGACATTGTTGATGGGCATCTGGGTCTCAACACACAATAAAATCTCGAACAGAAACTCTGTTGTGCAGAAGCACAATCTTGCAGACGACGGTTGAGTTCTGACACCTTAAAGACTCCTGCATATGGTATAGTAGTTATCATAAAAGCAGGAGAGAATAATTAATATAGTGTACTAGGATTCAGTGTTAAAAATGGAAGGTAAAGGGAAAGTGCTAATGCAAAAGTATGAGTTGGGGAGAATGTTAGGCCAAGGAAACTTTGCTAAAGTTTATTATGCGAGGAATCTTAAAACTGGCCAAAGTGTAGCTATTAAGGCGATTGACAAGGAGAAAGTTTTGAAAGTAGGACTCATTGATCAGACTAAGCGGGAAGTATCTATTATGAGAATGGTTCAACACCCAAATGTAATGCAGCTTTATGAGGTCATGGCCAGCAAAAGCAAGATTTACTTTGTCATAGAATATGCAAAAGGCGGTGAGCTCTTTAGAAAGGTATCAAAGGGAAAGCTTAAGGAAGATACTGTGAGGAAGTATTTTCAACAGTTGATCAATGCAATTGATTTTTGCCACAGCAGAGGTATTTCCCACCGTGATTTGAAACCAGAAAACTTGCTACTGGATGAAAATGGAATTCTAAAGGTTTCAGATTTTGGGTTGAGTGCCCTTGCTGAATCTAAGCATCAAGATGGATTACTTCACACAACTTGTGGAACTCCTGCTTATGTAGCTCCTGAAGTCATTTGTAGACAAGGCTATGATGGGGCCAAATCCGACATCTGGTCTTGTGGGGTGATCTTATATGTCCTGTTAGCTGGTTATCTTCCGTTCCATGATTCAAATTTAATGGCCATGTATAGGAAAATAGCCAAAGCAGATTTTAAGTTCCCTGGTTGGTTTTCACCTGAAGTTCGCAGGCTGCTGTCAAGAATCCTCGACCCTAACCCAAATACTAGGATTTCCATTGGAAAATTAATGGAAAATCCTTGGTTTAAAAAGGGTTTGCGCTCAAAATCTAATAAAACAGAAGTTAAGGAATTGATTCCTCTGGATGTTGATGCAGCTTTTGGTCTCATTGAAAACAGTGCTCCTACTGAAGCCCCAAAACTGTTGGTCAAACCTACTAATTTGAATGCCTTTCATATTATATATCTCTTTCAACTGGATTTGATTTATCTGGTTTGTTTGTCGAAAATGACCAGAAGGAAGAGGTAAAATTTACATCCATGCACTCTGCTTCAGCTATCATATCTAAGCTTGAGGACATTGCTAAGCCTCTCAGGCTGAAAATAATAAAGAAAGATGGAGGGTTGTTGAAATTAGAGGGATCAGAAAAAGGAAGACTGGGGGTACTGTCATTCAATGTGGAATTATTCGAGTTCAGTCCATCTTTTCATTTGGTAGAGTTGAAGAAGTCTGGTGGCGATAATTTGGAGTTCCAGATGATGTTGAAACAAGAAATAAAACCAGCTCTCAAGGAAATTGTTTGGGCTTGGCAAGGTGATCAGCACCAACTATTACAGCAGCATCTGCTTTCTTCCTAAGCATGTTCGTAAGTTTTCTTTTGCCAATTTGTTCAAGTACCCTAAGTTTATTTTTGTAACAGTTGTAAGTTGGATAAATGTCGGTTGCTTTGAGTGTATGTTAAAGGCTACTTCCACTGCAAACTATCGACAGTGCGGCTGTTGTTAAATTGTTAACTGATAGTATGTAGTTTTTATATCTTTAATAACCATGTGCTTGATACCCTACTTTTCTTGAGTGAGTAGCTGGCGTAATTTTAGTATCTACAATGTGATTATGTGGATCTGTGATTGCTGTGCTTTTTGGTTCTCTTATAAAGGACCATCATTATTGGGATTAGTAATTTCAAGAAAAATAATTTGACAAAACTGGAGATGACTTACAAATAGATAAAGACAAAACATAATTAAGGCCAGAAATTAGTTGGTTCTGATTGAACCCATCAGAATTAAGGAAATGGACTAGCAGTTCATGATTCAGATCTGGGATCAGTTTTCTTATGGGGCTTGATTAAAGTTTTGTGAGAACTTTAAACTATCTAAAACCGGATCCACTCTATATATTATATGCAGGTTCAAGATAAGATTTGAAGACCTTTGAGAATCTTAGGTTAGGATACTTTCTAGTATTAGAGACCAAATACTTACAACATACAGCTTGCAGACTCTTCTATTTGGATGTAAAACAGAATGATGAAAGCATTGAGTTAAACTATATAGTGCTACATTCGGTTATTGTGATATTAGGAAATGATAAAATTCATGAATTTGTAACATGTTCAGCCAGTCTTCTGAATGGTATCACCACGGAAACAATGTGCTTGAAGTTATTGCAATCTTGAATGGATGAAAGTTATATATATGCATCACGTATTGTATGAAATGTATTTTCTCCATGCGGGTGGGTTTCAACTACTGAAGTTAATTCATGAGGCTGATTGTTTGTGATGGAAAATGAAAGTCAAACTCCATATTTTTCTTATCCAACGGCTGGCGTGGGCATAAAATGAGAGCATATTTATTCACCTTTATGAATGACATTACACATGTCAAAGTGCAGGGGAACATAATGTGGAGCATATTTTTGTTTCAAGACCATTCCTTCTCACAACTTGTTGGCCACATTTTGAAGCTGCCTCTCCCAAGCTGAATATATCTCTTAAATCACAGATGACTTGAGTTTACTCGGGTCATCACGTGCTTTGGCAGATGAGAATATAGAAATGAAAGTGTTGTGTTTGCACTGTCATGATATAGAAATTTTTCTGTCATATGATTCTTCTTGTTATAAAATTTAGTTTCTATCATACCATCATGTTGAAGAGGAAGTTTTTAAGGGACGATGCTGCAGGTTTGTGTGAGTGAACTGGTAAAGGTAAAAAAGTAGAACTTTATCATAGTTATGAAAACTCTATAGTTGTAATGGATCAGCTAACACTATGGAAAGTCATTAATGGTGAAGGGATTAGGCTGATCTTTTTGGCAGTATCTCTAGGGGATTTCGTTTCATTTTCAGTCTGATTATCCTATTGTTATTGTTATTATTATTATTATTATTATTATTATTATTATTATTATTATTATTATTATTGTTGTTGTTGTTGTTGTTGTTAGCAGGGTAGGATTCGCATTCGAGTAAGGGATCATCTTTTTTGTTGAAAACGTTGCAAGCAATGACGAGCCCCACATGTCCAAAAAGGTGTTAAAACAAAAATACGCATCAGCATAATAAACCCCAAAAAATTGTTCTCCACCGTATCATTCAACCCAAAAATTAAAAAATATAAGAAAAAAAAAAAAAAAAAAAATCCCGAATGGTCTCCAACCCAACGCAGAAACTGGTTCCACTTGCAAAAGCATCATTCATTGATTTGTAATTCTCATTCTCATTCTCATTATCTCATTTTTAAGTTGGATATCACATTCACATATTGAATTGACAGACACAGACATCCCTATCCTCGTGCCCATCTCCTAATTCTCTAATAATAGTAATAATAGTATCATCAACAATTCAAAAACAATCAACATGTTTTTAAAAGTTCTCGAGTCTGGAGCTAAAAATCTTTGTATTAATTTCTTATACATACATACCCACCGCAACATTACATTACATTACAAACAACAAATAATAACCAAAAATTAATGATATATATAATCACAAATTTCTGCCTTTACAGCAATACAGATTCCTCCAGTGCCTGCTCAGTTTTCATTTTCACGATTCTTAATACTTTTATTTTATTTCGGATATTTTACGGGATAGGAATTAATCCGCAATAGATATATGTAATCAGGTTCAGATATTTTTAGCGTTATAAAAGAACAGAGTTAACAATAGAATCCGAACATATATAATTTATTTGAGAAGCAAGTGTCACTGTCAATAAACTCATTATCTGAATGAATCATATTATATTTGTTTTTAGTTTTAGTTGAAATCAGTTGTAAGAAAATAATTATGAGAGATACGGAGTTTTCACATTTCTTCACGGAACCACTCAGTTTGGATGGCCATCAATTTCAATATCCTCCTTTAATCTAATCTATGCTATTTTATTTTTAGGAGCAATAGAGCAATACCACTTACAATTTGTTGTATTTATTTTCTTCTCTTGATTGAAGACAACACTATAGCCAGGTTTAAGAAAAGTGTGGTAAAATTTACATGATTCTTGTCACAACCATTCGAGAAAAGTCGGTGAAAGAAGAAAGATACCCGTGTCAAATAAATATATAATATGTATGAAATTGCTTTCACCGCTGCTTTATGATTACCTTCTTTTAATAAAATTTTACTATTTACATATTTTATATTTAATAGAATATGTAATATAATATTGTTGGAGTAATTTTATACAAAATATATATATATATATATATATATATATTTGAAAGAGAAGAGAGAGAGAGAGAGAGGAGAGGAGAGGAGAGGGAGATAAGGTTGGATCCAACAAATGAGAAAATTAAAAACAGATAGAAGCAACTTGTACTTTCACCTCACATCACCTTTTACTAATGAAAGGGAATTAATTGCTTTTATTTTCCAACACATAATCCACACAAATTAATTAATTTATTTATAAAAATTTTAAAAAAAAAAAAAAAAAAAAAAAAACCATTGCTTGCTTGATGACCATTCAAAATTAAACAAGATGAGTATGTTGACCCATACTTTTAACATTTTCTATATTTTTTTTGAAAAAAAATTAATTAATTTTTGTGTAATTGTGTCATGATTTGAGCTGCCATTTATTTTATTTTATTTTAAAACTTTTTGTCTAAAGTTAGTCGGGATTCAGCGAGACCCTTATGATTAAGGAATAAGAATTTGTTTCAAGAATCCAATCCATCTATTGCCCACTTAATAATAGTGCCTAAGCTTATCCTGTTAACACCCCTCTCCAAAATATATTAATTATTAATTTTTTTAAATAAAAAAAAAAAAAAAGAAGTAGTAGTCAATTAAAGCACCTAAAATTGATCATCTGTTTTGAGGAATTTTATTATCAAATAATGCAAGTGTCATTAGCTGATATCATTCCTTAAAAAAATATCTTCCATAGCTTTCGTCCCTTTCATTTTTATTCCAAATAAAATCAATATCAATTTAATCAAAATCTTAACTATTATACTTCTTTAAAATTAGGTAACATCTCAATCCATATATTCTTTTTATCAAAATTATATTATTTGTTATCCTTCTTATTAATAAGGTGATTGATTGATTCTTAATAAAATTATAGGAGCAACAATTATATATGTAATGTGAAATTATTTCAAGTTCAAATCAACAAAAGAATACTATTTTTTTTTTCTGTAAATTATAAAGCGATAATAACGTTGTAAATTTGATAAATGCGAAGAGAAGTTACGGGGTGATGACCGACGTTTACCATTAAAAATAATTAAAAAAAAAAAAGTACTTGCTTTTTATACCAAATACAGGATTATGTATATATATGGATTAATTAAAAATGTGGTTAATTGTCATAATCACTGGAAGAAAAATTTGACATCACCGCTCATGAACGCTCACAATCACAAATGACAGTCAATGTTGCAATAATCTTTCATTTGAAATTAATATATATATATATATATATATATTTAATTTAATTTAGTGCTAGGCTGCCAAATCAATTTCACTATTTCTTTCCCTAAGCAAAACAAAATAAAATTATGGTCCTCCATTTTTATTTTCTTGCTTAGTGGAGTTTCTTTTTCTGGATCTTTCTGGTTATGATAATTGTCATATTTTCGTTTAAGAGAAATATATATTTATTATTATTATAATTATTATGGATTGAAATTTAGGGTGAAAACTACAAGTCAACGAGAAATTTTAAAAGAAAATGAAGCAAAATGATTTCTTAGACTATCCATCCTGTCTATACAAGTAGATGAAGCATTCAATGCTGAAAGGTAGTACAATTTATATTTGTCTGCCAAAAAATACAGAACTTTAATATAAATAGAATATTGCTGGATCAATTAAACTTGTATATTTATGTTTCATATTCTAAATGACATTTACTGTAATGTTATAGTCATCAAATTCTTTTTACTATATTGTAATGTTATTGAAAATTTAAAAGAAAACTTAAAAAAATAACAAAAATCTCAATAACTATATATTAAAAGGTCGTCAATTCGTCATGCTTTATGAATAATGTTTTTAAAAACAAATAATTATTTTCGGAAACAATCAAAAGAAAAGATGCTTTTTTGATATTTGTGTTATGAATTTAAAAAGATCGGGTTTTCTGTTTTCAAAAACAACGAAGAGAAATAGGACATAATTTTCAATCAATTTTATATATTATTTATTAGTATTAATTCTAGAAAGGGATGTGATGGGTTTGGTTTGTCGAATATGAACGTACGAGAAAGAATGTGATGAGATTAGATTTCAAATTTAATAGTTGACCCTTAACCATTGGCAGATCAACTAAACCCAAAACATGCATACATACATTCAGCTTCCAATTTTAATTACACCACCCCCCCACCCCCCCATCCCAAAAAAAAATATATATATAATCAAATCTATTCGACCCTCGGACTGACTCAGATCCATGAAACGTGGGGAGGATTATTTTTCAAATGCCTTCCTTTAACCCCATTGACATAATTAACGTGTGTGTGTGTGTGTGTCTATATATTTACACATATATATATATCAGAGAAAGAGGAAGACAGTAAGTAGCTGTAGCTGCTACAAGTCTGCAGCATCATTATTCATTAAGCATGCTGCTGCACAAGATTCTTCTGCCTCCCTATTTCTAATCCATTCAAATTCTTTTTTTGGATAATAACATTTAGATCCCTACTTTTTTCTATTTTCATCAAATAGATCCTAATATGTATCAAAATAAAATAAAATAAAATAAAATAAAATAAAAATATCATTTAAAGATAAGTGTGAGTGATCATAATATATTTTTAATTGGGAAGGAGAGACGAGAGAGTGGTAATCCAAATCAAACTGCAAAACCAAGCCAGCCGCTATTCTATATTTCTATTTGGTTTCCTGGGAAAATTGAAGTCAGCTTTTAAATTGCAAGAAAATTTTTGAGAAAGTCATAACGCATGAAATTATATATATATTTTTTAATATTTTTACTTATTTTTGGTACGAGAAAGTCAACTCTAGGCATTACTCTGATTTGTCAATTTATAATCTGCTTTCTTATTTGGCAACTAGTAGCAAGTTGCAGCCGGTCACACCCCACCCCCACTATTATTTATGCATACATACGTGCATGCACCCAAGTATTACATAATTTCAACTTTAAAATTAAGTAACACACATAATTTTAAAAGTCTCATTGACAAATTTTGTAAAATTTGCAATTCAAATTTCTTACTTTACTCCACTTACATCATCTAATGACTGCGTACATATTACATACGGCTGTCATTTCTTCACGTTTTCGTTTGACCAAAATTTATTAACTTATTTTCTCATGCCAATTTTGAATCAACAAAATTTATGGTTACTGAGTTGTTGAAATATATTTTTATTCAATTCTACGTGCAAAAAAGTAACACAATTAATGTATGCTTCGCGTTTTGTCAAAATTCATTACAATTCTTAAAATGCAAGTTATTTTATGTAAAAAAAAAAATATATTTAGTACATAAGATAATAATATGTAGGTCCCTAAGTTTTATGCTTTTATAAACAAAGATATAATTCATTCATTTTTAACATATAAATCCTAAGTCATATTGAAATAATTTAAATATCGTCGGGAAAAAAGTTATACAATAGTGATTAAAATTTAATATTACGAAGGATAATTTTATCTTTTTAATAGACTTAGAGATCTATTCATTATAAACAGACAAGCTGTACTCTTGTTTGTAAAAACATAAAAGCACAGGTACTTAAATATTATTATCCTTTTAGTAAATTTTTAATGTGCAACCGAGTGCTTGCCACTAAAAGATTAATAAAAATTGTGGGGGCTCCGTTTGCGTTAGTGTGATGATTTCTTCGATCACCACCTAACACACCCTATAAGCAAAGTAGTTTTGTTTTGTCAAAATTAACGCTGCATGATTCATTTGTTTTTGTGTTTGTTCACACTCCAAACCAGGTTGTCTGAAACTCAAACTCAAACTCAAAAACTCAAGACAGAATCATTAACCTACTTGAAACAACCCAGATACTTTCCCCTATTTAAAAACGCAGAATCTTTCTTCTTTTATTCAATAGTCTCCATTTTCTCTGTCCCTCTGTCTTTCTATCTCTCCCTCCCTCTCTCTACATATATATATATATACATACCAACCTACAAAGTACACCAAACTTACTTCCATTTCTTTCCCTAGCCTACTACATCTTTGATCTTCTCTCAAGATGGAGGAGGCCGCGGCCGCCAATCCTTTAACGAGGCTCAACGCTTATGTCGCCAAAAGTCGCGTTGGCAAGCGATTCAAACTCGCTGAACGAAACTCAACTTTCACTACTGAGTTACGTGCCGGAACAGCCACGTTCCTCACCATGGCTTACATCTTAGCCGTCAATGCATCCATCCTCGCCGACTCTGGTGGTACCTGCAGCGTTTCCGATTGTGTTCCACTCTGCTCAGACCCTGCAGTCCCGGTTTCCAACTGTAATGGGTCGACTCAGCGAATCGTCTTACCTGACGAGTCGTGCAAGTTCAACCCGGTTAACCCGGGTTACGCTGCGTGTTTAGAGGGAATACGTAAGGATCTTATAGTAGCTACTGTAGCTTCTTCTCTTATTGGCTGCTTGATAATGGGAGCTTTTGCAAATTTGCCATTGGCTTTAGCTCCGGGTATGGGTACCAATGCATACTTTGCCTATACGGTTGTCGGATTTCATGGGTCGGGTAATATTCCTTACCAGAGTGCATTAGCAGCTGTTTTCATTGAAGGGTTAATCTTCTTATTCATTTCTGCAATCGGGTTTCGAGCAAAACTAGCTAAACTTGTCCCGAAGCCCGTTCGGATCAGCTCCTCGGCCGGCATCGGGTTATTTCTGGCCTTCATAGGGTTACAGAATAACCAAGGAATTGGGCTGATTGGATACAGTTCATCTACTCTGGTCACGCTTGGAGCTTGCCCCAGATCTGCCAGAGCTTCACTCGCTCCCGTCATAACGGCAGTTAACGGTACCGTTAGTTTAATTCCCGGGGGTTCGGTTTCTGGGGATATTCTGTGTCTCCGGGACAGAATGGAGAGTCCCACATTCTGGCTTGGCGTTGTTGGCTTCATAATAATTGCTTATTGCTTGGTAAAAAATATCAAGGGTGCTATGATATATGGGATAGTATTTGTAACGGTAGTTTCTTGGTTCCGTAATACTCAAGTAACGGCGTTTCCGGATAATGAAACGGGTAATTCGGCTCATAAATATTTTAAAAAAATAGTTGATATACATGTAATCAACAGTACGGCGGGGGCACTAAGTTTTAAAAGTATCGGAAAAGGTTATTTTTGGGAGGCTTTGGTCACATTTCTGTATGTGGATATCTTGGACACCACAGGGACATTATATTCAATGGCTAGATTTGCTGGTTTTACCGATCAAAATGGTGATTTTGAGGGCCAGTACTTTGCTTTTATGTCGGACGCTATGTCAATTGTTGTGGGGTCACTTCTTGGGACATCGCCGGTGACTGCATTTATCGAATCGTCTACGGGTATTCGAGAGGGTGGACGGACGGGGTTGACAGCATTAACGGTGGCCGGATACTTCTTTTTAGCATTCTTCTTCACGCCGTTGCTGGCGTCAATTCCGGCTTGGGCGGTAGGGCCACCGTTGATCTTGGTTGGAGTGTTGATGATGAAATCAGTGGTGGAGATTCAATGGGATGACATGAGGGAAGCTATCCCTGCTTTTATAACGTTGATTTTGATGCCCTTAACCTATTCCATTGCTTATGGGTTGATTGGTGGCATTGGTACTTATGTGGTGTTGCATATTTGGGATTGGAGTCGGGAATTTTTTATTAAAATTGGTGTTGTCAACAAGAAAAGTAGCGGAGTCGGTGGATCTTCACAACAACAGCAGCCAAGACAAGGAGAAGATGGAAATGTGAAAGTGAATGAACTTGAAGTTTAGATCGATGTGCACTTAATTAATTAGAAATATGTTGATTATTATTATAATTATTATTAATTTCAAAGAGATGGTAGATAGATTCGTTACTTCAGAAAGAGATGCAAATGTATTTTCTTCTTGCATGTAGTGATAGTTTCCCAAAAGTTTTCTCCCTTAGTTATTTGACAAAAATGATATGACAAATACTAGGACTATTTTTAGTCAAATGGTTGACGATTGATTTGATTGATTTTCAACTTAAACTAAATTGAATAGGATTATAAGAACTAGATGATCTCATTTGAGTGTCAAGTCGTAATTTATCAAGTTTATTTAATTAGCTATAATCTAAGTTAAAAGAAAAAATAAAATAAACAAGAAGAATCATATTTCCAAAACGGAAGAGTACAGTTGTACTGTAGACAGACCTGAAACAAGTACACCATTATTTACAGTAGATAAAGATTCTTGCGAAGGTTCCATATATGTATATAAGATTAGAATCATGTGTATTTGTCACAAAAACGAAGATAAAAAAAAAAAAAAGGCATAAAAAAGTAGGATGATAACATGTCAAACTTTTAGCAGATTATAACCATCTTAAAACAAAATTTGTTGGATAAAAAATTTCAACCTATGTATGAGAAGCACAAGGTACCAATATATTGTAAAGATTTCTTTTGTGTCAGTGCTAGTCACTTTCCTTGTTCAAATAATGATCTTATGTAGGGCTGGCTATCTTTTGTGCCTTTATTAGGTATTTTCTGGTCCTAATGCAGACCCCTCCCCTCCCCTCCCCCTGTAACCCAATCCTCCACTTTAGGATTTGGGTTTTCGCAGTGTTCTCTTATGTTAACTATACAACAGAAAGATACGTACAAGAGAAACAATAATTAAATATATTTTTTGTCCTTAGAGATAATATAATAATGTGCAAATTTGTATCGGCATTGAAATTAAGTCACAGCAAATTAAAGCATTATTAGGATGGAAAGGTCAGTTTTTAATTAATTTGGGTGCACTGCGAGCAATTGGTTGTGGACAGAGAGAATGATATTCAAAGTCACAGGCAAATTTTAGTGGGGGGAATGAAGGAACAGATAATCAACTTCGAACCACACATTTGTCCTGGTGGCGTTGTGTTAGTGGGGTTTCAGGTACATAAAATCCAGAAACTGATACACTTTTTCACCAGGGAAAATCCTTAAATGTACTGATAGATGTACATATATATATTGACAGAATGCTTGATTCCTGCTTCCATAGACTGCAAAAACTTTCCTACATGATTGGCCAAAATTTATAAATCATGCTCCATTTAGCTTTGAGAACATGATTGATTATTCTGTTGTAAAACATGATAACCATTAATCTGATTTTTAAATTAAGAATGTTATGTTACCAGCATATATTCGTATTCTTGCCTGATTGTGGATCTGACATTGGAACATAGCAAACGTGTCAGAAATCCTTGGAGCTCCTGTTCCTGTTAAAAAACCACAAGTCCAAGTCAGGATATTTTGATAAAAAGTGAAGACACGTATGAAGATTCTACATGACAAGAGGCAGTTTACACCCAGTTCTAGTATTTTTCTTTAATAATCCCATCCTGGAGAATATTACTCTGGAAATTGTAGAAATAACAGTAAAGTCATCACCGAAATTATTCCAAAGCCACGTCGAACTGTAAGACAGTCACAGACAAAGGCCTTTGTCTTGTAATTTGGGGCCTATTTGCATTAAATACACCATCAAGTTTCCCATCTCAACAGGTTACTAAATTTTGGGACCTATCTGCATTAAATATAATCTAAATTATTAAAGCTTGTCTTTAATACAATAATGGAGTTTTCATCCACTAGTTTAAATTTTTCGATCCAAGTGGGTCACTAGCACTAACATATATAATACCAAAGACAACAACTTTTTTTTTTTTCCGAAATTTGGGTGATTGCTTGCTTAGTTTTAATTAATTCTTCTCATATGAGAAGTCGTCTTAAGTTATTTTTAATACTAACTAATGTTGAGCTTGAGAACTATTTTGTTAATACCAATTCTGTACGGATAGTTATGGCATTTTCGCAATCCGATGTGGGCTCGGGGGCCAAACAGAAGTTATAACCTTATAACCGGGTGCAATCAGAAAATTAATGAGGTGGTTTAGAATTACTCGTCTTATCCTTCGACCGATAAATAATCATGTTTTATGGGCCGAGCTCGTCAGTTATACAAATGGATGGTTTTGTTTTCTAACTTTTGTGGTGCACAAAAGTTAAAAGCAATATGACTAGTCGTTCAGCCAAAATGCCTATACTACAATATGTTAAACATGTTTCTAAAATTTTTCGCTCATTCTAGAATTCATTAGTGGTTGCGATTTTCATTTCAAATTTTAGAAAAATATTCATTTATAACCACCATTCACACCCTAAATTCATAAATGACCACGATTTAAAATTATTTTAAAAAATAAATACTATAATAAATTATTAAAAAAATGCCTCTACTACCAACTTTTCATAAATAATTTCTTTTTTTTTGTTAGAAAGTGTACTTTTTAATAAGAATAAATTTTTTTTATTCTAAAAAAGGCACTTTCAAATATAAAAAAATTTTCTTTTGTATTTGAAAATATATTTTTTAACATAAAGAAAAAACCTTTTTATTTGTTAAAAATACATTTTCGAGCGTGAAAAAAAAAATATATTCAAAAAGTATTTTTTTTAACACGAAGAAAATTTTTTCATATTGAAATGTATACTTTCAAATACAAATAAAGTTGTTTATGAAAAGTTGGTTATAAAGTCATTTTTGTCTAAAAAATTTTTAGTTAATTATTTTTAACACAATTATAAATAGTGTTTATTTTTAAATTTTTTAGATGTGAAAAGTGATTGTAGATAAAATTGTGACTACACTACTTTGATCAATCGAGTAATTGCATTTTTATAATAATAAAATTAGACAACATTTTGACTATTCTTTAAAAGAACAACACTAAAAATTGTGAAAATTTTGACTGTGTCTAGCTTACTCTTTTTGTTTTTTTTTTTCAGGAAAAAATAAAAAAGACTGATCTAAGCAAATCTATATCAAATTAAAGGGCATTATGGTCAAACAGTTTTTATGGTACAAAATCCTTCGAACGCAATCTCACATAACAGAACAGAACAGAACAGTTTTTGGCAGAGTTAAAAAAAAAAAGAAAAGAAAAGAAAATGAGTTCTGTAACTTCTGCTGATGCTAGAAGTTACCTGTCTTCTGTATTCACATTCCCACTTGAAAATGAAGTTCTGTTGTTGGAGAAGAAGAAATCTCAATGCAGTCTCACGGCCTACAAGACCTCATTCAAAATAGGAAGAATTTCTTGCAAGGTATCTGAGAGTGAAATTGAAGGAAATTCCTCAAGCAGTAAAGTGTCGTTCAGAACCAAGAACAGAATGGAAGAGTACAATACAGCTATGAAGAAAATGATGAGAAACCCTTATGAGTATCACCATGATTTTGGTCGGTGTTATCGACTTTCGTTTTTCTTTCATGGTTTTGGTTATGTATTTGTTCATATACTTCTTTTGAGGAAAAAACTAATTTTTTTAATGATTCTTTTTTGTGATGGATCGGAAATATAAGCAAGATAATTGATATGAATAATGGGATTAGATTTCCTGATAGATATGTTTCTGGGTTTTTTCGTTTAGTTTATTTCTGTCTAACCGTTCTAAAGATATATTCATTTGCGGTTTTAGATTCATTGCTTGGTAACATTGATCTATTTGGAAGAGTTTAGCTGTGGAAATTGGGAGATGGTTTTATGTAGAAATGATGGATAAAATGTAATTATATTAGTTGTGAATCTGGATCTGTAAAGCATGCCTTTGACCTTGGGTTGTGTTATATCATGTGACTTAACTTTATGAGGCAGATGCCTGTTGGAGGAAAAGGGTCTCAAATTAATTTTTTTATTAACCTTTTCCTAAGGAAGTTTATTTCTTTTTTTTTTTTTATATTTAAATCCTTTATTCTGATATTGCCGCATAGGGAACTTGTTTATTAAGTTCCTTAAATTTGGCGCTATTGTTACCACAGAAACAAGCATGTAACTAGTTGGAAATATTTTACTGTTGAAAATATTGAAAGTATGGATACTAAAAGCCTTATGAGAATTCTATACTAGAGTAACTGGGTTTCTGCATATATTTTACTATTGTAGAATTTTTTTTTTTCTGCTCATGATATGGAACAGTTGAAAACCAGAAGCTGCTTTTGTTTGGCTATCTTCAGCGCACCTGTTTATGATATTATGTGCTTCCACTACATTTCTGGAAGGAAAACAAAAGATGTGATTCATTTTTGTTGCTTTATGCATTCTAATATATGGTATCCCATTTTCAGGCATGAACTACACTCAGATAACTGATAATTTGATCGTGGGCTCCCAGCCCCAAAAACCTGAAGATATAGATCATCTGAAGCATGAAGAGAATGTGGCCTACATTCTAAACTTGCAGCAGGACAAGGACATTGAGTATTGGGGTATCGACTTGCAACCTATTGTCAAAAAATGTCAAGCACTTGGAATTCATCATATGAGAAGGCCTGTAAGCAAATTTTCTCCACTATTTTTTGGGGTTCATAGCTAGTAACTGTCAGGATCAAGAGATAATGCATCCTTTTGCTTATCAGTGTGGACAAATGGAATGGACCATTTGATTGGTTGAAGTACATTTTTGTGTTTTGGTTCTCTGTCTTGCCATGTCCATAATATTCATTTGCAGGCAAGAGATTTTGACCCAGATTCATTGAGAAGTCAGTTGCCTAAAGCGGTTTCATCGTTGGAATGGGCCATTTCTGAGGGAAAAGGACAAGTGTATGTGCATTGTACTGCCGGTTTGGGAAGGGCTCCAGCCGTAGCAATTACTTACATGTTCTGGTTCCGTGGCATGAATGTGAGTCCTCAACTCCTTGCTTGCTGTAAAGAAGTTACACATACAATGTCTAATTGCTTTTGCTTATGCATCAGAATATAAGCACTCCTGATTTCTGGTAACTTCTTATTGAAGCTGGCTTGGCTGGCATGAATGTCATCCAAAACTGCTTTAAATTCCACATTGTCATATATTGGGGCTTTTTCATTTTTTCCTTATCTTTGGCTTTTATCCATGAACAGCTGAATACAGCATATGATTTGCTAACTTCAAAGAGACCTTGTGGACCAAACAAAACGGCAATACGTGGAGCTACCTATGATCTTGCCAAAAATGACCCTTGGAAAGAACCTTTTGAGAATCTTCCAGAATATGCTTTTGAGGACATAGCAGATTGGGAGAGAAACTTGATTCAAGAGCATGTCCATTCCCTCCGTGGAACATGAACATTTAGGTAAACCTCTTTTGATGGATTTCTGCTGGCTGGATTTTTCACATTGGCAAGAATTCATGACGGTCACCGGTCTTGTACGAGGAGTTCCAGGGTAGTGGTATAATATAATATTCATACTGTTAGTACTAAAAAATGTGCTAAATGAAGCGTTATACCTCCACCTCTTTTTTTCAGTGATCAAGTACTATTAAGCCCTAACGTTGTGCTCAGGTACTGAATTTAGCTGCATGGATGGTTTACAGGTTTCCGCTACATTACAAGTTTTGAACAGAGTGGAGTAATTTGAGAGATCATTATTGTGAAAAGCAAGGCTACTATATATAAATAACAGCGGGAGGGACATGCACACGAAGCTAGACATCAAGAGTGACGGCAGTCCTTCCTACTGAAAAATTTTATTACTATAATCTTGTATATAATAAATCAGATCATGATATAACTACACAATAAAGCTTTATTTGGAATTTTAATAATCTGGCCACAATCTGTACCCCAAACTTGAAGGACTAGAAACTGTTTCCTTGCAATTTCAATTTGAATCTGCGCACTTTGTTCGTTTAGTTGTTTTGGTACATATTTTCAGCTCATTCAAATAAGAAGTTGGTTTGGGATGACATTTGATGATTACAGTCCATGTATGACAGAATTTCATCTACGAGCTTTTTTTGGCTAAATTATCTCTATGAAATTGCATGTCAAAAAGAAAATGAGACCACTCTTCAATTAGAAAAGAGTGATCTTTTCTGCAGCCTATATTTTTGCAGCTAATATACAAAGAATCATCATCAGGTAAAAATTTTCACGAAGTGGTGGTTGTTGAATGCTTTGATAGTTGGGCTTGGCGGCGTCCTAAATGGAAAGCTGTAGCTATCCACAATGAACAGACCTGAAATCAAAAGAGAAATGCGAATGATCATTAACCATGGTTTGATAAGATATAACAGAAGGGTAAAATGCATTATGAAATTCAGTTGTGCATTTAAGAACAAAAATAACAACAAAAGATAGTAGGCATAAATCAGAGGGAAGTAGGTTTGTACATACAGGAAGGGCATATAGGGAAACAGTTGATGTTTTCCCATGGAGAGTGCTCAAAAGTAGTTTGTACATTCCAGCTGCTGATGCATCCCCAAGTCGTTGAACAATTACATCTATGCACACCTACAGCAGCGTAAGCCCAGAGAAAGCTTATAATTTTGATACTTTTACCATTTGGAATTCTTGTGAGCATGGCAGATGCAATGCAGCATAAGGATCCACATAAATCTTAGATTAAAAGATGTTCGAAGGACATGCAAGATGATGATATGCTCCGGCATGTGAGGTACTAAATAAATACACATTTTCTTATAATTTTCATACCTTAGCTTTGTATTTCTCCTCTTGGGAAACAACAGTAAATAGGAGTTCTCTTCCAGGCCTCGTCACAACATAAGTAACCACCTGAAAGTAATGAAGATGCCTAACTGTGAGATTTCCTAAGCAAACTGAATACGGCCCTGGTAACTGTAGAACTGGAAATGAACTAATTTATCATGTGGCCAGACTAATAGCTGATAAGCTATGCGTGACCAAACAGTAAGGCAGAGTAGAAGAAGGAAACAACAAAATACAAACTCATGACAAAACAATAAGGCAGAGTAGAAGAAGGAAACAACAAAATACAAACTCATGACAAACCTTTCGTGTGGTTTCAGAGACAGCAACCATTACCCAAGTTGGCCATAATGCAATAGCAATCATATTTGAGAAGGCAATAAATGGAGCAGAGCATATAGCTGCAGTAACTCCAGCAATAGAAAGGATACGTCCCTGTACATAATTAGATGAGCCAAGAAAGACAAAGAAAACCCCAAGATGATATACTAAAACAATAATGTTGTGTAAAACTATCACATAGCACACAGAAGCTCAAATGCAGGAATACCATTTGAAAGATAAACTGCAAAAGTATCATTAAATACAACTTCAAGGGGTCACAAAGAATTTTAAATTAGTATCAAAAACATACTATGGTAAGTTATCAGAAAATTAAAATGTTAGCATAGAGTACAAGTGTTGATGTTTTCTCTAAAATATTCTGAGGATCAAACTCTTCTTTGTCCTGACTCGTGATATTATATAAGATTCTTATAAATTATACTTTCATCATCACAGTCTAGGCATAAGACTAAGAAACATTACTAGTCATATCCCCGAATTAGTGCCCACCCCAAACCTCATATTGACAGGAAGACTTATATGTGTTGGCCACCTTTTTAATTCACAGAATCAATGTTGAAAGACTCAAAAATCAACGCCATCAAAACCAAATATTCCAGAGGAAAATCACAGTAACACCCAACCATAAAATCAAATACCAAAAAAAAATTGGAGAACCTAGTATGAAGTGTAGCATACCGTTAAAGTGAGTTGTCCAACAAGAATAAAAACAGCAATAAAGCTATTTATCTGGGCAAACAATCTTCTTCTATCAAGAGAGCTTGTAACAGTCGTGGCAACAACAGTGACTTTCTGCAATTGAGGTAAGTAAGGTGCACCAGTAAGTTTGAAATATAATATAAAACATTAAACAAAACTTTGAGGAGAGAGATGGGATAATTTAAGAAAAGTGATCACAGTATCAGGAGAAGTAATGAGAAATCAGAGCACATTAAACTCACTCTACTCTTACTTCCTAAGCCATGATAGAGTGAAGATGAGTAAACTAAGACACAAGGAAAGAAGTGCTCCATATGATATGAATGGGCTTTCCTAGTTTTCAGTGAAACCATTTAATACAAGTGAGAGGTTGGCCCAAAAACAACAAATAGTAGTCCTGGAATAGAGACTGTTTTACCTGAAAATAAAAAAATGAGGAAACAACTGCACTCAGCCACAGGAATAAAGACACGTACAACAGGTAAGTTGAGGAGAATATAAGCCGAAGTCCGTCTAGGATGGCTGATAGCTGAGGTTTCACCTTAGAAGTACATGACGTAGTTGAAGAAGATACTTTGGCTTCAGATGCAGTCTGCCCATTACCCCCATTTTGTTGATCAGAATCAGCTTTTCTAAAAGTAAAAGCAACTAAGTTAAGAGAATAAGCCTTAAAATATGTTTTGCAGTAAGGTAATCATGATCAAGTTAGACCCTCTTCAAAAACATAAAGGTACTTTTTGCTAGTGATCTGTACATATATCACATAACATCATAAGTGAAGCAATGAAAATATAAATATATAGACCTTAGTGGGGATAACTCTTCAGGAACATGGGATGTCTCCTTGTCAATCCCTTTGGATGACTGTGCAGCAAGTTCCATCAATACAGCAGCAAAGAGAAGAAGAACTATAAAGAACCAGTCCACAGTTTAAAAAATAAAATAAAATAAAACTGTCAAAAATTACAAAACTTTGTACAAACATGACTTCCAGATACTTGAAGAAGTATACATACATGGACCCAAAAAAGCCATTCCTGTTGCAAACAATGAACCAAAAAGCTGGCCAAGTGTAGCACCAGCACCAACAAACCCAAACAATCTTGAGCCTGACTGAATACAAAACAAAGTTAAATGTGCTCAAAAACTATAGTTATCATACAATGCCGTAGCATACAAACCTCACTGTCCATCACATCAATCACTCTAGCCCAAGTTGAAGAAATAGTAATCAGATTAAGCAGAGCCACCTGCAATACAGCAGAAAATATCATGATAAAGTAGCCGTCAAAAGACTGACAAAAATCCAATCAACCCAAACGATATTCAAATAGCTTAGCCATTGTCATACCCAAAGGAAGAAACCAATTCTCACTGAAACATAAAACCAACCATGGTCACCCGAATCCATAGAATTTGCTCTAATGGCTTGCTTAGCTGCAGCCTCAGGATCCACTTTCAAGTTAGATGATACCACATCCGAACCCTCCAAGTGGGAAACACTCTAGTTTAGCATAGAAGAGAAAACACACAAATTAGTACTTCAAATGGGAATAAAAATAGGAGAATAAGCCACTGCCCGCTCCTTATCTTACCTCCAATTTGGAAGACAAATATCCTCCTGAGGAAGAATGCCATAGAATGTAGAATAATACAAGCGATACACTAAAAAACCTGTGTATCAAAACCAACGCCTGGAATTTCAAGAAGCACATATTACAGAACGGTACGTAAACAGAACATAAATATAATTCATAACATCAGCAATTAGCCAAAAGAAAAATCCCGTTTTTCTCTTATGTTGAATTGATAAAGATTTTACCTTGGCTTTGGAGAGATTAGGCATAGAAAAAAAAAGGGTGGAAACAGGGACAGCGATCAAAGTGAGAACTAATGATCCGACGAACAGACCAGGCAAATTTGATAAACCTAGCGAAATCGCTCCTTCGTCGCGTAAAGGAAGCAAAACAAAATACGCGCTCAAAATCTGTGGAGCGAAAAGGCAAAAACAAAACTTGATTTAAAAGAAATTAAATTCCAGAAAGAGATGGGGGAGAGGATGAATTTGGAAACTTACGAAGAAGAAGCAGGAGGAGGAATGGAGAAGAGCGGAGGTCTCGTGTGGATGCACGGGAACGAAAATGGAGAGGATCGCATCTAAGCGTGATTTGCTTATTATCAGCATCGTCGCCGTCGTTGTTTTACTTACGATGGAGAATTTAATTTTGATGCATTGATGGATTGATGATTCTTTTGAGAATCCGAACTCTGTCGTCGTCTCCGGCTCAAGGGTCACAACTCAAAGCGTTGTAAGAATATGATCTGAAATTGTCCGAAATTTCCACTGGGGTAATAACATCCAGGTTCCTAATTATTTTTTATTTTTTTATATTTTCACAGATAAGGATAAAGTTTGTTCTCGTGCATCAAATAGGTCCCAATTCCTAATAAAAGGACAAAATCACCCTTGGACTAAGTGTCTATCTAAATCATATTAATAAGGGTTACTTTAGACACCTAGTTGTTAGAAATGGTTAAACTTAACAAGGGAAGGGAAGGTAGTTAAGTTCTTTTCTGTGAAAACGTTTAACAATGGGAGGATGGGTGTTATCATCTCATTTACTATCTTTAAGAAATGAGCCAAGCCATTCCGAGCAAGAATAACGAGAAATAACATTAAAAAAAAGTTAAATTCTTTGAAATGAAGCATAAAAATGGATTTAAAATTGAGGAGAGGTCATTAAGCTTGTGCCCACCGTGTAGAAGTCCACCATCAGCTGCCGAACAGAAGAATCGTGTTAGAAGTACGAATAGCTATCTAACAGGCAGTACGATGACTGCACCAAGCGGCAATTGGATGAGATTCAATCTTCGTTTCTTGCGGGATGTTTTTATTTTTTTTATGGGCGAAAACTTCCTGCCACGTCAAATGTGAGCGAACTTCTTTTGCTTTTGTCTTCATTCAGACAACAGTTGGAGGTGAACGGTTGATTTGCTAGTGTGGAATGCAAGAAATCAATTCCATTTCCATTAATCTGACTAACAGAAACACAAAATAAGATGAATATTTTCTTTGTACAGGAAATAGTGTTCATAATTACGCACAACAGACAATCGAGTATATCTCTGATATGGTTGGTCTACAGCATCAAATTAGAATATCTGTTAACACTTCCAGGTTCATCTCTGTAATTTGGCTGTGTGCTCCATACTTCACTTCAGCCTCTCCCTTCTCAGCCTCTCCAATTCCTTGACCATCTGCCAATGTTCCAGGGACAAGCTGGTTTCGCCGAAACTTGCAGACATCAAGCGGGCCATTGTCAACAATCTGTTAACAGAAGAATTGCAGATCTTTAAAAATGTTTACAAGATTGGACCATGACGATAAAATATTAGATTAACAGAAAGTCTCAAACCTGCTGAAATCTTGGCTGCCTAGGCTTCTATCTGCTTGCCTTGCTGCAACCAGGTCATTTTCTACCATCTGTTGAGCATCCGAGCCATGACATTTTGGTTCAGAAAATATCTCCCACCATTTTGAATGAGATTAAGATGCATGTTCTAACTATCAATGATAAATTATGTCCAGAAGATATTAGAGATTACAATCTACAACACTTATGATTGGCTGGAAATAATTGGAACTGTGTACAAGGCATGGCGGAGTTGCATACTAAGACACACTAGTGGAATTGGAAGATTTATTAACACTACAAATCGATCGTCATCGATTGGAGTACCACAGTTGCAAATAGATGCCTGATTATTAGTAGATCTTGTCAACACACGAAAGTATGCAAACAGAGAATTGAAATATCCTAGGTAGCCACAAACAGCAGCATTTAAATGCCTTTAATTTCAGTGCAGATGCAGAAAAGTAATTTTAAAAGCAAAAGTGTCCCTGCTTATGGGCAGTATTCTTATAACTTGTGCAACAGAAATGAAGATAATCTGATACAAATACCTTCTGCATTTCTGACTCAATTGAATGTGGCAATGATCTAACAGTAGCCAGGTACCATCTCCAAGCTTCTAGCGCTTCTGCAGGTACAACTTCGAAGGAAACCGCTGAAGAAGGCTGGAAAGGCATAACTAAGTCAGCAGGAATGATGTTTGATTTCCCCTCAGAAAATATAAGCAACTGGATGTCCGCTGTCATTTCCATCTTATAGTACCCAAAGTTATACTCCACCTGAGGCAAAGAAATTCATATCATAGGTCATTTCAATTATTGTCACTTAGCTGAGAAATAAAAGAACAAAGCTGAATTCAAATAAATTGCAGAGGAATAAACAGCAAATCCAAAAGAATTTGCACATATCAACAACAGAAGATGAAAATCACCTTCTGGAACTCCATTAGATTTTTCAGCAACCTGGCATTCTCAACCCCGGTGGAGTTGAGGGTCCCTGTTTCTAATTGGGTTTCATCAATAATCAGGTGTGAGCCCTCAGCTAGCTGTAGAACTCCAGGTATCAACCTGGACCATTAACAATGTAAAGTTGTCAAGAAAGTATTAAAACACATTTAGCAATAAATATAAAACTACTGATTGAAGGAAATAGTCTTTCCTAGAGATAACAATATAAATCTGATTACCTATTTGTTTGATAATCTTTTTTTGGGGCAAGTGTGGCAGTGTTAAGATACTCCAGTGTAAGAGGTATGCAATATGTAAATGGTAGGAGATTCTCAATAGCAAATCTAAGCTGATTGCCAAACACAGACACACTTTCTTTGCTTAAAGAAGTGAGATTTAGTGAAAGCTTCCCTACAGCAACATTGTCTACTCTAGCATGCACCTGCTTGACCAAAACCATCACATTACAACTGTACATGTTATGGAAAAGGAAAATGGTAAAGAAACTGTAGAAAAATTGAGATCAAACATTTTGGTGAAAACATAGACTGGTTGGAGTGGGACATGACATAGAATCAAAACAAAGATCATGAAGGAAAAATATACCCTGGAAAGAAGATGCAACAACACAAAATGAGCGGCTATCCCATCATTCCCGAGAACAGCTGTAAGATGCCTCAATAAGGATTCCCTTATCTCTTTTACTAAATCAGGCTTTGGCTGCAGTGTCAAAGTAAGAAACACGGTTCAAGAAAGTGCCAAAATTCAAGGCTAGAAAGCATAGGAGAATATAAAATTATGGATCACAGAATACAGTATCAGAACAAGGTGGATTAACAAAAGGATAACAAGACTAAAGTAGGCATGGAAACCACCTCAATTGTGGGGGGATTATGCAAGAAGTCATGAACATCAAGCTTCCTGTGAATAAGACAATGGAGACGTGGTACCTGAACCAAAAAGAAAAGGAAAAATTATGTAAAAGTGGAAATACCTTTCTCAACAAGATGACATCAGAAGAAAAACCACAACTTATTACAAACAATTGGTATTTCAAGAGGTGTTCACATGTCAACCTCATTACATGCACTGTGAAACTTTACAAGACTAAAGACATGAAATTTTGACCTTTACAGCACACAATGAAGTCACACATGCAATAAGATAAAGAATATGCATTGTGAATTTCCTATAAATCAGTTCTCATCAGAATCTAGTTGTTCTTATGTGAGCTAAAAAAGATGTACAGAGAATATTGTGCAGCTTCACAGAGCCATTACCTTGAAAGAAGGCAAATGAACCAACTCATCTTCAAAGAAACCATTTGATGACTCATCCAGATCACCTTTATCGACAATAACATCAGACTCCAAAGTAAGGACCCCAACAAACTCAAATACATCATTAAGCTTTAATTCAGACTCTGGACTATCATAAATCTGCATCATATATTAGGGATTTCATCAGTTCTGGGGAAAAAGAACCAGCTGCATCTACCACAGTTTGCATTCATAGGATTACATGTGTTAAGAACAGGAAAAAGGAAAGTCAAATCAGTTACCTTTACGAGACAAGGAAGAGAATTTCTTTCAACATCCGTCAATGTACTCATATTAGAAGTGCCCTCCCTTCTAGAATCCTTAGACTGTGAAGATGGAGAAGTGCTCTCGTTCTCTCGCTAGCAGAAGTAAAGGGTAATTGGCATATAATTAGTGCACAATCCTCCAGACATAGAAACCAATTATGCACTTATATAATGTCCCCAACTCAAACTTCCAGGAGATTCACAAGGTCATGGAATCTCATGGCTGACTGTCTCATTAAAGCTTATACATTGAACTTGGCATGAAAAAAAGATACAATTAACCATTGACTAAAACCATCATTTTCTTTGTCTCGTTTAATTTGAGAACTCAACAAAATCATTTTTTTTTCTTAATCCAGAAAACATAATACCAAAAGCAAGCTATTGATAATATTTTCTTCTTACCATCCTCTTGGCACTAGGAGAACTTTCGCACTCTTCACCCAAAACCTGTCAATAGGCAAGGATGTCAGTCAGCATAAAGCAAGAATCGTGCAAGTTACAAACAAATCGTGACCATTCACTTTTCCACATTAAAGAATCAACATGGGTTCTATTGCCATACAAGCATTTCTATAGTCTAATTTATATGTTGAAAATCTACGAAACTGCCTGTACTTGTTTACAATACAACTAAATTGGAATTTTTCTGGTCAGTTAGTACATAGATACTGAAAAAAATGAGCAATTCAACACAAAAATGTTGCAAGCAAAAACCCTCACCATATCAGTGTGGTTGGAAGCATCATCATCCATCCTCCGCCGCTTCTCTCTTTGTTGGGATGTCCTATTCATCACTACTTCGGATGAAGATTCAGTCCATGAACTCTGCCCTGGCACCTGAAAACAAGATAACGCAGTAAGATAATCACCATCTTATCATCAAGACAGCAACAATTGTCATAATTCACGTCTCATTTACAAACGCCTTGAATTAAAGAGAGTATAAAAGAAAACTCACTGGAACACAATACAACAGACGACGCTCCCAGATTCGCATATCAAGTGGCAAGCCCACCATGCCCATCGGATACTGAGAAACATCCATAAACTTGTTGGTCCTCCATACTGACCCATCCTTCAAAAATACGGACAAATATTTTTAGTTCCCATAGCACAACTGCAGTGATCACAATAACAACATAAGAGGGAGAAAAAAACTACCTTATAAGCACCGACATAGAGTTCATTTCCCAACATATCTTGTATCATTCCTCGAAATCGAACTAATGTATTGGGTTGAACCCATCTGATAGTTGTCGCATTAAGAATCGGAACCTGCATTAAAAGTATCATTAAATAAAATGAACACACCAAAGAAAGCAACGATTCTATATCTTCCAAAAATATTCTTGCTTTGCTATCTTGAAATTCAAGATTTAATAGGAAAATGAAATAACTATTTTTATTATCTTCAAGCTTCTGATTTTAAAAGTGGATTCGCAGTCGACGCTAACTAGATAGCTAATTTGATAAACAATTAAATTCAGTGAAGTGAATCAAGAAATAACAAAAAGAAATGTAGGGTTTTGAAGAAACTGAGTGCAAAGTACATGGGAAAGGGCGCCTTGATCGAAGAGAAATTGACGGAAGAGATCGAGAGTGCCCCAATCCTTGCCATCGAACGAAGCCGGATCCAACCCGCATGCTAACGCCTTCTCGAACGTCAATCGAACGGCTCCCAGCGGGTTCGCCAGACAATCGTACTGCGGTCCTACCATTTTTGATTCTCTCTCTCTCTCTCTTTCCCTTCGCCTCTCTAGCTGTGCGTTGAGAAAATCAGAGGCGCCAACATAGATTAGTAAGAGGAGATTTTCCCGCCAATTCTTAGTGAGCCTATGGGCTCCCGCCATTTGGGTAGTTGAGATCGTTAAGGATAATCTAATGTATCCTGCAATTCATTAAGTACACTCCAGTCTGATAAATGTGGGTGTATTGAGGAATACAAGAGGTGCATTTATTATTACTCCTGATGAGCACCCACATGTAAACCCTTATCCATATTCTTTTTGGGCTTGATGGCAAGGCAAATTACGTCCAATTTATCGGCATGGGCTCATTTTTGGTTTGTAAATTGGACAATAATTTAAATTAGCACCATTTTGAATTGAACAAAAAAGAATGTCCACAATAAATTTGATTCAATTGCTAAATGATTTGGAATTAAATTGAAACGTCTCCTGCTGTCAAATTCAATGTAACTTATTCAGACTATTTTTTTTTTTTTATATATGCCTCCAATTCTAAAATTCTTTAATTATAATTTAAAAATTATTTTACTTACAGCATACGTTCAAGTTTAAGTTAAATATAATTGTGAATTACGAGTTATTTGATGCTAATGTAATTCTGAATTAATTGATAATATTTTTTAAGATAATATAATATTCCGAAACTAAATCTCGCTGGTACTAGAGTTGGAAGGTAAAATTTGATTTATAAAAAATAGGTATATTAGATGTTAGTAGTTAAACAAGAATGTCACTTTTGTAATAACAAAAAGAAAGTTTGTCCATTCAAAATAGAAAATGACATATTTGGTATACTACACATATTTTTTTTTTTTTAAAATTTTCTCAGACAAATGCTATAAATCATAAATCAATAACCGTAACCATACGAAAAACAAAAACATTAGTAAGCAATAACATCCTCATCTTCATCTAGAGAACAGCCTGGTGAAAAAGTTTCCAGGATTGGATTTCTCCAAGCAAGCAACATGGACATATCTTCCAAACTTGTCAACTTGTCTTGGTTCACCCCGGGTGTCTTTCTTGCAGACTTTGCATGTCTTGTCAACCCACCCTTCCTCGACATATTGCCCGTCCACTGATTCCAACATCAGAAACAAAGAAAACAATTTAATGATTTGAAAAACACTTGGACTTTGTGTGTTTTCTGTTATTAAGAATTAAGTTGATTCACATGCTTCCAATGTTTTCGAAGTAATTACCCTCTACGTAGGATTTGAAGAAGTCCTTGTATGTCCCTCCAATTTTCCTCCTGAGAGCTCCATACTGCGCAGATAGAGAAACCCAGTTGAGTTTCCGAAAAATAGTATTAAGTGCCAACAAATTTTACTTTGCTTTTTATTTCTATCAACTATATATACACATACCTGCTCTCTGCTCATCTTTTCACCAGATTTGGTAGCTTGTCTGGCGTCCTCCAGAAGCTGAGCATCTTCTTGAGACCTTACTTGAGAGAAATCAAGAGCTTCAGTTACACTGCTGAATAGAGATTGTTTGTTCTTCTTGGGTTCTTCCTTTTTGGCTGAAACTCTGATCCTCGAAATCCTATTAAACCTGTAATTAGACAAGTTGTGGGAAATTTCTACATTTGAGGTGAAACCATTCGGTGAAGGTGACATTTGAAGAGCCCGGAATCCCATATTTGCTTTCTTCTAGTATAACCAAAACACATGGAAATTTGCTGCTATTTATATTAACGTGCAGTTTGTATGTTTTTTGCCTACTTGGACCACTAAATTACAGCCAAGAGCTTATAGAGTTGTTGCCACTCTCATAAAGCCTGGTGGCCAGTGTTGGACTACGTGGCCTTTTGCCCGACTATTGTGTTTGAGAGGAAAATTTTGATTTTGTTCTTGGGTCAAAACGTAAGAGAAATATATTGAGACAGAAAATTCATGCTTTATGGGAAGCTCAAGATTAAAATTGCCATATTTTATGAGAGGAGTGGTGGAGGATTTTAATACACACAAGATACGTCCGTCCAATTACAGGACACAGCTCTATCTGACCAGAGAAAAGTGTTGAGATCTTTAAATTTCCGCTTAGTAATACCAGTTTTCCATTTCATCTTAGTAATATAATAGTAAAAAGGTTACTATCTCTTCATCATTTTCTAGTAATATAATATTACCGATTCATATTTTGTTAATTATAACGCTCATTCAGTTCCCCTCTATATATAGTACACAAAATTGCTTACATGAGAAATCTACACGACATAAACCATCCCGACTTCTAGGAGAGAAACTGGCGGCACCTTGAGTGCTACATCTGGGCCGCGGCAATTCCTTCGCAAGAAATTATATCCGAAATTAATAGCCAATCTCTTCAGGATAGATGATCCTTGTTTTGCTCGAACATGAGAGTGTCCGAGTATAAATGCAGTGCCAGATTGTTGAGCTGCAAACAAATCTTCTAGCTCTTCGCACAACTGTGCATTAATCTCTGATTGTGTATCAGTTTCAGACTCATCATCAAGTGCAAATCTTACTCGTCTTTGAACTGTCCGGACAGGTTCCATTTCAATAACATCCGTCACACTATCTACTGTGGTAAATCCACCAGATACACTCGCTGGCTGTAATGTCTCCTCGATCTCATAAGCTGGAGCGACAGATAATGCAACTGTTCCAATCACAGCTAATCTACAGTCACTTGTTGATTCATTTGATCGTGATGCAGCATCCTCAGTACATGAATTGGTCCCATCAGGTTTGTACCAATCATAGCGGATGAAATCAGCCAGCCTGTCAACTAGCTCTGACTCAAAAGAGTCAACATCTTGATGAACATCGCGGTATCCATACCGGACAATGCACCTGTATGACCGATGAGCTGGAGGACCAACACGACCCACAAGGTACCGCTCAGCAGGGGGAACATAAGGGACAGGTACTGATTTTACACAAACAAAGACAAGGATGCGATGAAAGGCAGGGAGGTTTGTGACAAAACGGGAGAAATTAGCGGGGATGCCAGAGGTTAGATCAGTGAAAACCAAGCCAATGCCAGGAACTCGAGCAATGCCCAAGCTTGGGCCCAATGCTAGAAGCCATTCTAGTGATACTTTGTTGTGGAGGTCAAATTCGTATTTCTTAATGGTGGCGTAGTGCCAAACAAACATAATCGTGGTGAGGCAGAGAGCTAGGAGTATGGGAAGCCATGCACCTTCTCGGAACTTGGTCAGCGAAGCTGAGAAGTAAAGCAATTCAATGGAGCCGAAAAAGAACAGAAAACAAAGAGCTAGAACTGGAGGCTTGTGCCAGCAGAGGATGATAACCAGGGAAGTAAGGCATGTTGTCACTAGCATTACAGTCATTACAGCCAATCCTGCAACAGAAAACATCAAGAGTATAATGCTTCAAACAAAGATTTGAAATCTAAATAGAAAGATCTAAAATTTAAATATTAACTCATAAATTGGGAATTTATTTTGACAAGAATATATAAGGTGAATCTTACCAGACGCATTCCCTATGTGTTTTGTGTCTCTAAAACCAATGGTCACAGCTATGCATAGAATCATGAGCACCCAATTAATCTCAGGAATATATATCTGTCCATGTATCTTGTCAGACGTGTGAACAACCTTGACCCGAGGGAAGCAGCCAAGTGATTGGCTCTGATTAATGATAGAGAATGTTCCGCTAATGATTGCTTGGCTTCCCACAACAGATGCAAGAATCGCAACTATAAGAACTGGCCACCTCACACTTTCTGAAACCAAAATCTTAAGCCGTCATGTTTTTCCCCACAGATGGTAAACCTTTTAGTCAATTTAAACAATTATGAGTTATCAAGCAGCATTCTACTAAGCACATGCATCTTTTAGATTATTTTTGATTTATAGTTAACAAAAAAAATGACAAAGGAATACCTGGAACTGAGACATAAAAACTGATCTGGTAACTGGTTTCATGATGCCGTGACAAGTAAGCCGCTTGGCCCATATAAGCCAATGTAAGTGCTGGATACACCAGAAAGGTGAAAGCAATCTGTCACGGCATAAAGAGTCAGAATTCTTATTGGTAGGCTGTTTGGACTTCACCAGACAATACTAAATCAAAATTTTAAAAGATAATATTTGCCCAAAATACCTGAATTGCAGCATAAGAGAAGTGGCCAAGATCAGCAAACATTGCCTCAGAGCCTGCATAAAGAATCAGATATTTCAGTTTGTACCAGTGTATGAGAAGTTACTGTGCATGCAAATTTCTGAACTTACCCGTTATGCACAACAATATTCCACCCAAAGACATCCATCCGCGTTTCCTCGTCTTCTTAAGGAATTTGAACATGTAATATGGAGAAAGAGCTTGATAAACATGTGGATTCCAGTGGATTATATTGTATAAGCCAAGAGCACTGATGCAGAATAGCCATATCAACACAACTGGTGCAAACAAAAATCCAACTCGATGTGTGCCATAGTGTTGGAGTGCAAAAAGACACACTATGATGAAGCAAGTAATTGGAATCACAGCATCTGCAAATGAGGGCACAGAGCATAGGTGAAGAACGTAAAGAATTATCACAGCAAATCTCAAGATTAACTTGTAATAAACAATTGCCCACTTTTCTTTTATGGAGGCATCAAAATTTTATACAATCACTGATAGATTGATGTCCATAACAATTTTAATAAGGCATCAGTCAACGAAAACATACTTCCTGGCTCAGAGTGGAATTTAGCCCCGTATTCTTGAAGGAAGTCATATCACCTATTTTGTGTTTCATTTTTGTCAGCTGATACAGGAAACAGCAGAAACTATGCACCGGCAATAATACTATAGTATGGAACTGGCAAACTTTTTTCAGAATTTAACAGATCTCAACTATATGCTGCCACTTAACAATTTGTTGCTACGAAAATCAATTTCAACCAGAGTGTATTTTCTTAATAGCATTTATATTTCACTTTTTAGAGTTTCATTAAATTGTTTATTATGTACATAGAACATCTCCTCACTGCTAATTCACATCAAATTAGCAGCAATAAGAAGGCATAATCAAACATGACAAACAAGTACCTCATTGTCATTCTTGCAAGTTAAATAATAACCTCAAATTCCCCAGGAATTCATACTAGATTGGATCAAGAGAGGAGGAGCAACTTGTGTGGTTCCCGCCTTAGACCAACTTAAGTCTATTTTTCACCAGCAGAGTCAACGACAAGGTGGAGCATCTATCTGATCTCTTCAAAAGACCAAAAAAAGACTCCACCTTACTCTTTCACAAATTGTATCATTTTTTGAAGTTTGCTATTTTATCTTCCACTAAGCAATGTAAATATATATTGGAACAAACTGTACACGTTTAATACATGCAGGATTTCTCCCACTTTTTTTCTCCTTAATGGTCAAAGTAAACATAGAACCCGTTCAAACATAACTTCCAGTAGAAATTAGTCCAGCAACTAATTCTAAGAATGGACTTGCATGTTTTTCTTACATTCCAACAACTGAAACATAATTAAGAACGCATTTAAGCTCATTTATAAGGCTGAAAGCTAAGAAACTTACACTGGTGATGTTCCTTGGAAATGAAAAACTCAAGACCAGATACTGCAGAGAAAACTGCATAATAGAATATAAGTTTGTTACCAAACAGAAAGAAAAGGGTTGACAATAAAACTATTAAAAGAAAGAAGTTTACCAGAAATGGCCGGAGTGAGAAGTCCATCTCCAATAACCATACAAGTGCCAAGAAGAACCAATATAAGCAAAGCAGTATGCAAGCACTTGTGCTTCTCAAGATATGTTTTCACCCTTGAGCTGTTCTTCTTCTCTGGGGGTTGCTCTAGTTTATATGTGGAGAGTGCTTCATCAGCAGCCTGTCTGTTTGGCAGAAGGCTTACTTTCGCATGCCGGCATATCAACGAGTACAAAGCAAAAGTACCACCTGAAAAATCATGCATAAATGGTTGAATTTTTCAATACAATGACTAGGCGAAATCAGCAGTGCTTGATAATTGAGGCACTTACCCTCCCCATTGTCATCTGCTCGTAGGACTATAAAAACATACTTGAACAAAGGAACTAAAGTTAGAGTCCAGAAGACAAACGATAAAGCCCCAAAAATTTCTTCATTTGTTTCAGAATGTTGAATATCTTCTGCAAATGTACTCTTGTAGACATAGAGTGGGGAAATGCCCAAGTCCCCGTACACTACACCAAGGCTTTGATAAGCTAAAAGCAATATTGTCTTCCAAGAATCCTTCTGAAATCCAATTAAATGAACAAAATTTTAAAAACTCAGTTGAGTTACAAAAAATCCAAAAGGGTAAGAAATGTACGAAATTAGGACATAAAAATTCCAGTATCGAGCTCAAAATCTATATCTACTAACCTTGGCAGCATCCCAACATTTCCCATATTCAAGATCCATCGTTACTGCTCAATCTTCAGAACCAATTTCTTCTTTTGAAAATAGTTATCAGCAGATCTGCACTGAAACAACGGAAATCTTTATTAAAAAATAGAAAAGAAATCGGAAATTTTCAAACATAATAGAAAAGGCGGCTAAGGAATTTCTACACCCGCAAATAGACGAGATAAAAGCAGGTCACATTCCCCACTTTTTAATAAATTCACATGCTTTCCATACCTCCATCACATCCCTACCAAACTTCTGGAAATCTGAGCAAAAACCTTTTGAGAAGTTTGAGGAAAAGAAAGAGACCAAAGCTAAGTAATAAGAACTTGAACCCAAGCAAAATTGAAGCTCAACTACTCTAGAATTATCAGCAACAGACCCATAAATGTTAAAGGGCCCCCATTTAATTGCTCTACAGTGCATCTATTTTCAGCATTTTCTTTTTCCAATGATGTGAAAGAGAAAGAAAGAAATTGATATCTCACTGTTTCTTACACTTGAATCAAACAAAGATGTCAAACTGGAAGTATTGTACTCTTCGGCAGAAAATACAAAGGAACAGACAAAACAACAGCAAAATACTACAAAATCACCGCAGTGTGCAGTGCATATGTACTCTAGTATGTAAAAGCAGTCACATCCTTTTCAAAGGGATACAGAACGAATAGGAGAATCTTAGCGCGATGGCAGCGAAAAGGCAGGATCACGTAAATTTAACGACAGTTACATTCACAAAACCCATATCACACCCACCATCTATAAAAACTACCCGCGGATTAAAACCCGAAACTTTTGAACATTTAATTATTCAGTTGCGTTTTATTTACATGTCATTCTAGGTGAGCAAAAGTTTTTCTTGGTTCTTTCAAATTCCCGCTTACCTGGAGCAACAATTTCACTCTCTTTTGCTGGTTAATCCTTGAAAGCAGCTTTTGGAACTTAAAAAAATGGTGGGGGTGTTTAAGGGGGTTTGCAACCAGCTCAAGAAAATCAATAAAAATTGAAACTTTCAATCAAAATATATATATATATAACTTTATTCATTTACCAAATCCAATCACTAGAAATTGTGAAAATGGCACAAAGCGGAGAATAATCGCTTGTGCAAAGATCATGTGAGTCCACCAAAGAAAACCCATGAAAGATGAACATGCTCTTTACCGAAAATGCACAAAGCAACCAGCTTTTCATTTTCAAAACTTTCACAACATTGACAAAAAAGCTAACACTTTAGAATTTCTGTTTTCTTATACCTAGTGGCCTACTCTCTACCCACTTTTTCTTTTTATCATTTTTAGCTAAAAAGCTTTCTGGTTTGCATCATCTTCCATCATTTATTTTTAGGCTTAGCTTGAAAGACAGCGACCTTACAGTAAACCAAACATGATTAGCCAATAAACATAATATAATCAAATCATTACCTTAAACCCAATTTCCAGGTGCATTGAAAATTGTTGTTCTTCTGTTACCTTCTTGTTTTCTGTTCAGATTTACAGATCCAGAAGAAATGAAAGTAAGTGTACTTGAAGTAATGATGATATCTTCTAAAAATTTGCACCGCCTTGGTTTGCTCTGAAGGTAGCAAACTTGGGATATTCTAAGTGTAACTGAGTTCATGGGAACTTAACCACGTGCATAGATATTGTAAAGACAGCGAAGAATGGAAAAGTTTTTCTGGTTTTGAAGGTTAAATGAACAAAACATTAAGCTGTTAAAGTTATTAGAACAACCGACGATGGTGGCGAATGTTGCTCGGTAATTTAATAAATAGAATAAAATCAAAAAATAAGATAAAAAGAAAAAATCTTATGCAGATCGTGAAATAGATGGAAAATGTATGTACTACGTACACATTTAATATTTATTAGATCCCTGAAAGGGAATATTTGAATTTTCTTTCTGGTGCAAATTAACATAATACCTACGAAGGAATGTTTTCTTTAATTTCTTCGCCAAAAGCTGTTTATTTACTGCTAAAATATGTATTCATAGAATAAAAAATGAGAGTCCCAGTAATATTATTAAATTTTAACTAATCTTTTCGTATAAAAGCTGGATATTTAATGAATTTATCACATGATTCAATCTTAAACCGGAAGAAAAATGACGCCAATAAATATAAATACAAATAACAAAAATACAAAATCGACGCCAGATCAAAGTACTTCAGAAAGTTTAAATTAATGAAGAAGTTCAAATAACCGTATTAATATATTTTGACAGTATATATTTTTACAATGGTCTTAAGACTAGCATTTTTCCGTCATCATGAATATGATAATACTTATTTACAACATTAAATCATTGAAATTGTGAAGTTGCATGTGATGTTATCTTGTTGATTTTTATTAAAATATTAAGCATTGAGAAATGCACCCAAATCCTTATGCATATCCCATAAAAACTTAAACAAACAAGAATTAACAAACATCTTCTGGCAAATTACAAAGAATATGCAGCTTCTGGCGGGTTACACTAGGACTAGGTGCATCTGCACTGTACTGCACTACCCTGCGGATTTTTTTTTTAATTATTTATTTATTTGCTTATTGTTGCTTAGTCGGCTCATATATATCTAACATCTTTACCAGTGTATATGCCAAATTGGCTTGCCGCATTTTGCATGGTATATATAATACATACCACAAAACCTAAATTTAATTGGTTCAAAGAGATGAAACCAAATCTGCAAACTTTACAATAAGATCTATTAATTTAGCAATTAGAATTGGCTCGCCAATTTGATCAGCTTGTGCTTCAAATTCAATAGGGGTTACTAAGATTGTGGTGTTGGTTGAGGGGAAATTAGGTGCAGCTAGCTTTAGGTGGTCAGTCCCACAAACTTTGTTTTTATTTGAATTGTTCATTAATTAATTTTTTTTTTCTTAATAACTGGTACTGTTTTTAAGTCAAATATATACCCAACTTGCCCTAGATCAATGCAACTCCTTCCATATTCATGCAAAAATTTCATTTTTATATTATTTTTTTGAAAAAGATTATTCTCCAAGTGGGTGGAGGAACTTGAAACCTTGTCATTATATTGTGTTGATGGTGAGGGGGTGACCACCACCCAATTAGGATTGTGCATTAATTAATTTAATTTAAGAAAAGAAGAAGTATTAAAGGTGATTAGGAATAAGATGTTGATTAGTTAACTTAATTAGGTGCTCTTTGCATGCTTTTGCTTTCTTCTAAAAGGATGCAACTCAAATGGGTTGAACTTAAAAGTAGTGCTTTTGATTTGTTTAAGTTGTGATTTTGAAATTTGGAACTTGAGTTGGATACCAATTTCAAAAGGGTATCGTTCTCTTTTAACATAGATTACTTATCCAGTGTTAGAGATAAAGATGAACCACCTACTATATATTAAAAATAATGTTTTATAAAAGGTATTCTCCTGCGTTAATAACAATTCCGATAAAAAGCAGTTTGATTGTTAGTTAAATAATTGGCATATATCTAGATAAAACCTTCAAACATTTCTCAAACTTCAAATTTTCTGAAAGCATCTTTAGTAGGACCAAAAACATTTAATTGTTGAACATACACAACAACAATCCAATATGCCCGCCTAAGACCATGTTAATCCAACTACAAATGCATATATCTTTTTGATCCAATCAAAATTATCTCTTGCTCTGAAATTTTTTTTTTTTTTAACTTCAGTTTGCACTATCAATAATGAATGCATATTACCAAAAAGAAAAAATAAAATAAAAAGAAAGAATATTTATTATCTCTTATTTTTTAAGTAAATGTACATTATTTTTTTTATATTTTTTATAATATTTTATTACTTTTTAAGTTTCAATTTTACTTTTTAATATTTATAATATTTTTTTATTTTATTAATTATAAATTAATTAAATTAAAAGATAAAATTAAAAAATAAAAATTAAAAAAATATTAAAATATTAAAAAATATAAAAATAATAAAATATTAACTTAAAAAGTAAGAAGACGAGCGAGATTCTCCCGAACAAAATTCACAAAATTTAGATGACCAGAGAATTCTAAAGATAAGAGCTTCTCCAAAATTAATGCAACCCATGATTTTTCCTCCGATCAATAAAAAATCCCATAAATGTAGGTTGCCTTGCCAACTGGAAATGGTGGCAATTGTGTTAATTAGGAGGCAGCAGGGAAGGGACCATAAGTAGGACCATCCCCTGCCCATACATAATTCACAACTAGCAATTGATAGTACGCGTCAAGCAAGCAGAAGTACATATCAATTGCCTGGAGCCGAGAATCCTGTGGTTGATGGGGACTTCAGGCGGGGCCTCCAAAGCAATCAATCAATCAATCAATCAATCAAAAGCTGATCTTAAATTTGGGGCTGCTCGAGATTTTTGTTTTTTTTTTTTTTGGGTGACAAGTCTTGCTGTGGAGAATTAGTCCAGGTTGGTGAACAGAGCAGCCTAATTTCGTAAAGGCCAAAGCCCAGTAATCTTTCTACCCAAGGCCCATCTAACATTAGTTAAAGGGATAAATAACATCAAGATCCCTTATCTTTTTTAATTTTATCAAGTAGGAATATAGTTTATCTATTTGTGTTAAATAAGTTACTCATTAGTGATTCATGTTGAAATAATTGAATTACCTTTTAATGCTAAATTACATTATCTAATATTGTAATGTTCAAAATTCAATATCACAAGTATAATTTTGTTATTTTACAAACTATTTATATTTATTTTTGAAATATATAAAGAAAGAAGAAATCCGCGTGCTTTTATCCTGTGAGATATTCAATTAACAGGATAATATCACATGAGTCCCTATATTTTGTACTTCATCAATTAAAATGTATATGGTGTATATTTATATCAAATAGATCTCCAAGTCATGAAATGATTGAAATATCCTTTACTTTTAAGTTTTATACTCTTAAATTTCATTATTACAGGATCAACCTAGATATTCTTTTAGCTGTCAAAACTAATTTTTTTTTTTTGGTATAAACAAAAAAAATATTTTTTTCATTTTAAAAACCATAAAAATTCATTAATCCAAGTATTATTATTAGATTATAATAAGTTGTTTAATTATATTATCAGTTTATTGAAGTTGTCAACCATTTAAAAAGTTGTAATCATCAAAAAATACATAATACTGTTTTATCAGCACTAATGATTAGGCATGGGAGTTCACTAGCAAGTATTTATCTCTTTAGATCAATATTATCCTTACAAATAGACCCATAAATTAAAGTTTAGAACATGCCTTTTTATCATATAATTAAATCCACTTTCATCCCAACACATAGCCTATCTCGCTAATAAGTCTCCAAGGTGAAACTAATTAATATTGTGCATATATTTTCAAATGTCGTATGTATTGTCTTTTAACTAACTTCATAATCACCACATGTAAGAGTATGATCAACGTTTTCAGTGGAGAAAATGCATGCAATGGATGAGAATAGTCAAAAATTTCATCTTTTATTATGAAAAAGGATAGGACGGCTTGACTTTGCACATGGGATTTTGAAGAAATGAAGCAAAGAAGAAAAGAAAAGCAAAGCAAATATAATAAATATTGCTCTAAATTTGAGCTACATATATATAAGTAGATGTATCATGCATGTCCCTTTGTCTGTAAGAAAATGTACAACAAAATCGTAAATTCTACTTCATCATACAAGCCAATTTTAATTTCCTTCACTACAAATTCAAATTGCTCTCTCACCAACTACCAATTATTATCCTGTGCTTGCTTGCTTGCTTACACATAAAATCCACAGTACTTGAATTTATATGCAATGGTGGCATTTCATCATATCATATATATTACAGTACTGGGCTACATATATATATAGGACATAAAAAGATAAACTTACATCAAAGTATTAACAGGCAGTGTTTAGCGAACGTCTGCTTTTTTATAATGCGAATTCAAAGTAATATAGCATTATTTTATAGTAAAACAACGCTATTAGAACGCTACAAAATAGTGATATTACAACAAAGTACCTTAAAACTTAACAAGAAAAATGCAAAACAGATATTCAAAGAATATCAAGAAGAGAATTCAGTGGTACTAATCAAACAAAACTTAGAACTTTATGTGTGTATATATATAGGAATAACTTGGATGAGTTCAGTGGCCAACGCCAGGGCTTGGAACATCACCTTGTCTTCTGTAGAAATTGCCATCGTCCTGCGGCGGACCTTGATTTTCCGAATCATAATCATTTCCCACGTCGACTAGAAGTTTCCGTTTTCCTGCAGAACTGCTTTCTCCGAAATGACACGCAGCAGGGGCGGCAAAACTGTTGCCAAATCTGATAGCAACTTTGCATTGAAACATCAGAGACAGAAGAAATAATGCAACCAGCACCAGAGTACTACCCTTCAGGTTTTTCCTAGCCATTCTTCCGGAAGCTGGGAAAATATATATTTGATTGAATTTTTAACAAGAGCAGAAAAGAAAGCTATTGAAGGAGGTAAAGGAATACCCATCTGAATTATTTATAGAGCACTAAAATTTTGAAAAGAGAAAAACAGAATCATTAACTTTTATAAATGGAGGGCCACACAATATTGAATTGACAAAGAATGTATGATGATAACATGAACTTTAATCAATCCGCTGCTTTTATTTATTTATTTATTTATTTATTTATTTATTTGGTAATGAGCGATGAATCAATATGTTTTATACATACATATATATATATATAACATATTGAATATGAAGAAAATCTCTTTCACAACTTTATCAGTGAACTTTACCTCCTTGACCTCTCAGTGAAGAATAAAAAAATCCACCATTGATGAACGTAACCAAGTAAACAAGGTGCGATTGTATGAAAAAAACATTGACAATTGATTCTTTATTTGGCTTTAATTAAGTGCTGCATCGAGAATAAGGGCTGCAGTTCATTGAAACTAAGCTGTTTATGTGCCTCTTCCCGACAAAAGATATAAATTTCATGGGACATGGGATCGAGCAGCCTGCAGGCCTGGATATTAATTGCAACTCATGAATAATCAAATTAATTATCTTCTGGTTTTCTTATCTTAGTGTTTAATTAATTTTTTTTATTGTCTCTAGTTTTTCTATTTATAAACCAATTAGACACTCATGCATAATGGACCCGCTTTGCTTGCTCTGCTCGTATAGTCATGAGTACTCCTCTCTCTCTCTCTCTCTCTCTCTCTCTATATATATATATATATATATATATATATACATATAATATCATTGTTTGGCAACTTAATTATAAACTATAGGTTATTATATATATTTACAAACCTTCAGAATTTTATTAAAATTTGAACCCTTTAAATACAAAAATATGTAATATAAGTTAATGATTTTTTGTTCAATTAAAAAAAAAAAATCCGATGATCTGTTAAAGAGTGTTGTTGCAGGTTTGAATATCCTCGACCTAACAATTCTTTATGAGATACAGATAAAACGACAATTAGACAATATATAATGAATGACAATGATTTAATTTTGTTTTTGTGCATAAAGAACGTAGCAAGCAATCACATATATATACAACGAAGAAGAAGCACTATGAAAAAGAAAAAACCTAATGGTCTTTACAGTCGAGAAATCGATTGGAATGTCTTCCCCTAATATGGATAAGTTTGGAGAACCACAAGAGGAAATAATATAAAGAAATAGATGAATTGGTCACCTATGTTTTCATTTGTGCCTCTTTTTGTTTATGTAATTAATTAATTAATTTCTTCATCTAAAAGCAGCTTTTCCATGGCTGTATATAAAAATATTAGAGCCCCTAATCCCATGCAAAAGCACTTTCGGTTTGCGGGGCAAATACAGTTACTATCAGATACAGAAAAAGGGAAGAAAAGGAAAGAAAAAAAAAAAAAGGTTAAGATTTGGTAAAATAGATTATTGATTAAATAGTGGAAAATTGACCTTCTCCCCGTCGCTCAGTTAATTTCTTGTCATGCCTTTGTCATGTTAACATCACAAAGATTTGGAATTTGTTGAGTTTTAATTTCCACGAATTTTCCAGTCAAATCTGTGGATTAATATAATAGAAATATGATTTATGCATGTATATATATATATGCACGAGACTTTTCCGGGAAAATGTTTTGAGTGACAAGAGAGAAAATTGAATATTAATGCTTTTGCAATCCATTTTCATGGGTTCAATAATTAACATTATTAGTATGGTCACATGTCCACCACACTACTATAGCAGCTTAATTTCAGCATACCCAAATATCCAAAATTTCTAAAATATAAATATACAGTATGATGAAGGTATTTTAATTTAATTTTTTTTTTACTAAAATTAAAACACTAAAGGTTTTAGCCGTTAATTTCATATAATTCAAAATGTTGAAATCTATATAAAGTGAAAAAAAAAATAGTTTGAAAAACTACTAACTTAAATGACATGCAATTAAAACTCAAAATTATCACTTCTTTAAGTTAAAAATTTAGATTAAAATAATAACTTCAGCCTATACCGTGTAATATGGTTAGGATAAATAAAGCGAAATTAGTGTCGGTGAGACTAATAACATTAATTAACAGGTCTCATCATTATAGGACCTTGGACCAAAGTGAATAATACAGCATTATTATAATTTGAAATAAAATGTTACAAGAAGACATCAAAATCAATTGTAATTAAACAATATATATCTATATGTATATATATATATATATATATCTTGATGTACTTATTCTCTCTTGTCAACTAAAATATTTGAAATTATATAATGTTATTTAATAAAAAGATGCTTTATATTCGCAAAAAATAGCTATGTTTTATTATAAAATAATACTACATATGCATGTAAATTAAATAACAATGCTTTGTTTCAAACAATATTGCGTGGCTACAAAAATTATGTATTGCGTAACGTTTTAAATTCTCCTTTTTTTAAGGCGGTGACATTCGTATGTGAATAATTTTATGCATATATAGACATCTTAATTGGAGGGTTTGGATGTTGGATTTGATAGTTAATTATTTTAATTGTGAATTAATAAATTAATTAAATCCTAGTAACGTAACGTAACGTAACGTAACGTGTGATGTTAGATAACAACTTCCCAATAACGAATATTTTTGTTGGGTATTATATGCACATTATTTATTACAAAATTAAAGAATTGATATGTATTATATAAAAAAAAAATTATTTTTTGAAAAGATATATAAATTAAATTTAGTTGATAAAGAAGAAGCTTTTTGATTGCCTTCATCAACGCGTTTTAGTTTTGTATGGTCGTGTCAATACAAGATGCAATACTATTTATTATGGGTAGGTAGGTGACTGCTGACCTCACCCTCACCTCCCTTCCTTTATCTACAATCTTCTTAAATCTCTCGGGTTTTTTTTTTTTAAAAAATTTTTTTTATTTGTTGTAAAAAAATAATTTAATGATCACAAACAATCTAGCATTTCATTAAAGAATAATTAATTGATTCTTTTTTAAAAAAATTATCAATGTACTACAGAGTCTATCTAAAAGATTGAACGACGACATGTAAATTGAAAGAATATTGATCTTAATTTGGGTGTTTACTAAGTAACTCTTAATTTGTATAATGTGCTTCTCTCAATTTTAAATTCTCAATACATATATATATTATGATACACAAATATTAATAATTATTTCTTCGAACTGTTTGTTGGTCGGTGAGTGAAGCAGGGGCTGATATATATATACATGGAAATTACAGCGAGTAAACGCCGTGTCGTCGTCTTCTTTGGTTCTTCCGTCCACGATGGAGACGAGAAACGCGCACTTGCTTAGTTCTTTCCATTCCAAGATTGCATAGTCAAAACCTGACGTGTCTCTGTGTACTGTTGTGCGTCCCCACACTCCATTTCTCCACGTACCTTCCAGCTCTCCATCATAATTGGTTCATTTTCCTAACTATAATTAACTATAATAATCCTAATTCTTATGTGAAACCAATTAAGAATTATGAGTTTGGGAATTATTTGTTATTACCCAACTGACCCGATTATTAACATTTTAATTAGACATGTTGCCACTATTTTATTGTGATAAATTTTATCAAATTTTAAGGGAATTGAATTAAATCTTGTTATTTTTATTTTATTTTTTGGATGTCCTAAAGTGGTCTAAATAATTCAGATTTAATCAAATCAAAATCCAAGTGTTGGTTTCGTAGCGCGTGAGTCTTGCAATTTCTCATACCTTTGACAATCAAACCTATGACTTTGTCAACTCCACAATGTAAAACGCTGCGTTTCACTTGTTCCTTCCCACCGCTCTGACTCCCCTCCCTCCCATATAAAAACCTCCATAGCTTCTCAAACTTTCATTCATCAACCTGACACGCAAAACGCAAATTCTCTCTTCACAGAGCGCTTCCTCACAGATAATCAATGGCGAAACCTCAGAAACCCCATAACCTCACAGCAATAGTAACGCTCCTCTTCTCTCTGTTACTTACAATATCACAATACTCTTCAGCTAGACAACTCCATGATTATCTCCCTCAGAACTTAGCAGTACCTGAACCTACTGCAACATCTTTCCGTATCGCGCTCCCTAGCGACAAAGTTGAAACTTCGCCGGAGAAAGTTAAGCAGAAACCGTGTCACGACGTGGAAGCAAAACAGAATTTCGAAATGGGAAGTTTTGTTTCGGTGGCAGCTCCAAAACTCGCTGGAAAATACCGACCCTTGGTTCTGAATATTCTTCCTAAAGGGACGGTGCCACCGTCAGGGCCGAGCAAGGGAATCAATGATGTGAAGAACTAGACGCAGAAGTTTGTCTGTGTCAAGCTATAGCTAGGATCATAATTAATTATTAATTAATTAATCAGTCTCCATATATACATATGAATTTGTTATATATTCTTTAATTTAGTAGAAATTTTCAGGGATAATTTTCTAATTTGGGTTTTGTTTTTGGTGGTTGATTATGTAAATAACCATTACACAATCATGTATTATTTCTAGATTCAATTCAATGATTGAATCCCATTCGTATTGGTGTCCATATCACAATTGACAGTGGTTTTAGTTGCTTTTTATGGCACATAGCTATATTTATTAATTATCATATAGCATTTTATACACTTTGTATTTTATTCTAATTCAAGTTTAATGTGGCTCTAAAAAATATATTAAACATTATCTCAAGTTAATTATAACTTAACTAATTAAGATTTAACGACTTTTAAACGAAGAGCTAATCTTTCCACAATATAACACTTTTTATTGCACACACAATTATAAATTAAATAAATTCTCATATATCTTATATTAATGTTAAGATATTGAGTTAATAATTAGAATAAGCATAAATATCACACATTATCATCAAATGATTGTAAGGTGATTTAGATATGTGAAAGTTAAAACGTTTATGTTTGTAGAGAAAATTAAATGAATCAAAAAGGGGTTATTTCTCTGAAAAGATGTCGGATCGTCGAGTTGACAACTTCCCGGCGGAGTAAGTAAAGTGTGGTGGTGACACAAAAACATTATTTCCAACTTGTAAGAGGCTAAAAGTAAAATCTTCACGGATAATTCATGTTTGCTTTTGAAAAGGCTAAGGTTGATCAACGATATTGACCATGACCATTTCACCAAATTAAGGTCTTTATCTCCCGTTTACTATCTCCTAATTCTCTCATCAAAGTCTACCATATATGGGTATTCAAGTTTCCACTATTTTGGTCAAAAAAAAAAAAAAAAACATGTATAGAATTTACATAGATATGCTGTAAATTTTGATTTGTGAAATACCGGGAATTTTATTTTATTTTTTTGTTTCTGTTTAGTTATTTTAAGAATACTATGTTGATTTTTTTATTTAATTATTCAATTTTCATGGTTTATTTATTTATATTTTTTGACTCCGTCCCCCGCAACCATCATTTGTCAATAATATCAATCAATGGGAAACCGGAAATAATTTTGTAGTTAAGATTGTAACATTTCACCTAAACATTCACACAGTCCCCACAACAAAAGTTGACTTTGAATTCTAATCCAAATTCCCAAAATACAACATTTTTTAATTATATATACAAAATAATTAACAACAATAAAAGAAATTATCGAATTCACCGTACTCAATAATTCACCGCATGGCGTGTATACTTAGAATTTTGAGCAGTGTATTTAGCAATACTCGTTTAAGTAATGGGCCTAAAGCCACAGAAATGGACTTGGGCCAATAATTGATATGGATGAATGCACTTCAACCATCGTTTAACTGTTCCCCGTTATTCATTTTTTCACAAAACGACATATAATTACATAAAAAGTTATGTGATCAATTACTTGTTAATAATTATTATTTTTTTAAAAACAATATTAATAATAAAGTTAAAGGTACACATATTTATACTTTATTATCCAAGAAATTAAAAATGGATTGGGCTCTTTTAAAAGTTGTGAACTGAAATGGAAGGCTTGAGAACCAATTGATTTCATTTTAGGCATGAAGTAAGAATTGTCATCAACTAACTTTGACAAGCAAAGCAATGTGACTCATGCACCAATACATTTAATTTGGCACTTTAATTCATCATCATTATTATATATATAAAATTAAATACCTACCAGTCAGAAGATTAAACCAACTAACTAGAATTTGGGATTGGATACTTTAACAGGCAAATATAAAACAATCTAAAAAAAAATTACTTTTTATTTGTTCGACTATTTTTTTTTTGTTTGTTCAACTATTTATTTTTTTTATTTTTGTGATTTTTTTAGAAATGTATTGTAAAATTTAATAAATCTTACTCGCACAATAGTTAGAGAGATGGTTGATATGCCATGTTTAAAATTTTCCCTTTTTTTTTTTAAAAAAAAAGTCACTTTGCTCAACATTTATTCTTAAAAAGCCAAAGTTTATAATATAAAAATTATTATGTAGAATTCACTTGTGATATTAACTATCAATTAATAATAAATTAATAATTTGAATGAATTTAATTTCGTCTCATATTTTTATATCATAATTTGTGATTTTGAATTTTGGTTAATTTTGTTCATATTTTTATTTTTGATAATATAATTTATGATTTTAAATTTTTTTATATTTTTATGAGTTATATTTTTATTTTTTGTTTCAATGTATGAAATTAATCTAGGTGAAAAATAATAGATCTTAAAATAAACTTAAAAATGATATTTAAATTGTTTGAAAATTTAAATAAGAAAATTTTGATTTGACCAAAGTAGAAATGGACCGACTCAACTTAAATCAATTTGATTCGACTCATGTTCCACTTTGGATCGATTTGGATGTGTTTCGTAAAATTCAAACAGTTCAATTCAAATGCTTCGCTTTCCATCTGCAAAGTAAATTTAATACTTCTATTATCTTTTTTTGAGAATTTTTTATTAATGTAATAACCAAAAATTCTGACAAAATTTATATGTTGGAATTTGAACCATAAGTGTAATATCATTTTTTAACTTATCAAATTCTTGTATGAATTTAATTTTTTTTTTTTATGGTTATTTTCTATTCATCTAACAATACACCTTTATAAATTATATCATGTTAGTTTTTAAAGAAAAAAAAAAAGAGTTGTATAAGAAAAATAACATTAATAGATAAGTTGTATCTTGTAAATATGATTAAATCTATTCTTTTTAAGCCAGTTCAATATATTATCGATATTAAAACTTTAACAGGTGCTACTTTACTATCTTTACTCAAATTGTTTATCATTAGCCAAACAACCAAAGTATATAAAAAAATGAAAAATTAATTAAATTTTAATTACATATTTCTAATTTGGATTTGAATTGTTATTATTATTTTTGGTAATAAAAAGAAAAGAATTTAAGAAAAAAATTTATAAAAATATTTTCAGAAATAGAAATATTGACAAAGAGAGTATTATATTGTCTTATTGGATAAACACAAACTAATAGAATGCTCAGTGAATTGACAAATAATATATTTCACAGTTTGCTTGCTCGTCAGTTAATTAATTAATTGATTCTTCTTCTTTTTTCTCGTCTTTGCATCCTCTGTAGTAAAAGTTGACAACTCCTAAACGCGACGACGACGATAATAATAATAATAATAATAATAAAGTTGATTGATATGTGCATTTAATTATCCAAAAATAAATTGAAATGGGGTTGGCTTGGCTGGGCTGGGCTGGGCTCGTTTCCATCAGTGGTGAATTGAAATAGCATAACTACCATACCCAATTGCTTTCACACCAATTTTGGCAAGCATAGCAATCCGAATCACGCATCAATTCGCCAAACCAAAAAAAAAAAAAACTACTGCAGTGTTCTAAAGATTGAATCTGCTAATTATATTTCCGGATTCGACATTTTAAAACATCTGAACTTATCAATATTTTACCACCCCTTCTTTTAATAAATTTTAATTTGATTATTCCAAGTACAACCACTAATTATCTGTTATTTTCTGTTCAACTATTTATATGTGTTTACATATCATGAAATTCAGTCATGGAGTCTTTAATCTTTTTCATATAATTTATTTCCGATATAGAAACACATAGAGAAAAGTTCTGAAATACAACAATATATTTAGAACAACAATATATTTCTAATATAAACTAAATTGGGTTCAAATGTACATTTAAATATAGTAAACTCGAACATAAAAATAAAAAAAATATATATTCGCGTATTAAAATATTCAGAAACAGAGTCCGAAATGATACTGTCTTAGTGGATAAACTCATTGTATAAGTCAAATTAATAATATCCAAAATGATAACTATTTGATTAAAAAAAACGTCTAATCCATTAAATTAGAAATAAAATATTAATGCTGACCTGTCAGATTGAAATCCAGACAAGATTTATATTTTCAAGTTTTCTTGTCTTGTTGTTCAGTTCTTCCTTTCTTTCACGTGTTTTACCGAAACAAAGAGATTCTATTTGAGAAAATGAGAGTCGGAGAAGAATTTAGAGCATCAATAATGGCGCTGCCAACGAAGAAAAGTTTGGTTTTTGCAGTGATTATGTGTCTTATCAACGTGGGATTTGCGGGAAGAGTGGGGAATTTGTTGCAGGGTTATGAGAAATCCAGTTTAAGTCATGGGTTTAGCCGATCGTTTCATCAAATATTTGATACTTCTAATTATGGAATTCTTCAACTCAATAATGGCTTGGCTCGTACTCCTCAAATGGGGTCAGTTCTTTTACTGATTTTGCTTAGTCGTTCTCGTGTTTTCTCCAAATTTTCAAGGATTTGATTAACAATTATGGTTGAATCGAAGGCTAAACATGCATATCATGTAACTTTGGTGCAGCTTTCAGACTAGACCCCTTTTTTTATTTTATTTTTTTCTGAAGTGAATTTCCATTTTTATGGGATTTAAAAGATTTTTTTTTGGCCAATATCATGATACAGTCTTAGTAGAAAACCATCCAATTAAATTATATCACATGTTTCAAGTTTTCTTTCTTTCATTTTCTTTTTTTAATCATAATCTCTATCATGGTTGATTATTTTAAAATGAATATATGTGTGATATAATTTTAGTGGGCGATTGAACAGATAAGTTGCAGGCCGGTCCCATCTGAGACTTTCTCTTTGATTGCGGTTTTAAGAGTTTTGATTTACTGTCTATGAGATGGTTTGTATTGATGCAAGAGTGTCATGTGTCAGCAAATTTTGCATATTTCTGGGGGAAAAAAGGCAATTAATTGTGTGTGTGTCAAGTACAAAATGATGACTTTTATGATTTGGTTTTGTTTTTTTTTGTTGTGTCATGCAGATGGAATAGCTGGAATTTTTTTGCCTGCAATATTAATGAAACCGTCATCAAAGAAACTGGTATTTATTTATTTGCCTCATTTGGATTATATGCCTTTGTTTTTTGTTGGTATTGAAATAGAGTGCTGAGAAGCAGTTATGAATATGGGTAAACTGTGTGCATTTAGAAAATTTCTGAATAAAAAATAAAGGAGGAAACGGTTTTATTTATTTAGGCTGCAGAGAATTTGGATGAATGGGGAAGGATGGTTGTAAAGTATAGTAGAGCGGCTGTTAATTGTTGCAAGTTTAAAGAGAGTTGGTTGGGGAAGAAAGAATGAGCTTTGGCTAATCAGATGGAGCTGATGCTGTGTTTCTACTGCTAACATTGAAATGTTTGAACCCAGCAGATTTCTTCAACCATCCATTACACTGCATTGTTATATTGTGTCTGCATAGAAATCAATGCTTGCATGTGCATACTTCATTTGACTACATTTTTGTGTACAGTATGATTATTTATCCATGCACATTGAATAGGATGAATAAGATTTGATTTTTACTTTTTTGCACTTTGCCTGGATTTGTCATGACTAACAACGTTCCTTTTCTTCCTTGGACAAAATCCATTATTACTGACCTTTGTTTTCGTCATGGACAGCCGAGGCACTTATCTCAACAGGCTTGGCTGAATTAGGTTATGTCTATGTAAATATAGGTATTCTTCTAGCATGATTTAAATGCGTTAGTTTCACTTTGATTTTGGTTAAGATTTGTACTTACTGAATGAAAATTAAACGTAGATGATTGCTGGTCTGCTTCAACTCGAGATTTAAAGGTTAGTCAAGTCCTATAACTTTTACTGCCAATAGTTATCAAAACCTTTATGGTGTGTACCAGCAACTATAGGTTTGTGTGTATCAGCAACTATAGGTTTTGTGGTTCTTTGAGAACAATGTCTGTATTTTATCAGTAAGATTGTATAAATTACCTTTATATTGGACTGCTTAGGACTTTCAACTTGTCAAATAATTATTTGCTACCGTAAAGATGTGATGCGCACCTACACATGTGCACACTTATGCTTTCTAGAGATTCTTTTTGCAAGAAAACAGAGAGCATCTAAAGTATAATTTGAATTTTCTTTTTGTTGGTTCTTTGCTGGTGCAGGGTCAGTTGTTCCCTGATCCAAAAACTTTCCCATCAGGAATTAAAGCTCTTGCTGATCATATTCATGGGAAGGGACTTAAGCTTGGTATTTATTCCGATGCTGGGTAGGATAAGATTTGGACTTCTATTCAAAGTTCTGAAGTTAGAAAATAATTAGATTATCATTTGTTTGTTTAACAATTGCTGGCTTTTCAATCTTCTGCTCGCTCTTGTTGACTCACACAATTGCATCTGTTTAGGGTGTTTACCTGTCAAGTTCGACCAGGATCTCTTTACCATGAAAGAGATGATGCAGATGCATTTGCTTCTTGGGTTAGTTTCTGTATCTCACTCTTTTTATTGGCAAAAGTGTAAAAAAGTTTTCCATTTTTTTTTTCTCTTTTTTCCTTTAGGTGTGGAGGTCTCATGGAAATGAATTGTTATATATATTTCCATTTTTTTCTCTTCTTTCCTTTTAGGTCTCGAAGTTTCAAGGAAATTATCTTTCGTAAGATATTAAAATTATTTTTATATCTTATTGTAGCATAATAGTCAAATCCATCATCTGAGAATAGAGCCTTTATTGACAAAAATGAAGGAGGCAAACATTTGATGGAATTTGTGTTACCAACATAGTTACCGTCTTTTGTTTGTTGATAACTTGCACTCGATGCTACACATTGTGTTACCAGGGTGTGGATTATTTAAAGTATGATAACTGCTTCAATCTGGGCATCAAACCTAAAGAAAGGTTAATCTCATCCAAGTCTCACTTATGTTATCAAAACATCATTATTGAGTAGCTTTTAAATTGACTTGATGTGGTTCCACATTTCCAGATACCCACCAATGCGTGATGCTTTAAATTCAACTGGACGTACGATTTTCTATTCACTTTGTGAATGGTAATATGCTTTTTTCATCTTTGTACAAGTGCCTGAGTTAAATTTTCACTACCCTGAGATCAGTTTTGACATCTTATTTTGGTTTAACAGGGGTGTTGATGACCCTGCCTTATGGGCTGGAAAAGTTGGAAACAGTTGGCGTACAACAGATGATATCAATGATTCATGGGTTAGGTAAAAGTTCTGGACGCTTTGCTTTTCAGGATCTCCCTGGGAATGTTTGATAACAAAGATGGAATCATAAATTATAGTTCATTGTACTGTTCAGAAGTTATTAGTAGTATGCAAAGTTCAATTTTCTGCGCTTCCCTAGCACCAAGTCAAGTGCTAGAGGTTATTATTATCGTTCATTTCAACAAAGGGATTGTGAAGAAACATCAACGTTTCCATGAATGATAATTGTCATGCTAATTGACTCTTTATTTCTTTCTTGTGAAGTATGACTACTATTGCTGATATAAACGACAAGTGGGCATCATACGCAGGACCTGGTGGATGGAATGGTAAAGATGTGAAGTTTGTTGATATCATTGTCTGAAAGCATTATTGCCCCGGCTGGAAACATTTTATCTTATTTGTCACCTTATTCTCTGAGTAGATCCGGATATGCTGGAAGTTGGCAATGGAGGCATGACTTACCATGAGTATCGTGCTCATTTTAGCATCTGGGCTCTAATGAAGGTTTGTCTTCAATTTTCATTTCTCTCTTACTCGTTAGCTTTCAACATAACTTGAATAGTCTTTATTAGTTGTGGACTTGTTCAAAGAAAATAATCTTATAAGGATAAATGCCTAAAATATTTCTCCGTATCATCCAACTGTCTGCATAGTCTGAATTATTAGATTGGTTGTCTCCTGTATAATGTAATAGCATTCCTTAATTGTGATTGTCAATTTGGCCTATAAGCTGCATTCCAACTTTGCCCCAAATATTAGGCAGATTTTCTAAAATTTGACTTTTGTTCTTCATTGGCAGGCCCCACTTTTGGTCGGTTGTGACGTAAGAAACATGACTGCAGAAACTTTTGAGATTCTAAGCAACAAAGAAGTGATTGATATAAATCAGGGTGAAATTTTTGCTCTATTTCTTCATTGATTTAGTCAGATATGTCTTCCCACGTTATAGTTTTCAGTTTATCATATCTTGAAAATTGAAGACCTGAGAATTTGATTCTTTTTGCAGATCCACTTGGGGTTCAAGGAAGGAAAGTTTATGTTTCTGGAACAGATGATTGTCTTCAGGTTAGAATATTTGGGGGTCATGTTACATCCTTAAATATGGAACATATTTGAATCTTTTTCAATTTAAATGTGAATTCTCTCCAAAATGTTGACTGATGGAAATTTAGCTTTCTTCCATGACAAAAACTCTTATAAATTATAAACATCGGTCCTCTAATGGGTGTGTAGCCATGCATGCTTTTGCTGTCCAAAAGAATTCCAGCAATCATTTAGTGAAAAGAAAATGAAAAAGAGAAATAGACCTGATTTGAGGTAGGAAAGGAAGAAAATGATCTTGAATGAAATTTAGAGTTAAGGGGAGGAGAGGACATGTTAAAGCACACAAAAGTGCTTTAGGCTTGATTGGAATTGATTCATGTATTTTTTATTGTGTCTGGCAGGTTTGGGCAGGTCCTTTGTCTGGACATCGTCTGGTGGTTGCTTTCTGGAATCGATGTTCAAAAGCTGCAACTATTACAGCTCCATGGGATGTACTAGGGCTTGAATCCAGCACGAGTGTCTCAGTAAGAGATTTGTGGCAGGTGAGAAACTGTGTTTGCATTATGCATATGAAAGGCCTGAAAAATAGTAAAACTACGTGCTTCAAAAACTTATTTGATATGCATTACTACTGGTGGACGTTGCTCAATATACGCTGCTAAATTTCTTTCAGAGTTATCATTTGAAGGATACTACCGTATTATCATAAACATTTTCTCTTCTTTCAACTTCAATTCATCTAAGATGTTTGGGATTCTTTTTGAGTCTCTAAAAGCTCTGGACTTACTGCTCAACAGCCTAGGTTTTCATAAAATGCTTACTGAGTATCCTCAATGCTTACAGCACAAAGAAGTTACTGCAGATGTTGTGGCGTCGTTTGGTGCCCGAGTTGATGCCCACGATTGTCATATGTACATTTTCACTCCTCAGACAGTCGCCCGCTCTGTAATTTAGTTCAATTTTCTGCACTTTTTGTGGGGTTCAAGCTCATGGGATAATGCCACTCTTGTATGTGTCAATGTCTAGGAAATGTTATGGACATATTTTTAATTTATTGCAGTTGTATGTAAGTGTTGTTCATGGCTGTCTGCTACAATGGGTTAAAATCTAAGAACTTTCATCTGTGATGCTTGTAAAAAATTGTCTAGACAAATCACACTTTGCCACCCAAATGTACTTACGGAATAAGATATGGATGTTCTGTCGATTTCCTGGAATTTGGTCACAAGTCTTGTGTCAAAGCCTGGTATGTAGAAAACTGGAAACACTTTGATCCGTCTGAGAATAGAATGGATAGTTCTCAGTATAAAAATCAAATATAGTTCATTTCTGTATACATTTATTTTGAAAAATTATTAGGTATAAGAAAACTGGATGGTTGTATTGAGAATAAAAGTGGATAAGAGATAACAAAAGATAGAATTTCTATATGAGGGTCGGAGGAACCTAGCAGGCAATGGAAGACCATTGCATTTGTCTCTGATCTACTTTGAAATAAACATTCTTCACATTCAAGAAAAAGGCAAAGAAAATGAAAAATCTATCAGAATTCCAGAGAGGAGTGAATAAGAAGCAGGAAAAGCTAAAACAACTTTTGTTGTTTTTAAGACCTCTGTAAGTTGGTATTAACTCTAGCACTGTTTATTAGGACAAAGGAGGGAAATCCTTCACATCTCTCAGATGGTACGGATAAGGTTTTATCAGAATCCTGCAGCACAAAAACAGCAAAGGAAAAAGTTTAGATAGTAGTAGCTTACATATTCTTGAACAGCTCAGTAAATCAGAGAATGCCGTACTTTTCTTTATTGCTTGTGAGCATTTCTCGTCGATTCTGCTTTTCTGTCACCGAGTGACCTGGTTCAGAGTCCAAAGACATTGAAGCAGCAGAGTTTTTCTTCGGTGTAGCTGGTGTGAACGAATGCTCGTAAGTTCCAAACATAATAGTCATCGTAGGACAGCTATCGTCAACCTGTGTAGAACTATCAGTTGACTCATCAAACCGATGGTTGGTTTCTGGTGGTGGGGGCTTCTTACTGACTGGAAGAAGGGGAAATTCGTCTGTAGAAAGATTGAGAGAACAGCCATTTTCACGGTTGTTTTTTTCCGGTAATTGTTCATCCTGGACAGTCTTTTTATACGATTTCATCCACTGAACATGATGCATAGATTCTGAGTTCCTTGTCCTCACGGGGGTATGTATCTCTTTGGGAGAATGACGGGTCTGCAGTATTAAAGCATTAGTTTTTGCTAAATCATTTTTCCAGTTCAAGCCGCAAAACTCAGATGGAATAACATTGAAGGTTTAAAAGTGTAATTTACCACGTGAGGAATGTACGTGCCTGTCCCTCGCGACTTCTCCCCTTCATCAAGACTGAAAGTAGCAACTGGTAATTGGGAAGCATAAGGCTGGCAGAATGGGAGTCTTGGGACAAACACCTCTGTTCCCCATCGATAAAATAGATTCCTCTTGCAACTTACAAACTGACGCACAGTGTCCCATGCACTTCTGTTAGAGATTTGAGAAGGAGATGATGGCGGACTGCACTTGGAACTAACAGGCAATGTATAATCATGATACCACTGGCCATACAGTAGACTGTTATAGTAACTGTCATAGTCTCCTCTGAGATTAGCTGCTTCAGATTTTCCAGTTCCAAATGCATGGATGGGAACGTCTACATCTGGCCTTTGTCCCTTTCCATTCCTATCCAAAGTGTTCACAAAGAACTTTTCAAGTCCCATGCCTATGCTTTCGCCTGGCAGTGCAAGGATCTCTCCAAGCCTTTGAGCCCCATACGAGAGAGCACATCTTATTCGATGAAAATTTCCTGCAGGCAAACAGGAATACTTTCATTAATCTAATAAATATATATATAGCAAGTCATATTGAGAAATATCAAGAATGAAAAATTTTGTGTAACTCATGAAAATTCTGGGCAATGAACTAAGACATCAGTGGATATAAGACCTTTGCTGACACTACGCCCTAGGTTATTGTTGTCTTTTAAAGGATCCACTATGTTGAGATGCTTAATGGCGAATTCATGGCCCGTAGTTTCTAGTGCCTTGATTGGAACTGAATATATCTCTCTGCACTGCCTCAAAAATTCCTGACTAAGCAATAGCTCGTCCCCATCATTTTCTGGAGTTTCAGCTGCAACAAGCATAAAGAGAAGAATCTCATGGTAAACAAGTATATCGTGCAGTAGAATTTCATACATTATTAAAGCTACCTACCCACAATTTCTGGAAGTGAAGATATGGCTACTGGCCCATTTACACTGACACAATAATTGTCCCAATCAAATGTGCTGTAGTAGTCCAAAAACCTATAGAGGACCTGCAAACAGAAAAATAAGGCTTGTATGGTTGATGTATTGATGGAAAGCACACAAATATTCAGAAGAAAGAAGTACTAACCGCCAGAGGACCACATAACGATGAATGAAAGAGATTGATGACATACAAGACCAGCATTTCTAATGCATATGTTGAAATCAAACCATAATGGGCACCAAGAATTCGGCTCTCATAATAGCACCAGGCTTTTATCAAGACAATACTTTGTTTGAAAAGATGGTCTCTCCCAATAAGTTCGTCAACCTGGGTAAAAACCAGCAACAAAACACAGTTTAGTTTTTGCTAATATGAGAAATAAAAGCCAAACTCACATATCAACCAATCAATCATGACAAAGAAGCCAAAAATGAGTAGAAACCAGTGACCCTCTTGAAAAATTTGAAAACAATTCAAAGTTAGCATGAGAAGGAAAAGCATATAATTTTATGTTCCATGCCAAATGATCTCCACAATATCCATTGTAATGATTAGTTCTTTTCAAAAATGATTTCTTTTTTACACATTCATTCCTGCCTTTCAGTGCACGTGAATGAAGTGACCTAATTATTCTAAGACACACAGGATCTGTCAAAAAAATATGTCAGCCTGGAACTTGCCTTAATGTGCAATACAAGCCTAGAGATGTTAGATTACCTTCTCAAGAAAGCATAGAGCAGATAGTCCTGCCATTTGATTGAAGGATATATCCACTGGTATATTCTTCACATTGCATTTTATGATCTTCACCTGCCATTGGAACTCGGTTTAAAAAAAATATTTGTGTCTCAGATGAGCAATCTCAGAACAGCAACATGTTGAAATGTGAAAAAAAGACAGATCACAGTTTCATTTGTGTTCTATAAATTTGATTAACTATACACTGATTTCCGCAACAAGAAGTCCCATCACGCTTCTTCTAATACAATGTCACATTTGGGCTCTGGGTTACAACATTTTCTCAAATCTACTGCGTGCTAATTTTTTATATGGAGAGCATCCTATGGTGTAGGTCTGAGCATTTTTGTCAGACCCATCGCTCAAATTCTCATTGTTACCAATGATGCCAAATCGAGGGCATCATTCTCACAAAATACAAAAATAAAAAAGATAGAACAAAAATAGAAAAATTTCTGATCCTTCGGACATTTTTTACATTATAAAGTTCAGAGCAAGACCCACAACTCCAACTTGTAGCAACTGAAACAGAAAAAACACCAAGAAGAAGAAGTGCAAATGTTTGAGAAAAGATGCTTATATGGTGACAAGGTGCAAGTTAACAATATGCATAATATGCATATTTTAAAATTTGAGTAGATTATGAAGTTGTCACTTCAAGTAGTAAAAGATCAATCAAGAACTAAACCTGTGCAGGAACATATTGGACATCCTTTACTTCAAACTTGGAGTCCTGCTCTTCCCTTCCAAGGATATTGCAGATGTCTCTAGCCAAATCCTCTTCCGCACTTTGATGGGTAAGCACAGTCAAATCAATATCGCCATCGGGAAGATAGGTTTTCAGTGGTACCGACCCAAATGGGAACACCTATTGGAAAGTGCATGGCAAAGTGAAATAACTTCAGATTATATGAAGCCTGAAGGTCAACCAAATAATATCATGTGCATACTGAAATAAATTGGTTGTCCATCCTGTCCAAGAAAGTTTTGGGTTTTTCTTTATTTTTATTAATCATGAACTATTAAAAATGCTGGGGGAAACCCATAAAAATTTTCAACAGAATCTTGTACATCTGTCTTTTTCGTATTTCAAAATCTCCTATCCTCTCACACGATCAACTAACTGTATCTCAGAGGAGTGAAAATTGAAATCTTAGAGAATTTAAAACATATTAATGTTAGAGAAAGACATGAAAAAGGAGTTCATCGCAACTGGATCAAATCTCAGAGAGCTGAATTTTGCATTTTTTATTTTTTGGGTAAAAACTGGACCTACCAGAATGTACTGCACTATATGGGTTGGCCACCCAACAAAGTAATAAGCCATCAGGCTTCAAATGATTGACATTGGTACCCAAATCAAACAGCAATCAGTAAGAAGCTTTGTGGTGATTGTGATTTTAAATGGCACAGGAAACCTCATCTATGATCATTATGGGTAATTTAATTATAGTTGAAACCACAAACAGATATGAACTGAGAACAAGGGTCATTTCAGGTTACATGTTTCTTCAGCTTCCTGTTAGGCTATAAAATTGCAATACAAGACAATGCACGTGGGCATTCCAATTGCTACCCTAAAGAAAACAAATCACCAAGGCCACTGCATTTGTGTTAAAAATTTTGTAAAAAAATTTATTCTGGCCACTGCATAAAGGAAACAAGAGATTACACAAGCTCTTTAGAGATCTATGACTATAATGAATTCTTTTACGCATTGAACACTAAAACAGAAATAATCTAGTTGTCTAACAAGGAAAAAGTACCAAATATGAGCCATGCAGTGCTGAAAGCCCTAACAGCACTAGTACTGCAAGTCTGCAATGCAGAGTAATCTTTTGCAATAAACTAGTTGCTTTGCAACTCTAGGCTGAAAATTTGGAAACAGACTGGCCTCGATCATAAAATTCATATAATGGTTGTATTGATTGCTGACGAAGATCAACCATGTAATAACCACTAAAAGTAGGAAGCATAAATTTCTAAGCTAACCAAACTTTAATGAAGAAAGAGACATAAACTATATGAAAAGAGAAGAAAAGAAAAATGGCAACATTGACAACAAAGAGTCTGGAAAAGTGGGGTGCAGTAATTCTTACCTCAATTCCATAGTAACCATTAATTAGTCTCTGAACATTATTGATGACTTCCTTCCTCTTTTGCTCAGAAACTACGGCGGGTTGAATAGTGCATAATATCTCTTGGATCCTCTCCTCAGCCAACAGCCAGAGCTCAGCATCAATTGACAATGGGTGTGCATTAGGTGAAGAGGAGGAAGACGAAGAAGACATATAAGAGGAGGAGGTTAACGATTCTTCTTGAAGATCTTCCATAAGTATGAAAGCTGAAATTTTCAGCATTGGAAAAGGAAATCTATTGAGGCCAACCGACAAAATGCCTCATTGTTGATTTCAATTGATCACGTAGAGGCCACAACTGGAAACCTTTGAGAGCAGAAATTTGGAAATACAAAACAATATTCGGGCAAAACTGAAATCAGTAAGTTAAAGAAACATTGAGTGAGGCTAAAAGGACACTATAAACTAGGGAAATTTTGAATAGATTCCTAGAAATAGAAAATGCTAAAATAATCAGTAGAAGTTAATCTATTATCTAGGAAGTTAGCACAGAGTTTAGAAGAAAAATAACTCCTCGTTTACGTCAATAAAGGTCTAAAGAACTTCTGTATCTGTTCCAGACTTTTTTTACAAACTTCGAATATGACAAAAACACACATATGCTCTGGAACATAATATTGAAGTCCAGTATTCTAAAACAAATATTAGGAGATTTTGACAGTTTGGGATGTTTTTCTTTACTGTGGACTGACAAGTTAGTGAGATATATATCAATGGATGTAGATCTTGAGGGGAAAGTCTGGAGGCAAGACTCTGAGCACATAAATAAACAAAGTTAAGTTCAAAGGTGATATTAACAGAGAAGAAAAAGAGAATACTTTTCCTTTATAGTTATCTCACTAAATTGTAGAAAAGATGTAGATCTTTTCTACTATAACTATGCCTTTATAGTTATCTCCTTTTTTTCTTTTTGTTTTTTTCTGAAAGAGAAGATATCAAAAGGGATTTAGTAGAAAAGATCATAGCAGAAGCGAACACATAAAGGCATACAGATAAGAAAAAAATGAAAATACATATTGCAGAACTGAGTCTCACTATCTAATGGAAAGGTCTTTCCTTGAATCTCACAACTCCACTTGGCGACCCGCGTCGCTTTCCTTCCTTCTGCAGAGCCTCCACTGGAGAAATAGATTTCTTTTTCTTTAAAAAGCCAATCTAGAGTAAAAAACTAAATGCAATGAGATAATAATAGTAAAGTTTTTCAGCTTTTCACATAATTACAACCAGCATTAAAGACAAAGTTAATGCATTTTGAGTTTTTTCTCCTTTTAGCCACCCAAATTCTTACCCTACTTAATTCAAATTATTTAGATAACTATAAAATGCATGATCCTCTTCATTACTAAATCTCAACCTGCCTTCACTGAAGATAATCTTTAATTGCATTGATTGAAATGTCATTTAAATCTACTCATTTTGCCTAATGCCCCTTGACTTTTTAGGGAAATGCTAATTAAAATCTGTCAGTGATGAATCAAATGCGCTAAACTGTTAGGGAAAGCCCAAATCATTCCAGACGCTATAGTATTTTGACCAAACTAAGTCGCTGATTGCGGTCAACAGTGCTTAGATTGTCTGTGTTACCATCTTTAGTCATTTATAAGTGATTGGAGATCCTCAAATAGTCTTGGCAAATTGTGAGAATGTACATAGAAATTATGCGTGAAGTCCATTTGTAAGATGATTGTAAATATTGGATGTCTTAAACAATATTCAATTTCTACAGTGTAAGACAGCAGTTCTACCAAACAATCTACAAAAATAGGATAAAACTAGCATGTGGAAATTGGCAATTCTAGGTTTTCATTTAACCAACAGAATGTACCTGACCTCTACTCATGCAATGCTTGTACTAACTAAAACATGGGAAAATGAACTCCACAACAAAATAGAAAAATACATTAGGTACAACAAATCAGCTTACTCTAATCCACATACACATTACAAGAATATGCCAAATTTAAGTCCTTTCATGTTCACCATATTTAGAACTCCCTTCAAAAGTAGCCATTTGTTCTATCATCAAGCATAATATGTTTAATTATTGAAAACGAAAATTCTCCAAAACCATCACATGACCCTGAGTAATTGTTCCCAACCACACGAGGGAGAAAAAGGTGAGACACATGTTAAGATATCGCCTGAAACTCCTTATGTAATAGAATTCCTCTCCCTACTGATGTGTAATGAAGGAAAAAACTTATCGGGTTTTCTTGCGGCTCAAACAACTGATTTGTTATTCTTAATCCATCAGAAGATATAATTTCTTCTCCAATTTATGAATGTATTTGACAAAGCAGTTCATGGTGTTCCAAGTTTAGCTCTTCATCACATTATGATGTAATCAGCAATTAGTTATTATCATTAGTGACTGGCAATACTGTGTTGGGTGTTTGCTGTTTTTCATATGGATTATTGGTTCTGGTAAATTTCGGCATAAAGACAATTTTGTACTTTTCCAGATATTAATGCAATTTATTAATCATTCTCTCCTGCACACGTACTGCTTACAAGGAAACCATTTTATAATATGTATTTTTGTGTGATGTTCTTGTTATATTAAAAAAGACTTTTCTGTGGTGCTAACAGGAGGAAAATACTGATCCATGGACTTTCATATTTTTTCCTCTTCAAATATTGTCAATGGTCCAGTGTAACACTCTATCCTAATCCGCAATTTGGAAACCAAACGAAGTCTTGAGATGATGGCCCAAATTCTTTGGTCCTCCATGGAAAAACCAGATAACAGTGTACATAAACACTACAAAAAACATAAGTGCTCAACAATATGTATTAATATACATTGTACATGCATTCATATAGATAGCTTTGTCCTGAACATGAAGATAAATCTAACCTCAGATTCTGAATCTTGTTCAGCAAAGTTAGCAAATCATGTAAGCCATTTTGCCCACCATGCTTTAATAGTTGTTTAGATGGAGAAAATACATCTTCAATTATGAGCACTGATATACTTTTGAAAGTGACATCTGAATTTGATCAAGCAAGAAACAATAATATGACCCTTTTTTCTTCTTGAAGAAATATACTAAATTTGTCCAGACTAATTGAAACTGAAACTGAGAATTACTTATATTGGATGATTGAAGTTCATTGATTAAAGTTCAATAACATATGCATGTACATCACAGATTTTTATAAGCTTCATTCATGATTAAAATATCTAGACAGTTAATATCATCTAAATGCTAAACAGATAAAATCATACAAGTTTTCCTAGCTGTACAGACTGGAGACCCGCAGCCTTGTTGGTTAGAAAAACAGAAACACAAACCAGAGTTGTTTCCAGTCATTGATGGAAAAATTGTCATGCCAGAGTAGATTTTTCCAAGTACTAATTCAACAAACACAAACCAAATGTGCCAAAAACACAAACAGTGCAATAATCTCTATTAAATACCAGACAAGAAGCAAATTTTTCGTCATATTTATATACTGTAACTTCTCCATTGAAAAAACAGAAGCTTTACCTCTAACAATTGTCCAGATTACTTCTCTTATGTTTTGCTCTCTTGCTTTGTTCAAATCCCAATTCTTTGCTGGAATCTCTCCACTCATACAAGTAAAAGAACAACATCCTGAGAAAAGAAAAAATAAAAATACAAAAACAACATCTGGGTCAGTGTAATAAAAGAGCAATGTTTCAAAATTCAGAAAACAAAAAACCCTAACCCCAAAACACAAACCCTAGAAATTGAAAGGATCACTAAAACAAACCCATTAAAAGAAACAGTATCTTCAAAACAAGTAAGCTCCAAAGAGTGGTCCCACTATCCATTAACTCAGTGAGCCCAATAAATGACGTGGCAATTATCCACTTCACGACTCACATGTAAAACCCCGGATAAGTCATCTAACCCTAACAAAATTTTCCCGCCATGTTAACACTAACCCCTAAAACCCTATCCAGTTCCCCGTTGTTTCACAACCCATTACCCAAATCCCAAAACCCGAACCCTAAACCTTCAAATTCACCCCAAATTTCGCGCTTTAACCCACCAATTTATGCAAATTGTTACCAACCCACATACCAAAGCGAAAGGGGTCTCCAGTTCGAGACCGAAGACACCTTCTTTCGACATGAGAGCGCCACGGGGCGCGACCTCGGTGTTCTCTCGGCCGCACTGTACAAGCAATCAAAGCAACATCTGCGAGTGTTGGACGCGATGTGCGGGTGCGGAATTCGGTCCCTCCGGTACCTCGCCGAGGCTGAAGCAGATTTCGTGATGGCAAATGATGGAAATGATAGTCATAGAAGGGTTATTTTGAATAACTTGAAGAAAATCGATCGGGGTTCAGGGGATGAAAAAAGATGGGTTGTGACTCATTTCGATGCAAATCGAGTTTTGTCTGAGTGTTATCTGAAAAGGGAATTTTTTGATTTGATTGACATTGACTCGTTCGGGAGTGATTCTAGTTTTTTGAGAACTGTGTTTAATGCAGTGAAGCGCGACGGACTGCTTTATTTGACATCGACTGATGGGTACTCTTCCGGCGGTCACCGGCCGTATAAGTAAGTGAGTACTTGATGGCATTCAAGCTGTTTGGTTATAAATGAAGCAAATTGGGTTATTAGTTTAATTGCTGTAAGTTACAAATGGTAACTAAATGAAGTTTTTATCCGTTTTTTTTCTTTTTTTTTGGTTTAAATAGTCAATTCCATTGTAGATTTAGTAATTCTGTTTCTTCATAACGAACTGATGATTGCTTGTACAGCTCAATTGCTCTTTGTACGATCTCAATTTTGAAACTTTCTTTTTTGTCTCTGTTTATTAGATTTTCAAATCCCCGCGAGCCTATCACACAAAAATTATATTTCACAACATTACTAATTGCTTACTTTACAAAATTTTCTTGAATAGTTTTTTATGCTGTCTTAGAAATCCTATTCAAGGAGTTTTAAACTGGGGTTATTGCCGGAACCCTACAATCCTGGAAGCTGGTGGGTGAATCTTCAGTAGCGTTTTTGGTCCCCCAAGAATTGTGTATTCATCTCATTGCTTGCATGTTTTCTTTTGTCATTGTTTCTTTGCTCTTACTGCATGCTATGTGAAATCTGCTCCAGGTTCTAACCGGAGTGATAACTTTGTTTTTCATTTTCTAGTTCTTTAGCTGCATATGGAGCGTATATTCGTCCTATGCCATATTCGAATGAGATTGGTTTGCGAATGCTCATTGGTGGGGCGGTAAGGGAGGCTTCTGCACAAGGTTATCATGTCTCTCCAGTCTTTTCATACTATTCATACCATGGACCTGTTTTCAGAGTAATGGTCAGAGTGCATCGCAAAACACTACCAGATAGCAGGTAATATTTAGCCTGATTTTGTTCAAGCTGGATGAATCTGATTGCCCATTTTTATCAATGGTTTGTCAAGTTCATGGCAGGCATTATGGTTTCATCAGCTACTGTGAGCAGTGTGGTAATTCTCAAGCCTATTGTTGGGAGGAACTCGGTCAAATCAGTTGCTCCTGCAGTAATTCTATTGTATGATTCTTTTTTAAAGCAATACTTTCTCTGTTTTTCTCTGTTTTTGTCTTTGTTTCTGTTTCTGACACCCTCGACTACTGCTGCTGTGATTCTTCCAGGGTTCCAGCTCGCTGGTGGTTTCAGGTCCTCTGTGGACAGGACCTCTTCACAATGCTACCCATATCACAGCTATGCTAAATTTAGCTGAACAATGGGGATGGGTTGGAGATGGCGCAGGAACTGATCTGGAAAAACTTTTAAAACGGATGATAGATGAAAGCGACCCCAGATTGCCATTTGGATACATTAAACTGGATGAGGTTCTCATGCAAATTTCTTCTTTTCATCATTTGTCTTTCAATCAAAATGTGATTTTCTACTATTTGATTTACACACTTGCAATCTCTAATTTCATGGAGCTGATAAGTTTTCCAACCTCCCTCAGATGGCAAGCCATGCGAAGATGAATTCTCCCTCCCTAAAAACAATGATGAGCGCCATTCGAAAGGTATTCCTTCCAGTATACTATTTCAAAAGCAATTTAGCGGTATAAGTTTGTGGTATGAATTGAGTATTAAAATGAAGTCTTTTAGTCATGAAGGATTATATCCGGATAACAACTTTTATTCTCTCAACTGGGTGATTGCAGGAGGGTTATGCTGTTAGTAGATCACACATTGCCTCCAATGCAATCAAGACCAATTGTCCCATGAAAGAATGCGTCAGGATTGCCAAGGAACTTATGGTCCACTGAGAAACCGAGGGCGATTAATGTTGATATTCACAAGTATGCAGGTTAACCAAAGATTTTCCACAAGCAATCGGAAGTTTTAAGACGTGACCGTTTATTTAAAGAAAGAAGAATGGATTGCTGATATGGGCTGAACATAGAGGATTTTATTGGAGCAACAAGCATTGGGATTATGCTGGCAAAGAAATACAAACAAGAAAAGAGAGGAATGATCTTAAATCGTTTTAAGACTCTCAAGAACAAATTCATTAAATTCAAGTGGAATTGAAATCTTTCAACTATAGTTTTAGGATGTGATTTCTCACTTGAGGGTTCAAACTGCAGTCTCCCACCTGCTGTGTTGTGGTAGCATTCTCCCCTAATATAGTGGCAGCAAAAATTGTCATCGAGGAAAAAGAGTCGGTATTTCGTGGTATTTTAGGTCTTAATTTGAGACCATTTTCCTTTCTACCAGCTTCTAGTGATCAACTACGCTATATCACCAAAAAATTTCTCATTAACTTGCTGCTGATACTTGTAAATTACTAAAGGTCCTAACTTCAACAAAATAAAGTGCTTGTGTTCCTTTTTATTCCCCAAGACATAACTTTCTGTAATCCTCTTAACAAATTCAATAAACGGAATCCTAATTGCAGTACACTGCAGAATCCGAGTCCCTTCTCATGTCAATTTTTATCAAAAGTGTGAAGAGGTAAGGAAAGAGAAGTTTCCCATAACTGAAACTAATACAAAATTTTATGATTCTCATCAAAATCCAAAATTTCGCAACAAACTCAAAGATATATCCTTTAAATATTGAAAAAAACAACCAACTTGAAATATTAAGACGACCTACACAAAACTCAAGATCTGGGGATTCAAGAGCATAGTAGCAGACTGAGGAATCTTATTAACTCTTCATGCACGAACAGGAATCCCAACTCCAGCAGCTGGGCGCGGTGCTTGACCAGGCTGACCAGGCTTTGGCATATCATCCTGGGAAAAACAAATTATAAGATCCAATAATAAGAGTTCTAGGGTACAATGGATAACACAAAAGCCATGTAAAACTGACAAGTATAAACATGTTCATATGCACTTCCGCTTGATTTGGGCCTTTAGCTCCCAATGCACAAAAAGGCAAAGCTACCAGGCAGTGAGAATAATGCAGCCCTGTTTTTTAAACTAGAAATCTATGTTTCCAGCTTCCCAATAAAGAAGTGCTGTCTATCTGATGACCAATATAATTTCACAAACATGGACATAACTAAAATCCAAATCTAAGAGCATTACTCAAACTTGGAAATAGATTTAACAGTAAAAATTTGAAAAATGTACCCTGCGTCTGATAAAGCGCTTTGGTGGCTCACGGTTCCTGCGGTCAGTTCGAGAGCGAACCCTCACCACATGTGAGTGAATGGCACATGAGACACAGTACTGCATCTTTGCATACAACTTAGGCAATGTATATGCTGTGTCAGGGGAAAAATAATTCGCAGTAATCACCATTCAAATAATAATATAACCACATAATATGAGAAATAGCATATATGTAATAGACAATTACAGTCATAGACGCAGGCCTCCTGAACGTCTCTAACAGCAGCTTGCTCAACAATGTTCCTCACCAAGAACCTCTTGATGGCCTTATCCTTTTCAACCATTCACAACCCAGAATCACAAAATGTTGTACAATAATAAACGCAAACCATAATATACAGGTTTTTAGTGCAAAGATAGCATTTTTGAGCTTGTTGATTAGGAATAGAAAAAATTTTCATAGTCTCGTATAACCGATCAATGCATCGCAATGAAAAAGAGTCAAAACAAGTAAAAAAACGGAGTTCACAAAACATGACCGAGTAAAAAAGCATATGAATGAAATATATATCTTTCGGCTGTAAAATTAGTTAAAAATGGAATATTTTTTGTTTGCTCGAGGTAAAAGCATATGAATTGATCGTAACATCGCAAGGCGGTCAAGTCAAACAAGAAGAGCAGTTTCATATGTTTTGATACATATTAACAAAAACAAGAATCTTAAGCAAATAAAAGATACAAAAAGAGTAAAAATTTAATACTTTGGGGCAGCATTTGCCGCAGTTAGAGCAGCGGATGAAGTTGACGTGGCCGCGGCCGTGCTTGTTGCGACCACCGTTTCTGCGCTTGAAAGTCTATTAAACAAATGACATAAAAAAAAATTAATACGGAAATTTATTTATTAATACAAAATTATGCATCCGTGTGAAGAACAACTCACCATTTTGTTTGCTCTGGAGAGATGGAGGCGGCGAAAGTAGAGACCTTGTTGTTCGACTCGAGCTCTGAGATTTTGCGGTAGGGCTTCTAAAACAAACTTGGCCTTTTATATGAAACACTGACTTCTCGTAATTGCCAATAAAGGCCTCTATGTTCTAATATTTTCACGTGGCCACCAACTTCTTTTATTTTCATTTTGAAGTTCATTAACCGTGAAGTGACACGTATAAATCGTAACTCAGGTTAAAACGACAGGGGACGAAGACAGATCTCTAGCAACATCCCCATATGCCTATGGGGGTTGGAAATTTGTCCCAAAATCTAGTAAAATTGGGATGATAATAGTGGAGAATAAGACGATAAAAGAACTATATATATACATATATATATATATATATATCAAAAAATTATGTTTTTAATACAATTATTGTATATGAATAATATTATAATATGTTAATAATATTTTAATTAATATTTAATAAAAAAAAATAAAAGAAATAAATAAAAATGGAAAATCTAATTTTATGTGAAATTTCTACATCCTTATACATTCAATTAATTGAGAAATGGAAAACAAGATGAAAATAACAACATTTAAATTTAAATTTAAATTTAAATATGCATCTAAAATCTCATCTAGAATAAAATTCTTGATTTGCTAACAAATTCACGATATCCACGTACGTACATACATACATACATACATATATAATCCGAGCATTCCCTAAATAAATTCCACCTTTTAGCCATTTTATTTGCACATACAAAATTAAAATATAATAGTTACCATCCACGGTAATCTATTTCAAGCTTTCTACAAATTACAACATATACATATATATATATATATATATTATGGCTGTCTTTTGACGTAATTATTGTAACATTGCTATTGACGGCTCAAAACCAAACGAGAGTACCTACCCAATGCATCATCAATCAATCCTCCACAGCGAGAGACGCCCAGTTCACTTTTAAATACAAAGGCATTGATCAAATTGACACAAATGTCTCAATCCCATAATCCACTTGAAAGAGATACCCAGTGCATATATAGCTCAGCAGCCAAGCTATTTGGACAAGAGTTACTACGCCATTAAAGAAACAAGAGGATACAAAATGATTTCAGCAGTCATTCACATGACGCTACACATAAAGAGAATAATGTTCTGACATTATTTTGGCTTTTCACACATGGGATACAAGAAGAAGTGACATTCACTGCAAAACCAAGGGTGGATCTTCATCTGTTACAATAACATCATATTATTGAATCTTCGACCTGATAAGATGCAAGGGCATCCATCTCCCTTATCTAGATGATATGAAGTGCTCCAGCTCAAGGGCATTCTTTCTCGTACACTTCACTGGCATACTTCCAGTTCATGACTTTCCAAATGTTTTTCAGATAATCTGGTCTCACATTCTTGTACTGTAGCATTGAAAAAGAGAAAATAATGAGAGTTACAAGAATATCGAAGAGAATTAAATAATAAACCGATAAAAAAAAAAAAATCCTGTATTTATGTAACCATATATATTCTTCTAAGAACTAATGATTGAAAATTTACCTGTAAGTAGTATGCATGCTCCCAAACATCGATACCAAGCAAAGGAACCAAACTTGCGCCTTTAGTTACTAGTGGATCCTGCAGCACAAGTTCAAAATTTACTGACTTTAATAACAATATATGCATGCACAGACATTTGAAGGAGTTCATAGCAGCGTTTACCAACTTCTAAAAATTTAGTGTGTAGAACTTCTAAATACATGTTAGTGTTTGTGATTAAAAAAAAAAAAAAGAAAAGAAAAAGAAAACTAACAGTTTCTGATGGGATACTGATATTGTAAATATCACTTGATTCACAACATCAACAGAAATAACTAGAATTTTAATATTAGAAACTTGAAATAGTAATTGTCTGATATTTTTTGAAAAATGGTCTGTGGGATTCTGACCATAAATGCAAAATCTTGTAAAATTACCTGATTTGCAGTGGTTTCAACCACGAGCTTCTTAAACTCCTTGTCCAAACCAAGCCACTGCCAAAAGAGGGTGTGAAAAGAAGCAAAGAAGAAAATATAAAGATGAGCATTGGCTTAAACAATAGAGCAATGACCAAGCTTATAAAGAAATGAACAGTTTTAGGAAATTTGGCAAACTGAAATACTTACCACCCATCCAGAGCCCTGTAAAGCTGCACCTTCTGCATTCATCTTTTGAATCAATGCTTCCATAGAACCAAAGTGTGTGTCAATGGCCCAACCCAGGGAACCCTTTGGTGGCTCACCACCTCCTTCCTGGTAACATGATCATATTTAAAGCATTAGACAACAGATTTAAAAAAGAACCTTAATTACGTAGAAGTATTAACTTACACGAACAGGAGCGAGATTCGTCCAGAAAATTGAGTGGTTTACATGACCTACATAACATATAACCAAATGATATTAACCCAAGTCTATGATTGATATATATATATATATATATATATATGTATAAAACTACGGCTCAAGAGAAGGACTGGAAACTCATCCTAGGTGATAGTTGTTCTTCATACAATAAAATTTCACTACATTCCTAGTTGGCACTTCGGCACTTCCACATACATTTCATCCCGTAGGGATATAAGGTACACTATGGCTGTGCTGAAGACTTTGAAATTGCACCCTTGGGGCTTTTTTTGGTAAGAAGCAAAGGACAGTCTTAGGTCTCTTACACAGACACATTTACATTTACACAATACAATGGCTCTAACAATCAAACCCATTATCATTCTAATACATAAATCTACAATCTGACTATCATCAATCAGTTTCCATTCGGACAAGACATCATCAAAAACAGTTCTTCTCTTTGAAAAAAAAAAAAAAAAATCAATGGCCTCCTAACACACTTCCCGCGATCTTCCATATACTTACATAATTTTTTTATCAAAACAATTTTGTAAATTGCAAAATTAAAGTCAAACCCACCTCAATTTTCATCAATTAAACGAAAAGGAAAACGGCTTAGATTTCTAACCAACCCCAAGTCAACAAAATAAGCACAAACCCATTAAATAAACAGAACCAAAAAAAAAAAAAATATCTGACCTCCACCGTTGAACTTTATGGCGCTCTGCAACTTAACAACAGTGGAGGCATCGCCTTTGTTCATGGCTTGATCAAGCTGCTCAAGAGCCTTGTTGTAGTTAGTAATGTAAGTCTGATGATGCTTCTGGTGATGAAGCTGCATAATCTCCCCGCTAATCGCAGGCTCCAAAGCACCGTAATCGTAGGGAAGATCAGGCAAAGTAAAGGTCTTCAGACCGCGCCACCCTAGCGCAATGAATTGGGGGTTACCACCTAGGGTTAGGGTTTTCCGGGTAAGGAGAGAATGAAGAGCCATGGTCATGGAGAGGTATTAGAGTCTGCGTCGAGATTGATCGGAGTGAAAAATGAACACTGAGGTGTCATGTTTATAGGAGATGAGGAGGGCATTCAGAGTGCGGCTAGTGTGTTGGTTTACTTCTGTGTGCGACCACTGGAAATTCCAACGTGTCACATCCAGATGCCTTGGATAAGCATCTCAATGTAACCTTGAAACTTTTTCCAATTTTTATATTTTTACAAATATGAACATAATTCGTTGCATTTGATATAATTTAATTTAATTTATATGACAATGACTGAAATACCTACTAGCGTTTTTATATTCTTTAGGTTATTACTTTTTTTCAAATTTATGCATTTTTTTTTATCGCTTTAATATTTTATACAAACAGAGCTTTTGAGGATAAGAATTATGAATTATAAAACAAACGATCTCTCTACTTTTGTCTTTAGCATTCACCGAGTTTTAAACTAAAACCTAATATCAAATCCAACTACCTTAATATTCAGTTTAACATAATTTTATATTTATATTAATCTAATATTTATATGAATTCTTGACAGTAGTTAAATTTTAAAAAAATATTAATTTATTATTAAAATTTTAACCCAACGCAAAAATAAACACATAGATACAATACGAGAGCTTGTATGAACCGGGTCAAGTTCACATTTGTAATATAACAAGAAACATAAATAAAAACATTACATCGCGTTAACCTTTTAAAGCTTGGACAGAACACAAATTTTGACAAAAAAAACACAAAGTAAACTATAATTTTAGAAGTCATATATCTGCACCTCATGCTCAAACCTTCACTTTTTTGGTAATGTTTAGATTAAAGTCTAAATTGGAAACATGTCTTATACCCCCTTCTTTATTTGACTAAATTTCGGTTATCTTCCTATTATTTCAAAAATATCTCAATATTCTACATATTACTTCGGTTATTGAAAAAGTTAGTAAATTGAAGATAATATAATAATTTACTTAAGGTTGCTTACACTAATCAACAAATTCAAACACAATACAATGAACATTAAATGCATTCCCAAAAGATTTTTTAAAAAATAATATTAATATATTTTTAGGATAATGATTATTTTTTTAAAGTTTAAAAAATAATTAAAATTTATTGTACTAATTTTTTTTTATATTTTAACACACACTTTCCCTAAAGTTTATAATTTTATCACTTAAATAAAAAATATAAGGAATAAAACATTTACTTTCCTTAAAGCGTCAATTAGCCATTCAAATAGTAAGGGAATAATAGGGAAATAACGAATATTCGACCAAATAAAGAGAGGGTATCAGACATATTCCCATCTAAATTAATCCAAATTTTAGAAGAAATTAATGTTTCTAATTTTTATACATTAAGACATGTTTGGCAGATGACTCTAAATTATAGTATTTCACTTTGGAATAATTTTTTTTTGGTCCAATATTTGGTACAGGAATTGAACTATATAAAAATTAAAAATAACATCGTTCAATCCCTTCAAATTTGATCCGTCCCTCCCTTGAATCAAGCCGATATTATAATATTTTTGTTGATTTTTTAAAATAATTCTTTTTAAAACGTAATTTTTAAAATTTTTTAATTATTAATTTAAAATAATAATTTATAATTAAATAATAAAAATAAATTTTGTATAATTAATATATTACAATATAATCAAACATATAGTACTTACTCGTACTAAATTTTAATTAATGTAATCCATTACAATTTAATCCAATCCAATCCACTCTAATAGTATCCAATGAGTCCTACCCAGCATACTTGCACATGTAACTTCTTTTGCAAAAACTTTCTGTAGTTCTGATATTTGGATTGCAATTTTGTAAATATTCTTATACCCAAAAGAATTTAAACCACAAATGAGGGGGTCATACAAGGGAAAATATTTCTTAGTAACCTCGAATGCTAGATTAAAACACAATGCTGTCCATAGCGAATTTGGCTTATTTTCAAGTCTAACAAAATGTATAACACTGTCATCTTGTCTTTTCAATGAAGCTTGCCAGCTTGGCGTTTTCTTCTCGGAAAAAAAAAAAAAGTGCCTGGCCTAGTGAACTACTTGTTATTTTTAAAATCATTTCTGTTTCTACTTCCTGATGCAACAATTCTTTGTAATAAACACACTCAAACTAAATTTGAAGCAGTATTTAAAGAGGGAAAAATGGATTTGGAAATATTAATGTTGTTCCCAAATTAAATCTAAACTCTACCTGTCTATCTTTCTGGTCTTGTTCTCGACATTTGCCAACGTGTTCTTCAAGTGAATCCCAAGTACTTAATTCAGAAATGGCCGGATGAAACAGCTTCATCAGTGAGTTCATGGACTGGCTGCAGAAGATCAAGGTAAAACTTCACTGCACTTGTTTGTTCCTTGTTCCTGCAGAAACTGAACTTTTGGCTGAAGCCAAAAAATTATCTCGCTAAAGGTGGATGACATGCCTGAATTTACTTTACGTTCTCAAGCTAATAAAGATGACTTGTGTGTTATTGTAAGGAAAGACATGACATTATCGAGAAATACTGGACTTTCATAAAGGCATACCAATTTGGCACTCCAAAATGACTCAGCTTACTTATCAAGAACGATAACAACCATTAATTTTGTTATTCAACATCACATATTCAATTGCTTTGACCCAAAATTAGTGCATATGCAACATCTTCTGATACCTTATAAATATGTGTGTGGATGCATGTGTTTATCTTAGAAAAAGATGAACAATATTAATTTCATTAAGACTAATTATAAGAATAAAGATCAAGTTGACAGTATCGGTCAGGCACCCCAGGCATAAATAAGGCAAACAGCATCTGTAATCATCCTTGAGATGACATTGCCTTGAGTTGTGATAAATGACATGCCACATTTCTTCAATATTTCATGTGATATAGCTCGTTCTTATTCATCCACTTCAAAATCTAACCTACAATTATTGTTGCCGACAACTAAGACTGATTGCTAAGGCAACCCTGCAACGTTTGATGAGCATATATGAGGTTTGATGCCGTAACCAATCTTAACTATTAGAAGTCTTACGTGTTCGGCAGTCTGAGCATTCATTTGTCAATCAGACTTAAAGTTTTCAAGGAATAATTAATAATGGCATAAAAGGAACCAGAAAAAGGAATTAATGAAAATATAGAATTTACTTAATGTTACCAGGTTGGCAAACAAAATTTGGTTAATTTTTTCACTCTTCATATACTCAATCTTTCTCCATAATCTACAACAGCATTTATGGAACATATCTATCACTTGATAATTTCCTGAAAAATCCTCCTACCGCAAGTCATGACCTAGTAATTGACAAATGAGGTTATTAATATAAATTATGAAGAGAATCCATCATCTTAATACTACTAACCAACATTTCTAGGTGTCAATAACCGCACCATGATTTGGTGCGTGCACCTTCTAGTAAATTATAGTCGAAGGCAAATTTCTGCTGGACTTTTATGGTATATAATCTGAATCTGCTGGCTGGCTCTGATCACATTCCCTGAGTTACAAAAATAAGCCTTTCCTCTAGCCAGCGTTTTATAGTCTCATAGTCAAATTCAGGGTTAGAAGAGCAGGCTCTAATTGGAGTCAAAATATCTAATCCCTAATTTCTTAAAACGAGTGAGCTAATCTCAGTTGGAGGCAACCAGATCTTGTGAGTCTCATTGCGTGATAGTATTTCTTTCAACAATATGGTAAACAAAATCTTCTACTAGATAATGAAAGAGTAATTATATTTTCCAGCTTTATGCTTGTATTTGAAATGCCTAGCACCTCATGTGTGATTTAATGCAGGTAGCAGAGGAGCTAAAATCGCTAGGAAAAATTGCATGCCCTGTAGCAGTAACAAGCCTTCTTTTTCACTCCAAATCCATCATCTCTATGCTTTTCTTGGGACATCTCGGGGACATCGAGTTAGCTGGGGGCTCCCTCGCACTCGGATTTGCAAACATAACAGGTTACTCTGTTATTAAGGGGCTAGCGATGGGGATGGAACCCATATGTTCGCAGGCATACGGAGCAAAAAGGTGGACAGTTCTCAGCCAAGTGTGTAGAAGAACTCTCTGCCTCCTGTTACTCACAATTTTTCCAATCTCCCTTTTTTGGTTGAACATTGAGCACATCCTTCTACTGTTGGGTCAACATCAAGACATTACATCAGTGGCCAAGGTATATCTCCTCTATTCCATTCCTGAGTTGATAGCCCAGGCACACCTCCAACCCTTGCGGATATTTTTAAGGACTCAAAATCTAAACAAACCCGTCACCATATCAGCGATTTATGCAATGATCCTCCATATTCCAATCAACTATGTACTTGTAGTGCCCTTACAGTTAGGGGTTAGGGGAGTTGCCCTGGCTTCTGCCTTGCACACATGTAGCATAATATTTGGTTTGCTAGTATATCTTATTCTGTCAAAAACAGCGCTAAAACCATGGGACTGGCAAGCGTTGAATACATGCTATCAAGGCTGGAAGCCATTGTTGGCCTTAACGGTGCCAAGTGTATTTTCAGTCTGTTTGGAGTGGTGGTGGTATGAGATAATGATAATACTATGTGGCTTACTTAGTGATCCAGAAGCAAGTGTGTCGGCAATGGGAATTCTCATACAAACAACAGGATTGCTATATGTTTTTCCTCACTCATTAAACCTTGGTCTATCAACTCTTATTGGCCAAGCGTTGGGTGCTGAACAGCCAGGACGTGCTCAGCGCACAACGATAATGGGCATCATTGTGGCAACAATGGGTGGACTAGTGGCCCTTACTTTTGCAATTGCAGTGAGAAATGTGTGGGGGAAGCTCTACACAACTGAGTCAAAGGTTTTTGCCTTGACAGCAGCTGCCCTGCCTATATTGGGTTTTTGCGAACTAGGCAACTGTCCCCAAACAGCTGCATGTGGAGTCCTAATAGGCTCTGCCCGACCCAGGATTGGTGCTTTTATAAATTTTGGTTCTTTCTACCTAATTGGTATGCCAGTTGCAATTATCATGGCATTCACACTGAAGATGGGGTTTTTGGGGTTGTGGTATGGACTGGCAGCAGCACAGGCTTCCTGTGTAGTTATGATGATTTTTACTCTAGTTCACACTGACTGGAAGCACCAAGCTCAGCGGGCCAAGCAGCTGACTCAGACCTCAGAAGATCAAGCCAGTCTTCTCTGTTAATTTTACTTCTCTAGAATTAATGATAATAAGCAACTTTGTATCATAACATGAGAATGAGATAGTGATAACTACAAGAACAATGAGTCTTGTTTTTATTAATTATATTTGAAGGTCAACATGTTATATCTCAAATAATTCCAACCACGAAAAGACAGAAACAAAAACTAAGAAAAGTCATATCCTATTTATGAAAAGCCCTTAAAATCGTGCAAGTAGCAAATGAGCATATTAACAAACTGAATTCAAATTTTCTCGTGTTTATAAAAATAAGCAATTGTCACTAGCAAAAATTATCAGCATGCAAAGATATAGCGCTGAAGGGAGCACCAAGGAAGAAAAAGGGGGCCAAACCTGTGGAAGTAAAAGACAGAAGACAAAGAAGACCTTTCAATCCAAAATTCAGACATCTTTATCGCCAGAACTCAGACAAAGAATGGCATGCATGAAATACAGACATCTTTATTGCCAAAAATTTTCAATCTGTGGATCTTGGATGCCTGAATTTTATGCATGAAAATATTTGTTTGAGTTCCTAAAAGGCCTCCAGAATCACCTTTCACTGGCTGGAGTCAATCAAAAGAAAGGATTATGACTCAAAAACTAAGAGTCCACGAGATGTAGCAGATTATAATTCATACGGGTAGAATACACATGAGGCAATATAACAAGTGATAAACAACAGAAAGCTAGCATCTGGGACAATTCTTTGAGCCAAGTAGTCATTTTGTCAACTCCCTATCAGTACAGCCCTAAAAAAAATGGAATCATCTCAGATAATGACAAATGAGAAATACATTTTGTGCCAGTTTGCTGTAGACATTAAAAACAATGAAGAAAATCAAAAAATCAAATCAAAATGGCAAGAATTGTAGTTGAATCATCGCAATCTGAACTCTCTCGCCCAACACAGTATTAATTTTAATTTGTTTGGGCTCTTCTAAATTTTAAGCTTCTTGTTAATGTTTTGCGTACTCTCTCTATTTCTAATTTGTTAAAAAAAATCCACACCCTTTTAACCAAGAAAGAAAAAAGAAACCCAGGTTGAGCTCAAATTCAATAAACAATTAGCGACAATTAACAAATCACAGACAAATGTAATACACAAGCTATTTAACCAAAAATGAAAAAAGACCAATAATGAAAGTTTGCAACGGAAAACTTGATAAAAATCCGTTCTTGAACAGGAACTGGACCTGCCGTGAGAAGCTGACGGGGTTTATTGACGTTTTTGAATATATGCCCATGGGGCTTTATTGGCGTTGCCATCATATTGACCTTGCGTCTTTGCCCGCCACTCTGTTCTTAGGTTGTTGGCGTCGCTCTCTCTCTCTACATAGACGTTTTCTATCATATAGACTTTCAAATAAAATATTTGTTTTTTTTTTAATTTTTAGTAAATTTGAAAACTAATAAAATCTGGATATCCAGTAAGGTGATAATTTGAGGCAGGTACAACGACGAAAATGCATGAGAATCTTAAATAATTAATTATTATATTCTATTAAATTTTTTAAAAATGAAGTTAAAATATATTATTCTTGTCCAAATATAGTAAACGAATAAGAGTAGAGTAGTCTAATATATTAAATATAATTAATTATACATATTTCTTAGCTTATTTTAACTTGAAAATTTTTATTTACATATAATGGCAGTGAACGCTGTCACTTAAAAGATTATACTAATTTAAATGTTAAAAATTTAACATAAGCACGCTAATTTGATTGAGAAATTTGACCATATCGCGTCGTCGTTCAAATGAATTTCTCCTCCTAACTTTCTAGAATATGAAATTTATTACATACTATTTGTTTTATTTTATTTTATTATTCTAGTGGATTACTACGTACGACAAGGAATTTTCTCGCGAAGTAGACGATCAGCACACCTGGCCAACCCTCTAATCTCTCATATACCGACACGTGCACCGTCTGATCAACCGTGGCCGCCCTGCCTTCTAATTTCCAAATAGTAACTCGTCAGATCTACATTGTTTAAAAAGATCAATTCATCAGGAAAACTGATTTTAGCATTCGATTTGCGTTGACCTGTGGGGTTTGTGCGTGAATCAATGGACAATTCGGGAGATTCGTGTAATATAGCAGACCGAGATGGAGAGGCAGACGCTAGTAATTGCTCCAGTGGTGCAGGGTTTAAGCTGTTTAATCGACCGGGCTCGGTTCACCTGTTCATGGGCGGCGGTAAAGGTAAGAATTTTATTTCTCTCTATACTGTAATTGAATTGCGATGACCGGAAATCTGTTTTTCTATTTTTCTCCGTAAAATTAACTAAACAATTGACTCTGCAATTTTAATTTTAGTTTCTGTTTCATTCGGAAATGTTGGTTTTCTTCCTTAGCTGCCGATGTTCTGTTATGGAAGCGACGTCGTGTTTCATTTGGTGTGATTGTGGTTGCTACTGTTGCGTGGCTGATATTTGAGCGGTCTGGATTGCCATTTTTGTCTGTCTGCGCGGATGTACTGCTTTTGTTGATCGTCTTGTTGTTCCTTCGCGCCAATTATGCTACCTATAGAAATAAGTATGCCTAATCTGCTCTCTTGTGTTCCGCCTGACGTTTGCCACACAGACATTTCCTAATGAGGGTTTACTTTTATTTTGAAGCAGGCAACTAAGCACATTACCAGAGTTAGAGTTATCAGAGGAAATGGTTAACAATGCTGCTGCATCCTTTCGTGTTAAGATAAATTATCTTCTACTTGTGGCTCATGACATCACAGTTGGCAAGGATTTTAAACTGTTTTTCCAGGTGAGTATAACGTTGGATCAAAGAGTTTGTAGAATGTCCTCTGAGTGTTGGCACCTTGCTGAATCAGTGTTCTGTCTGGGCACCTAAGATTTATTTGTCAAATTTTTTGCATGACTAATTCCATAGGTACAAAATTAGAGGGTAAATAGATAAAGATAGGGGCAATGCATATAAAATTCTGGTATGACTGCATAGAAGGTAAAAATTTCCCAATCAGTTTGGCGACACTTGCTCCTCTGGTTGGGCTTGAGTTGTCTAGAAGGAAATCTGGTTCGGGAAGCTAGAGAAGTAAGAGAAAGGTAGTACTAGACCTTTTTACAAAGGTTAGGAGTGTGTAATATGCTCTTAAACCTTATTGCCATGTCAACATTAAGTTTTGATTTCGCTGGAGAGCATGCAAACCACTGTATTTGGTTCACAACTTTGTATTCCTCTGTGATTTTTCTATTTCTCTTTAATTCTGCATTTTGTGCTGGATTTATTTGAAATATTTTTAGAATCTCACCAAATTATTGTTATTTGACAGGTAGTGGTCTGTCTTTGGCTCCTCTCTGCGATTGGTAGCTACTTCTCATTCGTCACTCTAGCCTATATTGGTATGCACACCCATCCTTTGTCTGTAAACTGAAATGTTTGGCTTTCTGTTCATTTCACTCTTTATTTGGTTTTCCTTTATATTCTCCTCTAGGGTTCCTTCAGTGTTTTGCTACTTAAATGCAGTTGGCCGTTTCACAAGATTTTTTGTGAACATTTCTTATGCAGATAGGATGGGCTATAAGCTCCAAAGCATATTGCATATGAACTAGTGTTTGACAAAAATTAAATTTAACATTTTTCCGAATATTTTTTTGCAATAAATTCTGGCTTTTGTTGAAATCATGCAATTTTGCATCCCTGCTTGTGTGGGCCTATGCCATTAAGCTGTGGCCATTCGAGTTTTCCTTGTAAATTTTTAATAATGTTAAGTTAACAGAGGAGCTATTTTGTCAATTAATTTCTTTACATGGTTCATACGAAGTCCATCAACTATGATGTTTCTATTTACATCATTGTTTTTACTTGGTTGTAGGAACTCTTTTATCCATTACAGTTCCTGCTTTATACAGCAGATATGAAGAACGTGTGGATAAATGTTGTGGGGTGATCCATACGAAATTGTCTCAGCACTACAAGATAGTTGATGAAAATGTTATTAGCAGAATTCCAAGGACTTTATCCAAGGACAAAGATACATAACTTTCATATCTTTCACACAGGTAATAGTTTGTCAAAAGGGAAAGACAGAAAATCTCAAGATCACTATTTGTCCAATTACATTGATAGCAAAATTTTGGAGGATTGGAAATTGATATGAAGTTGTCAGAATGACCTTTTCCTTGCATAAGTAGCCAACTTGTTTTAAGGTGTCAAGTAGTTCTTGTGAAACCATTGTGTATGTTTCAATTCCACTGGTCAGAAATGACTTGATTTACTAGGTTGTAATCTTCATTAAATCCTGAATGGGTAAATTCGCAAGCCCACCCACTTACTATCCGCATCAAAATAAGAAGAGAACCTGAGCAGGCATGTAGAAACATGCAATTCTGTAGTTTCAGCAGGCCTGCCTGTCTTTTGTTACTGATTCTTGAAGACCCTCTATGGTTGTAATTTATACTGGGAAAGATGAACTGGAGAGCTTCTGGAAGTCAGTCTCTAATGCGGAAAGCTCAGTGAAGAGTAGCTGTAAAATTAAACCGAGGGTACAGGATAGTGGGTCATTTTTGCGAGTCCTGCTTGGGTACTGAATAAGCTGGAGAAAAAGATGATAGCGCATATTATCCTGTGTTTATTTTTAGATGCGGATTCTTATTCTTTTCAAATGCCGAGGCCAATTTGGTAACTCTGAATTTGGATGTAGTTACATACATCCAGTTATATATGATCTTTTATATTCATCTGGTCTACCTTATTTTCAGAGATAACTGCAGAATTGGTTTATTATTCTTTTTCTCATACCGAAAAATCCCAAGCAAAACTCTAGATCCAGCTCCCAAAATCGATGGGAGGAAAAGTGAAATTGCTTAAAATATTGTGATCGTAAAAGGAAACAAATCCCACACAAATCAAAGGACAGAAGACTACCACAAATATCAGACTAGTTAATATGAAAAGGATCACTCATCGTAGATCCATTTAACAAGAGGCATAATTGATACAGAAGTTCTAGGCGTTTGGGGGATTCATTTCATATAAATATGGCCTAATGATACTTGATACCGGCATTAAAGTATTTGATCTCAAACAAAGCTAAAAGACATAGTATAATAACTGCATAGGTACCTCCAGCTTCAACGAAGATAAATTACAGAGTTCTCGAAAATGCTGAGACGGTACTTAATCTACCCGCTAACAAGCTATGCCTGGAGCAATTCCTTTGCCTTGTCCAACCAAATGTTGTAGATATCATCTTGGAACAGAACAAAATGCACCTGCAAAAAGCAATCAACAATGGCCATAAATTTTCAAAAAAATTTATCAATCACATTGACAATTACATTCAATTGTTTTATTTTTGATAAGTGGAGAAGATTAGCTGGTGGTAAAGCTATTGGAAAATGAAGGCCAAAAGTCAAAACATTTAAAATGTTGGCCTTCACTATCACTAGTACCTAACATCCCAGTGTGCAGATCAATTATAACTCTGCCAGAATCTAATAACTAAAAACTTCTAGAAAATTTCAAATAGTGCAACAATTTAGCATAGTGAAACAAAATAATAGAATATGATACCTCTGTGATATCATTTGCAAATTCTTTGACTGTAGAGATAGCAATTGTGGCAGCTTCATCATAAGGATAGCTGAAAAAATTTTACAGCACAAATTAAAAAGAAAACAAGTGGTTGGATACAAGTTATAGACACCCAGAGTAGCAATCAGAATACAGAAAATAGCGTCCAACTCATGAAAGTGGTACAAATAGGATAAATGAGATTATTATCTAATGCTTTCTCAAATAAGCTTCAGTGCCTATAGGAGGCTGAAAATTTGCATGTGGACAAGCACCACAGATACAAAAGACTTCCTCCGTCAATCTACGTTCACACCCAGGGAGTCAAGTTTCCCAATCTAATTTTAATTCAGAATGCACAATGTAATAGATACTTTTTAAGATTTTCCTACTTGACATGCAAGTGCAGAGTTCACATGCATTTAAAGAAGAGAGCTTGAACAAGAAATGGTTATTTATGTCAAGTGCCAACTTACCCATATACACCACATGATATGGCAGGAAAAGCAATGTATTGAATGTTGTTCTCTTTGGCCACTTTCAAGCTGTTCCTGTAACAAATTTGGGTGAAAAGCATATCAAACTTAGAACATAAAATCAACCTATTACAGGTATAGTACATAAAAAGCAATAGACATACTTGTATGCATTTGTTAGATTGACTTCACGATTCCTATCAATATCATAGACAGGGCCAACAGTGTGAATCACATGAGATGCAGGCAATTTGAAACCTCTGCACAGTTTTGGCATGTTATTACAATAATTATGCACAATAGTAAAATGATAGAATCAGAATTACAGGAGTTAAAGTCAGAATAACATACGGGGTAATTCTTGCTTCTCCTGTGGGGCAACGAACTTCAGGATGGACTTCTGGAACTTTACTGCAAGCTTCTCGGAGTACTGGCCCTGCAGCCCTATGTATGGCTAACAAAAATCCATCTAAAGTTATTACCAGTTTGTTTAAATAGACATTAATGTCAATAAAATTATAACACAAGTGTATGGCTAAGAAAATCCATCAAAAGTTATTACCAGTTTGTTTAAATAGACATTACTGTCAATAAAATTATAACACAAGAGGGAAGTACCTCCATCTGCACCACCACCTCCAAGCATTCTCTCATTAGCTGGATTAACCTATATAGAAAGTAACCATTCAATCAATGAATAGTCAATCTCAACCTCAACTATTAATCAAGAAATCACTATGTTGAGGAGCAACTGATATCCTTGAAAATTCAAAGCTCAAATCTTACATTAGATTGAAACTGAAGCCACAAATCCACCATACAAAATAAACCCATCAGCAAATAATAAGGCTCCGTTTGGGACTGCAGTGCTTCTGCTATGATTTTCAGAGCACAACGGTTAAAAGAGTTTGGTAGAAACTAAAAAGTCATCTTTCCATGTCTAGTGATTTCTTTCCACAGTAGATGTAGGCTCAAAGAATAGCCTAAAACTACCATTAGAACTAGCAAGTTATAACTGGGTTTAAGAATCCACAAAATTAAATCCCCAAATTTCAAACGTTCACCATCACCACAAATCGATACAACATAAAACACCTAATAGAATTTCACAAACCAAAAACAAAAATAAATAAATAAATAAATAAACCCAGAGAATATTACACGGAAAAGGAGAAAGAAAGAGGGTACTTACAATAGCATCAGTGGAGCGATCAACGAACCACCTAGTGATATCACCTTTCGTGATCACGAGAGAGCTCGATTCAGACAATTGGAAACGACCATCAGCACCACCTTGACTACTCGAAAACGACATCATGAGAACTCTGACACCAACACTACTCCCAGAGATTTTCCTTCCTCTTGTAATTGCAGTCTCTGTTGATGATGGGAAAAGTTTAGGGAAAGGATTGTTGGAATTTACAGTTCTAGATTTTGGGTAGGATGAGAATGCAGCGTAACTCTGAATTCCAGGTACGAGAAATCGTCGTATCAGAATTGGGCCAGAGAGCATGCCTGTCGTTTGATGATTTGTTTACGAGGAATCAGGTTTGCAAGGAATATGATGATGATTTCGGCTGAATTTCTTACACGTGTCCCCTAATTATCATTCTCGACTTTTCTGTATATTTTATTTTATTTCTTTTAATCAAATTATATTTCCGCTATCAGGCTTAGCCCTGGAGGTCTGGAATTCCCACCAGCCTGCCTCGTCGGAAATTTCAGATATTGTAAGCTTTTTTTTTTTTTTTTTTAAATTTTTTTTTTAAGGGATGTGTACGTAGAAAATTCTTCTCTAACAAAGACGGCCTTTTTCAATGCTGGATGTATTATGATCATAAGTTAGAAAATCCTTTTTTAATGACAATAGTCTCTTTAGATATTGGGTATACTATATCCGCAAATTATCTTCTCAATAAAATTTCAATAAATCCCTGAATACTGAATATACTACAATTGTAAGTTGTCTTTACAGTAAAATTTCATATCTCTAATTAAATATCAGTAAATTCTTAGTTAAATATTAATAAATTTGTAATATTAAAAAAAATAAAATAATATTTCATAAATGCACCCCTATACAATTTACAAGATTATCATTAAATTGTAGAAAACGTGTAAAATGAAATTTTTATCATTTAATGACAATCTACAATGCTTTCTAAAAAAAGAAAAAAGAAATGATTCTAACACTAATTTTTAGTGAGTCATATGACTCAGTTTCAAAAGTTTACTTGGAATTATCAAGTAATAGAATTGGCGCAATTGACTTTCGTAACCACCTCATTTCAAATAATATATTTGTTAAAATGAGTGAACTAATTTAGTGTAATCAAAGCAGAGCAGCTCGTCATTTTCAATGATATTATTGTATAACATGAAATTCGTGATGTGGCTAAAAATCTTGATACTCAAAAGAACTCTCGAAGTGTGTACCATTTGTTTCTCAAAACTAGGATGGTTTATTTGATATAAATGAATTTTCTTTCAACAAAATCTTACAATCTAAGTTCTAAATTTCAATATTCGTGAATCGGATTGCCGAGACAACCACTTTTAAGCATTGAGACAGAGATTTCTTATATATATATATATATATATATATATGCATGATTAATAAATATTAATTTATGATGTATAGCAGTAGATGCAATCAAGGCTGCTACCTGCGGATATGGAGATCACACATTTTAGTCATGAACATAAATTGACATTGTATGATGGTGAGTTGAAGGAGTTTCAGAGTTGCAAGTGTGGTTTGTTTGTGTTATATATATATAAAGTATATAAAGTAATCCATGGTGCTGAGGCTTATGTTTGTAGCAAATCCCGGAGGTGATTTCACGAACACCATTTGTTTTACTTCCGATGCATAAAAAGTCCTGATATATATGCTGTGGCCGGGAACTTCCATATTGATTTCTTTGGTATACCAAAAACGTCACCGGCATTCTCTCACCCTCAACAGTTCAGTCCTAGCTAGCTACAAGATGATTAATTATCAGTTTTATTATTGTGATAAGAAACAGAGAGTTATGTATGTTGAAGAAACAGATAATAACAACAGTATCTGAAACGGAGAGAGAGTGAAGATGATGAAATTTTCTAGTCAACCTCGATTTGTCAAGTCATTTAGGATCTGAGCGACAGCGTGATATTCACATACGTAGTTACATTTTTACACACGATCTACAATTTTCAAGGGTTATTCAAATTTTACTATTTCTTCATATTTGTATTTGCTAGTTTTCTCATAACAACGTGAAATTAATGCAGGCAACTAAACACGTCGGCATGCATATATAGTTTCATCATCTCAGTATGCCAATAATTCGATCGTGATACTGGGGACAAAACCAGTATAACATATGGCTAACCTAAGCAAAATCATTTCATCACTCACTTGATGATTATCAAGTCATTTGATATTGAATATTTGAGATAGCGTTACTCAAAATCGCAGTTTATATATATAGATGAAAGTTGAATTTGAAACCATTAAAAATAAAAAAAAAATAAAAAAAATAAAAAACCATACAAATAATTCACAGTTTAATCTTTCACCAGCTTTGGTAAATACGCACATATTACATACCATCTCCATCACCACAGTACATCAGTGCCGAATACCAAAATTCATTAAATTTTCGGACATGCAACTAAACTTCATAGGAATTCTCATACATGTAAGTAAGATATGATCAATTTAAGAATACAATCGCCACCTCCGTTGTGCGTCCTTCCCCTCCAAAACGACATCAGAAGAGCAATCACCACCGCTAGCTCCTGATTCAGACAACTTGAAATCTGACGAAAACGACTCCTCGTTTTGGAACTCTTTAACGCCAGCACTACATTGATCTTCAACTTGACTTCGTGATACTGGATATCGGAATTTCGGTATACAGGTAAGAAGGGGTAGCTTTGATGTTCTGATAGAACGATGCACAAGCAGGATGATCAGTGATTGCATAAGCTGAACTGTTCATTGAACACCAAGTGTCACCTGTATAAACTATAAAGACAAAAGGAAAATTCTAGTTCTAGAGGAGTTATTAACATACGGATCACTAATATTTTATATTTCATATCAAATAGGTCCACCACGATCTCTGCTGATTACCATTCCAATATTAAATTTTTTAGTTTAAATTTTTTTGGTTATTCTAATTTAAAAATATATACGTTATTTTAATTCAAAAATATATATTTAATAATTAAATACCAGAGACTTATTTAATATAAATTGATCAATTATATCTTCATTCATGAATGTATAAAACCAATAGGGACTCCGATGTTATTATTAGCAACTCTGGAATGAACCGCACTGTATTCCGAGTCCAAGTTTATGCTGCTAAAATTCTTGGTAAAAGTTTTGAAATTATAATTTTTAAAACCTTTTTTAAAAGAAGAAAATATAGTCTATATATAAAAAAAAATCTCATAAAAATTTAAGACCTACAACAACATTTTAATAAAACTTAGTAAATTATATGAATACAACTACAACTCAATCTTTTCTCTAAAAAAGAAAAAAATTATATGTAACAAATGGTTAAAAATGTGTAAAATAGCAAATGGTTAAAAACGTGTAAAATCATCTTATGTTATTATTCACTATTATTGTGTACAATATGATTTGTAAAATTATCAATTCAAATTTTTTTAAAAATTCCAAATATGTGCTTGAATCAACAATGATTTAGAGTGAATAAAGAAATTAAGATCTCGCCTTTTGGCCTTTAATTGAATAGTAAAAGAAACACATTCTCTCTTTAATGAGTGTGTTTAACTCTTTTATGGCCAGTATATCCCAAAATAATATAAGATTTTTCTCTATATTAGAGTGGGAAGAGATATTCTCTAATTTGATAATAGATATGAACATATTTAAGTAAAAAAAATTGCGAATAATATATAATCGACATGACAAGTGATATGGGACAAAATAAATGATGTTGACTTATATATTATTATATTATGTTATATCATATACATATATATATATATATATTTCTCTATGTAACTCATTATACTGAAGTTATTAAAAGCTTAAATGTATATATAATGTTACATTTAATATAATGAAGTATAAAAATACTTATGGAACAAAATTTCATGGATAACATAAACATGCAAGTCTATGAAATATAATTAAAAGCAATACTGTCCGTTGCCCATTACAAATATTATGAGTGTAGATATAAATTTATTATTTTAATTAATATAATATTAATTTAATGTGGTACTCATTAATTTTTAATAATGATATAAAAATAAACAATTACATAACAATAATTAATAGTTGTCACATTAATTAAATATAAAATTCCTATCCCTGTTTCGTAAACTTCAGACATTTGATGAATTTTTGATATCATCAATTTATTTGGTGAGAGGACTTTTCCTAAAAGTAATATGAACAATTAGTATAGTCAAATAAAAAGAAATCTCCTTTAAAAAAAAATAGAAATTAAACCTAGAAAAAAGAAAAAGATTACAAGTCTTTAAGCAATGCAACGAAGTGAGGCCTGAACGTAGAGATACTACGATCAGAAACAAAAAGGAAAAAGGTTCAAGGTCAGTTTTTGTTTACTTGGGAAATTATGGTGAAACAAATAAATTTCAAATAAGACAAAAAAATGTCATGACAAATGTTATTTCATTTAAAACAAGTTGTGTATATTTATTTCTTCACTTATCTCCTTATTTATTTCAGGATAATTATCCTTTTCATTCCTTTTTTCTTTTTGTTTTAGTAAATTTCATGTGAAAATAAATTGGGGGATTTTCCTTTAAAAAAAAAAAAAGGATTTAATAATAAGACAAGTGGTTATCCATAACCATAACCACTAACATTGACATTTATTTCAATATACAAAATGACAAGCTAATTAAATTCCAATCTTCAATAAAATTGATCAAACAAAAGATGTTAATATATATTCCTCCACAAATTGGAGTCATATGAAGAGGTTACTCACATAGAGAAGGCCCAGCGGGTGCCAACAAACCACCACACCACAGCAACAAACAGGCCACATTGCCCAACCCTCACCTTCACCTAAACCCTTTTCTCACCCCTTTTTTCTCCCACCCACAAACGATTAATGTCATCAAATTACATATAAAATTTCCCTTTTAAATCTTCAGAATCCCCTGAAAATTTCTTAGAATTGACCACCCGCAAATGTTTGTCCGAATTGCCAGTTCCCAGGAGCAACATTGTAGCTGGTAACAGTCCTTCCATCACTAGCTGTAACCTGGAATGAAAGACTTTGCCCATTCAGTAAAGAATTGCTCTGCCAATTTTGGCCCCAATTTCTTGACATTGCTTGCCATCCCGTGTTCGATCCCTTGACTGATACTGAATGCACATCTCCTGCTCCTCCCACGTTTGTAATCAGCACCAAGTTGAAGTAAGAATGGCCATTGATGGTAAATCTTATTCCTCCTTTCTTCGCACAGGGTACTCTGTTTAATACAGAAACATGTTGGTCAGATGTATAACAGATGAAAGTATAACAAACGTATATCATTTGGTTTCGTTGATTTTACCTTCTGAAGGAAATGGGCACAATTCCAGCGCGGTACTGAGCTATCTGGAGGAAAGCAGGCTCAGCCATATCGAAGTGCTGGAGGGGAGGGTTGCACCAGCCGCCGTTGTCGTTAGACAAGGCTAAGTTAGGAGGACAAAAGTTGGTGGCGGTGACGATGACGGATCCAGGGAGGCACCATTTAGGATCATTGTCACATCTCATTTCATAACATGAACCACAGCTCAAACCATTGTTGAACAGAGCGGTACTAAGTGCTGCAGTGTTAGTACCGTATCCTTGGCTGTACAAATTTCCATAACCACAAGCTCCACCTGCAAAATAGAATTGAAAGATTAGGATTAATTTACTTTTCAGTGACAAGAAAATTAATGCAAAGATGGAAGAAGAAGTGGTTGAAGAAACATACCCATTGTACCAGAAGCATCTCCTCCACCATAGAAAGTAGCATGGCCACTTTGCCAGCCTCCTCCATAGTCGGCAAATGTGGCCTGAAAGCAAAAATTGAGAAGAAAGAAGAGAAGGGAAAGCGAGGAAAATGCTGCAATAGCCATTGCTGATTCTGTCTTTTCTGTGTTGTCCGTGAAGAGAAAGAGGGAGAGAGAAGATTTCGGTACTGAGTGCGAAGAAAGGAGAGCATTCTCACAAGTATATATACAGGAAAATGAGGACGTGGAGTTTTAGAAATAGGAAGGGGTCCAAAACGGTGACGTAGTAGGCAGAGAGAAGGAAAGCCACAAATAGACAAATTATGTATTATTACAAGATTTTAGATTTTTGAAAAGTCTTATATGTGTTTACGTGGATCAAACTGCACATGCCGATGTTGTGGTTAAGACTTAGCTACCAACTGCTATATGTCTCCATTGGCTTTGGCCCCCACCCCCTCACATGCATTTTATCAACCGTTTCCGTTATCGTCTATTTTTCTCACATCTTTTCAATTTTATTTTATATTGGGATGTTGAAATTCGTTGCTAAATTGCCTGAAATATCGGAAATTAATTAGACTAACTAAAAAGTCTTTGATTAGCTAGCTGGGATTAATTTTGCTGAGGTCTAAGTTGGTTGGCTGTGTGGAAAATACATCACAAATTAAGTAGCTATAGAGAGAATAAGTCAATAATTAACGAATTGATTAATTATATTCTAAAGGTTACGTAATTACTAGAATCAAAATCATGCTCATGCTCATGCTCATGCATGCATGTTTTATCATCTTGAAAAGAGCCAGCTGCTAGCTGATAACATGTATGTTTTAATTAATTCGCATTCATTCTTTTTTATTTAATTTTACCCAAGTATATATTATATGTTATAGAAGACGAGTCTGAAATAATTTTTATACATTATAGAATTTTGTTAATTAAATAGACACGTTTTTCAGTGAAATATATATATATATATATATATGTATATAATTAAATTAAGAAGGAAAAAAAAAAACCAAAAGAAAAGTACCTTATTGCCAATTAGTCATGAAATGAATACGAAAATGCATGAGGGAGATGGAGAGATTTGATCGATTGCCGACTTACAAACAAAAGAGCATCTCAGATTAAAACCTTGGATTTCTAGTGCAATGTAATGTGCTGTTTGTTTGGTCAGACAGTTTATTAATTATTAACTTCTTACATTACCAAAAAAAAAAAAAAAAAAAAAAGGTCATTATAATAATTGTACAGCAGAAACCCTACGGTACCAATTAGCTATATAGTCGGTTATTATTATAAACTTTATAATAAGATTTTAAATCATTAGACAATAATAATATACATGTATCAGCTACCATATCAAATCAATTAGCAGCATCGATGTATATACAATATATATATATGTCACACGGGGCGAACTCTAATACAACGATACCAGACACTAATTTAAGAGGTTTAGATAGAGAGCGTGCAATAACTTATGATTATTTAATTAATTAAAATGGGATTATTATAAAATTGAAAGTCAACATTATATAATATTAAATAATATTTACATAAAATTAGTAATTAATTGGGGAAGATTTTTGGTTGGGGACCTACCATGTTATTAGCACATGGAAGTTCCGAATTTCGCGGTCCATTGTATTCATGCATCATTTTCATATGAATTAGGATGCTTTCGTATTTCTAATCTTATTTTTTTTTTTTACAAAAAAAAAAAAAAAAGACTTAAAAAAACAAAAAAAAAGTGATGCCGACTTTATTTGACGATTAGAAAACTATGCAACATTCAAGAATCAAGATGCTTTTAATTTGGCCTTAATTAATTTAATTTAATTTTTCTTTAATTGCTTAGTAAGAATTACTATTTCTCGTCAAAACTACTTTCAATTTGTTTCTTTTATATTATAATTAATACTTGCGGTACTATCACCACAACAGCATTAATATGTATTAAATCATTATTTATTATGTACTAGATCAAGATGAGGTAATATTATGATGTGATAATGGTTAATAACATTATATATTATAATGGTTGATCGATTAATAGAAGTATAATTTTTGTTATTTCTACCAAAATTAATATAAGATAATTATTTTAATAAATAGGGGGTGAATTGGGTTTCTCTAGTTTTATTTTTTTAATAATTAAGTTGAGTTGTAGTTAGTTAGCCTTCTGATATTATTAGGAGCAATGATTTATATAATGATATGACAATTAATGTGTGAATTGTTCTTGATGTGTAAGCCTTTAGTTCGTTCTGTTTCTTATTATGATCAATAAGATAATCAATGATAAGACAGTGTGAACTTGACTGCTTTATCATCTATTTATGGCTTTAATTAAATTATAAATTAAAACAGACAATCATAAGCGTAATATAATTTGGTTTTATTACTACTATCAAATAGCCCCTATAGCTCAGTGGTAGAGCGTCAGTCTTGTAAACTGAAGGTCTGTAGTTCGATCCTGCATGGGGGCAAAATGCTTTTTACAAAGATTTTTTCAGGTCATTGTTTAAATCTGTCTCTCGATTTTCAAGACAAATAATGGACGATTTGCTTTCAATTTTTTTTCCTTTTTTTAAATATTGCGATTTCCTTACATTCTTATCAATTTTTAAATCCTTCAATTTGCAGATGTTGTTATCTTTATGCAAAACACATGGTGGACAATATGCTTTTCTTTTGTTCTTTATCATTGTGCAAAATTTGGTTGTTCATTTAATGCATGGTTTGTTGTTTTGATTGTTATCACATCCTCAGCAATTTTCGCCTTAAAAAAATAGAAGACCCATGTTTTTTTTTTTTTTTTAATGAAATATTTGAAATTTAAATGGTTTCAGTTCTTGCAAATAAAATATTTGCATAAACTACTTTATAGTTGTTGGGATGAGATCAAAATATGTGATCCTGAAGCAGTTGAGCAACTATTTTTGAGGGGACAACATAGACCAAACTAGTAATGACATCCACAAAAAGGCATGTGCATTTTATCCAAAATGTTGTAGTTTATCAACAAATTGAAAATGCCCTTCACAAGGGACTGTCTGTTAGTTTCAAGTTGTTGATTCTGAGATCCCCAAAACATGAAAAACTGGACCATCTAATTGCTTGCCTGTACAAAAAATTTCTCAATTTGTCTTGTCACTTTCTTTTGGTTAGTTAATTAATGAAATGGTCACTTGGAAATTTCCAACATTGTACAATTCAGAAATACATCTTCCATGTGCATTTTAATGGCAGATTGGTGGTGTAGGCCACCTATGGCTCTCTGTTAGCAGACAATTTTGTTGTGTTCTCATGTCATAAACCTCAAACAAACAATATGTTACTTGGGATAAAAATATCAGCTTTCTTCGTAGTTGGGAAAAAGAGGACTTTGAGTTTTTAATTTTAATTTTTTGCTTTTTGTTCTCATTTTTAGACGCTGACTACAATTGATTTTCACTTTTGACATTTCAATGATACCGAAAAGTTCCAATGTCTGGCTTTAATGGGAACCCCAGGAGTCCTCTTCAGATTTCTAGCAACAAAAGTTATTACAAGTATTACTTTCTTATTGCCAATATTCTAGTTAAAGTTCTGCCGGCACTGTTGATAGTATCATCCAGACATCTAAACGCACATTTGGTATAGTTTTGAACTCCTTATTTCAAGAGTTCGTATCTATTAGAATGAATTCAATCAAAATGAGAGCATTCAGAAGACGATTCTGAGTATCAAACCTTTGTCGGCACAAAGGCATAAGAAGCATGCAGGGCAATACCCTAGAAAGTTTCCATCACAACGCTACTAACAAATATCGCATGATTGTCTACTCCTTGATAGATGGTGGGGAAAGCTTCAAATTCAAGGCACTTCTACAACCAGAAATGGTCCATACCAATATTGCAGTTAATGTAGACGTCATAAAGTTTGGTAATAATAGATTTTGGTTTGTCGTACTTAAAAAGTTTTAAAAAGTGTAACTAAAATGTACAGTATAGATCTACTTTTACTAGATAACTAATATCTACACCTGACATTTTAATCTATCTCAAACTCAAAACATACATGAGCTGAGCTCCCTTAATGACACCGTGTTGATAATATTGCATTCTTGAGCCCCTTTACTTCCTTAGAACATTTTTAAGCGTTAAAGCTTTAGATAGATTCATGCAAAGAGTACAACCACTGCACGATTACTGGGACAAATGCAAGTTTAGCACTTAGAAACTATTTTCCATTTTGAATTAATATGTATACTACCACCGAACCTTTCCTTGGTATTTTCTTATTCCGTACCAGTGCAAAAACAAAACAATAACCGAATGGAGTTTAACTAGAGGACAGGCCAAACAGACCACAAAATCGTCATCCCCATAAAAAGTTTAAACTACCATTCCAGTTTGGTGATATGGAAAAATAACAATATTTCTGTGATGTTATATGCAAGTAAAGGCCTCCATAGCTAACTAATTAGATGTCTAACTCTTGAAGAAAATGAGAAATTGGAAAAATGAAATTTATTCTCCAGTAATAACAGTTTGAACAATAACAAACAAACAATACAACTAGGGGCTGGCAAGACAAGCCACACTTTCTAGTCTTTGAAAAAGTAACCTTCTATCGCCTGATTAGAGCCCCAAAGAAATGAATATCAAATTAGATAGCAAAAGAACTCATGAATAACTTAAGATCTGGAGAACCTACTGAAAACCTAAACTCTCAATCACCTGAAAGAATCGAATGCAAATACACGGTACCTTTTGGCTGTCAATAAGGTCAGTCTATGAACAATTCAACAAACACGGGGGGACCAAAAATCGGCAACATTTGCATCAGAATGTGCTGCTGCTTTCACTAGCAGAAATCGAGGGACCTTCAGACTTCACTAGATGAGTGTTTCTGCCATTGATATCGAGGCCCTGCAATCTGCCAAGAGGATCTTGCTGCAACATCTCTGAGAAAGCATGTGAGTTGGCTGTAGGTAGCATTGGCTGATGGGAGCAGATGACATGTTAGGCTGAAATGAATGGAATTGTTGCATTTGTACATTCTGTGGGTCTCCCGTCCCAGGTTGTGGTTGGTGTGGATAAAACAATGATTGATTATATGGAATGTGATGCATTCCGAAATTGTAGGTATCTGTAGGTGTCATTATTTCTCCGGTTGCAATCTTGAGCCTTTCCACTTCCTTCTTTAGAGCTTCATTCAGAGCTGTATTTTGAAGAAATTGTCATTCAAAGGTATTCAAATTTAGTGATTTCTCCAAAAGGAAAAATGATATCAGATGAGTATATATCTCCTTAAAATATGGATATAATCCTTTGTTATAAACAGAACATAGGGATTAGTCTTCAGATGCTTCAAAGTTTTATACTGAGGTACTCGTAAAAAAGAAAGCAAAGCATATCCAAAGATATGAATTGTACATCAACTAGAGTGACGTTTAAAATATTCACCATTAATCAAATTAGGAATCATTCATAAGTTTTGTCACAAATAAATGCATATAATAAAGGTCCAAATTGGGGTTGTGAATCACCAGGGGAGACCAACGCTATAAAATGAGATGGGCTTGAGATTCTTATAAGCCAGATGCATTGCAGATTAACGTTAACGTATAACTTGCTCACATAGCAAGAGAATATTTTGCTTCAATGTAGCTAGCTTGAATAATGACAGGTGGCATACAGCAGCACTTCAGTTTCGTTCGAGTCTCACAAAGAAAAGAAGAGGTGAATAAATCCCTTGACACCGAACTACTCATTTACAAAAACACGCAAGGGATAGAGACTGTAATCATAATACTAAAAATATGTTTCCACTAAACTTACCATCTCGTAACTGAGCTTGTTGTTCCATAGCCTGTAACCGAAGTTTAAGCTCTGTGTTTTCAGTCGACAGATCTGTCGTGTCCCTCTAACAAGAAAACAATAAGTAAAAAAAATAAGCTATTGGTTTTTGTAAAAGAAATATGGAAACAATGGATAATGAAGAAGAGATCAAACAGAAGTAAAATAAATGACCTTTTTTTTCCATTTTAGTTGGAAAGAACCTTGAGAAGGTAGCTGAGGACATAATTTTGACCACAAGAAGATGCATGAAACCTCTAAAGAAATGAAATATTTTAATGACCAAACTTTTGTTTACGGGAATCCCAAATACAAATTTTTTTCCTCATAAAATATTATGCAAATTTGATCTTGATGTTTATAGGAATCACCAAATACAGCTTTTTTTCTTATAAATATTGTGTAATTTTTGTGTTCGTCTCTATTAGTAAAGAATTATGGTTTCCTACAGCCGGGCCCATTACCAGCAAAAGAGTCATCACACTTCTACAAGTCCTATACCGACAATAAACAAATCAGATTTGAGTTCAAAAAAAAACCTGGAAAAGTGTGAGTTGTGCAGATAGAGTAGTTGCTTCTGTTTGAAGTGTCTGGACTTTCCTCTCAAGTTCAGATATATAACGGGCTTTCCTCTCTTTTGAACGAGCAGCAGACTGCCGATTTGCAAGAATCCTGTTAAAATAAGCAGTTTGTGAGAGGAAATGCATATAAATCATAATCCAATTTCTAATACAATATCAGACATTAGACAGTGAAAAACAATTGCAAAATATTTTAAGGTTCCATAAATAAGCTAAACTCCACCCAATAACAAAAGATATTCGGGACTGAGGAAAAGAGACTTCAAAAACTCTATGGTCAATCATTTCAAAAGTATTCAAACACAGAGAAGATGAGAAACCCGAGATAAGAGAATTAAGATTAAGCAATTATTTAACCATCACATTTATAGTGTCACCAAAATTCGAACTACATGTTTGGAGCTAGAGTTCTGTATAGTTGAAAAGTAAATTTCAGCAAATTGGCAGTTTTCGGGAAGTTTATAGGCCATTCACTAGTATACAAACAGTGAAGAACCATAAAAGAAGTAATCTATCATTTTAAAAGCAGATAGGAAGTTTCAACCAAAACCTTGTTTTGCATGTCATAAGGACTGCTTAACATTATTCAGCTAGTAGCATATATATTCATAAAAGACATAGAAGAGCTTGTGGCCTGAAGCTAAAATAGCTTAAAACTTTCATTAATCCTAAGCAGATTCGGGTATCCAATTTTTAATGATATTGCACACAAAACACAATTCAAAGCACGAAAGCAAAAATGTTGCAGCAAAGCCAACAACACAAAGCCCTCAACAAAAACCAAATCATCAAATCACACTCAAAAACAAAATAAAAATGCATAGCACATCAAATTTCCTCTTTTACCTACAAAGACAAAGTTTCTAGCTTTATAAGCTAATATTACCACATTCACAAAAGGGTCTTTACATACATTCCAACAATGCCTAAAACAATAACCTCTCACCATAAATCTCCTCCTTCTACACACTTCATATGAAAAAGTTTTCAACTTTAAGATACATTCACAAGATGGTCTTTAATTTCTTCTCCAAATCAAAATTTGTTCCCAGCATTCTGTCTTTTTCTTACCATCCAATCACACATTCAACAAAATAAACATGAATGCAGCACATTTTTAAGAAAAAACTAAATTTTATTTTTAAAAAAATCTACCTTTTGGCTCGTTTTGGATCAACAGTCCATAACTCAGCTAACTTATCAGGATCCATAGCTTTCTTCGCCTCAATTGACTCCAAAATGGACGAAGTGGAAGTTGACCCATCAACAGAGTTGCTATACCGGTGCCTCGGTCTCGCGCCAGCATTCACATTTGCATTCTCCTGTTTCGGGTCGTCTCCAGCGGGATTGGATCCGATTTTTTCAATGTCCATGTAGCTGCAAAACAAGTCGTCCTCAGATCCTCCGATTCCGTCGAATAACGGATCCGATACTAGATCCAAGTCGTCCGGAATCCGATACTGCACCTCGGATTGCGATCGACGGTGGTACGGACCGCGGGTCGGAGGATTGGAGTTTGGGTTTGGCGGATCTCGGTTCTCCATTTCGGAGTTGCAGAGAGAGATTCAGATTTCGAAAGACACTGTTTTGTATTCTCCTCCTCTTCTACGGTCACGTTGAGAGCAAGCTCTTTCTTTTTTTTTTTTTACCGCCCTTTAGTAAATAAATAAATAAAAAGGACAATGACGACGTCGTTTTGGTGATCTCTCATCAACTTCTGCCTCTTTGTTTAAAAAAAAAAAAATTCTTACAAGATAATTTATCATTCTTTGTAGTAATTGTTGCAAATATTTCTCCTATTCAATTGTAATAAATAATGACATTATTTTTTTAATTTGAAGATAAATTTTCGATAGATAAATTTAAGCAAATTGAAATCGTTATGTTCTGAATTTTTGTGAAATTTTAACTAGAGTCATAGTTTATCCAGTCGTATTTACTTTGATGACAAAAATCATAACATGTCTTATAAACATCTTGAGAATTACAATTTATAAATTTCTCTTAATTACTTAAAATGATATCAAGTTAAAAAATAATTATTTTTAAAAAAAAAAAACTACTTAAATCTTAAGACCCTTAGCCGCACTAACTACTATTTTAAAGAATTGATGATATATTTAAAATTAATTATTCTTAAATAAAATAAATAAATAAATAAATATCTCCTAAACGTGAATTATTAAATAAAAATAAGTGGTTGTAGAATGTTTTAGTGATAGTGTTTTAAAAGTTAAATAAAGATACAATAATTATGGATGTGTTCGAAGGTGTTGATTGATTGAACCCCACTGGTGGTATTTAAAGAGGCTAAAACAGTGGTAAAAATTCCAATCATAATTTTTGATGTGATTAAAAGGTTGATGTTTGATTATTGTGATGGAAACGAAAGAGATGGGGAACATTATTGGACATAGTAAATTATATGGCCTATTGGCACTAATGTCTTTCATCGAGTTTTAGTGGGGTATTGATGCAGGCACATTTCGTGGCCACCCTACACATTTCCGATGCCCTTACTTACTCCCATGTCTGTGGGCTCTTCTGTTCCAAAACATCCTCCTTCCCTACCATTGCTGTTAAGATTTTACAGTTGATACGAGTTAATTACTTAATTACAATATATAATTGAAATTGCCTGAAATATTATCAACCAAAGAATTTAAAATCAATATCACATATATAATTTTAGGAAATTTTTCCACAGTAATCTAATTTTTACTTCAAAATTGACAGATATCTATTATTTAAAATTGTTTAACATTTAAAAATTTTCGTTGGCTGAAATTGTTTTTATGATGACTATTTTCAACTTACTTTTTACTCAAAAATAAACTGCACTCTCAATTAAGAAACAAAAATTTTTACTTGTTAGAAAGTAAACTTTCAAGCAAAAAAAAGAAAAAAAAAAATCATCTTATTCAAAAGTTAAAAATTACATTTTCGAAGTTGCGTAAAATTGTTTGTAGAAAATTGGTTATAAAAATAATTTTGTTCAAAATTTATTGTGATGATCATTTGTTAACACAATTTTTAAATAGTGTTGAAAAGTAAGTTTAGGGACTAAAATTGGATATTTTAAAAAAATTCCCATAATTTTATACTTTGAACTTGAAGCACAACAAAGACATATGTTTTAAACGCACATATTTTAATTTTAGTACCATAGTAGTGAAAGCGGTGGACTTAAAACATTAAACAAGCCTTAGACTGTAGCAAGTACAATTTCATATTGAAACAGAATAAAAAACAGAGATTTAAATATGAAAGTTTCATTCTGATAACATATTGGTAAAATCGCTCAACTGGAATAGTGAACAAGATAAGAGATTAGCTTATTATCGGCTGTGGACTGTTCCTTGCCTATTTTGTTCACCTTCACCTAACAAAGGTGGCGTTTTTAATGTGCGGTTCGCGGATTAGGTGAGAAAGCATGATGGGAAATGTATGGAGTTAGTCAATGTAAGAGAGACAGGTGTTTCTCATATATTTGAATCTGTTTGTTGTGTAGTCTAATAACTGTGACTATGATTTGACATATGTGGAGTTATCAGTGCCTCCAATTTGGACATGAAGGATTTGCCCATCACCACATGATCTCCATGTGCAAATCTAATCCTTTCTGCAACTGTTTCACCTTCATTTTATCAAGTTTTTTGATCTTATCATCAATGCATTTCAGTTGCTTGATCAAATTCCATGTGTATCATATCGATGTTGCAGAAAAGCATGGCAACATTGGCAGTGCTGAGATTTTTTAGATGTGTATTGGCTGAAATGAGAAAACAAACTACTTCTAACTTTTGGTTAAAGGAAGATTGGAGTGGGAGAAGGATTTGGTTCTGAAGAATAAGCATTTTTTTAATTAAGTTAATTGAGATTAGGTGGGATCAGGTACCATTAATCAAAATTCTCTTTTCAACTTTTTCATCTGCTTGATTCTAAAGTTTAACCATCTGTATGTCATTTCTCTCAATTATAGTGTTGTGAAAAGACACCAGAAACATATCTAACTTTCATTTGGCATCGAAATCTATCTGCACCCCAGCGTCCTTTGCTACATTCACAGACCAAATTCCCTTTTATAGCCCCCGTCCGTTTTCCTCTGAAAAACCAATAAACCCTCATCATCATCTCTCTCTTTGCATCACCAAATTTGGTTTGGTTGTGTCAGCTGTTACTCAATTTCAAGCAGCAAAATTTCCCATTTTCAAAACCTGGTAAGCCCAAGTTGTTGTTATAGTTCTCTTATCAGCTTTCCAAGTTGTTTTTCCTTGTCTTAAAGACTTGCGTAAATGATGATGATGATGATGATGTTGCCTTTTTTGGAGGTCTTTATCTGGTTGGAATCATGAACAGTTGTTGCCATAACTCCAAGGCAAAGGAAATGAAATTCTGTCTATAATTTCCTTCAGCAACAACCAGCTACCTTGCAGATTTGCGTAGAAGTGTTAAGATCAGAAAAACGAAAAAAAAAAAAAGTGAAGGAAACAAGTGAAAGCTTTGCTCAATACATGAGTGTCATGAATTCCCTTCTCTCAGTGTCCTTTGTGGTTCGATTCATCGAGAAAAAAGCTTCAAGCAATGGAATCAAAAGCCTGTTTGCATAATTTCATCAAATAGGCTTATAGCAGAAAAGGGTGCAAAAATTTTCTGGACTTTCTAATCATTACTTAGTCTAGCAATGGTGACACTCCATCGCCCACATCGTTTACTTCTCGATACCGAATCAAGCTCGCCACCATCAAATGGAAGCAGGCCGAGAAGCTCTTACTCTAATGAAGCCAACTTTGACACAAACATGGTGATAATACTAGCAGCCTTGTTGTGTGCATTAATTTGTGCTCTAGGACTAAATTCGATAGTGCGTTGTGCTCTGCGTTGTAGCAGAAGGTTTGCTTTTGAGACCCCAGATGAGACTGCAGCGCGTCTAGCTGCCACAGGCCTTAGAAAGAGTGCATTGAGGCAGATACCAGTAGCTGTTTATGGTACTGCAGGGGTTAAGATAAAAGCTACAGATTGTGCAATTTGCCTTGGAGATTTTACGGATGGCGAAAAAGTTAGAGTGTTGCCAAAATGTAACCATGGTTTTCATGTAAGGTGCATAGATACATGGTTGATGTCACACTCGTCTTGTCCAACTTGCCGGCAGTCACTGCTGGATCAAGCAACAAGTTCTGATGCTGCAGAGGAGGATTCTGGAAACCAGCAACACCCAGGAAATCCACCAGGAGGGCAGGCTGCTGATATTTCGATAGCTATGGATGAAATTGGTTAATATTGATGGCATGAAACACAGAATATTCCTCGAAATGAATAAAGAACGATTTCATTCACGATGTTTCTGAATTTTTATTTGTTAGATTGAGGCATAGAGTGATATCTTGGTTGTAATTCATTGCAAGACTTTATGTGAAAAGTGCTCCTAAGTGTATGTACATAGTTTTGTTAGGGATAGAAAATGGTTTTGAAGTTTTGGTTTCAGTTCTTTATGTGGACATGTGAAGTGGTATATTCAGTTTATGAGCAATGCTATGTGATTCAAATCTACCATTTCCAATCCAAAAATGTTGTCTTGGTAGAAAATTCATACTAAAGACTTGAGCAATTAATGGATCTTTTCAAGTACTTCTTGTCTGTGGGTGTGAATGCTTCTTAAAGCAATTTTAAACTATCAAATTTGCTCTCTCAACTCTCTTTTTAGGTTCTAAAGTGGTTTTGGCCTTGGCATTCATAAACGTCAATCGAGTCAAATCATGGATACTGATACCTTGGAACTCCAGAAGATATAGGAAGTCTGATTTCTGTACTTATTGCACCTCTCAAAGCATCCACACACTTCACGCTTGGACAATATACCCTTCTGTAAATAAACCTAAGCCTCAATGCATAAAACATTTCTGGGGTTTTGATGCTGATACCATCACAATTTTGAACCATTTTTCTATCCACCGGAACCACTGGCAAACTTTGCTTTTCTGCATAAAGAATGATTAAAAACAGGGTTAAAGTGTATGTTGCAAACAACTGGAGTCAAGCTTGCCCACGGTTTTCTTCTCAATCAAATCACAACCACAACAGAGTCATGGTCATGGATCCAATAAAGCAAATTAAGAACAATAAATTATTCTAGTCTCCACTCGTAGCCCAAAGTATTTCCCTTCTATCTGTTGATTTCATTTGGAACACAGGAACATGGTTAATTACAGTAATAAAGAGAAAAAAAAAAAAAAAAAACAGAGCATGAAAAAGCCAAACAAGTATTTAATTCCCAAAGCACTTAAAAAGAGAAAAAAGCACCACCTTGTGCTGATAGAATGGAATCTAAAAGTCTTTCCTTTTTCCTTTAAAATTTTTGTGGGTCTACTTGGCCCCAAGTTAAGAAATTCATTCATACACCACCCCTAGAAATTGTCCAAGTAATGAGGACACTGCAGCGTGAAGGAGACATTACAACAGGCATCATCGTCAAAATTGGACCACCCAGAGATTTTTTTCAGAAGTTCAGAAGATTGCAACCAAAGAATTCTTTTGTGGTGAGCAACTGAAGTTTCAATCCTTTTAACAAATAATATTCCCACTAAGAAACAAATGCGTATTTTTTTTCCTAAGTATTTTAGCCTCTAGAACTACATCGTACGAGGACACACGTACAACTTTTGTACAGGGTTTCGTGACGGATGAGGTGAGGTGAGCATAGATGAGAGGCTGATAGTGGTTAAAAAATGGCTTGGGAGAATTTGAGTCATTAGGTGCTTATGGGCCTTCATCTTCAGCTGAAGGCCAATGGAATCTTGATCTTTTCAATTTGCACATTTCTGTGTTCTCATCATTATATTTGCATATCATTTTAGCTTTAAAAAATATTTTCAGGATTCCCTTTTCTGATAAGAAGAGACTTTTGAGCTATTTTTATATATTCTTTTGACTCAAGATATGGTTCCTGCCCATATACTTTACTTTAACAACTGCAAACGGGAAGTTCCATTCTGAATATCACCTTATTACATTATAAATTGCAATAACAAAACAAGTGTTTTGGTTTTTAATTTTTAAATTAAATAGAAATAAATTATTTTTATCAATATAATTTATTGTAACAAATAAAGGCCCCATTGGTTACTAACTGAGTTAAAGATGTGGAAATAAAAATGAAAACAGAAAGCCCTTTTGCGTGAAATTAAAGAAAATTTTTTTCTTCCCCTCTTTTCTGTGTCATTGTGTCATGATAATCTTTAAAATGATGAGAATCAATTCGATGCTGTCTTGGCGATGGAATGCAATTGTAAGGAAGCCTTGATGATATTATAAGAAAATGGGCCTAATTGGGCCCTTAGTGGGTTGCATTTGCATGGCTATTTGGGCCTCCTGCGAAAACTTCTAGTGGGCTTCATGAGCATTTTATAACACGGGGTTGTTGTCATTTTAGAAACTTTCTTGCCGAGTGGCGAGTACCCCTAGTGTATTCTGCTATCAAGCTCAATTTCACAGGTTTCAGGTGAGCAAGATTTACCATTCATTACACTGAAATCCTGATCAGGCTATGACTACCTGTGAAAAGGAAAAGCTTGAAAGATACGGACAAGGCTCAAGAACATGGAGCTCTGAGAATGCAGAAGTCAAGATCAAAGAACCTTAATTATACGGGCAAATTTTATTGAAACAAAAGCATGATCATTAAGCAAGCTCATTCATATTCCACAAACTTCCCAATAAACCCAAAAAAACCCAGCAGAGACAAGTCATAGAAGCACTTTCGAGAAAGCAGAAGCTTCATCATTTTGATAGCTCGGCAGAAAGATTGTTAACCAGGGAGGATATGGTTGTAGGCGAAACTGCCCTGGTTCCTCCCAAGTACCATTTCTTGATCATCTCGACCACATTCGCATTCTCCACTTTGATTTTTGAATCCTCTTTTCCTTCAGTAGTGAAACCAATCTGCACCCGCATACATAATTAACAAGTGATAATCGTGTGAATCTTCTCTTCATTAATTGAGACATTTAGATTGGGAAGAGAGTCAATCAACATGTACCTCGGCAGTGGTAGATGTTGCAGGGAAATGATAAGTGATGACAGAATTCTTCTTGAAATACTTAGATTGGAAGAATTCCACGATTTTCTCCAAGGCCGTTTCCTCCTCTTCTTCATACTTGTCAACTTCTGCTAATCTGTCCCTCACAGCACTCTCTAACTGCACCCCATACTGTGATCCCTTGATCTCCTTGATCACTACAACTCTAAAAAATTTCTCTACTGGAGCTGCACATATTTTACAAGAGAATATTTAGAATCAATTCTGTATGTTAGAGAAGAGAAGAGACCGTTATTTGTTAGTTATTAATTACCAGAAACAAGAGCATCAAAGAAATCATCATCTTCGGCCAGGGAAGTTTCAGGTTTGCCCTTCCACGGTTGTAAATGAGTGAAAATATCAGGATCAAAGTAAACTCCGATGGCTGTGAACTTGATTTGGAGAAAGTGTATCTCAATATCAGTTATGCCTGTTGCATCAACACAATTTCAGTTTCAGTATGAGATAACAAAAAGAAGAAGCTTAGGCTTAATTAATTGATTAATTACCATGCCCCAGAAGATTTAATGGCTTGGTGGTAGTGATCTGAGGAGGAAAAGGGATTTCGTCCACCATTACTACTTCAGTGCCCACTGCATATTACACAAAAAACCAAAATCAACACACCAATAAAGTAAATACGTAAGAGTTTAAATACTAAATTAAAAGAAAAGATTAGCTAGATCTACAAAAAAAAAAAAAAAAAAAAAAAAAAAAAAAAAGGAAAAAAAAAGAGAGAATTAATAAAAAGAGAATTATCATTGATCGTGTATATGATGAGCAAGCACTCACTGGTAAGGCTTAAGCTTGGTCTGTAGGAAGGTGGGAAATGATCAAGTGAAGAGGAAGAAGAAGAATTACAAACTAATTGTAAATATAAATTTGAAATGAAAATAAAGTGAGCTGCAGATATTTAAATATATTGTAGGCTGGCGTGGCTTGTGTCTAGCTAACACTCAATTCCTTTCAGTCTTTGTAGAAAGTTGGTTGGTAGGTAGTGAATTGGCCAGGGGCTTGTGATTTCATCTCATCTTTATTCACCTATCCCTACACATATATTTTTTTAATTAAAACTAATTTTAATTTTCACAATCAACTTCACCTTCATGATTTGATGCCTGCAAAATCAGAGTCAGTTGCTAAGATCACACTAATTAAACTTGTCGAGTTTCTTAATTTTTTTCGTTTTGGTCTCTCTCGATCTTAAGACTTTGGTATGACACCAAAATAGTAATTTTTTATCTAATTATATATACATGTACAGTAGTATCTACGTAATTGGATCCAATATCTTATTAGGAATATTTTAAACACTAGCGAGTCAGATGATTTGTGTGCAACACGTCCAATATTCTGTAAATAGAAATAAAAATTTTAGGTTATTTTTTATTTTTTATTTTTTTAACAAAAACTAATGCAAGCAATTAGTTTCAGAAGAATTTTGACTAAAAAACATATCGGGTAGTTTATTGGAAGAATTAATTTAGATTGTTGGAGGTTCTTTGAGGAGACAGAGCTACCCACGTGTTAAGGTAAGGTGCCTAACAACCACTCATTTTACCTAACCAAACCAAAACACACCGCGCTGAATATACCTGTAGTTGGTACTACACTTTGCAAGTATCTTATATATCTTCATATCAGCTACCATTAATCCTTGAAATTAATATATATTTGCCCTTAATTACGAACTTAATTAATGTAATTTTTTAGATATTAGGTGTTTAAGTTTGAATCTTATGAATTGCTAAACATAAATCTATTATCAAATAAATTAGTAATTTTTTTTTTAATTTTTAAAGAAGAATAACATTCATACAAAAATTAAAAAAATAACCTTGAGATAATTAAATTAATGGAAGAAATTATGAGTATGTTTGGTAGGCGGGACAGGCCTATATTAGTAACCCAGCCCACTTTCAAAATTTCTCTTAATTTTTTTAAAACAATTTTTTTATTTTATTTTTTTATTAATACTTTTTAATTATTATTTAATTATTAATTAAAAAAAATAATAATATATAATTAAATAATTTAAAAATATATTTGATGATAAAACAATTTGTAATGGCCTATCATATCCACCGATTGTTGCTATCAATCACTATTAACTGTCATCCTTTTAAATTTTCGTAAATATTATTAAAATTTTTATTGAACGTTCATGCCATGGTATGAATATCATCACTGTTTGAGTTATTATTCATCGTAAATTTGAAATTAAATATTTGGTATTTAAATATTTAACTTTAAATTTACAATAAATAGGTGTTGAAACGGTGATTATAATGGTATTATTATGCAGAATATTTTACTAGAATTTTAATGAAGTTCGCAAAATCTAAAAGGATGAGGACTGCCTGGCAATAGTTGGCATCAGTTGATAGTGACAGTTGATAGTTATGGTAGACAATTGTAAATTTTTTTTTTATCATGAAATATATTTTTAAATTATTTAATTTTTAATTAAAAGTAATAATATCTAATTAAATAAATAAAAATAAATTTAATATTTTATAGCATAATTACATACCAAATAGAATACTGTATTAAATTTTATTTATTTTAATTTAATGCAACCCAATCCATTAAAATTAATGTGGTACAATACGACGTACAAACAAACTCGTATATAATATCAGCTACCCATTAATCCTTGAAATTAATATATATTTGCCCTTAATTACGAACTTAATTAATGTAATTTTTTAGATATTAGGTGCTTAAGTCTGAATATGAATTGCTAAACATAAATCTATTATCAAATAAATTAGTAATTTTTTTAATTTTTAAAGAAGAATATCATTCATACAAAAATTAAAAAAATAACCTTGAGATAATTAAATTAATGGAAGAAATTATGAGTATGTTTGGTAGGCGGGACAGGCCTATATTAGTAACCCAGCCCACTTTCAAAATTTCTCTTAATTTTTTTAAAACAATTTTTTGTTTTATTTTTTTTATTAATACTTTTTAATTATTATTGAATTATTAATTAAAAATAATAATATATAATTAAATAATTTAAAAATATATTTGATGATAAAACAATTTGCAATGGTCTACCATATCCACCGATTGTCGCTATCAACCACTATTAACTGTCATCCTTTTAAATTTTCGTAAATATTATTAAAATTCTTGTTGAATACTCATACAATGGTATGATTATTATCACCCTCATTCACTGTAAATTTGAAATTGAATATTTGATATTTAAATATTCAATTTTAAATGTATAGTAAATGGGTGCTCAAATGGTGATGATAATGGTATTATTGCGTAGAGTATTTCACAAGAATTTTAATAATGTTCACAAAAATTCAAAAGGATGATTGTCGCCGACGGCCGATAATGGTTGGCAATAGTTGGCAGTAGTTGACAGTGATAGTTGGTAGTTATGGTAGACAATTGTAATTTTTTTTTGGTTATCATCAAATATACTTTTGAATTATTTAATTTTTAATTAAACGTAATAATATATAATTAAATAAATAAAAATAATTTTAATATTTTATAGCATAATTACGTACCAAATGTAGTACTGTATTAAATTTTATTCATTCTAATTTAATGCAATCCAATCCATGAAAATTAATGCAGTGACTAAAGAAGGTCAAGCTGACACAATAGGCATTGTGATGTGAAGAGCTTTGCTTGGAGAAATAGAAGGAACATGTATTACACATGCAAAATCTGAGAAAATCCCACATGAATATTCTACTATAGTAGGTATTTAAGAATCAGTACATGAAATTTTAATGAATTTGAAAGAAATTGTATTGAGAAGTAATCTTTATGGAACTTGTGACGCGCTTATTTGTGTGAAAGGTCCGGGATATGTAACTGCTCAAGACATCCTCTTACCACATTCTGTGAAAATTATTGATAATACACGGCATATAGCTAGCCTAACAGAACCAATTAATTTGTGTATTGGATTACAAATTGAGAGGAATCGAGAATATAATATAAAAATGCCAAATAACTTTCAAGGCGGAAGTTATCCTACAGATGTTGTCTTCATGCCTGTTCGAAATGCGAATCATAGTATTCATTCTTATGGGAATGGAAATAAAAAACAAGAGATCTTATTTCTAGAAACATGGACAAACGGAAGTTTAACTCCTAAAGAAGCACTTTATGAAGCCTTCCGGAATTTGATTGATTTATTTATTCCCTTTCTATAGGCAGTAGAAGAAAACTTCCACTTAACAATCAATACAAGGTTACTTTACCTTTTTTTACTTTTCATGATAAATTGAAAAAACTAAAGAAAAAGAAAAAAGAAATCGCATTGAAATCTATTTTTATTGACAAATCAAAATTGTCTCCTATGATCTGTAATTGTCTCAAAAAGTCCAATATACATACATTATTTAACCTTTTGAATAAGAGTCAAGAAGACATTATGAACATTGAACATTTTTATGCAGAAGATGTAAAATAGATAGTGGGTATTCTAGAAAAGAAATAGAAAAAGATTCCATAATTGTGACTTACCAATACCAAAAAGAAAAATAAAATAAGTTTTAAATCAATTGAATTTATTGCAATTTGTCTATTCTTTAGAAAAAAAATAGAAAAAATGAAAGGTAATGTTGCTCCAATACCCAAGCACAAGGCCATTGTGATACCAATAAAAAAGACAGTTGTTGCTACTGGCGGCGAAATGGATTTTGGAATTTATTAACATTTTCCAAAAAAGGTATTGTTAATAATCCCTCAGGTACTAAAACCATTAAAAGAACACTCAACAACTTATTGGGTACTGTATGAAATATTTGAAATATGAAAAAGAAATACTATTTAGGTAATATTTCCAAAGGAGTTGCAAATGGATCCGTGGGTTCACCAATCATTGATGGTTCTAGAACCGCTAAACCTACGTTACATGCAGTAGTCTTGAGAATTACTGCTGAAAAAATATATAAAAGGTCGTTGGGCCACGGGGTTCTCCGTAATAATTATGACCTATACTTTTTAACCAACTTAGCTCTTAATATAGGATCATTCAAGTTAGGTTTTTCTGTTATTGGGATAGGTGAATTCTTATAGATCCATCCCTCCAAAGAACCGAACATGATAATTTTTTATCATCCGGCTCGAGCAAGAATTAACTTAACTAAAGGAATAAAAAAAATAAAAATAATAAATAAATATAGATTTTCTAAAATCTATATTTAGTCATATCCAGGCATATCTGAATAATTCTCTAAGTAAAATTACCAGATTCCATTTTATGAAGTTGCAACTCTCAATTGCAAGGAATTCAGTTTTTACAGTATAGGTACATGCTCAATACCCCAGTAGGCTCACAGAATTGATCATGATCAAGAGCTTTATGGGTCCTCTCAGCCCTTTTGATTCACCCTTATCCCCCAACAAAACAAAAATAGATTAAGCTGAAATTTTTATTTTTTGTGTACAAAGAATGTATTTGTTACTAATATATATAGTCTAGTCGCTGCTCTTCTTTAGATCGCTTGTTTCACTCCGATAGTATCATAAATCGAAGTGTTTAGCATTATTAGCCGCTGCATTAATGCAGTCCAATACCGCATACAAACGAGCCCGTATGTAATAATTTCATTGATTACTCAAGATTAGGCGTATAGCATTATTAGCTTTCTTTCGGTAATGACAAATTAATCACAGACATGTTGTCAAATTTTTGCCAAACTTTTTATCAGTTTAAGACTGAAACTAATTAATGCATTTTTTAAATTTTATTTAAAACTTTAAGACTTTTTATATTTTAATAGATATTCAACTACCTTTTTCCAATCAGAGTCACCCATTTTATTATATATACAATAGAATAATAATGACTTCTGAAGATTTATTGCGCGATTTAATTCAGATAATTAATTTTAGAATTACTGGTTACAAAAAGGGTTTAGCAATCACCTTTAATTTCAACATAAATTTAATTTCTCCAAGAACTTTTTAAAATATTTTTGATTTATATCCGAAGTAGGGTGTTATTGACATTTAATTTTATGACATTCTTCACTGTTCCATTTGGTCGATCGAGCTAGCACCGAGTATTTCTTGCTTTTGAGTATGATATGATACATAGTTCTCGTAAAGTATACTTTCGAATTAATCTGATCTAATTACTAAATTAAGTTAACATGGAATGTTTTCTTTTATCTCATCTTGAAAATCCCACTTTCGAATCTAAATTACCATTTATAACCATTCTTCTAGTTCTAGTGGCAACGGTGGCCCTGCATGCTCCTTTGTGGTTTCTTCGAATACAGATTTCCATTTCTTCCTTTGTTTATTTTAAGCTTTGTGAAGGAAATATATTCGCTTGATCAGAAGCAATTATTCAAGGTAATCTCTAACTCATTAATTAAACACATTTCTAACGTGAGCGAGATTCGGAAATATACTTAATTGTCTTTTTGATAATCTGAGCTGCCGGTAACTAATAAAACAGCTTTTATATATACATATATATATATATTCTATAATTTGCACAAGCATAGAGCAAAGCTGCTTATCCTGTTTAAATTTGGAGCATGTGGATTAGTTGTACTCTTTACTTTGCTGGGCTAAAGACTAACAACTGTTGGATCCTTCTTCTCTTTCTGTATTATTACTGCTTCTCTTAATAACATAGTACCTTTTCACACAACCTCTATTATTGCAATTCTTTCTCCCTTTATTATTATTATTCTTCTTATTATTTTATGGGAAGACTGAGAAAAAATTAATAACACAAAAAGTTGTGTTTATAACAAGTTAAACCAGAAGACAGCCAATACCCCTATTTGATTTAATCTAATTATTTGATATCTCTTTATTATTTTCAAAATTATCTGTTACACCCAACCGTTAATTAAATTAACAGAATATTTTGTTTCTTTAAGTATTTTACTAAATTAACCTTAAATCACTTTTTGATAAAAGGAAAAACAAATGATATACCACTCTGATTTAGTTTAATTATCCAATACTTTTTTATTATTTTAAAAAATTATCCGTTACATTCAATTGTTTATCATATTAAGGGTAAATTTATCTTTTGATATTATAAAAACTAAAAATTATATTATTAATAAAAAATGAAATTTTAATAAAAAATATTAAAATTTTATTTTTTATTAATATTATTTTATTTTTATAATTTATAAATAAAATTATAAAATATAAAAATATAAAATAATAAATTAATCCTAACCCTTCTTTTTCTTCTTCCAGCCGCCTTTTTCTTCTTCTCCTTCCTTGCTGATTTATTCTTCTACCAACCGATTTTTTTTTTTTCAAATCTCATTTCATGATTCATGGCACTAACAAAGCATAATATAGACATCACAAGCCATCTAATTACAAATCGCAGTACAGATATCAATAGAGAGCGAAGGTGGCGAAGGGGCTGACTTTGGCTAGTCCTATGGTAGAATTTGAGACAATGAGCAAAAATCATGATACACCATCTCATAACAAACTTTGGTAGTGATTGGTGTGGCAAATGGTGTTGTTTGGCTGAGAATGGTGTTGTTGGGTGAAGATTGGAGTTTAGATTGGTAGAATAGTTGTGGTCAGAGAAGAACAAGAAATGAGAGTAGAGCGGAGATAAAGATTTTAGGTTTTTTAGATTTTGTGAAAAAATTTAATTTAGAAGTTGTTTGGATTGAAATTTGAGTGAAGATGGGTATTGGTTCATGAGGCGGAGGCGGCGGCGGCTGTAGGAAGAAGAAGTTTTGATTTTGTATTTAGGGTAATTTATTATTTCTATATTTAATATATAATATTTAGTTTATGAATTATTTAATTTATAAATGATAATATTTTTTCCCTTAATTTTTCCATTTAACATTTTAAGAACAATTATATATTTTTTTTCCAATTTAGAGATGAGAAGAATTTAAAGATGAGAATAAGAATACATTTATTTAATTTTTGGGATTTTGTATTAAATGATTATGGGAGCTACTCAATTTGATAATTTTGTAATTTATTTTATATTATATATAAATTTCAAATAATATTTGGTAGGGTCCATTGACAATTGAATAGAAGTTATTTATTTTATTAAAAAGTGATTTAAGGTTAATTTAATAAAATACTTTAAGAAACAAAATTTTTCGTTAATTTAATTACCAATTGGGTGTAATAGGGTAATTTTTGAAATAGTAGGAGCTATCCGATAATTAGAGTAAACTAGAGGGAGATATTGGCTGTTTTACCTTTTATTTTTTAATTATTATAATATCAAAAGATAAATTTAACCTTAAAATGATAATTTAACCGTTAGTAAAACTTACAATTGAGTGTAACGGATAACTTTTAAAATAGTAAAGGAGTATAAGATAATTAAACTAAATAAAAGGTTGGGGTGGGGGGGTGTCGGCTGTTTTCCTATATATTTTTATGCTTATTTAAGTTAAAAATGATAAATATATAATTATCACTTATACTTCTGCCTTTAACTAGTGAATGAATGTTGGACTGTATATATATGTATATATGAGATTTGATTTCACGTATATAGACGAAGTGAAAATTGTTTTTAAAAATATATTTTTTAGGGATATTATGCTTTATCCCTACTTTTGGAGAAAGCTGATACACCTCCTTAAGTTTTGGAGAAAAGATAAGATATTTCTCGATTTTTGAAAAAGTGAAAATACCTCCTAAGAATACTATTTATATTTTAATTTGACTATTTTATTTTTTTTTACTATTAAAAATATTAAAAATAATTATATGATGTTTATTTTGTATTTGATAATAGCTAATATATTCTTATTCTAATATTTAAATTTAAAAATTATAATAAGTTTATAACATTTAATTATTTATTTTCTTCTGAATCTATTATCAAATTTATATAATATTTAATTATATATTTTCTAAAATATATCATATTGTTAAAATAGTTTATTTTAAAAATTATTTATAATTGACATTGTTAAAATTATTTATAATTATGTAAGCATTTAAGAAAATTTAACAACAAATTTTATGTTATAAAAAATTTTACAATTGATTATAAATAATTTTTAAAATAAATTATTTTAATAATATGATATATTTTAAAAATTATGTATAATTAAATATTATAAATATATGATAATAGATTTTGAAGAAAAGAAATAATTAAGGGTTAAAATGTTATTATAATTTTTAAATTTAAATGTTATGGTAAGATTATATTAATTATTATAAAGTAAACTATAAAGATAATATAATTATTTTATATATTTTTAATAATAAAGAGATAAAATAATTAAATTAAAATATAAATAATAATTAAAGGGCAATTTGATTTTTTTCAAAAGTTAAGGGTATTTTTTCCTTTTCAAAATTTAGGAGATATATTGGCTTTCCTTTAGCTTCTAGAGGGTAAAGTATTTTTTTTTTTTTAATAAAAACCTAGTTAATGAAGTTTTATTAAGCACATACAGCAGGCCTTGTCTGATTTTATCTTCATCACTGCTTCAAGAAACGTCAATACTTACTAGGTTCATTTTTAATAAATGGGAATTTATCCCTAATATTGATTTTTACTGAAAATTCATATCAGAGTCCAAAGAAGAAACAAGTGGCGGCGGCTAACTCTCCCTCCAGGCCCAGCTCCATGGCCAATTGTCGGAAACCTTCCAGAAATGATGAGGAATGTTAATAAACTAACTTTCCGGTGGATTCATTCTCTTATGAAAGAACTTAACACCAATATCGCTTGTATTCGTTTTGGAAATGTTCATGTAATCCCAATAACGTCCCCAATGATCGCCCTAGAAGTATTGAAACAGAATGATTCAGTGTTTGCACCCAGGCCAGTTACAGTGCCGACAGAGTATTCTAGCCGTGGTTTCTTGACAATAGCAGTTGTACCATGGGGAGAACAGTGGAAGAAAACGAGAAAGGTAGTCACGTCTGACATCATTCAATTCAGTACTACTTCAATCACTGCTCGTTAAGGGAACAGAAGAAGCTCATAACTCAATGCAAAGGCAGCAGCTCCCGTTCGGTCGTGAATATAAGACTAGCAGCGCGTCAATATTGTGGTTATGTAATCAGGAAGATGATGTTCAACAGGAGATATTTTGGTGAAGGGAAAGAAGCTGGAGGTCCTGGATATGAAGAAGAAGCGCTGGTGGAATCACTTTTTACTGTCCTCAATCATATTTACTCTTTCATTTTATCGGATTACGTTCCCTGGTTGAGAGTGTTTGATTCAGAAGGCATGCATGAAAAAATAGTAAGCGAGGTTACGAGATCTATCTCCAAGTAACATGATCCTATAATAGATGAAAGAGCAGAACAGTGGAGTGATGGAAGGAAGAAGGAAGCCGAGGACTTGCTTGACGCGCTTACTAATTAATTTTATCGAGAAATGAAAATGGTAAGCCATCGTTATCGATCGAAGAAATCAAAGCACAATGTATTCATTGTAAGATAATTTAGACAACAAATTATATATATTAATTGGTAGGCGACTTTAAGTGCTCGATCATGTCATACATATGTATGTATATATAATAATTTAACCTGTATGTATATATACACACGCACATGCATGCATGCAGGAGCTGATACTTGCAACAGTGGACAATCCTTCGAATGCAGTGGAATGGGCTATAGCAGAAATCATCAACCAGCCTAAACTTTTCAAAAAAGCAACAGAAGAGATAGACAGTGTCGTAGGAAAAGATAGACTCTTTCAAGAATCTGACATTCCAAAACTCAATTTTGTTAAGGCTTGTTTAAGGGAAGCTTTTCGTCTTCATCCTATTGCACCATTATTTAACTTGCTTCATGTTTCAGCTCAAGATGCCACGATCGCCGGCTACTTCATTCCCGGCGGGAATACTGAAGTTTGGGAAGATCCTCTAAAATTTAAACCTGAACGAGATATGAACACTACTAGAAAATAATTAAAAGAGTACATTAAATAGAAGACGGTTTTTATTTTTTAAGACAGTTTATTCAAAAATTGTCTTTAATTATAAAAAATAAAAATAATTTTTATAAACTATCTTCTAAAATATATATTTAGAGAATAATTTTAATGAAACCGATTTTAATTCTAAAAAATAAAAACGGTTTTTTTTTTAAATCGTTTTCTAAAATATATGTTTAGAGAACGGTTTTAATGAAATCGATTTTAATTCTAAAAAATTAAAAATATTTTTGTAAACTGTCTTTTAAAATATGTGTTTAAAGAAATTTTAATAAACTTACTTTGATTTTAAAAAAATATAAAAGTAATTTTTAAATCGTTTTCTTTTTTTACATATTTAAATGACAGTTTTAGTAAAATTATTCTTAATTTCTAAAATAAAAAATAATTTTCAAACCGTATTCTAAAATACATATTTAAAAGACTTATAATAAAATAGACTTTTATTTAAATAACAAAAAATCATTTTAAATATTCTTTTTTTTAGAGAATAATTTTAATTTAATTGATTTCTGTTACAACTTAAAGGTTGTAACTCCCAAGTATAGGTTGTCTCAAGTAATAAAGTTCAGAAATCCGAGTGTCGGTCCACAGGGAATATTTTATATTAAGTCTACAAGTCCAAAGGTCTAAATATTACAAATCCGAATATTCCAATGGAGTGAATTTGCTTATTGTCAAATTTAAATTCTATATTATTATATATTAAGGCATTAGGGATCCATTTTAATGATTTGTATAGAACTTATTCTTGATCCTTTTTTTTTTAAGAAAAATACAATTAAGAATCAAAAGAAGTGATCTTAATTGGATGATGAAAACAAAACATTTAAGCACAAAGAATTCAAAAGACTTACCTTTTAGTTGATGGTGAAAAACTATAAGTTGTCTTGCTCTTGATATGTAAAAAATATCCAAGTATTCAATGTATCATTTGTTAACAATGAATTAAGGTTTCTAACAATTCAAAATCACTTGCAAAATATAGTACTCAATCAATAAAAAGATTAACAATGAAGAACAAAACAAAGGATCAAAGAACAAAACTATAAAATCATCAAAAGTTCACCCTTAACCCTAATTACGAAATTAGAAATACATCATTGAAATTCAAATTACAACAATAAAATAAAAATGGAAAACAAAACTGATCCCCTTCTCACTTCCACGTCTCCCTTTATATAGGTAAAACAAAAGACATTCCACATGTGTGAACATAATTTGGTCAATTTCCAATTAATTACGCTTTACCAACTTCCAACATATTTTTGACCATGAAAACCACCGAATTTCGTAAAGCATCCTTCTTCAAAGTTGTAGGTGGATGACTCATCTTTCTAATGGTCTATATCTCGCTCTTATTTCTATTTTAGACCATGAGTTGTGTTGAAAATAGGTAGAGATGTTCAAGTCGCATTTTTCCACCGTCCTTCTAAAATGATAGCTCTTTTTGGTAACCTACAAGTTGAAATTTGAGAAAGTACAAAACATAAACAATTTAGATCCCTTTCTCAGCTTTCCATATCACCTAACCACGTAATTTTTCGTTACATATTTAGGGAGATACGACCCAAATACGGAAGCATGTTGGGCTGGTTCAAAGATGCGCTTGAGTTCTATTGAAGCCCAATTTCGTCCCATTAATTGCTCGAACTGGTCCAATCTTTGGCTTACAAAGTTGTGAAATGATGAGTTTATGTTTGTCTAACCCAAAAATCATATCAATTGATAATTTGGATTGAAAGATACGCTCATTATACGAAACCTGCGCAAAACCAATCATTTAGTCCAATTCATGTTTTACAATTCAATATAAAGGAATATGCTTCATTATTGGGGAATAGAAGGACATTATTAAGTGTAAATCATAATATTTCTTTTGATAAACCTACACTTTTAAACATTCATCAATTTCTATTTAAAAATTTAAAAAAATAATTTTCAATCTCGTCTTTGTTTACTCAACCATGTTAGATTGAGTTTTTTTTAATATTAATTCAATCAAAAACTTTTTTATTAGTAAATTTATAAAAATTAAAAAATTTGCTTATTTAATTTTAATAAATCTAATTAAAGATGTTGGTGTTTGAATTAAGAATATCAAATAAATTAAATATAGGTAGAGTATATATACGTTTGTACATAAAGCCAATAATAGTAATTAAGGAATATTGTTTATGTATAGAGCCAGTTTTTAAACAGTGACTTTACTTTCATTTTTAATCTGTTACTAATTTACTTAATGCTATAATGATAGACCTTAAACAATGAATATATATATATATATATATATATATCAAATTTCAATTTTACATTAAAAAATTTTAAATCTACTTTATATCATAAAATCTCCAAATTATATATATATTTATATATATTATCAAAAACACATTTCTTTTCGTTAAAATTAACTGTTGACTCAATGTTAATTAGTTCAATGACAAAAATATCCCTTTAACTTTTATTTAACTAATATAATGGCATAAATGCTCTTTTTTAATAATTTTGAATTAAGTTTTTATGTAAATAAATTAATTACATGAATATAATTTAATTCAATTAACAAAATAAAAGTTTAATTTATTTTCCTTCCTTTTACTTTTTATTTTAAAATTTTCATTTTTCTTATTTTATTTTTGAATTTAAACTTTCTACTTTTTTATTCAAATTTCTTTGAATTTTTACCCTAATCTATAATTATAACAACAATAATATATTAACAAAAAATAATCATAAATTCACTAAGTGTAAAAAAATAGTCAAATAAAATAAAAATAATTAAAAATAATGGTATATGTTGAAAAAATAAAATATATGTTGAAAATTTTAGACAAAAAAATATCATTATTTTTAATTATTTTTATATTATTTGACTATTTTTCTTGTCACTTAGTGAACTTCAATTATCGATTAGAGAAAAAATAAAAAATAAAAAAGATAAATACTTGAAAACCAAAGTAAAAAATTAAAATATATTGCATAAATTATGAACGCAAGTGCATGTATCGTAAAAAAGTAATACAGTGGTAAGAAAGTGTCGGTCCTACAAGAAAAGTTAATTTGTTAATTACTGAAGATAATTAAGTAATGAATTTATCTGAAAAAATCGAATTAATGTGATTGAGAAAAATTAAAACAAAATAAAGTAAAATAAACTATTGAGAAATTCAATTAAAACAAATACAGCTGATAGAAAGATTTAGGGCTAATGATTTCATCATATTTGTTCACATCCAATTCTCTAGATAATGTTATTCTGATTTAATACCTGTGTTATTAATTAATTATCCTAAATTATTTGACAGTCTCTCTCGAAATCAGTCAAATCTACTTTGCACCTAAATAATTTACTATATTTTTATGTGAATTAAATTAAATAAAAGTATCTTACATTCAGTGATAATTCTTAACTAACTACGTAAATTATATTAGTACATCTCTGTCTAACATGTAATTTACGGTATATATTACTTGGTTTAAATAATAATCACTTCTCAGTTCATATTAATCCACAAATCATTTAAATACTGGCTAAATATTAAAACGCATTAATCATCATAATGAATACACAATACTAAATATTAAATAAAAATAAATAACACAATTGCAGAAATTGAATGTTTCAAATAGATTAGATCATTGTCTTAGAAAACAAGTTTAGCTACACATCAGATAAAGTTCAAAATCCACAATAAAAAATTTTAACAATTGACAACATAAAAAACATAATAATTTCACTATTGTTCAATTTAAAACAAAGGTTTAAAGATAAGGGAAAAAGATAAAACTAGATTAGGAGAGTCTTGATCTTCAAAAACTTCAACTTGATGCTCAAGAGCAGGATGAATGGTGTAGTCGCACCACTAGATGGTGCGACAACACCATGAATTCTGCCTAAGGACAGAATGCATGGCTCTAGCGTGCCAATCCTTCGCGCAGCTGCCTCATACAAAGCTAACCTGCAAGGTTTGAAAACCTTGCAAATAGGTCCCCTCAGCTTTGCACTTAGATCCCTTGGTGACTTGCATTTTGATCTGTACTTCGCTTACATTTTGGTCCTCGAACGTCTTCCTTTTTGAGCCGAATTCAATTATTTCGAGCCAAATTCGCTTTGAATGGCTAATTTTCTAGTGATCTGTAAAAAATACAACTAAAATACATTGAATATTGATGTAAGCAAAGGATTAAACAAATAAATCAAATTAAAGAGTAAATGATAAATGTGTGTTTTTACGCACTTATCAGATACCCCTATACTTGAATGCTTGCTTGTCGTCAAGTAAATCAAATCAACAAAAACAAAGATAAGGGAAAATTTATCCAAACAAACACAAGTGGCATTAATTAACAGTTAAATGAACTCTTAAGCCTCATAGATCGAGTATAATGCTTAAGTTGAAGAGAATTCCAAAATTTCATCACCTTGTCTTGTAGTCTAACTTAAAGAACAAAAACTATCTCACTTAAGGATTCCTTATGTGTGTGAATTGTCACTCATACTTAATTGTTCTTTAATTTGGATCAGCTTATATTCCCAATCAAGCCTAAATTGAATCCTTTGAGAACTCTAAGTTTAGTTTTCAAGTCATTCATCACTGATGAATTAGGACATTAGATTAAGGATCCTTAGGATTTGTAAGGCTTGTGATGATAGGCCAGGGTTAAAGGTAAGGGATTTTAGATTCCTTGAGTGAAGTTCTAGCACCCTAATTACCTTAATCCTTATAGAACTAATCCTTCGATCCAATGCTTCATTTCTTTGTTCACCTCCCACATTTCCATAAGATTATACATACCCCCACACTTATTTATTTACATCTTTTTTCTTAAATTTCTCTCTCTCTCTCTCTCTTTTTTTTTTTTCCAAAAAAAAACAAAACTTCTCTCTCACCTTTTAACGCGAGTACTCTACTCTTACCTTAACCCGATTACTCGGTAAGAGTTCAGTTTATTTTTCGTACTCCTCCCAACCTCCCTTAATTTGATAGCCCTAGAATGGGAAAAAACCAATTAAGGGTGCGAAAATCAACGGCTATGAAGTTCAGTTTATTTTTTGCTTTTGTGAGGATAAATCAAAATGAATTTTTGGCCTAAAAGTGGGGAACTGTGGATTAATCTTCTCTAGGTCAACTTGAAGATTCAAACTCATCAAGGATAGCCTAATTCATTTCCCTAATGAAGTATCCCTTAATAATTTGCCTTAAGTAACCATCAACTAGATTCTAGAGTTTACTAAAGCTCAACCTCTTTTGTAGATCACATAAGCCTTCTCTAAATTTCCAAACAACTAAGCATTTGTGACCCAGCACTAAAATTTTTTGAGGAACTATCAAGTAAAAATAGATATAATTATAATTGATACTTTAAATCTTTTCGTTTTATATATCAGTCAAATTAGTACTTACACATTAAAAAGAAAAAAAAACAATACACGGTACATATATGCTGTCACATTATATATATATATATATTTGCTGGTACAACTTTAATTACCAACTAATATGCTAATATGCTATATATATACACACCATCTTCATATGATTTTTCGAAGGAAAATAATTTAGAATTTTATTATTCGAACAATATTTTTTTGTTGTTTTATGTTAATTAAAAAATATTCGATTTTATTATGTATTTATTTTTTTCATTTTTGTTAGTGTCTTAAAGAACCCATAAATTCAGAATGTGGGTATTATGTAATGAAGTATATAAAAGATATTATTGAAGATCCAAATATTTCCATCCAACAAAAGGTTATAATTATAACTTTGCAATTATTTCGCTTATTTTATTAATTTTTTTATAATATGCATGATTTCTATTGTTATTTTATTTTAATTTCATTATGTGTAATATCTTGTGCAGTTTGAAAAAAAATGTTCATATAAACAAGAAGAGATAGATGAGATGAGAAAAGATTGGGCTGAATTTGTTCTGTCAATTTTGTAATTGAAATAATAGTATTTTTTTTATTCTTTTGTTTTAGTTATATTTTTCAGTTTTTCCCAACAAATTTTGATGGATATATTTGGTTATAGGTCTCTTGATCTACTTTTTATTCAATGTATTAAGTTATAAATTAATTGATAAGTGCATTGACTTAAAACTATGGCAAAAACTACGAAAGACAAGTTGTTACTTGTTAATTATCAAGCTCCCTACTGCTTGACTGCTTATTGCTGGTTCTACTTCATGTTATTAGCTGTGTTTTTTCTTTTTCTGCTATTTTCTTCTCCTAATATTACTTTGCTGTAGTCGTTTCTGCTATAATTTGTTATTGTTTCAGCTAGCTATTGATAAAGTTGTATATATACTGCTGCTGGGAGGTACTTGTTTCTTTTACTGCTATTTTTAGTTTTATAATTAGTAGATAAAACAACTATGTATGTGATATCTAGCATCAACTTACTGCTGTTTTTGGTTCATGATCTGCTGCTGCTGTGCTACTATTTGTATTTGCAATTTGTAATAATACGAGCTCTTTTAATTTAAACTTTTTTTTAATCAATGTTTAATTTTTAAACGATTAATAAGATATATAGACATATGTATGAACTATTAAGTGATATTATTGTCTTGTACATGTATTTTATATATATATATATATACACACACACACATATACGTATATGTATATGTACATTTTTTGATAAATTAATTTTTATTTAATTGAATATTGTTATAATAATCATTTTTATTGTTATTTTAAGAATTATAATTTTAAAATTTTTAATAACCGTTAAAAATTGTCTTCTTATATATCTAAATAGTATTAAAAATAAAAAGTTTTTATAAAATTTTAATAACTGTTAATTACCGTCCTTTTATAAATTTAAATACAGTTAAAAAATGTTCTTTTATAAATTTGAGTACTATTTAAAATTATTTTCTTATAAATTTAAAAACTAATAAAAACAGTCTTTTATCATAATAAAAGAGAACGGTTTTTAATATTTTAAAATACGTTAAAAGAAGATGGTTTATAATACGTTCTAAAAGAGTTTTTAAAATGTTTTCTAACAGTTTTAAATGTGTAATAGTTTAATAGTGGAAGAACAATATTAATGTTTACCATCAAGTTAAGTTTACTGAACCAGAACTAAAATAAAGATAATATAATTATTTTAAATATTTTTAATAATAGAGGGGTAAAATAATCAAATGAAGAAGTAAATAGTAAGTTTAGGGATATCTTACCTTTCTCCAAAACTCAGAGGGGCGCACATTTTATCTTTTTTAAAAACTTAAAAGAGTATATCAACCTTTTCTAAAATTTAAGGAATAAAATAGAAATATCCTAAATCAAAATCAGTATATTAGTAATTAATTAATTGACAGAAATTGCATTTTCACATATTTCTTTCAAATATATCCTCAAACTGTTGAAATAGGTTTCGTACGCTTACATTCTAAGGATATATAATTTGATTATTTTGTTATAGTCACTGGTCGATAGACACAGACAGATGGGGACTTATTTGATGTAGAATAAATATATTTAGTGTTTTTTGTCAAACTTTAGAAATTTAAGTTTCCAAATATTACTACTCAACATTAAATTCTTATTTTAATAGAACCATGTTTATAAATATATAAATAGCTAGCTAGTAATGATTCTAGAAATATCTATATGATCAAAAATCCTAATTAAATAAGCTTCCCTAGCAAATAAAGCAAATATCTTCGGAAAACAAATCTTTCATGAACCAATTAACAATCCCACATTTCTTATTAATTAGGAAATTAATGACGTGAGACCACACGACGACACTAACTTTCTTGGCCCAAACTGTAATCATGCATGCATGATTAAGCTTCATTAGTTAAGAAAGTTTTGTTTATCTAAAATATTGATTCTGTGGCTCTAATTTTTCTTTGTTTTCATCGTTTAATTTTTCCTATATTAGAGGAAGATTAAGATAGAAAACAAATATTTTGTTATACTAGTGCTGCCGGCCAAGGCAAACAACGGCAACATAATTAATTAAATTAGAACTTAATATTATTTTACCAGTTACGGAGCTAATTATCAATTGTGTAATTTAAAGAAACTACCAAGAGTTTGGTGTTCAACAATTTTCAAATAGAATATATTTTGATCACTTTGATAATTATAGACTCCAATTTGCAAGAATATTTTCATTCACAATTATTTGTGTAATTAATAATAGTCTATACATTTTTTTTAATTATATTATTGAAGTTATCTATAACATCCTATTATACTTTTACCCTCAATTAAAAAAGAATTTATTGAACTTGTCAATTAAGGATCTGTTAATTAAAGTATGCCTCAATTACTAGCTTGCTTCCATTTCCGCCCTTATTATTCGATTCCATAAGCTCAAACTTTCATATATATCCTCTCCAGGCTTAATTAATTTTTTCGTTATCTTGCGTCATATATATATATATATATATATATATAGTAGAAAAAGACACTAACTACCATATATTTTTCATCCAAATTAAGCAATAATGGAACCACTCCTTAGTCTTTTAATTCTCCATTTTGAAGCCAAATTACCATTTCTAACAATTATTTTAGTACACCTGACAGCCATTTTCTTTTGGGTACTTCAAATTTAACAAGTTCTTGGCTCTTCAGGGCAAGAAATTGCCAGCAAAATGTTAGGATTTTCTCTCATTAGAGAGTCTATGGGTTTTATCAGAGCACAGAAGCAAGACAAAACTCGCAAATGGATTGCGAATTTACAAGTATATACCAGTAGTTAAAACCTCACTCATGGGATCAAACCTCCTAATGAATTGGCAAATTAATCTAGTAATTTGATGATAAAGAATCAATACAAAAGGTGACATCGATGAAGAAAATCACATTTAAGTTTACTTGTAGTCTATTATTTGGACTACCGGAAGGCAAGGAAAAGGATGCATTAATATTTATTTGAAAATTTTACATCCGTCACCAACAGGTTAATTTGTTGGCAATTCCATTAAACTTTTCAGCTGGGACCATATATTATAAAATATTTCAGGCAGCGAGCACAATTTTTAAACTGTTCTGTAAATTAACAAGTGAAAGAAATTAAAAAGCAGATGGACGAAGGGAAATTGGACTCCAATGGTGACATCATTTCAAGTCTTCTTAATTGATTTAAGGAATGAAAATGGAGAGAGGCGTTCCGGAGGAAGAGATATAATTGACAATAATTGATGTCTGTGGTGATTGCTAGCCACGACAGTCACAATTCTCCTCTCCGGCCTCCTAATAAGACACCTTGCTCGAGAACAAAGTAAACCTTATTATTTACTGTTACAAATAATAGCCAATTAAATATATAATATGATGTTAACTCATGATCTCAGGTGTTTTGGATGGCATCTGGAGTTAGCACACATGGACCAGAATGTTTTTGAAGATCCTCTAAGGTTACGTTGGAGACTACAGCGAAATCACTCCCTCCATATACACATGCATATTCCAATAGGCGCGTCCTGGAGCAGAAATTCCCAGAATTGAAGGTCTGCTTATAATCCAACCATTTCATAACAAAGTATCAATTGGACAGAAATGGTTCTTGGTGAACCCATGCCCTATATATATATATATATATCCAGCCTGGGGCCTTCCTGGCAAACTTGAAAAAAGAAACTATCCGGGAAAAGTTTTAATTTTTCTTTCATGATCAATTTTAACCATATATGCTTTTGTTCAAATGTGCCTTAATTGATCACTATTTTTCAAAGCCATTAATTTGTAGAGAGTGGTCAATTAAACTATGTGTATGTAGACTATAATATCCAATATTAGTGAAGGAAAATTATTGTATATATATATATATATATTTATGTTTTGTAACTTAATTTCGACCAGCCCTTTGCTTAATTATGTGGATACTTAAAATGTTAATTAGTGCTCCAATTTGAGGACTTTTGTAATTTCGATAAAGAAAAAAGTTTTTATATCAAAATTCTTTTTAAATAGAAAGTGGCTAGCTGCATTTTTTATCTTTGAAATTGTTCTTATTTTATTCAATTTATCTCATTTTTGGTTAAAGTACCCTGGGTTGAGTCATTAAAAAAAAAAATCCTAAAATTAATTGTACTTATTTTCCAGCAATTTTCATTCACACACACACATATGTACCCTCTCAAGCTGCCACAATTCTCTGCCATCCTATTCACTGCCGTTCACCAGAGACGGTGACCCCTTTACTTCTCCATTTTCAGGTCGTCGCAAAGGATTAATTTAAAAAAAAAAAAAAGAATTCACTTAATTAATGGTTTGTCCCTAAAACCACTAGTCACATCATTGTTGGACTTTTACCTATTAATATAAATAACATAAACTTATTATTATTACTATTATTTTGTGTTTTATTTGATGTTCAATTTGGTAGGAAATAATGGACGATTTTCATGCCTTAAGGATATTAGCACAAAAAGTAAGATTGTTGGTTTTCAGCTTTATATATATATATATATATTGATTGAAATTAATTAAAATTTTTTTTGTTTAATTATTAGTTAAAGAATTATATATATTATTCAATTAATTCTAAATGCACATATACATGAAATGATACTTGTACAAAGGAATCATATTTTGTTGAGTCGTCATGTACATTTAATAAGAAGACAACCCATGTGATGCACGCTATAGTTTTCCATTCAAAAAAACTACGTAGGAGTGCCGATTTATAAGATGACTAATTAACAATGTGATGCATGTGATGAACGCTATAGTTGTCCATTCACAAAAATTTATGAAGTAAAATTTTCAAAGGAAAAGTTTAGAAAAAATATGTGGAAATGCCTAGAAGGATTACTTGTGTGGTACACATCTTATTTTTGTTTCTTTATAAAAGAAGATCGTATCTGCAAGAGAAGCAATACGCTTCACAAAAAGATGTTTTCACCTTAATAAGAAAATGACCTCCAACGTAAGCCATAACGACAAGAAGGGATAAAGAAATAAGGAAATAATATATGTTCCTTTGGTCAAGAACCAAAGAGGATGTGATCAAATTCCTTATCTTAGCAGGGAAAATACACCGTCCTCCTTTAGTTTATTAGTAGCACTATGTATCGCTGGAGTGTCGGCGTCGGTCGCCCTGTGGAGCACTGACCATTTCTTTTGAGCTCACGTCATCTATCAGTTCAAGCAAAGCCTTTCCATCACTAAGACCTTACTTCATTCTAATCCTTTCTTCCTTCTTCAAGTTTTTTCAAGCTCCCTGGAATTCAAAATTTGAGGCGGTTGTTTCCAACCTAAGCTTTTTGGCATATATATTTTAAGGACTGAAATCTTATTCCCCGCCACATGGGATTTCTACCCAACAAGCAATCATGTGTAAATTGCAAATTGAAGTCGAGTCGTTGAAGATTATATTTAAGGATTTGCTTGTTACATATAATTGATAACCAACACAAATTCAACATCGATCTTTAATTTCGAAAACTTAATTTTTTATTAGTTACAGAGTTGTGATTACGAGCACATATAGAATCACCAGTTCATATGTCATATTTTTCAAAATTAAAAATGTTAAAATGATTTGTATTTATAATATATTTTTGTGTAAACATTCACCCACGAAAAATATTTAGATGAGATTATGTAGGGTTTTTTGGGTGCTACGTTTTGTTAAATTTTATATGACTAAATCTGAAATAAATATTTATTTTATGCATGTTACAAATTTGTTGGAACATATATAGTCAAATTTGATAATTTAAGAGGCAAAATATAACAAATGAAAAACTGGAAAGTTTAAAATTAATTAAAAGACTCTGTATTAATGTTAATTTTATGAATTAATACATTACATATATGCTAATTTTAAAATTTTAATTTATGAAGTTCAGGGGACCACCGACAACGGTGGCTTCTAGCTCCTCTTCCAAAAACATGTATTTATGAAAACACGAGTTTCATAGGTTATATATTTTTTCTGGTCCCTCAAATTCTACTATTTATATATATATAGCTCATCTTGCAAATTTGTGTCTTATAAGATCGCTAGTTTCATACGTTATTTTTTCTGGTCCCTTGAATCCTACCATATTTAGATCATCTTGTTTGTATTTTATAAATAATGAGTTGTATACATTACCTTTTCTTTATATAAGAAGAAGTATTAACAGGCAGTAGCGGAGCCACGTTCGGGCCTTGGACGCCTTATAAAAGTTTTAAAATTTTTTGAGTAAATTTCTTTTTTAATCCTTATAAAATTTGAATCTTTATATTTTAACCCCAAAAATATTAATTTTAACTCGGCCACTGCTAACAGGCATGTTTTTAATTTTATTTCCATTTTCATAAACTCTGACAAACTGAAAAATATTATTAATTAATAAACAATTGTAATAATAATGATAATTTATTAAAATCATTTGAAACTTTTTGTGATACATTTTTAACACGAGATAAACTTGAGATTGCTTGTGTTTTATGCTTAGATTAACAAACAATTTTATGAATTCAATTCGTTAAGTCTTGTATGATTAAATATTACGATACTATAAAATCTATAAATTGGATAAATTATGTACAAATTTGCGTGGACGTAGTTAGCAGAGTCTTAGAATTATGTTACAAAATGTAACATCTGAAAAATTAGAAGGGCCAAAATTTATTTTAAGAACCTCTATAGTAGGGTTAAAATTGTAAATTTACTACATATCAATTTTAAAAATTGCAAGGATCCTCTAAGCACTATTGAAGTTCCACCCCCTCCAAATTCATATTTCATAAAAGCATGAGGTGTTCATTGGTCATTTTTTTCTAGTTCCATCCTGATTCCTGCAATTTCTATTTTGTAAAATAAAGAGTTTTATTGGTCAATTTTTTAAATAGGAGATACTGAAATATATATATATATATTCATGTAAATTATTAATAAAAAATACTTTATGAAAATTATCCGAAATTTTTTGTGCTACAATTTAAAATGAAATATACTTGAGATTACTTGTGTTATGTGCTTAAATTTGAATGGGATAAATAGTGGTATGAATTCTTTTATTAAGTCGCATATGACTAAAGTGTTACTATTCTATATAATGTAGAAATTGGATAAATTACATGCAAATAAGCAGGGACACAGTAAAGTTTGATTTCATCATCTAAGGGGTTAAAATGTAAATAAAGAAAATTGAAAAGGCCAAAATTTAAAACACCTATAAATACAGTGCAAATGTGTACAACTGGTGGGTCTGGCCTGCAATTATCGGCCACATGTACAAAGTTTCGCATGTTTTTTTTGTCATACTTTTGGCTCCATCCATCAAGGTCGAAAATGCAGAACAGTATGACCAGCCCTTGCCCACCCACCTCCGCCAACCCGAAAACGGCCGTCTGTTCTCTCTTTTTTTTATTTAAATTTTTTTTTTTAAAATTTTAACACTTAACGTTACTATTAACTGTTGCCTAACATTATCTATTTAAATTACTGTAGATACTATCAGAACTTTTATTAAACACTCCAAATAATGATTTGTGTTGTCAAATACACCCTACATGTTAATATTAAAGTTGCAAGGTTTCAAAACTAATCATCTTAGCTACTACTATAACTCCACTCCGACAAATTCGTATTCTATAAAACTATGAGTTTCACTTGTAATTTTTTCAAAAAATAAAATATACTAAAATGACATGTTTATGATCTTCTTTTGATAAATTTTGATGATTGAAACAATTTACAAATAAAAAAAATGTATCCATTCTTTCTCTATTATAACTTACATATATGCACACACATATGTTAACATCTTTGAAATGAATGGATACAAATAATCAAAGAAATGAGTGGATATAAATAATCAGAGAGGACGCTGTTAATTAAATAGAGATGGTTAACAACCAGTACTGTTCTTCCTAACTTAGGACCTAGTGTGACGTCGACCTGTTGGCTCTCTATATAAACTCATGCAGCTCCCTCTTGCTTCGGACAAGAATATAGAATTAATTACTTCTTGCTTTGTAGAGCTAGCGAGCTGCCATTGTCATTGCCATTTATATATAGGTTGTGAAATTTAAACTGCTGAATTTAATTACGTACGATGGCATATTTCCTTTTATCCGATCATCCTGAAAATACCTTTGTTGAATCTAAATTACAATTTAGAGCCATTCTTCTGGTCAGTGCACTTATTGCCCTCCTCGTTTGTGGTTTCTTCCAATTACGATTTCCATTTCTTAGAGTATTTGTAAGCTTTGTGAAGGGAATGCATTTTCTTGCTCACAAGCAATTATTCAAGGTAATTATTAGTACGTCTAACTCCCATGAAATAATTAAAGCTAGCTCTTTTGAAAAGTATTATTGATCCGTAGGCAAATAAAAGTATGATATCTATATATCTTTAACTCACTTGTCTTCTTGAGAATCTGAGCTGTTGGTATGTTTTCATATTTGTTATCATTGGCAGAAGTATACGGCAAAGATGCTTATCATGTTTAAGCTTGGAGCATTTGGATTGATCCTAGTCTTCATTTGCATATTCTCGGTGGGCTCTCAGCGACTTACAATTGGATCCTTCTTCTCTGTCTGTGTGTTTGCTCCTACTCTTCGTAACATAGTACGTCTTCTCACAAAACTTATTATTGCAACTCTATTAATTTCTTTCTTCTAATGCTTCCTTTTTTTCACTCCCAAGAAAAAAAAAAAAAAATGAACGTCAAAAGAGGCCTTGCCTAGTTTTATTTACTCACTGACTACAAGAAACATATATTGTCAACATTTACAATATTCATTTTCAAAAAATTGGAATTTCTCCTCACATTCATGTTTACCATTAATTTAATTTTACTCAAAATCCAGTTCAAAAGCCATAGAAGAAACAAGCAGCAGCGGCTACCCCTCCCTCCAGGCCCAGCTCCATGGCCAATTGTTGGAAGCCTTCCAGAGATGTGGAGAAACAAACCAACTTTCCGGTGGATAAATTCCCTTATGAAAGAGCTTAACACCAATATTGCTTGTATCCGTCTAGGAAATGTTCATGTTATACCCATAACATCCCCGGAAATAGCCCTGGAAGTTGTCAAGGACAAGGATTCAGTGTTTGCATCCAGGCCGGTTACCATGGCGACAGAGTATTCTAGCTGTGGTTTCTTGACAATAGCAGTTGTACCTCGGGGAGAACAGTGGAAGAAAATGAGAAAGGTAGTCACTTCTGACATAATGAATTCATTACGACTTCAGTCGCTGCTGGTTAAGAAAAGAGAAGAAGCTGATAATCTTGTTAGATTCATTTATAATCAATGCAAAAGCAGTACCATTGGTTCGGTCGTGGACGTAAGACTAGCAGCACGTCAATATTGTGGCAACGTAATTAGAAAGATGACGTTCAACAGGAGATATTTTGGTGATGGGAAGGAAGATGGAGGTCCTGGATATGAAGAAAAAGAACATGTGGAATCACTTTTTACGGTCCTCAATCACCTTTACTCCTTCAGTTTATCAGATTACATTCCCTGGTTGAGATTATTCGATGCAGAAGGCCATGAAAAAGTTGTAAGTGAGGCCGTGAGAACGATCTCCAAGTATCATGATCCCGTCATAGACGAGAGGGTAAAACAATGGAGAGATGGGAAGAAGAAGAAGGAAATTGAGGACTTGCTTGATGCTTTTGTTGCATCAAGAAACGCAAATGGGAAGCCATCGTTAACAGTAGAAGAAATCAAAGCACAATGCACTGTAAGATATATAATCGAAGTACTCATCTAGAAAACTATCTAACGGGCGACGTTACTCTATGTTATAATAATTTTAAATCATGCATTGTATACATATACGTGCAGGAACTGATGCTTGCAACAGTGGACAATCCTTCGAATGCAGTGGAATGGACTATAGCAGAAATGATCAACCAGCCCGAACTTTTCAAAAAAGCAACAGAAGAGATAGACAGTGTCGTAGGAAAAGACAGACTCGTTCAAGAATCTGACATTCCAAAACTCAATTTTGTTAAGGCTTGTTTAAGGGAAGCTTTTCGTCTTCATCCTATTGCACCATTTAACTTGCCTCATGTTTCAGTTCAAGATGCCACGCTCGCTGGCTACTTCATTCCCAAAGGCAGTCACGTTTTGCTAAGCCGATTAGGGCTTGGCCGGAATCCTGAAGTTTGGGAAGATCCTCTAAAATTCAAACCCGAACGACATATGAAGAATGCTGCAGAGCCAATTGAGCTCACAGAACCGGAACTAAGATTCATTTCATTTAGCAGAGGAAGACGGGGTTGCATGGGAGTAGCACTTGGGTCTGAGATGGCCGTAATGTTACTGGCAAGACTTCTCCAAGGATTTGATTGGGGCTTGCCACTAAATCAGGGGGAGAAGATTGATCTTACTGAATCGAAGTACGATCTATTTCTTGCTAAACCCTTGCATGCACGGGCAAAACCTCGTTTGCCGGCTGAGATATATCCCACTAATTAAATCAGGAGAACCGTTATAATATTAAAAAATTAAAACACATTCTACAAGGGATAAAGAATATATAAATCATTGGCGAAATATATATATAACCATCTCGTTCGAATCAAACGAAGATGATGCTGAAAATATATATATATTCAAAGATGATTTTTTTTCATGGTTCACAGACAGGTTTAAATGGCAAGAATTTGATGATATAAATCAAAATCATATTCTGCCATTTGTATTCCCAATAATTATGTCATTTTGAATTCTGTCATTTGAGTTGTTGAATTTTTAAATAAAGATTTTGTAAAATCTTTTAGTGTCAATGAAATGCAGCATTCTCTCATTTTATAAACTTCTTCCTTGTCCAATTCTTTCCTCAATTCAACAACATTTCTTCTTTTAATTACTTAGTCTATAATGGGGTTTATGTAGAGATTTCACTGCAACAGTTTAGCTATGTGTAGAGGGATTTCATCAATTTCGCTGCTGCTGCTTCAGGTAATTTAGTTATGACAACTCGTTCGATCGGCAGCTTAACTTGTAAAACATAGCTCAAAACACAAACATATACAAAAAAGAATACATAAAACAATTTTGATCCGTAAAACTGGAATATATTTATGTGTGTGTATATCTATATGCATACTAAATTGTTTCACTTGATATTAACTCATAAATTTATTTATATATAAGAAAAATACCTTTTTTTTTTCTTTTCTTTCTTTTTCTTATATACTTGTTAATTCTTTAAGTTATTTAAAAAATTAGTCCAAATAGGATTATGATCGGAGATAATTCATGGTTTAGTAAAATTTTAATCAAAGATAATTTAACATTTTAGCTTATCTCTAATTCAGATGAAATAGAACTTCTCAAAAAGAAAAAAAATTCTTCATTGAGTCTGATCTTAATAACAAATATTAACTAGAGTTTTATGAATTTATACTTTATTCTTTAACTTTTAATCCTTTCTTTTTTAATATAAGTTTAGGTAACTATCTTACAAAATTAACATACAGTTGAAAACCAATCCAATTTAAATGTTGAAAAAATGATATAAGAATATGTATAGTACGTACCTTTCCAATTAAATAAAATTTTATAATGAGTTAAAGAATTATATACATTATTCCATTCTAAATACACACAAAAAACGATAGTTATACAAAGGAATCATATTTTATTAGAGTCCTCAGAGCATTAACATGTGAAACCAAGCCATATAAAAAATGATCCACTAAAATTTTTTTAAACGAAAATATTCTTATAAAAAAATTTTTTTACAAAATGACCGTTTTAATTTTTTCCATATTCGAAACTTTTTTCGTGTTCAAGAGTATACTTTCTAGTATGAAAAAAAATTTCTTTTTCTTCGCGTTCAAAATTACACCTTCAAGTAAGGGCATTTTCGTCTAAAAAAATTAATTGATTATTTTTTAAGCACAGTTTAAACAGTAATCATTTAAAAAATTAAAAATGAGGGAGAAGCATGGTCATCTTTGATACCTTTTCTATTTTTGAATAACCCACATTAAATATTTATATAAGATCATGTGGAGTTTTTTGGGTGAAACATTTTGAAAATAAAATATACTTGCAATTACTTTGTATAAGTGTTCATAATAAATCTTGACAAAACAATATTAACACTACTACTATTTGTTAAATTTCATATGGTCACAACATGTGATATTATAAATATATGCAAGGTATATGATAATTAATCATGCAGCATTGAATTGTAATGATTTAGTATCGAGTGGTTGGAACATAGTCAATTAATATATTACTTTTGAAGGTTCATGAATCTTGCAATAGCTCAGCTTATAAATTCGTATTTGACAGAACCGCGAGTTTCATGCTACTTTTTTTCTGGTCCGTCGAGTCATAGAATACAGTTCATCTTGCGAATTGCCGTTTATAAAAGCACGAGTTTGATGATATGTCTTTTTCTGGTCCCTCAGATTCTGAGTCCTTGCAATGTTTCATGACAAAGGCCTTGGTCCACCAATTTCACGCTACTTTTTCTGGTCCCTCGAGTTCAGATATAGCTCATCTAGCAAATACTAGCACGACACGTGTTCTTTGTAACTTTGACAAATGAAATAATTTTATTAATAAAATCCATATATAATTTGTTAAAATCATGTGGAATTTGTTTAAGTTATTCCTTTTGAAGGTAACAATGAACTTTGCATTAACAAACAAAAGAAGAATGCAACAAATACTGAGTATCATGTGGTGTGTCTTCCAGTACTCAGACACAAGTTCCCTTACAAGACAAAGCTAATTTTGCAAGGTTATTGTCTGCAGAATTACAAACACGAGGGAGTGCTGATTTAAAATTCCAGTTGAAGTTTCCAGCGACCAAGGACAAGCTAATTGAATCCCCCGTCTGCTGGAGGCTGGGCTTTTCCTGTCCATCAGACTCCACCTCCATAGGCTTAATTCCACACTCTTATGAAAAGAGTCATAATATATAGGTCCCTATAATATAAGTTCAGCTAGATAAAACTCTACAATATTAAATAATCATGATAATTCAGGTAGATTATAGAAAGTCATGGCCGGGGTTTTGATTTTTAATTAGCTAGCTAGGTGATAAAAGGGAGAATACTTCCAAAACTTTTTTGCTTGGTTGCAGCCAACTAATGCATGAAAAGAGTCAGTTTTGCTCACTTAATTTGTTAAGTTTGATATGACTAAATGTTATAATTCTATAAATATAATGTACTAAATTGAATACCAGGAGCATAGCAAAGTTTCATCATTTAATTTAAGGGGTTAAAATGTAGTAGAGTGAGGAATTGGTCAGGCCAAAATTCAAATTTGGAACACTCTCATTTTACGAAAAATTATGAATACACTAATAATTAATTTTAAAAATTACAAGGTTTGAGGACCAGCCATATTCCTAGCCATTAATATCGTAGCTCCACTCTTGAAAATTTGTATTTTATAAAATCATGAGTTTCATCTTTAACTCTTTTTTATAAAATAAAATATACTAAAATGATGTATTCATGAATATTTAGGTAAATTCTGACGGATAAAAAAAAAAAAGGAGAAAAACTTATCAATACAAGAAAGGTTATGTAAAAGCATGTTCGAGTTTTTTGTACTACGTACACTTCTAAAATGAGATTATCTTGAGATTACTTGTATGCTTAGATTAGAATTGGATAAACAATCCCCCAAATTTTATATGTTAAATCCAATATTACTAAGCGTAATTTTATATGCCTACATAATTTGTAACAATTATTTACAAATTATTATTATAAATATATACAATCTTTTCATATTTACTTAAAAATGCCCAATCATCGTGCTTTACCTACATACATATAGATTAACAACTTAATTTGAAAGGAATGAATACAAATAATCAAAGACGAGGCTGTTAAAGAGATGATTGTTGCTAAGTCTTTAACAACTTTGAAAAGAATTGAATTATATACATAACAATTACATAGAATTCGTTTTTAATCAAGGGAAGGAAATTAATATAATTTTTTAAAATAATAATACCATAATGTGAACCATGTGTGTAAAAAGCCCATGAGTTATTTCGTAACCCGCATTTTTCAAATAGGTAATTAAATACTCAGATTATTTGTAAGTTTAGAATTAGAATATTTAATTTTTTTTTTTTTTGGTAAACTTGAAGGAAAATGATAAAATTTTATTAACATAAAAATAAATAAATAAAACCGAGTCAAGGTGACAAAACAGAGCCAGTCTTAGCTAATGAGTTTAATTTGCCGCAATCTTTAAAATTTCATGGCTAAATGATTGTACAATAGTAATTCTCGTGTGGCACTGTTTACATTTTATTTGAATTTATATCTTAATAAAAATACTAATTTTTAAAAATATATACACTATTTTCTTTAACCCAAAAAAAAGAGAGAGAAATCCCGAGATAATTAGTGGACGTGAGAACGAGAAGTATAGCATATCCTTTTCAAAGTACATTAGCTTTCGGCAATATCAAAGAATTTTCTTTGTTTTCATCGTTTGTCCTACATCAGTGGAAGATTAAGATAGAAGACAAAAATCTTGCTATATTATTGTTGCCGGCCAAGACTAATGTCAACATTAACATATTAATTAATATGAATTGAAACTTAATATTAATTTTACCAGTTACAGAGTTACAGAGCTACTAAATTGTGTACATGTGTACAGGAACCAAGAGTTTGGTTTGGTGTGTTGAACAATTTTCAAATAGAAAATGCTGTGATATCACTTCGGAGTTGTTAATTAGAACTTGATAATTGATAACTCCAATTTGCAAGAATCTTTCCATTATTGAAGGTTCAGTTTATAAACATTATATTGTAGTTTTACCCTCAATTAAATATATATTTGTGGAACTTGTCAATCGTCATTCTTTCAAATTATGCCTCAATTATATACACTCAAACATTGCTTTGCTTTTCACTGAAGAAACAAGAAACCATGGATTTCCTTTCTAATCTTGAATTCAAACAACCGTTGATAACCATTGTTCTGGTAACATTTCTTCCCCTTATTACTGGACTCTACAAGCTCAAACTTTTTTCATCATTTCCAGGCAAGAAACTTCCACCAGGATCGTTCGGATTCCCGCTTGTTGGAGAATCTTTAAGCTTTGTGAGAGCACAGAAACAAGACAAGACAGATGAGTGGATTCAGGATAGGATCAACAAGTACGGATCAGTGTTTAAAACCTCTCTGTTAGGTTCGAAAATGGTGGTCTTGACGAGCCAAACTGGAAATAGATTTGTATTTAGTGGAGGTGGTCATGGGATATCATGCAATCAGCCAAGAACCGTCGCCAGCATACTCGGAAAGAGCAGTCTCTTTGAGATTTCAGGATCGCGGCACAAGCTTATTAGGGGCGCAATAACAGATTTTTTAAAACCTGAAAGTATTCAGAGATTTGTGGAGGAAATGGACTCGTTAGTCCACAGGCAACTACACAAGGTATGTTGTAATCCAACATCTGCTAGATTTAGCTATTTTTTAATAAGAATTGAAGTAAAAATCACGTACAAAAATGGAAAGAATCACAATCAGTCTTTCATAATTATATGCTGTAAAGTTCGAATAACATAGTGGGAACTGGAATATTTTTATATATATATATATATATATATATATTATTTCCTCCATTTCTGTTATTCTAAAGCTTTTGATCTGAATAATCGGATGAATAATTTTGATTAAATTGCTTATTTATGAACTTTGCCAGGAACTTCATGGAAAGGATTCGGTACAAATTGTGACATTAATGAAGAAGATAACATTCAATGTGACTTGCAGTATATTTTTTGGATTACCAGATGGCAAGGAAAAAGATGAACTTTTAGGAGATTTTTCAATTACCCTCAAAGGAGTATGGGCCGTTCCATTGAATTTTCCGGGGACTGAACTTCATAGAGCACTGAAAGCACGAAGCAGGGTGCGTAAATTGCTTTCCAGTCTGATATTGACGAAAAAAACACAAATGGAACAAGGGATTGTTGATTCTCGTGACAGCAATATCATCTCAAGCCTTCTTAGTTGTAGAGATGAAAATGGTGAACCTTTACTAGAGCAGGAAATTCTTGACATTTTTTTGTCTTTGATAATGGCTAGTCATGATACAACTACAATTCTCCTCAGCCACCTTGTCAGATACTTGGCCAGAGACCCCGAGATATGCAACAAGGTCCTTGAAGGTAATGAAAATTAATTTTCTTAGTATTTTGAATCAACATTTTGGATATTGTAACATGATGTTGGTAATCATATGCTGAAGTTTGAATGTTGATAGAGCAAAAGGAGGTTCTTAAAGCTAAAGAACAGAGTGGTGGAAATGGAAAGCTCACCTGGAATGAAATACAAATGATGAAGTATACATGGAGAGTAGCTCAGGAGATAATGAGATTCACTCCTCCGATTTCCGGTAATTTTCGAAAAGTAACAAGAGACATCACCTTTGAAGGCTTTGATATCCCTAAAGGATGGCAGGTGCGAATATATTCAGACAATCAACAGCCGTTTATTTTTCTTTTTTCTGAAACTAGTTAATTATTGTCTTAACTATGTGTCTGAAATGAAACAGCTGTTCTGGGTGGCATCTGGTACACACATGGACAAGAACATATTTGAAAATCCAAACAAGTTTGATCCATCAAGATTTGAGAATTCAAAAAAGGCATTGATTCCTCCATATACGTACGTCCCATTTGGAGCAGGGCCAAGAATATGTGCTGGAGCTGAATTTGCGAGAGTTGTAACTCTGCTGGTAATCCATAATTTTATGAGTAAGTATGAGTGGAAAGAAGTTATACCAGATGAGCCCATCACTCGTGATCCCATGCCGTACCCTGCCATGGGCCTCCCTGTTAAGCTTTATCCAAGAAATCACGATTTGTAGAAATCAATTAGCCAAATTTTATTTGAAGATTTCAATAGATTTGAACCGATAATATGTTCAAAATTAGAATTTCCATTCAGGATACTTGTTCTTGAAAAAAATGTATCACAATATATATATTTTTTGTTACGCTTGTTGCAGACATCATAGCTATTTTATATATTGCTCCTTGCCCCATACATGCACATACAAATGTTTCTAATTTGAATATGTGGAGCAGAATTCGCCAGAAATGTCCGATCAATTATTACGGCTAATTAATAACCCATCGCGCATGTGATAAAATGTGAAACAAAACTTCACCTATCCATCGAAGGATTTGCTTGCTTTTTAATTATTGAATCATATATATACCTCGACTAGAAGATCAGAGCATGAACTGTGAAGATTATTCACACATCTAGCCCCATAGATTTGCTTATTAATTATAATATTTAATAGCTAGTTACGCTGCTCCCGATACAAAATGGAAACACCTTCAGATTTATCAAATAAAATTTTCACTTGTGAGTATTTTATTAATTGTCCACCCACCCTTAATTAGTTCCATGTACAATTAAATGTGATATCTCTCTATATCATTTGAAAGTCTGTCCTTTCATTATGTCAAGATTTAATTCTTGTTTTGATAACATTAATTGTTGTCTTTACTTTCTCATCTTCAAAATCTTTCTTTTGAGTCCATATCGCCGTTGCTCTTGTCACTCCGAATTCTACGCAAGAAAATTTGCTCTAGGAATATAAGTTATTCTTACGTTTCTCCAGTAAAATTGCATCATATATAGTTAAACTTTATTTCATTTTAAACGATATGAAGGTTCATATATAATTTTATCAATGTAAATGTGATTTTCATAATTTGTCTCCATTATTTCATAGATTTTTAATGATGACCACTTGTAACAAAAGTATATGTGCTTCAGAAAAATATTGGATTAACAATATGTATGAGATGGGGTCTTACTGAATACATATATATATGAAATGGCCTAAATGATAAAATTCAATTCATAACATATTTGTTTAATTTTTCATATTAAAAAGAATTAAAAACACACACACAAAAGTTTTCAGGAATTTTTATTTAGATCATATGTTTCAATTGAATTGAAATTCTCATTATATGTCTATTTTTACACTTTCTCCCACAATTCAGTTAAGAATCCATAGAATTAGAAGAAACAACAAGCGGAGGCTACCTCTCCCTCCAGGTCCAGCTCCATAGCCAATTGTTGGAAGGAAACCTTCCAGAAATGTTGAGTAACGTCAATAAACCAACTTTCCGGTGGATTCATTCTCTTATGAAAGAACTTAACACCAATATCGCTTGTATTCGTTTCGGAAATGTTCATGTAATCTCAATAACGTCCCCAATGATCGCCCTAGAAGTATTGAAACAGCATGATTCAGTGTTTGCACCCAGGCCAGTTACAGTGCCGACAGAGTATTCTAGCCGTGGTTTCTTGACAATAGCAGTTGTACCATGGGGAGAACAGTGAAAGAAAACGAGAAAGGTAGTCACGTCTGACATCATTCAATTCAGTACTACTTCAATCACTGCTCGTTAAGGAAACAGAAGAAGCTCATAATTCAATGCAAAGGCAGCAGCTCCCGTTCGGTCGTGAATATAAGACTAGCAGCGCGTCAATATTGTGGTAATGTAATCAGGAAGATGATGTTCGGCAGGAGATATTTTGGTGAAGGGGAAGAAGTTGGAGGTCCTGGATATGAAGAAGAAGCGCGCGTGGAATCACTTTTTACTGTCCTCAATCATATTTAATCTTTCATTTTATCAGATTACGTTCTCTGGTTGAGAGTGTTTGATTCAGAAGGCCATGAAAAAAATAGTAAGCGAGGCTATGAGAACTATCTCCAAGTATCTGCTGTGTAAAAACGTCACACAATATACAGAAATAAAATTGGAGAATTAATAACACAATTTCGTATACAAGAATTTACATGGAAAACTTTAAAATAGGAGAAAAACAACAGTCATTATAAAAAATAACCCAAAAATTTACTATGTAAAAAATTATTACGATCATTAGAATGTTTATTATAACGCAAAGTACATCCAAAGCACTCTAAAAAAAATGACTAAATAAACTGTTATGAATTTAAGAGATTTCTTCACCTTTTACTGTTGAATTTCACTCTCAACAAACTTGCTAAGTATCTCGCAAGCTGGTAAACCTCACAAAATTTTCAACACACTCACTCGATCACACAATAGATAGAGAGAAGTTTTGCTCTCACTTGCTTTGATGATTTTCCTTGCCTTCAACCAAAGTTGAACCAAAATGGATTGTATGGTTTGAAAGCAATCCACATAAATGGTGTTCGGTATAATAGTGCTCCACTAAACATTTATTAGTGCTTGTAAATTGTAATAATGCCATACAAGTAAATTTCACTATTTTTTTAGTGCAAGCAATAATTGCAAAGACGCAAATCCACTTTACTCCAATTTTTAATTTATTTAGCCAGTATTCTAAGTAACAGCATCATGTTCCCATAATAGATGAGAGAGTAGAACAAGGGAGAGATGGATGGAAGAAGGAAGCTGAGGACTTGCTTGACGCGCTTATTTTATCGAGAAATGAAAATGGGAAGCCATCGTTATCGATAGAAGAAATCAAAGCACACTGCACTGTAAGATAATTTAGACAATAAATTACATATATTAGTAGCTAAGCGACGTTGATCACGTCATGGTATATGTATGTATAAATAATATAATAATTTAACTTGTATGTATATATACACGAGCATGCGTGCAGGAACTGATGCTTGCAACAGTGGACAATCCTTGAAACGTAGTGGAATGGGCTAATATATAGCAGAAATAATATTGATCAACCAGCCGGAACTTCTCAAAAAGGCGACAAAAGAGATAGATAATAAAGTTGTAGGAAAAGATAGACTCGTTAAAAAATCTAACATCCCATGGCTCAATTTGGTTAAGGCTTGTTTAAGGAAGCTTTTAGTCTTCATGACCCCTGTGGCGCACCATGAAACATGCCACACGTCTCAACTCGAGACGCTACAATCGCCGAGGTTACTTCATGCCTTAAGGCAGTCATGTTCAGTCAAGCAGAATAGGGCTTGGCCGGAATCCTGAAGTTTGGGAAGATCCTCTAAAATTCAAACCTGAACGACATATGAAGAATACGGTAGATCAAATAGAGCTGACAGAACCGGAACCAAGATTCATTTCATTTAGCAGAGGAAGACGAGGTTGCATGGGAGTGGCACCTGGGTCTGAGATGGCCATAATGTTACTCGCAAAGTTAAAACTTGTTCAAGGATTTGATTGGAGTGAGCCACCAGATGAGGAGAAAATTGATCTAACTGAATCAAAATACCATCTTTCTCTCTTGCTAGTATATAAACCATTGTATGCACAGGCAAAACCTCGTTTGCCGTCTCAGATGTATATATATATATATATATATATATGTCCGGCTAATTAAATCAGAATATAATTATTGTATTAGTAATTAACACAAATTATAAAATCCTTCCAAAACTCAAACATATATCTAATAGAAGAAATACTATCATCTCATAAAATTGATTTTTATTTTTTGGGATCAATTTCGAACAAAAAACTTAAAATTTATTAAATAAAGGTAAATTCATTTCGTCTAAGACTTTATTTAGATTCTACGAATATGTAGCAGGTTTCATTTTTTCTCCCGCGAAGTTCCCTTGGTTCCCACGCTCGAAGATCTTGATTTTATTAATTTTCTTAATTAATAAATAATACAAAACCATTTATTATCCCTCCAACGAGTTAGCTCTTTCTCTCCCAAAAGAAAACAAAAACGTAAGAAACAAAACCACCTCACTTCCTTCTAAACTCTCACCGGTAATACGGTTGTTTCTTCCTTATCTCCACTTTACTTTGCTAGAATATGACTTTCAATCAGTTCTATTCTAATACCAGCATATAGACTGAGAGCAATTCTAAAGCCCAAGGTCATCCTGATAAATGAGTCACCAACTAATAACCTCTCGATTTTCAATGTTTGTTTTAAGAAGCAACGGTCCTATTCATGTAGTGTTAAATAAAAATATAATATATTTTTAAAATATTTTAAACTCTATTTATTTAATATTCGTATCAAAAATTAAAATCTTAAATCGATATCTTTAATAATCGTATCACCTGTTTAACATATTTTTTAATATATATTCTAAAAATTTATAATATTATTTATTTAAATAATAATATTAAATTTAAATTAAATAATATTAAATATTTTTAAAAATATTAAAAAATATAATTAAATATTTTTAAAATATGAAAAACATAAAATAAATATTTTAAATTATAAATCACTTATAATAAAAAAACGATTATTCAGATAATTAATTATGTTATAAATGAGTTCACGTATTAAAATTTTGAAACTCGTGAACTCGACTCAATTATTAATTAAATAATATTATTATATCTTATTTTTTAATAATGTCATTTTAAATAAATTCAAATCTTCTAATCGTGTTTGTGTCCTATTAACAAATCATGTTAAAAATGATCACTTTTATGTTAGAGAATAGAAGTAGATTTTGCTGATAAAAATGTTTTTTTAATTTTTTTTCATAAATATTAAACATATTTAAGGGTAAAAAAAACAACAACAAAAGTTAGGCACCTAATTGTTATAAATAGACGATGAAGTCTGTCCTTATTTACGATGATATAAAAAATCATAAATAAAAACTCATACGCCCAATTAAAAAATGCAAAGAAAGATTTGATGATCCTGACATTGCCATCTAGGTATTGCTGACATGGACACCACGTGGCAAACATTGAGATAATGCAGTTGTCGAAGACGCGCAGCGTGTGGCCTCCTAGGCGGTGCGTGCAATCTCAACGAGCAAACCACGTGCTAGCGTGCATTTCATTCGACGCTGTCACACTGACCTTTTTAGACCGTCTGATCTATTTGGACGGCTCCGATTAATTATTCTGCATTCCCTAACATTTGTTTCTTGTGCAACTCGTGCCACTCAATTTTAACTAGATCCAATCACCTACACCGGTATTATAAACATGCCGTTACAACTATCCAATAACAAAAGCAAAAATTGAGTGGCAATATGGTAAGTATATTAAATTAAAACCTTTTAGTTATTTTAGTGGTGATAAACAAACGATTGCAACAAAGTAGAATGTATTATCGTGTAGAGCATTAGAACCTTATTCCCAGTCGGAAACAGTGACGTAAACGTAAAGACATGGGCCTTTAAATAAGCGCAGTTCTCCGACCTTACGCGAAAATCAAACGAGTTTCCTCCAACTTAATTTCATCCAATCATAACTCTCCCTGCCAATCTTGACCGTCAAATATTCTACTTCGCTTCATTTAAAACACTTGCCATCGCAAACCAAAACCGGCAAACAAGGTTAAACACTTTGCTTGTTTTCCTGTTTGGGTTTTGGTACTGACATTGAACGTCTTGGAATCGCACACCTCGCTCTACACTAATGGCGTCGCTGAGCATTCGTTACGGCAGCCAAGGTGGAAGAACATGTTTAGCGAATTGCCGCGGAATGAATCTTCGTTCTCCGTCGACCAATCAGATTACGTCCTTGAATGTGACCATGAGCCGAGGAAGAAAAGATCGCGTGACTCCGATTTCGATGTCAGTGTCTTGTGCGAATAATCTAGAACCAAACAGGACAAAACAGAAACAGGAAAAGAGCATCTCGTACGAGAATGTGATAGATAAGTGGATGAAGCATTCCGTCGTCGAGATCGTTAAGAACTTACGTGAAGAGCCGTTACTGGTCCACGTTTACTCCGACAAGGATAACGGTGAATCGCCGAGGTTGCAAACGGAAAAAGCGGAGCCGGATGACTGGCCAATGGTGAAATCAAAATGGGCGGACGGAACGAGGCCATTGCCGGAGGGCGTTATTCTCGTGGAACAGTTGAAACATGAAGAGGAAGTTGAGGAAGAATCTGATTCGTTGATTGATTTTGGAGGAGAGAGTGAGATCACGCGCGCGTGGGGGATTGTTGTGCAAGCCAAAGGTGAAAATTGTGGGCCAGCCTGTTACTTGTTGAAAACAAGTCGGGCTAGGCCGGGCGCGGGATTGGGCTTCTGTTGTACGCATTTTTGTTTGGTGAAGGTCAAGAGTTTCAGGGAAACCGCGGAGGCCCAGTTCAAGAATTGTTGGTTATTGAATGGCAATTGATTAAGGAAAATTTGTAATTAAAAAAAGATTATTTTGTTCGTTCTGTGGAAACCCACAAAAAAATTAAGTTGTATATATAGATTTATCATTCATATATGTATCATTTCCAGATTTTACCATTTCCCGTAATTTTAATTCGTACTTTTATGTATGACTAGAGCTATATATATTAAATTTTGTAATAAATATTTTTTCGAGTTTTCTGCTATATATATTCATGTTTTGAATTTTAACTTTTCTGTTAAAATTTGAAGTTCTAATTTCAATTTTTGTGTGAACACGACAAGTTTATAACTTGTATAGGAATATACTTCTAAATCATTCCAATTTTATAACATAATAGGTACGTATACGCAATACGTGTATAGTGACCTAATAAACATTCAAGAGGGTCAATAAAAATATTGAAATAGTGAAAAGTTAGTGAAACTTGCCGAAAGAAAATGATTTAGCTTCCAACATTAATAAAATAAAAGGAAACCATAAAAAATGAAGTGGAAGTACACAATTAAAACACAAAAGCCCGTAAAACATGCTGTGATAGTGTTTCACTTTTAACTCGTTAAAATCATTTTCTTTAACTCATGACGGACAGCGACGTGGATATGAAGTTGTAGAGGGTATATATGCAAAAGTATAATGTCAAGGATTGACGCAAGTTTTAATGATAAGTGTTTGGGAAAGAACCTGAACCCAATGCACCATGCAGTGGACGAGAACATAATCACATGGTCAGGGGAAACACTGCATGCCTATGGTCGGGCTTGACATAGCGTTCGAAGTAAGAGATTGTAGGCCCGGAGGCATTCCAATACCTATGACAATTTGTGATCATGTGAAAAATACAACCTACATCAAGTGATAAAATATAACCCAACTAAAGATACTGCAAATAGTGAAAATCAACCCTACGCTTCACTTTGTAACCACCCACCACCAGACCTTCAATCATGGATGGTTACGACTAGAAATAACTTCCAGATTATTGGTTCATGAAACTATATTAAGTTTAAAAAATAAAATACACACTTTTAAACTGAGGCAAAATTATATCAAATTGGTCGCTCAACATAAAATATTTTGAAAAATTAAATCATTGACTTGATCATCAAAGATCATACGCTAAATAAATCGAGTATACTCTAATTATTGTTGTACTGTATGTGAGGAAGAGATTTCAAAAAATTAGAAGATTGAAACTTTGTTGTTTGAGGTCAAAAACTACTAATTTTGGACATCAACAATAAAATTGTTCAAAAAGTTTAGTCCAATCTATATTCCATTTATTAATTTTAATTAAAATCAATTTGGGCTTGGTGGGTTGGTTGATTAAAATTATATTTATGTATTACAAAATTGATTTAGTTTAATTTAATTTATAACTTCGTATTTTCAGCAAAAAATCATCTAAATCAAAAAGATTGCGCGTGATGCATTTTGTTTGATGAAAAAGAATTTTTTTTTTTTTTTATAGAATATATTAAGATAAATTAATTTAATTTATATATATAATATATTGTAAAAAAATTAGAAATAAAAATTTAAATACTATGCATATGATTCAATGACATAAATAGATTAATTACACAAATATAAAGAAAGCGTGGCAAAATCTGAATGTACTTAGTATTCTAAAACCCAAATCTCCCTCCAATGCTCCAACCTCTTACTTGAATTTGAAAACTCAGCCCCAAAAAACAACCCACGTTTCCGAACTTCCCAAAAAAGAAGGTATCTATTTTTACGGTTTCACAAAATAAGACACATGTTTTCAATTTATTCAAATAGGTCCCTAGCCCATGTTGAAATGACAAAGCTACCCTTCAGTTATTGAATTTTAACTTACATAATACTAGGGAATTCAACTTACTCCTTAAAAGTATATTAAAAAAAAAAAAATTACCCCTTAAAAGTGGCACTCAAATGTATGAAAATGATTTCAGCGACGGATGGGGACTTATTTGTTACAAGAGATATAATATATTCTTTATTGTAAACTTAGAAAAGATTAGGGATACGGATGTTATTATTCACAAAACACAAAAGGATAATAGAAGTACGAAACTTCAGAGACCACCTTCGAATGCGCGCTTCTTGTTTTAATTCAAATCAAAAATCAAAATTTTTATTATTAACTCGCAAACCCAACAGATCTGCCTTGCCAACAACACCCACTTCAAAAGTTCAAACCCTAACTCTGAGTTACTTTGCCCCTTTCCAATCTTATCTTCATCCTCTAATCTTCCATTTTGATTAAGGGTTTTTAAGCACCCACTTGAGGAAGAACCAAGATTCTTCAATCTTTGTCAATTCTTTGACCGAGTGGTATTTCTTGTACTATTTTGAATTTCAAGTGGGTTTTTGATGCAATGGAGGGTCGTGGCGATTTAGATAGCGGTTTGGGTCAATGTTCGTTGGTACCTAGATCAGATATAAAGGTAGCTTTTTTTTTTATTATTTTTAAAGGAAAAATTTATAATTGGTTGAATTTAAGGGAATTTATGTTTATATTGTTTTAATGATCGTGCTCTTTGTTTTTTTTGGGTGGTTGTGTTAGGAGGTGGGCGAGAAGCGGAGCAGTGATGAACTGGGGGAGAAACGTGAAGTCGCACGAAAACGAGTTAAAATGAGAGATCTTGATTCCGTGTTTCAATCTGAAGGTAATTTTCTGTCAAATTTCAATTTTTGACCTTGCACATATTAATAATCAGCTAAGATGTTCAAAAATAAGAATTTAAGTTCTCGCGAGTTCTTTACTAAATTTATTGTTTAGTAATTTATCTATTTAGTCCTTTTGGACAGAACATTTACTTTGTTTTGATGATATGCAATGAATTAAAACTTTGAATTGAGGTACTTCTGCACTTAATTTGTATGTTGAATTCACATGTAAGTGTAGGAAACTCGATTGGGTTGCACGTTTGTTTTGGATTTGAAACTTCTGCTTCAGTTTTAGTGACTTCATTTTCACTAATTGGTCTTTATGATGAGACAGTATTAATGGCAAATTGGTTGATTCTTGCATTTATGCCACAGAAATCAATAATCATCATTCAAATTCTTTGAAAAACAAAGAGGTAAGTGACTGTTTTAAGTCTGATGGAGAAGAGATTTCCCACGTGACTGAGGTGCCTTTAACCTTGGATTTGGAGGCTTCTCAAGTGGAAAGAACAGGAAGGAATACATCACAAGTTGCAGTAGATGTTGCTCCTGGACTTCTTGATCTCAATTCCAATGATTGCATAGCCAATAATTCAACTCGTGCTGCTAGTCCAAGATGTGCTGAAAGTTCTGATAAGCCATCATCTCTCCTCGTGAAGCACAATAAGGAACCTGATAATAATTGCATGTCCTCAATTCGTATAGGCTTAGATCTTAATGCAGAAGATGTTGCCAGCTCAGTTAATCAAGACCCATTTTATCCTCACAAAAATAATAATCATTTGAAATTGAGAGATATTTCTGAGTGCGGGAGTTCCACTGGACCAATGGAGGAGAAAGATTCAATGAGACTTTGGAAGGAGATGAAAGAAAATGGTTTCCTCTCGTCTTCTCATGGAGGCATATCAGTGCAAAACAGTTTTCTCTCATCTTCTCAAGGAGGAATACCACCAATGCCAAAGCAGCGTGGGAGGAAAAGTAAAAATGACACACAAAAGAAAAAGATAGAGCTTGCGAAAAGGGAAAATGTTGACAGGTTCACCAAGATTGCTGCTCCAAGTGGATTGCTTAATGAATTGAATCCTGGAATTATTAACAATGTACGAAATAGGAAACAGGTCTATTCCATTATAGAGGCCATAGTAAAGTCTGAAAAATGTGAAAGGAATCACTCTGAAGGCAAACAGTCAAGCCATCTGAGAAGCGGAACTCAAGATATTGGTAACTTCAAGAACCCAAAAAATATGAATAATTCAGGAATACACAGACTCGTACATTCTTATGAAGACAGGCCTCCAAATAGTTTATCTGTCAGCATGCAGACCAGTGGGTACCCAATGCCACTGCACAAGTCTTACCCTTCAATGTTAGAGGACAAAAGTGCAGATGGTGACTCAAGCATGGTAGACTGTGAAGATCATGCACTTGCATTGAAGTTGTCATCATCAACTAAGGCATCGGAAAGTGCTTGCACGTTGTCTAATGAGGAATCAACTAACTTTCCCAGTGCTTCATCTCTGTCTGTAAAAGGTCAGCGTTAGAATATCTGATTGCTAGTTTCTTTCCTTTTATTTTTGGATGTTTACGTCTCCATTTCAATTATCAAAATAATTTGAAAGGTAATTGTGGGGGAGAATATAAATTGTGTTGAATTCGATGTACTTGAAGAAATGAGTTAGTAATAATTGATAGGCAACTAATTGACTACACACCAGCTACATAACAATGATAAGTGAAAAATGTTTTACTGATGGCATTGTTTCTTTGTGTTTGCAGCCGCTTCTGTTGCTTCTCAATGGTTGGAACTTCTTCATCAGGATATCAAAGGAAGGCTGTCAGGTATTGCTCTTCAAATTGTTACCGGATGCTGTTGAGAGCTGAGTATATTTGTAAAACGATATAGTAGTTTATTCTGTTTTGTCCTTACAGCATTGCGTCGCAGCAAGAAGAGAGTCCGGGCTGTAATTAGTACCGAGTTACCTTTCTTAATTTCGAAAGAATTCTCCTCCGGCCAAGAGCATGAGCCAAATGTTGTAAAAGATCCCATTGATGGATTCTCCAACAATGCAAATGCCCATATACATCGAGAAAGATGGAACATATTGTTTAATCAGATGGATAAAGCACTCACTGAAGAAGAGAAGCAGCTTGTGAGTATAATAATTGAAGCAATCGCTATTCATTTACAACTTAAAGAATTGCAATACAGGGTGTTTTTGCTAAGATGATATTCATGGCCTTCACATCTGTGTTGTAAGGTTGGGTTCTGGGGACTTGGGGCATATAGTTTCCCGCAACTTTTTCTTTTTGTCCATTTGAAAAATAAGGATTTGATTTCAGTGCTTTTATCATAGTAAGTGATTTGTTTCCTGAGTAGTTCTTATCCCATCTTTTCAAGGGCACTCAAACACTTGTTCACTTTAGAAAGAACATCAAGTTGCTAATGCTATTTAGTTTTGCTTTACTTATCTCTTGCTCTGCATTATCTATTTTTCATTGTATTGTAAATTCTACCCATGGTTCTTTTGTTTTCCATTAGAGTTCGTCTGCAGTATATTGTTTAAAATAGAAGTCTGATCTCTTTCTTGGTTTTAAATTTTAGGAAAGCTGGTTGAACCAAGTAAAAGAAATGCAACAGCATTGTGATCAAGGCCTGCAATATGGTTTGCAACATCCAGGAACATCACATGACTTTAGGTAAAGCTTTCCAAGCATCATATTGTTCTCTAGTTGTTTGTCAAGTACTGTACCAATTGATCACAATTCAAAACTTCAGTGCCTGTTGTCTCAGATTCTATGTAAACGTTAACTTATTATTCAATTGGGTTCTTACATTTTTCTGTAATTATGTTCTCATTTTGCAGATCAGTGAAAGCAGATAGCAAGGAGAAGGAATTGGCTGTCAGGGCAGCTGCTGCTTCCATATACTCAACGTGCAATTTCCTTGCATCCAAGGAAAATGTATCCTGTTGCTGATCTCAATTACACTGCTCTTCCGATAATCTGTCTGATTATATTGACTTCTCTCCCCTTCTATCAGCCTAGAAAACTAGTGACTAGCACAAGTTCTTGCTATCTAGCAACCAAGGTAACAATAGAAGTTAATTCGAATTCGTTTGATGTTCTTTATTAGTGTAATAGCAGGATCTGATGCTAAAACTTCCAATGTTGCATTCAAATAGTTGTGAGAATGGTAATTTAACCAGTTTATTGTTTCTTGATGTCATTTTCAGCTTGAAAGCCGAATGAAATCAGATTTCATTTCCAAATTTTGGCTAAAAATGGTAATATCATGCATCATAAGCATTATAATTAATACAGAGACAAGCAGACTGCTTCCAATCATATACTACTTAACAAGCAAAGATTATATTTCATTTGTATTTGTACATGAGCAATACTCGAATATAAATATAACTGTTTATGTTCTAAAGCAAAATTGATTATGTACTGTTCAAATCTCAAATGTCATTCTAATGTTAAGTTGCTGTGAAAGGGCTTCTATAATTTACAAGGCATATATTACAATGATGGTCAGAATACAGCAGTTACAGTACTAAAGGACACATTTGAGCAATGGAGTTAGGTTATATATTCCAAGCGTGGCATATTTTTAATTAAGTATCTCATCCTGGTAACTATTCTCTTTACAGCGGGGTTCTAAAGCCAGTTTGGTGCCATCTTGCTTGACGTTGGCTTTGAGCATGAATCATCTGAAACTTTGGCAAGCGAACGATACTGCAATTTAACACTTTCTGCATTGTCCAATGTCTTCACCACATACCTATTAGTGAGAGTTGTGTCAGTGAAATAGCACAAATCTAAATTATCTTTCACTCCAAGATAATTCTGAGGATTTCAGGAATGAAATATCCTTGACAATGTACAAATGGAGACAAACAACAGAACATACACTTGATTGTTGATTCTAAAATAATATTGGTTCTTAAAAAACTTGGCAAGTGACTTTTGAAAGAAAAACATCATTATCATCGTGCACGAGCATCAGATAGAAGACCCAGTAAGGTGCAAATAAGAATAAAAAGAAATTCAAACACGACATGATAGAAAATGGTAAAAAGTGGGTTTCGACCTGAACATTTGCCCCAAATAGAAAAGATAAGTTGAATACAACTAACCATCCATTTAAGCATTGCGTAGTTACAACAGCTTCACGTCCAACAAAGCGCTGTGGTGTCCTTTTGTTCCCCTGATCCATCATCTCTCTAATTATTAACTTCCATTAATATTAACACACATTCTTAAAACAACTAAGACTTTGCTGGACGAACCTTTATGATTACCCGGTCGGTCACAGCAAATGGAAATTGAACCCCTTTACTCCTTGGTGGATCCATAAGAGTTGAATCACCGTAACCACCCTTCTCCTACACAAGGAAAAAACAAACAAACAAACAAAATACGCATTCAAAAGAAATTTAATTCATAACACACAGCAGAGGTAAATCACAGGGCTTTTGACTCTGAAAAAATAATGCATGAGAAAAGGAATAATAAAACATGCCACAATGGGAACTTAGAATATAATAATATGTGACAGCATTACATTAACATCAGATTAGGCAGAATTGTATTCCTTCTATCTACGAAGTAGTATAAGAAAGACAGACTCTGCAAGATACATCTAGCTGCCGAGAATATACAATAATTTATTTATTAAAATTTGAAAAACACATACCTGGTCAAATCTCTCCCTCTTCCTTTTACATGAGCGATAAAAATGTAATTCTTCCTCCCGTTGGAACGCTTGCACTGCAGCTCTCAGAGCTGTAATGTATAGCAATCAAGAGAGAGACAACGTTATCAGAGCAAGTACTGGATGATATGAGTATCATATGCATAAATTTGCTAGTTTGATAGTCTATGCTGATTTGGGACTTAACCCCCTCTTACAACCCCTTCAATAGGTAAATTTTGATCTCAACCCGCCAGTGACAACTTCAATATATGCCACAGATTAATGTAACTCACACGTATGAGTAATTTGAGCCAAAATTATGCTGACACTCAAATTTGTAAGAGGACGCTAGTTGATGTACTTCCATGACAACAGAATATTCACTTACAGAGATTTGGGGCTATTGAGTCTTCTGAAACTGGTCGTGAACAGGTGTAGCAAGCTTTCTGATAATGCAATAGAAGATAGAGTTCTATTAGTCAAAATCCCAAAGAAACAGTACGCACTTAAGAATACAATGAGTGAAAACCATACCAAGGCAGAGAAATGCATCTGGGATTCAAGACAGTAAAACATGACTCAAAAGGTCATAGAAAATGCACAGAGGGGCAACAAAAGTTATGATTTCATGATAACAAATCAAGGTATCAATCCCCAGCCACAGTACACTTATGAGGCAGTAAGGCTGTTTAATACACATCCTTGTGCACGGGATTTGTTTCGGAGATTTTGCAAACAAATAATCATAATAGATACATATGACAGGGTTCTACTAGCATGTGCAAAAAAATATATATCCTAATATCCTATTCACACTGAATTAAAGCAATCAATTTGAAAGTTATTAAGAGAGTTTACCGAGAACTCACCGCTCGAATTACATGTTGCACTCCAGCAGCTCCAAAAGAATGTCCACAAGGAAGTATCATTGCATCGTACATGAGAGCTCCCCTGAATTTCACAAAGTGGAGATAGATGCATGATACTAATTAGTCCTGTCAAATATTTAGTAGATGAAAAATAAATAAAAGAAAAACACATATCAAACAAATTATTTCAGCTATAGACTACAAATTCCCAGTCACAGAGGAGCTAACGTTTGCAGATTATATCCATCACCCTAACCCCTCACTGCAACCAACATACAATTATGATCAACTGTCCCACACCACCACATCTAAAACCACCGTATCAAATCAGTTTTTAAGTTTCAAAAAACACACAAGGTACACTTAAATATGAAGACCATTTACCAGAATTGTATGTATCTCAGCTAGTAATAAAAACTCTTCTAATCAGAAAAATTGTGTTAAACATAAAAACAAAACAGTCGGTCTTACGCGACAGGATCAGACAAAATAGCTCTTAATGAGTCTCCGGACCCGCTAATCCCACATCCATTATCCACCGCAACACACTCCTTCTGCCCAGAACCAGATGAACCTTCTGTTCCTTGCTGCAAATATTGTGAGTAGTACATGTCACCATCGGCATCCGCAACCGTAACAATTGCTCCGTTATGAATGTTCTGCACTGCATTTCCATTCTTTCCTAGTAACAACAGTACAAATATAAAAAATAGAAACCTTTAAACAAATAAAAAATAACACAAAATTTCCACAATTACATAACTTCAATGATTCTCACAATTCTTACCAAAGTTTGGTTGATTCTTCGATTTTCCATTCCCCATTTTTTCCACTGCTGCTGCTATCAAACTACAATTTGTACTATTATTATTATTATTACAGTTCGTACTATTACTATTATTGTGGTTGATATTTTTGTCAGTTTCATCGACGTCATCATCTTCTTCGTCGTCGTCAACATCGTCGTCTTCACCATCCGATTCTTCGCTGCTGGGTGACGTAGCGTTGCTGTTCCAGTCACGAGGCTGCTGCGGATCACGACGGTCAGCGTGTTCGGCATAAATAGTGGGTTGAGGCCGGAAATAACGATCACGGTCGACTGTGAACATCTTGTCGTCGATGAATCCCGTGAGTTCTCGGGTTTTGGGACCCGGATCTCCGACCCGGTGCTGCTGACAGTTTAACGAGCGAAAGGCGTCGTCTTGAAAGACGAGCGGAGCATTTAAACCATTTAGCGAGATTTCATCAGACGACATTACTGATAAATCGCCCTCGAAACGCTAATTAGTGAAATTTTTGAGTGAGCGTCGAGATTTTTAGGGTTTTTGGGAATGAAATGACAGGTGAGAAGAAACGACAGCGTAGGATGAAATGGACAGGGGCAGAAAGAGGGAGGTTAAGAACGGTACGACATCGTTTAGTGTTTAAGACAGACAAAAGCAATTCGGAAGTTCAGGGACGAGGAATAAGGCGTGGGCCCATGCATCTCATTGCTTTGTGAGTACGCTTAATCTGTGGGTACCACAAAATCAATCCTATAGTCGATAATCACATGAATTATTAAACTACACTTTTTTTTTCCACAAATTTTCGGTTTTAACCACTGTTCACACCTTTTTTCAGATCATATAATAATTTTTTTTTAATTTTTATGAAGTACATTATTTTATTATCGTTACCAATTTAACAAATATTTTCAAATATAACAATTTTTTTAAGTGAAAATTCGAAAAATATACTTTTAAACATATTATTTATTACATTTTCAAGAATAATAAAATCACACTTTTAAACATATTAACTCTTAAATGTAATAATGCTCGAAAGTATAAAAAATAATATATTTAAAACTTTCGAGTATCATATATATCACACATTTAAATACATTATTTTTTATACTTTTGAATTTGCATTCAAAAACTGTCATATTTAAAAGTATTTTTATATGATTCAAGATTTTTAAAAGAAAATGATTTAAATATTTTGTGTTCCGTTAAATTTAAAAAAGAAATTTTGTCGTGTGATTGTTTATAAAAAAGAAAAAAATATGGTTAAAATAAAAAAAAAATTTTTAAGTGTTTCTTATAACATAAAATGTAAGTTTAATAAAATATACTTTTAAAACAGCAAAAATTTATATTTTACTTTCACAAAATTCATAACACTATTGATAAATCTTCTTTTTTTAGTGTGTAAAAGTATTATTGAAGATATATACTATGAGTTTAATTTTAAACATTACCTAGGAAATAGATTTTTATATAGATTAGTGTTTTATCGTTATATGAAACTTTATTTAAAAATATAATAAATATAATTCCTCTAATTTTAATTTAAGTTTATTTAAACTTTAAATTTGTTGTCTTTTAAAAAAAAAAAATTTATCTATTAAAATCAACTAACATCTACAGTTAATTTTTAAATTTAATATGTCTTTGAGTGGATATCGGGTGATGAGGAGTGTTCTTAATTCGTCTAATGCTTTTAAAAAAAATTATGAAAATTGTATTTTTTAAAGCCACCGAAATATTATATCTTAAATCTATATTTTACATATTTGCCTTAATTAGGTATACAAATAAATAAATTTTTTTAGTAATAAAAAAATAAAAACATATAGTTTATGATACTTACAATGCTGCCGCGTAGTTCATATTATGTCACGTCAGAATCGAAGGTCATTGCGCGATGCACCTCCAACTGGAACAAAACAACGAATGGAAAAAACTAAAAAGTCAGCGGACGTTACAAAGGAGGAGAAGAGGACGAAGTTCCGTAGACTTTCTCATTGACTTCGACAAGTCATGCAATTGCCATTGAATTCTTATTAACGTGAAATTCATCCAACGCAACTGAGCATTTGAAATTTTCTTCGCGAAAATGAATCCAAAATCAAATCTTGCTGTGATCATTTTCTTCGTTCTAACGCTTGTTTTTGATGTTTCTGCTGCATCTTTAGTTCGTAAACTAGCGAGACTTAAATTTTCAGAGGTATTGTTTTCGTCAAATTTGCCGCAAATATTTTCATTTTTTCCTTTTCCTTGAAGACAGCTTGTGTTTTGAATTAAAAGGTTGTTTCATTACATGGTGTTTGTGTTCTGTGGTTGTAGATTTCAGCACCGCCTTTAGCCGAGCCACCAAATGTTTCGCCAATGCCAGCACCGGCGCCGGCACCAAGTGATGGCTTGTTTGATGAGAACAAGTGTCTTGGTTGGTGCACGGATCGCAGGAGCTTCACTGCCTGCCTTCAATTTTCACAGGCTGGTAAATTTATGTATTGATGGATTCTTTTCCTTTTGTTTTCAATTGCTTCGATTCTCAGTTGTTGCATTTTGTTTTAAATTTATGTACGTGCATATCAGTATGTTGTAATGGACTTTTTTGTCAAGAGCGTGCCCAAGTTTTTCTTTTTATGAAGAAAGCATTCATTAATTGGAAAATTTTGCAGGATGAATGTGTTTATGTTCATTTAAATAAAGTATTGGTGATTTTTTCATGGTTTATTGAAATGATTGGCATCACAACCATATGGACAGCACAAACGGAGAAGATGGAGTGTAAACCTACATCTGACAGCTCTTCACTTTAACCTTTCTTCGTAGTTGAAGTTTGAAATTTGGAATTTGAAAAGTAGTGCACTTGTAGAGCACACTGCAAAGAAGATTCTTGAAGGCATTGGAAAGTGGCTACTTTTGACCTGATTTGCATATCTGGAATGATTTTTCACAAGCATGGCTGCCTCAGGTAGAAGTAAGAGCATCAACGCATAAGTGGAGGGAGAAAAGTTAATTTAGGCAATTGTTAATTACAAACAACATACGCATGAAAAGAGTATCCCTTATTTTGATTTATCACAAGTAAGGCCTTCTTTAATAAGTTAATAACCCTCCAGGGTTATCAGATCAAAATAGGATGGTCAATACTCAAAATAGTGCTAAATTTCTAGACCATATATTGAGCATCAGGAGTACCCATATTCTAGGTACTGTGTGCTTCATCGTTATGCTCTTAACTTTTTGATTTATCGGTTGATAGGTGCTTGTTCTCTTTCAATCCTGTGGACTAGAATTGTAAGTAAACTTGAGTTTTCTAAAGCTAAACCTGAGCCATTAACTGCTAATGAATGGTTGGCAAGCATACTTTTTGTATAGGAATTGTGATAACTAAAATTTAAAATGCGTTAAGCACATGAACCAGCATAATTTTTGGCGTTCTTGGCACATATGAACCTCACCTGAGCTGAACTTGATGGAAAAATTCTACTCGTGAACCACTTTCGTGGTCATCACAAACTGCTAAATCTTTGAATCTTTTGTTTAGCTTTCTTTTATCCTGGATCTCATGTTTCTGCTTGATTTATGGAGAAACATATACTTTCCATGAGAAGATGCCATTTGATGATATTTCTCTACTCTTGTTGGTCAATAATATGTGCACAAAGTAATTGATGTTCTGGTTTTCAGCTAAATTCTGGAGTAGAATTCAGTTTTAATTCTGTTTTCCATGAGAAAATACTAACTCACTATCTTTTCTTCTGTATCTCCAGAAGAAGCCTTTCTATTTGTCAAGAATGATGGACAGAGCCCTCTGAACATCAACGTTACAATTTCACGCCCTAAGAGTACATCAGCAGATATACAGATACCCAAACAAGGAGCCAAAAAGGTTTGTTTCTAGAGACCCTGTTGTTTATTCTTATGCACCATTCTGATGATTTTTTTCTGTTGGAAAAATTGGACACTTCGTTACGGTGGTCAAAAATGGTTTTGAGATTCAAGTTGAATCTAAAACATATTTAGCCAAGTCCTTTGAAGAACTTGGCCTTTGTTTTGAAAGCACTACTTTTGATCAGTTAAGTTATATTACTACTGTTTCAGATCAATATCTCAGCCAGTATTGGTGAAAGAACGACGATAATTTTAAATGCTGGATATGGAAATTGCACAATTCTCGTTGGACAGGCAGTACCAAATTACAACATTTTGAAGCAGCTTTCATTTTATGCCTCCCACGGAACTCCTGTCTATGGAGTATACCTATTACTTTTAACAGTTCTAATAACTGGAGTGACATGGACTTGCTGCAAGTCCGAGAAAAGTCAGCGACAGGGCAATGGAGTACCATATCAGGACCTTGAAATGGCAAAGCCAGAGTCCCTTGCGGCTGACAATGTAGAAACAGTGGAAGCATGGGATCAAGATTGGGGCAATAAGTGGGATGAGATAGCAGAGAAGTCAGAGAGTGCAGATCAACTGGAAAATGGATTAGCAAATGGCCTAACCTCAAGTTCTTTTGATAGGGATGGATGGGAAAATGACTGGAATGATTAGAAAATATGAATACATAAAAGCCCTTTCATTGGCTTGGAATAGGAAAACAAACGCCAATAACAGATAAAAGAAAAAAGGAAAAGTAGATTTAGAAGGGAAAGCCGGATGAGTAGCGGACAAAAAGAGAAAATGACTGTTAAATTATTCATCATACCATGATGATGTTAAAGCAAGTTTAGAATTGGATCAATAAAAACAATTTTGGTTCAACAAGTTTCTTCTTTCCGTTTTCTAAAAATGTAGTGTCATTTCTTTTCTGTTTTCCCACTCAACAAACTTGTATTTAATTCTTTCATAAGTTATAGTGTGATAAAGTCACTTAAAGGATGTGAGTAGTAGATGATAGGGAAAGACAATCACCAGAACAAGAGAAATCCTAGACTTTTTAAAATGCTTTTACCGGAAGCTTGATTATTCCACCCTGGGAGGAAACAGATAAAAAACTGGTTCATTCTTAGAACAGTATTCAACTCCCAAACAGTTAAAAAGGTTCATAATAAACATTCATGAAATTTCCTTTTCCTGAAGTTGCTTTTGAGAATGGTGGTTTTCAATTACAAGCCTCAATAATTCTGTTATTAAATATATGCTAAAGCTGCAAATGCACACTCAATTTCCATTACAAAATCAAGTGGTTATCTGTTAAAAGTTACATTATCCTCCACCAACCAATGCTGCATCATAAATGTATGCTCTCAGGTATCCTCCACTGCCCTGTGCTTACCAAAAGCTGGAAGGTATTATTTTGCCTCTCAATAAAGCAACTGAAGTTTATATTCAAAATTGAAAATAATAATAGAACAAGATGTTAAGTGGTGATATATTTTTAAAGGCAACACTTTCTCCTTACCCCAAATAATGCTTTCTTTCTCCTCACCCCAAATAATGCTTTCTTTTCTTTTCATGTACTATCTATTCTTTTCAAATAGTGCAGGAGATTGCATAACAATGCCATTCCTCTAGAAATTAAATTTCAAATTTTGATTGACCAATCTATCCTCACTGCATTTGTGTGCACGACTCTCTGTATTGGGGAATGAGCTGCCATGCATCTTGGGTTAATGTTAATATTTATGAAGTTGATTAATCCTTCACGATCCACTTGTGGTGGGTTCAGAATGTGTTAAAATATAAGACAAGAATCAAATAATATGGTCGAGCACTTTCAATTATAATTCCAAAAAAGGTAGGTATTTTCTGTGTCATTTCCAATAATCAAAGAGGAGATTGTATATTCCTCTCTCAAAAAAAAAATGAAGATTATTAAGTAGCCCCATGTGATTGTTGATGATGACAAAGTAACTAATCTATTGTTAGGTTCTCTTGGGCCAAACACTGCGTTAATTAATAAACTCCACTAGGGACAACTCATTTCCTGTTATCCATGCACATGCTTTTGCAAATTTTAAAGCCTAAAATCTTTGACTCAGGATGTTTTTCATGGACTCAGGGTACATTTATCTTCAATTAAATGGATTTATGAGTTTATAAAATAGGCAAAGAGATTAACTGACAAAAGAAAAAAGTTTAAACCCATGTGAGAGATGGGTAATTTAATTTTGTGATCGATTTGTGTAAACCAATGGAATAAGGAAAAACGAAGAGAGTTACAAAAGAAAGAAACAAGGAATGCATTTAAGAAAAAGTTGATAATTAGAACCTAAGGAGATGGCTAGATATGAAAAAAAAAAAAGATAGCTTCTATTCCGACAGCATCATGTTGTGTAATATTCTAATTCCATACCTTCAGAAACTTTATCTTAAAGGCATGAATTATCTCTCTTTATTTCTTTATTAACCCCACACGTCCCTTTTTCTCCACTGTTTTCTACTTGCTTTCCATTATTCTATTGAGTAATGGAGATTACTTGCTTGGAATTGGGTGCTCAGAATCTTTGAGAGTCCTCATGTTCTCGAGAGTCACTTTTGACTTCTAAAATTATTTATTTCAATGCCTTCTCCATTGCTATCATTGGTAACACATGGTTTTGATAAATGGGACAATCTTTCTTTATTGTTAATTGGTAAGTTAGTAGTCAAATTTGCCCCCAGAGAACGAAGTTCAAAAGAAAATGTTGATCATCAGTTTCACCACGTCATTGTATTTCTACTTCTACGGGAAGGTTTTTTCGAAAACCATTACATTAATGGAGATAAGTTCATTTGCTCGGTGACATCAGACACAAAATATTGCCCTTTGCCTTGTTTCAGAAGTTAATGCTACAATACAAAATGGAAGAAGAGTAGAAGACTGTAGATTTTGCACTCTTGAGTAACAAGTAATAATATCATAAAGGGTCCCAAATTGGAACCCGGTGAAAAGGAATCCGGTGAACTAACTACAACATAGAGAAGAAATTAAAAACATAAACTGGAAACAAACGAGAAGAGACAATACAACAAGGATGGAAAAAATATTACAGCAATCAGTTTTCTTCTCTCTAAGCTAATGCACAAACCGGATTCCTCTTCGCCGGATAAGCCATTATAAATACCTTCTCAGAATTTCTGAAAATATTAAAGTAGAACTCATACTAATTCCTCTTGGCCTTCTGAAGAGCATCTGATAAGTTCCAATATGTTTACTACTTCTCCCATGTCCGGCCTATTTGATGGCACTTGTGATGTGCATATCAAGCCTAATTTCATTACTGGAATTGCTTCCTCTGCTGGGAACTTCCCTTGCAACCTCTCATCAACACATTCCTCCACTCTACCTTCATCCAGAGCTCCTCTAACCATATCACAAAGCACCACCACGTCATCTTCCATGTACTCGACAGGCCTCTTCCCAGTAACAACCTCCAGAACCAAAACACCAAATCCGTACACATCACATTTCTCGGTGATCTTCACTGTTCTGCAGGCAAACTCTGGTGCCATGTAGCCAAGTGCACTCTGGATCTTGCTGCTTAAAACATACCGATCTAACATTGGCAACAACCTTGCTAAGCCATAATCTCCCACTTTAGGTTCACCTGAGCTATCTATCAAGACATTGCTTGATTTTATATTGTAGTGAATAATGTTTGATTCGTGCAAGTGAGCAAGGCTTTTTGCTGTCCCCAGAATTATATTAAACCTCTCATTCCATGAAAGGAAATTCCCACCATATCCATCATGGAGATGCTTATACAAGCTTCCACCAGAGACAAATTCATATATTAACAGCTGTAATGATTGAGTCCAGTAATAACCTTCAAGGGCCACAAGATTAGGGTGCTTGACTTTTCCAAGTTTCTTAACTTCCCTTTCAAAATCCTCTTGTGACTTAACAAGACTTGAGACAGTGAGCTTCTTGATTGCAACAGGATGCCCATCTCGCAACACTGTGCGGTAGACAGCTCCAAATCCACCACGACCAAGCTCACAGTCTTTGTTGAGCAGAGCATGAGCCCCTGTGCTGAAGTCAGGTTCCCCTGAAAACATGACAAGCTTGCCAGAGTTGGCATCTGTGGTGGGGGAATGACTGAAGTCATCCCCAGCAGATAATGTAAGGGCTGCCGCAGATCGAGACGCTGATGAGCGAACACGAAGATTGAGAACAGTGATAGCAATAACACCAATAACAATGACAGCAGCTGCACCAATGGCAATGAGAGCAGATATGCTAAGGATAATTCGTTTATGACCGAGATTTGGAGGCATTGAACTAGTAGTGGAGTCAGTGGAGTTCGGATTAAGGACAATAGGTTTGGGAAGGACTGCCGGGCAAGACTTGTTGACAGCAGAGCCACAAAGAGATGGATTACCTGAGACTGAGGAAGGTGCTATGGTGTTAAAAAACCCACCAGCAGGCAGTTCACCTTGTAGATGGTTGTGCGAAATGTTAAAGGATAAAAGATGGACAAGATTTGCTAGCTGTTTGGGTAGGCTCCCAGTGAAGCTGTTAAAGGACAAATCGACATTTAGTAGGTTTGTAAGTTTTGCTATTGCTGCCGGGATTGGGCCAGTCAGGTTGTTCTTTGACAGTATCCTACAAAATCAAACAGAAGAGGATTAACAAACAAGAAAAGAGAAGCCTGCAATGGAAAGGAATTATTTTATATTTCAATAATTTAGAGCTGCTGGGATGCAGAACTCTGGCCATTAAACTAAATGCAGTCCTACTGCACATGTTCTTATATGCAAAATAATTTCTAGAAACAAAAGAAACAAGAAAGCTTAACCTAAATGTAAGGCAGAGCAAAAATAACTTACAAAGTTGTGAGAGAAGAACAGTTCTCAATGGAAGTTGGAATTTTCCCAACTAGCAAGTTCCTCTCTAGCCTCAATTCCTTTAAAGAATAAGCTCCACCAATTTCTATGGGAATGCTTCCATTTAACCAATTCTCACTCAAGTCCAGAACATTTAGGGTGTTCAATTCTCCAATACTGGCCGGAATAGGACCTATGAGTGAGTTCTTTGACAGATTCAACAACTGCAAGCTGCTTAAAACCCCAATGGTTGAAGCAATTTCACCAGAAAACTCATTATGTGATAAATCTAAAACTTGTAGCATTTCAAATGAGCTCCCTGACAAGGAACCAGAAGGACCATTCATCCTCACACCAATGCTCTTCTCTGAAAGAGAAACTTTGTTTAAACCCAAGCTAAAAATCCATAGAGGTAGATCACCCTTCATCGAGTTCAGGCTAAAATCTAAGGCCACAAGGTTCACACAGTTCCCTATGGATTCAGGCAAGCTCCCCGTTAACGCATTTGCAGAAAAATTTAATACCTTCAGCCATTGAAGGTTACCAATTGAAACAGGCACTTCACCAGAAAATTTATTTCCTGAAAAATCCAACGTGTCGAGACCCTTCATTTCTCCAATCCACACAGGGGACCTCACCAGAAAACAAATTCTTCCTAAAACTCATAAAATTACACAAGCTAAGCTTCTGCATTGTCTCCGGAAGGTTCCCAGAAAGTGAATTCTCACTCAAATCAATAGTCCTCAACAACAAACAGCTCCCAATCCCATCAGGAACTGACCCAGAAAACCTATTCTTACTCAAGTTAATCACTCTCAAATTGTTTAATTTTTCAATACCTTTAGGAATATCGCCCTCTAACAAATTATCTGATAAATCAAGTGTTCTAAGTGCACTCAAACCCCAAATCCCAGATGGTAAAGGCCCTGAAAACTGATTACATGACAAGTTAATAGTAGCAAGAGTTGAACACAAGCTCAAACTGCTTGGTATCTTTCCCGAAAACTTATTTTTTGCCAAAGATATCACTCTCAATGACCCACATTGTTTGAAAAAATCATCTGGGATTGACCCAGACAGACTATTCCCACTTAAATCAATGATTCTTAAACTTTGAAGCTTTGCAAGATTAGGTCTAATGTTTCCAGTAAGATTGTTACTTGAAAGGGAGAGCTTTCTCAGAAATTGAAGCTGTAAAAGGCCACGGCCGATCCGACCCGAAAGAGAGAACCCATCGAGGGTGAGCTCTATGACCCGGTTGGATCTCGGGTTGCATTTGACACCGCGCCAGTTGCAGGGAGTGTCGTCGTCTTCGTTCCAAGATGCGAGCTTTCCATGGGGATCTTGAATGTCTGCCTTGAACACAATCAGCCCCAAAACGTCGTCGTTCAGAGATGGGTTCAGAGATCTCGTTAAAACCGGAGCCAGAACAAGAAATGTGAGCAAACTGAATAAAGTTTTCATCTTCAACATTGCTCGCATTATTTGCTTCTCAATCAACCAGCAAAAAAACAGAACCAAAATTTCTACAAAGCCATGTGAAAGGAGAAGCTGAGCTGAACTCACTGTTCAAAATAATTCTTAAAAAAGAAACTACAACGGCTAGATTTGGAGCTGAAAGGAGAGGAAACGAGTGAAAGAAGAGACTTTGAGATATTGAAAAACAGTTAATGAGAAACCTTAAGCACCGAAAATTTTAGCCGAAATGGCAAGGACATGAAAAGGGTCTTATTTTTTGAAAAGGTGAAGCAAAATGAGTAGAAACCTAGAATTTCCTCGTCAAGCAAAGACTTTGAGCTTCAAAACTTCAGAAAACTTCAAGAGAACACTACACAGAGAGACATGTTCTCCAAGAATGCAACCCATGAGTTTTGATCTGAGAACTCAGAAGTGCAAAAGCTTGTCATTTCACGTCTTCAAGCCTCGCTTTAATCTTCAACGGTTCCCCGGGAAGTTTAGGGTTCCGGTAAGCGCCGCCAGAAGTCTGGAGAGAGAGAGAGAGACTGACGGTGAGAATGGTGTTTGAGAGAGAAAGTGAGAGGCAGAGAGGGAGAGAGAATTGCGTTGTTAAAGTAGGAGTTTTTATTAACGGGAAAGAAAGTGGGCCACGTTAGTAGGTGGGGGCAATTTATGAGATAGTGGACACGTGGAGAGTTGTGTAAGGTGAAAGGTATTCCTACATGGCATACACGTTGTCAGTCTCAGCGGCGGAGGTGGGTTGCACATGTGGCAGTTTCTTTTGGCTCAGTTTGGAATGTGACTCAGAAACTAACTCTGCAATCAACCCTGCATTTGCTTGAAATTACTAATATGACATCTTAACTTTTATTCGCTTAATCATTTTGTTATTGTAGGTAAATCATAAATGTGGTCCTGATATTTACTATCATTATATTATAATCGGCTAATTTTAAAACGAATGCCTGTCTAAATGATATACTCATATAATATAGTTTTACAACTAACATTATGTGAGTGTTTTTTATTTTTTGGGTATAAGATTTGTTTTGAAATTACTATGCAATTCCCACCTTAATTAACTAATTAAAATGGAATATTAGAGTAGCATCAAATCAATTAGTTAGAACAATTTGAATTGGGTGGGGAATTGAAGTGGCATGATGGGCAAATAAAAGCAAAAGAGAGGGGTATGGGGACAAATTAACATAGCCATAAAAGGAGGGAAATTAGGATACACAAAAAAGTAATAAGGCGAGGGGCAACACAAAGCAATAAAGGCAAGTCGGTGGAGATGGTGGGTAGTGTAATAAAGGGGTGAGTGAGTGAGTGAGAGAGAGAGAGAGAGAGAGAGAGAGCAGACTGCAGGCAGGCGGGGTGTTGAGAGGGACTCATGATACTTTGCTTTCAAGCTTTTTCCTTTAAATTCCATTTCGCCGAGAAACAAACAGGAAAATAATCATTCAAGTCTTTAAACTTTTATTTTTCGCAAAAAAAGACATAATTTTATAATTTATAATAAATAAATCTATAATTCTATTGAAATATCCTTTAGTATTAGGTTTACATATTCTAATATTATGTGGCCAAAATGTAATTTGACACTTATTACATATACAAACGTAATAGTAGTTTGTATTAGAGTTTATAGTTCTAGCATTAATATTATAACAATGAGTTTTTTATTTTGATAGGAGTGATCTAGGGGGTCTGTTTGTCATAAATGCAAAAATTATACTTTCATAATGATTTAGGGACCCAGATGTTATTACTCAAAACACAAAAGAAGGTCCCCTACTTCATTTCAGGTTCTTGGCCTCCTGCTTCCTGCATTTTTCTTGAATGCATTAATTGAATGAATGGCATTTCATTAATTAACTCTCCCCCCTTTAATCACACCACTCTTTTTAACCTAGACTCTTGCTTACTCATCATCACTCATCAATGCATGTTCAGAAGCTTCTCCTCTGCTTTCTTACACTACATTTATCATTACCCCATGATCTCCATTTGTCGACAAAACACCATAAAATAATACAGATATATATATATATATATATGAGAAAAACGTATACAGGATTTTATCTTGAGCCCGTGAAGTTTCAGGCGGCTTTGTCCATTTATACAAATATATCTTGGCTGCATGCAAGCTTCCATGTATCTGGTTGACCTTTTATGAAACTTCTGATGAATATACATATTGTAAATAATAATTCATTGCAAAATTATATTCGTAACACTTGTTGCAGAATATTGGCAACATTCTGATGCCAGGTAAATTTAGTTACAAAGCCTTTTTACTTTTTCACTGCAGAAACTACCAAAGACATACATATAAATGCAGCAGCAGGCTGTGGAAATATGGAAGCGCTTTCATTATGAATATAATAATGGCTTTCAAAAGTGGGGGGAAAATCAACGGAGATAACGGCAAAAATGGCTTTCATTTTTTGTTGCCGTTAGGGTTTGTTTGAAATGTTATACATGGGGTTTTGCAAATATCGAAGAGAATCCCACGCCATTCCAACACTGGGCAGGGGAGAGCAGAGGCAGAGTCAAATGGGATCGATCTTCGTTTTTCACTTCTCTTCTCCCCAGGTAAAGTAATAAAGCCGGACAGTAAAACGACACATTCTTTTGTTTTTAACCTTTTGTCTTCTTACTCACCTCCCTCTTTTTCGTTGGGTCAACACTCGATTGCGCTAGTACAGTTGGCAAAATCAACCATTCGAACATAATGATTGGGACCATTTTTATTTTCTTTACTTATTTTTTTATCACTCTTTATAATTTCAATTATAATTCCCAACTTTTCCTTTTTATTTACGACTTTCGCAATTCATCGGAGACTCCACTTCCATAGGCATATCATGTGATAGTTTTATTATATAAATTACCCTTTTGATAAATATTTCAAATTTTGTATAAAATATTTCCAAATTTATAATGTTGACTGTAACGTAACACTGTATTAATCTAATATAATAAAGTGCACCGTTCGAAGAAATATAAAACTTGTGTTTGTCCTATTTCGGTAAAATAAAACATAATTTCATCATAATTCGGTTGTATATTTAATTTATTTTTAAAAAACTAATATTACACATGTCGGGGAATTAAGGTTAAAGCTCAACTGAAGTCAAACGAAGTCCAAATTGGACTTAGCCTCAGTTGAGGTGAAGCTTAGTTAGTCTTGCCAGTCAACAAATGACGTTCTGAAAGTGAAGATCAGGTCAGAGAAAGACAGACTTAAGGGCCATGTTAAAATAAACGTTATTGTCGGAGAAATTAACATGCAACATATAGAATCATAAATGTTGAGAAAAGTTTGGTAATAATTGTCCATAAACGCATAACTATAAAATTCATTTAAGTATTTACAATAAAGAAAGGTAAATGGGAGAAAACATGTATGAGAATTCTAAGATTACCAAAAAAAAAAAAAAAAAACTAACCAAAATACTGTTTCAATTCACCAAAAATAAAAAAACTCATCTAACTTTAAGCACCGAAGGATTTTTCTTAAAAAACTGACTTTTTCTGATTTTCATTTGTCTTGTAAATTGTACGCGATAGGAGAATGACCATTTATTGAATGTTGAGTTCTACAAAAATCGATATAAACAACACATAAAAATCATAACATGAAAAAGCAAAACGTGATTTTTTTATATATATAGTATATTTTAGTTTAAAGAGAAGGATATTATACATACAAACTTTTGAATAATATATGTTTATATGACATTAGAATACTAGGAAAGTGAAGGAATAAACTATGACATAATCAATACAAAGTATTTAGTAATATAGAATGTGTTTTTACGTTAATTCATATGAAAAAAGTTTATAACAGAAATTTAGAGCATTAAATACTTGTGTATAATATAACAATGCACTATTTGAAATATTTCACATAACCATTAAGAATATTAATACAAAATTTAAAACATTGAACACTAAAGTTAAACACAAAGTTTTAAATATTTAATACCATTTGGATGTAAAATACAAAACATGAAATTTTAGACCTTGTTTGAGATTATTGTTACAAAAAACAAAAATGATTTATTTTAAGTAAACAATAGTTTGGTAAAAATTTTTTCATTTTCACTTTGATAAAATCATCCTTTATTATAACAAGTTTTTAAAAATAAGAAAAGATAAGCTCTATAAATTTGATTTTAAAAAATCATTTTATTTGTAAAAAGAAGGCCAAATATATTTATTTAAAATTATAAAAAAATTCAAAATTAACTCTAAAATAATTATTAAATTTCAACTTTAATTAAAAAAAATTTGTTAAAATTAAAATATTTTTTATTACTTTATTTTTGTACTACAAATTATTTCACACATATATATATATATATATAGACAAACACTTACTTAGAATTAATTTTTATTCGTTACTATTCATTATTTATATTTTGATTATTTGCATTTTTAAAATATTTTAATGATAAAATTTATCAAACACAAAAAATTATTTTTAAATTTATTATATTTTTAAAAATAAAATTTACTGTATATTAAACTAATTGTTTTTAAAGATGATTATTTTAAAATTCACAATAATCTCTAATTTTAGTCAAATAAAAAATTTATATAGCATTAGTTTTACTAATCATATTTTTGTAGGAGAATCGGTAATTTTACAATCTATTTCTTCCCAATTACAAGTAAAGGTTTATTTTCGATAAAAATAAATAAATAAATAAATGGAAGTAAATTTCACACAGATTGAATGTACCTTTTATAGATGATGCAGGATTAGATTTCATTAAACTTCTCACCACTTCATAATTTTTCAATATAATGTACTTTGTGGTAATTAAAAAAAATAGCGTTAGTTTTTAACTCTTGTTTGTTCAATAAGCACCACAGTGCCCAGTGCCCTCCATATCAAAGTGAAATTAAACTAAAATGGGATTTTAAGCATATTATTTTGTAAATGCAGGGTGGTTTTGAAAACTAACCTTTCCATGGCTATTTTTTTTGACAAATATGAAAGGCTATAAGCCATTATTCCTTCTTTCCGGCACTTGGCAAGGATCGTATTAGAATTCCAAATAGTAACCGCATTAGATAGATTTATGATAAAAGAAGAAACTGCATCAGATTTCGAAACAAGGCAATAACATCTGCATTTCTGTCTTTGGTTTCACAAATAAGAACATAATATATCCACATACAACAAATAGATACCTAGTTTGAAGTTTCAGAGTTTGTAACGAAATGACTGAAATATCCTTTAATATATATATATATATATTTTTTTTGAATATAAATATCCTTTAATATTTAGTTGTACATTATGTTATTTTGCTGAAAAGATTCATAGTAAAGAGTAACATTGTTATTTTAGATTTTTAATAGAAATTAGGGACCTATTTGTTATGACGGTCAAACCATATCACTTTTTGGGAAAATTTTAAAAAATTCCGAAAGTTATTATTTCACTAAAAAGCTAATCCAAACTTTGTATCATTTAGTCAAAATTACCATTCGGCTAATCTCTAAAGGCCTAAAACGAAAACGTTTGAAGAAAACGCAGTGAGACTGAGAGCTCGAAATCAAAGCCATGGCCGCAATTGAAAGTAAGAACCTAACAAGGAAGCAGCTGATAGCGTCATCTCTTTGTAAACACTTCTCTGCAGATCCTGTAAGCAAAGATATCCCTTTTCTTTGTTAGCTTCAGTGCTCTTCTTAATATTTGAATAGTTCGTGAACGTTTTCTTATGATTTAATGGGTTCTAGTTAGTGGTTCTGATTCATTTGCTTACTTGGGTTATCTTAGTTTTGTCCGTTGAATAGATATGTATTAGGTTTGGTGCTTTTGCGGTAAACTATTTTTATGGGGTTGGCTTTTTGAGGGAGACTAATTAGTGGAAATAGTAGCATTTTTTTCATTATTTTTGTTGAGTCACTTTTACCTGTTTTCAGTTTTCTTTACAACATTTCCATACATTGTTCGTGACAGAATAACTGTTTTATTGGTTTAGTGTTGATTCTTAATTGTGATATCTTATGAATGATTGGGTGTGGTGTAATTTGAGTATGGGGCTTGTGAGCATCATCTTGCTGTGCATTTTAATGGTGTTATTGATATTCAATTGACTAAATTTAAATTTTATCAATGCAGAATAATATTTTGAGCAATGCTGCGGAGAAGGATGTTAAAACATTATACTCAGACATTTTGAAGTCATCAGGAAAGGATTCGGCTCCAGTGCACAATGACGAGGTAAACTTGAGTTGGTTTAATTGTGAGTTTGATAGAGCCAAAGCCTTTGATGGTCAAGCATCCACCTGGGTGAAGTTTACCATATGGATGGCTGAAATGTTACTGAATTTGGTGTAGTTATATAAATGACTTGTGGGAATGACTTGCCCAGTTGCTGTAAATAAGATAAGGTTACTTGTTAAAGAGGGAGTGCAGTTAGATGTAAAGATCTGCTTATGCTTGATTTTTGTTGACAATATCATATTGATCCCTAATCTGTGAAATCAACTTTTTGTTTAGGTAATGAAATGGATAAAATTTGCAGAGAGTGTTCCTGCCGATTCTAAGGCATGTTTTGATATTCTTATCAAGTTAAATGAAGAGATGGCGCAAAAATCTGTGCTTTTGGACAATGGGTTTAGAATCTCTGAAGCAGATGTTATTGTGTTTTCTGCACTACATTCTTTTGTGGTATGCATTTCTCATCTCATTCTATTTTTTTTTTTTCCATTTGTACTAGTATGTTTTTCATGCTTTTCAATAAATCTTGTTAAGACAATGTCATATTCTAGTTAGTTTGAATTTCTTTTAACAAAATTTCATATTTGTTTAAGTTGAGAAGAAGGGATTTTTTGGGATATACAGCTTCTTTGGTAAAAGGGTTGTTTTCATCTCGTTCAATGGTTGAAGGACGTAGGTAAAAATTGTTATTCTAAGTTAGGAATAATTTTCAAATTCTAATGAGTTTATGTGGATGCTTTTTGCCAGATTGGCCTTTCAAATTCGTACTTGGAAAAGTTGCCACATGTTATGAGATGGATGGATTACATCCAGGTATGAACATTTCCTTATTAGTTTCTGTTATATATAATTCATTACACTGTGTGATTGACATCCTCTGAAAGACATCTATCTGGAAGAGTGATCTGGATACCATTTCATCAGGAGGTGGTCCTGTTTCAAATTAAAAAATTTAAATTAACTTGTGCTTGTAAATGGCGTTTCACTCATTGTATCAGAACAAGGAAGACTTGGGAGAATTATTTGGAAAGATATCATTAAAGAAGCCTGAATTTGATCCTCCGGTGAGTTATTTTCCATTATTACATTGTGTTTCATTGTAGTGTTCTATGTTACTCACGTGAACAGAGACAAAAGGTTAACTGGTAAAGTAAAGAGGAAAAGATATGTATAGGTTTTGATGATTGTGATATTACACATTTTACATAGTTGGCTTGAATGTTTGAACTTAAAACAGTCAAAATTGTTCTTCCATAAAATAATTATTTAATGTTCCATACATTCCTAGACCATTTAATATTCCAATCCACCCCTTCTGGGAAAAAAAGCAACAAAAAGAATGAATGAATGAATGAATGAATGAAATAAAAAAACCACAAATCAGTTGACTACTTATAGAACATGTTATTGATAGAGTTTTTGGTCTTCATTCTGAATTTTAGCTGCATGGAGCAAAAACCGCAGCTAAGGCGGAAGCAGATTCAAATGCTAAAAAGACTGCACAAAGCACAAAAAATGCAGACAAGTCAGCAGCGGACTTGAATATAAAGGGCATAGAATCTAAGGTAATTGTTTTTTCTGCTTATTCTTATATATACTAGGTGTTTTATGATTGTAGGTCTATTCATAAGGAAACCTATTAAATTGTTGCAAAATCATCTTACTTGATAATACAATACAGAGAACAGAATTTTTTTATTAATTCCTTTGACTTCCATTAGTCAGCCAATATCATGTTTTCAGCATGTATATCTGTGTGTTTTTATGTGGTTAAACTTAATAGCATTAATTTCCTTGTGTTTTAAAATTTTCATTTTGGAAAAGTTATTGCACAATATGACCAGTCTGCATTATTATTTGAGGACTTAAAGAAAACAGATGTGGGAGAAAAGGGAGTTGCTCAAGAAAAGAAGAAACCAGTGGAAACAGAAGCAGTCGGGAAAGACAAGAAGAAGGCTGCGGGAGATAAGGACGCTAGTCAAGAAAAGAACAAATCATCTGAAACTGAAGCAGCAGAGAAGGACAAAGAACTTAGTGTCAGTTTACTGAATATACAGGTTGGTCTCATTCGTAAAGCATGGAAGCATCCATCCGCTGATAGGTATGCTAACAAGCTCTAATTTTTTTTTCTTCCAATACGTAGATTTATACACTGGAAATCAATCTGTATCTCATGTAATGTAATTTGGTTGCCTTTAACTTTAGAATTGAATGAGTTTTGCAGTATGACTGTATAGATTCAAAATCGGCTGTAATTTTTATTTCTTTACATGAATTGCAGTTTACTGGTGGAGGAGATAGATGTTGGCGAGGCTAAACTGCGGCAGGTGGTCAGTGGTCTGGCAAAATATTGCAATCCAGATGAGTTGACGGTATAATTAGTTTCTGAGTTAAATTGCAACATGTGTGTTTTTCATGGTTTTTGAATTATTGGTTTCTGGAGCTTAGTTTCTTCTGGCGTTCTTTGGTGTTTTCATGTGCTTTGAAGAATTGCCGTGTTGCGCTGATCACAAATGTGAAACCTGGAAAGCTACGAGATGTGATGTCAGAAGGATTGGTAATGTCTTGGATTTTTATCAAACATATGTTTGTTAAATGACTTGAAATGAGGGTTATGACTTTTGAATGTGCTGTTATTGGCAGCTTATCTTTATGACGTTACGTTATGTATTTAAATAATTCTAAAGCAATGAGGTTGATTTGTGTTCACATTTGCAATTTCTATCTCATTAGGTGCTTTGTGCTTCAAATGAAGATCACACTCTTGTGGAGCCTTTACTCCCTCCAGAAGGTGTCAAAATTGGGGAGCGTGTTTCGTTTTCTGGGTAAGCATTCAGAATTTATATACTAATAAATACTTTCAGATGTTGCCCGGATACCTTTTGTCCCAGGATTTTGTGTGAAACTTCTGTAATAGAATATTAACAATGACTCTGTTTACCTTTTTGAAGTTCAGAATCATAGCATGCCTCAATGCAGTCCTGAGGGCCATGCCTATCATCTGGCTTGAAATATCATTTAAATTGCCAAATTCTCTTCTGATTCTAGAGAAATGAAAGTTTTCTAGCATGTGTCTCTGCCGAAGGAATTTAGGATTATACAAAATAAGAATTGAGGTGGTTCAGTCCCTCATATAAATGATACATGTGAATGTCAGCATATCTGAGTACCTATGTTTATTAAAAATTTCAAACACTAGTTTTCCTCCCATTTATTGACTTTGTGGCTTGGAACAATGTTTAGGTTGCTGCCAAATTTGTTTCTCCCTGGTATCTCGACTGTATCTTACATCCATTGTTCATACTTTTTTCTAGGATTGATGGAAAACCAGAAGTCATCCTAAATCCCAAAAAGAAGCAGTTGGAGAAGATTACACCGGTATGTGTTCCTATTTTCTACGCTTGTGAATAAATTGGTGGTACCCTACATGTGCAAACTGTTCATCACCTTCATCTCTTTATGCTCAATTAATTATTATGATGGCAAATAAAAAATACATTTAATTATAGGTTATTTTGAATTGATCATTAGTAGTATGGTTAAATAGTTACACTGATTTTGGGATTCTACCAGCCATATCCTTGATATTGGGTACAAATTGTATCAGCATATCATGAGCTATATTTTCGTTTTGTCTCCATTGTGATTTGTCAATGGCTAATCATTTTAGCATTAGTTGTATATATAATGGTCACGTTATTGGAAGAAGTCTTGAGTGAACACATTCATCAGACTGATCTCACTCAAGTTACATTGTGTATCATGTTCTATTTTTCATGTTTGCAGAATCTGTTCACTGATGACAAGGGTGTGGCGACATTTAAGGGTATCCCATTCATGACATCAGCTGGACCATGCACATCATCCATTCCTAAGGCAAGCATCAAATGATGAAAAACTACGTATCAGGCCATAAACTGAAAAAAACCTACTCACTTTTCAGAGGATTTTGGTTTTGGGATTTAAACGTTACCTGTCAATGTTACAAACATGCGACAACTATGTTTCCTTATTGTTATTGAGATAGCCAGTGCCAATGATTTACCATACCATGTTATCTGAGTGCGAATATACAGAAGGTTAGGCGAAATGATTTTCTGAATTAGCTACTTCGGTTTGTGCTTTGTGAAAGCTTTGGTGTTCATGATACAATTTCAAGCTTGTATATCTGTTAAAGTTTTCGAATTACTTGGTGCTAGAGATTTCCATAAATAATTTTACAAATAGAATGATGTTCAGTCATCTGAGATAAACGACGACCAGTCGTTCAGTACTTTTAGAAACAAAAGACAAGTCGTCCCACAAAATGCCTTATGGTTAGAAATACACTCAGAATCAATGACAAGCCTGAATTTGATGTAACAATAGCTGGAAAGATTTCAAAATAATAAAATAATAATAATAATAAATCATCACATAAGAAAGATTCAAGGGTTTCTCCCTGATCCGTACCGGCACAGCTCCGTATGATCAAATTTATGATTTACATAGATTTTGTTGTGCAAAATGGTAATGTCCAACTGTTTTACAAAATCCTTTTATAAGAAAAAATATTGTGCATATCTGTGCAGTTGGCTAAATGAGATTCAAAAGTCAGATGAAATTGGATCTTCCTTGGCAGAGGATTGATCTTGTTAACCAGTTTTGAATTACTTGATCATATCATATCATATCATATCAAAATCTTTCATCACGTTTTGACCTTCATTTTTAAACTCAATGCCACTATCAAACCCACCTCATCTTTCATCACTCACACCCAAAAATAATTAAATGAATAAATATTTCTCAAAACAAAATTCAGTGTTTCAATATATATATATATATATATATGTATGTATAAAATTGAAAAAAAGAAAAGGTAAAAAAAATAAAATAAAATCACCTTTCTCATTGTTATTTCAAAACAAAATCTAGGTGAATCTAAATAATATCTTTGATAAAAAGGAAAGAGCCTATATTTAAGCAAAGTTTATCTAAATGACAGGGAGAGGGAGAGAATTTGGAGACGTAATGTAAGATTGTAATAGTTTGTGGTCCAAAATCTATATGTTACGTACTGGTTTCTGTCTGCATGAATATCTTTTCATATATTTAGAGAGAGGTAAGGAATTTGGAACTCAATCAAATTAAAATTTGAGAAAACCAATAAAGATCACGAAATATCTGTGATCTCCTTTTGATATCTCAAATATTAATGTTTCATATCATTATTCATCTCAAATTACAATTCTCACCAACTTTCTTTCTTCAATTCATTCATTTTATTCTGCCTTCACTATAAATTCCCACCCGCATTTTCCTTCTTACATTTCCTGTTGGTTTTGTTTGTGTCAGAGAATCAGCTGTCTTTGGTCCTCAATTTATTGCAGCATTTGTTTCTTGCTTCTTGTTTCTGTTGCTTAAATAGAGCTGCTTCTGTGCGGTGGGATATGCGTGTTGGTTTTGAGAAGATTTGAAAATCATGATGAACAGCACTTGTGATGTTTCTTCTCCTGCTTCTTCTTCATCAAAACCACCCCATGTTTTAGCCGTCGATGATAGTATTGTTGATCGGAAACTGGTCGAGACTTTGCTCAAGAATTTCTCTTGTAAAGGTACATAACCTAAAAAGTTGTCACCCTTCTTGGTGTTTTTTGGTGTGCTTATAGGTTTAATTTGATTTGCCAGTGACGACTGCAGAAAATGCAATGAGGGCATTGGAGTTTTTGGGTTTGGTTGATGAACAACGGAAATCCCTGGACACTGCTGTAAGTTGCTAATTGATCACATCAGTTTTACATTTAGAAAATTACAGGTTCTAAGATAAGTCTTCTGAGAAATATTGTACTTGCTGTTTGTTTGTTTTCAGGATTCGAAGGTAAATCTAGTGATTACAGATTACTGCATGCCAGGAATGACAGGCTATGAACTTCTTAAGAAAATCAAGGTGCTGTAATTTTCAGGATTCCTACAACTTTTAAGACTAATCTCATTATTTATATTTTATTAGCCATTTGATTTATGGTTGTAATCAGGAATCATCTGTTATGAAGGAAGTTCCGGTGGTTGTTATGTCATCAGAGAATATTCCAACTCGAATTAATCAGTAATTTTTTTGCCAAAGCTTTCATGTTTTCTTCTACAAATTCAGCTTTTTCAATCTCTCTCAAGCTAAGATTTTTTCCATGAATGGACAGATGCTTGGAGCAAGGAGCTCAGATGTTCGTGCTGAAGCCTCTCAAACCATCAGATGTAAAGAAATTGACAGGTCACTTGATGATTGAAGAAAGCCAATGACATACTTTTCAGGAGTTGAGAAAAACACCCATATAAAATTTGGGAAAAATCTACACCACAATTATTACTCCATATCAGGATATTTCAAACAAAAGAGTTTCCAGTAGATTATTAATTTGCTCAATACTGCAAATTGATTATGTTAATTTTGCTCAAATCCTGAACCTTTACAGCATATTGTACGAGATTAATTCATAGTTTCAGTGAACATCTTTTTATATCCCTTCTATTTAAGTGACGAGTAGAGCAGGAATCACAAACCCACCACGGAAACAATTTCAAAATGAAGAATTTAAATTCATTGATGCTCCATATTCTGTATATTGTGTTCTTGTTTCAGAAACGTTACAAGAACATGAACATCTACAGAAAGCAGAGGGAATATATATTTATATCATAGGCTAGCAAAACAAAGCAACATTAACAACTCCCCCAGCAAATTTCTTCAGAAAATAAATATGCAGTAATGAAATCAATGAAAATGCTTGTGGTGATGATGCTGATGTCTGCAATCATCCAATCCAAAGCATCTGACAACAGGATAACAACTAACAAACATACATCTTCCAACTCCTCTGAAAGCAGAGGAAACTGCATAACAACAACCACTACGCCTTTTCTTCTGCTGGTTTTGGTGCCCACTTTGATTATGCTTTCTCATCCTGCTACAATGTTCCAAAAAACCAAAAAAAAAAAAAAAAAAATGAAAAAGAACACAGAAATCTTGAAATGGGTACCTTGAATTTTCCAGTTGCAGAAAAGATTCTGATTTTGTCTGTGTTCTGAATATAGCTGGTGAGGAGTTTGGTGATGAAAACAGAGAATATTCGAGGATGAGATTTCCCCGGTTGAGCAAGCAAAATGGAAGAGAAGCCAGCTTGAGTTGGGAACCAGTAACCAGTTGAAAGCGCGTAGACAGCGTGTATAAATTAAATTGATGGGATATTAACATCCGGGTACATAAAGCTTAAAATTCTTACAAATGACAACGCTACAGAGTTCGTACAGCCCTTGAAACCTATTGAAATTACTTAAATATCCTTCGGTGTTAGGTACTTCTGTGTAAATTGCAATATTATAAGGGTAATTTTGTTATTTTAGTTTAGGAATTACGGGACCTATTTGTTATAAATGAAAAAAACTATATTACATTTGTGGAAATGTAAGAAATAGGGACTCGGATTCATTATTGCTATAAATAATCCTTTCCTTTGCTTTGCGTGTTTATTTAATACTATGATACCGGCCAACTAATCCTGCGTCTTTTGTTTGTGAATTGGAAACTAGAGCTTAACTAACTGGTGAAGAAATACCTAATCCTTGGTATCATTCTATTAATATTGTTTGATTAATATTCTCATAATAATTAAATTTAGATTATCGGAATATGTTCTTGGCTCTTCATCTCTTCTTAGTCATCAACTTGTTTTTAATATATTAGAAGAGCCACTATTATATAAAAGGTAAAAATTAAAGAGTTAAAGTAATAATGTAACGTCATGTATATACATCTTTGGTTATAAAGTTGACGATGTTGCTCGTTAAATTTAAAATAGTAATTTAAAAATTTTAAAAATCAAATCATGTTATAATAATATGGAGATGCCACTAGCATTTAGGCAATTTATTTGTATACAGTGGAGCTTATAAAAAGAAAAAATTACGTGAAATTGATGCCAACGTACGATCATTATGTTTAGAATTTTAATTTAAAATATTATTAGAATTTTGAAAATTCTGCTTTTTCATCCACAAGAAAGGGACCCAGATGATTATTTCTACAGGCTACAGCCACCCACTTCATATTTACATCCTGTTGCCGCCACTTTTGAAAAAATGATGGGTGGATTTACTATCACTATTAAGATATTGCTATAAAGGACCAACTAAGAATTAAACAAGCCCAATAAGGGCCCAAACTACATGGGCGAGAACGATTGAAGAAGAGATAAGCACCAAACAGTTTCTTTCAGACTCTCCCTTTCTCCCTGCATCTCTGCAACAAATGGCGGCGTTTTTAGAGCCACATTTGTTATTCTCGAATCCAATCTTCGCCCCAAAAACGCCCAACACAACAAACCCACATCACATTCGCAATCCCAAGCTCAAACTCCCCAATTTTCCCTCAAAAAATTCAGCACTTGTTTTCAATCTCAATTCTTCCGCTTCTTCTGCTACCTGTAATAATACAGTCATCAACTCTTGCTGTGTGGCAGGTAATCCTTCTCCTTCTCTGCCTCCCGATGACCCGAAACCGAATTCGGTTGCCGTTAATGCTCCGGACAGAACCCGGGAGGGCCGGGACCGTCGTAAAATTGTTAAAGTTGCGTGGGAAAAGTTGGTCAGGTGGTCTCGGTCTTGGCGCTCCAAGACCAAGACTGACGTCCTCGAACGTACTAATAAGGTTCTGTTGGAAAACAATTAAAAGTCTAATATTTGAAATTCGTAGAGTAATAGTTAATTTCTCCATTGAAAGTTTGTTTCTTTGTATGGTAATGTGATTGGTAGAATCGGCTTGTATGACCTAATTTAGGTTTTGTAGGTGGTGGTGCTTGGAGGAGGGTCGTTCGGTACAGCAATGGCAGCTCATGTTGCCAATAGGAAAGCTCAATTAGAAGTATACATGCTTGTGCGTGATCCTGTTGTTTGTCAATCTATCAATCAAGAACATTGTAATTGGTGATTTTCTGAGTGTTCTACCTATTTTTGTTTAATAACTTATGTGATTATTACATAAATAATGCTTAATTTGGTGGTGTTTGTATTTTGCTGTAGTCGGTACTTCCCACGACACAAGCTCCCAGAAAATGTGATCTCGACAACTGATGCCAAAACTGCTTTACTTGGTGCCGACTATTGTCTTCATGCTGTGCCCGTGCAGGTCTCTCGCATTTCTGCATTTTAAGTGCTCCCTATATTGTTCTTTGTGTTATATACTATTAATTTTCACCGGAATGGAAGAAAAGAAAAGAAAATCTTTAATCTATTGCACAAAGATTATGTATGAAGCTGGGGTGATTGCCTGAAATCTCGTCCATTTTAATGCAGTTCAGTTCAACTTTTCTTGAGGGCATTGTGGATTACGTTGATCCTGGCTTGCCTTTCATATCCTTAAGTAAAGGTTTAGAGCTAAACACGTTGAGGATGATGTCTCAGATTATTCCTCAAGCATTGAGGAATGCTCGTCAGCCGTTTATTGCATTATCAGGCCCTTCGTTTGCACTGGAATTGATGAATAAATTACCAACGGGTAACTTACATGTATTCAGAATATTATACCATTGTAGTGAGTAGAAATTATAACTTCAGATTGTTAATGTTTTCAGTACAACGTATTATTCATGCCATCAATTTCTGCTTTTGCAGCAATGGTGGTGGCATCAAAAGACAAAAAGTTGGCAAATGCTGTTCAGCAGCTACTTGCTTCTAATCATCTAAGAATCAGCACTTCGAGGTAGAGGATCTTCATAAATCAGCTTAATTAAGTGAAAACAAAGATTCACTTCTCATTGTTGCACACACACTTAATTTGCAAACATTTTACATTTACTTCATCCATATGCAGTGTTTTCAGAAATTCCACTATCTTTACCTTCAACTATTATGCATTTCCAATCTGCTTTATTATACATTGGTTCTAGTGGTTTATGTTATGGTAAGTCAAGAACTGTGGCCATACGTATAATTAAATTTTTTGCTCAGTTTGTAACCCCTGATAACTCCAGTGATGTTACAGGGGTGGAAATTGCAGGTGCGCTTAAGAATGTACTTGCAATAGCAGCAGGGATTGTGGAAGGGATGGATCTTGGGAATAATTCTATGGCAGCTCTTGTCGCACAAGGTTGCTCTGAGATACGATGGTTGGCAACAAAGGTATATCATGTCTGTTATACTTAGAAAATGATTTCCTTGTCCAAATCGTTATTTTTAGGTATTACCGTTTGCTAACTTTATGATATTGCACATGAGATCAACATTTGAATGTGCATTTATTTCTTTATCATTCTATTTAATGCTGCAGAAGTCTTCATGTGGAGACATATTTTGTTCCATGGTTGTCAATTGGTTCTCATTTTAGACTCGAGTTCTTTTATGCTGCTTGTAACAAATAAAATTGTTTTCCTATCGTCACTATTATCTCACAAATTTTCCTCTGCTCCATTTCTTTTGAAGATGGGTGCTAAGCCAACGACAATTACTGGTCTATCAGGGACTGGGGACATCATGCTCACATGCTTCGTGAATCTTTCAAGAAATAGAACAGTAGGAGTCCGTCTTGGATCAGGAGAGAAGCTTGATGATATACTAAGTTCCATGAATCAGGTGCTTTAACAAATCATTTTCCACAATTCTGCCAGTTGAAATTTTGCTTATTGGTGCATCTATTTGACAACTGACTTGTAGGTAGCCGAAGGTGTATCAACTGCTGGGGCTGTGATTGCTCTGGCCCAGAAATATAATGTTAAGATGCCAGTTTTGACAGCAGTTGCTCGGATCGTAGACAATGAGCTGACCCCAAAGAAAGCTGTTCTTGAGTTGATGAGTCTCCCTCAGGTAATTTGAACTCTCATTATAGTTCAATAAGCCAAAAAAGAGTTCAATACTTTCAACTTCATTACATATCTGGGATTTAATTTCTATATTGTAGGTTGAAGAAGTCTGAAACCTATGGGTTTGTCCAGGGTTCTTTTGCTCATAAGGTGAAAGCATTATAATTCCAAACCCAAGTACGACAAATGATATCAAGAACACAAATTTTTTTTGACAATTGTTATTATACAGCACTCAGAAATTACTCTTATACTTGCTGATAAAGAAAGAATGTTTTATCGGTAGTTTGTTTATGTAATGAATTTTGCAATTGAGATCACGCCTGGTAGGGAAATTAAACAAGTATTTGTTTTTTAAATAAGAATTTTCATGTAAAGATTATTATCTGGAGATAGTGCAAAGGAATTATGATACAGGCAAACTGAGCGCCTGAAAGCGTGCTCCCAGACAGTGTCACGCATAGTGTATTATTAGCATATGATTGCGCAAATTTAATTAGCTCTGAATCTGATGACTACACAATCAAAAGCGAGATGATTTAATTTTGATGGGATTGCAGAGACACAGAAAGGCCAATTTTATGTGCTGTAGCTCCTACAATCACTATTACTTTTAGTTGTACTAAATAAATAAATAAATAAATAATACAGAAAATTTTAAGAAGTATAATTCATGTTTTCAAATTATGGTTACGTATATGCAATATAATTATTAGAATGAACATATCATTTATAACTGTAGTCATATTTCATCTAATGATGAATAATAATTTTTAATGACAACCAGGGCAATTATTTATTGGTTATTTGCGTTAAAAATTTTAATTCTCATTCAAATAAAGATGTGGATACGCTCATTCTAATGGAATGCATTAAACTAATCTACGTGAATGAATATATATATATATATATATATTTTTTTCAATTTCTAGAATTGACAATTTTCATAACCTAACCATGGCTTTTTGAAAGAACTGAAAATATTATGGGCAAGTTGGACAATATTATAAAGAAAACTTGGAAAATAGTATGATTAAAGGGATGGGGAGTTTTGTGATCATTCTACATATAATTACATGATTGAAAAATATTTAATTAATAATTAATTATACGTGTATTACAAAATTAAGATTAAAAAAAGGAAATAAATTATAATTGAAAAATATGGCTCACAACTGATGATAACCCTATTACAATTACCTTGTATTGTATAGAAATAGAAACTAGGAAGGGTGATACGTTGTTTTAACAGAAAAGACGGTTAACTTTTTTCGAATACTTTGGTACGACCTGTTGTTTCTACAACACATCGCTAGCGGCCATAACGATGTCGTTTCTGTGGAATTAAGTACTTTTGATAAAACCCTATTCGAAATCAGCGCTTTTGCTAAAAACCCTAACCCTCGGGAAATTGCAAAGTAGAAGAAAGATGAATACGAAGAAGAGAGAAACAGGAAACGAAGAAATATTCGCGTCGTGTTCCTTCTCCAGTCTAGGCCTCCACTCCACCTTATGCGACCAGCTCCGAGGTTGTTTCTCTTTCCCTCTCTAAATCGGTTGTCTGAAAATACATTCTTTTTATTATTTTATTTAACGTTGATAAAATTTTCAATTTGTTGACAGAAAGACTTGGATTTGAGACTCCAACAAAAGTTCAGGCTCAAGCAATTCCAGTTATTCTCTCCAGACGTCACGTGTAATCAGTCCTCTTCTCTTCGCTTTTTTTTTTTTTTTTTTTAAATTTATTTGATGAATAATGAGCTTTGATATGGTGAAAAAATCTAGACTTGTTAATGCGGCTACTGGGACAGGCAAGACGGTGGCTTATTTAGCTCCCATTATTAATGAATTGCAGAGTTGTACCCCTCGAGTCGATCGCTCAAGTGGAACTTTTGGTAAAATGGGTTTTTTAAATGCTTATTGTTAGTTTATATTGATAATGTAGAGTAATTAGATTAATTTATTGGCTGGCAGCGTTGGTTCTTGTGCCAACACGTGAGTTGTGCATGCAAGTTTATGAAATTTTGCAGAAGTTATTGCATCGTTTTCACTGGATCGTGCCTGGTTATGTTATGGGTGGGGAGAACAGAGCGAAAGAGAAAGCCAGGTTGCGCAAAGGTACAGGAGTTCTATGATTCCTGGACTGACAGGTCTGGCTTATATTGCAATGTGTATATCTTCAGGATGAATTCAGTAATTGTAACTCTGTTTTGTTGAAATGTTCTTCTTCCATTGTTAAATTGATTGATTGATTGATTGATTGATTGCTTAAAAGAATGTTTCATATAATTTCTATTCAGGTATATCTGTTCTTGTTGCAACTCCGGGACGCCTTCTGGACCACTTAAAGAATACATCATCATTCTTGCATACAAATTTGAATTGGATAATATTTGATGAAGCAGATAGGTATGCTTATCATCAGAGTTCAGTTGTGGCTTTATAACAGATTATTATTTTCAGCACTCTTTCATATAATTAGTGCCTCTATTAATTTTTCATATGCTTTGTGATAGAATTTTGGAATTAGGATTTGGAAAAGAAATTGAGGAGATACTGGATATTTTGGGTTCTAGGAATCCTGGGTCTGTTGACAATCGAAATGAAGCTTCTAATATTAAGAGACAGAATTTACTATTGTCAGCTACCTTAAACGAAAAAGTAAACCATCTTGCAAAAATAAGTCTAGAAAATCCGGTTATGATCGGTCTTGACATAAAGAAGAAAGAACATTATCCATCACATGAATGGTTTGGATCTCTAGAATCTGATGCTAATGAAGAAGTAGAACATCCAAGCTCAGCATTGAGCTCTGCAACTGGAGACTACAAGCTTCCAGCTCAATTGTTTCAGAGATACATGAAAGGTATATCATAACAGAAAGTTATATCATAACAGAAAGTTTATCTTGGTTAACCTTCAGACTTGATAGTGTGATATAATAGTCTTGATGAAATTTTATGCAGTACCCTGTGGCTCACGGCTTTCTGTGCTTTTTTCCATTTTAAAACACCTTTTTGAAAGAGAAGCTTCCTATAAGGTAAGGCTGCCTTTTAATTAGGTAATCGCTCAGTTCTTTTTGTAATGCACAGGGTATTTTTGGAGATGCCATCCATAACTTTAAAGTTAGTTACTAATTAATTTGCTTTTAGTTGCTACCATTGGCCTGATAAAACCCTTTATGTTTCCTATATTTACCATAACTGAATAAGTTATTGTTAGCATTTTCTACTTCTGGATAAGTGCTTACTGCCATACAATCGTAGATCATCAGACCATTGTTGAACTTTATGCTGCCTAACTTTCATTGGTTAAATTGATTAAATACTGTTATCAACATGCTTTTTGATTTGCCTTTTATGATAAGACAACCAATTCAAAATATTTAAGGCTTCATAGTTGACTATCTATGTTTGATTGAGGATTAATTTGTCAAGTTCACTCACATACTCCTTCAACAGGTTGTGGTGTTCTTGTCCACATGTGATGCAGTGGACTTTCACTATTCTCTATTGAATGAATTCCAGTGGTCACCTTATTCACAACCAGATACAGAACTCAAACAGCGATTTTTGAGATGCAAAACTTTCAGGTTACATGGAAATATGAAGCAAGAGGATAGAAGAACCACATCTGGGGCCTTTAAAGCAGAAAAGTTGGCTCTTCTGCTGTCCACTGATGTAGCTGCCAGAGGTCTGGATTTTCCAAAAGTGAAATGTATTATACAGTATGATTCTCCAGGGGAGGCTACTGAATACGTGCATAGGTATTTCATTTTATCTTTCTGTTGAGAAATTTTATTTTTATATTTTGTTGGCTGTTTTGTTTTTTGCCGCATACTGATGACTGACATCATTCTTTCTGAGTCTATTGTCAACCCGTCTTAAATTTTTTTGCTATTTTGGTTACATAATTTTGCGCCCTTAATTCTCCTTTTTGTCATGTTCTTTCATTCTGAGATTTAGGAATTTCTTAATGTTCTTGTTTTTGTAATCGATGATGCAGGGTTGGTAGGACAGCTAGGTTGGGTGAAAGGGGAGATTCTTTGTTATTTTTACAGCCAATCGAAGTGGATTATTTACAAGACCTGGAGAAACACGGTGTATCACTGACAGAGTACCCACTCGTTAAAGTGTTGGATAGTTTCCCATTGTATGGTCAGGTGTCCCGGATGAAGAAGAAGTTTGTCTCCATAGATTCACATCCTTGGGTCCTGTACCTGCAGAAAGCACTTGAGTCATTCATCATAGCTCAGGTATGACCTTTGATACATCTTTGCGAAGAGCACAAATTTCTCCGGAGGATGTTCCTTCTTACGTCTCTCTTTGTTGGGATCCTTATCAGATCCAACCATACTTACCTAATGATTAATACATGGCCTTTGAAATTTTTCTGCAGCCAAAAATGAAGAAAATGGCCCAATATGCATTCTGTTCCTGGGTACGTGCATACAGTGCTCATCGCGGTGAGCTGAAAAGAATGTTTATGGTTAAAAAACTTCACTTAGGGCATGTTGCTAAAAGCTTTGCACTGAAAGAGCAACCCTCCTTGGTTGGGAAATCATTTCAAATGCAGTCCAAGAAGAGGAAGAGGGATCAAAAGCAGACGGGACAATCTAAAAAAAAGAAAGTTGCCAGTAAAATGTTGAACTGGAAGTGAAGGGCACTGTACTGAATATGAAGATTGGCCAGTTAATGGGCAGATTCTGGTGTGACTGAATCTGCACTTACACAGCAAGTGAAAATAGTCGGAACAGATTTGTCACCTTTCACTGTTTTGCACGACCTAGTGATGGTTGGCTAGAGCTTAGTACAACCTGATAGTGGAGTGTAAACCGAGTAAATTTTCAACTTTTCAACCTTCCTGTGGTCCTTTTTGTTTGGAGGCCAATTATGTATCTTATACAAGGAGACTGTTCAGGCAGAGTTGGTAACTGTAAAAGTTGTATCAAAATTTGGACCGTAACATAATTATAAATGGTAATGTATTCCCAAATTGCTGTTATCTGAATGTTAAACAAAAGACCCGAATCATATAATTTATTCACCTATGAATAGCTGTCTGCAGCACCAACGGCAATGCAAATAAATTGACAGCAAGAAAGTGGTTGTATTTATCTTAGATGCTTATAACCACAGAGATGAGAAGAATAATTTTGTGATAATTTATTGATACGAGTCACAAGATGTCAGATTTCATTTCCTGGTTTGACGTAGGATTTGCCCACAAAAGCTTTTCATCTTTTACAACCAAAGCCACAAGATAACGGGTTCTGTAAATTGTTTGAGGATGCAATCTCACCTACAATCTATTCATAATCAGGATACTATGTTGCGTCAGGTCATGCGTAGAATCACTTGTCCGGATTCAATTAATCAAAGAAGAAAAACAACCATTTGCAAAAGCATTCTACATTGAAGTGCCTAAATGGTTCGGTTTCTAACCTGTTTTTGCCCAGTTAACCCCCTAGGCCCAAACAAAAGACGGAACCTTTTAAGCTTGTTGAGATACTAGACCTATAAACTTCCATTCCATTCAAGAACTTAACAACATGTTTAGAGATGTGACTATTAGAATTTGAGAGGGGACTCCTGAATATAGCTGCTGTTTGCATTTTTTGAGTTCAGTTGCGATACAGGAAAAAAAGGAGCTAACTATTCTTGTTTGTCTTCTTCCAGATCTTCTCCTAGTCCAAACACGTGAACTTCTGCTGCATTTGACCCCTTCCTTTCTTTTCTTTCCACTTTTGTTGCTAAATCTCCAGCCACCATAACTGCACTGCCAGTGAGAGGGATGCCTTCATCGTCAAGGTCATCCCCTGTTTCTTCTGAACACGAATATCTGCACCATCAAGAACTAAATCAACCATCATTTTTTAAAACAAAAACAAAAACAAAAACCCTCTCTACAGCAGGCAATTGTTCAATATTCATCTAGGAATAATTATTGCTGGTAATAAATTCAGAATCTTAGATAAGTGATTCTGGAAGTCTCAACAAGATTTAATGCGGACAAAAACATCCAAGCTCCAACATTGTAGAAAGATCCAATATCCACCCAGTATGTGAGTGATATTGATTGGATGGAGGTTATTGTCGAAAGATCTTTTCATGAGTACCCCATGAAATACAGATCAAGCATTGTGTGACTGCAGTCAAACACTCTGCATGAGCCTGACCTTGCGTAAATATCAAGCAACAAAACTCAAAGAAAGTTCTTACAGTGGCATACTGAATGAGGAGAATGCTTCACAATAAAAATGTAAATTCCATTTATTTAATATCAGTCTGCAAAAGAAAGTGGATAGGTTTCAAAGACTACCTAGTTGGGTTATGTGACGGGGCCCAGAGAATGCATATCACCACCAAGAATATATATGCTAGCAAAGTCCAGAAAGCTGGAATTATCCAAGCTCTTCGCCACAGTTCACTCAACGGATCTGCTGCATTAAAGTATAACTGAACAAATACAAACCCGGTTTGGTTACAAGTCTAGAATTGGTAATAATATTAGGGTCATATCAACTAATAAGCACATCGTGAACTTCATTAAGATAGTGCTAAATTCTTATTAGAATTTTGATGAGGGCTTTTTGTCATGCTCACCACAAAGCTATTCTCATTTATTTGCCATTATATGAATGTCAGTTTGAAGCAAGGAAGAAATACTAAATTAAAAATGAAGAAGAAAACAGAAACGAACTGAACGACCTCATAACCGATCCAAGCAACAGAAAGCAACACTGATACTGCCAGCGAGTTGGTAAACTTCCGGTACAGTGCAAATTTGGCCATGCTCCTTTTAATCTATATACAAAGCAGAGGAAATGTCAGAATCATTTAAGATGTGGGTTGTAAGAAGTATTTATAACTAAAATATTTTATTCTTTTCCTTAATGCAAAGAAACAATTCGAAAGTAAGTCTAAAATGTGCATGCTTATGATGTAATAGATGGGATGGACATGCAATTGTATAGTTACCGTAAGCTTCTCCAGAGTCTCGGATAAAGAAGAAAAGATCCAGACAATAAAGCATGCATCCAATAGAGAAACAGGTAGCACCAGAATAAGCCTTGCTTTACCAGAAAAATCATTGATATTGCCTAAGTGCTCAACAAGCCCAAGCGCTTCTGAAAAAACAAAATATGTTATACCAAGAAGGATCAGCTTTGGTGTTATACCACCAAGGTTTGGCCGCACAACACCGTAGCCCATAGAAACCACTGTAAGAAGTAAACGTGACACAGTCTTCTTAACGGCACTGAAGGTAACAGCCCAAAGGGTGATTCCCATTGGTCTGCTCCCAGTTGAATTAAAGTTTGCATACTCAAAATACCAGAGAGCCATTTCAGACATTCCCAGACCAATCACAGCTGTGATGTGATAGTGCAATTGCATTATATCTTTCCAATATTGTACAAACCGGAGAAACCAGACAAGACCAAGTACGAGGTAGGCGAAAGACATGAAACCAGAAAATGTCATCAGTGGTGCCATCTTTCCTGGAAGATAACCTTCTGGGTTCCTCCAAACTGTCCGTCCACTAAATATTAGACCCCTGAGTTCTGGATCGCAATACATAAAATACAGATAGTACATGCCAGTAGTGTTAATCTCGAGTGTTTCATGTGCCATACTAGCCTCTTCATTTTGCCCTTCAAAGAAAGTCTGAACTCGTTTTGGCCCATCAAGTTTATATGGGTCTTGGTGGATAATCACCTCTCCTACCTTGCATGACCCATCCTTGGCAAGATCCGGAGTGCAGCATATAGCATCAGAGTTCAAATAAGAGCCGCCAATCTTGTCTCTGTCTTTGACCTCAACAATTATAGCTTCAACCAATCCGGTCTTTTGCTGCATCTCATTCTTCATTTGAGCAGACTCTTTTGTTCTACGGAAAGTGATGGACTCAAACCTAAAATACATGTGTCATTCAAAGATAAAAACTGCTAAACGTTTAAAGTATATGTAAATATACTAAAACATCTATTTCAAGTGTGGCAATTTCAGGTACACATTGACACTAGTTTGGGGAAACAACCTGTTTAATTTCTTTGACTTTCATATATTTGCTGGAATAAATTGACAGGAGGCCAATAACCTGTTACTTCAATTTTCCTTTTCTTTTTCCTTTTTTCTTCTATGAAGTGCTGGAACAAGATTGACAGGAACGATCATGCGTCAAAGTTTCATATGTTTGCACTTTGCCAGGTGAATATCAAATTGGGTGAATGGTTCATTTTTTGCAATAACTCAAAAAACAATCACATATATTTGTACCAGATAAGGCAGGGAGTACTAACAAGCCAATATGTAAAGGATCACATCATCAAAACATTCTGAGGCAAAAACGCTGAAACATAAATGACAAAAGATCACACAGGTTATAATATAATAGACTGAAAAATGACATAAATAATGACAAGACATTTTATAAGGCCTGTTTACTAATATGCCCTGAAATATTCTGTGCGCACAGCATCATTCTCAAACATGCCATAGAAGATAGTTTGCTTCATTTAGTTATAGGATATGTGTGTGTTTCCATTTAAAAAGGTGGGGGGCCAATCAGCCAACAAGCATATGGTTAAATTTAACAGTCAAGACAAAAACAGAGAGAAGGAAAACATGATATGCGAGCTATCTCCAACAAGTTAAAAACCTTCGTAAACTTTCAACAAACCAAACACAATGACGCTTATTAAAACCATTTACAGATGCTGCATTATCCGAATTTCCCAAAAACATTTTAGAACGTCCAATCACATTATCATTCCCATTCTTCCTTTGACTAATTATCTTCATCAAACAATAAAAAAAAAAAAAAATCTTTCAACCCAAAAAATAACTCATTTACTTCATCAAAATTTTTCCAGGGAAACAAACAGATCAAACGTGCAGAGAAGGCGCATTATTTTACCTAATGAAGGACTTGCCATTGAGAGGCTTGTCTTCATTAGAGGCGGGTTTGTCAATATCAGCGCGAACCTTAGAGGCGTAAAGTCCTTCACTTCCGCCATGGAAGAAATAAGAATTGGAGCGACGAATGAAAGCTTCGTTATGGTATTCATGGATCGAAGCATTCACTTTGTTCATCAAAAAACAGCTCAAATATATTATTACTACACTTGCAGTGTACCAATTTGAGAATGGATCAGAAATTCCGCTGTAATTTCTGTAACGCATTCTCTTTTTCGCTCTCAGGAATCCGATTGTGTGTTCTTTTATTTTATTTTATTTTTTTTTGTGTTGAGTTTACTCTGAAGGCAATTTTTGGAAAAAAAAAAAAAAATTAGAACAACATTATAGTACGCGTGGCTTTGTAATATATTTTTCAATGTCAAGGAGGATAAACACTTTAATATTGTAAACGGATTTTACATTTTTCTTTTATTTTTGCTAATTCGTTCAGTTTCGTAATAAATTAAATTGAGCAATGCTAATGTTAGAAAGTCAAAATATAAATTTATATTTTTCGAGTACTTTACGGATCCCATTTAATCTAATAAAATTGTTATACTAATAATTATATAAAAAATTTAATCCTTATTAACATTTTAACGCCGTTAATTGCTGTCCCGTTAAAATCATATTTAACAACTAATTAAAATTATGCTCACATACATAATAAGAGAATCAACTCATCATGTCAATAATAGTTAATAAAAAAGAAAAAAAAAAGAAAAGAAAATTAGTTTATAAGACCCTAAAATGTGAAATTTGATATAAAACTTATGACATCGATGAGATTGATATTCAAATCTTTCGTCTCAAAATGTATTGATTTAACTCCATCTACAGGACCACTAGTCGAATATTAAGACTAAAATCATGAATCAAAGGAATCACATCAATACATCATCAAAGTTCCATTTTGTGCAAGTAAGACAGAAATTTGCATCGTGCAATTGATTGTAAACTTAGAAGAATCCATAATTTCTATCACATTGGGAAAGGCATTCAACGAGAAAGGACTGCAATAGTAGACCTCATTCTTATCGAAACAACAATAATTTCTGTGAATGGAACCTTTTCATACAATCTGAAGACAAAATATTTTTCATTGCTATTCTACAAAAAATATGCGACACGTTATTACATCCCGAGTCTGTCTTACAAACATTATGAATATGCTCATTGAACATGGTCCCTGAAGGAACTGGGTTATCCAATAGCATCTTATGGTTTAGCAGACAACACTACCTTGTCAAGAACAATCAAAGCAGAGAAATATTGGATGGAAAGAATGATATTGCAAATCAAATTATATGACAGATATTGTAAGCCAATACAACTCAAGGTAAACTGGATTCTTTGTATTTAGATGATATCTCCAGTCACCAAAATAAGACTAAAATTTACAGAACGATTGTATTTCCTCCTTCGTTTGATGTGGTCTTTGTTACGTAATTTACATCCCCGATGATGATGTCCGGTTTATCCTTTGTGCGCCCAGTTTAGGTGTTGCAGGTTTAGCACCTCTGCCTCTGCTTGCTGATAAAGGCTTGGCCCTGGTTGTAGGTGGAGGAGCAGCAATGGCAGCCCAGGGGTCGTCATCCTCAAGGGCTGATGCTGATTTCACATTCAATGGTTTTGATGATGTTTTAGGAGCAGGCGCTGCAATAGAACCCCACAAATCATCATCTTCATCTTTGGGTACCTTCACCGTACTCAGAGCACTCTTTGGTCGCAAACTTGTAGCTGGGGAAAAGGAAATGTAAATATACCATCAAATTTTTCACGCAAGCCAAAATTCACACACAAGTGCATGTATATACATGTACACCTTCACAGCATTTACTAGAACTAAAAATAATATCCCTATCAAGCATTCTTTAAACATATATAAAGAATGCATTTTCTTACACTGATTTAATAGAAGAATGGGAAAAATATTACCTGGTGGTTTTGTCTGCGGAACAGGATGTGAAACGGGTTGGGAGACTGGTCGCTTTTGAGCTGCTTGGATGTTGGCGAGAGCAGGAGATGGCTTAGGCTCTTCAAGAGGTTCAATATCATCCCATCCATCTTTATCACTGTCATGATCTTCATGAAGTCCATTTTCAATTTCTCCCCAGCCATCTGTTGAAGTAGGAGACCCGGGTACAGGTTGGTCGGCTAAGTCCACACCAGAACTTACATGACGAATTGGTGTTGTGCTTGAAGTCTCCATCACTATAATTACCACAGAAAACTGACATCAGGAATTGAACTGGAGAATGAATGCATCCACATAAATATTAAGATGCAAACCTGCTTGATCAACTTATAAAAGTTCATGAAATATTTAAATGCCAAGGATAGAATGCACATTTACAGATGCAATCAAGGATCACTGAAACACATTTACAAACACTGATCAGTAATCAAGATGCAAACCTGAGCTGGCATTTGAGGTTGTTGAAGTTAGAGGTGTACCAGAATTTGCAGAAGCAACTGGAGCTTGCTCAGAAGGTTTACCTTTGAGAGTCAAGGAGCTCATAGCCCATCTGCATAGTAATGATGACCATGTCAATGGCAAACTCAAGTATAAAAACATCATGGTTCCAAAAGAAAGCAGAAAAGGGGAAGATAAAACAAACATCCCTATAAACAAGAGAGTTCAAAATCAGACCCCAAAACCAATAATGATATTTTCGAACCACTTACCCAAGTAAACCAGCATTTCCTGGCATTGACGAGATACCTGCACTTGCACCTCCAGTGGAATCTCCCACATTTGTCTACAACGAACGCATACAAACTATCAGTATAGCACAATATAACAAGTAATCAAGTAATCAAACATCACAGGGAAAATAAAGCAAAAAGACAATGAAGCATTAAAAGAAAAAAAAGGCATGTGCACATACCTTTTCATGGTATTGCTTCACTATCTGCAAAAACTGATCAACTGCCTGAAATGCCTTCGATCTGACATCGCTGTTTAAAAGAAAGGGAGCAACTATGTTCACGTAGACTGCAAAAAACATTCAGAATAGGAAATATTAAATTGTCTAAGGAGAAACCTGTCAGGATCAATTGTAAGTACAACCACACTTGGAAGAATCCGAGTTGCAACCTCGTTGATGTCATAATAAGAACTGGTGGCACATAAAGCCATAACTCCTGCATAAAATAATTTTATATTGGTCAGCATACTTCTATTCTGGGAGGTAAAAGAGTTAGTAAACACCTAAAGGATCGATTAATATTCTAGAAAACAGAAGAGACATTCCATATCAAGGGTACAGAATAGGATACAACTTGAAGCACGGGAAAAATAACCACAACCAAGACTTTCAGAAAAAGTAGCAAATGAATACACTAAGACAAACATTATAATTAGTTTCCTTACCAGCTCCTCGGGCAGGAGAGAAAGTATCCCGCAGCGCACGGACTGTAAAAGCATTAATCAACACTCTCTTCCTTGTCTGCATTGCATATTCAAACACATCAGTTGATCTTTTCATAGCAGAACAAATGTAATCAATCTCTATTACACAACCATCAACAGATGACAGATAAATCATAATAAAATGAAAACCATGCTACTAGAGATTGACCATTTCCAACAAAAATATCATAGTCAATGATGCTTAGTTAAAAGGGGAGAAAGAGTGAATGAAGCAACTTGCAAATACTTACCCCATCATTTAGATAGCTTGCAATATTTCCGAGTAATATGGTAGTATTTGTTCTAATTGCTGGCTCTTCATCAACCTGCAGAACTTGCAAATATTGAAACCATAAATTACAGGACATAAGTTAAAAAAAAAAAAAAAATCTGTTAACAAACAAAAGTAGCTACAAACACTTTAAAGAGAATATCAGAAAAAGGAAAAAGGATGCCTGATTTCTAATAAAACACGTGAATAAAATTCATTTAACAGATCCTGTACCTGTAGCTTTGAAAGATACTTCAACAAAGACCCTGATATGGTGCGTTGAGAAAGCTGCAACAAGTTTGAAGCAAAATGGCATTCAGAAAGGACTCAGACACCATGTCAACTATAAGAACAGTTACCTATAGAAAGGATCTCTTAAGTCTAAATGAAACTACCACAGTATAGATGAATGGTCTATGATAACATAACATAAAGAGGGAAATCTGATCTATAAGAGGTAGTGCTACATCAAAATGTTGATTACAGCAAGACATCAACAAAACAGAACCAGGATTGTGTTTCATCTTTGTATGGCCAATTATAGAGATTAACTAAGATTCACATTTCCTCTTTGTACAAAAAATTACAGATGCTATCTTTTGCCATTTTATCAACTTACAGCTTTGTCCTCTATCAATCAGAGGGCATCAGGCATTCCAGGAAGTCACAATATTCTTCAGCAGCACAAGTTTTAACATAGCATCTTCACACTTTTTTACATCATACAACATAGTAGTTTTAACCATCAAGTATGCCACCAAAACACCAACATGGAATGAGGATAGTGCTGCTGAAAAACTAAGATAAACATACCTTAGGAGCCAGAACAAGCATGGATTTTAGAGTCAATTCACGAAGAAAGGCAGATGTATCAGAAAACCCCGTAGCAACATGAGGGTACACCTACTCAAAATTATTCCAAATTCAAGGCAAAAATCAGTCATCAAGTTTCATATAATATCATCTAGGATTTGAAAGAATCGAAAAAAAGAAAAAAAATCATTTTATCATTAGCTGCATACTTGCTCATCAGCAACTTGTGCAGATAATGACTCTCCATATTGATCAATATGCTGCAAGAGAGCAACTCGAATCGCTCGGTCATTGGATGCATATAATTTTACTAATGTTGGCAGTACCTGCGAACAACATCAAGAAGCTTACCCTAGTCAAAAAGGAGTAAAATAATTATGAATAGATCCATGCTAAAAAGTGATTGATTGAAAAAGTAAACAGTAAATCAAAATATGTATAAGGATATGCTAAGGAGTATGACCTTGACACTAAATTCTTCAGCCGAAAGCCAAGAACCCATCTTCAACAATGCAGTCAATGCAGGGGCAGCAGCTGAACCAAACTCAAGGGCAGAAGCTAATAAAGGAAGCAGCTGTAGAAAGCAGATGAAGAAATCATGATTAAAAGCACAGATAAAAAATGAAGTTTGCAAGTCACATTGGAATTTTAAAGCCAAACCTTCTTCAGCACAATTTGGCGAGGGAGTTGCTCTGCTAAATTTGGAAGTTTACGGAAAAAGGTATCCTTCTCAACACTGTCTTTCAAATTTAGAATTTCCATAAAATGTATTGTGTCCACCAACTTATTTTGAAAATATTCTGTCCACCGAAAAGTTTCCAAATTTATTAACACATAAGTAAAAGAATGGCAGAACAATTTTGAAAAAAATTTACTATTGACTTAACTAGTGTGGCAAATGCAGAACAATGCAAATAACTCCAATCAATGTATACAATCTAACAGGGATAACGCCTTCATGAAGCAAACTGCAAGTAGTACTCTTCGAAACATAACCCTTTTTTAAGTAATAGACTAAATATAACCCAGATTTCAAGGGGAAACTCACCACTATTTTCTATAAGCTTTGATGAATTCAACCTGCGAGAAGGCATGGAACTCAAGAGCCGCTGATAATCTGGAAGCAGAGACTGTGAGACAAGAAAAGGGGCAGATGCAAATGAAAATGAATTTTCAAAATGATCAAAATTTCAACAACCAAAAATTGTGAGCACAGATGGACATGCAAGACTTTCATTTACAGAAGACTCCATGAAACGTCAAACATTTTTGCTAACCAAAATGCTATTACTTTAATGGTCCAGCATGAAAAAGCAAATAGAACTCCACGAGCAAACACTTAGTCATCTAAAGTCATCCCCAAAAATAAAGGCAAACCTTCGGAATGGAAGCAGTATTTCGCAGCTCTTCTGTTTTGCCCAATCTCATGCCAGAGAAGATTTCGTAAATAAGACATCCTATCAACCAAAAAAACCTAGTCAGATTACACAGAAATACAAACAACAAAACCATCTGACAAGAAAAAATGAAATAATAAGAACAAACATGTGAAATAGTCTACATAAAAAAACACAAACAAATTAATGTGAAATTGCAGCAGAGACACATGAACCTCCACTTAATAAAGAATTTTCAGTAAACATCCATCTACTGAATAGGAAAAATGATTTCTTCAGAGAACATACAGATCGTAGCTAGTTCCACATTAAATGTGATAGACTTCTCAAGCCCTCACTTGAGGGCATATGTCAAATGTAACATCATCACATGTGAACCCTCCAAGATGGATAGGAAATGAGGACAAAAGGACAGTGTAACCAACATTTATAAAACTGCAATGCCTGACATGATTATTATACTGCACCAGCAAAAGCAGTGATGGATACTTACCCAAGCCCCAAGAGTCAATGGCCCATGGGGGGGACTTTCTTATTGCAGTCCAATCAGACTTCACCAACTCCATAGGTTTGTATTGAGCTCCAATAAGCCATGCATATTGCTGAAGGGAAGGGGAAAATAGAAATCAAATAATGTGAGATACCTAGCCTTAACAATGGCAAAAATCGGTCTTGACAAGAAATCTCACTGAAAGATGAGAAATCAAAATATGATCACAACAATTAGAAGATCCAAGTCCATCAGTCACTATAGTTGATTTTTTTATAATAAAGAGCAAGAAAAAGCTATAGTTGAGATAAAGAACAATATTCAAATTTCATCAAAAGTTTTAAGAGGCATGGAGAGAAATAGAAAATTGGAACCTCAAAGTTAATCAATACAGAAACTTGGAATGAAAAATCAGATCTCTATTGTAAATAAATTGGCAGGGGACAAACTATAATTATATTAACATAATATAGTTCCATTACTAGTTATTTCACAAGATGATACATGATGTTTCCAAATAACATATGCCGTATAAGTTTGAATTTAAACGATAAAAAAGAAAGAAAAGATGTTTATGTGCAGTTACAAGTAGTTACCAACACCATATAAAAAGATTACCAGCATCGATCCATTGGCAGCTTCATTAGTCCCATCAAATTCTGATAAAACATCAAAAGCATGCAGTTTCCAGTCCAAAGTTTGTGTGACAACAACACTGGCCAGGCAGACATTACCATGAACCTGCAGTAACCCAAGGGTGGTCAAAAAGTGAAACAGCATACCAAGGAGAGGAGAGAAAAAAAGAAGGAAAGGGAGATAAAGAAAAGGATCATAAACTAATGTCTCAGTAACAAGTGCCCACAAGCTTCGAGCTGATCAAATATGCAGGTACCCGAGAAAAAAATATTACACTGAATGCCTGATCACTGACTTCCATGACATTCAGTCATCACTTTCCTTGACCCTGCACTACCCAGGTTCCATAACACAAGAAGATGCACCTAGTGTGCACCTCCAAACTCAAAGCTGTAAAAGCAAAGGAATTATTACTCGAAGAAAGAGTTATTGCACTGAGTACTTGCATATCAGATTCCACTAACGACACACATGATGCACATGAATCAAACCTCTTCTTTGTGAAGTTAATTAACACAACACAAAATACATAAACTAAAACTGCTCAAGAACTTCAGTTGATATTACTTACGAGTTTACAATCATTATTCAGGAAGCTTACAGCTTTAGCTATCTGGTGTAGCCCCCATGCATAATACTCATCCCTATAACGTGTCACAAGTTAAAACAAAACCAAAAATCCATAAAAGAAAAAGATGAATCAAAACTACACAAAGAATTTAACAGTAAGCAGCTAACGAAATGAAAGGTAAATTCTGCCAACAGAATATTAAGCCGTGAGCATCCGTATGGATCTCATAGTTGAGTGCACTAAAGGACTGTAATGCAGTACTATAGGAGGATCAAAATGAGCAAATAAAAGAAAAAGAATAAGCAAACAAATCAAACAGACCAGAGTTTCTGTACCTTTGTGAACCTTCAAGACCTAATTCCTTAATCTTTTCAGATAAAGGCATAACAGGCTCAGTAACAATATAAATAGTAATCTTCGTACTCGAACCATCAGAACTTTCAACCTCCGTACTGTGAAGAAACGACAGTATATTCGGATGCCTAACCTGAAAGTAAATTCAAATCAATAACTAATTAATTCTAAAAGAAACAAGGATAAATCAAACACGCAGAGTAAAAGAATCCACTTCCATACAGTGCGTAAACGCTTGACGCCATTACGAGCTGCGGCCAAGTGTCCATCCTGAGAATTAGTTCCAGAAATGGAGAATACAGAGACCGGAGATCCGTCATCCTGTATCAATTGATTGAAAGTGAATGAGAATTTCGACGAATCGAGATTGAAGACGTAATCGAAGTGAATGAATTTAAGAGGAATAATATACCTTGGAGGTGCCTTGGTAGTGAGTCCAGGAGCCCCAAGCGGAGGGGTAAGGGTCACCGATGTTGTACGGCAGATCCTTGACGCCGGCGCCAGATCCGGCCACCACGCCTTTCAAAAATTTAAACATGTTTTGTTCTGCAAATTTGATTATTTACATAAACGGAAAACTGACGATCTACGGAAGCAGGCTGAAACAGCGTGGTGAGATCTGTATCTCTGCAGGAGACCGAAATTGAAATCGGAAAGAATATATTGAAATTGGGTTATGTTTGATCCTGTACTATGCGGACTATTACATGCGTTCGTTCTTCTGATTTTAGCCGCCGGTAAATGTAAGTTGATGGGGATCTTTTTTTTTTTATTTTCTTTTCGAAAAATTAAGAGGCTGCGATTCAGCGCGCAAGATACGATTAAAAGTAAGTTTTTTTTTTTTTTCATCGAATTCTAAATATAATTATTAAATATTTTTTTAAAAAAAAATTAATCGGGTTGAGATTTAATGTATAAGATTTTAATATAATTATTTAAATATTTAAAAGTTAACTTATATTTAAATTTTGATAAAAATATTTGAATATAATTAAATTAAAAAATTTAAATTTTAAAAATTTAATATTTCAATAATTTAATATTTTTATTTTATAAAAATATTTTTTTTTTATTAAATTATTTATTAATAAAATTAAAACTTTAATTAATTATTTTTAACATATTTTTTTTTATCCCTTTTACTTATTTTCTTAATGTTATTTATATTATATTTTAATTATTACAATAAATTTGTATATTCACATAAAAAAAATACTCATTATCCCCTACTTTTTGAACTAATATCCTATTACTTTCTATATTTTTTTAATATTTTACTACTCTTTTAAATTTTAATTTTGTTCTTTATTATTTTAAATATTTTCGATTTTACTATTTTATAAATTAATCGAATTGAAAAGTAAAATAAAAAAAAAGAATTAGGGAGGTGATAGACATTCTCCTTTTACATAATCATAACTATATTATAATATGACTTATTATTTTTATTTAATTTTTATTAATTTTTATATTATCGATTAGAAATTATTTTTTTTAAAAAAATATATATCAAGCAAATAAATAACATACATATTAATATAATTTATTACTTTTTTATTTATTATTGTATTAATATAATCAAAATTATTTAAATATAAGAATATTATTTAAAAGGATATATATGTAAAAAATAAATAATTTTTAAATTTTTTATTTTATTAAAATAAATAATTTAATACTTATTTTTAAATATTTTAAAATAAAAAAAAATCATTCAGATTCAAATTTCAATTAAATTTATATTTCAGTCATGTTTAGAGTTTAAATAAAAAAAAATGTTACCTTAAATTTGAATAAGTAAATATTTGAAATAATTTAATATTTTTATTTTCTCAAAAATTTCTATTTTATTAAATTATTTACTAATAAAATTAAAATTCTAATTAATTATTTTTAATATATCTCTTATCTATTATGAGCCTCTTTACTTATATTTTTAATTCTACTTATTTTATATTTGAATTATTATAATAAATTTTTATATTTATATATAATTATAACTATATTATAATAGACTTATTACAATAATATCCTTCAAAGTTAGATATCAGTTAAATTTATATTTTAATTATGATTAGAGTTTAAAAAAAAAATAAAAACTACCCACATATTTTCTACCATTGGGTCCATTTAGTAATGTCTTTTAGTCAGCCCATCTGGCTATTGGGCAAATGGGCCAGAGTATTTCGTGAATCAGTAATATAACTTTATCGTCCAGTACGTCAACATTTCACTCTTTGTATTAACAATTTTGTAATTAGATATTCTAAATTTTATTTGAATTAGTTACATCAAAACGATATTTGTACATATTTGTTCAATTGGACAATGTCCACACATGATACTCATACAGGAAAAAATTGAAGGTCAAATTTTGTGAGAGCAAATCATGGGTTTAGGCATCCAACATGGGGCTATTATGAACCAGGAAGTTCGGTGAACCCGTCCAAAAAAAAAAAAAAACTTAACTCAAAAAAATATGAAAATAAAACCCAAAAAAAAAAAAATTGGACACTAAGATTTACAAGTATAAATATGTAGATACAATTTGGGATGCGTGAAAAGCTTGACCTACATGGTGCATGGTCATGACCCATGACGTAATTAAGGTTAAAGGACTAAATAGGAAGCTCCCAAGAGAATCATATTTGGTGAAACAAAATTAAACAATATGTAGTTAGCGTTCCCAAAATTCTTCAAAAGGAAGAACTAGAAGAAGAAATTTTCATGTCATGGTACTAGTCATACTTCAAAGCGTAGAAAATTCATTCAAATAATGGCTCAATGGGAAGGGCAAAGTCGTCTCCTAGACCAAGGAAAATTAGTTGAATTGTAAAGAAGACCATGACTTGGTCCTACTTTCATGGTTCCTTCTCTTGTACCGTGTAAAAGAAACATAATTTACTTTGAATATCTATTAGAACTTTTTTACTACAATGAAACAGCAGAAGCAGAAGCTGCAGCAACATAGAAGCATACCGAAAAGAAGATTCAAACTTCCATTTAAATAATGACAAGCCAAATTAGCAGAGGGCAGCAGAAACGCAGAGAAAATATGGAGGAGATTATTTCTTTGATTCTTAATGGATGCAAGTTAGCTGGAGAACTTGAATCTAACCTACCAAATATTGCAAACCAACCAGAAATGATTGCAAGCTCCTGTGATGAAATCATCCAGAGTTTTCTTTCCGCTAGGGAAAGGTTAAGCGGTCAGCCTTCAGCTTTGTTTTATCCGGCTACCGGACAGATGCCATTCCACGAGCAGCACCAGCCGCCGCAGATTGATCTAAATTTGCAGCAACTGTTAAGGTCCAGTGTGACACAAGCAATGGACGTGATTCAAACGCAGATTTTAGCTGCTCAAAGAAACCCATTTGAAATCGGTGATCAAATAGGTGGTCGAGAATTGAGAACCAGTACAGGTGGAGAAGTTCTTCATCAGCCAATGGATGTCTCAGATTCCAGCAGAGGTTCATCTTCACAGCAAAGAAATCGAAGAAGGTACGAAAACTAATTAATTAATTAATTAATTAATTAAACTTCTTTTGAAATTAATTAAGATTTATTGTATCATCGCATAGATTGAATGTTGTATGATATTATTCCATGAAACTTTTTAGGTGACTTGTATTTTACTCAGAATGACTTTGATCGATCGGTAAACCTAAAGCAATTTCATGGGAATTGCTTTTGCCGAAAGGGAAATCTCCCCGAAGCATGAAAGTATTTCCATGCTATTTCTTAGAAAATGACTACTACTATAATGCTCACTGTTACACCATATTTTTAGTTTTATCTTTTGGCAGCATGTACAATAGAAACATATGCTCTAGATTGTACGTTAGCAAAGCTTTACACTACTTTCGCTAGAAGAGCTATATATTGATTCTTGGTATATGTATGCAGTTCTGAGAATGCAAGAACAGTGAGACAACCAGCGCCGCGAATCGGAAATACAGAAATTCCACCGGAGGATGGTTACACTTGGAGAAAATATGGCCAGAAGGAGATATTGAATTCAAAGTATCCGAGGTACATTATCAATTCCATGCAAATTTTTTAACATTAATGAGTATAATTTGACACATTCAAAGCATAAATTACTCTTACTACTATTTAGAGAACGAAGGTCTTTTATTGAAACTGCTAATTAGAAGCGTCAATTTTCTTTGTAATCTTTCAAAATGTTTGATCAAGTAGACGTTAGTTGGTTCGAATTTGACTAAGTCTGCAGGTAATTAAAATTTGACTGTGTTATTTGCTGCTAATCATGAAGCCGTAAACTAGTGACACATTAGTCGTTTGCATGAACACTATCAAAGGTTTGAAAAATCAGCTCTCTCTTTCAGGAGCTACTACAGGTGCACACACCAAAAGTTGTACCAATGTCCTGCAAAGAAGCAGGTCCAGCGGCTAGATGATGACCCTTACACCTTTGAAATAACTTACCACGGTGACCACACCTGTCATATGTCGTCGACAGCACCGTCAGTTCTGCCCTCGGCAGCAGAAATCACACAAGAAATGACACAGAGTATTACCATGCAACCTTCATCTATTAGTCTTGGAAGATGGCTTTCGATGGATGTTGCGGGAGGGAGTGGTAGCAGCATGCCTGGTGCGGGACCATCCTCGACCGCTCGATATGATCATCAAAGAGAAGCTGGAGGTGATCAATACTTGGTGGCCAGTATGGCCGATGCAATGTTTAACTCTGGAAGTAGCAGCAGTAACAGCATGGAATTTCTCTTTTCTTCTTCCTTGGAAGATCAGAAATGGCAACCAGAAGATAAGAAAGATTGATTGAGTAAACAATGTTTAGTACAGCTCAATATTCATCATCTCCTCCATTTTGATAGGTTAATTAGTTGCAACATTTATGATTCTAATCTGATATAGATCAATCTTGTTCCGAAATGGGTTTCAAATTGCTACTTGTAGTTTGATTTTTATTTACATTAACGTTCATTCTTGGTTATGTACTTTTGAGTTTAATGTAATAATCAGACTTTTATATATAGCCTTGTATGAGAATCGCATTCTTAGTTTATTTTATTTTGTATGCAGATGCAAAATTCATATAACACTTGGTTTTAGAATCAAGAAACTTACAATTAATTGTACAGATTTGCATGCATTAACATCAAAAGTAGGCCTTGAGAGAGGAAAATGTTTCTGCGAGCCCTCCTGTTACTGCTGCCGCGCGTACAGTTAATAATATATCACAACAAACTGATTAAATTTGTACTTAACAGTTAATAATTAATTAATTCTATTTAATTATGATCAAAACACATACCTTTTAATTTTATTAAAATTATGGGAACCCATAAAGTTTATGCATACAAAATTACAAAGTAGGTTTTTGGATGATGTTGTTAACTTGTATGTGGGAGAGTTTTGTCTGTGGTGTTGTCATTATTCTTGTTCAACATTACCTTAAAAGGACGCAGCTTACATGCATGCATGGGACCGCAAGCTTAACCTTCTCAACACCGTTGTTGCTGTAGTAGGACTACTAGTCTGCCTCATCGCCACGCATGAGGTCAATATGTTGTCAAGGGTTTTGACAGTGCTCAGAATTGTCTGATTTGATGATTCAGTTTGAACAACAATGCACGCCGAAAACATAGGAGAAAATGGTTCTTCTACATCAATTAATGAGGAAGGAGAATGGAGTACTAGGTCTAAATTTATAACTACAGTACTTAAAAAGTGTACATGGTGTTTATTGGTTTGAATGATTCCAACATGAGATGAGATGGATGATCAGAAATGACACGAAATTAGTATTTATTAATTTGAAAGTGCATGTGCAATGTGTTTCCTCAAAACCCTTAGATTGAACATCATTAATGCGCGAATTAATTAATGTCATTTCATAGTTCTAGTATATATCCATCCTGTACATTATCTTACGTTTTTTATTTTATGCAATACTTCCTTGTAATTTTAAAATTCTTTGTAATTATGGAGAAATTTACAGTACGTACTCTCTCTAATAAGAGTTTTGATGCATCTTAATTTATCAAAATATGCAAATTTTATACATTTAATTTTATTAATTTAATCAAACATCAACCCCTTTTGACTGATATTTAACTAACTGTAATATCTTGAATTAAAATTTTTCAGATTATCTTCCACATGATATTAGATCTTTGTTTATTTCTAATTAACCCGTAGAATTTATGATTTTATCATTTCTTTTGATGATATTTGTGATAGTTTTCTCCCCTTATAATCTTCTTTATCATGCTTTTTCTTCAATATTTTGTCGTGAATCTTGTTGTCCGTGGGAGATTCTAAAGGATAAACTTGACTCTAAACGACAAATCAATTTTTTATTTTATGTACATATATACATGTGTGTGTGTGTATGGACTTAAATGCATTTGCCCAATTGCCCTCCAGAGGGCGCACCTAGAGAGCCGGAATGGTCGTCAATCCTTTGTAATTAGAATTATATTATATATAACACTTTTAACTATCCCTATTTACTTCCAAGATTTTGGAATTTATTATATATTACATGCACAATTACTGGTTTATCTACAACAATCCTCAATTAAATAGCTAAAAAGTTAGATAATGTCTGTTTGATTTATCTTTTTTATTAGTCAAAAAGATTTATTTTAATAATAAAAATTCTATTCAAATATTTTAATATCATTTTATTGATATTAAAGAAAAATTTTTAAAAATTAAAAAAATTATTTTTTTTTAATTAAAAAAGATATAAAATTTAAATTTTTAACGGCAAAATTTTTTTAATTTTTTTAAAAAATAAAATTATTTAAAATATTTTTATTTTTTTTTTTTTTAGTTATTTTTTTTTTTAAATAAAAAATAAAAAAAATTTATCTTTTAAAATTATTATTTAAAATTTTTTAAAAATTATTTATGATAATAAAATAATTTGTAAATTTTTACTAAAAATTTTAGGATAAAATTTTATTTTCAAAAATTATAGCAAGTGAATGCGCAATATTAAAAAGAATCAAAATTATATAAGCATTAATTAAAAATTTATAGAGACTAAAGTGTGCAAAAATCACAAATACATATATTATTTATTATTATTTATGGATCGGGAGGAGACGTGTAGCTTCGCCACTTTCCGTGACAGAATGCCCCATCAGAAAAGCTGCTATAATCAAATTAATTTGCATCAGCTATGTCCACCAATTAAAATAATTAATTTAAATAAATCTAAGCAAGTTGTCCAATCCTCGTCAATATCACAGCAAAGTTTTTTCCTTCTTATGTCACTTCACAGATTATTTCCACAACGAAATTTTGGAAGCTAATAATAAGTGGAATTTGTATGGCAAGAAAAAGCAGATTATGGCTTATTCCACAAAAAAGTGATTTTTACAAGGAATAAAATTTAACTTTTTATAAGATAGTCCTAGAAGAGTTCATGACTCTCGTCAAAATTAAACTCCTGCCCAAAATCTCCCATCTCTGAATACTCACGAGATCCTATTTGCAGAGAAACCATGGGTGCCGGCTCAGAAGATTGCAGAGACATGAAATCTTCCCACATGATATGGTCCAAAGATGATAAATTATCAGACAAATCGTCACTTGTTGTGTCTTCCTTGCATTCTTGTTTCACTTCTGTCGGCATACTGACTACATAAGAATCAGTAGACACAGTACTACTCCAAGGATCAGAACCTGTAATAATTTGTGGAAAACTGATGATATCTCTGCAAGAATGGTTGCTGATATATGTTGTCTCAAACTTTTGTGGATCCTCATCCATTCTTTGCACTTGTTTCGTTGCCCGGCAACCTTGCTCATACTTGTGCGTGCACCTGAAGTAACTCCTGTAGTCAATAATAAAGGGAGAATTCAGAATTAGCCGACAATTTGTTTCGATTATATTTTTTAATTAAAAAGTAAAGTAATATATTTTCTAACATAGATATAAATAGTATATATATATATATAAATATATACACATATACCTAGGGTATTTAGCATTGAGGATCTCCTTTTGGCCATATTTTCTCCATGCATGACCATCTTCCACGGTGGAAGAAATTACTGTCCATGTATGTAAATTCTTCCTGCAAATCCACAAGAAATTTATTAAGTATGAATAACATTAGTCCCCACTACTCCGGAGAAATTTTTTTAATATTAATCATTAAAATAATAAATATTGTAAATCATATAAACTGATCAAAGTTTTAATGATATATGATGAGATTAATTACTATTTAATTATTAACCACAAGCAAACAAATTGGTGGCAGTTTATTCTTGAGATGGATAGATCAAAGGAAAAAATCTTACTTTCTCTTGTAACAGCCTCTCCTGTCCTTAGTCATCGGCCTCTTCATACTATGGCCGGAATCTTCGGACTTCCGGTCATCGGAAAAAGATGAAACATTACAAGAAGCAGCTTGCTGCAGCAGATTCTGATCATCAGAAACCCGATCATCGTCACAAGAACTCAGAACAGAAAGAGTCTGAGTAAAAGATCTCAAGATCTTGACCACCAAATCCTCAGCCGAAGCCGACCCATCTGCCTCAAACCCTTTCTGCAGCAGAACCTGAAGCTGTTCCGCAAATTTCTTCCCTTGAACAAGCTCTTTCACTATTTTTTTCCTGTTCACAGACAGCTTCTCAGACCAAAGCTGAGAACCCATAGTAGAGTGATCACTTACGGTTGTCTGTGTGTGGCTATGTGGCTTTTCCCTTTTTTTTTTTGGTTCTCTTTGATTCAATGATGGAAGTGGATATATAAAGTAGTGGAGAAGGGAGAAGACGGAGACTATCTTTTAAATGATGAGTTTCTAATGAGGAGGGGAACGAGGAAAGAGAGAAGCAAAGGGGAGGAAGATGGCAGGAAGGATAGAAAGGAAGGAAAAAGTATCCCACATCTGCTTACAAAAGCTATGCTGACGTTCTGTAGCTGATGCAAAGCTGATGCCAACATTAATTGATTTTTTCACAATTTTACAAATAAAGATAATAGTTGTTCCATTTTATCAAATAAGTCTCTGACACTGGTGAAATGATCTAATAAGTTAAAGGGTATTTCAGTCATTGCAGTGAGGTATGCGACCTATTTAATTCAAACAGAAAAACGTTCTTTATGTTCGAAACTATATAAACATTTGGGGCGCTGGATGTTATTATTCAATCTTCCCCAATCTTATTACGTGGCAGCAATAAAAAATAATATAATAAATTTATTTCACCAACAAAGATGATCCACAATTGACGGTCATAAATAACGAGATGTTTTTCTTATTGCTTTTTATTTAGTGAATTTTTCATCATTTTAATTAGATTAAATATTTGCATTTTGTTAAAATTTAAATTAACAATATTTCGTAATAAGTGTTTGACATCTTTTTGACATCTACAAATTTTTATACTAAAAATGACTAACATTAATTTAAATAAAATGTTAATATTGCAAAAAAGACTCTTAATTACATTAATGCTATACTTAATTTAAAATTTGAACAAATTTTATGGGTTCAATGTAATTCAATCAACTTGTAAGTTAATAAAATCGAATTACCATTTCATCAAATATTTGCTCAATTAGTTATTATCTTTAAGTTTCACAATATTAGAAGAAATCAAAATTCTTTCCCTTTTTGTTTGATTAAGCTTAAAGATAAAGTTCTCATACTCTGTGTTTTTCCTAAAGTTATCAAGTTGGGAGAGAAATTTCAAAGTCAAAAGCTTAGTTAAGCATGTAATTAAACTACTAAGCAACTATTAATTAAAATAATAATGCGATGACAAAAAAAATAACATGAGATCAATTTATTTGCAAAGTATAAACAACTTGTATCATGTGTGTGGATGTGTCCATATGATGTTCCTATGGAAATATTAGGCTTTGAACCAGATTCTATGTATCACAACTATCAATGTACCCCTCAAGTTTATTCTAATTCAACCATATTAAATTTTAACTAATTTAATATAATTTGGCCAGTTAGTTAATTACAATTCAATTAAGTTTACTTTGTTCAATAATATATAAAATTGAATTTATTATTCCACTTAATAAAATTTAAATTGTGGGTGAGTAGGCCAACTTTCTGCCATCCAATAGGGATTTCAGGTTTAAACTAAATTAGAATATGAGCTTAGATTTGATGTATAAAATAATAAAATTACACGTCTATTGACAATCTAAATTTTGTTTAAATAGTAAGTGTTTAAGGTTAAACAATGATATCACGATTAATTTTTTTTTCATATCTTTTACCGAGAATTTATTCATTAATAAAAAATATCTCTCTGAATTATTAGCAAATGACTTTTTTGTCACATTTGATAAATGCTTTTTGCCAAACTCTTTCCATTATTTAGTTAAAGAAAACATTTTTTTAATCTAAAAATGCATTTCTAGAAGCATTTTTAAATATAGTAAATGACTTCAATGACCCTGATTACTTATATAAGTTCTTTTTCTTTCAAAATCTCTCTCTTTTTTATTTAAAAATGCATTTCTAAAAGAACTTCTGAAAAAGTAGCCAATGACTTAAATGACCCTTATTATTTGAATTACTTATGACAATAGAGCGGCAGTAGCAAAGCTGTATCAGTACAGCTTGGTTTGTGCAAAATCTTGCCTTTATGATCAGGTGCAGGTCGCCTCCATTACGCGCACTGAGGATGCTATCATCTTGTACCTCGCATCCAAACCCTAACCCTAACGCTAACCCTCGATTACACCTTAGAATCAAATCCAGTTCACAGAATCCTCAAACCTCTCATTTAATCTCAAGCCCTGATAGGATATCTCAAGCCATGAAAGTTTCTACCAGCTGCATTACTGGGTCCGTTGACCGGATACCCATTTCGAAAAGACCCGAATTGGGAAATCAATTACCTGAATCGGATGAACCCAACTCTTCTTCCCTTGTGGTGGTGTCATTCTACAAGTTTGCGGATTTTCCTGACCATGCTGATTTGCGAAAGCCATTGAAGGAGCTTTGCGAGGAATTGGTACTTGTCTACTTTTATTATTTATTAAAATTGTAATATTTGTGTTTCCCTTTTTTTTTTTTTTGGGGAATGCGAGACTTGATAATAATGGATTGGATTATATTGCTATAAGTGGGAAAAATATGTGAAGGAACTAGGAAGCGACTTTGGTGTTTCCACTTGTATTTGAGAGTTTGGAATTGCTATTGTTGCTGTTGCAAGCTGACACAATTGCAATTATCAGACGCAATGGGATACTGATTTATATTATATTCATGTTTCTTTCATTTGGCTTTGATCTTAGCAAGGAACTCGTTAAATTGTTAAAGCTCCTATTTTTAGTGAAACAGTGTAGCATTTTGAAAGATCAGGCGTATTTTTGTTGGCCTCTTTGGGGCGTTGTTAAGAGCAAACTACAAGTTTAATATACTGTTTTCAATTCTGCAACAGCTTCATGTAAATGATTTCTGGTTACATTTGAAAGAACTAGCGAGTATCTAGTAAATTTGGCTTTCTTTTTTGTTCTGCAAAATGCTCGTATAAATGAACCAACACTGTGGTTGGAATGAAAGTTTGGTTGAATAAGGAGTTCAGTTTGTCTGTTGACTTCCTTTAATTTATCCATGATGAGTTACAGAAATTAATGCCCATCATTCTCATGCACACCTTACTAAACTGATCCTCCACAGCGCGTTTCAGGTGGTATCATTCTTGCTTCAGAAGGGATTAATGGCAGCATTTGTGGGACTCGGGAGGCGGTGGAGAGAGTTCTTGGGTTCATCCAAAGTGATCACTGTTTGATGGGGCTGAGACAAATAGAGTCTCCTGTTAGTTCTGAGGAGGAGGCTATACATCATGGACACACCAGCAGTTCTCCTCTTGCAGCAGGGGAAGATGCTCCCTTCCGATGGGATCATGTGAGGGTTAAGTTAAAGAAAGAGGTATTGCTTAGTTGGCCAATTAGTTGGGTTCTTGTTCAAATTTAGAAGTGGTTATTTCTATCATGGTTAGCAAATCAACCAAATTTGTTGTGAGGCATTCTTATGTTTACTTCTGTTAATGCAGATTGTTACTCTTGGAATGCCGACTGTATCACCTACTGAAAGGGTTGGGAAGTATGTGAAACCCAGAGAATGGAATGCTTTGATTAGTGATCCAGATACAGTGAGTAACTGAAATGCTGTTGTGAATTCTTACCCTCTTGAGTTTCAGTTAACTGAAATGCAATTCATATGCAAACGCAAATTGATCAATTGTAAAATTTAGGACTTCCACTTAACAAATACACTCAGGGAGGGTTGCCTCTATATTTACTTTGTTGTAAATTGAATTAGTACTGACCACAAAAAATGAAAAAGGAGAGATCTGGTCATGTTTGAGGTTCAGGGCATAGGGGTTGGTTCTGCATACACTTACTCAATGTCTGTTGCTAACATTACATGTATTTAGGTGGTGATTGATGTGCGCAATAACTATGAAACTAGAATTGGGAAGTTCAAAGGAGCAGTCGATCCAATGACCACAGCATTCCGTGAGTTCCCTACTTGGGTGGAGGATCAGTTCCAACTTGATGAAACTGCTGGTAATGAGTCAAATGGTTCAAATGAAATCACTGGCAAAGAAGTAGGCTCTCCAGATAAACGGATGCCAAAGAAGGTTGCAATGTACTGCACAGGAGGAATTCGCTGTGAGAAAGCTTCAAGTTTTCTCCTTAGCAAGGGTTTCAAAGAGGTAATTCTCTCTTTGGACTTTCAAATTCTAATAATACCACTTTTTGGAAGATTATATTCGGGTAAATGACGTATTGTATTTACAATTTCAGGTTTATCATTTGGAAGGTGGGATTTTGAAATATCTGGAGCAAGTCCCAAAGACTGAGAGCCTCTGGGAGGGCGAATGCTTTGTGTTTGATAAGCGAGTATCTGTTGAGCATGGTTTGGAACAGGGATCTTTCAAGCTTTGCTATGGATGCAAGCAACCCGTGAGTGATGCTGACATGGAGTCCCCATTATGGGATTACGGAGTTACTTGTCCACACTGTTACTCATCAAAATCTGAAGAAGAAAAAGAGAGGGCTAGAGCACGACAAAGACAATTCGAGACCTGGGGCATTATTGGCGGTCCTGACAAAGGTCGTCGAACCACAGTAAAGCCTGATGATAGTGTAAAGAATAAGCTTACCAAACATTCAAATTCGCTTTAGCTTCTTGAGAGTATAAGATCTAAGGAAATCAATTTTGTTGAGACATGAGTTAGATAACCTTTGTATTTAAAAAATATTTGTGGACAGCAGTTTGTTTATGTACTTGCTACGATTAGTGATTGTTTAATCTTCCCATGGAGAACTGATGTTGAGTGAATCTTTTGAAAATACTTAGTGCGGACACAAGCAATTTGCAGAAAGGGGCGAACTATAATGTTCAGGAACATTCTATGTTATAAATGATGAGAGTTTACGTTTTCGCAAGGATTCACATTGAAAGAAATAGAGAAAGTGGTGGCAAAAGTGGGTCACTCAAAAAACATTTAAGACAATAGATGAACAAAAGCAGCTACTTAATAATAAGGAATCAGTCCTCTGTATTTTTCCATCTGTAAGCAGCCTCTAATATCTGGAGATTTGTTGTTTGTGACTGTCGCTCCTCAGGGAATAGGTAGTCAATGTATTCTTCGTACGCAGCTTCCTCCCCATGACTGGTCAAAATTGGCCTTACCTTTTTCAATTTCTTTGGGCGCTCGGCCCTGACTAAGCTAAGATCACCAAGCTCATGACCAAACCCCTTCTCAATCTGGAGCCATTCGTCTACCAACATAGCTCTTTCTTCTTTTAGTTCAGGTGCTGATTTTCTAAAGTATTCAACGGCTCTCTCGCAAACCCTTCTTGCTCGAGCAACACATTGCTTCTTTCGGTCAACATTATCATCGTCCTTGGCCACAGTAGAAGCTTCAAATGTTGCATAACCAATCCACACCTTCAGGTGCTGTGTCCTGGCTAAGAGTCTTTCATAAATTGCTCTTGCTCTTTCGTGTTCACCTAGTGATATTTCAAAATCAATATATGCTTTCCACAGATTCTCAGGCTCGTCCAAATGTTCCTGCCCGATTCCTAGCTCAAAAATAGCTCTAGCTGTCTGAGTTTGATGCATATGTTCCTCCAGTTCTGCATATTTGATCCATGCAAAACAGTTCTCCGGTGACCACTCCAAATACTTCTCATGAAGTTTTCGTGCACGATCAACATTACCAAGCATCAGCTCTAACTCAATGTACCTCATAAAAATCTTTAACTTTGGGGCTATCCCAATTGCATTACCTAAAATTTGTCGAGCGCCATTCAAATTCAATTGCCTGATCTCAAACTCTGCAGCCAACAACCATATTTTTGCAAATGAGAACTTCTTGTGAGGAATCAGCTTAAGACACTGACGATAAACATCCCTTGTCCGCTCCGTATCTCTCGTTTCAAGCTCCTCATACAACGCATAGTTAATCCAGATATATATGTATCTGAGCCAGTATTTCTTCTGCTCAGTCGGCGGTACATTTGCAATGGCACGTTCGTACACCTCCCTAACTCTTTTCTCGTTATTCCAGATGTTCTCTTCTAATCGAATGTAATCAAACCATGTGTTGTAATTCATGGGATTCTTCCGCACGTCATCCTCATACTCAAATCTTCTTTTTCTTACAACCAAATCTTCAATCTCTTCCTCTTTTCCATACTGCCTCTCAAACGCCATGAATTTGACGTATAAGTTTTCTGCTCTTCCTTTCGGTATATGATCCAATGCAAACTTGTAAATAAATCTTGCCCGTTCTGTTTCTTTACATCTCTCTTCAAACTCTGCAAACGCAAGAAACAACTGCTCAGCTTCTTCATCGTCTGCCAATTGGTCGACAGCCCGTTCATACACATTCCTTTCACGATTAATTTCCACGTTTCTCATCTCAAACTTAGCATACCGAATCCACGCAGAAATTTTCGGATGGCAAAGAACGAAGCGCTCGTAAATCTGTCTTGCATGGTTGGTTTCATTGTACCGGAGCTCGAACTTGATGTACGACAGCCAGCCTTTCTCATCTGGCATCCAGTTCATCCACCGTTCAAAAATCTGTCTAGCTCCGGCGACATTCCCCAGCATCTCCTCCATGTGAATGTACTTGTACCAGATCTGGTCTACACGTGGCAACAATGTAACCGCGCGATCCCAGATGTTGCGCGCATGGTTTATGAACTTGTTCTTCATCTCAAACTCGGCGTAGTTTAACCACACAGAGTGGTTCTTGTAATCCACGTCGATTGCGCGTTCCCAAACGCTCCGAGCACGGTTGAAATCTTTCTGAGCCTCTTCCCACTGTGCGTATCTTTTCCATACTTTTACGTCCCACTTGGCTCGTCCGATTAGGTCTTCGAATTCTTTGCGTTTGCGAAGGCGGTAGTCAGCGAGCTCGCTGGCGTCAGTGATTTTCTGCTTCGGTTGCTGGATTCTCGTGACGTAGTGTTCACGAGCTTCGCGGATAATTTGTTCTGCAGTGATCTGGATTGGTGCTGGGGTTTTGTCCTTCACTCGGACTACCCGCGGGAGTTTCACTTCAGCCTCTTTCGGAGAGACGTATAACCGAGATAGGTCCGGCGCCATGTTGGTTTCTTGTCACAGAACGATTGAGAGGTTTTTGCTGAATGCAGAAAGAAGAGTTGGGCTTGGAAGAAGAAGTAGAAGTAGGCTGCGAATTTGCAAGTGAGTGGAAGAATTTTAATACAGCTTTATATATATAGCGTGTGTTTTGGAAGAATCTCGGTATTTAAGGATTCCTGAAGGCAAAAGAAAACAGAATCTAGTGTTTGAATTTTGCGGGAAATTATTTTCCTACTGCGAATTGATTTTCATGATTTACGCGAGTTTACTAAAAACCAGTGATGGGCCATACAAAATTTGTTCAATGGGCCCAGAATACGTGGCCCAAATACCATATGGAGCTAAATCATGACAAACAGAATTGGCCCAAGCTGATTCCCACAGTTCCAGAAAGAGGTAATAACATCTGGATCACTGAGGAGTGAGGATTCTTTTTTTTTTTTTTTTTTTTTGAGGATTCATATTTTCACAAATTATGTATTCCTTTAATTATCTCCGTTAAGATGTCTAAATTATTGGTGCTAAACTGCAATTTGAACTGCACAATATAAAATGTGTAGACTTCGTCCAATGGGGTCAAATATATGGCCCAAATAATATTTGGGTCCATTAATGACAAACCGGACCGGCCGGTCCATAACAAGAGCTGATCTCCACCGTTCCAGGAACAAAATCCAACGGTGGAAAATGCATGGAATATTATTATACTGACGACGAAGAAGAAATCGTCTTCGTTTGCTTTAAGTAATCGACGTTGACATTGAGAAACAAAGGCCTCCTTAATTAAAGCTGGTTAGGGCTAGGAATCGAAGAAGAAATGGCAGGCGAATCTACTATGTTTAAGTTTTTGAGGCCGAGGCTCCGTCCGCAACCTGCAGATATACAGGCCGCCGCCTTGTGGGGTGTCGCTGCCACCGCTACTGCTATTTGGCTCATCCAAGTATTTTCCTTTTCATAGTTTTATTTCCTTTTTTGTATTCATTTCGTGTTATCGTTAGATCTTGCTTTGTTTTTTATTTTCCTGTTATGGTTTCAGATAAGTTTTTGATTAAAAATCTGTACTTTTTGTTTCTGATCTTATCTTCTGGTGTTTTTATGACTTAAAGGAAGTGCTTTTGGCTGATTTTAATTTTGGTTTTCTATGGAATGTAGAATCTTCGGTAGCAATTCGCTAGGTAGATGTTATTTTTATCTGTTTTCGGGTAAATGATTAGAAATGGAATCAATTTCGACATGTTGCAAAGTGAGTTTTCTATCTCAATTTCGACATGTTGCAAAATCAGTTTTCTATGATAGAAAAGGCTTATTTTATGTCTGTCAAATAATCTGGGGAAGTGCTTGAAGAAATAGGTTTGGAAATGCAGGAACTGTTAGATTTTTCGTTATCAATTCCTTTTACAAGGTGTTTTCTTCTCTTAATGGTCATTGTTTCCTATTATTAAGTGGACATATATTAACCATGTACGTGACACTAACATATGGGATGCGTATGCTACTTTCAACAAAATTAGTTGAAAGTATGAAGAAGGGAGTTCTGCATTCTTCTTGAGGATATCCCACGATGATGTACTGGCAAACTGGTTTCAAATGGTTGCTGAGGAATCCGCATATATTGTATTAATTATACTGTCAACTTGCAAGCAGATTGTGTTCATAATTAATAGGGCCACAGGGCCAACACAGCAAAGTGCTCCTTTTGTCCTGTTGGAATGAGGAATCTTTTAAACTTATAAGATTTTCGTGTGCAGCCTCCTGGATTTTTATGCCTTGTAAAGGCTACTTTATGCGTTTTTTTAATTTCTCAGTTTTTCAAATTTCTTGTGGCACTGGTTTTTGTTGTGTTTCTTCGTTGATCTTGTAGGTCCATTATTGTATTTTTAGTGTCGTCCTTGGTTCTGGTAACATGTTTGTGCTAGATCACAATTTGGCTAGTGGTGTTGGTACTCTTCTGAGTTCTAATTTATCTGATTTGAAGTGTTCTGAATTCACTTCAAAGTTATTATTTTTTCTATATGGCCCAAATTTGCACCAGTTGTAGGAGGTTTTTCTTTTTGTGCCGAACTCTTTGCTTGGACTCATGCAACTTGTTTACCTATTCTGCTTGTGCTCTTGCCTGATGGTATGAGGACATTTTCTGTTATTGATGCTCAGATTGTTAATCAGCTGAATGGATTTACTGTTTATTTGTATTTAGCTCAGTTATTTAGAATATGTTTTCATTTTCACAATTTTCTTGATCATCTTTAAATTTTTCATTACTCATGATTAGGTTGTCGCACCTTTTTCAGTTTTTCTTTTTCAAGCGAAGAGTAGGGAATTTTTGCACTTGGCTAATCATCTTTGTGTTTGTATGGGATTTATATGCCTGTTTTATTTTGAGAGAACATTATTACTCTTGCACTCATGGAAGAATATTCAAGGATTTTGATGTGGAAATGCACCTTTCATTAACAGTTGATTATGGTTCTTCAGAACTTCTGCTGACCACATGTTTTCACCTTGCCAGCCATTTGATTGGTTGAAGAGGAACTTTTTGGAGAGGGAGCAATCTGCAGACAAGTAAAACAGAGATTTAGAAATCTGGTGATGCTTTCTGATTTCATCTTTTGGGTTGTGGATGAGAAGAACATGGACAGATTCTATCTGAATAATGTAGTTTCTACTTCATTTCGCGTTCAGGCCTTTTGGCAATTGATTTTCCGAGTATTTGTAAACTCAGAACCATAAGTTTGTGTTGAATTCTCAATTCTAAAAATGAGAAATTGCTAATTCTGCTGCTTCTCCTCCTTTTTTCTTCAATGCGGAGTGATAATTCCTTTGCTATCCCTGAAATTTTACCCTCCTAACTTATTTTGCTCCTATCAGCATGGCATGATTTGATTGTTATATTTTAACATGGATTATGGAATAATGGAGGAATGGTCATATCCTAGATATCAGTCTGCAAAAAGCTTATAATAAAATGACTCTCTACCTGGGTTGGTTATCTACAAACAAGTAACCAGAGGCTGGATTTTGCTGCTGCTGCTCCAGTTTGAACATGGAAATAAATGTTTTTATCTACAAAATTTTAGTTCTATTATTATAAGTAATTTTTTGTGTCTGGGAGAGTTTGTGAGAGCCAGAGAGCCCATTCAGCTTTTCCCTCTCAAATATGCAAATGGTAATGCATGAAAAGGGAGAGTTTATTTAACTACGCGAAGTTGCCAAGAATTATAATCGCAACGCCAGCTGCTGCAACTGGTAAACACAAACTCAATCCTGAATGAAAGGAAAATAAACAACCAGAATAAAATTGATCTTTATTATCAAAGAATTAAACAAACCTCCTATGGCGGGTATCATTTCTCCTTATGAACCAAAAGAATGTATGGTGTGTGGTGTGATAGTGTTACAGTACAATGAAAAAGCCAAAGGTCAAGATTGCTGAGATGAATTGCAAGTAAGTTCCTTAAGAGCCTGGAAAACTCTGGAACTTTTATCAAAGATCTGAGCTCTTCTGCTGTAATCAGTAGGTTCTTTCCCTTCATCATCTCCCATGATTGCTTCTTTTTCCAAGCACTCTAACACTTCTAACATTCCCTTCCTCTCCTTGCATTTCTCTGTTAAATTTCCCTCTTTTAGCCACGCTTGCTCTGCTGGGCTCATCTCAGATTCCAGTTGTTTCTCCAATTCTGCAACTGAACCTGTCCCCATAGCCACACACCTAACTGCCAATCCATTCTTAACCTTCCATTGTTGCCTGAATTTCAAGTTGTGAGAATGATTTTTTGCACATAGTTTCGGCAGGTGTTTGAGTTTGGCCTGCGAGAAAGAGGGAGAAAAATTGTGTATTCCGATATGACAAAAAGATGCTGCTTCCATTTTTGTGGTACTGCTGGTTGTCGCTTTGAATTAGTGTGGTTTATATAAGGAAATATCTGGAGGTTGAAACTGAAGCGGCCCCCACAATGTCACTTGTTGGCAGACATGACATGCATGGGAGGGACGTGTAGAGTTTTCTAGGTTTGGGGAAGGCACACGCCTCTAAGACTGGTTGCCACGTCCTTGTCAAAATTGTTTTGGACGTATTATGTGGACCGGAATTATGAGTTATCCTTCTTCTTGTGTATCTTCTATTCTGGGAGAGAATAAAATAAATTAGATTGGTAGTTGCAAATTTCCATTTGTACAATTCTTCTGTCCTGTGAATGTTCACATTTATGTGTTCCAGTCCACTGACTCCATTCGTAGGACAAGATGCCGTGTTCAGATTGAAATCCAACCAGAACTTGTTGAAAGGTATGACCAATTTATAAAAGATTTTAACTTTTGACGGCAGCAACAAATGAGGTACTTATTTCCTGAAGGGAAACGGAGAGAAGCTTTTATTTATTCTCTGTGACTGTGCTAATCCCGGGTAGAGTTCTAAAACAAATTGAATTAGTTGTATTAAAGGCTAACCCAAACTAATTATGTACAGAGATATAACCTTTTCTTAGAAAAAAGAAATTGAATGCATATTCTATATACAATGTGGCTTTTGGCTATCAATACTTAGTACATTCCCTGCTTGCCTTTGATAAGCTTTGCTCCCTAGTTTGTCGCTCCCCAAAGATTTGAGGAGGCAAGAACATTTGCTTTGCTTACTTCCATTCTGCTGATCTGTCACTGGGTTATTAAAAAGCTAATCTGTATAGATGTCATTGTGCTTGTGCTGCTGTATGCTGCTCCTTGAATCTCCTTTCAGCTGCTATAGCAGCAGCCATGTTAGGAGGCAAATGCCGTAGACTTTCATTTTCGGTTGGCTTTTCATCACTTTCTGGTACAGTGGATGGGCCTACTGAAAATAGGGACTCGAGATCTTTCAGTGTCAAAAGCGGCTGATCTTGATTTTTCGTGTTCCCACTAATGAAAGAACTTTTATTCCTGCCTCTATTTAGTTTATATATGCTCTCTTCAACCGTATTTTTTACCTAACATCATATAAAGTAAACAAAAGAAAATGAATGCCACAGTCCAAGCATCCATGTAAATCTCATACATTTTGTTCAAAAATGATAATAAACTGTAACAAAAAGAAAAATAGATAAATATTTCACAGAAAGATAGACATACTACGAAACGATGAACAAGTGTTCTATTTTCCTGTCCAATTCGGTGTATCCGGCTGATCGCTTGTGCTTCTGCCGCTGGATTGAGTAGTGGCTCAACAAGAACAACGTGCTGTGCTTCTAAGAGATTAAGGCCATTTGCTCCGTGTTGGATTAAGATTAATAACACCTGAATAAACTTTGGTTCTGGTTTCTGGACATCTGTATTGCCAGTTCCTTCTGCGGAGCTTTTCTGTCCTCTAAATCTGCTGATGGCAACTTGTGATTTCCTGTATTTGGAAGACCCTCATCATAAACAACAGCAATCACATAAGTTGAAACAGAGGAAATGGCTCAATCAATTTGATAACTGATTTTTCCTTTATCTTATTGCTGCAACATGATTGAACATTCATCTATCCTAGATCCCTAAAAATGTGCAAACAGAAAAAGATCAAATGCATGGTGCATCATTCATATTTCATTTTGGCTATTAGATACAATACATTGAGTATGCTAGCCAAGTGAAGTCTGCAAAATCAGAACTGCTAAATCATGATAAGCTTCCAAATAGATCATCTTACCTGCCCCCTTTCATCTTGATACAGGTAATACTGTTGGTGACGAAGGCATGTTCTAAAACATCAAGGACATCTTTCCAACTTGAGAAAACAAGAACTTTTGCTTTTGGGTCCGTAGCTTTGATCCACAAAATTCTTCTAGTAATTGCTTCAATCTTCAAATACCACACAAAAGGTTAGCAAGTTAGTCATGTAAACTTTAATCTTCATAATACCACATATCAGGATGACATATTCAAGTTCAGGTATCAAATCTAGTATCCACTGCCAGCCTCTGTGAGAACTATGCTACAGTAAAACAGGCAAATAATATATTTTCAAATAAGTGCATAGAAATTTAATCCATACAAATTACTTCTAGTGTAAATTTATCATATGACAAGTAGAAATACCTTTGTTCCATAAGAACCTTGAACAGTCAAAGATTCTTCATGCTTTTCACAATCTTGAACATGCAGCATATCAGAATTACTAGATTTGTTTTGTCTATCATCAGCATAAGCAATATTACCAATATCTGTACGCTGCCGACATGTTGGGCATGGTACCCATTCATTTTGAACCTTATTATCATGAAGTAGTCGCTGCTCAGTCAACGCAAATAAACCTGAAAAAAATTAAGCATAAAGTGGCAAATTAACAAGGCTGGAGTGTATTTCAAAATCCATTATATCAGAGGTTTTATTAGGTTATACAAGACAAAATCGTTCAGTGAATTGAGAAATTGAAAATGTTTTTGTTATAAACTTTATTTTTTGAATGAAGGCCAATAAGCATTTTGTAAGTTGAGTAATACTTATTTATCTTCTATTCTCTATTCTCTGTTTATATCCTATTTGCCATTCACCATCTTCCAGATTGAACCAGTATGCTAACACGACAACACAAATTAAATATAGCCTGTCACTTACTTAGCAGACAACAATTGCTGGTTCTTCAATCCAGCCCCAAAATCCTTAATTTCCTGATTGGTGCAAAATTTGATGATATTTTGCATCATAATTAGCTGTCTGGGCTCTTTAAACTAATTCTGGCTTCAGAGCTTCAAGCTAATTTACATTAGATCAAACAGTAGAACTTTCAAGATGATAATCTGGAAGTTATACCATAACTTAATCTCATGACAGGAAGCTCTATCCTAAAAGAAAGAATGATTCCATATATTGGCATGTCTATATAGCAAAATAAATATTGTAAGGTATCTATTTTAATAATAATGTTTGGACCAACAAATGGGTTTGTGTGTTTTGGATTCATGCAACAAATTCATTAGTTAAATCTGGTAACACACAGAAGTGGGTGTGCTCGGCCTTTCTATTAACTTACGCGTTTCAAATGGTTTCTCAACAACCAACATGGTTTTACTCTTCCATCCATACAGCTTAATGAAGGTTCAAGTCTCATGACATTTAGATTGGCGTTAGAACTTACATTTACAGCATGTAAAATGACCACATGGAAACACCATCTTCTGATTACTTAGTTTTTCTTGACATATTGGGCATGCTTCCTCATCAGTTTTGGATTGGGATTCACTTCTCTGTCTCATAGAATTTGAAATGGTGACCATCTCTTCAGCCAACAAGGGATTATTTGAACATTCTTCCAAAGGTGATTTTTCTTTGGATTTTACTAAACCCTGAAAGGCAAATAGAGCTAGTATCAGCAGCATTATGAAAAATTTATTTATATACTAAAGGAGAAATCTTAATTTCAGATAAATAATTCAAATACCCACTGTGCTTACCTTCAAATAACGGAGTTTTCCTTTAACACGTGACAACAAGGCCATTGACATGAACTTTTCACTAGAGTTGGTCACACTAGCTGATGCTAGTTCATCTGGACTTAGAGCATCAATAGATGTATCATTCTCATTTTCTTTTAGGTGCAGTCGTGTTGTTGCCATCCTAATTTCATCATGAGCACGGAGAACCTGAGCTTGAGCAATAGACAAGGACCTTGCGTGCGCATACTCCTTTCTCATACCCTTATTTTAGTGACAAACCAGAAGAGAAAAAAAAGAAAAGATCAGATCTCCAACAAATCCAGAATGTTTGCAGACTATCAACACAAAGCCCTCCTAACCAAAGCAGCAAACTAGATTAGAGAATGATCACAATGTCCTGCAGTGATAGAAGAACAGGAAGTTACATAGTCTCTTGACAGCCTGAGAGGATTGACCAGGCCATACCTCCAGTATGTGTAGCTGCTTGCTAGCTGCTGACATAGCTTCCCTCCCCAACAGTGTCTTGCAATAATTCTTTATAACTCCAAAAACAAGCTCCAATTCAGAGGGAGATTTTGACACCTACTAACTCAACATGTTCAGTAAGAGATTAAACAAGTAAATTCTATGCATTATTAAAGAATCATTTCATTTTGATTTTATTTCTTAAGTAATTTCATAACCACTGAAGCGCACTAATTATTGATTTCCAAAATGTTCTAGCTCATGCTGTCATCACATAGATCCACAAATAGAGAGGAATGCCATAAATAAGTAAATAAATATTGAAGGAGAGATAAAAAGAAGGTCTGGAAAACAAGTGCAGTACAATCATGCAGTCCAGGGTCGTCAATGTTGTAAATTTTGACTTTCCAACCAAGCACTTTCTATCTTAATTAATTCCAGGAGGATAAAATTAATTCTTTTACCATAGATCTGTTAATCAACAGAAAGCCTACATAGCTTATTTAAAGTAGTGGCATTTTATCCGATAAGAAAGGAAAACTTCTTATCTTTGACTTCCTTAACTTTCCTATTCTAACTGGAAATAACAAGCTATTCTGCAGCAGTTACTTATCAAAGTGATATTTCCTATAATAAATAAGCAACCAGTTCTGTTCAAGTAAGAAACATTCAGGTAAAACTAATTAAAGAAGAGGTTTTCAACCTACTCATTTGTAGGACTCACGCCATATATTTTGCTGAAAACCAGTACGACAACAGATAAAATTTGCTTTGCAGGTCTATATTGCAAAGAGATTCTGAAGTTTGTCAAACCATAAACAATGCATGGGTAACCAAAAATTTCAACAGTAAACAAAAGCAGACAAGACAAGGTAACTGACCACTACTGTTTCTCTAACATCTCTCCTTTTTGTTTCTTCATTATCAACACTTGATGAAGTTGAATTTTTATTTGGCTTTGATAAATACCAATAGAAACGATTGAGTGAAGAATTCTTCTTCTGTAAATCTACCGCCTCTTCAGCAGATGTAATCATCTCTCCATGTGATTTCATAAGACGAAACAGCCTCGCCTCATAATCCTGGGGAGAGAAATATATATGACTTCTAGTTGTATGAACAAGCATAAAAGTTAAAAGACAAGTTTTAATAACAAACCTGAAATAATTCATCTAGTTCACAGTGAACACAAATGGGACCATCACTAACACCATAGCAAATTCGGCAATTTCTCATACGATCCATATCTTCTTCTTTTGGTTTCTCCATTGTCTGATCAACTTCTAAAAGTCGATCAAGCAACTTTTTCCGAGAGGATTCCAACTGATCCAGCCCAGACTGAATATGATATTTTAGAGCACTTATGCTTCGGTAACTAGATCAAAATCAATATAAATAAATTAATGCCCATGCCAAATAATCTTTAACCAAAATTACGTGTACAGATACTCTATGTATGCAAGGGATTTTAACTTTTGCTATCCAAGGAAATCTATTTTACCATGAAAATCATCAACAATTATTTCTAAATATGCATACCTAGCAAACTTTAAGTTTGAGACTGCAAATTAATAACTATGTCACATTATAATATCACGTTTCCTGGTATAGTAGCCCACACTACTAGCACAAGACTTTCCTTCAAATTACTTAAATAAAATTGGCAGAAGAGCAGATTCTCTCAACCAGAATATGAGCATCAGGCTCCAGACAGAAATGCACTACTGAAATATAACAGAGTTCCAGATCACGAATCAAGAACCAAAAACAATGATGGTTGTTCATATGCACCACACCAGCAATATGACATTAAAATGTCAGATTACCACTAACCGGGATGCAATTCTCGATGACCTTGATTTGTTCAGACTTCCTAAGATAGCTTCTTCAATCTTCCTGATCAACTCTGTTGAGAAATCTTTGTTCCCCTCGGCATGATGAAGGGCTTCCAACCACCAAGCAATATACTCCTTTTTTCTATCATCCAAGGCACTGCAAACCTTCAAAAACACATGTAGTTATATACAAAACCATGAAAACAGTGATACAGAAACAATTAGGCAGATGTGGAAGATAAAAAATGGAATACTATATGTAATTCACTATGAAATACCTTCAAACATTTTTTTATCAGTGTTCCTTTCTTTCTTTTCATAGGAAACATAAATAATAGGAAGTTCTTGTGTTGACAATCAAGAAAAACGGGCTCATGGCATAATTATTGACTTCCATGCTTAATAAAGGTTAGGAGTAATTATTAATGCCTATGTTATGCTTCCTATTGACCTATTAATGTAAGGGAGCTTCTATGAGATCTTAAGAAGCCCCTCAAAGAGCAACAGTTGTGGGAATGTTTTAAAAAATTCAGGAGTTAGATTGTTAGAGGCATATATATGGAATAGGATGAAGGAAATGTACCTGCACATATGATTTGTTAAACTCTTGTTGCGCCACAGATAGCTTTACACAAAACACAGATAAGTACTTTTGCTTCAAGTTCTCACACAGTGTTCTCAAAGATGCATCATCATAGGATGTGGATGATACAAAACAATCATTGTCAGGTTTTCTATTGGAGCCATTCTCTAATAAGTCAGACATGCAATCTGATGGATTCTCAAAACCAGTAAAATCTAAATTCTCTTCCTTGCTTAAGTTTTGCCTCTTCGGAGCATTTTCATCACATTTTTCAGTGTCGTGTATCTTTGAAGTCTGTGCAGAGATTCCAGGATGATGTTGCCCCTTTGAGGGGAGTTCTACTGAGCAGGTTCTAACCATCGGAAGAATCTCCGCGAGATTGTGATGAAGGTGAATATTCAATAAAGGGTCCAGTCGGAAATCTTCAGAGTGCTCTTCAACTAGAGCCATTGCTTCCTTGTATAAGGACACTGCTTGAGAAAAATTTTTCTCAATCAATGCGATTCCTGCAAGCCCATTTAATGCCATAACCAACTTCCTAAGGGCTTCCTCCCCTTCAATCTTGGTCTTACCAATAAGAACCTACAAAACAATGTCCCTTGAAATATTGCGATCAAAAGGCTAAAAGTTTTGAAGAAAACTTGATAATTTCATTACTTAGGTACTTACCATTAGTATTTCCTCCATAGATAAAGGGGATTGTTGCAAAGTACGTAAGCCAGAACTTCCCACTTGGGGGTGGCAGCAGGCCTGGCGAAGTTTCAAGAGTGAGTTCAAAAGTTTCTCAGCCTCTTTATGGGTAATGATAGGGTTGGACAAAGCATCAGATGGTGAACAACCTGACAGAAAAGCAAGAAGACATAGTAAGTCTGAAAAGACTATTTCAATCAAAAGATTGTTACTCTGCTTTAATTAGAATGTCATGAAGTTGCAGGACATCAGTTAACCACCCGGGACGTTTCTTTTGAGAATATCTTCTCTCAAACTTTGAATAACTTCACGGGCATAACCCACACAAGTCTCGTGTTGGCTCTGATAAAAGTGCTCTTCAATTGGTGAAAAAGTAAGCCACGAAACACACTCTTCCTGAGGGGGAAGCTGCAGCTCGTCTGCAACATGCACTTTTGAAGAACGCCACATGATTTGTTTAAACAATTTATGCGTAAATTCCATAGCTCCCACATCTCCACTCTGCAAAGCATGAAAGAAAACTAAGCGTGGATGTTGAAACAGATGAGGGTCATTACAATAAACTGAAAAATGCAGAGGAAGGCATGTTAAAGTATTAAGACTTTAGCATTGACATTGCAAGTAACAGTTATGAGTGGGTCCACTGATGCACCCTCAAGTGCCACTGTCAGGCTACTTGTTAGTAGCTGATAGGGTAAAAGAGGGTAGAGGGCGAAAGAGCTAGGATCAACTCAAAAAGAAACTTATAAAGAGAGAGCAACATTAATTGAGATAATGCAAAAGGAAGGTCCCCTTTAGATGCAGCTTTGGCAGTCCAAAATACCTGGCAAATACCTGATCAATGGAAACGTAATAAATGCAGAGAACTTTATACCTCATATGGATCTCGTATAACTTCAATCCACCACCTAGAAACATTGAGTGGACTTGATTTAAGAAATCGTATTAGTCCATATAAGTCATCAAGTTTGCGTTGTATAGGAGTCCCTGTAATACACCATCGATGCTTAGCATACAAGCGTAGAGCCATTTCTGTGGCAGCAGCAGCATTACTCTCCACCATTTGAGCCTCATCCAAACAAATTCTCCACCAAAATATCCTGGTCAGAAGAGTTGGAATAACAGGGTACCTGCAGAAAGTGGCCAGGCCATTATTTTTCAAGATTCAGTTCAAAGAGCTTTTCATGTCAAACCAAGTCAGCACATTTTTCAAGAGAAAATATTGAACAAGATGGTAAAATTGCATGACAATATGATTGCAGAATTCATATAGAAGAGAAAATAATGATGTTTACTTGCTTCAGACAGAAGACTGAAGTGAAAATGTGCTAAACAACTACAAGCAATCCTATTAAAGATCATCTTTTCAAGTATGTAAGAGTGCCGATAGACACATAAGGAAGCAAACAGAAACATGTAATTTTACTTCACTAAGTTAGTTCTGCAGATATACAAATTTGTTGAAATGGTATCTCAAATTTGACCTGCTTAGGACCATCATACTGTTTCTGTTGACTTCTAGGAAAAGAGAAATAAAGGCAGAGAGACCTATAGAGAGTCTAAATTAGATGAATGAGTGAGAGAGATATGAGAGTTTTGCAAAACCTCTTCATAATGTTGTTATTTCTACTAGTTGTTACTATTCTTTGGCATGCCATCATTAAACTCGATTTAGGGCATGACTGCAACCAAAAATCCATGCAAGTAATCTAGCTACGAACCTGTACTCTCAAAATTATCTAGCAAATCAAGTAACACCTTCAAAATAAATATGCCAACTTTTAAAAACTATAAATGTTAACCCTTAACTACAGCTACAAATCACAAGTTATGAAGAAACCTCTTTTGGAATCTCATGAAGCGCCGATCACCTTCATGTCTATCAGAGTCATGTGACAGGTCCTCTTTAAGCACATCATATGTAGTTAAGACGATGTCCGCATTGACAAGTTCGCTAATATCCATTATGGATGTATCTGAAAGAGAAGAATTTCTTACGCCTTCGTAGATACAAGTTTTCAAGGAACCTGGACGTGTATGACTAACATGATGAATAACAATTAACAGGTCAGTTAGTACCACAATTGATGCATCACAAGAAAATTGTAAATTATCAAGTGAACTGGTCTTAAATGACATAATGCTCATAATAGTCCTAAATTTTTCATTGAAAAGATATGAGAGTTATCAGAAGCAATTATTGGATTGGAGCACATGACTTGAAAGTGAATAATATAACGAGTCACTTAGAAACATAGAATCTGGGGCGACCCATATGTTGCAACTTCATTTTCAAAAGCTTTCTATTCCCGCATTCATGAACTTACTACTGAGATTTTTCTAGGATGCACATAGTGTTAGCTCTTTTCCCTTCACTAAGGATAATCATGAAGCTTCCTTTTATTCAACTATGTTACTTTGGACAATCAAACATTGCATAAATTACTTAGCCAAAATCCACTCGATCTCATTAGATTTGTCTACTCATATAGTCCAGATGGACCAATGGAGTAATTTGGGGTTCATAGTTTTGAAGCATACCATCAGGTCCTGGTAAGGGTGAAGTTAAGATCTATCACCTCATCTTAAAATGCATGCATAAGATTAGGTGCGCCAACTTGGCACTAAATGTCTTTGTGAAAAGAAATGCCTGTTTGATTCAGTTCAACTGTTCTGTAATCTTAAGAATTCTAGGATTTGTAAGTGCGAACAGACAGCTGAAGCAAGATTTATACCGTATTATTTCAGCATGCCACTGGGGCAATATAGGGGCTGGACAGACTATCAGAGTGGCACCTGTAGCAACAGGAGAATCAGTAGCTTTTATCAGCTCCTCACAAAACTGGCAAATGTGTTCTCCATCTCTTACAACTATGCTGGTAACATCTTTTTTCCTTTTGTGCTTTTGCAACTCAAACATTGACCTCTTTCTTTTACCCCTCGGTGAATAACCAACGCAATCAGCATGCTGCCAAGCATCGCAGATGTCACATTGTACCCATAGTCCCTTGAATTTGCGACTTTCACTCACAGCTCCGCAAATGCACTCAACACGCTCTCTTTTCAATCTCTTTAGATTAACTTTCTGCTCACCAGTAACTTCCAGAGCAGTACCAATAAGTATATCATCATCAGATGCTGGCTTCCGGTGAGCAAAGATGCAAGCAAGCAGTTCCACAGTTTTCCCTAAACCCATCTCATCTGTTATATCATAAGAGTCCATAGCCAAGGCAATTAGAACCACTAACTGATATGAGTACTTTTTGTAATTGCTAAACAATTATCTGATGCAAGACATTTTAAAGATGTTTGCTATAGCAAATCTAGGCTCCCATACAAAAGTGCTGCTTGATGTGTAGGCATGCAACCAAAGCCACTCACATAACGGACTGATAGAAGACATAGAAGTAGAGACAAATTCAGAATTGTTTAATAATTTTATACAAAAAAAGATATAAGCACAAAAGTGAAATTCTCTAGGAAATAACAATTGTCCTCAGTTAAGAGTCAACTTGGCTTTTTTGACCATCAACTTTCAGTTTAAAAACTGGTCTTTGGAGAATTTTGATCGACCATTGTAGAAAATATATAATATTTCACCACTTTATTAGATTTCAATAGTTTAAAAATAAAAAATGGGAAAAAGAAAGTGAGAATATAATGTTCAAAAAGATGACAGACATATAAACTAATTGCAGAAGCATGCTATACTTACCAGCCAATATTCCACCAAAGACATATGATGAAGAATAATCCGGCCACAGAGAAAGATTTCCGCTGAATACAATATCAAGAAAAATAAGCAAGTAGAGAGAGAAATAACTAGGACTCACATTATCGTAAAAGCAAAAGGAGCAATGCAACCAAAACTTTTGTGCCCCCATAACCACACCAAATCGTTAGGAAAAGAAGGACACCTGAATGGATTATAGAAGAATTTTGAAGAAGTGTCAAGAAAATCCATGGGCATGCATAGAGGTGAAAAGAACTGGCTTCTTTCTTTCTCACTCAAACTCGCTGAATCTCCTTTCTCTCTTTGTACCATCCAGTATGCTGCACGACGCTGGTATGGTCTTAATAAAGGCAGCAAGTCAGGTTGATCATCTTCAAGCATTGGGTCTGCTCTGTACAGAATCAAAGTGAAAATTTTCAGAGCTCAAAAGATAATGTAAACAATACACGCATAGAGAATCATGATAACCGATGAAATGCTAAGACTCACTTTGATGGCTTAATGGCTTCATAAAACCTTGCAACATCAAAACTTGAATGTTTCTGGCATTCAGAAGCTTCATCTTTTGTCGTTGTCATCAAATCAATGTCCATTTCTATTGATTTACTAACTCCATACCTCGCTTCTGAAGTCATAACTTCTGGACGGAGCCAAGACATTACATTCATCATACTCTTTTTCCATAATTTCCTGCTATTTTCCAGAAGCGACTCACACGCATTAAAAGCATTATTAAGTATTTCGACTCTCATCCTGAGTGATGGCATATTCTCTGTAAGTGCAACACCAAAAGCTGGCCTCAATGTCAAAAACTCCATGCTTGCAAGATGAACAAGAGCAGTAATACCTTCATCTGGTCCATCACAACTGCCAGATAAAATAACTGTATGCGTCTCTGTATCCTCCTCCACCAAGCATTTTTCAACAAATTCCAAGGTTATATCACTAGAAGACAATGAAGGCCAATGACCCAACTTAATACGACTAATAAACTCACTTACATTGCACACTCGAAACCTTAAGGTATACCTGGACTCCTGATAAAAATCCTCATTGATTCTAAAACCAGAAAACCCTTCTCTTAAATTCAAATCTGTCAAAACAATTTCAGAAATATCAAGGTGCTCATCTGAAAGCCAGAAAGTCCTATTAACTTCCACAAAATATGGCTGATCAATATCAACAAGTTCCTCTTTTTCTAGTTGCTCGATTCCATTCAGTTTCTGCTTATTTAATTCTGATTCAGTAGTATTATTGTTTTCCAGGATCACACCACCCGATCGATGTGGACGGGGTTGCTTCCTTCTACCCATCACTATGCGTGAGCAAAATAGCTACCAAATGAGTATGAATATTATATAGGCAAAATCAATTTAATATCATCAGAAAACAAAAATAAAATTTGTTTCAATACAAAATATAACAAGCAACTTCAGTTCCCAGATAGTATAAAAACAGACACAGATAAGGACGAACTTCACTAACAATAAAAAACCAATAATTGAGCATTAATTAAATTAAACTATATGAAACTGCACCCAGAAACTAAGAAGGAATACAACAAATTTTAAGGAAAAATTAGAAATATAAAATACATGGCAAGTGCAATTTCATTTACTGCATATTTAGTGACGCTGAATCAAAATTAATGCAATACAGGATGAATATTTGACCACAAATATTCGAATTTCACTAAACAAATATTAAGAACTATCATGTAATAAACAATCTGGTTCATTCATATGAACTACAATATATATATTATTAGTTATAAATACAAATTAAAAAAAAAAAAAACAGTTTTTCTGGGCAAACCTGTGAATTATGGGAAAGCTGGCGTGAGTGGCACTGAGAAGTCGGGCGGTCGGAGAATGAAACACGCGCCAGTTATGCGAGTTCCGTAGATTTTTAAATTTATGGATCGTTTTTGTTTTCTGGGACTTCGGTTAAGGGCGAGACTAAACCGACGACAAACCGCACATCATGTAAGTCGTCCCTTACTTGCTGATTGGTCTGTCGTTTTATTAACGTCACAGCCAGTACAGACCGCGGGAAATTTGGGTTCACTTGCGAAATTACATATACGCCCAGAATTCATAATTAACAGTACACTCATGTCCTCTTTGGTTTCTCTCCGACTGCGAAGTAGTTTACACTCTGCCGCATATTGTTTAAAGACAAAAACCCTAATATTGCAATTTTGGATTTTGCAGTATTAGTTGGGATTAAATTATAATTAGACCATGAAAGGAGGAAGAAAGAATTTGAAGAGAGCAGCAGAGGAGCAAAGCTTAACGCTTCAAGATGGTCAAAGTATTATGCAAGTGGTATCTCTTAGAGGCTCTAATCTAATTGAGGTATCAGTTGATCTAAAGATTCAGCTTTTTTTTTTTCCAATTTAATTTTAAATTTGCTTTCTTTTCTCAATAAATTTGGTTATACAGCAAGTGAGTTGTTATTCTTAGGTGATATTAGCTTCTGAGATTATTTATTAACTGTTAATTGCTTATGATTGTTTATTGATTCAGATGTGAAAATTTTGGTTCTAGGAATTGCATTCCTTCATTGTCTCATGGTGTACATTTGGTGTTAAGGGTTTACCCAGAAATGTCATAGTTGCTATGAGCTTGTTCCGAGACTGGTTCTATGTTTGAACAATTTGTTTCTAATATTATTGTATTTCTGTTATGTTGGCTATGTCTTTAGGTAATGGACGCAGAAGGTGAGAAATCACTAGCTCTATTTCCTGCAAAGTTTCAGAAGAGCATGTGGATTAAACGAGGTTTGTTTTGAATAAATTGAAATCAATTCAAATGTAGTCGTTAACCCAATTACTCAAGGTTCTAAATCTATATATCATCTGGTTATGTGCATAGTTGTTATTTGCTTCTGCAAATTACTTCAATTCCATGAACTTACTTTTCCTTTTCGAGTAGCTTATCAGTTGTATTACCATAAATTTTACATTGATGTCTTTGAGGAAAACCGGAAAATGAATGGTTCGGAAAGTACTGGAGGCAGAGGAAACATAAACTCTGAATTGTTTTGCTTTCATACGCATGCCCAATTGCTAATATTATCTGATAGGTTGCAAAATGATTTTCAGTTGCTCTCATTATTGTGCAGGGAGTTTCGTTGTAGTTGACGAAAGTGGAAAGGAAAAGGCTATCAAGGATGGCAGCAAGGTGGCTTGTATTGTAACTCAAGTTCTCTTCTATGAACAAGTCCGTGCACTTAAAAAATCTTCAGAATGGTGTGTTCTCTTCACATCTTAGGTGTAGCAAATGATTGAATAATATACCATATATGTCTTGTGCATTTTGAATCCTTGCGAGTATTATAAGGTCATAAACCCAGTTCAGGATTTTACTCAAAAACCGAACTTGATGCAAGCTTCCTAAACTAAATAATGAGATCTGATCTGCTGTTAACTTTTCCAGCTTCCAGATTGAAACTTTAAAAATAGAGTGGCCATATTCTAGCCTGAAGCAATAATCAGATGTGACCTTTCTTGACTGCTTGAGCTCATCTATAGCTCAATCCTTATCTCATTTTCTTTACTTTTAGACTTTTTTTTGGGCTAAGCTTGATTCTTCTGCTTTATTTGCAGGCCAGAAGTTTTCAAGTCTACCAGTTTGGATGATGTTAACAGAAGCTTGGAAAACCACGGCTGCAATCATGAAGAGAATGATCAATCTTACTCAGATGATGATGATGGACTTCCCCCGCTGGAAGCCAATCCCAACAGAAGAAAGCCATTAGAGTTGCAAACAGAATCAGAATCCGATTCAGGATCGGGTACAGATTCATAAGCTATCAGAAATTGTTTTCCGTTTCAAAAATGTAATTTTGTACCACTAATCTTAAAGATACATAATGGAACACTAATAACCTTAAATGGTTCACTCTTTTGGTCTTAAGCTACTGCTGTTTCCGTAGTCGTTTTGCAGGCCCCTCTGCTACAATGTTCCATCAAAATTAATGCGTGGAAAAAAAATTTTTGGTGGACTCTATTATCATAGAAACAATTTTAAAAAAAAGGGAAATTTGCACCGTTGATCACTATTTACAATGACTTTTAAAAAATGACTGACGTATAAAAAATATTATAAAAATAATTACCTCTTAATTTTTTGGATAAAATTATCCCTGTTACTATTTGTAACAAAAATATCCAAATCAATTTGGGGATCACTGAAACCCTAATTTTTGTTTGTACACGAAAGTAACAACGTAAGTGAAAGTTCAATCGGCGATCATTGACTCGACGGTTGACGACGGCGATAAAGGCTGAAAAATTCGATCACTTTCACGTTGACGACACGATTCACTTGGCCTAATATCTGTTCGGATTTTGACGACGGAGACAATTACGGTAACTGAGGTACGAGTTTTGAAAAATTTCTTTACATTTAATCTGGATTTATGGATGATTTTGGATGAATTTGCATAAATTAGTGATTTATTCATCAATTTGTTAGAAATTAATCTCAAAAACTCGAACAATTGTGTGTCGTTGGTTATATAATTAACCAAGTTTTATTTTGATTATTGTGATACAAACTCTTTTAATTCTATTCATGACGTGATAGAAAATGAGTGTCAAATGCATGAGAATTGTGTGATATTGATAGAAATAGACGTAAAGTTAGAGATTGAGGGTGAGCGATGGTTTCAATCACAAATGCATGTGCGAAAGTTTGGTAGTCGTGATCGAAACTGTCGAAAAAACGTAATCGAAAGTATAGTTTTCATCACGTAATTTTCTCAATTTCGATCACGTACTTTTGGTTTTAAATTATGTGTTGTTGATGAATTTTGTGTGATGTTGATTATTAGAGTAGATTGGATAGTTTCGATCATATATGTATTGGTGGAAGTGACAGATATGTGATCGAAACTGTGAAAATTATGTGATCGAAAATATACATTCTCACATAATTTTCAATGTTTTGATCACATTATATTTTTTTTATGGTTTTGATACAAGGTTTCAGTTTCGATTATGTATAGGAGTTTTGATTAAATTTAGTAGTACTTTCGATCACATAAAAAGTATAGTAAGTTTCGATCACGAAATGTTTTGAATGTGATCGAAAGTGTTGTTTCGATTTTTTCAGAAACTTGTCAGTTGTTTATGACTTTCGTATACATTGGGGTTGTACTTTCGATCATGATTTGTGTGATCGAAACTTCAGTTTCGATTTTTCCAATTTGCAGTTTTTCTTTTCTATATTCTTGATTTAGTTTATATTTGTATTATTTGTATATGTTTTTTCACTAACATATGTAGCTTTTTTACGATTCAGGTAAAAATGGTTGTTACCGTGACAAGAGAGTTAAAGATTCAGAAGGCCGAACATTTTCCAACTGTTGTAACCTCATTGTCAAAGGAACGAGTCTTAAAGACAGTACAAAAGAAACTAACCTCAACACAACAAGAGTTGTTTAGGCAGACATGTTTTGGTCATTTGTTGGACATAGAAGATGTCCAATTTTCAGGCAACCTTGTGCATAATATGCTACTACACGAGGTGGTTATAAAGGGAGCAGAGAAGAAGATGTGATTTTCAATGGGGGACAGTACCATACGTTTTTCACATATTGAGTTCGGGTTGACAACGGGTTTGATTATGGGGCCATATCCAAGTAATGCAGATGGGTCTACAAGGTTGAGGGACATGTACTTTGGTGGGGAAGTCAGCATAGAACTAAAGGATATGGAAAAAGCATACAACGCAATAGACTTTAAACTGATAGATGACATGGACGCAGTGAAATTGTCATTGTATGTGTTGATGTACCTGTTTCTACTTGGCCGGGGCCAACGGTATCACACCAATATGTGAATACTGCAGATGGTGGATGACTTAGAGTAGTTCAATCGATTTCCCTAGGGGTCTGTTGTATGGACATACACCTTCCGTTCATTGAGTAGAGCGATGAGTCGACAGTTGGCCCACATACAAGGTTAAACAATCTCATAAGCGAAAGAAAGGACTGAAGCACGTCAATCGATATAATCTTTGCGAGTTTCTGTACGCATTTCAGGTACTTGGGTGTTCACTTTAATATTTAAGTGTGTTATATTTTAATTTAACTGTACATTATTATGTTATTAAGATGAAACTTTATTTGCATGTAGATTTGGATATGCAAGACTATCTCCACTGCTGGGTCTGAGTTAGGGGTATAAACCAATTCCCACCTTCCTCGTATATCAAGATGGCTCGTGGCAAGAAAGAACGTTCGCGATGAGAACCTGAAGTTGTACATTTTCAATGATAGCTTGGTACAATTTAATAATATATTTTCTTTCATATTTTTGATTTGTTAACTTTGATATGTTGTATTTTGTAATAAAATTTGCTATCCTGATAATGACCAACTCCAGTCCATTATCCGTATAATGGAAGTCTCTTCGACAGAGCGTCTTTTGCCGTATGGTCGGGCTTTATATTTTGATGCCGCATATAGCAGTGAATATGTCGGTACTGTTCTCCCTAATCACGTGGACGGTGATAAGTCGGCCTTATCGCCAAGAACACCACCAGTAAGCCTAAAATATTAAGTAATTAATTTATAATTTTTTGAGTTAAACTTCTACTAACATTTATATACTATACTGTCTTCTTAGGGAGAGGCGACGAGTAATGAGGATCACCCTCCATTCCTTCAAGTCCGAGGAAAAGTAGAAGAAAGGTGAATTTTGTTGAAAGTTTAGTTTCGACAGGTGAAAATCATTAATTTTATATGACTATTAACATAGTTGCCTAACAATCTGAACTTTGTTTTGGCAGCAAACCCGTCCTTCCGTTGTGTCCAAAGAGGTTCCTCAACATGATGACCCTGAAGAGTCTCCAGCAGGTTACAATACATTTCCCAACATGTCGCACCCGGACCCCGACGTACGTACACCGACTGCTGTTGTCCTAGAACAATCTGATCGCCTATTGGTCATTGAATAGTAGGTTCGAGATTTACGTGCTGATTTCCAAGCCTATTCAAAAAAGAAAGAAGATATGTGGTGTTGGTAGGAAGAAATACTACGGCGTCAGGAGAAGCTATTGCATTGACAAGATGAGACTTTGACAATGCTAGTCAGATAATTGAGTAGTCGAACTACATTTGAGCAGCCACAGGATCCTCAGGTGTGATTTTTGGTTGATTTGTAGGGTTGTTTATAACAATGTAGACACTATATATTGGATATTATTGAAACAAATTATTGTATTTGTCACGTTTTCTATTATTTAGGTCTCCAAAGATGTAATGTCTATGTAGTACTGTTATTAAAATTGTCCCAATGTTATTGAGTTTTATTTAATTACTTTTATGTTATTGAGAATGTTCATGACACGAGAAACTGCATGTGCGAAAATTTCTATGGTTATAGGTTCATCACGTAGGTGATGATAGTGTGCGCATTGTCGATGCGCCTACAGATGTTAAAGTTTGTTGCTCCCTTTCTCAGCCTCAACCGCCTGCACAAAACAACATGAGTCGATACAATCGGGAGTACAAGAGAGCCGTAGGCCAGCGGACCCCATATACAAACCCATTCAAACGATAGCGCAGATCTCGAACTCAGGCGGTGCTGAGGGGATGGCCACAATACTCTCCAGAGTATGCTGTAGATCCGACTTGTCCAATTCCAGTAGACTTATATGCAGAGTTCCTAAAGTGGATAGCTACTCTAGAGATATTCATTGAGACTCGCACTGTTACAATTAATGCCGCATGGCTCAGCATAGTAGCGGATAAGGGACATTAGCTTGAGGATATTGTATATTCCAATATCTATCATTTTATTCATTTAATTTTGTTTTTAATTTCTAGCCGTGATGTTTATCCTAACTACTTTGATACGTTGCAGCATATGAACGAGTATAAACAGCTGCTTGCTCACAGGTAAAGGGCATGTTCGCAGCAGGTGCCACAACGTTGAACAGTTGCATCCATACATTTGTTCGTAAGTTTGATACTTTAAATTTTTTTGTAGACTTACTGTTATATTATATAATCGACAGTTCAAATAACAATTACTCGAAATTTTGTGACAGACATCGTTACAAGCCGCTTGGGACGGATATTTGAATGGCGAGTTAGAGTTGGGCACTTTTTACTCATCGACAAATCTTGAGTCACATGTGGAGGGCAAACACAATGTTGTCCATCGTGCATGGTGGACAGTGGACGAGGTTTATATGCCGACCTGTATCAATTCCTCGCATTGGGTAGCATGTGCAATCCATCTACGTAGGCGTCAGATTATAGTGTACGACTCCTGTCCATCCGCACATTTCGAGCAGATGTTGGTTGAGGTCATGTGGTCGATGTCTGAGCTACTCCCCTACCTGCAGATTTTTATAGCATCAGGACTGATTTCAAGTTTTCTGAAGAGCCGTTTTCAATAGTACGCCATATTGATGGAGTCCCGAAACAGCAGGTGTCCAGTGAATGCAGAGTTTTCACCTGTATGTATATATACTATTTAGGTTTAGATAGACCCCTTGACTTAATGCCAGTAGATGAGGCCTTTTTTAGAAGGAGGATGGCTGTAAAGTTATGAAAGGGCATTTTGTTGTAAGTGATTATTACATTTGTATATATTTGTATAGATTGTATACAACAATTTTAATTAAATGTATTATATCTCATTATTGATCCACTTTTGATTACATATGTCGTTATTTATTTCCCAGCAATTCATGATAACTAATAGATAAAGGAAAAACATTGAAATTTCAGGTTCCAGTATGTCCAAAATTATGTTATCTATATATATGATGATGTTCGAAAGTTATTGAGATTGTCTTCAGGAACGGGAGATTCTGGAAAAATTGAAAGTTTAGTTTCGATCACATATAAAAAAAACACGTGCTCGGAACTGTACTTTCAATCATGGTATTTTAACCGTGATTGAAAGTACAGTTTCGAGCATGTAATATTTTTGTACTTGATCGAAAGTTTAGTTTCAATTTTTCCAGAATCTCCCGTTCGCCAAGATAAGAAAAAAAGCAAATAAAAGTAAGTATTGAACAACAAAATTCAGTTTCAATTAAGGAAAATTATCTATTAAATAGATAAAGCTATCGTAAATAATGCATAAGTCCAAATTGAAAGCAATAAATATTCATACAACTTTTTAGGGAACTTTGATATGTTGCAACATAACAATTCAGCATCGTAACAAATGTTGAAAAAAATAATGTACAAGTAACAACACAAATTTCACTCGTTTGGGTGAAGTGGAATCGGATTTTTACAAGTTGCGCGGTTATGCCCGAGTTGATGACAGCGTAAACACATATGCTGGATCACATCCTCTCCAATAGAAGGAATTCTTTGTTTTCCCGGTCAACCGACAGTAGGACGTTGCCTTAGCGGCTTCAAAGTGATTTTTCGTACATCAGGTGGAATCACCCAATCTACGTCATTTCCATCATGGTGAATAGACTCTGCATATGAATTCAACCATGCGTTAGTGGTGTAAAAGTGTGCACACAGTGAATTATGTGACAAACGGATGTGGCGACATGCTGCAAGAGCGTGAGCGCACGAGAGTTCTGATAGATCAAAGCGTCTGCAATTGCAAGTCTTATGCTGCAAATATACGACCTCAACTATGCCTCGGTGTTTAACCTCAAACTTGTGCCGTGACACTAGTTCCACGATCATGGGTCAAGACAACTCTATCTGTTCATCAACAACAGCTTGGGCCGCTGGAGTCAAGAAAGCATTTTTGCCAGCAGCTTGCTCCCTATACTTGTAAAATTACCGTTGTACAGTAGATCTTATGTGATCAGCTAATGAAGTGATTGGAAGTGAGCGTGCGTGTCTTAACAATGAATTCATACTTTCTGCGATGTTGGTAGTTAGCAAGTCATACCGTCAAGAAGGAAAATATGCTCTTGTTCATCTATGTAGTCCAACCTCATTTTCTAGATAATCTACTGCTGGTGGATGCATCACCCTAAAATTTTGTATATACCTATTACACTCTGTTACCCGATATGCCTTAACAGCATGAAAATAAACGGCCATGAATGTCTCAGTTTTTTGGCACGCATCTTGTACTTGGCCTTCACATTCCCAGAAATATGGTAAGAATAAAATCCATAGGTTGCATCGGGGAACATAATCGTAATCTCTTTCTCAATACTATGGTGTCGATCGGATATGAAAACCAAATTCTAAATCAAGCCGATTGCTTCTCGAAGTTTTAGAAAAAACCATTCCCACAAAGCATCATTCTCAGAATCAGCAACACCAAACGCTAAAAGATAAATTTTGTTATTTTCATCTAGTGAGGCAGCCATAAATAATGATCCACGATAAGTTCCCTTCAAGAAAGTTCCATCAACTAAAATAACCGGTCAAATTATGGTGCGAAATCCCCGAATACATTGTTCCAAGGACATAAAAAAATAAGAGAAGTGATCATCCGAATCTTTTTAAATTGATGTCACTGTATCTGAATTTTTTTCCTTCAACACGTGACAGTACTAGAGAAGTCCCTTAAATGACTCTGAAGGATTGCCAGTTACAAGCTTCAAGGCATGTTCTTTACTACACTATGACTTCATGCACAATAGCCGTACCCCATAATCAGCCTGAACGTCATCACAAATATTTTGAGGAGTGTAACTTCGATTGCAGTCTTTAAATTTATCCTTAATTAGTTCTCTAATTAGATGTGAGCTTGCTTGGCGATGGCCATCTTGGAGCTCTTCATTCTGACAACTATGAACTGAGTTCATTTTTGTCACTCAAAAATATATATTGTGGTTAGTCTTGGCCGCACGAATTCTCCATTGACACCTTTCAACAAGGCACTTTGCCTCAAACCGATCCGTAGTTGACTTGTAAACCTTGAATTGGAAATGATTCCTTAATGCAAGCAAGCCTAACCTATCTCGAAGTGCTTGCTTCGTGTTGAATATCTGCCCAACTGAAACATCACTTGATCCAGTTCCCGAGAGCGCATCACTTGGCATAACTTCTGATGATGGAACTGGAGGCAACCACCAAATAAATTGATTTTTAGACAAAGGAACTGTCATTGAACAACTCCTCTGAGTGGGACAGTTACAGCCATTGTCTTGTGGCTCGCTTTCTTCATTAGCAACATTTCTTCCTTGTTCGCTGCACTGAGAGATGTCAGGCCCAAAAATGTCTACCTCGGCATCATGGTAATCATTTTGATGTGCAGTGTTGTTGTAGGGAGGAGAATCTCCTCCATCAAGGGTGGTCGCATCATCAAAAAAGTTTACAAGTCAGTGTTGGAGACTTGGAGGCATCTCTGGAACTTGACTTTGCTGAGAGTATCGATCTATAAACCCTTGCCTAGTGTACTCGAACTGATTGTTGCATTGGGCCTAGGTTGTGACTGCAGGAACAACATCATTAACTTGATTGTTTCCACTAGAAGACATAAACTGTGTTGCCATTACAGGAATTGTATGAAGCGAAAAATCAGTGGAAACTTTTGCATTGTTTGCACGATCCAAGGTAATATATAGTGGGCTATATCCCCTTTGGCTGGCCATATAAGGACTATTGGCCGACATGAATGCTCGAAAGTCCAATTCGGTTGTGATATTCGCTGCCATAAAATCCGCCCCTGATTGTGTACACACCGAATACTTAGCTTTTGTCTTTATGATAAGTTCAGAAGGATTAATTTAAATGCCTCGTACAACATCTTCATAAAACCATGATATGTTATTGATCGATCAACAAAATATCCTCTCATTCTACCACTGACATATTTTTCACCACCGTTCGGTGTTAGTTCCAAAGAGCCGTCATTGACAGTAACAATCGTTATTGACTCAGTCATGCCTGCACTAAATCAAAATATTATGTTACAAAACTAAATCCAAATATTCTTATAGATGATAATATATAGATTATTTGCAAAACTGAACAAATCTTCTGGTATCTATTAATTGCTCTGTGATCGAAACTCTCACACAGGTCGCCTTCTTCCTCGTTTTTCACTCGTTTTCCATTTAACCATCACACCAAGCACACTTAATGTTTTGAAGACACACTTTTTTTCTCAATTTCTTTCATTACATTTACTAATTCTACATAAATATTCAAAATAACTGTCATATATATTTTCTTCTCTGTTCTAAACTATTTTTGAAACACGCACCTGATTCTCTTCCTCTGTAAATGAGTAATTTTCTTTGAATCAAAAGAAATTGATTTCAAAAATAATAAACTCAAGTAAACTATTTAACAAGCTCGAATGGAAATAATGGACAGTAGATAAAGTTAGAGAAGAAAAGAAGAAAGAGAAAGAAGAGAGAAGAAACGCAGTTTAAATTGGGTGACAGAGGTAATTTTGTGCAAAAAATTAAGAGAGGATCATTTTTGTAATATTTTTTATATGTTGATCATTTTTTAAAACGTCATTGTAAATAGTGGTCACTATTACAAATTTTCAAAAAAAAAAATTGTCAGTTTTCAGAAATAAAATAAAACAAATTATGCATGGATAAGATAGCATCTACGAACAATAAACAACAGGCGGTCAGAACTGGCCTTGAAGGACATGTCGTTCGCGACAAATTACCGTGCATTCTCCAGCAAGTGAGCTAAACTCAGTTGAAGAAATATCGAACATGAAAATCTACAGCAGTCAGTTTCGCCGTGGCCGGAAGTGGGTCGTTAAATAGTGTGCCACGTGGCATCACGCCTTTCACGTTTTTTATCAGAATCTCGGTAAACTGTCGCACTAAAGAAGAAAACGACGTCGTTCATATTTAGGCGAACTGGGATTTGTTAATAATGGCTTCATCTATTGTTGTCTCTACAGAGAAACAGTAAAAAAGGAAGATGGCAATTTCGGCGATCAGAGGCGGTCGCTTGCCGTTGTTGTATCATCCCCAGGTTTTCTTCCTTCATTTCTTCTTGTTTAATCTCATCCTTTCTGAAAATTATTAATAATAATTAGATTTGAATATTTGGACGGTTTGCAGTTGCCAGCAGTTACAAACGGATCAGCTGGATTGAGGAAGATCAATTATTGGCAAAAGAGATTCACTTTACTTTCTCAGGACTCGCAAACACAGGATCTCTTCTCTTCTCGCCTTCAAAGTTCAGTTTTTCTTTTCAAACTTTGCCCAAGTAAAAGTTCACTAATTTCAGGTGACATTATTATGCTAAGAATATTTATTCTGATTACAGATAGTATCGACAACTTGCCCAAATTGGTGGAGGATATAGTCCAGACGTCTATAAACACTGGCCCGCGTGGAGCTCTTCGGCTAGTTCAAGGCATACAAGCTTTTGTTGGGGTTGGCGGCGAGTGGCTAGCTGATGTATCAAAGGTTTGCTTTTGTATCGTTTTTGCCATTTTTAATTATTTCATCTATTAACAGTTACAAATTCCAATGTGGGTACTTTCAGAAAGCGTTCTGTCTGGATTTGTTATGATTATATTTTTGTTTACCCATTGTGTTTGTCAATCCTATTTACAAATGTTTCTCAAACCTTTAAATTGCAGTCAACAAGTTCAAGCTCTGGATTACCAACTGAATTGCAGCTGGGATTGCTTTCGCCTTTGTATTTGAGGAGATTATTTGAACGCATGGGAGCAACCTATATTAAATTAGGCCAGGTAAGTTAAATTTCATAATTTATATTTGCTAGCAATTTGGTTTATTTTTCTTTTATTCATGTGGAATATTAAGTACCTATCTTTTATTCATGTGGAATATTAAGTACCTAATGCTTAAATGGCTTGTATTTTCCTAGTTTATAGCATCAGCACCAACCTTGTTCCCTTCCGGATATGTTGAGGAATTTCAGAACTGCTTTGACAGAGCTCCTGCAGTTCCTTTTGAGGAGATAAAAAGGACCATACATGAGGAATTAGGGAGGCCAATAGAAAGTGTGTATGAATATGTTGATCCAAAGCCAATTGCTTCAGCCTCTATAGCACAGGTTATGTTTCTACCTGCTCCCCACCTTTTTTGTAGTTGTTATTAATATTTCAAGGTTACTGATTGAGAAATGTGTAATATTCTGCTTAGGTTCATGGTGCAAGGCTCCAAAGTTCACAAGCAGATGTAGTTATAAAGGTCTTGAAACCTGGAATAGAGGATATTTTAGTGGCAGATCTGAACTTTGTTTATGTTGTTGCTCGCATACTGGAGTTCTTGAATCCTGAACTCAGCCGTACATCACTGGTAAAATTTTCACTTTTCTGGTTTTGAGCTTACTGCTAATGACATACATGTCTTTAACGTATACAGTAGAATTATTAAAACCTTTATATTTATTGATTCCCTTGGTATTGTGTTCACTTAATCATCAATTTATCTCCATTATTAATAGTCAATGCAAGATAATATTCATCCAGTTGAATGTGATTTTTAATTCATCTGATTGAGGCTTTCTCTTCTTCATGGATTGCTCTTATTAACCATTATTTGCCTTGTGGAAACAATTATATCTTTTAGATTCTATTACAATTTTCCATCCTTTTAGGTTGGTATTGTCAAAGACATACGGGAGTCAATGCTAGAAGAAGTTGACTTTCAGAAGGAGGCTACGAACATCGAGTCCTTCAGGAGATATCTAGAAGCCATGGGACTCACAAGGCAAGCTACGGCTCCCATGGTATATCGCCATTGCAGCACCCGACGTATTCTGACAATGGAGAGGCTTTATGGAGTTCCTCTTACTGACCTTGACTCCATCAGCTCACTTGTTTCTAGTCCAGAGAACAGCCTTATAACTGCCCTTAATGTATGGTAAGATATCTGTAATTCACTTGCCTGCAGAAATTTTATGGTCATTAGTAGAGATGGCCAATGTTAAAACACTTTTAATATGGTCATTAATGGTAATATGATATCTACCTGCAGGTTTGGTAGTCTGCTTGCCTGTGAAACCTTCCATGCAGATGTTCATGCCGGCAATTTGTGGTTGTTACGTGATGGTCGGATTGGTTTTCTTGATTTTGGTATATATTCTCTTCTCACTTCACATAGCTTTGGCTTATAGCTTTGATCTCTTTGAAGATAATTAATTTTTGGTCATAAGTTCTAATTAAATGTTTCAGTATGGTTTTGACAATCTAGATGAAGCTTGAATTCATCATATGACATGTCTTGTTTATTAAAACAATATTTAGTGCATACTTCATTTTCACACATTGCTGGTAAACTCAATATGCTTTATAAATTGAAACTCTCAATGTTTCTGAAATTTTTTTCTTTTTATTTTGTTTTGCATCTTACCAGTAAAATTGACAAGACACTGAAAGAAGTTTTAAATTAATTCATGACACACTGCAATCAATTGTTCCATAATATTTCTAGTAAAAAACAGTGTGATGATTATGTGGATCATCTTAAAACTCTTTTATAAGTCAAAATTTAGGAATCATAAAGCTGAGCAATATTGATTGGTGTGAAAGCCAATAGTTTAATAATTCATGTAGTTTGATATCCTCGTATGAAACTGCCTCTTCCTTCTCCTAAGTGGACATCCTCGCCCAAAAGATGGGGAAAAGAAAAAGGTTCTAATGATCCATAGTAAGAAAATCTCTTCTTTTTTTTTTTTCCTGAAATCATATATCTTCTGCCTTATGCCTATTCTGAAGTGCTTTGCATGATGAAAGAGACTAAACTTATCATTTTAGCTGTTTGCCAAATCATCATGGAGATCTCTTGGTACTTCAAATATGCATGGTGCTTTATTCTGAGAAAGTTCTGGCGGTTTTTCTTAAGATCAGCCCTCTTCCTGAACTTATGAATATCAGTAGCTTCTGTTTAACTTTAATTTATTGAAATGTCACTAGATTGCTTAATCGATGATATACTGTTTATGCTCAATTAATAAGTGAAAATGTTTCAAGGAACCTGTGTAATTTCCCTTGAAGTTACCATTTACTGCCATGCATCAAAACAATCACAACTGAAAATAAAATTCATTTTGCAGGAATTGTTGGACGCATATCCCCAAAAACATGGGCTGCTATGGATGTTTTCTTGACATCAATTGCAACCGAAGAATATGAGTCAATGGCTTCAGCACTGATTGAAATGGGAGCTACAAACAAGGATATTGATGCTAAGGCTTTTGCAAGAGACTTGCGAAAGATATTTTCATCAATACAGGCAAGCAACTAAAGTTAACTTGCTTTTGATGACTAGGAAAATCTATTTGCACTGTCTCATTATTGCACTCAATTGGGACATCTGGCGCTTTATGAACCAAATGACCATGAACAATAATATGACTGGTGAACCAAATGAGCAATGAACAATAATATGACTAGTTATGCTTGCTTAACTTTTCTAACTATTTGTATGCATTATGCTTATATTGTTATCACCCTTCTTTGGATGATGCAGGAACTGGACACCGAAGTAGTTGTTGCAACAGCCAGGGGAACAACCACAAATACTACTGCTGTGTCTGCAAATGTAATTGTCGACGAGAGACAGATGAATGCACTTTTCCTTGATGTGGTAAGCTGATGTGTTTAAAATTGTTCTATGACTGCATAAGCTTCAATATGGCTTCATATATTGCATACACTGTCAAAATCCCCTCTTGTCCTTGTCGATTCTGCTCAGCGTGATGTCAATTCCCTATGTTTAACTTCTTTGGCTACTTTATTTGTATTATAGGTTCGGGTTAGTGAATCATATGGACTGAAATTTCCTAGAGAATTTGCACTTCTCATGAAACAGCTTCTGTATTTTGATCGGTATACCCGATTGTTGGCCCCCAACTTGAACATGCTTCAGGACCAGAGAATTTCCATAGTCTCAAATCGTAGAAGCAGCTACAGGGATAGTTTCCAATGAACCGATCAAGTGCGGTTGTATTGATATACAGATGATTTCAATACAAGTAAATGAGCTACTTAGATAAAATTGGCGTGAATACATATTGCTTGGGAGCTATGGCTGAGATTTCCTGCAGTCTTTTGGCTTGAACAAGCTTAAGCAACTATTGAAGAAATTATCAATTTATTGAGATTAGGGTATTCTTATGTATTTCTTGAAATAATTACGTTATTATGAAATACGCATATTGAAGAATTGAGATCAAAAACATTATGAGACATGATGTACAATGTAGGAAGATAAGAGTTAATGAACTATGAAAGATGGACAAGCATTCTCTCATAACCGAGGAATCTTAGCAAAATTTGGCGATGAAATCGTGAATTCTCGAAGCTTTCACGATTTCTAGGAGCCACTTTCTTGGGTTTAGCATCTGTCAAAACCCCCTTTTTGTAATTATATGTCTTGTAAACACTGAATACACCAAGATCCGAAAAATTATTACACATGATAAACTGATATAACTATACATTATAAAACTAAACAAATCAAATAGAAATAATCGTATCTATCGAGTTCAATCATACAAAAATCAAGAATCTTGTTTCAGTCTTCTATTATATACTTCAGAACAATGAATTCAATTTTATGCCTTGCATGGAAAATAAAGAAAAATTGTAAAGAATCAATCTAGATTGAGTAAAATCTTTAAAACATATCAAGTGAGCAAACACATAGATGGAAAAGGGTATCAGGGAAACAAACCAATGCTTTATCTCCTCATTCCAGATACCCCAAGGCTGAAATTTTCATTAGCCTTTTTGTTTACTCCTTGTACCCCTCAATCCACGAGTCTTCAAGTAGTGAAAGAGAATCTGTTTTATGACAGAATATATCTTTTATGTTCCGAACGTCGAGTTTCTTTATGGGCAGTTTGAGCTGGTCCTGGAGCCAGATGGATCAGAACCTCTAAGCACTTGGCTAGGAGAAGAATATCCCATAAGCTGGTGCAGAGGCGAGCCTGTTTTCACTGATACTTCCTCAATTTCTGAGGATACTTTCCCTGATTTGTGCTTAATGGAGGAAGGCTCTGCTGATTCTTTTGTGCCCACAGAAGTCTTAAATTTGTTTCCCGACTGTTTCAGAACAAATTGCGGTCTCTCTTTCATTGACTCAGAGGAATCATATGACATATTTCTGGCATCTTTGTTACCCTGGTGATTGTGAAATGATGCGAGGATAACAGGATCTCCATCAGTAGAGCAACTTCTACAATATGATAATCCATAATCATCTGAACATGAGACGGAATCTGCAGGTGAATAGTCATTGCCACGAGATGAAGAAACTGAATTTCTTGCATTAATAGCATCATTTTCCTCATCAAGCTGATTTGGCTGGAGTGCTACAGCCTGTGGGGTGTATGGAACAATGTGAGTTCTTTTTTCAAGCGAGAACTGAAGCACCTCAGAACAACCACCACACCTTAGCAGATGAAACCTCCTCCTGAAGACGAGAAAATCTGCAGGTAACTGCAATGGTCTCAAGCAATGATAACAAGTTACAAAAGGAGCAGCCCCAGCTGTAGGTCGGAGATGCCGCTTAGCCAAGTGATGTTTCCCCTTGTACTTCTTCATACGATAATCTCCACACCTTCGATCATCAGACTTAGTTTCCCGACTCCAAATTGGGAATTCAGAGTCTGTAAAATGTTGGGGGCTTGAGGGACAAGAGCTGTAGGAATGTGAACAACTTTGACCAGGGTGGAACCTGCAAAATCCTTTATTATGAGAAAGGAAGTTTGGAGGCAGTTGTGCCGACCACTGCCATTCTTGGGGATAGCTTTGCATACATGAGCTGTTAATATGGTGGCTATTGTTTGTTGCCTCCCCTGAGAAAGGTATGCATGAGACTTTATTATGCTGATGGGGCCGGTTGCTTACCTGCCTGCATCTTTCAGGATAGCTATGATATTTTAATTCATAAGAAAATTCGTCCTCAGGCATCTCACAACTGTAGTTGGAAGGAATATACTTTCCCTTACCAATAACTCCAGAGGAAATCCCTGTATGTGCCTTTTCATTCACATGGCATGTTTTGGTAAGTTGATCCTGCAGCTCATAAACCATTCTCAGCAGTTTAATCTTTTCCTGTTCACTTGAACAGTGATGCAATTCATCTTGCAATTGACTGGAAGTACTAGCACTTTCATAGCCAGCTGGATAATCCCTTCGATAGAAATGCAAAGTAGATGGAAATTCATCATCCCATAATCTTGGCCCATCGCTAACCATAAGGTCATGTCCAGTGGCTCCTTTGTAATCCATGGTATTAGGCCTTTTACCAGTAAAAGCTGATGAGAGATTCCATGCTTGATGTTGCATTTCAGAACTGCCATTCACAGTGCTATTCCCCAGGCACTTGTCCCTTCTGGACTGTTCTTCAGATACGACTGAGTTCAACTTCTTGAAAGTTTTTTTATGTAAATTCATGTGCTGGTCAGGAACTTGGTCATCAGTTCCATCAAAAGAAGAGACACTGCCATCATAGTCATGAGAGCTTCTGATTGTTGGGGATTTAGACTTGAAATATTCAGTTTTACTGCTGAAATCAGATCTGGGACTGAAAAAATCTCTCCTTTCATAACTGAGGTTGACACTCATCTGAAGTTGCTTTGGCTGTTCATCAGGAGATGACATAAGAATGTCCGATGAAATGCTTTCTGCTGCTTGCCTATGATAAGTGACAGTTGAATCATTTTCCCTCCTTGCCATGTTGTCAGTATTTGAGCTTCTGATTGTTGAATCACTCTCATGATTAATGTCTACAGCCAGCTGTTCATCAGGAGATGATATAAGAATGTTGGATGAAATGCTTTCCACTGCTTGCCTATGACAAGCGGCAGCTGAATCATCTTCCCTTCTTGCCATGTTTTCAGTATTTGAGCTTCTGAATTTTGAATCACTCTCACGATTAATATCTGCAGCCAACCATTCTCCTGCCCAATCTGAGTTCATATCATTTAACTCCACTTCTGAATTGGCTGCGGCAAGCTGATACAACTCTTCATTTTCATGATTAGCATCTCCATTTGATGAACAAAATTTATTGGAAATTCCAGGCTGTTTGATATGGCTATAGCAAACCTGAGATTCATTGTGATCCCTCTCATTATTTTGGTTATCTGACAAGTTTACAGCTCCAGAATTCTCAATGCAGCAATCTGTGGATATTTTTTGGTCCCTTCCATCATGTTGATCCAAAGAACATTCAGCTGAGGAAGGAAGAATTGCTTTTTGACTAGAGCTGCTACATTCTCCGATCTCAGAGACACAATGCAGTGCACTCAGCTGAGCATTTTTGCTTTCATGAATGCCAGAAGTAGTGCTTTTGGCATCATTCTTTCGATTTTTCACTGCAGGCAGTACAAAAATTGATAAAAGTTAATTAACAACCTTAATTATTTCATTTGCTAAAACATAGAAAAATTTCAGAACAGAGAGTTAAATTGTCTTAAGCACAGTTATCAACGGTTAGAAATTTCTAATCTGAGCAGCAAAATGACAAGAATGATAGACCATTGTTTTTAATCAGTAGTTTTGGGAGTAATCACCTTGCAAAACTGTGCTACATCCACCACACTTATATAAGTTAACATCTTCTGGCTCTGGAAGAAGTTGCCGACATTTAGGACATCTAACTAATCGAACCTTATTGGTTGATCCACTGTCCATGATCTTCAAGATTTACTTATTCAGTCAATTTGCTTCCACCACAATATTCAACTGAGTTCATAATCAAACTCCATATTCAACTGTGAGCATAAGCCTTTATTGTAAGATTATACATAATGTCCCCAGTGCCTGCAAGCAAAGAGAAACACGCATTTAACTGCATCATCACAGATGACTGGAGACTAATTTCAAGGGAAAAAAAAAAACATGATTACGAAACATTGGAAACTTGGAACAATGACAAGCAAACTAAATTCTAGCAAATTAAAGGTAAGAAAACAAAATTACAAAATTGGGCATGATAAAGCAAATGAACAAAAAGCCATTAAAGCTCTTAAAAGGCATAAGGCATCAATCTTCTGCACTTTAGAAGCCTTTTGCTGTGTGTGGAAGCAGCAGAATATTAAATTTCAACTCAAAACAAAATGCCAACGTAAAATAACTCATTCAAATGATTTTCTTTCTTTATATTGATATACTGTCAAAAAAAAGGCCAGCAAGTTTTCATAATCAAATAAAGAAAAAATCAAATAGCAATCTGAGATCCACTAAACTGAGAAAACCATAGGATCAGAGGCAAGGTAAGAGAACATCACTTTGATCAATCATCTAGTGACAAGGAAGCAAATCAACAAGCAAATGCAAAAATTAACGAAATGTTGTGGTACTAAAACCTATTGACTTCATAAGGAAGGAAATTAAAGAGCTTTGACGGGATTAAATGATATTATAGATGAAAAAGAATAAAGCACATACCTGTAAATAGGATATATATTAAAAGATTAAGGGAAAATGAGTAAAGAGAGAAAAATCAGTATAAAAATATAGAAGGAAATTAAGAAAGCGTGGAAATGAAAAATAATAATAAAGAGTGATGAAAGGCAGACAGACAGACAAAGACTAAGGAAACTAGCTGGAAAAACACAAATAAAGAAAGAAAGAAAGAAAGGAGAGAGATATTCTTTTCGTGGAAGCAAAGTTGAGAATTAATGAGAACCTCTTTTTCTGAAGATATGATGTTGTTGCTGACGTTTCTTTGCATTTCACACTGAGACTACGTGAAAAGTCTTCTCTCTGTCGAACTTGTTACAGAAGCGTCTTCAAAGTCAGCTCAGGCTTTGTTCTTCAGCTGTTCTTCTTCTTGTTCTTGTTGTTATGCTGCTGATGCGTTTTGGTCTTTGGACTTTGTTCGACAGAGCTGGGTGTCTGTGTTGCGTTGGGTTGGTGCTGGAATTAAAGAGAAGAGAGAGAGAGATGGCGTTGACGTCGGTGCCGATTGTATTTAAGACAGCTACTCTACTATATCAACTCTTTTCTCTCTGAAATATATTCATTTCTACCTACGTGTTCTTCTCTATTCTCTTTTTCTTTTATTTATTTATAAATTCCAAATTATATTCTTATTATATGTCTTTCTTTTCAGCTAGTTTCATTTTGTAATGCTTTCCCTCTCTTTTGGTAGTGTACTATTTTGGTAGCAAGTTAAAGAATTTACTTTCCCATTTACCAAGTCCAATCATGTTTTTTAATCCATTTAATTTGTTTAATATATATAATTAAAATATGAAATTTATATTGCCTAATGTATCAACATAATATATATATATTATTAAGTAAATTAAGTAGCACATAGTAATCAATGGTGTATCATTTATCATTATTAATTAAAATAAAAATTTTGCATCTTAATTGTATATGTGTAATACTATTCATATATTATGAAAAATATTGTTTGCTAATGATGTTAGATTATAAGAATAGAAGAAATTTTAATTTTTTAACGAGTAGATTGACTTGGACGGGTTTGCAAGTTAAGTTATTGGGCAGGCTTCAATAATAATTTTTCTCCCATAATTAATAAAACCTCCACTAAATTATTCCATTCATTGTCATGAACCAACTATTTGCGTCATTACAATTTAAACATTCAACCATTACCTAAATCAATGACAACGATTGTGATATATAAAATACAAAAAGATTAGTACTTAATTTAATTAACTTATTATATCCCATTTGTTATTTATATGAAGAAATTGGTTAATTTATTTATTTAATACATAAAGGGTCAGTGTTTGATACGAAATTGTGGACAAACACAAAAATAAGCGAGTCAACGGTGGGATGACGGGAAGAAAAGTCGTTGCCGTGACTTGGAAGTGGGGCCACTCTAATCCACATGGCACTCTGTTATCCAGGAGCCTGAGCTGTAAATATCAAAGTAACCTTCTCTGAATTTTAAGAAGTCTACAGTGTGGGTACCACCTCTTGCCTTTAACGACCGGCGGGACTGTCTTTAAATGCTGATAAGCCAATTGGAATACGCCACGTAGGGTCACTCTCGTGACGATTTGGCCTTTATTCTCCTGACAGCCTGGCAAACGATCCGTTTTCCAAATTCATTATTGGAATTTAAGTCGAGTTCACTTCTGGTTTTCAGTCAAAATTATGCTGGTATTTTGCCATTTTTAAGGAGTTATTTACCACTAATTCTTCCTTATTCTAAATTATTAATTTTTAAATGCCTGCTCACTTCAGTGATGTCTGTGGGAATTACAGTAGTGGTGGGTATGTTTAGTTATCAATCTGCTAATAAAATAAAATTGGAGAGAATACATTCGATTTCAATCAATTCCAATTTCTATTTTAATGTGGGAACTAATGATGGTCATAATAACTTAAAACAAGACTTGGTCAGAGCTGAAGATTTCAATTAACATCTCCAGATATAACAATGGACTATGATGATGTCAATCGTTACGCGTGGGAAAAGATGCGATTTATTTTAATGCCTGGACTGCACCACTGGAAAGGAAAGGACCAACGCTCAACTGAAGACTGAAGTCAGCAAAGGCTTAACCGATTGCAGCTTAACAGGAATCAAATGGCTACCATTACCAAGTCAGTCCCTGCTTGTTTTCAAGTCAGATTGACTTCCTTTTCTAAGGACTTCAAAACACAAAATGTCAAAAGAGTGGCACCCACGGACTGGGTCAAAACTTCAAATCATCCCTACATTTAATGCTCCCTTCAAAGAGGGGAATACTTTAAGCCAAGAACCAGCACGGCATTTTCTTTATCAAGAATTCTTGGACCTCAAAGTAATGTAAACAAAAGCAATACAGAGTTGTCCATACATAAAAAATGAAGTATTTTCTAGTTCCATGTTTAACACAGAATTAAGAGAGGAACAGATGCATATAGATTGCCTAAGCATTTGATTTTTAATTGTCTAGCATAAATTGAACACAGGCTTAGATGCCAACTATAAGGTTCAAAACTTCACAGCAAGAAAAACAGACCAAAAACTAGTACACAATATTTGAAGTAATAACAACATACAACACTTAAAAGGAAAGACAAATGAGTTTTTGAAACTTACTAGATAAAAACTAGAGCAAACAGAGTCTTATGCAGCCACAACTGCAGGCCATTTAAATCCAAGAAATGCTTGGCGAAGTTCTTCATATCCAGTCCTGTAATGCTCCAACGAGAAACAAAGTTGCCGAATTGCCTCTCTCTTCTCCTCAGCCCCATCTAAGATGACCATCCTCTGCTGGTCCACCTCTTTCTCTAGTTCCTTCACTCTCAGTCTTAATTCATCAACCAGCTTCCTTGCAGTTTCAGATTCAGCAATCAGTTCTGCATGTTCAGTATGTAACTTTCGCAGATGCTCTTCCACTTGCTCAATGTGATTGTTTCGGCAACTTGCCTCTGCCATGAGTGTGTTTACCTTTGCATTGACTTCATCTTTCTCTGCCATAAGCATGTCATATTTGTATTTAAGCCCGTCAAGGTTTTTGTTCAAAGTTTCAATATGGTTGCATCTCGCAGCAGCTTCTACCTTCAAATGATTAATCTCAGTTTGCATCCCACTTTCTTGGGCCATATGCAAATCTTTCATCTCCATATTTTCAGTTTCACATTTTTTTATTTTATCCTCCAATACTTTGCCTTGTAATTCCAACTCTTTGAGCCTTGCATCTGAAAGGGTCTGTTTCTCTAATAAGCTGGACATGTCAGACTGCAGATACGCTTTCTCCAAAGAGAACTTTTCCTGTGTATCAATCAATGCGAGTTTCAACTCCCCAATCTCATCATCACGGTCAGATAGATCACTTTCATACCTAGCAATTCTCTCTTGCAACTCCAAGACCTGCCTTATTTCTGAATCAAGCTTGGCGTTCAACATGACAACCTCTTCTTGAGCCAGTTTAAGTTGGCCTTGCTGTTCAGTACCCTTATAAATTTCATTAGCAAGTTCATTGTTTAATCGCTTAATCTCTTCATCTGATAATTTAAGCCTTTCTCTACTTACTTCAAGATCTTTTATCAGCCTTTCAGTTTCAAAATCGGATTCTGAAGCACGAGTTTCTAACTCACTTACATAGTTTTGCAGTTCAAATACTTTTCTCTCCATCTCAAGATCAGCCTCCCTCATTTTGATAGCACTCCGTGCTGATTCAATCTGATAGTTAAGCTCACTCCTTAACCTAGCAATTTCTTCCTCTGAAAGCTGTAGTCTTAGGGTTGAAACCCTTAACTTCTCCTCATGCTTCATAACTTTTCCAAGTAATTCTTCATAACTCCCATTTTCTCCCACCTCCAACAAACAATCCACATTTTCCTCAATCTTTTCATCTAATCCCTTGCCATCTATGTTTATAGGTGCATCCAGTTGGACATTGACAGAGGAGTTAAATGATTCTGACTCAGAGTCTGAAGAAGATGAAGAAGATAATTCAGTTGTTTCCTTCAAAGAAAAATCAGAGCTACCACCAGAGGTAGAAGAGGCAGCTTGATGGCCAGACCTGTGCACACCCAGCTTATGATCAGGAGTAAGGAGTTGAGAGACAGATTTACAATTACCGGAACCATGCAGTTGGAAATCTAATGGTATATTCTTCTGTAATTCTCCAGTCAAGTGATCATAGCGCTCAGCCAGAGATTGATACAAGTGATAGAAGTCCTCAATGTAAGCTACCAACTCTGGCCTATGCATTTTTGACAAAGGTTCTCCATCCTCTATCAATTTCCGCATTTGCTTGACACTCTTGTCCATCACTGCAAATTTTCATTTTTTTGATCATTTGCATATCTATAACCACTTGCAGAATGAAACATGAATAGTTGGAAACTGATTTACAGATTGAAACTTAATATCAAACAACAAACCACAGCCCCAACAAGAGGATGCCCAACTGAATGAGCAAAGCCTATATTAGTGGGTAAAGCAGAAGGGGCTGGGATATCAATTAATAAATGTGTTTCTAAACTAGAAGATAAGAAAGCAGTGAGCAACAAACAGGAAAAAAGATGCAGCAGCTTACCCTCAATGTTTTCTGCCAACCACTTAGAATTCTTGGGCACAATATGACTATCCCTCCTATTTATTTCCAAATCCTTAAATTCAGATTTCATATTAGTTTCCATCTGCGCCCAAATACTACATACAACTCTATGTTAGTCCTTAACCAATAAAAATAAGAAATAGTTCTTGAAAAGTATGTTCAGACAGATGATTACATAATTTCTTGAAGACCTCAGTAAGTGATTATAACAAAGGAAAAAATTTTACATTGACAGATAAGAATAAAAAGCAGCAAAAGAAAATGAAATCTATGGAGAAACAAGAAATGTTGATTCATAAGTAACCTCATCAGTCACAAGAGCAGTGGCTGAACCAATCCATACAAATGAACTCCAAACTAATACAACTTACAATAATACTATAATTCACTGAGGATCCAATTTCAGAACTCTTAACACCTAAGTCCATGCAACCAAATGGAGCCTTGGATAATTTATGCTCAACCAATACAGATATGAAGCAAAATATATGTTGCATAAATTGAAAGAAATTAAATAAATTTGGTTAAAGAGAAATTTCAAGTAAAATGAATTATATAATCACCAACAACAATTAATCATTGAACAACAAATTCGAATGGAAAACGTTAACAGATCTTTTCATTAATATTCATCACCAAGCAGATCCTAAATCATGAAAACAAATATGAAGAAATTCATATAATAAACAGATCACAAGTTTACTAATCAGAAGAAAATTTACTCATAAAGTGCATTTAACGACAGCAGTTACTACCGAGACTATGACAGTCGTTGGAAGCCAAACGTACCAAACACAGACAATTTGTGTTAAACCAGTGCCGTTGCAAATTAGATATACTTGTGCGTATAAAAAAAAAGGTAATTCAAACTAATTGCATGAACAAATCTTGTCATTAACCTAATCAAGTAGATCATAAATCATGAAAAAGGAAAATCAAATCAACCTGAATCAAGAGTTTATCAATCAGAACATCGTACTGAAAACTACGCAGTAATGAGAAACTTAATTTACTTACCTTTTACTTCGGCGAGGTAGATGAGAGGCTGAAGTCAAGAGAAATGTGGATAAAGCTTGAAGAAAAAGGAAGAAGAAATGGGTTTGTTTAGGGACAGCGAGAAAGAGTTGAGAGAGGGAACATAAGAAGCGCTATTATTTTGATTCGAGGTAGTAGGCTTTTTCTCCATTTGGTTATTTTCATTAAAACCCTCAATTTTTATCATATTTGACCTTGTCGGAACAAATTAACCACAAAAGTACCTGAAATTTTCAAAACTAATTACAAAGTTGCTTTAACCGAATTTTCAAACTAATTACCGAAATTTTTATCTAATCAGGATTTTAAAATTTTCGATAATTTGATTTTTTTTAGCGATGATGTTTATTTAAGGGATTTTGCAAAACTGGGCCAATGTGCCTTATCCTTTAGAAAACCTTTCTTAAATTAAATGTGTAAAAATTGAGGACCTTAATGAAAAGATCCGTTACGATTATTGGAGCGAGATACTTCTGTCTCGAGCGATGTGCCCGCTATTTTGGGCACTATGTTGTTGCCGCCTTTTTCCACCTAAATTATATTTCCCAAATTACCCCATTTTGATTTTCAAAATTTTTCTATTGTGCTATTTCCCTCCTCAAATTTAAACCACTATTCCGCAAATTCCCTTCCCTTAATAAATAAAAAACCTTTCGTCCTTTATTGATTACGTATAATTTTAATTAAACGGGTGAGCCTAGGTTTTAGGCCACAACGATAACAAGTGAAATTTTGGCGGCAAAATGTATTAGTTGGAAGTAGTACATTCAATTTTCAAATTAAATGGGCCACTGATTAAATTTTTCATTGAAATTAATCAAATAATTTGATTTAGTTGGTGAGACATCGTTTTCTTTTTTGCCATTTGGGAAAATTTAATTATTTGATTAATTTCAAATTATCGAAAATCAAATAACCACAAAAGTACCTGAAATTTTCAAAACTAATTACAAAGTTGCTTTAACCGAATTTTCAAACTAATTACCGAAATTTTTATCTAATCAGGATTTTAAAATTTTCGATAATTTGATTTTTTTTAGCGATGATGTTTATTTAAGGGATTTTGCAAAACTGGGCCAATGTGCCTTATCCTTTAGAAAACCTTTCTTAAATTAAATGTGTAAAAATTGAGGACCTTAATGAAAAGATCCGTTACGATTATTGGAGCGAGATACTTCTGTCTCGAGCGATGTGCCCGCTATTTTGGGCACTATGTTGTTGCCGCCTTTTTCCACCTAAATTATATTTCCCAAATTACCCCATTTTGATTTTCAAAATTTTTCTATTGTGCTATTTCCCTCCTCAAATTTAAACCACTATTCCGCAAATTCCCTTCCCTTAATAAATAAAAAACCTTTCGTCCTTTATTGATTACGTATAATTTTAATTAAACGGGTGAGCCTAGGTTTTAGGCCACAACGATAACAAGTGAAATTTTGGCGGCAAAATGTATTAGTTGGAAGTAGTACATTCAATTTTCAAATTAAATGGGCCACTGATTAAATTTTTCATTGAAATTAATCAAATAATTTGATTTAGTTGGTGAGACATCGTTTTCTTTTTTGCCATTTGGGAAAATTTTATGTATTACTAACAAACTGCCAGCCTTACCTAGTTGGATAATTTAAAGGGATATTAACACATACCTCCTTTGAGGTATCAAAAATTATCACCTACGCAAAAAGAATGGGTTTTCTATCACATATCTCCCCTGCCGTTAAAGTTTATCGTTAGTTGATTGTTAGGGTAGAGGGCATAATCGTAAAAGAGCATTGTTGTGATTGATGCTTTTGGTCTGAAACGAGTGTCAGATTTTAGCGCGAATAGATAAGAGGGGTTTATGTCCCACATTATCAAATCAGGGTAAAAAATCCTACCATAACCATCAATTTTTCTCAAATCATAGGTTGATGTTAGCTACTTTAGTTACATCGGCTGAAATAGAGGCTGAGATCGAGGCTTGGAGGCTTGGCCGAGATCGACTAAAATGGTATTTTTAAAGGTTTTTTATGATTTTTTAGGGTTTACAATCGTGGGATTTTGGTTGAGATAATTTATATGATAATGAAGCTTTTGTGATGAATTTTTTGAGTTTTTTTCCCAATATTTCTTTGATTAAGAAGTTGTTATGATAAATGAGGCAAAACTGCTTCTGCTGCTTTTGCTATGCTACTTGCTATTGATTATGTCCTGTTTAACCTGCGAGGATTTTGTTTTCATTTACTTTTGTGCTGCTACATTGTTCTCCTTGTTATTTGTTGATTTTATGGTTTAAAGTCTCCTGTTGCTACATTTTGTTACCGCTCTTGTTGGATCTATATTAATTTCGACTCAACCGCTGGTTCTGTTGCCATCTAAAATCCACAAAGATTTTGGTTGATTGTACCATTACTATTACTGAACTTCTAACACTTGAATTCTATATCTGTCCTCTGCTATTGATGTTCATGCTCTTTGCTATTGCTTGTTATACCGCTTGGAGGCTTTTGTTATTGCAATCTCTGCTGCTGGGAGATATTCTCTGTTTCTGTTTCTATTGCAACTATTTTTTAACCATACACCCTTTGGTCATTGTCCTTAGCTACTTTTCGCTGTTTATTTTGCTGCTGGTCTCTATTGCGGGTTTACTGTTGACAATAAGCTACAACTTGTTTCTGAATTTTGCAATTTGCTGCTGAAATTTGCAGCTAGTTGCTAATCTAATTGGTTTTTTATTTGGCTTTTTATTTTTGTTTGTTTTGTTAGCCTTAGGGTTGCTTTTGTATCCTTTTTTCTTCTTTTAATAGTATTTTTGTTGTGTTATTGTACTGTGTTAAATTAAATGAGGCAAAATTAAAAATATATATATATTATTGTGTTAAAATTGTTTTATCAAAAATGAGAAGAGTTCCTGTTTTAATTATATACTCTTTATTTATTTCAGACCCTATGAACAAATTTGCTACTTATTGCTGCAAACATCATATATGTTATTTGTATCTATTTTTGTAATTTCATTTGTTTTTATGGTTATGATTTAAATGCATTGCCAATTGCATATGAAAAATTGCATGGAAGTTAAATTTTAGTTCTGCCTTTCCTTATCTACAAAGTCTTTTATTGTTTGCCCAGTATATTGATTGTTGTTTGCCCCCAGTTTGCATTTTCTTGGGGTATTATAATTTTCTAAAACTGTTTATGCTTGGTTGCTAGTGATTCCATATGACAATGGAATATAAAAGTTGATGGCTAAAAACTCATGCAACATATTTATTAATATTTTACCTTTGACTTGCATTTTAAAAAATTCTTGTGATTGGTTGCCGAGCATTTTTGACATGCTTAAAATCATTTTTCAATTGTATTTGGTTAATAGTAATTAACTTTTTCTAGCTTCTTAACAGATTCTTATACAGTTAACTTTTGTTTTGCAGTTGTGTGCTATAATGTTTGGTTTGTATTTATTTTGCCCTTATTTAAACTTATAGAGTGAACCCAATTGTGGAATTTTTTCAGGTTCCATATTGCTTGAAGTTGGTTGCTGCTATTGTGATGCTAGTTAATTTGTTTGCTGGAAACTGACTCTCATGAATTGAGAATAAGTTGTGTTTAGGCATAAAAATGAGCGAAATATTGTGATGAAAAGAAAAAAATATATAGATTTTATTCGGTTATCATGTAAGCTCACACTTATATAACTGTTTAAATTCAGAGATTGTACTTGTAAATTGTTGGAAATGTAGCTGTTCAGTTCCAACGGTCTAGTGGGAGAAAGACAACAATACAAAGGTAAATTTAATACAATATTGAAGGGCAAAATGTCTTTATATTGGTAAGATAATAATAAAATATTTTGAGAAGCAAATGCCAGGTCCTGTGCATGTAGTTGATAATTTTTCCAGCATTAGACAGCGTGTAAACTTATTTTTACAATTAAAGTAATGGACTTGAGGGCATTTTCCTAACTCCACATTTCGGTGTTAGTTAAATGACAGTTCAAGGAGGTATGAGATAGAATATCCATTCTTTTTATCTAGGTGATAGTTTCTTATACCTCAGGGGAGGTATGTGATAATACCCCGTAATTTAAAAAGCAAAAGTCCAAATTAATTGCTATTTATTAAGCTATTGGGCCACGCATAGCCTCTTCGGCTCTTCCGTAATAGGTGGGTATGGCTATATGGACATGCCCGCTTCATTATTTATATGTATTTACGTTTTCATCACTAGCGTTGAAACACCTCATTCAACGATCAATAATACTATTTTGATTAATATAATCAACAATATCTTAATTTGATCCTATGACAATGACATCTAGAAAGTAAATATTTCTGAATTTCAATTCTGAACTCAAAAAAACATAATTATCATAAATTATCATTAATTGCCTCTCATTTGAAGCTCTTAACAAGAGATTTTAAATAATGTATTTATATACACATGTATACAAAATTAATTTTAACAAGTAATGTTACCTATTTTATAAAACACAATACATAATGACGCGAGTTTATAATACTTTGTGAATAAAATTAAAATTATAAATTAACTAAATAATATTACAAGATAATGTCACTTGTTATAATACAAAGAATATTGCTCATTAAATTATTTAAAATCCATAAAACAATTATGACAGTTTGATTGATTGATGAATGTTGAATCTCACGGTATATGGAAAATGAATGTACATATAATATAATGGAGAGAGCAAACTTAGAAATTGATAATTAATGTGGCTATTTTTTAAATTTCTATTTTTTTAGACAAACAAACTTTGTGGTAGTGACCATGCGGAATGCTGACAAGAGAATTCAAACCCATATTCCAATTCAATTGAATTGAATTTGCAATGGCCCAACATTTAATTTGCACCATATGATATAATATAATAAGAAAATCAACATAGAAATGTGTTATATATGGGTTAGCAAAGCAAAGCAAAGCAATATTTGGGAAGTGGAGAATGCAAAGTATAGACTGTCAAACTGTCAAGCACTCACGGAGACAACCCAACGTGGCCTCATCCCCACTTGGAAATAATATGGAAGACATTTGATTTTTGAGCCATCTTTTCTTCACAATAATTCAAACCATTTGAGCCTACACAATATCACAAATTTTTAAAAAAAAAAAAAAAACATTTTTACTTCCATAAATTTGTCTATTATTCCTATCTTTCTTTTCTAAAATCTCAGAATGTATAATGATACAGTTAATAGTTTCGTAATTTCGAGAGAGTTAAAGCTTATTTGTTATAAATTAAAAATATATATTTATTTATAAAAACATAAAACTCAAATTAATTATTTTATTTTATTTTAATTTAAATTAATTTCTTATCTTTCGGTGCATGGTGGCAACGCCTTTGGTGATTTACTGGCTTCGATTTAACGTGGCTTACCTTATTCTTCAAAAAATCGTGTTCGTGACAAACAGGAGATCAATTAAACTTTATTACAGTGAATTTTGTACAATAAATTACTTGCTGACTTGTTATAGCTTTAATTTATTGTGGTTGAAACTATATAATAATTGATTCACCATAAGATGGGATAATATCTAATATTAATCCAACTTTGGACAAAGAGGTTAAAAATAAAGAATAAACCCTTTTCAGAGAAACTCCTTTCGCTCATTTGCTAACAACTTTTTATGAATTGTATGGAATAATATTCGAGTTCTTAAATTTGTATGATTTTACAAATTAAAATATAATTAATCTGTTTGTGAAAAATAAGTCCTATAGTCATGTTAAAATAGACATAGACATAGTTTTACATAATCTTAATTTTAACAAAGAGGTGATTGATTATATGCAAGGAAATAACAAATATATATCAGTTAAAATTTTGACAAACAGGCTAGCCTCATAATAAAGCAATAATTAACAAGCTAGGCTTACAGCCATGTTTTGATTGGCCTCTAGTGCTTTGTCAGTTCATAAATGAGAGGAGGCAAGGCATTTATTTCATCACATATAGAATCTTCCCCCAATTGGACCAAACACAGCACATATTAGAGGAAATTGGACCGATTCTTTTGCTTGTTTAGCTATGTATGCGTTTTCTACGCTTATGGTAGCAACAATAATAAATTTATTTAGATCACGTCTTTGACCATTTCAAGCCTTGTTCCTCCATTTACCAATAAACGCACAATAGTTTACAACTCATAAGAAGAATATCAAAATTCAATGGAGTGAACTGCTGAAAGTCTTTCCCAATTTGAAAACTACACCTCACCTACACCAATTCCTCCACCACTTTCAGTGGTTCAAGCAAAGTAAACGCCCATGCCTTGTGTACCGTCTAGTGCTACGGGCTACGGGCTACGGGCTACAGGCGGGAGAAAAAGAAATCAACAACTCACACCTTATTTTTAATTGTCACACACATCTCACGTCATTAATGAAGAAGAAATTTGATTGAATTTACGAGTTACAAATTCTCTTAATTTTATAAAAACTTTTAGATTAAAAAATACGAATTATATGCATAAAACAAATAATTATCTGATTTAATTTTAAGTCCAAATTGTTACATTTAATAATTTGGATAATTAAAATAGCACTCAACTTGGTTTAATTTACTGACCTTGGTGGTGCACTAAGTCATGCCAGTTTGTTTGTTTGTTTGTTTCTTTTCTTCCCAGAGTAAATGCATTGAGAGATGCTGTTACTGTGAGCCCAATAATTCATATGAACCAATTTACTCGGCTTTTGCCTTTCATTTACTCTCACGCATGCCTCCATTTCTAATTCTACAGAAGTTGATAGTTGTGCTGACATCATCCATCCAATTGCAGGCTCGTTTTCCAATGCTTTTGTTATGTGCTTTTCACAAAATATTTCCTCCCATTTTTCCTCCATTTCCGTACTTCTTCAACTGAAATAAGTAATTGTTCGATAACGACTCATTTCTAGGCTTTCCCCCTCCCTACCCTTACTCCTTCCTCCAATGTTGCGCAAAGTTTTTCCCAAGAAAATAAAAATTTTCCCATGTTGGTGGAACACCCCAAGAAATTTTATTTCATACCAGCCAAACGGGAATTTGGCTGAATGCTGAATAACCGATTGGCAAAAATGGACAACATTTTTGTGGCCATTTTGAAGAGAGAAGTGGGAGAAAATGAGATTACTGGACAACAAATAAAACAAGGATATTGTCGGCCTGCACTATTATTATTATTATTATTATTATTATTATTATTATTATTATTTATTATTATTTTCTTTTGCAAAACAATTAAATACTTAATACCTTAAATTAATGAGAGATAGCGGCCCATTAATACAAGATTAAAATCATATACGTATTTCTTTAATTGAAATACAAAAATTCTTGCTTCTCTGTTCGATGACAAATCTCCATTTCCGAAGATATCTTTTTGTAAGTATTGATTGCCCCTCACATTTGTTTATCAAAAACGCCCTTCGCTTGTGTCTGTATCATACCAAATCTTGTGTCTGAATGATGCAATTTGTCGCCACGAGGATCGATGTCAGATCAATTTTCAAAGGGGTAATGACATCCAACTCCCCAATGTTTTACATTTTCACAAATAAGGACATAGTTTGTCCAACATTTGACAAATTGGTCTCTAACCTTTATCAAAATGAGGGGTATTATATCATTTCAATAAGATCTGGGGACCTATTTGTTACAAATTGATAAACTATGCCATTATTTGTTAAAATGGAAAACTCTGGGGACTCAGATGCCGTTATCCCGTTGATCATTATAAGATTCATCACGCAGATGAGTTTCACGATGGAACTGAGCTCATACAGCCGCAGCTCTCAGAGAAAGCAAGAATCATGACTTCTTATGACCATATAAATGAAATCAGCAGGTATTATTAGTAGGAAGAGAAGTTGACAAAGAGCGAGGAGAAGGAGAAGCCATGGGAGAGGAGATGAAGAACAAGGGAGAAACAGAAACAAAACTGAAGCAACACTTTGTGCTGGTGCATGGAATAAGTGGAGGAGCTTGGTGCTGGTACAAAATCAGATGTCTTATGGAGAATTCAGGGTACAAAGTTTCATGTATTGATCTGAAGAGTGCTGGAATCGATCTATCTGATGCAAATTCCGTTCATACTTTTGATGATTACAATAAACCTCTCATGGAATTCATGTCTTCTTTGCCTGATAATGAACAGGTCTTTCAGAAACTAGCAAGTACTGTTTGATGATGCATGCATGATAAATATTCTTATAGTTTCTTATTTTGTTACGGTATTTTTTTCAGGTAATATTGGTAGGGCACAGTGCTGGAGGACTGAGCATAACACAGGCAAGTCACAAGTTTGGGAAGAAAATCAGGCTGGCAGCGTATGTAGCAGCCACCATGCTCAAACTGGGATTCTGCACAGATCAAGATGTGAAAGATGTAAAGCTTTTGCTCTTAACTTAGTTGTTGTTCTATTTCATTCTAGATTGTTATATTATATTATTCACGGTGAAGAGAATAGGTTTATCTAGTATTAGTTCTTGATGTTGGGAATCTGATGCTGTAGAAGAAGAGATAACATGGCATGGTTGCCAACTGGCTGCACAAAGCATTGGCTGTCAGTCACTTATATATCCACCCGAGATTAATGCTAATATGAACAACACAAATTACTTATATATATATATATATATATATATAGTCTTTGTTTATCTTACAATTCTAATAAATAATTAAGAAGGTAAGGTAAGACAGATTGTCTTGCTACATCAGCAACTACCTAATGTCTCTATATGCCCCTGTATGACAATTTCTTTAGACATTTTACTTGCATTCAAAGCATGCATACATCAAAGCTGCAGCCATTGATGAAGAAGCCTGCAGCTAGATGCAGAGAGATAACGTGTACACTATGAATAGATGTTGATGTTGGGTTATAGTATACAGTAAACTCTGTCTGTGCTTTTTTTGAACGGTTCCCACTGGATAGCAGCTATTTCTCAATTATTCACCAAAGCATTTCTCTTGCTTTCAGGCTATGTGTTATCTTGATGACCTGAAAATGTGTACACTTTATCAACCCTTTTCTTTTTCACTTGTCAAGACATGATGAAATGGTAGTTAGCTGACAATGTCATAGTCTGTATAGTTTACTTTAATTTGTTTACAATAATGGTACTTTTTCCATCACACTCATTGATCAATCTCCTCCTCCAATGATTTACATCGGCCATGAACATTATACAACACTACTTTTATGATAAATGATTAGACAGTAATCCATGCATTGCTTCCTAAATGTCAAGCAGGGAGTTCCTGATTTGTCAGCATTCGGCAAGGACGTATACCAATTAGGATTTGGATTAGGACATGATCAACCTCCAACTAGTGCCATTGTCAAGCAAGAATACCAGAGAAAAATCATCTACCAAATGTCTCCTCAAGAGGTAATTAACTTTACAACGCTTTATATTAAGAGCTAGAAGCTTTCGCTCTTTCTTTTTAGGTAATGTGGGCAATACCCCACTTTCAATCCCCATTCCTGAAATATTGTGTAAACTTTTCTCCCATTCCTTTCTCTGTTTGATAAAAGTGAGATATTGGTGCACTAGAGCCACACAAACTTTGTTTGGCCAGGAAAACATACTAGACAATGGAAAAAAGCAAAAATCTCACACATTTTTTTTCTTTTGAGTCGTGGGTTAGGTACAGTTCTACGTCTAACAGTTTGATTCAGGATTCGACTTTAGCTGCAATGTTATTGAGGCCGGGGCCGATTCTAGCAATACAGGATGCCCGATTCACTGAAGAAAAAGGTGGTGATGAAGTGGATAGAGTGCCGCGTGTTTACATCAGGACCATGCATGATAATGTTATAAAACCAGAGCAACAAGATGCTATGATAACGAGATGGCCACCGTCTGATGTATACGTTCTGGAGAGTGACCACAGCCCCTTTTTCTCAGCACCATTCCTGCTGTTTGGTTTGCTTGTCAAAGCTGCTGCTTCTGTCTAGCTATTATTTTCAATTGGCGCTTGAATTTATAAATAGATTGTTGTAATGAGATTCAAATCTCGTTCGAGTTTGGCCAGAAATTAATATACATTTGATTGTATATTCAAGTCTATATGTACCCACGTTCAAAGCACCGTATCTTATTTTTTTCGGGCCTCGTGAACATGGACGGGTCTTCATGTTACCCATTTATAATACCATAGAATAAATATTTTTTAAGTAATTATCCTAAATTAATATCAATGCTGATTAATTTCCTATTAATTGATCGCTTTTAGTTATTTTACTAAAATACAAAATCATAATTATAACAAATTTAATAGATGCAGTCTTATTTAAAAAAATGGGTTGGAAATATCGACCACCCATGTATAGTTGTACCAATTTTTTGGCCCCAAATGTCTGCATGTCCAGGCCCATTAATACTCTTTCAACAACAACATGTGTTACATAATAAAAGGTTTTTTTCAATCAAAGCAGTTTATATTTTTAATCCTTAATTATCAAACCAATAAATTAAAATTATACTATATTTCAAATTAATAATAAAAAAAATAATTTGGAGTTTTCTAATTCATTACTGTAATAAATTAAATTATATAACGTGAATGCACAAGCACGCGCGAGTCCTAAAGCCGCCTTAAAAATATAAAACAGATTAATAATTATTATATCTGGAAAATAAGTTCGAGCGGACCAACCATTTACAATACGCCACGTAAGCCGAATCAGGGTCTGGGAAGGTATCAGGAAGTTATTGAATTTCAGTAGAGCAATCACCTTTAATTTTGCTTTGTCCCGAACTCCTCGCCGCGTTTCTTTTGCATCCTTCACAGGTCAGTTTCTTCCTTCTGCTTCAGCATTTGGTAATGTTTGTTCTAATTGTTAAGGTTACGTTCTAGTTTTTGCTGTTACTGTTGTATCTCACTGCGATTTTGTTGAGGCTTTTTAGGGTTTGGCTATTGGATTTTGGAAATTTGAGCTTGCATGTGTGTATTTACAGATCTAATGTTCAACGAACTTATTCAGTGGATTAATATTTTCGTTCGTTGAGAAACCCAGTTGCAATCGTCTAAAACGATGGAATTTTTTTGGGATGCGTAGACTGTTTCGATTTGGTTTGATTGTTGAAGATGCAAAGCGAACTTATTTAGGAACATACATGGTCTTTCGGATTTGGTAACGAAGAAGAGTTATAACTTAAGCATGATTTTGTCTTTTGTGTTCTTCAATTTATCTGATGTATTGAAGCTTTTGGTGCGGAAAATCTTTAATCCTGCTATGTGAAGAAGGGAAATTGTAATATCAAACCTTTCTCTTATTCCTGTTTTATTTTGATGAGTAGTCATGACCTTGTGGAGATTGTTTGTGAAATCACTTTCTTTGTTGTATATGTCATTGGAAAATTAAGTTCTTTGCATCACAAATTTGATTTACATAAATGTTACTTTTCTTTTAGCTATTATATTGATACAATTAGGCGTGATGTGTTCATTTTTTCAAGAAAAAATTTCCCATTTTAAGTTTGCTTTATTTTATTTGCATTTCCTGATAGCTTATCTGAGCTCTCTTTCTGAGGCCCTTGTTTGTGTTTTATAATGAATCATACTTATTGTCAGTCATATGATTGATTTTTATGGAGAGGTGAAACTGACTTTATATTGTTCTGGACTGCAGCTGTATAATCTATTCTTCATGAATTCAAGAAGCACTGTTACATTCACTGTTTCCTGCAAATCGGGAAACAAGAACGGTTTCTTCTTCTGGATTTTGGTTTGCTTGCCCCCAACTTTCCTAGGAACTTTGATTGCATACGTCAACTTCCTGTTGTTTAAGGCTATTGTTAGGTGTCCTTCATCATCTCTTCACGTCTTGGAGACTTTTGGAGAGATCCATCTATAGTAGTGAAGTTTTCTTCTTAGTTATCTGTGCACACTCCAAGGAAAGTTGACATAAGCAACATGGTTTCTTCTCAATTATCTAGCTTGAATGGTGATTGCACAGGGAAGCCCTTCTTGAACCAGTTGCTTCTTCCAAGGGGACCACCGGATGCCCTTCCCTCAGATTATGTTGAGTTTGATTTCTCTGATGTATTTGGTCCTGCTCCAGTTCAAGCATCTATAGAAGTTGGTGATGAGATCTCCAATACAGATGAATTAATATATGATGATCCGGCTGTCATCCACAGCCGTTCACATTCTTTGGTTGGCCCTTCATGTTATGTTAGCCAATCACTGAAGCTTAGCAAGCTCACCTTTCATGAGACAGAAGATTCTCTGGAACTTGTGGAGGGAATCAGTGAAGAGAGACAGGGAGAACTTAACCAGCCTTTGTTTGATGATGCTGTTCTGGAGAAACCTGCTGGCCTCCTAGATAATCTTCATTCACAAAATCAGTGTTTTGGACTTGAAGATTTTGAAGTTTTGAAGGTTGTTGGCCAAGGTGCATTTGCAAAAGTGTATCAAGTGAGGAGGTTGGGAACTTCAGAAATTTATGCAATGAAGGTCATGCGCAAGGACAAGATTATGGAGAAAAATCATGCTGAATACATGAACTCTGAGAGGAATATACTGACAAAAGTGGATCATCCCTTCATTGTGCAGCTCAGATACTCCTTTCAAGTAATGACTTATCATTATCATGCATAATTCTATGGGAATCACATGCGTTCCATTGCTTTCATGATGACATAGTATCATAATTCAGCTGAATATTTTGTTATCTCAAGATTAGTTTGAACATGAGGCCAATTCTCCATTGCTTTAGTTATGGAGCTTTGCATATTGTACACAGCAGTAATATAAATTTATCTATTTTGCAGACCAAATATCGACTGTACCTTGTGCTCAATTTTGTCAATGGGGGTCACCTTTTCTTTCAGCTCTATCGTCAAGGCTTGTTCAGGTATGATGTCATTCTGCCTTTTATCATTGTGGTGTAATGTGAAATACTTGTAATATAGAGTATACTAACGATTGGCACTTTTTATATCCAGGGAGGATTTAGCACGTATATATACTGCTGAGATTGTCTCTGCTGTTTCTCATCTCCACGCAAATGGCATAATGCACCGGGATCTCAAACCTGAAAATATTCTTCTAGATGCAGATGGTCATGTAAGACCCTGACATATGCTCTGTGTGTATGTGTGTTATGTATGTGTATGCATGTGCAAGTGCAAGCCTTTATGACTGTCTGTTCTCCCATGCTTTTGCTTAACTCGGAACATTTTGATGATTCATTGCTGGCTTTTATGTGACCTGGTGTTATTTTATGCTTAATTCTAGGTAATGTTGACTGATTTTGGCCTTGCGAAGCAATTTGAAGAAAATACAAGATCAAACTCAATGTGCGGAACTTTAGAATATATGTCTCCTGAAATTGTTCTTGGAAAAGGCCATGATAAGGCTGCTGACTGGTGGAGTGTTGGAATCCTTCTTTATGAGATGCTTACTGGGCAGGTTAGTATTTGTTCTTGTATATATATATAATTTTGTTTTTATTTGTACATATGCCTACGTCAATATAAGTTTTCCATTGGAGGATATGTTTATTTTTAAGCTTATATGATTTTTTTTTTCCTGTTATTTTGAGGAAAATGAACTTAAGTCATTCTTCATTTTAAATATTTTGCATGAATGGTGAACTCAATTTGATCATGCTCTTTCTTGGTTGAGAGACATCAATTGTTGCTTTAAACATTAATAACTATGTTTATTGTGTGATGGCATGCCTCTTGGTGTACTATGATAACTAAAGAACACTTATCATTTCATTTTGAATCAGTTCTCAATATCTTTTCCTGTGTTTATTATGTCTACAGCCTCCTTTTACTGGTGGAAACAGACAGAAAATCCAGCAGAAGATAATAAAGGATAAGATCAAGCTGCCAGCATTTTTGTCAAGTGATGCTCATTCACTTCTTAAAGGGGTAAATTGACTCTCTTGCTTTGCTTTCTGTACGAGCATGGTCTTTCTATCACTGTAATGAGTGAGAAAGAGAAAAATTCTGAATTTGTACTTTCCAGCTACTGGTATCCATGTTGCAGGTAGCTCAATTTGTGTATTGAGTTCATTGTGTCTAGAGTTGCAATAGTCTTGTAATCAAACCCTATGTTTGTCAAATTTGATCCTGACAAAATGCCCTTGAGGAATCTAATAGTTGAAAGTTAAGCAACTTAAATGTTTTGCTTTTAGTCAACACTAGTCTTTTATCTCCTCAAAATGATTTAAATTTTGTGGCCATGTAATTCTTCCTACTTAGGTCAGTGAGGCAAAAATGCCAAAATACTTCATGATGAAATGCATGTCTGTCTAGCTCCATCATAATGAACAAGGAAACTGAAAATTTTTTTTCTTTTCCAGCTCCTGCAGAAAGAAGCAAGCAAGCGCCTAGGCAGTGGACCAGGTTGTAGCAAGGAGATAAAATGCCACAAGTGGTTCAAGATGATCAATTGGAAGAAACTGGAAGCTCGAGAAATTAGGCCAAGCTTTCTCCCTGAAGTTGCTGGCAAGCATTGTGTTGCTAATTTTGAGGAATGCTGGACCAATATGCCACTGCAGGATTCTCCTGTTGCTAGTCCAAAATTTAGTGAGAATCCCTTCAAGGGTTTCACGTATGTGAGGCCTGCCGCTTCATTTCTTCAAAGGAACTCTTGATATTGCAGGTTCTTGAAAAACTTGGATATCTGTTTAATCTACTAGCTGATATATGGCCATAAGAGAGCAAATCTATGTTCTTATGCATGGAGATTGTTTAAGAAGAGTTTTTTCCTAAATGTTTATTTGTCTTTTGTACCAAATCTGATGTCAAAATTCCCTGTAATCGCATGAATTTGAATCTACTTTGTCAAGATCTGGATGCAAATCATGCAGTTAAATTAAGTCTATGTTTGTTGGAGTTTGCTTTGTTAATGTTGCAATGGTTGTGAACTCGTGATATATTAAGAAGATAGTTCTGGTGGCAATTGAATAATCATATTATTATACATGCCCTGGGTGGCTAATACGTAGACTGGTTTATGTACTCAGATTCCATAGTTTTTGCTAGGTTTACGCGAATGCCAGGAATTAGACACAGTTAGTTGTCAAGGAATATTTTCTTCCTACAAGTTTGGTCCAAACTGGAATTGTAAAATTTTATAAGCTTTTTAACATAGTACGTAAGTTATGCTTGCACAATAACTACGGATGTACAAAATCAAGATAACTCAAAAACTTGTTCTATTTTTACTTCTAATCCATAATGGTGGATTTATGTGATCAATGAGCAAAGTTTATTTCTTCTGCAACCCCAAAATATCGAATGCAAAATGAAGCAGCTGTCACATAATATTTGAATACGTGCAGGTGTTCTTTTCTTTTTTTTTTTCAATTGAAATCTTGGTTTATTAGATGTTGATGCATGGTCTCAAAGAAAAGGAATTTCATAGCTAGGAAGTGCTAAACCATTTCGCTTTCTGGGTGGTTGCCGTTGGCTGTGGTTTCATTGGCGGCTAGTTCCTTGTTCTCTCCGGAGATTTCCTCAAGTGACTGGCCTTTTGTTTCTGGCACCATGAAAGTGCAGAGAAACCCTAACAAGTTTATCACCGCAAGTGCAATGATTGAATTTCTTATATATTTTACCCCCTTCTGAGTGTAATACTGCACCCAAAATGCACCAATAATTGCTCCCGCTTTCCCTGCTGCTGCTGATATTCCATGGCATGTCGAACGAAACTTTGCAGGGAAAAGCTCTGCTGGCACAATAAAAGTTGTGCTGTTGGGTCCAAAATTTGCGAAGAAGAAAGTAAGACCATATAGAATCATAAACAAAGTATGGTTTCCTCCACAAAATTCCTTCCTCGCTGTTTTGCCTTGACACGTTTGTCCTCGAAGATTGTCATATCTAACTCCTAGAACTGCCATGCAAATTGACATGAGCAGGAACCCTCCAAGCTGGATTATGAACCGCCCAATCTTATCGATGAGGAACACCGTGAACCAGTACCCTGGAACTGTTGCAAACAATGCCACTAAGAACATTGCTTTTGAGATTCTGTACACCTCGTCTATTGCATTCATTGTTGAGGCTTTTCGCACTATTCCACTGGCTGGGTAAATATCTTTCTGGGTAAGTTGGAGACTGTAGAATGCAATATCCAATAGGAACCACGTGCTAGCAGTTCCGAGAAGATGAATCCCATGTCTTCTTGCAAACTCCTTAGAGAGTAATTCATATGAAGAAACTTCAGGGGTGATAGGAATTTTGCAACTCACTGTTTCAATGGATATGTCTTGGTCAAGAACTTTTGCCATGTCAACAGCAGCTTTCTTGTGGTTGCCCTCAACTAAGGCCGTGTACCTAGCAGTTTCTGGCATTTTCATTCGCCAATAGAAGGTCAAAGCTGCAGGAACTGCTCCAAACATAAGCACAATCCTCCAAACATAATCTCCTTGTGGTTGAGTAGATAACACATGATTCTCATGAAATTCTGGAGCTGGATAAGCTTTTAAGAAAATTGTGGAGACAAGCATGGCTACAACTCCTGCAAACAATATTCCTACTCCTTGCATTGCAAAAACAGCAGCGATAAAAGCTCCTCTTGTTTTTGTGTTGGCATACTCAGACATAATAACAGCAGAGAGCGGATAATCTCCTCCGATGCCAAACCCCAGCCAGAATCGAAAGAAGCAGAGAGTTCCAATCACACTTTGAGCTGAAGAACCAAATGAAAGGCCAGAAGCTACAGCACATCCCACCATAGTTACAAGAGTGATACCATAAACTTTCTTCCTACCAAGTTTGTCACCTAACCATCCAAAGAAGAGTTGCCCTACTAGTGTTCCACATAAAGCAACTCCAGTTATGGCATTACTGACATTTGGTGGTAGAGTTCCTGGTTTGGGGTCTTCTCCAACTTTGTGAGCAGTAGGATCATAGTAGTACAGTCGACCAATTAGCTTGGTTACAGCAGTGATGCAGAAAAGATCATAGGCATCTGTAAAGAATCCCATTCCAGCTATGACAATGGCTTTGAAGTGGTAAAGTTGTGTCTTGGCATTGTCAAGAGCTGAGAAAATGGCTTGGGTTCCTTCTGCCATCCCCAAAATGTTCTTGCAAGAAACTGACTTTTCATGAGAAACGGAGAGGTGTTGGCAATGAAAACATTTGTTCAAATTTATGCTAGTTTGAGCAGCTCAGTAGTGGTTAAATTTTTTGTCTTGTTTGACCTTCTTAGAGACATATTGCATTGACACACAAGAAATTCCCATTGTACTTAACGATCTGTTGGAATTACCGTTGGCATCAAGACAAAAAATGGACATCTGGGTAACACTAATCACCAATGGATGCATCTGTACGCTTTGTTTTTATGCAGTCTTTGGGTATTACCAAATTGGTTGTTTCTTATTGCAACTTTTCATCTGTGTGCATGGTATGGTGTGCAAGTCCTTGTAATTCAATTTAGGATATTCCGCTTGGATCATCTTGTCTCATTTCAACCTAGAATTCGTCTGAAGTTTTTATATGGCTATTCTTGGCATATGCTGCTGGCCAAACAACCTCTGATTCCATAGGTTTCTTCACATACAGATTCTTTCCACTCCAAAGGTTTTAAGAGATTGTATTGAAGGAATTTTCTTGCTAAAAATCTTCACATAACTGCTAGAGTTCCAGGACCATCATACTCGGAGATGGACTTAACATCAAGTGCTGGAGGGAGAGTTTGGTCTCTCTATGGCTTATTGTTGATTTCTCTTCTGCTTTGTGTCAGCCGTGCAGGTCCAGTTCTATTTTAAGGACCAAATTTAAGCAGTCCCTAAAAATGTCTACTATTTCATTCCTTTATGTTTACTTGTTTGTTACTCTGCAGATGCAGAACCTGATGATCCTACAGGAAATGTGAATCTAAGTCCATTTCAAAAGTGGAGAAGTGCTTATGAATGCCTGCAAAAAGTAATTCTCCCACATGCTACTTGAGGCTAAAGAAAACTACTTGTCTGCTTTATCTCATTTTATATATACCAATAGTTCTCGTTTTCCCGATTGTGATAGATTTCAGATAGTTGCCCGAAAAAGTATAAGCTAACTGATGCTGGGTGGTTGAATGTAACTTATGGTGATGCTGAGAGTTTCTGTAATGGAGGATGTGCAGAAATCACTACGACTGTGCTGACATGCATTGATCAGGTTAAACCAGACTACAAGTTTGTGAATATGGCCACAGTGCAGGATGTCAAGGATTTCATCACAAAGGGATGTGCTTCTGGTACCATTTCTTTAGATTCTCATAATTTAATTCACTCAAATTCTGAACAGAAATGAATTCTTAATATGTATATTCTAATGTTTTGCAGGGTTTAATGGAACTATAGTCCCAAGCAATGCTAGAAGGATGAGTGGGAGTAAACTTACTTTCTCTATCTCAATTTTACTAGCTCTTTTTATGAGTCTCTGAAATGTAATGCATGAACTCTTTTGTTTTCATATTCTCAGATTTGTAAAACTATGTATCAGTATAGTATTTTGTACTTTACATTGAACTGCAATTAGATCATTCAGTTAAAAACTGAGAGACTTATGAGTTGTTTCGGTTAGTTTACAAGTTTGCAGATTGAAGTTATGTTTGGAACTCGATAAAAAATGGCAGCTTATGCAGTATTTAGAGAATATTACAATTTGTTTAACATGAATGAAAAACTATATTCTATGCTTCTAATCCCCCCCTCCCACCCCCCCCCCCCCCCCAAAAAAAAAAGGAAAAAAAAAGATGAAACATAAAAAGCAACAAAAGAGTTATAGGAATTAAGTATCTAAGATAGCAAATTAATTGTATAACAATCATAACCAGCCATTGCAATTGATGGTAAAACAAACTTAAAATCAATTGACTAAGAATGTGAAACAACAATTGCATTGGATGGGTGGATATATTCCAGCGGTCAAGTCTGTGTAGGTGAACTATTTGAATAATTAAACACAGCTGCAGTCTTCTTCTGCAGCTCTACCTTGTTTGCTCCAATAAGTTTGTCTACTTCTCTTCCATCTTGAAGGAAAAAAAATGTTGGGGTGGCTTTGATCCCCCATGATGTGCTGAATTCCTGCACAAACCCACACAACTTTTCAATATTTTACACCATTCTTAGCCTTATTGACACACAATGCACTCCCACAATTTAAGTCAACTAATGTGCAAGATTGATACTAAATGAGTTTGTCCTGTGAGAGTTTTGATACTTACAGGAAGCTCGTCTACGTCTACAGTTAGACATATGATTGAAGGATATTTATCAGCAAGCTCAGCATAAGCTGCCACTATTTTTTTACAAGGGCTGCACCATTGAGCACTGAAATTGGCCACGACCTATGTAATGTGTAAAGGATATATCAGAAAGTTCTTTTGAAGAACGTTTATATCCTTTTACAATAGCTTGTAAACTTACAATTTTATGATCTTTAATCGATTCTGAAATCTTTGCCTCCCAACTGGCCATGGTAGTTATAAGCTGGACATTTCCACGTGCAAGCTCTACTTGCTGATCATCAAAGTCATCATCAGCATTATGTCTGCAACACTGCAATATATAAACAGAAAGAATTATATCTAAACTGAAACAATCTATTGAATGAAGAAGAAACTACTGATAATGAAATGGAAAAAGAAGTACTTGCCTTTGTCCAACAATGTCCCATCCAATATGCACAAGCACAATGGATTGGAATTCTGTTGATAGACTCACAGCTGGTTCCTAAAACACAATTACGCCCCGTTAGGTTCTGCATATTATTTGCTTAAAAAGATTCAAGATTTATTTATATGCATAAACATATACATACTCACGCATGACAACAAACGCTTCCTTATTCTTCAAATATTATGCATGAAACAAGGGTGAGTAATTGTAATAATAATAATATGTATAATAAGTAAAAGTGGGATGAAGGTAAAACCTTTTGATCCTGCTGGTTTGGTATTTTGAGTAATCCAGCATATTTTAGCTTACATGATATAAATATTGCCTGAAAAACACCAAAGCCAAAACATATTTGTTTTTGGGGATAAAAAAATGGAGAAGAGAAGAAAGAAAAACAAGAAAAACTAAGAGGAATTAATGATATTGAAACAAATGGGAGTAGATTGATTACTCCCAGCAAGAAAAGAAGATTTGAATGGATACAATATTTTTGGTATATTGGTTTTAATTGGTTGTGTCTCTGAATAATCTCTGATTCTGAAACTTTTTTCTCTTTTTTTTTCCAACCTTTTCCATTTGGGGGTTGTTTTATAACAAACCCTCTAAATTAGGCTGAAGGATAGGCTACTCATAGTTTTACATATAAAAATGTGCCCCCGACGTTAGCTGGTTTTCATTGAATCAGGATTACACCAACCAGTCATCCCACTTTGTTATCAGCCATTCGATTTGTCTCTTCTACGAAAATCTGATACATCCTTTTGATTTTTGCCCAAGTTAGAACATGGTTAGTTTAAACCTTGTTTAAGAACAGAAAGATAGGACTAAATCTAGACGATAAAAGTTCATTAAATTCTATGAATTTAAGGAGATTGTTATTCAACAAACTAATAAGTTGAGTTGATCCTTTCATACAACAGTTTGAAAACAATTTCCTGATGATGGCCGCTTCTTCATATTTTAAGTTCTAGTTAGAATGACGATGCTGTTTTTAAATTAAAAATGGTTCTTTTACTTGGAAATTATGTTGCAATTCATAAATTATGTTACGATTAAATTACTTTAATTTGTTTAAGAGGAATCAAAGCTTGCCACCGTTTAAATTTAAAAATTGTTTAACGCCCTTTTTAGAACAGAAAATGAAGTAAATAGGGAAAGTACATTAGATTTCATTTCCGTGAATTCAAAGAAATTGTTATTCAGCAAAGTGATAAGTTGAGTTGCTGCATAAGACAGCAAAATGGTTAAAACAATCAGGGTGTTTGGACATTAGATTCTGTCCCAGATGATGGCCGGTTCTTCAACTCGGGTTGTTGAATTTCCTCTATCATTCTAACAATGTCTTCCACTTTTGGGCGCGTTTCTGGAATCTTTGCCACACATGACAATGCAATCTGAAGCATTTGCACCATCTCCTCTTCAACATTTTGGTACCTCAATAGCTCAACATCAAAGACCTCGGCTGTCCATTCTTCCCGAACCACAGAACGAACCCACCTTGGAAGATCTACCACATCATCGTGGCCTGAGTTTTGGAGCGGAGCTTTGCCTGTCAGCATTTCCAGGAGTAGCACACCAAAGCTGTAAACATCAGATTTTTGAGAAACTTTCCGTGTTTCAATTACTTCTGGAGCACGGTATCCTATGGTTCGAGGTGTGGCTGTTGGGAAATTCACCAGAGAAGCCAAGCCAACATCAGAGATGCAACCATCAAGGTCTTGACTAAGGAGGACATTGGAGGATTTGATGTTGCCATGGGTGAATTTAGCACCACCCGCAGAATGGATATGTGCAAGCCCCCTAGCAGTCCCAAGGGCAATTTTCACCCTTGCATTCCAATCCAGAGGACTTCTACCTTCACTTCTATTTCCTGTTACATTGTGGAAGCAAAAATTATATTGAATATTATTAACAGAGCATAATACATTTGTTGAATGCTGCTAAAATGGAGTTAAGATAACACATACCATGCAAGAGCATGAACAAGCTACCGGCTGGCATATAGTTGAAGACTAAAAGCTTCTCATCTTTTGAATAGTAATAAGCGCGAACTGGTACAACATTTGGGTGTCGTCCAATCCTCCCTACGACTTCCATTTGCTGCTCAAACTCTCTCTTGCTAGCTGCGACTTCCTTCAACCTTTTCACTACAACTGTTGTTCCATCCTCCAAAATTGCCTTGTAAGTTGATCCATAACTTCCCTTACCGAGAACTTCAGCTGAAGCCCTCAACAAGTCCTCAAGATCAAAATTGAAAGCACAGCCTTCAAAAAAGCACAGTTTATTCTTCTCAGCTTCTTGCACACCACTTCCAAAGTCCTTAGGCTTCTCACCTCTGCCACCAGAACTTCCCTTTCCTTTCAGCACACCACTGCCTTCGCCATCTACCTTCTTTGAACAGCATACAAAGAACATTACTAGCAGAAGAAACAGTACAGCACAGGCCCCAATAGCTATAGCTACAATAGAACCTGGACTAAGTTTCTTTCTGGAAGCATGTTGATGAGGTTGAATTGTTGAAGGTGTTGGGAAATAACTTGGGGAAGGAGAAGGTGAAGAGGAAACTGTGGAGCAATTCTTGAGAGGTAGCCCACATAACAGAGAATTCCCGACAAATGAAGAATGAGGGAACTTTTGTAGGGAGTAAGGAATTGAGCCATTTAAATTATTATAGCTAAAATTCAAAGTTTTAAGTCTGGGGATTTTAAATGGGGGGATAGCTCCAGAGATGGAATTGTTCTGAAGGTTCAACACGTGTAGTCGTGTCAGATTCAGATAGGCAGGCGGAATGTTTCCTGTGAAGGAGTTGAAGGAAAGATCCAATGCATTGAGTTGCAAGGAGAGAAAGGAAGGAAGGACACCGGAGAAGTTGTTATGTTGGAGGTAAACGAATTGGAGGGAAGGAATTGAGATGATATCAGAAGGAAGATTACCACCGAGGTAGTTGGATCGGAGGCTGAGGATTTTAAGAGCATCAATCTTTCCAATACTGTTGGCTGGGATGGGGCCTGAGAGTCCAACACCAGGAAGGCGGATGGCAACAACTCTGCTTCCATTTACATTGCAAGTGATGCCAATCCAAGAGGAGCAAACTGGGGCAGCAGCATTCCAGTTGAGTTTCCGGGCATGCGGAACAGCGGCAGCAAACTCAAGGAGGGCTTGTTTATCAGATATCAGGTCGGCAGTAATAATTGTTGGAAGAGTAAGTAGTACAATGAAAAGGAAAGTAGGAAAAGCAATGGATTTCCGGAACTTCATGGATATCTCTTCAGTATGAACATATGCAATCCTAGTCTGATTTCAGCTTTCCACTATTCTCTCCTGGCTCAATCAGGAAAGAAATGAAACCAAATCAGACGGATATGCAGCACAGAAGGAGGGATCACTTCTGTAAAATCCTTCCTCTCAAAATAATGTTAAAATAGTAATAATTTTTGATTGACCTTTTCATATGAATAAGGTGAGTTTAAATTTAAAAATTGTTTTCCAATGCAGATTCAAAAGCTTTGAAAAACAAGCAATAAAGTAATCCACTAACAAAAGCAAAATGTTTATCTATAAAAGAATCCAAGAAAAAAATTGTTTTTCATCATAAAGCAAAAGCAAAAGCTAATTCTCCTTTGTTCTGTAAAGGAGAATATGTGCCACGCTAAAAGTAATATTGTTTTCTCTTTAGCATACTAAAGAAATGAATGGCACTAACTGAGAATCTCAAGTCAATTCTAATGACTTGATTGCAAGGTATACGCTCAGGATCGATTTCTTCAGGAAGCAGCTATGAGTTAAAAAGTAGTGGGACAAGAAGGAAGCATGTGGCAAACAACCAAAGAAAAATTTGAAATTATAGAGAAAAGGTGATGAACGGAAAAACAAGTACTAAGCTGTTAAAAAGCTTGAACTTAGGACGATCAACAAAAGTACCTCGAAGATTTTATGCTTGAAATGTTCACTGCAAATTCAGTTTCTGCTATGAATCTTGTCAAACTTGGACTTGGAAGCTGTCAAGTCTTCCAGACTTTCACAGTTAGAAGTTCGCAGGAAGGAAAAAAGAAAAAAACAATGGATGTGAATGAAAGAACTTTAGAGGCTTAAGAAATTATCTTCAAATGCACCTAGAGAAACTACCTGGAATTAAGATATCATTGCAGGAAATGAGGCTAGGCCATCAAGTCACTGTAACACAAAGCAACTAGAAAACTGAAAATCTTGAATGTTACAAAGTAACTTTGGTTTGAGACTCTTTAACACACCAAAAGAGTCACAGTCCACCTTGGAACAAGAGTAATTATTCTCAGTTGCTTGTCTTGAAAAGTATGAAGGGAATGAAAGAGAAATAGCGCTTAACACCCTTCCCCATGTGACAATGGCTTATGATGAGCATCCATGTATATATAGCTTGGCATCAAAATGGAAATATCTCATTTAATCCAGTAACATTAGACTTATAGGCTTGATATTGGTCACTTCACTTACCTATCGAACAGTGTGTGTGTGTGTGTGTGTATATATATATATATATATGTTAATTTTCTTTCATTAGAAAGAGAGCTTTAGTAGGCCAGAAGCATTTACCTTCTTACAATGTCGGCAATATGCCTTAAGAGCCTATTACCCAACCAACAGCCCATAATGAATTAATGTCTTCTTGTTGAAATCGAACACAGGAAAAAAAAAAACAAAAGCTTACATTGATTGTGTCATTGTGTCCTAATTTGGTTATGCCGAGGGTGTACAATAAGCAGCGAAATTCGAATTTAATGTAGTGTCAATGTGATCTTCGCTTTAGATATGGAAATTGGAATTGGTTGGTGTAACTAACTGGTAAGTAATTACTTGCTTAACTGATGCTTCGGTAATTATTAGCCACTGTCATAGCTTATAGGGTGGATTCAAATTGGGTTTGGTATGATTCCTTAGCTAGAGTTTGTTGGTGGTTTGGTTAATTGACATGCATATAGCCATCTTGCAATGTCTTGGCATGATGAAATTGATGAAAACAATCGCCCTGTGTTATTGTTCAAATGTGCACATTAATGTCCTCTTCGAAAGGAAATGATGAATTCAAACAGGGAAAAATTATCACATATCCCTCTTTATTTTGACTTCAAAATCAGAACATCAAAACTATCATCATTCATCTTCTTGATAGAGAGAGAAACTTGAGCTAGCTCACATGGTAGGCCCGGCCCCACTCTTCCCCCCACCACACCCCCAACCCCCCAACAACCTCTTCTCCATTCTCTCCCTTCTCACGGTACATACTACGTAGAAAAGGTGGGGACATTTTCTTTAAAATAAGTATTTCTAGCCTAGCAACAATACAGTTTTGCAATGATAAAGACAGAATCACAGCTCACTCCGTGTGCATTATTTTTAAAACAATAAATACCGCATGCTCAGGTTGTCTTGCTTAGTTAGGTGTCACTTTGGGACAGTAGGAGTCAACAAAAATTGAAGATCAGGAAGGAAGATTTAAACTCGATTCAGAATGAGATTAAACCACAATGGGACCAACCATTTATAAAAAAAACAGACAACGGGTGGTTGTTGGCACCAAGTTATGGTTGGTCCTTCTTATCATAAAGAGAATATTAAACAAGTCGCTGTCCTAAGAGAAATCTTCAAAAAGAAAGCCAAAAATAACATCTTCAAAAAGAAAGCCCGTTCCAGAACAAGACACGCTGAGTACCACAAATCTCTGAAATAACTGGATTGTAAGCTTTATTTTTCTCCACTTTTAATGCTGAAAATCTGGAATTTCCAAAGATGGTTATCAACAAGGTAATACATAACCTTGCAAAACAATTCTGCTGCAAATGGAAACTGCTCCTCCATCATTTCCGTTTATCTGAGATTGTCAAAGCCTTAGGGAACTTCTGTAAACTTTTGTGAGGAACAACATCAAAACAACTGGGGGAAACGAAATCTTAAGAAGCAATCACTGTCTGTCCTTTTCAATCTTCTCAATTTCTTCACGGTGCTTTCTTTCTGCCTCCTGAATTTCTCTTTCGGCATCTTCCTCTTCCTCTCTTCTGTCAAGATCATCAAATTCTTTGGTTGCTGCCATTGCTTTCACTACAGGATCTCTTAGCTGAGATATTAGTCCATCACCAACCCAGTACTCATCTTCATCTCCAATCAGGAATAATCGCTGATCAGGTCCTGATTTCATGGGAATGTCAATTGCCAACAGCTTCATATGATACTGCATATAAAAATGACATAAAATTCTTAAGCAAAGTTCATGCTTAAAAAATTTCATAAATATCTCTCTGTCAACATATCCATTCACAAAGCTACCATATTCTGTTTTCTAGTGAACTGATGAGATGGAAATACACGGTCACGTGAATACCAAACAATAATTAAATAATCTAACATCCCGAGCAAGCAGCAAGTGTGGAATCGAATTTGCTTGATTTGTGGAGACACGACTCATCAGCTAATAGGGGAATAACTACAGAGGGAAAACCCTATTGGTGCACAATAACATAAAGTTTAGCAAGAAAAACATTCATACATTTGACGTTTATCAAACAATAAAGAGAAGGGCATCAATAGAGTTAAATTTCAAGAACACCGCGCAATGTTAGTGTTACAAAGAAAAAGTCAATGTAGGAAGAGAATAACAAACATGACTTGCGCAAAAATAGGTTGTTTTAATCTTCTCTATAAAAGGTACCTCACATGGTCTTGAGGTTTTAGTGGAGGGGTGTTTTGTGTGTGTGTGTGTGTGTGTGTGTGTGTGTGTGTGTGTGTGTGTGTGTTGTGGTGTAGTTGCGGGACAGATGGGTAGAATGAGAAACAAACCTGTCCTTTTTTCTTCTTGACTTCAACACTGACTAGACCTTGTCTTTCAGAGCCTCGTATTGGGAAAATGAGAAAACAGCGCTTGCTCCTAAAACTTGGCTTAAAGTTCTTCAACGTAATTCCACCTCCAGACATCACATACGCTCTTAAATCTGTCCCTGAGAGAGGAGCACCCATCACCTCAAGAATCCCAGCAGAAGTATTGAGCTTTGTCATAGCCATTCTATAAACTTTATCAGGATTGATTGTGAATCTTGAGCGGACATACAGGCCCTTAAAGAAGTAAAAATCACAAAAACTCAAAATATTAACCGAAAATAAGACACAAATCTCCAAATGACCACAGCAACAATTTATCATCATAAACTAGGAAAAACTAAGGATCTGCAGATGAGGGCTTCTTTATGTATTTACAAGTGGCAATATGATTGGTTCTATGGCAATTGAGCTAACTGGATAACAATGCTGGAGGTTTCAGATTCTAGCTAAGAAGTTATCAGTAATTATCGGTCTAACCTTGTACTCATATATGAACAAGGATGCACCCATTTGACCAAATATAAAATGAATTAACAAATGCTGAGTACCATGTGTACCATGATTCCCGATTCTTTGCTGACCAACATCATGCGCTGCTGTTGCAAAATATTCCAAAATGGGAGCTCTAGATCCCAAAAAATCCCAATAAAGCTTGCAAGAAAACAATTTTTTAAAGATAAATCATATACTGCACTCAATTTCTGCACATAACTATTTTTATGTATTATGACAAGTGTATGTCTATAACAGGAAAATTGGAAAACAAAGACTCCTGAGGACTGCCATTTATTTGCCTCTTTAATTAGTCAGATAGTAACAATTAGAATGTATAGAGTTTCTCCCATAAGCACAACGAGAATTCAGATTATAGCACAGAGAACATATTCTTCTTAAGTGAGAAACAAAACTGGAATTGAAATCCTAAAGGATGCAATAGTCTTTTAACAACTCAATTTTGCAAGTCAAAAGCACGGAAATCAACATAATTGACATAATTTAAGGCATAAACCAAAATCGTCTTGTCATCAGTTGCTAATCCCTGAATACACAGCATATATAATGCAAAGAAATTCAATTAAACAAGTAAAATGCATAGGAGAACTTACTGCAAAAGCAACAATAGCAGATGAAAGCGCAAGGAATCCATACTTGGCCAAGCCTTCTGATATCCCAACAAAAGCATTTGCAATCCCAAACATAATCCTCCACAGCAAAATACAAACCATAACCCCTCCAGCACCTAACAGAAACAGATAATTCCTCTTGCAAAAAGCATCGATTTGCAATCCAATAGCTTCACGATACCTCGAAAAAGTAGAGGAAAGGGCAGCAGCCGGCTTCTGAAGAACCTTTTTTGCGAAATTCCCATTAAGTTTTTGACCAATTTCTGAACTTTTAAAAGAAAAGAATCTTAACCCAGATGAAAATTTGTGATCGGGTTTAACAAGGGCCAAGCTGGGGTTAAGCGACTGGTGTTTCGGGAACTGTGAGAAAATCTGGGTTAAACCAATGTTAGGGTAAGTGGGTTTTGAAGGAAGCTTAGAGTGGAAATGAGATGTAGAAGAAGTGAAATTTGGGGACCCATTTGATGGAAAATGAGAACGAAATGCGGAGAGTGAGGGTTTTGAGTTGGCAAAAACGTTGACTCTAAGATGACGAACAAAATGGAGCCCGAGTAAACCATTGATGACCTTTTTCGAGGGTTTCGACATTCTGGAATGCGGATTAGATTCACAAAACGCACAAACTCGAATGCAAATTCAATGATGCTTGAAGATTTAAGTCTCGCAGAAATGTTGCACAAATGCAAATTATTAAAAGAAAAAGGAAATAAAGAAAAGATTGTAGCTTTGAAATGACAAGAAGAAGAAGAAGACAATTTAAAAGGAGGGATTAATCATTAAACATCGGAGATGGCTGTTATTTTGTATTTCGATCTTCATTGACATGTCTCTTATCGATGGGACTTCCAAAGTAGGAGAAGGCAGCGGAAGCCACCGATTTGGCCCAATTTAAGCGGTACGATTCGTTGTGTTAACATGTTGCTAAGTGCTGATTTCCCTTGATGCTCCAATTTGTTGACCGTGACATTCACATCGATAAAGTCGCGATTTCTTTGTACACAGGTATTAATAATCAAGTCTATTTGCAGTTAGCTTATTGCCCTTAGTGACCGGTTAGCATTTTTCACAGACATGTAGAAACCCCGCCTTTCACTCGATGATCCACAAAACCAAATTTCACTCCACGTTAATTGCCGAAGATTTATTAATTTCGACTGCTAACCAACCAATTTCGCCCTATTTTAACAGGCAAAGATTCATGAATTTCATGCAACATAACAACGATTGATTAAAAACCAATAGGTCCACACAGGTCACTCACAGGGATTTTACTAGTTGGCTAGTCACGGATGATCCAGGATAATGAGAATTGCACACAACAAATTAGCAATGTTTGTCAATCAGCAAGAGGAAGAAAAGGTGAATAAACCGTATAAATCCAATTTAGAAGACTGCAAATTGCAGATTCACTAAGACATGCAAGAACAAGACAAAAAATGAAACATGTCACAAAGTAAAATCGAACAAACATGTTCATTAACTCAAGTAAGTAATCCAGTTTAAATGGGAAATGGTAAAAGACATAATTCAGCAATAGATGTCTGCAATTTGTTCTAATATTTTTCAGAAGCAAATATCTTAAGCTGTTGCAGGCAGAAAGGCTCTTCCAGGTTGACGATCAGCCAGAGGACCATGGCATCCGAGGAGCTATACAACAAACAAGAATTTGTAAGTAACTGGCCAGATCAATTAGATCCATAACAGCTCCAATAATAATAGAATATTAAAATTCGAAACTAAGCTCCTATCCATTTTGTTACGAAGCAAATTTAACTACCAGGTCCCAAAAGAAAAAAAATGAAAGAAGCCAAATTGAACAGAAAGATTTTAAGAGTAAAATAGAAACAATTCATCTTTGACTGAGTGGAAAAAAATAGGGATTGATAACGCTATTGCAATGAACTGAAGTAGAACAAAATGATGTTACCTTAGCATTAACACCATCTGGTACAATCTTATTCTCTGACTTCCACTTCAAGTAATCGGCACGGCTGAACTTGGTAAATCCCCTAAAAGAGACAATGCAATAGTGAGAAAAGAAAAGAACCTTAAACAAAATCTTTAGAATCCATTTCTTTATGTAAAATGTTCACGAGGTGAACACTACATCAACTAATTATTTCTGTAGGCATGAACATGTTAGAGGATGCACAAGGTAAACTGAAAAAGTAAAAGCATAATAAAATATCTCAACCCTTATTATGAATGAAGAAAACTCAATAACACTGAAAATAATGACTATAATCCTTGTTCCAAAAGCTGTCACACTACCGTATTGAAAAGACAGCAGAGGAAATAAAAGAAATCCTTTAAAATGAAGATAGGTTTTCAAACCCAGTCCTAAACACAACTAATCCATGTATTCACACAAATGAATAAAAAAAAAAAGAATGCTAATAAACATAAAAAACATAAAGTAGGAGTGTAGTGAATTAGCAATAAAGGCATACCACTTCCTGCTAACAATAATCTTTTGACGGCCAGGAAACTTGAACTTTGCACGGCGAAGAGCCTCCTGAGCATGGTGGCTGTTACTGTCCTTGCAGCGGACTGATAGCAAGACCTGACCAATGCTGACTCTAGCACATGTTCCCTGGGGTTTTCCAAAGGCACCTCTCATCCCAGTCTGGAGTCTATCAGCCCCGGCACATGAAAGCATTTTGTTAATTCGCAGAACATGGAATGGATGCACCCTCACTCTCAAATGGAAAGCATCCTTTCCAGCAAATTTAGCCATATACTTATTACAGGCAATACGGGCTGCTTCCAATGCCTCACTTGAAACATTTTCCTTCTCCCAACTCACAAGGTGCACACAGAAGGGAAATTCATCAACGCCCTTCTTCTTCATCCCAACATCATAAATTCTGATTTTAGGATCAGGAACACCACGACAATACCGTGACTTAGGGTACGGCTTGTTCTTGATTTGACGGTAACACCTAGCCGGCCCTAGAAATAAGCCATAATGCATTAATTACAGCTAAATATTCAACATAAAAAAATTCACAAAAATGGCTTCTTTACAATGTAATTCCACGGAAGTCGCTAATAAGCACTAAAATTCATATATCCTAAAGCGACAGTCTTTCAAACAAAAGCGAATTAAATAAAAAACACTGGTGCTACAGAAATCTAATTTTAGACAGTAATGAAATTCAATAATGTAAAAGTTAAGAATAAAAACCGAACGTCGAGAAGGAAGGTTGAGGAACTCACTTCTCCCCATGGCAAGCGTACGTCCTCTCTCGCGACTCTGGTCTGCTCCGCCGGGAAGATGGAGAGAAGATCGGCCTTCAAGATCCTTAAATAGTGGGGAAGCCAATCAAATCCAACCCTAAGCTTCGGGCCCATTCGATTGCTACTTGTAACCCATATTGTCCGTCTTTGCGTCTCATGGAAGCCCATTATCTTAAACAAATGACAGTCCGACATGTCATCCACTCCCATTGTTGAAATGATAAAAGCGACGACCTATCGTCTGACTTTTACAATTTTGTTTATTGCTACAGACAAATTGTCTTTCTGTGAATTTTGGTGATATTTATTTACTGCTCTTCTTCAAAGTTCAAACATGTCTGTCTCGTGTTTTACTTTCATAGAAGTGAACGATTGAAAGGAAGTAACAAGTATCAATGAAAAATCCAGAGAAGAAAAATAGATAAATGAAGCTCCTTCAACCTCGCAAGGATCCTTACCACCAATACCAAAATGATTTATCCATCCATATTTGGGTCTTCAACCCTTCCCAACATCTACAGTTGAGCCTAAAATCTTAGTGAGTTTAAAAACAAAAACTTTAAAGGTATATTTGATATTAAGGTGCTATAATTGTAAGTATAATAAAATGGAAGTAAAAATTGTTACATATTTGTTAAAAAGAATGCAAACTCCTAAAATGATTTACAATACACATTCTCAGCTCCATTACAATGTAAAATTTATCCTTAGTAAATTGCCTCTACTGTCCTCTCCGTGTAGCAGTTCCAAGTTAAGCCTTATGTTCGCTGTGTATCAGAGTTATAGATGGTCCTTGCCAGATTGGTTGTGGCTTAACCATACAAATTACGGCCTCCAGCCCCCAAAATGAGGCCAGGGTATTTGAGCTTTTCACTAAAACAATAAATAAAAATCTCGCAATCTTGCAAAATTATGGATAAAAGAAATTGAGTCATTCTACAAAATCCATGCATTTGGCAATTCAACCATCAAATTTATTACATAACAAAACTTTGTTCAGAAGTCATAATACTTCAAGCTCCAATGACCCATAAAACCACCAAATAAAGACTATTTTAGTCCCAACTAATTGTCCATTATGTCTCACAACGTCAACAAGAATTGTTGGTAATTCACAAGAATCTTAAGCCCTTCTGAAAAGAGAAATGGAGGCACATCCACTTGCCTTAATACCTGTGTGCCAGCTTCTCGTTCTCCTTGTACTGTTGGGCATACCTGCAACAATTGAACGCATATAGCTTGTAAATAAGTAATGATATAAGTTGTACTCAATCTCCGGTTATGTAACATAACAGAACTTGAAAAAATAAGTGCAGTTCTTATAGTGATAAGAGAGGACACAGAAAATGCAATTTCTTGGCATTATTTCATGTGCAATGCGATATATTCATTGTGAATCATATACTTCAGTCAGCAAATAACTGGGTGATTGATGCAGAGAATGCTAAACTTGACTGATGATTAATATTAAATTAAATAGTTAATACTAGCTTATATAGATAATGCTAGTCAAAATATCTCTACGGTTCACAATTCTTTCTCTCATTATTGAAATTATGGGCAGGCATAGCAAATGGGAAACAGGGTAGCTGTACCACCAAACTAATAGAACTTATACTTCATGATGGAATAACTCAGATTATCTACCAGGATTTTTAAGGCTTAAAGTAATGTCACACAGTCAAACAATGTCCATAATATTCTGAGAGGACATATGCAAGTTTGCAAATTTTCTGTCTCTTCGTGCTTTTACAACTATCATGATTATTAGGAAGCCATTCACATTCAATATCTAGGTTTTCACTTCAAGATGATGAATTTCAGCTTTATTTCAAAGTGGCAAATTTTGATATTACTTGGATTCTTGTGAAACCATTCACATTAGATTCTTCACTTCATATGATCAATCTTCTATTTCCCTTCAAAAATCTCAACCTTAGATATCAATTTGGTTGAAGAATTTACATGAAACAGGTGGAACAAAAAACTTCCAATTGCAAAGAACAAAAAAACATGGCAACAACGCAGCAGAACTAAAAATCATCAATAATCAGTAGAAAAGAGAATTAATAGACGAGAAGGTAATAAAACTAAATATGCTTAACATTCTAGATTCATTGAAACTGATCAAACCCTAAATCAAAATTTCGAATGAAAAACTGCGAGATATAGCAAATTCTGTTAATTTAATATGGAAACGAAGAGACGAGGAGAAAGAGCTAACGTGTAGGTGCCGACAACAGGGCCGAGTAAAAGGGCGGCGCTGATCCAATTCTCAGAGATCTTGTGATGGATCTTACGAGGTAGATCCTTCCACAAACCGGGCATTATCTTCTGATGAAACGGCGACAGCACGTACACCACCGCCTTCATTCTCACTGGCTGCTTCCCCATCTCTTTCCTTTCCTATTCCTCGGCTTCCTTAACGCGAATTTCTCAACGGATTTTCCAGGACCTCTCAGCTGTCAGCTCCATTTATAACCTAATTGTATGAGGCCTTCCTTTAACCCAGATGAGGATACGCTTATTGCCACATCCAAACAACCTTTTGTTTCAAAAGGCTCCAGAATTCTCTCTTGCCACGTATCTGTAAAGTACTGACCTGGCTAGTTAACTCAGCCGATGACGTGTCTCTTCTTGGTTCCTTTGACCCAACAGATATATCCAGAAGATTGGCACTGCAGTTTAAAAAAAAAAAAAAATGAAAATCTTTCATATACCTTGCTTGGAAGACAACTATTCCTACTTGTAATTAACAAATGTTTTTGAAATTTTGGCGACGCTCAAAGGTTTGCTTTTCATCCAAAGATTTAATCTTTTTTTCTGGGTTTTGCAGGATCATCGACGAAGAGACTCACGAAGCTGCAGTAGTTGATCCCGTTGAGCCCGACAAGATTGTCGAGTTTTCCAGACAACACGGCGCCAAGCTCGCCGCCGTTCTCACCACCCATCATCACTGGTACGTTGTTTTGCTACAAATTTTTCCACTTTGTCGTCCAAAATTCTTTTTTTTTTATTTCTTTTGGGAGGAATTTAAGCATAATATGTGTGAATAGGGATCATGCTGGTGGGAATAATCAATTAAAGAAGAAAGTGGTTGGAATTAAGGTGTATGGTGGCTCACTTGATAATGTAACGGGCTGCAATCATAAAGTGGAAAACGGTGATAAGATCTCAATTGGGGCTAATGTCAGTATATTGTGTCTTCACACCCCTTGGTATGTTTATTTACCTTGTTTTCTTCAGTATTTCTTGATTTACGTTACCCAATGTCTGTGTTTCTGGAAGAAGTCTACTCTTATTCTTCCTATGCATGTATTTTGAGAAAAAAACGTTGCTTGTAATGTTCTAAGGTTTGCCATGATATAACAATGTATAAAGTCTTGAAAAATAAATTTTACTTACTATACTTTCATCTACTTGATCGTTCGCTTACAAAATGAGTGCTTTATTTTCTTTTTAATAAGGGTTTCTTTTTCCTCCCCCTCCCCTCCCCCCGCACCCTTGCTTATCACCAGCCATACCAAAGGTCATATAAGTTATTATGTGACTGGCAAAGAGGGAGAGGACCCGGCTGTTTTCACTGGAGACACACTGGTAAGTTTTGAGAAAGATTTTAATTCGTCCTAAAATAAGACAAGTTACACTTTTTCTATTTAGCGTAGCCATGTAAATTTGTTTGCAAGTGAAATAGTGACTAGTGACTGACAAGTTCAAAGCCGAAGGTAAGTTGCTCAGTATTTGTGGATACAACAGACAACAGTTAAATTATCTAATTGTATTATATATCTGCTTTGACAACCTAGGGCTATGAGACAGTTTTGGTCCATTTGCATTTTGGACTGTCAGTCTCTGTTTATTGCATAATTGTTGACAAGTCATTGGGTGGTTATCCTTTTGTTGAAGTAAATTTTGATTCTTTAACTTATATATTTGTTGGCTGACCACTTTTTCAATACATAGTTTGTTGCTGGTTGTGGAAAATTTTTTGAAGGCTCACCAGAGCAGATGTATCAATCACTGTGTGTAACATTGGGCTCCTTGCCGAAGGCAACTCAAGTTTACTGTGGCCATGAGGTAACATAATACTGATACTCTTTCTGCAGGGATAAGTGTTTTATGCATTCTTTTTCTTTTTGAAACATATAATTTTCCAATTTGGTATTACTATTATCAGACAACCTATGGTTGCATAGGTGTCCAACCTCGTCTTCTGTCATCAGGTCATTTTCCTAATGGACTATTGACAACCTATGGTTGAATTGGTGTCCAACCTTGTCTTCTGTCATCGTGTCATTTTCCTAATGGACTATTGTTATGTTACATCCTCCTAAGGGTTTTACACTGATACAAAAATTGTCACTTCTGGCAAGGGTGTATCATGAACCACTAGGGCAAGCGTACAGTGCTGTTCCCAACTGTTAGAAAAATTGCAACATTTAGGGCAAGCTTGGTGGTGAAAAATTCATGAGGCTGTTGCTATAGTTTGAGATGGAGATTGAGGAGGGATGGTTAACCATTTAATAGCATTAACTTTTATTCTTTTCAGAGATTGAGGAGGGATGGTTAACCATTTAATAGCATTAACTTTTATTCTTTTCAAACTTGAGGAACTGATTTCTAACTGGAGCTTGGACTATCGCGTCTTCCACAAACTGAATTCCAATTTTTGTTAGAAAAGAACTAGTTTAAGTTATGCAGGTCTTTCTTTTGTTTAAAGGTTTATGTAATCTTTGAAGTGATACTTCTCCAGTATACGGTGAAGAACCTGCAATTTGCTCTCACAGTGGAACCAAGTAACATGAAGATACAGCAAAAATTGTCATGGGCTCAGAACCAGCGGCAAGCAGGCCTGCCAACCATTCCCTCAACCATCGAAGAAGAGATGGAGACAAACCCCTTCATGCGGGTTGATCTACCAGAGATTCAGGTCATTTAATATGCACAAAATAGTTATCTTTCAGTTTATTTAACGTGTTGAGCATAACAATCTGCATCAAGCGTTTTTGGTCCAGAATGCTTTATTGTAGCATCTTTCTCATGTAGATATATGCCCTTTCTGCAGAAGTCAGTTGGTCATAATGATGCTGTTGAAGCTCTGCGAGAGATAAGGAAGCGGAAGGACAACTGGAGGGGCTGATAGATATCTGAATCAAGCCCTTTTTCGCCTTTTGATTGTTTATTTTATTTAGGGTGGAGATGTTGCGGAATATAAGACTTTGGCATGGAACTGTGAAAACTTACACGCCACCCAGATGTTTGCTTGGGCATAAAAAGGGCCTCACTTTAGTGTTTTGTTGTTGGTGTTGATTATGCCCCGCTGATATTGTTGTTTCTGGTGTTGATTGTGCCTCGAAGATATTGCTGTTCCTTAGTGGGCATTATTGACAGCCCATTAAGTTCCCTAATCTTAAATGTTTTATTGTCGTGGAAGAAGATAAATGGTGTGGTTGACTTAGGCAACTGGCATACGATATTCAATTACATTTTCAAGCGTTTCCACCTACAAGCATAGATTTGATCCAGTTTCTCTTGTCGAGTCTGTAACCGTACCATGCCATGTTTGGATTTGTTAAGTTTCCTTCTTTATTCTTAAAAGTTGATTATTATTTTTTTTTGGAAAGAGTTAAAAAATTGATTTATTAGAGTTAAAAATGCCTGTAAATTGTTGACGTCGGGTCTACAATGTAAAATGCTGAAAGAGATGATTTAATTAGCACGTTATGCCGATACCAAAGTCACAATAGAACACCGCAGAAGAAAAAAAAAAAGGGAAAAAGACAGCGGAAACTAGAAAAAGAACAGAAAAAAATATCAAAACGGCTGCTTTTACGGTTCTAATGTTGAAGGTAAGAATTTTTTTTTAAAAAAAAGGTATTAATTTATAATTAAAGTTGTAAACAGAGAGGAGACGTGTTCCATATCTTTTTCTTCCAGTTTGCAGCGTAAATAGAAAGAAACAAAGCTGCGATCAAGTCAATAATGGATCATAGTCAGTATCTTCATTAAGTACTTATTTGATTGTTTCTTCATCTTAAGCTTTATCAAAATTCAGAATCAAATAAATACTGCATCACAGCGTCGGAGCTTCTCCCACTGGTTCATTTGACCGACCTTCCTCTTCTCAGCTCAGTCTTCTTGCCCAGCGTAAGAATCTTTCCACTTTGTTAAGGCTCTGTTTTCTTCTCAACTTTCCCAGTAATCTCCATTGGAGTCTCAAAATGGATACATCGGCGAGAACAAGAACAACTTCCGATCCTTGTTCTTCCGATGGTGACAGTAATAGTACTAGTACTATTAATGATTCCAGAAGCTATGAGGTTCATTTACCTGCTGCACTTAACTTGTTTCGTTCACCACTTTCTGTTTTATTGGAGTATACCCGTGCGATTCCAACAAGTCAAGTATCTGAGCAGACTTCGGCGGTCAACGCTGATACTGAAGCTCATATTCAAACCCAGTTGCCCAATTCCGTCGACAATCTTAGCCCTGTGAGTACCGGAGAAGTTTCCATTCAGATAATTAGACAAGACAATGTTGAAGCTGCGGGAGCAGTTTTGGATAATGAGGCAAATGCACTTGGGACAGGGGAAAATGTCCCATTGGTGCCTCCTTCTTCCTCGGAAGATAATATTAGCAGGGATTCTTCTCACCAAAGTTATGATATTCAGCAGTTTGCTCGCTGGGTGGAACAAGTTCTTCCATTTTCGTTACTATTGTTGGTTGTTTTCATTCGTCAGCATTTGCAAGGTGCTTGTTCCTGACTCTTCATGTCTTGGATATTACTACTGTTATTATTTAAATGTCCATTTTCAAGAGCTATTCTCCCAAGTCAAGAAAAATTGTCGTGCAAGTTGAGAAGGAATGAGCTTTACTCATCGTGATGATATTACCTTGAGCAGTACCTTACTGAAAGCTCCTAGGGTGTGAAGACTTGAATTCTTGAGGGGAAAGCAGTCAGATTAATAGTAGTCAGGCAAAGAAATTTATGATAGTGATGCAAAATTATTAAGTTGCCTTTATCATTCAACGTGCTTCTTGTTCTTGTTTAGGTTGTCATTTAGTTTAGTTTGGTTTCTATGATGGAGAAAATTTAGAAAGACTCACACAAGGGCTGTGATCATGGAGAGTAAGGCTTCCCCAGGGTGAGTGTACACATTGTCGATTGGTTTTCAATTAATGAGCATTTAGCTGACCCAGCAATAATTATGAATATCATTGACTAATCTAAGATTTACGGAATGTTAATTTTGTATAAATCTTGTTTAGACAACTTGAAAGTGAGCTGTTGGTCCAGGTAGCTGGAGTTAGAGAATATTTTCCATTTCTGCCAATTTACATGCCATGCTATTGCTATTTTGCTCCTCCAGAAGTGTGTGCTAGGTAGCATCTGTGCAAGGATATGTCTATTTTCTTTTCTTTAGACTTTTTTAACACAAGAAAAGGAGAGAGTGAAAAATAAGAAGCAAGATTTGGCCTTATGAAATGCTACAACAACACTTTAGGGAAGTTCAACTGGCGTTTTTATAACTTTATGGAAGTTTTTATTGCATTATCCCCATTCATATCTACTTTCTATCATTATTCAACTATTTGATTAAAATTTTTCTCAGTGAAATTGTTTTTATTGCAGGTTTCTTCATTACAGTTTGGATTACAGCTGTAATTTTTAAGTCAAATGATATTCTTCGAAAGCAGACTGCTCTAAAGGTGGTTTGACATGTCCAGCAATTTTTAGATTTCCTTACCTGTATTCAAAGTCCTCATTTCCTTCTTCTCTTTGCCCATGGTGACAAAAAGGAAAACTTAACCTAATTTCTTGTTATTTATGCAGGGAGAGAGGAAAAACTATGTTCTCTTTTTGATCTTTATAGGTTTTATATGTCATGTGATTGGTATCTACTGGTGGTTTCACAGTGATGATCTTTTATATCCATTGGTCTTTGTTCCTCCAAGTACAGTACCACCTTTCTGGCATGCCGTATTCATCATCTTAGTGAATGGTATGGATTTGACTAGTCATCATTTGTGTTTATTTTGCCATTGAGCAGAATAGTTATAGTGGTATAATAGATACATAGTAGATATTTATGATGTCCTCTAACCTGGATTTGAACTCTCACATCACATCTGTGCTGGTGATTCAGTTTCCTGTAAGAATTAATTAATTTTGGTCTAGTTCCCATTATTTATGATAAATTCCCAAAGTTATCTAGTGGCATCTCTTTTTATCTGCTATTTCAATTATTCTGTGATCATAAATTGTTATTACACTTGTCTGGAGAAAAATTATAAATACGTGGTTGAGCAATATGTGTGCAGTTATATATAAGATAATGTCTTTCCATTCTCATTCGGCGTTTCATATTACTTGTCATGTTACCTTAGATATGTCACTAACTGATAGTTTGAATGTGCTGACATGTACTTGGCATTTGCTAAAATTTTAGATACAATGGTGAGGCAGGCAGCAATGGCTATTAAGTGTCTACTGCTAGTATATTATAAGAATGGCAGAGGCCGAAATTTCCGTCGGCAGGTACAATGATTCCATGCATCACAAAATTACTTCCATCTATAATGTTGGAACTTCATATATCTTTCATAGTCTCAGAACTCTCTGACAGTTGGTATCTGCTGTTGAAGGGTCAAATACTAACTCTAGTCGAATATGCACTGCTACTTTACCGTGCCTTGTTGCCAACCCCTGTCTGGTACAGATTTTTCTTGAACAAACATTATGGGACCCTTTTTTCGTCTCTGACTACAGGGTTGTATTTAACTTTCAAGCTCACAACGATTGTTGAGAAGGTAAGTTTTCATCCATCTGTAGTTTCAATTTTCTACCTTTTACACTTGGTTTCTCTTGTATAGGAAGAAATACTCATAGGGTTTAATTTGGTTTGTTGTAACTGACAAATTGGATTTTCTCCCCAGGTTCAGTGTCTTGTTGCTGCCATAAAGGCATTATCTCAGAAAGAAGTTCACTATGGATCTTATGCCACGACAGAACAGGTAAAATGGTGTCATTTTGTTTATCTTTAAAAGGCATTGTGATTGATCTTTTCATTTGATTTCTCTGTCATTTCCAACCCTAATGTAAGGAGCTGCCATGATGATTATTTTGTTTAAAAATATGTTCTATATAATCTGGTGCAGGTAAATGCCACAGGTGACCTCTGTGCTATCTGCCAGGAAAAGATGCATGCCCCAATCCTGTTGCGTTGTAAACACATCTTCTGTGAGGACTGTGTTTCTGAATGGTGAGTTTACGGCCGCATGCTTCTCAATTAATATTTAGACTGTTATATTGTTAAATTTGAATGACGAGAATTTTGTTTGATGCCCATGCTTTCTCTGAAATGAGTTGGGATATCAATTGAATAGTCCACGAAACTTGTTAAGAAGTTACCCACTTATTGCTTCTGGAGCTAATGTTCTGAACTATGATAAATGGGTCTACGTTTTGCTCAAGCTTAAAATGTTTATGTAAATTATGATTCAGCTGTTCAGAATGTACTACTCTGAGCTTTCTTCCTTGATAATTCAATGGCTATATTTCAGGTTGGAGAGGGAAAGGACTTGCCCTCTGTGTAGGGCTTTGGTTAAACCCGCAGATCTACAATCATTTGGGGATGGATCAACGAGTTTGCTCTTCCAGTTGTTCTAAAATCATGCTTTTACTTCATGTCTTTGCGAAGAAAAATTTCATCTCATATCTTACACAGGCAAATAGTTGATGTATATTAAGTAAAAATGTAATTCATGAACTTACTACAGAACTCGGGAGAAAAAGAAGGCATCACCAGAATCAGGATCAGATTAGTAGTCATGAGGTAAATTCACCTCTGGCATTTTTGGAGTTGGAGGAAATATTAAACAAAAAGTGAAAATTCTAACCCGTATTACATTACTTCATCATTGTTAAGCTTTCCAATAAAGAAAAAGCTTGTACCTATTTGCAACTGGTTTTCTTGATGTGTGGCAGTTTTAAGTCAAAATCTCGTATTTTCATATAATTTAGATCAAGGCGTTGTATAACTCATCCGTTCAAATATTTATTGAACTTCTAATCATATGACAGCAAACCGATGACTCCAAAAATTATTCAAACATCTCTTCTCTGAAAACTGGATCCAGTTGCCCATTTATTTCATTGGCGATAATTGTTATTGCTATGGAAAATTTCCCAGAAAAGTGTTATCATACGATCAATAATCAAAGATAGAATAAGATTTCCCAGATGGGCCTGTCAATTTCCAAAACACAAAAGTCAGAATTAACATAATTTTACTGACACTGTCTACAGTCTTGACAGCAAAGCTTGGGCCCATGTCTGAACTCTCACATTGCGTCATGGATTTGGAGAGAAATGTTGGATGACGTGGGTGTACTGTATTATTTATACATTCATAAGTAATTATGACAATTAAATAAAATAATTTGATTTAATTAGATGATGTTATTGAAATATATAGTTGTTTGTATCTAAAACTTTCTTAGCCAGTTATATGGACCTCATTGACCCTTTTTTCTATTTGCATATATAATTCATTGCCATCTCCATCGGACTATCTTTTCATGTTTGTTATATGCCAACATCCATAGTTGGATGATGCGCTCACAAAAATAACAAGACAAAGAAGCAATTATTTCTCTTTTGGAATTGAAATGTATTCTATTCTATCATGAATCCTGCCGAGTAAAATTCATGGTTTTATGCAACTGGGAGGAATGGAATTTCATCAGCAGCTACTTAGCTAGCTCTCTTACTCACTAGTTTCCAACTAGGGTTCAGGATTGCTTCTTGACTCTTACCATGATCACAAGGTCTTCCCAGGATCCAGTGCATGATTTTGCACCGGAGGTTGATGACTTTGCAAAAGTTATCCTCCATTAGCAAATGTGGTCATAGACAAGTGTGATGTATGATGATGGGAAATATGACCAAGCATAGCGAAAGAGTGGTCTCCACAAAAGCACTGATCTCTATGAATGTCTATGAACGATTCAGAAGCTGAGAGCTGAGGACTACGGGTAAAAGCACTTATTACCATTTGAAATTCTCTGGCTTTCTCAGAGCTTTATAGATATATGGGCAGTCTTAAAAGCTGTTGCTTACATTTATATTTTTACATATGTATGCTTCACTGTTTTCCACCCATTTCATCAATACTGTGTACTTCTAACCTTCAAATTTTTCTGCAATTGCCAAGAAAAAGAAAATGGGAATCCACTTAATATATGCGGATAATAGATGAAAAAAGCAATTGGTTGCCAGAAAACTTGTCCTTGGATACTTCTAGTTTAGCATACAAATGTCCCAACATCAGGCTGCAGCAGCTTCAGCCATAAATAGTTAGACATTGTAATCAGTGTGTAAAAGTCAGAACTCAGAACATGCGTTTTTCCACTAATAACAGGATTAATTATATGTTTTGAAATCACCTGAAATACGTTGTTATAATCATCAATATCTAAAAGAGTATATACTTAAGAGAAGTTTGGTGTATATTATAATCTAGGTAGTGGCTGACTGCCTGAAGTTCCATAATGAACTGGTTTATTTTACGTTAATGGGTGACTAAATTATTAAGCAGTCTTAATAATAGGAAGTGTTTGGAAAAAGCTGTCTGATAGGTGTCATTTGCATCTAGATATCTCTATTAATATGACTCAACGTTTAAGATTAAAAAGTAAAATACCAAATTAATTTAAAGGTTGTGATGTGACATAAATATGTTAATAATTAGTAATTATTAACATTTATATATCAAATGTTTACAATTATCTCATCAAATAAATGCTTATAATTTCACTCAAAAGAGTAATACTACAGACATATATAATTATGATACAGAATAATATTTCCCATGTCATATGTTATTAGGTGTTGCAAAATTACTACATTAATTATAAAATTAATATATTTTCACGTGACAGGAATTTAAGAAAGAAAATATATGTAATGCAATTGAAAAAGTGAAGATTTTCTCCAATCAAATATAAACCCCACTTTAGTAGTAAGCGTAGTCTTATTATTAAAAAAACAACATAATGCTCAAAGACAAGAATATATATATTAAAACAAATTAGGGAATTATATTTTTCTCAAATGTCATTCTTGTACATCTTTATTTTCTATTTGTTTTTTCAAAAAATAATTTTTGACAAAAGGATCGTCATGTAGCTAGACTTGAAAATAGGAATGGAAGTGTATATGTTGCAGTTCCACTGGTGCATGGGAACTATGAACTGTGAATTATATTCATGTGAATTTATATTTGGTATTTTATTGCATAAAGGGAAAATACTAGTTTCTGGTTTCTGAATCTGACCTATTCATTCATTTACTTTTGTCTGTTTATTACAAAGAGAGAGAAGAAAGAGAGAGAGAGAGCGAAAGAATAGCTTTCTCCTTTGCACTCTCAAGCTCACACACATTTTCTTCTTAAATTAGCATCGTCTAATCTTATTTCATCTGCTTAAAAATCTCTTTTAACTCTCTCTTTCTCTTTCTATTGGATTTGTTAAGATCTAGCGTCGCTTTCCTGTCTCTGAATCTCATGAAGACAATGACCCATCATTTTTGCCTGTCTTCATTCCCGTATGAAATCAAACTAATTCTCCCTTCCTTATTTTCTGCAACTTCTCCTTTTCTTCTTTATTACTTTCTTCATATATACAAAGAGCTTTCTCTCCACTTTTCTCACGCTTCTTTAATTTCCTCAGTTACTTAACACCCGCCAGTTTTAGGGTTTTAAACTACTTCCATTTACTTGATTTAGGGTTTCAGATGCACTGACACCCATCACAATTAGCAGTTAAGTTCAATTATATTTATTTATTTGCATAATAAGATCTTATTATATATGCTTCCTAATTTGTTTGCAGTTCGATAAGAAGCAAAGAAGCAAAAGAGTTTCCCAGAACTGCTAACTTTTAATAAGATCATATTACTGTTTCTTGGTGGACTTGTATGTTTGACATTTTTCTTCAATAATTTCTTCTTCTGATTCTTAGAATGAGAAAATGAGGATTAAAGTTATATGTATTGTTTTTCTTTCTGTTCATATTTGATTGTAAATAGCAGTTCGTCAATTTAAAGAGTTCTAGAAGTCTATATGTTTGGTCTGGGTTGCATAAGATCAGTCAGTAAGAAAATCCCAGGAATGCTAACTTTTAATTTGTTTGTTTTGTTAGGTGATAGGTTATTTTTTGTTCATATATATATCTTCTCTCGATTACATGTAAGATTTTGGTCTCGTTCATAGTCCCCCAATGAGAAAGTTGTAATTGGTAACATCATGACATAGCTCATTTGAGGATTGATTAGAAACTTGCATTAATTATTAGTGTCCAGCTAGAATCGGAATCTCAAAATTAACGCTGCAACGAAATATCGACTAGCATTAGCTTTATCGTCTAAATCAAGTAATATATATATATATATATATATATGTTTTTTCTGACTTAATTGATGAACTCCATCTTGGGTCTCTTCAGCTACAAAATTAGCGTATATATGTACTGAAAATAGATTCTCAGGATTCTGTCTTGATCTGTGACCAAATCTGAGACTCAAAGTTCTTTAATTTGCATAATATGTATATGTAGTATGTGTTATGAATTATTGGTTAAAAGTTTTTGTATGAAGAAATGGCGTGAGAGAGCTTCCTTCAGCCCACTCATGGATGAGATAAAGGGGGTTGAACTAGCTGCCGACTCATTCATTCAAGCACTCAGTAGCAAATTGGGATTATTGTGTTTTGCTACTGTGATTGTATGAATGATGCGGGAGATAATTTTGCACTCCGCTTCTTCTGTGCTTGGACTGAAGGGAGCTCCTTCTTTCTATTACCTTCATTTCTCTACACCAGATGCTTATATATTTTGGCTTCACTTCATGTCCTTGTCGTATATATAGCTCAAACTGCTTGTTCTCGATCGATCTCTTTGGTAAGGAGACATCTTCCTCTTTTATATTTGAACTTCTTATTCTTCTACTCAATTTGTAAGTATATATTTGCTTACCTTGTCCATATGTCTTGTTATATATTGAGTATGCATAGAGTAGTACTTCAAGTCTCTGACATTGACATATATGTTTAATATGCCATTTATGATTTACCCATCTGTACATTATTTAACTTTACAGGGAAACCAAAAATGCCACACCTTGTTTTATCGAAGAAGAAGATCTGAGCATATTAGTCTCAGAGTCTCAGTGGAGGAGGATATCGATTAATTGAATGAAAGAGAGAGAGAGAGGTCAGGATTACTTGTCATCTCTCCTTTTTTCCTGCAGACAAGAAAAGTAACTTAATATTTGCCTTGGGCTTCTCCAACCCCTTTTGTTACTTTCCTTTGCTTATTGTTTTTTGGCTGTATCATATGACACATTGTTTATATATACACAATAAATACATTGATGAAGAAATTAAGCGTATATAGATTTTTTTACTGTGGTATACATATTTATATATAAATATTTAGTTATAGCTAGCTAGCTAGGGTTTTTATATATCTTATGGCAGGGGCTGGCTGGAGATATTTGATCAGCCAATTGCAAATGCAAAACCACTTTTCATGATTCCTTTTTATCTGCAGAATGCTGCAGACATATGCATTTTGATATCTGAAAAGTTGGTGAAACTGCATATATTAATATTTCTCACAGTCACAGCTAGCTAGTGAAGTGTGTAATCAAGTACAGCAGAAAACCATAAAATATATCTGCATTTGAAGTCAAAAACTAAAAACCCCTCTTGAATTCTTAATCTTTTACTTTTAGTTGATCGAGACAGAAAAGTAGTACCCTCAAAACTTCAATCCTCTCTCTCTCTCTCTCTCTCTCTCCCTCCCTCTCCCTCTGTCTCTCATAATCTTTCACATTCTTCGTCTTACAATTGCAAGCAGAAATAAGCATAAACAATAGATTTACAAATTTCGAGCTGAGATTGGGGTTGTGTGTTATGTGATATGTTTGCCAAATATGGATGAGGGTGTCTCGTAAATTGAATACCTATTTTGGAAATCAGCATGAGTTTTAGAAAGAATACAAGATCTTAACCTCCATCTTGCCCCAGTAGTAGTATCAATAGTAGAATATGATATGTGCTTTGTTTTGTTGATCAATTGGATTTGGTCCCCCACTAAAGGGGAAGAAAGTAAGTGAAGTAATAAAATGAACTTTGAGTTAGAATCTCTTGCTCCCGCACCTGACTGAAAATAAGCTGCCAAAATTTTGCAAGTTGTGGAGATACGATTGTCGGCAATATTTAATTCTAATTCTCGAAAATCCAACTACATACATGTAATGTAATACATTTATATATACATATTCTATTTAAAACAAAACAAATCTAACACATGCATGTTAATATTATTTTATATAAATGTGTGTGGATATGTGTGCGTATATACATATATATATATCATAAGAATGAATCTGCTTGTTAATTTGTATATAAGAATCTGGATAACTCTCCCATGTGCATGAAGTAAATATGGTGAAAATATATGAATCCATTATTCAGTTGCTAAGGAAATTGTTGTTGACTCATGACGTGGTGTTCAAAAAAGTTTGGTTTCAAATTTTACTTACTAGCTAGGAGATATTTAAATATTAAAGAAAGGACAATTAATATCATGTTACCAAGCTTATAATATACATTGAACCAGAAATTTACCAGCAATTTATCATTGATTAATTGAACGGTGAAATCTTTGCTATTTTCAAAATATTTAATTGTTCTAATCATTCAATTAATTATTGTTACATTATTTTGGACCAAAAAAAATTGGGATATTTTGACACACACACACACACATATATATATATATATATGTACACAAACACACACGTGTATGTGTGAATTATTCATCTTTACTGTATGAATTAACACTATGATGTAACATCATCAACGAATAGTGATATTTGTTTTTTAATGTAACATTATCTACAGAATGGCAATATGTTTTAAAATTTTAAACTAATCGACTGTATTATTTTAGAATTTACATTGTATATCCCGTCTTATTTGGAATATTTGTTTTTCTCTTTTCTTTTTTTTTTTTTTTAACTTTCGAGATAAGTATAAGTTTCATTAATAAAAAAACTGAATTAAAAATGAGTAATTGGTTGGATAAAGGTTTTGATAATTAAATAATTAATAAACCCAAATGGACCGACCGACACGAGTCATGTGCTACAAGAGAATGCAGCGCCGCCACGTGAACCAATCGAATTATTTTACATGCAACGACATAAATTCGCCAATTATTTAAAATTTCTATAATTTTTTAAAAAATTATTATTTTTATTTTGTTGTTTCCTTTACGTCTCGTCTTCTATCATTTTCTCTCTGGGTTGGACGATTCCGTCACTCTTTTCCCTCAGATCTCTCTTCCCTTTTCCCCTTTTCCCGTCCCCCAGCTGATAGGAGGGAGGCGAATCTTGATCGTCAATCTGATTTCAACAAGGTTAGTGCTAAAGTCGATGAAATCCCTTTCACTTTTACAATTCGCAGCTTTGACTTAAAACTGTTGCTGTTTTTTTTTATATGGTGATTGATTCTATTCTGTATGCTATGAGATATGTTGAATTGGTTTTGTTCACTTCATTTGATTTCCTTTCTGGAGTTATGATGGGAAAAATTGAAATCTGTTTCGTCATTGGCAAATTCTGTTGAATTACTTTATTTGTATGGCATTTCATTGTATATATAAATTTCAGGAATGTAAATAATGTTTTCTGGATTAAAAATTGAATTTTGATCCGTGTCCTGTGATTTCTTTTCAGTTCTTCAATTTCTGTTTCACTATGTTGTACCAGATATTTTAGCTCGTGTCTTTTGCTTTGCTATGGTTTGCTTTGATCGCCGCGGCTGCTGATGACTGTTTCTTCAGCACGCATGGCCTCAACTGTTTCATCATCTCGAGGAATTCTACCACCTGCTGGGCTTAGCCCTTTTGAATCCCCAAATACCGGGGCTTGTGCTTCCTTTGGTCGTCCCCTGCCTGAATTCAATGACAGTGATGAAGTAGAGTTAATCTCTGTCTCTTGGAATCAGGACTATGGTTGCTTTGCTGCCGGAACAAGTTGTGGCTTTCGAATTTATAACTGTGAGCCTTTTAAGGAAACATTCCGACGTGATCTGAAAAGTGGCGGGTTTAAAATTGTTGAGATGCTGTTTCGGTGCAATATTCTTGCACTGGTTGGTGCTGGAGATAATTCCCAGTATCCTCCCAACAAAGTCATTATCTGGGATGATCATCAGAGCCGGTGCATTGGTGAATTTGCATTTAGGTCTGATGTTCGTGCTGTAAAATTGAGTCGAGATCGTATTGTCGTTGTTCTTGAGCACAAGATATATGTTTACAGTTTTGCTGATCTCAAACTGCTTCATCAGATTGAGACTCTTGCAAATCCAAGGGGACTTTGTTGTCTTTCTCATCATTCAAGTACATCTGTGTTGGCTTGTCTGGGTCTCCAACGAGGACAGGTTCGAATTGAACACTTTGGGCTCAATATGATCAAGCTAATTAATGCTCACGATTCTCAAATCGCATGCTTCACCTTGACGTTGGATGGCCTACTTCTTGCAACTGCTAGTACAAGAGGCACTTTGATAAGAATTTTCAATACAGTGGATGGTACTCGCTTACAAGAGGTAGCCTAATGGGTTATCAATTATTGTCATTATCATTGACATTTGAAGCATATGATGGTTCTTTTATTTATTTACCATTATTCTATAGTAATCATTTTATATTAAATTATATGAAATACATTCTGAAGAATAAATGGTAGAGAATATCCATAAGCTTATCATTCTTGTGAAGAAGTTGAGCTTAATGGCAGATCGATATTTGAGATTAGTTCGATTTATTTTGGATGGGGTAACGTCTTTGATAGTGTACTGTATTATAGTATGAGACTATGAAACTTTAGATTTTATTTTTCATGATATTTAAATGATTTGTGAAGTTAATTTAATGTTTTGAACCCATAAATTGTCTAAAAATATATATTGAAAGTAATTGCTTCCTTTAGGTTCGAAGAGGTGTTGACAGAGCAGAGATTTACAGTATTGCTCTCTCTCCAAACGTGCAATGGTTGGGTGTATCAAGTGACAAAGGCACTGTTCATATATTCAGCCTTAGAGTTCGAGTGGTTGGCGAGGACTCATCCTCTCGTTCTGCTCCTGCCAATGCTTCTTCGTCTTCCATTGATACTCTTATTTCTCCAAGCACCGGGGCCAACCCTGCTTCATCATTCTCTTTTATGAGAGGTAAGAGAGGTTTGTCCATATCTGGCTAGGGAACCAGAATGTTGAAGTCCTGTCCTTTCCCTTTTGGTGTTTTTTACGTTAACCATGAATATGCTGGAAATGTTGTGGTAGCAGCAATCTTCAGAATGTTTAGAAACTTGATAGAAGAATTTTACACTTGAGAACTTGCTTTACCAAAATCTGGTGTTTGTTTCCTGAATTTCTCATCTGACAATTATTTGTAGGAGTTCTCCCAAAATATTTTAGCTCTGAGTGGTCATTTGCTCAGTTCCACTTACCAGAAGTCACCCAATTTGTTGCTGCATTTGGATCTCAGAATACCATCGTCATTGTTGGCATAGATGGAAGGTATGTGATTCTTCTGAATTCCTTTCAACAGCTGCCTGCTGTTGTGGTGTAATCATTTTTGTAAAAGCTTGAAAATTTTCATCATAAATCTCACACCTCCTTTCTCCCATTTTCCAGCTTCTACAGGTGCAGTTTTGATCCAGTACATGGAGGGGAGATGTTGCAGCAGGAATATGTTCGCTTTCTGAAAACAGATAGCAGGCCTAGATAGGCAAATTCTGTTGACTGGACCCAACATATTTTCTCGCCCTATGTAAATATGAAGCCAGATTTCATTGTAAATATACTGATCTCCTGCAGAAAAAATTGTTTCTTGTTTCTGGATATCATATAAAATTGACATGCAACGAAATGTTCATGGTAATAGATTGTTTTTGTTAATGGAATATACTCTTGATCAAAATCTCTTATGCGTTACAACAACATTTTCTGATATATTCTATTAATACCAGATCAATAGAACTTTGAAGAGCTTGTAACCTGTCTTCCCGATTCTCAGAGACATTAAATGTTATTTTGCGAAAGCTTACTTCGGTTTGAGCTGTGTAAATTTCAATTGTGAATGTCATGAGTCATAACTGCAGAGGATAGCATTATAAAAAGGTTTTGGGCATTATCTTATGGAGGAAGTTTACATATTGCATTATTATGCAATCGTTATGCAAAGATGCAAAGCTAGTACACAAATTTCATTTTTCATTTATAAAAAAGATAAAAAAAAAATAAAAAGAAATATGAGCAGGCAATTGGAGGAAATGGTTTTATGTTTTCTGTTATTTCGCATTCACTTTCACCAGTATTCAATTTTTAACACCCTTGTCTGGCAGGGACTGGCATTCTTGTTGCTTACACACAGAGTCATATATAGATACACTCTTTGATACGAGCTACTATATGCGATATGTCGATTGGCTATAGCTGCCAGGAATCGGAAGGCTTGTGACGATTGAGTGCTGAATCCTCCATTGCATCCCACAGGGTCCTCATCAAATTAGAGTTTAGGCCTTATACTTTTCACGTCATCAAAAGCAAGCATCACCTTTCCAATTGCTTTCCTATCTTTAATGGCAGAGAAGGCAAGGTTGGCCTGTCAAGGACAAGCAATTAAGTTAGTCAGATCCCTAGCTATATAATTAAAACCATAGCAACAATTACAATCAAGGAAGTTTCTGTTCGTCCAGACTGACCAACATAAGACTCGACCACGAATAGGTCAAGACAGAGCAGGAGGTCAAAGGTGACATCCCTCCTTTCAAAAACAAAGGAGTAAAGAAAGCTTTTAATTACAAATATACTCTCAGTGAGATACAACTATGTAATTGCCCCGAGATATGGTTGTGTTGCCTGGATCGCTCTTCAACCTGGTCTAAGGGGGATTTGATCTAAAGACCTCTTGAACATCTACAAAATGACGTTTACCAGCAAACTTATACAGTAATTTGTAGCTTTACTAATTTTAGAATGTTCAGTATAAAGAACTGAATAAGAGCATTAAGAAGCTTCTTACCTCTGACAGACCGTAAGTATGAGAAATGTGGATAGTAATCAAGCCCTTCACCATCCATGAGAGTAACTCCCTAATGGAATCTTCGAGCACACCAGGTCGATGTAATTTATAGCTCCCCCAGTAAAGTCCATGTACCGTCCAGTTCTGCATAAGAGCATTTGTAAAATATGTAGCTAGTAAGAATCTAGCAGTAAATGGAATGCTGCATAACCATTGTTAAACCAGTACCATTATCTAGACAAAATATGAGAAAAAGCAGCATTTTCATGTCAAAAACAATGATAAAAAGCTTTATTATGAAAAACTAGCCCATAATATGTCTTCTCAATTGTGAACTATGCTAATATAATAATCTCCTTTCGCTCTTTCTGTTGCAGCATTTTGGGAGTGAATGTAGAAACTTTCAGGTAATCTGTGTTATAATAAAAGCCAAAAATAAGAACTAGCAAGTAAACCAGTGGTCACATAAAAATCAGGTAGAAAAAGAACATCACATGGCTTTGAATTTGAAAGAACTGAGTGAGAATCAAGTACCTTAACAAGAGCTATATTAGCAGGGATGACTGGAACCTCGCCGCTTGCAAAGCCAATGACCAAGATTTGAGCACCCCAGTTCAAAAGCTTCATTGACTCTTTGGTAAGCTTGCCTCCCACAGGATCATATAGAACATCGACCCCTTTGAGTTTCCTTGCCTTGAGAAATTCCTTGACACTTGTAATGACATTCTCATTGCTCAAGTCTACAACATGATCAACACCCAGTGACTTCAAAAATTTCACCTTTTCAGCTCCCCTGACACATAAAATAAAACACAAAGCCTAAGAATGGTTGCAAACTAAATATTTGGTCAAAAGGTATATACAAAAGGAATTAATTTTCTCTAATGCGTAGCAGAACCGGGAACAAAATACCTAGCAACAGCAATGACAGTGGCTCCAAGAACCTTGCCAATTTGAACCGCAGCAAGGCCAACACCTCCAGCTGCACCGAGAACTACCAATACCTTCACAACATATCCAACATTAATAATGATATAGTATCTCATAAAATGAGTGAAAAAGCAAAAGTGGGTATCATTTTCATATTCATAGGAATAAAAATATACCTGGCCAGACGACAGTTGGGCTCGATGAACAAGGGCAACATGTGAAGTTCCAAATGCAACAGGAAGCGCACCAGCAGCCACCAAATCACAGCCCTTTGGCACTGGAAACCTTTAATGAAAGGTAATTATATCATATTAGTTATGAATTTAGAAAACATTCTAATTCCAATTCAGATTATAAAAAAAAGATGAGGAAAAAAAAAATGGACAGATTTGTGACTACTGACAATTCGGATTTATCAGCGACGATGAATTGGGCAAATGAGCCAAGGGCGGCAAACGAGCAGACAGTATCTCCCACTTTGAAATTGGATACCTTAGGACCTACCGCATCCACGATTCCGGAATAATCGGAACCCGGGATGAAAGGCAACGGAGGTTTCTCCTGATATTTGCCTAATATCTGCAAGTAATTGGCGTAATTCAAGCTAGTCGCTTTCACTCTCACTCTAACAGCTGTTGGAGAATTCAATTCTGGGATTTTCTCATTTTTACTGAACTCTATCGGCGACTTCTCATCGTAAACTACCACCGTTGGGTCACCCAATTTCCTGCACACCAGAGCCTCCATCTTCGTTTTCGCCAAACCAAGTCAAAGTTTTACACTTTCAAGGTAGATATCAGTAAACTAAAGACACCTGGCACAAAACGACGTCGTTATCTCTTAACGCCCATATTTAAGACAGAGACAAGGTAGTCGTACTATTATGGTCTATATTGTTCTTAGTTGGAATTCACTCTCTTTTGTCAGTTGGGTGTTTGAAGTTGGCTTGAATTATGAAGTTGAACATCTTCAATCACATTTTCTAAGATGGGTTTAGCTGTAAATTCAGATTTTTTCAAGTTCACGTATGGATTTGGCCGCCCCAATCACCTCTATCAAATTCATAATTGTGAAAGAGGTATCAAAAGTAGATGTGCAAGTTGGCATCCCAATCTAAATAAGTTATACCAGAAGAAGGGAACTGCAACTTGTATTGCTAGCATATCTAAGATTAAGCGAATCGCGCCCCATGCCGCTGCTTCTTCTTCTTCCTCTCCAGCCCCAGGTGCCCATTATTCTGCTTGGCTTTTGTGTCCCCTCCATTTTTGTAATATTACCCATTCAATTAACATTCGTATCTAATTCTTTATTGACTTACATAATTCAGTAGCTTGCCTGGTTGTTATGGAAGTCAAAGATTTTCAATTTTTTACGGTATACTCCGTTTGTCCTTGTCTCACTGTGCATTCAGTGTATTTAAATGTGCCGGGGTATGATACAATTTGATTTGAGTAAAGTACAGCAGCTTGAGAAGATGCGGTGTGTCTGGTGATGAGGCCTAGAATAGAAGCACTATACAGCCACTCCCCACTGAAACAACTCTGGTCCTATATTAACATATTTGCTCCAATAATATTTTTGGGACGAATTTCCCCTGCATCATGGATGCTAGTCGGAGTAATGGTACATTCAGTGATCAACTTATTGTTATTTCCTTTTTCTCTTTCATATTGTGTCTTTCTTTGCACATGCACGCAGAGAAACACTTCTGCATGTTTGGAAACTGAATGAACAAGTAGTGTTCATTTTTTTCATTGCATTCTTTGCACATGTCACGGAGAAAAACTTCTGCATGTTTGGAAACTGAAGAAACGAGCAGTGTTCATTTCTTTCATTGCATTTCCTATTAGAATTTTTTCAAGTTCGGTTATTCGAATATTTGAGGCCACGGAAATTTACATGTAAAAACTGGATAATGTTCTTTTTTGAACTCATTAATTGTTTTTCCTTGCCCTTGTTTTTCTTGGAGAACCAAGCAAGAACTAACTAGTTTGATTTTGAATGGCTACTTATAATCCTGTGTTGTTCAATTTGAGTATCCAGAGCAACTGCTGGATGCAACAACAAAGCAGAAAAGGAAAAGAATTGCCGGCATTGATCAAGATGAATTGTTGGATCCTAAACTTTTAGCTGATCCGGATAGTTGTTTTTGTGAGTTCGAGGGGGTGCACATACACCACAAAGTATATGATGCGGAAGCACAATCACATAACTCATTACAGAGCCAGACTATTTCTCAACTTCCTCAAGGAACTAAAAAAATTGGTTTTCCAATGATTTTATTACATGGATTTGGAGCCTCTGTTTTCTCATGGAATCGAGTCATGAAGCCTTTGGCAGAGGTCACCAGCTCCAAAGTTCTTGCCTTTGATAGACCAGCCTTTGGATTGACATCAAGGGTATTCCCTTTTCAGCATCCAACACTTGATGCTGAGAATAAAAAGCCTTTGAATCCATATTGCACAGCTTTTTCTGTGCTTGCTACCTTGTATTTCATTGATTTCTTGGCGGCTGAGAAGGCAATTCTAGTGGGGTATATTTCTTACTTTTTTATTTTAAATGTCTATAGCTAGTAGACATGGTAGATGGAAGTTTTTTCTTGTTGAATTAGATCCTAATTTTTACCTTTCATCAGTCTATATATATATTTTTTTTTGAATAACCGCAATTAAGAGAAATTAATTAAAGAAAAAAGAACGATTCAGTCTGTAATTAGTTTTAGTCAATTTTGTTCATTCCCTTTTGTCCTTTTTTATTCAAATAAAAGGCTGACATCTCTATAAACTTGTCAAAACATTGGTATGCAAGGCATTCTGCTGGTTCAATTATAGCTGTTAATTCATATTTTGAAGCTCCTGAACGAGTTGCTGCTCTGATCTTTGTTGCCCCTGCTATATTGGCTCCCATTCTTGCACAAAAGGTTGATAAAGCAAATCCGTCGGGAAGAAATGATCAGACTGAAACAGATGCATCAAATTCAATTAATCTATTTAAGCCATTTCTCAAGCTTTACATGAGTTTGTCAGTTTTTATCAAGTACATAGGCCAGGCAATAATGCAAGCAGCCAAGGGGATGGCAAATATGCTCCACTCTCTGTATAAAAAAGTACTGTTAGCTACTCTGCGCTCTGCCTTTGGTGTCATGCTGGTAATGTATCTTAGATGATTTTCATGGTGCACTAGATTTAAGTTGTTTACCAACTTAAATTAAAGTTCTTGTTGGTAACTTGTCTACACGAATCACAGATACAGACATTAATTGATAAATTTGGTATTGCTGCTGTAAGGAGTGCATGGTATAATTCTAAAGAAGTTGGTGGACATATCCTAGATGGTTATACAAAGGTAATTTATGCTATTAGCATTGTCTTTCTTGTTTCTCCTTTATTTTCTGTAATGTAAAATAAAGTACTGAAAATCATGAGATAATTTCACTAGTTCTAATCAGTTGTTATCATCGTAGCGCTGACCTACATTTTTGTATTAAATGCAGCCATTGAGGGCCAAGGGCTGGGACCGGGCTTTGGTGGAGTTCACGGCAGCAATACTTATAGATAATGAATCTGAAGCAAAGCCACCACTAACAAAAAGACTACATGAAATCTCGTGTCCTGGTAAAGATAACAAACCTGTATCTTATACACTTAGTCAAGCATCTAACTTAGATTGTATTTGGGTTATGCTTTTGAAATTGTTTTGTAATCATTTCATTGGTTAAATATGCATGTTGCCTTTAATGCTACGAAAGATTTCTCCCTTAAGAATTCACTAGTCGTTCATTAATCTGAATCAGTATAATTTCATGGTGATATTTGTTGTTCTCGTAATGAAACCCAGTTCTGATTGTAACTGGTGACACTGACCGAATTGTCCCCGCTTGGAATGCTGAGAGACTTTCGCGAGCCATACCCGGATCTACCCTTGAAGTAATTAAGAATTGTGGCCATTTGCCCCACGAAGAAAAAGTGGAGGAGTTTGTTTCAATTGTTGCAAGGTTTCTGCAAAGCAGTTTTGGTTGTTCAGAGGAGATGCGCATGCAAGCTGCAATTTAGCATGTCAAGAGCATTGCTCTTGCAAATTAGTGTTATACATTGGTTAAAAGGAAAATTGGTAAGATTTAAGTGTAGATAAGAAATTCTAAACCATGTAAAGAGCACTGCTCTTGCAAATTGCAGTAGTGAACAAATATTATATGTGAACCTCGTTAACTTTTGCTTTGGGAGAAACAGGAGTGATATTTGTTATAGTAGTCGAATTACAACAGGTGTAAGTTGTAACAGAGTCCTTATCTCGCCAGTCTCGTTTATGATAATTTGCATATGCGGCAGTTAATACGTTTTACTATAATACTTTTTGCTACTTGTCAGGTAACAATTGATTTGAGACCTTTGAAATTTCACAATAATGTGACATCAACTGTTTCAGAATTGCTGGTATTGCAGCTAAAGAGCTTGAACATGAACTGACTTATACATGCATGACCCATGCTAGCTATCGAATGAAATGTCTCAACGAAGTAATTGAATCGTTATATAGTAACTGATCAATTTGAAGCCACCTTAAAAAAAAAGCGCGTTAGAGGACATCATAACATCAGAAGGGGGGATCCGTTGATATGGTAAGACTAGCATCCTGTAAGCCTGCCGGAACATCAAATCCTGACATGAAGTCATCACCAAAGATAACAGCACCAGCTGCCAGTGCTCCAGCACCAACTCCCATTCCAAATCCAGGTCTCATCCTTTGTCCACGGGGTCCAGATGATGGCATATTAACATAAGACCCTGACAAATTATCTGTTCTGGGCATAAAAGTTGGAATGTAACCTACATTGGCAGGTGGAGGTGGTGGAGGAGGTATTCGTGGTGGATGATAGCTGGATCCAGCGGTTGGAGGGTAGCTTGTTCCTCCAGTGGATGGGTTAGAGTAGTTAGTGCCGTATGGCACTGAATGATTGGACGGAAAATTTGTCTGAGGTTGATTTTCTGGTCGAAGGACTCGTGGAGGGAGCTGTGTTGGGGAGGCTTGTCCTGCACCTTCGATGGGAAATGTAGTGTTGTTGCTGCGATCCATGAGCAAGATTCCTCCTTCATTACCTGTAAAAATAAAATACAAGTTAAATATGACATTCATATGCAAACTACCATCACAGAGATCGAGTTTTTTTAATTCACAAATCTATATCTGGTATCGGGTTTTTACAACTTGAAAAAGGCTTCAATCATCATGTTTATGCCAAAGAGTATCACAAAACATTATCCTTAATTTCAAATTCCATATTTCTTTAACTAACCAAGTCTTAAGCTTCACGATCAGAATACCTGAGTATGAACTTGGTTCTTCCCTTTCCTCTGAGATACGAATTGAAATATCAATGAATCCTTGAGGTTTGTTGGAATTTCTTTTCCGCAACTGATAGCTCCCAACTTCTTCCGTTCGTGATCCCGAACCCTCAGAGTTTTTGCTATACTTGGTAAGAAATTCTTTCAAGAGAATAGTTCCAGTTCCCTGAAGCCTTTCTCTAAGAAAAATGGGCTCCCTACTATATACTTCTACATTTAGCGCCATGTCTTGGAAGTTTGAGTCATCAACTACAGCAACAAACTTAGTTCTCCATACTGGGTTTGCATTCCCAGAAGCATCAATCTTAGTACAGTATTTGTCGTTAGGATCAATCCACCCAACAGCAAACCATTGGAGCTTCCAAAGAGAGGAAGATCGCCTGAGTCCCCGGGCAGATATGAGGCACACTTCAATCCAGATTTTCCCCATACCAGAGGCTAGTTAAGAGAATGAGAGATGGTGAGAGAGTCTTGTTTCGTGTTGGTTCTTTTGATAAAGTTAATGAGAAGTAGGGAACAGAGAAAAAGGAAAGTGTGGAGCTTTGGAAGGCTACTTTACTTTGATGGTGAGAAAATTCTTATACCTAAGCGGCATGTGGGGCAAGATTTTGTTAACTTTTCTACCACAAAGTGCATCACAGATGGGCAGGAATCCTTATTCGCGTAAGATTTGTCACAATAACACGAGGAAATGGTTAAAATGTTTATATTGGTTAATAAATTCACAAATTTCAAACCTGGGCTATTCTCAAAGTCATCAATAAATACGCAGTATCCGAGAGAAAGAAGAGCCAATAATGCGTTAATTTTCTTACCACAAAAAATCATCTGAAGAGTATACATTTTGCAGTTCAATATTTGATACTTTTGAGTTAGTAATGCATACTGTACATCACACAAGTTTGTAATTGAATACAAATGGAATAACATGCTCCATCCTTTCTGTACAGCCCCTTTTGGCCATCTTTTATTTTACTTGCCAAAGTAAGAAAATTGGAATCAGATTCAGTCTATTTCTATTGGGCACTTAAAGGAGATCTTCCCACTGAAAGTATAGCGTGATCAACTTTTTAAACTGATAAGCTTCAAATATACAGAGGGCTCTCTTAGGCGGAACTAACAAACCATTTGATTGCCTCCAAAATCAGTTGCTACGTTTTTTGTATACATCATGGCAGTGGAGCCTAAACTGTCATCACCAAATCCGCATGCTTCAAAGAACAGCCTGATGAAAGTCCATACAAATCATGATCAGCGGTCATTTTACTTTTCATGTAATTGCATTAAATTATCCAGACAAGACAGACTTGAAATGTTCTATAGCCCTATAAACTGGACAAATTAAAATGGGTACTGGGAAATTTTGAGAATGATGCTTGCATATTCTCACTCAAGATTCAGGGCATTCGGATAGAAAGACTTTAAAATTTCAACATTCGAGAAAAACCGAGTATAAATACCTTTCATCCTCAGAGCAAAGTGCTGCTATATCATAAATTTCTCTACTTGTGAGCATTCTGAAAGAAAAAATAGGAAACTATTAAGACACTGTAGATGTACAAGCAAATCATAACATGTGGTTTATGAATAGGGTCTCCTAGCAATCATCAGTCTTAGGGTTTGAGGAAAGATTGTATACTACTGAGTGACCTGGAAAAGCCAGAGAATTGCATGAATTGGATCAAAGAAACTATATGCCACGAGAAAACACATAGGGAGAGTTGAAAATACAATAAATTGGATGTGGGCAGGTATGACAACAGAAGGAACAGAAAAATACATTTTAACTTTAAGATTACCAAGGCACAAAGGATGAACTTGAAGACTGAGACTAAGAATGAAGCAAACAGTAGTACGGTCTGCTACATCTAAATGCCCTTGAGGTTGTTACTTCACAATTTCCCTCACCAGCTGAACTTTATAAGAATCATTTTTCAGATAAAAAATTTTGTGAGAACGAAAACTAACAAACCTTACAATTCTTTGAACTATCATCCGGCCAAGTCCCATTCGCCGTAACGAAGGGATAACCTGGAAGGCAAGGAATACATACATGTAATTGTTAACTATCTAAGTTAAAAAGGTGAAAATGATAGTTGATTTGATTTGGGAATGAAGTAGAGGAAGAAAGAAGGTAGCCACGAATACTGAAACTCTACAAGCTTACCATGACATCATAGATGGAAGCAGTCAAACCAACATCGGAAACGGCACGTCCAAAACCCACAAGCTGGCCGTTGGATGGAGTGACCGGCATCACTTTTTGCATCAAATTTCCCCACAGAGGAACTGTTGTCTGCTTTGAAGATTTATCAGCTAAGCTGGCGGGATCAGTATCGGTGTCAAGATGAGGATGTCTAGAAAAGAGGGATACAATGACACAACTGTGGGAGAGAGCAACGCAGAGCTTATCAATGTCAACTGTTTCTTCTTTTGGGTCCAACTTGGGAAATCTGTGGCAGGAATGATTGCAGCTTATGAAGAGTTGTTTCAACTCTTGAGGATTAACATCTGATGGGCTCGTGGATATGTATATGGGAATCTTTGGTGGTCTTAAATTTAGCTTTTGACCTTTTTCTCTTCTCCTTACCCACCTGAAGTCCATGAATTTGGATGGATAACCAGCAGCAGCAACAAAACCCATTTCTGATCTCTCTCTCTCTCTCTCTCTGCTCTATCGTAGCAGTGGAAGTAATAATAATAACATTCTCGTCTTAAATGATTATATTGTTCCCATTTTTTTTAACTAGTACTACCTGTCATGCCTAGGATAATGGTTAATTTCTTACCATCCCACAATTTACTTGCTTTTGCTAAGAATTCAGAGCAGATGGAAACTAATATCACAAAATTCCCGCATGTGATTCGAAAAAGTCCCAACTGAATCTAATAATTCTATTAAAAATCCATTATTTTTGGCAACTTTTGTATAAACCATAAGAAAACATGTCTAATTGCATCAGACCAGATACGGTCACTTTACGCTAGGCTTATGGTAGTTTTGATAGATATGCAATGCTCACTTCAGGGATGAAATGCCCATTGTGGGAAGCAAGAATCCTGTGAAGGTTGCTTCTGAAGGTTATCTGCAAGATCTCCAATTCTCAGCTGCCCTCGTCCAGAAGTTGCACACTTGTCATAGTTGTACATATTTGGTGTAGTTGCCCAGCCTTGCTGCTGCCAGGGTTCAGCCTGACATAACAACTCCGCTTCAGTGAAAGATCTACCTTGCTTCTGGAACCAATCATTAGGGCTAGGCTGTGGCCCCAACTCAGTTGGCTTAAACCAATTTGAAAGTTGTCCATTTACACTGCTACCATGGCTTGTGCCTCCTGCATCAGTCCCCAACCCTGTCAGCTGAAGCCAATTTGAAACTTGACCTCCTGGCATTATCCTACCTCCATGGCTTGGACTTGCCTTATTATCCGCTGTAGCTTGGGTGTGATGCACTCCACTGAGATAATTTGAATCTAGACCTTGCATGGAGCCAAAGGCTTGTGTGCCACTGAAACCTCCTTCAATATTCAGCTTCAACCAATTAACCTGGCCTCCTTGTTCTATACTTCCTCCAGAGCTTGGGCCTTCCCTATCTTGCATAGCTTGAAGTTGATGTACTCCACCAAGATTTTGTGGATTCACCTCAGGAATGAAGCCAATTGGTTGACTCCTACTTGACCCTCCTGGCATAGTTTGGACAGGCCACTGCCATGAAGATGATGATGGACAACTATATCTTGCAGGTACAGATTCTTGCACTTTTGACCCGGAAGAAACCACCTCGCTGGTATGTTCTGGACTATCCGCAATAGCATCTAGCATCATCTTCACAAAACTAAACTTGTTTGGATTGTTTTCTGTGTTCCATTCTACAGGAAAATTGAGGTTTTCATGTCCAGATGCACAGATGCCTTCTTGCAGAGCAGTACCCATATTGAAACCACTGCTCATGGTCTGAATCATCATTTTCCCCCGCATATTACCAAGATTTTCATTTGTTCTGCTAGCCAGAGTCATCTGTCTGCTTATAAAATCAAATTTATTTACACTGTCTACCATAGGTGTCTTTTGTTCGCTTAGTGTGCCATTCAGAATATCCAATCCTTTACCACCAGAAGGCCCAAGGAGCTTCACTGATGGAGGAACAGTGATAGTCTTTTGTGCAGGTGTTGCAGTCGGGTTTATATTATTGGGAGCTTGGAATATTCTTCCACAGATGTCATCAAGAGCTTTCATGGTGCTACTAGTCTGAGCAATTCCTCCTCTTAAGACATCATATATATCCATGGCGTCAACCCTAGATGCATTTCCCCCATTCAAAGTGCTGTGATTGTCCAACTTTGTCCCTGATAACATTTGACAACCAGCAGAAATCCCTGGGAACTTAAAAAATGGAGCTGTGGTGATATTCTCATATGCAGATGCTACAGAAGGTATTTGATTATTCGGAGCTTGAAGATGACAGTTTAATGTTGCAGTCAGATTTGAAGTTTCAGCTGTTCCACTTCCTAGCTTTCTCTGTGCAATGATTTGAGCTGTTGGCCCCAAATTATTAGCAAACTGCGTCAAGCTCTTACCATGTCCAGTTCTGTTCTCCTTAACCTATAAGATGCAGGACAAAAAATCAACACACAAAAGACACTCATAAATCCAAAGATTTCACATCAAACACACAATTAGGAGCCAGCATAGGAGATCTCTTCTGACTCTTCCGAATTTCAGGTATGAAACTGCTTCACAAGCACAACATTCCCGAATCAGAAGGGCCAACTACGCGAGGCCACCAATTTTGAAGTCATTCTTCAGAGATTTTACCCAGGAGACTTTGCTTTGGTTGAAGGGAAGTTTAATAATAATAATAAATTGAGAAAATTTTTCAGTACGTGTGAACGGAGGCACAAGTGGTTGCAGATACAAATACATAGGACAGCCTTGTACATTGTTTTACCCACCAGCTCAAGTTTCTGTAAGCTGTTATATACTTGTGTTAATAACGCTTCATTCTCATTGATAGAAGATGTATTAGCACTATAGGTCTGCCGTGGTTGTACTTCAACATTTTCCAACCGTCTTTCATCTCTACAGCCTATTCACAGGGGAGACACAGAAAAGGAGTTAAATTATCAGCCAAAGATAGAGAAGACATTAAATAGATGTTTGTTACCAAATGCTCAAGTGAGTTCACAGAATATATGTTGTGAGCATTCAATCAGTACATGTATTTCTAGGAGAACAAGATACTTTATTGAACAAGTCCCATTACCAGTAATCTTGTTGCAAGAGTGAGAATTTGAAGATCGAGGGACAGCCTTGGTCCTCCTACCAGTTCTTTCAGTTCTCTTTGAACATTCAGCTTCAAAACTCTTGGGATCACTTTTCAGAGTTTGGAACAGCTTATTGGCTAGTTCTTTTATAGCATGAGCCTATAAAACATACATCTGAATTCAGTAAGAGAGACAACAGGGATTTTAAGAGCATAAAGTTTTGTTAACAAGCATCAAGCGAATATTATGAAGTTCATCCATTACCGAAAAACAATGGACTAACCTGTTTGTAGTAAATAGTATTTGAAGCATTGAAACACATTGCATTGTTGTACACCAAAAATATGTCATGCTGTATATCAATAACAAACAATCAATCATTGATAATTTAAGGCTGCTGAAAGAATTTGAATGAGAAAACATTGAACTTAAGATCAATGTAGTAAATATATTATGTTTCTCTTTCTTCCTATGAGATCTACAAATTTTGAAGTTCCACAATAGATCTTTCAATCAGGCCAGTTAGGACCCAATCAACTTTGATCAATCACATCACAACTATAAATGTTGATCACTTACAATTTGGATCAACATAATATCAATTCACAGCTTCTTAAAGCTTCAGATAAGCTAAACAAAAGTTAAATAGGTGGATAAAAGGTCTATGTTCTAAATGTCAAAGAAAGAATAGGCCTTTAATGCAATGACTTAAAGGATTGAAGTAATTCATTGTGTGGCCTACTGAGGTTAAATTTAAAAGACAAGCATGTGGTGAAACTGTGGAAGAAATATTACAGTGACTGCTTTCAATGTCCTCTTGGATTTCTGGTACACCTTTTATCTTTTTGATTAGAATTAAAATTAGACTTATTTAGTTTCACTAGATTTAGTCTTTTCCTAGTTTGTTTAGAATTCTTAGGTTTACAAGGATTCATATTTGTGTTGCTTTATTATTTTAGCCTATATAGTGGAAATTCTATGTATTTAGTTTAAGATTAAAATGAGAATGCATATCATATATTTTTTATCAAGTAGTAGTAGTTGATAATAATAATAATAATAACAATAACAAATGCATCAAAGTCAAACTTTTTTGGTTAAAAGTGCTCCGAGTAATAAAATCTAGTTCCGTCCCTGCCCCAAAACCCAAAAGGAAAAGAAAAAAAATCAATTATAAGGGAAAAACTACATGTCAAAAGAGACAGATTGCATTCATTAAACTGAGTGCCTACACAGACAAAAGGGCAGGCCAAGTGCAAATGTCCATCATCAAGACAAAAGATGATAAAGAGTATTTATTTCCAAATTCCTGAAAACTGTGGCTGTTCTGGGTCCCAGAAAAAAATGACACACTACAATAAAAGGAGAGATCAAACCTCAAATTCTTTCAGTGTTTTATAGCTTCCTTCATCAAGTTTTTGAGTAATTGTGCTGAAGTCCATTGGTTCTTCAATGACATCATAATAGCCTTCAACCTTTGAAATTAAGATACATAGTTAGCCAAAATCGACTATACAAAGCATTTATGTGGCAAACAAATAAATATGTCACTGGATACAACCTCTTCTCCATTTACTGGCTCTGCAAAGATTCTGTGGGAGTCTCTCCTACAATTAAAATAAAATGCAAATTCAACCTCATTCAGTGGAAGATGTGATCATTTTTCTTCCCATATATTTATAGATTAAGAGTATCCATACCCCTACTCATTCTAGGCATCCCTTAGATTGAGAAAGTAAATACCTCTTCAACCTATCAAGTAATAGCCCAAGCGTTTTTGTTTCTGGCATGGCCATTGTAGATGACATGTCAACTGCTTGATTTCATTTGAGCAATTAGTAAATTCTTATCTAAGAGCTATCATTATGTTTGCATTTAAGTTAAGATAAAACTGCAATTTTGCATTTTAAAACAAGCTCACCAGCATTTGTATGATGATCTCCATCACTCAGAGTACCCGCCTGTGATACCAATGTGAAATCAACCCAAAAGATTTGAAGTTTGAGCATTGCCACATTCAGGGAAAAACAGTTGCATAAATGAAATGCCGCAAATATGTTTCCATGGGAGAATGTAATTTCCTTACATGTGCCGACAGCAAAAAGAAGAAAAAAAAAATGATAGCACATTGCCTTGCAAATTAGCATTAGAATGATAGGGTGCCAAGCAGGACACCCCTTTTCCCACAGAAATAAATTAAAATAAACATAATAATAACTCTTAGAAAATTCAAATTAGATGAAAAAGTTTTGCTCCTATTCCCAGAGAAATAAATTAAAATAAACATAATAATAACTCTTAGAAAATTCAAATTAGATGAAAAAGTTTTGCTCCTATAGACATACTCCTTATAAACCTACATACAAGCAAAGAACTTTGCATAGCTAACAGACTGCTCACACATATAAACAACTACAATAGGCAAGCAGTCAGCTAAAAAACTAAAACCAATACAAGTATGCATGTGTACTGATGAATCTTTTTTATCATTAGTTTATCATTTGACTGCATCATGTACAAGGCAATTAATAAGCATGCTCCATAAAAGTATGCCCACTTTCTGCTTCCCAATAGTGCGCATTAACTTTGATCCATAAAAGTATGCCCACTTTCTGCTTCCCAATAGTGCGCATTAACTTTGATCTAGATCAAATCTTAATCTTTTGCACAATGAAGAAGTAATGGTGAATGCAAAGCAAATAACTGAAAAATCTAAAAGGGTACCTTTTCAACTTGACTTTCAACGTCATTATCTACCAGATCATTGACAGGTCTGGTCTTCCTTTTTCTACCCAGCTTTTGGTTGGAATTTTGTCTGGTAACCTGATCCTGTGCCATTCCAGAATTAACTGTTGCATTGCCCACCTTGCGGCTTTTTGCTTGCTGGGCCTTCCGTGCATCTAACTCAGATATACGCGCACTCCTTCGAAATTCTCCGCTCGACATAGATGCGGCAGTTATGAGCAAATTTCATATAGGTAATATAAGATACAATGTTCTATCTTAATGTAGGCAATAAAACAGAGTTGAATTTTATCTGCTGCTGCTTCTTCTTTCTGATGTTCCTGTTGCATAACCAAGTAATAAAAGTCAGGTATTTAATCAATTACCAAGGCAGGGCAAATATAATTGGAACTACAGAACCAGAAATATTTTATCAGGTCAAATAATTTCACAAGGAATATACATATCAATCTATCATTAATATCATCTTAACATTGATTCAAATGGAGAGCCATTACCTAAATAGTTATAGTAGTAATGTAATATTTGAAACAGTTTTCACTAGGTAAATTTATAAATAGAGTAAATGAGTCACGACTTATGTTTTGCTGTGAAATTATCACACGTGTGCGTGAATTTGTTTATGTGCTCCCTAAATTTGGAAAAACCAAGTGATTTCGCATCAGAAGTTATCATCTGTGATTAAAAGGCTTGCTGAAAAAGTATTTTCTTTTGGGCTCCAAAAGAAAACTTAATGCAAGTGAAGTGAGGCAACTTTCATTATGCATGTGGACCTAAAAAATCCAATCTCAATCTTGGTTTTACTTCTAACTAGCGCAAAATTAGCAATAACTATGAAGCCCTAAAAACTTCAATGCAAGAATTGATGTAACTTGGGTGGTGTTTGATAATTGATTGGGGAAATCTGGAACCAAGTGACATAATCATATATGAAAATTACAAAGTTCCGATACAGATATAGATACATATACAAATACTGAGATGAGATTCGAGCAATATAAGATCTGGTCAGTGCAATATGGCAATTCTTGAAAAAGTAGGAAATCAGTCATTAGATATATCATTTCACACATTTATGCTAATCTGGTGTTAAAATGAAAAAAATTCAATACCTGGGGCTCTTCATAGTACAACCTCACAAGCATTTTTCCATGGAGCATTCAATGAATCAAAAAAAAAAAGAACATGGAAAATACATCCTTTCTAGCAGGGAAGGAAATTTTCCCTTTTTCCTTTTTATGCTAGACATTATCTTTGTAAGTTTTTATGTTTCAAAACAATTCAACCACAATCAACACATCAAAAACTACAACAAGATTGCATATGTCCAATTGATTGACTAGAGTAAATTCAACAATGATAAATCTTAAATCCCTATGTGCTTTGATGATAGTGAAATCAAAAGAGCAATTTAACGCGAAAGGAAAAATCCCTTCCAATGTGATTGTGCTTTTCGATTAATCCCTTTTTTGTACCTCACATCAGCCATCAAAGCTAACCATATCAAAGCATAGGGAAGCAATTGACAATTTCAAGGAAATTAGATCAAATTGGATGATATGCACAAACCTATTTGGTATATTTGAAAGTAATGGGAAGTCATAAAATGTACGACTCATATTGAATAAAGTGAAGAGGGAGCACATTACAAAATATATCTCTGTTAAGAAATCTAGCGTAATTTGCAGAGCTTTTCTCTTGAATTTCCCAGAACCTCCATTGCTCCACTTATGACACTCCACTCCAACAAGGGCATTTATATAGGATTAAATTAATTGAATCCATTTAAGGTAATCCTGGTGGATTTGCCGAGATACACGCATAATGACTAGAAAAGGCTGTCATGAATTTCCCAGAACCTCCGCTGTCGCTCCGCTTATGACGCCCCAACCCTAACGAGGACATTTATAGAGCCTTAAATGAATTGAACCCATTTAAGGTAAACCTGGTAGATTTTCCGATATATGAACGCATAATGACTAGACAAAGGTTATAACTGCATGCAAAATTAGAACTGACAATTGGATGCCGGATATGTAAATGCTTTCTGGCAAATGGTGCCACATCAGGCAGGGTGATGATGCTTTAATTATGTCCACAAGGAAACCAAAAGACACTCCTAGTTAATTTTGAATTCACTTTCAGATGTGAAATCACAATCCAAAATGATCAAAGGAAAAAAAACACTCATATTTTCCACCTCTAAACAATCCAGCATTTCCAGATAATTTCTTTGTTAAATTTCCACAAACATTTTTCTTGCAAAACTTTGAAACCCATTTCTAGAAGGAATTTATATTTGTTTAATCAACTAAAGTAACAAGAGTATTTCTCGATGAAAGTGTAATTCATGACTAAATTATATGTTTCTACCAAATTTACCATTATTCTCCCTCAATTTTTGACATAGTATATCACATACAATAGTATATTGTGTGTATAATGACTGATCAACCTTATGTGTTATATTGTTATTGGCAATATATCATAACTGGCAAACTAAATGTCATATTACAGCAGTTTTACCAGCGCTTGTAGTCATAACACCGGATACTGCCACCCATTTTATACATTTGTCAGTCTCTAGTAAAACTATGACCTAAGTAAACCTCTATTCACTTTTACATAGCATAAAACAAAACCTCAAGACATAAATTACTAACATAAACCATTAGTCAAGTCATGATCAAGAAAACAAAAGAGAACCAAGATTTCAAGTAGTGGCTGTTCTATTTACTACTCAATACCCCAATCCAAGAAGCTTAGAGCATAGAACAAAAACAGAATACCAGTCATAGCACTCACTTAAGTGGGTTTCTAGTTTCGAGAAGAACCTATCGAATTTTTAGTCATAAAAATAATTTTTTGGAACTTCTATCACTTACAATTTCAAACGAGAGAATACATAATTATATGTTCAGAGAAGAACCTAACCTTCGATGGAATTTGTTGGAAATTCGGAAAGGCGGGCCATTGCCAAAATCCGATGAGGAGTCTTTTGGTCTTAGAGAATTCGAGTTCCACAATCTTTGGAGTTTCATATTCATGGGTGGCATTGATTTTGCAGACAATCGTTGAATCACCAAAACGCTTCTCTTCTGCAAATTATAACAAACAATGACTATGACAACATGAGTGCAAATCGTGGACCAAAAGAGAAATTTGGATATTCGATCCTTACCTTTGCCATTACTGATCTTTGCTTAGAAGGTCGTTGCTTGTTTTCTCTGTTCGTGTAGTCAACTGCTCTGCTCCGCCCTCAGGACGCTCCAAGTTCAATGCAGCTTTGTGTCGTGTGAGTAAATAAGTTAATCTATCGCCCGAAGAATGAAATGCATCCCCTATGGCGATCACGACCGTTCCGTTTCCATCTTAAAAAAACTTACATATTTGGAAAATTAATAACAAAATCCCAAGGTTTTGTTCAAATAATATACAGTTGGGCCTTCAAAGTTTTAAAATTTATAATTATAGCTTAATACCAAGGATTAATGGAAAATTACGTAAGTCATGTCACCCTTTAATTATTCATTTATTTTGAAGTTGGAGGGGAATCTACAATTTCATCGTAGATATACGTGGATTCTTAGCATGCAACAAGAAACATTCGTTCGAGATCACGTAAATTAAGATACCCCTGATTCCGAATTGCCTTCTTTTGTTACTTTGGTATCAAGATTGTGCTCTCTTTTGTTGCTAAGAATCCGTGAACTGAAAGTTTAAACAAAATGAACTTAAAATTGGATATGATATTACAAATGAATTTCACACGTATAAAAACAGAGTAACAGACTACTGCCATCAATGTTTGACACCTTGACTTGGTGATGACCGAGTACAATCCCAAATGCCAGCAAGATGAACATTCTAATATGCTATGTAAGATTGAATCTACATGCACAAAGCTTCACCAATCGAACATGCCCGAAGCATTAGACTACAAAATTATTATATGGTGTTGGAAGTCAGAAAACAGTTGCCTCAATGCCAAAACTAGTTGATGGCCTCGGGCTCGGATATTAAGCAAATGTTAATGATCTGTACTTTTATATTCGTTCTGGGGTTTAATGAAGCTTCGTTTCATTTGGTTTGCTGCCTCTGAATGCTGAAAGAGAGAAGAACGACCTTGTAGCTGAAACACAAATGCAGTAGAGGATGTTGGAAGCTATCATATGAGAAAAGACAAATAACCAAGAAGTGGATAGAAGTCAGAGAACACATTGAGCAATATCTGACCTTTAGTTGAAGAGCCTGCAGCGGAAACATGGTGTTTATGCAACTTGTTAGAATTCTGAGCATCAAATCTGCTTAAATTTGATTGGGCTGGAAGCAGAATATCCGTGTTATCTCAGTGTCAGATTGTAGGCTAGGTAAATATGTCAAACCAACAAGTAATATTTCCATATATCTTCATATTTTTTCGAAGATTTTTGTGAGTGCAATTTAAAACAGAGCGGTTTCAAAATGAAGAGCCAGAAGCATAAAGCATGACATTTTTCCTAAATGTTTTTCACTTATGACCATCCTGTTTGTACTAACAACAAAAATTATGCAGAATGGACATGGCCAGCAAGGAAAGAAAATTTACCAGCGAGTAAATGAGCATCCGCATTCTTTTCATACTCTTCTGATAATGATGTCCTTTGCATTCCATAGTTCTTGGCATGAAGGGCAGCCTTTTTCAGAAGATTGTCTGCGTTTCTCTTACTAGCAGCCTTTGATTCCTCTGCATCATCTTCACCTTCAGAAAAGACAGATGGGCTAGACCAACCTGTAGAACTTGCATCTGCCTTACTCTTCCGAGCAAACTTCAAGAGCCTCTTCAATCCTTTTGGAGCGTCTTTTTGGTAGACCACAGTGGGAGGATTTTCCGCATTTCCCCACTCATTAGTATCAGCTTCACTACTTTCTTCTTGTAGCATCTGCGACAGAGAATGACGGACACGAGGACTTGACAATCCAGTGGGCACAATATTGACCGGAGCTGCAAGCTGTGATGTGTTGTCACAATGAGTATTAGGCAGGTCCTGTTCATCTTCTTCAATATCCACCCAAGCAGAAGGGGAGATCATAGATTCTTCTTCAACTTGACTTCTCGAACAAGGCTCGGTCATGTTTTTCAAGCCATCACCATTACCAAAAGCAGGTTCATTGCACTCCACCCCACTGCAAATCTGCTGGCTATTTACTGTAATTACCAACTCTGTAGCAGCATCACAATGACCTGGTGGCATAATATCCTGCTCATGATGTTCCATCACTAAACTAGAAGCATTTACATCCTCATTCTCCAGAGGTTCAACTAAATTTTCAGAGTTCCTCAAAGATTCCGCCACAGGAGTAGATCTTTTTATCTTGTTAACAGCACCAACAACAGGGCCAGTTCCAGAGCCCTTACGAAGAAAGGGTTTTGATTCTAGGGGAACAACACTGCTTTTCTTGGTCACCTTATTATAGAAACTAGGCTTTGCTGGAACAGAACTGTCTCCAGAAACTGCTGCAGCTTTGGCTTTAGTTGTTTTGCCACTTTTAACCACTGTTTGCTGCTTTTTCTCGTTTGCACCTTTCAAGCTCCTATTGTTATTGGTCAGGGTTTCCTTCACATTTCTCGGTTGCGGTTGCGATCTTTCCACTTTAGGGGCTGGTCGAGGCTGTGATGGTGCTGATTGAGGTTTTCGACGTGTTGGTGTTGTTCCAGCAGAAGAGATCCCACCAGGAGTTTTAGCCAGTGATGTCCCTGCGGCTCTTGGAGATGGTGTTGATGGCCATGACTTACGAGTAGCAGGCAAGGGTGATGTTTTAGATGAAACTTTCTTGGAAACAGAAGGTTTTGGAGTTTCCTTCCTGGGACTCGCAGGTTGAGGTAATTTCTTGACTGATTTTTGGGGCTTCTGCGGAGCACGCTTTTTACTGACATCATTTACATTCTTTGAGGCCATTTCAGCTTTCCTCTCATCAAGAATCTGCTGCATTGCTCTGAATTGTGATTCTTTTTCTGCTCGCTTTCGAGCATTCTCGCCTCGAAGCTTTTCATCCCGCTTCTCCTTGTAGTGGTCATAAAACCCACCTCTCTGCTCAGAGGAGAGCTTTTGGTTTCTGCTAGTTGATGGTTTCCTACTTTTGGTTGGTTGAGTGTCCATCATTTTCTTCAACATCTGATTCAACTCTGCTTCCTTTTGTCGTGTCCATTCAGATGAGGGTATTGATCTCTCATTAATTTCCTCCTTTTGGGTAATATCAGCACTTGCTTGGACATCTACAGGATTAGAGGCTCTTTCTTCCCATGGTTCCAACTGCAAATCAACAGCATTCTCAACAGTAGTTTGACCTCCAGGCACAAGATTAGACTCTGAATTCACCTCTACCAAACTATTCAAACACTCTCTGTCTGCTACATCAGTGGAACCTACTGGATCTAAATCCTCAGAATTATTTTGAGGTTGGCTTTGAGCAGAAGATTCTCCCATACCTGAACTCCATCTCCTCAATACAGCTTTAGTTCCACTAAGAGAGTTATTTGCTAAGGAATTCCTCTTTTGAGAATCGGCAGTTTGATCCCTCTGTTTGCTTTCAAAAAGGTTGATAGCATCTTGAACACTCATTCTCCGTACATGAGTCTCAGTTTTCTTACTGGTTTCTTCAGATCCTTCTTCTTCACTGCTGTCTGCAGCTACATCTCTCTGAGACCTAACAGGAAAATAATTGAGGCTCTTAATAGTTAGTGCTGGGGCCCGACGTGATCCAGTTCTCCCTATTTGAACCCTCCTCATTGGAGAAGCTGACCGCCTAGGCGTTACAGACCTCATTATAGTTCGACTTCTTTCAACAGATGTTTGGTTCTCATCACGGGAATCAGAAGACTCCTCACTTTCTGAAGAGCTTTGTCGCTCAACCTGGGCAGCTTTAGCCGGTGAAACTCCATATTTAACTGGTGTTTCTGCATGCGAAGGTTTTGATATCTGAGAATTCCCATTAGAATTACTTTCTCTGTCATTTCTTGAAACACACATGAATGTTGACTTGTCATCATCAGGGTGTTCAGAACTCTTGCTCTTTCTATTCACTTCCAAAACTCTGCACAAAGAATTACTGCAATAGAAAATCAAAAGAAAAAACTTGTGAGGTCAGAATTAATTTTCTTCAAACATTCAGCTTGTAGAGATTTGTCACTTTAAACAGTTGCATTTACAAATTCTTTTAAGTAAATACAAGTTTGAAGGAACCTTGCATCTTTCTACTGGGAGGTAACTTACTTCAAATCTGCTGTCCCAAAATGTTGAACAAATTTAGATAAATCAGCAACTTCTTCATCAGATAAGGTAGCAACAACGGCATGGTTAAAAGCTGCAGCTAGTTCTGCTCTTAATGCTGAAATTCTCAAGTCCATAGCTCGCAACAGTTCATTCCTGGAAGATAATTTTCTATGCATTAGGAGATGCAGCCTCACAAAAATGCTGATTGCAAAAACATAATAGTCAGATAACATACTTTGAAGTGTCTGATGATGCAACCTGAACATCAGGCTGTTAGCATGCAAAAAGAAAAGAAAATCACTAAAGTTAGTAATACAACAAAGTTAAGCTATAAAATACATGGACTCCTCAATGAATGAAATGTTTAGCAGAACCTGAAAACAGAGAGTATTTAAATGAAGTAGTAAGGAATAGCGATTACTTGGACTAGTGGAGACATGCCATTTGAGTTGTGCCCATCAGTTGAAAAGAGAAGTGCACTCATTAGTATATAACAAAATCTTGAAATTCAAGGTATCTTTAGTGCAATGCAAAAAATGGGACAAATGAATGGCAATATCAATTAAGGAAAGCTCTTTCTGTGAGAAATGTAAATTGATTCTAAATTTGGATAATGATCTAGCTCAACAATCAAAAGCCTGTCTGCAAGAACATAAGTTATATTGTTATTTGTTTAAATTTTGCAAATCAAAACAAATGTCTTCAACAGAACAATTAACTGTGCTTCAGTCCAACATTAATAGACGGGGATGTTACATGAAGGTGCATGTCTAGGTGTCTGACATCATTAAGCCAACCATCTTAACAGCGAAGAAAACCCAATGTCCAAACAATTACTAACTAAAAGATTGTTCGGGCAAAAAAATAGTTCTAAGAAAGAAAAAGAAAAACCAACACCAACAAGAACAACAAAACTTGCCAATGCAATCTTCCATATTTCTTTTAACAAAAGAGCAAAAGCATTGTCAAGAACACCCAAATATTACAGTATAGCAGCTCCCAAGTCCCAAGGAAGTAACACATGTAGAAACACAAATCATACATTTGGAAGGTTCATCTTGCTTGATGTTCCTTTTGAATCCCTACTGACAAAAAGAATGCCCCCTTTTATTGCAGAAATGGCAATCTAGGAGATCTTAGGTAGAAATTGACTTATCAGAGAAACTCAGCAAATCATCCAGTAGTACAAAATTTCTAATATGTAATTGTTGGTAGAATTACCTGTTTCCCCTTCAAGTTGATCCCGATGACCCTGAGAAATTAAAATTCTTTGTGATAAGTAACTGTAGGGGTCCCAAATCAATTCCCACGAGGACATGAAATATTACCTGGGAATATAAAGAAAGGTGAAATTTTCTGGCTTCCTCCAACTGAGACATCTCACCTTCAACAACCTTACAGATGCTTACTAAATCCGGGGAGCCAACAATTTTTAAGAACCTGAGAAGAAAAACAATTGTTACAACATGAGGAAAAGTAAGCACTCATCTTGTTTGGTGAGGAAAAAAAAAACAATTAAAAAGACAAGAAAACAAAAGCACTTATATGATAAGAACCTGTTTAAAGTTGATTTGGTGAACCATGCAACACCCCTGACATTTCCTGGTAGTTGGAGTTTGAGATTAGCAAAGGATCCTTCAGCATGCAAGGCTTTTAACCCTGGTATAAACAGCAAGAGTTGTTCCAGAGGCCCCACTGCCAGTTTCTCCACTCTGTTGTTGCTACAAACAAATGCTTCATACCTACAAGAGTCTCAACAATTTACAGATGTTTACGCATAATAGAAAGAGAATAACAAATAAACACAAATGGCAGAAGTCTGAAGAAGATATGCTTATATAAACTGGCAGAGATTAAAGGATATCTAAAGGATAGCAAGATTTTACTTGGAAGAATAATGCTAATTAACTAAATTAATCCTTTGATATAATGGATTGAGATCATATATGACTGGAGGCCTTCAATTGGTATAATTTAGGGACAGTTCTTCAGCTGTACACATGTATCACAAAGTGACAACAAGAAAGTCTTCTTTTCTCATATTCATGTATGTCCATAATGTAGAAGAATCAGTACGCATGAAAAATAATGATTATATTGGCATGTTAATAATTCCATAAGAAAAATCATGACGTTTTGAAAGCAAATCAATGTCAAACAGTTTTCTAAAATGCCATTGCAAGAGATGTCACATACTTTGATATCAAAATTTCAAAATCCAAAGGACAGAAAGACCCAATTCACATAAAAAACTATGATCATTTGATAGCTTCCTTGAATCATTTTATTTAACAAACAAGGAATTTTGAAGCAACGACAAGTTTCTTTTGTTTGCAATAATATAAAAATGGGAATCTATACATTCACTGAAACACTTCAGATGAAGTTTACATAAAAGCTGCCTCACCAGTTTTGGGTTGGAAAAATTTGAATGTTGGCATAATCCAGAGGTGCATCAGCATCCAATCCACCCTCCATTTAAACCAGCTTGCTCAGAAGCACCGGAAGAGGGTATCAAATTTCTATTATTTTTCTGCCAAGAAGAGATTTTTCCATTATTAAGGATCAAGGAGAGGCTAAACTTGACTGAGATCTCTCAATGGCTTAATTTTCCATTCTCCATCACACATAGCATAAAGTTTTGAATTATGAGGAAAAGAAACTGGCAATTTGCATGCCACATGATCAATGCATTGTATATCAACTGCCAATCTAGTTTAACAATAAGGCAAAGAAAGAATATATCACAGGGAGTAATTGAACTAATGATAAGAATGGATTCAGATATGCAAGTTATCAAATAAAGTTAAGAACTATAAATAGTTTTAAAAGAAGAAATACATCATAAATAAGAATCTTAAAAGATTAACATGCAGATAACCTTTAAAAATTTAAGCATATCTAGCGATAATTAGCATTCTGCTTATAATAAAATCGTCATTAGAACATCAATTCTAATGCGTTGGCAGGATTTACCAATGAGAAGAATACATAAGCATTCTTGATATAAACTGAAAGCAAAGACAGATTAATTATTTAGCTGCATCCACTGCTACATTAATTTAGAGAACACTAAAAAGAAGAAGTAGAAAAACCAGCATTGAAGTCAGATCTAGCAAATGAGAAAAAGAATATTACACAAAAAAGATAATAAAAATGCAAATAAATTTAAAAAACAAAACCACCGACAATGATGAAAGCTACAACAAGCACGAATCAGTCCATGGCCATAAATATATATATATATAATAAAATAGAAATTATCAAGCCAAGGGTAAATATTCATTACCAGGATTTGAGTAAATATATCCTAAACTGAAAATGGCGGTGGAATCCGAGGGAAATGCGAATGAAAGAAGGAAGATTTACCGTCAAGTAGTAGTAGTAGTAGTTGTTGTTGTTGTTGTTGTTGTTGTTGTTGTAGGCTTAACTGAAGAATGCTTGCTTGGTTGCTGCAAATCTCTGTGTTGCTAGTTAAGAGTATAGACGAAGACAAAGGAGATCTTGAACTAGAGCAATGCAGCTAAGATTTTCTTTTATTTTGATTTGTGGTTTTCCTTTCCTTTCCTTTCTTTATTCTCTCAAATTTTTCTTTTTCTTCTCATTTTTTTTTTTTGTACTTTTTTTTAATAATAATGATAGTAATAAATAAATAAAGAAACAATTATAATGCGAGTGAGTGAGTGAGACAGTAGCAGTCCGAAACTCCGAGTTAAAATTGAAATTAAAACGACAGGGCAAAAGTGGAAGATAGCTAGCGCGTTGATTGCGTTGCAAATTAGTTTCCAAATCTAAACGCAAGGAATAAAACACCACACGCCGTCAACACGCGTGAAGTTCACGCCCTTGCCCTTTGTCCTATGTTGTTCCATGTCCTCTCTCCTGTTAATTATTTCCTAATCATGTTCCGATGTGCCCCCTGTTTTCAGAAATTGCCATTTTCCAATCTTCGAGTATAAACTTGGTTCCTTTTTAAATTATTTTTGTTGGGCTTTTGTAATTTTCCCCTGCTGTTGTCGTGAATAAATTTGGTGGGAATAGAATAGAAAATGAAAATGGTAGGGCACAATAGCAGACTACGATGTAGTGCATGGACCCCCAACTAATTTATAAAAAGAATTCCCAGAAGTCATGTCAGAAGGCATATGAACCTCCCAAAGATGAAAAGGGCACAAAGCATTAGTGTTTCAACTTACCAGTTCAGCAAAGATAAAGAGGTTGGAAAATCTTAAAGCATTCTGTGTATTGATTGCTGCTATCTAATTCCATTCCATTCCAATCCAATCCAATCCATGTGAAATGCAATTGATAACTTTGGCCCTTCTACTCCACTACATGTTAGATCCTTTTCATTTCCTGTGCTTGATTCTTTACCATCTATGAAAAGGCTGAGGGATGCAAAAATGGATGCTTAGTTCTTGCTCGTCTTCAAAGGGTATTCATATGCCTCAAATTCATGATTTATATGCATACTTCAATAGAGAATACATTAGAACACACAGCAGATCAGTTGAACAAAAAGGAAAATACAATGGTATATCCATGTTTGATATTACAGTTTCAGATAATCATAAAGCAGGCAGCAAAATTTAGTCTAACCATTAGGCAGAACAATTATTCATCTTTAACAAATGTAAACATATTGAAATTATTGGTGACAGCTGATGGGATATAAGTCATTGTGGTCTTTTCACAGAAGCGAGCAGGGATATGTTGCATAGTTTCTGCAGTTAGACCATCCATGAACCAAACCATGCCTATTCCCTGTATAAATCTCATTGTGATCGTCATCATACAAAAGAGCAGTGACATCCTCCAAGGCTACTACAGCAGTGAGAGGCATGGGAATCACTTGTTCTTATTTTAGCAACGCATTCACCACCAGTCAAGATGTTGCTGATACTGATAGACCCTGCTGCATCAGAGATGCGATGCAAACAACGTTTCAGGCACATGTGGTTCTGCAGAATGCTTATTTAAAGTTATAAATACTCCATCCGAAGGAGCAGGCAAGAGAGAGCTTACCATTTAAAGGATCATCTGATTTATCCTTGCAGTAAGAGATTATAAGATCTTGATCACTTGTTATATATGTGTTGTTAGTGTTGCAGTCAGGATGCCACAAAAGGTGATCCTCAAATGAGGTGACAAGCTCCCCTTGGAAGTTCCAAACAGCCACCGTTCAATTTCTAAAGTTCAGAAATAGCTGATTCTCATATAGAAATATAAATGCCGAAGGGGTCATAAATTCAGTTCTGCTAACTTCTGTTAGCTCAAAATTCCGGACCTAAAAGCAACAGAAGTCAGATATACTACTAGTCAATGATCAACTACTGTTGCAATAAATAACAAAGATCCTTACATCAAGAATCTGGAGATTCTCATTTTCTTGCTTAACAAGAAGCTTCTCGTTGAACTGTTCAATAAAATCCACCTTCCTATTCCGATGCAGAAGATGATTAAATGATTTGAGAACAGTACCATCCTCTAGTGAAAGAATCTTTAGAGGAACGTGGCCACTGGCTTTAGTAAATATCAATAACATGATCCCTGGACTGTTGAGAAAAATCATCAAATGAAAGCTAAGTACATAAGAAGCGAAATCAAACAAACACATGAACCACCAGGAATTTCTTAGTATTTGAGCATGCAAGTAGAAAATAAGCAATCTTCTAAAGAAATACTACCTGATTTTAATCTCTTGAACATTTTTGTATGATATGGAATACAACATCGTATAATTTTTCAGGTCAAACACCTTGTATATACTGACAAGAGATATGAAAACAGAAAAGCAATAAGCTGATTGTCCACTAGATGATGAAATTTTAGCATAAAAGCATGTTGTCACAGTATAATACTTACCTATCTTGTGCAGAATATGTGAGTACCTTTCCATTTACATCATCAAACTCTACAAAACCAGGCCACTTCAGTGACTCGGATTCAAAAAGGGCAAAACCGGCATCTGATAAAAGAGAAGGAATACATGTTTTCAGTAAGAAAAATCGAAGACAAAATACAATAGACAACTAAACTTAAAAGCTCTTATTTCTCTCCACAATTCCATTCTCTCTCTCTCTCTCTCTCTCTCTCTCTCTCTCGTTTACTCTTTAATGGTAGGCAGAAAGGGGGTATACGTACTCTATTCTCGTGCTTCTGCATTTCAAAGAACTGAAATTGTCTGAAGCATAAACTGAAACTGTGATCAGTGAATCATTGTTCTTATTATAAAACAAGCTTCTTATAACTTCACCGGCAGTGACATTTAGAAAGCATATCCTTTGGTTAGTCTCTGCAACCAACAAAGAAAGCACAAGGATTGACTCTTAGATCTATTTTATAGGTAAACAGAATATGAAACTATAACCATTTAAGTTTGGAGGAATGAAAATCAAAGTTCCTACCTTGGCTAAATGCTGCACAAACACCAGACTGCGCAAGCACAAACACAATGTCGCGTGCAACCACAATCTCAATAATATTTGACCTGTTTCCCAGAAATGGCAGTACCATGGAACAATGGCCTTTTGGATCATGTGTATCATATTCCTCCTAAATACAAATTGCCATAACATATAAGAAGCTGAAGTTGAAAATAAAAAAGCATTCCATCAACCAAACTTGCTTCCAATGCAATAATTAATGACCCACAAATGAACTTTTCTTATTGCTTCTGCCATGGTGGGTACAACTCTGCAATTTATACAGCTAAACTCGGGTATAATGCTTGAGATCCGATCTAAAAGTGGAGTCTTTTAGTATCAGGAAATCAAATTTCGGTAACTGAGCAATGAAATAATAAATTTAAAAAAAAAAAGAGTATAGATTTCATGGAAGACCCATGCAACAGCAGAGTCCACCACATTCCTGAGCCAAAATGTAAAGTCAACCTAAAAAGTCTATCAAAAGTTCTCTATCCAGATAAAACTCCATAATAATGGTCAGTGTAATTCTTAATGTAATATCACTATCAACTAAACTCATCATGAATGTAATTCTTACGGACCAAAAGATCAAATTCATATGAATTTACTCTACTGAGTACTGCTTATAGTTTATTTAGAAATTCAGTGTAACGAAAAAAAAAAGGAAAAAAAATTTAGTATTTGTTAGAATTGAACGAGAAAAAAAAAAAAAAGAGAATAATTAACCATTTAACCTGCATATTTCAGTTGCGAAATCTCTGCAGGGTGTCGGTCATGATGATATCACGCTTCGAGCACCGTTTTCTTGCGTCTCCAAAGTAAGTTTCTTGTAATTGGAAGGAAGTTCTTTTTTTAAAAAAAAATTTGACCAAACTAACTATTTAGTATGTTTTTCTTTGTCGTAAATAGCTAGTCTCTTTGTTAACAACATCAGATTACCATTTTACTCTATTTGACAACGGTTTCCTCATCTGCATTCAAGAGTTTCATCCTTCGAAGTGCAGTAGTTATTATAGCCCGTAGAATGGCTTTAGTTCCACGCACAAAATGGCCAAGGCAAGACGCGTGATTTGATTTTCCAAGTCCTTTTTATTGTCTTGTCCTGTCCTGCCTTATTCCATGTCTTACTAATTACCCAATAATTATAGCACCTACAATACTTTTTGTAATGGATAACATCCCAACGAACCTCACCACATTTTTCTTTTCTATTCCCACTTAGCAAACATTTAGGCATAAAAAAAACATTTTACTTTCTGCTAGATGAACTAATAAGAATGACATAACTAGTTCTTCATTCTATTGTCTCTGTCAGGAATTACTAATTTATTACCTTACCACGATAACCTCCCAAATTATCATTAAAAAAAAGGTTTCAAAGGAATCACGACGTAAAAAATAAACATGACATCAAATAAACAAAATGTTACAGGAGTGTTCAATGGTACAGTTTCAGGGAATTCATACAGGGGCAGCACAACCATTTGAACCATTGGAAGAACAATTATCAAAAGAGAAACAAATTGGAATCAGTTTGACCATACATGAACTACACCATGCCTATTGCCAGTGTAAATTTCATTGCGTTCTTCGTCATAGAAGAGGGCTGTAATATCTTCCAGGGCTTCGGCAACAGTGCTCCTAATTCTGGAGTTATGGGTCTGCTTCTTCGCATTGCAAATCACACTGCTAGAATCACCACTGCAACTGCATTTGTTTTCCGTTCGGAAGCTGTTGCTCGCTCGTATTTTAGCAAGGCATTTTCCAGTCAAGATATTGCTGATATTGATGGACCCTGCTGCACCAAAAACGTAAAAGCAATTATGCAAAAGGGTTATTTACTATACAAGTGATATAAGAAACTATTTAATACATATGAGATCATAAATGCAAGGCATCCTTATAGAGAAGCTAGTAGGCAGCTTTTGCCTTGAAAAAGACTCCAGAATTGTGATACCATTTATTAGTATCATAAGTGGCCCCCAATGTGAAAATAAATATCCTTTTGTATTTCCGTTGATAGAAAACCTTCCATTTCAAATCCCAAAAAGGCTTCCTCTAGGCTAGTGAAACTGATGGAGAGGAGCACCAATGCACAACAATGAGAATAGTGCAAAGAATTCTAGGTTAATCCTTAAAGAAGTAAAACTTCAATACCATTTTCAACATGATACCCTTAAGGATATCCCGAAACCAAATTGCAAGACCAGAGAACCTATTAACAAATCACCAACCAAATGCCTGCTCGGAGGCTTTCTTAAGTCCTATTAAATTTTTGGATTAGAAGTATGCTCCATACATTTTCCATGCATTTCATTCTTTTTTTCCATTTATAAACAGATTAAGAGATTGGTTTACCCATTGACATGTCAAACTGGAAACAGGACAACCTTTCCTAGAATGATTTTTAAATTCATCTTACCGCTATATAATATTCCGTCAAATTTTAAACATTAAATACATGTGACAGAGAGAGAGTACCGTTTCCTTCGGATAATGGATCATCCGAATCAGCCTTGCAGTAAGAGATTATAAGATCTTGATCACTTGTTATATAGATGTTGTTAGTGTTGCAGTCAGGATGCCACAAAAGGTGATCCTCAAATGAGGTGACAAGCTCCCCTCGGAAGTTCCAAACAGCCACCGTTCGATCTCTAAAGGTCAGAAATAGCTGATTCTCATATAGAAATATAAATGCCGAAGGAGTCATAAATTCAGTTCTGCTAACTTCTGTTAGCTCAAAATTCCGGACCTAAAAGCAACAGAAGTCAGATATACTACTAGTCAATGATCAACTACTGTTGCAATAAATAACAAAGATCCTTACATCAAGAATCTGGAGATTCTCACTTTCTTGCTTAACAAGAAGCTTCTCGTTGAACTGTTCAATAAAATCCACCTTCCTATTCCGATGCAGAAGATGATTAAATGATTTGAGAACAGTACCATCCTCTATTGAAAGAATCTTTAGAGGAACGTGGCCACTGGCTTTAGTAAATATCAATAACATGATCCCTGGACTGTTGAGAAAAACCATCACATGAAAGCTAAGTTAGTATATACGAAGTGAAATCAAACAAACACATGAACCACAGGAATTTCTTAGTATTTGAGCATGCAAGTAGAAAATAAGCAATCTTCTAAAGAAATACTACCTGATTTTAATCTCTTGAACATTTTTGTCTGATATGGAATACAACATCGTATAATTTTTCAGGTCAAACACCTTGTATATACTGACAAGAGATATAAAAACAAGAAAATCAATAAGCTGTTCGTCCACTAGATGATGAAATTTTAGCATAAAACCACATTGTCATAGGATAATGCTTACCTATCTTGTGCAGAATATGTGAGTACCTTTCCATTTACATCATCAAACTCTACAAAACCAGGCCACTTCAGTGACTCGGATTCAAAAAGGGCAAAACCAGCATCTGGTTTACCCCTCCGTATGTACCTGATAAAAGAGAAGAAATACATGTTTTTGGTAAGAAAAATTAAAGACAAAATACAATAGAAACTAAACTTAAAAGCTCTTATGTCTCTCCACAATTCCATTTTCTCTCTCTCTCTCGTTTACTCTTTAATGGTAGGCAGAAAGGGGGTATACGTACTCTATTCTCGTGCTTCTGCATTTCAAAGAACTGAAATTGTCCGAAGCATAAACTGAAACTGTGATCAGTGAATCATTGTTCTTATTATAAAACAAGCTTCTTATAACTTCATCGGCAGTGACATTTAGAAAGCATATCCTTTGGTTAGTCTCTGCAACCAACAAAGAAAGTGCAAATATTGACTCCTTGATCTACGTTATACATAAACAGAATATAAAACTATAACCATTTAAGTTTGGAGGAATGCAAATCAAAGTTCCTACCTCGGCTAAATGCTGCACAAACACCAGACTGCGCAAGCGCAAACACAATGTCGCGTGCAGCCACAATCTCAATAATCTTTGACCTCTTTCTCAGAAACGGCAGTACCATGGAACAATGGCCTTTTGGATCATGCGTATCATATTCCTCCTACATACAATTGCCATAACATAAAAGAAGCAAAAGTTAAAAATAAAAAAGCTTCCATCAAGTATAGCAGAGTAAATCTTGTCAATAACATTCTCATAGAAATAAAGCACCCATTAATACTAGACCTCAAATTATAAACAAGGAAATGGATATCAAAAGTTGGTCATAATGCGGCAGTATATGGGGGAATTATTGTTTCCCTACGGTCAAACTCATCAAAATTGTTTTAATATCAATAAATTTGTCTGTGACAATCATGAAATTCATCTTCCAGCTTCATGTGAATTAAAAACCCAATCTAATCAGATGCTCATCTCAAAAGAAAATGGAACTCCTGCTTCTGATTTCTAAATCTAGAAACTGATCCTGGTAAGACTTCTAACTGCAGCATATCTGGAATATGGTCAGTAATGATGAAAAATACAGCCGTGCAATAATATTAAGAAGGATATAAAACACAGTCTTTAAACGGATGAGATATCAGCATGGTCATACCAACAACTTGGAGATCAAACTGCTCTAAAAAAAGAGAATGGAGTAATGGGGTCCAAACCCTCCCTACTGCACATACAAAATGTTTTATACTTATTCAGCTAAATTTGGAGTTAAAAATAGAGTTTTTTAGTCCCGTTAAGTTAAATTTAATAACTATGCAATAAAATAATAAGAGAAGTAGATTAGATCAAAGAACCAGCTAGCAGAATGGTGAACCTCAGATTTAAAGAAAGATGCATTAAGATAAATATTACAAGTAGGGTTCACGAAGCTACAGATTGCAGTTCAAATTAGCTTGAATTAGACATATTATGAATGTAATTGTTACTAATCGGACTTTCGTAGTTAATTACTAAGCTAAGTGAAAGCAAAAAAAATAAATAAATAAAGAACAATATTGAGGGATGAAACCTTTTTTTATAAAAAAAAAAAAAAAAGGCTAACCTGCAAGCGAATGTTGCGAAATCTCTCTTGGGCGTCGGTCATGGTGAAAGCACGATCACGTTTAGAACTGATTTCGCGTCTCTGAAGTTTCTTAACGCTGTTGACGAAGCCATCAAAGCCAGCCCAACCACCGCGACCTCGTTTCTTTGCCAACACCCGTCTTCCACTGCCAGGCCTTGGGCTTCCCGTTATCCTCCTCCCTCCTCCTCCGCCGCCCTCCATCTCCCTCTCACTCACTACTACCTTCAGCAAAATTCAGCTGCCCACTTAACACTCAAATTTCATATTTTAACTTGAGAAATTTTCCGATGATCGACTTGCGCGTGCGAGTTAACTATGGGCCGAGGGGGAGAGGGTTTCTGCGTTTTCGTTTTTCTTTTTTTTTTTTTTTTTTTTTCCAATTTTAACAGTGTTTCCTTGTCGTCTTCAGATTTATTTTCAAATATCACCTTACCGAGTTACAAAATTGAAATCAAATGAAATTATTTTTCTAAAATATGCCACCTTGGCTTTTTGTACGTAATAATCAATTAATTAATTAATTAATGAGCGCTGTAATTTTCTCTTTTAAAAATAATAATGTGTTTTTGTAAACGTTATCTGATATCTTTTTTTTTTTTTTGAGAACTTTATCTGATATCTAAGGTCAGAGAAATTGCTATTATTTTTTATTATTTTTTAAATTAAAATGGTTATATTATCATAATTAGCATATAATCTTAATATATTTCTGATTTAATCAAGTTTTTATACGTTCTAAAAAGGGTGGTAATAGTACCAGCCTCATTGCATAGTTGCTGCTTGCCTTGGACTCCTCTTCCATTTGAATTCTGAGATGATGGGAGCCCAGCCCAACCCACTAGTACGATGGGAGTTAATGCATAGAGTTGAGAATTACACGTGGAAACGGAAATAGAAATAGGCAGCCCAGCCCAGCCCACTACCTACCGATTGTGACACTTGACTTTAGACACTGTAGAATTACGGGTGTAAATGAAAATGAAAATATATATGGGATCCCAGTTTTTTTATGTTTTCACAAATAAAATATTAATTTTTTATTTTCAATAAAAAAGTCCCTAAATTTTTTATGGTGAAATTCTATAATTTAAGATAATTTGATTATTACAGAATTTAGAGATCTATTTGTTATAAATAGAAAAATGTTGTGAAAATAAACTATTTGACAACTCAAAATATTAATGATATTAGGAGAAGATGAAGACTTCTTTTTTTTTAAAGAAAAATAAAAAAAAAAAAGGGAAAGAAAAATAAGTGAAAGTGAAGGGTGGAAGTGTAAGCGGTGGTCCTCTTCTTGTAGTCCAGAGACTCTAGACACTTCTAAGATAAAATAAATGAAGAAGAAAGTCCTATCTTTTAATTTGAACTTTGAAGGAGCAACATCGAGTATCTCACCACCACCACCCCCACCTTTTTTAAATTTCTATTTATATGTCATAATTACTTAATGTCTATTAACAAATGGATCCCTGAACCTGATAAATAATAAATAATAAATAAATTATATAATTTAATTATCTTAACAAATAGCTTAATAATAATATTTAAATCTTAATAACTATTGAGTGGACCTAAATTGCATTTTTTTTTTTTGGGGATGAAAAGGACCAAAGTTCATTATCTTAAAAAATTTAATAATCAACAATATTTATTATTTAATACAAATTGAGGGACCTATATTTTCTTTTGTTTCCCCAATTAATTAATGGTGGGAACTTGAGACTGTGTAGACCGGACCACTAGTAGCCAGAATTAATTAGACAAATCAAATCAATCAATCACATAACTGGCACTAGCTAAGCAAACTGACTCCTCGTCACATTACACATTTATATTATATATCAAACTTAATTAATTCCTACTGCTTTGACCCAAAATTTCGGTAATTAAATGATCCACCCACCATGTGATTTCATCTCTAGCATTTAGTTAGTTGCAATCACTCTAATTACTCTCCACTCTCTTTCATATCCAATAATTTTTTTACTTTTTACTTACTTTACATATAAGAATAGAATATTTAATTTCCCAAGTAGACGAATGACGATGTTTAATTATATTGGGGGTGCATGCGTTTTGTATTCAAAATTAAAAGAGTCTTTTCTTTTAATGTTACAAATTTATTATCATTATTATTATTATTATTATTATTTTTTTATAAGTCTATTGATATTTATTAAAAATTTTATTGGTCAGTTAAATATCTATTATGACATATTTAGCATTTCAGAGATCCATCTCGTTAAAGAATAATATCCATCCAAAAATTTTAAAATGTACTCTTCCCCTCGCACGAAATTCTTATCGGCTGTAAGCGTTCTGACAATCAGGTCCAGCCGCGATGACTTGAATTAATAGAGTTGAACTGATTTAGTAACATCGCTATCCATTTCTCAGTGAAAGCGTGGTGTAGAGGGTCAATTCAATCATCTCATGAAAGTGATTTAAAGCAAGTATGAAATAAAAATGTGCATATGTCATGCGTGTCCTTATTCGCCGTTTCGTGTCTACTTGCTTTCTTCCCAAATAAATATGCTTTTCTCATCTACATCTACATCTACATCTACATCTTCCCCCCACATTATTAATCATTAAATAATCGAGAGAGGCTTTCACACACAGTACTCTCTCTTATTATAGCACACATACATACACGCACAGAGAGAAGAGTCAAAACACGAAACCAAGAGGAAGAAGAAATGGAGGTGGGAAAACTTGATGTTTTGATGAGAATGATTTCTACAGTCTTGGTTATAGGAATTGCTTTCTTGTTCATTAACATCTACAAAACAGTATGGTTGAAGTCAGAAAGGGTGAGAAGGAAGCTGAGAATGCAAGGGATAAAAGGTCCTCCACCTTCCATCATGTATGGAAATCTACCGGAGATGCAGAAGATCCAATCAGATACCAAAGCTGCTGCAGCAGCTACCGATATCGTTGCCCACGACTACACCTGCACCCTCTTTCCATATTTCGAGCAGTGGAGAAAACAATACGGTAACTCTCAGCTGCTTCCTTCATTTAATTTAATTGTTTACTTGATCGTTCTTTCATACTGATACACACACATTAAGTTACAGATCATAAAACAAAGGCATTCTGCTGTCTCGTGAATTGTTGAATTTAAGGTGCATGTATATGTATATGAATCAGCAGTTTGATTTCATTTATTGGCTTCACCTATCATCAGTTTAGAAAAGAAATCAGAATTAATGTATGTAGGGCATGTTTAATATATATGTATTATGTATACATGGAGCTGCATGAACATTATAATAATATGCTTTTACTTTTTCAAAAGTCGGTGTGATTGTTAGTGCGAGTGTGAACATGTTTACACAGTTAGTCACGTACAATTAATAAAGCATCGATGTCTACAACTTTATTTATATACTTGGTTCCTGTTTTTGTTTTTGGATTTCCACATTTTAGTTTTCTGCCAAATTTTATTTATAAAAGGAAATGAGTTACCCTTTTGGAATTGATCATTACCAAGCTAGCTATTTAAATTTGCCAGGCTGTGCAAGTCAACTTTCTTCCTTACTTGGTAAGGAAGAATGAAGATTAATGGGTCACCCCTAAATTAAGTAGGCAATTTTAATTACTAGATAATTGTTTCTCAATTATAATATGATTTTCGATGCGCATAATATGGTATATGTTTTTGACAATGACTTATAATTAATTAGTTTACAATAATACTATCACTCAATAATCTCCCTCCCTCTCTATAATATATATATATTATATTATATTATATTATATTATATATATATGTAACAACTTAACTGGTTATAGGCGAATTATAATATTATATCTACTTGCTTAATGATTGTGAAATACAATTATATATATAACATATGAAAACATCTACAATGATATAACATTCAATGCCCCAGACATATCTATATCATTAATATTTGTTAGGTTTAAAAAGACAGAAATATTTTTTTCTTAAAAAAAAAAAAACGACAGTAGACGGACAGACAGACGACTGCCTGGCCCTCAATAATTAGATCTATATAGACATTTCTGTACAACAATGTAACATAATTGTAACAAACAAAGAATTAATAAAGTAAAATGATTAATTATTTATATAGATATAGTAACAAATTTACCAAGGTTCATGCATGTAATGCTGCAGGTTCAGTATATACGTATTCAACGGGAATGAGGCAACACTTGTACGTGAACCAGCCAGAGTTAGTGAAGGAGATGAATCAGAGCATTTCTTTGGACTTGGGTAAGCCTTCTTATGTAAGCAAGAGGCTTGCTCCTATGCTCGGCAATGGCATTTTGAGGTCAAATGGTCATGTTTGGGCTCAGCAGAGAAAAATTGTTGCACCCGAGTTCTTCATGGAAAAGGTCAAGGTACGTACTATTAATGTATACTAACTAATTAATTTAATTTTAATATATTAATCTAATAGAAATTAATTAAGGTAACTGTGTGTGTTGCCTTGTTAGGGAATGGTGGGGCTGATGGTGGAGTCGACACTGCCATTACTGAGAAAATGGCAAGACTGCATAGAAGCAGAAGGTGGTGTCGAAGCAGATATTAGAGTTGACGAGGATTTCAGATGTATCTCAGCAGATGTCATCTCAAGGGCTTGTTTCGGTAGCTCTTATCATAAAGGCCGAGAGATTTTCTCCAAACTTAGGAGTCTTCAGAAAGCCATTTCTAACCAGAGCTTCCTCTTCGGGGTTACCAGTTTTGCGTACGTATGTTTAATTTACGCTAACTTTATATATCAAAATCATTGACTGAACATTAATATATATATTACTGCAATTAATGCAGAAACAGATTTCTGTCGACGAAGAAGCAGAACGAGATTACCAGTTTGGAGAGGGAAATAGAGACATTAATATGGGACACGGTTAAGGAAAGTGTATACACAGAGACATCAGCATCATCAGAGAAGAAGGATCTAATGCAGTTGATACTGGAAGCTGCACTCAATGATCAAAGTCTGGGAAAGGATTCATTTGTGCGATTCATAGTTGATAATTGTAAGAACATATATTTCGCTGGAAATGAGTCTACTGCTGTTGCTGCCTCCTGGACCTTGATGCTACTTGCTCTCCATCCTGAATGGCAAGCTCGTATTCGCTCTGAGCTCCTTCAAGTTTGCAGCCCGGATAGCTTGCCTGATGCCGATTCACTTCCCCGCTTGAAGACGGTATATAATATATATATATATATATATATATAGCTAAGATACTGCAAATGCATTAGTTCCAACTATCAAATTTTAACATATAAATGTATATATATATATATATATATATATGAAATGCAGGTGAGTATGGTGATTCAGGAGTCACTGCGTCTATACCCACCAGCAGCATTCGTGTCAAGGGAAGCACTTGAAGACACTCAAATCGGAAACATCAAAATACCGAAGGGCGTATGCTTATGGACACTGATTCCAACTCTACACAGGGATCCTGAAATATGGGGAGAAGATGTCAATGAGTTTAAACCTGAGAGGTTTTCTGAGGGTGTCTCTAAAGCTTGCAAATTCCCTCAAGCATACGTACCCTTCGGACTGGGTCCTCGCCTGTGCTTGGGTAGAAACTTTGCGATGGTTCAATTGAAAATTGTGCTCTCACTTATAGTCTCCAAGTTTAGTTTCTCCTTATCTCCAAAATACCAACATTCTCCTGCTTACAGAATGATTGTAGAACCTCGACATGGTGTACATATTCTCTTCCGGAATGCCTAAATGTCTCGGTTTGGCTTGATTTAGTAGTGCATGTATTAAATTTGATAGTGTATTACAGTACAATTCTAAGCAGTTTCATTAATTTTAGATTATGTTACATTCATATTGTCGTGGCAATCAGTGTATAATCAGACTTTTAAGTTTAATTCCAATACTCCATTTGACAAAAATAAATACTAGCCGAAAGTGGTGTTCTTCTATTACACATGCTAAAATTTGCACCGAATTTGGTTTGGTTGGGCATTGGCAATACCACCTCTTATCATTTTGGGTCGGATTAAAATATTAATCTATCTTTATTGTGTGTATGTATACATACATACATATATACATACGTACATATATATATATATATGGAGTAGAATTAATATTTTTTTCTTTTACATAAAATTTTATATTAATTTAAACCGTTGGATATAAATATATTTAATAGTTGAAATTGCATATTATATATATATTAATTAAGAATATATTAATTATGTATTAATTATATGATTAAATATAATTTTAACTATTAAATATGCTATTTATAATTAATATAAGATTTTTTATTAAAAAAAATTGTTGGCCTTGCCATATTTATGTACGTATATATATATAGAAATATATGTTATTTATGTCTTATCATATTAAAGAGAAAATAAACTTAATTGGCTACAAATTAGTAGACCGTCGACTTCAAAATCGATTCAATTAATTGGTACAAATTTGCATTCTAATGCAGGCACTGGCGCTGACGCTGAAGTCAATGCGGACAACTTCTTTCATCCTTTCTAACTTTATAAACCATACATTTTATGTTATATTGGTTTTATTAGTAACTAGGCAATAATGCATAATAGTCAGGCCCTCCCATAAAAAATCAAAATAATACAATATATAAAATTATTTTATTACATTAATTAGAAACATAAATAGCCCATCAAAATTTAATAATTTAATGACATAATAATGGAGACTAAATTTTTGTCGTTTGTGGCTCGCAAACAACAAACAGTAGAAACTCTGAATCTCGCCTCGATTGCCATTAATCTTAATCCCTAGATATTTTGGTTTCATAATAATAATAATCCTATTAGTACTTAATTACAGAAGAGACCTCACCTCATCACGTACGTAATGTAAATAGTTGTAATCTTAAAGTCGTCCAATTTTGTGTCTGTTTACGTCAAACACACGTCCCTATTTAGTATAATATAAATGCAACTAATTTAATTTTTATTAATAAAACGGCTGCTAGAATGGCAGAGCTACCCCATACCTTTAAATAAACAACTATAGGGTAAGCTACGTCTAAGTCTTTAAAGTTTAGTTAATTAGTCATATAAATTCTAATATTTTAAAAATATATCTTAAAAGTTTTAATCAGTAAATTTTTATGAAAAAATATAATTTTATAATTATACTCCTATTAATTATTATACTTAACTCCCTCAAATTTTTAAAAAATGAAACATATGCACATACTTTTTTTTAGTATAAAAATTCTCTTAATTTTTAAACAAAGATAAAAATACCCTTAACCAATTATTTAAAATAAAAAAAATAAATATTTTATCCTTACATTATTGTCTTAAACTATTAAAAAATATATAAAATAACTATAGCACTATTATTTTTATTTTTAATATTTAACATAATTTTACTTTAATACTTAAATTTAGAAATTATAATAATATTTTAATAGTTAATTATTTTTTCTTTTAAAATTTGATGTTAATTTTTTACAATATTAATTCCTTAAAAATCTTTAATTAAAATAGTTTATCTCCAAAATTATGTATAATAATATTATTAAAATCTATGAGTTTTTTAAAATATTAATTACAACATTTTTTATAGTGCAAAATTTATTGTCACAAATAGTTAAAATTTTACAATGTGAAAATTTTAATTTATTGTAAAAATATTTACAACATAATTTTTTTTACTATTACTTATAAAAATTAAATACTCTATTTTAGAAATTTTAACAATATTAAATGGTCTATTTTGCCAAAATCCCTAAAATAGGCCATTTAATTTTTTACAATTATTAATAAAAAATGTTTTGACAAATTTTTTACAAATAAATTTAAAATTTTTACGTTATAAAATTTTAATATTTTTACAACAAATTTTACGATTAATATTACAAAAAATTAATAACTTAAGATTTTGACAGTATAAATTATATATAATTAATATTGTAAAAAAATTAACATCAAATTTTAAAAAAGTAATTAATGATCAAAATATTATTATAATTTTAAATTTAAATATTAAAATAAAATTATATTTGTTATAAAAAATAAAAAATAATAATACTATAATTATTTTATATATCTTTTAGTAATTTAAGACAATAATATACAGATAAAATACTTATTTTTTTATTATAAATAGTTAGTTAGGGTTATTTTTATTTTTTTTTAAGAGTTAAGGGTTTTTTGATATTATCAAAAATTTAAGTGAGTATATTCTATTTTTAAAACTTTGAGTTAAATATAATAACTCATAGGAGTATAATTGTAAAATCATACTTTCTCATCCAAATTTACTGTATATATTAATGGATTAGGGCTTTTTAAGATAAATTTTTAAACTATTAAGACTTTAGGTAGCTAATTAATTAAACGTTAAGGACATAGATGTCTATTACCCATAAATATATTACAACGTAGGACATTACTCCACCATCACCATGTATATTCATTCCATTTTGCTTTCTCTATATATATTTACATAAAACCGGAGCATATACATATAAGCAAGGTTAATTTAATTAATTACCAGCCCACCTAATCTTCTTAGTCAGGAAAATGGAGGCAGTGGGAGCAGCAAAACCATTGATTAAAATTGCAGCTGTTTGTGGTTCAATTCGTGAAGGCTCCGTGCACTGCAGTCTTATTCGTTCTGGTAATTTTATACAGATTTTAATCTTCTACTCTAGCCTACGGATAAAGTTTTAATTAATTTACTCGCAATTTGATTATTAATTAATTAATTGCAGCAATAGAGATATCAAAGGAGTCAATGAATGGATACTGGAAATAGAGTACGTAGACATATGGCCATTGCCGATGATCATCACTGATCTTGAAGTCGATGGAACATTTCCACTTGCTGTTGAAGCTTTACGTAGGAAGATCCAACAAGCTGATTCCATTCTCTTTGCTTCACCCGAGTACAATTACTCCGTCTCCGGTAAAATTACAATTACGTTAACATTATTACCAGTATATATATATCATATGATATGAATGCTAAATTTTTCCATTCCTTTCGACTATATATGTTATGTATACTCCTCCAGCACCACTGAAGAACGCAACTGACTGGGCATCAAGGTCGCCAAATTGTCGGGCTGATAAAGCAGCAGCCGTCGTCATCGCCGGAGGTATTTTTGGCGGCGGACTATGGCAGTACCATCTACGTCAAACTGGAGTATTCCTGGACCTCCATTTCATAAACAAACCTGAGTTTTTCCTGCACGTATTTCAGCCACCTTCCAAGTTCGATGAAGATGGAAACTTCGTTGATGCTGAGGCTAAGGAAAGATTGAAGGGTATTCTGGAAGCCTTGCATGCATTTACACTGAGACTCCAATCCGACAACAACTGCGATCAAAACAATTATTCGTTAATTGTTTGAATAGATTTGGAAGTTCTTGCATTTGATCTGAGAATTATTTAATGATAGCGTTATTTAAGCAAGCAGTACTGTAATGTCAACTTTACCTTAATGAATAATGATATTGTCTTTTTCCAGAGAAAGAAAAGTAAAATATGTTTGTTGTAGTGCAATTCTTTTACTAGAGTTATTCGCATTTTAATCGATACCTTATCACACTCATGGACCCCACCCTTCTCGAAATCCAGGCCGTCCATCAAAGTTTGAATAAAATAAACAGCAGTGATTCTCCATGTCTCGTCTTTTGTGTGATTGTTGGCATTCAATTTCTCTGTTATTGGAAGCAGCAAGATTCACACAATCTAATGTATAACGTTCTATATTACGGATACTAATCCTTGGTAGACATTAGACAAGCTTGCATTTTTCTCAACGAGAGAAGAAGGAAGAAGCCAAGCCAACTTTGAAACAGAGATGGAGGCAATGGTAGCAGCACAACCAGCAATTAAAGTCGCTGCTCTGTGCGGCTCTCTTCGTAAAGGTTCCTTCAATTGCGGCCACATTCGAGTTAAAATGAAAGCAGAAAATGTTGATTTATGGCGACCCACCAGAATGTCACAAAACGTACACTTTTATGTGGGCAATATGAGTAAACAATCCTAATATACATTTTGTAGTTTGCCTACACTATTCCATGAATGTAAAACTATCATCACCGTACAAAATACTTCTTGAATTATTCTTTCTATCGTGTCTTTCATCACTGTTAAAGCTGGTTCTGCACAGATACAGTGCACTTATTTTCTTGTTTTTAACTACAGAGTGTATGATATTGACTCTTGTTTCTTTTTGGGCTAGGAATTGGGCTTGACTTACAGGCCCAAAAGTTTCCACGGAGTCTACGTTTTCAACAATTCGTTCTGATACATAAATCTTCAAACTTCTTTGTCTTCTATCTCATATGGATTGTGTTTTTTCTGTGACGTTCGTTTGTGGGCGATTTTTTATTGAATTTAGCTATTGAATTAACTAGAGTCAGTAGAGAGGGCTTGCAAATAGAGTACATAGATATGTCGGCATTGTCGATGCTCAACACTGATATTGAGGTGGATCGAACTTACCTACCATTGTTGAAGAAAAATCATTAATTGTTGATATGGATATTGTTAATGAAATCAAGCAAATCAAGCATTATAATGTCTTAATTTGCAACATCATTCTAGAAAATCAAACATTATAATATCTTGATTTATAAGCATATTATTTCCTTTAATTTTGATTTCATTTCCTTTTATTATTATGATTTTATTTTGTTATTTGATCTTATTAACTGTTTATATTTTGTTTCCTTTTTTATGTTCATTGTAAACCTAGAAAAAGTCCATTCATGTACAGATTTTTACTCAAGAAATAAAGAATCAATTTCTAATATCAAATGGCCATACTACTATGGGAAGTTCCAAGTACTTTGTTATTTTTATTAATAATTACTCGCGTTGTACCTATTTATCTTACGAAACACATATTAGAGTTATCTAAAATCTATCGTAATTTTGCTAAAATTATTCAAACACAATTTTTTTATTCTATTAAAGTTTTTCGCACTAATAATACTATGGAATGCAAAGATTTAGAGTTTTAAATCTCTTACAAACCAATGGAACTCTTTGTCATCGCTTTTGTCCTGGCACATCCCAACAAAATAGTCAGGCTAAACATAAACACAGATATATCCTTGAAACTATTCACGTTCTTTTATCTTTGCCTCATGTCCAGAACATTTTTGGGGGGAAGATACTCTTATAGCTATTTACATTATCAATCACCTTCTATCCACACTCATTAGAAATCAATCTCCTTATGAGCAATTGTATAGGACTCTTTCTAACTATAGTCTTTTTAAAGTTTTTATTTATGCTTGTTTTGCCCTTCTACAGTCTCACAAGTATACCAAATTAAAACCTCGGGCTCATCTATATTGTTTTATAAGATATGACATTGAACACAAAGGTTATAGATATTGAGATCCTATGTCCAATTGCCTCCATATATCTAGACATGTAGTCTTCTAGGAATACAAAATGTTCTCCTCCATCTCCAATTATTGTTTTGAATATAATCTTACTCCCTTCTTTACTCATAATTGTACAGCTATATTTCTTTAGAACACTAATGTAGATAATTTAGATGAGCCCTCAGCAGATATGTTCACTGCACCACTGCTTACTCCCAAGCTAACGACTTCGCCTTTTGGGTCCACATCTGAAGCCTCCACTATCCCTCTATCTACCTCCTCAAATCTTGCTCTTCCACCTCATTAATCCAATCGGGTAAAGAAACTTCCTATTAAACTTTGAGATTATCACTGTTTTTCTACTATTCTTTTCTTGTACGAGCTTCAATTCTATTTTGAGGTCAATTCTAATCCTGTTTGGTAGCAAGCAATGGCAAAAGAACTCCAAGCTCTTGAAAAATCATATACATAGAATATGGTTGATTTCCCACCTCAAAAATCAGCAATTGGTTACAAATGGGTTTACAATATTAAGACTAAAGTTAATGGCTCTATTGAATGGTATAAAGCCAAACTGGTTGCTAAGGGATTCAACCAAAAGTATGGCATTAACTAAGAAGAAACCTTTGCCCTTATTGCTTGTATAACATTTATATGAAGCCTTTTCGCAATGGCTGTTGCAGGCCGATGGGCATTGTTTCAAATGGATGTTAAAAATGCCTTCTTCAATGGTGATTTCATTGAAGATCTTTATATAAAACCTCTTCCAGGATATTCCTATCCACCACACAAAATCTGTAAGCTTCGCCGTTCCTTGTATAGTCTCAAACAAGCTCCTCGAGTTTGATTTGTCAAGTTTAGCACTACTATTCAGCAAATTGATTTTCATTCTAGCTCTTATGATACAGGTTTCTTTATTCGCAATACAGATCATGACTATATTCTTCTCGTACTTTATGTGGATGATATAATTATTATTGGTGATGATGTTGATGAGATATCTACTCTTAAGACCTCCCTTCAACAACACTTTGAGATGAAAGATCTTGATCATTTTAATTACTTTCTTGGTCTTGAGATACTTCCTGACTCTGATGGCTATTATCTTTCTCAGAAAAAGTATGCATCAGATCTTCTTACTTGAGCTAGTTTAATCAACAGTAAAATCGCCTCTACTCCACTAGCGCCCACTGCTAAACTCACACTCCTTGACGGAGTTCCGCTTGAAGATGTCACCCTTTATAGAAAACTGGTTGGTAGTTTAGTATACCTCACGGTTACTTGACCTGACGTCTTCTATGTTGTTCATATTGTAAGCCAGTACATATTTGCTTCTTGCTCTGCTCATTACGCAGTTGTTCATTACATTCTTTGCTATGTTAAGGGCACTCTATTTCATAGGCTTTATTTATTTACCCATTCGTCTCTTGAGTTACATGCCTTTTTTAATGTAGACTGGTTTGATGATTCTACTGACCGACATTCTACCACAAGTCTTTATATTTTTCTATGTGATTCTCTTATTTTTTAGTATTGTAAGAAGTAAGCTATTGTTACAAAATCTAACACAAAGGCAGAATATCGTGCCTTTACAGATACTGCTCAGGAGATTACTTGATTTTGTTGGCTTCTCAATGATATAGGTATTCGTCACTCTAGTCCTACATCTCTTACCTGTGACAATAGTAGTTTTATTCAAATTGCTCACAATGATGTGTTTCATGAACACACTAAATACATTAAAGTTAACTGTCATTTTATTCGTTAGCATATCACTCAAGGCACCATTACTTTTCGCTCCATCTCCTCGTTTGCTCAACCTACAGATATGTTCACGAAGTGTCATCTTCTTGGTTATTTTTGAGACTTGGTATCCAAACTCAAGTTAGTTTCTACTAAGCCAACTTAAATTTGAGGGGGCTGTTAATGAAATCAAGTAAATTAAGCATTATAATGTCTTGATTTGCAAGGTCATTCTAGCAAATCAAACATTATAATGTCTTGATTTGTAAGCATATTATTTCCTTTAATTTTAATTTCACTTCCTTTTATTATTATGATTTTATTTCCTTATTTGATTTCATTAATTGCACATATTCTGTTTCCTTTTTTATATTCATTGTAAGCGTATAAAAAGGCCATCCATGTATAAATTTTTACTTAAGAAATAAAGAATCAATTTCTTCACATATATATATATATATAAAATAACAAATTTGCAAGGTTTACGCATATAATGCTACAGGTTCAGTATATATCTATAAAAAGATAGACAGATCAGAGGTACCAATTTTCTGGCGAGCGATGCCAAGTAGGTTTTTCTTGTAGAAATAATGTATGAAATCTCATACCTATTTTTCTTCTATTACCTTTCTTTTTATATTTAATTTTTTTTGAAACAACAGTCATTTTTCCTTTTTAGTAACGAAAATTACTTTAAGAGTTTTTATGACAATAGAATAGTAGACAATTATTAACAAGATTTTTTCATTAATCGTCTCCTTACATTATTTTTCTAATCCAAATTTAGGTTATTTCTTTAATCTTTTTAAAAAGAGTACGGTGAAATTGAAAACTCATTTTAGATAAGATGAGCTCAAATTAGATAAAATGAACTCAACTTGGATGAAATGAAATACAAGTAAGGTCGGGGCAAGTCCTTGCTCTTAGGTCAAGTAAAAATTCCTTAATAAATAACAATATATACTCATATTATTTTTGTAGTTACAGTATATATTCAGACTTGCAAGTTTAATTCCATTTCATAAAAAATAAATACTAGCCGACACAGTGGTGTTCTTTTATTATACTAAAATTTATGCCAAATTTAGTTTGGGTGGGCTTTGGCAATACCATCTCTTATCAATTTGGGTTGGACTAAGATATTGATCTCTTTCTATTGTATGTATATATTTTGTCTGTCTTATCATAGAAAAGAGAAAATAAACTTAATTGGTACAAAGTAGTAGACCGTCAACTTTAAAATCAATTCAAATAACTGGTACAAATTTGACATTCTAATGTCAATGCCAACTCTAGCGCCGACGCCAAAGTCAATGTGGACAACTTCTTTCATCCTTTCTAATTTTAAAACCCATATATTATGTATGTTATCGGTTTTATTAGTAGCTAGGCAATAATGCAAAATAATAAAAAATACAAATTTATGTTATTAAATTAATTAGAAACATAAACAAAATGCCATAATAATAGAGACTAAATTTTTGTTGTTTGTCGTCAACAATAGTAGAAACTCCAGCCATAAATCTCACCGTACTTGCAATTAATCTTAAGCCATAGATGTTTTGATTTAACAATAATTCTATTATCACTTAATTAAGTAAAGAAGAGGCCTCATCACATACGTAATATAAATTGTTCTAATCTTAACACGGTCGAATTTTATATAGTTTTAAGTCAAACTCAACCCCCCTATTTAATATCTAATATATATGTATATATGCAATTAATTTAATTTTTATAAATAAAACGGATGCTAGAATGGTAAAGCTACCCCATACTGTTAAATAAATAAATATATTACGACAAAGAGCACTACTCTAGCATCATTATATTCATTCCATTTTTCTTTCTTTACATACATTTACATAAAACCAAAGCATATACATACAAGGAAGGTTAATTTGATTATCAAGCCACCTTATAATATTCTTAGTCAGGAAAATGGAGGCAGTGGGAGCAGCAAAACCATCGATTAAAGTCACAGCTCTTTGTAGTTCCATTCGTAAAGGCTCCTTCAACCGCAGTCTCATTCGTTCTGGTAATTTTATACCGACTTTTCTACTCTAGCTTACTGATAAAGTTAATTAATTTACTCACAACTTTGATTCTTGTTAATTAATTAATTACTTAATTAATTGCAGCAATAGAGATATCAAAGGAGTCAATGAATGGGATACTGGAAATAGAGTACGTAGACATATCGCCATTTTCGATGATCAACATAGATCTTGAAGTTAATGGTATTGGGATGGGTTTCCTCCTATACTGAGATGGCCCAAATTTCTCTTTAATAGTGACTAAATCCAATTAATTTAAGAACATTTTGATATTTTCTCTTTAATTTTTGTTGTAATATATATATGTGTGTGTTAAGGAGAGAAAACAGATATTGTTCATCATTTTGGTGGCCCGATTAAACTGAAATTTTATCAATAGCTTCATAACTCAGAGGAATAAATTCTGAACGGTAGAGATCAGATTTAAAACTTCTTTTCTCCAAATTTCGCAGCTACAAGTTAGGCCACCATTTTGATGATATTTTCTTGAACTCTCTCTAATTTCTTTATACAATTTAATAATTTGTCAAGATTATATGATCTTGAGAATGTTGTAGATATGTAAATCTAGTTTTACCTAGAGAGAAATTATGTATTATCATTATTTGATTATAGTGGAGATTTTTTGGTGCACTACGGTCTCTTAGTTTTTATTCCTCACATTGGGAAGGTTTTTCATGATAAAATTGATTGTGTTATAATTGTTTTGTTGATGATGTGGTTGCTGTTCAAGAATTAATTCTGTGCCCAAAATTGTTGCTCTATTTGTTTGTTTCCTATTAGGTTCACGCAAGAGGGAATAAGGTCATTATTATACTTCAACAATTGATTTGTGTTAGTTTATCTCAACAAAGTGGTATCAAAACTTTGGTTATATTTATTTTGGGTCTTGTGTTGAATGATGGAAGCAAATATAAGTAGAATGGTTAATTTGAATAGTGTAAATTATCATTTATGGAAGGAAAAGATAGAAAATCTTTTATATGTGAAAGATTATTATTTACCCGTATTTAAGAAACAAAAACCTGATAATAAATCAGATGCATAATGAAAATTGCTTCATCGTCAGGTGTGTGGTATATCAGACAATAGGTAAATGATAATATTTTGAATCACATCAGTGGAGAGATAGATGCAAGTTCTTTGTGAAACAAGCTTGAAGAGTTGTATGCCAGAAAAACTAAGAATAATGAACTATTTTTGATAAAACAGATGATGAACTTGAAATATCGAGATGGATAACTCATAACAGATCACTTGAATGCATTTCAGGGAATCATTAATTAATTGGCTGGAATAAACATCAAATTTGAAGATAAATTATAAGGTTTATGGTTTTTAGGCACATTATCGGACTCATGGGAGACATTTAGAATGTCATTATTTAACGCAGCTCCTAATGATATTATCAACATGGAATTGGTTAAAAATAGTGTTCTAAATGAAGAGGATAGAAAAAAGTCACAGGATTCTTCACAGTCAGATATCTTAGTCACAGAAAAGAGGGGGAAGAGTAAGAGTAAAGATTTGAAAAACAGAGATAAAAGTAAAAGTAAGACCAACAAATTTGCCAATGTTGAATGCTATCATTGTGGTTTAAAGGGGAAAGGAAAAGAAAAATGATAACAGCAGTGATAATGACAAAGTTGCTATTGTTACAGATGACTTTTTTATTATGTATGATAATGATGTTGTCAACCTTGTGTGCCATAAGACTAGCTGTGTAATTAATAGTGGTGCCTCCATTCATGCTACATCGCGAAGGGAATTCTTTACATCTTATACATCCGATGATTTTAGAAATGTTAATATAAGAAATAATGGCTTAGCTAAAGCTATATGCATGGGAGATGTGTGCTTGGAGACTAATAATGGCACAATTTTACTTCTGAAAAATGTTAAGCATATTCCTGATATTCATTTGAACTTAATTTCTGCAAGATGATGAGGGTTTCTTCAGCAACTTTAGTGGTGGTAAATGGAAGCTTAGCAAATGTTCCATGATTGTGGCCCAAGAAAGAAATGTTTTTCATTGTATTTTATGCAAGCAAAGATTGCAGACAACAGTATCAATACAGTAAAAAATGAAGATATAATTGAGTTATGGCATAGAAGACTTGGTCACATGAGTGAAACAGGTTTGAATATTTTGGCCAAGAAGAATCTGCTTTCTAAGTTAAAAATTGAATCTTTGAAGAAATGTATGTTCATTGCTTGGAAAGGAAGCAAAATAGGACTGCCTTCAAGACATCTCTACCTTTAAGAAAATCAAAAATACTTGAACTAATACACTCTGATGTTCGTGGCTCTATGAACACAAAAACACTTGGTGGTGCTCTTTATTTCGTGAAATTTATAGATGATCACTCAAGGAAGTTGTGAGTTTATACATTAAAAATAAATGATCAAGTTTTAAATATATTCAAACAGTTTCAGGCCCTAGTTGAGAGACAGACTGGAAAAAAGTTGAAATGCTTCAGAACTGATAATGGGGGTGAGCATTTTAAATCATTTGATGAATATTGCAGACAAATAGGAATTCGTCATCAAAAAACACCTCCAAAGACTTCTCAATTAAATGGGTTAGCTGAGAGGATGAATCAAACACTAGTTGAAAGAGTGAGATGTTTGCTTTCATAAGCACAATTGCCAATATCTTTTTGGGGGGAAGTTTTTAATACAGTTGTATATGTATTGAATCTTACACCGTGTGTTCCTTCAGACTTTAATGTTCCAAATAAAATTTGGTCAGGAAAGGATGTTGCTTATGATTATTTGCTTGTCTTTAGATGTAAAACATTTGTACATCCCAAAAATGAAAGGTGTAAACTTGATGTTAAGACAAGACAGTGTGTATTTCTCGGCTATGGTCAAGATGTTTAGCTATAGGTTTTATGACTCAGTGCAAAAGATACTTGTAAGAAGTCGGGATACTATATTTATAGAAGACCAAACTATACAGGATATTGAGAAATCAAAAGAAGCAATGCCTCAATATAGTGATGTGTTGATAGACTTAGATTCAGTTCCTCCTACATAAGTTTCAACACAGCTTACTGATGAAGTTCAGGATTAACAGCATGGTACAAGTGATATTAACACTCACACACAGGTTGAGATTGATGATGATGTCTAAGATCAGTCACCTACATCAAAGGCTTCGCTAGATGCTCCATTTAGAAGATCCACTAGAATCCGACAGTCTTCAACATGTTATCTTGCAAGTGAATATGTGTTACTGACTGATGGGAGAGAGCCAAAATATTATGCAGAAGTAGTGGAAAGTGAACACAAGAAGGAGTAAATAAATGCCATACAAGATAAGATGAAGTCACTATATGAAAATCTCACATTTGAGTTGGTAAAGTTACCTAAGAGTAAAAGAGCTTTGAAAAACAAATGGGTGTATAGAGTGAAACAAGAAGAACATATCTCGCAGCCATAATACAAAGTCAGATTGGTTGTCAAGGGATTTAGTCAAAGAAAAGGTGTTAACTTGGATGAAATCTTTTCTCCACTTGTCAAGATGTCATCCATTCATGTGGTATTAGGCATAGCAGCTAGTCTTGACTTGGAGGTTGAGCAGATAAATGTGAAGACTGCTTTTCTACATGGAGAATTAGATAAAGAAATTTATATGGAGTCAGCCAGAAGGTTTCAAAATAAAAGGAAAATAAGACTATATGTGTAAGTTGAAGAAAAGCCTCTATAGGTTAAAACAGGCACCAAAACAATGGTATAAGAAATTTGAATCAGTTATAAGGGAGCAAAGCTATCGAAAAACTTCTTCTGACCATTGTGTTTTTGTACAGAAATTCTCCGATGATGATTTTATTATATTGTTACTTTATGTTGATGACATGTTGATTGTTGGCAGGAATGCTTATAGAATTGACAGGTTAAACAAACAATTGTGCAAATCCTTTGCTATGAAGGATTTAGGACCAGTAAAACAAATCCTTAGCATCCAAATTCATCAAGATAGAGCAAGCAAGAAGTTATGTATATTACAGGAGTGCTACATTGAAAAGGTACTTAAAAGGTTCAATATGAGCAATGCTAAAGTGGTTAACACTTTTTTTACTACACACTTTAAATTAAGTATCAAGCAGTTCCCTACAACAGATAAAGAGAAGAAAGACATGGAAAAAGTTCCTTATATTTCAGCAGTTGAAAGCTTGATGTATGCGATGGTATGCACAAGACCGAATATAGCTCATGTAGTTGATATTGTTAGTAGATTTTTATCTAATATAGGAAGAGAGCATTGGAATGCAGTGAAGTGGATTATAAGATATCTTCGAGATACTTCCGATTTCAAACTCACCTTTGAAAGTGGGAACCTGTGTTAGTTGGATATACAAATTCAGATATGGCTAGAAATGTTAATACTCGAAAGTTCACAACGGGTTACTTGATAACACTTTCAGGTGGAGCTGTATCATGGCAATCAAAGCTACAAAAATGTGTTGCACTTTCTACTACAGAGGCAGAATTCATTGCAACGACTAAAGCATACAAAGAATTGTTGTGGATGAAGAGATTCTTACAGGAATTCGATTTTAAACAACAGCGATATATGGTATTTTGTGATAATCAAAGTGCATTTCACTTGAGTAAGAATTCCTTTTTCCATGCAAAATCAAAACATATTGATGTAAAATATCATAGGTTGAGAGATGCATTTAATAATAATATGTTTGAACTTGAAAAGATTCACACAAATCACAATGTCTCTGATATGTTAATCAAGACTCTTCCGAGGGAAAAGTTTAAAATTTGTTGTTCAATTATTAAGTTGGTAAGTCCCTCCATATAGTGAGAAAGAGGAAAATTTATTAGATTGAGTTTCCTACTATATAGATATGGCCCAATTTTCTCTTTAATAGTGATTAAACTCAATTAGTTTAAGGACATTTAGGTCTTTTCTCAAGTAGGGTTTAATGTTTTGATTTTTGTTGTAATATATATATATATGTTAAGGAGAGAAAATGGATACTGCTCATCATTTTTAGAGAGAGCGGATACTATTTACGAGAGATAGGCAGAATAGTAAACTTAGGACAGTTTTGATCAAGTGGCCGATCGGAGGTTGATTTATAGTTCGATTGAGCTGAAATTTTACCAGCAGCTTCCTAATTTAGAAGACTAAATTTTGAATGGTGGAAACCAGATTTGGAACTCCCTTTCTTCAGATTTCGTACATAAAAGTTAGGCCACTAATTTGGTGATGTTTTTTTGAATTCTCTCTAATTTTTTTGTAGAATTTGATTGTTTGCCAAAATTGTGTAATCTTGAAAATGTTGTAAATGTGTACCTCTAGTTCTACCTAAAAAGAAATTGTGTATTCCTATTATTTAATTATAATAGAGATTTTTGGATGAACTACGATCTCATAGTTTTTACTCCTTATATTGGGGAGGTTTTTCACGTTAAAATTGATTGTATTATAGTTATTTTGTTGATGATGTGGTTACTGTCCAAGAATTAATTTTGTGCTCAAAATTGTTACTCTATTTATTTGTTTTTTATTGAGTTCACGCAAGAGGCGATAAGACAATTATTATACTTTGACAATTGGTTTATGTTAATTTATCCTAACAAATGGAACATTTCCTCCTGCTGCTGAAGCTTTCCGCAACAAGATCCAACAAGCTGATTCCATCCTCTTTGCTTCACCCGAGTACAATTACTCCATCGCCGGTACAATTACAGTCCAATTAACATTAATACTAGCTAGTTTATATATATCATATGATATGAATGCTAAATTTTTCCATTCCTTTCGACTATATATGTTACGTATACTACTGCAGCACCACTGAAGAACGCAATTGACTGGGCATCAAGGTCGCTAAATTGTTGGGCTGATAAGGCGGCAGCCGTCGTCAGCGCCGGAGGTATTTTTGGCGGCGGACGATCCCAGTACCATCTACGTCAAACTGGAGTATTCCTGGACCTTCATTTCATAAACAAACCTGAGTTTTTCCTGCACGTATTTCAGCCACCTTCCAAGTTCGATGAAGACGGAAAGCTCGTTGACGCTGAGGCTAAAGAAAGATTGAAGGGTGTTCTGGAAGCCTTGCATGCATTTACACTGAGACTCCAATCCAACAACAACTGAGATCAAAACAATTATTCGTTAATTGTTTGATTAAATATGGATGTTCTTCTTGCATTTGATTTGAGAGCAAAATGATAGTGATTAATGTGTGTCATTTAAGTAAGCAGTACTGTGATGTCAATTTTACCTAAATGAATAATGATATGGTCTTTTTCTAGAGAAAGAAAATTAAAATATTTTTGGTGTAGTGTAACTTTATTCGCATTTTAATGTTTTTGGAGCCCTGGCCCATGGGCCGACACCTTATCACACTCACCTACCCCACCTTTCACGAAATCCAGACCGTCCATTATTCATAGTAATTAAAATGTAATTAAATAAACCGCAGTGATGCTTCATGTCTCGTCTTTGTGTGATTGTTGGCATTCAATTTCTCTATTGCTGGAAGCAGCGAGATTCACGCAATCCTGATATAACGTTATATACTACGTATCCTGATCCTTGGTGAACAATAGACAAGTTTGCATTTTCTCAGCGGGAGAAGAAGGAAGAAGCCAAGCCAACTTTGAAACAGAGATGGAGGCAATGGTAGCAGCACAACCAGCCATTAAAGTAGCTGCTCTGTGCGGCTCTCTTCGTAAAGGTTCCTTCAATCGCGGCCTCATTCGTTCTGGTACTCTAATAAATATTCAATTTTCTTTGTTTGTATTCTATCTCATCTGGATTGTGTTTTTCCCTCTGACGTTCCTTTGTGGGTCATTTTTTATTGAATGTAGCTATTGAATTAACCAGAGAGTCAGTAGAGGGCTTGCAAATAGAGCACGTAGATATATCGCCTTTGCCGATGCTCAACACCGATCTTGAGGTGGATGGAACTTACCCTCCCGTCGTTGAAGCTTTTCGTCAGAAGATTCTTGAAGCTGATTGCTACCTCTTCGCTTCCCCTGAGTACAATTACTCTGTCACTGGTACCCTCTTTGCATTTTTTCATATATTGTATATATTCACATTGCTCAAGTAAATTTTTACCTTTTTATGCTTTTGGATTATGGGATTTTCCTTCAATCAAACTGTTTAGTACAAGTTTTAAGTTGCAGATATCCCAAATATAGACGATTTTTTTTTATTAGAATGAAATCATTGTCTAAAGGAATATAGATAGAGTGTAAAAGTAAAGGGGATTTTGAGAACCAAACATTATTGAATGGAATAAAGGGGATGGCTTTGTTTTGGTAAATTTATACATTTTATTTTAGGGAAAAATTGTAATAAGTACCATTGACCTTCAATTGACATGTTCTCTGTCTCTGTAAGCATAGGCAGCTTTGAAATCAACTGTCGCACTTAAGTTTGGTCTCAAACAGTATGTGTTAAATGGTTGAAATGTTTACAGTATTTTAAGCAGTATGAGTTCAAATTGTTCACATGCTTCATGGTGGGTGCAAATTTTGCATTTTAGGAATGCTTGTTAGACTTGTTGTGAATTTTACTTTTATTCCTTTTATGATTTTCATCTTTCCTCCTTTAGAAGAATCTTCCACTACCTCAGGATTCAGTCCGTCTTATGTTTTCAATTATCTCCATGCCATATAGTTCATTTCAAGATCAAGCTGCACCCGAATACAAGTGTGTATACTTTGTATTCGATCTGTATTAGTTCTTAGTTTGGGTTTGAGACCCCCACTGTCATATCAGCGGTGGAAAAATATTGAGAAATGGAAATTGGTGAGCCAGCTTTAAGATGCACTAGAACAAATATGTGGTTATCTTCTTTTACCCCCCATTAGCTTTGCAATACACGCCTAAATTTGACCCATGACTCTGCTTCTTAAGGAGAGGAATTGCCACTGGGCTTATGAGCATTGGTGACATGAAGACAATAATTTGTTTTGCCCTTTTATGCTGTTGCTGCTGCTGATGAGAGATACATTAGGTAGCAGAAGTCGCAAATCCTGTATGGCTAAGTTGCAGAATTACAATGCTTGAGAAAATATTATTCACAGTCTGTGGCTCAACTATGAGACTTGATTTGAATTGAGTGACTTGGTTACATCTCAAACATTTTGTCAATTAACTGCTTTAATTTTGGTTTAGACTACATTACAGTTGACCGTGGAAATCGGCATAGCTTCGAAAAATTCATTTCTGCATATTATTTGTCTTTCTCTGCTGACTCATATTTCATCTTCGTCATACAAGCACCTCTGAAGAATGCAATTGACTGGGCATCTAGACCACCAAATGTATGGGCAGATAAAGCTGCTGCTATTGTAAGCGCTGCTGGAAGTTTAGGTGGGGCACGAGGACAGTATCACCTCCGCCAAATTGGAGTTTATCTCGACCTCCATTTCATCAATAAACCCGAGTTTTTCTTGAATGCATACCAACCTCCTGCAAAGTTTGATAGTGATGGCAACTTGATTGACAAAGAATCCGAGGAAAAGTTGAAGGAAGTTCTTGTTGCCTTGAAGGCATTTACCTTGCGACTCCAAGGTAAGTGCTGAATTAATGTGTGCTAGGAGGGCTCTGCCAAACTTGGATTCTCGTGTGTCGGACAGAATTTGACGTGTAGTTGGAAACCCGGATTCGTGGGCTGATATTGAATCATCACTCAGACCTTTCTATTCTTTTGGATTAACCAATATGATGGGCCTATTTGGTCCAGTTTATGTCTACCTAAAGCCTGGATGCACGCGCTCTATGCTCTGCTCAGCTCAGCTCATTCTATGGCTAAAAAGATAAACCAAATAAGGATTTTAAAAGTCGATAATCACTGAATAAAGCGAGAGCCATGAAAAGAAAAGAAAGGAAAAAGGAGGAGAATGGTATTATGAATAGGTGGATATTTGACTGTTATAATAACAATATCATAATTTACAACTCTGCTGCTTTTTGGCGTCACTTACATAATGAGAATAGGAGGCAGCAGCAGCAGCAGCAACAGCAGCTTTTTCCCCCAGTCACGGCCGTTGCATGCTGTAATCTGCTGCTGCGCCGCCTGAATTCTGAGCAATACGGTTGTCAAATGGAATAATAATAACATCATCGTCCCTACGTATTTCTTCTCTCCTTACAATTAGAACATAGTTTGTCTATCTATAACAAGTAAGTCCCTTACTTTAACTTGCCGATTGGAATTGGAAACCAGAAAAGTATGTAGTAGGTATCCTTACAGTATTGCGTATTGCCCAAAACTTTATTAATGTTGTAGCAAAGCTTATACGTAACTTAAGCTGAAGGGTAGGTATTTTAGTTATTTTAATATGTTTTACCTTTTTTTTTTTTGGTTATAAAATAGATAAACAGTATTCTTATCTATGAAAATGTCCAATCTTTTTATTAATCCGTCGTTCAAATGTAAATTAGATAGACTCGGCTTGGTTCTGTCCTTTGTGTCATGTCATTGTTGCCATTTAAAGTTAACTGATGTGATGATTTATCGAGCGAAAGAATTGGGAAGCTAACGAGTTGCAAAAAGTTACCAACTTTGTCAGTATCCTACCCTATCCTGTCCTTTTTCTTTTTATAAACTTTTCCTATTCGAACTATATTTTTATTCTTACATTGAAACTCCTTTTTCAGACCTTACTGAGGCATGACTTTTCTTTCTTTTCTTTTCTTTTCTTTTTTTTAAAAAAACAAAAAAAGAATATGTAAATGATTTGAACTTCAGTCCATACTAAAATTGAAAAAGATTTCGTTTTAATTTTATAATATTATTAATAAAAAAAAAAAAAAAAGGACTCTTGTATTAACATTAAAAACAAACATAGATATAGTATTTCACGCCACATGGATATAGTATTTCAATCATAAATTACTCATAAATGTAAATGCAGTCCACAAAAATGATGCTTTACCCATTCACGACATGAATGAAGAGAGCAATAAATTTGTAGTGCACTCTTGCTTCGCTTGCAATTAATTAATAATCAATAAATGTTTCACGTGAAATTTTTGCTTCAAAGGCAGCAGCTGTATACTTACCATGATTACGAGACACAAAGTCAAGATAAATGCTGCCTAATACCATCAAAGCTATTACTATTAGCACTCGATGTGGAAATAATTAAGCTAGCCAAACGCAGGAGAGGTGAATCAAACAAAATTTTGTGAACATCATAATTATTTAAAAAGAGTCTTAACGATAAATTCGATGGTCAGAATATTAAGACGTTTAATTCAATTGGTTGTGAAAATAACTGGAGTAACATGTATAATAATAATAATAATAATAATAATAATAATAGTTGTAGAACCAAAATTGGAACCCTCCGAATCAGTTGTTGTCAAATTTCTGGTCATCCACGCTTATCCCAGATGTTATTTGTCTACAAAATTTCTGCTGTGTGAACTAACATTGATAATGAAGTTGAGAAATCTTGTTCATTTCTGTCTCCCCTCTGCTCTAATTTAGCCTAGACAAGAGGCTATTTCCCTTTCGCTATAATAACAGTAACACACACAAAATAGGATACAAATCCAATTTGGTGGTCCACTTCAAAAAATGACACAACATAAATTTCATGCAAATATTCATTGGCCCTCGTAATTTTGTATTCCCATCAACAATTATTTGTCACACGAATCTTCTTGTCCCCCTACTATTATTACTAATACATATATATGGTCTTGCAACACCACGCGCTTACTCATACCATCTCAAGCCAATTACTATTGACTATGACCCAAATTAAAATTTATAATTCTAAATATTTACATTATTAGAAACATATTGTATAGTTAAAACTAATTAATAAAGTGGCTGTGATGGGAAGTGAGATTGTGCCGCCCTTCCGGAGGTGGATTGGTTGCGTAGCTAGCTAGCTGGCTGGCTGGCTTTGAATATGAATATGAATATGAATATGAATATGAATATGAATATGAATATGAATGGACAACGCATTATTCACTTATAATAAGCCATCGATGTTATCCACCCAAATGGCATCAAGTTTATGTGTCACTACGCAACCGCACCTAATTAAATTCAACAACAATTACTATCATTCCTCGAAATATATTCTTAACCCAAGACAAATTGTTTAAAGTATTCAAAATCTTGAACAAAATCGGATTCTATCTATAACTTAAAACAAAAGCAACACAATAATAATAAAAGTTAATTTGGTTAGCTAAAAATTACTTCAATGAAAATTATTAGATTTAATCTAATGCTGCTTAGAAAAGAGTTTTCAGGCGAACGGTTTTTCTTCCTAAAAGATCCATCATTACTAAGAATTTTCTTTTTTTTTTTAAAAAAAAAAAAAAGCGGCAACTATGAATATGACGACGATCATGGTCATCACGTAGTAGTAGCAGTAGAAAAAGGACAAGTGTGTTGTTCAGGATACAACCAAAGCATACATTTTATGGGACCCAATGACTTAGGGTTTGACCTTCTCTCTGTCCGAACGCCCCCACATTGACCTGCCTGCAAGAACCCGTACAACGCCTCCTGGACCTCGAAGTGGAATCCATCACTAATAATACTACCCGACATTTTCACGTGCCCCTTTTACTTTTTATATTCTCAATTTTACTCCTATTACTCGTATTTTATATTTATAACGCCCCCGTAAATCCTTTCATTCTCTCCTTACGACCTTACCCCCATCTTAGTTTGAGCACAAATAATATGATTATCATTTTTTTTATCTTTAATTTTAAGGAAAGGAAAAAGGAGATGATAATTGAAGAGAATATAAGAATTTTTAATTATTTGTTAGGTATAGTATAATAACAACTTTTAACAAATCATTTAATTAGAATTAAAAATAAATAAATTCAATTCAATTTATTAAATATGTCTTACGATAAATTTTATCATATATAAATGATTCTTTCTTTAACTTAATAAAAAAAGTATTTTTCTTTTTTAGATTTTTAATGAATTCTAATTTTATATTCAAAACTGTTTTAAAATTTTGATATAATTCCTTTCCCTTATAATTTTTCTTTTATTCTTTCCTTTTAAAAATAAAAAATTGTATTTATGTTATTTAAATCTCTCTCATATTAATCAAAGATTATCTAAAAATAAACAAGCAATAACACATCTAAATTTAAAAAAAAAAATGCAAGCAAAGACCAAAACTTCGACTATGTGCTATATTGTACTGATGAAGTACAATAGTGAAAGATAGCATGAAATAAGTGACATTAAACAAAAATGGAAGGATAGAATTGCAAAATTTAGACTTAAGATAAGAGGGAGGAATTAAGACAAAAGCAGATAAAATGATAAATTAAGTCTAAAATAAGTGGCATTTGGTTATATGGAGAAGTTGAGACACTAAAAATGGCAAGCACATCATCCAAACAATCTCTTCTTCTTCCTCCAACTGTTTGGTCTGCTAGTCATTTTAGGAGCCGTATCCGGAATTAAAGATAATTGTGTTGTTCAATCACAACCAAACCAAGAAAAAAAAATTCGCAAAAAAAAAAAAAGAAAAAGAAAAAAAAGCTACCCAGAAACAAAGAAAAAGTCAGTGCTTGGCAACAAACTCCCCTTTTGGCTTTTGCTTTCTCCTTCAATCTAACAGCTCTCATGTTTTTGTTTTCTGGAAGTCTGAAAATTGCCCATTTCACTAAAGCTTCTTCTATTGATTTTGCACAACTCCCTCCATTGTTTCTTCCTATGATGAATTTGTCAAATAAACGAGCGTTTTGTGCGTGAAGGCCAGGCATTTATTATTGATATAACAAATTCACGAGACAAAAGCTTCATCTTTTTTTATTTTGGCTTTTGGTTTCTATGATTCCCTCCATTTTTTATATTCTGGGTTTGTTGCAGAAATGTCCTTACTGTTCATGAAAACCAGCGAAAAACATAATCTTTGATCTGGGTATTGATGGGAGAAGAAGAATAAGCGAGAAGGGGAATGAGAGAGAGAAAGAAGCTGTACACAGAGGGAGATAATGAGCAAAGAACATACGAGCGTTGTTGCGAAGGCCTGGGAAACAACGGTTAGAAAATCACAAACAGTTGCAAAGAGGAGAAACAATACTTTCTTTGCTCCAATGTCTGTAGCCCATGTTGATGATGATGAGTATGGTCCCGGTGAAATCTATCATGCAGAGAGAGTACTCGCTAATGGTGACTTCTACACTGGTCAATGGGCTGATAATCTTCCACATGGCCAAGGTAAATATCTCTGGACGGATGGCTGCATGTATGTTGGTGAATGGTACAGAGGAAAGACAATGGGAAAAGGCAAATTTAGCTGGCCTTCTGGCGCTACTTATGAGGGAGATTTCAAGGGAGGATATATGGATGGCAAAGGAACTTATACCGGCTCAGCAGGGAATACTTACAAAGGTTCTTGGGTTATGAACTTGAAACATGGACAAGGGACTAAGAGTTTTTCTAATGGCGATTACTATGAAGGAGAATGGCGACGTGGGTTGCAGGATGGCCACGGAAGATATCAATGGAAAAATGGGAATCATTATATTGGTCAGTGGAAAAATGGGATGATTAATGGCAATGGAACAATGATTTGGAGCAGTGGTAATAGATATGATGGCTTTTGGGAGGATGGATTGCCTAAAGGAAATGGGACATTTAGATGGGCTGATGGGAGTTTTTATGTCGGCGTTTGGAGTAAAGATCCTAAAGAACAGAATGGAACTTACTATCCATCAGGTTCTCCAGCTGGGAATTTGGATTGGGATCCTCAACAAGTGTTTTTGGAGGATTTGAATGACTGCAAGATATGTCCAGGAGAGAAAGTTTCAATCTTGCCATCGCAAAAGATGACTAATTGGCCTGGAATAGCAGGGGAAATCAATAATAAACAAATGATATACAGGAAATGGAATGATGTCGGGAGGAATAGGAGGACGTCAGTTGATGAACGTCTAAGTAATTATAGTTTGGATACTGATGGAAGTAACAATTCTTGTGCTGTTGGTGATAGTGATGAGGGATTGGATAATCTTCAACTTGAAGATCTCGATACACGAGGGGGCAGGATGATGATGAGAATACAGCCCTCCCCAAAGAAGCAGGGAGAGACAATAGCTAAAGGGCATAAGAACTATGAGCTTATGCTCAATTTGCAGTTGGGGATCAGGTATTTTGCAGTTTGTTCTTGTTCATTAAATTCTGTTGTCTCTAATTTCTGTTTTTGGTGTCATCTTCGTTGTATCTGATGTTAAACTAATGTCTTGTGTGTAGGATTTGATTATGATGTACTTAATATTAAGCTTTCTTTTCACTGTATCTACCAAACATGCAGCTTCTATGTTTTGATATGTATTCAAATTAAGATCATAATTTTGTTATAATTTTTTTTTAAGGTTGAATTGAATTTTGGGATTTTTCAGTTTGCAAATCATTTACTGCTTTGTTTTTAAGGTTCTGTATTGTGCCTACTGTTATTCCCAAGATCTCAAAATGCTTATTTGAGCCTTTGATATCCTCTAAAACAGTTTTCCTCCAACCAGTAGCTAGGATTTTGCAGAAGTGCTTCTTTGGAAGGTTCCAAAGAAAATATTAGAAGTTTTCCGTCATAAATAGTAAAGTTAGGAAATTTTCTAGCAATGCTGTCACTGTATTCCTATCTACAACTGTAATCTTTGTATTTACTTATTTTCTTCTGCTGTGGCACAGACATTCTGTTGGGAGACCCGCTCCAGCTACATCTCTTGATTTAAAGGCTTCTGCTTTTGATCCCAAGGAAAAGGTATGGACAAAATTCCCGCCAGAAGGATCGAAGTATACTCCTCCTCATCAATCTTGTGAGTTCAAATGGAAGGATTACTGCCCGGTGGTTTTCAGGTTTGGGGTCAATATGCATATCTTTTTCAATGGATTGTCCTCCTTTCAATAGCATTTTAGTCTTAATTGTATTACATAAGACTCTCAGACCGTGTGAATATTTTAAGAAACGTCTGAAGTTGCTCATGCAACTATAGTCCTTGGCCATTCGGCATGAAGAGAACTATGATTTGCTCATGGCATGTTTTATCTGCCTGACAAATATTAATGGCCTATAGCTTTCAAAAGCTCTGTTAAATAAAATGCTTAGTGTGTGGATATGCCTCATTCGTCTTATATTGTGTCAATTCATTAACTATATGAATCATGTTTCATTTTTCTACCACCATAGCTTTATGTAATTATAATCTGCATCTGACTTTTTACAATTTTATTTTCAGGACTCTCAGGAAATTGTTCAATGTGGACGCAGCTGATTATATGATATCTATATGTGGAAATGATGCCCTTCGAGAGCTCTCATCCCCTGGAAAAAGTGGCAGTTTTTTTTACTTAACCAATGATGACAAGTACATGATAAAGACTGTGAAGAAGGCAGAAGTAAAAGTAAATTCCTTTCTTTTTCTGGAGATTTGCTTTTTTGCTTCTTGTTATGCTTCAACTCTTGAATTTGGAGACTTTTAAATGTTTCCGTTTTAACTTTTTGTTGGATCCTGTACAAGCTTTACAACAATGTTTTGTGAAGCCTATATATGCCAAAAATTTAGAAAAAGGCTTCATTTCTAAACTCTTTCTCAAGACCGTTACCTCATTTGCTTTTAGCAAATGGTCACTCACATTTCTCTGATATAAACACTAACAAAGTACTTTTTTATTTTTTAATTTCATTTTCTATTTGGAGTTTCAATTCATATGCAAATCCTAATCAGGCAACAATATCACAGGTGCTAATTAGGATGCTACCAGCCTATTATAATCATGTTCGAGCCTTTGAGAATACACTAGTCACTAAATTTTATGGCCTTCATTGTGTGAAATTAACTGGGACTGCACAGAAAAAGGTACTGTGAAAATGTATCAATTCAAAATATAAAGATTCTTTTTATTAATTGCCATCTACACACTTCACTCATTTTGGGATTGATGAGCCAGGTGCGATTTGTCATAATGGGTAACCTATTCTGTTCTGAGTATGCCATTCATAGGCGCTTTGATTTGAAAGGTTCTTCTCATGGTCGAACAACTGCTAAACCTGAGTCTGCAATTGATCCAACAACAACTCTTAAAGATCTTGATCTTAATTTTATATTTCGATTACAAAAGGTTTGGTTCCAAGAGTTTTGCAGGTAAACTCACTTTGCTAGCATCTTTGTTCTCTTTTTGTTCTTTTTACTTTGGCTGAAGTGTCAGTACTTCCCCAGAACTTACACCATGACTATAGATTCATGTGGCGTGGAAATATCTCCACTTCCTTGTAATTTTATGTATTAGTTGCGTGTGAAAAGTTGTACATTAGACATTTCAAATGATAGTGATAAGTTGTTAAAACTGTGAGCACAAATTGCCTTTAAAAGCCCTTGAAAGCAAATTGTGGGTAGAAAACGTATATAAACTTCGGAACTTAAAATACATTGAGATCGTTAAATCAACACTGACAGTGACTGCTTTTTTATTGTTAGAATAAAATGATCAAAACTACCATGTTCACTAAATTGTGTTTGTGGACTTAGTAAGAGATTTATTTACTAGTCTTTGCTATATGCCAGTAACTAATCATATTCAGAGTTTCATCTAAAGTAAATCATTTCATTCTTGCTCAGCTTTTATTACATCTATATAATCTTATGCTCTGTGGATATGTATTAGTTATTTCTTAGTCAATTTTCAAAAATATGGAAGATCAACTTTACAAAGATGTTCTTCTCACTTGTAGTTTTTCTCTATTTGTGCAGGCAAGTTGACAGGGACTGCGACTTTCTTGAACAAGAGAGAATAATGGACTACAGTCTCTTGGTCGGTCTTCACTTTAGAGAAGCCATTTCATATCGGGATTCTAATACACCTCGTACTTCTGGAGCTCGCACTCCTAAAGGTTGTTCTAGTCCAATCTAGCATTTCCCACTTACTCTTTTCAACATCAATCATTGCTGAACAAGTACAACTATGTTTTGAACTTGATTGGCAGGCAATGGAGATCTTGATAACGAACCAGCAGCCCCTCGCCTTTCTAGAGTAGACATGGATCAACTTCTTTTAGATCCCACCCGGTAATACAAATTCATGAATATTGAGCTTATATTCCTGACTTTGTTGATGAAGTTCTAGTTATATCGAAATCAATTTGCCAAAATGATCCAAATTTATGCAGTACTCCATGTATCAGAGATAAAAACTATTAGAAATAGTTCTCTTGTAACAAAGTGAACTCCAACTACGATTATTGTTATTCCCCAAACGGATTACCAACTATTGATTTTTCTTAATATTGACTCAGTATAGCTTAATCCTTAGTGTCGTTTGGTTGTGCCGTCTTTATAGTGACTGCTGAGTTTTTTCTTGTCTCATTCTTTTCTGATTGTGTGATGCAGGTGGGCTTCCATAAAGTTAGGTGTGAACATGCCGGCCAGAGTTGAACAAACAGTTAGACGAAATGATTGTGAAACACAACTGGTTGGAGAACCGACTGGTGAATTTTATGATGTTATCCTCTTCTTTGGTATAATAGACATACTACAAGACTATGATATTAGTAAGAAACTTGAGCATGCATACAAATCAATGCAATATGATGCAACTTCAATATCTGCTGTTGATCCGAGGCAATACTCAAAACGGTTTCGGGATTTCATTTTCCGAGCTTTTGTAGAAGACACATGAAAGATATAGAATTGACCCAAAATCTTCAAATTGCTGTCAGTGGCCATCCATGTATAGTCAGTTTACCTTTGTTCACAGAGATGACAATATGAGAATAGTTACCACTAAGGGGTTAGAATATTGGCCGCCGAGTATGATTTGGAGCTGCCTGAAATTCCTGGTTTTGACAATCATAGTTGCAGTTTCCCTCTTCATCGTCGTCTCTAGTACCTTACACTTACAAGGTATATGATAAGTTATAGTAAAAGGCACAGATTTTATGTCATAAACAGAAAGAGAGAGAGTTACTGAAGCCTGTTTCAAATTGTAAAATGAATTAACCAAACTAAGTGTGTTGAACGTAAAGTGGCATTGATTCTTTTTGTACCTAAAATTTTTTTCCCCATAAGGTGAAGTCAAGTGAAGTGAATCTGGGTCTGACATGAAATAATTATGTACATAAGGAGGTTTAATGTAACTAGCATCTAGTTATTATCTCAAATGAATTTGTTTGAGATAAGTTTGCAGGGGCATTTCCTTTCCTTTGATTCTTTGTACATGGTATTTGTATTGCATACAAAAACTCGGTTCCATTTTCAATCTACAATTTTAGTGCTGTTGTTCGTATGCACTTTGTCTTTTATGCAACTAAAAATTATCCAACACAAGTTGAAATCTTGAACTAAAGGGTATAACATTAATTGAAATTTGAAATCCAACCTATCAGTACGTGTACACAAAGGTGGCACCCCAGGAGGCATTAAATAAAGTAGTTTTGCAGAGAAACGTAAGATGGGGAAATAATGTATTTGTCAGCCCAAAACTGGAAGAAAGCGAGAAAATGAAAGTAGTGGAGCTCCTACGTCTACTGCTGCATCTGCAAGGATGCATTAAAATTTTGTCTATATACAATAAGTAAAATAGCAGACATCTCTAGAAAATGGTCTGCTGTTTAGGATGCAACCAACTCTGATCCCCATTACATTGACAATGAAATTACATACATTCCATGCCCAGAGCGCACTGAAACAAAACTCTCGTCCATAAATAGCTATCAAACAATTAATGAGTTGCTTTTCTCTTCTCTAATATCTTAATGATCGAATCAAATGGTTAACGTCCATCTGCCTATCAATAATACTCACCTACGTTACTACCACGTAAATAAATTTATTTTAGAAAATTATCAGGCACCTGAAATTTGATAAAACAACAAATACCCTTAAAAATTTGAAGGTTAAGATACCTTCAAATTTAAAGAAATAAGCTGATAATTCTTAAATTTTTATGTCTTAAAATTAATATATTATATATATTATTATTATTATTATTATTATTATTATTATTATTATTATTATTATTATTCTTAAATTTTAACAAAATAATAACATAAGATATATTTTTTTAATTATAACATTTTAGTCCCTATTATATAAGGATGAGAATTGGATATATTAAAAACAAGTTCGGGTTTTGAAAGAAATAAGGCCAGAGCCAACTTACTTTAATTTTTAACCCGCCCAAACCGATCCCAATCTGCCCCCATTTGACCCCGTTTTTAATTGAAATATAGTATTATTACAGTCAAATTAAAAGACTTGCTATAATAGAATGCTATATAATGGGCTGAATTTTTAGGTCAACTTCAGTATTTTACAATATCAAATTACAATATTTTAAATAGTAAATTGAGTTGAGTGGGGTAGGAAATCCCCGAATCGATCCCAATTGTTAAACAGGTCAGATTTTAAAACTTTGTACCTACTCCAATTTTTAAACGAGTTAAATGTTTAAGCCTAAAACCAGTCTCAAATGAAGTAAGGTAGGGCGAGTTCGAAGAAATTTTTCATTCCTACTATTATAATATTATACACAACATACTATGATATGGAGGATTAAAATGTTGGAATTAAATTTTTAATTTATTATTTTAATAAAAAATTTAGAAAAAAATATATTATCCAAAAAATTCTTACAGTCAATTAGTTCAACCATATGTTAAAATATTCATAAACCTCTTCGTTCTCTCTTTTAATAATAATTTAATATTTAATTATAAAATATTTTTAGTATTTTATTTTTATATATAATATCTCTATTTAAAAAATTATATTTACATCATTATATGCTTTTAAGAAAAATTATGAGAATATGTGTATTGCTATATATGCAAACCAACCGAGTTTGAGCTTGAGAAAATAAGAGGGTTAAAAATATATTTGGACAATATTCATCCCTTTACATTTAAAAAATAAAGAAGTTAAAAAGAGAGTTAGAAATTTTTTTTTATATGAATTTTTTACCGAGATGTCATTTATTTATTTTTAAATCAGGACACGGTTTTTAAATGGGTCGGCGCAAATTCTAATTTTCATATTAAAAGAATTTTCGTACTTTTTTTTTTTTTTTTTTTCTTTTAATTTCTTGATTGGGGATGTATGTAGTTGTCAGTTGATTTGTAATTAAAATAAGTAAATAAAATATGGGTGAGGAAAAGGTTAAGAAAGTACTTTCATTTAGGAGGAATTATGTCATACTTACGGATAAATGTTCCAATGTTGGAGCTTGGCAGCTTGCCTTGCCTTGCCTTGCCTTGCCTTGGGAGAATATTTGCGCTCTACCCTCCGGCCTCTACACAGCCTAATAGAGTTAATTGATTATTGGAAGCTTATATATAGCATAGAGATAGGGAAAGGGAAGGTCTAGAAATTGATTGCCCAACCTACCAACAGCAATGCATGCCCCCCTCCCTCCCTCCCTCCCTCCCTATCATAGGACACAATCTATCAACATTATTATTTATAATAAAACCCAAAATTTAAAAAAAAAAAAAAAAAAGCTAAAATGAATAAAATTTACCTGAAAGTTTAACCACTTCTTCTTGACATAGACAGAAACAAAACTAATTGAGCAACTTCCAAAATATTGTTCATTTAAAATTGACTTAGTTCATAATTTTACATCATTTTGCACTTTTGTCTTTGATCATTAGGGTAAACAGAGAAAGATTTGATCATCATCTATTACAACTAAACTAATTCATATAACTCCAAGAGCTACATCTACTACATACATGTTCACGTCTACCTATCATAGGCAGTCATTGCAGTGTCTTGTAAAGTAGATAATCCTAATGTTGATTCTGCATACCATGGCTTCATATAGCTGCCACCGACCACATTCATATTCCAGATTCCAGGTTGCGGATCTTAAGATAAAGGTTGATTAACTTTATTACCTGGCACATATAAACATTTGTCAATCTGCATTGACAGTGAAAAATAAATAAAATCAACGTTGCATTGGACTAAAAGTGCAGACAAAATATATAAAGAACTTTGCTACGTCTAAGGTAGTAAGGGTAATACTAGCATTTACCATAAAATATGAGCAATAACAACTTATAAAGAAGTTAAAAAGAACTGCCCTGTGCTATATCCCAGATCAAGATCTCCAAGCACAAACTGGACACACAAATGTTTTAAGATTCTTGTCACTTGGGCAACAAAATGGATAATTGGATGCTGGATAGCTTTATTAGTCTCAGGTATTATTATGCCAAATACATACTCAGACCCAGGGTTTACATTGGCTAGAATTGGGAGATGCCAGTCCTCAAACGGCATTCAAATTCATGGAAATGTTGAATGGTCATTCAACTTTTGAGGACAGAAGATCATAGACTCTAGAATTATAACTGTAACAGCCAAAGTTCAATGCCTTAACAATAGACTTTATGACTTCTAAAACCAGCACACTAGAAATTAAACTGACAGTTGAGAAATGTTTTCTAACATCACAGCAAGACATGGACTTGTGCATTTTATGTGAATCATGATCCAATTACAGTTAGTATTGCAGTGTAGAAATAAAGTTAGATACTATTTATGCTTTATTTAACTGTTAGAAAGTCAAATGGATTACTAAAAGTATCCGCAACTTAAGTTTTCAAAAGAGATAGAGATAATGTACCTCCAAAATTCAAGCAGTTGTGGACAATTTTATCATCAGATAGCCAAGAAAGAATGATAAAAACAGAGCATCTGCAATGACCAATAATTGAGACAACTTTTGAAAAATTGAGACATTTGTAACCGGCCAAAATTATGAGAAACCACTGCTGCAGTATTGTCTTACACAGATAAACTTGATTATGAAAATTGTTTCTGTAATTGGAAATAGAACTATTCCTGTTTTCTGTCAGCTAAGGAAATGGCCGCTAAGGAAATGAAAGGCATCCCCAATAATTGAATTAATTCATGCAAAAGAACTGCAGTGCGGAGATTTTTACAGCCTGAAAACAATTTACAAATGAAAAATGAAAATTCCCCAGACCGTGCTTTTTTTTCATTCATGAATGAAAAGCTTTAATCAATGCCATAGATAACTATGACAAAGTACATGTGGACGTAAGCACATGTAATGCCTTATCATCTTTTACCAAAGATTGACAATGACACTCCAACACCACCCTCGCCTTCTTATTGAGCTTGCTTCACACTTGAATGTCCTAGAAGATTTAATGATTTATGAAAGCAAACAAAGCTTGAAATCTCATATAAGTGTTGAAAATGGAATAAATGTGCTAAAATACCAAGTTGCTTATTGAAAAAGTGAAAAGGAAAAAAAAAAATGCTTCAACAGCAAAATAATTGACCAGTCCTTGACTTTAGGTGCACTGTGGAGTGTGGACTAAACAAGGGATAAACTTTGGACAAACTGAAGTTCTAGAAGACCCACAGGCATGGATATGATTTCAAACAAAGAAAATGAAGCCGTTCTATGACAATAAACAGTTGCAGCTGCAAATTTTTCCAAATACAGATAATATGGATTAATATTTGATCAAACTATGATTTCTGTTCTAATACAGATAATGTAATCCTTCTAATAAAGATGATTCATAATGCTACTTCTGAACACAGTTTTACTTCTATGATAGTTCTTAAATCAGAAATAAACACAGAAATAGATCAATATGATGTTGTAGATTATACCTTGGAGTAATCCTCAATTGCCAGAGGCCGCATAGCCTGACTGATCACCAACTGGAGAAGAAGAGTCCCTGGTCCTTGCAGTAGAAACATCATTTTCCATTTGCATTCCGGAAATACATGGAAATAATTTTTTCTCATCATATCCGTGATCATAGAGGTAACCCTTGAAGACATGACCACTGATGTTCACAGTTGCCACATAGCCAACCTCAGCTTCATCGTCAGTAATGGCAGTCACTCTAATGCACCGAAAATTGGCTGCCGCCTGGACTTGACCCGGCAAAGACTTCTTAAAACTTTCCTCTGCAGTTCAGTTCCACAACAATCAAATACTAAAATTTTGCCTCTCAAATTTATCATTCTAACTTAATTACTTCTTGAACGGCAGGTAAAGAATTCAACTTCGCAACAATTAATTAAATCATTCAACAAACCCATATCATAATAATCACAAAATTTCATAAAACTTGTTCTACTCATTCAACAATTTCAAGTCAGATTGACCTCTCTGTTCCACTTTTATATTTTACTCATCCTAAAGTCAATCATTCTACCGCTTTAAACCAACGAGAGAATACAAGAATCATATTTGTCTTGTTTATAATGAATGTATATAGAGATGAGCTCTATAATAAGAGATAGAGAAATATAGAATAGAAACATACCCTGGTGACAAGGGATGGTATTAAAACTGAGAGCAGTGGAAGCAGAAGCATTAATAGGAGTAGAAGGCGAAGGTGTAGATGTACTAGCATTAACATTGGGCCAGAGTACTCTTGGTCTCTTAACACCGCAGGAAGAACCAGAAGATCCGCCGCCTCCACCGCCGCAAGAACCACCACTAACGGCGGACATCAACTTTTTCTCACGGCGCCTAGCTGCGGGAACCCAGGTGCTCCTCATGTGAGTAGCACAATCATAGCCACGAGTCTTGCAACAAGTCCTACACCTCCTAAAACTGCATTCTTTCTTAGCCCGGTTGCCGCAGTCCCTGCATGCTCTCGTAAAACTATCATCATCTTCAACATCTCGCTTGCTCGATTCTCGATATTGCTTCAGACTCCAAAAGCTTGAAGATTCATGCAGATTGCTACTGTTATTATTGTTATTAGTATCATTGTTGTTGCTGCTGTATTCTTGATGACGAATGCTGCCGCTGTTGTTGTTTTTTTGATGATCAGAGGAAATATTGGAAGGTGGTGGGAGTGGTGGGTGGTTTTGAGGTGGGGAAATGAGGAGGATGTTGTGGAGGTTCAACATGACGGCTAAGTGGTGAGGTGGCGGTGGCTAGCGGCGGAGGCGGTGGACATCTTACATATATAATGGAAATGATGATGAAATTATGCAGTAGTAGTAGTCCTGGTAGTTGAGTTGGATACAGTAGGTAGGATGTGAATTGTGAAGTGATGATGGCTTTGCTTGAATTGAGAACGGATTGATGAATGGATGAATTCTTTCTCTGCAGTGTAAATCTGAAAGTCTAGTAGTCTAATTATAATTTTACTATGGATGATTGATGTGAAGTGAAAACTGAAAAAGGTTATATCAGCTACTTTACCTACACTCTAGCTTCCCAGCAAACGAGAGGGAAAATAACATACCACCTAGGCAAAAAGATTCTCCTTTTTAAATTGTACTCTTTAAATTCTCAACAAATGCCCATTAATAACATGTATTGCTGTATAAATTAGAGTGTAGCACCTTCTTTCTTTTGTTTTATATCTAATGTGATATCAGCATATAACATATTTATTTAATTTAAATAGATAATAGAAGAATATTCTTGTTATTATAAATGACTGTTGGTATTAATTATCAAAACATGATACAAATAATTGTCAATCTAAAGTTGAAAGTTAATGAATAATAAAGTTTTTGAAATGGATTGAATTTGATTTATTAAGTTGAATGATTGATTAATTAGTACTGGTACTAGTTTAATTCAAGTGATTATAGAAAGTTGTTAACATAATTAATGTTGAATGAATTAAATTGATGTGATCGATTTTTATTAAGGGTGGTGAATATAAATGCGTGTACCAATAATATAATATGTCCTCTTTCTCTCCCCCTCCACTCATTCATTCCCTCCTCAAGAATGAGAGGTGGAGAATATCTCTTACTATTCATATTTTTTTAAAGAATCAAACTCAAAAAAATTGAAGTTTAAAGTTATTAATCTACACTCGAATTATAAAACGTAATGAAGATGAAATGAGACAAGCGTGATACTATTTTATTTTGAATAATTTAAATTATACATATAGTCAATCATTTTAAAGTTAAAGTCAAAATCAAAGTTTAAATTAGGATGCTAATTTAAGTTTAAAGAATTCAATCAAAACTTAAAAAGAGAATCTAATGAAAATATAAAAATGACTAATGTTTGTTCATCTATCATTATTAAGTGATGGATACGTATTTAAAATTTATTGAGGGTACTAAAATTTTTTGTTCATTTTAAGACTAGAAAAGAGTTCATTTCACACTTGTATATTAATTAAAACAACAACTTTTAAAAAGGAAATCTCTATTTATGGAAGTAGAGATTTATTAGTGTGTGTTTATCTATTATATCAATCATTAGGCAACTTTGGAATTGACCATGATAAACCAATTGGCAAACCACAATTATGATAAACTTAATTATCTAAAATTTGTTCAAAATATTCAATTAATTAGAAAAAGGGAATTGTGGGATGCATAATTAATTTGAAAGAAATTGTCATGATGGTGGTGAAATACCAAATTTAGTGGGGTGATAATGGAAGGGAAGGGGAATGATGGAAAGTAATAAATATGATCATCTTGGCGCAAATGGGATGTTATAATTGGAATTTTTTTTTTTTTTTTTGGAGTGTTGTTATAATTGGAATTATTGATGGAGAAAGCAAAGGAAAAGAAATGTATTATTTTTTTTTTTTTTTAATTTTTATTCGTTTGTCCGTTAGGTAAGCAAACATCAATAGGCTTATTTTGTAGGTTTATCACACAGAACCCATCAACATTATAGGATTACGATCGTGGACCATCCCTACTACTACTTACTACTACTACTATTACTTTATAGGTCAAGTTTAGGGTTCCAGTGCAAGTTTTTGCCTAGCCCAGCCTAGCCTAGGCCTATGCTAGGTTAGGCAGGCTAGGCTAGGCTAGGCTAGGCTATCCTGGCCTTAGTCTATTGTCTTTTTTCAAGTAGCCCACAGCCTAGCCTAGCCTAGCCTAGCCTAGCCTGGCCTAGCCTAGCCTACCCTAGCCTAGGAATTTCACCTAGCATAAAGTTATTCTTGCTTATGGCATTGAAGCAAGATATTGATAGTGATTTTTATGGAGAACGAAATTAACATTTTTATTTTTATTTTTGTTTAAAAAAAAAAAAAAGAAAAAGAATTAGACATATTTTTCTTAAGATTTATATAGATGGTGACATTTCCCACCAATCTTGGCTTACATAAGTACAAATATTTTCTATTCATTTTCTTGCTTTCTTTCTTTCTTTCTTTCTTTCTTTCTCCTACTAAAATAGTCAAATTGATACAGTTTACGAACAGAATTATATATTTAAATATGATTAAAATGTAGGGCCAACCTTAAAAAGTTGAAAGGTCCTAATGAAAACAAACAAAATTAACATCATACCCCGCTCTCTCTCTCTGTCTCCCTATAATATATATATATATATATATATATATATAAAAAATAAGAAACACCGTAAAGAGATGAAGATACATACATGCCTTGGCCCTGCCAGAGTTCTACCTTTGAATGTAACTACAAAAATGGAAAACGAAAAAAAAAAAAAAGGGTGGGGGAGAGTGATTTAGTTTAATAGGCCTTTTTATTTCGAACTGAACAGAATTAAAAATATTGAATGGATACAATAGTGAATTTGTATTTATGTAGCATGCATGAATATGAATATGAATATGAATATGAATATGAATATGAATGTGAATGTGGACAACAAAGAGAAAAAGGACAAGAGATGCATGCACGCATACTGGAAAAAGTGAGCAAATTTGGGGCTCCATCTAATTTTTATAACCTTAGATAGATTTTGATATTCTTTTTTAAAATAAACATTTCATACTCAAAAAGATAACAACATTGCAGATTTATTTATTCATGAAGTTGTCAGAGACTGCCACGTTACCCCTTTCTCTGTTTGCAGTTTTTTTCCGCGTGACAAAGCAGCTACAACATAAGTAATGATATATTTACATGATCTTTGTCATTTTAAATTTTTAAATTGCGTTACTTGCTTGGGAAAATTGAATACAACTACTTTAGTAAAACAAATAATATATATTATTATGAAAATCTAAATATTAAATACCCTCAAAACAAAGATAACTTATTGAAGCTCACAATTATTATTAATAATACTAGATACTATTTTTAAGAAAAACAGGTTTTTGGGACACAATAATTAATTGAGTGATGTTGTAATTTCATTAATTACACTTGTTTTGCACATTTTATTTATTTTTAATATACATTTTCGAATATTTTCTTTAACACTCATGTTTTTAATTTATACGATATAATTAGCTGTAGACAAACTTTTCCAAAATAATATTTAGATAACATATTTATCAACTTCTTATTTTTTTGTTTTAGGAAAAAATATTAATAATCATATCTTTTATTTTATTTTTATTTTTAAAACTTATAGGCTATAGCATTCATACATCGACATTATGATTACTGCGAAAGTAGTTTCCAAATAGGGCCCCGGGATTTCTGGATTCTGGATCTAATTGACTGACTGACTGACTGCCATCTGTGATGTATAACATCATGTCAGTTATTGTTTTATTAAGATTTAGATTAAACGATTATTATTATTATTATTATTATATTATTATTATTATTATTATTATTATTATTATTATTATTATTATTATTATTATTATTATTATTATTATTATTATTCTCATGCAATATATAATGTACACAGGGGACTACAACGTTATTCATTTTTTGGCGGAGTATTTGTCACGTAACCGTTGTTCACTAGCTGTTCTAAAGTCTAGAACAAAGCCAAAATGATAAAGGGATGCCGTCGCAGTTGCAGTTGCAGTTGCAGTTGCAGTTGCACTTGCACTTGCACTTGACCGCACCCGCCGGCCACCTTCTCCACCGCAGTCAGTCCATCTTCATTATACTTAACTACCTTTTATATATACATAGACAAATACAGATAATTCTCCCCACAACAAAAATTTTATCCTAAATCATACAAGAAATTACACTTAATCAGCTTATGTAATATAATATATACATACATATATATATATATAAATATAATTCTAATTCCAAATTTCTTTTAACAATTTTATATGACACCAAACGCTGGTTCAAAATTTTCATTTTCACAAATGAAAACACCGCTAGATTCACTATACATCCAAACACACTCTGAATAAAATCCAAATGTCTACTGTTTGCAAGGTCAATAAATGTGTGTGTGTGTATATATATATATATATATATATATATATATATATATATACACGATAACAACAGGATTGTAGCAAACATACATGTTAGTGGTATCGCAATCTAAACTTCTAGTGCCTGCCCACAAGGAGATAATAAAGCCTATTGACTCTTAACTTCCAACAAATTTGAATGATGATCTTGTCTTGTACGTTCCCCCTCCATCACAAAGAAACTGTGCTACATATTTAATTTAAAAGACTGTTAAATCATTTTAGTGTTCCTATTCTACTCTGTCCAACGATTTGATCATTATTTAAATCCATTGCAACCATTTTTGGGATCTTGCAGAAGTGTGGATTCGAATTTGACAAACTATTTGTGTTAGCCAGACTCATTAGTAGATTCAAAGTGCTCGAAAGGACTACCATGGTTCAGAGTTATTACCAAGAAAATTTCTAACATATGAGGGCTTGCTCCAACCTTGCTCCATCATAATGAGGTTGAGGCGTATCATTAATTTTTCCACAGCATCATCTTCCTGGCTGCTTACCAAATCGGATGATCGCTTTCGTACTGAACAACTCTGTAATGTTTTAAAACAACTCTTCATCCAGTTCACAGCAAGATAAAAATGTCATATGTCAAATCAGAGACAATTGTACCGTTGTTTCCTGATACTTCTTCAGATGTTGGAGAGATTGCTCATAAAGTCCGCAATGATAGAGAAGAATGCTGTAATCTCTTAATTCCTTTGCATCAGTTTCCAGGAGAATAAGCCGTTCACATGCTGTAGCAACAGTAGCAATGTCCAGAAGGAAATAGGTATACAAGCAATTGAGAATATCATATTACAACATATATTTAGTGACAGCAGTCAAGGGCTATAATAGTTGGCAGGGCCTATGAATTCTGTCTTGAAATAAATTTATTTTTGAAGAATCAAGAAAAAAGCATTACATAGTGATGAAGCCAAAAGGAAACGCATAATTGGGAAGATACAGTACATCTAGATTACAATTGCTGTGCCATTTAAATTATCTTTCTTTATAGAGATATAAAATGTCATCCGGGGGATGCATGAAGCCATAATTCAGCAGAAAGTACAAATTATTCCAATTTACTATAAATTTCCCTTAAAAATGATCTAATTTCAATGCGGTTGTCAGGATCAAGATACAACAATATTTTCAGTGATTAGCTCTTATGATCCAAATGACAAATTGCTACAAGAAGCTACCCAGTTCCTATACAAAAAAGGTGCACGTGCGCGCGCACATACACACACACAAAAAGACAGAAAAGCCAAGCATGCTAATGTGACACTCGACACCTAAAATGAATTTTGCATAAAATCTTATAGAAAGCAAAAATGTTTTTTAAACAGGTCTTTGGCTTCCGGTTGGTCTGAACTGACTCAATGCCAAGTTAAAAAACTAGTAATAATAACAGTCTACTGAACATAGATTCTCTTACAAATGCATACCAGCTAATGCACGCCTCATATCCCCAAAGCGGACACTGGTCCAAACACCACGTTCTAACCTATGTTGAGCAGCCTTTGCAGATGCAAGCTGCAAGCCACTGCAGTAGAAAAGAATAAAACTAAGAAAACTAAGAAAACTAAGGCCAGAATAGGGGAGGGTGGTCGGTCTATTGACTTTTCATAGTTACTAATAACTAAGCATTAGAGTTAAAATACCTGTCCTCATTGTTCAATCTGTCAATGCAGTTAGCGGCACGTGCTGCCCTTAAGAATAAACTTTTGGATTGATCATGTTGAAAAGGCCAGAAAGCAGTCTTTAAATTGCTAAAAATCTGCACACATTGTATATTATTATAAGCAAATATTAGCAAAGGCCAGAAAGCATTCCACGCATTCCAGACTTTTTTAAATAGCCTTCTTATGTATGCATGAATTAACATTTTACAAGCTCTATGAATTTCTTAGTTTAGCTTAAGTCCAAAGATAGTGGTACTATGAAAACTAGTTTCATAAACACAAGTGAGATTCATGAACCCTGTGAATACTTTTTATGCCATCTGGTTAAGTGAATAGACATAAATGTATGATCAAATAAACGAACTGCAAGTCATGGAGAGAAGCAACTATTACACTCTCACATTGACATTTTCACTGACTTGGGATGGCAAATACAATGAAGAACATACACAAGCAAAAACATAAATGTTACCTCCTCCAATAGGGTCTGCACTGTCATAATGTGAGGCTGATCAGACTCCTTGCTTTTCTGCTTCTGGTAGCCTCTAGGAAGGCTATGAAGATCAAGAGGGAATGATATCTCCACGTCAAAATCCACGAGGCCCCATAAACGAAGCATCTTAAGGATTTCTGAGTATATAAGCGATAGCATAGCAGCAGATCCTGAGCGATGTGTCAAAACCTGCACATAACGTCAAATAAATTCTCAAAATTCTCCCTATGATATCATTTCCTCCCAATAGCAAGAATACAAGTAGGAAATGAAGAATGAATTCCATACTGAGTGAAGATATAATGCTCTTGGTTCTATTAATTGATTCCTTGCATTGGTTCTTCGAAAGCCCTGAACAGAAAAAAAATGGACATAAGAAAGCACAAGTGTCTCAAGAAACACAGTGAGTTTATACAATAAAGTTTGAATAGATTATGGAGGAACTATTTATATTATACAACTTATAAACTGTTGCAGATGCCCTTCATAGGACAATTCTAATACTGTCGATCTGCAGTCATGTTCAGAAATTCCTCATCGTTGCAAATTTAAATGCGTGGTACTTCTTTAATATAAAAGGGGTAGAAAAAAGAAAATAGGTGCAAATAAACATAGCATTGGTAAGATCACATGTTCAAACACAAATAATTACGTTAAACTGTCGTGTGTTTGTTTTTTCTTTTCTTTGAGTAAAATACTAACTGACTTTGAACCAAATTAGAACCTGCAAACATGTCTAAATACAAGCATACCTTTTCATCAAACAAATATCTCTCTATACTCTCCAAAAAGCTCTCTGGCGATGATTTGAATGATGAGCTATAATGAGGGCAGTAGCCCACAGAAAGATCATCTAATCGGTCAATAAAAGCATCCACGGGGAGAGGTACTGACGAATGTGATATGAGGGAGTCATCCTCTGCTGCTACATGAAGAGCCGTTTTACCCAAATCAACACATCTATTAATGCTAATACTGGTTTCCCTTTCAAGATTGGATAATTTTTTAATCTGTGAGCAGAAACCCTCTCTTGCCTCCTGCTCAATCATCAATGAAGAATCAAAACCAAAGCATCTGAAATAAGGAGAAGGAAAGCGGCGGCTTTCTTCTATTAACTTTACTACCCATAACAATAACATAAACTCAGCGAAAAGAAGAAAAACTAATAATATTATATCAAACGGAACATTCACAAAGCACAAATTAACTGGCCATTCACATTCAATCATATAAGCAATAGATTGGATTATCAATTAACCAGAAAAAAATTATTATTACTTGTTTTTTTTACATAGTCACAGATAAATTAATACGCATGAGCACTAATAAATCTACATGGGTGACCTCGGCTTCATCACAATCTTTTCCACCATGAGTTTTATAATTGCTTAATTCGAATGGGCGTATCGGTACTCCAGCCAGCATATCCATTTCCATATTTTCTTTGAAAAATTTAACCACGATTGTTATTAATCTTCCACTATGATTATCATAGATGTAAAATATATTTTCATCTTGCTATCTGTCAATCTAAAATCAGTCTAGTTTTGTGACTTATGGATGCAGAGAATTGAACCATCAAAGTAGAAAATTCGAACAAACCATCAAGAATCCAAATCAAAACCTAGATGAATTTATATTCTTGTGCAACCAATCCACTGAATCAAGATGAGCCCAACCATCAGACAATAGAAGTAAAGGAAACACACAAAGAAAAACTAAAATCAGTAGCAAAAACAAACTAAATGATGAAGAAAACGAGAGATACTCTAGCATAGGTGGTGTCGATTCCAGTGGATTCCAGGGCGTCGTGCAACGCAAACTTCAGGTCACTCGCCACATATTGCGGCTGGGATCCGCTACAGCAAGCCACACGGTGACACGACGACGACGACGACGACGACGTGGTCGGTTGCCATCGCAAGAATTTGGTAAGAGATGGGGAAGAAGGAGGACAAAACGCAGCGTAGAACGAAGAACCCATGTTTAGTTTGCCAAGAGAGAGCGAAAATTGGTTTGCTTTGACTGGAAATGTAAAACAGATATCAGGTAGTCGAGATCTGTGGACGGTACATCAGATTTTTTTAATGGATTTTTTTTTGTTTTCGAAAAACAGTTAAGGAGATGTGACGTGGCAAGCAATTTTATAATACTAATAAGCACAATCATTTTACACCGACAAGATTGTGGTCGTTGAAGCGATTTTTGTGTTTTGTTGTTAGTTATTTGGGGTGTTAGTGTTCCGATTTTACCCGAACCTGAACCCGAGTGCATAATGACAAGTCCGAGCTTTTACTGTTACTATTATCTATTTTAGATGCGTTATATAACAGAACACTGAGCAAATTTAAGACTGTAGCAAAGATAGTGACATACGTAAACTGGAATGTAACTGGTTCAACGGAAGAAGATGAACTCTAATTAGCTTTCTGCTTCTCATGAACATGGAATATAATGCTAAATCAAAGAATTAATACAGATATAAATACATTAAATTAAGCTATAACATAACTGAGTGTTATTCAATTCATACTCAAATCAATTACATAAATGTATCTGTGGCAAACAGAACTTTTTTGTTTTTTACATGAAAGAATTGCATTACAAAGTGGTAAAACTTGTCAGTCACAGCTCCAGCTGAAGTACAAAAATCAAACTAGAAAGAATAATCTTGCATCTGAAGAGATATTAATTTGGCCGCCCCGAGATGGAAGGTCACTGCTTTCCTTCATCCACTGTAACGGTTGAAGCTAAACTGCTACTACTCCTCCTCCCTTGGATTCCTGATGCTACTTCTCCAACTGAACGATAAAAATTATCCCCACAAGAGAAAGACTCCTCTGCTGAACAGTACTCCTCCTTCAACTCTCTGAATATTTCTTCATTCACTCCGTGTACAAATGGATTGTCCAATAACATCTCAGCCGTAAACCTGAACATAGGCTTCCTCACAAAACACTTCCTCAAGAAATCTTTCCCTTCCTCCGAAATCCAGGCTGGAGTTTCAGGAATTGACTTCTCACTACCAATCTTAAGATAAAGTTGTTGCGTACTGCAATTTGGATTGAAATCCCAAGCTTGCCTTCCTGTAAGCATCTCAAGAACCACGCAACCCAACGCCCAAATATCTGAAGGAGACTCCTGCAAGTGCTCAACCACAGTTTCTGGTGCCAAGTACAATGGAGTCCCTCTCATACAACAATCAACCCTCTGTTTCTTGCTCTGTCTTGATCTCTTCGCCAACCCTAAATCACCAATCTTTGCCACTAATTTACCACCTTCAGTTGGCAGAAGGAGAATGTTGTCCGGTTTCAAATCACAATGAACGTAACCGCATTCATGAATATGAGAAATCCCTTCAAGAATACACCTGGTGTAATGCCTCACGGCTATTTCCGGCAGCCCGCAACCCTTAGACTCGTCAATGATATCACCTAGAGTTCCACCCGAGGCGTACTCAATCAGCAAATTGTAAACCATCTCTCCATTTGCACCGGTTGTAGTTTCTTCTCCAAAACACTCGAGCACAAAAGGACACCCGCGAAGATCGTCGAGAATTTTTTTCTCTTTCTGGAGTGAAGCAGAAGACGAAACCATGGCCGATTTAACAGCCATTACTGGTGGGAAAAGGGTTGTGTTGAATTTTGGTTTCTTCAAAGTAGCCATGAAAACTGACCCAAAACTTCCTTTGCCAAGAATCGGACCTCTAAACCATGAAACGCCATGGCTATCCATGATTCTTCTACTTCTTCTTCCACGTTCTTCTTAGCCTAAGTGAAGTGAGTGCTTCTTATGAAAAGAAATGCGTTGAGAATTTCAGAAGTAAAATAAAATATCTCTAGCGTGTGGTGGGTTTAGAAAACAGAACTTAAGAAACGTGATATCGTTATATGTATGTGAAAAATTCTTTTCCTAATCGGGAACTGCAAAATCCTGAATCCTACGCTTTTAAGGATTCTTGTAATTTGTAACCGCGTTTTATAGTCTATTTAGAAATACTCTCTTATTCGCCGCTCTAAATTCATTAATATAACTATATAGAACTCTCTTTTACATAATATATAAATATATATATATATAGTTTATATTTTATACGTCATATATAGGTCCCTCCTTACTAACAACATTTTGCTATTTAATAATGAACATGAATTTCACAAAGATCACTAAGTGCTTTTGCAAATGTCATTATTATAAGAATAATTTTCCAATCACATGCAAATATAGATGTAAAAGAAAATTTCTAACACTAATTACAAAAGTGGGTTTCCATTACCACTCGAAACAATTTATTATAAATTATCAGACATGCACTCAGGAAACCTATGAACACCTTTAATCAGCTTCTAAAAATTCCAGCTCAACTTGCATGGCATCATTTCACATCCATATAAAATTTACTCGGCTACGTACTCTGTGGAGGATTTGCAGCTGTTCCTTCTTGCTGTGAATGTGCATATGGCTCTAGCACAGTTATATTTGATGATCAATATTCTTCTATTAGAAGAGTTGAAATAATCCAATTCCCCTGATGCAATTGTTTCACATCTGGAAAGTTTCTGCAACTACTAGCATGTATTTTAACATCTCAACATGGATGTCAATGTATGTGGTTTCTGCTTCTGGTGACAGTTCTGCCATTAAAAATTGACTAATTTGTTGTCACATATAAACAGCAGAACATTATTATCTGATCTGTAGAATGGATAGAATAGATCCTACAGTCTCATCAATTTAGTAATAATTATTGAAGATGAAAGTTTGTTCATTTTTGGTGCAAGTACTACTTGATTTGAATAAGGTTTCCCAGAAATTGTTTCAGACCGAATCCACAAATTTCTCTCAAGACTGTCCATGTTTTTCATCTCATATAATTGAGTAATAATATCCCTCGACGTCTGAATTCTGAGAGCTTCTTCCATCTTTCTGGAAGAAATTTTGAAGCATTATTAATTTCCATTGCACTGAGAAGTTATAAACAAGGAACCCTTTGGACGTTGCATTGAAAAAAATGTGACAAAGAATTCATATCTTTTTATCTTTGTTTAGCTTTGTCATATATCTGGTTGTTTGAGATAAAATTTACCATGATTATGACTTACTGTGCACTAAATTTGGAAAAAGGGCCAGAAAAAAAAAAAAAAACGACGTGCATATTTGGAATGGAATTTGTAACTTTCTTTGTCAGTGTACATGCTACTTTTTTCCTCAGTGAAGTTATAAAACCTTTTTTTTTTTTTAGTGAACTTTTAGATTCATGAAAGTATCTAAAGTGTTCTCTTATTAAAAGAGATAAAATTGTATTACAATCCTAGAACACATGGTAACATAACTGAATGCTATTCAATTCCTACTCAAGAATTGCATTACATGAATACATAACTAACTGAGTGCTATTAGAGTAGTACTCTAAAATTATTATAGCATGTTTTTATTAAATTGGTGGTGAGGATATTTTCATCTAAAATTTATAAGATTGGCTATTTTTAAACAAGTTTTTTAATAGTAATTAAAAATGAATTTTGAGAGTAAATGTGTTTATTTTCAAAAAAATCTCGTCATTATACCCTTATTTGTTGGAAAAAGGGTATATATATATATATAATTTGTTATTTTTTAATATGAATAAAATGAAATCGTATTTATGAAATTTTATTAAAAAAATCAGACACATGAAGTCATTTTGTATTTAAACCCATCAAAATGGCATCGTTTGAAATAGTCACAGAGGTTCGTTTTGATCACTAACGGCAAAAAATTGACGGACTTTTTAGTCAAAAGGATGTAAATGATATTGACTGAATTAATTTGGACCAAAGTGATGATTTTTAATAATTTTAGAGATATTTTTATGTAATGTATGAGTTATTCTAACCCAAACGATATTTCTGAAACCTTTGGGATCAAAACGAAAGTAACCTACTATTGTTGCTTTTGAAGTTAGAACCTAACAGAATTTCCCTCCCAAGTGCTCTCACATTTGTCCGTTCACTCTCAACCCTCTCAACCTCATTCCTTTGCATTTTATCTTCGTGAATATCTCCTTAGACACTTCTTTGTTATTCATTGATTTTTGAACTGCATCAGTGGCCTCCTCTTCATCAAAATTAGAGCAATTTCTACACCATCAAAACAGTGGAGTTTGTCAAACCATAAAGAAGCTAAGCAAAAAAAATTAGCGATTGACACCACCATGCATTCTTAAAACAAATCTTTGACCTTAGAAGAGATGTGTTCATGAATTTGTGATATACGTACATAAAAATTTTAGAAATTAACTCGAAAACAGAAAGATATGATTATTTTATCCAACACAAAAACCCTAATCCAATTTTGTTTCTTAATGATAATTTTTTGCGTTGTTGCAATCAATTAGGATTACTGATTGATTGGTGTCCATTAAATAGCATTTTCTTGAAATTGCGACATCCATTGCCAACTTGTGATATATATATATATATATATTGAAATTTTAGAAATTAACCCAAATAGTTCCTAAATGTATTTAGATTTATGTGATGAGCAAGGAAGAATTCGTAATTATAACAAGCAAGTGACATACACATAATCATTCAAGAAAAAATGATGTTCATAGTTCCTAATAAGGGTAGGAAGTATAAGTATGATGTCTGTGTAATTATAAAAATGATATTTATAGTTCCTACTTCTATTTCGGCCAATTCTTTGTTATTCTTTTTATTTTACTATATATTTTCATGAACTTCTTTCTTGATTTTCAAACTATATTAACCGGGTTGTCCTTATAATAATTGGACATTTCTTACGTGTTCAAAAACCATCAAATGGTTTAATCCATTAAGCATATGTGCAAAAATATGATTGATGTGAACAACATTGTCACCACTGTAAACTTGTTACTCTCAACTTTATTTTCAATAGAATTTAGAACTTCCACTGAAATATCATCGAACTTTGTAGCCAACGAGGTGAAATCAAAAGACACAAAAAGATCAAGCTTTGCTTCTTTCTTTACATTAAACAATACTTATGTTTGTTTGACGGTAATTATTTGTGTTCTCATAATTAATTATTCATCTTCTTAGGATTACTACTTGATTGTTGTTAATCAAACAGTATTTTTAATAATAATATAATCTTTTTTGGAATTGTGATTTATATAAAAATTTTGAATAAATTAAAGAAATAGATTTTCGGACCATTTTACCATCCTTGCAAAAAAAAAAAAAACCTAATCCCTAAATTACAAGTGCTATGTTTAGGTTAGTAAATTGACAATTTAAAAGAAAAAATTGAATAGATAAAAGAATGTTAGGGTTAGGGTTAGGGTTAGGGTTAGGGTTTCATTAATAAGATTATTTTAATAATTAACAATTATAATATTCAACACACGGTCAAGTAGATGAAAACAGTATAGCACGAGAGATTTCTATAAGTTTCATAGACTTTTTCTCTACTTATAATTTCTACAAACTATAGGGGAGGTATGTAAGAATATCCTATTATTAAATTATTTTTCCCCAATATATATCAATTGTGTTTGTGTTTGCCATATTATTTATTAAAGAAATTTTAAATAATTTTTTACACTTTCTAATAATATATGTTTGATTTATAAAATTATATATAATAAAAATTTTCCTCCATATATAATTATATAACTTATTTTTTAAATCTTTCAATAATACATTAAAATAAATTCTAACAACTTCTATTGTTATTTTTATTTTAAGAAATTAAAAAAATTAATACATCTAGATCATTTTAAATCTTAATAAAAATAAAATTTTATTTTTCTTCAGAAATAGAAAAATTCAAATCAGCCCAACACATTGTATGTAATAAAATTATTTTACTAACCTATGTTATCCCATTTTTATTTTTTAAACTATCCCAAAAAATTTTACTTTTTGATAACAAAATTGCAGGTCGGACCTGAGCTGCTAATCTGTTCGAGTACTCTTTTTTCTTCTCCCTTTCCCGCTTCGTTTTATCTACCATCTATCAAATTAGGGTTTTGGGTTTTTTATCAGTTTGTTCTTCTTCCCTGTTCTGCTTTAACGCTCTCTCACACCGGAATTACTACTGTCCACATTTTCCGGTGACAATGATGTACGGTGATGCTCAACAACAGAAGCAGCAGCATCAGCAGCTGCCGCCAGGTGGCGAAGGTGGGGACCATTTCCATCGCGGCCCACCTCAGCTACAACCGCCGGCTCCTCCAATGATGCGTCAGCCTTCTGCCTCTTCGACTACTCTAAACCCACCCGATTATCACCACCCCTCTGCTAACACTCCTTACGACGGTAACTCTTCTAATTCTACCCTAATTCATACGTATATGTAGTTTTGGTGTTTACTTCATATTTTCTGTTTCTGCTTGATTAGTGTACTTTAAGTGATTGTAAATCAGGGAAATCCAATTGGAATCAATTCATTTTTGTAGAAGCTAAGTTTCATATGACAAAGTTTCACTTCTCCTTGCAACTCAGCTGGAGCAAAGCACCTGCATTTTATGATATATGTCGGTGAATTGTTTAATCTCTTAATTTACTATCAGCATTGCTAAACCCTTTTAGGAGACTGCTACTCTTCAGTGCTTGAAGACACCAATATGCATCTTTTAGGACATCATGGTATAATAATTGAGCTGATGGCCTGGTCTTTTGCTTTTCCAAAAGTGAATTTTATTTTCTCAAATCTTCGTCTTTTGTTATTACATAGCTTTGAATTAAAGCTTTTAGCTCTATCAAACTCAAAGAGAAGTATATAAGAATTTGAGTATTTTGTATCCTGGATATTGAGGGTATCTCTGATCTAACCTTGAGACTTTCGCTTCAGCTCAGTAAATCTTAGATGATGAGAAAAGAAAATAAGGCCTGGGGCATGACCATTATCCTGTTCAGGTTGTAATTCATGATGCAGGGATTAATTCTGCTTTGTAGTTGGAGAAATAGCCTGGAAACCATTATCAGGGGCTGTCACTGAGTAGAGTAGCTAGTTCTGGATCCTGTGTGTCAGACAATTATCTGATTAAACTTCAGAGTTCAGACTGTTGACTGTTTGTGAGATCCTTGTAGTTGTAGGCTTTTTAATGTTACTTGGTGAATCACTTTTGCGTCTTGTGATGCACCTTTAGTTAGCCTCAAATCCAAAAATTATGGTACTTTTTTTTCCAGTATGAAGAATAAGTTGCACTTTGATTGATTTTTTGGTGTATCTAATTTTAATGGTTTTACTACTGCTTACTTTGTGTTGAATGAATTGTTGTTGCAGCTCATGGTGACAGTTTTGCTGCAAAAAGAATGAGAAAGCTTACTCAAAGGAGGGCAGTTGATTATACAAGCACTGTTGTGCGGTATATGCAGGTACCTTTTATTTATTCAGTTATATTTAATTGTCTCAGTAATTTTTGTTGATGTATCTTGCCTCAAGTGGTTTTATGATTATTTTGTCTCTGGTTTTATTTTATATTATTTTTGTGGTTGAACTATTACCGTGTTTTTGTAAATATTTAGCTGATGTAGCATTTATTTTCCTATTCAGTTAAGAGATTTCTTCAAATTAATGATTATGTACTGTAGAAAAAATATTGAAGAGGAAAAATGTAGTTCTCATACATAAAGTTACAATAGGATTACAAAATATATATAGGCTCATTGCACAGCAATAGGAAACTGTGCTTATAACCAAAAAAGAGATATTAGTTATCTATGATTGAAAAACATTCCAGATTTATCCCCTAAAATATTTATCAGTATTAGGAAACAAATTAGCACAAAATAAGTTGAAAAAAACTTCAGTGATTTTTCTACATGTAGCTTTTCTTTTTTGGACAAGAAGCAGAAAGATGTATGTTGATTAAGTGAAAGAAAGCAGGTAATAACTTTTTTAAAGGTTCTAGATAACTAGTTCATTTGGCATATTGGATTACTAGTTATTTATGAGTCATTCCTTGCAGTGTGCAGATATATTTCTTTTGCTTGCTCTATCATTTCTCTTTTAAGATGCACACAGTTTTCTAGGAATGCTGGTTTTAATATTTGGTCTTATTATGAATTTTTGTATTCTGAGTTGCAAACTTGTACCAATTTTTCTGCAGATTCGAATGTGGCAGCAGGATTCAAGGGACAGGACAGTATTGCAACCTACTCCAGCAGCAGCAATTGATGTTAGTGAATATTTTTATCTGTATTTTATCTTTTCCTGTATTCAGCAATATGGTTACTGGAAGCATGATGCTTATGTAATTACTTATCTGAGGTTGGATTTTAAGCTTAGTTTATGTGAATGCTTATCTTACGATGGCCTTGCAGATGTTACCTACAGTTGCCTATGCTGATAATCCATCCACAAGCTTTGCTGCAAAGTTTGTCCATACATCCCTGAACAAAAATCGTTGTTCAATTAATCGGGTTCTGGTAAGGAAGATTTGACATTCGCAGTTTGCTGCAGTTTTCCTCATCTTCCTTGTATCAAGTCAAACATCCTCTTCCTAGTTTGACTGTGGTCCATTAAATGTACTTGTTTTCACTTTGGAACATAAAGTCAGCCTGTCTGGTATTAATCCTTATGGCCAAGCAAAATCCTGTTTGTTTCAGTCATGGTCTCAGTAGATGATTTTTATCTGAAAGGCAAGAATAAGATCCATTTGAGTTATTTTTCACCACATTAGGCCTTCATATATTTTCATATCATATACAACTAACATGTCTACACTTAAATTTTGGTAACATGGAATAGTGTCTTAGATCTTGTTGCTAATCTTGTGATGCATTGGACAACATTGAACAAGGAATCAGGGAACTTGCTGCTTCAATGCTGTACTTGTTAATTTTACACCAGTTTATATCTATTTATTATTTGATTGAGGAACATGGAAGCAGTAGATATAGGTTTGGCAATGATAACTTTCTAGTGCTCAATGCTAATCTTGGACACAGCCAATGTGGTGGTACCACACTCCTGATTTTCTGTTTTATATGTGATCAATTTACATTAGGTTTTGTGCAACTATATCTGTATATATGTTAAACTTCTATGCCTTAAGGTTCTAAATTGTTCTTAAGCCTGATATGACATTTTGGTCTTATGTCTACGGACCATCTCTGGTTCACCTTCTATCCACAAAAAGTGTGCTTACTTATTTTCCTCTCGTTTCTAGTGGACTCCCACAGGTAGACGTCTTATCACCGGCTCTCAAAGTGGAGAATTTACTCTTTGGAATGGACAGTCATTTAATTTTGAAATGATTCTTCAGGTAAATAATAGTTTATTGGTGATGCTCAACATGTCTACAGCAAGTAATTTTTAAATATTCTTTTATATGTCCAGGCCCATGATCATGCAATTAGGTCTATGGTGTGGAGCCACAATGATAACTGGATGGTCTCTGGTGATGATGGCGGTGCAATAAAGTAAATATATCTGTCAGGGCTATACAGTTGATACTATTTTCATATTGCATATTTATAGATGTCCAATAGAAACATGAATTTTATAGTGACATAAAGATGTGTATATTGGGGGAATTTTTAGGTATTGGCAGAACAACATGAATAATGTGAAAGCCAATAAATCGGCTCATAAAGAATCAGTCCGTGATTTAAGGTGAATATTTATCTGTTAATTCATTTATTTCTTTTCCTGAGCATTTATCCATGAAAATTTTCATTATCAACCTTTTGAACAGCTTCTGTAGGACTGACTTGAAGTTCTGTTCCTGTTCTGATGATACAACCGTTAAAGTTTGGGACTTTGCTCGGTGCCAAGAAGAGCGTTCATTAACAGGTAATGTGCCTTGACTAGTCACTGAGTGCAACATAGTGAATCTGGTTGCATCCACGCATGAATGTTCTGCATCTTCTGGCCCAATGTTGTGCGTTCTCTTACATATATTTTTATTTTCGGTTTCTTTTACTTTTTTCTTCATTTGGTATTTGCATGTGGCGTTATGATAGGATCAGTCACCATGGCATGTTGGTGTAGCAATTGTTGCGCCTGATTACTGAGTTTATTATGTCATGTTTGTCTTAAGTTTGCATGAAATAACCTAAGAGCTTTCTATGTGTGGTTTGAACTCAGGCAGGCCATGGTTGGGATGTGAAGAGTGTTGACTGGCACCCTACCAAATCACTTCTAGTTTCAGGTATGCTCTATATTTCTCTTACAAACTTTTCTGCTGAGCTATCAGTGTGAGGAATCATTTCCAAGATTATTGCTGTCTAATGCCATATTTTCACAGGTGGAAAAGACAGCCTTGTAAAGCTCTGGGATGCTAAAAGTGGTAGAGAGCTATGCTCTTTGTGAGTACGGTATCTTGGCAGTTAAAATTCAATTTGTTTATGAAACTAAAAAATCTTAATAAGCAATTGATTTCTTTGCAGTCATGGTCATAAAAATATGGTACTTTGTGTTAAGTGGAACCAAAATGGTAACTGGGTGCTAACTGCTTCAAAGGATCAGATTATCAAGGTGGGCATAATTTTCTTTCAACTCTTTCCATTTAGAATTGGTAATACTTGAATATTGATGTTTTGCATTTTTAATTCCTTTATTCTTTGTCCAATTTTAATGATTCTTCAAAACGGTTATAATTGTTGCATGTTCGTTTGCAGCTTTATGACATAAGAGCTATGAAGGAGCTTGAATCTTTCCGTGGGCATCGAAAGGATGTGACTGGTTGGTGGCAATTATACTCCTTGTCAACATTCATGTTGAGGATAATAGTATTCATATGCTAGGCTTAACCCATCAAAGGCTAAAACTGAAAAGGATACTGGGGTTGGATGCTATATATTTATTATGATTTGCATACACTGAAGAATTTGTAAATGTGGAGAATCCATTTCATCAGATTAACCTTGAGGGGTTAATCAAGTGGTTTGTTGTTTGTTGTGTGACAAGGTCTAGGATTCCGTTCCTTAGGGCTACCTACTTGCCAAATGCCACTACTTTCTTACTTATGGAGATTGTAAGCATCTATGGATATCCTAGTTTCATACTCAAGTTCCTTGGCATGTTTAAAAATTTCTAGATTCAAAACATGAAAAGGAAAAGACAGGGAACTAGCTTTAGCATTCTGCTACATTTCTGCAAAAGAAGTGCAAATATGAAAGCAGCTGTTATCAGTTCTCAATGTTTTTTCTTCATTTTGTGTTTCTATATACGATTAGGCTTTAATATCTCTTACTTTTAAGTGACTTGTAGCTTAGCATGACGAAACGTAGTGTGTATGTCTTGTTTATATAAGATTCATTATTTTTATTTGCCTACTCTTCTGGTTTGACTTGTTTATGGGGAATACTTATGGCGTATGTCTTGTTTTAAACTTTGGTAGCATTGGCTTGGCATCCATTTCATGAAGAATACTTTGTCAGTGGAAGTTTTGATGGATCCATTTTCCATTGGGTTGTCGGGTAAGTTTTTATTTTGATTAAAAATGTTTTTAGTGGTTGCATATTCTTCCTCTCTAGTATTAAGTTACCTGTCCTTAGATTATCTGTGTTTTAGGGACCTATTTAATGAAACATGATGAACAACGTTGAAATTTAATAAAATGTGAAAACTCAAGACTAGATGATAAAACCCTGTTAATATTTTCTATTTTATGATCAAAGATAAAGCTTTCAAAAATAGAATTCACTAAAATGGATGTTGAAACTCATAATACGTTTGTATTACATAAGTTACCTCTTGACTTCACTACTAGTGAATGGTGGAGGACTAACACTTAGTTGTCTATAGGGACTTTGTCCATGGATCTTTTTATTTGAAACTAACATTAACTGGAAGAAAGAAGCACAATAGCTTCTTATGGAGTGGAGAATATTGTTTCTAGGATTAAGGTACACACCACTAAATTAGTGGTTCCTTGCTGCATGTATTAGCCATAGATTAGGAACCAGCCTATTTTGGACTTAACCAAATTGGCAAACTTTTGTCCTGGAATTATTTCTTTATTTTTTGGCATGTCATGTTCCTCCGATGTTGGAAAATTCTTTTTTGTTTTAATGAGATTGATTTCACTGCTATTCATGACAACAAAAACCATAAAATATATGATTTCTTCTCATGTTAAATGCAATTTATGTTACTCTTGCGGCAAAATTGGAATCAATCTTCAGTGGGATTTGTATAATATGCGTGGTAAAGTATTATTCTGATTCACAGGCATGAAACTCCCCAAGCTGAAATTCCAAATGCACATGATAACAGTGTCTGGGACCTGGCATGGCATCCCATCGGATATCTTCTTTGCAGGTAAAGGCAATCTATTTGTTTATTACCCTCTTTGCGTACTTTTTAAGGTATAAGGAGTTCCCTGTCTGCCTATCCCGGGAGATCAGTTGAAATTACTTTTGTTCCCTTAGTCTGTAGTTTGTTGTTGTTTTTGTCTCATTCAGTATTTTTCTGTCATTTAATTCCTACAGTACAAATGCTAATATGCCTTGGCATCAGTTGACCCAGATGTCCTAGGTGGTTGGGTGGCTGTTGGTAGAATTAAGGTCAATTGAAAATGCTTTAGAAGTCTCATAATTTCAGTTCTCCCTGAAAATTTTTTACTAAATTATGGCAACAATGTAGGTGGTTTCAAACTCTCTGAGAAAATATTGTGCTCTTTTGTTTCTTTCATTAACATAATTTTGTTTCACATATTGATACTCTTATCAGAAATTTGGAGTCACTATTGTTAAACAGATACAATGATGTTATTTGAGTCCTTACCTTTAAACTTAAGCTTTTAGATAAGTGGTAATTCAACATAATATTAAAACAAATTTGGCCTCAATCTTGTGTTTGAAGTCCTCCAAATGCCAAAAATTAAATTACAAGTATGTGGATTCACATGACAAGCTCATTACATGAATCTCTGGTTGCATGAGAGGGAATTTTAAACAGCTTAAATACCATTATTGGAGTCGTTACCTTCAAACTTAAACTTTAGATCAAGTGGCAACTTAACAGTTGTGTTTTGGATTTTTCTGCATTGAGTTGCCTGACGTTCATATGGGGTTTTATCCATTTATCTGTATTTGTCAAGCTTGGGCTACCGCTTCAGTGACTTAAGTTGTTTCCTTTGCAGTGGTAGCAATGATCACACAACAAAGTTTTGGTGTAGAAATAGGCCAGGAGACACTGCTCGTGATAAATTTAATATGGGTCAGAACCAAGGTTGTTATCCTTCATTATCTCCCTCCTTTTATTTTGTTTTGTATGTTGAACCAATGGAAAATGACAAAATTACAATGTGCTTGTAATGTATTTTAAATTCTGTTTAATAAGATTGCTCATGCACTTTAAATACCTCATTTTATTTGATTTTGGAATTCTTTCTTTTCGTTTGATTCTCCATTTTCCGAAATTGAATATTCTACATACACAAATTTTCTGTAAGGTTATGGTGAACAAAATGCTGCTTTTGCTGGTCGCATGCCTGGAAATTTCCCGGCACCTGAAACACCGACAACTCCAGGACCATTTGCTCCAGGATTGACTCGTAATGAGGGAACGATTCCTGGTATTGGAGCTGCTATGCCATTAACCATTCCATCATTTGAATCATCAGCGCAAGGGGAGCAAAAGCAGCCTCTTCCAGTTTCTATGCCTTTAGGAGCACCTCCTCTCCCACCTGGTCCACATCCATCTCTTCTTGCAGCCAATCAGCAGCAGGGATATCAACAAAATCCTCAGCAGATGCCACCACAACAGCATCAGGGAATCCCACAGCAAATGCCCTCTTTGCCTATGCCACCTCAAAATATGCCACAGCTACAGCCTCCATCCCACTTACCCCTGCTCCCACATCCTCATATATCTCGTCCTCCACCTCAAATGCCCCAACTTGGCATGCCAGGTTCATTGCCTGCGCCTTCATCACATCCAATGCCAATGCCTGGTCCAATGGTATGATTGTGCAAAGCTTTACTTTTTATCTATTTTCTGCCCTCTTTTGTGTGCCGTTTAACTATCAGTTTTCTCCATCATATTGAAGGGTTAGTACTTTTCAAGAACAATAAAGAAGTCTTTTAAGTGGTTATCAAGATGTTCTCTAATGTGAATGTGTTGTGGTGGAAAAACACTGTTGACATTAAAAGGACACGGCATTTGTGATAGCGCTGTCTGTGAAAGCCCTGTTTTTAGAATTTTTTTTTACTCTTTTCTTTCAAACACTTAAGAAATGAAAATGTTGCTAATGAAAATTGGTTTCTGAATTCAGGGGATGCAAGGTTCAATGAATCAGATGGCTCCACCAATGCAACAAGGCCACTATATGGGCATGAACCCAATGCACTCAGGACCCTTACCCACAAGTGGTGCACCTCCTCCAGTTGGAGGCTTTCCTAATAACATGCCAAACTTGCAGGGCCCACCAAATGCAAGTGGTGGTCAAATGTATCCCCAGGGTGGTGCTTTCAATCGTCCACAAATGCCTCAAATGCCAATGATGCCAGGGTATAATCCATACCAGGTAAGACAGAAAAGTTTGTTGCTGCAAGGATCTATATCTGGGGTTGCTGATATGGATATAGGTTGCACTTTGTTATGTAATCAAAAGGGTGCTTTTGAAAGTTATTTTTGAAAATGAAAATGACGTTCTAGAAATTGTGTTTCGAAGAATGAAAAGCCCGTGCATTATCATTTTAGAAGATAAGTGTTATAAAAGATTAATGCTGCACATCCTTGAAGTTATCCTAAATATATATCTCAGACGTGGTGGGATGTGGATATGTAGCATTATTTTATTTAAAATTGAAAGTAGGAAACGCATATCTGGTGTTATTTTTGGAAATAAGTAAAATAGTTGTTTGAAGAAAAATAGCTAAAATTATTTTTCAAAAATATGTTTTCAGAAACAGCCAAAAACAACAAATTCTTGTTTTCAACTAATCAATTTGGAAAAGAATTTTTTTGTTTAATAAATGCTTGTTTGAAAACAACTTCCCAAAGTTATGATATATATTTGTTTTTGACAATGGAAAATAGTTTTCAAAAGCACATATAAACATAAATTACCAGTTTATTTCAATGAAATCAATGTGGTATCTAATAACTTCTTTAACCTATGTAGGATGCTTTGGTTGAACTCATAATTTTTCCTAGAGTAGGCTCTTTCTGTCCTTTTTCAAATTTTTTTTTTTAAAATGATAAGGAGAACAAGTAGAACTCTTAATCGAAAATGAGAATTTTTTCAACATAAACCCTTAATCAACAATCAGATCTCTATAATCACATTCAACTTGAGGATTTGCTTATGGACTGTTGTGTATTTCTCTGATTGTTATGGGACATCAAATTTTACACCTGTTTGGAGCAAGCTAACTTGTTACACATTGACTAACTGCAGTCAGGGAATCAATCGGGTATGGCTCCTCCACCATCAGGTCCTCCACCACATGGCCAAAATCCTCAGTAGGCCATTGTTGTCCGGTATCAGTCACAGAGATGCTGCTGCCAATTAGAATTGAAGAGAAGCAATCTAATTCCCTCTCTCTCTGTATTCCATGTTTCATCCTTTCTGTTAATTTCTAGTTTTGCCCATTCCTGTAGTCATGTTGTTATGAACTGGAATCATATATAGTTAGTTAGATGAGATTAGTAGAGCGAATTACAAAATTTTATTATCAGGAAAGTTAGCCTCTCAGTAGTGTATTGAGGAAAAAGCTTTCTTTGGAATAATTTCATTTGTATCATCATCAGGACTGCGTTGTGTTCTTTCTGTTCGGTTCTAGAAATCGCATTACGTTTAAACTGAAGAATGAGTTGAGGTTGTTAAAAGATTTTCGGAAAAACATTTGAAAAAGCGCTGCAATCTTTATAATTTCCAGCCCCTTTAGATTAAGGCATCAAATTAACCTTTTTTTTTTATTTGAATATTAATTTTTTTTTTTTTGGAATATTCTAGAAGCATGTACATCCATGCTTAATCTGCATTATCATCAGATTCACATGACGTGAAGTGACTACTGTACTGATGATCTTATTTAATCATTATCATCAGTAATCATCGTGTATTGTTGCATCACCACATGTTGAATTCTCGTCAACCATGCAAGGAGCAAGCCAATCCCCACTATAATAAGATTTCTCTACTGCTCCCTTCCTCCTGGACCGTTGAAATCCTTCCACTTCCAATTCCACAGGTTTGGTAGTTGTTCATTATCCATCAAAATCCCACTCTTCGGAATTAGTTTTGCCATAAAGTCTGTAACCTCACCCCAAAATTAAAAGTTGATGGAATAATATTATATTAGTCAACTCCATGCATGTTTTGCTAGGAGAAGCTTGTAGCCCTTCTTCAGATTGGTTTACTTTCCTGGGTTATCTAATCAAAAAACTACCACCAATCACTAATAGCCATGATCAACAACCGATTGAATTCCCACGGAGAGTATGAAAATATCATTTGATATCGTTGCTTGCATTCCAGTTCTTCTCCCTTGGAAGATAATGTTGATTTCACCACTTCTTCATTAGTTGGGTTGCTACTGGCTGGCAATCTCATAATTTTCTCCGTTACCATCAGCTTTAGCCTGCCAGTAAAGTACTCTGCTTAAAGAAACTTATTAATTTATTATCGCCAATTTATACAAACATTAATTAACTTCCCCTTTCCACTTTTTCCTATTCCTATTAGAAATAGTACATTTGTATTATTTTCCTAATTCAAACTAGATAAATATTATTTTAATTTTCCTCTCATGTTTCGGATATGCGACCACACTAGTATACATAAATAAATACTGCCCTTTTATTTATTTATTTTAAGTTCATGCAGGATCGAATAGGAATAGGCAATAGTAGCAGTGGTGGTAGTAGTAGTAGTAGTAAATACCAAGGTGTACCATGTTGGAAGATAACTCAGCAGCAGCAAGTAGAAGCATAAGCAGAAATACTTGGATCAGCCGCGGTCGCAGGAATTGTTGGCCGGACAAAGTCAAAAAGGCCCACGTAATTGAACCCACTACGTCACGATTAAGTACAACAAAAACACACTGCGTGGATCATGAAAATTCAACATCCTCATTCACAGGACAAAAGCTCAACAAAGACTCGAGGAGGTGGAAATTGCATTTGGTATAGTTAGTTAACTAGGGAATTGGAGACTTACACATAAGAAGCGATTCAAGTGCAGTTTCGAACGATGCACTCAGTGTGGAAGTAACTTCATTGTGTATTTACTGGCTTGTATTCATTTCCTCATAAGATGTAATACACACACACACATATATACATACATACATACATACATACATACATACATACACACATACATAGAGATATATATATATATATATAATATATAAAAAATTTAACCGGCAGAGCCAAGGATAAACAATAGAACTTTGGGCAGCCAAATTTTTAGTTTATAGTTCAATTGTCAATAGCTTCATCTCATCACTCATTAAATCTCATTTGTATCATCGATCAAAATGGCAACCATTTATATTAAAACCTAATTCATCTACTTGCAATTAACAATTTAATGACTTTTTAATCTGAATGCAACTAAATTTGACAGTAGGAAAACTCCAGTGAAATCTTTTTGATAGCACAGCATGGGGCAGGCGAGACAAGCAAACATCCTCATGCATATCACCTTGTAACTCTGTAACCCTACAAAACAGAAAACCAAAGCAGAGATTTATGTTAAATGGAAGTCTCAAAAAGGAAAAATAGGAACAGCTTCTCTCAGTGATTTGTGCTCTAAATACAAAAAATTTCCTTAACAGAGTCCATACTGTAATCATTAAAATGAGTATCAAATTTTACACAAAGTATGAAGCAAAATAAGCAATCGTACCTTAACACGTTTCAGCAGATCTTTGGCAGTAGGATCTTTTTTGAAGTGATCACGTACAGGCTTCAGATGGTGAGGTGAACAAATGAAATGTTAGCTCAGGCAAACTATAGAAAAACAAAACAAAATAAAAAATCACAGAAGACTTCTCAGCAAGTGTCATGAAGTCCAATAGGAGCACCCACTTGAGTAGGCAATGGACACATTATTTTGCTTTAATATGTCTATGACCATGTGCAAATTCCACTCTTTCCAGTTTAACAAGGACTGGAAAAGCAATTACCTGCAGTATCATATTTAATGCTTTTGACAGAGCAGGCTTGAGGTCCCCAGGATGTAAATTGCCTTCTTCATAATCAGCAACAAGTTCTTCAAAGCTTTTGTAGATCCTGGATTACAATGGAATTTGTGATTACAGTTACTATAATTAAATATTATGTTTTCCCATAAATTCCACTGTAAATGATTCATGATGAAAAGGCCTTATATAAAAACAAGTTGAGTTCAAGGAGTTTCGAGGCTTCAATTTATTGGCAAAGCATAGGCTGGCCTTGCAGAAACTGGCCAACATGCTTCCACACTAATATATATATATATATATAACTATGAAAATGGAAAGAAAAGGCTTTTATCCTTGGCAATATATAACTCATTAGGACTCACTTGTCACCACCATTGGCTGTGCTGCGCTCCACCTTGAATTCATTGAACCATGGGAAGATGATGTATTTTATGTACTCCAAACACGGATTTCCTTCAGCAATCTTCGGAGGGCAGTATGCTTTCTTTATCTTCACATTCACTTCTGCCTATGACATAAAACGAACGCAAGACACAAACAGTCATATCTGAAATACATAAAATTAAAGTGATGTCTTGATATTCCACTCATTCATATCACTGCTTAAAGTATATACACGCACTTATACCTGTAATTTACTCCACTTACAATACTAAATCATACCTCCTCATCCTCCATGAAGATGGAAGATGATGCATCAGTTTTTGACATCTTCTCTTGCCCTTGCAGAAGTCCAGGAAGCATATCTGTGCATCACATAATCCAAAAGGAACTAAGGAATGAAAAGAGTGGGAGAAAGAGGGACAGAGACCATAGAAATATGTAACAAGGAAAATTGGACAATACGGTGTGACAAAATGATGGGCTTGTTTTTCCTCTTTATGTCATCACAATACTCTCTTGCAAGTACATTTACTTTCCTTTGATCCATGCCCAATTGACAAATGTCAGCCTGTGATGTAAAACACAGTTTATTAGCATCAGCTAAATATCACAAGCCATAAAATGATGATTGACAAAACAAAATAACCTAGAATCATTAGACAAATCCAAAAGTGGTGGAAAGATATATATAAGAAAACTGTTGCCTTTTCCAATTTGACATAAAATAAATTTCACTAGATAAATAACTTCATAGCAAGTAAAGCCAAAGACCTAATGGGAAATTATAATATTTAAATATAAGCACCTTGAGGAAAAATATGTCGGCACATTGCATGCATGGGTAGAGAATCTGGGCTGCAGTCAACTCATCCTGCTCATTACGACCCATAATCTGAACACACCTAAATTGGACAGATACCATAGTATAAGCAAAACTACAGGACTATCTAAATAAAAGAGAGAACCTAGAATTACTAAATATGTAGTGTACCTCATTATCCTAGGAAGCTTGTTCCTGCGAGCTATATCCATCACAAGAGGCCAGTACTCAGATGCCCTGGCATTAATTTCTTCTGAAGACCACAAAAACTCAACTCCTTTGAGATCCATCCCAACAGCTTTCCATATCTCTATCAAATAATGTCCGACTGTTTGAATTTTCTTCAAGTCACCTCCCATTTTGTTGTTTAGCTGCGCAAACCAGTCAGCTATCCAAATTTTTACCTTACAACCAGCAGAGGTCAGTTTGTTCACGCTTATCGTCTTCATAACACCCTGGTAACCGACCAAATAAACAGGAAAAAGTGATAAGCAATTCCTTTTAGAAAAAGAAAAGAAAATTTTGCTTGAAGCACGGGAAAACAGCATCTATGACAGAAATGAGAATTGGGAAGCAAAAGACATTCGATCATTGCATGAGAACCCACAATTACATACGATTAAATGCCAAACCCTGAAATAATGTGGAAAAAATTAACAAAACAGAAAATAAAATAACCACACCTGAAACTTACGAATTTTATTTATTTTCAAAATAATAGCAAATCCTGCTCCATTAAATGTCAACAATGTATTTGACTAATCAGAGACTATATTAGATGCGAAAAACATCATAAACTAGCAAACTTTGGACCATAGAACAGCAAATAGGAGGAAAAAAAGGCAGAAATTGCTTCATCATATATTTAAATTTATATTTAATCATGAAGTTACACCTGGAGAACCAGAAATCAATTGAATTGCTAACATCAATTGAGAAAACTTGCGAAATTAATAGATTCCAAGAAATCAATTGTATTAAGTGCTGTAAAAACTAGAAAAGAACCACCAGTAAACTATTAGAAATGCAAGCATTGATAGCTTTGCAATACCTGAGCAATGTGCATTCTTCCCGATGGTTCAAAGCCATCATAACAAATGGGTTGAGGCTTCTTGGTGAGAAGATTCAACAACTCATCTTCCTGTATACACTCTTCACCTACACTTCGCACAATCCGAAACTTCTCCTCCACAGTCATCCTAATACAACCAAGGCATGTTTCAACAGATACATGAAAACAGATGTAGGATAACTCTGGATGGTTGAAATCAAAATTCAAACAATAACAACCTGTGTAAATACATAAAGAGCTTTAAAATCATTGTAGATATTTGTTAATATTGCCACTAGTTTCAAATTTTACGAAAATGCAATGCAACAACTAGTTAGTGGAATTTGATAAGGTCATAAACAAGTCAATTGATTTGAAATTATAATCTTAAGAATTGCCTTTTTTTTTTCTTCTTGACATCTATAGCTTATCCAGATACCTTTATCACGAATTTGATTTAGCTAACTCCAAAACATGTTTCAACAGCTGTTGATTGGACTTGAAAGCATCAAGAACAGTTAAATATTCTGTCAATGCTCTCATTTCTTAGCAAAAATATTTAAATATTTTGCATCTAAATCTTCAAATGAGTCCCATCAATACATAAACACTAAAAAATCCGTATGACAATAGCAATATATTTCAAACAAGTGAATATTATAGAGCTTATTCAGGCTAAGTAGGTATTTTGACAAACTTACTTGCCTTGAGACCATTTTACCATAACCTGCCACAATTGTACTTCTAATTGAATCAAAATAGAATATTAAACTTTTGTAGATTGATACTTACTGAGTGGAACTAGAGGAAGCTTCTTCACTTTGGGAGTTGATGGACAGGGACTTCATGTCTTCGGATGGTGGAGTTTGATTGGTTGAGTCATCAGCCATTGTGCAGCAACTTCTTCACAACAAAGGCTTTTCTTTCACTGGAGCTTTTAGTTGTGACTCCTCAATCTATACAGTACATAATCACACAAATCTCCATCACATCTCAATCAAGATCTAATGCAGAGGATCACTCCTCTCTTTGTTTTAATAAAACATCAAAAAGAGAATATTGTGTGATACTCGTCATTGAAAATCCAGCATAATGTCATATCCTTGCATCAACATCTTACAAAAGAAATAAACACAACAATGAAAAGCAGTGACTTTTATATTTATCATCTTTCTTTGAGGTACAGATCCACAGAAGAACTAGTGAAGATAGCATTAACAGCAGCCAAACTTATTTGTCTTATTCAGATACATATATTCAGATACCTAAAAGTAAATGACTAGTAAATAACATTTATAATAAGGATTCCTACCTACCAAATAATAAACTCAATCCTATCTAAACAAAACAAATAAAAGCAAGAATTCCTAATTATTATAATCCTAAAACTAGGAGACTTCTGATAATTTCCTACATCAGAAACTCTTCTCTCCAATAAAAAGATAAAACTCCGACATAACAAATCACCATAAATGAAATAATTCATGGAGCTTCAAAATACTATTCTGAGGCCGAATAAGCATCCATATACAAAATGCATAAAATACTGATTCTATTAAAATTGTTAAATATCCTCTATGCAGCGTACAGTCAGTAGCAGGATAAGCACAGGCCAAAGGATCAGAGACCCTTAATCTGAAAATAATAAATTTTATAAATCATAAAACAAACAGAAACACATGAAAGTTCATAATCAAATGCACAGAAGATCAAAGATTTCAGCAGAAAGTCATTAAAATGAAGAAAAGAGGATAATTACCACCAATGTTCCATGAACAGAAACCATCAGCTAGAGATTTGTTTGAAGTGTAAGCAATAAGAAATCAGAAGCAAATTAAAATTAAAGGAAAGAAATACCTGAAAATGGCGATGACAAACAGGCTAGGCTGAGAGGTGGCGTCGGGCATGGAGTCAAGAGGTAGGGTTTTAGTGGGAATGGATTCCAGGTAAAGAATTCAACGTGGGTGACCTGGCCGATTCCATCCTCGATTAGGTTCGGTTCGGCTCGATTTACTGAACCGGACCCAATATAACTAAAGTTAGGGGTTTTACCTTCTACTCGACTCTTAACCGAATCCGAATTGAAGCAAATTCATTCCTACTTTTGAACTGATAAATTTTCTATTGGGGGTATTTTACATATATTTTTAAATAAAGCAATGACCAAATAAAAAGTTATATTTTAAAAAAAATTCGACCAAATTACAATGACATATAAATCAAATCAAATTAAAGTGATATTTTATTTAATTCAACCAATTTAATTCAATATCTTATTTTTCTTCAGAACCTTGGAATACAATGTTAAAATTATAAAAATAAAATAATACTACTCATGCAAAATATTTATACAAAATTATTTGGTACAAATAAACATTACGTGTAAAAATAAGAGTTAAAATATAGTTCATAATATAAAATTTATATTTTCATTTATCAAGTGCTTATATAAATTAAGTTTGTATAGATAACTTATATGTAGAATATTTCTTTAAAATATTTAAGGCGTTGTAAAAATTTATTAATAGCTAAATCATGGTAAAAATTAAAATATTGAAGTTGTTCTTGGTTTTGTCAGGAGAAGATAAATATTGATAGTTTTTATTAAAATAAAGGAAATTTTTTCTGTGAATTTAAATGTGGACAAGATTGATGTTAAGGAAATATCGATTCACCTCTTATTTTCCATAACAAAAGAACAAATCAACTAAATTTCAATAATTTTAAAAATCATAGAGTAAAATCACATAAAATGTGTAAATAAATAAATAAAAAATCAATTGAAATGATCATCTTCTTCTTCGACTTGTTGCAGTGAGCGGACAATTTGAGTTGCCACAATAAAGCAGGTTGAGAACCACTCAGTTAAAGCCATCCAGGTTAGCCTGCCCACCCACAGAACCATGTTCCATCTCATTGCCATGAATGAATTTCTCTGCAACTCCCACTTCAAACAAAAATTTTGTCAATTTAGATTTTATGTAGAGGGGAATAACAATTAATTCCTGAAGTTTTATACTTATACATAAATAATAACATAATTTATTTATTTATTTATTTATATCTAATAAGTTTAAGATTATATCGAAATTATTAAATTGTTTTCACAACATTGCAATTTGATCGTTACGCTGCAGAAGTTTTGTAACTTAACGGTTAACATTAGGGAGTGTTTTGGTTATTTCATTTCAGATTACTTGACCACTCTTGGATTTATTTAAAATAAATGAAAACTTTATGTCCTTATGTACAAAAACATAAACAAATAAGGTATCTGAATGTTATTATCCCATAAGAATATGTAAGATATCAAAATAATCCTAAGATCTTGTTGTCTTTGGAAATAAATCACACTGTTTAATTTTGTCTCTATACACAATCTTCAAAAATATTGCTTTTAAGGAAAATTATAAAAAAAAAAAAACTCAAAAGATAAAATCTTCTATACATTCGGCATAGGATAAAAGTTATAACATAAATTTGAGGTTAGACATCACATATACTATATATTATGTTTTAAGATGTAAAGTGTGATACATCTATCATATTTAAAATTTTTAGTAAATATCTGATATAAATATCGTTATAATGTGATACTGTGATATAAAAAAAATGAAAATATAACAATAAAGAATGAAAATAAAAAAGTAACTTACTCAAACAATCATCACTTTAAAAACGAGAATTTCTTATTGTTGGGGCTAACCCAATTGGTAAACTTGTCTTTTTTTACTTTATAAATTAATAATTTAAGGGATAGTTTATTTTTTAAATAAATTTGAGTATAATTATTCAGATGTTTAAGAGTTTTTTTTTTAACTATATATAAATATTTGATAAAAGTATATGAATATAATTAAGTTATATTTTTTTTTTACTTAAATCTGAACAAATAAATGTCTGAATAATTTAATATTTTTATTTTTCATAAATATTTTTATTTTATTAATTTATTTACTAACAAAGTTAAAACCCTATTTAACTATTTTTGACGTATTTTTTTTTCTATCTTAAATCCCTTCTACTTGTCTTTTTAGTCATATCTATTTTATACTTTAACTATTACAATAAATTTGTATATTTATATAATTACAATTATATTATAATATGATTTATTATTTCTATTTAATTTTTATTGATCTTTATACCATCAATTATAAATTATTTAAAAAAATTATATCAAATAAATAAATAATATACATATAAATATAATTTATTAACTTTTTATCTATTATTGTACTAATGTAATCAAAATTATTATAAATATAAGTATTATTTAAAAAGGTATATATATATGTTAAAATATCAATTTTTAAACTTTTTATTTTATCATAATAAATAATTTAATATTTATTTTTAAAATATTTTAAAATAAAAAATAAATATATTATTTAAAAGATTAAAATTTTAATCACATATTCAGATAAAAAAAAACGAAGACTACTTAAATTTGAAAAAAATTAAAGATTAAAAATATATTTAAACTCTAACTCACCCCGTTATTACGTTGTTCAAGAAAAAGAAAAGCCCACAGCCTCGTACTTTTCTTTAAAAAAAAAAAAAACCCACAGCCTCGTGCCTTTTTTTAAAAAAAAGCCCACAGCCTCGCTATTAATTGTATAGATTTTGACTCAAATTAAAAGCTATCAAAAACATTTTCGCCCCCCTTTTCTCGTTGAAAATTTCCGGATTAATACGAGTATTGCCCACAGGCTAACTCCCACCATTGTATTAATTTTGTAGTTTTTGACTCATGGAATTACTTGGATCACAGAGCACAACCGCGACATAAGCACGAGCATTCTACGATGATCAAACGACCAGCATCAACGCATACCGTACACCACCACGCACGATTACAAAATTCCTAAACGGGCTTTACCCATAACAAATTAACCACACCCCCTACGATACGAAACGTCTCCCTCCCTCTTTCGGTGGGCTTCTTCCTGCCTGTGATGGACGACATGACGCCGTTCTCCGACCACAAACTCTGCGGTTTTTTACCTGCAGTTCTTACGGTCAATGCCCCGCATTCGAACCTCAACCAAGTCTTAACTTTCAACACGCCATGTCACATCTTCAGCGACGGCTTCAGATCCGAAAACGGGATTGTTTTATCTCCGGTCAATACCGAACCACTCCCAAACTGCGACGTTTCAGGGGAAGGTTCGAGCGCAAGTAGAGAAAGGGACGTAGGTTCGCGTAGGAAGATGAGGAGGCTGACGAAGATAGGTTTGGTCAATGGAAGCATGAGCGTGGTGCACCAGCTACAATCTTTGGTGAATCAGAGGTGCCTGAAGATTGACGCCCGAGTTATACACGTGGAGATTGAGGAAAATGAGGAGGCGAGAGTCGTGGTGCTTGTGGATGTTTACTTGCCAATTGCCGTTTGGTCCGGTTGGCAGTTTCCAAAATCCGGGGCCATTGCTGGTGCTCTGTTCAGACACTTGAGGTACATTGGTCAACATTTAGCTGTTTGTGAATCAGTTTGATGGGTAGTGCCGTTTTGAAGTTAATTCATTAGTAATTAGAGTGTGCAATAGATGCTTAATACTAACATAGATTTGCTTCCTATTTGGGTAACGAGAATCTGAGAAGCAGAACCGGAATTTCTTTTAAAAATATCAATAACTAAATTAGCCATTGTGGTTAAAAATAGTGCAAATTCTCTTTTTTTTGGGCCGTTGTATCACCTCATTCAGTAGGTAATAATGATGATTATTGTGGCTCAGTTGAAAATGCATTGTATTCCATTCTATAGGATATAGAGCTGCAACTAACCAACCGAATTGTGTATAGGACCTTCTGGTTTTAATTATTTAGATGCATCATGGAAATATTTATTGATGGCTGAACGCATAGTTTAGCATTAGATATTGCAGTGCTTATGTCTACCAAATTATTATTTTGAAGAGCTAACGCAATCTCAAAGTCACAATATAAGGAATAAGGAACCAAACAGTTTTGATCTGAATATAACACTTTGATGTTTTTATTTTCTGGATACAGTGGTTCTATATTTTGTCTTTCCATTTGTATTAGTTTGTCTATTTGGCTAATGCAGTTTAAGTCATCTGCAGTTGTGATTGGGTGCATAGAAGGTCAATGCTTCTTGACGGTGAACAATATTGCAAAGATGCTCACAAAAGTAGCATTTGGAACATTTCTGATTGTCATGTTCTTGACTGCAAGTTGCGGTGTGGAGCCCCTGATTCCTCAAAGAAAAGGCTATTTGAACTTCATGAAGTTTTCAAGAGTTTACCTAGTGTGTCAAATAAGGGGAAGCCTGATTCTACTCGAGTAAAACCTGCAAATGACTGTTGCAGCACTGGCATTTCAGATGTAGCAGATGATATTTTGATCTCTATACTAACTAGACTTGGCCCATTGGACCTTGTCAGAGTTGCAGCAACTTGTCGCCATCTAAGATGCTTGGCTGCATCAATCATGCCATGTATGAAGCTCAAACTTTTTCCGCATCAGCAGGCAGCAGTTGAGTGGATGTTATACCGTGAGCGGAATGCTGAAGTTATGCCACATCCTCTATATATTGGTTTCTCAACTGAAGATGGGTTTTCTTTCTATGTAAATACTGTTTCCGGTGATATAGTTACTGGGACAGTCCCCACTGTCAGAGATTTTTGCGGGGGAATGTTCTGTGACGAACCCGGCCTAGGTAAGACTATAACTGCTCTTTCCCTTATTTTGAAGACACAAGGAACAATGGCTGACCCACCAGACGGAGTTCAAATTATTTGGTGCACACATAATGGTGACCCAAGATGTAGCTATTATGACATTAGTGGTGACAAATGCTCCTGTAATAGTATGTTTTTAGGCAAAAGACTTGTGAATCAGAATGCTCGTAGGGGACAATTATGTGTAGGTAAATTTGCTCCTGTGGAGAATTTGGATTACTCATTGCCTAAAAGAGGCAGGTTAATGGATCTAAGTGAGCAGATTGAGGGATATAGTTCTTTCTCTGTTGTAGGAATGACATCACCATCAATTGCATGCACCGAGCCAGCAACACGTTTTGTTCGGAGCACAAGGAGCTTGGTTCGAATCAGGAAGAATCTTTTTGATACATTTGATGAAGCTTCTAGTTTTTGTAAAGAGAGAAAGGCTAAAAGAAACTCAACGACAAAGAAGCGTGTGAAAGGCCCTATACAGGGCCCTCAAGGAAATCAAGTTGGTTTATTACATGTAGTGTCAAACAGTTGCAAGAGGACTGAAAAGGTTTCCGCAGATCATTTTGTATGTGATGAAACTTGGGTTCAGTGTGATGCCTGTCATAAGTGGAGGAAGCTTGCAGATGCAAGTGTAACTGATGCTACGGCAGCTTGGTTCTGTAGTATGAACACTGACCCAACACATAGCAGTTGTAGAGATCCTGAAGAAGCTTGGGATAATTGCCAGTCCATTACCTACCTACCAGGATTTCACTCAAAAGGAACTTCTGGTGGCAAAGTGGAAAATGTGTCTTTTTTCATCAGTGTGCTTAAGGAGCACTATGCGCTGATAAACTCTAAAACAAAGAAAGCCTTAACTTGGTTCGTTAAACTGTCTCCTGACAAACTCTCTGAAATGGAAACAACTGGTTTGGCAAGTCCAATATTAGGTACTTGTGCAGATGGAGATGCCCAAGGGTTCCGTAAAATATTTCAAGCATTTGGTCTTATAAGGAGAGTGGAAAAGGGTATTAGCAGGTGGTATTACCCACGAACTCTTGACAACCTGACATTTGATTTGGATGCTCTAAGACTTGCTCTTTGTGAACCATTGGATTCTGTCAGGTTATATTTGTCAAGGGCAACTTTAATTGTTGTTCCATCATATTTAGTTGATCATTGGAAAACCCAAATCGAAAGACATGTCAGACCTGGCCAATTGCGTCTTTTTGTGTGGACTGATCATAAAAAGCCTTCTGCTCATAGTCTGGCCTGGGACTATGATATAGTTATAACCACATTTAACCGTTTGAGTGCAGAGTGGAGTCGCCGAAAGAAAAGTCCAATGATGCAAGTGCACTGGCTTAGGGTCATGTTAGATGAAGGGCATACCCTTGGTTCGAGTCTTAGCCTGACTAACAAATTGCAAATGGCTGTTTCATTGGTAGCCGCTAATCGTTGGTTATTAACGGGAACCCCAACTCCTAACACTCCCAATAGTCAACTTTCACATCTTCAACCAATGCTTAAGTTCCTCCACGAAGAGGCATATGGACAGAATCAAAAGTCATGGGAAGCTGGCATTCTGAGGCCATTTGAAGCTAAGATGGAAGAGGGTCGTTCACGCTTGCTGCAGTTGCTCCATAGGTGCATGATCAGTGCAAGAAAAATAGATTTGCAAACTATTCCTCCATGCATCAAGGAGGTGACATTTCTAAATTTCACCGAGGAGCATGCTAGAACCTATAACGAGCTGGTAGTTACAGTGCGGCGTAATATACTAATGGCTGACTGGAATGATCCTTCACATGTTGAAAGTTTACTGAATCCAAAGCAGTGGAAGTTTCGAAGTACAACTATTAGGAATGTCAGGCTATCCTGCTGCGTGGCCGGGCACATCAAAGTAACAGATGCTGGTGAAGATATTCAAGAGACAATGGATATTTTGGTTGAAGGTGGTCTTGATCCTGTTTCAGAGGAGTATGCTTTCATTAAATATAACCTCATAAATGGCGGTAACTGTCTCAGGTAATAATTTTCTTTTGAGGTATTCTGCAGGGTTGTCACCGACTTTTTGCAAAGGTTCTAGGTTTCATAATAAAGATTGGTTTTGATCTCTCTCTCTCTCTCTCTTTTTGTTGGCTTAGATGCAATGAATGGTGCCGTCTACCTGTTATTACGCCTTGTAGGCATCTTTTGTGCCTTGATTGTGTTGCTTTGGATGGTGAAAAGTGCACTGTCCCTGGCTGCAGTAACTTATATGAGATGCAGACTCCTGAAATATTAACCCGCCCAGAAAATCCCAACCCAAAGTGGCCTGTCCCTAAAGACCTTATTGAGTTGCAACCTTCATATCGGCAGGTAGGCTTTTATCAAAGTCAGCCTTTTTTGTTTCTCTCCGTATTAAAAGAATTATTTTTTATCTTTCTACCTAGTAATATTCAAACAATTTTTAACAGTGCATGCTTTTCTGGTATTTATTTATATTTAGGATGATTGGAATCCTGATTGGCAGTCAACATCTAGTAGTAAAGTTGCCTATCTTGTAGAGAAGTTGAAAGTACTGGAAGAGGATAATAGAGAGATCAGTTCTGCTATGAACAATGATAATGGTGTCAAACGCATTGAGGAGCTACTTTGTCCCTCTCAGATGTGCAATTCAAACACATTGTCAAGACTAAGTGGGGAGTCTCATAAGGCACTATTCAAGAAAGTGATAATATTTTCTCAATTTCTTGAGCATATACATGTTATTGAACAGCAGGTAGCTAAATTTTTCATTCACCGGGCTTGCCTATTTTCTCTCTGTTTTATGCAAAAATAGATTATGAATTGCTTGTCTTTTGGCAGTTAACTTTTGCCGGTATAAAATTTGCTGGTATGTATAGTCCAATGCCTGCTAGCAACAAGGTACTGACCATATTCTGTTGTCCAACGAAGTTCTATTTTCATTATGATGCCTTTTGTGGTGCCTACATAGATCCATTTTTTCTTTTAACAGATAAAGTCACTGGCCATGTTCCAGCATGATTCTAGTTGTCTGGCTCTTTTGATGGATGGAACTGCTGCATTGGGTCTTGATTTGAGCTTTGTAAGCCATGTGTTTTTAATGGAACCAATCTGGGACAGAAGGTAATATTATTTGTGTTATAACCAGTTCAATACTTTTCTAAAAAGATGAAATAATATTTTTAAACATGTACATTTTTTCTTTTTTTAACGTTTCCACATGCCCAACCCAACCACACCACACCAAAGGCACAAACACAATTAAAGAAATTCCCCCTCTAAGGTTGGTGAGAAGGATAATTGATCCTTTTACCTCTTGCTTCCATGACAAGAAGCCAAACTAACTAAAATATCCCCTTAGTGACTAATTATGCAGAGTTTAGTACACTCCGTCTTTTTTTTAAACATTATTGATTTCATTTACTTGCAGCTCAAGTTTTTCTTGTTTTTCAACTTCTAAATTTGTTTTCCTATTCTTTTATCAAAAAAAGAAAAAAGAATGCTGAAAGTTGAATTAGTCTTCCTGGTTGTATTTTTTTTTTGTGCAAGTTACTTTGTTATTTTAGTGTACCCCTCCTGCCTTCATCTTTAATAAGAAAATGAAAAACAAAAAGTAGTGTTCCTGCCATGAATATCTTACCTCATTGTATTTATACTCCATATGAAAGTTATGTTTAACATGGTAGTTGACCCTTCTTTTGTTTGGACGAAAAGGGGGCTAAATTGTCTTGTTTGTTGAAATCCTTATCAGCATGGAGGAACAAGTCATTAGTCGTGCTCATCGTATGGGTGCTTCTCGTCCTATTCATGTAGAAACTCTGGCAATGCGTGGTACAATAGAGGAGCAGATGCTGGAATTTCTGCAGGTAAATCTGAAGTCATGCCTCCTAAATCTTTGAATAAGAGCATATTAATTGATGAAAACCAGCAAAGGGGAATGTATATAATCAACGAGGAGTCTGTGCTTTCATTTTATATAAGTACTGCAGGTTTAGTACCGCCCTACTTGCATTCTCTTTTTACAGTAAACTTGATAAGATCCTCCTTAATCATGAATTCTTTGGCACTCGAATCAAGCCATCTTGACAACAAAGAGAATATATGCACCATCTTAGAGAGAGAGAGAGAGAGAGAGAGAGAGAGTTGGCCTGATGGTCCAAGGCTACAATCTGTAAATTATATATCCAGGATCCCAAAAATAAAGAGACTAATCAGTTTAACCAATGATCCGAAAGATATACTATCAATTCGTCCCTTTATATTTGTTTCCCAGTTTTGCATCTTCCTGTGGGGAATAAAAGGATATGAATTTTGTTTCCACTATTATGTTTCTAATTTTATTGGCTTTTGCACTAATCCTTTGCAGTTAATATACTTAGATATGTTGGTCATCACATAATCTATTTGTTTACACTGTTTAATTGTAGCTTGATGTAATTGTTTTCTTCATTTTTCTCTAGGATGCTGATAAGTGTAGAAGATTCTTGAAAGAAGAACTTGGGAAACCTGATCAAGAAGGGCCTCGATCTCATCGTACACTACATGACTTTGCTGAGAGAAATTATTTGGCTCGTCTTAGCTTTGTGCGAACATATCCCTAAAGAAAAGGTATACATATACATTTATCCCATATCCCATAATCTGCAGTACTTGTTACTTCATGTGATTGGACAATTTAACTTTTTCATTGAAAAGAAAAGAAACTTGAATTATTAGCCTTTAAAATTTTTTGGAATCTACTAAATTATGCAAACCCTTGGTCCTGCTAGCTACAAGGTTATGGTAAAACATTCATAAGAAAATATTTTCCTATGTCTGGATTAAATGGTTTATTATAATTGCTTTTGATGATTTAAAATATTACAGATGCATGTTTGTAGAGTAACTCATTAGCATGAATTGTAATTATGAGCATGGCTATTTGTTATAATAAGTGCAGGAACCCGCAGCATGATTGAATTGGCTCAGGCAGCACAGCTTTTAAAATTATCATTATTTATTCTCCTCTTGGAATTAAATTAGTTATCAACTCAGTGAGGTTCATCTTTTGGCAGTGTTTTGGACTCTGAAGTTGGAATTATATGGAAGAGAGTTCCTACCATGGAAAAGGTAACGAGCAGGGCAGAGCTTCCAGTTTCCATGCATAGGATGTGGTTTAAATTTGGGTTGGGAGATCAAAGGTGCCTGCCTAATCTGGGATTAACTGGCTTATCATGCGAGTTTCGGACGAGAGTTACTCCCTAACACCCAGTACAGTACTCTATTAGGCTGGCTGGTGCAGCTAGGTTTTGATTTCTGCTGCAGAGCTACTAGCGAGCCCCTTGTCCATATGATGGGGCACGTAATTGGTTACACACAACCCGTTGTTTTCAATGTTGCAATCAATCTGGTGGATCTGCTTATCGATAAGTATTTGGAAGGCTTAGGAATGCCTTGACAATGTGCGCCGAAGTCTGGGAAAACGCAGCAATTTGTTCATTCTTGTTGAGATGATTCATAAGAAATTGTGGGGTCTCGTAGATCATTTTTTGTGTCAATTTCCTGTACATACATAATTCATATTTACAACTTGTATGTTTTACTTGTAGAAACATTCGATTTTTGGCATGATTCTTAATAAAGAATATACTGATATGTTGACTTACCCACCTATTGTAAGAAAGAGGGATTTCATTAAAGAGTTTAGGATTTTTTTTAAACATTGCGTTTATATTCAAAATAGTAAATGCGATCTTTAGAGTCCATGCCTATCCAAAACAGTTGGTAATTTTTTTTTGAAAAAAATCCTTCTGAAGCCCAAAAGAAGCTACGTTGATTTATTAAGCAAATAAGAGAAAGTATCGTGTAGTGGACGAGATGTGTCAGTAAGAAAAGATGTTGATATGCACAATTAATAAAAACAAGCTTGACATTAACATCATTGTGTACTCGATTACATAAAACATGCTGATTCATTTGGAACAAACTAAGCTCGATATTAACATCATCATCTACTCGCCTAATTACGTGCGACCCAAGCAAACTCCAGAACAAGCACAACAGAGGAAATTATTATAAAGGAAAAAAATTAAACAAAAAAACCCGACAAAAGAAAGTCTCGTTCAATGAACAGCAGCCTCTTTCGGTTCAACAGCAAACTTGAAAGCTAGCTTGAAAGAAACAAATGCGTCGATTGCAGCATACTGAATTTGTTCTTTACTTAGTTTATTTCTGTCCCATTTACTCAACGTAATACGTTTGGATTTCTCCGTCTCAATGTTTAGGAATTTTAGCGTTAATTTCCTTAACCCCATCCTGTTTAACTCTTCGTCATCATACTTTAAGGCAGCCATATGAGCAACATCCATAATTCTTGCTACATTCAGCTCATAATCTTCAAGAAGTTTATCGGCATCCGTCTGAATCGCTTTTCCGACAAACGTAAACTTTTTGTTGCCAAGAAAAGTAATAAGAGACTCAGGCATTCTATCTTTGTGACATAGTTTAAATATGAGACATCTAAAGCCTACACAGAGTTGGAGAATTGCTACTTTTTGATGTTTATTAGTCTTGGTAGGTAGACACCATTCAGTGTCGAGTCCTACTAAAAGTTTGTGAAGTCTAAAACGATGGATATGGAGGGTTTGACGAATCCAGTGATTAACATCAGATGCTCTAGACGTGACTGTTGTCTCAATGTATTTGTCTCCAAATTTGATCATCCAGTGATTGTAATCTAGCCGTTTGATATCAGAGGAGGGCGAAAGAATTGGAGTAAAAGAAGATGGTGGAAGAGGTTGGAATATCATGGTTTGGTTTTTGTTTAGGAAGAATAGAGACACAGACAGACAGAAATGTAACTAAGCGTGTTTGTGAGAGAGAGAGAGAGGGGTATATAAAAGAAGAGAGAATTTAATTAAAGAGTTCTATGATATGAGATTGGTGCCTGTTCCTGTGAATGATTTTCTGTCATACTTGATATCCATATTATTTATAGATGTGTAGTACTGACGTGTTTTTCTTTTCAGACAAGGAAGGGTGGGTTTTTCTGTTATTCTCATTTATTTTTGCTTTTTGCTTTTTTTATTTTTCCACAAGGAGAAGAAGCAAGGATTTTTCCCATATGGAATTGGTTTTCCGCAAACCATATAAATACAATAAAACATAATAGTAAAATTACTTACTAGTGTACGTGTTTAACTAACTTTTTTATTTACTAACGGACTAACTTTATACCTTAGAAATTTTATTTTCTGTTTTAGTGGATATAGTTATTATAAATTTAAATTTGGATGATATGATTAGTTTTTTATTTATTATAATAAACTTGATATATCATTATACTTTAGATAGGATTAATCTATTTTTTTTAAGAAACCTAAATGAATATAAATTTTCAAATAAATTTTAAATAATATGTTTATTCCTTTTGAAGATTTTCGTCCGAAGTAAGCTGATTTGTCAAATCAATTTTTACGTCATTTACAATAAAAATAAATACAAATTGGCTCTTATAATAAACTACTGAAAACTAATGATTTGAACCATGTCAATATAATAGATGATTGAATAAATTTTATAAATAATTTGAAAAATAAACAAAATTCCTAGGAATGTTTTTGAAATTACAGTCGAATAAATTTAACTTATTCACACATCCTTACATTAAGGTTTATGTTAATGGTAACAGCAATATGGTGGACATAACAAAACCCCTAATAGGGAAAATGGGGTCATTAAAAGTAAACACGGAACACGCATTCAATTCACCAAATACCGTGGAGAGTGTGGTTATATTCCTTGTGAATTTACAATGAGCTTGTTTTGAATATGCCGCAAGGAACCTACTTACAAAGAATTTACAAAAGCCATTACCCTCTTCCCTTTCAGGAAAAAAAAAAATAGAAAAGAAAAAAAAAAAACAAAAAACATGGATACATTTACCGGGAAAATTTCAAAAAGACAAACCCATGGATGCCGAGGGAAGAAATTACCGCACACCCTCCCAACTCGAAAAGCAAAATCTGAGGGTTGATATCAACTCGTTGCTTCCTTTCTTTGTTTTAGAAGCTTAAATCTAAAACATCAGCTTCTGATTTTTGTAAAAGCAGGACCTTGAATGTGGTAGATCAATGAGCTAACCCTTCTCTCCCTATGCTTACATTTGACTTGTCAACCATTGAAACATTGTATTGCTGATATACTCGAGCTCTGTTTGCCGCCCACCACTGTTCTGCTTGTTTCTCGCTGAATTTCTTTCGACTGCACTCAGGAATAACACACATTAACATTTTTATGCATCTTAGATGATAAAGGTTGGTTACTTGAAAAATTATATTTGATTTCATAGCAGGACATCTTCTCTGTGTCAATACTGATATGTGCTCATAAGCAGAGAACCAACACATTATCTTATAGGTGCCATCCAAATTTACTGGTGAAAAATATTAGAATAAGAAGAAATTTTATAAGCAAAGCAAAAAAGCAAAAATACAAACATAAAATGAGGTTTATTGAGTTGGTGTTAACTCTATTCTCTAAATCAGCAAAAAGCCGGCAAAGGTGCATGAAAAGTCTAGAAACCACAAAAGAGCGGACTTGTCTAGTGACAAGCCTAAACCTCAGAACTTTATCTATAAGAAGTTGCAAAATTTCTGGACTATATATCAAATTAAAATCCAGATGGGGTTGGCAGTTCATTATAAAATACCTGAAGCGGACACGCTTAAGATCTTTAAGGCCTCCAGGCAAAGCAACTAGAGTGATATACACACCGGCCTCATCTTGCTCAACCCATTCATCACCCTGAGTGGGTTCAGCTTTCATCATTCTACTTTTATTTTTCGTTGTTGCTTCACAATGTGAAACTTCACTTTGACTTGATGTTCGGTTATCGCTGATATCTGACCCATTAGAAATCACCAGGCTGTTTGATCCATTTGGAATTGCTCCCTGGAGAGCCATGGGACTGCTCGGTTGCTCAGTGGCTGCAGAAGAAACATCCCAAGCCGGAGTTGGGCTAGAATGACCAAAGGAGGGTGAACTGCTGTTTCTCATTGCTCCAACCGGTAACATTTCAGCCATGTCCTTCAACTACCAAAATCAATAATCAAGGAGTAAATTAAGATGAGTTGAATGAATCTAAGTAAATCTCTCCGATACAAAGAAAGTTAAAAACCACAAAACCATCAAGCATAGAAGAAAGCAAATTGACACTAAAACAAATAAGGGCTGAAATTAAGTACCTCTCACTATGTCAGTAGGTCAGTCTGGCTTCAAGAAAGTTTCAGAATGTGAGATGAATATGCAAAAGACAGAAGTAAACAAGTATATTTTCAATATACTTATTTTAATTTAAACAATGTTTTGGGTTTGGCCCACCAAACCCACAAAACTTTGCCCAGCACTGCCCAATGGCCATCCTGGGTTTTCACACATTACAGCCAAACCCAGAGACTGCCACACCAGGTATGCTATGCAATGCCAGCCCACCCAAGCTTTAACATTGTAAATCCTCAGTATCAATACATGACGTGAAAAAATTTCATTTCTAAGATGCTCACATCTGTCTAGTATAGCAAAATAGATATCATCAACCATCTAAGTTGAAGACCTTGATGACAAACTGAAGTTATGAAAACCACAACATTCATCAAGAAAGGATAATTCCTACAAGCAATCAACAGGAGAAAAAAAAAGATCAATGTTGATAATTATGGCTTTACTGGGATCTGAGTTTTATACTAGATTTCAAAATAAATCACTCAAATGCAGTTCAAAATGCTAAATCAAGACTAGGACTTCCTTTAATATTAAATTATTGAAATATATAATGTAATTCATAATACGAAGTTAAGTTTATTCTCGCCCATCATTCTAGTTTAATTGTATTGATTTTAACTTTTAAATTTGCCAATTTGACTAGACTGTACCCTTTCATAGATGAACTTAGATATGCTCTTAACAGGGCCAAATGCACTGTCTTCTTCAGAGGCATACTTCTTCACATTCATGTGGCAAGATGCTAACCAAGAGAAAAATGCAGATAGTCTGTACAATGAATATAAATGGAAATATTCAACTTACTTGGGCAGTAAGCGATTTAATCACTTCTTTTGCTACTCTGCATTTTGCAGTCTCTTCTCCTGCTACAGCAATAGCCTCCTTCAGCTGCTTGGTTGTTCTTTCAAGCTCAATTTCTTGAAGTTGTGCTTTACGCGTAAGTTCTTCAACCTACATAACATTGAGAGTTAGCATAACAAATGAATTTAGCACCCCATGGCGAGTGCTTTCCAGAAAATAATTCATGGCTTTCAAAAAGAACAAATTGGCATCAATTCCTTTTAAACCTCTTAAAGTGAAAATTGCATGACTTCTTAAGGAATGCAGGGATCACACAATCTAGAAAAGTTCCATAGATGACGATGGAGATTATAAAAAGTAAGTCACATACTTGAGTCCTTAATTTAAGAACTTCTTCGCTCAGCCCATCACTTGTCCTTTTAGCATCATCTACAACAAGTCTTGGCGAAGCAAGCCCTGAAAGAGTAGGGGTTGGTGTTGTGGCACGGGGTGGACTTGATCGTCTTGATGTAGGTGATGTTGCACGAGACATAATTCTTGATCCTGGAAGAGAAGCTGAAAAGAACTTCTTGGTTGACCCAAACACTGGATTGGAAGATTTAGAGTTATTAAGACCATTGCTATGTGAAACCCCATTGGGAAGGGGCAAAACCCGTGTACGATTAAATTCTAGTTTCTTGTTTCTTTTGGAAGATCCGCTCTCCACTTCTTTTGATATCTCCATGGAAGAATTTCTTGCAAGTTGGACGTGAGATCTTGAAACCAATTTTCCATTCTTCCCAACCTCATTCAGTCCCTGGTTCATACTTCCTCTTCTACTCAGAGCAGAATGAGACGAAGAGTTGGTTTCAGTTGCTTTTGCAAGTTTGCAAAAACAATTATCACAAACACGATACGGTTTGTTGGGGTTTGGTGCCATGGAGGCTTTGAGAGACTTTTTGCTACTACATGAATGACAATATACAAGTCCACAATTATAACAATTGTGCCGTTTCCTTTTGAAATTAAACAGAAGACGACACCCAGAACACATCGATTGGTCCATGCCAGAGACCCACTTATGAAGACATATTGCTGCAGTAAAACCAGCGCCACAAACAATACTTTTGACTTGTTTGTCTTTCAGAGCTTCAACCAATGATGGGGAATTTCTATCATCAGTATCCCCATGACCCAACCGGCCATTTGCACCCTTTCCCCAGGTGTAAACTTCAGTTCTTGAAGTTAAAACTGCAACATGATAAGCACCACAAGCTATTTCTTCAACAAAATTTTTCGTAAGCTTGCCTTCAACGCGAGTGGGGAGCTTTCCATCAGCTTTAGGATCCCCTAGTTGACCATAAACAGGGCTTCCCATCGTGTACACATGGCCTGTAGTTGTGAGTGCAACAGTGAGGCTGTGTCCACAGGCAACTTGACAAAAGTTGGGTTCAACAAGAGCAGCAACACAGGTGGGAACCAGTCTAGCTTCTTTGTCGCCATGCCCAAGACGACCTCTATCTCCATCTCCCCATGTAAAAAGCTTTCCTGAAGAGCAGTTGCTCGAACTTGAAGACCCAACCATTACTTCAACAACAGCAGCAGTGTGCCAAACACCACAAGCTGCTCGCACAGTGCGGAGGCCCTTAAGGGACTCCACTTCCCTTGGTGTGGATACACTTCTACGATCTCCATGCCCTAAAACACCAAATGTTCCATCACCAAAAGTAAACAATTGCCCTGCCGAAGTCACAACAGCAGTGTGCCAAGGTCCACAAGCAACTGATGAAACATGTATTCCCTCTAGAGGTCCATTTAATTTTTTTGGAACCCATAGACTCGCTTCATTCCCATGTCCAAGGAGACCGAAATTGCAGGTGCTACCACCCCATGTGTACATATCACCGGATAGTGTAACAGCACAGGTATGGTATTCCGCACATGCTACAAGTTCAATATTGATATTTTTAAGAGAATCTATAAGTTTTGGATGTGAAACATCTGAGTCTACACCATGTCCAAGTCTGCCGCCTAATTCCTCTCCCCAAGAGAAAACCTCTCCTTGTTTAGTTACTAAAGCAGCATGCTGCCCACCACAAGCTATATTCTGAACATCTAGTACAACTGCAGATTCCAAAGCCTTAGGGACAAGAGAATCCATCTTAAGGCCAGTACAATTTCCAGCTCGATGTATACCCCCACCCAAAATGCCATCACCAGTGCCTTCCCCCCAAAAGAAAACATCTCCTAAAGAATCACCATCATCATGACCAGAGCCTTGACTTGATGAACTAACAGCACTTGATAAACTAACTCTAAAAGCATCCCCACTCATGCCCTTTAAGCGCCCAGCTCTTCCATCGGAGCCTCCAGATGACAAAGAATTAACTGATCCACAAACAGATTCTGAAGGAAATAAAACCTTGGGAGGCACAGCATAAAATACTGCATCGGATAATGCTTTCTCCAAACCAATTTTAGGAGGGCTTTCATATGGAGTATGAAGACGAAGGGGATCCAATCCATCCTATATCAGCAACAAGAAAATTCTCACTAAATGCATAAAAACTGTAGTGTTTGTTATTTCATTTTTTCTGGTAAGAAACATAAAAAACTGCAGTATGTCACAAGAAAAGAGAACAAAAAGGAACACCTTCTGAGAGCTACCACCGCTACCAAATGGAGAGCTCAAAGGAGAACTCCTTTGAGTGTGTGCTCTGGGACTAGTTGCTTCAGATGAGATTCCATCACTTCTTGATTCTGCCCTCCCTTTCCGATGATGGCTACGGGATATTACTGCTTTAAGACCGGTAAACCAAACTTCAGCTTCATCTTTATCCTTGCAGATCTAGTAAATAATATAAAGGAGAAATCATCAAACAATTACAGAGTTTCGTGCGGATAAATACTGCAAGAGTTTCATGCAGATAAATACTGAATTAATTGCCACCAAAAAAAAAAGATTGCTTACCAAATCTAAAGACCTGTCATTATAGATAAGAGAAAATGACTGATATTCTTTCTCAGGCCGAGGATATCTCTGAAATATTGGCTGCAATAACAAAAATCAATAATGGTCAGTAACTACATCATAATGCTAGAGAATTCTGAACATCATTATGGAATATGAGAAGCATCTGAATCCTTCAAAAAGGAAAGAATGCAAGCATAAGAAGCAGATAAATGCACCTTCCTCACTTTGAAGCATTCATATTGCAAGCAGAACAGATGTCATGAAGTAGAAAACAACGGTGTAAAAATATATGATACAGCCCACGACTCAATTGTATGTTTCAGTTTTAATGTGGATAGCGAGCCACATAAAGTCATCACATCTTGAAGAATCTAATCTTGAATTATAAGATCAAATGGTACATAAAACAACCATTAAGCCTCAGCATTCCTCTTTCCAAATTTGATTGTTCTCACCATTGATTTTGGAAAGAAAGAAAGACTACTAATTCAAGAACAAAAAATCTGAATCTGCTTCAGTAGTATTCGATAAAGCAATATGCAAAAAGAAACTTCAACCCATAGCCACTAGACAACAATGCAAATATTATTGTAACTGTTCACACATACATGCCCCTAATGATGTCCAATATTTTCTTCAATTGCATATTCGATATATAAAGTGGGAAGCAGTAGTGAAAAACTATGAATGAAACATTAAAACTTTAACATCTGAAAACCACATAAATTTCCATAAATATGTGCAATACTTGTAGAGTCAAAACCATAAATATGTCCACATAAATTTCCTCCGATTTTATTTGCCACACTGTGCACAGTGAAGTAACATAGATAATCTCCAAGGTATGAGCTTACCGTGCGCTGACCAGGTATAATTCGGGAGACATGGCTTAGCTTAAGGTGTTTCTCTTCCTTTCCTGATATCCATATCAGAACAGACTCATCCTGAATAAAGCAAAAGATGACATACAGCATAAAATGCTTTAGTATAGTCAAATTAGAGAAGGATTCATTTACAGAAAACATCAAAAGCAAGTGCACACCTATATCTGAAATGATCCCAAGATATTAAAGTAACAGATGCCTTGAAGATTGAAAGAAGGGAAAAATTGGAAGTCTGGAAAAACTTATACCTAAAGTATCTAGGACTTCTCACCAAGAGAGTCAGTGCAAAATAGCGTCAGCATGGTTACAGGCACAAACACACATGCTTGCATAAACAGTAGGGGATTCAAACATGCTGCCATTTGGTCAAATATGTTCCAGTACCGTGTTAAGTTACGACGTGACCTAAAACTCAAAACTATCATATAAAGGCCCAAAAATAATATTTTGGCTCTATCACTACTTGTAAGATGATTGTGATGCTTTCCTATGCAAAACATGCAAGTACCACATGGTTGGACTAGGGAGTCATCACTCAAGGACCTAGTTCACCACTGCAGCTACTCCTTTCATTCTATTAGTCAAATAAAGCCTACTTGGACGCTAATCATATGTCAAATGAGTAACCACATATGTGACTTCCTGTCAAAGTTTTACAAATTTATAACTTTGACATGGTAACAAAATAACAAGCTTAATATGCATGAATGAATTTATGCACTGATATACACAAGAAAGGAATCAGTGCATAATAATTTGATATACAGTGGCATTCTGCTACAAATTCTCTAGGAAGATGAACATACCATGAACTAATAATGCAAATCCACAACCTGATTTCTGTTCACTGAAAAAAATGAAAAGCAAAAATAAAACTACCGAAACTCCAAAATATCAATCTTACATTGGCCAGTCTGAAAGGACAAAATTTTGGCTTCCCTCTACGCCCATATTTTAACAAGTGTGCTCCTTTTTTAAGAGCAGTGATGGCCTGTGGTAAAGAAAGAGCCAAGAATTTATTTTAACATAAAATAAGCAGCAAACTGAAATTTGGATTTCAAAGAACAGGATCTTAGATTATGTATATGGTAAGAAGAACTGAACATGAAAAATGATACTACAAAATGACAGGAAAAGAAACATTATCCAAACAGAGTGAACAACAGAAATCTCATATCTAGACAAGTGTGCTAAAGAAAAAGTAATAGAAAATATTCCCATCTAAAGGCATTTTTTGTTTTCTTTTCTGAAGACCTTTCTGTTCTGCATAATTCGCAATAAGAGAGGCGAATACTGGAAGGTGAGCTTGTTATGATATGCACCACATGTTACATTACTCATTATCCTAACATTTTATTAGGATTTACTTCTATTAGAATTTCATATAAATACATCCAGATCATATTAAATTTTATTAATCTATTTCTGTATCTTGTCATTTATTTAAATTCAAATCCACTTAATGATAATGTACACTAGCTGATATTTCTCATCTCATGATTCAATGTTTTAGAGAACACATATTCTCCCCCAGCAGTTTCAATTTTGACCTCCTTTTCATTTTGAGAAAAAAAAAAAAAGACAACAGTAAGACCAACTTTCACCAAATACAATCATTGCAAATCGAACTCCATTATCAATCAATACATCACGTACTAAGCTTCTCAACCATACCAGATTTGGAAAATAAAGCTATGGCAGCAAATAGAACCTATATATATATATATATATATGTTCTTAAAATACTAAAATCCCTCTCCACGTTCATATTATAGGGGTTGAACTTCAATGCTTCCTAAGCTCAAGAACTCGAATACTTTTTAATGTAAATGAATCAACAAATAGTACAAATTTTAACTTGCTTATCAGTTATTAACCATTCCACATTGTTAATTATCAACTAATTAGCTAAAAAGTGAAACTACATTAATATTTCAAACAACAAATAACTTCTCAAACATGCTACAATCAACAACATTCTAAAACAATAACACCACATTAAAAGCAACATGGATATGAGTTAAGCTTGGATATGAGTTAAGCTTAAAAGAAGAAACTATCGAAAATATATATAAACTCAAATTCAGAACAACACAAACACCAATATATATTAAATAAAAAAATTAGAAATCAACAAAACAAAATAAATAAACAAATAATATACCAACTCAATGTCCCTCTCAACCGGCACAGCCGCCGCCGCTGCCGTCGCAGTAGCCATCAAACCCTAAGATCAATCAGAAACACTTATACAATTGAAATTACACATTTATAATTACTGACTTAGTCATTCATTATTTTGCTTCGAAAATGAAGAAAATAAAACAAATCAAAGCTCTTAAATCCTGAAAGGTTTAATTTCAGCTCCGATTATTTTGAGTATTTCCAGTTCGACAAAAACTAAAAGCAAGGACGCTGGTTTTTCTGTAGGAGCAAAAGGACAGGAGAAAATGGCCAGAATGTGTGAAGTGAACGAAGAGAATCTTTTCGACGTCCGTTTGGTACGAGGGAAAATACGAGGGAAAGTGAGGGAAAACAAGTGAGAAAGCGAGAGTGATGAGGTGTTATTTATTATTTATTTATTATTTATTATGAGTTTAGTGAAGAGAGAAGAGAGTGAAGGGAGAATCTACAGAAAAAAGTGATTGAAAATGATTGATTCTGTCGAGAAAGAGGACGGATATCCTGTAGTACACTATGAATTCAATTTTAATTTCATTTCCTGGCTTTTCCAGTCAATGAGTTGACTTTCACTGTTTTGTTTGTTCTCCTAGCCAATCAAATCGCACCACGTTTGCGTCAAGAGTGGTGACAAATTTCGGAGACTACTTGCTTAGTTTTCTAATAGAAGTTAATTATTAGCTTGTTTCCGATAATACGTTCTAAGATTACGGATTAATTGATGTTAGATGTTTGAAAATTTATTATTTTTTAGAATATATTTTAAACAAAATAACACATGAGTTGGATTAACTAATTAGATAATAAATTTTCATGCTTTTTAGATCATTTATTGTACTATGTAGTATGTAACCATTTAGATCATGAATATCACACCCTTTAGGGTATTATTTTATCGATGAATTTTAAAATATTATTAATTTTTTATTTTTATGAATAATAATTTTTAATTAATTCTAAATTACTAACTACTGTGTATAATTTTATATCTTATAAAATAAGAACATTTTTATCCATAGCGAATAATCTCTATACATGGGTCGCATGCCAGCTTAAACTGATTGGTGCTTAAGTTCTAAATGATTTGAATTTGAATTTTTATTGATTTCTTTTAGAGTTTGACTTAAGGATGCCTCTCAATTTATAATATAATTACGTTCAAATTTTTCCCCTAAAGTTTCAAATATTATCTCTAACTAATTCTGAAAATGTCAAAGAATATTTTTGGCATGACTGCCGCATTGGTCAAATTTTAAAAGTTTGAACCTATAAATATATATCTTTGAAATTTTACCTCTCTAATTTTAACAATTCAACAATTTACCTCTAAAAAATGAAGTCAATTTTTCAACTTTATGCTTTCTAAAGTTATTATTTTAATATTTTTATTTCGTAAATTTATAATTTTAACAAATTTTAGTAATAATTATTTATCCTTGTTCCCAACTTTAAAAAGGGTTCAAGTTTTGGCCATAATATTGGGATAGATTTTTTTAGAATAATGACACATTTAACTTCAATTGCATGCAAATTTTTATCGATAACTACAAAATACATCTATTTCAACATTTGACTCTATTGGAAAAGGATTCGGGTCTCTCAATTACGTTCGAATAAATTTTCTTTGAATGCAAATTTTTACTAATAAAGTCAACCTTGCATCTATGTTGACACTTGATTTCTAATAGATCCGAATATACTATTGGTAAATTATATAACCCATCCTCTAATAATATAATAGGAGGAAAGCTTTCTTCCCATATAATATTGTTTTATTTATTTAATCTAAGAAATTCAATAAATGTAAATAAAGAGATGGTACCGTACCACGTGTATTCACGCGGCTATTGCGTACATTAAAAAAATAAATTAATAAATAAATAATTGAAAACTGGACCTAACAAATCCGAATCCCGTGTGCAAATCTTTTAGCCAGTTTGCCAAAAAACGTGCACACATAACATGAAACCAGATAGAGGAATAATTAAAAAAGGGAAATAAAGTGTTGTCATAATCAGTGGACAAAATTGGAATTAAAATATATTTCATATTTCTATATCTCTTTTCGTAGCCTGTACAACAAAGTGAAAACAAAAGAAAAAATGTTGACGGAAATTAACAAAATTAATTCCTACTAAAACTAATTAAATGTTAAAAAAAAAAAAGAGCGGCCCAAAAGTTATACAACTTGCAATTCCAATTCGAAATACAAATCCAAATCCAAGCCCAAGCCCTCATTGTTGTTGTTGTTTTCAGTGTTGTTATTGTTATTAATGTTGCATTTTGCTCTTGTTCTATCTGCTGAGTTGATTTCTTCCATTATTCCTTTTCTCTTGTTGTTAATATTATTGGTTTCATTATTAATCTCGTTTGGTGATCTTCCTTTCATGAGACGGGATTTCAGCTTGTTCACATCTGATAATCTTACTGGCTTCAAAAAAAATTCTTCAGCTCCTTCTTCCAAACATCTGATCATCATCATCATCATCATTAATGAAAAAATAAGAAAAAAAAAAAACGCCAGAGAAAATTAATTAAATTAAATTAATGCATTTATATATAACTAATAATAATATATCTCACCTGTTAATTCTGGAAGGGACATTTTCGGAGGACATGATCACAACTGGAATGTCCTTGAACGACGCAGATTTCTGAAAATTTAGAGAAAATTTTTTATTTAGAATAATGATCGAATATATATATATATATAGATATGTAATGAATGAGGAATTAATATGAAATAAATAAATATTTAATTAATGAAATTTACCTTAATTTTTCTGAGAAGATCATAGCCAGTCATTCCAGGCATACAGTAATCTGTAATAATTAAATTAACTTGTAGAAGGTCTTCCGAATTTCTCCGGTCATCATCTTTATTCAATAAACCCAAAAATTCCAGAGCCTTGCTACCAGAATCCACTGCTGTAACTGAAACATCTGAAACAAATTAATTAAACACAAAAAATTAAACATTTTCATTCAATAAGATTCCTCTGAAGAAATATAAATACATCAAAATTAAATTAGAGTTTAGGTACCTACCTTGATAAGAAGAAGTTTTAAGAAGTTTTTCAATCAACTTTCTGTCAATGAGACTGTCATCGACAGCGAGAACATGAAACTGAGCATCCGTAGCTGCCATATCCATGATTACTACGTGCTGAAAATGTATCGATTATTGACTCTCTCTTCTTGTTTGGAAGCTGAGAAAATGAAGAGAGAAAGAAGAAGATGATGCGGAAAGAAGCAAGGGTTAATGGGAATTATAAATGGGGGGAGGAGATGGAAAGACAAATCTGAAGAATATCTGTACAGTTTGGAAAGCAAGATCCTGCAGATTTCGTCAAGAATCTTGAGGATCTTCTAGGTTGATTATTAAATTAGACAACAAGCAAAGCAAAGCAAGGCAAGGAAAGAAGGTGCCAAGTTTTTTCTCTTATTTTATTTTATAATTTTAAAAAATAATTAACAATTAACATAATTAGACTTTTTCTTAATATTCTTTTTGACCCTTTGCCAATAGATTGAGGCAAGCAAATTGGCCTTTTGTTAAGATTTAAGGGCTATTATTTCTCTTCCCATGCACGTGCATGCATTACCAATAACCACAGCTAGCTGTATTATTTATATACAATGCTCTACTTCTCTTTTTGCCCTTTTCCTTTTTTTTTTTTTTTTAAATTTTATTTTCTTTTGTATGTGTTTGAAATCCGTGATGGAAATTGCTAATAATTTGGTCTTAATTAATAAATTAATTTTTTAAGTAACAAAATACTGGACTGGTTAATAGGGATTTGTCTTTCGCTGTAAAATGGCATGAAAATAGGAAAAGGGTATTAAATTATTATTAATCATGGGAGTAAACTAATAATCCAAAATTAACAATTATAAAGGATTTTAAAAAGCCAAAATATCTGGTCAAGAGAAACCTGCATATTCATATTTGTACATGTGTATATATCATGATCATGATCACGAACATCTAATTAAATCATTCTTTCAAGATTAGATTAGATTAGATCAGATTAGATTAGATTTTGTTACTTTATCCCGGTCAGTATCAAATCTTGATTACCTTGATAGCTTAATTAGCTAAAGATCATAATTAATGTATAGATTAAATTAAGGAATGATTTTTTTTGGTTAGTAATTTGTTCCTTATCTTGTCTTTTGTTTATTTTTATAATTTAATTTGTTTCAAAATATTAACCATACTTTTATCAGTTTATGAATATTTTTTCTCACCACACAACATAACACTCTCCTCTCATGGTATCACTCTATTTTATCCCTTTTTAAGAAAAAAAAATGATATTTAATTTTTCCATTATAGTTTATTTTTGTCCTCCATCCTGTTCCTGTATTATTTTTTATTTATTTATGATTTAATTAAATCCTATTTTTTAAAATGAAATTTGATTGATCTAAAATTCAATATCCAAATGTACAAATGAGATAAAATTGGTATAAAAATTCTAATAATTGTAAGAACATTGTACTGATTAATTTTATTCTTAATTATATATTCTTTAACAAAGAACCTTTATAATCATCCTGTGAAATTGGGATTAAAGGAGAAAGTAATGGAAAATTAGCCAAACAAATCAAAGAGAAATTGTTAAAATATACAAAATCCCTAATATAATATATAGTAATATATTGTTATGTATGTGGTTAATGGAAAATCAATCTCTTTTTCCACTTTCATTGAGAAAATAAAAATAAATAAAAAGTTTTTTTTTAATTTTTTAAAGTGATGAAACGGAGCTTTAAATAATTAATTAAGGGTACTGGAGCATTTTCTCAAGAGCATTAATTTTATATTTACGAGAAGGCCAAGTTGCAGTTAAAAATATTCCAAAAAAAAAAAAAAACAAATAAATAAATGAATTGAGTTAAAGGGAAGGTGGGAAAGAAGAGTCCCACCAAACTGAAAGAAGGATTTGGTGAATTGCATCATGTCATTGTCATGTGCCAGTGCCACATTTTCTCAACCGCAAAATCATGTGCTCTTCCTTCCACCTCCATCATTTCAGTTCACATCACTCTTTTAATTCAATCATTTTATTCAAATTCAACAATATATATTAGGTATTTATTTTTTTAATTGATTAAATGTATTAATATAATAAGAAAAAACAGTCTTCAAAATAAAATAAATCAATAGAACTATTGTCAGAGGATGTGAGATTAACAAACCAAAAAATTATAATCTCTATCCATTTTTAATGTCAACAACTAAACCCAAAGATTAATTGGTGGATTTCAACAATCCCAGTTTGATTTTTGGCTATTTTCTTCGAAATAAAAAAATAAAAATATTTCATTTATCTAAACAAAAGGTCCGTGAAAGATTTATTATTATTATTATTATTAATTTAAATACATTAAATAATAACAAATTATATCTTTATCACCCTTTTAAACGCATTGCACTACTACAAGTATTATTAACACATAAATTTCTCACTCTTTTAAATAAATATTTAGATTGCAATAATTTTTTTATATATCTAATAAGGTGACATCTTATAACTAGAAATTTACTTGAGATTTCAAATAAAATATATTGAATATGTATTGGATAGCATTGTTTTCACAAAATTATAGACATATATATTCAATATTTTTCAATAAAAAATCTACTCCTATAAAAAAAAGTCTTTCAAAATGATTTTAATTTTCTTTAATATCTCAATATTTTTTAACCTATTTTTTTTTTCCTTGAGTAAAATCAATTATTTTCTTTTCTCCAACCCAAAATGAATTAGATACCATGTACTTTTTGATATACTTTCAGTTATACTTTTAGTTGATATTTAATTATTGTGGACACTAAAATTAAAATCTTCATCTAAATATATGTGATTTGTTTTCAATCAATTATCATGACTAACAAATAAATACATTAGCAGTGATTAAGTAATATTATATTATATGCTTTAAGTTAAAAAAATATAATACAAATTTATATTATAATTGACACAAAATTTGTTATATCACTCTTCGATAAATACTATTGAATTATCATCTTAAATATAATTGGTCAAGTATTTTTAAATATTCAAATTTGCACAAAAATATCTTTCAACATATTTCTCTTTAAAGTTCCCTCATGATAAAAAATACTTTACATGTAAATAGGGGCAAAGTTGAAAATGGATAATTAAAGAGATTAAAATGTTTAAAAGGTATTGTTAATTTACTAATATTTTAAGAATAATTAATAAGTTACATGATAAATAAATAACGTTATAAAGTATAGAGACTAAATTATATATAAGCAAAAACAAAAAGTAGAAAATATAAAAACTATAATACACATTTTAAAAAAATTGTGAGGCCTAGGGTACAGGGTCCACTCAAATCCCAACCGTGCTCCTACTATTATTGATATAAGAAATTGTTTTTATTAAGATGAAATTTAATGAGTTATAGCACTAACTATTAAATAAGATAGGAATAATTATAAATTTATTTTAATTGATATAATATTTTTCATTAACATATGGACTATATAATAAGAAAAAATTTTGCACTAAATATACTACAAATGTATTATGTTAAAATTTTCAATCAAAATAGGAAGAATTTATTAAAAAAAAAAAATCAATGAATTGAATTGGATTTTAATATTTTTTAAAACTAAAAAAAGTATTCAATAATTTACTCTTAAAATCACATATGGAGTACAACAATTAAAAATGCATTGGATAATTTTTTAATAATTTTTTTTTTTTTTCAAAAAAGAAACTAATTTTCAGAAAGAGCACCAACAGTGCAATGATATTTATTTAGTTTAGTGGCAGGAGAATCATGCAGTAGCTACAAGCAGCGGTAAAATTTGATTGATTGGCCAGGAATCAAACGATATGCTTACCCCACAAACAACAGACTTCCATTAATTTACCGACACGTGTCCCTCATTTCATTTCCATGCATTATTTAACACTTTTTTGGGTTAGGTAAGCATATGATACGCATTTCTCAGTTCGGAACTTTTGTTTTTGTCCTCTTTTGAGGTAAACTGATATTCCCTTCCTGCCCTTTTTTGTTTTCTTCTCAATATTTTTATTTCAGCCCCTATTTTTTCTCCCATGCCTTTGACAAAATTCGATGTTAATCGGTGTAGTTGAGAATAACTTAATCGTAAGCGCTCACTTTCTCGTATAAATAAAAAGATAATCTCGTGCTATTCTCCATATATATATATTTGAATCTAATCTAACACACGAGTGATATAAAAAAGAACTAATTATTTTCAAAATCTAAGTTGTTTAATTGTGAATTAAAAGATTGTCATGAAAGTGAGACTTTTAAAAATGTGAGCGACTTAAGTGTATAATTCTCCCAACACGAGGACTGAAAAGTAAAAACATCCTTTACTCATAGAGAGAGAGAGCGAGAGAGCATAGGCATATCAGCATCACCCAGAAAAGCGAAAAAAAAAAAAAAATTGAAGAGTAAGTGGAGAACCAACCGAAAACTTTTTTAAGTGCAAGTTCAACCACAGAAAAAATCAGATAAAAAATGGGAGTGATAAAAGCAGCCATGGGAGATGCAGTGTTGACCTCACTTTGGGTATTTGCTTTACCATTTCTGGGGATTTCCTCAGCCACCGTCTCAAATTTCCTCGGAGTTCAATCTCTATTACCAGTAACTCTACTCATCACAACATTTTTATCCACCATCAATGTGTTAATATTCAGCTTGTTGGGCCATGTTCTCGGAGGTGCCAGCTTCAATCCTTCCACTACTCTCGCCTTCTACGCCGCAGGCCTCAAACCCGATGTCTCTCTGCTGTCGATGGCCATCCGCTTCCCGTTTCAGGCAGCCGGTGGGGTTGCCGGTGCCAAGACAATACTGCAAGTAATGCCAAGCGATCTCAAGCACAGGCCTAAGGGTCCGTTTCTAAGAGTAGATTTGCACACTGGGGCAATAGCCGAAGGAGTTATATCATTTGTGTTCTGCTTTGCTTTGCTTTTGATTATGCTCAAGGGGCCCAGAAATATGATTTTGAAGGTTTGGTTGCTGTCAGTGACGACATTGACTTTGGTTATATCAGGTTCTGGGTACACAGGGCCTTCAATGAATCCAGCAAATGCATTTGGGTGGGCATATGTTAACAATTGGCACAATTCTTGGGAGTTGTTTTATGTTTATTGGATATGTCCATTTGTTGGAGCAATTTTGGCAGCTTGGATTTTCAAGTTTGTGTTTCCACCTGCTCCAATCAAGCAGAAGAAAGCATGAGCAGCAACAGCAACAGCAGAAACAGCAGGAGGAGGAGGAGGAGGAGGAGGAGGACTTATATATATATATATATATATATATATTTCTTCTTCTTATTGGGGACTTTGTTCGGTCTTTTATACACTTGAAGAAACGTGGGTATTTATGGTTATTTCCCTTTGTCAATTGACGACGATATTATCATCTTTTTATAATGAATGATTTCTTTTCCAAATACAGTGAAGTACTTCAAAATTAGAAATCAAATCTGGGTTGTGTCCTTCGAGATTGGGGCCTCGCCGGCCACTTATTTCTTATCCCTTTATTCTCATTCATGAGAACAAGAGATTTGCAGCTGATCAGCTGCTTAAAGTTTCTTCTTTTGTATTAATTAAGAAATTTTACTAATTAAATTAACACTATATTTGCTAGCTGTAACTAAATTAAACATAAAAACGATATAAATAAAACCTACCTCTGATTTTCTCGTGACTTTCTATTTCGGGAAAGAAAACAAATATAAACAATTATTTCTTTTTTTTTCAATTTTCAAATCAAAACCAATTAGCACTCATCAGCTCATGTCAAATACTGTTCCCTCACTAAAAATAGTAAAAGAGATTAAGATTTTAACTTGAATCGATTTGTTTATAAGTTAAATCTTGTTTTTCCAATAATTGTTGAGACTCTTATATGCTAATCTTAGTTCAGATAAGGTACGTTCGTTAAGATCAGAAATTAGTAAAACTTTTATTTTTAAAAAATTATTGAAGTCAAAGGAAATTGAAATTGGCCCATTTAGACCCAAGAACAAGGGTTCAAATTGACATGGTTTAGCATTTCTTTCCTGATATTAAGCCCAAATTCGAACGAACCAATTATGCTTGGTTAAATTTGGTTACATGTATTAATTGGTTTAGTTTATGAACCAAAGTTATAATATACGCTTACATACATAATTTACGCACCTGTTTGTATAAAATATACTTTTGTATACAAATTTAAGTAGATAGTGTACTAACATGTAATACAAAACTTTATTATTTCAACAACACATACATATATATATATATATATATATAATTAGAAATATTTAATTTTTCTATGATATCGATATTTTTTTTTTTTTCTAAAACAAGCTCCACGATACAAAGATAATTTCTTATACACGGTCTTGATATGGAGATCTCATCTCGACTACTCCATTCAAGTATCCACCGAAACCTATCTCTTTTTCCTCCTCCTCCTCCTCCTCATTATCTAAAATTTTCTTGTACACAAATCCCTTAGCAATCCATAGGAAGACACATAAATTCAAAGCACTCAATCCTGCCAACGTCCAGTAAAAATAATCAAGATGTGACCTATTCAGATTGTCCCCAATCCAACCGCTCCCATTGTTCCTTGTAGTGAATGCTTGAACGGTTGCTATTACCCCACTGTTTACGAAGCTCCCAACTCCAATTATGCTAATATAAGCTGCGGCTCCCAGGCTTCTCATGGATTCTGGCATTTGATCATAGAACAATTCTTGCAGTCCCACTACTGTGAATACATCACATACTGCAAGTAGCATGTATTGTGGGAGTAGCCACCAAACACTTATGGGCACCACTGCTTTTGGTGTATCCATCACTCCATTTTCCCTTGCTGTGCTGATCCTTCTGGCTTCTACTAGAGCCGATACTGTCATTACAACTACAGATACAAACAAACCTGTGCCTATTCTTTGTAGCATGGTTATCCCGGAACGATGTCCGGTGACTTTCCGGGCTAATGGAACGAATATCCGGTCATAAACGGGGACTGCGACGAGGATGGTGAAGCCTACTAAGCTTTGAAGTGAAGCCGGGGGTACTTTAAAATTTGGTCCCAAGGATCTGTCCATTGTGCTGCCTTGCTTGGTGTAAAATGTGTGGAGTTGAACGAGTACGCAACTGAACATTAAGCAACTGAGCCATATAGGAATCAGGCGGATTACCAGCTTTACTTCTTCTACTTGTTTCAGTGGACATAGCCTCCATGGATTTCTGGTTTGTTTCATGGAATCAATGTCGTCAATGATCGTTGCCTTGTCCAAAAACCTGCAAATTAATTTTCAATGACGATGATCATTATCAAGTCATGAACCAGTTGATTACATTATTAAAGAAATATTTCAAAGTCTAGAAAGTCTTCATGCTTTTCAAGAAAAAGAAAAAAGCGAGTAGAAAATGATTCTTTTTGAGTGATGATGAGACTGCATTTAAATCCTGTGGATTATTCTCACTTAATAGTAGCTAGCTAAGAAAAAACACGGTAAATTTCCTTGGTGTTCACACAGCAAGAATTCCATCTGGGGTACCCATTACATTTTAACTACTGCTGACTTCAATTTGTGACACGTTCATTACAATAATCAGTTGACTTAACCCAACAGAAGAAAGACACTGACGCGTACCTAAGTTGATTAGTACGAGCAAAAGTCTTCCTTCCTCTGGATTGACCTAACTTGCTGGTGTCGCTCAGTTCACCATCTTCATATCCATAGTAAATGCCCCTGCCACCCTGCGCTTCACTCAAACGCCACTTCCGTGCCGCCGCCACCAACACTTGCATGATGGTTGTAAAGGGGCTGCCGACGGGGCTCTGCTTCCTGTACTTCTTGATTCCGATCAGAAATACTGCTAATGCCAGTGCCAATGCCCCCGCTAATACTCCAAACCCTACTGCCCATCCGACATGGTCCTACAATATTACAAATATAAGTCACAAAATTTTCATCATTTAAACGATAAAAGAAGAAGATATCACTGTTTTATAGCATTAAAAAAAAGAAAAAAGAAAAAAACAATTCGAAAGATTATTGAACATTTTTGACAGAAATAACTCTCAATACAAAATTTGAGAAAATAAAAGTACTAAACGGCACCGTGTTATATAGTTGTTAATTACCTGAATGTAAATGACGACCAATATTGCGACAGAAGCTCCGACCACGATTCCTAAGTACCACCAGTTAAAGAAAGAGCTTTTGGCCTCTTTCTCCGCCGGATCGTTTTCATCAAACTGGTCAGCTGCGAACGTCTGCACGCACGGCTTGTGGCCGCCTTCCCCGATGGCCAAAACATACAGCGCTGTGAAAAACACAGCTTTCCGATAATGCAAAGGAATCACTGACACTGCTAGAGACAACAGCACCATTCCCTGCAATGGGAACCCACAACAATAACATTCACAAAGCTTAATTCCCGGTTCTGCTGAACTGGTTTGTTAAAGAAAAAAACAAAAGCTGTTACAATTAAACAAACAAACATTTAAAACTAAATTAAACGGACCAAGAAATATATGAGAGAGGAGAGAAGGATGGTGTAGAAGCGTCCCAGGTAAGAATCGGCTATGAAGGCTCCGAATATCGGGAAAATTGCAGATATCCCAACCCAAGTGTTCACATTTTTGGCTGCAGTTGCTATTGGTTGATTCAGATTGTTTGATAGATAAGTGATCAGATTACCAGCCAACCCGTAGAACGCAAATCTCTCCGCCATCTCCATGACTGCATGTATACATGCAAATCAAAAGAAAATTAAAGTTGATTCAAATAATTAAAAATAAACAAATATATGTATAAAGACGTAATGGGTTTTGTGCTGTGTGTATGTATGCGTGCTTACAGATGATGAAAATGGCAGCGTGCCAACCTCCCTTGGAGGAGGATCTTTTATGGTATAAATTGGTTTTCTGCTTGGTTTCTTGATCATCGCCGTTTTCATTCATGATCGGAGCTACGGCTACTGAACCATCCATAGAAAATAGGTTTAATTTTTCTGAGAAAATAGAAAGAAAAAGCAAAATTAGTTGAGAGTTGCTGCCCTCTGACAACGTGGTCTATGCCTTTTATAGGGATGAAACTGATACTCCGTGGCATTTTCGTAATTACAAATTTTTTAATTTTTTTTGTTTTAATATTGTAGTACAACTCAGAAGGTGGGTTGGTACAGTTACAATTGCATGTTAGACCCAGATGGCAACTCAGTAATTTTAATTCTCAACTTGAATTTTGTATATAATTAGTTAAATTAATTTATTTGATTCAAGTTAATCCTCAAAGTGTTGTGATTCTGAATATAAATCAATCCTATTCATATTCGAAATAAAAAAGCAAAAAAGTGCAATCATTGAATAATTTGTTTCATCAGGAAATATTTCTTTTGGCCGTTTAAGAAATTAAGTTCGTATGGAGATCCAATAAATTCAAAGACTTCATGTTCTTTTGATACGTATGTAATGTTTATAAATAATGACAAAACCTATTTAAAGTCCACCCTATATTTCCAATAATAAGATGAAAAGGACAAGCCTTGTAATAAAATTTTAGATATGTAAGCTCTACAACATTAACAACGCTGCATTCACCTAGCCCTTTGATAAAATACCATGTGAAAATTCTGTCAGATTTTTTAAAATATTATATAAAAAAATTTCAACGTCTTGAGAACGACAAATCCCACTCTTCACTTCAAGTATAAATGCAAATTAAAATAACTTCCTTTCACGTGTTATTTAATAAAAGAGAGAGTTGATTCTTTAATTTCTTATTTTTACTGTAAAAAATAAATCGATTAAGTTATTTTTTTTATTAATCTTATTAGTGATTTTAAATCTATTACAACTTATTAAATATTATGTATTGATTATAACATTATAGCAACTTAAATTTTAGTAATTATTTATGAACTTGTTACTAAGTATCACAGTAGTAATTTATGTCTGTGTGTACATATATTTTATATAAATTGTCCATATTATTCATAAAACGGAAAATCAATTATGTATGCTTCCACCATCAATGGTTGATGGACATGGTTTCTCAAAATTAAGTGTGGGCCCCTGAAAAATCTTTCATTTGGTCCTTAATTTTTCTCTTTAAGCACCCTCCTAACACACATTAATTTATAATCTGATTTTCGGAGACAGAGAGCACTTTCCTCTAAGAATAATAATATTTGTGTGACAGAACAAATTTGACAAAGTTTTATAGTTGTTTTAAGAAAAAAAAAATTAAAAGAACAAGAAGAATCTCCTCATTCTACATAATCATTTGTTTATTGTGTGAATAAGATTTATTGAGTAATTTCTTGAAAATGAATTTCACGCAACAAGTCAATCACTCTTAGTTGGATTTTTATCAGCGGTACTCTGTATTCGATCTGTTCAATACTCTATAATTTCCGCAAATTTTTATATAATGATAAATTAATAATATTGAAAAAAATTAAAAAGACTTTAGGTAACAAGATATCATGCACTTAACTCTATATTTTCAAGTGAAATCCACAAAAAAAAAAAAAAAAGTAAAAATGTATTTTTGTTATCATACATTAAAAAAGGGGTCTTCTGAAAATATTTTATAAAAGAGAAGATAGATCATTAGTCCCATAAATTTATATATATAAATTAATACTATTTTGTGAATTGTTAGATATAAATATTTTCAATAGTTAAGATTGAATTTAATATATAAAATTAATGTATAATTAATGCATATGTCGAATTAAGTATTAATTATATGTATCAAATTTAATCTCAACCATTAAAAATGTATAAATCTAATAATTTATAAATTAGATAAATATGTGTAAAATTATAAACTCTTAATCGTCTCTCATGTATATGTGTAAAATAAATCTTTGTTAGTATATTTTTCACTTGCCAACCCAAATTTGTCAAAAAATTGGCTTCCATTTATACTGAGTAAATATATTTCTAGTATCTTCTATTAATTTTTCATGCGTGTAATAGATAAGGATTGTTACTTAATTAGCATATATAGAGATTTCATTAAAATTTTAGCAGCAATTAATGGTAGTTTATTTACAACAGATAATATTAAACGAGTATTGCTAAATTTATAAAATTAGGTTACAAATTTTGTAACTTATTAATTATCTCAACCTTATGAAACTTCATGTACCAAAGCTATCAAATTGCAACATTCTCAGTCTTAATTGATATTTACCATATCCTAATATTTGCATATAAAATTAACATGTATTTGAAGAAACATAAAACATAAAATATTTAACTAAGTCATTAACTGCTGATTAAAATAATTATATAAAATTCAAACGAATCTAGTGTCTAATCTAATCTTGCTGACTAATTATATAAAATTAAACTGGCGGCAAAACCCAGAAATCAATCATATCATTTTGATATGATATACATAGATAATGATAAAAAAAATATTTATCAAAAAGTAATTAATTGTGAAACCTTCCTCCATATTGAAATCCTAATCACTTCCCATTACATTTCTACGAACCTCTCTCTTAATTTTTATTTATTTCGTAAATTCTTCATCTCCAATCCATCTATAATTATCAAAAGAAAAAATCATTATTATTAGTGAAAATATTTTTGAATATATATTCAAAATTAAGGAATGATAATTTTTAATTCAAAATTATTATGTAATAATAAAATCACTAATGATTATATTTAAAGTACACCCACCATTGAAAATTTTCAAAAATAAGTTTTTAACACTGTAAACTTATATAATTTCAAACCCAAATCAGTAGTTGATTGAATATAAAAAGGCAGGAAGAATTAATCATTTTAAAGTTGAAATCAAAAGTTCCATTCGAATTTCTTTAAGACTTGCATGTCATTTAATTAGGAAGTGTATGTATAGAATGAATTGTTAGATGATGTACAAATTATTCATGAATCAACGGCTGTCCTTATCCTACAGCAGAATTACTTAAAGATTTTGTTAAACAGAAAAAATAAAGTCCATAAATATACTATAGAATTACAAAATATTAGAAGAGCTGCCTATCTTAGGTTTAATACAAGATTATATTCTCCGGATGATAACCACCATTCAATTTGGTGATGCTTACCTTTTTATTTTAACTTGAGGTCATGATTAATTTAAATTCTTTTTCAAGAACAAATTATTCTATATTTGAAAGTTCACCTCTCTTTTATACAAGAATAAATATTTTTAATTAAATTTTATATGAGATTGATTGTAAATAGTCGTAATTAACGTTTGACCATGATGACACCACTAAATAAAAAAAAAAATCAAACAGTTAACAACACTAAACTTAAAACATAGAATGTAAAAGTCGAAAACTTGGAACTGTAGAAAAGTCTTGCCGACACATATATATATGTATATGAAGATTTGATTTTTGAGGTAAGTGAAAGAGTCTAAGTCGCACAAGATCTTGTGGAGTCTCGGGGCAATAGCAATTATAGAAGTTGTGATCTGATCTGTTGATGATTGTGCTGTGATCATGCTGTGTTGACATCAAAGTCATCTTCTATATATATATATATATATATATATATATATATATATAGTATTTAGCATAGATAGAAAGGATAAATGCCCAACAACCCAAATCAATAAGAAAAAGTTTTAGAAAAATACAATTAATTAAATATCGTTAATAAGCTCTGGATAAACAATCAGAGGGTAAAATGAGACGAGTGTTTGACAGAATTAATTGGCATCAAGTTTCCCACAAAAAAAGGGGAGAGGGGGCCTGAACCGACAATGTGATGGATAAAATGCACATTGCTTGTGGATTATGAAATTAGACTTTGAATCTGTACAAGTTAATATAAATATATATATTTATTGGGTTTGGTTTGGATGCAATTATGAAATCCCCAATTTGGCTTTTGCTTTTAGAAGTGAACCTCACTCTTCTACTTTCTCAGTAAACACTGGGATCGATATTGGTAGGGAAGGAGGGCCATCCCCACCCTAACAAATTTCAACTCATAAATAATAAACTAAGTTTTGAGTTGACTGCATAATAACAATAACAATAACAATAGTAATAATAATAATAATAATAATAATAATAATAATAATAATAGAATTTATATATATGATAGTAAGAACTACGAAGGCCTACTTTAACAATATCTTTATATGACTAAAATTAGGAACAGAAGAGAAAAGGTAATTATTTTTTTTTTTTATATTATCTTAGTTATTATATATAGATAGATATATTAAAATATTTTTAAATATAAGAGTCAAAACGCTAAAATTAACAGTAAAAAAGAAAGGGTCGGGAGAGTAGGATTTGGGAATGGTGCAAAGAGTAAACAGAAAGTAGAAGCTAGCTTAACTACCAGTCAATGCGATTGCCCATTTTCTTTGCTTTTCCAATACATACTGTGCTTTGATTGACATGCATTATCACCAATTTTTTCTAGAACTATGTCATTACTTTCTATCCCTTAATTCTTTTTATTCTCTTTTCTCTTCTCTTATCTTCCATTCTCCACCTTTTATATACATACATTTTGAGCGAGCGAGAAGTCATATTCAAATTTACTGTTAGCCCCACTAGTATCTTTCCAATTTCCACACCCGAAAATCTGCCCATATACAATTACACTATGGACATTTTTTAAATTGAGGTTTTATGATTTTGAAGTAACGATTTTTGTGAGAAAAAATAAATATTAATGAAAAAAATTTAAGTAATTTTTTATTAGAACTTTGTATTTTTCCTTTTTTCTCATTTTTTTTTTTTTTTGTCTCGGAAGGCAACTATAATAATGTTAAACATACTCATATACGATTAACTTTACATCTAAACCTCATTCTCAAAAGACAAAATATAATCTAAGGATGGAAGATTTAATATGTATTTGTTTATTTATTTATGTAGTTGTACATATCATTGTTCAAATTAAGGTATTCATTGTGTCTTAATTCTATCAAATTCACATATCATACATATCAGAACTAACATTAATTTTCTAACAACAAATATTCACATATTATTAATTTGTCTATTCAATTCTTTAAAAAAAATAATGTTATTTTATAATACTACACTTTCGATCGTTTGTATTGTCAAAGTTAAACAAAAACATAATAATATCAACTATATCCCTATTTTGTGTCCAAAAGTAATTTCTTAACAAACACCAACAAAGAAATTTACATGTCATGTGCACATTGCACTAAAGTGCCATCCCATGAACATAAATTTCAACCCTAAATATAATTTTATTTTTTAATCTTACAAGTATATTTACTATTTACAATATATTTTAATACAAAGAAAATCTATTGATATTATATCAATTATTTATTAGAAACGTAAGGTCACTGTTGTAGCATACTTAACATTTAGATATATCCTTAGTGCGAGAAAACACTGTCTTTATTAGGGAGATCCGTCCTCAATAAAGTAAAGTCTACCAGAATTTTTTGAAAAATAAATCCACATGAAGTGGGAAATGTCACTAGTTACAATTTGTGGCATTTAAACTCACACTTTTCATGAACATAGGTTTAGTTGACCATCAGACAAAAAACTAAATAACCAAATTTCACTCAAATTAAATATAAATCTTTATAAATTGTGCCAAATTCGACATATATTTTATATCTAAATTTATGATATAATGTTAATAGGGTGGACTATATAATTATGTAGTATTTAAATAAATAAATATATAAGGTGTAAGTGTCCTTTACTTCACTTTTCTGGCATATACAATATTGAATGCTCGGCAATTACTGAGCATTGCACATTAATGTGCTCCCACTTTTGCAGTTTTGTGATTATCTGCTCGTATACCCACCAGCACAAGAAGAAAAGAAAGTCCCAACCAACTCACACTGCATTATTATTATTGATTATATACCCCTTTTATTTTTTTTTTTCTTTTTCTCTTTTGCCCTTTTTTTTTTCTTATTTCTTTCATCTCTTATTGTACTTTTAGTCCAATGTTGTGGCCTTTTCTTAAGACAACACTCGTGGGTTTTTTTTCTTAAAAATATAATGGTGTTGTTAACAAAAGTCTTTGCCACGTGTCTATAGCATGGAAGAGCAATCGGGTAGAGTGAGAAATAGGACTAAATTAGCTTTATTAATTGAATATGAGCAATTTTTTATTACTTTTATACAAAAATATATATATCATTCTTTTAACATTATATATTAATTTCTTACATACAAAGTTAGATCTCATATTTCCATCCCCAGCTGGACGCCTAGAGCCCAAGTTCATAAGCCACATTCCCTGCTTTAAGCCCAAAGCAAATCGCGGTTGTTCAATAAACGCGAAGCCCACAAATATACAATCCAAGGCCTGCATTTTGTACATTGTGGACAAAAACATAGTTTCACGTTAATTCACAATACCAAACTTTTTTTTGGCCGTTTTTAATTAAATTAAGATACAAATCACAATTGTTCATCTCATTTTTTATTAACATTTGCAATAAAAATAACCATTTGTATAAGTTAAAAAATTTAAACTGCACTATATTCAAATCGAACTGAACCTATCTAATATCTGATATGAAATGGGTCAATTTTATTCTTTACTTCAATTTGATTCGATTTTGTTTTTAAAAAATCAAAAAATTTGATTTAGTTTTTAAATTGGCTCAGAACTGAATTGAACAAGAAAATGTCCATCCATAATGAATTGGCATCAAGTTATAAATATAATATTTTAAATATTTATCTTTTATTAAAATAATTACGTTTATAAATATAGAGTAATATTAAAACCACTTTTCATTGGAATAGTTTTCTTGTCTTAAGTATAAGACAAATACCTTATTATTGGAATAAAATTTGTATTAGGACATACACATATCTTCTGTTAATTGTTAAAAGCGTCTCGAAAAACATTTGTATTTAATAAATCAATATAAAAAACAAACATCTTATAAGAGATAGAACAAACAATCCGTGATGGTAATATAGTCATTTCGGTATCCACAAAACTTCTTTTATATAAAAAAAGAAGAAAAATTTAAGAAAAATTTGAGAAAAAAATCATTTAAAAACAAAAACAACTGCAAGGGCTCAAGTTCCTGGCCACCTCTTTCAAGTTCCAACAAAATACGATATTCTTGAAATTCCCATAATTACCCTTACAATAAAGGACGAAAAACCAAACAAAAAATTCTTACAAAATAAAGGAAATATAGAAACAATATAGCCATCTCACGGCCCACAAAAGCCCAAGAAGAACCAATGTGCCTTTACCGTTTGAGAAGTTAAAAAAATTGAAAACCCAAAAAGCAATAAAGAATTTCTATTTACATAAAAAAAATAAAAGAAAAGAAAAAAAAATCTCTCTCTTCGCTTTTACTTCAATTAACTTTAAGTTGAATATTTTGATTTCTCTCTTTCTTTTCTCAAAATTAATTCGACTTTCTTTTGACAATCTAATACATAAATTTTTAACTTATATTAACCATGATAATTATTTATAAAAACATATACAATATTATTTATTCTCTTCAAAAATCTAATTCACGCATTCATGAATTATTATGATAATTTATGGTATTCTTTTGAATACACACTCATAATATAATTACATTATTATATATAAGTTTAAGTTAAATAACAAATACAGCCTACTTATTTTAAAGTTTATTATTAATTTACCCAATAAATTTTTAAAATGATCGGCAACTGTTTCTTTAATTATCTTTTTGTGAGTTATTTTCTTTTTATAGCTCAACAACATCAAAACTCTAAAATTAAGGGTGACTTTGACAATGCTAATAAACATTCAATAAGTGCTAATTATCACCTGTAAAGTATTAAACTATGTGTTTGACAAATTTTGAAAAAATTACTTATTGAAAAAATTTTAGCACTTGAAGTGATTATTTGATTAGCAAAAATTTGGTATTTTTTTCAAATTAGCACTTCAAGTACTCAAAATGATAGTAGTTGTATAGTTAATAAAAATTTTATTTTTTCTAAAATATCCCTAAACAAATTTAAAAATTATATTTCCCAAATATTTATTTTTTTGTGGTTAAATAAAATTTAATTTAGGTGATTATATATATAAATATATAATGGATTATATTACATATATGATGATATATTATTTGTTATATTTTTTTTCTTTCTAAATGAATAAATTATTCAAATTAATATATTATATGTGTTCATGATATTTATAATTTTATTTATATTTTAATATATATTATATAATTAATATTATTAAAATTGTAGTTATTTTATAACAAAAAAATTAATTTTTATTTTTTTACATTTTTGAAGCTTTAGTTATTTTCATAACAAATTTTTTATTCAATTTTTTAGAAATGTTATAAAACAAAAATATTATATATATATATATATATACACATACATTCATACATGCATGCATGCATACATACACACATACATATGTACACACATACATGCATACATACATACATATATAATATTTGTTTTTATTAAAAATATCGCCATATGAATTATTACTTATTTTAATATATGTCTATTTTAGTAATTTGATAATATAAAAGTACTTTTTAATTATATCTCTAAACATATAATTTAACACCAATAAGTATTTTTAAAGATTGTTAACTAAACGCTTAAATGCTTTTTCAAAATCTGTTAAAAAAAATATTAAAGAATATAAACGCTAATTATTTTAATATTATTTTTTAGTACTGCCAAATTGACTTTAATTGTATTAGCTATTAATTAATAAGCAAATGATATATCAACTCCACTTTATTGCATTAATGACACTTATACTTCTATTTTAAAAATAATTATCAAACACACTCTTTTTATTAAATTTTAACAATCAATAGAGTATAATAATCCTTGCAAAAATAAATAATAAGTAATGAATAATTTAAAGTATATAATGGTCTCTATAAATAATAATATATAATTACATAAAAATATATTATATTTAATAAAAACTATTTATATAATAAAAAAATAAATAACCCCTAATCTCCCATCTTTTTCTCCTTGTCACTTCTTCTTCATCTTCTTCTCCTCTTTGCCAGCCCTTCTTCTTCTTCATTGTCAAACAATTGTCTATTTTTTTCTTTTTCTTTCTATTTATGGTATTTTTTGTCAATAAGTAATGGTACTTAGAAAATCTCGAGATTGTGAATATGAATAGACGAGATTATGATGGGAGTAAAAAAATTATTGATTTTATTTTCGCACTTACGAAATGTCGTTATTTTCAACTTTAATGATGGATATTTACATCATTATAGGAGTTCATGTTATTTTGATATTACCAATGAAAAAAAATGATCAATAATTATTTTTAAAATGAAATATAAGTATCATTTATGTAATAAAATAGAAGTTCATATGTTATTTATTTGCAATTAATTACAATGACAGTAACTAAAAGTGGTATTTTAAAATTGGTAGGGACCAAATTGTCATTATGATAAATTAAAAAAGGAGAAATTTTGATGGACCAAATTGTCATTATTTTAAAACCAATTTTCTAAAATAATTACTATTAAAAATATAATTAAAAAATAACTAATACGATTCAAAATATTTTCATAAAAACTTTTTAGAAAATGACTAATACATATGTTTAGGTAAAAGTATTTTAATTTAAAAAAATTTGAGATATTTATTTTTTAAAAATATTTTAAATAATAGTCATTAATAAAATTCAATTCAAATCTTGATTACTATTGTTAATTTTTCTTAAAAAATATCTAGTAGAAGGATGCTAAACAAAAAAGTGAAAAACAAAAAAGATTGTTAACTTAAACTCACTGTACGAGCTAATTTTAACCATGGTTAAATATTAACCCAAGGAATGGAGTCCTTCATTCGTTCCGTTTAGTCACTGAACAATATTTTCTGAAATCTCCATATTAACCCTATTGTAATGTAAACAAAGCGCGCAAGTCATAAGGACATTGAAGTCATTTCGTAGCCCACAAACCCCCGAGAAAAACCAATAAGCTGGTACGGTTATAAAGTTAAAACCAGAAGAGAGAAAAATAACAAAATTAAAAAAATATTAATTTTATTTATTTGCATGCAAGGGAGTTCCTTCAAATTTTAACTCTCTTAGGAGAGAGAGAGAGAGAGAGACGAAGAAAATCAAAAGTCTCTCTCGTTTGCTGAATTATTTTGAGTTGAATGACCTGATTTTAGTCTTGCTAGATGTTCCAGTAAAAACCCATTTCCTCTTTTTGTTGTCTGGAATTAATTTTTTTTTTTTTTTGTGTCAATCTCAGAGTCAAAGTACAGAGGAAAGCAAGAGAGTTAGCACGAATTTGGTAAAATTCTAACTCTCTTTTGTGCTTTCGTTTCTGTTTATTTAGTGTTTGGTTGCCGAGACAGCGAAGGAAAGCGGAAGAAAATGAGGGAAGTAGTGACATTGTGTTATGGTTTGGTTGGTTTAATTTTTTTTTTCCCCAAAAAAAACATTGAAAGTGTCAAACATAGTGGGTTGTGTTGCGTTTAGTTGTTTCTGATGAAATGCGGTTGACTGGGTGGGTTTGTTTTCCTTTCCTTTTCTTTGCTTCATTTTCTCGGGCACCAAACAGAGTTTTAACTCTTTGGCTCACTTTTTTTGGTGCTCTTAAAGTGAACCAAACCATTTTTATGGGTTTTGGGTCAAAATGTATGTCTGTTGTGTTTTGGGTTGGCACTTAATTAGGCGTTTTTGTTGCAGTATTGCTTAAAGATTTTCTGCAAAAGAGATGGAAGAAAACACATCATCAACTATTGTAGACGGCCAAATAATTGGAATACGATTTGGTTTAGCTACTCACAAGGAAATAGTAAGTGGGAATACGTTTTCTGTGACTTCCGTTTCCTAATAGTTGTGAGATAGGTCTTGCATCATATATAATATTGTTTATAATTACTGTTGTTATTCTTAAACCTTATTTTTCGCTAAAGAATGTTGTCCTGATGCTCTTCCTACAAGGAATTCCCACTTGAAAGCTTAAATTATTTGGTAATGGGCCGAACCCTACAGCCATGGTAAACACTTTACGGGTGTTGGATATGCTAACATGATAGCATGGCGAAGAACTACCAATTGGCCGCCTTGCATGTGAGTGGAGACAGCAAATGGAGTAGCCATGAAGAAAGTTGGCTCCAGTACATAGTAGGAAATGTTACCCTCAAAAGGTTTCTAGAACTGCAATTGGATGATATATTTTATGATTTCCAAAGCAAAACTTTGTCTTCCTTTCCTGTATCATTGCTATTGGTTTTTGGTACAAGATTTCAGAAGGCAGGGTATTATGGGTGATTTCAGCCTTCTCTAGATTTTTATTCATGAAGTTTACAGATGCTTTTGGTAGAGGATAGGAGGCAATTTGGCACGGGAATAATAGTAGAACTTTTGAAGCTACGGCAAGGGAGACATTTACTTTTCATGGTACAGAGTTCAGTTAAGCTTCTCATCGGGCTTCCATGTCAAGAAAATTTCAAGATACTTCTTTTTTCTTGCACACCTAAATAGGGAGGGGATTTTTCTTAAATTGTAAATATCTTGGAATAGTTCCTGTTCTGTGAACTATTTGGATATAGATAGCTTTGTTTTGATAGAGTATACCTCTTTTTTATAGCCTTTCTGTGGCTTCTTAGCACGGTCCTGAGTTTTGTGAACAGCTTGTTCACTCTCTTGTAAATTTCTCCTCTATTATTACAATGTTCTGTGTTTCTTGTGTAAAAGAACAAGAATTTATATTGTTCTTACTGCATGACTCTTGATAATGAGTAATTAGACTTGAAAATGACTTCCAAGATAACCGAAGGCATTACCAAAATAACAAATCTTATGATTTGTTTGGAAACAATATTCTGCAAGTTTCACTGATATGTTATTTTTTCTTTTTTTTTCCTAGTGCACAGCATCAGTCAGTGACTGTTCTATTAGTCATGCAAGTCAGCTTGCAAATCCTTTCCTTGGCTTGCCACTTGAATTTGGTAAATGTGAATCTTGTGGCACTTCTGAAGCTGGTAAATGTGAAGGTGAGTAAGATTTTATTCTGATCTCATTGTGAAGGTGAGATCAGAATAAAATTTCTAATTCAAAATATATATTATCATATTTAAATTGGAAGACTAAATGGTGCTTTGTCCATTTTGTCCCTTTTCAGGTCATTTTGGATTTATAGAATTACCAATACCAATATATCATCCTAGCCATATTAGTGAATTGAAGCGTATGTTGAGCTTACTGTGCTTGAAGTGCTTAAAAATGAAGAACAGCAAGGTAAATGGGTCTCAGCTCCACATGTCCCCTCAGCATCTTTTTATGTTGATTGGGAAAGTTAAAAGGAAATCTTTTTTTATTTTTTTGAGTTCTGGCGTATATCTTTCAAAGACTGAAGCGTAAACTAGGTGAAGCATATATATCTCCTAAGCATCAACTTGATGTCTTCAAGGCATGCTTCTAAAACACCTAGAAGAATTAGGATGAAACTCTTGTAATGAATAACTAAATCAAACTTGTTTTTGAGTTCTACCCTATACTTTGTAGTTATTGCAATTGTCTCATCATGTTGGTCAAGTAGCATGCTTATTTTATATTCTTTGAATGAGTTTTTGTTATTCATAACGAAGTTCGTCAGTTACGTAAGCTTTGTTGTAAGGGAAATGTTGATCGTCCTTACTTGCATTATTTTTGAGTCTGCAATTATTCGTTTGATGCTTCTAATCTTTTTAAAGTGAAAATCATTCATTTTTTAATGTTTGTGGTTCAGTTTCTTATTACTGTGCTATTATGTGGTTGTACTTCAATTGCTCGATTGCCTTTCACTTTCAGATCAAGAATGATGGTGTTGCCCAAAGATTGTTATCTGCATGCTGTGAGGTACAGAGAAATCGAACTCTTTTGTTTGTTGATGTACCTGCAGTACACTTTTACATATTCTTACTAGTTTATATGTTCATACTTTTTGTATTTGAAGTGTTTGTGAATAAGCCTTTTGTTTCTTCCCTGCATTCTCCCCTATGTGATGAACTACTAGAAAAAGGAAAAATATGGAGTAGCTGCACATGTATTGCAATGCACCTGTATGTCAGAATTATTATGCCACTTTTATTTGCGTCCTTTAGGATGCTAGTTTGAATATGCGGATTCAATTTACATTTCTCCATTACGAGGCTTCTTTCTGATTGATCCCAAGCGCTGCTGGAAATATGATACACCAGTCCTTATGCCTATTCAAGATCAGAGTTCATTATTTTAAGGGATTGGAGGGTTGGGAATATTGGAATTTATAACGTCATATAGAATTGGGAAATATTTGAATGTACTTTGATGCGAAAATGAAATATGAAAATACTTAAGAAGTTGTTCATCACTTCATGACATGATCACCGTCCTGAAACTATCTTGTGCATAACTTGGAAATGGAAATGCTGGAGGCAAACCAATAGTTAGTGGGACTACTTAAAGGCCGTGTCCTGTGTCTTCTATGCCTCAGCATCACTATCTGTGATGCTTTCTATGCCTCAGAGTGTGGAATTTTTAAGTTTTGAAAAGAAAGAAATGACAGTGAAACTAGACTTCCGTTCGACTTTGCAAAGGATCTTTCCCTGATTTCTTTTGATGTCCAAGGCCTTTAAAAGTTTGCGCACAATAGTTTCTTTTTCTTCATTCAGAAAAATCATCTTATAGTTTCAGGAGCAGAGCATAGTTTAGAGGATTTTGCTAAAGATATTGCTTTCAAAATAGGTGATGAGCATTTAATTAAAGTTGGGTTTGCTTAGACATTCTTAGAGTCTGTATGACTCTAAGTGAGTTCTCATAAAAAGTCTATCCTACAACTTTTACTGTTCAGTTCGGCCTTATTGGTTTATAGGTGTTAGAATTACAGGGGACCTGAGTGAAGTTGCAATGCTAATATGTTAATTGTAAATGTCATGTTTTCCTCTTTACCAACAATGGGGAGTGCTGAAGGATGAGATTGATGGATTCTCGACATTTGGAAGCATTTTCTGATCTCTTGGCTCTTTTCCTTCATTGTGCACCATCTATGGATGTTTATCTTGGAACTTGGATAAGTGGTGGAGGTAGATGAAAGAATGATCCTCGCACTTATATAAGATTAGGTAGTTTAGTTCATGATTATCATGAATTTGCACTGTCTCCTAATAATATTAGCCTTTTTGCTAGTTGTAAATTTTAAATTTTCTCATAAAATTGCTAAAGAGTTAGAGCTATTTGTAGTTCTAATTTTATTATTATTTCTTGTATTTTCAGCTACAAAGTTTTAGTTTTCTATTGAAACTCTTTAACCCACATTTGTGTAGGAAGCTTCACAAGTTTCTATTGTAGAGGTGAAAACAACAGATGGAGCTTGTTACTTGGAATTGAAACTTCCATCAAAATTTAGACTATGCAGTGGCTTTTGGAATTTCTTAGAAAGATATGGTTTCCGTTATGGTGATGGGTTTACCCGAACTCTACTTCCTAGCGAGGTTTGGTTTCTATTGCCCTCATGTTGTGTGTTTGATCCTTGTTTTCATGATGAATTATGATGCTTGGTTGTTTTTGTTGGTTATTCTCTCTCGAAGTCATCATATACTAGTTGAGCAATTTCCCTTGTTTTTCTATTTTGTTTTTATTTTTGGCTTTGTGCATGCGACCTTATTGTTCTATGTTGTAGGTCATACATTTCTTATACTTGTTTTTTGTTCCACAATAATGCACTTGTGTGTGCATTTCTCATCTGTAGATCAGTGTGCAAATCAAAATCTGTTGTCACATATTTCAGTGATGTAGCCATTTTGTTGTTGTCTACTATAATGTTTGACTTATTAGGTGGCATCTGTGAGGAGTGGCTGATGCTGTTGATTTTACTATCTGTCAGCCAATGCAGACACCAGAAAATTGTATCCGTTATGAAGTTCTTAAACTTCACAAATGTTATTGTCGGGCAAAAATCAGTTAGATTTCAGAAAGCATTTTGGTGTGAGCCTGCATTCATTTATTGTATTATCTGTCCACTATTGTAATTTCGCCAACAGATAAATTGCTTCTTGATTCATATTTAGTTTTCTTTGATCAATTAATTACTTTTTGGGTGGTGGGGGCAATAACTACCAGGTGAAGGAAATGCTCAAAAGAATTCCTGTGGAAACAAGAAAAAAGTTGGCTGGGAAAGGGTATTTCCCTCAGGATGGATATATTCTGGAATATTTGCCTGTCCCTCCAAACTGTTTGTCTGTGCCTGACATTTCTGATGGCGTTAGCATCATGTCTTCGGTAAGCTAATTATGAAGAAATCAGCTTGTCTTTGTTTCTAGTTAAGTTTTCTCAGTTAACCAGAGCATGTATTTTAATTCCATCTTGTGCTTCAGGATGTCTCCCTCTCGATGCTTAAAAAAGTTCTGAAGCAAGTTGAGATAATTAATAGTTCAAGGTCTGGGGCACCAAATTTTGAATCTCATGAAGTTGAAGCTAATGATTTGCAATTAGCAGTTCGTCAATATCTGGAAGTTAGGGGTACTGCTAAAGCATCCCGTGATGTTGATGCACGATATGGAATCAGCCAAGATTCTAATTCCTCAACGAAAGCATGGCTTGAAAAAATGAGGACGTTATTTATCAGAAAAGGTTCAGGATTCTCTTCCCGCAGTGTGATCACTGGTGATGCATACAAAAGGGTTAATGAAATTGGTATTCCATTTGAAATTGCTCAACGAATTACGTTTGAGGAGAGGGTTAGTGTGCACAACATGAAGTATCTGCAAGAGCTGGTTGATAGCAAGTTGTGCTTAACCTATAGAGATGGCTCTTCCACATATTCGCTTAGAGAGGGTTCAAAGGGCCATACATTTCTAAGACCTGGTCAGGTGGTACATCGAAGAATCATGGATGGGGATACTGTTTTTATCAATAGGCCACCCACCACACACAAGCATTCACTGCAAGCACTATCTGTGTATGTTCATGATGATCACACTGTGAAGATTAATCCTCTTATCTGTGGCCCATTAAGTGCTGATTTTGATGGTGATTGTATTCATTTATTCTATCCCCAGTCCTTGGCTGCAAAAGCAGAAGTTCTAGAGCTCTTCTCAGTGGAGAAACAATTGCTTAGCTCTCATAATGGTAATCTCAATTTGCAACTGGCCACTGATTCGTTGTTGTCCCTGAAAGTCTTGTTTAGGAAGTATTTGCTGGACAAAGCAGTTGCCCAACAGTTAGCTATGTTTGTCTTATCCCCTTTGCCACGGCCTGCTTTGTTGAAGGCTCAATGCACTGGCCCTCGTTGGACTGCATTGCAGATTCTACAGTCTGTATTACCTGATTGCTTTGAGTGCTGTGGGGAGAGGTACTTGATTAGCGAAGGTGATGTGTTGAAATTTGATTTTGATAGAGACATTATACAGTCTCTTATTAATGAAGTTGTGGCATCTATTTTCTTTGAGAAGGGTCCTCAACAGGTTTTGAAATTTTTTGATTCTTTACAGCCTCTACTTATGGAGAATTTGTTTGTTGAAGGTTTTAGTGTTGGATTGGAGGATTTTTCCTTGTCCAAGTCTGCTTTACTAAATATTCAGAAGGATATTCTTCATATTTCTCCATTGCTGTTTCACTTGAGGTCTACGCAAAATGAGCTTGTGGAGTTGCAAGTTGAAAACTACATCCGACGTATAAAAGTGCTGGTTGCAAAACTTATTTTAAAGTCATCTACACTGGGATATTTGATTGACTCCAAGAGCGATTCAGCTGTCAGCAAGGTAGTGCAACAAGCTGGCTTCTTAGGCCTGCAGCTATCAGACAAGGGAAAATTTTATTCCAAGACCCTGCTTGAGGATGTTGCTTATCATTTTCAGAGTAAATATCCTATGGATATAAATTACCCTTCTGCAAAATATGGATTGATTAAGGGCTGCTTTCTTCATGGTTTAGATGCATATGAGGAGATGGTTCATTCAATTTCTACTCGAGAAGTCATTGTCCGCTCATCCAGAGGATTGTCTGAACCTGGAACCTTATTTAAGAATTTAATGGCTGTTCTTCGTGATGTTGTTATTTGTTATGATGGCACTGTTAGAAATGTTTGTAGCAATTCAATCATCCAATTTGAATATGGGATGGATGCTAGAAGTAAGTCTCATAGTTTATTTCCTGCTGGTGAGCCTGTTGGTGTGCTTGCTGCAACTGCCATGTCAAATCCTGCATATAAGGCTGTTCTTGATTCTACTCCTAGCAGCAATTCCTCATGGGAGCTGATGAAGGTAGGGGGTATTCTTCTGGTGAAAATGATACTGTCATGCAAACATTTAAGTTTTTCCTCCTATCCCATCGCAGATGCAATAACATTTCCTTAGTTAACATATCTATTTCTTTTCAGGAAATACTGCTTTGCAGAGTAAGTTTCAAGAATGAGCCAAATGATCGGCGTGTAATTTTATACTTGAATGACTGTGACTGCGGGAGAAAGTACTGCCGAGAACGTGCTGCATACATGGTTAAGAATCAATTGAAGAGAGTCAGTCTTAAAGATACTGCTGTCGAGTTCTTGATTGAGTATGTTTTGTAATTATAATCATCTGACCTTTGTACTCTTCTTCAATGCACTCACACAAGTGTCTGCATGTTCATGTTTTTGCTTTGATATCTGAATAGACTCGATATTTTTCTTCTTTGCCAATTTTGTCTTTCTTAAGCAGTACTACTATTTCTCCTATGATACTATTGCTATAGTTGGTTGTGAGTTTGCAATTCTACTTTCTTTTCCCTTTTTAAGGTATATATTGTTGTTTTTACCAGTAAATGGTATGTGTACTACACTTTTATTTCCTTCAGGTATTCTGCAACTTTTAGGATCATGTTCTATATTTTAATTGCTTATTCTTCTATGCAAGATAATGGGATATTTTTGAGTATGCTTGATGTAATACACAAGAGTTCTAATGCTTAGTTTCTTCTGCACAGATACGGGAAACAACAAGCTGTATCAGGAAGTCTTGATACTGATGCAGGCCTTGTTGGTCATATTCATCTTAATAAGGTAAGAAGTGGCAAAATTCTTTTACAAATATTATAAAAAAGAGAAAACCAAACCCCTCACTAACCCTGGTGTCAGCGAGGTCTGAACCCTAGACCTCTTGGACCATTTTACTCGCTGAACCAACTAGCACCCACTAAGAAGTGTTCCTTGGTTGGCAAGATTTCTTGTTTCTGTGAGGGACTGAAACTTTATCAAACAGATGTTGTTGAAAGAGTTGGACATCAACATGCATGAGATTCTTCCCAAGTGCCAAGAGAATATCAAATCATTCTGCAAGAAGAAAAAGATGAAAAATGGTGTTCAGTATTTTAAGAATACAAGTTTGTCTGTCAGGTTAGTTTTGTCAGTTTGTGATTGTGTTTTTAGTATGATATTAACAAGGAATCATTTCCTGTTGTTGCAATTAGCACTTTTAGATAGGATGATAGAAGATTGAGGCTGCAGGCTTTTTGGTAGATCTTATTTGGATGGGAATCGGTAGAACTTTTTCTTTCACTGATAGTTTAAAGCGCAGGGTATATGCAAAAAGTGAACATATTTTATCTGATGGAATATCATATAAAGTATCTTATGAATCAGTTACTGGTTACGTGAAATTGTTGCAGAGTTTCTGATTTTCCATGGGCATTGAGACAAGTTGAAGTCTTGAAATCACCATCAGTTAGTTTATAAAGCATCCATTTCTGCTCCTTCACAGTTCCAACCAAAGTTGTATGGAATGAACAAAATTATAATATAAAGGTTGAACATATTATAGTTTAATCAGTAATTTAAATTTGTTGAAAAAGAGTGGTCAACATATCAGTCATCACCCACATTTTAAGAATCCCTCTACTAATCATGTTCTTTGTAGTAATGAAGCAAATGATAGATGTTGTAAGAAGCCCACACGTTATGTACATTTAACCGTCTGATTTTATGCAGATGTCAGTTAACGCACTTGGATATTCACTCTTTCTTTATTGTCCTTTTAGCATCCCAATTTGTTTCTATCCCTATCTCTCTCTTTTCTTTTTCCCTCAAGGAAGATTAGTAATGCTTTTGTGGTCTAGGAACCCAGCAGATTATGAAATTTCAAGTTGCAAAGAGATGCTAAATCTCCTAAAACAAAGAAGAATCTCTCTGTTGGTTTTGATTTTGACATGTGTTGATTTTTTATATGATGTAGCGCTAGGATTTTTGTACAGCATATACAGTTCTCATGCGTGCTTTTCTGCTACTTAGCAATTCAGTCATCTTATGTTTTATTATTCAAAATGACGTATACTGTTTGATTGCTGCCTTTCTCTTTGGCAGTGAATGTTGCTCTTTTCAGCAATCTTGTACAGATGAGTGTTCCAACATGCCATGTTTGATGTTCTTTTTGCCAGACACAAGTGGTGGTTGTTTAGATAAACTTTCAGGTGTTCTTGCCAACATTATTTATCCGGTTCTGCTGGAAACAATCATCAAAGGTACTTTCTCTTACTAAAGGCATTATAAGGTATCCGGTTTTGTTTGCTGTGCAGAAACAATTGGTAGGTTAGAGAGAGAATGAGAATTTAATTTTTATTAGAATTATTTATTGGTTGACTTAAAACTTACTTTGTTTTGCAATGGGAAGATTAAACTTTTACATTAAAAAATTGCAGGATGTGGAATGCCCAATAGTATATATATAGGGAGAATGCCCATTACCCTCCTACTTTTTAAGCCAATATTCCATTACCCCTCTATATTTTTTTTAATACTCCATCACCCCCCTGATTCTTTTTTTTCCCGATTTTGCCCTTCAATTCAATTGGTTTATAAAATAGTAAAATCGAATATATTTGAAATATTAAAGGGCAAAATCAGAACTCAAGAAGGTGATGGGATATTAAAGAAAATATAGGGACGTAATGGAGTATTAGGTCAAAAAGCAGGGGGTAAATGGGCATTCTCCCATATATATATTTTGAATGTTTAAGTTAATCGTTCCTTCAGAGATGAGATACCACTTTTCTTTTTATTTTTTATAGATAGGAAACATAGAAAACATATAAAAAGAAGGGATGTACAGAGATGTAAACAAGAAGTTGACCAAGAAGTAAGATCTGAGGATCACAAAAGAATTACAATTAAAGATTAATGAGCAGTCTAAAGCAAGTGTAGGATCTACAGGACTACATGATCTCAGAACAAAAGTGTACCAAATTTCATGAAATTTATCCTAGTTCCCTTCACAGATCCCAATTTTGATGAAAGTAGAATTTTGAAATTCTTTAGTGTTGTCAATGATATAATAAAGCCATCACAGGATGTCCATGATTTGATATTGATAGATTCTGTCTCTTTGATGGACAGGTGACCCTCGGGTTAGCTCGGCAAATATTATCTGGATCAGTCCCGACACCACAACATGGATTAGAAATCCTACCAAGACATGGAAGGGTGAATTGGCCCTGGATGTTGTTCTTGAGAAGTCCGTGGTTAAGCAGAGTGGTGATGCCTGGAGGATCGTCCTGGACTCTTGTCTTCCTGTATTTCACTTGATTGACACCAGGCGTTCTGTGCCCTATGCAATTAAAGAAGTTCAGGAACTGCTGGGGGTCTCTTGTGCGTTTGAACAAGCAGTTCAGGTATCAAGGAAGTTCCTCTTTGTCTTTTCATACTCTTCCTCGCTCTCTCTCTCTCTTTTTTTTTTTGATGAATTATTAGTTGAGTGCTGTCTGGGTGTGCATTTGATATTCCCTCTCTTTATCTTGTGCATGGTGCTTTCTTAAATTAGTTTAGTGAAGGTACTATTCCAATCAGTTTAAAGATGTAACATCTATTGCTATGCTGGTACACTGCTGGTATTTAGAATCATGTTATTTTTGACTTTTATTGAGAATTTGTTTCTCTATATCAGTACATCAAAAGCCATGTCTCTTCCTGGCCTTTTATCATCCCCGCAGTTTCTTGTATTTTCTTATTTCAGCCAGGTTTCTTGTTTCTCCACTTAATTGAATTTCTTTCTTTCTTTATAAATCTACTTCCAGTTAATTGTGTCATGTAACTTTTTATGGACTCTTTCTTTTTTCTTTTCTCTTTCCAGCTTAGAAAACTTCCACCTTATTTATTTTCTTTAGCTGCATTTATTGTTGTATTTTCTTCTATAGTTTACTCACAACTTAATTGACACCATGTGGGAATGCTACATTACAATGGATGAATGGATTGGAAACCCTGACTGACTGCTAGAATACACTAGATGCAGAACTTATTCTTTCCAATTTTCCTATGTATCTAATAAGGGCTTAACATTGTGGCTAATTTTGCAGCGCCTCTCAGCTTCTGTGACTATGGTGGCTAAAGGAATTCTCAAAGAACATCTTATTCTCTTGGCAAACAGTATGACATGCGTTGGAAATTTGGTTGGCTTCACTTCTGGTGGTTACAAAGCACTATCTCGTTCATTAAATGTCCAAGTACCCTTCACAGAAGCGACGTTGTTTGTAAGTGATTAGTTTCTAAGACAACTCATATTTGTATCTACCTCTAAGATAAATTGCAATTTCTTTCTAAGCTAATCTCTTGATGTATTATGGTTCTACAGACACCAAGGAAATGTTTTGAGAAAGCTGCTGAGAAATGTCATACTGATAACTTGTCAAGTGTGGTAGCAGCTTGCTCATGGGGTAAACATGTGGCTGTTGGTACAGGATCAAGATTTGATGTCCTCTGGGACACAAAAAATGTGTGTTTAAAGTTCATAAATTTATGTGCTTATGGTGTCTTTCCTAAGTACTTACAATTTTCCAGAAATTTTATTTCAATTTTATTATTTTCCTTTTCCAGGTGGGATCGAGTCAAGAGGACGGAATAGATGTTTATCACTTCCTTCACATGGTGAGAAGTAGTGCTAGTGTCGAGCAGTCAGATACAGGTTGTTTAGGTGAAGAAGTTGATGAATTGGAAGATGAGATGGATTGGAGCCTGTCTCCAGAGCATAACTTCAGTTCTGGCAAGCCAGTCTTCGAGGACTGTGTAGAAGACAAGAACTGGTTAGAAAATAAGCAAGAAAATCAAAAATGGGAAAAAGTCTCTGGTTCAAACAGTGATTCAGGGGCTGCTTGGGAGAAAGGCACTGATGATAAATCAGAAAAAGTGTGGACTCCCATCACAAAGTCATCAACAGGATGGGGTACTGCTTGGGGGAAAGGCTTTGATGATAAAATGGAAAAAGGGGAGACTCCTGTTACAATACCATCAACAGGATGGGGGAAAGAAACTGCTTGGGGCAATGGTTCTGATGATAAAATGAAAAAGGTGGAGACTCCTGTTGCAAAGCCATCTACAGGATGGGGAACTGCTTGGGGCAAAGGCTCTGATGATAAAATGGAAAAGGAGGAGACTCCTGTTGCAAAGCCACCGACAGGCTCTGGGAAAGAAACTGCTTGGGGCAATGGCTCTGATGATAAAATGGAAAAAGTGGAGACTACTGTTGCAAAGCCATCAACAGGATGGGGCGCAGAAACTTCTTGGGGGAAAAGCTCTGGAAATAAATGGGAAAAAGTAGGAACATCACCATTGTCAGGTTGGGGTTCGGAAGGTCACTCTATGCAAGCTACTGAGGAGTGTGGCAAATCTAGTTGCTGGGAGGGCAAAGCTTATGCTAATGCGTCTGCTTCTTGGGGTAGGAAGGGTATAGAGGAGAACCCTGGTTGGGATACCACAGCTTCGTGGCAGGTAAAGGCTCAAGATAAACATGAAGATGTTGGATCTGCTGCAGCAAATTCGCTATCAGTTTGGGGGTCTCAAGGAGTGTTTTCTACAAAAGTCTGGGAAGATTCGTCCAGATCAAGTGCTTGCAATGACATGGATGAACAACCAACACAGGTTGTGGAACATGTAGGTTCACCGATTATCAATCACTCTTGGGGTCAGCCAAAAACATCTGACATTGAAACGCAGCAGCCAAGTTCTGGTGGTGGGGATGTGCCAGATTCTGGGGGTAATGATGGTAGTTCCTGGGGGGGCAAACAGAAGCTCTCTGGGGATGAATCACGTCAGGAAGCAAGTTCAAATCCTTGGGATCTTCCAAATACCACAGATGGGAATGAGAGTGAAAAGCACCTGTGGGGACTATCGAAGAGAGAATCTTTCAAGAAAAACCGTTTTGAAGGTTCAAGGGGTTGGCCTTCAAGTTCAGGGGAATGGAAAGGTAAGAAGAACCGCCCTCCTAGGTCACCTGTGATGATGAATGAAGATTCTGTTGTGAGTGGAATGTATACAGTGACCCGACAGCGGTTAGACATGTTCACTTCTGAAGAGCAAGATATTCTTTCTGATATTGAACCAATCATGCGATCTATCAGGAAAATAATGCATCAGTCTGGGTAGGTTTTTAAGTTATGCATGGATCCTTTTTCTTTTTTTCCTTCTTTTAGTAACAGTGTGGGCTAGTGTTACATTACAAATCAATGTTTATGATGTTGGTCTGGACCACTGCCAAGGCTAGTAACTTCTGTGAAGCTGCTTCGGTGGTACCTATAACCTATGTGAGTTGGCATTTTTGGTTTTGGTGGCACTAAGTTAACAGCTGGTTATCAACTTAGAATTAACTTCTATGAAAATACTCCTTGTTATTTTGACTTGCATGTTGGGGAATTTTGGATCACTTTGCCTTTCTATATTTCCCTCTCTACTATTAGGGTGCACTATGATAGTCTTCTTATTTCTATTTACTTCCTTTCTTCTAGTCCAATTTTTTGTGTAAATTTTGTATTGCCTTCCATATTTGTCTTGTATTGTGCAGTGCACTCAACTTATCAGAATTTCCTAACTGAAAATTTGTGTGAAGGTACAATGATGGGGATCCATTATCAGCTGATGATCATTCATTTGTATCTGATAGTGTCTTTAATTACCATCCAGATAAAGCAGCAAAAATGGGTGCTGGCATTGATCATTTCATGGTATGTGGTTTTTGTTTCAAATGAAATCCAAAGTTGAACCTTTATTGCATAAAATAATTTTGTATACCCATCTCAAGTCCCAAGGGAATTGTCCTTTTCTGTTTGCTCACTTTAGTAAGGTTGTTTTCTTTAGTGCTCAACATTAACTTTCTAAATCTGATAGGGAAATTTCCTCCATGCTTTAGTGAATAACTTATGTATTTGATGATTTGTGTATTTCTAATGCTTAACATTGGGAGTTTGATATGACAGGTTGACAAGAGTTTCCAGGGTAGCAGGTGTTTCTTTGTTGTCTCAACTGATGGCAGTAAACAAGACTTCTCCTCACGCAAATGCTTGGAAAGCTTCATTAGAGGAAAATATCCCAACCTTGCTGATGAATTCATAGGAAAGTATTTCAGAAAACCTCGATCTGGGGGGAACCGGGAGCGCAGTCTTACTCCGGTTCCAGAAGAAAATAGGGATCAAGATTAGTCACTAGACCTTTTTCTCCTCATGGGGTTCTGAAAAGAGTAGTTTTACTTGGATAGCAACCTTTCTATCATCTGCTATTTTTATTTGTATATAGGAAGCAGATGTCTTTGGACTTATCCTCTGACAGAAATTTGAATTAGAGATGCCTCTGTATGAACTGCCAGGTTTTTCCATGTGGGTGCAGTTCATATATCATTGCTGATGTTAATAGCGGTTTAACATCCACAATTTTTTGTGCTTATAGCTGATCAAATAGCTCAATATATGATGATGTATTTACTTGTCTCAATTCAGTGATCACTAAAAAATTGAAATTTGAGTTCAGAATTCTTAGTGGAGCAGTACTGGTCCACTTATGGGTACGCAGCTTAATATGTCTCTGGGTTTAAATGAGAAGAAGAACTGAGAGCAGGATGATAATGTCTGACTTGCTTTTTGCTGTTTTATAATAACGGTATTCTGGGAAAAAATGGTCCTGTTTAGGTATATTCGGATGTATCGTGCAGCATTTCTCTAAGTTTTTTCGTTGCAAAATTTTCAGAGGTCTTTAAATTTTTAATATATTTGGGAAAATTCTTATTAGAATTTTAGTGTTTTTATTTAATAAATTAGTCTAAATTTAGTATTATTTTTTTAACTTTTTTTGGTTAGGACCAGATTTGGGAACAAAACTAATGTGTCTGGTAATAAAATGTCGGCTGAAACTGAAAACGGGTTAAAAATTTGTCCAAATGATAACTCGACCCATACATTCTTATATATTTATAATTTGAAGTTTTAACCCGCCAACGACTTTATTTGTTGTTATTTATTCCAAACAAAAACTCTTTAACACTCCACGGCAAAACTCAAACCGAATACAAGCTTTTTCCCGCCAATAATGGCTGTTAAAACGCTGAGCTTTCTGCTTCCGCTTCCCTCCAGAAATAATAAGAGATTCTCGACTATCGTCATGGTTGTCCTTTTGTTCTCGAGTGTTTTGGAGAAGATACCACAATGGCTCAAAATGGTGATATGGCTTACAATCTGCTATTGGAGTATGCTTTTGGCGGAGCTCTAGGTGATGTTATTTACAAGTCTAATGGTTGTGGGTCGTCTGAAGAAGAGGCGTTCCATCAAGTGTGTATCCTTGAAAGGGATTTCTCACATTCATGATTGGGATTGTGATCTTTGTGATTTGAAACCAGATTACATTCTTCTTGTGGTGATTTGGGTTTCGCAAAAAGATCAAGACACAATAAAAGACAATGGTTTGATCCTTCTACGAGAGGAACTCGACCTTATATGGCGCGGTAAATTGTTGCTGAACACTTACAAGAGCGCGCTTCAGGTATTTGGGCTTTGTGTGGTTCTTGAAATGCTAAGTGGAAGGGTAGCTTTGGATGTCAACAAAATTTGCAATGTTGAACAGCTGTTTTGTATGATTGGCAATGAGGATTCTTTACCTGAAATTCCATTTGAGATTTCAGATATTTTGTAAAGAATAATGCTACTGGACAATCCATTTGTGCAAGAATTTGAAGAAGAACTATTAGGAGATCTGAAGGACAAATACTCGGAGAGGTGTCTTTGACCGATTCAGGTGTTGTTCAGTTACAGCTTAGACATTCTTCATCTTGTTCAGAATATTGTTCAAGTTTTATTCCACTAGAGAAACCAAACAAGTCCTCTTTCTTTTGTAATGAAGTAGCATCATCAAGTAATCAAACTCGTAATGGTGTTGAATCAACCATAGCCAGAGGAGAGCTCTGCCCTTTCGTTTTCGGCATCTCCGCATGTGCAAGATGATGCTCTGCCACGAATATTATCAGGGTTTTTCATGTTTATAGCAGCTATAAATTGATTCTTTTCTGTGTACGAGTAACTGGAGCGCAATAAGTGAGACTTATTATTGCAATTTTTGTATAGTGTTTAGGAAGAACTTGTGATACACTCCTTTTACACATACATACATAGTTAATCATGCTCTTATATAATACCACTTTTGCTTCCTTGATTGCCAAACTCTTTTTTCTTAGTTATATAACTATGTTTTTAAAGACTTAAAACGGTTGCTCCCAATTTTCAGATTGTCAATTAACATCCTCTTGCAATTTGTAATGAACATCCAAAGCCATTTGAACATGAGTGAAGCTTGGATATGCTAAATAGCTTTTCTTCTTAGATTTTGATTTTGGTTCTCTTCTAGCTTAGGTATCAGCTATGCACAGAAAATTTGTGATTTTTTACAATGGTACTTCCCTTGTGTGAAATTTTGAACAATTCCTTTTGTGTCATTTTTGAGGGATAAAATTGTCTTTTCAACTTAATGGGAGGCCCAAAATAATGCTTTTGGTTAAAAGGAATTGATTATTGACGCCAGAGTATATAAGCGACGACAAATTTAACGAAAATAGTCAACATTTAGGATAAATTTTATAATAATAATTACTATTAAAAATATTTAAAAAAAATGATCATCTCAAATTTTTTTAAATTAAATTACCTTCATCTAAATTTGTTTGGTAGTCATTTTTGAAAAATTTTTATGAAGATATTTTGATCTAAATTAATTATTTTTATAATATATATTATATACTGGTTACTCATTTAAGAAAACCAATCACGATTACTGTTGAAAATTCACCATAGCCATGAGTGTAGGATGCGTAAGTTAATTGGCTGAAAAGGATAATTTTGATTTTTCCTAATATCACTTGCATATCCCTGCAATTTCCACGTTTATCTATCCAAATGAAGTGGAATCTCCCGAAAAGCAATTTCAAGTCAGGTGAGTCCAAGAATTGATTTGACTTAATACTTATCGTTCTTTGATCCAGAATATCAGCTCCCTAAGAGGCAAGAGACAGACCATTCTTCAGTTCACTTAACTCTTGTCCATAGACGTAGCTGGAAAAAGGAAAAAATGGCTTCTTTGGTTGGGCCTCCGCACGGGCACGGCCATATTGTGTTAGGATCAGAAAATGAGAATAGGTATAAAGTGTGGGAAGATCAGTCCTTCATCAAGTGGAGAAAGAGAGACCCTCATGTCACTTTGCGTTGCCATGACTCTGTCGAAGGTAACGCAATCCAAGTTTTAACTTTGATGATTATCATCTCTTCTTTCAGGGAAATTTGACGTTGGGTTTTTTTGGGTAGGTTCTCTTAGATACTGGTATGAACGCAATAAAGCGGATCTTTCAGTGTCCAATTCTGCTGTTTGGGATGATGATGCAGTGCTTGCAGCTCTTGACTCTACTGCTTTCTGGGTCAAAGGCTTGCCTTTCGTTAAGTCTTTATCCGGTTACTGGAATTTTTTCTTGGCTTCCTCTCCCGCAAATGCTCCTTTGAATTTTTATGACATTTCATTTCAGGATTCTGAGTGGCAAACTTTACCTGGTAAGCTTTTAATTTCAAGGCATTGTACATTTTATTCTCCAAGCGCATGGAAGCTCCAAAGGTTGGCATCAATAGATGCCCATTGTTATGATATGACTGCAAACACAGGAGATATGTTTTTCCTATTGGATCAAGGCTTACTCATGCATCATGTATATCCTAAAATTCATATGAAATGTCCTGTGCTCAGAGCTTAATGATTATTTGGTATGCCTACGGGAATCACATGTACATAGCTTCCATACGGACAAGAACTCCTAACGGATAAAATACTTGCAGTTCTTTTTGATACTAGTTTCAGTTCTCACTCATATTGTAGAGAGCAAAATCCAAAAGTTTTAACCTGAAAGGGAGTTACAGACAGGTTGTACATGTCATTCACATTGTACACTTTGTATAAGCACATAATTGATTGGCTACTGTCTCATTAAGATGTATTACTCCTTGTCTACATCTTATCCAAATAATTCCATGTCTATTTATAAGCTCTCGGGCGCCACATCCTAGTAATTCCAAGTATTGGTATCAAGAATAACTCAGAAGTCAATGAAGGACTAGCTCGCAATTTTACATTTATGTCTAGTCTTGGTCTTAGTCCTTACTTAGTCATGTAAACCCCTTAGAATTAGGTTCTCTAATCAAAACTAATTGTCTTGGTTATGTTGCGGTACCACACAGAGTTCCATGATGCAGGCAAATAAATTGTTAGTGTCAATTTTTACTATACCTTGCTATGTGTAATAACCTGGAAAACTATGTTTTTTCAAAAGTTTTTATTTTTATTATAAGAAACTAAATATCGTATTGACTGGAAAGCTCTGTTATATGCACAGATTACTGTGATATTAGTTTTTGAAGATATAAATGGTTAAATGAGCACATTGATTTCTTTTGATATATTATGTATGTTCAAAATTAAACAGTTCAACACGTTGATTTATCTGTTTTGCCAACCTTCTAGCCGTACTTTTTAAGAATTTTTCTTCGCTTTTAAGAAAACAATCTTGGAAAAATTATGGGAAGTGCAAAGTGTTGCTCTAATTATTGCTTCTTGTAAATGTTATAATTAAGAGAGTCGTAAAACTAATTATTAATCAGAGGTTATTTTTTATGATGTCATTCTTGCCCAAGCTATTTTAAGCTTTACTATCATTGACATTAGAAAGGGGCATCATTTGGTCTTGAAATAGCTTCAGTTATTTTCATGTCTGTCTTGAACTATCTTGAATTATTTTTATGTTAATACTTCTGGTGCTCTTGGCAGTTTGTCTCATAAGTTTATCCTTTTCCTATTTTGAGCAGTTCCTTCCAATTGGCAAATGCATGGATTTGATCGTCCAATTTATACAAATGTTGTATATCCATTTCCTCTTGATCCTCCCAATGTCCCTGCAGATAATCCTACTGGCTGCTACAGGACATACTTTCACATTCCTAAAGAATGGCAAGGTATGATCTACTAAAATATGTCAGTAGTTTAAATTTTGTTTGCTAATGCTTCTTGATCTTTGTTTTTTTTTTTTTCTCTTGTTATTAATTTTATGCTTGCCAATTAATATATATTGGATGGAAATTGTGGCAGTCTCCTAATATTCATGGCAAAAGGTGTAGATCTCAAAGTCCTGTTGTGAGTCAAAATTAAATTATGACAGCCCAAACCAGAAGTATATATTATACTTCCTTTTATTTAACAACATAGCTAGTTCTCTCTCTCTCTCTCTCTCTCTCTCTCTCCTGTCATGTGCAGAGACGCCCGTTTTACAAATTCATTGAACTATGAAAGTAATTTCAAAAGAATGAATAGATTTACTTTTCACTTTGTATCACATGGTACTCTCTTCTTCTTGTTATTGTTTTATCTCTGTTAATTTTTTATTTTATATTTTCAGTTATATGTTCATTATAATCATCAATACTGTAACTGTGTGATGTATCAATTGTTGTTTGACAGGTCGCAGAATTTTCTTGCACTTTGAAGCTGTTGATTCTGCTTTCTGTGCATGGATTAATGGGGTCCTTGCCGGGTACAGGTATTTATGCATGCTTGCTCTAAGATATTTTAGAATTATAATGATTACTTTGTTTCCAGGAGGCAGTTGTTTTCATTTTTGTATGGTATTAGTGTGCTGAAAATTATGCTGTCCTCTTAGTGAACATTAGTTGACATTTAATCCATTCTTGTAACTATAGTGATAACACTTGGAAATCCAAAGAAAGAGAAAGGAAAAAGAAATAAAAAATACTGTATGCTAGTAAGCCTCTATTTGAAGGTTGCTTATCATAAATTCGCCAGTGAAGCCTTGATTTGGTTTATATGCATGTGAAGTCCTAATGAGATATGCTGATGGCATCATTGTTTGCTGCTGTCCATTTTGTCAAAGAGCAATGATACATATATCTTGGTGTCCTTGATGACCAAAGGGAGTTAACAAACTTGTTTAAAATGTGCTAGTTCAGTCAGGATAGTAGGTTACCTGCGGAGTTTGAAATCTCGGATTACTGTTATCCATGTGGTTCAGACAAGAAAAATGTTCTAGCGGTTCAAGTTTTTAGATGGAGTGATGGTTCTTACCTTGAAGATCAAGATCATTGGTGGCTATCTGGTATTCATCGTGACGTGCTTCTCCTAGCTAAGCCACAGGTTTGTTTCCTCTTTAATCTTTTTACTAAATGCTGTTACTTCATTTCAGTTAAGCTGAAACTTCAGATGGTAATTGAAGCTCAAAGTATGTAGGCACAACTTATGTCAAGATTGTATGTTTTGGTTATCAATTACCTCTTAAACCAAATCTATCACTTTGGATACTGTGTCAAGGCTTGATCCATGTTTCTGTACTTATTAGGTTTGTTGAAGCTTTAGATTAAGAATATTTGCTACTAGTTGTTTTATGGTGAAAAATTCTATTGAACTGAGAATCATCAATTGCAAAACCTTAAGCTGATTGAAAAAGGCTTATTAACTCTATTTAAAATCTAGTGTGTTAAATATTTACCTTTTTCTTCATTCATCTCAACTGGTAGGGGTTTTGGAGTAAGGTTGTATGAGCTGGTCCAGCCTTGTTCAGGGGTGAATAGGTTTACTTTGTACGTTATAGTTTTTGTTTCTCCTCTCTTCGGATTTTTGCTTTTTTATTGGACAGCTGAACCACATCATTCCACTGATTCTTTATCTTTAATGCAATTTTCAGTGAAAGAAATAAGTATTCACTCAACATAAAGTCTTAAGTTCACGGTTAAAAATACTATTGAAGTTCTTACAACCACAACATAGCAAACAACTTATTATAATTTAATTGATACAATGGGGGGATTTGACTACAAGACTATGATATCAGCTTTAGTAACCATTTTGACCCAAAAGCATAAGCTTTGAGGTAAATGCCCAACAATGGTATTTAAATTTTGACGGATGTGTAAGGATGAGTTTTAATTAACGGACCTTGCATCCAAATGACAGTACTTTCAATTAGTAAAGTGACAATGCCAATGAAATGACAATACTTGTAATAAAATTGGTCTCCAAATGGTTCAATTCAATACATTCTAAATACAGTAATACATTAGTTTGAAATGTTGTAGGGCAAATAGAAATTTCTATAATTCTTATTTCTTATCAATAAGCAAAAAGTTGTGATCGAAAGATCTGGTCATTACATTCTCTTCCACTTGACTTTCTTAAATCAGAAAACAATTATCACAAATCAAACTAGCTGCAATTTATTTTGATTAAGTACTCAAGAGCTACTCAACTTGCTCTACAAAGGTCCTCGTATTTATGCTTTTCTAGATTGTCCAAATAACCAGAAGGAAGTCTCACCATCAGATCTTTCATTAGCTAAACGCACATCTGAAAAGTGAAATGACCTCTGAAAAGGTCTGAAAAATCTGAAGACTGATTAAACAAAGTTTATCCATATGCAAATATAATAATCAATTGAATGTTTCTGTGCCTTTTAAGTTGGTGCAGTTTTTTCTAATGTGTTTTGCCTATTTCTTTTTTATGATCTATAAACAACTGATTGTGATATTATATAATTATAATGCAGGTGTTCATAGAAGATTACTTTTTTAAATCAAATCTGGCCGACGATTTTTCTTACGCAGATATGCAGGTAGAGACTTGTCAATTTAAGAGTAGCTTTTAACTTTTTTTTTTTGGAGTAATAAAATAAGAATTGGTGCATATGCTAGAATTTGAACGGTTGTCATGATCCCTTGGATGGAAAATATTGCAGAACATAGTTATACTCTCTCATTTTGTTTTTTTTTTTTTGAATTCTAATTACATAAAGTGGCTAATAGAAGCTTTTATCGTCTTACTTAATGCAATACCATGGTTACACTGTCTTGTCTTCATATGCCATTGTTGGATATTTTTGCTTGAAATATCCATATTGCATGTGAGATATCATGTTTTCTGTCTTTGTATGTTATGACAGTTATATGTCTAATTGAATTACTGTGTTGAAAGTTTTACTGTGGGTTTTACCCTTCATTCCCATATTTTCTGGATGGTATACCTACAGAGAACCTTGGGTTTGTTTGTGCAAACGTTTCTAGTACACTTGACGAGATGAAAGATGTATTTATTACCTTTCTGCCTCTAGTGTGTGTTACACTTCATCAAATAGTTAAGTACCTATTGAAATTCTGTGTTATGTGGTATTGCATAATTGTTTATATTTTTTGCTTCCATGGCTTTTCTTATCCTGTATGTCTTTTGGAGTACTTTTTATGGCTTTTGCTATACTTTTGTCTAATTGTCTTCATATCTTCTCATTTCATTGAAGACTTTGTAATCAACTTGGATTGGAAATCTTCATTTTTAAGAGGCAGAGTCTATTTCACTCAATTGTTTACACCGATGTATCATATTTGCTCTCTTTCCCCCTGGTTCTTCCCCAAAGTTTATCTAAGCATTTAGCATTCAAAGTCTATTTTTTTAGGGTGTTTAACTGGTATTGTCAAGTGGCCTGCAAATAGCATTGTGGGAAAACAAGAGTGCAGAGCTTACTGAGTGGCAAAAATATTTATAGTTTTAAGCAGCTGACATTGCTCTCACTTGAAAGGATTCTTGTGCATTTGCTTCTATATTGTAGGTGCAAATTTGGTAGGCTGCCCCTTAAAATGTTAAACAGAAGTCATTCTACTACCTTCTAATGTAATAAGACGAAAATATGTGGACTATTGGTGCTCCTTTCTGTACCTCGTCTTCTGTGGAATAAAACTTGTTCTGTTTCTTATTAATAAGGGAAACATAGGTGATATCTTAGGGTAGTAGACAAACACAGACAACATTGAGTTAAAATTGAACTCTTTTCAGAAATATACTTGATAAGAATTGAGAAGAGTTAAGGATGGTGATGCATTTGTTTCATTTTTTTTGTTACACATTGTGGTTTTTTTAAATTTTTACCATGCATAATTAAGAAAAGGTGTAAGCACAATTCTAGCTCCAGCTCCAACTACTTGCACATTCCATGTTTTTAGAACTATTGTGGTAATAACGGCTACATCTCAAAGTTATCCTGTTCTTATTTGTATTTCATTATTTGTCAGACTCAATACAGATTCTCTTATGTAATATTATTTCAGGTTGAAGTGAAAATAGATAGCTCTCGAGAAAAATCTAAAGACAGTGTGCTTGCCAACTTTGTCATAGAAGCTGCATTATATGACATTGGTAGCTGGAACAGCCAAGATGGTCAAATTGATCTGCTTTCATCTAATGTCGCTAATATAAAGCTCAGTTCCTCCAGTGCAAGTCTAGAATTTAATGGTTACATGCTTGTGGGAAAGCTGGAAATGCCCAGGCTATGGTCTGCAGAGCAAGTGAGGAAGCTTAGCTCATTCAGATATCAATTTATGCTTAATTACATCGGTGCATCGAGTGGATTCTATCTTTTTCCTTTTCTTGGTTGGTATTAAATACAAGGACTTCCTTATGAAGAACAGTGTTTCAGTTACTGGGTTCCTGCTAAACTTGTATTAGGGAAAAAAAGATGGGCATTTGGTTTGCTAATTATAAAGCTGAACTAGAATAAGATCAATGATATTAATGCTTCAGCGGCTTTATTAGAAATTACTTTTCCCTGAATAATGGAACACTGAATTCAAAAGAAGAAAAGTGGTTAAGCATGAGAGGAAGTTTGTCAATAGACTATAGAGTTAGATCAAGTTTAAGAAACCTGGAGGTATTTTTAATAATTTATAGTTCCTTGAGGTTTGAGAGGTAACTGGTATTGATGCATAAATTTTCACAATATGCCTTTGATGCTTTTATTCTCATTTAGGAAGTTAAAAGATTGTACATTGATATTGAGAAAACATTTCTTAGAACCTTATGATTCATTTTAATAAATTTCCTGGTGCATTATACGCTTCAGTTAAGTTTTATTGAAGTCCGTGCTTTTTTGCTGCTTAAGATATTTGAACTTTTCTCACAAGATGTCACTTATACATATATAATTTTGCATTTTAATGCCTTCTTTCTTTGTTGGCATTCATCAACAGCCAAATTTGTATACACTTGTTGTCGTCCTAAAGGATGCATCTGGCCTTGTTGTCGACTGTGAATCGTGCCTTGTTGGGATACGACAACTATCTAAAGCCCCCAAACAACTACTTGTTAATGGCCATCCAGTTGTAATAAGAGGTGTGAATAGGCATGAACATCATCCACGTGTTGGAAAAACAAACATCGAATCCTGCATGGTTAAGGTTCTGTTTGGTCCTTTGCTTCACTTGGCTATTTGCTTGGCAATTTCATATTGCAGCTTTGGTGATTTTATTCATTACACTTGTGGCTTTTTTATTCTTCTGCTTACAGGATTTGGTTCTGATGAAGCAACACAATATCAATGCTGTCAGAAACAGTCATTATCCACAGCATCCCCGTTGGTACGAGTTGTGTGATTTGTTTGGCATGTACATGATAGATGAAGCCAACATTGAGACACATGGTTTTCATGATTCGAAACATCTGAAGCATCCTACTCTGGAACCGAGTTGGGCTGCGGCAATGATGGATCGTGTGATAGGCATGGTGGAGAGAGACAAAAATCATGCATGCATTATTTGTTGGTCCTTAGGAAATGAGGCTGGATATGGTCCCAACCATTCTGCTTCAGCTGGTACCAGATTCTGCTGTTCATCTATTTTTCTATGTACAGTTGGGTGTGCTTGAAAGCAATGTTTTGATTTAAATTCCTAATAATTTGGACAGCATTGTTAAGCCCGGAAATTGAATCACAATTTATTTCTCCTCTGTTTTCAGTTGCACTTGAAAGACAAGGATTGTTTTCCTTCCAGCTTTTTCCTTCTTTTTCATTTGGAAATTGAGGCAAGAATGCTGGAAGGGGTGGAAGGGGAATAAATAATAAATTTCACTGGCCATATCTATATTTTTTATGTTGTTTTTTTTTTTTTTTTGGGGTTGGGGGTGGGGGGTTAGGTGTTGGGTGGTGTTTCATTTTTCCTACATAAATAAACTAGGAACACTAAAATCATGCCTGCCTTTTCCTCTAGTCCTTTCCTTCATCAGAATCCCTTTTCATTCCCTCTTAGATATTAAACCAAATTGGATGTGAATGTGTTGACTTTTATTTAGGTTGGATTCGAGGAAAGGATCCTTCGCGGCTGCTACACTATGAGGGAGGTGGATCTAGAACACCATCTACTGATATTGTGTGCCCAATGTATATGCGTGTCTGGGACATAGTGAAGATTGCAAAAGATCCAACTGAAGCACGTCCTTTGATATTGTGCGAGTATGCTTCTCCTCTATTTATTTTCTTACATGTTGCGTCTTTTCTAATTTTTGATCCAATGACAAGATAGCTAATCTGTTGCTTTGAGTCTTGCCATTTTGTGAACTTAGGGTCCTAATAATGGTCATGACAGGTACTCACATGCAATGGGGAACAGCAATGGGAATATCCATGAATATTGGGAAGCCATTGACAACACATTTGGTCTCCAAGGAGGCTTTATCTGGGACTGGGTTGACCAGGTTGAGAATCTCTCTGAGTATTTTAGAAATGCAGTGAATGATTGGCACACAGTCTCATATTCTTATTCATATTCCATAATCTGACTTTCTTTTTCTTCCCTTTTTTTTTGCTTTCTTCTACCATTGAAGTGCTGTGCCATACCATGTTATCTTCCATGTGTTTGAATGATGCATAATGCATATAAAGAGTGAATAAAATCAACCTTTGAGATCCTAGGTAACAAATCACACAGCTTTAAGTATGGGATTATTATTATTTATGCTTCACTTTACATGGTTCTCTTCTGTTGTTCTCACACTGAATACTCTAGTTTTTAACATACTGTATCTCACCTTGGTGGGGTTAAGAAGTTATATTTTAACCTAGTTAATATAATTGTTACTTCTTTTAGAATAAATCACTGTTATAACCGGTTTCACAATATAATGTCTGCTCAAGAGTTCCCTTTTGTGGTTATGGCATTGGGGCCCAGTTTACCTAATTTCTTATAAATAAATGTTGAAGCTTTATACAACTGCAATGATTTCCTGTAATGTATTCTCCTCTCCTCTCTCTCTCTTCGTTTTTCAGCTCTTTCTCTACGTGTTCGTTTACTTTTGTTTAGGCAGTTTAGCAGGGGTTATATTGTTGGGAGATTTGAGTATTTGTAATTTGCAAATAGGGATTACTGAAAGAGGCTGCCGATGGTGCTAAATACTGGGCTTATGGAGGGGACTTTGGGGATGCCCCTAATGATTTGAACTTCTGTTTAAATGGCATTACTTGGCCAGATCGGACTCCTCATCCTGCGTTACATGGTAACTTTATTTACATGTCATACGTATGAAGTAAGATTGTACTTTAGCTGTTTACAAGATGGTTACTTCAATCAACTGCTTGCAGCATCACTCATTGCCTTCTTTGTCATTTTCAGAAGTTAAGTATGTTTATCAACCAATCAAGGTTTCCTTAACGGAAAGCACTCTTAAGGTACTCATTTAAATTGGCTTTCATATATTGTTGACTTAATCAGTGTTACTTATAGCTGAAATTTCACTTTGCAGATATCCAACGCTAATTTTTTTGTAACCACACAAGGGTTAGAGTTTAGGTGGATTGCTCATGGGGATGGTTCCATGCTCGGATCTGGAATTCTGACTCTTCCCTTGATAAAGTCCCAGAGCAGTTATGAACTAGAATTGGAATCGAGTCCCTGGTATTCTGTGTGGGCTTCGTGTTCAGCTGAAGAAATTTTTTTGACAGTTACTACTGCACTTTTGGAATCTACACGCTGGGTTGAAGCTGGCCATGTCATTTCTTCTACACAAGTCCAGTTGCCTTCCAAAAGGAAAATAGTTCCTCATGTAATTTCTCTTCCTTTCCAACCAGAAGTTATATGTATATCATAATTTCCAAATCACTAACAATGCTGGCTTCCAGGTAATCGAAACTGGAAATTCTACTATTCTACATGAAATTATCAGGGATACAATTGAATTCAGCCACCAGAATAATGGGAAGATTAAATTTGACACTCGCACTGGATCTATTGAAAGCTGGAAGGTACTCTATATTACTGCTCTTATAAAATTGGCTGAATGGATATTGGAAATGCTATAGGTTAAATATTACTTCTAGATCTGCTCCTATTATCTTAAACTCTTAGGATAAATAGTTTCTTAACATAGTATCAAACATAGTTTGACCAAGAAGCCTAATGGTTGGAAATCCAACTACTGTAGTATTTGGAAGTATGACAAATTGTGTTTGAGTTGAGTTTTGCTTTGTGCTTGTGTTTTATTCTTGTATGAAGCCTATTGAGTAGATCAAGCAATGCATGAGAGGGTCGTGTTGGAGCTTAAATACTATATTTGGACTCTATCAATTAACTAAGTCTATAAGATTAATCGTTCCTCACAAGAAATGAAAGCAGTTGTCTTTCTACTTTTATTAACTGTATAATGAAGGAAACATGCATTTCGGCATTTTTCAGGTCATCAGCAATAATTCTTTAAATAAATGAAAATTCTGGTAAATATTTTCTCCTTTTCTTTCCAATTAAGACATTAGGTGTGGGACATAATTGTGTTCATTTAATAAAAACAAAATAATAACAATAGTGTACAAATAATTGTTGCAAGTTGGAGATAGTCTGTATGAAGATGACCTAAGTGTAGTAAATAGGGTCTTATTTTCAAAATTATAGCATGCCATTGCATAACTTGTAGCTGCCAAACATGGGATTAACTCATTTGAAAACAGTCACATTTTTATCTAGTGCATTGAACGTGCTCTACCTGTTATGGGAACTGAGTAGAGATGTGTGCTGAACGGTAGGTTAATGGAGTTCCGGTCATGAAGAAAGGCATATTGCCATGCTTCTGGAGAGCACCTACGGATAATGACAAAGGAGGAGGAGAAAGTAGTTATTACTCCCTATGGAAAGCTGCCCATATTGATAGCCTTGCTTTTCTTACGAAGAGCTGTTCTATACAGAGCGTCACTGACCATCATGTGAAAATACAAGTGGTTTACGAAGCAGGTTCCTTATCGGATTTGGAAAAGCCAAATGCTTTATTTGAAATTGATATGGTTTACACAATCTGTGGTTCTGGAAATGTCATTGTAGAATGCAGTGTAAAACCGAATAATGATCTTCCACCTTTGCCACGTGTTGGAGTTGAATTCCAATTAGAAGAATCAATGGACAAGATTAAATGGTATGGAAGAGGACCATTTGAATGTTATCCGGATAGAAAGGCAGCAGCCCATGTTGGGGTCTATGAGCAGACCGTTGGTGACATGCATGTGCCTTACATTGTTCCTGGAGAATGTGCAGGTAGGACAGATGTGAGATGGGTGACATTCCAAAACGAGGAGGGAGTTGGAATTTATGCTTCAATGTATGGCAGCTCCCCACCTATGCAGTTGAATGCAAGTTACTACACCACCACAGAGCTTGACCACACAACACACAATGAGCAACTCAGAAAAGGAGATACAATTGAGGTAATCCCTCTTCTTTTCCTGTTGAATAAAATAATAAGCGGTGCCACTAAAATTTTTTATGGTGTTAAGATGATTATCAGGCCCTAGTCATCCTGTCATTGCATGCCTGTGCATGCTCACACATACATAATGCATCAATGCATCTCAGTTTTCATACACACTATAACAGCATGTTAATTTGGTTTGCTGATAAATATGTTACAGGTGCATCTTGATCACAAACATATGGGTCTGGGCGGAGATGATAGCTGGACCCCCTGCACTCATGAGAAGTATCTTGTTCCTGCAGTACCATATTCGTTCTCTATCAGGTTGTTTCCTATGACTGCTGCCGCCTCTGGCAATGACATCTACAAATCCCAACTTAAAAACTGAACACATCTTGAAAGATGGTATTACTTTATGTGAGGGCAAGTCATGTGACCATTTGATAGAGATGCTCTATGACTTAGGTAGGAGAATCTCTTTTCTGGCCATGCTGGCATTGAATAAAGCTGCTTGTCACTTTCATGATTCTGTTTTGAAATGCGACGTGAATTTAATACGAATCACATTATGTATTTCCTCAAATCTCTAGTGTGGTTGGATGTTATGTTATTTTCAGTTTCTTATGTTAGAAATTTAGTAGCACTATTTGTCATTTGTCAAGAGTTTTAGTTAGTATTGAAATTAGGTCACGTCTGCTACTGGGCAGCATTCATAGAAATTTAAGTAAAACTGGGAGCGATCAATCCGTCAGGTCTTCAGGTCAATGAAGCCGGAGCATGCGAGATTGGAGTAGAGTAGGAGATGGCGTTGGATGGTGCATCTGGTTCAACTCGATGAAGTATATTCCCATCACCAACTTAATTTTTCTGTATTTGGTCCCTTTCCCTCACGATTAGCAAAATTAAAATTATAAGTATATTCTGATATTCTGATACTATCAAGCACGATATCTAGATTTTGATTTTTTAGCTGTGCTCGAAAGTATCATGTGAATGTGTTTGATAGTAAGATGAACATGCTCAAAATTATGGCTTGTATTAAATTGGAAATTGTACTTTCGAGCGCGATCTACATAACCTACTTGAACGAATAATATAGACCGCACTAGAAACTATGGTTTCCAGTTCTGTACTTTCAAGCATGTTACCTTGTTTTGCTTTGGAGTTCATGTTCTCGAAATTATAGTTTTCAATTTAGTAGAAATTATATTTTCGAGCCTAATGAGCTTCTGAGCACATTAACTCGAAAGTGGATTTTTACCTTTGCTTAAAAGTATAGTTTCTAGTTCATTAACTCGAAAGTGGATTTTTACCTTTGCTTAAAAGTATAGTTTCTAGTTCAGTAAAAACACTAAGTACGATTAAAAATATATTTACAAGCACACATCATCTTGGTTTTAAGTTTGGTGTGTTTGAAAATGTGGTTTCGAGTTTAGTAGAATACATGTATAAACTTACTATTTATATTTGTTTACTTATGTAATTGTGGTTACTTATTTTTTTATGGCATATTTGGAATACAGGAAAACATGATGGTTTAGTGATGAGGACCTTAAATATAAATAAAAAAGGCCATTTTCGGGGAGTAGGGACATCATTTCTGCATTTATTCATTAAACTTGCCAATATGCCTTTGTAACAAAGAAGTACCTTGCCATGAAAGTATCTATTTTTTGTGTTTGCATCTTATACTTTGCATGATTCCCTTTTCCATGCTGTTGTGTCAATTTAAGATAAATATAAATCTTTAATCGGTCCAATAACATCCCAAAGCTTTAATAAAAACTATTCTCACGAGACTTCGTTTTCAAAATCAATAATAACAACGGCCACAGAATATATTTAGTCATTTCTATTTACTGCAATTGTTACAAACAATGCCTTCTAATATGTGCCCTTTAAAAAAGTACTTTCAATGGCAATATTGGGCTAAATGGTGTGGCGAAATTTCTGAATACATGGGCCGAGTGCCATAAACAATGTTTTTTTGTCCTCAACAGTTGATAGTACAATAAGAGTGCCTTAAATGACTCATTTGGATCTATAGATGCAAGCCTTAATGTTTTTTCCTTGTTATGCCAAGTACTTGTGTAGGATAGATGGACTCTGTATTTACTTTGTATATCATTTTGAATATTCCTAAGGATACAAATTCAACTGACATATTGAAATTGGTCCTTAATGTTTTTTTAATTGTGTGTTTGCTTGGTGGTACCCTTTCTACAACTGCTAGTTTTGACAAGTATGAACTAAGTTTATGTAGGTAACTCAAAAATATGCATCATTGTTGGTTTTAGTTACTTGAATTCGCCATTTACACTTTTCAACAACACACTTCGTTTAAAACCGGTCTATTGTTGACTTGAAAATTTTAAGCTGGAAGTGGTTCTTCAATGATATTATGCTCAAATTGTCGAAGTTCTTGCTTAGTATAGAAAATCTACTTAATGCATAGATCATTTGAGCCAATACTTAAGGTTGCATTGTGTGGCATGGTTATAAATAGTGGAATAAGAGGTAAACACCAAATGAATTGATTTGATGATGATAGAGCCATTGAGCCACGTCTATAAAATGGACTCACACGAACATCTTCCGTTAGCTTAGTTTCTTCATTGTGAAAATTTTCTTTTACCTTTACGTTGAGGGAATATCGGTGCCACCAATGTCTGTCTGATCGATATAGTAATCGTGTGGATGATCTTCGTTATAGCGGAGATAAGAATAACCTTTATCAAGGACTTCATTGTAGCAGTGAAGAGAATGATACTCAACAATCAATGGGTCTTCATCATGTTAAGGTAGAAAGTAATGTTTTGAAAACTTTAGATTAGTGTATTGGAATTATGTTGTCATTGCAAGAAGAAGCGTATCATTCAGTTGATTGCTTCTATTAAAAGAAATGAACAGGTGTACATGAACTCCACCAATTGTAGAATGCTCGAAAACGTATGGCTTTGTATGCTCTGTACCACCTACGTGCTCTATGTAATAAACATCAAACAGTAACTCTTCATAGTCATCACATAAGGATTATTGTTGGAGTTGATGAAAGTTCAAAAGTCAAATTCAGTTATAACATCCTCTGGCATTGAAAGCGCAACCTACAGTTGTATACGTGTCATGAAGATTGCTCTCATTCTAATGGTAAATTCTGTAAGATTTATCTCAAATAACGCACACAACATCTGTAAAATTTGTTTGTATGTGATGCTTTGCTCTATACAAAGAAGTTGGATTTTGTCACCAATATATGACTTGTCACTATTGATGCTTCTTCCTATATCGAATAATTATTGTAAGAAGTTTAACCATAACTGTATTAAAATTTCATGTGTCAGCCATCTAAAGTACAAATATTGATAATTTATTGTATAATTTTATATCTTTTAATAATGTAACAATTCATTCTTCTACATAAACTCAAAAGTAACTTTCAAATTCAAAATTTCTTCAAACTCAAAAGTTACTTTTCACTGTAATAATTTTTTTATTCGAAAGTTACTTTTAATTTTAAATGAAAACTCATCGTAATTTTTTAGTTCAATTAAACTCAAAAGTGGCTGCAGATTGATTTCAACCTCTGCTAATTTCTATTTTTCTCACAAACATGCATCAAATGCATTCAATTATAAAAAAAAATGCCCCATGGGACGAGTGTTGGGAAAGAAATGTTAGTAGAAAATAGGAAAAATGTTCTCTGTTATTTTAAGTTGGTTATGAGTGTATTTCTGTACCAATTTTGCAAAAGTGGTCAAAATTGAATAAGTTAATGTAATGCGGTGAAAGCTGAATTTTGGAGAAGAAATAGCTATTTTAGAAAATTTACCGAATATGTATAAAAATATATATATATTTACCGAATAAAAAATTAAAAACGTAGTACATACAGTAACTACATCTATATATGTATAGTACAGGAGCAGAACCTTTTAAAGAGTTACTTTTTGTTATTCGCTTTTTGTTGTTTGTGTGAGCAGAGGTGGTATCAGAATCTTCTCAAAGAGTTACTTTTTGTTGTTCGTGTTAGAATCTGGGGAATCAGAATCGGTCGAGAGCCGAGTAGCTGCAGCATGAACGTTTACGTAGTTATCTCCGCCACCATCGTCGTTGCTCTTTCAATCCTCTCTTTTCCTCTTCTCAACAACTGTATGTAACCAACCATCAGTCTTATCTTATCCTATATTAGTTACAGACATTCCTTCCAAAGATTGTTTATTTCATCTTTTTTTTTTTCTGGTTTTCTGGAAATTTGTAGATTTGCTGAATTTGAAACCACCGCCAACAACTACTTCAGTTGCTGACTTAATAGTAACTAATGGACTGATATTCACAAGCGATGATTCTTTGCCATTTGCCGACTCCATGGCCATTAAAAATGGCAGGATTCTCCGTGTTGGTAATTACTCTTTTGTTCAACAATTGGCTGGAGATGCTACTGAACAGCTTAATCTTCAAGGGAAAGTTGTGGTTCCTGGTTTTATTGATTCTCATGTCCACTTGATTAATGGAGGACTTCAGGTTTACCCAGCTAAACCACCGACTTCAAACTAATTTTGCCATCTGCTTTTTTGGAGTTATTATTGCTTTATATACTAACTGGGGACTGGTTTTGGATGACCAAAACCACTTTCGTACGTACCTTATAGTGTTTGTTTGCTTCATATGGATAAAAGTGAAGCGCTTTTTGGTATTAAAATGCACTTGGGACAACTCTTAAGAGTAGTGAGCAATTGTTTGATGCTTTTCTAAAAGTAAGCATAAGAAAGTATTTTGCTCGAAAGCCGTTTTAGATGAAAAATTAAAAACTGCTTTCGCTCATAAGCCCTTTTACTCTCAAGCTTACTGTGAAATTCGTTATCTTATCTTAATATTTTTTCTACTATTTTTTTTTATCAAGAATATCTTATCTTAATATTTTTCTACTGTTTTTTTATCAACTGTATGAAGTTTAATTAATATTGACTCAAGTGTTTGTTATTGCTCAAGATTGAAAAAGTTCATTTAAATGCTTCAACAGCATTGGAAACCCTATTAATTTCAGCCTCAATTAGAATCTCATTATGAGCTTTGGTAATTGTTCATTAGGCCCCAATTTGTGAAATATAGTTGTAGTTATTCATAAAGTAGAGCTTCATCTTTGGATGTCAGAGGTGTCCATTGATGAAAGGTTTGGGTTTGCCAAATATTCCTTTCTATTTTCATTCAATAAATTTCAAGCCATATACCATCTCTGTAGTATTATAGTATCTTTGTTTAATACACATGGCATTGTTTTGTGTTTTGGCTGTTATCTACCTATATTGAGTTGAGATTTTGCTAATGGAACAGATGGTGCGTGTGCAACTGCGAGGTGTAAATCATAAGGATGAATTTGTGAGAAAAGTCAAAGAAGCAGTGAGAAGTAATTCTCATGCCACTTTGTTCTGCTATTATAGCTTTTAGTTGTTGAGATTAGCATGCAATGGCAGTGTTTTAAGTATAATAGTTCGGCATGTTGAATAATATTCTTGTTTAAATAACATTAATGATAAAAGTAACTTAATGTGTAATTTCAATGCTGACTACAACTGACATTTTTTCTTAATGTGACATCTAACGCTCTGTTTCCTCCTAATGGGTACTGTAGAATAGTGTATAGCTTTACTAGACATAGATTTAGATGCCTGCCAATGATTGGTGGTGCTATGTTGTATGTATTTCATATATCATAATCATTTTCGACATCTAAACTGATTCCAGTGTTGGGGATAATGTCAGTGCTTTGAGACTTCAAATCAGCATTGCCACACTGAGGCACATGTTATTTAAATCAGTATTGCCACATTGATGTACATATTAATCACTTGGTAGTCATGAAGATCCCCAATCCAGTAAACATAATTTTGTTTGTGAAGAGTTCAACTTCATTAATGAGGAATAGAGTAGTTATGACAGTTCAATACGGTTTCTTTGAATTATTTTGCTTTTTATATGCGATATTATATTTTGTGGAAGTTAATAGTGTTGAACAAACATTTGCAGACTCAAAAAAGGGTTCCTGGATTCTGGGTGGTAGATGGAACAATGACCTCTGGGGAGGAGACATGCCAATGGCATCATGGATTGATGACATTACAACTGACAATCCTGTAAGGAGTCATAAATTAATTGATAATATTTGCTTGTATAAAGATTAGCATTCACCATTTTAATATATAGTTCTGTAGGTTTGGCTGTGGAGGATGGATGGTCATATGGGCTTAGCTAACTCAGTGGCACTGCAGCTTGCTGGGATTACTAATTTATCTAAAGATCCAGATGGTGGAACTATTGTCAGGACATCTAGTGGTGGTAATTTGAGTTCTAATAGTGGTGAAATGATTTAAGTTGCATTTGTCGGGATTTAGCCATTGGTTTACCATATTACTAATAGATAACAAAGGAGAAGTGAGTAGGCACATTCTGTGTAAATATTTATTGATTTTATAAGAGCTGGGTGGATATCTCTCTTCCTCTTTGCTCACTTATGTGTGTGTGTGTAATATTTGGTAAAGTGTTGCAATGATAATTAATTTAAATTGAATCTTTCTGTAGACTATTAGCTGTTATTTATCAGTTTCTCTTCAGATATGGTACTTCAACAGGATCATAGAATCATTAACTTGTCAGTGAGGCTTTGAGTTGAATATTTGGGCTGGTTTGCTTTGTTGAACTACCAAATGTAGACCCTTGGTTGTGCACAACTCGTTAGAGCACCTTAAAATTAATTCTTTTAATTAGTTTTCTTGTTGAAATTTTGAGTATATCAAGAGATATATCAGATTGATAGTACAATGCAAACAGAGGGAAAGAAAGGAATAGCCGTGTGTTTAAAGATAGAAAGAAGATATTAACTTCCTGATGCCTATGGGATACAACATGCTTCTTTGCTACTCTGTTTAGTTTGGGATTGCATGTAATATCTGCTTATGAATGTAATTACTGTAAAGGTTCTGTATATGTTAACTAAGTTATTGGGGCAATAAAAAGTAAGTTTTATTGCGTCAACATCTTTCTTCCTGATGCAGAGCCGACGGGCTTGCTGATTGATGCTGCAATGAAACTTATTTTCCCATGGATTCCAGAGTTCTCTGTAGATGAAAGGAGGGAAGCATTGCTTAGAGCTAGCAATCTTGCTCTGATGAAGGGAGTGACAACTGTAGTTGATGTTGGAAGATATTTTCCCGGGCAATCAGTACAACTCTCCTGGGATGATTTATCAGGTTGGAATCAAAAGTATGATAGTGTAATTGCTATGGAAAACACCGTTGTTTTACAGTTTGGATGCCACAAGAACATGCAATTCATTAAGTAGAGTTTATTGTCTTTACTTCTTCTGCTTTGAAAACACAACAAAAGCACAACAATTCCGAAATTTAACCCAAATAAGTTACTATCCAGGGGACATAAAATCCACTTCTTGCATGACTATCAAACGAGCATTTAAGTTGATCTGGTCTATTCAATGTCTAAATTTCTCCACAAATCCTTGACACAATTCCAAGTCATATGCTTTTTAGATCATAATTCACTTGATATTCCTTTTTCTGATTTCTAACAGATGTCTACCAATGGGCTGCTTCTTCGGGGAAGATGAAGATCAGGGTTTGCCTATTTTTTCCACTGGCGACATGGCTAAGTTTAGCTGTATGACATTTTGCAAATTCATGAGATATAGCTGCATCATCATTTTAGTTTTCTGATTGAGTCAAGGCGGTAGTTGAAATTTGGTGATTAGACAGGTTCAAAACAGATGATGGTGTCAAAGATATTGAGAATTATGGAATTGTATTTCTCACTTTTACAATACATAGGATCCTGCCTTTATAGGCAAAAATAACTAGGGAAAGAATCAAGAGAATCAAGATGTATACAACAATGTATCTCAAAAAAGGAAGCTAATCAAAACAGCCTCTAATTAATACACCAATTAAATTAACCTAGAATCAGAGCAAAAACAGAAACTTTTATTTTCCCCATTTATTTCACCAATCACAGAAATTACTCCTAAATTATCCTACATACCTACATCTTCCAACACTCCCCCTCAAGCTAGGAGATAAATATTTTCCATTCCCATCTTGCTAATAACTTGCTGAAATGTATGACTGGCTAACCCTTTTGTTAACACATCTGCTAGTTGTCCTTTTGTTGAGACATATGGTGTACAAATTAGTCCACTCTCAAGTTTTTCTTTTATGAAGTGACGATCAACTTCCACATGCTTGGTACGTTCATGTTGCATTGGAATATGTGCAATATTGATGGCTGACTTGTTATCACAATACAACCTCATTGGATTCTCTACCGAGACCTTGAGATCTTTCAAAATTATTCTTAGCCATAGTAACTCACAAACTCCTAAAGCCATGGCACGAAACTCAGCTTCTGTACTTGACCTTGCAACTACTGGCTGTTTTTTACTCTTCCATGTAATCAAGTTCCCACCAAGAAAGGCACAATAACCTGAGGTTGACCTCCTATCTGAAATGGATCCAGCGTAGTTTGAATCCGTATATACTTCCAAGCTCATATTTGATCCTTTCTTGAAAAGTAAGCCCCGGCCTGAACTTGACTTAAGGTATTGTAGGATTCTGTACACAGCTTGGAGGTGAATTTCTTTTGGATTATGCATGAATTGGCTCACTACGCTAACTGCATAGGCTATATCCGGCCTAATGTGAGAGAAGTAGATCAACCTTCCAACAAGTCTCTGATACATTCCTTTATCCACTGGTATGTCATCCACTGCTTCTCCGAGCTTGTGATTTAGCTCAGTGGGTGTCTCTACTGGTCTACAACCTATTTTTCCCGTTTCTTCCAGTAAGTCAATCACATACTTTTGTTGCGAGATGAAGATTTCTCTCTTTGAGTGAGCCACTTCAATTCCTAAGAAGTATTTTAGCTTGCCAAGATCTTTTATTTCAAATTCCTTAGCCAACCTAGTTTTCAGCACTTTCCTTTCTATTTGATCATTGCCAGTAATAATGATGTCGTCTACGTATACAATAAGTGCTGTGACTCCCTCTGAAGCAGAATGTTTGATGAACAAAGTGTGATCACCTTGGCTTTGTTTGTAATCCATTGCTTTTGCAAACCTGTCAAACCAAGCTCTGGAAGACTGCTTTAACCCGTATAATGCCTTTCTTAGCTTGCACACCAAATCCTGGTGGAACTTCCATATAAATTTCTTCTTCAAGATCTCCATGTAAGAATGCATTCTTAACATCGAACTACTGTAAAGTCCAATCAAAATTAGCAGCTAGAGACAATAAAATTCTCACCGTTTTCATTTTTGCCACTGGGACAAAGGTCTCCTGGTAGTCAACACCGAAGGTCTGAGTGTAACCCTTTGCTACTAGTCTCGCTTTGTACCGTTCAAGAGACCCATCTGCATTGTATTTTATTGAGAACACCCATTTGCATCCTGCTGGCCTTTTTCCTTTTGGCAACTCAACCAATTCCCAAGTTTCGTTTGTCTCAAATGCATCCATTTCAACTTTCATAGCTTGCTTCCACTCCTTACTGCTTAGTGCCTCAGATATTGTCTTAGGAATGGCTACTGAGCTCAAGTGAGTGAGGAAGGTTTTATGTGAGGAAGGTTTTGGGAATGCCTCAGACAAAGTGTTGTGTGCATTGTTGGGTGCCTTTTCGAATTGCAATAGGTAAATCTAATTCACTTTTATCAGTTTCACAGGCAGGGGTATTTACCTGGGTGTTATCTTGACTCTGAGTAGTTTGTTTCCCGAGCATAGGTTCTGACTCTTGAGCTTGCTTCAGATCAGTCCTGTAGTCATTCTTTCTCGAATAGACTTGAAGTGGTTTAGCGGCTGTTATGTTGGGTGGTTCTCTTGGCAAAGTTGTAGAGGGCTGTTCAAATTGTGATTGAAATTCTTGAGGTATTATAGGTATATTTTCAGATGTTGAAGGGGCAGAACCAGAACTAAGTGATGGAGGTGGCTGTTTAGGCACTTGAGGTTGAGACTGTGGAAGATCAGGTATGAAGTCCAGAACATTATTATCCTTCTCATTAAGAGGTACTGTCATCTCCCCCTGAGGAGAAGGATGATGGAAGAAACTTTCATGTTCAACAAACGTGACATCAATGGAAGTGTAAGTTTTGTGAGTAGATGGATGATAACATCTGTAGCCTTTTTGAGTTGAAGAGTATCTTATGAATATACACTTAAATGCCCGAGGATCAAGCTTACTCCGATGGTGAGCATGAATATGTACAAAGACAACACACCCAAACACTCGAGGAGGTAATCTGTTTGGGGTTTTAAAATCTGGAAAGTATTGTGAAAGTTTTCTCCAAGGATTTTTGAAGCCTAAGACGCTAGATGGTAATTGATTAGTAAGATGGGTTGCAGTAAGAACAGCTTCCCCCCAAAAATGTTTTGGAACTTTCCTTTGAAAAAGAAGGGCTCGAATAGTTTCAAGTAGATGTCCATTCTTTCTTTCTGCTAATCCATTTTATTGGGGTGTATCAGTACATGAGGATTCATGAATTATCCCCTCGTTATTGAAAAAAGGTGATAAAATTTGATTGAAAAACTCTCTCCCATTGTCTGTCCTTATTTTTTTAATTCTCACCCCGAATTGTGTTTTTATCATATTATGAAAAATTAGAAAAATATTGACTACATCAGATTTTTGTTTTATAAGGAAGACCCATGTAACTTTTGTGCAATCATCAATAAATGTGACAAACCAACGTGCCCCAGAAACATTAGCCACCTTTGATGGACCCCAAACATTAATGTGTATTAAATGGAAGGGAAATAGTGATTTATTATTACTTAGAGGAAAAGAAACACGTTTGTGTTTAGCAAATTCACAAATTTCACAATGGAGTTGTTTTAACTCAATATTTTTAAACAAAGAAGGAAACATAAGACTTAGAGTTTTAAAGGAAGGATGACCAAGTTGTAGATGATGGAGAAAAATTTGGTCTTTATTTGTGCAAGATTCTGACAGTAGCAGAGATGGATTACCAATCCTAACATTCACTTTCCTACTCAAAGGCTCAAGGCAGTAGAGACCATCCTCTTCTTTAGCATGCCCAATCATCTTCCCCGTAGCTTGGTCATGAAATACACGAGTTTTTTGAAAAAATGAGATTGCAATCCATATCTTTAGTAATTTGTGTGACAGATATAAGGTTGGTTGACAATTTAGGCACATATAAGACATTTTTCAAAGACAAGGATTGTCCTAGCAATATATTCCCCTGGCCTGCTACAATCACTAATGATCCATCAGCCATGGTGATCTTTTTATTCTTAGGGCAGGGATTGTAAGTAGAAAAAATATGGGATAAATAGGTCATATGGTCTGTTGCTTCTGAATCAATAATCCATGAGTGGGTTGAGACATTATCCGAGACACAAAGAGCATGTGAGTCAGAAAGCATACCAGAAAGTGCCAATGAAGAAGAACCTGAAGGCTTTTCAAGTGAGTCAAGAAGAGACTTGAGACGGTCAATATCCTCCTTTTTGAATTCTTTGCCACTAGAATTTAATTGATCATTGATATTGTTTGTGCTTGTTTGTGCAACATGAGCTTGTCCCTTTTGTTACCAGTTTTTTCCTCCCCAATTCCTGTTGGACTGATTAGGATTGAGTGGTCTCCCATATAACTTCCAACAATTTTCCTTCGTATGGCCAGTTTTCTTGCAATAGTTGCATACAAGATTTCCTTTATTCATCCCTTTCGAGTCAAGTTTCTTATTATCTGTACCTGCAGCAGAACCCTTTTCTGAGACTTGCTCATTCAAATCAGTTATGAGTAGTGCAGATCCTTCCAATGGTTGCACATCCAACATGACTCCTCTCCTACTTTCTTCAGCACGAATGATCGCGACTGCTTCATTTAGTGAGGGTAGTTCTTTTCCCAAAATCTGAACTCTTACAGGGTCGAATTCTGCATTGAGGCCTGCCAAAAAATCATACATTCTGTCTTTCTCTATGAATGCCTTTAGCACAACTGCATCCTCAGTGTTTTTTATCTCGAGAACCTGATACTAATTCAACTGTCACAAACTTTTCAGATGGTTTGCATATTCTGTTACTGATCTGTTTCCCTGTTTCGCAGCGGCTATCTTTGTCTTGATCTCATATACTTGGGCTGCATAATCAACCTTTGAATAGGTTTGTCTGATTGCTTCCCAAATTTCTTGAGCAGTAGTTAAAAACATGACAATGTCACTAATCTCAGGTGCCATTGCATTCCAAAGCCATGACATGACCATGGAGTCTTTTTCGTCCCAAGCAACAAACTTTGGGTCTCCTTTATTGGGCCCTGTTCCAAGGATATGGCTGAATTTGCCTCTTCCCTTTAAAAAAGTTCGAACAAACTAGGATCACTTCAAGTAGTTTGTTCCATTCAGCTTATACACCGCTTGAATGTTCTGCAGATCTCCAGAATTCTGTTGGACTGTAGACTCCTCCACTTGGTTACTAGTTTGTGAGACTTCAGACATCTTGATCCTTTCTTTTTCAGGAATGGAATATGAGCAGCGCTGTCAACTCTTATCGTGATGGAGAAATAACAAATTTTTTTTTTTTCTCAGACAGAAAAAAACCTAGGGCTTTGATACCATGTCAAAGATATTGAGAATTATGGAATTGTATTTCTCACTTTTACAATACATAGGATCTTGCCTTTGTATGCAAAAATAACTAGGGAAAGAATCAAGAGAATCAAGATGTATACAACAATGTATCTCAAAAAAGGAAGCTAATCAAAACAGCTTATAATTAATACACCAATTAAATCAACCTAGAATCAGAGCAAAAACAGAAACTTATATTTTCTCAATTTATTTCACCAATCACAAAAATTACTCCTAAATTATCCTACATACCTACATCTTCCAACAGATGGAATATGTTTAATTCGTTTTGGCATCACTGTTTTTCTACTGATTACCACTTAGTTAATATGCTTATATCCTCAAGCTAATGGATATTCTTTAAATTTTATCTTCCTCTTCCCTGGTCAGGATCTTATAAACAAAACAGGTCGTGCCCTCAGTGAGTGGATTTACTTAGGCGGACTTAAGGCTTTTGCTGATGGTTCTTTAGGTTCTAATAGTGCACTCTTTCATGAGGTGAGATGTAACAACCTTTTTTATTTGTTTTGTGCAACTTCTTGTAATTTGGATATATATTTAAATTCCAATTATTAATCACCTTCATTTGTTGTCTATAACTTTCTCTAGCACAGCTGCTTTTCTGGCCCAATTTCTGGTTTAGATAAACTATGTAATTAAAAACATCAATCAAGAGAGCCTTCTTACTGGAACAATTCAGAGGCCCATAAATGGCAGAGGCTAAGAATTACTGTTCACAGTATGAGTATCAATAATGTTTATTTCTTTATTTGATCTTCTCATCTACATATAAATAGTGTTTAAATGACCTAGAAAATAGTGATGAGCACAGTGATATAATTGTTCTGACAGTGAGGCATTTGGGAAATCAAGAAAGTGAAATCATGTTATTTTTTTGGACAGAAACACTTATCAAGTGTAAACAGGAATCTTAATAGTCAGCTAATTTATCGTAGTAATAAAATAGAATAGATGACATCTATTGGAAGCTGAAAATTATCTGAAAGGAAATGGTAAGGGACCGAAAAAAGGCTTTCTTGTAGAATGTCTGAATAAATTCTGATGTTACACAATATAAATCTTTGAAGTGTTTCTTTCTTTGAGGGAACATATAAGTTCCTTCTTAATTAAGAGATAGATTTGTTTTGTTATTAATTTACTGACCAAAACTCTGAATACCTTTCCAAAAGAATTTCTAATTAAAGGTGTAGATGAATATACTGTCATGAAAATTTTGTTTCACCTAAAAGAAAGGTTTCAAAGTTGCAACTGAAAATTCAATTGAACAATTAAACTGTCATCAATTAAGTAGAGAGAATTTTTCAAAAGTAAGTCTGTAATATTAGTACATCATACGAGAGAAAGCTATTTTGCTAAGGTAAGTATGATTTTTCTAATTTTGTAGCCATATGCTGACGAGCCTCATAATTATGGCATGCAAGCGACGGAACTTGAAAGTCTTCTTAACATGACAATGGCAGCAGATAAATCTGGGCTTCAGGTATCTCCTCAGCTTTATAGAAAATCCCTATTTGGAACAGACACATGGTTGCATTTACATACATGACTGTCAATGGTATTCACAATTCAATGAATTGATTCACTTTTAAAATTTTTGCAGGTTGCAATTCATGCAATAGGTGATAGAGCAAACGATTTGGTTCTTGATATGTATAAATCTGTTGCTGCTACAAATGGAAAGAGAGACAGAAGATTTAGGGTAAAGTATATAAAATTTCAATTAATGATATTTGTACGTTCAGGTGACAACAATTTTCTTCATCCACGTTTTTTATGACAAACATATTTTTTCAGATAGAGCATGCCCAACATTTGGCTCCTGGGACAGCTGCCCGATTTGGTGATCAAGGGATTATTGCTTCAGTACAGGTTTTGTATTGCAACCACTTTTTGGGTTGTGTCAATCATTAATATGTGCTAGTAAGGGATAGAATGTGAATATTGCTGTTCGCAGGTTTTTGACATGTCTTGAGGTTCTCTTTTGGACCTTATTTGTAATTAGTTGATGATTGCACTTAGTGGCCCTTATTTTCATTCTTGCATCCATTGTTTAACTTTATTTTGTTTGACTTTGGTTACATCATTATATGTAGACTGGAGACAATTCAATGCTTCGTACTAATTTTCTTGGGAAGATAACTGGAGTGATGTTATGTTCTTCTTCATTCTTAAATATGCAATCTTTTGTAGTTGATCCTCATCACTACACTGGAAGAAATCATCTCGACTGGATGAAATTCTTTCTGCCTCTGGCTTGTGATGGTCAACCTAGAATTAATTAGCAGTTTTAAATTACATTATTCTTCTCCCTGGTGCTAAATTTTTATCTTTATAGAGTTCTCATGTATTTGTCCCTCTAGTGTATGATGTTGTACTTCTATTTTGTGCTTATGTATTTTTCCTTGTTGAAAAAATAACAAGAACAAAAAAATGAAAAATGTTGATGATGTCAAACAATGCCAATCCTGAACAGCCACAGCACCTTTTAGATGATGCTGATTCTGCCGCAGAAAAGCTTGGTATGGATAGGGCTGAAAAAGGATCTTTTCTGTTCCAGTCAATTTTAGCAAGCAATGCACAGTTGGCACTAGGGTCTGATTGGCCAGTATGTATACATCTCATTAGGATATTTTCTATCAATCTTTGAGTTTGGATGTTTAAAGTCTGTAGAAACTCAGGTGATCATTGTTCTTTTAGGTAGCAGATATCGATCCTTTAAGTGCTATAAGAGCAGCTATGAAAAGAACACCCCCTTGTTGGGTTACTGCTTGGATTCCATCAGAGCAAATTTCGTTAACTGATGCCTTAACAGCGTAAGCAATTTTGAGATATTTGTTGTTCTGACGTCACATTTCGATTTACTTTATGCTTGTAGTTCTTGTACATTGGTAGAGGGAACCTGCATTACTATCTGTTGCATGGCTCCATCAATTTCTCTTTTCCCTTTTTATGTTAAATGTTACTGTCTTGTTGGCGCTCGTTGCAATTCCCTATGTTTAAACTCATACTTTCAATGTGGAATATTAACACTTGTGCAATGACAGGCATACTATATCAGCTGCTCGAGCATGCTTTCTTGATAATGATCTGGGGTCGTTATCTCCTGGGAAACTTGCAGATTTTGTTATATTGTCGACTTCTTCATGGGAAGACTTTGCAGCCGAAGGGTCTGCATCCATTGAAGCAACGTACGTCTCCGGTTTACAAGCCTATCATCCTTGAAACTAGAAGCATGATTTGTACCAATTGTAGACAGGACAGCAATGAATTGAATATGCTGTGAAACATTACAGCCTCCTGAACAATCTCAGTGTCGGTAAATTAACCTGGTCTCAAAGTGTACTTCCTCATTGCAAAGATATCAGGTATGCTTGCTTGCGCTTTAACGGCTATGATATTTGTAAAAGGGTTCATGGGTCGGGTCATCATTGGATCGAACATTTAACCCGTTTTAAAGCTTAGCCCGATTGTTAATAAAGAAATTTTTTCAAAAGAAAATAAATTGCATTGAACAGATTTTATTTCATACTTAAAACCCACAGAATTTACATGATGTATGTTGCATATTAATAGAATGTAATATAATATTATTTAGAGCCTTTCATACGTTGCTCTCATGGCTTTCAATTTTTTTTTTTTTTAAAATAATTTTTTCTTTTAAATGATTTTTATTATTATTGAGAACGAAACTTAACATCACACTCTTGAACGAGTTGACTGTTGACCAACATTACTAATTCATAAATCTGGACTTTGATTAAATAATAATAATACCACCACTACCACACACCACGTTTATTTCTGTCAGTTATCTCGGATTTTAGTGTTTTATCGTCTATGTCCCTGATAGCTCATGATTTTTCACATGGAGACAAAAGTTTCTATCTTTAATTAAATGAGTCCGTGAACGATTTTAGAATAAATACTATGCAGTGTTAAATGAGTTGTGATCAAAAGGAACGATTTTTATTTAAAAAAAATTATATAAATTTAGATATGTAGATGATAATTCTTTATTGTTGTTTTTTAATAAATATTGAAAAAAGTTACCTTATAATAAATAAGAAGAAAAAAAAAATCAATTGTATATGGCAATTAGGGCCGGAGACGAAGGGTAGTAGACAGTAATTAAAAAATGGATTGATGATTGATGATTGATGATGTTTTATCTATTTTTTTCTCCTTGTTTTTATGAATAAAAAGAAACTCGTACAAATACAAATGCAATTCAATTTAGTGAATAAGGCAAACTTGTACAGTAGTATTCTTTGTCAATCCCATCTGTTTTACACCACCAAATAAAAAGAGAAATAGTTTAAAAAAAAAAAAAGACAAAAAAATAAAATTCAAACAAAGCTAAGCAAAAGCCGCGTCTTTCAAACAAGGCGGTGAGTGTGACCCACTAACCTTACCCTCTTTTTTTTTTTTAAATCATTTTCAATTAATTTTTTTTGTTGGTTAATAAGAAAATAAATAAATAAAAATAAGGAAATAATAAAATTCTTAACTTTATTGCTACGCTTTGAAAAGGGCAGAAGCTCCTCCTCCTCCTCCCCATTTCTCTCTTATTCTCAAACAAAAACAGCTTAATCCCAACAAACAAATCCAATCCTAATCCCAACAAATTTAGTAAACAGATTCATTCCTCTCAGAACATAATCTAATCTCTTCCCCCCTGCCACCTCACCGCCGCCCACCACCCCCTTCCACCATCCTATCTATCATTTCTTGACGACCAAGATCATTCCCTCATCCTCTTCTTCATCGTTTCTTTAAGGGAAAGGAAAAGGAAAAGCTTTGAGTTTCTGAAATTCGATTACTTTTTCTGATCTGGGTCGATGGCAGAATCCGAGAAGAATCTCGAAGTTTCAAGCAAACCCAAGTCCTCGTCTTCTTCGGTTTTGAATCGGTCGTATACCATGCAAGCAACTGCGGCAGCTGATTCTCATCTGAAAATTAATTATGCTTCTCTTAATCGGGCTGTGTCCATCAACAAGTTCTACAATTCCATGGAATCAGTCATGTCCGCTAGCAATTCATTCAAAGGTAAGGTCAAGCAACTCTGCAGTTTATTCGAGCCCAAAAAATCGTCTCCAAAGCCTGTTATTAATAACATGATTGAGCCGGATATGAAATTAATGAAACCACAACCACCCATGAAATCTTTGTGCTGCAATCATGAATCTTTCATTAGATTACCTGGTACAGAGGATCGAATTGTGGTTTATTTAACGAGTTTAAGAGGAATTCGAAGGACTTATGAGGATTGTTATGCGGTCAGGATGATCTTTAGAGGGTTTAGAGTGTGGGTTGATGAGAGAGACATATCAATGGATTCTGCTTACAAGAAAGAATTACATAATGTTTTTGGTGGGAAGAATGTGAGTTTACCACAGGTTTTTATAAGGGGAAAGTATGTGGGTAATGCTGATGTTCTCAAGAGTATGTATGAAACTGGTGAATTGGCTAGGGTTCTTGATGGCTTCCCGAGACGGCAACCTGGCTTTGTCTGTGGGGGTTGTGGAGATGTCAGGTTTGTGCCCTGTCTGAATTGTAGTGGGAGTAGGAAGGTGTTCGATGAAGATGATGGAGTCCTCAAAAGGTGCTTGGAATGTAATGAGAATGGCTTGATTCGTTGCCCCGATTGCTGCTCATGATTCTGTCCTGCTTTTCTGCTTGCATTTACATTCTTTCATAACTGTCTTGATGTTTAATGATGTGTAATGATGTCAATATGGGTCATATATGGATTCAAATGGCTCTTTGGATTCCATATGGGTTTTTTTTCTTTTGTGTTCATCAATTGGAATTCATCACTTGGGAACTGGTAATGTTTATTGTCTAGCTGAAAGGCATTATGAAATAATGTTTTATGTATTTAATATATACCAGGGAGAGTGTTTCTGCTTTATGGATTGTAAATATTTAGTGTCATTTTTCTGTAATGGATTCGTAATTTGGTGTGTATGATGTATTGTAATGAGTACGGGTTTGTTTTTATGCCCTAAGTTCTGGTGCTTCAATTCCTTTGGATGGGAAAGACAAGTTCATATGTTAGTATTCTTCTTTGTTGATATTGAATACTAAGCAATATTATGAATCCGACTATGGTATTGAATCTTGAATTTTCATTGGATTCATGGTGCCCTTTTTTTCCCTTGAATTTGTTATTCTTGTAGCATTCTATCTGATCAGCATTAGAGAGAAGAATGGAAAGATGTTCTGCATAAGTTTATTGTCTTTTTGTACTTACTTTTGGAAATGTAAAGCACAGTACTAATTGGATTGTCAAGTATTTGGTTTTACTCTTATTGCAATTTGCAAGGATTCGGAGATGGATTGTTAAATTGTGTAGGCATTGATATGGCAATGATAGATCCTTTTCTGTTCTTTTGTGTTTCCCAATTTGTTAGTTTTCATCATTTGTTTGTGTGTTCATCAATATTTCTGTCAAATTTTTGTAGAATGATCTGCTTTTATTTAATGTAAATTACTGAAATAGCTATTTCCAGGGGATCTTAGGCTCTGTTTTTCATGTCAGATTTGATTCACCACAACTCTCATTCTTAGAGGAAGTTCATTGTCGATTGTTAATTTTATTATTATTATTATCTTTTCTTGTTCTCAATAGCAAGACTATTTCTATGAGTCCTTGAATAAACATTTTCTCAATATCCCAATGGAGCTTAAGATTGCTTTACTACTGTATGCTTCGTTGATAAAATAAATGGAAGGAGTGGATCATTTTGTAGCTTGAAATGCTTGATTATTTATCCAGCAAGTCAGTTGTTGATCTACCCAACCTATTTGAATTTTTTTTATTTATTTTAAAAAAGAGTACTGTTTTAAAACATTTTGGAACTGTTTTTAAAGGAAAATTATTTTTTAATAGTTTACTTGGTGCTTTCTGAATCGTGATTAAGAATTTCAGTCGTACTTCTTTTTCTTTTAATTTGAATAATCATTTCTAAAGCAACTTTCCATAAATTTTTTTCCCAAAAGAAAAAAAAGAAATTAGTATTAATGTTACCTGGATTCATATCTGAAGTGATACCTAGCGAATGATCATTTTCAATTCATTGGAATAGGGCTTACGATTACTTCTTTCCATTGATAAATTTCACATTTGTTTCAAAGTTTATTCACAGAAACAAAGAATAATAAAGTGGTTGTTAAAAGCCTCTCCATAATATTTTATGAAAATTAAAGTCCTAAATGACATTTTATGATAGATTAAGAGCTTTAATTGTAACAATCTCGTTAAGTGTATGAAATTACATAATAAGTTGCACCACATTTTGTTACAAATGGTTAAATTTTGGAAACTTATCCTTAATGAGTTTGGTTTCACATTTCTATATTTTCTATCAGCATAATATGTGGATAGAAGTTCAGAATAACATATCATCATGTGTTTTCTGTGATGTTAAACTAGCATTTGTTACAGTTTTGAAAACATCTAGGCTAATGTTGCTTCCTTCCTAGTAAGCTATCATACATCCATCTTGCACTGCATAAAACTGAATTGAACCCAAGTTTTATCCAGCTACTACTGTGTAAGAGGGACGCATTCAAGCTCAATTTCCAGCACCCCTCTCTCAACATTTTGCAGCCGCAGATTGATTACCTGTTTTACCTTGCCTTCTGCAAGGGTGATGATGCCATCTTCTACTAGGGTGTTATCCTTGCCTGCTACCCACTTCCCGAGTTGTTGCAGAGACTCATTGAGTGCGGACATTTCATATGCTCGAGCAGCACTGACAAGGGGTTGAATGTCAATCTCTGCATCCCCCATAAAGTCATCAGTTGAGAATGTATCTTTATCATATACAATCTGCATTGCACAATCACAAAGAATTGGTAATCCAAAGCTTATGAACATCATTTCGCTGCTGGAATGCAGTAGATGTCTGAAATAATTGGTGTGGTATGGTATCAAAGATGATGAAACTTGTTCCAATACAGTTATCAAATATTTCTGAAAATAAATGAGAAACAGTCAGGATCAAACAAATTCTACTTTGAAAATTCCAAGGAACAGAGAGTAGTTTAAGATGCTCAAACTTGGCATCAATTTACTTTCCTTCATTTTCTCTGCCAACAAGCTTAGTTAATGAATATTAAAGGATGCATCAGTTATTCAGCTGTCTAGGCAAATGCTGTTACAAGCTTTCAGAAAATTATTCTGCCTAAAAAATTCATTCATGTCTTGTAACTACATACAGGCTATCATTAAGATCTACCACATAAATGGTATCAGCAACATTGTACTCTTCCCTGAAAGAGATTCTTTTAACGAGTAATAGTAAGAGCATATCTTTGGAAAAAGAAATGTTCAATGATACCAGCACTAAAGAGTGGTCAAAATATTACATTCATGAAATTGCCAAAGAATGCTAAGACAAATTTAAAATGCTAGTAGAACATGTGTTTTCATTTCTGCTATTCCATAAAAGAGACTATTTTACCACTTTTAGAGGAGGAATGTTTTCTGGAATTGACAACATCAGACTTTCATTCCAAACTGGATTCAGGTTGTTCTTAATGACACGTGTCTTCACCGACTGAAACAGTAGATGATGAAGAAACTCCATTAGCAAGTACAATGATTATATCTGTTTACCAGTGTCAGTCAAATATAATAACATCTCAAAGGAGTTATAAAGAAAGAGGCTCACTTGGTGACCCAGTGCAAGGATGACATACGGATCGCTAGTCATAACATCTCGAACAGCTAGGTTGGTGCCTCTTACAACATTGACTCTAATCAACCCAACAAACTCAACCATGGCTGCCTATTAACACATGTTTAAGTAATGAGATTCAGTATCCTTATAGACAAAAGTTTAACATTGCTTTCAATAAACAATAGTTGCTGTATATGCCATTATTCAAATCTTGACAATGTTGTATATGAATTGAGCAATGACATATACAAAAAATGTGATTAATTTACCTAAAAGAATGCTTTTAACTAAGAATACACAATCACATGTATGTCATCTCACTTGTACTCTGATGATTATTTCCGGTGGTCATGGTGACTGTTTCAACCAATTGATCCATCCTTCCTATTTTCTTTGCATTAATCGCTAGCCATATAACGGTTTGTTGAGGATGATTTCCTTATTTCTGTGTGTGCATAATTTCTGATGATATTGAGAATTAAGATTGTAGTAAACTTGAGTATTAGATTCATCTCAATTATTTCCTTTTTCTCACTCACTAACATAAGGAAAATTAGTTAGAGCAAAGCTCGTTTATCTCACTACAATTGGAAAACTCTCATCCAATGTAATTACCAATTAATTCTATTGAAGAAAATAAAATTATATTAAACTCTCTTGAATTATAAATTAAGTACATATACATACTTTTATATAGGCTGAAATAATGAAGCAACATGAATTAGGAATCCTTATTAACTTCAGAATTCTCATAAACTTAGGAACCCTTAACAAATTAGGAAAAGACTAATAATAAGTCTAATTTTAATTCTAACACTCCCCCTCAAACTTAAGATGGTAGAAAAAGTGTGAGTTTGAGAGCTAATGCAATTAGAAGAAAATTCCAAAACATCAAAAATAGGAGAAAACCACTTGTGCTTTTAAGAGACAATCTTGTATCTTTTAAGAGGCGAGAAATACTTGACTGTGCCTTTTTATAGGCAAGAAATACTAAATGTGCTTTTTTTTAGGCAAAAAATACTAACTGTATCTTTTTTTAGGTGAAGAATATTAATAATGCTTTTCCATAGGGGAAGAATATTGATAATACCTTTCTATAGACAAAAAATATTGATAGTGCCTTTCCATAGACGAAAAATATTGATAGTGCCTTTGCATAGGCGAAGAATATTAATAGTGTCTTTCAATAAGCGAGAAGTGCCTTCTATAGGTGAGTACTATTAGACAAACGAGCAACTATATCAAGAACAAGGGATCTGTGAACAGTACTCTACTACAACTCTGTGAACAGCTCTCCAAAACCATAACTGGATTAGGGTTCTAGATTACCCATCAACAGTACCATAACGAGATTAGGGTTCTAGATTTTTTTCTTTTTTAAAGGTTTCTAGAATTTTTTTTGCTAGAAAAACTAAAGCTGGTTTCTAGAAATTTTTTTTTTGGTGCTAGAAAACTAAAACTAGAAAATTAAATCATGCTTAATAACCACCTTATAGGATGGCACATCATTGCTATAAAAAATTTTGTATCAAAAATTTTCTAATACTCTTAAAGCTAAGATCGAACCTGTTCTAATACTATGTTGAAGAAAATAAAATTATATTAAACTCTCTTAAATTAAAAAATAAATACACAGACATGCTTTTATATAGACTAAAATAATAAAACAACATAAACTAAGAATCCTTATTAACTTAAGAATCCTCATAAACTTAGGAAAAAGACTAATAATAAGTCTAATTTTAATTCTAACAAATTCAATTGATAAAACCTCTTGGGTGATGTAAGAAGTTTGGTGTTCAAATTCTACTTACATCAAGACTCAAGGAAGGATTTGATTTATATTCATGTTATGAAAAAGGAAAAAAGTTTTACAACCAAAAATTGTTTGGTGACATAATAGAAATGGCATTAATGAAATAGAAAATCATTACCAGTGAATTGGCCTTCTTCATATTTTTCATCTCATTATCTTTTCTTCCCCAACTGTTTCGAAATGCATTCCCGATACGATGTCTGGTTGTTGCCTGTTTCTCATATGGTCTCTTATCATTTGAAGAGCAGTGGCTTGAAGAACTAGTTTGGGCAGAGGTTGAACGTCTATGAGGAGGTACAAACTGGCAGACTAATGCTGGCTCATTATTCACAAATTGTAGCTTCTCATATTTCCTCCTGATTATTCAAGAAATAAAATAGTGAGTTTAGAAAGGCTTGAGTTTCTTTTTCAAAGGCACAACAAATATATTAAACTTCTATCACCTGATGAAATCAGAACGTTCCTCTGTAGATGAATTTGGTTTTGGTTTTATGAGATTGTCGGGTATACGAGCTTCATATTTCTTGTTTGCTACAGTATTGCCGCCCATTTCTGCCAGGGCATCAACTTGTTCATCTGTCCATTCATCCAGCTTCACTGATAGAACCTGGCATAGAGTTAAATCAAATTTAAGCATCAGACTGCAAGAAAATATGAGAGAGAGAGAGAGGGTGAGAGAAAGGGCCTAACAGCCTTGCATATTTGATCAGAAAATGGACTTAAAGAGTTAATGGAATCCTACATTAGATTACATGAAGGACCATATATAATGATGACAAATTAATTCCATCCACTTGTCAAACTCTCAAAGTAGGTATTTTTAAATGGTTTTCTCACCAAGGAATATAAATATCCTTTCTTCCCCGCTATCTATATAGATGAACGATGTTCCATCAAGCATATTCAGACACTTCTGCATAAATGCAATTTACAATCATATTCCATACCAGAATATTAAAAATCTCATCCCATTTTCTGTTTGACCACTATTCCTTCCTGATCACGCTTTTAATTATGTTGTTATATAATTCATAGAAAAACATGTCCTCTTTGTGTTCCTTAGTGGTATTATCACACCTATTAAGTATTTTCCTTCATGAGAAATCATGCATTTTATTTTAATGAGCTTCAAGAAATTTTATCCCTCCTTGGGACATAATTGGTTTCAGAGAGAGAAAGAGCGAGTTCAGTGTGGAAAAAAATGTGTCAGCAAAAATGATCCATGGTGAAAATTTTTTGACATGACTTGGAACTTCTTTTAGAAGCAGTTCTGTGATTGATTAGCTAAATAGGGTTTTTTACAAGTCATGCACTGGCCAACATTCATGTAGCAGGTTCCTATCCAAATTTTAATTGGATTTTCACAAAAATTTTTCCATTTATTTACAAAGATTTGAGATACACTGAATGACTGTTACTAAATAAACTGAAATCTAGACGTTCACACCATAATCCAAGAAGTAAGTGTTATTAGAAGGCCAATTCAGATAATGCATAAATTTGGAAAATTCATATCAGCAATGTCAGTCTCTCAAGTTTCTTCGAAAATATTAAAGCTCTTTAACTATACTGTAGACAAATCATAATGTTAGTCAAGGCCGCAACATTAGCAACTGGGGATTCTGTTTTCCATGACCGTGTCAGGGAGCATAGTTTGAGAACCATACCTTCGATATATGCACTCCAAGGCTTCTATGAACACCAGAACACTTGATACAAATAAATACTCCAAGACTTAATGATCTGATATCCACCAAATGATATAATAAAAAAGCAGAGCAAATAAAAAAGTAAAGACAAACAGGGGAATGTAGTAAAAATATTGAAGTTCCAGACTCAAAGCTGAATCCAAGGCCACAATAAAAGGGTGCACATATTACATAAATAGAAAGAGAACCATTTGAATATTGTAACTCAAGAAAAACAAACTTAGTTTACGATAATTTGTGAAGCTTGTGGACAAGAGAATCAAAAGTTTATGTCAGGTCGAAACATGAAACCTATAAGTAATTTTTTGTATAATAATTCACAGTGATACATGAGTGAGTATGAATGCATAAGCTTATAAAAATTCACTTCCTATATTCCAGCCTCATATTAAAACATTTATCAATTCTTATTGAGAAAGAGTATCTAGGTTTTCTATGTTGTCCAGATTCATCCTCCGATATTACAAGACGTTCACATTGTCATCAAGTATCATGGTCTACTAATATGTATAATTCCTAGTACATGGCATAATTTGATTGAGTCTACACATCTAGTTTAAATCATCCATGGTGTCAATTCTCAAACATTGAATTCAAATCATAATGGTGTTAAAAAAAAAAGAGAGAGAGAGAGAGAGAGAAAGGGGGAATCTCATACTTAGCATTGATACAGAGACTTGTAAATGAAGACACAAAAACCCAATATGTAACTTCAAATATTGATAAAGTAAAGAAGATAGTAGAGTATGCTGTTTAATGCAGAATGATACTTACACCCATTTTGGATCCGGAGAACCACAATCCGCACAAAACCTATTGCCACATAGATTCAGTAGACTCTCCAACCTTCCCTGTGGGCCTGTTCAATGAGAAATAGGTATTCAAATATACATACAAGTTTAATTTAACTCTATCTTGGATATTCTAATGAAGGGCCAAAGAAGAAATAATTTCCTCCACAAGCAAAAAAGATAAAGTGCTTCACTTCAGGTGTGGGGAATAAAGAAGGGAAAAACATATATACATGATAATTGTTTTTCACTACTGTCAGAATGATAATAGTGTTTTAGTGCTTTCATTCATTCTTATTTTAATTACATGCTATATCATCAAAATACCAGAAGCTCAACACTAATAAAGTTCCTTTTAATTAGATGCTCACTAATCATTTAATATGGTAAAGAAACATTACACTGCTAAGTGCATACAAGTTTGAATTTTAGCAGAATTTGCATACATGTAAATGGCCAAGAATGGGGATGCATTGTCGCAACCAATGCCAGATTATCGGCTACATACTTTGCAAAGTACGATAATTGACAACACATATTAGCAGCTAGTCTGTCTAATTTAACTCAAATTTGGATATTCATTGTCACAAATCAAGTCCAACAACTCAGTCATCTGCGTGACTGTAGACCCATAACTAGATCATCGCAAAATCATGACCATTACAATTTCATTTTAACAATATCCAGTTTATGCAAGGAGAGTTTATCCAAAAGTTAGATAATATATACATTAATGTACCACGTTAGGTCCCTTAACCAACACCGGAAGTGAGAGAACCGTCGTAAAGTCATATCATTATAGTGGAACTAGCCAGAATGGATGAATGGACAAGTGAAAATTCTAACAAGTGACTTTCTTGTTGACTCTGGAAGTTGAACAACTTCAACAAATCTAAATTATCAATAATGTTGCAACTTAATCAAATGCTATTTGACCTTTAGCAACAAATTCAGACTGAAGAGACAAAAGAATTGACATAGTTGTATGGTTTTTCGGTAAAGATGGATATTGCAATATAGCAATAGCTGATACATCTTTAAATTACTAATGGATTACATCCAAAGAACATATCGTGGTAAATGAAAATTGAGAATAGACATTGGTTTTAGGATTCAAGTCTCCAACTTTACTTTTATCAACAATGATAGAATATTAAAAAGGAAACAAAACGAAAATCCCAGTCAAGAAAAGAAATTCCTAAAATGAACTGTGACTAATATTGAGAACATTGGCAGTTCTATTGGATGGACTAAAAATCAAGTATGCTGTTAAACACTATATTCACTTAAGCTACTCAACTTTGTTCCAACACCGTCATAAAATCAACTAGAATAAGATTCCAAAACAAGTATATATTTTCAATTCCAATATAATTATCTTATATTCACATGACCAAATTCTCTAATCACTCAAGCAATACGAGCATTAAAATTAAACTTCAGCATCATTCAATAAATAACTTTTGTTACAAAGCTAATTAGTAATAAAAGGCACAAAAATGAAAGGACAAGGAACATATTCCCACATAAAAAACATTGCTCGTAAGCCCTTTTATCTGAAAAAGGGAAAAAAAAAATTACCCGAAAGATTCTTGGGATCAGAATTTTGTTGCTGGGTTGCCATATCCAGCCTTTAAATATAAGACTAGAATCATCAAGTAACTGCTATAATCTGAGGACAACCATTTCTCGGCTTTTTGGTATCTAGAAAGAGAATATAAAAATCAATTAAAAAAAAACAAGGATAATTCAATAAAGGTAAAAATGTCCATTGCAGGAATCATACCCAAAAATAAAGACAAAAAAAAAAACCACATATAAAAGCACTTCTGAAAGCAAAAAGGGTCTTAATCAGCTTCTTCTCTGCTTCAACAACTGTTGTAGCAAAAAGAAAAGAAATTCAAATCAACGACATTGCAACACAAATCCTTTAAGAAATCGATCTTGGAAGAAGCTGAAAAGAAAGAATTCAAAAGAGTTCGTACGATTCGATAAACAGAAATATAACTTTAATGGATTTGAAGATTCTGCAATAATTTTTGCATGAATGGGATCAATTAAGGGATACGCTTACAAAAATGGGCCAAAAAATTATATTCGTATGTTTTCTAGGATTATTTGTTTAGAAGAAAACAAAATGAAGATTTCAACGAGTGATGAATGAATCAGCATTTGATTTGATTTTGGAATTTTTTTCATAAAAAAATTCTGTTTTCAATTGTCGTTTTCACTTTAATAATAAAATAATGTTAGCGGCACAAAGTCAATCTGGGAAAATCGTGGGCTAAGGTGTTGAGTTGGGGAAGTTGTCTGATCCTTGGTTTTCTTTTAGGGGAATAACCTTTTAACCCACACATTAACACATTACATTAGTTAACCAATTGCCGATGCCACGCGCGCTCTACGAGCTGTGTATCACACTTCTTTCATTTTTTTTTTGAAAAAATGAATATTTGACCTACTAAGCATAAACTCCTAATATTTAAAAAAATACAGATACCCTCTAATATTTAAATAAATAAATAGATACCCCTTAACTTTTATTTTTATCAGTTGACTAGTTAATTTATTATTATTTATATCCTTAATCTTTTATATAATAACAATACAATAGATATTTTATTTACTTATAACATTTAATCTTTATTTTAATATTTTTTATAAAATAATTTTTTTAAATATAACAATTTAGTTTTATATTTAATATTTCTTCATAATATACTCAAAACTAAATATATTTTTAATTTTTTATTTCAATAAAAAATTTTAAAAAAAATATTATTAAAAAAATTTAAATAATAAGTTAGATTAAATTCAAGTTAAAATATTTATTATTTTTTTATAATAAATTTGATATGATTTTAATTGTTAAAAAAATTTTGAAACATATTTTAACATTTTATTCTCGTAATAATATTTTTATTTAAAAGATTATATTAAATTTATCATATTTGCTTGAGAAAAATTATGAAAATATAAAAAAAAAAAAAAAAAAATAAAAAATTTAGTATCATTTTTTAATAGAATTAGTAATTAGATATATTTTATATTCTTATTAATCAATATAATTTAATTTTAATTAAAAAATAGAAAAAGAAGAAAATTTTTTATTTTTTTTGTAATATTTATATAACCTGCATTTATTGTTTATATTTTTATATATTTTTTTAAAAAAATAAATTAAACATAATTTTTTAAATAAATATATTACATGTAAAAATAAAAAAACGTTAAAAAATATTTCAATTAAATTTTTTAATAATTAAATATTTATTATTATAAAAATAAAAGTAAAGGATTAAAAATATTTTAGCATATGAGTGTGACTTATCTCATTATTTGAATTTTTTAATAATTATATTTTTTTTAAAATTTTTTATTAAAATAACAAATTAAAAAATTTATTTATTCTTGAATATATTGTGAAAAATATTAAAAATATAAATAAAAATATAAACAATAAATACATATTATATATATATTACAAATAAAAATAATAAAAAAAAAATTTCTTCTTTTTTTATTTTTTAATTAAAATTAAATTATATTGGTTAATAAGAATATAAAATATATCTAATTACTAATTTTATTAATAAATGATAATAAATTTTTTTCTTTTTTCTACTTTTTTATTTATATTTTCATAATTTTTCTCAAGAAAATACAATAAGTTTAACATAATTTTTTAAATAAAAATATTAATGTAAGAATAAAATGTTAAAATATGTTTCAAAGTCCTTTTAATAATTAAATATCAAATTTATTGAAAAAAAAAGAATATAAATATTTTTTAACATGAGTTTAAACTATTTTAATATGAATTTAATGTAACTCATTGTTTATATTTTTTTAATAATATTTTATTTTCTAAATTTTTTATTAAAATAACAAATTAAAAAAGTATTTAATTTTGAGTATATTATGAAAAAAATTAAATATAGACTAAATTGTTATGTTTAAAAATATTATATTGTGAAAAATATTAAAATAGGGAGTCAAGTATTATAATTAAATAAAATATATATCATATTCTTATTATGTAAAAGATTAGAGACACAAATGATAGTAAATTAACTGGTCAACTAACGGAAATAAAAGTTAATGGGATATCTGCCTATTTATCCAAATGACATGAGGGCATATATCTTTTTTCAAACATTAGGGGGCATCTGCCTATTAGGCCAAATATAAGAGAGAAATATGTCATTTTTCTTTTTGTTTTATTAACTTAATAGTGTGTGTGTGTGTATATATATATATATATATATTTACTAAATTTAGGAGGCTCCTTCAAGGAATTTTTAGATAACCATGTTCTTTTTCTACCCATTTGATATTTTTATAAGATCCAAGGCTTTCCAACTATGGATGGCAAAATTTCCTACACGTTTGGGGTTTTATGAGAATTCGTCTCAAATGAGATAAAATTAAAATGACATAATGGAGAATGAGAAGGAGAATGAAGGAACATTAATTCTCATATTATTAATGAGGTAGGGAACGGTTTAATACTTTCCATTTCATACTCGCCCCATTCTCCAAATATATGTAATAATATGTTATTTTTTAAATAAATATGTATATGTGAATAATAGTTAATTAAAAAATTTTATAATTCATAATTTTTTTATCCTATCAAGTAGCAAAATTTATATTTTTAATACAATTATTCTATATGAATAATACCATAAAATATTAATGACATTTTAATTAGTATTTAATATAAATGAATATGAAAATGGAGAAAATAAATAAAATTAGGGAATGGATTTTCCATACAGGGATTCTCTATTCTTGACCCTATTAAATTTTATTGGAAATATGGATCAAAACTAAAATAAGGTAGGGAATAGGAGACTCCATTGGTATCTCCATTTATAACATAATTCTCTCAATATTTATTAATAAAATACTAATGATAGATCTTTAAATTTTAGTAAAATAACAAAAAATATATATTTAAAGCACTCCCCAACATCAAAATTAATTTATTGATCAAATAAATACTAAAAATAAAATAATTTTACCAAAACTAAATGACCTATATGTTTTATCTTATTTATTTACATTCCCTAAATAATTTTGGCAAATAATAGTTTACCAAAATGGGTTTAGAAACCAGGCAATAATAATTTTTTTTGGCGCGTAAAATGCACTGTGGCTAAGCTATTTGTAATGGTGATGAAACCAAAATCTGTTGGAAATGTAACAGTCTAACAAAATGGGAGTATCAAAACAAAATCAACAGGTCGTGATTTTTATATACTCAATTACTCGAAGTAGAACTCAAACTCCACCAGATAGAACTGTACTACTGCACGTCTACGCGTTAGTTGTTGTGCATTTGTTGCATGCGGGCCCACGTGTCCTCGAAAGTGTTCTGTTCTGTCGGAGGGAGGCTTATTCGGGTCGGGTCCGCTATGTCGGATTGATTTTTGCACGTGTTCTGTCTAATTGAAAAACTGACCAGGCACACATGCGAGCAAGCACCGTGGATTTTGTTTTTTCTTGTCTCAAACACCTTCACCAACGAAGCTACGTCACTTGGATAGCCATGGCGGAAGAAAAACCTAACTAGGTTTTTTTTTTTTTAATAGTACACATTACATACATAATACACTAATATTAAATTAAAATTTTATCAAAAATTAAAAATCTTAATTGAATTTAGTTTGATATTGCCTAAAAATACACTTAATCTACTATCATTTTATTGAGAGTAAAATAATTTTCATTTTTATTTGGAAGAATTGATCTTCCATCCTCTAAATCACTTTAACTAAAGGATAATTATCGCTAAGAAGATAATTTTAGTTGGAAACTTTGATTGTTTACTGGTTTTTCTAATTAAATTCTGCTTACTTCGATTATTGATAAAATCCATTTCATGCGTAAATAAAAAAGTTACAAGTTTACATTGATAAAGTACTTATTTCTTAATTAGTGGATAACAATGTTTATTTATATAAAAAGCGTGATTTATACTTTTTTTTTTTTATTAACATCTTATATGTATCTAATTATAGTTTTCTTTTGCATGGTTCGCCTGATGATTGATTGTTTAAGTTTAAAGATAAACTCAAAATTTGATTGCAGTATTAACTCATTTTTAGCGCACTTTATACGTCAATTTCAATTTGGTAGTGTCCATTACGCATTTGAAATTCAAAAGCAATCAACAACGCTTATCGCAAATTGGAGCTACCTATGAGCTCAATAATAACAATTAAAAGGAAAATTGTACTACGTGGGGAGGAACCACCCCACTACCAATTATAAATTATGGCCATTTAAAAAATAATACAATTATGGTAAATAAAGATTTTAGAATATTCGAGCCACGCAAGATGAACGCAGACGCCCTTTTAAGACTTTGCATTTGCCGATAGGTGGATCGCAAAGATTTATCTCGTTATTAGCAAAATGTAAATTATTCAAAGTGCAGGGGCTATGTTATCAAGAGGGAAAAGATAATAATTTTATTATTTTGTTTTCGACGTTTAATTAGGTAAAGTTACGCTCCTCAACAAGGGTTACTTCATTTCATACAAAATAAAATGACAATTTTGTATTTTAAAAATTTTGGTTGTAAATCATTACTTATGGATTTGATTTCAATTATTTAAATGTAGAAAAGTTTGCTAAAAATGCATATAAAAAGTTTAGAACAATCTCATTCTTCCTTCTCAAATTTTACTCTAATAAATAACATGATGTTCATAATATTAGACATTAAATATCAAAATGAAAATAAATTATTTTACAAATTATAAAAATTTATTATTCAATTAATAAACATCAATTCACACTCCATTCTATATAGATTTCCTAGAATGCATTTTAGGAAGAGTGTATTTACTCGTAATTATAGATAACAATAAATTATTCTTCAAACAAGCATAATGAAATATTCATGTCATTCAGGGAATAAGTAAAATCTTTTAATTGTGATAAATTATTATTTAAATTAAAAAAAAAACCCTACTTTCACGTTCCACCACATCACCTTATAATCTCTCGAAACTCTTCCCATTTTCATCATCCTATTCAAAACGCAAAACGCAATGTCGTCTATGGAGTCCCTGATTCTTCAACTCCACGAGATCTCTGCTGTAAAATTCGGAAACTTCAAGCTAAAATCCGGCATATCGTCGCCCATTTACATCGACCTGCGACTTATCGTCTCCTACCCTTCTCTCCTCCGCCAAATCTCCAAAACAATCATCTCCTCTCTCCCCGCCACCACCAAATACGACAACGTATGCGGCGTTCCCTACACCGCTCTTCCCATTGCCACCTGCGTCTCTATCTCCAACGATGTCCCTATGCTCATGCGCCGCAAGGAAGTGAAAGACTACGGCACTGCAAAAGCCATCGAAGGAGCCTTCAAAAAGGACGAAATTTGTTTGATAATCGAAGACCTAGTCACCAGTGGCGCGTCAGTTCTCGAGACAGCCGCGCCGCTTAGAGCGGCGGGACTGGTAGTGAAGGACGCCGTCGTATTGGTTGACCGAGAGCAGGGCGGGAGGGAGAATCTGGCGGAGAACGGGATTGAACTACACGCGATGATAAAGCTGAGCGAAATGGTTAGGGTTTTGAGGGAGAAAGGGAAGGTTGACGAAGAGATGGAGAAAACGGTGATGAAGTTCTTGGAGGAGAACAAGAAGGTGGCGGCGCCGAGTGTGGCTAGGGTTAGGGTTAAAGCTTTGAAGTTTGAAGACAGGGCAAAATTGGTGAAGAATGAGACTGGGAGAAGATTGTTTGAAGTGATGGTGAAGAAGCAGAGTAATTTGTGTTTAGCCGCTGATGTTGCCACTGCTGCTGAGTTGCTTCAAATTGCAGAGAAGGTTTGATTTTTTATTTATTTATTTGTCTTTGAAACAATTTTTGAGTCTTTAAATTTTAGGTACAAGTGCTTAAGGCACGGGGTACCACTACTTTACAGCAGGGTCGAATATTTTGCTCGAGGGAGTTGAAGGATGTCTTATCACTTAAATTACAAAATATAATTTCTTATTTTACGAAATATATTAAAATACGTCTCGTGGCTAAAACTGGGCCAAGGCCTTAATTTAGGGTTGGGTTAGGCCTGATTTTTTTGGCCCAATACATCAATGGGCCTGTTCCCGGCAAATGTTTTGTCATTTGTGTTCGACTGCAGGAATAAAAATGTTTTTGACTTCATAGGATAAGGGTACTGTGTTCTGCACGTTGTGATATTTGAATGTCTGGAATGTCTTGTTGAATGGCTGTGGAACTTGGTCTGTGCCTATTTGTTTGTTCTTGTTTTTATATTTCCACAGGATAAATAACAAAAATTATATTTTTATTTAAAGATTCAAAGTGATTTGTTAATCAAAATATTCTTTTATTATATATATCACATTTTCTTATTACTAATTTTAGCTTCTCAATTTCTGCCACACAAATTAACATTATGGAGAAATGCTAATGTACATAAAGTTGGACTACAAAGTATAAATTATATATCCCAAGTGACATGTCACTCACTGATTGATGCTGTTAAATTATCACATTAATGCTCAATATGGGAATGAACTGCTTTTATCTCACACACTTAGGTTATTAGCGCTTTACTTTATAGTGCTTTTCAAGAAAAGCTGTTGGTATTTGGCAATTAATTATAAAAACGTTTTAGTGTGGAAAAATGGACATCTAGATAAATCAACAGCCACTACATATATTTGATATTACTTTAAAGAACCTTAAGTTTTGTAGTTCATGCTCCAGTTAGTAACAAATTCATATGCAGATACATTTGACATTGTAATACTAAAAAAATGTTTCATTGAGAAGAGATTGCATTGTTCCAACAATGCTAAGTAATATGCAAATCTATATGCATTCACTCTGATAGAGTCAATAGAACACTATTGTTGAGGGTAGGCATTGAAGAAGAACAGGCAAGCAAAAGAATGAATCTGATCAGGAACAGGAGGAAGGAGAAAGGATTAGATCTTGGTGCTTTATTATTTTCTTGGTGCTTTCTTCTAGAAGATGAGGATCTATCGGAAGCAGAGGAAGTAGGGAGGCATTTTCTTAGGTGAATGTAGCTTTGAGTATTTCAAATGAACTGTTTAAACAGTTGCCTAGATGCTTTACCACCATGTTTGTCATAAGGAGCAGGATAGCCTTGGATAAGATATAAAGCTTCTATAATCTGCCTCTCAGAAGCAGGAAATAGATTTTCTTATACTAATTTGATTTTGAATTCTCTGCAGGTTGGACCAGAGATCTGCTTGTTGAAAACCCATGTTGATATATTGCCTGATTTCACCCCGGATTTCGGATCCAAACTCCAAGCGGTATCTTCCTGAGCCTTTTTGGTTGGCCAAAAAACTTACCTTATTTATATTCCAATTATGTAAATTCTTTTGATATGTCAATTAATTGAAGTTAGTGCAAGCTATAGCTAAAAACTGTTTTAACTCATTAAGATTGCAGAAAAGCATAACTTCCTAATTTTTGAAGATCGTAAGTTTGCTGACATTGGTAATACTGTGACCCTGCAGTATGAAGGGTAAGCCTGGCATCTCTTCCTACCTTTTTCTCAATTTCTTTTTCTCTCTCTATGTTCTTGCCCTGCCTGAGGACTTGGATCTGTTGACTGCAGAGGCATATTCCGAATATTGGATTGGGCTGATATAGTTAATGCTCACATTATCTCTGGACCTGGAATTGTGGATGGGCTGAAATTGAAGGTTAGCATTAACTTTTTGTACAACTTTTATCTGACTTGTGGTGAGGGTTCAACTAATCAATTTCTAATGTTTTGCTTACTCTTGATTTACACAGGGGTTGCCTCGTGGTAGGGGTCTCTTGCTGCTGGCTGAAATGAGCTCGGCTGGTAACCTAGCAAAGGGAGACTACACAGCTGCGGCCATGAAAATTGCCGAAGATCATTCTGATTTTGTCATTGGGTTCATTTCAGTTAATCCAGCTTCATGGCCAGGGGCACCCGTCAATCCGACATTTATTCAAGCAACCCCTGGAGTTCAAATGGTAAAAGGCAGTGATGATCTGGGCCAGCAGTACAACACTCCTTATTCTGTAAGTTCTGTTGCATTTGCTAGTTAGCTTTGATTGGAAATATTTTCATATTTTTCTTCAATATGAAGGATAGGCACATTTTTTCACTCGTGCAATTCTTCATCTACTAAGTTTTCAAATTAACATTTCACTGTCTGGGAAATTGTTTAGTTAATGATTAGAAATATAATTGTCTTTAATATACTACTAGTCATAAGAAGTGTCTTAGGTCGTAAAAATTATAATGGGATGAAGGTGGAGAGAACCTTGGGAGGAGTAGAGTGATTTTGTGAGTAGCAACAATGAGCAATTACATTTTCCCTATTTGAATGATTGCTAGATTACCCCAATGGTTTGTGATTTCTATGCTGTCAACGATTGTTGGTTGAGTGATTCCCAAGATATTTCACCCTTAAAATCATCCTATCCATCTATCTATTCAATCCCACCATCCCACAAACCATTCTTATATCATCTTAGTAACATTAAACTGCAACAATGGTTTGATTGGGGACCAAGATATCCATGTGATTTTCCCTTTGCAAATTGGATTCATATATGTTAACTATAAATGATTCTTTTCTCTCTATACACAGTGTTCTATTTAGATGATTCATGCAGTCTAAATGAATCAGATTTGTCACTCACAAATGCCAGCTGCTCATATTATTAGTTTCTTTTCAGTTGGCATTCTTGCAGCTTGTAGTAACTTAAAAAAGCAAAATGTTTTCCAGGTCATCTATGATAGGGGTAGTGACATTATTATTGTTGGTCGTGGAATCACAAAGGCAGAAAACCCTGAGGAGGCAGCCCGTGAATACCGGCTTCAAGGATGGGATGCATACTTGGCTAAGTGCACCTAGGTCCCAACTCTCCTTTCAGTTCTGGCCTTCTGGTCTACATGCATAATGGTTGTGATAATAAACAGATGGGCCAAGTTCCTTTAATATGTTGCATTGCTTGTTCGTTATATTTTATGAACCCTAGTGGAGCTGAAGGAAGCTTTTGGGTGCAATGTACTGAGAGTTTGTCCAGTTCCGATAAATGCTTTTCTGGTTTGCTCATAAGAAACGTGGTTGCCTCTTGTAGATATTTGAAATTTTTGAACATCATATGGAATTGCCAACCATCTCAAACAGAATTTTCCAATCTGGGTAGGGATAATTTCATTGAAACCCTAATTTTTTTGGCTTAAAGGCACGAAGATCAAAACCTTATTTAAAGTTTCAAGTTTAATAAAAAAAAACCTCTAGTTAGTACAATTACTTAAATATGTTTCCTCCCTAACATGCCAATGGCTTGTTATACAACAACCTGTTTAACTTTTGGATGTTAATTTTACTAGAAAAAAATAAAAGGAATGGATTAATTTACTAGACTATTTATTTGTTTATAATTCTTGTGGGTTGCTTATGATTTTGGAATCTAATGGCTGTTCTATTCGTTATTTCTTGATGATTTATGCTGGTGGTTCGGTTTTTTATATTGAGATGGTGATATATAAAGTCATTTTGGAATCTAACGAAACTTGTTGATTTTTATTGGGAAACAAGCTTGTATTCATCTTAATAAATTGCATCTCATGTTGAATTGAACTTGAACTACTTTCACATCTCTTTTAAATGTTAGTACTAATAGTAGCATAGTGCTATAAAGCATGGAAAAATCAGAAGCATTATTGGGGCTGAATTCCTGGAATTTGGTAGCAAACCAAAAGAAAAAACTTCTTAATGCCAGCATTAAAAACAGGCTTAAACAAACCATAAACTTTCTTTCCTCTTCCATCTCCCTCTAAAAAAATCGGTGCTGAAGAAAAAATTATGGGTTAACTAACTAAGTTTATCCCTTAATATTTTGGATAAGTAATATATTAAAACTTTTTTGTTTTTTTTTAAAATACACCTCATATCATTTTATTTGTTACTGTATGTTTTGACAATACGTGTTAGAAAACAAGTAACTCAAATTTTTATACTCTGTCAAAATATCTATGATCATTGTTTGAAACATCAAATGTTTAAACCAACACGGGGTTTTAACATATACCTCCCCTAAAATTTATTTTTTTAATACGTAGAGAGAAAATTTGACTTAATACATACATATCTCCCCTATAAACTTCTACTTCTATCCATAATTATAGAAAAGACACGTTTACCCTTCATTTGCCATTTTCGAAATAAAGATAAAAATTTAAGCTTGAAATATTTTTTTAATTAAAATAATATACTATTAAAAATTGAAGAAAATAGAATACAAAAGGAACTATAAGTTCAGCAAAAATTAAAATTTAGAAATAGGTAGTTTTAATACATACCTATAAAAATTTTATTTGTAAAAATTTTAGTTTTAAAAACTTTAATTATAAAGTTATATCAAATAAATTTTTATTCTTTTTAATCGTAAAATAAAATATTTGAGGTTCAGTTTACTGAAGATGGAAGACCATCTCCATTACTTATCTAATTTTTCATTTATCATTTAATTGTCCATTTTTTTTTCGAGTTGATGAAATTATCTAAGTATAGATAATTTTTACTAAAATGAGATAATACATTTATACACTCTCTAAAACTAAGGCTTTTTGTGTTTATTCGGAGGGATAGAAATGCTTCATTTGTCCTATGATTCCACCCTTTATTAGAATTTTACCACTATTTTTCATATTATTTTGTACTCTATATGAAATGATTAGTTTTAATTGTCATTTACCTATAATTCCTTTCTAAACTTTAATTTTTACTAAATTTATAGTTCCCTTTATATTCTTTTTTCTTCATTTTTCAGTAATATATTATTTTAATTAAAAAAATATTTCAAGATTAAATTTTTGTCTTTATTTCGAAAATAGCAAATAAAGGGTAAATGTGTCTTTTCTATAATTATGGATGGAAGTGGAAGTCTACAGGGGAGATATGTATGTATTAAGTCAAATCTTCTCTCTAAGTGTTAAAAAGATAAACCTCAGGGGAGGTATCTGTTAAAACCCCAAACCAACATTTAGATATATTATAATCTAATTATATGAAAAAACTGATTGGCAAATGATGTCATACAAAAACAAACGAGACCAGAAAAAGAGGGCCCCACATTAATAAACGTTGAGTTGAACGTTTTCTTTTTGTATTTTCTCGAGAAATTTCTCTCTCTCTGTCTCCCTCGACGGCTTTAATTTGAAATTCTTATGTCACTTGTCATTAAACGCGTACACCACTTCACCGTCTCCGAATCCAGCCACCGTTATTAATTATAATCGAAGACTCCCACATACACCAAGCAGAATCCTCTCTTTCTCTACCCCTCCCTCTATTCTACTTAGGGTTTCCGTTTGGCTGCCTTCTCTCCACCGAAAAATGCCCTTTTAATTCAAATTTTTTCCAGGTATTTTCTTATTAAAATTTTTGGTTTCCGATTTTCTTCTCTTTTCGGGATACTTTAGATCTGTAGTCTTTCATGAACTTGTTCCGATTTTGGCTTTTTAATTTCTCCTTCTCTTCCAGTTTAGGTTTTTTTTTCCTTTGATCTGTTTCATTATCGCAGTGGATTGCATTCATTTTAGGGTTTTGTTTATATTAACATTCCACGAGGAAAATAAATCGTCTAGAGTTACTGATGCAATCAATTCAATTCGAAATCGTGCGATATTTTTTTTGGTGCACGCGCTGTCAGTGTTTGTATGGGGAAAAATAATTTTTTTTTGGTATGTCATTAAATCTATACTTATTTTGAATTGCTCTTACATGATAGATTAAAGGGTGGTATTCATCTCTATGTGTGTTTCATTATGAGTACTTTAACTTATTACTATTGGCTTTCCAGATGACTTAACGGGATAACTTATAACTTTCTTATGCTGCAGTTGCTTTGATTTTACTTTCATTCTTCTACCTTGGTCTATTATGGTTCTTTTAATATGCTAATGGATGTGGCTTTTTATTATGTTTGTCTAATTTGCTTTTTGGGGAAGATGACGATGACTGAGGAGTATATCCAAGAGAAAATACATTGTGCATTTGGCAATCTGCATGAAGCAACATAATGAATATTACATTAATTGCTAATTATTTGCCGTGTTTTATCATTTTTGAAGTTTTTACGCAAGTTTACATGAATATGCTCTTTTTTAATTGTTGCCATCACAGAATTTTTGTTGTTTATGTTTGGTCTGTGTCTGTTGAATAAGGACAAGGGGTGATCCTCTTTTTGTTTTCTCATTGAGATATGATGGATTTATGCGCTTTTGCTCTCTGTAGGTTGCTGATTCAACTTGACCTTGTTGCATTCAAGAAAGAAGTCAATAATATTGGCTAGAAAAGAAGATTTGGTGGTGAGAATTTCTTCTGGGTGAAAACATATACGGATTAATGTCATAAGTGGTTGGTTCGTTTTTATTTATAGTGTATTTTGGAGGGGAATGTATGTTTACTTTGTTTAGGAAGTGATCTTTATTGGAGTTATGGAATCACGTAACGAGAAGACACAAACTTCTATTATACAGTTTAGTATAATTTTGTTGATGTAAATTCATTTTAATATCACTTAAGGCTAAAAAGAAAAAATTGTCAGACAAGGCAGTAAAGACAAATGGAAATTCCAAATAAGTTTAATATGAAGATTTAAGTGATACTGCAGACTAAAGTATTGCTCAGCCAGTATCTTAGAGGGTCCATAATTTACTTGGTGATACTGGCACTTTACCTATGAGTAATATGTTTGATTTATATAACTTGATGTTACAATGATTTGGTTACCATCCTTATCCGGTATGGTAATTTTATGCAAATCAGCTACTTCAAATTATAAATCGATTGTGCATTTGTTTCATCCATTTGTTTTGCACAGACTGGTTGTTCTACCATGGCATCTGGGAATCCATTTTTTGATGATTTACGAAGCAAACCTGAGGTTATTGATCCTCCTCAAAGTGAGGACTTGATGGATATAAGCGAATCCTCTGTGAATGATCCTACACAAGGTGCTCTAAAACCAAATGTGACAGTTTCTAGCAGCGTTCGTGAACTCTTGGAATGTCCTGTGTGCTTAAATGCCATGTACCCTCCTATTCACCAGGTTTGTTTATATCATATATATGCCATTGAAATATTTCAGTGATCTATGTAAATGAACTTTGAAAAAGCACTTAGATAACATGTATTCACAAATTTTTATCTTCATGAAGCCCACTTTGAAAATACCTTTTCAGAAAGTACATTTTCCGAAAGGCCTCTATATTTCTGAAAGCTACACCAAACACCTTGGTATTTGCAAATGTCGTCATTTTTTTAGTTCAATATCTTTTGTATGTTGCACTAATAATCATATAGCAAAGGTAGCATCAAAAGACTGTTAACTGGTTTGAGTTGGAGATCCAACAAATTTTATCTCAAGTCTTTAAAGGGTTTTTGTTATTTGGTTAAGATATAAATCACAAGATAATTTTCATGTTGTGACAAAAATGCTTGTTTTCTCTTCATTCGTGTTCTTTCTTGTTGCAGTGTTCTAATGGCCACACATTGTGTTCTGGTTGCAAGCCTAGGGTGCACAATCGGTGCCCCACTTGCAGGCATGAACTTGGTAACATCAGATGCCTTGCTTTGGAGAAGGTGGCTGCATCTCTTGAGCTTCCCTGTAAATATCAGAGTTATGGGTGCATGGGCATATATCCATATTACAGCAAATTAAAACATGAGTCACAATGTGTTTTTAGACCATATAACTGCCCTTACGCTGGATCTGAATGTACAGTAATGGGCGATATTCCTTATTTGGTGGCCCATCTGAAAGATGATCACAAAGTTGACATGCACAATGGCAGTACTTTCAATCATCGTTATGTCAAGGCAAATCCACATGAGGTTGAGAATGCCACGTGGATGTTAACGGTATTGTTGCATTTTCTTAATCTCAAATATCTTGTAGTTGTTGGTTTTCCTATTTATTTGTCTATTGACAATTAGGATGTTTTTAAGCTTGCTTCTCTGTTGTTCACTGACAGAATATGGCTTACTATTTGTTTTTGGAGATTCCTTTGTCTTAAGCTACTGATCACTATGGAGTTTGATAAGTCAACATGCCCATATGTAGTGGAGGGGTTTGGGCACTTAATTAAAAGAGGCGATAGTGACTTTGCTGTAATATCTTACTGAGTTATTACCTTGTGTTGTGGATGGAGTGCTGTTCTTTCTATAAACACTGTGGCAAACACTTCTGCTTGAACAAGATTTTCAGAGCACATAACTAATTGAATTCTCTTTCCATTCTTTAGGTTTTCAGTTGTTTTGGTCAGTACTTCTGTTTGCATTTTGAAGCCTTCCAGCTTGGTATGGCTCCGGTCTACATAGCATTCTTGCGGTTTATGGGTGATGATAATGAAGCCAAAAACTATAGCTACAGTCTCGAAGTGGGTGGTAATGGGAGGAAGATGATATGGCAAGGTGTGCCTAGAAGCATAAGGGACAGCCACAGAAAAGTCCGTGATAGTTTTGACGGTCTCATTATCCAACGCAACATGGCTCTATTCTTCTCTGGGGGAGACCGGAAAGAATTGAAGCTCAGGGTGACTGGTAGAATTTGGAAAGAACAGTGATAGGAGGGATAGTTGTCCTTTTTGTTTATTATCTTGCAGCGTCATTCGGTTCTATTTTGGGAATTTAGCTGCTAGATCAGTTTCTCTTGCTAGTCCAGTGAGTCTTCTAGTTCATGTATTTTTTGATCGGTATGATCTGTGAGGAGCAAACTCTCTTTGCTTGTCTAATGCATTGAATACACGAGTGGAAGACAAACTTCAATGCATACAATTGTAATATTCGTCTAAATGCATTTCATTATATTGCATTGTAATGCCAATAGTTGTTGTCTCTCCTCTTCTTCATTCTCGTCTAAGAAATTAACGGGAATCAAAACTTTCGATATTATTCGAGTATGGTAGAGAGTTATTTTATTTGTTAGGGTATTATTATTTATTAGTTTGAAGGAGATCAATAAAAAATAAGATTGCAATAATGGAGAAAATTAAAAATAGTAGGAAGAGATTAATATGAAAGGTCTCTTTTAAGAATCAATCGGTAAAATTAAAAATAGTAGGAAGAGATTAATATGAAAGGTCTCTTTTAAGAATCAATCGGTTAATTTTAAAATAAGTTGAACAAGTTTTTCAAGTTGTTTATGCATCAAAAGGTTATTTTAATAATCTTTAGTGTTTTAGCCTTTTTTTTATCGTCAGTTAGCCAAGGCCCATTTAATTAATGGGAAATAGTCAATTGAACTTAAAGAGCCGGTTCAAATCCGGACCCGAACGCCCGGCATCTCCCAATTGGATTTGGACGTAGACCCGAACGTAAACAAAAGACCAAGAAGCGTTGATTCGACAAACTCAAACCCCATTAGGAGAAGAAGCGTACGGTGAACGTCTCCCTCTCGAGTTGATATATTTCAGGTGAAAGTTTCGTTCATTTTTAATCCGTTTCTCATTTTTATCGGAAAGGTAAAGTTCATTGAATTTGCTCGCTATTTGGTCACCGAGAAAATATGATTAGAATCTTCTTCTTGTTGATTTCAGGTGATAATAGTAATAAATAAATCATGCCGGACACGCAGGCTCTTGTCAATGACTTTCTTACCAAGCTTAAAAAACGGTGACGGTTGGATAATAGAGGAACAGACTATTATGTTGTATATGAATATTAGTAGCTGAATTTATTTGTTTTGTTTTGACAGAAAGATTGAGGGGTCGCAGGCCACTGCGAGGCAGACGGCGGAGCTACTTCGTTCGGTTATTTCGCAGCAGCGCGTGCCTTACACTAACCAGGCTGGAGCGTTGATTGATGCTGTCAGGGCTGTAGGCGAGCAGCTCATTGTTGCCAATCCTGTTGGTTCGTTTTTCACAATTTATCAATTCACCACAAGTTGAAAATTCAAGATATGATGTTTCTTTATAAAATAGAGTACACAAAAAAAAAATTTTGACCTCAATTTAATTTTTGTTTGCATGGGATTCGTCCAACTATCACATTTACAGATTAAACAATTTTGATTGAAATGTTGCATCATGAACTGATGTTACTGTTTAGGGTAGTTTTTTTGTAATGGATTCAGTTTTATGGACAAGTTTTTATGTAGTGGATATATAGCTAATATTATGCTTCTCAAGCAAAACCAACGTGCATAATGTCATAACCAAGCATCCAACAGTTAACATGGCTCGTGTAGTTTATCTGCTGTGTGCATTGCTACCAAGTAATGAGTTGGAGCTCTTGAATCATTATCCCTGAGATTTAGGTTTTGTAGCATTATTCATGCTTGGTACTTGAACTTGCATTTGTTAGATCTAACATCCACTAATTAGTTGTACTTTGATAGCAAATATTCTCCTTTCCTCTAAATCATGTGGAAGAAACTATGGATTTCATTTTTCAAAATTGTACAGTTTGTATTGCCTATCCATTGGATTGCTGTTTTGCTAAAATATTGCCTAATGATATTTGGTGGCTTTCTATGATTGATTCTTTTTGTTTTCTTTCCTCTTTAGGGCCTTCGAAATATCTATCCCCTATTTTTCCAGCTTGTTGTTCTATTTCGTTTTCCAAAATTGAATATGATTTATGTTCTCCTTTGTTTATGCCTTATGTGTCGTCTCTTTTCTGATAATATTATATGTTGTTGTAGAGCTTGCTGTGGGTAATATTGTGAGGCGTGTTTTGCACATCATTAGAGAGGAGGATCTGACTTTGGCAACTGCTGGTATTACTGGGCTGAACTTGTCAGCTGTAAGTGATGATGAAGATGACGATGATCGAGATGGGAATTCAGCTCTATCAGCAGCTGCTGTTGCTGCTGCTGCTAGAAGCACTTTGCGTCCACCTTCATTGCAAACCCTGCTTGAGGACACGCCTGACTCTGCAGCTGTTCCCCAGACTTCTTCTTCTGGGGGTGATTCTGAAGGAAAAAGCAAATGTGAGCTATTACTGGTTGATAAATATTTCTGAGAATTGTTCTATTCCTCCAACTTTCTTAGTGCTTAGTCTCTAGCATGCTTCACGAAATTAGAACACTCCCATCAATATGAGTTTCAAATAAACATGTCTCTTTGTGACCTTTTGTTTTTATATGCCATTGGCTGCTTCTTTGTGATGCTCCTTATGGTGATGAACTGGTGCTGCTGAATGTTTTTGCATTTTATAATTTAGTAAATTTGATAGCCTTCTGGTGATCGAAAGATAACAGTTTAATATCATTCACAGCTGCTGATAAAAGTTCACGGAGTCGGAAGCTGAAGCATGATATTATTGAAGCAGTTAATGAACTTATTCAAGACATTGCTACTTGCCATGAACAGATTGCTGAACAAGCAGTGGAGCATATACATCAAAAGTAATTTTTCTTTTTCCTCAATTTCAATTATTTGATATGTTTTCTATTTGTCCTTTCTTTTCTCCCTTGTTTGGAATGTGTTTCCAGAAGGACTGGTTGTTTACACATAATTTGCATTCTAGAAGGACTGGTTCTGTACACACGATTTCCGGTTGACCTGTAATTTTAAGAGTTTTGTTTAGTTTTTGCTGTCAAGGTATATACTAAATTTTGAAATGCATGCACCATCTTATTTGGAAGTATCTACGTGTGCACTTTTACTTTGTGTTGGATTGTTTTGGTGTCACTTTGTTTGTCTAACATAAAACTGTTGTTTAGTTTTCCTTGTTATCTTACCGACGAAGTTGTAGGCTGGTTCTTTACATCTGATAAGTTCATGTATCGACAATGAACTGTAAGTGGTTTTTTATATCTGGGCTTGCAAGAATGTTCTTTTATTATTATGTGGAGTTAGGTTGCTGGAGTTTTTGGTGGTTATCCACTTAAGTAGAGTTGACATTTGATGATTTTTGGTGCAGAATTGGCTAAGTTGTGTAGTCTTAAACTGAAGACTCATTTGAGGTCTTTAGAACTTGCACAAGGAGGGTAGTGTTGTAGGTTCTGATGTGTTTGGAGATTTAGGAATTGAATTGCTTAAATTGTGAGATTGTTCAACTGAAAATGCATTAAAAAACTTGACTTGTAAGATTTGCCAATGATTTTTAGCCAGAGACAGCACATTTCATTTGAACTTAGAAGGTCAAGAGAAATGTAGTGAATGAGCTGGTGCTAATGATTTTTAATGGGACTTTGTGTTTCATATATTTCTAATTGTGGATTTCAGGGTCGAATTGGGTTGGAAAAGCTAACATATATTAGCGGTATAGAAATGTTTTGTTCAGTTTTCTATATTGAAAATGTATTGATTCTTGGCCTTTATTTTCCCCCCAGTTTTGGACTCAGTGAACATAGGAAGCTCATTATACATGTTCTCTTGTATCTAATCTCCCAATTGATAAATAACAAGGCATGCACACCCCTATGGGCTTATCTCTATACTTCTCCATCTATGTTTCTTCCTAGCATTTGCTACTCTTATTAATTTTAACTAACAAATGTATTTTCAGTGAGGTAATATTAACTCTTGGAAGTTCGAGAACAGTGTTGGAATTCCTTTGTGCTGCAAAGGAGAAAAAAAGATCATTTCGGGTATTTGTTGCAGAGGGTGCTCCAAGGTCTGTGCAAGTTCTTTCAAAAGACTAGCTCTGATATTCTCTCTTTCTCTCTCTTCCTCTTTCTCTTACTTAAATGTTTTGTCTTTGGTCTTCAACTTCATGTTTTATTAGGTATCAGGGGCATCTGCTTGCAAAGGATTTGGTTGCAAGAGGTTTACAGACCACCCTGATTACTGATTCTGCTGTTTTTGCCATGATTTCCCGAGTGAATATGGTATGTTTGAGCATTTCCACATTTGGCAAAGGATTTCCTGAATGCTTTCAGCTCATCTTGAAATTTGCAATGTGAAGGTTATAGTTGGAGCTCACGCTGTCATGGCTAATGGTGGGGTTATAGCACCTGTTGGGATGAATATGGTTGCACTTGCAGCTCAGAAGCATGCTGTTCCTTTTGTTGTACTTGCCGGAAGTCACAAGGTACTTTTCATGCAACAACTACATGGCTAGAAATTTTAGCAAAAAATAAGCGGGCTTGTTTTCTTTACCTGCTATTCATAAATTCATAGATTTGTTTATTTGCACTGGATTGGAGTTAAGATGCTGTTCAATTATTCATGCAGTGCAAATTCCTGAGTCTGATGGTATATATATATATATATATATATATATATATATGTATGAAACATTTGACTAATGTGAGACTAGCATTTCGGAGATGCAAATGTGTTTGCGAGAGCATTTGGTAAAAGCTCATATTTGCATGTGTATATGTAGATAGACACGCGTACATGCAATAATTGCAGATAATGATGAATGAGTAAAATCGTTGGATACTTGGATATGCTAATCTGGAAGGAGGTAGATGAAGAAAAGTGTTAGAAGGGAATATATATACTCATATGTGCAATGATTTATTAATAATCAACAGTGAGGGGAACCATTGTGGATTCAAGAAACCGAAAACAGGCTGATATATGGTATGATTCCACGGTGAAAATTAAATTATAACATAGTAAATGGTCATAGGATTCCACACTGAATATTAGATTTTAACATATTAAACAGTCAAAGGATTCAACAGTGATAAGGATATGGATGAGGAGATATTGGATTTTCTATGATTCAGTTTGTGTGGAAAATGAAAATATGTGCACATAGGAGCACATGGTACTAGTTGAAACTTGTGATCTGTGAGTTGCTGCCTCATTTATGGATTCAATTAATCTCTGAGATGACATTTTGTTTGATGCATCACCTTTTTTAGATTGAATTTTACACTTTCCCCAAGGGAATCTTATCATGGAAGCAATGAACTCCTGTTCTTTGTTTCCAAATCTTGGTCTGTCTTTTGATAAATGCTGTTCGGTATATATGCAGTTGTGTCCCCTGTATCCACACAATCCTGAAGTCTTACTGAATGAATTAAGATCCCCATCAGAACTGCTGGATTTTGGAGAATTCTCAGATTGCATGGATTTTGGAAGTCGCAGTGGTTCCCCTCTTCTTCACGTTGTCAACCCAACATTTGATTATGTGCCACCAAAGCTTGTTAGTCTTTTTATTACTGACACGTAAGTTCAACTGCTTTTTAGGAGAGTGGGACTTGAGAGACCAAAACTATACACCTTATGTGTCTCTTTGTATAGATTAGATCTTTGTTGGTATAACTTGTGCAAAATTCATCCATCCAGACTACCATATGCTGGAAGTCTGAAATCAAATGATAGAACCAAGTTTTTCCCATTATAGAGAACTGGTTGTTCTGTCTTTGATATGGTTGATGGTTCTTAAGTATAGTCCAGTTCTAACCATCGATACATTCGGTTTTGCTAATTTATTTGTTCTTCACAGGGGAGGGCACAATCCTTCATACATGTATCGGCTTATTGCTGATTATTACTCAGCTGATGACTTGGTGGTGCAGCGAAGGCCTACTACTGGGAATTGAGTTCTTAATACTTGTTTTTCATCATATATTGAGTAAGTAATCTTGTTGTGCCAATACTCTTGAGGGATAATTGTTTATTTTACATTGATAATATCAAGTTAAACCTTGAGGTGTCAGTTGAGTGGTCAGGCATGAACTTTTGACCTGGTGTATCATCCTATAGCTTGATCAATTTTTTTTTTTTCAGGTTGCTCTGAATGTGTTACAATTAGAGCACTGGATTATGAGAATGAGAAATTTCAAATCATTGGATTAGGAGCATTGCTGATGCTGGAAACAAGGCTTGGAAAAAAATCAATCACGAGGTGATGGCATGAACTTGAACAAAGTTTAGAGGGAACAAATGAGCGGTCTCTTTCATTCTTCTGTAAAATGTCAAGAGCAAGAAAGAGGGTAAGAGCTGTACAAATAGGAAGAGATGAAAACAATGTGAGAGAATTTTTGTGATTTTAACAGGGTGAAAGGCCAAGAGTTGTATTCTGTATCAATAATTTTGAACCTATACAGATAAAACAGTTTACTATTGTTGTATTGCATGTTGGTCGTCATTTTGATAGCATACAGGTTGTAGTTGTGCCGGTTTTGATGTTATATTGGATTGGGGAAAACCGAAGCAGGCAAAACATACACTGCTTGTTTTTGTTTCCTTCTGTCAATATACATCTCCTTAGACCGTATCCCATATATCCGTTGCAGTCCTCATGAATTGTCGTCGCACATCAGATAGATCATTGGAGGAAGGCAGGCAGGCGGCTCGTTAGATGTCTCAGTTACGTCACTTTTGCCCTCTTGATCTCTATAAACATCCTCTTGTCCGACCCAAACCAGGTTAAGTAAGTTATCGGAAATTTCAGTTTAAACCCGTAACCTGAACAGTAACTTCCGACGTCCATGAATCAAGCACCAGAGAATCGACAAAAGGGTACTACCAGGAACCGCGTTTAAGGTAATTGTGTGTGACCAGGGCCAGAAGGCTACCGTCTAGCTTCAAAACCAGAAATCACAGAAATTTTGAAAAGTTAAAAGTTGAATTTTGCCAATTTTGAGATGGATAGAGAAATCAACAGTATCTTTTCTATTGTGGATAATTTTTTTTTTTTTTTTTTTTTTACATACAATGAGAATGGTCATCACTGATGTTTTATATCAACATCAAACCAGAAATACAGGTAAGTCTTAGCATATATAACACGAACTCGCTGCAGCACTAAGTCTCCACTAGTTAAAACAGCCTTGGCACCTCCTTCAATCCGAGTTTGCAAAACAGAAACACTATCACCTTTACTCTTCAGTGGAGTAGGTGTAATACAGCTACGAGCTGTACTCACAATTGGGCATGATAGATAATCCAGCGGGTTTGACTCACATTGAAGTACACACCCATCTATAGTCAGCCTTCCACTTCTATGGAGCAAGCAGCAGCCTAGCTCTGCCTTCACAGTTAAATTTGCCAGCTTGCACGTGGATAGAAACTCCAATGCACTACAAACAAAACAAACATAGCACAGGTGATTTTCCAGGATCCCACTCCAAGCTGTTGGACAACAAAGCCTAAAAGAATTGCGGTGCTTCACCTTAAAAGATACAGGAATGTCAATGAAATTATGTCCTGGTTTATATAATATTTTAGCAAGATACAATTCTTAATGTGATGTATGTCTTCCACAGCACATCAATAGATCTATCAAATAGTGACCATGGTTGAAGTCTGATATCACACATGATAGGTATGTTCCTTTAATCCAACAATATGGAGGAGGGGCTCCTCATGACCTCTCAGATAATCTCCACAAAATAGTATAAATTAAATGGAAACAAAAACCAAATAATTTACCAACCTATCTGAACCTCGAGCGCAGACCAGTGATGTTTCATCTGGAAGCTCACCTCCACCAATCTGAAAAAGCAAGTTGTGATAAAAACAGGAAAAGATGGAACACTTTTATGATAGAGATCTTATTTTTCAAGAAGAAGTGGGAAGCTGTGCTTTTACTTTCAGTAGATGATAAGTTTATTGTGTGGGATACATAAAAGAACCAAGAAACTATGCAAATAAGTAAAGAACTAGCCCAAATGAGTGCACGGAAAGCAAATTTGTGCCTCTGAGCAAATAAGAATGAGAGTTAATACACTAAGGAATCATGTGATACAGTTCCCTGTAGTTAACTAAGTTTAGAACTCAAAGTCAACAGTCCTTGTATGGGTGCACAAATTGACGAACAGCCAAAATTTATAGGAAGTGAGGTACAACCTACTTTGTATGCAGAATACAAATGTTAAACAACATTCTAGAAAACAAAACACATACCAGGCATAGTGGTTTTTTAATCTGAATATTACAGGCAAGATGGCTGCCACCTGCTGCAATTAAAATTGTGTCGCCAGGTCTAAGAGGAACAATTTTAAAATCAGGTTTTTGTAGACTATTATATCCGAAGAATCATAAAAAGGCAATTTTTGCAACTTTCCAAACCTTGCTGCAGATACAGCTGCCTTAAGGTCTGGGAAAACTCCAGGCTCAGATAAATCTTTAACAGACCGATCTACCCGCAGCCACATGCGAGGGTGGCATGCCAAGTGATGCCATCTGTGGCAAGCGAGGGCGGTGTTATACCTATCTGCAAGCTCCATAGCAATTTGTGAAAGGTAATCGCACAAAATTATGTCATACAAGCATTTGGGGGCAACAATACAGATGGATAATTAACCCTTTTAAACATTTTAATAACACATCTCAACACAAAATAATCACAACAAACACACTCGAACAGAAGCAAATGATAAATTGAGTAGAATGAAGTAATATAGTGGTTATAATTCCTCTCTTGTATACACTGGAATCAAAACTAACAACTTAAAACATTCATTGACCTACAAAAAGAACCAAAAACACTTCAAATAAAACTGCACCCACATAACTAGCCCATGGAACATGAATGTGAATCCATATACGTTTAAAAAGGCAAAAAGTTCTAGAAACTGAAGCTACCAATCTGTGTTCTGAAACTCTTTAATGTCTTGTATCAAACTAATTTTGTGAAAAACCGATTATATTGTTACTCAAGTATTTTTTAAATTTGTTAAACTCGGCAAAACTATAATTCTTTGCTACAAATAATTCCTGAACTAAAGAACCTCCGAAAAGAAAATAAATTTCAGGATAACACATCAATTGGGAAAACCCCATTAGCCAAAATCACATTTCCAACAGAAAACCCTAATGCAAACTACCAAAAAGCCAACAATAACCAAAGTCAAAAACGTCTTAAAGGTTTAATAACAACAGTGAACATTGATATGAAAGACGATTTTTTTTTTTTAAGAGAAAACAAATTAAGTTAAAGAGAAGTGACCTGGAATAGGGGATAAGAAGCTGAAGATATGCATAAGACAGCCATCATCGAGATTGTTTATGGGGGTAAAACAAGAATTTTTCTTCTTCTTCACATTTCTGGTGTTGTTGCCTCGGTCAAAGCCTGGGTGCCTGTTGTCTATGTTCTCCTCTTCATCTTCCATTTCTGTTCTGAATCGCAAACTTGACCGAATAGATTGTTTTGACTGACTATTATTTTCTAACCGACGTACTATTCTATATTACTACCCCGATAATTTCATTGATAAGAAACCGACATGACGTACATAACGACGCTGGTGCGGAATATTCACTAATACCCCTTTATTTTTGTAAATTTAATTAGTATAAAAATGCATGTTACTAGAATTTTGAAGTTTGGTTGGCGTGCTAGAAAATCAAGTCATCCAAAATCAAATTGGTTTGCCTGTTTTTCAGTTTAATAATTTAAAACTAAGATTTTGGTTTAATTTTTAGTTCAATTAAATGGACCTAAAAATCGAAACAAAAATTTCAATATTTTTATTTTTAGAATTTAAATTAAAAATCTTGAAGTTGAAACGTGATCTTAATTGGTTGGATGGACTGCATTTCTAAGAAACCAACAATTTGATTTGGTTTCTGCATTAGTTGAAAATCCAACGGAACTCAAAAAAGTCTACCCTTTATTTGAACCTTTTTTTTTATTTTTTTGGGCATAAAATGGTGGAGCAGACTGAAATTGTCAGCCTATTAAAAAGTTATTATATTCCTATATTTTTTAATATTTGTTCTCTTTTTCGAAAATTGATCATTATTCACTTTAAATTACATAATTATTCTTACTCATACATATGGATGTGCGTATGGTCTAATAAACGTTACCATATTTATTTATTTTTTAAAAAACACGAAAGAACATAATTAAAAAAATATATAGGAATTCAATATCAGTACAATTGGTATTTAAACCATTTAAATTCCTAAAATTATCATGTTCACTGTTGTGTTGGTTATTTAGATGGAAAAGAAGTAGCAAGAGTGTGTGTGTGTGTGTCTGTGTAAACGGCGTCGTAGCCAAGTAATCGATCATCACCGTCAAATCGCATATTAGAGTTGGGACCGCTAACTTAACGATGTTGACCTGTAAACCCTGAAAAATTGTATGTTATTCGACATCACAAATTATTCACAACGTAGTGTTAGTACGAAGACGAACAAGGAACACAACAATCAAGAAAGCCGGAGAAAATTCTCCAAATGTCGGCGAAAGGCGGCGTTGGCGGCAATGGCGAGTGCTTAACGAGGAAGGTGGTGGAGAAAGAGAGTTTGGAAAGTTACAAGTATTACCTCTCTCGACGCACCGTTTTGGAGATGCTGAAAGACCGTGGCTACGACATTCCCGACTCTGAACTGAGTGGATCACTCGCAGAGTTCCGTTCTGTTTTTGGTGATAAACCTGACGTCGAAAGGCTTCGTCTTTGCTTCCCTCTTCTTTCCAATCCCTCCAAAAAGGTAATCTTTTTTTTTTTATTCGTTAATTATTTTAATATCTGCATGATACTGTTGAATATTATTATTATTATTATTATTATTATTATTATTATTATTATTATCAGATGCTGGTTATCTACTTGGGAACAGAAGAAATCAAAACGCAAGTTATCCGAGGTGTTTACGGTCAAATCGTAAACAAAGAAAGTTTGCATGGGCTGATACTCATCTTGCAAAGCAAAATGAACCATTTTGCCCGGAAAGAACTGCAAAAATTCCCCGCTAAAGTTGAGATTTTTCAAGTAAGTGAGTCACCTTAGGGATAAGTGGCTTCGGAACTTTTTATGGGTGTGGGTAAATTTGGCTGAACTGAACCCTTTCAGACTACTGATACACAGGGTCCACTTGTAAGTGCATTGTTGAACATATAAAATCAAAATGTCTCAAATTGCGTAGAGCAATATCTGATGAAAAATTTAATATGGTGTGTGAAACTACCTAATCCATATTAGTACAACTAAGAGTTGTAACTCATTGATTTGGAGCTAAAGCATGAGGTGAATGAAGCACCTGGAAAAGCGAGAACAGATATTGAAACCCAATTAGATTCTATTCTTCAAGCCGAATTTTAAGAATGTCCTCATGTTTCCTAGTGTGGTTTCGAAAGGAAATAGATGATTTGCTCTGGCACAGACATTGAACCCACACAAGTTTTTCATCATGACTGTGATTTGGTTTATCATTTCGTGCATACTTATCTAGATTCCTTGACTTCCCCTTATATGTGGTGCAAAGCCAACCCCTTTAGCACTAGCAGATAGGGTTGCATTCCAGAAATTCACAATATACTCGGTTCAGTTTGGCACTCCCATGTTAGGGCGAGGTGGATGTGTTCTCATAGATTGCCTTATCTCGACGTGTTCTTTCTTTGCTTTATTAATAATATAGTCCATTATCAACTATTAGCGATTAAGAAATATGCTTTAGCAAAGTTCTTGAGTTTTCCTTGAGGCGTCGCCAGCACTTTTTTGCTGCACCCCATATTCAATTCAACTTTATGTTTAAAACTAAGTTACATAAGTGGCAATACTGAATATTTTGATTGAAAATTTTGATGTTTGCTATGTATCTTATGTATCTTCACTGCTAATCTTCCATTCTAGGTCATTTGTGAAAAAAAAATAATGTTGCATTGATATGCTTTCAGAGTGCTGCATTTTTTGAAAGAAAAACACAAGAAACATGTTAAGCGTGATGCTTAATCAGCTAAGATCTAGCAAGTACCTGATTTTACTGTCTGTGGTAACAGCATTAGACTAGTAACTGTATATCGTTAAGGATGATGTCTATATATGGTTTTTACCTCTGAAGACAATGAATGTTTAATTTAATCTTTAATATTTTTGGTACTTTGCGACTGCTCAACTCCTGTGGCTTTTGGCCAATAAAGTTTGCCATCCTATTTTTCTAACATCTTGTGACTGGCTTTCGCTTTAGATCACTGATTTGTTGGTTAATATAACAAAGCACATCTTGGTACCAAAGCATGAGATACTGACTGTTGAAGAGAAACAGAAATTGCTGAAGAAATACAAGGTGGACGAAAAGCAGGTAACTGTAATAGTTGAATAAAATAATGCATCCATTGGTGTTCATAAACAGATTTTTAAGGATCTATTTTCATATGAAATTAGTTGATGTCGAATTCCTTTGGAATGGAATCATTGAAGAAGATGGAAGCCATTACCTAAATTGATGCATAGCTGTTTTCTTTTGTCTTGGAGTAAATAGTTTTTAGTTTCTTACTATCAATTCCAGGGTTGTCGATATTCAAAGGCTTGTTTTATCATGATGAACTTTAGCTACTAGAAATTTAGAACTCTACAATTGTTTGGAGTCATGGGATTTCTGGGGGGTGAGAAAATGTGACCTAACACGTAGTTGGCTGAAACAAACCTATGGGTTCTTTCAGAAAAATGTTACCAGCTATGCTTGTGATATTGAATGATGCATTTTGCCATGAAGGTATGTTTTTCTGACCTTTTGTTCATATAAATGAAGTTTTGACCTGTTTGATCTCTTGGCAATTCTATCAGGCTGAAATAGCACAAGATGTATTAGGCATAACTAGGGGTTGAAAGTTGTCCTTTTGACATGTAATCAATGAATATTTGCCAGGTAGAATTTCTCAGGTGACTTTGGAACTTGGTAATTGGCTCAACCTTATTACTCGAAGTTTAGTGTCCATCTGAAGCCTAGTTAATGAATATTGCCCAAGTTGATTCTAGCCGAATGGAAAACTTCACGTTGTTCTCAAATCAATTCATCAACTTGAAAGTTCAAACACCACCGCTTGATTGCCTCACCTGTCTAAGCAATATGATTGCTACTCAAAAGAAGCATATTCAAGTTTATACATTTTAATCTCAGGAAGAAGGAAATTATATGCTGAAGTAATGAACACGGGGAATTTTTACCGTTAACAGGGTTTTTTTGTCACTGTACTGCACATGATTTTTTTTTTTTTTTTGAAATCTTGTATGATTGAGCAAACTGCAGTACTGATTCCATTTTTATGTTCATTTTGACCTTTCAGCTTCCTCGAATGCTACATACTGATGCACTTGCACGACACTATGGACTGGAGAAGGGGCAGGTGCTGAAACTTACTTACATGGATGGAATTGCTAAATCTCTTGAAACCTACCGTTGTGTTCTCTGATGCTTCCATAAGAAATATGCACTCGTTAAACCAGTGCTGACATGCTATGTAGTTAATAGTTACATTATTCTCAGATGAAAAGACTTGCCCAGCGTACACTTAATACGCAGTTGTACAGGCAAAACTGGAAAGTATATTTTGACTAGTTCGTATTTGAGAAATTCCAGTGGCATGAAACTTCAGAACTTCACACGCAGAATTGAGATTCCCTGCACATAAGATAGTGCTGCATCTACATTCTGTGGTGAAGTGAAAAGAGGATATCATTATAACTTGAATTTCATCCGATGCTTCTACGTTTCCATCCTCTTTATAATCAATGCCACTTCATCCACTTACGTAACGTTATTTCGCCTCAGGAATGGGGTAGTTTTAAATTCTTTTTTAATGTTCCTGAACTTCAACGAAATAACTAATCGGAACATAATTTACTCAATGTTAACTGCGCTTAACGCCTTACCGTATGACTGTATTATTGGGGACTAAGATGTTATGAACAAGCACACCATGTTCTGCTATGTTATTTTGCCGAAGTCTAGGGATTAAAATGTTATTACTCCATTTCAAATTTCATCATTCTACGTTAATTAGCGAATCCCTACAGCAAACAAATATATACAACAAAGGATGACGCATTCAATAAAACTAAAGACTACATTAATATCGAAACTCAAAACATTACTTCCAAAAACATTACCAAATGTAGATAATTAAAATCAATCTTGAAATACATTGTATAATAGTGGGAGTTTGTGTCTCCAAGAAGCCCGTGAAGTTTCACAGTGAGCCGCATCTAATGTTCGCAACTTCAGCTACAGAAAATTATGAAAACAAGCTCAAGGAATTGGCAACGGTTTTCTGCCAACGATTATTTAAGTAGACATAAGAGTCCTTCACACCATCAGACATCACAGATACTCTAGACACAAATTACACACTGAAATGAGGCAAAACACCTTCAGTTTGGCGATTGAGTAGCACCACTTAGATTGGGATGCTTAGTTATATAAACTGGGATTGGAAACATGCATTTGTGCAAATTGTGACGGCATATGTACACATACAACATTGATAACCAGATCCTGTTAGAGCAGGATCTTTTTCGCTCTTTGACACACTTGATAAGGTTCGATAGGCAGACTAACTCGTCAATCAGACTTGATTCAGATTAAGTTGGCTGACAACAAAAAAAAATCCTTGGCATTACCAATATATCCATTTTGTTATATAACGGAAATGCAACAAATCATATGGAGGTAATAAAGGAAGGAATTACCCTTTTAGAATTCTGAAACATTCTCCTCAGTGTGAGGCTTCACCCTCAGCAGCCCTGCCATCCACAGGTCCATAGTTTGATGTATCCTCTGAAGTGTCTATGTAGGAACTGGTTTTAAACCGATCCTGAAGTAGTGGCTCAGGCATCGAACATGGATCTACGGGTCCTTGTTGAGAAAAGTTTTGCGTAAGTTTAGAACTCTTAGGCATGCACTCTGTTGGCAAGTTCAATGAACTCATTGCTACACCCTCACATGGGAATTTAGTAGAAGCAGGTGATTCAGGTGTCTCAGGATACTTTCCTGATAAATCCAAGGGCCTATGAAAGAGCAAATGAGCCACAGTCCGATCAATAGGATTTGTCTCTGTTTCTGCATCAGGCATTCTAGGAAACCTGCATTACCATCACAACCAGAAACGGAAATTGAAAATGAAGTTGCAATTCTTATATGAAACAGTGAAAATGCAGCGGTGGTGTAAATGGAAATTTCTTTCAGAAAGGCCCACTTGCGAAAATAATAAGAAACAGAAAATCAACAAAAATAATAAATGCAAAAACTTAAAAATTCATTATTGTATTTCTTTTCACTGCTTCTTAATTGTTCACAAATTCTTATTCCTATTTTGAAACTGTTGCGTGATGATCTCATATCATTGCTGTTCAATGTCTCTGCTACACATATAACCTAAATTACAAACCATAGATTAATTCACAACTATTTAAAGCAACCAACTAAAAAACCTAAAAGAAAAAATGAGCAAAAAATTTTAAATCAATAAATAAAGGGAAATTTAACTTTTTTTTATCATACTCATCAATGAAGAAAGGGATAGCAATACCAATTTCTAGCCAAACTACCTATTTTATTATTTTCTTTGCGTTAGTTTGAACACTCCCAGCTTCAGTGCTCACCCCCAAATTAGAGGATATATATTCTCCAGCTTGGAGCATAGATGAAGATATGTCCTTTGCGGATAATTTTGGTAAAGATATCTCCAACTTGATAGTCTAACTTGATGAGAGGAGTCATAATGGCAATCTATTCACAGGATAAAAATCTACTTCATCACAGATAGACAATCAGAAATAACAAGAGACTTGTCCCATGTTCCAAACACAAGTTTTTTACATAAAAATGGAGATGACAAGCGATCAGGGTAGACAGAGTACCAAGTGAGACGATATCAAGAGGGGTCTTCTGGCCTAGAAAGGCGAACCAAGCAATGTATCAACCTAGCACTTTGTAACTACAAATACAGTAACATACTTTAATATCCAAGACTTCAGAACACCAAACAATTAATAACTGGCCGTTTTGATTCTTTGGAACAACTTGATGAATTTAGTAGATCTTTTTAGGAGGGCTCAATGACTATAGATTGAACCTATCAAATTTTTGCAGTGCAATAGTTGGCTGTTCACCATAACTGTGCTCCTATGAACCACTCCACAAAGTTAGAACACCTAAAAGTTCACATTAACAGCACTTTTTCTCCAAGGAACTCCTTGGTGAGTAACAAACGAGCTGAGAGAAAGTTAGATCAATTTGGCCGCAACAAGAAACAGGAGAGTGGCCTCACAAATAGATTTTTATCACTTAACAAACACAAACCTAGACTAGAGACAACATCATGTGAGGTAGATCTAACTTCAATTTCAATTTATGGGCTTAAACAATTGAGAAACAATAAAGAATGAGATACATAAGATGAGTCAAGAAAGAAATAGAATAGAGTTGAAAAATGAGAGAAAGATTGCCTTTGAAGGTTGCTGGCGAGATTTAAGAGTGGATTAACATCATTATTTGAACTAGTTTTGACACGACCTGTAGGTTGTCAGCAGGAAGGAGTGTCACTGTGTTGGCAAGCTGCAAATGTCATCAGCACAATGTGCAAGCACAACATGATGTTGGCTATGAGACTCAGATGAATTCCTGACATGCTTTGAGGCTTAGGGTTTTTGCAGAGGACTTTATAGAGGCAATGCTAGGGTTTACTAGGTTTTGAGGGAAGCAATGCCAAGGATTGTGGTTGGCTTATAGGTGCAGTGCAAACTTTTTAGTGGATGATAGCCGTGGCATTGTTTGTGTTGGCTAGGTTTTTTTGTGTTTACTTCCCTCTCTTTTCTCTAGAGTAAGAGCAGATTTGTGATGGATCTTTGATGTAGGACACAAACTTGGGATGGTTGCTAGGGTGTAACTTTTACATATTTTGTGAAGTGCATAATATACAAATTCAAAGCTTTCAATGAAATCTACAAAACTCGCAGCCAGTGTGCATTGGATTTTCATCAAATTCTACTGTTTAGGCCTTCATATTTGCATTTGTTTCCATTTTTGTAATTTCAAGGAACTTTACGTGATTTTTAATTTTTTCTCTAGTTATTGAAGTTATGTGCCATCAATTGTGTTTTCTTACTTCTCACTTACAGTATTTTAATATGTAATTATAATTTGAATTTGCTCATAGCATTTCACAAGATATATAGACATAGGATCTAAGTAAAATAAGAAATAAAGCTCACAGAGAGCATAATTACAAGGCTAAACTAGTGCCTCCTAAATTTCCTAAGTTAGTTTCCATATCTTTTCTTCTTTTTTTCTCTTTTGATACAAAGGGCAAGAGAGATGCAACAAAAGAAAGGAGACAGGCAGAGAAGTGTCCTTTTGCAATCAACAACTATGATAATCTTAAGTGTCCTTACAATTCTTAGTGTCCGTTTAATTTGACTTTTTTGTTAACCAAAAGGGTTTTTTTAATGATAAAAATCTTTTTCAAATTTTTTAATGTCGTTTAGTTGACACAAGAGAAGGGCTTTTAGAAATTAAAAAAGTTATTTTTCTTCTACCGGAAGAAGTCCAAAATTTGGACTTTTGGCATCAAAGTTTTTTTAACTTTTTTGAAAGGCGAAATTGTTTAAAACAACTTTTCTTTATTTTAAAAATTTTACATTATTTCTTTAAAATAGAACATTAAAAATTTATCTATTAAACTAATTAATCAAATCTTCCAAAAAGTTATTTGTAACAACCATACGACTAATAAACTTTTGTTAAAAATTTTATTTATAAAAGTTCACGAATAAAAGGTCTACTTTAAAAAGCTGTATTTAAAAAGTTATATTAAACGAACCCATAGTATTATGAACCATAGATGGAGAAGTTGTTATGACCAGAAAATGACACAAAATTACAGATTTCTAGCGCTTTCTGCTGGAGAATTTATCTGAGGTAATAGTCATGTTCAAAGTGATAACCATAATGTTAGCATTAAACTCTCACCAATTCATTCAATTTTTTTAAGAGGGAACTAAGAAATATTTACTAATTGGAAAGGACAAGAATTATAAAGGAGGAACAGCTTTGATGATAGATAAAACAAAAGGAGAATAACCAGGGGATGGGAAATAAAAGGGTATCATCATATCCAATGCATTCAATGAAAGTGAGAAAGTGAGAACACATAAGTCAGCATCAGTTAAAAGAAATTTAAAAAGAGATATCAGCAAGAAAGATGGCAAGTTATTTTTTTTTTTCTCAAAAGAAAAAAGAGTGCGAGTTGGTGGAGGTAGGTTCCCTCGCTTCCTTTCACAAATGCAATAGACATTTTTTGATGAACCTTTTCTTCTCTTGGGTACCAAATCATCCTCTGTAGGTAAGATCTGGAGTTTTTTTCTCTCAATCCAGATCTTTTTCCTCTCTGTCCTTTTCCTTCTTTATTATTATTTTAAGGGGGAGGGGAAGCCAGGGTAGGGCTGTGAGTAGGTTGGGTGTGTTTGCAAGAAGAGTGATTTATAAAGGATTAAGATCATAATGATTAGATATAAAGAATTACTACTACAATGATTAGATGGAGAGAGGAGTCCACTAACCTGATGAGAAGTTCTTATTTCAACAAGAATAAAACTTGATGGGACTTAAGGGGTTGAAAAGGGGGACATAAACGGAAAGTGATCATCTGTTTAAGGGTGCAGTTGGCTATTAATAAATAATAACTTTTTACAATGCAAGAGGAAGCTAGAAGATCTATGGATTATCTGTTACAATATTCTGACTTGAAGCACAATAAACCCTCCAGTCATCCAATCTTCTATTATTTCCTCTCTTTTCTTATTTACATTTTTTGTAATGAAAAAGGCATGTTGTCATTGAATCATTATCTAAATGTTTCAATGACATTATCCATAAACAGCTAGTAATATCACAAAGTCTTTACAGTTAAAGATGGTTAAAGTAACCTAATTCTATGAAAGTAAATCAACAAGGTGACAGAAATAACCAACTTGAATGGTACATGAAAACTTTGTGAGTTTACTAACCTGCTAGAGGGGTTAATTTCTGCTTTTGTAACAACTTCAGGTTCATCCCTGCTACTTTTGTTAGTGCTACTTGTATCACTAGCATGATGCCTCTGCATTGCACTTTGTGCCAACCGGAACAAGCTATCTCGTATACATAGTCTTATTCTGAGATCCAACTGTTATAAAACGAGCGTTTGGCATTTTCACCTAGTCCAAGTTACAAAGGAAGGAAACACAATAGCAGTCAAATCGATCATACCTTGGCAATTACATCTTGAAGGTGGTAAAGAATTGAGTCTGCCCCTGGATAATTATCAACTGCCAAATAGATTGTATTAGAGTCATCTTGCTCCACAGGTGAGTTTGGGTCAAATGAGGGAAGAGAGCTTAGGTCTCCAACATCAAGATCAGCTCCCTCAGCAGGCAGAATTTGGTTTTCTTGGAACTTCTGAGGGTTGGATTGATCTATAGAAGAGACTTGATGACCGAATTGCTGCTGCTGTTTCTGAATAGCAAGCATTGCCTGCAATTGTTGCCGCCTCCTTAATTTTTCAATTTTTTCTTGAGGTGTCATAGTCAAAGGTTTTGCAGGAGCAGCTGCTGACTTGTTTACAGGTGTTTTACCTGGAGAAACTTCATAGCAAGACGATAAATTTTGGTGCTTAAATTCCCCTGGCTGAATGTTGGACACTACAGGCATGGAAGGATATGGATTTCTAAGATGCCCATAACTCGACGGGGTGACAAATGAACTGGAGATCTGCTGGTACTGCAAAGTCTCAGATTTTGGAAGCTGCCTTTGCTGACTAAGAACTGGAGAAGCCAATGACTGTAGCATGGGGTGAGCCAGTTGGTTCTCATATTTCCCGGATGGGTTTCTGATAGGAGACCAGGTACCATACATATCTTGCAACAACTTTCCCTCACTTTTATCTTCCAACCTTTTCCGAGCTTTCAATAGATTCTTTTGTTTGTATCCCTGTACATGTGAAACAAGGATAAAAGCTTAGCTCTTTTTGGAGAAAGAAATAACAATAGAACTTGTAGCTTTTATTCATCTACAAAGTTTTTTCTACCACAGAGTTTTAGCAAATTCTATATTCTATGCCGACAATTTGCCAAAATCATTTTCAGCAACAACATCTAGCTCCTAGCATCAGTGCAGCAGGCATACATAAAACTTTTTAAGACGCATAGTCAAGAAGACACGATGTTGTTTTTTGTATAGATACCCCGTCAGTTCTTTTGGATGGATTATTGTACTTGTCCATTTTGTATTTTACCATTAATATACTTTCTTTTTTGTTTCTTCAAATAATAATAATAATAAAAATTATCAAATAAAAGTATCTGCTTCGAGGATACATTTACCCAGAGCATAAAGAATAAACTTAATGCTCCTCAGCAGTTACTATTTCGTAAGTTGATGGAATCTATGAACTTAAACACATGCACCTTAAAAAGATTCCTGGACTGCTTCAGGAATACTGGTGAAACAGAAGTACCTTATCTGCAAAGTTGTCAGGAGTTACAAGATTTTTGGCAACCAGGCCCTTCTTCCCAGTAACCAGATCTGTCTGCAAAATCCAAATAAAATTTTTGGTATTTATATTGATTCATTCATTCAAGTGAAAAATACAAACATGTTAAAGAACCTATCACACTGCAAATTGACTTTTATTACCTGCTCTTCCCCTATGGGCTTACTTTTACCTCCAGCATATTCTACGTGATCCAAAATTGGATGTGCATTCTGCAGATCAGAAGCGGCATTATTCAGTTTCCCATGGCTGAGGGTTAAGAATTCGTCATCTGGGTGATCGAATTCTGATTTGACTTCCTCATGTTCAGATGTATTCTTCAGTGCTCCTAACTCCAAACTTGGGGAGTCCTCAGATAAGGGAAAAGATTTCACCGGGCTGCTAGTTACATCTTTAGAGGAAGACCATAGCCCATCAGCACTACCAAGACTTACATGGCCAAATATTGGGTCATCATTGCTGCAAAATATCACTTGTGAGGATACTGAGTCAGATGGATACCATTGTGTTCAATATTGAAAGTAAAAATGATAATAATAGTAATAGGAAAGAAATATCATTCAAGGAATCTTTTCACAATCATGCAAAGGTTGGGAAACTCAAAAAACGTTGGTACTCATATTGGGCAACGGTTTGGCTTTTCTGGAAAGTATAAAGTATAAGGTTATACTGAGAGTGACGCCTTTCAAAGGCAATGGAAAAGTTCCAAGTCATGGCCCTCTGTTATACTGTGAGACAGAGAGAGAGGGAGAATGAAATAAAAGTACATTTTGACAATTACAAAAACACTTAGGTTGCAGATCAAGATTGTGAAGATGAAGTTTCATTAAGGTACAGGAAGAACGATATAGAGATTGTGCATTACCTGAAAATTCTGTCAAGATCATCAAAGCTTCCTATGTTGTCCCAGCTGTAGTCAACAAAATCACCTTGGTCTTTACCTTCTTGGGAATTTCGGAAAATTTCAGGATCTTTATCAAGTTCAGCTTTCACTGCTGTTAAAAGTATTAGGCATCATGAGAATTGATAAAATCATAAACCAAACATGCTATCTACTATCTATTCCAGAAAATCTCCTTATTACCGCTTGTTGAATTACACTTGGTGATTTCAGCTACTTTATTAGAAACTTCTGTACCCATGGCTTCCTCATCAGTTCTGGCAGCATTAGGTAAAGATAAATCAGACCATAAGCCCATGCCAAATCCTGACGTAGAATTCCTTTCACCTGAGTTAAAATTGGAACTGCTCTCCAGCTTTCTGCCATTAAAATCAATTTTAGCGTCAGTTGTCTTCCTCTCAGCAGGCTTAATGGTTGTAGCTTCTTCGATCCATTCCTTCTTTTCACAACAATCTTCACTTTCCTCTTTATATGGCACAATATGATCATCACTGTCCCCAGCCTCACCCCATATTATGTTTGTAAGCTGAAAATAAAAGGGTCAAGATTCAGCATGACAAGTGACAACTTGTCAGACAGCAAATTTTCAAGCAGTTCAAGATAAAAGTGTTCCATAACTGTAAATATTAAAGTATCATCTCTGTTAAGTTTTGGCAAATTTTCTTATGATCCCAAAATCATGTTCCCCGAACAATGCCTTAGAGCAAGAAGAAAGAATAACCCCTAAAACGAAGAACAAGAAAACACAAATTAAGCATTTATTGCTTCCAATTGAAGAATGGAAAAAAAAGGCCCAAGTTTTACTTGGTGCATCAGAAAGGAGAGTGGTAATGAATCCCCCACACACAGGACCAAGAACCCTTGTTAAAATTTTTAAAACCATTTTAACCGTAAAAACACAACTCCAGAATCACACTTCTTATCATTTATGTCAAGTTACAATTTTTTTTCTTTCAAACAGTCACACAACTGTTCAACTAACAGAAGAGAACTCTCTAATCTCTAGAACCAGATTGGATTCCTTGGCTCTATACCAGCATGAAAAATGCTGAAGACAAAGATCAACTTCACAAAGACTAAATGAAGTAATGACAATTACGGTTCCATCTTCAGTCTCAATGGGCCAGTGGAGCTAAATGATCCTTACTCTTAATGGAATAAACACCAGAATGCGGATGCAGTAGTTAAGCAAAAAGTAGAAAAAAAGGGGTATTTGCAAGAAAAGCTGCTCTGTAAGCAAAGAAAGTTAACGGCAACAATGTGCCTCTTTCTTTGCCCCATTACAAGTCACCACATAGAATAAACTAAGACTAAACAAGGGTGGGTGCCCAAAATTGTGCTCTGATTCTTGCCTCCCTTTTGATTTGTTAAAACTAAAATAGGAAAGTTTGGGTGTTGTGGCTGGTGCTTATCGGTTGTGTATTGCCGCTCACATGTTTCATATTTTGTTCATGTCTTAGTTCTGCATAGATTTTGTGATCTCTCAAGTAATATACAAAATTATTATCTTCTCTATTTCCTCTTGTTCTTACTTTTCTCCTCTCACTCTTTCTGTCTGCTTGTATAGGTTTCAAATTTTAGCCTAGCTCAATGCCCATTTAACTCCTATTTGTTCCCTTCCAACAACTAACTTTCTAAAACCATCAATAGATTAAATATTTCAAAGAACCTGTGATAAAATTCCACTTAAAAACATTTTACACGCAACACAGAGAGTTCCAACCACTACTAATTCACTGTTACAGGCGTTAATCCATAACTAGTGGGTGAATTCCCACACCCTTAAATCAAGAGAAAGCTTCAATTAGGCAACATTCTTTTCGGCTTTGCCTATGCTTTTAACCTTTTTAGATAATATCTCCACAATAATTAAAAAATCATTGTTAAGTTACCACTTGACTTAAAATCATAAACTTGTGGGTAAAGGCCAAATTATAGTATTTAAGCTTTCGCACTCCCTTTCATGTGCAAAACTTGACTCATTTACTAGGGTTATCAGTAGGATCCAAATATCAAACACAAGCAACCAACTTTGCTCAATGAAGAAAAGACTAGCACCTCTAAATTATTATACTTTTTAAGGAAAAAATGACATCTGCACCCCTCGGTTTCAGGAAAATGACAACACCCCCATCAGAAATAAAAAAAGGGTGGGGGGAGGAACAAATTTTTCCTACTAGCCTTTTTCAACCTAGCAAATCCAATCATAATTATTTAGCCACTACAGCATCCATGGCATAATTCATGTGGTTTCAGCTTAACTTCTAATCATTTAACCAATTCAGACAATAGAGAAACAATTTTCATTACAATTAGTAACTCCAGAAGCTTAGTAAACTTTGTCGGAAAATCAATGTTCCAGTCCAAATTTATGATATGTAAACTAAAATCGTGCGTGTTTTTCAGATCTCCACTTTCATGACATATTTCTTTAATTTTTCCCTCCAATATCCTAGCATCAATAAATAGATTTGTAGATCTTTACAAAGAAAGCTCTTTCTTTAGTCCATACAAAACTCAAGAACTCTAATAGCAGAATAGTCGGCATCAATCCTATAAATCATTAGTCTCAAATATGGCAAGAGTTGATCCTTCCTTCCAGTGCAATCCATTAGGAACTACAGGAACAAGATAGTCGACATCTCTGTTCTCATCTTTCCAAAAATTTCCATTAAAATCCCAAGAAAGACACCCTGAGTGCACTTGCATATGGATAGCTGCTTGCACGTGGACAACCAGAAGACCACAAAATTCAATCCACCACCAATGTCACTAACTGCAATAATCTTCACATTCCATGCTTCTCCACCTTGCCAGTTTGTTCCATTAGACAAAACCCTCCTCTTTGTCTCACAAACACTAATTTTACCACCCACTTCTCAAATTGAGGCCGACCAGCTAGCAGATAACCAATTTCCAAGTGAGATCACTTTAATTTCCAAGCACCGAGAGTTTATTGCCACCTCCAATATTTGGGAAAACCTCCCCATACCACCCCCCCCCCAAAAAAAAAAATACCTTCCTAACCTATGACTCCATTGTTGAAACTCTAAATTAAGCATTTTATGCTATCTAATAGACAGAAAAAAAGGAATCATTCATGTTCCAAAGTACAACTGATATTATTTAGTGAAGAACAGAGTACAAAGGACCACTATTCATGTTCCAAAGCCATAAATTAAAAAAAAAAAAGAATCAAATTACAACAAAAAGCTTCAGGAAATGCTCGAGCAATTTTAAAATGCTATGCATGATTGTTTAACAGTAACACACAGCCATCGAAACATCCACTGAACAGAGAGCATAAGTATGCAAATAATACCCAGCAGCCAATTCATTTCCTCAGCTCAATTTCATTAGCATATCATCATAAAACAAAAATAGAAGTGCCAAAAAAAAAAACAATTGGGTTGTTCTAATTCACTGGCACTGAAAATGAGGAAATATAAAATAAATTAAAATTTGCAAAAAATTGAAAAAAATATTACCTCTTCGTCGTTCCAATCAAACATAGCTGAAAAACCGGCAGCAAAATACAAATACAGAACCAAACTCAAGAACAGGCTCGTATAATATTAATCCGCACATCGCCAACTTTTTCACCGAAAATTAATAGAAACAAGAAAGGGGGGCAAAAACTAAAGGAAGAAAACTGAAACCAACATCAATATTCCAAAACAACGATCCAAAACACTTTCTTTTCTTTTGTTCCTTCACAAACAAACAAACAAGAAAAGAAGGAAAAACGATAAAGAAAGTGAAACAAATGACATGCAAAATTTGCAAATTACAGAAACAAAGTGTTTGAAACAGTAACAACGAGTTTTCCAGAGGGGTGGGGCCCAGAATCACATGAAGTTCACGTGGAGCTGATTGGTTTATATTTTCCGTGTGGAGATATTGGTGGTTCGGACTGCGCCAGGTGGCACATGTGTATCTAAATTTGTGGTTAGTAGAAGAGGAGATCTAAATACGAAATTCTGGAACGTTATTGGCTGCCCGCTGGGATTGAATTTTCATTTCAAGTAAATTTGAGCTTCATTTGGCTACTTTCCTTTCTTCCATTGCTTCATTCTTCTTTGATCCCCCTGGCGTTTCATTTTCTATCATTTACATCAGACTTTTCAGTTCAAATGATATTAACAACCAACCCCATAAATTAAACAGGACTTAATCATCTAAATTTTTAAGTTTAATTTTCGGTAAATGTCTATTTTCTGTAATCATTTATCATCAAGAGACAACAGTAAAAGTTTGCATTCTGCCGTCATCACTCATTACTTCAGGGGTGTAAATAATGAAAAAGAAACAATAGTTCGAAAACCAAAATTATTATGAACTTAAGGGGCCACAGTGAAATTAAGTCTACTTCTATTTTGGCGGACGTTGAAATTAAAAAAAAGCAAAAAAAAAAAAAATTAATAAATAAGAGAGAGTGGTGGAGGTCTGATTGAGTGTCGTTTTCGGAGGGTGGCCAAATGGAGTATGGACCAAAACTTGCGTCCGCGTATCTTTATCTTTTGCTTGGTTCGCCTATGGGACAAGTCCCATTTTTTAAGGGTTTCAAGAGAGTCCAAATTGTTATTTTCTTAAGGTTTTTAAATTAATTTTTTATTATCATTACAAGATAGGTTTAAAAGGATTTAGACAAATGTGAACGCAAAAAATACACTATGTGTACGTAGACTTCTGAAATTAAATATAAATACTTAGTAGAATTTCAACAGTTGCAATGTAATGATATTATTTCAAAAACCAAACAAGTTAGATTTTTTTTTTTTTTAAATAGCCTTCATTTTTTATTTGAAATTTACATAAATTTTAAAAATAAATAAATTTAAATATATATATAACTATGATTGGATGTCAAATTGAGTAATTTGACTTATTATAATTAAAGACACTTATAGATACATTTGTATTAAGTTTCTAAGTCCGAATTTATTTAATTCTATTCACATTTCTATTAAGTTTTCAATTAATAAATATAGTCTCAAAAATAATTTGTACATGGTTAACTTATGAAAAATAATTGTGCTTCTTTCTGCTAAATGCAAATATTGAGCTACACATGTAGAGTAATAGGTGCGTTAATAAATCATGGTGATTATATATGGTGTTTAAACGTTTGGGTATAACAAATTTTTTACTTTGAAAGCTTTGACTTTTAATGCTTTGTTTACAAAAAAAAAAACTGTTAATTTTATGGACTTGATAAACTATACGATTGAATATGCATCACAAAAACACAATCACGTTCGTGCGTGTAACTCTTAATCTTTTTATTATCTATATTATATCTTATAGTGTCATAAATCAAGACTTGTTATTGTTATTATTATAAAATTAGGTTTTTTTTTAAGAACAAAAATAAAATTAGGGTTTAAGATAAAGAAGTGATATAACGTGGGGAAGAACTGATGCGCATCAAAGATACGGGATCGTGCAACTTGGGCTGAAAGCCCAAATCAAAAGGCCCAACAACCCAGTCTTGAAGGGAAGACTTCAGGGCGAGAAGAGGCTTGACTTGTGAAGCTCGCTCTGTTGGACTCCGAAGAGCAATGTGGGAGGCAAAAAGTGAGGCCACGTAGACGAGAAGGTTAGGAAGCAATGACGTCACGGATAAAATAAATTATATTAATTAAAAACTAGATAAATAATGATAATATAATAATAAGTCGCAGGAAAAAAACAAAAGGCAAGCCAGAAGAATAAATCCCCTTGGCTTCGGAGATCACTGAAAGTAAACGCAAAACACTGCGTCGAGTCGAAATTGAGAGACGTCAGAAATCAGTACTACATTCGTTGAGAAGATGCAGAACAAGGAGGAGTCTGGAGCATCTTGTGAATTTGATGATTGGGCGAATTTCGGAGACGACGATATTATGCAGCAGCAATCCGATATTCGAGCTGAGGAAGCTCACAAGGTTCCCTTCGTCGCTGACAAGGTTTCAACATAAAACCAAACCTATAATTTATTTATTTATTGTTAAGTTGGTGCATTTTAATCCTTAATTTGGGATATAGGTCTTTCTTTTTAAGTAATTTGTTAGATACCGACGTGGTTATGATATATATATATATATATTCCCTTTTGGTACTTATAACGTGAAATGTTAGTATTGAATTGATTTCCCAATCTATGAAGAATATAAGTCGTACTTTATACTATGTAGTGAGTTAATATTAATAATAAGAATGCATTGAGTTGCATCACACGTGTATATGCTTTTACTGTACGGACTGGTACGGTAGCAATAATCTGGGTTTGATTGATTGCTTCTGGTTGCATAACAGAAAGGCTGTTACTGCATTGCATTTCACTTTTAATGAAGAATCTTTAAATTTGTGATGTTAAATCTATTATATAGTTTGTGACCTAAAGACTTATAATGTGGTGCAGAACTAGCCCAAATATGAAATATTTCTGTTTGTGCTTGATTTTGAGTTGAGTTATATTTATTCAAGAATTTTTGTACATGAGTCCCCATTCCATCATACTTTTGCATATGATAATGATTCTTGGCGAGGATTTCTGATTATTTATAGCTAATTTATTTATTGCAGGAGCCTCTCTCTGCTTTGGCTTCTGAATACCAGTCAGGCAGCCCAATTCTATTGGAGAAAATAAAGGTTTTCAATTTGTTTGGGGGTCATTGTTGCACATGGTTGTGACCCTTTGAAGCTAATTTATTTGCCCTTTTGCAGATTCTTGGTGAGCAGTATGCTGCAATCAGGCGTACACGAGGCGATGGAAACTGTTTCTTTCGAAGTTTTATGTTCTCCTATCTTGTATGTCTTGTAGATCATCTTATTATTTCTATACTTCATGATTTCTATTTTTGAGCTTCTTGCTGGAGGCAAGTTAATGTACCTGTTGAATTTAGCCACTAAACAAATGCTGCTGAAATAGGAGCATGTATTGGAATCTCAAGATAAAGCAGAAGTAGATCGTATCAAAGCCAAAGTTGAAGAATGTAGAAAAACGCTCCAGAGTTTGGGTTATGCAGACTTTACCTTTGAAGACTTCTTTGCGGTAAATCTAATATCTGCATGTTTTCTTTCTTAATAATGGGTTAAAGGTTTATTGAGCTCCATTGCACTAAAGATAGTTTTTCTCATATTTTGGTAAGGGAAAATAGTAATAAAGTTTATGATTGAATTTTGAGATGTAAAAGGTCTCATCAATTAGACATTTTTGCTACTGTTAAAGGTTATTTATTTAAACTTCATTACTGAGTGATGGTCATGATTGCTTCTAGACAATGTTTACTTGTCTTAGATGCCTATGTTCTGCAACTAATTCCCTGTGAAAATTGTCCAGTTATTTCTTGAGCAGCTGGAAAGTGTGCTTCAAGGACACGAATCTTCCATAAGGTGTGCAACCTGTGTTTCCAAAATGATGACAACTTTAAGTACAAAATGATGCTTTTTAATCTGAATGTTCAGATTTCATTATTATCACTTCAGCATGTCTGTTAATAATCTTGGAGTGATGTTGCGCCACTTGCACTAAAATTTTGAGTTGTCTTCCTGAATGAAAATCAAATGATTCTGTTAGCTTGTTCAATTAATATAGTTTTCCCTTTCTATTTCTCCTTTTCCAGTCACGATGAACTTATAATTAGAAGTAGAGATCAGTCAGTATCTGATTATGGTGAGTGAATTTATAAACCTAAACATATCATTCTATATTCCCACTTTTCCTCCTGACAGATTTGGTTGGTCAGTTGTAATGTTTTTCAGATTTGTTACTTCCGGTGAAATAAGAAAGCGCTCAGAGTTTTTTGAACCCTTTATATTGGGATTGACAAATGCAACAGTGGAACAGGTCTGGCTGATGTTCTAAAATTTTGTATACTTGTGAACATTTACCATTTTTCTGCTCTTTATTAGATTCATGTATGAAGGAGGTATCGGAAACTCTAGGTCTTTTAATTGTTCTTTAAAATTTAAAATGGATGCAAGAGAGAATAACTGACATAAGTTCAGCAACAATCTTTCTACAATTGATCTACACCTTTCGTGTTTACTGTAGTTTATCTAATTCTTAACATGCTGTATGTGTTCCATTAGTCATTCTTAATGACCAGAATGCAGATTTAGATCTATATTCAGAAATTTGATTCAAGTTTTTATGGTTATGTTATATGGCTTCTAGCCTCTTGGTTTCTAATTTGGATTCTTTCCGTCTCTCTCTCACATGTTAAAATCTGTTTGGTATAGTTCTGCAAGTCAGCAGTGGAACCTATGGGTGAGGAGAGTGACCATGTACACATTACTGCCCTTTCAGATGCATTAGGTGTGCCAATCCGTGTTGTATACCTTGACCGCAGCTCATGTGATTCTGGTGGTGCCAGCATAAATCATCATGATTTCATTCCTGCTGCTGGTGATGTTCCCAATGCTGCAAGTGTTAGCACTGGAACTGAAACCATTAGTCCTTTTATTACTTTGCTGTATCGTCCAGGCCACTATGATATTCTCTACCCAAAATGATGCCGTTTCTGGTTCCGGTGAGTCTTTCTCCTTCTTTTTGAGGCCACGATAAATTGATGCTCTACACCTCTCCCATTGGAGAGAACCATCCAAATCTCCACTTTGTGGGAATGGTAAATGAGCTATTAGGTTGGGTACATCTTTGATCGTTTTATTATAAAATGATTCGTTCATATTTGGGAATTTAGATTCCATTTTTTTTATACAAAACAAAGAGAGCTGAATTCATATATGCAAAAGGTAAGAAGATTCATGTGTGTATCAGATGTCCACAAAGAAAACAGAATAAACAATGGAGAGGAAGATTCTATACAAAAATAAATCCAAAAAAATCTATCTATGAACTGCAAGGATAATAAATTGTTTCCCAATCCAAAAAGATTTCTATCTATGGAAATCACAATTTAGACTTATAGAGGAAAAAGATGAATCTTTAAAATCTCTTTTAAACCGAAACCCGAATCAAAGCAAGAAGTCAAACTCCTTCCAAGGTCCTATGTTTTCTTCACTATTCATATAGATGATATGGTTATTTCTTGACAACTATAATATCCATAAAACATATTCATGAATTTAGCTCATTCTGCACTTTGCAGTTGACATTTTTTTTCTTCAATATATGACAGTACGCGTTACCATTGTAAAGAAGTGTCTATTGTCATGCCAAAATTTTCACATGTCAATAACTAAATTGCTTTACTTCAATGTGCGAGCAGCCTTTTTGCAGTGATGTAGCCTTGTTATTGTTAACACACTGGCAATGGCATAATACATATAGCAACCTATGCCATTGATGGGCTTTCTTTGTTTCTTTTCAGGATTTTAGTTTGTTGATATGTTTTTTTCTTTCTTTGTGACATGTATTGCAGACTGTTGACAATGGCCTGGCCTGGGAAAGGGTCTCTCAAGTTAATTGTTGTGTTGACGGCAGTGAGCTAAGCTCATCATTCTTGCAGTAACTTGTGGTTCTAAACTATTACTTTGAGATATATATTCGGGGACATAACAGTACTTGTAGCTTTTTGTTCAGAACTGCTTCAGAAGCATGTCCTCATCTGCTATTCATGTGAAATTGAATGATGGGAGAAACAATTTTTGATTCTGCAATTCATACTTTTTAATCCATATGCTTTTTCTCTCAGTGTTTGATGTATTACTTTGTTGAAGGACTAGTTTGAGCAGGCCCCAAGGACTCTTAGTGCTTGGATTAGAGGTTTGAACTTCTCTGAAAAACTGCAACACAATTATATTAACCAATCAAGTTCTTGGTTCTGTAAGTAATTGCTTCTTTTTATTTATTTATTTATTGTTGTTATTTTTGGGGAGTGCGGTTCCAAGTGATAAAAGGTTTTACAGCAAGGAGGGTTAGGGGTTGCGTTTAGTTCCTGGATTTGACCAATGCTAAATGTCATTGAGTTCACTGATCACAGTTGGTAGAGGCGGTCAACTGCTTTAAATTACTAAATTGGAGGTGGTGATGATGGTGATGATTTTTGAAACCAAATCTGAAACATTGGCAGAGTAGGTCGACTGTCACAAAAAGCAGAAGAGAGTGAATGCTACGCTCTCGGTATAAACAGTGCCGAACTATTGTTTTTATACTGCTTGCTTGTATTGCGTTAGGTTAGTATAATTGCAATTACGAGATTAAGGATTTAGATAAAAAAAATGCAACAAGGATACGCAGAATGCACGCGAAGGTAGTATTTGCAGAATATAACCCATGTTTATTGAACCATGCGATTATTATAAGTCTCAAATAATTAAACTCAATCTCCCACGGTAAATTTTATTGTGTTAAATCGAAACTTCCAATTCTATTATTCCATTCAAGAGATAGATGTTAAATAATTACATGGTGAACAAAACATCATCCCCACCAAATAGCTCTTAATTGTTGTTCGGCCAGTTCGAGGACAATCGAAGCAGTGATTGCAAACACGTTGCTCTATTTTATATTCATGAAATAAATGAAATCCAAAAAAGCAGCATAAGGGACCGGACCGGTACGATACTGAAATAATCCGTTTATCACTCCAAAATTTTCGCGATCACTAATCATTCACATTTTTAAACAATTACAAATGGGAGCCACGCCCAAAGACAATGAAAAAATACAACAAAACCAAACACAATAAAATCAGCGGAGCCTCAACAATCGGCAACAAAGAACTCACCATTTGCTCAGCCAATACTATACATTTATATCTTCTGTTTTCACAAAACCTTCTCAAGGCCATACAAAATTTTGAAGCTCCACCTTATGCTCCTCTGCTGATCGAAAAGAAAAAGTTTGGAAATTACCTCGCTTTAGCCAGGAAATTGTTTCAAAGCTTCTACAAATACAGCAAAAGTTTTTCTTTCCTCTTGGAGTGGCATTTTTATTCAGAGTCACCCCCAGCATAAGTCACAAGAACCACGTGGATGCAATCTCAGATTGCCCAGTCCTATTAGGTAGTACCCCACAGAAAATAAGTAACCTGTTCAATCTGACTCCTTTGCAGAACCTGAAAGGGTGTCTCCACGAGATGAGTCCTCTCCATTTGGTGGGCTTCCATGATAGCTCTCCTCAAGGGTAATATTACGAGCCTTTCCCGGTCTAGTTCTAACATTAACTCCCATTGGGAATGGCACCTTCAGATGAAATAAGGTCAATATGAGCTCTCCTTATTTACCCTTCTTGGTCATCATCAAAATCATTATTAATAGCACACAACTTGTGTTCCATAGTGATGACATACCTGATCACCTGCATTCGGGCCATCGGTGTTGAATAGTATTGGTCGGCATCGCTTATCCTCATTCATCAAGCTTGAATTCTGGAAATGCGCAATCAGAGCAGCTTTTCCTTGTATGCGAGCATATGCAAGTGATGCCACCTTTTCACTGTTGAATTTCTCCCACTTCTTTCCATTGAATGACTGCATATATTACAATTTTGTCTCTGCTTAGTCTTCAAATATGTATTTCTTTACAATCATCTAGGATCTTTAACAAAAACAAACCTGATAGAATGGAATGATCTGGCTAGGATCAGTCATGTTGATGAATGCATACCCAACATTGCATTTGTTCTGCAACAAATATGAAGGCCATATAAATAAAACTAATATGGTTTTCAAATTACAGTGATATGGCAGGTTCACTCCCTACTGCAATGCCATCCCTTGTCCACAAAATTATAGGGCATCTTCTAAATGGAAAGGCACTTGCCTTAAAATCGATAGGTAGATATATAAAATCATATGTTCCTTTATGACGTTCATCAATTGCAGCCAACAACATTTTTGAAGTGTACCTGCAATCACCATGGCAATAATGTCAGCATCTCTGTGCCAAAAAGAAAAATATCTAAGTATGTAAAGATCCGTTCCAAGTGGTTTTTCCTCTAATTCTCCAATTATATCAATTTAATTATAATGAGTTGAGCTTATTTTTGCGATTGCTGTTATGTTTGTCAATGCGGTTGTGTTTCATATACATGCCTTGCACATGAGGGGTGTGTCAAAGCTTAAATTGTATTACTGAACCCTTATATATATAAGCTTAAGGCTCGGAGTTGAGTGGATAATTAACAAATTCCACAGCAAATGGTGTTGGAGCAATGTCAAATACAAATAACTAGAAAGACCATTTAACTGATACAACTCTAGTATCAGAAGTGAAAAGAGAAGCTACTTACTTATTAGGAATGTTCTTTATCATGAGTGTTGTTCGGTTGTCTTCCCCTCGCAATATGCGGTCAATATCAAGTTCAAATTGTTTCTTGTCAGCCTGATTAACAGCACCTTCATTTCTACGGCTTCTAGCACGTTCACTGGGAAGATCAAATGAATTCATCATAGGAATCATTAGGCCTCTGCCAGCAAACATCATAGATCTCTGGTGATGGGATTGTAACCCTACATTCTTTGAGGGAATTGGCATATCAATGCAATTTCCACCAACATGAGGAAAAATGTTATGAGAAACAAATCCCACAGAGTGCAATGAATTATTATTAGAAATTCTCATGCTCCCAAGGGAACCTGGATGGAAACCAGAAGCCTCAGGAGATTCTGCTACATAGGCATGTCGCCTTTCCCACAGAGAAGGATCAACCGCTGGTGCTGATCCCACATGGTGATTGCCAATTGGTAAGACTGTGTTCACCATATGCGATGGCACTATGGGAAGTCCATGCAGTCTTGTTGGCGAATAAGCATTACAAATTCCATTAACCATTGACGGTGAGTTTGGCCACATCATTCCTCGAGGCTGGGGTTGATAGGGGTTACTCCAAGCGTACCGATGTCCAGGAAGAGGACAGCTCCCACTAGCAGCAGCTCCAAATACTGAGAACAGGAGAATATAAATAATTTATCAACATAGCAAAAATGTTATTTTATGCAGCTCCCAGATGCCCAAACTTTATGAAGATAGCAAATTGAGGAAGCACATTAGATCACAAGTTAACTTCAGATGCCACTATATCAAATGAGAAATATGAGTTGAAGAGGGAAATGACTGGTAACTGGATATTGTTCAAAATCAAAATAGATTTGTCATATGCAGCACCTTCTCAGGCATGTTACTTAACCCACTAGTAAGTCATTATAGGGTAAAAAGACTTCTCAACCAGGTAATTACAGTCAAGCATTAGTCTATTCATATCTTTCTACAGTTTCACAATAAAAAATGTTTGGACAGTCTGACAAACTAAGCTGCCTGATTTACCAGTCAAGTTTACCACTACTTCATCGTCTTTACATGGTTTTCGTCTTCATAGATCTTGTAAATACTGAGTGAAACACAGATAAAAAAAACCCTTTGCCAGGTAATTCCATTTTACTTACCACCTTCATTGAACCCAATGGAACGCCCATTTGAGCTAACTCTGCTGAGCTGCCTGTTATCAATTATTTCTGATGGTTTAATATTGATGTTTGCAGCCATAGGACCCAAAGAATGGCAGTGAGCACCATTAGTTAAACCATCATGATACTCTGGAAGTGAATGGGGATGAAGACTTGGTGTGCTTCGGATATCAAACTTTAACGGTCCCTGTAAATGACCAGACTCGGCAACGCCAGATTGTGTGCCAATTGATTCCATTCTCCCCAGAGAGGGCAAACTGTTAGGAACACTCGAAGAAATCCCCACATGAAATGCAGGTTCCACAAAAGGGCCCTGTCTAGCAGAGCATACACTTGAAACAATACCATTTTCTGTGCTGCTACATGAAGTTGCAAATGATCCTGTTAACAAATGCTTGTGAGTAGACAGATATAAATTATTGCTTATAATTTGACATTTAATGAGAGTGGACTGCAGTGGTACAATCATACCAGGAAATCCATTGGTTGACTTATTAGAAGGGCTATGTCGCTGCAGACAAGGGCCACGCTCATCTTGCTCCAACTCTGGAAGAAACTGGTTCTCCAAACTATATTAAAAGAAAGAGAATTTAGTGACAGATGTAAAGAAACAGTTAAATCCAAACATTAATTCACCAAATACCAAAAGGCAGTAATTAAACAAATAACAGCAACATGACAGATAAATAAACAAGTATATATAATTCCAAATATAAATAAATGCATATATGCATGTCATTCTATTCTCCTTGAAGTTTTGGCTAACAGAATGTTAAAAAGAAATAATTTTTTGCCCTTGACCACTTAAATTTGACAGTCATTGAAGGTCTTTGGTCAAGTGAGAATAAATATATTAAAGCAAAAGCAGAGTAAAAATGCTTGAACAATACCACCATCTTGAACCCCCAGGACGGCTTGGCTCAAGCTTAATCTGCTTCCCAGCAATATCACTCCTGTTTAATGCTCGAAAAGCAGCCTCCGCAGCTCTAGTATCATAAAATTCAATAACCTTTTTATGACTTTTGTGTGGGGTTTCATTAATCTGTAGCATGGGAGCAAGAATAAATTAGTCTCTCAAAATTCTTATTCAATTGTAAGACCAGCTGAAACACTAACTCACCTCCTTGATTTCTCCATAGACACCAAAAATATGACGAAGTTGATCATTTGAAACAGAAGAATCAAGGTTAAATACCGCAAGCGTGCCCTGATTTATATCTTTTTCTGAAGGATTGTCCTGCTAATAAGGAAACCCAACAAGACAAAGTATCATACATCAACAGTTATACACATGACATAGACGCATGGAATAACTGCAAAATTCTTTGGATAGAATGCAAACGTAGCAATAAGAATCCAAATGACTGACTTTCTACCAGAAACTAAAAGCAAAAGCACGGTCATACATGAAGCTGACCTTTGGAATTGAGTAGTGAATGTCAAGTTTCCTACGCTCCAACAATTTATTCTGGAGTGCTTTTATTGCACTGTGGGCAGCTCTAATATCATAATAGGAGATCATAACAAAACCGCGATGCTTGCAGGCTGTATAAAGAGTGCAAATATCTCCATATTGCTGCACAGCCAAATAATGGAATGACATAATAGGGTTATTGCTCAATCAAGATAGTAAACTCAAAACAAAAATGAAGAACCAATAAGAACAACACAATAGATAATGCAGCACATGCCTCAAAAAGGGCCTTTAACTCAGAATCTTCGACATTGCTATTTATGTTTCTCACAAACAGAGTTCTAGAAGGGTATTCACCCTGCGGGTGTTCCCCAGCTATTGCACCGCTACCTAACCCAAGCTCACCATTAGAGAAACCTGTAGAAATTTCAGATTTATTTTGTGCTGGAGAACCATCATCCCCCAAATCCATTCCTCCAACACTGCTGAAAAAGTCCAGCTCATCCATATCATCTCCACCGGTGGTATGGATAGAATAGTCAAGCCCATCAGTCACTCCAGAAAACAAGTCTTCATCGTCAGGGAGAAGATTTCCTATGGTTTGGGCCTCAATTTCTTCAAGAGATTCTACAGGCTCCTCTTCCTCATAACGTGAGAATACAGTACCAGCTGAATGGCCATATGAAGCAACGTTTGAAGATAATCTCACTGCACCAAGGAAATCCACATGAAATCAAGATTAGTATAATGGATCTCCAAACAGTAACCTGAGAAAGCCTATAGAATCCATAGAATAAATTTAGTTATCAGTGAAGTTTGTGATATGAACCATAAATAATAGACAACACACAAGCTCTAGCACCAGTACATAGAATGCTTTCCTTACCAATCATTAAAAGGGGAACAAGACTTACATTTCCTACTAAATAACTCTGATAATGAGCTCGAGAAGAGACTGCTCTCATATTGAGCAGCCATCATGTCAATTTTATCGCCTTCTGAGAAAAAAGACGTTTGCTGTATGTTCAAACTAGATATCGTCCCTGGCTCGTGGTTGGCAGGTCTCAGTAAGGTCACAGAGTGATTGGTGGCTCTCTCTGCTCCTACTGTATGCCTATCTAAGTAAAGATTCACTTTCTGGTCTCGCATTACAAAAGAAGTCTGACATTACACTGGAGTATGCTCTAGCTGAGACAAAGCAGGCGACTTCCCACTGGCTGTTTGTGACATCATATCAGATGTTACACATCAATAATAAAGGCACACATGGCAACATTTACACACCAGCTATATTAACTCAAACAATCAGTTGTAATTGTCTAATAGTTATATCAATAAATTTCAATATCCTGGAACTTTATGGGCAGAAATTATAAAGTCTTCTCTAGATATAATACATCTCAGAGTCAACAAGCCCAACTTTATATGATTAATGAAGAACATGAATTGATTCTAGTCAAATAAAAATCACATCAGAAATTTATTACATAACTAGCAGATTTTCGATAGACAGAGAATTGAAAAGGGAAATACAAGGCTATGCCTCTTTTCTCCCAGGATGCCACTTATTTTACTCACTAGAGAACCTCAAGCAAAAGGGATTATAATCACTGCTTTAGGGAAAGGTTGATAATCTGTCTTTCCTGAAAATGGGAGAGGATAGCAACCATTCACCAAGTATTCGCCCCTTCCAACTCCCCTAACCAACTGAAGTGGCTAATAGTTTCCAGTCAATTCTACACATGGCTCAAACATATGACTAAGCACATAAATCCAGTCTCTGAAAACTATTCATTTCTGTGCATTTAGGTTAAAGATTTTTAAGTAATATTGATATAACATAACCCACACAATTAGAAGTCAGATCCTCTTTCCCCATATAAGTTGCAACCGGACCAACAACCTTATGTGAGAATCCTATGCTTTGGCGAATAAGGCATTCCAAACATCAAATAAATCCAAGCAAGACAAAAACTGCACAGTGTATACTAAAACTCAGAATCAATTATTCAATAATATTAGTTACAAGTGCATCCTTACGTGCCTTCGACTTAAAAGTTAACTACTACCAAGATCAAATGGCACAGAGAACCAAAACAGGAAACTGCACTATCTTTCTGAAAAGGCACGCCACAAAATCTATGTCCTCTGAAAGTAAAAAGATACTCCTTCTACTGCTAAGTGGACATGGAAATATAGACTGGGGCCATTTTCACTCTAGAGAGAGAGACAAAGATTTTAACAGGATGACAATAGAAACAGATCATTATATCATATCAGCATTTCTAGATATACATTTCTTTATGAACTGTTGGTGAAGATTAACCTCACTCTCATCCAACTCAGCATCAGTGCATAAATTTATTGTAGAGATTTCCTAAAAAAGCTCATTGTGAAAAAATTTATAACTATACTTCAACAGGAACACCACATGCTCCAAAATTCATTCATTTTCAACCACATTTAAATAAAAAAGACAGAAAAATTAGCGAGCACCCAAATGCTAATAAATACGAAATTTCATAAAGCCAGATGGTTAAAAACAAATTTAAAAAAAAAATCCACACACAATTTCTATTTACAACAAACAAGTAATTTTCTCACCAGCATGGTTGAATTTACAAAACGACACAACTACACGCGTAAACGTAGTTGTATTAGAAAATTCTACACTAACTATTACAAATTTCTACTAGTCGAATCAACCTGGACATAAGATCTTGTATCTATATCTAGTAACGATAATTAAGGGAATAATTAACGAGCATTTAATATTAAGATTATGTTTTTCGAAGATCATTAACAACTCAAACACGAAAAAAATTAAAAAAAATAATAATTAATTAAATTTAAAAAAAAGAAAAACAAGAGAGAGTGAGAAATTAATTAGAGAGACGGACCTTTGATTTAAACAGCAAACGAGAGGAATTGACAGAGAGAGAAAACAGAGACATGGAGAGTAATTTAAACGGAAGGTGGAGGGAGAATTTTTTTAAAAACAATTAGATAAATAAATAAATAATGGAATAAATTACGGCTTAAGGCAAGCAAAATTGAATGATGAAGAAACAAGGCAAGGCAGGCATCATCTGCGCATCTGTGCCTTGTACGCTCTGCTTTGATTCTGTTCTGTGCTTCCCTGCATTGCACGTTAACCGCCTCCACCTTCCTTGTTTTCTCATTCCTCCATTTTTATAATTAAAATAACAGAGAAATAATAATAATAATAATAATAATAATAATAATAATAATAAAAAATTTAAACCGAAAGAGAAAAATGAACGTCTCCGGCGAGATTTTGAATTCTCGCCAGAGAGAGCGCAGTGGAAGGAAACGGAGAAGGAGGTCACCGTTATATGGTTAATTGACGACGTCAGGCGGTGATCCGTTGAGTCAGTGGTGTGAGGAAATTAAGGCAAAGGCAAGTATTTTTATTTTCTGTTCTTTTATTTTTCTTTGCTGCGGTGATATCTCTCTTGTCTCATAAAGCCACGCTGGCAATTCTGACTGCGTAAATGACGTTAATGACCTTCAACGAGTAAGTATGTTTTCTAATTTTGTCAAAACCAGTAATATCTGCATTTAGTATAGATAAGTCATCAAAAATGCCTAATTAAATCTTATCCAAAGATTTTTACCATGACGTAGAAAAAAATCAGAAAATTTTAGTTAAAGATTAAAATTTTTATTATTCAATAAAAGTCTAATTAACATATAAATTTTTTATAACCTTTCTTTTTAAGCGATATATCCGTTAAATATAAAAAAACTTTATTGGTCAAATTAGTTAAAGTATGAATACACAAATATAGTTTAATTTAATTAATTAAATAAATTGATTTTTTTTTTTAATTTGTGCAACGAAATTATAGTTGAACATAGGAATTAGAAAAAAAATTAAGAAATCTAATTAAGATATGATTTATTAATGGAAATGGTACATCTTTTAGGTAAAATAAGGAAGAAGGTGGTTTAGGTAACAAGGACAAGATAGATAGGGCAGCGGGTTTGGTACCAATTTCCTTGTGTAGCTCTCCCTTCATTTACGTGGGGCCTGTGGGATACGTGCGCTGTTCAAATTTGTCGATCTTTTTGTTGATAATTATCATGTACAACTAGGGTGCACGATATCGTAGATTATTATCGTGGAAGAACTAACATTTTTTACATTTGCCACGTGTAAGATAATTATAGGAAGAAATACTATTCGTATGGCAACAAGCAGTTAAGAGTCGTCACACCAGATATATTGAATACAATCAAGTTACACTTTACGTGGCTAGTTAAACAGATAGGAAATGACAACTTTACCGCCGCGCTGGTGATAAAGAACGTGAACTTGCTGCTGTTACCGACACGTGTCCTATAATATTATCACGAATGGATATCAAATCTAGATCCGTAATATTTTATTTATTTCCATAAATGAGAACATATTTCGTATATTAAAAGGTCCCTAACTAGTTAGTATTTCCAATAACACAAATGCGACTTTTTAATTAATCGTTTCAAAAATTAAAACACTATTGTGATTTGCTTATTAAACATATATTTGATAGTGTTGATTTTTTTAAAAATTAAGTCTTTGTTTGTTAAAATTAAACAATTCAGGGGGCGGATGTTATTATCCATTTAAAAATCAATATTCTATATCATCTACTAATTTCCAATCTGTTTTTTTGGGAAGAAGAATTGAAGAGTGTCCAGATTGGGCGGGATAGTGTAGATTTGGACGTGTCGAGTGTGGATTGGATGCTCAACTTGCCTTGCCCATAACATTGTTGAATTATTGTTACCCTCTTTTTACTCGCGCTTCACAAATTTGGGTTTTCCTCGATTTTATTCGTCTGCATACACCATCTCACAGTAACGTACGTAAAATGTAATTGTAATTTACAAATACGGAGAAGACTGCTTTTCCAATTGTAATCTAATTATTAAATATTTTAAAAAAATGTAAATTTAATTATATGGTACGTCTCAACAATAGTTAGTGCCATAAATTTCAAAAGAAACTATGAATGAAAAAGAGAAAGTATAATAGACTCTAAGAACTGATAATGAAGCATCAAAGGCAACATCAAAGTTGTCGTGAAAATGGTGATAGATACAAAGTGATTTATAATTTATTATATTATTTTCATGCGACAGGTAAACGTCAAAGTTGGTATGCACTCAATTTCTAATTTATGGATTTGTGGCCGGCAAAGCGATTAGAGTAAAGAGGAATCATACAAAAATATTGACAAATAAATTTTGATACAATATCTTGAGTAAAAGTATTAATGTCAAATTTTAAATGATTTTGGTGTGAATGTGTGCATTATATGTATATATGTGTGTGGAAAGCAATCAATTTGATATTGAATAATTGAATTGAAATTATATAAGATTTTAAGAGTATATGTATATTAATTTTAAACAGATATATTCTAATTTTTCAAATTTATTTAAAAGATTTACAAAATGTAACAATTAATTAAATAACTTTTTAAAAAAATTAGAAAATTATTTATTTTTTTTTTTATACGCATCAAAATACACTCTATTCCTCAAAAGACGGAGAGCGGAGAAGAAAAACATTACGAGTGATGGAATCTCGTTGAAAGACATCTCAGATTGTGTGTCTACCAAAAACTGTTGGGAACACTCACTCTTACTTGGAAAGGGATAAAAAGGTAAAACTGGATCCCCGACAATGCAATTAAAATTTTGATTAATGAACAGGCCGCTTTTGAAGCTCGCCAACCGGCCGGCTGATCCGATAGGAAGTTACATAACTAACCCCCCATGTATTTCAATTATTTTTAAGTAAAATTGGGGCAGTATGGAGACTACCACAATGAAATACTACAAAAATTACAAAGGTACCCTTTTGTGTTTAAGACAAGAAGAGGCATTGTTTGGATAACAAGGAACGTAATAGCGTAAAATAAACTGAACAAGGAAGTGTGGTGTCAGCGGGATAAAAAAAATAAAAATAAAATTAAAAATGAAAATAAAAGGAAAAAATAATAGAAAAGAAAGAATGATTGGAGAAGAACATGTGCGTGTAATGATAGATACTGCAGTGTATTTTTAATTAATTGGTATTTGATTGGGAGGCAATTGCAATTGCAATTGCCACCCTATTTGTAATGAGATTCTCCCTATAACCCAATTACTTAATTATTTAATTTCCAGTGTTACATTATATTATTATATTATGCTCAAATCCCCATACAGTTGCACCATGTTTTTTTGAGCTCGAGGCTTTAATTGTTTATCCAATACCCAGCATTATTTATTTTAGGAAATTAAATTCAATACGTTTTGGTTTTGCTAGGCAACATCAAGTAAAACTTGTAATATTGAAATTATTATATTCAACATTTTGTTGTGTTGTCAAACTCAAACAGCTTACAGAACATTGTAATATTGGACCTTCACTACTTCTTGAGACCATTATTTAAATAACACCCACATCTCCAAGTTAGCAAAACGGCGATTTATTTAAAGTTTATTTAATATTAATCATATATTCTAGTTGGAACTCCTTGTCTTTATTTAATTAACGTGTTGTAAGTCAATGCCGAACACTAAAGTAAATTATTCTTTTTTCTTTTTTTTTTTAAGAATAAATTTTGATGTGCAAATCAACGGCTATTTATATTATTGGTCCAAGTTTATGCTATAAGGATATGTCCCATTTTTGTTTATTAAAAACTATCTTCACGTACAAAACAAAGGGATAAATAGAGGTTTGAGCCCAATAAGTTGTTGTTAAGTAAAGGGACGTGTTAAATGGCCCCCGACACTTTCTATTTAATATCGCTGGGTGGTCCAAATTAATTGGTAAACCGTAAGTTAAATTAAAATTTAAACCCTTTCAGCGAAAAAAAAAATAAAAATCAATTTTCTTACACCCATCATAGTTTCAGAAAAACTCTCAATCTCTTAAATTTATTGTTTTTATTGGCGATAAAACTTTTACAGTTTTACTTATTAATTATCTTGATAATTCTAAATATTATCATTTCCATTGGTGAAATGAGAAGACAAGAACATTAAATAAAATAAAATATGAAATTGAATAATTTTTATTAATTATAATGTTCTGTGCAACTCATAAGTTATCTTCTATCTCCATTTTAAATATTTTGTTAGTTTTATTCTCCAACTCTTTTTTTTTTTAAAATTATTTTGCAATTTTTCTTGAAAAAAAGCTTTATTGTTGAATTACTACAGAAGCAATCAATCATTAATAATATCTAGTATTGCAAATTAATCTAAGAATTATGTTAATCTACAATATAACCGGCTGTAGTGTACAACGAAATCTTACAAGTTATCCATAATTAAAAATAGCCTCAAAATTTTTCCATATTTTGAAAAAGCCCCAGCTGCTTTCCTTCTAGCTTAAGGTATTTAAGACTGAAGCCATTGTTCCCGCTGCACGGGGCCTTTGAAAAGAAACTGGGATTTTGAATCTTTGTTGTCTTATCATATAAAACCCCTCGATATTCACGAAGCTTCTTTTGCTCAGTAACCGTTGCCATTCATCGTTTTCATTGTACAGGTACGATTCTTGGAAATTCTTCTTCTGGTTTTTTTGATTTTCACTGAAAAACCATGAAACGTTGAACCCATATATGGTGCTACATTGGATTACATCGTTTTTTATGAACTTTGTTTTAAGTTATAGTCATTGTTTATGGTGAGAAACTCAAGGTTTAGTTTATTGGTAGCCTTTTGGATTTTTGGAAGCAAATTCTTGTTTGTACAGGCAACATAACTGAGTAGAATATAATTGACAATTGAAGTTTATCCATCTTGATATTTACACCGATGTTATGTCAAACTTGTGAGATTAAATTAAAATTCTGATCGGTAACTCAGATTATGTGGACAAAAAAGAAAGGTTGCACAAGTAACATAGAACATTGTACTTGTAACAGTGATAATTTTTGTTGTTCTTTTTTCTGCTTTTGAGAATGTAGAAAAAATTGGATAAAGCTGATGTAGAGTGGTGTTTAATCTTTTCTGTTCAAATTGAAGGGGAATTTTTTTTAAACGCAGATTTCAGTGGCAATGCAACAAAGGTTTAGTACAAAGATTGATACTATAGCTGATGAAAAGAGACCATATCACGGTGATGATCAAAAGAAGCTATTGGATGCTTCTACAGACCAAGGGCGACGAGTGAGCCCAAGGCTTTGTAATACACCCGATTGCAAGAAACCATATTATGGTAGTGGTAAGAAGAAGTTGTTAGAAGCTCCCAAAGATAATAGTAGAAAGAAAAATATTAAACGCAATCACTCAATTGAAGTATGCCACGTTAATATGGCTAGAGAATTTGTAGAAGATGAAAGTTTTAGCAGTTATATGGACTTGGATTCTGTACCTTTTGAGAATAGTGCGAATTCAGAAGATGATCATTTGAAATGGACAGGTTGTAGTAATTCCCTAGCAGACAAATTGGGTAAAGGTACATTTCTGAAGGTGAAAGAAACATTGAGGTTATTCAATTTGCATTGCCTCCAGATTGCTGAGGTAATTCTCATTGACTAGGAGCTAGTCTAAATTTAGATCCATGCATAGACAAGGATCTCTTTACTGAAGTTCAAATAATTAGGAAATGCCTAATGGGTATTTTAATAGCTTTATTTCTCTCATTTGCTTTAATATATCATGGCAATGTTGTGGATCTAGTGATAGTTTTAATTAGTTGATGTGGGATATGGTATCATGTATCTATAAGAATTTTCAATCTGTAGATACGGTATTCCTTTCTTAAGTTGTTGTTAACTATGTAACATGAATATAAATTTGAACTTGGGTAGGCATGCAAATGTAGATATTTTTTTTATGGAGAAAAAACAATGTACGACAATAAAAGATTATTTATCAGTACTGGTCTTGCTGAAGCAGGGTTGTTGAAAGGGGTGTTTTGGATACTGTCTTACCATTCATTATTTGCATAAAGTGGTAACTTTCAAGACTTGAACCAAACTATTAGTGTTTATCAGTCCAACACTTCAATTATACTAAACCATCACATACTGGTGTCAATTTGGACCTTTTCCCTCTTTATTGTTGTAGTTTTAGTAAATTGTGGGCGCTAGAATTTGTGACATGTCTTGTGAAATTTTATGGATTCTGTGATATTTTATCAAAATTTTGTTGTGCTTCAATTTTCTCTTTGATTAGGATTTGTTAAAACTGTTGTCAGAATGGAATCAATATGTTGCAAGTTTCTCTTCTTTTCTACCCTTAGTATGCATCAGTAAATTTTTTCATTATTTAACTACTAATTAATGATTATGCATAGGAGGAGAAGAAGAGATGCAGGAAGCTGGAGATTAGTGATCTACAAATTGTAAATGGCTCAAAATCCAAAGTGAGGATCTTGACCTTTACTTTTCTTTTGTTTTTTACTATGTTTTAACATTTAGACATGTTTCTCGAAGCTTGCTTATGTCCAATTTATGAGTTTCTTCAACATGCTTAAAAATTCTGATTGTATCTCATTGTTCAGTTTATTAGTATAATCGTCTTTTTCTTATAAAAATTCCGGTTCTGTATGTTGCTTCTTGTTCTTTTTGACTTCCAAATTCCTTGTGGCAAAGATTAATTGTTTCAGTTTTTTTGCCTTTTATAAATAGAAATGAGCATCAAATCCTTGTTGTTGACAGTAGGTTACATTTTTCCCCCATTGTGGGTTAATTTGCTTATTGCCCCTTGTTTGGTTGAGGAGAATAGTTGAAATGCCTTGGAAAGACCTTCTTCAATTAACATAACCAATAAGGGGAACAACGAAGACAAGCTTAACAAGTGGGGAAGGAAATTTCTTTGGGCACACTAAATTCCTTCTCAAAGTTATATGCATTTGAAGAAACAAATGCGTAAAGTGGATGCTGAAATCCTCCATCTTTTATTATTTATTTATATTTTTTCAAAAAACATGTTAACTTGTGAAGCCTTAATTTGGATTGTGGTTTGGGATTTTCACTTAAACTAGACTACATAGAGTCAGGGGTTTCTCAAACTATGAAAACATAACAAGACACCTTTCTTGTGCGTTTTTTGGAGCTAGCTGAGTTATCATTTTGAACCTGCTATAACTTGTATTTATATTTTCCTAATTTAAATTATTTTTTGTTCTTCGATTCATTATTTTTCTATTTATTCCTCAGTAAATATTCACTTGTTTATGGCACATTGTTCCTAATTTCTGTTTTTCAAACTATATCCCAGTTTTCCTTTAAGTATGAATTATCTGATTCATGCAGTCTATAAATTGCATCTATTTAGGTTGGCCCTTTTTAGCTGCTGTTTCTTGTGCATTCAGCTTCTAGGTCCCAGACATTGTAGTCCTTAACTGTTAGGATTGTAGACATTTAATTCCAATGGATGTACGTTGTAAATTTGAAATTTATTTAGGGGTGTCTTATGTATTATAAAAGTTTCTTTTACTTCTCAAGTATTATATGAGAAAGCACTATATGTGCTTTATGTGCAGAGGACCTATGAGGTGCTTTCCTTAGAAAGCTTTTAGGGCTTTTCAAAGTGCTTTTGTCACCCTAAAAAGATTCCCAAACATACTCTTTAAGTTTTTTATGATTCCACCACCTGTGCATTTACAAACAATGGAAATGCCTCTGTACTTCATAATGGAGACAAATTTTTGTATCCTAGTTTTTCTAGGTTTAGATGCCAAAAGATTTCCTAAAACAGCATGTTCATGATGGTTGTAGGTTTTTTATCTATGTCACTTCTTTTGTTGGATGATGATGATTGGAAAATTGACATCTTTATTTATAAGCCGTACAAAGTTTACAATAAGGAAACACGAGTGATAATAGTCTCCAGTGATCCGAGCAAACCTTAAGAAATATGAACATTTCTGGTCCTCTATGATTTCATGAACATTTTCTATTATTCTGTTTTCCATATAAGATCTGTTTCTTTGTGTCATTTACATAATCTGGTCATTTGTGATTTCATGCAGATGTTGCAGGAAATTGAAATTTTTGACCCTGACAAAAAGTTTGGTCAGCCACCAGGTCGGTGAATTAAGATGAAGTTGATTTGGCTGTATAATCATGTTATAGAGCCTTCTGCTTTAGATGAGTTGTCTTGAAATCCATCATTAATGTTGTTTCTTCTCATGTGAAAGCATTTCAGCTAAAGCAGATTTTGGTTCTGATCTTTTCTACAGGTATTGAAGTTGGGCATCAATTTTTCTCTCTTGCTGAAATGTTGGCTGCAGGGTTTTGCGGACGCTGGTTGGGTGGAGTCGACCACGTGAAGAGTACTTGTAGCAAATTGGTATTTTATCTACAGTTGATTATTTTCTTGATGATTCACAACATTTATTTAGTTTGCTTCCTGCATTCTTTAAGTTTATCTTTATGGTAATTACATATTGTTATTATTTTCTCTATACAGAAAATTTCCCCACTCCACGAAATTCTTTTTCTACATTTTTCTGTTTTATGGTTTTTGTGCACTAATTGTGTGCCTTCTTTTTTCCCTTATAATATGCAACAATGTGGTTTTTTTGAATTTTGCTGTTCAGAATGCATGCATATTGTGAGAACCTATTTGAAACTGGTTGTATTATTGTATGTTGTGAAATGCAGCCAAGTCCATTGGATAAATCAAAAGAGAATGATCACCCCCTTCTTTTCCCTTTTCTTGCGTTCAATAAGAAATGGCATTTTCTTTGGTTGAATGTGTGGTGGACACTCATAATCTAACAGGCTTATTTTGATCTAGAATAAAAAATGTGGCAAATTGACATGAAAAAAGAGCGAATATTCACGTCATGGTTTTGTTTGTGTCTTATTGGGAACCGGTTTACAATATATCTTTGCTTTATCTTAAGGATGAACTAGGAGTAGGCCATTTCAAGACAAAGCTATAGCAATCAAACTTTCAGAGAATCACACCCTAGTCTACAGCAAATAAATTTAGGATCAATCATGTACATTGATTTTCAATGTGAAATGAAATAATATAGTCAGAAACTGTTTAAATCTATCTTTTAAATGGACTAGTTAATAATCAATCAGCAATATAAAATTATGTGTTTTGGTTTTTAATGCCTGACTCTTACTGAAAATTTAATTACAACAGACCTTGGAAATACATACAGACCTCAAAAGTCATGATTGATGTGCTTGCTCTTTCTTTCTCTTTTTTTGGCCTAGTCCATAATGGTAGATCGTGAGGCTTGCGAAAATGTATTTGAAAAGATACCACTATTTTATGCTTAACTAACTTGCTATTTTGTTTTATACCATGCTTGAATTTCCAAACTGATGTTTCTGAAAACTATTAATCTCTTGCAATCTTATACTTGTTCAATGATTTCAATGGAATGTTGTAGGATGATTACCATGATTATACCTTCCCACTCGCAGTGACAATTGTGTTGTCTGGCCAACATGAGGATGATGTTGATAATTCAGAAGTTGTATATAATTGCTCAGGTGGGAGCAATTTGCTTGGAAATAAAACTCAAGACAATGATCAAGTTATGGATCTTGGTAATATGGCTCTAAAGGTGTGTAATATAGAAAAATGGTTTTATTCTCTGGTTCTGTTTTTCTTTTCTGTTGTTGTTTCATTGCATAGATACCTGCATAGTGCTTATTGTGTAATCTGTAAAATTCAGTATTTAATGCCTGCTATTTGATAATTTCTTTGTGTATTCAAAGTTTTATATCTTTGCTTCTTTGATCCATATTTTCATTTTCAGTTCAAATACTTTATAACACGTAAATGTCCATATACACATGTACGTGTCCGTTTATTTTTCATTTTAACTATGTGCTCAGAAGCAATATAAGTTATTAATGCATGATCTTCATTGAGAAAATTGATTTGTGCCCTTAGATATCTAGATGATGATTGTTCAAAGATGCCCTTATAGAACTTTCTGAAGTTCTTTAAATAGAATTCTTGTGGTTTCTTGTTGGAGGTGCCGGACTTCTTTTAAGATAAAGTTTGATATCGTGGTCTGCAAGGGAACTGTACCTAGTAAATTGGAGACATACAGTGTCTCTTCATCAATACTAATTGGGATGCCACATTTTCATGACTCAATTTTTGGGCCTTTTCAGTTTTTCTAATCATCTGTGGACTGCTTGCTCACCTTCAATGTAACTTATAACCTTCTTTCCTTTCACTGCTAAAATTTTCTTCGTTTTCCTATCAAAAATTAAAAACAAAATAAACAAGCAAATAAACACCGTTTCTCTATTACTCTTTCAAAAAGGAACAAGAATTGATATTGGAGTTTTTGTTTGGTGAGAAATCAGAAGCATCCTCCAACTGCAGCACAGTTTGAGAGTCAAGCTTGCTTTAACCAAGGAATAAAGGATCTTGGAGAACGCTTTGTTGAAGTTCAGTTGATGGAAACAGTCAACCTGTAAAAAACAAGTTTTGTTCACTTATATTCGTAGGTTGTAAATTTATGAAAGTTCTTGCATATGTATTATACAATGTTCTAAGCTTGCTTCGTTATTATACTGTAGATGGTTTTTTTTTGCTGAGGAATGAAATAAGAAATTTTGGAATTACAAACTCTGTCCTCTATGATGACGTATTTTGGGTGCCATACATTTTTTTTTTCTGTTTTCACTTATTAGAGAACAAAGAATTTTTTTACTGTTCTTTTGTTTCTTTTGCAGCATAATGTGGACTATAGTGTACCAGTTAGAGTAATCCGTGGACAGGAATGTGCTGATGCCTATAATGGCAAAGTTTACACCTATGATGGCTTGTACAAGGTGGAATATCCTTTTGTAGAAAAGTTCTATTTTATCAAGTTCTGTTTTACCTCATAAATGCAAATTTACTTTTGTCTTTATTGACAAGCACCATTTCTGGTTAATCGCACTTAAAGAGTTTCCAAAAGGACTTATCAGAAACATGGATGGATAAGATACATAATTTTCAATACTTGCCATTATGTCAATTTATGTCTATGTGTGTCTGTGATATTTGCTTTGATAAGACAGGTGTCTTTCCTTATCATGAACTTGTTACTTTGCTGTTACAGTTATTTGCAAGCTTGCTCCTTATTCAATAATGACATTTTAATTTTCAGTCATTCCTGTGGCCGAAGAATATGGATCATTTCTTGTGCCATTTTGATAGAGTGGTGTGTTGGATGGTTTTATAGGTTTCTGTTGCTTTGTGTTGCCTCCCTTTTCTTTTCTTTTCTTCTCTTTTCTTTTCTCTAGGGAGACGTAGCTCCAAAACAGGCAATTTTGAATAAGTTGATTGCCAAATAAATCTTTAAAAGGTTATGGTTTGTTAAAACATGATTATCTGACAGACTCAAGTCTGCCAATTTCTTCACTTTTCTCTTAAATATTACATTAATATAAAACAAAACCCTTCCCAACCTTGATGTGAACGAGATCTGAACCCTAAACGTCTCGTACAACTGCAAGAGATTGGATATTGATGAGTAATTGTCTTTTATTACACCTTGCATACCTAAATATTGAATTATTATAGAAAAGGAAAAACTAGATGATCTGTCACTTGTTAAGTTTTATTTAAATAATCTAGCATAGTTACTTTCGTGATTTCATCGTTTGTCCACAGGTTATATATTGTTCGGCTGCTACCAATATTTCTGGATATTCTGTTTTGAAGTACAGTCTGAAGCGGCTTAAAGGACAGCTGAAATTTATGTCAAAAAATCGGGTAAGCAGCTCTGCAATTTATAACTTCTGTGGTAGGATTTGCTTATTGGGTTTAAGGGTCACAGTGATTAAAAATTGAAATTTCATCTGGCAATGCTGGTGGAAGAGTGTAATACTTTTTATTATCTACATGAATTCTGGATCAATGCAATTAATTTCTTATTTCCTTGCCTTCATTTTTTTTCTCTGTTTGTGAATGTCATGATGAGGTGTCACAAAGTTAATTAACTGTACCTTTAAGGTTGTAATAAAAAACATATGTAGAAGGGCAAATGTAATGTGCTATATTGTTAAACATATTATATAATTCATGTGTTGTGCATCAATAATATTGAACCTGTTTCTTTTCCATTTTCTTCTATTTCATTTTTTTGGACTGTGATAAGATTACATGGTAAACTTAGGTTGCTTGTCTTCCCAACCCACTCATTCCCAAATCCAAAGAGATCTATGCCTGAAAATTTGAAGAGATCAGAATGTATAAATCTAAGTAATTGGTTGCTTTTCTTTTTTATCAATTTTCATGATGTCTAAGATTAAGTGTTAAATGTATAAGGTTTTATGGGTATGGGGATTTTGGGACAACAAAGCGGACAGTGGAAAAAGTATCTTGGTTAGAGAGGAGATTTGAAGAAGTGAAAGCGAGAGCATGTTACATAAACAAAATGTACTTTCTAGTAGAGTTATTGCATTAAGACATTCGCTGCCAGAGAAAAGTTTGTAAAAAGGACTGTTTTGATTCAAAGCAAAAAAATCTTATATCTCCATTATGTTAGAAATAAAAAAGGTTCCCATGCTTTTAAAGAATTGATCAGTGTGTTTGTTGTGTGGATCAGATTCCTTTAAGACGAATATCTTGGTGGCATTTATGTTAATTGTGTAGCTTTCATTGAGGTTTAGGGTTGTTTGTTGCTTATATTGCTATTTTGATTCTGCTTTGACTTCTTATTTTAGGATCATTTCATAAGAGGAAAAGTTTCTAAAGATTATTATCAATCAGCTGGGTATGAAATCTCTAATCTGCTTTGCAAGTGAACAATAAAGTGTTTCTTATGTGCATCTCATATGTCATTTGAACTGAAGGAAGTATTTGTTTTTCTAAGGTTGGTGTGCATTGACATCTCTAATGGTCAAGAAGATATAAGCATTCCTGCAACAAACGTTATTGATAATCCACCCATTTCACCTTCAGGCAAGCTCAACCATCTAAAATATTGTTGAGGAGCAAGTAAATCCTAAGCAAGCATTGCTATGTTTTAGTTAATTAATTGTTGCATCTTTTTTAGAAGCTTCATTTACATGGGCTTTCTTCATGGCAATCATATACTATTCTTATTTTTCATGTTGACTAGAAAAATGTCACCCACTATGTGGCAAAGTATTTGAGAGATTAGGTTGAAATTATCTAAATATTCTGAGGCATATATTACTTTAATTTTGAGCAGAAACTTCTTAGAATATTTACAAGAGAGGGTTAGCCATGGTTTCTTATCTTATAGTTCAGTGTATTTGTGACTTTTATTGTGCACTCACATACATATAATATATTTAACGAAAGTGCTTCCTGTTAATGGAATAAAATTAAAATGCAAGAATAACCTTTCGGACAAGTTTTTGTTAAGAGTAAATTTAAGATATCTGTTTACCATGCCTTCTAACTTTGCCTATTTTAAAAGCTTGTTTAAGTATTCTTGAGAATTGAAAGATTTGTTATTTAATTAGAAAAACCTGACATTTTCAGATGAAATTGGTTATCCCAGGAGTTATCATAACAGATTGTTCTGTGAACATTACTGATCATTCAGTTGGTCATTGTCAATCTGGATTAGCTGAACTGAGTTTAACTATCGAACATTGATGCCATAGCATGACTGGTTTCATTGACTATTTTATTCTCTAGCATGACAAAGAGCAACCTTGTTTTTCCGTTCTGTAGGCGGTAAATTCCATCTGTATGAGTTCTTCTCTTATTTCTATCTTTCCCTAGGTTTGTCTAAAGTATTTTTGTGTGTCTATTTAATTGATTTACTTTCTTTTTTCCTCCCCATTGCTTAACTCTCTTGTTACCCTTCTGCATTTTCTCTTCAATTGAGAATTGCTCATGCTTGCCCTTGTTCTTTTTATCCCTATTGGTCTTTAACTCTTTATTTATTGGTTGATTGTATAAAGTATATCTTTTGATGCATTGTCAATAACAGAATTTGAAAATTATAGGTTTTACATATATCAGTTCTATTCAAGTTGCAAAAAATGTGATTGTCCCCCCGGATGCTCCTGGATGCAAGTGCAAAGGAAGCTGTATTAGTGCAAGGTCTTGTTCTTGTGCCCAACTTAATGGCTTTGACTTCCCATACATGCGTCAAAATGGTGGAAGGTGAGTTACATTATAAGTCAGATGTCAATAATGTAATTGTAACTCTTAAGGTATTTTACATAATGTTTGGCAAGAGGAATTCACAGAAGTTATGACTGAATGACTAAAAAGGATTTTGTAGCTGTCTATATTTAGTTGTCATGTAGACTTCGTCGAGTTAAGTTGGGTAAAGCATACTTCATAAATATATGAGATATTTGCTCATTTCATTCTATCTATTCAAGGTATTTGGGTTATCACCTTTGCTTCAAGCATTCAATATTTACTAAACAGTTTCTGTTTTATGATTTTGATTCATTAAGGCTTGTCCTTTCTGTCAAAATTTTCATGAAAACGTGAACATACTTTTCTGTCTGCCACATAGTTGCTGTTTATCGTTGCACTATAAAAGGGCATAGTTTCTACCAAATACAACCATAATATTAAAAACCATTGACATATTCTTGCTTCTGCAGCTATTTAAGGTAATATTATGGAAGTTAGCATGTTAATACAAAGCATAAAATATTTTGTTGGCTCCATGATATTAAACGTGTATTCTTTTCTGTTTAACATCTTTATTTCATGATTTTAGCTCCATATTGACTTGAATGTTTTCTTACCTTTCCCCTTACAGATTGATTGAACCAAAGGATGTTGTTTTTGAATGTGGTCCAAGATGTGCTTGTGGACCTGGTTGTCTTAATCGTACCACTCAGCAGGGTTTGAGGTACCGGCTTGAGGTAGGGCCTTTACAACAAATTCGTAGTGGACGTAGATACAGCAGTCAGTTTCTTATTTGTTACCCTTTCTTTCAATAGGTTTACCGTACAGAAGATAAAGGGTGGGCTGTTAGGTCTTGGGACTTTATTCCTTCAGGGGCACCAGTTTGTGAATACACTGGAGTTCTTAGGAGGAGTGATGAGTTAGATAATGTTTCTGAGAATGACTTCATCTTTGAAATTGATTGCTGGCAGACAATGAACGAGATCGGGGGAAGAGAGGTATTGTTACAGTTATGGAAGAAATACAATCTGTATCATCACCACTATGTCACATAGAAAACAGAAACTATAATAGGAAGAAGAGAGAATATTAAGCATGCCATTTTAGCTAATACATCACATAACCATTTGGACAAAAAATTCTTCTAATTGACATGTCTTGGGAAAATACGTGCCTAATAATCTTATCATTTACTTTTTCACAAACAAAGTGATTATCAACCTTGACATATATATGACTTAATCATTGCTATTACCTTCAATAAGAGGTCGTCTATGAACTCAATATCTACATTAAGAATTCATTCTCAACTAATCTTTTTTTGTTGTTACTGAAAGGAGAAACAAATTCTATTAATAGAAATGGGGATTCACAAAAAGTTTGATATTACAAATTCTGTACCATAATTTTTAGAAGGCTGAAAAGTTTCTTCAACAATAGTTTCTATACTGAATTTTGATACTTTTGGGTATTAGATGGACACAACTCACACTTTTCCAGCTTTCATTTCCAGTAAGAATGAAATAATTCTCAATACTGCCATTACATGATGTGATAGTTGTTCAAGACACTTAGGGTCTCCGAATCTTATCCAGGTTGGCTAAGTGAGTATCAGAAAATTTAGAATTATGGAATACAACTTATTTATTGGCAAGAATTTTAAAAATTCTCACAACTTATCGGTTGTTCAATTATTGATTACATTTTTATTTACAGAAGCGACTGCGTAACGTATCTGTACCTACAAGTAATCTTGTGGAGAAAAAAAATGACGAAGTACCAGAAAGTGCACCAGAGTTCTGCATAGATGCTGCTTTCTATGGCAATGTTGCTAGATTTGTTAATCATAGTTGTGAGCCTAACCTCTTCGTGCAATGTGTTTTGAGTTCTCATCATGATATTAGACTTGCACGAGTGGTATTATTTGCTGCAGATGACATACCACCCATGCAGGTTTGGCTCTGCTTTGTCTCCCTTTCTTTTTATTTATTTGCTCCTTTGGGGAGGAGCGGTGTGGGCGTTTTCTTTATTTGATATCGTAGGAAACTAAATAAAACATTTGATTTTTATACACATAAAAAACAACTTTTACTTTAAAAGTGAAACAAGTCTGAAAAATGCAAGAAATTTATAACACAAAGCAACTTCTACCTTGGTAAAGCCAAGAAATAGACACTCCCAAGTCTAAGAAGTAAGAAAGATTCTTAATGGAAAACAATTATGGGAAATTGTCATTCCTAATTTGTAGTCAATTACAGATGGAGTTGGAAGTTCTTATCTAATATCTTTATGTTTACTGGTTTGTTTTGCTAACATGCTCAGGCTATTCATTCTGCTTATCTAATATCACGGATATTTTTATTTTGTAAGAATGACTGAATGTCGTTTGATGCTGAAAACAGGAACTTACATATGATTATGGCTACGAACTAGATAGCGTTGTTGGTCCTGATGGCAAAATAAAGCAGATGCCATGCAACTGTGGTACAGCTGATTGTCGGAAGCGTCTATACTAGGAAATTGTTAATAATAGGTGAGCATGGCTTCGAATTCAATTGTTGCAAATATTGTACAGTAAAAAAGAAAGCAATTTGGATGTGATTTTTTATGAACAAGTTCCATTATCAAAGTAGTTTCAATTATATCTCACTAATACATGCATCCATACGTGTATATACGATAGTTTTAGTAGACAAGGTTCATCTTTATAGGCATGGATCGTATTAACTCTCCATGAAAAAATTTATCCAGCCCCTATCATTTAGGACTGAAATTTTGTGGAATCAATCTTTTTGCTGGATTTACAAAATATGTCTATAAAATCACATTTTGTTTAACCTTTGGGGGTGGAATTTTTTCCAATTGCAGGATTGAATTGCTGCTAAGAAAGCTGTGATGCTTCTGTTTGTCAAATATGAGAATCTTGGAGTAGAGAACAGATTATTGAGAAAAGGTCTGGACTTTTTTGTTTGGTTAGCTACTTCTAAGGTGAAAATTTATGAGAACTGTACCATTGAGATGATAGGTACAATCATGGAGTACTCCTATTCACTCGGCCTTCATTAATCTTTAGTTCTGGGCTTTTGGGATGATGGCTTGGTGAACACTCAGCTTTTTCAAGGTTTTACAAACTCTTATATAAATGGTTAAAAAAAAGGATACGTAACTCCACAACAAAAAAGAGGCTCCTTGTTACGGAAGCGTGCGGTGTTATACAAATACAGTAAAAATATGATAATTTTTATCCGTTTTATTCTATTCTCAACCCCAAGAGAACAAAACGACAAAATGATATGAATTATCTTTTTTTTTTGGGACCTAATGAGGAAGGAATATTGATCACTGTTGGAAGAAGTAAAATTTTGGATTTGATTATTGATATTGATAACAAGATAATATTATAAGACATTAGTCTTTGTCTGCCACTATACACAGTTCCTTAGGGTTTTGAAATAAGAGTAAAACACTGTTATGCTAAAGTAACCCCCACCCGAAAAGAAAATACCCAATTCAATTCTAATGAATAGTTGGGTTGCGTATTCTTTAACATTTTACTATCTTAATCTTTATAATTATTATATCAAAAACGGTACAAATACTTCTGTAAAATATACCAATGAGATGTAATAACGTGAAAAAAGAAAAAGAAGAATTAAATTAAGATGTATTGAACTAAAAAAGGACTTCATTGACACGGTTTGTCGTATTCAAGTGGAGAAATTGTAGGAAGCAACACTATAAGCGACAGAGTTTTTGTTATCAGAAAATATTGCAGATCTCCAAGATGAAGCCTTGAGACTGTTCTTCAATTCAGAAGCTTGAGAAGGAATGTTAGTATCATTCATATTTGCGTGTGGGGAGAAGAACTGGGTGAGCTTCAGGAGATTGAGGTGGGTTTTTGTTTTTTTGTTTTTTGAAACTTTCGGAGAAGATAAAAATGAACAACAAATGACGAATTGCAAAAGGGGTCCTGTTGACGGTATTATGTTGATCAAAACTGGTGCTATCATTGATCATTGTTGCCTTGAACGTATGAGAGTAGGCTGCAAAATTAATTAATAAATCAAATCAACAAATGACATTCATTACTTTAACTATCGTCAACCATCTATTTAAAAAAATTGGGCATATGATATAGTGGGTTGCAAATGATTAGTTTCTCTAAACTCCTGAGAAAAAAGAAATTGCCTTTTGTGTATTTTATAATTAAAAATAAACAAATAAGTGAAGGGTTGATCGAGGATCGTTCATCATTTATAACCCTTAAATTATTATAAAATAAATAAAAAAAAATGATTATGGACCCATTAGTTCTACACCTAGTGTAGCTAGCTATACCTAATTGAATAAAATATATAACACCATAATTAAAAAATTCATGCTTGATTTAAGCGTACACACAACAACTAAACCAACAAATTAATTAGCAGGAGAAGAAGTTTCCCAATGAAACAAAGAATTTACCTGGATGAACTTTCTTAACTGAAATAGATCAAAGGAGAGAGAGAGAGAGGGTACGTGTGGAAGCCTTTAGCAGCAGCAGCATCTGTATAGGAAGTAGAATTGATGGGTGAAGTGGAAACCCACGTAGGATGGATTTCTGTAGCTTCTGATTTCGAACTGATTTTGGCTTTCAATCACATCATACTCAGCACATTCCAGCTTCGTACAATTCTCTGCCAATTCATATCCCTTGCCATCAATTGTCCCGCCCATTTTCCTATCAAACCACCCATTTGATCTTAAACACTAACCTTTATTCATACTTTTGACTCTTCTAGCACTGGCGCTTCGACTATATGTACATATATATACAGAGAGAGAGAGAGAAAGGAAATCAAGTATTATGAAGCCATTTCTGTGGCGGGTATTTTTCTTGGTTTTTATTAATTTTTATTGGTTACTTGAACTTTTTGAATAATTATTTAATGTTAATTTATTTATAATTAAAATATATTTTATTTTATATTTTTTTTTATATTTTAAAAATATATAGTTATATTTTTAATATTATAAAAAGTATTTAACATTATTTAAAATAAAATTAATTAGAAATATAGATATACAAATTAACTATAAAATAATAGAATTTTGAAACATTTAAAATTTCAAAAGTGGTGGTCAATAAACAAGAATATTCATTCATGAGAAGGCGATAAAAAAGCTTTCATTTTCTTTTCAATGTTTTACATTACACTGTATTTGGTTCTCTGTTTTGTCACACGCCTGTCGGGACGGAAGAAAACCGAACCACAGAAACTATACATTAACAAATCTTATTTATAGAGAGAGAGAGAGGGGTGGAGGCGGAGGGAGAGAGAAATCAATCGGAAAGCGACACGTGTGCTAAGATCTGTATTTTATTGGCAGCTATTGCTATTTTCTATGTAAATATACCATGTTACGTTGAAGAGTAGACCACTATATTTTGACATGTCACCAATATTATTTATTTATTTTTTTTTTTTTTTAGGTTTCGATTTTAATTTGTTATTCTTTAATTTTATTATTGTTTGACTGGCTATATTCTATTGGATATCCATAAGATTTGCGTACCTGTCAAAATTCAATCACAATTTTACTGAATATTAGGGTTTAGCCCATGATCATTTTTATTATTTTAAAATATTCAAAGGTTCCTAACAATCTATTATTTACTTGCAAAATTCTTTCATTTTTTTAAATAAATTCTAATAGCATGTGACATTTATAAAGTTATGTAAAAAAAAAAAAAATTATTTTAATTATTATGTTGACCTAGTCTCGTTAGCAGTTAAATTCACTCATTAGACATCAATTTTTTTTTTTTTTGATTAACTTGCCTTTAAACCACCTTTCATGACTTATGAAAATAAAAAATTTCGCAAATTATGTTAATAGATTTTTAAAAAATTAATAATGGTAACCAAGATTTAAGAAATATTACTATTTAAAATACTTTTAAAAAATGATCTATCTTTAATTTTTTGAAACAAAATATTTTTATTTAAATGTGTATGTTGATCATTTTTTAAAAATTTTTATGAAAGTATTTTGATACAAATTAATTATTTTTAAAATATATTTTAAATAGTAATTATTTTTAAAAGTTAATTATTATTAAAATTTTTTAAAATTTTTTGAGTGTATTATAATAATAGTTATCTATACCCTTATTTTCAGTAGAGATATATTGTCTTTAACCTTATCACGCAACTTGAATCTCGTTCAATACACAGATATAAACTAAAATTAGAAATAAGTGTTTTAAAGAAATCAAATTATTTCGACCTCTTATTTTGCGACGAGTAATCACTAATCAATTAAATTAAGTGTACTAAGAGAAGTTGTATTTGAAAAAGTCGTAACAAACATACGAAGCCTAAGCAAGCAGGTGTGAAACGGGGGACCCATGAAACCACACGTCGTTGTTTGTCTGATTGCATGAGAATGAGCCGGAAGCGTCAAAGGATTATCCATCGACTATCATCAACTCAACTGTGGTAAAAGCACTTACGTGGAAGCCATTCCATGTTAAAAAAATCATTTTTTTCTTTTTTCTTTTTTTTTTTTATAGAAAAAAGTCAACAAGTGGCATTACCTAAAAACTGATTTTTTTTTTTTCAAATTTCCCAAACGGGGGATTTTGATTTTCTGGATTCCATTTTTCCTTCACATCCTTGAAACGTGGAACTTGCAATTGCACTGCTCACACTCGTTGAATTGCAAATTGTTTTATACAGTGATTTTGCTTTAAATTGTTATCAATCATTGAGATTAAACATTAATAATTAATTAAGTTTGAATGAGTCTAATAAATTAGAATAATACATTAACAAAAATCTTCATAAAATTGTAAATTTGGTTTTAATTGTGGGATTAAGATAATTATTATTGGAGATATCACTAACCGACAGTAATTGCTTCTAGTACTAAACGTTATGATTAAGAGATAATTCTGGTGTTTTAATGGTTAGTCAAGAATTAGGGCCCCATTAAATTATTTATTTATTTATTTATTGCAAAAAGTAAACAAGAAATTTGGACCTTTTTTCGTTTTTGCCACGATTACTTGTAACGTGCACAAAATTTGTTATATTTTGAATTAAATTGGAAAATGTCTTCTTCTTTTTTTTTAATCTATTTGCAATAATTGTTACAAATCATAACATTTGAATTTTCTTATATTTTCTTTCAAAGGCAATAAAATCTTTCTTGATCATGAGCCATCAATGACAAATTAATTCCTTATATCTTTAGTGAAATTTGATTGTTATTTCAAAGGTGAATTGCATTGAGAAATGAAGATACTCGTGATTATTAATATTTTTGAAAAAACAAAATCACAGGCAGATCATATTGTAGGTAAAAAAAAAATCCAAATAATTTTTAATTATTACAACCAATGTCAATATTAATTATGGTTTTAATATCTCTCCATCAGATAATAATTAAAGAAGCTAAAAAAATTATTAGTAAAAACTTTGGGAAATGTTTATGATATTATTGAAAAGAATAAAAATATTTATAATAAATTTAAAAATCTCAATAAACTAGGTATAATGAATAAGGTCTGTTTATTTTTTGAATTAAAGTCTAAATTTTTTCAGATATTTAAAATGTGTTTATTTTAACTTATATTTGAACACTTATTAAAAATATTTTAAGGTAATTAAATTAAAAATTTTAATTTTAATAAATTAAAATTTTTATTTCTCAATAATATTTTTAATTTATTACTTAAATATTTATATATATATATACACATTAACAATTTAATATATTAGTTTCAAAATATTTTAAGTATATATGTTTATATATTATTTTAAAATTTTTTTTTATAAAAATAAATTAATTTTTAGATATTTAAAGTGAAAAACTAAATATATTAATAGCATTCATATTTCAGTCACATTTAAATTTTATCATATTCAAATTTTAGATAAAAATAAAATCAAATAAACACTACCCGAGTAAAAGTATATTCTAAAAAAATAATGTATTCGTATAAAGTTGAAAAAACGAAGAAGAAGAAATAGGTGGGGGCAATAGCATCAAAGGGGTCCCACTAGATCACAAGGAGAATATGAATGTGACATTGTACTAACCTAACCCCTCAAAAAATCAAAGGCTCTTAGGGGACATGTGCTTCCAAACCCATCTTTGTAAGCTTCTATTTTCATGATTAAAATATAATCTAATTTAATCTTCTTTGATTGAAACTCAAGGTCAATTTGAATTTAATTAAACATAAAATTAAGGTTAATTGTGTTTAGGATGGTGATATATTAACAAAGAAGAAGAATAATAGGGAATTAATTAGGGGTGGGTAGTGGTACCTTTATCAAATAAAATGTGTCCAAATTCTAAACAACATGGAGAAAAAAAGTGACTTTAATGGAGGGGCCGCCAACCCATTCATTAACGTTAGCCATTAAGTGAAGATTAGGGCAAATAATTCATTGTGATTATTAGAGTGATTAACACGATAATTTTTTTTTTATTTAGTGGTAGGGTAGGATTAGGTGCCCTTATCAACACAAAATCCTTTCTTTCTATTACTCGTGATTCTTAATATGAGTAAAGATATTTAAACGAATAATTTTATAATTTGATTGAAATGTATAAAATATTATATTAATTTAATTAACTTTCTTTTTTTTTTTTAAGTTTTTGTATATTAAAGTTTTTAACAAATTTATAATAAGGTTAAATATAATTTTAAAATATAAAGAAACTTTTTTAAAAAATTTAGATAAAAGCGACACATGTTTATACTTTGATTAAAACGTATAAGAAATGATGAATTGTGACAAAAATTCAATGAACTTGCATAATTCAAATAAGACAAGAGAATCATTGGAATAATAACGATTAAAAAGGAATATTTTGTAAAGAGGGGATATTTTTCATTATATTCAACAAGAAAAAAAAAAAAGAAAGAAAGAAAGAAAGAAAATCAATAGTAAGTAGTAACTAAAGAATGAAAAGGATAGTAGCCAAGGGGAAAGAAACTAATGGTGGCCCAAAAAACGCGTCTAGTGCCATATTCTACATTAAGAAAATGACCCCCATTTATATATATATATATATACCATAAAATTAAAAATTAAAAGAATAATAAATTGTCCACATAATGATATGATATGATATGAGTTGCCCTTCAAGATTATCCCATTTCATGTCCCAATTCAGAAATTAACCTTAGCTTATAGGAAACAAATCCATTCCTGTTAAAACATAAATTTTGTGACAATGACCCATTATTTAATTAAACCAATTAAAATCTCTAATATCGTATTTTTAAAAAAAAAAAAAAAATAAAATAAAATAAAATTTAATATTTAGTAATAAGCGATTAAGGTCAATAACCCTACAGTAATCCAAGTTAAAAAAGAAGCCCACCCTTAAAAAATAAATAAATAAAAGAAAATCTTTCAAAACAAACATCTATCTCTTCCTTTTAATTTTCTTACACTCAAATTCAATCACTCTTTCTATCCTTCCTTTAGGACTCTTCTCTCTCTCTCTCTCTCTCTCTCTCTCTATTCAATTACGGAGAAAAGAAAAGATGGGCACGAGAATGAGAGGGCCACCGTTTTCTTTAAACGGCGTTACGGGGTCTTCTTAAAAACGCCGTTACTTCATTTCGCACGCTAACTCACGTGCCAATAATAATAGTCCTTTTTAAGTGTTTTCCATTTTTTTTTAATTTTAATTTTTTACTTACTTTTATGGCTTTGGAGCAGCTCAGCCTGGCCCCGACGTCCGTTGACGGTGAAACTGACGGCGTTACTAATGGCGTCGAACATCGGCCTGCTTCCGTTGACGGGGCAGACGACGGTTGTAAGGCTCCCAGGCTCCCCCGATGGACCAGACAGGAGATTCTCGTTCTGATACAAGGTAAAAGAGTGGCTGAGAATCGGGTGAGGAGAGGTCGGGCGGCGGGCATGGCGTTCGGGTCGGGTCAGGTTGAACCGAAGTGGGCGTCAGTTTCGTCGTACTGCAAACGACACGGAGTGAACCGGGGGCCGGTTCAGTGTCGAAAGAGGTGGAGCAATTTGGCAGGCGATTTTAAGAAAATTAAGGAGTGGGAATCGAACGTCAGGGACGGAACGGAGTCGTTTTGGGTGATGAGGAACGATTTGAGGAGGGAGAGGAAGTTGCCAGGGTTTTTCGACAGAGAGGTTTACGATATTCTTGATGGGGTGGCGGGTGATCCGTCAGCTGCAGCGACGCCGGGATTGGGTCTGGCTCTGGCGCCGGTGAATGCGGCGGAGGAGACGACAGAGGATACGGAGGCGGTTTTCGATAGCGGAAGAACCGCAGCGGCTGAGGATGGTTTGTTTTCGGATTTTGAGCAAGAGGAGACCGGGGTAAGCACGGAGAAGGACGAGGCGACGGCGGCGGCTGCTGCTGCGGCTACGGCCAAGCCGATATCGGCTACTATGCCAATTCCAGGTATTCGTGTTTGTTTGGATTATGCTATGTGGACTTCTGTATTTTTTTCGTTTTGATTATTATTTTTACTTATTTTATTTATTTTTTATAATTTAAAAATAAGAATTTTTGTGATTGGTCTCATATTTTAAAGAGGATGTCATACGCTCCAGAGATGAATGAACGGTATAAAGTTTGGTTTGCGAGATTTTTTTTAATGGAAAATTTGGTGGGTTTTTTTTAATTATTAGTGGGATAATTTAATTTAATTTTATTAGAGGCTTTCCCAGAATACAAACAAGTTTTTTTTTTATTAAAAATATTTTTATGATATTAGTCTTTTTTTTTAATTAGAAAAATGGTTAAAACGTTTTGGAAATTATTGGCATAATTATGTTTGTGTATTGATTTAAATTTTGTCTAAAAATTAAAAAGAAATCATTTTAAGAACATAGGTAATTCTTTTTTCTTTTCAGAGAAACAGTACCAACCAAATCCAAGGGGGGGTCATGGAGAAGGTAACGTTCTTCCTTAAATTTTATGAATAATTATGTATTGGCCAAGATTTTCTATATTTATTATCATTTTTATGTTCCTGAAAATTATTTAGAGGTCTTGTGTGGCATGTTTAAGGAAAATAATCAGTATAATAATAATAATAATAATCTTTAAATAGAAATTTTACTCCTAAGAAAATTATAAGAGTCACTTAATTTCAAATAATGAAACTAGCAATCGGTTTGTCTCTGTTTGAAGTTCTGCTTAAGAGCATGCCTTTTTCTCTATGCCGAGAAAATCTCATTAAAAAGCAAGCTTAGTCCATAGTTTACTAGTATAGTGAATTGCAGAAGAAAAACTCTGGATCATTTCTTGGGGTTAAATATTTATGGTCTTTCGACTTGAAATGTCGTTCTTTATGGATTTAAATAGAAGAAAGTCTTACACGAAATCGTTCATATCCTGTTAGTGTTTTTAACTGATAATGAAATTTTGAATTTGGGAGTATTCTACCATCATGGTATTTCAAAGTCTGCACAACTATTTTTCTTACCAACTCAAATTTTGAAAGTTAGTTACCGACTAACAACACTTGTTAGAAGTTCATTGGTCAGTCACATCATGTTCATATTTGTTGATGTGGTGTGACTGATTTCATACAAGACTTTCTCTTTTAAGTCGATATTTATTTATTGGTTTAATGACGTGGTCATTTTTTGAAAATATGCAAAACATGTATCAAACTCGGTAACTATGTGGAGTACAGAGGCAGGTAGTGAAGAAAATGTATCTGGGATTTTGGAATTGTGGCTGTATAGCAAAGCTTAAGTTTAGCATCATTACAGATGTATGCTGACAAAATCACTTGACTTGCAGGCACGACAACTGAGAAACAGCTGGGGGCTTCAAACCCGGAGATAGGCTCTACTTCTCATCAAGATGGGAGGAAGCGGAAACGGTTCACAGTAGAGGGAGACGAGGAAATGAGCAATCTACAGAACCAGTTGATTGATGTACTGGAAAAGAATGGTAAAATGCTGACCGCCCAACTTGAAGCTCAGAACAACAATTTCCAGTTGGACAGAGAGCAGAGGAAAGACCATGCAGATAGCTTAGTTGCTGTTCTTAATAAGCTTGCAGATGCTTTAGGAAGAATTGCTGATAAATTGTAGGATGCACATGGAAAACAGAGTTACAGTGTACATAACAAGAGAAGTTCTGAAGAAGAACTGGAGGTGAATTTAATCTGATCGATTTGTCTGAGTCTGAGTCTGAGTCTGAGTGGGAGGATGATCATGATCACATACATTCGAGATTGGAGTTTTCATTTGTTTCTAGTTTCTTTTTTTCACATTATTCCTAATTCACATTTTCGGCTGCCATTATATAGGGGGGGTTTATAGTTTTATACACAGGTAATAAAGTTTAGAATATTTTTAGGGTTGATTGATACCACCACAAAATTCAGCTTATTTGCTGCTGCTATTATAGATAAAGAGTATTATTATAAATCTCAAAGTTTTTTTATATGGACTTGTTCTTTCTTTCTTTCTTTTTTGTCTCTGTTGATGTTTTGATTGTTGATCGTACTGTACTCAGGTTAACTTCATTATTTACTATTTATTTACTTACTTACTGAATGTCAATTAGTCCAACTTTTTGTGTTGTATATTGTTGCTGCCTGATATTGTAAAGTTAAAATTTATATGCCAATAGAGAGTTTTAATTAAAGTCTAGTGGCGTTCTGAGAAATATCTCTTGTAGATGAAATGAAATGAAATGTTGATAATCATTGAATAATTTTATAAATCTTCGTCGCTCATTCCTGTATAATTAGCACCCACCCTTAATAACATACAAATTCTTACACATTTATTATATGAAATTTATTGTTGAAGTTTAACGTCAAAAAGTAACATTTGTTGCTATTAATTCGTTGACTCTCTTTCATCATTGGATTAAATGCTACAAGCCACCTCAGATTGTCAATAATAGTATTCATAAATTAAAACTGATTTGTTAATTTCATTATATTGTTGTAATCATTTTATTTATCATCTGAGATGTATCAACAAGTTTCGAGTGTTAGTTTTAATATTAAATCATAGCAAGGTTATGTAATTTTTCGTATAATATTTTTCTGTACTCGTGACAAAATAGTCAATATTTTTAAATCTAATACACGCAAGAAAAATGGTACGTGAGAAAATAGTAAGCTCAGGTTCCATACTAGTACGTGTTTTAGGTTGAATAGGTTGTTTTCAGAATGATAGATTATTTATTTGACACCCAAAAAAAAAAAAAAAAGCCCTTTAAGCAACCTAATCTGAATTATGCTTACATCAAGCTTACATTAATATAATAAGATTAATTCTCCCTTTTCATTTTTTTTTCTCTTTTGGAGAAAATAACACAAAAATTATCATCTGCACCAGGTATATTGTTAATCTAACCCCCTAGCTCCTCCTTTATTTTACCCTTCAAGCTTATCAGGTATTCTTCCATTTCTCGGCCATAAATCGATGTCAACTACTACGACAACAGAAATAATCACTAAGATACAAACATCAACATGCATTTCATCGATATTCATATAAACTGAGACACATAAAGGCTCATGAAGCAAAGCAATTATTTACAAAACAGAAATTTCCTTTACTAAAGCATTCTTCAACACCATTATAGCTTTCATTCCAAGTAACCCAAAGAAACATAATGTAACAAAAATGAGATTTCTATCCCCAAATATCACATGTAATGATCTGGATGCCATTCAGAATATTGAACAATGTTAAGAATCAGAATCATCTGACCTTGACCTTGTTCGATATTTGCGACCAGGCTTATGGAAACGAGCACCATCATCTGCTGCATTTGTTTCTGGTTCAATCTCTTGATCAGCAATAACTTCAATTTCTTCATCTGAATTAACTTCAAAGTGTTGGGACTCCGCAGCTGCAATACCCACAGGAAAGCCTGTCTGAGGCATCAAGTGCTTAGCATCATCTTCCTTGTTTTCCTTAATCTCACTACTCCTACTTTCAGTTTTGATACCACCTGCTTTCTTCTTTGGGATAAAGACCACGGATTTTGGAAGATCACCGGAAGCATTCTTTAGATCTGGCCCTGCCTCTTTAGCCTTTGAGTTCTTTATGAGGGTCAACACATTCATACAAGTCTTGGTGTTGGATTCATCATTAAATTCATCTGACGAAGCAAAACTATAGCGTGTGTATTTAGAAGGATTCAGTATGTAATCTGGAACCCCAGAATTCCAGGCCAGCTGAGGTGCATCATCTGAATCAGTAGCATCCACTGAAGAGGGGCCAACTGACAAATATTCAATTTTTTCTGATCCTTCATCAGTATCAAGTATACAAGCAGGGTCGAACCTGACACGTTTTTTTGGCTTAGAATCTGCATTATCATCCTTCCTTTTCAATATTGATTTAGGTCGGTGACTGGCTTTAGATACTTTTACTTGTGATCCCTTAACTTCAGTATCACAATCAGGAGGAAAATTCGATTTTTCTGCTTCAGCTTCATCTTCTTTCAGCCTAATTCTAGCACCATGGTGATTGGCACGTGGGTCCTTACTCCCACCGTTTAATGAGTTAAGAACCACATTATGCATGTTCAAGTAAGACCCTTGATCGGTTACATCATTCATATACAAGCGCTCACCAGCATTCTCCCTGCCTGAAGCTACTTTGTCAAACTCATCTTCCTCTTCCTGCAAGCAGCCATTAAAGAAATTAGGTCTATGGTAAATTCTCAAAAGAAAAAGAGGAAAAAAGGGATAGAAGAAGAAGGAAACAGCTACATATATTCACAAAGCATACATTACCTTCCTTCACACATTCATATTATAGTAAGTCAGATACATGGTCTCTCTCCAACTAACGATACTTCCCTACGTAAAGGGACACCATATAGCATAAATCAATCAGAAAATGAAAGAATCACAGACAACTTCCAAGAAGATTACTGGTATCCTTTCCTTATTATTTTTCCTTGTTTGTCATCATTTAGCATTAGTTTTCTGACACTTCGTAGATTTTTATCCAAGATTGATTCAGTTTTGTGCAGTAGAATAAACTAAATACCATAATTTTATTTTACTCCATAAAATTATTCAATAAATAAAAGCATTAAGTTCTTGAGGATCTTTCTACGCCACACAGCATGATTGCTCTCTCGTGACAAATCACACACACACTATGTTAAAAGTTCACTTTTTATGGTACAATTCATATTCATCATGAGTCTGGTTCAATGTTACCAGTGTAATGTATTATGTTAAATAATACAAACTCAGTAAAAGAAAAAAAAAATACATCCATTCTAGTACTTAGTTTCTACCATGTTGCTCAAACTCATGCAGCCTGAAATTTCTATAACAGTCTACAACCCCTCAAGCATAATACTATGCAATTCAAGCACTGAAAATATTTTTTTTTTTTACATGAAATAAATACATATGAATTAGAATAAATTAAATAAAAAAAAAGTACCTCATTATCTAAAGTGCTGTCCATGCCAATTGAAGATCTGATCTCCCATTCATCTCTAGTACAATCTCTGTCATCGCCATCACCGTCATCAGGGAAGTTCCTTTGGCGGAGTCGATTCTTCCTCAGTAACTCGTCAAACGACGAAGAACACGGGGTTTCGTCTCTGGCGGAAGTATCTTTGTCGCGCCTCCATTCTCGGCGCTCCACCTCGTCGTCGGTAAGAGACCAGGGAGTGGACGAGCTTGAGGGAACGAGCGAACCGAAGATCTTCTCCACTCGAACTCTGAAACTCTCGTCATCCATCGACGATGATGCCATTCATCCAAAGATTCGAATCGAGTGAATTTGGATTTAGATTTACATTTTTTGGTGCTTTAAACTGAGAGCGTCCGCCGCCTTCATCTCGTCTGTGGATTTTTCCTTCAATTTTATTTGCTAGTTCGAACTTTGGGCCGAACTTTTTGGGCCATCGGAAACTGTATAGCACACATTTACTTTAAGCAAGCCCAACTAAAATTTTATTTATTTTTCGTGTTTTGTGTTTTAATTTATGAGATATATAAATTTCTTTTAAAATGCTAAATGAAGGTATTATGAGGCCCAGACCGCGATCGGCCTTCGGCTTGTTTTCTGATCCACAAAGCCCATTAGGTGGTCTATGGCCATGCGTTTAGTATGACGATGGAAAGTCGTGCAGGGCGACAAAAGTTATACGTGAAACCGTTTGTATTATAAGTGAAAACGTTTCTATTATATTATAGATCATATATATATATTTATTTATTTATTTTAAAATCAACCAATTTTACTTATTATAATGACAAGAATAAATGATATATGTACACACACACATATATATATATATAACACATTGATATGATTCTATTTGATGATACTATAAAAATGTTTTTATATAAAATTCTTTTCAAACATAAGAGTATGTTTAAGGTTGATAAAAAGGAGTTTTGGATCTTTGAGTTTATTATTAATACAAATAAAACAAAATTTAGTTGGTCAAATATAGTTCATCGTGTTAAGCGAAGATGCGATGAATTTAGAAGAAATCGAAAATAGTGAAAGCGGCCAAAAACTTTAGAAAAACAAGAAACAATGAAAATTATAACTTGAAAGGAGTTTTTAAAATTAATTAGAATATCGACGCATATTTATAACGAATTATAAAGATAAGGAATACATACAGAAGGGAATTGAGTGAATGGGGTTGGCACCAATTGCCTGATTAAGCGGGAGCTCAAAGATTGCTTTCGAAGCAAAAGTTCTCAATTACACTATATAAAGGCGAAGACAAAGTTGTCTGTCTGTCCTTTGCTTTTCTTTTTTCTTTTTTCTTTCTTTCTTTCTTTTCTATTTTTTATTTTTTTGTCCTTTTTTAATTTAATTTAATTTAATTTAATTTAATTTAATTATATCTATATAAGTGTTGGTTGGCGCTATATATACTAGGCATGTTTTTCTCATTTAATATATTTCAAAATTTATTCTAAAACATACCCAATAAATGACCCCATAAATGATTGGATGTTTGTTAATTAGACATAAATTTATTTATTACGCATTTTAATTATTTACGTGATGAATGACTTGTTATTTATTGATAGGTAAACTAATGGCGATAGAGATTAGGACTGTAAATAAATCAATCAATTAATTAATTGTGTGACTTAATTTTACTAAATATTCTCATTAAAATTGTTAACACCAAACTTTATTTATGGTGTCCAACAATTTTTAATCCTCGTTCACATTTGCCTTACATGACCAAATAAAAAGGTTGGGGTAGGTTTTTTTTTTTTTTTTTTTTTTTAATCGTGCTCATCAATTTCTTGATTTTTCTTTTTTAAAAATAGAAATATAATCAGTTTCTAAAGGATATGATTTTCGAATCTAACTTTAGGTTTAGGGGCCATAATGTATCAAATATTTTAATCGATGGACTCAAGTAGGAGTTGCACTTATTACTATTTTATTTGTAAAGTAAAAAAATAAAACAAAAATGATTAATAATAATATATAATTTTATATTTTGTTTGTCTTGAATATATATTATAATCATTTGTTTATGAATATATTTAGGAAATCATCTATGGTAATACAGATTTCAATTGAATTTCTAGTCATAAAAAATTTTCTCTTCATTGTATTTTGAAATCAAAATTTACTATTATTATAATATGTTATTTTATTTTATTCTATTTAAAGAATAAAAAAACAAAAAGTTAAGGCTTGAGCATGCAAATTGTGCAAAGAAGAAGAATAAAAAAAAAAAGAAAAAGAAATGCAAGTGGTCAAAAAGTAAATAAATTAGGTCATTGCTGTCACAATAAAGTTACTACTCTCTTCTAATTCTTGTCACTTTTGATCTCTCATGTGTATGACTTCTTTTACTATTATATTTATCAATTAAAATTAATTTTTAATTTTTCTTTGAAACAAAATTGCTGGCCTCTAAAAAAAAAAAAAAGCAATCTATGACTAAGGCAAGTGCTTTTGCCTGCCCATCTTCACATATATTTATATTTTAATGATTTTAGTACTTGAAATTATATTTTAATTTTATTCTACAACATTTAATATTTTAATTTTATTCTACAACATTTAATGATTAAATCATATGTATTCATTGTCACGCGACATTTATTCCTTCATTTCATGTGCCCATTCATGCCCAACTATATATATTACATAAAAACAATTCAGCATATATTTAGTAGGTTTTTGGTGTTTGGATATCATTTATGTAATTTATACCATATTTAATATTTTGATATCATTTTAATTTGAATAACAATACAATAGTAAAAATTTGATATTTTGTAAGCGAGGGTTGTACCCTCGTTTAATTTTATTTAAAAAAAATATTTGTAAACTTGTATCACCTAAACTCTTTGCGCATTTAATGTTTAGTGTTAACTTGTTCAATAAAAATTAAATATTAATATATTTGTTTACTTAATAATTAATAGTTTTAGTTAAAATATAAATGTATAAGATCATACATACTAAATTATTTTCTTTTAACAACATTCTCTACCTACTACTTTCTTTCTTTATTTCTTTGTGAGATTTGAAAAAATCAAAACTAACTCTTCAAAAATTTAAAACAAAACAAAACAAAATAAAAAATTTAAAAATGTAATCAAATTTTGGTATTATAATGATCCTGTAGTGATGGAGCCAACCCACGCTCATTTTATTGAATTAAAAAAGAGAGTATATTTGAGACCTTAAACCCCTACTAAGTAACCTTATAATTATTCAAGAAAACAAAAAAGTATTATATAATTGAAAAAACTTCTCTTAATGATTTTAAAATCAAAAAAAAAAAAAAAAAAAAAGGAATGTAATATTTTTATGCTATCTTACTCTCTAAATTAATTAAAGATAATATCACTTTTTTCTCACTTTAAAAGTTTTAGTTTTCTCATTTTATCTAACAAACTAATTAAATTCTATGACTTATTTTTAACTTAAGCTTGATAATTTATAAAATCAGTATTATGTTCATGTCCTTCTAAATTATTTTTGTTAAATTGCATTGATTTTTATTTTTTATGGCATAAATACATTTAATAACATCAACATTTTAGATGTTTGCTCCACCGTCACGCAAGATATAAATACAAAACTATTTTTTTTTAGATAATTGAATTAAAAATAAAAAGTTTATAATTTTAGGAGATATCCATCCACAACTCTTTGGAGTATTAAGTCCCTTTCACATATATAAATATATATATATATATATATATATATAGATACGCATACATAGATAATAGATTGATTTAGTAAAGTATCTACCTGAAGATTAAATTTAATTGAACATTTGACCGTTTCTTGCATATTGTTGTATAATATTGAATTAAGTATTTATTGTGATTTTGTAAGATCAAACCCAACTGAAATTTATTTTAAATATAAAAGGAGGCTTGTTTACTTTAAATATTCATAAAAATGCGTCACACATGCGTACAATGAAAATTGAAAGCTGACCCTCTTACCCCTACTGGGTTAAGATGGGAACAGGAGCACAGGCACTTAGGTTGGTCAGGTAATAGCCAATAATTTAGAGCTTCAAATATCATACACCACTGAATATCATAACAAAGAGGGTGGTATATAAATATTGAAAGAATTACCAACAATTTCTTCTGTTTAGAGAGAGAGAGAGGATGGCGGCGAAAGATATCGTCGAAATCCAACGGCCCACAATCATGGAATCATGGTCCAATTCCAATAAAGACTTTATTATCTATTTTTATTTTTATTATGTTCTTTTTTTGACGTTGTTGAGTTGAGAGTTTAGTTGATCACCTAAACTGAGATTACAAGCCATCTCGTGAAGCATGGCATCGGGGTCCCACATATATATTTTTAGATTCTTTATTTATTTAGCTATTTACTTAACGCCGATGAAAAAAGAAAAAGTGAAGAAGTGATTGATTCACTATCAGATATTTTATTTCTTAATTTTAATTATTTATTATTATTTTTTAATTTTTAGTTCTTAACCGAACAAGGCAAGCGAAGCGAGGGACTTCACTGTCTTGTGTTGGTCAAAGAAAAGGAGAAGAGAGCGGGAGAGGGATTTGTTTCTTTCGGACCCACTACTTGAAGTGCTGAGCGTCAGAGGGTGTGCGTGACAGAAGCATCTCTCACACTCGATCTTCACGCCCACTTCCACGCCCACTCACGCCGTTCCCTATTCTCTCCATTCACTAAGTTTCCTACCAAAAAAAATTTTTAGATTATATCAAATATTTTTATTAGTTTTAACTTCTTAATATGTACACAATTATATAATATTTTAAGTTAACCAAAAAAAAATGCTTTTAAGTTAACTAACACGTAGGCTTTTGAATTAAAATCAATATTATTAGTTAAAAAATTTAATGAATTCATGGTTGAAAAGTGTTTTCTAGACTTTTCAATAATTTCTTTTTTTTAAAATAAAAATAAAGAAATCTTATATTAGAAAAGATAGCTTGGTAGTGCGTTTTCAGCACGCGCACAAGAAACGCGTCGGCAGGACCAGTTTGATCGTTTCTAATCACCGTGTAAAGCAACCACTGTCAGTAGAGTAATGTTCCCAGAGACCTTGCTCTTCTCTACTGTAAATCTAAGAAACCCGAAGAAACGACAGCGTTTAGCATTTGCTTCATTTTGACACTACTGTTAACACCAACGCTACACCGCCTTCTTCCAAAAAGGGCTTCGTGTTTTCTTTCTTTTCGCGTTTATCTATGAAAGTTACGTCGTCTCAACATTTTCAAGTTAATTGAAGAAAATGGCTTAATCAATTCTCTCAATTCCCAATACTTAACCAAAATTTTCTCGATCTTTTCTTGCCTCTTCTAGGGTTTTTCTGCCTTTTTCCATATTTGCCTCTGCTTCCCAAATAATAATAAAAGAAAATTATAATAATGATAATAATTATTAGAAAATAACTAGTGTCTTATCGGCTCACTGAACTGGCTATTAGTTAATCCCGGCAAATCGAGCTGATTTTAGGTTTTGGGAGTGCGAGATCTTGCGTAGTTTTGATGGCTACGAGATTAGATTGTTTAAAGTTTGAAGAAGATCAGGCATTGATGCGATTTTACTTCGATTAATTGTGAAGAGTAGCTGAAATCCGCAGTCGCGAAAATGCATTTCAATAAGCTCGATGACTCGCCTATGTTTCGCAAACAGGTTAGTGTTTGCTGCTTCCTCTCTCTATTTTTTTTTTTTTTAACTCTCTTCTATCTTTTTTTTTTCTCGTTGCTTCTTGTATATTTTTACTGTGAAATTTCATTTACGTTTGAGTTTTCTACTTTTATGGTGCCTTGCATGCTTTACTTGGCGTGCGTAGGTTAATAGTTTCCGATCTCTGTTTAAATTACGAGAAAATTTAGCTGAAGGAATGGAAATTGTGAATTTTGATAACTAATTTTGTACTTAAGAGAAGCATCAGTTGTGATTTCCTAAAATGAAAATGCAAAATTGAGTTGTCTTTTTTATAATCTATCATACTTTCCATATATGTTTTTTTAGCTTCTTTATTGAGGAGGGTAGGTTTCATATTCATAATGCGCTAGATTTTAGAGAATTTATGAGCTTCACCAGACCGAATAAAATTTTAGGGTTGATAACTGAAAATTTTATTTTGTTTTAAATTATTATAAGACGTGGCTTTAAAGAGCCTGGCGATTTGTTGCATTGTCATGTAATCAGGTTGGACAAATAGGAACTTTGATTTTAATAATTGTTGCGTATAATGAGGAAGAAATATAATCAGGTTTGGATAAATTTTATTTTTCCTACTCGGTCATGAACTTTTAATTACCTGAGGAGGATACAACTGTTGTGAACTTGTTTACCAACATCTTCATCTCAATTGATGTGGCTCAGGACTACATTGGACAGAGCACAACGCTGCTGTTACTTTCTCTAATTAAATTAGCTCAAGTTACAGCCTAAATTTAGACATCAATTATTTTGTTTTCTATTTGAATAGCTAGCCTTAGTCAGATTGAAATTTGGTTGAACTTCCAGCCTAATTTTTGTTCACTTAAGGAGGTGCTTTACCAAATCTTCAAATGAGGGAGAGTGACCAAATTCTAAATTGCATCCTTTTTCTTTTTTTAAAAAATAATATTAATGATTCAGAACAAAAAAGACAAGATGATCTAATGACTAATAGTTTCCTTGCTCATACTATCATATTGTCATTTTGAAGAATTGACAATGTGACTAGGCGAGATGAGTTGATGGATAACAATTCAATTATATATATGGTGAAAACTTATTGTGACATTGATAATAACTTCTATGAAATATTTAATATGAAGAATATGTCACAGACATTTGTAAATGTTCAAAATGATGATATGAATTGAATTAATATATTTTATTCTGTTTATCTGTTAATTTATTGTCATCTGAAGATGCCTCCTTTAAAGAAAATTATGGCTGCCCTGGATGTGGCACCTGATTATGCATTGTCATGTTAGTTTCGACATCATTCTATTGTCTGCATAATTGCAAGAAGTTGGTTGCAAAATCAGCAGGGATGAAAATATTGACAAACAAATTTTTTTTTTATTATTACTTGGTGAGTTTATATCTTCTATTTCATTGATGGTACTGGGAAAAGAAAACTTCTGGCTTTTGTGTCTTCCTTTCTTTTGATATTGTCTTTTGAAGCAGGGTATTTACAAATGTGAATATCGGGGACAGCTTTTAATGCATGAATGTTATGGGGATTAACTTTTTCCACAGCCAAGTCTCTAGAGTGTTTTCATCATTGTTTCCATTACTATGTATTCCTCTAGGGATTTATTGCTTATTAACTATTTCTTTGGTGGGCAGATACAAAGCTTGGAGGAAAGTGCTGAAACATTAAGGGAGAGAAGTTTAAAATTTTACAAAGGATGTCGAAAATATACGTATGCTTATTTTTGTGAATGCATTTCTCATTTTCTTTCCGTCTATAATCAATTTATAATTTTGTTTTTCTCATTTATTTTTCATATTTGCAGTGAAGGACTTGGGGAGGGATATGATGGTGACATTGCTTTTGCAAGTGCTCTTGAAACTTTTGGTGGAGGACATAATGATCCTATTAGTGTTGCTTTTGGAGGCATGTTTCTGCTTAAATGTCATTCAAAGTTGTTTTATCAGTTAGACACTAGTTGGTGTATCTCCTACAGTCATTGATTTGTCAATTATGGTTTCCTTTTTGGTTGTTTTAATGACTTACTATTTTTATAGTTAATTGCTTATTTTCTAGGGTTATCCCAATGTGTCTTGATTATGGTTTCTTATTTCTTTGTGATGTTATATGAGGGTTAAATTTTGTTATCTGATTGAAATTTGCATGCTCTGATTGGCTCCCATAATGAAGATAAGATGTCTCATTGTATATTGACTGAACTTCTGTTTCCTTATTTAGGTCCAGTCATGACTAAGTTTACTATTGCACTTAGAGAAATTGGGACATACAAGGAAGTTCTTCGATCACAGGTAAAATTTTTGTGATTTTGTTACAATGGAGACTCTAGCTCATTTTTTAATGTTATTTGTTTTGTTCTTCAATCAACCCCATGTTTTTCTTTTTTGACCTGCTTAAATTTATATTCATATTTCTCAGGTTGAGCACATGCTAAATGACAGATTGCTACAATTTGTCAATATTGATTTACTTGAGGTCAAGGTACTGTAAATTTATGAGTTTTATTGTATGTGTATTTTGTGTATTTACTTATTTGCTGGGTCGGGTTTATAATTATGGAGGAATAAGATCATTAGCACTTTCAATTTTTTTATGACCTCTTGATAGAAATGATCTTTCTGTCAGTCTGTGTATGCATGCGGATGGTTTGTTTCGGATCTTTTACCAGCCAGGATGAATAGATTTCCTATCCCCTTCAAACCTTGCTAACCAGAAGCTTATTAACTTTCATCAGAAAATTTTGAAAGGAATATGTGCATGGTACTGCATTTATAAATATTTAGTGATGAGTTTTTGTTTTTCCCTTCTAGCATAGATCACGTACTGTTCATCTATGTTAACAACTCTTGTAAAGTATGGGAGATTCTGAGGGAGTTTATATTTGCCCGACTTTAATTTTACTTGCTGTTTTGCTTGTCACTTACCTGATCCAAAGGTAATTTGAGGATGGTCAATTCATGTGTCCGTCAATATCAATTTTTCCATTTCATTTGTGTTCTTCAATTTTTCTTTTTCCCTAAAAGATCTTGGCTCAGTACAGGAAGCGAGGAAGCGGTTTGACAAGGCTAGCCTCATTTATGATCAGGTGACTCCCTTGTGTGTATTTCTTAATTATTTTCTTTTGTTGATGATGTATTTACTGGCAATTAAAAGCAGTCTTCTCTCTAACTTATTTGCTGGAATCAACCTCTCTTAAAACTAGTATAGTATCCTTCTTTCACTATTTTTGTGCTTGATGAAGTAAAAATGAGGCTTGAATGATGATTTATTTCTTTAATTTTGGTTTACATAGACATTAAAGTTTTTACAGGTTGGTTAAAGTGTGGAACAAACACACAGCAATCACTCACTAATGCATGACGGAGGAGTGTTTTTTTTTTTTTTTTTTTTTTTTTTTTTTTGTTTTTTTGGGTTTCTTTCTTTGGAGAAGGAGGGCAGGTTTCTGCATGGAGGATTTGGGTGTGAGGGTGCAAACCTATTCTATGATGTTTGCTTATTCTAAATTGAGAAATTAGTCTTTGCTTAATGTGTTATCTAGGATGTTAACCTCGTGCCAAGAGAAAAAGTGTGTGAGCTTTTGTGAAACTCAGTATGTTGAGAAACCCATATGTCTCTGTTTCTAAACATTCAATACGTGAATGTTCCTTCTCCTTTTTATTTAATTTATTACTTTTTATTGTCAATGTCGGTGAATATATTAAGATCGTGTATGTATTAAATGGCAACAAAATCTCAATGCACTTTCCTTTTTAATAACTTGACGAGGGTTTTGGATTATGTATTGCTTGAATTTGATTCTAAGCTTTGCTTTGAATTCATTAGAAACTAGTTCGAGAGTTATGTTTACCTATTTTTATATATGCCACAGGCTCGTGAGAAGTTTTTGTCGCTAAGAAAGGGCACAAAGAGTGATGTAGCCTCTGTTTTAGAGGAGGTATTGTTCAACATGAATACTATGATCAGGCATTTGCACATTATTATCCATGTATTTATTGTAATATTGGAAATCATCAATTTAATAATTTTTAGCTAACTTTGGATGTCTTTAGGAGCTTCACAGTGCAAGGTCTGCATTTGAGCAAGCTCGTTTTAGTCTAGTAAGTGAATTTCTAGCAGTTGATGTCCAATTCATTTTCCATTAGATTTCCAGTCTGTTATTGTTATTGTAATTGCTGTATCAAGGTTATAACAATCTTTTCCAGGTGACTGCCCTTTCTAATGTGGAAGCAAAAAAGAGGTTTGAGTTTTTGGAAGCTGTCAGTGGGACAATGGATGCGCATCTTCGTTACTTCAAACAGGTATGCCACATGTCAGGGCTTCTCTATTCTCTTTACATATTTTATTGTAGGTGTACTTACTCTGAATCTTTTCACATGTATTCTAGGGTTATGAGTTATTGCATCAGATGGAGCCGTACATTAATCAGGTTTGCTAATATATTCTTTCTTAGGCTAAAACTGGATGTTTATTTATTTTCTTATTTGGGTATTACTCAGCTAGTTCTCTCCTTTTAAGGAGGGAGGGATCAGAGAATTCTTTTTCTGGTCGTAACAATTTCTTTTTTTTGCTTCTGTCCTACATCACCACGGTTCACCTGAAGTCTTAAAACTTTTCTGCATCACTGTTTCAGCTGTTTAACTATGATTTTATTGGTACTTTACTTTTCCATCATCATTATCACCCACCATATTAAAGTTTTTATCCCAACAGCACAGTCTGACGTGAGACTCGGATTTCATGTGGTTTGAGTTGACTTTAATAGAGATGATGTTGTTGGCTTTCACCTCTTAGAGTTGTTAATTTAGGTGTCTACTTATTGCTTTATTTGCCTGTGATGGTCAAAAATAAAAGGTTTCACATAGCTAATCTCTAAAAGTGGTGTTGGGGGCTTTGCTGGTTTGAGGGGTGAAATTTTGCATTTCTGAACTTATCTTTCTATTGAAATAATTCAGATAGTTGAAGTACCAGGTCTGTAGAAATATGGGTCTGGAAATAACAGGATTACAAATAAGTTTGTGGTTCCCAAAGTTAGCAGGGAGAGGGCTTTATTTGGCGGATTTTTGGAGTTGAAGATCCTTATCTTTATGATATTACTTGTAGTTGTGTAGTTTGGAATTCTTAAAATACCAGGACTGCTGCTGTTTTTCAGGTATTGACTTATGCACAACAATCGAGGGAAAGGTCCAACTATGAGCAAGCAGCTCTGAATGAAAGGATGCAAGAGTACAAAAGGCAGATTGACCGAGAGAGTAGGTGGTCTTCCAATGGTTCTAATGGATCTCCCAATGGAGATGGCATACAAGCCATTGGTAGAAGTTCACATAAAATGATTGAGGCTGTCATGCAATCTGCTGCCAAGGGAAAGGTTATAAAGAAGCATTTTAAGTTATCTATGAGTTTTCACTTACAATTCTTATCTTTATCTTAAATGTTTTTTGGTCTTCCTCATTGTCTATCTGCATCTAAGACTAAGCAACTTTTCAGGTTCAAACCATCCGACAAGGATATCTCTCAAAACGTTCCTCAAATTTGAGGGGAGACTGGAAAAGAAGATTTTTTGTTCTTGACAGTCGAGGGATGCTGTATTACTATCGCAAGCAGGGTAGCAAGTCATCTGTAAGTAATTTATTTGGAATATCAGTTGCTATCTGGTGCAGCAAATTCTCTAAGTAACTGATCTTAACAGTTGATTAGGATGCAGAGGGTTTGAAGTTTATCGAGTTCTTAAAAAAGGAAAACTTTCTTTCCCTTCTGTCTTTAGGGTTCAGGCAGTCAACTTTCCAGCCAGAGGAATAGTTCTGAGCTTGGTTCTGGATTGTTGAGCCGGTGGCTTTCTTCTCATTATCATGGTGGAGTACATGATGAAAAATCTGCTGCTCGTCATACAGTGAACTTGCTTACATCAACAATCAAAGTTGATGCTGACCAATCAGATCTGAGGTTTTGTTTTAGAATCATTTCTCCAACTAAGAACTATACTTTGCAGGTATGATTTACGAGTCTAGCTTGCATATGTGAATTTGAGTTAATATAAAAGATTTGTGCAAATCTTTTCCTACCCAATTCTGCTGGAACTTGTTAATGGTGTACAAATTAGACCCCATTGCTTGGTAATAGGTCCTCAATAATGTTTATTTGCGCTTGTCAGTGCAGGCAGAGAGTGCACTGGATCAGATGGATTGGATTGAGAAGATAACAGGGGTTATTGCTTCATTACTTAGTTCTCAGGCTCCTGAGAGGGTAATTATTTAGAGGTTTAGCATGGTTGCTTGTCCTTACCTTTTCAAAATCAATTTGATTATTATACTTCAATGTATTGCAGTGTTTGCCTACTAGTCCCATGGGAAGTGGCCATCATCGATCAGCGAGTGACAGTAGTTCATTTGAAAGTTCTGACTTTGATCATGCCACTGTTGAAGAATATGCATCTGAAAGGATTCTTTCAAGTGCACATCATGATCGTCAATTGAGAGGTTCACAACAGCAGCGATCCTGTGTAAAAAGTGAGAAGCCAATTGATGTGCTGCGAAGAGTATGTGGCAATGATAAATGTGCAGATTGTGGTGCACCTGAACCTGATTGGGCCTCCTTAAACCTTGGAGTTCTTGTTTGTATCGAATGCTCTGGTGTTCACCGAAATCTTGGTGTACACATATCAAAGGTAAATACATATAACAGAAACGATCTAGTGAACAATGTCACACGCTTTAGGAGCATAACTACACACGTTGGATGATTTTATAGGTTAGGATTAACCAGTTAGTGCTAGTGGGGCGTGTTGCTCATCATAACGTGAACAATGCTGTTCATTAGATCATTTCTATACACACAAACTGCATCACTTTTGCATAACGAGGAATATGTGCATTCTTTATGGTGTAAATCCTCACAAATCCATTAAAAACGCAAACAGATTAAAGGATCTACCAATATTAATTCGGGTTCTTGTACATTTGATGATAAAGAGATTACTTAGGTTTGCTTGGTGAGAGTTGTTAATCACTGTAGTCGGTATACGTTATATATTTGAAAAGATTTTTGCCGGTTAATGAAGCAATAACCTGCTTGATATATATTTGTTTATGGATAGGTAAAAACCTCGATCTGACAAAAATATTAGTGTTGTCCCCTCACTGATGAAGCTGTTGCTTTTTGGTCGACTTATGTGCAGGTAAGGTCGCTAACCCTTGATGTAAAAGTGTGGGAGCCATCTGTTATAACTTTATTTCAGTCTCTTGGCAATGCATTTGCCAACTCAGTCTGGGAGGAATTATTGCAATCAAGAAATGCCTTTCATGTAGATCTTACCCCAACAAGGTAAAGAATCTTCCCAGTACACTAAGATTATTTCATCCTTAGCAACAAAAATTTTTTATTTTAACTGGCAGTCACTAACATTCGGTTGTCATTCTGCTGCTGAAGCTTGCATAAGTCTGATAAACCACAGTTGCTTCTCATGGGCAAACCTAGTCACTCAGATTCTATATCAGTGAAGGAGAAGTTCATTCATGCAAAGGTGTGAATAGATTTACAGCTACTCTGGCCTTTTATGTCTTAATTCTTTTGTACATAATTGCATATAGAGAATGTAGAAATATGCATAAACACAAATTTTTTTTCTAATTTTTTTTGGATTAAATAATTTCTGCTTAATTACTTTATTGTTTAAAATTTTTGCATTTTGGTAGACTAGCATGCTTTTGCATTACAGTACACATTTGTCAGCCATCTAAGTTTACATCTGTCTGCAATGGCATTCTTGTAGTAAGATTGTAATTAAACAGTTTCAATTTGAAATTATTTTGAGTAATTTTAGGATTTGCTGCCACAGTAAACTTTATTGGCTTAAAATTTGTCAGCTCTTAAGAGTTAAAGACTGTTTCGCTACTTTTAGAGGTCATCTTCTTAGGAATAATTGCCTTATGATTCGTGGCTTAAGAGATTGCCAAATAACAGAAAATCATCTCTCTTCACACTGAACAATTCAGATGTAGTGCAGTGTAGTCGATGTTGAAGCATAAAATATCTTGGACATAAAAAATTATGCTTGCTGTCTGACAATTATTTTAATACTTGGAGGAAGTCATAGGTTATAAAAGTTGTCATATGTATGCATCTGCAGAAAAGAATCTTGGCCTGACATCCTGCATTATAGGCTTAAATCCATGTGTTGGCATCTGTTCTTATTGTCTGACCAACAGTAGTTAAGATGCATTTTTCGTGTTTGGATATCTACTTTGGAACTGTATTTAATCTTTCAGGCTACCTGCTACATTCTGGTACTCAAGTTTTCGTGTTTTCTTCTGATGGCAGTATGCAGAAAAGCTTTTTGTTCGCAAGCCAAAAGACAATCAATATTCGCATTCCATTGCACAACAAATATGGGACGGTGTTCGTGCTAATGACAAGAAAGCAGTATATCGCCATATTGTCAATTGCGAAGTAGATGTAAATGTTGTGTATGAGCAAGTGTCATGCATCTCTTCCTTAACCCTTGCCAAAGCAATGCTACTGAATGAGCAGACAAGCCTGGAACACAGCTCCAGCTGCTTAACAGGGAATTCATCGGACAGATCTTCCTCGGGTTCTTTGAACTTGGCAAGTGCAAGTGAAGGCCAGGCCATGGACGATCTAGAGGGTTGCACCCTGCTCCATCTAGCCTGTGAAACTGCAGATATTGGCATGCTAGAACTCCTCTTACAGTATGGTGCAAATATAAATGCAACTGATTCAAGGGGTCAGACACCATTTCACCGCAGTATCCTCAGAGGGAAGGCAACGTTTGCTAAATTGCTTCTTTCAAGGTGACTTGGGACTCCTTACTGAATAATGCTCTCATTTGCTTGAAAAGTTTAGATTGTCACTGTGTATTTTGCCATAGTATCCTTTAAATTTTAGGACCATATATCTGACATTGTGATATCAACTTATGGACCTCTAACAATGATCGGTGCAATTTATTTTTCAGGGGAGCTGATCCACGGGCTGTAAACAGGGAAGGTAAAACTGCTCTTGAAATGGCAGTAGAGTCAAACTTCGTAGACAATGAGGTGCTAGCTGTATTATCAGACTCAAACGGGTAAAATTCTTGGAAAGACAGTAGTTAAAGGTGAACAGCATTGAATCTGGATCATTAAAAAATGAAGAAAAAATTGCTTTTGTATAGTAAAGTGATATTTAATGTATGAGAGCTAGTTTTCAATTGGAGGAAAAGATCACAAGTTGTTTGAAGGTTTTAGAGAAGAGAGAGAGAGGTAGGTTGGTGTGCCTGCCCCTATGCCCGTGGGCACCAATGCAAATTCTACAGTTATAAGTTAAAATGTCCCTATTGATATGAGTTGAGAGCCGCCGGAGGCTTTCGACTGAGGGGCTTTATAATTGTGATGTGTTTTCTGTTGTTATCAGTTTGATTCTTTTTCTGCTATTTTGTTGGAGGAGCTGTGAGGATTTAGTTTTAGGGCATTGTGCATTGTTGTACATTGGTTTCTTCAGTAAAAGCTTTGTTGTTGTGGCTGTAGATCCGTCCATGCACCCCTCGCGAAATTAAGGGAAGAGGCAAATGCAGCTAATTTTTTTTTTTTTTTTTTTATAATCTTAATTTTCGGTCCTTTTATGGCAATGAAGCTGAAATAAGTTGGACAAATTCATGCAATGAGTTCAAAAATTGTAGGAATATGGAACTTGGTCAAAATGGACATTATTCTGATTATATAAATGGACTTGACGACAATGGAAGGAAGCATAGGTAAAAAGTTTTGGGCATTTCCTATATTATCTACTAAAAGTGAGAGCTGTCTACAATATCTTTAAGTGACCGGTGCGTGTTAAGATTCTGCTAGTAATAAAACATGACATGAAGTTGGATTCGGATATTTATATACTACTGGTAATGTTCCATGATATCATCGATCCTCCGTTTATTTTTATTTATATATAAAATTCCAAATTAATATCATATAAAAGTAAGGCAAGGAAAGCAGTGAAAAATAATAATAAATGTAAAGGGATGGTAAGGATAAATTTTTTTTTTTTTTTTTTTTTTTTTTTAAACAACAAGATGATGTTGTCTCTTGTTTAAATAGAAATGATAGAAATGATAGAGAACGTAAGTAAGTAGGAGTTGTTGTTGATGGGGGTCCCACGCGCATGATCGTTAAAAGTAAGTCTAGTGTAGTCTTGGGAAGTAGGCAGAAGCAAGTTCGGAAGTCCAATGTCAAATTTTTACTGGAACAGAAAGAGGCTCAAGCCCACGCCACGAGTATGCTACGCTATGCTATGCCATTGTTATTATGCTGTGCTGTGCACTTTTGTAATTGGTGCCCTATCTCTCTCTCTCTCTCTCTCTCATTCTCTGTCTCTATCTCAGTCTGAGTCTCAGTCTCACACGTCCCTAGAAAGAACTATAGGCCCACCAATTTGGGTCCCAATAAACAACATTTTCAAATGATTTGAACCCTTATCCTTCTCCATCAATTCTATTTTTTTCTTTTTATTTCTATTATCTTTTAGTTTATATGAAAATATATTCCTCAAAAGCATTTCAAAATATTTTCATTTTACTCCAAATTGTTGGCATTTAGATACTTCCAATCCTCTATTTCTGTTATTTCTAATAGAGATAATTTGGGGTAGTTTCTCTGGACTTGCTTGTTAATTTAGATCAAATAATAATAAAAGGGACCTATATAAAATTTATCCTAATTGATATGATGAATGACGGCAAAAGCAAATAATAATAATAATAATTCTTCTTCTTCTTATTCAGATGAAAAAACTCAATAAAAAAGAAAAGAGAACTTTACTAATCCCACGATGAGACATTTCATTTTCTACGATCACAAAAAGCCAGATAGCACAAATTCCCGAGGTTCCGTATCAACGGTCCAGAATCGACGTCAATTAAACCAACGCACAGGATTTCCCATATCACACAGTACGATGTTTCGCTTTCGGCCTCGTGATAGCGACACAAGCAATGCCGTTTGCCCCAGCGTGTCCCTGGACCCACCCCTCCCCCCACCCCCCACCCTCCCTCTGCTCAAAAGGCGGGAACTGGCTTCCCAGATTTTGTCCTCAACAGACTGTTTTTCTTTATTTAACATTTTTAAATTCATTGCTTTTTTTTTTTTATTTTTTATAAATAATTCAAGTATTTTAAACGTTTTCTTACTGCAAACATATTTTCGGACATTATGGAATAAATAAATACTCATTTTTTAATTATGCAAAAATTGTTGTAATTTTTAGTGTCAAATTTTTGTCTTAAAATTTTTTAATTTTAAATGAAGTGATAATTAATTTCATATTTAACATAGTAATTATCATGTTGATAGTAAAGTTTTCTCATTTATAACACTTCTCTACTACAAGAATAACTAAGATTTATTTCCCTTGATAATGTTGATAATATTTTTTATCCATTTTTTAATTAAATATCAGATTCTTTGAGTATAAAATTGAAATTAAAATTTGAAGGAATAATATTACTCTACTTTTATAAGCAGATTTAATTATTTAATAAAAACAATTTTTTTGTTAAAAAAAAAAAAAAAAAAACAAGAAACTCGCTGCCAAATATAATAGAACTGCTGGTGGCAGCTGCAAACATATATGTTGTGTGAGAAACACACAAAATTATCCCACTCGTTTTCTTGTATTTCAGTTTATTCTGGTGTTAATATTATTAGCGAAGCAACAGTTTTTGTTGAGGGTAATTTCTAATTTTTTGGGCAAAGAAAACGACTCACTTTTGTTAGGTTTTCTCTGACTTTGAATCTGCAGGTTTTGGAGTTTAGTAATGAAATGTGGTATTTTGTGTTGTTTGTGTGAGAGTGAGTGTAATATTTTGCAGAATCAACTACAGGGTCAGATTCGTTTGAGGTCAAAAATGGAGATAAGAATCAGTTACTAAATGATTCTTTGAGTCTTTTTTGTGAAGATTTTCAGCAGAAATTCGTTTTTTATCCGATAATCTTATACTTAGATTGCATGAATGAAGCTCAAAAGTTTCTTTCTTTTACTTGGTTTTTTATTTTCGGGTTGAAAATGGAAAAAAATTGGAGCTTTCTTTGTGTTTCTTGCTGTTTAGAACTCTAAAAATCCGGTCTTTATCAGGCTGACAAGCTAACTTTGAAGTTTGTCCTGCCGAAAGCTGAAAAACCGGAGCTTTTTTCAAATGGATTTTGAGCTATGAGCTTCTGTTTTCCATTTTGATTCAAGTTTTAGCTCAAAGCTCAGAAAGCAACAAGCTCTGGAGGTATTGCTTGAGTTTCTTACTTGTTTTTGCATGATTTTGAGGTCTGTGGCTTCTTCTTTGGGACTATGGAGAAAAAAAGATGCAGATACATTCTGGGAATTAGCAATAAGACCTCGAGTGTGCTTTTGCTTTTGATGATTCTTTGCTTTCAGTACGAAAGTGTGCAGTGCCAAAAGATAAATGCTCCTATTAGGCTGCTTTCCTCCGCACCTCCAGCGCATTCTAAGCCGTCAGAATTCAAGAATGGGGTTGAAAGAATGATTCTCAGCATTGCGTTAGGAGTAATAACTGGATTGATTGGTGCCATTCTTTTTGCTTGTTTAATCCGGTGCTTTGTTGGTTACATGAACCAAACCCCAATTATCAAAGGGCCTGTAGTATTTTCACCGAAAATTGATCCCAAAACTCTCCAGGCAGCTCTAGCAAACGAAAACCTGTTGCTGGGTTCAAGTCCTGATGGAAAATACCATAGAACAGTTCTGGATAATGGCCTTACAATTGCTGTGAGAAGGGTTGAACCCTTTGAGAGTGGTTCACCTGAGAAACAGAACAAGTCGGTGAAGAGGCGAATACAACAAGAGCTGGAGATCCTAGCTAGCTTAAGACACAGGAATTTAATGAGCTTACGGGCCTACGTTCGTGAATCCAATAGGTTTTATTTGGTTTATGATTATGTGCCAACTGGGAGTCTTGAGGATGCAATGAATAAAGTTAGGGAGAATCAATTGCAGCTTGGATGGGAGGTTAGGCTTAGGATTGCGGTTGGTGTTATTAAGGGGCTTCAGTATCTTCATTTTACTTGCAATCCTCAGATTCTTCATTATAACTTGAAGCCTACAAACGTGATGTTGGATGCTGAATTTGCGCCTAGGTTAGCTGATTTTGGATTGGCTAAGCTCATGCCTGGTTCAGATATAGCAACTTCTGCCTACAGTCCTCCGGAATGTTTCCAGAACCGCAGGTACTGAAATATGACATTCAAACTACACATTCCTACTTGTTAAATTTCTATTTCTATGCACTATGGAAAAGATAGCGATTTTTTTTTTAAGACAGACTTCTGATTGTGATGCAGGAAGTAGCTTTCTTTTGAAATTTATGCATAGTGTTTAAGGATTTCCCTGTGGTAACAGTAGTTCATAGGAACTGATTTGACATTTTGCATCTGAAGCTCTCATCAATAATCCTAGCTGCTACTAGAATTAATGATATTTGCTTGTGATATGCGTTGAAAATCCTATTGTTATCAGTAACTAAGATTTCTGATGCTTTGTATTTCTGGTATTAACTAGAACCTGGATGTATACAGTTGTTGATTATAAGTAGCATTCTTGAGTCACATTTTTAATTTGATGCTATGAAGTTTAATTTGTACAAGTGGTGGCATAAGCAACTGAACTTATAAAACGCTGAAGAGTATTAGATCTGAATGCTCTTTCTTCGTGAAAATTAAGCATTTTGTCAGTTGTATTCTTTCTTGTTTTGTCTCTGCTTCTGGTAGGGAAACAATCTACACTTTTGAAATTGAAGATTGTTATAGTATGTTATAATATATTTTTTTTTCACCAAGATTTTATGGTTTATTCAGTTTTGTTTGCATCAGATGATCTCATTGAAGCATGGATTGCTAACAATGAGCTTTAGCTTTAGCATCCTTTTGCATACATATCATCTTTTCTTTTCATTCATTTTTGGGTGAAACACTATTTTGAAGCCAAACTTTGCAACTGTTATAATGACGGGGAATTTTTTATGTTTATAGCTATACTGAGAAGAGCGATGTCTTCAGCTTTGGGATGATATTGGCTGTTCTGTTAACTGGTAGAGACCCAACTGACCCATTCTTTGCGGAAGCAGCCAGTGGAGGAAGTTTAGGAAGGTGGCTTCGGCATTTACAGCAAGCGGGAGAGGCACGAGAAGCACTAGATAGAAGTATTCTAGGAGAAGAAGTAGAGGAAGATGAAATGTTGATGGCAGTCAGGATTGCTGTTGTCTGTCTATCAGATTTGCCTGCAGACAGGCCATCCAGTGATGAGCTTGTTCCCATGCTGACCCAATTGCATAGTTTTTAATTGAAATGTAAGTAATTTATTGATACTCCGGTCCTGCAGATTTTGGAAATTGAGTATCTTAGATTTTCTTCTTTTGAGGTCATCAGTCTGCAACCCATGTGGAGTTTTTAACTGTTACAAAATTATAAAGAGTATCATAATGTTGTGCATGCAGTGGCTGCCTTCAATTTATTTTCCACAACTTATGACATCTCTGCGTTATCTTTTTCAATCAAAGTATACAATTTATTGTACATGACTAATGTTGTAGCAGTAGAGGAATGGTCGAGTAGATTTTCTAACGCAAAAAGACAGCCTGTTTGTTCTGATAACTGTTTCGGAGGTGCATTATTGTGTCGTAAACCATCCAGCAGTGGTGGGGTATTTGTTGGTTATCTTTATCTGGACAAAACTTTATTGAAATGAGGTGTGCTTACTGTTTTCTTCTTTAAAAATCTGGCTGTCTTTATTTGGATAAAAATTATATATTCTTTACAGCAGTTGAATAGGAGATGAGATCACTGTATTATATATAGAATGTTATTTTAGATGGTACAGTTACAAAAGACGGTAGGGGTTGAGTACTATAATCTATTCTTGCACATTCATGTGATACCTTTTTATTTTATAGAAAAATTTTACCTTGGAGAATAAAGTTTTACTTTAAAAATCTGGGGCGATGACATTGACATGTGCAATTTTCTTTTCTCTTTAGCAAATTGTATAAATCAATAAATTCTCTAATTCAAGTTCTATTGCTTTTCTTTTTTTTTTTTTTTTTTTTAAATAACAGACGAATCTTTATAATTTGAAAATGGATAGGGGATATCTCTTTCTCTTGTATGGAAGGTGTTGAGATAAATTTGAGGAAACTTAAAAAGGGGATTTTTCATTAGTATATATCCTGCTCATGGATGCTGATCCTGCAAGTGTGTTGCTGTAGTGGTACTTATTGGGGCTGTGTTCTGGGGCTAGAAGGAAGGCATTCAACGAGTTTTGTCTTTGCTGAAAGGTAAGTGACAAAATTATATCATCGTGCGCAATATTTGTTACTTGTTTATATTCTGAGTATGCGTTGGGAGCATGGAAAAAAGTCTTTGAAATAAAGCTCCATGTGATGTGCTGGATGTTGGAGAATGGAGATCGATTACTGATCAGAGGGGCCAGCCAAAGGGCAACAACCATTTCATTTCATTGCTGCATGCTCTAAAAGTTAAAAAAGAAAATTTTGGAAAGCAAATTTTACTGCCATTTTAATCACCCTTTACAGCTGTATTTTTCTTTTCTTTTCTTTTCTTTTTTTTTTTTTTTTTAAGGGTTTGGTCACTATACAGTACTACCAACATTTCGGATAACAATAAATAAGCTATAAATGTAATAATTGAACAATATAGAAATATGTGCGGCAATGACATCGCATCAATCCCCATCCCCAGTTACGTTCATGTCTTTAATAAATAAAGATTGGCCCAAAATATGCTGGGCTTAGTTATTTCAAAACTCGGCCATAAGAGTAGATCCACCCCAAACTCAGCGCAGCCCAACAAAGCCCAGATTTACCCACACTGATGCTAACATTAGGGTATTGTTTCTTGCACTGAAAATACGATCCATACTCTAATTTTCAGAAGCTCACTCTCAAAGCTGTGAACCAAGTAAGGTGTAATCTTACCACCCAGGCCTTAGCCTGGGTCGCAAATTAACACACACCCATCCGAGAGTTTCTTTTTGACGGGTTCCTCTTATAATTTGTGGGATATTCTCTCCATTATATATGGGGCTAATTTGCATAGTATGTGCGTAAAACTCCAAAGTGGATTATAACAGTGTATATCTAAACTCTCGGAATTTTATAGTACTAACAGATGTATTTACGTTGAAAAAAATAAGGTCTAATCTTCAAAATATACATAATTTATAAATGAAATTATAAACATTTTAAAATCGTCAAATTGGAAGCATCGGACTGTTTGATTAAAGGTCCAAGCCCATAAGCATAAAATATCAAGAAATAGACATCACTTATCCACTCAAAAATATCCCGATACCCTTATCCATTAACACCCGAGTTATCAATCAAAGTTGATAAATATATTTGACGCTTTGGATCAATTGCTCAAAAACAAAAGCAATCTCAATTGAACTATAGCATAAAAAAATGAATACAGCTTTAGGCTTTGCACCAGCATTTCTCCCCATTTTCACACCCACAAAAACCTTGGTTTTGCAGAGCAGAGTCATGCCAAGGCTGCACCAGACTCCTCCGTGTTCCTGCATCAAAGCAACTGCATCGACATTCGACACTTCAACAGTTGATTATAGCTCCATGACCTCGTAAGTCTACGATCATAATCATCATTAACTATAGCTTCGTCTATTAGACAGTTGCCGTCAAGTGACCTGTTAAATTTCTGATATGAGATTATGGCAACAGTCTTGTTCCTCAGAAGCAACTGTACAATGGAAATATTGAGAAAATTGTGGAGCCGAGAGAAACTGATATCATCTTAGTGGCTCGATGATTTAACATGTTAATATCATTGCCTTAGTCCAGTTTGTATTTTCTAGTGTGTTTCCAGCAGAAGCTTGTGAGACAATTGGAGGTGAAGCTTGTGATGTTGAGATGTACCCTGAAGTCAAGCTCCAAACAGAGATTCAAAACAAGGCCAGGTCTAGTGCTGAGCTGATTGATAGAGAATATCTGGAGTACAATAGTCCGAAAACGTAAGATCAATGAATCCCATTAATAATTTTAAGAATTTCAGTTTGTAAGTACCAAAATTGATCAAACTAAGACTTTGAATGCAGAGTGTTTTTAGGAGAGGCTTGTGATGATCTTGGAGGAGAATTCTGCGAACCAGATTATCAGACAGGAGTCTACTAGAGCATCCTATGGAGGACTACTTAATAATTGATGCTTTTCCTTCTCTTGTGTAAATACCCACGACTTATGTAGTTTATCTAACAATGTTCTTGAATTACAATATTTACCTTTGCTTTGAAGCTAATATTGGATATAATTTTTGCATAATCAACAAGTTTTATTTTTTGCAAAACTAAGTAAATTAAAAAGATAAAAAGAGAGAAGGGCCATAAGAACTTCATATTCTGAGATAACCAGAATGAAATGTACAAGTGACTTGAACAATCATACCACAATTCTCTGGCTTTACTTCTCTTCAACTCCCTTCAAAAAGAGATACTGGACGCCATTTTGCAGTTTACAGGACAACTTGGAAACTAAAACTTGAAACAGATAGTTAGCAATCTCATTGTTCAGTCTCCTCAATTATACCTTCCAAAAACAAATACTGAAGAGCTATGGAGTACTTTGCAGTCCTCCTTCTCCCCGAGTCACAACTTTCTGAATGGATGTTATTTTTCAAAAGAAATGATCCAGAGCCATCACCTTAAACATACAAGAAATAAGCAATTATCTATCTCTAACATATATGCTTTAGACATATAAAGGTGTACAAACCTAGAAGAAAATTTAAGGTAATTGTCTATTTCTACAATCTATGCTTTAGACATGTAATAAGCCATGAAGGACAACAATCACAAAGACCGATTATACATAACAACTATTTTCTCTACAACTGACCTCTCACCGTAAAGATGCTCGAAATCCATCTCTTATACAGAAATAGCAATCTTGGAGAGTTCCCGTGGTGTGTATCAGACAACAGAAGCTTGCAAGGTCCTTTTTCGCTACAAATAGAAAACAAAAACAGATAGCACTACTTCCCATTGAAGTAAGAATATAAATGGATTTGGCATTGGGTCGGAGTAAGACTATTTACTTTGCATGAACTATTGCATTGTAACATAAAGCTAGAATTCGAACAATTGCCAAGTCTCTTCCGCGAGGATTGGCATATCTTTCTTGACATCTCCTAATAATTTTCATGGGATATAAGGAAAAGGTCAAATGAATTGATTCACACTAAGAAGGGTAATTTGCAAAAATAATGTAAAACCTTTCATCAAAGAGGTCTCCAAAATCATCAACAATAACTGCAGCAGGAAATGCATCGTGAAGGTGAAATGCAGCAAAGTACTTTTTAATTCCTTCATCATCCTCCACATATCTTCAACAAAATAGAAATGTAACAAAGAATTAGCAATCGAAATTTTCACAATCACTGTCTCATCAGCATTACCATACTCTTAAATACTATCAGAGTATGGGATTGGCTCCGGTAAAAAATGAAAATCCAAATATAAAATGATCATGATAATTTAAAACAAACAGAAATTCGTAACATAGAACTCTCGTACTTATGAACTGTGGTAATATTATCGAAGCCGTTCAATAACAATAAAAATGAAAATGTGAAAAGGGTTAGTTCCTTACTTCATTTGTATGCGCTGAAAGACATGGGATGAGGGATCAATGCCTTGTGAAAGAAAAGGGGGCTTGGTTTCAAGCCTGCGGCGGTTACATATGAAAACTACATTGCAATTGCTCTCTAACGCACAGTTGTACGCAAACTGGAATAGCAGAGAAGTCTTTCCACTGTAAACAATGATAATGATAAGCAAGTTAATAATAGAAATGTGAACGAAAAAGGGGGATAGGTATATACACATACCAGGAGGGAGGGCCGGAGAGAAGCAGAATTGGATCAGAGTGGTTATGGTGGATATCCATACGTCTTCCCAAGAAAAAACTTTCAATCATTGTAATGTTCTGAAGAAGAATTGCGAAAAAGTCTGAGGGAAAGCGCGCTCTGGTTGCCAAACCGAGATTTTTTTTTTTTTTTTTAAATTGAGACAAGCAAAAACAGTTGGGAAGTCATTAATTCTGTTTTCTTTTCTTTTTTTTTTTTAAAAATAAATGACTACTTCGAAAGACCTGAGCCCAAATATCATAAATAAATGAAAAATGGGCTTGGGTTGGATTTGGGCCCTTCAGTTGTGTAAATGAAATGAAAAGAAAAAACAAAGTTGTCTTTTTCAATTAATTTCATCTAATTAGATAAGTATGAAAATTTTCTTTTTATTTTTTTAATTAAATTATTAAATTAAATAGAGGCTCTTTATTAACTATCTTTTTATTTTTTTCGTCAATTCTATCTATAATTATATATGTATGATTAGTGTTAGATTAGTAGATAACAAGGGATTAAGCAATCGCGTAAGCTGATAATATTATGACATTATTTTATTTTTTTAATAATAGTAGTAATTAATTCAGTGTCTTATGTTTGTTTTTCATCTATCATTTTTATCTTTTAAGGGGCAATACTTAATTATAGATGGACAATCATGAAGTGGGTAATTTTTTCTTTTTCCAAAAAAAAAAAAAAATCCAACTATATATATATATATTGTAACAAATTGGAGGGATAATATTTATATTCAAAATGCACGAATGAAAAATAAGGGAAATTTTCACATACCTCCCCTGATATATTTTAAAATGATATTCAGAAAAAAATGACGTAATTTATAGATATCTCCCATCTAATTTGACGGAAACTCATTTTTTTTGTTGAGTGCAAATGTAATAAAGATATTTCGGCCCAGCAAAAGTTACTGTTACACTCAACCTTGTCCGTACCTTCTTGCACATACCCCTCTCTCTCTCTCTCTCTCTCTCTCTCTCTCTCCCGCATTGAAAGGCTATCCATTACAACAACTGGCAAAGCACAACATGCATCATTCCATTTTATCTTTCTTGACTTTTCTATTCTTTTTATTTTCTTCAACCATTTTCGTCTCTCCAAGCCTTTTTTCTTGTCTAACTCTCTAGTTTCCATTCCTTTACTTTGTTTTCATTTCTCCCTCTTTCTAAGATTTGATTCAATTTACAAATGCAGCTTTAGTTGTACATACACTGAGGCAAATTTGATTTTTTATACAAAGGTGAAAGTAAACAAACGGAAAAGTGATTTTACGTTAAATTAGAAGGGAGGTATTCATGAATTATGCCATACTTTCTCTTTATGTGTAATTTTAGTAAACTTCAAGGGAGGTATATAAAACTTCTCCGTAAATATAAATATAAGGAAATTAGAAAGAAAAAAAAAAAAAAAAGAAGAGAGAGAGATATTATTCAAATGATTCAATAACAAACTAGCTAGGGTTACATAAATATTATCAGGAGAGTTAGGGTTAGGCATGTCATATGCTCTTTTTCTTGCATGTGCAAGCATGAAAGGTTTCTTGTCTTTAATCAAGTGACCGTGACAACATGCATGTATGGACATGTCTATATATATATAAATATATATATATATTTGGGCGGAGTGTCTCAAGTATGTGAGGGGCCTAGGCCTTTTCCGATCTCACAAAATTTTTTTAATTTTTTATTATAATATTTTTATTTTAATTTTATTTTTTTAATTTATATGCAATTTAATCTTTATACTTTTAAAAATTATTAATTAATTTATTATTTTTAAAATATTACTTGATTAATTTTAATTTTCAATTATTTTAGCCCCGCTTATTTAATAATTAAATATAAATATTTATATTCATTCATGCTTTCATGCATCTTATTCTGTTTGGGTACAGTGAATTTTTGTCCATAATTACGAGTTCGTTTGGTATATCTTTTCAAATAAAATTTTTTAAAATACACCTTTTATCGGTAAAAATTTTAATAAAAGTTTATTAGTAGTTTAGTTGTCATAAATAACTTTTAAATAATTTGAGTAATTACTTTAATAAATAAATATTTAATGTTATATTTTAAAAAAATAACGTAAAATTTTTAAAATAAAATAAGAGTATTTTAGACAACTTTACTTTTTAAAAAAGATGTAAAAGTTATACTATTAAAAACTTAAATTTTGATTTTCTTTTAGTCAAAAAAGAAAAAAATTTTTAATTCTCAAAAATTTTTTTCTGAAAGCAATCAAATGACTCTAAAAAATTTTAAAAAAAAATTTATCATTACAAATTTTTTTTTAATTAATAAAAAAACCAAACTAAACAATACTATATATGGTCCAACGTAATATGCGTGTCACATGCATTGTGTATGCATGTATGAATGTATGCATACATGTGTCGAGAGAGATAGAAGAGGTAGAAAATTCTGTCCGTCTGACTGTCCGTCTGTGAATATATATTTAATCAATTATTATTGGGTTTTAATTAATAATTATATTCTGACTTTAATGATAATGTAATTTGACGATATGCTTATTGAGATGAAAAATCCACTATATTTTATACATGTATAGTGTAGTACTAGTACACACGACAACAATTTATTAAAAGTGTATCTTATATAAATATTTTTGATGCCGACTGCTCATTTTGTATTTTTGTGACTTCCATTTATTTTTTATTTTCAATCATATTAAAAACCACCGTCATGTCATATGTCTGCAGTAAATTCCATTTTATTTTTGTCACTATTTTTTCCGGCGACAAAATATTCTGAAATTTGAAATTCAAAATTCTAAAAGTTAATTTTGAATATATATTAATTTACCTATATATTTAAATAATAAAAATAAATAAATTTGTGATAAATTATATATTATGCTTTTCAAGGAACGTAATTCATTAGTATTTTTTAGCCCATCAATTTGGGTTTCGAACAATTATTTTAAACAATTAACCAAGATATTTCTCTTTTATATACACACACACACACACACACACACAGAGACACACACACACACACACAGACACACACAAAAGTGGGTTGGGGGAGGGAGATTGCTGTTGTTTCTGTGTGCGCGAATGCATGTGCATGAAATCCATAGATGCTGACTCAAATATCTATTTTAAAGTTTGATACATCTTTGTCTTCTTCGATTGTATCTACATACTTACCGTATAGGGGACCATACCATATAATTTAAATTAATTCATATATGTAACATATTTTAATTCCTCTTTATATATATATATATATATATATATACATACCAAGAATAAAATTATACCAATACATACACCTTTGCAAGCTTGTTTGATGTCAAAAATTTCTTTAAAGTTGAAAACCATCAAATCAAACAAAAAATGGGGAAAAAACAATATATATATATATATATATATATGCTAACACTAGGCTAGGTTGTTGAAGGTTGAATATTTATTATTTTGTTCGTTATAACGGCAGATAAAAAAGAAATTATATTATTATTCTATAATATTTAATTAACTTTTTGATCTTGTCCTGGTTAACAAATTAATTTCAATAATTAATTTAAGTGTTTTATATTAGTTAATACTTTAACTTTAAAGTAAAGTTATTAGGTTATAAGAATCCAATCTTAAATTCAAGGTGAAAATTAGTAATACATGTGTAACTTAATATTATTTTGTAAAGTGTCACATTCATTTATAATTAATTTATTTGTGTCCATTGTTGACTTTCTTCCAAGTAAAAATTGAGTAGAATTTAAACTATATTAAAGTTAAATTTTAATTTAATAATTTAAATTCGTGAGATTGTAACAAAAATGTAAATAAGAAGAAAATATAGCTAGGCAAAGCGAAAAGAATAGTGTTAAGACAATTATGACAAGAAAAAATTCAACCTAATTTGGTATGGTCGGTCAATTAAGAATGGAAACAAAATAAGAACAGATTTTTCAAATAATAGAAATTGAGTTGGGATCGATCATGACGTTGATCCATCTAATAAATATTATTGTCAAAATAGAGACTAAATTTATTTTCCACAAAGCCTCTGGGTTCTGTCCCTGATTCTTCGACACCCTCGTTGGGATCATCTCTCTTTTTCAAAAATAACAATATCCCATTAATTATTTGATACATAAATGGAAATATATTGCACTATTTTTCACTTTATATGTCAAAGAAAGAGCACTGCCCGGTGCCATACATATAAAACAAAAACAACAACAACAACAACAACAACAACAATAATAATATAATAATACCCGCTTCCATTGACATCAAAGTCTTATTATTTGTATATGGACCCCTAAATAAAGGACAATGACATTCAGATTTATATGTGATAATTCTCTTCAAATTAATATATATATATATATATATATATATAAGTTTGATGGTGGTGTGGGAGCTTTAATTTATTTTAATTATTTGATATTTAAATTATTCCTGCCACTTGTCTCAAGTGAGCTATGGATGTACAAGAACCACGTTCACCAGTTGGTAAATGAATGGAAGATGAGCTATAATTTAATTAATTAATTAATTAATTAATTAATTAAAATGAATAGGTGTTAGCAAAACAAACAGGACATGACTGAACTCTTAATAAACTGACAGATAAACCCTTTCACCAAACCCTATTTTCCTCTTCATATGTTCTTCTCTCCGATCTTTTTCTCTTCAACACTTCCACTTTCCCATAAATCCAACACTATCTCTTCGATCCGATTCTCGATTTCCATATCTAAATTTCCCACCAACCAAACAGCTGATATCTACTTCTTGTTGTCTTACTAGCAGTTTTCATCGTTAATTTCCTTTTCTTTTTTTTTTTTTTTTGGTAAAATAAAATCATTAAATTATTACATTACGATCGAGCTTGAAAAAGTGGATCGAAGGCATGGAAAGAGGCCACTTCCATCGGAAGCATCGGATGCGAAAGAGAAAGAACATGACAACTTTCCTTCTTACTCATCATCTTGGTCGGAATCAGACATGTCTGCGATGGTTTCTGCTCTTACTCAGGTAATTGGCACCAGCGATGAGCAGTCCTCCATGGTGCAATCAAACCCCTCAGATTTGCCAGCTGCTGTCAAAGAAGAACCTGACCCCCCTCAGCAAACTCAAGATCAAGGTATTTCATATGACTCAGACTCCCATTTGACTCTTTTCTAGTTCTTTGTCGATTTTCAGGGATAAGGTTCTTTACGTCTCCTCTGACTAAGCAGAAACTTTCCTTCTATCTCTTTTCTTGTGTTAAGAAGAAAAGGAAGAGAGCTTAAGTTGAGTGACATTGATGATTTTAGTTTGATTTGTGTGCAATAAATATATATGCATGCAACTGTTAGTATATATATACATATCACACTACTCTATATATATTGTCAAACTTTTTTCTTCGGCTCAAAATTATTTGGCTTGTGTGTTCAAATGATATTGATCAAGATTTTTCTATTGATCTATCTTTATCTTATAAGTAGTTTTAGCTTGGGTCGCAAATGGTAGGATATCTAACTTCTTCGGTGTGAGTTATTATTAATTGCTGATGAGATGTGAGCGGAGATAGAGTCAAAATATGAAGCCTAGCCAAATTCAATGTATTCTAGCTTTGCGTAAAGAACTCACTCTCTCACTAAAAGTGTAAATGGTCGTACCATTTCTAGGCTTTGTTTTATTTTTCTTTATTGAAATTTTCAGAAACTACACATGTATACAGTTTATAGGTGCACATGGTAATCATTATTCATGTGTTTTTTAATTTCATCCATGACAATCTCTTTACCAGAATTTTTATCATTCCCATTTTGTTTCTGTCTTAATTTGACCCTAGACCTTATCTTCTTGTAGTTGATCCTAATCCTATTTTCTTATTTCAAAATTGCCAAATCTTCAAAATGACAAGCACTTTTGCTGGTTTAGTTCGCTTGTTTTCCTTCTTTGTTGTCCCCTCTAAAAGTTGGCCCCAAGTTTTCTTTCTTAGATAAGTTGAACACCATCTTTCTCTATCCTTCTAGATATCTAAAAGCCTGTACACAGGATAAAATATGTAAATTTATTGTAGTACAATTATCCAATAATATCATGCCATGTATACATTTTGTTTATTGTAATTATAAATCATATTAATTGTACAGGTACACTACCCTATACATAGACTTAGAAAAGAAAAATTAACCAATCAGAATTTAGATTCCACAAAATTCTGCACTTGTCCGGCCAATGATAGAAAGAAAAATTTAAAAGTTAGCTTGGAGAGCATGACTAATATTTTGTAAACTAGCGAGGAGAGAAAAGAAAGGTAGTTCTCGCCGAAAGTGGGTGTGGGAATAAAATTAACTTATGAAATCATGAAATGCAATATCATACTACTTGGCAAGTGCCACTAATGCCCCACTTAATTAATTAAAAACTTTCTTAATTACTCATCGTAAGCAAGTGCATGGGCACACTTAAGAATCCATGCTATGCAAAGCTTGTGCATGCATGTAATAGTATTATATATGTGTGCTAATTAATAATCCTACTTATCATGATCATTAATGTGATCAATGTTAAACATATGATACATGGTTTAAATTGAGGCTTGACTACTTACATAACATAATATTTAATAGCACTTATGTTTGAATCAATTTTATGATAATTACTAGTTTTTTTTAATTTTTTTTTATTACATGTTTCATCATATTCATACATATCTACGTTGATTATGCTCGGTCTTACCTATATATGATTACACTATCTTATGTTTATACTTGTGTATGTAAATAATTCAAAAGAAATAATTATGACGTAGTTTCCATGATATTTCTTATCTTATCTTATGCTTTTCTATATGAATGTACTTGTGAAGAAACTACAAGGCGGAGGCATTACAGAGGAGTTAGGCAAAGACCTTGGGGGAAATGGGCAGCGGAAATCCGAGACCCTAGAAAAGCAGCCAGAGTTTGGCTTGGCACATTCGAGACTGCTGAAGATGCTGCAATGGCTTATGATAAAGCTGCTCTTAAATTCAAAGGCACCAAAGCTAAGCTTAATTTCCCTGAAAGAGTTCAAGGGACAACTGAGTTTGTCTATGTAGTTGGGGGCGGAGATTCAAGTTCTTCTGCCTTCCATGAGCGAAATCCGAGGCCAGCTGCAGCGGCTCCTCCTCCACCTGCTCCTCCTCGTCAATCATCACTGCCGCATAATGCCTACCCGGACTTGCTTCAATATGCACAAATTCTGTCGAGTGATGATGCTAGTTTCAATTATTTCACTTCAAATCTCTTTAATTCTCAACCATTTCCTCCGCAGTCTTCGTGTTCGACGTTCTCATCAACTACCAGCTCCTCGACGCGACAGCAGCAACAAGAGGAGCTGCTGAGATATTCGTCCAATTATGGGGGCTCGTCCGGTTCTGATTTTCGAGACTACGACAAGGATGACTTTGATAGTAATAATCCAAATTAATTATAATATTGGGCAGCATTATTTTTGAGTGTTCATTGATTAATGTTGTAAGATTGCGAGCGAAATATAGAAGGATGGAATTAATATATATGGTATTAATTTCATCCTCGATTCAGGTATTATAATTCCATTATCAAGTGTATTTTAATTGATATATATTATATTTCAAGATCATCAAACTATATGGCCTTTGAGTTGCTGTAGTAGATTCGGCAACAGCAAATTAATTAATGAGAAGAGCTTCCAAGTATTTTTGTCACAATTTGGGAAGCTCATTTTGTTATTTCTCCCTTGTTTGTGAACAGAGAACGATATGTATGTATGTGTAATTCAGACATATATATATATATTTGCTAAAGAATTTTTATTGTCACAACGAATCCTTACTGTGAAATTTTATGAATAATAAATATATATATATATATGTATGTATGATGTATGTATGTCAAAACTATTATTTCTCCTCATAACCCAGCTTAATTAATTTTCTCAAAAATTTATGGACTTGTCATTATTAATATAAAAAAACCAAAAAAAAAATCTTTGTCGTAAATGGGAGTATATATCCCTATCCAATTGACTGATAGACTCATGCAATGAACACACAAATATATTATGATTTGATTAGATAAATCTACATGCATAAATACAAAGTTGTATGACTATCCTTTTAATATATACATATATATACTCTAGGTTTTATTCTTAATCACACATGAGGAATAATATATATTTTCAGAAAGAAATAATTTGTATCAAGAATATATCTTATCCAAACTTATTCCTTTATGTTTAGTTTTGTGCAGAAAAATTTATGCATGCAGCATAATCTATTTCGATTAAACCCAAGCAGTTGCGATTTATATCTCCATTAAAAGTACTACTATGTATAAACACAAATTCATATATGCATCATTGTTATAGTATTATATCATTATTATATGTATTATATTTTCAAAGGAGTAAAAGAAAATAAATGATAAGAGTATATGATGATAATATAACACTTACATTAATTTGGTAAATAAAATTTGTATACTAGAATTTGTATGTTTAATATTATTAAGGATCTATTACAAGTTGATATTTAAAAAACTTATGTTGAAAATTTAATAAAAGCAATTTCTTACACCAAAAATATCTGCCGCAAGTAGTATTGAGAATTCAAAAGTAAACCAAAGTGGCATCATCCATCCCCACTTGGAGATGACACACACACACATATATATGTATATATAATGTGACCATATAGACTTTGAGCAAGCAAGTTGCAGGATCTGTGTTGTCCAACATGCCCCTTGTTATGTGTGTGTGTGTGTGTGTGTGTATCATCTTCCACGTGCTAATTCTCATAGCTACCTGCTATATTACATAACTACATGATTTATCTTATGATTTTAAATCTAATTTATACATATAAATATACATATGCATAGTAGCAGAAAGCAAGTTACTAGTCCTTAATCAATACAACAAAAATAATCTTGGAATTAGTCGCATCATATTCATGTTTAAATGTCAGGCCGGAATACTTTGATGGCATTATCTAATATCTACTAGTCTATTTTCAATCAATCAATCAATCAATTTTTAGTTTATATATGATCTATATATGTGATAATTATCTTTCGTCCAAATTTTATGTATTGGCCATTTTACAGTAAATTAATTAAGAATAATTTACGTCTTAACTTTTTTATTTCAATTCTTTAAGTTCTTTTAATTGTCAAGTATAATAAATTAACTGAGAAGTGTAATAAAAAATTTAGAACGTGTATCATAATAATTAAAAAGAGTATATGTCTTGGTTGGATATAGTAGTGGAATAATTTATTACTTTATTTATTTTCATTTTGAGAATCCCTTTATTCACGTGTATGTTAATTGACAACTACTTATAATAAAAAATGATTAAAGTATTACCAATTAATCATGGGTTTCTGATCATAATAATGTGTCATTGATTTTATTAGCAAATTGAATCGGGACACGCTAATATTATGAGTAAAAAATAGGTTAAGAAAGAACATTAAAGTTAACAAATTAAGAATCCTAAGATAAAAGTCACTGCAATATCTATGACTAAGGCACAAAATTTGGGGACTTTTGCTTTTAATTTTGGATCATGCATTAATTGCCCGGGCCTGGGCCCTATTCCCTTCCCTTCTCCACCGCATGTCTAATTTATTAAGAAAATTGATGATTAATCTTAATTAATTATTAATACATGGATTCAAGTAATTGAACATTTAAACATATTAAATGAAAGAATTATTGTTCATCCTTTTTTTGTTTTTTTTTTTTTTTTTTTGGGTGAAGGATAACTAGATGAACATATAAATTAATTTAAGTGGTTTAGTTCGATGATTATTTTATATGTAATGGTAATGGGGTGGCAGTCAGTTGAGTATTTTGTGGGATATGGTGAGAAACTTTTAAAAGAAATAGCAGGTAGAGGTAGCCGATGCGCATGCTGGAGCAGCAGTAGTAGTATTCATTGATTGATGGAGGAATATTTCCACTTGCAGAAATCGTCCAAAACTCTAAATCCAGCTTTACTAAAAGAAAGAAAGAAAGAAAGAAAGAAAAAAAAAAAAAAAAGGTGAATTGGGTCTGGAATCAAAGTAAAAGAGAGATACTGATCGGACCGATTGAGAAGCTTCTTGCGTGTCGGTTGTTTGTTTTGTTGTTGTTGTTTTTGTAATAAATAAATAAATAAATAAATAAATAAACGTAAGCCGCGTGAAATCTGACGTGGTTGGATTCAGGCGAGGGGAGGCGAGGCATCAGGCATGCATGAAATTAATGATAATAATAAAAGTTAGTTATAGGAATATGAAGAGGTGCGTTTTGCCAACCCCACTGATTGTGACACAACTATGAACACACTCACACTCACACTCACACTCACACTCACACACACCCCCAACCCCAACACTCCTCCTTGTATTATTATTATTATTATTATTATTATTATTATTATTATTATTATTATTATTATTATTATTATTTAATTAAAACATGTTGTTACGTATCTATTTTTCAAGCAAAATGAAAATCAAATCCAAGTTTTGATCACTGCAGTATACTTGCCGGACTCATGAGATAGCTACACAAGACAGACACGCAAGTAGTAGCGTAGAGATAGGGGACCATATATTCAATTTTATATATAAATAAATGTATACAATATAAAATTAGAAATTAATGAAAATTAAATTAAATGGATGAGGTGATGTGAGGTGAGGTGAGGTGGGGTTGTGAAGGGGGCGGAAATCTTTCGGCATCTGTGTATTTTGTCAAATATTGCGGCTAAAGCCTGATGCTTTTAATAATTATTAATAATCATAATCCAAGTACAATTATGATGCCATCTTTAAAAACCTTTCTTGCTTTCTTTCGCTTATTTATTATGAGTGAATGAATGAATGAGTGAATGAATGAGTGAATGAACGAACGAACGAACGAACGAACGAACGAATGAAACGAGACAAACAAAGGGAAAGATATAAAGGAAATTAGGCTTTTCAGTTTCTCTTTCACTTACAGTCTTGCGCATGCACATGAAGATTGGCCTACGTCTTTTCTGATTTGGCCTTGTATATATATATATATATATATATTTTTATTTATTTATTTTTGACGACTGAAGAGCATCGATCCCACACGGCTCTTTCTTCACCACATATAGTTGCCCTTCAAATCATTGCATTGTTTTGCATGCTAGCTATATAAATACATGTATCTATATATATATATATATATAATTGACAATAACCACGACATTCCTTTTGTTTTTTCACATTTACATTTTTTTTTTTTTTTGGGGCCGAGATTTGATTATAACATTTTACGGCGTTAGAAGTAGCAAATGATTCCGCTTTTTTTCCTTTTTTTTTTTTTTTGGTGGAAAAGGAAATCATTCAACATTTCATTTCATAAATTTGGGACATCAAATCTTCTCATAAAATATAGTAAGTAATTAGGTGGTCAAAAAAATCAATAATATTATTTATCATTTATTTATTTTCTAGTATTCTGTAGCTTTCGGATCACAAGGAATGATCTTGGCCCTTATAATATAATATTAATATGTTCTCTCTCCTTCTCCGTAATCAAGGGCTAGACTTTTAACTCTTCATTTATTGGCCCAAACTTCTACTCTTGGGCTTTCACCTCATCTATGTTACAATGAGACAAACAATTTATATATATATATATATATAAAAAAAATAACTCACAAAACAAAAAAATTTATTACTCTGTTGAGAGTGGGATTTGAACCCACGCCCTTTCGGACCAGAACCTTAATCTGGCGCCTTAGACCAACTCGGCCATCTCAACTTTAATGTGAAAATCTAGTAGTAGCTAAACCTTTTATGTTTTCTTTCAAAATATATTTCCCAAAAGAAAATTACTATGATACCAAACCACCTCTTCACATTTTGGAGAATTCTTTAATTGATATTAAGAAAATAATACACTTATTATTTACTTGTCAGTTCTTAAATCATCTTTCATCTCTATTTCACCAAATATATAGTAAATAAATTGATAGTTACTAGTAGGAAGATAATTTAGATTATCTCTCTAGTTTAGTAAATTTGATTAGTTGATACAAATGATACAGAGAATGATTATATTGTATATATACTAAATTCAGGTCAAAAATTCTAAATCTGTAAACTTGTTTAATGATCCAAATAATTATTAATTTTGTAGCAATTTATATATGAAACTAATTTATTCATAACACATAAAAAGAAATATGATACTATTGTAAATCTCCAGCATGTATCCTCTTTTCTTCATCTCTTTCTACTGGTTTTACGTTGGTATATAATAGGGCTAACCTAACATATAATGAAAGAACCTCAATTCTGGCCTTCGATTACTATTAAAAGCAAAAGTCAATTTCATTACCATCCTCCTTTTCATATTACTTACATTATGGATCTTCATCGTCCACTTAATCAACATCTTCAAATCAATCCTTCCTCTCCATCTTAAGTTTCTTATTTTTTCTATGCACAAAATGCTCATTATGGTCTCTTCATTTTGTTATTCTGTCCTAGTTGAATGCAATCAATCCATTACAATGAGTGCATACAATTGGTTTGAGGGTTATATATTATAAACATAACCATTGATGTAATGGAATATATCAATCAGTAGTTGTCTAAGCTAATAGTCCACAATGTGAAATTAATCTTGAATTTATTTTTCACATTTAATAACTAAACATATTCATTCTTCTAATTTCTTAATTAAATTACATTAACAGATGACCAATGACAAATATAATCGAAACATATGTTATAAACCTTTTTTTTTTTTTTTTGTGATCACATTTTATTAACGAGTCATTTTAATACATGTATAATATTAGTGTAATTTTTTTTTGACAAGAATGACCTTAATATATAATGTTATGACTTATAATAGGCTGAATTATTTTAGTCTTTTTATGTGAGAGGAGGTCCTTACTCTTATCCTATATGCAAGTTAGGCGACTCATTAATTGTTAACGTTGCGAATTTTGGGGAAAGAGAGTAGTTGTTCCTCTCTTCTAATATATTCATTTTCACTCACTCTTTTAGTGACAAATTTGAATCCAACAATATTTATAAAAAGATATGACCCGTGTAGGTATATTATGATACTTTGTAATGTTGTATCTTCTTCTTTTCATGTGACCTATGTAGGTATATTATGATATTTTGTGATATATACTCTTATTTTAAATATTATCGTACAATCTACTAATATATATATATATATATATAAGGTTTATGCTATATTTTAGACATTTATATACATATAGTATTAGGGGTGGAGTCAAAATTGAATAATTAGGAAAGGAGAAAAATGATGGAGGGCCAAGATGGTTAAAAAGCAAAGTTTTTTAGTTAATATTTTAAAAATAATTAATAAATTAAAAGATAAATAGATAACTTTTCAAATTTTAGTAATTAAGTTATATATAAACTTAAAAAATATTTCAAATATAAATATTATAATAAAAAATTTAAAAAAATTTATGAGGCCAAAGTCCCTCAAACTCTATAAACATTCCACCCCTACCTTTGTATAATATGATATCTATTTTTAAATTAAAAAAATATTTATTTACGTTACTCATAATAAATTGACAGAATTTTACCCTTAACAAAATTTAAATGTATTCCTCTTATTAAGAAAATTTTATCATTAACAAAATTTGAGTACATTTCTTTTTTTGAGGGAGTGCGTTGTTTTACCATTCAACTAAAATTAGGATAGTCACAATTAAGTGTTGATATTTAAAAACATATAATAATTATTGTTACTAACGTGTGTAACTTTTTTTAATATAAGCAAACTGAATCGATCCGTTCGGTCTGGTTCGGTGTCCTTAATTTTCCTACTGTTTCGCACTCTGAATGAATATTGGGCCAAGCAAACCCAGTTTGCCCGAGAATGTAAATAACCAAAAAGAATATCTTCGGCCCAGTTTCAATGCCATACAGATATGGAAACAAAAAATCTATATGATTTAGCCGTATCTCGCGCGTATGTAAATCTATGTACTCGCTTCAACGAACAGATAAACAAGCTACTTGAACTGAACTGAATTCCAGATAACATATTAATTAGACACCATACAAATCTGGTCCGTTTTCGCTTTGCGAGTGGCTGTGGAGTAATGGCGACGCGCGTGTTATCCACGAGCTTGGCGACTCCGCCAAAACTCAGGCTCAGCAGACGCACTCCTACTACTTCGTTGTCCCTGTCGTTTAAGGTTTCAGTAAACAATAATGGAAAGAGAAGGATAAAGTGCAAAGTTGTCGGTGAAAGCTCTCAGGGTTCGTTTGATCAAACGGTTTATAAAGGTGTTTATGGTCCCTGGACCGTTGATTCCTCTGACGTCCGAGAGGTATTATTTGCTGTTATTCTTGTCAGACCATAATTGGTTTCTTTACTGTTAGAATTGTATGTATTTGTTAAGAAATGGATTCAGTATTATGCATGTTACTTATTTTTAACATATTACTAGTTCGATGTTCAAATGTTCTTATTATTATTATTATTATTATTTAAGTCCAGTTTAACGCTTCCTATTATATTTTCCAAATGTTTCATTGCATATCCCAACGTTTTTTTTTGGGGGGTTAGATTTTTCAAATTATGTGTTATATTTAATTTTTAAGAAAAACTGTGGAATGTAACCTGCAACTTGAAAGTTTTAGTAGAGAATTTGGAACATGTAACAAATTTGGTGGGTTTGCAACTGTTCTATTGTAGTTTTACTCTAGACATATAAGATGTTACTAATTTTGATAGAATTAGGCTGAAAACAACTTGCATTACAGCCAAAGGTCACATATTTTACTCCCAGAGTTAAAGCCAATCCCATAATACCTTACTTGCCCTATTCTTACATTGTACCTGTCCGTCAATGTTACCCGACAATTTACTGGTTTGATGGTTTATTGTTATTACTTTGAATGTTTAATTCCAGTACCACACAAAAATCAGTGACAAGTGAATTTGGATATTGGTATGCATAGCATGATTTTGGTTGTTACTTAAGAGTTTTAAGTGGTATTTTAATTGTTGTGATAGGTGATTTTGTACCGTTCGGGGTTAGTAACTGCTGCGGCATCATTTGTAGCTGCAGCATCAGCTGCTTTCTTACCCACTGACTCTTTCTTGAGTGAAATAATCAAGCAAAATCTTGACGTGTTTTACACACTTGGAGCTGGTGCATTGGGGTTATCATTAGTTCTAATTCACATCTATGTGACTGAGATTAAGCGAACCCTTCAAGCATTATGGTTGTTTGGTGTTGTTGGATCTTTGGGAACGTACACAGCTCTTGCTCAACCAGCTGGCGAGAATCTGGTACACTATGTTATTGATAACCCAACAGCTGTATGGTTTATTGGTCCTCTCTTTGCTGCCCTCACTGGACTTGTCTTCAAAGAAGGTAACACCATGTTTGTTTTATGCATCCTTTATTATCCACAATTATAGTAGTTTTATTGATTAATGAGAGATTTTACGATGATGAATTGAGCCTTCCATTTAATGAGAGCTTGGTAAATTGTAGTTAAGTTTTCTGTGTTGGAATATGCATCAAGAATTGAATTAAACAGGTCACGTAGACAAGCATCACGTGAGTTTCACATATTCACATTCTCCTTTTGCCAGAATGGAGAAAGGAAAAGAACCATAACCGCTTTTTCTTGGTTAAAATTTTTTCCCTTCTATTATTCTGTCAAGTAAACAATATTCTTGTTTAGTTTTTGAAAAATTGATATGATGTAGACATAAGTTTTAGGTACCGCTTATTGCACATAAGTTCATTTGTGCAAGAAATCTCTATTATATAAGATTTGGTTGGTAATTAGATATTGATAGTTCTATTTGGGAAAGAGTATATGTTAAATCATACGGAAATCATCTGCTAGGAACTCAGAACATTATCAGAAGTAATGTTTTTACTTAAATGTGTGATTACTGCATGATGCATTCACTAATCTGGTCGTTATGTTATAGCTTGCAGTTCAAGATATATTTATCAGAAGAACTGGTAGCATTTTCTCAGAATAATTTACAAATTGAGTTCTTTTATCTCCCTAACAGGCCTCTGCTATGGAAAGTTGGAAGCTGGTATTCTTACGTTCATTATACCTTCAGTTCTTCTTGGTCACCTGGTATTCTTCATTATCTTCTTAATCTTCACAAATTCTAATGTGTTAATGTCAGCAAAAACCAGAGTAGTCAGGAACTTATTTGACCTTATATTTTTTCGAACTACTTTTAAGTTCTGTCTATCAACATAGAGGCTTAAGACTCTTTTGTTTTCTGTGGATGTTCTGATATTTAAACTTATTTAGTGTAATTCTGATGTCTTCTTCTAGAGTGTTAAGAACTTGAGTGCAGTATCTATTCCTGGCTTTCAAATTCCGTTTTATGTATAACTTGATGAGCTTCACTTAAATATGCAGACTGGTTTAATGGATGACGGAGTAAAACTTACTCTTCTTGGTTCATGGATGGCGCTCTTTGTGATATTTGCCGGAAGAAAATTTACTCAACCCATTAAGGTATATTATTAGTTGATGAATTTTGATCCTAGAGATCTTCGGGCTGGTTATTTTGTGTTAAATTTAAAAGTTGTGACATACTAACATTTCTTGTTTCATTTCAAGGATGACATTGGTGACAAATCGGTCTTCATGTTCAACACTCTTTCTGAAGATGAAAAGAAGGCTTTGATTGAGAAACTTGAGCAAAAAAAATAGTCAAAATCTGAACTAGCAAGAGATGAGAGCCAAGAAGAAAACCCTACCCTGTAAATATTTTTGCTGAAAAAGTTGAGCGTTCTTAAGTGCCGGACAAAATGCTCTTTGCTTGTGGCCTGAGAATTGTTATTATGACAAATTTCTGTAGAGGTTTTACATGTGCAGTCCTCTAGAAAGAGTGCTTAGGATGCTCTAAATGCAACTTTGGCAAGTTTAAAAAGCAATATAATTCGTTTATCCAGTGTAAGTAAGCCTAGTACACACAATATACAATATCTCAAACGAATAATAAAAGTATTTTTACTATTAATTTAAACTGGATACCTAGTCTGATGCAAGAACGAGATTCGAACTCTTTCAGCTCTTTAAACCATGCATAGTGGACTTTAAAAAGTTGATGATCTCTTAAACGTGCTCAATGTATATACAACGAAACTAACCTTGTATCTTTATATAAAAGCTCTTCAACCTACCACCACTCCATCCGGACACCCTGAGGACTTGAGGAAAAAGAAAAATAAATGAAAGAAAGAACACCGGAAGCTGTGTAGTTAGTACCACTTATTCATTGAAGGAACATTCAGTTTGATCATGACACAGTCAGGGAATCATTTATTCTGCTACCCGCAAGTTTAGCTCTTGTGCTAATGGTCATTAGATCAGCACCACCTAGCATTGACAATCAGGCTTTGCTGGAACAAATTCAATTTTGGCAGGACAATCAGGCTGCTTAGGCATTGTCCTTCTCATCTGTCCAATAAGATCTGACACCAAATTCTCACCTTTTGCTTTCTTCTGCTTGTACTTGAGCAGTGGTTTAGTTATTTACTGGCTTGAGTCTTCAAATTGTCACCTTTGACTTGCAATGGTGTCTTATAATTTAAATTGTGCATTTCTGTATCATCACCACCCACATCTGTTTCTTTATGTCTACTACCAGTTTCTTCACTATATTATTTGTCTCCTGCATCTCTGCATATCCGTTTTGTAGTGATTCAGTCACAATCATCAACTCTCAATTAACCTGCCATAGAAACTTGTAGATATCATCAGTGGAAATATAACAGCAGGAATTTATTCACTACCGGTAATATAAACCATTCGGTAAAAGATCCATGGTTCACAGTTTGAATAAGTAAACATTCCAATAAGAACCTGAAACACACCATAAACCTTCTCTACCTCTAATCAGATACCAGTCTACAATTGCATCAAAAAGTAGAAAGACCAAACCATTTTTATTGCATTTATCAACATCAAGGACCAAGAGATTCATTAATCATATCATTTAAAGAACACTTAAGAGATCAACTTCATATTAATATTCTTCAAAACTTCCTTGTCGGATCAAATCTGAAAATTATATGGATAAGTTTAGATGTGAGAATGCTCTTTTATAGATTAAGACTAGTAAGTGTAGATTTGATCAAGCTGCTACACCTGTGGACTTTGAACAAAGTCAGATATGTCATTTGAAAACGAGGGGCATTTCATAATATTCTTCTGCACTCGTAATGTTCGTCCATTCCACAGATCCTGTGTCTGATAGAACTTTGACCAGCAAAGGACCCTCCAGGCATTCTTTATAAAAGTTATGGGCACAAGGTGTAGTAACTGGTAAGGTTATCACTTTCCTACAGATTAGGCAGCTTAAACTGTGCATGGTTAATCAGCCATTAGCAAGCATTGCTTTCAGTAATATATATTGGCAAGGTAACACAAATTATATGCTAAAAGAGTTGAAAAACGTGAAGAATCTTATAGTGACTACATGATTACAATGGAGAGAAAATACAGTTTGCAGACATGGATTTGACAAGAAAAACCTTTTACAGGCTTTTGCCTTGCTCACACATTTTGAGCTAGCTGTTTAACCTTTTTTATTCCCATGTTCAGAATGTCCTCCATCAACCTACTTTCTACTATGTGGTGGAGGTTTTTTCCACATCCAGCAAGTTTTTTCCTCCTGAGAGCAGAACTTAACAAAATAAGACATTTAGAAATCAACTACTGTCTGTCTAGCCTAAGCCACAATATCCAGCAGGAAGCCCAAAGAACCACAGGCAATTAGTTGAATTTCAACAGTGGCCATCATCGTGCTATCTTTCTGGATATACCACCATGAATAGAAGACAGTATGTAGAATTTGAAACTGGTGAGAAAAATTGCTTACAGATACAGACAAGTGCAGATAACAACAGATGAAGAGAGAACCCTCTTTGAACAAATATATAGAGTAAAACAGCATTGGCTTACATTGTAATCCCAGGAGGGATATTTCTTCTGTTCAGTTACATTGATTACATTCATTAACTCCTTTATGATTGGCTGAGGCCTTGGAAGACAATCATCCCTTCATATTAATATGAAAAATGTTATGCACAAAGAGAAGGGAGAGAGACGAACAGAGTTAAATAAAAGACCTTGTCCATGGGGCCGCATCATTGTCACATCTAGCAAAGAGATACCTGCATACCTTACAACCCTAATAACACAGCATGTTTAGCAATAACTGAGCTTAATTGTATCTTAATTTAAATGCAATATAACAAATTATTTTACTTGAATTACGTATTTATGCCAGCATTTCTCAATTCTATAAATCCCATCATATTGCATTCCTGTTTCAGGGGCATAAAAGGAATGCTTCTCCTTGTGAGACCTGGAGGAACTTAATATAATTGTCCACAATATTCAGATGGAACCAGAATATTCAACGAAAAAACTCAATCAGCAACTTCCTTTCGTTGGATCAAATACACACGTCAGCTGTCAATGCAATATTAGGTAAGTGATTAGACACAGCAGCATAAACAATCAGAATAGCAAACATCTAGTACTTAGGAGCGTCAAAAAGAACTTCCATTGATGTAGACTGCACAGAGGTCAAAAGCATTGCTCAAAAAGGGGGACACCACTGCACTACAATAATTACAAACTATTATTGTTGGACTGTCCGGCAACTTTTTGGCATTATGTGGACATTATTCATTTAAGATTTTAATTGCATAACCCAGAAAATCTATGTTTTTACTTGTTCAATATACAATAAATGGTCCTACATATAGGAAAAATATAAAGCAATAGAGCATGCTAATTTCTGAAAGGAAAAGTAACTACAAGTAAAATCATCTATATTAATAGCCTTCATTGATTATAAAATGAACTAACATTGAAGATGATGAAAGCACTATGACTTTGATTCACTCTCAAAAGATTATGACCACCATCAAATAGTGTCCAGAGAAATGGAACTGGGATTTATATTTTATTTCATGCACAAAATGGAATGACGGAGATGTTAAGGATACATTTAGATAATATTCCCCTCATTGAAGTGATTTAAATGTAATAAAACAAAAAAAGGTATTAATGATTAGGTGTTAATATAGATGCATACAAGTGAATAATGGTACATTCCATTAACTCACTGGATCACTCAAACGGGTAGCCTTTCTGGCAACTTACTTGTTATGCCTCATTGCACTTTTCAAACTTTTGATCAAAAGATTGTGTCTTATTTGTACAGGTGTTACCACTTAGGTCTCTTCCTCCACTGTAAACCAAAAAGAAGAAAGCAAAAGACACACACAAAGGGAAATGTTATACCACATGTTAAATTGAGTTCCCAATGACAGAAATGGAATAATACTTTCTGCATGGTAACTTCAACATTAAAAGTGTTGTACTTTGATCATTAAAAACATGACAACTCAGCCAGCAAAGTAATTTAATTTAAACCTATAATTTCTTTTAACAATATGATCAGGTCAGATCTTTGTCAGAGATTACGCTTGAGATAAACCATGAAGGCTTTATGTTTTCTTCTCACATTACAGTTCCTTCGTAGAGATGAAGGTAACTAGATTAAATTACAATAAAACTTTTATAGCTATCTAACATGGTATAGTACACCAACGAAATTCTCTTAACAAGAAATAAGTTCAGCATTTTTTATTATAATCGCACTAAAAGAAAAAAAAATTAAAATCAATTACATAGTAAATCAAGGACCAAAATAGGGAGATTACTAATGCAGAAACAGAAAATGGAACAAAGAAAATACCTTCCAGTGTAAACAAACCATTCACCATGGTCTTCATCATCTACATAGCCTCCCGAGAGGGCTACCGACTGGGCACCATAATCTGACTGACCTGCAGTCCCTACAACATGAGGAAGGTGGACACCCCATTGTCTGCACTCCAGTCTATCCTTCCAAGACTCGCCAACCAACACATCCTGCTTTCTGATTGGATCATTCTCAGCAAGAATAGGCCCAAAATGATCGTGTGGAACTGTGACAAAAATTTTTCCACTACAAGCATTAGCCTTTCTAGCCTTCTTAGCTTGTTCTGTTGTGTATGCATTTTCTAGTCAATTTTGATTGTGGACAAAATGACAAACCTTTTGATGGCCACCTGGCAGCATTGGACTATGACATCTTGGCCACTTGAATGGCAAACACGTGCGGAGTTGATTCCAGTCTGGCTTGCCATCTTGAATGGGGGATTGCATTGTGACAATTAGCACATGTGTGCTTCCCCTGCCCATTTATGGAAGCACTTCAAACAAAAATTATGGGCACATGGTGTCTGAAACAAGGACAGAGGGGGCGATAAACATTTTCCATATACCAATGTACATAAAGGGACTCTCTTTTGTGCATCAGTAAGCTGTGAACACATACGCAAAGTGTTTAGTTATACATATAGGTTAATTTGTCTATCGTTTTTCTATTTGCAAAGACGACAAAGTGGAATGGAAAGAACAGAAAAGGGCTGTATTAAAAGATATCATACATTAAACGGCCTCCTATATCTATAGCTTATATGAAGAATAGAACTAAGAACTTGTGTTAGGCAACACCAACCATTCATGTGTTGTGCGTTTGTCATAAATTTGTAATTGGATCGAAGTTTAGAACTTTAGATTAAAAATGAAATAAATAAATAAAATAATATTAAAAATGAACAAAATATTAGACTTTATAGAGCCTTAAGGAATTGATAGTTTAGGTAAAAGTCAAATAAGGATGTCCTTAACAAAACCAAATATCAGAACTTGATGGATGAATAAGTAAAATAATTTCATGAATGAACAAGCGTATAAATCTGAAGCCACCATGGGTGAAGTGGCTGAGTAAGATTCACTTTTGACAATTCATAGCAAACTGATAACATTACAAGGTAGTGAAAAAACGTTGTCCGTAAACTCAAAGAATAAATATTCGAAAAGACATTCACCACCTACGATTCTAGCACGAAAACAGAGGTGCGCCAGAATAACTTTTGGGAATATTTTTGAAAATGTTTTATAAAGCAGATCCTATCAAGCTTTTTCTTACCCAAAAGCGGCTTTCCATGAAAGTACCATTTGAACGCTCCTACAAAAAATGCTTCAGAACTTTTTTTTATATCAAACAGACACTGTTATCAATTCCATCCCAAGACTACCGACGTAATTTTGAAACGCACTTCTATCTACTCCACTCCAAAACCAAAATAAAAATATAAAGAAAAAGAAAAAGAAAAATAAAAATAAAAATGAAAATTAGGCCCAAAATAAATATGCAACCGCTTTCAATGAAGTAAAAAGCACTTCCGAAGCAGTATTTTATGTTGCCCTTTCCTCGTAAACTAGATATTAAACAAAATTTGAAGGAAAATGAAATAGTAAACCAGTAAAACCTGCCGTCACAGGTCTCACTGGCAATTGCATGCAAACCGAACAGTTTAATGTTTCATCGAGAACATTAAACGTGTTGTTATCACCGTTGATTTTGTTTCTATTCTGATTCGAGTCTTCGCAGACGTCTAATCTTGTGCTACCGCTCATGAGCTCCTGTCTCCTCCTGGCCTTCTCCGACGCGCGTCCGATTCGATCGCCTGAATTGCAAAAATCGGATGAACGGATCCTCCAGCGGCGGCCGTCAGGACTGTTCCATTGGAGAGCGTCGGGCAGAGTTTGGATGCGAACGGAGAGTTACATGTCTTGCACGTGAGGTCTCTTCAGATGACGGCTTCTTCTTGCATTTCATGCAGATGCCGTCTCCGTCACTCGGGGAGGTCGTTAACTTGCGCCATGCGAGGATAGTATAAGATGTTGAATTTATGATGAGATGATTTAGCCCCGTTTTTCTCAGAATAAGGAAGGAGTAGCTGGCTGCTGGCTGTATTGTGATAGTAGTTGCCGGCTCTTGCGTTCATATTGTTTTTCTCGCGACAATTTTGATCAGGTGTTTTGCAGCAATGTAGTTGATAGCATTTTTATTATTATTATTATTTTTTAATATTACGAGGTTACATGAACAATTTATGAATATTCAAATTAAAAATATATCATCAGTTGATAATTGAAATGCTTTCAAATTTAATATCTTCGTAAAATTTTGCATGTAACTCAAGCAAAAACTTGCTCCTTAATTGATAATTAAATAATCATCAAGAACAGGATTTGGATAAAATACTCAAACTTTTAAAAATATATTATCACATTAAATTATCACTCGGGCCCTTCGAACCTACGGCCAGCAAAGGTAATTTCTCGTTCTTGAGAAATATTATCCACCCCGTTTGTGAGAAATATTATTTATTATATGTGAAATTCAAGTATAAAGAGGTGTGGTAGATTCCCCTCTACATTATATGTAATATTAAAAAAGAAAATATATATATATATATATATCACATTAATTTTTTTTAAAATTTATTTGTTGATTTTATAATTTAAAAAAATCTCACGCAAATTAAAAAAAAAAAAAACTCAGATAATTGATTACTATTTTTTTCTGGATCATTTGACATTCCAGTATGTACCGTCATGCGTGCATGATAACCGGATAAGGGAAAATCGACATTGCTTGTTCGAAACCTCGAATAGTCTTATCCTCTGTCTTAGACAAGAGCTTTGTTTTAAGGCTACGCTGAGTTGGCACCGGTGCGGGGGTATATTATTATCCCCCAACTTGCTTCCACAAACTGGGTAGCCAAACACTCCCCTAAAATTCCTACCCTCTAAAAACCCTAGTGTCAAACCCGCCCAGATTTTTTCCAGGTTCGCATGCGCTTACTCTTAACTGTCTTAACCTCATCAACTTCCGTTGGACACCATTTATTTTCTCGTCTCAGCTTGCGTCGATCGTACGCGCACTTACTCAAAACCCAACACTTGAGGTCGATGGCGGCCGCCGACGAGGAATCGCTTCGCAGAGGTCTAGCCGAGAAGCAAACCGCCGTCGAAGCCCAAGGCAACGCCGTCAGGGCTCTCAAAGCAGCTGGTGCTCCCAAGCCAGAAATCGATGCCGCAATTGAATCCCTCAGCAAATTGAAACTCGAGAAGGCTTCTGTTGAAAAGGAGCTCCAGGCTGTCGTTAGTGGTAGCGGTGGGGATGGTTCCCTTAACAGGGAGGCATTTCGTCAAGCTGTCGTTAATACTCTTGAACGCCGTTTGTTCTACATTCCTTCTTTCAAGATTTACCGCGGTGTTGCTGGGCTTTATGATTACGGTCCACCGGGCTGTGCCGTTAAGTCCAACGTTCTTGCTTACTGGCGCCAGGTGAGCTTTAATTTTAGTGCTATCACTAATTTTTATCTAATACTATTATCTTTCATTTTTTTTTGATTGACCAAACAAGTTAAATCTTGGGAATAAGAACTAAGTAATCAACCTTGTGTAGTATTTAATAGCTTATGCACAATATTTTGGTATATGAAGACAATATGTTGAAAATAATTCTTCGTATTATTGTCCCTAGACATATAGTTATTGGATTGCGTTTTTATTGTTTTTGTTCTCTAGAAAAAACTTTTTCGCAATGCATTCGCTGGATGCATTCTTAATCTTAGAAATTTGTTGTTTTCAATTTTTAAAACATATTTTCACAATCAAATTTGCAAAATGGTAGTGAAAGGTCCCTAGGGTCTGAGAAGTGTCTGTCTAAGTTATGGTAATGTTACTTTCATTAGGTCTTGATTTCATGATACAATTTCATTTTTAGGAAATCTTTACTCTTTTGTTGTTTTCAGCATTTTGTTCTGGAGGAGAACATGTTGGAGGTTGACTGCCCTTGTGTGACCCCCGAGATTGTCCTGAAAGCATCTGGTCATGTTGATAAATTTACTGACTTAATGGTCAAGGATGAGAAAACGGGAACCTGTTATCGTGCTGACCACTTGCTTAAGGATTTTTGCAATGAGAAGCTTCAGAAAGACCTTAGCATATCCGCCGAGAAGGCTGCAGAGTTGAGACATGTACTAGCAGTCTTGGATGATCTATCAGCTGAGGAGCTTGGTGCAAAGATCAAGGAGTATGGTATTACTGCCCCTGACACAAAGAATCCTCTTTCTGATCCTTATCCATTCAACTTAATGTTTCAAACATCAATTGGCCCCTCTGGTTTGACCCCGGGGTGAGTATTTGATAAATTGTTTTGTGTGGTTATTATGTTGTCAATCTCCCAAATCAATATGTTTGCATGGAGTACTTGTGAAGGACTGTTGGTTAGTAAAGTACTTCAAAAATCTGTAAAGCTTTTTAACATATATTACTTTCATAACTCCATTTTATGCAGTGTTATATTAGTCGCATTATTACTGATATACTGTTTGTCTACTGCAGGTATATGCGCCCTGAAACAGCACAAGGCATATTTGTGAATTTTAAAGATTTTTATTATTATAATGGGAACAAACTTCCTTTTGCTGCAGCTCAAATTGGTCAGGCTTTCAGAAATGAGGTCTTTAATCTTTCCTTTGCAACTGCAAAATTATGAGCACATGCTTTTTCGTGGTTGTATAATTTTTTGTTTGGGTTGAAATGGCTGTGTTAAGTGGCATGATTTGGTTGCATATTGCTTCCTGCTATCAAATTATACGTGGGGGTGGGTGATTGTGTGTGAGAAGCCGGAGAATTGTAATAATATCTTTTCATATGTACAGATATCTCCTAGACAAGGCCTTCTGAGGGTCCGTGAATTCACACTAGCAGAGATTGAGCACTTTGTTGATCCTGAAGACAAATCTCACCCAAAATACTCAGAAGTTGCTAGGTTGGAGTTCCTGATGTTCCCAAGGGAAGAACAAATGTCAGGCCAATCTGCGAAGAGGATTGTCCTTGGTGAAGCTGTCTCAAAGGTTGGTTTAGATTGTGTTTATTCTTACCATTTCATGTCCTAGGACATTTCTTATCCTCTTTCCCCATTCTCTCAGACTTGCTGTTGATGTGCTATCCGCTGTTGTTCAGGGCATTGTAAACAATGAAACACTTGGCTACTTCATTGGGAGAGTATATCTCTTCCTGACATGCCTTGGTATAGATAAAGAGCGTTTGCGGTTCCGACAGCATCTTGCAAATGAAATGGCCCACTATGCTGCTGACTGTTGGGATGCTGAAATTGAGTGTTCTTATGGGTGGATTGAGTGTGTTGGTATTGCTGATAGATCTGCGTATGATTTGCGTGCTCACACGGTAAGAAGTCGATCAATATTTTTGAAAAGTTCCATAATTAACTATTGGTGTAGATAGTTATAAATTTGCGTGAATATCAGTCACTACCCTACTGACATGGCAATATTTATGAGGTTCAGATGGTTGGGCTTGGTTCATTTTATTAGTTTTGTGGTTGAGATAGCTTACTACTGTGGATGTCATAGATTAGTGCTAGTGATTGCTCATGTAATTATTTGGATATTATTTCTGCTAAGCTAGTAAGTGCTAGAAGCAGTACACCATTAAAGGCATAGAATGTATGCTATGTTAGCATCGATACAAACTAATTGAATATTTGTTTCCACATAACAGGAGAAGAGTGGTGTCCCTCTTGTTGCTCATGAGAAATTTTCAGAGCCTAGGGAAGTGGAGGTATTGATTTATGCTAATTACACTCATGATTTTAATTATTAATTACATAAACATGGGTTCGTTAAGTACTTATTTTTTATTTGCTGAGTCATGATTGTCGAAACTGTTTCCAGAAATTGGTTATTACTCCAGTGAAAAAAGAGCTGGGTCTTGCATTCAAGGGAAACCAAAAAAATGTGGTTGAAGCTTTGGAGGTAAGTATGAATTAGGTTCTCTGTGGTTGACACTCTAATTTTAAGAAGTGCTATGCTTGTATAACTAAAAGGCGCGAATTTCTATCCCATTAGGCAATGGATGAGAAAGAAGCTATGGAAATGAAGGCCACATTGGAATCCAAGGGAGAGGTGGAGTTTTACATCTGCACCCTTGGCAAAAACGTGTGCATTAAGAAGAACATGGTGTCAATTTCAAAGGAGAAAAAGAAAGAACACCAGAGAGTTTTTACACCATCAGTAATTGAACCATCATTCGGTATTGGACGGATAATATACTGCCTCTACGAGCACTCTTTCTACACAAGGCCAAGTAAGGCTGGAGATGAACAGTTAAATGTATTCCGTTTCCCCCCACTTGTGGCACCTATTAAATGCACAGTTTTCCCCCTGGTTCAGAATCATCAGTATGAGGAGGTTGCCAAAGTCATTTCCAAGTCATTAACAGTTGCTGGAATCTCACATAAGATTGACATAACAGGTTTGCACATAAGATTATTACTCTTCTTATTTTTGTACTTCCATTGCAACTTGTATCTGGAGAAGGGAAAATTCCCCATGGGGGTTCCTCTGAATGGATGAGGGAAGGGCTGCCAGAGATTAATTCCCGGGTCCTGAAATAGAATCACAGTGAGGGACAGTATGGGACTACCCATCCTTGTCCCCCCCGAAATCATTAACCACAGTTTTTAAATGTATTCTCTTAATGCATGTAATACTCTTTTTTGTATATGGTATATGTCATTTTACTGTTTTTATGTTCTGATATTTACAGGTACCTCAATTGGGAAACGTTATGCAAGAACAGATGAACTAGGTGTACCATTTGCTATCACTGTTGATTCAACATCCTCGGTGACAATCCGAGAGAGGGATAGCAAGGATCAAATCCGTGTCAATGTTGATGATGCAGCATCAGTTGTAAAGGCTGTAACTGATGGCCTGAGGACTTGGCAAGATGTGTGGTCGACTTATCCACATCACTCATCTGAGTCAGCTGATGATTAGATTGCAAATAAATGCCACTGCTGGTGTTTGACATATCATACCGCTTGGATTTGTCTCACATTTGAAAACCTATGATCTCTATTGATGAGCCATTATTTGGAAAAGAAGAGAAAGAAAAACTTTACTTTTTGATCTCTTTGGCGTTTGATTACAGGACCGTAGAATTATAGCCCCGAGTGTGGCGGTTCTTGTTCTCATTAGCTATGTATGTTATACGATTTTTGCAGAATCTTTATTTACAGGAATTATAACGCTCGCGACAGTTGAAAATATTTGGCTTTCATTTATCTTATATTTGCAATTGCAAGATTTGGCTGTATAGTATTTATTTTAATCTCAGAAAAACTGTTATGAGTTTTGCTGAATTGTGAAGACAACCAATTAATAAGGGGAGGTGTATTTGAATGTGGACGTGAAAAATAGGACGACTCTATTATTTCTTTCTTTTCCCTTTTGGGCTATTGTTTTCTGACGGTTAAATGGTAAATTTGTTCGTACACCGTTTAGCGTTTATTTGCCATTTTCAGAAGACGTAGTTTTTAATTGATAATTACTGTAGGATAGAATAACAATGATTAAATAAGTGCAAATATTGATCACTTTAATTATTGTATATGGTTAAATATGTGTTGAACATTTAAATTGTTGTATTTTTATAAGTTGAAGACTATTAATTTTAAATATACAATATTTAAATATTTTAGAAATTCTGTATTCTGCTGAATGGATTGTTAACTTACAAAATAAAAAATGAATATTATTATTATTATTTAAAATTTAAGAGAAAAACTATCAATATTACTCGATATCATCTTAGAATTTTTAAAATTACTAAGCTTTATTTATAACGGATATTTTTTTACCCAGTCGTATTATGAGCGTGTGGTATGACGTGGAATTGAGCGAGTCAATAAAACTTGCGTTCTCTGATAACGGCGTCGTCTTAATTACTTCAATAATTTTCTCTGTCTTACATTGACGACCTCAATTTACAGGGGAGGAAAACAAACCCGGAGCAGAACCAAATCAAATTGAGCAACAGTGAAACCCTAGTATTGACATCAGGAGGAAGAAAAAGATGCTGAGAGTAGCGGGGAGGAGGCTCTCATCTCAGCCTTGGAAGTCTTCGGCCACCTTCCTCTCTGGCAATAATCCTTTCAATCTTAATGGCGGCGTTGACGACTCTCATTCTCTTTCTAGATCCGTTCACTCTCCTCTTCCTTTCTCTTTCACTTCCCACTTTCCTCATCTAATCAGAGGTGTGTTCTTCCGTTTCTTACTTCCCCTATTTATAGGGTCGTTACTGGTTTGATCCCATTTTATGTAGTTTTTGATTGAAAGTATTGAAAAAGAATAAACTTTTTTTTATTATTAATAACTTCAAGTTGTATTGACTAGATGATTGCTAGATATATTACAGATGTAGGTTGAGAAGTGATTTTATTTTTCAACATCAACTATACTGGATTTTTTTGTTTTAAGTATAGTGTTGAAATTCTGGAAGATGTACATAATTACCAAATTTTGTATACTTATAGTAATGGTTATGACGTTTATATGATTCTTTCAGATAGGGTTATTTCAATTGCGCTTGTGAGGACTGACTATTGATCCTCTTTTGATACTTAGACCGCATGAAAACAAATAGTTCTTCCTGTGTAATGGTCTGCAAAATTTACATAAGAATCATGAAGAGTAAGTTTTCATATCAAATTAAGTTTTGGAAGAAGTGTATCAGCTAATAAACTAAATGGAATGCTCCAAGATTATGCCGTGGGCTATTCTGCCACTTGTAACCTAGGTTACACTGCTGTCCTGGATGATCTGACATGCATGATAGGTCTAATTTGATGCCATTCTGTTTCTTTATTGATTTTTTCTGTGGCTCAAGCATTGTACATGAGAGCTGTTCCCGTCCTCAAGGTTTTTTTTTTCTTCCTCTTGGACAACTTGGTCCCCGTCTTTTTTTTTTTTTTTCTATTAATACACTCAGCTTCTGTTCACTTGAAGAAAAACAAAGGATGTGAGAGCTGTATATGATGTTGAGTAACCGTTCCAGGTTTTTCGGCTGAAGCCCTAACTCCAGGACGTGATATGGGTTTAATCTCAGACCTCCCAGCTACTGTGGCAGCTGTAAAGAATCCGACTTCAAAAATTGTCTATGATGAGCATAATCATGAGCGCTATCCACCTGGTGACCCCAGCAAGCGTGCATTTGCATATTTTGTCTTGACAGGTGGCAGGTTTGTGTATGCCTCCTTAATTCGTCTTTTGATTCTTAAGTTTGTTCTTAGTATGTCTGCGAGCAAAGATGTCCTTGCCCTTGCCTCCCTTGAGGTTGACCTCTCCAGCATTCAGCCTGGGACTACTGTTACTGTCAAGTGGCGTGGGAAGCCAGTTTTCATCAGGCATCGGACTGAAGAGGACATTAAGTTGGCTAACAGTGTTGATTTAGCATCACTCCGTGACCCACAGGAAGATTCTGTCAGGGTTAAGAATCCAGAATGGCTTGTTGTTATTGGGGTCTGCACCCACTTGGGGTGCATTCCTTTACCAAATGCTGGTGACTTTGGAGGTTGGTTTTGCCCCTGCCATGGTTCGCACTATGACATCTCTGGCAGGATCCGCAAGGGGCCGGCACCTTTCAATCTTGAGGTACCCACTTACAGTTTCTTGGATGAGAACAAGTTACTGATAGGGTGAGAATTGATGGCGGAGTTCTTTTCAGGAACAGTTCTGTTTCTTTGAGTGTCATAATAGATATTTTCTTCCACCAAAGGGAAATTTGATTCTGAAAATTTATTTTGTTTTCTTATGCTTTTCGGATCAGCATATTCTATCTTCTGCTGGTTCTGGACAGCATTCTGAAGTTTTGAATAATACAACTGGAAATTAATTTGTTGAGTACTTTTAACTTTTAATGGCTGTTGAAAGTAAATTTTGTCAAACAACCTAATTTTATGCAAGATGTTGTTCTTCTTCCTTAAAGCACTTATTGATAAGGTACTTCTTCCGCATGAATTCTGATGTTTTGGATTGATTTTTTATAGTGGGGATTTGGATTTGTAAAAGGTAATATCCAAACCAAAACTAAATACTGCTTATAGGTGCAGTAGGTATTCTTAATTGAAATGCAGTCCTCAATTTTGGTGGTGCTTAATGTATTCAGGCCACTTATTGCTCCTTATTGTTTTTGTTATACAGGGAATTCATTTTAGGTATATTATGTGCATGCTCAAGACGTGTGCGTTGCTTTAGAGTTTTTGATGAATTAACAAATTGTGTTTATTGTTGCATCTGTTTTGCTCTTCTGCTAATTTTATGCAGGATATTTAGTCTGATGAAGTTCAATTGGCAGATGAATTTATTGGTACCAAAAATAGAAAGTAGTTTTTGTTATACTGACTACAAAATCATGTTGCCAGAGAGATTTTAAAGAAGGAAAAAAGATAGTTTTTAGTGAATGAGCTTGAGAAATTACAATGATTGCAGTAGAAGGAAAAGAGCAGGTATCCATGCATATAATTTAATTTGCTCTCTGAGTCTATTTCTCTCAAAGTAAGGAAGCATACGAATTACAGAGCCCAACAAAGAAATAATCTCAAAGTGTGGAATGAATTTAAGTTAGCAATGTTGAATGGGAACTAATGGCAATTTGCCACCATATATCTGAGGGAGCTGGCTCTCATCGATGTCCTCAAGCAGAGTGGATTTCAGTTTTTTGTTGTCAATAAAAGTTATCTGCATAACATTCATAACATTCATACAAGCTAAAATGTATCAGCTCAGCGCAAAAGTCAGGGCAATGAAAGGAAAGGAGAGGTAGCAAGTTCTTGGGAGGAAGGGAAGGGCACGCTTTGCTTAATGCGTGGTGCACTTTTACCTTCTTTCTGGTATTGCTGTCGATAAAGGGGTAAATAACCTTCCACATGGTCATGAAAATGTAATGCGAATGAACTATGTAGAGTTTGCGTAGCCTTTCTGGGAAGCAATCCTGTAGTATAATAAAAAATATGATCAGATCAAATCGATGATATAAGCTTTTAGCAAAGTGGAATTTGTGGGCAGTGATCAACACCTGTAAGATTGATAGAATTGCTCGATAAGCACGTACGTCACTGTTGGAATATCCCCATCCTTCAAAATCAGCTATGCACACAAACTTTTCCTGCTCCTTCGGCAATCTGGAATTTAATTTTCGTCTTGCAATTATAGCTTTTCGAAACACAACAACCTACTCAAGACAAACATATCTCTAATTTGTCTTAGAAGATATACTTACTTGGCAGAAATTTTGTCCAGACAATAGACGGCAAAGCCTGCAAATTAACAAAAGTATGTATGTAATTAAGAAAATATTTAATGTAGACGGAATTTGCAAAATGTCAAGATGATGAAAAATAATAAAAGAAAACATACGCTTGAATTCATCTAAAGTTCCATCTGTGGGCTTATGTCTATTACCAAAGCCAACCAGTATAAGGCGTCCCTTCTTATCAACACCTTGCAGGCACAACTTGTTCTTAGCAAGTTGATTCGGAATCTCTGATTCACATATGAAGCCATTTGGGACAAATGCTCTCCTCCACCTTAGGCAATTCAACAGCATGGTGCAACCCTTCTCTTCATCCATTTCACGAGCTCGCAGAAATCTTCTTATTGTCAAATCATCAACTTCCTGCATGCAAACACACACACACACACACACACACATATATATATAAATATAATAAGTGAAGCAACTGATTTTCATCATTTTCCATGAAAATTAATTAGCCATATATGTATATATATATATATATATAGGGAGAGAGAAAGAACCTTGGAAGAAGGGTCTTCTCTTTCAATAAGAGCTCTCATAATACCCATTTTGCTTCTCTCAATTTCATTTTCAGTATCATTGCCGTCATTTTCTGCAACTCTTTTTTTCCCATTTCTACACTGATTCAGTTCCATTCTCTTCAACCCAACCGAGTTGCTGTTCTAATCAGTCTCCAAGTTTAAAGACCGATAGACACACACAAGTTGTAACGGAAGCCTTGTAAGTCATGCGGGCCTAAGGTTTTACCTTATGAATTTATAAACTCCATTTTCATGTAATTCACGTTAAATTATATATATATATATATATATATATATGAAAATGATGAAGGACAAATGCTTACAATACATACACAAAGCAGTTGCTAAAACTCTTTGAAGTCAAAGTGGGTGTCCTATAAAGTTAGTGATTAATGTAATTGAACGCGTGTGAACAGTGATATTCTCCACTTTTCAAATTTTATTTTATTTTTTTAATCAAATTTCCCTTTATATTCTGTTTGATTTTTTTTTTTTAATTTATGCCTGTTAATTGAGAATCTTTATTTAAAGAATAAAAAATTAGTCATATGGATCACACGGATGAACATATATAATCTAAAATAAATAATTAAAGTGATATGATATCATGGGAGTGGTTGTACATAACAGAATGAACATTACATCTTTGACTTACATAACACCCATTTTTACATTAATTAATTAGATTAATAAATAAAATAAAAATTTTGCATCTTATATTACACTCCCTCACGGTCTTCTTTCTAGAAAGTAGAAACAACCTCTCTTTAAAAATGAGAAAAAAAAAAAAAAAACCAATACATTCATTCCTATTAAGTTACATTTAACTTGTACAATGCATATCAACCTTCTGCTACAACTGCAAACCGACAATAATAGATAATGTTAATATGTAGGGAGAACCTTGGAAGAAGGACAAGAAGAGCCGATGATGTTGCTTCTCTCAATTTCATTATTTCTGTCATCTCCATTTATATGCTCTGCAACAGTAAGTCTGTAACAACTACTCCTTTTTCCATTTCTAGTAGACTCTTTGAATTCCATTGATCTCTTCCTCTGCAACTGCAACCCAACACATGAGTTGCTGCTGTCTTTCTGAGTTTAATTTCTCAGTCTTCAAGCTTAAATTAATAGACATACTACAGTTGTAATTTGGAAGACTTGAGAAGTCAGGCCTGAGCTTTAATTTCCTTATTATTAAATTTCTATGCATGAACTCCATGGTTTAATTTAGTTGACTTCACCCACAGCTCATTTACGGCAATATTTGATGTTATCATTCTTGACTGAGATTCATCCATGGAATTTTAAATTCTGTGTTGTCGTTGGATTATCAGAGTTTTTTCCATTACATTAATTTAGCGTACAGGTCTATTGCTGTTAAAAAAAATTCACATACTTTTTAGTCATAAATTATGGCTGTCTATATTATAATTAATCATCCAAATTTAATATTTATTTACTAAATAAGATCAAATTAGAAGGACTAAAATATTATTATAGCATAACGTTTGCATAAAAATCATTCAAATTATAATATAATCTGGTAAATGATTAAGTATATCTATATACTTTATTTTTGAGGGAAAAACAAGAGGAAGTATATCAAATTATCTGTCTTCAAAATGAAGAGGGGATAAAAAAAAAAAGAAAAAAATCAAAGATGTAACAAGCATTTTTGGTTAAAAAAAATGCCATGCCCTTGTTTAAGTTGGTGGAGAGTAATTTTCAGTAACATTTATTATTATTATTATTATTATTACAGGAATTGACTTTGATTGCAACGATTTTTTGATTACTGGGCTTCAATCGTATTAATCCTTTAAAACTTCAATAAACAGACAATTATGCCAAAAAAAACAACAATAATTAAAAGAACACCTGAATATACCAATTTCATGAATAAAAAGTCATAAAACCCCCTATATTCTGCATTCAAAGAATCTTTATAAAATAGTGGTAATACGTTGGTTTTATTTAAGGGGAATAGTGAGAATTCTCCTTAGAACAGTAATAACGGAAAATAAATTAGAAATGCATACATTGTATAAAATCTTAATCTTAATCTTTAACAAAGTTGGTTTCACAGCGATAAACACTTTAAAGAGCTCATCGCAGAAGAAAATGCTTGAATTTGCATTGCCACGTCTAGATCACAGCATTAGCATATAAATTATGTAGCTCACATGAGAATTTATGAATTTTCAAGCTATATATAGATATATATCTAGCTCTCAATGTAAGAGCTCAAGTTATAAATGTCTCACTGTTTGAAGTCAGACGGGCCTAGCAATCTTGTATAGGAACTAATGGAAGTTTGCCTCCATATATATCTGGGAGCTGGCTTTCATCAATTTCTTCCAGCAGAGTGGATCTCAATTTCTTGTTCTCAACAAAAACTATCTGTAAAAATTCCCAATACATATTACAATTGAGTTAGATAAAGGTGATGATTTCATGCCAAAACGTACAAACTTTCTGATCTATAACATTCACATGCATTATGTTACCTTCTTTTTGGTATTGTTGTCAATAAATGGGTAAACAACCTTCCACACAGTCATGAAGATGTAAGGTGAATGCACTATGTATAATTTGCCTAGCCTCTCAGGGAAGCAATCCTGTCATCAAATTGGTCAAATTATCATTATAAGCTTTTCTACAGAAAGACAGATTTCTGTGATACTGCTGATATTGATATCTTTTAAACGCATTCACCATGGCACGCACATCAAGAATCAAATTCCGCCAGCAAATTATAAATTATTCTTTTCCCGTAATTAGTTTTTATTCAAGCCATTTTTATTTTATTTTTTTGGCCTAGGAAATAGTAATTTGACATTATTTATGACTGACATGTCTATGGTGGAAGATCAAACCTGCAAGATTGATAGGCAAGCTAGATATCCTCGAACATCACTGCTGGAGTATCCCCATCCCTCAAGATCCCCAATGCATACAAACTTTTCCTGCTCCTTTGGTATTCTGAAACGCCGAAAATATGTCGTATAAGCTTTTCATTTATCAGCTAAAGTTGAATCAACAAACGAAAACAAAATTGACTTTGCTTTGTGAATTAAGGGAACACTTTTAGGTTTGTGCAAGACAATTAATGATCTAGAAAAGAGTTTAAATTTCAAACACTCATCTTGGTCAAAAGACACAAGAACTGAAGCAACTACTATTGTTGTTCTGGAGGCTGCTTTCCGGCTTAATAACATCGAAATGAGCTCCAATGGAGAATAAATTACCTGGCACATATTTTGTCCAGACTGTAGACCACAAAGCCTGCAAAATAGAAATAAAGAAGAACAAAATTATGAGTGATGCAGTTGAAAGCACATTAAATTCAGTTGCAATACTAAGGTTATTTAGTTCTGACAATAAGCTTGTAACATACGCTTGAAATCGTCTAGAGTTCCATCAGAGGGCTTATGTCTACCGCCAAAGCCAACCACTACAGGGCGTCCCTTTTTATCAAAACCCTGCATACACAACTTCTTATGTGCGAGTTGATTTGCAATCTCTGATGCTGATATTGAGCCATTAGGGACAAATGCTCGCCTCCAGCTTAGGTACTTCAATAACATGGAGGAAGCCTTCTCAATATCCAGATCACGAGCCCGCAGAAATCTTCGGATCATGAAATCATCAACTTCCTGTAAGCAACCAAGAAAGCCATCGATATAAATGGGAAGCCAAATACACAACACAGGCTTTTGGAAACAAAGAAATTCTAGTTTACATATAGAAGCAGACAATGTGTATCAAGCTAGAAAATAGCACCTGTTTCCAACTTTACTAAGCTTAGACTAAGAGTTCTAGAACTGTAAACCAAAATTGTAAGTTAATGCTAGGCTGTATTCCTGTTGACATTTTTCCCCATTTAAGTAAATTAAGAAATACAATTGCAAAAGGTGCATTGATTTTTGCACTGTCTACTGTCCTGCAATCAATAACTAAACAGTAAACATACTTGTAAGCATGAAGCAATCTAAGCATTCAATTATTCGTCCCAGATTCAAATATATTTAGCAATGCAGAAGGCCAGGAGACATTCCGGTCTCAGAAGAAGAAACTCTTGAAAATTTAAGGTTAATCAAATCTGAATGTTAACATTTAGTGTGATAATCAGCTCAATCAAGACAAAAACCCAGCAAAATATTGTAAATTTGTAACATAATTCATAAGAAAGACCCTCACATTCTACACTCAGAAAAAGAAAATAATTTTAGAACAAGCAGAGAAGGAAAAAGGCAAAACCTTGGCAGAGGGATCTTCTCTTTCAATAAGAGCTCTCATGATACCAATTTTGCTTCTCTCAATCTCACTGATTTCTTGTCCATTTTCTTGCACCTGTTTTCCTTTATCAGAATCTCTGAACTCCATCTTCTTCTACCCTTTTTTTTCCTCTTTACTTTGTTCTCTTCTCAAAAACCCAGTTTCCCATCAATCACAGAGCAGATCTCTTTAATTCCCCTCTCCATTTCCAATCTAGAGAGAGAAAGACATTAATGCTGGCTGCTGAACTAAATGTCCAACGTCAACGCATTAACTTCTTTCACTTTGTCTTGTTGTCATCTTCTTTCCAGATTAATGGCGGTTGTTTGTTTTTCTGTTTATTTTTTCTTATGTATGTATACACAACTACAAGTCAATACAAAATTTACAACTTATCGTTTATAATTTATTCCTCTATTTAATCATTTTTATTTATTTTTATTCAATAATATAATTTTTGGGGCAAATTTTCTTTTACCCTCTAAGGTTTTTAAAAATACCCTTTGCTCCCATGAAGTTTAAAAATTTACCCTTTACATCCATCTGTTACGGAAGATAACGGTAAATTTTACTTCTTAAGGATAAAACTATATTTTAACACAATAAAATAAAAAAGTATACAGTACAAATAAATTTATTTATTTTAATTTAATAGTCGATAGTTAAAAGAAAAACAACCAAGCTCCCCCATGCAGCCATCTTCATCGACTCCACCAACACACAATTAGCATCAAACATAACTAAACTTCCTCATTGTCCCCCACATCAAATTAGGAATTTTTTTCTTTTTGGGTTTAATTATGAATTAGAAATTTTTTTTTTTAGTTTAATTATCGAATTAGGGATTTTTTGCGGAGTTTGTGGTTTAGAATTTGTTGAGAAATCAAATAATGGAGGAAGAACGAGTGGTTGAAGAATGAAACCCAGTCGAATCGTTGAAGGTTTTTCGGGTTACTATGTCTGGGATATTGGTTTACTGCTCTGTTTTATTGTTGCCGATGGGTTCAACAGGTTGGACATTCTGATTTTGCTATTGTGTTTGGCAAGCTGCTAGTTGTGTTTTGGCAGGCCGTTTGCCCGTTGGTTTACCGCTGATATTGGGTTTTGCATTCTTGGCTTGCTAGTTTGCTGCTATGGCTGCGAGTAATTAGTTCTGTTTGGTTGGCATACAAGATTTTGAAATGTTGAATTACTTGGATACATAATTTAATTTTATGGCATGTCAAAGAGGCCTGGTGTTTTAGGGATCTAAGGCAATTGATGAATGATAATAAGGTCTTAATCAACACAAGACCTAGGTAGAAATGGACGCAGGTGCAATTCTAATTCTCTGTTTCACTTGCACGGTAATGCATTTTGTGTTTTAATGATAATAATCTCTCTTTCTTATCACTAATAAAATAAAGCAATAAAAAAATTGAAAGATATTGAAATTATTATTATTATTATTTGGGTTTTAACCAAAAACAACCACAATTTTCTCCCCCAAATCAAATTTAACCATATAAAATATTTTCATTCAAAACTGATCAGTCTTACTTTCTTTGGACTAAATTGTTCGTATAAAAAACTTATACCAAACATAAGCTCCACGACTATACAATTCATCCTCTAAGTTTCCTTCATTCAACTCTCGAGTAACAAAATTGAACACAACATTTGCATCCTTTCCATCTTGCACAGTACAAGTTCGTTGTCTTTCCATTGTGCACACATTCTGCCTTCTTCATTTCTGTTATTCTTCAAGTAGACAGGTTCTTCAGTCTTTAATTTTCCAATTGTAACAATTTGAATGCATGGGCTTTGATTTTGATTGAATACATTTGAGGGGGATTGAGGGAGATCGAAGGGGATTAAATTGAAAATTGAGGAAGGTTGAAGGGAATTGGAAAGACGATGATTTGCTTTGTTTCTCGGTTTCCGGAAAGATGGCAGCGCTCGAGAGTGCATGGAATTGCACTCTCAAGCGCAATTTTTCTTGGGGGCCATTCTACCCCCCAAGAAAAATTGCATGTACTCTTTCATTTCATTTTGTGCTGAAAGCTGTCTAGTTAAGGTTTTTATTGATTGTTTTGTGATTTTTGAATTAGATCTTTTAAAGTTGTACAAAGACAGAAAAAGATAATCTGTTATTTTTAACAATGTGATTTGTTATTTTATTGTTGGTTATACAGATCCATAGTTATATAGGATAAACATGATTATTATAAATTGTATATGTTGATATAATTAGTTAATATCACTAGTGATTTTAAAATAAATTAATTGCAGTGCCTTGAAATTCCCGTAATAACTAGAATGCATGGATGCGTTAATTGTTGCATTCAAATGAGAAAATAAAAATTCCTTACATTGTGGCTATTCTTTATGCTGTTGGTATCCACATTTTCTTTTGTATCTTTTATTATGCATAGATGCGTGAATGAATGCATTTGAATGGTAAATCAAAGAATCATTGAATTGTATATGTTGTTTATGTGATTGGTATCGATTTCATGTAAATTATTCTACTGCAGGAGACCATTACAGTCACTTTCGATTGGCTTATAGTTGTTCTTGAGCTAGGTAGTTGGTTGGAGGATTCGGTGTGTGATAATTTGTTTAGTTGAGAAACAGTTTAACGTTTAAAATTACTTTTCTACTTCACAGTCACTTAAATATGTACAGTTTAGAAATATCTGCACGCACCTGAATTTGTTCAAATGTTTTTGTGCAACATATTACCGAGTACATGGACCTGTTAACTTATCGTTAGATGATGCTGTAGGAGATGGTGCCTTAGAACTGGACAGTCGTGTCCCCCTATCTATATGTAAGTTCTCATCCAATAACGACCTGAGTGTTTTTTTTCTTACATGGTTCTTACATTGGGCATTTGCCCCCTCACATGAACTTGTTACTAGGTTGCAAACGACGTTACGTGTGGCATGGAATGACTACAAGAAGAGGGAACTTGCTTTAGGGTAATTTTACTCCAACAGTGATCTAGAGAGGTTTATGTTAGGGAGGAGGGGCTCAATTCAAAAGGATTGAAGGTTTATTGACACTATTTACATTCTCATCAACGTGCTTGGTGATCACTGGGTGGTATGCACAGTTGATTTAAGATTCAAACAGATCACGGTGTACGACTCGATGCCAGGAGCTCATGGGTATGACGATATAGTAGCTGCTATAATGCTGTTGTGTGTCATATTACCATACTTGTTTTAGCATCTTGGCTTTTATCGATATCGCATAGATGTTTTCACACATCTTGCTCCATTCACTTATATTCGTCCGATGTATGGCATCCCTCATCAGGTTCCCGGTTCTGCCAATTGTGGGATTTTCTTTTGCATGTTTATACATTACTTATCAATAGGTCGTATTTTTTATTTTGGCCCTGAGAATATTACACGTAACCTGGTTTTTTGTTATTTTTTATTATTTTTTATAAACAAATGTTACATAGTATTTTTTTTTTTGTGCCCAGTACAAGTAAACATGAAAGTATTGCAAAGGCTTTATACGTTTACAAATATAAAAACAAAAACATATTATATACGGCATAACAAATTAACAAACATAACCATAAAAACATATTGCATAATGAGATAAATAAATATACGAGTATAAAAACAATTATACATAGCCCACAAAATGTCAGTATTAAAAAAAAAACCAAAATTTTTGCATGCATTCTGCCATGCTCGAGAGTGTACTCTCGAGCATGGCCTTGCTCGCGAGTGCCAGAATACTTGCAAGATTTTTCTTTATTTGTTCATTCTATAGTTGAGTTGTACGTTCTGAACATATCATATATTGGTATGAAATATAAATAATATATCCATCTATTAGAGTTAATGGTTAAGTTTGCATAAGTGTATTAACAACTACTGACCAATGACATATCAAAATCAAACTGAACATATTCCACACACAACGAGCAAAATAAATAAATTTTATTAAAACTAATAAAATTTGAAGGTGATCTCAAATACGAGTAATTTAAAATGTTACACAAGTCGTACATTACAAAAAATGGTAAATAATAAAATAAGAAACAATTAACTTTGATGAAGAGGAATCGGATTTCTATATGTTACACGGTTATGACCAATGGCATGGCATTAAGGACACCTCCTTGTAATGACGTCTTCTCGTTGCAATGGGATTCGTTATTTTCTTGGTCGACCGGCTTGAATGCATTCTCTTGGAGGTTTGACGTTCCTTTCACGTAACTCTAATAAAATCACCCAATCACTCTTGTCTCCAACCGGGTGGATCAGCTCGGCATACGCATGAACGAATGCATCTGTGCTATAAAATGGTGAGCAAATCAAGTTAATTGTAAGTCGAACATGTCTGCACGCAGTAAGAGCATGAGCGTAAGGTAACTGTGAAATTTCAAAAAGTTTGCAAGAGCATTTCTTCTGTTGTAGATCGACTATATCTACCCTTTTCCTGATCATTCACTTGGAACTTGAATCGCATAACTTGGTCGACAGTTATAGTTCGCGACAACTCTGTTTGCTCATAAACTTTACCTTGCGCCCATACAGTCAAGTACCCTTTTCACGCAATAGCCATCTCTCGATGCTCGTAAAACGATATTTGGATAACAGACCTAATAGAGTCGACCAACGGTACAACTTGGAGAGCCCGTGCATGTCTTAGTAAAGAATTCATACTTTCGGTAATGTTAGTGGTCAACATGTTATACCGTCGTAAGGGGAAGTGTGATTTAGCTCACTTGTAAACACCCACTTCATTTTCTAAATACACTGCAATAGTAGGATGCATCGACCTCATATTATCCATAAATTCATTAAACTCACTAATTCGATATGCTTCAGCTGCGCGCCAGTATACTACCATGAAAGTCTCTATCCTTTTTTGCCGCATCTTATATTTCACATTAAGATTCTCGGAAATAAGATAAGCACAAAACTCGTGTATTGCATCAGGAAAAACTGTGGAAATTCCTTTCTCAATAGAAGTACGACGGTCAGAAACGAAAACCAAGTCCTTCATCGAACCAATTGCATCCTGTAACTTTGAAAAGAACCATTCCCACGATGCATCATTCTCTAATTCGGTAACTCCGAAAGTAACAGGATATATTCTATTATTTCCATCAACGGCAACTATAACAAATAATGACCCACGGTACTTTCCCTTCAGAAATATAGCATCCACGACAATAACAGAGCGGATAATATTGCGAAACCCTTGAATACATGGAATTAGTACCATGAAGAAGTATAAAAAGTGGTCCTCGGAGTCGGTTTCAATTGCAGTGACCGAACCCGAATTTTTTTCTTTGAGGATGTGGCAATACAATGGTAATCCCTTGTACGATTCACTTGGATCTCCATATAGTAGCTTCAATGCTTCTTCTTTACTCTGCCAAGTCTTAGAGTAAGGAAGGCAAATCCCGTAATCGTTTTGAATATTGTCATGAATATTTCTCGGAGTGTAAATTTTACTGCCGTCTCTGAACTTGTCTTTGATAATCTGGCCGATGAGCTAAGTTGTTGCTTGTTGGTGTCTATCGTATAACTTGTCATTCTGACATGTGTGACCTGTGTCAATACGTGTAACTTAAAAATAAAAGTCATTATTGTTCTTGATTGCCCGAATTCACTATTTGAAACCCTTTACAATGCATTTTACTTCAAATTTTCGGGTGGTTGACTTGGAAACTTTAAACTAAAATTAGTTATTCAATGTCATCAACCCTAGTTTGTTTCGTAGCTCTTGTTTTGTTTTGAAATTGTGGCCCATGCACACTACGAGCTCTGCACGGTTGGTCGATGAAGCGTCGTCAATGTGTTGTTGGTGATGAGACTCAAGGCAAAAAGCGAATGTACCGATTCGACGATGATGGATCTCTCATTGGGCTATTTTCGCCTATTGGATTTGGACGAACAGCTTCTCTTGTCTCGGTTTCTTCATCATCAGCAACATTTTTAAATTCCATATTAGTAGCAAAATTTGTGCCAACGACGTCCAGTTGACATGTATAGTACTTCAGGGGATGTACAACATTCTGGCAAGGTAGAGAAATACCTCCATCCAAGGTGGTTGTATCGGCATCGTTGACATGTTGTCCATGCTGACTAATTGGCAAATTTATGTGTTCAGCTAATAGTAGTTGCTCTTCATTTTGTATTGATGGACACAAATGGTTTGTTGCACCAAGACACTGGAATCGCCTACTATACTAAAATTGTGTTGGGATTAGAGAAACCAGAGTACTCGGATAATTACTTCCCTTGATGACTTAAACGAAAGAACTATTTCCCCGGGCTTAATGAAATGATGTCATTTTGTGGTTTTGCTTGTTCAGTTTCTCACACTCGTTCTATGTCCAAATATAGTGCACAATATGCCCTCATGCTCGATAAGTAGTCTAAACTGTTAGAGTTCATAAATGCTCTGAAAGTGAATTCATTATTATTATTTGCAGGAACGAGGGGCACTACCCACCCTTATACAGTGTCAACAAAGATCGCTTTTACCTTAATTTTCTATTTAACAAGATTAATTTCGTGTGCTCTATACATAATTTGCATAAAATTTTCGAATGAAATGTCCCGATCTACACACAATGGCATGCTCTCTCCACCAATATATATCTTGCCATCTTGTTAAGTTCGTTCCCATGATCCGCCAAATCAACTCTTAATCGTTAACTTTACCATACTACACCTATGTGAAAACATGTTAGTTATCAGTAAAAAAATAAAATAATAAAAATTCTATAAAAACTAGGTTCTGTCTTGCTCAATACTACACTCTCGAGCAAGCTTAGTAGGAGTTTGCTCGAGACCTAACTCTAGAGTAAGACAGAAATTGGTGTGTTTTAGTTTTCAGTTCGTGAATCCAGTCGTCTTCAACCAGTGGATTTCTTCATTTTTTTATACAACTATTAACATCATAACAATTCTCCCAACTCTAACTATAACATTATGTAATTTTAAGTAAAATAACATAAAATAATATACTTTCAACTAATTAAATTAAAAATACAAAGAATCAAATCTCACCTTTACAATCAATCTTGGATTGGTTACAATTATTACTTGCTATAATGTAGAACAACGACAAGTTAATATACGATTTGAATTGGGTGTTAAGAAATTTTGTTTTGTTTTGTTTATTTTGAGAGAGAATTTGGACAAAATGAAGGAGGAGAGAAAAACAAAAAATAGAGAAAAACAGAAAACAGAAAACTTAAAAGAAGTGATAGGGGTATTTTCGTCCAATAATTATAAGAGTGGTCAGTTTTGAATGAAATATTATTAGTTAGTCAAAATTGATTATCATCAATCAAATGGGGTCATTTTTTGTTAAAACCTTTATTATTTTATAATATAGGCCCCAAGGTAAGACCTATTTCTATTCCCAAACAACAATTCAGGGGCATTATGATAAATACAACTTAAAAAATTGATTTCAACGTTATCCTCCCTAACAGATGGACGTAACAGGTAAATTTTCAAATCTTAGGGGAATAAAGGATATTTTTAAAAACTTTTGGGGAACAAAGGAATTTGTCCTATAATTTTTCTTTGTTTTGAATGATCATTTATATGATTTTTAAAATTTAAATAAAAATTTGAATTTTTTACATAAAAAATCTTATGTGTTAATACTGATATTAGAATAAGTAGATATTTGTCTAAAGTTTGTAAAATTTTATTTTTCTTAAGGTAATCTTTTAATGTAAAATTTAGATAGATGTGAAATTAAAATATATAAGTTTAATAATAGATTATTAGATAAATTTATTCAAATATTTATTTTTATTGTTATATATAGATATATATATATATACATGTATATATGTATTTATATTTTGATTAATTAAAAACCACACTTTGAAGACTAAAATTCAATTATATTTGTACACAAATTGTAAATATCAACCGACTAGTCAAACATTCATGTTTCAAAATGTATTACTTTTACTACGAAGGACTTTTGAAAAAAAATGTATCCCATAACCATCATTTCGTCAACTCAACTATGGTAAGTCATTGTTTAATTTACTAGCATAAATATTTCCCCAACGATGTCTTCGTACCCCTAGACATGGAATGGAGTTTTAAAAAAATGTTTTCACACTTTGAAACTTTAATAAATTAAAAACTAGATAAATGAAAAAAAAAAAAAACATTACTTTCACAAATATACCCATGTTATTTGTTTGTAATTAATCCACTCCAAAAATCACAAAAAGTAATTCTTTCAACAATACCAAATGATACTAAAAATAACCTATTTAAATTTAAATGACAAAAGTAGATAATTTATATCTTAAAACTTGGCATCCCATATCAAAACACCCAATTAAAACATCAAAACACTTCATCAACACATTAAACCAATGATCAATAAATTAAAACATGTTTTTTTTTTTTTAAGGGGTCAATTCGATGTGTTTCCTTCTAGGTTGTGAAGTGGGTGGCTGTCCTAATAACAAAACTAACTTGTAAGACGGGTTGATATATATATATATATATATATATATATATAGAGAGAGAGAGAGAGAGAGAGAGAGAGGCATCTTTGAGAATCATTCTCCTTATATTCTTTATTTCCATGACACTTTCTTCTATCTTGCCCATCATTTTCATACCATAAACTCAAAGCCTTTGATTCTCTTTCTCTCTCTCTCTCTCTCTCTAATTCAATTGTTATTCAGAACACAATATCTTCAACCTCTAGAAATGCTTGTACAATACAAATCATGAATTCTATTTGAACTTTATTTCTAATTTGCTATAGCAGATTAAATGGCTTTGTTTATAGTTCAGTAATCTTCGGAAAAACTGTTGTCAGTCTCAATGTCCTTTTAGACTTTGAAAGTCAGTTTGTGTGGGACACGCAAAAGTAGAATTAATGAGTCTATGCCGTGCATCTTAATTTGGAGACCAAGTCTCGTCTTCTCAGCATAATTAATTATATTTATAAATATTTTTATATATGCTTAATTTCCCCTCCAATTTAGCTCCTTGTTTCCAAGACTCTTTATTACGAGCAAATATATGATATAATATATTATAATGGAGTGGAGCACTCTAGAACTAAAAGTTATGTCATGCAGTGATCTCAAATCCTTCGTTCCTTTCCAGAAGCCATCCGTGTATGCTGTAGTCTCCATCATCAACGGTGAATTAAAGAAGAAGCAGCAGAGGAAAAGTTGCTTGCAGCGTCAGAAGACTCCCATAGACAGAGAGGCAGGTGGGAATCCTGAATGGAATCATGTTTTGAACTTTGATGTCAAATCTCTTGTTAACGACTGTACTCACCTTTTCCTCGGCTTTGATTTGTACTGTGAGGGTGTAATTTACGGTAACAACAGCATTGGTAAGGTTCGAGTTCCCTTGAAAGACTTGATTGATGAATTCAGTGGAGCTGTGGCGAGGTTTCTCAGGTATCAAATTCGTACCAGCGACGGAAAGCCTAATGGGGTATTAAGTTTTTCTTACAAGCTAAAGGGGACGACCGGCAACAACAAGTGTGTAACAGTAACATCTTCTGCAGAAGTTAAATCAGCATCTTCAGCTGAAGCTGAAATCCAAAATTGTAGTGAGAAAGTTGAGTACCCTAGTATAGAAGAAGCTGATGAGCAGTCATCACCTGCAGGTATCTGCTATCCTTCCCTACAATATGTTAATTCTCCTGTGCCAGGATTTTATTCACCTCCACCACCGAATTACAATTGTTATAATAAGGAAACCGAGGTTTACAATTACAATTACAAAACGAGGAGTCTACCGCCAGTGTACTATCATCCTGGAGCATGGTATGGGATGGAGTCAACCGGTTATAGTTATGGTAATGGTTATGGTTATGATTTTGGTGGAGTCGGACAATTGGGGAAGAGTACTGGTGTTAACAGATGGCAGTAATTGAGTGGTGTAGTTCATGGAAACTATTCCGATCTTGTGATTTTTGCATTTTTTATGTAGCTCGGTTCTGTTAGAAAATTGATACTCTTATATTATGTATCAGTTCTATTCTGAGTATGAGATTTTTGGTTAGTATCACTTTGATTCAGTTATTTCTCATATGAATCACACACACACACACACACACACACATATATATATATATATATATATATGAGTAAAAAAATAATGATCACACTAAAAAAAAAAAATAGTGTTTATAAAAAGTTTAACCACCAAACTTTGAGAGTATAATAGAAGTGCATCAATCTCAAATTAAGTTAAAATTTTTTTAATGATATCCCTGAGTTTAAGTGGGATTACATTCTATTAATTTAAAATGTAACTCATATTTTATTATTATTTTTTAAAATTATTCATGTGTCAAGAAATATATTCTAGTATTAATTTTTATTAAAATTTAAGTAACATATAACAAACAAACAAACAACTTTGATTAATTAAGGTAATAAGTAAAGAAAATAATACAGAGAATGATAGATAAATAAGTGACAAATGCAATTTAAAGATGGACTGTGAAAGGTAGCACTTTATTTGAGGTGAAGAAAAGGCCTTACGAAATAATTTTAATGAAATTTAGTTGAACTAAGGCCTTAAAAGAGACTAGTAAAGAGAAAAAATGTATATGAATACAGACTAAATTAATTAATAATATATTTTTTGTTGATGTATCTGTTTTTTTTTTTTTTTTTTGATAAAATAAAGAAAATTCGGCAATCAATTTGATAGTAAAGAGTGAAGAAGGTTAAAAGGTCTATTTACCAATGTGTTCAAAACAAAACGGCTTTGCTTCGTTAAGCAGGCTTAGACTAGAAAGGCGACTGGTCATCAGACCGGCAAAACAAACACAGCTTTCGCTTGAACTAACATACTCTAATTTTCTACGTCTAATTTAATCTATATTTTCTCTTATTTTTATAAACTTGAATAGAAAAACACATGCAATTAAATTTGTATAATATATATTTCTCTGTTTCTTGAAGCAATTTCTCCGAAGTTGTATTCAATCTCCCACCTGGACAACTCCATTTCCTTATTCATATTGTCCTCCCAACCCATAACCTTATATTCTAAGTAAACTCCTCAACTACTACTCTACTTGACATCTCAACCATATAATTCAGTCTTCTTATATACAGATTTTGCATTCTTTTTTGGAATGAAACAATCCACTCTTCCCATTTTGATCTTCGCCTTGCAGAATGACGAGTTTCTGGATTTTGGTTATTTCCCTTTTAGCTTTTGCTTCCACTATTATTGCTGCTGAAAAGAGTCCCAAGATAGAAAGAATTTCCGGTATGTTTTAATTTACTTTCATAAAAAATTTCCTGTATGTTTTGTCCTAGCCACCCTGTACCTTCACTGTAGGAAGTTGTTGGACAAAGTGAAAATTTACGGACTTTTAAGCAATTTTACTAATTCATGGCAATGTAAAACATTAAATTTGATCTTGCTTGGATGTTACAGGAAGTGCCGGTGATGTCTTGGAAGATGATCCTGTAGGAAGGCTGAAAGTGTACATTTATGAACTTCCAAGCAAGTACAACAAGAAACTCCTCCAGAAGGACCCCAGATGTCTCACACATATGTTTGCTGCCGAGATCTTCGTGCACAGATTCCTCTTATCCAGCCCTGTTCGGGCCCTTAATCCCGAGGAAGCTGATTGGTTTTATACCCCTATATATCCCACTTGTGATCTCACACCCACTGGCTTGCCATTGCCCTTTAAATCTCCTCGGATGATGAGAAGTGCAATACAACTTGTCTCCTCAAACTGGCCTTATTGGAATCGAACAGAAGGAGCTGATCACTTCTTTGTTGTGCCTCATGACTTTGGTGCTTGCTTCCATTATCAGGTAAAATTCTCTTTATGCATAATTAATACCAATGATTACTACCAAATGAAGGTTTGATTTTTGTTGGTTATCTACTTTGTAGGAAGAGAAAGCAATTGAAAGAGGGATCCTCCCTTTACTCCAGCGTGCTACATTGGTCCAGACTTTTGGACAACGCAATCATGTGTGCTTGAATGAGGGTTCTATCACAATTCCTCCATATGCCCCCCCACAAAAGATGCAAGCTCACCAGATTCCACCAGACACTCCCCGTTCAATATTTGTCTACTTTCGTGGTTTGTTTTACGATGTCAATAATGATCCAGAGGGCGGTTACTATGCAAGGTATGTGTTGTACAAAACTTTTCATAGTTTAAACCAAGGTTAGAAAAAAATCCTATTTTATGACCATTTTGCTTGACTGGCAGAGGTGCAAGGGCAGCTGTATGGGAGAATTTTAAGAACAATCCTTTATTTGACATCTCCACCGATCATCCAACCACATATTATGAAGACATGCAGCGAGCTATATTCTGTTTGTGCCCACTGGGTTGGGCTCCCTGGAGTCCTAGACTAGTTGAAGCTGTGGTGTTTGGTTGTATCCCTGTCATCATAGCAGATGACATTGTCTTACCCTTTGCTGATGCAATCCCATGGGAGGAAATCGGGGTGTTTGTAGCAGAGGAAGATGTTCCTAAACTAGATACAATCCTCACATCTATACCACCAGAAGTTATTTTGAGGAAACAGAGGCTTCTTGCAAATCCTTCAATGAAACGCGCAATGTTGTTCCCACAACCTGCACAACCAGGGGATGCTTTCCATCAAATATTGAACGGTCTAGCTCGTAAGTTGCCGCATGACAAGAGTATATATTTGAAGCCTGATGAAAAGATTTTAAACTGGACAGCAGGACCTGTGGGCGACTTGAAACCTTGGTAATTGAAGTTTCGTGATCTCTTTGTAAGAAATTCATTGTTTTGGCCAGATACTTCTCAGTTGTATTTAGTGGAGATTGGTGTCGGCCTATACAATTTTCTTCGGTTTTGTAGAGATGCTTACATTGGGTAAATATATATATATATATATATATCTGGGCATAGTTTGTGTATCCTACTACATGATTTTTCTGATATGCAGCAGCAATTGCAAAAATTCAAAATATCATTAATGAATTCTTTTTTCCTTGTTTCCTTTTAGTTGGAACATTTCAGCAATGCTTCTTTGCTCATTTGGGATGGCTTTTTTCTTGATAGCATGAGCCGTTTGTAATGCTAAAACTTCTTTTTAATTTGTAGGCAGCAACTTTAGAAGTGTTTACATTGAATTACACAATTTGATCATTTGTTTGGGTGGTTTTAAACCCTGAACATGGATAACTTTCTGGGTATTTTTAAATTTTAGGCTTCTGTAATGAATGTTGAATAGCAGAGAGGACAAAATGACTGTGTATGATTGCAAATTGGTTTGATACCAAAGCAAAACAAATCCAATTTTTCAACTCTCAATCAAACTTTTGAGCAAAATATTCACATGATTGAAGGCCACCAGTGGCAGTGCATTGGCTTTTGAAATTACAACAAATCAGTAGAAGAATTTATAAATTACATTACAATAAATCAACAATTGTTAATCATGACCTTTTGTTTTGGGTTGAAAGTTACAAACAACAAAGTAGTTGAGTATATATATATATATATAGTATTTATAACGCATCCCTTGAGCTATAATTAAGGGCGGCCATACATAAATATCAAGAGTAACAGGATTTAAACAACTCTTCTGTCTTGATAGGGACAACCCCAGTTGAAGCAGCAATCTCATCACTCAAATATTGACCCAACCTTCTTTATTTTACCCCCCCAAAAAAAAAAAAAAAACAAGAAGTTATAATTGAATATGATTTCTTGCAAACTACCACCTACCACCATCATTGAGAACATCCCATGTTATTAAAAAAAAAATTTTGTATTATTAATAAATACTTACTATTTGTTATACTTGCCATCATATTTTCAATTTTTAGGCAGCTGTGCTTGCTTGGATTATTACTGTTATATACGGCTATGTTATGGATTTCATATCCTTTTTAATGTTTCATGAAACTATATGTACAAAATACTTTCATGTTTTGTGATATGAAATTATATATATATATATATATATATATATAAAATTTTCTCTCTACTTTTCTTTCCTTTTCTTTTCTTTTCTACCTCGTTTCTCTCTTATTTGCTCCATGGAACTAAATTTGAAAGCAATCATACATCAACGCCAATCAAAACAAAAAATTAACATAATTTTAACAATTCAAACAAATTTATTCCAACAAATTAATCTCGTATTTCAGCGAATCAAGCGAACCCGTGAATAAAGAAAAATTCAACAAAGCCACGCACACATTTGATTGACTGAGAAACTAGAAGGAGAAAAGAAGAAAAACGAAATCATATCTTTTGGGATATTTTCACCAAATTATCATTTTATCCTGAAATGGGTCAAAATTTATATACATAATTTGCATTATTTCATAGCAAATAAATTTAAAGAGGTGAAATGTTAGGGTAGTCTCACTCTTGATTACCTTTTCTTTCTTGGAGCTCGGGTAACAAGAAAAAGGATAAGAAAGAATCGGAAAAAAGGTATAAGGAAAATTGATTTTATTGCCAAACAGTTTCTTATTTTCATTTTGACGAATTTTGATTTCCACCTATTTTTATGGCATCCGTGACTGAGCTGACGTCCTTTTATATTCAATCAGTAACTCTTTTTTAATGGATTCTAATTATTCCAATTCCAGTTTTTCACTCCTAACCTTCGAATAATTGGAAAATCAAATTTTAAAAATACCTTGCGTAAAAATAGAAATAATTTTAAAAAAAAAATCAGTTTTATTATTTAAATCTTTAAATTCTTATATATTATTGAATATGACGATGTTTTACTAAATAAATTCCTAACCAATTTAAATAACTAATGCTTGGGAAATTTAAATTTAAAATTTTTTACTTAAAATAAACGACACAAATTAATTCCTTAGAAATAATTTCATTTCATATGCTCTCTTGAAGTTTAATTCCCTTTCACATCACACCATTTACTTCCAAGAGCAACAGCTGTTGCTAAACTACTTACCAAGAATAATTACATCCACACTCTTAATAGTTAGTGTAAATTCACTGTAGCCACCATACTTTTAAAATATAACATATATCCCCAAAACTTAAAAAATACACAAAAATTCCTAATCCAAAAGTACTATTATTTTTATTAGTAAATTCATTGAATAGAATTATTTTCTAATTTATAACAAGTAATCAAAAAAAATTCTTTTTTTTTATATTACATCAGATATGATTTTTTAGTAGCCAATATTAAACAATTCTTATAATTTTTTAAACTAATCAAATATATAAAAGAAGATCATTTCAATTTTTAACAACTTTAATTAAATAAAATAATAGTATTTTCTTAGAAAATAAAAATAAACAAACTATTGGATAAAATTATTTAATAAGAATAATCATTTTTATGATTTTAAAATGTTTCATATTTTAAAAATATATAAACTAAAGTTAATGACAATATCTTGAAAGAGTTTGTGGATTTAATTAATTTAATTGTTAAAATCTCTTTATTTGTATAAGAAATTTAAATTTAAATTTTGCTAATATCGAGTAAAAAAAATTAAATTATTTTTAATATAAAAAAAAATCTGAAAGAATTTGAATGTAATTATTACTATTTTGTTGAAAGGTATATGACATTTAAAACTTTAAGAGAATAGGATGATAATTTAAAAGCAACCAAGCTTTTACTAAAATAAAACAAACTTGAAGAGGTACATAAAATTATAACCTACTTTTCATAATATTAAAGTTTTGCATGAAAGTAATTAACACGAGATGATCAGATGAAGTAGTTGCTTAACATAATTTAACAAACTATGTTTTTTTCAAAAAATACTAAAAATAGGGACTTAATTGATAATTGCAAGAAAATTTTCGATTTACACCAACCCTCTTGTTAGCCAGCCTCTCAGTGTCTCCCACCTGCCCATTCGTGTCAGCTGAAAGCTGTTTTCCTTTTTCTTAGATTTCCATTAATCAAACACTCAACCCAACAACAACTCTTTGCGTTATATATATATATATATATATATATATATATATATAGAACTACGAACAGCTTCGATTTTAGCCCTTGCGGTTTCTTCGTTTGTATCGTCTCTCTATTTTTTTTTTCTTTCCTTGCCAACCCTTTTCGAAGCTTACCAATCAGTCTGTCTTTATGGCTACTATTTCGAAGCTTACCAATCCGAACCCGGCCGCCGTTTCTTCATCCCCTGTCAAACCCAGATCCTCATCTCTCCCTAAATCTTTCATCGGTTTCCAAACCAGAACTGGGTTCTGCTCCAAACTTGCTTCCTCTCAGTTGACCCTTCGAAACAACCATGCTCTGAGGGGCTCTTTGCTGTAAGTTTCTCTCTCTTTTTTTTTTAATTTATTTCATCTCTTTTTTATATATTTATATTGTGTTTGTGATTTTGCCCCTTTTTTTTTTGTTTCTGGGATTTTTCTTTTGGGTTTTCATCAGTTGATGCATGCAGATGTTTTGCTTTGATTTCATGTCTGCGTGATTTATTCATTTATTTAAGTTTGTCCTCTTTGAGTTTAGATTTTTCTTTTTTTTTTTTCCTTTTTCTATTAATTTATTTGAAAATCTCATAAGTGACAGGGATGAAAATTTCGTTGCATATATAAAGCCCTTGTCAACTTCTTTTCATTTTTTATTGTACTCATATTTTACAATATTCATTATCCCTGGGAATCATACTGTGATAATTATGGTCTCAGAGCTGTAATTTTGTTTGTCAATCTTGGAATCTATTTGATATCTGAGTTCATAATCTGGTTGGCTAGTTATCAAACTCTTTGTTCAAAGAGTTTTGTGCAATGTAGCTTTTGCCATACACTTGTGAATTAGTGAATGATCGCAGTCCACTGGGAAACGTGCTAAATTGAAATTTGGTTGCAGGGTCAAATGCTCCCAATCAAGTGGAAATGGAAGTGCAGCAAAAAGAACAACTCTTCATGATCTGTATGAAAAGGAAGGGCAGAGCCCTTGGTATGATAACCTATGCCGGCCAGTGACAGATTTGATTCCACTGATCGCAAGTGGTGTAAGAGGTGTAACTAGCAACCCAGCGGTAACGACTCATTTTTTTCCCTTCTTTCTGTTATCTCTTCTAATTAAGACGACTTTTATATTGTTTGAAAATACTAAGGCTAAGAGGACTGCAGTAATTTATAAAAAATAAAATCAATTCAAACTTCCAGAACCATAGTGTGTGATACTTCTCTAGTTCACTTTTGATAGTTCTAATATGATGCACTGAGCTGCTTAACATTTTATGTTTGCAGATTTTCCAGAAAGCAATATCATCATCAAATGCTTACAATGACCAATTCAGGTACTGGAAATAGTATAAGTTTGAAGTTTTGCTACGATTTTTGTGATAACAAAATCAAACTGCATCATTTCTTTGCGGTTTCCTAGAGGCTCTCGAGGTGGGATGAGCCATTTGCTGAATTGAACTATGAATGAATGGATATATCTTCTGAAAGAGCAGAGAGAAAACAAAAACAAACTATTAAGAGTTCAAACGTTGCTTTTGGAGCTTATTCTATTTTGCTGAACCAAATGCCAAGGATTTCAAGAGGATGGATAATATAATTAGGCACCTTTTGTCACTGCAAAATTTGAAGTTAGTGTATGGAGTACACATTATCTTTGGAAATTTGCATATGTACATTAAAAATTGCTTGTGGACATGTACTTTTCTTGTTTACTATTTGAAGATCAAATGTTTCATTGTCATGAAAATATATATTGAGATGCTTAAAGTTGTATGCGTGTTGATATCGACAATCTGTGGGATTACAAAGAATAAAAACAATTATTTTTTTTAATTTAACTGATTTTTATAGAATTAATATAAAATTATCTGAATCTACAGGGAACTTGTTCAATCTGGAAAAGACATTGAAGCTGCATACTGGGAACTTGTGGTGAAGGACATTCAGGATGCATGCAAGCTTTTTGAGCCAATCTATGATGAAACTGACGGTGGTGATGGCTATGTTTCTGTTGAAGTTTCTCCCAGACTCGCTGATGATACCAAAGGGACTGTGGAGGCAGCAAAATTGCTTCATAAAGTTGTTAATCGCCCAAATGTATTTATAAAGATACCTGCCACTGCTCCTTGCATTCCATCCATCAAGGAAGTTATTTCACAAGGCATAAGTGTCAATGTTACTGTAAGTCCTTTATATGCATACCTTTTCTTTCTTATTATTCTTATTCTAATATGTATAAGTCATCTAAGCTTCAAGTATCCTATGCTAGTGTGTAGTGGCTATTACCCTGGGTAATTGCTTTTGATAGTGCAAACACTGCAATTGATTGATTTATTGAATGTCGATCGAGAGGATCTAGGTTTTGGCTACCAACAATCAATGGGGTTTTCCATGTTGGTAGATCAAATTTTTCTATGGTAGTGACTGATGGTAATATTGTGTTATGTACATGTACAGCTCATATTCTCCCTTGCTAGATATGAAGCAGTCATTGATGCTTACTTGGATGGCCTTGAGGCTTCTGGACTAAGTGACCTCTCAAGAGTCACAAGCGTTGCATCCTTTTTCGTTAGTCGAGTGGACACCCTTATTGACAAAATGCTTGAAAAGATTGGAACCCCAGAAGCCCTTGACCTCCGGGGAAAGGTAACTTAATTTTCATTTTCTTGCATTCTGGGAACTGTAAACCTATAACGTCAAGTTGTGCTAACATCAAGGCATATTAACGGTTTTAGGCTGCAGTAGCTCAAGCAGCACTTGCATACCAGCTCTACCAGAAGAAGTTTTCTGGTCCCAGATGGGAGGCTCTCGTCAAGAAAGGAGCAAAGAAGCAGAGACTTCTCTGGGCCTCAACCAGTGTAAAAAATCCTGCCTACCCCGACACATTATATGTTGCTCCTCTCATTGGGCCTGATACGGTGAGCCAGCTTATTTATTCCTAATTCATCTCTTTAGCTTGTTAGTAATTACTGTTCTTTAGACTTCTGAATAAAGAGTTTCATGGTTTTCAATATTAATCTGTTAATACATACCTTTTTTGGTGTTTTGCCGATTTATCTGTTGCAGGTTTCAACTATGCCTGACCAAGCTCTCCAAGCGTTTATTGACCATGGTGCTGCTTCAAGAACGATTGACTCGAATGTTTCTGAAGCTGAAGGCATTTACAGTGCACTTGAGAAGTTGGGAATTGACTGGAACGATGTTGGCAATCAACTCGAAGTTGAAGGGGTGGATGCTTTCAAGAAGAGCTTCGACAGTCTGCTTGATACCCTGCAAGAGAAGGCAAACTCTCTTAAGCTGGTTAGCCTTTAAGCCTCTGTGATTTGTTTGTTTATTTTTATTGTGACTCCAATAATTAAAAAAGAAAAGTGGGTTTTCAATCCACTGCTAGGTAGTTTGTAAGACGGTAAGTATTATGTATGATAAGTGGTTAAGAGTCCACTTTTAGTTGGTTGAGTTTTATTTAGTATTTGCTTCTCATGTATCTGGCTGTTTATTAAAATGTGAATGGCAAAGTTGCTGAATGTTCATGGGATTGTATGTTGAATCTGGAAGATGGAAAATAAGAGGAAATCGTCAGTGATTTTCTCCACATCCTTCGTCTCATTTCCTATCACATAGTCGAGGAGAATTCTTACTGGAGGGTATGTTTCATTTAGTTTACTATGTTGTCGTTGCTCTTATGAAGACCAGATTTGGAAGATATTGATTTTTTTCTCAGCAGTTTAATCTACCCTATAGTAAGGTAGAAATATAATAGTACATGAAAAGTTAGATAAGATCTCTTTGGTACAAGAGATTATTCATCTGGAAACTTGTTTAATAAAATTTTATCGAAACTTATTTTTATATAAGGACGGATTCCGTGAGAATTTGGTTGTGCAAGTAGATGAAGAAACAGGTGAGGTTGGAATGTCTTTTCAGGAACATTGTAGTGGGATGGAAAAAAGATGCATTAATTAGAAAAAACAAAAACAAAAACAAAAGCAAAACTAAACGATTGTCTGTATAGAAATTTGTACACGTAGACCTTGGTATTATTTAATAAGTGAAAGTTGATAATTAAATAGTTTAATAGTAATTAAAGGTCAATTTACAGTAAAATATCCTACAAACTAAATTTTTAGACTAGTCTGGAATTTTATTCTCATATGTATTGCACACCAAACAATCAGGCAGTATTATTTAATTGGTGAAGAATTACAAAATGCCAAGTAAAAACGAAACGGACATCAGTGAGGTAATTCCCTGGGAAAATGCTGCTCAAGAGAAAGAGCCATTCTATATGAGCAAAAGAGCTGTCAGTAGCTAGCTAGGTAGGAAGGAACGTCTGATGGAGATGAGATGGGATTAACTGAATACATTAATGGGTTCATTCCGATTATTGAAGTTCGAACTCATTTCCTGAAGAGCTAAATTAGATTTTACGTCTACCAATTAACAAACAAAAAGTCTTACATTAATCACCTGTTCACAGCAATATTACCTTTCTTCCATCTTCATTTTAATTAAGCGTTGTGCTTCTTTAACTAAAAGCGTGACCAAATAATATGTCCATCTTGTGCTCCCTTCCGCTTCGCTGCCTCGGCTTTTCTATTTTTGCCTTTCCTTCATCAATTTATTATTCCTCGGCTTCCTGTTCCTGAATAAATGGATCTCTTCAGAAAACCTGAACTATTATAATAAATAATAATAATAATAAAATGAGGTCCGTATTTATTCGGCGCGAGAGGGCCCAAGTGGACCCCGCGTGGCAGAGCGCTACGATGCTCTACAAAGCGTGAGGCCGTTATCTTCCCGCGACACTATTTCTCTCCCTCTCTCCCTCTGATAATTAAATTAATTGAAACTTAAATGGCCTCAATTTCAGCTGTTGGATTTTCAATTGCCTCCTTCTCTGCAGTCAAACCTTCATCTTCGGTATGTCGTCTCGATTTTTAATCCTCCAATTCAATATAATTTCCTTAAATAATATTTTCTGTTTGATGTTTCAGAAATGGTGCAGACAATTAGCTCCTCGATCTCTTCACAACCCGCCTGGATTCTCCGGTTCATCTTCCTACGGTTAGCAGCAATTAACCTTTCGTTTTAAGTGCTTTAAAGCTTATATACTTCGAATGCTGATGTGGGTTCTTTTCCTTGTGCTTCCTCACCTTGACGCGGAATTTCGACTGCGAATTGAAGTTGATGAGAATTGATGGAAAATAGTTTGTTTTGTAATATGGGACTTTTTTTTTTTTCTTTCGTAGGTGAAAATATTCCCATGAATGATAGACAGAACATTGAGCGAAGGAGAGTGCTGATATCATCTGTTGGGTTATTTGCTGGAACATTGTTAAATGCTTCAATGGATGGAGTAGCCGTTGCAGCTGAATTTGCTGATAGTGCGTTTCTTCTGTTCCCAGTTATTTCTGTGTGCTCTGTTGCATGCACGCTGACCTGATTAAATAAGCATACCATATCACCATACTTGAGTTTGTTTCAGCTTCACGCATAATTGCTGTAGAATTTGATCTGTCAATTTATATTAACAAGTAACAAAAATTTGGGAGTCCTTGAGGTATGCATATTAAAGTGGTAGCAAATTGCCTCCTAACTTCCTACCTAACCTGACTCACCTTATCAGGGGTTTAATCAATAATACCTCCTCTCTTAAATCTTAATATGGTAAGAATTTCTTTAGTTAGGGTTATTGGATCTCATTATGGAGTGTTAAGAATTAGTTCAGAATTACTGATCATTGTATGGGACATGTTACTGTTGTAAGAACTTACTCTTGGCAATATGTTTGGACATGCAGTGCCAGCACTTAGGGGAAAGGATTATGGCAAGACAAAAATGCGGTACCCTGACTACATAGAAACAGAATCAGGTCTTCAATATAAGGTCACCCATTGGAAACTATATCTTAAAACCTCCTCAGTTATTTACATGCACTAGCATTAGTTGTTCAATTGCTTGGTTTAATTTCAACATCTAAAGAATGCAGGATTTAAGAGTAGGAAATGGCCCTACACCAAAGATGGGAGAGACAGTTGTGGTAAGGACAAGTTACTGCAGATATTATTAATTGAAATGGCAGCAAGTTCCAACATACATTGTATTTTTGTTATTGTAACTTGTGGGATATTGTATTTTTTGTGGTTTACGTAAAACATTGGTAGCTAAATATTTTCACATAATTAGATTCTCAAAAGAAATAGCCAGAAAGAGTGTATATTGTTTCATTACAGCTCGAAATGGCTTTCAGGTCGCCAACCCGTGTCTTTGTATCCCCTAAGTATAAATTTTAGAAACAGTATTAAGATAAACAAACTAAAGTTGGCTCAATAAAAATTGAACTATAAATTAGTTAGTTTCTTTCAGCTTTCATACCAACTAAATGAAGAAGAACTTTAAATTCAGTTTATTTTTGTGATAATTGTTACTGCTTTAATGTATGATTAACTTATTACTGAGCTGTAGCTAATGCTAACACTCTCTGAACCATGAATGCATTTCAGGTTGATTGGGATGGTTACACCATAGGATACTATGGTCGCATATTTGAAGCTCGAAACAAGACAAAGGGTGGATCCTTTGAGGTATGTAAAGCTTCTTATACTTATGCTGGACATTTTTTACAATACTTTGACAAAAATTCTCTGTTTATTTTGCAATTTGCAGGGTGATGACAAGGCCTTTTTTAGATTTAGAATGGGATCTCGAGAGGTAAGAAATTATTTCCCTTTTGAAAGATCAAAGAATCCTAATCCTTATACTTCAGATTGGATGGCTGAAGAATGCTCTGAGCTGTCTTTATTGTTTTACTTTTAGCTGTTATGATATATATTTCTTTCTGGTTCACATTCATGATTGTCTTCTACCTTGCCTGTTGGGGAAGATATTTTAAAAAATAAAAAAATGAAACAAAAATAAATAAAACTTCTGTGAAGGAAGGCAATAAAATTTGGGGGAATATAGTAAGCCTTCCCACTTAGAATCTCCGGTATTGGGGTAGAACAACAGCTAAGAAGAAACACTGTAGAAATAAGGCAGAAGCTTAAGAAGAATAAAGACAACATTGCCAAATAAAATTCATCAGGAAAGCAATAGTAAGGTAGTCCCCATAGATCTGCTAGAAGCAAGCCACAAATTTCATGTGGCGGAGAAGACCAACAATGTACGTCTGAATTGTGAAGACAAGATTTTCCAAGGCACTAGCTACCCAATTACGTTCATTAAAAGCATGAGGGTATACCAACTGTTTTCCCTGCATAAGTAATTTTTCCAGCAAGAATGAAGCTGTGGTGGAGGAAGATAATTTTAATCTTGAGACAGTGGACTACTAAAGCAGAATAACACTCAAGCCAAACTTTATCCCACCTTTTGCTAGAAATAATCTCAAGGGCAATAATAACAGCCGTAGTCTCAGCAAGAATGCTGTTTTGGGTCTCAAAGGAAATGCCAAAAACACCTTGACTACACCCGAAGGCTCTGCCACCAGCAGCATTGCCAGGATTACTTTTCAATAATCCATCCATTTCTTATCTCTAAGATTTTAGGAGTTCCAGCAATCGAGGGCCTACCCCAAGTTTTTGCAATGATCTGTGAGTCTGAACTTAGAAAAACATAACCGAGGCTATTAGGAAAGAGTTTTATACTTCAGGATGTTATCCTTTTCAATTAAGGAGATTATGTCAGAAGGCAATATGAATCGCAAGTTAAATAGTGCAACTGCAAAGATTGGGATTTTAAATGAATATCAAAGACAAGTTGCTCCTATAGTAGGATGGTTTAGGTTTTTTTATATTTATTATTTTTTATTTTTGACTCATATAGTAATCCATAGTCGATATAGAGTCTTCTAATGGTCCTGCCTGATTCTTGAATTTCAGGTGATTCCAGCTTTTGAAGAAGCTATTTCAGGCATGGCTTTGGGTGGTGTTAGAAGGTGCTGCATAAGCTTTTCAAAAACATTTAGCCTTTGTTATGATTAAGTGATAGAATGAAAATGTTCAAGCAGTTAACCACTAAAAACAATTATGCAAGTATATACACTTAACATGTTGATACATTCAGGTAGACCACATATAAATTCAGTGCTTCTAATCTCTAGTTTAGCCACATTATACCTGTGTGTAATTTCCTAGGCCAATTCCTCTGACCATTAGTGAGTCAAGAACGCGTCATGTGGATTAAACACTGTAGAAGTCCATGAGGTGGGTGCTAGACAAATGCTTTTGAATGTTATCAGTTTCTCTTCAATTCTAGATAATCAGTTAACTTTTTATGCATAATTGATATTCTTGGGAAACTTTTCAATGTCTGGAGGACATTTATTGCGTGATATTTTATGCTTTCTCTCTACATTGATAGAAAGATATAACTACATTATTGCTGCACTGACTTCTGCGCATACGTACTCTGCAAATTTCACATTTTACTTCACAGTGATGCAGGATCATAGTACCACCAGAACTTGGATATCCTGAGAATGATTTCAACAAAAGTGGCCCAAGGCCAACTACATTTTCGGTACTAATAAAGTCATTCAATGTCTTTTGTGTTGCAGTTTTGTATCTCTTATGCAAGGATACTGTGTTTCACAGGGTCAGCGAGCCTTGGATTTTGTTCTGCGGAACCAAGGGCTGATAGACAAGACTCTGCTGTTTGATATTGAGCTCCTCAAAATTATACCAAATTGACCATCTGTAATTTTATGCTTCATAGGAGCCATCTGAACATAGAGGTTATTTCTTTTTCCTTTTTCAATTTGTTTATGCTTTGGGATAAGGTATGTAGTTTTCCTTGTCTGAATACTTGCTTAATCAATTCAGGGAAATTGGATATAATTACATTCGAAGAGAGCAGTTTTGTAAAACACCACCATTTCTCAGAGAGCTGTTCTATTGTAGATTTCTTTCTATTCTTTAAGTGAATTATCATGGCAATCTGCTGGTCTTTTCCTGTCAAAAGTATGAAAAATCAAACAAAAGTTACGTTTATAGCTGCCTGGTCAAAAATTTTGATGTATTCGTTGCTCATGTTATTGTAAAGAAATTTGTATTCTGAGAGGTCAGCTTGTATTTAAAATTGCTGGTAATGACCGAGCACTCATCTGCTCTGGTCTTGCTTGCATGAATACTATATATTTCGCGCAGATCATTAATGCTCTTTTTCTCTCTCTTACCGAGTTCTTAATTATGATAAGGTTGTTTGGCACTGTTAGATATATCTTCTTTCCTTTATTGGGGTGCCTATCGTTCTGGTCTAGGAAATGTATTTTCAACGTAGGAAAATGGGCAGCTGTAATATTTCTCATGCACTGCTCTTGCAGTTGCAGCAGGCAATTGTCTGTGTTTTGACCACAGTTCAAGAATGAGAATACCGGTACTGTCGGATGAGATGGGATTACAATTCTCATCATGATTATTGTTCATCGTAGTATCCATGAGAAGGTCATGGACCTAGTTTCTAGGTAGTAGATTCGTTTCTCTCTCTCCTTTTTCTTTTAATCCTGTTTTTGGTCAGTATCCCAAATTCATCAGGTTAAAATATCAGGTTTGCCTTCTGAGATATCCCTCAGTATACCTATGAAACCATCCATGGAGTCCCAGAGAAATACTAAAATGGTTCAAACTAAACAATTGGTGATATTGCTGTCAAGTAAGGTTCTCCATTTCCCTTTTGGTTTGTCCGAGCCACTTGCTTAAATTTCAATGTATCAAGGGCTTCAATCACATGATTAAACCCAGGTTTAGGGAGTTGCAACACAATCAAAATCTAAAGTGCTAGTACAAGCTACGTTAAGCAAGACAAATACGTGAAACCAAAAGCCTACAAATGCAAATTGAAAAAAGGCAAGAACCTCTCCAAAATCACACAATGGAAAATACTGAAAGCAGCAGTTTAATCAAACCTCGATAGAGAGGATTATAACATCACATCCCACCCAATATGCAACAAACCTGCATATTATGCACCAAGCTTTCCCAATCTAATTAACAGAAAGCTCCCTCCGCTTATACCGCACCATCACCTTTCCTTTGACACCAACAACCATTGCATTCCAGTCAATCTCTGGGAAAGGTGATATCAGCTCCAGTTCAAAGTTCCTTAACAAATGGCTCCATATTGCCTTTATCTGCAGATATGCAAAAGGCTCACCAAGACATCCATGCCGACCACCACCAAATGAAATATATGAGAATGGGCCAGCTGCCTTGTCCTCTTCTCTTCCAGGAGCAAACCTATCAGGATCATAAGTGTCCGGATTCTGGTAAATATGAGGAAGCCGATTTGCAAATGCTGGCGATGTTCCAACAATATGCCCTTTTGGTATGTCATATTCTTTACCCTCTCGGGTTGTCACAGTAAAATCACTGTGTGAAGTACGCATAAGCACGATCAATGGAGGATGAAGTCTCAGTGCTTCCTTAATGCATCGATAAAGGACATCCATCTCTGCTAAGATATCATGATCAACCTTTTTCCCATGCTTTTCCATCAGATTTTTCTGTTCCTCCAACACAGCAGACATGTAATTCTTGTTCTTAAGGAGATAGGCTCCAGTCCAAGTGGAAGTGATTGAACTGGTGTGCTGCCCAGCAAAAAGTGCGGCAATGAGTAGACCAGTGACCTCAGACTCGGTTGTTGGGCGACCATCTTTGTACTTGGAGTCAATGAAGCATTGCAACATGTCATTCTCTGACTTTCCAGTGCTTTTACGAGAAGCAATAATGGCAGTGAAGATTCCAGCAATCTTCTTGCGAGCCCGGTCACGGCGGTGGTGAGCTGGTATGGGCAGGTATGGGAAAAGAACACTAATAGGGAGCATTCCATTGTCAAGGTCATGGAACAAGGCAGAAACATCATCAAAAAGCTTATCTCGAACCTCTCGACCAAGGAGACATCTACTGGCTGTCAAGATGATCAGATGTTCCAGCTCATACTTTAGGTCCACCTCGCCACTGTCTCCCCATTTTGAGAAGTAGTCCTACCAAGTTCCAGATTGTAGAGAAATATTAGAACGAAGAGTGCAACACGATGACATAAATAATTACGAAATGAAAGAAAATTACAAATGTGAACAAAAATCACCTTAAATCTAAATTACATCATGTATATCACAAGAGACAAATTTAGCTAGAGGTGGCAAATGGGCTGTCCCATGCAGGCTTTTGGGCTGGGCTGGCACAGGATGCACAACAAAATGAATAAGTCCAGCCCAGCTCACAACACGATTATTGTGCATGCCGTGCCGGCCTGGCTCATCAGAAAGCAACCCATATGAGCTGTACAGTGCTGTGAAGAGTACATGTAAATAGTGAATAGTTCCTGTAAATAGGGGTTTTTTTCTCGGCCCAGCGTGGCACAGCCCATAGACTTTTTCCCGTGAACAGTATTGTGCCTGTGCCAGCCAGCCCGCTCGTTTTGCCACCTCTAAATTCAGCACAAAGAGACCAAGTACCAAGAGCAGCCTCTCAGTAAGCATAAATGCTTCATTATCTTGATGACAGAGGCACAAATGGAAGAATGATTGATCTTTAAAACATCTTCACATTCATATATACATGACTTAGACAATTTCCACTTAATAGTTATATTTTTAATGCCTAGTGTACAAGTAGTAATGATGGAGATTCATTGTCCTTGGACATGCCAGGTATACAAATGCTCCAAGGATTTATCCTTGCCTTGTCAAGTACTTTTGATAACCAATCAACAATAAATAGGGAAGCTACTTAGTTCCAAATGTTAGTTCAATCATAGGTAATGAAACTGACACCTGATCTACACACCCCCATCACAGAACTGTATTTGACACTTGATTTAGACATACTAGTTAAAATTAACATGGAATCAACATCCTAAACAGCTAGTAGTTGCTTGAGCATATCAGAGTGGAAAAACTCAAATTGATTTCCTCTAACAAACTTGAGATGATTGCAAAAAATTCTATTTAAATTAGGTTCACACAATTTATAATCTAAAGTACAAATCATATAATTTTTACCCTTATTTCCTTGCAAAGTTCAGAGTGTTACATCATTTTTCTGAACCAATGTTCAGCAGACATTAATTTAACATGTTAGTTGAAACTGACCTTTCTTTAAATCAAATTTATGGCAGATAATTGGTTCTCAGAACGTAGCAAATTGTTTAAATCATATCCTACCTACCAAGATATAACCTTCAGAGTCTTTATATGCATATAAACCAACCAAAACATAAAAAGGCATAACAAAGACAGTCGAAAGAGAATAATGATAATCCAAAAAGTCAATAATTTTCCTGTTATATTTTACCTCTGCTTCAGAAACCATCTGATCCACATATCCCTTTAACTTGGTTACTCTCAGCGCCTCAGTGAAGAACCGGAACTGCTCTTGCCTAATCGAGTAATCAACATCAAACACCACTCCAGGGCCAAAAGTTGGCACATTGAACTGATACACTTCCTGCTGACTCATGTCCGATTCCGGGGCCTTAAAGAAATGTGCTGACACTTCAGGACCGATCAAAAAAGTAATTTTTCTGTTAAACAAGTTAACAGTGAAAACACTCCCGAGTTTCGAGTACTCTTCACGGATCATAACAATTGGTCCATTCAAGAACCGCACAAGCCCACCAATCACCGGAAAACCTTTAATAACCGGAGGTAAACGCTTGCTAGATCTAGGCCTGATAAGGGCAGAAATAAACTTAGCAACCACAATTGTGGCCACAACGAGCAGACCCACATTGTAAAACTTGCTGCCTTCTTCCATATTCAACTGAAAATCAAAACAAAAGCAAGAAAAATCAATAACACAGTAACACATTAACAAAAAACTATAAATCAACGGTATGGTTCGGATATAAGAAATTCTATAATGAACTAAAAAAAAAGTAACTAACTGTAAAATTATAATCTTTTCATAGAATTCCAGAATTGATGAGATCAAATGAAGCAATTAAAGTTAGAAAGAGAGGTTTTGAGGGAATACCTCACTGGTTTGGATATTCAAGATGCGAGAGATGCGGGTGCGGAGGCTGAGATAGCGAGATTGGAGAAGATTACAGACAGAGAGAGAGAGAGAGAGAGAGAGAGAGAGAGAGAGAGTCAGCCAGTCAAGTACGAGTGTGTGTGTGTGTGTGTATCATCAGTCTTATATTTAGATAATTCGCTGTGACTAAGACATTTGTTTAATGCGTATGTGTGTCCTTTTTTTCCATTTTTTTTTTTTAAAGCTTTTCAGTACTGTATGCAGTTATGCGTATACTTCCATTTAATATTTTTCTAATATGATGATTATTTTTAATTTTAAATAAACAATATTTAGAAGATATTTTTTTATAATTTTTATAATCCTTTATCATATTTTTTATTTATCATTCATATTAATGACACATAGCTAGAAAATATAATAATATTATTTTAAAAATAACTAAATTATTTAATAAAAAATATATTAATTAAAAACCGTACCATTATATTAACATGTTCATTAAACAAATTTCACACTTGTGTTGCTTTCATTTTAAAATTAATAGATTATAGCGAGAATATTGCTAATAGATATAAAAATAAAAAACATAATTAATTTTAATCAAAAAAAATTCTTTTATTATTATCTTTATTTAATAATAAGTGTTGATTACTCATCTTTTCATTCAAACATAATGTGCCATAATTCAAATAAAAAACAAGCTTAACATGCATTAATTTGTCGTACAATTTGTCGCTTGAAAGTCGCCCGTGTAGTTTTGACCGCGGTTTTCACCGTCTGGGTTTTTATCAAATAGGTCTACAAGTTTTAACAAAACTTTGTATAAGTCTCTAATTTATTCATATGTATTACCTATGTCCCTAACTCGATACTGCGGCCTGCCCAAATGGAGCAGTAGAAGATATTCGTGTACTGAAATTGGATTAAACACCCTAATTGTACACTAGCTATACTGGAAAGGTAAGCCTTCACTAATACTTTAGCAAATAGGGGCTTAAATATAAGCATCTTCCGCTCATTCAATATTTGCATTAAAAACTAAGTCTTTATTTTTAAACAAATAAATTAAGTTTTATATTTAATTTTTAATAGTGGAATATTTCATGAATCAAGCGGCTTTAATTTATTTTGGACTATAATTTAACAGTTGAGCTTTATTAATTTTATTTTATTTTAAGACTTTATTTAGTTTAATTTAGCTTCATTTGTCCTTTAAATTGATCATGTAATATGTCATCATAAAAAATGTTAATATATCTAGTCCAATCATAATTACTCTTATTATCTTACTCTTTATAATTAGCCCGAGAAACTGATAATCTTGTTTAGCGTTAAGTTTTAATATCTATAATGTAAAGATGTTAACCAAATACTGGAGAGGGGAATGAATCATTTTATTTGGGCATTGTGGATCTATTGAGTACAAATTGGAAAATTATGCCTTTGATAAAATTTCATAAAACCCCAAGGACCTACTAAGTAATATTATTATAATGTAATTTTTTTAGGAATAAGTCAAGAACTTGGGCGGGTGGTGGTGATTGGATCTCGGAAGAAAACAGTGGGTGTGCGGGGGCTGCTGGGGTGGTTTCATCGTGCACGTGGCGTATGCTAATTGGATATTGGATGAGGTATTACTGGAATTTATTCAAAGCACGTGCCAAGTGTGGGACCCGCATTACAAAGCAGCTTTAGCCAAGGACAAAAATACTCTGTGAAGTAGCAGACTTGACAACTAGTTGTTGTCAGCCGTCTCGTCAGTTTCTGTGGACTCAGTCAGCACAGCACACCGCACTAGCGAAAGCGGTATCTTTGTTTAACTAATCGGCTGTGTTAGGGTCGTTTAAGATTTTAGGACCTGCTACGACGCCGTCGAAATACTCTCGACACATTTATGTAAAGAAAATTCAAACAAAAAAAATGCTGGACATAGAAATTCAGACTATATCATCCTAATCGGTTCATCCTATAAAGAATTAGGAGGAAATCTTTTAGATAAATTTTTGGTAAAGACCTGTCTTCAAAATGACAAATCAATAATAGTCCAAAAAAATAATAATAAAAAGAAGTTGTTACAAGTATCATATTTTAAGTCATACAGACCATTATAATTTGTGTTTGCAAAAAATAACCCAATGTCGTCATTTCCTTAAATTTAAATAGATCAATCTCGGTCTAATTTCAATAAATCAATCCCTGTCATAGTCACTAATACTAAACTAACCAATTTTAGAGAAAAAAGAAAAAAAAAAAACAAACTGATTGGAACAAATTAAATTCCAATAATGTAAAATCACTCTTCGTCAGAATGAAAATTCTACAGGCTGAACAAAATTGAATTGAATCTTCTCATCAATTTCAAATCAACCAAATTCTTTTAGATCATTTTTAGGCTACATTAATCTTACAGGTTTTTAACCTAGGGTTATTTCCACCATTAGACCATTAATATGAATGCCATAGTCAGATTGGCAAAACTGCTTCAATGTTGCACCTAAAACAATGGATCCACTGGCCCAGCATTTGTTTTCTTCCCTTCCCGGAGGAAATGTAATATAGAGTTCCTTTCACATTTTCTTTCTAGCATCAGTTATTTAAATGATCAAAATTCCCCTTTCAAATTATATTAACATAATTTTATGATCAAGCATGAATAATAATAATATTTCAGACTTACTATTGCTTCTAACACTAATCAAAAGATTCAGTGTAAATATACTCAATTCACTGTAAAAACACTTGTCATATTGGGAGGAGGATGCATGTAACAAGAGGAGGGAGAGGAACCTAGAAGGTTGCAACCTTACTCTTCAGATTTCATTTTCTTCTTCGATTTGCCTAGATGCGATTGTTCTGAGGACCCTAAAGAGGTAACTCCACTGTGATGCCCCCCTGAATCTAGAGTAGAACGGTCCACAGACCGGTTGGATTCATCAACATGTCTACGTTTTGAAGGCTTTGATGGCTCCCCCATTTTGGAATGCGAACTTTTGTATCTGCTGCTATGAGTGTAGGAAGAGTGCTCCCTTGTTAAATGTGAGTTTCTCAGCCAACTACTTTGCCCAGGACTTGCAAAACGATGAGCAGAATTTGATAATGAAACTCTGCTGGATGTTGCAAAAGATTGTCTAGCATTGACTTCTTCAAGTTCTTTAGGCTCAGGATAATGGACAAGAGAAACTCGCCTTGATATCTTACCAACTGACAACAAAGTAAACTAAGTTATCAAATGAGTATATGAACATTCACTACTCGTTACTGAATTCACAACATGTGGTCGTCGATACAATAATCAACATCAGAACAACAGTATAACTGTAATCAGAACTAGTTCAACAACAAAATAAGGCCTCAACAACAATAGCAATGATTAAACAAGCAAGTACATGAACCAAGAAATTTCAATCAGAAACACAAGAGCTAAGCACCAGACGTACAATACCACTGACTTAAATCTTAAGCCTCTTGTGGCCACCACTTAGACATAGAATTCCAAGGAGACAAATAACTTGATGTTAAGAAAGTTTGAGCAAATCACTATGGGAAAAATGTGAGTAACTCAAGCATATCAGTTATAATACGAAAACCTCTAATACAATCTGGTCTGAGTTTTCCAGATCCACTTGCTGAACCAACAACGGTTATTTCCATTTTTCGGTTTAGAAGAAATTGAAGCATGAAAGAGCCAAGACATACCAACTTAAGGTTTTATCAGGTCAAGTTGGCGTTAAGAGATATGAGTTCTTTCTATTTTTATCTTTTACCTCTTATTCATATTTATTAAATACATGATGATCGACACTGTTGTGTCAAAGAATGATCTAAACAGTCTACATTTCCTTAAGAAATAACAAATATAAAACTTTAAATGTATTCTGCGTTCAACTAGACTAAGATATGTTGCAGCAGATGCATGCAAAAGAAACTGCCTCAATATTACGTGAAAACTTTGTTCACTTTCAAAACCCACCACTATCAAAGACCTTTCTTTTTGGGGTGAATAGGTGGTTGCACACACCTAGCACCCCAAAAACTCATGAAGTTGGTTTCCTGGAGCTACACAGAAAAAGTATATATGTGTGACAAGAGATGATGAAATTTGCTTATAAAGCAGTAAAGCTACAAAGCACCTCCACAACAGATGTAAGCAAAATGAGAAAAGGAAAAAAAATCATAAATGCATACCAATTTTTGGCTCTGATGTAGAAGTTAGAAAAACTGTTGCATCTGGCTCTGGAGACTCATAGCCGAGTACATCATACACTTTTCCTGCCAAAAAAATTGACAGCAACATATAATATTGTGACAAAGCAAATCTACAGCCACTTGCAAAAAATAATAATGAAACCAAGCTACAAAAGATTCCAGGATTACGTTAGCATGGCTAAAGAAGCAAGAGTTTATAGTTCATAAGTACCAGATGAATCCTCGAAACTGCCCAACTGTCCATTGCCATGTAGCTTGAGTGACAATTCCTTCCCATCAAAATTAGGAGTCTGAATATACATATATAATAAAAAGATCAATAAATTCACATCCTAGAGAGTTGACATTCACAAACAATATCGACAATTGTGCTAAGCTGATCAACAAATAAATTTTACTCGCTGTAATATTAAATTTATATTGGTAAATGTGGTTTCAGTTGAGTTGTATCCATAAAAGACTCCATTTCGTTTTAAATAAATGAAAACACGAGTCTACATGTATAATGGCAATCAATGTTTGATATACACCTTTTACAGAAGTTAACAAAACCTTAAATCATTGATTAAAACAAGAACAAGAGAGCAAAAAACCTACTTGCTTATAAGGCCATTGAATGAGCCAAAGCTCAGTGGAACCCGTCAAAGAAATATCAACAAGTGGATCTCTGAATTCTTCCTTGTATTCTTCTGTTGGTTTGTATCCTTCTTCTTCAGCAGCATCACCCATTGCATCAATCAAACTGACTTTATCAACTATAAACAATAAAACAATCAATAATTTAATAGCAATAGCTTAAAACAAAATACACAAACAGAATATATGTAATGGACCATCGTTCAGTCATTTCATCGAACACGTTTTATACAATACTTCTACATCACTTTTTTCCATTAAACAATAGCAAATACATATAAACCAGCAATTACTTGAGAAGGTTCATCAGCTAAAAGGAAGAGAGTCTATACAGAGGGAAATCGGACTGCTGCGGCTTTGCAACAGTGTAACTGTTCGGCTCTTTGGTGGTCTGGCGGCAAGGAGGTGAAAGTCTGGCGTAGAGTTGTAAGGGTTTTCGGGTAAAGGCCGAATGGCCAATGCGCTTTTTTCTTTTTTAAATTTAAAATAAAAATTAAAAAATAAAAAGGAATCATTTCATTAATCACTTACAAACTTCCCTAAAATACATTATGATCTTGTCACACATACATTACAAATTTACAATTATCATTAATGATTAATTAAAATTAATGATATTTACCAACATTTTAACCAATAACTATGAGTGGTTATTGAAATTACTTTAGTTAAATTTCTTTTGATTTCAAGGGATTAGTTATGGTAACTTACTAATATAACATTATCAACATACTAGTTAGTAATGTACATTTATAATATAATACGGCATCGTATTAAAATTTAAAAACATTTAAGTTATAAATATGATATAATATATAGACACAGAGGGGATTTAGAAAATTAAACGTTAATTGTCATATTAACACAATTGTGTATCAACAAATAAATCAATGGATTTATTTTTCTAGGTCTTACAATTTTTTTTGTTTTATTATTTATAAATCGATTTATATATCTACTTTAATTTTCTCTTACTTTTATAACCAAAAAAAATTCACATGGACCAGAATGTCCTCAAAGTTCGTTTTTCCTTTTGCTTAACAACAAAAATGCTTTGTAAGTTTAACCAGAACAAACTTAAATCCGTCTGTAGCTTCAATAGTATCCCTATTTGCTTTAGTTTTGTTCCATAAAAAACGTGACATAATTTAGAAAACAGTCGTTTGTAGTTGTAGGAGTAGGACGTCAAATGGACTGGGCCGCCAAGTTGTGTTGTTCTGGGCTCGCACTTCGAACAAGCTCCGCCCCGTCAAAGCGGGATTTCCCTAGGCCTATAAGTGGATAACATTTGAGATAAGTTACGTGTAAGTCCCTATTGTATGCCAAAAACATTATAAACATCAAAATTTTGTCGATTTATTCATATAAGTCCTTTAAATTTTCATATCACTCAACTAATAAGTCCTTTAAATTGTCAAAAACAGATTAATATATGTTGATACTAGATTTTGTCACCTGATATCAACTAGTAAATTTATCTGTATATAAAGAAAAAATCTCTTTCTTCTGTTATTTTTTTTCTTTTATATATTCGTTGATTTGTTAAATTATTTGAAAAATTAGTTCAAGTGGAATTTTAATTGAAAATAATTTAAAATTTAGTAGAATTCTAATTAGAGATAATTTTGTATTCTGACTTACTTATAATTCAAATGAAATATGACTTATTCCAAAAGATTTTTTATTGGATTTGACCTAAATAAGAAATTTTGATTAAAATTTTATGCATTTGGACTTTTATCTTTTATCTTTTATTTTTTGATCCTTTATTCTTTAATATAGATCCAATAACTATCTTATTGGATTAACATACAGATAAAAAATCAACTTAGTTGTGAAAGTTAGAAAAATTATTCAATAGTAAATCCCTCAGTCTCAAAAGTAACGTATTTACTATTTAAAATTAATTAATAGCCAAAAAACTTATTATTTTTTGCCAAATTCTTTAAGATCACTTACTCTCTTTTATATGATGATTTCAAATGAAGTAAATAGCATTTTATTATTCTAGAAATAACAAAAAGCAGGTCTTAATTAAAGAGATCCTAATTAATATAATGTGATAAGTACATTTTAAATTCCTAAATAACTTATCCATGACTCTTGACTTTCTTAGTTTCCAATAAGTTGTGAAAAGATAAATGACTTTTTGTTGACAGGGAGTGAGATCAAATGAAGGGATTGAGTGGTACTAAGTTTAAGGTTTTTACTTTCTTTTTAAATGAAAATTCTTTTCTATATGGTGTTACTTGTAAACTTGTGTTTTATTTATTTCTTCTTCTAATTTGGCATTTTTTTATGTTGTTGTTGTTCATTTTCATTTTTTTATTATGCATTTCTTTGCTTATATGGTAGGGTATTTCATTGTAGTTTTTTTTTTAATCAAGATATCATTGTTATGTAAGTATATAACTTTTGTTTCTCTAAATTTTTTAATTTGATATAGCAAAGTATAATATTTGGTTTTGTTAGGCTAGAAATCGGTGCAACAGAGGTGTATTTATTTTTGTCTCTATAGACTTTGCATTTTGACACCGCAGAGGTGCATGATTTCGGCTTATTTCAGTGAAATCGGGACTTTGGTGGTATATTTTTGTGTCCATCTAGATTTTGTAACTTAGCATCAAAAGGTGTATACTTAACTCATCTGAGCAAGCAACTAGTATTTTGATGGTATTAGAAGACTTAATTTTGTTTACTATAAGGGTAATATGTTAGCATTTTATTTTTTGCTAGCGTGAAAAGACTTTCTTTAATTTATTGTAAAAATGATTTTTGGTATTTTGAGAAGATATTATTTTATCTACCGCCTTTCAGTAGTCTGATAAGACATTGTTTTGTTTACCATAAGAACGATTTCTAATAATCCGAATAAAATTTATTTTATTTACTACAAGAGAGGTTTTTGATATCTCGTGCATGCATGTGGCTCTTTTGAGTAGATAATATCGGTACCTTTTGGATAAGATTTGGTCATTCTAGATTTAATTATTTTTGGTATCTCGTAGATGTGTAAGGTTCTTTTGAGCAAATAATGTCAGTACCTCATGCATACGATTTAATCTTTTTGGATTTAGTGACTTTCGGCATCGTGTGGATACGTATGGTTTTTTTGAACAGATGATGTTGGACCTCGTGAGTATTATTTAGTGCTTTTGGACTTTGTAATCTTGGCAGCATAGAGCTGCAGTGTTAAGCCTTTCTAGGTATAGTTTTGGCAACGCAGAGCTATAGTATTAAGCCTTTTTAGGCATAGTCTTGGCAGCGTAGAGCTGCAATGTATATATAGTTTTGACAGTGTAGAGTTATAATATTTGCCCTTTTTGGGCATAATTTTGATAGCAGAAAACTGCAGTCTAGGCATAGTTTTGGCAGCACAAAGTTGTAGTGTTGAGCTCTGTTAGGCATAGTTTTTGTAGGGCAGATGCAATGTATGCATAGTTTTGATAGCATAGGGCTGCAGTGTTTGGCTTTTTTGGGCATAGTCTTAGTAGCGCGGAGCTGCAATGTAGGCATAGTTTTGGCAATACGGAACTACAATGTTTAGCCTTTTTAGGCCTAGTCTTAGTAACGTAGAGCTGCAGTATAAGCACAATTTTAGCAGGTCAGAGTTGCAGTGTTGGGCCCTTCTGGACATAATCTTAGTAATGTAGAGCTGTAATATATGCATAATTTTGGCAGCACGGAGTTGTAGTGTAAGCTTATTTGGCAACGTGGAGTTGCATTGTTGGGCCCTTCTGAGCATAATTTTAGCAGCACAGAGCTGTAATTTATGTATAATTTTGATAGCACAGAACTGCAGTGTTTGGCCTTTTTAAACATAGTTTTGGTAACGTAGAGTTATAGTGCATATAACATCCCAAATTTTGCCATAACATGACAAAATTTGGAATAATACTCACATCCCCAAAATTCAATCTATCTCTACATTACAAATTAAAAATTCTCCCAAAATACAATATCAAACTTCAAAACATGTATAATCAACATATTACTAAAATCTCAACTAAATGTCACCTTAAAAAAGGTATTCCTTATAAATTTAGCTCAAATTAATAAAGTTTAAACCTTTTACTTACAACACGAAATAAATATAAAATAATAAATATAATACTGATTTATATATAAAGAGTATATAAACTGCAGCGCTAATTTCTAAAGTGAATCTAGCATCTCGCCACCTTGAACACAAACATAATCTATAAAATATCAATTGGTGAGGGTTGAACTGCCTACTCGATAAGTAAATTCATGCACAATTTTTAATGTTTAAAAATCATTTAAACAAGAAAACTATCTTTAAGAATTATTTAACAATAAACATTTATATAGGAAATCATTACTCAAAAAAAAGCATTTGATAATATGTAAGCATGATCACAACTTTTAATAAAACTAATTTATAAAAAAAAAAAATTTAACTGAATACTTAAAAAAATTATTTAACTCATATTTTGTAATATCACTAATACCTCGGTGTCTTATTTATCACAATATAGTATAATAATATTCCGAAAATCTGGTCATTAAGGGTCAATAAATACACAATAGTAATCTAACTAGCCAGTCAATAACGGTAATAGAAACAGAAACAATCACTACTGACAATGAGCCAAAACAGTACAGTTTACAAAATATGACATTTCATGTAAGGTAAAACAAATAACATTTATTTTTCATGTATATTTTATACAAAACATTCAATAATTTGATAAAAGATTTCTTCAAAATAACTATTAATCATTAAAATCATTACCCATTTTGTTAAGAAATTATCTCATGCTTAAAATAGTTTTGAAGATTAATAAAAAACACATTATGCATAAATCTACTTACCTGGACCGAACCAAAACTTTCACGCTACTTCTAACATTCAAAACTTTCAATCACCTTATTCATAACAAAGTATAATTTAATCAAAATTATAATAATTGATTAGTTTTAAACTATGAATAACTTATTTTTAGATCTTACTTTCTACGTACAATTCCTTTAAATATGTATCAATAACTTTTATCACATTTTAGAATCTTTTAAATTACAACATCATAATCCTTGTTTCTAAAACTCTTTACAACTTAAATAATGAAAGTTTTAGTATTGACTCGAACTCAAAGCCATACATTATAAATCCTTAAACTTACATGTTCATAATCTGTCTTTTCAGTTTCTTATTGAATAACCTTAATTCAATAATTTTTAACTCTTAATCTATTGATCTGATTAAGCTAAATTTTTACAAAATGCTGATGACACATAAAAATATCTTGTTCAAAATTTTCATAACATTTGGACATCAAAAACATTTTCAAAATATTTTTCTTTTCGAGTACAGGTAAACTGTTCTGAAATTTCCAGATTTGAGGTTTAATGATTTGAAAATTCATCACAATTTTCATAAAAATTCAAAAATTATGAAACTTTGCAGAATATCAATAGACATGTATATAAAGCAATATTTGAAGATCATTTGGTTGATCAAATAAATATATATTTTCGGACCTATAGCAAAAATTATTGTTCTTCAAAATATCATAGTAACATTTGAAAAATCATTAAAAAATATTTCTTAACTTATTGCAACAAAATTAAAATTTTTTAAATTCTTTAATGAATGTAGTTTATTATCATAAAAAGATTATTAATAAAAAGTAGTCGAAAGTTTATATTTTAATTATCAATAAATAAACTATTCAGACAACTCTATAAAATCCTAATTCTAATAACTACCAATTAATTTTTAATCAATAATCTGATCAATCAAATATGTAACATATAATTAGGATCATCTGAAATCACAAGAGAGACATAATTTATTTCCAAGAGAACTCACCTAAAAGATATTTGAATAGAGAATAAGTTAATATACATATTTTCTCTTTCTTTTAATTTCCTCTTATTTCTTTTTTCTTCTTCTCTTTTATTTTTTCTCTTTTCCTCTTCCGTTTACTTTTCTCTCTCCTTTTTTTTTTACGGCCTAAAAGAATAAGAACTCTAATTATAATCTCATTTAACTTAATCTACACATTATATGAAGTATCACTCAACTCATTTAACTTTTCATTTTATACTTTTTACTTATAATAAAATACCTATTATCCAATAGTTTCATTCTTTTCAAAAATATACATATTCATTCATAATAAGTAAACTTCACCAAAGTAAATATACTTGTCTTATAAACTTTTAATCATTTGTATTATTTATATAATATAGTGAAATTTAGGTATTACAGTGTAGGCATAATTTTTGCAACGCGAAACTGCAGTGTTGGGCCCTTCTAGACATAATCTTGGCAGTACGAAGCTGTAATATATGTATAGTTTTGATAGCGCGAAACTGTAGTGTTTATATAGTTTTGGCAGCGCAGAGCTGCAATATTTGACCCTTCTGAACATAATTGTAATAATGCAGAATTGCATTGTTTGGCCTTTTTGGAAAAGCTATCAGTACTACGGAGATACATTATTTTTGATAGTTTGAGGCTTTTTTTACTTTTCTTTTCTTAGAAAAAGTGAGCAGATGAAAGATTATATAATAATTGCATTATAAATTAGTTAAATATAAACAAATATGCTAACGTACATGCTCAAAGCATTTATATATAAATAAAACATGTCCATAAGTCATTATATATAAAAAGAGATAAACAAAGAATACATATTAAATTATATTGAAATTAATATAATATTATATTTAATTTTATTCAAATAATAAATTTTCTTTAATAAAAAGAGGCTAATTTCAACTTAATATACATAATTATTTGAAAATTATATTTATTTTTCTTCTAATTTAGTTAGAAATAATAAATCGTAATTTTTCTTCTACTTTTCTGGTAACTAAAAAAAATTTGTTATAAAAGCTAATTTTCTTCTTTTAATACCATTATGTTAATATATAAAGCGAACATATATTTATAAACAAAAAATATAAAAAATTAAGAAGATAACTCAAATTATTTTAACATTATAACAAATTTAAAATCATAATATTTATAATTTAACGCATAAAGTGTAGTGTTCTTGAGAAATAATAAATTATAAATTTTTTAGGCTATATTGTAGATAGTTAAAAATTATTAGTCATGTCAGATTATTTTAACAAGTCATTAGAGTATAATATTAAACATTTAGACAATTTAAGTATAAAACATAAATAATTAAAGTTGAAAAGGATAAATAGTAAGTAGATAAAGACATTTATTATGAATAAAATATTGATAATAGATCAAAACCTAAGAGATATTTAGATTTAGATATAAAAAATATTTAATTTGGATAAAATATTGATAATAGATTTAGACTTAATGAAATAAATCAAAAAATGGATTTTTGTTTAAGAATGAAATCTTATTGGAACTGTCCATATCTAGTTCATCCTTCAGAACCATATCATATCCCGGATCTGATGAAATAGGATGAATTGAGATGGTATTCTGTAAATACGTAATTATCTTGAACATATTAACTATTTCTTTATTTTCCGATCGCCTGGAAGGGATAAAAGAAACATCCTCTTCTTTCTTTAAGAATTTTTTATCTTTAGTGGACCTTTCAGTAGGATTCAAACCTAGATAAAGTTTTGACCAACTGTCAGAGAAAAAAGAATGAATGGATCTTGTAGGATTCTCAAGAAATTCTTCGATTTCTTCCGGAAGAAAATGCTTATTTATCTGCCTTTCATGTTCTGTGAATAGTTGGGACATTGAGGAATATTCAGAAAAGCTTTTAGGGAATCAGTCTGATTCTATCTCTGATTGTTCCGTTTGAAGAAAGGAAGGATCCCAAAGAATCATCTTTCTTTTAGTTGTTGAATCTCTCTTTGATTGCTCAATGTTTGATATTCTGAATCCTTATTACTAATGGAATCGAAAGGATCTCTGAAATATTTAGATTTGAATCTAAAAAATATTTAATTTGAAGAAGAATTTTTTCTATTCACGCAGAATGGTTTTACATTTGTATTAAAAAGATATTTTGATTTGGACTTAAATATTATTTTGCATTATATCCTAATGATATTTAATTTTAAACCCTAATGATATTTTGATCTTGACTCAATTAATATTTATCCATGAACCCATATAATTCGTCATGTTTTTGTTGGATGAAATAGTGTGTATTTCATTCATCATTACTTTTAGAACTTTATTTTTAATTTAAACTGAATAAATTTTTTTTGAAATTTTATTTTTATTTATCTTTTCTTAATAATATATATTAAAATTTAAATATATGCAATATATGTAATAGGGGTTTAAATATGACAATTTTTCTATACCCTAAACACACACACCTTAAACACTTAGGTATAATTTTTTCACAAATTTGGGGATTAGCTCACGCTCTAACTCGATGGAAAATTCTATAATATTAGAGGATATCTTATCATTAGGAGGGATTGAACATATGCCTTCAAATACTTTATCAAGATCAACTATATTAACCATGTATACAATTAATATAAATAAAAATAAAATACTCAAATAGTTTATCAATGTCAAATATATTAAACTATGTATACAAGTAATATAAATAAAAATAAATAATCAAATATTTTATCAAGATCAAATATATTCACCATGTATACCATTAATATAAATAAAAATAAATATTTAAATATTTTATCGAGATCAAATATATTAAATCATGTAAACAATCAATACAAATAAAATAAATACATACCTTTTAGTACAGCACGAAGTTTTCTTGTCGTAATAGATTTTCCTTAAACGTGAAATTGGCTTTTTGTCTTTTTCCCACAAACGACACCAACTGTCGATAGCAGATTTCATCACCTGATATCAACCAATAAATTTATCTGTATGTGGAGAAAAGACCTTTTTCTTCTATTATTTCTTTCCTTTATATACTCGTTGATTCGTTAAATTATTTGAAAAATTAGTTCAAATAGGATTTTAATTGAAAATAATTTAAAATTTAGTGAAATTTTAATTAAAGATAATTCAGTATTCTTACTTACCTATAATTCAGATGAAATATGACTTATTCCAAAAAATTCTTTATTAAATTTGATCTAAATAAGAAATTTTAATTAAGATTTTATAAATTTAGATTTTTATCCTTTTATCTTTTGATCTCTATTTTTTAATATGAATCCAATAACTATTTTATTGAGTTGATGTGCAGATGAAAAATTAACGTAATTTTAAACGTTAGAAAAATAGTTCAACAATATAATACGTCCCATCTCACTACATATTGTGTACAAGTACGTCATAGTTCAATCAATCCATTTGATACTGTTATCAAATCAATATTTTAGTATTTTCTTAATATTAGATACTCTAATATGATTAAACCAGTTATCACAACCACTGATAAAATCAGGTATGTTAAAAGAGATCGAACCGAGAAAATTGTTTTTTTTTTTTAATAAAAAAAGAAGGCATCTACTAAGTAGCTGAACAAAAAAATTGCAAGCGTTTAACATTAAAGCCTGCTGACGAGAATTGATGTACAACCAACTTTAACGCATTTGAATCAAATCAACCTACCAGTTTTCCTTCCATATTTTTGGACATTTCTGTACCAGAAAACGACTCTAAAATGGTGGTCATTATCCATCCTATATCAATTAAGAAGCTAGAAGACTTCAGCTTTGGCTTAGCATTCAAAAACAGAAATGACAGTTGAATATAAAACAGGTAAACGTGTAGCCATTAATGCCGTTTCTCTTCATTTTTAGCTGTTTATTTTTCTAGTAAATCCATTTAATGCATATTTGTTATTTGTTCAAACATAGGGTCCTCCTGCGTTGGTTGGATCTCCATTATTTTTCTTGCCTCACTTGTACTTACTAACTGTACAGAAAGGATAAAGTCTTCCATTTGAAATCTGTTATATTTCAAACTGTTTGTTTTCAGTGCTTGTGTTATGCTGTAGAAGTAAGTAGAGAGGTTTTTACTTTCTTCCAGGAATTGTTGAATATAATTAGAAACTCATGCAATTTTCATAGAAGCTCTGTTGTTCTTTCTTTTAAAAAAAAATTTTGTAAGCATATGTATGGAATGAGTTTCATGTTAATGTTCATGTAGTATATGAAACAAGTTCTGTTTTGCTGTTGCTTTTGCAGGAAATTAAGAAATGGGAACTACAGAAATCAAGTCACCAGAAAGTGTCCACGAGACACCAGCTAGTTTTGCTGGAACTTCAAGTCAGAGAAAGAAGCTCAGTGTCTTCTTCATCGAGTCTGACAATAGACGAATGGCTCTCGGCCGCGGTTATACTGGAGGAACTACACCTGTCGACGTTCATGGAAAGCCAATTACTGATCTTTCAAAGACTGGAGGCTGGATTGCCGCCCTCTTCATTTTCGGTAAACTGCTATTTTCACAAAGTAAATTAAATATTGCTCATCTCCGTTTGTTTGATCAGAGAATAGTCGGCGCAAGTGATTTGTGTAGGTCATACAGTGAATTGGATTGTTCTTTAATTGTACAGGGAATGAAATGGCTGAGAGAATGGCTTATTTTGGTCTCTCTGTCAATATGGTGACGTTTATGTTCTATGTTATGCATAAATCCTTTACTGATTCATCGAATGCTGTTAACAACTTTCTGGGAATATCACAAGCATCTTCTGTCCTTGGTGGGTTTATAGCTGATGCTTATCTTGGCCGATATTGGACAATAGCCATTTTCACTACTCTCTATCTTGCGGTATGAAGTAATTTTTTATTGATTTTCGTCAATTAGGATGGCAGCAGCAGCTGTAAAACTAATGAATGATACGATGATGACACTTCTTTGCTTTTCAATTCTCTTTCCTGGAGGGCCTGACAGGAATAACCTTATGCGCAACAATGAATGTTTTCACGCCAAACCAAGATCAATGTGATCGCTTATCGCTGCTTATTGGAAAATGCGAGCCAGCAAAATCATGGCAGATGGTTTACCTCTATACAGTTCTTTATCTAACTGGATTTGGAGCAGCAGGTATAAGGCCTTGTGTCTCTTCTTTTGGGGCTGATCAATTTGATGAAAGAAGCAAGGATTACAAGACTCGCCTCGATAGATTTTTCAACTTTTTTTATCTTTCTGTCACTGTTGGAGCAATTGTCGCCTTCACTTTGGTGGTCTACATTCAAATGCAACACGGATGGGGATATGCTTTTGGTGCATTGGCCATAGCTATGGGGATATCAAACATGTTATTTTTTCTTGGTACTCCTTTATACAGGCATAGATTGCCAGGAGGCAGCCCTTTGACGCGGGTTGCCCAAGTTCTAGTAGCTGCTTTTCGGAAACGAAACGCTAATTTCTCTAGCAGTGAGTTTGTAGGCTTGTACGAGGTTCCTGGCAAATATTCTGCTATAAAGGGTAGTGGAAAGATTACTCACACTGATGATTTCAGGTTATCTCTCATTCCATCATTTAATTTCTGGTTCAATTATTTCGTGTAAGTGATTGATTCAATACTCTAATCGCGGTATGTAACATCAGAGCTTTTTGAGCCTGCAGATGTTTGGACAAAGCAGCTCTGCAATTAAAGGAAGACGGCATTGAACCAAGCCCCTGGAGACTTTGCACCGTAACTCAAGTCGAGGAAGTCAAAATACTTATCAAACTCATTCCAATACCAGCTTACACCATCATGCTCAGTGTAATATTAACAGAGTTTCTTACTCTTTCGGTGCAACAGGCATATACTTTGAACACCCACATGGGTAATCTGAAACTTCCTGTAACATGTATGCCTGTGTTTCCTGGTCTCAGCATATTTCTTATTCTATCTCTCTATTACTCCACATTTGTTCCTCTATCTCGGCACATTACTGGTCATCCTCGCGGTGCTTCTCAGCTCCAGAGAGTAGGCATTGGCTTGGCAGTCTCAATCATATCTGTGGCATGGGCTGGTATTTTTGAGAGATATCGAAGAAATTATGCCATAAAACATGGGTATGAGGCTAGTTTTTTATCTCCAATGCCAAACTTAAGTGCATTCTGGTTGTTGATTCAATATTGCCTGATTGGCATAGCTGAAGTATTTTGCATTGTGGGATTATTGGAATTTCTTTATGAAGAAGCTCCAGATGCAATGAAGAGCATAGGATCTGCATATGCTGCTCTGGCAGGCGGTTTAGGTTGCTTTGCAGCATCTATATTGAACAGCATCATCAAATCTGTAACAGGAAATCCTGAGAAAAGCCAACCATCTTGGCTATCACAGAATATAAATACTGGTAGATTCGATTATTTGTACTGGCTGCTTGCGGTTTTGAGTGTCATCAATTTCTGTGCTTTCCTGTATTCCGCGCATAGGTACAAGTACAGGTCAGAGCAAAAGGCTGAGGTAATGGAGAACAAACAGAACACCCCATCAATGGAAGCTAAATAGGAACTCTGAATCCTTTGTTGGCAAATGCCATAGTCCCATATTTTTAATCTTTTCCAATTTTATGAATCTACATTAGAGATAAGGCGTGAATTTTCCATGTATTGAAGCTGTAAAACTTGAATTACACTTTTCCATTTAGCAGTTCAATTTTCTTTTGTCTTCATATAACTGTCTATCAGGACCATCTGTGGTGAAAGCAGGACATATTTTTCACTGTAAAGCAATCAAAGTCTTATATCAAAACTCGGAGATTCATCTGGGCAGGTAGATCTCTGAGTCTCTGAACGTAAAGTGGCTGAGATTTAAAATTAAAAAAAAATACACCTTCAACTTTTAGGTGCTTGGTAGGGCAGCTGGATCTGCAAATAGATGGACTGAGAATAAATGCTTCTACATTCAGCCCGAGACTATTCCCATACTGGGTAATCTGCAGAGTATCTTCCTCGACTAGCATTGCCTCATGGTCTGTCCAAGCTTTAAATACCCTGGAAATCTTGCCTCTCTATCTCTGTATAAAATTCAAGTTCCACCATTAAAGTAAAGAAGGTGACTTGTTTATAACGGGAAGATCCAATTCGATCCAAGCATTTACTATGGTATAGTTAGGATATGGAGAAGGGTATGAGATTTTTATAATTTAAAATGAGAGGCAACAATTCTGCTATCTTGTGTTGGATGTAAGTGATCACTCTCATGAAAAGTCGAAATCCTAATTGGCAAAGAGTAACGAGTACAAAAGTAAGCAGTCACTTCGATGTTCACATCAGCTTCATAATCATTGAAAGTGAAATCTTTAAAGCAATGAAAATTATGCTCCATGTAGGTAGAAGCCAATATTGCTTCAACAGCTGATACCAAACATTTCATCTTTTCTAGTCGGGAAAATGGGCAAAATTATTGCATCTCTGGCTATTTATTAGGCACTGGAACCATTTGCTTAATGAATCAGATAAGATGATACAAGGGAAATAAATAATTGATATGACTGATTTCTGTTCCTAATAAATATTAGCTGCCATAAAGAGGTAATCACGGTCCAGGTTTCAATCAGTCTTGACATTCAATCAATTTGATAATTTATGAAATTGCGCCGAGAGGCCAGGACATCTGATTGCCAACTCAGTAAGGTTGAAAATGCCAAGTCTTTAATGTAGTGCAATCGTAAGTCCTAGTACGGGCATCCTAATGTGTTAAATATCTCTTGTACCACTCAAAAAATCTTCACGGTTGAACCCATACTAAGTTTACCACAAAAAATATTTCTGGCTTCTCTTCGTGTACATGATGAAAATTAGTAGCCCTGCAACTGTTCTTAAAGACCTCCTAAATTAAAGGCCACGTATACATCAAATATAACCTTAAGATCCAGTTCATGCATTCATACACAGTAACATTACCTCCTACAATTTTGTCTATGAGCACTTGCTAAACCATGCTGTGCGGAACCACAATCTAATGTCCACCTATTGAACAGAAAATTTAAAGACTATTTGTTCGGCAGGTATCATTAAGAGGATTCCATGACAATCATGTTAAAATCACATCAACACCCATCAGTAATCTATACTAAAGATACCTTGCATATTTAAGCATCAAGTATGGAGGAAATTCAGGAAAGAGTATGAACTAGTGATACAGAGAACAAATGTTTTCATCAGCGCAAGTATGTTTCAACAAGAACAGAGTTTCTATTTACAGATTCTCCAGGCCGTAATAATCACTCCCTTGCTTTAAAATTGTGTGAACATAAACTTAAGGGCTTTCACAGAACTCCATCTCCTGGCATTTCAGATAAAAAGCAGTTGAAGTGAGATAAACATCAAGAGGTCTACGAATAATAGCCAAACAGAAGCTCTTTCAAAAGAGAAAAATAAAAATGCTAAACAAAAAGATTGCTGGAAAACCAACTCAAATTGCATGTAATATCAGTAAAGTCGTGCCAGAGATGTTTCTGTGTTTTGGTTTTATTTCAAGCCATTGGACAGAAGCTACAAATAATTTTTGGTAGAAACTATTCATGCCTGCATTTATTTAAGTATGTATGTAACTGTGAATATGCTCATGTGTCTCTGTGTGCATAGATAGCCACATATATTATGTATCAATTAGTCTACCAAAAATTTACCTCACACCCTTTATTCCCTATGGCCTGAAGAGACACCTCCACCCAGGGGCCAGAGGTGAGCACTTCTACGTAAAGTTCTATAAACTAAGTTAATAGATTTTTGCTGCAGAAGCAATTTTTTCCTACCTTGCCACAAATTGGACAGCTTTCACTCCTTTCCAGCCACTCATAAATACAACCAAGGTGAAAATGGTGGGAACACCTTGCTGTGATTTTAGGATTTTCCAGAGTATATTCTGCAAGAAATAATGATCCACTTCAACACCACTTAAGAATCATGGAGGTCACTCTTTTCAATTCCAGCTCTTTTGCCTCACTAATAATTGACTATTTGAAAAAAATCGAGTAGACCAACAAGAGAGAGAAAAATAAAAGGTTCAAGTAAGCTACTATGAGAATGTTTTCTAACATGAATATCTTAAAATACCATCAAGACAAGTAGGGCAGACATCTTCATCCTCGATAGATGTTTGCATATAAGCTCCATATGCAACTTTAGTTGCCAGAGCCTTCTCTGAGGACTCACAGTGGACAAATTTACATTCTTCCTCAGGATCAACCGCATTCTGTTTCTTTCCAAAACCCAATGATTCTATTCCAGAACTGCTCATAGTTCTTCTTATAGGTTGTGTATCTTCCTGAAAATAAATGATCGACTTATCACGCCTAGAGACCAAGCCATCACGCTGTAAACGAGAGTATCGCTGGTCAGTATCATATGGGACTGATCTGGACACTGCACACTGAGTATCATTTAGAGAATTATCCGGTAAAGCTGTTGCGGTCCCTGATGATGCCAAAGAAGTAGCTCCGAGGTTTGACGATGGTACAGATCGACCATCAAGTCTCTGAAAGACTGCACCATACTGTACGAACATGGAGAACAGCAAACAAAGAACAGATCAAAATGACATTACATTGTATCTGATAGCATGGAGATCACTCTGACAGAAAGCAAAGAAAGCAAAGAAACCACAGAATATATGAAACATTGTACCATAGTGCACAAACATGGGGAACAGCAAACAAAGAACGGATCAAAATGACATTACATTGTATCCGATAGCAAGGGAATCACTCTGACAGAAAGCAAAGAAAGCAAAGAAACCACAGAATATATGAAAAATTGTACCATAATGCGCAAACAAAGAATGGATTAGATTGACATTACACTGTATCAGATAGTATGGGGATCACTATGACAGAAAGCAAAGAAACCACAGAATATAATTAAAAAAATCTTAGAAATTTACCCTAACTGCTGAAAAATTAGCTGCTATACAAAGTATGATGAAACAAACAATCCGTTTATCATAAAATTTTGACTATAGACACTCTCTAGAGTTATTCAAGAAAAGTAAGGTTAATATTTAGAGTATTGCAAATGGTTAGAGACCATTTATGTCTACAACTCTCTTGGACCATAACGCAGAAGTGCATGTATCTCACAAATTGAAAAGGTAAGTTAATCCATTGGCATTACAAGTAAAACAAAGGAATAACAAAAGTTTGTTTTTAATGATAACCAGAAATCCAAGGACCTTTGTCTTATTGTAATTACAGATTCCTTTAGAATTATTTCTTATTAAACTCTAGAGCAAATTATATTTACAGTTCCCAGCAATGGCAGGATCAGTGCAATGAGAACAGAACATAAGTAAATTGCATAACTTGTGAAAAACATGCAAATTTGGATAATGTGCTTATGTGTAACCCAAACCCGAAAATCAAAGGTTTTATTGATAACTTAAAGTAAAACCAAGGCCAAAAGTCAGCAAGGAAGGGCTCTGAATTCTGATGCCTAAGTGTCACCCTAATGCCTAATTTGTACTGCCTTCAACAAAAGAGCCAAGAAAATTGACAATCAGAGCCCTAAGTTCCTAATCCATGTGATAAGTGATAGCCATCGACAACAATAGAAAAAGTAAGGAGATCAAACCAGGGACAGTATTCCCATACAGATTTAAAGATTAGAACTGTCCAAGTGTTTAGAATGGCCAAAAAGTGGAAATCATACCCCATTCAGCAGCTGGTGGAAAAAGAATCTTAGGCATATACAGTGGCGATATATAGAGTTGCTTGGATAAGCGTACTCTTCAAGTTCCTCAATACATGGACAGCAGCAAAAAGAACCCATCTTCACGCTTTCCCAGTATATCCAGAAAGCCTTCAAACAACTAGAATGCAGTCAATCAGGAAACAAACACTATACTTTCAGAGTTTCTACTCCAAGCCTTGCAGACTTCTTGATATAATGATATTTGTTTAAGTGTTAGTCGGAATGAAGAGAAGTTCCAAATGTGAAATCATACCTGTGATAGAATGTGAGGAAAAATAAATAACTAACTACCGAGAGACTAAAATAGTAGCAAAAGCAACCCGAAATAAGAACAAAAAGATTGAAGATAAATTTCATCAAACAATTTATTGGATTCATCAAACTTGAGAAGAAAAAGCTTAATCCTTCAATGTGTTGAGTGATCCTTAAAGTGCAATAATCTTTCCAGCAAGTATCCCTAAAATACCATGAAATGACAATTTTGAGAGGGAATTTGGATAACCCACAGAGAATACACAAACAGAGAAATTAACTGATGAACATGAAACTAGAGCATAAAAAATTGAAGAAAAAGAGTAAAACTTTCAATTCAACTTTGTTCTAAATGATTCTAGAGTTTACCAGTTTCTAGAACAGCCAAGAAATTAAAAAGTAAGTAAAGAAGAGAATTTTGCACCTAGGTGTGTGTACTTTACTCTCAGCTTTTTTTCTGAGCAGATCCGCTTAGAATCTAAGGTACGCCATGGACAACAATGACTTGTCAAAGCAGAAGCTTCATAATAATTTAGATTATGTTATAAACAAAAACAAAAACAAAAACGAAAGAACTATAATGAAATGGATTTGGTGAGAGTGTGGACCAGCTCAGCTCAGCTCATCTCATATCATATTAATAATTATTATTATATTATTATTCAGAAATTAATCTAAAATTTAATTATCTGGTAAGTGGTTGGATTCTTGAAAGTCATGATTGAGTTATAGATTAGATTAATTGCCTAACCTTCGTGATTATGAATCGAATCAATCACCCTCAAAATGTCTTAGGACTCTTGATTTGTGGGTGAGGTTGGTAATTGCAGAATTATCTTCAAATTTCTTTAGTATAATTTTAAATATTTGAAAATTTAAAGAATGTATTTGACAATAATGTTTTTTAAAGTGACCTTTTGAAAGAAAAACAATAAAAATGAGTTTAATTGTATTATTTCAAAGAAATAAAATTTTAAAAAGTAAAAATTAATTAATATTGTGTAACTTTAAAGTACGTTTACTTTAATAAGCAAAATTTTAATAAATACAAGAAGTTTCCGTCCATTTTCAATTCTCGTATCAATTCTTTTTTTCCTACATTATTGAAATACGATTTTTTTAAATTTTTTTAATTTTTGAAATAGAAAATAAATTCTTATGCTTCCATTCCTGAAAGTAATGTGACACGTCATGCTGTTTATGGGTAGCCGATAACTTGTAGCTTATAAAGAACGGGTTTAGTATTTGGTTACCAAGTTAAAATTTGGTAATTAAATAATCAAATACTATATATAAGCAAAATTTTAAAATTTAAAGTGAAAATGTGTATTCTTTTTGTGATAAAACCTTATAGTACAGTTAATTCAAACAGATTAAATTGAAATTTAAGTTATAATTTTTTTGTGATAAAAAAATGGTAAAGATATAAAAATTGAGGTAAATTTTGAGAAAGTTCAAGTGTAATAAATCAACATACTATACTTAAAGACTTTAGTAATTGTTAGAAAATTTAAGAAAAAAATAACAATAATAAAAAGGAAAATGGAAAAACAACTGCCGACACGCACTCGGTGGATTTGTAAGTGGGGTCTGAAAACACAAACAAATTTAGGTAAAGTTTTTCTGATCTCCACTCCTGTTGAGATAGAATATGACTTTTCAACCATTTGACAAAAATCAATAAGCTAATGTGAGTGTGAGTTGTGCTGCAATTATTTAATAAGTAAGTAAATAAAATGTGAGTAGAATTTGAGAACGAGTTTTCGCATCACACGTAAAATGGATGTCCCGAGAGGTTATCCACCTATACAATAAAGGCTCATTATCATTTGTTAAATTCTGATTATTGCTTTGTTGTCTAAGGCGAGAATAAAACCACATTAAACCGGTTCGTATAAATTGTATAAAGCAAAGCAAAACATGACCGATTGACAACTGTAAAAGTAAACAAAAAGGAAAATGTGAAGAGAATCAAACCCAGTTTGGCTCACAACAAAAATCACATTAAACTACTCTCCCTGGTTCCCTCAATTAATGGAGAATTTTGCATCTCCAATTACAAGTAATGTAATAGCAGCAATATTGATACAATGCAGAAACCAAGAAGACAGTAAATATAAAAGAAACACTACTCATATGGATTCAGCAGTTGCATGCATAGAACCACCGAGAAATCCTCCATTCAGCAAGCTTAAGCTTTGCAGTTGCTGAGAAGCAGAAATGGTGGTGGGTTTTTGTTGTTGTTGTTGTTGTTGTTGTTCGTCTTGTTTTTTATCAAAGCAGTAAAATGGGGCTTGCCAATGTTCATCAGCTAGCACTGCTCCAACTTCAAATGTCATCACATGAGCCTCTCTCCCTGCGCTTGACAAACAAATCTTGATATCATAGCTGGTACATTACATGACATACATGTTCCAACTTTTGAAAAATCTAAACTCAGAGAACTGTATTTTATATACCAAATTGATCACAGTGAAAACTGTAGCATGATCATTTCAGAGAGTTGTCGGTATTATTTGAATGTAATGCATTCCTATTCCAGGACAGAAGTACTGTACAGTAGACTATACCATATGGTTACCCAACCCTATTTGTGGCAATTTCTTAGTATTTTGTTGCGTGTGCATTTTGTTACATTTATAAAGCTATGCGTTGCATTTTGACAAACTTGGAAAATATAACAAAATCCTCAGAGATTGCAGTTGAAAAAAGAAGAACCTGAAAATTTTGATTAAAAATTGCAAAGAACAATTCGAGTACGTACTGCACCATACGACCCCTGCTTCTAACAGTTGTTGGTAAATGCATACATGGTAGCGATTCATCACAAATGAAATGTTTCTACTAATTATACGTTCACTTTAGAATGACATTTTGCCTATATTATAACCAAACACCAATTTACGATTATTAAAAAAGAAAGAAATTAATTAATAATTACATACCGGTGTAGAAAACCCAATGAACAGGTCTTTTGGTGACAACATCCTCGTAGTACCAAACGAAGTCAACTTTTTCCCAAACATTGCAGAGAAACCCATCGACGTGTTGCTGACCCAAGTAGTTAGCTCCATCAAGCCAATTAGGGCGCAGAATTCCCACCTCAAGCTGCGCCGTACTACACTCTTTGTTCGAATCCAATGTGTAAAAGAAGGAAGTCCCGTTATTCCATTCAAGGTCGTAGAGAAGTTTTCCCAGCTGTCTTCGAATTATGTTGAAGTTTCTGCCGTTGGGCCAGTCGTACCACAGATCGATCATTTCAAGTGATCCGCTGTAGTTCATGAACAGAATTGAGTGGAATTGCTGCGGCCATGGCGTCGGTTTTGGGACGTCCTTGTTTTCTGATATGGGCGATGATAAGCGAAGGGAAAATAATGGGAAGAAGAAGATAAAGACGCCGAGGATAATTGGTTTGTGCAGAGGCTCCATTGTCGAGACGCGTGTTGTTGTTACTTGCAATATTCTATATATATATATATATATATATACATAAATAGAGATATATTATCCGAGGTGCAGATGCCAGGACACGTGGTTTAGACTTAGCTTACCAATAGGAATTCTTTTCTGAGCTACGAAAATTAAAATATAATTTCTCCTTCAAGTAAAAAAATAAATATTACTTAATACAATTTATTTTAATTTATTGTTAAAATTTTAAATTAGTTGTCTTAAATTTTTAATTAATTTATTAGGTAACAATAATAACATTTAAGAAAAAGTATCCGTCAATTTTTCGTACTTCTGAGTGTCCACCACTAGGTTATAGCTAACTTCTATAAACTGATCATAGATTTGTTATAAATTTGAGGCTTAAAATTGTAAATTTTATATTACACAACAATATGCTTTTTCTATTTGTGTTTTTTTCCCAAAAATTAAAAAAAAAAAATCAATAATCTTCAGTTAACAAATTCACGAGGACCACGACCTCGCAGGATTCCGTTGCTTTCCCCCCGAAGAAACATTGCACAGAAATTGAACTATAGAACCATCCTAGACCCAATGAGATCTCTTTAGTTTCAGTAAACACTCTTTACTTCCTAGTTGAAGACCACTTGCCAGTCCTCTTACCTTTTTTATTGTAATTAGTGAAAAATATAATAAAATGATACATCCAGCGAACATAGGAACAACAATTATCAATGCATATTTATCACCTTAAAAGATCGAGCTACAACTGCAAGATGGCAATTCCCGAGTCAACAATCACATTCGAAGAAAATCTAACGTCAAAAGATGGGCTATTCCCATCAGATGCAATCAATAATCTGACAGGTGTTAGTCAAAGATAAAAATATCAAAGAAACTACCATCTTATCCTAGCTACTCCAAATGATCAGTAAATTCAGATGGATGCCAACCAATTCGTTTCTTCACAATGGTTTAACCAGATGCCTGGTTCAACACACATTTCACATGATGCTCAGCCAAAGGTATGTAATTTCTTTGTTGCAACAGTAAAATGGGAATTAACCAGAACCATGAGAATTTTCAGGCAAGGTTAATTCCTATTATCATGATGAGGTCCTAGTGCAACAGTTTGCTATAAAAATTCAAAGCTGACAGTTCAGGCATCCCGGGGCATGTTAAAGCCCAAATGAAAGTAAGACAAGAGAAAGTGAGAGAACCTGAACTTACCTCACTTGAAAATTGCCAAAACATATTGTACAAAGTATGTGTTTTGCCTAAATATACTTCAATCCAGAGATATATTGCTGTCTAGAGATTATATACTGGGCCAGGGAATAAATAATTCCTAAGAGCCCCAATACCTTAACCTGGATCACATCTGTTATTATGATGGATGGAAGATTAAGGGGCAATGTCAGCAGTGGTGTTGAGTCTGTCTGCTTAGTGTAACTCCACACAAACCGGTTGAAAACAATATGGCTAGGGAATGTTAGAATCAGGAGGGCCAAATTCTTTACTGCAAAGAACCAATCAGGACCACCAACTTCAAGTCCCCATCCCGCGTTCCCATGCCACACATCTTCCCATATGCTGTATAGGGTGCTCAATACCAGGTAGGCTGATATCGCAACTGTAACAGGGAAATACCTTGCTTGTCCCCGAAGCCAGCAACAAAATCAGAATCCTGGTTGAGAAGCAGTAAAATGGGAGCCAGGAAGAAAATTGCCTGGTTTGAGCCACCAGTAAGATTGACATTCAATATTAGGCATATCGCAAAACACATTATAGTAGCAACATTGCCCACTGCTGGCATCCAAGCTCCCTCAGCAGCCATCCTCTTGATTGAGAATGTTGGTACTGTAGATGAACGACGTTGCTGCATGAATCTCATTCGTGGAGGAAAACTAGAAGAATTGCTCTGACTAGATTGTCTATGTCTAATTCCACTCATTTCCGGAGTCTTTTCCCTCATAAGTGAAGCAAGTTCAAACTTTATCTCTAAAGCTATAAGCATAAATATTGCAGCATATAAACCAAGAAGAGATGTCCTTGCACCTTCAACAGCCAGAAGAGTGGTGAGCTTCCTGTCTTCCTCTCCAAAGTCACCAATTCCACTATCTCCAAGAATGCTTTTGATCCTGACCTGACCCTCCAACAGATATGTAACTGGAAAGAGAGCCACAAGTAGAGCAAATATCCATGGTAGGAGCTTTGTGCTTGAAGCAGATGGAAAATGGGTGAAGACCACAAAGACACATGTGCCAACCATGGTTACAACAATGAGGGCGTGCAAAACAGTAGCCTGAAGGAAGAATTCGGCAGATATGTAAACACCAAGAGCAATCCCCATAGCAATCGAGTAAAATGCTCTCAACTCTACAATGTATTTAATGGGTATGATGGATGTCACAGCTGCCAGAGTGAGCAAAATTGCAAGAATAAGCAGCCAAGATGGCCATGTAGGTTTTGATGCCATAAAGCCATAGATGGAAATGTCATCGGCAGATTGACGAGCAGCTTTGATTAGGTCAGAGCGGTATGTCCATGCCATTGGGATTGGAGGCTGCATCAAAACAAATAGTAAACCTGTTGCCACTACCAGCACTAGACATCTCTTGGCAGGCTGCAAAAGGAAAAAAAAGGGTTATTAGTCCAGTCAAGCTTCATTAGCATGGTAGCATGAGCAATAATGAAACCCTTTCTCATCAGGTCACTAAGGCTCAAATGAGCATTAGTGTAGGTCTGTAACTGTTATTGACAATATTTATCTAACTTTTGAATTAAAATGGCAAGGAACAGATATCGTTTCAAGATTTATATTCATGAATTAACTTAATCATGGCATGCTGTATACAGTACAATTACCATTAACTATATGGTAATTTTTCCTCAATTTAGTATTCAATATTCATTACATGTCTTGAGTCCTAAAATTTAAATATCCTCAGATGTTATTAGGAGACCAATACTATGAACTAACTATTAATGCAATGATAAATTGCATAAAATGACATGCACTAAGGTTCGTGAAGGGATCTTTCACTATTGTATTCATACCAAAACATGAGAGAAGTGTAGAGCAACTATGGGCACACAGGCCAATCCAGTCAAAATGATGCAGAAACCCAAAAGTAAACCATCAGATGGAGGTCTCCCGTTCCACCACTGTAGGGCTTCAAAAATAGTTTCCCGACAAAACCAGACAGATAAAGCCACCACAGTAGCATGTGTATAACCTTGCCAAGCTTTCATCTTTGAGGCTGTTCTTGACTTCTCCCTGCAGATTTCAGTAAAGGGAATGATAACCAAAATCAATAAAATGAAAAATTTTTATAAAAAGAGTGGGAAGACCTAGATCTCCTAGAAAGAAAAATCATCAAGCACATACTTGTAAAGAAGCAATGGAGGAGAAACAGCCAACAAAAGCACCGCTGCCACCCAGACAACAGACTTCGACGAAATAAAAAGCATAGCCAGTTTCGAAGAATAAAGGCAAGTCAAAACCCAAACTGCTTTTGGTCCAATTCGTTGATCCACAGACAGTATTCTAACCAATGCTAAACCGATAAAAGTCGTCATGAGGACCATGTAGCTTGGATACATCACCTCATCCTCCAATCCGTAGTAGTATATGCTTGAGTAATTAAAAAATCTATTCTCAATGTGGCATAGCAACAGTGCATGGCTGATCAAGCCAATCTCCGTCAAAAAATGAAATTTTGCTGGTAGAAGAGCTAAACCAGGAACAAACATGGCTAGGACAACATCAGCAACAATGAATTTACAAAAGAATTTCAAAGACATGCCTGCCAACCAGATATTTAGGTCCCAGAAATTACGCATCACAAACCAAATGACTGACAAGCTCCCCAGCAGAACAAAGGCAAAGTATGATGGCAAGCTCTTCTTTGTAAAAAAACGAGCCAAATAAAAGCCAGAAACTGCAGGCACCACCACAAACTGCAAAATAAAGAACAATAATACAACAATTTTCAGAACATTCAAATTAAAGTTTCTTTTATTTTTTTCCCCTGATGATAGGAAACTTATTAACTGAAAGGCAACAAATGCACAAAAGGTTTGAAAAATAGATGAGAGTAGATGCAGAAGGCACATTAAATTCCCTTAGGTCTCGTAAACCACATCTCAAATACTAAATTCACAGTGGTGAAGGCATTTACATGGATGTTTGGGCATTCTCACTAATAGGAACACATTATCAAACCCGTAAATCAGATCACATGCAGCACAACTAACCTCAAGAATGCTAGATGCATAATACCTTCTATGAAGGTAAATCTGTTATTACCAAGAAATCAATTTTCAACAAAGTATATACAATGGTTTATGCGATAATCATCTTCAAATGCATTGGTTGCAAATCCAATAAATATCCTAATGAGGTAAACCCATCAAATACACAATCCTTGCGGATGAAAGCTGTAACCAGAAATTAATGGATAACATAACCACAGGAAAATTTTAGTAAATTCACTTGAGCAATCTTATTCTTACCTATGTCTCCCAAGTTTTAAAAATTAATCTCAAAGGACCACCAAAGTTTTATTTCCAATAACCACATTTCAAAATGATATAGATGATAAAAATATAATGGCAAGATTTTTGGGTAAACATTGCTCATGAGCAGAAGTCCAATCAATTATTACATAAGCTCCAATATTAGCAGCTGCAAGTTCACTTTCAATCATTGTGATTCCTATCATCTGAGATCAAATCTGCTGGTTACAAATCACAACTGGTGTTTGCTAATGGCTGTGCCAAAGCCAATTTTGCTCCACATAAGAGATATAGAAAAGAATACCTCTGTTTCCAGTCCAAAATCCACAAGGTGTTGTGGTTGTGCATCTTCTGGGCGAACAGCTAATCAACCCATGAAATCTTTAGTTTATTACAATTGTATAAATGGCCCTTAAGCTTGTCAATGTAACCTTTTAAATATCACACCCTGAATTTTGTATCCTCAAATCAGCATACAGGTTTAACAAGCATATACAGCTTCCTTTTAAGGCAAGCAAAACCATGTTACAATCAAATTCTAGAATTTTTATCTCAGAAATTTCATGCTTCACTTATCTCAAATTGAACAATCTATCTTATAACCACTCCCAAACTTATGACTGCTGGTTGTGTTCAACTAGAGACTAAAAGATGTTTTAAGGGTTAAAATCTTGCTGACATCAGGTTTGGAGTGGGGTTTGATTTATAGTTATGTAATGTTTAAAAAAGAAATAAAATTACAAATCCTAAAGGCCTCATAGTGCCTGAGAAAATAAGATAAGCATTTTGTCCTTAAAGATGCCACAACTCTTCTTTCTTCGTAATCTAAAAATCATTGTCCTCGAACTAATTACGTCAAGCAGTTAAGTATGAATTCAAGCAAGTTTCTACTTTGCTGACACCCATCAATGAAACAACAGATTGAACCATTGATCTCCAAAATGGGCAAGATGCAGTATGGTACACTCGTTAAAGAAAAGAATGCATGCACTCCTGCAAAAAACTAAGACATGAACTGTCAAATAGGGACCAAACTGTATATACATGGTTTAAACTAAAAAATCTCACAATCCTAATTTAACAATGCAACATAAATAAGGATGTTGCTACAAAGTTCATGAGTGTTGCCTTCACAGAATTTGTATTATGTCGACCAGATCACCAATGCTACAGAGAATGAGACCCACAGGATACTTCAAAACTTCCATGAATAAAATAGCAAGTGACTGCATCACATGCATTTCACAATTATTTACAATTCATGATTTTACAAATACGAGGTGCAGCAGTATATATCAAATGCAATGGGTCCTCTGGTGCAAGAACCTTACCAACAGTGGGAATCCCAGCACAATAGCTGCAGCAGCACTGACCACTACAGCCAAAGATGTAAAAGCCATTGAGCTGAAAGCATCTGAAATCATACCAAGAGCATAAGCACCAGCTGCTGCAGCCCCTCCCAGCATAGTAGTAGTCACGAGAAGATAACTCAAAGGTGGCGGGACCTGAATATACTTCCCAAATGAATGAAAAACCACCCTAATCTCCAAACAAATTACCACCACAACCAAAGCAAGAGCGCCATTAGCCACACGAATACTATGTAGTTGGTTCTCATTCTTGGTGACCCACCGAAGGGCACCCCTTGTGGATGCATATAGTTGAAACAAAAACGGGATAAAGAAAAGCAGAAACAGATCACAAACAGATGCAGCAGATGAAAATATAACGGTGTAATGAGAGGCAATGTGAAATAGCAAAGGGAAGAACAATAAATTCAAAGTATGAATACAACTCTCAAGCGGACTCAGTATTAAATTATCATCAGGAACCTCCCCACCGTGATACTTCACTTCCTGCTTCGATTTGAAAGATGAAGCGCGCGGAATTGAATAAAGCCAATAGAAAATGCAATCAAATGCCATCAGATAGTAAGCAGCATTATTCATACCCATGGCAGACACAGTCGCCCAAGTGAAAATCGCAGAGGCAATGAATGGCAAGCAGGCAAACAAAAGCCTCTCGAGAGCCAGAACAATCGAAGGATTTTCGATTTGAATCCATTTGAATTGAAGTGAAGCCCAAGCGCCAATTAAGAAATTCGTCTGGGCGCATAAAAACGTGGCTAGCAGACCGAGAGGAACTGAATTGAAGGTCGCGAAAAGAGATGAGCTGAAAAAGAAAGCGATCTGCGCTGCGATTAGCGAGAACCAAACGCCGAAAAACGCACCAGATTTGAAGTTGAGAGAATCGATAATGTAAGCAATCATAAGCCCTAATGTTAGGGTGGCAAGCACCGGCGTCCCACCCAAGTCGAGCAAAAACGCAGCACATGGGACCAGAGCGATTGCGATACGCGCGTTGTGAGCGAACGATGACGGAGAGAATCGCGAGTTTTTCAGAGATCTGTTGCTGTTAAAATTATCGCTACTATTAGAGTTAGGGTTGGAGTAAGGAGAGGATACATTGTTATATGAGGAGGTAAAAGAAGGGGCGCTAATAGAGGCGGAGATGTACGGTCGGAACGAGCGTGGATTTAGCTCCGGCGGCAACATTTTTGCCGGAATTTTACACGGAGAGAGACTGTGATGTTGGTTTTGAGTGTGATTTGTAGAAGAAGATCTGAGAATTACTGGTATGATTTGGGGTTTTGGCGTGAAAACGGTGAGGTGTCTTGGGTGATCGGTGCCGTTAGATTATGATTTAGCGGGGTCCATCTGGTAGTGATTTGTAGATAGATCCAATATGTGTATGCCTTTGTACGTAGCATGATCTGATTGAAGATAACTAATAAAGGTCAATGCTTTTGTTTGACTATGTCCGGAGAGTATATTAGGATCTTGGACTACTAAATACACTGCGATCTCTTTCTAAGCAGAGGCGCAATTTTAGAGAGACGTAGATCCATACGTTAGAAAAATAAAGCAAAGTACCGTGCAATAGAATCTCATGTTGCATTTTAATCTAATATATACTAGTATAATTCTTTCATGAGAAAACTGCCGTTATATTTGTCTCGTTTTAATATATATACATATATATTATATAAATATAAAATGGTGTGACATTTTATTAAAATATGCATTTTATTTTAAGTGTGAAAAAAAAATACAGTTGCTACGACATGTAATAATTTATGTTTTTAAAAATATTGGATCATTGAAAATTTTATTCTTGTGCTTAAATATATAATATGAGCCTATATTAATCCAATAAATCAATGACTTATAGATTTATTTGTTTTAAAAGTATAATTGATGTATAAAATATATTACATCATCATAAAATATGTTTATTATTACGTGCACAATAATATGACACGTGAAATATATTATATATATGCGGACCTGATACTTTTTATTTGTCAAATATCCACTCAACATCTTACTTAAAAATACATTATTTATAAATTTGATACTTAAATATTTTTACAGAATAATCAATAATGTGATTAATTTGGGGCACATACTCCGTGTTAACCATGCATCTCACTTACACAAGTAGCATTGGAGGTTAGACAGGTAAATGTTGTTAACCATTGACCAACAATAAACTAATAATATGGATATTGTAATTTTATAATTGTTGTTAACGTGAAAAATATTCTTAACGAAAGTACGAAGTATCTTTCATAGCGCATTAAAAGCAAATAATGCTTCATATGATAATCTATAGACTATATTATGCTGACTCTTTAGCTTCAACTCCTATCATTCACATTACATATACCAAGTAAAACATAGGCTTATTTTGTGATGTCATTATTACACGGGTTGCGTTAAGTAGGGGTATTCGAGTCAAAGGCATGGGATGTGTCAGGATGTGGTGATTATTATATAATGGCAAGAGATTTTGTCATTATTAAGGTTGAGATGGCCGAGTTGGTCTAAGGCGCCAGATTAAGGTTCTGGTCCGAAAGGGCGTGGGTTCAAATCCCACTCTCAACATCTATTGTAAAGTTTTACTTATAATATTTTATTATTTTTTTCTTTTATTTTTTATTTTTAATTTCTGCCACAGTTCAAGCCACATTCAACAAAGGAGCCAGGAGCCAAGATTCCCAGCAATGATGGTGCTGAGCTATGAATAATGTATACAAACTCCAAGCTCGCCTTCTCAAAACCGGGCTTCATGAAGACCCATCCTCCCTCCACCGCCTCCTCTTATCATGCGCAGCCTCTGCACCCGCTAGTTTACCCTACGCACGCTCCCTCTTCGCCCACATTCCTTCCCCTGACACGTTGTCTTACAACACCATCATCAGGGCTCACTCTCACTCCTCGCCTCTCCACGCTCTTTCATTCTTCACTAAAATGCGATGTGCCGGTATTTCACCCGATCACTACACTTTCCCTTTCGTTCTCAAGGCCTGTTCTCGTCTTCAAGTTGGACATGGCCTGCATTCTTTGATAATTAAGATTGGTTTTTACTCTGATGTTTATGTTCAGAACTCATTGATCAATCTTTACGGGTGTTTAGAGTCCGTTGACCTTGCGTACAAGGTGTTTCGCGAGATGACTGGTAGAGACTTGGTTTCGTGGTCTTCGATGATTTCTTGTTTTAACAACAATGGGCTGTGCTATGAAGCATTGGATTTGTTTAAACAAATGCAATTAATTGGGAATGTCAAGCACGATGATGTTACAATTCTCAGTGTCATATCTGCTGTTTCGAGCTTAGGAGCATTGGAGTTGGGGAGATGGATTGAGAATTTTATTATGCGGAGTGGGTTGGAACTTACTGTTCCATTAGGTACTGCGTTAATCGACATGTATTCCAGATGTGGGTCTGTTGATGATTCAATAAGAGTGTTTGATAAAATGCCTGGCAGAAATGTGTTGACATGGACGGCGTTGATTGATGGCCTCGCGGCGCATGGCCGCAGTAGGGATGCTTTGAGAGTGTTCTACGAGATGAAAAAATCTGGCTTGCGGCCTGATCAAGTCACATGTCGAGGTGTTTTAGTTGCTTGCAGTCATGGGGGTTTAATTGATGATGGATGGCGTGTTTTCAATAACATTAAGAATGAATATGGTACGGAACCAACACTCGAGCATTACGGTTGCATGGTTGATCTTCTTGGTCGTGCAGGCTTGGTTAATGAGGCCTTTGAGTTTGTAGAAAAAATGCCTATACGGCCTAATATAGTTATTTGGAGGACTTTGCTCGGAGCTTGTGTGAATCAAAAGAATATTGATTTGGCAGAGAAAGTGAAAGAGAGAATTTACGAACTTGAGCCGAATCATGATGGCGATTATGTGCTCTTATCAAATGCATATGGTGGCGTTGGTAAATGGATTGAAAAGGCAGAGGTAAGAACTTCAATGATGGAGAAGAGAATCAGTAAGAAACCAGGCTATAGTTTGCTTAATATTAACCAAGTAATTCACGAGTTTGTATCGGGAGATGATTCTCATCCAAAATCAAATGAAATTAAACATTTCTTAGTTTCTATCATTCCCAGTCTCAGAGTTGAAGGTTATGTTCCGAATACATCCGACGTTTTACATGATATTGAAGAGGAAGAGAAGGAGCACAGTCTTAGTTATCACAGCGAGAAGTTGGCAGTTGCTTTGGCCCTTATTAGTTGCAAAGATACAAGGACCATAAGGATAATGAAGAATCTTCGAATTTGTCACGACTGCCATTGTTTCATGAAGCATGTTTCACATAAGTTCAGCAGAGAAATCATTGTACGGGATCGAAATCGCTTCCATCATTTTAGTAAGGGATCTTGTTCTTGCCAAGATTATTGGTGACCGAAATCTCCCACTTCAGCTCTCTCTTCCAGTACTATTATTGTTCTACGTATACATCCCACAAGAGATTCTGTATACTTGTTTCATTAGTTTTTTTATGGAAGTCGCATCGTCAAATATGTAGATTCTTTCAATTTCACGACTCTCCTGGGTTTGGATTTTCCCATGTTTTCTTTGGGAGGTAAGCTCTCTTCTAATTTCTAGTGCTTTTCGTTTTTGAGAGAAAATTTATTCTAATTTTTTTATTCATGTCAAAATGTTATTAGTGAGTGCCATCAAATAATATAAATTTTATATTTCATTTGAATTTGTTACAACCTGTATCCCAATTTTATATCTACGACATTGCTGAAGTTAAAATGCTTTAATTCACTATTGTTGGAGAACGGGATCAGAGACTTCCCCTCGCTTCACGGCAGACCAGCACCTTTCAACTAGGTATGTTTTTCACTGACGTTGAATCTCATATATATTATTATTTTATCTATTTAAAGATAAAACGGAAAACATATTTCTAAATTCTAACCGTGATATAAATAAAAAAAGAAAAAAAAACTATATATTTTGTATCCCATATCAAAGAAGACCGTGCTAAATCTAGATATAACCATATTGTATATTCACTCTTCTTTTAAAAATATATAAATTTATTTTAAGAGAAAATTAAAAATAAAAGAATTTGAGAAGGTAATTATACATTATTAAAGATGCGACAAACATACTTTTAATGTTAAAAAATAAGTCATAAAAATCATAATATATGATGGGTAGATGGACATACATAATAAATAAAAATCATAATATATGATGGGTAGATGGACATACATAATAAATTTTCCTTTTTGATATAATTATAGATATGGTTGAGGCAAATATTATAAGATAGGTTCGCTTAAAATTGTAAAAAATCGATGAATGATTAGGGGTTTTAACACATACTCCTCTAAGGTTTGAAATTTTAACACTTAAATGAAAGGTTTAAAGAAAGGCACACTTACCTTGAACCATTAGTTGGCTATCCAATTTTATTTATATAAATATGATACCCTTAATTACTTCAAAGTAAAGTATAAGAAATTTAATTTGTATGTAATCAAAAATAATTTTAATTTATATTTATTTAAAAATGAGAAATTTAATTAATGACAATTTAATTTACGATTTTAATACTTAAATAGAAATTTTAAGAAAAGACACACTTACCTCCCTTGGACCATCAATTGACCATGTATTTTCACTTAAAATGATTATAATACCTTTAATTGCTTCAAAATAAATTTTAAAAAACTCAATTTTAATTTATTTGATGTTTAAAAAATTAAAATAATTAAAATTTTGATTAATGACAATTAGAATTTATATTCATTTAATATTTATTTAAATTAAAAATTTATTTAATAATATTTAAAATTAGCAATTTATCTATGTTGATATTTTTTCTAATTTTTCGTCATTGCGTAGTTTTATCAAATTTATTGTGTAAACCCAAAAGCATACATTTGTTTTACGAATTATAAGATTGATATTAAAGTATAGATTTAATATGAATGTGTATGATATAAATCTTGTATTAAAATATTTTCACAAAAAGAGTAAGATTGATAAGGTTATGAAATAGTTTAGTGAAATAAAAAAAATATAATTTATTGCAGGAGAATTTGTAAAAGAGGAGAGTAAGAAAAGCGACAGTTTTGCATATTAGAATTTGAGATTTGGATAAATATGATATATGAATAAAAATTAAATTTCTATTTTAAGTAAATATTAAATAAATGTAAAGTAAAATTATCAAGTTAAATTATCATTAATTAAATTCTTAATTTTAATAAATATTAAATACACGTAAACTAAAATTGTTAAATTAAATTGTCATTAATTAAATTTCTAATTTTTAAATAAATATAAATTAAAATTATTTTTTATTACATACAAATTGAATTTTTTATATTTTACTTTGAAGTAATTAAGAGTATTATAGTCGTATAAATAAAATTAAATGGTCAACTAATGGTCAGGGGAGGTAAGTGTATCTTTTTTTAAATTTTTTATTTAAATATTAAAATCTCAAATTTCAGGGGAGTTATGTGTTAAAACCCCTTAATAATTATATTCTAAAGAAAATTTTAATTTTTCATTACGGTAGTAAAATTAAAGGAATTTTAATCACCGCCTCAACAAACTTCAATTAAAAACCTTTGACAATGAGAAATGAAATAAAAATAAATTATTATGAATGGACGAATCTACCCCTGGTAAATGGTTGCCCTAGAGATCAAACGGAAGGTGGAGATCCAATCGTCGGATAAGATCCAACGGTTCACATCTCACTCCTCGCCCTTTATATTCATCGTTATGACGCAATTCTATTTGGACAGCGTTCTCTCGCGCACTCCAAGAGTTTCTAGGGTTTCTGCTGTTCAATTTCTGCGAAAACATACTTCCTGTGATCATTCTCAAAAATGGTGAGTTGCTACTTCAAGGCCTCATACTCCAATCCTAATCCGAATGGTTTTATGTATTCCTTTTTTACAGTTTTTGTGATTCTTTCGTTGGTTATGTGAATTAGGTTCTTCAAAACGACGTGGATTTGCTGAATCCTCCAGCAGAGCTGGAGAAAAGGAAACACAAGCTTAAGCGTCTCGTTCAGTCACCCAACTCTTTCTTCATGGACGTTAAGTGCCAGGGTTGCTTTAATATGTAAGATTTCTAAAGCTGTCTTTTCTTTGTTAATTATGTTAAAAGAATGCCCATAAAATATTGATAAAAGGATTTCTTTTTCCCTTTGATTTGCAGAACGACTGTGTTTAGTCACTCACAAACGGTGGTTGTCTGCGGAAACTGCCAGACAGTTTTGTGCCAACCAACAGGAGGTCGTGCGCGGCTGACTGAAGGATGCTCTTTCAGGAGAAAGGGTGACTGACGTATTCAATCTGCCTTTCTTGGTTGATAATTGCTTTTGGTAGTAGAGTTACTGCAATTGTGGGATATCATCTTCATCAATCATCGTCATGGATTCAACTAAGAAATCGTGAGCCTTTTACAATTCTTGTCGTTGGATTTAGTTTTAATTTTGATGTGTAATTTTGTTGGAAACAAACTATATGAGTATACTAGGGTTGCTATATGATGTTGGCTTATGTTTCATTTGATTTTGTCAGTTATTAATCTTTGCCCGGTTAATCTGTTGTTTTTAGTTTCAATCCGCTCTTTGAATTCAGTATATTACTATGTGGTATTGTTGTATTTTTTTTATTCTTATACGGTGTTGTTAGGTCTTAGACCTATCTTGAGATCATGAGTTTAGTGGCAATGATAACACTTCTCATTGTTCGACTATCCTACTTTTATGTGCTGTCTATGTATGACTTCTTAGTTTGGTGTAATAAGAAATTCATGCATGATTTTAGATGGCATTCATGATGCATTAGGCGATTGATAACCTTTATGTGGGAAGCTGCTCTGTGTTACCTATATTGATAAATTGCTGGATCATGTTTTCCAGTATTGTCAGTTGGTTTATGTTTAAAGGGATTCTTTCGAAATTTTATAGTTCATAAATTGTACTTTTATTCTGAAACTTGGGTGTTGGGGTTAAACTTAATTCACTTCTGTGCTGGCTATCATATTTCGGGAGTCTTTAGCAATGTTACTGTTACAATTTCTCCATTATTTTACTTGTGATTGTGTGAAGCTGGATGGCTTTCCTTGAGAAACTGCATATGAAGTGAGATATGTAGATCTTCGTTTATTTATTTTTTATTTGGTTGAATGTAACATATGAAATTTTGGATATAATTCAGATGGGTCTGTATTTAAGCCTTACATAGCCTATTAAAAATTGGATGGTGTAGATTGATGTTTTATCCTTTTTTGGTTTGGATATGCTCAGGTGTGATTTCATTTTTTTATTTGTTAGTCTAAGCAGTGTTGAGCTTCTGTCACAAATTTACAGAACTGTGGTAGATCTTGGAAGTGTAGTTAATATCATCACCACTTAATATGATACTTTGAGGTTTTTTTGTCCATCAGCTGTGTTGTGATTTTGGGAGCATTACCCATTGTCTTAGTTTCATTTGAATATATTTTAGAACCATTAGTTGCAGTTGAATAATTGTCCTACATTGTATGAATATTTGTGCCAAAGGTTGAATCTGAAGCTGTTGAATTGGCAATAAAAACTTAATCGCCATAATTAGTCTCCGTTCCAACTTTGTTGTTTTAACTACAAAGTAGTTGTTAATGATGTACTTGGGAACTTTGTTGATCATTTATATCTGTTGCTCCTTTTTGGCCAAATCAACTCTGTTTTCTAGAATTAGGGCATGGCCTGAAACGCTGATGGCTAATGTGAACTAGGACCACTAACGTCTGGCCTGGGTATCACGGAATTTTCTAAGCTTTGACAGTTCTACTGCAGTCACTCGTTTGAAATAGGTTATATGCAGTTAGCTTTTGGTGAAATAAGAGGATTTCTTCTTTATTTCTTTTCATCAACTTTCTATACTAGGGGTATCATAGTAAATTCAGATAAAAGAAAATTGGAACAATAGCTGAAGCTTAAGATATACTGGGCTAGTCGAACGAGAAGATCGTCTTGATCTTAACTGATCTATTACGTCTAATTGGTTACGGTTCTCCTGCAATTGATGGGCTTAATCATTCAGTCGTAGAAAACGAGTTTATGTTAGAATTTTGTCTTTGTTTGCGTTTGTCGTCTTCATCCAACGAGTCACTTCGTGCGACGTTCTTCTTTTAATGCCGTTGTTGCTTGTCTGTCCTTTCTGCTGGTAGCAAATGCCTAAAGAAGAAAAAAAGAAGAAGGCGGTGCGGCAAAACAGACGGAAGATGTTGAATTAGGTCATCAGTAACATTTTCATCCCCAAATTAAGTTTTGACAAAATATTAAAAATGATGATATGGTTTCAATAAATGTAATAATTACGTCCGTTGTACACTGGAATTGGCATTTTGCAAAAGATAAGATAGGACTAAGTCGTCATAATTGCAGAAACTTTGGTTCTTTAGTACTTTTTGTTTAAAACTTATGATTAAAATGTTATTATCCATAGTTTTTAGTTGTTTTTATTTTTAATGGACATTGAGCGTACTAACGGGCGGTTCTACGTCGAGGTAGCTAGCGCTTGTTGTACCTATGGATTTTTTTGAAGCCTTAAAATGCGGTGTCATTTGAAGCTATTAACAATTGTTTATCAAAGGAACCGTGTTTTCACGTGGGTGACAAGCAGGGTTTTGCTGAGAATGAATTTTGCCCTTTGTGGACATCAGTTCGTGTGTTCATCTTGCACAAACTTCAACAGTGCGATAAGTAAGCGCTCATACTATAGAAAAAGGTTTGATGTTCGAATTTTAAAAGTTAAAATTTTGGGAGCTTATTCACTGTATGTGCATGTGATAGGTAAATATGGCAAAAAGATTTATCATCAAAATTATTGTATATTACGACTTCCCTCAGCCAAAAAATTGCTGCTAGGTTCTTGAATACGTACTTACAACAAAAAATGTGTTTTTAAATTTCACAAAACTTGTGCTTTTGGTTCCTGGGAAATTTTGCGGGTATCGGTACCAACAAAAATGAATTATAATAATATAGTTCCGAGTTGTAAGCTCACAGACAAAGCGTTTGGCCAATGCTACGCAAAACGACGTACCACATCCGATACCCGAAACATTTCGCGTGTTGAAAATTTGATAATTTCATATTTCAATTCATTTTTTCTTTTTTTTTTTGTTTTTTTTTTTTTATGATTAATGAGTTGACCATTGTTTACGTCTTTGTCTTCTGTTACCAATTTGATGCCATTCTCAAGCTTCCTCTTCTTCTTTTGAATATAGATAAAATTTTTATATATTCGCAGGGCAATGCTTTAAATTGACCAGCTTTTCCAAATCATGCTTTTACGTGCTGTTTTGTTTTTCCTTTATTCTAGAGGACAAATCGTGGTTCATGTGCTCTTTTGATTTTTGATTACTGTTTTTGAGAATTAACGGCCCTACGTGCGGATGGTATATTCCATTCAATAAAATCTTATCCATTTATTTCAATTTTTAAGCATAAAACTGGTAATTGAATTGAGGGCAATTTCTAGATGTTAACCTCTGAACTAATTATTTGACAGATCACTGCATATTCACCTCTATGTGTTGATCTAATATTGTCTATGATGATGATTTTTATTTATTTATTGGGTTTGAAGAAGATTGATGACTTAATATTGAAATGACAAGTAGTCCTTTATATTTTAAGAGTTGACCAAAGTAAACGGTTTTGTTTTGTAATATGAAGTCGATGTTTCCTTATCTTTTATTGTTATCTTTTTTCTTTTTTTTTTTTTTTAATTACCTACACCACATAATCATTAAAGACACAACATAAAATAAAAAAAAATTAAAAAAAAGGAAAATTTATAATTGTATCAAGAAAATATGTGTCTTTTTCAATGATGTTATAAGCTGAATCGATCATTGCTAGCTCAATCCATATCCATATTGCTAAGTTATTCTTTCTTTTGAATTCTACATCTCAACCACTATACATATTGAGACATTTTCCATCTTGTAGAGTATAAATTAATAGTAAATGTGATACAATCACAACACATTTTACAATTACTAATAAAATATAGGATTTAATGCTGCAATGCCATGTTCTCTATTATTATATCTAATTTTTTAATTAAATTATGAAGTAAAATTTTAGAATAGGGATTATACTTGAATTCATAATAGTACTGTTTTATCTTTGTCTTTATCTTTATTTAAAAAAAAAAAGAAAATGAAACTAGATATAATAAAAAAAATATTATCACATTTTTTCCCTAAGGTTTGACATAATATCACCTGAGAATCATCTATGCAAAATGATCACTTACTATTCCTACTTTAATAAAATTTGTCATAATTATAAAGTTATCATAGTAACTCAAATAAGATAAAAATATTATAGTTCCTAAACTATGGTGAAATAGGAAATTAGGATTCATTGATAGATGTTAACAAATTAATCCCTATCATCCAAATTGATAATAAAATTCTATACAATTATGTATTTATCCTAATCAAATAAACAAGAATCTAAAAAATCTTTTTACATCAGATTGAATAAGCACAAAAGAGAAATGTAAAGTTATTTAAACTCACATAAATTATAAAATCTATTAGTATATTTGTCTGTATTTTATCTTAATAGTAAGTATATAGTAAATATAAAATTATATATGGTACAAATATAATAAGAGTGTATAATATATGTTTAGGATATAGTATAGATACATATATTATAAAATATCCATAGATATCTGTATAAAATATCTGTTTTACTATTTTTTGCAAATTCTATTACTAAAATAACGTTATTTTATACTTAAACAAAAATAATATAATGGACTCTAAGTCATATCTTGATTCTTAATATTATCTTTAATTTATATTTCTATTCTTAGGTTTAAGTCATAGATTTTAAATTTTTAATACTACTAAAATTACTTTTAAATAGTGAAAAGTTTTAATTAATTAACTTTAAATTTGTAATTGTATGTTTGCATTACATGGAATATATTAAATGTTATCTTCAATTTTAGGAATAATTAATTAGATCAATTAATTTTTAAAATATTGTACCTATTTATGTGCATATTATTGTTACTCATATGTTACAATTTATTACATTAATTTGCTTCAAAATTTAGTTTGTAGTATTTATTATTCTTGTTAATTAGTTCTTTTCTTTTGAAATTTTACTAATATTTATAAATTTTTTAGACATTATTTTTAGTATTTTATTTTGATTGGAGGAAGTTTTAATAAATTTTTATTAAGTTTTTATAATTTTATGGATTGTTATAATTATTAAATTAAGATTTTATATTGTTAGAATTATTCACATTTTCTAAAAATTTAATATGATATTAATTTTTTATTATTAGAATTATCTGTGTTTTTAGAATTTTAATATTATATTAATTTTTTAATTAATTTGTTAATGTAGTATGTTAATTTGTTAAAGATAAAATCTTAATGGTCAATCTTTATTTTTGTTCTTAATTTTAATATCATTTAACTTTGTGACAACAATATGAACTAATTTATTAAAATCAAATAAATTATGTTTTAACTTATTTTTTATTTAAAGTTTAGGGATCAAAATGTTATTATTTCAAAATAAATTTAAAATGATCCATTAAATTTATAGTTTTGCCCCTTAACCCCATTAAATAGTTATATCAGTAAAATAAAATAGAGGTAGTAAGTAATATTTTTGTAAAGATACTTTTCAGGTGATATTATGCCAAATTTTAGGAAAGAATGTGATAATACTTCTATAATAAATGAAATATATTGAAACAAAAAATATTTAACTATATAATGTTATTTTACACATAAAAACATGTGAAATGTATTTGTTTCCATGAATGATGAAATAAATTGAAATTCGTTAGAAGTTTAAATTAAAGACGAATAGACCTATGCAAAGTCTATGCATTTCTAGAATGATCATTTTTTAAATCATAAAAATTCCAAAACGTTCTTTAAAATTCATCACAAACCATTTGAGATAGGATAAAATAATTTTAATTTATTTTACTTAATAATAAGTATTTTTCATTTGGCATATTTATAAATATTTATAATATTTAGTATATTTATAGTATATATTTATAAATATTTGGTATATTTATAAAGTTAGTCACTGGTGTTAATTTTTTAAAAATATTTTAATGTCTATTTTTTGAAACAAAAATCATCTCTCTCTTTTTTTTTTAATTTGAGATTTGTTTATTATTTTGATAACTAACATATATATACATATATATATATATATGTGATAATAAATAAATTTACATTAATTTAACATATAAAAACATAAGATACAGAGCGTAAAATCCTAAAAAAAGCTATATTAAATCCAAAATTTTATATAGACATAGAGATATTAGAAAAAGATACAAGATAACACATCCAATTAAGAAATTGTATTGTCTGAGAGGTAATTTCAATAAGAATAATGACTTTTTCAATCTTAAAGGTTTAATCTAATACTCTTATTAGAAAAGGAGAATGTCTATTATCTCCCTGTTTTTTGAGTTAATGTCTCATTATCCCTATATTTTTTTTAATATCCTATCACCTCCTTAAATTTCGATTTTATTTTTCAATATTTTAAATATTTTTGATTTTACCATTTTGTAAACCAATTAAACTGAAGGGCAAAATTTTAAAAAAAAATCAAGACAATTATGGGTATTAGAAAAAATATGGAGAATAATGGGGTATTGACTGAAAAAGTAGGGAGGTAATAGGCATTCTCCCTATTAGAAAAGTACTTTTAAAAATCTCAATTTATGTAAAAAAAGTTTTATTATATTTTAATTGTATATAAATACATTTTATTTAAATCACAATGTAATTATAGGTATCTAAAATAAATAAGTTGTAAAATAGATAAATAAATTTAGAAATCTATATTTTATTATTAAATTATTATTTATTATGCTTTATTTTTATTTAATTTCTAATAATTATGAATGTGTATTCTTAAAAAAATTACAATAAATTATTTTATTAATATATTATTAAAATAATATTATTTGTATTTAATTAATATATTTTGTATAAATATATTATATTTTATCAAATTTGAAATATTTATTAATTATTTTTTCTTGAACAATTATTATTACATAAGGATATAACTGTTATTTTTTAATAAATTGTAACTTTAATAAATATTTTTGAAAGTATTAGTACTAATAACGATATTACACCAAATCTTTAAAAGTAAAAAGCCTAATATTTTTCTTTTATTTTCCATAAAATAAGAATGATTCCGAAACGTTTTCACATTGTCAAAAAACGACTCAATATGAAACGACATATGGATCTAACTTAAAATAAACGGCAGAAGACGGCTGTCTGTGACAAATTGAAACCCATCATCTTCTTCGTCATCAATGCCTTTCTATATACAAAAAGATTTTGAACTTTCAGGAATTGAACTAGAAACTAGGGAAGGGAACGCAGTACTATAATACAAACTCGTTGATTTGGTCTTCTTGCGTTTTCTTTTTGTCTTATTGTTTTCTCATCAGATACTTCAAATATTATGAACGTAAATTGCTGCTGTGGGTGCTACCGTTGCTTCGCTGAAAGAGCTATATCTACCATTTCAACATTCATTCACTATAATCCTGAATGATTCATAGACGTTTCAGTTGCCATTTTTGACTGCTTTTTCTCTCTTTTTTCTTTTTATAAATTTCCTTGCTTCCTTCTTTCCTTTTACGAAGTTCACCAGGTTAGCCCTTTTACTTTTTTACATGGGATTATCGTTTTAACCATCGGTTCGAATCAACGTTTCTATATATTTATCATTGGAAATGAGATTGATGTTATGATGTCTTGTTGTATATTACAAAGTTACAGATAAAATAGATCATGATGTCGAATAATTTGCTGGCTCGGAAAGGGAGACGTAGACAACGATATGAGGATCAACTAAGACTTGTTGCTGGGTATATATAATACATATATTCATTTGCACTGTTACTTGCTTTAACTTTGCTTCACTTTCATCTACCATTTATGTCCTTTCTTTTGTATCTCTCTCTGTATATGTACATATATATTGAACATTACGGACGACACTTTGGAGTCACGGTGATCGATATTTAGGAAAACTTCTAACTACTAAATTTTAAGGGGATTCGAGAGATGACACAGCCCCATATTAGGGGGTGATTCTTGCAATTTTTATATATTTAATTAGACGTCTTATGCTCAATTAAATCTCATTGTTATCTTTATTTTCTGGAACACACATGTTGAGTTTATGTTCGTTTTCTAATTAACGTTTAAGCTTAAGCCTTATAGAATTAACTGTTCTTAAACAGTTACATTATATATAGGGGAATTTTTAACAGTAAATAATATTGGTTATATATATATATATATGGATTCAGTACGTCGTTGACTTTATGTCGCTAATATTTCCAAGAGTGGTTTAATTTCTCTGGACAAATTTTTGATTAGAAAAAAGGGGTTTTAATTAGTCGTAGGTTAGGTGCGGGTGAATCTTTTTGGATCCATGGGTTAGTTTCCAATGCAACGAACAGTCGCGTGCTTAACTCTCTGTTCGTTTCCTTTTATTAGTTTTGAATTATATGCATATATATTTTCTAAGTAACATCTTATACTGTTCAAATTTTAATGTGATAGTACTTGAGAAATTACAAGGTAAAGAAATTCAAATGAAGATTGGATAAACTGTTATATGTCCATTGATTTTGTGAAAATTGGAACATGATTAATTTTCTTGCACATGATGTACAGGTGTATTCCTTACAAGTTCAAGAAGAATGTAGAGAACAAAAACTGCAGTACTGTGGAAAACGGGGTTCTTGTCCTCATGATTTCTACACCAAATCGCCATGATCTTGTGTTTCCAAAGGTATCGATCTATCTACGTTCTAAAATGTAAGCGATCGATGCAGCGTCAAACTTTTTGATCTTTGATATTAATTAGCTAGGTATTATTGTTATAGGGTGGATGGGAAGATGATGAGACAATTGGTGAAGCTGCGTGCAGAGAGGCCTTGGAGGAAGCTGGAGTGAAAGGATTACTTGATGTAGGTCTCTTTTCTCTGCTTGCCTTGCCATTTTTTTGCACTGAATTCAGGCAAAGCTGAAATTGATATTATTATTATTATAGGAAAATCCACTGGGAGTATGGGAATTCAGAAGCAAGAGCAGGCAGAATAGTAACAGTTGCGGGAAGGAAGGAGGTTGTAGAGGTTATATGTTTGCATTGGAGGTCACTGAAGAGCTTGATTTATGGCCAGAGCAAGCTACCTACAACAGAAAATGGGTCAGTATACATATAATACATATTATATAACCAGCACTTAAAGCCTTTCATTATCAAACATTTTGATCTTAGTTGATATAAGTTATTGGAACGAATTCAATTTACAGCTTTGCATAGAGGAAGCATTCAAATTTTGCCGGTATGACTGGATGAGGGATGCTCTTAATAATTTTTTAATAGCTCTGAAGAAAGAAAGAACACAAGAGATGAGAGAAATAGTAGGAGACTTTCCAGCAGTCCCTGTTTCAGTCTCGGACGCCGGAAAGAAACATCAAACGTTATCACCAGGGCTGTTCCGATGTTCAAGTTCAACAGCAGCAGCTTGAAGAGAGTCTCGTACCAATTGTGTTGTACAGGGTGGTTAAATAATCAGTTTTAACACTACTACCTACTAGAACGAGGAACATAATTAATTAATTTTTAATAATAATAATAATAATATTATTATTATTATGCGTGCAACTACGTAAAACCAAAACAAACGATGCGACTAGAAAAAGACGAGAAATTCTTTCTGCTAAGGCCAGTAAGGGATGGATATTAATAAAAGAGATTTGTTTGTATTAAAATCATAATCACATCTTAAGTGGGCTTTAGGCTAGGCTTAGTGAAAATTTTTTTCTATGTTGCTGTGAGAGTCGCAAAATGTAATGGGCTTAAGATCCATTTGCGATTAAACCACTATCACTATTACCTCATTCTGTATAACAATTGTCTAAATAAAAAATTTAACATAGAAGTAGAGACGTGAAAAAAGTTAGAACTGGGCGGAGTGCTCCCTCGATATGTAAAAATAAAACGAAGATTTAAGTTTGTTTATATGTTCTAAAAAGGTTGTCGGGTTGAAAGTTCCACGTTAATGTTAATTTTCCAAACATGGGCAGGCAAAAGACAAAAAGTAATAGCAGCAACAGCAGCAGAAGTGGAGATGGATGGAGTGTCATGCTAGCTAATAGCTATAGCTAGTTTGGTCAAAATCAACAAATCAACAAATCAACAAACCAACAAACCAACCAACCTCCCTCTTGTTTATTCCGTGTAACCAGGACGGAAGAAAGAGGGTTTTATCTTTGACTACTATCATACTTTCTAACACAACTTTTCACATCGTTTCACCTCTTTCTCTTTATTAACATACTTGGAAATACAAACTTCCTGGAATTTATTTAACTATTTCGGAGAGGACCTACCTGCCATTAATCCAAACCCTTTAATTTCTGTTCATTTCTTTTAATTTTATAATTAGTTTTTTTACCATCAAATTAATTCATTCAATGACTTCAATTTCTTATTAGATGAGTTAATGATTAATTCATTAATTACAAAATTTTAATCATTTTAAGGATAGATAGATATAATATATTCTTGATATTATAAAAATTTTTTAGTTATTTTCAAACTTATTGTAATTAGATCATGTGTAATTTTCCACGGAAAAAAGAAATTCTCGTTGTACATGTGCATATCCGATTAAAATTTTGTTACGTCCAATACATTTTAAAAATCCCATTTTGTCTCTTTGCCAAAATTCTCGACGCCAAAAACTTCTTCTACATGACGCGCTTTCAAAGTTCAGTATGTTATTGTGAATTGCTTTTTTTAGTTTCTTTTTTCAAAAGGAAAATTGAGAATGACGCCTTAGACTTATAACCAAGTAATAAATAGTTAATTCTGGGATTTCCTGCTTATTAATTCGTTTTGGATAGTCTAGTAGTCAAATAGTATCCCATCCCGTCCTAATCTCAGTCAAATTGTATTACAGCTAGTGAATATAATATATATATATATATATATATATATAAAAAGCATAATTAATTATTTTGGTGCCCCATCTTTTAATGGTAATATCAAAGATCTCTTTTGCCAATTCCTATGCTTAGTTAGGTTACAAATTATGACCGAAAGGAGAAGTTTAGAAGACCCGCAAGTGGTCGTCTTTCTTGTACTGCCCTTTTCACTCTTTTCTTTATTTGTAAGTAATTGGATGCTTCGATTCAAGTGATGAATTCATTGGCTCCAAAATAAACATATACAAATTTGGCCAATATGCACTTCAACAATAACAACACAATCATAGTGTCTCTGCCTTGAGAATTGCGGTGATTATTTAATTTTCAATTTATAAATTACTAAAATTGTTCATTAATTCGTGGTACAAATATTTTGATGGTTGATAAATATTAATATCTAAATTAAAGATATAATTGAAACTTTATTTATTTTTATTTTGATTGCTACTTTAAACTTATATTAATTGCAAACTTTGTAGTATATATCTTGTTAAAACAAATTAGAGCAAATTAATTAAATGAGTAATTCCTATAACTTAGATGAGAAGCGCTTTATATAAATAACATATATATAATTATGCAAATGCATCTATAAATCCAAACCCCAATAAGGGTGCGCTCTAACACCAATTCCACATCAATTTTGATGCCCTTTGCAATAAAAATATGATCGTCTTTCGGTAAAAGTCTTGGCAATTTTCTTACTAATTTTTCTGGGAGTTGGAACCCCAATAATTTCCAAGTAGAGTTAGGTAGTTTTCTAGGGTTTAGGGTATTAATATATTACAACCTAAAAGTCGTATCACAGATTCCAGCATCGAGTAGAGCTTAAGGTTTCAACGATGCCATTCAGATTTCAGCATCTTATGACCTTTTCCTACCAGATCCTACTATTTTTTTTATTTCACTACTAGAATTTACCCTGCGTACATTTCTTATCTGAATTTATAATTACGTACACATGAATATTATATCAATTATATTTTAAATTTATTTTCTTTTTATTATATACTCACTATTAATTAATCAAAAATGAACATGAACTTAGGTTATTAATGTCATTTCCATATTTCATTTCACACGGATCACTTCTTGTCCTTACTCTGTTTCACCAGTAGAGGACTGGCTAACAGTTGTGTTGATTTGAGGAGTATCCAACCTCTTTAAGATTTAAGGGGGGTAGGGTAGTTTAACATATGTTTTGAAATTGTTTGACCACTAATAATGTAAAATTATTACATATGTGGTAAACTATAGATGTGCATATAAATTAAATTAGTCTCTAATTATGATATTTCACATGGGTTTTAGTAGACACATGAGAGAGAAAGAGATCGAGAGAGTCAAAGTGTTTAATGTGTGAATGATATTAAGTAGTAATAAATAATAGTATATATATAATTAATTAAACTTAGTGATGGAAATGCCATGCCATGCACAAAATGGGGTCCAAATTATAATGGGTCAAATTAATCAAATGAAGCTGCTGCTGCATGCTAGCGAATTCTTGCTCTGAGTAAGTAGGTCTTCCTAGTGATTGTTTTCTTCAATAAAGCATGCTTAAGAGTGTGGCCTTTTCACATGCAACCCAACTTAAATTGCCTTTCCTTTCCTTCATTCGAAGGTCTGTTTCTAATGTGCAACGATGAATGCTCCAAACTTCCTAAATTAATAATAAAATAGCAAAAGTGATTTCCATAGAATTGAAAATATCAAAAGAAAAATGAAAAGCAAACTTTGGATTTGAAAAGATGAAGATTGATTGTGGAACATATCATTATATTTTGGCTTAAATTGGATGCACATGGCTGAGATAATGATATCCCATTTGTTGTTTATTTCCACGTAAAAGGCTAGCCCCATATTCATTAGTATATGTATAGGGTAACATGACCTTTTTATGTATTTGAATATATATGCATAATAATAGAAAGAGCCAGTGAGAGAGCTCTTGGTTATCATCAAAATACACGCATTGACATATAGATATAGATATAGATATAGATATAGATATAGATATTGTGTACGTTGTGCTACCTAATATAGTAGAAGAAATATTGTAAACTATATATATTAATTATATAATTGTAAAGCTAAAGGTCCGTTAAAAAAAATATATGGTTAATACAAAAGTATTAATTGGGATGATGGGATATTAGTGGTAATGACAATGGGAAGATCATGCGAATGATATTTGCGATGATTTATGTATCAAGCAATCATATGGTGCAAGTTATTAGTCTACGACAAAGCCTTTTTGAGTTTGGATTAAGTTATTCAGAGGCATGCATGCTCATGATTCTATTACTTGATTTCGTTGATTAAACCACTCAGGATTAGTACTTGCAACATATTTTGAGATACATATATATGTTATATCATGTCATTTATAGAATTTTTGTTATATATGTTGTTTGTACAGAAATTATAAATTATATTTTAACATCAATGAATAAATATTGGCATCAAAAAATAATTATACACATCGATCCTAGCTAATTCTTTTCTTTTTTATTTCTTTGGATATATAGTTGCTAACTTGAGAGTAGTCTGTCAAGGTGGTATGTGAGGAACTTTATATTAGATATGATAACTAGAATTCACATAAAGTATAGTTAGTTATGTATTGCAATGATACGAAGTAGACGTATTAAAAAAAACCAACATTAAATTTATTTAATTAAGAAAGGTAATCAAGGAGTGAGCATGCCAATCATGGCTATCAAGTCGATCTCTGATGATCATGCCAATTATTATCACATATATACTATAACTTGGTAGGTATATGAGTATAATCACAAGAGCTCTCATTAATTATAATGAGACCCAACTACCCAAAAGATTTTTAATGCAAATTACACCACAATAATATATAAACGTACGTGATAGAATTTACTGTATAATAATAAGCTGATTTTCTTTATATAACTTTCTATAATTATTTAAATAAAAATTTCCGGTGTTGAAACATAACCAAACGTGATTGTTATTGGTTAACTTACTCTTGCATTTTTATTAGAAGCACGATATATTGGGTCCTGCATTTTAACTTGAATAGATAAAATAAAGCCAATTAGTTGAGAAGAAAAAAAAGAGAGTCCCTAATTAATTAGTGATTCATAATGAAGGGCAGGCATTCTAAAATCATGAGCCTATGAGGTTTAATACATGATTCATAGACTGAAATCATGGACCCACTCTCAGATTATTAGCATGTGTAAGATTGCCATAGCTAGGTCAGGTCTTCTTCCATCATTTGATTTTGAATATGAGATTTCGGTATTTTTTCAAGGGCAACTCAGGAAATTGAATTATTAACTCTCCATGAATTCCCCCTATTTAAACCACTGAAAACATGCAACGCCCCATAAGCATACAACTCTCAACTTTCATTAATTTCATTCTCTTCTTAATTTTCCTCTCTTCAGAAGATCACTGTCTTTTAAAATCCCCAAGACAGAAATACTGGACACTGAAATAAACACACAGCCAGCCACAAAATCATCTCCTTTTTCAGCTTTTTCTCATGGATTTCAGCAACTTAACGACAAAATCATCACCCTCATCATCATCAAAGGCCAGAAGAAAGCAGCAACAGCAGCAACAGCAGCAACAACAACAAAATCAGCCACAACAGGAAATAAGATTTTTAGGTGTAAGAAGAAGACCATGGGGCAGATATGCAGCAGAAATAAGAGACCCGACAACCAAAGAAAGGCATTGGCTTGGCACTTTCGACACTGCCGAGGAAGCTGCTTTGGCTTACGACCGCGCCGCTCGCTCCATGCGAGGCTCCAAGGCTCGCACTAACTTTGTCTACTCTGACATGCCCGCCGGCTCCTCTGTCACCTCCATTATTTCACCTGATGAATCACAACACGACATTTCGTCACTCTTCGCTGCAGCTGCTCCGCACAGTCAAGCTCATGATGCCAACAACATTAACCAGCTCTTCTTCAATCAAGAACCATTCAACTTGTCTCAGTTTTCAATCAGCGATGTAACGTTCAGCGATGGATGGGCTCAAGGCAATGAAACATACGGTTCTTACAAGCCAATTACATGCGTCATGGATGCTGCAGATCATTCTCAAACGTATACCGCTGACTGTGAGCTGCCACCTTTGCCGCCTGATGTCTCATCAAGTTCCTGTTATTACAGCCCTGGAATGACAAATTCTGACGCGGGATTTGGAGCCTGGAATGATCAAACTGGGTTTCTAAGTTTTCCAGGGGAAACAACAGACGGCGGCAGGCTTGATCATTCATCTTTCAATGGAGACTTTCTGGGGTTTGAATCGAGCGAGTTTTTGCAGCAGCAGCAGAATAGCCAAATATTTGGGAGGATGCCGTCGGTTTCAGATAGTGTAACGGATGGGTTTGATTTCAGTTCGTCGTCATCATCATCAACATATTTCTTTTAATCACTACTACATAATTAATTAATTAATATTAATTAATTAATTAATTATGATTAAGGTAATAGCCTTGGGGTCTGGTTTGGTTGTTGCATGCACTACTTTGAATTTATAGTCATATTAATATATACGTGTTTAATGTGTTATAATTTTGGCGGGATAAGATCAGTAACGTTTCTTTGTTTATTGATTGTTGGAGGTCTTGGAAATGCAATAGCTGCTTTACTTCTAAGCCCCTAATATAATTAATATGTATTTGTTTTCGGTCATTTATATATAATTAATATATTGTGGAGTTTGTATAAATTTGTGGTGATTTTATTTCTATTTGCCTGCGACCTTTTTTTTTTTCTCTGCTTTTAACGTGGACATCGGTCGACCAAAAAAACCCCTCTCTCATTTAATAATAAGTATTTAGTTATATATAACATCATATTAATTAATGTATTATATATACAAAATAACATAATACTTTATTACTTATTGTCTATTAATAAGAAAATGTAGACATTATCATCAGTACCAAATGATTGTTCGGTCAATCAAGGAACTTATGTAACTTCGATATATCGAAGTGCGGGATAAATGTAATTGCCACTCGGAGTACAAAGGTTGTCAATATCCATAATTTGAAGCGACAACATTGACTTCTGATGTTAGTAACACGATCATGGACAATAATTAAAGACGTAAATTGAAATTGTGGCATATATATATATATATATATATATAACAAGGAGAAATCCCATGAAATTGGTCGAATGATTATACTATTTAATTTATTTATATTGAATTGTATTGTTTTAATTAGTAAATCAGATTATAAGTATTTTTTTGTAATAAATTATTTTATTCAAATGTAATTGTTTAGAAAAGTAATATTTTGAATTACAAGATAGCCCTTTATTATTAAATAAAACAAGTATTGAATTCAGCGATAATTACTTTTGACCTAATTTCACTTTAACATTGATGGCAATTTAAGCATTATATATATGCACAGTTTTTGACGGTTTTAGTAATTAAATTGGAAACCTTAATCAAGTTTAATGGCTGAATTTGTATTTGCCCTGATGATTTGATTGCTGATTAAGATGGGAGTGTTGACTTATTATTTGATGTTAAATGTTAACGGTATCAAATATTAACTAAGAAAATACAAAGAGTTTCAATATACATAATTAAAGTTGCATAGCATACCGGCATGCCCATCTTCTGGACTTTGTTACGCGGTGAAAGTGATGAGTTTTTAAGACCGCGTTTGGAATAGCTTTATGTGCTCTTCATGTATGTAATGAGTCAAACGGTAAACATTAAAATATTGTGGGTGATTAAAGTTGCATATAATATATATGCAAATTTACGAGGCGAAGAAGAGGAAAAGTCTTGTTGTAGAGAATAGAAATGTCAAGTTGGCCGGGATGATGTGGCATCACAGGAGAGCCAAAATCAAATTATGCGAAAGCCAAACTCACATTTTTTTTTTTCAAATTAAAATTAAAAATTTGAATAAGTTAATTTGTAAACCAATAAGTACCAGAAAAGTAGGAATTATTGATTAAAATATATATATATATATAATATATTTTACAATAATTTAATAATAAAAAAATTAACGTATAGATATGTTTTTGGTCGTTTTAATTAATTTAAAAAAACGTAAAATGTGAAAAACTCAAAACTTAAAAAGAGTCGTCAGGTTGACCCCTTTCCCTCTAGATACTAGATACTAGTACAGTAGGAACATCGTAAAAGTTCAATATGAAATATGAAGTAATAAGACACCTTTATTTTATTTAATTAGGAACTCTTACAAGATTTTTGTGTTGTGACATAAAAGACTCGTAGGAGTTGGTCCCCAGTCCTACTACGGACCAGGCCTCAAAATCAAAATTTATTTTTTTGTCCAAAAATAATAAAATGACGCGTCTTTGAAAAGTGAAAAGCCAAGTGTTAGGGTGTAAGTTATTGTGCAATTAAAATATAAAAATTTTGTGATGGCGATCAAAATTGGTGGATTCGTGGACTTGCGGTGTGTGAAAATGTCAGCCTAAAGTCCCAGTAGATACGTTAACACGAGCACGACTCTTTCATTCATGAACTGAAGATGACTCAACTAACGACTTTGAGGAATTGACTTACAAATTCTCATTTAATTTCCATGCACCGTCCACTTTCTTTCCCTTTAAATCACTCAGACTTTTTCGGACTCGACTTTCATTTTTTCGATCTTTTTACCAAAAAACAAGGAACCCAGGGATAAAACACTTTGGAGCTAGCTACCTTAATTTTATTTCCTCTTGCTTCTCCCGGAATCTCTGTTGCCTTAAGAGTTTTGTCTATTCAGGTTAGCAACTTTGGTTCTTCCTTTTCCCCTTATTATTGTTATTATTATTATTATTATTATTATTATTATTATTATTATTATTATTATTATTATTAATTTTAATTATCTTTATTCAGTCGACTTATAGATAAATCTTTCTACGTAACTGTAACTGTTTGTGGCGCTCACATGTAAACTTCAATAACTTACTTTTTCTGTTATGCGAATTAGTTTAATGATTATTGGTTCAAAATGAGCGAATTTCAAAATGAATTCAACTAAGGTCCTAATTCGTAAGCTGTTGCGAAAAGCTCATAACCAGAAAGAGTGGTTCAATTAAAGAACAATTGACTGTTAATTGAAATACTACTGTTTTCCCAAGCTTCAAGTTCTAAGTCATGTTTGATTTTGGGAATAGCAGGTGCTATGCCAATAGATAATCGGGATATAGGTCGCGGAAAAGCTCTGACTCAGTCGGGATTTTGTAAAATTTAGAGGGCATTTCAAATATTTAATGCATTCAATGGACTTCAATATTGGATTTGAGGATGTCGGAATAGCAGTTTTGCAAGAACTCTGGAATAAGGTAGCACTTCAAGCAGTGGAACTTGTTAGTGAAACAAGAGATGTGGTCGTTGGAAAGGACAGTTTCCAGGATTTCTCCACAAGGATTAATGACCTAGCTACACTCTTACGCATCTTGGATACCAAGAAAGTTGAGGCTGCCATGGGTTTGGAATTAACAAAAGCTAAATTGGAGATTTTACACGATCAGCTGAGGGAAGCCCGCAAAATTGTCCAAGATTATAAATCTAGTAGCCGACTCCGTCTCTTACTTCAATCAAGCTCTATGCTGTCCCAAATGCAGCGTTTGGCCAGAGAGATTGCCACAACCATTTCCTCGTTTCAGCTTGTCAATCTTGAAATGGCACTGAACTTGAAGACTATGACCAACCAGATTGTTGACAGTCTACGGTCAATGGAGTTCCGTTATGCGGCTGCGACTGAAACAATTGCTTCAGAGTTAGAGAATTCAATGTGGCTGAATAACAGAAACCGAGAGAATGCTGTAAAGCTCCTGGGGAAGATTGCAGAAGCCGTTGGTGTCAGTGCAAATGCGTCCCTGGTACAAAGTGAGCTGGAACTTTTGAAGCAGGAAAAAGATAAGCTGGAAGCTGAAAAAAAGCAGGCGGAAGCACTTCAATTAGCTCAATTGATACAGTTACTGCATAGCACAGAACTTGTTTCAAGGTCACAAGATGAGGAAATTCCTACATATCATCAGCAGTACCCTATTGAATCATTAATATGCCCATTGTGCAATGAGCTGATGGCAGACCCTGTCGCAATTTTCTGTGGCCACAGCTTTGAGAGGAAAGCAATCGAGGAATACTTCAAGATAGGCGGAAAAAATTGCCCCACTTGCAGACAGGATCTCCCAACTCTAGATCTCATGCCAAATCTTAGCCTTCGAAGCTCTATAGAGGAATGGAAGCAAAGAGACATGGACTTAAAATTCCAAGCTGCAGTTGCCAATATCAATTCCGATGACCATTCTAGACAAAACAGGGCCTTAGATGATTTGCAGAATCTTTTGGAGATGCCTAACTATGCGGTAAAACAGGCCGAAGAAATATTCATTCCAAAGTTGGTGGAATTCTTAAATGACACAAGGCTAAACACCAAAGCTACACTGAAATGCCTCTACTGCCTAGCTAAATACGGTGATAATCATAGGGTAAGCAATGTTGATTGTGGATAGATGCCGTTTCCATTTTATTTTTACCTAGTTGAACATCAGAGTTGTTATTTGAGAATTACAGGAAACCATTGTTGAAGCAGGAGCTGTTCGTCGCATATTAAAGAAGATCTATAAAGGTGAAACAGAACCTGAGGCTGTCGCAGTCTTGTCAGAACTATCCAAGAGAGAGATCCTTGCAGAGAAAATAGGAAAAATGAAAGACTGCATTCCTGTTATGGTTTCTTTGCTCCATAATGACAGTCCTAATGTCTCACAGAAAGCTCAGGAAGTGCTGGATAATCTTTCCTCTAACACGCACTTTGCTGTCAAAATGGCGGAATCTGGATACTTTCCGCCTTTTGTTGGGTGCTTCAATCGAGGTAAAATACTGGACCCCTATATGATACCTTCCAACCATTGTATTCTCCTTTCGTTTTGATAATATCTGTTTGCAGGATCCCAAGAAACCAGAGCTTTGATGGCTGCAGCCTTGATAAACATGCGGCTCAATGAAAATAGCATTAAAACCTTGAAAGACAGACAATTTGCGCACAATATAATCCAGATGCTTTCTTCAAATTCTCCAGCATGCAAATCGGCTTGCCTCAAATGCATCAAGAAGCTCATAGCATATCCCAAGATGATAAAACGACTTCTATCGGACCCTGCAACTATACCACTTCTGCTTGGACTCATCTCATTTGTCAGGTCTGATCTACACTTGAAAAAAGAAGCTGCTGAGATTCTTGCTTTGATTGTTGGAGCTTGTCAGCATCCTCAATTCCAATTGTATCAGGGCTTGCAGGAACTTCAATCAGAGCACAATGTTTGTCTCTTTTTGCAGCTAGTTTCTAATTCTGAACGTCAAATTAAGATTCAGTTTTTACACTTACTGGTTGAGCTCAGTTATAAATCTGAGAAAGCACGGAGCCTAATTGAATCCAACATTGACTCAATCACTCAACTCTTCTCCTCCCTAGACGGTGACGATCCAGCAGTGAGAAGATGGGCCATGAAGCTCATCCATTGCATTTCTGAAGGAAATCCCAATGGAGTTCCTCTGCCACCATCTCCTGGCAAAGAAACTGCCATAAACAACCTAGCAGCTATTTTCACATGTTCTCCAGACACAGAAGAAAGGTCCATTGCTGCTGGAATCATCAGCCAGCTTCCCAAAGACGACGATGTTGTTTATGAAGTGCTCCGTAAATCACAGTTATTAAAAGCCATCCATGAGGTGATTTGTAGCATGGATGGGGAGAACGATGGGATCAGGACACCTGCCTGGCAAGACACCTTTCTACTTGAGAATGCGCTAGCAGCACTGTTGCGCTTCACAGATCCCACCAAGCCCGAACTTCAGAGGCAAGTGGGAAAGCTCGAACTTTATCCATCACTAATTCGGGTGCTCTCCACGGGCAGTTCAGTTGCCAGGCAGCGAACTGCGATTGCACTTGCTCAACTATCCCAATCCACCAGTCAGTCAGTCTCAAATGCAAATATCATGGCAAACCAAAGTAGGAGGTCAATGCCAATGCTTCACGTGATGAAACTCTTTCCCAATATGTCTTGGTGCTGCTCAGTATTATCAGAAAACCAGAGTTCGTGTTCTGTTCATGGTACTGCTTGTGCACAAAGAGAAACATTCTGCCTTGTCAAGGCGGATGCCGTGAAGCCACTAGTGCGAACTTTGAGTGATATGGAATCTGGTGCAGCTGAGGCTGCACTTACCGCACTCGAAACATTGCTAACGGACCACAGCACTCTGTCTCACGCCACTGCTGTTATTGTAGACAGCCAAGGTGTGATGGCCATTCTGCAGGTCCTGGAGAAGGGTTCCCTATCTGCCAAAACCAAAGCCCTAGACTTGTTCCAGAAGATCCTAAAGCATACACGGATTAGTGATTCATTATCTAAAAGGTCTGAGACGATCCTCATCCAGCTTCTTGATGATGATGCACTCAAGAAAAAAGTAGCCCTCGTCCTTATGCATATGGGCGTTATCCCATATCAGTCATCATACTTCTAAATTTGTTTTGTTATGTAAATAGGATACCAGAGCAAAAAATTCTTTGAAGGATGCAATCTTCGGCAAAATTTGATCATTACGGAGAAGCAATCACAGGAACTTCTTTCCACATCAAATTGAATAAACTGGACTTCTTTCCACATCAAATTGAATAAACTGGGCAATTGCTTGGTGAGTTTAATGCTTTCTCCCTGATTGCAATTCCTAAAATGCACCGCTGTTCTGCTGAGAAGTAAACAGCAGAAAGTACATTGCCAATTGAATTGCATACGGTACATGTAAATTTCCCGAGACTACTAGATTCTGAAGTTAGTTCATAGCTTCAACTATGTAAAGCATTTGTTTTCAAGCTGCACTGTCTGTGATCAGAATGGCAGCTTCCAATATTTTTTAGCAGCCTGGCCAATTTCTCAGTTACCAAACATGATGTATAATGTATTAAGTTGAGATAGGAGCAATATAGATGTCATTGTATTTGTTCTGTTTTAGTTCCCTTCATTTTGTACAAAATTAATATTCTTGTTATTTTTACCTTGCAGCCTATTCATTTTTTTTTCCCACTCATTTTATAGTCAAAGCAAGTTCACTGAAAATGGGTTACTATTTACCACAATACTTAAAATAGTCAATTTGGATAAAAACAAAGGCACTATCTATGCTCTTTTTTTTAATTTGTATTTTTATTAAAATTTTAAAAATTAAAAAAATATCTTATACACTAACTTAAAAAATCCCTATATTAATAGTTAATTGAATAAAAAATGCAATAAAAATTATTCTCAACATAAAAACAAGATATCTCTGCAAAGTCGTAGAAGAGTAATGCTGCACTTAACACTTACGTGCCGTTGTTCATATTTTGCTTTTATTTTCTATTATGTAACGAAATATGAAATATCCTTTTTTTAAAAAAAAAAAAATTGCACCTTATATAGTCAGTATATTTTAATATTTAATGCAAAGACAGTGGCTTTGCAATTCTTCACAAATAAAGTAAGAATGGTAAACGGCATATTTTTCTTGCAAAGAGAGGCCTATAATACTCAGAAGAATTCAAAGCTTTCTCCACGTGTTCCTCCCATCTAATAGTTGTTTTTTCTTTGTCAATCATTTTGTAAACAAATTTTCACAAATCTTCTCCTACAAAACCTCCACGAATGCAAAGTGTTTGCTTCAGGTTGCCCATGCTACTATGTTGTCCAGCCACGCGTCCTTCCCTTTGCTCTTTATAAGCAAATTCCCTGGAACTAGCAACCCACCACCTCTACATTCAAAAACCAAAAAACTGTTTCTGTAATCTGTAAAACAATGGCTTTCAGGGCAACTGTAAGTGTTGTTAAAAACATATTAATCGTGAAGCATGGAGAATTTGCGCAGTGAAATGATAAAGTTATTTCAAAATGCAGGGTTATTGGGGATCAATGCTGACTCGAGTTGGTGGAAGTCGCTCATTTGCAACCTCAACCAGGCCCAAAATGGCACAAACTACAGGAAATTCTGCTCAAGCAAGTCATTCCTACAATAAGTTAGTGATTGAAAAATCCCATATTTACAATTACAATTATAAAATAAAATAATAATATTTTCGAATCCCAACATGGGCATTGTATTTTTTGAATGGTTGCAGGTTTTCGGCAACAGGAGAATTTGCACCGGTGTATGTAATGCTGGGAATGCTGATCATAGCCATGTCGATAGGAGCACACACAGCCAAACAACAACTAGCGCATTGCCCGAACGTCTGCGTTACCAAGAAGAAGAGAGGGTCAATTTCCGAGGTCGAAGAACCCGACTATGTCGTGACTACTGCTGACAAGTTTGTGAACAAATCTTTCCTCAGGAAGGTGGCTCACATCCAGGATCACAACCGAACTATTCCTGATCCAGTCCGCCTCGACCCTTTTGCCAGGTTTCTAATTTTCATCGGCTCTGTTTCAAATTCTTTCACTACAAAATTACTTAAGTTCGAGAATTTTAATGGAGGTTTGATATTTTTTTGGGAATTGCCAGACCACGAGAATCAGAGACGTTGAAGACGGCAGGAGTTAGTGCAAGAAGTAGCCAGTGAAACAACCAGAGCCAAAATTCAATGTCTAAATGGTTTCTTAGTCATAGTGGTGTCAGATTGTGAATAGAATTTTGGCTTGAATTTGTTTCCTTTCGATCAGTAAATAGTTTTCTTATTACCGGGTTTATCATTCTAATAAAACAAACACCAATTTTAAGGTTTGAAATATTCCCTTTCAGTAACTTCCTGTAAATAAACTAATTTTGAGTTAGATTATAGATTGGATTCCATAAATTACAGAAGCCTTATTGCAAACAACGGTCATTCACTATATAATGTCAACATAACTATCACGTTATTGCATTCTCTATTTCAAAATAGTATATGATGCAGTTACTGTGGTACAACAATTTTCTTCTTGATGTTGATAAATTTTCTCCAAAAGAAGAGTAGAAATATTTGTTGTCTGCAATAGTAGAGATTCTACGTCAAATTGCAGCTACAAAATAGTAACAAAGAAAATCATGAATTAATTCCTGACGCTGTGACGCGTGGATAGTCTCTCAAAAAATCACAGACACAACAAACACAAAGGACCTCGATGTCATTAGCAACTAACTAATTTTGAGTTAGTTTTATATATGTGTTTGGGAAAGCAGCCCATGGTGTAAAGCCCGATGGTGTAAACGGACTTTATGCTAATTGGCCTGATATTTGAATACTTTCAATACATTCTATTCAGCTCAGTTTAGAAAAAATTCTAGTAGGACGTCTTATAAGTGAGTATGATTAAGTAGTAAAACTGTCATTCGAAGGAAATTCTTATGAGAAGAGAAAAATTAGAACTTTCAGTTCTAATTTAAGACAAATTAAGATTTTGCAAGATACATTTCAGATTTTATCAGAATTCTTAATTTTACTAAAATAAGAAAATTAGAGGTTATATATATTGTATTCTTTTCATGTAAATGAAAAAGTGAACTTTCTGAAATCGGCAATAAAGTGTTTCTTCTTTCTCAAAGAAGAAAAAAATTTAATTTTTACTGAGTGGTATCAAAGTCTCAAATTTCGATATCAATGGTTGACGCCGTCTATGAAAAAGACAAAAAGCCAATATGTTATTATTTAATTTACATAAACTAGAGGAGAGAATCCAAATAAGTAACGCTAGTATAAGATCGAGATAGGGAGATATACAATTTCTAAAAATTCAACATGTGAAAGAGCATGCAACACAAATAAGTAGAGGTAAGTGCTTGAGATACGGTAACAAAATATCACTAGGTGCCTGTACTAGTTCTGTTTCTCTTTCTTATTATTTATTGTGTTTGCTTTGCTTTGCCTTATATTATAACTTTTTGTTAGATTTCTGTATGATTGGTAATGCTCTTTTTATAAATATGATTTATCTACTTATTTTGCATTAAGGCTAATGTCACAACTAGAGTGTGGTTTTTGACTGCGCGTGGCTGATTGATGAATTTCTTCATTGGAGTGGTTCTCTTGCTTCATGTATTCCTTCCTTATGTGTTAGAGATCGAACAAAATTAAATTTGGCAGTTTTGGAAGTGGCACCACTCGTAATGATCAAAGAAATAATATGGCTTTGATTATTTATGGCTTGCACAAGAAAAGAGAAAGTACATAATTAACTAAAACGCACATGTACCACATCTCTCTTAAAATTATCAATCAAAATTATATCATATCCATGTTTAGTAATCTTATTTAAATTTCTCCTTTCCGCATGACTTTTTATTTGATTTAGAACTCTTAAATAATTTTATACATACATTTATGACTAGAATTGATTAAATTATTTGATTTTTATTTCAACAAATATCTTGTACGCTACTATTATTAATACTAAAAGACGTAAACAACATTAAAAATTTTATTGTTTATTACTATAAACATTTTATTGGTTGGTAGTATGATTGAGATAAAGAACTAAAAAAAGATTTTGATTTATTATTTAAGAAAAGGTTATCACAGCCACAAAATTTCGTGTTAAAGTATAATGTATGTATTTATTTTTATTTTTATTAATTGTATGTATGAGTTTATTTTTATTTATATTAATTGTATCTATGGCTCAATATTTGGTGTTGATGGTTATTTTTACTAATTTATCAAATAATTAGTGGGTATGAATATATGACCGCAAATAATTTGGTATCAAATAACTAGTGTACATAAATATCTAATATTTAAACTTCCACTCAATATGTTGTATAAAGTTAGGTTATACTATAAAAGAAATAATAAAGTAATATTTTTAAAAAAAATTGTTTTAGTTTAAATAAAAAAGAGTAATATTAAAAAATAAAATAAAATAAACATCGTGGAGTCAAAATTGTTGCAATAATTCAAATTAAATATCAGTTAAGTCTAATATGAAATACAATTAGAGTCCAAAAAATATCAATTGAGTCTTGTATAAATATATCATAAATAATAATAAATACCATTTGGGTTTAGAGGCAAATATCATTAGAATATAATATTTACTTTTTATATATCTTTATCTATTGATTATTTATGTTTTTTGGCTTCAAATACTTATGTATGAACCCCCTAAATATCAATAGAGTCAAACGAAAATGGCCAGACATTTAGCTTTGCTATGCATGAGACACATGCCTTATATGTAGAATTTATATCTCGTGATGCCTTATGCTCATAGTCTAGTCTTGCAACTAATATCTCATCTAAATAAAATTTTATTTTCTGCTTTCATCTTTTTCTTCCTGATAATGAGTTTAAGCTAACAAATAAACCTTTTCCTTTTTCTGCCCTCTAAATATGTATGACAAACATTCTTGAACTTCATGAATGGAAAGACTTTAGAAACAATATTAACTAACCAAAATACGTGGCATAAAGAAGTAGTTTCCATTATAATGCCTAAGACCAAGCATGCTTTCTACATATGGCATATCATTAATAAGTTCATCGATTGGTTCTCAATACTGCTTCGGTTAAAATATGATGAATGGAAAGCCCACACTCAATGGAGGATTTTGAATTAGGATGGGAGGAAATGGTTGTAAATATCACAAGCACATCGTCAGCTTTGAAGTTTGTGAAGCAGAGAAGAAGACTAAACAAGCCAACAACACAACTACACGATGTAGCCTCAATGCCTTACGAGGGCCAAAACAATGCACCTCTGCGGTGCTAGTTCCGTTGCCCTATGAGAGCCAACATCATGCACCTCCACGGTACTAGCTTCTTTTTTTTAAAAAAGAAAAAAACTATATGAGCTGATGTTCTACTCTTCAAGAAAAAAATTTGACTACAATTTAGATCAATCAATCATAATCAAAAGATTAATAATTGTCACACATTCAAGAATTATTGTAAAAACAATTTAACCACAGTTCAGATCAAGCAACCATGGAATGCAAAGATGCTAAATAAGTATTACTGTTGAAGAATCGTTGATAAAAAGATACAAATACGATTCATATCACAACGATTATCTTGTATTGATATCTTAATATCCAGAGAGTTGCTATAAAAAAAATCTAACCACAGTTCAAATCCGATAATAATGATCAGAAGATTATTAAATTTTTTTTATTCAACGAGCTGTTATAAAAAAATCTGACCACAGTTTAGATCAGATCAGAAGATCAATAAAATTCGTTCATTCAACAGACTGTAATAAAAAAATATGACACAGTTAAGATCAAATAACGATGATTGGGAATACAATGGACTTCGTTTACTTAGCAAATTGTCGTAAAAAGATCTGACTATAATTCATATGAGACAATGATTAAAAGATTGCCAAAATTCGTTCATTCAAGGAAATCATTAAAAAGATCTAACCACAATTCATATCAGAAAATCAATAAATTTTATCTATTCAACAAACTACCGCAAAAAAGATCTGTCCTTAGTTCAAATCAAACGATAAAATAAGTTTCACAAAAAATTGTTGTAATAGGATCTGACTTTAGTTTATACCATATAACAATCAGAAGAATCATAAAATTTGTTTCATATAAGAATTGTTGAAGAGAAAACATGATTAAAGCCCAGACCTTATGTCAACAGCTATTTGATATTAGTAAAGTCCATTTTAATCATACCACGGTACATCCTAGTAGGCAATTTCTATTTACTCCATATGATTTGCTTGATTAAGACAATGAAAGAAAAAATACTGCAAGTAAATAATAATATAACGTTATCTTAAAACAAAGAAATAAACAGCGCCAATTTAAGTATTAAAAATTCTGAGCATAAGAAACACAATTGTCTGGATTTTTATTTATGCTTTCTATATTTTCTTTTATGAAAAAAAAGACCTTCTTTAACTCAAGCATTAGAGGGTTTTTGCTGATAAATTCAACTTCCCTCGATCGTTATTTATTTTATAGGTTATTTATAATGGAGAGAAAAAATTATTGTTGAATGCTAGGGTTCAAATCTGTGGATCATTCTTAAATAAAATTTCTAACAAAAAGGCTAATTTCACTGAAAATTGAAGGGCTTGGTGTTTGGGAAAGCGAACTCGGGCTCATGGAGCGAATAGGCTTCGTGCTAACTAGCCTAATACTTAGGTAGTTCCAATACATCCTGTTCAGCTTAGCTTAGGAAGGGAGAATGCCCATTACCCCTACTTTTTGAGTTAATACTTCATTACCCTTTATATTTTCTTTAATATCCCATCACCCCCTTAAGTTTCGATTTTGCCCTTTAGGATTTCAAATATTTTCGATTTTATTATTTTATAAACTAATTGAAATGAAGGATAAAATTGAAAAAAAAAAAAATTAAGAGGTGATAGGATATTAGAAAAAATATAAAGAAATAATGGAGTATTAGTTCAAAAAGTAAGAAGGCAATGGGCATTCTCCTGCTTAGGAAAGATTTTAGCCAGACATATAGTGCGTCTGATTAACTAATAAGACTATCATTCAAAAAAAATTCTTACGAGAAAAGGAAAATTAGAATTGGAAATTTTAATTTAAGGTAAATTAAAATTCTACAAAATATATATCAAATTTTATTAAAATTCCTAATCTTATTAGAATAAGGAAATTAAAGTTTATATATATTGTATTCTCTTCACGTAAATAGAAGGACAAACTTTTTAAAATCGACAATAAAGCATTTGTTCTCTTCTTTTAAGCAAAGAAGAGAAAAATTTAAATTTTATTATGTGATATCAAAATTATAAATTTCGATATCAACTATATATATATATAAAGTCGTTTTCATGTAACTCCTTCACCGGAAAACTCCTATTATTTTTGTTTTTCACATATAGAAAACTAGAAACAGACATCAAATACTACTACTGCCAAGTCCTTTAAAGCTTCAACAGCAATCTGCCGACCTTTCTCTACTGGGATTTTATTGAAAAACATCACTGGCACGTCCACCAAGAGACCTCGATGGATTTCAGCTGAAATTTGAAGCAATGGTATTATTTAATTACATGAGACCCTAGCAGGACTATTCTTTCATAAACATTACGGGCTTTTAATGTTTCTTTTGGAAGGTACATCTAATTTATAATAAGGGATTTTAACACGTAACTCCCTTAAAATTTAAAAGTTTTAATACTTAAATTAAAAGTTTAAAGAAATACACACTTACCTCCCCCGGACCATTAATTGACCATCTAATTTTATTTATATGACTATAATACCCTTAATTACTTTAAATAAAGTATAAGAAATTTAATTTGTATGTAATCAAAAATAATTTTAATTTATATTTATTTAAAAATTAAAAATTTAATTAATGACAATTTAATTTACGATTTTAACACTTACATAAAAATTTTAAGAAAAAACACACTTACCTCCCTTAAACCATTAATTGACTATGTATTTTCACTTAAAATAACTATAATACCATTTATTACTTCAAAATAAAGTTTAAGAAACTCAATTTTAATTTATTTGATGTTCAAAAAATTAAAATAATTAAAATTTTGATTAATGACAATTATAATTTTTATTAATTTAATATTTATTTAAATTAAAATTTTATTTAATGATATTTAAAATTAACAATTTAATCATGTTGATATTTTTTCTAATTTTCCGTCATTGCGTAGTTCCATCAAATTTTTTGTGTAAACTCAAAAATTTATATTTACTTTACGAGTCATAAAATTGATATTAAAGTGTAAATTTAATATAAATGTATATAACATAAATCTTGTATTAAAGTATTTTTATAAAACGAGTGACATTGATAAAGTTATGAAATTGTTTAGTGAAATAAAAAAAATATAATTTATTGCTAGAGAATTTGTGAAAGAAGAGAGTAAGAAAGGCAGCAGTTTTGCATATAAGGATTTGATATTTGAATAAATATGATATATGAATAAAAATTAAATTCTTATTTTGAGTAAATATTAAATAAATGTAAACTAAAATTATTAAGTTAAATTATCATTAATTAAATTCTAAGTTTCAATAAATATTAAATACACGTAAACTAAAATTGTTAAATTAAATTATTATTAATTAAATTTTTAATTTTTAAACAAATATAAATAAAAATTATTTTTGATTACATACAAATTGAATTTCTTATACTTTACTTTGAAGCAATTAAGGATATTATAATCATAAAAATAAAATTGGATAGTCAACTAATGGTCTAGGGGAGGTAAGTGTGCCTTTTCTTAAACTTTTCATCTAAGTGTTAAAATTTCAAATCTCAAAGGAGGTATGTGTTAAAACTCTTTTATAATAATAATAGTAAATCATCTCCCTATCAATGACCAATCTTCGGCTAGATGACATAATGATGCCAAAGCATGTAGGAGGATAAGCACAGAAGACACAAGCTATTGCAATCGTTATTTCAGAAAGATAAGACGACTCACAGACCTCAGCTCAGCTTCTCAGTTTTCATTTATAATAATTCCCGAGAGACTTTCGAAACTATTTCAGACCTAAATGATCAAACCACCATCACAAGTCCCTAATGGTGATGCATCCATAGCAGAAGGATGATATATTCATGTATGCAGGCACAACGGCTGGTGGTATATGTATTCCGTTCTTATGATGATTCCGGAAAACATAATATAATGATGAATGATATTGTTAAGCATGAAACATTTGCGTCTACATGAACTGAAACAATAAGACATCTAATCAGTGATTCAGCTTAAATATGAATTAACAGATAGAAAGGGAACCAAGATTCTCCACTAGAAATGGATCCTTGCACTTATAATTTACATGTGCTCAGGATCAAAAATAAAGGATCCAAATTCATAGGGTTGCCCGCCATGTCCAATAACTGCACTGCAATAACATTTCACTTGGATAATTTCAAGAACAAGTTTTAAGTTCGAGAGATATCATACATATAATCCTAATGTCGACCAATCCTTGTTCACAAAAACAAAATTTAACAAAGATCTACCATTATATCGCCGTTAAAGCCTCTCACAATATGTCCACATACTTGGTTAAAGAGAAGCCAACTAACTCAGTTATCTAAGTTAATACATTGCAACATACAAAATCAAGAAGTCACATAAAATATAATCCTCAACACATGACCTAATATAGCAATAAGTTACTGAAAATTTGGAATTAGAAAAAAACGTTCATGCTTTGAGATAGCATCAGCATTTCAACTGAACTTCTACTAATGTAAGCATAAAAAAGGAAAGGTCAATAATACATCCTCGACTAATATGATCACGAAATCCTTCCTACTTAATAAACAATCAGGAAGGCAGAAGCTATACTGCAGTGCAACATATAAAAAATACATTAATTACCACTTACACAAAGGCAGAATTGAGAGTCGTACTCTAGATAATCATTTCTCCACTGCAGCAAGCAAAGGCTATTCAGGTTCTAAAAGAGCATTATATAGCCAAAAGCGTCTGCAAAAGCCTATTTGATATAATCTTTCATATCACCATATTCCTCAATGAGCAAAAACAGTGTCATTGCGTCTAGGAGGTCTATCAGGGATTGTTCCTGGCTTGAATTTCGAAGCCTCGTGTTTTGCCAATTCCGGAGGCACAGGACTGTTACTCTGGATAAGCATCTGCTTGAGATCATAGAACACATCAGTATCTTGGAGGGTCAGGAATGTTGTAGCCACACCAGTCTTCCCAGCACGGCCTGTTCGTCCAATACGATGTGTGTACATTTCTATATTCCCAGGCATATCATAATTGATGACATGGGCCACATCAGGTATATCAATCCCACGCCCTGCAACATCAGTTGCAACAAGAACATTGTATCTCTTAGTCCTAAAACCTTCAAGACTAATTTCCCTCTGTTCCTGTGACTTCCCACCATGCAAAGTAGTGACACGGTAGCCAGCCTTATCCAGATTTTTGGCAACCATATCTGCGTTCTTCTTGGTGTTAACAAATACAATTGCTGTTTTATCTCCAAGATCATCAAGCAATCTCTGCAACCTGGAAAACTTCTCCGATTCTTTCATCATCATCACATGTTGAGATATCAGATCAGTAGCCTTGCCAGCAGTGCCAATTGTCACTACCACAGGATTTCTCAAGTACTTCCTAGCAAGCCGCTCCACTGCAGGAGGCATAGTGGCACTGAACATATAAGTAGTTCTATATATCTTCTTCTCATCAAGCTCCTCGTCCTCATTCTCCGGCTTCAAATTACTGGAAGGCATTGCATCCAGTACACCTACAACCTGGGGCTCAAAACCCATATCAATCATCCTATCAGCCTCATCGAGAACAACATAATTACATTGATTCAAAACCGCATAGCGCCTCTCCAAACAATCAATCAGACGACCCGGTGTGGCAATCACTACTTCACACCCTTGCCTAATTCTAAATCCTTGTTCCTCAATGGACTGCCCACCAACAATTGAAACTACTTTAATACCCAAATAATGCGCAAACTTCACAGTCTCATCCTCAATCTGTTGTGCAAGTTCACGAGTAGGTGCCATTACAACAGCATAAGGCCCCTCAGCCTCATTCTCTTCACTTATGGGTGGTAATCTAGAAATATAAGTTAACATAGGCAATACAAAAGCAGCAGTCTTACCAGAACCAGTCTCTGCAATACCAATGACGTCTCTCTGCTGTAAACCCAGCGGAATTGCAGCCATTTGAATCGGGGATGGGCTCTTATACCCAGCTCTTTCCACTGCTTTTAACAACTCATGACTCAATTTACTCTCGGTCCAGTTCCTCATTGGCCGAGGAATCTTCGACCCTTTATAAGAAATATTAAAATCTTCTCTAAAAATACGCCAATCTCTTTCAGTCATTTCTTCAAGCTTCTTCTCTGACCAATGCCGATCAACCCTCATATCAAAAGTATCATATAGATCGGCAGCTTCCTCTTTAAGCTTTTGTGCGGCAGCCTCCTCCGGCTTCTCTTCAATCCCTTCTTTTTTCCGGATCTCTTCCCTCATCTCCTTCTCATTCTTAGCAGCCAACTTTTTCTGCTCTCTTCGATCCATTCCAGCTCGAAACCCACGCCCGAACAAAAGCTGCGCTTCGTGAGGATTTTGATACAAAGAATTCATGTCACGCGAAGTATCCTCAGTATTTTCCCAATCAAATGAAAACCTAAACTTCTCACTCGGCTTTATAACCCTTTTCTTAGGTTTTTTAGATCCCAAATACTGCTCTTTAATCAATTCCAGTTCCCTCTCGCGCTCGCGCTCCGCTAACTTCTCCAACCGCGCGCGCTCCCTGGCCTTGGCTTCTTCTTCGCGCTCACGCTCCCGCTCGCGGCGATGGCGATCTCGTTCACGCTCGCGGGAATCGCGGGAGTCGGCGGAAGAGGGTTTGTTGTGGTTTTGGGTCTGAGAAAGGAGTTGTTCTTGGCGGCGCTTTTGCTGGGCGATCTCCTCTCGGCGGCGTTCGAGAGCTAATTGCTCGCGTTGAGCTTTGGTCAAGAAAACGGGCTTGTCCTCGACGGAGCGCTTCGTAGTCATATTCTAGGGTTTGGAAATAGATTTCGCTTGGTTAACTGCAGGAGGGGAAATGAAAATCCGAACCACCTTGGCTTGGCTTCGCTTGCAGCAAGGGATCTGCTTGTTACAGACGTTTCCAGAAGCCGCTGCGTTTCAATTCTCCTTCTTATGCACGATGATAATACCTTTTCCTTTTTTCTTTTTTCTTTTTTTTTTTTCGCCACTCTAATGATCGTTCATAAACATATAGATAATTTTTTTTTTCTTTTACATTGAATAGTATTAGTAACATGATTTTATGTATTTTTATATTAAAATTAGACAATTTACTTATTTTTTCTTATGGGACAATCGTTGAGAAATGAGAATGATTTTTTGAGAAGTTTCATATGTCTCATACGTATCGGATTTATTGGATAATTTACCTTTCAAGGGATATAAAAGGACTTTTACATGTAAGAATGGATGTAAATAAAAAGTTATTCTTATGAATTGCACTGAATACAATATCATGTGCTGAAAGAATATGGCATAAAAGGTTATTACTTGTTTTTATAATAGAGATGTTAATTGAAATTTGAAAGTAATATAATTTTTCAATTTTGATGGTTAACATTTGATTTTGATATGATTTTTGTTTTTTTTTTTTTTTAATTTGGATGCTAACGTTTGCACACCACATCAACTAATCTCAACTTTTATTTTATTTTTGAGATAATATCATATACTTTTCTAACGTTTGATCTTATAAATAAATATTCTTAATATTTGACAAAAGATAAATACATTCTTGACGTGGGCATCGCTTCTATTTATGATCAGTTAATTTATTATCATTTATATCTCTAACATTTTATATAATAACAATATAATTTAAATTTTATTTAATTATACTATTTTAATCCTTATCTTAATATTTTTTATAATATATTTTTTTAACTATAACAATTCAGTCCCTATTTAATATTTTTTTCACAATATACTCAAAATTAAATAAATTTTTAATTTGTTATTTTAATAAAAAAAAATTTAAAAATACTACTATTAAAAAAATTCAAATAATGAGTTAAATTATAATCATATGTTAAAATATTTCTAACTCTTTTCTTTCATTTTTATAATAATAATTTGACATTTAATTATTAAAAAATTTAATTAAAATATTTTTTTTTGACGTTTTATTTTTACATGTAATATATTTATTTAAAAAATATGTTAAATTCATTATATTTTTTTAAAAAATATATGAAAATATAAATAATAAATACATGTTATATATATATTACAAATAAAAATAATCAAAAATTTTCATCTTTTTATATTTTTTAATTAAAATTAAATTATATTGATTAATAAGAATATAAAATATATCTAATTACTAATTCTATTAACAAATAATACTAAATTTACTTTTTTATTTATAATTTTATAATTTTTCTCAAGAAAATATAATAAATTTAATATAATATTTTAAATAAAAATATTAATATAAAAATAAAATGTTCAAATATATTTTAAAAATTTTTAACAATTAAATATCAAATTTATTGTAAAAAAAAGGTTATAAATATTTTAACATGAATTTAATTTAATTCATTATTTAAATTTTTTTAATAATATCTTTTTTAAAAAATTTTCTATTGAAATAACAAATTAAAAATGTATTTAATTTTGAATATATTGGAAAAAAAATATTAAATATAGGACTAAATTATTATATGTAAAAAAAAATTATTGTGAAAAATATTAAAATAGGGAATAAAGTGTTTGTAACATCCTTAATTTTAAAAAATTTCGACAGAATTTCTGTTATAATGTAATATACGTCGTATATGTAATTCTGTAAGTTTTAAAATTTCACTTGAAACATTCCCAATAAAATTAAACACCAACCCCTTTATTTCATTAATTAATAAAATATAATCAGTTTCATGATTTCTAACATCCAAATACAAGCATGAAAATTACATCAAAATCGTATATTACAAAATCTTGCTCTTATAATTACACATATTTTTAAAAGTAATAAAATCTTAATTCTGAAATATCTTTTGTCTTCTACTCACAAATCTCCAGCATTATGTAAATCTGAAAAGTAGGGATAAATTAATGCTCAATAGATATATACAAAAATAGTTTTAAAATTTGTAACAAATAAGTTTGAATATAAAAACACTTCTTAATTTTCAACAAAGAGTATAACTGCATATTAAATCTAAATTTCAATTTTAATATTCATGTGAACAACGTAAAACACATAATTTCATAAAAATATTCATAAATCTTGTTCTTACATATTTTACGGATATTGTTCTGAAGGACCGCCGTCCCAAAAACTAGCCATATGTATTTTAGGAGTATTATTTCTAAGGATTGTCATCCAATTAAAAACGATCTTTAGGGGCATTATTCCTAAGGACCGTCGCCCCAAACACCAATGCCACATCACAACAACAATAACTATAGTCATCGCATTCTCGTTTATCAATTTATTTTACAACATTTCCATACGAATCTTATATCTATAAAAATATAATGCTTGTTAATACAATTTTCTCGTTGTATTTGTAAATTTAACATTCATATGAAAATAACTATTTAAATTCAATTCAAAAAATCAATTAATTAAATCAACACGTAATAATTCAGAAATTTCATACACATTTATCAAAACATCAACTATAATTAAACATCCTATTTTTTAGTTTTAAAATCAAAATCAACCAAATACATATAAATACCTACCTGACATACGCATGATAATTTTTATGCCTTTGTTGGTTTGTCCTTCTCCTCCCAATTATTTTCTAATATCAATTTAACAAATAATAATGAATAATGATCTAAAAATTTAAATTTTATTACCTAAAATGTATATGTATTTAAACAAATATTTATATACTAACAGTTTAACTTTCTATAGGTAAATGAAGTAATATACTAATTTTTAAAAATTAAAATTAATCATCTAAAATAAAAAATTCAGATCAAACGTCCATTCTTTTTCCTTTCTTTCCTTTCTTTTCTTTCCTGATTTCATTTCCTTTCTCTTAATTTTCAATTGCGAAAACAAAAATTATATATATATTTATATAAACTTACCATCGCCATAAACCATTCCTTTTATTTATTATATATATATAAATATATATATATAAAAACATTTTATAATATCTATAAGGTACATGCGCTGCCGAGTGGCAATTAAAATGAAATGACACTTGACCTTTCAAATTTCAATCAAATTTTTTAACTTCTCTTTTTATACCTTTTACCTACAACAAAATTTATATTATCCAATAATTCTATTCTTTTAAACTTATAAACATATTCGTCCTAATCAACACTTTTTTTTTTTAATAAATATATTTATCTTATAAGTTCTAAATTATTATGTTCTCATATAATATAAAGTAGATATATTCAACATCTGTATTCTAATTAAAGCAAGGACATAGGGTATTACAGTATTATAATTAAATAAAATATATATCATATTGTTATTATATAAAAGAGTAGAGATGCAAATGATAATAAGCTAATTAGTTAACTAACGGAAATAAAAGTTAAGGGGATATCTGTCTTTTTTCAAACGCTAAGGAAATATCTATCTATTAAACCAAATATCAGGAGTTATATATTATTGTCCCTTTATTTTTTTTTGATAGATGTTTGATTATAATATTAGTACATATTACGTATAGTTACGTAATATTTTTCAAAAAAATAAAAATATTACAATAATACATAATTTTAAAATAATTTATTAAATTAAAGACTTTATCTTTTTTGTTTATATATATATATATATAAAATGAATTTAAATATGTTACTAAAAGTAATAAATTTCTTCAAGGTCAAGTTATCCTGAATGAATGACCTAATTAATTGTAAAATAAATAAATGATTTTATATAAGAGTAAAAAAATAAAAGAATTCATACATTGAGCAAAAACATCATAAATATATATTCTTATGCAAACTTATGTGACAAAAATTTCTATATTTTATTTTTACTATTAAAATATAAGAAATATGCTAATGATATTATCGCATTAATTTGTATGAACAATTTTATACAAGAGAATTTGTATATACAACACTTTTTTTATCTATATTATTATTTTTTAAAAATATTTTTTAAATTATTTATTTTGTTATCACCCATATTCATTATATAAATAATATTACTATTATATTTTTAATAGATATATATATATATTAATATGTTTTGTAATTTTGGAAAATAATCATTGCCTTCGGCTCATTGACTTTTGGAACAATATTCACTCGCTCAAATGGAGTTGCTACAAATTCCTATGACGGGTGTATTTAGTAAAGTCATTTTAAAAGAAAGTCTTCGGGCTTCTACAGTCTCATCCATGAAATAAATACAAAATAAAGGAGGGCAGAGAATGGGTGTGGGTATAGAGAGTAATATTTTTCATAAACATAAATTCAATGGTGGGTATATTATGTAAACAAGTTAGTTTTTCTTTTCATGTTTATCGACATTATTGATCAATTAAATAACAATTTGAGCCCGTTTGATTTGGGCTACGAAACCCATTTAGCGTTGAACATAACATTTTTTTTAACTTCAATTTTTTTAAATAATTAAAATTACAAGTCACTTTTTAAATTTAACCAAATTCCAAATTTCTCATTCTTTCTTTTTTTTTCAGAAACGGTTAGAATTTGACAATTTAAAAATATGCACAACAACAAATGAACCTTAAGTACAATACATTGTGCTTGAAAGTGACTGGAAAGTAAGGGTGACAATTTAATACATAAAATAATTATTCGACACGAATTTAATGCCATTAAACAGATTCGAATTTGAAAATTTTGATAATAATAATAATCGTATTATATTTATGTTAATACGATTATTATTCGTATCATATTCGTATTTAACTTATAAAACACGACTATTATTTTAAGATACGATTAATTAAATGAATAAATATATCTTAAATAAGTAAAAAAATAATCGTATTTTAAACGAATAAATAAATAATCATATTTTAAATGAATAAATAAATAATTTTGTCCAAACAAATAATCATTTCCTAAACAAATATATTTTAATAAATTTTAAAAAAATATGTAACATAAATTTATTTATAATAAATAACCCTTAATATAAGAAGAATGTAACTACTAAATACATATTATGTTTGATAAATTATGTTATTTTTAATATCTTAAAGGCTTCAATAATAATTACCAAATTAACTAACTCAAATTCACCAAATATCTTTCATTTTTTATTATCTATTTTTGTTAGAAGCCGCCGTCCCAATCCTATCCATTATCATGGAGCACTCACTAACTGACTTCATCTTCTTTGGCCTTTCCTACCCTAACTTTTTTTATTCCAAACATCTGGATCTAAAAGGGTTAATAATCTGCTCTTAATATTTTTAATCAATTTTTATGTTCTCTTTGCTTCTTTGTATTTTAGTGGGTTCTTCTTAATAATTTGTATGTCTCATGTTAGAATTAATTAAAGGTTAATTTAGTTAGTTTGATTGTGGATGACCATGATGATTAGTCATTTTCTTGCATATATGCTAATTAATTACTTTAAGAGTTTATGATTGATCTTGTCTTTCCAGACACTTGGAATTGAATAAATCTTCTATATAAGGCCAGGACTAGGACTTATTATACAAGAGATTGATTGTTTGGGAGAGTGCTAATTATATCTTTTATATAATTGACTTAAATTTTATTTTTTGTTACTTATAAGTTTTGATATTTATAATTTGTTTTTGTTATTGTTATAGAAAGCACCCGCGTCCAATTGAATAATCTTACTTTAAAGATATTAAACTTGAATATAATTAGTACTCTATCTTCAAAAAGTAATACAATTCCTAATAGTTCTTGGTTGTTATTAGAAAAAAATTGATATTTGAATTTGTGGATGATTATATTACTTATATTGTTATTTGTTACTTAGAAAATTGAAATTTGAGTTTATGTTTTTTACTTTTTAGTTGCTGTTATTTATGTTGTTTTTGTTATTTAGGATATTTGAATTTAATTTATGTTGTGTTGGGAGAATTGAATTGAATTTTTGTTGTTCAATTTTTAGTTGTTGTTTATGTTGCTTTTGTTATTTGGGATATTTGAATTTAATTTATCTTATTTAGTTTTTAGTTATTGATTTATTGTTTATGTCGTTTTTGTTATTTTGGAGAATTAAATTGAATTAAATTAAATTTTTGTTATTTAGTTTTTTGTTATTGTTTATGTTGTTTTTGTTATTTAAGAGAATTGAAATTGAATTGATGATGTCACTTATTAATTGTTCATGGATAATAAAATATATTATTTATATTATTATTTATAATTTAAGAGAATTAAGATTTGTTTTTTTTTTTTTTACTTACAAATTTAAATGGACGGCGTTTGATTGAAAATAGTAAATTAGTTTATTTTTATTACTAATTAATTACGTTTTAAACGAATCGTTTCTAAACAAATAATCATGTATAAACGAATCGTATCTAAATAAATAGATCGTATTCGAATTTAAAAAATTGATACAAATAACAAACGAATCATATTCGTGTCAATCCAAATTTGATTTATTTATTTGAATTATCACTCCTATTGCAAAACATATTTCATTGTCCTCGAAAGTGAAAGTGTATACTGCAGTTTTGTGTTTTTTGAGTCATGGGGTATTGTTGTTAATTTTTATCTTCTTTAATACAAAGTGAGAAAAACTTTTAAAAAATGGCCTAATGTTTAATTATTTGTCAAAATTTTCTTTTTTAATATCCTAAACCTTTATAGCATAGATAAAAAAAAAAAAACTACATTTATCTATTAATTAAATACGAATTGGAGAATCTGTCACTTAGTTCAGTTGGCAGAAAAACTGCACTAAGTAAACCTTTTTAATAATTGCCAGGATCCTTTGTGTGTGTGAAAATGCTGTGAAGGTGGTGCGCCAATCTAAGCTCAAAGAGAATGCAAAGAGAGAAGAGACATACAGGGTTGCTGTGTGCTTCTTAATTCATCTTGTCCAAGTATGTGCTTGACCTGTTAGGTTGCTTAAGGCTTGTCCAATACCTTTTTTTTTTTTTTTTTAATATTATGTATTATATATACAATCTAGAATTAGAATTTCACTTAGATGAGAGTTTAAATAATTACTACAAATTTTAGTGTATTATGTACGATAGAATTTTATTTGGACGAGAATTTAAATAATTACTGCTACAAGATGTGTAAGTTAAAATAAAAGATAAATTTATTATCAACTTAACTGTTTTGTCAAAAGTCAACTTATGAAATGAATTTTGATTATAATTATTTATTTTTAATATTTTTTCTGTCAGTATCAGAAACAAGAACAAAAGCTTGATAAAGTTGAGAAATGTTACGGAAATGTTTATTTTATTTAAAAGATCAAGCTAAGCGTGCTGTTGCCATAATTTAGTTGACTTACGAGAGAAAGCGAAGGCTGAAGAAGAGGAGTGCGTAACTCTTGTAAAAATGTTCCTTTCATTTGTTTTTTTAATTAGTTAAAATAGTTTTTTTAAAAATAACTTTTTTTTAACTTTTTAATATTATTTAATTAATAATAGTTTTTTTTTTTTAAAATTAAAAAAAATTATTTTTCTTCTATTAAAAAAACTTAAAATTTAAACTTTTAACAATAAATTTTTTTTCGAAATAAAATTATTTAAAATATCTTTATTTTATTTTAAAAATTTTATGTTATTTTCTTAAAATAAAATATTAAAAATTTATCTATTAAAATAATTATTTAAATGTTTCTTAAAAATTATTTGTAACAATTAAATAATTAATAAGTTTTTATTAAAAACTCTATTTATAAAAGTTTTACGATTAAAATCTCTACTTTTAAAAATTTTATTTAAAAAATTATAACAAATAAATCTTAAATTTTTTACCAATTTTTTTAAATTGAAGCGTGAAAATTAGAAAGTGAAATAATTAATTAAATGAATGAAATGATATAATATTGTTAAAATATATTAATTTAATTATATTTGATATTATTATATTTTTATTGCAAAGATATAACAAAATTAACCAAAAATGAAATTAAATTAACGTTGAAATAATCTGTCAAACATTTTTCTGTAAATTAAATCTATTAATATCAGAAATAAACTTAATGTCTTTTTATCATCAATCGTCATCAACCTTGACTATTCGATCTGATTGTTCATATCATAAACGTACGGAACCAAAACTTTTGGGTCCCCATAATAATAATAATAATAATAATAATAATAATAATAATAATAATATTAATATATTTCTCCAATTAATTAAGTCTAAAATATTAATAATAAAAAAACTAAATTAACCAATGAATTGCTCCACATGATGCCGCGAACATCATACAAAAGTGAGGTCAACTACTAAATCTACAAGTAATGAAAGGAAAATTAAGTTTAAAGTATAGCAAATAATGGTTTTAATTACTGAAAAATTGAAGATTAGCTCTCGATTAGCCATTAAGTCAACGAATCTTAAGGCATGAAATGATCAACCAACCTTCCGCAATTGAAGATTTCAACTGTGTTTTCTCGTTTATTTTAATACGTATTATTACTTTCCATTTCGTGAAAAATTGTATAATATTGATAATGATTGCAATAATATCAAAGATATATATTATTTAATGTTTATTAGTATTTTAAATTTAGGTTAATTTCAACTTAAAAAAAACGACAAATAAATGAGGACTATTCCCTATTACTCAATTTATTATCAAAATCGTTGACATCTTCTAATGAACAATTTAATTCATACGCCAAAATATTATTTAAAAATATTAATAGGATTTTTAATTGGCCTCTAAAATGGAACACAGTTATGTCTATGTAACCACTAACTGGCCATTTTAAGTTTGGCCTACCATGTTTCTGATTTTGGCTTATGTTATAGTACCTTCTTATGATTGCATTTTATATTACAAAAGAAAATTTTGAAGCATAGTTTTCGGATATAAGAAAAAATAAAATAAATTCAGGGGAAGATGGAATATAGAGAATATTAAAGAAAATACAATTAATTGTTTTTATTTCGGTTGTGACGTGGCTAAAAGATTGTCTCCTCCCATTTTAATTTGGACAAAATATTTAGTGATTAAACATTAAACAATAAACATAAGGCAAAATGTCCGTTATCCATCATATTTGGTATAATACACTATTATCTCTTGTTATTTTTCAAATATTATATCACTCCCCAATGTTAGTTCCATTAATTTGTTGCTTTTTGAAAATAATTATTAATTTATTCTTTAAATTGGTCAAAAATCTACAAACATTACACATTACACATAACTGTAATATGCCTGTTATATTTTTATTAAACAACTTACAATTGAAGTGATTGTTACCACTGACTACTGTTAATCAATATCAAACATCATTTATTTAGGTTATTGTGAATATCATGAAAATTTTTATTCAACGTTACATACATTAATACTATCACTGTTGTTGTTTAAATAACCATTTATTGTAAATTTAAAATTGAAACTTGAGCACATTTGTACTAAAATTAGGCAGATTATTTTGGTCAGAGTTGTATAAAAGGCTTCGGATCGAATATCTCTTATAATTATGTGGGTTTTAATTTAAACAAAAAAAAATTGTTGTAAGGAAGTGGGCTCTGCAAATTATGAATATATAAAGAAACTTGCTTAAATTGACAATAATAATAAATTGAGAGGAATATGTATATATGAGACAAATTAAGGAATAATTCAGATCGAGAAAGGGAAGAGGTAGGACAAAACAGTTAGTAGAAAAAATTAATATATATATATACACACACACACAAAAACTAGTGAGAGGAAACTAGTAAGTACCGCGTCTGCACTTCTATACGTGTCATTTATATAATTTAGAATTGAATAGTTGCCGACGGAAACAATAATTTAAGTAGCAGGTCAAGTTTTGTGCCTATAAATTAAGGCAGAAGAAAATGAAACCATCTTAAGTAATTTACAGGCACTGCAAGTAAAGTATAGTAAAGTAAAGATGGCTGCAGAGGGTGCTGATGATCATAAGGGGATCAAGAGTAGTAGAAGCACCGATGAAGTTGCAGATCACGAAGAAATTGAAACCACGGAGGGGGAGATCAAAGACCAGGTTCATCTTAAAGACAGAAAGGTATCATGGGCAAAACTACGACGTGTAGACTCCCTCAATCTGGAGGCTGGAAGAATTTCCGGCAGGACTACCCATGGCCATGCCTCCAAGGTCTGTAACATTAATATATATTTAACTCTTTTTAACATTAATTTTAATTTGTGTTTTTTTTATTATTAATTAAAATTTGCTTGAAGGTTAATTGATTGGTTTTAATTAATTTTTTGATCGATGCATGCGTACAGGTGGATTGGAGGACAACATTTGCTTTGGCATTTCAATGCGTTGGGGTGGTGTATGGAGACATCGGAACTTCTCCACTTTATGTGTATGCAAGCACTTTCACTGATGGAATTGGCCACAAAGACGACCTTCTTGGGGTTCTATCACTCATTATTTACACATTAGTGCTTGTGCCCTTGATTAAGTACGTCTTTGTTGTGTTGTGGGCAAATGACAACGGTGATGGTAATTAATTATGCATTAAGTCAACGATCGACCGTATTAATTCTTACACATATGATCTCCTAATCAATTCATTCTCATTTTGTTTACTATATATGTTCATATTGGTGTTTATATAATTATTGATTTTGGTTAATTATACAGGAGGAACATTTGCTCTGTACTCTTTGATATGCCGGTATGCAAAGGTGGCATTAATTCCAAATGATCAGCCAGAAGACAGAGAGCTATCGAATTACAGACTTGAGACTCCATCAACAAATTTAAGACGTGCTCAAAAAATCAAACAGAAGCTCGAAACAAGTAAAACGGTCAAAATCGTACTATTTCTCGTGACTATCCTTGGAACTTCTATGGTCATAGGAGATGGAGTTCTCACTCCCTGCATTTCTGTCCTTTCTGCTGTCAGCGGTATCAAATCCCTTGGCGAAAGTACGTACCCTACCTTTTTTTTTTTTTTTTCTCCTTTTGGGTTAAGATTTGATTTTAATACTTGAACATTGAGAAAGCTACTTAGTTGGATATTCCTTTAGTATAGAATTGCAAATTATGTTAATTAGGTGAATGAACAGGTGTGAATGAGACAATTAATATTTAATGACTGTTTCGATGCATGCATCTACAGACATATATATATATATATATATATAATAAATTTTTATCATAGGACTTGGGTTAAAAGTCTGATCACTAATTAACAAGTGTTATATATATATATATTGATTTTATATGCAGACACCGTGGTGGGGATTTCAGTGGCAATCTTGATAGCTCTATTTTGCGTTCAAAGATTTGGAACGGATAAAGTAGGTTCTTCATTTGCTCCGATTGTGCTGTTGTGGTACTCTTTTATCAGTGGAATTGGACTTTACAACTTGTTCAAGTATGACATTGGAGTATTACGTGCTTTTAACCCAATATATATTATCGATTATTTCAAAAGAAATGGTAGAAAAGGTTGGATATCTCTTGGTGGAGTTGTTCTCTGCATTACAGGTGACCAATGCAATTAATTGTGCTATTTTAATTAATTTGATTGTTCATTGATAAAAAAAATTAAATTATTAATAATTATTCTTTTAATTAACCCTCAAACTCAATCAAGCAGCTAGCTTCTGTTATTTTATTTATCTTAACGTACGTTCATGCGGCAGGAACCGAAGCAATGTTTGCTGATCTAGGTCACTTCAATGTCCGCGCTGTACAAGTGAGTAGCATACTAAACTAATTAACGTTGAAATTTCTTGGCTCAATTTCATTAATTAATAATACATATATTCCCACCATGTAATTGCAGATAAGTTTCTCTGGCATTGTGTTTCCTGGATTGCTATCGGCATATTGCGGGCAAGCAGCATATCTAAGCAAATTCCCCGACCATGTTAAGGATACTTTTTATAAAGCCACTCCTGGTAATTAATTAAGTTTATACACTCTACCTACCTAACTAGCTACTTGTTTATTATTATTAATGGTTTTTACTGAACAATATTCACCGTTTGTTCTGCTTATATGTACATGCATGCATGCAGATTCGTTGTATTGGCCGCAATTCGTTGTGGCTGTAGCTGCTGCAATTATTGCAAGCCAAGCCATGATATCAGGAGTATTTTCAATTGTATCTCAATCCTTGAGTCTGAATTCTTTCCCAAGGGTTAAAGTTGTTAATACTTCATCCAAGTACGAGGGACAAATCTACATACCCGAAATCAACTATATACTTATGATTGCCTGTGTTATTATCGCCGTCGGCTTCAGGACCACCGAAAAGATTGGCCATGCTTATGGTAATTAAATTTGATTATATTTCTATATATATATTACGACCATATATTCTGTGATATATATATATATATGTTAGTTGCATTGGTTAATTATTTTGTTAAGTTTCCTAGCGAAGGCAACTTAATTCATTTTGATTTCCTAGACTCTCTTACACAAACTACTTGGATGCATGCTCCAGGGATCGCTGTGGTTGCTGTGATGATTATCACGACATGTATGGTTTCACTTATAATGCTTGTTATATGGAAGACAAGCATATGGTTGATTGCTCTTTTCTTTGTGGTCTTTCTTGCCATCGAAGGCGTCTATTTTTCAGCCGTCTTGTACAAATTTACACAAGGTGGCTATCTTCCCCTCGCTTTTTCATTAGTCCTAATAATAATTATGGGGACATGGCATTATGTTCACAAAGAAAAATATGTTTATGAGCTCAACAACAAGGTTTCCAGCGAATACATAAGAGATTTGGTTTCAAACCCTAACATAAATAGGATTCCTGGAATGGGACTTCTATATTCTGAGCTTGTTCAGGGAATTCCTCCCATCTTCCCTCATTTCATTTCAAACATACCGTCAATCCATTTGGTTCTAGTTTTTGTTTCGGTCAAGTCAATTCCAATCAGCAAAGTGGCACTAGAAGAACGTTTCCTGTTTCGACAAGTCGAGCCGAGAGAGTACAGGATGTTCCGCTGTGTTGTTAGATACGGGTACAAAGATAAAATTGAGGAGCCTCAAGAATTTGAGCGTCAGTTGGTCGAACAGTTGAAAGAATTTATCCGCCATGAACATTTCATTCTCGAAGGAGGAACTGCCGAACAATTGCCTGCGGAACCAGCTGCCAACCCTCAGCATTCTACTGTGTTAGTGAATGATGGAAAAGTACTTAAAGGATCAACAGTACACGTCGAGGAATCATTACAACAGCGTACTCCATCTCGTGTTTCTTCAAGTTCTATTCGGTCAATCGCTGCAGCCAATTCAACACATTCTTCTCACAGAATAAACTCTCCGCCGCTCCAGGGAGCTGAGGAGGAAATGCAACTTGTGGAGAAAGCGATGCAGAGAGGTGTGGTTTATCTAATGGGAGAAACAGAAGTGGTGGCCGAGGAGAATTCATCCCTGTTGAAGAAGATAGCTGTTAACTATGCCTACAGTTTCCTTCGGAACAATTTCAGGCAAGGGGACATAACATTGGCAATCCCAAAGAGTAGGCTCCTCAAGGTTGGAATGACATATGAAATATGAGAAATCAAGTTCATATATATGTATATATGTTGTTTACAAAAAGAAAATTAATGTATCTATATGTTGTTGCAACTTAATTAATTATACTACTGTGTGTGTTTGCCGGTTTTTCTTTCTTTTTTTTTTTTTTTTAAAGTATGATTTTGCTCATGCTTTTGTTTTTCATGCAAGGTCTTGTAAAGGGATTTTCCTTTTTATGATTTCATGTGTATTTTTCCTCTTTTTTTATTTAATAAATAAATTTTTATCATCTATACATCTAAACACATACATGAATATATCTTGGAATACAATCGTCCAATCATTCTATATGCATAGGTATACATTTTATTTAGTGCAACCAACATGGAGGTTTGACTATTTGTATATTCTTTAATTTCTAAATTATTCCGAATCAAAGTAGTTGTACATTATATTATTTTTTAATTTCTTTCTTCTTTTTTTTTTATATAAAATCGACATAAGACAAATCTAACAAAAAATAGTAGTAGTCCAATACCTTAAAATTAATGGTGTACGTAGTTACATACTTGCATCATTTTTAAAAAAAATGAAGATAAAAATAATTGAAATCCAATCTTAATTAAGATCAATTATATATTTTTTGTCTATTATAATATAATATAATATAATATTTTATCGCGTGAAATTGTAACAATGACATTAATAAATAAAGTGAAAAGTGATCAGGAGGCTTAATTGAGTTGAAAGTTAACTCTATAAAATTATTTTAAAAAAAATTAAATTATTATTATTAATTTATAACATTATTGCAATTATTACTAATTTTATAAAATTTGTTGGGGGAAATGTGCATCAACAATATATGCATTAAAATAACCAAGGAAGCATCTTCAATTTGGTCGGTGTAGTGTATGTATGCCTCATAAGATTATTTGTTGACTTTTGGCTAATTGACCATTGTTAATTTGTTATATTACATACTCTAAACCAGATTTCTTCTTCATTTGTCTTTGTAATTCCGGATTTTGAGTGTTTGATTTCCAACTTTTTTTTTTTTCAAAATAATTGTTTTTTAATGTATGGTTTGATTTTTCATATGTCATAATACACATGGTTGATGATGAACTTTTTACTTCGATGGTTAGATCTATAAATTAATTAATGGTAAGTAATTTGGTGAAAGACGTTCTCTCACATGCATACTAATAAGGTTCTTTTTTTAAAGAATAGAATAACTATTAGTTATTCTTCTTGATATTATAAAAAAATATGAAAAAGAAATGATATTACTTAAAAGTTCGCTTGGTACGTACTATTAGTAACCTTTATAATATATAGAAAAGATATGGTTAAGATTTCCGGCCTTCAGTTAATTCGGTCAGGCAATTTGAAGTCTTAAGTAGTTATGGTAACAGCAGGCATGACTTGATAAACTAAAATAAACTAAAATTTGGCGACGTTTTATTTTTTGTTGCTCGTGATGCATGCTGACAGAAAATATTACAATAAATAATTGTAATAATCAAAATATATTCATCTAATGAGTTGACTTTTATCAGATTATTAATAAGGTCAGAATGAATTTATCTCTAATTTTTTTTTTCTTTTTTACAGAAATAATTATCTCAACGTTTCTAAACATAATATATACAAATTAATAATAGACAATAATAATCAATATCAAATTTACATGATAAAATCTTCCTTGTTAATTAATTACTTAAAATTAATAAATAAATTCAACCAATTAGATATATTGAGAAAAAAAAAACATTTACTTTTCTTTCAATATAATTAATGTATAAAAGTGACTTCACATTTTTACCCGGCTTATCAGAAAATGATTAGAGTCTCTCTTCTTTTACAGAATTAAAAATCTACCAAAATATCGAGTTAGAAATTACTGTTTTGTAACCAAGTTTATATTCTTCGTATAGGATGTATAACTCCATTAAGAATGTACTCTTTGCTTCTTGTTAGCAATATAAAATATGACAATAAATTATTAAAATTTCAAACTAACATCAATACTTTATTTGTACCTAGCAACTGGCAAATCATATAAGCAAATTTGTCACAGATATATTAATTATAGATATGGGCAATGTGTTGAAACTGATAACTAAAATATGGGCTTGTTGCCTGCCCCCTACATTTAGCCTATAGCTAATGTATTCTAGATTCTGCATACCACATGATAATGTTATAAAGATGGTACCCAAATTCATTCAAGAAAAAGAAACAATTAAGAAATTTATCGACCATCCATGTCACATGATGGCCCGTATTATATAAAAAAATCAATGCTCATTATATCTAATATAGAAATATAACGTTGACCTGCAAATATTTCTGTTTTTATTGATGAACTTCATGAGTTAGGCAAAAATTTTAGTGCATATGTATGCTTTTTTGCAATGGGATCGAGACGTCCAATATAGAATTTTACATGTGCTTTTTTCAATTCCTTTAATTTAACCACACAAAATGATTTTGCTACATTACAAAATTTGTTATGTTATAAATTATTTACAAAACAAGTTCATTTTATATTAGACAAAGAAAATTATATATTTTCATAACATATATACGGATGCTGTACGTTAAACTTCCTTCTACGAAAAAGATGGAAGATTAAACAAAAGGGAAAAAAAAATGAAAAATCGATGTCCTAACTTAAAATACAAGCCTCCAGATTAAAGATACGAAAACACCGAAGTAATCGGTCCTTCTTTGAATGAAAAGCTTGGCCTAACTTTGTTCGTCCCTGTATAAAAACCTCTTTCTCCTATTCTCATGTAGTCTCCTGTCAAGGAATTTAAAAAAAAAAAAAAAAAAAAAAAAACCGCCGAAAACAATTGCTCTGTTTGAGACTATTCTTTTGATCATCTCTGTCGCGTGACAACGCCGTCACCGACAGAGAATCAACGCAACATGGCCGAGAAAAGATCAGGTCTATCTCTCTCTCTATCTCTGTCCTTCTTTTAAAAAAAAATTGTTTTATGTTTCAGTATTTATTCATTTGTTTGTATATATATGTATATACACACACACACACACATATTTCTGTTTGATATATGTTGGTAGTAAAAATGCTCGATCAAGCTTGTTTAATCTCTGATTATGTTGAATGAAGGAACTGATCAGAAGAACCTCAAAGAGAGAAAGGTATCAGCATCTAAGCTCCGTCGTGTAGACTCCCTCAATTTGGAGGCCGGAAAAATAACATCCTCTCGAATCAATAAAAGCAATGTTCGTATTGTATTCTATTAATTAAACAATAATATATTATTTGTTATTAATGAGAGTTTTCATATTTCAAACATCATTTGTATTATTTTATTAATTTTTGTTGAAAAAATAAATAAATATATGTATATATACAGCATGATTGGAAGACGACGTTGAGCTTAGCATTCAAGAGCATAGGGGTTGTATATGGTGACATAGGGACGTCCCCACTATACGTATACTCGAGCACATTTGCAGACGGTATAAAGCATAAGGATGACATTATTGGGGTTTTGTCACTGATTATCTACACTATTGTGCTCGTCCCTTTGATTAAATACGTCATGGTTGTGCTTTGGTGCAATGATAATGGCGATGGTGAGTTGATTTCTCAAAATTTGTAACAATTAATAAAACACACCAGACATTAATTAACATGTCTATTAGGTCCTGTTTTGGGCAGAAAACGAAATCTACCTGAAATTAATTAATTAATTAATCAATTAACATGAAAGTGTATATATACGCATATTAATACAAATTAATGTAATTTTGAAGGTGGAACGTTTGCTTTATATTCAATAATATGCCGGTCTGCTAGGGTGGGATTGATTCCAAATATGCAGGCAGAGGACGCGGAGCTGTCTAATTATAGACTTGATACAGTAACAATCGAAAGAAAACGAGCTCAGTATATTAAAAGCAAAATGGAGAACAGTCAAATTGCAAAAATTATGCTATTTCTTGTCACAATCCTTGGAACTTCCATGGTAATTGGAGATGGAATACTAACTCTCCATGCATTCAGTTCTTTCTGCTGTGAGCGGAATCAAGCCATTAGGCCAAGGTACTACTCACTCTAGCTATTCCATCTTATGCTTAAATAAAATTTCTTACGTATGCTCTCAAGTACATACATGATAAATTTGATCAATCAATTATATGCAGATGCTGTAACGTGGATTTCAGTAGCGATCTTGATATTTTTATTCGTGGTTCAAAAATTTGGGACAGATAAAGTGGGTGCATCGTTTGCTCCAATAATATTCATATGGTTTACATTTATAGCCGGGATTGGTCTTTACGACTTGATCAAATATGATATTACAGTATTGCGTGCTTTCAATCCTTTCTACATCATCACTTACTTCATTAGAAATGGAAAGCAAGCTTGGATTTCCCTTGGTGGAGTTATTATGTGTATAACAGGTACCGAAGCCATGTTTGCTGATCTTGGCCACTTCAATGTTCGAGCAATTCAAGTAAGTAACTAAAAACTCACTAGTCCAGATTGTACAATTCTCTCTCTCTCTCTCTCCTTTTTAATTTCTTTCTTCTCCTTTGGGTTATGAATACAAGTGTCAAAATGGAATCGCAGATCAGTTTCTCTGGAATCGTGTTTCCTGCATTGCTAGCGGCTTACAGTGGCCAAGCGTCATACCTCACCAAGCATCCAGAAAATGTGGAAAATACTTTTTATGACTCCATTCCTGGTAAGTTTTTCTTTTTGATTTATTTGCCATCGGAGACGAGGCGTAAGTCCATCTCACACTGGGAGAAAATTATATATATATATATATATATATTGATAAGAGATTGGGATCATAATTCTCTTGTAACATTGATCAAATTTTATATATACATATAAATGCATGCATGCAGGTCCACTGTACTGGCCAACATTTGTGGTTGCTGTACTTGCTGCGATCATTGCAAGCCAAGCTATGATATCCGGAGGATTTTCGATTATTGCTCAATCGTTGAGTCTTGGTTGTTTCCCAAGGGTTAAAGTTGTTCATACTTCCCCAAAGCATGAAGGGCAAGTCTACATACCCGAAATCAATTACCTTCTCATGATTGCCTGTGTTATAATCACCGTCAGCTTCAAGACCACTGAACATATCGGCAACGCTTATGGTAAGCTCTCGTTAACCAATTTTAGTGTATATCGACCATGTTTTATCAATTCTATAGATCACAAAAGGACACACATTCTCAGGTATCAACATCTGTATGTACTATACAAAATACTAATAGGAGCCATACTGTGGTGATGTATTGAAATTATTTTCTGAGTTCTCTCAATTAGGAATGTTGACACCAACGACCTCTCCTAGTGTTGTTGCCTCTCTTACACAAAAGTACTGCTTTTGGCTGCAGGAATTGCTGTGGTTGCTGTGATGGTGATAACAACATGTTTGGTTTCACTTATAATGCTTATAGAATGGAAGGCAAAACTAGGTTGGGTTGCCAGTTTCTTTGGGGTTTTCTTTTTGGTGGAATCAATATATTTATCATCAGTCCTCTACAAATTTACACAAGGTGGCTATCTTCCCTTGGCATTTTCAATGTTCCTGATGACTATTATGGGAATATGGCATTATGTTCACAAACAAAGATATGTTTATGAGCTCAACAACAAACTTCCTGCAGATTATGTGAAAGAATTGGTTGTAAACTCAAATGTAAATCGAGTACCCGGAATGGGGCTTTTATACTCAGAACTTGTCCAGGGAGTTCCTCCAATTTTTCCTCATTTTGTGGCTAATATTCCATCAATTCACTCTGTTCTAGTTTTTGTTTCAATCAAGTCCATACCAATCAGCAAAGTGCTATTAGAGGAACGTTTCTTGTTTCGAAGAGTTGAGCCGAGGGACTTGAACATGTACCGCTGTGTTGTCAGATATGGATACAGAGATCAAATTGAGGAAGCTGGAGAGTTTCAGCGGCAGTTGGAGGAAAACCTGAAGGAATTTATTTGGAACGAACACTTGATCAATGGAGCACCAACTGATGAACAAATGGCTGATCCTGCTCCAGAGATATTGGCTGGAGCCGAAGAGGAGATGCAGTTCGTGCAGAGAGCACGGGAGAATGGTGTTGTATACCTCTTGGGAGAAGCTGACGTGGTGGCAGAGCCGAATTCATCGCTGTTTAAGAAGATTCTAGTCAATTACGGCTACAATTTTCTTAGAAAAAATTTCAGGCAAGGAGAGAAATTCTTAGCCATTCCGCAGAGTAAACTTCTCAGGGTTGGAATGACATATGAGATATGATATCAAATGCTGAACGATTCAGAGAAATGGACTCAAATTGAAAGCTGGTTAAACAACTACATTAAAATCTGCTCAGTTAGTACACCTACTTTCATTTGTATTTGATGATTCAGATTAATTTGCGTTTGATTCTTCCAGTCATATTGGGTCGTTCGCTCAAATTTTCAAGCTAGAAAGTACGTGTTAGTACAACAGATTTTGATAGTTGTACAAAAATACTTGCATCTATTGCAAATTGATATTAATTAATGGGAAAGCCCTTGGAAAAGAAAAATTAGTGACCTAGCATAGTCTAACAATGGGCAATCACAGAATTCAATATTTTTTTTCTTCGTTAATTATTGGGTGAAATTTCAGAGACAAGCTCTGAAACAAATGTTTCCCCTTTCCAGACATAAAGCCACACAATCTGCTAAAAGACTGAAAATAATTTGACGTCAAATTTTTTATTAAGTTTATGAATTTTTCCTCATGATGAAGATAAACTAGTTCAAATACACAAAGAAAAGACAATTTAGATAAGATAAACACATAATTGCCGACTTACCAGGTGGAATATGGAGGCAGGTAGGCACAAAATTTTAACTAATCACGAAAGGAGGCCAAAGTTTGTCTCTTTATTCGGATCTCTCCTTTGCCATTATGTAGTTGGTTCTTTTAGCTTTGTCTTGAACTCTTTTATTCATATTAGTTTTACAGTCTCAACTAATTCTTAACGTCAGGAAATAAGCGGCAATCGTCTTCTCAAAATCTCTTCCCTTGAATTGCAACATTCTTAGTTCACTATTAGTTGGCTATAGCTTCAAAAAAATTTTTTTTTTCTTTTAAAAAAAGAAATGGTTTTGACTGCTTCATCTCCAAATCAAGCATTATGCAACTCAATTCAGTATGCAATAATTTTACATTATATATATATAGCTGAATAATAATGTTACATCCTTACCTAAATAACTCAAAATTTTTAGTTTAAGCTAATAACATGGGTTTGACTAACAAGAATTAATTAATTAAAGCAATGATAATGAAGGCTATTAGTAAGGGAGATCAAAATCTTCTATAACATTTGATGTTGTACGGTACCTTTTTGACATGTTCTAAGAGCCATATAATTGCATTAAGGTCAACTTACTAGTATAGAGTGAATTAAGGTCTTGGATCTTATATTGATCGTTATCTCTTAGAACCAAAAAAAGATGTATGCTGTAATTTATAATGACTCCAAGAGGGGCGTTTCCATAAAGTAATGATCACTGTTTTACGTAGCACATAGGACAAACAGAACCTACTTAAAATTGTATTTTTAATATAAGTTCTGATATTAACAATTAATATATGATAGAATGATGTCGTTATCAAAGAATTCCAAATCCAATTTTAATCTGAAAAGATGGACCATAGTCTTTGGTTGAGGTTGGTATAGAATTTCTTCTTCTTTTTGTCAGCTAGCATAACCCCGCCCTGGCTAATAGCATAAATTACGAGCTTGCTTCTATCTAACGTTGGAAAGAAAAATCAAATCAGCCAGCCTTATTCCAAAAATGTCAAACTTTGTTCAAGATTTTGAGGAAGATGAACAGTTTGATAGCACAATTGTGTCTCAATCTTCTAATGGAAGTCCTTCTCGTGCTGAAAATGGTGGTGATCATGGCTCAACTCCTCCCACTACAGCTTCCAAAAAGAAGAGAAATCTTCCACGGAATCCAGGCAAGCAAGCATACTGCATTTTGTAGAGAACATAAAACCAAGAATAGAAAAATAATATTAATTGTAATAGTCAATATATCCATATATCTATATGAACTATGATTTGTCTAATTTATTATGAAATAACTTTCTTTCTGTAATTATTTCTAGCAGCCATTTGGTCAGTCTACTAATAGGAAATTCCTGTTAAGTTGCATAGAATCAATATTTTTGTTAATAATAAGAAAAGTCAATATAGGGAGGATTTGGATTCAGGATAGATGGTTGGACTTGTTTCAGCCACGATGCACATCAATTGTTTTTTTTTTTTTTTTTTTTGCCAAATTCCATAGTTTCTATCTTCGAAAAACATCTCGCAGGAAACTCTGATTTAAGTACCATTTGTTCAGTTTTCCTTCTTTAGGAATAAGTTAATAGTGTTCCACTGAGAGTCTAAAGGTTATCTTAGTAAAGAGATGCCATTAAAATTGTTTCTTCAGAAACCTATGAGTTTCTTCGTTCATCAACCTCGGTTTAGTATCATGAATAAATTCCACAACTTCGTACCAAAATTTCCAACTTATAGTATTTGTCGGATCCTTTCTACAGACCCAGATGCAGAAGTTGTAGCATTATCTCCAAGGACACTCATGGCTACAAATAGGTACATTTGTGAGGTTTGTCATAAGGGATTCCAAAGAGATCAAAATCTTCAGCTCCATAGAAGAGGACATAACTTGCCCTGGAAGTTAAAGCAAAGACCAAGCACACAGATTAAGAAAAGAGTTTATGTCTGCCCTGAGCCAAGTTGTGTGCATCATCACCCAAGCCGAGCTCTAGGTGATCTTACGGGCATCAAGAAGCACTTCTGCAGAAAGCATGGAGAAAAGAAATGGAAGTGTGACAAGTGCTCCAAACGCTATGCTGTTCAATCAGACTGGAAGGCTCACACAAAAATTTGTGGAACCCGAGAATATCGTTGTGATTGTGGCACAATTTTCTCAAGGTAAAACTCTTTGATTCTATTCTACTTTCTTAACTGTGTCGTGTTCTATTTTTGGTGGAGGTAGGATTGAATTGTTTTGATCAATGTTTTGTCTAGGAAGGACAGCTTTGTCACACATAGAGCATTCTGTGATGCATTAACAGAAGAAAATTACAAGGCCAATCAGAACCTGGCTGCTGCGGGAGGACCGTTACAGAACCACACGCAAGAGCTGTTTACTTCATCAATGCCTAGCTCTGATTCTGGCACAAACGCATACACTATGATGAATCTGTCAATTTCTACTGATAATATGGAAAATTCTATGAGACCTTTATCACTGAGCTCAGCTGGAGTCACGTTATCAAGGAATTTAGATCCGGTCCTCAATTCAAGAATACCGCAAACTTGTCTTAGTGGCTCAAATGCCTCTGCCATGGCAATTGGCTCCCTCTACACATCCGCAACAGCATTGTTGCAGAAAGCTGCAGAAATGGGAGCTAAGATCAGTGATAATACAATCACACCGATACTCCTGAAGGGATTTACGGGCTTTTCCAGTAGCAGCATGAATTCATCTGGGTTCGTCCAGGAGGGTTCAACAATGGTTGTAGGTAACAATGGATCAATTGGTGGAGGTAGCGATGATACATATATTGAAGTTCATGGTAGATTTGACAAAAACCTGGAGCCAGGGCATCCAAGACAGAGTTACAATGTTTCTCAAACTGCATTGTTTGAGTCTCCTCAATTTTTGCAGTCAGAAAATGGAAATGCTGCTAGTGGTTTGGGAGGAGCGGAAAAAACGACTCTTGATTTCTTAGGAGTTGAACCAGCTGGACATTCTAATAATATTGGGAAGAAGAGAAGATATGATGGCAACATAACGGGATTGGGGTATTCTAATGGGCAGCAAAGTCTGCGCAATATGCATTCTCAGTGGTAAAAGTCAGAAATTAGAATAGCTCTAGTTACCACAATTCTTACAATAAGTACATTGCTTCTGCATATTGCAGAGAGAAGAAGAGGCTTTATGGGCTTTGTGAAGGCAATATAGAGTATAGCAGCCGACTCAAATTAATTACCTAAAACGAAAGTACTTGCTTGAAATCAAACCATGGTCCTTGCTTATAGTGAAATCAAATTGACCATCGATCAAAAGAACTAGAGGAAAACATCTATACAAATGGAATGCTACAAATTGACAGTTTGAAATTAACTACAAAGTGTCTACAACAATGAGCTCAAACCTTCTCAAAAGTAGAATGACAGGGAAATTTCTGAAAGTGAAAGGAAATTGGTGACTTCTTCAATGAAACACCTACCATCAATGATTTAATTAGACCTTAGTATTAGAGGCTTCTGGTTCTCCTGCAGACTGCAAGCGAGCAAGCATTATGTAAACAATTAAGACGTATATCAGAACCCTGTGAAATCCCCAGAAAAAGGAAACATGAATAGCGCAAGTCCACGCCTCAAGTTTCCATAAAAGCAGTTGATGTACATGTTTCCCTTTGATATCTTAACCAAAACAGATAATTCCTTTCTCTTAGGGATACATAGAGCACCAAACCATCTTTCAGATGGATCCGTGAATTTCCTGTTCAGCAAAATGTCAGTCAGCTCCACTCGGCCAGGTTCTCAAAATTCATCTGGGCTCTAAGATCAGAAATTTACCCTTTCCCTGTCATAAATTTTAGGGCTGCACCAACTTTAGCGACCCCCATAAATTTTCTGTCTGTCTGTTAAACCCTGTTCCATTCCAAACTCAGCGGTCAACATGCGTATATCAGGTGTGTTCTCCCAATCAGTCTTGTGATCCCAGTTTATGTGCCTTGGCTGGGTTGCACACCTCTCCACCCCACCAACACTGCTAAGCTGACTCTGTATTTCTTCAAAATCCTCAGCAGCAACAGCTTCTCTTGCACTTCCATCTTCTGTCGGTCCTTTTGCAAGCTGGGGCTCTACTGGATATCTTTAGGTTCATCTTCCTATGTAGATTGGAATTCGGGGGGCTTGATGCCAGAGTGCAACTGTACTAGTATAGATTGGACTTGGGATACGAACCTAGCTTCATCCGAAACTAGCTAGTGGGTTATGGTTTGGGCTTTCTCTGTTGAAGAACAGTTCTGGCATGAGGATGGGCAGCGCAAATGGCACCTGCACACCAGGGTTGCAGGATAATGGAGTGGTCACAGAAACGCCATCTCCCGCTGCGTTGCGCGATTGGACCTCTCCCTTCGCTGAGAAGGACATATTCAGTGTGCCTAGGGCGTTTGGTACTTCTTCTCCCTAGGAATGCCTGGGAAAGAGGAGAAAGAAAACACAGATTCCTGGAAGTTGATGTTTGGTTGGCTGCGTTGATGGTTTTTTCTGCTTTACCAATCAAAAAATGAATCTATTTGTTTCAGGCTTATGAATATGCTGTTATTTCAATGTCTTGAATTTCTCTTGCAATTTTTTTAATTGTGCAATGATCTTGAAACTGGATCCCACTTCTGGTCAGCATTGACCGGTTGCGGTCCAACAAGTGATCCTGCAGAGAGTGCCACTCAAACCTTACATTTTATTTATTTTCAAGTGTTAACCATTCGAACTCAACAGACAACGGGGTCTGATAAGGGACCTATTAAAAAAAAAAAAAAAGAGAGAGAGAGAACATCTGGGAAAACCAATACAAGTATTTCTAACACCAATGAACTGCTTCTGTTGCTGATTAACCTACAGAACAGTAACTTTTTGCGCAACCTATATGACTCTGTAACCTACAGAACAGTAACTTTTTGCGCAACCTATATGACTCTGTAAAGCTACTTGATTTTATTGCCTAGTTTGAGAGCTTCCAAAGAACTTGATGGAGAACATAGAATGCTCCAGCCGTTTTGAACATTTTCTGAAGTCCTTGAAACGAAAAATTGGATGCTTGAGCAGTAAAACAATTACGGCAGTTAGATTAATATGGAATTAATATATTTGAGATTGAAATATTCGGTTACGATGATTGGTATCAAGACATACATCTACAATTATTTTTAACAAGCCTTAATGTTTCAAAACTATTTCAGCGTGGCTTTATTCTTAAGAACTATTTTGCATATATATATATATATATATCGACGTGGAAGTCATTATTTATCTGTAGTTCTTAGTGCAAATTCATGATCATGACTTAGTTGATGATTATAAAATCCACCTAATTAAAAAACTATTCCTTAATTTGATGTTATGCCACAACTTATGAGCAATTATTAGATGTATTATTCATATGTTCATAGTAGTCGACAGTCTATCACATACACCTCAATATGATGATTATTCAAAAAGTGAAAGATTAAAAAAAATTAGGAGCCATTAAATACCTAATATCATTTTATGGAAGTGCTTCCATGAATTAAATTAATATTGTTTGCTGAAATGATACATGTAACAATTTGGTACCAAAACCGAGTAGAGTAAATATGATTTGTTCCAGACAGATTTATTTTTAAATTTGCAAAGGTTGTTTTTAAATTTTACAAACAAAAACGCATTTACTCATTTAAAAGATCTAAATTTATAATTTAATCTAATCTTATTCTTGCCCTGCAAGCGTTGAATGTGACAATAAATTTTCTTTTATCGTGTAAAATTTTTAGATTACAAGTAATCTAATGGGACACTTTATTTTATGAAGTACAATTGCATACGAAATATGATTTTAATTCCTTGTAGATGGAGTTGATAATTTGGATTAAGAAACAATGATATCTAGTTATCTACAGAACATTAACCATAATATGAACAACATCGTCTATTGTATTTGTAAAAGATTTGTAAGCAACCATTTTGTGGAAAAACTAAGAAACAAAAGAGATTTTTAACGCATCCTGAAGACATTCTTCACCCTTCTCTCACTTATTTTCTTGTTCAAAAGGGAGTCAAATCTGAAATAATACGTATCATCTCACAAAATCTAAGTCAAAAAGTACGTTTAATATTACATCCATGTGTGTATCCTAAAATGATGATGTTAAGGCTATCATTCCCAAAACTGCATAATAAATCCAAGAATCAAAATATTTACAGCTACAACCTATTGAGAAATATTAAACAGCTTAATTCCCCAACGTATATCCTCGCAATGCCTCAAATAAGGAACAATAGTAGCAGTATCAACTACACTCTTCGCCTTGCAGTCGTAAACTGGAGGAGCATGAAAACAAGGCTCCATTGACATGGCCCGACCACAAACAGGATCTGGGATTGTTCCATTTATCTTGTATAGTATCCAAGGCTTTTTACCTCCAAGACCTTGAGCTACATAGCCAAAGGTTGACCATGCACTGGTGACTAAAACATCCGTCAGACTTAGAAGATTCATTTCTGCCCAAGCCTTCTTGTTGTGCAAATTATTCTCAGATTGTTGCTCTTCTTCATGACTGGGTTGATAGACTGCGATCACTTCCCCATTCAAAGTCGGATGCCTTAGATACATACTCTTCATTTCCTCAAAGTAATCAGGGACCAAAGAGGTTATAAGAATAGCCTTTGATATCTGCTTTCCATATGGAGCAGATACAGACTTGTCCATATCCACTTCAGGTAACAGCTTTTCCTTGTGAGTACAGGTCAAAATTTGATCCATAACATATTGAAAAGGACTAGTTACATTATCAAGTACTCTTATTTGGATGCCAATTCGCTGTTCCGCTCCGGCCAGGTAATGCTTGTAGTATGTAGTGATTAGTTTCCATACTTCATTAGAAGGGTGAAAAAGATACCTTCCCAGGTGATGGAAAACAGTTTCTTTGTCTGGAAATAGCTTGTCCAAATCTTCCTCGAAGGAAGACATCAGGAAAAGAGATGGAAGAAAGTAGACATTTGATTTCATAATCAACCAGGGTATTTTTCTTAGAACAATTTGATCTTGATCACAGAAAAAGAGCTTGTCATGATGATCATAATCATGTGATAGATATAGATAAAGATATGATGGCAGCAACTCCATTGAAGAATTTATTGTGTTGTTCTTTAGCATATTCCCATAACTATGAGGATAATCCTGCTCAAAACTGTAGAGCTGATTCTTGAAGGGAAAATCCATGGGCAATATCCATGATGCATCTGGAAATGGCTCGCAGAAAAGACCAGACATATCTGGTTCTTCATTAATGAGAAGAACTCGGTTTGTAAGGAGAGCATAAAGAAAAGCAGAAGTTATGCTCAATATCCTGTTTCCCAGGCCACAAAAAGCTACCCAAACAACATATTTACACTCAGAGGAACTGTCAATTTGACCAGACATCAGTTGTTTTATGCTTCTTTTGTATGATTCGGTGCCAGGTCCACAACTTTTATGAAGCTTTTCATAATCTCTTAACTTGGAAACAATGTATGAAGAAGGCTTATAGGGTGAGGATTTACGATATGAGATGGATTGGTACCTGCTTAAACAAGATGATTTTCTGAAGTTGGGTGCCAGAAGTCCACCAAGCAGTTTGTCACCAGTAAGTCGATAAGAATCATGTTTAAAACCTGAAAAATAGGAAGAAGACAAAATATATTTAGCACATATAAGATTGCAAGGGATAGTGGATGCTCCAAGTCCTATAAGGCAATCAATACAAGGAAAATGCACTTCTATTTATAACAGGAGCCTGAGACCAGGTATAATACCAGACCTTAGTTCTAGTATCGTGTTAGTTAATCACTTGAACCCAAAATACTTTGACATTAGCATATGAAGTAATGCCTGACAATAAGGATATGATTTTGGGGTTGTTGTGGTTCTACTTACTTTGAAAGTATAACAGCTAAACTAGACGCTCAATATACTTGTTAACTAGTGATTTCATTCTCAAACAAACTCTGTTTAAGTCAGCACACCTCAATCCCAAACATACCTTAACAGCAGCATAGGCTTGTAATATGGAGAACCTCTCCTCGCTATGATCGGCTAAACACTTTCAATCTGATTGTATCAGCTTATTTACTAAATTGCAACTCGATGCTTAAAAGTTCGTTATCTAGGTCTCATTAGGACCAAAATCCCCAACCATGAAAATAATCTTAACTTGCAAAACCTTTTGCTGATCTTATTTTAATAGAGTTTACTCCCCGACCCTCCATCGAAACATCAAAATAAACCACATAAACCAATATATTTTTAGGAATCCAATCCATATCCCTCTTCAACCAATAAATTAATAACTTGCTGTTACTGATATGGCTTGCAAGTTGTCTTTCAAGAATATGGTAGGGAAAAAAAATCTGTTGAAAATTGAACTAAACCAGCAATGAACTTACCAGCAGCAATGATCGGGTAGAGCCTTTCATCTCTGCAAATCAACAGGAGTATGAATAGAACGGGCAAAGCAATAAACAAAGCCGCCAGTTTGGGAAACCTTGACATGCTGAATCCGTATATCTTCATCTGCAAGTTGAAAACTTTTTGTGATTGCTTGCGGTTTGAGCTCTGAAGGAAACCGCCTGAAAACATTTATGTCCCTGTAAACAGTAATTTATTCATATGTTAAATGACACCCACATAATACGGTGGTCAACTGATAATAACATCGAAATTAATCAGACGTAAGGACCTGAGAAGGCAGGAAGACGATATAGGCAAAGTCGGATCTTCTGATATGTCCGTCATACCTTGGAAGTCCATTTATTGGCCTACTGAAATCTTTTCACGGATTGGCAGCTATTAATTTAATATAGTATTTTCTGGGGATAACGTCATAAACCCTAAAGAAAATTCAAATATGGGAGAGATGAGGGGCTGCATTGACTTTTTCTTTAATTTGGCCAGGTCAAGAATGACTTATCAAAATTAATGAATTAATTAATTTGTTTTTATAAGTTAATTAGCAAAACAGTTTGTTGACCTTAATTAAATTATCATGTTTTTGAATGTTTGTAAGTACACTTCTATTATTAATTTTAATTTTAATTTTAACTTCTTTTCTTGACTTTTATGATTATGAATTTTAATAAACATTATTCATTCATGTTCATTGATTTGTAAACTTCTTTTTGATTGACGTGTCATCTAATTCATATGTCTATCCAATAAACTAGTTTTATTACATAATTAAATAAAAGCAAATGTAATAATGTTTATTACATGACATAACATGATCGATACTTCTATTCTTGTGCATGCAAATGCACATGTGCACGCCCTAGTGATAGATTTAATAATTTATTTTATTTCAGTGAAATGATAAATATACCTCTATATGCAAATGACCAAGGTGTGGTGTGGATGGCAATGAGCTTTAAAAGAGGGATCTTATTGTATTGTTCGTAAAAGCTATGGGGTAAAAATGGAATTATTTTTTTGGCCAGAAAACAGCGGAACTGAAACCCTCATTTAAACACATATAATTGTATCTTTCGGGTACAGGAACAACATTTGTAGAGAGAGAAACAGAGAGAATTCATAAATATAAACAAGGAAAGAAAAACAAAAACAACGAGCGATAGAGAAGGCATTAAGCCCGAACGCCCAAAGAACTACTCTGCTTCATCATTATCATCGATTTCTCCGTTGTCAGGTTCGTTGTGGGATCATTTTTCTCTATTGAAATTCATTATTTTTCGTATTTTTGGCAGTAAAACATCTCCGATTTGTCTAATTAATCTTCTATCTCATGTGGGTTTATTATTTATTTAATTATTTTTGTATCTTTTTATATGGGTTTTATTTTAGTTTCTTACTCCCGTAGTGGGTACGGTGTATTGATATTGATTGATCTCTCTCCGATTGGGGTTTCGTCCGTGGAATTTAGTTGGCAGAGATCTAAGCCTTGTGGTTTTAATTTTCCAATCAGATTATGCATTTTCTTTTGGGATTTTGTAAATTTTTTTATTATATGTTGTATCTGGATATTGTTTTTCTGTAGAAGAACGGGGAAGTTGCGAATTGGATGAACATTGTTTACGAATCTGTTTTCGGTTTTTCGTTAATTTTTTTTTATTTGATTTGTTTTTGTCTTGCAATGGGAAATGCGTTGCTAATAATGATCTGAACTTGGTGAAGATGCCATGTTTGACCAATGCTGTAAGTTGCCTAGCCTTGTTTTCGTGCAGTGATTTTACTTATGGGTTCATCATTGAATTTGTTGGGGCAAGTTGTGTGCATGGTAATATATGGGCATGCTGTGAATTATCCGTGTTTTTGAGATTTTTCAATTTCAGGTTCATTGAGATTAATTTTAATAATCTTAAATGCAAAGGAAGCACAGAAATGTGAATGATCAGGGTTTGTATCCACTGGTTTTCTTTCCCTGTTTCTGAGGCTTTGTTTATAATTCATATATCTAAATACTTCAATTGTTGCATATAGTTTGCATTTGGGAAATCTGTGTGATAATTTCATGTACTGCTTGAATTTTCCTCTTGTTGTTGTTTACTTGATGACATTAGGCAATGAAGTGCATGCTATTCTTTAGTGTGGTTGTAGTTTTAGATTCTTCTGCACATGACACCCTTTTTTTTTTTTTTTAGCATCTTTAACTCTATGGTGATATTAACTAAAGGCCCCCGTTAATACAAAAATGTTGATATGAGGTTCTCCCATCATAAGAAATCTAGTAATTGATACATGATCTCCAAACTTCAAATTTTGGGTTTTTTAGATGGTGTACCAGTGATACTGATTGATTATACTAAAATTTTGAGGAATGGCAGAACTTTTGTTAATCACTTGATATTATGCACATCATTGGAATCTGAATTCAGAAAAATGATTTTTTCTTCTTCCTTTGAGGGCATTGGAAGGCTATGCATTGGTGTTGTCAAAAGCTTTCACTGTGAGCCAATTGTTCGGCATTTATTGTACTGCTGGATTGATTATAGTTCCTTATAACTACTCTTAGGAGGCTTTTGTGTTTCAGAAGAGTTTGTTTGCTTTATTATTACTGCCTGACTGCATTAATAATGAGATTATAGGCTAAGTTTATATGTTTTGATTGACGTAAAATTAGCTTACTGAAAGCTGAGTGGGTCTTACAGTTTGGAAATAATGAGAATATACGCTGTAACTTATAGCTCTATTTTTAATTCTTGATTGATTTATTTGTAGGTTGTAAAACACGAGGGATGGGAGCAGTTGTATGGAGGTTTGACACCTTCTCTAGTCGGTTCAGCTGCATCTCAGGTGAGAAAAAGCTCTTTCAAGAGTTTATTCTCTTTGGATGCCACTTGGAATCTGCTTACTAATTTGATCTTTCAATTTGAAGGCTGTAATTTTGTCTGTTTGAGAAGATAGGGGATGTTGAGTTGTGGATCCTTGTTTGGTTGCCAAGAATGTGTGAAGGAACTAATGAATTTTGGGAACGTTGAAACTATTGGAGTGTTACTTAATTTGGATTTAATTTAAAGCTGTGGACAAAATTTATCAGGTTGCTGAGATATTTGTTAAATTTTAAGTTGAATAGTAAGTCAATTGCATCAAATTGCTGCTATTGGCTGAGTGCATATATGACATAGATAGATATATTTTGCTTTTCAATGTGATGGATGTGTGGTCCCATGGTGCGGAAAGATGTGCGCCATTGTTGCATTCAAGTCCTTGACATATTATCTGTGTTGCTTTTCTCTGTTAGGGTTCCTCCTCTGACAATGGTAAATACCAGTAACAAATTTTGAGTTGCTGGAGAATTTCTCAGCATTTAATATAATGGTGACTGCCTAAACATTGAACTTATATTTATATTTATAGCCAACCCACTAATTTTTCCTGAAGGTTATTAAGCCTGGTTTGACATGAAATTTGGATTAGAACATGTTAGTATGTTGCAGATATACTTTTCTGCACTACATTACCAGTATCTTTTCTCCAAACAGTACACTTTAGTCACATATTACGGAAATAAGTTATAAGCCCTTGTTTGGATGAATAGGTTTTTCTTTCCACTTTGTTTGATCTTTTGATTTCTTATATACTCGCCATTTTTATGATACAGGGTGTTTATTATTATTTCTATCAAATATTCAGGAACAAAGCCTTGGCTACTGCACTTGATCGTAAGAGGAAAGGGATTGGTGATGGATCAGTTGGGACGTTTTCATCGCTTGTGGTGGCTGCTTTAGCGGGGTAATTTTTTTAAAGGGTTCTAGTGGTTTGCTTTATGTATATCTTTAGAGGTTAGGATTAGGCCATATTACGTCCAAATTAATGTGACTGCCACATCGCACAACTTGTAACCTTTTGCATAAAAATTGAAAACTTTGACACCAAAATTGAAATTGTGACTTCAAAAGTTGAAACCTTAACTTGAAAAATTCTTACAGTCGCCCCACTCGTTACAGGATTTTTAGTCATGCAGTTCATTTATATAGTAATATGTATTCTTAGTCTGCCATAATTTTCCATAGATCCTTCCAGGAGTAAATACTTTGTTCCTAAGGAAAGTCGTAGGAGATTGACATCTTGAAAGATCAATTCTTTCATGGGCTCCTCTCCAAAACTTAATATTTTAATCACTTAGCATTCAAATTTATAATATATTGAGAATCAATTGATAAGAGACATCTCAGGCAATGACTTTATCTTCTGTTATTTATTTCTTTGCTGTATTTTATGTTAATGCAATTTGATACTCAAAAAATGCTTTATGCCTTCCTTTTTTAGGTGTGTGAATGTGTTGCTGACAAACCCCATTTGGGTAGTTGTTACCCGCATGCAGGTAATTTATAATCAACTGAAAGATAAGCATGCCACCTTCCATTTCTATATTTCCACTTCTGTGTTTCAAACTGTTGTTACCCTGCAGACTCATACTAAGGTATCAAAGAAATCCCAGCCTAGTCACTTGGAGTCCACTTCTTCGGATGAAATGATTCATGCTGTTATTGAGCCTCCTCCATATGGTACTAGTCACGTGGTGGGTAAATCACTTGTTCATTTTGTTTACTTATAACACTGAAGCTCAGAAATATTTCCCTCTTGTTGCTCAAGTAGAACAAGTTTAAAGATTCGGTTTACATTCATCACGCTATTTTGCAAATTTTAGTTAGGATGACTTGGTAGATGTATGAAATTAATGCTTCATGTCTCACCTTGTTCCGACAAAATATTGTTTATGCTATGGTGGTGGAATGGCAATGAGCAGTAGTCCAGATGTTCTCATAACTGTAGTTGACTATAAGTGCAGGCCAAGGCGTGGGAATTCTTTCATCATTGTTTAGAGATGTTGATGATCTAAATTAATTTTAAGAGTTACTCTGGGTGTTTAAAGACAGTTTTATTTAAAAGGCAAAAGTGTTTAGACTTTAACAAAATTAAAACTTAAATGTCTGTGCTTGAAGTGTGAAATCCAATCAGTTGTATACATGGAGAAATACCTGTTCAATAAGAATAAGATATGCTTGATTGCTTTAGAGGATTGCAAGTAAGGGGGTAAAAAATTAACGGCAAGTCCTGCCATATGGAAGATAGGTTGTAACATCAGAATGCTGCTAACAAATTTGTTCTATTTTCCAGATTTGTGGTGTTTGTGGATAATTTGTAACATATATTCTTAAATCTTGGATCGCCCAGATAATTTCAATGTGTGTGCTTGGTGAAAGTTTGATTTCATTCACAAGAATTTCAAAATTTTGGATAATTTTCATATAGGTTGTCACTGGACTGGTTCTTGGAGTTTCTTTTGTATTCTCTTGTTGGTAGTCTTTTCTTTTTTGAAAGAATTCTACTGATATATTTTTGAAGTGGAATATTTACAGATTCAAGAGGTCTATGATGAAGCTGGACTTTGGGGCTTTTGGAAAGGTGTATTCCCAACATTGATAATGGTATGCAAGAACTAACTCTCATAGATGCCAAAGAGGTGTTACTAACTTTCCTACTATTGTCTCCAGGTGAGCAATCCTTCTATACAATTTATGCTATATGAAACCATGTTAAAGAAGCTGAAGGAAAGACGCACCTTGAACAAGAATAACAATGGAGTCACCGCTGTAGAGGTTGGCTTTCTCTTCAATTTTCCATCTACACCTGTTCTCTGAACCCATAATCTTAAACTTAGTACTTCTATGCTTACATATTGCTTCCTGCCCCTTTCAGTTTATTTTAATGATTTTTTCAGCTGAACAAACTGCACTTGATTTTGATAGATATTTCTACTTGGAGCTTTGGCAAAACTTGGAGCTACAGTTGTCACATATCCACTTCTTGTTGTGAAGGTATATGAAATGAGTGTGTAGGGGGTGCAATCGAGTGTGTAGGGGGTGCAATCGTTTCTACAATCTCGTAAAAAGACCTTGCACATATAAATACTAGTGCAATTATTAAAATGATGTATTTTGATTCTTGTATTGTAATTGCTTCTAATTCCCTTATTGTTTCTTTTGTTTTTGTAGTCGAGACTTCAAGCAAAGCAGGTTACAACGGGAGATAGAAGGCACCAGTACAAAGGTTTGGATTTTTGTGATGAAACTTCTCGTGTAATGAATTATTAAAGTATTGACTCAGATCCTGGAACTGTTAAATGGTCTTATCCATAGGTTTGCCTTGTGACAAAAACCAGATAATGAAAGGGCTGCTAAATGCAGTCACACATTCACAGGCTTGCCTCAGAATACCTTTTCTTAAAAACTGATCTTGATACGAAGATGTAACATTATAGCAGTCCATAACACATCATTTACCTTGATAGGAAAAAAGTTGAAAATATTCTACATGATCTTCCCAATAATCTATTCTAATTTCTTGCTGTCTTTTTTAGTTTCTCAATTTTTATTTATGTGCTGTCTTATTTCCTATGCTATAACATAGGCACATTGGATGCCATCCTGAAGATGATCCGCTATGAAGGGTTCTATGGCTTTTACAAAGGTATGGGCACGAAAATCGTACAAAGTGTTCTTGCAGCTGCAGTGTTGTTCATGGTTAAGGAAGAGCTTGTCAGGGGGGTACGGTTTTTGCTTACCAAGAACACTGTCAATACAGTGAAATCGAAGCCTCCTTGACAGTGGCTGCGTCCCTTTGTGCTCTTGCCTTACTCCCTTCTTGACACTAGCCAAATGTTGCTAGTTAAATTGTTAAGGCTTAAATGGATTGTCAGCACCAATAATTTGTACCTTGAAATAAGAGGGATATTAAGAGGATTAGCATAGGCATAATGTCATTAGTATTACCCATTCTTTTGGGACAATTTCAGAACTTAAAAGGATTTATTGTGGAAACAAGATGATGCAATACCCATGCTGGGTATTGTTGGATGTGTATCATTGTCCTAAAGAACTTGTATGATTTATTCATATAATGGATGATTTATTTTGCCCATTTCTATGTTTGATTTTTTATTCTACCGGATTACTAAAGATGAACGAATTAAAAAAAATAATTTATTAATAATCAAATTATTAAATTTGACATCATTGAATGAATATATTCTTTTCTTTCGAAAAAGAAATCAAATTATTAAATAGCCCCAAATGCAACGTCTTATTTTTCCTAAAATGGCACAGAAGCCTGATGTCGTCCCCAATTTGCAGTTGGATTAGGGAATGTGTTTAAGAGACAATTGCCCATATAAAAAGACGAATTAAATTTAATGAGGAAATTATTAAAAACACAAAATTAATAAATGGAAGATAAAATCATTAAAAAAATTAGCTAATGAAAAAACGACGCCGTTGAAATGCCCAACGTCAACGCTCATCGTTACCAAAACGCATCTACGGTTTATAAACCTCTGCTAGCTGCTCAGTGCTCTGAAATTCGCTGAACCATTTGACAGCAAAAAATGCAGGAAAAGAAATCATCAGAGATGGCGAACAAAAACCCTAAAAAGGCCAATCTCTTGGATCACAACTCCATCAAACACATCCTCGACGAGTCTGTCTCTGAGTTAATCAAACAAACCCTAGATCCGTTGATTAAATTAATTAGTTTTAAGCTAAACGTTTTGAATTTTGAGTTATTATTATTATTATTTTGATATGCTATTGAAATAGATTGTTACGAGTGGTGGATATGTGGAAGACGTGAGAATGAGCAATGTGAGGTTGTTCATGGGGACCATCATTATTGTGATTGCTTTGGTTGCTCAATTTTACAAAAAGAAGTTCCCCGAGAATGGAGACTTTTTGATTGGCTGCATCTTATTATATCCTTTTGCTGTTAATTTCGTTGAATTTAGCTACTTTTGCTTGATAGTAATTGAATTCTATTTGGTTGCCGAGTAACTGGAGGAAATGGGAGATATTAGTAGTCTGTTTGGTTGATTTTGAAAGCGCATAGGAACTGGAGAAATTGAGGGTCTGTTTGGTTTGGCTTTTTTTGTTTTTGGGGGTTGGGGGTTTCAACGGTGTCTACAAGATAGTTGATTATTGAATTGAAATTTTACGTGAATAAAATTTTTCTGCCATTTATGGTTTACCGTTAAAAAATGTTTTCAGCTTTACGCTAGATGCGTTGAAATTTTTATCATTTGGAATCTGAAGATATTAACACCTATAATTAACTGGAGCCTTATTGTTGGTTGAGAGTGAAACAGCATTGCCCATTTGAATTTAGATATTTACCCATTTTTATTTTAGAGTTGTCTTGGCAACCAAATGGGAATAATACATTTTACAAGAAGTGATTATTTCTCTACTAATGTCACTTTTAAGTGAGTTTGATCCTTGACTCTGGCAAGTATATAGTTTTCAATGGAATATTGCAGCTAATCAGACATACAAAGGAAAAGAATGCAATCTTATTTACTTATCCTCCTGAGGTAACTACCTATTTTCAAATGTAATATTCTGTTGTAGTAGATACTTGGTTAAATAACATATTCATGTTCTGTTTTTGCAAACATATGCTGTACAGTTTGTACTGCATGGAGTTTTGATAGTTTAATCTGTAATAATCTTTGGATGTGGCGATTAAATATCAATACTCATGATCTTCAATTGAAAACCTATCTTAATGTTTTATCCACTAGTGTCTAATTGTTGCTTTTTTAACCGCAATAGCAAATGATGACAACCCCCATAATTTTAAGAGTTAAATGGCCATATTTTTATTTAATGTGAATTCAAATTGTTAAACATTGATAATCAACTTTTATGATTGCGTGTATAAATTATGGAATGTTATACAATCATCACATTGTTATAACCATTCATACTTTCTAAGGCAAACAAAAGTAGATTTCTTTTTAACTGTAATTATTATTGTCAAACTTGGAGGATGTGTTTGCTTGCTGAATTGTCTACGCACAAATTTCTAAGAGTAAGTGTTCTACACATCATGAAAATTAGGTTGATTAATTCCATGGATGCCTGTTGCATGCTTTTGGTGTCAAAATTTTTATAATTCTTTGTTGGGTTATCCACATCCTTTTATTTTGTGGTTGGATGCTGCCCTAGGCTTATTTTTCTTAAAAGCAGATGACCCAGTTAGTTGATGTAAGGTAATTCCTTGTAGGTGTTGTGTGTGTAAGTTGTTGTCTTTTTTCTGCAATCCTGAATTCAGAGAGCTTTGGGCCCTTAGTTTAGTTGGTTTAGATTTGGCTTATGTAGGTTATGTCTAGGTTTGTGCGGAATCCTCTGTGTTGTTGGAGGAACCTTGGACGACACCAGAGATAACTTTGGTGATGCTGCTGTAGGTCCATCCTGCACAAATTGATGAATGACCTTTAAAGGTTTATAGCTCTGTAGGTTTTTTATGTGTGTGCATATTGGTTTAGTTTTCCACGTTTTTCTATTAGTATGGGAATTTGTCATCATTCACGTGGACAATGCAACACATTTTTCCCTTTCAGCATATCTAATTGTTAGTGTATATTTTCTGTTCACTATCTAAGCAGCAAATTTGTTGAGCAGGGTTCCTTCACTAGCACTGGTTTGATGGTTTCGTCCAAATTGCCTAGATTTTCTGATCTCTACACACTGACAATAGCAAGTGCAGATCCGAAATCAATTTCTGCTGGGAAACCAGTACAGTTTACTAAAAGCGTTACTCAGTGGTCTCTCTCTCTCTCTCTCTCTCTCTCTCTCTCTCTCTCTCTTGCACGAACTTACACACACACTTGGGCCTGTAGATGCTCCATATTCATTCAAATATTGCTGATTTTTGGAGTTAGGAACCATTTTGATATATCTAGCTCTACACTTCTGCACTCCTATAAATGTTGCAGGTTCACGAAAGATGGGATTTTGGTGGAGGGCCTGTTCTGGAAAGATGTTCTAGCACTCGTTGATGACTATGCAGGAGAACCAAAGAAGAATAAATGATTCAAAGTTCAGATCTGTTAGACAGAATATCGAGTAACATTGTGATTTGATAGAAATGTTTTCCATAATTAGGTTCTTGCATCAGAAAATTTTGAACCAAACAAAATGAACCAACTTTTGCATCGACTTTAGACTACATTTTACACCTTAAAATCGGAGAATGAATTTCACTTTAAATTGAAGAGTCGGCATATTTTGATATGCTTGATTGGTATTTTGTGCATGGGAGTTATAGTTTTGCTACTGCTATTTCCAAATCTGCAGCTGCAGTCTCATGGTCGTCATGGTTGGTATGATTGCATGCTTACTAACATGTATGATCTAGGGGTGAGCATTTGACCTGCCAATCTGAACTACCTGCTCGGGCTGTAGCAGTCACATTGGTTACTACTATCTTAACCTCATAAAGAGTTTTTAACTCTGCTGGTTAGCTAGGCGTTCCTACATCGTGATGTAGGAGGAAATCTTCCCACAATAAGTGTTGGAAATATTATTTTAAACCAAATTTTTTCTCAAAGACCATTCTAGTGATTGGGTTCCCTCCATCTTTTATCATATAGGTTTTAGTGGTAATTTTGATGACCAAAAAGAAAATATGGAGTATTTATACATTATTATAATTTGTTATAGCATCAAGTCGAGTTTTTCTTTCTTTTTTTTTTTTTTTGGTTTTATTGGTCTGAGTTATCAAAATTTTCTGATTAGATATTTATCTAGTGCCACTTGAATCTGTCACATTCGTTTCATCGTACAAATTTTTACGGTTGGGACCTCCGCGTCGGGGTTATTTTGTGGGGCCATGTTCATATAATCCTATTTCCTCCGCTGAAACGATTACTTGATAGCGCATTGTAATCGCGTGGTGAGTTGCCTGCCTGTGCGGCCTAAAAATCGTATTGATAGTCTCCTGGAAATTTCCGTTTCACGGGTGATAGGTACAAAGAATATTCTCGAATCCACTCGACTTTCACTTTCGATCCACACGATTGTCACGCCTTCATTACTATGTATACGATGCGGTTGCATTTATTTTCATTTATTAGACCCTATGCATATTTATAGGGAAGAATGACAAACTTATCCCCGCTAGAATTCTACTGTTGTCTTATTCCTGATAGGATTCTATTTAGAAGATGTTTTATTCCTGATAGGATCCGTTTAAATTTAACTAAATTGTCAAGAAAACAAATTGTTGTTAGGAAGTGGGCTCCGCAAATTATGAATATATAAAGAAACTTGCTTAAATTGACAATAATAATAAACTGAGAGGAATATATATATAAGACAAATTAAGGAATAATTCAGATCGAGAAAGCGAAGAGGTAGGACAAAACAGTTTGTTGAAAAAATTAATATATACCTATACACACACACACAAACTAGTGAGAGGAAACTGGTAAGTACCGTGTCTGCACTTCTATACCTGTCATTTATATAATTTAGAATTGAATATTTGGAAACAATAATTTAAGTAGCAGGTCAAGTTTTGTGCCTATAAATTAAGGCAGAAGAAAATGAAACCATCTCAAGTAATTTACAGGTACTGCAAGTAAAGTATAGTAAAGTAAAGATGGCTGCAGAGGGTGCTGATGATCATAAGGGGATCAAGAGTAGTAGAAGCACCGATGAAGTTGCAGATCACGAAGAAATTGAAACCACGGAGGGGGAGATCAAAGACCAGGTTCATCTTAAAGACAGAAAGGTATCATGGGCAAAACTACGACGTGTAGACTCCCTCAATCTGGAGGCTGGAAGAATTTCCGGCAGGACTACCCATGGCCATGCCTCCAAGGTCTGTAACATTAATATATATTTAACTCTTTTTAACATTAATTTTAATTTGTGTTTTTTAATTATTAATTAAAATTTGCTTGAAGGTTAATTGATTGGTTTTAATTAATTTTTTGATCGATGCATGCGTACAGGTGGATTGGAGGACAACATTTGCTTTGGCATTTCAATGCGTTGGGGTGGTGTATGGAGACATCGGAACTTCTCCACTTTATGTGTATGCAAGCACTTTCACTGATGGAATTGGCCACAAAGACGACCTTCTTGGGGTTCTATCACTCATTATTTACACATTAGTGCTTGTGCCCTTGATTAAGTACGTCTTTGTTGTGTTGTGGGCAAATGACAACGGTGATGGTAATTAATTATGCATTAAGTCAACGATCGACCGTATTAATTCTTACACATATGATCTCCTAATCAATTCATTCTCATTTTGTTTACTATATATGTTCATATTGGTGTTTATATAATTATTGATTTTGGTTAATTATACAGGAGGAACATTTGCTCTGTACTCTTTGATATGCCGGTATGCAAAGGTGGCATTAATTCCAAATGATCAGCCAGAAGACAGAGAGCTATCGAATTACAGACTTGAGACTCCATCAACAAATTTAAGACGTGCTCAAAAAATCAAACAGAAGCTCGAAACAAGTAAAACGGTCAAAATCGTACTATTTCTCGTGACTATCCTTGGAACTTCTATGGTCATAGGAGATGGAGTTCTCACTCCCTGCATTTCTGTCCTTTCTGCTGTCAGCGGTATCAAATCCCTTGGCGAAAGTACGTACCCTACCTTTTTTTTTTTTTTTTCTCCTTTTGGGTTAAGATTTGATTTTAATACTTGAACATTGAGAAAGCTAATTAGTTGGATATTCCTTTAGTATAGAATTGCAAATTATGTTAATTAGGTGAATGAACAGGTGTGAATGAGACAATTAATATTTAATGACTGTTTCGATGCATGCATCTACAGACATATATATATATATATATAATAAATTTTTATCATAGGACTTGGGTTAAAAGTCTGATCACTAATTAACAAGTGTTATATATATATATATTGATTTTATATGCAGACACTGTGGTGGGGATTTCAGTGGCAATCTTGATAGCTCTATTTTGCGTTCAAAGATTTGGAACGGATAAAGTAGGTTCTTCATTTGCTCCGATTGTGCTGTTGTGGTACTCTTTTATCAGTGGAATTGGACTTTACAACTTGTTCAAGTATGACATTGGAGTATTACGTGCTTTCAACCCAATGTATATTATCGATTATTTCAAAAGAAATGGTAGAAAAGGTTGGATATCTCTTGGTGGAGTTGTTCTCTGCATTACAGGTGACCAATGCAATTAATTAGTGCTATTTTAATTAATTTAATTGTTCATTGTTAAGAAAAAAAATTAAATTATTAATAATTATTCTTTTAATTAACCCTCAACCTCAATCAAGCAGCTAGCTTCTGTTATTTTATTTATCTTAACGTACGTTCATGCCGCAGGAACCGAAGCAATGTTTGCTGATCTAGGTCACTTCAATGTCCACGCTGTACAAGTGAGTAGCACACTAAACTAATTAACGTTGAAATTTTTTCTTGGCCCAATTTCATTAATTAATAATACATATATTCCCACCATGTAATTGCAGATAAGTTTCTCTGGCATTGTGTTTCCTGGATTGCTATCGGCATATTGCGGGCAAGCAGCATATCTAAGCAAATTCCCCGACCATGTTAAGGATACTTTTTATAAAGCCACTCCTGGTAATTAATTAAGTTTATACACTCTACCTACCTAACTAGCTACTTGTTTATTATTATTAATGGTTTTTACTGAACAATATTCACCGTTTGTTCTGCTTATATGTACATGCATGCATGCAGATTCGTTGTATTGGCCGCAATTCGTTGTGGCTGTAGCTGCTGCAATTATTGCAAGCCAAGCCATGATATCAGGAGTATTTTCAATTGTATCTCAATCCTTGAGTCTGAATTCTTTCCCAAGGGTTAAAGTTGTTAATACTTCATCCAAGTACGAGGGACAAATCTACATACCCGAAATCAACTACATACTTATGATTGCCTGTGTTATTATCGCCGTCGGCTTCAGGACCACCGAAAAGATTGGCCATGCTTATGGTAATTAAATTTGATTATATTTCTATATATATATCTATATCTATATATATATATATTACGACCATATATTCTGTGATATGTATATATGTTAGTTGCATTGGTTAATTATTTTGTTAAGCAACGTATCGAAGGCAACTTAATTCATTTTGATTTCCTAGACTCTCTTACACAAACTACTTGGATGCATGCTCCAGGGATCGCTGTGGTTGCTGTGATGATTATCACGACATGTATGGTTTCACTTATAATGCTTGTTATATGGAAGACAAGCATATGGTTGATTGCTCTTTTCTTTGTGGTCTTTCTTGCCATCGAAGGCGTCTATTTTTCAGCCGTCTTGTACAAATTTACACAAGGTGGCTATCTTCCCCTCGCTTTTTCATTAGTCCTAATAATAATTATGGGGACATGGCATTATGTTCACAAAGAAAAATATGTTTATGAGCTCAACAACAAGGTTTCCAGCGAATACATAAGAGATTTGGTTTCAAACCCTAACATAAATAGGATTCCTGGAATGGGACTTCTATATTCTGAGCTTGTTCAGGGAATTCCTCCCATCTTCCCTCATTTCATTTCAAACATACCGTCAATCCATTCGGTTCTAGTTTTTGTTTCGATCAAGTCAATTCCAATCAGCAAAGTGGCACTAGAAGAACGTTTCCTGTTTCGACAAGTCGAGCCGAGAGAGTACAGGATGTTCCGCTGTGTTGTTAGATACGGGTACAGAGAGAAAATTGAGGAGCCTCAAGAATTTGAGCGTCAGTTGGTCGAACAGTTGAAAGAATTTATCCGCCATGAACATTTCATTCTCGAAGGAGGAACTGCCGAACAATTGCCTGCGGAACCAGCTGCCAACCCTCAGCATTCTACTGTGTTAGTGAATGATGGAAAAGTACTTAAAGGATCAACAGTACACGTCGAGGAATCATTACAACAGCGTACTCCATCTCGTGTTTCTTCAAGTTCTATTCGGTCAATCGCTGCAGCCAATTCAACACATTCTTCTCACAGAATAAACTCTCCGCCGCTCCAGGGAGCTGAGGAGGAAATGCAACTTGTGGAGAAAGCGATGCAGAGAGGTGTGGTTTATCTAATGGGAGAAACAGAAGTGGTGGCCGAGGAGAATTCATCCCTGTTGAAGAAGATAGCTGTTAACTATGCCTACAGTTTCCTTCGGAACAATTTCAGGCAAGGGGACATAACATTGGCAATCCCAAAGAGTAGGCTCCTCAAGGTTGGAATGACATATGAAATATGAGAAATCAAGTTCATATATATGTATATATGTTGTTTACAAAAAGAAAATTAATGTATCTATATGTTGTTGCAACTTAATTAATTATACTACTGTGTGTGTTTGCCGGTTTTTCTTTCTTTTTTTTTTTTTTTTTAAAGTATGATTTTGCTCATGCTTTTGTTTTTCATGCAAGGTCTTGTAAAGGGATTTTCCTTTTTATGATTTCATGTGTATTTTTCCTCTTTTTATTTAATAAATAAATTTTTATCATCTATACATCTAAACACATACATGAATATATCTTGGAATACAATCGTCCAATCATTCTATATGCATAGGTATACATTTTATTTAGTGCAACCAACATGGAGGTTTGACTATTTGTATATTCTTTAATTTCTAAATTATTCCGAATCAAAGTAGTTGTACATTATATTATTTTTTAATTTCTTTCTTCTTTTTTTTATATAAAATCGACATAAGACAAATCTAACAAAAACATAGTAGTCCAATACCTTAAAATTAATGGTGTACGTAGTTACATACTTGCATCATTTTTAAAAAAAATGAAGATAAAAATAATTGAAATCCAATCTTAATTAAGATCAATTATATATATTTTTGTCTATTATAATATAATATAATATATATATTTTTTATCGCGTGAAATTGTAACAATGACATTAATAAATAAAGTGAAAAGTGATCAGGAGTTAATTGAGTTGAAAGTTAACTCTATAAAATTATTTTAAAAAAAATTAAATTATTATTATTAATTTATAACATTATTGCAATTATTACTAATTTTATAAAATTTGTTGGGGGAAATGTGCATCAACAATATATGCATTAAAATAACCAAGGAAGCATCTTCAATTTGGTCGGTGTAGTGTATGTATGCCTCATAAGATTATTTGTTGACTTTTGGCTAATTGACCATTGTTAATTTGTTATATTACATACTCTAAACCAGATTTCTTCTTCATTTGTCTTTGTAATTCCGGATTTTGAGTGTTTGATTTCCAACTTTTTTTTTTCAAAATAATTGTTTTTTAATGTATGGTTTGATTTTTCATATGTCATAATACACATGGTTGATGATGAACTTTTTACTTCGATGGTTAGATCTATAAATTAATTAATGGTAAGTAATTTGGTGAAAGACGTTCTCTCACATGCATACTAATAAGGTTCTTTTTTTAAAGAATAGAATAACTATTAGTTATTCTTCTTGATATTATAAAAAAATATGAAAAAGAAATGATATTACTTAAAAGTTCGCTTGGTACGTACTATTAGTAACCTTTATAATATATAGAAAAGATATGGTTAAGATTTCCGGCCTTCAGTTAATTCGGTCAGGCAATTTGAAGTCTTAAGTAGTTATGGTAACAGCAGGCATGACTTGATAAACTAAAATAAACTAAAATTTGGCGACGTTTTATTTTTTGTTGCTCGTGATGCATGCTGACAGAAAATATTACAATAAATAATTGTAATAATCAAAATATTCATCTAATGAGTTGACTTTTATCAGATTATTAATAAGGTCAGAATAAATTTATCTCTAATTTTTTTTCTTTTTACAGAAATAATTATCTCAACGTTTCTAAACATAATATATACAAATTAATAATAGACAATAATAATCAATATCAAATTTACATGATAAAATCTTCCTTGTTAATTAATTACTTAAAATTAATAAATAAATTCAACCAATTAGATATATTGAGAAAAAAAAAACATTTACTTTTCTTTCAATATAATTAATGTATAAAAGTGACTTCACATTTTTACCCGGCTTATCAGAAAATGATTAGAGTCTCTCTTCTTTTACAGAATTAAAAATCTACCAAAATATCGAGTTAGAAATTACTGTTTTGTAACCAAGTTTATATTCTTCGTATAGGATGTATAACTCCATTAAGAATGTACTCTTTGCTTCTTGTTAGCAATATAAAATATGACAATAAATTATTAAAATTTCAAACTAACATCAATACTTTATTTGTACCTAGCAACTGGCAAATCATATAAGCAAATTTGTCACAGATATATTAATTATAGATATGGGCAATGTGTTGAAACTGATAACTAAAATATGGGCTTGTTGCCTGCCCCCTACATTTAGCCTATAGCTAATGTATTCTAGATTCTGCATACCACATGATAATGTTATAAAGATGGTACCCAAATTCATTCAAGAAAAAGAAAAACAATTAAGAAATTTATCGACCATCCATGTCACATGATGGCCCGTATTATATAAAAAAATCAATGCTCATTATATCTAATATAGAAATATAACGTTGACCTGCAAATATTTCTGTTTTTATTGATGAACTTCATGAGTTAGGCAAAAATTTTAGTGCATATGTATGCTTTTTTGCAATGGGATCGAGACGTCCAATATAGAATTTTACATGTGCTTTTTTCAATTCCTTTAATTTAACCACACAAAATGATTTTGCTACATTACAAAATTTGTTATGTTATAAATTATTTACAAAACAAGTTCATTTTATATTAGACAAAGAAAATTATATATTTTCATAACATATATACGGATGCTGTACGTTAAACTTCCTTCTACGAAAAAGATGGAAGATTAAACAAAAGGGAAAAAAAAAAAAAAAAAATGAAAAATCGATGTCCTAACTTAAAATACAAGCCTCCAGATTAAAGATACGAAAACACCGAAGTAATCGGTCCTTCTTTGAATGAAAAGCTTGGCCTAACTTTGTTCGTCCCTGTATAAAAACCTCTTTCTCCTATTCTCATGTAGTCTCCTGTCAAGGAATTTAAAAAAAAAAAAAAAAAAAAAAAAAAAAAAACCGCCGAAAACAATTGCTCTGTTTGAGACTATTCTTTTGATCATCTCTGTCGCGTGACAACGCCGTCACCGACAGAGAATCAACGCAACATGGCCGAGAAAAGATCAGGTCTATCTCTCTCTCTATCTCTGTCCTTCTTTTAAAAAAAAATTGTTTTATGTTTCAGTATTTATTCATTTGTTTGTATATATATGTATACACACACACACACACACACATATTTCTGTTTGATATATGTTGGTAGTAAAAATGCTCGATCAAGCTTGTTTAATCTCTGATTATGTTGAATGAAGGAACTGATCAGAAGAACCTCAAAGAGAGAAAGGTATCAGCATCTAAGCTCCGTCGTGTAGACTCCCTCAATTTGGAGGCCGGAAAAATAACATCCTCTCGAATCAATAAAAGCAATGTTCGTATTGTATTCTATTAATTAAACAATAATATATTATTTGTTATTAATGAGAGTTTTCATATTTCAAACATCATTTGTATTATTTTATTAATTTTTGTTGAAAAAATAAATAAATATATGTATATATACAGCATGATTGGAAGACGACGTTGAGCTTAGCATTCAAGAGCATAGGGGTTGTATATGGTGACATAGGGACGTCCCCACTATACGTATACTCGAGCACATTTGCAGACGGTATAAAGCATAAGGATGACATTATTGGGGTTTTGTCACTGATTATCTACACTATTGTGCTCGTCCCTTTGATTAAATACGTCATGGTTGTGCTTTGGTGCAATGATAATGGCGATGGTGAGTTGATTTCTCAAAATTTGTAACAATTAATAAAACACACCAGACATTAATTAACATGTCTATTAGGTCCTGTTTTGGGCAGAAAACGAAATCTACCTGAAATTAATTAATTAATTAATCAATTAACATGAAAGTGTATATATACGCATATTAATACAAATTAATGTAATTTTGAAGGTGGAACGTTTGCTTTATATTCAATAATATGCCGGTCTGCTAGGGTGGGATTGATTCCAAATATGCAGGCAGAGGACGCGGAGCTGTCTAATTATAGACTTGATACAGTAACAATCGAAAGAAAACGAGCTCAGTATATTAAAAGCAAAATGGAGAACAGTCAAATTGCAAAAATTATGCTATTTCTTGTCACAATCCTTGGAACTTCCATGGTAATTGGAGATGGAATACTAACTCCATGCATTTCAGTTCTTTCTGCTGTGAGCGGAATCAAGCCATTAGGCCAAGGTACTACTCACTCTAGCTATTCCATCTTATGCTTAAATAAAATTTCTTACGTATGCTCTCAAGTACATACATGATAAATTTGATCAATCAATTATATGCAGATGCTGTAACGTGGATTTCAGTAGCGATCTTGATATTTTTATTCGTGGTTCAAAAATTTGGGACAGATAAAGTGGGTGCATCGTTTGCTCCAATAATATTCATATGGTTTACATTTATAGCCGGGATTGGTCTTTACGACTTGATCAAATATGATATTACAGTATTGCGTGCTTTCAATCCTTTCTACATCATCACTTACTTCATTAGAAATGGAAAGCAAGCTTGGATTTCCCTTGGTGGAGTTATTATGTGTATAACAGGTACCGAAGCCATGTTTGCTGATCTTGGCCACTTCAATGTTCGAGCAATTCAAGTAAGTAACTAAAAACTCACTAGTCCAGATTGTACAATTCTCTCTCTCTCTCTCTCCTTTTTAATTTCTTTCTTCTCCTTTGGGTTATGAATACAAGTGTCAAAATGGAATCGCAGATCAGTTTCTCTGGAATCGTGTTTCCTGCATTGCTAGCGGCTTACAGTGGCCAAGCGTCATACCTCACCAAGCATCCAGAAAATGTGGAAAATACTTTTTATGACTCCATTCCTGGTAAGTTTTTCTTTTTGATTTATTTGCCATCGGAGACGAGGCGTAAGTCCATCTCACACTGGGAGAAAATTATATATATATATATATATATATATATATATTTGATAAGAGATTGGGATCATAATTCTCTTGTAACATTGATCAAATTTTATATATACATATAAATGCATGCATGCAGGTCCACTGTACTGGCCAACATTTGTGGTTGCTGTACTTGCTGCGATCATTGCAAGCCAAGCTATGATATCCGGAGGATTTTCGATTATTGCTCAATCGTTGAGTCTTGGTTGTTTCCCAAGGGTTAAAGTTGTTCATACTTCCCCAAAGCATGAAGGGCAAGTCTACATACCCGAAATCAATTACCTTCTTATGATTGCCTGTGTTATAATCACCGTCAGCTTCAAGACCACTGAACATATCGGCAACGCTTATGGTAAGCTCTCGTTAACCAATTTTAGTGTATATCGACCATGTTTTATCAATTCTATAGATCACAAAAGGATACACATTCTCAGGTATCAACATCTGTATGTACTATACAAAATACTAATAGGAGCCATACTGTGGTGATGTATTGAAATTATTTTCTGAGTTCTCTCAATTAGGAATGTTGACACCAACGACCTCTCCTAGTGTTGTTGCCTCTCTTACACAAAACTACCACTTTTGGCTGCAGGAATTGCTGTGGTTGCTGTGATGGTGATAACAACATGTTTGGTTTCACTTATAATGCTTATAGAATGGAAGGCAAAACTAGGTTGGGTTGCCAGTTTCTTTGGGGTTTTCTTTTTTGTGGAATCAATATATTTATCATCAGTCCTCTACAAATTTGCACAAGGTGGCTATCTTCCCTTGGCATTTTCAATATTCCTGATGACTATTATGGGAATATGGCATTGTTCACAAACAAAGATATGTTTACGAGCTCAACAACAAACTTCCTGCAGATTATGTGCAAGAATTGGTTGTAAACTCAAATGTAAATCGAGTACCCGGAATGGGGCTTTTATACTCAGAACTTGTCCAGGGAGTTCCTCCAATTTTGCCTCATTTTGTGGCTAATATACCATCAATTCACTCTGTTCTAGTTTTTGTTTCAATCAAGTCCATACCAATCAGCAAAGTGCTATTAGAGGAACGTTTCTTGTTTCGAAGAGTTGAGCCGAGGGACTTGAACATGTACCGCTGTGTTGTCAGATATGGATACAGAGATCAAATTGAGGAAGCTGGAGAGTTTCAGCGGCAGTTGGTGGAAAACCTGAAAGAATTTATTCGGAACGAACACTTGATCAATGGAGCACCAACTGATGAACAAATGGCTGATCCTGCTCCAGAGATATTGGCTGGAGCCGAAGAGGAGATGCAGTTCGTGCAGAGAGCACGGGAGAATGGTGTTGTATACCTCTTGGGAGAAGCTGACGTGGTGGCAGAGCCGAATTCATCGCTGTTTAAGAAGATTCTAGTCAATTACGGCTACAATTTTCTTAGAAAAAATTTCAGGCAAGGAGAGAAAACTTCTCAGGGTTGGAATGACATATGAGATATGATATCAAATGCTGAAAGATTCAGAAAAATCGAATCAAATTGAAAGCTGGTTAAACAACTAAATTAAAATCTGCTCAGTGAGTACACTTACTTTCATTTGTATTTGATGATTCAGATTAATTTGCATTTGATTCTTCAAGTCATGTAGGGGTCGTTCGCTCAAATTTTCAAGCTAGAAAGTACGTATTAGTACAACAGATTTTGATAGTTGTACAAAAATACTTGCATCTATTGCAAATTGATATTAATTAATGGGAAAGCCTTTGGAAAAGAAAAATTAGTGACCTAGCATAGTCTAACAGTGGGCAATAACAGAATTCAATATTGTTTTTCTTCGTTAATTATTGGGTGAAATTTCAGAGACAAGCTCTGAAACAAATGTTTCCCCTTTCCAGACATAAAGCCACACAATCTGCTAACGACTGAAAATAATTTGACGTCAAAGTTTTTATTAAGTTTATGAATTTTTCCACATGATGAAGATAAACTAGTTCAAATACACAAAGAAAAAGACAATTTAGATAAGATAAACACATAATCACCGACTTACCAGGTGGAACATGGAGGCAGGTAGGCACAAAATTTTAAATAATCACGAAAGGAGGCCAAAGTTTGTCTCTTTATTCGGATCTCTCCTTTGCCATTTTGTAGTTGGTTCTTTTTGCTTTGTCTTAAAACTCTTTTATTCATATTAGTTTTAGAGTCTCCACTTATTCTTAACGTCAGGAAATAAGCGGCAATCGTCTTCTCAAAATCTCTTTCCTTGAATTGCAACATCCTTAGTTCACTATTAGTTGGCTGTAACTTCAAAAAAAAAATTTTTTTCTTTTAAAAAAAGAATAGGTTTTGAATGCTTCATCTCCACCTCAAGCATTATGCAACTCAATTCAGTATGCAATAATTTTACATTATATATATATATATATATAGCTGAATACTAATGTTACATCCTTACATAAATAACTCAAAATTTTTTGTTTAAGCTAATAACATGGGTTTGACTAACAAGAATTAATTAATTAAAGCAATGATAATTAAGGCTTTTAGTAAGGGAGATCAAAATCTTCTATAACATTTGATGTTGTACGGTATCTTTTTGACATGTTCTAAGAGCCATATAATTGCATTAAGGTCAACTTACTAGTATAGAGTGAATTAAGGTCTTGGATCTTATATTGATCGTTATCTTTTAGAACCAAAAAAAGATGTATACTGTAATTTATAATGACTCCAACAGGGGCGTTTCCATAAAGTAATTATCACCTAGCACATAGGACAAACAGAACCTACTTAAAATTGTATTTTTAATATAAGTTCTGATATTAACAATTAATATATGACAGAATGATGTTGTTATCAAAGAATTCCAAATCCAATTTTAATACGAAAAGACGGACCTTGGTTGACGTTGGTATAGAATTTCTTCTTCTTTTTGTCAGCTACCATAACCCCGTCCTGGTTAATAGCATAAATTACGAGCTTGCTTCTACCTAACGTTGGAAAGAAAAATCAAATCAGCCAGCCTTATTCCAAAAATGTCAAACTTTGTTCAGGATTTTGAGGAAGATGAACAGTTTCATAGCACAATTGTGTCTCAATCTTCTAATGGAAGTCCTTCTCATGCTGAAAATGGTGGTGATCATGGCTCAACTCCTCCCACTACAGCTTCCAAAAAAAAGAGAAATGTTCCAGGCAATCCAGGCAAGCAAGCATACTGCATTTTGTAGAGAACATAAAACCAAGAATAGAAAAATAATATTAATTGTAATAGTCAGTATATCCATATATCTATATGAACTGTGATTTGTCTAATTTATTATGAAATAACTTTCTTTCTGTAATTATTTCTAGCAGCCATTTGATCAGTCTACTAAATAGGAAATTCCTGTTAAGTTGCATAGAATCAATATTTTTGTTAATAATAAGAAAAGTCAATATAATAGGGAGGATTTGGATTCAGGATAGATGGTTGGACTTGTTTCAGCCACGATGCACATCAATTGTTTTTTTTTTCCTTTTTTTTGCCACATTCCATAGTTTCTATCTTCGGAAAACATCTCGCAGGAAACTCTGATTTAAGTACCATTTGTTCAGTTTTCCTTCTTTAGGAATAAGTTAATAGTGTTCCACTGAGAGTCTAAAGGTTATCTTAGTAAAGAGATGCCATTAAAATTGTTTCTTCAGAAACCTATGAGTTTCTTCGTTCATCAACCTCGGTTTAGTATCATGAATAAATTCCACAACTTCGTACCAAAATTTCCAACTTATAGTATTTGTCGGATCCTTTCTACAGACCCAGATGCAGAAGTTGTAGCATTATCTCCAAGGACACTCATGGCTACAAATAGGTACATTTGTGAGGTTTGTCATAAGGGATTCCAAAGAGATCAAAATCTTCAGCTCCATAGAAGAGGACATAACTTGCCCTGGAAGTTAAAGCAAAGACCAAGCACACAGATTAAGAAAAGAGTTTATGTCTGCCCTGAGCCAAGTTGTGTGCATCATCACCCAAGCCGAGCTCTAGGTGATCTTACGGGCATCAAGAAGCACTTCTGCAGAAAGCATGGAGAAAAGAAATGGAAGTGTGACAAGTGCTCCAAACGCTATGCTGTTCAATCAGACTGGAAGGCTCACACAAAAATTTGTGGAACCCGAGAATATCGTTGTGATTGTGGCACAATTTTCTCAAGGTAAAACTCTTTGATTCTATTCTACTTTCTTAACGGTGTCGTGTTCTATTTTTGGTGGAGGTAGGATTGAATTGTTTTGATCAATGTTTTGTCTAGGAAGGACAGCTTTGTCACACATAGAGCATTCTGTGATGCATTAACAGAAGAAAATTACAAGGCCAATCAGAACCTGGCTGCTGCGGGAGGACCGTTACAGAACCACACGCAAGAGCTGTTTACTTCATCAATGCCTAGCTCTGATTCTGGCACAAACGCATACACTATGATGAATCTGTCAATTTCTACTGATAATATGGAAAATTCTATGAGACCTTTATCACTGAGCTCAGCTGGAGTCACGTTATCAAGCAATTTAGATCCGGTCCTCAATTCAAGAATACCGCAAACTTGTCTTAGTGGCTCAAATGCCTATGCCACGGCAATTGGCTCCCTCTACACATCTGCAACAGCATTGTTGCAGAAAGCTGCAGAAATGGGAGCTAAGATCAGTGATAATACAATCACACCGATCCTCCTGAAGGGATTTACGGGCTTTTCCAGTAGCAGCATGAATTCATCTGGGTTCGTCCAGGAGGGTTCAACAATGGTTGTAGGTAACAATGGATCAATTGGTGGAGGTAGCAATGATACATATGTTGAAGTTCATGGTAGATTTGACAAAAACCGGGAGCCAGGGCATCCAAGACAGAGTTACAATGTTTCTCAAACTGCATTGTTTGAGTCTCCTCAATTTTTGCAGTCAGAAAATGGAAATGCTGCTAGTGGTTTGGGAGGAGAAATTTACATGGGAGGAGCGGAAAAAACGACTCTTGATTTCTTAGGAGTTGAACCAGCTGGACATTCTAATAATATTGGGAAGAAGAGAAGATATGATGGCATCATAACGGGATTGGGGTATTCTAATGGGCAGCAAAGTCTGCGCAATATGCATTCTCAGCGGTAAAAGTTAGAAATTAGAATAGCTCTAGTTACCACAATTCTTACAATAAGTACATTGCTTCTGCATATTGCAGAGAGAGGAAGAGGCTTTATGGGCTTTGTGAAGGCGATATAGGGTATAGCAGCCGACTCAAATTAATTACCTAAAACGAAAGTACTTGCTTGAAATCAAACCATGGTCCTTGCTTATAGTGAAATCAATTTGACCATCAATCAAAAGAACTAGAGGAGAACATCTATACAAATGGAATGCTACAAATTGACAATTTGAAATTAACTACAAAGTGTCTACAACAATGAGCTCAAACCTTCTCAAAAGTAGAATGACAGGGAAATTTCTGAAAGAGAAAGGAAATTGGTGACTTCTTCAATGAAACACCTACCATCAATGATTTAATTAGACCTTAGTTTTAGAGGCTTCTGGTACTACTGCAGACTGCAAGGAAGCAAGCATTATGTAAACAATTAAGTCATATATCAGAACCCTGTTAAATCCCCAGAAAAAGGAAACATGAATAGCGCAAGTCCACCCCCAAAGTATCCATAAAAGCAGTTGATGTACATGTTTCCTTTGATATCTTAACCAAAACAGAGAATTCCTTTCTCTTAGGGATACATAGAGCACCAAACCATCTTTCAGATGGATCCGTGAATTTCCTGTTCAGCAAAATGTCAGTCAGCTCCACTCGGCCAGGTTCTCAAAATTCATCTGGGCTCTAAGATCAGAAATTTACCCTTTCCCTGTCATAAATTTTAGGGCTGAACCAACTTCAGCGACCCCCATAAGTTTTCTGTCTGTCTGTTAAACCCTGTTCCATTCCAAACTCGGCAGTCAACATGCGTATATCAGGTGTGTTCTCCCAGTCAGTCTTGTGATCCCAGTTTGTGTGCCTTGGCTGGGTCGCACACCTCTCCAACCCACCAACACTGCTAAGCTGACTCTGTATTTCTTCAAAATCCTCAGCAGCAACAGCTTGCCGCTTTCCCACCTCTATGTCAAAGCTTCTTTTGGGCAATTCTGGGCTCCTGGAATGGGCAAATGACATTGGAGTGGCAAAGATTGAAGATTGATCTACCTTGACCTTTGCCCTGAAGTTGTTCTTAGAACTAGGAATCTTTGAAAAGAAAATCTCCACAATATTTCGGACACAACCACGATTATAAGGATTCATCTTTCTGTGGTACCGATATCGGAAATTCTCATATGTTGTCTGTGCAAATAGCAAGTTGCTTATAAATAAAGGAGAAAAAATACTGGTATAATGAACAGAAATTAAGTGAAGATAAGAACCTGATTGGTCAAAATTAAATAGAGATGGAATGCTGTGAGACCTCCAACAAACCAAACAGTCACGAATGTATACAAAATCAGAATTCCCGAAACAGGCGATTTCACAAAAGCCTTCCAAAGATCACAATGGTGCTTACGCATTATCTTACTGATGTTCACCCAGCAGAAGGCAAAAACATAGAGGCATAGCATGGTTGTTGAGGACACAAACATGAAAAAGAATCTGTAATTTCTCTGTCAACAGAGCACTTAAACAAGTTAGGACATCCAATAAAAGCAAACAACAAAGAACAGTGAAAAATACTCAAAACGGCCACAGTAATGCTGTTTTGGGTGAAAGTAAAGGAGTTTGATGAAATGTATAAATTACCAATCTACAGTTGGATATCAGCACAGTAAACATTTTTTCATTGTTTTAAGTAGATTTCTAGAGAATATTTTTCCATCAAAAGCGAGAAATCATCCAATCATGATCATCATTATCAATCTCTCAACCCTGAACACAGTCCTAAAAACTTTAACCCTGAAAAGTGGATCCAGAAATCTGAAATTATATTAGTTCTGTAAGAGAGGTTGTCTGGAAATTGTCCAAGCACTAAACCACTTGACAATTACATAATATGGAATAAGTCAGCCCCAAATATTGCTAAAGATAACTTAGAGAATATGACAGAAAGTGGGTTTATAATAAATGAATAACCTCAAGGCAACTGGCTCATCAGAATGCTCTAGTTTCTTCTTAAAACTGTGAATTATTCCTCGTATAGATTCACAGAAGTTCCATTAAAATTACAACTTTCAAGATAATCCGAAGCAGAGACTCATAGTTCTGAGCTTCAAGGTATGCAATACGGTCCAGGGTACAGCTAGATCTACTATACCGGCAGACAAAATAATTTTGGACAACTCTCCAAATCACAAGACATAAAAGTTCAAGACTTTCAAATAAGTGATTTAGATAAGTGGAGAATATCAAATAAGATGATTCATTGTACCACATTTGCTTGAATTTGTGCACACACTATCCTTATCCACCTCATTCAGCCACAATTATGCACAAATAAAATTATGAAGCGGTGAAACAAGTGAACAGAACCAAACCCGATAATGTAAATAGGGAATGCGATTGCCCAGAACCTAAAAGTATAAGGAAATCATCAAGACGGAAATGCATTCACAGAAAGTGAACTAATATGTGTGTGCTTGTATTCAATCTTCCATGTTGAAAAATTAATGAAACAACAAATAAAGTAATTAGAAAGTAAAATTGTTCATTCAGAGAGACAGTAAATTTCTATTTGAGAAGACATTCTTGAATACTTTTAGCATAGATTAAATAGTAATGGCAGACTAAGTGTTTATAATAGATAGATAAACATGAGGTGGACCAAGGCATCAGAATGCTTTTTGCTTCTTCCTAAGATTCCATATTATTGCTTATAAGGATATTTGCTGCTAGATCTATTAAGAACTGAGATCACTTCAAGAAAGGACTCATGGTTCGGAGCAACTCAGCATATTTTATTGTCCGTGGCCTATGAAAGTATCATAAAACAGTTAAACTTGTTACACTAGTACTCCAAAAATTTATGGGCAACTTTGACACATTGCAAGACAAGGAAGTTCAACAAGTTCAGCACCGCATAATCATTTCATGGTGAAATTGGGGAGCCCCAACAGAGATAAAATCAAGCTTAAAATTATTTTTCCAAAGAAAAAAGAGTACAGGTGAAAAAGAAGCTTATTTTAACAGGGACGTACCTTCCCAATACACTGCCCCACCCATGGGCAATGATGATCAAAACGCTCAACACAATTATTGCAGATAGAGCAATGAGAGCATCGAGGTGGACGATAGAGCATGCATGTCTGGCAGTATTTCACCTTGACTACCATCCCATTAACAACAACATCTCTTGTTGGCGGTAAACTTGGACCACCACCCCCATTCTGACTCAGCCAATCTGTTGAAAGAGTTGAGCCATCTTCCTCTAGTTCAGGAGGATGTGAATTACGAGGAATAATGCCAGGATCTCTTCCAGATGTAAGTAGAAGTAGGAAAACAACCTGCAGTAGATGAGAAGCCATCAAAAAGTTAGCTAGGACACTCTAGCAGAAGATTTTTCACAATATTGTAACTGAAGCAGATATGTGCGGAACAACAAATTGACATACCCATTTTGAAACAAATAAACAAGTAAAGAATTTGCCTCCCCCTTGAACCCATGATTAAAATATCTTTCCCATGCCAGGTTTGAATTTGAGGCCTTACACAGTAAATATGATATTGAGGTTCACAAGAGATGAAGGAACCAAATTGATTCAATTATTCTTGTACAAACATTTAGACAAGTGAAATTAATGTTTCACAATCTTGTAAAGTGGAATGCAGAATATTTAGTCCGTCTTCACAGTTCTTAAATCACATTTTGAAGAATTACAAAAAGGCAAAAAACAAAAGAGAAAGATCGAGTAGAAGAGAGGAAGGAACTCACATAAACAGTGAAGACAACGCAAATAGCTACAATAAGATTGCCTATATGGTGGTGGAATTCGCTAATAAGACTTTTCGAAACAAAAGCACAAAAAAGGATAACTGGCGTCACAATTAGGAACAATGTAAGGAAAATTGACCTCACATCTGGACCAAATATAAGCCTACCGCCAAAGCAAAATCTCTGCGATAACAACAAGAAGAAGAGCACAATTTTAATTTATACAAACAAAAGTTAATATAAATATAATATGACGTTGAACAAAAAACATATATACATTGGTTCCTTTCCAGACTTGATACAGGCGAAGGGTTGTTACAGGAATCGTATCGATAATTCGCCTGTTGGAGTCAGAGAGCTGTAGCGGCCTCTGATTTGCATACATTTTTCGCTTTTTAATGTTTTATTTTATCTTTAAGCCCTACAACCCTCCAATTTTCTCCATAACCCCCACTCTGCTACGATCTGCAGCTAAATTTCCGATATTCAGATCATTTCTTCAATTTCTTGTTTCAAAAAAAAAAAAAGAGAGAGAAAGAAAAATAGATCCACGAAATGGGAAAAGATTAAGAATGAGAAATGGCAAAAAGGAAAATGTACCTTAAAAGTAGAAAGAAACCCTAAGTTCCGGAAGCTGAGAATGTCTCCAAACGCAACCTCGGAGAGAAACAGATTGACGGAGACGAAAGAGAAATATAGAAAAGAGCGTAATTAAAAAATTAAAAATTAAAAAAAAAAATGTAAGAAAAGAAAAAGTTGAGGCTATTTGCTCCCGTGGCCAGACAACTCGGATCGCCCGCTTTTCACGATTACATTTTGTAATGTCTGTTTTTTATTTTTATTATTATTTTAGTATTATTAACCGATGCGATAGTCATGTTTATGATAATGTGAATGGATCTGTTTAACATATATTAACAAACAAATAATGATCTAGAATGCTTATTGTTAATTTAAAATTAATTAATACTAATTATTAAAGTTTTATTTCATTTTACTCCCCTATTTTTCTTATTAATATTAACTTAAACCTCGAACATTCCAAAAATAGTCCAAACATCCCCGATTCTTTTTTCCTTTCTACTTTTAGATTGTCGTAACTAGTTATAAATTTGATAATTATTCTTTTATTTATAACATTTTTATAGGTACTTATTTGTTTTAATGGAAGTTTACTAATTAACAAAGTAAGTTAAAAATTAGTAACTACTTTCATTTTATAGAATTTGCAATTTAGTTAATTAGTCCAAAAAAGGAAATAGAGGAATTAAAAAAAAAAAAAAAAGGAAGAAGAAGAAGAAGAAGAACTGAAACATTGGAACGTCACAAAGTGACGTAGAAAAGAGAGTCAAAAATTGATCGTCAGCGACTCATTTGCAACTCCTAACGTGCCTCAGAGAATCGGAATTATTGCCCTGTAAAAACAGGTGCTTATAATTTCGGGATAATAACATTTCCGTCCTTAATGTTTGGTTCTTTAATATTAAACACATAACTTGTTTATTGGTTGTATCTAGGTAGGTGTAAATGATAGTTATTAAAATGAACGAATCACCTTTTATAGAGGGCATTGCAGTAATTTCATAGATAACAAATATTTATTATAAACACAAAAATTATACCTTTATTTATAAAATCTAAAAATTAGGGATCCAGTGGATACTTTCAGTTTTATTTGTATAAATTCAAAAGTGATATTTTATAGATATGTATCCTTATGTACTATTAATTTATAATTTTATATATATATATATATATATATAAAAAATTAAAGAAATTTTTCTACGCTGAAAAGCGATCCCTTAGGCACTTATTTTTACTGTAAGAGGTCAAATCATTTAAATTTTTTTTAATAAAATCTCTTAAAAAATTAATTTTTAGAAATGTTTTTAGAATTAATTTCATTACTAAATAAAATAAGTTTTCTTAATCTTTAAACTAATTTAGTTATAATCACAATCTCTTACTACAAAATTCAACTAAAAAGAAAAAAATAAAAATAAACAACACTAACATCCATTCAGTGGCAAAAACTTATAAAAGTTAAGAGCTTCTGACAATCCAAGACCCCATAAAATTTTTTTAATTTTTATTATAAATATTTATATTTTTGACTCAATTCTTTAATTTATACAAATTTTAATCTTTATATTTTGAGACACTATCACTTTATTTTTTAATTTATTAATTATTTTTAAAATATTATCTCATAAACTTTTTTTTTTAATTATTTTAGTCCCTCACATCTTTTTAACTCCCTAATTATCTAATTCTGTCTCTGCCCCTGCATCCATTCATCCAATTAAAAGCAATCTTCTAAGAAAAAGAAAATTACAATACAAGATCAGTAACAGAAAATAATTATTTATAAATTTCCAAGATTTAAAAAGGATATTGATGACAATTTAAAAGGTAAATGAATAATTATATTACTTTTCAGATTTAAGGAGCATTAATTATAATTTAGAATAAGGTGAATGTGATTTTATTAAAATATGAATGGGTAAGACTACTGTTCTACGTGCAGTAAGGGCGTAGAGAGTTAAGAGGCCCAACATAGTGTGACACTTGGATCTTGTCTCTATATCTGGCATTAATTGTCCCATTGAGTTTTGGTTTTGCTCTCTAGAATTTCTGGCATTCACGCCCACATCCACATGCCTGCACGTATGATTTTAAGGAACGATTCTTGAAATGTTATATATTATATTGAAATTAATATGAATATGATCAATATGATAGGAGTGATCCAGGGCAGAGATATATCAAGATCATGTTATATATTCCTTGCTTTTCATTTAAGCTTGTAAATCAATTATGTACCTTGTTTCTAAAACCATGTGAATAGTTTTATATTTATATATATATATATATATATATATAGATATATGACAGGCCCAGATAATTGTTATAGCAGTCTAGTTTTTAATTAATGAGTGGATGGATATAACTTGGAACAAAAGCATGAGGAAAGTAATTATAGGATGCTGACTCTGTGAATTTATTTATCGGATCAACTCTCTCTGAGCTTTGGAATGAGGAATAAATTCTGACCCCTTTATTCCCCATTTGTAAGAAGATTCTTTCATCCTTTTTATCTATTTTGTGATTCGGTTACTTCGACTACTACAGCAGCTCGTGTTCTTTTTTGTATGCAAGCAGGAAATTAAAAGTATTCTAGAATTTTTCGGAACTGTAATCGCAATATGAGTTCAACAGATTTAACTATTCAAGTTCTTGGGATTACCCACAGGGTGACCCTACAAGAGCTCCGTACTTTCTTCTCACACTGTGGAACTGTCCACAGTATTCAGCTCCAGAGGTAATTAATTAAACAAACTTAAATTAATTTTATTGTTTGCTTCATCTTTTAATTTTTCTTCCTGCTAATCAAAATTTCGACCTTCATCTTTTTCTGGTGATCATGATATATATATAGCTGCAGAAATAAAGACCTCTCACAAACAGCTTTAGTGACATTTGCGCAGCCGTATGCATTTCAAACTGCCCTTCTTCTTAATGTAAGTAAGAAATATTTAAAGACCGAACTATATATACATATATATATATATATATATATTTAATATTGCTATGTATATGTGTATGTATATGCTGTGAAATGAAATCACAAACGATCAATTATAATTAAGCTAGCTAGGGAGCACTTACTAATTGACAATCTTTGCTGTTTGTTTTTAGGATGCTATTTTTGCAGGCCAACCAATTCGCGTTTTGCCAGCAAAGGATTCTCCCATTTCAGACAAGCTGACTACTGACACTAACGTACGTACTAATTCTCGATCTGTTTCTTTTATATATCTTAATTTTCCATTATTAAATTGCAAGCTGCAGCAGGGGAAGAACATCAACTATATATAATTAATTAGTTGTTCAAAAACAAGGCATATATACACATATATAACACATGATCACAAGTCTGTTGCATGTGTATTAATTGAACAAGATCAGATGAATGGAATTATACCAGCAGCAATACAAGAAATAGCTTGGAAAGGCAGTGAAGTGTTGAAGAAGACGAAAGAGGTGATAGAGGAGACGTACAAGCTGTCAGAGAAAGGTAGATTTCTAATGGAGCAGACAAGATCACTGATTTGTGAAGCTGAGCAGGCTGCAATACAAATTGGTTCTAAATATATTTCAACTACTGCAAATTGGTTGTCTACTGCACTTGATAAGATCAATTCCAACACTAGAAAGAGAAATAACCCAAACTCTAGGAAGCAGAAATAAGAAAAATAATATGGTATAAACGGACTGTACTCTTAACTATATATATATATATATATATATATAATTACTTTGTATTCCAAATTAGTGTGTTGTAATTGCAATACTAATATAGAGTACATATGTACTATTATTTTAGAGACAATTTTTAAATATATATTTTTTAGAATGAAAAAAAAAATTTAAATCATATACATTTAAATTATAAGAAAAATACAATATAACGATGATATCTAATTCACAATCACTTAATTATTTAATTTTTTTTGTTAAATTTAATTTCTTACACTTCTTTTTTTTTTTTAATTAAACTTTTCAAATTATGACTTAAATATATCAAGTTTCCAGCTAATATTAACTTGAAAATTAATAAGTTGAAATTTATAGTAGAAACTAATAATATAATTAAAATCTTCCACCAAATCGGGACCACTTGATAATTAATTGAGCATTAACTATAACAAGTCAATCATATTCTATACAAGTCTATATTGTTGTCTTAGTGAGCGTTGTCTTATATATGTTTAACAAAATATCTTCTACCTTATCATATATATATATATATATATATTCAAAAATTAATTCATGTTATCACTTAAAATGAAAGGTTCAAATATAATTTTTAATAAATTTTATCAATAATTCATTATAAACTACCCAAACTAACAGTCAACACAACTCATAAAAAAAAAATCTTCTAAATCTAGCATTCATATGGATTTAACTTTTAGTTTGGGTAGTTTATAATAAATTATTAGTAAAATTTAATAAAATCATATCTTAATTTTTTATTTTAATAACAACACGTGTCAACGGGTCTTTCAAAGGTAAAGATGAAAGAGACTAGGAAGAGATCCAGGTTTGAGACGTGGTGAAACGCGTGGCTTCCAATTTCCATAGTAATTTTTCATCACAAAAGAAATTGAATCGAGAAAGAAACAGAGAAAGAAAGTGGCAGCCAGAATGAACTGAATCTTGGCTTTGGTGTGATATATATAATATAAAGCCATCAATATGATCTGAAATTCTTAGTCTAATTGCGGAAGCAGCTCACCTACTCTGACTCAATTCAAGTACCACGTTAATATATTAAATGCAGTACTAAAATTAATTACTTAATTAATGTTCAATTATTAATATTTTTTCATAATTAAACACAATAATACATCGACCATAGATGTAATCAGGTTATTACAGAAAAGGTATTAGCATGGTGATTCTTGGTGTAGTTATTTAATACTAGAAGAAGCCGTCCTACATTGACTACGAGAACACCAAGCATGTTTACCAATACTGTTTTTTTTTTTGGGAAAAAAATCGGATCCATTTTTTATTCGTAAAGTTTTTATAATATATTAGAATATAATAATTATATTTTGAATTTAGCATATATATGACTTGTAATTATATGTTTAAATTGAAAATCAACTTTCGTAATAATTTGTAGTGTGATTCAACTTTTGCCTTCCACAAAATTGCTTTATATTTGAGAGTGATGCTACTATTATTAATAATGCTATGTTGTGGATTGGAGTAGCTGGCGTAATTTGACTATGAGAAGCCATATATATATGGATCGAAAGAAATTATTTCTTTCAAAAGAGTTAAAATTAAAATAACGCATGGCATTGTTGATTCTTGTTTTGTCTTATAATAGAAAAGTATTGTAATTATAGCGACAGTAGACCCGATTTAGGATACCAAAACTGTATATTAATGAAAATATATGCTTGTAATATGCATATATATATATATATATATATGTAGATTGGAATTTGAGAGAGAAAGAAAATTAAAGAAAATGAGCGACTCATCTTCTGTTCCCGTGGATTTTGTGCTAAACTTCTCAACTGCCGCCTTGCATGCTTGGAATGGCCTTAGTTTATTTTTAATCATCTTCGTCTCCTGGTTTATCTCCGGTTCGTCTCTTTATTATTCTACCAAGTACACTTTCACACATAATCATGTGTAATTTAGTGTTTGCATGAATTGATAATTGCAGGGTTGACGCGGGCGAAAACAAAAATGGACAGAGTGGTATTATGCTGGTGGGCTCTCACTGGCCTTATTCATGTCTTTCAAGAGGGTTATTATGTTTTCACTCCAGATTTATTTAAAGACGATTCTCCTAATTTTATGGCTGAAATTTGTAAGTACAATAATTCAAAATATTTATTATCTAAAAAAATGGGATATATATATATATATATAAATTAAACAAAAACCTGCAGGGAAAGAATACAGCAAAGGTGATTCAAGATATGCAACAAGACATACTTCAGTTCTTTCCATCGAATCAATGGCTTCAGTTGTTCTGGGGCCTCTTAGCCTTCTAGCAGCGTAAGACTTCAAAAAAAGTAATTAATTAGTCTCTGAATAACAATCATATATATTAATATTGTCTGAAATCAAATTTGGCTGCTGCTGCTGCCGCAGGTATGCTTTAGCTAAAGCGAAGTCATACAACTACCTTCTCCAGTTTGGAGTTTCAATTGCGCAGCTGTATGGGGCTTGTCTATATTTCTTAAGTGCTTTCCTGGAAGGGGATAATTTTGCTTCTTCTCCGTATTTTTACTGGGCATATTACGTTGGACAAAGTAGCATCTGGGTTATAGTACCAGCACTCATAGCTATACGTTGCTGGAAAAAAATCAATGCTATTTGCTATCTTCAAGACAAGAAGAACAAGACCAAAGTTCGTTGATGATCAGATACACCATTTTCATCTTCTCGCTCCATCTCGATCCGCAGTCTTTTCACATTATTATTATTATTAACTCACTTTCAATATTAGTTGTGTTTCTTAAACAACTAATAAACATTGAGAATCAAATAAGATATATTATATATGTTTCGTCTCTTCATATATAATTTGGAAGCATCTGCGTCCGCAAAATGTGTTATATATTCACAAATTAAATTTACTAAAGTTTTGGGTTTATCTCACTTCAGTCTTTAAAATAAAATTCTGTTAAACCTACCTAACAGGAGAAGATTAATGAAGTAATTTTGTAAAATTTAGGAAATGATACACTTTATCTAAAGTCTATTAATTAAAATGATATCATTTTCTTATAATTATTATAAGATATTTCATTATTATGCGTATAATTATCTCATGTTATTTAGCGTCTTAACTAGTAAACTATGTTTTTATTTGATGAAAGGGAACTAATTAAAGTTGGTCCAAAAAATTAAAATGAAGTTGACCTAAACTTTAGAGACGAACGTGACCCAAATTGAAGAAACATTACAGTACTACTTTACTAGGGACTTTTATGATACATTATCAAACTAATCAACTAGGATATAGTTTTATAAAATATTACGGGTTAAAGTAAAACTATCCCTCATTCTATACGCATTATGATATAACCCATGGGGTGTATTGTACAAAATATTCCCTATGGGCAAGTCCAGCTTGTGAAGCTTTTAGGTTTTAGCGACTTGCTTATCTAAAGTTCCAACATGGTCGATAAAAGTTACAAATATTTAGAATAAATCTGTTTGTACCCTAACATATAATTTCGACACTTACTTTTTTACACATTCATTAATAAAATTTAAAAATTATGTCAATATAATCCTTAATTTTTTTATCAAATATTTTATTTTTTTATACACTCCTAAACAATATTCATCATATCTAAAATATTTTTTTTTTGAAAAAAAAAACTATGAGAATAAAAAAATACCAAATTTTAATTTAACAATTAAAAATAATATATTAATAGTGTATTTTTGCTTCGTTAACAAAAGGACCTTCGGACCAATTATACATTTTACTTGTAGAAAGAAATTAAGCAAATTGTGAATACTTTGAACTTGAAACCGAATACCTCGAATACAAAAACTTTCATAGCATACTATGAACCAAAAATCAAAAACTCCATTCCTTAGAATCTAAAACTTCAAACTTTTATTTTTTGTAACTTTATTCAAATTTTTCATTTTGTAATTATCCGATTAATTTTTTCAAATCACATTAATTTTTATTTTATTTCTTAGTTTTATATTATTATCTTGTAACTTAAAATTTAAATTGTTAAGGTATTTTTATTTTATGATTTTAATTTCAATATTATATTTCTTTAATAGGGTAACTAGTTACAAGTTGCAACAAGTTAATCACTCTTTTATTATTATTATTATTATTATTATTATTATTATTATTATTATTTATTATTATTATTATTATTATTATTATTATTGTGTGTGTGTGTGTGTGTATTATACAATAGCCGGCTTAATCAACAAGTTAATTACTTTCACTGTATATACGTTTTCTTTAAAATGCTTTATTAAATTTATCTATTTTAATTCAAGGTTGTAAAAAAAGTTTTAAAATGTTAATTAGCTAATTGAGAAACTTACCTAGAAAAATTGATGAATACAATGGAATTTTGGGGCTTTATTCTTTTAGTTAATTTTATTGTAATTTTGCCTTGTGATACCAGGAATATACTACTACCCATCTAAGAATTTTAACTTTTTGTAAAATGTTACAAGCTTACTTTGTTTTAAATTTTATTTATTAGGAATATATCTTCTAAATCTTACAAGATAGTAAAATAAAATAACTACTCAAATGAATGCTATTGCCTAAATTTTAAGGGCAAATTATATATATATATATATATATATATATATATAATAGCACAAAAAAAGCTCTAAACAGTAAGTAGTATGGATTAGAAAATGGTGATATATTGCAGACATTGTTAATCGATAGGTTGGGTTTATTGTTATATAAAGCATAGGACAGTGGCTGAATGCAAATTAAAATGGGTTAATTGGAAATTGGATTAATCTTGAATTAAGCTAGCCGAGAAAATGAGCCATCCATATTCGCCAAGAGATTTGATTCTGCCAGATTACATTCCCAACTTGCGCTCTATATCTGAAGTTCATGCTTGGAATGGAATTGCTACGTTTTCCGTCATGTTTCTCGTTTGGCTCATCTCTGGTTTCTCTTTTTCTTTTTCTTTTTCTCTTTCAGTTTTGCATTATATATATATATAATTACTTTAATTATTAGTCTAACATTCATATATATCCTCCAGAGAAATAATTAATAGAAACTGAATACACGTATGTATGCATGGTTTTCATATATATCTCCAGGGATGTCCTCGCGCAGATTATCAAAAACTGACAGATGGCTCATGATTTGGTGGGCTGTCAGTGGCCTCATTCACATCATTCATGAGGGTTATTGGCTTTTCTCTCCAGAATTTTATAAGGACAAGTCTGCTAATTATTTCGCGGAAGTTTGTAAGTTTTCTGTTCATTGTTGATCATCTATGCATAATATATATATATATATATATATATATATATTTGTGAGAATTACTCATGAAGAAGAGCTAGCTGCCAGGGAAAGAATACAGCAAAGGTGATTCAAGATATGCATCAAGACACACAGCAATTGTTGGTATCGAAGGAATTGCTGTAATTGTAGCTGGCCCTGCTAGTCTTTTTGCAGTGTAAATTCATATTATATCCCATGCATCTGCTTGTCTTAAATCATCATCACCATCAACGAACTTGATATGCATAGTTTTATTTATTTTGTTGATGCAGGTATGCTATAGCTAAAGCAAAGTCATACAGCTACATTCTCCAGTTTGCACTATCTCTTGTTCAGTCCTACGGATCTTCTCTTTATTTCATAACTGCTTTCCTGGAAGGCGATAACTTCGCCTGTAATCGACATTTTTACTATTCCTACTTCATTGCACAAGGTGGAACCTGGCTTTTATTTCCTGCACTGATAATGATCCGCTGTTGGAAAATAATTTCTGCGGCATCCCACTTCCATGACCAGAAGAATAAGTCCAATTAAACTTGTCTGAGATATATCTTATTCTCGCGATTTCATCTTTCATTTATTTGTCGCTTTCCTATGTCCTTAATTTCCCTGAAATTAACAATAAATTAAGGTTAATGTGTTTATCTTAATTTTCCAAAAATTAATTCTGCTTAAATTGATTGATTTGATCGAAGCATTGATGGATATATATTACTAATTTTCTTTATTTCATTTTATTTCTACAAAGAAAACTACTGCAGCTCGCTGCGTCTTGTGACCAAATGAAATGAGGGGAACTATTTTTAGTTTGCGAAGTTGAAGTTGATGGCAATATATCTTACAGAAACTGTTAATTAATCTTTACAAAACCAATTTCATAGAAATTAAGTACGTTTGCAAAAGAGAAAAAGACTGATCAAAATGTGTGTATATATATATATTATATATATATATATTACACTAATATTTTCTTACAAATATTAAGTGAAACTAAAATGCCCAAATTTAGTAAATATTTTTAAGATATAATTTAATATAAAATGTGGGTGTTGTTTTTGTTCCACAATTAGTCTCTTGTACCGCTATCATTACCAAAATTAGTTCAATTTAATTTAACTTTGAGTAAACACGTTTTCTATGTTTCGTTGCTATATTTAGGAATATATTTTGTCATAACTATATATGTTATGGACTCCGTGTTGAATTGGCCGGTTAAGGGGACCCACAACAATCTAAAAATAGTTACGACAAAAGAGAATATCAACTCGGTTGCAGCTACTTGTTGTGAACGTTGTCTTCTTGTGACTGTGAAGGGGTCACAACTCACAACATATACATATAATTCAATTTAATTTAATTTAATTTAATTTAATGATTATGAGAAAAATTAAATAAGATATATAAATATGTCATACAATTATCATGGAAAATCAAACTTAATCAAATTTTGGTAATGATCACACAAGTACGTCGTGTGGATTGATCTAGAAAATTGCAGAATAGCCTTGATATTAACTATTAAGCTAAATCCTCATGACTATATATATATATATGCATAAAAAAAATTTCTTTTGTTTATTAATTTTATTTATTTTTTTTAACTGAGTCTTCGAATTACCGTAAATATATAAATGTAATTCTTTGAGTTGTATTATGTTTAGTTTTTTAAGGCAGTAGGTTTAGTATTTTACTAGTAGATGAGATTAATTTAATACAACTTAATTTAATAAGCAGCAGAAGGAGTGTCAATATATGAATTTCAGAAAAAAAAAATTATGACAATATTTTTTAATGATTGCATTTGCAAAATTGAATACAAATTACATGTTCTATTTATTAGTAATCCAGTAAAGTTATTTCACTAATTACTTGACTTCAAATAAGTTGAAATAATATTACTCCAATAAAAAAAATTTAAACTTAAAAAATATATCAAATATGAATATAACTAAATTGACATGTATCTAAATTTCTTCAAAGTTGTGGAAACCTAATTCCTAGTTGGATTACACTCATGCCAAGAGCATAATATTTTAAAAAAAAAAAAAAAAAGAAAACTCACTCAAAAAAACGACCATCATTTTGTTACTTAAACACTTTACTCTCGTGGAGGCGCATGTTCGGACTTTTGGTAGGATTCGCCTCTCTGAATGCAGAGTTTTTCCAGGTTTTCAATACAAATCATATTTTACGTACATAAATATTTATACTGTGTTATAATTTAAAAAAAAAAAATAGCCACCATTAGCACGTAATCCAAGCCCAACATGATACACTTTAAAAAAAAAGGGACAAAGCCCAACATGATACAGACGTGGACGTACAATAAACGGGCCAAGTACAGCCGGTTTATGCGTATAATTGATTTCCTAAATTTTCAAATTAAACATTTTTAAAAATTTAAAGTGTAAAGTTAAAATTTTTAATGTAACAATATAATTTAAGAATTATAACAGAAAAATTAAAAAAATCAATAATTAATACTTTACAATTAAAAAAAATTATAAAACTATTCGAATTTATTTGATAATTAGAAGTCCTGAACTCTTAAAAGTCAAGATTTTATGCCGTACTAAAAATTTATAACAATATTATTTTTTACTAAAAAATGGTGAGAATTATATTATATATGAGGTTTATTATTTATTAATATCAAATTCGCCATATTGAAGCATGAATAGAAATTTTTTTTTTGTGAAAATAGATACTATTTATATTAGACATAGAAATACAAATAACGTTATATACAATTCAATTAAAATTTTTGGCAGATATCCGATGTATAATATTAATAATTTATGCATATAATATATGATATTTAAAAAATAATAATAAAATTATACATTTTAATCGAAAAAAAAAGGTCAAGCACGTGAATTGGATATTCAGATTGTGAATAATAAAAGAATAAAATTAAATGGCTGACGGCGGCTGCGCTGGCATTGTTGATCGATCCGTTGGGGGGGTTGTTGACTGTATAGTGTTATAAAAGTACAAGTAAGAAAGCAAAAGCAAATGTAGTAATTTATTTGAATGGATAGTGGATACTGAGACTAAGAGAAGAGAAGAAAATGGCTAACCATCCATACGTGCCGAGAGATCTGATTCTTGAAGATTACGTCTCCAATTTACTCTCTCAGTCCGCCATACTTGCTGCTTATGGAACCGCTTCCGTTTTCGTCGTCTCGTTCATCTGGCTCATCTCTGGTTCGTCTCTTGTCTCTTTTCTCTTTCCATTTTTAACTTTTTTTTGTTCACTTCTTTTGCTTTGCCCACTATTCTTAGATTTATAGTACTAGCTGTGGAAATCAACCGTGTGATCGATAAATCTGTTGTTGTTTGATTTTGAAATTGGTTAACACATCAATCTCTGACTGAAAGTTGCTTGCCAGTACTGTCATCACTGTCAAGAAAGTGGGGATCCTTTTACTTACTTTTCTAGATAAAATTATTCGTTCCTGTTTACTATTTAGATAATTATTCGTTTCCGGAACAAGGTGAGATAAAATCTCAGAAAATGTGTTGTACGTGGTGTTTTCCAAAACAATTTTTGGATTCATTGCTGAAAATAAGCTTATAATCGAGAAAAGAAACATTTTTTTTTCCTGTGAAATGTCAGAATTATCTTCAAGAAACCCAATTGCGTTGTAGATTTTGAATTATTTTGAATTGTTGATCTGGTGACCCTTAACCGGAGCTCTTCTTATTGAAATCTCTATTAGGTTTTGCTACAATTTCAATCTCTTGGTAGTGTCTGTTGCTCTTCATGCTTATGTTTATGGTCAAATTTGTTTATTCGTGGTTATTTATATTCTAATATCAGATCCTAAGACATAGAATGATGTGGCATTGATTTAGAAATGGGAGAAATTCAGAGAGGGGGTAGAATTTTAGAGAGACAGAGGGGTGATAAAATTTAGAAGAAATTGGGAGAGAACATCATATAATCTTTGTTCAGTATTCATCAAAGTCTAAATTAAGGACTCAAATTAAGACCATAAACACAAACAAAAAGGGAAGAAATCAACTTCCAATAAGGAAATAGAAACTCTAATTTAAAGCGAACAATAAAAACTAAAACCACTGCAATAAGTAACCTGAACACTAATGCTAAAACTTGCCTAGCTCTTTGTACATCATAGAAGCAGAATGTTTTCAACTCTTTAATTTGTTTACACATGTTTTTGCTTGTACCAGGGAAAGTACCCAAGATAGCAAAAGTTGACAGATGGCTCATGTGCTGGTGGGCTTTCACTGGCCTTACACACATCATTCTCGAGGGTTATTTTGCTTTCTCTCCAGAATTTTATAAGGACAAGTCTGGTTTTTATTTGGCCGAAGTTTGTAAGTTTTCTTTTCTATCATCAATGATAATCAGCATTATAAGCTATTGAGTTGACTTCGGAATTGTAAGGTCTTTGGTGGATATACTCATAAAAAAAATGCTGGCAGGGAAAGAATATAGCAAAGGTGATTCAAGATATGCAGCAAGAGATGCAGCAGTTGTTGCTGTTGAAGGAATTACTGCAGTTCTAGAAGGCCCTGCTAGTCTTCTTGCAGTGTAAGCCATGAAGTCACTGCTCTGAATAACAAAATCATATTCCATTTTCCTCATCTGAAATCAAGCTTCAAACATTTTTAAAACTCACTGTTGATGGTCAAATTTTGTGTCTGATATCTTGTAGGTATGCTATAGCTAAAGGAAAGCCATACAGCTACATTCTTCAGTTTGCTGTTTCTCTTGGGCAGCTCTATGGGACCGCTGTATATTTCATAACTTCATACTTGGAAGGCGATAACTTTGCTACTAGTCCATTTTACTATAACGCATACTACATTGGAGCAAATGCTTCATGGGTTGTAATTCCCTCATTAATAGCTATCCGGTGTTGGAAGAAAATTTGTGCAGCACAACAGCTCCAAAGCCAGAAGAAGACCAAAGTTCGCTGAGGTAGACTTTGGATAATTTCATGTTGGATCTCAGCAGTTTCAGACTATGCAAATTTATTGTGCTGTCGATTTCATATGTTGTAACCTTATTAATTTATGCACACCTTGATTGGGTTATGCTGAAAGAACTGTTTAAGATAAATAATCAACCAAAGTTTTTTCCTGAATTTTCCAAATACCTACTTGTGAATAAATTGATTGAGTTGAAGCAATCATGTGCATTTATATATCAAATCGGTGGACAAGTAGTGTCTTCTTGCTTTGGTCTTCAAATTCTTAGTTAGAGACATTAACCCTATATTGAATCCTTGGAGGCCATGAGATATGGGATTATATATATATAGTCTTTTTTTTTATCTTTTTGGGTCCATATTCGGTGAGGTGGGAATCTTTTAGGTTATAAAACTTATCATGCTCTGAGGCCCTAAGTAAGGGAAGAGGGAAACAACCCAAAAAACGAAATTTCCCCTTGACCAAGAATTATACAATTTAATGGTAGATGTATAGTTCAGTCTCTGGAGAGATCACTATGTGTTTGGACTAGGGGTGATCTGGCTTTTGAGATGATGTAGCTTTGAAGGTACGATATAGGATGAAATCACTTGATTTTACACATACGTGAAAAAAAAAATGAGCAATTTTATTTAAATATTTTGATTGTTGGGGTTTCAAAGACTAATAGAAACTGTACCAAATATAACTTAAATGTTAATATATTTTATAAGTCAGCTACCATTTATGATGGAGACCAAGTCATCTTACTATCTTAATTTGCAGACCAAGTCAGGTCTTCTAAGCTGATATATTTTGCTTTGCCCTCAAATTTTCTCCTTGCTTCTGAATCTTAAGAGCAAAAGAAAATATGATGGAGTGGAGCACTCTACAACTGAAAGTTATTTCCTGCAGTGATCTTAAAGCCTTCAATCTTTTCCAGAAGCCATCAGTGTATGCTGCAGTGTCCATCATCAACGGTGAATTGAAGAAGAAACAACAGCGGCAAAATTGTTTGCAGCGTCAAAAGACTCCCATAGACAGAGAAGGAGGTGGGAATCCTGAATGGAATCATGTGATGAACTTTGATATCAGATCTCTTGTTAATAATTGTAGTCATCTTTTCCTCAGCTACGATTTGTACTGTGAGGGTGTCATATACGGTAACAATAGTATTGGTAAGGTTCGAGTTCCCTTGAAGGACTTGATTGATGAATTCAATGAAGCTGCGCGGTTTGTCAGGTATCAAGTTCGTACCAGCGATGGACAGCCTAATGGGGTATTATTTTTTTCTTACAAGCTCAAGGGGAAGACCATTGAGAAGTACGTAACATCTTCTCGAGAAGTTCAATTACGTTCAGCTGAACCTGAAATCAAATTTCGTGCAGAGAAAGTTCAATACCCTTGTATAGAAGTTGAGGAGAAGTCATCTCCAGGTATTTGCTATCCATCACTGGACTATGTTAATTCGCCTTTGCCGGGATTTTATTCACCTCCACCAAATTACAAATATAAAACAACAGAAGATTACAATACAAATGTACCACTGCTATCGCCGCCAGGAGTGTACTATCATCCGTACTCGTCCCCAGCGCACTGTGCGTCAAGTGCTGGACCTGGGTACAGGGTGGAGTCTACAGGCTATAGTTATGATAATGATTTTGGACGATGGCAGGTCTGATGGGGTAGGAAACAGAGAGCTTCTGCAGGTAGCAGGTGAAGTGTGGTTGGTGAAAACTATTCTGATTTAGTGATTATTGCATCACATCATATGTAGCTTGGAAACCTCTCCTGTTAGAATCGTTACCGGTGGTAGTTTACGATTACACGTTGTTTCTTATGCTATGTTATGTATTTTGATTTTTTTTTTTTTTCCTTTCTGAATGAAGAGAGAAATGGAAAAAGCTATGCCAAATGAACCATGAAGATTATTATTCTGATTCGGAGGAACACTACAACAACCATTCAAAGTCGGACTCAGACCTAAATCATGATGACGAAGGCAGATTGATTTTACCTTTTATTATTATTTTGACAGAGTTCCCAACCAATATTGGTCTCTAGAAACTTATTTGTTGAACTAAATCTCCGTTAATGGGACACCTGCGCCATTTTTTAGTTTTCTAGACGTTTGGGTTTAAGAATCAGAAAAGTCTTTAACGTATATATAAATGTGCCTACAATTTAATTTCATATATATATATATATATATATATATAGTTTTTGTTAGGCTCAGGTCTCTGCCACCACTTTGAAATCCGTATAAAATTTCTTTTTTTCATTTAACTTATTAAAATATATTAAAATAATAAAAATTTCTATAACATTTCCTTAATTTTAAAAATAACTTTCATCGACTCAATTTCTTACAAATTTCAATGTTCTCAATACTGTTTTGATTGAAAACGATTAATTTTTTTAAAAAGTTAATTAATTAATTAATTTGTAAGATAAAAATTTTCACGCGATTGAAATTTTCTTCGTCCGGATCAATTTTCTATTCGTAATAGTTTGTTTATCAATTTAAAAACTCTTATAAATTTGTTACAAAAAAATAAAAGAAAAATTTATAATAACTAAAAATTTGAAGGTAATAAAAAGTTTTAATGAATCATATTGATTCATATAACATGGAATGTAAAAGATTAATGTTTCCATAAACTAATTTATCTAATTATAATAAGAATTTCATTGATGCTTTACCTTTGCATAAATAAAGCCAAGTTAAATTAGGGCAGAGGCGGTAGCACATCGTAGATCAAATTACGTTAAATTACCCCTACATTTAGGTTAGATGGCATCAACTTTTGAACAAAGTGAGTTAATTGGCTAATTAAACTAATATCAACTTGCACAATCATTCAGTTGATTTAACAGCAATTCCCCCTTCCTTTTTTGGCGAGTACAAAAAAGTGAATGCTTTCCCTTTTAAAGAAATAAAAGTTCTATTTTTAATATGGGGTCTGTTATTGCATGGAACTTCTGTACTATGGGCCGAAATTATAACAGAAATAAGAGATAATTAATTTCAGACGTGTACATTGTATTTTTTTATAATTTTTCCTTCTTTCTTCGTATGGAGGGCATGTGCCTTGGGAAGTTCGAAACTTCCTTTTAGCTTCATGGAAGATGAAATCCTTTTTTTAAAAAAATAATAATAAATAATATTGAAAATAAAAAGAAAATGGACCCTTTTTTTGGGCTTGATTTTAATATGGATAGACCAAGCAATGCATGTGCTATATCCATTACAATATATGAGGCATAACAATCTAATTTATATGCTGATCACTCCATACATACGTGTATATGTATATTCTTTACTTACTGAACTTTATCATTTTTTTTTTGGGTCCATTTTAATATATAGTTTGACAGAATATTGATGTACTAAAACAAAAAATCTAGTGAAACTCAATATTTATATTTTATAAATAATAAAATCAATCATCACAAGTACTGATCTGTTTGATTGGGATTTGACCACCAAATTTTCTCAAATTTGTATTGCATTTCCAGTTCATTTAAAAGGAAAAAGAAAAGGCAATGAACAGTTAATAATTGAAGCTAAGTCAGAAACCACGTAATGGTTTTGGTTATATATATATATATATGGAGCTATACTGTGTTGATGTATGAAAATCCTTCCTTTCTTTTTCCTTCACCTTTTTCACAGAAGCAGCTTTTAATTTTCACCCTCGAAAGGTACTTTTTAACTTGCTTTTTCTGGTTGTGGGTTATTAAAAATATCTGTTATTTTGGCCTTTGCATTACATATCTTGTACTGCTGCGTGGCGTCTTTTGATTGGTTAGGCTTGCCATTACTTTTTTTAAATAATAAAACCAACCCTGCTTTTTCACTGGTCGGACTATTTTATCTTGTCTCTAGCCAATAGTTTTCTACCACGTGGAAGGTAATTGAATCTTGCACCACTGTGAAGGTTCTTTCCGACCTTCTCAGCTTATCACCCACTTTCACCCCTCTTAACGAATAATCAAAAGCAAACAATTGCTTTTAGCTTTCTATAAAAACCCAACAAACACTGCCTTAATTTCTTCATGATACGCACTGCTTTCAACTTTACAACCATTTCCAGCACTCTGATTTGATCTTCGATATTATCAGCTGTGCTCACTTCAAAATCATTCGTTTCTAATTTGATTTTCTTTGTGGGATTGATTTTACGTCGTTCTTTTGTTAAGGTGAAGATGAAGAAAAAAGCTTCTGCTTTCTTCAAACAAGTTATCTGTTTGTTGACGTCAATAGCAAAAGCCAAATCCATGGCCATTAAGAGCAAAGCCAGTGCAGCGAAAGCTCGGCTCATTATGTTTTCTTTAATGAAAAGCAAGAAGGTGTTAATTGGTTCAATCTCTGACAAAATTCATGGACTCCTCGGTCACCACGACCACAGCAAAGAAAAAAATGAAGACGACGTGGGTGATCAAAGCAAAGCTATTATTCTTCACAATGCTGCTACGGCGACCGAACCGACTTCCCTGCAACTGATGGAGCATGAAGAAGACGATGACAAGTACCCAGATCTTACGCATTCCTTGTTTGATGAAGAGGACATGGAGTTTGATGATGATCAGGGTGGTTCCATCATTGAACTGGTGAAGAATTCGAAGGAAGAAGGAGAAGATTTCAGCTTGGAAGAAGAGATTGACCATGTTGCAGACTTGTTCATAAAGAGATTTCACAAACAGATGCGTCTGCAGAAGCTGGAATCATTTAAGAGGTTCCAAGAAATGCTCGCCAGAGGTCTCTAATTACATTAATAGGCACGAATGTAGTTCTTTCATATAATTATTTCTTTTCTTTTAACAGGATATCCAGAGACAACAAGAAATAAAAGAAAAAACAAGCAGGAAATTAACATATATCGAGCCCTGCCTAGGGTTTTCTGCTATATATATATATATATATTCAGGAGAATCTGGTTGTCTTATTGTTATATATGCCGGATTTTCCAAGGAATCTTGTCGCTATTTTTTTTTTTTTAATTTTGGGAAATTCATGAGCTTGTAATGTAAGCAAAGCTGCAGCTTGATGCTGTTCCAGCTGTTCCAGTGAAACAAACTCTGATGTAAATTTTTTGTGTGCAATCAACTTTTTATCTATTGCTGCTAATATTGCTTTCCAAAAGTCCATCTAAGAGAGAGTTCGATCCATGTAAATTTTTAGCCGATCAAAGGAATATATAAAGAAGTTGAACAATACTTGGAAATATCTTTATTAATCTGAAATATGAAAGAACAGTACGACTCTTACAGAATAGAAAACACATAAATCTTTGTTATTTCTTGTTTCGCTTTACTTAATAAAAAAAAAAAAGCGAAAACAAATTTATTCCTAAAATTTCTTCAGTACACATTTTACTAAATTTTACGTCACATGCTTTCATAATTTTTAAAATTAATCCCATGCAATACCAGCGCAAATGGGTTAATTAATGTTCAATTTAACAGAAAGGTCAACAAAAATTCATCATTCCAAAATAAAATCAATACGTAACTTAACACTTGCATACTAAAACTTGTATTCTTCTTTCTTGGGCCCGGTAATAATGATTGATTAGTCCGGGTTAGAGCTTTGGACCCGTGACTAAGCGGAGCCCAGTAAGGGGCAGCATTGGCGCCAAAAATTCCCGCCAAAAAGTAGGTTCCTCTGAGCACTTAATGGAAACTGTCAAAACCCCTGAACAAAAAAAATCATTCATAGCAAGAAAGCCAGAGAAAGAAAGAAAAAATGGCTGACACTCCGTCGACTCCCGATTCGCCGACATCGGCGGGGTTCAATTCTGATCAGCTTCCACCCAACACGAGCCGTACGTCCGAAAATTACTCGACGGACGATGAGGCGGCGGTGGATCCCGAAATCATCAGAGACGAGCCCGAAGAACCGGAGGAAGAGGAGGATGGAGAAGATCTATACAATGATAATTTTATGGAGTAAGTCATACTCGTTAATTTCCTATAATTTCTTCTTTTTTTTCAATCAAATATGATTTAGGATTTATAAAATAAAAAAAAAAATGTTGCAGCGATTATCGGAGAATGGACGAGCATGATCAATATGAATCACTTGGGTTGGATGATTCTCTTGAAGATGAGAGAGATTTGGATCAGATCATGGCTGATCGAAGAGCCGCTGAGTTGGAACTTGATGCGCGTGACGGTCCCGTCTCCATAAACCCTAGCCGCAAAAAACTACCTCAGCTTCTTCATGACCAGGGTAATTACTTTTAATTTCAACCTTTTTTTCTTAACCTATATCCAACATTTCTGGGCATTAACATTTTGAAATAAAAATAAGATTGACAATGTTATTATTGTTCGGTTTTTCTTATTTGGGATTTCAGACACTGATGACGACAGCTACAGACCTTCAAAGAGGTCTAGAGCAGATTTTAGGCCGAGAAGAACTCAGGAAGATGCTGATGCTATGCAAAGTTCGCCGCGACAGTCAAGAGATGATGTACCTATGACTGATGCTACTGATGATTATCCTTATGAGGATGAAGATGGAGATGAAGCCGAGTTTGAGATGTATCGTGTCCAGGGAACATTGAGAGAGTGGGTTACGAGAGATGAAGTGCGCCGTTTTATTGCTAAAAAGTTCAGAGAGTTTTTACTAACTTACGTAAGTCCTAAGAGCGAGCGGGGTGATTTTGAATATGTACGGCTGATAAATGAGGTGGTGTCAGGTAAAAAAGATCAACTACAGGTTATCTTTCTTTTTTTTTGGGGAACTATTTAGAAGTTGAAACAGTACGAGAATTCAGTCGTTGAAATTTGCACATTTTCATATTGTTTTTGCAGCTAACAAGTGTAGTTTGGAGATCGATTACAAACAGTTTATCTATATCCATCCAAATATTGCTATATGGCTAGCTGATGCTCCTCAATCTGTTCTAGAAGTCATGGAAGAAGTTGCAAGAAATGTTGTGTTCAGTTTGCATCCCAATTACAAAAATATTCATCAAAAGATATATGTTCGCATCACCAACTTACCAGTTTATGATCAGATTCGGAACATTAGGTAATTAGATGCTTACTACCAAAAAGAAATTAAAAGAAAATCCTTCTTTTGTGCGCTCAGTGTAGATATTTGTTTGGTGATTTGGCAGACAAATCCATTTGAACACCATGATTCGCATTGGGGGTGTTGTAACTAGACGTACTGGGGTCTTTCCCCAGTTGCAACAAGTAAAATATGATTGCAACAAGTGTGGAGCGATCTTGGGGCCATTTTTTCAAAATTCATACTCAGAAGTCAAGGTTGGTTCTTGCCCTGAATGCCAATCAAAAGGACCATTCACTGTCAACATTGAGCAGGTGAAACTTCTAATATTTTTCCCCATTTTTCTTTTCTTAATTGAGAATTTTTTTGCTTTCCATGTCGTATTTTGTATCTGTAATGAAAACACATACCAATTAAGGCAAAAAGTTGTATTAGGATTAACTTAGTGATTTTTGTTTCTTACTTCATGTCTAAAGTAGTAACCAAAACAATGTGATTTAGGGAACTTTTTTTTCCTTGGTACTCCTGCAACTGAATGAAGAAGTTTTGATGTGGTTGGAAATTGAATTCATATTTATTCTCCATATCTATTTGCAGACAATATACAGGAATTACCAGAAATTAACACTCCAAGAGAGCCCAGGAATTGTGCCTGCAGGCAGGCTTCCAAGATACAAGGAAGTGATACTGTTGAATGACCTGATTGATTGTGCCCGCCCTGGAGAAGAAATTGTATAATTCTCTTGGACTTGCTTATATTTGCATATTTCTTGCTTCAGTTATTAAATTTTTGTAGTTTATGTTGTGGTGCTATATGTGATGTATTTCAGGAGGTCACAGGCATATACACAAATAATTTTGACTTGTCTCTGAATACAAAGAACGGATTTCCTGTCTTTGCCACTGTTGTTGAAGCAAACCATGTTACAAAGAAGCATGACCTCTTTTCTGCTTACAAACTTACCCAGGAAGACAAAGAGGAGATTGAGAAGTTGGCTAAAGACCCACGCATAGGAGAAAGGGTTTGTTACTGAATTTTTGTTGTTTTCGGCAATGTCTCTGATATGTCATCATCAAAGTCATGTTTAAATTGTTTTCTCTACTAACAATTTCAGGTTATCAAATCAATTGCACCATCAATCTATGGCCATGAAGACATAAAAACTGCAATAGCTCTTGCTATGTTTGGAGGTCAAGAGAAAAATGTTGAAGGTAAACACCGGCTGCGAGGGGACATAAATGTGCTTCTCCTTGGTGATCCGGGCACAGCAAAGTCTCAATTTCTGAAGTAAGAGTTATCTCAAACTAGTATAAAGTGACATAGTTGTCTCTTCAATGTTGGTCATGCGTCTAATGGTGCAAAGGTTTTGTTTTTGAAGATATGTTGAAAAAACTGGGCAGAGAGCTGTTTATACTACTGGCAAAGGAGCTTCTGCCGTGGGGCTTACAGCAGCAGTGCACAAGGATCCAGTCACAAGGGAGTGGACCCTTGAAGGAGGAGCTCTTGTTCTGGCTGATCGAGGGATTTGTCTCATTGATGAGTTTGATAAAATGAATGATCAAGATAGGTAAGGGTATGATAGTCGATGAATTCTGTATTGAGGGTGCACCTCCAATTTAATCTTTCTCACTTCTTCCCAAAAAAGTTTCTGAGCATCAACATTATCAGGGTGAGCATCCATGAAGCGATGGAGCAGCAAAGCATTAGTATATCAAAGGCTGGGATTGTTACTTCTCTCCAGGCTCGTTGCTCTGTAATTGCTGCTGCAAATCCAACTGGAGGAAGGTACGCAAGTTATGCATTTATATGAGGCGGAAAATTAGATAAAATTAATTGAAAGTAGGACTACTCACTGCAATTTAGTCTGTAGGCTTGAGAATCAGAGCTTTTCATGCAATTGACTACCTTTTGGATGGCCCAATTGGATAGACAAGTTAAAAGCATTCGTACTTATGTTTTGAGAAATGTGTCAGGAAAAGCTAATTAGTTTATCGATTATATCTGTACGAGTATTTCTAGAAAATGTTTATAAGAAAACGTTTATACTGTCAACTCTTTTTCCTGTTTGCTCCTTATTTTAGGTAATCAATGTAATCCATATGTCTGTTTCCAGATATGATTCCTCAAAAACATTTGCTCAAAATGTTGAATTGACAGATCCCATCATCTCCCGATTTGACATTCTCTGTGTTGTCAAGGTTACTATTCTGCAACTTGGTTCTTCTTTATTCAAATTTACTGTTAGTTGGTATTAACTTGGAAGGTAATTGCTTATCAATTTCAGGATGTGGTCGACCCAGTCACAGATGAGATGCTTGCGAAGTTTGTAGTTGATAGTCACTTCAAGTCGCAACCTAAGGGTGCTAACTTAGATGAGAAGTCATTGGATGAATCTCAAGAAGAAATTCAAGCCTCTGACAGGCAAGTTGACCCAGAGGTTCGTACTCGAGATACTAACCAAGTCTCTCATCCAGTTTCTTGCAGACTTGTTTGAATTTTGCTGTCTCCTTAAATATTTATGATAAGTTTCTTCCCTTTTTACTGCAGATACTTCCTCAAGATTTGCTTAAGAAATACATTACCTATGCCAAGTTGAATGTGTTCCCAAGGTTGCATGACTCTGATATGGAAAAGCTAACACATGTTTATGCTGAATTGCGTAGGGAATCTTCGGTAAGGTTTCTTTCTTCTCTTTTTGTTTTCCTTGTGGTACTTATTTTCTCTCCGACTTGTAGAGTGATGTTTTCTATCACTGCTTTGTTAGCATGGTCAAGGAGTACCTATAGCTGTGAGGCACATCGAATCAATGATACGGATGTCTGAAGCACATGCCAGAATGCATCTCAGACAGCATGTAACACAAGAAGATGTGAACATGGCAATTCGTGTCCTACTTGATTCATTCATTTCAACACAAAAATTTGGGGTTCAGAAAGCTTTGCAAAAGGTATGGCAAGAAATCCTCTTCCTATTTTTTCCATAAACCTTTCTGGTTGCTTCCTCCATGCTTCAATATGTGCTACTATTAATTCTATTAATATCTTATTGTAGTACAATCCTTTATTGCCGCCTTTGACTAAGTTTCTGATGTTTCTTGTTTAGCATGCAAAATGCTAGTATTTTTTGGTAATGCTATTATATCATTGAATCTGGTGAATGTTTTACTTGAATTTGGGATTCTTGAGCGCAACTCTATTGCTTCTATTGTTTACCACTTAGGCTGTCCACATAACAAACTACCAATAGGTTAATAAATAACAGAAAAAACATCTATTAATGTTTTGTGGCTGAAGAGAGCCTTATGCTGGATGTCTAGGCCGGATTGGTTTCAGACTGTTTTCTTGAGTAGAGACTTGTCTGCATTCTTCTGTGCAATGCTAAGAGTTTTTTTAAAATTGAAAATAAATACCATCCTATGCTAGATTGATGTGACTTCCTGAACATGAATTGATCATCTTTTTTTTATGCATGCTGATTGATATTTTTAATCTATAGTTGTTTCCTAAGAAAAGAGATTGAGAAAAATTTAACATTGTTGCAGAGCTTCAGAAAGTATATGACTTTCAAGAAGGAATATAATGCACTGCTCCTTGATCTTCTTCGTGAACTTGTGAAGAATGCGCTGCATTTTGAGGAAATTGTTTCTGGTTCTAGTTCCACTTCAGGGCTTACTCATATCGACGTGAAAATAGCGGATTTGCTGTACAAGGTAACAAAAACTTGAGCCCTTCCCAAAACCCAATGCCAATGCGCGCCCACCCCCACCCCCCACAACCCCAAGCTGTGCAAGCCTTTGAATCATATTGACATTCATGTTTAATTGCTCTCTTTACAGGCACAAGAACTAGAAATATATGATCTACAACCCTTCTTTTCTAGCGGTGAATTTTCTAGAGCCGGATTTCAGTTGGATGAAGAACGAGGAGTGATCAGGCACCGGCTTGCAAGACGATGACAAATTTTTGCACGAGTTTCAGTTAGGAAGGCAATTATTTGGCAGTCTTCTGCAATAAATTATGTACAAATTGTTGCCTGAAAAGCATTTAAGAATTGAACCGACATCGTAGACTTGATTTATTAGGTTTACATGAGACCAGGATTCATATTATAAAGCTTAGATGCTGAGCAGTTGACTTGAGTGTATGTATAGATTCTGATTTAATCTTGCCAAGCTTTGACTGAATTCGAGGAGTTTGCGCTTACACCTTTGATATTTGGGTTAAATTCCATCAAGTCCCTTAAGCTTGACAAAAGATAGAGTGTTATCTCAATGGAAGAATTAAGTGTCTGTTATGTCATAATACAATTGAAATCCATTAAAATTGAATATCTGGTTTAACCAAACAAGAGAATTGGTTTTCCTAGTGGAGCAATTCGTTTTCTATTAGTATTACCCTTAACAAGGCATGGGATAGATATGGGTGGAATAATACAGTGAATTTGTTTATTTATTTTTTCCGGCTGAAAAGATAATATTACAGTTAAGAAGCCTTACTTTTGTCATAAAAACAGAGTAATAAAATAATAAATAAAAATAAATTTATAAAATCAAAAAAGAAAGAAAACGTGTAAATTGATCCCGACTTGTCGCTGGCTGACTCCTACAAGCGAGGACTAAGTTAAAAAATAGAAAATGATGGGAGTAAGTGAGAGTAACTGTTGACCCGAGCTTTTTTGATTTGATGTTAATTCTGAAAATGCAGATTACGGAATCAGTAATGATTCGAGTGACTTTGATAGCAGTTTTGGTGTTTGTTGTTTGTTGGTGCTGCTTTGTTTTCAGGATCCAAGCTGCTGATGCTGATCATGCTGTACAGTTTAACTAATTGACTTCTCTTCCTCATTCGATCTTTCTATCGGTTTTTTATGTATTAAATTAATAAATAATGACAATTTTTTTTTTATTATTATTTGTTGTTTTTCAGTTATTTTACGAGGCCTTCGATGACCCATTTTATGGCCGCTGGGTTGTCTCTGAGAAAGATGACTATAAAGGTTTGTTTTTGTAATTTCTGTTCCATTTCATTGAATTTTCAATCACCCTCTTTCTTTTATTCATTCATGCTGCTATAACAACTACAACCTTCCTGTTTACAACAGTTCCAATACCTTCTTTTAATACAATTACATCTCATTTATTCTGTTTGTTACCATTATTTTAATTAATTAATCTAAAATGAATCATCTCATTGCTTCTTTTTTTTTTCTTTTTTATTTTTTAATCGGGTATAATGTTTCAGTAGATCTAAGCATATATGCAATGCAATCACTTCGTGAATAACACAAGTTCAGATATTTTGATACCGTTGATTAGTTAAACCTAAGCATATAAACTGTTTCCATGCTCATTCTTTTCACTGAATTATTATAAGAATTTCTTTTCACACATAAAGGAGAGAGATCCAATTTATCTCATAGATACATATCAAATTTTGGGTATATTTAAAATTCAGATACAGTAATTTTGAAATTATAATTATTATAAAATGAAATTATTAAACAATAAATATAGATAAAACAAATAAGTGCTCTAAAAAGAATTGGTTTAACTAAAATATTTTAAATATTAATTAAGCTTCTAAAATTACCGTTCGTTGAATGCTAGTGTTAATGTTAGTGTTAGTGTTAGTGTTAGTGTTGTGTATGATTTGATTTTATGCTTCTTGATTAGGTACGTGGAAGCACGCAAAGAGCCGAGGACATGACGATTATGGGCTTCTTGTGAGCCAGAAGGCTAGAAAATATGCTGTTGTCAAAGAGCTGAGTGATAAACTGAATATTAAAGCCAAAAAAACTGTCTTACAGTATGAAGTCAGGCTCCAAAATGAGTTAGAATGTGGTGGAGCTTACTTAAAATTCCTTCGACCCCAATCTCCTGAATGGAAACCTCTGGATTTTGACAACGATTGCCCATATTCCATAATGTTTGGCCCTGATAAATGTGGCCCAACTAACAAAGTTCACTTCATTTTTAACCACAAGAATCCTAAGAGTGGAGAATATGTTGAACATCATCTACAGGATCCTCCTTCTGTGCCTATGGACGATCTCACTCATGTCTACACTGCAATTTTACAACCTGATAACAAACTCCGGATTCTTATAGATGGCAAAGAAGAAAAGAAGGCGTCTTTCCTTTCGGATAAAGATTTTGAGCCACCACTTATTCCAGCCAAGTCTATTCCCGACCCGAATGATAAGAAACCTGAGGACTGGGATGAACGGCAAAAGATTCCGGACCCAGATGCTGTAAAACCTGATGACTGGGATGAAGATGCACCTGCAGAAATAGAAGATTGCCATGCTAAAAAACCTGAAGGTTGGTTGGATGATGAGCCTGAGGAGATTGATGATCCGGAGGCTTCAAAGCCAGAAGATTGGGATGATGAGGAGGATGGTGAATGGGAACCACCAAAAGTTCTTAATCCAAAGTGTGCTGCAGCGCCTGGTTGTGGCAAGTGGAAGAGGCCAATGAAGAGCAATCCTGATTATAAAGGAAAATGGCAACCTCCACTAATTAAAAATCCAAATTATAAGGGTGCTTGGAAACCTAAACAGATTCCAAATTCTCACTACTTCGAGGTTCAGGAACCTGATTTTGAGCCTATTGCTGCTGTTGGTATTGAGATTTGGACAATGCAAGATGGTATTTTGTTTGACAATATTCTGATAGCTACAGATGAAAAAGTTGCTGACTTGTACCGAGAAACAACATGGAAACCGAAGTTTGATTTGGAAAAAGCCAAACTGAAAGCCGAAAAAGCAGTCGGCGCTTCTTCAGATTTACTCCCTAGACTCCGGGTAATGTCATTATTATATTGTACTAAGTTTTATGTCATTTCATATACCAACTAATTCTTATGAATGCTTATTATGCTTATTGCAGAAGGCGGTTTTTGACCTCCTTTACAAGATAGCAGACATGCCTTTCTTGGACTCGTACAAATCTAAGATTATTGTGAGTGAATAAACGTCTTCAACCACCAGCTATCTATGATGTTTACTTAGATTCAGCTTGGAGGAGATTTATCACCGGGATTACATGTTGCAGGAACTTATTGAAAAAGGAGAGGAGCAACCTAATATAACATTCGGCATTCTCATTTCTGTAGTGGTGGTTGCTTTCACAATTCTCGTTACAACCCTCTTTTGCGGCAAAAAATCTTCGGTTTGTATATGCCTGTAGTTGGGGACATATTTTGAGATTTCCCAATGACTTGTTCTAACGTTTCTTTGTAATGTGCAGCCCACTGTAGCTGAAGGTAACACCAGCAAGGCTGCTGCAAAAACTTCAAATAATCAAGGAGGAGCTAAAGAAAAGGAAGATGAGACTGAGAAGGTCTCGGCTGCAGCTCCTGCACGTAGGAAGCCCGCCAGAAAGGACGCTTGAACGATGCATTATGAATAGCCTCGAGTTGTTTTATGAAATCTTGATCAGAATAGGGACTTGTGTCGCTGGATGATTTACCTACAGTATCAACTTTTTCGTTCTAGTTATGTTGCAGAGTCCTTTGATAACTATAGATGGGTAGAACTCTCTCGTTGTAATGTTGCCCGAGTTTTGTGTTTGAAGTAGTGCTTGTCGTGCATTTCTTTACCTATCACCAGGCCATTAGAGAATTGAGTAGACAGAATATTCATGCAGGAGAAGCAGATTCCCCTGTTAATATATTACAAAATTCACTAAAAAATGATGCCCCATTTCCAGTCATTTGCAAACCAATTGGGACGCCTTTCAAAAAATGAATTCAACATGGAATACCCAAATTTCCAAATTTTGTAATTTCAAGGCCTAAACGAATAGAGCATCGAGATGAGCAACAGTGAATTACTAAAAGTCCTCACATGTGCAAAATCCATCCTTAAAATGATGGAAACAGTTTTGGTCCTTTATAATGATTTCTCGTTTCACTATCTTGGATATTGCCTTGGCAAAATAATGGCAACTGTGACAAACACGAAGGTTTTTAGTGACGCGAATGGTTGTCCCTGCTTGTGTACTAATGAGCCCAAAAGAAACTGCCAACATTTCGCTGTGACCAATTTGAATGCACTCCCTTTCTTCATCTACCTCATGGAGGCTAAACTCTGAGACAAGCTTAAGTCCTTCATCTTCCATTTTCCTCATCAAAGACTGTAACTCCCAATATATTCCCTCAGATCTTGGGTGGGATACGTCGCCTATCCCAAAAACATGAACCTTATTTCGAAATTCTATCCAACTATAAGCTTTTTTAGGCTCCAATCCCATGTCTTTGATTGTTTCTCTTACTTGATTAACCATGTCCCATTTTGCACTGTCTGCATACCAGTTTGATAGTATAACATAGTTTTCAGCATTAAGTGGCTCTATTTCACAGAGCTGCTCAATGACTCGTTTACCCAATTGTAGTTGCTTGTGAATCCTGCAGCCATCCAACAATGCTCGTAGTATCTCTGGATGTCTTTCAATATGATGCTCCTGAACAAAGATCTTTGCCTCATCAAAAAGACCAGCACGGGCAAGAATAGCCACCATAAGAGCACAATGTGTGACCTTAGGTGCTCTAATGCGGTTAAAATATAACCGACCTTCTTCAACCATAACTGCAGTGCTACAAGCATGGAGCACAGCCGCATAAGTGAATTGATCTATCTCAATACTTGGGTCTTTCTCCATTTCATGAAACAAATTTAGTCCAAACTCGCCTTGTCCATGCAAGCTATAGCCAAATATCATCACTGTCCACGAAATAACATCCCTCTCCTTCATACACACAAATATATTTGAAGCATACTGGATAAATCCAGATTTGACATACATGTCCATTACAGCATTCTGGACCATAATGTTAAAGTCGATTCGCTTTCTAAGCAAGTAAGCATGAATCTCTTTACCGAGCTTATGAGCTGCTATTCTCGCACAAGCTGGGAGAACACTAGAAAAGGTGACTGCATCAGGTTTTATTCCATCTTTAACCATCTGCCGTAATAATTTCAAACTGTCATTAAAAGATCCATTTTTCACGCATGCACCAATCATTTCCGTCCAAGAAATAACATCTCTGGATGGCATCTGATCAAAAATTGCACGAGCATATTCAACACTGCCACAATCAATATACATTTTCAAAAGAGAATTGCTAACCAAGACATCAAACTCTAAACCACATTTCCTTGCAATGCTATGAACTTTCCGTCCTTCTTGCATTGATTTTAACATACCACATGCACCAATAACAGTTGCCAAAGCTACACGATCTACATGAGCCCCTAAATCTACCATCTGATGAAACAAATCAAGAGCCAGACTGGGCTTATTTCGAATTAAGTACAACCTAGCAAGCATAGTCCAACACACTGAATTACTCTTACTCTTATCAGACTTAACAAAAATCCAGTTAGCGGAATCAATGCCATCAAGGCGGCCATATAAATCGATCAAAGCAGAAATAACATAATGATCAGTAGAAAACCCAAGTTTTAAAGCATGCCCGTGGACTTGTTTGCCAAATGTTAAATTACCAGACAGACGGGAAGCCGTTAAAATGCGGGGGAGAGTGTGCTTATCGGGACGAACACCGCGGAGCAACATTTGATGATAAATGGAAAGAGCATTCTGAGGGTCTTTATTGGTGAGATGAGTCTGGATAAGGTTATTCCACAAAAACGTATCTGCCAGAGAGATTTCGTCGAGCACTTGGCGGGTGGAAGTCACTCTAACGCAGCTCATGAAATGGGTAGGTTTGCAATTGTTTCTTTTGTTCAAAGTTTTCAAGAAACTTAAATTCTGAGTCTGAATCTGAGCTGATGAAAGCGAATCCATTACAGCTTTTGGTTGAAAAATTTTGTGCAGCGTTGATGAAACTCAAATTATGTCGTTAAATGTTTTCACAATTTCAATTTCAATCTCGGGATATAACCGAAGCGAAACGAAAAGGGCCCGCATTCCGAAATGGAATAAGTTCAAAGAAAACCCGCTCCTTCAAGTTCAAGCAGTAAGCATCGTAGATTCTAAAGACTGTTCATGGAAATGGCATTATCCATTCTAATTTGGTTACTGTTGAAAATCTCTCTTCGCTAAATTCACAAGCAATGGTGTTATCAGGTCAATCCTCACAGTTGGTTAAACGGGATAATATCATATGAGTCCCTATAATTTCATGATGTAATGAATTTTCCCAGGATAGGAGGCCTTAGCTTTAATCCAACCAAACAAATCATAGCCAAGGCATCAAAATATAAATTTTACAAATGGCACCTCACTAAGCACAACACAGCGATCGTAAAAGTTATGCAAGTTTTTAGTGCTAGTCCGCTATAATTTTTTTACTGGTAAATGAAGGCTTTTCAAAGGTACTTAAGTGAGATATTTTTTAAATCTTTGTCATGTATTTTATTTTACCAAAAAATAGGGACTTAATTAAAAAACCAAATTTAATTAATCTTGTGCATTACATGATGACAGCACTTGATTCCGGTCGGGTCTCTTCTACCCTCCTTAAACTTTTTAAAGTCTTTAAAGATTTATTGACATGTGATATTGTTTAAAATAAAAGATTGTAATTGTATTTAAATAAAATTTATTAATTACTTATTACAATTAAGTCCTCTATTCTTTGAATTATCTTCTCAATCAACTAAGAGAGAATTCAGAATTTTTTTCACTCAGGCCTCAACCTTGAATTTAACTACTACTCTCCATGAGCCAGTATTCATAGAGATCTTCTCTTCTGCAAATGTTTTTAAAATTTAAAATAGCAATTGTACATGATAAATACTTCACAAATTACAATTTTTTTTTTAAAACAAAAAAAGGGGATTGAATTTTAACAAAATACAATTTTGGCATATAAGAATATACTCGTGAGTGTGACTCCCACACAGATCTACGTCTTTTTAAAAGGGCTGACAATTCTTTTAATAAGTTAGATAATTTATTTCAGTTTATGTTTTGTCGAAAATAATAATATATACAAAAACAAATTTAGAAACATCACACTTTTTGACCAGCTGCCTGGGTTGATGATCGACCTGATCTAATCTATTGCAAGCGGCGGCAGCAAGTAACACATGATTGATTGAGATTATTACCTTTTTTAAAGGTAAAAATAATTAGATAACCCCTATTTAGTATTTAGGAAGGAGCTTGTGAATTTACTTCTGCAGGCATGGAATGGTTTTATAATTTAAAAATGTATTATTTTAACAGCAAGATTCACTCACGGGGGCTCTATTTGCAGTCAAATATTATTATTTGCTTGCAGTTAATAAAATTTAAGACGGAGAGACATAGAATTGGGTAGACCAATTTAGACCCCATCACGGGGTTCATTGAAAATAGTATCAGTTCTCGATTAAATTCTAAATGCATGCATGCACGCACGCACGCACGCACATTACAGTCAATAACAATGCTCAATTAGATGGTCTATTTAGTCACTCCTCTTATAACAACATCTGACCGGTGGTAAAAGCAGCGGTGGTTGGATGACGGCGCACGTTAATAAGCATGAAGCAGACGCACGCACGCACGCACGCACAGGCACAGCCACAGGCACAGCAAATATACCACCAACCAAGTTGTCTCCCTAGTTCAAGTAACCAAAACCAAATAGAAATTAATAGCAATACATGAATGGCATTGCATTGTTTTGCTGACATTGTTTGACTGTTACTTTGTCGTTTTGTGCATATTCCAGATCAAATCCCAACTCAAAGTAGAAAATTCGCCAGCTCTGCTCTTCTTTCTCCGTAGACGAAGACTACGACCACCAATTAGCAGCCCATCTCTACCCAACAAAACAATGGCTGCCAACCGAACACAGAATTTTGAATCACATCCTCAATCCCTCACATCACATAACTCATTCTTCTAGATGGTTGTGCTCCAATTATTCTTTCACGCGTCAACAAAATCCGCCTGCACTGCTGTGCATTCAAATCGAATATTGCTTCGTTCTTACAGCTAGCTAGCTAGCTACCTCCTTACTATGTCTTGGCCATTTCCAGGATTTGTTTTTACAGCAATATTATTGACTCGGCCATTAATTAATTATAACAAAACCTGCAATTTAGTTGGGAAAATTAATAAATTTCTAAAACAGTGAAATTGGAAAAGACTGATCAGTGAAAGCTGTGTATTTTGATTGACTTGTATAATCGATTGTACAAAGTGATGAACCAGCTTGTTCTGGGCATCAATTAACCCGGAAGTAAATTAACTAGATTAAAAACTAACCAAAAAAAAAAAAGTTTATGGAATACCACCATCAAATTCATTTTCTTGATTTAATCTTGATCTTCAAGGACGTTTTTGATGGAGGTTTTGTTACATGAAGTAAATGATAATCTGATGTTGTTGATTTCTGAATCTTCTGCTGCGATAATTTCTTCCTTCTCTTTATCCCAAATGACGAAAGCTTTCTCTTTTCTTTTTCTTTTATGGTCTCCAGCTTCGGTTTCCATCGACGTAATCCAACAAGCAGCGTGTAATCTTTCTGTAACTGAGGCGTAGTACAAACTTTACTCTTGGATTTAGATTTCGACTTGGATTTAGAATATTTACTTGAACTCGATACATCTTCCTCTTGTTCTCCATCATCATCATCTGGTCTAATGTTTCCTTCTTCAATCAATTGTGATATAAACTCATCGGAAACTCGTATTCTGGGACACCCAGAGGGACTTTTCTGTATATCGAAGGGTTGGCAAGATGCTGCCTTCTTTAAAAAAGCATTTCTTGAATCTTTAGAAGATGCGGCAAAAGTGGCGATGGAAACGAAGGATAAAACTGACTGAAAACAATGATTAGGGAGAAGAAAATACTTGTGGCCAAGCTGAAGCTGTTCGTTTTCAGGAAGAGCTGGGATTTTCTGACCTATGTAAAACGAATCAGAACGGCAAACCAAATGCTTGGGAAACTCCAACATCAACTCTGAAACATGAATTGGCCTGTCGTAGATCTTGACCAACCCATCTGATTTTATAAGCTTGATTGTTTTGACTCTAGAATCAGCATGATGCTGAAGTTGCATACAGGAAATAGGGTTTGCAAGAAAATGAAAACACCAGGGAATCATCTGCAGATTCAAAATCTTCATAATTTTCATTAAAATGGATTGAGTGATGTAGCTAGAAAGAGAACACCCCAGGTGGTACTTTTATAGCATAGGAAGTATGCTGACCGAATGATAAAGAAAAGGGAATTGGGTTTGGGTTTGGGTTTGGGTTTGGGTTTGGATATGGTGAGAAAGCACGAGACCGGGTAAAGGATTTGCTTTTCTGGCACACAGACACAGGAACACTACTTTAGGATTTGTTTTTGTATTTTTTAATTATATTTTTTGAAAGTTTGACACTTTATGTTTGACTGAATTTTTTCTCTATCCTCCTCCTTCTCCTCCTGATATCGTCCTTTTCATCCGGGACGCCAATTGAGGCCAAAGAAATACCAATTTTGAATTTCATCCCGCCTTTGGGCTAACCTTAACCTTATTATTATGTTATGTGTTGTGGGTAGATTCTATTTCTGCTTCTCCAGCACCTTTAAAGTCCTCATTCATTAATATTCATCCAAGCTTTTATGGCCTCATGATTATCATAAAAATTAATATAAATTTATCATAATAATAATAATATATGTGTAAATATATATTTTTTATGTGTTGATTTTAGAAGAAATTGAGATCGAATTTCAATGGTACTGGGTGTAACAGAACAAAAGAATATCTCTTTTATGACGATATGGTTTCTCCTTCAAATGTGCATGGTCTGAGGAAAGGGTGACAACACCATACAATTCCCAATGATATATACATAATTTTTTTCTCTGTATTTGCAAATTGAAATCACCCCAGATGTCACGGACACGGAGAGATTATATACATATATATATTATATATATATATATTATATTATATATTATATTCTAGATATACACCAGACCAGACCAACACCATGCCCATTCGCATTTCTCAATCTACTAACAATAGCAAATTTTGATTTTGATTGGTCCCTAAGATTTCACTCTACTCGAAAACTTTATCCTCCCAGTCCCAGTCCCAGTCCCAGTCCCAGTCCCAGTCATACCTACATACATACATACATACAATACATACATCTATTACTCTATGTTCCTACTTTAAAATTTTAATTGTTTATTGTATGATTAGTATTTCCGAAGAGGGTTAGGGTTTCTTGGGCAGTGGTAAATTTTGGACCATTGACCTGATCTCACTCCCACCTCACCATGTGTTTTTACAGTTTATACCAAATTATGGATAATGATGCCAGAGCAAAACTCAATGAAACTTTTCTGTCATAGGAACAACTTACTTTGAATTTTTACATTTTCATAAATAAAATTTACAATTCATTTGTGACAAATAGGTCTTTGACTACATTGAAATAACAAAATTACTTTTGTCTTTTTACAGTATTGAATTTTTAACCATACATAATAACATTACTATATGCAACTTAACAATCAAAATTATTATATAACTAATATAACAAATTATGTGTTTATTTGTGAAAATATAGAAAATTTAGTGACCCAAATATTATTACTACCCAATTCTAATTAAGCTTGACTAATTTGTTGATTACTCCTACCAAGACACTGATCTGGTACGATTCCTTTCGTATCAAGCATTCAAAGAATTATGTTAAGGTTGCGTAACACAAGAATATGTATGCGTACTGTATCCCTTGTTAAGCATAAGTCCCATCAATTTAAAAAATTAAATAGCTAAGCTGGGTTGGGATTCTTAAATGTTGACCCCCAACATGTTCCAAGACAGTAATCGATACAACAATTTCAAATATAAACTTTATTAATTTTGTAAGTAATCTTATTAAATCAAATTAAATCAACTCATATATATATTGAAAGAATCATCCAATAATTGATAAGATTGTAGCAGGTGCATTGTGCTCCAATAATCAATATTATATATATATATATATATATATATATATACTCTGCGGATCATTATCTGTTAATGTACACAAAATATTTAGTTAACTTACAAACGCAAGTTTGAGACATATGCCTTATTTATTTTTGTATCTTTGCTGATTTACGTAGATTTGGTGGAGACAAAAATTAATTAATTAATTGATGGATTAAACAAATAAATTATTGTGTTTAAAAATGGTAAAAATTAGGTGAAATGTGTAGTCTATTGGCATTGGATGGTTTGGTAGTTCTGGTTTCAGTCATTGATGATATTTAATATAAGTATAAATTTTTTATTCTCCATTTATTTATTTATTTTAACTTTTCTTTTCCCAAAACGTGGAGGCAATGTTTGATTTTTCTAACATGATAAATTTGATTTGATAGTATGATTTAACACAAATATTTGACTTTTGACCAAGAACCGCACGTGTTTTGTATACTCTAGAAGACAAAATTGTACGACGACGACGTCGTCGTGTGTCGGTTATATCTTTGAACAAAGACTCGTTCAACTTACAATTGGGTAGTAAACTATTTTACAAAAAGATGGAGTTCAGAATCAGATCACCAGGTGTTTCATATTTCATTTTTAATTATTGTAAAAGTTAAAGTTAGATTATGTTAAACATCCAGCGCCCCCACATAAACTTTATTTTCCTTTTTTTTTTTTTTTGGTTATAGAGATCTTTATTTTTTTTTTTTGGTTAACGTAATAATTTGACTTCAGTTTACTAAAATAGAGATCATTAACTCTAATTCTAAGTTTATTTTTGAAAAACAATTAAATTGTCTTCACATCCAGAAATTATGCTCCTAATGTAATATTAATTTTGGAATATGCAAAAAAATGGCCCCGCTTATCTCTCTCTTTATTTTTCCTAAGATTTTAAAAAATTTTAAATTTAATTGAAATTTTAATACAGAAATAATGTTGAAAATTTTATAAATTAAACGTTACTAGTTAACAGAATATAAATAAAGTACCTTTAATAATGATAATAATAATTATTATTATTATAGTTATGTAACGAGGATCCAATTATAACTTACAATAAATTATGGTGCATGTTAAAATTTGTAAATAAATAAAGAGAATAAATTGAAAATAACTATATTGTTAAATATTATTTGGTCAAGATTATCTAAGCTTAAAATTAAAAAAAAAAATTATTTAGCGGAGAGTATAGAAAGAAAAAAGTTATAATGGATGAGAAAGATAATCGAAAAAAAAAAAGTTCATTTTGATTTAAGAAAAAAGCAAGTGAATCCCATTTAATAAAATATAAGACACAAGTTGTATATAAGTAAAAGATACTTGGTATAAGACAAATGAAGAGCAACGAAGGAATTATTAAGAAAAATCAATGTTGTTAGCAAAAAATTGTCAATAACTGAAAAAACATCTTAAAAAATCACTAAAATTTAGAAAGATTTGATTCTGATTCACTGAAAGTGAGTTAAACTACAAAATTTTAGATTTCTCTTTTTTGAAACTTAAACTAGATTGTAATTAAACCGAATTAATGTGAAATCTATTAGCTTCGATTTAATTTTTTGAGTTCTAGTTCTTTTATCCTTTGTTTTTTTTTTTTTTTTTTTACATAAAATATAACCTCTGCAAACAGTAAAGTCAAATAAGAAAGGAATGATATTTGAGACAAATAGTAATAAAAAAAATGAAGAGACAATTCATTTGATATTTCTCACTCTTTCTCTCAGAACCAAAGTCCTTTTTCTCTATTAAAACATTTGATCAACCTTTTAAGAAAAAAAAAAAAAGAAGTCATTAGTCGGAACGTCGGATGGCATAAGTCAGCTCTGCTACGAATGCTCTTCACCTTATTTACCCTAAATGCCCTTTACTTTATTCTCTTTTTCGATCGCTAATTTTAAGATCTTGAAAAATATTCTCCAATTATCTTCCAGAATTTTTTTTCAGATTTCCAAAAGTCGTCAACCTATCACAACTAGAAATGTGCATCCAGTTACGTGCAATTTCCCACTCTATTAAATTTAATTGTTTGTACTTCCTTTGAGTTAAGAACAATTTTATATAAACAAATATGATTTTCTTTTTTTTAATCGTTAAATTTGAGGTCGTATGAGTATGATTTTTAACTTCATAAAAATTAAAAGTAACTTCTCTTAAAAAAATAATTTATTTTTATTAAAATATACATGCTTGTTATAAAATTTTTTACTTAATTAAATAGTATCATAAAGGAGTAGAATTTTAATTATAATTCAAAACCATACTTTGAAGTGTTTTAAAGATTAAAAAAAAAATTATAATTGGTAAAATTCTAAATGAAAAAAACCGAGGTATTTATGCGTAATTAAGAAATTTGAATGTAATGTAATAAAGCCAACATTCATTATTTTTTTTTTCTTTTTCGCAGATGAGAGAAATTATATGGATGATCAAATCATCATAAAAATAATTAAAACGGAAACTTTTTTTTTTTTTTTAATTTTTTCTTGATAAATAGAAGTCCAGCTCTATGGGCAGAAAACAAAGAAAAAAGGCAAGAAGCATGCACTGCAGCAGAGTGATCGGTGGCCCGTTATGAGAATGGGCCAAATACCTCTACTGAGGATCACGGTGCTGGAGATTTCGATGCAGCCCAACTGTTTGACGAAATGCTTGACAGGGTAATATCACATAAAACTTTTGACTCGGCGTAACCAGAGAGAGAAAGAAAGAAATAGAATCGAGAAAATGGCAATAGGGAAATGGTGGAAAATAGGGGTGGTTGTGGCTGTAATAGGGATTGTAAGGGAATTAAGCAAGCAATACGGATGGGACAAAGACGCTGGTATCAAAGTTTTGGGAGAATGGTCGGATCGGTTGGGTGTTTGGGCGATGCCTGTTTTTGTCGGAGTTCACACCCTCACTATCGCACTTTGCTTGCCTTACGCTGTCTTCTTTGAGGCAGCCTCTTCTCTTCTCTTCGGTTTCTTCCCTGCCGTGCTTTGCGTGTTTTTGGCTAAGCTTCTTGGAGCTTCCCTCTCCTTTTGGATGGGCAGGTTATTCTCTTTTTATCTCACTTTCAATTATTTTTCTGTTTTATTCATAATTGATTTGTTGATGGATTACTTTTTTATCAAATGTTTGTTCATGCATAGATTAATGTGTTTTCTATATTATATGTTGTATAAGTTAATAGTTGGATGATGGATCACGAATATCAATGATGCAATTCTGTTTATTTGATTCAAGTAGATAAGAGCATGAGAATTATGTATGGTGAGAGAAAATGAAATGTAGAATTTCTTTTGCCCTGAGTTAAAATGATGTTCTCTGTCCAAACGACTGAATTTCCTGTCACTCATAGATAATAGTAGAAATCCAAAGAGGCAGAAACAAAATATCCAAGGCAATATTTAGGAAGGTTCCAGGTGTCATAGAACCTTGAGAAGGTCCCAAATTTGCTAAACGATCAGTTTTCCATGTTCCCTTCACCTTAGATATTAGAGCAGGTAACATGAACATTATGCAATTGAGAGAGAACTGAGCAATTAAGACCCGAGCTGCCAACTGATAAGAATTGTGGATTTGCTGTTTCAAGTTGACGGACATGATAAAATGGAAAAAGAGATCTGATTGGTTTCAAGAGACCTAAACCGCCTATTCTAATACAAGCATTTATATAAAATAATCCAAACATTCATTCTTTTCAGTATTGTTTTAAATAGACTTAGTTTTAGTTTGAGACAGTTGTGCTTATGCTGTTATTTAAAAACATGGCAGTTAAAGGGTAGAACCATTTGCTTTTCCAGTAATATTTGACACAAAAAATATAGCTTTAAAGCTGCAACACCTTACTTCAATATGACTCCCCAAAAAATTAGGAAAAGCCATACAAATACATGGACTTACCCCTGATCTTTGTTCTTAAACCAGATTCAAAAACAAGCAATAACCACACAGAAAATATAGTCAAATTTTATTCCAAAATTCTAAAAACGTGATTGACTCTGGTGCGAAAGAAACCCTTTTCCTCTTAAATTTCCCTGTTGTTTGAGTCCCAACTTCCCAAATTGCTTCACTAGGAGATGGGCCTTGCCAGCGGATCCAAATTTCATGTCTCCTTTCAAACCTGTACAGCTCTGAGCATTTGAATGAACTCCTCTTTGTTGATGTGCAAAACCAGTTCACAAGTGTAACTTACAAGTCACTACTCAAATACACTACAGAATCTTGAAGGATTGACAATACCCCTTAGATAACTTAAATTCTTACTCATAGCACAACTTCTTGCTCATAAACTGCAACTTAAGTACATCATATCTTTTGATAAAAGTTCCCTTTATTTATAGATTCATAAATCCTTTTGATTTTTGCTTGCACGTCCTTGGTTTTATAGAGGATTTTTTTGATATGGTCATTCTTAGAACATAAGCTAAGAGATTTGCAGGGAGTTTATCCATGCACCTCAAGTGGCAGTCAATTAATCATCTTGACCTAGATAGTATTATAACAAAGTTCAGCCAAGTTGGCTGTTTAGTCTAAATCATAGACTGAGAATCCTTAAAACATTTTGGGTGCTTTCTTGATAATCATTAGGAAATCCACTCTGCTCATCTGTTTGGGGTTGTAAGGATCTGAAAACTGAACTTTGTTCTATTTAACTAGAGTGTGGAGTAGTTCACTCCAAAATGCAGTTGTAACGTTGGCTCCCTTTAACTGACAATACAGTGACAATGCATAAAAGAAGTGGTTGAAGAAACTCAAGAAATCTCAATAGTGATGTATAGTATTTGTTGAAGAAAATAAAATTATATTAAACTCTCTTAAATTATAAACTAAGTACATAGACATGCATTTATGTAGACTGAAACAATAAGGCAATATAAACTAGTAAACTTGAGAATCCTTAACAAATTAGGAAAAAACTAATAATACTTGAACTAGAACTATACTTAATAACACTAAACCTAGTAAAACTAAACAAATCTAATTTTAATTCTAACATTCCCCCTCAAGGTAAAGCATAGATATTAGTGATGCCTAGCTTGAAACAAAGATACACAAAGATTCCTTTGTCTACAACTTTAGTGAAGATGTCTCCAATTTAATCTTCCGACTTGATATATGGAGTAACAACCTCTCTTGAAGTAATAATCTCTATAATAAAATGACAATTTATCTCTATATGTTTAGTTCTCTCATGAAAAATCGGTTACCTAGTAGCAGTTGTTCTTTTACCTTTTCAAATTGCAATAGGGAGATCAAGATCTAAATCATCAGTTGATGGAAGAAGATCTTGATTAGAGGTCATCGCTTGGGTAGAGGAGGGATTTAGAAGAGACTCACTTTGTTGATCAAACTGTTGACAATCTTTTTTATGTACGTACATTTGGGGGGGTTTCTTTATAGGAATGACAGGTATAGGAATAGGTACAATGGGATCCATGGAATGAGAAAGAGGTGCGGTGGGAGAAATAACTTTAGTTTTTAAAGTAGATCCCTTTTCTGAGAAATAAGGAGTAGACTTAAAAAATGTGACATCAGCATTAATGTAAGTTTTACCAGAAATAGAATCTGAACATTTATAACCTTTTTTAGTTCTAAAATATCCTAAAAAAATATATTTAACAGACTGAGCTGAAAGTTTGTCATGAGTATTAAACGCATGGATAAAACAAATACAACCAAAAATATGAGATGGAAGTGAAAAAAGAGATTGTTCAGGAAATAAAATATTGCATGGCGCACGAGAGTTTTCAAAATTACCAGAGGAAGAAGCTGCTAGTTCACAAGAGTGGTCCTTATGGATGTAATAATTCTGATTCGCACATGTTGGTTTTCCAACTTTTTCCAACTGTTTTCAAATAGATAATTAGTACGGTTGTAGAAAAAACAACGTTTTTGTCTTTTATCATATCTTTGACCTTTTCTAGAGATTTTCACTGGTGAACAATAATCCCTGAACAGCAAACGCAAACAGTACCTTGTAAATAGTAAATGTGAACAATAACATTTGTTATTATTTGCGACTCTTACTACAGTACCCATATTGGGCTTCCCGATTTAAGGATCTTTGCGTTACTCTTGTACCATGTTGAAGAAAATAAAATTATATTGAAACTCTTTTGAATTATAAACTAAGTACATAGACATGCATTTATATAGGCTGATATAATAAGGCAACATAAACTAGTAAACTTAGGAATCCTTAACAAATTAGGAAAAAACTAATAATACTTGAATTAGAATTATATTTAATAACACTAAATCTAGTAAAACTAAACAAATCTAATTTTAATTATAACAATATTTAACTAGAAATCATAATGAAATGCACGGTCTTGTAGCCTATCTATGTGGAGATAAAAGATTTACCATGAGAAAGTTGCAAACCACCTATGAAGTTCATAGAACTAGTATAGCAAACAATTGTATGAGGCCAATCAGCACAACTACACCACTTTGTGTATTTGTCAAGTAATTCTTAATGTTCCTCTTGTCTCTCTAATAAAAGTTAGAGCAGATGCAACTGAGCTCCTAAGATAACTTTGTGACTGCTGCTGTGAAATTGTTTGTTGCGTTGAATAAGAAGAGAGTTTCTGCTATTTAAATCTTATTTCTTAAAAAGAAAATATATTAACTTGGAGCCATTGTAGATCTGCTATTTCCCTTCCCATCTTCAAACAACTTTACCAGTTGCTGGAAAAATCCGATTTGATTGATTACTTCCCTGCTTCAACTCAATTAGGTAGTGTTCAAGAGATTGCACAATTTTCTTCAATTCATGAAGAGAATGAAAATTGGGTGTAATTTAAGTACTCAACATGTTTACAAGATTGGCCGATCCAGTAAAAAAAAACAATTTGACTGTAACTTCACTGAAATTTTTCATTTCTGTTCTTACTAAATTCTTATATCCTGATGTTGCCTACTGACACGTCAGCATTTTTTATTCAGTGATTTCCCAACATCACCCTAGATTTGCTAATTGCTTGGAAGAATCATTTTGACATTGTGGATGTGTTCAGGTTAGTCTTCAGGAGTTCAAGTTCTGCAATGGAGTGGGCTCAGAGAAACAAATACTTCCATGTCCTTTCCAGAGGAGTTGAAAAAGATGGTTGGAAGTTTGTCCTCCTTGCACGCTTTTCACCCGTGCCCTCATATGTTATAAACTATGCCTTAGCCGCCACAAAAGTTGGGTTTATACTGGATTTTCTGCTCCCGACGGTTATTGGTTGCCTGCCAATGATCTTGCAGAACACGTCCATTGGCAGCCTTGCTGGTGCTGCAGTTGCTTCGGCATCTGGTTCTCAGAAATCTCAGGTTTGGTCTTACCTCCTCCCCCTACTTGGGATTGTATCAAGCATTCTTATTTCTTTGAGGATCAAAAAGTACACCACGGACCTCTCAGTGGCCAACTCTTCTTCAAGTGAAAATGCTTATTACACTACTAATGTTACAGACTCATCAGAGTACCGTGGTAAAAAGGGAAGAGAGGATCTTCAGAAAAGTCGATAATAAAATTTTAACATTAACATTCTTTTTCATTTAGTATTTATGAATTTACACATTCATGGGTCATGATTTGGCATTCAAGAATCAGTCATTAGGAATGTAATGTTGATTTTGATCATGTTTGAATGATACTTTCCATTCCATGTTGGGTAAATCTTATAATTTTCATTTCTCTAACCGTTCAGCGGTACTTTGGCAAAATCTTCGAAGGTCAAATTTGTAGTCAACAGGTTTTTGCAGAGGGATTCTTGATCTTTGGATGAGCTCCAACTCCACGCCTTAGTATAAAAGTGATTAATTAACATTTGACCACAAAAAGTGAATTTTAGCGTCTGAAAATTTGCTGAGGGGAGAGGAGGGACTAATTTTATCTTTTGAATTATTCATTGTTGTTTTTGACTTTTTACTTTCATATGTGTTTTTGTTTATTCTGCCAACGCTTGTGATCATGGATTCTATACATACATTGATGTGAGAAGATGGGGAGTACGTTCGGGTGTGTTTATTCTTCTTTCATGTCAAGTGGTGGTTTAAAGACAGTGCTTTAGTAGGTTTATTTATTTATTTTAAATTCAAAATTTTCCTTAAAAGTAGCATTACTACAATACACATTTTATTATTATTATTACAAACCATGGGTAAATCAGACTTTTAACTAGTTGAACAGAGTGTTCTATTTCTATTTGCCTTCCGAAAAGTTATATATATATCTTCTTTGATCCATAGATCTCTTGAAGGTATGCTTTGAACAATCTTATTTTGTCAAAAATCATATTCAGATGCCACTCGTGGAAGGAGCTTGAAATAATGAAGATTCGTCTTCCAACAACGTTTTCAAATACTCAAAAATAATTATGAGCTTATTCTATATATTGTGTTTGTATGAGTGTGACTACATGAAAATATTGTATATATTTACAAATGAAATATTGTATTGTATTGCGTTATATTGTATTATAAAGGTTAATCTGTAGTAGAAAGAAGCCAAAATTTGAAGGTACAACTGTTAAAATGCAACATTATATTGAATAAATGACTAATTTTTAAAAATGGTCCAACTGTACTGTCCTCCACCAATTTTTTTTTTTTTTTTTTTCCTCAAAATGGTCGTTTGACTATGTTTGACCGGCGAAATTATCACAATACCCTTAAAATTGAGGTCACTGCTTGGAAGTTTGCATAAATTAATGACCATATTATTTAGGGTAAATAATCAATATAATACAACAATTCACAAATAAATTGGAACCCATACCCTATTTATTATATTCCACCAAATTTGAATTTCATTTACGTATACATATTATATGCATACACGTAAGGCGCACAGAATTTTTATTCCTGGTGGAATGAAAAAAATATTGTTAATTATATGATAGTCAATGGTCAATAAAATGAATATAAAATGGTATCACGAAATAAAATTAATATAAATGTTAATTTCGATATGTTTGCATTGCATATGCATGGTTATTAGGAAAAGTCCAAGGAAATATACAAATTAAAGATATTTCAAACCATGCAAGTAGTCGTTTTTTTATTTGGTCAATGATAAGACTTCCCAAAGATTCAATAATAAGGTATTGAGTATATTGAAGATTATTATTTGGATATTGATATTTTATGATCATGTCACATGCAATCACAAATATATATAAAAAGAAAAATTAATTTAATAGTTTAAAATTAATATTAAAAGTTATAAAAATTTAGGGTTTTTTATCTTAATTTTTGAATGAAATTTATCGCATTAAGTTTGCTTTTTAACATAATTCTTTTAATTGTGTAATTGTTAGATCACTATATTTTTAACAATTAATATTAAATTAATATAACATATTTAATGAATCTATAAATAATACATATAGGTAAAATATAATTTCATGGATTAATTCAACGATTTTCTCCTATATTATGTAAATATATGTCGAAGAGGCTTTGTTTTTTTTTTTTTTTTTTTTTTTTTTTGACTTTGAAATATTTAAGCGGCATTTAATCCTCAAGATTGAAAACTACTCTTCATTTATAAATAGTCCATCTTAATATGTTGGGATTGTCAAAAAAGTAGACTCGCTTTTTGAAATATGTATATAGCAATAATGGATCATTATAGTTACCGTCATCAATAACATAAAATTTAAATTTTTTGGCATAAACATTTTAATATAAAACCTGAACATTTTAATTTAAAAATTTTATTACAAAAAAATTAAAATTTTAGTGATATGTATATAATTAAATAAGACGAAGTAACCTTCCTGTAATATTCTATCGAATATCTAAAATATTCCAATCCAATAACTTAAACATTTATAAAATGATCAAAATGTCAATTCAACCAAGATATATCAAATATCAACGTCTTCTTGATAATTCATCATCTATATATATATATATATATATATGTACGTATAGAAATGTGGTTGCGTGGTGGGTACGAGTCAATTGAATGAAAGGATAGTTGGTGGGTGTACCAAAACTAAGAGATCTAATTACATATCAAAAAGTTTGGCCACTTCCCTATTAGGTTTATCGATCCACATCAACATAAAGTTGATGCAATCCCTAGTCCCAACCTTATATGTTCACAAGTACATTAAATTAAATTTTCCATGAAAACGATATTTCTTTCTGTACATTCTTCTTCTTCTTCTTCTTCTGTCTTCTTCTTTCTTCTTAATTTCTCATCAATGGAAGAACACAGACAGCTTTGAAAGTGATGTGATGTCTACCATTTTTCAATTAAGAAGCAATCTATTCACAATATATAAATCATACTAACATTGTGTGGTTGTGGATATTAACATCAAGATAGATGGATGACACTTGTGACGAGTGATGAGGGAGGGAGGAAATTAAAAAATGATTTACTTCAATATAAAGTGAGTTGATTATGTTGATAATATATTAATTTGTTGACATGATATAAGAAATTTGATATTCAAATTTTGTTCGCATTAATTATATTGTTAATTATAAAAAGTAATAGTAATAATTAATTTCTGCTGCCTTAACATGAATTTCAAGTATCATTCAACGAAAGGTAGGAACCCACTGAATAACTTATTAATTATTATCAAATTACATATTCGTTATCTTCCATATATCTGGGTAAGTAATATGTAAGAATATATAAGTCCCTGAAAATATACATACTGAAAAGATATTATAGTAGAGTAAACTCAATTAATGCACCATTGAGAGCCGAGCTGAATTACAATATATACTAGAAATTACAATTTATATTATATGGTAAAGTACAGCCGCAAGGTTGGACTTTGGAGGACCAATGAATGCAACAAATCAAACTACATATATATATATATATATATATATTAAAAGTAAACTATTTGTCTATTTGCAATTGGTTTCCAACGTCGGTGTGACCTTAATTAGTTACCTAGGTTTCTTAAATTCTAAACAAAAAGCTTTCAAAAATACAATATTATTATTATTATTATTATTATTACCACCTATACATATGTATTACCTCATCATCATATATATATATATATATATATTATATGAATTGGATTAAAAATTTTCTTTATGAAATTCAAACTTGGTGGAAGTCTTGTGGGAGAAATCAGATGCTAGCTGTCTAAGCTCCTTTGTTAGTGCCGGCGCCCCGCAGTAGAAAACTCCTGCATCAAATTAAATTATAATATAATATTATTAGAAATATTCAACCCCACCAAAATAAAAAAATAATAATAATAATAATAATAATAATAATAATAATAATAATAATAGTAAAAGAAAGAAAGGAGTAGACAAAGAGAAGTGGGAAGTAGTAGGTAAAACTAAGAAAAAGAACTGACCAATTCTGGAATTGGGATGGTGGACTGCAATCTTCTTGTAAACTTGTCGCCAATTTGGTTTTGCAAAGTGGGATTTGACACGTGTCCCCGACACCACATCCACACCGTTCTTTGCATGTTGTAGTGATTGAAGCATTGTAATTAGGGCTGACCTGGCATCTCCTTCTTCGTAAACACTTGTGCAATAATTATGGAGTTCGATTATTTTCTTCTCATCCATTTCTGCAACTTCGTTCATTATTCCTTTGAACCATTCGAATGAACCCTGTTCTCTTGTTACCCAATAGAAGTATGCTTTTCTTGTCTTGAACGACGACGCTTTGTTGTTGTTGCTCTTCGGTGTTACTATACCGTTCTCTAATTCCGAAATATTATTGTCTTGGGACCTCATGTTGTTGATTATGTCTTTGACTATGCTGATCATCGGCGTGGCCCCGATTCCCAGCCCCACCAGCAATACTACGTCGTATTTTTTGTAGTCTTGTGCTGGAGCCCCATACGGACCATCTATCAAGATTTTCGGAAAGCTGCAGCACAGCACAGCACAGCACAGCATGGCACGAATATTTCAAATCTATGATCAAATTATCTGCTAATTATATTGTGACAAATCTTAATATTTCTTTTATTTTAATCCTCCTCCCGTCGATTAAGGCCCTAGTCTACAGTATCACACCTAAAGACTACGTTGTTATTGACAATAATATCTATATATCTTTCATTCCAGTGAAACTCTTTAACATTTTTAAACACTCATTTTATATAAATTAAATATATACACGACATACCCAAGGTTGTTTCCTCCTTCTGCTCTTAGAAGTCCGCTCTTACCAGCAGGTGCAGGCTGACAAACCTATATAATCAAAACACAAATATATATATATATATATATATAATATCAATGGATTATAATGAAGATATATAAAACCTTTGGAAACATACATATCTTCAAAACAAACCTCAGAGAAAACAGTCTTGAGCTGTCGGGTCCAATCACCCAATGTTCGTATGTGAACGCTAAGGTATTCATCTCCTGGAGCTGATGTGATAGAAAATGGGTGCCTGCACCACAAACCCATAACATTATTATTCCATTTCCATTAATGCATGCATGCTTTCAATTCCTTCATTCCTTTTTTTTTTTTTTTTAAAATTTTTAATGAACCAGTAATTAGTTAATTGTCATTTTTCATTTCCATTTATCTATATAGATAAATTTAATTTTTAACCTACCATTCGAAAGGAGAGACGGCAGCGCAGTTGACAAACATGTATTGTCCACTCTTATATTTGAAACCTTGAGGTTTTGACATGTGTAATGCCAACACATTTCCAGGATAAATGGCAACCTTCAATTAACAATATATGTATGTATCAAATTCCGAAATTCATAATATATGAACATTTGATCATATAATGAGAGTACTGTAATGTAATGTAATGGAAAATTTAATTACCTTGGGAATCTTAACAGGCTTGATGCTTGATCTGAAAGCCCTAATCAATCTCTCACATCCATAAAGAACAATCGGCACTGCCAGATACATCCATGTCTGCCATATATATATATATATATATATAAAATCAAAATCCCATCATCAATATTAATGTTAATAAAACTTTATAAAGAACAAAAATTTTAGAGATATTGGAAAGATAATTAATGGAGGTGAACTTAATTACCGTTTTCTGATACCATTTCTTGGTGAGATAGAGGTATATCCCGTGAACGATAAGAAGAGTATAGACGATAACAAAAAGATGATGAGAATACCAAAAAGCATTGAAACCGGTTAGTCTTTTGAGGGGTTTTGGAAGATTTAGCTTGTTGCGTCTGAACCAAGGCGTGGCTAGAGTGAATGCTATGATCATCAACACCACCATTATTATTCCAGTCACTCCTTCAACTCCTTTCAAGAACCACCAGTAGTTTGGCGGTTGCTCCTCCCCAAAGTAAGGCTCCATGGGCTCGTATTCTTCTTCAGTCGCGTGAAGGAGTCGTGGGAAATCGCAAGTTAAATGAGCACCGCCGTGTAATATAACTCCGATAGCAATTCCAACTGCAATTACCTTATGGAAATTTAAGTTGTCATCAAAAGGGACAACGACACCCAATTTGGTTTTGTTTCGAAGCCAAGTGATGGTGTTGCGGCAAACTGGTAGTAGTATCAAAGCCATGTTGAATTTAAGTGTTTCTGCTCCGCCTTTAGCAATGCAAACGCAGTATCCCATCACATCGTACGCAGCTTTATTTCGATACTGCACAAACTTGTAGGCAAATAAACCCGAAACAATTCCCAACCACAACATCATAATCCAAACCCTTTGCCAATTATCCATCAAAAAGTATTTAATCTTCTGATACCATCTCTTCAAAGGGTTGTTTTCCTGTGTTGGCTTCAGCTTCTGGCTCAACATTTGACTCAGAATTCGACTATCTCCAATCCTTACAGATTGGTTCGGAGCTTGCAATAGCAATGTTTCCAGGTTATGAATCTGTTAATCGTGCAACAAACAGATCGAAGCGAAACTTAATTAGCAAATTTAGACAAGTAATTTTAATTTGATCTTAAACAATTATGAGAAACAGCTGGGTTACCATAATGTATCCGACTCTATCAGGATCTAGCTCTTCCATAATCAAAGCTGCATATTCCTGTGCTTGTTTCTGAATGTTCGAAAGCTTGTTTGCGGAAGCACTGTGACTGATAATCTACACCATCGATTTTTGTTTTAACGTTAATTAGAGAAAGGATTACATATAGTTAATTAAATAAATTATTAATTAGTTAAACATATCATTAATTATGCTCAACTAGTTCGTAATTAATTAATTACCTCTTTGACTTCTTCTTCTGTGATTCTCCCATCAGCGTCCCTGTCGACCCTGCATGATTATGATAAACAATGATTAATTATTCTTTATATTTAATTAAATTGCACGAAGAGAACATATTAATTAATCAAATGAGAAGGCAAAATACATAAAGAGAATTAGAAATTATGTTTACATGTCAAAGAAAATTTGGAGCCTGGAATCGAAACTCTCATCGGAAATTTGGTCCCAAAACTCTTTCAGCTGTGCCTTGTTAATGGAATCACCACTTATATTATGCTTTCGGGCTAGAGCACGAAATAGCTCCCCTGCAAATTCTTTTGACTCCTTGTTCATCCCTATCATATAAATATAATACAAACAATTAAATATTATTTTCTTTATTATATACAAGTAATTAATAAATTAATTAACAATCAAAATATATTCTATTTTGACAATTCAATTACGTGTAGTACCTATGCATTCGCCGAACGCGGAACAGTGAAGAAGGCCGTCGGAGGTGGCAGTGAGTTCATTAAATCGCTTCTCGACCGCCGGCCATCCATTTCCAGCGGCTCCCGTCTTCGCTGTGATGAACTTAAGACCTTTCAGAGCATGAGCTGCGGCCGATTTTGTCCGATCAAAACGCCGAGAAGCAGACGGTCTTCTTGTCAGTGAAGCAAATCGTTTTAGCTCTTGAGAGACCTGTCTGATATGCGAAGAAGTGTTTCGAAACAAGGAGGAGCGAAACGATGAAGATTTATTCTCCAAAGTCTTCTTGGCCAGTAAAGACAATTCAGGATCTTCATGGACAGCGGCTCCTCCTCCGCCGGCACTATGAACGCTGTGCACTGCCACGGAATCGTCACAGATGTCGAGAGTGATCTCGACGTAAGCGTTATCGTTATTGTTGCTAGTGCTGCCGATTGTGTTCGGCGGAAGATTAAACCTGGCGCTCTTCTTGGAACCACGTTTGTTACCGTGAATAGGCGCACCGAGCGGTCCACTGAAGGTGGTTCTGTCACTTGAAATACTCTCGGTGTCTGAATTATTGTCGGAATAAGCTCCTCCGCCGTCGTCGTTTCTCATTTTCAATTTACCAAATGAAGAAGAAGAATATGTAGGAAGAATGAAACTTCAAGTTAAATTAAATTGGTGATATTTGCATGCAGAGAGAAAGATATATATAAAAATATTAGGAGAAGGAATTCGCTAAGCTAGAAGATGATGAATCAAAAAGTTAGGCGGCTGTCTAATCTTTATGTATATGCATTGGTAATTTGATGATAACGTTGATGTTCATATTCGTGGTTTATATATATGCAAGCAGTTGAATAAATATAAACGCGACTGATAGGCATCAGAAGCTTGGCGGAAGGTGATGGATACGCCGGTCAAACTTACGTTAGGACCAGAAAATTGAGTTTTCCTTTTTTTTTTTTTAATTTTTTTTTAAAAAAAATTATATTATATACATGTATTATATAACATAAAGTAACATCAATACGGAATCAATACCATTGATATTATTATTTATAGGTATGTATAATAATATATAGTATGGCTACAGAAAGAAAGGTTAACTTCTCCTTTGCGTCCATTGACTTGGGAAAGTTCTCGCAGAAGAATTGGAAAGCTAGGCTTACGTTACGTTCACCAGATTCTTAGCTTTGGTTTTATTCGAGTACATATATGTGTATATATGTGTAATGTGTGCCCCTTTTCTTTTTAAAAAAATATTTTAATTAGTCGATCTTGAGGAATCAAAATTCATCGTTTGGTTAAAGCAAATCAGAAACAAAGAATATTTTAAGGGACTTATTAATTACACAAGGTTATGGATTATATGGGGTACTCAAATTATTATATAAGCTTTATAACGTTTTATCAATTCTCTTAACACTATTGTTTAATTTGCTGTATGAGAGATAATATAATATAAATTTTGGATTAATTTGAGAAAATTATTCATTAAATTCATTTTTAATTTTCTCTTATCTTATCTGTTAAGTATTTGTATTGAATATATAAATCATTAATTCTAATTCAATACAAAGCTAGCTTTTAATTTGTGATAGTGCCAAAGAGCTAAAAAAAATAGAAAAGAATAAAAAATCATTCCTTTGCATGATCCTTAAATGTGTCCAATTTAACTCTTTCTCTTTAAACCAAAAAAAAAAAAAAAAAAGTTTCAGTCGTAAAGTTTCCAATAAGTAGGTAGGTGATGAGGCAAAGTCCACACAACTTATGCCGTGTATGCATGCTTAAAATTAAATGTAGAGAAAAAAAAAAAAAAAAATGAATCAGCTAGTCCATATAATATGACTTAATTTTCCAACTTAAAAAAACAGCTATCCTATAGAATAGAATACATTTTTGCACGTGGATATATATATATATATATATATACACATAAATAAAACTTAAAAAATAAAGTATTTGACGGTTTCAACAAATTAATTAATAGCCCATATACGAATATATATCTTTAATTTAAAGCTTGGCATATATACAAACTAATTAATTAATTCATGCATTTAAACTGTTATGGATACCCTTTGAATTTTTAAAAATACACATATATTATTAATGCTAAACAAAATATGGGTTAAAACATAAAAGAAGTAATTAACGTAATCACCTTCAAATTAAAATAAAATGTAATCTCATGTAATTCACTGGAATATATGTTATAATTAATTGACACGAAATTCATCCCACCTTAATTATTAGGTGTACATAATTGGCTGGCTGCCCTAGCATCAAAATTTGAAGAGTATGATTCGCTCACACCATAATTTAATTGCTTTAATTACCTTATTACTTAGTCATTTTTTCTTTATTACTTACTGAGACTTTCACACCACCAAATTGATTTGTAAATTTTTTCTCTAGTACTTAGTGAGACTTTTACACCACCAAATTGATTTGCAACTTTGACTTAATTCTGCTTGATGATTAGTTTCTTTTTCGTTTGTGAATGTTCACATTTATAAAAAAAATTGGGACTAATGATGTCATATAATTTTAAAATCGAGTTTTTTTTTAATATATTTTTTAAATTTAAAACAAAAAGGGATAAAATGGATTTTTATGTACAGAATTTTCTTATTGTTATTTAAATTTATTAATCTAGTACAAGCTAGCATTTATATATATATATATATATATGACATAAAACGTATATTTTTTTTTAAATGTATATAATAACTCGGTGGATTGCACCAAATTAAATGGACGTAATTTTTAATATAAGAAGAGAACGTGATGGTTAAGAAATAATATAATGACCTAATTAGTACGTTAGTATGTGACTTCGCTCGGGGAAGAACTAAATAATATATCTATACTAATTAATTAGAAATTGGATTTTAATTTCTAGAGTGACGAGCGTGAAAGACCAGCTAGACAATCGATCGACTTGATTACCGATTCTTAAAGCCAAAAAATCAAGCTCACCAGCTACTTTATTCATTTCCAATTGTAATGAAACGACCCATCATTCAATTGATGATAATTAGGATTATGAAATTAGGTAACAATTTACTGAATTGATTATTCAAAAATTAATCACTCTATTTAAAGTAATTTCTCTCTTCCTTCCTTTCATTTGATAGTTGATATTTGTATGTGTCAAAATTGATATAAAATTATATGTTCTATTTTACTGAATGCTTAGTTCGTTATTTATTATCTTAGTCTTTTAGTTCAAGTCAAATCAATTTTTAACCTCATTCTTATTGGGATTATAACTTTTTTCATTTTGTGCAACAATTAACGAATCATTTATTATATTCACGTTTTATACATCTAATTTTACTTGAATTATTTTTTAATATATATATATATATATATTATGTTCCTATTAATTTTAATCTTGAACCGTTGGCTCAAGTAATTTGCCTCATATAGTTTTAGGGTAAAATATTTCATATTTAAATTCTATATACATGCATATATTTTCCAGTCAATTTTATATTCAATCATCTCATCTCGAATATCAAATTATATTATGTTTATTCTTATTTTGTTCAATACTTATCATTTGGTCATTAGATGCGTATTTTATGTTTAAAAATAACTAGATATGATATAACATTAATGTTCTTAGAACACTTTAAAAATATATATATTTTGTGTCACAGAATTTGATTAATAAATTTTTATTTGAAAATAGGTTATAAAATATTTCATAACGAATCATGTGAAAGTTGTTTATTTAATTTTACTGATGTTTAAAAATTAAGTAGTTTTATCTTACAAGTTATAAAATTTTTTAAAAAAAAATATTGAATGAAAAATTGAGAATAAAAAATCTCATTTATAAAATATTAAACTCTTATTCTGAAAAACATTCAGCATGCTCCAACTATTCAAATTACACCTAAACAATAAATTTATGCGAAAAACTTAATTAGAGGTTTGAAGAAACATAATTTGATAAAATGTTATTAATTTAATATAAAATAACATTATTTTGCGTGAAATTGTTCCTCTAAATATATGAAATTACAACTTTCGTGTCCAGTTTAAATATGAAAGGAGTATCCGAATTAAGAGAAAAGAAGCCAATTCTAGAATAAGAATAAAACACAAGTGTGGAAGTCTCCATGGAAAAACAGCCAACACCAGTGAGAATGGTTTGACCGTAGAAGACGCGGCTTCACCTTCCATCTAACGCCCAGACCTTTCAACATTTTACTTCGAAACCCACGCGACAAAGTCAAAACTAAATTAACCAAATAAATAAATAACAAGAAAAACTTCTATTTTATTTCTTTGTTTTTGACTACTAATATTAAACTATTAATATCAAATTTCAAACACAATCAATTAATGAAACTTGCACTCTTTGCTGCATGCATGCTTTTTTAATTGTAGAGGCTAATTGTAAATCATATCAAATGAGAAAATTTCTTCGAATTAAAAAAATTAATTCATCGACTTTATATATTGTATTCTAATTATTAATTAATCTTCTTAAACTCTGTATTAGAGATAAATTTTAAAGTTTCAAAATTTTTCATCTAAATTAATTGTCACTTTCATATAGTTGTTAGAATGTTCGTTCGTATTTGTTACCCTTTAATTTACTTATTTATAACTAACTTCATTTTTTAAAATAGTCAATTCACTATATAATTTAAAAGTCTTTTCACCGTTGATTGAGGAATGTGGTTAATTAAAGTCAAATGATAGTATTTAATTGGAATAATTTCATTTAATTTATAAAAATTTTGTTTCATTTCATATCAGTTTAGACATTCGCAGAATGTTCCAAATATCAAATTATCACCTAATTGATTAATGGACACCATACGCTGTAAATATTTAAAAAAAAAAAAAGCCAAAAAAATTAACAATTATATTTACCTATTGAACTTTAAAGTAAATATATAATTTCAAACATCGTAATTGCACCTAAAATTTAAAAGAATAGGAATGAAAATCTTTAATTTAAAAAATTAATTGTTACTAGTTATAAACTATGTTAGTACCTATGTGATTTAATTTTTTTATTAGTTAAAAGATTTTTTTTAATGAAATTTGTTTTAAATTTTATGTATATTGTTTAGTTGACATTAAAGAAAAACTTTTAAAAATTAAAAAAAAAAAAATTCTCTTATCGAAACGTCAAATTTTGAGTTTTTAATTTTAAAATTTTTTGAATTTTTTTAAAAATTAAAATTGTTTAAAATAATCTTATTTTATTTTAAAAATTTTACGTTATTTTATAAAATATAATATTAAAAATTATTTATTAAAATAATTATTTAAATTTTTTTAAAAAATTATTTATATAAACGATTAATAAATTTTTATTAAAATCTCTATTACTAGAAAAAATTTATTCTAAAAAATTCTATCTGAAAATTTATCAAATGTACTCTTACCCTATACATTATATGAATTAAATGTTTTTACATTAAACTTCAATAAGTAAATATAATTACTTTTTTTTAAAAAAAAAAAATTAAATGAGAACCAAAAACTTTAACTTAAAAAATGCTAAACTATTATATCTTCACGTTCGTCGGCTGCTCATTGGTAGTCTAAATGGCCAATCAAGATCCACAAAAGCACTAAAGGGCCCAGTTATTTTTATTATGGTAAAGCCCAGTACAGCCCATTATGCGTTTACTACATTAAGTCATTAGAATCCAGCCCATTAAGAATATCCTTGGATTCGCTGAATTTTCATATAATTAATTATAGCCCGTGTTTTGAATTAATTAATTCAAGGTTAATAACTTATTATAGAGTAAGGATTGAGGTTAGGTCGATCACTTATATGTCAAAAAATAATTGAGAGGAACGAATTTAATCCTAATAAATAACACATGTAAATTTAAGAATTTATTGAACAGTCATTTGGGATTTATATATAATTATTTTTTAATCTACGACCGAGCTTCATAAAATAGAATCGTTAAATATGAAATAAAATATGGATAATTAATAAATATTATAAATTCAATAGGTTTAGATATTGCTAATTAGAGAAGATATATATTAGTTGTGATAGGATAGAGTTTGGATGCATGTATATATGTATGCATGGTTGGTAATACAAAATAATTATGAAGGCCCACAAAATTTGGATTGCATACGTATGTGTGTGTATATATATATATATATATATTTGTATAGGCAAATTGAATGTGGTGAGGTCCAGCCAAGTGAGAGTGTTAGATAATATTATTACATGCATGCATGTATGAAGCCTGTCTATCCAATTCGTTAATCGATCCAATGGGCTCCTCAATCCACAATCAATCTATAAGATTACAAGACCCATTTCGTTTGGACTCTTCTGAGAGCAGTGACAAATTAAACATTTTGCTCAAAGAGTTTTATGATTCAAATATTTTTTACATTATTTTAGCTGATTTTATCAATTAAATTAATCAGCACACAACACATCCTAACAAAGCTTGGTGTTATGTTATGTGTTGATGTAATAACGCACGCAATGATATGAATAAAGACAGCTAAGAACTAATACATGCAAATTAAAACTGTAACTTAAAACTTAATTAAGCTATATATATATATATATAGCCCAGATAGATATGGCGTATCAAAAATAGCTAATGACCTAATTCACAGCTGGACACCTTCTTAATTTGGCCATTAATTCGAATGTCAAATCTTGTCAATAATTAATATGATTTCATTAATGCCACATGCTTTTGGCTTCAAAGGTCGGCCCCTATTCAACTTTGCTATAACTTTCTTAATAAGTAGTGTTACTTCTGTTTTTGATCACCTACATATTGAGACAGAATTCTCATCTTTTAGGTTAATGCAATTATAATACAATCTAAGTTGTTATACCTTATATGAACGTACAAAACGACATAATGTTCAAGTTTTCTCCTAAATTTAATAATTTTAAAGAATTTATTCTTCATCATTATGTAAATTATGGTAACTTAAAAAATGACTTATATATCATTCATGATAATATTTATTTTATATATAACGAATATTTAAGGATGAGAAATGAACATCACCAAATAATATTTTAATATAATTTTAAAAAAATTTAAATTTAGTAGGTTGTATTTTACTTTAAAAGAAGTGTATATAATTTTATTTTGAAATAAAAATCATAACCATTGTAATACTATTATTATTATTATTATTATTATTATTATTATTATATAAATTAATACAACCAATCACGGAACGGATATATATTGACCTGCAGATTATACGCATCTTTGATTACGGAGAAATAAACTATAATAATGTATTTATATTGACAATTATTTGACTTGAAATTAGGATATCATTAGACAATTAAGGTCAATTATTGTAAAATAATAATAATGTAATAAAACTTGGTTATAATTCCTTGCACATATATTCATCTGGTTCAGGTGATATCTAATTTTGACAAAGCATGCATACGCATGTTCCAAAATTTAGGGACGTTGACAAGCACTTCTGCAAGATATCAGAAAAAGGAAAATAAAAAATAAAAAAAATGGAAGTTAGGTTTTTATTTATACTGTGTGAACTAAAATTTAATCTTCCAACTCAATTACTTATTTCTTTCTTAGAAAGGATATATATATATATATATATATTTATATTTAATTATAAGCATAAAAATTTTACATGTATTATATTAGATATTGTCTTCTGATAATATTATAATACATAATATTTTTGAAAAATGAAGACAGTGTTTAATTAATATTTAGTGTTTTAGAATTAATTTAGAAACGTTTGCAGTAATGTAATATAGTGGTCTGAGTCATGGAGAGGGAGAGACTCGTTAGGAATAGTGTCAAAGAAAGTTGTAAAAAGGTTTAGAATTAATGATACTGAAAAAAGAAACGAAAATTTACAAATTCAAATGAAATCTCTGGCAACAACAAACAGAAGCAGCAGTATTGGAATTAACAGATATGCAAAGCAAAGCTAGCTGTGTTGGAGCTGGATTCTGGAACTCTTAACAATTCTGACTCTGATTTTCATTGGTTCCTGCAACGTAACAGCGCTGAGCTGCTGCCGCTGCAGAAGTTTTGACGGTAGCGTTGGCGAACCCAACCTCACGCTTCATTTCAGTTCAGACCGCGTGGACCAACCACTCCCTATTTTGTTTACTTTTTTAAAAATATTTTGTCCATTATGCTATTAACAAACCCAGCATTCCACGATTTTCTTAAAACTTCTATGCTCGACCGGCCAACCAACCAACCAAGCGCATATCTTTTCATTTAAGGTCCTTGTTCTTTTTTTTTTTCTTTAAAAAAGTTTGCAATTATTGTATGTGAGGGCCGTTTTGGTACTTTCCTTGTTTTTTGTTTTGGTACTTTCCTTGTTACAATTTCAGCAATATTCTTTGTGCTTTACGTGATGAAGTGCAACTTCCGGTAACATTAATTAGTGCAACGATCATCTTCCTAATTCCTATACTGTGTATGTAACTACTGCGTGCTACATTGATATGAAAGGTACTTCTTTTTATATATATATATAAAAAAAATTTTACCGACAGTGTTACGAAGAGACAATGAAGTCACGAAGGACATTTCTGCGACTCTTCGAGGTAAAAAGTATTTCCCTCATATCAGAGTGTTAGGAGTGACCAAATGATGGAACAAACAGAAAAAGACAAAATAGTAAGGGCACAAATCTGCGAAGTGGAACTGGAGAGAGAGGAAAAATAATTCAGTAACTTGTACATACAGAAGACCAGATTAATAATAAAAATAATAATAATCGATGACAAAAGTGGAAATGGGTGTGTACACAGCAACAACAGCAGCATTTGCCGACTCTTTCCCACATCTCGAAGCTCTTCTCAGTTGTCAGTCCCACACGAAACGATAAAACATACAGAATCAATTCAAACAAGTTTTCAACATGTTTTCAAAACACATTCTTTTTCTGACCTCGATTCTCTCTCTCTCTCCCTCTCTTCTACTTAAAAAGTTTTTCAACAACGTGCAAAAACAAAAAACGCATAATTGAATCCATCTAATAATGAATAATCTACCATCATCCCACACCACCGCCACAGATTTAGGCTGATACCTAGCTAGCTAGCTGTATTTGGCATTGCCACCCTTTTTATTATTTTAATCACAACAACAATTCTAATAATTACTACTTTTACATTAATTTAATGAAAATTTAGTTTAGTTTTCGATTAATAATGTCTCCTATCTGGTTAAAATCAAACCCTACTTAAAGCCATCCTCTCCTCTTCATTTTCAACTCCCCACTCCACAGTTTCTGTTCTCTTTTATCTTCTGTCTCTGTGTAATGCTCTGTTGCCTTCAAGATTATACATTTTTATAAAAAACTGTTACTTTTTTCTCTGGTTTTCTCATTGCGAAAAAACTTGTTTTGTTTTCTGCAGAGAAATGGCTTCAAAAGTTTGGATTCAGCTTCTGGGTGTTCTGTTTATGGTCTCAGCAACAATGGGAGCTGCCCCTAGAAAGCCTGTTAATGTCCCATTCGGCAGGAACTATGCGCCCACTTGGGCTTTTGATCACATCAAATACTTCAATGGTGGCTCTGAGATTCAGCTTCATCTCGACAAATACACAGGTTTTATAATTAATACAAACTTCCTTTTTTCTTCTTTCTTTTTTTTAAATTAAACATATGCGTATCAGAAAAATATTTCACTTGTGATTTTGAACTTTGAAAGGTACTGGATTTCAATCCAAGGGATCTTACTTGTTCGGCCACTTTAGTATGCAAATCAAATTAGTTCCAGGAGATTCTGCGGGAACTGTTACCGCTTTTTATGTGAGTTTTTTTTTTCCCTGAAAAATATAAGTCGTTCAATAAATGCTTGGCTGGTAAAGCATACATTGTTTAGATTAATAAATCTTTTTTTTTTTATATCAAAAAACGAATTGCAGCTGTCTTCCCAAAACTCAGAGCATGATGAAATAGATTTCGAGTTCTTGGGGAACAGAACAGGACAACCATACATTTTGCAGACAAATGTGTTCACTGGAGGAAAGGGAGACAGAGAACATAGAATTTATCTCTGGTTTGACCCAACCAAAGCTTACCACTCCTACTCCGTTCTCTGGAATATGTATCAGATTGTGTAAGTACTCTTTTCATTATTTTCCTCGTCCAAAAGTAAATTGCTCTCTGAACTTAAAATTTCAACTAGTATTCAAATTTTCATCAACTTTCCAACCCGTCAAATCCTCATACTATAGCACTTGAAAAGTTTTTTTTTTTTTTTTTTTAAATTTATTTTTTTAAAGAAAAAAAGTGAAAATGGTAGATGCTAAAGCTTTTTTGGGATGTCTTCAAAATTGATATCCTAAGGCATGATGTCTAAATGCTAAAGTTTGGGAGTAAATCAAGCAAGCAATGAATTGATGCAAGTTGTCATACTGAGTTTGGCAACAGTGGGTGCTTACTTTCCAACTAATGGAGTACTTTTGTCAAACAATTTGAATATTTTGCTTTACAACTGGCTCACACTCGTTCACCTGTTATTTTCAATATAGACAATTTTATCAAGTGATAGAGATAGTGACAGTGATAATGATAACGATACGTGTGATTTTCCAAACAGTTTCTTTGTGGACGACATACCAATTAGAGTGTTCAAAAACTGCAAAGATTTGGGGGTTCGTTTTCCATTCAACCAACCAATGAAAATCTATTCCAGTCTCTGGAACGCCGACGACTGGGCCACCAGAGGAGGACTCGAGAAAACCGACTGGTCTAAAGCTCCGTTTATTGCTTCCTACAAAGGTTTCCATATCGACGGTTGTGAAGCTTCTGTTGAAGCCAAGTTCTGTGCAACTCAGGGAAAGCGTTGGTGGGATCAGAAAGAGTTCCAGGATCTTGATGCATACCAATACAGAAGACTCAAATGGGTTCGTCTAAGATGGACCATTTACAATTACTGCACTGATCGTTCCAGATACCCAACTCTTCCTCCCGAATGCAGAAGAGACAGAGACGTATGAATTCATCTTCATCAATAAATTTCCCATTTGTATTTGTATTATGGATTATTGTTACTATTTATTAATGTTATTGTATTCCCCAGATACATAAATTTACTATTGCACGTGGCTGTCTGCTTTTTTATGGGCTATTAATATTATTGTATTTGAAACTAGGATAATCATCTGTATTCTAATATATTATCATATTTCCTCATCTTTATAATATACTTTTGGAGTTGCATTGTTCTATCAAAATTTTATACCATTTTCCCAACTTTTGGCTTTTGGGTATGCACGTGTCTTGAATTCATTAACACATGCACTTGGGATTTTTTTATTGGTTCATGTCTTTTTTAGTCTAAATGCACTTATGATGAAGAACGGAATTATACCTAATTAATTTACCATCAGATCATTTTTGCTATCATCTCCAACCCTTGCATCTTGTTTGTAAAATCTACTTTTGCATCTCAATGTGCAATTAATCATAAATATTGATCCACCCAACCAGTGACATGCTAAAATTTATTTTCTATTGGACAAAACATTTTTAATTTCGTATAAGAATTATTCAGAAGATGTATTTTTATAAATGCAGGTTTATTTATTTATACAAATTTTTTATTATAAAATTTATTAAAACTCGTATAAGGTAAATAATCTTAAAACTCATGGAGTTAAAATTTAAACTCACAATAATTCTGTGCGTTGTAGATTAAAGTATACCGAGTATATATATATATATATATATTTTTACTAGTGTCTCCATTTTATTTGTCAAAGACAAATAATTAATGTAAATTTTCATTTAGCGGATGAATATACATGAACAACCCTCGAGTCACAAAGAGCACTGAAAATATTATTATTTCATATACTTATAACAGTACAATCAATAATTTTAACATACCCCTATTTTATTTCTGTTGCAATTTGATAATTGATAACATAACCTAAATTGTCAACAAAATAAACTAATTCCATAAACATAACAGATTGCAGACAAATGCAGGATGGTATACCTTTAACTTTTTGAGAATCAAATTCAAAGCTTTGGGACCACCTGTCTACCTAATGGAGACTGCATTCGCATTTTATTAAAATGTATGAACCATATAATCGTTAAAAAGAAAACTTGTGTCGTAAATGATACTTTGTAATCGTATAAATATAAAATAAAATACAGTTATAAAGTGTAAACCTTTATATACGTTTGAGAAGGACAACATACAACTTTGAACATCGGGAAGAGTTGCAAAATCAATCGATAACGATAAAATTTTCCCGTGTAGAAAGGTCGAAGGACCATGAGAGCGCGACTGACAAGCTCCAACACGCTTCCAAGAAAATTATTGATCACAATCAATCCAAGCCCTTCAAACGGGCTAATACATTTAAGATATAAAAACTTGGTCCTGAGTCAGCACAACTTTTAACGATGCAACACATTACTTACGCACAATTTAATCGATGAACGTTTCCAATGATGCATCTAAACACAAGTTTGAACAGCATGCTCAGAATGCAAATTTCACCACTAATCATAACCTTCCCATAATTTCTGCAGAGCACGGTGCAAGACTTCCATCAAACTCCAAAGATGTATAATAATTATCACAATAATAATAGTATTACTACTGCTTTATTAATAAAGCATGGCCTCCCCAAAGATGGAGGTCCATATTACTCTGATTACCAACAGATCAGAGACTTCAGCACAAAACCAAGTAAAAGGGTCTTAAGCATATAAACGACAAAAAAGTTTGAAAGACAAACGGCAGTTTCTAACAAACCACACACCACAAACCCAAGGGGTTTCCATACCATAGCAAATATATGTAAATATCCATCTAAATGCGAGCAAGGGTTCACCATGGCAAGCAATGATTTCATTATCCATCTGAACGGGTCTTGTCCAAGCAAATGATTAAGCCTGAAACTCCAGACAGCCCCATCATCTTACCACAGGTTGTAGCTTGCATTATTTCTCCCTCTTCTGGATCATATCCAGCTGCTCCATTACAAATACCATATAACAGATTGGTATTAATCGTGCTCAACAGATACATGATGTATTTGTACCTGACAAGAAGATTCCAATGTCCAAAAACAAAAACTTATGAGGGGGCAAAAATATCCAATGATCATTTTAGAACAAAATCAGTGAAGAAACCAATAAAAATAGAGCTACAAGAGATGCATGCAATGAAAAAGAGATAAGGAGTTTGGAAATCAAAACCTTGCAAAATATCTGTGTAAGTTTTGGAACATAGGTAATTCGAAGCAGGCGCGACGCATCGCGCGCTGGTGCAAGCTTTTCGCTCCATCATCCTGCACCAGCAATGGTGCATATTTGATTGATTGCTATTCAGAATCATCATAATAATCTCCGTCATCAGAAAGCTCATCAAATGTTCTCATATCGACCTGGTAGCGCAGGATTCCACCAATCCCACCAAAGCCTCTACAGAACTGGGATCCCTCTTGAGATTTGTTGGTAACAAACTCAAGCGTGCAACCAAACCTCCTGTATTCATTAGCAAACCACTCAAGCAGCAATGTCTTTTCCTGAACTTCCAATTCAGCAGAGGTGGCAGTATCACGAAAGTTACTCTGATTGGTCTCTTGCTCCTTGTTCAAATGTTTTATAACAATCTCACCAGTAACAGAATTTTTCAAGGCATACCTAGTAATGTCCAGGTTTTCCCAAACAATTAGTATCTCAACAGCGCCCATATCCAAAGCTTTTAGTGTATCATCCACACCAAACACATACTTCCCAGTATCCTGACTTATCTCCTCAAAGTATTTCCCTATCAAGCGCTTCTCTTGTATAAACTTCACATTGGACAGACTTTCGGCAGATAGCTCGATTGCCTGGTTAAACCCATTCTCCCCTCCATAAGAAACATCTACCACTTTAAGAATTTTGGCCTGAAGGCGTGGATCAAACATATCTGACTGACTTAGCTCAGTTTTAAAGTCAGCTGAGCCAGCAAGTATCAGTCCAGAAACATTGGGTTGACTGGTGGCAGGATTGATAAAAAACTGTGTTGCAAGTTCAGCTGTTTTCCTCACATAGTTGTGGCGCTTCTCCATTCGAAGTCGAGCAAAACGAAGGGCTGACTGTCCTCCCCTTCCATGTTTCTTTGGAAGGTCAACACTGAACTTATGCAGCACCTCACGGGTGTTACCACTTAGTGTCCCAAAAAGGGTCCCGTTACCATCCATGACAATGAAACCAAACTTGTCATCAGATTCTAAAAGTTCATTCAGAGCTTCAGTATGGAACTTGTTGTCACAGAGATAAAGAGATGCATTAATAGGCCTGAAAGGTTCAAAGTCAATTGTAACCTTCTTTTCCTTCCCATCTTCAGTGACAATTGTTCCTGTGTAAAGCACAAGCCCATTGGGAGGAACCTTGTTGTAAAGCTTCAACCTTTGCTGAGCAGAAGTGATTGCACCCAAGACAGATTGACGATTGACCCTGCTTTTGATGTTTGAAGCAGTGCCGAACTCATCACCAAGCATTTTTGTGACTCGTGATATCTGATCACGTGGAGGCATGATAAGAGAGATCATGCTGGTACCATTGCCTCTAGCAGCTTCAAGTGCTTTGATTAATTTCTTAATCTTCCATATCTCAATATTTTTATCAGTCTCATGAGCATCTGCCATTGTCAGGTATACAATAACTCCCAAAGAGAGTGCTAGAATTAACTGCAAAACAAAAGATTATTTTAGTTATCTGATAATTGCCAAGCACAATAAGTAAACATGAAGACAGAAAAATAACTGAGACTGAAATAAGGCCAACTCCAAAACAGGGGAAGAATAACATCTTAAAACATCTACCTTAAAAAATACCCTACTTTATTGGGGCCAATAGAAGAAAGAATACAAAGTGATCCAAGAAACAGATAAAGAGCATATTGGCAACATGAACTCAAAATACATGGCCGCTATTTATTCTTTTTTTTTTCCCCTTTAATATCAGAAAATAAGCGGAAAAAGAATTAATATGGAGTACCATTTGTAAGTTTAAACCCGGATTTCTATATTTCAAAAGATACTGTATAATATGAAACTAGGGACTTAACTTATGTCTATTTGGAAGCTACATAGCAAACCAGTGATAAGAGTTTATCATAAAGGTTAGCAGTATGTAACTTTTCATGCTTGATCAAATAAGCTCTCACCATTAATTGCTGTTTGCAGCCTACTAATGGAATCATGTTATTAAGTTCACAAGATAACTTGTATATTATAAAGTCTTTAAGGGGTTCTAAATTTTGCTTCAAAATCTCAACAGGTTTGAATGCCAGGAAAAAAAAAATTCAAGTCTGACTATAAGAGTTAAGTTATTTGCTCTGACAAACATTTTTTTACAAAAAAAATTTGAAACAATTTTACACCAGAACATACACAAATTTGATTGTTTTTATATTTCAGGAACCATTTTTCAGTTTAATCTTGTAAGTTTCATATCAATCATTTGAATAAAAGAAATATATTAAAAAAATAATTATGTTAGTATATTATTCCAAACGTGTAAGGTTTTAAGGTCTATTACACTAATTAAAATAATTGATAAAAAGCTTACGGGCTAGTATCTAACAATCTCCCGCTCAAATATTTCAACTTTTTTTTTATTGAGAGACAAGTCTTGCAATCATGCAAATGGTTGATAATAAGACAAATAAACTAACAACTAAAAACTAAGAATAATGAAAATGAAATCAATTAAGAAGATCCTGGGTTACCGCAAATTTTCAAATAGGCCCCTAATATAATAGTAGCCTAGGCAGTAGACAGTATCAAACCAAGCCCATAAGACCAATCAAACAAGTCCCTTAAGTTTAAAGGAAATATCAAACAAAATATTTAAGTTTAAATGAAATATCAAACAAGTCCCTAAGTCTATACAATAAGTACAGAGCAAGATGCACAATTCCAACTTTACCCCTGTTGCAAGAATTTTCCATCAGAATCTTTCAAAAGAAAAAAGGCACAGAAGAAAACCCTGTGGTTTTATCAAAATTGGAATCCATACTGGAAATGAAATAAATGCACGGAAGACAGATCCCATCTGAATTCAGATTAATCAATTGAAGCCATCAAAGAAATGATAATTGATTTGATATTTTACTAAAATAATCAGAAAATATAAAATAAAAATTAAAAGAAATTTAACAGAAAAATCAGAAACATTCTACGATCAATACCTGCGTTGTATCATATCAAGTAATAAATCCATGAACTAACCGACGTAAATGGAATAAATTAATCAATAAAATCAAATAAAATGAAGATATACCTGAGAATTATAGATCGGTTGCTCCTGTTACCGCTAAGAAAAAAGAGGCCGTAATTCGCTTCAATCGTAGCGTACGAGGATATGCTAGACAAGTAAAATGCACCGAAATAAAAATCTTATTTATAGCCTAAATGATGACCAGGAGTACTGTTCGGTTAACCAAACATTTAACCATGGTTGGACTAGGTTAGTAAGTAGGGAATCTGTGGTTAGTAGAACCGAGAACCGACTTCAATCCAGTTGTGCGTTTGTGCCCACGCATAGGACTGCAAGTTCTGGGCTTCTGACAAAACCCCCCAAAAAAAATAAATAAACCAAAAGAGGCAATAGATTGTTAAGGATTTGCAACATCGGGTAAAATATCGAATAAAAAACTAATATATTAAGTGACGTGGAAGTACATTAAAATTTAAAAAATAATATTTGCAATTTTTATCGCTTCCCGTCACATAAAAAATAATTTTAAGAATAATATTAGCTTATATTAATATATTAATTAATAAAAATACAAAAAAAATATAAGTAATAGCAATAAATATTTATAGTAATTATTTACCAATTATCGTGAGTAGTTCTTAAAATTCTTTTATCCTCTAATGTTCATTCCTCCGTAATGTAAATGTCAAAATTGAGTGAAGTTATTCTTTCACGAGCTGAATTTCAATTTCTTTTCAAAAACAATAAAAATATAAATTGAGGTAAAAATTATTTTATTTGAACATTAAATTATAGAGTGAACTATAGTAGAGTTTAATATACAAAGTTAATATTACATGTTAATATTTAAATTTTTATTAAAATGAAAATTAAATTTCAAGTAATAATGACAAGACCTACTCCAAACTCTCTTAGAAGTTCAGAGTGAATCTTGCTAAATATCTGTACATACTACTTATCATTTCTCATACACATTATATAATAAAATTTATTAATAAAGAAAATAACCTTACGCCTTCATTATTAATATACATTGAATCTCTATATCTCATAACACATATATACATAATTACATATATATATAACATGCTCAAAATGTTTCACATAACAAACGCAGAGTGATTTCAACCTCATTTATAAAATTTTACTCTGCACAAAATCCTGTGTGACTCGTAGAGAAATAAGAAAAATAAAGAAAAAGTGTGAGCTTACGACTCAGTGAGTGGATATAATTTAATAAAAAATATATTTTCATACAATTATCATAAAACATCTTAAAATCATACATAAATTGAATATCATTTACACAATAAGAATGTATATAATCATAAACAGTTCATATATTACCCAACTAATATTCGAAGAATAATATGCTTGGCGGGATCTATCGCTCAAAAACCATACTCAAATCTAGCGGCCTCGTATTATCATTCAAAAAACTCATATTCACACACACACACCACACACATATATATATATATATATTTCCATGAATCATAAGAACTTTATTATATAATATTGGGGAATAGGTACATGTGGGGTGCTTTGATAAATACAAATAATATTTAAATAAAAACAATCACTTTCACATAATCTTTTGACATTACGCATAATTATAAATGCCACTTTACATGTAACATAATTTAACATATCAATAAACAGATCAATCATAATATGTTTAACTTTTAAACATATTATAAATTGATAGTGTTTTAAAAATATATTCACTCACAATTTAATAACTTAATTTTTAGAAAGTTTGAAGTTTTCTAAATTCTTTACCACTATATTACTTTCTAAAAATACATAATTTAACAGTTTACTATTAAATTTAATTCATAACCTAATATGTATATAATAATAAAACTGCTTTAATTTTATAAACACATCACCTACTAAATTTTTGGATATTAATTCAACTTCTCAATATTTTTTCTTGTATTTTTCTTGATGCCTATAGAAGATTCTGCCTATTTTTCTTTTTTCCTCTCTTTTTCCTTTCCTTATTTTTCTTTTCTCTTTCCTTCTCTTCCTCTCGAATTCAATTTGCTTATGTTCCGTTTAATTGTTTTTCATTCCCTTTTGCAAAACTAAAAGCAATGTATATATATTTGCAAAAGCAATGTATATATATGTACCGTTCACCGCTTTACTGCTTTAATATATATATATTTTATTATTCTTTTATTATTATTATTTTTCATTTGACACCTAAATAATATGATAACCTAAGTAACAAAATCAATTTTATTGAAAGACTATTTCATTTTAATTAAAGTAAGTTAAATTTTAAGAGGTGATTTAACAATAACAAATTAATTTTTGATTTTTTCTTTATGTTGTGGTTAATTCTCTTTAAAAGACAATATTATTAGTTTTTTTTAATGAAAGTAGAAATAGAAATTGTTCAGTTGTATGTAGAATTTTATGTTGTACTATAATAAAATTATAATATGAAATTTTAAGATATACTATGCTAAAATGTAATATATTTAGGCAGAAACATGTTACTAATTAATTAATTAATTAATGTATTAAAATTAACATTACATTTGATTATTTTAAGATATTACAGTCGAATAATTAATAATAGATTTTTTTTATTTAAAAAATTAATTTAAAATAACCTTTTAAGGAATATGTTGGTATTGTAAAAACCCAACTGGCCAACCCTCTCTTGCACTCCGTCAATATCCCAATTTCGTACTTTTTCAGTCGAGCGACTAGAAAATAGCGCAGAGAGCGAGAAATATGGCATGGAGAGGACTGTTATCTCGAAATATCAAGGAACTGAGGATTTTACTCTGCCAGACTTCACCTTCTAGCTCCTCCGCTAGGTATGTGTATCATATAATTTTTCCCTTTGTTCTTTCATTTGTTTTTGTTTGTTTTTCCGTCAGATTTTGTATTTCGATTTTGATGGATCTTTGATAGTAGTGAATGAATTAGAATCTTTTCAGAAATGTTTCTATTAAGCTAAAATGTTTTTGCATTTGGGTTATTTCGGATTTTGCTAATTTTACTTCGTTCTTTTGTATCGTTTCATTCGATCCCCAGCTTAAGAATCTTCTATTCTCTCCAATTGAAGTGGAAACGCATTACAAATTTAGGGTTTATTTGGAGATAGAAAAGCAAACATCAGTGTCGCCATTTCCATTATTGTAAATGTATATGCCTGCATCTTTGGAGCGTACTTCGATTTATTTGAAGTCTGATATTATACACCAAAATGACAATGATTTGAGGCTATGCTCAAAACAAAACTAGCTGTTTCTGTTTTAGGTAATTTAGTAATGTTGACAAGTGCTATCAAAAGGCGAGAACCAAAACCTTCTTGGTTTTCTCATTTGTTGGCGTTGTTTTCTTTTTTAAAAAAATTATGCAGATCATTCGTGGAGAAGAATTACAAGGAGTTGAAGACACTAAATCCCAAACTTCCAATCTTGATCCGAGAGTCTAGCGGGATTGAGCCCCAGTTATGGGCTAGATATGGTAATCACTCGTACTTCATGTTGCTTTTGCTTTCTTTTATCTTTTTATTTTCATGCTTTTATTCCCACATATATATGTGTGAAATTTATATTACAATGGATAATTATGTAGAGTTTAAGCATAGCAGTCTACAATCTCTTTCCTAAATGTCAGATTACATACCAAACTCTCCTTGTTAAACATAGCAATTTTCAATCTCCTTCCTAAATGTCAGATTACATACCAGAGTATCCTCTTTAAACATAGCAATTTAGAATCTCCTTCCTAAATGTCAGATTACATACCAAAGTACCCTCCATATTTTTAGTGCTACTTGTTCAGTTGGTAAGGTGTGGTGATGCAAGACCTCTTGTACTGAATCTTGCTCATATTAGGGCTGAGATAGGGTCTGGTTTATATCAAAGAAAAAGAAGAAAACAATCCTTCTTGTTGCTTATATTGTTCGTAATCTTTTTATTTGTCTAATGAATGCATGTTTATTTGGAAAAAGAAAAATGAAGCAGGCAATATAAGTAACCTGAAATATTCAAAGATAAAAAGAATATGCATCATGGATAATTTTTTAAAACATGATTAATTTGTTTTCCTTTCATATTATATCTATATAGTGACGGTTTTGAAGCTGGAATGTCTTGCATTCATTTGTTTTCTGCACACCACTGCAACTGAAAAGGTCCTGGATGCAAAATTATTTATGTATTTTAAACTTTTTTTTTTCCCTGCAAGCAACCACAAGATAATTATCTTAAACCAAAATTGCTTGCATATCTATAGATGACAAATCCTTCCTTGGACATTTGAATGGCTTGATGGAGATTTGAGTTCCTTGGGCCTTGTGAGTCTTCTATTACGATAAAAGGAGGATGATGTGAGAAACAATATATCAATAAGCATCGTTTACTCTAGCTACCGTGTCTTTTGATTCATTGGAAGAAGAGACAATATATCAATAAGCAGTGTTTACGCTAGCAAGCATCTCTTTTGATTCATTACATCTTCTAACTGCCAACAAAATGTGCATGGCCAGATTCTGTCCTGATAGCTAAGAAACCTTCATTACATCTTCTAACTTCATATCCAACCATCTCTGGTAGCTAAGAAACCTTTTCCATGGATAATCCTTTTGCTGTTGCGTGCTGTATTTTAGTTATCCATTTTCTTAAAACTCCGTCGAACATTCAAATGAGTATAAGTGGTCAAAGTATGTCTTTGTACATAGGTCCATGGTTTAGACAACCAAAAAGAATCAGATCTTCCACTTTAGGTAATAAAATTAGTTGTTGTAGAATAGCATCAATGAATGGCAATGAGTAGTGGGAGAGAGTTTAGTCATAAACAGCTCCCTAATAAAAGTTACTATTTATCAAACACTTGTTGTGATATCAAATAAAGTAGTAGCAAAACAATCCTAAAAATTGTGAGTGCAAGTATTGCTTTTCTCTTTTCATTTGCTTGTTATCAAAGTTCATGGATACACTAAGGCCCTCGTACCATAAATAAAACATGATGACTGTATGCTTACTGAGGCTGTCTTCTATAGTGATGCGTTAACATCATTGTCTTAGTTGTGGGTCTGAATTCCTTTTGAGCGGTGAAACTCGTGCTTTGCTTACTGGGAGACTTGTGCATGCATTACAGATTGAGATTTCCTCCAATTTATTTTTGCAATACCATACCTATTTTTATTGCTTGCCATTTCAACCTCATGCTTTTTATTTGAAATTTATGCTGTAATCATTATTTTGACCTTTAATTTCTATGCAGATATGGGTGTTGAGAAGGGGATTCGTTTGGAGGGTTTGAATGAGGCACAGATCTCAAAGGCGCTTGAAGACCTTGTCAAAGCTGGGGAAGCCCTCAAGGCCTGATGTTGCTACCCTTTTGAGTCTATGAAATTGAATAAATGGATGTATTTGAAATTCTTCCTGTGACAATCTCTGTTTGTTTGGATGATCATTTTTATTTGTTTTCTAGAAATTATTGATTGAGAGTTGGAAGTACTCAGCAATTTTTTTCCTGTATTTTTAGCACTGCTTTACTGCAAATGTGGTATGAAAGTAAGTGACTGACTCCAGGTTAAGTTCAAATTTTGTTGAGGTTACATGCCAATCCTAGCCCTACGAGGCTTAAGGAGTGTAAAATGGGATGGTTGGGATGGGAATTATAACCAGTTTAGTGAAGTTAAGAGTAAAGGTGGGTTTGGGATTGAGGCAGAGCTGGCATCCTAATTATTGGGATAAAACAGTAAAAAAATGAGAACTTGGAGGAGTCACAATATGAAAATCTATTCTATAAGACAAACGGTAAAATAATTCTCTTCCGGGGCTCGTGTAAGGTTAATGCAAGTTTTGATCTAGCTTCCTCCCTAGATTGAGAGGTGCGGTGATTTTAAAGAAGCAGTTATAAGATGAAAGCACCTTATGTTAAGAAAATTGAGTGAGTTTTTCTGAAAATCAGTGGTTTATCAAATAATTTTTTGCATCTTTATTTTTAAAGTCAGAAGCCACAAATATCAAATATGTTCTTACTATAATATAACTACTGTAGTTTCTCCCAAGCTTGGGGCCATATAAATCTTCTTCAGGCTACATTTGTGGAGTATTATAACGGGTTTGCTAATTGCAAATATCTTTAATCCTAATGTAACATACACGTACAACAATTATATATTTAGCCTCACACATAAAATATTTAATTTCGTAATTAAATTAAGTTAGAAAATAATAAGTTTGTTCGTGAAGTATCTTTATATTATATATCTTTTGAATCTGATGAAGCAAATTCACAAATCACTAATTGGATGAAAGAATTAGATCAGATCAATCTGATGGGTCAAATTAATTTTTTTTGTTTTGATCAAAATGGGTCAAATTACATTGGATTCTCTACATTCCTGCAGTCATAATAATAATAATAATAATTTTGGAAAAGAAAAAAGCGAGGGGGTTTAGGCGTTCGGGGCGAAGGGGAAGCAAAAGCCCTAACCCAAACATATATACAAATGATCGTAGATTGTTGACAAATCACAAAGTCGCGAAAATTGTGGACGGAAAAAATGTCAGCCGAGTGTACGTTGATAGTTGCAGAGATTGAGAACAGGGGAAGAGGTTTAGTTGCGACACAACCACTGAAGGCCGGCCAAATCGTCCTCAGAGATTCGCCGGTTCTCCTTTACTCCGCTCTTCCTTCTTCTTCTTCTTACTACTGTCACAATTGCTACAGAACATTACAATCTTCATCGTCTTCCCAAGTCTGCCCTTCCTGTTCGGTCGTCTTTTGCAGTCCCAACTGCCTGACGGCGGCCGCATCATGCTCCCACTCTTCTTATGTCTGCCAAGCTCTGAGCCGTCTCCGAAACTGCCCTGACTTGCCAATGGAAGGACAAGTTCAAGCCCGGTTCTTAATCGCTGCTTATAACTTATCTCTTGTAAAGCCTTCCGAGTTTCAGGTTTTGCTTACTCTTCAAGGTGCTGTAACTGATAATGATATCACTGCTGCTAATTCCCTTCACCCTCTCATCGCATCTCTCTGCCCTCCTTCTTCTGTTCCTCTAATTGAACTCACGGCTGCTCTACTAGCCAAGGACAGGCAAAATACTTTCGGGTTGATGGAGCCATTTGTCGAGGATCGGCAGAGATCAGTCCGAGCTTATGGAATTTACCCGAAGGCTTCTTTCTTCAATCACGATTGTCTTCCAAATGCTTGTAGATTTGACTATGTGGATGCTGCAGCGGAAAATAACAACTCTGATATTATTATTAGAATGATTCATGATGTTCCCCAAGGCAGGGAGATTTGCTTGAGTTATTTTCCTGTAAATTTGGATTATTCCACCAGACAGAAAAGGCTGCTGGATGACTATGGCTTCAACTGTGACTGTGATCGCTGCAAAGTTGAAGCTAATTGGTCTGACAATGACAATGACAATGAAAATGTTGTTGATGTTGATGATGATGAGAACGAGGAACAGTTCATGGAGGAGGAACAGGACGAAGACATGGCAGCCGCAGATGCTGAAAATAGTGGTGACACCGATTTTCCTCACGCTTATTTCTTCATGAGATACATGTGTGATAGAAATAATTGTTGGGGCACATTGGCTCCATTGCCTCCCTCTAATGCAACTCCTTCTACTGTCATGGAGTGTAATGTCTGTGGAAATCTCAAGAATGATGCTATTGGAAGCGAATGCTGACTAGCAACATTTCTGCTATTGCTGTAAGTTTTTACATTTCTCTTTTTTCTCTCTACTTTTCTGCATTGATTGGAAAATTGAGCTACTTGGAAAGTAACAATCTACGTATCTAGGAAATTAATCCAAGTCACATATGTTTACGTTGGTGTCCATAATGTAAGGTTGTACATCTGTCTACAATCACTTGTAATAGCATAAGATTCCTAATTAATAACTATACAAACATATAGTTATTAACTATTAGAAAATGATGTTGGCAAATAAGTTTCTATTGCTAGAGAAATAAGGGTTGCAAGGTATTGGGCAGTAAAAATTATAACAGGCGTACCACAAGCGATTTTGGCAGTGGGATCACCTTTGGTAGAGTTATTACTTGAAAGTGCTACCGTGGGACAGTCTACTTTGACTTGTTTTTATAGTTTACACATTTTTGTATTACCTCTTCTTACTGCCGTATATATGTTAATGTATTTCCTAATGATACAGAAGCAAGGTATTTCTGGTTCTTTATAAAATTAAAAAAATCTAGATCATAGCAATTTGTAATCAATCCTTTATCTTTTTGCTTGGGGGAGGAACAATAATATTTCATTGCTACAAATATGTATTATTGACAAAGAGTAAGACATTTATTTGGAAATTTCCCTTTTAGGGCCCTCACAGCCATTGGTCCATTGAACTTGAAAAACTGAGTTATTTGGATTCTACCTTGGCCTGTCAAAAGTTAATGTCTTACCCGATGTAATTTGATTCAGACTGCTACATTTTGTGTTCCAATATTTCATCTCAAGCTATGAGAGTGGTAACGTATTACCTTATTGATTACCATACATTCTATTATTATCCTCATGCCAGTATGAATCACTTTATACTATACTTGATGAAAAAGTTGGGACATAACTTGAGAAGTTTAACATATTTTTTATTACTCTGACCAGTTGACTGAATTAAATGCTGTTAATATGGTTAATGTTCTACGAAAAGGAGGATATTTATGGTGCTAAAGCTTCAAAAAGAGTAGAGTAGTTTACACTTATAATAACATACCACTTTGCTCAGAAATCAAACTCATGAGAGCATTACTTTGAATTAATAATCATGATGTGAAGTATTTCGACATTTAGTAGTTCTGACATCTCCATTTTACTTCTTTTGTTTCTAATGAATTGCTGATCTTGTGTTGTTTGAATTTCTATTTTCAGTAGTATTTGTCGTTTCGTTACCTGAAGCCAGGAGTTTTTTATGAATTAGTAGGAATACTATATCCTTTGACATTGAATGGCATGATGAATTCTGTGTCCATCTCGTGTGTATATATATGTGTATATATATATATATATATTTCCTTTTCTTTCTCTCTACTTGCGTCACACTTATTCTCTTTTGCACACTGTGGTTGCAGGTGTGGAGGGGAAAATTATTATTCTTAGTGCTCATCTTTTTCATTGTGATGTTACATTCCTTTTCTCTTCAAAAGTAGCACTAAGTGTGTTTAATATTGTTCTTGCTTCTTATGTCATTGGTTTTCTTGCATTTTCTACAGTTTGTCAAGGCTTATACTTGGAGAATTTTTTTAGGATTTTGCTTCTCTATTGATGCAATATTAGACTAATCTAGTTTTCACTGTTGTTTAAGCAAAATGTCAACACCAAGCCAGGTTGATCTGATGCAGCGCGAGTATATGAAGGCTATGTTTGGAACTGTCTTGGTATTATTGTGCTTCCATTGTCATATTTGATAAACATTAATTTTTAGTTGGGGTCAATCATTTTTTTCACTTATATTTGACGTCATTTTTTTCACTTATATTTGACGTTTAGTGGTTCTCTTCTACATTGATAACTTTGCAACACTTCAACGGTAAGCATATGCTACATATTTGAATTCCAAGTGAATTGCATGTAGTAGGACAGGATCACTGTGATGCATGCATTAGGAAACATCCATAGAAGCAAGCTCCTTCGCAGAGTATTACCATAAACTGCTCTCACTATTTCTCATGTCCATTGATGTGATTTACTACTGCAACAAGTGACGTTTCATGTTAAGCAGCTTGGATAGGAAAAAAAATTGAAAGTATTTTTGAATATTTTTCTAAGCTGCTTTTAATTCCCTTTTGTATAAGCCGTTATACTTCGTTGTGAAATTTTCTAAATTATGAAATAAATTGAAACGAACACCAAGTTGTAGTTTTTCAAAGCTTTTTGTAAGTTTTTTACGATAATCTTAAAATTGTTGTCAAATGTGTTAAATTAGTGCGTGTGTGTTTTTAACAACAATTCTAAACAGAGGTCGTTGTGTTACAACTGTATGTTGACTTTTGAGTTTTCTAGTCATAATACATTCCTTCAAACTGTTCTTTGTCAGCAAATTATTAATATAGATAACAACTCTATTGTATGAGATCATGTTACACGTCGACATCCCATGAACGCTGCATAGAAGTAAAGATTTAGCTGAGTTTTCCTTAGAGGTTGGGTGGGGGCCAACGGCATTGGCGGCGGGTTTTTGGGCCGTCGTGGTTCGATTTGAGTGGAGGGAGGTCAAGTTAAAATTGATATTTGTGGTTAAAAGGGGTCAATTTATAGACGACTTGTGCAAGTATAACAACTCCACATGTAACTTGTAATATGCCCTTTTTTATTCTCTTACCAAACTCGCTTTAAATATCGGCCGAGTGGAGTGGAGTGGAGTGGAGCATCTTTTCTGATTTTTCTATCTCATCTAATCTCATCACCTCCTTTTAAAAGACATCGATTAAACACTTCTTTTTTTTTTTTTTTTTTTTTTTTTTTTAAATTTTTGAAAGGCCAACTAAACACTTCTTTACCTTTACGTTATGTGACCAGCAAGCAAGCACATAATCCATACACTTCAAAATACTCTTTTTCATCCTTCTTTTCTGAAAAAAAAAAAAAAAAAAGAAACAAATTCTTGTTAACAGTCGTGCTCACTCAGAAAAGTTAACAACATTAATATTCTATTATAAAAGGTAAATGAATTTTGTTTTATTTAGAAGTAACATATTATATAGAAATTATACGTGTAAAAACAACTGGTTTAGCTGTTGGCTCCATCGAAAAAGAAAAAATCACCGAAATTTTTGACGGTTGATGATAATAAACGAAAGAGCGGAGGGCGAATCACGAAGCACCACGTATGCAAAAGCAAAATAGTAAAGATGGCAATTAACGGATGTTTGTTGTATTCCAAATGCAATTTGCAGGGGGGCAAATATGGAAATTTGTTATTCTCTAATTTAACTTAATAAAATAAAATAAAAAGCAAAGCGTCGATGGTTGTTTATTTTCATTGAATTTGATCCTGTCGCGCTGTGCTGTACGTATTATCTATCCTATATCTTTCCTTTTTCCTATAAATATGCAAATAAAAAAGGTGTGGCAGAACGAGGAAGAGCAAGTAGGAGGAGAAGAAGCCCGAACAAACAAACCAGTCTTTTCTCTTTCTCCTGCAAGTCTTTGAGAAGGAGGAGGAGGAGGAGGAGGCGGAGGAGGAAGAAAGAAAGAAGAATTAGTTTATACTTTTAACAATGTCGTCCAAGTGCGATTACAAGCCTATCATCAACCACGACAGGGAAGAAGAAGAAGAAGAAGAAAAAGAGAATGTTAATGCAGATGCAAATGCAGATTTTCAAATGGTTATTCAGATCTCTAAATCTGTTAACGCCAATGCCAAAACTGCACAAGATCTTTTACTTCCTCCTTCCAACTCCAACGCAATTTCAAACTCAAAACATGCACAGAAAGAAAAACAACGTCAACAACGCCTTGTTTCTCTCGACGTTTTCCGCGGACTCACCGTTGCGGTAATTCCTTCTTTTCTGTATTTCGTCTCTTCTTTTTTTTTTTCAAAAATTTTTAGTTTTAAATTCATATTATTGTCAATGTGAATGATGATTTGTTGGATTAAATTTTTGCATCAGAATCTTTGTACTGCATACATTTCGCAACGGAAAAGAAAGATCTTTCCTTTACTGGAATTTGTTTGCCTTTTCAGCAGGTTTAGGATAGAATACCACATTATTATTCTTTTCTTAGATATGGAAATTTTTAAATATACAGGTCTTTGCTTGCTGGCATTGGGATATGTGTTTTATTTATTTATTTATTCTTTATAATATCAATGAAAAAATCTATAATATGGAAAGCATGTGCAGTGTGGTATGAGTAACCATGCAGTTTGTGAACACTTTCCACCCATCCCAAATCTAAATGGGATCAAAAATGGAATTTTTGTTTTCCCTGGGAGAAAGAACATTAAATCATCTAAAAACTTTGACACCTGCCTGCTGCCAAATTATAGTTTATATTGTAATACTTGTTTTATCTGAAGACTCTATTAAGCAAATTAAATTAATCATCTTATTATCTTTGAACAATCATTTTTTATCTGTTACAAATTTAATCTGTGCAGTTGATGTAGTTGGATAAGTTGAAACGATATTATTACACTAAGGTGAAGTTTAGTATAGTTGATCTCTTAGTTGAGAAAATGGTCATGAAATACTAGGGTGACAATGAAAATTGACGTTTAGTTATACACTTGTAAAGTTATATCCTTGAATACGGAGCTAAGTAGGGTCTAGAATCGAATGTTTAACTCTCCAGTTCTGGTAGTTCATAGAGTACCTTTAAATTTCACAGAAGAAAAATGAACATTGAACAATCAACTTTTGTTATTATTGTTCAAGTTTACAGTTTAGCATTCTAGGATTTTAAATTGTTGAAGATTCTTCTTCTTGGAAATGATAATTAGTTGGCCACTGTAGACGAGGATCGTGTCTCTGTATTGTTGTATTAAGCCTTTTGTTTTCTGTTTCTGTTCTGTAATTGTCAGATTCTTCTATTATCCATTTTCTGAAATGTAATTTTCTTCATGATAAGAAAAAAAGAAAAAAAATGAAATGACCTCTGCGGGTGAATAAGAATTAGCTATTTTCTGTTTGCATTAGTTTTTATATAGTAATTGAAATGAGGATCATTTAAACATTACAATCTGCACATATTATAAACCACTGCAGAAGTAATCTTCTCTTTTGCTAAAATGTTTTCTCTTGCATTCCTTTACATTTTTCATGCAGCTAATGATACTTGTTGATGATGCTGGTGGACTTCTGCCTGCTATTAATCATTCACCGTGGAATGGTTTAACCCTTGCAGATTTTGTCATGCCATTTTTCCTCTTTATTGTTGGTGTCTCTTTAGGGCTTACATACAAGGTATCTCTTGCTTTTTGGAATACGTTGCAGTTATAGAAATTGAAAAAATACATGCTATGATATTAACTAGTTCAGTTACTTTAGTTCCCATCATCTTCATAAACTTTTTGTGTACTTTCGAGGAAATGCAAAATGGATTTTACAAATTGTTATTATTTGATAATTTAATAACGTCCTTGGTAAAGACGTATCACCATTGTTCATCAATTATAGCTAATAGGAATTTTTGGCCCACGCAGAACTTGTCATGCAGAGCTGTTGCAACCAAAAAAGCAATTCTACGGGCATTGAAGCTTTTTGCATTAGGCATTTTTCTTCAAGGTAGGTCACCATATTCTTAACTTTTAGAGCATTTGTAATGCATAAAGCTTAATACTTTGGCGTATGTTTCACAAATATTCTCTCCTTCCATTATCTAAATATACATTTGAGCGCTTTTGGTTCATTTAAACATGTTGTGTCAAATTGATAGTGTTGCTTTCATATGTTTGTCTTCTATCCTAAATATCTGTTATACATATGTATTGTTCAGGGGGCTATTTCCATGGAGTCAACAATCTAATGTATGGAGTAGATATTGCAGAAATAAGATGGATGGGAGTACTGCAGGTATGCTTTTTCAGTAGTTTTTCTCATTCTTCTTAGTTTAATAACCTTCTTTAATTGAAACTTGACAGTATATGTATATATGTGACTGCTAAACCGTGCCTTTAATGTGATCTGAACAATATTTGACTGTTTTGGGCTTAAATTATTGTCAGATTGCCCATGTTAATGGTGGTTGTGGCAAATGTACATATTTCCAAGTTCCAAATATTTTCTGCAATGTAATAACTCATTTCCTTTTGTTTTTCCTTTTCTTCTTCCCTTTCTTAGAGAATTGCAATAGCATATTTTGTAGCAGCAATGTGTGAGATTTGGCTAAAGAGTGATGATCATGTTAGCTCAGAATTATCTCTGTTGAAGAAATATCAATTTCATTGGTAAGGGTGATTAAGGGCTATATCATTATTGTATACACCATATGTAGATATATTTGAAAAGTACATTGCCTGTTGCCGTTGATTACCCATTCCATAGTTTAGTTTGAATATTGTTTATGTAGAAAGGATTTTTGAGTATAGAAAAAAAAAAAAAAAGAAAGAAAGTTTTAGTTTTGAAATTTCATATGTTTTATATAGCAAAAAGCAACTTTCACCTCTGTATCTACATAGTAATAAAATCCTATTATACAAATGTTTCACATGGCACATATGCATATTTTTTGTATGTACACATGCATGCATGAAAGTCACTGAAATTATTTTATTCTGATAGTGTTTTTGAAGGTCTCTTTGTGCCCATGTATTTTATTCACAGAATTTGCTTTATTGAAGTTCCTGGCCCCTCACTTTCTGCGTTTCACAGGATTGTTGCTTTGGTGCTTACTACCGTATATTTATTGTTGTTGTACGGCTCCTATGTTCCTGATTGGCAGTATCAATATCCAGTTGGACCCTCTTCCTCGTCACCAAAGATATTTAATGTGGGTTTCATTTTTTTTTTTGGGGGGGTTTAAAAATACTACAGCAGGATTTTTGTTAGAGACTGATGCCCTATGTGTCTTTGTAATTTTTTCCTTCCTTCCAAAGGTAACGTGTGGAGTGCGGGGTAACACTGGACCAGCTTGTAATGCTGTTGGAATGATTGATCGGAAAATATTGGGTATTCAGCATTTGTATAGAAAACCAATTTATTCACGAACAAAGGTATCTCTCATGAAATAGTTGGTTTCAGTTCTTTTTTGGTGTTTCTTACTGTCTTTCATATCATGATTTGTGTTTCTTTATGATTTTTTTCCCCTTCTCCATTTCTTTGTAGCAATGCAGCATCAATTCCCCAGATTATGGCCCAATGCCTCTTGATGCTCCTTCATGGTGTCAAGCCCCTTTTGATCCAGAAGGACTCCTGAGGTTTGTCTAGAGTTGCTTCCTGATTTTCAACAGGATCCCTTTTCTTCTTTTCTTTTCTTTTTCACATTATTGTGCTGTCCTTTAAAAGAAAATAGAGCAGATGAAAGAGGGAAAATGCGACCTGGATTGTTGAATGTTCATCTACTTTTTCTTTACAAAGTTATTGAATGTGCTTGTGATTAACTTAGATAAAGGGAGGTGAAAATAAATTGAGATTTATTCAATGTATTCTTGTTCTCTTGTGTTTAAGTTCTTTAAATTCATGTGTACTCTTGTGGTTGTAGTTCGGTGATGGCTGTTGTAACCTGCTTGGTTGGTTTGCACTATGGGCATCTCATTGTCCATTTTAAGGTGATAAATCCTTTTCATATCACATATTATTTTTCTTTGAAGTAAAATTGCACATATAAACTCCCTATACAACCTGAGATAAACTAAATGAAAATAAGAAAATCAATATTATTTCGCTTTTTCTATCATGTCAGTTTCTATAGATGAGTTTGTATAAGATCTTTTCATTTTCACATTGTAAGTTTTATCTCATGATTGATCTTGTTAACCTAATATGTGCAGGATCATAGAGACAGAATCTTTAACTGGATAATCCTGTCTTCTGGTCTTGTAGGCTTGGGCCTTGCCATGGACTTTGTTGGTAGGATATTTTTCTATAGTTTTCTTCACTGGGAATTTAAAAGTTGTGGTGATTGCAGTAGTAACTCCGAACTAATCTGCTTTCTTATTGCAGGAATGCATTTAAACAAAGCTCTTTACACATTGAGTTACACGTGTGTCACTGCTGGAGCTGCTGGCATTCTTTTAGTTGGAATTTACTTTATGGTTGGATATCTTTTCATCTCATGTGAAGAGATCTTTTAAATTTGGCTGGAATTTATTTTACATATTAAAATGTGGATCTTAATTAGATTGCAATACAATGTACAGACTTTATCTAAGTGCAATTTGCATATCCTCTAACTGGGAACTTAATTGTTCTTTCTGCAGGTTGATGTGCGAGGATATAGGCGCACAACTTTTGTATTCGAGTGGATGGGGTTGCATGCATTGATGATTTATATCCTCGCTGCCTGCAATATCCTACCAGTGATTTTGCAGGGATTCTATTGGAAGCAGCCACAAAATAACATTGTAGATTTCTTATTTGCTGTTGAAACATATTGTTTGTTACAAGTCATCCCTTATAATATTGCAATCTAATAATCTTTTTCTTAATTTCTGACAGCTTAGATTAATTGGGATCGGTAAGTGAAAGGTCGACTCACAGATTGTGTTGCAATACGATTTGCTGCAGCATCATTTTCATCGAAAGATGTGAGCGAAACCAGGCTTAACCTGTATGGTTCAACCTTATAAGTTGGAACTAGTGATAATGCGAGGTCAGGTATATGTACAGATGGAGGTAACCTTTCAACAATTAGGATAGTAATTTCAGATAATATTAGAATCTCTTGAATGTTACATTTGTTTGTAAACGTGGAGCTATCCAACGATATCATCAATCAAATTTTAACATATCTATATCTATATCTATATATATATATATTATATAATATCTTAGTTTAATTATTGTGATCTTTTAGCCAAATTTGGCATATCACTTGCATTATAGTCTCACATACATGGTCCAAGCTTGTGTGGTGTGAAGGATTGGATTAAAACAAAGCCGATGGATGAATGAGAATGAGATTCATTTTAACTTTCTATAGTAGCAGTAAGGTAATAATAACGAAAATTTAGGTGGTATTATATTGGGGTACTGTAATTATGCTGTTATTAAGCCACAGGGAGAAGTTTGCAATCTATCACTTTCATTGCCCATGGAACGGAGGCTCCCTTTCTTGTTTTGAACTAAGTTCCTGCTGCATTTATTTCTGTAGGAGCCTGTAGTGTACATAAAAATGTGAAATGGGCCACAATGGCTAGGGCCCGGCTCATTATGTAGCAACATGGGCAAGGCCTTTATGGGGGGCCTCATTAGGATTAGGGTCTATCTAGACACAATCGAATTCGAGGCACGACCAACATAAGCAAAAAAAAAAAATTAGTGTCACTTTTCATGAGCGACGTAGAAAACGTCAAGTCTCTCATCCTTTATATGCATATTAAGAACAATGATGAAATGAGAGATGTTAGGTCTCTCTCTTATATATATACATATATACACATATATATATATATATATTTATAATTATTCGCAGTCTGGACTTTTGACTTAGTAAAATCTAAAAATGAATAGAAATAGATTGAAACTATTTTTAGACAAAAAAAAAAAAGGTAAAAATGGTTCCGTTTACTATTTATTTATTTATTTATTGAAAACGTTTACTATTTTTTTTAAAAAACGTTTACTATGTATTTTTAATTTAATTATTTTATATATAAATGTTTACTGAATATGTGATTGATTGAGACATGTATGTTCGTCGTCTGATTAAAATTTATTTAAAGATGTAAATCTTTTTTAAGTATTAACACTTAAACATTCTTGATGATCTATAACTTAATTAAGTTTTTAACAAATTAGGAAGTAGCAGAGTTTGTATGCCAAATGAATGAATTACTTTTATTTTGTTTCTTCGAAGTTGACATGCCTGAGTTGCATACATGAGTATCTCTGTAATATGTTTAAAATTCAAGACGGTTCGATCTATGAATATTTATAATTGAAATAACTTTAACAATCGTAAACATATGTTTTTAATTTATATTTGATATCTAAGTGATTTTATTTTACAATAATTGTGACTGTAATGTTATAACAATTAAATTCTAAATACTCTCTAATTATTTTTTATCTTTACTTCTCCAACTAGATTATTTTATCGTATTTTAATTAGTCATTGTATTTAACATACCTTAATTTGTTTGTACGAATCAATTTAAAGGTAGGGGGATAGGAGTTTAAGCTAGATCATAATTTATTAATATTTAAAGTGCTATCATGATTACTAAATGGATTTTAAGTAGTTTTTTTAACGTATCGTTATCGTCTCTTTATTTGACACTTAATAATATTGCATTTATATTTTATCTTGATGGTCCATCAAATAGGAATTAACTACCACATTGAATTGTCATATATATTTTTTTTAAGAAAAAAAAATATATGATAAAGGATTATAAATATAAAATTGTCATGTATCTCAAGGGTTGTATATTTCTATCTAATTTATACTAAACAATTATATTAATTTAAAGCCTTGCACCTTAAAATACATGACCATGACATATGTGTAATGTGTGAGACTTAGTTTGAGGCTCTGCACCAAGCGGTCGAGATGTTGCAGAAGGGGCAACGTTAAATGTCCCGCAAATACGAGATAAAGGGCGTGTAGTAGCGAAAGTGCGCTAAACACTTTGGTGATATGTCAGTATTTTGGAAACATGACGTGCACAACTGGTGACGCTAAAACCATCCAACAATACCGTACAGTGTAGTGAGTGGCTACACGGGCTAATTAGATTGAAGTCCCAAGAGCAGACAATGGCAGATAAACTCAGAAAGACCAAAATGGGGGTAAAATTGCATGGTGGTTCCTTCATGAACAAGCAAGTTTAGGGGTGATGTTGGTTATCGACTTTATCTACAAATAAATCCTTCATCGTAAATGTTCGAGCTTTTAAACAAGCACACAATTTTTTGTTATCCCTTTTTTTTTTTTTTAAAAATATTTTCAAATATTTTAATATACAATTATTTGGGCTCACATTGGTCGGGTGTCTATGCAACCAAAGCTAAGGTCAATAAGAAAATGGAATACAAATTAGTATTAAACAAATGCAAACTGAAAGAACTTCAATTTCATTTCATTCGTCAAAGAGTAAAATTAATAATTAAAAGAAAAGACGTAAAATCATTAGTAACCGCCTTTAAGATCATTAACGACGTCGCATGGAATGGGAGTTACAATTTCAAGATTAGCTCCTTCCACCATAAAACCAGGCTTAGGTGCTTCCGGTTTTCTTTTTGTGCTGATCGTTTCACTCCGATGTTTTGCCTCAGCTTTCAATTCATCGTTTCTTATTCTTCTCAACTTAAACTCCTCTCTACACCTCGACGGTTGAACATGTTCCACTCTCACATGTATCCTCGTCCTAATGATTCTGTTGCCGACCCAATTTTAAACCATAATTCGAATTTCATATCATCATATATATATATATATATATATTTGTATATATATTTACATATTATCTTCGAATTTGAAACCGAGTGTAAATTAATGGAAGGAGATTCGGCTGCCTGTTTGTTGACTTCGACGCCGATGGTGCGTTTGGTGACGTTCCAGACGCGGCCTGTGCGGCCGTGATAAAATTTGCGAGGCATACCTTTATGAACGGCACTATTTACCTTGACATCGACGTAATCTCGGATCTTATATGTCTTGAGGTCAGTAGAGAGTGCTATGTAGCCCTTCTTCCTGAATGGACGAGCTAATAGATCCCTCGTTCTCGACCGCAATCCGTGTTCCGCCGGCAAGGTCGGATCATTTACATATATATCACTTAACAATTCTGGATTTGCTCGCGTTTCGCCTTCAATTTCATGGATCGTCCAGTCGTGTCCAGTCCGGTTTTGTTGTTAACCCGATTTAAAAGCCCATATTTTATCCAAGTCCAATTACTAACACCCAAAAGATATCGAGGCCCAAGTTTTCTTTTTTTTTTTTTTTTTGGTTTTTTACTTAGAGGCCCAGGTTTAAATCAACATTCTATTTTAGTATAAAAGAGAAGTTCAATATTCTAATATACATACTATTAATTGTAACGAATAGAAAATCATGAACGTTATTGATTTGCAAAATACAAATACAGATTATAATTAAATATGAAAAATATATAAATAGAATTCTTTAATGGACTCCATTCCATATAGTAAAGAAACCTGATCGAATTGCACGGTTTGGGTTGAACCATATTCTTTGAATAATTATGATTGTAAAATTACTAAAATACACTCTTTACTGAAAAATAAAATCCCGCGTCAGATGAAATATTATAAGATTTTTATGTTGGGTTTACCAAGTTCGGTAAATTGTAAGGTTATTTGAGTAACTTCAATTTTGATTTTGTATAACTTTGTCAGCATTTTTATAGGTAAACATATTTACATATTTACAGGTTTTGCAGAGCATATTGCCGGCGAAAGCATATAACAAAAAGTTTTTACCTACAGTACGGAGAATTGCATTAAAACTTACCAGCACAGACAGTTCAAACTAGACCATAGTTAATGTGAAAGCGTAGGGTTAGGGTTCGGGTTTTGGTTTTGGTTTTGGTTTTGGTTCTGGTTCTGCTATAAAGTAAGTCATACATCATTGTTGCCTTCAAAGCCGCCTGGTGTGGTTTTGTTAGTATTCGGTCCGTTTAAATTTCTCACTTCATTTTATATTAACATTGCTCAGATCCCTTTGTGTGTTATTCAATCTTTTATTGTTATTTGGTGAAACAAAAAATGTAGATTTGATGGGTTTTTTTCCTTTGAAGCCTTTTCAAGATCTATTTTTATTTTGGGAAGATTTCGTATTAGTCTTTTCTTGTTAGTTATCTGTTTCATGGATGTGGTCAGCAAAATATTGATTTTGTTTGTCAACCTTGGTTACAAATAGCTTGGGATTTTATTGTCAACTTTCATCCGGTCAAAATGCTTGTTTAATACAGTTTTGCTCCCAATGATTGAACTACAAACATTATAAGTTTCAGCCTTGTCTGATTACAGATGTTGATATCCAATCGTTCTGAGGGAGTTGTTTGATTTTTTTTTTTTTTCTGTTTAAGATTATGATTCTCCCTTCTTTGATTCACTTAGTTCTGAGATAGTTATTTTAGTTATCTAATTTTAGCATCCTATATGTTGATTTTCATTCCTGGGATAAAATGGAATACAGTTAAACAACCAACCGTACTGTTGAATGCTATGTTGTTTTAGAATATTATCTCTGCTCATGCTCCCAGTGATTGAACTACCTATATTCTAAATTTCAGCCTTGTCTGATTATAGATGTTGATAACCAACCGATCTGAGGGAGCTAATTGCTTTGTTTTATCTGTTTACATGATTATGATTTTTCCTCATGACTTGATTAGTTCTGAGATAGTTCTTTTATTTGTCTAACTTTAGTTTCTTATATATGTTGATTTTTCCTTTGTCTTGTCTGCTCCATTCTTTATCATGGTAGGGGAGGCATTATGGGTCGAAGCTCGATGCTATCGACAGACAAAATAAGCCATACCCAGAGTCAAGATACTGCAGAGGAGTTGCCGATCCTAAAATCAGGATAGACGATGTGGGCATGAAAAAAAAAGCTGTCAGTGAGGGAGAATTGCTATGTGTCATGTGAAGCCCTGGATGCTGCATCCTGCATGAGTAGCTTGCAATAAGTACACTGCAAAGTATGCAGGAGAAGATGCTTTCACCTTTGAGTGAGGTTTCATCCCTTGAATTTCCTGGTATGCAGGAGCAGATAGGCTCCCCAAGTCCCAACTGGCATGAGAGGTGCCTTTGGGAAGCCGCAAGACACTTGTGCGAGAGTTAGCATCAGACTAGTTCTATTGTCTGTGAGATGCAAATGGAAATCATCCCCAAGAGGCACTACGGAGGGCGAAATTCAAATTCCCTGGCCGGCAGAAGATTATTGTGAGTCGGAAATGGGGATTCACAAAACTCAGCAGGGCAGATTATGGGACGTGGAAGCAAGAGGATAGGATTGTACCAGATGGTGTAAATGATAGAGAACCAGGGGAGGCATTCCTTTCCACAGCTGCATTAGTTCGTGCACAATTTTGTCGTTGGCTTGGCTTAGTTTGATTTTGTTAACAGGAGCGTTTAAACAACGGAATCAATCAGATTGGTTTCTTTTCTTTACTGTCGAGTTTTGTTTTGCAGCCGTTGCTTCATTGTTATAAAGATATTATCCGCCTTTCTGCCAATCGTTATACACTTTCACATTACTGTCTTAACCCAAAAGAACCAACTAGGAAGGGCATAAAAGGTAATACAACAAAGACGAATACTTGAGAAATTTCTATCTAGAGACATCAGATTGAATACAATTTGTTGAATACAATTTGTACAAGAACTTCGGAATGAAGGGCGCGTTTGGTACGACTGGACTGCATTAATTTTAAGAGATTGAATTACATTGGCTTGGAAGGGATAAATTTTAATATAATATATTAAATTTATTAAATTAAAATTTTATTTATTTAATTTATTTATTATTATTTCCATTAAAAATTAAGTAATTTAAAAATATATTTAATGATAATGAAAAAAAATTATAACTGTTTATTATAATTATCGGCCGTCACCGTCAACTGTGTCGGTCGTTAATTTTAAAACTTTTGTGAATGTTTTTCAAATCTTTGTATAATATTTTATAAAATATAATTATTATCACTGTTTAAACTTTCTTTGACAGACCAGTACGATTTTTTTTAGTCATCAAATATATTTTAAGTTATTTAATTACCTATTATTATTTTTTAATTAATAAGCATAAATGGGATGCTTAGATAATTTCTACTTAAAACGTGGAAAGTCAAAACGAGTACATCGCACAAAGGAACTTTCAGAGAAGCTATTGTAACATTTATTTCTTAAGCAAACTGAAGTTTCAGTATTTAGGTTAGTCCTGAATTGATTGAGAAGTTAAATTAGGGACAATACAACACCATGCACTGTGAGAAGTTATCGTTCTGAAAACTAAAAAACGTTGCGGATAACATCACTGGCGCAAAGTACCAGTGCAAGTTTTAACTCATTTCTGGTAACAACATTCTAAATAAGCGAGGTTATACACACCCTGCCTGCATTTGCCTTAAGAAACATCCCTCCCTTTTAAATTCTCCTGTCTGTCACTGCAACTACAAGGAAGATTGATAAAAGGAGGAAAAAGAAAGGGAAAAGGCTAAAGAAGAAAACTTCAGATCCTGTGGACAGGCACAAGTGACAAGCTTTCAGATGGACTCAAACAAAAATTTGGCCCTTCTAGTCCTGGCAAAAGGAAAGACATGGAATTAATACCAGAAGCTATTGCAACAGAAGCCAGAAACTTCCAGCTTATGAAGCAAATGAAAAATAAATCAACATACTTGCAAAGAAGTGAAAATATAGGTATGAAATACCATCTCAATTGCCAGATGTCATTTGTGTGCATATAACCATTGTTGGGCAATACAAATTTACAAGCAAGACAAATAAATATTAAAGTTAATGCACATGTAACTGCATTTGAGAAATTGACATGGAGAGCAACACAAATTACAAAACTTTGCATAACACAATCTGTGCAACCTACGCAATAACGAACAGTAAATGGTCCAAAAAGAGATGAAGCTAGAGATAAATCAAAAGTAGTAAGTAAAGAAGTATGACTTTGATGTTAGCATGTATCTGTTGATTCAAAGTTACAAGATCCATTCAATAACCATCACTTAATGTGCCAAACATTTGACAGATAAAAAAATGTAAAACTAGGTGCATGCAGGGACCTTAAGTAATGAAGTAACAATGAGCCGTTATCATTGGTTTAACTGCTTTCAAACAACCAAGCTTCACCACAGAGTTGAAGCAGATCAAACAGTACGGCCAAAAGGCGATACTAATAAATTTTAAAACCAGTCCAACATAATTCTAAGAAATTACTTGACTCATCCGTGCTGGCAGATTAGATTAGAAGTTAACAGCCAATAATCTCCAACATGGTGAATTTTAGAGTACCTAACTTGATGCAGAGAAAATCCCATTATAAAATAATCAGTTCCGGCAGTCACTTTAACAGAACCAACATGTTGATCAACAGTTGGCAATCTAAAACAAGGCTCTCATTCACAGATTTTCAATCATGGACATTACATTCCTCGTGACAGAAGCATAAAGGAGGAAAAAGGGAGTGTGAACACAAGAATACAAATAATTCTATTTGGGTGCCAAAAAGTGAATAGAATGATACCTCTTCCATTGCAGCAGGTTCATCACTCTTCTGGGTTTCCCCCTTGTTTGGTTCAGCTTCAGCCTCGTTTTGATTGTCAGGTACCATTTTCTCCTCTTTTCCTTCAACATCCTTGATGCTAGAATCATAATCTGGAATTTTTAAATCTGCAGGAAGCTGACCTGACTTTAGTGCCTGCAACGCAAAAGCCATTGAAGTGAACTGTTAATCTTAAGCTCAATCAGTGGATGAACGTAGTTTAAAATTCTTTCAACTAAGATAGGGCACCTTTTCAAGTCTTGCAACCTCTTCAAGTGTCTGGGAATTCACAATAGCAGCCTGCACAATCATAACACACCAAATGAAATAAACTATAACTCAATACTCTTAAGCATACAGTAATAACAATAATGTGAATGTCCTTCAACTATGAGAGAAGCAAACATGATGGGACAACTAGACTATAAGAAAAGCCATAAATAAATCAATATATGAGTGAACTTTCTATGCTTTGATTTCTTAAGTTACAATAAAATGAATGAGATCTAAAATGATTTCTGACAGGCAATAACACTTAGCACCTAACTCTGTAATTCTAAAAAATTTCTAAACCTAAAATAAAAAATTACTTTTTCTGTAACTCTTTAATTCTAAAAAATTTCACAACCTAAAAAAAAAAATTACTTTTTCTGTTTAATGATGCTTTCTTAATTAAACTAATTCTTAACATGCCCGTATGTCTCATCCAACATATTCCAAAACATATTCTACCTCTTTAATGTGGAAAAAAAAGACCGTTACACTTTGTAAAATAACATAAAATGATCTTCGTAAAAGCATCAGAAATTTCAAGAGAGCCTCACCAATTGTCAACTACTTCTTGCAAAAAGATGGTGCAAGCCATCCTGATTAGCTCATGACTCAGTGCTAATAGAGGATACTTTTTCCTTTGCAAAAGGAAACATGGACAAGACTCTTTGGAAATGTGTTGTTTTATCTCTCCTTTGGTGATATGACTAGAAAAAAGCTATTGGATTTAGTTAGGAGAAAAGAGTACACAACATGGATGGCTTGGGGGATAGAATTCACCAATTTGCTTTGCTTCGGGCTTTGGGTCAAGAGGAGTTCCAAATGCGCTTCTATTTCTTCATTCGCCTCAATGGCAGGGTGTTTTGTGGTAATGTTATGCAGACTCATTCAGCCTTCTGCAGGTGTGGGTGATTATTCAGTATCCAACAAGCATTGACTGTTTTGGGATTTTTTCTGTGTGGTTTTTCCTTCCCTTCCCTATGCTCTCTTGCTTTGTTTATGGACAGCCAGTCCAGAGCACAGATGTATCTATTTCTTCTTCATCATTAATACATTTCTTTTTTTGTTTTTCTTACAATAAAGACATTAATATTTCTCACAAAAACTCCTATAAGATTAATAGATGTTGTAATCTATGCCTAGTTTGTATCTTTTTTCTTAGTTTTACAGGCTTTTGGCCTATGCTAAAATCTCTTTTGTTTACGTAGAAAAGGCATCACAATTGAACCCAAACTAGAAGCCCTTTTGTCATCCTTCGACATTTTTGAAAATGTATATTTATTCCCGTGCTTAGTTGATTAAGGACATGTTTAGTATTGTTGGCTTCACCAACTTTTAGTGGACCTACCCATTTTTTCCACTAATGTTTGACATCTAGTGTTTCCATCCCACAACAACTATGACTTCAAAGTCAAAAAACCTCAATCCCAAAAATACCAAAAATCATATGTTCTTCAACCTTTTAGAAAGTCCCTGAATCAGTGAATCTTCTAGGTGACTTAGATCTCAGCAAAAGAATACTGTAACTACTCATATGACTTAAGTGCTGTGCTGCCACAAAAACAATACCTTGATGGCTATAATCTGCTCCGGAGTGGGAGCAACCACTTTTGGAGTTTGTTGCTCCTCTGCAACTGCTGAAATATTTGGAACCTCAGCTGGTGTGACTGTATTCTTAGATACCTTTTTAGCCTCCTCTTCCATTTCTTTTGAGGCAAACAGAGCTGTTGCTTCCATCCGTTCCTACCAAACAAAAATCATAAACATCGAAAATCAAGTCATTTATAATATATGAATTGTTCAAAACTTTCATCTTCTTTATGAAGCACTAATTATAACTTGCACAAAATGCTGTGGATGTAATTGAACAAGCACATATGCAACTAAAAATGGTAATGAACTTCAAACCCCACATACATGTGGTTCTTTTTTAACAAGAAACTGAAAATAATATTTTCAAATTTCTTTTGGAAGCTATAATCTGACAAGTAGCAGCAAGCATTACAACTCTAGGCAGAGGTCTCACATGCACGAGCAAGGGATTTTAGCAACCAGAATAAACAAAGAATTAAATGAAGAAAACAAAGCACGCGTTAGGGGTAATAAATTGGCTCACCTTGTTTTTCACCTTCTTGAAATCCAAAACCCGGAGGGATTTCAGTCTGTGAATCATGTATAATCTATAGTTAGGCTTTTTGGTGATGTTATTATCCAACAAACTAAGGAACTGCAACTTTGGAAGGGATGCTAGAGGATCAATCTCCACCAAGTTAACCAGCCTGTTGTTTGTTAGTACCAAAGTGTGTAATTTTGGCAAAAATTCTGCAAAAACGATGCAACACCCATAAATACACTGCACTACTTGTATAAAAATGGTTCAAAAACAAAAATAAAAAACAATGAATGAAAAATTTACCTCCAATATTGGGATTAATGCGAGTAATTCTATTGTTATTGATAATCAAAGTACCCAGGCGATTAAGATGAGGCATGTTCTCAAGCTTGACAATTTCATTATCGGACAGATCGATTGTATCAAATTGGTCCTGGCAAAAAATAAATGAACAAATAAATAAATGAAATATAATATCTCAAATGCATTACCAAAATCAAGAAATAAGGGAGAAGTATAACTGACCTCGGTGGCACCCAAGTTCTCAATTACAGCAATCTTATTACCTATAATAAGATCAAAATTAGTTTTATAAACGAACAAAAATAAACCAAATCACTAACAAGAGCAGAGAGAAAATCTAGACCCTACCCCGAAGATCTAATTCGCGCTCCTTAATAGCGTTGAAGAAATGAGGGCTTTTCCAAATCAAGTCGGCAGTTAACCTCACCATTTTTTCCTTCTCCCTATGTTCGAAGAAGACTAACTCAGTTCAGTTCACGGTAAATGAGTGCGGCGAATCCGCTGCTGGGACGGGTTTAGGGTTTAGGCGAATCCGCTATTTCCCTGATCTATTTTCACGACTCACAGGACGGCTTAAGTTAAAGAATTGCCAATCGAAGATATTTTTTCTTTTCGAGAAAAAGCCACTGGATCCATTTTAAAAACAAAAATAACGTAACTTAAATTTTCTATTTCAAAAAAAAATCAAAATTGTATTTTAAACAATTACAGATAATTATTTTTTGTAACGAATAAAATTATTTGAAAACAAAAATAAGATATATTTTTAAAAAGAAACTGAAAATATATATTTTTATTTCTATAAATTTTTAATATAATATTCTTATTTTTAAAAAATATCTTTTTTTTTTTAATATAACCGATAATAGACCTAAGTGCAATTACTTGAACCCTTTCTCATCCGGCACGACTTGAACTTTTTATTTTATTTTATTTTATTTTTCTTCGATTACCTAGTTATTTTCTGACCTATAGATTATTTCCTTAAATTAAGTTAAACCACGTAAATTAGAAAAAAAGCCCTCCAATTTAGAGGTATTCAAATAACATTACTCAAACTCAAACATGATCAACTAGGGTTAACGTCAATTTGAATAGGAACTAACACTTAATCACACATTCAAACATTTATTTATTACAAAAACTTTATAAGACTATTATGAAAACCTCCAAACTAAGGGTAGCAATTCGTGTTAAGTGAATTATATTCATATTATATTATTAATAGGTATTTTGATTCGATCATTAATTGTGTTAAAAATTTAAATACAATACGATTTATTTATTAAATAGGTGATACTAATATAATTTGTATAGACACAATTAATAAATGAGTAAATTAATATTGTCTAAACATGATTAATTTTGACAAAATTATTTATTTGGATGCAATTATTCGTTTAAACACGATTAAATAAAATTAAAAATTACAACCTTTAATTTTTTTTTTAAGTTATGTTAATATATTGAGTTTGTTTGTGCATTGAATTTGGGCTAGTTAATGTAATTTTTTTCATTTTAAATGTTTTATAAATATAATATAAATTAATAATAATTTTTTAAAAGCATAAACAGGTGAAAAAAATTTAAATATCAATATAACAAGATTGTTAAATAGATAACAATAATATACATAATTATTTTCAAATTCAAACCCATTTAATTTTATCAAATTTGTATCAAATAATTATGCTATAACTCAAATTATCACCTTTACATCAAATTATGCATGAGATACGGCGGATTTACACTTTGGAAAAAAAAAATTTTAATTTACTAAACTAACTAAACAAAGGAAATTATAAAAAATTTATCAAATCAGCTAGACTATCTTCTTCTACAGGACAATAATAGAAAAAAAAAATTCAATTAGAAAAATATTCATGGAGTGAATTTCTAACATCGAAGAAAACCGAGGCATTTGCATTATTTTTTTTCCTTTTGAGTTTTTCCCTTGACCAAATTACTAGAACTCAGTTAATAAAAGGCAAATTATTTTTGAAAAATTTTTCAAAATAATCTTAATTTTTTTTAAGTTTACATAAATAATCTCTTATAAAAAAATTTATTATCTTATCTCAAAATATATTTTTCGGACTAAATTACTCTCAATAGCCCATTTCAAATTTTTTTATAAAAGTTTATTTTTTTACTTTTTCTTATTACTCTAAATTTTTAAACTCTCTCAAATTCAAACTCTTCTCTTTCAAAACCATTTCTCTCCTGAAAATTACCTCTCTTGCTAACGGTGAAGATAATAACGACTTATTTTTTATGGTGAAGTATTGATCACCGATATTAAGTGATTTTTTTATCACGTAGGTATATATTTTATCTGTGAATTAATTCACTAAAAGAAAATCTTTTTTTCTCAAATGTGAATTCAATGTTGATTATGTAGTATAAAGTATTGATTTAAATTTAAATTACATTGATTGGTTGTTATATGAATGCAAAAATATGGATGATTTAAGAATAATAAGGTATTATACGATTTTGGATCATAAATTTTTTACCTGAAAATGAATTTCGGGTGAGGTTAAAATTTGCCTTACCAAAAAAATGAATTTTAGGTAAGGACAAAATTTGCCTTATTTAAAAATCACTTTTCGGGTAAAGCCAAATTTTTGGGTAAAGTAAAATTTTGTCCTACCCAAAAATTACTTTTCGAGTAAGACTAAATTTAACCTTAGCCAAAAAGAAGTTTTCAGGTAAGGCATAATTCTGCCGTACCCAAAAACTATTTTTTGGGTAAGGCCAAAATTTTCAGGTAAGACTAAATTTGGCCTTACCCAAAAACTACTTTTTGAGTAAGATTAAATTTGGCCTTATTCAAAAAATAATTTTCGAGTACGATATATTTTGCCTTATCTAAAAAGTAGTTTTCGGACAAAATATAATTTTGTCTTATCCAAAAATCACTTTCAGGTAAGGCATAATTTGACCTTAACCAAAAAATTGTTTTCGGGTAAGGCATATTTTGGCCTTACCCAAAAAATGATTTTTGGGTAAACCCAAATTTTCGGATAAGGTTAAATTTGATCTTATCTAAAAAATAGTTTTCTGGTAAGATATATTTTAGCCTTACCTAAAAAGTGATTTTTGGGTAAGACCAAATTTTTGAGTAAAACTAAATTTAGCCTTACCCGAAAAGTGATTGTTGAGTAAAACAAAATTATGCCTTACTCGAAAATCACTTTTTGGGTAAAATCAAATTTAGCCTCACCCAAAAAATAGTTTTTGGGTAAAGTCAAAATATGTCTTATCTAAAAACGAGTTTTTGGGTAAGGCCAAATTATATCTTACCAAAAAGTGATTTTTGGGTAAGGCAAAATTATGTTTTACCCGAAAACTATTTTTTGAGTAAAATTAAATTTAGCCTTAACCAAAATTTGGTCTTCCTCAAAAAGTAATTTTTAGGTAAAACTAAAATATGCCTTCCTCAAAATAATTTTTTAGGTAAGGTCAAATTATGTTTTAGTCGAAAAGTGATTTTTGGGTAAAGCAAAATTATGCTTTATCCAAAAACTACTTTTTGGGTAAGGCCAAATTTACCCTTACCCAAAAATCACTTTTTGGGTAGGGTAAAATTTTGCTTTACTCGAAAAGTGGTTTTTGGGTAGGGCAAATCTTATCCAAAAATTTGGCCTTACTCGAAAAATAGTTTTTAGGTCAGGCAAATTTTAGCCTTATCCGAAATTCATTTTTTCTTGTAAGGCAAATTTTGGACTCATCTGAAATTCATTTTCCAAGTAAAAAACTCATGATCCAAAATCACATAACACCTTCTTATTCTCAAATCATTCATATTTTTGCATTTATATAACAATGAATCAACGTAATTTAAACTTAAATCAATACTTTATACTACATAATCAACATTGAATTCACATTTGAGAAGAAAAATTTTCCTTTAGCGAATTAATTCACAGATAAAATATATAGGTATATGACAAAATAATTTGACCTTACCTACAAAATAATTTTTTAGGTAAGGTCAAATTATGCTTTACTTGAAAAGTAGTTTTTGGGTAAAGTAAAATTATGCTTTATCCAAAAACCACTTTTTGGGTAAGGCAAAATTTATCCTTACCCGAAAAGTGATTTTTGGATAGGGTAAAATTTTGCCTTACTCGAAAAGTGGTTTTTGAGTAGGGCAAATTTTATCCAAAAATTTAGCCTTACTCAAAAAATAGTTTTTAGGTCAAGCAAATTTTAGCCTTATCCGAAATTTATTTTTTCTTGTAAGGCAAAATTTGGACTCATCTGAAATTCATTTTCCAAGTAAAAAACCCATGATCCAAAATCGCATAACACCTTCTTATTCTTAAATCATTTATGTTTTTACATTTATATAACAATGAATCAACGTAATTTAAAATTAAATCAATACTTTATACTATATAATCAACATTGAATCCACATTTGAGAAGAAAAATTTTTCTTTAGTGAATTAATTCATAGATAAAATATGTATATGACAAAAAAATCACTTAATATTGGTAATCAAAATTTTACTATAAAAAATACGTTGTTATTGTCTTCACCGTTAATAAGAGAGGTGATTTTAAGGAGAGAAATAATTTTGAAATAGGAGAGTTTAAATTTGAAAGAGTTTGAAAATTTAGAGTAATAAGAAAAAGTAAAAAAATAGACTTATGAAAAAAAATTGAAGTAAGTTATTGAGGGTAATTTATTTTGAAAAATATATTTTATGCTAGATTAGTAAAATTTATTTATAAAAAATAATTTACGTAAACTTAAAAAAAATTAAGGTTATTTTGAGAAATTTTCCATTATTTTTTAACTTCCGTGAAGAAATCCTAAACCGGGAGAAAAAAAAAAAAAAACTAAAAATTTTACAAATGAGATCTAACGGCGGTGATTGGAGGAGATGACGTGTAACTAATTCAGCGAACAATATAAGACCGATCAAGTCCTTCCATTTGCACGTCAGTGTCACCATTCAGCGGTCTAGAAGCTGCGGAAAACTAATGTATACCGGACGCAATCGAGTTGCGGTTCATTATCTATGGCTGATAATTTTAACGATTACAGCACTAGCTGTTGCAGAGCGCTTAAAGAATTCATCTTCTAGCGGTCTAATTTGGTCCACTGCGAAAGAAGAGGAGGATCTGCTGCGCAAGCCTGAACAAAACGACGATTCTTCCGCGGCTGCTGTCGTCAATGACCACGATGACATCGATGGCGGTTTCTCTTCACTCGATGGAATGTTACAGTGGGCCATAGGTACTTTACCGCATGCTAATATTTTTTTACAGGAAATTTAATTGTTATATATGTATGGTTTACCTTTACTGAGAAATTTGGCATTCCTTAGGTCATTCTGATCCAGCCAAGTTAAAGGAAACGGCAGAAGATGTTCAGCGTTTATCTCCTACTGAGTTGAAGAAGCGTCAACTGGAAATAAAGGTCAAAATCTCCTTCTTCTTTCAGACCAAATTACTTAATTATACAGTTCCCGATTTGGAAATATGAATTAATACAATTTTGTTTAGTGATACTCTATTATTGTAACTGTTTCAGCTGCGGAGAGTTTTGTTATTTCCATTGAGTTTCTTTGATTTGGATTTTTTATTGCTTCTTCAAACTTTCTCATCTTCTCAGAGCTTTTGTAAAATTTGTTGGCATAACTTTACATTGTTTCTAGAATATGTGTTAGCAGCACAAGCACTCGTTAGTAGCACAAGCACATGTTTGATGATTGTTTTGGCCCTATTGCAGGAACTCATGGAGAAGTTGAAAATGCCATCAGATGCACAATTGATGCAAATTGCAATAGATGACTTGAATAATTCCTCTCTATCTTTACAAGATCGCCACCGTGCATTAGAGGAACTTTTGATACTTGTTGAGCCCATAGATAATGCAAATGGTATGCTTGTTTTTCTCATTTCATGGTTGCACAACATGTGTTCTGCGATGATTTTCAGGATCTGAACTTATGGATTTGATTTACCGCTTAAGTCGTAGCATTGATATTTTTAAGTAATCTGTTTAGCGATGACATGGACCCAACTCTATGAAGCAGAAGTAGCTTTCATATCCTCAGCACCTTGTATGGTATAGCCCAATGGTTCATTGCACAGTCTGAACTTTCTTCTCCCTCTTATTGATTCTCACTAAAAATTGGTGACTGTATGGCAGTGGAACTAAAATAGATGCATGAACATGTTTTTAATGTCTTAGTCTCTTATCATCACTAAGAAAAAAAAAAGGGTTAATTTTGGGTAGTAATGTTTCAAGATTGTATCTGTATCTTAAGACCTACTTGTGACATTAAGCAAGCAAGCAGTTGCACTGATGTACTCATGTATCTGTAATGAGCCTTGTTTCAATTTTTGAATTTACCAGATATTGGACTATGCTTATTTTGGTTTTACTTTTTTCATGAACTATATTAGCAGCTCACATATCTAATGTTGTATTTCTCAGATCTGAGCAAACTTGGGGGCCTAGCTGTACTTATACGAGAACTTAATCACCCTGACACAGATACAAGGAAAATATCTGCATGGATTCTTGGGAAAGCTAGTCAAAATAACCCATTTGTTCAGAAGCAGGTTGCTTATTTTTCTGCTTCAAGTTTGTAGAGATGGAATTTAGTTATTAGAATTTAAAATTTTACTAATGAAATTAATGTTTTATATTCTATTATCTTCTGCAATGCAAAATATGGTCATCTATGTGTTTTATGGAGGATTTAGTTGTGTATTTAAGTTATGCTTAATAAAAACTGATTTACAATATTTTAAGTTTCGCAGGTCCTGGAACTTGGGGCATTGACAAAGTTAATGAAGATGGTTAAATCTAGTTTCATAGAAGAAGCTGTCAAAGCGTTATATGCTGTTTCAGCATTGATCCGAAATAATTTAGCTGGTCAGGAATTATTCTATGCAGAGGCTGGAGATTTAATGCTTCAGGTGACTGGAGAGTAGAAAATAAATAAAGTATTTAAAGTTATTTATTTATCCCTTACAGTTGCAACTGATGATCATTGTTTCCAGGACATACTGAGCAATTCCAGCATTGATATTAGACTTCGTAGGAAAGCAGTGTTTTTGGTCGGTGATCTGGCAGAATGTCAACTGGAAAATATTCATAAAGCTGAACTTCTATTTTTCAGCAATCGCATCTTCTTGAAGTCGGTGGTTGATCTAACCGCGTCAACTGACCTTGATCTACAAGAGAAGGTGTTTCTTAAGCATCTTTTTGTGGTTGTGTTTGATGCTTGTGTATATATTGTCAGTGCTGCTGCTACTCATTCTGAGACTATATATACATGTATATATGAACTATACTGCATGTTTTAAAAGCTCTCGGAACCATATGCTAGTGACCGATATTAAGATAAATACATGCTATGTAAACATTAGGCTCATCAAATGTAAAAATGATGTAGACTGCCAGTTTGTCTGATGGAAGGTTTTTTCTTCTAATTGATTACATTGCTTCTGACATTGTGTCATTACAGGCCCTTGCCGCCATTAAGAATCTACTGCAGCTCAGAACAATAGAAGCACTGGTTTTAAAGGACTTTTGTGGTTTGGATACTGCCTTGGAGAGGTTGAGGCAGCAACTGCAAGATCTAATGCAAGAGGAATATCAAAGAGATTATGCAATGGATGTGGAAGTTCTCCGCAGAGAAGTGGAACTGATATTTCAGAGAAAGCTTGGTAAGGTAGGAACTACATTTCTTTGGAATTAAACTGTAAATTGACAAGACTTCCACATGACTAATATTCTTTAAGTGACAGGTGACGCTGGTTCCAACTTGATTAGATGATCGTACTCTTTCACCAACATACTATATACAATTGTATCATGGTACTTATATTTCATGTGTCGCTTCTGATCGTGTATCTGTACATCTCAAAACAATTTTTATATCAAGTTTTCTAACTAGAAAGGCAATGAGTGGGTTTTATTATTCTGACTCCTGGGTTTTAACTTTTTCTTTTGCCAATTTTTGGGAGGGAAATCTTACATTAATATTTGTATTCAGTGTTTATACATAGAAAAAAATAGAAATTGATTGTTATTTGTGTATTTCTTCCCTTGTGTGACCTGCTACAGCCCATCTAATTGATATGTATGATGTAGAAGGTCACATTGCAAAGTAATTTTTTGAACTTAATGCCGTTGGCTTGGTTCCTTGGAAATAAGCGTCTTCCAATTCTAATTAGAATTTCAAAGAACTTATTTCCTTTTCCTTAATCTATTTCCTTAATTATTTTATAATAATAGTATAATGAGTCTTCAATTCCTCTGAAATGTTTCTTGAATGTTGGGAGCTGTAAAAATGAAAATTACTTTTATAGGATTTAGCATTTTGTATTTCATATAAGAGTCATTTTATTCAACTTTCCAGCATTTGGATACGCTTTAATGGCAGATGATTATCATGGCGAAAGGGCAGGGTAGAATTTTCTCTGAAGCCAACAACGTGGGTAAATTAACTCTTTAAAAATATTCTATAATTAATCCATATAGTAACATCTTGTTAACTATAAAAATATTTGGAATTTAAAATTCATGTATAGAAAACATGTGAAAATTATTCTACGAAGCATATACTTATACACATCCCTTGATATTAAAGTGACATGCTGCTTTATTTTCATGAGATGATGCTTACGAACTAATAGTTCATGTCAACATTAGGAACCAAAATATGATTTTTCTATTACAAATGATTAAAATATGTCATACTTAATTTGTTAAATCTAAAGAACTTATCTAATGTGCTCTCATTGTAAAATTATACAAGATCAGAATAAAAATATATTTTCCAGTGAGAAAAAACCATTCCTTTTAATTAACAATAGCTGTAATATCAAGCGTCCTTTTCGCAACAAACGAGAACGGAGTGGGTGTACAATGTAAACTTACAGAAATTACGGGGTTCATTGGGATTTGTTAAACATAATGGGAGTAGAATGAAATTTACCTTGTTATGTAAAATCAAAACCCTAACGTACCGGTCTTCAAATCAGTCCCTCAACCTCGAAGACAAGCCCGACATATTTAAACAAAACTCTTTCCTCGTTGTCGTCATCGTTCGCCGTTTAAAACTTTTGGGTTCGCCTTCGTCTGCACTTCATTATTGCCATCGTTTTCATATCATTCGTTCTGTATGGCATCCCTACCACTAAAGAAGAACTACAGGTGCGAACCGGCGCTGCAGCAGTTCTATGGTGGTGGACCGTTGGTAGTGTCATCAGATGGCTCGTTTATCGTTTGCGCGTGTGGCGACTCTGTCAACATTGTTAACTCGTCTAATGGTTCCGTTAAATGTACAATCGAAGGGGATTCGGATACTATCACGGCGTTGGCTCTTAGCCCCGATGATAAACTACTTTTCTCTTCTGGTCATAGTCGTCAAATCAAAGTGTGGGATGTATCCACCCTAAAATGTCTGCGCTCCTGGAAGGTAAATTTGTAATGTTTATTATTTCATGAATTCGAAATTTTTTTTTTTTTGTTATTTGCTTGTTCAGAAAGTGGATTTGTTTGGTTGCTGTAAAATCGTATTATTTTGGCATTACTCTGTTTACCTGAGCTACAAAGTAGTGGAGTTGGGCACAATTGAGTAATCGAATTTGGTTTAACACTTGTTTATGCTGCCCGTGTGCTTTATTTTTGGTGCATTAAGTTCATTTATTTATGTTTGCTGATAAAATGAGGAAATTTTTGATAATGCGGACATCCAAATTTTTTCAACTGAGTAAAGAATTTTCCTTTTTTTATAGAAAAATCATTGAAAGGTTTTCTTTTCCCACCTTGAGTACTGACTGCTATTTGTTTCTTTTGGCATCCCTTAGGGCCGTGATGGCCCTGTGATTGGCATGGCTTGTCACCCATCTGGTGGACTGCTTGCAACTGCAGGAGCTGATAGGAAAGTTCTCGTCTGGGATGTTGATGGTGGCTTCTGCACTCATTACTTCAAAGGCCATAAAGGAGTTGTCAGTAGTATCATGTTCCATCCTGACTCAAAAAATTCTCTTGTAAGTTCTGAGTTAAAATCATTCACTTTTACACTTTTTCTATTGTTCTACATAATCAGCAACTTATATGTAATGATAGTTCATATGTGCTATCCTTGTTTGCTTTACTGTGATTAAGCTTGTTTTACTTATTGAACTCTTAAATGCTGTCTTAAGTCTAGTGTCTGAACTGGATATATGTTATTTTAATGGAAATTCGGAAGTGTATAACAAGAAGTTGCCAATCAACGGAAGGAATAACTGGAACTATAAGACAGATTGTGGGATATTGTTCTTTTTTTTATTTGCTACACTTTGGGCTTTGGTCTCCAAAGAGTTCCTAGATATGTTTTTTTTTTTCCCATCTTTCATCTAAATCACGACAGGGCTTTGGGATAATGTATATGCTGGTTTAGATTTGTAAAGGGGTGGTTGGGTATTCATTCTAGATCTGGTTGGAAGTGAAAACCAAATATTTGTCATAGCATAGAAAGAGGTTAAACCTTGTGCTCAGCCACTGAATAAAACTCTTCAATTTCTAAGTCATATAAATTGTATTAGGGAAAAAGGAATAATTTCTTGACAGAGATTGTTCTTTTGTTTCCCACATGTCTAATAGCATAGGCATTAGATAGAACAAATTTCAAGTTGAGGGCTTATCACTTCTATACATTTTATGGCATCCAGACACGGGGCTTTGATCAGAGCCAACCTCTTTGCAAATTCTTCCACTTTCTGTTGCAATTGAGGGCTGAAGCATTGACCTCATTCTATGCCTTGTGTCTTTGCTGTTGAAACAGATGATGCCTCAATGTGTACTTATTTGCACAGTGTTTTCTTCTTCCTGTTAATATAGTATTTCTATTTCATCCTTTTGGTTCAGACATTTGTATGGCTTACCGAGTATCCTCCATATTTCCATATATTTTATCTTTAAGAACCTGTCATACATTTTCATATGATTAATTTTAATTCTCTTTTGTTTGTTAGCAGAACAAAAAACTGTCATTAAGCTAACAAAAAACTGTCATTAAGGTTAATATTTTAAGGTGCTTTTTAGGGATAGCCTACTATTTGTTCCTTTACTTTTTCCTTCATTCAAATTCGTTGGTGTCAAAGATATTGAGAATTATTGAGGTATTATAGGTATATTTTCAGATGTTGAAGGGGCAGAACCGGAACTAAGTGATGGAGGTGGCTGTTTAGGCACTTGAGGTTGAGACTGTGGAAGATTAGATATGAAGTCTAGAACATCATCATCCTTCTCCTCAGGGGGAGATGACAGTATCTCTTGATGAGAAGGATAATAATGTTCTAGACTTCATATCTAATCTTCCACAGTCTCAACCTCAAGTGCCTAAACAGCCACCTCCATCACTTAGTTCCGGTTCTGCCCCTTCAACATCTGAAAATATACCTATAATACCTCAATAATTCTCAATATCTTTGACATGGTATCAGAGCAAAAACAGAAACTTATATTTTCCCAATTTATTTCACCAATCACAGAAATTACTCTTAAATTATCCTACACACCTACATCTTCCAACAGTTGGTTTCTACGTGTTCCAGCTGGTGTGCTATGGAACCTGTGTGCAACAATTTCCCACATTATCAAGTAGAATATAGCTATAAATTTGTATTATGTACTGAAATTTTATTTTGTAATTCTGTTGGAAATATGTGCTTGTTTATATTTAGTTTGTGGATGTACAATTTTGGAGTACATTTTATGTATAAATTTAAGTTTGTTGTTTTAACATTTTATATTCTTGTGTAGAAAAATTGACCCCCTGTAATAATAGAAAAGTTCTCCATCTGGAATGATACCATCAGTTGAGACAACATACTAGTTAGAACTAGAAATAATAATTTGTTAATTGATTATGTTTTTGCAAAGCATGTTTTTTTTTTATGTTTTCATTTATTTTAGTCATCAGTTATTTTTAAAGTATTTTTAGCTTATCATTGACTTTTGCTTGTAGCTTTTCTCTGGAAGTGATGATGCAACTGTACGCGTTTGGGATCTTTTAGCCAAGAAATGTGTTGCAACTCTGGAAAAGCATTTTTCAACGGTTACTTCGTTGGCTATATCTGGAGATGGATGGACCTTGCTCAGTGCTGGAAGAGATAAGGCAGGGTTCAATCTCTTCTTGAACTCTTTTGCAATCATTACCTCTCTAAACAGATGTGATTAATTAACTGCATCAGTGATATACATCTGAAATGATGCTTTGCATTTATCTCTTCTTTAGTTTTCCCTAAGAAAATGTGTATTATCATCACAATTTATTAGATTTTAGCCTTCAGCCCTTGGTGAGAGAGTTGACATGGAAACATCAACCTACTCAAATTGATGGTTTCATTTGGATGTAGATCTTATATGAGAAGCTGAGCACAAGCAATAGAATTGCTTTGATATAGGAGGCAAATAGATCCTAAATCAGATTTAGTTACCTTGCCTTTCCAAGCCTCTAAATAAAAGGATTTCCTCTTTTTTCTTGAGAAGAAACTAGGAAGTAATGAAGGAAAATAAAATTTACAGAGATGGGCTGGATGTTCGCATGGATAAACAAAAGGAGAAAAATTATTGAAGATTTTGAAATTTGTCTTGTTGAATTCTGAGATGTGCATGTACTTTTATTTTGTTATTTATTTGATACATACAATAGTTTTGTTGTAATGACAATGGACTATCCTATAACTGTAATCCCATTTGCATATAAAGTTTTCGACTGTAAGTTAATGAATGGTTGATCTCAGGTTGTGAACTTGTGGGACCTTCATGATTACAGCTGCAAGTTGACTGTACCAACCTATGAGATGGTTGAAGCTGTATGTGTAATACCTTTTGGGACTGGATTTGATCTATCTCTGGGCTCATACAATCAGCGGATGAAAAAGCAAAGGAGTGGGTCAGCCGATATTTATTTCATCACTGTTGGTGAACGAGGGATTGTGCGTTTGTGGAACTCTGACGGGTAAAGGACGATGGTTTATTTAAGTATTTTGGATTATGTAATATAAACAATTGTTATATTTGTCAGGAAATTCTTTACTATTCACCCCTCCTCCAAAAGAAAATTTACTTAATTTTGGTGTCATTAATTCTGACAGTGCAGTATGCCTGTACGAACAGAAGTCCTCAGATGTTACCATCAATTCTGAGATGGATGACTTAAAAAGGGGTTTCATAGCTGCTATTTTGCTGCCTTTGGGTCAAGGACTGCTTTGTGTGACTGCTGATCAGCAGTTTCTGTTTTACACCCTGGTTGAGCTCCCCGAAAAGAAATCAGAGTTGGTACTAAGCAAAAGGTTTGTTGGCTATAATGAGGAGATAGTGGATATGAAATTTTTGGGTGAAGAAGAACAATATCTTGCTGTTGCTACAAATCTTGAACAGGTAATTCTTTTTCTACTACTATTTAGATTTAGAACTTAAAATCTTCTTATGTTTTGATGTCTTGCAAGTATAGGATCCAGATCTAATGGTTGATATTTGGATACTGAATAGTTACACTGTTGCTCATGAACTTTTGAATTGCTAAATGAACATTTGCTTCTACAACCTTTTTTCATTCAAATGTGCCAGGGTGTTTTACTGATACTGCCCGTAATTCTTTGATCATGTGTTCTGATGATAAATATGGATCAGGGAGGTTCATGATGCGTGTGCCAGAGCAGCTCCCCTGTATATGTGATGTCTTTCTTATTGCCAGAGAGTTTCTTCCTCTTATTGGCTGCTTGTTCCCAAAATAAAAATACATCTCAAAATTGGTTGCTCTAGATTTTTTTAAGGTTTTGTTATAACATGATTAAGCTCACATTTTTCTGGTTTTCATATTTATTCATCTTCACTCATCTCTCAATTGTCCAAGATGATCTTATTTACATTGAAACCTCTTAGTGTTTAAGACCATTTTGCATTGAGGTGCTATAGCTTTAAAGCTGTTGCTACTATGAGATAAAAGCATGTCAAATATTAGTAGAAAAATGTGAGTGCCATCAAAAGTTGATGTTACTAAACATTTTATATTAGCTTTACTTTCAAAGAAAAGCAGAATCACCATAATACCAAACTAAGCTAAGTATGAAGTTACATTGTGTTGGATTATATCACCCGACGTAGTGAATATTTAGCTGAATTACTATGTAAATTGAAAATCCTTAAATATGTTTATACTCTTGTCTGTGCTAATATTGGACAGTATATAGCTCAAATGTGGGCATAATGTTTCCTAGAATATTGCTTGTCCTGACACCTGCATAGTGCTTGAGTTGTGTGAAGGAAGAGACTTGATGTCAGTTTCAAAGTTTTGGCTCCTAATGTTATTTTGAATTCATATGCATGCAGGTTCAAGTGTATGACCTTGCGTCCATGTCGTGTTCCTATGTATTGGCCGGCCATAGTGAGATTGTTTTATGCCTTGACACTTGCATATCTAGTTCTGGAACAATCCTAATTGTAACGGGAAGTAAGGACAACAGTGTAAGTTCTTTGCCTTCATCTGCTTATAAGGTGGTTGGGATTGCCATTAGCACTTTGGTTGCCTGTAGCCATCAATAGGATGGCTTTCATATGCTAATTTCTTTGTTTGCAGTTTATTCATGTTATTGTTTAGTTTGTACGAGTACCTTAACTTTTCCTTTCCCTCCTTATAGTTTGCTACTGAGCATCTGATTCTATTCTTTCTACAGGTAAGGTTGTGGGAATCAGACAGTAGATGTTGCATTGGAGTTGGCACTGGTCATATGGGAGCTGTTGGAGCAGTTGCTTTTTCTAAGAAGGGGCGGAATTTCTTTGTTAGTGGCAGCAGGTCAGCAGTTACACTTTAAAATTTGTGGCTCGTGATTACTTGCACCATTTGAACTGTGTCACTTGCTGTCTTGACTTATCTGTTTATAGAGAGAGATAAATACTCTAGTAGGCTATGTCACTTATCTTATTGAAAGCAATGCCTCCATGTGGGTTTAGGATTTAGGATTAAGATGTGGGAATTTCACTCTTATTTCCTAAAGAATTTCTCTATCTCTCTGTTACACACACACACACACACACACACACACACACACACACACACACACACACACACACACACACTCACTTGGAGGAGAGGAAGAGAATGATTATGGCTACAAATGGACTTTACAACACTTTGAAGAGGATTAAAAGTATATTGTATGAATTCAATTCTTATCTAATCATCAATATTGAGTGAAAATACATCTTCATACATAAGGCTGATGCATATCCTAATTTTTTTTGGTTTAAGTAATTCAATATAGGAAAGTTACAAAAACTGAAGTTTCCTTTGTGATATTGTTGTCTTCTTGGTAATCTAAGATTATTGTCATGTAAGCTGAGTAAACCTTGTACTAGTGAGTGAAGTAGATGTTCTTTATTTGTTCACCATTTGGTTTTTATTGGGATGTTGCTCTTCGAGGAGTTTTTATATGTGGAACAATAGAACTGACTGATTCACAAGTTCTGCTGTTTTGTTAGATGAAGCCAAGTGGCTAGTTGACTCTATTTGGTTTGTTGTTGGCATGGATCCTTATGAAGTTTATTATACTATTTACTCTGGTTGGCAGCTTCAAAACAAGAGGTGCAATGCTTTTGGCTAAGTCCTGGATTTGAGGGATTATAGCTAACTGATACGGTTCATAAGAACAAAAACTTGTGCCGAATTTGCTGAAGCCATTGCTCTTGTTGTTCGTCCATATGGACATACTTGTTTTGCTTTGCTTATTTGCCTAATACCCACAATGCCCATGTTTCCTTTAGATGTCTTGCCCTTATTTTCATTTTCTTCAATTTTGCTTTTAGTTTTCAGTGTGAAATTCTTATAATGTTCTTGGACAACATTAATTTTTTCCCTCTCTTTTAATGTTATGTACTCTGAGCGTTAAAATATCTCTAATTTAGCTATATTGACCTCTGGTTTAGTGATCATACCATCAAGGTCTGGAGTATGGACGGTCTTTCAGATGCAGAACAGCCTATTAACTTGAAAGCTAAAGCAGTTGTAGCTGCCCATGTTAAAGACATAAATTCTCTGGCTGTTGCACCAAATGATAGTCTGGTTTGTAGTGGTTCTCAGGTCAGTATCTCGCAGGGCCTGCTGTTTTAACTTTTGAAACTACAGTTTTTTATTAGTTTCTTTTTTTTTTTTAATTGCAAGTTTAGAAACAGAACAGTTTTTATCAACCAAATAACCACAAGTTGACCTCTAGTGCCCTGATCGATACAAATCAAACAGAAGAGAACATAAAATGCCAAGGTTGTGTTTTTCTTCAGCCACAGTTGATGTAATTAATTGTTGAAATCATTTTCAGCTACTTGAGGGCACTAGAATTTTGTAGGTTATTTGTGCCATCGAAATAAATGAATAAATAGATAAATATATAAAATGGAAGTTTGTGCAGTGCATTTATTTACTTTTTTTCCTGCATTCTTTTGTTGATCAGGATCGCACTGCTTGTGTTTGGAGGCTTCCAGATTTGGTATCTGTTGTTACACTTAGAGGGCATAAAAGGGGGATTTGGTCTGTGGAGTTTTCACCAGTTGATCAGGTTGTGATAACAGCTTCTGGTGACAAAACAATGAAGATGTGGTCTATATCTGATGGTTCATGCCTAAAAACATTTGAAGGTCACACATCAAGTGTACTAAGAGCATCTTTCCTAACTCGTGGGGTCCAAATTGTTTCTTGTGGTAATGAGGCTTGCTGTTGCATGCTTTGCCTGTCTTTATGATTGCGATACATATTCAACGAACTAAATAACTATTTTCTAGGTGCCGATGGTTTGGTAAAGCTGTGGACGGTTAGAACTGGTGAATGTATTGCCACATATGATAAGCACGAGGACAAGGTGCTGAACTTTGTTTTCTTGTTATTATTTTATTTACCATTTTTACTTTTTATCATATTCTGTACATCTATCTTCCTATTGTAGATTGTGTAGATGCAATTTTCTAATTTCTGTGAACTCTATCCATTTGTGTTGATTATTGATTATAAAGGTCTTGTCGGTAGAATTCCTGGAACTACAACAGCTTAGGTTAGGAATAGATTATCTTATTCTTATAGTGGTTTAAGAAAAATGAGGAAATTTTCATCCTGAATTCACATCAGGCTTGTGGCTGCCACTGACCCAGTCCAGAAGGCCTTACATTTTTGGATGGTTATATTTTCAGATCCGCACAAATGCAAGCTCATATGTTAACACTTGAAAATAAACTTAGTTTTAGATTGAGTCTCTTTTTCAATCTCCTAGCTGACATATCTAAGTTTCTCCACTGCCGAACCACTTGATCTTTTTTTGTCTTAACTTTTACATTCATTATCACAGGATAAAATTCTGGAACTTTAATTCTGAATTCCATTCAAAATGCTGTCTGTGAAATTGCTATTTGTTGAAAGAGAAGCCCCTACCTGCCAGCACACAGATAGATAGGGCGAGTTAAGCATGAACAGGATGTATATTACCCTTTTCCTAAACGTGTATAATTTTTTTGATCTTGTTCAACAATGAGGAAATCTTTATGCATTCCCAGCATAATGCAATTGTGCTGAAGCCTCTTATTATGTTTCATGTATATAATGTTTCTCCATTCTTTCTTTTGCTTACAATGAACTTAGTTTGCAGATATGGGCCTTGGCTGTTGGGAAGAAGACAGAAACGTTTGCAACTGGTGGCAGTGATGCTCTCATCAATCTGTGGCATGATTCAACTGCTTCTGATAAAGAGGAAGCCTTCCGTAAAGAGGTGAGCCATTTCATTCACTGTTTGAGTGCATTGTTGTTGCTCATATAGAACGGATGTAATTTTCCTGATCCCATATTGTGGTTTCATACTGAATCTTTGGAAGTTTTGATAGTTGACATTCCTATTGACTATATTTTTTCACTCTTAATGTGTTCAATAGTTCAGTATGTTGGCAATCACCGTTCAATGTTTGACTATTGATATCTGATAAAAATCTGATTAATGAGAATTGTAGTTGCTGTTGTCAATTTTTAATCAAGTTTTTAGCTCGATTGAGCCCATAGTACTTTTAGTTTGGGCTAATCTCATGATAGTTTTGCATGGGAAAATAATAACAGTTGGATGTATAATTTTTTATGTCTAACAGGAAGAAGCAATTTTGAAAGGTCAAGAATTGGAAAATGCTGTGTTGGATACTGACTACACTAAAGCAATACAAATAGCATTTGAACTTCATAGGCCTCATAAACTTTTTGAGTTATTTGCCAGTGTGTCTCGGTGAGCCCTAGTTTCTTATTTTCTTTGTTCTGTTATATTTTCTCTATTCTGTTTTCCTTAGTCAAGCACCTTGCAGGAAGAAAGAAACAGAATATCAGATAGAGAAAGCCCTTCATGCACTTGGCAAGGAAGAGTTTCATCTACTTCTTGAGTACATTCGGGAATGGAATACAAAGCCAAAGTTGTGTCATGTGGCACAGTTTGTGCTATTCCGGTTATTCAACATTGTTCCTCCAACAGAGATTATTGAGGTGATTGTTTTATGTTTTCTTGTTCACTGCATTTATTTTCAGAAAAGTCTAAATTTTCAAATGACTTTTTCATTGAGGGAAAACAAGGAAAATGCAATCCTGGACCTTTATGGAGGACATTTTTCCAGCCTTTAGCCACAAAAACTTGATACCTCGGTCCCCCGTAAACCTCACATCTCTAACTCATGATTTGTTTTGTCATTCTCACAAATTTATTCTCGTTTATTTTAGAATGATGAGAAAACATTTTTTTAAAAAAAAAAAAATTAAGATTTTGTTCTCCTAAGTTGTGGCACCGAAAAATGATCATAGACAACTGGAATAGTATGATTTTTATTGTTAAAATATTCATTTTGCCTTGGGGTGTCTGTATATAGTTTGTAAATCCTTATTATCTCCTTGATGTGAAACAAACTGCAGATAAAAGGCGTTGCTGAACATCTGGAAGCCCTCATCCCATATACCCATAGGCATTTTGGCAGGATAGACAGACTTGTAAGGAGTACTTTTTTGTTGGACTATACGTTAACTGGAATGTCAGTTATCGAACCAGATATTGAAGCAAAAGAACCGAAGGCCAAATCTTTTATACACTCAGATGTCGAGGATGCTAACGGTTTGCTTTTAACAGCAAATGTTGAGGAGCAAACGGAGTTGGAAGGGAGGACTGCCTCTAAGAAAAGAAAATCACACAAATCTACAGAGAGTTCTCGTAAGAAAGTTAAGGGTGCAGATTACCCAAAAGCTAAAGCTATATCATTGCAGGCATAGTACTGCTGAGATTTTTCCCTTTACTGTACCTGTTAGTTCGTAATTAATTAACCTCGTGTTGTCATGTATCTTATTAGTTACTTTATCAAAGTGCTTTCCTTGTTGCATTCACAAATTCGATGCTCTTCTTGGGCCCCCCCTTTTGGGTAAAATTATCACAGTAATACGTATGCGTGGAGGGATTGATTAGGTTATAGCCCTACACCTGGTAATTACAACGCAAAGAACCCGTTTAAAAGAATTAATACAATATCTATGTTATTTTTATCTGTTTCACTTGGTAATTAATCAGCTTTTATTAGAATTAAAGCGGTAGGAAAACGAAACCCGCAGAGAAGATAAAGTAACTCATTCACTCTATCTGTTTCCAAGGAAAAAAAAAAAAAAAAAAAAAAAAAAAAAACTCGTTCACTCAATCTACCAGCAGTCTTGCATATACAACCTGAGTGGACGATAGAGGGCCCTTACTTACCATTCAAATATTTAACTCATTTGCGGTTTTGGTCAAATATGAGCTATTAAAAGAAAATAAATAAATGAAAGGTCGAAAATGAACTATGAAATGAGAGTTTGAATGTTGAATGCTTATTTATCTCAGGCTAAATTTTGAATTTAGTAATATTGACTCACGTTTTGACAATAATTAGTTTAAAATCTAAAAGTTTAGAAGTATAATGCTTAGAATTATTATTATTATTTGTCAAATTTATTAGACATTAAATTTACCCCTTAAAATATTTGGTAAATGAATGAATAATTTCACTCATACATATACTTGTTTCATGTAATAATAATAATAATAATAATAATAATGTTGGGCAGTTGAAGTTGGAACGAGGCCTCCATTTGCCCACGCTATCCGATCCCCCACCAACTTCCGGAAAAAACCTTTTCTTTGAAATGACTTTTATGTCCTTCGTTTTATTTTTAAATGTAATTATTATGTAAAGAGTAATATTTCATCCCGCCTCCATCATTTATTAACAACATGAAATCGTCTTCAAACTTATCGTATGTTGACATTTAGCTCCCATGTCTCTAGCACAATCTATTAAAGTTAATTTAAATTAATTAAGGATAAAATAATAATTATATGAAAAATAAAATAACTCAAAAGAGAAAGTATATAATAAAGATGCAAAATATCTTTTAAATATAAAAATTTAAGTGCACTTGTTTGATTTTAGGGTCTATCTGATACTTTCATAGAACTTTCGAGAACCGAACGTTATTTACTGAAAAAAAATGATAATATCAATATTTGGGGTAATTGGAATTTGTTTAATAGTTGCCTACGATGAAATAAATGTAATTAGCCTATTACAAGAAAGAAAGTTGGAGCATTGATCAAGTCTAATCTAAATCTCAATTCCCTTTCATTTATTTTACTTAGTGGTGTTGGTATTACAATTGCAGCAGCGGCGGCGGAGGTCAAACTAAGTAGTAGAAATGTCATTGCAAAGCAACACGGCAGCTGCTGCTGCGACGGCTACCGGTTTGTTCGCTCCAAAATTATCTGCGTATTGGAGCAGCAGCGGCAACAAACACAAGAATGAGCTACGACTGAGCCGGAAAATCGGATCATTCGGCCTCGTCTATTGCAGCAGTAACAGTAATACTACAAATAATAATAACAGTAATAAGAAAGGAGTGCCGAATTCAAATTATGTGGTGCCGATGGATAAATCGTTCTCATCGACGAATTCATCGTACATAACTCGTCCTCTGGTTGAGATCCTTCGAGATCTCAACAAGAGGATTCCTGATAACATCATCAATCCTCCGAATTCTTCCTCTACCTTCATTTCCTGGTATTTTATTTTCATTTACTTCAATTTCATCATGAATTCGGTCTTTCGATCTGATCTCTTCCGATTTGTTTCTAGGTATCACGCCAACAGGATGTTGAGTTTCTACGCTCCTGGTTTTTCCCTCTCTTTTCCTCAAGCCTTAGTTAACTCTTCTGTTTTTTAATAAAAAATATATAAAAAAGAGGATTTATTTGATTTTTTTTTTTTTTTTTGGCAGGATGGTGTGGAGAAGTCCGTGATGTCATATTCTCTGAGAACGGAAGTGTTACTGTGGTTTATCGTGTGACCATAAGAGGATCCGACGGAGAGGTTTTTTCTTTCCATAAATTTTATTTTTATTTATAATTTATAATTATAATTATAATTATCATTATCATTATTTTGCAATTTTTAAATGTTTATTGATATACTAGTGTGGCCTGCTATATCAAAATTTTTTTTCCAATATATATAAGCTAGCTTTTTGAATTCATCATAAATTAGTCCCGAGGAAGATATATAATTTTCGGGTTGTAATTATAATGAAATTTGTGGAGTTTGTGAATAATCTACATGCTAGAAGCTTGTGATCGGATCTGGTTGGAAATCTTAAATTAATGACTTGGGAAAAAAGTTTTTGGGCCTAGATGCTGGCAGGCTGATGTCCCTTCATGAAAACGCAACGTATGCTCCCAAAATTTTCTTAAATTAAGAAGTATCTGTGTGATATGTAGTGCAATCTATGAGAATTGTTTGAGAGTTCAGGCTGTAGTTGTTGGTAGCTTGTAATGTAGTTAGAAAAGAACATGAGAAACGGGTATGTATAATAAGGAAAATGTCAAGTCGTCAAAGAGAAAAAAGTGAACTGTATTGTTTTAGTTGTGTACTTATGTTTTGTTGTTGAATAATTTGAACTAGTCACACAATTGCTTCATCATAGTGGTACATCTACTCTGTAGATATTTGATTATTATTATGAGAATCTGCATTTCATATCCACCCACAAGGGAAAAAAAAAAAAAGATTGCTTCATTGTAATACTAATCTGTGAATTGTTTATACCATGTCACTGATTCAGGCGCACCGTGAGGCAACTGGGACAGTATCATCCAGCGACAGTCACAATGTAGATCCAGTTACTGTAGCCGAGGAAATTGCCTTCTGCAAAGCATGTGCTCGGTTTGGTCTTGGCCTGTATCTGTATCATGGAGAATAGATTTTACAAACGGAGGAGGTTGATCTTCCAATATATGTCTAGTTTGTTTACTATGTCAAAAAATTGGGTGATTCTAAATATTTACAGTTGATGTAAATAGTTAGTATTCTCATATTATCAAGTTTGTTTTGTGGAAAGCTAAGTGATAGTTTGATCTTTTTGTGGAACTGAGTAAAGTTAAGCCATGGTTTGATCCTTTTGCCAAACAAATTTCTCAGTCATTTGAAAACTGGCATTGATGTATGGCCAAGTTGCGAGAAAAACTGTAATGCCTGTGGTGACCTCGACAGCCTGAAACTCTTATAACCTGCAGCAACAATCTGTTTTCTATGATGCTTCATTTGTGAAAATTCAGCACACTTTGTACATAGTTGGCGTAAAATCACCGTAGGTCTACCAAGAGAGAACGATGATAGAATTTCAATGCGTGGGACACAAGAAAATCATAAGGGCAAAGGCAGGTTTTTATCACCTGTCAACCAAGCCAATCTCCTACGGCAAGAACAGTAGATTCGATTGTGTAACTATAGGTTAGTAACATTAGATACGGAGAGTTTCATTTTAGAAAGAAAAAGAGGCTTATATATATATATATATATTACGGCTTATCACAAAAATACAAATAACTATTAAAATAAATTAAAAAAGTTTAAAATTTAAAGAAGTCAATGCTAATTGTCTCAATTTAGCCATATTTCAATAAATCTATTTTAGTTAAATAAATTTAGAAAACTTAAAAACATGAAAAATTCACTATTCGGTACGGATTGAGCAAGTTCATGGCCGACCTTTTAAGATGAGAAATATATTACAAACTTGACATGAATCACCAATGGGCTTAAACCACACAAAACATTGAATTCCAATCTTTCCTAAATTATGACATGGAGATCTTTCAGAAATTAAACATGACACGAACTTGATACAAATCTCAAAACAAATGGCCTTAAATTCCGTATCCAGGATGGCACAATCCAATTGTACCTTCCACCCCTATAAATGATACCAACTGTTCCCATACCATTTGTCATTTTGATGAGGAAGCAGGAAAGAAAAAGAAATGGCCTTCATTGATATGATTCCACAGTTGGAAGGAAAAATCCTTTTATTTTCCAGTGATAAAATTCATATTAAATACAACACAGAGCTTGCTTCACTATCGAAGAGAAAACACGCGCAACCAACCCAAAGTGATGGAGCTTCATATTTGTTTCACTTGTGCAAATGGATATGATACAAAAATGTAAACTGAGGCAACCATAATATATGCACAATAATTCTGTTCTAGTATATCCTAATTGCTGTAACCTTATTGAAGTAACTTTTTTGTATAATTTCACTCGGTGATGCCATCCTCATCATGGCCTCAGTAGTTTTGTACTTCTATTTGAAGCCATCCAAGATGAGATCACATCCACAAGCAGGTCTATGTCTTTGGATACTTCTGCACGAAGAATCCTAGAATCTACACCTAACGAGTTTCCAACTTCTTTGGCAACCATCTCCCATGGTGTCCCCACAGTCAGATTGGCTATGAACTCACTTCCACGATTTACTGCATCTGCCATTGCTGGTGGAACATCTGGTAGTGCCTACAAGAAGGATATAAAATTTAAGCTGTTTGCTTCTTTCACCAAGAAACGAACATAAGCCATTACTTCATACGGAGATTTGCAAACATGCATGAGAAATTGAGAATCATTTTCCAAAGGCATATCATTCAAAGCCGAGGAAAATTATTCAAACTGGATATTTGGTACAAAGATACCTGTTGCAGAGGAAGCCCGTGATCTCCTGGCAACATGCGAATTGACATGTCTAACATTGAACTGATTGCTGACTCAGAGCTAAGCACCTGAGCTAGTGCCGAAGTTTCATCAATGCCATCATCCCTAAACTTTATCAGAAGATTCCTCGATATGCCATAATATGACTTTATCTGAAGAGGTATAAAGCATCAATCATGGAGAAGCATATAAGATTTTAGAATGAAAATGTTGTTCGGAGGCAGTTGAAAACATATGAATGCCCCATCATCTAGTTGATATACATTAAGAATACACCTCATCACCAAACTGCCATAGCTCCATCATTGCATACTACCATATATAGTTAAATTGCATAAAATCCCATGATGGAGCATTGTTCAAAGTTGATAACCCAGGAAAAAAGTGAAGATAATCATAATGAACAATTGTGTTCAAATTGACAAAGTAATTGAAATCAAACAATCAATGCATATTAGGAAAATTTAACAGAAAGAAGAGCATATCCACAAATAAAACTAAATTGACTAGTTTTATAAAAAAGAGGAGGTTTTGCATACGAGTCGTCTAGTTTCTTCAGGTTTGGGAGTAAAATCTTCCCTTCCCTTGACTAAGTCCATGTAAAGAGGAGGGAGTTGCTCAACCAGAGGAAGAGCTTGCTTCATAATGGGGGGGCTGAGATTTTCTATTTGCTTTAAAGTCATCTCCGCCTGCAAATATTCATCAAGACAAGTCATCTGTTAGAGATTGTCACTACTTAGCAGCTCAAGTATGAAAAGATAGATGCCATTCCACTGCAAAAGTTAAAGACACAATGTGGAAGATGGAGAGAAAGCAGCATGTACAAATATCATACGGTAAATATCATGAAGAGGCACTCTTCAGATTAGCTAATAAAGTATCACTTAGAATTTGAGAAGGGAATCATAAAGAAGCACAAAATCTGCACAATAACCAAACAACTGCATGAATCCAGGAGCCACGTCACTGGCTTCTTAGTGCTCGGAAGATACATCTCCTTGGGTAAAGTCTTATAAAGTCAATTTGTGAGTTTGATATAGTGACAACTAACCAGGGAAAAAACTACTAGCTACTGCTGCTAGGAGTTTCTGTACTACGTGGTAATTATCTGGCCCTGAACAGGACTTGACATTTGATAACTCCAATAAAAGCTACTGATAGAGGACAGGGTGAACCACTGAGGTGTATGAATACCAAGAAGAAATAATAATTAGCGAAAAGAAGTTGAAGGATCTTAAAATGCATTAAACCGTGTTAGGGAAGATATAGACTGGACAAATGAGACAACTAAAGGCATAATTGGAATGGCATAACTGAAACAACATCAAAACATGGAAGATAAGTACGCAGAGATGCAGGTGGATCTAACACCATTATTGAAGTGGAAAAATTTAGGGAAGAGGTATAACCTACTACCAAGTCTTTGAAAAAGAGTTCCATGTAGAGGACATGAAATTGATAAGGAGCTCAGTGTTTTACAATAAATTTGCATTTACTAGAATGACATATCAAATCAAGAAGCTGAATACACAAAGTTACACCAATTTTTATAAACATCTTATCAGAGTTTGTTGGAGGAGATGCTGCATGAATATTATCCCACCAGTTAAAAAAAAAAAAGGAAAAGGAGAAATCACGTTACAATTTGAAAATGAAAGGATGATCATAATATTAACATCAAGACCATGAAACAGAAATGCAAGTTGTAATGAGCATGCCTCATCAAGCACTAAATCTAATAAATCCATGACCAAAAGGACCCAGTAAATTGGATTCTCACCCCAAGGCGGACTGTTGGTGATGATGCAATTTGTGATAGAAGGGGTCCAATGCTTTGGGCCATTGGTACAAGAACAGGTGAGAACAAAGGAATAGCTGAGCTTGCTTCCTGCAAAATTACAAGGAGAATTTTTATCATCATCGAAATCATTCAGAGAAAGGGTGTAAAATAGTAAATATATTAGGCTGATAAATAGCTTGTCAGAAGCCAGAAAGAGTTTATTCATCAGAAAAAAGAAGAGGAAAAATAAACATCTATGCAGCCTAGTAAGAGAGACGAGGAGGAAAAGTATAAGGTGAGAATATCTTGTTCACTTCCACCCATCTTTTTACTAGGATATAGGTGAAAATAAAGAAGCGAACGGGTAGAGATAGGCCCACCACGGAGTTCATCTGTAATGCTTCATTTTTTTTGTTTAATCATATATTCACCTTGGTTTCTTAATGTCAGGCAACATTTTGCATGAGCCCATAGAAAGTATTTTCTCTATCTACTGATCTCCCTCACCATGTTTATAGATGCATATGAAGCATTCAGGTACCTTGTTGTTGAAAGCCATTAGTATATTTCCACTTCTTGACACAGCATACCTTGATCCTGATTATAGACAAGTCATCAATATAAGAAATGGCAGCAAATAGAATTAGTTGCATCCTTACAAGATTGTGGTATACGATGACCTTGACATACCAATTAAGAGGTGGATGACGGACCCCAACGAATGGCCAATGCCAAAAGTAGGAAGATCTTGTACCTGTATGATGAAAGCACCTCTGAGCTAGTCTCCTCAAAGCACTTTTTTTTTAATTTATTTTTTTCTATTTTCAGCGAGTTTGGGTTGGAACAAGCCTTTAATAAGAAAATCACTAGTTCTGAAGATTACGAATCAAACTCACTGTTTCATGTAAAAATCGTAAACACCTATCAACTTTGAGTTGAACTTCATCTGCAATGTAGAAGTAATCAAATCCACTCGCATATGGTGTTGCAATCACCATGATACCCCTGTATTGCCAAAAAACAAAAAGAGAAAAGTTATTTTCCCTCATTCTGAGTAATGGATGACTCTATGGAGAATAAACCACCAGTAAATTACAAAGATACTAAGCAGCAATTTAGAATCCACAAATAACAACCGCACATCAGAAAGAACAAACTCAAGTGAAATAATTCAATTTACTAGTAAAAAGGTTTTCTGATGCATGGCCTTTGTAGTATATAGTGTAAACTACACTCAAATGTTTACAAGAAAAAATATAGCTGCAAACAATATCGAATAGTCTCAATCAAAGTACATACTAACTGAATAAATTATTTCATGAGTATGAAATTGTCCATGAACAAGCTTTATATCTGGAAGAGAAACTCACTTCTCAGAAAGCCGCTCAAGAAATAAACGGTATGTGAGCTGAGGGGCTGCTCCAACAAATATACCACCAATGAAATGGACCACTGACCAGGGTTTTGAACTTCTTGGTTTGAGAACCCATGCTCCCTGTGATGATATAATGATGGGCTTGTTAAATAAAGTTATAGGGAAAATCATTTATTTATTTATTTATTTATTCTTTTAAGAAAAAAAACTTTGAGCAAAGGTAGATATTTTTCCAATTATCTGCAATTCTTTTTGTTAAGCACACGTGACTTTGTCATTCTCAGGTTTTGAACCCATATATGATATTCAACATGCATCATCTCTTTTCAAAATTTTCTATAAATACCTAAAGCAAGTTTATTGGCAGCATAACATTTTGACATAAATCTTGTGATCATCTGTATTAGCATTGAGTAGTGCTTTTAGCTACTTGGCAGTATCTGATCGTCAGCTTATATTTGTTGTTGCAAACCATGGCTTTTTCTTATTTGTTTTACAGATTTTCCTGGGTTTGGAAGAAAAGAAACACAAAAGATTTAGCTAGAAGGAGAAGCAACCACTTGGTTTCATAGTATGCAATCCACTTATTCTTATAGAACAATTCATTGACGGTAAGATAAAAATACATTGACAAGTTAACAAGCTAGAAGAAGAACAAGAAGAATCAAACACCTCAACTTCAGTCCAGTCAGTTGCACCACTCCAAGCACCTTGAGATTGCTGCACAGTTTCTGTAAGTAATCTGAAAGGCACAAACAATAAAACAGCGAAAAGTGTTTCTATGTGCAATCCTGTCTGACATGGTCTAAATTTTTATGAATCAAATATGAAAGATAACTCTCAACTTTGGCATCCAATAATAGAATTTCTCAATAATTTGAACAATTTTTTTTTTAATGGCAAAAGTAAGCACGAAGTGATGTAAATCAATCATCTAATAACTTCCTTTTGCTGATAGACATGAATGAACGAATAAGAACTATAGAAGGAAAGGGGATGATAAAGGAAGAAACCTCTCAATATCACGGTAAATTTGAATTCCTGCAGAATTAGGTTGCCGCTGCTCGTAACTCCCCCTGTCTCTATCTCTATCTCTATCTCTATCTCTATCATCGTAATTACAATAAATTCTATGAGCGACACGATTATGATTCTGTAGTTGTTGATGATGATGATAAGAAAAAGCAGAGAATAAGCAGCTTAATCTCAATCGACTACTTTGAGAAATAATTGGCTTAGTACACTCGTATCCTCCACCATGACGATGAAGCATATGCGGACTGGTCCACAAGCAGGCAGCCGTGCTCATGCTTCCGATTTCTCTCTTCTTTTTCAGTTTGTACTTTTTTTTTTAATTTATAGATTAAAACTGAAATACACGTATACACGTCTGAGTGAAATGAAATGTCTTGTCTTGTCATGTGACTTGTGAGTAGTGCATACATTTCTACAGAAGAATGTCCGATTCCCCTGATGTTTAACTTAATATCTCAATACCTCTCTTATTTTTATAATAATTCAAATTCCTCCTCTATTAATTTACAGAATTAAATATAATAACATATAAATTTTTAAAATTTAATCTATTAATTTAAATGTCTCAATAATTTTAAAAATACTCACAAAAATTTAAATTTATTAAAAAATAACAATGATACTTTTTTATAATATTAATTAGATAAAAAATTATTTTCAATTCCTAATTGAAAATAAATATTAAAATAATAATATATTTAATTTTATAACACATTAATAACTAATTTATAAATTATCTTTTAAATATAAATTATTTAAACTTTAAAATTTTTTTAATATGATATTAATAAATTAAAAGATCAATTTTATAATTTTAAAAATAAATATTTAAATTTTAAAAAAAAATTAATTTGAGATGTAAATTTTTAAAAATTGATCAATTAATCTGATTAATATTGAATTGTTAATATATTATAAAATAAATAAATTTATATTTTAATTATAATATATTAATAAATATTTAGTTATCAATATGTTATAAAATAAAATATATTATTAGTTTAAAATTTATTTTCAATTAGAAGTTAAAAATATCTATAAAAAGCCCAATTTACTAAAAAATAATGATTATATCTTTATTTAATAGCAGTTACGTAAATAAATAAATAAAATAATAAATGTATGTTTTCTTTTATTTATTTTCTAATATATATGTAATATTGAATTGTTAATATATTGTAAAATTTTATTATTATATTATAGTACAATAATTATGATTATATATAATTACAAGTATTGTATTATAATATTTTATTTATATATTATATATTTTATTTATGAATTATAAATGTTGTATTATATTAATGTATTTTATTTATAAATTAGTATTTATTTATGATTTTTTTATAATATATTAATAAATATTTTAAGTAGAGCTTTTTAAAGTAAAGTTTTTACCCGTAAAACTTTTATAAGTAGAGTTTTTAATAAAAATTGATTAATCGTTTGATTGTTACAAATAACTTTTGAGAAAAATTTGAGTAATTACTTTAATAGACAGATTTTTAATGTTTTATTTTAAATAAATTACGTAAAATTTTTAAAATAAAGTAAGGATATTTTAGACAATTTTACCTTTTAAAAAAGTTGAAAAAACTTTACTGTTAAAAACTTAAATTTTAGATTTCTTCCAATAGAAGAAAACTAGTTTTTTTTAATTCCTAAAAATTTTTTTTTATTATCAACCAAACGACATTAAAAAATTTGAAAAGAACTTTTATTATTAAAAAAACCCTTTTGACCAATGAAAAACCAAACTAAACTAGCACTTAATTCTGTAAATTAACATAAGGGAAATTCGAGTTATTATGAAAATAAGAAGGGTAATAGGGTATTAGGTCAAACAATAGGGAGAAATAGGATATTCTCCCGTTTCAATATTAAAAAATATTTGATACTTCGGGCCCCACCCCTACCTAAATTTATAAATTCACGTGTTACTTAAAATATATATTTTTTGTAAAAAAAAATTCCCGTAATTCTCCAAGTTGCAATACATTTTTTTAATTGAAGAAATTTTTAGATGACGTGAACATTGAAATGGAGAAGAAAGAAAGGAAATATGCAACAGAATTAAACCATGCTGGACCTACATATTCTCTCCCATGGCTAGGTCTTGGGCCACCCCGTCGCGTACAACATTTTTGGGCCAAAAGAGGTCGGGTCGGGTCATGTGAGGCCTATCCATTTTCCTTTTCTTTTTGTATTTTGTGAAATTAAAATTAAACTTCAAACAAACTAAGCAAATTGCAAATAACAGGATAGCTTCTCAGTGCCTATCCATTTAGTACTCCTAACAAGCTGACTAATAAATGAGTTATTACTAGGAGCTAATAGTCATTTTCCGAAAACTCCAGGGTCCAAATTCCTTTATCCAAACTCTCTTCCAACCCTCCTGCCTGGCTTCCATTTCTCTCTCCGCCCTTGCTTGCATTATCATAGCACCTATGCCGTGTCTGATAGAGAACAAGAAGAAGAGAAAGACAAAACGACAAGCTCATTGTCCATGGTGGCGGCCGGCAATGCTTGTGGTAGTACTACTACTTGTGGCTGTGGCAGCTTTGTCGTGGTACACCTTCTCTTCTCGCAGAAGCTATGGCTACAATCCTTCACTTGTGTCAAAAAGTAACACATTTCAATTTCAGTTTCACCCACCAAAGCCAAACAACGAAACTCATTTCCAGCATAACTTTTCTTTAACACCTACAAAACAGCCCAACAGTGAAACTCATTTCCAGCATAACTTTTCTTCTTCTTCTTCAACAACTACAAAACAGACAAGTACAAAGAGTGAAGCCGGCAGCCAAACAAAGGTACAATCAGAAACCCGGAGTCCTTATCACAATTGGGAACTATTTGCCGCTGATTTTCAGGATATGATGAGCAATTTCAAGATCTATGTATATCCCCATGTCTACACCAACACGGACATGGACCCATTTGCAAGGATTTTCCTTCCCCACCCCAATCCCCTCAATCCAAAACTTGGAAATTACTTAAGTGAACACATGTTTAAGCTGGCACTTCTTCAAAGTTCTCTCATCACCATAAATCCTCGACATGCCCATTTCTTCTTCTTGCCGTTTTCCATCAACAACTTGAGAAATGATGCTCGAGTCCGCTCAGAGGCCTCCATTGCAGAATTTGTTGCCAAATACACTCGCAGTATCAGCCGGCAGTTTCCGTTCTGGAATGCGTCGGCAGGTGCGGACCATTTCTATGTATGCTGTCATTCTGTGGGACGAGATGCTGCTTCTACAGATGCTGAATTGCACAACAATGCCGTTCAGGTTACTTGCTCTTCCAGCTATTTCCAAAAGTTGTATGTAACCCACAAAGATGTGGCTCTTCCCCAGGTCTGGCCTCGTTCCCATGATGTTTCCCTGAATCCTCCTCATGCCAGGTAAGTAAATTGTAAAGCATCCGCTATGCATTTGCTTTCTAGTTTGAATCCTCCTCACAACAATTTCAAATGGATTGGAATTGCAGGCGTAGACTTGTTTACTTCGCTGGACGAATTCAAAACTCTCGTATTCGGCAAGAGCTGATAGCATTATGGGGAAATGACAGTTCAATGGATGTATTCCATCAGAGGCCATCTTTTCCTTACGAGGAAGGGTTTAGGAGGAGCAAATATTGTCTCCATGTCAGAGGCTATGAGGTAAACACTGCAAGGGTAAGTGATGCAATACATTACGGCTGCATACCTGTAATACTCTCCAACTATTATGACCTTCCATTCGCAAATGTGTTGGATTGGAGCAAGTTTTCTGTTGTCATCAATCATGGGGAGATCCCCTTTTTGAAGAAGACATTGTTATCCATAACAAAATATGCGTACCTGCGCATGTACCATAATCTGTGCCAGGTTAGGAGGCATTTTGTTTGGCATGAAAAACCAAGAGGTTTTGATTCCTTTCATATGACTGCATACCAATTATGGCTTAGAAGAAGCGTACATCGTGTATCTTGAAGAGTTAATTTGCATTTTAATCGTCTTCCACATTGTTATTCAACTGCTCAATACGAGAAAAAGAGACTGATTAATCTGTACACTGGTTAACAATGAAAGATAAACCTGTCCGGTGAGAATACTGCAAGGCTGCAGCCAACACCTAATAGAGTTTAGACAACGAGAGCATTAGAAAAATGCTACTACTAACCGCAGCTACCATTGATTATGGATAATCGTAAATGTTGTACCGCCTTAAACATTTTGAGCCAGATTGACCAGCATTCACAATCGCGCAGTCGCGGACATCGCCTCCAATGTTTGAGTGTCCATGGTATCATATATGTTCAACCTAGTTCTGATATCAATTCACGTATTGTAAATGCAAAAAGACAGGGAAGGTGATGGAAGAAAAGAAGCATGTAGTAATCCTGTGCCTAAGGTAGAAAGGAGTATAAGATCATCAAAATAATAGCACAATTAAAAACAGAATTTTATTGCTACAGGCCACGAATAAAAAGTATGTACTAAATATGTATTTACCATAGCCACTGTGAATTAAACACAATTACAGGACTTAAATTTCACTGTAAACTGAAATTTCATTCTGTAACACCAAAACTAAATTGAATTCTCAGCTGGCTGGGAAAGGTAGGTACGCCGCCTCAGCTGAGACTCTGGAGTGGGCTGCTGCAAAAATATTTTTGTAGGATCATTCGGATCAACATATCTGCAAAAAGGACAAGCAGCAGTTAACTTGCCAGCCTAGATGAATCATCTTCACTACAATAATATACGGCCAAAAATGCCACTTACGCATGTCTCATCATTTCATCAACTGGAGTTTGTGCCGCTTGTAAAGGATCCACATGAGGTTGTGCTCCCACATTTGACTGTTGGTTATATTGTCTAACTGAAGATATCAGATTAAGAAAAAGTGGAACAAAGGTTCCACAACCCCCTTCCTTGAATAAAATCTTGAACGAGTGAGTGGAGTATAGAGCCCTGTGCTCGTTATCTGGGACCACCTGAATTAAAGTCATGTCGATATAATCAGTATCTAAGAAGGACATTGCTTATTTTAACAACTAAAGGCCTTCATAGTATACTTACAGGTTCCACAAGACCAGAAATATTGTTGCATTGGAATATCGGTTGGTTAAATTTCTCATCATGGACATAGAGCTGTGTGACAGACCAACTAAGCAATCAGTAACATAGTAGATAAGAGGCAACATATTATCTGGCATACACATCCCACAAACATATTGCAACATAGTAACTTGAATAGAATGAGAGATGACCTCTTAGCTGCCAAAGTGGAGAGGTGGAGAGCATAGAATGTCTCCAGCCAAACAATTCAAGATGTTTATATAAAAAAAAGGGGCCTAAAATGCCAGAAAGTTACATATTGCATTTGAAGCGATTAAGCTGCTTTGCACCAGCAACCTAATGCAACCTTCCTTGCAAATTGAACTATCAATTTCCTAACAAAAAAGTCCTAATCCTAATTAATGTCTCTCTTTATGAGTGAATAACTTGTATCTAAAGTTCAATTTCATTATAATTAGAATTCATACAAACCAATGTGGTACATACGAGTGAAAATAGTAACTAAAACAAAAAGGACTGAAAAGTCACCCAATATACTCAAGAGATCTTAAAGCTTCGAGCATTTGTTGTTGCTTGAGCTATCTAGAGAATTACAAGCACACCTCTAAGTAAAGATTACTCAATTATAAATGCATCATGTCAAAAGAATCATTTATAATTTTTCAGTATATAATGAATATCAGAGAGTAGATTATTCAGAAACAAACATTTGACAAGCAGACAGAGAGGAACTGTTGTGTGTAATTAAATTTACACAACTGCCTAACTTATCATGCAAAAGTCGCTAAACAATGTGGCCAGTGGCAAATCCAAACAACCATTTTAACAAATTTTTTGTTCCTCAGAAGAATTTTATTAAACCAGCAATAAAAATTAGGCAACAAGAAACACAGGTGTAATGAGTCACATACCAGGGGCATATCAAAGGCCACAAAATTTCCAACAGGCTTACTTGCAACAAAAACCATGCGTACGTTTGACAAGTAAATTGTTCCCTTTGTTTTAACACGACCTTCTCTGAAGACAAAAGGTGAGAGTAAGATTACTGAAAAGGAAATGAATCAACATCAGAACCTATTCCGCTATTATTATCCCCTTAATTGGTTAAGGTTTAGCTTAAGACTTTTACGAAAGCACGACAACCGAAGTGTTTGGTGAGCACCGCTTTTACTTAATAACTATTATTTATCACACACTTGCATACTTACTTCACAACCAACTGTGGCTTTAAAGTCGCAACACAGTAGTAGCAGAGAGAGCCTGAGACTATGGATTCGAGCAGCGTAATTAATCCCTAATAAGGAAACAACAATAGCTAATCTAATTTCATGTATAAAAGAGTGTACCCACAATTTGATTCAATCTTTTGTACTCTTCCCACTAGATCACTTCATTGTAGACCATGAAGAATATTACATACATTTTGGGTCAAATACAACCAAATAGAGGTGGTTTTGAAAAACATTGAAAACATTCCTTAAATCTATGAAAATTTATCAGAAACCTAGTCTAAAATTTTGTCCATTTCCATTTCTTTCGTCGAAACATCCCTCACAGATTTGGTTTTTGATGTATTGTTGACAGTGTTGTCTTTGCCTATTTTAAGGCGAATAAGTGAGGGAAATTCAGTAAAATTAACACACATTACTAAATCCAAATTGTTTACACATTATTCTCATTTCAATGAAGGCGTCAACTATCAGGAAGAAACAAAGAAAACAAAAAAAAGAAAACAGAAAAGACATTTAGGCAGTTAATTATCTAAAAAGTTTATAAGAGGCTACTCCTTTTGACCTAAATTAATGAAAGGTAGACGAATTAGCTGATTATCAAGAAACAAATTTATTTACTGAAAAAAATAACAAATAATAAAATAAATGAAGATCGAAAGCGAGGAAGAGGAAAAGAAGAGTAAAGAACAGACCCGGGAATCTTATCGACATGAAACTCGACGCCGTCTCTGGCGAGCACGAAAAGTTCGTTCATAAACGGCACCGGCATGCCATTGGGAAACAGTTGAGGATTCAGAGCCATCTATTCCTTTGATTTTTGTGCTGGTCTTCGATTATAATTACGATCGCGAGAATGAGGATTATTACGTATTTTATGTATATTCCTACACCAGACCAAACACGTCTTTAAAACGTCCTTAGGCGATTGCTTCCTTCCTTTCTGTAACCTTCTGGAAATTTTCTCTTATTTATTTATTTATTAAGTAATTAAAAAACATTTAATGACATCCGGGTCCTTGAGCTTTTAAGTTTCCATAAATAAGGACATAGTTTATCCATTTACAAAAACTAAGCCCCCTAATCTTTGGCGAGATGACTGAAATGCCCTTTCTTAGTTATTAAGAGTTAAGACCCAAATAAGTAAAAATAATGTGAACAAATGATTGTAAAGCGAATTTTTTAAATTTATTAAAATGTTCTTCACATCTACTGATTAAGAAATCAAAACATGTAACTTAAAGTTTGTTGCTAGTTACAATTCAATTATAACGTAATGGCGCTAATATTTCCCTGCTCCCTGCAACATATATAATCACTCTTTCTGTAAAAGAATTAAAATCGGTTGTTGTGTTACCGATTAGCTCACTTCAGCTGGTGCACGTTAATGAGTTGACCAGACTCTTGGCTTCTTTCAATATTAACATATTGCATTGTTGTGTTAAGCAGGGAGGAATACAATAGTGTAGTTGTGGCGTAATTGTTATGTATTATTTTAAGGATACCATATAAATGTAATGGAGCTCCATCATCTCTCTGCCAGCCACGCAGCTTTCCACCAATCATTATTCCATCCAAATTTTATATGTTACATATTACTTTAGCAGACAGCAGTATTGCTATGTATTATGGATCAATTGTCGGACATTTGGCCCCTCGAAACTCAACTGACCAAATTCTGCTGCCAATGCTACTGCAGCTTACCTTACCTATACAATCAGTCCGCAGGCATACAATTTGCCAGTGAAAAAATCGAGATGGAGAGATGATTCGCAAGGCTTCAACTATGCTATTCTGCATTCCACAAAATCTCATCCATACGGACAGAAAATACTAACTCTCCTGTTTTGACTGGATTACTAGATACTGAAGCCCAACCAAGGTCTAATCTAAACATAAAATTTTGTCCACATTTGACAAAAATAAGCTCATTGAGAAAGACAGTAAGAGAAACTCAAGTAACCATGAACAACTGAGTTATTATTGAAAGAATTACAATCATGCGCTTTTTAATACAAATAAATGGACCAATACTTTGCCCTTCTTTCCCCTATACCCACTCAAAAAGAAAATTAAAAACAAAAACCATGAGAAACAGAAATAACTCATTTAAATGCTACCTCAGATGTAAATTGTAACATATTGGTAGGAATTACATGAATATTTGCAAGTATGAATAATTTAATTTTGCATAATCTGGTTTGCTTTATAAAAAAATGAAAATGAACGGGAAATAGCTTCTTAGAATTGCCCATCTAACCTCAACAGTGTATAATTTTTGTTTGGAAAATTTATATATATACCCTTTTCTATTAGAACATTTACTGGAACAAAGAATGGTAAGAAATTGCCATCAAGTATATGCATACATGTATTAGCTCACCAAAGTTGATGTAAATAATTATGAAGCAGACCCCATTGCTGGAGTTCGAAGAACTTGTTGCAGTAATCTTGCTGCAAATCGTTGTGTTATCCCACCAACGACTCGACCTCCTAGAATGCGTCCCTCAGGTTGTTGAAGAACCTGCTCGGTTAGACTTCGCCATTAGCAATGTGATAATTCTAGTTAATATTATTTAAGGTTTCTTAGCCTCTTGCTTCTTTGAAAGCTAGATTAATAAATAGTGCATTATCATACATGTGAATTTTTTTTGAATTTTGACAAAATGTAAAGATTGTCATGCCTTAGACCCATCTAGAAATATTTCTTTTTTTAAAAAAAGGGATCAATCATCAGTCAATTTTCATGTTTTATGTGAGGAGATCAATTTAAACTTCTGCAATTGCTTTAATTAAGTTTACAATAATTTTTAACAGAAGTTCCCTCTGATAAACATAGTGCAAACGAGTTTCATATTAGAAAGAACAAAAGACATTGAGACCATAGAAAATGGTTCTTACCTGTACAACAGGCAGTAGCAAGGTTGGATCAAAGTTCTCCGATGATCGCAGAAGCCCCCATATCCGAAAAACTTGTTTTCGGAGCTCTATCATGCTTTCCAATTCAGTATCACTCATTACAAGAGGTCCTCTTGTGTTACCATTGAAAACTAGACTTCGCATAAAATCAGGGATAGAATTGTAGGTATCAGCAATTGTTCCGAGGACAACAGCTTCAGTGACACGTACAGACTCCTTAATAACTAAATTCCTGAGCTCTTCACCCTCTGGACCTAATAAGAGCTTCAGAACAGGTTGTAACGCCTCTTTTGCAGAGAAATCTCTATCTTTTCTTCCCTGAACAAGTAGATTTTCAAGCCTATTCCACCTGCACCAACCAAAATTAAGAATGATAACTGCAAATTATGTCCATCACAGTACAAACTAAAAATGTACAAAGTTATAGTAGTTTGTTAAGAAATTACATGCCTAAATCTCCCATCCTTGAAAAGTAACTCAATAAGAGCGTCTCTGAGATATGGATTTGGATCCGTGAGAAGCCTTTTCGCAAAGTACGGATATGAAGCAGCCAAAACCTTAAAATTGGGATCTGCATAGAGGGCTAAACCTTCTAGTACAGTAAGTGACCTCAGTATCAGTGCGTAATATGCTGGGACTGCAGGGAAGTTCACAAGCAAACCAACAGACGCCATCAGAACATAGTGCTAACCGCAATTTTACACATTCTAGCCATTATAATACTCTCAAATTAAAAAAAAAAAAAAACAGGTGCGAAATCAATAGAGTACATTCCCTCCCCCCTCCCCACCTTGCAATGGCAAGCAAAAATTTTTAAAAAAAAATCAAAGCAATAACATAAGTTGTGATAATTATGAGTGAGAAAGACAGATAAAAGGAAGGACACAGAATTCTGTCAAATATAAGGAAGCACCAATTATATATCACAGAAACAGAACCATATGAATACGCAGTTGCTATTTTATAACCCATGAAATCAAGGTGAATTTGCCTAAGTTGCTGTACTTAAACATAGGTACATAAACCTGCAAAATAGGGCTCAAAATTCAATGATAAAAACTTTAAAAACTCACCATTAAATGGATACTGATATAAAACAGCACCGAGACCATCAACAATTGTTTTGAAGTTCAGCTCGCTCACAGTGGAATTGAGTGCATCATCAAAGAAGTTCCGAAGTGCTGGTATGATAGGAGAAACATCTACATCAGGGGACAGGAAATCTAAAGCATAGTAGTCACGGGCCATAGCTTCATAATCCCGATTAACCATGTGAACAACATGACCAATAATAGCAAATCTTGCTTCTTCTGGGGTCTCACTCATCATTCCAAAATCAAGAAAAGCAAGCTTTCCCTCAGGTGTTGCCAGGAGATTGCCAGGGTGAGGATCTGCATGAAAGTATCCATACTCAAGTAGTTGTCTGAGGCTACACTGTATACCTGTATTTACCAAATCCAAAACTTTCAAACCCTGCCTTTCAATGGCAGCTTGTTCATTTAACTTGACTCCGTCAACCCACTCCATAGTGAGTACTTTGCCACTGGTATAATCCCAGAAAATATCAGGAACAAGTACATCCTCTTTATCAGCATACAACATTTTAAACCTCCTTGCATTTTGTCCTTCCTGCACAGACCTGTTAAGTTAAGATCCAAACTCAAATAAATCTTATGTGAATTACAGCAGCTATAGCTATTTTCTAATCCAAAAAGGTCACAGGTGGCACCCACCTATCAAAAGTTTCTTGGAAAAAAAAAAAAAAAAAGAAGAAGCTGGCCACATTGAGATTCTTTTATCTTCTAAACAATAATTGATTTAAGAGGAAACTAACCTGCACATAGTTGAGCTCTTGATAAACTCTGCGTGCAAATTCATCAATAAGGGCAACTACATCACTGGTAATTATGTCAACATATTTATTAATGAAAATTCCTAGACCTCTTATAAGGTAAAAGTCAAGCCCTATGCTTTCTTCAATACCAGGGCGCTGAACCTTTACAGCAACAGTCTGGCCAGAGTATTTAAGCTGAGCTTTGTAAACTTGGCCTAAACTAGCAGCGGCAATTGGGGATGCGGATATGGCAGAGAAAATTGAGTCCAGTGGTATTCCCAACTCTCTCTCAATGCAAGCAAATGCTTCTGCATCCGGGAACGTGGGCAGAGCATCCTGCCCAATTGTAATAACAATATAGGCCGTCTTAGCATTTCATATATAATGCTACTCACTTCCAAATCAAATAAGGCATTCATCCAGCTATAAGGTGCCGAAAAGTAATAATGACGACAAAGGGATGCCCCACGAGAAATAAGTTTATATTACCTGAAGCTCAGACAGTTCTTCAAGATACTCAGGAGGGCAGACGTCGGGTCTGGTGGACAAACCCTGACCTAGTTTGACAAAAGTAGGACCTAGTCGGGTAAAAATTCTTCTGAGCTCAGCTGCGCGCTTTCTCTTGTTTTTATCGAGTATTCCATTTCGTTGGTCTATAAATAGTTTTAGGGCAAATGAACCCAGTGCTACTAAAATTTCCATGGTTCTCCGCAGCACCTGAATCAATCAATCAATCAGATAAACAGATTTTGGTTTTCGTCGAGGGACAAAAGAATTCAAAAAGAAAAAAATGAACAATCGCTAATAAAACCTGGACGGGCCGTGAACTGTACTTGCGGGCAAGAAGTTCGGGGCTGTACACAGAGGCATTTGCTGCACGTGCCATGGCTCGCGCCTCTGCTTGCAGGTCGTCCGTTCTGCCCGCAACCAAAACTCTTTGAACGGAGCTGGAACTGGAGCCCGAGCCGGAGCCGAAGCCGGAGCCAGAGCCATCCCTCAGCGATGGCACTACTCTTGGCCTGGCTTCCACCAGAGCTGCTTTTGCAATTGATTTAGCTTTTCTTCTAGTTTTACAGTCATTTGACCCACGTCGCCATAAGCCGAAAGACTGACCGCCGGCAGAAACAAGACTCATGGCTATACTATGCTCAGCTCGGCTCGCGTTTGGGCAACTCACTGATTTATATTCTGTTAAATTTTTATTTTTCTGTTGCTTTGATTGTTCCGGCCCTCACTTCCAGATTATTGGTATGCCTGCGTAATTTCGGGTAGCGCCAGCCACATTCTAATTGCGTGCTGCGTGACGTCGTTAAACGTTGCGAATGTGACCAACAACTGCCATTTGTCCATTCTAATAAAATATTTTGACTAATCACAAATTAGTCCCTAACTTTTTAGAAAATTAAAAAATTGTTTTAAAACAATTTTCAAGCAGATTTTGGTAAATTTCATTGTTTAAATTCGGATGAAAGACCATTTAGTTTTTAAAGTTTAGCATATTGAGTTGATTAGTATTAATGAGTTCAAAATTGCTCGAGACTAGTCTACTCCGTTACCTTCTACTTGTATGTTTGAATGGAAAATCCACTTTCTATGTGAATGGAATAATCCATTCTCCATTATTCTCCAGCAGATATCAATTCTGATCAATTTTTAAGATGAATCTACGTACGCTAGTTAAGGTGACTATGAATAAACTTTCATTGCTATAGCATTGTCAACAACAACAACTACGAATTAAACATTGAGTAGTACTCATTACTCTTTTGGTTTCTTTCTTTCAACACAAATTATAAGTGTTTTCAAGAGAGCTATCTCTATTCCATTTTAATTATTTATGGCTTGAGTCTCTCAGATTGGCTCTCCTCGCAACTGCCTCAATTAGAGCAGCATCTATATATGTTCTATGGAAATGAGAGGCTTATGATTTCTTTCCCCTGAAGTTTTATAATGTCTTTCCTGCTTTCTTCTGTTAATAATTTGTTTCTCATCTGATCTTTACGCACCTTATGCAGATTTGTTGATTCTTCCAAGTCAGAGAACTGGAGGCACTATTAGCTGGGTGTTTCTGCTGGCTTAAGGTTAATTCTGAGGTTACTTGTGGCTGCTGTTCGCGATAAAAGAGTTGAAAACTTGACAGATTGTTGGCTATCTTAAAGATCAGTCTATAATTCCTTCCTAAGCAAGGAGATCGCTGATTGGCGCCAGGCTGTTGTCTACATGGGACCCTGTGCTGTGTTGTATTGTGCTGCTATATCTGGTTGTTAATCTCCTGGTTACTGCATTCGTTTTTCTTCATTTCTTTACAATGCTCTAGGAATATTATCTGAAGTTAACATTATCTCTGCTAAATTTCTTGATAACGCTTTTTAATTCAGCTTTGAATTTCCCGCTCAACTCATTCAAAAAAGGAATACTCAAATGTTGTTCATTTTCTGCAGTGTGGCATTTCTGCTTGTAGTTCACTAGAATAGCTTTAATTGTTCTCGATTTTATTCTTTATAACTAATTCTTGTCTTTATGATCGGTTTTTATTGCAGATATCTATTATAAGTTAGCGCCGCTGAGTCTTGTGTTTGATTGATGATGGTTAGCACTTGTTCGTGCCTTCGAGGGTATTTCAGTAATTTTATGGTCGCCATAAGCTGTGGCAGTGAGGCGTTTTTGGAGCACGTGATAGAAATTGGTAAAGCAAAACCCAACGGGCCGGAGAATAAGAATCACTGAAGAGAAGAGTAGAGAAGGGAAGAGAAGCTTGCAGAAAGAAAGAGAGAAGGAATTCATGGCGTCCGGAGGCGGAGGAGGAGGAAGTGTGGAGTGGCACGTGCGGCCTCCAAACCCTAAAAACCCAATAGTCTTCTTCGATATTACCATCGGTACCATCCCCGCTGGTCGTATCAAGATGGAGCTCTTTGCTGACATTGCCCCTAAAACCGCTGAAAATTTTAGGTATTTATTTTTTCCCGTCATGTTTTCAAGAAAAATATAATTATTCAACCGTGTATTTGATATTTCCATCTTATTTCCTTCTTAGTCCTCCAGTCAATAATTAATCAATTCTTTTCTTCTAATGTTACAGGCAGTTATGCACCGGCGAGTACAGGTATGCATTCTCTAACTGCAGATTTTCGATTGTGGTTCGAAAACTTTTGGCTTATTGTTTCTGTTATGCTGCTCTGCTGTCGATGTTTTCTTCTTAATAATGATTACTATACTTGCGTTCATATCGACACTCTGTTGCTGTTACCATCATCTTTGTTGCATGGCAAAAATTATTGCTCCATTAGTTGGTCTAGCAATTCCATTTGCTCGTGTTGTGTTCTTTGACTTTGCATTAACTTGTATACTATGTAGTAAATGTCATTATAAAATTGTATGTTATAAGTTCTATAGGTTTTTACTGTTTTTCCACCTCATAACAGAAAAGCTGGATTGCCCGTTGGTTACAAGGGATGTCAGTTTCATAGGGTGATCAAGGATTTTATGATTCAAGCTGGTGATTTTGTCAAGGTTAGTACTCTTCACTTATACTTAAGCTTATTTAAGTTGTTTTATGTCATGCACTTTTTTTTCTGTTCTGTCTGTGTATTATTTTTTCTTGATTTGGAAAGATTCTTGAAAAGCCAGCAGAAGTCATAATGTTCCTTCATCATAAGAATTTATTATGCCTACATCCTATTCATAATACTCACATAAGCTTTATGACAAAGATTTTTTTATTTAAGAAATTGGAAAACCAATTTCAAGCTATCAAGTTTTTCTTAGAACAACAATGTTTTCAAAGTGATTCTTCATTAATTTTGAATTCTGCTGTCATGTGTCCTCCATTTGAACTTGTTACGTCCTCTTCAAGTCTGAAATTATTATGTGTCTTGCACCATTTTATTCATTGACACTGACAATTTTATCTCTGATCATTCAATGTCTGTCAATACCAGAGAACAATCCTTCAATTTGTATGCTACTGTTGTTTTCCTAACCTCAACTTTTAAATTTTTCTATGCAGGGTGATGGTAGTGGGTGTACTTCTATGTATGGACACAAGTTTGATGATGAAAATTTTATTGCTAAACACACGGGTCCTGGTCTGTTATCAATGGTACAACTTTTTGCTCATATTATGTACATTTCATTCTGCTTTTAGTATTTGATCCTCACCTTTTCCTTATATGAAGATGTAATTTTATTTTGTTGTGTTGTAATCCCTTATTAGTATCACATTTTATTTTCTCAATCTAGTTTCTGGATTTACTGATACTTCTTTGATTACATACATTCATGTGTATGTACACACCTGCACATTCATATTGGTCTTTGGATTGCTCTTTGTTGACTCTTCTCAGCTACTGTCACAATGTGTCAAGAATCAAGAAATGATGGTTTAGACCCATTAGTATGAATCAAAATTCTGTCAGGAAATGAATTCATTTGTTTGTTGTTATAGGGTCTATAATGTGTTTTGTGCTGAAGGTGAGGCAGCAGAATTGAGGATAGGCTTTTTTGTTTGCAAGTGGAAGACAATAAGGATTTGAAAGAAAGCATTAAGGCTTGATTTTGTTGGACATACTTTTGGGCATCTAGTGAATATCTATTTTGATAGTACTGTGGTTAGATTTTTTAGTTTGTTTATATAGTTGCTTAATCTGAGTGTGTCCCTATCATTCATAGGGTTAGGTACTTGATGACTATAGAACTAGGCCTGACATTAAATGTTTTGTAGACAGGCTAAATAGAAATATCATTTCACTGCAGTTAAAAGGTTTGCAAGATATTCAGAAGGTACTATATGATAAACAAAAGGTCAATAAATCTCCTTACATGCTTTGTGGAATTTTGATTAAGTTGAAAAAAATCCACTGCTAGTTCTATTTTCATCCTTGATGTAGGTGCAGTGCATTGAATTTCCAATTAAATCTGTCTTGCTCAGTTTACTATGGACTCTGAGTTAATGGCTTACGAGAAGGCATAGTAAGAGACTGAGTGCTTAAGAAGCCTCTTAGTATAATATGTCTTTGATTTTACACGTCGGTAGATGTTCCAGAAATAAGAGGTTGTGTGGGAATGAGAAAGAAAAGTTGGCATTATGCCAGAAATATTGCTCAGTTTTTTGTCTTTGCAGTATAGTTCTGTTGATTTTGTTTTTAATCTTACAGAAAGAGTCTTATTTCCAACACTGAAAGCACATCATTTTGCTCTTAATGCAGGCAAACAGTGGACCAAATACCAATGGGTGCCAGGTAATTCATCAGCCTGAATTATTTTGCTCCTTCCTCTCTCTATCTTACTGACACAGATATCTAAGCATTCATAAAAAAGAAGGATTATACACACGCACACACATATATATGACGTAGGATTCAAGATTTTTTCGATTCTGAAGTACCATGTATTTGTTGTGAAAACATGGGTTATCAGCTTTGAGGGATATTTTTGTGGATTGCATTTTTAGATGGACGACAAAACTATAAGATAGACATGACAAGGGCCCATTAGTAACTATTTTGCTTCAGCTTCATTTTTAAGGCATGGTAGCTGGTGCTTGATAACACTTTTGGCTTTGCTTCTAAAATTAATCTAATTTTACTCCATAAGTATAGATCTAAAATTAATCTAATTTTTTGGAAAGCAGAACAGTTTTTTACTTGACAGCTAATATTTATCAAACTCTTCCCACTTGTATTCGACAGTCAGTTATTCCTGTTAGAATTAAAATTAGACTTATTTAGTTTTACTAGGTTTAATCTTATTAAGTATAATTCTAGTTTTAGTATTTAGTCTGTTCCTAGTTTGTTAAGGATTCCTAGTTTATGTTTCTTTATTATTTTAACCTATGTAAATGCATGGCTATATACTTAGTTTATAATTCAAGAGAGATTCAATGTAATTTTATTTTATTGAACAATTCCATTTGACAACATTCATGGATTAAAAGACAGCACCTGGGTAACAGTTTAGCTATGTTTTTCTCAGTTCAAAAGTAGTTTACCTCGAGCCATTTTCATAAAGTTGCAGCAGTTTTCCCCTGCCCATGGCACCTTAAACAGCTATTTTCTGCTGCTTTCTGTTCTAGATAGAAAGGCTTTAACTTAAAAAGTTTGACTGCAAATGTGGGTGTGAATTGAGATTGCATTTTTGTTCCACATATTTTCTTATATAACCTGTAGAGTGAGCATTATCACTAGAACGATGTTTGTTGTAGATTCTTCAATCTCACTCTAGAATGATGTTTCTTGGAGATTCTTCAAATTTTCTATTATCTCGTACATATTCTGAAGATCTTGCACTGCTCTCCGTTGCAGTTCTTCATCACTTGTGCAAAATGTGATTGGCTTGACAATAAGCACGTTGTATTTGGGGTAAGTTCTTTAAGCTTTTGTTGTCTTTTTCATCACTAACGTACCTGCTATGTAACATTTGTTTGTTTTTGGTGCTCCTATATTTTCCACAAACCAGAACTGCATGGCTTATTCTGGTGTAAATTAATGAATTTATTGCTTATTAACAATTATTAAAGCTAAATTATAAATAAGTACATGAGTATCATGTACAACTTGAATCAGAGATCTAAATAACTTGGAAGAACTGATTTTCTCAAAGCTTAACCAAAAGTTTATTTCTTATTGTGTTGCATCAGTTTGAAAGGTATTTACCAAATAAATGCAATCATCGGTGAACATATTAGGCACTGCCAATCTTTACGCAAACACGTAGATTTTGTGCTGTTACCTTGACCATGCTAATTGGTTTTTGTTTTATTCAGCTGTAGCCTTAGAAGTGACAACCTAATTCATACATTGTTTTAATGGTTTTTATGTTTTCCAGCAAAATTGTTGTCTAAAATGCTAGATTTCTTTGATAACTTGCATATAGAGGGTGCTTGGAGATGGTCTTTTGGTTGTCAGGAAGATTGAGAACGTGGCTACCGGACCCAACAACCGGCCTAAACTGGCATGTATTATCGCAGAATGTGGAGAAATGTAAAACTAAAACTTGAAATCCGGAATGGCACTGATAAGGACTAGCAAGAATCTCTATGTATCAAGCATAAATAGGGCCATTGTATTGTGCTGATTTTTACCTGAATGTATGCACTACCAAATTGGCGAATTTGATGATGCGGAAATTTCTCACTGTTTTCTGAGTTGTGTTGGCATTAAAAAATATAGTCGTAAACGACATGTAGTAACTGCATTTTATTGTTTTTTTTTTAAATCTGAAAATATTAAATAGAAAATACTAATTTAATTCTAACTTATAAATTTAAAAATACAATTAAAAAATGTGACCTTTTTTTTTTTTGCCTTTAAAAGTGAGTTTGGAAAATAAATTATTGTTTTCAAAACTAAAGGAAGCAGAGAGAATTAAAAGAATAACAAACATAAGAATTTGTTTTAAATTTCTAAATAATAAAAAAACATTTTATAAGTCTTCTTTTACAAGTTTTGCTGCTTGGTAGATATTGTGTGATATATTTATTAAATTTTGAGCAATTTAATAGTATAAATATAAATATTGTATTACGGATGGTAATTTTTTTCGGCAGGACCTCACCTATTCGAGTTAAAATGATAAGTATTATTGCCGGATCCAACCCATTTGGCTCGGAAATCAGGAAAAGTTTTACCCGAAATCGAAGATCGGATCGAGTTCAAGAATAAAAATTCATTCCCCTTTTTAAATTAGGTTGGGGATGGAGATGGGTCTCATTTGATCGGCCCGTCCCCAATTTTCCGATTTCTATGCAAATATTGCGTGATTAATTATGTAAATATCTATTTTATTTAATAAATTATTATAAAACATTTTATAATTTTTATTTTTATTCAAATAAGTCTTTTAAAAAAGTTAATAATTTCTTAATTTAATCAATTAAGTCCTTTATAATTATTTGTAAATTTTTAATTTAATCAATTTTTAAATTTTTTACAATTTATTTTTTTAATAAATAAATTCGCTAAAATAATTACAAACTAAAAAATTAAATAATTTTTATTAACTAAATTTAGAACAATAAATTTTGATAAAATAAAAATATTAATGTTAAACAAAATAATTAATTTGTAATTTGAATGAATTCATATATTGTCATGTAGTAATATAAGATTGACAAAATAAATAAATTTTTAAAGATTTTTTTCTCTTCAGATTTCTCTTTTTTTTTTATTTACCAAACAAAATATTTATATGAAAAATTATCAAAAAAAATAAAAAAAAAGCTTTAAAATTGATTTAATACATTTCTCTAACTTTATCAATTAAATTAAAAATTATATCATAATTTGCTACTGTAGTTATTTTTTTTCTATTTATCTAGGTTAATAAAATATTATAATAAATGTATCAATCAAATTTGATATTTTATTCTAACAAAATTTTTATTAGGCACAATATTTAATATAAATTATTTTAATCAAATTGATGAAAGTTGTCATTTATCTTATTTTTATAAATTATTTTATAAAAAAATAAATATTTATTTTTATTATATTATTTTAATGATATGTGAAATGGTGATTCCATGTATAAATGATTAACTTAATTATTATTAAAAAGATATAAAAATATGGTTGTTTGTATTATGATAACTATTAAAAGATTAAAAATTGATGATATATTTTTTTAATAACAAATCAAAAATTGATAATTTTGGAAGATAATTTTTGTTAGATACTTTAAATATGTAATCAAGTCAATCAATTTAATACCTTGAATATGCTTTTATAATACTTGGGATTTTTATCAATATATTCTGTATTTTTGGAAATTTTATATTATATATATATTAAAATTTTTTTAATTTAAAAAAATTCATATTTAATATTTATATTTACCTACATATAATTTAAATTATTAATTTAATCTGATTTGTATTATGGTATTTGATAAAAGATTAAAAATTACATATAAATAATTTAAATTACTGACTTAAATAATAACAATTATGGCAAAAATTAAATACATTCTTTAAATGTTGGAAATTAAAGCATGCTAAATTATTAGATTCTTTAGATGTTAGAAATTAAAGCATACAGTAGAAGACTAAAAGTCTGTTTGATATAGTTTTTCAAGTAGAGCTTTTTAAAGTAAACCTTCGTGACACCCCTAATTCTAATAAATTTCGACAGAATTTTGTTATAATACAGTCTACGTCAATTATGTAATCCTGTAACTTTTAAAATTTCACTCTAAATACTTCTAATAAAATTAAACACAATTGCTTTATTTCAGTACTTAATAAAATGTAATCAGTTTCATGACTTCTAAAATCCAAATACAAGTATAGAAATTACATCAAAACCATACATCATAAAACCCTACTCCTATAATTACATATATCTTCAAAAGTAACAAAATCTTTGTCTTATAATATCCTTTGTCTTCTATTTACAAATCTCTAGTATTGCTTAAACTTGAAAAGTAGGGATGAGTTAATGTCCGATAGACATTTATATATAAAAGTAGTTTTAAAAGTTGCAATAAACAAATTTGAACATAAAAATACTTTTCAAATTTCCAATAAAGAGTATGGAAGAATATTAAATCAAAATTTCAATTTTAATATTCATATAAACAACGTAAAACACATAATTTCAAAAAAAAAAAATTTCCATAAATTTAATACTTGCGTACTTTACGAGTATTGTCCTGAAAAACTAGCCATACGTACTTTAGGGGAATTATTCTCAAGGATCATCATCCTATCAAAAATGATCTTTAAAGGCATTATTTTCAGGGACCGTCACATCAAACACCGATGCCATATCACAACAACAATCATGGCCATCACATTCTCATTTATCAATTCATTTCACAATATTTCCATACAAACCACATATTTATAAAAATATAACACGTGTTGATACAATTTTCTTACTGTATTTGTAAATTTAACATTCCTATAAAAATTACTATTTAAACCCGAATTGAAAAATAATTAATTAGATCAATACATGGTGATTCAGAAATTTCATACATATTTATTAAAACATCAACTATAATTAAGCACCCTACTATTCAGTTTTAAAATTAAAACCCACCAAATGCATATAAATACCTACCTGATAAATGTATTATAATTCTATTGCTCTGTCGACTTCTCTGCCTCTTTCGAATCACCTCCTAATATCAATTTAACAATAATAATAAATAATAATCCAACAATACTAAATAATGTTTCAAACTTCGATATCTAAAAATATGTGCATTTATATATATATAGCATTTAAACATATATCTATATACTAACCGCTAAACTTTTTACAACAAAATTATGTAAATAATTTACTAAACTTAAAATCCAAAATTAATCGTTAAGAATTAAACACTAACCGAACCTATCCTCCTCTTTTCTCTTATTTTTTCACTCTTTGTTTTTAATTGAAAAGAAAAAAAAACGAAAGTTTATATGTATATATATACATCGCTTGAATCAAACTTGTTTTGTCTAATTATTTATTATTTTATTTTATTTTTAACACTTACCACTACCTACTTCATGCACGGATTGCCCAAATTCTTAAATTGAAACTCATGGCCTCGTAATTTCAATCAATCCTTTAACTTCTCTTTTTATACTTTTTATTCACAACAAAATTTATATTATTCAATAATTCTATTTTTTTAAAGCTATAAACATATTCATCCGAATCAATATATTTTTTTTAAATAAACATATCTGTCTTATAAATTCTAAATTGTTATGTCGTCATATAATATAAAGTACATATATCCAACATGTGTATTCTAATTAAGGTAAGAACCCAGAGTGTTACAACCTCCTCACCTAAAAATATTTCATCTTCAAAATTTACATTTCGGTTGAAAATAATTCTAGATATTGTGATCGCATCTGTTCTTCAAGTTCCCAAGTTGCTTCCTTCATTACATGATGTTGCCACAAAACTTTCACTAATGGGATGATCTTTTTGCGAAAAACTTTTTCTTTACAATTTAGGATTTGAATGGATTTCTCTTCATAAGAAACGTTTTCATTCAATATAAGGCCTTTCCAGTCCAAGACATATGAAGGATCTGGTTGGCACTTCTTAAGCATTGAGACATAAAAAAATATTGTGAATTTGTGATAGCTTAGGAGGTAAAGCTAATTTATAAGATACTTGACTAATTCATTTTAAAATCTCAAAATGACCAATAAACCTTGGAGCTAACTTTCCACTCTTCCCGAATTTGCCTATTTTGGTATGAGATTTAACCTTTACAAAAACATAATCACCCACTTCAAATTCCAATGGTCTCCATCTATGATCTGCGTAACTCTTCTGACGACTTTAAACTGCAAGAAGTCATTGTCTAATCACTTTTACTTTCTCAGCAGTTTCTCTTACCAATTCAAATCCCACTATTGATGTTTCACTAATCTCTGCCTAACAAATAGGAGATCGACATGGCCTACCATATAATACCTCAAAAGGAGTTATTCCAAGACTAGTTTAATAGCTATTATTGTAAGAAAATTATATTAAAGGCAAATGCTCAGCCCAAAAGTCTTGAAAATCCAAAGCACAAGATCTGAGCATATGCTCTAGTATCTAGATAATTCTCTTAAATTGACCATCCGTATGAGGATGATAGGCTGTACTAAAATTCAACTGAGTCCCCATAGCCTTTTGCAAACTTCTCCAAAATTGTGATGTAAATCTTATATTTCTATCGAATACAATTGATAAAGACACCCCATGTAGTCTTATTATCTCGTAAACATATAATCTACTTAAAGATTCTAGATAATAAGTAAATTTGATAGGTAGAAGTGAGCAGATTTCGTTAATCTGTTTATAATTACCCATACACTTTCATGATTCTTTCAGATTCTGGTTAACTGTCTCACAAAATCCATAATCATGTGTTCCCATTTCTATTCAGCTACTGGAAAAAGTTAAAGTAACCCTGCTGGTTTCTAATGTTCTGCTTTCACCTGTTGGCATGTCAAACACTTGTCCACAAATTCTCCCACATCTCTCTTCATCCCATTCCACCAAAAACATCTACATAGGTTTTGGTATATTTTCGTACTGTCAGGATGTATGGTAAATTTAGATTTATAAATCTTACTGAGCACATCTTTTCTAAAAGACTCGTCTGATGGTACAAAAAGTCTACCAGTAAACCTTAAACTTCTACACGAATCTATAGACCACCCCTTCATGGCCTTACCATTCTCTAACTTGGCTCATATTGACTTAGCTTCAAAATCACTTTGTTGAATAGTAATCACCTTCTGAAAGATGGTAAGTTAGGCTACTAGATTGAATAAAAAGGGTTGACTTCTTGATTCATTAATCCTCAAATCAAAATTCTCTAAATCATTACACATTTTCTACCTACGACAGGAAAATCTTGCCAACGTGCCTTGAGATTTCTTACTTAAAGCATTTGCTATCACATTAGCCTTACCGGGATAGTAATGCAAGGTGAAATCATAATCTTTTAGGTACACCATCCACCTTATCTGTCTCAAGTTAAGATCACTCTAAGTAAAAAGATATCGAAGACTTTTCTGATTTGAGAATACTTCAAACTTCTCATCGTGCAAATACAATAACAGCAAGTTTTAAGTCATGTGTAGGGTAATTATGCTCATGGGCCTTTAGTTGGCACGAATCATACGCAACTACTCTCCCCGACTATATTAAAATACAACCAAGACCCATATATGAAGCATCACAATAAACTGTATACTCTACACCCAGCTCAGGAATAACTAAAATTAGGGTTAAAGTCAAATAATTTTTCAACTCTATAAAGGCTTGCTCACATTCATCGTTCCACTCAGATTTCACCCATTTTTCATTTAATTAAGTTACAAATACCACTATTCGAGAGAAATCTTTCATAAATCTACGGTAATATCCTGCTAGACCTAAGAAATTTCTAATCTCTAGCACATTTTTCGGTTTATTCCAGCTAAGCACTGCCTCTATCTTAGTAAGATCTACAAAAATACCTTCGTTTGACACCACATATCCAAGAAATTTAACCTTAGTCATTCAAAACTTACATTTACTCCGTTTTGTATATAAACGGTGCTCTTTCAACATTTGCAAAGTAATGCGCAAGTGTTGCTTATACTCCTTCTCTAAATTAGAATACATTAAAATATCGTCGACAAACACTACCATAAACTGATCAAAGTAGGGGTAAAAAATTCTATGCATTAGGTCCATAAATGCTGCGGGAGCATTGGTTAAACCAAATGACATCACTGCAAACTCAAAATATTCATACTTGTACAGAAAGCTATCTTTGGGATATCTGCATCTTTAACCCTAAGCTGGTGGTAACCAAATCGAAGGTCGATCTTCGAGAAGTATCTATAACCACGCAGTTAATCAAACAAGTCATCAATTATAGGTAAAGGATATTTGTTCTTCACTGTCACCTGGTTCAATTGTCTGTAGTCCACATGCAACCTCAAACTCTCGTCCTTCTTTTTAGTAAATAAAATCGATGCTCCCCAAGGAGAAGTATTAGGTCGAATAAACCCTTTATTTAATAACTTTTGTAATTGAATCTTTAACTCTTATAGTTTAGCTGGTGCCATCCTATGAGAGGCTACTGAAATTAGTGTGGTACCAGAATATATTTCAATAGTAAAATCTACTTCTCTCTTAGAGGGTAATTCAGGTAAATCATCATGAAATACATCTTAAAACTCATCAATTACTGGAATAGTTAGAGTTACTGAATCATTAGCATCATAACTCATCATACTCGCCATCCATCCTAAGTAGTCTTTATGTTCATTATATCTAATATAGGTACAATGATGATTGGTCCTCCTACTGTCAACAATATGAAATCTTTCACCATTAAGAAGATTAATAGTTACCTTTTTTCTTTGGCAATTTATAATGGCATAGAAAGATAACAACCAATACATACTCAGTATCACATCATAATACACCATTTTCATCACAACTAACCAAAATGTGACTTTACAACCACCCATATCTATTTCATAATTATGACACGTCTTATCCAGATTTATTCCACCTCCAATAAGTGTTTCAATTGACAACTCATATTCTAAAGGTTCAGTCTCTGTACCCAAAGAAAATACAAGTTCTGCTGAAATAAAGAAATGTGTAGTACTAGAATCAAATAATATTCTAGTCCAAATATTGAATAAAAGAAAAATACCTTCTATTATAGCATGATCTGGTTGATCCACATTCTGAGTGATAGCATATGCCTTACCCTGAACTTTAGGTTTTTTTCGCCCTTGTGACATTTGGGATCTCTGAAGCGACTACTCATGACTTCTTTGTTGTAGCTGTCTACCCTACTGAATTACCCTGAACTTTAGGTTTTTTTCGCCCTTGTGACATTTGGGATATCTAAAGCGATTACTTATGACTTCTTTATTGTAGCTGTCTACCCTACTGAATTTGTTGTACTACCGATTGAGTTTTCTTTTTATGTGAGCTAGTTATTTGACTCGATGTCTGCATTAAACGTGAACACTAATTTTGATAATGACTATATTATCCACATTCAAAACACACACCTAGAGGTATACGGGACTTCTGATCATCTTAGGTGCTCCACGAACAAATTTGGTTATTTGGCCCTCTATCTGCCTTAAACGCAGACACATATTTCGATTATAACCTTATTGCCCACACTTAAAACACACACCTGGTATCTTGCAGGGACCTTGGTTATCATGAATTGGAGACTGACTTTTTATTTGTCTCTTCTCTCCCCACCTAGAAATCTTCGAGTCAAAACTTCTCTTATTTGATTCCATTATTTTCTTGATTTCTTCCTCATTTTGCTCTATCATCAAAGTTCGTTCAACCACTTCTGAATAGTTCTGAAGGTTCAATACTATAAGTTCACGTTGACATGACAGCCTTAAACCTTTCACAAACCACTTAGTCTTGTCTTTCTCCCTCGAAATCATTAAAGTAACAAATCGGCTTAGTGCTTCAAACCTTGCCTCATACTGTGCCACTGACATATTTCTCTAAGTTAGATGAATAAATTCATCTAACATGGCATAACAAAATACCTCAAGAAAATCTTTAACAATGAAGGCTTTTTTGAAAACATCCTATGTTCATTCTTTCTCCAGTTTTGTAATCTTAACAGTATTTCACCAATAATTTGCCTACCCAATCAATTGAAATGTTGCAAGTTTAACCCAAATCTTTTTAGGTGCTTACATAGCATCCAAACTTCGGTTAATTTGTTCCACCTATTCCTTAGTAATTAATGGACTAGACTTTCCACTAAATGTTGGAGGATTGAGTTTCTTGAATTCACTCAACGCTGAGAGACTCTGACCTCCATCACCATTACCCTGGTTTTGGGAATTACTGGTAATCCTACAAAGAGCAGTAACAAATTCTCTTATCGTTTGACGAAATTTACCAAACTTTTCTTCTCTTTGTCAAGAGGATACTTCTGTTTCTCTATTATCAAACATACTGAAATAATAGATTTTATGTCACAACAGTCAAAGTGAAGCAGCACAAAATGAATAGGTCTCAATAACGCAAGTAAAATAAAAGTCATGCATACATTGATCATATAAGTTTATAATTCTTTACAATAAAACCAACAAAGGGTACTTAAAGGATAACAAAACTTAAGTTACCCTATATAAGTATATACAAAAACACTATATACATACAAAAGGTAGGTCATTATCTAATTTGTCTTCCCTACACCATCTCACCACCACTTTGCATAAGTGTATTCGATAACAATAGGCTCAAAAGATTCCTCTATCCTAACAGGAAAAAGATTTAGTATTACTGATTTCTTCTCACTAGTCTTACCCATCGTACTTTTCTCACCTTCGGTAGTCGTCTCATCTACTAAACTTTCTTTTAACTTTTTGATCTAGCACCTTTCAGTCCTGTAAATATTTAGAAATCTTTTAGTATAATATAAACGTCGTGTCACGAACTTATTCTAATTCACTCCCTTGCCGTAAACTTTTACACCCATTAATGCCTCATTTTTTACATCTTTGGGAGTACGCGGACCTAAATCAGTATCTGAATAATGCATAATAGTCTCTACCAATTTCTCTCTCATCCTATTAACATACATCCTTCGCAAGTCCTTCACGAGAATGCCATTTAGAGCACATTGTTCATTCCTATTTACACAAGTCCATCTGTCACACTTGATCCTCCCTATACTACAAGACCAAACATATTAAAATTAAAATTCATATAGAATAATAAAGTGCATGTAACAACAAGCTAAAATGTCTATAAAAATTTCCCACTATTGTAAGAGATGTCTACATAATCTTAACCTTAAGCTCTGATACCAATTTTTATGACACCCCTAATTTTAAGAAATTTCAACAAAATTCTGTTATAATATAGTGTACATCAATTATGTAATTCTGTAAATTTTAAAATTTCACTTTAAACATTTTCAATAAAATTAAACACCAACTATTTCATTTCATTACTTAAAAAAATATAATCAGTTGTATAACTTCTAAAATCCAAGTATAAGCATGGAATTACATCAAAACCAAACATCATAAAACCCTACTCCTATAATTACGTATAACTTCAAAAGTAACAAAACCTTTATCTTGGAATATCCTTTGTCTTCTACTTACAAATTTTCAATATTGCCTAAACCTGAAAAGTAGGGATGAACTAGTGTTCAATAGATATTTATATACAAAGATAGTTTTAAAAGTTTTAATAAACAAGTTTCAACATAAAAGCACTTCTTAATTTCCAACAAAGAGTATAAAAGAATATTAAATCAAAATTTTAATTTTAATATTCATATAAACAACATAAAACACGTAATTTCAAAAAAAAAAAATTCATAAATTTTGTGCTTGCGTACTTTACAGCTATTGATCCAAAGAACGACCGTCCCAAAAACTGACCATACGTACTTGAGGACATTATTCTCAGGGATCGTCACCCTAACAGAAACGATCTTTAGGGGCATTATTCTTAGGGACCATCATCCCAAACACCAGTGTCACGTCACAATAAAAACCATGGCCATCATATTCTCATTTATCAATTCATTTTACAATATTTTTATAAAATCATATATTTATAAAAATATAACACGTGTTAATACAATTTCTCGCTATATTTGTAAATTTAACATTTTTATAAAAATTACTATTTAAACTCAATTCGAAAAATAATTAATTGGATCAACACGTGGTGATTCAGGAATTTAATGCACATTTATCAAAACATCAACTGTAATTAAACACCCTACTTTTTAGTTTTAAAACTAAAATCCATCAAATGCATATAAATACTTACCTAATAAATGTGATATAATTTTATTGCTCTGTCGATTTCTCTACCTCCTTCGAATCACCTCCTAATATTAATTTAACCATAATAATAAATAATGATCCAACATTACTAAATAATGCTTCAAACTTCGTTATTTAAAAATATGTGTATTTACATATATATATAGCATTTAAACATATATCTATATACTAACCGCTAAACTTTTTACAACAAAATTATGTATAATTTACTAAACTTGAAATTCAAAATTAATCGTTAAGAATTGACACTAACCGAACATGTTCTCCTCTTTTCTCTCCTTTCTTCACTCTTTGTTTCTAATTGAAAAGAAAAAAAAATGAAAGTTTATATGTATATATATGCATCACTTGAATCAAACCTATTTTATCTAATTATTTATTATTTTATTTTATTTTTAACAATTGCCACTACCTACTTCACACTAGTATTGCCCAAATTCTTAAATTAAAACACATTTGTATACCTTCAACCCTTCAACTTCTCTTTGTATACCTTTTACCCACAACAAAATTTATATTATCCAATAATTCTATTTTTTAAAAATCATAACAATATTCGTTCTAATCAACATTTTTTTTTAAATAAACATATCTGTCTTATAAATTCTAAATTGTTATATTTTCATATAATATAAAATGGATATATCCAACATGTGTATTTTAATTAAAGTAAGAACTCAGGGTATTACAACTTTTTATCTATAGAGTTTTTATAAGTAAAGTTTTTAACAAAAATTTATTAATCGTTTGATTGTTATAAATAATTTTTTAAAAAATTTGAATAATTACTTTAATAGACAAATTTTTAATGTTAGATTTTAAAAAAATAACATAAAATTTTTAAAATAAAATAAAGGTATTTTAAATAAATTCACCTTTTAAAAAAATGAAAAAATTTTACTCTCAAAAAATTAAATTTTGAGTTTCTTTAAATAGAAGAAAAATAATTTTTTCAATTTTTAAAATCTCTTCTTTAGTGCAAATTAAACGACATAAAAAAATTTAAAATAACTTTTATCATTAAAAAATTATTTTATCTAAAAGAAAAGATAAACCAAACGGACACAAATGGGTACCAAGTAAACAACTAATTAATTGTCTTTTCACGAAGGCATTGGGAAAAAAAACTAAGGTATGAAAAATGCCTGATTGAGAAAGCTATGTCTTTACAAATGACTGCAGCAATATCACAATTAGACATACTAATAATAATTTTGGCTGCAGATATTAAATAAACGGGAGCAGTTGTGGTGGGTAAGTGTTAAAGTGATTCTCGTTCAAATTTGCAGTTCAATCCCTCAAAATTGTAAAAGTTTTTTTCAAGTTTTTGGTCAAATCGGGTTGAGGGCCGTAGAAATCTCGGCCCAAATCAAGGACATCCCGACCCGTCCTCGATTTGGTTCAACCGGAAATGAGCGGGGCACAGGGATTCTTTGACCCATTTGGATCGGGGATTGGGCTCTCCGACCTGTTGCCATCACTACATTGTACGCGCTGGACAACTCCCTGTCCTTTCTTATTTTATTTTTTTTATTTTGTTTTCTAATTTAAGTTAGGATCTCTCAGAACATTGAGACGACGTCGCATCTCTAGTGGTGCTTCCCACACGACAATTCTCACTCCAACGTCGTCGTACAATCAACAACCACCGTAATATTTTCATCTTACCATTGGGCATAGCATCGCGGACTTGATTGACAGGCAACTGTGGCCAGAGAGGATTTTTGAGTTGACTCAGTGAGTGAGTTGAGTTCGAATTGAAAATGTCGTTCAGTCTCCGAAGCGTGAAGGTCCCGCCGAACTCGGCGAACCTCGAGGAGGCACGTAGCCGCGTCTTTGAATTCTTCAAAACTGCGTGCCGATCGCTTCCGACAATAATGGAAATGTACAACCTAGACGACGTTGCTTCCAAGTCCCAACTCCGTTCCATCATCGCCTCCGAGATCCGCAAGAACTCCCATGTCACCAATTCGAAGGTTCTCTAGCTTTCTTCTTCTGAAATCCCTACTTTATTCAAATTCAAAAATTATATGTAATTAACCCTTTTGATTTAGATGCACCGCTTTCTTTTACTAGACTAGGAGACTATTATATTCTCAGCGGGTCTGCTTTTTTTTTGGTCTACAAGTTAAAATCTTTAAAATGTTTGCTGGGAGTTGTGGTGAAGTGTCCCTCTTATTAACTTATGTCCAACTTTTGTTCTGGATGCTTGGAAGAAGGATTTTGGTATTTGTAAGGGGTAGGGTGAAACTCATTATGATTTGAATCCATTATCTTTCCAGAATATAGGGCGTTTTTCTGGGTTCAGCTGCAAATTGTTCTACTTTTTCCTTTCTTAGTGTGGTGAATTACTATTTTGTTGTTTCCGTGAACTGGTTTCCCGAGTATTGCAGAATCATTTGGTTGTGTTTTTGTGATTATTTGTTCTTGGGATTAGGGATGCCATGTGTGCGTACAAAGTGTTTATTAATGGTCTCGTTGATTGGCTTTGAAATAGGAATATCAGCCTGTGTTCTTTTGCTGTTAATGACCTATACCTTGTAATGCATTATTGGAGCATTGTAGATGGTTAATACCTAGTACTTATAGAAATTACTCAATTTGCATGTCTTCTTCTTGCTTTCCACTTCAAATTATTGGAGCATTGGAGATAGTTTCTATACTAATATTACGATACCTTGTAATGCATTTCTAAATTTTTGACATGTGCAACTGATGGACAGGCATTAATACATGAAGCTTATAGATAAAAATTTGGTGATATTTTGGTTGTACTTTGAAATATATATCTAACTTGAATACATACGAAAAATAGAAAACAAAGAATAAATCTAAGATGAGACTGCAGTACAAAGCAGAATGGGACATTTTCAGTGGATATTAATTTGTAAATATCGGATTGATAAACTAAAGTTCGACCCAGAACTCTTTTGCTGCACTAGTTTCTTCCTGTCATTTGTAAAGATCTTTTGCTGCCCTGCTTCTTTAGTCACTGTTGTCTGTCCTAGAAGTAGAACTTGATCACATGTAATGGGTTGTTTAGTGCTCTTTGTTCCTGAAAACATTCTGTTTTGATTTAACAATCCTATAGCAGCCTGAATAATACGTCAAAGCTTCCACAAAAAGAACAAAAATTGTTTAAAAAAGGAAGAAAGAAAAAAATTTTTTGAATTTAGAAAGCCAAAAATGTGCAATCCTCAGGCTACAGACTAGTTACTAAAACCTTCTGGAATAACTTTACTTTTTCGGTGTTGCACTTAATATAATGCCTGTGCCTTACTCCTGCAAGTTGACTTGCCCAATTTGTCTCCAAGATGTTTTGCTTTCAAACTTTAAAGCATAGAACTCTTTGAAGTTTATAAACCTTGGTCATTATGGGGTTGTGTAGTTTAGTGTATTTCAGTCATGCTTTGGCTCAAAAATTGTTTTCTTCCGTCTTTACTTACAGTAGATCTGCAGGTGATTGATATGCTTCTCTTCAAGGGGACAGAAGAGCTGAACAACATTTTGGAGCATGCAAAGCAGCGGCATCACATCATTGGTCAATATGTGGTGGGTCCTCAAGGGCTTGTGCAGGACTTGGACCCAAAGGATCGGGGCATGTCCAATTTTCTAAAGAATTTCTATAAGAGCAACTACTTTTGAGCTTTCATTGTTTGACAGACTTGCTCGCTTGGGGTATAGACTTCCTAAATAATAACGAACTTGGCAATGTTTGTGTATCTTGCTGTTGGACAAAGTTTCATCTGATCTTTTTTGTTTCTTGGGGTCACTTTGTTGAACCTAGATTAATATATTTTGTTTTCATCTAGTACATATTGTTTCAATGAATCAACTACTGTCAATTGTGCTAAATATTCCCCTAATTTTGTGTTAAATTAACGCAGTCTTGCTGTGATGTAGTTGTACCATCAGAGCTACTTGTGGTCCAAACTTCCATAAATCATTATCGATAATTCTCAAGTTCTGTTAAGCTTCAGCAACCTCATGAATTATTGTCTTTCGAGGAAGGTTGTATGGTTTCCTATGAGTGTTTCTAACTGTCATGAAGAGATTATCTCAATTGTTTAATTCTGATCTATAAAAAATAATTTTGTACTCGATTAATCTTACAATTTCATTAATTATTCAAGCAGATGCTAGTTTTTGTCAAACCAAGTTAGTTTATATCTGTATGTTTGCTTACTCAAAGCGGCTACACGAAGAGAAGAAGTAGCATTATATCAATATGGGCGTTGATTGATATATCATGCTTTCTGGTGACATTGTCAGATAGTACGTAGCCTCGATACTGGTTCCATCTTTAATATGCTTGTCAAGCAATATTTTTACTTGCATGATTCGCGATGAATTTAATATCAATTAATGATTCCTACATCTTAGATAGTTGTTATTTCTTTTTCTATATTAACTATAATCCATGTATCAAACGTCCAATAATATTACATCAGTTGAATACAAAATTTACAATAAAGAAGAAAACTGTAAAATTTATAATCGGATGACAGCTATATGTTGAAACTATAACACAGCGAAATGCAATTACAAACAGAGCAGAAATCAAAACAAGTGAGAATCAGATTCATTAGCATATGACCAAGAGAATTTAATAAATTGAAGCCCGTCTAAACCAACATTCAAATTCATTTCAGAAATATACGTTAGTTACAAAGACAACAGACGACACTGGGATAACACTTACAAGAGTTATAATGAAGAAAATGATGATTATATCAGAATGATAAACACAAATACATACCCGCTTCAGACAATAATGGACAAATTTTACGATAATACAATCTATGGACGATGGAAATGACTAATACCAATACTAAGTATAAATAAAATCTAGAACACAAGAAAATCTAAGCAGAAGGTCAAAAGAAAAATGTTATGACTAGGGAACAACTATCTGTCAGGATGTCATTCAGATTGTTTTGGAGAGCACATAATTTCACAAATCAACCCGGAGAAATTACAATGCAACTTCATTCTCTTGGACGGGCAAGCCAGAGGGAGCTAAGAGCACGTAGTCGGGAGAAATAATCATGTATTGCAAGGAGTGCACGAGCTGATTGGCGCGTTGTCAATATTCGGTGCATTTGTTGCAATGTTTGCTGTCGCAAATTGTCGGCCTAATATTCCAAAAGCCACGAAAAGAATTGGACACCAGATGAAAAGCATAAAAACAACTCCAAAATGTAAGAACAGAAGAAAAGAAATGTCTCTGGAAAAAGCTTGTTGTAACAGCAAAAAAATTCCTAACGTTCCAAACAGTCAGTAACTGCACTTCTATACAACATCTGACAATCAACAAGTCTCGGGAGCAACAATAACTGAGAAAGGAAAATACTTGTCCTCATTTGAACATTACATGGATTAAATTCTCAGAATTTATGTCAACATGCATAATTTAACTTTAAATTCTTTCGAGAAAATTTCAAAATCAACTAAACCAATAAAAAAAGGTTGAATCAGGAACTTCAAATTAGGCAGGAAATCATTAAAACGAAATTACCTGGCGAATAAACCCCTCCAAAGTCCCTAGCTTTCCCATGGCCATGGCCATCTGCCCCATATAGTTTGCCACATTCCCAGATGAACCTGAGGAGCCAAGAGATCCACTGGACAGCGTCTCAGCAAGGGACTGCTGCAATGCCTCCATGCCTTGAGACAATGCATCCTCTGCTTGTTGGGAGGACTGCTGCAAATTGCCAATGCCTACAAGTTGCTGTTCCGTCAAAGGCTCCAACTGATTCACAAGAAGCTGCCATGATGGCCATTTAGTTTCATCCCATTAAAAATAGGAAGAGAGATCATGAAGACAACATAAATTTAGATGATTTCTCTATATTTTACAATGTAACCTGCTAAAACTGCTAGAAAACTGAACTAATATGTATGAATGATGCAAACACAAATTTACAGATATTAGCAGCTACATGGAGAGAAAGTGGAACTACATCCAATCATCATTGCTCTACTCTCCTTGCAAACATCCATCAGCAAGAATTTTTTTTTCCTCACACTGTTATTATTGCCACATACTTTCTATGCTTATAAATGAGGTAATAGCTTTCAGAACTCTCTATGTGTGTTTCTCTCTCAAATGGATAAAGGCAAAATGCAGCCAGTTCCATTCCACACCTTTTCTGTTTGTTACATTTTACCATTACAACTGAGTCTTGTCTTTAATTAGAGTTCATCAACTTAACATTTCAACTCAAGCCAAATTATGTATTTTCTACACGAATGGTTGTGAGGCGGCCTTGGGACTTATGATGCATACCCGATGACTCGCATTCATTAGTTGTTTCCACACAACCTGAACATAACTTAAGGTTCTATGTCACAGTGGTAGTGTCAATTAAATATCAATGACTTAAGAGGAAAAAGAAAGAAAAAAGGTAGAAAATCTTTTACCATGCTAAAGAAATAAGAAGAAAAAGAAAGAAAACCTGAAAGTTTTTACTTATTTGGATAAGATTACAATTTTGATTCATTCACAAACTCTTCTTTTTCAATCACATCCTTCAAAACTATATCTAAGGCATAGAATATATTTTACAGTTCCAACAAGCTAACCTTGAGAAGCTCAGATGAACGGAAACCACCAAGCCATAAGAAACATCTCTCAGCAGGAGTTTTCCACATACCCGACAACAAATGGAAAACATCAGCTTTGGCTGCATTGGCCTTCAGCTTAAAAATTTCATCATAGTGAGCCATTATACCATCAACAATCATACGAAGTTCTGTATCACTAGCATGAGAATTCACAGCTGATCTAAGCTCATTGATCTGTCGGTTATGCTCTTCAAGCCATCTTGCGTATTCTACATCAAATGCCATGGCCCCTAAAAGGAACAGTGAACAGGATCAACCTTGTGAAAAGATATTAATTGAAAGAAAAGATAGATGATTGAAAGACAACAGCACCCTAAATTTTACTCTTCGTCATGAGCCTGAATGAAATCACATATAATTTGTAAAACCACCCCATAAGTGTGCTCGTGCATATAAGAGATATGAAAGGAGGCAATGGTACAACCCTGGAAACTGCATTGTATGGGGTAACTTTTTGATGATTATAGAATATTCATTAAAAAGAACGAGTCAATCCTTTTTCTCTATTTTTTGGGAAGCTGTAATGATAGAGGTAACTTTTTGTAATTATCAAAATTTAAGAAACTCTTGGAATAGTACTTTTAGAGGAGGCATTCACTTCTTCAAGTAGAAGAAAGAAGGAATACCATTTCCACTCATTGAATGGGCTTGGTCCCCTGAACTTGATATGAAGATTCCCTAAAGAAGAGAAGAGGAAAAGAAAAAAAGATTAAAAACAAGCCAAGCCAAGCCAAACCAAACATATCTACAAAGAGAATGATCAAGTAGAAATAAAATGGAACAGCTGAAGAAATAACCAAATCTAACCTGCTGTCGTGCTCGCTGCAGCTCCTGTTCAAGTTGGGTCAGCTTCAAACGGCTACTTTCCAACTGCTGGACATATGCCTATAGGCAAAACAAGGATGCAAGTCAATACGGGAGACCACAGAGAGTAGGACGTAATGCAACAAGACATGCGCATGGCCAAACAGCATATGTGATTGTTGCAAAAGGAGGTGAAGTAGTCAATGCCAAAGTTCTGCATTTGATAAATGTTAGCTTATGAATCATTGAACATTTCTACCTACTAAAAGATTCTTATCGAAGTTCATTTGAAATCCAAATTACAACAAAAAAAAAAGAGATAATTGTTTTCTTTACAGGATAAGTTTGCCAGATGTAAAAGTAAATACATTGGACCACCCAACACTTGCCAACTCGCAACACCTAGGAACAAATAAGTAGCCAGGCTTTTCCTTGCTTAGAACAAACTCTTGAAATTAATACTGTGCTACCAACAGATCAAGCTCCAAATAAATTGGATCAGATAAAGCAAGATGAGCAATGATTGCCTCATATTGCTATTCATAGCTCAACAAATATACAATTATTAAATCTTAGAACTGCACCATTCATTAATCAAATCCAAAGAAATTTAAATATGACCAAAGAATCAAATATAAGAAAGTACATGAGAGATGTAAATTAGTAGCTGGGAAGTAAAGTTTTGGAGCCAATTACAAGTGAAACTCAATCAACAACTTCATTTATATTTATCCTTACACTGCACAAACAATGATTGACCTCTTACTTTAGTGGGGGGATAACAAACTGGGAAACTGACAGAATCAAAATTTACTCATGCAAAAAATAATTACAAATGAAAAATTCAGAAGCAGCCAAGAGCATACCACAATAACATCTTCTCTTGCACAACTTTAAGGCAATTCTAGGGAAGTGTTTGTTTGGTTTGTATCTCTTTTTAAGTGAGCCACAAAGCAGCAGTTCTCCTCCTCAAAAAGGTGCTTATTTTTGTTTGTGACAGCTTAGTTTCAAGAAGACGACCAGTACAAAGGAAAACATATATTTTAAATATTTAACTTACAACCATTGCCCAGGAATAGCATCTGTTCAATAAGATACAACCTTCAAGGACCATGAAACACTATGCTCTCAACAAGGGCTTCGCCTATGCTACCACTAATTGGATCCTCCAAAATTACCAAACAAATTGTTCTACAAAGTCAAATACATAAAATTTCGCTGAGACTCTGATGTGCCAACTACTGAAAAATTTGGTATCCTGAATTTTCAGATGCTTAAAATGTTAAAAAATTAAATATATAAGAAGGTGGAGGCACAGTTGTGAAATGTAGATTGTAGAAAATTATACTAAAGAAAAACACATACTTTCTTCCTCAATCGACTTTTTCTTGCTGCCTCACGATTTTGAGCAAGCCTACGAAGAGTCTGCAGAGAATAATTAGGCAAAAGATCACCATCAAACAAAATCAGATAAACATCAGATAAATCCATGCAGTTAAAATAATCATATCACCTTCTGATCCATTTTATCCTTTGATCTGTCACTAGAATCCGAAGCTACGACAGCAGTAGATTGACCTCTATCAAACTGCAGGTATAAAGTGTTAAATAACACTAATTTTACATTCCAATGGTTTAATGAATAAAACAAAAAAATGCTTCTGTTAATTGAAAGACAGAGGGAATGGAAGTCTTCATTCACAAAAATTTAGAGTGCAGCACAAGAATATTTGATAAATAGAGCTGTCGGACCAAAACTTCAGAATACAAATTTTCAAAGGCAATACATCAAGGGAGGAATCAAAAGAGACATTACCCTTTGATTTTTATCATCTGTGTCTGCATCTGTTGAGATATCAGTCCTAGGACTAGCATCAGCCATATTAGATTCTCCCCAATTTTCTGTATTGCCGCTAGAAATAGAAACCAGATTTGATTGTTGATTCTTTTCCAATGGCAGCCTCTGAGACTCCACTTGGACGGTGGGCGGATTTATGTTAAATGCGGTTGGTGACTGTTTTAGTTAAAAATAATAATATAATAAATAAACAAAGGACATATACGAGTTAGTGAAAAGCTAGCATGAATTAGTGAACTTCAGGAATTTTTGCTTTAAAGGAAGCATGGAATTCACCTTATCAAAAGTGACAATATGGAGGGGATCAGAAGTAATTGCTTGACCACTTGCTTTGGTTGAACTAACTACAGTGTCTACATTGCCACATCATATAAATTTTTTCAGAGTAAGAGAAAAAAGAAATACCTCTATGAATTATAACAGGAACAACATGCCAATACGCACATTTTGTTCATCTTCACTGAGTCTCACATGTAAGGCTTGTAAACGAACAAAACCAAAACTACAAGCACAGCTTACTATAAATTAATTAATCCAATCGGGCGATTGTGTTTTTATCACAAATCCACTTGGTCAAACTCTAATGCTTAAAGGAAGAAAGATTTGCTTGCTTTAGGAAATATGTAATTTAGGTTTCTGGTTTTGCATCACAAGAATAAACACAATTTGGGAGTTTAATTATATCCATAATTTGTATGCCTGGTGAAGAGAGTAAGGCTTTTTTATGATACCATCTAAAAGACTCATTTCTTCCTGATTGATGCTTTTCTAGTTCTTCCTCATTGATTTTTTTTTCAGTCAAATTATAATAAAATTTAATGGGTTGGTTGAAGAATAAAACAAAAATATCACATCAAGCATGTAAACGCCAAAATAGAAAAGAAAAAGCATCAGCGTGATATTGCTGGATGTACCATATATAATAATCCTCTCAAATGAAATAATACAATATAAAAAAAAAAGGTAAAAAAATCTAACTCTATAATCTCTCTCTAAAAGTTGGTTGAGTAAATACTAACTTCCAGTCAGGTTGATAGCATCCCCTATGCGAAATCCAACAGACTGTTCAAACACCCCAAAATTAGAAGCACGATAAGACTGGATAGTACTTCCTTCTGTGCAACTGAAAGCCGCGGTTCATCAAAATTTTAGGTCACAAAGCACAACATAAATACTGCATTAACAAAGATTCTGCATTTCTTACACTTGCCAAGGCATAAATAGACTAAAAGTAAACAAGAAATGTCCATTAGGCACAAGAAATTATCAAAATAATTATTTAAGATATCATAACAATTACAAAAAGGTAAATAAATAAAAAATTGTAAAAGAATAACATTAAATCCATAGTGTTTTCCTGCAATCTTATGTGGATAACAAGATTATTCAGAAAGTAATAGCCTTATATTGTGCACATACCCAGACAGAGAAACTATATTCAAACCTTTCCTAAAACAAAAAATAACAAACGATACAAAAAACCCCTTCCATGTATATATGCATAAAGAGAAAAGAAGAATCTGAAAATTCTTTGAAACCGAAACCGAAACCCATAGAAAAGAAAAATAGAAGAACATTCCCCCACAAGCTCCTATGCTTTTTTCTCTATTTTGACTGAAAATTATGCTTAATCCTTTCCAATCACAAAACTCATAAAAGAGCCACAGCAATGCTTCTCCGTAGAGTTTTGGCTTTCCTCCCTTTCCCAGGAACAAAGATATTCTAATGAAGATATTTTAATCAAGCTATAAAATTTACAGTTTAGTCAAGGAAATGAAGATTCTTTTGAAATGCAAAATCTGTCTTTTCCTAAGCATAAATGCTTCAAACAAGTTTGACAGGAATAAAAGACATAAGCAACAAATTCAATTCAATTACCCACTCAAAATAAAGAATTGTCAACCTAGAAACCAAATGCTTAAGTTATGCACCTCAAGTACTAAATTAGCCTCCTGAAAGAATTAATCTGTTCAAGTAATAAATCTGGGCACCAGATCTTTCCCTTCTTATTGTAAAGTTCAGATTGAGCACAAGAGAAGACACAGCTAGCTCTTATCCATTTCAACAGACATCAACTCCTTCAATTTTTCCCCCTTCAGAGAGAATAAATACATCTAAAACAGCATATTAGATAAAATCCTATTTTGTTTCTGATTGAATTCTTTATATACAGTTAGACAATCATCAGTTTATGGAAATTAGTTTAATTCCAGTCAGTATCACATAATTCCCACAATGCACAGGGTTATAAAATTTTGACAATCTGATAAAACTTTAAACATGACAGTACACTGTAAAAAAGTCTTCAGTACAACAATAAATCCGTGCAATGTCACAAGCCAATTGTCATACATCACTATTTTCAAAGGATCATAGGAATTTCACCAATTGCAGTGTTCTATTAACCGACAACATAAAATCTATAATTTACTATCAGAAAAGTAAATAAAACTTTAGATCATACTAGCTATGATTAGACAGGACAAATATGCGAATTAACTAAAGCTGCATTGTAATATAGCGCATCAAAATGGCAAAAGTGAAAACACAGGCAAAAAGAATCAGAAACAGAAAGTTAGCATACAAGGCAATTTCAAAGGAACAAATTGGGAAAAGACTGTAGATATTCAAAATAGAAGCCAACAGCAGATTAAGGAGGAAATTTACATTGTTTTGGAGATGGGTAACTGAGAATCAAAGCTCGGCATTCCGCTGGCTGCTTCCTTCTCATCTTCTGCCCCAGGCCTCTCTTCTACTTCCCATGCATCATGATTATTTTCACCTTTTTACCCTCCCACAAATAAATTAGAATTCCTTGCTCTTACCCTAAAACAAAAGCATGTAAATACAGATAGTGGATTCTCAGCATATTACTTTCTTCCTCCAGCTTAAGCAAATTGAAAAGCATGAAAATAGCGATTATCAAATGTACAATGTTGTAACTCTAAAGCAACTATCTTAGCCAAAAAAGAAGTCCCATTATAAAATCACAAATAAACTACCAAATTCCAGCAGAAGATCAAAGCTACCAAAAACAGCACACTAGAAAAGGTTAATCATCCAGCTAAGAAAACATGTCTCAGAGCAACAAAGAAACAGTGTGTAGAAAAGCAATGAGGAAGTAGCTAGAAAATATCTCCATTGCAGATAACATTAAGAATTCAATAGCAAGTGTTGATTAACAGAATTTCACAAATTTCCAATGTCTCCCACCAACGCCCAGAAGCAGAAAACTATAAAAACACAGTGAAAACTTTCTATACAGGCATTATAAGATCAAAATCACCTCATTTTGGTTCAGACTCCATCCAAGAGGTCTATTTTACACACCAAATCAAGTAATTAATATGCCAACTATTAGAATTAAAATTAAATTTATTATTAATCTTTTCCCCCTTTGTTAAGGGTTCCTAAGTTCATGAGGATTCCCAAACTTATAAGGATTCCTAGTTTATGTTATTTTACTATTTCAGCCTATATAAAGGCATATTGATATACTTAGTTTATAATTATAAGAGAGATTTAATATAATTTTATTTTCTTCAACATGGTATCAGAACAAGTTCGATCTTAGGTTTAAGAGTCAACTTAGAAAAATTTTGATAGCGATGATGTGCTATCTTATGAGGTAGTTACTAAACATAATTTAGTTTTCTATTAAAAAAAATCTAAAAACCTTAATTCAAGGTATGGAGTTGCTCTCAGTACTGTTTGGATATGCTGTTCCTGGGTACTGTAGGCCGACACTGTTCACGGGTTCCTGATATGGCTGCCCCTTCTTTTACTACTCTTTGCATATGGAAAGGCATTATCAGTTTTCTTGGCCTATTGAAAGGCACTACAAGTATTCTTTGCTATGGAAAGCAGTATCAATATTCTTTGCTTATGGAAGGCGCTCTTACCCTATGAAAAGGCACAATCAATATTCTTCACTTATGGAAAGGCACAATCAATATTTTTTGCCTAAAAAAAAGCACAGCCAGTATTTCTCGCCTAAAAAAAAAGGCTCGGTCAAATATTTCTCGCCTCTTAAAATGCACAAGATCGTTTCTTAAAGGCACAAGTAGTTTTCTCCTATTTTTTTGATCCCACTACTACTGTTTTAGGATTTTCTTCTAATTGCATTAACTTTCAAACTCAAACTTACTCTACCATCTTGAGTTTGAGGTAGAGTGTTAGAATTAAACTTAAACTTATTATTAATCTTTTCCCCTTTTGTTAAGGATTTCTAAGTTCATGAGGATTCCTAAACTTATGAGGATTCCTAGTTTATGTTGGTTTATTATTTTAGCCTATATAAAGGCATATTGATGTACTTAGTTTATAATTTAAGAGAGTTCAATATAATTTTTTATTTTCTTTAACACCAACAAATTTAGTTCCCACAATTGAATTTGAAAGGACAAGGGAACTTGCAGAGGAAACCACACGCATGCAAGTTATGAGATCAAACAGACCTATTCAAGCTAACAACATCAAGGAACCACCAGCAAAGATGAAGCCCAATATTTTGAAATATGACCAATATAAAAACTCAGCTACTGAAGCAATGCGCAAATAACATAAATAAACCAAAATTTAAAATATTAGTTAATATACTTGACTTCCCCATGTTCTAGTAGAAAATCAGGCAGCTCCAAATTTTGTCATAAACTGCTTATACAGGGTACAGTGGCAGGTTTCTGAAAAATTGCAAAATGTTATGGAAAAATTTCAGGGGAGGTTTCTAATAAATGTCCAAAATTCAAGGGAGCTTATGAGCTAATTCTGAAAGCACTTGAATTTGCCTGATATTCAATCAAAATTTTGGAAATTAATGACATAACAGGGAGAGAAGAAGGCTTTCTGCTAATTAAACTCACATGATGACTAGGCTGCACTGACCTACAAACAAATAAAAGAAAAAGTGACAAGGGTCTGCAGGAACTGTGGACGATAGAACTTAAGTTTTGTAAAGAGTTAAACACCAATTTAACATCAATTACTGTACCATTAAGATCATAACAACCCTAGATACAGCAGTTTTCAGAAATCCAAGTTATCTATCCTAAGATGTATGGAACACATCAAGGCAACACCTGACACCCAATGAAGAAGATGAAGACCAAAAAGAATCTTGATTATAAGAACCTAAATATAAAACTCACACATTCTGGGATATTGTATGCATAATTTTGACACCAACAACCAGTCCTCAAAGTGAAAATACTAGTACAAGACAAGAAAACTTCACATATTATCTTAACGTATAAAAGGGAAATCAGAGCCATCACAACAATATTAAGAAGCTATATTAAAGGAAAGGTCAATAAACCCTAAATAAAAGGACTTTCAATATAAAATTTAACTTCTACAGGACTCTGTGAAATTAGACAGCAAACCACAATATGTCAAAGTTAAATTAACCATATAACACAAGAAACCCCAGCACACAAAGGCTATCCTAAAATGTGGTTCACAAATTTGTGGGCACACTACAAAATTGCTATATACACTTAAGAGCAATCCTACCTTACTCGTATGCCAGAATCAACAGTGGAACATGTAGTAACATTTCATATAACAGCTTGTAAATCTAATCCAACAACACCCAGAAGCCAAAATCCATAACAGACAGTCCAAGATTCCTAACTACAGCAGCCTTGAAATATAAAACTTTTTAAGTGTCTTAAACAAATTTGACACCAACACAACAGTACTATGGATTCTGAATTAACAATGATTAACTGAAATACTCTAGAGTTTGGTATGGATCCTGAATTAACAATGATTAACTGAAATACTGAAAGACCAAGGTCACGTATTGGCACATGTCAAGCAGAAATTAGATACCAAACTAGCATAAATCAAAAACCAAAATCAAGTATCCAACAAAAACCCTAATTTCAGAGACTTTAAAATAATAACACCAAAACTCCTCCTTAACCCTAAATAAGAAAACTTTCAAAGATCAATTTTTTTAACCTATTGTACGGCACAGAAAATTCGCACCAACCCAACAACACCTAGAAGTTGAAGTCGAAGAAGAAAACCATGAAAGCCCCCTACCTACAGAAGGAAGTTAAAATCAAACAACAAAAGCATAGAAACCCCTAATTAGAGCAGCTTTCAAAGATCAAACTGGCCTATTCTAACATGCATAAATAAACATTCACCAACACGCAATTTCATAAACCAATAACCAAGGAAAACACTGCAAGAACCAGCACAGCAGTTGCATAGTACCAAACTTACCTATACTAACGTACACTTTCCAAAATTTTGTCAACAATCGAGCAATACCCACAAGCCAAAACCAGCCAAAAAAAAAAAGAAAAAACCAGGAAGAAGTTTCACTTCCAAGCTTACTAGAACCAAATTCAACGTACTTTGAACTTTTTAAGTAATACTAAAACTCATTTCATAATTCAGAAAACGATCGAATTTACCTTACAGCGAAAAAAAGTCCGAATTAAACCCACCAGGTTTTTTTTTTTTTTATCTATTTTTTCCTTTGTTGATGATGATGATGGATATGTACAGATACTGATGATGATGATAAAAATAACTCTTAACAATTGTATATTGGATTAGAGAGACGATCGTTCCAATCTCTAGACGTCTGCTTCTGTGTAGAAATCTTCCACTTTCCAAGGACAAATGATTTTTTAATAACTTTTTCCAATCAATAGTGCTTTGACATGAATTGTTTTGTTTTTTCTCCTTTTTTTAATTAATTTATTTTAATATTTCTTCGCTGTTAATCGTGTCAGAGATGCTGACACAGTAACAATACAGCCAATCTTGCTTACTGTCGGTAAGAAGTGAGCTGCAATCTCGTACAGTTATAACTCCAACGGTAAGTATAGTAGATCTTCATGATCTTGCCACGTTTCATCTATCTATTGACCCTATACCATTTTTGGTACAGTTGGCTTATCATGTCCTGAAAGTTAGAACTATGGATGGCAAAATTTTTGGCTTCTGTTGGTTACCATCATTGTACTTGTAAGTGTTACTGTGTTTGATTTCAACTGTTCAGGTCAAAGACAACTCTATAAGTCATGTCATGTAAGAATTTCATTAAAAAAATATTTTATTTGTTTTTTAAATATCAATTGTGAATAACTTGAATGAAATAATCTGAATTTATAAATGGGGAATGCCGATTACCCCCCTCATTTTAAGTTTAATATCTCATCACTCTCATAATTTTTTATCAATAACCCATCACCCCTTACCTTCACTTTCGTTACAATTAAAAATTACTGCTTAAGAATATTTTTATACATTAATTTTATTTCTAAAATTATATTAATTTTAAATAATAATATTTTAATAAATTATATTTAATACAATTTTTTAATATTAAAAAAATTATGAATCCTTTTCCTAACCCTATCTTTGAATCTAGCCTGCCTATTCTCACGCCGTCACCTCCTCCACCCACAAGCCGCCCCCATCCATCCATCCATCTACTAACAAACCTAATCCTACCTTTCCTTTCCTCCTCCGTAGCTCCGCAGCATACACCTCCGCCGATGACGTCGTCCCTTCTTTTTCTTATTTTGCCTGTACAACCCTTGTGGGTTGTCGGTCGTAGTCACTACGGTTGATGTCGTCGATCTCGTCTGTCTGCAACCAATCGGACGAAGTAGAGTGTCAGCTTGTATTTTGCTAGTACACGTTTGTTGACTCGGGTTAGGCTATAGTAAGAGTCGGCGTAGATTTTGGTTGCAAAAGTTGGATTGTACGTGGGTTTGATATTTTTTTTTTTTTCATCATTTAACAAATTGAGCTTAAGAAATGTTGGGATATTGTTGTTTTTGATAAAAATCAACATTGGGGTATATGGGTTTGATGTTATAATTTTGGTTACAGAAGATGGATTAATATGTGGTTTTGAATTTTTTTTTTTTGGGTTCAATTAACAATTTGAACTCAAGAATTGATGGGATATTGTTATTTGTGATAAACTCAACATAGAGGTGTTTGTTGATGCTGAAGATTACGTAGTTTAACAGAGGTATTTTTTTGGCTCTATTTTTGGCTATTGTTTTGGGTGTAACAATCGAATACTGGGAATTGGATGGAAAATTGTTTTTTAATATTTTTAGAGTTTCTAGAAAATTTTATTATTGATGATTCTGCAATTTTTTTTTGCTGCGATCTTTATGGAGCAAAGAAAATTGTAGTTTTCCACCTTCTAAATCATTCATGTTTACTTGATTTGTTCAGTCTATCGGGGCTTCCTTTTCCTTCGTAATTTTCTGTTCTTCATTAATAAAATTGTTCTAAAATTTTGTTTTGGGACATTTTCTACGGTAATTAAAATTGAGATTCAATTTTTTCAAATTATTACTATTTAAAATTTGTATAAAAAATAATTCGATTAAACTAAAATGTCTTAAAAAAAATTTTTAAAGATGATCAACATTTATTTATTTTTATTAAAAATATTTTTGTATAAAAAAAATTTAAGTGAATTATTTTTATAATAAATTTTAAATAGTATATATTATTAAAAATTCAGTTTAAGTTTAAAAAATTTTCGTTAATTATTTTTATGTGTTTAAAGATTATTTAAAAAGATAATAATTAATTTGAAAATATTATTTATGTTTAGATAAATTTTTCTTATAAATATTTAAGTACAAAGTCAATATAAAGTCAAGAAAATTATGAGGGTAACTGGGTAATTGTGTCAAAAAACTAATAGTGTTTCCCAACAGAGATGACGGGAAGGGGGTCATGGAATATTGATAAAAAATTATCGGAGTGATGGTATATTAAGCTTAAAATGAGGGTAACGGACATTCTCCTTTATAAATATTATAAATAGAATACGGGAGACTCTTTGAATGAAATCACTTGGGTAAAAGAATTAAAAAAAAAAAAAAATCTCATAACCTAGGTGTTGTCCGTGCAACCATTGTCTCCGAGTATTGCTTTCCAAAAAAAAAATACAGGGAGAAAATCCATGGTATTTAGAAAGCAGAGTGTACAATTATATTACTCATAATGATTCTGCTAATTCAAAATAGGTATAAATCATTTTTTAAATTAAAATGTTTAATATTCGAACAACTGTTATTATAAAATAAAATATTATAAGTCAAATATTAAAAAAATTAGTATATTTTATTAAAATATAGTATTAACAAACGCTTTTTTTTAATTTTGAAAATTAAGTAAAAGCGAGAAAAAATCAAATATGCTCACAATATTAATGATAATTAAATTTAAATTATGTCAATATTTCTCTATATTTTTTTGAAAAGCATAATATTGTTATTATATTAATGAATTTTAAGGATACATTCGGTATCTTTTTTAACTTGTGTTTTATAAAATAAAAAATAGTATTTTTAATTTGATGTTCTTAAAGTTTAAGAACGGGTTCAGGAAGATTTTCTGAAATATATATTATTTAATTTTGATTGAATATAAAACTCTTCTAATAGAAATATTTTGAAGAACAGGATTTCACTAATTTTTATTTAGTGAATATTAAGTAATAGTTAATATTTTGATGAAATAAATTTATTTGAATATTTTAAAAAATTATAATTATGTTATTTATTTATGCTTTTTTTATTTTGGTTTCATAAATTTTTTTTAAAAAAATATTCAGCCCTAATTCATATTCATATTCTAAAAAAAATTTCATATCTACATTTTATTTATATCCTTCTCCTAAATGGATATTTGTCAATATCCATATCCGTTAAGAAATATAATTTTGATAATTTTTTCATGACCTTAATTATTTTATTATTATTTTATAATAAAATATTAAAATTAATTATACAAATGTGATAAACCATCTCCCCAATGATCACTATCTTCCTCTCTTACATGTTCAATGGAATAATTGCAACACATTCTAAGTCTAAGAAACTACATATTCTTATCAATATAACATAAAATCAATTAAATAATTTAAATTAATTAACATATTACGAAGAACATCGTACTTTATAGATTAACGAAAAAACGCAATGACAAAAGAATGAAAAGATTTGAGTAACAGAAAACGGAAAGCCACAACGGCAAAATAATGAAAACATTTGAGTGGAAGCCGCAAGACGGTTGGCGGTTTGTGGTGGAGTGGACAGCCTGCACAACAATGAAGAGATGTGGTAAGGCGCAGTAAGACCAAGACGGCTGGTGATAAGGGTTGGATAGTAGAGAAAGATTTAAGAGTACTTATAATTGACATTTTATATTAAATTCAAAAGATATCATTTTAATAAAATAATTTTGTGAATATATGCAAGATATTTTAAAATATCTATATTCTATACAAATATTTCACTCTTTCATCATATTCTATCCATATTTTATTTTATATTATTTATATCTTATCTTAAATAAATATCCGTACAAATAATATCCATTACAATTTGTAGTTAGCCCAACTTTTATATTATCTCTCCATTCTACTTAAAACTTTTTGAGATAATAAGATACTATTACAAAAAATATATTTCACGTAATTAAGAATATAAAAGCTTATCTGACAATTTTTAACCATATTTCTCCTATAATCACAAAATTGAAATATTACGTGATAATCTAAAACTATTTTTTTACTAAAATAAACGTTTAACACTAAAAATAAATTAAGCTACTAAACAATTATTAACAATGTATGAAAAAAATTTATCGACGTATCACATTAATTTAATAAGAATAACACTACACTTCACTTATCTTGATATTTTCATTTCAAAAGTGATTACCATAATCATATTACTGTTATAAATTAGTTAAATAGTCGTGTTTAGGTTGTTTTACTTAAAATATTTTCATAATTGTGCTAAAAAGCAAATTAAATTAAGTTATTTTATAATAAAATAATTCAACAAAATATGAATATTGAGAATATTTTTAATATAAATAAATCGATCGATCCAAAGAACTATAATAAAAATGAATACCTTCTTTCTTGATCTATTTAAAAAAAGAAAAAATCCTTTCTATTTTTAATGAAACCAACAAAAGTCTTTTGGTCAGCTAATAGATGGTCCATTCAAACGAATGGATATGCTTTCAATATATGTAATACTTATAAACCACATAAACAAATAATAAATTAGAAAAATAAATAAAGAATGTACTTGGGTTATTTTCGACTTTATCCCAAATTTATTGATAATTTTTAAAAATAACTTGATATATTGAAGAGCCATCATTAATACCCCTCTTAATTGCAAATTGCCGTCAAAGATAACAGCATTAGGGGCAAAATGGGAATTAAACTGTTTCAAAATTATTTTAAACAACAAGCATATTTTAATTATATGAAATGACAGTTTAGTCCACATATTCAAACTTAATATATGCTATGGCATAAATTATGATTTATTTATTTTATTTAGAATTTTAAGTACTTAAAAGTTAAATTATATTATAAAAATTAATTACCCTGAATTAGATTAGGATTTTTAATTATCCTAAATTAATCAAATTAATGTTTTGAATTATCCTAAATCAAATTAGGATTTCAATTGCCCCAAATTAAACTATATTTTCCATTTACTCAAATTAAGTTAAAAAGAGAAGGGGGAGAGAAGAGATAAGGAGAAAAGAGACGAGGGAGAAAGAAAATGAGAGAAAGGGAAAAAAATTATAGATAAGGTTATTTTTGTCTTTGCACATGTAATATTAATTGTAATAAGGGTAAATATGACATTTCACCATTTTCTGTTAAAAATAACAGCAATTTGTAGTTAACAGTGACACTGTTGATGACTTTCCAACATTTCAACATTTCAGGTTATATTTGAAAATTATTAATAAATTTAGAGTAAAGCCAAAAATAACCATTAAACTTTTGGTTGGGAGTTCAAAAATCCTGCCAGCAAGTAACAGCGACTTTAACGAAGACCATTTATAGTCGGGGTACTAACCTTTTATCGTGAATTTTTAAGATTTTTTAAGTACAATAATTTTTTTAAAAAATTTATTTAAAATAATAATTTTAATGGACGAAAATTTTCACTTCCATTCAAGATTTAAAAAAAAAAATCAACTTAAAATAAAATAAATTACTTTATATTAGATTTAGACTGTCAGATGAATCTTTATCCGTTTATATATAATTAATCCAATAGTTTATATGGTGCTACGTTTTTAATTACAATGTGATTAGGTTTTTCTCTACCTTCGTAACAAAGAAAGAAATTTTAAAATTTTAATATTGGGGTTGTCTATGACTAAAAATGGGGTAATGAAAATGTGTGCGTCTTATTTAATCCACTTTATACACCGCAGAACAGCCAATTTCAAAACTTACCGTACAGTATGGCATGCGTTATAATAATAATAATAATAATAATAATAATAATAATAATAATAATAATGCCTAAACTATGGACTCTCCTTTTCAATTTTATTAAGATAAATTTAATTAATTATATTTTTATATAAAGCAACCGGTTCTATAACAATAATAATAATGATAATAATCATAAAGGTATAGTATATTTGAAAGAGAATTTCAATTAGGGAGAATGTTTCATACCCCTCCTTATTTGGCCATATACCTCATCACTTCCCTGTTGTTTTACAAATACCCCATTACTCTCGTAATGTTACTTCTGTTAGTCAAAATGTTAGTAGTTTAAGGGTATTATAGTAATTTAAAAATAATAAATTTATTTAAATTCAATTCTTTATTAATATTATTTTTTTTTTTTATAATTTATAAACAAATAATATATAATAAAAAAAATATAAAAATGATATATTAATTATACCTAGTAAAGCTAATCCTAAAATTTTTCTCTCTAGAAATTATCCAACCCACAAATTTCCTAAACCTATAAATCTTCCTCAATATTCATCATCACCACCACCACTACCACCACCGCTATCATCAAATCCTCCTCCACTAGCGGTTACCACCACCACTAATTATCATTATCTTTCAATCACTGTGGTCTATCTTTTCATCTGTATAAAATCACCCTCCGCTATAAGAAATCATCGTCATCGTTGCCAAATGAAATTTGGATTACTGGTGTTTTATATCAGGGTGTGCTCAAGTGTTATGTGAGATGAATTGTGTGCACTCGTGAGACAAAAAAGAATGTAAAAAATGAGATTTGCAGAATGTAAGCATGAAGGGAGGAAGATGAAATAAGATAAATAATGACATGTATTTAGTGTGAATTGAAAAATTGTATAAGTGGGTGTTAATTTGAGTGTAAACACTTGGACTCATATTTTGTACAAATGATTGTCTTCAAGTTTCTTGCGTTCTAATACTCCCAATTTCTACCTGTATCTTCCCATCCACCATCAAATCAGACCTTATTTTTTGTCCTTTCCAGCATTTCCTCACCCTTCATGAAATCATTAACTAAAATTATTTTCTTCTTTCATGTTTTTTATTTTCTTCTTTCTTCGTTTAAAATTATTTTTATTCAAATTACTGCTAATCAATCTCTTATTAATTAAGATTGAAGAATTTTGAAATCAAATAATCCAGATAATTTTGGATTATTTTGTTGGCGGTGATTTTAACAGGAACAAATAGGGTATGATTTGGCAGTAGATAGAGAGATGCGGCTGGAAACGAGGGTTGGGAGATGTGGTTGCTTGTTAGGTTGTTATAATTTGTTTCATATAATTTGATCTGTAAAGAAGAACACTCTAGCTGCTTGTTAAATTGTTGGAATCTTATTTCATATAATTTGATCCATAGAGAAGAACACTTCAAAGAAAACGAATAGAAAAAAGAAAAAATAAATAAAAGGAAAATAAGTATTTTAGGGTTAGTGTTTTTAGGAATTAATTTATTATTTTTTTATTTAATAAAAATTAATTTTTTTATTTTTATTAAAATTTTTATTTATTTTTTATTATTATAATATTAAAAAACAAATTTTTTAAAAATTAAATTCAGTACATATTTTATTAAAATTTTTATTTATTTTTTTTATTATAATATTAAAAGACAAATTTATCCTTAAAAATTAAATTCAGTACATATTTTTTCCAAATTTTTATTTATTTTTTTATTATTATATTATTAAAAGACAACTTTGTCCTTAAAAATTAAATTTAGCACATATTTTTTTCCGTAAAATATTTAAAAGTATTAAAGTAATTTTATTTATTTATTAAAGGGTATTGAAGTAATTTTGATTCTTCCCATAAAAAATATATAAATTTTTGACCAATTAAAGAGATAAATTAATTTTTAAATACAAAAATTAATGATTTGGATTAACAGAAGTAATGTCAGGCAAATGATAGGGTATTTGTAAAACAATATGGGACTGATAGGATATTAGACCAAATAAAAATAAAAAGGGTATCCAGCATTCTCTCTTTTTGTTAGTACTCATTTTAATTCAAATTAAACAGTATTTTTAACCATAATCATCAATCTTTTTCCACAGAATAAAATAGATATTAATTCGAACAAATATCTTGATCTAGAGCAGAGACAAAAGTGTTCATAATTATCGAAACTACATCAAAGAAATATTGAAAAATATTTCCAAAGGCATCTCCAAAATATTATCTATATAATGAATCGGATCTTAATATGCCCCATAAATTGTCTAGATGGCACAATAATACTCATTTTTATAAACACATTTGTCCCATTTAACATGGATAATGTATTATATGTTGAAAATTTGCATATTAGTTAGAAGTGATTATGATATACATCGTAACATCGCGAGTTATTGACTGTATTAAACTATAATCAATTTGACGATTTGATTACCTATCAGTGAATTATACGTTAAATATCACGTCATTGTTATACAATTTTTTTTTTTTAATTCTGCATGCACAATTTTAATCATATATATGTGTATGTATATTATCACGTTTTATTGTGTATATATTTACTTAAAAATAGATAAATATTGGAACTTGTGGACTTAAATTTTTTTAGAATATGTGGATATTAATTACTCGAAATGCTGTAATTCTTTTTAAAATAGTATAAAAGGTCTAGAATTTAACCTGTTAACACCAGACTGGAGAGGGGTGGAGTTTATTTTCTTTATAATAATTTTTTAAAAGAATTCTAGAAGACAAAGAAAAAAATTAAAATATCGGAGTAAAAAATTAAGGCAATTTCACAAAAAAATATATATATTTATAGGCCTAAAATCAAGCCACGTATACAATTTCTCGTATTCATAGTCTAAATTTCCAAAGTCACGAGAGTCTGCGCACGTGCTTCATCCATTCCCCACCTATTTGCATATTACAATGTATACAAATCATTGTCAAAGCTAAGTGTCACAGATAACCCTATAAGCTTGCGGGTCATCCAAGCATCTCTTCCGAATCTTCTAATCCTTTTAATTTCTTGTAACCTTCCCTTGCCTCCATCAAACCTCCATTTTTTTCTTTGAATTAATTTTTTATTTTCCAAACTCTATCATCTTCCTAGAAAATCACCTTCTATGCTAAGCAAATATCCCATTTCCGTAACCTTATATAAACCCTAATTTGGAACTTGAAATCGTACATCGATCAGTACTAATATTAATCATGGATGTTCTTGGTGTTCAACAGATGAAGATAAGGAAGAGTAGTAGTAATAGTAGTGATCAAAGGAGATGCAAAAAAGGTGTGAAAGTTGTGTACATATCAAGCCCTATGAAGGTCAAGACTTGTGCTTCCAAGTTCAGAGCTCTTGTGCAAGAACTCACCGGAAAAGACTCCGATGCCGATGCCGCAGCGCTGCAGATTTCCAACGCTGATACCTCTCCTAATAAGGTTGTTGTTGACCGGGATGCTCATGAAAATAACGACCGTGAAGTATCAACAGAGGGAAGTTTGATGAACTCCCCCCGCTGCACAATGGAATCATCGTTTGATGATGATTTATTTATGCCTCAAAGGGAAGGGAGTTTCTTGGGAATGTTTACATCAAATCTATTTCATCACGATTTTAATTTTCAACTAGATCATGCACTTAGAAGCTTTGATTCAGCATAGATCTTGGAAAGAACTCCTCGCTTTTGCCCGAGAGTTGTTATGTTTAATTAATTTGATCAGCCATGTTCATGTATGTAGTTAAATTTTCATTATTTTGTAGTTAAATTCAGTTTAGTTATTATATATATATATATATATGTGTGTGTGTGTGTGTATGTGTACATATACACATATAGTTTTCCCTTCCATTTATGAAATCAACTGATCAACTTAGATATAAACTTAATTTTTTTTTATTTAAATAATTCAAATTAAAATTGATTTAAAGTAAAAGTTTAAATTTTTAGAGGTTATATATTTATAAATTGTAAAAATATATCGTTCACAAAGGATGTAATATTACTAATCCTTGTTTCATTTGATCATTACATATCAAATGTTACAATTCGTTGTTGTTTAATTTATTAATGACACATTATATGATAAAAATAAATAAAACTGAAATGTCTTCAACCGAGGGAAGCAGTCAAAAGCTAAAGGTTAAGACGTTTTATGTAAAGACATCTTTTGACACTATTTCCTTTGTCTTATCTTCGCGTTTCCTTAATTCACGCTTAAGTAAAACAAATAAAAAAAAATAAGTTAACGATGACCATCTGAAATGATATTATTAATATTTGGGTAATATTCGTCCACAGATAAGATAATCATTATTATTAAGTATTGTTTTTCTTTTAATTACAAACAATTAATAAAATAATCGATGTGTTTATCGTGCAGTTTGAACAAGATCTTATATAAATCCTTACCTTTTTCGGTAAAACATCGCTTTTCTGGACCAATGTCTCGTATTAGTCAGTTAGGTCCTTGCATTTTTAATTAATGTCAAAAGCCTCCATTGACAAAACATATGTTAAACTTGTCCAGGAGCTTATCACTGAGGTAATTTTATTTGTACTTACACGACCAAAACAAAAGTGATCCGCCCCAATTCTGCGACCGGACGGGTCGGGTCCCGTGTGCTTTTTGGGTGGCTACACAGTGATAAAACCGTGGGCTTGGCCGCCTGAATCTTACACTCCAACATTATTATACAGTGTAGAAGATACGAATTCTTTTTAACAAAGTATGCATCTTAATATATTATATTGGTTTAGCACGTAAATTTATAAGTGAATGCAAGTAAGAAAAATAATAATTTAAATATAAATTAGGTAATTTTAATAATTTGCGTATGATACAAGTTAGTGTAATAATTATACCAACAAATTAAGTTAAAGAGTAGATTAGCATTTCCATTAAAAAAAGGAGTATGCGTAAAAATCTTGTTATGCCTACAGTCAATGTCATGCCCTGTTGAAGGGTAATGTTTCATTTGCTTGCCTTAAAATAAACCACTTCATTTAAAATTTTAGTCTATTCTCTATACATGAATAGCCATGGATCATTCTTGTTAAATTTACACATTTAGTGTATATACCCACAAAGTTGAAGTATAAAATTTATATTTAAGTTAATTTGGTACACAATTCTATACTATTGCCGAGTGTTATATATTGAATAATTACTAGTGTTACCGTGCAAGATGATTTTTTTTTTAATTGAAGAATAAAATTATTTCAAGGAATACTAAAACTTTAAATTTATTGTTCAACTAAATATCACCCAAAAAAATTTAAATAGTTTTACTCTAATTATCAAAACAAATGTTTTGTTTCATTATTTTCTTGAGTTGATTAAATAGAAAAAAAACATGTTCACGATGTAATTAGTAAATCTTTCATTATGCATTTCAAAATCATTAAGTTACATCTCATTTTTTTTAGAGGTAACAATTCAGATAAATGAATTGTATTTAAATTAACATAAATTCAATTTATTTATTATTCATTTAACACGAATACAATTCATTTATTATTCGTGTCAATTAATACTACCCATATATTTGGACACAATTTGTTGATATAATTATTCGTTTAAAATATAATTAATTAAACGAATAATAATTTATTTTAAACAAATCGTATTTTAAATGAATAATCGTGTTAAGAAAATTAAATACGAATAATTATCATGTCATATTTAATTATTATTTGATAAAGTTTTTCAAATCTAAATTCATTTAATGGTATTGAATTCGTGTTAAATATTTGTGTTGTGTCGTAAATTGTTACTCTTAATTTTTTGTTATATTTTTAATTAATGTCAAACTTAAAAAATGAATATAATAGAATATTTAGAATTTATTAGAAAAACTTTGGATTATTAAAATTTTATGCTAAAAATTTGATGTAATACAACATAACGTAATTATATAGTGTTCAACATAACGTAATTATGAACTTTTTTTTTTTTTGGGGAAAGATTTAAAAATAGGAAAAAAAAAAACATTGGAACGAGAAATATAGGACGGTATAGTATGCACTATAGGATGCGGTGTAGCACAGAGCTTGGACATGGACGGCTTGGATTGAAAAAAGGGTTGATCCTTTTTCCATATATATGATTTTCATTGTCATTTCGCATTTCTCACTTTTTCTCTCTCAAAGTCTCTACTCTACTCTCTAACAATCGGGTTTGTGAAAGAACTACTGACTAACTCATAAGTGCACGCAGAAGCAGCAGGAACAGGAACAGGAACAGGACCAGGAGCAGCAGCAAAACCAAACACCGCAAGAAAAGGCAAAGACAAAACCCACAACCGCAAACCAAAAAGTTATAAAAAAAAAAAAAAGCAGTCAAGCAAGCAAGCAAGTAAGCTGCAGCCAAAACCCTTAAATCTCATCTCCCATGGATCTACCTCTCGAGATCTTTTAATTCTCCCGACAAAATTTAGCCAAAATGAAAGTTCCTTGCTGTTCTGTTTGCCAAACGCGGTATAACGAGAAGGAGCGAGTCCCTCTCCTTCTCCAATGCGGTCACGGATTCTGCAAAGAGTGTCTTTCAAGAATGTTCTCCGCCTCCACGGACACTACCCTATCTTGTCCCCGCTGTCGACACGTGTCCGTCGTTGGTAACTCCGTCACCGCCCTCCGCAAGAACTTCGCTGTCCTCGCTTTAATCCTCTCCGCCACGTCAGCTAACAACACCAACCATCACACCAACCACCACACAACACCATCCACTCCAATTTTGATAGCGATGTCACTGACGACGACGACGAGGACTGCGACGACGATGAGGTGAATCATACTAATAATCATTTCGAGGACGGTGATGTTCCGGGGAGGTCCGGCCGTGGGTCTCACGCCTCGAGTTCGGGAGTTTGTGGGCCGGTGATCGAGGTCGGAGTCCACCACGACGTGAAATTGGTGAAGAAGTTAGGGGAAGGGAGGAGGGCCGGGGTAGAAGTTTGGGGAGCGTGGATCGGCGGAGCTCAAGGGAGGTGTAGACACAGCGTGGTGGTTAAAAAAGTGTTGATTGGTGAAGAAATGGAGGTTGATTGGGTGAGCGGGCAACTAGACAATCTGAGGCGGGCATCTATGTGGTGCAGGAATGTATGCACTTTTCACGGAGTTTTGAAGATGGATGGCTGTTTGGGACTTGTTATGGATAGGTGTTACGGGTCTGTTCAGTCTGCGATGCAGCGAAATGAAGGCAGGCTGACCTTGGAGCAAATCTTAAGGTTTTGTTTCACTTTCTTTCTTGATTAATTCCCCGGTCAATGCTGTTTTATGAATGAATTATTTGTTCCGAGTTGTTATTTGATGATGGGTTGTGTGCTGAGTTTGTGTATTTAAGTTTGGGTACAGGGTGGAAGTAGTGATTCCTTTTGCAGTCCTTTTGTATTAAGAGATGCGACATTCTTATGGTTCAATCCTTATGCTGAATGGATTTGATGTTGAGTAGAGTTTGGCCAGAAATTGTAATGATTCCTCTCTAGAATGACTTGAAACTTATTTAAGTTGACATATAATGTAAAAGTTGTGACCACTAAATCAGCAAATAAAAAGTGAGAAATTAGACAGATAAAACATATGCTAGGAGCTTTCTTTGTATTTATGAAAGATCCCAATCCTCCACATATGCCTAGACATTTACGGTACTTATTAGTTGAAATAGGTTTATTTTGTGTGCAACATGAGGTTTCCTTTAGTCTCATGCGTGAAAAGGAAGGGAGGACATTTTTTTAACATAAATTAGAAATTGTACACAAGCAATTGCGATTGCCCATAAGTAGACTGAGAGAATTCAATGATTTGCGATAACTGTTAATTGGCTGAATTGTGGATTGAGAAAAAAGTAACAGTCAATAAGTAAATAGGATCTCATCAGCTGAAGATTTTAATACCACTACGTCACAGAGGTACCCTTGGATGTTTTTAGTTTTATTATTTTTAAATGTGTTTCTATCCATAATATTTCTCAGGGTTAAGGATTAAAGCAGGGAAATTTTATTCCTGTGGATGGCTAGAGCATCTTTGCTACTTTATGATGTAATTATTGGATAATTTTGATTGATAATTAAATATGTGATTTTGAATTTAGCTTCTTTCTAGTAACATTAGCCTTTCTTCCTGCAAATGTTTACCAATTGCAGATATGGGGCAGACATTGCACGAGGTGTGGTTGAGCTTCATGCAGCAGGTGTTGTTTGTATGAATATAAAACCATCTAATCTTCTCTTAGATGCAAGTGGTCGAGCTGTGGTTTCTGATTATGGACTTGCTGCAATTCTGAAGAAACCTGCCTGCCGGAAAGCTCGGCCAGAATGTGATTCTTCAAGGGTCCATTCATGCATGGACTGTACAATGCTCAGTCCTCACTACACAGCTCCCGAGGCATGGGAACCAGTAAAGAAGTCCTTGAATTTGTTTTGGGATGATGCAATAGGTATATCACCAGAATCAGACGCCTGGAGTTTTGGTTGTACATTGGTGGAGATGTGCACTGGTTCCATCCCGTATGTGGAGTAACTTATTGTTGGTTATAAAGTTCTTTCTTCTTCTTTTTCAACTTTTCCTGTTTGTGCTATGATTTGATTGTGATGCGAATTGTCGTGCTTTGGTCAGGTGGGCGGGTCTAAGTGCAGAGGAAATTTATCGAGCTGTTGTAAAAACTCGAAAGCTGCCTCCACAATATGCAAGTATAGTAGGTGTTGGAATACCTAGGGAACTGTGGAAGATGATTGGTGAGTGTCTGCAGTTCAAGGCATCAAAAAGACCAACTTTCAGTGCAATGTTAGCAACATTCCTCCGCCATTTGCAAGAGCTTCCACGCAGTCCTCCTGCAAGTCCTGATACGTAAGAAGAAAGTTTTAATTGTACCTTTCTGTTCATTTAGTTGCAATGTTTTGATTTGTTGTTGTTTAGATATTAGGGTCGTTATCTGAATGGATTGACTTCTAACTTCATGGTCACATTTGTTCTTGTATGTGTCTGTTTTTGTCTTTGTGAGAGCAAATGAAAATCAGCCTTAATTCGTTTGATTCAATTTAAAAAAATGTCACTTTTTTATGGCTGATACAGTGGCTTGACCAAATTTTCTGGATCAAATGAGATGGAACCATCTTCTGCGTCTGATGTGGAGGTTTTCCGGGATAATCCAAGCCATCTGCATCGACTTGTCTCTGAAGGGGATGTTAGTGGTGTTAGGTTAGTCCACTATAGTGCACCCCAGTTGTGCTAGTTCTCTATGAGGGACTCCTCACTTTCTATCTCCTTCACTGTCTTGTATTTGTTGATGCAGAGATCTGCTTTTAAAGAATGCATCAGGAAATGCTAGCAACTCAATTTATTCACTCTTAGAAGCGCAAAATGGAGATGGCCAAACTGCCCTTCACTTGGCTTGTAGACGGGGTAGCGCTGAATTGGTTGAGGCTATATTGGAGTACTCACAGGCAAATGTTGATGTGTTGGACAAAGATGGGGATCCTCCTCTTGTTTTTGCTTTAGCAGCTGGATCCCCGGAATGTGTTCATGCTCTCATCAAAAGGGGCTCTAATGTTAGATCTAGATTGAGAGAAGGCTTTGGTCCGTCTGTTGCTCATGTTTGTGCATACCATGGCCAACCTGATTGCATGCGTGTAGGTTTCCAGCTGATCAGATCTAACTATAACTGTGCTTGTTTTTAATAATTTCATCCCCTTTTTCAGGCTTCCTTGGTTTTGACAAATATTTGATATTCAGGAATTGCTATTGGCTGGTGCTGACCCCAATGCAGTGGATGATGAGGGTGAATCTGTACTCCACAGAGCTGTTGCCAAGAAATACACAGATTGTGCTCTTGTTATTCTGGAAAATGGGGGTTGTAGGTCAATGGCTATTTTAAATTCAAAAGATTTGACGTGAGTATATCTTTTTTCATTTTTCAATAGCCAATTATTTTTTGCGATGAATAGTAAACTTTTTAGATGAAAATTGGATTTCAAAGTCATGAGCCAGCAGTCCTGTCATTGCTTTATCACGAGCTGATATGATGTCTGAAAATGAAAAGCTCTTTACATTTTGACTGTAGAGTGGGGTGTTTAAGGTGAAAGAACATGTGGCTTTTTCATTGAACTCTTTCAAGAGAAGTTGGAGCCCAAGTGTTGAAACTGGCTTGCTTCCCTTGAAAGACTCTGAATTTCAAACTGGCTTGCTTCACTTGAACTCTTTCATTGAACTTTTCCAAACTATATGTTTTTAGTAGGACATTAGATTTGCATTAATGGTAGTTTGTAGTTTAAAAAACATGAAACTGATAAGTCAATTACCTTCTATTATAGTATGTGGTTCTCAAACTAATATATTTTTAAGCTTGTTAAACCTTGAAAGACTCTGTTCTTGAGAACTTTCAAAACCTACATCTATTCCATTGGCTCAGAAGAAATAAAACCAGGATAATGTGAACTTCTATTAAGGCAATGGAATCAGAGATGTAGCTATTGAAGGTTCACAATGCTCAAAGGAAATAAAACTAGGATAATTGGAAAACTTCTATTAGCACAATGTGATTAGATATCCATTGGATGAGCAAAGCAACCACTTGGCTTCTACATATGCTACACCTTACCAATGACCATCTTTGTGTGGTGTGACCAGGAAGACATGGATTTTTGAATTTAATCTAAAATGATTTGTGGAAGTTTTGGGGACAAAAAGTTCAAAAAATGGTTAATGAAGTGAGAAAATAAAAATTTTTTGATGAAGCTCTATATGCTGAATAATGAGACATCAGAAAAAAGTGGAATAGGGTGGCCCACTAGCCTTGTCTTTTATGGTTTTGTAGAAGCACTTCAAGATAGAAAATAGCATCAAACTTTTTACATTCTAGGGATGCTTAGCTAGCTATATAATTCTTTATTGTTTTCAAAATAATAAAGCAAACTTGCTAGTCAAACTAGCATATGCCGTAGAATTGACTTCACCCATCAGCAATGATGAAATACTCTTCAATGTGCAGGGCCTGTGAAGAATCCTATAAGTGCATTTGTGCTATCTTCAGCGTTAAACACATAATTTTGTAGACTTATTATCTACAACGTTTCCATGCTGTGCCAATCTTGTCAACAAAATGAAATTGTGGCCACAACTAAATTTAGATGCTAACATTTTTACCTTGCCATTTGTTGTGATACAGTCCTTTTGATAAAATTTTCTATTTATTTGACCGCAACATGTTAATCATTCCTATGCTTGTCTGTTACTTTTCCCTTTGTGTTTTTCTTCCTTTTTAATTTTTTTAAAAATTTTCCCTTGTGATTATTCCCTCTAAATGCTGCACATATAAATTTGTTGTTGCAGACCACTGCATTTATGTGTAGCAACATGGAATGTGGCAGTTGTTAAAAGGTGGGTTGAAGTTGCATCTCCAGAAGAAATTGCTCATGCAATTGATATTCCCAGCCCAGTTGGCACAGCACTCTGCATGGCGGCTGCTCTAAAGAAAGATCACGAAGTTGGTAATGCTTAAGGTCTTAGAGTGGCTCATAGATGTTAATGATGATGTTCTTTCTTCTTGAAAAAAGAAGATAATTGACTTACCTGCATGATATTTGCTTCTTTTTTGCCTATGGAAAATTTTGAGTGATCTCTGGTTGAATTTTTTCTTTCTTTTTGAAAATTGAGAGAAAAACTAGCTGATACAGTTTTAAGATTTGCAGAGGTCTAAATAAGTAAAGCACATTTGCTGAAAAGGGAAAATTGTGGGTCTTTTCTGACTGTTTTAGTCAATAAATAATTTTAGTTACAAGGATTATGGTTTGTTTTTCGATATTTTAATCTCATGGTACTGTATTTACTGTGGAATATTGACACTTCTCTTCTTTTTTCTTTTGCGAGTCTGTGTCTGCTGTTCTCCCATTTGTGAGTATGCATGCATATTTTTCCTCGTTTCAAAGGAATCATTTTTATCTGCAGATTATTTGCACTTAAAACTTTTATCAATTGTTTCTGTACTGTTTATTTCTTCTGTTTAATTTGTTAATAATATATTTGTATATTCTATTGCAGAGGGTAGAGAATTGGTGCGAATATTGCTTGCTGCTGGTGCAGATCCAACTTCTCAAGATGCCCAGAATCGAACAGCTTTGCATATTGCTGCTATGTCTAATGATGTTGAGCTTGTCAAAGTAAGTTATAAGAGTCCTTGCTTCTTGACAGTTGTACTTAATATTTCCTTGCTTCTTGATTGTTGTACCTAATATTTTCTTTATGGATAATGGATTCCTTATCTGCATCTGTTGCAGATGTAAACACCTTGGAATATTTTTTTCTTCAGTTGAGTTAATGAATTTTTTATTTGAAATATTTTCTATAGATTATTCTTGATGCTGGAGTGGATGTGAATATTCGGAATGTGCACAATACAATACCCCTTCATGTAGCACTGGCCAGAGGGGCAAAGTCTTGTGTTGGGTTGCTGTTATTTGCTGGGGCAGACTGTAATTTGCAGGTTCGATTTCCCTCTGTTGCTTCCAAATTTCTGTTGTGGAGTGTTTAGGCATATGTTTATTTATAGTGGTACTTGTCATTAGATTCTAAAGCCAGTAATTATGCTTGGATCTCTTAAAGACCAAAGCATGCTAGGCTCCCTCATATGTTCAATTACTTGCTCAGAAGGTCCCAATTCATTCTTGTCTCAGTAATGAGATTCGTAAATTTTGAGTCAGTGGGTTCTTTTTGTGATTTTGATACGAGGGAAAATTCCTTTTGTTGAATATCTGTGAAGTAGTTTCTAGTAAAATGTTCCTTTAGAAGAATGGGTAATTAATTTATCATATTTTTCTATTTGGTAATATTGTTTTTAATGTTATTTGGATATCATCCCTCAAATAAAACAATGCATGTGTCACATCTTCTTATATTTTGAAGATCCTAGTTTATCGATTGGAGCCTGTTAATGTACATTAGCATCTAATACAAGCCTAATTTTAGGAATTGTTTAATTAATTACTTGAGCTTCAATTCTTATTCATTTTGGTTTGCAAATGTGAATCACAAACAAGATTGTGAAGAGGAACTATTGATGACTTCTTTGTCCTTGTGACAGATTTGTTTAGTCTCCTCAGTAAATGTGTATGCTTAATTTCTTGTGGACAAGGAAAAAAAGAATTTATAGAGTTATAAACAAGTCCACTTTCAAGTTTGACTGCAGGTTTATTTTCATTTGGACTTGTTTACTTAACCAGGATGAACTTGAGCTGGTCATATGTTTCTTTTTCTGAATTTAGACAAGTCAACTTGAGCTCTACCTAAGATCAAGCTCGAGGTTGATCATCTGAAAATATGAACAAGCTAAGCGTGAGGAGTTAAAAAGTCTGCTCAGCTTGTGTACAGATTCAAATTGAAGTTAAGTTGAAGGATTAACAATTCAATAACTCTCATCAAGTCAATAAATCTGTTGTTCTGTCATTTAATATAGAAGTTTGACACCTGAAGGTAGGAGTTGGCTCGATCTATACATCTTTGGTGATGTGAATGAATAGAATTCTTGGAATACTTGATACCTATTTATTGTGTGGCATTGATATAAAAATTGAAATAATAATCGAACAAGTAATTGCAACTATTTTGAATTTTTGAAATCAGCAAAGTCTAACTGAGAAAGATGAAAGAGACATTGAGAATTCTGGGAAAGTTGTTGTATATGATTGTTATGAAAGTTCTGCTCACGAAGAGGTAAACCATCTGCTTCAACTATTTGTTACTGAGAAGCTATGAAACAAGAACAAGTTAAACATGAATTTTCTGATGGCAATTGCCATTGATATAAGTTAGCCAACTCTAGGTAAGAAGGAAGTGGTTATAGCAGTTGCAGATACTCAAACTTGGAACATGCAAGAATTGAGTAATGTTCTGCACATGAAGATCTGAAAAGAATTTTTTACTGCAAAGGGAAAAAGAAATGGTTAGAAAGATTGCAAAAGGCTTAAGGAATGATGTGGTTTCAGGCATCAATGGTGCAATATTAGCCATTTCTTGCTGTTGTATTTAAGGTTATGAGGCTGGCGAGGGCACTATTCAACGTTACGGCTCAAGACATCAAGTTACCATTAATGCCTAAAGGACACTTGTTCGATTTCCACTAACACAAATTGCCAGGTGGGGTTTTTTTTCAAACACTCTGGAACCAAAAGGGAAGAAATGAATGGAATGCTAAAAATAAAAGGGAGCATGTGTCTTTAATTCATACATTTTTCTAATGCCGCCAGCATCTGCACCATAAGTAATCAGTGATATGCTCCTTTTATTATTTAGTTTTCAGGTTTATTAAGTTGAAATTTTCTGAATGATATTTGCTTCTCCCATATCGTGGGAGTTTATGATTAACATGGGTGGGGACCTCTAAAGACTTTGCTTCAGCTTCAACTTAGGGTACTTGTGAGGTTGAATAAACATGTGAGGGGTAGTGGATTTTATCTTTGTTTTCTTTCCTGTAAGAATATTGTGCCATTTTGCTCTATACTTATTGGAAGCCAGTGACGGAACAACTGTGTAACTTCCTCTGAACTGTGCTTGAAGTATCAGGAGACCAGTTTGTTCCCTTTGTATCTTACTTTTGTGCATCTATCTGGAGGTGCATATGTTTGATTACTTTGTTTCTTGCAGTTGGAGGTTGTACCTCTCCATGTTGCACCCTGTTCTTCCATGTACATATGGTGGTGCTGTGAAGGGAGAATTTAATAACTTCTGTCTCGTTTTTGAACTGAAGAAACTTTTGTATAGAGGAAAAAAGTGTTAACATGTTGCAGATATGATCTTGCACTATATGATTTAGCGACAATTATCCATATAATTCTCTGGTCAATCATGTCATGTATTGTTTTCTTAAAATGCTTGCCTCCCCAGTTTATATTATGTATTAATATTGAACTTATATTATTTTTTGTGGATTAGACTTCTATTTGGCTTCAGGCTACTTTATCGCAATGTTAATAATAGGGTGCATAATTATGCAATATATGTATATAAGTTCATCACGTATTGATGGGAAACGAATATTTTCATACAAATGTAACCTAAGCATTCTCTCCCCAGTTTATTTGCTTTTTTGAAGTTACTGTAATATTGCATTCATGATGCAAAGTATTTTGTATGCTCAAACCAACCATGCGAAAGAAAGAAATCTGTTGGTAATGCTTAATGCTTGTAATACCAGTTCACTATATTTGCCTGTGGTTTTTGCTTTTTGTTACAAGAATTTTTTTCCTCTTACATTCTACTTTGTCATCACTTGTTATTTCAGGATGATGAAGGTGATAATGCTTTCCATATAGCAGCAGACGCAGCAAAAATGATTCGTGAAAATCTTGAATGGCTCATTGTCATGCTTAGTAATCCAGAGGCTGCAGTTGAAGTTAGAAACCACAGGCAAGTAGTACTTTCATGCCTTCTTGTCTGTTATTTGTTCTCAGGACATTCTCGTTGTTGAAATAAAATATCAATGTGTTCAACTTTGGCTTTGTTTGTGCCCTTTTGGGAATGAGAAATTAAATTTTGCAGCCTTCTCTAGTGTTTTCTGGGAAATAATTAAACTTACCCTTCTGTTTTCGAGATCTGTATGCTTCGCCTTGAATTTTTTAAAATCTTTTTGGCAAACTTAATTTTGGTTAATCGTCTAGTCAATGCATATTTGTCTGTTGTGTGTGTATATATATACAAACTGTATTGTATTTAAAAGTGATACTCTGAGATCTTTCTCAGCCACTCTAACGGTAGGCAAGAAAATGGTAGATGTGGCATTTGACAAGATGCCACTTGAATCCGTCATGGACTGTTAAATAATCTTGATATGTGGTAAAGGACAACCTATAGTTCGGGGTTTCTGAGAGAGACATTTCTTGGAAAGAAAGCCATAAAGTACAATATGCTAGAATTTAGTTGATAACTTTTTGGTGGAGACTGCCTTACGACAAATATTCACTTGTGAAACCCAACCAACTACACTTTTTTCTTATTTGACCTGATGATCAAAGGGCCAATCCTTTTTTTTTTTTTAATGTAATCTTTTTTGTCAAAGTCTGTTCACTCACATGGAAATTGCTGTTCCAATGACATATTCTGTTATGGCCTGTTTTAAATTAGAACTATGTAGCCTTTATATATTATTCTTGTCCCTAGTAAACAACATGTTGTGACTTCTATTAAGAGGTTCCAATTACTACATGTAATATTGAGGTCTACGATATTGCTTACTTTGTATTCATTTTATTGGGCAACAGTGGTAGGACATTACGTGATTTTTTGGAGGCCCTTCCCCGTGAATGGATTTCTGAAGATCTGATGGAGGCTCTCTTGAATAGGGGAGTTCATCTTTCTCCTACCATGTAAGGACAAAATTTATATGATTTAAATCTTGTCACTTGACTTATTATGCATAATTATTTATCTTATTCTTAATTCTGTACAGATTTGAAGTTGGGGACTGGGTTAAGTTCAAAAGAAGTGTTACAACTCCTACATATGGGTGGCAAGGTGCAAAGCATAAAAGTGTTGGCTTTGTGCAAACTGTCCTCGACAAAGACAATCTCATCGTGTCATTTTGTTCTGGAGAGGCTCGTGTACTTGCCAATGAGGTTTTAAAGTTAATTCCATTGGACAGGGGGCAACATGTCCAACTTAAAGCAGATGTCAAAGAGCCAAGGTTTGGATCTGTAAATTTTCTTGCGTGTAGTTTGCAGTTGATATATCAACATTCTTGACATTCATGATGCTACCATCGCATAATCATTGCTTCTCTTTCCAACTAGAAAATGCCTGTTAACTAAGTTGGTCACTGAAAGATCATTATTGAATATTTGATCACATTTGCTTCAACTACTTTTGATCTCAATCCTCCATCAGCTTTTCTAGCACTGACCTGTATATGTGGTTTCTGAACTATGTTTACCACTCAATTTCAGAGAAATGTAATACCAGATATTTATTGTGAAGTTATTTTCTGTCTTTTGCTTTAATTAGAGGTTCTTAGGTCATAACAAGTGATCAAGTTGTGATGGTTGTATAAATCATAGCCAGTAAGTCTACTGTTGACTTGAAATATATATCTATTGTTATAGCAGTATGTGCTCATGATGTATAAGGTAGCTATATTCTTAGACCTGTACATACGACCTAGATGTTTGATATAGCAGATTTTAGGTGTAATGTTTTACATTTAAGATATTTTACTTGTCCATTTCCGTAAATTCTCTTTTCCAAATTTATTTGAGGTTGTACTGCTTCCACAATTTGGTTGTCACAATTCTTGTCCCCTCTTATCTTTTGTATCTTTGAGCATGATGCTAGAAATTCATGCAATCATTCTATACGGGATCTTACAATCTCCCCTCTTAGAAGTGCACATTCTTGGTGTCAATAGAAACAATAAGTTATCCATGTACCAGCTATGATACTATATGGTATGGCTTGGGTTCACAGCCAAATAGATGATGTCCACTTTAAGCACATAACCCATAACCCATAACCCATAACCCATAACCCATCACGATATTGTTCTGCTGTTACAAGGGGATACAAACTGCTTACTCTTAAAGATTTTGATCAACAAACATTTTGTCGGTCTTGTATGTTTCCTTAACCAAGCCCGACACTCTTTAACACATATGGCCACTCTGTTTTTTCTCTGTTATTCAGCGATGATCCTGAAGGGGCAATTTAGAAATTTAATTATCTGAAAAGCAAGCAAACAGAAATGTAAAGAATTTTATGCAAGTCGTGCATATATTTCCTAATTAGGACTAACAGATCTTACACAGAAAAAAAACATACGGAACCTAATGTGATGAATTTTGAAATGTTTATGACTTAGTTGTATTTAAGGCAAATATTTTGGCCTTGGCTAAAATTAACCTCCAAAAAAATGAAAACATGATATGGACATTGAGGTTTCTGTTATTAATTCTAAAATTGTTATGTAATCATGGATCCCTGAATAAATAATTTGACAGCATTACTATTAGCTTGGGCTGATGTTTGTCTGTTTCTTCTGTGATAATGTGTTCCAGGTTTGGTTGGCGTGGTCAGTCTCGTGATAGCATTGGAACTGTATTATGTGTTGATGATGATGGGATCCTGCGTGTTGGGTTTCCCGGAGCATCCAGAGGATGGAAGGCTGATCCTGCAGAGATGGAAAGAGTCGAAGAATTCAAAGTTGGAGATTGGGTTCGTATTCGCCCAACCCTCACAACTGCAAAGCATGGATTAGGATCTGTAACACCAGGAAGCATCGGCATCGTATACTGTATCAGACCAGATAGTAGTCTGTTATTGGAATTGAGCTATCTTCCAAATCCATGGCATTGTGAACCAGAAGAGGTGGAGCCTGTTGCCCCCTTCAGGGTATGGAGGAAATTTATGCCTTTTCTTCTACAGAACAGTAGATGCCTTTTTTTTTTCGTTTTCTTGATTTTATTTGTCAAATAATGTTCTAGTTGTTGCTTTATTTTACCAGATTGGTGATCGAGTATGTGTGAAGCGATCTGTAGCAGAACCCAGATATGCTTGGGGTGGCGAGACCCATCATAGTGTTGGAAAGATAAGTGAGATAGAGAATGATGGTCTCCTAATAATTGAAATACCAAATCGACCAATACCATGGCAGGCTGATCCTTCTGACATGGAAAAGGTTGAGGATTTCAAGGTAAACCTGACTGTTTTCTTCTGTTTTGTGTATAAGATTTGTGATATTGAAGGTGAAGTCTTAATCAGTTGTCTTCTATGTAAATATGTCCATTAATTCTTGACAGGTTGGGGATTGGGTGAGAGTGAAAGCATCTGTATCCTCCCCAAAATATGGATGGGAGGACATCACACGGAACAGCATTGGGATAATTCATAGCTTGGAGGAGGATGGTGATGTGGGTATTGCTTTCTGCTTCCGGAGTAAGCCTTTTTCTTGTTCTGTGACAGATGTGGAGAAGGTGCCTGCTTTTGAAGTGGGACAAGAGATTCATGTGATGCCATCTGTCACCCAGCCGCGACTTGGATGGTCAAATGAAACTCCAGCAACCGTTGGGAAAATTGTGAGGATTGACATGGATGGGGCTTTGAATGTAAGGAATTTATCTAATGACCATATTTGTGTGTGCGTGTAAATGTACTTTAAGGGTTTAAGTCCTGTTGAATTGTTCTCTCTGCAAATTAAGGCATGCTTTAGTGCTATATACTCTTAGAACATGTTTCGAATTGAGGTGTTGTGGCTTTTAATCTACAGTTGCTGTGGATGGCATCTCTAGCTATCAAGTATAGTGCTGTAATCTTAGGATGTATTTGGCTGGAGGTTTGTAAACATCAGCTATCTAATAAAAATCGGTGTTTACCAAACACTTAGCTGTTATGCTTTTAAAGTCAAGTTGAAATGCAGAAGTCCTAAACGTACCTTTAGATATTTTAAAGTTTGATAATTGTTGATAAGTCCATCCATTTCCTTAAAGAAGTGTAGTGGTTTGGAAACTGTTAATTTAGGCAAAAAACATGTTTATGCACATTTTATTTTTATGAAGCCCTTTTATTTTTTTGGGTTATTGCTCTGGGTCACCATTGGTTATTTCTGTGTAGGTGAAAGTTGCTGGCAGGCACAGCTTGTGGAGAGTTTCTCCTGGAGATGCTGAACGACTTTCAGGATTTGAAGTTGGTGATTGGGTACGTTCAAAACCAAGTGTAGGTCCTAGACCAAGTTATGACTGGTACACTGTCGGGAAGGAAAGTTTAGCTGTTGTTCATAGCATACAAGACAATGGTTACCTAGAGTTGGCTTGCTGTTTTCGCAAAGGGAGGTGGAGTGCTCATTACACAGATGTTGAAAAGATTCCACCCTTTAAAGTTGGGCAGCATGTCCGCTTCCGAACTGGACTTGCTGAGCCAAGGTGGGGTTGGAGGGGAGCCCAGCCAGATTCACGAGGCATTATTACTAGTGTTCATGCTGATGGAGAAGTAAGGGTTGCCTTCTTCCATTTGCCAGGGTTGTGGAGAGGAGATCCTGCTGATCTTGAAATAGAGCAGATGTTTGAAGTTGGAGAGTGGGTGAGATTGAGGGAGATCGGTAGTAACTGGAAATCTGTAGGGCCAGGTAGTGTTGGTGTTGTACAAGGCATTGGCTATCAAGAGGATGAATGGGATGGAAGCACTTTTGTTGCTTTTTGTACTGAGCAAGAAAGGTGGGTGGGGCCTACGTCCCATCTTGAAAGAGTGGACAGACTCATGGTTGGGCAAAGGGTAAGGGTTAAACTATCTGTGAAGCAGCCGAGATTTGGGTGGTCAGGCCATAACCATGCTAGTGTAGGCATTGTATCTGCAATTGATGGTGATGGGAAGCTAAGAATATATACACCGGCAGGTTCCAAAACTTGGATGCTAGATCCTTCAGAGGTGGAGGTGGTTGAGGAAGAGGAACTCCAGATTGGAGATTGGGTTAGAGTCAGAACATCAGTTGCAACTCCAACTTACCAGTGGGGAGATGTAAGTTATTCTAGCATTGGAGTGGTACATCGGATGGAAAATGGGGAACTATGGGTAGCATTCTGCTTTATGGAGCGGCTCTGGCTTTGCAAAGCATGGGAAATGGAACGGGTTAGGCCATTCAAAGTGGGGGATAAAGTGAGGATAAGAGAAGGGCTGGTGACTCCTCGATGGGGATGGGGAATGGAGACTCATGCAAGCAAGGGGCAGGTGGTTGGCGTAGATGCGAATGGGAAGTTGAGGATTAAATTTCAGTGGAGGGAAGGGAGGCCGTGGATTGGAGATCCAGCTGATATTGTGCTTGATGAGAGCTCATCTGGCAGAATAGGTGCTTCATGATTGCTATCTATGTTTCTTGAAGTTTGGTACTGAAGCTTGTAAGTTTTCAACCTCTTTGCCCAACGTAGGCATGGATGTGAATTCCACTGCATCACACGATAAGATTTTACTCGAAATTATATGCATGCAGTGAGTGGCAACGACGGAATTTATTTATTTCAATAAAATGGAAGTACAGATAGATGGATACAAAGCACATGGTGGAAGAATTGGCTTGCCTTCCTGTTAATTATAGGAGTACAGAGAGCAGCCAGGTAAAAAGAAAATTTTAGCTGTAGGCCATTTGTATCTCATAGATAATGTTTGTAGTTCATAAGTTTTTGAGGTATCTATCTATATATATATATATGATCGTTCATATGTATTTTATACAAATTGAATACTATGATTTTGTGAGTTTTCACTGAGTTTCTGATGGTGCTGGTTCTCCTCTTCTTGCCTCCTGAACTCCCGTTCAAATTCTTCATTAGAAAAAGAATTTATTGATGGAATTTATTGGTTGACAATAGATAGGGTTGCTACACGCTTTTGTAGGAAAAGGAAAAAGAGATATTTTGCTGAGAGAGAGGTGAAGTTAATTGCATAGATTAGGATTTTATTTTAGGGTTTCTTTTTAGATTTTCTGGGGCACTGCCAAGTTATTGGGAAAAAGAGATTACAGAGTAAATTTTTAGGTGCATGGTACAGTTCTGTCTATGGGAAAATGTACATCTTCTTGGATATTTGTTCTAAACAAATTCCAATTTTAATTAATTCTTATAATATGCCCTTTAATTGGATTATGAAATAATAAATGTATAGAAAGAAATTTGAAGAAGGCTTTTGAATATTCGAAAGATATGAAAGAAATTCATACGAAATGAGCACATAAGATTGGTTCTAAGTTGCCAAGTAAAAATTATTATGCGAAGTGTCGTCATTTAGTTTTAGCGTCTTGTCTCGTTCAAAGAAGATGGAGAGAACGATAATTCGTCTAAGGGCAAATTTTTATTTATTTATTTGTTTGTTTCTATCCATTACATGTTTTTAGTACTTGCTGTTATGGTGACAGGCATAGAAATGAACAAAAAAATTTGTAGAAGGAAGCAGAAGTTGTAAGCAGCCGAAAAGGCTAACAAACAAATAAGGGTTAAAAGTTAAAATACCTTTTCGAGCATTTTAAAAAATAAAAAAAAATAAAAGAAAAAGGAATACCCTCTGAATTCAAAAATTTCAGAGGTCAGTAACAAGAGAATGAATGAGGAACCAAAAACAAACAAAAATAAACAAGAAATAGGAACTATATAATCCTGAAGAACAATCTCATTGCTAATCTGCTGTTACTGCTGACCACTCAATGAAATAAAACTTCCCCAAAATCATGTCACACAAATGCTAGAGATAATCCACCTACAAAATCAGCTATTACTTTTTATGCACACTTAGCAATTCATTTTTTGTCTTCAAGACGTTCTGCATGCCATTTACAGAAGCCATCCTCCAGAGCCTCTCTCATCCATGGATGCCGACAACTCTCAACAGCATCTGGTATGGTAAGCCAACTTCTCTGCCGAGTGCTTTGTTCTGGCCATGACTCCAGCTCTTCATTCACAAACAAAGCAAACATTGCGGCTTTACATAAACCTTCCGGGCTAAATTCATCTTGGTGTGTTTTACTCTTAAATTGATAATGCCCTAGTAAATCCTGAAACAAGCAAACAGCATTTATCTCTTCTAATCCGTTGACACACATTTGACTGATATCTCAAATACTAAATGATCATTATATTCTGCCAATTTAGAATATCAATGAGGACACCACAGAAAATATGCAATCTCTAGAAAACATGAATGTCAAGAATTTTGACCGAATCCACTACCAGAGGGAATGATAAACATCTTTCCTAATGCACAGCGCTATATCTCAAATTGTGCAGAGAATTTGACCTGACACTCTTTACCATGACACAGAATAATAACAAAGAAGAAACAAGAAAAATGATTTTAGTGACAACAGTGTAATATTATGGATACTGATTCTCTATAGCCACACGTAATGTGTTTTCTTCTGGGAACCTAAATGACAAAATGGAAAGTACATACACCAAAAAATAAAAAGAAAGAAAGAAAAAACCTGAAAACAGTTAAAATCTAAAGACAGTTTTTAAGCAAGAGATTCCAATATATAAGGTCCTAAGCCATGCACATTCGGGAATGCAACTGCATAAAGCAACTCATCTTAAACACTCACGTAGAAACTTTTCCTAACCACCTTCAACAAAATAAGAGTTAATAATAGTTATCCAATAATTCAACTTAGCAAAACCCAAATCACCTCTGAGAAATAATGCTATAACATATTTGCTATATTACAATAGATCAACCTAATAATCAACACTAGTCTCTGTAGCTAAATATCAAGAAACTAAAAATTACTACATATCCAATCAGGAATCAACCATCTTCCTGGTGTCATTCCACATATAAATGTAGTGTTTGTAACACCGAATGAAAGTTTCCAAAGAGCTAAGCGGCATATCATGTCCACTAAAAGCCTCTCAGCATTCTAACTATCTTCCTTCACATGATTATAGCTCCACTATTTGAGCTTGTCAGGTATGTTCTAAGATAATATTGATTAATAGAAGAACCAATATCTTTTTGGAATGTCCTTCCCCTTCCATAATTTTCAAAAAAAGCCAGCAATTCCACATCTGTATGCCAGTTTAAACAATAAATAAATAAATAACAATAATAACAGTGATGATGTTAGACCAAAGAGAAATATCTGCATCAAATAATGACTTTCATGGGTTGGGAAACACACGAATACCAAAACAAAATATCCTGAATAGCACAAACATTCAAAAGCATCCATGTACAATAGAAGAGGCTGTTTAAAGCTATACTAAAGAAAGCGTAACATAGAGAGTTGATCAATTCAAAACATGTAAGAATGCAAATTCGAAGTAAAACTCACCATTAGTTCTCCTCGGACTCCAGCTTCTTCAATAGCTTCCCGCACTGCAGCTTCCTCAACTGTTTCATCATTCTCCCAGCCTCCCTGAAAAACGACAACAATTAATTTTATGAATAATATTGTATCTATTATTTCACCTCTTCTTCCATTAATGATGAGATACACAAACGATAAACCTTCCACACAAAATTGTATCTATTAATTTCCATTAAGATGTTAAATTCAGTATAATCTGGGGTGTTTGAGTAATGCCAAGATTACTCCGAGAAAGAAGACAGTTTTATATTCACATGTGAAGCAATAGGACTGCCGAAAACAAAATTCTCACATAAGTTAACTTACATAAACGCCAAGCAAGAAGCAGACTCAACCACTATAAAATGTTACATAATTCAAGATTTGCACATATAAATTGTGGTGGCAGGAAATTAGGTATGACAGCATCCACAAACATTTACAACACTTAAATGAGATCTGCAACAAATATGCTCTCTAACAAAGAGAAATTCCAGTAAGAAAGATATTGGTTCAGTCAATCAACCCCGGAAATCTCAGATGACACTGCATCTCTTTGCCACTTTTGGCTTAAGTTTAAATATTTGGTCAGATAGGAACAAAAGGCTGTATGAGAGGCTTTAGAAGAAGACATTGGTTCTTTCTGGGACAGAGTTAATTTTACGTCATCTTTATAGCCTTTGGTTAAAGAATTCCGACATTCTTCTCTATTTTTCATTTTGAAGAATTCATATGCAGTTTTGGACTAATGTTTGATACTGATACTCCTTTTGCATACGATTATACTGTAGAGATTTAGCTAGTTGATCTTTTGTAAATCTTGTGATGAACCTTAGGTCCATCTCTCCTTTTCTTACTTTTTCATAGAAATAAAAGTTCGCTGTTATTTTAAAAAAGTTATTATTCTACTGAACAAAGTATAGCTAAAATAACTATTCATATTTTACAGAAAACAGACATAGTTATAAGTGAATCAGAATAAAAGTAAAACTAAGAAAATCTAATTATGGTAAAAGCAAAGAAAAAGAAGACAGGACTTTATACCTTTGGAAACAAAAGCCCTGGTCCACTAGTTGAGTTAATCATAAGCACCTCAAGAATCTTTTCAGAATCATCATTTCTTCTCTTGTCAGAATCTCTATACCTAAATGGGATACACCTGCCAAACAAGTTCCAGCATTAGCACTTAGCATCAAGCAATCTGTGTGCAAGCGTGATCTTTACCAGTCTACATCAAACACAACAGTATGCCATCATGCTAAATTGTATGTCTCTACCTTAAAATAATATTTAGAAAAAAATGAGTATTGTAATTACAATTTTTCTTTCTTGTTCCCACGGTCACTTTATTTTCTACAATTCATATTAAAACATTTTGATCAACATCGATTTATAAAACATAAATAAGTTTTAGTGTTGTTTAGCATGGGAACATGAGAGTAAAAATAGAAAATCTACAAGCCGCTTCTGCCTATATATATTGTCATATGCCAAAATCTTGTGGCTCTATGATAAGCCCAACTGTCACGATATTAACATTACAATACACTTTTGACCAAACCATAATGAATTTAGAAACACTAGTAAATCATCAATTGACAAAATCATTTATATTGATCCAGAACATGATATTAGCCAATTGTTACCGTCTCACCCTCTATTGCATGTACCAATCACCTCTAAACTTTTTATGGTACCATCATTACAATTACAAGCTCACCTCTTAAGACTACAATTTATTTCCAATCGTAATCAACACTATCTATTCCGATTCCCAGAATCATTTCTCCGCATACTAAGAAAATTTATTTCATCAACTTACTGTCATAACATACTAATCCACAACTCAAATTTCAAACGACCAATTCCCATTCATACCCACTAACTAGCATAAATAAATACGTTGAGAAAATATCACAAAGAGAAAACCATTAAACCAATATAATCCCACAAGAAAAAAGCATAAGTCAAATGTTTGCATGATCCCACGAAACACTCGAAGCAAATCATGAATATTATGCAATAATTATCAAACGAATGAACATTCTTATTAACTACAAGATTTCAGAGTATCCATTTGCCATCACACACGCCTACATTAAACTAAAAAATAACATGCAATCATACAACGAGAAAAAAAAAAAAAAAGCATACCCATTATGTATCATCAAGCAGATATTGGAAATATACATACCCAGCGACAAGACGACAGCCGTTCTCGTAGCGTTGCTGATGCCGACCTGTACGGGCCACCAAATCAGACATACTACTACGAACCAATCCTCTTCTTAAAAAATCTGATAATAATAATAATAATAATAATAATAATAATAATGTAATTCGATTATTTATTTATTTATTTATTGTGAATGAAAGAATGATGTAATCAAAGAAGAAGGAAGATTAAGGGTGCATTTTGAAGTCTGAGGATGAATCGAGGAGCAGCAACAGCGGTGACGGTGAAGAAGATTAACATGATATTGATATTGATATTGATATTGATTTCTGATTCTGATGGGTGTGTGTGGTCGGTTTGGTTTGGTTTGGTTTTGTTTTGTTTTAGAAGAGGTTGGTTCTCAACAAATAGGAGCGCATGGAACGGATCCGACGGTGGGGCTGGTCAACACTCACGTGGCTTCTCGGTCAACTTGTGGGCTCCCAGATTTCCTTTTTATCTTTATCTTTGGATATGGTCAGACCTAACTAACTAAACACCTTTTTATTTTTTTTTTTACATCATTTTATATATGTATATTTTTTTATATAAAATAATAATAATAATAATCCCATTAAAAGATTTTTAACTTTTAATTTGTGTCCTAAATCTAGTCACAATCTAAAAAATGAAAATAAAGTAAGTGAGAATAAATATATATATATATGAGGTAGGATAAGTAAATTTTTTATTTTATACAAAATTTTATATCAATTGTAAACCGTTGTACATAAATATATCTAACTGTTAAAATTACATTTAATTATATAATTAATGCATATGTCAAATATAATCTCAACTTTTAAATATGACAATATCTAATAGTTTACAGATTTTGAATAAAAAAAGGTTGCTAATCCTACCCTATATATATATATGATGATTCTGTTATGTAAATTAGATATTGTAATTAATAATAATAGCATATCTAACTGTTAAGATTGCATTTGATCATGTAATTAATTCATAATTAATGCATATGTCAAATGTAATCTTAACCTTTAAATATGTCAATATTTAACAGTTTATAATTGATATAAGATTTTTGATAAAAAAGGTTGCTGATTTTGTCACATATATATATATATATATATATGATGATGATGATATGTTATGTAAATAAGATATTGTAATTAATAATAATAATAATATAATCTGATTGAATTCTCTTTTATATGGCACTAAATGATTCTTTCCTTCATACTTATTAAACTAAACCTGCCAAACCAATACGTAATAAGTTGAGTAATCTCAATTGAGAGTGACAAAAAAAAAAAAATTCAAATAGAATAGAATAGGTTCCAGACAACAACAAAGTAATCTCAATTGAGAGTGACAAAAAAAAAAAAATTCAAATAGAATAGAATAGGTTCCAGACAACAACAAAGTTGTTGATTATATTTATGATTATGATTATGCAACCAAAGTCGTTGAATTGAAATGGGCATCGGCGCAACTTGTATTTGGGCTGTGGTGCTTGACAAAATTGGGTCGATGGCCCATCTAAACATTTTTTTTCAGTTACTCTTAGCCTAGGCGGGCATCATGAGGCTTTAATAATAAACTTCACTGAGCCCAAATGAAGGATCCCTGAGACCCGGCTCATAAAACTTCATAAAACTTAGGAAACAACCTACGCGATTATTTTATTTATTTATTTATGTATATTTCCGATTGTATTTTGTTTGTTGTCAATTTAATTATATTAATAATAAACTGCTTGCTAGTTAGAGATTTGAGAATTAATATATAATAAATTTATTTACTGTACTTTGTTGTTCACCCATCTTTTTTAATTATAATTATATCTAAATTTTAACATTTTAAAAATAATATAAAAAAACATTACTGATATGGGGAGATATTAATTAAACCCCTTTTACGAAATATAATTATAATATGCGACAACTCGAACATTGGTAACTGAATTCAAAGAAAAAAAATTGTAAAAACACGTGATAAAGAGTTAAAGAGAAATAACATTCGATCATAAAAGTTGCAAGAAGAGAAATAGAATCTCTTAGGAACTTGTCAACATACGCTAGCTAGCTTGCTCACTCCAAAAACAAGCAAACACATATATAATCAATATTGAGATTAGGATACGATCAATACTCTATTTTTTTTTATATAAAATTTTATATTAATTATAAATTATTAGATATAAATATATCAAATAATTGAGATTATATTTTATATGTGTATTAATTATAAATATATTAATTATATAATTAAATATATTTATATTTTATATTTTATAATTAATATAAAAAATTTTATATATTTATATTTTATAATTTATAATTAGTATAAAATTTTGTATAAAAAAAATTAATTATTATTATTGTTATTATTATTATTATTATTAGTAGTAGTAGTAATAAGTAAAAGTAGGGGGTGTGTGCGCGCGCGTGTCAGTGTCATATTTATTTTGAAAAGAGAGAGAGAGAGAGAGAGAGACGTAGGCCCCTGGTATAAAGAAGAAAGGTGTCCAATCACCGATGCAATCGCAAACTGAGTAGTAGGAGTGAGAACAAAACAGTCATAGATACATTGCATTTAGCAGTACCTGCGATGCGAGCTGCAGTGCACGCATTCTCATTGATATCATATCTATGCACCAGCTGCAGCGCCACAAAACAATATTGTGCAATATGGATCATCCTCTCTCTCTCTCTCTCTCTCTCTCTCTATATATATATATATATATATATATGGTAAATAATGTAAGCAACACAGAAATCAAGAATGATAGAAGATCAGATCTGTTGATTGATTATCATCCATCATGCATCCTCTGGAAGATATTAGTTAATATGCCTTTGTCAGAAAAAAAGAGGGAAACACTCATGCGTTTTTGACTTTTCATTCTTCGTCCATTGAACTCAAGACATTTTAATTACTAATTATTACATGTATATATATATATATGTAGCCATCGTTCTTTTTCCTTTTCGAAGAGACCATATGAATCTGTATCACTGCATGTAATGTGTCTGTGTATATACATATATATAGTGGAATATTGTTCCTCTGCATGCAGACCAGACTACGGCCATACTTTCTTCCTTCTAACCCCAACCCCAACCCCAACCCTGCAGCATTCTCTGATTCCCAATTCAATACAATTCAAATTCCATGAACTGAACTTCCACAATATATACCGTCAATGCTATGCAAGTCTTTTTTTTTATAATTTATTTAATCTTTTCAACATCACGTCAACTTTTCTATTTCTTTTTGATTTTACAAATTAAATACATATCTTAATCCATATAATTAATTAATACGTATTCTTTAATAAATTATATATATATATATATATATATAGGAATTGTAAAGATTTAGTTGGTAGTCATATTACATTGTGTCACTGTCCAACTTGATAGCTATCTACCTACTTGTTGCCTAAACCTAACTAACCAATTTATTAATTCAATTAAGGCTTGTTTTTTGGATTAAGTACTTTGCATTTTATTTTATTATTGGTTAGACAAGATAATTGAACAATGAACACATCTACATCTATCCAAAGCCCACTAAATTATATCACTGCCTAACGTGACAAATTCCATGTTGAATAATAGATGATTCTAGCGTACCAACTTTTGTCTATTTATATACATGTATATATATATATATATATGTTAATCTCTATTTACAACAATTATATTTCAACATAAATTTCCCATTTCTTGATCACATATATAATTCTTTGGCAAAATCCCTTTGAAGATGAAGGAGATCACTTTACAACCAATATTCGTCCCACCTTTTACAAATTTATAAATTAAGAGTTACACGTGGTAGCTGCAGCCGTAATCTTATTATTAATCCCATTAAGACATTATTATAATTTATATTTAATTAAATGCTTTTTCCCCTTTCTAGCACGTTGGTGTGGTGATTCATTCAAAAGAGAAACTTAAAACCATACATAGAGCCGAGACAAAACGACAATACAACTTGATCAGTATTTTATTAGTTCAATAGCCATTTAAAACGTATTTAATATCATTTACTACACGTAATTTGTTTAATTAAAGTTTAAATTAATTCCCAAACGTATCAGCTGAATATATTGGGACCTGTCGCTCTGATTCTGTCTGATTCGGACCAGAACTCTCAACCGGATTTTCCTGGCAAAAAGCCAACTATCACCCTCGGGTCCCACGTCAACAATATTTAAAACAATAATCAACGGCTCAGATATCGCTAACCCGCCCGTCCATCAAATTGTATAAATACGCAGTTTCGCGGTAATAGGAGTATTGTTATTATTATTTTTCTCTTCTTTCTTCTCTTATCAGAAGCAAATTGATTTTCCAATTTCTGATTTCTGAAGGTGATCATCGGAGGCGAGAGATGATAAGAAATCTGGGGAGATTCGAAGGGTTGAGAGATTATGACACGTTGTTTTAGCGTAGGAAGTGTTTTAGTACTGGTGGGTCTAGCGGCGTTTATGGTGGTGTTGCCTTTGATTCTGCCGCCGCTGCCTCCTCCGCCTTTGATGCTTCTGTTCTTTCCGGTTGGAATCATGGCTGCTCTCATGTTCTTGGCTTTCTCTCCGGCAGAGGCTGCAGCAGTAACAGCTTCCGATAGCGCGGGTTTCTAATAGAAATGCAGCTCATTTTTCTGCAACACTTTCTTCTTAATTAGTTTATTTTTGTAGAGGCTGTTTTAAATTTCTCATGAGAATTTCTGAGCGATGATATTAAATTTGTATAAGCAAAACACAAGAATGGAAATATTAACTATTTTGGAAAAGAGGGTAGTCATTTGATTTAATTTTGCATAATTCTTCATAAAAAAAATTGCGGAAAACAATGAAAATACGTGGATTTTTTTTTTTTGGGGTTGTGCATTGGTTGGTTCATTTATGAAAGTGAATTTTTTCAATATAAATTAAACTACAGTAATTAAACTCAATTTTTTTTAATTAACTATGATTAAATGATGTTTCTTTCTATATTAGTTGGAGTTCATGCTACAATGATTTTTTTGGGCGGGAAATTAACAAACCCAGTTATTACTCCAGACTCTGAGGCTCCACAACAAGCATAGCATGGGGCACAATCCTGGGTTGTAACTTTTTATTAGTTATAAATATAAATTTATTCAAATTAAAATTAATATATAATATAAATATTATTTGACCGAAAAAAAAAAAAAAGAAAGAAATTGTGTCGTTTGGTAACTTTTCTTTATTTCTGAACGCCTACTCAAATGGTTCTGTTTCTTATTTTAGACCAAAGTTTGACATGACATGAATAAAATCAGTCAAACTCTTAAAACACCATTCCACTGGGACGTGGGCCGTAGCCCGTCTTGCAATGCCACATGAATAATTTAAGATACAGAGATGTTAGAATTGTTTTACTCTCACTTAGTGATGCAGTCAATATCGCCATTTATTTATTCATTCATTTTAAGAATTGACATTACCATTTAAGAACTCTACTAAGGACTTGCTTGACTGAATGAAAGTACTGTACTGTAGATTCACCTATCTCCAGGAAATCGAAACGGTGAGGATTTGGAGTCAAAGACTAGTCGAAGTTATTTCCAATGCACTAATTAGGGGAAAAGAAGAATATTGCTAAGCGCCCCATCTATTCACATACTACAGCAAAACTGCCACCTACAAAATGATGCAACACATTTCCAAATACAATACTTGCAAGAGATGTAATGCCTTCACATCTCATTATCAATAATGTCCCTCATCATCTGTATTGGGATAAGCCCTTCAGTCCGGATTGCATCTTTTTTAGGATCTGGACTGATGAAAAATAGAGTAGGAAGACCTCGAACCTGAAAGAAACACCACATCTTCAATACATTTCTTCACTATAATAACAAACTAATTGAAGTCCATTTGGAAGTAAATAGTCCTAAAATGTTAACTTACGGCGTCACTTATTGCAGCAAAAATCAACTGCCCATGAGATCGGAAAATGATTGGCTTGAAATCGTACAAGTTATGAAATAAATATACATAGCAACATATTAGGTTTTTCTCTTATCACAAACCTTAGCATCAGTTTGATTAACAACATAACCAGGCAACTTCTTCTGAACAAATTTAGATGCAAGAAATACTAATTGAAGGAAAAAAATCAGAGACAACTAAATTAAGAACATCACCTGCATGTCACGTGCAAATTCATACTCGTCATCTGTATCAACCTTGACAATCATTGCATTGCTCTCATACTCCACGGCTAGCTGTAATAAGAAGTAAAGACCTCATCCCTCAAGTAGGTAAAGATCAAGGACATTGAAGAAAATGCTGCTATCCAACAGCTACTATTAACTACTCGTAATAAAATGCCCTCAGAAGTTCTGATGGGAACTTTAAATAATTTGTATAGCCATTTTAAGACCCACTTTAGCAGCACAACTAAAAGTTTATTCATTTTATATGTACATTGTTTTAATATGGTAGCAAACAATCATCACAACCCAGAAAATAAGCCATTGGACTGGTATTCCACCTTCATTGACAAATTTGATTTATCATATAGTGAAGCTGTTCTGAACTGCATTGTGTCCCTTGTTACATCATTTCAATGGAAGTCATTTCGAAATAGAGAACCTATATATCGTTTAATTTGTCCCCTAACCTTCAAATCTTTGCTAAACTTGGCAGCGGAGTCCACTTCAAATGGAATCTATAAATACATTTTCTTGAGAATTGATTGAAGATTTTGTTTTATTAACTATGAGTGTATATACTAATGAACCACTGCATAATTGTAGGAGCTTTTTTCCTTGACATACATGAAAAGCCCAAGGAAAGCAGTTCCAATATGGACCCCCCGAAGTTGTTGATTCCACTACATTTGAAGCCCTAGAAATCAATGCATCAAGGTAGGCCTGTGTTCAAGAAGGCAATTTCAAGAACTAAAATCATCAGGACTCAACCATATAAGGTACATAGACTGTGTTCATACTAAGTGAGGAAAAACAAATGGAGAATTACTGTATTCATTCACTAATGAATTAGGTTACAACAGGAAACTTATATACATTATATGGTAGCCTAAAGTCCAACATAAAATCTCCTACAAATCTAGAAATAATCTACCCAAATATACAGCTAGCTGAATCTCCTAAAAATCAGGAAACTAAATAAAAATATTCTACAATAAATCACAAAGGGTCATTTGTGAGAATATCAGCTAATTGATCCTTCGAAGAAACAAATGGAGTACATATTACGCTGCTTTCGAGTTTCTCTTTGATAAAGTGCTTGTCAACTTCAATATGTTTTGTCCTGCTGTGTTGCACAAGATTGTGAGCTATACTGATAGCAGATTTGTTGTCGCATTACAACCTCATTGGTCCTTCCCACCTTATCTTCCAGTCATCAAGAATTATCTTCAACCACAGCAACTCATAAATTCCCACTGCCATTGATCTAAATTCTGACTCTACGCTTGATGGTGCAACCATATTTTGTTTTTTACTCCTCCATGTTACAAGGTTCCCACCTACAAAAGTACAGTATTCTGAGGTTGACCTTCTATCCTCTAATGATTCTGCATAATCCGCATCCGTATAGGCTTCTAGAGTCATACGTTCTCTTTTCTTAAACAAAATACCTTTCCCAGGGTTGCCCTTCAAGTACTATAGAAGTCTATGAACAGCTTTGAGATGCATTTTTCTAGGGTTGTGCATGAATCTACTAACAACACTTACTGCGAACGCGATACCCAGTCTCGTATACATCAAATAAATTAGTCTCCCAACAAGTCTCTGATAGAAATTTTTATCTACCACTAGATTTTTGGGTGCATCATATAATCTATGATTAAACTCACTAGGTATGTCCATGTGCTTACATCTTAATTTCCCAGCTTTTTTTAGCAAGTCAAGTATGTACTTTTGTTGTGAAATGAAAATTCCTTGCTTTGAGTGAGCTACTTCAATACCAAGGAAGCATTTCAATCTCCTAAGTTCCTTAATATCAAATTCTTTCAAAAGACGTTTTAAGTCATGCATTTCTCTAGCATTATTACCCGTAACTATCATGTCGTCAACATACACCAACAATGCCGTCACTCCCCCTGAATCAGAGTGTCTCACAAACAAGGTGTGATCACCTTGACTTTACTTGTATCCTAAGGCAATCATCACCTTGGTAAGTCTTTCGAATCAAGCTCTTGGTGATTGCTTGAGCCCGTAGACGTTTTAGTCATGTATATCTCTTCTTTAAGATCCCCATGCAAAAATGCACTTTTAACATCAAACTGTTGTATATTCCATCCAAAATTTGTAGCCAATGATAGCAGAACTCGCACCGTATTCATCTTCGCAATTGGAGCAAACGTCTCAAGATAATCGATGCCATAGGTTTGAGTGTACCCTTTGGCAACCGACCTCACCTTGTATCTTTCAATCGAGCCATCAGACTTGTACTTCATGGCAAACACCTATCTACATCCAACCGGTTTAACTCCTTTTGGCAACTCGACCAACTCCCATGTATTATTTTTCACCAGGGCCTCCATCTTCACTTTCATAGCATCCTCCCATTTCTTGTCCCCTAGTGCCTCAGATAAATTTCTTGAAATGGTTATTATATGGAGATTACTTAGGAAGGCTCTATGACTTTGGGAGAGGTTTTGGTAGGTTAGGAATAGGTAAAGTGCATGTTTGGTACAAACTTTAGTTCCTTTCCTAAGTGCGATGGGTAAGTCTACATTACTTGGTTTTTCATGCTCATCTATGGGTTAGCTAGACTCAATTGATGGTGTATGACTCTCTGTGGTTCTAGTAATAGGTTCAAGAACCTGAATAGTAGCACAAACAGGGGATTGCACTTGCACAGATCGAGGAACATGAATCTTCTTTTTGAAACAAACCTATAATAGTTGAGTATTGTCTTGGATTCCCTTATTAGACATAGATGACTCATCAGATGGTACAACAGGAGTAGGTTCGACTAGAATAGGGATTGGAACAGGCTCAAACTTTGAAGAAGTAGATTGAATTTCTGGTGTACTAGAAAAGTCAAGAAGAAACAAGTCCCTTGCTCTATCTTCGATTGAATTCTCCCTCTGAAGATAGGTATGTTGAAAGAAGGACTCATTTTCGATGAATGTAACATCAACAGAAACAAAGAATTTTCTTGTGGACGAATGATAACACTTATATTCCTTTTGTTTAAAGGAATAACCAATGAAGACACAACGAAGAGCACGTGTATCAAGTTTTCCTTATTTTGAGAATGAACATGAACAGAGGCGAGATTACCAAAAATTCTCAGAGTAAGATTATTGCAAGCATGACAGTTAGGAAAAAATCTTGTGAGAACCTCCATGGGACTTTTAAAGCTAAGAACCCTTGTGGGAATTCTGTTGATAAGATGTGCGACAGTTAGAACAGCTTCCCCTCAGTATTGTTTAGGAATATGTTTGAAATGTAAGGTGCTCGTAACATCCAAAAGATGACCGTTTTTATGTTCAGCATCTCTATTATGTTGTGGGGTATTGACACAAAATGACTTATTTATAATTACTTCTTTTTTAAAAAATGGAGAGAGCATTTGATTGAAATAGTTTTTGGCATTGTCAGAACGAAATCTTTTAATTCTCACATCAAATTGTGTCTTGATCATGCTGTAAAAGTTGGGAAAAACAATACCAACATCAGATTTATTTTTCAATAAATATATCTAGGTTACTCGAGTACAATTTTCAATAAATGAAACAAACCACTTAGCACTAGAGATGTTTGGAACAGTTAAGGGACCCCAAATATCACTATGGATAAGGAAAAAAGGATTGAGATTTTTTGTATTACTTATTAGAAAAGGAGCACCTTTGTGCTTAGTTTGGAAATTCAGATATTTAAGGGATTTATTCATTCTTTCCTATTTTGTTATTTTTTATCTGTTTTTTTTTTGTTTAAGAGATTTGGTTGACCTATAGCCTCATTTTTCCTTATTAATTTCTGATTTTCAGGGATTGTCTAGTTTGCCGTAAGAGGTTTACACCTCTATATATTCTAGTGCTTTGGTTTAATAAAAAAGAGATACATAAAAAAGAAAGAGGGATTTTTCTTCTCTAAATCTTCATGGTATCAGAGCCAAAAATCTGAACTAGCCCCTCATGGTGAAACACGGTATGGCCTCAGACAAAGAAGTCTCAAGTTCTGAGGTAACCTTTAGAAGTGAGTTTGCAAATCCATCTCTCCCAAACAATTCTGAAGGTGTTGTCTTAACAATCACTGGTCAAACTTAATGGCCAAAATTATCTTCAATGGTCTCAGTCCGTGATGATGTTCATATGTGGCAAGGGCAAAGATGACTACATCACAGGTGTTGTTGCAGCACCACCTATGGAAGATCCAAAATACAAAGTTTGGAAGTCAGAAAACGGCATGGTTATGTCATGGCTAATTAATTCCATGACTAATGATGTTGGGGAAGATTTTATGTACTACGCAACAGCTAAGGAGATTTGGGATGCTGCCAGAGCTTCTTACTCCGACAAGGAAAACATGTCTGAGCTATTTGAAATTAAAGGTTCAATTCATGACCTTTGACAAGGTGAACTTACTGTTACTCAATACTTTAATACCTTGAATAGATATTGAAAACAACTTGATTTATTTGAAGATTCTAAGGTGGGATGCCTAGAGTGTAGTGCTAAATATAAAAAGTTTATTGAAAGGAAGAAATCTTTAAGTTTCTATTAGGGCTAAATAAAAATCTAGATAAGGTGAGAGGAAGGATTATGGCAATTAAACCTTTGCCACCCATTCAAGATGTGTTTTCAGAGGTACAAAGGGAAGAAAGTAGGAAGAAAGTTATGCTTGGATCACAAAATCCATCACTGCCAAGCCTAAGTGACAGTTCTGCCCTTGCTGCCCGTAATACCAATATAGCAAACACTGATAACCATACTCGAAAAGGAGGAAGACCTTGGTGTGAGCATTGCAAAAAACTGGGTCACACCAAACAAAACTGTTGGAACCTTCATGGAAAGCCACCTAATTGGAAACCACGAGAAAACTGTGGTTATACAGCTACTGGACAAGGACAATTAGAAAAAAAAATTAGCCCATTCAGCCAAGAACAGCTTAATCCTCACAACTAGTTGTATCACAACCAAACTCCACCGAGAACAATATAGGTATTGGTTCAGTAGCACAACAAGGTAATTTCTCTACTGCCCTTGGAACCCGTTCAGAAAACAATAACATTTGGATAGTTGATTCTGGAGCATCAGACCATATGACGGGTAACCTATCTCTTTTCCATGATTTCAAACCATGTTCTGAAAATTTTATGGTGAAGATTGCTGATGGTTCCTTAACTAAGGTGGCTGGAATAGGCTTCAGTGGTGTTATCCAAAAATATGATCTTAAAATCAGTTCTTTTGGTTCCAAATTTGGCTTGTAATTTATTATCCATAAGCAAACTTACAAAAGACTTGAGTTGTGTTACTAATTTTTTCCCTACATACTGTGAATTTCAAGACTTGGAATCGGGGAGGATGATTGGCAATGCTAAGGAATGTATGGGACTCTATCTTTTAGAGAATTCACAACCTCTTGATAAACAAACTCACAATGCAAGGGGTGTGTTATTTCCTGTTTTTTCTTCTTCCAGTAAAAAAAGTTCTATTCTGTTATGGCACTATAGATTAGGTCACCCGAATTTTTTGTATTTGAAAAAGTTGTTTCCGCATTTATTCAATAATATCAATCCCAAATTCTTGCAATGTGAGACTTGTCAATTATCCAAGCATGCAAGATCCCATTACCCTATTCAAGGTTATAAACCATCTCAACCTTTTTTATCATTCATAGTGATATTTGGGGACCATCTAGAGTCAATAATATCTCAGAAAGTAGATGGTTTGTGTTATTCATCGATGATCATACTAGAGTAACATCGATTTATCTTATGAAAGAAAAGTCTGAAGCCAAATTCATCTTTTAAAACTTTCATACAATGGTACAAACACAATTCTAAACCAAAATTCAAGTGTTTCGATCCGACAATGCTAGAGAGTATTTTAACACTGTTCTGGGTGATTATTTTCAAAATAATGGTATAATTCAACAAAGTTCATGTTTTTATACTCCTCAACAAAATGGGATTGCAGAGAGGAAAAATAGGCATTTACTTGAGGTTGCTAGATCTCTTATGTTTTCAATGAATGTTCCTAAGCACTTTTGGGGGGAAGCTGTATTAACCGCAACCTATTTGATAAATATAATGCCTTCTTGTGTTCTTCAGTTCCAAACACCATGCCAAACTTTACTCTCATGCTATCCTAACACTAGAATCATCAATACTTTACCTCCAAAAATTTTTGGCTGTACTGTGTTTGTACATGATCACTCTCAACATCGAAGCAAATTAGATCCTAAGGCTATTAAATGTTTGTTTCCTGGTAACTCTCCTAGTAAAAGAGGTTATAAATGCTATTCCCACATTACTCAAAAAATCTACACCACCATGGATGTAACCTTCTTTGAAACAGAACCTTAATTTTCAAAAATTCACATTCAGGGGGAGAAACCAACAATTCAAGCAATTTAAGAATGTGATTTTTGGCAAGACATAAATGTCTCAATACTTCCTCAACCCAACCTAACCTCACACGAACTCACCAGGATACTCAAAGCAATGAACCAGAAACAGTCAGCAATGAACCTGAACCTGAAACAGTCAGCAATGAACCTGGAAAAGCTTCAAAAACTCCAGCTCATGGCCTAAGCCACACACTACCTACAACGACTTCCAAGTTACGTGTTTATTTAAGAAAGGAAAAACCTTAACTGGAGATAGAGCCTTATACATTGGTTGAGCAGAACCAAGAATCCAACTCGGCTCCAAACAGTCCAGGTAATATAACAACTAAGTCTCCTCTTTTATCTACTTCTAATGATGATCTAAATATTCCCATTGCTTTAAGAAAGGGCGTAAGGTCATGCACACAACATCCTATCACCAAGTTTATCTCATATGATGGTCTCTCCCCAAGCTTTCGTGATTTCACTACAAATATGACTATTGTTGATACTCCTAAAGATATCCATGAGGCTCTCGGAAGACCGGAATGGAAGGCAACAATTAAAGAGAAAATTAATGCATTGAAAAAAAATGGAACATGGGAAATTTCTGACCTACCTCAAGGAAAATTACCAGGAGGGTGTAAGTGGATCTTCAATGTCAAATACAAATCAGATGGAACAGTTGATCGGTATAAGGCAAGGTTGGTGGCCAAAGGTTTTACACAGACTTATGGCCTTGACTATCAGGAGACTTTTGCCCCAGTAGCAAAACTTAATACTGTCAGAGTATTACTTTCATTCGCAGCAAATTGTGATTGGCCTCTTTACCAACTGGATGTTAAAAATGCATTTCTTAACGGTGACTTAGAAGATGAGGTCTATATGGAGATTCCCCCCAGTTTTGAGACGCCCAACAATTCCAATAAAGTTTGTAGGTTGAGAAAATCTTTATATGGCCTCAAACAGTCTCTAAGGGCGTGGTTTGAAAGGTTTACAAGGGTAGTCAAAGAACATGGTTACATTCAAGGGCAGGCTGATCATACTTTATTCACTAGACACTCACAAGAAGGGAAAATTGCCATTCTTATAGTGTATGTGGATGATATTATAGTAACTGGAGACTACTTAGAAGAGATGAACAGATTGAAAAGAGTACTTGCAAAAGAGTTTGAAGTCAAAGACCTAGGAAATTTGAAATATTTTTTAGGGATGGAGGTGGCTCAATCCAAGAAAGGTATCTTTGTTTCTCAGCGCAAGTACATCTTAGATCTACTTAAAGAGACTGAAATGTTAGGTTGCAAGCCTGCTAATACTCCTATGGAGTCCAACTATAAAATTGGATTGAAGAATGATTGTGCTCCTGTTGATAAAGGTAGGTATCAGTGTTTGGTAGGTAAACTCATTTATTTATCTCATACCAGACCTGATATTGGATTCTTAGTGAGTATTGTTAGTCAGTTTATGAACAAACCTAACGAGGAACATCTTGAAGCAGTTTACAGAATTCTCAGGTACTTGAAAATGACCCCTGGGAAAGGCTTGTTTTTTAAGAAAGGAAACAATAGAGAAATTGAAGTGTACTCTGATGCTGACTGGGCAGGGTCAGTTACTGATAGGAGATCCACTACAGGGTACTGTACTTATGTTTGGGGGAATTTGGTGACTTGGAGGGGTAAGAAACAATCGTTAGTTGCTAGAAGTAGTGCAGAAGCTAAATATCAAACTTTAGCCTTGAGTATATGTGAAGGAATGTGGTTTAAAAGATTGCTAAAGGAACTTGGAATTTTGATTACTAATTCTATAAAGGTGTGGTGTGACAATTTAGCAACAATTAGTATCGTGAAAAATCCAGTGCATCATGATCGCACCAAGCATGTTGAACTTGATCGACATTTCATTAAAGAGAAGATAGAGGAAGGAATATTTGAACTTGTTTACACCTCCATTAATTCTCAAGTTGCTGATGTGCTAACAAAGTCTTTGCCAAGAGTAAAGTTTGAAGACTTAGTTTCCAAGTTAGGAATGATTAACATCTATTCCTAACTTGAAGGGGAGTGTGGAAATTCAGAGATTTGAGGGATTTATTCATTCTTTCCTATTTTGTTGTTTTTTTTCTGTTTTTTTTTGTTTAAGAGATTTCGTTGACCTATAACCTTATTTTTTCCTTATTAATTCCTGATTTTCAAGGATTGTCTAGTTTGCTGTAAGAGGTTTACACCTCTACATATTCTAGTGTTTTGGTTTAATAAAATAGAGATACATAAAAAAAAAGAGGGATTTTTCTTCTCTAAATCTTCACTTAGCAAGTTCACAATCATTACAATGAAAAAACTCTAAGTTGAACAATGAAGAAAATATTAATTTAAGAACACTGAAGGAAGGATGACCTAAACGACGATGATAAAGCCAAAATTTTATTATTGTTTGACATGACAAACTTAGAAAAGAGTGACGTAGATAAGGAATCTTCGACTTTAGCTCGTCTATTTTGTTTTTCTAGATAGTAAAGACCGTCCCTCTCACTAGTATGTCCAATCTTCCTCTTCGTGCCTTATTCTTGAAACATACAATGTGATAAGGAAAAAGTACACTGCAATTAGAGTCTTTGGTAAGTTTTTGAATGGAAAGTAAATTTGCAGACAATCTTAGAACATGGAGAACATTTTTAAGAGTAAAGGAATTATATATATAAAAGTCTCCTTGGCCGGCTATAGTAATAACTGATCCATCAACCGTGGTTATTTTTTTGTGGTTGGAACATGGTTCATATGATGTGAAAAACTTAGAGGTGTAAGTTATGTGGTCAATGGCTCCAGAATCTATCACCCAGGCATATGGAAAAATTTCTTTTGAGCACTAATAGCACAAGAAGAAGAAGAGATGCCTGTGAAAGTCAGGGAGCAAATACCTGTCAAGGAAGGACTTACTGCCAAGGAAGGTTTCTCAAGTGTCTCCAACAAACTCTCAAATTTTTCAAGTCTTTCTTTGTGAAGTCCTAATGCTGGACTATACGAACTAGAACCCCTGCCATCATGTGATTGAGTGCTTGCAACATGTGCTTGTCCTCTGTCATTGGAATTCTGATTGGGTCTCACATAGAGTTTCCAGCAACGATCCATGGTATGACGATGTTTTTTGCAGTACGTGCAAAACAGCGAGTCCCTATTAACAAATTTAGGTTGATTGGCTGGGACAAAAGGTTGAATAGGGCTGGTTTCCTTCACTTAAGTAACTTTACCAGCTTTGGTCACCATGACAGATCTGTCTCCAACAGCTTTGGTCACCATGTCAGATCCGTCTCCTCCATCAGTCTCCAGCATAACGCTTCGTCGTCCCTCTTCCGCACGTATGATTGAAATAGACTCATTCAATGAGGGCAGGTCCTTTTTTCCCAAAATCTGCTCTCTAACAGCATCGAACTCAACATTAAGCCCGGCAAGAAAATCATAAATGCGATCCTTCTGCATAAATCGCTTCAACATTGCGGCATCCTCGCCTTGCTGCAACGCATTTGAATGCATTGATAGTGGTCCATTTCCTGTTACAAGCCTTGCAAGAGACTCGAATATTCCGTGACAGTTCGAGTTCCTTGCTTGGTTGCTGAAATTTTTGTCTTCATTTCATAGATTTGGGTAGGATCATGAACCTTGGAATAAGTTTGTTGGACAGCCTCCCAAATCTTTTTGGCGGATCCGAGAAACACACATGTATCACTAATTTTTGGTAGCATCAAATTCCACAACCACGACATCACCATCGAATCTTGTTCATTCCAAGCCACAAAATTTGGATCGTCCTTTGGAGGACCTGTACCCAACAAATGGCTCAATTTCCCTCTACCCTTCAAGAATGTGCACACCAGTTATGACCACTTCAAATAATTTTTTCCGTTCAATCGATACACCGCTCGGATATTTTGCAAATCTTCGGTTGAGGCAGCGACAATATTCTTGGTTGCAGGTGCATTTGAGACACGGCTGGTTCCGGTGGACTCTGACATATTTGCTTGAAAGGAAGGAAGAAGGACAAGAAATTTGAGTGAAAAATAAATGAAAAATTATTGGGAAGAACAGGATGAAGGAACTTGGCCAGAATAGAAAGAGAAAAAGATGAAGAAATTTCAGAGTTTTCTTAGGAAAGAACCTAATGCTCTGATACGATAAGGAAAAACGAATGGAGAATTACTGCATTCATTCACCGATGAATTAGGTTATAACAGGAAACTTATATACAAGATATAGCAGCCTAAAGTCTAGCATAAAATCTCCTACAAATAAGGAAATAATCTACCCAAATATACAACTACCTAAATCTCTTAAAAATTAGGAAACTAAATAAAAATATTCTACAATAAAACTTTCTCAAATTAATTCACATAATTCGACACTAAGTATGTTGGATGAAGGTATCTCATTTTATATTTCTTGGACTAAAATAAAACATTAAATCTATAATATCACAGGAGGTCAATAACAAGGACAGCTGGCTATCATGATCTCCTATAAATTATGTACTTTTCGAATTCTACTGGAGTAGAGAAACAATGAGATGGAAACTACAATGATATTTGTTTGTGCTTTGATTTGAGGAACCTTCCTCAATGAACTCAAAAGAATTTTTCAATATATCTGTTTTGATCCACACCATTTCCTTCTTGACTAAACTTAAATTTCCAAATTCTCCTCAATCTACTTCAAGCCCGATTCTCCTTATTTTTGACCTCATCAATTTGGTCACATCACGAAGTCAAATGCCATTTCAGAGCATTACATTAAGATGAAAATCTGTTCCAGTTTTCCCAAATCCCGTCTAGATGTTCCAATAAATAACTCCGCATAAAAACAACAAATAATCCAGTTTCAGAAATCGTCTTTCAACACAAGGCACCAATATAATCATTGCTTCACACAAATCACTTATAATATCCAAAAACATAGAACTAACCAGATGACAATGTCTAAATGAGGAAGCTATCAGAGAAGCATGTAAGGATGTACTATTCTTCATTCAATTGCTTCTTCAAGGAAAAATGCTAACCTTTTAGCGCTAATCCTACCCTCTACTCCCTTTTCCAGAAGAAAAAGAAAAATTCTTTCCATGATCCCTATTTTAAGCAAACAATAGTCTTTAGCATATTTTATTTGTCATTATATCTCTTGCTTATACCACTATGCTAGATAGAGAGCCCATGCTGCTACATGTTCTCCCCGTAACTGGATCTCTAACAGAGTAGCATCTTAATCAGCTAAGACTGCAGAAAGGAAATTGTATTCACATTACATTGCAATATCAAAATACTCCTCAACTTAACCAAATTCTAGTTTCTAGTCACAATTTACAAAAATTTAATTAAAGCATCCATTATGATGCCTAATATTGCAAACATTGCAGCAAAGAGTATAAATAAATTGCCATGCCTCAAGTAATTACAAGCAAATTAAAGCATACCATTTCAAGTTCTTGGGCCATTAAAATACAGGGTCCACACCACGTTGCATAGAAATCAATAATAAGTGGTACATTTCTTTCCCCTCTTACCAGGTCCTGAATCTCTTGAGCTGTCTTCTTCTTCTGTTCGCTCAACACATCAGACGCATCAAACTTAAAGGAGATCGAAGCACATTAAGTTTAATAGAAAGACAAAAAATTCACAACACATTAAGAATAAATTAAAGTGATGAGCTGTAGATAGACAATAAATTTCATACGCTTGCATAAAGCTCAAGAAGGTAAAAGAAAACATCCAAAATTCAGGACAAACTCAGAATTCCCTGCCAATCCACAAAAAATATGCCAAAATAATCGAAATTTTAAAATAAATCATAAAATACGCATTCCAGTGAAGTAAAGTTTTTAGAGTAATATGAAAAAGAATACCACGAGATAGTCTTCTCTGACATACTTGCCGTGAGGAGGTCTGCAAAGCAACTTTCTCGGGTGTGTTGATAGAGAAAAGAGTCTATCTCTGGTAGTTGTTGCAGAGAAAGAGAGAAACGAATTATGACGTTGTAGATGGGTTTTTATTGAAGAAGAGTGAGGAAATGGTGAAATGTAAGGGGGTTGTGGTGGCGAAGAAGATGATGCATTGAATGAAGAGATGGCGTTGATTTGGGGCAGAGCCATCTTCGGAGAGAGACAGAGAGAAATTTTGAAAGGGGTTTTGGCAGGGTATAGGTTACGGCAAAACCCAATACTTACAGATAAAATTCAGGCCTGTTTGGTTGTCTCAAAATTTATCCACCGGTCTGGTTTATGAATTTCCCTCGTTAATCTCAATCTCAAAAAAAATTAAAAAAAAATAGAGAGAGAGAGAGAGAGAAAGCCACGAGATTCCTGATTCTTAACTATGCATTTATTAATTAAATATGACTTATAGTAATGATAATTTTTTTTAATAAATTTGTATCACATAATGTGATATCATTATATATATTTTATCTTGATTCAAGTTTCTTAAGTAAATAGATATATATGTGTGTGTGTTGATTGTTTCTTAATTATTTGCTGAGACACATGATTCCACCACTACACTTGATGGGATTGGATTAGATAATTAATTAATTAATTGATTAATCATTTCCAAAAGTCAGGATTTACGACCAGCAGAAAATTCAGTCTGTTGTTTTTGATACATAATTAATTTGATGATTGATTTCAATGAATTAACGGGGTCTATGTATAGACAAGAACTAGTTTTCAAAAATCAATGGACTCGATCCCCCTAACCAACAGAGCATAGGAGGTAAAACCAGAGTACTAGGAAATTGGAGGAGCTAATAAGAAATTAAGAATATTAACAGTCAAGAAGAGCTTGGTGGGCAAGTTTGAGTTTGGTGTAGTGAAGATATACTAGTGTCCATTGCTGTTGTTGGTTTTTGTGGATTGTAAGTAAGCTGCATAGCATTCGAGAAATGCTGAGAAGACAAGGCATCAATGGACCAAAACCAGCTTTTCTGCTTGGAAACATTATGGAATTGAAGAAGAATAAGAAGAAGAAGAAGCCTCAACGTAATAATAATAACAATAATAGTAACAATTATGATATTAAAAAGCCAATCTCCCACAATGTTGCTGCTGCTCACTATCCTTCTTTTTGGGCGATGGAGGTTGAGATGTTGTTTCTGATTAGTTCAGGTTTTCTATCTATTAATTTTTTGTTCTATAGATATTTGTTTGATTGATGGAAATGAAAACCAAACAGGTGAGTTGTTTGTGTTTTCTCTTGGAAACAAACAAATAGTACGTGTAAACCAGGCTGATGTGGTGAGAGAGATTGCAAAACACATAAATCTTTAGACTTGGGGAAGCCTTCTTCTCAACGAAAGACTTTTGGCGCTCTACCTGACCAAGGAGTTTCGCCTTCTAATGGAAATGCTTGGCCACATAAGAGGAAAATCATTGCTCCAGAGTTATACATGGACAAGGTTAAGGTGCATATACCATTTGCCGCTAAGAATTTGGTTTAGGGATGTCTCAATTACCGAGTCAACAATCTCACTAATAAAGTCATCATGGATGAGCAAAATAGAGACAAGAGGGCGTTAGAGCAGCCATCAAAATTGACAAGAGTTCATATATAAGAAGTTTTTCCTTAGATGTTATCAGAAGGACAACAGATTTTCTTGAAACTCAGAACTATATATGCCTTCTATATTCTCATATATACACCATCATTTAGACTCTCACAACATTGTTTTGTCACAGTAGGGTGCTATTTTGATGTAAATCCGCATTTTACAGTCTGCTAGACTAGCTCTCTTTCCGTCAAAACTTCTCCTTGTGTCTTTCTCCAAAATACACTCTCTCGCCTCTTTACAGGCTGCTCTACTCATTGAACCAGAACATGGAGTCCATCTCTGGCGAAGGAATCTATGAGTTATGCCATCCATATTTCATAATTTTCCAAGAACTGTGCATGTTTAGATTATTGAACTAATTTTAATTGCTTATCTAGAAACATTTCAATAAGAGATGGGAAGAGTAATTATAAATTTAAAACTCAAATGAAATTGTTGTTAATTAATTATATTAATTTCATAAAATACAAAGGTGAAACAGGAAAAATCAGCAAAAATTCCATGCATTAATAAATAGCAATACTACCTTGTATTCTAATGATATTCCAACAGTAGTTAAGTTGAGCTGCCGTTCGTTATTGAGAATTTATTTTATATTATTTTAAATTGTTTTTTGGACTATTAAAACTCATAAAATTATTAGTTTTCATTAATCATAGAAAAGAAAATAAACGTCGATAAATATTACTGCCGGCCACTGTTATTCGTCGTCATTGGTGCGAGAAATTCTTATTTCTCGATTGAATGGATAATGACCTCAACCAAGGAAACCAACGGCAGCTAGTGGTGGTCAAAAATGGAGGCTGGTAGTATTCTTTGTTTTACTCAATTTTTCGAAACATATTTTAGAATTATTAATGTCATCCTTCTACGTGTCAACAATAATCAAATTTCCAAACTACCGTGGCTTGATGTAATTTTCACTATAAAATATTTTGGGTATGGTAGTAACAGTTGGGCGTGTATTCTGTTCCACCCTTTGCCGCGGCCATACAGAGTGCATCAAGCATTCAGTGTTCTGATCCGTTTCTGAAGACAAAAATATGTTTTATTATTTCTTCGAAATACTGCATAATTGATTTGTATGTATGTGTATATATATATCTTTCATAAAGTCTTGGGACTCCCCCCTTCGTCAAAGTCAAGTCTAATGCAATGTCTACAAAAGCATTGACGCTCAAACCCAATTAGACGGAAGGAAATAGTGACTTTTATTGAAGGATCAGATTCAGGAAGCAAGAAATTAAGAATCTTACCAGTCCAGATCTGAGAGAAGAGCTTCGGGCGGGACAATATGCAGCTTCAGTACTTTGAGTTTGGCCCAATGAAGATAGTTGTTTCGATGGCCGTGGTTGGTTTTTGTGGCCTGTTGGGGTTTCTGTATAATGAGTTGGTAATGAAGCCGAACAGGCTTCGAGAAATTCTGAAAAAACAAGGAATCAATGGACCAAAACCATCTTTTCTGCTTGGAAATATAAGGGAATTAATGAAGAAGCCTCAACATGATGATAATGATAAAAGGCCAATCTTTCACAATGTTGCGGCTGCTCTGTATCCTTGTTTTGGGCAATGGAAGAAGAAATATGGTATGGTTTTCTCAACTTATATAATTAACAGCTGGAAGTTTCTATCTATTAATTTTTTTTGTTCTATCAATATTTCTGTCATTGATTGAAATAGAAATCAAACAGGTGAAATGTTTGTGTTCTCTCTTGGAAACAAACAAATAGTATGTGTAAACCACGCTGATGTTGTGAGAGAGATTACAAAACACATATCTTTAGACTTGGGGAAGATTTCAACTCAAAGAAAGGAGTTTGGTCCTCTACTTGGGCAAGGAGTTTTAACTTCTAATGGAAAATCTTGGGCGCATCAGAGGAAAATCATTGCTCCCGAGTTATACATGGACAAGGTTAAGGTATATATGTATAGATATTTTTTTATCAAGAAGCTTGTTAACTTGTTTTTCTTGCCTTGTATTTCAGTGTCTTAAATCCTCATATTGTTATTAGGGAATGATGAACTTAATTACAGAGTCCGCAATCACACTAATGAAGTCCTGGAAGAGCAAAATAGAAGCAGAAGGTGGAATAGCAGACATCAAAATAGATGCGTCCATAAGTACTTTCTCTGCAGATGTTATCTCAAGAGCCTGTTTTGGGAGCAATTATTCTGAAGGACAGCAGATTTTCTTCAAACTCAGAACACTTCGGGAGATTATGTCTAAGAAAAGTCTACTTTTAAAAATTCCGGGCATGAGGTCAGGCTTCTATTCTCGTATGTGCAAATATTCACGAAAAAGAAAGTATTAATTGTTGATTACAAGCCATTGACTAACACTAACATGTACAGGTTTCTTCCCACGAAGAGCAACATATGTGTGTGGAAATTAGAAAAGGAGATCTACAACTTAATATTGAAGGTGGTGAAGAAGAGGCAAGAAGCTGCTCATGAGAAGGATTTATTGCAAACCATTCTTGAGAATGCCAAAAGAAGCAACCTCAATCAAAAGGCGATTGAAAAATTTGTAGTTGATAACTGCAAAACCATATACCTGGCAGGCTATGACACTACAGCAGCTTCTGCTTCATGGTGTCTCATGTTCTTGGCTTCTGATCAGCAATGGCAAGATCGTGTTCGTGCAGAAGTTCTTGAAATTTGTGGAGATCGTATTCCAGATGCCGATGTGCTTCCTAAAATGAAGCAGGTACAGTTAACCAAATTCTGGGAAACATTTGGCATAGAGAGTTGAATTCAAAACTGATTTTAATTTTCTATTGCTGTGCAGCTAACCATGGTAATACAAGAATCATTGCGTCTGTATCCCCCGGTGCCTTTGGTAACAAGGGAAGCCTTAAAAGACATGAAATTCAACGATGTATACATTCCGAAGGGTGTGGATATTTGGGTCACTATACTAACATTACATACAGATCCTGAGATATGGGGAAGTGATGCATATGAATTTAAACCAGATAGGTTTGCAAATGGAATCGCAGAAGCATGCAAGCTCCCACATCTATACATGCCATTTGGGTATGGTCCTAGAGTTTGTTTAGGACAGAATTTGGCAATGGTTGAACTTAAGTTACTACTAGCTCTTATTCTTTCCAACTTCTCTTTCTCCCTTTCTCCAAAGTATACTCACTCACCTGTTTATAGGTTGCTTATTGAACCAGAACATGGAATCAATCTGCTGGTAAAGAATTTGTGAGTTGCATGTAGCATATTGAGATGGGTTCAATGTAAGACATTAAACAATTTAGACAAGACATGGTTTGTTCTTCTCTATCAAGCTGCTAGCTACCTCCTCTTATGTTTTCTATCTTGTGTACACAGTTCAAAGAAATTTTGGTCAATGGGCGCGCGCCGAAATGGCCACCACATTTGCAGGGAACTCAACGTTTGCGGTATTCATTAATTAATATATTTATTTACACATAATATCAAAATTACAACTAATAATCAAGATAACTAGAATAATAAATGACGTTAATTATTAATTTAGTAAGTAAAACTTCATTGCTCAATAAAAGAGGACATTACAATGAGGTAGGGATAATGTTATTTCTCACCTACCGTTCCAATAATATTCCTTAACTACTTAATTAACCCTAATCCAAGTTAAATCTCCCAAACCCCTTCTTACATCTCCAAAAGTTCTCTTCCTCTTGCTTTTATGATCAGTGTTAATACACAAGTCTAATTAACATAACATAAATATATATATATATATATATATACACCAGAAAATCTTCAGTATTCTGAATACAATACACAATTTTCAATAAAATATTTACTGAAAACATGTATGTATTGTACCAGAAATACCTAAAACTTTCTCGAGATACATATAATTAGTTACAGTAAATGTTGAAATTAAACTTAATTTCTTCCAATTCTTAAGGAAGAATCAACAGGGCCTTTGCCATAATTGGCTGCAAATAGCTTAGCAATCTCTAGTTGAGTGTTGGCAATAATCTCAGTTCTTTTGAGGTCCATTTCTCCTCTTTTAGCCTCAGCTTCAGCTCTCATCTTCTCAATTTCTTTCATGGTGTCCATTCTTGCCTGCTCTGATCTCACCACTACTTCTGCAAGCCATCGAATGCTTTCAGCAATTTCCCATTCTAACCTTTTTCTCCTCTTCTTCTTCTCCATTTTCGTCTTCAGTTTTTGCGACCTTAATTTTTCTTTGTCACTGTAAAGAGCTGGTGTGCTGCTATCTGTGTCCATCGCTTTCTTGTCTGATACATGATCCGATAATTTTGTGCCCGCCCCATCGTCCTGTAAATTTAATTTCAAAATATAATACTTTTGATAATTCAATTTTTTAATATATTCTGATTCTGAGAGAATATAATAATTCCATTTTTTAATATTCTTCACATGCTAATTAATTTTATAGAAATTATGGTAAGGGCAGAGCTTGTATTGTAGGAAGGATGACTTCAAAGTTGAAATGTTCCTTTCAGCAACTTGGACAACTTTTGTACAGGAGGATTAAAATTGAAGTTAAATTCCAGATCAAAATTCTTCTCTGCAATAATTTTTCTGTTGCTACAGACACAACGATGCCTTTCCTCCTTAGGTAAAAGTAAAATAAAATTCCTCTTGCTGTATGATTTTTTTTTTTTTAAAAAAATTTTTGTCAATAAAAGATTTAAACACCATAGCTAAAACTTTGTGCCGGTAAGGAATGAAAAAAAAAAATAATTAATTAATTTTAAATACAAAAATTTCAGTATCTGTAAACATTAACTGAGGAACGTGATTCTCGAAGTAGAAACAAGAAGTCCGAGGATCAGACTCTATCTCACACCAATCTTAAAGGAAAAATGATTTAATTTAATTTTCAGTAGTAAGAATAAAAAAGGTCGATATTTTTAAACCTCGGTATTCTCGTGAAATTATCAGAGAAATCACAAGTAGAACTTTTGGGAAAACTGATCAATTAAATATTTTTAAGAAATATATCAACAATCGAGCAATTAATTAATTAAGGAAAGGCAATTCAAATGCAGAGGCTAACCTTGGCCGTTCTATGATCAACCCCATTGGAGCCATGTGAGTTTTGTGCGGTTCCAGTGGGTGGAGCTGGTTGCGGTGGAGGAGGAAGAGGAACAGCAGGGGCAGGAGGTATCGGTTGCTCCATAGCAGTCTGTGATGTTTCCAGCAACACCAGAGGAGGATTGACCGACAGTTGTTGCTGTTGGTGCGGCGGAGGAAGCGGCTGAGGTGCAGCAGCAGAACTTCCACGTAGTAAAAGATCAAGGCGAGGATATAAAAGCCAAGATGATCCATCAGCATTAGCAGACTCTGATCTATACCTTTTCTTCATAGACTCAATCTTGTTCTTGCACTGCGTCTGTGTTTTGGGGGATTTAGTGTTATTTGCTCGAGCAGACACATGTCTAGCAACTTCTTCCCAATCGTGGCCTTTGAGTTTTGCTCGATTTCTGAGAACCCATTTGGATTCATAAGCTTCAAGTAAGCTAGAAACTGCTCCTTCACTCCATTCATCTCTTTTCAATCTGTCGTTGCTGCTTCCGCCACCACCACCGAAGGTTTTCTTAGGAGATTCTTCCTTGTGGTTAGGGAGGAGGAGAGATGGGTGATTTTCTTGGTTATTTTCTTTGTCCATCTCTCCTCATGATCATAAAAGCCAAATAGAACAATTTATTTACTGTATGGTTTTTATTGTTTAACAGTTAATTATAACATTTCATGGAAGGCGAAAGGTAGCTAGCTAACTAGGGTTTATCGCAGAGAAAAATGAAAGAGAACCACTAGCGTTAAAGAGAAAATGAAAAAGAAAAGGTTAGGACTCTTAGAATTTGTGGCCAACCTAAAGGAAGAACAGGAACAGGAACAGGAACAGAACAAGAACAAGAACAAGAAGAAGACCAAGCGTGAAAAAGAAGAGGTGCGCCCTTTGTCGATTGAGTTAATGGCAGTGACCTCTTTACTTTATTTTCGGATAATAACATACGAGTCCTTATAATTTGTACTTTCAGAAAACAATTTTAAGGTATCTTATCATATCTAATAAGTCCTCAATAGTTATCGAAATAACTAAAGAATTTTAATATTATAAATTATTTGATTCGCTAATTTTAATAGAAGTCAAAAATTTATTTGATATAGATAGACAGAATACCAGTGTTTGTAAGAATATGAAAACTTAGGGACTTTGGTGTTATTAACCCTTCAAATTTTGTATGTCTGTATTATTTTTTGCTTTTTCACTTTATTATTTATTTATATAGTTATAATTGTTGACGTGGGTATGTTGGGTTTCATAGTTGTGGTTGGGTGACTTTGGCTGTTAGCGTTGACATGAAGCCAACCAAGAAATCCACTGGACTTGTAGAAGAAGGAGAAGAGGAAAGGGAAGGGGAAGGGGAAGAAGAAGAAGAAGAAGAAGCGAAGAAGATGGTTGATAGTGGGAATGAGAGTGGAAGTGGTGGGTCACTCACGTGGGTCTGTCACCCACTTCGGTCTTTCCCTTTACTCAAATTAACCTACCCCTAATTTAATTACCATCTTAATACAATCTTTTGACTCTAATTATTCTAATGATCATAAATTCAAATTACAAGGTTAATGCATATTTAGTTGTAATTATCAATTCTTTTGTTTCTAAATTGTTATTATGATTGTTATTTATTTATTTTTTATGACACCACTAGCCTAGCCAGGCCAGGCCAGGCCAGGCAAGCCAATATGCTATGCTAATTGGTATGATATGATATGCTTATGGTATCTGAAGCTTGTTGGTGGTGGGTGTTGTGGGATTTCCTTTTGAGCATTGCTTTTGGCCTTTATTGTCATTCCCTTTTGAAAACTTTGGTGGGGGGATTCATTACCACTAGAATAAATTGTGAGGAAATGTTAACTTTATTGGGCATTTGACTCTTGTATACAATTTGATAGGTTCTTATTTGATTCTAGCTGGCCGGTTTGTTGAAAAAGATATGCCTTATCAACAAGGGGGTTAATCACTAACTTATATTTTCTTTTTAAAGTTTTGGGACCATAACAAAGATTCATCTTACCTCTAAATCACGCACATAAACCATATTCTTTTCTTTTTTTACTTTACTAACTACTGGACAAGACAAGACCAACTCTCTATTTCATTATCATAACGTACAACTTAAAAAGTATAAATTTTTTATTGATATAATTATTCAAATGTTCTATATTTAGTAGGGATTAAAAAATTTGAAAATTATAACCGCTAGAAGGAGGGCTTGAACCTCCGACCTTGTGGTTAACAGCCACACGCTCTAACCCACTGAGCTATTCCAGCTATTTTTTGTTTAACAGCGCTTAGTTCTACAATTTACCTATCTCCCAATAATCATTCTAAGTTTTAGGAAAATGGTCTACGTAGTTTAATCCTTGTTTAAAATTAGAGGTAATAAACAACAAAACGAGGATGAACTATATAAAGTCAATGATTATTAATTAGGCTTAATGTTTTATATAAAATTTACATTCCAAATTTATAATCATATTTATCATAAAATTGCAATACTTTATATTAACTATAACATAAATTAAATTTGGATTTCCATGCTAAACATGGCAGCAAAATAGATAGAATCTCATAATTCTTCAAAGCTGTTGTAATTTCAGACACAGCCACTAAACCATAAAAAAGAAGAAAAAGTTAAAAAGGATTTAATACAAAAGCAAATGATGAATAGGATGAAAAGCACATGTTGGCATTCGTAAAAGTCTGAAAGTGGTTGAAAAATAAAATTACTTGGAAAAAGAAATTACATATAAAAGTTGTTGCCTTTTAATTGGAGGCCTTGGAAGATGGTGCTATCTATGCGATCAATATCAATATCATTGTGGTTTTCAAGTCTTGGCAGTATTCAAGATTGTGTTAGACAGCTACTAACATATAACCAAACAATTTTTTACTATATATAATTTTTAAAAAAGAAAAATTGTGTTACCTTTTTTAAAAGTTTAAAAAAAAAAAATTTAAAATAATGCATAGCTTAAAATATCTAATATAAAAATTGAGAATATTTAACATTTAAAATTTGAAACGCCATTACTATCTCTTAGAGAAGAATGAAGCAGCACCACAAGAGTGTTATTATAAGGTAAGGACAATGAGCATTGTGTTATAAAGTATATGGAGTTCAAATAATAATTAAATTAAATTAAAAAGAGGTAGCATATAATTGATATATATATATATATATATATATACACATATGAAAGGAACATGTGAAAGAGAGTGGCAGGTTTGTGGAATATCCCAAATGAAAATAAAAGACATTACCAATCTACACAATCAATCCAAACAAAACTTGTCTAAGTAAGCCAATTTGATGCTACCTTCACCCACCAAACATACTTAGATGTGAGTGGAGTGGATATACAGCTAGCCCACATGTGTCAGTGTCTGTATACACACACCCGCACACACATTGGTTGCAATGCTTCCTAATAATTTTTTTTTTCTCACTCCTGTTTGGAGAATACGTTCATCACCCATTTGTTAAAGCTTAGGTGCTTCGCTAATCTCTTGGAGGTTAGATATCTTTGTGTCATTCTAACTCAAATAATTTAGACTCATTTGTGTCTTGCGCGGTACAAGTACACATGTTTTGTTTAATTTTTAAAAGATCGTATTAACACTCTCAATTACACTTACTACATTTGTGTCATGTTACTTTACTTTATTAAAATTTTTGTGCCTATAATATTAGTTAAGACTCACTCAAACTATAATGTACAGCTTTCTTGTTTGGTTAGTATGCTAATTGGATCCATCTAACATCTTTACTATCAATTTAAATTTTTGGATTTATTGTTACCTTAATATTTATATTTAAGAATCAAGCTGATCAAATCTTGAATGAGTCCGTCCCATCATATTCGGGTTCGCAAGGCTTGATGGTGGACAGACAGACCCAATAAGGGTAAAGAGATGAAACCAAAACCAAAATATAATTTAATATCAGAGCCAGGTTTCGATCCTGGGACCTGTGGGTTATGGGCCCACCACGCTTCCGCTGCGCCACTCTGATGATTTTAACATACTGTTTTAAGTTATTCTTATAATACCACTTTGACAGCAGAAGAAAATACTGAATGAATATACTATTTTTTTACTGTTTATTTACTTTATTTCCTGTTCATCATTGTCTAGTTGTTTTTGCTCCCTAATCACTTTTACGTGGTTTATTTAATTTAATAGTTAATCTACAATTCTTGAGGCTCACTCTTCGTGCCTTCATTTCCTGGGGATGAATGATTAATTCATGCCTACGTTTGACATTCCTCAAATCACCTACTGTGTCCAGAACCAAGAACCCGCAAATTAATGCTACAGTTGCTGTCATAATCTTTGGGTACAGCTATGGAAAGCATAACTACTCGTCAATCTCCTACTATCTTTTTAAATTACCAAAAGAATAAAAAGTAGACTTCTCATTTACTGCTAAAACATGATTTTCCATCAAATTAAAGCATTTCAACTACCAATCAGGTAACATGAATTATGTCTAAAAGAGAATGTGTGGTTCCCGAAAAACTCTAACAAGATAATTTAATCTCTATTTCTACAAACAAAAATGCAGCATGTGACTACATCCAATGCTTTTATAAGCTCTTATCTAACTTGAAACTTATTCTTTCTCCTAAATCCTCTAAGTCGGTTGTCCTATTCTATTACAGGCTACCAACTACCGCAATGCAGATCACTTATTTACAGAGACGCGTGAACTTCACGCTACATCCCTACATATAGCAAATACCTTTTAATAGAATCCAAACAAAAGAGTAACTTTTCATTCCATATAATCTGATCATATATATTCATTTCCAGACGGCATGCATACCTATCGTCAACATAGAAAACATACTTGTTTACAACAATGGATGTTTAAGATATACATATGATTTAAACCAATGAGAAACTCAAATGAATAAACCTTGCTTTCAGACTATTTGAGGAAGTAAAAACTGAGCTTCTTAAAAAACAAAAGCACCAGTTACTATCAATGTCAACCTTGCAAATCTGAGAACAGGAGCAACTCGAAACCTTGTTCAATACTATGCCACGATTGTAATTTATTTTAGTTTCTATTGGCTCTGATTTATTCTACTCCAGTGAACTCAGAGGTCAAATTATTTGGGTTCCTGAAAACTTAAATTACAATTATAGTCTCAGTTAATGATGCCAGTGAACCAGTTGACATTTGCGTGTTGTTCCATCTAAGAGAAAATTTCTTTAATAAAAATCAGTCTTCCAGGCTATATTTCAGGCCTCTATTAGCTACATTATAAACACTAATAGCATCAACAAAATGGACTATTTTGTTGTCCAGTGAAATGTAAGTGTGCAGGTATGTATTTCGTGCTTCAAAATGGACAGAGAACGTCATTTCTTATGCACTTTTAATGATCTCGATAAATTCCTTACAAAAACTAAATGGAAATTTTTATATGCAAGTGCATATGCATATCTACATAAGTTCCACCCTGCAACAGCAACCATAAGAAAAGAAGAAAAACACAACAATTTGAGTTGCCAACTCATATAATTTGAGACGTAATCATTTCCAAGTTCCGGTTGTGGTAAATGGAAATTTTTATATGCATGTCTACATAAGTTCTACCCTGCAACAGCAACCATAAGAAAAGAAGAAAAACACAACAATTTGAGTTGCCAACTCGTATAATTTGAGACGTAATCATTTCCAAGTTCTGGTTGTTGAGCATTGTTCAAGAAAGCAAACTAACTAAACGTTATATTGCAAATGAATGCTTCAACATGATTTCATAGGGGAAAAAATATATGCAGTATAATCAAGTAGACTAAGAAGTTGACAATCTGTTCAAACAGCACTTCAGTACCAATATAATCCAAAACCAGATCCTTTATTGGATGGATCAGGATGGAGTGATAGGAAATTTAAAGTGTGAATTCTATCTTGGTTCAAATTTTGTGAACAAAGATAGATGAAAATTTAGATAAGAGTTTGGTGGAACAGAAATCAGTCGAAGGAAAAACAAATGCTTTGCTCATTTCCCTTAGAAAAATTAAAAGTAGCATCCCCAATTTCACTCAATTTTAACTTCAAATTCCATTTGCAGTTAAAATTTTTGTTGCAATGCTATGTTTGTATGCATGCCACATGTACAACTTGAAACAAGATACTCATAACATGACAATTAGACTTGCAACAAGACTTACAAGTTTTTGCCACAGTGATATAAATTTGTTTGTATCTGAGGGGTCCTGAATATCTTGTTAAAAATTATACAATTGGTATCATGGCAGAACGACTTCTAGAGAGTTTTACAATGTTGTGAATTGAGACTTTAAACATGACAAGTAGACTTGCAACAATATGATCACAAGTTTGTGTTCCAATATTACAAGTCAACCTTATTATAGTATTACAAGTATTGCAGTGGGCATCCATACAAGGCCTACACTATAGTCTGAGATACAGAAGATTAAAACAAGAGAAATGAAATGTTCAAAAAAAAATTTTACATGAACGTCATTCATCACATATTGGCAGAAACTAGGAACAAAAGAACAAAACGAGAGCAACAAGTCAATGAATAAATGTGATTGTCGTTACATTACCTCTTATTAAATATACAAACCAAACAACTTTCTGTAAGCTAATTTTGATCACATATCAAATATCAATACCAATAAAATTTCTAATTTATACAAAAATCAGCCTATATTCATAAAGATTGCGATTGTTTAAGTATGAAATGAAAGCGTGAATCTCTCACCATGTTTTCATCAAGCAGTGTCTCTAACAAAGCAACCGCTTTTGTCTTGCCCTTTGTGCTCCCATTTTGCGCAACGTCAGCAATTCCATCCACCACTTTCAGCCCCATCTCTTTCACTTCCTTCTTCACTCTCTCCCCTCCAAAGTTCACCAAATTCAACAGCGCAGACACTGCATTCTCCTTCACTCTGTTACTCGAACCGGTTCCCATATCAAGCAAATCCACCAAAACGCCAATTGCAGAGCATTTCTTGAATTCATCTGCACTTTCCTCGCATCCAGCAATTTGCGCAATCACCGCGCTAGCATCCTCCACAATCCCCACTCTTCCCTCGTTCACTATCAGTGAGAACAGAGGCTGCACCCCACCGAGCTCGACTATTTGATGACGATTTAACGGATAAAGCGCGATCCCAAACAGTGCTTTTAACGCGTCTTTAACAGACCGCGGCGGTGAATTACGCGTTTTGACGATCTCGACGAGAGAGTGAATAATATCGCGTTTGGCTCCGATGATCGGGCGATAGGATTCGACAATCAGTAGGCTGTGCAAAGTGGCGGCGGCGGACTGTACGGCGACGGGGGAAGTAGAAGAGGAATGGAGACGAAGCGCGTGGGATATCGCGTCAAGGAGACCGCGCGTGGACATGAGGGCGTCACGGGAGGAGATAGAGAGGTTGAGGAGTGTGGCGGCGGCGTTCTCTTGAGCCCCGTGGGAGGAGGAGTAGAGGATTTCAGCTAGGTACGGGATGGCGCCGGCATCGGCGATAATAGGACGGGCATCGGCGTCGTGCTTTGAAATGAGGCGCAGCTCGGCTAGAGCCTCGACTCGCGTTTGCTCGGAGACAGAGCCTAGTTTGGCAACCAACGACCGAACGGTACGTCGTTTCACTTCCATATCTGGATGACTGTTTGTCTGTCTAAAATTGTTCTGATTTCTAATCAGAAAGACGATAAGTGAAAAGCAAGGTTGGTGCGAAATGGTAAAGCGAGAAGAAAAGTCAAAAGGGGCGACTTCGAAAATTTTCAAACCAATATCAACCTAACTTTATGAAATGACCAAAATGCCCTTACCTTCAGCCGCAATTTTTGTTATTCACATTTCTCATCGCGGATTTTTTTTTTTAAATTTATTTTACAACCTTAACACCTCTTCCTATTTTAGTTTATTCTCTTTTCCGTATTAAACGAATTTCAGTTTAATAAATCGTGTAGTAAAAAATAATTAAATTGATTTTAAACCAACCCCAATATTTTGTGTTGGTTGGCTTCTAAACCAACCCAGGGGATGCCCAGCAATTGCTCGTGTGAAAGAGTAGGATAAAAGATCCAAGTGCAACCAAGTCACGTTAATAGATATTTTAATTTTACTTTTATTTCTTTTTACTCAAAAAGTGCACGCGTCACTTTGCTTTCAAGTACACTTTGGGTTCTTTGATTGCGATATGAGTCAATTTTAAAGAATAAAGACCAACAGAAAACAAGAGAGAGGGGCGAGTTCATTATTAACGTGCGATTTTTTTGTGTCATCCGACCTTGCAACGGATAATGAAAGACGCGCTGCTTCCACCTTTATCTTAATATACAGATATTTTTTAATATTTAAAAATAAATAAAATTTTTTTAACATTTAAATAAATATATAAATATTTTTAATATTTTTTTTTATTAATTAATTATTTAATTTATTATCATTTTTGTGTTTCTAATCTTTTATATAATAATAATATGATATATATTTTTTATTTAATCATAACATTTTAATTCTTATTTTAATATATTTTATAATATATTTTTTTAACTATCACAATTTAATTCCTATTTAATATTTTTTTACAGTATATTTAAAATTAAATAAAATTTTAAATTTATTATTTTAATAAAAAATTTTAAAAAATAAAATTATTAAAAAAATTCAAATAATGAGTTAAATCATATTCATATGCTAAAATATTTTTAACAACTTTCTTTCACTTTTATCATAATAATAATTTAATATTTAATTATTAAAAAATTTAATTAAAATATTTTTTTAATGTTTTATTTTTACATGTAATATATTTATTTAAAAATTATGTTACATTCATTTTTTTTTTTTAAAAATAAATGAAAATATAAATAATAAATACATGTTATATATATTACAAATAAAAATAATCAAATATTTTTTTTTATTTTTTAATTAAAATTAAATTATATTAGTTAATAAGAATATAAAATATATCTAATTACTAATTTTATTAACATATTATACTAAATTTTTTGTTTTTTTTACTTTTTTTATTTATATTTTCATTATTTTTCTCAAGAAAATATAATAATTTTAATATAAACTTTCAAATAAAAATATTAATATAAAAATAAAATGTTATAATATATTTTTTTTTTTAACAATTAAATATTAAATTTATTGTAAAAAAAAATGTTATAAATATTTTAACATGAATTTAATTTAACTTATTGTTTAAATATTTTAATAATATATTTTTTTTTTAAGTTTTTTATTGAAATAACAAATTAAAAATGTATTTAGTCTTGAGTATATTATGAAAAAAATATATTAAATATGAGAGTAAATTGTTATAGTTAAAAAAAAATATATTGTGAAAATATTAAAATAGGAATTAAAGTGTTATGATTAAATAATAATAAAGTAAATGGTGAACTATTAGAAATAAAAGTCAAAGCATATTTTTCTATTTATCTAAACGTTATGCGAATATCTGTCTTTTCACAAATATTATGAGGGTATTTGCTTATTAGGACAAACGTTAAGGGAGTATATATCATTAACCTTTCTTTTTATTTTCGTCTGGAAATGCTCCACTTCTTTAACCCGAAGGTAAACATAATAATTCTCGTATTTAAATTGTAAGCAAATTTATGATAGGATAAAGTCCTTTTTAGTAAATATATAATAATCATTATATAAGAAAAATAACAAAATAAATTTTTAAAATTTTAGAAAATATAATATATCTATATAAAATATATTAATTAATCAAATAATAATATTATTATTTTATGGTACATTAATAATATAAATATATAGATTTTATTTAAATTACAACATAATCATAAATATTTATTACAAATATGTTGTAATATAAAAAAATTTCTAAGTTTATATTTTATTGCCAAATAAAATTTTATTTATGCTTTGTTTTTAATTAATTTCTAATAATTACGAATGTGTTATTTATTTTTATTTAATTTCTTACCAATAATTGTAATACAATTATTTTATAAATATATTATCAAAATAATATTTTTATTTATTTAATTAATATTTTTCTCAAATTTTAGAGATTTATTTGTCATTTTTTTCTTAAATAACATATACCTAGGTATAATTATTTTTTTAATAAATTGAGATCTTTAAGAAAAATTTTGAAACTATTAAAACTAATAAGAATATTAAATTAAACCATTAAAACTAAAAAAGTTATCATAATAAATAAAATAAATTGTACCCTTGTAAAACTCAAAAAAGAAAAAAAAAGCCGGCTTTGTATTTTGTTTATTCTATTTTTTTTTTTGAAAGATTATTCTATTTATACTTAAATATGTTACTTACTTAAAAATAAGGTAGATTTCGATTCACCATGTTGTAAAAATAAAATCATTGTGTGAATTCGTAACTTAGTTGTGTGGTGAACTGATAAAAATACTTATATTTTATATTTTTTCTTTAAAGAAAAAAATCAACAGTTACAAACATTCTGACCTATTTAAATGGAGAATTTAATAGTGTTAGGATAAAATTAAAAAATTATTTTAAATAATTTTTAAAGGACAAATAATCTAATTTTTCATTATAACACTTTTTTTTAAGTGATTTTTTTTAAAAAAAAAAGAGTTTAGGATTAGATCCAAGGTTCCAAAATATTCTGTAGCAATTCAAATCCACGCCTTTGGGCCGCAAAATTTTCCCACCGAAGGTTTCTTTCAATGCCAAACTATAGCCCAAGAAAAATGAATGGGCGTTGCTAAAACGCACCCATCCTATTATCGAAGCATATTTTTCTTCAGATTATTATTATTATTATTATTATTATTATTATTATTATTATTATTTTTTTTTAATAAATTGAAGAAGAAATGAACTCAACAACCCATACCAAAAAAAATTAAATTTTTTAGTTCAGAAAGTTCAAAGGCTTTGGGGGAGACTGATACAATTCGATTTACATTTTTAAAGAAAGGAGAAAAAGCTCGGTATCTTTTAACTTTTATTGTCCATAAGTATCACAAAAAAAATAAAATAAAAAAAAAATAAAGGAAGAAAGGAAGGAAGATTTTGCAAAGAAGGACAACCTGCAACCGCAACTACAAAGAACCCGTGACATTGTACGAACAAACCAAACCAATCAATCGAAAGACAAAGAGACAAATAACGAAAGCACCCGTGACATGCACACTATTACGAATAGTTTCAAAATTATTTCAATTTGGTCTCATTCTCATCCAAGTTAGCAACAAACTTTCACCAACACCTATCAAAATTATTACCCATTACACAGACACAGACACAGACACAGACGCAGACGCAGACGCAGACGCTTATTCTTTTTGAAGAAAAGACGCATACACTCGAATAAATTAAAAACAAGCTACCAAATTATTGTCATCATCAAAATGTTTCTAAATTCTTTAAATACCCCCAATAAAGATAAAGAAGAAGGAAAAAAAAAAGAGAGCTAGGTGCAGGGCTCACGGGCCACACCAAGCCTTGAATTGGGCACATCGAAGAGGATTCTATGGTTTTGTTGCTGCATATTGGCTATGACATTGAGCACTGAGTTCACGTTATCAGGAGCTGCTGCAATAGCCAAGCATGTGATGCTCCCTGCTGTGCTGTGGATCAGCAGGTTGTCTTGTGGTAGAGTCACATTCATCCCTGAGAACATGAACGTGATTGTTGGTGCAACGATCGGAACTGAATAACACGTGTCGAATCCGCCTAGTGATGTCACCGTTAAGTTCCGACCAACCCGTCTCCGGAACTCGTCCCTCACCGCAGTGTACGCGGGTGTCACCAGCCGGGTGAAAACGGTACCTGATTGATTGCAAACAAAAATTAAGCATAATAAGATTTAGTCGTGCTACAAATAAATAAAATGCAAGTTCATGTTGCAGTCTATGAATGTGACATTTTTTTTGGTCCGTTGACGCATCCCACTATGCTTGTCCACATTAGGAGACCACTAATCTGGACCACCCAAATTCTGACAAAAAATGGACCAACCCACTCTTTACACATATGGCGTATTGAATGATAATGTTCCAAAAACTAATTTTGAATAGTGGTTATTTGAGAAAATTGAATCCCACTTTTGGTTACCGTAGAAAATCTCCCAAAACTAGTAGCTCTTTTACTAGTCATATATTCCATCCAAGCCAACACAGCAATTTAAACGGTAAAAATTCAACAAGATGAAAACCCTACCAGAATCAATAATCGTGCCAGCACCAGTGGTGGGATTGAACTGCAAGGCACTAGGTGGGATATCAACAACTCTTCTACCAACTCTAATTGCCATCAAATTCACATAGTAAAGAGAAGATCTTCTAGGATTTTTGAGCAATGGGGTGTACTTGATCCTCTTGGGTTGACCAATGGGACCTAGTCTCAGTGACCCAGAAAAATTCAGCGACTTGAAGCTGGGCAAGCAGTAAGAAAATGTGGATTGATACAGGTTTTGGGTCTGGGACAAAAGCGACAATGGGCCGCGGCCCAGACCCAGTAAGCCCTGAGGCGGCACGGAGCTGCCCGTGGCCTTCTGTATGCAGCCGAAGGTGTAGCCGGGAACGGCGTCGGTGGCTAGGGTGATGGTGTCCTGGGAAAGATTAGCTGCTATGGAAGAGCTGCCGTAGGTGAAGTTGAATGCACACGCGCCGCCACCGCAAGTGGGATTAGGTACCTGTGATTTTCACGTGGAATGTTAGTGTCTGTATAGTATATACAACCTTGAGAAGCGTGAATCATTATCAGAATCACTTTCCCATTTTGGAAAGTAGCTTTTGGCCTTCTATCCATATTATTGCCCGTGACTCTCTCGTTTTGCTCAGTCACAGAGTCAGCACAAGGAGACGTAGTATCCCCGCGTAGATTAAAGTGAAAAAAAAAAAAAGAAGATAATAACATTCAGATCCACTAATTTTATATATTTTCACAAATGATCATACGTTTTCTATTTATATCAAATAGATCTTAAATATTATTATAAATGATTGAAATATTCTTTATTATTAAGTTATATACAATTTGATTAAGAATATTTTAGTTATTTTAACGAAAACAATAGTATCTTTATGTATAAAAGTATAAAAATTTAAGAATATAAATGTTATTATTCCAAAAGCATGGAGGACAGTTAATTAATTTATATGGCTTTTAGGTACATTAAAAGAAGCATAAAGAGAGAAATACGGCTTGTCGTTTAATGGAGGGACAATAATCATGGAGAGCAGAGGGCGATTAGGAGACATAGTTTACCTCTAAAACAAGATTTAATCATGGTCAATATTTGGATTAGCATCTCTAATTTTTGTGTGGTAATTAAGGAAATGGGAAATAAATTAAGATTACCTGCTTGCATTGAGGGGCTTGACAACCAACAGATTTGAAGGTAGTAGATTTAGCAGAATCGAAAACAGTAGAAGAGCAGCCAACACAGCCAGTACACGGAATCCATGCAGCATCGTTGCTGTTATCCATAGCCATGAGCAAGGTTTGTGCAGGAGTTCCAATCTTGGCCCTAACAATATAAGTAGGGCTCTGAATAATCTGTCGACCAGAGGCAATAGGCACAACAGATTTCCTAGCCACAAGGCTGGACAAAAACTCTAGCCTTGCCTGATCTTTGGCCAGCATTTGAAGCACACTCTCTTCCCACGAGAGTGGCTTTGATGGCTTAAAAGGAGAGCATGGACTGAAAACGTGGAACACTTGGAGGGTTGAGCTGTGATCTAGGGCATTGCATTTAGGGTTTAGGGCTTGACCTAGGGAGAAGAAGAACAAGAGCAGGAAGGCTAGAGAAAAGAGAACCTGGGGCTTCATGGCTATGGGGTTGTGTTGTGTTGTGTTGTGTGGGAGAGAGGCAGCAGAGGGTCATTATATATAGGAGAAGAAGTTATGGGTAATATAGTGGTAATGTAAAGTATTTAGCTAGTAGTAGTGATAGTGTGAGTCTTTGTTATTAACAGACTGTATTCCATTTTCTTTTGTAGGCTGGCCCCCTCTCATGGTCATATGCCCATGTCAATTTCTACATAGAGATTGGTATCTTTGTTGTATATTCTTTTATCTTTTAATATAAGTACTGGTGAATGTGGTCTACAGACACATAATATTACATAATTAGATGCTTTTGCCCTAGCTACTAATTAAAACGTTTTAAATAAGGTAAAAATTTGAAACATAATCAACATAATTTATGTCAAAAAATTTCGAATATTGAAACCTAAAATATGAAAATTTGAAATCTATACTTTAACGATCCATATTAATTCCATATTGTATATATGCATAGCAACGAATTCAATATATTGTGCCACACATGATATTCTACCTTTCTAATTTGCAAATAAATTACATATATATATATATATATATATATGTCAAATCAATCAAGAGATCGGACAGATTTGGACATGGTTTAGGACAAGAGATTTTGGGAAATTAAATAGATAAAATAATAAGTAGACTACTCATATATGAGAGATGATGGGTGCAACTGCAAATAGGCAGCATATACACGGGGTTATATTATATATATATATATAATGCCTAAGGAATGGACAGTTGAAGTTGAACACAACACATATATCAAAATATACGCCCAGGACTAGGATTGCCCTAATAATAAAATTTTTTTTTTTTTTTTTTTACTTCACACTTCACATTCTCTTCTCTTTGTCTTTTAATCAAACATATGTAGCGTGCTCTACTGCATTATATAATCATATGTTATTATGTTTCACTGGCACTTCAGATAGAGCACAAAGTTATCTTTTTCTATGACATTTAATATATAATTAGATTAATTATATATATTCCATTATATACAGTAATAATTAAATGAACATATATGCATGCAGGGTGGTAAATATATTAAAGAGCAATTAGAATTTCCATTTATTAGCTTAATGGGTATATATATAGAGGAATTTTGTGAAAACCTCACCTGACCGCCCCCCACCACCCACACACACACACACACACATCATATTTTTATATATATCATTCGTGAGCATCATCATTGCTCTAAATGAAATTCATAATAGAAAAAATTTGTAGATTTGATAATAAATTCCAAATATAAATACAATCATAAAGCTAGCTTCAATTGAAAATGACGGAAATAATATAAATATGGGCACAGAACCATTCAAAAGCTAGTTTCTGGTCAAAATCCAAATCTAGATTTTGTTCCCAAACCCACTTTACTTTAGCAATTATATATAAAAATGTGTATGATGCTCCTGTCTGTCATTCATTACACAATACGTGTCTACTAAATATACATAAAAGTTGAATTACAGAAAGGGATAAATAATTGATAGACCAATTTTCATATATATATATATATATATAATATGCATTTTTGCTGTGTTCTACTAGGTTATATATGATTTATAATTTTTTTTTAATTCGAAGTGAGATTAGATCTTGATCTGAATATGATCATGAAAGCTAGCTAATTAATTTATGAAGAATTGGGATACAGTAAATCAGATTTGTTAGCCATCAAAAGGTACGTTTTAATACAATATGATTTTATGATCCAAATTTTTATATTTTAAAAAATAAATAAATTTCAAAAATAGAGGAGCTAGCTCGAATCGTCTCCCTATGATGTGGACGAAGAAAATTAAAGTGATCGGTACCCCCAACTACGAACATTATTAATGCAATATTCCACAAAAATTATTAATTAAAAATTTATGGTGCAATATTTAAGCATAAGCAGACAAGCTGGTAGCTTACCATTCGAGTCAGTTAAAACAAATAAATCTAGCTGGTTAATTTGTTTCATTGTTTGGTCTATTAGATGTTAAAACGACAGTGCATGGATGAAATTGCATGTGATAATTAACGCACTATTAGTGAACATCAAAGAGGACCGCTTCACTTGTTAAAAATTGTACGTTCAGTATTTGAAACATTAATTCCAATATTGATACAAGTTAAAGTGATCCTTTTTGATCTTCTATTATTATTATTATTATTATTATTATTATTATTATTATTATTATATATTATATATATCGCGCAAAATCATGAAGAAAATGAAATTATTAATAATTATTTGAAAATGTTTCTGAAATAGAAAAAATTTCATTCACGAAATTAAAGACAGTTGATATTAAAAGGGTGTTAGATAATATTGGATGCTTATCCTTTCACTAAAATTAAATTACTGTAAAGTAAATGTAAGACAAACAATAAAATATTTATGATAATATAAAAGGCAAACATGTGAACTTTCACGGATTTTGATTCTCTTCTCTTGATGTGAACCAACTTACATGTTAATAATTATTATTATATTGTCTCCATGCCCGTCCAATAAAATTCTATGACCACTTTCTTCTGTTATATATATATATATTTTTTCAGACAAGAAAAAAAATTATAGATAGAAAATGATAGGACTCATATTGGATGGTTAATAAATATGAAACATATTTTGAATCGAGAATACTCAATATTTAAGGTCACAAGGATTTTACAGCTAAGCAAGTAGTTGATGACAGTAAGCTTTCTGTGAAAGTTTTTTTTTTTTCTTTAAAGAAAAAGAAATGTAAAAGTTTTTATTTATATTATTAAAAAAATTAAAAGGAATTAAAGTGCTCCTCAGCTATTCAAATAATTAAATGTCGAATCAGAATGAAGATTGAGTGATTAGTTTCGAAATCTTTATTGACTTAAATATTTAATTAAGAGAATATTATTATGTATTATGTATTATTAATTACCATCTCCTCTAACATTAAAATGACGACTATTTGAAATAAAAAATAAATGGAAATGGATAAGTCAATAATATCTTGTTGTAATTGTAAGTGAAAGTAGATAATAATAAGTGGCAGTAGACAGTAAACTCCAAGGAAATCGGGGAAGAAAAAGTGCAGTAAAAAATGGGCGGCAAAGTCTCTGACACCCGTAAAAAGTGAAAAAGTATATCCACTATAGGTAAAGGGGTAATAACATCAGAGTCCCTGTTTGTTTATGTTTTTACAAGTAAGGACAATACTATTAAACAAATAGTTCCCAAACACCACACCCTCTTAACTCTAACACAACATAAATACCCTTCTCCTTCATATTAGACACTGTAACGTTGTGTGGTCAAAATTCAATTAGGTAATTAATTTTGTTATTTTAATAAGGGTGGCTGTGGGTGTGGTTGGGACATAGTTGTTACATATAGAAATACAATGTCGTTATTGGCAAAAATAAAAAGCATCTGGATCCGGATGTTATTATCCCAGAAAGAATCAAGCCTGGCCTTCGGAAGAGAGCAAATTGAGGTTGCCGACAAATAGTAGGTTTAAACATAGTAGGTCCAGGTAAATGAAGAAAATAGATGAGAAATCAGAGGGCAGAGCAATAAATTCAAAAGGGGAAATTATTACAAAGTTTGGTTTTTTAATCAGTCTTCCTGTGTCTTCTGTCCCAATTTTTTTTTTTTTTAACCTTTTTGACATTCACGTGAACTCATAAGAATGATGATGATGATGATGATGATATTCATGATATGTGTGATGGGTGCATTCTTCTTCTTTCAAATTTGGCCGACAACTATAATATAAAATATTTATTAATTTATTAAAATATCAAACAAACTGAAATCAATCTTATGTCACTCATGAGCTTTTGGTCAATTTTTTTAATTTATTTGTGTTTAGACCCGAACCTAAGACTTCACACTTGGACTGGGTCTTACTGGGAACCTAAAATGTTGAGTGAGATATTCAATTCTTGAAACTACATGTAGTAAAATAACTCTCTTCTTCACAAAGAGTAATGTAATATTATTACAATTCAAACGTACCATTGATTTCATGCTCATAGAAAAGAAGGGATAAGGTTACTTTACTTAACAAATATGAGCTAAGACATTTATGAATTTTATGAAAGTCGATAGAAACAATATCTAGAAATTTTTTTAACTCCTAAGACAAGATAAGATCACTGTGGAGTGTTAAAATAGGTCCACCCAACCGGGAAAACAGCTGTTGTTTTGGTGACAGTCCACTAAGCACAATGTCTAACTTCAATGGGGTGAGATTTGGTTCTGTCAGGCAATGAAATGGGTTTCTTTCTATCTACGCATCATCATATTCATAGTGGAGGGGAGGGGCCATCTCATCAACGATGACTGTCTCTACATAATAAATCTAATGGCAGAAAATAAAATATCCATACCCTTTTGTTAATTTCTAACTCTTCATATTTATTTAGTAAAAATGGTGTATTTTTTTTTTCAATTCATAATTTTTTTTATTACAAATCTACTTGTTATTTACAATCTACCTGCAATTTACGGAAATTCTATTAATAACACCGGAGAGATGCAGATACTATTATAACACATCCAGTAATAAAAAATCTATCTTCCATGATGGGGAATTTATCCAAAATTTTCTGAAAAATCAAATCCATATATTGTGGAAAATTCCACCAGCTCACCCCATCGAGAGTGAGTTCGATTTTGCCATTAGGTCAAAGGCGTAGAGTTCACTCTACTAATTCGTAGTTATTATGCTGTCAAATTAGTATTTGAGAGGTACAAGTTTGTGAATTTATTCAACTTTCTAAGTTGAAGTACAAACAACAATCTGAACAGCCCTTGGTCTTCTTACTTGCTGCTGTTCATATCTCAATTCCAAAACTCTCAACCAAAAAGGTAAGGTATTATGCATACAAAGTACAACTATGATCTCTTTCATAATTCACGTAATAGTTTTATAACAATTATCAATAAGTGACACGTAAAAAAGAAAAGTGTTATCCCAAGTAAATCATATTCTCTCCTTTTGACACTGTAATGTAATGAACTAGATTAGATTAAACACACTCATGAGACTATGCAATCATCCTCTGGCTGAGCAGGCATCTATTATTGACAACTAACAACATCAAACATTGTCCATCTAATCACAAATTATAATTTACATACCAGAAAAGATGTGAAGTGACGTGATCGACCAAATCAGCTATCAGCCACTTGCGAGCAGTGAAGAAGTTTGGCACAAGGACACCGGACCCTATTCAAATCACTAAAACCCCTTTACTGATGTTTAACATGTTGTAAAAGACCAATGCAAGTAAATGTACCATAAACACAACTTTTATCCAAACCCTTAAAGGCTTAATCTTCAATCTTACATTAACTCATAAATAACTGAGTTACTTTTGCATTGTATTGCCTCTTTAAATTTGCCTCTGCCATTTGCTAAAGGCTGGAAAGAACAAATGAAAAAAATCTAAAAACCTTATTCGGAGAATAACAAAATTTCTTGCTTTCTATTTATATCATTAATTGTTATATTTCTTCATATAAAATATAGATAAACCTGAGGTTTGTGTACATCCAACTTTTCTTGAGAGGCTACACTAAGATCCAAAATTCCCTTTCTCTCAAAGTTTCAAGAGCTTTATCCCACCTACAATGCAGCCATATCTATTCAGTTTCCCAATTGGGAATGTTTGCAGTAGCTTCATTCACCATCTTTACAAGGGTGACCTGCCAACATGACAAGCAGAGAGCACATTAAACTAGGTGGAGAGAAATTTAAGCAGTTCTATAAATGACATGCATAAGTTTTCAGGCCTAAAAGAAGAGACACCGTACATGGAACCAGAAAGGAAAAGGAAACGAAAAAAGATGAAAAGGCAGTTTAAGTCACACAACAGTTGAAAGAGTTTCGAAGAATTAATAATTTGTTACGGATGGAATTTTAAAGAGAACGAAAAGGAAAGCAATTCCATACTTTCCATAATACTGCATTATGCAGAACCAGAAAGGATGGCACTAGCAGCTTCCCATCTGTAACTCTAAATTTTCCTCACTAAAGACGAGAAACGAATGGTCTTTCCTGTTCATCATCATTTACTAGTCGTGCAATTTTATCACAGATAAATATTCTAAAGGACAGTGTACGTATTACTCAATTCTATTCACGTGACTTATTAAAATTAAAATCTTATACCGGCACTTTGGGGTGATCCACAGATCAAGATTGATAAGACAACAAGAATACTTTTGTGACAACAAAATGCAACCAACTTTCCATTTATACACTCTTCTTAACACCATTAAGAAAACATATAAATCACATTTTGCAGCATTAGCATGCTTGCCTGAACAAGAATATGTTGAATGAACCTGAATTGTACATTTTAATATTGAAATATTGTTGCTTATATAAACATACCACACTTTCAGGGACCCCTGGAGGGGGCATCGAGAGATTTCTCGGTGGAGGTCCCCGTAAATATGATCTCTTGTCAAATCGCCACTCCCCAATTGTACCATATGTTAATTCACCCTGAAAAGCAACCTCAGACAAATAACTTTATAGGCAAAACAAACTAGACTAGCGAACAAAAAACTGAAGTTCAAGCCTATGCTTCCAAGCATGATAGAAAAAGACCATTGAAAACACAAAAAGCATTGTATCTTTCTGCAACAAACTTTATATAGTCCAACCAAACCGAAAAATTATTATCAAACAAAATAGGAAGAGTTTATGAGGACGGTGCATAGATGGAAATTTTTCATTGTCCAAAAAAGGGCAGAACACATTTTACCTTCATGTTATAGTCACATCCATAAGTGTAATGAATGATGAACTTCTTGTTAGTTGAAAAATCCCATGGGGGCTGAAATTTCAATAAAATAAAAACTCAGATTTGATTTAGACCACCGAAGAATGGACATCAATTTAAATTTAAAGATATTGAGAAGTTTAGATGCAAAACCTGTAGCATAAAGTCATTTCGAAGAATATGTTGTACACCATGCAATGCGGATGCTATAGCATATGCATACCTTCAGTTCGACCAAGAAAAAAGGGGCATCAAAAACACATAAATACTAAATAACTTGACTTGATAGTATGAACCAGAACGCATGACATTTCGTCACTTGTTTTCTGGGCTTACATTTCTAGCACCCATCCAAAAGCTTTATCAGTCTCTGGGTCATCTTTCATTTTTAAGGAGACATTCATCCATGTAGGGGCAATCTTTTGCAACAAATCCTGAATCAGAAAATAAATTCAATTCATTATCATTTGGTTTTCACCTACAGGAAATATAATTCCTCAAATGCAAATAAATGAAGAACAACAACAAGAATGACGGTGACTAATTCAAAAATTAAGACTAGGGCAGTAACAAAAAAGATGATGGCATATAAAACAATCATATGAAAGTAGAAGTAGTCACCAGCAACAAGAATTAATGTCACCTTTCTTATAATAACTGGAGAATTGCCAATTGGATCAATATTTGTCAGGGGACCATTCTCCTCAGGGTAAAACTTTCTCACTATCTTCTCATTTTGTTCAGGTTTGATGTAGAAAAATGGAAAGGCAGCTGGGAATCCTCCATAAGACAAATTAGGGAGGGGGTTTACAAAAATATGATCAGGCTCTGCCATCAATATGTATCTGCAGAGGTAGCATGACAAATGAGCTCAATTAATTAGTTACAACACATGTTAACTTGATATGAGATCATCAGAAATACAAATGCTCACTCTTCATCTATTTTAGCCTTTTCAAGAAATTGCACAAAGGCCCAAGGTCTGTTTAAGACAATGTATCCCTGAGTATAGAATTGGAAGTGTGTCAAAAACAGTACAATAATATAAATTGTAGAATAAATATTACAACCATGACTACCTTCATGAACTCGTCAAATGCATAATTAACCAAAGAAAGAAAAGGGAGATCATTCAAGTCAATTTTTTGCCCAGATGTGATATAGACATATTATGGTTGAATTAAAGATACGTAGGCCACTAACGTCTTTTAACTCAAAATCCAGGTCAATCTTGAGCAGAACAACAAGCAATTTATTGCAGTTTACAGATGTCCAAAACAAAAACCTCAAGTAAGAAATCCTAATTTCAAATATATAATGTGAATAAACAACCATCGAGTTAGTCTCCCGAGATTAAATGGAAATAAACTTCAAGATCAAAAAATACAAATAGATAATTTGTAAATCAATTTAAAAATACCAAAAGGTTGCAACTCCTGCAACTGTATCCTTAACAAAATGCTATAACAACGAGCTTGTTTTTAGTATTGACAGAGTCCTGAACTACAAGCAACTCCATCTGAAGCATGCAAGACCTACTTATATGGTGTAATGGTTTCAAGAAAGCATTATACCAGATGCTTAGTTTTAGATTGCCTTTCAACAATTACAGGATTATTGAATAGACAACTAGCCCAACTTGATAACTTTAGGTTACCTTTCCTTGCCTAAAACTACTTTTCTCTCCAACTCTCCCCCAAGTTTTCCAGAAATTAAGAGTTAGTCATTTGCCTAACTACTGTCTGGTTGAGAATTAAACTAAGTTGAGCAGTAAAAATTGCTATCATTGACTGCTGTGAACTTGATGAATAGAAATAGGAATTGACTGCTGTGAACTTGATGGATAGAAATAAGAATGCAGCTAGAACTAACCACCAAAAAGAAAAAAGAAGAAAAACTCACCCTATCAAGACCTGCAGGAAGAGGATCAACCACCATTGTAGGAATTTCATCCATTAAGTTGTCGGGATTTCCAGAGTGTAAAACCCGCGTAAACCCTCCCATATCTGACCCAGGTAGATCCTTCGCTTTCTTATACCAGTAGTACATAATGCGACACTGCCATTTGCTGTATGGCGCATCAGTAGCTGTTAAGACAACATGAAAGGGTGCTTTGGTAGTCTTCAGTTTCTTCAAATCTTCAGGCATCTCAACAACAGGATCAAAAAATACGCCACCACTTGAATCAGCACTCATCCAAGTTTTAATAGATCTATTGTGAATTATCATCGTTATCAAATTATATGTCCCAAAGGCTAACCCAAAAGTCAAAAGAATCATAAGTAGTGGTGAAGCCCGTCCCATCTTCTTCCTAATAATCATAGCCTATTATCATAAATTCAGAAAATCAGATTCTCCAAAATCATAAGAAACTATATCATCTCATATAAACAAACAACCATGATCAGAGAGAACAATCCCAGTTCACCAGGTCAAGAATCAACATAGGACCAGTTAGAGGCCGTATTTTGTATGATACGACTTTCAGATAACTCTGTAAGAGATATCTGGAAAAATCAGACTACCTGCATAAAAATTATCACTAGGTTAATAATGCAAAAAGCAATTTGTAACAATTATTGCAATTGACTAGCGGAAGGTAAAAATGTGGCAGCAACCATAAACATTTGGAACAAAAATCCACATAATGGAGAGTAAAAAGGATCATACTAACCAATAATTAAATTTTCAAAACAAAACCCACAAAAGATGAAACTACAAACAAGCAATCAGTAAGATAGTATGGATACACGAAAACATATTGCAGCATCCACATTTTTAACACTATTTGCATACAATGCTACCGGCAAACGGCATTTAAAGCAATACCCACAAAATTTAAATAACTCACAGGCAATCTGGAATAATCACAAGAAGTAAATATACAATATCAACGTGTTTCATACTAGACAAAGGAGAAAATAAACAGGAAAGTTCAACACTTGATATAAAATTTTGAATCATTAATCAATAAATGAGTCAAACCAAAAACAGAGAACAAAAACCAAATGGGTACGCAGCAAAATTGAGAAATATAACAATGGCGTACAAAACAAACGGAAACGAATGTAAAGTCGTGCCACCGGAAAGCTTGAAGAAATGTTTCGTTTGCAGCAAGAAATGAATCAAACAAACAAGAATTAGCATGCATGAACATAATCATATTAAGCAAAATTAAGTGAAGAGTTAGAGAAACTTACAACACTGACATTAACAAAACTGAGAAAAAGAGAGACAGAGAGAGATCGTATTTGTTGGATCCAGAACCGAAAAAGGCCAGTACAAGTCTTTGTCTTTTGTCTTTTGTCTTTTTCTGGCAGGGTCAGAACTCAGACCATGATTAAATAAATAAATTATTTATTTTTTTGTATTTGGTAAGAAATTTGTTTATATAAAGAGCGCCCCGACTGTGTATTTATGTGCTTATCCTAATCCTCCCTAATTTAGATTTGTTCGCCAAAAACTCTTAGATTTCTTTTTAATTTGGTATAATGAAATTTTATTAAATTTGGGTTGTAATTTGTTAGCATGTCAATGTCACTGTCAGGGACTGATTTGTTAAACTTACTAAACTACATCATAATTCATTATTTTAGTCAAGTTTAGGGACGAAAATGTTTTATCCAAAAAAAATTATTGGAACTAACGTGGTTTACAAAATTGGCAGAAACCTCTACAATAGAGAGGCATGTAATAAATATTATGAAAGTTTAAGGAGGGAAGTGATATATACCCTTCTATATATTTTTTAAACATTATTTTTATTTGAGCTGAATTTGAGCTGGATTTATATGCATGAAAAAATACCAATGATATCTCACATTTTCTTCTCCGTATAATTAATGATATAATTTATATAAATTTTATAGTGATTAAAATTAGTTGAATGTCAATTCAGAGTACAATAACTTTAAATATTTATCATTCAATGGTCTGATGTAATATATGTAAGAAGGATATTTATAAATATATATTTATGTGCATACTTAAACAATAATAATATAATCATAAATTTTGTGCATAAAAATTAAATTTATTGTAAGCAAAATAGTAGCATGGTAGAAAATTCATTAAATGATTGTAATAATAAATAACAATCTGAAAAGCAATATTTAATCTCATTTAAAGGAAGATAGCAAGTTGCTTTTAAAGAAAAAAAGAAGTTGGCGAGCTGATTGAATAATTAAATAATACAATCTCTCTTTTTTTTAAAGGTAATTATCTTCAACCACTACAGAAAATGAGGAATACTATCAATTAGACCCAATCAACACCTAACAAGCTCTATGAAAAATAATATCCAAAAGAGATAAAAAGAAGATTATGTCATGTTCTAAAAAAGTAAGAAAGATGGAATTAGAATTAGAATCAGAGGATTTTATTACCAACAAAAAATGTATTTTCCAAGTATAACAATAAATTGATATAATTATCCTACTGAGCGCATAATGAGAAATTAAAGTAGATATTGATTCATACATTTTAATGCCAGTAGTTTAAAACTGAACATAAACTTTTGGTTCGTTCGTCTCCTTCGTAAAAAATGGAAGAATTTTTTTTGGTATAAGATGAGAAAGAAATAATAAAATTCAAATTATAACAATTATATCAGCTTTATTTTGTTTATTATTTGTGAGAATCCTTATTAAAAGTATTTTGTTTTTATAAAGTTAAAATAATATGTTGTTACCATAGTAATAATATTGTATGTACAAACTACTTATACAAACTCTTTCATATATGAAAATAATATTATAAGAAAAATAAAAAAATATATATTTAGAGGCTTTTAACAATATATCATTTCATATATTAATTTTTTATATAAATAAGTTTATATTATAATTTGAATTGTAATATTATTTTTTAAATTAAAAAAAAACTCTATTGTTAAAAACATTCGGCATATATAATATATATATATACATATAATTAAAAAAAAGTTCTTTATAAAAAAAAACTCTATTAATAAAGACATTCAGCATATATATATATATATATATATATATATAGTTAGAAAAAAAAAGCTCTCCATAAAAGGCCTAACCCTCCATATGCTATGTTATGAAAATCCAAATCACAACACATGTTCTATTTTAAATCATATCATGCATAATGTTTTCTACTCGTATTTTGTAGATTATGAAAATTAATCCTCAATTGTTAATTTGGTGCCATTTTTAAGAAGCTTAAAACCAAAAATTAATTTATGATTGGTGGATTATCAATAAAAATGGAGAATTACATTATTTACAGGCAACCCTTTTCACCAGCTGAATTTTCTTTTGCGGACAACTGGTTCTTATTCTCCACCGGCTAGCTGTTGCATAAAAAATAACAATATCTATGAATTCCAGTGCTCAGTTAATTAAATTAATTAATCAAATAGCAGACGAAGATTCTGGTCAGATAAATCGGATTCCATTGGCAAACTCAGGTGTTTTACATGCATTTAAAATGTTCTTCATTTTGGGAAAATAACGTAGAAACAATGCAACAAGATACGAGTGTGTGTGTGTGTGTGTATATATATATATATATATATATATATATATATATATATATACTTGGTTTCTGTTATTTGATCTATAAAGTAACAGCAACCATAAACGCAACTTATAAAAATAAATAGCAGAAGAACTATGATTACCTTGCGAAGTTTTTGAAGTAAGAGGAAATTGAAGAGATTAACTTGGCTTCCTCAGATGAATCCACTTCTCATCAATTTCTATGTTCAGGATATGAATGAGTAATTATACTCACATTTCTCGCTGCAGAATGTATTGATAAGTAAACAAGAAACTAATTGTTTATATATATATATATAAAGAAGGAAACGAAAAGAGCAAGAACAAGATTGATTTTGAGATACCTACTGCTCAATCAAGTCAACTGATGGCGACCCTCTACTTGGATCCACTCATAATCAATTTGAATGTTAGGGATGCGAGCAATTTTCGGCCAATCGACACCCTGATTGTTTCCTTATCTTTCTGACAACTGAGGGCAGTTGGAAAATTTCAAAGCTTTCAATTGCATCCCTTCAGGCAGACCCATCAAATTTCTACAACGGAAAATCTCGAGACGTTTTAGAGTGTTAATATGATGAGTCCATTTTGGCAGACACCATTCTTTTAACTCCATCAAGCTGTAAGTAGCGGAGGCTGCTAAGCCCTTCCCAGTTACATCTTCGTCGTTCAGCAAATCGAGTTGGTAACAGTTTCTAATTGTTAATTTCTCCCGAGATGATAGATATCTCATTGAGGCAGCTGAGTGATCAACCAAAGAAGTGACTCTTTGCAGCAACTCTGGTAGAGATTCTAGATCATTAATATCTGTGAGAAATAGAGATTTCAAATTGGAGAGAGGTTGACGATGGTGCTGCTGCTACATCTGCAGTATTGATAGTCTTCTTGATCATCAATGTCTGTTTCAGTGGCTTCGAGCAAGTATGCTCTAATTTGAGCGTTTCAAGAGTTGGATACAGTGGCATGCGAGTCAACTTTGGGCAGTTCTGTCATAACTTGATCATCGACATCAACATCGACATCAGCATCATTAATCTTCCACCATCCTTTTAGTTCATCACAACAACTGATATCAAGTACCTTTAGTGCTGGGAAGAAGGTAGTTGTTGCTGTGGAAGGACTGCGGCGTCAGATTCTGTCATAATATGTCGGAAAGACAGCGAATACAAAGAAGGTAATTGATCCGGTGGCGTAATATTTCGGAAGTTACAAGATATATGAATTCCAGTAAGATTTGCGAAGGAGGACATGCAACCAGAAAACATCACGCTCCCGAGACCAAGTATAATTAGTTCTTTTAGGTTTGGGTGTGGTTTTAGGCCTTCTACCGTCAGTACTGCATCATTTCCTTCTAACCTTACGGACTCAAGATATCGCTTCTCCTCCAAGTCAGCCTCAGCCAGATTAATATTTTCATTTTTGTTGGAACTGGATCCCATTGTTCAGTCCGTTTAGTTCTCTCAACACATCATTTTTTCTATCTTCATTGCCAACTGCAAACATTGATAAAGTGCGAAGACTAGTCAATTGCCCCAATCCATGTGGCATACTCCTCAATACATCACAATCTTCAATCATCAGCTATTGCAAGCTCACCATTTTTCTCATATCCTTTAGCAATTCCTTTCACCAAGATTAAGTATGTGCAAATTTACGAGTTTCGACATAGAATCTGACAACCTTTTTAATATTACAATTTTGAAAAAGATTGAGAGACCTCAAATGCTTCTACTTACCAATTGACGTTGGTAATTTTAATATCCTCAAACAATTACTTAAGTTCAAGGCACGCAAAAACACTTAAAGTTGGATAAGATTTCATGGGAATCAAAATTATTCAATTCAATAAAAAAACATAAAGGCAAAATTATTCTTAAACTATTAACTTTCAACAAGGCACTTGAGATTTCCAATGAATTTAATTGAGGATCAAATGAAATGTGGAGAGATCCCAAACGTAAATCCGCGAAATATTTGTTGCCTTCGTCGTATAAGCATTGATTCTTATTTGACGTACGAAGAAATCCTTGTGCCATCCAAATTTCAATTAAATTCTCCTTTTCTATTTCGTAATCTTTGGAAAACAAAGAACAATAGACAAGACATTGTTTCAAGTGCAGGGGAAAGTGATCATAACTGAGCTTAAGTATTGGTAAGATGTCGCCTTTTCTTTGAGCTATTTCTGGTACTTCATTATCTCTGAAACTCAACCAATCTTCTTCTTTTTTGTTACGGTAAGCGTCCTATTGTTCTTATAACAGGGGGATTTCCACCACACTTTACTACAACATCCTTTCCAATCGAGACAAGTCTTGAATCCTTTGTTTCTTTCACTTACTCAAATGCAATCCTTGCAAATAAAGGAGGAATTTACTTCCTCTAGCACCGTTCATCAACAGATTTTTCAATTCACTCCATCTATTTGGATTCTCATTCCATACATCATCTAGAATCAATAGATATTTTCTCCCATCAATTTGCTCACGAAGGACTTGTTGTAGTTGATCCATTTCCACTTTTTTACGAGTTATCGATTTTATGATCTTTTTTACAACTGATTTCAGAGTAAAATCAGTAGGGATAGATACCCTCATTCTTAAGTGAAAATGGTTGATCGCCTCCTCAACATTATAAACAGATTGAGCAAGTGTCGTTTTTCCTATACCCCCAATGCCAACAATAGGAATGATCGACACATTCTCCACATTATTAATTTAGTCTAACAAGAGTTGTATGATGGCACTTTGTTCATCATCCCTCCCAATAACATTTTTCTTCAAGTACAAAAGAGTGTGTTTGACCCCTTTCTCTATTGTAATTGATCACTCCATTTTCATGATCACGAGGCTGAAAAAGGAGGAATTGTCTATCATTTTTAATATCATCAAGTCTCTCCCTAATACTCCTAATTTTGTGACCCATCTTAAGACTATGCCATCTGGTTATATTCGGAGAAGAAGATGCGTACCTCTTTTGCCATTTTATTATCACTTATCATCTCTTGGTGCTTCAGTTGAGTGTAGAAATCATCGAGCAGATTATCAGCATCAATAAACAGCTTCTTTGAGCGTTCGAAGCCATACTGTCACCTCATGATTCTTCTTCTGGTCGCACTGCTCCTCAGCACCATGGAGAACATCTTTGATAGTGTCCATAGTGTCCTTGAGTTTGCGAATGCCTTCTTTAACACCGTAGGATAATTGGATGTCTTGGAAAACTTGGGATCCCAACAATTCCAAGATTCTTGCGACAGCGTCATACGGAATTCCTGCAGCCATAATTTCTTCTTCTTAACCGCCAAGACTTTTATCAAATTTATCTGACCAAAAGGAAGATGGAAAGAACAATGTGTTGAATGAATTGGGTTATAACTTATAATTACTCTCTGATCAATTAAAGCACGTAATGAATTATATATAAATGCAGGTTGTAGTTTTCAGCTCTAAATATTTTAGTAAATTACTTCACTAATTATATCTTAACCAGTGTGAGGACTTGGTCCATTTAGTAAACTATTATTTCATTTAGGAAGCTTGCTTGTGTAAGTATGTAACAAGGCAACATTATGTTGATCGAGTAAGCTCTTATTTTCGTTGAATGCAGTAGTATTACTTTACGCTAATCGAATAATATAAAACTGCGTGATGATAATGTCAATCAAACCACCTTAACTTTGACGAAACTGTCTAATTCAGTCTTCATAGTGAAAACGTATTCTCCGATTCTTGAAGAATTTTTCTATTTCTTGAGAGTTGAAACAGATCACAAAGATGAAATACCATCTATTATTCATTAATTTTGTGCTTGTTTTTAGCTTTCTTCTTTTACTCAATCCTGATTTCTGACGTAGAAATGAAAGATTGTTGATTAGGAATTAATTAAAACGTAAACCTACGTAAAAGCAAATTTTAAAGAGAAATTCAGAAATCGTCCTAACAATTGCTGTGTTACGTTCGTTAAGAGAACTTGTCAAAGATAGATTTTTCTAACATCTGCGCAATTTCCTCGATTTCTAGATTTTTAACTAGTGAAAAAGTGTACAAATCTAGCCTCCCCACTAGTCGAAGAGTTAAGAGGCCAAGAAGTCGAGAAAAGGAAAACAATGAATTTGTTTCTCACTTTTTTCTACTAATAACTATTATTCTATTATTTTTCTTGTTGCAGATGGTACTTAAAATTAAAAATTAAGCAAAAGAGTTTTGCGAGTAGTATGAAAAATACGTCGATATATAAAAGATGAAGATTTTGCTTCCAAGGCAAAACTCAGCATCAAGAAGTACACCACTGAGTTTTTCAACAGTGTCAGGAATTCGAGAATCTCACGGCCTTGGTAAACAGCAGTCACAAATACATTGTACAAGATTGGATTTAAACAGACATCAGATCTCTTGATGGAAATTACTCTAATACCAAGTTAAAATACTGCTATGAATCAAAAAGCCTAAGCTGAAAGATTAGAACGGAGCAGCAATATGTAAAAATCTCTTAACAATAACGACACTTGTTTGGCTAGCGGTGAACATCCAGACAGATCTGCAAATGTTCAAGTGCTATACAAAAGAGGAAAACGAACAACAATAGGAGATAGATTTGATGGCAGCTATTATTTATGTAGTCATGCATTTGGAACAAAAGCAAAAGTAACAGACAGAAAACACTGGCTTCGCAAGACGAATTGAAAAAGGAAAAAAAAAAAAAATCAGTCTTACATATTGTACAAAAGCCGAAATGAGAAAAGAAAAGAATTAAAAAATGTGCGTTAAAGAACCTAAGATATACTGTCATGTCAAAAAATAGTACTTGTTTCTCTAATTGCTGAAATTATATTCACACAAATTGTTGAAGATACACCTTTGATATTATTTGTCTTCAGTACACCTTTGATATTATGCCAAAGACTTCGGTATCTTGTACTGTTTCTTAAGAAAATGGGAGGCCTCTGAATCACTCCTGTGGCATAATATTCTCACTAGGGTTTCGCTGTCAGCACCTAATTTGCCTCTCATACCGCGCATATCTTGACCACTTCCACATCTCAAATCATCAATCAACTCTCGTGTCTGCAAACCATAAGTTCTTAAATTGTAAAACCAGCAAGCTCTATGCAAGAAAAAAAGGATTTTTCCTTATTTCTTCACATTGCCATGTTAGTGGAATCTTCGGAATCAAATACAACATTACATCTTAGATTATCATTCTACTGAATAAAAGCCCACAAATGCCCTCTTAGAAAAGGTATTATCGATTCAATAAAACTAATTTGGAAGAACCGACTGTTATTTACAAATGCATTTCTATAATGCCTAACAATACAACTCTGAGCGGAAAGGACTATGTCCAATAATTTTCTTTTAATATTCATCCATAATAAAAGTTTATGGCAAAGTGATCAAGTAACTTATTAAACTGACAAATAAACTCCATATGCATACAAACAAATGACTCAACTAGTTTTGCAGAGTAAGTTTTCAGATCATTGACATATTTGTACCAGAAAACAAATTGAAAATTGGTATTTTTCATGGACTTCAGTGATTCAAGACCTTATCCTTAACAAACCCTCAGTATGACAACTAAGTCTAAATAACAAGAGCATCCGATACTTTGTGATTGAAAATTCAGAGAAAATTGAGGGAAGAATCAATCAAGTTTATTTCAATAATCATCAAATCACTCAAAAGTCTGACTAAAAACTGAATAGAAGACCCGATCGTAGTGGCCATAAACCCAAACAAAAGAGGAATCTATTTTCAATAAGGAAATAGAAGTCACATTCCAATACAAGAATGAAAACCATGTCAAACCCCAACAAGTAATACAATATGGTTCAAACAAGTAGAAATAAAATCAAATCAAACTAAATAAATGAAAAATTAAATGAACTCTTAAATAAATCTAACTTGTCTTGCATCACTTTGGTTCGCCTAAAAACATTCACTGTCAAAGCACAAGAACTAACCTCATAGCCATGCAGCTTTATTACATGTCGAACACGTGCTACTTGATTTTCTACCACTCCTCGAGGAAGCCCATCTCCTCCAGAAATAAAGAATTCCTATAAAAAAACAGCCAATTATTTAAATGACAATCTTGAGTGTCACACATTTGAGAAATCCTTGTAATTTTAATTACAGGATAAACCTAGTTGGTGAAATTAAGAGCAAGTCATACTCTTGACCATTTTCAAGAAGGGAAATGCAAATATTATTAATGTTACAAAATCCCAGGTGCAATTACCTTTAAGACCTCTAAGTCTTCATCTAACTGTTTAGCATCAGCAGGGAAGAAAACACGTGATGGGCCTCCATTTAATAGGACACGAAGTAAACCATCCTGGAAAGGACAAAAAACATCACCAAAAAGCAAACTTCCAAGTAACTTTCTGTATCTGTAAGTAAAGCAAGAAACAAACCAGTGACGCTTGAAGTAGACTAGTAACAATGCGATCCCTAAGTGGCTCCACAATAACATCACATAACTTATTTAGTTCCTGCAGCAGTTACAAATGTCAAACATCTCAAATCTTAGTATCAATCAGATATAAAAGTTTTAATAAATGCACATGATCAGGTAAGAACATGCACATGGCAGTAAGACCAAAAGTACACCTCTAGCCTATTCAAAACCATATGTAACTATGGTTTCCTAGGTGATCCAGAAAAAAATAATTCAAGAAAACATTGTTTTCTGGAGACCTAAAATTCTAGGATAAAACACTTATTATTTTTTGATAGAGCTCCTCTGCTACTTATAATTCACGAGGATAAAAAATTTTAAATTACCATACTTCTGACTTCTCTTTTTCTGTTTTCTTATGACATAGAAAGAAAAATAGTACAGAAGTGAGACAGTAGCACGCAAGTTCCTTATGACACATATCTTACCACATCAAGTGGTTCAATCAATGCTTCCAACCTAGATTTGGAGACATTCGGTTTATATAAGTTGTCAATAAATGGCTCCCTTAAATCCCAAAAAATAATTTTAGTACCTGCAACAAGCAAAATGTATAATATTTAGTGATCAAGTTTTCCTCTCGAGGGAATAAACTTGAGATAGGAAAAAAAATTTACCAGTAAATTCACAGATGCGGTCAATAGCAGCATTAATATCTTTTCTACTCCCATCAAAATTATCCTTCGGCATAACATTTTTGGATTTCTCATCCACTGATTTCCCTATCAACAAAAGGATCAGTGGGAAAATTTAAACGGATTACACTCTTAAGGAAACCTCAGTAGTGCATCTTTTCAAAAGAGAATAATTAGGATACTCCATCAACTAATTAGGCAAGTAATAGGCAACATATAAAGATGGTATATGAATAAATGCAATATAGATGCAAGTGAACAGTTCTGCATTACTAAAACCAACCAAAATTGTAAGCCATAATTATCAGAGAGACGATTTAGACAGCTAGAAAACCTTTTGAATCAACCATGAATTGTCAAACAAAGTGATGGCAGAGGTAATGCATTACTTGATAACTAGTTCAAAGGGTTTTCCAAACAAGGTCAAGCTATGCCCACTCATATATGTTCAGTAACTCCCTGTTCCAATTTTGTTTTCGCTTTTTAATTATTATTTTGGGCATCATCTCCTGGTAACAATGACACTATAGCCAAAGATCATATTGATTATACATGTCCCTTATCAGCATGGTATTATGATTCAACCAAACTTCCATAGATGGGAAGATTAAAAAACAAAGGTCAGATGTTTAGATACAGACTCATAAAATTTTCACGAGGCTTTTTCCTTGTCCAGCGCTCCAAAATGCTGTCTTCCAGCTTATTCAGTTGACTAATAGCATACTGTAAATAGCACAAATAACTTGCATCAGAAATAATTATGCTAAAAAAATCTGCTAATAAGTTTTGATATAAAACAATGGCTACAAAGAATCATGTTTTTGAATTTAGTAAAACCAAATGTTATTGGCAAATCTTTTATAACGGATTGAAATCACTATTTATGAACTTCATGGTTATTGGGGAGTCCAAACCTTTTAACCAAAAGAATTAGATAGAAACAACATAAATGGCCATATTAAATCCCAATCTGACCACTCTAGGAAAGATTAAGTGTTCATTCTAGGTGCACAGAAAAAATCTTCTCTAAATATGAATGCCCAAATCTTACTTGATTCCTTTTTTGGAAATCCTAGACAAATGTTTTAAGTTATTAGGTGGAGAGGCCTAACTGCCATAAGAAGCCACACTGAAACTGATGTGACACGTCAATTTAAGTGCTTAGAAGCAAAGATCTTTGTCCTTGAATAATCAGCAGATGTTTAGTCTTTTTACACTTTTACCCACACAAATTTGGAAGCCGTATCTGGGTTTGCAAAGTAATGGCCCAATATTGTTATCTAAATCTGAGACTTGGTATGCAAGAACCGTAATGTGTAACATTATAGTTGGTATACTAAATGTCAGCTTACAACAAAATACAAGTTGTAGCTTGAAACCTACAATTGTGACGGGAAGTTATATGGTTTTAAGTCTCTTGTTTATAGCAATGTTCCCAGGTCAGCATTCAGCAAAATCTATCTAATTTTCCACTTTAATCTTAAACTGGTCTTGCAAATTGCTCATTGTCATTGTCACACTTTCTTGAGCCATAGAAAGAACAAAAAACTAGCACAAACAATCGAAAGTAAAACTCTATTATTTCAACTTCTGAGATGGCTACGCTTATCACAAAACTTCAGCAATTCAATAGAACCGAAATAAATAATGAAAACTAATCCACCCAAATGGAAGAAGATGTTATTCTACTAACAACATAAAAATGAGGTTAGAACTCACATGTAAAGTATTTAACTGAACACAAAGAGTAGGTGTCGTCAAGACATTAATTTCGCTCGACCTTCTTTCATCAGACATCCTAGGGTCAAATATTTCCTTCTTTACAAATGCCTTTATTCCAACTTCCTTTTTGTATCTTGTGAGGACAGGCTCGGGTGGAATTAAATCCTCCTTGCTACCTGCATGACCAAAATCAAAATTCAAGGTTCACTTTGCAGATGTTAAAATGTAGAAAACAAAAATAATTCAGAAGTTCCTTGCGAATTATACAGCAAGAAAATGCAATAATGCAATATAAAAATATGAAAAGAACAGATGAACAAATTCATTAAGGTTTCAAGAACCTACCATCAAACCAACAAACCTGATTCAACAAAAACAAGAAAAAAATTATGGCAGAGGTACTACATCACTGTGCAAGACAAACATTGAGGACATAAATGATAGCATGCTAGATAACCAAGTGCTTGTGCTGAAAAGTTGTAGGAGGCAACAGAGCATATAAATGATAGCATGCATGATAACAAAGCACTACTACTGAAAAAGTCGTAGGAGGCATTAAAGGAACACTAGATAATGATAATCAAGCCAATTAGCCAATTCACTAGAAAGGTTCCCCACTAGAGGTCCTAATCTATCCTCCTATCGAATCTGTAAACACAAAGTAGAAACCATCTGAAATACAAAAATTAACTATACAACATGTCAATGTGAGAAGGAAAGAGCACAAATCCAAGAAACTCAGGGCGCTAAAAAAGAAATGCTATTACAGATCAAGACATTTAAATGACAGTAATCGATGATTTCAATTACTACAACAATGACAAATAATAGATTCACACAACAGTCATGCTCCCAATTTCATTTCTATCAGAAAGCAATAAAGCATACTCCATAGTCCTTTGTGTGTGTGTGTGTGTGAGAGAGAGAGAGAGAGAGAAGAAGAAGAAGAAAAAGAATAAGAGCTGAAAACTTAAAGGGGGAAGAATCAGAAAGATAATGCATCACTTTCTCATTGTAAATTTTGTGGAAGTGGTAAAACACAAAATAGTCCAACTTAAGAGTGTATTATTAAGCACATACCCAACTTGTCTGTAACATGATTTGCATACACTTGAAATGCATTGTCGATACCACGAAATAGTGCATTCAGTTCCATAGACCTCATTGGAACTTGAAGAGCAAAAAACTGATCGACTGTCTGCAATAAAAATCATTCATAAACAAGAAATCAGTAATGCTCCACACTGGACAAATGGTTTTATAGGCAAACATGTATAAAGATATCAAACCAATTCTAGTAGATAACTCTAAAAGCAGTAATATTCTGACCCTCCACAAAGAGATTTTGCTACAAAGAAGTGAATAATCAAATTTTGGTCTAAATACTAAGTCAATTTCTGTAAAGATTAAGTCCAATGCATAAGTTTAATGTCAATTATTCGTAATATTATTGAGACAACTCCTATTAATTGGTCAAATAATCCTAAAAGGATATAAAACAAAATAAGAACATACAATGTTGTTCCTTCTAAAGTTCCTTCGTTTTTTCCCTTTCCATAGGAAACAAGGAAGATATATACTAATCATGCCAAAAAAAAAAAAAAGGTTGCTCCGAATTTGCATCAAAAGAGCCATTTCCATTTTGTTTTTTAATTCTTTAGGGAATTTGTTGATAGAAACTGTCCTCTCCAAATATCTTGCAGAAAGTAGCCACTCATCTCATGATTACGGTGGAGATTCTGTTGGTGGCTTTCTTTTTGACATTTGGATTTTGTTTCAACACTTACCGTTTATTTCAAGCAGAGTAAGGTGAGAGAAAAGGGAGGAAAAAAGAAAAGTGAAGAGAGGAAGACAAAATAGTGAAAAAAAAAAAATTAAAAACGAGAGTCGTGTTTTCTCCTATATACATTTTGAGTGTTAATCTTAACAGAAAATTGGGAATGGCAGGATATTGCTGCCTATTTCTCATACATCTGGATTCTTTTAATATTAGACCATAACTGAAGGATATATGTGAAAAATATCCCTTGTAAATAAATATACTCTAAGAGATAATAGTCTTCATCTTCATACGATTAGCAATTTTTGCAAAGAAATCATCACAAGGGTATGTATGAGTATAAAGTAGTAGCCATTCGTTGTTCTTGGCATCATGCCTTATTCTGACAATATCCTCCACAGCCATGTTAATGTATCAAGAAGAAAGAAACCAATAAATAAATCCATACTAAATATAGTAACCAATCACTTTATTGACTTTACGGCAGGATCAAAATAGAATGCCATAATAATATACAGACAAAAACTCATACCTCCTCAATAATCCTATAAACTTCAACAATTGAACTTGCATGCCTTTGTTGAGGTGAGATTGGGTCCCATCGCTGCAAAAGAATTATCCAAAAACAAGCTATATAATTAATGAAAGAGCTAAAGAGCAACAAAATATCAATAAGTATGAATATTGAAAGACATGGCATTACAAAACCATCACTTTTAAGCCTAGATCACCGAATGGATCAATGACAATATTGACTAGCCAGTGTTCATGGAAATCATAACAAGCTTACTGAAATATGAAATAAATTGAAACACTGAACTTCATAAGAAGCCATGGGGTGAGGGACTACTCCCAGATTAAACTTTGCCAAAGTGAATAGAACCCATGCAATGTGCAAGAGAGCACCTTATATAAATTCAAATCCTTCTTCTGGTCACTTGAGGATCCTTTTTTCTCAACCTCAGTTCTTAAGGTACCTTCTTTAGATTATCAGCTTACTGCTCTTCACAAAGGTAGACATTCTTGTACTATTTGTCCTATCCAGAATGTAGTTTCCTTGTCATCAATAATCTCTGCATTATCTTTCTCTTGGTTCCACTTTGTCTTCTGATGGTGTTCATCAAATCTCATTTCTAGGCTTTGACTCACGCTGGATGGAAGCATGCTATGGATAAAGAGATGGAAGCTCTCAAACAAAAGTAAACCTAGACGCTTGATTTTTACCACTTTGTAAACAATGTATCAGTTGTTGTTTGATGTATGAAGTAAGCCATAACACCTTATAGATGCTTTGAACAATTGAAAAGAAAACTAATTGCTGAAAGATATACCCAAACTCCTGGGATAGACTATGTGGAGGCCTTTTCTCTCATTTCCATTAGAAGTAAAGCACTTTGTTGATTTGATATAACAAATACAGTAAAGTGGCTTTGTAAACCACTAGACAAGAGAACTCTAGGGTAACAGAATTAGCCATCCCTCTGAGGTAACTTTCAGTATTTTGTACGTTTTGTCTCTCATCCACTTTCCAGTTTCTGTTACATGAAATCACAGTCCAAACAGCTCACCAAAAAGAGCAGTCTCACCAGGGAAGACACGCAACTACCCACTTTGCATGAAAAGTTTGCATGATCTTATTACTAAAGAATTAATGGACATGTCTAAATGAAGTAGGTTAGTCACAACAATGAACGGCCAAAAGAAGAAAAAAAGGTACAGGCAAAAGGAGAAGTAGACAGCAGCATTCTCATGTCCAAGAGCCAAATAAGTATCATAAGGAACAAAAAATTGACAAGTTTTTGAATGAGCACTAGAAAAAAATCTTAAGCTTTTACCTCTTGCTGAATTGCTCGCTCCACCCAACCTAAAATTCTTCCAAGGTGTGAATTGAGCCACCGCAGCACCAATGTTCCAGATATAGACTCGATCTAGAGAAGGGAGAGAGAAAAAGAAAAAAGGAGTAAGTTTATGGCTGTAGCAAACGAAAACCTAAATATGAAAAAATTGGATCTTGAACCACAGTACTTGAAATAAAGCAGAAAGTGTGGGAAAGTAGGCCATGCCAACCATTAGAAAGCCATAGAAAATATTGAGCAATAAAGTGCAAGAGGGCTGTTGAAACATGTATTCATTTGATATAACTGCAAGTAAAGCATTCATTCCCTAACATCATTAAATGGTGAAGAGATGAGCATTTTTGGTGTCACCTATTATCAGAATGTTAGGGTCTAAAGCATACCCTACCATCACACATTGCACTGCACACAGCAAATGCTAAAAGATCTGAAACTTTGGAATGAAGGTATTGGTGCAGAAAGGAGAAAAATATATCTTTAAGTTGCAGTGTGCATGCATTGGTATGGTCAATGATCTTTAGCCCTAATCAGAAAAGCTGAACCTATCCAAGGAGCAGATCAATCCGATACAAAGCTGCTATATAAAGCATGGCAACGTTGTAAAGGAAGAAAAAAGCATTCAATTCTAAAATCATTGAGCACCTTGCTTCACACTACACACACACACTTATTACCATACCTATAGATATGAGGGCCTTCATGCTCAATTAATATTACCTTTTAGTATGGCATATTAACATAAGTGATTCCTTGTTCTAGATTTCAATTCAACAGAACCAAAATTCTTTTTCCATCAAAAAAAGCTATTCTACTTCCATTGTTTGGAAATAAACTGTAACTGAAAATTATCAGGAAAGGAAACAAGAAACAGTGAATAGAAAACCTTAAAAGCAGTTACATCAGTCAATCTTACCTGGTATGATGCTAATTTTCTGCAGTAGACTGCTGCAGTCTCCTCTTCACATGCAGTTGTGACAAGTGATATTATATACTGCTCAAGCCTATCAGCAGCCGGAAATACAGATGCAACATCCTCAGTCAAATGCTCAGCACCATCAATAAAAGGTTTCTGCAGATGACAAGTTCATTAAGATCTCATAAATCCAAATTAACGATCTATGTTGTATGATTGGTCCAAATGACATTTAGGAACCAGCTTACCAACTTGTTCCCATAAAGCTTGTGAACAAGTGAAGCAGAAACAACAGTTGCTTGTGGATGCCGCTTAGATAAAACTGGCATGAACATGGTTGAATCTTTTCTTAAAAGTTTTTGGGTCTCTTCTGCAAGCAATGCCAAAGGATGTTCATGCGTTGTGTCTGATTTATCAACAACCTGCATAATCTGCACAAAAAAGAGAATATGAGAAATCAATTCAACATCAACATTTGATCTTTGAACATCACTTTTGAATCCCATAGTCTACAAAGTTATTTAGCATTTTTGAGCATTGTGTAAAATATGTACTGGACAACTATAGAAGCATTTTCCTGTTCAAGAATCTTCTCATGTATAAAAAAGGGTTTTTCATATATTGTTGATGAATTTGTTCCCATTCCAGAAATCATTTTCTGTTGTCCATTAAGATTTCTTCTCTATGTGTTTTTAGGAGTTTATTAGATAAGATTATGTGATTATCTTATTTACTTTTATTGATTAAGCTTTATCTCACTCTTCCTAGGATTTTATCTCTTCAACTTTTTAGTTCTTTTTAGTTAGCATCCTAGTCTATCTATTGTAAACAATTTCCTTGAATAAAATTTATCAGAGAATACTTTTTTCTTCTCTGTTTACGTTTTCTTTTTTCTTTTCAACTTTTGCTCCAGATCCCATCATCATCTCACCCTTTTTAGTAGAAAAGAAGAATAACACTGCCCTTTTTCTTTCCTGCACTATCACCTCAACCAACTGGAAATTATTGCCAGTCATTAAAAACCTATACCTTTTCTTTATAAGAGTTTGGAAACTTATTTACACTGCTTTCCATTCTAAATGAATGTCTATTATTAGAATAAAAGCCACTACTTACAAGAAGTTAGCAGCAGTTTTTTTTTGCCAAGACTGATCTTTCCTAACTAGCATTGCTACAATGCATTTCAGTTGAAAGGAACTTGGTAACTGGAGAGTGCCCCTAGGATACATGTTACTACCAATAATGAAAATCTTGAGTTTCAATCAATTGGCAGCATCATTAACACATGCAAAAGTCTCATTAACTTACAGTCAGCAGCTGTTTCAATGTATTTGGTGCTTTTCAGTCTGCAAAACTCACTTTTGGCACTTTTGGTCTGCAACTAGATAGATCTCGTGTCAAAGAAAACACTCATATTACCTGTAGGCTTGACTGGAAATGGGCTCTTAGCTGCTATTTCTTAAGGTGCTCTTGTTTATTGTTTTAGTTGAGTTGAGCATATAAACTCTGTGTTTTCCATCAATAGTGAGCACATTATGTTCTATTAGCAATATTTTTGGATCTTGAAAGGCCTCGTAAAACAAACTACACCCAACACCTAGGCTCCAATAATATTTTTTCCTTAATAAATGGGACTTCAGTCTCAGAGAAGTTTAAGCAGTCCTCTTCTCGCTTCACTCACGTCAACTGGGAGGGGGATTTGGGAGATTTTTTAATCTGGTTCAGCTTAATACAATGGAGAGCGATTATTCATTAAGGATCACAATCATTGGCTGGTTTAGATGTCATTTCCTTTTTATATAGTTTTTGCTTCCCTTCCCTAAGGCTTTTTGCTTTCTTCGTGAATAGCTGGTCCACAGCACAGATCTACCTCTTTCTTTTTCAACAGTGATAAATAATTTTAGTTTCTTATCAAAAGAATAATTATCTCAGCACAAGTTTCTGATATCGGTACAGTACTTATAACACTGGTCACAACCAAACTTGATGATTAATAGAAAAAAGCTGCAACAGCACATCCAATAGACACAATGGAGAGCCACAAGCTCATTCCTAAGCTTCTCTTCTTTAGAGCAGAAGACTAAAGAGATGTGCAAAATAAAATATGGGCAACCTAAAATAATAGGAACTTCAAACACACTTTCCTATTCTTAATTTTTTTTTCTTTTGTAAAATATAATTAATTATTGATAAGTATCTATATACACCCCAGAATTTTGACAGACATGCTATGCAAACTTACAGATGCAACAATAAGAAAATTCATTTTACCAAATTATAGGAGTATAGTTTTTTCTTGTGGAAAAAAGGTATAGGTACATTTTTTTATGAAAGAAACATAAAATTTTATGGAAGAAACAAAGAGGAAAGGATTATAAACATTTAACTCATAGGAATATATGGATTAGAAAATAATTCAGAGCAGACAAAAATATAATGAAGGCGCCAATTAATAGAACACATCAATAGAAAACAATGGTGGTTACTGGTTGGCTAATTTTATATGAAGAAACAAAGAGGAAAGGATTACAAACATTTAACTCATAGGAATATATGGATTAAAAAATAATTAGAGCAGACTAAAATATAATGAAGGCATCAATTAATAGAACACATCAATAGAAAACAATGGTGGGTACTGGTTGGTTCAACAATCAACATGTATGATCTCTTAGGGTGATATAAGAGGTTTGTGTTTCAAATCCTGCTCACACTAGAGCTAGGACTGATTTTGTTCACATTTACGTAATAGAAAACAAATTTTAAAAGAAAAAAGAACGCATCAACAGTCTAGACATTATAACAACAAGAACAGTTTTACAACTTACCCTTGCAAACGAATTCTTTACGGAAGATGATATGTAGAGTTCTATTTGATCTCGGTCTGTGACAGATATAGATTGCATTGCCTGCAGAAAGGAGATAATAGTCCGACTGTCAAAATTCTAAAGATAAAATTATGTAACAATTACAACACTTATTAAGAAATTCCAGAAGTAAAGACAGTATTTTGTCAAATCGTTGCTTCTCAAAAAAGGAATCCATCAACTCTCATTGCAGAAATCAGCATTAACTGATTTCTTAGACACTATTTACATCAGGTATATAACATGCCTAGAAAGAATAATGATGGATGTACCATTTCAGGTTCTTCGAGCAGAAGCCTCCAAGTAAGCATTGCAACTGATACTATATTCTCCATCATCACTAGCTCCTAAAAAAAATGCATGATAGGTATTATAATAAGAAGTAACAAAACCACGAAGATGCCTCCATAAAAGGCAGACAAAAAATGTATAATAATATGGAAAGATAAATTACAGTATAGCAGAAATAGCATGTAATTATAAAAGCTCAAAACGGAAAATTATAAAAAAATATGTTCTAAATATATCCAAAGAAATATAAGCAAACAATGGGACAGGTCTAATCTTCAAATGTGACAAATCTATTCTACTAAAGCTTTCCACTAACGAAAACATAGTTACAAAGTCTTGCAGTACGTCATAATGAAAAAGTTACTTAAAATTACAAAACAAATAGGATGGACAAAGACTAGTGTATATGATCTGATACTTGAGCCATTAGAAACAAAAATAATGTCCATTACATATTTAAGGCTCAAAAACAAAAGGGTTCACCAACAATATAGTTTACAAATAGTAATAATTATACAATTATATAGATTGATCAAATACAATTGTAATCATACCAATAGTGACCTAAACAATTGAAAGTTGACAACTCAACAACAGCCGGTGGCAGCTAATGGTGGTCAATTGATGATGCAATTTGTTTTTTAAATTAATGATAAAAGAAAATACTAAATAATTTTAATAGTCCAATACTACAGCAAACATGGTACAATAGTATATTTATTACAATCCGATCTAAAAAAGTCCAGGCAATTCAATCCAATATGTTGCACCAAACATACAGTTAGTCCCCCTACATTTTATATCATTAATATAATCTATTTTGTTTCTGAGGGAAAATAGATAAGGAAAAAAAAGGCACAACCAGTAACGGCAGTTAATTTTTGTGAGAGTTCAGATCAAGAACAAAAATCCCAAAATATATTGAACACAATCAAGTTTAAGCTTTAAAACTGGTCATAATTAATATATCAAACTGCAAGTCTCCAGGAAGCGAAACGAACCTCACTGAAGTGCTGATGGTAGTCCCCTAGCTGTTTATCTGCCCACTTTTGAATGGGTAATAAGAAAGACTGTAAGAAAGACAAACTTCGGAAGCCATCTTCACCTTCAATTTTAGAGTGTAAACTTTTTAAGTGTATCCTCTCTTGTGGACCTCGTTGTTCTTTCAGTGGTATTTTCTTCAACTGCTCAATGGCATGTTGCAACATTCCTAGCTCACTTGTGATAGCATACTGCAGCCATACAACCAAACAGTTACAGAATACTAAAAGTGATTTCAATTACACCATGCTACTTGGCATCAGGGGAAAAAACAATATGACAGTATTACCTGGCGAAATAATACCCATAAATAGCAAGTGTAATGCATTGTCTCTGTGATTCCCAGAACACGCCATGTCGATTTTAAGAGCTCAAGAATTTCTTCCACTTCCTGGAAACAATACAAGTTGCAGTTGGTCCAACTAAACTAACTTCTGGATAATGTCATATCACTTCACCAAACTATCTGCCGATTTTTCCTTGATTAATAACCCAGTTAGATTTTAAATTCATAGCAATTCCCTAAAAATTTTAAGAAACAGACTTTAAGCATAAGACAATTATTGACTCTGGAAAACTTTATACTACAATTCAAGCACAAAATAGCTCAAAGAGAAAAGATATTTGCTTCTTTCAGAAACTAAGGGTCTTCTACCTTAACACCACTTTACCATGATCTTTTAGAGAAAAGTATACTCACCTCTGTAAGCTTCCCCTCATCTAACACATCAAAGACACTGAGAAGGAGTTTCTCATATAGTCTAACATTTAGATGATAACCATCTGCCCAATGGCATACTTCACCAGTTAAGTCACCCCGAGCTGGCCTCTCAGCAAGTGGGATGACAATTTCTCTGAGAGATCTCAAACATTCTGTTCGTTGGAGTTCACCGGTGGAAGATGGAAGAGACTAATATACAGAAAAAATAATTAAAAAAAAAAAAAAGCAAGCAAAGATGATAAGGGCACTAGTTAAGCACACGTAAGATGTTCCAACATTTCAATGGCCAAATCAATGATACTCATACCTCCGATTCCTCAATTTTTGCCAAAAGAATACTTAATTCATTTGCTTTTCGCCCAGATTCCCCAAACCCAACAGCAGGGTGATTAATAAGCCCCTCCTCCAACATGTTTAACTGCAATAATAGAAAGTTACAAATATAGACTTAGAGATGTCACACATATGACCACAATCCAATTTTACCAAACAAAAAGAGTTTACATGGAAAACTGAGGCATAAGATAAAAGGATAAGGAATCGAACATACCTGCCTCTTTTGCCAGCGTATATATGACTTTTTGTCAGAAAATTCTGTGCGTGAAATACAACATAGTAATTCCAGAGGAATTAATAGGGCATCCATTCTTTTTCCAACCTTTCCAGCAAGAGCACTAAGCAGCCCTTGTCTTGTCCTAATGTCCATTGCTTCAGAAATCTGCATCCATAAACACCCATGGAAAATGAAATCACCACAACAGTTTCAAACCCAAATAACCATTGTTTATGGCAAATTCTAATTTAAAGTAACATGCATGAAACCATAACATAGAGAAAATAACAAATATATAATAGTTTACTATGACCAAACTCTTATTTGTATCCAAAAGAATATTTTAATCAGCATCCTTCGATAAAAAACAGGAAACTGAAAATAGAAAAGTACAAGCAGGTGGGCCAGCAGTCCACAAGCAGAAATCAATACAGCAAGAAAAACCAAGAAGAACAAACGCATATCAAACAACAGCAAGAAAAATAAACACAAAACTCTGAGGTGAGAACCATGGAGCGCAAAATATAAAATTTGAAAACAGAACTGTGACTGGAAAAGAAGGATTTCCCCATAAAAGCAATAACCATAAAATACCTCCATCTGAACGCGCATGGTCTCCAACAAACCAACCAACCCAGGTGCACGTTGAGATTGGGTCACGACATTATCATTTTTACTACGACCAAGCTTCCTCATCAACCTTGACTTTTTATCTTTCCTCTTTTCCTTAGATGGTATGATAAGGCCACTATTAATACAGCAGAAACGGGATAAGATAAAAATAAAAAATAAATAAATAAATAACATAGCGGATGGAAACAATTTTAGAATGAGATGGCAAGGGGAAATGTCATAAGACTAAGATGGTAAAGTATATCTATGAGCCAAAACAAATAATGGAAGCTCACCCTGAAGCCCCGGCACAAGCCAAAAGGATTTCATATGCAGTTTCACGGAGGTCGTCACCATTAATACCTGAAAACAGCAAAGATACATTACTTTGGAACCATCACATTCATTTTAATTCACATCACTTGAAGCTTTCTATAAGCAGATCATCAAATAACTTAAGGCAACAAACCATAGCCAGAAAAATGGTTTTTGAGGCATGAAATAACCTCATTAAGAGAACTCATCATCCCTTAAATCATACACACATCATCAACACCATTATACGTATATGGCACTAAATTTTAAATGCATCTATCGTAATAATCTCATACTTTCACAGTTAAGGAGACGAAAGGAGCCTTGAATACATAATTTAGTTCACATGGTGTCATTTCTTATTAAAAAAATAAAAGAAAAAAATTGAAATGGGGTCATTCCCATGGATTATTCAATATCTTCCAATGAGAGGAAAAAAAAAATAAAAATAATAAAAACAACAAAAGTTATGCTAATCATCAGCATTCTTGTTGTACATGACAGTAAAAGATAAAAATTAAATCAAGAAAAATATTTGTACATTATTTTATTCTAGTGAACTATTCATTGTTTTCCAACAGGGATAGGCATTTTAAAATGGTTAAATGATGAACAAGCATTGTTATACTTGAATGGAAGTAAAATTTTGAACATATCCCTTGGATTCAAGCGAACATTTTTTGCTTCCAGAAGACAAAAGGAAGCCTCCAACAATTGTGAAGCCATTATGCAGTTGATATAGTGTCATGGCAGTGAACTATTCAATATATTTCAATGAATGAGATGAAATGAAACAAATTTACAAATACTTGAATGACAATTTTCAAGAGAAACTGAAGCAACCAACTGGTACACTGCAAATGAGTAAACCAATCCCTGCCTATCCTTTTTTTTATGTTCTCAGTTTGGTACAAATATGAATTCAGATATTCAACAAATCACCGTGTTAAATTGTTACCTGTAGCAAAGGAGGGTAGTTTCACCACAAGATCAGCAGCATCATTTAGACGTCGTCTTGACACCCGTTGACTATCAATCTCCTCAATATCATCATCCTCAAAATCTTCAATGTCATCCACAGTGAGTTCTCTTTCTTGTGTAGAGTTAAAAGACTCTGACCTTGATGCAACTGACACAAGTAGTGATGCAGCTGACGCAAGAGGTGACACTGCTGGTACAAGAGGCGATGCAGCTGACGCAAGAGGTGACACTGCTGGTACAAGAGGCGATGCAGCTGACGCAAGAGGTGATGGTGAAAAAACTGGAGGTGGTGATGAAACAGGAACTGAAGGTGGTGCCCTTTTTGGAGGTGAACCTGAAGATTCAGGATTTGTGACCAAAAAGAATTCATTGGTGGATCCTCCATTATTCTGAAAAGGCATAACAAATGATCTTTTAAACAAAAAGCATAAAGGCACATATGAACAGATGACAGCAGACTTAGTGATCCAATAGATCATGAACAACAAGCATCGGTGCTGTGTGTGTGCTTGCACAATTGATGTTGAGATGATTAACCAATAGCTCACCATTTGGGGGAAGCCAGTGTGGTCATGAAATTCTCTAATAGCCTCAGAAAGTTCAAGCATACCACCTGCATTAACAAAGATAAACTCACTTAGGAAAATGAAATTGAAAACGCACAATTACGGACCCAAAGCAAGCGAAACAAGGTACATTGTTGTATTACCCTTTTTAGCACAACCAAGGACATAATCAACGCTGACTTGGTCTAAATCTACATCATCTAGCGTAACCGCACCAGGAGGCATTACAACTTTCTTGATTAAGCTACCAGCGAGTATGAAGTCCAAAAGTATACGGCGGTCACGCCGGTATCTCTGAAGCAGCTCCAAGGCGTCTTCCCTAAAAACATCAAATAACTTTTAATCTGTTTTTCATAGCAAATAATTTGTTTGGAGCAGTTTTGACGCATATAGAAGCACTTATCATTCACAGAAAGTTAAGAACACTTTTTAGCGAATGTTTGTAGTGTTTGGTTGATGCGCTTTTTAAGAAAGCAGTTGTTAGATAAAAAAGGTACTGGAAGTGCACTTTTCAAATCATTTCACAAATGCTTTTCCATAAAGCATTTCTAAGTGCTTTTTCACAAAAGCACTTCTACTCAAAAGCAAAATAACTTCAAAAAGCTAAAGAATGAATCCTGATGCTAAAGTTCTGCTAGCAGAAAACATGAATCATACTCTTCCATGGAAAATTAAGAACGAATCAGAACCGAACTCGACAGACTTCAACAGCTATCTCCACCACCTGTTAATGGTTAAAGAAATTAGATCCTATCAATTATCAATGCCAATCTAAAAATCAAAAGTAAGAGATCCCATTACAGTGCTACAGGATGCAAGAAAAATTAGTAATCATATTTTCAATTTTTCAGTTAAAGTAACCTCACCGAATTTTACCAACGCATTTCAGCTCATTTACCTCTGTTTTCTCGGCAACCAAACAGAACATGCCAGCTAAAAACTAAAGAAGCAAATTATCTCGAAGATCATCAAGAAACTAAAGCTGAGAAATGGTGAAGTATACGTACTTGGGTGTGGATTCAGCAGTGTGAGAGATTTAAACGAGTCGCGTGCGTTTTGGTGAAATTGGATCTCGTGAGATTCGTGGAGAGTGAGAGGAGTCAATGTGAAGCTAAAAGATGGTCAATTCTGTTAGTGAAAATTAAAAATAAAAATCGAAATGGGAGATGAGATTTGAGATGAACTGAACCGGTCCGTTTTGGAGACTGTTAGTACTTCTGACTTCTCAGCGAATGTTCCGGTAAGACGAGAGGAAGAAAAGATGCAGCATATCCAAGTCGATGAGATTTCATGTTCACATTCCAATAGTAAGCCGATTTGCTCATATACATAGGTAAGCTTTTACTATTGTGTACCAAATATTTCAAATTTTATTCTGGAATTTTTAAGTTAAGAATTATAAAAAAAAAAAATTGTATGAAGTATTAAGATTTTAATTTTGTTCTTCGGAAGGTTAAAATTTGTAAGTGTTTTTTTTTTTTTTTGGTTATCGACCAAGAGGGATTAAATATGATGATAAGTCGAAGAAATTTGTATTATAATGAATTATAACAAGATATAGCATTTAAAATTTTCATTTTGTTGTTTAAGAAATATTTTCTTTTTTTCTTTCTAAAACACCTTTGTTATGTGATGGTTGAAAAGAAAATCATAAAAAAATTGATAAGATAATTCGAAAATATTTTATAATAAGAAGTTTTAATACTTATATTATACAGAAATCTACTCAAATGTCTTATTATATTAATAGATAGATCTGAAAATATTCAACCATCATAAAATGATTTTGCGTATCGCATAAATAAAGGAAGATAAGTAAGTACTAAATACTGATAGATAATTCTCTGTCTATTATTAAGAGTGAAATTATATAAAATATTGTCCTTTTATTTGACAAAGGGTGGTTGGACTTTTAAGTTTAAAAAAAAATCAAATATTTAGACATTATTAATTTTAAATAGTTATCTAAATCCATTTGTTAATAAACTGCTTAATATATATTACATCTTTTTAAACATTAATAACAATAAATATAATTAAACGATAAAATAAATAAAATACCTAAAATAACCCTTAAATTAATATTTACCTCGTATCGTATAAGATTTTTATTATAAATAGAATCATGTTTACATAAAATAAAAAAAATAAATTAAATATGATGAATATATGTTATTGCCATTGTTTATTTAAAAGTAAAGTATTATTACGTATTTAAAGATAATATCAATTGTAATAATGTGGATCAATTTTTCACCACATATGTAGGTAAATTTTTTTCAATTTAAATAAATTGTTTCATATGTAGGTAGACTTTTCTGTAATTTAAATAAATTGTATCATATGTATGGAGATATATGTGGTGCTCTATATATGTTTGTAGGTAAATTTATCATGATAAATTTTTATATGTAAATAAATTATACATGTATTCGTTATTTTTTTTTAAAAAGAAATGTCTAACTATAATAATCATCATCAATTTTTTCTCCAACATGTGACGTGCAACAAAACAAAATATAGTTATCAAGGTGCGTGGTTAATGATCTAAAAAATAATAACAGTGATGCAATATTTCGTGTCACTATTTGATAACATAACATTATTGATAAATAATCAATCGATTAAAACACTTCAGCGTTAAACAGTAAACGCATTAAAAAATTTGGAGTACGTGATAGTTGTTGGATTTATATTGCAAAATTTAATTATTATGTCAATAAACAATTAGTTAAAAGTTAGAACGTCAGATATCATGACTTGTGTCATTTTTAAAAATTAATGTGCCCTTGTTATTTGAACTAATTACATACCTTATTAGTTTATTATACAGTTAAATCTTTATAAAACAAAATTTAAATGTTTTCAGATTGGTTTTTGAATTATAGTATTAAAAATTTTAAATTATGTGAAAGGTTTTAAATTTTATGAAATGTTAATAGTATTAAAATTTTTTAAATTAGCACTAAAAAATTTCTGCATACGTGTTGTATCTTATTATTTTTCTCCTATTCCAACCGTTGGATATCTTTTGAACGATAGAGTTTGCGGCTGCACCGTTAACGCAGCCAAGTCAGCTTCAAATTGAAAAGTGAAAATAAATATATATGTTTATATCGTTAGGGTTTTTCTTTCTCTAGGGTTTAATACACTCTTAACCAACCAAACCATCGTTTTCCCACCCTCTTCCATTTTTTGCAGAGAGGAAAACAACGATACAAACTCAACTCAATGGGCAGCAACTACACGGAATCAGAAGAAATACGAAAGAGAATAGAAGAAGATTCCGAAGAGGAGGAAGAAATTGAAGTAGATTGGCGCGACTGGAAAGAAGATGATGAGGAAGACGAAGACGATGGTTTGGAATCAGGTTTTTTGTGTTTGTTCTGTGATGCTAAGTACAGTTCGTGCGATGAGCTCTTTGAGCACTGTCGTTTGAGTCATTACTTCGATTTTCATAGTATCAGAACCGGGTTAAGTTTGGATTTTTATGGTTCGCTTAAGCTCATCAACTACGTTCGGTCTCAGGTCAGCATTAATTACTTTGATTGGTTTCTGCTTTCTTTTATAGAAAATGATAATTTTAATTTTTGTTTACTTTTCATTTAGCTTAACTTTCTTATTGAATACTTTTGGGTTTTGTTTCGGTAGCAGGTTATTGGTTTTTTTACACTTTATAAACAAACAGAGCATAGAGGATAATGTATTATTGTGGATTCAATAGAAATGCTTTACCCTTTGTTTGTTTTCTTAGAATTCGGAGGAAAATGAAAGATTTGGTCTCCACAAGAAGACAGATTATTTATGTTGCAATTTGTTCTGTGGAGTAAATTAGTAATCCTTAAATTTTTCATGTTATCTCGGCATCCATTACATTTGCAACTGTTTAGAAAGATAATGTGTTTGTTGTATACACTTGTTGTGGAGAGTTGAAACTAATTCATGTTGATGTTTGCTGATGATTAAAGTCACAGTGTGTTAATGTGGTTTGACTCAAATTTGGAGACTTGGTATTAGCTGTGCCAGTTCATTTCTGTTATTACTATTCAAAGCCTGATGAGCTTCCACTTCTGTGTCGATATGTTAGCACTTGACAGTAATGCACTTTTCTCCTGTAATCAGCTTTACATTGCATCTTAAACTTTCAGCTTAACTAAACGAGTGCCCTTGTAGTGTGCTGGGAATTTACAGCTTTGTAATTCCTTATCATCATTTTTTTCCGTTGGTTTACTAGGTAGCAGAAAATAGATGTTGGAGTTGCGGGCTTACCTATCAGTCCAACCAAGATTTACAGAATCATTTACATGAAACAACCAATTTCAAAGACATTAAGCTTCTTTGGGACGATGATAAATATCTTAAGCCATTCATGCAAGAGGATGAGCTCTTGTATAGTTTTGGTGATGACGAAGAGGGTGAACAGGACTTTGATACATCGTTTGACAGAGAGGAACTTATGAGGGATTTGAGGAATTTTGAAGACATCTGCTTTGACGATGCGACTACAAAGGAGAAGTTGGCATTGAATACTTGCACTGCTGATGAAAATGGAAAGGAAGAGGTTGGTTCTACTTTCAATGGCCATCTGAATATGGCAAGTTCTTCACAAAAGGTGGTAGTTAATGGCATGGATTCAAGAGAACATATTGTGGCATTTGATAAAAAGCCAAAAGATAAGGATTCGAGAGTCTCTCTGGTGAATCTTGCAGCAAAGGATATAAAAAGAGTCAATGAGGATTATTTTGCATCCTATAGTTCATTTGGAATCCACAGGGAGATGATAAGTGATAAGGTATTGAATTTATTTCTTTTCTTCTAGTAGAAGTGAATTTTTAAAGGCTGTTCATTCATGCTAAAGAGGATTTGACTGGGAATATGCATTTTTTAAAATTTTTATTCTAGCTTCAAACTCTCAGCACTCATATACTCTAGTTATGCAGGTGAGAACGGATGCTTACAGGCAAGCAATTTTGGATAATCCTTCTCTCATGAAGGGTGCTGTTGTAATGGACGTAGGTTGTGGGACTGGCATATTAAGGTTAGATACTATACGTGGTTTCCATTAATTAGTAGAGAGATTTATGAATTTTCTTTTAACAAGTTTCTTTTGTGAATAATAGATGTTATCTGGCTTGCAGTTTGCTTTTAGTCCTGATGATTGCTAAAGTCATGAAGCCACTGGGATCCTCAATATCTTATATTAAAAACTTTTGTTAAATTTCTAATCATTTACATTATCTGGATATTATATTAGAAATTGGAAATTTCTGATCTGTTATCTGCATTTGCAAGATCATGGGAAAGTTTCATGACATTTTCTTCAGAATGAAGTATAAATTCCTTAAACCCATGTTTGACTTAATTTTGGACCCTGTAATGATTGATTACTTGTGTTCCTCTCTGATTTGCTCAGTCAAAAATGTGTGCAAAGAAATCTTTGGTATTGTTAATCCCCTGGATTAGGTATATATAAAAGAGATCTCTAAAGGAAAAAGATGTGTAGAGACATCTACTTGCCAATCATATTTGTTGGTCAGTATGAATGTTAGCTGTATGAAAATGTATAATAATTATCTTACATCCTTTTCCTGTTTGTTATTTTTTGTGTCACCAGTCTGTTTGCAGCTCAGGCAGGGGCTTCAAGAGTGATTGCAGTCGAAGCCAGTGAGAAGATGGCTGCAGTTGCAACTCAGGTAAAGACCTTTTCCATTTTATGGTTGTTAAAATCACCTCCTTATTTTTTCTAATTTGTTCTTTGCCCCCTCTTTCCCTTCTTTGGTTAATTGCAGATTGCAAAGGACAATGGCCTTTGGCGGAATACATCCCTCAGTGGGGGCAATGGTCATAGTACTGGGGTAATAGAGGTTGCCGAATGTATGGTTGAAGAGCTTGCTAAATCTGCGCAAATTCAACCTCATAGTATTGATATATTAGTGAGTGAATGGATGGGCTACTGCCTACTCTATGAGTCAATGCTTAGCTCTGTGCTTTTTGCACGAGATCAATGGTTGAAGCCTGGAGGTGCCATAGTTCCTGACACAGCAACTATGGTGAGTTCTTTAAGCTTCTCTGGTGGGGGTCCATTGTGATCCAGGGTTTATAGTTGGAACTAATTTGTTCTCCTATTTCTTGTTAAGTTTGTTGCAGGATTTGGAAGAGGTGGTACCAGTCTTCCGTTTTGGGAAAACGTGTATGGTTTCAATATGTCTTGTGTCAGCAGGGAACTTGTTCAAGATGCCGCTAGGATTCCTATTGTTGATGTTGTTGATGAGCATGATTTAGTGACTAATGCTGCGGTTTTGCAGGTTAGTGTCTGGCTCTGTATGGGATTAATGACATTTAACTGCTTTATATTATGTAAATTATGCTTATGCTTTTCATGCTTTACTTCTGATATATGCTTGATAAATATAATAATGTGTACACTTATCATGCTTGATTTGTTCATCTGCTTGACTAACTTATATGGGATTAAGGATCTTTACTACTAGAAGTCTGATTCCCAGCACCAAACAGATAATCCATGCTCTTGCATGAAAGCCATGATGATAAGGTGCCACTTAATCAATGACGGGTGCTTGATTTATTTTCTGTTCTGTTTTACTTCTTAATCTACAGGGTTTTTAGAGAGATTATTTAAAGATTCTTCTGCCTTTTTAGAGAATGTGCAGTACTTGAATGAAAAAATCACATTGTTCCATTTTTTTTTATCATAAGTTAGTTTTGAGAATTGATTTGTATGTTGCAATCCTTTGCTTCAAGGCCTTTGACCTGGCAACAATGAAGTACGATGAAGTTGATTTCACTGCAACTGTTGAGTTGGAGCCAAAGTTGGGTAGTTTGACAAGTAATTCAGAATTGAAATCTAGGACAACCTGGTGCTATGGCGTTGTTCTATGGTTTGACACTGGTTTTACTAACAGGTTCTGCAAAGAAAAGCCAGTTGTTTTGTCTACATCTCCTTACACACCCAAAACACATTGGTCACAGACTATCATCACCTTCCGAGAACCAATAGCATTGGCAGCTGGAAATTTCAGTGCTCATGGACCGGCAACAGTTGGTACAGTTGCCTGTCCTGCAACAAGATTACATTTGCGGATCAGCATTGCTCGTGCTGTTGAGCATCGCAGCATTGATATTTCCTTGGAAACTGCTGGTGTTGGTTCTGATGGCCGGAAACACAGTTGGCCATTGCAAATATTTAATTTATCGTAAAACATTTTAATGTACTAAAAAGTGGAGATTATTTCGGCTTAAGGTATACTCCTGTTTTGGGCAAGTGAGAAATAGTTTTCATCATTTGGTATGATATTTTTTCATTTAATTTGAGCATTTCTGTTTTAAAATACATTTGTAATTCTTATACCATATCAATTCCTATTTCCGGGAATGTAAATATACCTTATAAATTATTCTATTCACAAGAAAATTTTCTTCTTATTGTGTTCCAACCTTATTGTTTTTTCTCTAAGTATCTCATGCATAAGGTGCATGAGGCTGTGCACGGCAGCATGATCGGTTCTACCCTCTGGAGGCCAATCATGACCGCACGAGGCCTCGCGGTTCTTTCCACAGACACAGGTACATTTTAAGGGGGTTTATTTTTTTATTAAGATAAATCCATAACCGATTAAAATCATATGCACGTTGATTAGTCAAATATTCAATTACATGATAAATCTAGCAATTATAATGTATTTGACCATTATAATATGTTGCAAAAGTATCACGTATACATTTCTATTCTGAACAGTTTTGATGACCGAGTAATGATTGAATATTCTTGAATTTTTCCACTTTATTTGACCAAACCTTGTGAATTTGTTCGGCTATATTTAATTGGGCAATATTTATAATATTTGCTCAGAATCTTCTCATTGAAGAAAATTTTGACTTTTTATTTGAAATTCTGATTGTCAGAGTTTGGCTTCTGCATATTGTTAATAGATTATATGGAAATATGTTTGCCCAATGGGTTTACCGAAGACTGCAGACTAACTCTTTTAATGTGTGCCTGTGAGTCTAGATTATAGGTTTATGCATATGAACCAAATAATATGTGATACTCATGTTTATCATGGGTGTTAAGTGCAAGTTAGTTTCATTGATAAATTTTTGGAGTTTAAATTTTGTACATATCGTATTGGAGAAGAATTAAGTTTATTTTTTGCAATATTTAAGTTTTTTTTTTTTAAAGTGTTTATTATAATTTAATATGTGGTATAGATTTTGTAACCTTACACCAATGGACGAGTATTATGGTTGGTGATACCCATCGCATGCGATGCCCTGCATGTCAAACGCCTGATACTGTCTCAATATAATAGTAATTAACTAATTATGCAACCCATTAACGTAATCACTACGGCCACCGCTGCATCAAGCTTCCTTAGATCAATCAAATCTACATCATCCCAAAACTTCAACTAGATCAACGGCCAAGCACCTTCCATCCCCGATTTTTTCTTTTTTCGCCCTTTCCCCTTGCCTGGTACACACACACAAAATATCTCAAACCGCGCCCACAATCTCATTCTCACCGAGTCACCTTGACAAAGACCACTCCACATGAAACACGTGTCCAATAGTATTTTACCGCTGTTATTATATTAGTTGCGTGGGCCCCAATCTTCCAGTAGATTGTAGATACACATTACTTTCCCTCCATCTAACAAGCCAGTCAGTCCTTTCCCCATCTTTGTATTTTAGCAAAAATGTAATGCATATATATAATTGCAACAATAAAAAAAAAGGGTCCCTAAACTTTTATATCTTTATAATTATAAATATGAGTATCTGTTTGTATCAATTAAGTCCATAATTTTGAACTACTCAATGTAAGTCGCGTGGAAACTATAGAGATGTCATTGAAGCAAAGCTAATATGTCATTGCATGTGATCCTAAATAGACGCCTTTCAATCTCACATTTCTTTTTTGGGTATGAAAGTCTGGTGATACTGAACATAGTCGATACAAAATTACAACTAAATAATTACAATAAGTTAATATTTTTAAAAAGAAAGTTAAAAATAATAATAATATTATTATTATTATAAATAATAGTTAGTCGCCTTGATAAATTCTTTTAAAATGATATAAGAAATTTGGGATTTAAATTTTGTTCAGATGGAATTGAAAAATAGTTTGATTTATTTTTGATAATATTTTAAAAATTTATGAGTAAATGATAGTAATATTATATAAAACCAAATTAAATAATATTTTTTATTTTTAAATAAGTAAAAATTTTCAAAATATTAACACAGAAAAAGGATGTAAGTTTATGTGGTACAACATAGTATTAATATTGTACATATTGGGTGCATTTGACAGGGCACACTGAATTGTATTGAATTGTAATACAATGAATTGAATTGAATTGTAATGGATTGCACTACATAAAATTTAATACAGTATTATATTTGATTCATTATTATACTATAGTATATTAATTATGCAAAATTTATTTTAATTATTTAATTATAAATTATTATTTTTAATTAATGATTAAATAGTTAAATAATTAAAAAATTAGTATTTTAAAAAATTATTTTTTAAATAAATAAACAAAAATAGTACAATACATGCTTAATTTAGAGAGAAGGGCGGGTCAAATTTTAGGAGTTTAAATTATATTATTTTTAATTTTTATACAGTCCAGTTTATGCACCAAATACTGGACAAAAAAATTTTTATTTTAAATAATAAAATAATACAATTCAGATCCGTTTGCCAAAATCAAATACAATAAATTTTAACCAAAAAAAATATACAAATGAGGTTAAATTTTTTGAAAAGAGCTAACTTGAAACAACAAAATTGATACCGTTAATTTTTTTTTCTTTTTTTTAATATTACATATTATATATATAATCTACCAAAAATTGAGAGTTTTGATCGAGTATAGTTTAGTGTTGTCTTAAAATCTATATTCAATATGGAAAATGTTTACTCTTAATTTGGAGAAAATTCTATCACATTGAAATTTAGAGGAAAAATTTGCAACTAAATCTATAAAAAATCGAAAATCTTAATCAAGTCTAATTTAGCACCGCTTGAAAATTTACACTCAATTTAAGTAAAATTTTACCCTTAACTTAGAAGGAATCTTACCCCACTAAAATATGATAGGCTCACCAAATTAATGATATTTGCCCTCAATTTAAAGATAATTTTACCCTCACTCAAGTATGATTAAGGAGGGTAAAATTCTCTATGAGTTTAGAGTCTTGTAGAAATCTGTCCCAAATAAGATAAATTTGAGACGATGTAATGGAAAATAGAGTGAGAAATTGAGGAAGATTAATCTCTATATTATTAATAAGGTCAAAAGCGGTTTAGTATCCTATTTTGTCCTTACCGTATTCTCCATTTATATATATAATAAAATATTATAATATATTGGTTTTTAAAATAAAAAAAATATATATGTTTGGACAACATTTAACTAAAAAAAAAAAAAAATAATTTATCCTATCAAATAATGAAATTTATATTTTTAGTATAATTATTACATGTGAATAATATTATAAGATATTAATAACATAATATATTAATAATATTTTTTAATTTGTATTTATTATAAATAAATATAAAAATGAAGAAAATAAGTAGGGATGAAGAATTCATTCCCTATGTGAAAATCTTTCACCCTGTCCCATTAAATTTTATTGAAAAATATGATAGAAACATAGATCAAATTAAAAGGGAGAGGAAAACAGGAAAGACTTTTTCACCCTCACTTCGCATCATTGTTATCTTTAAATATGATAGAACATACATATAATAAGTGATCCCATATATTAAAAATAAACTCTATTAATCGCAGGATTCAAAAATAAGTTCTCTTTTGACCACCTTGGCTGAGCCTGGGTAATTAATTGATAACCTTAGTGAAAAAGAAAAAATCAATATTACGAAGGCGAGTAAAGTTTCAGGTTTACTGGTTAGGAACTTATTTGATAGAAATATATAAGTTATAATGTTTTTATGAAAATGTAAAACCTTACAGACCTAGATGTTATTACTCTAAATATAAATAAATAAAATAAAATAAAATAAAAATAAAAATAGTAATAATTGCCTAACCTTAATTGCGTAACTTACCCATCTCTGTCTTTCTCGAAATCATACCAGGTTTCTCTCTCTAGGTTATTCTGCTCTTCTTCTGAATTTCTGATTTATTTTTATTTTTTTAATTGTCTATTAATTTGATTGCTGTTTGTGCCCAGGTGGGTAACCAAGAGAAAGATCTGATGTACTTGCTGGTGGATCTTAATTACGCACAAGATCATGATGGCCCTTGAACATAAAGGTCAGTTGTTTTTTTATTTTTTTCCTCTATATTTTATTTTGTTTGATTACTCTGTGCTTTCTTGAGTTCTGTTTCACTGGTATTCAGTAATAATAGATTTGCGCGTAGTAACTAAATATGTTTTTTTTAGTATTTAGTGAATGAATTTTACTGGGTTGTTATAATAATGTCGTATTAGTTAGTGAGGTTTAGTTTTAATGGATTCAAAATACTATGTTATTGCTTAGGTTGGACTAAAGGGAAATTGTTTGATGGGGTTTTGCTAATTCTGCTGCTTTATATTGGCTGTAATTATGTTGAATTCTTTTGTTGTGTGAAATAGAATTTATTATTTTTGAAATAGGGTAGCTAATGGAAACTTTGATGGGTTCAATTTTTGCAAATCTCAGCTGCTATAGTTTTTGGGATTATACGTTCTCTTTTACTGAATTGATGTTAATTGAAAATTAGGCTTTATAAATTTAAAAACTTGGAAAGACAGTTTGCGAAAATGTGTTAAAGGAAATTAAGAACTTTTGGTGATTTTTAATATTTCATGATTGTGATGGATGAAGGATTTGGCTGCTAGTAGAATGTCAAGAAGAATAGAAGAAGAAGAAAAGATTAATTCTGGAATAGAATAGAAGAGTAATTAGAAGAATAGTTAGAAATTTTAAATAACCAAATCAAATATCATTATATCAACTTTGCTTGATTTGAGGAATAAAACCTGGCATATTTAGAGGCTGCTGACTTCTGATACCTAATCCCTTTCAGCCTGTTTGAAAGATTAGATGATGTTTCTCCTAGCAAAAAGTGTTGATCAATGTGCTAGTTCTTAACTTGTTTGGGTTGTGTTTTGAGAAAGGAGGATAGACTAACTTGGGAAATAATATCAACTTGGTTGCTTTGGTCTAATTGCACATGTTAGGAAGAAGATGAGTTTGCAAACCATCATGTGTCCTAGTGGAGTTCATGCATAATAAATTCTATAAACTCAATAATAAAGTGTAGATTGTAGCTATGATTTTGGCCCATAGTGTAACTGAAAGTGATGATTTGATAATACTAATTATTGAATCAGAGAGGAGCAGGTTTTTCATCTATCGCTTTCCCCTATTGATATGGTTTTTTATATTTGTTTTTATTTCTTTGGGTCCTTGCGGCAGCATTTTTTTAACCAATTGATTGCTCACTCTTGTATATCACTTTTACTTCAGTTTTGTTTAGGAACAAATATTTATATTTTTATAAGAAGAATACCTCTAGGTATTGGCCCTTCCTTTAGGTTCTTAGAACTGCCGTAGAATTTTATTTACCGATTGGACTGTTTGCAACATAGATGGTTGTTTGAGTTAATATTTATGTTCACGGAGTGACTTACCTACTGTAGTGCTAACTGTTTTAGGCCCAGATATTTGGTTGCAAATTGAACTTCCCCCTTTGATATGCTCACCTGGAGGGTTCAAGCTTAAAAAGGTTTATTTAAGAGTTCAGGTTTAGTTTTGACCTGTTTTAAGGTGTTTGACCTTGCTCTCTTGGTAAATGATAATATTCATACATTTTTCTTTCTGTAATTTTTTTCCCAACAATATATAATTATATGATTAGTTCAGTTTAATTAGTAAACCTATAGGTTATAAGCTGAGGTGTGGCTCAAGTTCTTGAAGGAAAAATGAAGAATTAGTTAATCAATTCCTGCAGTTATTTTTCCTTTTCTATCTAACTATCTATTTTTTCCTTTTTTTTAAAAAAGAATTCCTGCAGCTATTTATAGAATTGTGAATTAATTGTTCTGAGTTAGCTTCTTTAATAAGGATGACTGGTTGAGTTTGGTTGAGGATTTTAGATTAGATGAAAATTAGGTTTTTGAAATCCAGACCGGGCATGATTAACTATGGCCTTAGTGTGCTTACATTGCCCTGTGGGCCAACTTTTGGTCATTTATTTGGGCACTGTCTTTTGCATGTTCTGTAATGGGTAAAATCCTGCCACTGATTTTCCTTGGTTTTGATGGATACCGTGTGTGCTGTAGTGATAATTGTTGTCATTGGGGATTTATTTTTATTCTCAAGTTTAATATCAAATAGTTGCACTTGAATTTGAAATGTCTTGCTTTTCATTACTTTGAATTTGAACCTTAACAGGGAGTTTTGTTTTCCAGATTATCTTCCCCGGTCTGTAATTGATTTCATACGGTTGCTCTGAGTGAGGTTTCCTTGAGAGATTTAGGCAGTTGATGGTTGAATCAACTGCAGATGTATGGAACCATTAGATTGGAAGTGTAACAATTGCTTTTTCACCCTTCTGATGTCACAAAAAATGTTCATACCTCTAGTCAACTGTTTTTTGGTTCCTCATAATTGATTTTGGGTTTTCTTATAGCTTTTAAATTGTTTGTTGAAACACTTTATCAATTAAAGCTTCAAGCACTATGTTACCTATTTATTGGCTTAGATTATTCAATCTCACAGTTAAGTAAGGGGCAGAAGATATATTTTGGGAGGACTCTAGGACAGGGGAGTGCACTATGTGAGTCTTTTCCTTGGTGTAAAATTTTCTTTGAGTCACAGTTGTTCTGTGGCCAGCATGGTAAGACACTCTTCATAGCATTGGAGTTAGGAATTTAGCTTCTTCAAAAGGACCTTTTGCAATGTAATGAGATGCCCAGGATTTTTGAGGGGTTTCTCTAGATGGTATAAAAGAAAATAAAAAGTGTCTGGATTCTAGAACAATGGGATATTTTCTTCTAAATCTTACTTCTCGGCCTTATAAATGATTGTATGGCCCCCTTTTTTTGTGCTTACTTATGTGATGAGTGTTTTATGTTATGCCCCGTCCTTTTCAATTTCATGTTGAAGCTAGTTTCTTAGAAAAGACTTGTGTCCCATAACTAGTTAAATTTTGAAGGATCCATTCTACTTGAAATATGAAAGCCTCTGAATTTCTTATGTTTTTTCTTAGGAGACAGTTCAGAAAGCTGGATTCTAGAAAAGGAACTTCATTACTGGATATTTTATGGCTGATCTATACTTGATTATGGGTCATTCTTTTTTTTCTTTTCCTTTTCTTTTTTAAGGGCTTGTATTGTGCTGATTGTGGCATATTTTATCAAATTTGATGTATACTTAATTTGTGGATTTGCATTTGGGTGTTGCCTTGCATGTCTTTGGCTGGCATCCACATTGTAAATCTTTTATGCCAGAGGATATGTTATGAATGGTGATAATGAAAGTTTAATACTTCAAGATCATAATGAATTGTTTGCTGTGTATTTTTTATTGCAGAAGCTATGCAAAGGATCTGTGAGGCATCCTTAAAAGGCCTCCAGAGCAAGGGAATCCCTTGCAACCTGCAGTCTAGTAATGGAAATTCAGTTGAAGGATTCCCAGAGCTTAAAGATGAGATGAGTGCCCATCCAGGTGGGGATGTTGGAGAATCTGTTCGTCAGTTGAGCAATGAATATGTGGAATATTCAAATGAATTTTACAATCCCACCTACCAACATGAATTTGGTTCATGGTCCACCTTCTATCCTGACTCTCCAAAGGTGCAACATTTCCCAATTAATTCCTTTGAGAGCCAATTTTATGCCTACCCTGTGGAGCATCGATTTCAATATGTTCCGTACAATATGTTTGCTCCAGCTTACCCGTATGATTTCCAGTTTCAAGATTTCCAGTACTTTGTGGTCATAGACTTTGAGGCTACTTGTGACAAGGAAAAGAATCCTCATCCGCAGGAGATAATCGAGTTTCCATCTGTCATTGTGAGTAGTGTGACTGGTCAACTGGAAGCATGTTTCCAGACATATGTGCGGCCAACTTGCAATCAGCTGCTGAGTGATTTCTGCAAGGATCTGACAGGTATCCAGCAAATTCAGGTTAGTCCAGATTTTTCATTATTTTTGTCTACCGTAATGATACTTTATATATGGGTAAATAATATGCTGGGCGAAATAATTGAATAAATGATATTTTCTGCATGGGAAAGAATCAAGTATTTTATGCTTATGTGAACTTTCATGCAACTTTGCTGAAGCAACTCCTTTTGTTATTAGTTGAGTCTTGAGTGTCAAATTTAGGTTGGTTGGATTTCAACATCAAGCAATCAATGCTTTCTATATTCTCAGTGGTAGTTCCTGCTGGTTCTGACACAGGAGATACCTGATTAGGATGAGCATAAGAGTGAGCCTGATGTGGACCTGTAGTGGGTTGAATTGATGTTTCTTTCCTAAGAGGACAAGAATCTCGATTCATAGACTCTAAGGTTGTCAAACAAGTGGTAAAAACAATCCAGCATTGCCGCATAAATTTTTCTGGCTTTAGATCTGTGCATTTTATGATTTTTGGTGGAATAATGGGTGAACAAAGACCAGGGCAATGATGCATTTGAGAAGTTTGATTTTGCCACTATTCATATTTTGGTTTCTTGTTACTTTTAGAAACAAGGTGGTCATAATGCCACGTGGCTGCTAATGTCATTTTCTGGGATTTCTATTCCTCCCTGGCCCCCGGCCCCCGGCCCCCAAATCCACCCCATCTCTCTCTTCTCTAATATCTGAGACAGAGGCTGCAACAAGAGTAGTAACCATGGGATAGAAGGTAGAGGAGACATCCCTTAACTGCAGGATTAGGCACCCTCAATGCTAAATACATAAATCTACAGTTAGATCTTTAATGTGATAACATATCAATATGAATGTGATAAAGGAAGCATAAAGTAGACTCCCCTCCTGAGTCATGGCAAACCATCAATTTCCTAAACTCCCTGCCAAGGCACCACTCACAGAAACCAGTAAAAAAGAACCCAAGGTTGCAAAGCCAAACTCTTTTTGCCAACTTCAGTGTTCTAGTAAGTTAACTCAAAGATCTAAGCTGCAAAAAGGTATAAAAATCATTTGAATTATTTTCGTGCTCTGAAATGTTTTTGTTGAGAGGTCACTATTATGGTTCAGAAATTCAATGTTTAGCTCCATGGAAGTGTCCAGATGCCAGAGTCAGAATTTTCAAAGTCAAACAAAATTTGTAGCAATAGACGTGTGCTCTTATGAATATTAATGATTTAGGTTGCTCCCTTCATGGTTGTAGAAAGCATTTGGTTTTTCTAGATCCCAACGGCATAGACAAATTAATCATAAGCATTTTGACGTGCATGCTATGTATGTCCAACATCAAGAGAACACATGGTATTGTAAAAGTTGAACAGGAAACAGAACAATCGAGTGCTCTTGGATTTAAGAACTCAGAAGCTGCTTTGACAGGCATTCTAATGAAATGTAACAAATATGTTATGTATGCATGTTTCTACTGACCATATTTGTTCCTCGTGGGTTTCCTAGTATTCCTACATTGCAATTCTTCTATCATCTGATTAACTCTGCTTGTTAGTGTTTAGTTTTGAATTTATAGTATTTTGTGCTTCCAGGTGGACAGAGGTGTTACTCTAAGTGAGGCTTTACTTAGGCATGACAAATGGCTTGAGAATAAGGGCATAAAAAACACCAACTTTGCTGTGGTGACATGGTCAAATTGGGATTGTCGGGTAATGTTGGAATCTGAGTGCCGATTCAAGAAGATTCGAAAACCTCCCTACTTTAACAGGTGAACCATTTAGATAACACTTCTGTTGTTTCTTTATATCTTTGTGGCTTTATGAATAGCTGCTTGATGAATATTATCTTTTTGCTTTCCAATTCTTTCAGGTTTCACTGTAATGTAAAATTTTTTTGCTGTTTTCCCTCAGATGGATCAACTTGAAAGTTCCATTTCGTGAGGTTTTTGGCGGTGTGAGGTGCAATTTAAAAGAGGCTGTTGAGATGGCGGGCCTTGCATGGCAAGGCCGTGCTCACTGTGGTCTGGATGATGCCAAAAACACTGCACGGTTACTTGCACTTCTCATGCACAGGGGTTTCAAATTCTCTTTTACAAACTCTTTGATGTGGCAGACTACAGATGGTTCACTGGCATGGAATCAATGTCCTGAGCGTATCCCTACAGCACCACATCAGCTGCACAAACCAAAGGATCTTCATAGTCCCATATTCCAGTATCATCCTCATTGTTATTGTGGGGTGAAGAGCAGCAAAGGTATGGTTAGGAAGCCAGGACCAAAACAAGGGAGTGGTTTCTTTGGGTGCGGAAACTGGACGGTCACTAGAGGTGCCCGCTGTCATTTCTTTGAATGGGCTACTTCCTGAATGAAAGAAAGTATGGAAATGACTTGTCCATCTTTCGTGATTGCATCTTAAACTCTTAAAAGAGATGTCTTAATGTTTAAAAAAAAAAAAAGTGAAAAAGAAGGGGGGAAAAAAAAAGAATGTAGTGTCGGTTGTGTCCTAGTTGAAGCAATATATATGCCATGCCATAGCCATTTGGTGAGGTTTTAGCTTCTTAGGAAAACATAAGAATAGTATGGCTTAATTGGTGATATAAGGGTGCGTCAATGTCCGTCTCTGTCCGTTGAAGATGGAATGGAAGTAGTGTTTTCTAAGGGAGCTCCAACCTGTAAAGCTAAGTTTAAGCTGACTTATCATTAACTGGGTAACGAATTGGGACTGTGAGGATTGGGTAGTTAGGATGAAACACTTTCACATGCCTGGACATGCTCTTTTAAGTTATCTTAAATAATTTGTGAGATAAAATATGTGACATTCTGCTTTCCTCCAGTCCTATCCATTACATTTCTAATGGAGTTCTATTTCATGCACTCATTTTACTCATTTGCTGCCTCTGCTTCAAGTCATGAATGTTCTATTCTCTATCTCTCTCTCTCTTTTTGTGTGACTTTCTTAGTAACTACGTTATTGAGTTTAGCTGTTGAAATGAAACAAAAACAAGTTTTTCTGTTGTATATTCCCAAATGTTCTCGTTGCAATCTCTTTTTTAGTTATTAGAACGAAAATTTGAGAATTAATTGAAAAATTGTATCTAAAACAACTACTAAAAATAATTTGTGATTGTAAAGACTTGCAGTCAGTTTTTGTCTTTGCAAGTAAAATATTTTCTTAAAAAACTGTTAGGCTTGAAGAGATTCCACGTCTGGTATCAATGTACCATTTTTGTCAGACTATCAGGCCTTTTGATGACATAATCATTTCGTTGATCATTTTACCTTTTCTTCCTGGCCGAGGAGGCTATGATTTTGTGTTAGACTCGATCTTTGTATCGCTAAGATTTATTTCTCATAAATAAATTTATTTAAAAATTGTAAACATTTAACATGATAAAATACCATCTTTTTACCCGTGTCACGACCTTATTTTATTTTTATCACCTTAAAATAAAAATTTGTATTGTATGCTATTCACTAGCCGCAAGTCGAAGAGTTGTTTCTTTAAGAAATCCCAACATTAATTTCAATTTTTTTCTTGAAAACTTTTACCAATATTTACACTCAAAATTATTTTTTTTATTATTATTTAAAAACTTAGTGAAAAATAACTAGTTTCATAAATTTTGGATGAGAATGACTTTATACCAACTTTAACAAAAATAACACATTTCTATATTATGTTATAATAACGTTTGAATCCAATTCAAATTCAAAATTTACTTTCGAATTCATTGTGCTACAAACTACTCAAAAATTATTTTAACACTCGTACTATAGTATATTTTTGTGAAGTTAGTTATAAGAGCATTTTCGTATAAAATTCCTTAGGTTAGTCATTTTTGAAAAAGTTTTTAAACTGGAAGGAAAATAGTTTAAATTGATTAAATAAAAAAGGTTTATAATTTTTTAAATTTAAATTAATTATTTTCTCTTTACTCCTAAACTAAGCCCTAGTGTTGTGTGCCTTGGGTAATAGTCTATCAGGGACAAGTTAGTATTTTCACACTCGATCCGCCAGCTCGTACTAGCTAGGGTTTCTCATCCATCCAATATAAAAGATCATGCAAAGGGCCGTTTGTTTCTCTCTGAAATCGAAGAAATTAGGTTAAGAGAGCGGCTCATTAGCACTCAGAGAGAGAAAAATGGGAGTTTTCACATACGTTTGCAGGAAAAACGGCGACGAATGGAGCGCCAAGCAGTTGTCTGGCGACTTAGAAGCCTCTGCTTCCTCCACCTACGAGCTTCAGAGGAAGTTGGTTCAGACCACTCTCACTTCTGATTCTTCTGGTGGTGTTCAATCCTCTTTTTCCCTCATCACCCCAACTTCTGCTGTTTTCCAGGTACAAGACAAAGTTTCAATGCTCTGCAATCTCTCTTTTTCTATCATTCTGTTTTTGTATGCAAGTCTTAAGTCTTTCTGTTTAATTCAGTAAATTTCATGCTCTTGTTATTAAATTTTTATTTTCATGTTACTTGTGATATGGACCTTACATGGGCTGCTGATTTGAGTGAGTTGTTACTTTGTGATTGGTTTCCTTTCTGATGTATAGCTATCCGTTCCATGTTGGTCTGGCAACATTGTTATGCAATGAGTTGGATCGGTGGTTAATCTATATTATATGTTTTTTTTCATACATCATTTATGTTTAAATTCTTATTGTATTCTGATTATGTTTAAGAGACTTAGATTATCTATTTTCTTTGAAAGAGCTCATCCAAAATGAAACAATTTACATTGATGCCATTTGATTTTCCTTTTGTACTGTGTTGGCTATTGCTTCCTTCCCATTAATGTGAATATTCTGTCTGGTACAGGTGATTGTTGGTGCTGTTGGTGGTGGAGCTTTTATTGCAGCTAGTGGAGCTGCTGCTGGAGCTCCATCAGGTGGTGGGGCTGCTGCCGAGGCACCTCCTGCTGAGGAGAAGAAGGAAGAGAAGGAGGAGAGTGATGAAGACATGGGATTCTCACTTTTTGATTAGATGGATTGGTCTCGATGGCTATTTAAGGTTTTGTATTTTGTTTAAACTCGTGTCTGAAACGTTGCTGCTGCAATTGCCATATTAGATTGGGAAGAATTTACTATGTGAAGGATTTGTGTCAAAGGATCTATGTTAAAATTAAACCATTATTAGTTTGCTGCTCCATGTTTACTTGCTGCTGCATTACTATTTGAGTCAGTTTTACCTTTACTAAATACACATCCTAATTGCAACCTGGTGTTTGGGATAGAATGTATTCTATGGGACATGGAAATTAGATGATCTTATTTAAAATTTTTTCTGGATATGTCTTCTTTACTGAAAAATTCATTTTCACCATATCTCTAAAGACTTCGCCTCTACATGGATGAATACAGGGTGGTTTCCTGATTGTACAGGAATTGATAAGATGAATGTTGATTATCGTGATACATAATTCTGTATCTGTATTTAGTGAATTGCCAAACTGTCTAGCCCATACAGGGCCATGAACTATAAGGTTTTGAATATTTTGGAAAAAAAAGTAATGAAAATGGAGTAGTTGTATTGCTGAATCGTAAATTTGAGCCCACTATTTCGATCTTGAATTGAATATGATAACTTTGCAATGGTATTGTATAACTTGGATGTAAAGGGACCTTCACCCCAAGTTTGGGATTGTTAATTAGTTGTAAAATATCTGTTTTTACGTTGTAACACAAACTTAGAAATCAGTAGAGTTGGAAATAGTTTCAAATGAAAATTTGGGCAAGTGAACGTCCAAGTATGTGAATTTTAATAATAAATATAATGTCAAAACATGCTGGAATATGGTTTGTCAAAAATGCTTGGCCGCAAAATTTTTTCGGCAAATGCGAGTGCATTTAACTGCATTGGGTATAAGTAGTTAACTAGATATGAAAAATAATGTTTGCTTTTAATTTGAACTGACTGAATTTCGAAAAGGATAACGATTCTTCATCTCTTCTCTTCTTCGTTCACGAACAAATTAAAATTAAAAAAAGCTGATAATTAGTCGGCCTTCGAACTTGGATTTTTAATTTTACGTACTCGAAAGAAATAATGAAGGCTATGTTGAATGAAGCAATAAAGCTGGGTGGGTTATCGCCACTTTTTACACGTCCTTGTAACTAACCATACAACTCATTGAAGCTTCGCGTTTTGGTCTCGTACTAAAATCTATCTAGGTAGCGAGTTTCTTTCTTGCCAACTTTCCCAGAGACGAGCGAGCGAGTCCAAGGTAAAAACGACTATCGCCCAGGCTCTCACCATTTGTCTCATAATTCCCGTAGCCGCTCTTATTCGAATTAGAATTACAAGCAGTATGTACGTGGGTAGTATCTGTTTAATTCGTGAAGTTCTTCTGTCTTTTCTTTAATCTTGTGTTGTTACACGTGACGTCAGTGAGTTTGGTGGACTGGCACCATCTTAAGTGTGAACAGAGGATGAAAAAGGTATAACCCTACATATGTTTGATTTGGTGCTTTAACTGAGAGGAGAGGAGAGAGTAAACAAAATCAAACATACGTTCGATCACAGCAATTTTAAGGAGGATGGAGTCCAATTTTCAGCCATGAAGCAAAAATCACAAGTGAAACGACCATATTTACAAAGAGACCTAAAATAAACAAACATATAAATAAATAAATAAATAGAACTCCTGGCAATTACCTACAATCCCACACATGGCTGCTATCTTTATCTTCACCAGAACAATAAATGCCTCAAAACAAACAAAATATTATATCAACAATAATAACATGGTTTAGTGGACACAACTGCGAGGAAATCAATCAAAACACTTCCTCTGCTCTGGATGGCCATGAAATAGTAAACACTAAATAAAAAAAAAAAAACCACTGCTACAAGCAGCTGGAAAAAGGCAAATTTTATTGTAGTTAAGAGCTAGCTTCATTTTCTGAGTGTGCTGTGGAGTTAAAAACACCATTGATAAGTGGGGCCGGTGGCAGCTATTCTACAATGACTCACCACTCACACAGTGCCCCGTGTCATGAACCTTTCAAATATAAATTAAAATTTTCGAAGAACTGAGGGGACAAGAATTTACAAACATGTCAAATATGCATACACTAATTCAGGAATCAGGTTGCTCAGATTTCAGTACGGCCCCTGATGACGGTGCAGAACTTCCATTTTGAAGGTAGAGGCTGTTGGCCACCATAGAATCACTTACCAAGCCAACATCTACATCGTCAAAGTTGAGCGTGCCTCTGATCTTTCGGTTACTGGAGGAAACAATACAAACAGTGACATCATTCGTATAGAATTCACAAAAGAAGTTAAGTTTTAAGCTTTTATAAACTTTACCATAAACAAATAAAAGAAAAAACTTTACCCATTCAAGCGGTGATTAATGTCAGTCAAATCTTTAGAAGGGCTCTGGTAAGCATGAGTACTCTCTCCAACACAAGCATAGTAACTTCTTGAGCTATGTGAGATCAAAGCATCCATCTGTAATGCATGAAACAGCACAAGTTATACATAAGCCAACATATTACAACAGTTATGTTCTGAAACAAATGGAGAAACCCCTCAGTGAACACGGCCCTGAATATTGCAGCTAATTCCCTTGAAAACTATGGCACAAGTGAGGTACAGAAAACTTCTATAGCAACTTCAGCCATATGTACACTTTTTCCACATGTAACTCCATTGATATTTTATTATTATACAGATAAAAGATTCCATGTCCCTGGTCAGAGAAAAATTGACAAAAAAACATATCTAAAGAGACAATGGTAATGATGCAATGCAAAAACACAGTTTTATGATATTGACAAACTAATAGATATACTACTAAACCGAACGTGAAAGATACTATAGTTGTCTCTTAATTCAAATAGATTAAACCAGATGCATTTCAGAAATTAAAATTAAAGCATGCTTCGTTCAAACAACTCATGAAACAATTAACTGGTAGTAATCTTTGTTTTCTCATCAAATGTTGCCATGTTATTCTGAGGCAAGCTGAAAATAAGGTAGAACAAATTGTAAAATAAGAAAAGTAAGTAGCAGAATCAACTCAGGGCAAGAATACTATTTTAGAAGAGGATGAAAAGCCCAAAACAAAAAACATAAGGAAGTACCTTGGAGGTCCGCAATGGTGAGACATATACATTGTGTGTAGCAGACACTTTCTTAGGGGACATATCAGGGAGGGCTGGAAAAGGAGATACTTTAGGGGATCCAGGGCATTGACCTAGATTGGACAGAAGGAACAAATTAAACTTATTAAACAACAGCTTGTTAAAAGGAATACCAAGACACACCATCAGAATCATAAATATGTGTGCATATATATATATATATATATATAGAGAGAGAGAGAGAGAGAGACACACACACACACACACACACTTACCATCATTGTTATGGTTGACATCAGATGCCCTGCTACTCTTTGTGGCTGTTCCAGCGGGTCCAAGCTCTACCAATAAAGGCTTTACAGCAGGAACAAATATTTTGTTGTAAAATGTTATAATATCAACATGTTCTTGCTCTGCTCTCTGTTTCCAAACCATTCCAAGGGTTAGACGGACTTCCCTTACAAAATTAATAGTTAAGGGAGCAAAGACTTAAAACATACCCCATTCTGGCGTGCAGATGACCAATCAACAAACACACTACGGAAAACTTGTGGTTTACATTGTGGTTGCTTCCTATAGTTACAGATTATTTCTCTAAAAGTCAAGTTCAGTTGAGAAATCTGCAGACAATAATAAGAACAGAAATAATTAATATGATTTTTTTATTTGGATAAGAACAGAAAGAGTAAGCACACTAAAGTTGTAATGTACAAAAAATGAAAGAATTAATAACACTTAAAATGTAGACAACAAATAATAGAACATAAAATCCAACAAGTCACTAACTAAAAACCTTTGCAACTCCATAGAAACAACAGAGGATAATCTGATCAATGTGGCGATTAAAAAAGAGAGAGGTCCACTGATTAAGTATTCGCTGAAAAAGACAGTAGACACTCTCCCTTATCTGCTGCGACAACTGTAACCTCTCCACCATTGCATTGATTCTGACAGCAGCCAGCTTATTAATCTACATGATAGACAAAGCACGCAATATGTAAGTGCTAGACAAAGCACGAAATATGTAAGTGTCGAAACAGAAGACGAAGTAAAGCAACATAATTTTTGCTACAATCAGAACAATGTAATTGAATCCTCAGAAATTCAGAAGTGAGACCATGTGCCAAACTCGCATCAGAACAATTCATTTAGTCAAGGAAATACATAAACCAGATTAGAGAACTTCATCAAATTATTTCTAACCTCTGAAGAAGGATTGGAGATCAAATTAACTTTTTAAAATCAATATGGATGCAGAAATATGTTTTCTTCTTTCTTCTAGGTCATTCTATGCTGTAAGTTTGGCATGATTTTGATTCCCATTTCAAGACAAACAACATTGAGCAGTGCAAAGCAATTATTTCCACTAGGCTCAGCATCCTGTATGTAACTGGTTGAGAAAAGGGCCAGACGTCTAGAAAGGTCATATGACAGGAACGTTTATAACTAGCACCCATGTGAAAGGTGCCTGCAATAGGGCCCAATTCCTGCCCTCGTTTGTCCTTCATAAGGCCCAACATTGTGGTTCCAAGCCCATCCATGCCCAACAACCCAACCCCAACACCTCCCCGAAAACCCAAAAAAAAAAAAGAGGAAATGATAAAATATTTCCATTCCACCTTGCTAAAGAATATGTTAATCCCAGTTTCTGCACATGTTTCTCCTCCACCTCCAGGATTAGGCCGTGTTGGGCTGCACAAAAATAACCAAATGTTTAGAGAAAAGAAGCAGGGGCATGGGACAGTTAATTAAATCAGCTAAGTCCTAACCACTGAAACTACAATGTAGCACCTGGCAAAAGCAGACTGTAAAGGAGGAGGCAATAGCTTCGATTTAAGGTTATTAAAGGCCAGTAAGCGATCCTTCACTGGTGATGTAAATGTATTCCGCTCGACTAGGACACTTCGGTAGTCCGTACACGGTCTCTTTGGAGACCTGATATCTCCATTCTGGCCTGAAATAAGTTAACATGTTAAATATGTCAATTAAATTGAAGGGAAAAAAATCAAGGTTACAAATGAGAGTTAAAAAGAGTTATTTCTTATCCCTTCTAAGAATTATGATCGAACAGAAAAGGATAGGGGTATTGAACAATCTGATCGACAAGCATTAGCCACAAGCTATTCTGTTTCTTGTGACTGATAAATTGATTATAGTATTCATAAAACTGAGAAACATAGAAAACTTTAGATGAAGGATAAAAATGAAAGCAGAATTACCTGGTGAAGTTTCATATTTCGGCAAAGAATGTACAGGAGGCAATCCACCAGAAAAGTTAATGTGCATGGCAATTGCATCCAGAGATGGCATTGGGTCTGCTAATAATCCAAGACGACTTATCTCCGCGGAGAGGGCTGGTCTTGCAACTGTCAAAGAATTGTACATTGAAGAACCCTTTTCCCATACCATGCTCTCCAACAGTCGCTCTTCCAAGGAATTTAAATGCCGCCTCAGTTCTCTTGGGAGAGATTCCTCATGTCTAATGAAACTCTCTATGACCTTGCTAAGGTCAAAAGCTGTAATGCCAGTTCTCTCTAAAACAGCCGGAAACAACATTGTGACGGTCTTATGTGTTGCCAAAACCAGTTCAGCAGAACAGGCAAGCATGCATCTGTGGAACCTCTCATTAGTTAATAAAGATGTCAAATTTGTTGCATGCAATACTTGTGCTTCAGCCGTACACATTGCTTCCAAAACCCTATAATATAACTTCAGGGCTTCCAATCTCCGTTGTTCTGCCCATATATTGTCCATCAAATTTGCACTTTGGAGGTTTCTAGCTACAGAGCGCTCTCCTCGACTACTGCTTGGAAATATAGCTTCCAATATTATATGTGCTCTGTATATCACATCACCAGTGACATCCTTATCACATGATTTCAAAAAGCGCTCCAACTCTGCAGAGGGTTTTGATGATAATGGACAAATAACTGTTCTCAGCCACTTTGCAGTAGTCATTGCAGTGCTTACGGGTGTAGCTGCCATCTTTGAATTAGCAACACCAGGAATTCCATTTGCATGAGATGCAGAAGAGCGAAGGGGAGAGAGTGGACTATTAATTGTCTTTGTAGGAGAGGCCAACAAATCAAATTTTCTCTACACAGAAAGAATCAAGGACACCATGAGATTAACTTCTACACATAATTGTGAACAAAAAAAAGTAAAAATAAAAAGAAACTATAGTAGTTGAAAGTATTCTTCATTGAAACATACCTTGGCACCACTTATATTCACAACACCTCCAGGCAAGCTTCCTGAACCAAGTATGCTGTCATCATCATTAATAAACACCCTCTCATCCAACTCAGCCCTATTACGAGTTGCATCATCATAATCCTTCTCCAAGATATTCAAACAGGATGATAGACATGATTCATCCATTAAATTTTCAAAATAGATCAAACCATCTGGCACCAAAGAGTTTCAGAATTTCAGAAGCATCAGTAAGTGAAAGCACATTGGCCAAACTAAAAATAGATGGCAGATTTATCAAACCAACCTGTGTCAATATTCTCCAAGTTTTCATTTTTACATTTGGATGCTAAACGGGGCTTTTGCTTCAATATATCTGCAATTATGTTGTTGGTTTTCTCCATTGTTTTCCTCAAATCATCTTCCGAGGTGTCATAAGTGTTGCAAAGCGATGCAACCAAGTCAACACCTTTGTCACCTTTCTTAACTGGAGCACATGTTAAACGCATCAGCACCACCGACAGCAGCCGAACTCTCAACTCCACCCACAATATATATATATATTTGTGTGTGTGTGTTTTGTGTTTGTATATGTATATGTATGTATATATATATTATAACGCATAAACAAAAAGAAAAGGAAGAAGAAGAAGCATCAAACACTAAAAACAAATTTAAATGATCTTATAAAAGTTGGCAAAAGAACAAGACAATTACCAAAGCGTGAGGAGTCATGGATATTGAAATTTCGGAAGCGAACAGGAACATGTATGATCAAAATAGCCTGTTACAGATTTCATTGTGCACTAAGATGTTATTCTCCATATTATTATTCTTAGAAAATATTTTATAAAGATTATGGAAAAATGTACATGGTAGCAAGGAATCGTTGTGATGAAATTGTTGAATGTACAACATGGAACATAATAGATCTTGTAATTTTGGGCTTCATATTTTCATTGCATGCATTTCTAAATTTTTTCTAGTATATTGTCAGAATATTAAAAACAATTAAAAAGCACAAAAAAAAAAAAAAAACATGTGAAGCCTCAGGTCTTCAATCATAGAATCAGTAACTATTGAAATACAATTGTAGAGGATGTAACTGACCAGTATGGAAACCAAACCATTAGTGCAAGTCACTAGATCTTTGAACCGGCTGAATGCATGCACACGGAGTGCCAAAAATAGAAGCCATCCAAAACGATGGTAGTCTGAAACATAGCCAGTGGTACTGGCGATGGCTGACTGCTTATCACCATTTGCATCACTTGGCAAGAAGAATTCTCGATAGGTACGTTTGTAGTACCTAGTAACATTAATATAATGAGATATAATAATACTTCCCAGGATGAATGCAGTTGCATCAGAAATCATCAATGGCTTTTATGTACACAATTAAAATATCCATGCAACATATAAGAATTGCAATTCTGCAATCAATCTGCAGGAGAACATGCTATAGATATCTTTGATTCCATTAAGTCATAAGAGTAAGATATCCACCTAAATAAGAGAATGATAAGAAATATGAAAGAACAACTTTCTAAAAAATGACCATTGAGAAACAGGGCTGCAAGCCACCTTAACCAGTTAGGCAAAGGCTTTGCTGCATTGAGTTTTTCTACTAGCTTTTATTTCTTTATCCCCTTGCTTTAGGTGTATGTATGTATGTATACAGATATGGATACGAAAAGCAGGAGAGAACTAAAATTCTTAAATCTTTCCAGTATACTTTTCCCTTTTCTTCTCCATTTCTTTTTTTCCATTGCTTCTCAACAATTTAATGTGGTCGATGAATTAAAGAAGTAATAAGAAAGGGAAACAATTGATAGGCATGCATCTGAGCATCACCAAGGTCAAATACACTATTATTCTTTTTGTTTTCCAAGAAAGAAACAATAGGTCTTAATAAAGCAACTACACTGCTCCATTGTTGCACAGAAGTATTGTGCCACTCTTCTTCTGTTTATGACTTTTACAAAAATTAAATCCTTCTAATATCAAATAAATTGCACTATTGAAGCCACTGTAACCAACCATTAACACAAAAAATGTTGCTATGCCAACTGAAGATACAAACATCAGAGCATGAATGTATACCACGACAGAAACCATCATTTCCACTTTTAGTTCAGCACAGGTCATTAATACCGAGAATAGTACTTATAAGACAAATGTAACCAAACAAGATTCAAGTTTCTAGATTACTATACCATCAAATAATTAACAGTAGAGGCATTAAAGCATTCAAGATAGCACTAAGAGCAGGAGATGAGAAGGATACTCACTTGCTCAAAAGACTTAGGTGCACAAAATTTGCCTGCAACTCTTTTGCCTGGTTATGAAAAAATGAATATAATAATGACTAGACACTCAAAATAAAACATAGAACAACTATGAGTATTAAACACGTATGAATAAAACCCCTGAAAATCTGGGGTCAATACCTCAAGCCTGTTCTCCCAGTCTGCCCCATAAATATTAGATAACACTGGACCAGCCTTAACAAGAAACTGAGGCAGCTCTTTAAAAAAATCCACAATGCTGTAAAACACAGAAGAAGAAGACTAAAATTAGAAAAAAAAAAAAAAAAACAACTTTAATGTAAAAGAGAGAACACAACAGATTCGCATGGGTTAAAAACAACATACTTCAGCTTCATAACTCTCAATATCTGACATAAATTGAACTCATTATCGTTGGATCCCTCTTGTATATTATCTCCATTCTTCTCACTTAACCTTTTAACTGAGTATAAAACAAATGCAAACCAAAATCTCTCGGCTTCTTCCGGCTATTAAATAGAAAGAAATAATAAGGTTAGCACTAAAAGTGCAAATTAACCTTCACCTTTATTACCAAACAGAACATTAGCACATTAAACACATAAAAAGAAATGAAAGTACCGTTCCACTTCCAATAGCGGACATGTTTGCTAAGAAAAGGTGTTTTGTTTCTCTGAATAGTCTTAAAGTCTGAGAGTAAGTATTCTCATCAACAGACAAACCATTCTGTAGTCAAATTCAATTTTAATATCAAACACAATGTTAAGAATATACAAAAACAATAACGTGGGAAATTAAAACATGATTGCGAGAATCCAGAAAGTAATCAGCAAAAAAATGTTACAGAAAATAAGAGAAGACGTTGGGTACTACAAAAATTACAGACAAATAAAAAACCTTGCACAGATCAGTTAATCGAGCTTCAGTGGCATCATGGTCCCCAGTGTTGGATGCAGAATTGTTGGATGTGGAAACTGAAGGCTTCGTGTCTTCCATATTCTTCTTACTGGTCTAATCTTGAACTGCTCGTTTCATCAAATCCCAGGATCAATGTAACGTTGAAGAAATGTCAAACAACGAGAGGCATAATTCAGTTCATAAGAACATAGCCTAAAAAAAATAATTCTGAAAATTAATCTTAGGAATGGAAAAATGGCTCAACCAGCACTCTAAATTACGCTTTTCGTGATGTGCATATACAAACAGACGGAATCAGTATTACTATTGCTTGCTTTAGTGGTTTCGTAACTACTAATATTACTTCGTAAAGCTCAAAATCCAAACAAATTCTGCTCCTCAAACTTAAAATTATTTAAAAAATACTAACGATGACTGAAAAAATCGATTTTGATTTCTTCGATTAAAAATGGAAGAGCAAAGGACTTACGGATTTAGGATGCAGATCTCCGCAGCTCTTCCGAAATACGAACAATCTGTAGATCCAGCGACAATAACCGTAATTCTAATTCCACAAAAAAAGCTGCGAGTGGACGGATCGGTAGAGGTTTTTGGGTACGAACCCTAAAATTTTTCCCTCCCTTTTGTTTCTTTCTCTCTCCAAGCTATTAACTTTGGTCCTCTTTTTGGGGAAACCCTATCAGTGCGTCTCAGCGCGGGAAAACCAACATGATGTGCACATACACATGCCTGCACAGGGTACATCCATTCATAAAGGCGAATTAGATTTTGACACGTCGTTCAGATTAGGTTCTTTTACCGCCAAAATTTCTCTCTGTTACGAGATTCGCTTGTGCCGTTACGGCGCGGTAACGGAGAGTTATATCTCGGTAATTGGGAAGGGCAACTCGTGTGGTTCCTGGGACCCATTGCTCTGTGTCTTTATTGGATTGACATCTGTCGTTCTGTGCAAGCCGGGAGAGATTTTATTGCATGCGCCAATCTTATCCTGAGCTCTCTTTTTAATATGCGAATTTTCACTATCACCACCTCGAAATACTGATTTCAAATTTTTTTTTTTAACAGTTGTTATATCTTTGTGTTATAAAGTTACTATTTTTATTTATTTTTTGGGTAAAATAAGTTCGGTTGAACACGAACTTTTTAAGTATTTTTCATTTTTAAAAACAAAAGCCTGTATTCAGAAACACTTCCAAACAACTACTGCAGTACTTCAAACATCATTCGTCATTTGACCGCTATTATAAGGCCCATCATCACGTCTTTTATCCTCTTTGCCCACCGGATGTATCACCCATCTACGTCATAATCATTTACAACCATACCGCAAACATATGCTATGGTTCATTTGCTGTAAGCTCATATGTTAATGACATGAGATATGTTAAAGAGGGAACTACTCCCTCGAAGTACTTTAGGTTGAAAGAAAATTAAACGTATATTTTTACGATAACAAAGTTTAGACACTCATACGTTCTACGACATAAAATATATAAATGAGTAATAATAAATAACACAAAAATAACTTATAAATAATAAACTACATCTTTCATTAAATTTTTATTATGTGTATATAATTTTTTATTGATTAAAATACACACATTAAAAAAATGTATAAAATAAAATCACATTAAAACTTGTAAGTATTGGAAAAAATCAATTTTAACATGTGAGAAGAGTAATTTTTTTATTGATTGAATATTTCAAGGATTTATCATTTGATTAATGAAAGAAATTTTTAAGAAATTATCACATTTTACTCTTAAAATTCAATTTTGATTATGTAACAATGATGTGTTCATTTTGACCACCCTCACAAGATTTGAACAAAAATACCTTGACAACCAACTTAATAAAAACATGATACAATAATTTTTTATTTCAAAATTATTTTTGATTTGTTATAATATTTTTGAATCGTTACAATAATTTTTAAGTCGAGGTAGTAATTTTAGGCATATTGTAGCACAATAAATTGAAAAATTTATTGTAATACAATATATTTCAAAATTTGTATTAAAAAATTGTGAGATTGATCAATTTTAAATAAATTTTTCTCATGTGGTTAAAATTAAATTGTTGATGTAAAAGTAGCTAATTTTGAAAATTTTTCATTAATTATAAAATTTTTTAAATTATATTTGAGAAGTATAACATGGCTCCTAAAATATAATTTTGATTTATTTTAGAGACAAAAACATTCGCTTATCACTAAAAATATTGAAATGTTTATTTTTCTAATGGCACGTGGCACCGTCTTTAGATGGTTGCACGGTTAGACTATACTCATGCCCGCATAGAATACGAAATTGAAAACGAGCCAAAAAAACCCTAATTTGCCGAATTGCATCCCCCACTCCGCCCACAGCCGCCCTTCTCCTTTACTTTCCTCTTCCTCCCGTCGGTCCGCCGCAGCAGGTGTTCTTTCGTGGCCGGCGGTCCACTTCTTCGCGGTTAGCCCCGGAAGAATAAAGCAACAATATAATTACTCTTCAGTGTCCAAGAGTCCCCGTTCATCTATCGCTGTTCGTCCCACTGTCGACGTGAGATCGCCGGCAACAGTCAACGAAACTTGTAAGTAAATTTGGAAATTAATAGTTTGTTAACTGTAAATTTGGTTGTTGTATGATAATTACAGTTGTAAACTTGAGATTGGTTTGTAAAAAATAATTTGTTTGATTTGTGTGCATGATGCTTGAGTTTGCAGAATTTTATCTTAAGAAAACTTATACCGAAGGAGTTGTGCTTGTTCATTCACGGTTCTTTATCTCCCTCCACGTGGCTTTAGCCACTCTCAGGAACCACTCTCAGGAAATTCGTGGTCTAATCTTGGAACATGGTAAGCTCTCTCTTCGACTATAACTGCAATTTTAATTTTATGTCAGCTGGATAACATATCCCTTATTTTTTTCCAGGAAGTATTAAGGAGGGCCATATTGCAGGCTGGTCCACCTGAAAATTTTGCTCTCCAGACAGTTCAAGAGGTCATAAAACCTCAGGTATTTCTTATATGATTGCATTGATCAGGGACACTGGTTTTCTTTCTTTTACTTTGGTCAAGGTGCAGTGATCCAAATTTGGTGTATTGAATTTTACAGAAACAAACAAAGTTAGCACAAGATGAGAATCAGTTGTTAGAAAATATGCTTCGGACTTTGCTTCAGGAATTGGTGGTAAGTTTATTACTTTTTGACATGAACAACTGATACATTTTGTTTTTAGACCCCTTTTTAATAAGCAACAAGGAAGCTTCTATCTGTAATCGTAAAGATTTACAAGAGGGTGAACAAGCTGCATTATGCTTAAAAGGCTTTTGAATTAAATCACTTACTGTAAAACCCCTTAGAAAAAGTACTTATTGGTGGTTGTCCAAAAAGCGCTTAACAGTGCCATTTTGACTCCAAAAGCACTTCAAGGCCCATTCTGATTCCTAATAGCGTTTTTGTCAATATTAGCCAAAAACTAGAAAATGGACATAAAACCATTGGCTATTTAAAGTGCTTTTGGTCATGTCAAAAGCACTTCCAAGTGCATTATTATACTGATATTTGCATTTTGGCATAGTCATCTGCAGTACAGTCAGGAGAGCCAATAATGCAGTATGGCCAATCTATAGATAATGGGGAAACTAGCCATGCTCAAATTCCTCGTCTTCTAGGTTTGTAAATGCTTTAACTTAACTTCCTGAAACTTTTTATTTATAATGTCTCTGAAAATACTAGGATTTATTTCTTGATGAACAAACTATTCGACAACTTGTGATTTTTCTGCAAGACAGAGAAATTGAATACAAAAATTGTTGTTATTTCCTGTGCAGATCAATTTAACAGGCTTTTCATGGTTAATCCACTTGAACCTACTTTTGAAATCTAAAGATTCATCATTCTTGGAGCCATATCAATTTATGAAACTTACACTAATTTTAATTAATTAATTAACGTTACTCTCTCTTTCTCCTTTCAATTTTTTGGTGGTCGGTTCTTCAGACATTGTGCTTCATCTTTGTGAGAACGAACACGTTGAAGGTGGTATGATATTTCAACTATTGGAAGATTTGACTGAAATGTCCACAATGAAAAATTGCAGAGACATTTTTGGTTATATAGAAAGTAAACAAGACATTTTGGGAAAGGTATGTGCTATTGTATTAATCCTAGTTTTTTCATTCCTTGATGACTGTTGCCTGGTCTGTATTGAACTTTATAGTGGAAGTCCTGTGTACTGCAAACAGGCTGATGCTTTGTTCTTGAACTTGATGGTTTCATTGTCATACAGCAAGAGCTGTTTGCTCGTGGAAAACTTGTGATGTTGAGGACGTGTAATCAACTTCTTCGTCGTCTATCGAAGGTAGTGTAATAAATCTGAACTATCATTTTTCATTTACTGATCATCATAAGTTATGAAACCTGGTGGAAAGTTTTGTTCATCTATTGTTTCTTTTTGGGTACTATTGTCTACTACAATTCTGAAGTGTAGAGCTTAGTAGTATGAGCAATTAACTTGAAACTTGTTTGGTTATGTCATATGCATCACCTTTTCTGCTAATGTATTTGAATTCAACTAGGCAAATGATGTCGTGTTTTGTGGACGAATCCTCATGTTTTTGGCTCACTTTTTTCCACTGTCCGAACGATCAGGTGTCTGTTTGTGTTCAACCCTAATCTTTGCTTTTATTTTCATTTCTTTTGCTGGACATTTCTGTTACTTCATCCTTTAAATTGAATCATTGCAGCTGTGAATATAAAGGGAGTTTTTAATACATCAAATGAGACAAAATATGAGAAAGACCCACCTGATGGTATATACCGAACTTCACAGATTATTTAGTTAAATTCTGTTGTCTTCCAGTTTCTGTTCACTTATTTGACATCATCTACTGGTTATCTTCTAAGTGTGTATATTGATGTTCTTTTTCAGGCATTCCCGTTGATTTCAATTTCTATAAAACCTTTTGGAGTTTACAGGTAAATTATACACTTGGAACTGCAATTAATGGAAGAAAAGAGCATTCCTGTTATGAAATATGAACAAAGCTTTGCTAGTTATACTAAACTGTGGGAGCTGCTTATGTATAATGATTGATAAAAAACCTGAAGTACTGCTAGTTAAGTTGGTTATATCTTGTTCCTAAGAAGAAAAATCACTTCATGATTCTTTAATATAAATAAATGGTAAATGTGGAGAAAGTTCACTAGTGCTTCATTGGTGCATATAATTAAAATGGTGACTGTGGTCTGATAAGGAACTAGGTCTTCTGTCTGGTTTTAGTGAAATTTTAATTATTTTTCCCTTTATCTGAATTTGTGGAGATCATGGTGGCTTATCTTACATGTTGTCTTTCCAAGTGTGAGAACGCTCAGTTTTCTGTCTGCCCATGCATTATGTGTAAGTTTTGTGCTCAAAGCGATGTGACCATTGAATGGACTTCTCTGCTATAATGAATAACTCCTTTAGATAGGTGTCTGGATACAACTAATGGTAAAATATCTTCATAATTGGTGTAAATTACTCCGTAATTAGCATTACTCTCAGTCAGATGTATGATTCATAGATAACATTATGTGAGCTTGTTGACCGCACTTGTATGATGTCCACTATTCAGAATGATCAGATTGTGATCGGAGGTTCAAATCTAAATTGGTCTTGTTGTAAAGATTGGGTAGAATAAAACATATGAAGGGGTTATCATACTACAGCTAAATCTCATGAATTGTCTCTGATTTTTCAGGAATACTTTTGTAACCCTTCTCTAACTCTTACTCCTACAAAATGGCAGAAATTTGCATCCAGTTTGACGGTATTTATTTTGTTTGCAAATTATTTTTTATTTTTACTTAATCTTACTGTAGCATTATGCTGACCCAAAAAATGTTACATTTTCTTTTTGCTGTCTAGCCCTTGAATCCAATTGTTTTCTTGAATTTTGAGATGTATAGGCTGTGTTGAACACCTTCGATTCTCAGCCTTTGAGTGAGGAAGAGGGAGATGCAAATGATTTGGAGGAAGAGGCAGCAACTTTCAACATAAAATATCTTACAAGCAGTAAATTAATGGGTTTAGAGGTAAATGACGATGACAAGTATTGAGATGAATTCATGCCTAATATTTTGGTTCATCCATTTTTCCTCCGTGGCTGCAGTTGAAAGATTCAAGTTTTAGGCGCCATGTTCTTGTTCAGTGTCTCATATTGTTTGATTATTTGAAGGTAATGATTGCTGAGGCTCTTGACATGAAAGTTTGTACATGCCTTCATTATTCATCTCTATGTAATAGTTGATTGAATGGCTAGTCTGCCTTTTTTTTTTTGTGTTTTTTTTGTTTTTATTTCCTAGGGCCCGGGGAAAAATGACAAAGATTTGCCATCTGAAAGCATGGTAAGTGCTTTTGTTCTTTTTTTCTTTTAATTTTAAGTTTGTAAGTCAATATTTAATTGGTACATATCTAATTGTTATGATTATTAAAGTTTATATAAATACATAGACACATATATAAAGACATATAGACATACTCTAGTGCACCAAGTGAGCATGTCCTTTGTAGGAATGTGGTTTGCGTTGCTCACTAGACCATTCCTCATATGAGAGATGCTCAGATAAGCTGCTGCTGAGTTCTGACAATTTGATGGCTGCATTTGAGCAAACATTTTCTCATGACACTTGTAACGTTAACTTTTAGCTGAAAGTTAAAATGTTGAGATTCCATACATGCTTTCTTTTTGAAGTGTAAATTTGTAAATTTTTTTTTTATTTTGTTCGTAATTGTAGAAAGAAGAAATAAAATCTTGTGAGGAGCGAGTAAAAAAACTGCTGGAAATGACCCCGCCTAAAGGGAAGGACTTTCTTTGTAGTATTGAGCATATATTAGAACGTGAGAAAAATTGGGTAAGCATAACCTTTTCTGCAGGTTTCTCTTTTATTTGGCTTTTCTTTTTCTTACATTATCTCTTGGATGCTGTGATGAACATACTCCAGCTAAATATGTCTGGATTCTTCTTGCTTTCAGGTGTGGTGGAAACGTGATGGCTGTCCACCGTTTGAGAAGCAACCCATGGAAAGAAAAACTGTTGGAGACGGACCTAAGAAACGGTATACAAAATCAGTGGATTAGTAATTCTACTCTGCTTCTATGATAATAACTATCCTTAGAAGTTGATCTGCTTTTAGAAATAATATTTAGGACAGAAAATAGATAGAGATTATTATCTTCTGTGTAAGATCTCCTGTTGCCATATCTAAAGCATCGGCATTATATCTTTGGTTTTGCTTTGCAATCTGATATGTATCTGTGGCTCTGTCAAATTAGCTGAAGCTTTTAGTATCTAAACACCTACTATTTGTCAATGAGGGTTGTACTAGGTTGACATCGTAAATCGCTTGGTGAAGTATTAATGTTTAGAGTCTTTTGTATGTACCGAACAGTAAAAAGTGCACAGTGTGAGATCTTAACATCACAACCTTCCTGTGTAGAGCAAAAGCTTAGTGCAAGGCAAGAAAGCTTTGATATAAATTGATGTAGCAGAAAAATAGAGGAGAAAAACAGGAAGAGAGAGAAGAGAGCAGATACAGAGTGGATAAAGAAAGAAATTATGGATAGAAGGATGGAAACTACAAAAGACATGATGGAAAACCAAAAGAAAAGAAAAGAGAGAACTGTTATAATCATATGATTCAACAATCAATAATCATAATATTATGTGATTTTTCCACGTTCCCTGTGACAAAAATAGGTTCTGTTTATAGTGGCCAACTCTCAATAACAGGAAACATAATGCCTAAAGGTTTTGGGGAAAAAAAAAAAATACTATAATCATATTATTATGTATCTTTAAACAACTTGAATACTATTGTTTGAGTTTTTACCTTCAAACTTAAGCTTTACGTCAAGTGATAACTCAATATGGTAAAGTAGGTTTGACCTTTCGCTCTTGCTTTTGGATCCTTCAAACACTAAAATGTAAATTGTAATTATTTGAAGCCACATGACAAACTCATTGAAAGAATCCAGGTTTGCACACTAGGGGCAATGTTAAACAACTTAAATACTATTGTTTGGGGAGTTACCTTCAAGCTTAAGGTTTTAGGTTAAGTGTTAACAATATCAATCTATGTTCTTCAAGATGAAATAAAAGGTTTATTAATAATGACCAAGTACAAATTAAAAAAGTTTGGAGGTATCTATGCCTAATCTTAGAAAAATCCTGAACTAACAAAATAAGTAATAACCTAAACTTTCTTAATAAAAATAATTCTCAATACAACCCTTTCTTGTTCAAACTTGTGACAGTCCAATCTTAACAAATAATGAATTATTCCTAAAATGAATAGCAATTTTTAGATTTTTGGTTCTGCATCACAAGCTTCTTGGAAAGAAAAGCCTAACGAAGTATTTAAACTATGTATCATTCGCCAGCCCCGTGATGACCATGCCTTTACCTACTCCATTAGGTTTGAGCCATGAATTAACGTAAGGATAGGGGAGTCAATTGACTTGCTAGGTACAATATCTGTAATACATACATATAGACTATCTGCATGTTAAAGTTCTTGTTCCCCTCATTTAGACATTAAAATTTTCTGGGATTCCTATCCTTCTTCTAGAAGTGATTTTTCTTTCTAGTCCATTGTTTGTGATTGATAATATGTTTTGAATTAGATTCTTTGTCTTTATTTTTTGTTAAGATTATCTTTATTAACTCATTCAGTAGGCCAAGGTGGAGACTCGGGAATAAAGAACTCTCTCAGTTGTGGAAGTGGGCAGATCAGAATCCGGTAAATATTTATTCAGTACTTTTGTGATTCTTTGGCAGGCAAGAACTTGCCATCAAAACAATATTTTTCTGAAAGTTTTTCTTGGTTAAATAATTGAATACAATGGTGCTTCATGTTTCAAAGGTAAAACTGTAATTATATTGCAAACTCAGCTTCTAATGTTATTAATTAGTCATGCATTCAGTGTCGTCAAGCAACCTGTTGTTTAAAATGCTTTTATAGGGTGATGCAAGCTATGTTTATTATATCAGTAAGCTACCTCAAAATCCTGTTAAGTGCCAATTTGCTTCATATATGATTAAAATTATGCATAATTTTTGTTCTTGTGGTTCATAAAGTCAAGGAGATTCTGATGGTACTTTCTAGGCTCCCAATTCTCATGACTATATTGCTTCAAATGTTTTCCTGATAGTTTATGACATTAACTTTATACCTACGGAAATTAGTTTTATTTGGGGGATCTTTGTTGACATGTCCAGAATGCTTTGACCGATCCTCAACGTGTTAGAACTCCTGCCATCAGTGAATACTGGAAGCCTTTGGCTGAAGATGTAAGTACCTCTTATAGTTCTTGAATTCGTATTCTATTCTGTTTTCATCTTTCCTTGTTAATTACTTCCACATCACAAGATTTGTTCCAAGATTTTTCTATTTCATAGATGCAATATATGTTGAATATGAATTTCCTTTGCTAAAATTACAGATGGACCCATCTGCAGGAATAGAAGCTGAATATCACCACAAAAACAACCGGGTAATTTTGGTTCTTGAATGTTCTTATTTTTCTGTGGGATGTTGCTTATATGACGATTCAACATTTGTGCAAGTTACGATGATAATGAAATCCATATGACATATTTGTTTTCCATTTGTTTAATTGTTTCTAGGAGTAGTGCCTTTGGAAAGTAGAGGAATTAGAATGTGTTAAAAATAATAGAAAAATTTTAAGAAGGGCAAAATATAAATATGTTTGGTATGTTAAATTGGCATATGCACGCAGAATTATTTTCTGTGTGTACCATGTATTGCTTGTGGAAGATAGAGGAAGCACTACTTCCTGAAACAGTGCAAAAGTTAGAGAGTAATATACTTGGAAATATAAAATTTGGCATATTTGAGGACACATAAATATCTTACGCAACTAAAAAGGTTGTCTTGTGGGGGTACATGCTGCTTGCTAAATTAGAGGAAAGTTGAGAGGAAGAGTTTGAAGACTTCTGGTGCATACTGACTCTGAAGAAAAGAGTATTGGAACTTGAGAAGTTTGCTACAAATGAAACTTTTTATTTCACCTTTCTGTTCTAAGATTGATTCACTTGGTATCTAAGAATATCTTGACTGCCAACACAGCACCTAAATGGAAAGACATTGGAGTAGACCTCTAGATGTTTTGTCTGGAGTCATGAATCAGAATAGAAGTTGGAAGATTAGACAAATGCAGATATCAGACTGTTATTTCTGCAGAAATGCTTTCTACTTGTCAACAGCTATTTTCTGTTTCTTTTAATTTTCATTCTGCTGAAATTTACTACATTCAAAAGTTGTATATGATTGCATTTTTGTCATAAAGCATGCAAATTTTCTTTTCTGTCCTAGTACAGATCTTGTGGCCTCTCACTAAGAACTGATAAAATTTCTTGCATTTGTTGTGCAGGTTTACTGCTGGAAAGGTCTTCGTGTTTCAGCTCGCCAGGACTTGGATGGTTTTTTCTAGAGTATGATTAGTAGTCATCTGAGACCTTTTTAATATGTGATTTGGTTTCAAGTAGTCTGACAAAACTTGTATAAATATCATTGCAGTTTACTGACCATGGTATTGAGGGAGTTGTGCCACTGGAACTTTTGCCACCTCATGTCCGGTCCAAATACCAAGCAAAAGCAAATGACAGGTCCAAACGGGCCAAAAAGGAAGATTCAAAGGGTGCTCCGTCGCATGCTGAAGAAAATCAGGTATCTAAGCCCACATTTAGGCTTCAAATCTTCAACTCTTCTATGTAAATATTTTAATCAGCACAAAAGCTTAAGCACGGTACAGATGTGAATTCTAGGATCTTTCTATCATGTGGGTTTTACCTTTAAACATATATTTTAGTGCTTCTAATTATTTATTAATCTGCGCTGTAGCTTGTACACATAAAAGTATAAAACAAAGAAAATTTATATTTTGAGTGAGCTGAATCTAGATTAACTTGCAAGCTCAAGCTATGAGTTAGTTTGATCAGGGAATCAAAACAAATCTCTAATATTAGGAGTGGCTCCTACTCAGCTTAACTCAGCTCATTTATTGTTAAGTATGAAGGTCTCCCGCCAACTACCAAGGCTGAAAGAGAGAAAAAACGCTCTTCCTATCTTCCAAGCCATGCACTCTGAACATTTTATATGCTTGCCTTAAATTCTTCTGTCAATTCTTTCTCATATGTTCCCTGTATTTTGCACTTGCCTCGATCTAAACAGTAACTATTCATACTTACTCCTTGAAGCTGGAACTAAGTTAAAGCCATTTACCATATCACGGATCTACTGTATTCACAGTAGATGTATTGGTTTGCTAGAAGTGTCCTTTTGTTACAAGGCCTTCTGTATTTCAAATTTGACTTTTGAGTCACAGGGTATTCGGATTTTTGGAGGAAAAAGAGAATGAAGAAAGACCTAAGCATCTACTTTCTTCATAATACTGAAGTTTCTTTTTTGATTTTTTTTTGTCAGATTGCAACATCTGCAAATGAAATTGATGGCGAAGGAATCAGAGCCGATCTTGAAGCCTCAGCAGCTCCAATGGACACTGATGCTACAACTGGAACTGGCAATAACTCCCAAGGTGGCACTCCAACACCAGATGAACAGCAGAAGCAGTGCTCCGACACTGATATTGGTCAAGAGGCTGGCCAGTTGGATGCAGATGCTGAAGCGGATGCAGGAATGATAGATGGTGAGACAGATGCAGAAGTTGATTTAGATGCAGTTGGCTGAGATGAGAGATAAGAATTCATTCATAGCTGCTAGTAATGGAGGAAAGTGTCTAATGCTAATTGTCACTAACAACTCAAAGATGGTAGGCGATATCACCTACTAGCACAGACTATTTACTAGTTTTAGTTATGGTGTAGAATTTTATAGCGTCATCTTGTACTGCGTAGCTAACTGATGGTATTGGCATACATAGGCTGAAATTTGCATAGTCAAATATCTCTTCGGTTCAGTAGAAAACCATATTCTGTAGGTGAACTCCAGTTCTCTTATCAATTGTTTAGGGTTGATGTGATATAATTTTTAAAATAGGTTTTTTTTTAAGTAGATTTTTTATTTGTAGAATTTTTATAAGTAAAATTTTTAATAAAAATTTATCAATAAGTTGTTTCAAATAATTTTTAAAAAAATTTGAATAATTATTTTAATAAACAATTTTGTAATATTTTATTTTAAAAAAATAAAAAAGTTTAAAAGTGCTGAAAATTATTGCCGAATGTTTCAAATAAGTATTATTTAACCATGAAATTGTCTCAAAACATAATTTTTTTCTGGTTTTGGTTTTCCGACAAGTACCCAAAAAAGAAAATGCTCTGACATCGGCTACCTCTCCAGCGAGCGGCCCGCCCAAAACCTCCAACATGACCAACCGGATGAAAAGAAAATTGTAACTCTTTTTTTTTTTTTTATATGTTTAAATTGAATTTTTTGTTTGTCAGAAAAGGAAAATATATATGTAGTTCAAAACATAAAAAATTTGGAATGATGAATGACACCGATGAAAATTAATATAATGACAGAATATATATCGAACGGTAACTTGTCAATTGTAGACTTGTAGTGAGCAAAACTTTTAACTGATCAGCAAAAATAGGTGCCCATCGCAATAGGAGAGCAAGAAATCCTTGTAGTAATACACTCAAATCACACCGGAAGTTTCCAAACAAACTGCCAGATAGACAAGTTTAGACATTTGACTATCTCCATATCATAAAATCTTAGGAACAATTCAGATGAAACTGACTTGACTACTGACAGAATGCTATAACATATAGAATCTGAAACTGCAGTTATTCCACTAGTTGTAAGTGCAAAGCTCTCCTCCCATGAAAATTATGTTTTCTGCAACCAAAATATAAGATAAAGAATCACAACTGACCATCAACAATAATCTATAAGAGCCTAGAATTTGTAGCTTACTAAAAACATGACACAATCAATCTTACCTGCACCGGAAGGTACAGTTTAAATTCTGGTGGGAGTTCCTCCTCTGAGTATAGGCGGTCAGAGAAATATATCCTTCTCAGGCGACAGTTTGCATGAACCTGAACACGCAAAGTCTCAACATAGTTGGTTCCATACGCTCTCCTGGTAAAATCAGCCAGATTCAACTGGATTTGATTCCAGCCCTCATCCAACCTCAGTGGCATTGTGCAGATATACGGTTTCACCCGTGTGACAGACTGTAAAATTTAAAAACAATCAACCAAATTATATAAATACTTGACAATTAGATTTTCCTGTTCACATCTATAGCTAACAAAAGAAAACAAAGGAAAAAAATACTTTATTTAAACCGACAATATGCAACTTAAAAACTGCATCACAAAAAATTGATATTCTAAGTAGAAATAATAAAGTTTTAAAGAGTCATTTCATAACCTGATGAGTCGTCACAAATTTTTTGCCTAGTCGATTAAAATGAAGACAGTTTTCAGCATCATAAAAGTGAAAGAAAACAAAATATTAACTTGTACAAAAGGACACTGTTTGAGCACACGAATAATCTATCACATTTTTCTCATTATTATAAGAATTAGGCAGCAAATGTTTAGCAATAATCATTGATTTTACTATTGCTAGAAGAATTACTTTACTAATAATCTAAAACAACCATTACCTTACCTACCAACATCTGAAAAGCAAATGAAAAGATTTTAAGAAATAATAAGAAAAGTTAATTTAAGAACACCAATAACAATGGGCAAACTTACACACTTGAAAGTTAGAAGCTCGAAAACGACGTCGGACATTCTTATCGTCCAGTACTTGAATTTCAAACGTGAAATATTTCTTCATGTTCTTCACGATCATAACCAAAAATGGGAGTTTTATACCAAGGGTTGCAGCTGGGTCTGCTGGGCACGTGATGTATGTAGATTGTATATTTGATCCAATTACTTCAAGGACATTAGATTGTATGTCTTCATCATGTGGTCGTTTCACATGACCATTAGCAACTGTAGACAGACTTAGAGCAAATTACACAGGTAGAACATTTGATTGGAAAGAACAAATAATATCCTCACTGCCATGCCAAGTAATTTAAAGATACCAAAATAGGAATGCATTTAAAATGGCTAAATAACATGTTCCCATAAATATGAACTCTTCTGAAAGGTGGGAGAAAATGTCAAACGAAACAACCCACCAAGAGATTTTGAACTAAACAATTTGCAACATTCAAAAAATGAATGTCTCGTGGACAGTTGTGGGAATAAATTTTTAAACCATATTTATTTTAATTGAAATATTGCAATCTCAAAAAAGGTATTATGAGAAAAGGAATCAGAAAGGAATACAATTAACTAGAAATACCAGAAACCAGATCGCAACACAAGGTCCCTGCCTTCTTTTTTCCTCTTGCTGTTGAATATGCTGGACCTGACTTAAAAGATATTATCTGGCGATGCAGCATCACTTTATGACTCTACCCACTTATCATTTTTCCAGATTAAATGCTCCTTAAGAAAGCAATGACCATATCCTATGTATGTGTCTGTTCATTGTCATCCTACATACTTGACATAAGCAAGATTACATGCAACTCTTTCACTCCAGCACCACCCAAGACATGCATCCATGGAAGTTTATATAACAACACAAACTAAGTTTTATGGTTTGCTACTCATTAACCATATAGATATTTAAGAAACTAAGACTTTCTTCAAACTTATGTTATGTCAAAGTACCCAAAAAAGAAAAAAAATTTTACAGCAGCAAAACATTGATTATTTCTGGACAGAAACAAGGCAACAAAGCAAACTACACCAAGACTTCAGAAGTAAATTGCAACGTCCAAAAACATCTTAATATACAACAACTAGTAACAACATAACCCAAAAAGCCACTGACCTTCTTTATCCCAGATCTGCAAAGGTTTGCTCCTACAAATTCCAAAGAATACCAGGGAAATTAATTCAGAGTGGATTAGGAAAACCAGGGAACCAAAAGAGAGAAATAAAGAACTTACCCCAGGCTGTATAAGATAGACAAGAATCCAGACTGAAATGTGTTCTTAAACATATTAGGAGATGTTACTCTTGTGCTGCAAAACCAACTAAAAAGGTAAATACAACACAACAATGCATAGAAAACAATCAATACTACCATAACGAAATATTAAAAATTCTGGGGAAAAAACAAAACCTATCAAAAACTAAAAAGCAACCCAAGTGAAATTATTTTGTTGAAAACCCAGGTGTGAGCCTATGAAAACTGGTTTATTGACATTATAACACAATAATCCCTACAAACTTGAAGAATGAATAAAGATATTAAAGCCACAACATAAAAGCTGATTTCAGGCCGTAATTGCAAATTATGATCAAACCATTAAAAGGAACAAAAGAAAAAGTGCTTTTATTCAACACCTTTTGTTTCCCGGGAAAAATTTCCTTCCAAGTCTGAGCTGAAAATTTTGTCCTCGACGACCGCTTTTATTCTTCTTCTTTCCCCTTCGTCCTCTTCGTCTTCGTCGGCGTTATTGCATCTTCCCTATACTGGAATTGGAATTGGAATTGGAATTGGAATTGGGCCTGGGCTTCCTGCATTTGGGCATGTATGGAACGAGCAGCACTAACCAGCCCCCAACCTACTTTCAAACAACCCCATCTCTTTTATTTTTTTTGAACCAACCCCATCTCTTTATTCTTTTATTTATCCTACTGTAATTTTGCAATTTGCTTTTCCGGAATTATAATTTTTTTTTTAATTTAAAATTTTGTCACAAATTCCTTATAAGGGCATTCAATAAATTAAACCATGCTCATGATTATTTTGTTTTTCATTTAAAATAGGCAACGCAATTTTATAATTTTATTTGTTGTCTTGATAAGAACGTTCTCATATAAAATTTTCTCTCTTTTTTTTTTAAATTTAATAATATATAATATTCTTAAATTTTATTTTTAATTTCAAATTCGTACCATTAATTAATATTTTGAGGCTAATTTAGAATGAATTTTGGTGTAGAGTTTGTACAGTGTAACGCAGTGTTTTAAAAATTTAAAAATGATAGTAAATAAAAGAAAAGAAATCACAGCCGAAAGCAAATCAGATGGGTTTGGTTGTGAGGTTACAATTTCACTGCACCTTCATAGCTTAAACTAGACGTACTCAGTACTCCGACTCTATCTTTTTATATTGCCACTGCTGCCCCCTTTATTTTAGTTAATTCTTTGTTCAATACGTGGCATACACTTCCATGTTTTTCTGCCACGTGTCCGTGCGTTCAAATATCTATTTCCGGCTGCTCATAAGTGAACCTTTCACAATCTTCAACGTGTCTTCCTCGAAAGACCGAATTAGACACGTCGATAGTGGCAACTTCAATTTGATTTCACATAAACGGAGGGGTAGTTTTGGAAATTAAGGTTTGCGAAGTAGACAGCGTGGTCTTCTCACATGATTTCCCAAGGTGTGGGACCTGATTCCGCAACGTTGGCCAATGAGAGTAGTGATTTAGATGGAGAATTTCAGCCACTAATTTAATCATCGATTTTCAGCCACAAGTGATAACAATGTAGCTCCTCTCACTACAAACTTTTGACTCATATTCAATAAATAAAATTTTTAAATGAATATAATATAATGCATGCACTGCACATATTAATTCCAAAAACCCATAGCCGCCATTCAAATCTGTGAACTTCAGCTGAATCGCCTGCTTAACTTCTCAAGAAAACAAAAAACACCAATCAAAATTTCATTCATTTAAGTCAGTTTCTTCATCAGGGTTAGCTTTATTTTTTGGAATCAAATTCAGGGTTTCGTGAATTTCTCTGTTCACTAACCTCAAGGTTTGCCTTTCCATTTATTTTGTTATTTCATTTCAATTGGTTTATCGCATGCTTCGTGAAAAAAATGATTGTTGTTACATGATTTGATTTTCTGTCTAAGATTGTGAACTTTTATGTATGGGGTGATGTTTTGTGAGGTGTAGTTTGAGTTTATAACTTGGTGCTGTTGATTAATATTATTGGATTTCATATTCTCGGCTGGTAGTGGAATTGATTATGTCTTACTTGATTAGTAATGGAAAATATGATTTCGATTTTTAGAGAATTCTACTTTTAGATTTGTCGGAGTCTAATGTTTGCTTCTAATAATTGCTTTCTGTGTATTTAATTCATGTCATTAGATTAAGGGTACGCAGCTGCTGCCCTTACACTTCTACTTAACTTTTTAGGATTTTGTGTGGATAAACGTTAAAGATAATTAGCGATTTCACTCATTTATATTTGACAATTACTGATTCTATTTCATAGCAGCTCGTGGCTTAAATTCCCAACTTACGCTTAGGTTGTTTGATTGAAATTTGTAGTTGAATAAAATCTTCAAATGATGTTTCTCTGTTCTTTTTGCCAGTACTTCAGTAGAGGAATTTTAGAGTTTGTAATTCTCGGGTTCTGAATTTGTGCTAACTTTTCTGACAAGTTGAGCTTTTTGGTTCAGATAAAACTCATGGAGTGGTATTCTGGGAGTGGTGTGGATGATCTTGTTGTTCCGAGGGGTCAAGAATTAGCAGATGGGGTTCCATCATCTCCCGAATTTGAAATCTTGTCAAAATGGAGAACATACACTCCTGACAATTTTGTGTCACCTAACAAATACATCAGTTTGGATACAAATACAATGGAGGAAGAATTCAACTGCAATGGTTTTTGTGATGAAGATAGTATTGAATCTTCTATACAGGATAGGAGTCACTCTAGTCGCTCGAGTATATGCGCAGGATCATCAGAGGAGTCTCAGCAAAGGACTGCAGTTTCAAATGAGGGGACAGATTATCAGCTTGATCACTTTGCGGGAATTGAACAACTGGATGACTTATTCTTGTACAAGCGTAACTTCTGGGCTTAAGATACTTGATTTAATGACTGTAGGAAATCATGTAGTTTCTCAAATGCTTTAGGCTCTTTATATATCAACAGCATGCATCTGCATCCCATGGAAATTAAATGCTTAAAAATGGTTTTGTATTCTATAAGAATCTATCTCTACGACCAGGTGATAAAAAAAGTTGCAGGCATCGGGACAATGGTTAATATGTTTTGTATCTAGTCTCCTGCAAATGATCTTATGCCATTAGTTATGTTGAGGATATCCACTTCCTTTAATGTGACCTCTTCAGATGATAATTTTTTCCCTTAATTTCCGCATAGAATACTATAGAGCATTTAATATCCATGGGATGTTTGAAGTCGCCCAACATTTTACAGTTTTTCCTTAATTAAAATATGTCTTTTTGAATTTCAGTCTTCATCTGTTTTGTCTTTCAGGAATTCCTTAATGGAGGATCTGCCTAGTACTGAAGATCTGCACGAGTCATTTTGTTTTGCTCCTGAATCTCAATATGGTGTGTTGCTGACTAATAATCTCACAACAGATCTGAGTTTAGATTCACAAAAGAATTCCAGTGATAAACATATTACCGGAAGCTCCAAGTATCTCATGACGCATGCATTTTCCCCATCAGTGGATTGTAAGCACGGAGAAGTGGTTGCTTCACCATTTATTCCTCCGAACGCTGAGCATGAGTTTCTTCAGGTAAAGGTGAGATTTTCCATATTCTCATCAGTTTGGAAGTGGATATTTAGTAATTAGTAGTGCTGGCTAACAGCTAGTCAGCTCTGGTTCTGCGCTCTCACCTCAAAGATGTCTTTATCACACCATTGTGGGTCAGCTAAGTTAATCTAGAGAAGTGAAGAACTTAATTATAAATTATAATTATTTTTAGGATTAAGCAAGGCTTTTTATTTCAATTCATCATGCTTCAATTTATCAACTTAGGAAGAATATTTTGGATGGTTTTGGCTGTTAGCGCTTATGTATGCCAACAGTCTTTTGGCTTGCGCTTGATTTGAAATTATCCAACTCTGTTGTCAATGTTATATATTTACATGACTCTAGAAGTGTAGATCAATATTTCTTTTGAACCCCAAAGTTACTGAAATTTCTTTTTTTGTTGCTACAGCTTTAAGCTTTAGCATTTGTTAAGCACATCATTTTTCCTCATCTCTAGGCTTATTTGCCACGAGTCTATGAATTTAGTTTTTCAATTATCTTTTCATTTGAAAAGTCACTTTATTGTTGTGATGTTGTGTCCCTGAAAATCTTTAAAATGTCTTAAACAAATGTCTGCAGAACTGTTTCCAATATTCCTCTTGTCAAGAGTTCTCTATATTTGTTCCAGGTAGATAATATGTACATCACAATGCTACTATATCTAGAAAGGATGAAGGTAGATGGAAAGTTGATAAATGGGAACGAGGAAGCCAGTAACTTATTTCTGTGTGGCTGCCGAAATTGCAAAATCCTGGAGTATTGAGATGCACACAGCCACTCACACACAAATGCAGACAAACACACACACGCACCATATAAATATGTAAAGAGAGGGAGAGAGAGCATAAAAAAGATACACGAAAGTTATATTTTCTTGCTTCTACATTATGTGCTCTACTTGTTTCATAAAAAGTTAATTTTTATATTGTAGAACTTATCATGGCATTTTTTTTTAAGGCACCGTTGGTCAAACCCCAAGTTCCTTCTGAGCATACCATTGCAAATGAACTTCTAGGTGAAGAATTACCAATTGAAGAATCTGTGTTGCAGGAGCTGAAAATGGTGATGGATGGATCTGGTAAAATATCTAAGAACTTGACAACTTAAGCACCATACCAATGGTAAAATCAGTAATCATATTTGCTAATCCTTTTTTCTGTATTTTAATCTAAGCAGTTGAATGATAAGACACGCATCTGCTTTCGTGATGCCCTGTACCGCCTTGCTGAGAACTCAAAGCAACATGTGGTAACGTTGGCACAAAATGGCGATTTTCCGTCAGAAACTCCAATAACAACTCACGATATGGACATGAGGTAATTTGGCTATTTAATTTGGAACTATTGATCATTATTCTGTCAATTCTTTTGAGCTGTAGTTTATGTCCAAATATTCTATGAAGTTATATCTGCATACAAACGGAAGTAGATTGGTTTCAGAACTCAGATCTTGTATAGTCTAGTTAGAATACTCTTCCATCGTTTATGACAGCAGAAAAATAAGCTCACTTCTTGTCAGTTGGAGCTCAAAAACAAGCACACTGTTGTGCCTTTTCTACCTTAAGTGCTCCGTCACTTGCATTCCAGCACTGCTAATAATCTTATGCTAGAACGCAATGGTAGAACCATGTTTCCTTTTCAGACATAGTAGTTTTCTCTTTTGTCTTCACATCAACAAGGTGACTCAGAAACTATATGTTAGATTAGCATCTAAACACTTAAAAACTATTTTTGTTAGGGGGTTCATTGTCTGGTGCAACAGTTGAAGTTTCAGGTTGACATTTCCAAAAGCATTCGAAGTCTTAAGAGATCAGTTAGTGCAAAAAAAAAAAAAAAAAAAAAAAAAAAAAAAAAAAAAAAAAAGGGCTAGCATTGGAAACTGATCAATCCTGTAGGAGTCTGCTTTAACTCATTTTGTATTTTTGTACCTTGTTTCTATGGTGGTTAAGCGATTTAAAACTCTTTTAAATCAAGACAAAATTTGAATGATCAGGCATGGGGAAAACAAAGCAATGGAATCAGAGACTAATGTCATCGACAGAGCCATAGCAAATTTCCTGTACAACAAGATGGACTTGCACATACAAGATTTTTTTCTGCTGTGGCAACAAGAAAACCCAAGCAAGAAGGGATGAGGGCAACGGAACCACCAATGAATCAGCAGTTCCATTGCGCCATGTTAGCGGGTGATGCTGAAGTACCAAGTATGAATGGCTGGCAGCAAAATCAAGTTGAGATTTCTCAAAACATGCTGCGGAAAACTTAAGGATGACATGAAAAGGTATTCCACGAAAATAAGTACTTTATGAAGCAAGAAGAAAGCCTTCTAAGTAATCCGTTTTTGAAATGTATGTATATATGTACCCAATGATATTTTATTTTATACTGTTAGTATGGATTTATGTAATTTAGGTCTGACTATTCAAGATGCATCTTCTGAGGGCAGTTTTGATTATGTATTTTGGTTAATTCAATGACCAATGACATGTAATAAAACTTTTTTGTTTTTGTTTTTGTTATTTTTTTATCATTATTATTGTTTATTACCTTTCAAACTAAATCAATAAGCTTGTTCTAAGTAATTTCTTTAAGTGCCATTCGGGCTGTAGTCTGGGCGGTAAAGGAAAAACAGTACAAGTTTTACACTATTTCATTCTTTGTGATAAAAATTTTTCAGCCGTGGTTTAGGGGGGTAAATGACGAGGATCTAAGTCTTATATTATTCTATTTCTTGTGGATAAATACTGTTTATTTCTTTCGTGTGAAATAAATTTAAAATTTAAGTTGAACTGAAATTTAAATTTGAGTGATATATTTATATTTTACTTTTAAATATAAAATTTTTAAAATTAATATGTTGATATATATATATTTTTAAAAATTTTAAACTAACAAATTTTAATGTAAGTGTATATATATATATATATTAAATAAATTGATAAATAAAATATTTAAATTATTCGTATGTTTATTTATTTAAATTTAAGTTAAAAATTTTAAATTAATTATATTAAAATATTTTTTAAAAAATAAATTACTTTTAAAACATACAAATAATTATATTTAAAATTTTATAAAAAAAAATAAACAAGCTATTATATTATTTTATTTCTTTGTAGATAGAACTTTCTGTTTGAAACATGATAATAGCAAATCTTACTAATTATACATGAATGAAACGATTAAAAGGTTCTACTTCATCTGGAAAAAAAAAATTATGCGCCGAGATTCAATTCTTTAATGATTGGGCAGACGAAGACAATTGGGTTTACGTATCGGCACGAGATGGTCAAAGCTCACCCAAATAGGCGGCTAGAATCATTCTTATCAATTATACAAGGGAAATTGTCAAATTTGTCCTAGTGTTTTAAACAATTGACGAATAAGTCCACGCATTCTTACTGTTTAGTTAATTGTAAAGTACCAAGTAAGCGGTTTTAAGGATACTACTATGCTTTCGTTAACGAGATATATAGTGTAACGGATTGTAATAACTAAAATTATTTATTCATTTTAATTTTATACTTCAAAAAATTTTTGTCACTGTTGTATAATTTAATAAAATATTGTAAGATGTCAATAGCAAATTTTCAAATAAATTAAATATTTTTATTTTTATAAATTGGATTGGAATATATATAGTGATGTTTTAGACTTAATTTCTGTAGATTAAAATTTTATTTAAATTAATTATTGAAGGAATGTCTCATAATATATATATATATATATATGCCCAAGTCAGTTGCTGCCGCCTACCTTTAATTTAGTGCAATTAAATGAATTATGAGATTAAATCATTCTCTAGTTTTGATAAAATTAATTTTATTATTGCTTTAATATTTCTTCTAAAGAATTTTCTTTTCTTCTATTTGATTTTGTTTCTTAGTTTGGTAGTCAACTTCTGCTAATTAAAAAATTTGGAAGTCAAAATAATTTAATTTCACCTATATGATGATTTTGATAAACTCAAACTTAAGACTTTTCTTGTTAGTTATTGTTATATTATTAAAAAACATTCACAAACTATTAAATATATATTTTAGATTGAAATATCGCGATTAGCTTAAAATAAAAAAATTAATTATTAAATATAAAATTTATTCACAGTTAGTAACTATTAATTATTAAATAAAAAATAAATATTTACCTAATATTTATTATACAATTAAAATAAAAAGAAAGCACGACATCATAAAAATATAACCTACACTAATTTTGAGCTAGCTACTCTTATAATTAACCACTTCTTTCTTTTTACTTATTATTCAAACTACTTGTGTATAAAAATCTCTTGCTTGAAAAGGCAAAAAATAAAAAAAAAAAAAAGTAATTTCCTATTTTATTTATATTTATGAAATTAAAAATAATTATTTAATATTTTTATCTAAATTATTTAACAAAATTTAAGCCGCTAATATTCAATTGGATTTAGTTAAGAGTATCAAATCAATTTGACATTTCATACGAATAATAATAACAATTTAATGTTACATATCACTAATTTAGCGTGTGACAAAAATATATCAAAATTTTAAAATATATATATTTCAACATTGTTATATTCTCCTGCGGGTGTGTTTAAAATGATTAAAAAGACGCTTTAGTCCTTAAATTTTCTGTCATTTATTTTATATTAAAAAAAATTAATTAAAATGAAGTCTATGGAGGGATCAGCGTTGAGGTCCATAACATAGTATAAATGTGATCCACCCACGATGTGAATGAAGGACTAAAGGGATAATTAGTTGTTGTAATTATATCTAATCATAAACTATTGGATTTTCTTATGAGCACGAGGATAAAAAAGTCAACCAATTGGACGGCTAGAATCATTCAAACCAAATTCGTCCCCCCGTCTCTCTCTACATATATTTATAGTATAAGTATTGACAAGTATCTCGTCACACATAAACAACATTCATCATAACTACCAACATGAGCGCTAATTTTTCATAATAATAATAATAAAAAAAATACATAGTTTTAAATTGTTGTACAAATAATGTGCTACCACCATTTTTCAAACGTTATATATAGACTAATACTAATATTTATGCATAAAATCTCCAACATTGTTACCTTCGAGCTACTTTTATGGCAACTAAAAATTAAAAACAGACCGTTAAAACAGCAACACAGCTATATCCGAAAAAAAAAACAGTTTGTTTATTTATCTCTCTATGTTTAGAGAAGTTTATTTATTAATTATTAATCCTAAATCATTAGTAATTAATTAATTAACAATTAAAAAAAGAAAAAGGGAGTCTCATTGATTTAACTTAACTTGATAGTTGACTCTTAACCATACGTGCGTTCCACCTCCGTTTTTTCTCCTTTCATATTTATATATATTCACTCACAAATTGAGCTCTACACTGGTAATACACATCCTTGATCACAAATTGAGCTCTACACTGGTAATACACATCCTTGATCATCTGCTATGACGACATCACGCCCATCGCCACCACCGCCACCGGCGCTATCACCTTCCGAAGCAAGCACACGGTCCCCATCTCTCCCCGCACTCTCACTCCAACCTTCAAACAAGAAAGACTTTTCAAAATCCAAAAAGATCATCCGTCGCTTCCGCTCTGTTTTCCGGTCATTTCCAATTATTGCGCCTGCATGCAAGATTCCCGTCTCGCTCCATGGAAATCGGCTACATGACGGTCACATCCACGGCGGGACGCGTACGACCGGAACGCTTTTTGGGTACCGGAAAGCTAGGGTTAACCTTGTGATACAAGAAAATCCTAGGTGTCTTCCTCTTCTGATACTGGAGCTGGCTATACCAACGGGGAAACTGCTCCAGGATATGGGATCAGGGCTTGTGAGGATAGCGTTGGAGTGCGAAAAGAAGCCGGGGGAGAAGACGAAGATTGTGGATGAACCCATATGGACAATGTATTGTAACGGAAGAAAATCTGGTTATGGAGTGAAGAGGGAGGCGACTGAGGAAGATTTAGCATTCATGCAAACGTTGCATGCAGTGTCCATGGGGGCCGGAGTGGTGCCTACCGACGGTGCCGGTGATCAAAACTCGGCGGACGGAGATTTGACGTACATGCGTGCACAATTTGAGCGTGTGATTGGGTCTAAAGTTCGGAAACATATTATATGGTGACTCCTGATGGGAATAATGGTCCTGAACTGAGCATCTTCTTTGTCAGGATTTGAAGAAGAAACAGTTGCTTAACTTAATCACCGTGCTGCTGCTAATGAAATGATCAATAAATAAAAATTCGTCTCAGGAAAGCAGAAATTCGATCGATCGATCGCATGCAAGGAACAATGGGCTAGCTAGCTACAGGTTTTCGCTTAGGTGGCGTAGGTGTAAGATTATTATATATATATATATATATATATATATATATTAACCGCTGCTGTCGCGTCGATCGATGAACAGAGGGGAAGAGATCAAAATGCATGCATGTAAAGGGAGAAAATGATTAAATGAGGATATATAAAATAGAAGTTTGATTTAAGATTGCACATGTATCATCGGTTCTATTTTCCCTATTCTTAATCGGAAATATTTTATTGTTCGTCTTCTTTTTGAATTTCATTTTTATGCTGATAAGTCATACTAAGATTGCATTTTTGTGTTGATTTACTGGGATTTTAATTTGATTACTTCGAAGGCTCTACGCATTGTGTTTTATCATTTAAATACAATAATTGCTTTCTATGGTTTAAAATTGTCCACAAAACTGCCAGCATTTGGTTTGTTAGACGTAAGCAAAGTAAGTGCATTTTTGTGGACAATATACGTTCACAAGAACGAAGTTATTAGAGTAGGTGGCAGAAGAGTTGTACCCGCCAATGCCACAACAAAAATTTTAAGTAAATTTAAAAAGTTGTTTATACCTTGAACCTGTAAAAACATGCATACTTTAACCCCGCAAGTTAACTTTCTAATATTCATGAATCTCTAAGTTGTCAACTCTAAACTTCCGCATATCCTTCCTTTGGGCTTTGTGCATAAATATCATTTTCTCAAACTCACTGATTTTTGAATTTACAACTCTTCTTTATATTCTTTTTTTTTTTTAATTATTGAAACATATAGATGCTTTCTTAAACAATTTTGTAATTTAATTTTTTAACATAATATGGGACAAGTTTCTTGAAGCTAATAGAAAAAATTAGCAATTTGTCTCAACCACCAGAGATTTCAACTACAAAACAAGGATCTAGAACTAAAGAGAAATTACTAATTGCTGCATCTTTCCTTCAAAAAAAACTGGGTGAAGATTAAGTAGAAATGTTCAATAATAATGTTACAACTATTCCAGCCAAAATTTTGCACCTAAATTCATTATATGAGTTCAAGAACTGGTTCAACTACTCACTTTTAACTGCATTCTTCAAAGTTGAACGGCCTAACCGGCGAAAGACTGGAGAGTATATATGCCGACGAATAATCATGATGAGGACGAATGTGTTAGCAGCCAGAAGCAGTAAGCTTGCGAGCCAGAGTTGTAAGAAGACATTCTTACCCTTAAATTCTAGCAAATAACCCCACATCAACCAATGGAGTTGAGCACCCATCCATACAAGAATGCAACTTACCCCTTCCCACTTTAGCTTCATGTTGCTCCATGGCAGTGTCAGGGGCAACAAGCAAAAGAACCACACGAAGTACTGTGCTGTGACAACCTGTCAAAGAGCATCATAGCAAGGATCAGAGAGATATGTTTGTCACAAAAACTGACCAGGAAAATACCTGTGTTTTGGATTCCAATATTCTGTAGACAAAACTGCTATCTCGAAGTTCCTTAGAACTGCATTTATTGAAAAACAAACCTTATTGAATGCGACAAATGCCACTGTCTGCATGAAAAGGCAGAATGGTAGATCCTGAGCAAAACTGAAAATCAGAACCAGCTGCACTGTAAATTGGGGCAGAAAGGAGATAAGCTTTTCCACCATCGAGAACTCACGTTCATAGTGGAGGTAGATGTGATAAAAATATATAGAAAAATTGTGTCTTGGATCTGTCCGAGTAAGATGATATAATAGTGCTTCATGTAAGAACTCCCATCTATATAAATAGAAGAAAAAAAACCAGTACAAGAAAGGAAAACAACTCCCGATACCAGCCCAAACATTATTCTTTCTTTCGTAAATACATTTTTTAATGCCGTACATAAGTCATATTGATCAGTCACTTCATTACTACTGTGAGTCTTGTCTTGACTAGAGCTCCAATTCTGGAGTTTGGGCTTCAAACCAGATCGGAAGAAGCACGGATCAAGTACCAGGATAATTGGAAGTGTGTAAATTATAGGATAGATTCTAAAATGGACAACAAGCCCATACCAAAATGCAGCTTGTAACACATTACCTGTTGACAAGAAACATCAAGGCTTTAGTTTCTTCAATTTCAATGATTTCAGATCTTACAATTACATCATAATCAAGCTCTTTGTGGTGCATAAACCAAAATAGATGCCACATAACCAATCAGAGAATTAACACTGAACATGGCAACAAAATAGAAACCAAGCAAAGGAGAATATTTCTGACTGCATAGTCCACTCCCTTACTTTACAGTTTAGTAGATAGATCATACTGTTTGTGAAAAAGAAAGTAGGCTCTCTATCAAATATACCACCTCAGTAATTAATAGTCACTTTAGCCATTGGAAACTAAATTGTATCCTATCTGTGTAACTTTGTGTTACAAGTGCTGCAAATAAAAGGTGTGTTTTCTCACTAGGACAATGCCACAAACACTACTGACCCAAAACTAACCACAGTACCAAAACCGTTTCATTGGTTTCTACTCTAAGCGCTAAAAGATACTCACTAAAGCCAAGAATCATTTCATGAATGGGTTTTAATTACAGTGCCCCATTGTACTGAGACTTGGTCGTGTTAAATGGTACAGTGTTCACTTTTAATTCTTTTATAAACAACTATTTTTGTCAGAGAAAGCATGCATATCATCTTATTCGTCTTTGAAAAGTCTTTTTCCTCTGATTTTCTTCTCTCTACACTATTTAGCACTTCAACGGACACCTCATAGAAAACAATCCCAATATGGAGATAAATACTGTCATTCATAAATACAAGGACAAGATTGTATTAATCAAACAATCAAGAAATCAGTGATTGAATTTCAGTTAATGAAAGTGTGCTTTCATCATGACAATTTCATTGGTGCAATTTTAGTACCAATAATTGAGAAAGAACATTTTTCTGTAATAAATTTTCAGTTATCAAACCCAACATCTACACATAAACAGTTTTATGCTGCATGTCTAGTTGAATACATTATATACTTAGCCCATGGTTTTTGAAAAGATGTTTAAGCAAGATTGCCATAATAAGGATAATTTAAGGGAATCTTCCTCTAGTATTTCTGTCTTTAATCTTGGAAATATTATTTCCAATATATGAAAAACACTAAAAATCTAAGACCCACTTTAAGGCGCAATAGAATAGGAAGATATTAAGCAAGTATTGCAAATTTACTTATTTGAAAAGGTTCAAATGAAAGTAGAAATGTACCATTCAAAAGACAGATAATGATCCACAAAATCATGGCACAAACAACGGGCTCACAGTTTCCACGAGTTCCAATGGTGAAGGTAAATGGATTGAATAGCCATATTGCCACAGAATACATGCATAGATCCTCAGGCACCTTCCGCAACTTCAAAATAGAATGAATAAACAAGCCTACAAGCAAATCTGTTGTGTGAACATGATTTGGATCAGTACTAAATATACCAAATATTCCTTATGCCATTTATTTTATTTTCTAAAACACAGATTGTGTAAAAACTTATGAGAGTATTAACATAAATACCATGACAAAGGGATAAGTTATCAATTCCTATTAACATCTAACTATTAAGTCATTTTAGTATTATTCATAAATCACAAAAACAATATTTCCCTATAACACATAAAGGGGGAGAACGATCCAATCCCGCCAAGAGTCCATGTACCTATTGAACTTTCTTTAGGCACTGCTTTAAAACACCAATGCACTAGAATGAAATGGGACTAGACCATGATACTGGACAACACCTAGTAGTAGAACCTCATCATGAATTAGGACACTATGCATAATTTATTTCAACAAGAAACTTACAATGTCAAAAAAAATTTTACTATATCAATTAATTTATTACGGAAAAAAAACACATCAAGTTAGCAAGTAATATCTTTTACATTTAGGTACTACTTGAAAACAACCGTGCACTTGAATGAAATTGGACAAGACCATGATACTAGACAGCACCAAGTAGTACCTCATCATAAATTTGGACTCTATGCATTCAAGTTATCTCAACAAGAAGATTCACAATTTCAGAAAAGATTTTACTGTATTAACCAATTTATTAAGGGCAAACACATCTAGTAAGCAAGTAATATTATTTACATCTGAAAAAGAAACTTTCCGCACCTGAAGCTGAGAATAGAAATTTCCCCCAAGAGCAATGAATAATTGAATTTGGAATGAGTAGAAATGATAGCAAAGGTGAATACCGATACGTGGTTCTTTTGTACGGGGACTCTCCAGAAGCCATTAAGGAAGCAGCATCTGAAAAGACGAGGTAATCCACATCTGTATATCGAACCTCCATATGGGAGTCTTGCCACTCTCCATATAGAATCAAAATGACGCGGAAAACAGCTGACAGCAAGAGCAGTGTATGAATATTTGTTGATATCATAGCTGAAAGGAAACAAATACATAACCAATTTAGTTTAAAGGTCAAGTAGAATTCCTAATATCATGCTAACTCAAAATACAGAGAGAGAAAGAGACTAGCATAACTGTTTCAGTATTTTTGAAGCTTCACAATACTTAGGCTTCGCAGAACACCCGGGCCACAGCTTTACACTGGGGCTTCTAAAAAGCTGGATTTTAAATTCTTCTAAGTCTTAACAGTTACAACCTAACCTGCTTGCTATAGTTTTTCAACTAAGCAGCTGTGCCCTTGCTTTCTGATTATATCAATAAAATTTATCTATTTTTACAGGAAGAATGACAGGTTGACCCTCGTTTTTTAAAATAAATGTTAAGTGACTACACAAAACGAAAATATTTATCAGTGAAACTCCTTCTATTACATTTTTCCGTAAGGTTTTGACTGATTCTGATTGGTAAAATAACATAAATACCCTTCTTACTTATGTTAACTTACACAAATACATAAATACCCTTAATATTAATTATAATATTATAAGGTATTTGGCTCCTAAATTTGGGTAGAAGTTTTTTTTTGTTTCAAATAAGTATCATTATGAAACCAAAATTAATAGTAACAGATCTTCCAATCCTACAGCCATTTCCAGTTTAAGCTAAAAAAATATATTTGGGTTCGAAAAGGGAGGAAAAAAAAAAAACCTAACATGACCTAACTGAGTTCATGAATCATGATGAAATAGGGAAAGCAACAATGGCAATCAGCCAAGCAAATTTAAAAAGAAACAAGATCAATCGACCATGAATTGTAGAACAATTTGAGAATAATTAAAGGGAGAGCTTAATATAGTATTAGGTATTTCCAATTCTTTAAAGAAGAATTCCAATAGAAGAATTTAAAATAGTTGGAACTCTTGAAGAGTTCCAAGAATTTAAAATTGACACATGAAAAAATTACAAACCAAACAAAACTGTTGGGTTAAGAAACATGTCATGTTATTATCACCTTCAAATTTAATCGACATAAATTTGTTAAGAATAGAATCAAACACAGACCACGTTTTCATAAAGTACATGTGTTGTTCTAAGTTTCTTAAAAAATAAGAGCCTGGAACAGTATTAAAGATATATAATCATAAATACAACAAGATGATTCACAACAATAGAATGGGAAGCATCTACAAGACGTGCAGAAACCAGGCCATTGATCAATAAAATTTGTTAATAATTAACCTTTACTCCGATGACCAGCCAAGTCGATCACTCCTCGGGAAAAACTGATATATCGAACGCGATCGCCGAGTGGTTCATCACATCGTGGAAATTCGAAATCTCCATAGTCTTCCTCCTCAACTGCTTCGCCTTCCTCTTCGTGAACGCCCAGACGCGAACCTCGATTTGAGTTGAACCGAAATTGCCGTTCCGGACTGTTTTCTCTCGCTCGCTGGTGTTGGTACTGTAGACAGGATAGGAGGATAAGCCTAAAAGCGAGGCCCAGCTGTTGGTCGATGCGGAGGAGGTAGCTTTTACGCGATTGGGATTTTTCGGTTGGTGGGGGCGACGGCAAGGAGAAGGGCAAAACAAAAGGAAATGAAGGGCTTTTAGGACTTTTTATTTTAAAAAGGGTATAATGCCTGTGAGCCCTGTTTTTACTCTACTAATATTTTATTATCTCCTACATTTTTATCTAATATCCTATCACTCTCATAATTTTTATTTTTTTTATTTTATTCTTTAATTCAATTAATTTATAAATAATAAAATAAAAAATATTAAAAATACTAAAATATTAAAAATATTAAAAATTAAAATATTAAAAATTGAAATTCAAAAAATAATAAAATATATAAAAAAAAATAATAAAACATTATCTAAAAAATCAAGAGGTAATAGATATTCACTATTTTAAAACATAATTCATTTTATTTTTATTATGTATTCTTAAATTAAAAAGATTATCTTATCCTTAAAAATAAAAATAAAGATATATTTTTTTTTATTTTTTATTTTTTATTTTAAAGTTACAAAAGACTTCCTTTTTTAAAAAAAAAAAAAAATCTTCAAATCAGTTTGAAGATAATAGGAAACAGTGCAAAGAGTAAAAATTCTAACTTGCATGTAATTGTAACAATGGCATGAGTAAAATTCATGCACATATTATCATTGATGACTTGACGATATTTGAAGTTGTTGTGTGAGAAATAGAAAGCAAAAGCAGAATTAGGGATAGGCAATAATAGAATTAAAATTACAACAGTAAAGCAGGACTACAGATGGGTGATAATAGAATTAAATTACGACATTAATTCAAGGACTAAAGCAGTTAACAAGCATGGAACTGAAGCTTAATAGGCCAAATTCAGACGATGTTGTATGTACATGTGCAAGAAGCAGCCAGGGAAACAGATGGATAATATCTTAATAACTTCATTAATAACTCCATTGATATTTCATTAAGAGCTTCCGGAATGTATGTATATGATCTTAGTAACTTCTGTATTTTAAATCGGGGGATTTTTAACAGTAACCAACTTTTAAAACTAATTTTCTTAAATGACTACTATTTAAATTTAAAGTATATTTAAAAAATAATTAATTTAGATTAAAATATTTTTATAAAAAAATTTTTAAAAAATGATCAACAAATTCATTGAGACAGGAATATTTTAGTTTAAAAGAATTTGAGATGGTAATTTTTAAAAAATATTTTAAATAGTAGTTATTAATAAAAATTCATGCAAGACTTAACTACCATTGTTAAAATTTCTTTTAGATTATAGGAATATCACTGATGCATAAATATCCATATTTATATGTGGGTGCGACTGCTCGTACGTGCGTGTGTGTTTGCGCGCGTGTCTCTAGTTTCGATTTCTTACGCACACCACAAAAATGCAAATAAATTAATAAGTATGGCAAAAATAATATATGACATGCAATCGGGGATGCCTAGTATAAATAATATGGTCCATATATTATGATGTATCAGCACTTGGATTGATTGTTCTTTTGGCTATTTAGTGCAACAATGAACAAACATGCTAGCAATGTCGCCATATAAAACCGTTCATTTTATTTTATAAACTATACATATATATATATATATATATACACGCACGGGCGCAAGATTTTATGAAATCAATATGCCATGATTCAAAGATTTAAGATTAACAAATGCGAATGCGAACTTTAATGTGCATATAATTGAATTTTCGTTTAGTTATTTCATCAAACACATTACGAAATTAAAAATATTTGTTCATTTCAAAAGTGTGCAGTAGGAGAAATAAGTGTACTAAGATCCTGAAAAATTAATAAATTAAGGTTGTGGGTAACCAGTGCAATGCTGTGGCTGTGGGTAACTCGTGCGACGCTGCGGCTGTGAGTTACGGTGTGAGGTTGTGGTTGTGGTTGCGGTTAATTTTAAAATCAGTGCTTAAGGTCTACAAAACCAATGCCAGGCTGAAGCTATGGCTAACTGGCAACGACTGTGCGATAGATCGCGACTTTAATGGAGTGAAATTCCGGCTAGATAAATTAGGAATTTAGGTTTTAGGGCAACTTAAACTTTGAAAATTAGGAATTTTGTTGTCTTAGTTAAATTTGTGTACTCAAATTCTGGGTTTGTTACCCAGCCCAAGCTTTTTGCCATCTTTTTTGCTCAATAGGATGGCCCTTAGAATCAAGCATATTATTATGTTAATTTCAAACGGTATTTGACAATTAGATCAAATTTTAAGGTAACGGAGTGTTGAAATCCTTGAAACGCTAGATATCATAAGCTTGATAAGCTTCTAAATTTTTTTGGCATGGTCATGTTTGCAATTAAAATAATTATTTACAGTAATCCAATTAATTTCCATAGAAAAAGTAGAAAACAATGTTCAAAAGTCAATGCCCTTTATCTCTTTTGTGTTTTTCTATATCCTTTACATGAATTGTGCTTCTTCTTGAAAAAATATTAATATTTTACAGAATTTATTGAAAATAAACAACTCAAATAAAATACACGAGTTTTATAAAAATAATACCTTAATGAAAGCAGAGGAAAAGCTTCCCACGGTAATATGTCAGACTCAAAAGACTTACCATTAGATCCTATTTTTTATCCGTTTTAATTTGAAATTTAAAACAAAAAATTAACGAAAAACAAGAATTTATTGATTTCGAGTTTCTAGGTAAGGTTGAGTAAAAATGCCCGATCGTACTAAATTGTTTGTGTATAAATAAGTTATAATAAAATTATTACTTAAATAATTAATCATGTCATAGACGGGTTCAGGTGTCAATGCCTTTAAATCCGAACCTAATTCAATTATTAATCATTTCACATTATTATGACCATATATTAATTATGTCATTTTAAGTTAACCTGAACTTGCTAATTTTGTGTTAAGTTCATGTCCGATTGATGAATCGTGTAACAAATTATAACCCTTATATTATAAAGATCTTTATGATACAAATCACAAATAATAGGGTGTAGATTGTATAATATTTTTGAGATGCTAAAGGGAGCATATCAGTAATTGGCGTAAATTCGATTAATGGTTTTGATAGATATTGATATGCATACTACTGTTACTTTATTGGGGACCTATATAAAAAAAAAAAAAAAAAATGATGTCTCTATTTATTATTTTGATAAAATTTAAAGTTTAAGTTGTTATTATTTGGAGTTTGTCTACTGCACTGCAAGCTTAAGTCTAACACAGTTCAGATAGATCATGTCCGGTTGTACTAGGCCTAAGTTTTTCTTAATGTTTTCAACTCAACCTGGTACCCATTTGAGCTGTCTATTCGTGGGTTATACCAAATCGGCACGACCAACTTGACACCATTTACCTAAATCATGAACACCACTCTCTGTAATCACTATTACAGTTCTAATCTGTAGGTTTCCACCACCATCAAGATCGCCGCCTAATACCTTAAAGGCTGTCTACCGAAAAGCTTTCAAGATTCTAGAAATAGGATGGGCAAAATTGAGTTTGATTCAATTTTTATGAAAATCGAACCGAATTCAAAATTAATAACTATGAAATGAATCGAATTGAATCGAACCAAAATTCGGTTCGATTCAATTCAGGTCCAAGAATAGTTCTTGAATTGTACTTTAGTTTCACTTTAATTATAAGTTTCGGTTTCAAATTTTGAAAATTTTAAATATTTTCATATGGGGGTCCCTAAACTATATAATAATTATAAAATAAATAATTTTCAAAAATCATAATATTTTTTTTTCTATTTTTATGTAAATTTTTGTCAAAATTTATAAAATTATTAATTATTTATAATTTGTCTAAATATTAGGACCTATAAAAATTTTTATAATTAATTTTAGTTTGCGTTTAGTTAAAATTGTACCAATTGATTCATACTGATTGAAACTAAATTTGCTTTTAAAACCGAACCGAATCGAACCAAATAACTCATTTTAGTTTGATTGTGCGTTTTTTTTCAACCCTACCTAGAAACCCAAAATTAATGAATTCTTGTTTTTCATTAATTTCTTATTTTAAATCTCGAGTTAAAACGAATAAAAAACAGAATACACTGGCAAGTTTTTTGAGCCGGTTTGTTACCATTGAAAGCTTCTCCTCCGCCTTAATCAAGGTATTATTTCTATGAAATTCATGTATTTTATTTGAGTTGTTCATTTTTAATAAATTCTATAAAATATTAATATTTTTTTAAAAAAAAGTACAATTCATGTAAGGGCTATCGAAAAACACAAAATAGATAAAGGACATTAATTTTTTAACATTGTTTTTAGCTTTTTTCATAGAATTTAATTACATTACCATAATAGTTATTTTGATTTCAAACATGACCATGCCAAAAAAATTTGGAAGCTTATCAAGCTTATGATATCTAGCATTTGAAGGATTTCAACATTCTATCATTTTAAAATTTGATTTAATTATTAGGTACTGTTTGAAATTAACATAATAATATGCTTGATTCTAATGATCATCCTATTGGGCAGAAGAGATGGCAAAAAGCTTGGGCTGGGTTGTAAACCTAGATTTTGAGTGCACAAATTTAAGTAAAACAAAAGAATTCCTGATTTTCAAATTTTAAGTTACCCTAAAACCTAAATTCCTAATTTGTCTAGTTGGAATCTCACTCTACTAAAGCATCAATCTATCACATAGCCACTCCCAATCAACCACAGCCTCAGGCTCGCACTCGTTTTACAATCCTCAAGCACCGATTTTAAAATTAACCACAGCCACAACCTCACACTGTAACTTATAACCACAGCCTCACATGGGTTACCCACAACCTTACCTTGCTGATTTTTTAGGATCTTGGTACACTTATTTCTCCTCTTGCACATTTTTGAAATGAACAAATACTCCTAACTCCATAATGTGTTTAATGAAATGACTAAATAAAATACAATTACATGCACATTGAAGTTTGCACTCACATTTATTGATCTTCAATCTTTGAATCATGGCATATTCATTTCATTTCATTTCACAATAAAATGTTGTACTCGTGTACACACACACACACACATACATAGTTAGTTTACAAAATAAAATGAATGGTTTTGTAATTTATGAAAATTATTTATTTTTTATGATTATTATATAGTTTAGGGATTCACATGAAAATATCCAAAAATTTCAAAATTTAAAACCGAAACTAGAAACTAAAGTGAAACTAAAGTACAATTCAGGAGCCAGATTTGGACTCGAGCCGAAACCGAAACAAACTAATTTAGTTCGGTTCAGTTCGATTTTATAATTCAGATATTTTAGGTTCGATTTGGGTTTTAAAAAAACCAAAGCGAACTCGATGTTGCCCACCTTCATTCTTAGGTTCTTGAAAGCTTGTGAGTAGATAGCCTTTGAAGCATCGGCTAATGACCTTAATGGTGGTAGAAGCTTGCAGAGTAAGACTATGATGGCAATCACAGAGAGTGGTGTTCATGATTTGGGTGAATGGTGTCATGTGGGCTGTGCCGATTTGGCAGAACTCACGAATAAACAGTTCAAACGGGTATGAGGCTGAGTAGAAAACGCTAAGAAAAACTTAGGCGCAGCGAGACCAGACACGATTTATCTAAACTATGTTGGACTTGGGCTTGCAATGCAATGGACCGACTCCAAATAATAACAACTTAGACCTTAAATTTTATCAAAATAATAAATAGAGACATAATATTTGTTCTTTCTCATGTAAGTCCTTAGTAGAGTAATAATAGTATGCATATCAATATCTATTGAAAGCCTTAATTGAATTTTCAATAATAACTAATGTATCCCCTTTAGCAACTCAAAAATACTGTACAATGTGGACCCTATTATTTGTGATTTGTATGATAAAGGTCTTTATAATTTAAAGGTTACAATTTGTTGCACGACCTTTCAACTCAATACGAACACAGCACAAAATTAAGGGTTTGGGTTAACTTAAGACACAATTAATATATGGCGATAATGATGTGAAACGATTAATAATTGAGTTAGGTTCAGGTTTAAAAATATTGACACTTGAATCTGTTTATAACATGATTAACTATTTAAATAATCATTTTATGTTATCTTATTTATAATTCAATATATTTATTTTATATTTTTCACATTTTAAAAGTGTTTAGTTATATTTTTTAGTATTTTAACAAATATTTAATACTATTTAAAATAAAATTTATTAGTATTTGCATCAAGAATATTATAAAATATATATAAAAAATTATGTTAAACGAGTAACTCCTTTAATAAATAGGTAAGGTTAGGTTTTAAATTCTTGATACGATTATTAAATAAGTCATGTTCGAGTTAACTTAAAATTTATTACTTTTTTGTTTGACATGATATAAATACAACATGTTAACCTGAATTGCTGCCGCTATTATAATCGGAGCAAGATAAAATTTAAAAATAATAACAATGTCTTTAATAAGTACAAATGGAAATCACTTTCTTTTCAATGTCCTCTTCTTACCATTTCCCTTAATTTCTCAAACAAGAAAAAGAAAACAGAAAAATGTTTAAAATATAACAATTTTTTAAAATGAAATATAACAACACTGTTTAGGTAAAGAAAAATCTTTATATCCAAATCGTTTTACTTTTCTTCTTTTAATTACTCTATATCCTTATCTGTATTTAAATCTTCACATTAACGTAATCATCAAGTAACATCATTATCAAGTCCCATAAAATAATAAACACTACTCTTCTACAGTTGTTTAAAATATGCATATATCGTTTATAATTGGAAGGTTTTTAATTTCTTACATTTAATTAAATAATTCTTTAAATAATTTATTAAATTTCATAGATATTTGGCCCTTGCAATAGAAAAAGGGCTTTCTTGTAACAAAAATTTACGATATTTATCTGACATTAATTGCTGCAAAAAACATTCATATCAAGCTATCGTGATAGTATTTTGTTATGAAAATTTAATAACAAAATGATGACATAAAGAACGGTCACATTATAAAAGAAAGTTAAACCTTAGTCCCAACCATAAAAAAAACCTAAATCTCTAAATTAGGTTCTTAATCTTAAGCCACATTCCCAGCAGTGGCCATATTTCCCAACCTACACTAAACTATTTCTCTCTACCTTAGCCCTAACTTTAGTTGCAGTCCCATCATCCCCTATCATCTTCACGTACAGTTCATTATTCATTATTTGTTGCTTTCCAAAGTCTTTCTCACTTAGATCTTGCAAACAAAATAGCTTGTCGAGTCGAATTCAAGTTTGTGTTTCTTGAATTAGAACTAGTTAATTTCATTTTTCTTTTATTAGGGTTTTATGCTTTTTTCTTTGTGATCTTAACAATTAATTGGATTAATTGTATTAATTTGTTATTTTAATGTGATTAATTTGAATATTAATAAGATGACAAATCACAAATGCAACCCACAGAACTCAGCTTCAGTGGATCTTAATTCAGTCAAGATAATCCTTTGTCATTGTTTGATGTGTTAAATTTTCATCAATAAGTTTTTTTTTTTTTTTTTTTTTTAAGCAAATATATACTTGGATTTTATAAGAAACAGCGGTTAATTTTGTGGATTCATTGTCAACATCTGAATTTGAATATTCATGAATTCGATTTTTATGAAACAGAGATCTTAAAGAGTCATGAAGGATAAAAGTTTGTTTGTGAAAGCCAATGTAATTACATTCTTGGAGAAAAATTTAACAGGAAAAGCTAGAAAAGAATCTTTGTACATTTTACGCAATAGACTCATAAGGCAAAATTTTGTTGCAACTCTTGGAGCTCTAAAAGCCATAGAAGTCGAGGAGTTGAAACTCAAACTCGCAGGTAATTAATTGTCAAATACAAAAAAGCAAATGAAATATAAGATTCTCTAACTTTAATTTCCTTGAAAAGTTCATAACATTGTTCTTTAGAGTTAATGAAATATATATATATATATATATATATTTTTAACAAAAAAAAAAATATAAACAATAAAAAATTTATTAACCTCTACTTTACATATTGAAATAATTAGTAAAATGGGACTGCCTGCCTACTATTATATTGTTAATTGTTTAATAAATGAAATATGCAATTTCCATAGAGTTCTCTCCCTAAATATGTGGTAAATTAGAAATGGACAGAAATACAACTGGAGAATTAGAAATGGACATTATTATTTTCCTTTTTCATTTAATACATTATTAAGTTGTTTTATTTTTCTTATGTGAAACCATAACCGAGTACTGATTACATTTGTTTGGCGCTAAATGTTTTTTCACAGTAAATTATAAAATTTTAAGGACACAAATCAATCTTTTGCTATAGAAATTTGGAGAGATCAAAATTTGAACTCTCAAGTGCACATAAGACATCACATGAAAATAAATAGGGTCATATACATGAAATAACAAGTAGCCATCTAATCAGGAATCATAATTAAAAAGAAATAAATTAAATTAGTTCATTACCGGCGAATGAAACGGGCAAGAAAGACAACGAACATAATGAAACAGTGTTTGAGTGGCAGCTGTTGAACGAAATAGAAAAAGTGTATTAAATGAAATTGAGAATGTATTTTTTAGGATTTTGATATATGTATGTTACTAACATTAAGGTCCTTGTGATATTAAAAAATAACTCATTTTGCTAAACATCATATATATATATGTGATAATTGAATCCTTATATTTATTACATTAAAAACTGCCATTCTATTAACGAGCTGTTTATTATAAACAAATTTATACTATTTTAGTTTTATTTTATTAAAATATAAGGACCCATACGTTATTTTGTACTTCACTTAATATTGCAATTTAATACATTATTTTAATAATATTATATATAAGTAACATTTTTTTTAATTTTATTACTATTTTAATTAAATATATAATTTTAATAGTATAACTATTTTGTTACATTAATGCAATAATTTTGTATTAATGATGTTTTGCTTAATATATTATTTATAAAAATATAAATATTATGGTACTTTAATATAATGATTTTTATTTTTTTATTCTCAATAAAGAATATTATTAATATTTATGACAATAAATTTAATAATGCATTAAATTAAATAAAAGAAGAAAGAAGAAAATCTTTTAATAGAGAAGAATATTAACTGAATTGGGTCGAACGTTGTTTTCACTCTTTAATAAACATTTTTTGTTTACTCATACAATTATAATTAACTATTAGTAATTTTATATCAAAATAATTAAGGACAATTTACAAGTCACAATACTTTAAATCAAACATAAAATATAAGTAATAATAATTAAAGTTTAGTTAACAATAATATTAAAAAAATATAAAGTACTATATTCTAGTAGCCAAAGAATTGCAAAAAAGAAAAAAGGGAAGAAGTTGAAATATTTATGGACAAATAAGTCGATCTTAGTGTCTAATGTTTAAGCATTTAATATGATTGTTCTATTGATTTCTATAAATAATAATAATAATAATTGGTAGACAAATTTACATATAAGAATTTTATTAATCATAATAAAAATGAAAAAAATTGTATTCACAATTATAACAATAAAATGAGTAATTATATTATTATATAATATAATATATATATATATATATATTATTATTATTATATATTGTATACAAGAATATTAAAAGATTTTAAACAACATCAAACTTTACTCCTAAAACACTTTCGGGTAACAAATTTTCTTTCAAATAATCTCACGACAACAACAAAGTTTTGGTCAAAAAAGGCATCTTAAAAGTACTTTCTGTGATGACAATAGTTATTGTCAATAAAAGAGTAAAATTTTAATAATTCTTTTGTTTATATGTTGGTGACAACATAACAAATGTCGTCGCTAAGCAACAAATTTTATGTCATTGCTAAAAGTGTTGTTGTTAAAATCATACTTTCTTGTATAATTAAGCTAAATAACGGTGGTTTGATGAATTCAAATAGGTAAGCATGTCTTCAATTGTTTTTAATCAATTTATTGTAAATTTTTTGTTATCTAAAGTATTTTCTATTTTTAAGAATAGTAGAGCTCGAAAGATTAAGCAACAACTTGATAATGGTAATTATGTTGATTCCACATCTTCATGGAAGCAACTTAATTGAAAAAATCATTATTGCTAGCAACAACTATGTTGTGCCAACCATTTGATATGGTAGTTAAAATTTATTTTGATTATACTGCTACGAGATTCATTTGTTTGGTTGGTAGTATACATAATGATTTATAAAGAACATAATAATTTATACTGATGAGGGTGATTTGAATATAAGCAATTGATTTTTGAAATATTAGAAAAAATTAGAGTTATTTTTTTATTTAATTTGGTCAGGTTAATTAGAATATTTTACCTTTATATAGTAATTCATATGATAATTAACTTTCTTCAACTAAGAAGAGCATAAAATTGACAAGCACTAGATCTGTTAACTAATAAATGGAAGTGGGAATAATACTTTGCAATTCATAAGCAAATATCAAGCAAAGAAGAAAATAAGGAAAAAAAAAAAATCACCCATATGTTTTTTATTCTTTTTTCATTTTCCGTCATTGTTTTATTTTTTTTTTTAGCATATGCTAATAAATCATTTTTGCTTAAAAGTTTTTTCTTTTGAGAATATAAGACAACTTAAAAGTTAATGTATTATTATTATTTTACTATAGAAATTAAAAGTGCCCATAGTATATATATATATATATATATATATATATAAAGTGTACTTGCGTATTTTTGGCTTGGGAATGTTAATTCCTCTTCCACATTGATGTAAAATTTACTTCGGACTATGTAGTCTAAGGCTGGAGATCGATACGTTTCTAGTTTCGTTCGTTGAAAAATTCAACACCATTTTTAAAAGTGTATTCGGATTCAAAAATGCATGCTGAATGATTGAAGACTACTTGAATAAATCCATTATGGTTTTAGTATCTTATTCTTTGTTGCAGTAATTAGAAAATAACTAATTTGGATCCCATATTTTAATTTTGAATTGTGCTATATTGTTTATTAATTTGTCACAGAATTAGTTATAAAATGAGGCATTTGCATTGAGAGGAGACAAAACGTGAATTGTGAATCCTGTGTTATGACAAGCAACTTTGTAAATTGTGTAGTTGAACTCTATTTTATTATAGTTATTAAAGTGTTGTATTTATAAGAAAATATTGAACTATTGTATTTAAAAATATTATTATAAATTTTTTACTGAATTATTCAATTTCATTAATTTTTAGTGAAAGGTTCAGTAAGATTTAATATTGTAGACTAATACTAATGATGAAATCCTAGGTTCATTATTGTTCATTGTTTATAAGATAAAATCAACAACATAGGTTTTTTTGAATCTCAAAATTATTGATACAATAAAATGAGTGTTCTGTGATTTTTTTAAAAAAATGGATAATATTTTTATTTCAAGAAAACTTCACAGATAATTCTGTCACGATATCAAGTTATTATAAATTCACAAATGAGATTTTAGTGATAATTTAAAATCTGTCAAGGAGATTGTTTCTTGATTGTTTTACATAGGCAAGGAAACCCGGTTTTTAAGTAGTGCATTTCGAAAATTCTAAAAATAATAAAAATACATTTCTTAATTTGTACATCAAGATCTCAATTAATATTCTAAGTGGTGTATATGAAAGCTAGTTTATAATTATTATTATTATTATTATTATTATTATGACACTTCATATATTAATTAGTACCGTAAATTATTATAACTTTACGTTAAAAAAATTAATATGTTACGTGATACAACAGTAATAAGTAGACTTTCATATGATATTTATAATAGAGATCTTGGGATATATAAGTTGTGAAGTTTATTGTTACTCATCCAAAATGTGCTTGGAAAAAAATTGTATAAAGTTTTGCTAATTATAAATAAAATACATTAAAGAGAAAGAATTCCATAAAAAAAAAAATATTAATTGATTGTTTAATCAATCTACAGAGCAGATGGAGAAATTTGTAACTTCAAATTAAAATAGAAAGGTGAAATTCAATGCACTTATTGATGACAGAAAGGTCCCATCTTATCCAAGGAATAGGATTGGATGAGTGTAGCTAAGCTAGCTACCACAACGATCACTTTTACAAGAAAGCAAATTTAGCTAACATGAAAAGGTATATATCACAATCACACATCAAGTAAAATATTGATTGACTTAAAAATTTAGTTAATTTGCTAGGAGAGATGAAGCTTGAATGATAAACCAGAACCTCCTAAGTTTTGGTCCATGATTTGAGACAATTGTTTCACCATTGAAGGAGAAAAATAATGCACCCAATCTCCTACTTCACCTTTTCTAAACAAGTACTTATTTTCAAAGTTCTTGATTGATCTTCCCGTTTTGTTCACTTCCAACTTTTTCATTTCTTCAAAACTACACAACTTTGCTATCTCTTGAATTACTCCTCCTGTCTCTTCCTCCGCAGAGAAAGGAACACCTAGAAAGCTTGCCAAAATTTTCAAGTTTGAGACAATGTCTTCCTTCACATCCTCGTACTTCAAGAACAGAACTTTGTCCTGTCTCTTCAAGCTCTCGTCCCAATACCCTAACATATGCTCCCAAAACGGACCAAATCCAATAATCCCATCACAGTACATTTTGAATGCTTCCTCCAGTGAAAATTTTGGTACGAATTCAGGTCTCAATTGGCTGAGGAAATGCCACGAAGACATAAAAGTGTCAAAAGGGTTTCGGCAGATGTAAATCACCTTAGCATTGGATTTCTGAATAGATTCTTGCATATTCAAAGAAGCAAATGGGATATGAGTAGCAAAAACTCGAGGCTCGGGAAAGTTGGATAAGTCAGGAATTTGGTTATTTTCATAAAGCTTGTACTCAAAGAAAGGCACAAGATCATGAGGATTTGAGGAAAGCAAAGGATGGTTTTTGTTTGAAATGATGGGGAAACGTTTGCGATTAACAATGGCAAAAGCCAAGGCTTTCAACCAAGTTGTGCCTGATTTTGGTATGCTGGCTAATATAACATCACTGTCTTTAGCTTGGAAGTGATTTTGGAAAGAAATTATTGCTTGGATTTCCTTGGGCTGGCACCAAAATCCTTGAAACTTGTAGAGGTAAGGAGTTCGCCAACCTTTCTCTTTAGGAAGAGAAAGTAGCAACTCCTTGCACTCGTCGCTCAAGTCCTTCGCCTCCTCATCTTCTCCTCTTCTCCCTGTTGCTAATGTTTGGGATGATTTCGTGAAATGGGTGACAACAACAGAATTGGTGGTTGTGGTAGTAGTGGTGATCACAGAGCTCGGCATTCTTCTTCTTCTTCTTCTTCTTCTTCTTCTTCTTCTTTATTTTCCTAACAAGAGGTGATAAAGTTTTATCGATTGTTATACAATATTGTGCTATCTGTATGCACAGTGCACGTTGAAAACGTGATGGCCTATCATGTTTATTTTGTTTGACTGCAGATTCGTTTCTGTTTTTCAGTTTCAATTTAGGATAAGGACGTTCTTTTTTAAGATGATGTGCTGTCCACAGCCAGCTACTCTTCACGTGAAGCATTGGACCGAGGTTTCAGTTGCGGTTGGGGTTTAGACAATTTCTCCCTTATCCATCTAATTTAATCGGAATATTGCTAATTTGATAGATTTTTTTTTTTATTTTTAATTTTTATTTTAATTTTAATTTTAATTTTATTATTAAAATTTTAAAATGTGTGGTTACAGCCACTAATGCTTTTGCCTGGCGGTAAGTACAGTGTGAGTGGAGATTTATGAAATGCAGCCGTAATTGTATATTAATTAATGTATTGTTAGTCTTTCATCAATTGTATGTAAAATTTTGGAGTGTGTTATAATTGTATTATTTAGATTTCAGTTGAATTACGATATATTGTCAATAACTGTAAATACAATATTAATAAAACAAGGCATGTTCATATGTTAAACGTGAAATGATATTAACGTTTCTGAAGACTGAGCTCTATTTTTATTTTCTAGGAGGGATTCCAGCCACACACCCAAAATACGTAATTCCATACCACCAACCACTCTTCCAATGAGTCGTCGACTGAACAATAAATAATTGAAAATCAAGAAAATTTTAAGTAGCCAATTTTTTTTTTTTCTTTTGTTTTTAACCCAATATCTTTTATTTGTAAAAAATGTTTAATTAAAAAATAATTTCATAAACATTAATTCTACTTAAGTATCTGCAATACTGTAAGAATAAAATAAAAATTTTAAATATTATATATTAAAAAGAAAAATGAGCGAGTTATTATTAATTTTATAATATTATTTTTAAAACAAAGTAAAAATTAATTAATATTAAATAATTGAACCTAATATGAGATATTAATTATAATTTATTATTAGATTTTGATTTTAATGATTAAAAATATGCTAATATGTTTTTAAAATATCACTGTTTAAAATGTGAACTTAAACCTTGATGCGTCCAGGTCCGTGAATCACGCCTCTGCCGACGTATAATTGCCGACGGATTTGCCGGCATGTGGGCTCGCCCTCTCCTGCCGACATCATAAAATAAAAAAAAGGTGCTGACAAGTACTACCATCAAGATCCAAGCCAGCGCTAGTAGCTTTAGTACACTGTGGCCTGTTAGTTCCTTCAAACTCTCTCTTCCTTTCCTTTCTTTGGTAAGAAGGTTTTATTTTACTAATTTATTTTTTAAAAAATTTTGTTATCTGTTAAGTTTTTATTTTACTAATTTTGTTAGAATATTAACATCTTATTTAAATTAATCTTATTAAATACACTCCTATTTTTACTCATATTTATTGTTCTCATAGTTTATATTGACTTAGAATTTTTAGTTTACGTTTGATTTATATTTTTTTAATTTATGTCAAATTATAATATAATTTAATATTTATGTACATTGAATATCATCAAGAAATAAAAAATTATTATTATATATTTTTAAAATAATGTTAGAGTCTAGGTTATGACTTTCCATTGCTTGGGATCTTATTTTATTTTTCTTGCACCGCGCACCACATGGTGCATGCACTGCCCTAATTCTAGCCTAATATTATTTTTCTTTATTTTTTCTCTTTATTTTATATTAAGAAAAAAAAAAACATAGAAACTTTGGGATTGCCGACAAAGTTCTGTTCCAACAACCGCAGTAAGCACAATTAACACCTGCCCTGCATAAATTTTGTTGAAGACCCCTCAGACACGTTGATTCAGCCCCGGGTAATTTCCTCCGCTGCCCCTACCGCCGCAAATCAGCCATGCTGTTTCCAAGATTGTTTCCGTTTAATTTTATTCAGAAATCTTATTTTTTTTATCACTCAGATCCAGCCAACATTTATGAATAATTACAATCCACCTCTCTGACGTTTATCGTCTACAACCAATTTTTCATGGGTGAATGCCTATTATCCTGCTTTTTTTTAATTAATATCCTATTATTCTTATATTTTTTGTAATACTTATCATTTCTTAATTTTTTTTTTCGATTTTATCTTTTAGTTCAATTAATTTATAAATAATAAAATTAAAAATATTAAAAATATTAAAAAATATAAAATATTAAAGAATAAAATTTAGAATTCAAAGGGATGATAAGATATTATGAAAAATATAAAAAAATAATGAAATATTGATTAAAAAAAGAGAGGGCAACGGGCATTCTCCCAATTTTTTGTCTCCTAACCCAGTTTATTCCTAGGATTTTATCATTCACAACGTTTTATTTCGATTCATTCGGCTTCTGGCGTTTATCATTTAGATCCTAGGCTTTTGTCATTTAGCGCATCCTAGATTTTTTCAACCCAGTGAATTTTACATTTTTTGTCATTTAGGTCCTCGGTGAATTACAATTTTGTCCTCCGTATTTTCTCTCTTGTTCAATACACCCCTCAGTTTTCCTTAGGTTATTTATCAATCTCTTGTTTTTTAACTTATTTTAAAATGAGTTAAAATATTCCCACTCATAATTAAATTGGTTCCCGTATAAACAGAGTTAGGTCACATGATAAATAAAATTAATAGTGTTCGGTATATTTAGTTTCCTTCTAGATATTAATAGGAATTAGTATAGGAGCATTTGGGAGGTATGATAATAATTTAAAATTAATGTTTTTTCTTTAAATGTTACATAAATTTGAATCAATAAATTTCTTTTCTCATATTTCATTCTAAATTTCAAAATGCTGATACCATTTTATTAATTATAAATAATTTTTTGAATTAAATTTTTTTTATTGCCTGCCAAGAAAAAACTTAACAGAAAAAAAGTTTAAAACATTTTTGTTATATTATATAATTACTCAATAAATTTCTTTAGTTGTTTATTGCACTCACCAACTTATTAAATAATTTAAAATAAATTTGGATTTATTAGATTATTATGGGAGTGAGTTGTTAGTACAAAAATTGAAATTTAAAAGTTTATATAATATAAGATATTTAGAAAGAAAAAGAAAATAAATAAATAAAATAAGAAGGTAGGTTGAATGGAGAGACACGTTCTCACCAAGCAACGTTAGAGCAACAAAAAAAAATTGCGAGAAGGACAAATATGTACTTGTATTTTGCAAAATAATAGATAAGGAATATAAATCACAAAACAATTTCATGTAGGTTACTTTCTCTAGATTTCACTCAAGTTTTATTAATAAAAATAATGATTTGATTGTTATACCTTTAAAATATTTACAAATTATATATATATATATATATATTTTTACCATAATCATTTGTAACAAATAAATTATGTCAAACTAATTTTTTTAATCTTAATATAATATTCAGATATTATCTTAAAATTAAATTTTAAGAAAATTAATTAATCATAAATAATATCATTTACCAAATTAATGTTCAAAATACAAAATTAAACAAGTCTAAGGAAATTCGAAAATGTTAATCGGTATAATAAATTTCAAATGTGAACAAATAGAAAAGAAAAATTTTTAAAAAATAATAGGATTTGATTTTGATGATTGTGGTGGAAGCCACTGGAGACCATTTTAATATAACACGAGAGACGTGAAATGAGAATATAAAGGTGAGAGATTTGAGTTTGAGAGAAAAGTCGAGATTTGATTCAACATAGAAATAGCAAAATACTCTATTCATAAAATTATGTTTAGAATAAATTATAGCATTTTTTTTTATTAAATACTTATATATATGTATGTATAACACAAAAAAAAAAAAAAATAAAAATAAAAAAAAAAATGCGGTGCCTCAATGGACGGTGATACCAAACGAATTTGGGCCTACGATGTCTAGCGAGCAAGAAACAACATGCTCGTAACATGACATTGAATTGGTGTTAGAATTCAAGTCCAAATAAATTAAAGGATAGACAATTGAATGAATATTGGTAGCAATGCAGTCCACGTGCATGTGAGTGACTGACGACTGACGACTGACGACTGACGTAACATTATAATTGTTGTTGGTTGTCACATCACCGGCACAAAAAAGGCACATGTTAAAACGTAGGACTTTTAACGACAATATGTACTAAAGCGACTTATCCTATCTTGTGCACCACCCACTTCGGTCCAAATTTTTTATCAAAGTAAACGGGTACGTATATGGTATGGGTCTGGGTATGAGTTGTACGCTAGCGAATTTGGTACATGTTTTCACAATCACTGAAAGGATGTGGTCCTCAAATGAATTGAATCGTATAGGTATGAACAACAACAACAACACCACCACCACCACCACCCCCCCAACCCCTCTCATTCTTCCCAAAAGAAGTTTTTTTCACATTTAAATTATTGCAAAATAAAAAAAAAATAAAAAAGTGGCTAGTGGTGGGCCAAGTTCGAGAACGAGTAGTAGATTGAATTCCACAGAGATTCTCTTCTTCCAATTGGAAGAACCTGTTAACCACGCAACTGCAACAACAATACTAATAGCTAGAGAGGCAGTTCGAGATGCAGCTAACTAGGAGTAGCGGGTTCAGTTGTTTTAAACCAGTCAAATGTCTCAGTCACAACATTCCTTCTAGGAGTAGGCAGGGTTGATTTTGAAGTTGATCTAGCACTCCTTAATCCTTATCCAAGTATATAACTTAACCCTCACTTTAAGTTTGAGTGGCTATTGCTTTGTAAGCTTTCGAACCACTTATACAGTCTCAGTTAATTAATAATGCCAGTGAACCAGCACAAATTGATCGACTTTCTTCCAGGATATATAGCTGGATTGAAAATACCTACCTCTATCTATCTGTGAAGTATAAAGCCCATCCCTCCATTCCATCCGCACGCCTGGAGTGAGATGATTTATGTCAAGTGTCGACCTTCCCAATCCTATTCGCTAGGTTCTTTGCTTTTGTTGCCTTTGAATTTTTTTTTTTTTTAATAAACAATTTTTTAGTCATAGTCTTTTATTAATTAATTTTTAATTACCTCCTATTTTAAACTATTATATCACTTATACATATATATATTTTTTTCACTCAATAGATCTTAATAACAATCTCACCTTCACCACCGCTGCCACCATACTTCACTTCACTTCTATTTTATTTTTATTATTTTAAGAAAAAAAAAATTAATACATCAATAACACAAATCAGTAACATTATATTACCATATAAATTTTAATTTAAACACAAGCAAATTAATTATTAAAAATAAATTAATTCCTCCTCCTTCGTAACCACCACTTTTTTTCTAATCAAACTTATTCACTCTTCCTCTTTATTTACTACTTTTTCTCTGACCGTACCTATCACTAGGTGTGGGTACAATCCGATTCAATTTATATTTTTTCAAATTCAGACCAGACTAAAAAGTTCAAATTTTTTACTTTTAAAATCGAAATCGGACTAAAAAAATATTAAACCGAATTGAAATCAAACTAAATATATTTCAAACCGACGCAAATTGCTTTATTTTTGACCAATTCAATATCAGTTTTGGATAAGTTCAATTCAATCTTTCAGTTTTTCTATTTTTTATTATTATTTTTTATAATCTTTACAAAATGACGTCATTTTGATGTTAAATATATATAAAACAACGTCATTTTAGTAATAAAATATATTAAAAAATGTTTTCGATCTGGTTCCAATTTTTTATGTCAATACTGAAACCAAATTGATAAAATCTATTTTCTAAAAATTAGAACTAAACTGAACCGAATAAAAATTAAAACTAAACCGAATCCATTAGTTTCAGTCCGGTTTAATTTGGTTTTTCAGGTTTTGAGTTTTCTTGTCCACCCTACCTACCACTACTGTTATCTCCATATCCGTCACTTGTTCCTTTCACACCTTACCTATCATTACCACTATTTTTATACTTACTACTTGTTTTTCTTATATTTTATTTATTATTTTTCTAATCATACCTACCACTACTATCTCTTCTCCCTTCAATGAAATTACAATTAAATCTAGTAACATCAACAGTTTTGGTGTGAGATGCCAAGACCCATCAAATTTAATCGCGAATTCTGAAAGACAAAAACAAGATGCATACATAAAAATTGGGGTATTAGGAACATTTTAATAATTGTTAAGTTAAAGGTTAGTCAAATAATGGTCAAGAGTAGATAAGTGATATATGCATGAAATTTTCTATTTAAGCGATACAAATCTCAAATGTAGAGAAAAAAAAAATATGATAATATCCCTTTTATTAAATTAATTCATGCAATGTAAATGGTGTTATCATTTATTCCTCATAAGGGATGTAATCAGTATATGTGGGAAGAGGTGCTTTTAGTATCAGCCTACCAATTACTGGAATGTTGCAGTCCGATCGGTTTAGGGTCCAAGAAACTGACAAGGACTACCACACACGATCATTCTAATTACACTACTCCAAGGAATATGGTATGGGTGCATTCAGTAATAGAAGGGGTATCTTGAGATTCGGTCAATGCTATTGCCAGTGCAAGGTTCAACGGGGGTGGATCTTAAAAATGTCACGAAACCCATGCAATGAAGCAAAAGGCATGCTAGAATAATTTGTACAAATACTTAATTAACAAAATTTCTTTACCGTCTTTATAAATACTTTTTCAAAATTAATTATAATGTTTTTCTAAAACAAATTAATTTATTAATTTTCAAAAATAATACCACGCATGTTTTTTTTTTTCTAAAAACATTATTTCAAAAACATCATTTTTATAGTTTCTAAAATTATTATTATAAAAACAAACAAATTAGTTAGGAATATGATGAGAATTTTCAATAGAGTAATATTACCCAAATTATTTTATAAATACAAAATTAGTGTTTGAGTAAAAATATAGAATAAATAATAATAATAAAAAAAAGGAGTATTATAATAGAAAGAAGTGTTGTGATTTGAATGAAGTGAGGCAGAGGGGACAGGGAATATGTAAAGTCGGTATCAAATGCGAGCTGTAAAGGATGGGGGGTGCGTGCGGTAGAACCTCACTGCCGAAATTGTGAAAACAACATTGACCCACTCTCCCAAGTCCTTTCACTTTCACAAATATGACCCTTATCCCCAACACAACACAACACCACCCACAAGCAAGCTATGACAATCGAATAGTCTCTATCTATTTCTATTTTGTATTACGACAATTGCCTATTTGGCTTGCCTCATCCTATAATAATAGCAGAAGATTCATATATATATATATATATATATATATGACCACTTTTCTTTTCGTTAATAGTTCTCATGTTTTCTTCTTATTTGGAACGCAACTGCTTCTATTTTGTATTATAACTGAAGGGTTGTAAGTAATACAGTATATTTCTTTGAAATGTATAATACATCTCTAGAACCAAACCAAAAGTGGGGCTAGAGGGCCTTTAAAATCACACACAACCCTTCGGTAACTGAGTCAAAGACAGCTACAGAGCTTGTCTTTTTCTCCAACATGAGTCCAACACACGTGTGCCTGGTCTCTATTATGATTTCCTAACCACTTTCACCTTATATATTTCAAGCCTTCTCGTGGTTACATCTCTTTCCACTTTCGACATTGATTGATACTCTCTCTGCTTTTCCCTTTTTTTTCAAAGTTATCACATTAAAAAAAAAAACAGCAGCTAGCACATCTTTAGATATTTGTCAATTCCACCGTTTGCCAGTTGAGCAAAAAGTGTGTTAATTAAGGTTTTGACAAAACACATGAACTATATATAGATGTACTAATACAACAATTAAACTCAGCTTTAATACTTGATCCCTTGTCATTATTGTCTTCAAACCGTAGCACAAATTCCATATTATATGATGTGATAGTATAAGTAACATCACCTATTAGATTGTTATTCGATGGTGCGTATAATGGAATTATACAATGAATAGACGGTTGCTTTGATTGGTGAAAAGAAAAGGCAGGAGAGGAAATGCAGGTGGAGCCATAAGATGCAAGCTAGCTATAGCCTAGCTACAGGTTCTGCAACTTCAATGGCATAATAATAATGAAAGGTGAGGGGAAGAGCAGATGAGAAGGAGAGTGGTGTCTGTGATGGGGTAGAGATGGTGGTGGTTAAGGCCACATGTTCCCCATAAATGCTTGAGACAATGCTCAAAGGCCCTGTTTATAAAGACTCTCCATTTTGCTCGTACAGTTTTTTATGTCCCCCTTCTGTTGCTCTCATGTCCCCTTTCTTTTTGTCCATCGTTCATGGATCTCACCCCCCCTAACTTCTTCCTGTACTCGTGGCCGCTTGTTGGCCTTTGCCTGCATCGCCATATAAGCCTCACCTTCCCTTCTTTTTAATTTTATATACATTCAGTAATGATCTAATCCACGATGTTGTTCGCTTTATAGTAACTTGTCCTGTCACGTAATGCTATATGATTAATTCACAATTTTAATTCTATTTACGAGATATCATAGAATCGCACTACATGTATAGGAAAATAGGTCTTTGAATTTATCTCCACTCTCAGAATTGTAAATCCCAATAAGTAATTTGTTTGGCGGATGAGAGACAGAGACCAAAGGGGTTGGCAAGGAAGGTAGCTGCCTATGATATAATAAGCACAACATCTCAACAGGATTAGATGAGCTCTGCAAATGTCTATTAATTCTTAGCTTATTGTTTTGACAGACTCGTGGCATTGGCACAGCCTAGCCTGGGAGCAAAATTATTGAGTTCCATGGTGTCCTATTTTCTTTCATTATGAGTTACCGTTTCTTCAAATAAATTTCATTTTAAAACACTTATCTCACTTACATATACATATGATAATCATCTAGTGAGCAATGCTGCTTATATTATAAAGAATCGCGTAACAAATACAGTTGTTTCATAAGACATTGCTCATAAACATCACTTTTCTCTCTCTCTATATATAATATTATCATATCTATTATACTTATTTTTCTTGACACATTTTTTTTTAAAAAAATAAATTGTTGGAAAACGACAGTTCCAGAGCACATCTCAACTTAGCTATCTAAATTTAATAAGTGAAAATAGTGCCTCTTCGCTTCCCAACTGAAGCTTTTTTATAAGGTACCATAACTGTTTTCTATAAGCTATTAATCTCAGGGTATGTTTGGGATCGAGGAGCTCTCACCTTTAATTTTAATTCACATCTCTTTGGAATTAGCATTATTATCACTTTCGTCATGGAAGAAATTGCCGGGGGCTGTGGTGGGGGGGGGGGGGGAGAAATTTGCATTTGCACAAATGGAGAGAAAACTTCGATCATGTCTAATTGATAATCTAATTAGCATACAAATCCTGGAATATCCAGCAGAAGATAGTAACGCGAAAATACAGAATAGGACAATAACTTGCATAAATCAAATTCTGATTCCTTTCATTAAACCTGGAAACATATTAAAAGTCATTTACTAATTTGTTCAATCATTCTAAATGGTTCCCAAGCTGGAACCTTTTTGCTGAAAAACCTTCCTACCACTTTCGAGTCCAATAACTTTATAGCTTCCTGAGATTTGATGCATCTGGGTGTCTTGTATTGGTTCACGGAAGATCCCTGAGATACACAAAGATCCATTAGTTCATCAAAAGTTCCATGTCTCACCACTCTTATCTCCAACGGCCCAATTGAATTGTCTTTTTTCCTGCATCTTCTGTACACATAATCCAGTGATTCTTCCACAGTGGAGCAGCATTCCTCCATTATTTCAGGATCAAGTTCTGGAAGATCATTGCTTCCTTTCATTTTAATCTCCCAAAATAATACATAGTGGCCTGGAATTGAGCAGGTATCAGCATAGCCAGTGTATTCTGTCAGGAGAAATCCAAGAGGCTCAATAAGAAATTTTGCTTCTGTCACTGCTTTTAATAAATCTTCTTCATTGGTTTTGTCTGTGTCAATGCTCAATATCACATTTCTCCTATGCACAAACCGAAATTGAGGAGCTTTGTTGTGAAAACCTGTTACCATAAGAATGTCTCCAACTCTGTATCTGTATAGGCCTGGCAACAAAAAGTTAAGCAGGAAAATGAGCAAGAACAAGAGATCTAGGTCCAGCAAGCTATATATGTATATATGCTACTGAAATGAAACTAACCTGTAAAAGTTGTGACAACGAGTTCATAGTAGTGACCAAGTTGCACACTCATGAGATCAACAGTTTGGACTATTTCCTCCATTTTATCCTCCTCCTGTCGGCTGCCATTGCAGTGGATTTCGTCAGTCGGTTCTCCACTGTTTTTCTCCGCAGGCAAGAACTCGAAGTAGGCCATATTTGGGAGGAGAGTGTAAGAGACATCAGAAGGTTTGCAGAGTGGTTTAAAATTGATTCCAAAGTAACATTCAGAAGAAGCATACATCGTTGAAACCAAAGGAAGCCCACCACTGTAGAATTCAAGTGTTGGAATATACTGGGCCATAGAACCTGTAACAATAACTTCAATGTACTTTGTTCTTGGCCAAAGTTTCTTAATTATCCCTTCCCATGATTTCCCACTACACTCATTCTCTATCAAATCCGCCAATTCTGTATTAGGCCTGTTAAGTATTAACGATACAGTATTTCGGCAACTGTGGTCAGTGATCCAGTCACTGATATGGCCAGTTCTTATGTTGCGGCATAATTCTTCCCAGTAATCTTCTAAAAACTTTATAGCACGCAGAAAGGCAGAGGCAAAAACAGCGCCGACTCTTAGTACCTCATCGCGCTGTACTAATCCACAGAGTAATTGGCAGTACATGCTCTGCTTGCTGTCAGGACACAAGATTGTCTCATCAGGACTTGTGTAAATGTTATACCTATTGAAGGGCCGGTTCCTGAAGTTACTGCTCTTGTAGTAGCTGGTTAGCACAGGCCTCGCCATCAAACCAGACGGAGTTCTGATTTCTGGTTTGACAAACAACAAATACATTGCTTTTCCTTGGTCCAAGCCATCCACATACCTGGAATTTACAATAGCAATGGAAAATCGGAAAATTGTTCGGAGTTACTGTTACATTCATTTTCAAAGCATTAGTTGAACTAATCAGGACAGAATTGAAGAGAGGTTTCTTACTTGTTCATAACTGGCACAAGCAGGTTATAAAAGAATGATTTCCTGTCCAAGTCTTCAGCAGTTGATGGCATCATCTTCGGCTGCCCTCCTGAAGTTCCAGAGCTGCAAGAAAGATGAATTCAATTATACTTCAATCAAGAATTCTAGAAAGAAATATGAGTAAGACAAACAAAATTTTGAACCTTGTGAGGAGCTCAGTAATTGGTTGCGCTGAAATGATCTCCGATGGCTCTCCATTTGCAATTCTCTCAATATAAGGTCTGATATCTTCGTAATTCACAACAGGAACATTCTTCTTGAAATTTTCCTCATCAAACTGGCCTTTCAGAAACTCTCCAAGGTATTCTGTCTTGGCATTTCGACTCAGTATTTCCTTCAGTACCTGCTGTTGTATCTGGTGTGCATTTGCTGTCAGCTCCTCCAAGAGCTTCATTCCAGCTTCATTAACATTTGGATCATAATCTGGTAACATCCTTGCCAATATCAACAACGAAATGTATGCTCTGAAAAATGTTATTGGTAGCTCTACAACACTTTATAAAACAGCAGCCTCTCTTTCTGTTTGATTAAATTATAAAGAAGCAACAGCAAAAACAACAAAGAGAATGATCAGAAAGCAGAAGAAGGAAAACTACAGCAACAGCAGCAGTACAATTTATGTGGTCCGCACTCATATTTGAAAGTCCCCTCTGTCTCTCTTTCTCTCTCTCTCTCTCTCTCTCTCTCTCTCTCAACTAGAATGTGTTTCAGCTTAGCCAGCTGCTGCTGAAATATTGTGAGGGCAAATGATTAAATAACAAAATGTGAAGGGGATTTTAGGAAATACTGTATGTAAATAAGATTCTTACTACAATAATAACTTTTTAGTGCAATTCTCCAAGTTTTTTTGGCTTCACAATCTAAATTCTTTATTATGTTTTAAAATGGATTAGAGATACCAAATGACATAATAAATGAGGTGACATTCATATTACGATAAAATAACTATATTATAAATTTAGAACGTATAAAGGTAAAAAATTTAAGATAAGTAACGAGGATGAGCATCATAGAACTGGTTGTATGTTAGTGTTACCGAGTAAATATAAATAAAAAGAAGGAAATGCAAGGGAAGAAGAGGTTATGGAGGACCTACACACATGGAGTTGTCTGGTAAGCTGTGAATAGATGCGGCTATAACTATTACTGGTCAATACTACCTAGGGGCTAGGCTACAAGTCCCTATTTTTCCCCATCAGCCTCTTGTTATTAAAATGAATATTTAAACTAATTTTCTTGTGGAATTTCAAAGCCAATCACAAGCTTTGGTTTATACGAGGCATTTAAGTATTCAGTCATTAATGCAAGCTGTTGTAAGTGTACTGAGAATTGGAATTATTTAAGATTAAGCAAATGGAAACAGAAACAAAAAATAATGAAAATTAATGATTAAAAAGCAGAAAGTCATGAAAGATTTCCCAGTACCCATGAAGATAGAAAAGGACAATATTGCAATCATAGCAAGCTTGCTTTACAGCCCCTGTGGCTCCTAAGATTAAGAGATGGCCTTAATTAATTGTTTGCTTGTGAGTTATGATTAATTTTAGAAAAGGGGTAATAAAATTTAAATTCTTTAATTTTTATGTATTCATTTGTATTAAATACGTCCCCAATTCTTCTTAAAATCACTCAAATATTTCTCCGGTGTTAAATCATATGTTTTAATAACAATGGTCAAAACTCATTATTATAAGGATAATGTGATCAATAAGGATTAGAAAATTGTTATATTCATGTTAAAATTTGTAAATATTGACAAATTTTTACTATCACACAACATAATTAATTTTTATTGACTACTCATTTATTTATAACAATACTGGTATAAAATCTCTCAATCTCAAACCATCTTTGATCATCTTGATATTTGAAGTTCAAGTATAATAAACACATATATAAAATGTGAATTTAATGAGATGAAATAAGATGAAGACGTTAGGAAATACGACAAGAACAAAATTCAAAATAATTGATTTAAGATATATACATAAGATTTTATGAAGATTTAGGTGATATATGAAAATATGAATAAAAAAGACCGAAGATTACCTGTACTATGAAGATACTTATGAGATTAATAAAAGTGGGTTGAGTCACAATTTAAAGTAAATTATAATGTGGTTACAAGCAAGTAAGATGACAATCTTTTTTTGATTCCTTGGTGACAAAAGATTGTCTGCTATATTGCAATATGCAAGTTCCACCACCAAGCATGTTTTAAGACCCACACAAAAGACTTTTAAGTTGTCTCTAAAGAAAATGAAATCTTTTTCCTCTTTGTTCAAATCATTTTCTCATTCTTAATCTAATAATAGGTCTAGGAGGACTAAGAGGCCAGCCTCTTCAAAGCTCCCAATAATATCATAATTAATTAATTAATTAATTAATTAATTAATTAATAGATTTTTGAAATCATAATTAGGAGGATATGAATTAACTAATTACATTATGCTTGCTTGAAATTGTACGAGGACAGTAATTTTCACTTTAATTATTGTTGTACTTGAGGCCTTAAAAAGTATGTAGAACAATAAATTGAATATAGACAAAAAATGTCAAATTAAAGCTAGAGAATAATGATAAGTTTTTTCAAAGATCTTTTTATCTGAAATCATTAAAAAATTATGATTGAAATGGAAATTGGCCAAATGCAATGCCTGGGTGGTAAGGGCACACGCCCTGCGTTCGAGTTCTGCTTAAATAAAGCAGGACTCCTCTCCTACTGTGTTAAAAGATTATTCTACACAAATTGTAAGTTGCTTCGCACTTTTGTGTGTCTAGGTTTTTAAACAAAATTATAATAATTACATCTAAATTCCCAACAATCAATTAAATAATGCTGCATGCAACTAATTTAATTTAATTTAATTTAATTTTTTGTTGGGATTGGAACCAAATACTCTCTGGTTTCACAACTAAAATTTGAAGAAAACAAAAAAGTGCTTTGCTTTGCAATTTAGATTTTGACCCACTTGCAAGCAATTGCCAATTTAAGTAAAGGGTGGTCATACTATCATATATTTCAATATAATTGTTATGATTAAAATAAATTAACCCACCAGATCCTGGAAGTAAAATAATGAAATCAAGGTGGCTAAGCTGACTAGCAATATTGCAACCACAGCAAAACTTAAAAGCCAAAACCATGGAAGTCACATCCATCAAAATATACAGCTAGCTAAGCTTCACCCATTTCCCCATAAGATCCAAAACACCTTTTTATCTCTTTTATACAACGTTGGAAACCCTACACTACACTCCCAACAAATGTATATATTTGTAGCATTAAAAGTAGTAATATGCAACAACATATCTTTCAATAATTTTGGTATCGAAACTTATAACAACATAAAAAAAATATATTATATATATCGCCAACTTTTAAAGTGATGACATTAACATGGGATCCTCTATTCTGTTATGCATACATGCATAGTTATATACATACGTCAATGCAAGATCTTAATTTTTTTTTTTTTTTTACACAATTTTAAAATTTACGAAGCAATAATTATAGAGAGAGAGAGAGAGAGAGAGAACTTGGGAGTGAGTCAAAGGAGGCCAAAATTGTAATGCAAGGAAAGAAGAAAAGAAGGGTTTGCAATAGACAGTTTATTACTTCAGAAATGAATCCAAAATTGGAAAAAGAGTTGTTCATTTGGTGAAGAAATGCCCACGTCGCCACATAGAAATTAAGACACCATCACCCAAAAAAAAAAAAAAAATGGGCTGGCATTTTCATTTGCACTCTTTCCAATTAATAAATTGATTCACTAGAGTTTTCACATTCTTACGGCTAACGTGGATTCTTCGATTCTCTTTAATCCAACACTTCTTTTAATCTTACTCTAAACTATTTACAAATATATATATATATATATATACATATACATATTGTTACCTTTAAGACTAAATACTTGATTCTTTATAGTCCATAAGTTTTTTCTATGGGTAATAATTGGGTCCTTGCATGCGTTTTTATGATTTCTCAATGAAGAGTATAATTATTCTGTTTATATCAAATAGATTTCTTACCCAAGAAATTTCAACTCTATAAAAATAATAATTTGATCATTTCATTAAGGATCGGCAATTTATGTAATAAAAATAAACAGTTTTTTTTGATAAAATATAAAAACCATTAATATTAAAAATACTAACTCTATTATATTATTGTCACATAATTTATTCTTTTATTTTTTTGAAAAGAGAAAATGTCTATTACCCCCTAAATTTTGAGTTAAACCCCATTACCCCTCTATATTTTTTCTATTAACTTATCACTCTTCTGACTCTTATTTGTTTTTTAAGTTTTGCCCATCAGTTCAATTGATTTACCAAATAATAAAATCAAAAATATTTTAAATACTAAAGGGCAAAATTAGAACTCAATAGGGTGATGAGTATTAAAAAAAATATAGAGGAGTAATAAAATATTAATTCAAAAATCATGGGGAAATCGGACATTCTCGCTTTTGAAAAGGTAAGACAAGTTGTGCTAATAAACATTATTACATCAGTTTTTAAGTATAAATTTATATAAGAGTTTATATGTATAATAATATTCTCTTTCTAAAATTCAATTACTTAGAAACAAATAAAAAGAAACCAAGATAAAGAAAATGAGTGGGAGGTATTAAAATCTCACATGGCTTATTTGCAAAAGGATTGTTAAACAAAAGGTTTTAGATAGGATAGACGTTCTAAGTCATATATATATATATATATATATATATATTGTCATGTATATTTAATTTTAAATTAATTAACCATTAAAAGTGATTATAACAATAAGAGAAAATTCAATATTATATTGTGAATTTATTATATGATCTTTTTTATTAAGATTATTTTATTAAATATTTAGTAAACACTCCTTTTTTATTTATCAATAAATTTCACCGTTGATTATCTCACTTATCCTATATAATATAAATTTCATTCTATAACGGTTATATAAATTAAAAGTTACAATAGTTAATTTTATTATTAAAGAAATATTTTATAAAAAAAGAAGAAAATAGGGCAGATCTCTTGTAGTGCCGATGCATTAAATTGAGGGGCGTAAGCCACATGAAGAAGAAGATAATTAATTGAGGTAATTAGACCTGGCCATCATGTAAGCACCGATCCCTATTAATATATATATATTTTTTAATTTTTTGTTAAAAAGTGGTGTTTTGGTAAGCACATTCAAGAGAAAAGTATTAGTATGGTAAAATAATAATTAAGACATACATATCGGGATTTGCTAGATTTTGTTTCAGGGTTGTTCATGTTCTAAGAAAAAAACAAAATAGGATGCTTGTGGAGACATAATGGCCTTGAATTTTGCAGAGGAAGAGGAGCAAAACAAGGGCCACCGTTGTGCTTCCCTCTCTTTCAATCTATAATTTATAGATCATTGACTTACTAATTATCATTATTTTATGTCGATTTGGGGTGTTTAACAGTCTTTTGTTTAGTTACATATCAGCAAACAAACATTAGATTGCAGAGCCTGTAACACAACACTTCGATTCAAATTAAGAAAACAAGTTCCTTGTTTAGATTTAAGTCAACAATATCTACTTTGATTGTGAATTGGACTCTTACAATTAAGAGCGTTTGTGATGATCATTTCTTGTAGGCATGTACCTAAGAGAAGGCAAGCTGCTAAGACTATTAAAGTAATCAACAACCTGCAATTCCTAATTTCAAACACAATCGGGAGACTGAGAAACCATATATATCATTTATTATTAGAAGCTATTACGAGTAATAGAACTACCTCCTTCGTTAATTAAAGGAAAAGAACTTGCAAATGAATGAGAATTCATTAGCTTTAAGTTATATTTGTGTCCAACACGTAATGGCAAACAACTTAGATATTGGTGTAAATGAGATCAAATCCCCAGCAATGAAGGGTTGCAATTCAAAATTATGCCAATATAAACAACCCTAGTCTTCCTTTCTAAGAGGAATAAACAAAGTATTATGTCAAATTAAAAAAATTGAAAAGCATTTTTTAAGGCCCAAAAAGTGCTTTCTAAGGCGTGTGGGAGAGAAAATCGCTTTCGCAATTTTAAAAACATTACGAGTACTTTATAAACTGTTGAAAACTTCATAGGATATAATAACCTTCGTATTTATGTCGCCAAAATATAGAAAGTGACAAGCAGGTCATGCAGGCAATTCATTTCAATAGAATTTAATGAATACTAATAGAAGCATACAACTAACAATTATCATGCATAATAACAAGGATACTGCTACTTGTAAGTTCATCTATACAAACTAATGTGACAATATTATGTGAACCACATATCTTATATTTCATAAGAGTAAAAAAATTCACAAATACAGAAGAAAATAAATTATATAGAACATGTGATGGCAATATAATTTTGCTACATTAGTTTCTATCCCTTATTTTATTATTACCACAAAATGGTAATAACCAAATTTTAGAAACTTTCCTCAATGTAAAGACATATACTGAACTTGCACTCGTATTAAAGCTTGAAAAAATGAAATTATATACATTCATCAATAGGTATATAGTTGTTTTAAGAACAGAACAACCTAGAAAACAAGTAGCCATGGCAACCTTGTACCGTATCAAGCAGTGGAGAAGTCTGGCAAGCTTCCTCCACTGTACGATCCATCCATTTCTTAGACAGAGATTCTGCAACAGGAGCAATCTGATGTTGCAATACAGCTGCACTAAGCGGTCCGACTAAATTCAACCTTGTTGCAGCAGAGATAACATCTCTACCTGTAATAAACATATAAGCTCTCTGAGAAGTTCCACTATGAAATCCAAGAAGTCCACAAATAATCCCAAAAACAGGAGCATGGTGAAATGCAACACTTCCAGACTTTAGAGAGATTTCCCGCATCTTTTTGAGAGATGGAACCTCTGCAAACACTGAGGCAGCCACTCTCATAAGTGCTGAACCTTGTGCCATTGATGTCTTTCGACTCACTTCATTAGTTAAAGTGGCATCTAACGTTCTGTCAAGTTTATGCCAGGTTTCTAAATCTGGACTCATAGTTGCCGTGCATACAAAAGGAAGGACTAAGCTCCCTGTATTCTCTAAGATATGAATCACATAAGTCTGAAGATCTTCAGGAGATGAAATTATGCGTGCTTGAATTGCTGCCTCAAGACCAAATGAATGTGCAAATCCACCTGTAGGGAGAATGGAATCAAGGAGTTGCCACTCGCTCCACTGTAAAGGTAATTCTGTAGATGTGTGCCATTTTTTTCCATCACTTACTTTCACCTGGTCATCCTCCATTGATTAAATGCAGACCTAAGTCATTAACAATAGACGAGTATATGCAATTGTCTTAATGAAAACAAACAAAATGTTAATGCATCTTAAACCATAAATTAGATTGTTACACTTATGCAAAATTCTCTTTGATATCTGTTGTTCCACAAAATAACAAGGTTTGACAGGCCTAAGCATCGGCTTCAACAAACATACAGCATATCAAACAAGTTCATTTCACAAGACAAAAGAGAATCGTATTGACTTCAAAGAATTTTAAAGGAATACATATATTAAAGCAAAAGGGAACAAGGCTTTGGAACTTGAAGTTAGGGAGATTGTGACACTTAGGCAAAAATCTATAGTCTAAGCATTCAGGAGTCTAATTAACCAGACAATTTGCAATAACTAGGCATATCAGCATTACATTTATCCCACTCAATTCAAACCTCATGTCAGGGACCTTACAATATAAGGTAATTTCATGTCATGTCATGGCATGGCAAAAAGTAACAGCCAAACGTTTGACATAAAGATAAGTTGCAACTTTCTTGCCCCATGTTTGGCAACTGAAGGACTGTAATCGTGTGAGTTCTTTAACCTGGATTTTATCCAACATCAATTCAGGTTTGTAGTGAAATATGCTCCAGTGTAACCATTTTGGATAGAGATCTTAACTATCGGTCTACTGAAACAGGGTAAAAGAAAAGTTGTTACGTTAAGGGGAAATCTCTACAAAGGTCACACTCTGCAGCTCGCAAGGAAACTCAAACAGTTGTTGGAAACTCAAAATATTTTAATACAGAGAATCAAAGCCATGAAACTTAAACAACCAAAAGCACCACTTCACAAAGATCCTATTATTCTTGTAACGAGGCAAATGAAATGTTATTCTATGAAGGGGATTTGGTTTTGTAAATGAAAGCCTTTTACCGTTAAAACCCATAAATATAAAGGATTTTCAGAAATTTAATTATTGAAAGATTATAATTTAATTATTACCATGCAACGTACCCATCCCACCCTAAGCACAAATAGGAATTAAAATAATCCACTTCAAATAGTGAAGGGCATTCAATCTCTTAACTTCTTGTTTCCATTGCAAGAGGTTTAAACAACTAGACTATGATATCATAGAGAGAGAATTATTTTATTGGACCAATGTTGTGAATAGTAAATGATGATCCATGTTTCAGTAACGCTTAGGGACCTTGAAATTAATAGTTATAGAGCATGAAGTAGCAAATTTAGAATTAAATTTTTTAAAGAAAATATTTTAGTAGGTAAACTACTAAAAATGCCTGAATATTAACTCAGTTAAACTGGCAAAATGAACTTTTAAGATCAAACTCAAACCCAACGCCATTGTCTAATGATTTTAGAAAATAACCAATCAACAACCCAACACGATAAAACTAGAATGGTTGCCATTTTTATCGTTCCAGTTCATGTAGTTTTAATGGGTTATATCCCTAGCTTACAACTGTATTGACAACAATTAATCTAACTAAAACTCGATCAAAATAAAACAGCTGAGTCTAAGCATGCTCTAGTATAGCTTTGAAATCCCTTCTTACCTCTGATATATTAAGTTAGATGGCGGGACTATAACACAGCGGCCGTATACTTGCGTTTGGACCGTTGTGTAATTCAACTGTCAATAAAATGGGGATGGGACATGACTTCTTTCGGAAGCCCTACTTTCCGTAGGTGTATTATACAGCAGGCTGTATGGTAGCATTACTCTTTATCTTATAAAATTGATTAATATTTGGCTATTTTCCCATGTAAGGGCAATTCAGTCTTTCAACAAATTCGATAAAGATATTTATTTCCCTTCCCTTCCACTTAATTGAATCAAGTAATGCTAAGCTCTGTTTCTATCAATGCAGCATCAAAATCAAATGTAAACAGATTAAACTTACTATGAATTTCCTATAGCTTATTAAAAAAAATAAAAAAATAAAATTGACCTTCGTTCAAACGCCGACGGTGGCCGGAGAACCGAAGATCACTGATGAACGACGACGGTCAACGGAGGAAAGAAACAACATATATGTAATATTTTATTCTCCATAACACCAGAAAAAACTAAAAATAATAACCAAACTACCTAACTTACCTAACTTAACAGCTTCTAGAGGGCCGACGGCGACCCAAAAAACACCGCTGCGGCAGACCTGCTGGCGAGACGGAGAGGAGTCGGGCTAGATTCAGACGCGGTGGTGAGCCGGCTGTGACGAGAATAGCGTTGGGTTTTCCCTCTTTTGTTTTCAGGGAAACTACTCAAAATAGCCATGTTTTTTATTGGATTTATTATCACTCTTCAATAATTTATGCATTAAATTAGCCTAAGACCAATAATTGGACAAAAATATCCTTCAACTAACCTTCATACACAAAACATAAAATTTCCTTCTTTTTACACTCCGAAAAACCCTAAATCTCCCAAATCACCCCACCCAAAGATTTCTCCAAATTGTTGAACCCTATATCGACAAATTAAAATGGTAAATTGGTTGTAATTGGAGGTAGTGACAGTCAACAGTGAGAATGATGGTGATTGTAAGTTTATTTGTGCCTCTTTCTTATTTTCTTAACCAATTTTTTTAGGTATTCATCATTCTTAGAGCTTGTATTGTTTGATTGGACTGTTATAATTGATTTTTGAATCATAATACCCATGATTTTCAAGGCGAAAGTTGGGTTTGAAATTGAAAATGAATTGGGTATTTTTTGAGCACATAGGCCTTACTCGATTTTTTTTTTGTCGAGTAAAATGAAACTATACTAGATTTTGGGTATTTTTCGAGCGCGCATGCCTTACTTGATATTTGTTGTTGAGTAAAGCAAAACCATATTCCACTTCTTTGTTGAGTATAATTTTGCCTTACTCGACGTAAGAGCCAAAATGCATAATTTTGAAACTTAATATTTAACTTTGATGTAAAATGCAAAACTTATAACTGCTTTTGGCAGGCAATATGGAAGAGATAAACTTGGGTTCCTTTAATTTATGTTCTATTGGAGTAAATATTTATACCAAATTACTCATTTTACTCATGAACAGGGGTAGATAATGAAATCACACTATGGGTTATGTCGTTGAATGGTGTTGAAACATACATTGATAGAAGGGCATGATTTTTTAGTACCATATATGTAATTTTGACATTGAATAGTATTAATTTTCAACCATATAATGGAAATAATGAAATGAGTAACTTTGATCATATTTAGTGTAAGTAATCAATTGGGCCATTAACTTTAGTCATATACGATATCAAATATGTTTTTTAATAAATTCAAACATTTACCTCTTAAGGGCTGGAAATCTAAAATTTAAAAGTTTTACCTCTTAATAATGCATGAAGTGAAAGTTTAAAAAAAAAAAAAAAAGCATTTTTTTGGCCCTTTGTACGCGCTCTCAACAACGCCTTATTTATTGTGTGCTTCAAACTCTTTTCATTGTCGAATATTCTAGAAACTTGGGCATTCTTGTCAAACACTTAATTTTAAAGAGCTCACAAGAATAACTTTGTCAAGTATTTTAGAAATTTTATAAATTTTGTCAAGCTCAGTTTGATTTTTGGGTGCTCGACAGTAAGCTATTTGTCGAGCACGGCTAAGGTGGGCCAAAACACACTTTCATAGTTTTGCTCGATAATATTTATCAAGCATTCGAAAATTATTTCAATATTAAATATTTCAGAAATTATGTCAATTTTGTCGAGTATAGATTTATTTTTGAGCGCTCAAAAATAGACATTTTGTCGAGTGCAAGTAAAGTTCGCCAAAACCTTCTTTATAGTTTTGCTAGATAAGGTAGTGTTTATCGAACACTCAACATCCATCTTATTATCGAGTATTTCAAAAACTTGATTAATTTTGTCGAGCAAGACTTGATTTTTAAGTGCTCGAAAATAGAGAATTTGTTGAGTGTGATTATAAGGAACCAATTCTTGATGAAGAAACGAATTGGGAATTCGAGATTCAATAATGTGGGGAAATCTTTTGAATCGGGTAATTTGGGAGATTTAGGGTTTTTCAAATTATGAAAAGAGGAAAATTTTTTGTTTTGTGTATAAAGCCTAATTGAAGGGTATTTTTGTCTAATTTTTTAATTTTAGACTAGTTTAGTCACAAATTATGAAAGAGGCTATTGTGTTAAACTCATTCAAAAACATGGCTATTTTGGGTAATTTTCCTTGTTTTCATTCTTTGGATTACACGTGGGGAGGAGTATTGCATTATCATACAACCGCCTGCAGATGGCTTCCACGTATGTATTCAAACAATTTTCTATCCTTTTTTTTTATTTTATATTGTGTCTTTGGCTATTCTATTTTAGAATATTTTATTATGTCATTTTATTTTTTTCGGATCGACTAAAAATACATAGTTTTAGGGATTGTCAATTTACTTTATAATTAATATTATATATATACATATATTGTATACATTTTTCTTATATTACATATTTCACTTTCGAGAGTTTCAAATCTTGTCTTTGATGTTTCCAAATTTTATATTTCTTAAAAGAAAACGGTTGTAACAAAATATCCAAGTCTTTATTTTTTACATCATTTTAAATTTTTTTTCTTCTCCTTCATGATAAGCCAAACTTTGTGAGTAGGACGATAACAATCCTTAATTAGTCTATAATTTGGATCTAGATTGAGAGTAATCTTCATGTGCTAAACTTTTTTATCTTAAATAATGTGTGAATGGTATATTTTTATAATTTTTAAAATCATTTATTATGTCGACCTACTACCTACTTGTTAAATATCACATTATTTAAAACATGTAACATTACTCTTTAAGTTAAGTTTAGTTCATATCATGTTTGGATTTATTATAAATTATTTTGGATTCTAATTTTGTATAATGTATACTCTTAAATAAAAATAAAAAAAATATAGATTCTCATGACATAATTACAATATGTAGTAATAAGTGTCGGGTTGTATATATTGATAAAACTTAAAATATCAAATCTAATTTTATTTATTAAACAAAATAAGATTTTTAATATGCAGACGATGATAGTAACTTGAGAATTTATATATTTAACAATTTTTTTTTTAGAAAATGAATAATGATACTCTCGCCCCTTCAAACTCCTTTTGAACCTTATTTTCTTTATTTATAATTTTAATGTAAATTGAAATTAAATAAAAAGTATATTTAATTAAATTCACATTGTTTAATTCATGTTAACACTCTTCATATTCTATTTTTGATAATTTATTACTTCTATTAATTTTTAACTTTTATTTATCATAAAAAAATTTTTATTTTCAAATTTTAAATTAAATTTTTTATTTTTAAACAAACTCATAAAATTTTAAGTTAATAAAAAATAATTATAAGAGAGCATAAATTTTTAAAAAAATTAATTATGATTTAGAATTGAGTTGAAATTTATCTATTATAAATTAATTGAGCATACCTTAAACAAAAAATTTAATTAATTATTTTTTGTCAAAAAAATTTGGGAACATGAAATCAGATAATTAAGTTTTTTTTTTTAATAAAATGAGGTGTTATAAGAAATTTTGTATTGTTTTAATATATTCCTAAAAAGGACCAAAAAAAAAATGTGTAATTGTATTTTCCTTTGCGCCGAGTTTGGCGTCTCCGGCAAATTTTGCAGTCCAACTCACCAAAGGCTTATAAGGTGTTGAGCTTGCTGTCTTGTTTGTGATTCTTTCTGGTCCATATTTGTACTTTCTTCAATGTCTATGGATTAAGGATGCTGGAATTAAACCTGAAAATGTTTACATATATATATATATATATATATTTTGGGTTTGTTGTCTCCAAAGAAGCAGAGGAATAACGTTAGCAATTCTCGGTTTTAGAAGGCTAAAGCTCTAAAATTTACGGGATTGTCTACGAGAATGTGCGTTGACAAAAATACTTACAGACATCTCGTCATCCTGATAATGAAGTTTCTTGATGAAGAGAACTTCAAAGAAAGTCTGCAAGCGTACGGTCACTTTCATTTTATATATATATATATATATATATATATATATATATATAAGCTTTTATTCTTTTAAACCGTTGCGATTTTTGCTTCTCTTTGACATATATGAAACCATTTTCCACTCTTGCGTTGCCTTCAAATAATAACCACTTAATCAGCATTTTGAGGTAGTTTCCTTGGCTTTTGTGAGCAAAATTTGCTTATATAAATGTTTGAAATTCATGTTTATTCAACTGTTTCTTCATTCTGGACGGAGCAAGAATCAATGTTACTTGTTATTGTGAGTTAATGAGTTGCTAAATGTTATCAAACAACTTCTACTACTTTTTAGAAGCAAATTTTTACATGGGTTTGGCTCTTCCAAAGCTAGAAAAAGTTCTCCAAAATGTAAATTGAAATCAAATATCTTTTCAAAATTTTATGTCCTGATTTGTTTGTGTGCTTCCACTGTTTTTTATGAAGATTGAAGCAAGAGTCCAAGATTTTCTTCAACATTAATCATTTTGAGCAAACCATAATCAATGGTGAATGGGAAATTGCAGACAAGTATCTTTCAGCATTCACTAAGCTGTATGATAATAGGTACTCAAGGAAGTTGTTCTTTGAGCTGCGAAAGCAAAAATATTATGATGCATTGTGCAGGTATAAGTTTTAGATATGTTATATAGCAGTTGTCATCTTTCTGGTTGTCAATATGCAAGCCTGTTTTGTCCCCCAGGACAAATGAAACCAATAAGTTAATTTAGATAATCTGAGTGTCAGGCTGGTGTGGGTTGATGCAATGGAATTTCTTGATTCCATTAGGCTGTAAGTTTTAATGTTTTCTTGTCCTACACTTGGTGGTAGATAATTTAAGATAAAATTTTTAAGATAAAATAAAGATGATTGAATCATACAATGCAATTTTCTTTATTGAAAAATTTTCTTTCCTGTAATTGAAGTTACTAGTGCAGTGTCGTTTTGAATGTTTATCCAGTTTACACAGATTGATAAGATGGAAAATGAGATAATGCTTTTTGCAACAACCTAGTCATTGTGTTTTGTTTTTGCTTCCTCATTGTGTTTTGGGTTGTTTGTTTGCAGGAATGACCGAACTGAGGCTGTTAGCATTTTCTTGAAGGATTTGAAAGTGTTCTCTGTTCTCCCTAATATATTTGTTGGTGAATTAGCTGAGCTTTCTGATTTGAAGGATTTAAGGCATGATTAAATTTTTCCAAACATATTAACTATGACAGATACATATTTGAAATTTAAACGTTAAAAAAAATAATAAATATGCAGGGAAAATGAGCAATTATCCCGTTATAAGAACACCACATCTGCAAGGGCTAAATTGCTTGATGTTCTCAAAATATTGGTCAAGAGAAGTCGTGTATTGCAAGATAAACTTGTGTTTACTAGACTGAATAAATCAGCACTCTTGTCCCTAATCAGTCTCATTTGTCCTAGTTTTGAAAAGGAAAATAGAAGTCTAAAGGTAAATCAATTGTTCTTTCCATCTTTTACAGAAGAATTGAATTTGATCATTTGTTATATCTATCTTTTACAGAGGAATTTAATTTTTTAACCCAAATTTTGCAACAAAAGGGGATGCGTTTGCTATTCTTTTCTTTGTATTGACTTTTGAAGTCCTTTGAATCTCATATGTAAATGGTTTTTTCTGCAGGAAGTACTTATTTACTTGATACTTCAGTTTCTTGATGAAGAAGAATTCAAGGAAACACTTCATAGGTACTCTTTGTTGCCCCATTCTTTGGTCTTTTGGTTTCTTCAATCACCTTCGTTATTTGATTTTAGCTTCTGTTGGTGAAGATTGGAGCAAGAATCAAAGGTCTTCTTTAATATGAATTATTTTGGTGAGCATGTGGCTAATGGGGAGTGGAATAAGGCAGAGAAATACCTCTCAGCATTCACCAAGATCAACGATAATTTGTACTCGGTAAAAATGCTCTCCAAGATGCGAAGGCTTGCCCTCAGGTAGGTGTAAGTTTCTTCCTTTGGATATATGAATCACGGAGATATTTTGGATATATGAATCCATTTTCTATCTCACACATGTACATTAAGCCTTTTACTCCCAAAAGAACATCCCTAAACATTTGCTGCTAGTGTACAATTGCTTGAAATAAAATAAGGCGAGTCTTATTTTGCAATAACAATATGATCCTTTCCGAAATTACTCCTAAATATAATGAAAATTTTACATGCAGGCATGGTAAACTTTCATCTAAGCATCCTGCAAAGGATTATTTACAAGCCACTCTCAAAGTGCTAGCGGAGAAAAATCCTATTTTGCAAGACAAACTAAACTTTCCCAGCATGGATAAATCAAGACTCTTAAATATAATTAAGCTGATGTAAGTCAAGCAAAAAAACTTAGTGGATGCTAATTTAACGAAAATTGCAATCTTTGTTATTTAATCAAATTGCAATTCTCAATATGCTGCAGGATGAACTGGTGGGTTCCTTATTCTGCAAATATTGTGCCTGAGGCTAATAAGCAGACCATCTCACTGAAAGATATTCCCACTGTACCATGCATTTTTCATTCCTGTCAGGAAGGAGGATTCTTACCATCACCAAGTGTTGATAAAGTACTGAATTATAAAATGGCATAAATCTTTTCATCCTTTTGGGTAGGAGCTTTATCCTCTTGGTTCAACTCAGGCTACTCACATTATTATAATCAGAAAGAATTTAAAACTTCCTCGGAAGGCCATCTGATGCAGACCTCCCTCGTTTTCAAATAGAAAATAGCTTCTAGGAAACACAATCATGAAATGAAGATACTTAAACCTATGTCCACATTTGCATTAGGGAGAGATTGTATTTTTGTCTTAAAATTCTCAGTTCAATGATAGTAGATCAGCTGTACTTTTTTGAATAATACTATGTCATAATAGTTCATTTTCTGCATTATATGGGTTCTCTTCCAATTTATGTATTCTCTCCATGACGTGATGTTACAAATGAAATGGTGCAATTATTGTTATTGTGAATGCTAACTTTGAAAGTTATCTTACTGCTATGTGCTTTTGTCGGGTCAAGCCATGTGAACAATCAAGTTAGTATCATATTGATTGTCCCTTTATATAATGCAAGTACGATTGGTTTTTTTCCTGTTTTTGTATGCAGTTTGTATACTGTTCGCTTCCTGATTTCATCTTATACTTGATTGTTTTCTGTCTTACAGGATATTAGTAATCATTTTTGGTGATGGAAGATGGTCAAACCACTTTGGTGTTTCTGCCATTGATGGAACTCCTTGGACCCTATTTTTTGCATTATCAAAGGACTCTCTTCAGCTCTCATTTGACATTTGCTGATAGATTTTGCTCTCTTATTTTAGTTTGATTTCCTTTTGGCAAATTATAATGCAAATATATTAGAGTTACCTTCGTATATTACCTTTAGCCCCATATTTGTTCTTTGTTAATATTCATTTCCAAGAAGGATTCTGCTTGACAGTCTTGTTTGTAACCACAGCTTTAGCCTCTGCAATTCACGCTTTTGGACGTAGTGATATATAGCTGCCTTCAGGTTAAGGAATTCTTCAAAAATTCTAAAACTAGAATTCCGTACGTGCTACATCCTCCCATTAAATTAACATATGTCTTACCGAGCTTGCTCGCATCCTTCAAAAAGTTATAGACGACGCCCTCGATTTAATTCTTATGGAAAAGCGTTGTACGTTCAATGATGGTGTTTACAACTATTTATACTTTTTGCTTTTAAAAAAAGTAGTCTTAATTGTGTTTTGTGTATAATAATAATTAACCACAATTCTATATACGAATACATTTTTAATGAATTAAATAATCTAGAACATTGTACAATCGCAATACCGAACAAAGCTTTATTATTTATATGCATAACCGCCTAGTTGAACAAAGCGTCATTATACTGTGATGTACGAAATGATTTGCCACGGTTTGTAACAGTTCACCGTACCTTTTAATTTACAATTACCGAATACTAGAATTCGCGAGGGAAAATACCTTCCACCACAAACATTAGCTGTCAGTGTTTCATTTTTATGCCGAGTTCCAAAACTAAAACACCTTACTTCATTTTATAAGAAATACGCGTCATGTTTAGTTATATGCCAATCCCGAGTCTTGAACAAATTTTGTTTCATTCCAAAGCATCCAAAGAACATGAAATGTGATCCATTGTCAGTGTGTAGTGCCCGAGTCGGTGTGTGCGCATGTCACGGAAATTTGGTAGCAAAAGTTACTGCTCGAATAAACCGTGCACGTAAATATTGCAGCAAATGTTGCCGCTCTAACAAGCCGTGCACAAGACATCGGATTAAAAATGAGGGTAGTCAATCAACAATAAAGCAGTCTATTACAGCAATTGAAAAGAGAGAACCACCATCTCCCACTCCCCATTTCCCCCTCTTTAATTATTTCTTCTCCGCAAATGCTCATGTCACCAAAGAAAGCTTTTGCAAGTCTTTAATTCTGTTTGTGCAGGCCTGCAGCAAAATTATCAATCAAGTTTCAATTAACAAACTCTCTACTAGAGAAAAAAAAATTACTCCACTAGAAATATGGTAAATATTATCTACAACCCTCCCTGGATAATATTCAACAAAGATTATATGTTCTGACATCAACATAATTAACATCTCTATTACACCAACACCATGACCATGCTATTGGTATCGTATGTTAGACAATGTCAATCCACAATGTCACTTTTGTGCCTAAAAATTAGAAAGTTAGAAGAAAATCATGAGATTTTAAGCCAAAATAATAGTATGGCCATGAAGGTTGTGTTATTATCTTCAACTACTTACTTGTCCAAGAAAAAATAAAAAGAGTACACCTGAATTGATTCATTCTAAAGTTGTGCAAATCAAGAACAATCTATGGTATGAAAAATTTCAGTAAAAGAAAGTTGAATACTTACAGAATTATGCATTCAGTCTTGCTTTTAGTTCAGCAGCCACAGCATCAATGAACTCTTCAGTATTCAGATATTGGTCCCTAGTGACCCTACACACACACACATATGGAGTATAAATTATTAATAACTACCCAATCACGCTAAACAAAACATGTACGTTAGGAAGGAAAATACACATGCTGCCAACCCACAAACTGTATACTATTTTAGCAAATACATACTTGGAGCCATGGATAATAAGTGCAAGATCCTTGGTCATCCTTCCAGATTCCACAGCCCCAACACATGCAGCTTCCAGTTTCTCAGCGAAATCCAAAAGTCTAGCATTATCATCCAACTTTGCCCTGTTAACAAGAACAATTCCAGATACACATCAACGTCTTCCTACGAAAAAATAGATATAATTCCTTATGCATCTAGTGGAAACAAACTTGATGGATGCCATTTTGCAGAATATGCAAATTGAAACTTTATACCTATGCGCAAGTCCCCGTGACCAAGCAAAGATGGAGGCTATGCTGTTTGTGCTAGTTTCACCTCCTTTCTGATGAACCCTATAATGCCGCGTGACTGTTCCATGGGCTGCTTCTGCTTCAATTGTTTTCCCATCAGGGCATACCTGGATCCATTTCACACCCCAGTAAGTCCTCAATCCAATTCTGCTTATGCATTGTTACTTTTATATCAAAACAGCATTATAAATGTTTTTCTACAATCCCCTCCTCCCTGAAGACTTCTATTCCTAACTTACGCCAACTCTCCTACTATTCCTTATCTAATTTCTTGTATCCCTGATATCAACATGGTAATTTTTTTGGTTAAGGAAAAACAAATTGAAGATGGAGATGCAGAACAATAAAAGACAAACAGTAGTCAATCATATCTAACAGAATATTTAGATAATAATGCCAATTAAAAGAACATTAAAAGAAAGAAGAATGAAGCAGACACACAATCCAATCCCCAGAGCGAAAGCTCCTGAAAATACAATAAAGAGACTTGAAATTGAAGCCTCCTGTGAAGTGAAATAGATTATTCTATTTGAAAGTGTTTAAACTCTACATTTTTCTTCAAAATTTCTACTTTTATTTTGCTCCAATCAATTCCATACTAGTACAGCAATACTATCACTGCATATATCCACAAATACTAAATTTTTTGCATCTCTATAACCCTCAAATTTCTAAAAACTTTCAGGATTCATCTTTTTTCTATCCACCTGAATTGGTTTGAGGTTGTAACTAATTTTTTCTTTTGTTCTGCCTCCTCTGTTGAAGGGTCTGGGCTTGTTTTGGGTATAATGATTAGGATGTTACAAATGATTACAAAATCTTTTGCATAACTTTTGTTTCCCTCATGTTGGGATATGCAACGTATGATCTTGGGAAATAACAGAAAAACATAGAGAACTGACATACCAGTACAGACGTCATCAATCCAAGAGATCCAAAACCTAAAGAAATGTAACAGAACGTCAGTCACCCAAAGAGCAGTAGACGCCAATATATCTTCCAAAAATAGCAAAATCGTTGCATCCTACCAAAAAGCTAAACACAAACTACAAAAGTTGCACAAACCTTGGGCTAGAAAATCACTCTGGACATCTCCATCATAGTTTTTGCAAGCCCATACATAACCTCCTTCACTTTTGAGAGCATAAGCCACCATATCATCAATGAGACGATGTTCATACCTATGCATTTAATAATACAAACAATGATCAACATATATATAATCACATAAATCACCCTACAAAAAGAAATTTACGTAGATAAGTTACCATATCCCAGCAGCTTCAAACTTTGACTTCCAGTTTGCCTCGTAAACCTCTTGAAATATGTCCTTGAATCTTCATTGAATAAAAATACAATTTTCTAAGGAGTCCAACAAAATTAACAATGGACTAAAATTGCAAATAAATACATATGACACAAGCTAATCAAAGCTATACATCTATACCTGCCATCATATTTCTTAAGAATAGTATTTTTTGTACTAAGATAAAGTGGCCACTTTTTCTGATAGGCAGTGTTCATAGAAGCCTCGGCAAAAGCTCGAATGGACTGCAATACCAGGTTAAGTTATATACAGTGGTAAATAAAATAGACTACAAAAAGAACCACCAAGGAATTTGCAGATCCCAACCTCATCAGTGTTATACATGGATAATGCTACTCCTCCCTCACCGGTAAAGTTGAAAACCTCTAACTCTGTTTTATCGTCTCTTCCTTCAGGTACTGAAAGAAATTAAATAAACCACCGTTTGTAAGCAACAAAAACAGAGAGTAAACAAACTGTCAGAGTGCATAAATGCTCAACTAAAGAGTTGCAAACGTACAAAATTTAATGTCAAGCAGGTACACAAATGTCAAAAGGCCATCAAACAGAGAAAAAGAAGATTACCAAACACCAATTTAAGTTTGCCAGCTCCCTTAATAACTGTATCAGTTGCTCGATATTGATCACCAAAAGCATGTCTTCCAATGCATATGGGCTTTGTCCAGCCTAACAAGAACAAAAACTATAATTCCACCTCAACACAGAAAGCATTAAATTTAAATATTAAGAAGTAGTAAATACCTGGGACAAGCCGAGGAATATTTTTGCAAATGATTGGTTCTCTAAAAACAGTACCTGCAGAGATCCAACAGCAGCAGATTATCATGTTCCAATACATAATGGGATAAGAGAAGGAAAAAAATAAATAAATAAAGATTATTCATACATGCAAGTTCAAGTTCACTAACCATTCAAAATATTCCTAATTGTCCCATTCGGACTCTTCCACATATTCTTCAGGTTAAATTCCTTCATACGAGCTTCATCTGCAAGACCATAATACAATCATTATGAATAAAAATCACAAATGTCGAAGCGTGTACAAATCAAAAAGGTTTGTTGACACAAATAAAAATGAATGTTTATTTGCAGCTACATTTAGGCATGTATACCTGGAGTAATAGTAGCACACTTGATTGCCACATTGTATCTAAAATCCAAAACACAATTGCAGGCTTGTTACGAAGGAGAAAATAAGGGGAATAAAAAAAGTAAAGGTAAAGAAAGTGCCAATACATACTTGAGGGTGGCTTCTGCACTTTCAATTGTAACTTTGTCATCAGTTGCATCACGATTTGGAAGACCAAGGTCAAAGTACTTTATGTCCAACTCCAGAAAAGGGAAAATAAGCTGCCATATATCAATGAAACTAATTTTAGACTTAATTTAACCATATTTTGAAAAGATAATCACTCATCACGTTATTACGTTATTTGGTCAATCCAGAATGAATATCAAATCACCTTATCCTTAATTGACTTCCAGAAAACTCGAGTCATTTCATCTCCTGCATCATAAAAACAAAACAGCAAGGTAAGAATATGAGAAAACACAAGTCTTTTTGTCTTTATGTATCTTATAGGAAAAACGAAATAAGAAAACATGTACAAAACAACAGAGATTAAGGGTATATTTGAAATTTCCATAGATTAAAAAATAACCAATGCTAATTGAATTACAAAACAATAATCTTTCAAATAAAGTTGTAAGACGTTTGGTAAAATTTAGATAACTATCATGAAATAATCAACTCTCTATTTGTTTGGTAAACTTGGTTATCAAATTGTTGGCTGCGTCAATAAGAAAAACCAGATGCATTGTTTCAGTCCACAAAATATAATATATGATAGATATTAAGTTCAAAAAAATTAGGAATATCAGAGAAATGTACAAGAAATGGGGAAGTAAAAGGCCACAAAGACAGGGACTTCTCATCCCTGGTGGAGAATCTCAACAGAGCAAAAATATCACATATCCAATAATATCACATATCCAATATAAAGGCTATCTTACATAAAAAAACACCAATCATGAAATAGAACCAAATAAGGTCTCCTTTGTGCCATATCAAAGGTGTTGATTTATGTAAATAATAAAGAAGTACTAATCATTTGCTAATGACAAAAACTTAATACAAATATGCAGTAACATGCTTCCTTTGATGACAGTGGCAATGCCATCAGTCGGTAGATAGCGATATCTAATTCATTTCCAACAGCACCAGTATTCCAGTAACATTCCAATCACTTATTTAAATTTTTATATACATAGTTAAGTATTAATCAATAAATTATTTTTTTAAAAAAAAACCATATATATAGTAAAAGCAATTTTATTAATTAACAAATGATTATTTTAAAAAAAAAAACCATATATATAGTAAAAGAAACTTTATTAAAATTATTTAATCAATAATATAAAAGTATGTGCATTAATCAATTTAATACTATCATTTGATGATACACCAAACATAGGATAGGGCTAAAAGTAATCCAATCTTATGCTATCCCGTCCAGTAGTACAATATAATACTATGCAATGTACCAAACAGACAAACACGAGATATTACTTTCCATACTCAAAAAAACAAACAGAATCAAGTTACGAATTCATCTGCATACTCAATCAACAGCGTTATACTAAAATCGAAGAGACCGAACAAAAAAACAGCGATCAGATCCATAAGCTCGTTAAGATGAAAGCTTAAAAAGCAATCAGACACGTCGTCTTAAACGATCTTTTCGGAAACAGTATTATTTATTAGAGATCTGGAAAAACCGGATTTCAAAGAAGATAAAATGAATAATAAAAGGAAAGATCCAATACATGAGCAGTGAAAATCTCACCATCCATCTCGACGATGGGATTGGCAACCTTGATCTTCTCAAATGCCATCTCCGATGATTCTGATTCAATTCGAATTAGGGGAAATGATGTATCAAATATCTCAAACGCAGGAACAAAGACGAAAGAAGAAAACCACAACTACTACCACTGAACCAACGCAGTGGGCAGTACTTATCTGACGGACTGGATTAATTATCTTTGACTAGGACTCCGGCACAAAAGATTCCCGACTTTTGCAATGTTTCCATTTCCATTTTTGACCCTTACCCGTGATGTTATTTACTCAATTCTGTCGTAATATATGAATACAATTATTTTAAAAATTTGATAGCCAAAACCTAAATTTTGTGTTTTTTAATGTAAAAAGAAAATTTTTTTTAATTTTTTAAAATTATTTTTTAATACCAACCAAATAACATTCAAAAATTTTAAAAAATATTATTAAAAAAATTTTTTGACTAATAAAAAAATTAAACTAAACGAACACTTAATAACATAAATAGAAAATAAATTATATTTTCCTATATATAGCACTTAACTAAATTGGTCTACATAAATAGAAAGTAAAATATGTTTTCAAAAATTATATGTATAGCCCCTTAATTAAGTTATTCCATTGCACACAAATGGCTCTTTAACAACTTTTATTTTTAATTGTATTACATAAACAAACTCATGGTATTTTATATTATTATTACTTGTTCCAAATTTTTAATAGTAAGATAAATTTTCACATGAATAAAATAAATTATTAAATATGTAGAATAGTATTAATAATTTAATATTATTATGTTTTAATTTATATGAATAAAATTTATATAAAAGTGTAAGTTTGTAATGTTATTTTTTTAGTTAGTTTACATCTCTTAACATTATTTTTTTTTCTTGTCACTACAAGTGTTAATTGATTGATTTAATGTAACAATACATTATGTAGACTTATTAAATCAATATTAAAGATGCGTATACATGTTGTAGGCAAATTATTTATCTTGAAGGATTTGTACGGCTTAAATTGTTTGAAGATCAATTGTTGATGGATGGTGGTTTGAGAACTATGCTAAGGACATTAAAGCAAATCTCCTATGAATTTAAAGGTATGGTTTTTGTACTAAAGTTAATAGTCAAATTTCACTCTTTGTGTGAGTAGTATATTCTTCTAATTTAAAGATAATTATCGCATAAATTATGCAAAGGTGTTTGAATTGTACTATAAATATGGTTGTCTACGTAGGTGAACACTTTAAAATAAAAAAATAAAAAAAAAAAAAGTGGCGCATGTAATTGGTTGATGGCATAGTGTAAATAAGATGTGATTGGTGGACAAAGGTTTTGATTATTATATTTATGTACTGCTTTTGTCAGCGGTGACGCACCACTTTCCTTCCACACCAACCGCATCCCATCCCACCCCACCTAACTCAGTTCCCTTCTCCTTCGTGTGTGTGTGTGTGTTTTTTTTTTTTTTTTTATTTTATTTTTATATAATTTTTTTTTTATTTTTTTTTTAATAATAATACAGTGAAGTTTATTTAATAAACAAATAAATAAATACTTTTAATTTTTATTTCAATTTACCGATCATTTATTTTATTATTATTTATATTCTCAATTTTTTATATAATAATAATATTATATATATTTTATTTAATTATAACACTTTAATTTTTATTTTAATATTTTTCACAATATATTTTTTTAAACTATAATAATTTAATTTCTATTTAATATTTTTTTACAATATACTCAATAGTAAATAAATTTTTTAATTTTTTATTTTAATAAAAATTTTAAAAAATATAATTTTTAAAAAAAATTCAAATAATGAGTTAAGTCACACTCATATGTTAAAATATTTTTAACCTTTTTTTATTTTTATAATAATAATTTAATATTTTAATTATTAAAAAATTTAATTAAAATATTTTTAACGTTTTATTTTTACATTTAATATATTTATCTAAAAATTATATTACATTCATTATATTTTTTAAAAAATAAATGAAAGTATAAATAAAAAATATAAACAATAATACATGTTATATATATTACAAATAAAAATAATCAAAATTTTTTCTATTTTTTAATTAAAATTAAATTATACTGGTTAATAAGAGTATAAAATATATCTAATTACTAATTTTATTAATAAATGATACTAAACTTTTTTTTTACTTTTTTATTTATATTTTCATGATTTTTCTCAAGAAAATATAATAAATTTAATATAATCTTTTAAATAAAAATATTAATATAAGAATAAAATGTTAAAATACATTTCAAATTTTTTTAACAATTAAATTATTAAATTTATTGTAGAAAAAAGTTATAAATATTTTAATATAATTGTAATCTAACTCATTGTTTAAATTTTTTTAATAATATTTTTTTTCTAAATTTTTTATTGAAATAACAAATTAAAAATATATTTAATCTCGAGTATATTGTTAAAAAATTATTAAATATGGAACTAAATTATTATAATTAAAAAAAGTATATTGTGAAAAATATTAAAATAGATATTAAAGTGTTATGATTAAATTATATATATATTATATTGTTATTATATAGAAGATTAGGGATATAAATGATAATAAGTTAAATGGTCACGGAAATAAAAACTAAGAAGTAACTACCTATTTATCTAAACGTCAATAAAACATTTATTTTTTCTCAAATGTCAGAGATATATATCATTATCCCTTTTTTTATTAACTCATACTACGATATTTCAAGCACGACCAATTGGAGACCATTACATTAGGGCGGCCAAACATTTGAAGAGAAAAGCTTATTGGAGTTTCTACAACCAGTCGCCGAACAAAATAATTGAAGAACTATATGATAATATGATTAATTAATATTGATAATTTCAAATTTAATGCTTGTTATTTTGCATTTTAAGTGTTTATTAAATAGTTCCAAGTTAAAATGTGAAAAAGCTTTCAATCCTATATTTTTGTTCTCATTATATGTTATCTCTATCTCTTTTTTTTTTCTTTTGAAGGAATTATTAAAATAAGAAAGAAAAACAGACATTACTACATATTTTATTTCGTTAGGTGTTTACTTCCATGAGAATACAAACAAAACAATATTAATCAATAATTTTGCACCTGTAATAAATTTTTATTTTAATTTTAATTTTTTAATTTTAAGTTGTGACGTTTTGGGTGTATATATTATTATATGAATTTTGAGGCATAATAATTCTCTTAATATTTGATTATTAAGATTATATTCCTTTTAGTAATTCTAAATACATAATAAATATTTTGTACTTTTGAAGTATTCTAAGGAACAATATCAGTAGTTTTTTATGGTATCTAGTCGATTTTTGTGTATTTATTAAAATTGTAAATATATACACAAAATTCACTCAATTTCAACCTTACTGTCTGTCTTATTATTTTGGTTGCTTTTTTTAAGAAGAAATAAAAATTAAAAAAAACTATTACTTTATTGGGTTGGTCACGCAACAGGCTTTATAAATTACAGTATAAAGTTTTGGGCTTTAAAACTAATTATGAGTTTTCTAATTAAATTGGGTCACTACAACTCAAAACTTTATAATGTTATATATTAGCAACCGTTTTTGATGAAAATTTGTATGCGATACAATTTATTTATTTTTTTAAAAATGTACGCTATGATGACTCGTTACCACCAAGTCATCACTCATCACTCACCAGCCAAACTTCATTGGTCAATCTTTAGTTTTGGTTTTAGTTTTCTTTGCTTGTAATGAGTTGGTTCAATTGGAACCAAAAGATTAAGGGCATGGTTAGTGGAAGAAGATGTTCGATTCATCACCTGTATGCAAAATTGTGACAGAGTTTACTAGAGTGAATTTGTCAAATCTATCCAAAAAAGAGAGGTTATAGAAAAAAAATCAATTGGTGATTCTGATTTATCGTCATTAATTTGTTTCAACAGTAGTTTGATGATTAACTGTCACGATTCTTCCAATCACATTTGTAGAAAGGAGGAACTGAAAATGACATTACCGTGGCAAGAAAATAATACAATTTTAATTTAATATTTACATAAAATATTATTCGTGTATTTAATACAATTTTAATTTAACTTGTAACCAATATTATTCATGTATGACAAATAATATCATCATGCAATATTATTTTTAATTTTATTAAAATGTATTATAAAGATTTTTATAGAATATAAATTTTATGCTAACATTTCTTATCGGATCAATTACGTATTTATAAATTATAAGAAGGATTGGGTTTTTGCCACCGTAGTTTTTACACTTACTTTTATAAAAATTTTAAATTTAGATGGTTATGCATTCACCAATTAAAATGAAATTAAAGGTTTATCTATTTTTTTCAACTGAAATATGAATATAATTATTTAAATATGTAAAAATTATTTATTTTATAATTTATGTCTAAATATTTATTAAAAATATCTGAATATAATTAAATTAAAATATTGATTTAAATATGAACGAGTAAATATATGAATAATTTAAATGTTTTATTTATCAATTTTATCCTTAATTTATTATTTAATATTTATATATGATAATAATTAAATATTTATTTAAAACATTTATGTGAGAATACTAGTTTCAAATTTTTTATATTTAAAAAATAAATAATTTAATATTTATATTCAAATATTTAAAATAAAAAATAAACATATTATTCAAATTTAATTAAATTTAAATTCAATTATATGCGGATAAAATAAATAAATAGTATTTAAATATACATAATTAAGTACACAGATCTTATTTTTGGGAAATATATATTCTGATTCATAATACATGTATATATATATGTATAATTTTAATAAGTTCCAAATGATTAATTCAATGATTTAAAATTTAGAAGTCCGTTCAAAATGAAATAATCCGACCGTGTAAAATTCCTCATCCATATAAAAAATTATTATATTGCTATCAAACAGATTAAAACAAAACAAAACAAAATCATTCCTAAAACAATGAAAAGGTGAAATTTGCCAAATTTGTCATTATGCTGACGTGGAACTGTCACACCAAGTATAACACGTACACCTTTCCTTTTTGCCGTCTCAGTCTCTCTCTTTCGTTCTTCGATTGCTCTTTCATTTTTCGTTTTTTCATTTTCTCCCCCTTTCGCTATTTTCCCTCTTTAGATTCCCTCTTTCGATCTCTCTCTCTCTCTCTATAGATATTGAGTTCAGTTGCTAACTCCTTTTGTGGATCTGGGCTTCAACTAGATCAGTTTGGTTTGGTATCCGTTAGGTAACTTTTTCGAAATTAGGGTTGTGGTTCGTGATCTAGGGTTGGGTTTGGAGAAATCAGTGAATAGGTGAGAAATTGGAAGGGATAAGAAGCAGAATTGAGGATTGATGGTACTCAAATTAGGGCAAAATGCAAGGGTATCATGCGTATGCAGTGTATGCATGGATGGCGGACAGGTGAAGAGGAGGAGAGGAAACCGGAAGTTCGTCGACGGCACATGTGGACTGTCCCTCCACGTGGCTCCGCGATTTTAGCTTCACTTGCTGCTGATGGTGGTTCTGCATCCCCTCCTTCTCCTTTCTCATCTTCTCCCAATTCAACTAGTTTCTATTCCAAGGTAATTAATTATTCCAATATTTATGATTCTTTTTCCGTGTTTGATTTGTTTGTTTGTTTATAGTAATGGGCGAATGAGAGAGTGGTCAATTGCTTTTACTCTTTTCTTTTTTTTTTTTTTGGATTTGATTGATTTGTACTGAAAGATTAGGAAATTGATCTAATTTTCTAAATAGTTCTGAAAATAGAACTTCTTTTTTCCCTTTCGTTTTAATGATTGAAGTTGGGCATTTATACATAAGTTATTTTTCTTCAAAGTTCCTTATACATTTTATGCTGAAAAAACTAGTAGTTCTTCAACATTACTAAAGGATTTATGCCTTATGTCTCAAATAATTTTTGGATGGTTTTTCCATTCTTGTCAGTTAGTGCTGATTCTCTGCTCTTCAAGACTTCTTATGCATAAAATAATCAATATTTGTGATATTGTTGTATTCTTTCAATTGCGAATTATGTAAGGAGGAACATTAGACTGCATTTGGAAATATTTGAGTGCCTGAACTGCATGACAAGATTTATCCTGATAACAACTGTTTTTATTATGATTCTTTTATTACCAAGTGTATTTTGCTTGAAATATAGCGAGAGCAATCCTTATTATTGTAAGGATTAGTCAGTGGTAGTGTAGTATAATGTTTAAACTGATGAGTATGCAACCAAAGTTTTAAGTGCCTTTATACCAAGTAATGTAGTTTATTACCATGTTTATTGATTCAGTGTTTGCTACAATATCTATATATTTTTTATTTATCATGTCAATTGATTCTTGCTTCACCAAAGTCTCCATTCCTCCCTAGGACGGACGCAAAATTAGTGTTGGAGATTGTGCACTTTTCAAACCGCCTCAGGATTCCCCTCCCTTCATTGGAATAATTCGTTCAGTGACTGCTGGTAAAGAGAATAAGTTAACTTTAAGTGTGAATTGGCTTTATCGACCTGCTGAAGTAAAACTTGGCAAGGGCTTCCCATTGGAGGCTGCGCCAAACGAAATCTTTTATTCCTTTCATAAGGATGAGATTCCTGCTGCTTCGTTACTGCACCCGTGTAAAGTTGCATTCCTTCCAAAAGGTGTTGAACTTCCATCAGGGATTGCTTCTTTTGTGTGCCGGAAAGTATATGACATTAATAACAAGTGTTTATGGTGGCTAACTGATCAAGATTATATTAATGTGAGTTTTGAACGCTCTTGCTCAACTCCTATTTTTATATTTAGTTATTGGTGTTGCTTTCCTTGAGTGATCAGCATCTATTTTTATTCTTTAGGAACGACAGGAAGAAGTAGATCAGCTATTACATAAGACAAGTATAGAAATGCATGCAACAGTACCATCAGGTGGTCGTTCTCCTAAGCCAATGAATGGTCCAACATCAACATCTCAGCTAAAACCTGGTTCCGACAGTGTACAGAACAGTGCCTCCCTTCCTTCGCAAGTTAAAGGGAAGAAAAGGGAGAGAGGAGATCAGAGTTCTGAGCATGTGAAACGGGAACGATCCTCAAAAATAGATGATGGGGATTCTGGTCACGGTAGAACAGAAAGTAATTTGAAAACTGAGATTGCCAAAATTACGGAGAAAGGTGGACTTGTAGATTATGATGGGGTTGAGAAATTGGTGCAGCTCATGGTTCCTGACAGAAATGAGAAGAAAATCGACCTAGTATGCCGGTCAATGCTTGTTGGTGTGGTGGCAGCAACAGATAAATTTGATTGCCTTAATTGTTTTGTACAGCTAAGGGGGTTGCCTGTATTTGATGAATGGCTCCAGGAGGTCCACAAAGGGAAGATTGGTGATGGTAGTAGCCCCAAGGATGGTGATAAATCAGTTGAGGAATTTCTCTTAATTTTACTTCGTGCGCTTGATAAGCTGCCAGTAAATCTTCATGCTTTACAAATGTGTAACATTGGCAAATCTGTAAATCATTTACGTTCACACAAGAACTTGGAAATTCAGAAGAAAGCAAGGAGTTTGGTTGACACGTGGAAGAAACGTGTTGAAGCAGAAATGGATGCAAAATCTGGTGCAAGTCAGGCTGTTTCCTGGCCTGCTAGACCCCGTCTTCCTGAAGTTTCTCACAGTGGTAACAGACAGTCTGGTGGATCCTCTGAGGTTGCCATAAAGAGCTTGGTAACACAACCTACTGCTTCGAAAAATGCTTTCATGAAGCTTGCCCAGGGGGAAACTCCTACAAAGTCTGCTTTTTCATCTCCAGCATCCATGAAATCTGCACCAATACCTGGATCAGGGAGTACAAACCCAAAAGATGGACAGCCCAGGAATGATGCAACTGCTGCTGGTGCTACTGATCTTTCTTCAGCAAAGGATGAGAAAAGCAGTAGTTCTAGTCAGTCACACAACAGTGGCCAATCTTCTTCCAGTGATCATGCAAAAACTGGGGGACTCGCTGGGAAGGAGGATGCTAGGAGCTCTGCCACTGTTTCAATGACTGTGAACAAGACCTCAGCCAGTTCTACACGGTCTCGGAAATCAGTCAATGGTTTATCTGGGTCAACTCTACCTGGGGTCCAAAGAGAAACTGGATCAAGCAAAAATTCTTCCTTCCACAGAAATATGCCTTCTGAAAGACCATCACAGTCAAGTGTGACAAGTGAAAAGGCACTTGATGTACCTGTGATGGAGGGGAGCAATCCCAAGTTGATTGTGAAGATTCCAAATAGAGGCCGAAGTCCGGCACAGAATGCCAGTGGAGGATCTACTGAAGACCTTTCAGTCACCAACAGCTGGGCATCATCTCCTGTACTTTCAGAGAAGCAGAACCAATTCGAGCATAACTTGAAGGAAAAGAATGATGCTTTTCGAGCTGAGAGTTCCTCCAATGTGAATAGTGAGGCATGGCAAAGCAATGATAACAAAGACACACCTGCTTGTCCTGACAAGGGAAATGGATCACCTGCTGTTGGTCCTGATGAGAAAGGCCGCAAAAATGGTGATAAATTTAGGAAAATGGTTGAAATCACAGAAGATACTTCTGTACCACCAGGATATGAACTACGAGAATATGAACCGTCAGGATATGATCTTAAAGATGTAAAAGTGCAGTCTTCTTTCAGTTCTATGAATGCTCTAATTGAAAGTTGTGTCAAGTACTCTGAGGCAAATGTGTCTGCTCCAGTTGGAGATGACGTTGGAATGAATCTGCTAGCTAGTGTGGCTGCTGGGGAGATGTCCAAATCTAATGTAGTTTCACCAGTTGGTTCTCCGCAAAGAAGCACCACGCCTGTCCATAATCCCGTTTGTGACGACAACGATTCAAGGGTGAAATCATTACCTGGAGATCATTCTACGGATAGTGCCGATGACGAGCATGAGAAGCAGGGTGTGAATCATAATTTGTGGGCTAAGAATGCAGACAGTAATCAAGAGAGATCTGCCGGAGATCTAGCTGGACATATAATTACTTCCACGATGGATTTGCAGCAGACTGGGGATCTGTGCCAAGAGAATATTGAAAACTCGAAAGAAATAGTAATGGGGGAGGAGAACCCTGATGGTGCGGCAAAAAAAGTTGAAGGGCATAAGGCTGATGTCAGAGTGGATATTGATGGTACAGATACTAGACAGAATATGAGTGGCTCTTTGTTAGCTGATGATAAGGTCTCTGAATCTACTCCAGGAGTTGAGACTGAATCGGTTGGAGGATCATCAACACACCGATCTTCGGAACTTGACTGTGAGAACAAGAAGATTGTGAGTGAAGGATTGAACAGCAGTGTGCAGATGGAGCAGAAGCCACCTCCCATTACAACACACTATGAGTTTGTGAAAGGAACAGATGGGGAAGTGCTGCATATTTGTGGTCCTTGTGAAGATATGGCTTCAGAAAATATTGATGAAGTGAAGGCTGAGAAGACTGATGAAGTAGATGCCAAGAGTCATGTCTATCGTGGCAAAGAACAAAAATCTGAACACAAAGGTAATGCTCCTATGATTCATGAGGATCGGGTTGTACCTTGTGTGGATTTAGCTGCCAATGAGGGCAAGAGTGAACACATGGATGAGAAACTGGAAGGTAACAGGGTTAAAGAGCAGTGTTCTGCTGGCCCAGCTCCCCTTGAGGCATCCACCATTGTGCAAGTGCAGGAAACACAGCAGCATGTGAGGACTGGGGCTGCTAAGTTAACTGCCTCTGAAGGAGACAAAGCACAGGAATCTAGATCTACCTCTATAGATGCTTCTTTTTCTGCTTGTGGGATGTCAGATATGGAAGCGAAAGTTGAGTTTGATTTGAATGAAGGTTTTAATGGGGATGATGGGAAATGTGGGGAGTCGAATAATTTCACATCCCCGGGATGTCCGGGTGCTGCTCAACAATTGATCAGCCCATCGCCACTTCCTGTTTCTTCTGGGTCTAGTAGCCTTCCTGCTTCAATAACAGTGGCTGCAGCAGCAAAAGGACCTTTTGTACCACCGGAGGACCTGCTGAGGAGTAAAGGTGAACTTGGTTGGAAGGGATCTGCTGCAACAAGTGCATTTCGGCCAGCTGAACCGAGAAAGATTTTGGAGATGCCATTAGGGGCAACTAACATTTCTCTTCCTGATGCTACACCTGGAAAGCATAGTCGTCCTCTCTTGGATATTGACTTGAATCTACCAGATGAGAGAGTCTTAGAGGATTTGGCTTCTCAAAGCTCTGTTCAGGATACAGTTTCTGTACCTGATCTTACTAATAATTGTGATGGGTCACATTGTGAATTGTTGGGTTCTACGCCTGCTCGGGGTTGTGGTGGACTTGATCTTGATTTGAATAGAGCCGAGGAGCTTGTTGATATTGGTAATTACCCAACTAGCAATGGTCATAAAACAGATGTCCCACTTCAGCCTGCTGCGTTATCAGGTGTTGTTTTGAACGGTGAGGTGGGTGTTCACAGGGGTTTTGATTTGAATGATGGACCAGTTGTTGATGAGACGAGTGCTGAACCATCGCTGCTTCACCAGCAGCCCAGAAACATCCCATCTCAGGCACCTCTTTCTGGCCTTCGGATCAGCAATGCAGAAACTGGAAACTCTTCATCATGTTTTCCTAGAGGGAACACTTATTCAACCATTACAGTTCCATCACTCTTGCCTGATGGGGGAGAACAGCCATTTCCAGTTGTTGCACAAGGTGGGCCGCAGAGGATGTTGGCTCCCCCTACCACAGGTACTCCATTTGGTCCTGATGTGTTCAGGGGGCCGGTATTGTCTTCTTCCCCTGCAGTGCCTTTTCCATCTACCCCATTTCAATATCCTGTCTTTCCTTTTGGAAGTAGCTTTCCCCTTCCATCAGCAACCTTTTCAGGTGGTTCAACAACACATGTAGATTCATCATCTGGTGGGAGACTCTGCTTCCCTGCAGTTAATTCCCAATTAATCAGTCCTGCAGGAGCAGTTCCATCACATTACCCGAGGCCTTATGTAGTTGGCCTCCCTGATGGTAGCAACGGTGCTAGTGCTGAAAGCAGTTGGAAGTGGGGCAGACAGGATCTAGACTTGAATGCAGGGCCTGCAGTTCCGGACATAGAAGGTAGAGATGAGACATCACCTCTTGTGCAGAGGCGACTGTCTGTTGCCAATTCTCAGGTACTAGCAGAGGAGCAAGCAAGAATGTATCAGGTGGCAGGTGGCCTTTTGAAGAGGAAGGAACCGGAAGGTGGATGGGATGGTTATAAACGGCCGTCATGGCAATAGGAATGCCCAATGCCACAATTTGCTGACCCATGAAATATTGTAAGTTCTTGATTTGTATTATTGACTGGTGCAATGTCTTATCTTTAGCCCATTGTTAAGGACTGAAATGCACCAAGTCTATGCTGATGACTTTTGTCTTGTCATTAGCCAGGACTTCATTAGAATGTTCTAGGTCTAGCCTGATCTTAAGGATCTTGTTGTCTTACAGCAACCCCACAAAAAATAAGATATTCATCCATTCACTTGAAAGGAAAATAGAAAATGTTTCACTTGGACCAAAAGCATTTTCTCTAATGTCAAGATTATTCTTGTTTCTTTTTTGGTTCCCCATTTGGATTACTGTATAAATGAATCTTGAAATCTGTATAAATTTATTTTCCATGGATTTTTCTTTTGGGTTGAAATTACATGCATACATGTTATGGATGCTTTGTGCTTGTCTGTTATTTTTTTCCCTTAATTTTCTTCTTTTCTTTCTCCAGTTCTTCAAGGGTGGGCATTGACTAACCCCTGAGGTCATCTAACTTGTGCTCATGGAGGTTGGGTGGTAAGTGAGTTATTCGATGTAGTTCATAGTCTCCGACCCCCATCCTTCCGCTGTATCAACTATAATGTATCAACGACATTATAAAAGAACTTGTCCAGGGTTTTTGAGCTGTTTGTTCCTTGAATTTGTTCTGGGTGGTATTGGTGCAGAGCAGTTTTCCTTTGTAGATATTTAACTGTTGGAAGCATCTCTATTGCCCAGACCTTTATAATCGGTGCCTTTAGTGGTGTTTATGCATAAGCAGTGTTAACCGTTGGGAACCAAGCTCGAAAACTCAGCAGGTATGTCAAATCTTGGTGGGAAAGTTAATTGTAATCAACCAACAATGATCTGTGGGCTGAGTTCCATATAAGGAAAATTAAGTCTCTTGGAGGAGAGATACAGAAGCTGCCTAAAGCAATGCCTCTAGCATTGTGATATAATAGTTACAGTGCCAATGTCGGAACTAGATGTATTTTCGATTTTTCTGGGTCTTCCCTGAGATGCTTGGCTAAGCTTGTTACATGCTGATTTTATCATTGTTAGAGCTCTATGTGGAGCTTCTGTGTTTTATATCATATATCTTGTATGTTTATTAAATTTGTTTCTCCTATGATGTTCTTTTTGTGAAAGAACTGTCTGTGTTAAGTATACAACCCTGATTTCATGGCAGTAATTGACTGCCTATTCAAATTGGGCTGTACAGGATGTTACTCTAATCACATGATAATTGTACCATATTCTTCTATTGTTTATCGACACACGTCATTGATGCTTTTAAAGATGATTGCTGTCAAATTTAGTCCGATGAGATAAATATCTCTTTTGTTGTAATATTATTTTATAGATGACCCAGTGCCCATGCCATTGCAGAATCTGAAAGCAGTTTTTGATGCTGCAATCAAGATGGTGATTAAACCCCACAGAAACAAAAGCAGAAGAAGAAAAAGCAACAACAACGCCTATTGTCAGTATCTATACATTCCTTGATCTTATAAAACTTGTTTATTGCCTGTTACTTGCCTGATATGTGAAGTCTTTTTGCATTGTGTTCTAATATGTTTTGAGAATTTTAAAAACAGTAGATGTTAAGGATTGCCAAAGCGTGTGTGCAATGCACTTCACTGTTTCTTCTTAATCATTCATTTTAGATATAAAACATTAAGTTACTTAATGCCAAACATGCATCTTGCTTCTATGAATCTCTTTCTTTTATTGCAGCTGCCAGAAATTTTCTTAATTGAAATGGAAACCATAGCGATTCTCCACTTGCCAGTAGTTTTAACATGCTTTATGGTCCAAGTTATTTATAGTGACTAAAACACATAGTCTGTGGCTAGATTTTTGTAAAAGTCAGGAAGTGGAGGTTAGCAGGTGTGTTTTTTTTTTTTTTTGGTTGTTGGTGGGGGGGTGGTGGGGTTGTTGGGGGTGTGGGTGGAATTGAGGGTTTCAGTCATATCATCAAAGGCCAAATAAAATGTAGGCGTTTAGATGTCTTGTAATATTATTAATGGACAAATTTCGGTTCTAATGCCTGAGAATTGTGTTTTAGTGGAAATGGGATTTGGTTTGAAGCTAAATTCCTATGCCTTAATAGCATTACGGTGGGATCATGGACATCGAGGGGCTATACAATGACTGTTTCTTGTGCTAGGTATATAATTGCATGCTTATGATGCGTCAATATGTCTGACTTAGAGATGACTAATTATTTGTTAGAATTTGTACTTATAAGTTGAGAAGATTTTAATATGCTAGTATGGATGTTGGTATGATTTTCCCTTTGTTGACTGGGCATGATTTGGTTGTCATTTGAATTGCAGAAAGAAAAGTCTTCTGTGGGAGGAACCTGAGTTAGTGCATCATCCATCTCAAATGATAAACATTCATCAACACAGAAATATAGTAGTGGCTTGATCATTCATTCATTCATTCATTCATTCATTCATTCATTCGCATGTTCCACCGCGCTAAGTGTGCTTGCTTGCTTGCTGTCTGTAAGATATTATTAGAACGCTTATGAAATCCACATTATTTCCAAGATTGACTGGCTGATAAAGCAACTAGTGAATAAAGAACACAAATGGGCCGCAAACAAGTTTCATGTTACAAAGTTATGAAAGGCACTGGAGGGGAGGTTGTTCATTTCGAGTATGAGAGGTGGTTGGTTCGGTTCGGTATTTTTAATTTTTGTAGATGGTTGGAAGGAATGCATTCATAGATTCCAAATATGATCTGAACACGAGTTTCCTAACCAATTGCAATCTGAGATACTCCACTAGCCGAAGATAAGGAATCTGTAGAAGCTTATAATCAATTTGTGTGGCTTCAAGAAATCATCTTTCTCGCAAACCATGAAAACAAAGGCTTCAGCCAATAAATATATGTTCCAATTAGACAGCTAAAACTGCCATCTGGTAAGATCCTGGTAATATTATCACATAAATAATCGACTAAAACATCCTTCCCCACGCAGCTAAAACGCCATAGTCTTTGATTTGGGAGGCCGGCAAAACTCAATCCTAAAATTGAATCGGTACTCGGTTTTTTCAATCCAATAAAACCAAAAGTGGTTTGTTCTAGTCTATTTTATGATAAAATAGTAAACCAGTGGCGATGGTCTTGCCAAACACTAACAAAACGTGTGATTCTATCGATCAAGCAAATAACAGCATACTAAAATATCTATGCGAAAAAACATTTTAAAAATAAAAATCGACAATTTAAAATTGATCACAATTTCGAGTGAAAAACTTTAGTAAAATTAATATATTCCACCACGTACAGTTAAATAGAACCTAGTAATATTAACTGCTAAGAATATCGCAGTCAACTCAACCAAACCCACAGCACAATTGACATGCGGTCCCAGATGCCTGCATATATACCAGGTTGGTAAAATATTAAAACTTATTTCCAGCTAAGAAACTAGATTTATAGTGTTCTTTACAATTGTCCAATAAATCCATTACAAAGAGGTAAAGTCCAGAAACTAAGAAGAAGCATAAATTAATGACAACCTGAGCCAGTAATGGAGCCTTCATTAATCCAGCCAATTGAAACCAAGGAAAGCTTTGAGGAAATAATAATATCACCTGCATATTTACAGCTGGCTCTTAACTGTAACATATATTCATTTTTCTGAAACATGCTTCTTCACACAAATCCCAAACCGTAAGTGTGATTGAATGTTCCCACGATCTGAGATGACTCTGCTAGTGTATACAAATGATCAGGAGAAGGGCTTGTGCGGCAATTCTTTGTCAGGATGAGAACAAGGAAACCATCTTTCAGTTTGTAAGACCAGAGATGGCAGAAAGAACAGCCGATGGATCATGCCTCAGCCAGTTTCAAGCGAGGAACAATATTCATTGATTGCAGTTCCTTAAAGCATGAACAAATGGTAGAAAAGTTATCAACAGAGAAAGAAGGCAATCAAAGTATTAAGCAGCTTCCATTTTCAAGAACAGATCTGCAGACAAGATATATGAACTATCCAGCCACACATAGCAAAAATGAGGTTGAAAATCATCAATAGAACAAGAAGCCAAATGAAATGTTAGGCAACTATACAAACTATTAAAAAGATAATATGAATCAATTCTTAACATCATAAACATAGCTATAGCCTAATGTATAATTCAGAACAAAGAAGCAAAATATAAATCCCACTATTCATGCACTGCTCACTGATTGATCACCTTAGAGCACATGGTATCTGTGTTCATATATTTTTATTCACAACTAAGCATCCAAGGTATGTAATGCCTTTTATACATGAATGCAATCTCATATGCAGGAAAAGACACCCATGGTTGGGCCTTTACCCACCAACTTAAGTTTTTGGGTCAGGTGATAACAACTAATTTATGCAGCAACTTAATAAATAAAGGTGGATGATTGGTGAAGTGTGCCTCAGGCACTCAGCTCTCCATACTTTTCACCTTCCAATTCTCAACCAATCCAATGAAGAAAGTAAGAGCTCACCCAAGCTTTGATCCATAGTGAAGATTATTAGCAAATTCTTTTATGCAATACATAAAGACAATGAATCTAATAACAACTTTACCTGGATTAGGAGCTTGCATGCATATGGCAGCTTCATGGTAGAAATATTATCCCCATTTTTACAAGTAGAACAAATCCCAGCTTTCAGCTTATTGTTATAATAACCTAGCAATCCACACACTCTGCAAACCTGAGCCACAAGATAAAGAAATAAATCATCCACGTAATCATGCAAACATATAACGCTCATATATTTGATTTGAAACATGATAAAACACAATGAAAATACAAAAATGTTAGATAATCAACTATTCATATAAAAAACGTTCCTATATCAAACTCCATTGAGTAGAAATGTAATAAAACACAGGCTTCAACAAACATCACACAGATAGACTTGCTCAGATTTCACTTAATGGAAGGTAAGCTAACCGGTTAGATTGAAGGCTAATATTTGTACTGTTAAAGAAAGAAGAGTCACATTCAATGTTAAGGGCATGCAATTTCAAGTCTGTAAGCTAATCGAATGATAAAGAAGATGTTGAATACTCTTCCTTTCTTTCCTCGGTTAAAATTCTTTAATTGATGGAAAACAAGGACTAGGGGGATTTGTTGGTTTCTTTCCCGCAAATCTTTCTTCAATTGGTTAGTCAATAATTGCTCTTGTTAATAGTTTTCAAAATGTCATGGATGATTTTGAAAGCAAAGGTTCCAAGTAATATTCAAGTCCTCACTTTCAGGACAAGTGATTTAATTCAAAAAAAGAAGAGCAAATGTACATTAGTCTCCCTCTTAGTATGTGATATTTATAAATAATCTGGAAACTGTAGATAAATTATTTATTTCTATTAACCAAGTTTCAAATTGAATAAAATTTGTTCTTCCACTATAAGAGTAAGAAATCATAACAATGCTAGTGGCTTCTTGTATGAAATAATACCAAGTTAACATAAGTTTCCATGCCACTCAGAACTTTATCACCTGATTCAATAACAGAGAGCAATTAATCTTAAGATGGGTAACAAGGAGCCAGGGAATCCACAATCAAAGAAAAGTTTTTCATTATGAAAGTAGATGCAGAATCAAGAGGAAGTTGATAAGATTACTGAAAGGAACAAAGTTTACAGAATATGACATGAAGATTGACTTTAGGTGAATCATGGAGAAAAATTGGAGATGGTTGCTCAAGATTGAAGTTCCCATAGGTTCTTCAGAATTTTAAGGGGTGTCCTATCAATTATTGCTGGAGAATATGGCAATTAATGAACTTTTATCAGTATCTTCCAAAATGTTGGAGTAAAACGGTTGAATAAGTCCATTGTCCCCCAGGAAGCAAATGGGAAGGATGATGAAGACAGCAGATTTATGAAAAGCAGGTCTAATCCAAGAACAGAGAGATATCCAGAGGAAATATGGAGGAACCTTATAGAAAAAGAAGTAGGTAGCAAATGTGACAGATAAAAAAGATTGCAGTGTTACAGAGGGGAAGTTGGCTATTTAAAATGTGTAGTTTATGGAAAAAGGAAAAGAGTATTGATTTATTAAAGAAGTCATTTTGATGAATGGGAAAACACAAAAATCTCAGTTGAGCAATTCACGGCAAGAAATCAAATTGTATCCACTCTACAATGCTAAATCAATGTTTTGCAATTAAAATGTGGACAAAGCCATTAATTGCGGAAAGAAAGAGGCTTCATCAGGGATTATCTCAAGGCATGCTTCAAAAAGGGGATCTTGTTGTCAATTCTAACAAGAATTACACTAATTCACTCCCTTTTCCACGGTGTAGGTGGGTGACAGTGATACCCTGCAGGGACAGTGATTAACAAAAACCTATGTGCACATGCATGAGCTAATACCTGAACTTCAAAAGGATCGCTAGAAATCATTAGGCGCTCAAAAATCAGCATGCTAGCTCCATAAGCAATCAAACAATCACGTTCCATTTCTCCAACTCGTAACCCTGCAAAATGAATTTGTATTTGAGAAAACCACCTAAGATGAATGTCAAGCAAAAGAAATATCTAGGCTATGGGTAATCAAAACCTCCATTCCGTGCTCGCCCTTCAGTAGGTTGTCGAGTTAGCATGACACGGGGTCCGCTGCCTCGGGCATGCATTTTATCTAGGACCTAATCATCATCAAATTGTTGAATATCAAGCATGTGGACTAAGATAGCATTTACCAAGATACTTTTGACAATGGAGAAGAAATTTTTAATAGCAAAACAATAATGTACGCAAATGCTTATATGCATGAATTGCTATCCTTTTATCTCAGCGATAAATATTTAACACACAATATACATAATTATTTTCAACGAAAATTGTTATGGAAATTGCCAATTTTTTGCAATCCTGATTTATTTTTCAGGATTTAGTATGAAAGAACAAAAAACCTAAATATTTGCTTTTTGATGTGTCTATCTGTTTTAGATGGTTCCTGTTCCATTCAATAGAAATATGGATTTATAATGATAAAAAACAATCCTTAGTAAAAATTTATTGAAAGTTCACATGGTGATGTCCAGATAGGAATTTTTTTCAATTAAGTAATTTTAGTGTATCTTATCAGATAGGAAGTTTTGACAACCAAGGCATCTTGTGCATTAAGTAGCTTTCTTGTGGCTTCAGGTACTTTTGATTTAATATTTAATCTATGGTCATTTGCATCAAGGGAGAGAAAGTAGTAACATAATCATGATACGTGCCCCTGGGACCCTGCCTGATAACCAACATGCATACTAACAATACTGAAAATTTTGCAATAGAAATGATGGAAATGTACCATATGTTTTAACTTTTGGTAGTAAATAGGGCCCATGAAAATGTAAGCCTGCAGTGGGCAACCCGTGATACCTGACAAAAAATTGAAGTTATCAGGATAATTTGCCGACAAACACTCACATAGAGTCTTATCATGCTCTTATTGACAAAGTAGTCCTAAACTTTTGGCAGGCTTCAAATGGTTTATCCTAAGCTACGTAATGCATTAGGGAGGTTGTAACCAGCACAGGATTATAAACAACAAACCTGAATAAATCAAGTCCTTGCCACTGTAGCTAAAACCATGTTTCACGAGGGTCTCACTGCCATAAAACAAGAAAAAGAATTGGCAAAGTGAAATTTGGAATGCTGCATAAGGGTTTATAGACAGAAAAATTTTAAAAAGAAAAAGGAAACAAGTACCTTATAGCATCAACTGTGTCTGCATGGCCACTTGGTTCTCCAAAGGCACTACCATAATGAAACCTACCGCATGAAACTCCGGCTTTACCCCCCAAAAGCTCTATCATCTTACCTACTGTCATCCGACTGATCATAACAAAAGAACATTAATTAACATAAATTTTGAGAGCTTTACCGATTAGATAATAGTGAATTTAAATTTCTCATATGTATAAATACAGTGTTTCTCAAAGAAATGCCATTTCTTTTAAACTTTGGCCAGGCAGAAAAAATCAGATTGAAAATTTGAAAATTTGAAGAATGTCTGACAACTGATTCCTGACTGCTGCAAGTTTTTTCATTTCTAATAGAAAACCAAAATAATGTATATTAACAAAAAAGCAAGTTTTCCAAAGTTTTAAGTCATTTTGTGGGCCTTAGCTTGAGGAAAAATCAATAAACCAAAAAAGTTTCCAACAATTTATCTTTTCCCCTTTAGGTGTGTGATGTGTAGGGATGTTTTCCTCCACCTAAATGTGGCTTTAAGCTTACAGGCTAGAGTGAGCAAAGATGACAAAGTTTCATGGGAAAATATTGAGTACATATAATTCCTTGCTTTTAAAGAATATTTTTGCCATTCAAAAAGGGAAAAGGTCAAAACTCTTTGCAGTAGCTATTTCATGGTTGCTACGGCAAGAAAGAAATAACCATAATTTTTGGCAGAAAGGGGAAGCAACCATATAGATGGTTTGTGGGATAGACATCTGACCTTTTGCATCTCGTTGGACTTCAGTCATAAAGGAATTTTAAATTATTCACTTTCCTTCATATATCTAAATAGAAGGAATTCTAGTTTATTTTCTGTAGATTGTTTATCGTTTACAACAGGGATGGATACTCATTGGATCCATAGATAGGTTTTGAGCTGATTGTTTTCCTTCCCCTGATTTTGTTCATCTTTGAAGACAACCAATCCACCTTTGCGTTTCCAATCATTTTTCATACTCATTGTTTCAAGGCTCAGTTTTCTGTATCCCCACAAACTAAGTATACAACATATATTTAAAATCTCAAAACTTTATCTTCTTCTTTACCTTGGTTTTGCATAAAATTAATATCAACATATGAATAACATTAGTAATAAACTGCAGTTGAAGCAGAAGGTATTACCTCGGAAATCCATGAGGATTCATAATCAAATCAGGGCAAATGCCACGTTCAGAAAACGGAAAATCTTCCTGTTGAATTATGGTTCCACAGACACCTTTCTGCCCATGTCTGCTACTGAACTTGTCACCAACCTGAGTAAATTTGTGCAATAAAATGTCAACAAATGTTTGAAATAAAAAAAAAATACCGTTTTGCCATCATGCCCAAAAAGCACTTACCTCTGGTCTACGAGTATGGCGAATTATAAACTTGATACATAAATCACCATTCTTATCAGAACAAAGAGCAACTCTATCCACTACACAGGTCTCCCCTTCTGGCCCTTTGTATGTTTGTCTGGTGGACCTATATTTACTGCATATTGCAAGACTGTCAGCAATATCAATATTGGCGGACCACCAAGACAACATTTCCACAAGAAACAAATAACTGACCAATCTGATTGTCCCATTGGAGATACAGTTGAACCTCTTGTTTCCATAGGGGACTCTTTGTTGACATAGATGTCATTCGGTCTAATAATTTCCCCAGGCGCAGCAAGCCCATCATCATCCAATATCTACAGCAAGGATATGTAAGGCTAAATAAAATAATATAATATAACACCAGATGCTTCACTGGAAGAGAAGAGAAATATTTTTGGAAACAATTTTCAAGTTGTGTGCTTTATTATCTTTGCATGCAGAGATTTTTGAGATTGAACAGATAGTAATAAGTTATTTGTTGCCAAAATCACCCATCGCTCACTGGCGATATGTTAAAAGATTAGAAAGATGTATATTACCTGCATCCGTTCAGCACCAGGACCTGTTCTATCCGGCCTTAGTATTCTGTCTGCTGTATTATTTGCATACTTCTGATTGACGGCTGAATACCTGTTAAATAAGTAAAATCTGATGTAAGCAGCCGCAAATACCTTGTATACTTAAGACAAGATATGAAATCACATGAAGAAAATGAAATGATGTCAATTAGGTAAGGACAATGCGATATACTTTTTCATAACAATACAGCGACCAAAACCACGATCAAGAGATGCCTTGTTCATGACTATTGCATCTTCTATGTCATAGCCACTATAACTCATGACAGCAACAGTTGCATTCTGACCTGCTCCAAGTTTGTCATATCCAACCTGATAATAGCACAAATTATCAACTTACAGTCCATATTGCTTATAGAGTCCAAAATATAGCATACTGACCAGTTCAATCGTCCTTGTCGTCAGCAAAGGCCGTTGAGGATAAACCAATAGGTAAAGCAATGTGTCCATCCGACATAACTACACAATCACAAGAGGTCTCTATAACCAAGCACAAAATGATTTATTCATGGGAATTCACAGACACCAACATAAGTGATGCATGAGCTCCACATCCATAGATATTAAATAATGACAGAAAAAGGATATATTGCAAATTATTAGTTACAGTCACACTCAAATGAATGGAAGGAAATTGGCAACAAAACACAAAAGTAAAACCAATCATCATGATGATTGTTTAGTGTGAATATAACTAAATCCAACACAAACATTTGAGCACTAGTACACTGTCAATCTTGCCAAAATAGATGATGATTGTTTAGTGTGAATATAACTAAATCCAACACAAACATTTGAGCACTAGTACACCATCAATCTTGCCAAAATAGAAAAACACAAGAATAATTAATAAACACTCATTCAAAGACAACATACATCAAAAGTAGCAGCAGGTTGGCAATCAGGAACTTCTCAAACTCGGTGGCTTTGGCTTTTCTCCTTTTAGTTTTATGATAAAGTTTTTGAAATAGGCATTTAGTGCTTTACTGAGAAAAAGTATATTTTCAATGAACTCCTTGGCATGCATTGTTTTGATTTGTTTACAGATGTAATAAGTTAGTAGTTAATTCCAAACTTTCTAGTAGGAGGAAAGATATCTTTTTTGTTTTTCTCGTAGAACAATAACAAAATTTTATTATTCAAACAATCAAAAGAGCCCCTTATGAGTCAAGAAAAGATGATTTGCAAGCATCTATCTAGAGACTCTTAAATTGAACAGCAAGTTTTCATTTCAAGTAGAAAGTGAGGCAGAGGAAGATTAATCAATATTTCTGAAGAAACAAACAGGCTATGAAGTTATGTCAGAAGATTGACAAGGGATGTGCTGCTTGGTTGGAAGGACAATTGAAGACAGCACGTGATCTTAGTTATTTGAGATCATTCAAAATTTCCAGAAAAGAATTTTGTCAATTACAGACAAAGAAATAATAAAGGAAGTTCCATGATTACTAATCAGAGAAATAGAAAACGTGACTCTTATCCATGGAATAAACCACTTACCTCATTATATGCGATATTTCCCATCGCTTGCTTCCCCATTGCACACTACATATAATAAAACCAATAAAATTTCAACAACCGGAAATGCAGAATTCAAGATATATCACAATAATATATCTTAAACCTGATAGGTATTTCTTGGTGATTGGTTATGATGAGGATATGGTATTAGCCCAGCACAAACACCTAAGATCGTGAAAGGCTCTATCTCAATATGAGTTGTATCTGTTGTAGCATCTCCTTCATATAAAGCAATCTATCAAACACAAAGAACCAGAGCATTGTTTATCACACACAGTATCACTGAAAAAAGGTCTTCAGAAGATATTAGATTGGAACAAACCAGAGCATTGTTTTCCTCATTAACATCAAGATACTCAATCAACCCCTCGCGTAAAAAGTCATCAAAAGTGCGGACTCCATCCTTGAAGAACAAACAAACTTCTATTACTTTAGATATAACTATTAATTCTTTCTATAAATGCTAGCGTAAATGATGTACGTACCAACAACTCCTTCATATGATGTTCTTTGATCCTTGATATGCCCTTGTCAGCAATGACAAGTGGACGACAAACGCGGCCTCCATCAGAAGCAATGTAAACACAACGCTGAAAAAAATTAGATTTCTCAAGGTTAGCTTTTCACTTACAATGATGATTTACTAAAACTTAAAAAGGCCAAAAACATAATGGTGCAATGTTACAATCTTCAAGTAAAAGTAGAAAATAAAATACAATTTAACATTTCTACTAAAACTGTTAGAAACTCAAATTTCATACTAATTGTCAAACAAAAGGAGACTAAGACAAGAAGTACAGCATTGATTTATGACAGTGTTTACACTTTACATTAGAATAATAAATTTATGCAAAATGCTTTGGATAAATGTCTGAGACAATTAAAACAATTAACATCGCTGACCATGGTTGCATTCTTATACATATAAGCCAAACAACCATGTCTTTTCCTACATCATTCGTTATAAAACAAATGCCAATGACAACATGAAGATAGATTGCAACCTCAATGTCATTAAAAGGTATTAGATACTTCTTAAGAAGGGGGCACACAGACATTTGTGCTATCCAAGTTACTGATTTCTAACCTGCCTTTCTTTTTCCTACGGTAACAATATCACACTTGCTAACACGGGAACCATTACCATCATTAAAACATTTCAACAAAAAGTCTCTCATCAATATTTCTAATATTTTAGGAATCCCACAAGGTATTTTGAGCAAGAAGAGGATACATATAGGAGAGCAGATAAAATCAAATTAATTAAAGTGAACTTGCTTCCTTTGGAGAAAAAAAAACTCCTTGAACCCCTGGTCTTTTTTCAACTTTCTCCACTAGCAAACCTCAAGAACTTAAGGATCTAGAATATCTGCCAAGGGAACACCTAAATATTTGAAAGCCCAACCTAAATTGAGCTCAAACAAGCTCAATTTTAAAGCAATCACCTTCTCTTTGAGAAATCAATTCCCACAGTGAAGCTTTTAGACATATTTATATTAAGGTGAGAGATAAGGCCAAAAGTTCTGATCCCTTTCAATAGGCATCTCTCTTAAACAAGCCAAATTTTCAAAGCAAACACCTTCTCTTTTAGAAATCAATTCCCACAGTGAAGCTTCTAGACATATTTATATTAACTTGAGAGTTCTGATTGCTTTCAATAGGTACCAAAGGAAAACAGGGCTGGCCTATGAAATAGGAGCATACATAGGGATTCACTTGTATACGATTGAGATTTCAAGTTTTATGTAAGATGTTTCAAGTTTTGCGTTTAACATGTTAAGTTCGGTGTCAAAGGTTTGAGTTAGGATTTAACTTTAGTGATGGAGTTTTCAAATTTTTTTTAAAAGGTTTCAAGTTTACGTAGATGGCCATAACATTACTTGCATGTATATTGGCCAATACTCCCTACAATATGTGCCTTCTACTCTTACTTGCTTCAGCTCTGAGTTCTAATAAGGCAAAATGGTGCTTCATCACTCTGTAAAATATCCTTCAAACAATCATATTTATGGCAACATTTTTTCACTATTATTCCATTACTGTAGGTCAATGCAAGTGCTACAAATTAATAAAGCATTTTATGCCCTCTAGAAAAGAAAAATAATTTCTCCATGTAAAAAAATTTCTAGTATCATTGAACAAAAAAAACACCAAATTTATGAGCAAGTAAAATTGAAGTGAAAGAAGAATTCACCTGCTTCTCATTTACAAAAATACTAACAAACTCGCCAATTTTGCCAGCTCTACGCAGCTTTCTCATGGCATCAGCAAAGTGCTAAACAAGAGAAAGAAATATTGAAAGACGGATGAGCTCATCATATCTATGCAGCTTCCTGAATAAGTTGGTACTACAAATGAATCCTTCATCTTAAGCAACATCCCAAATACCTGCGGCCTCCTATGCTTGCCAAGAATAAGCCCATTAAATATAACCAGAAATGAATTCGGATTGTGAAGCTCTTCTCCAGAGAGTAGTTCCAAGTCCTCAACGCCCAAACAGTAGCACTGTTGCAGCAATAAAACACATGATCATACATATGAAATGTGCAATGACATATATAAAACAAAATTTTGTTTTTCCATTGACCTTAAAGTTGAAGTAAAATGTCACATATGCAAATGATCCCAACTGATAGCCCGAGTTCTTTTCTATTTCATGTTTTCTTTTGCATGAGTATATGATTGTGAATAAATATACAATATGGAAAGAATGAACTCCTGTATATTTACAATGAAATAGACATAATCACAAAGAGTAGAAACTAGAACTCTAATCACAGTTATAATATAAATCAAAAAGACAACACAGCTATATTTGTGTTTAAAATTAACCAGTGTTAAGAAAATATATGTCCAAGCGTGGTCAAAAACACATAAAAGAATGATCAAAGGAATGAATTACAAGTTGGGAATTGGAAGTCAAACGACAAGAACGAATTCAGTTTGTAAAGGCATGCAGCTGCTACTACAGAGGACCTATGTTTACCAATCACTTCAAAGAGGGAATTTTTGTTATTTAGCCTTTGGCAAAGATCATGTTGCTGCATAGTAGCAACTCAAGTGGTTGATGAATGATACTCTTACAAAAGACCAAATCTGTAGACCAACTTCAAATCATATCCATAATTGTGTGCATTACCTTCACATACGAAGAGGAATTGCTGGCACCATACATACTCATAACACAAAACTCGAATCAAAATTTTCACAAGCCAATTGAATTTTATGTAAATGTATACATACCAGAGAAATTAATGGACCCTCCTCCTCATCAGTTGTAACATGAGTCATTAGAGCCAAATTTTTAACCAGCCCACAGGCTTCGCCTTCTGGAGTATCACATGGGCAAAGCATACCCCACTGTAACAGAAGTTAATAAACACATAAATATTATTTGTTATTACAACTACAAAATCCTCAGCAAGCACATAGCAATCATAGAAATCTGAGTCTTATGATGTAGAGCAAGGACATAATCAATACCTGGCTGGGTTGCAATGCTCTAGGTCCACTAACTTTCCTGGATTTTTCAAATTGTGGTGAGATTCTTGTCATGTGGCCCAAAGTCCCAATGAAGGATAGCCTAGCCAGAACCTGTCAGTAAAAGTTTTTCATCACTTCTGCTTTCCACCAAGGACAGTATATGCGGAAGTCAGATTAATACAAATGAAGAGAATATAATTAAACCTGTGTCATGCCTTTCCGGTGCATTTTGAACCGCTTGACGTCAAAGTTACCAGTAGAGAGGGTCCTCTCTAGACCGATAGTGATACTATCTCTAGCAATATGCTACAATTTTGTTGAGAAAAAAAGAAAAAAACAGTGAGATGAAAGCATTCAGAAACATGGAAGAGTGATTAGAAAGTAAAATTTCAACAGCATTATAAATTATCAAGTGCATGAATAAAACTGCTCCGTCAAATGGATGGACTTCCTGATGCCAATAACAACATAGAAAACCACTAAAGTTGGAACATTTCTGGTTGTTTATTATTATAGTCTGCCAGCACAAGTTTGTTAAAAAAATCAAGTTACTTAAGAGTTCAGTTAGCACTTCCCCCTTAACAATATGTTCTTTTATAATAAAAGGAAAAATATATTAAAGCATACAAAGGTAGACCAAAGGTCCATTGAAGAGTTCAAAACAACTTCACATGCAGAACAATTATTATACTATTTTGTTTATCATTCCTTAACATTTGTCTCAACAAAAAGAACATGAAAAGGGGAATTGCATGCACACAAAGCAGCATTTTACATTGTGAAGTTATAGTAAGATCCTTACTTCTCAGAATAAGTAAATTACAGTTGCCTGCTTAAACACAAGTTTCGTACATAAAAAAAACAACAGTTAATATATGCCACTTACTTGAGAAGGATCAATTTTGCTAGACCGGCTAGGCCTTGTTAGGAGGAGATCTACATGCTTCTTAACCTCACTAATCATTGTCTTGAACAAATCCTACAATACAATATCAATGTTAGGAGAAAAGTAGGGAAAAATTTAGGAACCAGCTTGGAGCCACGTACAGTATTTTCAAACGTAGCTAAAAGTAAGAAGTGAAAAAAAATCATACCTCAAAGAGCAATGAAACTAATTGGCCTGATAACTCCAGCCGTTTATTCCCAACATAATCCTAGCAAGGAAAGAAAAACACGACTTGAGATCTGCACATGCAAGCAGACAGATACAAGATCACTCACACACATATATCACTACCATTATCTGTAAACACACGTCATGAATTTCGTAGTTCATCAATTTTGCCTCATAAAAGTATATATAGAAAAACCTAAGTACTCCATTACTTTGCCTCAGAATAAATCCATTTGCATTCTTCTTTTTCATATGAAAAATGCATTGCAGTGAATGGTGTTGGAATCATGAGCCCAAAAAAAAAGCGCTGTGCACCGTATGGAAGCCACTATATTAACATGCACCCTCAGCAATAAGCAAATAGATATGCTCCATGTTGAAGTTGGTTCTGACATCTTGATAGTATGTCATATGGACAGGATCAATTTCTTAAGACTGGATTCAATAGGATTATATATCTTATTACATTGTGTTTAGTTGAACTTGGAATAAACTGGATTATTCACAGTAAGATAATTAAAATTGACTAGTAAATAGTTTAAAAAAATTATAAAACTTCACGAAATATCTAACTATTAAGTTAAATAATGGCATTTATCCATCATAACATATTTCAAAATTGTAATCTATTAAATCATGAATTATGGTATTGTACTAATCCTTACTAAAACCAATTTAAATGAAAAGTAATTTAAAATTCAAACCAGCAACCAAAATTAATTATAATAAAAGAGCCTGCTACAGTAGCCAACAGCAATCATCGCAAAAATCTTTGTGTAACGCATGATCTATTTTTCCTTTCTTTTTTATCAATCAATTTAAAAGAAGTAATGATCCTCTTTAATTGTTTAATTACACAAGTGCCATTTATTATTACCTCTGGTTTCTCAACTCTTCTCTGCTCCACGAAACAAAAATCTACTCCTAGATTTCCTACATTTTCGAAACCACCCACATCAAAGCATAAAGTTGAACCAGTGAATCACTCTATGTACATTCAAGAAAGATCTTCAAGTTTATCTTCAAGTTTCAGTTTTTGTTTTATTTCAAGCCAGTCTTGATGATGTACAGAAGAAAAGGCACGGGGCAGATTAGACGGCTGGGTAGCAAGTATTGTGGAGCACATAGCCCTGTTATCTTTTTGGTAAAGACTTTGGTTGGAGAATTTATTCCATTTTCAAGACATTTCTCATCTCAGTTACTGGATTTTGTTCTTCTTTGGTGTAGATTCTGGTGACTAGAAATGGTCTTGTTGGGTTTTTCAGCTCTGTGATTGGTTAATGGTCACTTAACAAAAAGAAATTCTAATTTTAACATACTTAAATGGCATTTTTTAATTAGCAAAAAGAGTATAGACTTTGATTTCATAAAGGTTGGAAACATTGAAAGCAAAATTGTACGCTTAGTGCAAGAAGGGAGCAACTGACACACTTGCTTGAGTGGCTACAATTAGCACTCCTCTAATAATGATAATAGTAGTAATAATAATAATAATAACAACAACAACAACAACAACAACAAAGTAAAAGCGAGATAAAAGAGAAAATAAATATTTTTATTCATATATGGAGGAAAACAGATTACCTTGTCATCCATTGCATCCTTATTTAACATTGCCTCCATCATCCTTCTCAACATTACCGCAGCATATAAACATTTTGGACGAAAATTATTGTTACGTACCTAAGAGAAAGAGATATAGGATGAAAAACTTTCAAAGTCGTAAAGTATCTTATAAATTAATTATCAGAACAGAGCTTACAGGGACATTAGCAAGAAACACATCTCGAAGAATAGGCAAAGCTCTCCCTTCCTATCAAAAGTGTCGAGAATAGTTGCTGTTAAACTTGTAAAAGCAAATAAAAATTCTTTGAACCAAAAAGAATGAATTTCTTTCATTCTGATAACATGATAGAACCTCATAACTTAACAGAGGAAAATGCTGTAGATATGGTGGACAGAGATTCATACAGCATAGCTGAGTACTGGAAGTAAAGCTTAAGTAATTGGAAATGATTTTGCGGAAAGAGAGAAAGAGAGAGAACCTTATCAGATGGTGGACTGCCAAATGTAGACCTTTTCACCTGCAATGGAGACATCATTAAAAAAAATGACCCTAAAGCTTTGTATTTTCTCAAGTAATAAGCATATAATGAGAACAACAGTAAATGACCATATGGAAAAAACTAAAACACTCATCAATCACATTCTGCATATAGCACCGGAGGACGCATCAACCATGTGTTGTAGGCACCCCTGTTTAATAATATTGCTTCTATCTGAGTTAAAATAAAATTTTTGCATCCTTCTACAGCAGCTTAAGTTTTCAGGATTACAGGTTACTCAACACGGTATCAAAACTAGGTTGACTACGCTGTGTGTTATTCAAATTCCTCCATTCTGTTACCTTTTCAGAAAAAAAAAAGGTATAATTTTTATTACTATCTAAAAGAAAGCAAAAACTGATAAGATGAACCAGTAAAAGAACATATCAAAGAAGATTGCTCTCAATCAAAGCGATATCACCTACCAATAACTTAGAGAGTAAATTAAGGCTAAGGGGTTCAGAATCCCTTGTTTAAAGAGTTTATTTTATTACAAATAAGGCAAATAAATCTTGCATCGATAATCCTATCATCAATCAGCTAGAGCCAACATTCAGGCAAATAATGATCCCATATTATTACTATATCTCTCCAACCAGACATGGAATGGGTTTCTAAGTGTTTGTGTATGTGGTTGGCTTTGGGTGTCTGGAAATTCTTTTTTAAAAAAAAGAGTTTCTAAAATCAAAATGATCATCTGTTTTATTTGCAGCAGCATTCAAGATATTATCTCCCAACCATGAAGCACTGTCCAAATCAAGCTTCAATATATAACCTCTACATAAGCATAACATCTCCAAACTTTCCATCAAATTTACAGATGGAGATCTTCTTTTTGACTCTAAATTTGGGGTTATACGTTTATATAATGACTAATTAAGCAAGATTATCCAAATCAATCACTTTGGAATGCAACTACTAAAACCTTGAAATCTTATCCATTACATCATAATAAGAAAGGTGTGTGTTTAAACACTACACGTGACTTTGCATTTCTATTTAATTAAATTATGTCCTGTACGTGAGGTAATGTGTTTAAATTTAAACACTGCTACTGATTCATTTTCTATCAGCATGTCATTCAACAGCTTGATAGAAATGAAAAGATATATTAAGTGTATGAATGTCAATTGAGCATAACACCTTTCCCTCCAGATATTCCAAGGCTTTCTCTTGTGTGTATATATCCAGTCCCGCACATTCCTGAAATTACAGCAATATAAGAAAAATATAAGAATAATACTAAAAGAGGAAGATAAGGACACACATGAAGGGCAAAACACATTTTTAAGGCCCAAATTGTAAGATTAACATGGGAAAAGCAAAGATACAAAAGCTTTTTCCCCTGGTCCAAAGAACTATGCTTGTCAATGAATAAATACCAACAGGAACTTGAAATAACCAACTTAAATCTTGCTATTGAAGGAAGAGATCTCAAAGCAATAAACAATTAAGGAAAATATGATCAGCACTTGTTGCCTCCTTATATATGATACACCAATGAAGTAACCGCTAATGTAAAACCACCCTTTTTCTAACAGGGTGATAACAAGTATTCACTTCTATGAGCAATAGCCAAAGCAATAACTTATACTTCAGTAAGTAATTTAGGTATCTAGATTATCAAGATGGGTTAAAAAATGGGCAACAAAAGATTATCAATCAACAATTGGAAAAGAGATTTGCAAGAAACAAGCCCTCACTGTTCAAGTCCCCAGCATCTTGTTTCACATCTAAAAGAATGAAATGAGAAACTGTCAATCAAAGAAATTAAAGAAGAGAGTTCAGCAGATTTGCAAACACTTGTGTTTCTAAGGAAAGGGATAAAAATGCACAGTAAGTAAAAAAAGATGATCATTATAGATGGTATAAAATAAATACAAGCTTTTGTTTAGGGGTAGTTGGGTATTTGTTGTAAATCTCATTGGAAGCCTTTTGGTTTCCCACCAGGTTTTTGGATGATCTTATGAACAACTGGTCACTAATCTTGACATTGGAAGTCCAGTGAAACACTATGTTAGAATAGCATAGAAGGAAAAATAAAAACAAAGGGTTTTTGTAAGGGAGACTCACTAAGAAAAACCTACATGAGTGAAATAAACATTGTAGCATGTCAGTGAATTTTTCCTTTTCTTTCCATGCTCATTTTGTACACCGTAGTGTACCAAATCAGCTTCAGGTTTAAACATGGTTAGTTGTGAGATCTTGCTAGGTAACAGTAAGTGATAGACAAGCAAGCGTGTATCACATGCTAACAACCTGAAAAATAATCAGATCATGAAAAATTCCAAATAACTACTGAATGAGGGCTAAAACCATGTCAGACATTCCAATATTTGTAATAATACAGGTCCCTCCTATAAAATACTAAATCACAACCAAATGCTTAGTAAACATGTATAAATGTATCAAAAGAATACATTCCTTATAAGGTTATAGGTTTCCAATGCCAGTCAATCTTAATAATAGAAATGATTATAAAGCAAAGTTTTCATGCAGTCTTAAATCAAATTCTTTTGGATGCTATTTAGCATAAAAATTAAAAGCATTAAGCAAAAGATGTTGACTCCTTGACCAATTACCTCAATTGAAGGCAAAAGTAAGGCACTAAATCGAGGATCTCTCCCAACCATCTGTACCACCTCTTGATCACTTTCCATCCCCATAGCCTTCATGACAACCATTATAGGAATCTACAGAAAATAATTCATTGAAAGAGCCTAGCCATATAAATACTTAAACAGACAGACCAGCAAGTCGTCGGGAAAAGGAAACTTTAATTTAAATGGGATACAATGTGGCATACATACCTTTTTTGTAAATTGGTTGAGAAGTAAATACATCTTCTCCTTTTCCATTTGAATAACTGTTTTGCTTTTTACTGTCTCTGTGCTACTTGTAACAGATGCATTTACACTGAAAACAGATCACAAACAACCAAGAGATATATGTCAGTATATAGGGAAATACTAGGAGGTGAGAATATGTGTAATCAATCAAAAGATGCATTCTCTGGCCTTTGACTCAGAAAGCTTGCTAAATCATATATTATCCAAAGAACACATTCAATGATATCCCTCTCCCCATCATGGTGTCTTTAGTTCAAAAATAGTGAAGAGACAGCAGGTCACATTTTCTTTCATTGCCCAGTAGCTTCTACTTTGTGACCAAGGTTTTTTAAGGAAAATAACATGCATATTGCTTATGGGATTTTCTTTTTCCTATAGCTCTGTTAGAACCACTTTTTCTTTTTCATCCATGTGGACCTCATTTTCAAAAGCATTTCAGGGAAAGTTCTTTTTTCTGTGAAAGCTCATAATTACACTCTTTCGGATTTGATTTGTATAGTTTTTGCTATTTAGCTGCCTATTGACATGTGGTCCAGTTTTCTACCTGCTTTTTCTACTAATATGCATCTTTCCTAGTTTCATAATGGCATAAAAGAAAAAAAAATGTCTGTCTCAATTAAATGTTTGATTTTGTTATCTAACAAAGATGACCTGTGCAATTAAAGTAACAGCTAAGATATCTTATGTAACCAGCAAAATAAAAGACAAAACAAGAAGAAAGAGAGAGAGTTATGGAGGAATAAATCCAATGACCAAGAGAAACAGGATGAAGCATAATAAAAAGGTATGGTAGAAACAAGTGTTCTCTTACAGATTACTCCAGAAAAAAAAATGTAGGAAAAAGCACAAAGGAAGCCAAAAATTACTCACTTTCCTTTCTTGTCAGTATCAATAATTATTCTGTTTTTCGAAAGTTGTTCTTGTATTAATAACACCTGAAAATATTTAACATTATTACATGCTAATAACCAGAAATATGAAGAAAGAAAGCAACAAACAAGTTAGTTAAGCTAAGAGAAATATTTCACATAATTCTAAGTAATCAGATCATTCATTTATACGTTCTATTGCATACATAGCAAGATCATAAACAAGTAGTTATGACATAATCAACATTTTCGTTTCTTCCTATAATTGGAAAGCATAATGGAATAATTACCTTCTCAGTTCCTTTAATGATAAAATATCCTCCAGGATCAAGAGGGCACTCACCTGAAGTCAAGGGCAGAAGCAATAATAATAAAGAAGCAACAGTCACTTAGGAAAAATGAACAGAGATAATAGACAAGCTGTGAATATTAATTCTTATGCAGAAATACCAAGTCTTGCAAGCTCAGCTTCGTCTTTTCCATATAAAACACAGCAACGACTCCGCAACATGATAGGCATTCTTCCAATAACAACATCATTCTGCAAGGGAAAAACCACATGATAACCACAGCACATTTTGCCTACATCAACCAAAAATGTCATTGTACTCACTAATTACCTTCTCCATGGTTATTTTTTCAGTATGACTTCCTTGAACATATTCAATATTGACCAATATTGGGGCAGCATAGCTGAACATACAGCATATCCATGAAATAAAGCTTAATGAATTTACAAGAACATAAATTTTAACATAGGTAGCTGAGCATTTAAATTACAACATGAGTGCATACGTCATATCAGATAAGCGACACATGTGAGGAGTAAGTTTTTCGCTAACACCATCTACAGTAACAGATGGCTGCCCAATTCTAACATCTTTAAATCTGCATGAAAAATAATGGAAAGAAATCTATTAGCACAATTAAAAAATTCAACCAATTTAAATATCTAAATTTACAGATTTGAATAAAGTGTTTAGATTATGCATGAATATTTGAATTTACCAAACTGTCTCATACATGATTTTCTGATTAAAATTAATCAGCACAAATGAAGCACCAAAACATAGTAGCCAATGTATCTAATGATAGGAAAAAGTCAAAACACATCATCCAATGAGTTCTATATTGATCCTAAACCATCTTTTAACCTTTTTTGTAGTAGCACCATTCAGTATAATCAGACTCCAATCTTCAAATACTGCCTAAAATACAACAAAATAAACATTTACCTGAGGAATATATTTGGATCGATCCCAGACACAATACGATCATTTGCACGGATAATCTTCTTTATCCCGATATTAACAAAGTAATTAAACGAGTCTAAATGTTGTTTCACCAGCCCTCTCACCTATAAACTCCATAACAATAACAATTTTCATGAAAATAGAAATATTTACAGAACCTCATAGTAAGAGTAAATTCAGAAATTAAATATAAAGTGGATTTGAGTACCTTCAAGAACTCAGGAAGAAGCTGGAACTTATCGACGGCTGATTTTATGGGGGCAGCAAGCTTTTGCTTATCCAATAATTGCTCACTATCATGCAAACCATTTCCAATTGAAAATGGAAACTCAATAAATGATTTACTTAACCAAACATGTCAATATGTAAGAAAGAGAGAGATTAGCATACTCTGGGTAGTCCTTAGCAGGCTCATCTACATGCATCAGGCCCATTGCTGATTTCCTAGACCTTTCTCTTCTTAGCTTCTGTTACCAAGCATGCATACCAATTTGGGTAAGTTAAATGAATGACCTAAATGTCAGCCATCTAAGGAAAATAACTTAAATGTGTGAAATTTGGAAAAGAAAAATAAAATAAGAAAAAGGTTGCAAACCCTTTAATATCAAAATCAGAAGCAAGTACTCACCAACCAAGGGTGCCTCTGTAATCTTCCAACGATTTGAAATCACCAAATTGAACAGCAATAAATGCTGTAATCTACTAAAACTGCCATGAGACATCATGCACTAGTATCAAAATTATTATATCTTCTCTTTTTCAGATAATAAGATTAGGAAACTATATAATGCCAATTCATGTAACTAATAATCAATGCCAAAATAATTGCTTTGACAAGATCATAAATTCAAGGAAACCACAATTGTGCCAAAAGAAAAAAAATCCCACATTCATCTATGAAACTAAAAATGTGACATTCCATTAACAAATTAAACAAAAAATAATAACCCAAAAAAGTTATTACTTAATACTAAGATTAATCAACAAACAATAAGGCACCACGAACAGAAAATAAGCTACTATAATCAACATTGAAAAGCGAATAAATTAATGAAAACGATAAAAAGAAAACTCAACAAACAGAATTAATTATCAAAACACGAAAAAGAGAAACATTAGATAACTAGAAAGAGCACAGTAACGGCAAACCTGATGACGACGGCGACGGTGGAAGATGCGGAACAAGACGGAGATGGACGTATGGCGGTGGTTGGGCAGCGACAGCAGGTGAACGGTGAGTTTCAGTGAAGTAAGTATCAATGAATTAGGGCGGGTTCTTCGGTTCGTACTAATGGTTCGCTGTAACCACGTCCATGGTAAGCAACGCAGGTGACCAATAGGTTTATATAGTCAAACAAATTTATGGGGTAATATAACATATAGGTGCTTTACTTTTAATAAAATCACTAATAAGGGCATAGTTCACACTATTTTTACATGCAGGTCCCTTTATAGTAGGATGGAAAAAATCCCTCAAACCTATGGGTCCTCATCTCGCCCTGCCCATTTAGAACTTAAAAATCTAACCCGTTTAAAAAATAAAATGAATTTACAACCCAAATCCAACTCATTCAAAATTTGAGGCTAGTTTGAAGATTATATTTTCTACCTCCGCACCTTGTTTAATTCAAAAATTCCTATAGCAAATAATGTACATACCCAAAAAACTAAATCCAATACTATAGCAAGGATACTGTATCAATATTGTTGCTAGCCTAAAAAAATTAACCCAATATTGTAGTAAGGCCCTATAATTTGAGTTGGATATTATAACTATTGTACTTTGAATATTATAATATACTATAGTTTAGTTAAATAAGGTCAAATGGTGACGAGTTGGTCTCGGTTCTATTCTATTCAAAACGAGGATAGAGCGCGTTTGGGGGCAAACTTGTACCAAATAGGGTAGGTTCAAGAATGACAATCTCTACCCCAAACCAGCCCTATTGCCATCCCTATTTTGTAATTTATACCATATAACACAACATCATGCTACACAATATTATTTTTAAAAAATACTACATAATTTAATTTATTAAAAAACAATGATATTTTCTCCATATTTCACAAAAATAAAATTATTTTCATCATCATTATTAATAATTATTGTAATAATTATAAAAAGCATCTCTAATTTGTAATTTATAATTACATTTGGATTTCAAAAGCCGAAACTAAAAAAGCCTTCACAGACAGAGATTGGTAGTGGGCCTGAAGGCCAACTTTGTAGTGGCCCGATTGGAGTAATAAAGAACAATCCACAAAAGTGGATTGATTCGAGTAATATGTCGATAAGGGCCCCCGAACATTGGAATAATCACGAGAAGAGCCATACTTTATAAACCGAGAGTAACGCTTTCTTGCATGAAAAGAAAACTGCATCCGCTCTGCTCCTGAGAGCAGAGCGAACATGGGACCTACAGTTGCCGCTAGGGCGTCCACCCATAACTGCCGCAATCTAGTCAGTGCTACCTTTCTCCCTCCCACCGCCTTCGCCGCTCGCCGGTAAACGCTTCTTCTTGCGTTACTTTTTTTATTTTTGTTGTGTCGCTTTGAGAATCTTTCGTCCATCGGAGTAGAACGGATGAAGTTCTGTTTGGCTGATGATGCACATTCTGAATATTGCAGTTTTCATTCATTAGTAACTCTTGATTATATGCAAATTGGAGTGATGAATATTTAGTTTTAGGGTTTCCACCACCTGGCATAGCTTGCTTTTTGTTTGTGTATTATTCTCAGTTTGTGAGGTTGATATTGTTTGTTTTGTATTCGTATTTCGCTTTTGCCAAGCAGCAATAATGCAGAAATGAAAAATAAATAAATAAATAAATAAATAGTAAATTTTTTGGTATTTATTGTGTTTTGATTCAGTTTAACGAGACTTCGAAGTGAAATTCCGCTAAAAACCTCATCCGGATTAGAAGGATTGTTTATAGAAAAAGGCCGTATTACCTGAGCTTCTTGACGATGATTGTTGCACTATACAATAATTTGCAAAAAGGCTGCAATTAAATATGATATCATTGCTCCATAGTTCAAAATTTTTTGGGCAGATCTCATCGAGAATTTAACAAACATGTCATTTGCATGTTTGTTTGGTTGTCGATGCCAATTTTGTGATAGAATTTTTGCAAGTAATGTTGATGGAAAACTGAAGGCTCATTTAACACTGACAAATGTCTCAATTTCCACTTTTAACCTTGGTCTTAATTCAGGTATAAGACTGCAATTCAAGAAAGATGTGCACAGACGTTCAGCAGAGCATATAAACCATCAGTGGTTGCATGCAATTCTAATGTCTCAGATTATCCTGTTTTGTCGAGTAGCTCAAGTTCTTGTGGATTTTATAAGGAACGTGCTTTGTCTGCAGGTATATTAATTTAGTCATGCATGAATTTTTTTTTGGCCTCTATTGAAATGCCTAAAATGGTTATGATCAGGATTTACACAGCCACTGGTGTCTGGGTAAAGAAAGTTCAATTTAAGAAACTAGTTAAGGAACACCTACTGCTTGTGATTCAAAATGGCTAGTTTTTCTTGAGGGTGGCTTTGCGCTCCGAAGCCATGCAGTAAATAGAAATGGTGTGTGTTTTATTCATAGAGATGTGGTACATCTAAATCCTAGCAATGTAAGATTGATCATCCAAAGCTAAAATCATATCACGAAGAATACATCTTTAACATTGGCAAATAGATTAGATTTTTATTGTATTGTATTTTTGTGTTGATTCATATTTCTTATATTGATACCCCGGTATGCTGTAAAGAAGCCGTGCTTTACATTGTAAAGCATGACACTTTCTAGACATTCGTTAAATTATTCTTACACCAGTTTCAGCCATTCCACCCCAAGACTAAATAGATGATATAAAATCACATTGTGGAGTTTCGGTATGTGTTTTATGACTTGATCTGGTGGTCTTTGAAACATCTCAAAGATTTCACGGGTCATGCCAAATTTTCTCTTATCATTGCTTTTGTCACTTGATAGGAGCTCCGCCGTCTCAATTTTCTTCAACATCAAGTTCATTTCTTGGCAGAGAAAGAGAGATGCCATTATACACAAACGTGATGTTATGTAGACGACACAGATCTCCAATGCTTCCAAGAGCAGCAGCAAAGGATGCATTTGGTTTCCGCTTGCCTGTAATAACCGCGAAGCCAGAGTGGTGGTGGAGGACTTTAGCATGTGTACCTTATCTAATAGCTTTGCAGATATCTGACGTGGGGTTTTATCTCCAACCCCTATCACAACAATATGAGTTATTTGAAAATTTGGTTTACTTTGTCCCAGGAGCCATCACAAGGCTACCCAGCTGGTTCACTTTGATGTATTGCTACATTGCATTTGTTTGTATTGCAAAGAACAAGGACTGGCCTCACTACTTCAGGTTCCACTTGATGATGGGCATGTTGTTAGAAACAGCCCTGCAGATTGTGTGGTATACATGCAATTTTATGCCACTTATTCACTATCACGGTACATTTGGAATGCAATTTTGGGCAGCTATTGGATTTGCGTACATCACTGTCTCGTTGCAGTGCGTTAGGTGTGCTCTTTCTGGGTCGTATGTTCAGATTCCATTTGTCAGTGATGCTGCTTTTATTCACACTCTGTTTAACATAGGAGGTTTCCACAGGCCTTTCTAGAGAGCATCTGAATAGTACCCCGTTCGTCACTGTTCGTTCTACCATTTTCTTATTGATAATGCGAAAAGATTGACATTTTTCCGTTACCATGTTTTGAATTATTGGTCGGCAATCTCGCTGCATATTATTTTACCTTCTTAGACAAATTTGTCCTGATTCTCCAGTTTGAATTTTTTTTCTTCGTTTTGATAAGCAACTGCACAATTTATATTAAAGATTAAAAAAAAAAAAAGAGAAATCAGTTGCTGAAAAATAAAAAGTAGTATGTATACCTTTTGTAGAAGGCTTGCTTGAACAAGGTAATCTGAAGAATTGCAAGAACTTACCGCGGGGTGGACACAATCGATTTTGTACACAAATACCTGTAATTTTCTCCCAAAATTGTAAACATGTAAACCAAGGAAGCCTGAGATTGCTGTACATTTGTTGATGTTATTTAATTCTTTGTTGTCAGCAGCTTTCGCTCATGTTGTCAATCTGGGGCAAATAAATTTATTAGATAAACATCTTCATACAGATATATTTCAGTTCAAATGATCCAAAATACATGCATATTACTAGTTAATGGTATACATTTGCAAACCATAAACCAAAAAATAGTTCATAAATTGATAAAATTAACTGCTAATTATATACTGTCCTATTTACTGAATCTTGCAATCAGAATAATAATATGCAGTAATAATATCTTATCATGCTTTAGTCTGCAAAATCTTGTGGTCGACATCTAATATTTTCACTTGAGAAAGTCCATTAAATGAATTCAAATTTGTACTAGAAGGGAATGTTAAATTCCATCATTTCAGCCTTTGCCTTCATATCTTAGCTTTTGGGTCAAAAATAACTTAAAAGAGACATCCATAATCTGGGAACTTGAGCAACTCATCAACAACAATAACAAAATCATATTTGCATTCTTGTCTTGTAGTCCGTCAGATGTATAGTTTCATAGCTGCTATCTAATTACACTGGTGGTATTGAAGCAATATCTATAATTAATATTCTTAAGAAATATGATTAACTTAAGAAACACTGTTTGTACTCAGTGCGAAAGGCTCGGGTGTATATTCAGATTGAACCTCAATCTGTGGAACTTCCCGGGCAGAATTTTCTGTCTGTACGGATGGGGAAGATTCAGCTGCAGTTGGTACTGAAGCCTGGATAATCTCTGTTGGCTTAAATTTGTTGATATAGTAACTAAGTGATGGCCCATTGTAATCAGCTGTCTGTATTTGTGCCGGGGGGTTCTTACCAACTTGGAGAAGAATTGATGAAGCTGCAGCTACAGAGATGAGGGCAAGCCCAGCAGTGATTGCTACTGTGTTCTGAGCTCCATCAGAAGATGAACCAGCAGTTCCCGAGCTTATTGCGCTTTCAGCTACGTAGACTGCAGGCTGGAAATATTGAAGTTAATAGATTACCACATTGAATGATATCAGCAGAAACAACAAGAGAGAGAAGCTGGCATTTGTGGTACTTCTTTTAATTTTAAGGGACTGTTGAAAAGGTGGAGAGGGAGGGAGATGAGCTCCTATGGTCGTATGAGATTTAGACCAGGGCTAGTTGGAGGTGCTGACTCAAAAAATTTAAAAATGGCTACTGGGATGATAACATTTCATCTTAGTATACTTATATTATTAACACTTAGCCTAAGTAGTATTGTCTTGCTTGCCAGATTCTCTTTGGTCACTATCATGACATTCATTTGAAGGCATAACAAAAAGAGAGAACAAAATCAGCAACGAATGGTTAAAATACGATAAATACAGATTATACCATTTGTTATAACAAAAAATTTTCTTGCTCCCAAGCAGAAAATCCTAGTCCTGCCACTACACTCTTGAATGGAAGAAAATCATTTTAGGGCTCAAAGTGTATTTCAAATGAAAATCCTCAATATATGACTTGGTTAATTACCCTCAATTTCATTCAATACGTCCTTTGTTACATGTTGTCCCCCAGACACTTACATAATGCAACATTCGTTACATTGGAGTTGGGGAAAATATAAAATCTAAAGCAAGGAATTACCTCAACAGAGTAAATGTTTGTCTGGCCAGCAGTATCCTTCTCAACGTAACCAGTCCAACCCCGTTTCCGAGGTGGATATGTACCCACCACTTTGGTCTTTTCCCCAGCTAGCCATTCCACACTGACTTTTCCAACCTGTAGTACAAAATTACATGATCAATTATCGTATAATGGAATCACTAGCTGCCAAATTAATACAAGTGAATATATGGATTGTTGATAAAACATTAACAGCTAAGCAAAAGCAGATTTTTACCAAGTATTCTAGCCCCTATGCTTTCAAAGTCAACAATCCTTGCAAAATAATTATAATACGGGTTGACAATTGCAATGCAATCTTATATTTATACTACCAAAAACCAAGGACAGTACTGATCTATGTAAAGAAGGAAATGCAGAAAATTGGTGAAAAAGAAGTAAATTAACCTCCTTATCAGGGGCGCATTCTTCATCGTTACAATCAGACTCATCAGAGGAAGCTCTGACAGTGAACAAATTTACATTTCTCTTGTTCTTGTATTTGCTGGAGAAGAATAACAACTTCGGCGAAGAAAATGCGTAAGAATTTGCAGATATGATAGCTTGTGATGCGCATGAGGACGACATTTTTGTTTACCTCGAATTTGCTGAAAGCTTTGAGGAGTTGATATTAAAATCTCTGGGGAAGGGTTGCAGTTTGAGGTTTGAGAATCTGAAAGCTTATGGGATGAGATTGAGATTGGTCTTTTGTGGTGGATTTCTAGCGGTACGTGTCAACTTGTAGTCTACAGTTAGGTATTTAACAGAAAAATATCTAACGCTGCTAGCGCCTAGTGGTGGGATAATAACATCTAAAGTCCGAAGGTTTTATATTTTCTCATATAAACCCTGTTGTCGTATTGATTATTGATTCCAAAAAAATACTAGTTATGTAAAAGCACGCAATAAAAAGATATATTATATTATATAATCTAAGAGTGTTTATTAGGTACTGTATTATTGTAGTACTTGCAAAGTTAAGTAAAAGAATATAATTACGAAGATATCCCTAAGATAATGGGCTTTGACTGGGCAAGCAAATTTCTTTCGAACATTGGGCCAACTGACGGTTCCGCGAATAAAACCTTTTTTTTAGCTTAACAAACAAAACAGGTTTCAACTCGAAAGTCTTCAAAAACTAGGCGTTCTTCTTTGCGAAGCTCAAGCGTCTCTTTAATTTCTTGAACCAACTGACTCGTTTTTTGTCTACCTTTTTCTCCCCTGTAAAACAAATTTTATTCTCAGATGATCACTTCCGATAAGGAAAATATACTTCCATCAATCAAATGATAAACCAAATAAAATGTAAGACACACATGTATTTTATCAAGTAATTGATTTTTTCTTTTAATTTTTTTTCCTTGGACTAGACCTGGACGTGAAGAAATATGTGACGCATTTTAGTATTTATTTTTAGAAAAATTAAACAATTAGAAACGTGTTCGATAAAGTTGTAGTAGGAGAATCGTTCCAGAAAAGATGAAAAATTAAGAATTATTTGTTTGATATTGTTTTTCCAGCAATAATTTGGGAGATTAGGTATGACAACATATTTTCATAAGGTGTTTTTTAAAAAAAAAAAATCATCTATGATAAATGAAAATATTATTTTAGATTTTGTGAATAAAAGTTTAAAAAATATGAAAAAAAATCATAAAAAAGTTAAAACATCAAAAATATTACTTTACCTATTTAGATAAACAATCAAGTTTCAAATTCAAAAACACCATTTTAAAAACAAAATTATACTACTCCAAAATTCCTGTTTTCTAGCATTTAAATACTATTTGGTTTATCATTTTATGGAAGCATGCCACGTTTTTTTTTTTTAATTTATGTCACTAAATCAAACTATTAAATTAGGCCAACAAGTTGTTGTTAACCCTTCCCCGGTATTTCCAGATTTCTTGTTTGAGGTCTTATGTCTCGAAATTAATCACCAAGGAGTCCTTATAACCAACGGCTACAGGCAGCCAATCAACTGCCAAGACCAGGTCAATTGAACAAGTGCAAAACCTTCGAAATCCAACGTGGCTACATTCCTTAATTAATAATTAACTCTTGAAACTAAAATCTTCGAGCTCATAAAATATATTTGGGATTCAGTTGTTATTACTTCAAAATTATAGCTCTTGTGAGATGAAAACACGAGGATACCAAAAATATTAGTAAAAGAACGAATGTCTACTAAAAGTTGATGTTCCTAAACACTTTTTCCAACTTTGTTTTTAAAATTAAGTAGAGCAGTATCAAATGTCTTATAGAGAACACTGACTTAACCTACAGAGATCAACTTCCTTGAACCTAATTGTCAATGTATACATCTTTATGATCGTACCACTTGACGCGAAATAGGAGACCATATGCAGTTCAAGGCAATACGGCAGAAATCCATAGTATACAGAAACAAAAAGGTACGAACACAACTACTCTTCCCACGTCCCAATTTGTCTGATATACTTGGAAACACAGTTATCAGTTTAGCAAGAACATAGCACGGTAGAATTCTCCAAAAGATTGGAGATTTAGGGTATTGTTTAAAATTTGAAATAATGCAACTTTAAACCATAATTATTATAGAATGAAATCATTATATGTCAAATATAAATAAAAAAGGTGCTTTTGCAATAAGATGAAAACCCGATAATACCTAAAATAAGTTGACAAAATTTGACATATTAGACATTACGAAATTGTTTTAATTGTTGTTTAAGATGTTTGAAGTCTCTAAAGTAATTGTACAGATAATGGTATTCTAATTGTTGGAATAGCAAAGCAGGTTTTTGCTATTGACCCCGTCCTTCATAGTAAAACATTTGGCTTCATATAGCTTTTCTTTTTCCCTACTGATGATATACACAGTGGAGATCACGTGTACATTATAATCCTCATTCAGGCATAGAGCATAATAACTGTCATATTCGTCTATCATTGTTTTGCATTCTGATGTCAAAAGTTTTAGAACATTTTGATGCCACTGTGCAGGCAAAGGCAGTAACTTATTTTCCAAATAGTTAAGAATTTCACTAACCACAACTTAAAAGCAAAGTATTAAAACTTTGTATCAAATGTATTCCAATTGAACTTTGTAAGCAAAGTCTCATCCTGTTCAGAATCATAAAGAATCAAGAATCCAAAGGAAGAACAAACATGATATGGTCATGCTTCTGAGAGGAAAAAGAGTCTAAATCTGTGCATACTAAGTAAAATCCTCTATCAACTAAAAATTTAACAAACACTGCAAAGCTGGAGCAGATAGAAAGAAACAGAATCATCTATGAACTATATTTACATAATGCAGCAAGAAGGAGAAAGCAATTCAGGTTCTAGATATTATAGTTACCATCAGGCAAAGCATCAGTTGCTGCTCCAGTAGAAACCAACAGTTCAGGCTTCTTTAACCAGTACTGATCAAATCTTTGCCTTGCATATTCAATGTAGTCAAAGTCAATTCCGTTCACATGCTCCTGAAAAAGTAACAATTAAACCATAAGATAATATGCTCGTGGAAAATGAGTGTGAATAATCTAACCAAGAGGTGATAAGTATCATGTAAGCAGTAGCGGGAAAAAAGCTGAGTTGTTTTCTAAAATAATTGAAGAAGGGACCTAGATGGCTGTAAATCAACCATCTACAAACTACCAAAGGAACAGATTCCAAGTCAGATTGGCCAAGCCATCCAGTCATCCTAGGTTATTTTTAGAGCAATAAATTTCAGATGAAAAAAGTTAAGCTGAGTCAGGATAGATTACCGATATTATTCCCCATAAGCCCCATGATAGATGGCTTGCAAGAGTATACATTTCGACATCTTTAAGTAGTTGCTGCACTTCCACATCACTGGGTTGATCACCTACAGCAATGTAAAATAATTTCTAAGGGCAGATAGAACCAAAGCACTATACACAAGCAATTCAGACCAAATCCAATTTCATCCATAAATCCGCATTAAAATGGTTATTTAACTGCCTTGATTATTTAAAAATTAACATAAACTGAAGCAAGGATACAGAAAATAAGAAGTCCCATCTAAGTGCCTACATGAAATAACTTTCTGTTGGTTAACAGGTGTATAATGCAAACACCTAACAGCAAATGCAGCATAATTGTAACTCAGGTCTCAATTGTTTAATATGATACAGAAAAAGGGTATCTATGTGTATAAACTAGCATTCAGATGATGTACAACTGTAAGATGCAGACTCAGCACCACATAAATGAAGAGTATTGATTCATACCTGTGGAGCTCAGATATGCATGCACAAACCGTGTACGCTCCTCCAAATCTATTGTGAGACACACAGATCAAGAGATTGCATCTTCCATTGGAAAAGGGAAGAAAATGACAAAAAAAATAAGGAGATAATTCATCTCAATTGTCACACACCAGGATATTTACTGTAGTCCATTAGATGAGGTGTTTCTGAATGGTAGTCAGCAGCCATCTCGCAGAAGTGATTTGCAATATCATATGCAATAGGGTTGTAACTTGCATACTCATAGTCCTATTAGAAGATAAAATATATTTATCAATGATGGTAATTGGACCAAATTCAGTCATCAAGCAAGCATTCAGAAAAAGGAAATCATGAAAAAAAAAATAGTCAAAACACAGATTGATGCTAGGTCAAAAGATGATTTTCCTCTACATGCAGACACTTGTGCAGCATCACACAAATTAAATACAGAGTCAATTCACATTTGAAGTTCATGTGATCTTAAATTAAGAAATTATAGGCAATCACATCTGCAAAAGTATATCTTGACATTACAAAACAGGAGTCAAAATTGTTGCATCATGGTTGGAAAGACCTTAAGCAATGTATTGATTGCCAAGGTGAGTAGATTGAGTTTCTCATAATGGCTCTATGTTTTCTGTATACAGGTTCCATATGAAGATCATTCTTCCTTGAAACACAGCCATGGGCTTTCCATGAGACAACTCAAGAGGCAATCAGGTAAACATACAACATAGATCACTCCACATTTTAATTACGGATAATATTAGAGAAAATGCAAAGGAATAACACAATGATGTAAATTTCTATCTGGTATTAGTTTTCACTGAAACATATACCTTCACTTGATCTCATTCAACTGAAAATCCATACTACCCTAGTCACTCCATCAATGTCCTATAATTTATTCAACCAGCCAGAGTCACAACTCCACATGCATGTCATACAAACTTCGTTGAATGCATCACAGAACAAAGCTGCCCTAGAACATATTTATGTTACAACAATTGCATTCATAAAATAATAACACTATGTGGCAGAAGGATAAATGCACCATTAACTAGTTAGTATGGTAATGACTTCCATCAATCTGCTCTGAAGCAGGTAGGAAATATGGTTTGCAAAGATCAACTAATACTGTGTTATCAAAATTCAAATACTGGTGACATTATCCTATATACTCTAGATTCTATTTACGGGACCTAAAAACCAAAGTTTCCCAGTGTGTGTGCAGAAGCATGTAAAAATTGGCTCATGCTCCCTTCAATTTTCACCTGAGCAAAAGATGAAAGAAAAAGTAGAACTACAAGATGCATCAAATATGTAAGTTATTCCAACTATCTGTTGATGATTCCCACAATGTATTAACAAAACCATGGATATAATATGAACAACACCAACAGCATGAAATATGTAGAATGCATTGAGAATAAGTGCACTCTTAATATAAGGAGACTACATAAAGGAAACAGAAGGGAAGGAAAAGGATGGAAGAGAAATACAAATGAAAGTCCATCAAGTTTGCACCTGAGTTAACATTAAGAAAAATTTATAGCTGAAATTTCAAGTAACAGACTTGTGAGCAAATCCAACAAAGAGCTTCACCATTATAATTCTGGTAAGAAAATCCTGTGTAGTATGAATGAGCAGAAAAAGAAAAATGAAACTTACAATTATGGTTATTGACTTAGTCTCTTCGTCAATCATTATGTTACCATATTGTAAATCATTGTGGCAGAAACCTATACGTTGATGGTTCTGATAGAGTGCTTTTTCTAATGTAAAGATTTCCTCCTCAATGGTATCCAAACGAAATGCTTTAGCTTCTTCCACCAGACACAAACTCTTGGCTGCTTTGAGCCAATTTCTACATTAACACACATATATATATACATTTGAGCTGTTTTGTAGAATTTCTGTAATCTCTTTTCTGTTGAGATGCATATAACATTTTCTCCAAAAAGTAAAAGCTTAGGAAACATACCGCGACCTATCCCACAGGTGGACATTCTTTGAACCAGGCATGTCAAGATCATGGAACTCCTTCATTTTGGCTGCTATAAGGACAGATATTTCTGGATCACGCATATCAGATGCTGATAGAGTCTGAAATTCACATATGCATAGAAAAGAAAACAGTAAGATAATGGCACTTTCTTTTGATGAATAAATCAGCACTTCAAATAAAGACCACCTATTGACTTGAGCAACTCTCCTTCCTTCACTTCTCTAAAATCTGAGTCACAATTTCCATGCCTTGCATGGCCAGTAGTCATGATCTTCTTTTTTCCAGAAAAGGTGAAGTAAAAACATAATGAGCAAAGATTCTACTTGAAAAGAAAAATGAGCTTCGAACTTTACAAAATGCTGAACAGGTCAGGCATTTCATTTCCCTCACTTATTAAACTTTTCTTTAAAAAAAAATCCTAACAAATAAAATAATGCAATTGCAACATATTTCCACCATGAATTAGGGACAAAGCAACAACATCCAAGTCCCTAGATAAAAAAGATTTTAGGCAATTCTTATTTTTCTCTCTTTCTTGAGCAGGCAATTTTATCATATGCATTTAGAAAAGAGAAGAAGAATTTCTCCATGAGAAACTTTTCTAAGTCTAGTTCTGTACTGAATTGATAACCTGATAAACTTAATAGTGCAGTTTCAGGAAGCACAATTCATCCAAGATGAATGCAACAATAAAAATCAAAATACCAAAGAAGAGTATTGCATAATTCTCAGTTCGCACACCAAAGGTCATCCAATGAAAAGAACATAAGCTCCATCTATGTTGACTCAGAAAAAATATGCAATTTAACAAGAATGCTCATGCAACTAATCAACAAGACAGTAGTGTTAAAACCATTCCAACCAACAAAAATACATGACTTTGTGTCTGACACAGACAAGGGGTCCTCAGACGAAAGAAAAAATTATTCAAGAATTACAGCATACTCAACTGTGTCTCATTTGATCAAGTCCAATTGCATTCCAAAATTTAGAGTTTAACTAAGGGATGGAATTGTCAATTCAATCTTCCTATGGACAAGGACAAGCAGCACTTAAACCAAATCTAGATATTATAAGTAGATACCAAGAAGAATTAACATCAAAATACCCGTGCATGGATGAACTCTTCAATTCGGCCATTTGGAAAGCGCCCCAACAAACGAGGTCCCTGCCCATGCTGTGACATAAACTCAAACGTCCGGATCTCGTCACTCCTGTCAAAAAAGACCTCCACTCCCTCACCATAAAGCCTAAGTAAAACCTTACGTGAGAACTTTTCTATTTTTGTTGGCCACTTTATTTGAAAGACCTCATTGGTCATCGCTCCCTTAAGCGGAATGACCTGAAGTGCATTAAAATCGAGTATGTCTTCCCACTCAGATGCCAATGATCTTAGCATCTCCTTTGCTTCGACAGGTAGACGACGTTCCTTGTTATCAACAACATTTTCTACAGCACCCATAATAAAAGACCCACCAAATCTCCACAAACGTTATTGCTCAAGTTATTAAGTAAACCAGACTTCCTAACGTGCAAACCTGTATCTGGTTAAAAAAAAAAAAATTCAAGTAAACCATTCGGCTTAGCAAAAGATTCATTTAATAATAAAGCATCTCTCATCCTTCTAGTTGATTCAGAATATAGCTTACAAATATGAAATAACTCCTCTAATGATAGACTTTCATTTTTCTAATTTCTTGATTCAACTGTAAACTCAATCAAAATCATACAAACTCAAATACGTATGTTTCAATCAAGAAACAAAACGAATCAAAAGCGAAAATCTCAGCCAATGAAGCTCCTGCTAGCAATTCATCCTGTCTAAAAAAGAAATCATGATATTCGAATCCAACTGTGCATCACGTGTATTTATCATACATGTATCATACCTAATTCTCCAAAATTATACAGCAACACAACTTAAAGCTTTCAACAACAAACTCACAAACAGAGTTTCTTTTTCTCAGCATTTGATCTAGTTTTTCTACAAATTTACGCTCAAAACAGAAACTCAAAATCATTAAATTTTCTCATCAGCCAAACCAAATGGAATTGAATTCTTCGAATCTAATACAAATTATATTCAGCAACGCATCTAACACATTCCGCTACTTTTATGGAAAAGAAAGAAGGCGAAACGCACCGTATCGATGTTAACCGTGATTTGATTGTACAGAGGGAAGAGATTTGTCCACAACAAGCACGGTAGAGAACAGTGACCGACTAGTGAAGACGAGGCCGTTCCACCTGCGCGGGTTTTCTCCCGTACAGTTTAAAGAAAAATGATTCTGAGGTTCGTAGCTTTTTAAAATTGGAGTCTTTATGGTTCTGCCAAGATTGAGTTTCAGCCGTTGGATTTAAAAGTTTGTTACCAGTCTAGGGATGGATGAAAATGGATAGAACGGCGAATGTAACCGAGTCTGGATGCGCTAAGGGAGATGCTCGGACGTTTCTTTCATATTAAGATGTGTATTAATGTACGGCCTCCTGAATTTTGTTAAAATTATAAATAAGAACGTGATATAAACTAACTTTATACAATTTTTTTTACCATTTTACCCTGTTAATAAAAGGGGTAGGATCAGTAAATTTTTTTTAACTAAAATTTTATATCAATTATAAATCATTAGATATAAGCACATTTAATAGTTGAAATTACATCTGACAAATATATTAATTATGGATATATTAATTATACATTAATTACATAGTCAGATGCAATCTTAACAGTTGGATGTGCGTATATCTAACGGTTCACAATTGATGTAAGATTTTATATAAAAAAAAAGACTGTTGATTCTGTTCCTTAATAAAATAAATTATTTTAGTTGTTATACTATAAAAATTTTAAAATAAATAAGTGACAATTGATGTTAACGCCTATATTATTTTAAATAAAAGGTATAATAATATTGTAAGTCAATGAACTAGTTATAATCATTTATTACGTTATTAAAATATTGTTTATAATCATGCCATTCATTGAACATATTTTTAATATATTTTAATTTTTTAAAGTACTTACCGGAGTAATTTATACATCTTAAAAATACATTTCGAATGATATATAAAATGATGTAGGGCTAGTTTAAAATTACTATGGATTTTAAAATAATTTATTTTTATTATACTATAAAAATAATCAATTTTAAAGATAATTAATTTAATGTGTGATAAATTTATATTCAAAAGTATTATGAGTTTAAAAAGTAGTTTTCTACATTTGGTAAATTTTATTGTTAAAATGTTGTAATAATACAAATGACTAAAATTTATATAATAAATAATGACAAATAAAATTTTAATTTTTGGATAAGAGTTTATATGCATACATATGTATACATTTACATATGCTAACTTGACATAATTTATAGCAAAAAATAAAAAAAATTATAAAATTAAAATAAAACTACAAAACGATAAACAGAAAAATATTTTTTGTCTTTTAAAATCTCATTTCTTAATTAAAGTTGAAATTTAATAATTATTTTAGGGTTAATTTTAAATAAATATATTTAATATTATGTTTAAAGATAAAACTAAGTTTTAAAATTAGATTTTAAAAAACTATTTTATTCTACTTTTCAAAATCTACTGTACAATCTAGTGATTTTATTAAAGGTGATTTTGAAAAAATTTAACCAAACACTTAAAATAATTTTTAATTGTTAAAAAATTATTTTTATATCTTTCAATGAAAATCTTAGTCAAGTTCATGTTGATAATATTAAATTTTTATAATTTTTAAATTATTTGTTAGAAATCTCAATTATCTATTAAATATATCAGTCAAAATATAATTTTTTTTGTATAAATTTTAAAATGTGTAACATTATAGAACTTACAAACACTTCTCATACCGTACCTATATTTTTTCTAAAAAAATTAGAAGAAATTATAGATCTATTTGATATAAATGAATAATTATGTACTTATGTTTATAAAAGTGTAAAACTATGGGATTATTCTTTATTTTTATGAAACTTTGAACTTCCGTCACTATCACCTCGTTAATGTAGCAAGGCAGAACGTGTCCGATAAGATGTTACATGTGTGACAGCGAATTTTATCAATTAAGTACACTTTTTCTTCGAACCGGAAAATCATCAAAACATATGACAAGTTTGATAGATCCTAGGCGAGCATCTGTAAATTGGAGGTATTATAAATTTTACTCCAATATCATTATAAACAGAATATATAAAAATATCAATGATGAAGTGTGTGATAAGTAATAATCGCAAAATAAAAGTAATATTTAATAAACACGTCAATTTCATTTTAAAATAATATGACAATTACAAACATATCACATACTAGTTTATTAAATTCGATGTCACCTTCATTTATATTATAACTGGATAAATAGATAAATATTTGGGATCGTTATACTTTGTTAATTTTAAGAGCATGACCTCAACTAAAATATTTAATTTTATTTATCAATTAATAATTATTATAAATAAAAAATTATTACATTTTAATTTTAATTATTAGCCAAATTTGACAAACTAAAGCGCAATAAAAAATAAAATATTTTGGGATTGTATCAGTATTACTGAGATGGCTATATATATATATTTAATTTTATTTATCAATTAATAATTATTATAAATAAAAAATTATTACATTTTAATTTTAATTATTAGCCAAATTTGACAAACTAAAGCGCAATAAAAAATAAAATATTTTGGGATTGTATCAGTATTACTGAGATGGCTATATATATATATATTGGTTTGAAAATTGAAATAATTGGGGATTGTACAAAAAGTAAATAAATACATTATTATTTTTTAATTATGCCCAGGCATCCCTATCTATCAGCGGAACTATAGCTATCTTGCAACGTTATTTTATGACAATAATTTATATGTAAAATCCAAATCTTTTCAACGAGTACATTAAATTGTCATAAATAGCAACTATATAATTGAAAATTTAAATTTAATTTAAATCTCAATTTTATAAAGTTGTCATAATTTTAAAACACGAAACAAAACATAAATAAATAAAAAATTTAATAGAAAAGAAGAATAATATCTGGAAGTCAAGCATCTTTATTATAATATAACAATGAGGATTATTTTATAATTTTCTGACATCGTCGAGAAATTGTAAAAGAGGCAGCTATTTAATGTATCCCGCGGACCCCGGCGGGCCTTAATCCACCTGCCCCATCAAACTTAGTAAATGTAGCAATAACGTCACTCACTCTCTTTCATATGGCTACTTCCTCTCTTTCTTTCATTTCACACAATCTTACCTCATGTCCGCCGCAGATCCACCGGCGCTTACCACCACCACCGGCGTCGGTCTCGGTTACGGCATCGCCATTGCTGTTAGTATTCTCGTTCTAATCTCCACTATCATGCTTGCGTCTTACGCTTGTATTAGAGTTAAAGCCAACGCAACCAGTACCAGCAGCAGTCGCTCGGGCGCCGATGAGGACGATGGCAATACTGTAAACAACTCCGTGGAGCCGGCCACCGTGCTGGTTTTGGGGTTGCATGGATCGATTATAGAAACCTATCCGAAGATCGTCCTGGGAGAAAGCATGAGACTTCCTAGGCCCAATAACGGCCCGTGTTCTATTTGTTTGTGCGATTACAAGGCTAAGGATATGGTGCGGTGCATTCCAGACTGTCACCACTGTTTCCATGCTGATTGCGTTGATGAATGGCTTAAGATGAGTGCCACGTGTCCCTTGTGTAGAAGCTCACCTGCCCCCACGCCTGCTGCTACTCCTTTATCTGAGCTAGTTCCATTGGCGTTTCATGCCAGGTGATTGAACTTTGTCCATTGATTTAATTTTCTATATTTACTCATTTATACTAGTCCTAGGCTTTGTTTTTCTGTTTTATGCTTAGTTTTTGTTAGAACTTTTGTACTTTAGCATAGAAATGGATTGAGAATTTTTTTTTTTCAATTTTAATCATTTTGAATCATGATTTAAAAAGGAAAATATATATTAAAACTTTGGAGAGTGCATCTTATTCTAATTTAAGGTGAAGTTTACATTGATTAGTGATGAAGCGGAAACGCAAAAATAAACGAAACTAAAGTTTTAAAAGTTTTTGAATGAAATTTTATTAAAAGAAAGGTATCCAAATAATACTGTAAGCCCTCTATTTATAATAGAGAAAACCTAAACCTACTTAAATAAAGAAAAAGAATTTCTATCAAAAAGAGAAAACCTAAACCTACTTAAATAAGGAAAAAGAACTCCTACCAAAAAGACAAAACTTAAACCTACTTAAATAAAGAAAAAGAACTCCTACAAAAAAATAAAAGAAACTAAATATTAAAAATAAAAATTAAAGAAAAACACTAGTCAGGTTGTCCTACATCAGCTTCCTGCCACTTGAAAATAAACTTGTCTTCAAGTTTTCTGGGTATAACACTTCATCTTCTTGATACTCGTATATATCTGCTACATTAAAAGTGTTTGAGATATTCCAATCATTCGGCAGTTGTAACACATAGGCATTATCATTAATCTTCTTTGCGATACGAAATGGCCCATACTTTCTGTTCTGCAATTTGCTACGAATCCCAAGAAACCGACTTTTGCACAAATAGGCCATGACAAGATCTCCTTCCTGAAATACCTTCTATCTCCGATATTGATCTACGTCTTTTTTGTATTTATTGTTGGCAGCTTCCAATCTAGCACGAAGCTCCTCTTGTATTTTCTGTACCTTTTCTACCATGTTTTCTGCAGCTTTATTAATTTCTGGTAACGCTGGTAAAGTTACCAGGTCCAATATATGACGGGGTGGCTGCAAATAAACCACCTCAAATGGAGTTTTGCCAGTCGAACGATTCATCATATTATTATAAGCAAATTCTACTTGAGGCAAAACTGCATCCCATTGCTTAAGCTTCTCCCCACAAATACAACGCAACATGTTTCTTAATGTGCGATTAATCACCTTTATTTGCCCATCAGTTTGAGGGTAAAAAGCACTACTGTACTGGAACTTCGTATCAAATTTTCCCCATAAAGTACGCCAAAAATGACTAAAAAATTTGACATCCCTATCTGAAGTAATAGACTTAGGAATACCATGTAGACGAACCACTTCCTTAAAGTATAATCCCGCCACATGAGTTACATCACCAGTTTTCTTACAAGCAATAAAATGTGCCATCTTTGAAAAACGATCCACAACAACAAAGACAAAATCATTACCTCGTTGGGTACGCGGTAATCCTAGCACAAAATCCATTGACACATCCTCCCAAATATTTTCAGGTACGGGTAATGGCGTATACAATCCAGTGTTCTGAACCTGTCCCTTAGCAACTTGGCACACTTGGCACTGCCGCACAATTCTTCCTACATCTCGTTTAAGTTGCGGTCAATAATACCTCTCTTCCACCAAAGCGATTGTCTTGTCTCGCCCCACATGACCAGCCAAACCGCCATCATGTAATTCCCGTATTAACTGCTCTCGTAATGAACAACGAGAAATGCATAACTTGTTGGCTTTAAATAGATATCCGTCATGAATAAAAAAATCTGCTGCTTGCTGATTATGATTACACTGATCCCAAATTGTATATATGTCAAGCTAGTCTTGTATGTCAGTTCGCAACCCTCCGGTGAATCTGGCAACCAATTGTGATTTTTACTCCTTCAAGTTATTCCTAGAACATAACCTATGGAATTCTTCAGCATACTCGTCGACTGAACGATTTCCCTGTCGGCAATTATTTAATTTCTTAAATAAATTCTGCTCATAATTAGAGGACAAATACTGAGCCTTCATCTTCTGTTTTATGCACTCCTAAGACCTAATTATATCTTTTCCTTCACGCCGTCGTTTATTCTGAACCTGCTGCCACCAAGTGGATGCACCCCCTTTTAACTTCATGGCTACTAATTTTACTTTCTTTTCATCAGAAATATTCATATAATCAAAAGAATTCTCAACATCTGCCAACCAATTAAGAAAGTTTTCTATGTGCAAACTCCCTTTAAACACAGGAAGATCTAAGTTTACTTTATAATCACCATAATTTCCACTTTTACGTGTCTTGACAGAATTTTGCTCAATTATATCATCATCTGAATCCTCATACCTCTGAGTTTTGTCGTTAATAATGCCAATTGGTTGCGACACTAGCGTCGGACCGCGGGGCGGGATCCCGTCTATCCCTCTACGCTCATGTTCAACCATCTTGTTGCCGCCTAGTTCCAACCTCTCCAATCTTCGATCAAAATCTGCTAATTCTTGACGAATGGTTTGAGTGAATTCCTTAACGGCTGCCCTCCCAGCTTCTACGGTTATTACACGAATAGCCTTCACCGTCAGTGCCTGCACCCCCTGAACATCGTCAGTAGGATGGTTGCTTCCCGTATCGCTGTTGCGCACCATTGCAATTCCTGCTCTAATACCAATTGATGAAGCGGAAACGCAAAAATAAACGAAACTAAAGTTTCAAAAGTTTTTGAATGAAATTTTATTAAAAGAAAGGTGTCCAAACAATACTGCAGGCCCTCTATTTATAATAGAGAAAATCTAAACCTACTTAAATAAGGAAAAAGAATTTCTACCAAAAAGAGAAAACCTAAACCTACTTAAATAAGGAAAAAGAACTCCTACCAAAAAGAGAAAACTTAAACCTACTTAAATAAAGAAAAAGAACTCTTACAAAAAAATAAAAGAAGCTAAATATTAAAAATAAAAATTAAAGAAAAACACTAGTTAGGTTGTCCTACATCAGCTCCCCGCCACTTGAAAATAAACTTGTCTTCAAGTTTTCTGGGTATAACACTTCATCTTCTTGATACTCGTATATATCTGCTACATTAAAAGTGTTTGAGATATTCCAATCATTCGGCAGTTGTAACACATAGGCATTATCATTAATCTTCTTTGCGATACGAAATGGCCCATACTTTCTGTTCTGCAATTTGCTACGAATCCTAGGAAATTGACTTTTGCACAAATAGGCCATGACAAGATCTCCTTCCCGAAATACCTTCTGTCTCCAATGTTGATCTACGTCTTTTTTGTATTTATTATTGGCAACTTCCAATCTAGCACGAAGCTCCTCTTGTATTTTTTGTACCTTTTCTACCATGTTTTCTGCAACCTTATTAATTTCTGATAACGCTGGTAAAGTTACCAGGTCCAATACATGACGGGGTGGCTGCAAATAAACCACCTCAAATGGAGTTTTGCCAGTCGAACGATTCATCATATTATTATAAGCAAATTCTACTTGAGGCAAAAATGCATCCCATTGCTTAAGCTTTTCCCCACAAATACAACGCAACATGTTTCCTAATATGCGATTAACCACCTCTATTTGCCCATCAGTTTGAGGGTGAAAAGCATTACTGTACCGCAATTTCGTATCAAATTTTTCCCATAAAGTACGCCAAAAATAACTAAAAAATTTGACATCCCTATCTGAAGTAATAGGCTTAGGAATACCATGTAGACGAACCACTTCCTTAAAGTATAATCCCGCCACATGAGTTACATCACTAGTTTTCTTACAAGCAATAAAATGTGCCATCTTTGAAAAACGATCCACAACAACAAAGACAAAATCATTACCTCGTTGGGTACGCGGTAATCCTAGCACAAAATCCATTGACACATCCTCCCAAATATTTTCAGGTACGGGTAATGGCGTATACAATCCAGTGTTCTGAACCTGTCCTTTAGCAACTTGGCACACTTGGCACTGCCGCACAATTCTTCCTACATCTTGTTTAAGTTGCGGCCAATAATACCTCTCTTCCACTAAAGCGATTGTCTTGTTTCGCCCCACATGACCAGCCAAATCGCCACCATGTAATTTCCGTATTAACTGCTTTCGTAATGAACAACGAGGAATGCATAACTTGTTGGCTTTAAATAGATATTCGTCATGAATAAGAAAATCTGCTGCTCGCTGATTATGATTACACTGATCCCAAATTGTATACATGTTAAGCTAGTCTTGTATGTCAGTTCGCAACCCTCCGGTGAATCTGGCAACCAATTGTGATTTTGACTCCTCCAAGTTATTTCTAGAACATAACTTATGAAATTCTTCAGCATACTCGTCGACTGAACGATTTCTCTGTCGGCAATTATTTAATTGCTTAAATAAATCCTGCTCATAATTGGAGGGCAAATACTGAGCCTTCATCTTCTGTTTCATGCACTCCCAAGACCTAATTATGTCTTTTCCTTCACGCCATCGTTTATTCTGAACTTGCTGCCACCAAGCGGATGCACCCCCTTTTAACTTCATGGCTACTAATTTTACTTTCTTTTCATCAGAAATATTCATATAATCAAAAGAATTCTCAACATCTGTCAACCAATTAAGAAAGTTTTCTATGTGCAAACTCCCTTTAAACACAGGAAGATTTAGGTTTACTTTATAATCACCATAATTTCCACTTTCACGTGTCCTGACAGAATCTTACTCAATTATATCATCATCTGAATCCTCATACCTCTGAGTTTTGTCATTAATAATGCCAAGTGGTTGCGGCACTGGCGTCGGACCACGGGGTGGGATCCCATCTGTCCCTCTACGCTCATGTTCAACCATCTTGTTGCCGCCTAGTTCCAACCTCTCCAACCTTCGATCAAAATCTGCTAATTCTTGACGAATGGTTTGAATGAATTCCCTAACGGCTGCCCTCCCAACTTCTACGGCTATTGCACGAATAGTCTCCACCGTTAGTGCCTGCACCCCCTGAACATCGTCAATAGGATGGTTGCTTCCCGTATCACTGTTGCGCACCATTGCAATTCCTGCTCTGATACCAATTGATGAAGCGGAAACGTAAAAATAAACGAAACTAAAGTTTCAAAAGTTTTTGAATGAAATTTTATTAAAAGAAAGGTGTCCAAACAATACTGTAGGCCCTCTATTTATAATAAAGAAAATCTAAATCTACTTAAATAAGGAAAAAGAATTTCTACCAAAAAGAAAAAACCTAAACCTACTTAAATAAGAAAAAAGAACTCCTACCAAAAAGAGAAAACTTAAACCTACTTAAATAAGGAAAAAGAACTCCTACAAAAAAATAAAAAAAGTTAAATATTAAAAATAAAAATTAAAAAAAAACACTAGTTAGGTTGTCCTACATCAATTAGTTTTTTTAAATACATATCAATAACACTACACACTATATATTACAAGTATTATTTTCGAATTTTACCATTTAAATGATGTGTAATTTATTAATACATTCTTCCATTGAATCTCGGGTGAGTGTGCATTTTTTTTTTTTTGTCATTTTATGATTAGCTGTTTAAATTATATTAATAATATTCTGTATTATATTAAGTTTTAAAATATTAAATAATATTTGTTAACCAGATAATAAAAAACATTAAAATGATTAAAAGAAAAAAGAGTAAAAGAGTGTGTCACAGTCAACACAACAGCAGACAAAGTTTATCTCTATAAAGCTGATTTGGGTTCCTTTCCTTAGTAGTCGGCACAAATTGAGGCTGATGTGTAATCAGTAATGGATTGGATAGAAGTAAATATTATCATTGGGAATTTGGCCATATCCAATTCGTAGTGTAGGTAAGTTCACATTAATACGTGAATTGGCAAGGGTTTCTGATGACGACAACATTTGCACGTTCACATTATAAAGCTAAATAATAAGTTAATTTTAACTGTCGAGCATATGGAGACTTGATTACTCATATCGAGTACCGTTATCTGAGGATTTAATGGTCTAGTAATATGTTAATTTCAAAAATATTCTTAGAAAGTCGTTTCAAATCAACTAACATTTACATGTAAATTTTAAAAGAACGTAATTAATAAATTATCTTATTATCATGCACATCAGTACTTTATATACAAAAGAATTTGAGGAGGTGTTTGTTGATTAATTTATAGCTTGACGGTACTAGTTATTATTGATATATGTTTGTGTTACTAGTGGTAGAGTGGTCAGTGTGCTCTTTCTTTAAATTCTCTGCAATTAAGGAGAAGGATTCAAGTTTTGTCCTAAATTTCGCTTTAACATACAATTTATGCGGGAGTAGATTTCTCCAATTTGGAAATAGATGCTTGCTTATATTGCATCTATTTTTATTTCATTGTCTTGATTAAGGTTGGGTCTCCAGTCTCCACAGAATAATATTGAAAATGGAAAAAAAAAAAAAAAAAGTTAAAATAATGTTAAAAGAAATAGCATTAGCCTATGAAATTTCTGTTACTGGGTATTAATATTCATTCTAACAAATCAAAACTGATTTCATACCTCGTATTCATGTTTGTCTTTAATTAATTCTAGTTATTTATGATAAATTAGAACAAACTACATTTTTCATAAATAAACATTGATTATATTTATTAATTATCTGATTTATTGAAATATATAATAATAGTTACAAATAACTTAAGTTAATTAATTGTATTAAACCATTGTTATCTTACAGAATGAGCCCATACATAATATTAGAAGAGCACGTTATTGCAGTGAAGTGATGTAGTTTATATATGCATAGCCCCACAACGTTGCTTTAATTCTAAATCAAGCGGCGCTTGGAAAAAGTTCGAAACTAATAATGGAGACTGAAATAATTTCCAGAGAATGCATCAAGCCCTCTTCTCCAACACCCCTTCATCTCAAAACTTACAAGCTTTCTCTCTTGGATCAATGCAATTATCACTCCTATTTTCCTATGATCCTATACTATCCCTTCAATCCATCCATAGATCTTTCTCAAAGATTGCAATTGCTAAAACAATCGCTGCAAGAAACTTTAACCGGGTTTTACCCTTTTGCAGGAAAGATTAAAGACGATGATGATTCCATTGATTGCAATGACGAAGGGATTTTGTTTATAGAGACTCGAGCTAAAAGTACTTCTCTCAATGAGTTTTTCAACCAATTTGATGTCTCTCGGATTCGCCAACTCCTTCCATTAGATGGTGGTAAACAAAGTACTGGATCGGGTTCAGGACGTTACGTAGCAAAGATACAAGTGACAACGTTTTCATGCGGTGGTCTTTCCATTTGTGCATGTCTCTCACATTCGTTTGGTGATGGAATAACGCTGGGCTCTTTTATAAAGAGCTGGGCTGCCGAAGCACGTAAAAATAATACTGAAGCAGAAGAAATAATACTACGCCCTAACAATGACGCTACGTTTTTGTTTCCTCAAATGAATGCATTCCCGAAAGAAGCAACGTGGGTGGCAATGTGCAAACCATTTTGTAAGAGTGGTAGATGTGTTACTCGGAGATTTGTATTTGATGCCAAAGCAATCCTGGCACTAAAAACCAAGGCGGCCGCCACAGTAAGCTCATCGAATGTGCACATAAAACCATCTCGCGTTGAGGTTGGATCAGCGTTTCTTTCCAAACGGATCATGAATGCTCTCAAAACGAAAGCTGCTGCTTCCCAGCAGAAGCAGAAACCAATTTTACTAACCCATTTAGTAAATCTGCGTCGAAAAGTTAATCCACCGTTGTCAGAATATGCAATGGGAAACATCGTTTGGACTGCAAATGCACTGTGCTCATCGGGCGAAGAAGAAATGGAGTTGGATGGATTGGTGTTGCAGTTGAGGGAAGCAATAGGGAAACTTGATGAAGGGTTTGTACAAAGCATACAAGGTGATGTAGGATATCTGAAACTTCAGGAGGCTATCAAAAATGAAGAAAGAGCATTTAAAAGTGTAGAAGATAGAATTACATTTAGCAGTTGGTGTAATTTTGGATTATATAATATTGATTTTGGATGGGGGAAACCTGTATGGTTGAGCTACGTTGGTTGTGAGGGATCAATTCCTAATTTCTCCAATCATGTTGTTCTCGTAGATACAAGATGTGGGGGTGGGATTGAAGCATGGGTGTATTTGCTGGAGGAGGATATGAATATTTTAGAAAAGGATGAACAATTACTTGCATTTGCAACCATGGATCCATGTCCTGTTGATGGGATATTGATGTAGTAAGGACACGCAATTGGGCCGAGTTTTATCATAATTAGGCCTTTCCTAGGCAGTTACACTCATGCCTTCACCTCTCCCAAAAATCAGGCACAATAATAACGATGTATGGCCCAAAATAAAATATTATAATATGGTAGTTTCAATTTCATTTTAAAATGATAAATAATAATATTCAAACCCTAAAGTCTTCAACTGAATTAATTAAGAAAATACACACGATCATTCCAAGTAATAAGTAAACGTAGGTTTAAAGACAAGACCGGAGAAATTAGAAATTATACGTACATGGAAAATAAGAAGAAAATATCCAAGCTCAAAGTTCTTAGGCTGCTTCGTTTTAATATGCCTAGAAATTTTGCAAAATTAAAGTTTGGGACAACATTGAACCAAATATTACGCAGTTGGCTATTTTATTTAGTTTTACAAGTTATTATTGTTCCTTAAACTTGAAAATAACTTCGTTGAAAAAGTTATTGACGTTATGTTTTTTCTAAATTAATTAAATGGAAAATGGATTTCATAGTTTGTGGTATTTATTTAAAATATCACGATAGGACGAATATTAATAAATTTATAAACAAGAATGAAATTATTCTTCTTTTCTTCATAAAAAAGAATAATTATTTATGTTGAGTTGCAGGCCAGGCATAAAATTACTTACTATTATTTTTATATACAAGCAGAAGCAGCGGGGCCGGGTAACCACTTGTTAATTATTTAACTTTTTCTTGGTAAATTAATTGCGTTTGGAAATCCACTTACATTTTCACAAATTTTTCTATTCTTATGTTGACTGACTGAACCAACTACTACCCAACAACTTGTATTAACTTGGACGCCTCAACAGAAGTTTCAAAACTTTTTACCGCTTGCGTTCGTATCTGAAATAATCTAAAATTAAAAAGATCAGTATTAGAAAAAAATTAATTTTATAAAAAAAAAAAAAAGGAAATAACCAAATCTCTCGGCCCTACTGTAGCTAGGCTTCTCACATAATTTTGTTGTTGCAATAACGAAAAAAGACATAAAAAAATCAGTTATATAACTTTTTAAATAAAATTTTTTAGAATAAATCTTTTATTTATAAAATTTTTATAAAGAGAATTTTTAATAAAAATTTACTAATCATTTAATTACTATAAATAATTTTTAAAAAAAATTTATTAATTATTTTAATAAATAAATATTTAATATTATATTTTAAAAAAATAACATAAATTTTTTAAAATAAAATAATAGTATTTTAAATAATTTCGACTTTAAAAATTTAGAAAAATTTTATTGTCAAAAACTTTGAATTTTAGACGTCTTTTTGTAGAAAAAAAATAATATTTTTTAATTTTTAAAAATTCTTTTTCAATTTTAACTCAATGATATAGAAAAAAATTTTAAAAAAAATGTCATTTTGGCCCGTAAAAAAGCAGAACCAAACCAGGACTAAATATAATTATAAATTCACGTTGCACAAAATCATCCAGTCGCACTCGCACACGCATATTTAATATAATAATAATGATGCAGAGAAACTTTCACCGAATTTTCAAGGAGTAGCCATGTGAATTGAAATATAATAAGTAGGCTGAATGTGACAACACCATTCCGACTGTTAACAATAATTTAAAGAAATTAATTAAACAATCAGCATCTTTCAATTTTCATTTATTTTATTTCCATGTTGAATATCTTGTCCTTATTTTGAACGACCCATAACATAATTATATGTTCATTTTGACTCTTACACTTACGGAAATTGAAAATGAAATTTTACCAAACTCACTAGTCTCGGTGGTACCTGATGTTTATTTGCTTTTTATTTCTTTAAAAATATGAAATAGGTAATAATAATAATATAAAATTATTGTAGATGTATGATTGAGTTTGTATAAATATTTATATACATATAAAATTATTATACATGGATGACATAGGAAATATTTTAGTTTGAATTTAATTAATTAAAAATCATGTTTAAATTTAATTATTATACTCTGAGAAACGTATATTTTTTATCCATATTTGGATGAGCATGATTTTTGTTTTGATATTAAAATGAAAAAAATAAAATATATATATATATATAAAAACTAATCTTTTAAGTAATAAACATGAGAAAAAGAGAGTTATATATATTTTACTAAATTGCTATAAAATTGACAATTAATTAACAGACAAAGTTAGGAAACGAATGGACGATTTGTACGGATTTCTCCAATTCTTTTACGCATTTGTGTTTCCAAAACTTCAGAGGAGTTAGGTGATAATTCCCTTGTTCATTGAATACATCCTTTTGGCAGATGATAACGTACGATTTAAGTTTTTACATTGTCTCGTTCAAACTTTCAAGACCAAGTTCAACTTCCTTTCAGTGTTGTCCCCACCGCTGCGACCAAAATTTTCAGAAACAGCCAAGTGTAAGTGAAACATGGTCGGCCACCAAAATAGTTCAACGGAAATACGAGACAACCAATTTTTTCCCGATTATGAACAGAAGATTAAAAGCTACTTACTTCTTAGAACTAAATGAAACGGCAAGTAGAAATTAATACTTTTATATTAATTGGAAGTTGTAACAGCAACCCACTTGCAGTTCATTAAATTAATACTCCAAACAAACGCCATCGATGCTTAATTATTTATTTTACATGAAATTTTCATAATTTAGAGTATTAATTAACATTTCGATTTCAGTGCTTCCTTATGAACTCTGCAACTCCTTGAATGAATTCACAAGTTTGAGCTCCTGTGTTCGGATCCATATCAACTGCAATCTTGTTAAGATAAAAACTGTGTCCCATTCCAGGATTGATTAGCAATTGTACGTCCTTTCCAGCTTTTTTCATGGCTTCGTAGTATTCCATTTCGGTGTCTTTGATCAAATCATTCTCCGCCACGCAGAGAAGAAACGGCGGCAGATTCAGGTCGGCCAATGGCGGCGCGCCAGGCCCCATTGGGCAGGTGAACGGATGATCCTTGTTGCAATTCAGTGGTAAACTCAAGCTCAGAAACTTGTCCACCATCTCCAGTGTCAGAAACGGTGACTCCGGTTGTTCCAACTCTGATTTGCTCCGTTCTGCTCGGACAAAACCCGGATGGACGGGAATCCCTCCGGCTAGCTTCACCGGACTAATATCCGTCTTCCCTGCTAGTGCAGCCACTTCATGAACCAGGTTTCCGCCGGAGCTATCTCCAATGAAGAAAACACGCTCAAAATCCGCATGTTCATTGAGCCAAGGCTCATGCGCCTCCCCTTGAGCCAACGACCGGAGCCAAAGCAGAGCTTCATAACCGTCGTCATGTGCCGCCGGCAGCCTATTCTCAGGCGCCAGCCGGAGATAAACGGAAACACAAATAGCTGGCACAGATTTAGCAAGCCTACTGTATATGTGATAGTACATAAACCAGTCAGGTTGGCTAATGCAAAAACCGCCACCATGAAAATGAAGAATGATGGGCAGCTTATTTTTCCCCTCAGGTTTTTCCTGCGGTAAATAAATCCTAACCCGGCCACCGAAATTATTACCGTTGATGGTGACATCACGGGTGGCAACACCGTCAATAAAATCTTGGTGGGGTGGCACCGGTTCAGCCATGAACTTGACCTCAGGCGGTCCAGTCCATGTTCGATCCACAGAACCGTCGTCGTAGACTCTTAGCCAACCGGAGACTTCATCCACTACTCTTTTTCCATTAACCATAGCTGTAGCCGGCGGTTAGAGTTTGTTTGTTTAATTTTCTTAGAGGGCTGAGTGGAAGTGTACTGATTTTTTTGTCGTTGATGAATAAAGATGGCAGTTTATATAAGACTTTGTAAGGGTGTGAAAGAGGAAAATTCAGGGATATTTTCCGCTCAAATCAAAGGTACTTATTTTATTTCACTTTTTGAAAAATAATGTCAGAAAGAAAAGCTGACTATAATTACTTAGTAATTAGAAAATTAAGTGAACTGATTGACAGGATTTTCTTTTGAACGAATTAATGATACTGATACGTCCCATTTAGCAATAGCATGCATTTTAGCTATCTCAATAAATATATTAAGTGTAGGATTATGAATATGAATATATATCATGAATATTAGAGTTAAGTTCTAAATTTATAAAGTATTTTAAATGAAACGATCTTATTTATCACGCCAAATATATATATATATATATATAAAATATAATATCGAAAACGAAATTAAGTCAAGGTCAATGGAATATATATAAATAATATGGTCTAGAGGCAAACATTTGGCTTATCTCATTTAAGCGAAGTTCATGGAATCTACAGGTGGCTTTCATGGAAAATTCGAAGCAAAAGCTATATGCATACAGTCAAATAAAACATCTCCTAAGAACATCATTCTTCGATTTTACTATGAACAACTGAAATTTTGAGGGTATGTTCCATTGACATTCGTATTAGCACAACAACCAATTAATATATAAAAATAAAAAAAGGCACATTATAATTTGGTTGGATGTGTATACATATTCCCACGTTAACCAAGTTTTTCTTGTCCTTATTAATAATATTAAAATCTGTGGTGGGTCTTGTTGTGCCTTTACTTGAGATACAGTTAGTTCCGCAGGGAGAGCCGTGGTACACACTACAAATTCTTTTATCTTATTTTTTGGCTATAATTTCAAACTTTTTTTTTTTTTGGGTTATAATTATGGACCTATAACAAATATAATAAAAGATTAAAGGTTATAATAAAAATTTAAAAAATAAAATTATAACAAAAGAATTTTAGAATTTTGAAAGGTAGATGAAAATGTAGGGTATCATGTTAAACTTGTTCCACGTTTTGGAATATTGAAGCTGCCGGCCATACGTGGAAAACACTTCCCACGACGTTGAGTTCAAATGACATGAAAAAAAGACAAAAGAATTTGGGAAAAAAAAGGTTGGCTCATATTAATATTATATTTATTTATATCAATTCCTCGACCAGGCAGACCCCATTCAGTTGGCAAGAAAATAAAAAAAAAAATAATAATAATAAATAGACCCCTGATAAAGTTCCGAATTTAGGACGGATCAGATCAAAACTTTTAAACGGGTCGGATCGAATCGGGATGAAGCGCGAATCATTCCGATTGGCGAACTAGTGAGTTTTAAAACCCTAAACCTGGGCCGGTTCGGGTCAAAACCCATAGATTGCCACTAGACCTCAATAAATTTATCGAGATAAAAATTTGGCATGGATTCGAATTTTGTCGACCATAAATTTTAAGAATTAAAAACCCAGATACAAACTCTAACTTAGACAACATAAAATCGGACTATAGTTCAAATAAAATTTATCCAGTCCAATCCGGATTTTTATAAACATAACCCGAATCCGAATTGTTGTGCACCTTAATCACGTCTCGTGTATTTTAAATTTGTTCTCATTCTCAAAATTATACTTGAACCAAAAAAATTTAAATAAAATAATTATTTAATAAAATTTAATTATACTTTTATTCTGTTTTATCATGGCATTTAAGTCAATGTATACTTAAATGAAATTTTAGTGAAATGATACACAAATTTATAATTGATATGAAATGTTTGTTTCATTTGAAATCTTCTCAAATAAAATTAACGTTACACTTTTGTGTAAGACAAATTTTGGTGAGAAATGAAAAGAAGTATTTGTTGTCGTTGCTGTGTATTACTTCTCTCACATTTCATTTTCATTTCACTTCGTAAAACTTCTATAAACCTATATATATATATATATATATATAAAATAAATTTGCGGTGATTTCCTACCAAAATTGCCTTCCCAATAATAATAAAGTTTATGTTTTTTGTTTAACAATTTTGTCAATGTGAGTTTGTTTTATGATATATTGAATTATAATATATTTGTGCGTGTCAATTTATTTACAATTTCATTTCGTTTATGATTTATTTAAGGGTATTATTTATAAATTTAGTAATATTATAAAAATGCAGGGTGTTGTTAAAAATTTAAGACAAAATAAATTCTATTTTCTCTGTTCTTTTACAAATTTAATTGAAAGATTTATAAGGCAAAGAAAACCCCACTATTTCTTTTAACAATTATTTGAGGAAATAAATTAAGAAAGAATAAGACTAAGATATATTAGTCTCATAAATTAAAGTAACGGCACGCTCATATCCAAATGCAGCAGTCATTCATCAATAGTAAATGTTGACGAGGATTGAAAAAGGGCAAAAAAAAAAAAAAAAAAGAAATTAGTGTTAATGATTCAATTAGTTTAGTCTAGTCCAAGCCCAAGCCCAACAGTCACTGTTAAAGAGGCTTTTCACTTTTATATTGAAAATAAATCCTTTCTAAATTGAAATTTTTAATCACAAAAACAATATTATTGATAGACGTTTTTTTGTATGCGATAAAAGAGTGGTGAAATATTGAATATAGGTAATCACCACTAATTTTGTGTGAAAGCCCATTAAGAAGCCCAACCCATTATAAGAGAGTGACCCATTGGAGCTTAGATATCATTCTGAGAGCCTTACAAAAAAAAAAAAATAAATAAATAAAATAAAAATAACAATTAGAAACCATTAAAAGAAAATTAGTGTTTGATGTAAGATTAAGTTTAAAAAAATTAAAACCCAACTTCAATAACAATGATTACATCAAGATTGTCTTAATCTAAAGTTTTTATTTTATAATATATTTCGAGTGTCTCCAATTTAATGTTGATATATAATAAAAGATAGGAGATATTTAATTGATTGAGAATACTATATCATATATGTAATAGAAAAGTCGTAATCATCATTAAAATTGTTGGCAACAGATAAGCAATTAGAATTAGAATTAGAAATTAAGTGCGTTAGCTAGCTAGGTCAGATACCACTTTTCTTTTATATAGCGCAAATTGTGTCGTTTTTAAGTGTTTAATTTAAAATGTTTTGGCTTGGCTATCCAACACAAAACCAACCAATGTTGCCAAATCTCCCACATTATTATTTAATTTATTTTCCTTTTCTTTTCGAATTGTTTTAATCAATTAATTATACATAATTAATTAATGGATCAAAAAGTATTGCCATTTTATATATATATATATATATAGAATGTTCTCGAATCTTTAAATTCGAAATCATTTGCAATATCTATCTATTTATATGGTAGCATTAAATAGCTGACTTCATCACATATGCTTACTATAGCATCACAATAATTTTCTTTTTTTTTTTATATATATATTCAAAATTTTCTCCATCTTTAAATAATTTTAAATTTTTAAAATAAAAATTATTGATGAATTTTAATAAATCTCCTTAAATAAAATGTAAGTAAAAATCGTCAAAAAGTGATTTTTAAATCATTAATTATATATGAGATAATAAATCAAATGTTGATACTGTACTATAAAATTCTAAATAGATAAGCTTGAGAAGTGTAAATCCTACAACATCATTAAATTAAAATAATCAGATTCTCTAAGTTCTAATTTACCCACTTGTTTATATTTTATAAATTTAATTTTAAAAAAAAAGTATAGTGAGACTGAGAGATTCTCCTTTTTTTTTTTAAAAAAAAAAAAATTCCATTATTATTCAGATTCCACAACAGATAATAAAATATTAGAGTGGAAATAATGTAGGAATAACACAATGCACGATGTGCAAATAGAGTCATGTCACTTGCCTACATAAACAAAGCATAAAGTAATTATCAAAGCTAAGTATTTGTGAAGCGTGAACATTAAAAAAATTAGACGAATTAATATCTTATTAATTAGTCCATTAAAAAATAATCACAATGAATATCTATTTACTGACACTTATCTAGTAAAGGTATGTTACAGCATAATCGGTTGTATTATATAATTTTAATTTTTTGTTGCAATTATTAAAATTCTTTAAATGTAACATATAAATTAAAATAATGTAAAAAAAATTAAGACGTATAGAATAATGAGAATTTTAAAGAAAGAAATTAGAAAATTGAACGTACGGTACACTTAAATACGCAGAAACGTAACCCTGGCCTATCCATTTTGAATGATGTGTGAGTTGCGTATGGGAATCTTGTAGCCAATAAGAGTAACAATGGAATCCTACTCCGAAGAAAAAATAATTCATTACCAGAACGTATCTTAATAATTATAAAGGGGAATTAATTAATTCATCATGTGGAGAATCGTTGGTTACGTAATCCACTAAACTCTTTAGCTAGCTAGCTAGTGATCTCCATGCATGCATGCATGCAGATTCATTATTCCTTTTCAACTGCTTTATAATTATCTGTTTTATTATTATTATTATTATATTATTATTATTATTATTATTATTATTATTATTATTATTATTATTGTATTTGGTAATTGAACTGTAAAAGGAAAACTTCAATAATTTAATATTAAAATTAAGTAAGCAGGAAGAAAAATCAATTCTGATTTCCCAAAGTACATTATCTCAAAGAGATTCTGCATGGAATTAATTAACGCGTTTCGCGGCTTTATATGATTAGAATCATCATACGTAATTTCATCATACCTAATTTAATAATATGTTTTGAATTGAGATAACTTTTTAAGTCATATATATTATAGAATAAAATCAATATCAGATGATAAGTATAAGGGCAAATGACATTTAGACTTTTATTTTATTGTGTGAATAATATTTATACTTCTACTTAAAAAATAATTGTGATAAATTTTTTCTATTAACTTTTTATGTTAAAATTAATTATTCAGATTTAATAATAAAAGTCCCTCTCATTTTTATTTGACTAATACAATGACATAATTAGTTAATTTTTTAGTTAAATAAATTAGTTATATAAAAATAATTTTATTACAACTAAAAAATTAAAGTTTAATTTCTTTTCAATTCTATTATTTTATTTTAAGGTTTTCATATTTCTTTTTTTTTTTTTTTTTTATTTTAAAAATTTCACCATTTTTTATTTTTAATTTTAAAGCTTTTATTTTTTTATTCTTAATTTTTTCACCCCAATTCATAATTGAAACAACACTTATATATTAAGAAATAATAATCATAAATTCACTACGTAATAAGGAAAATAGTCAAACAATATAAAAATAATTAAATTTTTATGTCTAAGTGAAAATTTTCTATATATATTCAATTTTTTTAACAAATACTATTATTTTTTATTATTTTTTATTTATTTGACTATTATTCTTGTCACTAATTGAATTTATGATTATTTTTTGCTAATATATGAGTATTGCTTCAATTATATTTTAGGATAAAAAGTTAAAAATAAAAATTGAATAAAAAATAGAAACTTTAAAACTTTAAAGTAAAAAAATAAAAAAAAATGGTAAAAATTTTTAAATAAAAAATAAAAACATAATTGAAAATAAATTAAACTTTTACTCTTTTAATTGAAATTAAATTTTATTCATACAACTAATTCATTTAATTAAAAAAAATCAACTAAAAATCTTAAAAAAAGGTATTTATGTCATAATATTTGTCAAATAAGAGTTAGAAAGGTATTTTTGTGATTAAACCAGTTAACATGAATTAACAGTTAATTTTAATGGAAAAGTTGAAAATAAGGGATGTGTTTGATAATTATTTTTAAAGTGAGAGTATAAATGTCATTTAAATAATAAAATGAAGGTTCAAATGTTATTTATCCTAAATATAAATAAAAGATCAAACGTGATCAATATAATTTTAGTTATTAAATAAAAAAGAATATTTATCGCTATACTTTAAAATTAAACAAAAATTGGACTGTTAAAAATATTAATTATGCTAATTAAATAAGAAACAATAAAATTTCAAGTTGACTTTGTTATATGCACATCTTTTATAAAATATTGTACATGAATTTGATGAAAACACTGAATGAAAATGACTGTAATTAATTATATGACATATTATATATAAATATTTGGAAAAAGAAAACAAAGATTAAGAAGATGTTAATGAATTGGAGAAGATGGTACGTACATGAATATATATATATATTTGTTGTTTAATTATTTTTGTTAAAGAATAAATTAAACAGGTGAAGATTATAACTCGGTATCCACTTACTCAACAGTATTCTTTAGTATATATTATGATGATGCATGATAAATATTCTCTTGATCTCTTCCAATGTCTTGCTAATATATAAATATAAATATTAGGTAGCATGCAATGGAATACGTATATATTTATGGGAGGAGGCGATTCGAATATATATATATATATATATGATGCATCTTGAGAAAAGGAAGAATATATACGTATAATTTTATCTTGAGCTTTATTATATCATTTAATTAATTAATTTAGTAAAAATTAATTAATAGACTTAAGCATGCACATAAATTAAGAAAAGAAATATTTAAATATCAAAAAAGTATATATTTATTTTATTTTATGCATGCATGCATACAAAGCTTATTTGTAATATTAATTCACATATATATATATTCGATCGTTATTACGTAATAATATTTTTTTCGTTTAAAATTATTGTATATTAAAAGAGTTTTAAGTATCAGAATGAAGACAAGCCTTGTATTATACGTATAAGTCTTATGAAATGTTTAAGCATATCCTAATACAACTTGATTATGAGATGTCTGTTTAATTATTTTGGATATATATAATATTAATTTAATATTCTAGGAATAAGAAGGTTCGTTGATGAAGCTTAATTGTGGGTGTGGTAAGAATTTGACAATCGTGTACAGTATTTGGGTATTTAAATTAAAAAATTAATGTTTTAGACTAATTATAGACATCAAATATAAAATGTAAATTACATATAAACATAAATAATTAAATAAAATGAAAGAATAATATTGTGTTGACAATTGATCATGGAGGGCCAAACTTTACCAACCTTTAAATATATAAAGTTGGGATTCTGCTGGCGTTATATTTGATTCTCTTAAGATTTGGCTACTACGCCTACGCTCACAAAATTCATCCTGATTTCTTGGAATATGTCCCTCCTTATCACAACGTCTAACATTATTATAATTAAGTTTTAATATATATATATATATATAAAAAAAAAAAAATCAGTAAACCCATAAGGTTACACATAATTTTACGTAATTTTATGGATATTAAATTTACATACTTTTAATTATTAAACTTAAATCTATTATGTGTATTAACTATATAGAGATTAATGTATTAAATTTAATTTCATCATGTAAAGTGATTTACATCCAACAAACAATAAATAACGTAAGAATATGTATAATTTTATAAGTATGTTTGTCTTTTTTTGTTTCTTTATATATTTATATTTATGTATTTAAAATCTAAAATTTTTCTAATTTCATGTTAAGAATATTATGGTAGGGTTTACTTTTCAGCACACTGTGAATTTGATTCTTTATTCTCCAACTAGCCAGCTAATTTGCTTCAACTCTGTATATATAGTTGTGACAGCATGCATGACGCATGAACAAATTAAACAATAGTCTCAAAATCGATTGGACGGGTGATTCTCAAACACATATCCCACTCCTAGCTAGATTCCTAACAACTGATCGAATATCTAATTACTTTTATCATCATGTGTTTTAATCACTACTTAATTAATTTAATTCTTTAATTAATTCTTTTCAAATAATTTCGAAACTTCCCACGCCTAGGTCTTAGTTTAGTGGAACAGGAATCTCATACTCTCTCCAATATGGGTGTACTTGTTATCTGTATTTTAGTTATTTCTTTTATACTACATCTGAAGAATTTTTCTTTTTAAGTAATATTATTTTTTTTTAATAAAAAGCCATAAATATTATTAAAAGTTATCGATACATATCATATAAATAAATGGAAAAACAGAAAACTATACGTAGTGTGATCATTTTCACACGTGCATGCTTTATGTTGCTAATTGCCTAATTAGTTTGTTATCGATGGTTAATGGATTAAAATAGAAAGTTAACTGTTTCTCTCATTCTGATCTGTAACATTGTTACTAATTATTATTAATATAAATTAATAAAAGGAAATAAAAAAATTCACTTTCTTTCTCTCTAAGGTTTTCCAAAAACAAATGCAATGAAACAAATATTGTTTTGAGCACATCAACATTCAAAAAATATTAAAATTTTTTTTCTGCTTTTTAAAATTTTATTTTTCTCTAAAAGGAGAAAACTTTATGTTTCAAAAAGTCAAAAATAATGTTATAGTAAGATCGGACGTTAATATATATTTTGATTTGATTTGACTAGGGATTTAAGGATTGAATTATTTCCCTGGAAGGACATTAAATGGTACTTTGTTTGGAAAAATAATAATATTTTATTTGAAATTAATTTTGCTCCAACATTAAGAAAAGAAATTTGTGAATATTGGGATAGGTAGTGGGGAGGCAGCTAAACACAACTGGGCCATGAAGAAAAACGACTGCAACAAGGAATTGTTTGTAAAAATGTGTATCAAAAACACCCACGCCGAAGAAACAAACCGGCCACAAATAATAAGGAAAACATATATATATATATATATATATATATATATAATCGAATGGACTTTATATTCTACTTGTTGGCGTCCCAATTGGATTCCACTTTTGGTATCAATTTTATGAAAGCACGCACGATTATTTGCCTATTTACATATATATATATATATATATATATATGATGTTGAATTGTAAATGGAATTATGGGAATTAAGCATCGGATATATGCAAAAATATTTGGGGAATTGATTTAAGATTCTGATGATCAGAAAATCAGGTCATCATCATCATCATCATCATCATCATCATCATCATCATCAATATGGCCCCCAATATCAACTATGCAAGCATGTATGCATGTCGACCACTACCAAAGTATACACTAGTGGAATCTGAATCAGACATCAACAGTCTTGCCACGTGTTATATCATCAAATCAGAAATTCCAACGTCACAATCATAATCATAGTCATGTACATGAAAGAAAAGAGATCATCGTCGGATTGTCTCTTTGATATATATATATATATATATATATATAATTCAATTCAGTACAAAGTAGTCCTTTAGAAATTACATGATTAACACAACACCGGGAAGAAAACGCAGTAAATTAGGCCAAAGCCACAGGTTATGTAATTTCAGAAAAACCAAAAGAAAAAAGAGGAAGACAAGGAAACCAAAACGGGGAGGAAGAGACAAAAAAGCCCATCCCCTTCGTGTTATGGCTGTTGATGGACTTTAGCTTCTGCAGGGACAGGCATGCTTATGGCAACAGAAGTGATTTTGTTATTAGCTTCTGCTTTCTGCAATTCAACTTGATTATTAGCTTCAATATCTTCTATTACTGAAGCTGTGTTGCCATTTACATGAATACCCTTAACCGGATCCGGTATTTCCTCAATAGCTAATTCTTCTTTCCTTTCCTTGTGCTTTCCCCACAGTACTGAGTAAAGTCCTATCACTATCAAGATTGCACCAAGCACGCTGCATTTATACACCGTAGGAACCCAAAGTTAATTAATTAATCACCTTCATATTTAGTAATTAGTGAAAATAAACAAAGAAAAATTAATTACGTACCCTCCAAGGTAAATCTTCTCAGCCAGAACGAAAGAACCCATGACTGCAACAATTATCATCATCAGGGGACTAAAAGCAGTAGCAAAAACAGGACCTCGCTTCTTAATCACCAGTCCTTGGACATAGTATGAAATACTAGATGTAACAATTCCAGCATAAGCTGCAGCAAGAAGGTTCATATCCCAGCCAATTTTCCACACTGAAGCCTTGTGCTCCATCACGAAAGTCACAGCAATTGCTTGAAGAGTCCCGATGAAGCACATTAGCGATGTGAGAGAGAGCTGATGGTGCTTGTATGTCTCCAGTGCTTTTGTCTGTTGAAATCAACAATGATACTAATTTAATTAGTTAGCTGACGGATCGCTGTAATTTGTTCTGATTAAAAAAAAAAAAAAATCACAATGAAATTAACCGAGTTGTGATGTGATGATTAATTTAATTAACCTGAAGAACGAAGAGAGCAGCCCAGGCAAGTGTGGCAATGATGAGGAAAATGGAGCCGATGAACCAGTCTTTGTCAGAGGGTTGGGAGGTGGGTGTAGTAGGCGCATTATTAGACTGATGAGGATGAACATGTTTAGTCCAAAACAATTCAACAATAGGTCCTTTGTACAAGGTCATCAGCATCGCTCCGGCCACTGTCACCAGCGTTCCCACCACCTTTGCTTGACACCTTACTTTCTTCAGGTTTAATTTCTCCATCCTTTACAATTTTCAATAAAATTTTAAAATTGTCTGCATTTGTTAATTTGATGAAGATCCTATATATATATATATGAACAACGAAAATATATTTATATATATGTATCATTACCGGCATACGACTGCCATAACAAAGGTCATAGCAGGAAGCATGTTGCTCATAGCACACGAGAAAGTTGGAGATGTAAATTTCAAGCCAGCGTAGTAGAAGTTCTGGTCAATCACAGGCCTGTTGCATATATCAAATTGATTGTTATATGTGTGTGTGTGTGTATATATATATATATATTTTGTAGTAGCAGCAGTAGCAGCAGTAGCAGCAGCAGCAGCCTATATTAACAATTAATTAACTAATAAGAATGAGGATAATAAATAAAATTACCCGAGAAGGGCGAGGATAAAAATTTGCATGAAAACTTTGAATGTTATCTTTGGTTGCGCTTTCCTGGATTAATAAGAAGCAAAAGAAAGGTTAATTAGAATGAAATCCAATATATTAAATTAGTTAGGGAGTATGTATTAATACTATAATTGGAAATAAATGAACCTTTCGAGGAAAATGGCAAAGGGAGCAATGACAGCAGTAGCAAAGGCGTGGCGATAAACGACGAGGACATAGTGGGACATGCCGCGATTGAGGGAAACTTTGGTGATGATATTCATGCCGGCATAGCCGAATTGCAGAGATATCATGGCGAAGTAGGGTTTAGAAGCTTCCCGGAAGTTGCTACACCATCTTAGCTTCTCCATTATATGTGTATATATATATATATATATATATTTTTTTTTGGTAGAAATTAATTAAAGCAAAGGAATTGAAGATAGATATCTATATCTAGATGTTAGGAGAAGGGAGAAGAGACGGCTGAATCGAGGAAGAACGGCTCAAGAGCGCTTCCTGGCTAAAATGCTACTAATTGATGCCTATTTATATTGCTTCGGACAGAATGTTTGGTTCTGATTAATGCATTTCTACTACTTTTTCTAAAGTTAATTACTGACGAAACTTATAATTGATATTAACGGATATATAATTTGATTCGTATCCAAATAAAATAAAATAAAATAAAATAAAATAAGTATATATTTCATGTATTAATTGAAAATTACCGATTGCTTACTTTATAAGATACTATGTGTACGATTTTATAATATGTAATTTATGAATGGAAAATAATTATTAAAATAAAAAAAAACCAAATAATAATAGAGGATGATCGGAGGCGGAGGAGGAGGATGTGGGTTACACGTGGCGGATAGTGGTGGGTATCTGAGTCAGTAATTAGATGTGGGTGATGTAAGCTAAATGAGACGTCGAGATTACCATTATAATTATATTCTCATTTTGTTCCAGTAAAGTTTCCACCTTTTCTGTCCTATTGCTAAAACCACAGCCGTTGGATATTATTTAACCCTTTTTTTTTTTCCTGTTAATATAAAATAAAAAAAAAAACCAGCTTACTTACATATGTCAACTCAAAGTACCAACATGATTCCTTCTTAACCATCATACATTATTGCACTTTTATTTTTAAACTCTTTCTATTACAAATCTCTAAAAAATACAATTAAATTACCATAAAATAATTAGAAAAAAATAAACGAGATATACAATAAATCCATGGATATGGTAGAACACCTTTTAATTAATAAATATAATTAACTTCTATTTCAACAGTTTGTCAAAAGAATAACTCATCATCATCATCATCATCAACACTACTAAACAACATAAAGTAAAAATATATACTTAGAAGTTGGATATTAATTGTAACAAGTGATCATGTCGTGTGATAGGGTAGCTAAATAAGAAGTAGTGGTTGAAATGACAAAATTAAAGGGAACATTGGGGAGGATGGATTGGAAAGTAATAAATTGGAGAAGTGAAATCCGACATCATATATATATATATATATATATATGTAAATAAAAAATAATTATAAAAAAAAAAAAAAAGGAAAGAAAGTGGAGCACCAAACCCAACGAAACCAAAGAATAAAAATGGGGGTCTAATCAGCCCCCAATCATGTTGCTTAGTCACTTTCCCTTTCCCTGATACCAGTGTGCATCTATGCTACCCAGACCCAAAGCCAAATATCCCACAGCAACATTCTCACACAGCCATATATATATATATGGAATATTGCCCAATAAAACATTAATTCACGATTTCAAAAATCTGCTGTTTAATTAAATTCGCATCCAGAAAAGATAAAAAAGATTCCTTTTACATTATACACCTTCCTTCCTTCCTTCCATATCAATTGGATATATACTTATTCTGAAGGACCCATATACAATTAATATAAGTACTACTAACAATATATAACGAGAATTTTTTTATATATATTTCCAAGATTCCAAATTATAAATATCTATATATATACATAACGTACGTGAATCATTATATATAGTCTTTTTATTTTGGTTAAAAGAATTAAAAAAGTTGCATTGTTGGGGATTCATATGTCTGCAACTGCACGCATACACGAATAGAGAAAGCAAAGCAAAGCAAAGCAAAGCAAATATAAAAAGAGTAGTTAATTTGGTCATTAATTAATTAGCGAGAATGCTAGGATGAGATTATATATCATATTATGATCATATTGGAAATTAAAATATGTAATGTTGTAGGGTAGGGTTAATGAAGTGCCCCACATTGTCATATATATATATTTGTCGGAACTTCTCAGGCAATTTCTAAAGAATATGTATGATATTCAATCAATGCAAATTAAATAATTTAATAAACCATATATACATATATAGATGTGCATCCACCCACTTGTTTAATTTTCTCATTCCAGTACTCCCTCCTTGCACATTATTATTATTTTCTTTTTTTGTTAATTTCCTATAACTTCATCTTATGTATCTTACATCGATTATAATAATATGATATTAAATGTATGATCTATCTATTTCTCGTAACCTTGTGGATATATAAGAATATATATATTGAAAGGGTCCTAATCCTAATTAATCTTTCGTGTTAATTAGGCCCACTTCATCAACATATATAGTGATTTTATATATAATTAATTAATCTCCAAGGACAGTACCTTTTAATTTCTTTCTATTCAACCAATCCCAGCAGGCTAATTCATTATTTCCACCTTCAACGATTATTTAAGCTAAAAGTTTCTTTACGTTAAAAGTTTTTTAAGATATATTATTATTTAAGAAAAAGTTATCTAATATAATTCTAACATATATACTGTACAATTCTTCAACTTTAATTAGTTATAATTTCTAAATTTTTCTTTGCATATCTCAAAATTTTTGTTCTATTTCACAAAATCACAATTAATGATTTACAGCCTACACAATTACAATAATGATAATAATACCTATTTGCTCAAGTACTTTTAACTTTGAACATAAAATTTTAAGTCATTACTTTACTTAAGATGACATTAATTAAAACAAAATTTTATTCTTATAATCTTTGTATTTAAATTTTCCCAAATAATTTACGTTATTAGTTAATTATAAATTATGTATCTTTCCATGTAACAAAATGAACCACCTAGCATATATATATTTAAATTCACATAAGAAACGTATTTTAAATAAACTAATTAATAAACACACAAGGATGAGGCAGTAACTAAAACACCTTTTCGATATATATGAGTATAGAGATCAATTAATCTTATTAATTCATAGGCAACTAAGCTAGCCTTTCCAACGGACAAGAAGGTCTAAAATTTGACTAGATATATCATAATTAATCTTTTCATATATACATATGTTTTGTTGGGTTGCCTATATAATCCAAGCTTGCTAAAGTCTCTTTTATATCCACCAACTCTATACAACCTAAAGCTTTGTTAATTGCTCTTTATTTAGCGAAAAAGGAGCACAATATGTCCTAGGTGACAACCCTTTAAGCCAATCTGCAAATCAAACCATTGCTTATTGCCCAGTCTCTTTGATTGTCTTCCTAAAAGGCCTCCAATTATTGAATCTATAAATACAAAACGCGTTCAAAAAGTAAAGTTTGGTCAAAGATTCATCTTAAACTTTAAGTGCAATTTCCTCATATAGGACAGGACGACACTCTAGCTTAGTGTGCTTTGCTTTACAGCTTTCATTTCTCAGTCCTGATGCAAACAGTTCTATATATAGTTGAATTCCTCATGTTTTTTCTACATTTTTTTTAAAATTATTTTTTATTATCGATTCTTAAAAGGAAATTACAAAACACTCGTGTGTACTAGAAAAGGTGAAAAAATATAATTAGAAAAAAATTAAGAGAGAGAGAAACGGTACCATCTAGTCGTTGTGGGTAGTGTTGCTTCTCCTTAGCTTCTACTAGCTTTTTAATTGGTTTATTACTGAAAATTATAATAATTTTGCACTAATTCTAGGTAAAGAAATTGGAAAATTCTATGATATTGGGGTAAAGAATCCCAGTATCAATAACTTAATTTTACTGACCTTTAAATTTTAAAATTAAAATTTAAACTATTCATTTTATATAATAACAATTAACTTGTTATCAGGTAAAATGTCAAATTAAATTGTTACACAAGTTAAAAATTAATTTTTTTATTTTTTTAATATATTAACTTATTTTATTATATTTTATTTTTTAAAAAACATATTTGAAATATAAATTCATATATTATAGTGAAAAATTTAATGTTAAACAATGTGTTATGCATACTAAAAATAATTTACCTAAAAAACATTACGTTAGATATGATAAAAATTTATATTCTTTCTTTATTTTTCGAAAAAATTATTAATAATAAAATAAATTATTGTAACTAAAAAATCAATATTAAAAAGTAAGACACACCCCATATATCACTCATGATGATTGTATTTATATGAATTAATGAAAAACATATGTTATTATGAAGATGTAAACGTTATTGTAATATTTGAGGATGATTAGTATAATAAAATAAAATAACCCTATAACTAATATTACATTAATAGAAAAAGAAATAAAGATATCTTAAAAGCCGATAAATTGTTAGTGAAGAAAAAAAGCATACATGTTATTATCAAATATAAATAAGGAATTTTGAAAAGATAATTAAGAAAAGTAAAATGTAAGTTAATTTACTTTTATGAAATCAATGTTAATTGTGAGAAATAAAAAATTTAAGAAATCTTAATCGCATATAATACACATTCAATTAGGCATGAAAAGGGTGCTATTATTAAATTACTGATATTGATTATTTGTAAAATGATACTTTATCTAATGCCATGCAATCAAGAAGAAAAAGAAAAGAATGATAAAATTTTGATTTGTACACATATAACTTAAAATTATTTAAATAATTGAATTAAATTTAAAACATCAATAATCATTTTTTTAAAAGCATACCCATATGTTTAGAAAAAAAAAAAGAAGTTAAAAAACATTTATTTATGTGTTACAAATATTTTATATAATAATAATAATAATAATATAAAATTATGTAAAATTTGTAATCATTTTTATAATTTTACAAGTATTCTACTTCTTTTTCACAAAATTTTTATTATAATTCAATTTTATATATCTAAATTACAAGTAGAATGTTGATTTACAATTCTTATGTTACGTTTTTATTTATTTTGTTCTATTTACGATTATAATATTGTTATTTATTATTTCGTTTCATTTTTATTTATTTTATCACAATTATATTTTTTATGCTGTTTTTATGTATTTGATGTTCAATTTTACTATTTTATGTTGGCTTATTATTTATTATTATTTTTTTAACATTTACAAGTATTATGTTTTACATACAAGTTTTTTGTTGTAATTTAATTCTTTATTTGTATTTATATGTTTTATATCACAATTACAATTCTTTTGGTTTATTTATAACTAGTTGTTGTTATTTGACAATTTCATGTACATTTACTTTTTTCTCAGTATTTGTACATTTTTAGTGTTGAATTTATGACGTTAACGTTCATTTTTGCTATTTTATATTAGCTAATATTTTTTTTATTTTTAATATTTACAAGTATTATGTTTTATATATAAGTTTTACGCTATAATTTAATTTTTTATGTCAAGATTAAAACTTTATGTGTATTTATAAGTTTTATATCACAATTATTTTTTTTTATTTTATTTACAACTATATTGTTGTTATTTAACAAATTTAAGTTAATTTACATTTATGTCAGTTCATTTACATTTTCAATGTTGAATTTATGAAGTTGATATTCATTTTTACTATTTTATTTCGACTTATATTTTTTTAATTTTTAATGTTTACAAGTATTATGTTTTACATACAAGTTTAAATTGTAATTTAATTTTTTTATGTTAAAATTATAATTTTTATGTATATTTATAACTTTTATATCACAATTATTTCCTTTTTGTTTTGTTTACAATTATATTGTTGTCATTTAATAATTTCACGTTAATTTACATTTATCTATGTTTATTTACTTTTTTTTATGTTATCTTTATAAAATTGATGTTCATTTTTATTATTTTATGTTGACTTCTATTTTTTATTTTTAAATTTCAAAGTTTACAAGTATTATGTTTTACATACAAATTTTACATTATAATTTATTTTTTTATGTCAAGATTACGATTTTTATGTGTATTCATAAGTTTTCTATCATGATTATTTTCTTTTTGTTTTGTTTACAAATATATTGTTGTCTTTTAATAATTTCACGCTAATTTACATTTATCTCATTTCATTTACATTTTTTAGTTGTATTTATAAAATTTATGTTCATTTTTACTCTAATATGTCGAATTATATTTTTTTATTTTTAAATTTTAACGTTTACAAATATTATGTTTTATATACAAGTTTTACATTATAATTTAATTTTTATGTCAAGATTAAAATTTTTATGTGTATTTATAAGTTTTATATCATAATTATTTTTTTTGTTTTATTTACAACTATATTGTTGTCATTTAACAAGTTCAAGTTAATGTACATTTATCTCCGCTTATTTTACATTTTTTATATTGTTTTTATAAAATTGATGTTTATCTTTACTCTTTTATATTGGCTTATTTTCTTTATTTTTTATTTTTAACTTTTACAAGTGTTTTTTTATTTACAAGTTATATATTATAATTTAATATTTTATATGGAGATGAGAGGTATAGTGTTGATTTACTTCTTTTATATTGCATGTATAAATATCTGTTTTGTTTACAACCAAAATTTAGGGGATTTGCCATTTTCATATTAATTTATAGTTATCTCATTTTATTTACATGTTTGATGTTGGATTTATAAAATTAATGTTTGTTAATTGTTTTAAATGTTAAATTATAAATTTTATAAGATTTATATTTTTTATGTATATTTTATATTGTTATTTTATTTTAAATGTTAACATTACAAGTGGCATGATGATTTATAATTTTTATCTTACATATATATTATTTTATTCTGATTGTAACTATAATTAAACACATTTTCCAGTTTAATGTTAATTAATAACTATAATTTTATGTCAGTGAAATTTAACAAAAGTGTAAGGGAGGTAAATGATAAAATGCCTCCATCACTCTAAGTTTGGCATTTGGAAATCCAATTGACAGGTTAGTTAGTTTCAAATTAAATTTGAAATTTTATCCTTTGATCCACTTCCCTTTTTGTTTAGATCAAGGTTCTCTCCCATAATTTCTAATTTTCACTGTGTTTTAAGTAACATCATTCTACGAAAATTATGATGACTAATCAATAAGGTTAATTGTACACCTTTATTTAGTTTTCTAGCTTTTTTTTTTGTTTTTTTCTATTTGCTATGTTGGGGTGCAATATTATTTATGCAATGTGAGAAGAATAAAAAAAAAGTCCAACATTTATTTATAGCGTTATGCTTGTTTATTTTCTCTAATTACATATAACTGCATCTTTATTTGTAGTATTTTTTCTAATACATATTGGGGCATATTTAGGTTCGTTAATTATTTTGAGTAATTTTCTGAATTCAATGTTTCAAAAAATATATCGGTGTTTGATTCAATTGTATATTGTGAAAAAATACTCTATGTTTAATAAAATACATGTGATTAGATATTCTAATTTCTTTTAATTTTTTGTCTACCATTATGCAATTTTATAGATGTGATTTTCTAATCTTAATATATTTCATTTACATTATTAGGTACTAATAGAAATTCAAGCAACACGGAGTTGGACATTTCTATTTCTCCCAATTTAATTTCATCTACAGCATTGGGAAAAATAGAACAAAGTATACAGGGTACTTCTAACTTTGTTGGTAATAATGATATAAGCATGTGCCAACTAACTGCTAAAAATGTAATCAGAAGGCATTTTCAAAGTGTGACAACTTTGTAAGATAATTCTTGAATTGTGATATAAGTATCTAAATTATTCTTCATCAAATCAGCAATTTTGTACATTATATCAGCAATTCCTAGTTGCATTTACTCTAGTTTCCCTTTGAAATTTAATTTTTGATTTTCGTCAAAAGTCTCTTTGGTCACAGTATCATGAGATCCACTTTCCTATAAATTGACATAATATTTTTTTAACATATAACTGTTAGAAGTATTTTATTTACGCAATTTAAATGAACTAATTAATACAAATTTATTACCTTTGAGTTCCCGATGCCTCCATTCTTCTTCAAAAAGCACATGAAATTATATACATCTTTGTTTGTCCATAAACCTATGGGATTCAACAATTTGCATGTAGGTTTGTGAGCAAACACCACATGATCCATATAAAAGAGCTACATAAAATAATTAGCAACAAAGTTAAAATAATTAAAAATAAAGAATATACATAATTGAATGTTTTAATGTATGAACTAAGAAAAGGGAATATATATTACCTTTAAAAATAGCAGACAACCACAAATATATTGTCGTCTTCCCTCCTTAAATTTTTTAATTTTATTAATAAGTTCATTGAAACACTAAGTTGCTCAATTTTTTTCTTTTATAGTACTTTTGTTTTTCAATGGAACTAAATAATGAGACATTATATAGTTTCTTGATTTATGGGATAATAATGTTCCCAAAGCGAACAATAGAATTTCCTCTTGAAGTCATCATTCATCTCATTTGCAGTCACCAAATCTTCATCCAACTTCTTTAAACAAATATATCCATTATGATCATAATCGTCTTTCAACTGATCTATACTCTCTAAATCCACATTTAAACATACATTTACATCTACTCCACCATCCTAAATCCCCATAATATGTTCAAAATTACGAGGGGAAATATTGAGTCTATGTCCATGTAAATTAACAGTAGAAGTAAATGGATTCAACATATCAACTAACCAGGCACATAAATCTCATCTTAGTCGGCCACATTTTATGTTCAGAAGACTTCCAAATTTTAAGTTTTTAATAACTGTTTTTTTCACATCTGTCAATTTGGCCACTAACGTTGCAAAACGACTCGAAGCATATCTTGTTACAATGCCTTATCTTCTTTCTCTAGAATATTCTTTTTCATTGTTATTATCTTTCAACTGATTTATATTATATTTATCCTTATTCTCCTTAGTTATGGTTTTGAAACGTAACCCTATATTTTTTCTTTCCTATCAACAAAAGAAAAAAAATATTAAATTAAATGATTTAAATAAAATTTAGCATAAATGAAGATAGATTTTATAATTAAAGGTGCATAGTTTCATGTCAACTTTTTCCCCTTTCTCTCGCAACAATTTTCCTTCCTTCTTGCTATATTTCATGACAAATTTTCCAAAGTTAATATATTTACATTCTATTTTACTTTTCAAAATCACATTTAAAAATATAAGACTATATAAACTTAAATTAAGTGAATATCACAAAACTTATAAGAACTTGAGAAAAGGTCGTCATGTCTTCTTCAGTTCTTCATTCCCCTTGATCTCATCATCAACCTTCTTCAAGTCATTCTGCATATTATCATTATCATCATGCGTAGGGTTTGGATCAGCCCGTTTTCTCTTGTTTTTTTATCTACATAATTTACTATCCATTAATTTAATATTTTAACACATCCATAATAAAAATATAAACAATGACATAAATAAAAAATAATAGCACAATAATACTAAGACATTACAAATCAAAAAGTATAATAGAAATATAAATTTATGCAACAACATTATTTTCGCTAACATTAAAAACTTAATATTCGAATAAATAAAAATAATAAGTTTGAATGTCAAACTTTTATTAACACAAAATTTTTATTCGAATATAATAAAATACATTAAACAAAAAATTAAATGAATAAATAGTAAGAGAAACTAAGATGCATAAAGTTGAACAAATAGAAGGAAATTAAAAATAGACAAGCATTAATGAGGGTTAGAAGTTTGACAAAAGTATAAAAAATATAATTGAGATAGGAGAGGACAACCAAATATCTATTATTAACAATAAGAATTTTTAAAAATTTTTGTACTTTTAACACCTTTTCTATTTTTTTCATAAATAAAAAATATGAAAAATTAAAAAATAACATGAGAATAGAAAAAATTAACTGCCTGGGGTTAAACTACAAGTTGCAAAACTATTTTTTTTTTTTATTCCTTGGCTATAATATATAATTTTATTGAATGTGTGAGAATAAGGAGTACAAGAGCCATCCAAAGACTAAGTGCAAGAAGTAAAAATATAAACAACAACAACAACAACAACAACAACAACAACAACAACAACAACAACAACAACAACAACAACAACAATAATAATAATAATAATAATAATAATAATAATAATAATAATAATAATATCTTACTATTAAGTTATTTCCAAAAAAAACAAATTCAATAAAACATTATATAGTTTAATGTATTTTTTGCTGCAACCATAGCACTAATAATAGTAATAATAATCATAAAATATATTAATTATAATAGCATATAAAAGAAATCTAAAAATCAATATAAAATTATAACAATATTATCAAGATTTGATAAGCAATGATGATGAACAATAATAATAATAAATAATAGAATAAAGGACTAGCTCTTATTACTTCGGATTATTTTTACGATCTTTTCAAATTGTTTCAAGAAAGATGGTGGAGAAGGCTATTCAATCTCACCTCCTAGTACAACAATGGGAACCTCAACCCCTAAAAGTAATTTCTATTATCATAATTGATAATGTGGAAAGGAAGAAGAAAAAAAATTAATAATTAGTCCAACAACGATCCACAATTTTCACATTATCAACATCGAGAATTTTTTTCCAACATTTTAGAAGGATCTATGTTTGATATACAATTTACATATTATAATAAAAAAATTTAATGTTAAACAATATTTTTTGTTATTTAATATTAGGAATAAACCTGTAGTGGTTACTAAATTATTTTTTAATCTAACAGGTTTCGTAAAACTTCAACTATAAAGAGACAAAATTCACCAAAAAAAACTTACACTGCTTTTTTTGAACTACGATATTTTATTTTAACAAATAAATCAATAAAATAAAATGAAAAATAAATCTTACCTTAATTGATGTTTGAATATCTTCAGTCAAAAAGACGAGTACTGGATTTGACCGTAATAATTGTGAGAGAGAAGTTAGATTAGAGAAAGGAGTTTGAAATTGATTAAAAGTAAAAAAAATACTGAAAAAAGCCGTAAGACTTGTTGAAATTAACTAAAAATAAAAAAAAATTATACAACTGATAAATTAAAATAATAATTTTAATAATTAAATAAATATTTTAAAAGTAAGAAAAATGATGGATCATTGATCTCATCCAATGGTCCCAAATTTTGACGTTATTGATAACGAAAATTTTTTCCTATACTGTAAAAGGAACCAAAGAAATTAAATGCATTTGCCTTTCTGTGAAAGCAATTGCTTGCCAGTTGCCGTCATAAGAGTTTAAAACTAAATTGTTCAATTAATTAATTATGCATGATAATTGATAAATTAAGTAGTTTATGTTAGCAACATCACGTAGGAGTGCAAATGTTGTAGTATTAATTATTTGATCATAATAGTTGTGCTGCTTGGAGGCCAAAATCGTTAAAAATTTAAAAGGAAACTAATTAAAGGTACGGATCTTAATTTATCTTAATTTGTTGTGCATGATTACAATCAACGACCCAAATTCATATAATATGTTATATTGTTACATATTTATTTGAATATCTCATTCACATGCATATGAATAATGTATATATGCATTTATAAATGGACAAGGGTTAAAGTACATTCAAATACAAGTACAATTTGTTGATTTTTGTTCGTTATACTAGCAGAGTCCATAAGCTTCCAGAGAGGATTAAAAAGGTCATTGCAATAAAGAGAAAAAAAAATATATATATATATATATATATACATATATCAAATTGAGATCATCCAACTAACGCTTTCGCACCTCATTCATTATCTTATATCAGGATTCAAATTGTCCAAATCTCAGCCTACCAGAAAAGGAAAAAGCTATAAAGAATAATTCCAACTTCTTGCATCCAATTTTACCAATTCCTCACGTTATGGAGTATTCATCTCTTTTCAAAATCCGGAGAATAAATATCTGTCATACTATCGAAAGTGCTTCAAATCTATGAGGGTAAATGTATTTATAAGTGAAAACCTAAATTTTGAAGGCAAGTAATTACATTCTACAGAAATTCTGGATAATTGAAATTATGTCCTCCGAAGTAATGTACTTAAATTCAAGTTTAAAAAAAAAAAAAAAACTTTGCATTTCTTATCATATTGTAAAATCAAACATCTCCGCCCTAAGATATTTCATTAAATTTCAAAAAAGGAAAAGAAGGCGGGAAATGCATTCTTACATGGAGCCATTTACAATCAGGTCCTGAACCTGTACGCAGCCTAACTCCCTCGAGGGACCGAATCATCCTTTGAAAGAGCAACATAGTTCAAGGGTATTGGCTTCGTCACCCTCATGCTCTCTCTTCGCTCCTTGCCGGAGATGCCATGTCGGCTTGATGGCGTTGCCAAACGGCGACCAATTGGAGTTCCAAGCATGGTGTTAGCATTTGTGCTCTGACCCAACGGCTTCTTGGGCTTGGAACCATACAGGGCCTCTTGCTCTGCAGCAAACTGTTCTTGCAGCCGTTTCTGTTCCTGGAATGATCAAAGAAAGGAAAAATGTGCACTAATGTTTTAGTTGATTTTGCATTCTAGCCAAAGCAAGCAGTGATAAAAGAATTGGCCGATTAAGTTCTACATGCAAAGGCCGCAGCCATCAATTTGAACATGTTTGATCAGTTGAAGAATCCATTGTTTGCCAATGTGATAATTAAAGGTTGCTTGATTCAACAAAATAACCATCCAAGATATGGTAGCGATCTCATTGGGTACGTATGTTTGTAACTACCTCAGAACTAGCTAATTAGGAGAACAAGAAAGAAATATAACAGTAGAACACCACACTCATACAAGTGGCATTGACAAAATTAACAGATGCAACTACTGATGCAAGAATCTATAAGTTGGTATGAAGAAATAATATTAGCATCTTAAGTGGATTTGTGACTTTGAGCATGAAAAGTGAAAAATTGTATACTAATCAAAAGCAACTCCAATTAGTATTTCAATTCACAACAGACAACTTGAAATTTGAGAAATGAACAGGTTCACGAAATGCAAAAGCAAACTATTATCATCTCAAGAAAATAATACTTTTCTTTTTCTTTTTCTTTTTAGCGTTTGGTTGGTCAGACTTGCACATAGACCAATCTGTCCTGGCCCCATTCAGTCCCCTTCACATGTGCCAAAACTAAGAGCCAGTCACACTGAATACAAAATTGATGGATTATAAGCTTACAATGGTCAATAAGCAATATCACCAAATAAGATAGTAGTTTGGTTCGGTAAATACCCAGCTCGTGAACAGTGGTAACACAGCGAACCTAAATTTCTAGGGCTTTAGCAAAACTGGCGAAAGGATTGGGCTAGGTGGAATGAGGTAACTTTAGACCCAATATCACCAACCTGTATGTATGTACATATTCACATACATCTATACATTATAAAAAACAAAGATAAATATCATACCCGAGATCTACGTTTTTCCTCTTCTCTCTCCCGCCGTTGGATTATATATTCCTCCAATACACCTAAGAGTGGGGCCTGGCATTTGACAACAATTTTAGAGTGAAACAACAAAGAACAAAATTAAACAGTGAACCACACAATCCAGAGATTTGGTCAATCACCTTGTCATACAAAAATGGAATTCCTTTCTCCGTTTCCCAAGCTTTTACCTTCGCAGTCAAATTTTCTACAGCGGCTATTCCAAAAGGAAGTTATATTATGTACTGTGATTTCAATTTTCCATATATAGAAAGGTAAAAATTTGATCTTCCAATAAGGTTTCAGATCAACATAATTAGAGACAAAGCCGCACAAATTGTATTCTGCATGTTTTATCAAAGACAGATTACATCTTTTCTTCCTAAACTGTGTTTCACCCGTCAAAATCTCATAAAATTATTTTGATGTATATGGTGATACTAAATTTAAGGAACTTATTACCTATCAAAAAGCATTTGTACATGAATAACCTAGACTCATGTTTGTAGTAGAATGAAGCAGCTCCAATTTCCCCATTCAAATTAGTTATTGGAGTACCAATCTTAAAGCAGACTTTTTGAGGCACAAACAGTAACTTTTCCAGGAAAGTTGGCAGAGAAATTTTTTGTTTTGGGACGTCTAAGTTTGTAAGCAAAGTTGACAGGCCTCATTTCTTGGATCCGGAGCTTATCAGTAATATTCAGTATGATTAAAACCTAGAAAAATCTCATGATTTCTCAAAATATGTCACAATTTCTTTAAACCTAGAGAAATCACAAATGCTTTAAAAGAACAGACTCGGGTATGAGTCCACAAACGGAATATTAGTCCAAATTAATCCACCTCTGCAAGACATGAAGCACTTGTAAGAAAAATGTGAGCAACAAAGTAACCAATCTACTAGGAAAGACAAAAGTACCTATAGTTATTGTGCGGAAACAGAATTACACAAATGCAAGATAATATATGCTCACATGGTATTTTGCTGACCAGAATCCGCGCTTTCTCTGCACGTTTCAGATTTTTGTGTGCTCCTCTTCCAGCACTGTACCGATTTTCATCCTGTGGAAGAGGAGAAGGAAAAATGAGGAGGAAGAATGATGTAATGAACAGAATTAGAAGGTGGCGGCAGCAAGTAAAGGGGAAAAATTTTCAACTTGAAAGAGCACAAATGGTATCAAGAATGTTAGTAACACAGTCAATAACTTCAACCAATGGTAAACAAATGTTTATCAAGTTTATTAAAACTAGTAGGAACATCATCTAAGAGGAAAATATCAAAGAAACTCCAAATCGTATGAACGGACCAATTCTGTCCGAAGAATCTATTTATTTCAACTCTCAGATTGCACAGATTCTTGTAGACACCAAGTCTTTCAAATCCATTGGGTTGGAATGAGGAAAAAGAATTCCAATAACCTACATTGTTTACATCAAACAAACAATAGCAGTAAACTAGTGAGACCTCTATCCAATGAGTTCAATGATCAACTGTTAGAACTATGCAACCATCCATTTTACTGCATCTTTTTGTGTACAAATCAGTTTATTGCTTAATTGTATGATACAAGAGTTTTAAAAGATAATAATAATTTGACATAAAAACACTACAAATGTGTCTATAAGTAATTTTCTAGGATATCAAGAAATTAATGGTCTCATTGTCTCCACATGTTAATCAAATATCTTTAGATAAAGTAGAATCAACCTTTGGGGTGTCAAAAAGGTGTAAATATAACCATATATTCCTTCCCATTTCCAATGGACCAAATATAAAGCTCAACAGATTTCCAGATAACTTCCCTACAATATTTACCTTTTCATAGTCATCAAGCCACTGCTCTTCCTCGGCAGCATGTTTCCATTTCTCTACCTTATCCAAAATATCCTTCCTGCTAAGAGCTTCTTCTTTGGCTTTTGCAATTTGATTATCCATGCTTGAAAGTAGATCAGACAAATCAACAGTGCCTGCGATGGCACAATAATCAGATAGTATTATCGCAAATTACCGCAATTAGAACTTCAAATGGTATCACTGATTTATAAGTCCAACATCAAAGTTTAATTTGGAACATCAGAAATAGAAAATATCAAGCATGAAAGTAAAATGTACTTGAATTATGCCACCACTGGAAAGTTTTCATGGTTGTCAAGTTGTCATTACTCACAGAAAGAAAGGGCAAATAAAAAGCATAAAAGTATAATGAATTAACTGTGAAAAGATCAAATGTCAGTAAGCATAAACCTGTGAGTAAAAAAAAAGGGGACCTTTAAATGAAACAGGTATGGATATTTTTAGACATCAGACTGATTTATTGCGAGAGTGTCTGTCAGTTCAAAGGTTCATAATTTTTCAATAAAATGCAATTCAAACTTGAACTGGTGTCAAATCCAATATCAATGGGAATGCATTAGATTGAAAAATTAATTTTATGGCAAAAAGAGAAAACAACTCTAAAACAGGATTTATACCAGAGTCTATGAGGCTGATGAGAATCTGTCTTGCTGCATCACTATCTACATCCATATGAACTCCTCTATAGATTTCTTCAAGCTCATTTTGCCTCTTGAAAACCAACTCCTTCATCTTGCTGGCTTTGAGAATATTCATTTGCTCAACTTCAACCTCCGTCTAGCAACAACACAAACAATAATAACAATACTACAATAACCGGGGGATAAAACCAAAAAGAACTGTATGTTAGAATCACCAATACAAATTACTATTGACGAAAATCACCTGCTCAATGACATCTAGGGCAAGGCTTCCTTTCGTGGACACCTCATCAACTGAAGAAGAAACTAGACTAGTGACATGAAAAAATTTTCTTTGATCACCAACAGGAGTTTCCAAGAGGTCCCAGAGCTTTATCAGAGCATTTCCAAGACTTTGAAGCTGCAGAGAAAGTTAACATCTTAAAGCAGAAACATTTTTTATGCACACTTTTAATAATTAGCAATTCTAACAAAACACTGATATTCAGCCAGGAACAACTAAGGAGTATTTGTTTGAATGTAAAATTACTCTATCAACCAGTATTCTTCCTTAAAATTAGAACACATACATCTTTGTGTTGCTACAATGTCAAGCATGATAAAACAGAATTCGGTTAGTTCTGGGAGATTATCTGCCATCACTAGTCCGCACAGCAAACATATATGATATTGTACGTAGGAGAGTTAAGATATTACAGGTTAATCTTTTCACATTGGCAAGTACATTGAGAGTGAAGAGAAAACTTGAGGTCAAAAGTTCTACTAGTAATAAAAGAAAAGGTTGCAATAATCAAGTCAGAATGTTGAAAACATTAAAGCAGAAGTATACTAGTTGCATGATGTTGCATTGAATCTTAAGAAAGATTTGATAATTAGTAACCAGGTCTTATCCAGGAAAACCTCATATAAAAAATAAATGCAATGCACTACTTTAAGCCATATATCTGGTAGAAAAAATATGACATGAACAGAAGAAACCATACCAAACAACTAATTCTTAACCAGTTTCATCATGTCACTGTAAATTCAACCCACAACAGCTCAGACCAACTCCTAAGAGACCCTTTTTTCCCACTTTCAGCTTTTCCAATTCTCAAATCCATGTGGCATCATACAGCCATAACACTTTCAAAAGCAAATTTTCTTCACTGATGATACTAGGAATCTGCTCTGCATGGACTATTACCCGAGAGAACATGAAAAAGACTTGGTTCTCTTAACAGTGTTTCACCGTGTATATATATTTTAATAATTTTTTACAGGATTTACAATTGCATGAACAAAATAAAATCCTCTTGATTGACATTCATGTCAAGACTCAGCCCACTGGTAAAAGTACCAAAGATATCTGAAGGAATGGTTCGCCATTAAAAGTAAATAAACGAAAGCATTGGTAAATTTTTCTTCCCCCCAACTATCATTTCACATCTCACAGAAGGCTTCTCATATTCCTCATTCAGATTTGTCCAAAAGAATATAAGAAAAATATCATCCCATAATTTGCAAATGCTAGTCAAAATTCAGGACGAAATAGACCAAGCCATAATACAATAACTCTCATGTCTCCATTTAACATGAGAAACTAGAATAATCCAACAAGACAAATCAAAATGTATTTCTAGTTTTGAAAATGCTAATTGAGACACATGTAAAAAAGCAAATTGATGTATTATTATTTACAATTCAGACCTCATCTTTGAGAATTATAATCCTGAAAAAGGAACTTTCAACAGAATAGCATGCCACTAGCAGATCTTCTGTTAACAGTCATGCTTATGACCTAAATATTTGTATATGCTGAATTTGTGTGAGTGAAATATCCACAGACCCAAGCACACACAAAACCGATTCATGCATGATCACACATACCCATACACTCATGGACCCACACACACAGAAAAAGAGACGGATACTCATGGTAAAATCACCTTTTGAAGCCTTTGTTGTTTCTTTTGCTTTAATGAATGGATTACACCCGTCAGTCTGGCAAGGGTGTCGTTGCTGATGCTTCTAGATTGAACATCTTTGGTATTGCTCAAGCTTGGATGAATATCATTTAGAGTCTCAAGAAAATCAATTGACATCACAAGTGACAGCTCATGAATAGTACTGATGTAGTTATTAACTTTCTGTAACCGGAGATTCTGCAAAATGAACAAAACAAAGAGGCCAATATAAGTCAATGATAAAACCTAGGACTTCATATTAACACTCAAAACACCACTCATGATGCAACACAAAACCTTCTCATTTTGTAGATCGTGAAGGTGTCCCTTAAGCTCCCCCAGCTTCTTCAAAGTCAAATCATGTACATTTACTTGTGGATCATCAGACTTAACAGATTGCCCATTCCCTGCAATATCTGCGCAGATTTGAACAATCTGAAACTGAGTTTCTGAAAATTCCTTGATTCTCTGTTCCTTCTTTGACCTCAAGTCCTCCAAAAAAGGTCTGATTGCAGATAGTTGCTGCTTAAGAGTGCCATTGCCCTTTACAAATAGCACAAAATGAAATAAATCAATGCATTATTTGCAGTGTATAAGAAGTATAATTTCTCCCCACAACATTCAGAAGAAAAGTTCCTCAACTACTTTTCATAAATTCATTCACATTATCTGATAGGAATCGCATTCTCTAATATAAATAAGAATGAAGGTTGATGGAGCAAACCCGTGAAAACGAAGCATGTTCACCAAGTGCAGAAACAAGGTTGGCAATTTCAGCTTCAGCATCAGCCAATGATTGATGCAAATCAGCCTTATACTTCCTAGTTCTTTCGACCTTCCGTCGGTAAATGTCAAGGCATTCTTGTTCCAGTTCCAAAAGCATCTTGTCCCTTTCACTATCACTCTCCCCAATTTCATCCCATATGATCTACGATACAGCATTGATATCATTGTCATATAAAATTATAATTAAAAAATAAACTGCAATAGTTAATAACACGTAATTAACTTCAATTTTGCAGAATTAAAACTGCAAAACAAATGCAACGATATGCTAAGAATTAATTAATTACTCAATTAAACAAAAATACCTTAAGGAGCCACATGTGCCTATTCTACTATTCTATGCCGACTAAAAGTATAGTATTGAGGTAGAAAATTGATTACGTCAGTGCATTCTTTCTCCCGATTGAAATTTGAGAAAACAAGAAAAACAGAAAAAATATTTACTCGTAATTACAGAAATTTGCTTTTCCATCAGTTTCTCGGCAACTAAAGAAATCACGAGAAAAGAAAATTAATCGAGAAAGCCAAAAAAAATAATAATAATAACAGAAAATAATCAAAAATGAAAATGAGAAACAAATTCAAGGGATATGGAACCTGCAATTCCTGGAGAAGAGAGCCGCAAGTGGTCTGAGACTGCGTCGGTGAACGGGAGGGAAAGCGGGACATAGTTGTCATTTGGCGATTTGTTTAGAAAAGGACACTGAATTTCGAAAATCGAAACCCTATGATTGGAGTGAGAGCGTTTGCTTCCTCGGCTTCGTCTTATACTCTTCCGCGGCCATTGGATTTGGAGATTCCGAAGATTTTATTAATGTGATTTTGTGAGAGCGGAGGATGAGAGCAGAGAATCCCTTTTTGAAATCGGTGCGTTACGGAATTTAAGTTCCTTTTAGGCGCGAAAACCCATGTTTGATTTTTCCCTTTTTATTATTTTTCATTTTCATTTCGAGAGAAAAATAAAATGACATCTGAGTCCCTATCCTTTTATGTTTTCTGAATAAGAATATAATTTATTTATTTATATTGTATAAGCCCTTGATCTATTGGAATGACGATCTTGTAATACTAAATTTTAACAATCATAACGCTAAATTTTGTAATTAAAAGATTTGCTACTAAATAAAAAATTAAGATTTCAATCATTGTGTTATAGGTATTAATAGTTGTAATATTACATTGAAATATATTGGCCAATCATCTTCCTAACTCATTGAAGAATAGCTTCAACATTTTAATTTCTATTAACAATATATTAGTTACAATAAATAAATTTTGTTTTTACAAGAATTTGAATATTATTAATCCAAAATTTGTATTTATAATGTAAATTTTATATAATATTGTTTGAATTTTGCTAAAAAAAATGTACCACCACTTAGACCCTTCAAATAACTATTCTATTATCCACTTTAAATAATGAATAGTTATCTATGACTTGTATTTTTTATTAGGAGCATTTTTGTAGAAAAACAGTTCATAGCCCCACTTTAAAAATTTGATTACTCAAGTACTCCCAACTTAAATTACTACTGTAAGTACAATAACATAATTGAATGAAGTTATTTACTCTATGGACCCTTTCGTTTTAATTATTTCTAAAAGGTTTTAGAGTATTTATACTTTTCACATTTTTCAGCAATTCCTCCCTGAATGGTTGCTCCTGAACTCATTTTCTAGTTGCGTGCTTTCTTTATTTGATGTTAATTTTGATATAAAATACTAAGACTTCATTCGAAATTGTAGTGGTATTTTTAATAATATTAACTTTAAGAGAGATTTATTTGATTTTTTTTATTAATAATTGATACTTGTAATTTCAAATAATGATGTTTCAAAACATCCAATAAAGTCTAAATTATTTCAAGCAGGTTTTATTGATCCATTTGCGATAAAAAATCCATCAAATTTCGGCCCAGCAAAAGTTGACGGGCCGTTCTTAGGCCCAGCTTGCAATACAAGCTTTAATTTAATTTATCATAAGTCTTCTAAATCATTAGGCCTATCCCAGTCCACATTTTCCGCGCATGTGATGTACGCTACCATTAATATCAAAACCTGTCACGTCACGTTTATGTTATTTGTTTGAATTTAAAAAATAAAAGAAGAAATAAATACTAATAAATAATAAAATATATTTTTAAACTTTTTTTTATTACTTGATCTAAAACATTGATTAAAATTTTTTTTTCTTTTATTACGAATTTGAACATAAAATTAGGGTTATTTTCGACTTTATCTATAAATTTATTGACAATTTTTAAAAATAATCTAAAAAGTTATATGCAATACCCCTACTAATGGTGAAACTCCGCTATCTTTCATAGAAAATGTTAAAATGACTTATTTACTCTTATGACAATTATCTGCCTATATACAAAGACGATATTACTCCTGTTTAGTAAAAGACCAATATAACATTAATTAAAAAAGATGTGATATATGTCAATATGTACTCTTTAAATGAAAAAAGTAATAAAATTAAAAATTGATCATGTTAAAATAATGCAAGAAAAAAGCAAACAAATAAGAAAAACTGGAAAAAATTAATTAAATAAAATGATTAAATCTACAATTTTATTCATTACACTTATTTGATTAATATTATATATAGTTTTAGTATTTGGGCATAATATTTACTTTATACAATATATCAAAATAAATTATTAGTTTAATGATTTAGTTAAATAATTTGATTAATAGAATAATGAATTAATTAAATAATATTAATAGAATAATAAATTATTTAATTAATTAAAATTAAAAGAGTAAGGAAAGAATGAAATAATATAATTAATAGATTAATGAATTAATAAAATAAAGATAATGAATAAATTGATAACTTGCACGATAACATATTTAACATTTTTTATACTATATTATATATTAAATTTTGAATCTGTGTACAGTCATGTACAGATGCACAGGCGATTTGAATTTCAAAAATTTTAAAATGAAACCGTTGGTAAATCCATCATATATAACACTACCCACCCATTCATTCTGTACACATATATTTTGCATTCAGAAACCATCCTCTGAATCCATATAACAGAACATGATGCATTCAAACCCCAGGTACAGATTCCACAGAACAGGATAGCAAGCACAATGCCTTCATTTGCATCTTCTACATCTATCTCTAACATAAGCCTACATCTTAATGAGATCAATAGAGGTATACTGAAGTTTCATAACAAAATATGTGAGTGTGGCCTTAGAGCATCCATACGAATATCATAATCATCAAACAATCCACATAAACTTTATTGTTGTTGTTTAAAGATCAAGGATAGATGCTCATAAGTGCTGTTAGTTGTGGTTGAGTAATAATTTCCCTTTCATATAATCAGCATACAATTTCTAATTTAGTCAATTGGATAAGTTCATACAATCAGGTCTAGTTCAATATATGTTAGCGAATCCAAATAGATTGTAAATTAACTTGTCAGTTTAATGCATTGGTGCCTTTGTCTTGTCAATTATTCTAGTCAAGCTTCCACCTGAACTTGATGTAGCCACTAAACCTGGTATCCTTACTCTTGCAGATGTTACAATCCTATTCCCTTGCACTCCAAGCTACTGATTTGATGCCACCCTCTTCCCTGACGCCCTTACCCTTGCTGGGCTAGTTTGACTTCCCAATGGGGGAAGTTCTGACTGGTTTCTTACATTTCCCTCTGTTTGGGACTGATTTCCCACACCTGCTGTCAACCAAAAAGAACAAAATTAACATAGCAAGTCAAATTAATCAACTTAAAATAGCAAGTTAATTTCAAACTAAAGCACTTAGTGTGGCACATGTTTACCTGATTGCCCAATAGTTGTCCTATCTGCTTGTGCATGCATGGCTTTGACATTGTTCTGTTGAACATGTAGATGCGTCATAAGTACAAGCCAATAACCATGATTAATACCACAATGAAAGTTAAAATTTTCGTAATATGAAGCTTATGTGTGCAGTAGGCAAAAAATAAAAATATATACCTTATATTGCCTTGTCATTTTGTTTGCATTGGTTAGATTAACTAGGCATGCTCTTCTATTATGTCCGAATTGGTCACAAACATTACACTTCAATGCGAACCTCTTTCGATGGGTAGGAACTTCATCAGACTCTCTCCTTCTATTAAGTTTAGGCCTGCCAAGGGCTCTTTTAACAGGTGGAGGCAGTATATCATCAGCATTAACATGTGGCCACATGGTCTTGTCTAGCAATGGGTGAATTTTACCTGCATAAGCCCATAAATATGTCTCTTTCCTATAGCTTGCATCAACAAATTCACAAACATCCCCACCAGTCTGTATTATGCATGGCAGAGCATGCTTACAAGGAATGCCACTAACATTCCAAGCACCACAATCACATGGCCTAGATGCCAAGTCAACTATATATGTCATCCCTTTGTCATCTACCTCAAATAGTGTATCGTTGGCAGACATTGTTGCGCAATTCCTCCTTACTGCTATATCTTTCTGCAAACGATTATAAATTCTCGCTGTCAAGCTTTGATTCCATCCACCAGCATTCTTTCTCCTCATGTTAAACCTTTTCATTAGCCTCTTCTGAATAAACTCACAGAGGTGGATAATGGGTAGCTTTTGTGTGTCACCAAACCATACATTAAAGGACTATGATATATTGTTTTTGGTGTGGTCAGACTTGCATATAGTGTCAAAAGCATGTACGGACCAATGCTTCGGGTGGATCTTGAATAATGTATCCCATACCCCGACATCTATACCTTGATAGATTCCATTGCAATTTCAAAGGTTCTTCTATTTGCAGTCCTTGTTGCAGCCCAAAATTCTAAACTGAAGTTGACTTTTGGATGCTTTGCCTTAACATTTGCAAGTATATGCCACGCAGAAGATCGAATGTATGCATTTGGGAATTCTAGAGGTAATGCAGCTTGTATACCTTTTTGGCAATCACACACGAATGTGAGCTCCCTGTTTGAGTTCAAGAATGTCTTCAAATGCCCAAAAAACCAACTCCATGTACTGATATTCTCTGTGTCACAAAAACATACAACCAAGGGATAGATTCCCGTGTTTCCATCGAGTGAAACCGCTCACAACAGAACAACTTTGAATTTCCCTTCAAATGAAACCCGTCAATCCCTATAAAATGTCTACAACCATGATTAAAACCATCTCGAACGGCAGGGAAAGCAAGCAAAAATCTAAAAAGGTTGTTTCCATATCTGACGTATTACTTCTGTTGACCTTCACAAGTGCAATGGCTTGAGGTATCTTGTCCAATATGATTTGTGCATAATCTCTAAATTTTTTTGTAGCTTTCCTCGTGATTAACAGCTGCTGCTACAAGAGCCTTTTTCTTTGCTTTGTAAACCTTTTGTTTTGAAACATGAACTCCATATTTCATACGCACATCAGATTGCAACACAGAAACTGAAATCTTTGGGTTAGTCAATATTATATCCATATACTTACCAGCAATCCAGGTGCTTGTGCACTCAGGATCATTCAGAAGCTTCTGGCATGTGTGTGAGCTGGAAACCATTTTCCTTACTTGGAAGAAGCCACCTGTTCTGGTTCAGATTGCATGAAATTTCCATGCACAATTCTCCCTACCACATCTTAGTGTTACCCTACTTCTCTCAACTTTAATTCTCCTCATTCTGAATCCTTCCTTGATGGCATAATCTCTCAAAGCAGATTACATCTCTGTAACACTTCTAAAATACATACCAACCCTTAGTTGATTTGACCTTTCACCAGGCTTATAGAAGTTATTCCTAACATCTTCTTGCATCTTGTTTAGTGGGTTCTCCGCATCAGAATCAGAACAAAAACCACACTCATTGTCATCAGATTCATAAGCAGATAACAACACATCATCCTCCTCTAAATCACTAACTTCATCACCAACACTCTGACCTTGCTCTTGATTAGTTTTCTGTGGTTCATCAGCAAAAGCATCTTTCTGTTCATCATCACTTGCTGAATCAGAGTAAACACTGTCAGTATCAGCTCCATCAAATTCTTGCTGTCTTACTTCTTCATGAACAACATTATGCTGTTGTGTTGAAGCCTGCAACCTCAGCTTGAAAAATTTGCGATTGGGGATTTTGTGATATTAGAATATCAACATTAGCAGGCGTTGTGCTACAATTTGCATTGTTTCGTGGGCATGGTTTTTGTTCATCACTTGTTGGGAGACTATGACAAGTTTCTGAGGCCATGTTTTGGGCTTCTGTCTCGAGGGTGTTTGCGTATGGACAGATGTTTGGTTAAGGCAAGGTGTATCATTAGGCAGATCACAATAGCTGTTTGTTGGGGTCCGAAACCATTGTGGAGGGTAATTATGGTACATCTGCAAATCTGAGCTACTGCTAGAACCATGTAAACCTTCTGAACCATCTCCTGCAGCAGTATTAGATTTTGAATAGGGCTGGGAATCACTACCATGCTGTTGAGCATGACTCTGTTCAGGTGCTTGAGACTGATCAGGGGAATAAAAGTTTTCTGGCTCTGTGAATAGGGTTCTCTTGACTAGTGGTTTTACTGCAAGTGGAAGCAACTCACAGTGAAGCTTCATTCTCTTGTACCCGTGTTCAATGTGTACTTTCCAAATGTCCAACAAATCTTTATCATTCTCAATCACAAACATCTTGTTATCCCATGGTTGTACAACTTGCAAAGTAAATTCTTCATCAAACATTATACTCCTCTGAATTGCTAGGTTGGTGATACAATTAATCACCACCACCTTGTTACATCTGTCTAGATCTTGCCACTTTAAATCGTACTTCATGCCCATGAAATTGGCTTCCATTTGGATCCATGAATCCTTACTGCCCATATTCTGCAACAAGAAAATGCAAATAAATCAGTATCAATGGAGGATAATATGAAATGTAATATATAATCACAACATAAAATTAGCTTACAAGCCTGCATGACAATAGGAATTGCAACATAAAACCATAACATACAATCAGCATCAACAAAGTCACAATTGACTATCAGTATCACAACATACAAGTCACATACATACTCTTAACTCTAAATCATATATCTTTTGTAGCCAAGACATAACAACAAAGCAGAAGATGGCTTGAACTTTAATTGTCTTGCTAGAAATTTGTTACTCTTCAAATTATCCCATTTTTTTAAAAAATGATGAGAAATAAAAGATAAAATAAAGAACACAATATATAAATATATATATATGTATGTATATGTATGTATATATAATAACTAGAAAAGAAAACAAGACAACAATAATTGATTGTATTAATTTCCTTTCAATAACAAGCCACCTGAACAAAGGAGAATACATGATGAATTAATTATCTTTTAAAAATAAGCTCAAAATGAGAACAAAGTAACAGTTGCAAATTTTGCGAATAAACCAACCACAAATTCCAAGCTAGGCAGCACCAAGTTAAATCTTAAGACGTATTATATATATACATATATGTATGTATATATATATATGTATATGTATATAATAACTAGAAAAGCAAACAAGACAACAATAATTGATCATATTAATTTCCTTTCAATAACAAGCCACCTGAACAAAGGAGAATACATCATAAATTAATTATCTTTTAAAAATAAACTCAAAATGAGAACAAAGTAACAGTTGCAAATTTTGCGAATAAACCAATCACAAATTCCAAGCTAGGCAGCACCATAAATCTTAGGACATATTATATATATACATACATATATATATATATATATATATAACTAGAAAAAAGAAAACAAGACAACAATAATTGATCATATTAATATCTTTTCAATAACAAGCCACCTGAACAGAAGAGAATGCATGATAAATTAATTATCTTTTAAAAAAAATTCAAAATAAGAACAAAGTAATAGTTGCAAATTTATAAATAAACCAACTACAAATTCTAGACTAGGCTGCAGCAAGTTAAATCTTAAGACATATGTATATGTATATGTATACGTATATGTATATATATATATGGATAATTATATATAATAACTAGGAAAGAATAACAATAAACTGAACAGAGGAGAATGCATGATAAATTAATTATCTTTCAAAAGATAAACTCAAATTGCATAGTTAATTATTTTGTATCTCAAAAATTAAAATTAATATAGATTATTCTCCGTAAAAATAATAAACAAATATTCAACAAATTAAACATGTTTAGATAGGTAATAAATCAAATAATCCTACGCTTTTGAGGCACAACTGTAATATATATGTTTAACTTTCTTGGAAAAGGTATAACCAGCTGCAGATTTTCTTGTGAAGTTGTTAGCTAATAAGGCACTAGACAAGGCAATAAGGATTGTAAATTTTATCAATATTGAGATAATCTTCAAATTGTCAAAATGTATTTGGAATTGCCTTGTCATATATAAATGGCTTTTCTCATAACAAGATCTTGACAAGTAATAATCATTTCAAGAAAACCATGAGGTATAAGCATCTGAAATTCCTCAAATAACCAAATAAATTAAGAAATCAGCGGTCTCATCACTTAAAATGACAAGGCATAGATTCAACACATTATACAATTTCTATCAATAGTGTGAATATATCATACCATATTTATCAGTATTATAGGTAGTATCAGATACTATCACATCACCATAAAAATTATAAGATATCAAGATACTACATCAACCCAAAAATAATAAGGGGTTTTAACACATACCTTCCCTGAGGTTTCAAATTTTAACACTTAGATAAAAGGTTTAAAGAAAGGCATACTTACCTCCCCTGAACCATTAGTTGACCATTCAATTTTATTTATATGACTATAATACCCTTAATTACTTCAAAGTAAAGTATAAGAAATTTAATTTGCATGTAATCAAAAATAATTTTAATTTATATTTATTTAAAAATTAAAAATTTAATTAATGACAATTTAATTTGTGATTTTAACACTTAAATGAAAATTTTAAGAAAAGACACACTTACCTCCCTTGGACCATCAATTGACCATATATTTTCACTTAAAATGACTATAATACCCTTAATTGATTCAAAATAAAGTTTAAAAAACTCAATTTTAATTTATTTGATGTTCAAAAAATTAAAATAATTAAAATTTTGATTAATGACAATTATAATTTATATTAATTAAATATTTATTTAAATTAAAAATTTATTTAATGATATTTAAAATTAACAATTTAGTCATGTTGATATTTTTTCTAATTTTCTGCTATTGCGTAGTTTCGTCAAATTTTTTGTATAAATCCAAAAGTTTAAATTTACTTTACGAGTCATAAGATTAATATTGAAGTGTAGATTTAATATGAATGTGCATGATATAAATCTTATATTAAAGTATTTTTATAAAAAGAGTGAGATTGATAAGGTTATGAAATTGTTTAGTGAAATAAAAAAAATATAATTTATTGCTAGAGAATTTGTAAAAGAGGAGAGTAAGAAAGGCGGCGACTTTGTATATTAGGATTTGAGATTTGGATAAATATGATATATGAATAAAAATTAAATTTCTATTTTGAGTAGATATTAAATAAATATAAACTAAAATTATCAAGTTAAATTATCATTAATTAAATTCTTAATTTCAATAAATATTAAATACACGTAATCTAAAATTGTTAAATTAAATTGTCATTAATTAAATTTCTAATTTTTAAATAAATATAAATTAAAAATATTTTTGATTACATACAAATTAAATTTCTTATACTTTACTTTGAAACAATTAAGGGTATTATAATCATATAAATAAAATTGGGTGGTCAACTAATGGTCCAGGGGATGTAAGTGTGCATTTTCTTAAACTTTTGATCTAAATGTTAAAATCTGAAACCTGAGGGGGATGTGTTAAAACCCCAAAATAATAATATGTAATGCATCTCCATTACCTGCCTTGATGATATAAGTAACCAATTTTTGTCTTGATTTAATTGAAAACACTGAAGCAGTATATCAGCATCATACCCAGAATCAATATTTGGTAACAAACTGAATTGTAAGTTAATGCTTGTTTAGTAATGATATAATCGACTTGTATACAAACACCTTTCACACGATAATGCACTAAAACACATAACAAACCCACACTGATTTTCATTACACCAGTAAACATAGAGCATGCGATGGGTTTCCAGCAATGGGTTATTAGGTTTCATGATAACATTTGAAAATGCAGTTTTTAATATACATCCATCAATCTTACTAACCTGTTTCTGTAATAAGGAGACCCAAATTCGCAAAGAAGACCCAAATTTGATAAACACGCACTTCTTGTGCCTTAACTCAGCGAGAGAAGCCCACCAACCACGCAGAACTTTCTCGATTCAGAGATACCAAAATACCCACAAAATCTCGTTCTTCGTACACTTGTTACCTCCACTTTGGCGCGAATTGAGAGTAGCTTCCCCTACACTCTACACATTTCCCTCCATTTTCTTGCTCTGAAACATATCAGAGATTGGTGAAATGACTTCTGATGGGATTGATGTAGGCAAAATGGGTATTTCACCTTGTTTGAATGAGATTATTTTTAAAAAATATTTTTTTTCTAAAATTTCGTGTTTGCCCTTCAGTCCGTTAAACATAGCGGCATTTCATCGTCAGTAAAAATACTGTAGATAATATTTCAAAATTTTAATTTATTTACGAAGATTATCAATAAATTCGGAATAAAATCGAAAATAATTCGTAAAGTTATATATAAAATAACTTAAGACAACTAAAATACTTTAAAACAGTAACCAAAAAAGTTAAGAAAAATTTAATGAAAATAACCAATATTTAGGATGAATTTTTGATAATAATTATTATTTAAAATATTTTTAAAAAATAACTGTTTCAAATTTTTTTGAACTACAATATTTCTGCATGAACGTACTTAATGATATTTTTTAAAAAAATTTTATAAAAGTATTTAAGTATAAATTAATTATTTTTATAATATATATTATGGTGTTAGTCTAAAAAAATTAAAAATTAATATTAATTACTATTAAAAATTAAATACCTACGGGTAAACGGGGCAGTATGGGTGAGGATGAATTGAGGATTCGACAAATGTACGTGGCACCCGCGTCGCCATGGTTTTTCATCACAAAAGGACGAAGACAAAGTCGAGCGTCTAAAGACAGCTGACAACCTTTTTCTCCCACGTGAAATGAAAACAGCAGCCTCCAAGTCAAAAGACAACAGGAGCAACAATCTCTTCTGATGAGACTGAAACTCGAGCGGCGACAATGAGTTCTGAAATTTTGCTCAGAGATTATGCTCAATGGGAAATCAATGCTTTTTTGTGGATATCTCTCATCACCATTACTGTTCTTTTGCTCCAGAAAGTTATCAAATTGTTCAGATTATGGAACCAAGCAAGGAAAATCCCTGGGCCTCCGTGTTCTTCGTTATGCGGTCACTCACGTCTGATTTCCAGTCAGAATCTCACCGGTCAGTATCATCATAGAAGGAAAGATTTCGATTGTATACGGTAGAATAGTAGAAATAGGTTGTAGAATGAAAGATTTTGTTTGTATACGGTAGAATAGTAGAAATGGGTTTCTTATGATTTTGTGTTTTTCTTTGTTTTTCAGAGGTTTTGGCATAATCTAATGAAAAATATGGATCGGTTGTGGGTTTCTTATGATTATATAATGAATGATTTTGATTGTGTATGATAGAATAGTAGTGGGATTGTAATGTTTTTGGGTTTTTGTTTGTTTTTCAGAGGTTCTGGCTAAATCGCATGAAAAATATGGATCGGTTGTGAAGCTTTGGTTGGGTTCTACTAAACTGTTGGTTTCTATAAAAGAACCAGTAATTGTCAAGGAGATGCTCTCAAAGGCTCATGACAAATTGCCTTTGACTGGAAGGGCTTTTCGTTTGGCCTTTGGTCAATCCAGTCTCTTTGCTTCCTCCTTCGACCAGGTATGATCTGATGACTTTCCTTATTCTTTTACGATTTAAGGGAACAATCTATGTTTTGGCATGGTGTGTTTTTGTTTTTTGATGAAGAAGTTGGTAGGAATTGCGTTTTAGTTGTCTGTGCAAGGGCTTGAATCAGTATAACCTTTGTTATCGACGTTCAATTTTGGGAAAGCCCATGCAGAGGGCCTTTCATTTAAGGAGAATAGGTCATGACATGTTTAGGGTTTTGGAATTCAGTAGAGATAAATTCCTCATTGAATTTTTTGTTGCAGTCACCTATAAGGAAGCATAGATTTTCGATGTTTCCCTAAAAGATTGCGTAACTTTTCATGAAAACTGTAGATGGCTTGGAAATTGAAATAGAGGAAGTAAATACTAATAACTGCAAAAAGAACTATGCTGTTACCAGAATTTGCCTTTGTTGTTGAGAACTAATTAAAACAACTAATCTACTTGAGGAGGGAAATATTGGGGAATCTCTATTGTCATTCCAGATGCATACCACACAATCTTTTCTTTGATAAGAGTTTTATAGCTTATTAGTCACTATTGATTGGTAAAAATGGTATAGACTAATATTCAGATTCACCTAGAATCCTATCAATCTACCACTATGTACTAATTAAAATTGTGCTGCTATCAGTAGTATAGGATATGGAGTTTGTTAGCAGTCAATATGAAAATGAAACATAAGAAACTGTTATTAAAATAGCAGTACAGGTAGCAAGAGTTTCATTCTTCAGTTGATTCTGCTCACTGAGGTTGTATGACATGTACCAGATGTGTTCTTCAAATGGATACTTGAAGCCTCTAGTGCAATTTTCTTTCAAAGTCATCGGAAAAGTTAGCTTTATGTCTTTGAGAATGTGGTTGTTAGACACTGATCTTCAAATCAACGATTTATAGCTCCATATCTTATTTACTAAATCATGATGATCGATCACAGATTGCTTAATGGATTAATTCTCTTCTTCTGTATTTTTTATGTTTTAATTTGAATTTTGTGATTATTTTGTCGTTTTCCTGGTAGTGAGTGATTTATTTATTTTTTTGTAATAATACATAGGTGCAGAAGAGAAGGGAATCATTGGCAACAGAATTGAATGGAAGGTTGCTGGAGAGAGGAAATGTAATTCATGCGAGGGTTGTGGACTGTGTCATGGAAAGAATATGCAAGATCACAGACAAGGGAAGTATTGAGTGTAAGATGGTTTCTCAACATATGGCTTTTACCATGTTGGGAGCGACAATATTTGGAGATGCATTCTTGGCTTGGTCAAAGGCAAATGTTTATGAGGAGCTTCTCATGATGATTGCTAAGGATGCTTGCTTTTGGGCCTCATACAGTGTTACTCCCTTCTGGAAGCGGGGATTTTGGAGGTATCAGCAATTGTGCACAAAATTGAAATGTTTAACACAAGATATTATTCAACAATGCCGGAAAAATTGCAAGTTATTTTGTCCTGTGGACCGAAACTCCCATAATGAAAGTCCAAATAAGGGAATGGAAGCTGCATTAGGTGGACCATCTTGTTCTGATATTCTGGTGACGCAAGAGCCTCATGGCCAACTTCATGCCAGAGAAGAACCGTGCGGGAATATTATGGGTGTGATGTTTCATGGATATTTAACTACGGCTGGTTTGGTTGGTAATGTCCTGGCAAGCCTCGCTACACACCAGGAGATACAGGATAAGGTAGTCATCTTTGCTATCCATTAAAGATTCTTCAAGCTTTAATTTGGTATTAGAAATCTGTTCAAATTCATCACTTCAGAACTAATATTAGAAATCTAATTGGTATTGTAGATTCTGACCCCTTATTCTTCTTTCTAATATATTATGGGAATTCAAATGTGTTTATTGTTTGTGATTTCTTTCTTGAATGCTGAACTAGTGTACTTTTCATTTCTGGTGTGTTGTCAAGTAATCTTAATGTTGGTTATAAATAATTATCATTTCGTATGGTCAATATTTGAACTGTCTTTTCTTTTTTTTCCCCCCTTTTATTTTGTTTTCTTGTAGACACTGTGAGTTTACATTGTATGATAGTTAGATTCTACTTTGCCATAATGAACATGAAACTAAGATATGATGCAAATTTTACAGTGTTTTATAAATACATAAACAGATTTTTCTCTTTGTGTATGCATGGATTTGGTTAAGTTTTGAATTGAATTGGATAACATATTGGTCTAAGTTATTTAATTGAGTTTTAGATGTTGTCGTTGCTTTTTATAATATTAAATCAATTATGCACCTGATTAGTGCAGCTGCAGTAAATTGTTTTCAAGGATCCTGCATGCCACAATAAGCACTCATGAAACAAGAAAAGAAGCATGACCAAATTTAAAAGTGTTTATCAGTATACAGCCAGTTGCTTCTTTTTGTGTGTGCGTGCAGAGGTTTATATATTAAATTAATTACACTTGGGTCTGAATCAGATTTGATTTAGATTTTGAATGTTGTTGTCACTATCTGTGAGATTCAATTTAATTGCAATTGCGTTTTTTGTGATTTGGGGATCCTGGATTGCAGATCATGTATTTGAATTGAAATTTTTGCAGATTTACTTGGAGATTATCATGGCACGGAAAGGGTTGGAAAAAGACCATCACAAGGTTGATAATATGCCTTTGTTATTGGCAACCATTTATGAATCTGCCCGGCTTATGCCTGCAGGACCTTTATTACAGCGATGTTCTCTGGATCATGGTCAGTCTGGCTTTCATGTATTTCAAAACTTTGTTGTTCTGGGACCTTTGCTCATTCCCTTTCTATTCTCTTGAAGTTTTTTGGAAATTTATTTTCAATGCCTTTGTTTGTGTGCATGACAATGTATATTTGGTGATTTGACATCAGCTGCCTCCTTTTGTTGTGCCCCTTTGCAAATGTTTAGCTTATTACCAATCTTGACTATAATTGCTAATGGTGATTTCTTTACTACTTTAGATGAGTAGTCACTGATTGTTTCTTTTTCTTTTTTTTTTTTTTTTCTCCTTTGCTTCAAGATTTGACTCTTAAAAATGGGGTAACCATACCAGCTGGAACAGTGCTGGTTGTCCCTGTACAGTTGGTACAGACGGATGATTGTACTTGGGGAAGTGATGCTAGCGAATTTAATCCTTACCGTTTTCTGTCAAAGACTGGAAAACAATCTGATCAGGCATGCAGTGTGTCATCCACAGGTTTTATTCTAGCCCTTCTTTAGTTATTAAATTTTTATTGAGGTTTCTTTGCACCACTTATATTCTGGTTATGCACTCTTAAATACGGTAAATGATTATAGCTCCCCATTGACTTCTATATCATGCTCCCGTGCAGCAGCAGTGGTTACACAGACTGCTTTTCGGTAAATCACAACTCTATGTTGTTGTGCAGACAATTTCAATCGTTTGATTCTATCTTGTAAATTTAGCTTGCATCACATTCTTTGTTTCCTCATGCAGTTGGCAATCTAGGTTTGCATTTCAATACTCTCATCAACTGATCTGTATAATGATCCGTTAAAGATTTGTAAAATTAATTGATTTATAATAAAATTTTATGGTAATGATTGTTCACAGGGGGTGCTGAAGAGGATGTCGATCCAAAACATTCTTCATGTGTTTTGAATGACCCAAATGACAATGCAGCATTTCTTCCTTTCGGCTCCGGTAGTCGTGCCTGTCTTGGCCAGAAATTTGTAACTCAAGGAGTTGCTACTCTATTTGCCTCATTGCTTGAACGCTACCAGGTTTGTGCAAGTATTTTTTTTAATTATTTTCTAGGAAATCTTTCTTGTAGCATATATTTGCTGCTTCATCATTGTCTGGTATTGCATTTAGACTTGCATTATGATTTAGGGTTGAATTTTAATAAGCCCACTAAGGTTTGGTTCTATATTAAGTGGTATGCAAAAGATCAGAAATTGATCGGAAACTTCCAGTGCCTTAAACTTTTTTCTGTTAGAACTATCCTTTGGCCCATATTGTCTAAGATGACATTTTTACCCATATTTCACTTGAAAAGATTTATGGTAAATGATTCTTACAATGTATATTAATTACTAAATAAATAATACACAGCCTCTGAACTGATTCTAGTCTCACATTTCCCAGTTCTTTGAGCACACTCCAGCTCTCCCAGCCTGTCAACTAAGTTCCTTGAAAGTTTTGTGTTTGCATCTTGAAGAAGTAGTGGCACGAAATTTCACATTTTTACCATTCGGTGATTTATAGGTTATCAAAAACGTAGAATTGGAAATAATGAAATTAAGAAATCTAGACCACGGGGGTCAAAGGTTAGAAGCCATTCAAAGTTTTCGCATTTTAATTCGATCATGTCTTTGTGTTAATTGACCAATATAAATAAGACAAAATTTACAAGGTGAACGAGTGTCCAAAAAATATGAAACACGTTAAAGCTTGTAGAGTTTTCTCTCTCTCGCTCACAAACACTTATATTCTTTTGATTTTTTATACTTTCAAGAATAACCTACGAAAGCTTGTATAAGTTATACAATATTTAAAAGGTGAACAAGTTGTCCACAAAGATAAGGTACGAGCAGAAGCTATTTTTTCCTGTTAGTTAGTCCTGTTTTTAGGAAATTTTTCCAACTTTGGCTTTCCTTAAGGCTTTAGGTTCACTTTACACTCTTAGGTCACCAGTTGTATGGTATGAGATGCTGTCATCACTTCATTGCAAGTGCAAAGTGAGTCATTCAGTTTTCGTGCTTATTTAGACGTACCCCACTGCATAATGGTGTGGTGTGCATGGCAACTTAGGTGAATGGCCCTAGGGAAATGGTTGTTGCAACAATAAATCAACTTGCAATGCCCTAATTAATGGTTTGTGAAGTTTTGTGGCCAAGAATCTGAAAAAGGAAAAGCAAATTTCAAGATTATAAAGCAATCAAATTTCGGAGTTTCTACCAACAAGACAATTGGTGGCGGGCCATACATAAAATGAGAAGTTCTGTAATTGAAACTGAAAGTTCACTTTCTGAAACTCTTGGGACAGTAATATTAACCTGTTTTGTTTGAAATCCTCATTTTTGCTATACTTGAATTTTGGAATCTTATTGTTCTTCTGTTTGAATGGACCAACAGATAAGGCTGCAGCGGGGACCTGAAGCAAACCCAAAACTAACAATGAACAATTATGTTTTTGAGCTTCTTCCCAGTCCAGAGATGGTTTTCATGAAAAGGGATACCTGAAAGGGTGATGGAACACAGGTTATACTGGATGTGGGTCTTCGTTATTGTCAATTGTTCATGTAATATCAGGTCTTTTTTTATGGAAAAGACATTTTTCCTTTTCAAAATTGATGGGGAAGCTCTTTTGTTTTCAGCTCATAGCTGTGTAGGGGGAGGATGTTACATGAGTAGAATCTGTCACTCGTTTTTTCCCCTCCCTGTTTTAAAAAATAGCTCAAGTGCTGTCCTATCTTAAATGTCATGTAACAGTTTTTAAATTTGTATTTTTTTAAGCACTTTTCGTCCATATTTACAGCTGAGCCTTGTGCTTTTCTTCCCCACTCTTTCAACTCTTTTGTTTTTTTCTCTCTCTCTATAAGGGAGTTCATATTGTATTGCCGTGGTCTGTGAATGAACAAGAATTAATAATAGTCTTGGCAGTTGCTATATGAAATAAACTGTATTTACATTTAGATTTACGAATATTTTATCAACTGTTTTTAAGTTTCCATTTTAGAAGCAGCGTAAGTTAATCACTCGGGCTTAGCTCAAGTAGTCAGAAGCCTTACTCGTCTTTGAGGAGTCAAGGCTGCTTCGAACTTTGCTGGTGCTCATAGTAAGATTATTTCTCAAGTATCGTCCGTATTAGGCATAAAAATTCGGATAATGTTATATGCGACTTAATCAAAATTCTCAATAGATTTTCAATATAATGTTGGTCGATTAATGTAATATTGGTAAATTGTATATGTAATATATAATAGTTAAAAAAAAGAAAAAAAGAAAGTAGTGTAGGTTGTATTTGTTGCCATAGAGTGAGTAGAGCAGTCAGCTGATCAGGTGCTTAGTTATTTGCGGGCTAAGTAGTTGAAGTAGTGTATGCTATGCCATCTATCTATATGTATTGTGTTTGTGTGAATGTGAAGTGAGGATGGATCGATATGACATTCATAAATTGCATTGCATTGCATTTGCATGTGGATGTAATGGCTAGCATTAGTTGTAAAGGCTGGAACTGTACTGGACCATTTAACGAGTTATGATGACTTGTGGCAAGTGGCAAGGGGCAAGTGGCAACAACTCTTACCTCCAACCATTCCAACCACCATACTTCCTTTATTTAATTTTACGTAATATTCACATTATTTTGGTTCCTCGTCTTTTGTACATAAAAATTTAAAACATACATTCAAAATTAGCATTTTGAGAATATATTAAATACAACGTTGATTTAACATTGGTATTTTAAATGGGTGTTTAAATTAGCGAGCACAACACTACTCTATTATTAGCTATACTTATATGAGATAAATGACAAGTTCGTGGATCTAATTGATATTTAACAATAATGTTACATCCTTACTTCATTCCTTGTATTATTAAATGAATGAATGAATGATGCTATTTATAAATAAATAGTGCACTTTCCATCTACGGCCGCTCACTTCGTAACCACTCAATATTCTTCCAAATATGGTCAGGAACATCTTGCTATTGCAACCACTTTAATTTATGCGTACTTATGTACTATACATCCATCAATTTTATTCGTTGAATTAATTGAATTTGGGTTGTATATGTACATACACATTGATTAAGACAAGCAATTAATGACTTTACTCTTTACCATTCACCAAACAAATTTACAACTGTTATTTGCCTCAGTTCCATTGGGATTTTAGCCAGCTAGGATTATAAATGGAAGAAATGTTTTTCCTTTAACGCCCTTGAATGTGATCTAGATTCGATGGAATCCTTGTGTAATATTAGTTGAAAATCACATTGTGGGAATCAGAGGCCACCAAAAGAATATATCATATCATATTTGAGTCGGAAAGGGCTGCTCTGCTACCTAGCTATCAGTTTTTGTTTATGATATTAGTGTGTTGGTATTATTGAACATGACTATTTAACGATGACAATCAAGGAAATATATATGATTAGCTTACTATGTGTGTATATATATATATAGAGCATCTTCTGCTGATACATCTTTGGTTTTGTATGTACGTATTTCTGCTAATCCAGCGCAGTGCCATATCATATTCGCTTGTTCTCATCATTAAGCCTTATGAACACCAAAAAAAAAAAAATAATAATAATAATAAAAAAAAATAAATAAATAAAATCTAATTTAGGACCACGATATCATTCATTTTTACTATCATAATCTTTTAATAAGAAAAATTTTTAATTATAAATAAATATTATTTCTTTTTTTTTTAAATTTTATCGATCATATAATTTATTTAAAATTAATAAATTTTGATTAGTAATTAATGTTTATACGATATGTAACAGTGAGTAGTTTTTGTCGGCAAGAAATGGAATGCATGGGTAGACCCATTTTTTAACTGTACTTTCACGTCCATACAAAAAACATAATTAGCAAACAAGAAAATAAAAAAATAAAAAGAAGAAGAAGAAGAAGAAGTAGCACTACTTAAACGCATTATGGAAGTTGGGGAGAGACACAACTGGACGAGATAACTTTTAAGCAGTGACACACAAAACATATGGCTTTTATTATGTAAGGAAAGGACGATGGGCTCCATGGTTCTTTTATTATTTTTTTGAATTTTAAAAAAAAAAAAATTGTTAATGGAGAAGAGACGTGGGGTTGGACATAGAAACATATATAGTCTGTGTTCTAAAATAATGGAACGTAAGAAATAAAAATTTATCACTAGATTTTGGCTTGCTGGGATACTACACTAGCTTAGGTTGGGACGGTATATTTGAATAAGTACTCATTTTACATTTTGTCAATAGAGTTAAAAGCATTGTATTTAACAGTATAACGTACCTAATAAGTCGAGGTTAAGTGACTTTTATTATTATTATTATTATTATTATTATTATTATTATTATTATTATTATTATTATCTTATCTGTTTATAAAAAGTTGGAAGATGATTAGACTATTGTCTTTATATATTTTTGAACAGTAAATAACGCATATATAATAGATTCAATGTTTCTGCAATCACATATTTTTATGTCCATGTTACGGTAACCTTATATTTTTACACATATATTTATATTATTTATAAATTATTAAATTTATACACTTTTAATAGTTAAGATGAAATTTGATATATATAATTAATATATATAATATATAATTAATGATCATAACTAATACATATATCAGATTAATTTTAATCGTTAAAAATGTATAAATCTAACAGTCACAAACGAGTGTAAACATATGTATAAAAATATAAAATTATTAATCTTTATATATATATATATAAATTAACTATTTTTATAATAATAATAAATAAATTACACATATATATTTCAAAATTCCAGCTATCTTCATGTCTCAACTCAATACCACAAATCTATGGGGGCTTATTAGTAGGTTATACTAATGTATTTATTTATCAAATAAGTTATTTTTTTGTTATTATTATCTCTAAAATTATTTTGAAAAAAAAAAATTGAGCTTTTAATACAGTTAAAGTCGTTTTCAAGGAAGAAAAAAAATTAGGATGTGTTTGATGAGTCACACATGTTCAATGTCAAAATTCAAAGGGATTAGATTATATAAAAATTAAGAATAATATATTTCAGTATCCTTAAACTTGACTTGTACCCCAAAGAGTCAAGTCTAGACTGTATTTCTTTTAAAAAAAATTAAAAATAATTTTGTAAGAATAATAACTTTTAAAATTTTTGCATTGTCGTTGACCGCTGCTGCCATTGACATTGGCTACTAGCACCGACCACCGTTTGGATCATTATGAATATCATTATAATTTTGTTAAATATTCTACACAATTGCATCATTATCATTACTATTTAAGCAATTAATCATTATAAATATAAAGTTGAACATTTGATATTCAAATAGTGATAATAATGGTGTCACTGTATAGAGTATTCGATAAAAATTTTAATGATGTTTATGACCACTCAAATGAATGACGGTTATTGGTGGCCGATGACGACAATAGACCGAGATGACTAACTTACTAACATATGTAATTTCGAATTGTTTAATTATAAATTAAAAGTAATAATATATAATTAAATAATAAAAATAAATTTTATAAATTAATATTTTATAATACAATCACATACTAAATATAGTATTCTTTTAAATTTTATTCAATATAATTTATTATAATAAATAAATTATATATAATTCAAACCACTTTGTTATAATTTAGTACATTTTAGTATGATATGTCAAATGTATCCTAAATGATATTTGAACTGTAAAAAAAATAAAAGATATATGCATATGTAACCACTGTTCACCACCTAAATTAAAAAATAATTACAACTATATAAATTCATTTCAAAAATAGCTATGGCAAACTTTTTATACAAAAATATCCCTTAACGTAGTTTTTCTATCTCGCTCAAAAGTGTAATTTCTAATAAAACCAAATAAATATTTTCGAGTGTTTTATTCGAAGTGCAAAAATTATCTCGTTCGAAAGTTCAATAATTAATTTACTCAAAAGTGAAAAATGCACTTTCGAGTGAGGTTGTTACTGTACTTTCGAGTAAGTAAATTTTTACACTTTTAAGTACAACGTTTGAAAGCATTTATGTGACCTTATTTGAAAATGTAAAAATACACTTTTAGACTATGAGACAAAATGAGCATTTTCGAATAATTCAAAACTCACTTTTGAAATAATTAACTTGAAAGTGAAAATAGCCTCATTCGAATGTATAGTGATCGCCTTCCTCGAAAGTGTTAAATACTTTTTCGTGGGAGGCATTTTATATATTGAGTGAGGCTAATTTTTTAACTTGCAAGCGAAGCGCTTAAAAGTACCTTCCGATCCTCAAACATCCATTTTTCATCAAACTTCAACCGACCAAATCAACAACACGATTAACAATTTCAACCAACTTAATCGCATAGACATGCATCTACCTAACGTATACATCTAAATTTTCCTAATCGCCCACTGCATAGAGGTGACTGTTATGGTTTTGATCATAGAGTGAAAAAGAACGAGGAAAGTGAAAAATTGAATTTTGTTAATTTGGGTTAAAGAGGTATTTTTGTTCGAAAATTTTTGAAATGGTTATTTTTAATGAAATTTTGCATAGTAATTATTTTTGAAATTGAGAGGTGCAAAGTGATTATATATGAGAAAATAAAAGTTAATTGTCCAATAGGGGTGGATCACGTAACAGAGAGACGTGTCCCTCTGGGTCACCGTTCATTCATTACCTATTTTTATAATTAATTAATTTTAAGTTAAAACTATATGCGACAAGAAAACAATCACTGAATCCCTCTAACACTTGTCAGAAAAATGATAAATTAACCAAGGCAGCGTCCATCAATAATGCTGTATACGTTGCTTTCCTCTTCTGCTAGTAAACGTGGAAGGCTAATAACATTTTCTCTCCCGTAGAACACCATTCATGGCTCTCCTCTTTCTCTTCCTTATCTTATTCTTCATCTTCCTTTGCTACAAGCTCTTCCAAAAGCTCACACGCAACCTCCCTCCAGGCCCAAGTCCGTGGCCTATCGTCGGAAACCTCTACGACATTAAGCCGGTTAGATTCAGGTGCTTCGCCGAGTGGGCGCAGACCTACGGGCCTGTAATATCGGTTTGGTTCGGTTCAAAGTTGAATGTGATTGTGTGTAATTCAGAATTGGCTAAGGAAGTATTGAAAGAAAATGACCAACAATTAGCAGACAGGGATAGAAGTAGATCAGCTACTAGGCTTAGTAGAGGAGGGAAAGATCTTATCTGGGCAAACTATGGCCCTCACTATGTTAAGGTTAGAAAAGTTAGTACTCTTCAGCTTTTGTCCGCTAAAAAGCTTGAGGCTCTTAGACCTATTAGAGAAGATGAAGTTACAGCCATGGTTGAATCCATCTTCAGAGATTGCACCAATCCAGGTATATATAGATCTACATAAAAACATGCATATATATATATATGTAAACATATATAAAATATGAAATCAAATTGTTCACGCTTTATAAAATACGAATTAAAACGATTTATATATCGATATTTAGAATTATATATATATATATATATAGAGTACTACTGTTGTTTAATTATTATTATTATAATTATGCGCAGATAAAAAAGGGAAGAACATGCAAGTGAGGGATTACTTGGCGGCAGTCTCATTCAACAACATAACAAGACTTGTTCTTGGGAAGAGATTTACGAGTCCGGAAGGAGTCGTGGATGAGCAAGGTCTTGAGTTCAAGGCCATTCTTGCCAATGGAGTGAAGCTCGGTGGTTCATTAACGCTGGCGGAACACATTCCGTGGCTCAGATGGTTCAAATGGATGTTCCCTTTCGAGGAAGAAGCATATGAAAAGCATAATGCGCGTAGAGACAGGCTAACCAAAATTATCATGCAAGAACATATCCAAGCTCGTCAAAAAGCCGGCGGTGCTTCTAAGCACCACTTCGTCGATGCACTGCTCAGTTTGCAGGAGCAATACGAACTCAGTGACGATACTGTTATTGGTCTACTTTGGGTATGTAATTTAATTAATTAATTCTTCTCAAAATATTGAAAGTGTTTTTAGAAATTGTTTTTTAATTTGAAAATAAAATTCATGTTCATAATTACACAGGATATGATAATTGCTGGCATGGACACCACGACAATATCTGTAGAATGGGCATTAGCAGAACTCATCAGAAACCCTAGAGTGCAACTGAAAGCCCAAGAAGAACTGGACCGTGTTATCGGTGTCAATCAGGTAATGACTGAATCAGACTTCCCGAACCTACCCTACCTCCAAAGCGTGGTCAAAGAATCACTCCGCCTACACCCACCTACACCGCTCATGCTTCCCCACCGAGCCAACACCGCAGTGAAAATCGGCGGCTACGACGTCCCAAAAGGATCCATCGTGCATGTAAACGTTTGGGCCGTGGCTCGGGACTCTGCTGTTTGGAAAAATCCATTAGAATTCAGACCCGAGAGGTTCATGGAAGAAGACGTTGACATGAAGGGTCACGATTTCCGTCTGCTGCCGTTTGGTGCGGGAAGAAGGCTTTGCCCTGGGGCGCAGTTGGGCATAAATTTAGTGACGTCGATGCTGGGTCATCTGCTGCACCATTTTTCATGGACTCCGGCGAACGGAGTGAAGGCGGAGGAGCTTGACATGGCGGAGAATCCAGGACTGGTTACGTATATGCGGACCCCGCTTCAAGCTGTGGGTTACCCGAGGTTGACAGACAACGGCTTGTACAAACGAGTGCCGGTAGACATCTGATTTTGAAGGTTATGATTGATATCCGAATATACTTTTAGATTCCTTTGTGTTTGATATGGACGACAAATCTAGATATGAAGCATCCTATCAATTAAAAGGATTAGTGGTGTTAAAATTATCCAACGTTTTATTTTAAAATATTCAATTTTTCTGCAATTTCTATTTTTTTCTTACATGATCTTATTTTTATTTTTTGTTACATATGCTTAAATTAATTTTTAAGGATCTTGAAAATTGTGACTTGCAAATATATAATAAAAGATCAAGGGCTTCCGTAATGCTACGGCATATTAAACGTAGTTTTATCTCTGAATACAAGATAGGACTGAAAACAACAGGGATCTGAAAATTTTTCTGAACCCAAGGATTTCATTGGATAACGTGTTACATAATATATGATCATAAAATGTTATCACATTTATTTCTTTCTCTTCACAAAACAGTTGTCAAAATCTGCTAGCATATTCTAACCAACCATCCGTTTACTGAGAAGGAGGTCAAGAGTTCAAACTCTTTTCAAACGTATAATAGAGGTCCGTCGGAGTGTAAGAGTTTAATTCTTACTACATATAAAATAGAGGTGAATAATTTTTTAAAAGTGCAGGTAAATTTTACAACAATTAAGTGTAAATTGTTCCAATGCGATGTAAGATTAAATTCCATCAAAATTTTCAATTTTAGATATAATATTAAAAAATTATACACATATTTTATATTATATTATAAAAAATCTCTAAGTATATTCCAAGTTTTTGGTGGCCATGTGTAAGATTTTTCTCTTGTTTTGACAAAGCATTAGATCAAACAGGATAACGAAAGTTTGTTTCTTTTAAATTAGTTGATTGTTTATTCATTTTATTTTTTAAAATAATGTTAATGTATGGTATTATAAGGTTTTGGATACTTGTTTAAAGATATTTTTTAAAAGGAAACTTTAACAAATATTTAAGTTTAGTTAATTTTACTATCCGTTATGGTATTGATTGGATAAGATACCAAATATAGTAGGACATTTATAATCCAATTCCAAGATACCAAACGGAAAGTGTTTGTACGTTGAGTTTTAGTAAATATTATTAATTATTTAATTGTGTAAGATACCAAATAAAATAAAAGTATTTTAAATAACTTAATATTTTAAAAAAGTTATTGTGTTTTTACTATTAAAAGTTCAAAAAATCTCTTTTCCAATGACCATCAAAACCAAAAAAAAATTGAACAAAAAACCTTTTTGATCTATAGAAAACTTAAATAATAATTTAATTCAATCTTATCCTGTCTAATTCCACGTATCAAACAGGCTAAAAGTATAGTTTTATATTGTTAAACATGTTAGCGTTTTTCTAAGTACTGAATAAGAATGGCAATTGGATGAGATTGGGGTGGGGAGACTTTTCCTATTACCTACTTATTTTTCTAAGTACTTATTTTATAGTATTATTAATATATATGATAATTATATTAAAAATATAAACTTTACTGTTTGATAAAATAAAAATTATGAATTATAAATTTTTTAATTAAATATTTTTTATATATATATTTTTTATTTTAAAAAATATATTTTAATATTTTATTTTATATATACGAGAAATAAGATGGAGATAGGATAGTAAGTATTAAATAGTTTCCTATTTTATTAATAATATAGAAATTAATTTTCCTCCATTATCTATCCTATCTTTCGTTATATCATCATAATTTTATCTCATTTTGAGGCACCTTCTCACCGCTGAAACTGAATGCAAATACTTGAACACTACTGTATGAAATGGAAACCATTAGGGAGGTTGAATTCCTATCGGTGGCTATAATTCTCACCAGAGACATTATGTGGGCTTTACTAAGCCGATATAGTGGAACCCGATATGTGGGCTTGTTTTGGCCCAATTTCAAACCGGTTCTGGCTGTATGCCATTCGACATGTATAACTGTCACCGGTTCAGTGCATGCACATTAAATATTCTTTCCGATCCTCTGAATTAAAAGCATGGCCCACTTACCTTACACGTTAAGCAAACATATGTCAACTCTGGGCCGTAGATTGACACGTATGTTACACGTGTCGAAATCACAAGCTCTCTTGACCGCAACGAACAGAATAAAGAAACGAAAACGAGACGCATGCAGCAAAATCTATATAAGAGCCATGAAATCCGGTCCTTTGATTTCACACAGCACTCTTATACTTCTTCTTCTGTTTTTGATTGCGTCCGGAAAATTCGAGTTTTGCGACGAAGAAATGGCAACGACGCTCGGAGGAGTTTACGAATCACGAGGAGCAGCCGAAAACAGCGCCGAAATCGACGGCCTAGGTCGATTCGCCGTCGAAGAACACAACAAGAAGGAGGTTTGCTTTTACATTCTTCTATTTTCGTTATCGTTTTTGTTTAATTTGGGTTTATTTTGTTTGATTATGTTGAATGTGTGTGTGCTTGAAGAATGCGCTGCTTGAGTTTGCGAGAGTGGTGAAGGCGGAAGAGCAGGTGGTGGCCGGAACTTTACACCATCTGACAGTGGAGGTGATTGATGCTGGTAAGAAGAAGTTATATGAAGCGAAGGTATGGGTGAAGCCATGGCTGAACTCCAAGGATTTGCAGGAATTTAAGCACGTTGGTGATTCTCCTTCATTTACCTCTTCGGATCTCGGTGCTAAAAGAGGTGATTTCCATTTTTATGTTTATTATATATTAATTTTACTTTTGTAATTGTTGTATATAGTAAGGCATTTTTGGTACAAGCATATTTGATCAAGGAAGCAATGTCCTGCAACATTTTTAGTTTCTTTTTTAGTTGGAATGGTAATATATCTATCAGATGTTGCCTCAGGAAAATTCTTAAGAGTTAGCAGAATTAATTTTTAATTTCTTACTGGTCCATGCGATACTTATGAACTGAAATCAGGCTAATTATTCTGGCCGTATGAATTGCTTTTACATCTTTTATAAGTAAATGTTAAGAGTTAGCAGAAAACAATTAATTTTTAGCAAACATCAGAGTCTGAAGGAAATGATAATTATTACTGGTTCATGCGATATTTATGAACTGAAATCAGGCTAATTATTCTTGCCGAATGAGATATATTGCCACTGCTCAAATGTCTAGTAGAGAACTCAATTTGGTTTCTTAGTTATATTGCCACTGCTCAAATGTCTGTTATCAGTTAAGTATCTGAACTTTTCTTACTAACACGGGCTTGTAAAATAGATGGTCATGGCCCTGGATGGAAAGAAGTTCCAGCACATGATCCTCAAGTCCAGGATGCAGCCGCTCATGCTGTCCAATCCATCCAACAAAGGTCCAACTCTCTCCACCCTTACGCGCTACAAGAGATCGTTCATGCAAAAGCAGAGGTCAGTGCTTCATTCTCAAGTGGTTTTATTTCTCTCTCTTTTATTTTATTTTACTTGATACTTCATATAATTTGTAATTGAGATGGCATGGCTATGTTGAGTGTTTATGTTGTTTGGTAGTCGTTTCTATTGCTTTTACCATTGGAGTTGCAACTATGACAAGTCTTTTTGAAAATGTTTGAACTTGAAAGCGGGTCAGTTTAAGGGTTTGGTGAATATCCATTTTCCTACAAGTCTTCCCTCTTTTTTAGAGCAAGAAGCTCCACTAGAAGGAGAATTCTCAACCCGAGATGTTAGAAGGTGCAAAATCAATGGATGCCGGAGCTGCTACAATTGTTTCAGCGGGAGCTGCTACAATTGTTTCAGCGGGAGCTGCTGTCGCTATTGGCTTTTTCGTGTTGAAAAAGCCACTCAAAAGTCTATTTAGATTTAGTCAGACCCCGCCCGCGCCAGAACCCATTTCTCGGCGCGTTTCGGAGTATGCCGGAGAGCTGGGCATTAATAATGTTCACTCTTGAACTCCGGAAGAGTATCTCGACGAGATAGCTACTCTACTGGAGTGAAAGTGTGTGAATCATGGGATACCTGCCTGTTCAGTCCTGTAGTTGTGGATCACAGGTCATAGTAATATATACATATCCTTAGTTTTGCTTTGTAAGTCGGATACAATAATGCATGCAAGGCAAGGTATGTAGGAAGTATATCATGAACAGGTCATCTTGGTTTTCTTTACTAGGTTAAAGGTTAATTGCTCCAAGTATATCGTATTCATTGAAATGAATGAGAGTTTAAATGAAAAGATTTGATTCTAGCGGGGTGTCAAAAGGCGAGTGCTGGAGTCAGTAGTGTTACACATACTAATGGTCTTCCGTTGTATGCAGGTAATAGAAGATTTTGCGAAATTTCATATGCTTCTAAAATTGAAGAGGGGAGAGAAAGAGGAGAAGTTCAAGGTGGAGGTACACAAAAAGAGCGAGGGCACATTCCACCTCAATCAGATGCAACAAGATCACTCCTAATCTTGGGAGGTGATTGATTTATATGATGTTTCCGCTACATACTTGACTTCCCCTATATGGTGTTCCCTCTACATACGTGACTACCCCTAAATGCAGAATTTACAGTGTACAATAAATGATCTTGGCTTGTGAGGACTTGTATTTTATTCACGTCTCTTATATAAAAAGATAGAATGCGTGTTGTGTTTTACCATTGAACTTCGGATTATAGCCTATGTCTGTGTTATTAAGTTAGGAATTACGATATTCGATATGCATTTTGGAAGATTATATGCCGAAAAAAGATTAGAAGGAAAAAAAGTACCAAGGAAAAAAAGTACGCACACTTTCAAGCAGGAAAAGTTCCGACTTCGATATTGCTCAATATCTCTACTGTTAATCCGCAACTATTGACAAGTCACTTGGGGCTAGACTAGTTAACTTTTTAATCCTTCTGGAAGTACAATATTCTCTCATAATCGAAATTTTTAGCAGAGCAAAATCAAATTTGCAGTTAGATATCAATCATTAAAAAGTAAAACACACCTAAAAATACCATTAAACCATACACCACCAATTATGCAAGGTGTCAAAAGAAAAGATCATTCAAAGAATTCGAATCAAGAAATAATCCTAATTGCGATCAAACATAGACAGAGTAGAGTTGAGAAAGCCTGTGCTAAATTCTGATATCTGCATTCTTCAAAAATATATATGCAAAAAGTAAAGACCCTTGCAATAGCTGACCAAACCTAGTAACTTTAAGAAGTTGAAAAAGGTAGATGATTTACTTCTAACAAGGCTGCAATTTTCTTGCCACATTACATGGTTGGATGTGCACAAACTAGTGTTTTCCAATTGTCTTTTTGCAAATCTAAGTTCAGAAACAGGTAGTTAGAAAATGGTATCACAGAAACTTCACATGGTTATGATGATGGTAATAACAAGAAACAGAAAAAAGAATAAAACATATGCAGCCATTCCTGGGGAGAACTATATATATCTTGCAGCAACTATTGTTCTGTCTTTCCTCCTTTTGTTCACTAACATTAATCTTATCTGAATGCCTAACCTTCTTGTGAAACCTTGATGGCTTCAACTACTTACCCTTCTTCGTCATAATCTTCATCTTCCTCATCTATCCTTCTGCTGAGGTTTGCGAGCTGAAGAGGGTCAATGGCCATTCTATCCATCTCCGAAAGAGACCAACCAGGATATTCTTCGTGCTTAGTCTCCTCGGAAGGCCCTGCAGTTGACGGGGTCTGAGTTGGTGCTGCTGGAGCTGCAGTCTTTGTGTCCACATTCTCATCTACATCAGCATTCAGATCAAAATTTCGAGTAGCAGGATTAGCATCATCACTACTAACAACGACATTTTCTTTTAGTGGTTCCTTTGTCTCAGGGGCATTGTCCACCAACATGCCAGTGTTTGAGTTATCACTAATACCATGCTGAGAGGCCATACGAGGTGAGGTTGAATCAACCTCACGATGAGAAGACTCTCTTTCTGGATGTCGACCACGTCCACGGCCTCTTCCTCTACCCCGGCCCCTCCCTCTGCCGCTGCCACTAACATGGCCCATCTCATGCTGCAAGGAATAAATAAGAATAGGTTAGCTCCATCTTCCAACCTCTTGCCTAAAAGAACTCCCTGCTCAAGCCCAGTCTTTATAAGTGGCAATTAGGTATCTTGAGTGAGCTGTAGAAATGTATGCTAGTGCCATTCATTCCACAAATTAAATAGAGAAGGTAGTTCAAAAACTGCTATCCTCTAAACTTGAATTGCCTCTTTGTTTGAAAACAGTATTTGGCTTGTAAAAATTGGAACAAAAGGAATTAATTGAAGAAAAAAGAAGAAGAAATCAGCAACTGATAGAAACCTAAGGACATAAAAGCAACTTTGAAGTTGAAAACACATCCCACTCTTTTCCTTCCTCTGCTTATGAGTAAGATAATATTATGATTATGAATCATGAATCAAAGTTAATCAAAAATAAAAACAAGCATTGACAACATGCCATGGCATAAAATTAACCAAAAAATTTTTTAAAAAAATCTGCTTTCATGTGTTTCCAAAGGAGTAGCTCACCATCCTGCTCCTCTTTGAATCTTCATCACTGTCATTGCATTCATCACCAGCAGCTTTCCTGGAAGAATTGATGTCAATAAGTAAATCTACAAACACTAACACAGACAAAGGAGAAAGAAACCACATTTTCCTAACCTTCTCTTAGAAATTGATCGATCCTCAGGACCAGCATCGGAATGACCATGACTATAGTCAGGAACTCTGCTGACAATATCTCTCAGAAAATCAAACACATTATAGCTCTGTACACAATGTTTTCTGCAGTTTAGGAGGACGGTTAAGTTAGAACAGAGAGGTAAGAAATTATTATTATAAAGTTTGTGTTCTTTGACAAATAAGCTTGGCCAAGAATAGTATAAATGGGAACAAAACTTTTCGCTAAGCAATGGAAAAAAGGTGATCTAAACATGAGAGGTGCAGAAACCATTAATAAGTTGTACATATATAATATTTATATTCCCTTCTCCAAACACAGTTCTTCATATGTAAACTTGCTTTTAGTGTAATCCAATTGCTAACAACAGGCTTCTCCACAATATATAAATAGTTGCTACCAAACAATGCTTCCAGGCCAGCCAGCCAGAGTTTCCTTCTCCATTTTGATTTTTCTCATAAGTGGCTGGCATAGCAGCACTAGTGTTCATAGCTTCTTATTACAATCATTTTTACTTCTCTCTCTGAATGTTCAAGTCAGGAAAATGATTTTATTTTTTTGGTCTCTCTATGCCTCAGCAAGGCACCAAATACTGGCACCTTTTGGTTACAGTAGTTAAGGTTATGCCTTTAAACCCAACAGGATACCAATTTATAAGGGCTTATACTGCTCACTCATAGTTCATGCTGCATTTTTGGGTTGAGACTTCTAAGTGAAAAGTCAATGATGTAGTGCATTACTTCATTGTTAGTATTACATACTTCGAAGGGCATGTTCTAATTTTTTATTCATGAGTATAAATTTACTTAACACTTCTCTGGTTAGTCTTGTAAGAGATTTTTAGAAAAATTTTCATATGTTCTATAGTCATTACTAATGTAATTAAAGGTTTATTATCTGTAGTTTATGCACAAGTTTCCTTGAAGATTAGCATTGCCTGAAGCCAAAGCATTATTCAAAAGTGAGGATACAAGGAGATGGCAATCTATATAATATCCAGCTCAATATGTTTACATTGTTGCGGCAGGTTCAACTTTAAGTAACTGCAAATAGCAGATTCCAAAACAGAAACCATCAAAGATGAACATTTGCAAAAGGAGCTACACCATCTTTTTACAGATATTAAATTATAACTCGACACAAAAGTTAATCAGGAATGAGCCTGTCTAACACTCTTGATTATGTGCAGTTCACATGAATCAAATACAACCACCAGAAGCTTAATAACGAATACAAACACAATTTCTTATAATTTAATAAATTAACAATTAGGGGATTTGAACAGAAAACCACTTGGTCAACTTCGCTCTATTACCATGTTAAGTTATCACTTGCTCCAAAAGCTTAAGCTATTAACAAAGGACCTAATGATAGTACTTTAGCTCTTACAGGGATAAAGCATGCAAAGCAAAGTCAATAATATGGTTGCTGTTTAAAATAGTGGACAGATTTTTCATACAGTTTACACTTAGTTAATAAAATCTCCTAATACAGGTTTCCATACTGTCTTACCCCGAAACAGTGAAGCAAAGTGTAGGTGTTGATCACATGTAGACACATTATTTGTGCCTCATTATCAAATTGATTTACTTGTCTCATCATACTTTGCTGGTTGCCACTATCATCAGGCTATGTATGATTCTTATTGACAAGATAACTTCTAAGTTAGCTATATTTTATCAAACCATACACAGTAAATTTCTATAAAATGAACCAAAATATTTAATGAACTCCCAACATTACTTCCTGCAATTAACGAAACATCAGCTACAGTAACATCCTAAGTATCAGATTAAAGAATAAGAATACTTCTCATCTACACATTTTTTAATAAATGTGACCTTTAAGGCAGCCATTGTGGAACTACCACCATGTATAATTTCAGTAAACAGTCACCACTACTACTAGGCAGTTTTGGCACAATATTTTATTAGATAGCTGGAAAGCTTCTTTCTTAACTGACGAGAAACTTTAAAAGATTTTAAGAAAACCTTTAACAATAGCAGATTTTTAATTGTCTGCCTGGAATGTCACACTTTGGGGTCATATAGTAATTAAATAAAAAGGGATAAATGAAACAATTCAGATGCACTTGGTCTACTAAACATTCTTTCCTATAAATATTATTGCATTATTCCTTTTACTAGAGACTCAGCAGTTAACCAAAAGTATTAATCTTCTATTTTTCTAACACAACTTAGTTTTCTGCTACACCTGATATGAAGTTGGAAATCTTTGTATCATAGACCTTGATTGAAGAACTTTAGAGGGAATAATAATCACCAAATCCATAAACGATAGTAATGGCAAGGGAATAAATGCAAATAAAGAGTCTAATTCAAGTTTAGATGTTAATTACATTCCTGTCTTAAGAAGAAAAGAGAAAAGAAGGTAATTTCTCACTTACAAATGTAATGCACTCATGGTCTTTGCTCCTCTCTGAAGGGTTATCTCATATGTACGATCACAGAGGTCTTGCAAAAATAATTCCAATGCTTTTGCTACAATAATACACAAGAAGAGCATAAGTAACAAAGAAACATAGATGATAGAACAATGAAGATAGAGCCTAAGAACTAAGTGCTACTCACAAACTAGAACAGGCACTGCCAAAGCTATTTTCCCAACATCTTCATCAGCTTGCATTATCTTTTTAATTCGAGCCTGCATAATTTTTTTTACACTTTGGTCATATATAAGACTAACTCACCCATGAAAACATATACATAGCTGCCAAAACTTTGTGTAGAAAACATAAAGAGGAATTCTCAATTTTCCATATTAAGTGAGAGGAAGGGAGGTACTCCAAAAAAATCAATCATAAAAGTAGCTAAAGGTAAATCAAACCATTCAAAAGAACTAAATAAACTTCCAAGAAAAGTCAAACTCGACTGCTGACAAGAACAGACAATCCTCTCAAAAGCTCAAGTATTCTTTTCATTCTATAAACACCAATTCAAGCAAATAGGAACAGTTCTTCATGCACTTTTCTGTTCTTGTTGCCGGTAATGCCGTGCCAACAATTCATTGCATACTAGGGAAAGAAAAGCTTGACGTCAAAGCTCTCAAACCAATCTCACAATGAAGCATTCCACCACTACAGTTACACATATATCAGCAGCACAAACAAGCTTTCTCTCTTGCTTAAATTCTCTGCAGTAAGCCTTTACTAGAGACACAATTGTCATACCTCCTTATAAGGACTAACCTCCAGATATACCTAAACAGAGCCTGGAGAATCAGGAGCCTAAGCATCATTCTACAGTAAATTATTTTCCCTTCATGACATGAATATACAAGAAGCAGCCAAACTACCAAATGTCTTATCCAAAAGAAAAAACTTGATGAAGAAAGACCAACCATACCAAATTCCCATACTAGAATGAAGCCCATAAGAGAATTTCTAGGCACAGCTAACGCACACAGGCGTGAGGAAATCAATATGATATTCAACATCAAGAGAGTATTATTGAACTTCAATTCAAAATTAAGAATAGCAGATAAGTGAAGAAATGCAAGTACTTAGAGGTGTAACTGCTAGAGTCACATAACAAGAAACCACCACATCAACTTCAGAACTGGTAAAAAGGCCAACCTATCTCAAACATGAACCATGAATTATCACACATTCTGCGACTTCCATTTACATCATAAAACCGTTGCTTAAATACAAACATTTGTGCTTAATAATATTTTTCTATTGAGTAAGCAGACGAACAGTTTGACAACAACCTTAACCTATCTAAGGAAAACAAGGCGGTGATGTCCTATGCAAAACAAAAGCAGAAAACTGTACATGCAGAATATGCCAAAGTAATCAGCTTACCAGTCACCCAATGTGTGAAACCCAAAACTAATTTGATGGATAAAATTGATCCGATCTATGTCCAAAATAGCAAGTCAAGGCCACAAGATGGTAACACAATATATGAACTAACATGAATTCCTCCGTTCTGTCCTCAAAAAGAGAGTGGCAAGAGTGACGTACTAGCAGAGCTATATGGGTATCTGCCTCATCTCCAGAAAAAAGTATGAACAAGGCTCTACTAGTGAATCCTCCATCCATTGAATTAATATATCACTCACAGTTATGTAAGGAGTCCTTTCAACTATCCAAGAAATACAACTGAATTGCATAATAAGGAGCATCCACAGGACGACAAAGCATATTCATTAGAATAACCCTGCCCTGCATGGAACTAAGGGGAGTAACGTCCTAATCCCTTCCTCATAAGGCAGGGTAGCTGCCTAAAGAAGGAAATAGAAAGAGGGTGAGGGTAACCCAAGAAATCCCAAAAATTTACCACCTACCAACAGATTTCAGAACTCAATCACAAGATGAAAAGAAAAAAACCCCAAAACCCACCACAAACATAATAAAAATATCCCATATAACTAACCACAAACATATAAGTGCCCATTTGACCTTGAATCTACTCACAGTAATAGACAGGCCAAGAACAAGAGTAACACAGATCAAGGATCTCTATTACAGTTGAATTAATAGTAACTTCATCTTGTCAGAAAGCACAATCCTATGAAGCAAATATCTCAAATGAACAACAAAAGAAGACAAGACTCAGAACACCTTTAACATAAATCACCCAGAAATTGGCCTTCCATCAAGAAAATTTAACTAGAAATGACCATCAAAACCAAACAGAAAGTCCCAAATTAAGGTCAAAGCATAACCCAGATCACAACCCAAAGTGAGACCCACTAATTTTAGTGGTAAAACAATATCAAATTAGGAACAAAACACGAACCAGGTCACATATTCCCACAAATATCAACGAAAACAAAGACCTATCAACTGAATTTCAGTAAAAATATCGATCCCAACATAGCAACAGATCCAAAATTCATCAATCGATCAAACAGTAAATTAAGCTACTAAACAAAAACAATTGAAGAATAGAAGAGGGGAAAAGAGAGGAACTTACAGCTGGGAAACGGGTATCGAGCTTCTTCCTCATACTGTAAAAATCGGAGCATTAAAGTAAACCGACGAGAACAGAAAAAGCAGAGTCGATTCTTATTTTTATATTTTTAAAAAAAATTAAACTGGCATTAAAATGATCACACAAAATCTAGCAAACAAAACCCATCTCAGATCCGATAGTATTCTTTTTTCCTCTTTTTTTTTCACGAAAAAAACAGAGTCTTGTTGCAACGGAATATCCGTCCGTACAACTTTGACGAACAAATAAAAGGAAAAAAAATAAAATTAAAATTAAAAATAAAATAAAAAGTGGTGCTAGGATAAACTGACATGGAATTGACTAAAGCTTCAGTACTATCTATTCAGTAAATTACACGTGTACAAGTGATATTTTTCAATTTTTTTGTCTTAACTTGAATTCAGAAATGACTTTTTTTAATTTTACGAATAAAATATATTTTAAAACTAATACTTTGAGGTGCATGTAATATATATATATACATATATATTTGAATAATAATTCTAATTACTTATAACTTAATTATTTATTAAAAAAAAAGTTAAAATAAAAATTATATATTTATTTTGTTTTGCTTACATGATCATTTAAAGTGGTTCGACAGTACCAAGTGTTATTTTTTTAAAAAGAAATTAATTATTTAATTATAGATTTTTAGACTAATTTGTTTCCATTAAATATATTTTTTTTATCGATAGCATTTATTTCACATTTCTTTTTATCTTTTTTTTTACATCAATTAGATTTATGTTTTAAATAAGAGATTTATATATTAAAACAATTATATATATATATATAGCATTTATAGAATTAACATATATATATATATAGAGAACCAATAACCTAAAATTTGTTGCTTGTTGCTATGTCTAAACAAATATTTGCAATATATTAAAAATTAAAAGTAAATATTAAGCCAATAAAAAATGGGACTTAATTTTGTAGAATTAACATATTTATCAAAAGTAGAACTGATGTGATATTATTATTATTATTATGTAGATAATTGAAGCAAGGTTCAACTTTTTAAGTAATGTTTAGTTACTTATATACGTAGATTATCAGTTGTATGAAACAAAGTTATCCAGTTAAAGTCAATTCCTTCTCTTTTTAATAACAAGAAATTAATTTTTTTTAATTTTTTATATTTAAGATCATATTAATTATATATGAATAAAAAATTAAAAATATATGGTATGGTATGGGCAGTAAATAATTTTAAAAATATTTATGTAAGTTGATGCTGAAAAATGATTTGTTCTTGTTCTAATTAATTATGTTAATAACTTTTGACAAACCTAATTTTGTATAATTATGTAAATTTTGATTTTTTTTTTAACAACGATTTTAGGCATGGCATGCATTAAATTCTCACAAAATTGTCATTTTTATATATTTGCATGAAATACGTCAGCAAAAAAAAACTTTTGTTCTTTAAAAGATTTATGAATGTTTAAATAAGTTTTAGATGTTGAAGGAAATTAATATATGAATTATGTATTTCTATACTTAATAAATTAATATAAAATTATCTAATTAATTATTGGTTATTTTCTAACCCATTAATTTCAACCGTATAAATCCAACATATATGTCTTTCTTCCACTTCATTTTCCCCATTAGGGAAGAGAACAACATGCACAAAAATTTTTAAAATACAAAACATTTTGAATCAAATTTTAAATAAATTATGAAAACACTCTGTACTTAATGATTTAGTCTTTCATGTTGAATAAAAATTTTAAAAAATTAAGAAAAAATCTCGTCCCCAAGAACCAATGAATATAATATAGACCAAGTTTTTTTAATATTATATAATCATATGTAAATTTATATTTTAAATTAAGTTTTACTAAATTATTTAGACAATATTTTATGAATTCTTCTCTTTAATGTTGAACACAAACTTAAAAGAATTTTAAAAATAAAAAAACCTCCTCACCACAAAAGTTCGCACTTAATTTACAATCAAAAATTTAATAAAAAAATTGTCACCACTTAAATTTTCACTCAATTTAACTGAAATCTACCTTTCTTCAAATAAAATTTAGACTCGAATCTTTTCTTAAAAAAAAGGAAGCAAACACTTATCACTAAATTTAATAGATGACATATGTATAGATCAAGTTAACTAATGGATGACATATGTATGGATCAAGTTAACTTAATAATTTATGAATAATTAATTGAAATCACTTACTCTTTGTGAGAAAAAGGTTATTGTAATGCCTTTGTACATAATATTACTTGATAATTTAACGTGAAAAATAAAATAAAATGAGCTTAAACATAATTAAGCCATAAAAGAAATTTAAAAATAAAAAAAATTAATATCTCAATCATCTTTTATTTATATGTAGTACAAATTAAGAGACTATTAAATAGCAACCATGTGTGATACTTACGCTCTTAAAAACTAAAATGGAAAAATAATTAATGATTGATAGGAAGGATCAAGTCCTGATGAGATAATCACGATTACTTAATTAGACCTATATATTTAATTACCTAAATATTTACCCATGTGTCACATATCTAATTAAATGGAACAATTAATACTAAATATTAAACTAATTATTAATTAAAGCTTGAGGGACAAATCAAGTCCTGTTCCATCTTCTTCATCTCTTCTTGAAGACTCACCCCGTCGGAGAAATTCAATTCTACTTGGCTTGTTTAGCTGAATAATATCATTTGATGTAGCAAGCACTTCATTTTCTCCAAATCTCCGTGAAGCCGCGAAATTTCCAAATCCATTCATTGTCATCCTTTCCGTGAAAGAAGGCTGAGGATTCACCAAGCTTTGTCTAGGAAACAAACCGGCGAGGCCGAAACGATAGTCGGAGGACGACGATTGCCAAGGGTATGAATTGTAGGGTTTGTGAATCATGGAATCCATTTTAATCCCTAGTGGTTTGTTGAATGAAGTGTTGTAAAACGGATGTGGGCGGGAATTAATACTTGAATAATTAGGAGAATAATAATAGGAAAAGTTTTGATTTCCAAAACCAAAATTTGTAGCAACTTCTTGATCTATCCCTTGATGACGCCGTTTTGCTAGAGCACGCTCTTGTTTATGAGCGTTTTGGTGACCACCTAGGGCTTGGGACGTAGAGAATTCTCTCTTACAAAAGTTGCATGAAAAAACCCTATTCTCTGCAGGTTGCTTCTCAAGTGAATTATCATTCTCAGTTGCGTTGATATTGCTAAGAAGATTGAGTTCAATCTTCGAATTATCACCACGATGATCATCGTTAGAAAGCTTCAAATCCAACACTAGAGTACCTCCAGAACTCGATTCAGTAATATTATTAATATTATGCTTGGGTTCAGATGCTTCAACCACAACTCCTTTCATCTTCATGCATGGATTGATTATTCCCATTCCCTCCGACGTCGTCGAGGCCTGCAGGGAAGAACCCGCTTCTGAGAAAAGTCGGGCTTTCATGGGGAGATGTAAAATCTTCTTGTACTGTGCTTGGAAGAATTGGGAGAGGAATCTTGTGCTTTATATTGAGTAGAGATGAGTGAAGATACACTATCTTGTTACTTATGGAATAAAATCTCATTTGTATTAATTACATGCATCAATTTAGCAAATGATTGAAGAGATGACTAAGCTATGTTGAGATTTTGTTCTATGATTAGGCTTGCCAACAATAATTCCTAATATGTCTTCAAGTACAATATGAGTGCACGTTAGTTAATTACTCATATAGTCAAATTTCTAAAATGGGTCTTTGATTTTAAGCAAATATGTATGGAATGTATATTTAAGCAAATATGTAAGTATATGCAATCTTTTATTGATCTCATCTATTATCTAATGTCTAGAAAATACAATGGTGTGGGTGTTAAAAAATTAAATTAGCTTTTGGAATTATGGAATATAAAGATATAATGTTAATTTTAAAAATTTTCTAATTATAATTAATTAATTTCAAGAGTTGTCATATATTTATTGGTTTTTTGTTTTTCAATTAGAATGGGTTATTATTATTATTATTATGGGAGAAAAAATTATGTTTGACAACAAAGATCAAAAGATTTAATGAAATCTTAGAGATCTTGAAAAATTAGATCCTTCATGTGAGGTTGATTTAAATTATAATAAATTTTTTTCAGATTTCGTGATACACAAATTTGAAGTTTAAAACTCACTCAAATAAAAATTTATTTGAACCCGCTTGTTTCAAGATTGAAAAGGAGTTTGCTTTTAATTAGTTAATCTTTATTTATCTAAATAAAATATATTATACTCATCTTATTCAATGATTTATCTCATGCCTGCTAACTCTTTTGTATTTTTGCAGTATATCTTTTCAATAAATATGTATTAATTGTAACATGTTTAATCATTTAAATATACATGCATGCATGAATAACAAGATCTTTTGATTATACAAATAAAACGATTAAACCACTTTTCAGCAATAATATTAGGATATACTGTTCCATAATTTAATTTATTTCAATTTGAATATCCTTACATCCTTTAAGAGATGATCATATCACTAACATTGGTGTTTTGAGAAGTAATTAATATTATTAGTACTAAATAAAATTAAAACTAATCCAACGATATTCGGGTCCTGCAACTTAATGTAGACATAATGCAATATAAAATCGATTGTATACAATACTTGTAATTATATTATTATTCGTGATAAATGCACAATAATTAATTTGAATATGGCTAAACAAAATATTTATCCTTTTAGTAAAATTAAATTTTGATTTTATATTTCAGTCATTAAATTATACGAGATTAATGGATGGAAATTTTTACGTCTTAATTTAAGTTACAAGATTTATCTTTTAAATTTTTTATTTTTAAATATTAAAAAATAAATCAAATTTGTTCCGATGATTCACAACTCCAAATCTCTTTACATCATTTCAAAAGATTTTGCCCGTATACAAAAAATTCAATTATTGCAGTAAGTAGTATTTGTCTATCTTCATTGTTTTCAATTAAATTTAATGTTGTGAATTTATAAGTTTTATCTCTTGATCATCCAAATAAATACAGAAAAATTAATGATATGGATCTACTGTTGTAAAATACGAAGAATTATACATATATATATATATATGTTCATCTTAAATAAATTGTGAACATGAAGACCTAAATAAAAGAAATCCTTAGGATAAAAAGTTCATAATTTTGATATTTTTACACGTTAAATGCATTAAAAAATAAAAAAAAATATTTTGTATGATTTTGTCCATCAATGAAGTATGCTTGAATGGAGGAGAGAACCGCAACAATTAGTTTCGTAACGTTAACGTTTCCGTATGTAGACAGACAGCATGTAGTTCAAGATTGGTCTTGTGAACCGACATGTCATTTAAGTGATGGATGAGAGTTATGAGGTGTTTAAATTTTCTAAATGGAAATTACTGTTAGGTCGGTTATTGATTCGGGTAACATATCATTTTTGGTCGGCGGCAGTACGGAATTCCCGGGATATTAACAGTTTCCGTTCTCGCCTAATTTCCCGTTCTACACGGATTTTCTTTTTTAAAAATTAAAAAATAAAAACCAAATTCTTGCAGGTACAATATCGAATATGCCTAAATAAATAAATAACAAGATAAATAACATTTGACTCCCTATATTTTGAGATAATCACAAGTAAAGTCATAGTTAGTTCAAATTTTATTATATTTGGGATACAATTAGAGTTGGATTGAAATATTAAATAAAATCTCAAGGGATAATAATATTTTGAACTAATATACTTATTAAAAAATTTAAAAATATTATTATTATATTACTGATATTATATATTGGTTAATATATTTCATTTTTTTTAAAAATAATTATGATATTGTTAAATTAAATTTTCACTAATTTTAGTAAAAATAATAATATATTTTTTAAATTATATGAAAAATATGACCTATGTATGAGTTTTAAACCAACATAATTACTTGAATAATTAATTTTTATATGTCAAAAATTTATAACTTGTATTAATATTATATCAAGTGAACACAAGTGTTCTAATGTAGTTTCACATTTTTATATAGACTTGACGAGATACTTCACAAATTATCACCTTCCTTATTATATTTTTTTATTAAAATTTAGTTAATATAAAAAATAATTTTATTATATCTTCAAAATTAGCTCATTTATGAACTTAAATGTTTAAAACCTTAGGGGTATTATCTGCTAAATAATTTATTTTATTAACGAATTCTCAATGAAATCTAACGATAGGAGGCTTTAGGAAAAAAATGAACCGCGTCCTTATTTATGATTTCCCTAAAACTGAAGGATGTCAATGTTATTACCCAATAAAAAATGTGAAAACGAAAAAGAAAAACGAGATCCTTATTTTAGGCAAAAACAAACAGCGAAAACTACCGGAACTGAAACCCTACATTTAAATACATCTAATTGTAATTTGGCGTACAAGAACAGCATTTTTTAGAGAGAGAATCCGTCAATAAAAAAAAAAAAAAAAGAGCAAGAACGACGAGCGATAGAGAAGCGTTAAGCACGAACACACAATCAATCTCTTAATCTTAATCGTTATAGATTTCTTCTCCATTTGAGGTTGGTTGTGGGATCATTTCTCTTCGAAATTTATAATTTTTTGAAATTTTATAAGTGATAGATCTTCGATTTGTGTAATTAATCTTACATGTCATGTGGGTTTATTTTATTAATTTAAATTACATTTGTGTTTTTTTTCTTGGTTTGGCTGCGATGAATTGATATTGATCTGTTTCCTGATAACGTTTTGGAGGGAAGGATTCAACTGCGTGAGATCTATTCAGTTTGGGGTTTTTGCTTTTCGGTCTGATTAGACATTTCTTCTTGGAACCTTAAGTTTATTATATACTTATTGTCTAGGGGCATTTTTTTTTTTTGGTATATAAATGGCTGATTGGTGTTGAATTCTAATGTTTTACAGAGATAACATTTATCTATTTCAGAAAATTCTTTTTTCTCTTTTTGGTCTTCGTTTGATTTATTTGTTTCTGTGTCTAATACTGGTTGGTAATGATAATCCAAGTTGGATGAACCCATGCATGATATCTGGACATATTGTGGATTGTTAACATTTTTTAGTTGTTTGAATTAACTTTCACCATGCCAAATGCAAATGAAACAACTTATCAGGGTTTGAAGGTATTGCTTTTGTTTCTCTGTTCCCATAGAAGGATATATGCCACATTACGCTATGTTTGTCTTTTTCAATGATTAATGGGTGAATATGTGGTGTTTAGTTTTTCTTTTTTCTTTTACATAGCTAACGAGTGTCTCCATTGGTTGATGAATACATGATTAGTTGGGCATATGCTCAACTGGTTTGACTGTTATATTATCTGCGGATGATTATTATTTGATGGGGATATGTGTCCAAATCTTTGTTTTATGTGGCACCAATTGCAGATTGTAAATCTATACTTCAATTGTTAGATACAATTTGCATTTGCAATCACATGCGTAGCAATTTCACATAGAAGCCCTGTAGGATATGTGTAATTTATTAACTGTTTGAATTCTACTCTATTTTGTGTTTCCTTGATGATATTTGGGGTTGAAGTTCAAACTACTATGGTCTGTTTAGTGAGTTTATTTAATCATGGTGTTGGCCTTTTAGTTTGGTGCAATGTGTATTAGATGCATGAATTAAACATTGAGATGGGAAGCATTCCCTGTACTTGTAGATTTTTGCAATAATGACCTGGCTTCCCAATTATGGTTATCCAGTAGTTGTAGAGTTTTTTTTTTTTAATTTTTTTTTTGTACATTGACAATTATGCTAGTTTGGATGGTATAAGTTTTTATTCTGTATCCTATCACTTGACTTTTGGTTAACTTTTTCAGAATATCATCTAATCTTATTTGAGGGAGATGTCTCCAGCATCAAAATCCAAGTCCAAGTCCTCTGGAAAAGTTGCCAAGGAGCAACAAAAGGCTCCTTCTAAGCATTCTGGATCTACCAGTACTGGAAATGGAATTCCAGCAAGTGCTTACAATCCAATCTCAGGGACATTCCATACCCTAGACACATCATCTGTTGCAACTTCTCCCCCTTACCATGACAATGGTAGGTTTCGAAATATTGATGAAACAGATGACCACTCTAGCAGCCCACATGGAACAGTATCTGAATATGATTCAGTTTCCAACAATGGCAGCTGCTCTGGTGAGTCAGAAGACCCAAAAGAGAAGTTTGCCAATTCAACTACTCGTCAAGATCCTATACCAGGTTCTGACAATGACAGGCGAGAAAAGATTCGTATAAAGAATGAGAAGAAGCACCAGCGTCAGAAAGAGAAGCGTGCACAGGAGTTGCATGAGCGCTGCTGCGGCTATCTAATGTCAAGAAAACTGGAATCACTTTCTCAGCAACTTGTGTCAATGGGGTTCTCTTCTGAGCGAGCAACCTTGGCCCTTATGTTGAATGAGGGAAGGGTAGAGGAATCTGTCAACTGGCTTTTTGAGGTGAGTGAAGAAGAAGCTCGAAATAAGGACCCTAAGCTTGAAAGCGGTGGGAACCTGAAAATTGATATTAGTGAAGAGCTTGCTCGTATCTTGGCAATGGAGGTGAGGTATAAATGTTCAAAGCAGGAGATTGAAAGAGCCGTTGTTACCTGTGAAGGTGATCTTGACAAGGCAGAAGATAGTATAAAGGTGCAGAAGCAGGAACCAGCTGCTACTCCAGTGAAACCAGAGGACACTGCTGACACCAAGAGCATGATGCGAGCACATGAAAAACTATTAGGTCCAATTACAATACAGCAGAGAAGGAATGAACGAGATTTTAACTATACCAAGACGGCAGCTACTGTTCCCTCAACATGTTCAGAACCTGGAAATAGAAATCTGCAGTGTCCCCTTCCAAATCAGTCGAGGTTGGTAGATAAAAGGTGGACTTCTAGTGGTTTGAGCCCTACAGTTTCATTGACAGGAACTGCACCTTTGCAACTAGTACCTACTGCAAAAGGAGAAGTTCGGCATGCTGTTATTGGAAATGAAGGGAAAAATATTCAGCAAGTAAGGGAGCCTGTGATTGTGATGCAGCGCCCTCAATCCATGAATGCCAAGCAGATCCCAGTCTCTAATGTAATCGCATCACCTTCAGTGCCTACTGGATGGTATGCCAAAAATGTTCCAGCTGTTGAAAATGCAAGGCCAAATGGGAAGATACTTCGAGGTACAGGAAGTCTTGGCACAACAGAGAATCACAGCTCAGAGCAGTTCCACCAAGAAGCTTCTTATAAAGAAATCCCGTATATGCACAACCCGGTTGATTTTTCATCAGCAGGTTTGGGAGGTTCATGGAGCACAGTAGGTTCATCATCCCCTTCTCTTGCATCTCCTTCCAAGCCGCGGGGTACATGGAGCACAATGGGTATGTCTTCACCTTCTCTTGCAGTTCCTTCTTCTCTAGGTCTTTTCGCAAGCTGGGGCTCTGCTGGATCTTTAGGTTCATCTTCTCATGTAGATTGGAATACAGGGGGCTTGATGCCAGAGTGTGACTATACTAGTATAGATTGGACTTGGGATACAAACCTAGCTTCATCCAAAACTAGTGGTTTATGGTTTGGGCTTTCTTCTCTATTGAGGAACAGTCCTGGCATGAGGATGGCCAGTGCAAATGGCACCTGCACACCAGGGTTGCAGGATAATGGAGTGGTTACAGAAACATCATCCCCTGCTGGGTTGCGCGATTGGACCTCTCCCTTTGCTGAGAAGGACATATTCAGTGTGCCTAGGCAGTTTGTTACTTCTCCTTCTCCTTAGGATGGTCTGGGAAAGAGGAGAAAGAAAACACAGATTCCGGGTCTAGTTGATGTTTGGTTGGCTGTATTGATGGTTGTTTCTGCTTTACCAATCAAAAAATGAATCTAGTTGTTTTGGCTTATGAATATACTGTTATTTCATTGTCTTGAATTACTCTTGCATTTTTTTGATTGTGCAATTATCTTGAAGCTGAATCCCCCTTCTGGTCAGCGTTGGCTGGTTGCGGTCCAATAAGTGATCCTGCAGAGAGGTGCCATTCAAACCTTACATTTTATTTATTTCATGTGTTAACCATTCGAAGGATCAACAATTACGTTGAGGGACCTACAATATAAAAATATAAAACATCTGGGAAAACCAATGCACGAACATCTACCATCAATGAATTGTTTCTGTTGCTGATTAACCTACAGAACAGCAGCTTTCTGCACAACCTTTATGGCTGTGTTTAGCTACTTGGTTTAATTGCCTTTTTTGAGAGCTTCCAAAGACTATGAGGGACAAATAGAATGCTTGAGCCGGTTTGAACATTTTCTTAAGTTCTTGAAAGGTATAAATGGATACTTGAGCAGGAAAACAATCGCTGCAGTTAGTAATGTGGAATATATTTGAGATTAAGACATTTGTTAATAGATTTGACAATTCTTAATATTGCAAAACTATTTTGCATATTCTATCTAACTAGTGCAAACGCATGGCCAAAGTATTCCTTAATTTGAGGTTATGAGGCAACCTCAACCTATGAGCAATTATTAGATGTATTATTCATATGTTTATGGTAGTCAGCAGTCTATCACATACATCTAATTATGATGATTCAAGAAGTGAAAAATTAAAGAAATATTGGAAACATGAAGACGTAATATCGTTTCATCGAAGTGCTTACCAGGAACTAATATTATTTGATCAAATGGAAGACATTCGTAAATTTCTTCATATAATGTGAAGTTCTTTTGATTAAAAGTAATCTAATGGGACATTTGTACAATTTCATACGAGATATGATTTTAACTCCTTGTAAATGGAGTTGACATTGTGGATTAACTAAACAACGATGATCCACAGTGACATTAACCATAATATTAGCAACATCATCAATTATATTCGTAAAAGATTTGTAGGCAAGCATTTTATGGAAAGACTAAAATATATACGTACGTATAATGTATATACATCAACATTTATCGCATCCTGGAGACATCTCTCATTGTTTCACTGTTCTCTTGTCGGAAATGATTGAGGGAGTCAAATCTGAAACAATTAATGCGTATAATCTCACAAAATCCGAGTCACAAGTATGTTTATCACTCCTAAAAATGCATAATAAATCCCGAGTTACAGCGACAACCTAATAAGAATTATTAAACAGCTTAGTCCCCCAACTTACATCCTCGCAATGCCTCAAATGAGGAACAACAGTAGCATCATGAACTACACTCTTGGCCTTGCAGTCGTAAACTGGAGCATGAACACAAGGCTCCATTGATATGCCTCGACCACAAACAGGATCTGGGATTGTTCGATCTATCTTGTACAGTATCCATGGCCTTTTACCTCCGAGACCTTGAGCCACATAGCCAAAGGTTGACCATCCGCTAGTGACTAAAACATCCGTCATACTTAGAAGATTGATTTCAGCCCATGCCTGCTTGTTGTGCAAATTATTCTTTGATTTTTGTTTTACTTCATGACTTGGTTGATAGACAGCAATCACTTCCCCATTTAAAGTGGGATGCTTCAGATACATATGCTTCATTTCCTCGTAGTAGTCAGGTATCAAAGAGGTTATAAGAACAGCCTTTGATATATTTTTTCCGTATGAAGCAGAAAAAGACTTGTTCACATCCACTTCAGGTAACAGCTTTTCCTTACGAGTACAGGTCAAAATTTGATCCATAACATTTTGAAAACTAGTTTTATGATCAAACACTCTTATTTGGATTCCAATTCGGTCTTCCGCTTCGGCCAGAAAATTCTTGTAGTATGCAGTGATTAGTTTCCATACTTCATTAGAAGGATGAAAAAGATACCTTCCCAAGTGATGGAAAACAGTTTCTTTGTCTGGAAATAGCTTGTCTAATTCTTCCTCAAAAGAAGACATGAGGAAAAAAGATGGAAGAAAGTAGACATCTGATTTCATAATCAACCATGGTATTTTTCTTAGAACGCCTTGATTTTGATCACAGAAAAAGTGCTTGTCATAATGATCGTAATCATGTGATAGATAAAAAAAAAGATACGACGGCAGCAACGCCGTTGAAGCATTTATCACATTGTTCTTTAGCATATTCCCACACCTACGAGGACAATCCTTCTTAAACCTGTAGAGCTCATTCTTGAAAGGAAAGTCCGTGGGCAATATCCATGATGCATCTGGAAATGGCTCGCAGAAAAGATCAGACATGTCCGATTCTTCATTAATGAGAAGAACTCGGTTTGTAAGGACAGCATAAAGAAAAGTCGAAGTTATGCTCAATATCCTGTTTCCCATGCCACAGCAAGCTACCCAAACAACATATTTACACTCAGAAGAACTGTCAATTTGACCAGAAGTCAGTTGTTTTATGCTTCTTTTGTACGCTTCGGTCCCAGGTCCACAACTTTTATGAAGCTTTTCATGATCTCTTAACTTGGAAACAAGGTATAAAGAAGGCTTATGGGGTGAGGATTTGCGATAGGAGATGGATTGATACCTGCTTAAGCAAGATGATTTTCTGAAGTTAGGTGCCAGAAGTCCATCCAGCAGTTTGTCACCGGTAAGTGGATAAGAATCATGTTTTAAACCTGACAAATAGGAAGAAAACGAAGTATATTTAGCAGATATAAGATTGCAAGGGATACTGGGTACTCCCAAGTTCTATAAGAAAATCAATACAGGGGATACGCGCTCCTATTTATAACAGGAGCCTGAGACCATGTAAAACACTAGACCTTAGTACTACTATCGTGGTAGTTAACCACTTGAACAAAAATTCTTCTGACATTAGTATTTGAAATAAGGCCTGACGATATGATTTTGGGACTGTTCTGGTTCTACTTTGAAAGTGTAACAGCTAAACTAGTCACTCAAGTATACTTGCTAACTTGTGATTTCATTCTCCAAGTGAATTAAGCCACGCAAATCAATCCCAAACATACCCTAAGAATCAAAGAGCAACATAGACTTGTAATATGCAGAACATCTCCCCACTATGCCGGTCAAACACGCTAAATCTAATTTGTATCAGCATCTTTACTAAATCGCAGCTCCATGCTTAAATATTCATTATATACGTCTTATTAGGACTAAAATCCCAACCATGACAGCAATCTTAACTTGCAAAATTTTTAGCTGATTTTATTCCAATAGAGTTTACACCCCAACCCTCCGTTGGAACATTAAAATAAACCACGTAAACAAATATATTTTCAGGAGTTCAATCCATATATCTCTTCAAACAGTAAATTAATAACTTGCTGTTATATACTGATATGGCTTGCAAGTTGTATTTCAAGCATATGGCAGAAAAAATAAATAAATTAAAAAAAAAATCTGTCGAAAATTAAAACCAAACCAGCAATGAACTTACCGACATCAATGGTTGGATTGAGCCCTTTATCTCGGTAAGTCAACAGGAAAATGAATAGAACTGACAAAGCGGTAAACGCAGCTGCCAGTTTTGGGAAGAATGGCATGCTGAATCCGTGCATCTTATCTGCAACTGCAGGTCGAAAAGGCTTCGTGGTTGCCTGCGGTTTGAGCTCTGAAGGAAACCATATCAAAACTTTTACGTCCCTGGTAACATAATTAATACATATGTTAAATGAAACCCACTTGAGCCACTTTACATGATATCGTGGTCAACTGGTAATACTATGGAAAGTAAATCAGACGCAAGTAAACGGAAGATGACCTCCTGGAAGTCCGTTTATTTGTGTGCTAGAAATCTTTGACAACTTGGCAGCCTGTAATAAATGTTGAAGAAGACTCAAATATGGGAGCGACGAGGGACCGCATTGACTTTTTCTTAATCTGGCCGGCGCATTGTAGCCACTTGAAAATTCTTAGGCAAAAAAGAAACAAAAAAAAGTTAAGCAAAGACGCAACAAAAGTTGGAAAACGGGATATATGTAACAAGATATTAAAAGAAACAAACTGGGCAAGAGAATATTAGTAATATTCCCTCTACCTTGCTGGACGGTAGTGGGGGATCAAGTTCTTCTACCTTTTTGGAGGGCAACGGGAGATCAAGCCAGTTGTCAGATACCTATATTATACTAGTTTTAAGATACATGGTGGGTGCAACAAGATCGAAGAAATTCTATATTATCTTATGAAACTAGTACTTACATGTTTATATAAGTTTAAGAATCTAATATTTTTAATACAGCAAGAAATTAGTATTCTTAATATAACAAATATACTAATCAGACAAGAATTAGTTAATAACTTTCTATTCGGTTTAAACAAGGATTGTATTTAAATTTTTATATCTTTGTTAGTAATTAGACCTATATCATTAGTTCTGATTTCAATTTTGTTATGGTGACTTTACGAATATGAATTATTCGTTCATGTTCACCGGTTTTGATCATTCTCAATTCGTTGTTGAGCTAGCTACAAACCACAAAATTCTCATTTTACGTAAAAGCGACTTTAAAAAAATGAAAATAGAGGCAAAAAGTTCATCGTTTCTGCAAATTTTAGGTTCTAACCTCTTACTAGTACTTCTATTTTCTTTCCATCTTCAATAAAATTAACGCAAATGTTAATTCTAGTTATGTGACAAGTTCAGCAAACTCCTACGCCCTAATTCCCGAATTTTTAACACCAATCACAACTCATTTAATGATGAAATTAAAATAAAAACGACATGCAATTTTATTTTCTTAAAAAGAAAATAATTAATAATTATAAACTTTACTAATGTAATAGATTATTCTCTCTCTCTCTCTCTCTCTCTCTCTTTTATCTCTTTCTCCTTTCTACCATATCCTTTATTTTCTGTCAATTTCTATGATGAAAAAATGAAAAAAAAATCGTAAATAGGATAAAAGTGTCGTGTAATGTATACACCTACTCAATGAATTGATCTTGTCACGTAATTAAATGAAAGAGAATAATGTTACAATTTTAATCGGAAAAAAAAAAAGGGGGCTAGATGAGAATGTCACCATCTATGTCCAATATAACATAATGTGGTCTTATCACATACGCGAGTGGAGGAAGCTATACATGTCAAATACAAAACAATTTGATCTTATCACATATTTGAGTGGAGGAAATGTCACTTAATCGAATATAAAATAAGTTAGTCCCGAGGCACTAAATGAAATAGAAAATAGGCTGACGGAGAATACAAGTAGCTGCTGCTCCAGTAAAACCTGATGACAGTAAAGTACTACCGACACCAAGAGCATCATGAATAGACCACAAGAAAAACTTTATCTCGGGTTAACAATACAGCAGAGAAGTACTGAACGAAATTTTAAATATACTAAGGCAGCAGACACTGTTCCCTCCATATATTTAGAACCTGGAAGTAGAAACCTGCAGTCTCTTTCAAATCAGTCAAGAGTCTTGAGCAGATAAAAGGTGGGCTTCCAGTGGTTCAAGCCCTACAGTTTCATTGACAGCAACCGCACCTTTGTAAGTACGTACCTCCTGCAAAAGTTGAAATTCGGCATGCTTGCTGTTATTGGAAACGAAGAAAAAAAATATTCAGCAAGTAAGGGAGCCCGTGATTGTGATGCAGCGCCCTCAATCCATGAATGCCAAACAAATCCCAGCCTCTAGTGTAAAAGCATCACCTTCAATGACTACCGGATAGTAAGCCAAAAATGTTCCGGCTATTGAAAATGCAAGGCCAAATGGGAAGATGCTTCAAGGTACAGGAAGCCTTGGCACAACAGAGTATCAAAGCACAGAGCAGTTCCACCGACAAGTTCCTTATAAAGAAATCCCGTTAGATTTTTCATCGGCAGCTGTTGGGAGGTTCATGGAGCACAGTAGGTTCATCATCTCCTTCCAAGCCTCGGAATACATGGAGCACAATGGGTATGTCTTCACCTTCTCTTGCACTTCCATCTTCTCTCGGTCCTTTTGCAAGCTGGGGCTCTACTGGATATCTTTAGGTTCATCTTCCCATGTAGATTGGAATACGGGGGGCTTGATGCCAGAGTGCAACTGTACTAGTATAGATTGGACTTGGGATACGAACCTAGCTTCATCCGAAACTAGCTAGTGGGTTATGGTTTGGGCTTTCTCTATTGAAGAACAGTTCTGGCATGAGGATGGGCAGTGCAAATGGCGCCTGCACACCAGGGTTGCAGGATAATGGAGTGGTCACAGAAACGCCATCTCCCGCCGCGTTGCGCGATTGGACCTCTCCCTTCGCTGAGAAGGACATATTCAGTGTGCCTAGGGAGTTTGGTACTCCTTCTCCCTAGGACTGTCTGGGAAAGAGGAGAAAGAAAACACAGATTCCTGGAAGTTGATGTTTGGTTGGCTGCGTTGATGGTTTTTTCTGCTTTACCAATCAAAAAATGAATCTATTTGTTTCAGGCTTATGAATATGCTGTTATTTCAATGTATTGAATTTCTCTTGCAATTTTTTAATTGTGCAATTATCTTGAAGCTGGATCCCACTTCTGGTCAGCATTGACCGGTTGCGGTCCAACAAGTGATCCTGCAGAGAGGTGCCACTCAAACCTTACATTTTATTTATTTTCAAGTGTTAACCATTCGAACTCAACAGATAACGGGGTCTGATAAGGGACCTATTAAAAAAAAAAAGAGAGAGAACATCTGGGAAAACCAAGACAAGTATTTGTACCAACAATGAACTGCTTCTGTTGCTGATTAACCTACAGAACAGTAACTTTTTGCGCAACCTATATGACTCTGTAAAGCTACTTGATTTTATTGCCTTGTTTGAGAGCTTCCAAAGACCTTGATGGAGAACATAGAATGCTCCAGCCGGTTTGAACATTTTCTGAAGTCCTTGAAACGAAAAATTGGATGCTTGAGCAGTAAAACAATTACGGCAGTTAGATTAATATGGAATTAATATATTTGAGATTGAGATATTTGGTTTACGATGATTGATATCAAGACATGCATCTACAATTATTTTTAACAAGCCTTAATGTTTCAAAACTATTTCAGCGTGGCTTTATTCTTAAGAACTATTTTGCATATATATATATATATGTATATCGACGTGGAAGTCATTATTTATCTGTAGTTCTATCTTAGTGCAAATTCATGATCATGACTTAGGGTCCGTTTGGTATAACTTTTTAAAGTAGAGTTTTTACTCGTAAAACTTTTATGAGTAGAGTTTTTAATAAAAATTAATTAATCGTTTGGTCGTTACAAATGACTTTTGAGAAAAATTTGAATAATTATTTTAATAGACAAATTTTTAATGTTTTATTTTAAAAAAATTACGTAGAATTTTTAAAATAAAATAAGGGTATTTTAGACAATTTTACCTTTTAAAAAAGTTGGGAAAGCTCTACTGTCAGAAACCCAAATTTTGGGCTTCTTCCAATAGAAGAAAAACAGCTTTTTTTAATTTCCAAAAACTCTTTTTCATTGTCAACCAAATGACATTAAAAAATATAAAAAGAGTTTTTATCATTAAAAAAGCTCTTTTGGCCAATGAAAAAGTCAAATCAAACGGGTACTTAGTTGATTATTATAAAATCCACCTAATTAAAAAACTATTCCTTAATTTGATGTTATGCCACAACTTATGAGCAATTATTAGAAGTATTATTCATATGTTTATAATAGTCGACAGTCTATCACATACACCTCAATATGATGATTATTCAAAAAGTGAAAGATTAAAAAAAAAATTGGGAACCATTAAATACCTAATATGATTTTATGGAAGTGCTTCCATGAATTAAATTAATATTGTTTGTTGAAATGATACATGTAACAATTTGGTCCCAAAACCGAGTAGAGTAAATATTATTTGTTCCAGACGGATTTATTTTAAATTTGTAAAAGTTGTTTTTGAATTTTACAACACAAAACGCATCTACCCATTTAAAAGATCAAAATTTATAATTCAATCTAATTTTATTCTTGCCCTGCGAGCGTTGAATGTGACAATAAATTTTCTTTTATCAAGTAAATTTTTTAGATTACAAGTAATCTAATGGTACACTTTATTTTATGAAGTACAATTGCATACGAAATATGATTTTAATTCCTTGTAGATGGAGTTGATAATTTGGATTAAGAAACAGTGATATCTAGTTATCTACAGAACATTAACCATAATATGAACAACATCGTCTATTATATTTGTAAAAGATTTGTAAGCAAACATTTTATGGAAAAACTAAGAAACAAAAGAGATTTTTAACGCATCCTGAAGACATTCTTCACCCTTCTCTCACTTATTCTCTTGTTCGAAAGGGAGTCAAATCTGAAATAATACGTATCATCTCACAAAATCTAAGTCAAAACCTACGTATAATATTACATCCATGTTTGTATCCTAAAATGATGATTTTAAGGCTATCATTCCCAAAACTGCATAATAAATCCAAGAATCAAAATATTTACAGCTACAACCTATTGAGAAATATTAAACAGCTTAATTCCCCAACGTATATCCTCGCAATGCCTCAAATGAGGAACAATAGTAGCAGTATCAACTACACTCTTCGCCTTGCAGTCGTAAACTGGAGGAGCATGAAAACAAGGCTCCATTGACATGCCCTGACCACAAACAGGATCTGGGATTGTTCCATTTATCTTGTATAGTATCCATGGCTTTTTACCTCCGAGACCTTGAGCTACATAGCCAAAGGTTGACCATGCACTGGTGACTAAAACATCCGTCAGACTTAGAAGATTCATTTCTGCCCAAGCCTTCTTGTTGTGCAAATTATTCTCAGATTGTTGCTCTTCTTCATGACTGGGTTGATAGACTGCGATCACTTCCCCATTCAAAGTCGGATGCTTTAGATACATACTCTTCATTTCCTCAAAGTAATCAGGGACCAAAGAGGTTATAAGAATAGCCTTTGATATCTGCTTTCCATATGGAGCAGATACAGAATTGTCCATATCCACTTCAGGTAACAGCTTTTCCTTGTGAGTACAGGTCAAAATTTGATCCATAACATATTGAAAAGGACTAGTTACATTATCAAGTACTCTTATTTGGATGCCAATTCGCTCTTCCGCTCCGGCCAGGTAATGCTTGTAGTATGTAGTGATTAGTTTCCATACTTCATTAGAAGGGTGAAAAAGATACCTTCCCAGGTGATGGAAAACAGTTTCTTTGTCTGGAAATAGCTTGTCCAAATCTTCCTCGAAGGAAGACATCAGGAAAAGAGATGGAAGAAAGTAGACATTTGATTTCATAATCAACCAGGGTATTTTTCTTAGAACAATTTGATCTTGATCACAGAAAAAGAGCTTGTCATGATGATCATAATCATGTGATAGATATAGATAAAGATATGATGGCAGCAACTCCATTGAAGAATTTATTGTGTTGTTCTTTAGCATATTCCCATAACTATGAGGATAATCCTGCTCAAAACTGTAGAGCTGATTCTTGAAGGGAAAATCCATGGGCAATATCCATGATGCATCTGGAAATGGCTCGCAGAAAAGACCAGACATATCTGGTTCTTCATTAATGAGTAGAACTCGGTTTGTAAGGAGAGCATAAAGAAAAGCGGAAGTTATGCTCAATATCCTGTTTCCCAGGCCACAAAAAGCTACCCAAACAACATATTTACACTCAGAGGAACTGTCAATTTGACCAGACATCAGTTGTTTTATGCTTCTTTTGTATGCTTCGGTGCCAGGTCCACAACTTTTATGAAGCTTTTCATAATCTCTTAACTTGGAAACAAGGTATGAAGAAGGCTTATAGGGTGAGGATTTACGATATGAGATGGATTGGTACCTGCTTAAACAAGATGATTTTCTGAAGTTGGGTGCCAGAAGTCCACCAAGCAGTTTGTCACCAGTAAGTCGATAAGAATCATGTTTAAAACCTGAAAAATAGGAAGAAGACAAAATATATTTAGCACATATAAGATTGCAAGGGATAGGGGATGCTCCAAGTCCTATAAGGCAAACAATACAAGGAAAATGCACTTCTATTTATAACAGGAGCCTGAGACCAGGTATAATTCCAGACCTTAGTTCTAGTATCGTGTTAGTTAATCACTTGAACCCAAAATACTTTTGACATTAGCATTTGAAGTAATGCCTGACAATAAGGATATGATTTTGGGGTTGTTGTGGTTCTACTTACTTTGAAAGTATAACAGCTAAACTAGACGCTCAATATACTTGTTAACTAGTGATTTCATTCTCAAACAAAACTCTGTTTAAGTCAGCACACCTCAATCCCAAACATACCTTAACAGCAGCATAGGCTTGTAATATGGAGAACCTTTCCTCGCTATGATCGGCGAAACACTTTCAATCTGATTTGTATCAGCTTATTTACTAAATTGCAACTCGATGCTTAAAAGTTCGTTATCTAGGTCTCATTACGACCAAAATCCCCAACCATGAAAATAATCTTAACTTGCAAAATCTTTTGCTGATCTTATTTCAATAGAGTTTACTCCCCATCGAAACATCAAAATATACCACATAAACCAATATATTTTCAGGAATCCAATCCATATCCCTCTTCAACCAATAAATTAATAACTTGCTGTTACTGATATGGCTTGCAAGTTGTCTTTCAAGAATATGGTAGGGGAAAAAAAATCTGTTGAAAATTAAACTAAACCAGCAATGAACTTACCAGCAGCAATGATCGGGTAGAGCCTTTCATCTCTGCAAATCAACAGGAGTATGAATAGAACGGGCAAAGCAATAAACAAAGCCGCCAGTTTGGGAAACCTTGACATGCTGAATCCGTATATCTTCATCTGCAAGTTGAAAACTTTTTGTGATTGCTTGCGGTTTGAGCTCTGAAGGAAACCGCCTGAAAACATTTATGTCCCTGTAAACAGTAATTTATTCATATGTTAAATGACACCCACATAATACGGTGGTCAACTGATAATAACATCGAAATTAATCAGACGTAAGGACCTGAGAAGGCAGGAAGACGATATAGGCAAAGTGGGATCTTCTGATATGTCCGTCATACCTTGGAAGTCCATTTATTGGCCTACTGAAATCTTTTCACGGATTGGCAGCTATTAATTTAATATAATATTTTCTGGGGATAACGTCCTAAACCCTAAAGAAAATTCAAATATGGGAGAGATGAGGGGCTGCATTGACTTTTTCTTTAATTTGGCCAGGTGAAGAATGACTTATCAAAATTAATTAATTAATTAATTAATTTGTTTTTGTAAGTTAATTAGCAAAACAGTTTGTTGACTTTAATTAATTATCATGTTTTTGAATGTTTGTAAGTACACTTCTATTATTAATTTTAATTTTAATTTCTTTTCTTGACTTTATGATTATAAATTTTAATAAACATTATTCATTCATGTCCATTGATTTGTAAACTTCTTTTTGATTGACGTGTCATCTAATTCATATGTCTATCCAATAAACTAGTTTTATTACATATTTAAATAAAAGCAAATGTAATAATCTCAAATTGAAAAAAAAAAAAAAGAAAAGTTAAAATTTTTGGACATGACATAACATGATTGATACTTCTATTGTTGTCCGTGCAAATGCACATGTGCACGCCCTAGTGATAGATTCAATAATTTATTTTATTTCAGTGAAATGATAAATATACCTCTATATGCAAATGACCAAGATGTGGTGTGGACGGCAATGAGCTTTAAAAGAGGGATCTTATTGTATTTTTCGTAAAAGTTTTGGGGAAAACATGGAATTATCCTTTTTGGCCAGAAAACAGCGGAACTGAAACCCTCATTTAAACATATATAATTGTATGTTTCGGGTACAGGAACAACATTTGTAGAGGGAGAAACAGAGAGAATTGATAAATATAAACAAAGAAAAACAAAAATTAAAAATTAAAAGCAAAACAACGAGCGAGAGAGAAGGCATTAAGCACGAACGCCCAAAGAACTACTCTGCTTCATCATTATCATCGATTTCTCCGTTGTCAGGTTCGTTGTGGGATCATTTTTCTCTATTGAAATTCATTATTTTTCGTATTTTTGGCAGTAAAACATCTCCGATTTGTCTAATTAATCTTCTATCTCATGTGGGTTTATTATTTATTTAATTATTTTTGTATCTTTTTATATGGGTTTTATTTTATTTTCTTACTCCCGTAGTGGGTACGCTGTATTGATATTGATTGATCTCTCTCCGATTTGGGTTTCGTCTGTGGAATTTAGTTGGCAGAGATCTAAGCCTTGTGGTTTTAATTTTCCAATCAGATTATGCATTTTCTTTTGGGATGTTGTAAATTTTTTTATTATATGTTGTATCTGGATATTGTTTTTCTGTAGAAGAACGGGGACGTTGCCAATTGGATGAACATTGTCTACGAATCTGTTTTCGGTTTTTTGTTAATTTTTTTGTTTTTATTTGATTTGTTTTTGTCTTGCAATGGCAAATGCGTTGCTAATAATGATCTGAACTTGGTGAAGATGCCATGTTTGACCAATGCTGTAAGTTGCCTAGCCTTGTTTTCGTGCAGTGATTTTACTTATGGGTTCATCATTGAATTTGTTGGGGCAAGTTGTGTGCATGGTAATATATGGGCATGCTGTGAATTATCCATGTTTTTGAGATTTTTCAATTTCAGGTTCATTGAGATTAATTTTAATAATCTTAAATGCAAAGGAAGCACAAAAATGTGAATGATCAGGGTTTTTATCCACTGGTTTTCTTTCCCTGTTTCTGAGGCTTCGTTTATAACTCATATATCTAAATACTTCAATTGTTGCATATAGTTTGCATTTGGGAAAATCTGTGTGATAATTTCATGTACTGCTTGAATTTTCCTCTTGTTGTTGTTTACTTGATGACATTAGGCAATGAAGTGCATGCTATTCTTTAGTGTGGTTGTAGTTTTAGATTCTTCTCCACATGACACCCTTTTTTCTGTTTTTTTAACATCTTTAACTCTATGGTGATATTAACTAAAGGCCCCCGTTAATACAAAAATGTTGATATGAGGTTCTCCCATCATAAGAAATCTAGTAATTGATACGTGATCTCCAAACTTCAAATTTTGGGTTTTTTAGATTGTGTACCAGTGATACTGATTGATTATACTAAAATTTTGAGGAATGGCAGAACTTTTGTTAATCACTTGATAGTATGCACATCATTGGAATCTGAATTCAGAAAAATGGTCTTTTCTTCTTCATTTGAGGGCATTGGAAGGCTATGCATTGATGTTGTCAAAAACTTTCACTGTGAGCCAATTGTTCGGCATTTATTGTACTGCTGGATTGATTATAGTTCCTTATAACTACTCTTAGGAGGCTATTGTGTTTCAGAAGAGTTTGTTTGCTTTATTATTACTGCCTGACTGGATTAATAAACTGCTAATGGCATGCAAATTCCTTGAGGCTGTTTTCATCAAGTTCTTTGTGGATTTATGAAATTGAAAGATGGGAAGCTTTCCCTGTAATTGAAGATTGTTGCGGTAACAACATAGTTTCTGAATTGTGGTCGCTGCAATCTTTCAGAGTTCCTCCTAGGGTTACAATTATTTTTGTTTCAAAAGTATATTCTTTTAACTTTTTCCAGTTAATGGTTTATAATATGTATTCCATTATGTTTTATTTCATGATAACTTTATTTGTACAGTATGACATGATATTCATATCCTACCATTTAATTTTTGATTTACTTTTTCAGACCATCATCCAATCTCAACCGAGAAAAATGTCTCCAGCATCAAAATCCAAGTCTAAGTCCTCTGGAAAAGCTCCCAAGGAGCAACAAAAGGCTTCAGTTAAGCCTACTGGATCTACCAACACTGGAAATGGATTACCAGCTAGTGCTTACAATCCAATATCAGGGACGTTCCATACCTTAGATACATCATCCATTGCATCTTCTCCACCTTACCATGATAATAGTCGGTTCCGAAATATTGATGACACAGATGAGCATTCTAGTAGCCCATATGGAACATTATCTGAGTATGATTCGGTTTCCAACAATGGCAGCTGCTCAGGTGAGTCAGAAGACCCAAAAGAGAAGTTTTTCAATTCAACTGCTAGGCAGGAACCAATACCAGGTTCTGACAATGACAGGCGAGAAAAAATTCGTGCAAAGAATGAGAGGAAGCACCAGCGTCAGAAAGAGAAGCGGGCTCAGGAGTTGCATGAACGCTGCTGCGGCTATCTAATGTCAAGAAAACTAGAAGTACTTTCTCAGCAACTTGTGGCAATGGGGTTTTCATCTGAGCGGGCAACCTTGGCTCTAATGTTGAATGAGGGCAGGGTAGAGGAATCAGTCAACTGGCTTTTTGAAGTGAGTGAAGAAGCTTGTAATAAGGACCCTAAGCTTGAAACCAGTGGGAACTTGAAAATTGATATTACTGAAGAGCTTTCACACATCTCGGCAATGGAAGTTAGGTATAAATGTACAAAGCAAGAGGTTGAAAGAGCTGTTGTTGCCTGTGAAGGTGATCTTAATAAGGCAGAAGATAGTATAAAAGTGCAGAAGCAGGAACTACCTGCTACTAAGCTGAAGCCAGAGGACCATGCTGACACCAAAAACCTGGTGAGACCGCTAGAAAAACTTGCATCTTCTGCTACAATACAGCAGAGAAGGAATGATCGAGATTTTAACTATACAAAGGCAGCGACCACAGTTCCATCAACTTTTTCAGAACCTGGAAGTAGAAACCTACAATCTCCAGTTACAAATCAACCAAAGCCACTGGCAGATAAAAGGTGGGCTGCTAGTGGTTCAAGTCTTGTTCCTTCAATGGCAGCAACGCCTATGCAGGTAATATCTCCTGCAAACGTAGAGGCTCGGCATCCTATTGTTGGAAATGAAATGAAAGGTAATCAGCAAGTAAGGGAGCCTGTGATTATGATGCAGCGCCCTCAATCCCTGAATGCCAAGCAGATCCCAGTCTCTAGTGTAACTGCATCACCTTCAGTGACAGCTGGATGGCATGCAAAAAATGTTCCGGCTGTTGAAAATGTAAGGCCAAACGGGAAGACACTGCAAAGTATGGGAAATGTCAATGCAGAGAACCAAAGCTCTGAGCAGTTCTTCCGACAAGCTCCTTATAAAGAAATCCCTTACACGCACAACCAGGTAGATTCTTTGTCAGCTACTTTGGGAGGTTCATGGAGCACAGTAGGTTCATCATCTCCTTCACCTACAACTCCGTCCAAGCCTAGGGGTTCGTGGAGCACAATGGGTATGTCTTCACCTTCACTTGCGGTTCCATCTTCTCTTGGGCTCTTTGCGAGTTGGGGCTCTACTGGAACGTTAGGCTCGTCGTCATCTCATGTCGATTGGAATACAAGGGGCTTGATGCCAGAGTGTGACTATACAAGTATAGATTGGACCTTGGATACAAACTTGTCGTCATCAAAATCTAACGGGTTGTGGTTTGGGCTATCTTCCTTATTGTCGAATGGTTCTAGCATGAGGATGGGCAGTGCAAATGGCACCTGCATGTCAGGGTTGCAAGACAATGGAGTGGTGGCAGAAACATCATCATCTTCCGGCTTGCGCGAGTGGACATCTCCTTTTGCAGAGAAGGACATATTTAGTGTACCTAGGCAGTTTGTTACTTCTCCTTCTCCTTAGGACTAGCGTTAGGAATATGGAGGAAGGGAAAGAAAACACCAGCTTGCTTATCTAGTTGGTGTTTGGTTGGCTGTGTTGATGGTTGCTTCTGCTTTACCAGTCAAAAGTGAATCTAGTTGTTTCTGGCTTATGATATGGCAGTTATTTCCTTATCTTGAATTTTCTCTTGCATCGTTTTGGTTGTGCATTGAATATTGTTCAGCGTGACCAAGCTTTAGTGATAATAAGGGTTGATAAGATAAAAGTCAAAGGTTGAATAGCATCACTCTATCCCACCGGGGATTGAGCAAAGACTTACTTTAAAAACGAGCTGGCACTCGTACAAATAGCTGAAAGATTAAGTTAGCTCGAGCGACCACTTGGATTAGGTAACGATACAGAGTTTTATTATATTATCGAAAAGCATCTGTTGTGGAATTCGTGGTCTAGCATTTAGTTTATAAAATCATTGACTGCCTGCGGAAAATTAACCTTCAAAAATCATTTTCCTGCAAACCATGATTCTCTGGACCTGTTTGGTTTTGTTGCCTTTTGTTGTGGCGTACGACTGGAAAAATGAAAGGGAACTTTGAGCCTTGGACTTGATTAAATGTATTTTAACATTAAGCTAACACTTTGAATTCCCCCGCAAATTGCTTTAAGCTGTGAACCCAGACAGTATACATGTAAAACTGTTAAAAGTTGTCTCGAAAAAAGATGGGAATTTGTTCATACCATGAGCAATTAATACTGAAACTTGTTCAATAGGCTGAGACAAGGCTCTCCGTACATGGTTGCCACTCAAATTCTGTAAAACTATATACTTCTGTAAAACTACTTACTTCAAAGCCATAAATCTCAAGATCGTTACATCTTCCATCCTTTGCATCAAAACTTACCAAATTTTGAGACTTCAAATCAACCATAAAAATTGAGTTACTATCCTTCTTCCTCAGCAAAACTAATGGTTCTTTCAAGAATATAGAATGTGATTCTGGAAACGAAATTCTAGTCCAGGATTCTGGCACACTATATTCCTTCGTAACCCAAAGTTGATGCGTAGGACTTGACCGGAAGAAAGCAAAAGGACAGTCTCCCATAACTCCAACAGCTCCAAAGCGACTATCTAAAACAAATTTATCAAAGGAGTTGAGCTGATCATGATCAGCTGGTACAGGTACAGGTAAATGTAGGGTTTTGAACTTGGCTTTGGCTTCCTCCACATCGAATGCAAGAATAACTCTGTCATACTTCTGAGAATAGAAGTTGAAAGCTGGCCAATGGATAACTCCATTGAGAGCTTAGCCCTTGCCTCCAAGTTCGCGGTTTATAGGTTGTAAATCTTTCAGGAAGAATTAGAGTTTTCCAAGTATTGGTTTTCAGGGAGAACTTGAACATATTTGTTGTCATGAGTAGACTTAGCTAACCAAACCCATCAAACATAATATGGCGGCATGCAGCAGTCGGATCGCAGATACTTTTACAGGTGGTATTGTCTTAAACTCTCTGGTGGATGGATTACAGATAACTGCAATATTATAATAAAAATACAAGGCAAATCAAGCCATTACTACAACCACGGATCTGAAACCAAGTATCATTATCTTTGATTGGGAATTCAAGGTCCAGCGAAGCTAACCTTGCCTGCCTGCCTCAGGAACTTTCTAATTAATGGTCCCGGGAATTTTCTACGATAGGTCTCACAAGACTAAGTAAATTTATAATCAGTATCTTAAAAAAATACGTCTAGTGAGTCTCATGTTTCGCAAGTTGACGTGAGACTCGCATTGATCTACCGGGCGTCTATGAGCTTTTGGTACAAATTTGTAATCAGAATTATTATTGGATGTTTCAAGTCGTACAGAGTAAACAAATTTTCGAGCATGGACGAGCTGTTTTGTTGTTTATGTAGAGATTGAGCGAGGTGAGTTTTGACAAAAGTCAGGATTGTCGATGAAAGACTCGACAGAGTTGGATAAACACTTAATCGAATCAGATACTTTACCTGCAACCTTGAGAATATGTGGAACATCTCTCATGGGGCTTCTCGTCTGTTGATCTTGGAGGAAACAAGCAAACAATTTTTCCTTTCTTGTTTTTTCTTATAACATATATATAATTTATGATGGAATTAATACATGAACTTGTTTTAGAAACACAAATTTTAACTTTCATTTTGGTTTTAGGAAATATATATGTTTAATTTTTGGAAGGTGACTAATTATTAGGTGGAATAATGGGATTTAAGAAAATGTTTCTCGCTTCCTTAATTTTTAGGTTCTAAGTTTTACTTATACATGTTGACATTGGAGTGTTACATATAATTTCTCTGGTAAGTGGTTCCACGAAATTATAAAATCTCAATGCCGTAATTCAGCATCAACAAATTATTGAACTTATTATTAACCCAAAAATTGAATCCGTTAGCTAGCAAACGGGCTTACAAATTATTTCATTCATCTCAAAGCAATAGTGAATTAACCGTTCAATCTCAAATATTTTTACGGTCGAATATCGTATCCATACTCAAATATACTAGACTAAAACTGTCATTTGATCTCTCCTGGTACCAATTTCTGTCGCCTATAACATTGAGCTTTGAAGAAAGACAAAAGCATGGGAAATGAAAAAAGGGTTGGAAAATTATTGCTGACGGAGAGAGGAAAGGACAACATCTTGGAGGGAGCTGTCTCTTTGCATGGCAGCTTTGAACTCATCGAAGGTGACTTTTCCATCACTATTTGCGTCCATCACATCAAATATTTCATCTAGTTTTCCAGGTTCCGTAATATCAACTGGTAGACAGTCGTCCGGCAAAGCCTGTTCAGTATTAGTATAATCTGAGTGTCATAAATACTTACTTTCATTCAAAGCAATTATAAAATTAAGTTATTGAGGGAAGCAGATAATTTACTCTAAGCATGGATGCTACTTCTTCCTTTGTGATGCACCCAGATCGATCCGTATCATACATCTGTTGTCAAACAATGCATAATTAGTTTACGAACAGAGATATACTTTTCTTTCGGGTTTTCTTCAGGGGCAGAGACAGAACTTGAAGGCTGGAGGTTATGTTGAAAGATATGCATGCAGTAGGCATTGAATGAATAGGAAGATATAGAAGAGAATTTGCACCTGGAAACAGAGACGAAGAGCATCATCTCCCTGAGAATTCCTGAGGCTGGAAAATCCACAGAGTATCTCTCTCATGTCTACAGTTCCATCACGATTGTTGTCAAATAAGTCGAAAATCCTAGGTGCTAGAGGAATTAGAGATGACATATTCATCGCTTTCAGCACCTCCTCAAATTCGGACAGAGTTGCATTGTCCCCTTTTGCACATCTGCACTTTTCCAAATAACTTATCAGAATGAATCTGTAAACATCGTGAATTCTTGAAATCAAAAGCATGTGTTCCTCAAATCATTGCAAATTTAACGATTCAGGAGAGAAATTTAGTTTTTTGGTGAACTTACATTTGCTGAAAGTGCAGTCTGAGATTCTCAATTTCCTGTTCCGTAAGATCATGAGAACCTAATAAATTCTTCAGCTTCTTTGTCCTCAAGAAAATTGTGCTACTCAACACGCTGGCTATTGCTGCAGCACGAAACTTGCGACGAGCATTGAAACGCTGTAGTCGCGAAACGATTTCTGCATCCATTTGTTCCTCCTTGGCCAAATCTCCGATCACCCATGGATGAGTAAGTAGCTGTTTTATAGTACATTAAATTTGATCAATGTTATTTGGGGTTTCTAAATTCATTCAGAATGATACTAACGAATATCAAATTATTCTGTGTCCTGTCCGGTGTGGAATGATAATACTGGGCACTTTACGAGGAGTGCTTTTCCTGATACTAGAAGCAGTTACAGAAATATTGTGTTATTATGTCCAAAGAAGTGAGCATAGCTTACCTCTTGAGCACTAGGTCTTCTGTTGGGATCAACTGTAAGAAGACTTGAAATCAATAGCTTGGCTGATGAAGAAATGTTTTTCCAAGTCTTTTCATAAAAACTGAAGTCTCCCTGCACGCATAAAAGTATTCCTTTGCTACTTAAGACAAACATATATAAAATTATAAAACAATTGTAGCTAATAAATGAGGAATAGACAGACATACAGCCATTATCATTTGCTGCTTTTGCCGATTTGACTGTGCAATGAAAGGTGGATACCTGAACCATAATACAATTAAGAACATTAATCTCAGAGTATATAGAAGTTGGAATTATCGCATGCCCTCATCCAAATGGAACCTGAATCATTTTAGCTTCTCAATTTAGTAGTTGATTGTAAAAGGGCACTGAAACTAGGATTATAAAATCGATACAAATTTCATGTTATACTATCTCGAATTTCAATCTTTTATAGGGATATTTTTTTTAAAAAAAAAAATCAGTAAAATGGAAATTGAGTAAACATACCCGGAAAGCAAGATGTACAAGATCACTCCCAAAGACCACATATCACTCTTAGAAGTGATTCTGTCCTGAGCAAGAGCTTCTGGTGAGACATAATCTATGGAACCAAACAATCCTACAACTGGATCTGTATAACTTTCTATAGAACTCAACCCAAAATCCATTATCTTCAATGGAGAATCCTCCCTTTCATTCAAGAACAAACAATTCTCTGGCTTCAAATCCCTGTGTACAATTTTTGCCTGATGCAAAGCTTCCAACCCTTCTGCTATCTGCCTGATCACCGCCGCTGCTCCTACCTCAGAATACCTCTCCTGTGCCACAATCCGATCAAATAATTCTCCCCCGGAGCAAAGCTCCAGCACAAGATGAACCCCGTTTTGATCTTCATACACATCATAAAGATCAATAACATTCGGATGAGGAGAAACATTTTCTACAATTTTTCTCATTACCAGGATTTCATTTGTCAGCAAGGCATCCGAAACTGAAACCTGCCTCCTTGTCGGAAAAATTCCTGTTGAAGCTAAGCTTTTCTGGTTACCCCCGCGACTGCCTGGAAAATTGTATGGAATGGTTGGGCCAATTCTTCTGAGGGTCTTGATCGCTACATGGCTTTTTTCACTTGTTTTTTTTATGCCTCTTCTTACAACTGAGAATCCTCCTCTTCCTAAAATGTCTGTGACTTCATATTCATCTGTAAGTTTCTTTGTTTCCTGACCCATGGACATAGATTTTCCTGGAAAATGAGCAATGATTTCAGAGGAATGGAATTATACTGGAGGAAACAGGGGAAAAAAAAATGAAGAAAATGGGCAGTTGAATTCAATGATAGAGTAGAGAAATTGAAACCTGACAAGGACTGGAAACAGATTGTGATTAGTTTATAGGATTAAAATAAAAGGAAAAATTCAGATGGAAACGAGGGGATATAATTTGGTAGGTAAGAGCTGAGAAGAAGAGACAAAGACAGACAGAGTCAACTGATCCTAAATTTGTATATGAAGTTTCTATATCTATCTATGAAAATCTTTCTTCTGTAAATTTTGTATACTTTCTCCGTTCTTTTGATAGTCTGATTCAGGCCGGTCTTGGGGATTTTAGAGTCACCATGCAACTTTTTTCTTTTTTTCTTTTCTTTTCTTTTTCAATTTTCCCTCTACTTCTTAAGTAAGTTCAACTTCACCACGTAATCATATCAGATGCATATTTAATTACATAATATTATGTATATGTAATTATAATTAAATAGAATTTATATGCGTGATAACATGTACAATTAACGGCGGCATATGTGGTTATGTGAAGTTATGTAATTAAATGGTGTTGAAATATTTTATCTAAAAAATCTATTTTTATATACATAGACTTCTTGTATTTACAGAATATTCCTGTTTCTAAAATAAATAATTAGGGTAATAAAATAATTTTTTAATAATCAAAATTTTCTAATTGTCATTAAAGATAAAAGATAATAATTTTTTCATACATATGAAACGAAAGTAGTATTTTAAATATTATATTTGCATTCTAATTACCATAATTAAAAAGTTGACGTTAATTAATAAAAGATGCATGAATTCAACAAAGAAATTATATTTGCATATTGATTTTCTAAATTTATGGGTCGGCAACTCGGAATCGCATGTTTAAATTGTTAGGGCCAACATCCGTAAAAGTCGGACTTGGGCCTGGACCAAATAAGATCGGGTTTGGGTTGGAGTTGACCCTATGTTTTTCTTTTTTCTTTTTTTTTAATATTCCAAAATGATCATACTTCCTGTAATATATGTAATAATGTAAGAAAAAGTCACTTTCCCATAATTAAAAAAAATATATATATCCCAAGGCTTCGCCGACAGAATCATATATAGCTCTAAAAACTGTTAGGATCTTTTGAAATTACTAGCGTTTAATTATTCGTATGATGATGACAAGACAAGACAAGACTAAGGAGCAGACAGAACCCATTTTGATGATTTTATTCTCTACCCATCAGTCTTAGAAAGAAGCTTTGCTTCGTGTGTCAGGATCAGGTCATCATTAGTCTCACCGCTCTGCAATTTATGCCCCTTTGACGCTCAAATTTTACCTCAAAAACAACACAAGTACTCAGTCTGCCACTCTCCGATTGATAGGTTTTTCCCCACTTTGTCTTCTTCAACACGCAAAACAAAATATAATGAAATATAAATGATCTAAGATTTTACTGACCATTCATATTTGGATTTCAAATAATATTATTTATCCACGCCTAAAAATTTATACACGTTCTTATACTATAATGACCAAAAAAACAATTTATCCAAAATTTTTTTTTACAAAGTCAAACTTATATTTTATAAAAAAATTTTACCAGTTACAACTAGTAAAAATCGAAACTTATCCCTGAGAGTGAGTTCGATTTTTGCCACCACCCAAAAAAATACTTGGACAGATGTAAAATGTTAGGACAAAGGTCTTTCACTACTCAACCAACCACACGGGCATATATTTTTCCATAAGACTATATGCATTGAATTTTTCCTTCTCTTTTTTTGAAACTCATCCTCTTTCCAATGACCAATTTTTCTCAATCTCGGTCCCCTCGGTTCGGAACAATTGAAGAAGATGGGAATAAAGCCATTCATTCTCAATATCTCGTAATAAAACTGAATACTTGGCTATCACATATTAAATTTGCATATGTAATTTATATCCCCAATGATATAGTAACTTATCCATCACCCAAGTCATTATTATTATGTAGTTAAGCAACAACTCTCAAAATTTATATCCCGACTTCATAGGTAGGATATTATTGTTTCCGAAAAAACATGAAATGCCTCTTAACCTCATTCTTTCAAATTGCAAAATTATGTGTAGTTCCAAGTCAAACATAAAAAATAGCATGCACACGTCTTTTACTCTTTCATCCAATCATCATATGAACAAACATAAAAATGAAAAGAGAATTCCGATCAGTGCTAATCCAACCCGATAAAGTGGTCAAACAACCATAACAACAATGCAAGCAAAAATGCAAGTGTTACCCACAGAAAAACAACATATATAGAAAAAGTAAGTATACATAATGTATATGTATATATATAACTACATGCCAATGTCAAAAGTAGCAACAACAAATGTGTCTAAACTTCAACAGCAGTATTGAACATTGGGTTAAGCGTCACTTGCCAAATCTTTATTACCCTTATTCCATACTGCACTGAACGCAACCTAGATAACCCTAGACTTCAAACAAACCCAAGTTTCCGTGGGTTTTAAACATCTAAAACCTGAAAATATTTAGTAACCAAATTTAAAAGGAAGAAAGCCTTACACCTCCAGAGCAGAACTGTGTAATTGTAACCTTCCTCCAATAATGTACAGCCTTTCTCCTTCTGTTGAATGGAGATTCTAGGTCAGCTACATTCTTCAAAGATACCACATCGATACATCCTGCTTTGGGATAGGATCCATGGCATAATCAACTGATGCCATGTTGATCGGAGAGTTAAATCTGAAATCAGCAATATTATCACCAGGATTGGTATCAAACGGTGAATCGAATGCTTTGCACTGGTCAAACCGCATTTCAGCCGAGAAAACAGAGTTGTTCATTGACATGTTGGATTGCCCGTGCATGTTGCCTCCCCCCATTACACCTTGGTTATAGAAGCTATCATCCAGCTGAAGTTGAAATTTCTGTTGCTCCTGCTGATGATTCTGTTCTTCCATAACATTCAGACCACCAGGATTCATGCTTTTGTTCGGCTGAAGATTAGTATCATAGAATGACATCAGATCAGAAATCATCTTTTGCCCATCATCAGGAAGTCCTAGTCCTGATACATTAAATTGAGGCTGAGTCTGGTTCTTTGCTGGAGTTGCTGGCTTAGATTGAGTTGGTTGAGCAAATGGTAAAGAGAACACCCCAGGTTGGTCGTTATTAATTTGGAAGTCTGCCATGCCAAACCCTTGAGGTGAATTATTGTGATACGGGCAATTCAACTGGTGATTGTTTCTCGAAGTCCTATCAAGAAATCCAAGGCGGAAGTCATTGTAGGGGCACTGAGGAAACTCACAGGTATATATCTTTTGATCCATCATCATATGTGGTTCATCATTGAGCTGCTTCCTCTTCTGAATGAAATCTGCGTTGGTCTCAACAACCTCCCCCTTGATTTGAGGGACCAAGGATGGAGTCATCATCTGCCTATCTCTCGATCCCACAGCACCCAAGCCGAAGAGATTGACATCACGAGGCTTATACTCCTCTACTTCAACATTTCTTTCATTGTCTACTCCTTCAACATCATAATCACTGGTATCACTGATGATGAAAGAACCACTTCCACCGGCAGATGCAGGAGGGCAGCTATCAGGATACAGTTTTCTGGACAAAGCTTCCTCCTGATTAATTATCGCCAACCATGTGGCACTTTCCTTGGCAGTCATCTTATCCTGCAAACATTTAGATTGACGAACAAGCTTCCGGATCTTGGCAATATCAGGGGACATATGCTTGATCACGGCTGTGAGAACACCCACTTTCCATGCTTTCTTCAAATCATGAGGCTTCTTGTAAGGGGGAGGACCCTGATCCTTAGGCAAACCCAACTGAGGCCACCACTCCTCCTTTCCAGATGGCCACCATGGAGGTGCAACACCTTTCTCCAGTGGAAAACGCCTCTGAGGCGGATCACAGTGCTGCATCAGAGCCGACAAAAGAGAACCAAGAGTAGTGTCTTGAAGCTCTTGCAAAGTGTGAGGAGTAGATACCACAGTTCCAAAATCTTCATTCTTTCCAGGGATGGCATGATCAGCCTGATACTTAGCAATTGCGGCAGGGCCATTCCGATCAAATCTGACTTTTTCCTTCCACCAAGCACGAAGATTATCAGATGCTCCAGTCACAGGCTTTCCTTTCTCAGGGATAATTCCATACACAAAACCCTGAGCCTTGCAAACTTCCATCATTTTCAGCATATATTTCAGTATGCCATCTTGTGCGCGAGACATTTTCTTCCTCCGGGCTTGCTCCTGAGATTGACGCTGCTTTGAACTGTCAACTCCTTCCCTGCTCTTGTTCTGTTCTTTAAGCCTCCTCAGTAGCATTCGGTCTCTCCACATCCTCCTCTCAAGCTCATCAACATCCACTTCATCATCGCTGCAATCCTCCTCCACTGCCGTCTCCGTTTCATGGCCCAAAACCGCCTCTCCTTCCCCAGGAGGAGCCGAGAAGAACTCAACGTTTCCACAGAACCCCATTTCTTCAAAGATTCCCATTCACTATAACTACAAAATCAACCCTGATTCCAATATATACAGAAACCAGATGAATTTGACTTTGCTTTTCTTCGCACACAATATATGGCTCAAATATTTGGAAAATGGAGACCTTCACAACTTAGAAATCGATGCAGTAAATTAGATCAAGTGTGAACTCCTGCAAATTAAATAAATAAATAAATAAACAAATCCAGTACACTGAATCCGGAATCTGAAATAATTCTAATTCAATAAAATACATACCAAAGTAAGAAATTCCCATAAAAGCCATAAATTAGACCAATAAGACAAGTCATAGAACAATAAATGTAACATTAACCAACATTGGCATAGACTAGCTAGAGAAATCCAAATTCACATATTAATAGATCATGATTAATAATTAATGAAATTTAAGAAGAGAAAAGAAAAATTGACCAGAGGATTAGCAGATCTGTGGGCACAAGCATAGACTAACCAGAGACATACATAAATGATAACAAAATAACCATTCTTTTTAGCTTATGACACAAGCTTACAGCAGATTCCCCGTTAACTGAGCAAAAACAACAGAACACTTTTTTCTACCACAAGCTAAACAAACACGGAAGTATTATACAAATACGGAAATTTTTAGTTTCAATCATAACAAGCGCTGTCCTTGCCAGATCAAAACGATCGTAAATTGTAGTAAAAACGAAAAGGCAAAGAAAAAAATATAGACCTAGAAAGGGAAATATAAAAAGAGAAAGAGAGAGAAAGAGACAGAGCCTACCTAATATTTCGGTAGATAAAAGTTTGTCAGATAATAAACTTTTCCGTAGATTATGATGATTTTGATTGTTTCAACCTTTCAGGCCAAGTAGAAGAAGCACCGACTTGCTAATTCTTACTATTGTTGCTGATTCTGTGTTTTCAGTAACACAAATAAAGCTCAAAACAAATCTACTGGACGATCGGAACGTGATAGTACCAGATGATTATTTGTTTGTTGTCGCCATAGAAGGTTCTGTCGTCGTCGTCGGCGGCGGCGGCGGCGCGGCTGGTTAAGCTGCCAAGCTTAGACAGAGAGACAGAAAATAGAGAGAGTGTTGATGGATGTTGATCTGGATTTTCTATTACAAGGAAGAAGAAAAGGACGAGAGAGAGATAAGAATTAAGAACAGTAAAAACTATTTTGTCACGACATATTTAACCATGGTCAGCTTCAGTATTAACCGCGGTTAAGCCGTGGGCTGTCGTTTCGTTTGGATTGGATTGGATTGGATATGTAGAGTTTACTTTAAGGGACTCAATTGTGTGTTGTCTGCTCATATCAAACTAAGGTCACTCAGCATATCATATTACACGTGGCAATATATTAGAGGCTACGTATTTACACATCAAAATTTTATTATTTTATTATCTTGAAATTGGCACAAATATGACAGTTTATCAACTGCCAGTAGAATTTAATTAGGGTAAGCAGGACGGCGCGCGAACGTGCGAAGGAGCAATCAAAATCAGGGCCTGAATATTGACTGTTTATTTCCATTTTATAAAATTAAATTACCATTTTACCCTTAATGACCTCCATTCTCGGATCATGATACACGAATCACGAGAAAGTGTTTGTTGTCAAATTTTAGTTAAGTTCCCTCCCTTTAGGGACAGATTGATTCTTTTAATGAAAATACCTTACTTAATTCGTAAATATATTTCTAAAATAGACTTTCATATGTACAATAAAATCAATTATTGATAAAATATTACAAAAAAAAAATTAAAACTTAGAAAAATATAATTCGTATTTAATGAAATTTTTTTAAAAAATAAAATAGATTGAGTGGTGACTCACGTTTCTTTAAGTCGGAGTAATTGGTGCCTTTGACTTTTAAATTTAGGGATCTTAGCTATTACAATTGGTCAAACTTCTCAGAAATTTAATCAAAAATTAAGAATAATATTGATGTACAACGTATAGCACTAAAGCAAGTCAATATACATGGCTTAATTAGTACATAACCTTAATCCTTCCAAGTACATGACACTTAGGTAATTAAATAATGTAAGAGATAAAGAATTATTTTCGTTTTAATCATTTGGTATTAGAAAATTTTATATTAAAAATTTGAGTTCTTTCATATATGAATCTACCCAAATTTCAAATATATTGTGATATGTGTCATCATTATTGGTATGTGATTAATTTTTCTTTTGATATTTATTTTTATTGACCACTAATCATTCCTTCAATTGAATTTTTTCATTTAAACAATACTAATTATAATTTTTTTTAAAAAAAATTATTGATAAAATAACTATTTTATAGTTAGAAACTAATCAAGATCTTTTTAGATTAGATGTTTCCTTATTTCATTAGGTTGGATTTACTATAGTATTTTTTTAAAATTTTGTGTCCATAATATGTCATCTTTACTTTTCAAATAAATCAAAAACTACTATTCACTAACATTTTATTCATATATATATATATATATATATATATATACACACACACACATAAGAGGAAGTAAAATATTACTTGAAGTGATAATTTGAAGCCCAACATGATTATTCAATACAATTAAATAAATATGGATTTGAAAAAATTGACACGAATAATAATTGTGTCGTATTCGTATTAAATGATTAATAATAATGTTGTGTTCGTATAATTATCACAAATATATGATATTTGACAAACTACATTATTTTTTAATATTTTAGAGATTTTAATGTTAATAACTTATATAGGTCACAATCATATCTTCTAATAGTGTTTAGACAATAATCGAGTTTTAACTAAATAATCATATTTAAATAAATAATAGTGTTTCAAAAGAATAATTGTGTTTAAACGAATCATATCTAAATAAATAAATTATATTTATATTTAATTTTTTGACACAAATAATAAATAAATCGCATTCGTGTTGACACAAATAATAAATAAATCTTATTTACATTAACTCAAATATATTATTTAATTTATTTGAATTATTATCCCTACATACTACTAAATAAAAATAGGCGATTTTTCATTAAATAAAAATTTAAGTTTAAAAAACATGCTTATTCAATTCAAATGGGATAAAAAGTGTGAACACAAATACAATTGTAAGAATAAATGATTCAAGGGTTGATGAACCTAATCATAAAAAGTGGTGGGAAATGGCCCACGGTAAAAGTAAAGGAAAGAATTTTTGAGCTATAATGTTTGACCATAATTACTCATATTAATGCACGTGGGGGGTGGGGGCATCATAATTTCTTATTTTACGTGTGATAAGCTATGACCAATTTTTGTGCAAGCTTTTTCATCTCAAAAGGTAAGTAGTGCAATGCAACTTTGATTGATCCTTCTTCTTTTGAGTATCAATATTCAATGTTAGGCAATTTCTTAAAATGATAAGTTTGTGTATATTATATGTATTATCAAATCTAGTAGAATGACTTGTGTTGATCCTTAACAAAATTTTAATATCCTCGACCAATTATGATAACAGTGATCAAGAGTGATCAGTAAAAAATAATAAAAAATTATTATTCTTTGAAAATTTCCCTACTTCTCTTAACCATATTTTTTGTTATTCGTGAACAAAATTATTTTAATAGTTTTTTTTATTAAGTCACATATTAGATGTTAAATATTGCGTTGTACTTTTAAATTTAAAGATTAATTAGTACTTATAATATATGTTACCGATATAAGGGTGTTAGAAAAGCTTGTGACAAATGAACTATTAGTTTGTAATGGAGTTCTTTATCTATAAATTTATCTTATATATTACATAAAAAGTATTTTTTTAATCGTTTTTAAGATAACAGCAAATAATTTAAACATAGCAACTTTAACCGTAAAAATTATTTGAAAAAAAAAAAGTGAGTGCTTTTAACTTGTAACTATGGGTCATAGGAGCAGCTTACGCTTTTTTGTCAAATTTTAGGAGACAAATTGTTTATGGTCTAAAATTTTATAATTTATGAACATAACAAAATTAATAAAACTTTTTTTTTAAAAGAAGATATTTTTAACTAGTTATTTAACTTTAAACTGTATCTCATTATAATATAATAAATATTTTAATGCTACACTCAATCTAAAAAGATAATGAACATCTCAACGAGATACAGATTCATAACATCTGTCCAAAATAATTTAACGGTGAAAGCTTAAAATTGTCTTTTCGATAAATAAAAAGAAATAATTTCATCTGACTACTCAACTTTAAACGATATCTTATTGTGATATAATAATTATTCACACGTTATATTATAGTTTGTAAATATGACAAATATTTTAACAAACTACAGATTCGTAACATCTATTTAAAAAAAATTTAACAGTAAGAGGGTCAAATTGTCTTTTGAATAAATTTTAAAAAAATATATTTTTTATATTTTTCAAAAAGTTTAAATATGCAAATTAAAAAGTTTAAAGACACAAATTAAAAAATTTAAAGACATCAATGTTGTTATTTTAATTTAATAAAAATTTGAATTCATTTTAAAATCTATTCACTATTTTAATTGATAAACATTCTCATTTATTTTCTCTTTTCTGTGTAAACAGAAAAAAATCAAACTTTTTTCTTCTTCTTCATTCTCCTTTACAAGACATTCTCTCCCTCTTCTCTTCTTCTCTTTTCTCTTAAATCCTAAATTATCCACCACTTAACTTTTCATACTCATTTTAAAATTATCGCTGAACTTATTGCTAATTTATATTATTCTTTTTACTTCTTTAGCCAAATGTTCTTTGCCACTCTGAAATCACTAGTGATCAGCGATGTTCGCGACATAGTGGGTAATTGTTATTGGTGGTGGGATTGTTAGAATCATGAAAGAGTTAAAAATTAAGGTTTTGAATCCAATTAAAAAATTATTTTAAATTTTTTTAATCTATTTCAAAATTTTAATTTTCTTGGAAATAATTTTATATAATTGCTCAACTTTTAGCGATATTTTATTGTGATACAATAAGTATCAAAACATCAAACTATAGTTTATAAAGATAAAAAAGATTTCAACGAACTATATGACAAATTATATTAAGATATTTTTGTAATTTTGTATTATATGACAAAATTAAGGACATAATGATCAGTTAGCTTTCACTGTTAAATTTTTTTGAACGAATATTATAAATTTATAATTTATTAAAATATTTACCATTTTTAAAATTATAAGGTAGCATTGAAATAATTGTTGTATTATAATAAAATATAGCTTAAAGTCAGGTAGTGAACCGAACTTATCCCTGAAAAAAAAGATACGGAAGAGGGGTAAATATGAAAATCTATCGTAGAATTTCCAAAAGGGTATTGAACGGGGTTAAAAAAAATTAAAATAAATAAATAAAAAGAACTAAAAGTCCATAGCAGCCGCATTTGAAGATTTATCACATGTGCTGTTGTCACTGAATCTCTATCCACTCGTAAGTCGACACGTGTCGAAGGGGGCCCACATCATGTCGCGATGGTGGGATACGCGTCATATCTTTTTAACTCTTTTGTCTTTTCATTTTCGATAAAGTACACGAGTGGGTTAATATCTCTGAATCTGATCTCTCTGTCTCCTTTTGCTTTGCTTTGAAAAGGAGAAATAAATAATTTTTATTTTATTTTTAATAAAAATTAGTTTTTGGTAATGACTGGATCGCTCCCTTCAATTTACAGCAAGGAAGAGGAGGTATTATTATTTTTTTTGAAAAATAAAAGTAATATTTATTGCCTTTTAAATTTATATTACATAATTTGATATCAAATTTTTACGTATGGCAAGAATCATATTTATTTTGAGTATTTATATTTATATATGACATGTCAGAAATAGTTGAAACACCTAACTAAAACTAACTTTGAGACTGCTTTTGGAAACTTAAATACGTATTTGTTTTTCATAATTTTAGTATAATTTTTTTTTAAAATAATGTAAATATTTTATTTTTGCGGCTATTATTATATTGTTGGATATTGATTATTTGACGACAAAAACGTGTATTTATGATGCAAGAAAAGAAACTTGAAAGTCAGAAGAAAAAGTCTTTTATCGCTGGAAGTTAAATTGGTTTTTCTTACAGCGCTATGATTTTATAATTTTATCGTTTGCTGTTTCGTAGAAACAAAATTATCTGGAAAATGGAAATAGCTTCAGACAAATGGGATAAATAAATAAATAAATGAATGGATGGGGCAGTTACTTAGTTGTAGTCAATTATATAGGGAGGACAAGGGCTACTGCCAACAACTTGCGAATACTTTACTGTAGCATTAAAATAAAGACAGAAAATTCTCATGAAAATGAAGAAATTATATTTTACATTTATAATTTATGATAAATTAATTTTTACTTATATATTAATGACTTAGTTTAATCATGCTACTTAAAAATAACAAGACATATATATATATATATATCTCCTGGAGTCATTAAATTATTATTATTATTATTATTATTATTATTATTATTATTATTATTATTATTATTATCCTTAAAATAACACTAATTAATTTTGATACCAAATAAATGATAAGAAAGCAGTTTATTCCTAACTTTGACTGAACAATTAATTATGTGACTGTAAAAGGACATTGGAGTTGGACTTTTAGCCTTTTGAATTTGCCAAAATTATTCTGATACCCACTTCGATTGATTTGATTGGTTTCTATCTCCCAGAATAAGTTCGTTTTTATGTGCTCTTCTATTTTATTGGTTGGTTGTTTGACACTCTTCAATCATCTAGGATTATTAAGTCTTCCTAACCTTGCGTTTTCTTTTCAACAACCAAAATTGTCAAAGACACTATTCAGTTTCCCAATACAAGGAAATAAGTTGGGTAGGCAAATTTTATTATTATTATGATTTTACAAAATCTCTTCCAATCTATATGTACCATGCAACAGCCTAATTTGATTGTCTATAAACTCTGATTCTACTTTTGTATAGCCTGGAAGAAAGTAGTTAGTGATTGGTATTAGAGAATGGTAACAATATTTTTTTTTACTTCTTCCATCTATTCATCATCACATATAAGAACCACAATGAGAATCAAGATTCCCAACAGTACTAATCCAATCTAGCATCTTCCCAGGAGAATAGTAACCAAAATACAACATCTGGCTAACTAAACAAGTACCAGCACTTATAGACCGGAAACAAACATACGTAAATATGTGTACAAAATGTATATGTATATATGTATACTACTACATGCCAACATCAGAAAATGTACCTAAACTTCAACAACAGTACTCACTTGTGGGGTAGGGGTTCCTTACCAGTTCTTTAATTTATTGACCTTGTTTGATACTGCAACAAAAGCAACCTAGATAACCCTAGACTTCAAAGAAACCCAAGTTTACATGGATTTTAAACATCTAAAAGCTTAACATATTTAGCAACCGAATTTAAAAGCAAGAAGCCTCACACCTTCAGCGCAGAGCTGTGTCATAGTGGTAAACTGCCTCCAGTCATTTACAGACTTCTTCCACTTCTGTTCAAGGCATGCTTCATTGTTCAAAGGTACCACATGGATACATCCTGCTTTGGGATTGGATCCAAGCCATAATCAACAGATGCCATGTTGAATGGTGAGTTGAATCTGAAATCAGACATATTATCACCAGGATTGGTATCAAATGGGGATTCAAATGCTTTGCACTGATCAAATCGAATTTCAGCTGATGAGAATACAGAGTTGTTCATCTGCATGTTTGTTTGACTGGGCATGTTGCCTCCCATCATACCCCCTTGGTTATAGAAGCTATCATCCATCTGAAGTTGAAATTTCTGCTGCTCTTGCTGCTGATTCTGATCCTCCATAACACTAAGACTCCCTGGATTCAAGCCCTTGTTCTGCTTATTATTAGTATCATAGAATGACATCAGATCGGAAATCATTTTTTGCCCATCATCAGGAAGTCCTAGTCCTGATAAATTAAAATGAGGCTGAGTCTGGTTCTTTGCTGGAGTCATCGGCTTAGGTTGATTTGGAGGTCGAGAGAATGCAACACGTTGCTCATTATTAATCTGGAAGTTTGGCACTCCAATCCCCTGAGAAGAATTGTTGCGATAAGGGCAATTTAACTGGTGATTGTTTCTGGAAGTCCTGTCAAGAAACCCAAGGCGGTAGTCATTGTAGGGGCAATGGGGATACTCGCAGGTATACAGCTTTTGATCCATCAGCATATGTGGCTCATCAGCCTGCTGCTTCCTCTTCTGAACGAAATCCGTGTTGGTTTCAACAATCTCTCCCTTAATTTGAGGAAGCATAGATGTAGTCATCACATGCCTATCTCTCGTTCCCACAGCCCCCAAATTGAAGAGATTAACATCATGAGGCTTGATCTCCTCAACTTCAATATTCTGGTCATCGTCTACCCCTTCAACATCATAATCACTGGTATCACTAATGATGAAAGAACCACTCCCACCAGCAGAAACAGGAGGGCAGCTATCAGGATACAATTTTCTTGACAGTGCTTCTTCCTGGTTAATTACTGCCAGCCATGTTGCGCTTTCCTTGGCAGTCATCTTATCCTGCAGGCATTTAGATTGACGAACAAGCTTTCGGACCTTCGCAATGTCAGGGGACATGTGCTTGATCACTGCCGTGAGAACACTCACCTTCCAAGCCTTTTTCAGATCATGAGGCTTCTTGTATGGTGGAGAACCCAGATCCTTGGGCAGACCCAACTGTGGCCACCAGTCCTCCTTCCCAGTTGGCCACCATGGCGGGGCATTACCTTTCTCTAGCGGAAAACGCCTCTGGGGTGGATCACAGTGCTGCATAAGAGCCGACAGAAGGGATCCAAGAGTAGTGTCTTGAAGCTCTTGCAAGGTGTGAGGTGTGGACACTATAGAACCACAGTCTTCATTCTTTCCAGGAATCGAATGATCAGCCAGATACTTGGTAATTGCAGCAGGGCCGTTTCGATCAAATCTGACCTTTTCCTTCCACCAAGCTCGAAGGTTATCAGAAGCTCCACTGACTGGCTTTCCCTTTTCAGGAATGATTCCATACACAAAACCCTGAGCCTTGCAAACTTCCATCATTTTTAACATATATTTCAGGATGCCGTCCTGTGCCCGAGACATCTTCTTCCTTCGAGCTTGCTCCTGAGATTGCCGCTCCTTAGCACTCTCAACTCCTTCCTTACTCTTGTTCTGTTCTTTAAGCCGCCTCAAGAGCATTCGATCTCTCCACATCCTCCTCTCGAGCTCATCGACATCCATTTCTTCATCACTATAATCGTCTTCCACTGCTGTCTCTGGTTCATGCTCCAGAACTCCCTCCCCTTCGCAAGGAGGAGCCGAGAAGAACTCCAGGTTCCCACAAAATCCCATTTCTTCAAGGATTCCCATTCACTATAGCCACAAAAAACCTTACTTAAACCTTAATCAAACTAGGGTGTATTTCACTTTGCTTTCTCTCCCTCTTGCAATTCACAATATCGATGCAGAAAACAGATCAAGTGTGAACTCCTGAAAATAAATTAAATAATAAATCATTTCAGGGATTACAAATCAGGTACATCAAATCTGTAATCATTAATAACTCCTATGCAAGTACAAACTTTCCCAAGTACAAAATTTAACATAGACTGACAAATAGAAAGATCCAAACAATTACAAGCACACAAAGAAACGCAACTGACACAAAAGCTTGGTCATAGAAAGGAACATAAGTACTTTCAAGTAAGTGTTAATCTCCAAAATAAATTAAAAAAATTATACAAAATGCATAATTAATTAAAAAAAATTCAATGAAGACTAATTGGAAGGAGAAAAATTTGCACAGAAAATTACCAGAGGCCAGATCTGTATATACTGGCATAAGCTAGCTAGAGAATACATAGAAAGTAAGACAAGTTTACAAGCCAGATTTCTTTCCCACTAAATAAACGGGAAAAGAAGATCTTATTTTGCACCACAAGCTCTACAAACACGTAACTAGTTATCCATACAAATCCAGAAGTTATGGGTTTCAATCGTAACAAACGCTGTCCTTATTAGATCAAAAATTATCATCAATTGTAGTGCAAAACAGAAAATGGAAGGAAAACTTAATCAACCCAGAAGGGAAATATAGACAGAGAAAGGAAAAAAAGACAAAATGCCACCAAAAACTCCAGAGAACCCAACTAAACGACACGAGATCAACACATGAAACGCAAGGTTAAATTTTTTTTTTCTTCCAATAAGTCATTATGTACAAAACCACATGCTCATTTGTACCACTGCTCTTCTTACAAAATTAGAATCATCCACGAAATTTTAAAAAAAAAAATGAAGAAGAAAATTGTCGCACCAGATGATTATATGATAGTTAGAGCCATGGAAGATATTTGTCCGAGAGGCTCTGGAGGTTGATCTCTGCGTAAAGAGGAAGAGACAGAGAATAAAGAGAAGTTGGACGGTTAAGTTCTGGTTTTGCTATTAGAGGGAAGAAGAAAAGGAGGAGAGAGAGTGAGATAACTAACAGTAAAAACTTTTTGGTGGCAAATTTAACCATGGTCAGGTTCCATTTTTAAACCGCGGTTAAGCCGTGGGTTGGCGTTTGGTTTGGTTAATAATACTGCTGAGTGCTGAGTGACTTTACTTTCGTGTTTTGCTCGTTCTTGAACTACGGTGTGTAATAAAGTTCGAGAAGACGTGGCAAGAAATTAGGACCAATGATTAGTTGATTACGCTTTTTTCAAATATTTATTTTTTTATTATTTTAATATTGAACTTTGTATATATTCAAAGAATTTGGGATTGCAAAAGTATTATCTCTATTAAATTAAGAGAGCAGAGCAATCTTATGGTATTCTGCTCATACCTTCCACGCATGATTACCAACACTTTCAATCAACGTGTATGGTAACGAAGTGATTTGTATTTTTCTAATGGTGTGAGAATAAGACCCGATAATTCCTCCTTAAAAGAATTAAATAGGCGCAGCAGAGTCGGGACGGCGAGAACGTGCGAAAGGGCAAATCACCTGAATGGAAGCCTAGCTTCGTGGAGCGAGTTAAACTATTCATGAAGGCGAAATTACTTTTTACTCCCCCGTAAGACACTTCATTTTACAAACTTGCCTGTGCGGCTGGGCGATCCCGGATACCTGTAACTTTTTCAACTTTACATTTTTTTTTTTTTTAATTGCTTTACACCAACTTCTTGATTCTTTTATCGCTTTTTCGTTCGTCACGAGAAAGTTTATGTGCTTGTGAGTTTAATTAATTTGGCCTCGCAGTCGCTCGAACGGCAAACGAGATTTTTTGTTATTTTACAATTAAATATAGAAAAATAATAATTCATCGAAAAAATAACAAAAATCAAGACTAATAAGTTCTGTTTTATTGAAACTTCTACTTTAAAAATTCAAAATTGTAATTGATATTCAATTACAAAAATAATATTATACATTAAACGTACAAATCATACACAAAATCATTCATATTACTCATACAAATTGACATAACATTTATACAATTAAAAGAATGAAAATTTAATTTTATATTCTTTAATTAAAGAAAAAAATTGTATTATATTAACCCATTTGTATGAGTAGTGTTAGGAACAATAATGTACACATTTTTAAAAATTTTTAGAAATGATGTGTTTATATGATAAAAGAATTTTAATTTGTACATTCATGATCATTATAGTATTACTATGAGTCTGTATAATTAAGAATTATGTTTGATGACCTATTATTGATAGATATTTTTCATTTTGAATAATGATTTAAAAAAATAATAATAATAATGAAATAGATGGAGTGGTGGCTTACGTTTCTTTCAGATGAAGTAATCGGGTTTGGTCCCCTTTTCTGTTTAAATAAATAAAATGAAGTGGATCTTATCTTTTAGTGAAAATGCTTAGAAATAAAATCAGAAGTCCAACGAAGTCAAATATACATGCATACGCCTCAAGTAAATGCCATTTACGCCAGCCCATGAAATAGCCTAGAAAATCTAAGAAATCAAAATATACCGTTAATAAAACAAAAGAGAAAGTGGTGGGACAAGGTAAAATTGACAACAGCATAATTAATGTTCTTGTATTGACCGAAGACTTCTTGTAGTAGTAGTAGTAGTACAGTTTGACGCAGGTGGGTGTTTGCATTATGCCAATATCTTTTACTAGTCATACTCCTTTACTTTCGACATAAAATAAAAATTATATCCAGATTTTTCTAATTACTGTCAATTATTTTTGATAGATTCCTCTTCCTCTCCGTTAACCGCCGGTTATTTATTTTATTTCACAGCACTTTGTCTTTGGTGTACACAAGTTAGAAAAAAAAAAAAAAGAAAAAAAGAAAAAAGAAAAGCGTATTAAATTTTAAAGGATTAAAAAAAATAAAAATGAAACTCAAAAGGTCCACAGCAAGAGAGTATGAGCCGCCGCAGTTGAAGATGAGGTACGTGCTGTCGGTGATAACTCAACGTGGACCCGATGTGGTCGTAGAGGGTGGATTACGCGTCACCTCCTCGAACTCTCTCGTCCTTTTCGTTCGTGTCGAACCCAGGCACGCAACTTCATCTGTTGGATGTTATATTTACGGTTTATATTTCTATTTATCTCCATATTCTCGTCTCATTCGCTATTTTCTTCCTCCCTCGAAGCCAGACAAATTTAATACATATGGGCTTCACTTGTTGTGCGGCCCAAATTGTGAAAACGACAATCTCTCTTCACGACGCCTGCCGGACCTTACGATCATTCTTCCCGACACACAAATGCTATATGCATAAGAATACATTAGGTGAGGGATATTTCTTAAATATTAAAATACGTTCAACACTATTATTGGCTGTCAAATTTTTTCCAGTAATTATTTTTTAACTTTATCTATTGTTTAAAATTAATTCTTTAAATAGTTTTAAAAAATATAAACCATAATTCAAATATTAAACAAATATATATATATATATATATATATATATATATATAAACAACAAAACTTGATACAGAGGTACGGCTTTACAACTCTTGTATCCAGGGGCGAAGCTATGCATATAAACATTTTTTCTTGTGGCCCCAGAAAATATTATTTAAAGTATAAAAGTTTTTTCTTTTTACACTTTTGATTTTTTTAAAATAAAATTTTTAAACTTTCATCTCTATAAAATAAAATGTGAATTTTATATATTTTGACCTCCAAAATCTTGGCTCTGCCGCTTATTATATTCATTATTTAATAACTTAAATTTTAAGCACAAACAATCATATTTAGGTAATGTTGTTTTATTTCTCTAAAATTCCAACATAATTTAAATAGGTAGTATTTGTTTTCTTTCTTTGAAATTTGAAAAAACAAACACGATTGTTAAACGGATGTTTAAGCACTAGAGAAAGTATTAGGTTATTACTGTTCTTATTAATACTATAATATTTTGCAGTAGACAAAGTGAAGCAGTGGCGGAGCCACGTTAAGGCCTGCAGTACAAAAATTTGAAAATTTTCAAATAAAATTATTAAATTTATCCTTTCATTTTTATTTTTCTAGTCTTGGCCCCTGTAAAATTTGGATACTTACATTTTGACCCCCCAAAATATCAATCCTGGCTCCGCCACTGAAGCGAAGAGATTTGACAAATTCTTGTCGTTTAAATAAATAAACAAATAAGAAATATGTCGTTTGGATTTGGTAGCTAGCTAACTGTTGCTTACTCTATATTATTTAACGCGTGTTCAATTTTTTATTAACTAAATATGTGGTTGGATCATCTCTTTTTTTCACGGAGACCGAGTATTTGTTAGATACCTTTATTTAATTAATTTAGGGATAATGACATGTACCCTTAATATTTGTTCTAATAAACACTTATTTCTTCCACATTTTAAAAAAAAGATAGATATTCCCTTGTGTTTAAATAAATAAGTAAATATTCTTTTCATTTTTATTTCTGAAAGTTGACCATTTATTTTATTATTATTTATATTCCTAATATTTTATATAATAATAATATTATATATATTTTATTTAATCATAATACTTTACTCTTCATTTTAATATTTTTCATAACATATTTTTTTAACTGCAACAATTTAATTCCTATTTAATATTTTTTCTATAATATACTCAAAACTAAATAAATTTTTTAATTTATTATTTTAATAAAAATTTTTAAAAAATATAATTATTAAAAAAATTTAAATAATGAGTTAAGTCACACTCATATATTAAAATATTTTAAACCTTTTTCATTCACTCTTATAATAATAATTTAATATTTAATTATTAAAAAATTTAATAAAAATATTTTTTAACGTTTATTTTTACATGTAATATATTTATTTAAACATTATGTTACATTCATTATATATTTTTTTAAAATAAATGAAAATATAACTAAAAAATATAAACAATAAATACATGTTATATATATTACAAATAAAAATATTGAAATTTTTTTCTATTTTTTAATTAAAATTAAATTATATTGGTTAAGAAGAATATAAAATATATCTAATTACTAATTCTATTAATAAATGATACTAAATTTTTTTTTTTTTTTTTTTATTTATATTTTCATGATTTTTCTCAAAAAAATATAATAAATAAATTTAATATAATCTTTTAAATAAAAATATTAATATAAGAATAAAATGTTAAAATACGTTTCAAATTTATTTTAACAATTAAATATCAAATTTATTGCAGAAAAAAAAAGTTATAAATATTTTAATATAAATTTAATCTAACTCATTGTTTAAATTTTTTCAACAATATTTTTTTTTAAATTTTTTATTGAAATAACAAATTAAAAACATATTTAGTTTTGAGTATATTATTAAAAAAATATTAAATATGGGATTAAATTGTTATAATTAAAAAATATATATTATGAAAAACATTAAAATGGGGACTAAAGTGTTATAATTAAATAAAATATATATTATATTGTTATTATGTAAAAAATTGAGGACACAAATAATAATAAACTAAATGGTCAATCAACGGAAATAAAAGTTAAGAGGCTATTTGCTTATTTATTCAAATATTAGAGGGATATTTATCTTTTATCAAATATTAGGGAATATCTGTTTATTAGGATAAACGTAAGAGGATATATGTCATTATCTCATTAATTTACTTTAATTAGACTGGTTCCATTTTTTTTTATTTTCCTCTTTCTTTCTTGCCTTCGTATCTCAACGTTTCTATGCTCTTATAAGTCATAGGATTTTTTTTTTTGCTTTTTTATTTAAAAGAAAATTTTGTAAAATTGACCAAATTCCATCAAGAGGTTTGTTTTTTTTTTTTTTGATAATTTTCAGATAGAAAGATAAGAAAACCAACTTTAATTTGCTATTAAAATGAAACAGAAAATTTGTTTTTGAAAAATATTTTGTGTGATATTTCTATATTAATTCTTAAAAATAAGGGTATATGTTATTATCCTATTAAGAGATAATGATATATACTCCTCTAACGTTTATCCTAATAAGCAAATACTCTTTTGACGTTTGAAAAAATACAGATATCCCACTAAAGTTTAAATAAATAAGTAGATACGCTCTTAATTTTTATTTCTATTAGTTAATCATTCAATTTATTATCATTTGTATCTCTAATATTTTATATAATAACAGTATTATATATATTTAATTTAATCATAACACTTTAATTTCTATTTTAATATTTTTTACAATATACTTTTTTTATTATAACAATTTAGTCCAATATTTAATATTTTTTTCACAATATACTCAAAATTAAATATATTTTTTTAGTTTGTTATTTTAATAAAAAATTTAGAAAAGAAAATATTATTAAAAAATTTAAATAATGAGTTAGATTAAACTCATGTTAAAATATTTATAACCTTTTTTTCTGTAATAAATTTGATATTTAATTATTAAAAAAATTTTGAAACATATTTTAACATTTTATTCTTATATTAATATTTTTTATTTAAAAGATTATATTAAATTTATTATATTTTCTTGAGGAAAATCATGAAAATATAAATAAAAAAAAAAGAAAAAATTTAGTATCATTTGTTAATAAAATTAGTAATTAAATATATTTTATATTCTTATTAACTAATATAATTTAATTTTAATTAAATAATAAAAAAATTTGCATTATTTTTATTTATAATATATATAACATGTATTTATTGTTTATATTTTTTATTTATATTTTTCATTTATTTTTTAAAAAAATATAATGAATGTAACATAATGTTTAAATAAATATATTACATGTAAAAATAAAATGTCAAAAAATATTTCTATTAAAATTTTCAATAATTAAATATTAAATATTATTATAAGAGTGAAAAAAAAGGTTAAAAATATTTTAACATATAAATGTGACTTAACTCATTATGTAAATTTTTTTAATAATTATATTTTTTAAAATTTTTTATTAAAATAATAAATTAAAAAATTTATTTAGTTTTGAGTATATTGTGAAAAAAATATTAAATAGGGATTAAATTGTTATAGTTAAAAAATTTTTTTGTAAAAATATTAAAATAGGGAGTAAAGTGTTATGATTAAATAAAATATATATAATATTATTATTACATAAAATATTAAGAACATAAATAATAATAAATTAAATAGTGAAGTAACAGAAATAAAAGTTAAAAAGCATGTGCTTATTTATCCAAATATTGAGAAATATCTATTTTTTCTCAAACGTTATCTATTTATTAGGACAAACATCAGAAGGTAATGTCATTATTCCTTAAACATATTTTTGAAATCATGAATTATATATCTAAAAAATATAGTCAATAGTTTTTTAGCAAGACCTTTTAACGAAGAAAGTTTCTAAATAATGTTAATTAATATATTAATTTTACAGTAGTCAAAACAAAAAGCACAATATGTCTTTTTTTAAAAAAAATACACATTATTTAATTTTATATACTTTTTTCAATTAAAGAACAAATTAAGAAATTAAAGCATTCCGGGTGTTCTCAGAAGAAACACTAAATAGTATCTATCTATGTACATATATATATATATATATATAATCTAATTAAGAAGAATAATCACTTCACCAGAAAACAGTATAATATTATTCTCCAATCCCAAACATGAGAAGCACTTCATTGTGAAAAGCGCTTTTGCTTCCTATTTCTTGCCCTTAGTGCCTCGCACGTAAGAACGCGTTATTATAATATTACTGATTTTAATCTATTCCTGCTGCTTTCATTTCTATATAAAAACAAACTCAACCGCCATACCAAAATATGCATACAATCACAAACAGATCAAAATAAAATGCTAAACATGTCTTCCTTTCGATCGTACGGCAAGGTCAACGAAGCCGAACAGGCGAGACTCCAAGCTCGCCGGAAAACCAGGAGAAGAATTGCCATTATTAGCTTGTCTTCCATCGTTCTAGTTGCTGCTGTAGTTGCAACCGTGGTGGGAGTTGCTCGGAATAATTCTGATAATGAAGGAAGTCCCAAAAACGGCGATGGGCGTTCCATTTCTGCAACAGTCAAAGCTGTATGTGATGAAACGTTATATAAGAACACATGTTATGATAGTCTGAGCAATGCGGCTGATAATTCAAGGCAATTACAGCCAGAAGATTTGTTGAAGTTGGCGATCAAAGTTGCATCGGCTGAGCTTTCAAAAGTGTCTAAAAATTTCGGACAGAACAGCACTGTCTTCAGTGGGATCACTGATAAACTGACTTTTGCTGCTCTGCAAAATTGCGGCGAGCTTTTAAGTTTGGCGTTGGATCATTTGGAAGATTCGTTGATGTCGGGCGCTTCGGTTCTTGAAGCTTTAGATGATATCAAGACATGGCTGAGTTCAGCTGTAACTTATCAGGAGACATGCTTAGATGGCTTGGAGGAAGCAAAAGCTGGAATATTATCCAGGGTTTCCGAGTTTCTGAAGAATTCTGGTGAAATGACAAGCAATTCTCTCGCCATTGTGTCATGGTTTTCGAAGGTCGCAGAGTCTGTTAGGCTGAGGAGATTGATGAGTTATTCTCCTGTGGCTGAAGAGAAAGTTCCGAATTGGCTGCGGCCGGAAGATCGGAAATTGCTGGGGAGTCCAGATATTTGGAAGAAGCAGGCGGATGCTGTGGTGGCAAAAGATGGCACCGGGAAATACAGGACAATCTCTGCTGCGCTTAAGGCTGTTCCTGACAAAAGCAAGAAGAGGTTTATCATTTACGTGAAGAAAGGAGTTTATGTTGAAAATGTTAGGGTTGAGAAGCCAAAGTGGAATGTCATGATGATCGGCGATGGAATGAATGTCACCATTGTTTCCGGCAGCCTCAATTTCGTCGACGGAACACCCACATTTTCAAGTGCAACTTTTGGTAATTAACTTCTCGTCATAATTCATTAATTAATCGATCGAAGTTCAAGAGCTTTATTCATACATAAATTTTATGTTCTATATAATTTGAAATTTTTAAATGAGATCATCAAACAACTATCTAAATACATATACAATAATAAAATATACTGAATATAAATTTGCAGGGTTTTTTATACTAAAAGTGAGTCAATTTTATATGCATATAAAGTTATATTATAAGTTGATATTTGGTATTTAGTTTTGAAAACACAATAATTAAATAAAAATTTTAATAAACATATTAAAATCCTAAAAATATATCCTGAATCGATTTCCTTGCAGCTGTACTTGGCCAAGGTTTTGTTGCCCGAGATATGGGATTCAGAAACACAGCCGGAGCAATCAAGCACCAAGCAGTAGCCCTAATGTCAACCGCGGATCATTCAGTCTTCTACCGATGCCAGATTGATGCTTTCCAGGACACTCTCTACGCACACTCTAATAGGCAATTCTATCGCGAATGCAACATTTATGGTACAGTCGATTTCATATTCGGAAACTCGGCCGTCGTGTTGCAGAGCTGCAACATATTTCCCAGGCAGCCGATGCGTGGCCAGAAAAACACAATCACAGCTCAAGGTAAAAAGGACCCCAATCAGAACACAGGAATTTCCATACAGAACTGCACCATTTCTCCGTTCGGAGACTTGAGAGGCGTCGAGACATATCTCGGACGGCCCTGGAAGGATTTCTCGACAACCATTTTCATGCACTCCGCCATGGGAAGTTTAATTCACCCCAATGGATGGCTACCTTGGATCGGAACCTCAGCACCAAGCACCATTTTTTACGCTGAGTTTCAGAATAATGGGCCGGGATCGTCGACGAAACACAGAGTGAAGTGGAAGGGTTTAAGAAGCATTAGCATTAGAGAGGCTGGTAAATTTACAGTGAAGGAATTTCTTCAAGGGGAAAAGTGGATTTCGGATGCTGGTGTTAGTTACAAACCTGGAGTCTGATCATCTTGTTGCCAGAATTTCTGGTTTTGATTTGTTTTTCCCTTTCTTTGTTTTCATTCTTATATATTTGACAGAAAATTATTTTGTTTAATTTTTACAATATCTCAAAATTATTTATATGTGAGACTCGGTGATATTGATTGAATTTCATCATTTGAAATAAAAAGTTCAATTGGTCAGAATATATATATATTTTGCAAGATATATGTATTTAAATGGCTAGCTCTTGCTTGTTTTTATAATTTGGTTGAATATGTAAATCAAAATTTTCAAAAGAGAAGAAAATATACTATGTATGGTGAAAATAATGTAAATAACGTCGTAATTTTAAAATACCAATTAATAGGTGATCAAATGTAATATTTATACTTTTTAACTGTCAATGTAAATAACTAGTAAATTTTACCACATGCTTGTTTTAAAAATAAAATAAAATAAAATTTTACTTGCTTTTACCAATAAGATCTGATATGCTGTAGCAAAATCCGACGTATATTACAGTAATGATTCCAGGCTAGGCAACTTGTGTAAAAATTTTACAAAATATTGTCCTAAAGCGTTTAGAATGGGCCTAAGCATGAGCCCATTGTAGACCCGAATCACTTATTTTGGGCTTGCATCCCTGCAGGTAGTGGTAGTCTTTCTGTGAGGCCCATTTTCTGAGAACTCCCATTTCGAGTCTACCTTTTCTTTCATATTATTCACCCGCCCATTTTGTGTAATAATATCTCATTATTCATGAATTAGGATATCATTTTCAATACAAAGTGTACCAGTACATTAAAATCCCCTTAGGTGTTTTGCAAAATATTTTTAAAATTAATTAAAATCACTTCTTTTTATTTTATAAATCATACAAATCCAAATATATATTGTGTAGATCATCAGGGGCTTATACTACCTTTATAATATTATATATACAGTACTATGTCTATATATCAAGTAGTTCTTGTTGTACAGTAATTTGTTTTCTTTATTAATGGTTATGAGAGTTCCGAGTGAAAACAGTTACAAGAAAAGTAAGGGGATATTATTAAAATCAGCTTTATGTACTTTGGAGTGGAATTGAATTTGTGTATATATATACACATATATATGGAAGCAGAATCCTATATTATATTTGCTAATTAATTAACTTTTTAACACGCATTAATGAGTTGTAACATTAAAATTCGTGACAAATTGCATTATAATAAATAAATAATACGATTTCATATTACAAATTGCATATCACGAGTCATATAGTATACATAGTGCGTAAGATGTTAGATATTGACTCTGAAGAAAATTCAATCCATTGAAATGCACATTCTACTCTATCGCATAATCATGTTTATGTGCTCATTTCATTCATTTTATTAATTAGTCCTTTACGTTTAGGTTTTATTTGAGGTAGTCCATTAAGATTTCTTCGTTAGAGTGACAAAGCCAAGTAGAAGTTAATTAAGCAGAATATACATATAATAACATGGGCAGGATATTATCAGAAGAACTTATAATTTCAGCATTAATTATTATTGAAGTCGGAGACTTGAGCGAATTAAGCATCCCATTTCCCACCAGATCATGATCGAAACCCAAAAGAACTTACACATATATATATATATATATATATTCATCTCAATAATTTCTGGATTTTAACTAAGCAGTTTGATCCACTTATTTCGACTAACCAAACCAGTTATATAATATATATATATATATATATATATATATCATAACCGTACAATACATATCATGCCAATGTCATCAACAACGATGCCCAGCTATATTAATTTAACGCATACATATATGTATATGCACAATTTCTTATTACAAATTGACAGTGAAATTATGAAGACTATCTTATATATGTATATAAAACTCTCTCTCTCTCTCTCTCTCTCTCTCTCTCTCTATATATATATATATATATATATACATATATAGCCCATGAAACGGATGTTCTACTCCTACCTAAGTCATAATTGTAAGCAATAAGATAGTTACTTAAATCTTAATTGTGTTTACGTACAAATGTAAAAGGATAAATTTGGTAAGATCGATAAGGTAAAGTGGTTAAAAAATATGGTACAACAAGAATGTATACATAATTATATATAATAATGAGTGGACTTACTAGCTAGCATTGTTTTATTAATTATTGCAATACGCATGTGTTAAGTGTAACAACTGGTCTTCCTTCTGCTTAATTCACACTCACATACCTCCCTTCCTTCATCAATTTTGTCTTTCCTTGCACGTTCCTTCCCCACATGCATTTATTGACAAACCCTAAATTCTTGAACCGACAACCCCAACCCCAACCCCAACCCCAACCCCAACCTCAACCCCATACTCCAGTACTCCTCATAATAATGATATTCACACTGCTATCTAGCTCTTCTCAACCAATCAATTTTGTATATATTATACAATTTTATAATAAAGTCTAACGCGCAAATACTACCCCAAAGATGATTTTTAGTGTCCCTAGCTAAATTATTTTAATAAAATAATGATATATATATATATATATATAGTAACATTTTTGCTTTTGAATATCATCCAAATGGCTAGCTAGTTTTCTTCTCTTCCATATCCACATTTTACTATAAATACACTCACACTCGCTTCACAATCCCATCCCAACTTTCTTTATCACATTTTCCCTGGGAAAATATTCAACCAAAAATATAATATGAAGAACTACAAATCCTTCTCTCGTTTCTTCTTCTTCTTCATCTTCGTCTTCTCTCTTCCCATTCTCTCTTGTTTAGCTCAGTTAGCACCGTCCCAATCTTCCGCACAATCTCCTTCCATTGCTTGCAAATCCACTCCATACCCAAAACTCTGCCGTTCCATTCTCAAAGCTTTCACATCTTCACCCTCCAACCCTTACAACTACGGCAAGTTCTCCGTCAAACAATGCCTGAAACAAGCACAGAGGCTGTCCAAAGTCATCAGACATTACCTCACCCACCAAAAAGAACGGTCCAAATTCACCCACATGGAGGCTGCCGCCCTAGATGACTGCCGGGAGCTGATGGACCTCAATGTTGACTATCTGCAGTCGATTTCGGTGGAGCTGAAATCGGTCGAGTTGATGACGGAGGAACTCGTCGAACGAGTCACCAGTTTGCTGAGTGGGATCGTGACGAATCAACAGACTTGCTTTGACGAACTGGAGGATTCCAAGAGCGGCATTGCCGCCGTATTGTATGAACCGCTGTCGAATGTGACTCGTCTGTACAGTGTTTCGCTCGGTCTGGTTACGCATGCGCTGGACCGGAACATGAAGAATAAGAGAACCACGCGGTCTAAAACTTGGTTTTTAAAGAATTCGAACCGGGTTCGTGAACCGCTAGAAAGGCTTATCAAGGTAAATACATTGATTTATAATACTAGTTATTTTATCTATTGATATTATACGGATTAAGATAATTATGATTACAAAATTTATCTAAAAAAACTTATAAATTCTTTATTATTAGGCTGTGTTTTAGTATAATTAAAAAGATTTATGATATTAATATAAAGTTTATTATTATTACTCATATATCTATTAACTAAAAAAATTTTAAGTGATGCAAGAAAGTTTTAAATTTGAAATCCGTTGCTGTCTAGAAATAAAAATGATTTTGTTTTAGTTTATATATAGCCTTTTTTAAGCTGATTGTGAGCTTAATTAAACCTTATTTTAAGTCAAAAGTTAAGTAATTAAAATTGATAATTAAATATTAAGAATGAGCTGAGGTGGGTCAAAGTCTATAAAATGTGAAGAGAGAATGATTGGTTTGGTTTCTTATTTTAGGAAATAAATTAAATTTGTAGAATTGTTAATGTATAACCTGGACAGTACAAATAATTATTTACTTATAAGGTAATTAATTAGCAAATAAAGCTTGGTCAAAGCACTATATGTATCATGCGAAGAATAAATAAAACTCAGGACACGTATTAATTAGTAAATTTGTTTTATTTATTTATTAGGCAGTACAAAAAAAGTAGGGGGGTGGGAATAGATTCAAGAGTAATTGCAGAAGCATGCATTTGGTTTGAAAGATGAGTCAAAATCTAGTGTATTTCCGTGGCCCAAAGAAATCCTAGTGGATTTAATTAAGTAAAACTGAGAGTGTTTATATTAAAGTCAGCCCAATATTAAATAAATAAAAAAATAATTGGTAAGCCAACCATAGGTTTTTTGCATGCCAACTCTAACTAACCCAATCTGCTTAATTAACATGGATCTAATTAATTAAAATAAAAATTAATTAACACTTAAAAGATTAGGTTCATTTTACTAATGATATATATATATATATATATATATAATTTAATAATGGATTGGAATCGGAAGTATGCAAAATGAATCAATCCTTTTGGTAGTGGAAAGATAAGCAAATTGCAGACATGCAGCTGCTTGCCACATGGACCTTGCCGTGTCAACGTGAATTGAACAACTTGTTATTTGGTTACATATCATAATGATATGATTCCAGCTCTCCATATAGACAACTCTGCATCCTGAATAAATTTTATTTTTTTAAATGTTATTGTAAAGCATAATAAATTAATAATAGTATTATGCATGCAATTAATGCAGGCTCTAAAGAAGACATCATGCCTTGAATGCCACAAATCTGCAGAAAGAGCCCTTGAAGAAATACACGGCGGAGGAGTTCTTGTGAACCAAACTGTGATTGTGAGCCCAGATGGCTATGATAATTTCACTACCATTGCTGATGCCATCGGTTTTGCTCCCAACAACTCCAAACCTGAAGATGGATATTTTATTATCTATGCTAGAGAAGCAGTTTACGAAGAATATGTCGTCGTCCCAAAGCATAAGAAGAACATTTTGCTCATCGGTGATGGCATTAATCGGACCGTCATTACTGGAAATCATAGTGTCATTGATGGCTGGACTACTTTCAATTCTTCTACCTTCGGTAACCAAACCAGAATTTAATTCATCATATAATTAACACGTTATTAATTAGCCCTTCATTATTGAAACGAATCGCAGACTGATTGCTAATTTTATATTATGATTGCATGCAGCTATTTCCGGCGAACGGTTTGTAGCTGTAGACGTTACGTTTAAGAACACGGCTGGTCCTCAAAAGCACCAAGCGGTAGCTGTGAGGAACAATGCTGATCTCTCCACGTTTTATCGTTGCAGTTTCGAAGGTTATCAGGATACTCTTTACGTGCATTCTCTCAGGCAATTTTACAGGGAATGTGACATTTATGGCACTGTCGATTTCATATTCGGTAATGCTGCCGCAGTTTTCCAGAGTTGTAATATATATGCAAGGAAACCGATGGAAAACCAGAAGAATGCATTAACTGCTCAGGGAAGAACTGATCCGAATCAAAATACTGGTATTTCCATTCACAATTGCACCATTGATGCTGCACCAGATATGGCCAATGACTTCAACTCCACTACTTTAAATTATCTGGGTCGACCCTGGAAAGAGTTTTCCAGGACGGTCTACATGCAGTCTTACATTGGAAACCTGATACATCCCAGGGGCTGGCTTGAGTGGAATGGAACAGTTGGATTAGATACGTTATATTACGGGGAATTTGAGAATTATGGACCTGGAGCAAACACCACACGGAGAGTAAATTGGCCTGGTTACAATCTGATGAATGCTACACAAGCTCTCAATTTTACTGTTTATAATTTCACCTTGGGTGACACTTGGTTGCCTGAGACAGATGTTCCTTTTAATGGAGGATTAGTTGTTCTGAATTAGATTGTACCTTTGAAGTTCTGAATTAGAGTGTACTTTTGAAGTTTATAATTAGCAGAGAGAAAAAAAATTCGTTCATTTGTGTTTAGGTGTAACTTTTCTGATGATTTGTTGGCTTGAAGACTGAGTAACTGTATCTGATGATTGCAATATTTCAGATTTAATATATGTCAATTTCCTCTTGTTTTATTCGTCCTTGTTGATTTAATAAATTAAAGCAAATTCATTTGACTGTTTAGCGGGCGATATAGTTCACCACTTAGCATTGTTTAATTAATTCACAGCTCTAACTTTATTTATGAAAATTACAATATTACATCACATATAGAGAAAATGAGTGACGTTGCCACTAGAATATTTCTGCGTTGAAAGTGTCTAAGACAATGATTCTTTCTGCATGCATATTTACACTTTCATTTCCTTGCCTTGGCCGACTGCTTTTCTTTAGAGAATATAAGTTAGGCAAATGGTAGATGTTCTTATCTGTTACTTTTTCTGTTCAGGGATTATTCAGGAATACTGTTCTATTCTTTCTGATAAGTTGTCTGGTAGCAAATCATCACTAAGGGTGAACCGAAGTTAGACAAATGGCAGATATTTTTATCTGTTACCTTTTTTGTTCAGGGATTATTCAGGACTAATGCTCTATCCTTTCCGATAAGTTGTCTGATAGCAAATCATCACTATGGATGCTGGCTTTTGCTACTGCTAAGAAGACTTGTAGTTACTTCTGTTGCTGCAATGAATTCACAATTTGGTACCAACATAATGCGGAAAATGTAAGCAGCAAGGTAGCAGCAATTAAATAAACTTATGGATTATTCCAATATAAAAAAGATCGATGTAGATTCCTGTCAGTTTGTTCACTAAATCAAAGGCAAACTTCAAGCACAGTTTTGGTAACTAGTTGTAGAGTAGATTCTAACATAATTCCATGATATTTGTCTATATATGCTCCCTCAATCTGAAATTAGAAATAGAAAGAATATTATGTCCTTTGATGGCAAGTTTCATAACATATCAGAGACCATAAAAAATCACAAAAACAGTTGTCTCAGCTAAGAATCTTAAGGCATCCCTATTACTTATCTTATCTCAGCCTAGAAAAGGGAAAAAAGCTTCTACATTCTTTTGGGATAATCTTCTTCATCAAGCATGGAACATGATGCTATTTACACAAGTTTGAAAAATTCTTCCTTCCCATCCACCATGATCAGAATTATTGCAATGGTGTGAATTAATCAGTAAACCAGGGAGACAGTCTGAGACACTGGTTATTGAGTCATCCCTTGTACTAACTACTCTAAAGCAAAAATTTGTCTTTCTTCATCACCGATGCTTCATCGATGTTCAGGTGACCTTAACTGTATATTGAGCAACATGCCTCAAAATATTTCACACTTTCTTTTCACACTTTATACAGTTGCAGAATACCCTATTTGGAACATATGACAGGGCAAATTTGGCATCTCCACCAACACCTAATAACTGTAGTTGATATATCAGTACCTGAAAATATGCAGTAAAAATCAAACAACATTTGACATGAAGGATAAAAAATTTAATGAAACAAGGCCCTAAATTTTAAATCTCAAGGACTTGACTCCATAGGAGGCAACAGGATTCAACAATCTTGGTGATAAATTGGTTGAAAGACAGAGCTTACCAGTCTTTCAACAAAAGCTCTGTTGCCTTCTCAGAATCAACAGTTCTTGAACATGGCACCTAGTCCTTGGGTTCACTGTTCTATAACTATAATTATCAGTAATTTTCCCCAGTGCCAACAAACTCACATTTTGTAAAGAAATCATTTACTAGTAAGCGGTAAGAGCTCTTCAATTCCAACTTTCATGTTAGGACCTGATAATCTCTTTCTTGATCCACCCTCCATGACCTCAACATCCACTGAGAATGTTGCACACACAGGCCGGTGGTCTGAGAAACGGAACTCCCCACGTATGTAAGTAAGCTGTTGAATTCCATTTCCATACCAAAGTATCCTATCACACCTGTAACTCTAAACTGTTAAAACTTAATTCTAACCTGTGTAGTTCAGAAATGTAGATGCAGTTTTAACTCTATACACACCAAGCTGGAGTCCTCCTTTTGTTTTTAGTTTTTATGTTGTCTCCAGCATATGCATCTGAATTATAGGAGTATTTGTACGTAGGTGCAAAGTAAATCTTTCCCTCTTGCCATCCCTTGAATACTCGGCCAGCATCTTTTTCAATCTTGAGCTGTCAAACAAGAAGCAGATAACTGCAAATTAGTATAGCATAATGCACAAAGTAAACATCAGAGTTAGGAGAACAACCTTGAAAAACAGTCAGCTATGTTCAAGCTATAAGATCACAATATCTTATGAAAAACAGAGAGAATTAACCAAGAATTTCAATTGTTCTGGCCTCACACAGAGACCATATATTTTTTCTTTGGGAGAGGCAAAATGGTTCAGTAATTAGCTGTCAATTTCCATGACAATTTGTGTCCTAGAAAAAAGAGTTGCTCTTTAATTGCTATTGGAAACAAAAAGAATGATCTCATTTCTGTAACAAATAAAAACACCCAGCATATTTGTTTGTTCTAACAGCAGATAAAGAAACCACCTGATCTTTGTCAAGCAGTGCATCCCATTCATTCTTCTGAAGAAGTTTTAGGGTGTCAGAGTAGCTCAATGCTATGCGGTAGTTCAAATCTCCCAACCATATAACACGACTAGATCCAGTTTAAGAGGAGAAAAATAAGGTATTTAGAGAAATTTCTATATATAAAAAAAAATCTCTATAAATTTTTAATGAATTCTAAGATGCTCACTCATGGTCCAAAATTTTCTCAGGCACCCTGCTGGTAGGCATTCTGCAAACCCTCTGGAATTGTGTGTTCTTTAGGATCTCTATGACATCTAAATTTCTTCTGAGCTCGTCACCCTCTTTCTCTCCAGATGCTAAATGACTGCATACAAAACAAAAGCTTGTTCGATGGAAAGACATGCTAACAGAAATACAACCCTGCAGCCACAGAATACTAATGAAATAAGGTACCAACTTGGTCAACATGGTAAAAGATAAGAAAATTTTCTTATTTCTAACCATATTTTATGTATCCATATGTAGTGCATACATCACTTGGGTAAATAACAGAAGGAAAAGCTAGAAAAATGCATGACTACCACGAAATTTCAAACTACCTTGTTTCCAAGGCAGCCCATGATTCCGCGACTGATACAGGAGATCCTCAAGTGACGAACATGCTGCACTAGTTCCTTCCTCATCCAAACTGTGACAAATATTCCCACCATTTGCTTACTCGCAACAAGGCTATAATTCATATGGCTGGTACTGAAGGGGGTGGGAAGATCTGTCATTTCTAAACTGCTAGGCCCTTCTTCATCCTCTTCCGAAGATAAGTCATCTTCACTTATATTATTAGATTGTTGGCATGGAAAACAAAATTCCTTGCTGTCTTTCCTTTCAAATTCAGGAGTGCAGTTGCAAGTCTTCAGCCTCCTTTTACTCTCAGTTCTGAAACTTTTACTGATCTTTCTAAGAGATGGTTTCTGGAAGAAGAGTGAGCTACCAAAAGATGGTGTAGATTTCAATCCTCGAGAAGCCGTACTATGTGATTTGTTCAGCGACTGGTTAACTATAGTAAGCCATCTTGCAGCAGGTTCATTATCCTCTATAACGAGCACATTACCAGCATTTAATGGGACAATTTCCTGAAAACTGATAAATCCAAATAACAATTAACCCAAGGTTTTAAAAACTACACATATGTGATATCTAAATAAACTAATGTAGAAGATAAATTTGCAAATATCCCATGTGAGATGGCCATTTTTGAATATAGTTACCCTGCTTAAGAGGGCAATCAAAATTCTTTTAAAACTTTTCCTTGCATATAACTGACTCATGTTCAGACATTGGCAACTATATATGCAGTCTATATATCATAAATTGACCATGTAAGTCAGCTCATACAATACATAACCAATCCATTGTTGAGAATAAAAATACAGAATTCAGCTATAGAAAGTGTTTGAACTAGAAATTCAACTTCAGTAAAAGCTTCTGTAGAACTCATTGTAATGACAGAATTTTCTCAAAACAAAGATGAAATCACCAAAGGAGAACATGAGAGAAAATCATTATGAGAAAGCAACAAGAAAGAGAGACAGACAGACACAGAGAGAGAGGGAGAGAGAGAGAGAGAGAGTACCCTAAAACATATATATCTGATTGATTGTTAACCTGAAGAAAATCATCTAGGTTGAGGCCACTGTGAGGAGGTTTTCCTCCTACATTCCATGTCGCTACAAAAACTCTAACAGAAAAGGAAACTGAAAGATAATTTCACGATCTAAACAATAACTATTGAAATAGATGTAATGAATGGTCCACTGAGGAGAAAATAGAACTGTTATGTTTACCGAAAGGACTGGAAATTGCGACCAGGTGGCATAGATACACTGCCAAAGAATAGAGACTCAATTGCTGAATTAGGATGTGTGTCTGCAGGTAGAAAGAAGCAGAAACTTCTACTGAGAACAAATGAAGGAAAATTAAAACTAGTAAATCAACAAAATAATATTGAAATTCATGCTAGAGAACATGTTCTTTAAAGACCGCTCCTGCTATTGAAAATGTCTAATACTTGTTAACTCAACCATTTCCATTGATATCAAGAATTTATAATCAAGTTAGAAAGACATGGGAAAGACAAATTATACCATTCTTGCTTCTTTTCTTACACTAGATAAAAGTTAAAACATGAATATATTCTCAATTTTGATAAAACAAATTGCCATTATGCTCTCATCTAACTTTTCCCTTGTCATTATCTTTTGCCTTTCTTATCTCCAATCAAGGCTTTCGTCAACTTAATATCGTTGAATTCTATCCACCAAAGAACGTAAAAGACAAAAATGTTCCATTCAGTAAGTAATGCACTATCTTTCTAAAATAAAATTGGAATGGTATCTTCACAACAAAATGAAAAGTAATATGTCTATATTAATATCACAAAGAGGTTCCTTTCACAACTACAAATGAGGAAGAACGCACATTCTCTTTCTCTTTCTCTATAACTTATTAGGAAGGAAAAATGTTGATAAGCAATGCCATTAAAGCACAGATTCGACGCACTCAAGAGGGATACTGAATTATATCGTACCTTTTCCGACCACTTTCCTCGCATTTTTCTCCCTCATTGAGAATATTTTCTGGAATATAGACTGAAATCAGAGCAATTTGATTAGAAAAGTGAACAGAAGATCATTGAATCAAAAGCAACACGGAGATTAATTGACTGAACCTTGTTCTTTCCGTCTTGACTACTTAGAGTCATATCTGAGCTCAGATGCTGACCATAAATCACCAACCTTCAGAAACAAGAGTCACATTCATCAATTACATCAAAAACCCATCAAAGACAGATTTAAATACTGGCAATAAACATCAACATTCATAGTAAGATTCACCAAAAACAGAATAAACTAAACCAAATTACCCAGGAAAAAAAAAAAATCAGAGAATACCACTTTCATTGAGGAGCGAAGAAGATCTAGAACATAAATATAAGTGGCAAGCCATGATAGAATTGCCAGCCTATGTGGGTCTTTCTCGAGAAAGTCAACCGTAACATTGATACAAATAATTGAATTATATAAAAAAATGTAAAATTAAAGAAAAAAGGAAAAAAAGGAACAGAAAAGAAACCTGAACAGTGAATATTCGATGTTCTAGAACTGAGGAAACTGCCTGTGGTCACAGCCATTGGCTTTCCAACAACTGAAATATTTAAGTTATTGAACTTCCCAAAAGGGTTCTTTGTAGTTTTCTTTACCAAGAAGAGAACGAGTGAATGAATGAATATTGTATACTTTCTTTTACTTGCAAGTAGTAAATTGTGTTTTGTATATCTCTTATAATTTTCTCGAGAAAATAAAATGGAAAAGAAAGTGGTCAAAAGTAGGGATCAAATCTAGTATGTCTCTTCAGAACTCTTTCTCCTTCAGGTTATGGGGAATTGTGTATTGTCTTCGTCGGTTTCTTATTGTTCGTTTGGGTTCCTCAGGTTATAATCAAACTCGTACCTATACTTTGTAAAAATAACAAAATTAGTCTCTATAGTTATAACTTATTTTAAATTAATCCCCAACACGGCAGCATTCAAATCCGTACCAAAAAAAAAAAAAAAGAATTGTTTTGGTTTTACATTAAAATAAGGGTATAACTTTAAAACCTCATCAATATATTAGTTTTGGTCAATGTAGGTATGAGCCAACATTCAAATCTGTACCAAAAAAAAAAAAAAAGAATTGTTTTGGTTTTACATTAAAATAAGGGTATAACTTTAAAACCTCATCAATATATTAGTTTTGGTCAATGTAGGTATGAGCGAACAGAGTCCAATTCAATTTAAATTTTATAAAAGTTAAATTAAATAAAAACTAATTCATACTTTTTTTTTATTGATTTACATTAATTGAATTAAATTCTTACTTTTTGGTTAATTATTTTATAAAATAAATCAGATTTTTATTCGATTTGATAATAAACTAATATTTGAGTCAACTGGACTATTTTTTCAAAAAACTATAATTGAAGCCAAAATTTATATAAAAAAAAGGATCTAACCAGTCAATTCGGTTAGACTGTGGAAATTTATTCTCACTCTAGATTAACAAGCTTGGTTAACGCCACAATGGGGACTAATTTGAGATAAATGATAAATAAATGAATTAATTTGTAACGTACATAAAAATTAGGGATAATTATGATAATAACCCATGTGGAAAAGTTGTCATTTATTTTTCAATTTTTTTTTTTCATATATATATATATATATATTTTTTATTGGATGATTAAATGAAGCTGTTTGAATGGAAAGTGAATGAAAGGAAAGAGGAAGTGGACCCCCCCACCAAGTCCACGTGTGCATCATCGTAGAGCTTTGTTGAGCCTGCAACTGCAAATGCTTTGCCAAATCATAAAAAGTAGTACTTCGTTTAGTTTGATGTGGTTTCCTGTCCGTCTGACATTAATATCAGCTTCATCTTCATTAATCCTTTCAATTCCCATGAAAAATGTCATCAAAACATTTTCTTTTTAAATTTTTTTCTTTTAATGCAAAAATTTTATTAGACAAATATATTAATTATGACAATTTTATTGGATAAATATATTGACAAGGTGGTCAGTTTATTTCTCACCTAAAATTCTCTTCATCTTTTGATGTGTAATATTAAATTTGTTAAATATAATAAAGTCAAATATTGATAACTAAAAAGTATGCTTTGGTTAATAAACTAATTTTAAAATTTTAAAAGATATATATATATATATATTTTAATGAGAAGCGACAGAAAGGAGCTTTGTAATTGAGCATGATCAAAAGCTTATTGGGTCCAACCCATGATTTAAAAGCATTTGTGTCAAGATTGTATTCACGAACTTTTATGAATTTGCAGTCAAACTCAAGACCGAAGGAGAAGAGCCCTAGATTAGAAGACCAAAATCAAAGGCAAAAATCCCCGGTAATCAGCAAGAAATCAATAACTCAATTTAAAAATATATAATTCATAGTTTGCAGAAAGAAGGACCCACCAAGTTCTTTCTATTCTCAATACACCAGAAAGAAAATATAAAAACGTTTGGTGCATGCTTTTCTTGAAAAGTGCAGAATCCCTAAAAAGATGGAAGACTGGCTGCTTTTTCCATTGCCAAAAGTTGTTGCTTAGAACAAACAAAAACAAACATTTGGTCTCACAGACAGCATGTTTGGAGTTTCTATTTTTTGTGCTTCAAAGTTTCTTTTTCTTTATTGGGAGTTGAATGTCCCACGGCCATGAATACAATACACATTTGCAGCCACTGCCCAATATATGGGTAACAACCAACAACTTCATCTTATTCATTTGGGGGGATTTGAATTCTTAAGAGCAGCTGTTGTAGGCCTTGTTCCTATAAAATGTTTATGTTAATACACTTTCCTTGACAATCATGCATAAAATTTGGAACGGTAACCGCGAGACATTCGCCACATCACTATAAAGGGGTTCTCAGTTTACATTTGATCATGCTAATCATCCAGAATTAGATTATCCACCAGAGTCTTTTGAAGTTAATACTACTTAAAATACTCATGGTCCAAAATCATACATCAATTTCGCGTTCGTTCATATTTGTTCTCATAATACTAACACTGGGGAGTACAAAAATCTAAACACAAGGGGAAAAGAAAATATGCAACCTAAGTAAAGGAAAACAAAAATACAGAGATGACAATTACAAGAGGATCTAGACACGTGGAGAGGGAACCTGATCATCACGACTGCATTGGCAACATGGAGACAGAATCAGGTTCATGACCATGTACCCTCAAGCGATAAATGCAAGTATGGGAAGAACTTCCGTGGTTAGATGTAAAGTCCAGCCTCACAGTGTCAACAATGCCAGAGCCTGGCAAGTCAAAAACACTGAAGGTCTGTGCATTGCTTTTCTCAAGGTCGTAAGTGAACTCTGTCAACAGAAACATCTTTTCGGCACCAGCGACTATATCATTATTGTGCCCCTGCAGCCATCCAGAGATACGGCAATCCTTGGGAGCACTGGATCTGTCGTAGGCAACGCTCTGTTCACATTACATTGATAAAAGATTAAGTCAATTAAATTAACACAGTAACTCACTTGCGATACTGAAAAATATAGAAGGATAGTCAACATCAACGCAACTAATAATAATTTCACTCCAACAGCCGGAAAAGTAATCAAGACCAATAATCAAATTTAATATAACTTTGTTCTTTCTTTCACAATTAAATAAATAAGCAATACTTCATCTTTGTCTAACTCCATGAATGACGCCAAAAGATTAGACCTCTTGGTCCCAGTTCACACTAGGGCTGATTCACTCCAAATTTGATTCCCCATAAGAAACCCACAGGACAAACATTATACTAATGCAGAGAAAACATATCAAATGGAGGCAGAAGTAAAATCTTGTAAACTGCTCACTGTGGCTCGGCCAGGATAAGACCATTCTTAGCATGGAAGATAAAAGCTACAAGACACTTACAACTCAAGAAAAAGCTTTTATCCCCCATTTCCGTCCTACAAAGACACTTTAAAGATACACCATCAAAACTGCTCCAACTATTCTTTCTGGTTAGCAAGTCAATCAAATGCACACAAAATTATCAGCTGAATACTGAGTACACCACAACTTTAAGTAATTGTCTCTTAATAGAGGATGTTATACATGTGCAAATAGTAGAAAGAAAATATTATGCAAACAGCATAAACTAAATGTAATAACAAGATAAACTGCAAAATCTCACTCTTAAATAATAAATATAAAAATAAATGATAGTAACATTTCTTCCATACAGGCCCAAAATCATATCTCCATATATATTTCTTGTTTAACTCCTATCAATAGCTGAAGAGACAGAGAAAAAGTATAGGGAAAATTAAATCTCTTTGATGAACATTTTGGACCATCTAATAAGATGTGCCCAAGATTCTCATTTATTGCATAATATCATATACCTTTTTTTAGAAAAAAAGGGTAAAGTTATTAACAAAATGATTAAAAAAAATGGTAAAGTTATTAACAAAATGATTAAAGACAGAAAGTATGTCTATCATTCAATGCATCATGAACCCACTTAATATTTCATCATCTTGCATGGTTTGGTTTATAAGAACCAAAATCTAATAGAAACTCTTTTTTTTTCCCCTATGGAGGAAAAGTGAACTAAACTACATCCATCTTGACCCAAAACCAACCAAGGATTAAAATACTGTTAACAGCCTCAAACAAGAACATCATATTATTTCAGTGACTATGTCTGAAATCAATAAAAAATTTGTCCGATACCACAGCTTAAGAAAAAAATTAATTGTCAACCAGACCTTTAGTTATATGAAATAAATGCTGTCATACTACCTATGCATTGTAGAGACAAGCTCGTCGAGAAAGATGATACCTTATAATATTTACAGGGAAAAAACTGTTGCTCCACCATATCAACAGGAGCCACAGTTTCACAACATGGTAACAGTATTCAAATGGATCATTTGATATAAAACAAAAGACATGGTATAATACCAATTCCCTACCTCCATTATTACGTCTATTATTACAAATACAAGAAATATGACTCGGTAGAACATTTTCAATATATTTGGAGAACATGAGATAATTTGGCTGCTTCATAGGTATAATAAACTGTCTCAAGTACGTTTGTCCTAAGAATCAACACACCTTGCTTAAAAAACTGTTTTTCAATTTGCAATAAGTCATATTCGGAGATTAAAATGGAGATTTGAATATCTGGTTTTTCTAGTAAAAGACATGCAAAACATAACTGAACTGGTCTCTAAAAACTGAGTCTGTCCTCATTGAAAACGACTATTGTATGAAAATAAGCTTAAAAGGCAGCACAGTTGGAAGTAATAAACCATATATTTGATATCATGCAACTAGGTTAAGTAATACTTTACGGATAACAAACAGTAAGGTTAAGTTTGCAAAAACATGTCCGGAGTCAAGGGTTGAAAATTAGAAATAACCATCACTCTGGAGGATCCATACGTTCATATATCAAATTATGATACAGGAGTTATGTATTGGTACCATAAATTTTGCACACCTGTGACACATAAACCCATCACATCTATCACAATGATCATTAACATGTAGAGTCACAAACAAGCCATGCCTGTGGAACAGTTGTTTTTAAAAGTTCTGCCCAAAAGTAAATTTCAAACCCATGCTCAAGTGACTCAAAAATTAAGGTTTGGGCACAAAGAAAAGTGACACTAAGAAGCTCAAGTTTAGGTTGAGTTGGTGTGAGCAAGTATGGAGTCAATTTGAGTTCAAAATCAACCAAGTAACTATTTCCTCCGTCACTGCTTAATTGGGTTTTTGCATCGTGTCAAGCTCAATCAATCAAATAAAACTTCAATTTGTTTGCAGCCTAGTGACACCTCAATTAAAAAATTTTGAAGATCTCATGCACCAAGGAAGTAGCTAGAATTTCAAGAGTTCTAATGAATATACACACACCCAAAAATAACAAAATGCAAACTACGATGCCAATGCTAGGCTTGTGTACTATGCATCAAATACTTGCCAAATGTTCTCAACATGTACAAACAAGTTACTTATCTATGGTCAAGTCAAGTAATTAACCATTGAATTAATATGTACTATCCAAGATCATCAAAATTGTCATAGTAATGCACTAGGTGAACTATTGAAAGGCCTAAAACAATTTCCTGAAAAAAATCACTGCCCTGTAAGTTCACATACGGAAGACAAAACATGTTGATAAAAATATGTTGGAGAAATATTACTATGTATGTGAACTGAGTAACACAAAGTAACAAATAGACATAAAGATACCAAGTTTTCCCGGTATTATCCTTGTGCACACTACTTAATACGAAGTCCAATCCCACTAAGCACAGTTAACATAGAACAATAAGGAAAAAAGAGCACTAAAACCATATGCCGGCACAATCATTTTAACTATATGACTCAAGCAGGCAAAAAGTCCAACATTCTTCGATAAAAGAAGACATATAGATACTGCCCCTCCTCTTTTGTCAGCACAAGATTCAAAAAGGCATTCAAATTTTGGTTTGTAGTCTATGCTTGGCTTCAAAACATCAGAATGAACAGTTGGGACTGTATCTCTATTCCTTCAAGCTAACAAAACCTTAGAAAGCACCATTAAACCTCCATCCAAAATCTAAACTAGTTAACATCCTCCGCAGCAATAAGTATGCATTCCAAACTCACTAAAATCACTTAGAGAGTCTAGAACACAAAGGATCTTAATTGTAAGGAACCACTGAAGTAAGCCACATAGTGAAAAGCCTAATCCAGAAAGAGAAATATTATTGCATAAGTATGCCAAACGAGATTCCTCAACCCACACACACTGACCTCTTATTTTCTTTTAAAGCCATATAAATAGCTTCAAATGCTAAAAACACCTTAAGGGTAAACCTTAGAACCACTAGGCCCAACTTAATATAGTAAAAACAGATTCAGTGTAACTGAGGACAAATCTCGTAGAGGTGCTACTAAGATCATTTGCATCTAGTCAATCTCAAGATAAGCCATATTGCAAAACTTCAAATCAAGCACCCATCCATTATAATCAGACGTAAAAAAATCTAAAGATAGAAAACACAAACACAAACAGGTAGACAAAAAAGTTCAATAGCTTCCAGCTGCAAATAAATATCAACGGTTCGTAAGACTTCACCTTTGCAACATGTTCCAAAGTGATAGCCTCAGCTATGATAGCAGTCCTCAGCCTAATCTGAACAAACCCACTACTGCCTTTCAAAGGAAAACACTGGCCTGGCTCTCCAAAACTCGGTTTCAGCATCTTACCAGCATCACTATGTACCCCATTTCGGCTATTGGGCGCAAACCAATTACTCCCCTTCCCACCCAAATACGGCTCTGAATGCTTCACAACCATAGCCCCACCAGTTGCCAATGCATAGTCCACTCTCCCAAGCCCATCCGCAGCATGCTTTTCAATTTCCTTTTCAACAATCTCTCTTGCATAAATCCTTATATCATCCAAACTCACTTCATTTTCACTCAATTCATCACTCTTCCCTTTCTTCAACTCTTTGAAAAACTTATCAAAATCCTCTTTTGACAACCAATCCACAGCCTTCAATTCACTCAACATCTTCTCCAATCCTTCACTCTTCTCCTCCAATTTCTTCAACTCACGCTCTAAAATCAAACTTTTATCCTCAAGATTTTTATTCATTTCCTTTCTCAACCCTCCAACCTCACTCTCAACTTTTCTATCAACCACCTCAACTTGAAGCTGCATCATTTTCGTCGTAGTCTTCAAAAAATCCTCAACTTCAGAAATTCGCCTCTCAAATTCGGAAAAACCCAATTGTGCCCCACTTGAATCCCCAGATTTCAAATACACTCTCCTAATCATCTGACCAAGCCCTAACACGACCACCAATAGCAACAAATTTTTAGTAAATATGCTCACCACAGTCAGCCACCGCGGCTTCTCGGGCTTGGGCACAGCTTTCCGACTCCGCCGAGGCGAAACCGTAGAATTAGCCAAGGAACTCTTCTTCACTTGCACCAATTCTTTATCAACAACCGCTTCGCCGCGAATCGAGTGGTGACTCAGATCTTTGCTGTGAGCCGCATTAACTTTATCGTCGCCACCATTGAGTTGAGGTTCAACGGAAACAAGCTCTATGTTGTTGTTAGACTTCTTCTCGTTGACGACGACCGGCCTCCGACGAGCGGCTGTGTTGGCCGTGATCGAGACCGCTGAAGCGGACATTTTTGGCGGAAGAGTGAAACCCTTACTTCGCAATTGAAAAGGATATTTGGAGGGAATATTAAATGTTAGTAGTTAACGAAAATTAACGGAGAGAGAGAAAGATTAAAGAAGATCTGAGACAAAAGAAGAGCTGAGTGATCAACCGACCCGACGCTTTGAGAGCGCTTCTGTCATTTGAATCTCTTCGGTTGTCATACACATGCCGTGTGAGTTGAGACTGCCAGTGGAGATTTGGGCTTCTAATTTGGGCCGAACTTTTTGGGCCCCGGGACAAGCGTTCAAGAAAAGTCATGTCCAATGCTTACTTGCAATGCTTTGAAATTTTTAATCCGAATAAATTCAGTTTTCGTGTGCTCGTGTTTACCTAGGAGGGTTAAAGATCTCTCGATCTATTTGAGAGTTGGTAATTATCTCTTTATGGTTATAAAGTGTAATCTATTAATTAGATATTATGTTCTATATTGAATTACAATTCTAATAAGTTTCTTTCTTATAAAAAGAAGTGAATGTTTGAAAAATGAAAATAAAAAATCAATTAGGCTGTGAACTTTTGTATGAATATAAGAATTGTAATGTGAAACTCCGACTAAATTGTGGGTGACATGCGACTTAATTTATATTCTCTTGCACACTAACCGGTTAATTTTCTCCAAATTATTTTCTATATCCTCAAGTTCAATGCTAAACTCATTATTGTCTGTTAACACCTATGTGTATCAAACACACAATTTTTACTTTATATATGCCTATATTTAATTTTAAAGTCAGATAAAATTAGTTTTAATTTAGTTTTGATAAAAATCGAACCACATAAAAAAAAAAAAATAAATCTTTTTATAACATAGTGAACCAATAAAATTGAAAATCATATATGAATCAAACTGAAATAGTGTGGTTTGACTTTCATCAAATTTTTTTTTTTTTAGTTATAAAAGAGTACTATATTTCAAATGTGTTTTATTCTCTTTTTAGTTATATTTTGTTACTCAATAAAAAAAAAAAAAATAAATAAATATTGTAACATTTTAGACAAGTAAAACAAAATCCATTTTTAATATGTAAAACCTCATAAAATAATTCAGATGTTGTATAAGAAAATTTAAATTCAAGTTATAGATAAAATTTGATCGAAATTCAAACTTTTTTCATTTTTATTAGTTAAATTATTTTACAAGATTTTTCATTGCGTGTATTTAGATTAAATATTGGGGTGTTGAGAGCAATTCATCAAAATAAATGAGCACGAGGAGAAAGTTTTATAAATTAAGATACAAAAATTTGCAATAGTAAATGTCTAACATATTTGACCATATTTAAAATAGCTTTGTTAAGTTCAAAATTACAAACTTTATGTCTCAAATTATAGTTGACCGTATTTGACTCATAACATAACCAAACTTAACTTTGAAGTTGAGTAATTGAATATATGATTAATTATCCACATGAGGATTAGATAAAGTCGAGTGGCAAGCATAGATGATAAACCAAATGATATCACAATAAGTTAAAGATGATGTTATAATTAAATTGATTATGACTATATAAACATGACAATTGTGGGCTCAAGTTTTTTTAAGTAGGGTGATTGATTAATTGGAGTTATATAGATAAGACAAGACAACATAGATATTTTCTTTTAAAAAGGAAATGACTGGTGTGGTAGATCAATGTTTTGAGTGACAATAAAGAAAAGAAGTTCTAAATAAACATATTATGATTGTTTCAAACCCAAGGGAAAAAAAAAAAAACATTTTCAATATTATGCTAGGTACATCCCTCAAATTAATATGAGTTCAGTTCGATCTTAGATATTCAATAACATATTAAATGTTATTTGGATAATGTTTTAAAATAAATGTTAATAATATATTGCGGTAATAATGTTTAACATTGATAGCTAATTTATTATATTATTATATTAATTAATGATAAATACCACATTCTGTATAAGAATATTTGTTAATTCAATTAGTAAAATTTTTTAAAATAGTGTAAAAAGTTCGAACTTCAAATTCTACTCACATTGAGTTGGGGAGAAATTTAGTTAATTATTTTATAATACGAAAAAGTAAAATAAAAAAAAAGATATGATATTATTTATTATAAATAATATGTTATATATTATCAAACATTATTTCAATAATATTTTTAAGATTTTGACAATGATACAACCTCATCTTACTTAAATTTAAGGTAATTATTATTTATTGAAGATTATCTTTACTTTTTTTTTTTTCTTTTTTAAAATTATGCGAATTCATAGATATTGAGTCCGTTCAATAACTTTATGGACATTACAGAGCCTTTAAAAATATTTTTAGTGAATCTAGTGATATCACAAATATTAAATGAGTATCTCAATTTGAGATTTTGATGCTCTTTTAATCTATTCTTTATTCGTTTCAAAATTATGTAAACTATTAGATTTATAAAATAAATATTGAGTCAATTCACTAATATTATTAATATAATAGAATTTTCAAATATTGAGTAAGGGCAATAATATTAGGAATATTATATAAAATATCTTAATTTAAGATTTTGGATCTGATAACTCTTCTTTTCTTTTTTTAAAAATCATGCAAATTATTGGATTTAATAAAGTAAAGTTTCAATCGGTTCAATGGTTTTACAAATGTCATATAAGTACCTTAATTTAAGATTTTAATACTTTATTAATCCTCTTTTTCATTTTCAGAATTATGAAAACCGTTGGATTTATAAATTAAAAAACTGAATTGATTCAGTAACATTATGAATAACAGAGAGTTGAGTCAGCTTAATAATATAACGAATATCATATGAGTACCTTAATTTAAGATTTTGACGTCTTCTTAACTTTTTTTTTTCTTTCAAAATTACACAAACTATTAAATTTATAAATAAAAAACTGAATTCGTTTAACAATATTAAAAACATTAAATAGTTTTTTAAAGAGCAATTGGTCTAATAATATTATTGATATAATAAGATTATCACTATTTTTTCTTTCAAAAGTATAGTTTTATTAACAAAAGATTCAATAAATAAAATTTTTTAAAAGTTATAAAATTTTATATATAGGAGTGGGAGTTTTATACTTATATATATATTTATATTATTTATAAATCGTTATATATATATATAGTTTTAATAATTAAAATTAAATTTGATACGTATAATTAAATTATATATATATATATATATATAAAATTTTGGTGGAAGGAATCAATGTGGAAGGGGAAATGAGACAAAGAAAGAGAAGGAGAGAATCCGGTGAAAGTTGAAGAGATAGATTATAAATATAAGAAAGAAATGGACAAAACTCTCAGTCGTCAGTTAGGCTTGGAATTTTGGACACTTGGGTCTACGCCGAGGCTTTCCCTCCGCCTGCCTTCCACTTTCACTATTTTTCTTTCTTTCTTTTTTCTTTTTTTTTTAAATGTATATAACAAATATTTATTGCCAACCTTCTAAAATTAATATGACTAAAATTATTATCTCGTCAATTTTTATGTCAATAAATAAACATATTAAATATATTTGAAAATAGACTGACGACTACTGATCAAATGATTGAAATATTTTTAATGTTAAAGTTATATTCTTTTAATTTTTATGGTCAAAATTGAACAATAAAATACTATTCGTATTTAAAAAATATAAAAATTCATATTTCAAATGTTGTTCTTTTTAATTTAAATACCAGTTTATTAACAAAATTTTTGGATAAAGTACGTATTTCACATCATTATTTATTTGTAAATAAAGTTGAAACGTTAAGATAATACAATATTATATAAGATAAGATAGCAAATTGATGACCATATCCATGTTAACAATATTTTAAAGTGAATTTGTTTTTTTACAAAAATATTTTATTTAAAGTCTTTTGGCAAGCCCTTTATGCAAAAATATTTAATTAGTGTAATAAAAAATATAAAAAAATTTAAAAGCAGTTCAATACGAATTTTAAAAATAATAAAAAATTATTTTGAAAAATATTTATCTGTTTTAATTGAAGTATGTAGGTGGGGCCGAAAATAAAGGGGTTTCATTTCATGACTTCATGACTTCATGACTATAAGATGAGCCCAGCCGCACTAGATCGAAGTTCCATTTTTTGAAAAAGAAAAATAAAAATGGGCCAATTAAAAACTTTCTTTTATTTTATATATAAAAAAATTTTGGGCACACGGTATTTGGGACTTTCTCTCTTCTCTCTTCTCTCTTCTCTCTCAGTTGTCCTCCTGCAAATGCCCAAAAAAGGAGAAACAAAATTAAATATATATATAAAAGAAATAAAAACAGAATCAACAAAGACAAACTGGTGATAATTTCATCTGAATACATTCTTTCAATCCCATATATTTACTAAGAGAAATCCAAAAATCCTCTCAGTTTCAGACCTGACTCTTAACTCCCAAAGTAAGTATTTTTATTTATTTTTTGCTTTGTTATTGTTGAACTTTTTTTTTTTCCTTCTTATTTTCATTTTCAATTAGCTCAGTCTCTGTTACATTCTTATATTTTTAACTTATCAGTTACATTAGGGAAAATTTTCTATTTTGATCTGTTCTGGATTCTGATTTTGGTTTCATTTGGCTTACTGGTGGTAATATTCTTCTGCTTACATTTTAGGCATTGATTTGGTTTCATGCAAAAGGTTTTCTTTTTATCTTTTTGATTTTTTGATCTTGGATTATGGTAATGTTTTTTTGTTTGTATGATCCTATTGCTTTTGGGTTTTGAGCTTTGAGACTTCTGATCAATGATGGCTGCACTTTCACCTTTTGCTTTTGCATGCAAGAGATTACAACTTTCTAGCACTTGTCATATTTTGTTTTCATTATTTTCATCTCTACTTATTCGTTCGCACAATCTGTGCAGATAAAATTACATGCTTTCTGGGCTGTATTTGAGGTTTAATGGATTTTGGGTCTGATTTATTTTTTGGGTTCATCAGATTAAGGTTAATCTTTGTCATTCCTAGAATCCTCTTTTTTTTTTTTTTGAAGAGAATTTTTTTCTGAAGAAATTCACATTGAAAGAATTTTGAACTGTATAATTTTTTGATGTTTTTCTTATAAGATTCTTTGTGAATTTTTCCTATCTTCTGTTTGGAGTTCTGGTTTTGGGGTTTCAAGCAATTTAATAAATGGAGATTTTTAAACGCATATTTTCATGTTCATTTCTAGGTTCCTCCCTTCTTAGCTAAACTTTCAATATATAGTTTTGTTGTTGAATAGATACAGCTTCTGAGAGGATCTGTAGAGATTAAGGCCTGACTTTGAAATGGTTATTTCAGGTCCTGATTTTGAAGATTTCGTTTTGTTTATTTTATTGCCAACTTTTGGGCTTTATAGATGTTAATTTAGAGGCTGGAGTTTGAGATTTTGTGATGAGCGTGCTGGGAGGAGGTTGTTGAAGGGAATGCGGACAATGGGGTCACAAGGTGATGGTAGTAGCAACGGTAAACAGTCTCAGTTTCAGCCGTTGGTACGGCAAAATTCAATGTATAGTCTCACTCTTGATGAGGTCCAAAATCAGTTGGGTGACTTAGGGAAACCACTAAGCAGCATGAATCTTGATGAGCTTCTCAAGAATGTTTGGACGGCAGAGGCTAACCAGTCTACAGGTATGGAAATGGAGGGCACAACATTGGCCAATCAAACTTCTCTGCAACATCAGGCGAGTCTATCATTAACTAGTGCCCTAAGCAAGAAGACAGTTGATGAGGTTTGGAGAGATATTCAGCAAAGCAAAACTAATGGTGAAAAAAAGTCCCGGGATCGGCAGCCTACGCTTGGAGAGATGACTTTGGAGGATTTCTTAGTGAAAGCAGGAGTTGTAGCAGAGGCATCTTTGGATAGAAAAACTGATGGTCCTGTTGTTGGTGTTGATCAAAATTTAGCAATGCAGTTTCCACAACAAGGTCAATGGATGCAGTACCCACATCCGCAATATCAACATTCACAACAAAGTATGATGGGAGTTTATATGCCAGGTCAGCCTATACCGCAGCCAATGCACATGGGGACTGTTGCAGTGATGGATGTATCATACCCTGAGAGCCAGGTTGCCTTAACTTCACCTTCAATGGGAACATTGTCAGATACACAGACGCTTGGAAGGAAAAGAGGCACCCCTGAAGAGATGATTGAGAGGACTGTTGAGAGGAGGCAGAAAAGGATGATAAAAAAAAACCGAGAATCTGCTGCTCGTTCGCGAGCAAGGAAGCAGGTTGGCTTTGAGTCCTTTTCATTCTTAAAATCCACAGTGATGCTCTGTTTCGCTTTTATCTTTACACCCAATCTTGTTTTTTCATTCTCCTCTAACCTCTTTGAACAGGCTTACACAAATGAACTGGAGAACAAAGTTTCACGTCTGGAAGAGGAAAATGAAAGGCTGAGGAAACGAAAGGTTTGGATTTGTATTTTATGAAATACTTCCAATTGTTTTCCTTTGTGTTGGGTTTTCAGAAAGTACCTTTAATCTTGAAAATGGTTCTGTATCATGCTTCCTCATCTACCCTTGAGGTTGTTAAAATAACATGAAAGGGATATCTTACTTTCAGTTCTTAAACACTATGTTTGTCTGAACATATAACAATGGTGCATGATTTTAACCTGCTCAAATAGTGTAGAGAGAGTGATTATCAACTGTGCAAGGGGTGATCTGTCGAACAAAGTTGATTGATTTGTCCAATTTAATTATTGTACTAGTTAAATATCTTAAAATTTTCAATTTTTTGTTACTATGAGGGCTTCTCTGCATATGAAGAAAGTGTATAATGATTTTATATATGTTTTTTTTGCTTTAAATCTGCCTTTTGTTTAGATTTAAATATGCACTATTACTATTAGTAGTGAAGAATATCTAAGTTAATAAATTTTGACATGAAACTTTCTGCTGAGAGTTTAGGTGTACACATTTCCTCACGTGAGGAGTCTTAATTCCTTTTGTATGTTTATGATTGAATACCTGCTTCATCTTGTGAAGTCAGCAGGATTACCTTTGCAATTGTACTTAACAAATCTCACACAACCAACAGCTTCCTACAGAAAATTTAATCACTTAAGTTAGATGCATTAACTTGTTTGGTGGATGTTAAATTAATCTTTATCCAATGTTTTATAATTAAAACTATAAGGGTTAACAAATTAGTGTTGTTGCAGATGTGACTCAATTTTAATTTAGAGGTTAACTGAGCTTTCCTTTGCAATAAATATTTCTGACCAAGTCTATTCACTTTCTTCATAGTCTGTGTTAGATAAGATTGTTGTTTCTGTGTTTATAACAGAAATTGTTATTTTTCTCTCAAGCCTGCCCTCATTTTGTGCCTTCACCCTTTTATCTAAGCAGGACAATTTCTGATTACCTGGAAAACTTGGTATGGCATAAACAGTAAGAGAGGGGAAAGACTGAATAAAGTGCGTAGGAAAGTCAGGTTTAGGCTCCAATGGAGTAAAAAATAGACTGAATAGCTATTGAGATGTGTGGCATGGGCAATTGCACCACAAGTTCTTGGTTCTTATCCTCTCATACTTTCTCCCAAAGAGGATGGCCTAGTTGGTTAGATCTATTGTAGCAGAGCAAGCGCACATCAATTAATTGTGGCTTCAAGTGACAAGTGGATCATACGGCATTAATTTAAAGTGAAGTTGGGATTAGCCTAGTTAGTACCTAGCTTTTATTATTACTGGGTCTCTTTCTTCAGAAGTTGGGTTGTATAGTCTCCAGGCATTTTTGGATTTTCCTCACTGGGCAGCATAGGTTTTCTTATTCATTTAATTGTTTATTTGCACAAATAATGTGAACTACTACCCACTTGAAAATTTTCTTTCCTACATTATAGCCTCACAGGCATGCTTTGTTAATACCATAAACCACATGAGTTTTCATTACAGGCAACATGATGAAAAGCTGGCCATGTGTTACTTGAAACCTACTTTCTTCTGAGGTCTATGGCCAACATACCTGGTCATATATCAGGACTGTAATAACTCATTCTTATACCAACCTGGTCCGTTCAACCAGTCTCCGTTGGTTAATAAAGTGTCTATATTCTGTCAGAGTGGTGCCTGCTCGCGATTTTTTTCATATATCATTTTACTAATCTTCTACTGGAAAGTTGTATTTATCTACACATCTTGGTTTGTAAAAGAAAATTTCCTCAAAAAAGTCCACTTTGTTAGTTCAGCCTTCAGAAATGTTTTATGCTTTGTGGCCGTAACTGATGGTAGCATTGCAAATTCTTTTTTATTAATTCATCTGAACTTATTATCTGGTTTAGAGTAATATGATTTAGTGTGTTAATTTCATGGCTTTGGCTTGTCCATTCATATAAATTTGCTGTTTCTTATTAGCCTGGTCTGATATTTTAATTTGAATTTTGTTTATGATGCTAAAGCCAATTGGTGGATTCACAACTTAATGGTTCTTAGAGTTCCTATGGGCTTGAGAGATTGTTGCATGTTTTATTGTTTTTTGTAGCTCTTCTTACATTCCATCTTCTTCTTTCAGTGTTAATCCAATTCATCCTGCCCCATCTGACAGCGTTTTTATGTAAATCAAATAACCCATTTAAAAGTGTGGCCTAGTCAGAAATGAAGGGATTATTGTCAGTTGCAACTTCTTATTCCAATGATGATGCATCAGTGCATTTCCTCGTTTTGTGTATACAAGAATTGTTGGGGTTCAATTATTACATTGTGAATTTTATACTATGCGCTCTTACATGGTCAACCATGTTATCACATGACCATGATTGAAATTGATATCAATATCACTTGGGTTAAAATATAATGCTATTTAGTGGCATGGACCACATATAAATCTTGGCAATGAGAGTGGAAAATGGAAGTCCTTGATGCACATCTAGATATTCCAAATCCATTAGCCTTTCAATTATTCATTCATCAAATGGATTTGTCTTTATTATTGATTCTTGTCTTTGACTTGCAGGAGCTGGAGAAGATGTTGCCATCTGCTCCACCACCGCAGCCAAGATATCAGCTTCGCAGAACAACATCAGCCCCATTCTAACTTAGTTTCTGTGGGTTAAAAGTTTTGTAGATATGATGTGTTTCGTTTGTTTCGCTTAGTTTACTTTGAAGGTGAAAGTTAAGCAAAGTCCCTATGCATGGATCTTTTAGAAGCTTGTGTCCGCCTGTCCACCTGCCAATGGTTTCACATCTCCATATCATGAAGCTTTTTTGGCGAGATCTCAGTTTCATTAGAATTTCCATGGTAGCGTTGTACTTATTATCACCCGTGAGTGTCCTTAAGATCTGTGGAGAAACAGTGTAGTTGAGTTATTACAAATGTTCAGTATATAGTCTCTCTCTCTCTCTTTTTTTTTTTCCTTTGTTTTCCTGCCTTCATCCAATCTTTGAGTTGTATCAATGACCTTGTTGTCTTATAAATTTCATGTATAGTTTTGAAGGATTATTTTTAAATATGTTTTTCTATATATTCTGAGCCAAAAAAAAAAAAAAAAAAAAAAAAACTGTCTGTGAATAGAATCAATGAAGAAAATAAATCCATAATGGTATTAGCTTCCTTGAAACTAAGTTAGAATGGAGCTGCAGAATGAAAATGAAAATAGTCCATTCGCCTTTCAAATATTCGTTCATCAATGGAATCGGCTACCTTTTATCCATTCTGAAAGGGCTGTTAACATGTACTAATACTCTTAGCAGAAGAACATAGAATTGCACACATTGTTATGTAGCTTAGGCAGCTCAGGCACTGGGATACTACTGGCGGTGGCAGCTGTCACACCATCGTAACTTGACGATGTGTCAGACATTTCATCCAACTTGATGAATTGCGACATTTGAGCAGCAGCCAGGTGGGCATACCAGACTGGGGCAACTGCAATAACATAAACGAAACCAAAACAATTTAAGACCGTGTGAAATAACTTTAGTTCAGACAGGTAAACAAACAACTAGCAATTCTTAGTTTCAATAAGGACTAATAACAACATGTAAATATGGTCTTACCTACAGAGATGGCGGTAGTGCTTCTTTGGTACCTGCATATGATATTAAAACCAATAGTTATTACTATTTAGAGGGGACAATCTGTCATATGCAAATGAAATAACAATAATAATAATATGTGTACTCACACATATGATAAGGAATGAACAAGCTCCTGCAAATCATCGGCTGAAAATCCAAGCTCGTCATATAGAACATGATAATGTGTAGGCCGAGTTGTGCCCTGTATACAGACAATAGAAAACGTATTAGTAGAAGCCAATTGTAAACAGTATGAATCCTCTTCAGATAAAGTACTTGGTCAGACAGACAGAATTGAACTATAGTTTCTAAATTATGCCGAAGTTTGAGTGCAAATAGTGCTTACAATCATTCCAGCATGAGCGCACAAGTAGAAGTCATTGTTCCTTGGATGACAAACTCCATTGTCGACGACAGTACCTGCAGGGGAACGGCTTTATGTTTAGTAACCATTGGATTGATCTTTGACAATCTAGTTTATTTTCCTAGAGTGATTACCGGGTGGAACATTGTCGGGTATTCCTCCAGATTGGAAGAACTTTGTGTGATGATTCTTTTGTGCAATGATCACCAAGAATTTAGGAGACCATTTCTCATCAAGGAATTTGCAGGCCTGGAGACATTAAAACTCATCATGATGATCTGATGAAGGATAAGAAGTATCTCTTAGAAATTAAAGCAAGGTGGATTTGTGATTACCTCAATGATTTGGTCCAATTCTATGTTCAAGACCTGGTTAAACTGCGACTCGCTAACTCCATCCCTGGCATGAATATGTATCAGCAACCAGTAAGCACAAGTGGACATGAACATGCTCAACATTTGAAAAATGTTTACTGCGTAGAAATTCTTTTATTGTTCAAAATAAGATTTTATGCCACAATCACTTGCATAAACCAATCACTGGCAAAGTAAGCCAATAATGAAACAGAAGTATTCAGAAGCTACCTGAAAATGATAATATTTTCAGGCTTCTTATTGCCGGAAGAAGAATAAAAGTCAAGTAGTAACTCCCTGCAATCAGAGAACACATAAAATTGTTCCAGATCAAGTTGCCAAACAGAATTTTTTAGGTCATAATGAAATGTATGTTCATTGTGTGCATGCAAAGACTTGGTACTGAACAAGTGAAATTTGTTTGTTCACCTGATGATGCCATTGTCCTCAGTTCCAGATCCAGGCTTGAAAAGATTAGCAATCATTTCAACTTTTGGTGATTGAGTCTGAACTGAAGCTCTATAACGAGAAATTGATGGCCACCGTCTGGAGCTAACCACCTTAAAGTTGCAATACATTAAAAAAAAAAATTAAATAAAGAAAACGCATCAGATGAAAAAGAAGAACAGAAGTCTAAAATTGTGGGTTTTCAGCTTTCAAATCCTTTACTAGTATTTTAATAATTAAGCATAGATAAATTTACAATGAGAAAACCCATATATACGAACTCATCATTTGGAAGAAGAATGTGACTGAAAAATGTAGAATGAAAATGGTTAATACCGCAGCAATAGATGGCGCATCAGATCGACCAGGAGACCCGTGTGACACATCCATCCCCATAATCATGGTTACAGGCCTAGAGACCAAGGGTATTGAACGAGAATGTTCAACAGTCAATAAAGAATTCATTCCTCCAAGCTGTAGAAATCAAAAATCAAAAATTAAAAAAGAAAAAGAAAGAAAGAAATCAACAATATAAGCACATGACCAGAAAAGCCAAAAATATAGAACGGTATGCAAAGGTGTAGCGAAACTATCATCAAAAGAGTTCACTTTGGCATTTATCTTCAAGAGAACATTTGTAATGTATTGATCATTCACTCTTGTGGGTGCTATACATTGTGTGATCACACCTTCTTCTGCAAGATTTCTCCTTTTCCACGGACCTGAAATTTGAACAAGTGCACTTGTTAGATTTTGAAGTTGCTCAAGATATGACAGTGAGGACTACTAGCATAGAAGAGGAAAAAACTTCATGAGAAGAAATGAACTAACCATATATGTCAGAGTTCTTCCTCTCTGGAAGTATACACAACAGAAACTGTGGTGCCCTGGGTAGTCTTCTCTTCAGGATTTCAAACATTTTTCTCAACTCTAATTGAAGCTTGCTCGCGTCTAAATTGAGGACTCTCTTCAAAAATATCGAATGGATCACCTATTAACTACAAGACAGAGATTAAGAAACAATCACTTAGTCTACTAAGCGGTATAGATTTCGTAATAGATAAAATTAAGTGACAACACATAGTAATAATTTAAAGAGTTGAAACAGATTTCACAATGTGCTTCATGAAAACACTCACAATTCCTTTCATTTCTCCACATCTGATCAGATTACTACACAGAGAATGTACATCGCAACGACCAGAGAAGTTTACAATAGCCCAACGTTGAATCTGCACTGGATCCACTAATTTCTATCGTAATTCATAGAGTTAGTGTCAGAAACCCTTGCAACACTATCTAATAGTGTAAAGCAGAACAGAAAAAATTTACTACCTTGTTGCTGAAATTCCACCTGCCATTGCGAGGCCAGAAATCTTCTCCATTTCCCACTTTCAACTACAGTTGGACAACAAGAGACAAACAAATTAGAAACAACCTGATCTTCACAATATTCAAGTAATAACGGCTTCAAATATTGATCAGTATGAAAAATGTAAAATTCATGAAGAATATGACTGGTACTTACTTTAGGGACCGGTAAAACATGACCTTCAACGTTTGCAAATTGATCACTAATTGAAACGCCAAAAGAACGCAGCAATGGGTCAGCAGCATAATTGTTTTTCCTCATTGCCTGTCAGAGAAAAAGAAAAAATGTTTCGCGAACCACAGGGAAGTACAAGAATTATGTGCATATACAGGAATGGAGCCTACATCTGTCAAAACCCTCATCCGTTCCTGGGGTTTTTGTCTCGATTTCTCCACAAGTGAAGCTCTTTGATGAGTGGACAAGGCCTTTGTGTAACGTTGTAATGAAACCAATGAGCAAAGCTGCAAGACAGAATTAACATGATACACAAATAAAATAAATATAGTTCACTTCATAGACAAAAATATCATAAAGCTCTAAATGTATCACCTCGACAGGGATGTATGATGGACGCCTTGGTTTCCCCACATTGATGCAAGGGAAATCAGCTGAATACCGCAAATTTATATGTCGTTGATGAAGAAAATAATCATAAACTGTTATTTCAATAGGCTGGGCCTCATTATCCCCTTCCTGTCCACTCTTTTGCTTCAACAAAAACCTGAGAGATTTTAAAAGTCATATACAGATAATTAGCAATAACAGGGTGATTTATTGTGGAATTCAAGAAAACCACGTAGTGAATAAAGGAATAATATAGAACTAACGTCTGCTTTCTGCAAGGTAAGTCGCTTAATCCAGTAATTTTGTACTCCGTGTCAGAGTGATCAGTCTTTATCCTCAGATTTTTCAACATCCTCTTAGCCTGGTATCAAATTCAAACAAAGCCAAAAGTCAGGAAAATTTGCTTTAAATATATATGAAGATGGATAGGAAACCATGCATACCTTGGCCCAATCAATCTGATAAGGATCTCTAGCATTTTGATTTGCGATAAGGAAATCCACCACTGGTCCTGGTTTCACTATCATTGTAGTGGATACATCTATGCAGGGAAACGAAGACAATTGTCAATGCAAATAAAATGGTGATCAATAAGAATAGTAGGAAATTGCTGTAAAGCAACTAACCCATGTTCATAGATAGACCCTGTTGAGTAGCACGGAAACTTGAATGGAAACCTCCACATCCGGAGACGCCACCCCCTAAGTCTCTGAAATTTCTGGGATCGTTGTGGAAAAAGGACTGGCGGACAAGGAGACAGGCCCTAGATATGAAAACAAAGCCATTAAGAGAGCAGTGAGTAGAGCAAAAAGTGAAGTCTACAAAAGCACAGAACAAAATTAACAACATACTGATTTGCTGCATTCTGCCTCAGTAAGACGTCAAGAACTCTCATAGCTTCTTGAAAATGCTCTGATTCATGACCTCGTAATGCATTTGCAATTGCATGCACAGGAATTTTAGCAGCATAATTAATTTCAACCTTTATCACTTTTGAACGGGGACAACGCCTCAACCTCTTTTGATCATTCCCGTTACCCCCAGCACTGCAGCTCTTTCCAATCCTGCCAAATATACATTCAAGCGAGTTACACAAACAAATATGATAGATAAATGAACAAATCCATAACAAATTGCAGCAAACATTTTTACCTATTCGAGGAGGGATCTTCCAGTACAACTGTGTACTCAAGCTTCTTACTCTTAAAAGAGCCAAGTATAAACAAGCTCTTCTCCCCATCATAAGCAAAGTGTTTACCTTCAAGCTCAGACCCATAGGTTTCCTTAACTTTATCCATAATTTTTCTTCCTATACCTTTCCCACCAACAGGTCGACCATCTTCATAAAATAGAGCAACCTGTAACAATAGTAATCAATAAGAAAACCTCCATATCTGCCACCGAGAGTGATGAGATGTAAATGCAGCGAGAGAGAGATACACTATAATGGAAATAGTATCCATCTGTTCTTGACATGCCAACTTTGAAATGATTAGTTTGAAGATGAATAATCTGCCCTTTAGTTCCGAAACCCCGCCGTGCCATTGGAAGGCGTTTTGGACCCGTCAACTTCGTTGATGACTCAGGAGGATGCATAAACTGAAGAGGCACAACATTTGGAGGGATTATGGGCGGAGGGGGTGGCAGCGATTCAGATTGTTTAACTTCATCAGATTTTGGAGGTTTCATTATCGAAGAACCTGTTCAGCCAGATAGTGAAACGAAAAACTTTTATTTACACCTACAAATACTAATCTATTGCTATTGTTTGAAGAAGTTAAAGGATTCTTGTATTGTTAATGAAACGAATCAATTACAAGAAACCAAATAAATGACAACAAATTGAGAAGATAGTTTCAACAAAAAGGAGGCTCCAGAAAAGAGAGATGATTATCTATCTAAACAAAACAAGAGCCAAGTATCCCAAAAACAGAGTTACAAACTACTCCAAATCATTATCCTTAATATATCAATACATAAAATATTTTTATCCTAATATTTATTTTTTTATTTTGCAGTATATTCTCTAGAAGTTTTTAGATTTAGACAGGGTATTCCTTGAATCTTAAGAGAAAAAAAAAAAGAATGACTTAATTGAACATGTAAACAAGAAACATGATAAGGAAAAAATATCAAAACGTAAAATATCCATTATTTGTTTTAAAGTTCATTAAAAGAACTGCTTAAAATTCTGAAAATTTTCATGAACCTACAAAATAGAACAAACTCTTCCACAACAACCAAAAAAGAAAAAATCTTTAGATGGGGTGAAAATAAAATTTTTGAAATTGGAAGCCAGAATATGTTAGAAAAACATTATCAAAACCAAAAAACGTTCAAGGAACTAAATCAGAAAGATTGCCAAAAGAAGTTAACCAAATTTTCCCAGTATCAAAAGGGTGAATGTAAAAATATGGTCGATCGTGCTCAACTTAGAGCAAGAATACCAAAACGCTACCAGAAAACATAAAATAGACGAAAAGCAGAGAAAAGCACCGAGAACACTCTAGAAAAAGACTGAAAAAGCAACGAGAGAACAAACAAGTCTGAGAACCCCGTCGGAAAACACTGAAAAAGCGCCAAAACAACAACCAACTTCGAAAAGAGAAAAAAAGGGAACAACACGCTCTCTAACACGGGAGGAAGAAAACCCACATTACAGAACGAGCGACAAAATCATATACCTGAGAAAACAGAGAGGATGAACGAGAAAACACACGAAAAACATATGCCTTCACGAGCAAGAAAAACAAACAACAACCCAGAGAATGAAACCCTAGGCTTCCGTTCTCTGAGGCTCTCTCCTTGTGTGAAAGAGAAGGAGAAAGAGAAACAGAGAGACATAGCAGGGAAGCAGAAATAGGCAGAGAAGTTGGTACAGTTCGCGACTCTTACACTCTTGAGAATTCTGTTTCTTTTATAATCAACAACAATAACGGACCTACGCCCTCCTGTTTCCTTGCTACTTTCGTTTTTGACAGTAATTGTCCGCTTGTTTGCCCAAAGATTTATTGAACTAATTATTATTTTAATTTGTTTCTTAATACTAATTATTATTATTATTTGATGACTTGCAATTGTAATTAAAGTGTTCATAAATCCACTTAACCATCAACATTCTAACTACCTCCTTTATATTATGTTTTCATGATTTCATGTGGTATAAGTATATTTGATTATGAAAACGTAATGATAATATATATGACTGAGATTTGAAAATTTTATAAATGATGTTATAATCCTAATTATTTTTACACGAGTTTTTTTTAGGTAAAATTTTGTTATAAAATAAATGCTTTATTAAGGTTTTTTAAATAAAAAATTTATTAAAAGGTTAATGTGATGGTGAGTATTTACAAGGTTAATGTGATAGTGACTATGTAGAAAGTAATATGTGATAGTGACTATGGAGGATCTCATTGAAAGCCAGCCCAAGTAGCCGACAAAAGTGACAAACAATTAGCCCGTAGCTGTTAGAAACCAGATAAATTCTTCTTTTAGTAATAACATTGAGATATCTAAACTATTAATTAAATTGTAAGCATACACCTAAATTTTTTATTTTTCATCCAAGTTCCTTTGATCAAATATTCATATTTCGTTAAATTCGTTAATAGAATAAATAGTTTAACTGTCTGTTATACTTAATTTTCGTTCACCAAACATCTATACGCTAAATTTGTGGGCTAATTGTTATTATATAATTACCTTAATAATTAGTAATTATCATAATCATAATTATAGGTAGTGAACCGGTAATTAACATTGTAGCACATGAAATGCATACAATTTATCATGCAATTTGATAATTTTCACAAGAGCATAATTATGTATAGGCAACATCAATGAAGCCAAGACTGACCTCAAATTTTAATATGATAAAGTCTAACGTATTTTATTTTTATGTAATAGTTGTGAAAGTGAGATCAATCGAGATCATTAATGAATATAGATTTAAAGTGATTTGGACCCTTTCTTTCTTCTCTATTCTAAACGAATGAATGATATAAGATAAACTCTTTGAAGTATATCATATTACTCTTCCTTTAGGGATAAAAATCTTAGAACTACCCTGTTATACTCTTGAAATGAAACTTATTTAAAAATTTATTTATTTTCTAATTTTTGTGAATAAAATTACTAATTTTATTAACAGATCCTTAATAAAATTTAACATTATAAAATGATTGATGATGAACAAATTAGTAGCAGTGTACTTTTATTATTTATCATTTAGAGTTAATTTTACGATATTCCTAAATTTTAATAGGTATAACTAGGTCAATAATTATATAAATGCCAATAGTGATTGTACGAGTGAGTTGATTAATTGAGAAAGGCTTTAATAATGTTAATATTGACATTTTAGATAGAGTTCAACAACAATAATATCGTGAAATAGGTGATTGTTAGAAAATTATATTTATTTTTAGTAAATAGTAAAACATGATGATAATATCTACGTAAAGGAAGTATAATAATAATATTTATTTTGAAGTTAAACAACAAATAAAATTATTTTTATTATAAATTTAAATAAATACAAATACCATTAATGCAAAAGCTTTCACGCTGTTGTTTCACACCTTTACAACTAAAATAGTGCAAGAAAGGGACAAAGAGCTGTTTTGCCATTTTTGGCAACATTAATGAGTTCAGCAACAAGCATCAAGTTAAATGAAGGCAGGGCTTAGTCTCCCCTATTCTCTCTTTCTTTTATATATATATATATATATATATATCCAGCACAACATTCATTCATTCCATAAAAGAAAAATACAATCTACAAATTTACACTAGTAGAAGTATACATGTTAAAAGAGTCAGTTACAACAAACAATCAAACAGATCGTAATTCTATTGTATTATAAGGAGAACATATTATAACACTAATCTAGTTGGTGTTCTTTTGATAATTCAAATAAGATAATAATTTTGAAAGCGTAAAAAATAGAAATCAAGTTGGAGCTTTTTTGATAACTTTTCAACATCTCCAATTTTTGCCTCTCCTTTTTTTTATTTAATTTTTGTGGTTAGTGCTTTAACAGTCAACAGAACTCTTACAACATATGTATTGTAGTTGTGAAACTCCCAAATTTAAAATGGAAACCCAACAAATTTGATTTTGTAACTCTTCAAGTATACAGATCTAAAGGAAAGGATTACTACAACCGTATAAACAACCAAAAATTTCAAAAATCATCATAAATTTAGATTTAAGTGGAAATAAATTATCATGAAATAGATATACCCACTAGACGGAAATAAACTACCATAAATTTAAATTTAGGTAAAAATTCATCTTTCGTAATAAAAAGAAAACAAAAAAAAAAAAAGAAAATAAAGCAAGCTCATTGAAGATGGAGAAGATCTCCATCTCCGGAGTTTGAAGTGAAAGTAACACTTGTTAACTGAGTTTTAAGAGTTTGGCAAATTTGCTAAATAACCCACATAGTTGTTAAGAGTTGTAGGTAGCATTTATTTATTTTTATCTGAACTCTGAATATAATTGAAATTTGAATTTAACTGAAATATGAATGTAAACAATCTATTTATTTTTTTATTTTAAAATATCTAAAAATAAGTATTAAATTATTTGTTTTGACAAAATAAAAGTCTGAAAATTGATATTTTGACATATATACCCTTTTAAATAATATACTTATATTTAAATAATTTTGATCATTTTAGTAAAATAATAAATAAAAACTAATAAATTATATTAGTATGTTTATTATTTATTTGCTTGATATATGTTTTGTTTAAAAAAAAATAATTTGTAATAGATAATATAAAGATTAATAAAAATTAAATAAAAAATAATAAGTCATTATAATATAGTTGTGATTATGTAAATATACAAATTTATTATAATAATTAAAATATAAAATAAGTAAGATTGATAGACAAGTAGAAAGGATCACAATAGAGAAGAGATATGTTAAAAATATAGTTAAATAAAATTTTAATTTTGTTGGTAAATAATTTAATAAAATAAAGATATTTTTAAAAAATAAAAATATTAAATTATTCAAACATTTACTTATTTAAATTTAAATTTAAATTTTTAATTATATTTAAATATTTTTATCAAATATGTTAAAAAACAAATAATTTTTAAATATTTAAATAATTATATTTAAAATTCAATCAGAAAAAACAAACATCGTCTTAATCTCCCCCATTCTTATTTTCTTTCTAAAAGAAATGCTAGTACTCTTTTCAGTCTTCGTGTCAATTTCACAATTTAAAGCTGTCAAATTCCAACTCTACCCTTGCATCTACATTAAATATATTTTTTTTTTTTCAATTCTGTGATTTTTATTATCTATTTTCTACATGGATTTAATTATTATGGATAAATTATTTTGGATAATTTTGCTTAATAAAAATAATTTTTATAGAGATAAAAGAAGAAAAAAAAAAAATGTTTGATCATTTTTGGGGAGAAAAAGTCTTTGTTCAGTTCATTACGATGTCAAATTTCGGTGATTACATGTGGAGTGGGACCAAAGAGTGGACTAATTTCTCTATCCTTTTGAAAAAATTTTTTAAAGTTTTTTTAATTAATTTCAAAAAAATATTATATTAAAATATTTTACTTTCTAAAAAATTATATTTTTTTTAAAAGCGACATTCGAAGACCAAAATCTCGATAGCAACATTATTTTTATTATAAAATTTTAGTAATTTGCAATTTTAAATGTTTTATTAATGTATAATGTGACGCGAAAGCATAGAATAAATTGACAGAGACTTTTTAATGTTACCTTATTATAATTTGTTATATTATAAGTGTGAAATTGCACCTAATTATTTGAATAGAGTTGTATGCAGACCAATAAATAGTCTATTAACTTTATTAACTTTTGTAATTTTATATTATTTATAAATAATTAAATTTATATATTTTTGAAGAAATTAATTTAAATACATAATTAATATATATATATGTAAGATATAATTTTAATAGTTAAAAATGTCTGAATTTAGTGATATTATAATAAAACTTTGAAATAAAATAATAATATGATAGTCTAGGTTAGGAAAATTTTGACAGATTAAAGAATGGAATGCAGTGTTAAATTATGAATGTGAAATGAGACTTACAAGATAATTGAAGCATGTAAAGTTGATTAGTTGAATATTGTTTCTAGAAAACATTATTTTGATTTGCCTTTTCGACAAAATAATAGTGGTAGTAATAATAAGAAGAAAGAAAGAAAGAAGTGGAAACAGATTGCGCAACACGCTATGCATTAGTTAAATTATATTATTATATTGCTTTTTACACTCCCAATGATATAAAAAGAAAGAAATCTAAGTCATGTTCCCAAAATTATTTGCTTAAACCCAAGATTTATTTATATTTATATTTATATTTTTGATGTGAATTGTTAATAATAATAAGTGGAATTATGAAATGGACAGGTGTCAGTGGATTGTGCAATAGCAATAAGCCCAAGCAAGCAGGCTCTTACCAGCAAGCAATGTGGATTTGATGGCTTTAGTGTCTAGCAAGAGACGTTTTTTATATACATTTTTTTTTTTTTTTTTTCCCGTCAAAAAAATTAAAAAATTAAAATTTCTTTTCTTTCTCTCTCTAGAATTTGAAAGAGAGAGAGAGAGAGAGAGAGGTGTGGAAAAGGCAAAAAGTAGAAGGGTTAGTAGAAAGTAAGGGAAAAACTCAACCCTTCTTCTCTATCTTTTCTGATTCTCACATGGGTGGCATTAGCAATTCGGAGTTGTGCAAAAGCAAAGTTGATGATGTTAAAGAGGAAAGAGAAGGAAAATAGGAGTGAGAAGATTCTTCTTTCTTTCTTTCTTCCTTTGATTTCTTTTGTAGGTGATCGATTCTCCCCATCCAAGAATTTTTTGCAAGAGATTTTCATCTTCGTTTTTATTTTTTATTTTTATTATTTTTTTTTTTTAAAAAGGAAAATTTTCAGATTGATTTCTTGGCTTGGAAGGAAAATTTGGCTAACTATGTGTAAAGATGCTCCACGTTAACTGTGTAGTAGTAGTGGTAGTGATGCAATTCTCTTTTTCTTTTTTCTTTTTAATTAATTTTTTTTTAAAGATTAAGATTCTTTTGAGAATTTTATACTAATAAATATAAATTTGTGATTGCTAATTAACATAAACAAAATGAATAATTATAAACTTTAATTATACTTTATCGATGTTATCTGTTACATATGTTAATAGACGGCGATAGATTAAAAATGAGAGATATTACATATATAAATTTTAATAAATTTATTTATACAAATTGATATTATATGTTATATTATTCTTTATATGTTTTATATATTTATTGGAAATAAAAAAAATTATATAGAATACATAGTAATATATTGTTATTAATATTAATTATATGAGTAAAAGTTTATATAAAATAGATATATTATTATTATTATTATTATTATTATTATTATTATTATTATTATTATTATTATATAAGTAAAAGTTTGTGTTCATAAAAGATATGTTGGTTGTAAGAGAATGTAACAAAAAAGGCATATTAAGTATATTTAAATGTAAATATAAGAAAAAAAAACTGCTAAACTCAGCAAGGTCCATGGGCACTCATAAAAATTTAGGCAGTGATGGCGGGTTAGGAGGCCAAATAATTGATTGAAAATTTGATAATTATATTTTAATAAAATAAAGACAAAACTTTTAAAATAGTTTTGTTTTTAAGCAAATTTATCAAATTAGCTCCATTAGGAGTTAGTTTGGTAAACTGACACAAACAAATGGTAATTTGAAAAAATTTCAAACATAAATTTATATTAATTACTAATTTTAAGGGAATAAATAAAAAATAAATATATTATTTATAATTATTTAAATTTATATATTTAAATTAATTTATGTTTAAATTTATTTGATATTTCAAATAGAAAACAAATGCACTAATAAGAAAAGGAGAAAAAAAAGAGAAACATCTTAGAAATTTGATTTTCTAGCCTACTAAATTATAATAAATAAAGCCGGGAATGTTTCTTATTCACTTCACTGCTGGTGCTTAGATGCATGCATCATCTCATCTCTTAACGTTTAACGTTTAAGAATTCAGCTACTCTTACCCTAGACTTTGTTAGTCAACGTTTTTACAAGAAAATTCCTCACAATTACAATTGCAATTAAAAAATCATTCTACACTGAAAAAGTTTAGAATATAAAATCTCAATTATTGTGATAAATAGGGTATCATTATTGGAAAATATCATATATTAAGAAGGATTTATATAATCTTAAAATATAATTAGAAAAGTACTCTAATTCTACTATATTCATAATTTCGTCGATTTAATCAATCCAAGTATCAGTTCTGCCTCTCAATTAAAAGGACCACCGGGTCCAACCCACACTGTCCTATTAGGCAATGACCATTCTCAGCCCATTGGGTCCAAAGCTCGTTGTGGCCTCGTGGAATCCAATCCATTGCCTATTCTATATATTTTAACAACCCCCAACCGCCTTGACAGGAATCATTGGAAAAAATAAAAGAAAAAAACGATCTGATTCTGGTGGCAAATATTCCGGTAATATCCTCTTCATCGAAACATTAATAATAAATATGCCAGCAACTATTCTGTAATATTCATAATAACATGACTTTATCAGTGATGTGTTTGGAAAAAATAGATGTCTTGTATCTAAATCATCACATCAAGTAACAAGAAATAAACTCTCCTTTGAATTTCACAGCCTTCAAAGTTTGAACAACAATTTCATTTCACTATAAAATCCTCTTTATGTACAAAGATTTATACGACAAGCCTGCCTATTATCCACCCTCTAGGCCAACACTATTTTTATTGGTCACAATCAACTATAACTCTAAACAAAACTTCTAGGTGAGAAAACTATGGCGAATAAATACTATTTTGCCTGAATCAACAATGCTATCTGTACATTTAGTATAATCAGCGAGTTAGGCTTTAGGAGAGGCAGCAAATTAAACCGAGTGAGTAGCAGATCCAAGTTTGTGGTTTTCCTGTTAAGACCACCAATGGTGGTCATCTTTTCAATTAGTGAGGTAGGATGGGAGGAACTATTCCTTGATACCAAATGTTTTTGCGATGATGGGACGTACATCATCAGCATCTGCCAAGGTCTCTAAAAAGGGAATTAAAGAGATTAGAGCATGGTCTGATGGATCATCAAACCAACTCTTAATGGGAATACCATTATCTACTTGCAACCGGAACACCTGAAATCAACAAGTGATTAATAGTTCAGTATCATTGCTCTTTTTATTTAACTATCTAATCTACAGTTATGATGTCTTGCTAAACAGTAAACCACAGAGGGGAAGAAACTCTGTGGAACATGGAAAACCAACAAGAAGAAGAAAAAGTAGACAGATACCTGAGGAGTGTTATCAATTATAGCTATTTTTGCCAGGTCAATTCCTAAAACTGTCAGATCCTTGGTATAGCTACCATCAGAAAATATGCATGATTCTCGATATGCACGTCGAGCAATAAGCTTTCTGTCGGGGTCCAGTTTATCTAGCAGCTGTTCAGCATAAAAGCTTTCGCTGGCTGTAAAAACAATGATTTCAAACATCTCTGCTACTCTCTCCAAAAATGTCCGGAGAAAGGGTCTTTGCCTTACATATACAGTATGTTCTTTCATGTTGAAGAAAACTTGAAAGGTAAAGTCTGCATCATCACAGGGTTCCATAGTCGAATGGACAAGTGTCTCTGCAAAAATTGTAGCCAAATATGAACTTAATATTCATCAATTAGTATGACCAAACTTCAGAAGAACTTACAGTGGATGAATTTTTCGTACATGCTCCTAACATTAGACTTTGTCACACAACTGTAATGAGTTTTTGCCAAGATTATTTTGAACAAGCTGCCAAAACATATGGAAGAAAAAGATACAAGTTCTCTAGAGGATAGAGGGTATTGTCACATTTGAAAGACAACCGGACACAAATTACCATGAAACTCAATCACAGACCATAATGCTGTAAAGGCCATTTTACTCATTGTGAGGGCTTATAATTAGTTTCCCCAAAACTATAAAACTGACTTAACATATTGGAAGAAATGGTATTAATTGATTCATTTCCTGGCACTAAACAAATGTCAATGCACCTAGAACTCAGATGAAATACCAAATAAGGAATCCTCTTACCATCCAAATCAAGAACTAAGGTGATGGGATTCCTTTTGCTGGTTTCCTTTGGCACTGACGCCGGCAACAGGTCAGGTCCCATGTCAGATAGGTCCAGAAAATTTTTAATGAACGATTGTGGATCAAAATCTACTTCATCTAACTCAACATTGACCGAGTTAACATCAGCTTCTCGATCACAGGGTTTCATCTGATGGCTCATTGGATGAGAATGTGAATTATCAGAACTCCTTGAGAGTTCTTCACAGGATCCTGCAAAATGGACATTTACCAGCTCCGCTGTTTCCTCAAGGGCGGGCAGCTTCATAGATCCATCAATCATATCAAACATCAAATTTTGACTGACATAACCTGATTTAATGAAGAGATTATCATTTAGAATATCATCAAAACCACTAATCCCCAAACCACTAATCCCATTGAGTACAGGAACATTCGGGTCTGAGATATATGAATCCTCAACATCAAGGATTTGGCAGCCGGATGACTCACTCATCCAATTATCATAGTCATCAGCTTTCATGTCTGGAACACCAGGACCATCTTCAAACCCTAACAATATATGAGATAAAATAAGCACACCAAAAGTAAGGTAAAAAGCACAATGCATGAAACATAATTATGTGCCAAAAGTTGCAAATAAAAAGAAGAGCCACCATAAAGAACAATAAAAATTAAACCCATCTATGACAATAGTGCATTCTGCTCTCTGATTCTGATATTTATAAATAAATATAAGCAAAAGAATAAGGCTTTGTGTCTGTAAGCATCAATAATTTCAAAGTCACAACATCATACTCTTATCATATCTCTTAATCAAAAGCCATACATAATCCGAAAACATCTAGGAAGAATAAATCATGAACGACTGCCACAATGGAAGTAGGTTGGCTTGAGGAGGGGAAAACACTTGCTTCAAAAGTATTTAAAGTGGAATGTTAGGCATATGAATGTACGAAAAAACAATAACCTTGCCACTAAGAAAAGAACTACAGTTTCATTTTTGTGAAGCTTAATATGCTAACATCCAGATACAAATGACCTCATCAGATAGCCTCAATGCTGAAGCTTGTCAGCTAAAAGCTAGTTATGCAAGTTCACTGTTCAATCACAGCATATATAGTGACTCTGTAATAGAAAACTCTGCTTTAACCTTCGAATGATATAAAAAAAAAAACACACCTAAACAACAGAACCCTAATGAAGTCACTAGGCCCTTACAATATAAGTGGAAGTTTTGAAAAACTCTCACTGTCTGATTTTCCCTTTGTTACTTCAACTTTGTTAACATGAGAGCAGAAATCAGATGTGAATCAACTAAAAGCCACAAGCACAACTTGCCGTTACTTCATTGAAGGGAGATGAGGAAGACATATTTAACAACTAACTCTCCTATAAAAATGCACGAATATTTTACGGTATTTTCTTAACATGATTCTAAGCTGGTACCTTCATTGCTTTGAGCGATTGATCCAAAATGAATGCCATTGCCATCAATAAGAGGAGAGCACATTGCTTCAAAATTTGTGGGACATGCAGGAGGTGGAGGATCCTGTTAACAAAAACCATTTAAACAGAATTAAAGTAGCTGAAAGACTACAGCAGCAACTGCTTTAACAGACTAGATTAATATAAGGCACCGACCATTTAAATGATGAAATTGATTAATTGCTAAGATTTCAACTCAAAGTAAAAGCATAAGACTCGACTTAATCTTGATGCTTCGATGCATAACTGTTTGCGCCTGTTTGCTTAAATCTATATTAACAAGTCTGTTCTGCTTTCCTTTTGGTTATCATTCACTGCTTGAATCTCATACTTGCCTATTAATGATTCAATCAGCCACAGATATTGTTTGCATAGAAGAACGTAGTATGAAAAGTTAAGAAGAGGAAAGGTAACGCATGACAGCAAATGTCAAAATTTTGTAGTGGGTGAGTGAGCGTATATACATGGAGTTATCCATGAACACAATAAGCTCCTTACCATTTTGTTGATTACAGCATCTTCAGCAGATAAAAAGTATTTCTCAAATGCAGGGTATTCTCCATCATGCCACATTTTATGGTGATCAACTTCATTACTTCCTTTCTTCATGGTACACAATTCAAGTTTGCTAGAACCTGCAGTAATCATGTTTAATCAAATAGTGAGAAATTTCCCTTAAAGCACCTCAGAAACCACCTCTACACCATATAATAGTCTTCCATTACAACTTGATACTAGGATAGACTAACCTTGGTGGTGTTGCAATTTTGTTTTATCTTATTGTAATTAATTTCAGAGATACATGGGTTTTCAAGCTTACCATTGTTGCAATGCTGAACTGATGTATCCGCCTCAGCTGTTTCACAACATAAACCCACTAGAGGAGATGAATCCTTGGAGATCTTTCTTGATTTCTGAGTAACATGGAGACAACTTATTTCTTTTATGCAAGTTGTGCTTGATTTAGCTTTCATTTTAAGGGCTGGCATTGAATCTAGACTTGAAAAGAATACTTCAAATTCAAATCGAAACACAAGGCAAAATATAGTTCCCTGTACATATCCAAATCACAGGAACAAAGCACATGAGTTAAACAATGTGGAATAATTCTACGTACTGAATGTGAAAATCAATTATTCATAGATACTTAAACATATTACTGCATATGCAAGTAATTCATACTGGCGATTCAGTAAGACAAGTTAGAAATTCCAACAAATAGCAAATTTAGAAAGTTTATACATGGGAAAAAAGAAAAAAAGAACAAAAGAAAAAAAGAAGTAAAACCATGAAATAAAATTCTAAAATATACCAAAAAGTTGACCCTTAATCTATATCCCTTTTCATTTTCCATTCCATTCAAACTGTGACATTTTTCCAAGAATGGACAGAAATTCCAGTTTCTTGCAACTATAAAGCTAGATATCAGAATCAAAAGAAGGTAAAACAGGATGCAGTTGACCTATTTTTTTTGGTCCTTTATTTTTCTTGGTTTTCTGTAGAAATTAAAAAAGAAAATCATAAGTGTATGTCATGTATTAGAATCCAGAATTTGCATATAGTTTCACATTAACCATCCTAACAATTCACAAAAACGAATAAATAAAGAAATAAAAATAAATAAATAAAGAAATAAATAAATAAATAAATAAATAAAGAGTAACTCAAAAAAACTTTATGTGGTTTATATCATGTAATCTTAAAGATCTAAAATCCGACAACAAGCATTGGCTTGAAAGTCTCGTACTCATGCATAAATTTCATCATTTTATTAACTAGATATTATTGCATACAAAATAATCTTCGGATTTAAAACAGTAGTAATTGTCTTAAGCGAATAGAGCCTAAACTGAATCGACGATCACTGGTATGAAAGTGTATTCAAGACGATACGTGAAAAGAGAAGCCCATGTAAAATATAGAAGTATCAACGAACTGTAAGTCTAATCAAATGACAATTAAAACTTCCAAGAAACACCAAACATACACTCGGTATTGATCTACAATACTACGCAACAACTCATAGCCGCAAGAATTCACTTTCTACAAGGGATAGAAAAATCGAAATTCCACGATCAAAAAATTCAAGAAATTACATAATCACACAAATAAAATTAGCCCAGAAGAACGAAATATCAGTGAAGAATCACGTACCCAGACGTATTGCTTCAGCTAAACCCTTCCTTCCTCAAAACCCCTCTCTCTCTCTCTGAGTGCGGAGACAGAGGAGAGCGAGAAGGAACGGAGAGAGAGCTTCAGAGCGGCAACCAGATCAAATTTATAGAGGAAGACGAAACTGGAAGTCGGCTGGATCCAACGGTCAATGTTAATTTACGGTGTCAGTTTTGAACGGATAATATTTGGCAACGTGTATGATAAATGTACACCTCATCACATTTCACTTGAGTGAAGCTTCCCCCTTACCCCATCACGAGATAAATGCTGGCTGTACTCCTACGTGGCGTTCGCTTATCGGATGGATGAAAAGTTAAACGTATCCGGCGCAAGATAGGACGAGGGATGGGAAAGCCTTATTCCTGCAACCAAACGGAAGTAATTAATTTAATGATAGAGGCGTGCGTCAAATTCAAAGTTGGTGGCCTCCCTCCTCCGCTTGTGAATCCAACCCCGCTCTTTAACACATATCTCCCTGAAGTTTAATCTTTTAACAGAAAAAACCAAACTTTAGAAAAATATACACTTACCTCCCTTGAAGACATTTATTACCAGCAATGAATAGTTAGTTTGGGGGTATTATAGTAAAAAAAATTAATTTCATTTTTACTGTTTAGATTAACTTTTTAAGTGAGAAACTATTAGAAAATGAGCTACCTTAACTTTAGAAACATTCATGTACCCAAATCTTTCAAACCAAAATACACACGTAATATCTGATATTTAAGTTAATTTCTGTCAATTTAGTCATTTATCTTGTAAAATAGATGTAAGGGTCGAGTTACAGAGGAAACTTGGAGCTATTTTTTCGTGTCATTACTTGCCTATGTAAGTATATATTCAATGAGAAAAAATCTATACTTGAATGAGTTTAAGTTAAATGGTGCTATTTTTGGTCTTTAAAGAACTGTAATCAGATTTGAGCTGAATGGTGTTATTTTGAGTCTCCAATGAACTGTAATCAAGTTTGGAAAACTTATTTAACCAAAGAATTCTATTAATTCAACCAAGTAAACAAACTATTCGATTGTTTCATATGTGTATTAATTTTCTTACTTGTATACATTTTTGGCATTCATAATTATGTGGATGTTCATAACATAGCCGAGTTGATTTGTGTTGTATCTAAGATGGAAAGGGTTATTGTGTTGGACAGGTATGTTTATGAGTTTAGTGGGTTTGTGCATGTATCAAAAATTGATTAAAAAGAAAAGTTAGAGAGAAATATATTTTACTTTTTTTTTCTTTTCAAACATTTTGGAAAATTCTATTAGTATTAATGGAATGCTGAATGTAATCTTCTACATATGAGAAGTTTTGAATTGTGTAAAGTATTACTTTTTCTTTCTTTATCTTTTAAGTGATTTGTTTTACTTGAACTGCTATTGTTATCTATCACAAACAAAAGGTTGGACATTGTATATGGTTGTTCTATTTATTGTTTATTTTCTGTGAACATCTCTTGCAAAAACTAAATTTTAATTATCTATCTTCTTATTATGCGTGTAGATATTTATAAAGTAAGTGCGTTGAACTTGAATGCAAAGCTCTTGTGTGTTCGTTTTTGAAACATGACAAGCATGTTTTTATGTTATGTTTTGATGTTTAGGAATATTTGTGTTATACAGTCTTCATTTGTATTTTCTCTATAAGATTCATATGCTGAATACTTTTGAGAGTATAATTGTTAGTGATGTTTATCAATGAATTGGTTATTAATGTAGTTTATTATCTGTATAGGGTGTTAATATCAATTACATTTGGTTTACATTATAAAAGTGACTAGAAGTTATTTTGCTTTATATTAGAATTTAATAAATTAATCAATGTTAAAATTATATATGTATAAATTTCAAAATTTTCTTTCATTCTTCAGTTGTTAAGAACCAACTACAATGTTACCGAAATATTACTTATAGTTAGCGGATTAATTTATTGTTGTTTGTATAATACTTGCTCTTTTGAATATTTTTCTCCTTTTTTATCAGAATTCATGCTAAAAATTACAATGCATTACTTGAATAGGTAATATGTTGTTTCAGGTTCATGCATTACTTTGATGTTGTTAAAGTTTACTTTTCATTATTTTTAAATCACTTTATTATTAACTAGATGTCAATATACAATGATCTCTGCAAATCTCAACCAAAATTGATTTTTGATTTGTTGTTTTTTATTGTCTTTATTTCAAAAATGGCAACTGAAGGGTATATATGTCTTTTTATAAGTTTGGATGAAAATGGATGTCTTTAGGGAAGATAAGTGTGTATTTCTTCAAAGTATCTCTTCAGTTGTTAAAAGTTCAAATCTCAGGGGAGGTTTGTGTTAAAACCCCTCTCAAAATTAAAAATATTTATCTAGTAAATTTTTAAGTAAAATAAAATAAAAATAAATTATATACACATAATAAACACTTGTAATCCCAAACCCTAAGCTTTCTCTCTTCCTCTTTCTCCTTGTTCTTCCTCTCATTTCTATCTCATCCTCCTCGTCCTCTTTCTTCTTCGTTCCATTGTTAGCTCCTCCTTCCCCTCCCCTCCCTCCCCTCTTCGTTAATTTTCTTCTTCTTGCGGCATGAATAATTTTCACAATTTTCAGATTGGAGGAGGTTGGATTGTTGCCCTTTTTGCTGGTTTTGGTTGTAGTTGGACGAATGTGAAATTTATTCTAATATATATATATATATATATATATTAAATACTTTTCTTTTTATTTTTTTTAGTTATGTTTATTGTTGTTAGACGTAAGAATATCTATGCAATAAGGGTATTAATGTAATTATATTGATTAACATGATTATTATTGGTCAAAGTCAGTCAAGGTCTAACAAAAAAATATAAAAAATAAAGTGTTATTGACAAATATTTTTAATTCTGATTTATTTGACACATTTTTAATTTTCATAGTGTAACTAAAATTTCTAAATTTATAGTATAACTAAAATTTCTCATAATTGTCTTTTTTGTTTCCACTCTTTTATAAATTGTTAGGAATTTACTTAGAATTTATATCATTACATTTATAGTACAACTAAATATTTTTACCTTTTTAATATTTATGAGAGAGTTTTTATCTCCTTAACAAGCGATCGAATACCAAGGTGTAGAATAAACTTTTACTTAGTGTTTTAGAGTTAAGTTTAATACCGATATTTTTATAACAAGTAGTAGCATCATTAGAATAAGATTAATATTTTTATTTTATTTATTATTGAAATGGATAGACACACCGAAAAACATATTATTCCATGATATCATTATATCATAAAATTATTCAACATTCACAGCAAAAACCACCCGAACAGAGTGTCGATTGTCGAACCAAGTTATGGAACCGAAATTGTAGCCAGATGAAGCTTGCTTGCTGTAGAAGGAAACTTTGAAAGACACCCTTTTGAGGCCTTCAACAAATACAAGCTTTTCAGGAAATACGTTCACTGATAGTCCGGAAGGGGCATTCACCGTAGAATGTATGTGGCATTTGGCGATCCCACGTTGGTCGCCGTTCTTATGACAGTTCTAACAGCTCCACGGCGACCGAGCTTGCTTATGGAGATTGATGGATAATTAATACTGGAGATTAGTTTCTCGGTGGATTTCCTTGGACAGTGGAATTTTGTTTTTGAAACTTTTAGAATTTGTTTCTGCGGATATCCAATGAAGCAAAGGAACCGAAGATAATCTGTTGTCGATGATGTTGTAAATACTAGTCCTGGATTTAGAGCTCTGAGTGGGCTAACTTCTCCAGCTCCCATTTCGTGTAGATTTGCATAGTTGCGCGAGGTATTTTTTATGCGTCCCCCCGTGTTATCATAAACGGTTGCTGCGTGTATATAGAGAAAGCTGCAGGTAATTAATAAGGTATATAAATCTATAAGACAAAACCATGACAAAAATTATCATTTGTATATATAATGGAAGAATAGTCAAACTGTAATTGGCTACATTTAAATACATATGTTATGTACCTGTAGTCATGAGAGCTGATTTGAACATGGAAGAACTCCATTTAGGGCGCACTGATTTGATGATTGCAACTATTCCACTTACATGAGGGCAAGCCATTGATGTTCCAGAATACAAGCCATAGCTGGCTGGTTTCTCTCCTGCTGGAATACCCCCAAATTTTTCCTCTGGTTTGGGAACTATTGCAGCTAAAATCCCAACTCCTGGAGCTGTTACATCAGGCTGACAACACGCACCACATATTAACAATCATATAGAAATTCCCGAGTGGAGATGTCTATACACTACACTACTTTAGAGTTATACATAACAATTACTGTCTTTTTGAGGGTTTTTTGTCCAAATTCACATTTTGAATTTGATGTATCAGAGTATTTATCTTGGAACTTACAGAAACTTATCCATTTCATATATATATATTTTGAATTTGATGTATCAGAGTATTTATCTTGGAACTTACAGAAACTTATCCATTTCATATATATATATATATATATATATATATGCACCTTGAGAATGTTTTCTGTAAGCAATCCTGGACCTCTTGATGAGAAATATGCAACGACTGGTGCAGGTTTATGCCTTGGAACAGATACTGTTGGGAGGATTGTTGCAGTTGGATTCCTGCAGAAGCGTGTAATGTAATATTCACTCGAAAACATTACTATGAAATTGAAATATATATGCATTGTGAATTGCGAATTAAACTAGCTACTAGCTAGCTAGTTGATTAATTGTCCTAAGAGTACTTAATTGAAACTAATAATTAAAGCTTACTTGTTAGAATTGATGTACTTGATGATTTGAACTCCAGCACGTCTTCCAACTTGTACATATGCAAATGTGCCTGACGTAAAACTGGGCCATATTTGCTCATCATCCTTCACGATAATTAACCCTTTGAGTAGTCTAGAATCAATTAGCCCTTTGCCTTCGGCATTAATATTATTTGCTACTGGTTGCATAACTTTCTTTGTATTAATCTGCTCACTCTGGATGCAAACAAGGATCTTGCCTACAACTTTCTCTGGATTTATGGATCCTTGTTGGCATCTCCTGCATATATATTTTAGAGTATTTTACCTAATAACATTAATTAATTAATGCAAGGAAATTAAAACATATGTAAATTAGTACTTTTTCTCTTAATTTTAAATTATTATTATTTTTTAATTGGGAATTAAAACAAATAATAAACAAAACACAATTAATTAATTACCTTGCCTCTGATAAAACGGTGGAGTTAACGGCAATATTCTTCCCATATGCAAGGGGAATCCTCATTGAGCGGGAGAGTTTCGATAAATTAATTGCAGTTCCCTACAATTCAAGGAAATTAAATGATGATTATATTAGATATTGTCTATCTATGAAAAAGAAAAATGAATGAATGTTACTCGGATAGATTTGCCATTTCCAAGAAGCACGGTAGACTGGAAATCTCTGTCGATGGTAGAAGCACCAATTGTAAAAATCCATGGAGCTGTGTTTCCAACAGTGAAGGGACCAGGTCCTTCGTTTCCAGCGGAACAGATAACCGGGATTCCCTGTTGTTCAGCGTGAAAAGCTCCAATAGCCATGGGATCATTTAGGTAATCAATTCTTGGATCGAAACCAATAGAGATTGAAATGATATCAACTCCATCATGAATTGCATCATCGATTGCTTTTAATACGGCAGCACCTGAACATTCTGCTGTTGGGCAGGTCTTGTAGGCTGCAATCCTGGAATGAGGAGAGCCGCCCCTCGCTGTGCCTCGGGCTAACCCGAAATAGCTTGCGTTGGGGACGTAAGCGCCCGCCGCAGTTGATGCTGTGTGAGTTCCATGCCCCTCATTATCTCTAACAGTGGCAGTGGCAGTGGCAGATCCTGTTGCTTTGACGTACACTCTTGCTCCGATCAATTTCCTAATTAATTAATTAATTATTTTATTTTCAATTAAAATATTTATTTAAGCCCAACACTAGCGGTGTTTGCTTAATAATCTGACATTAATTAATTATTAAGATTCACGTACCTGTTACAGTTGGATTTCTTGAAGTCTGGTGACTCTGTGCAAACTCCTTTCCATCTTGAAGGGATTTCACTCATTCCGTGGTCATTGAAACTTGCAGACTCGGGCCATATCCCTGGAATTTAATCCCAGTTGATCCAACATTAATTCCAAGTTATGCATCAAATTTTTTACTAAATTTATTCATTCAGCCACGAATTTTTAAAAATCACAGCGTACATAAGTTTTTCTCTTTCTCTTTCTTTTTTATTTTTTTAAAATTTTTTTCATATATGGATAAGCCTCTCTCCTTTCGTTTTTTTTTTTTCCCGACAAAATCATTAATTTTTCTCTATCTTTTTTGCTTTTACCAAAAAAAAAAAATTCTTCCATTTTTAAATGCACTTCTATAATTAATTATAAATAGTAGAACGTGAGATTTTAGAATGGACGAGGATAAAATAATGGATATCGTTATCAACATCAATTCACTGGCAGAAAAGAAAATAAAGAAGCATATATGGTTTAAATAAATAAATAAAATACCACTGTCTATAACACCAATTATGATATCACTTGATTGGTTGTGATATTTCCGGATGGTGCTGGACCAATAAGTGCTTCTGCTTGCTGTTGTAGCTTCTGCTTCTAAGAAATCCCAAGAACGTGTTGTTTGGAGCTTAAGAATCGGATCTGGGAATACTGACACTATCTCATCGTGCTCTGCTTTAATTCAAAAATCAACCCATTAATTCAATTATCAAATTGCTTTCATCAATATATAGTTAAGAGATTTTTCATTTCTATAAATTAAGCATCTCCTAATTTACGATTATTTATATATTTTAGTTTCCACGTACAGTACACTCAAGTTCATCATAACGTAAATATATCATCATCCACGAGGACTTACCAGAGAGTAGAGAAGCTTCTTCGTCGGTGAGCATAGCAGAGAAACCCTTGAAAGCATGTCTATAATGGTGGATTAGAGATATTCTTTCACTCTCTCCACTGCAATTAAATATTTAATTAAAAAAATTCATGAAAAACAATTACAAGCAATATATAATTAATATAACTGATCACTACTGGTCAAAAATTAAATAAAAGAAGGAAATTAAAACCTTGGAATAATTGAAGACAATAGTCGTAAATGAGCTGACTCTGCAACTTCAACATCTTCATTCGATGAAGTACTCCCCATATAAACAACATAATGCTGAAAAACAGATCGTACGTGCATCCATAATACAATTCAATTAGTAAATATTGATTGATGTTAATGCATGCAAAAATTCCTTGTTTAATTGATTGCCAAGAAATAAACCTATATTACTGAAGGAATTCAAAGTGAGAAAACATGTACCTTGGGTATTTGATTTAATGAAGAAGAAGAAGCACCAATGACAATAAACCAATGAAAGTATAGAAAAGGGAGGAGTTGCCGGAGTAAGGAAGCCATGGAGTAGAAGGAAGAAGGGTTTCTGAGGTGGCTAGATTTATATATATATATATATATATATCAATGAATTTCCAAATTTTTGTTAATATTTATGACCAAGAAAATGTACATCTCCAGTATCATTAGAGTAATTGGTAATAATGGTAGGCCATATATATGCCCATGTGTTGCATGCTCGTAAGTGGATTTGATCATAATTGCGAAAAACCAAAATTTTATTGTCTTCTTTTAAATTAGTACAATAATGCAAATGCCGCCTTCTGAACGTACAGCAGCTTAGTATTTTTATCTATTATTGTTACTTCATTTAGAATTTCATACTATACATGTAATAATCATATTAACTATTAATTTAGTATAATTTTTAAAATAAAATTTTTTGGGATAAACTTTTTACCTATAAAATTTTATAAGTAAAATTTTTAACAAAAATTTATTAATTATTTGGTTGTTACGAATAACTTTTTTAAAAGTTTAAGTAATTATTTTAATAGATAAGTTTTTAATATATTATTTTAAAAAAAATAATATAAAATTTTTAAAATAAAATAAAATTATTTTAAATAATTTTACTTTTTTTAAAAAGTTAAAGAAATTTTACTTTAAAAAAGTAATTTTATAGTGTCAATAAAATAATATAAAAAAATTTAAAAAATATTTTTATTATTAAAAAAAATTATTTTAACTAATAAAATCAAATAAAACAGACACTAATTTAACTCTCAAGATTCTAATTCACATTATCCTAAAATAATCTTTCTTAAAATTATATATTATAAAAAATTTATTTTAAACAAAATGACTTTATTCTTTTGAGAGACAATCACACAAAGAAAATAGAGTCTTTTGTTTTCTTTAATCAATCATTTAGTTTGTATATAACATTTATAAAGTGGACCCGGACTTTTAAATCCAGCAATCTAATATATATACAAAATAAAAATATTAAATCTTTTATTCATAATTTAAATTCAGAAGTCACATTCTGAATTAACTTCATATTTTATTTCTAGTCAATTTGAAATTAAAAAAATTAGAATAAGTTTCTCGTTTACATGATGTAAACAAGAATATTTGATGATCCAGAATATTCATGCCAAGTGCGCCACTAACATTGAATTATTGAATGGTTATAATCGATGTGACTTCCAAAATATTTATGACCAAGAGTATTGTAAAAATATCTAGTAACTAGTAAAATTGGGATTAATTGGTAATAATGGTAGGCCATATGCATGTGTTGGACGCTTTTAATTTGTAATTTGTAAATTCACCTTCCACTACAGTAAAAATGAGAGAAATAGTCGTATTAAAAATACATGCTTATAAAAAAAAAATGAATATATAGCAAATGTAATTTGACAGCACCAATCATTATCCTTAATTTCTTAATGTAAACCTTTAAAGCACAAGCAAACTTAACCCATAAAATATAGTATCATTAATACATTTTATTATAATAAATGTAAACAAAATTTGTGTTATCTTCTTAATAAAAAAATTATTCAATTTTGGGTTTGGATTTAGATTTAGATTGTCCATGATTATGTTGTGTTGGAGGTAATTTGAAACTAAGTGGACATAACTACAAATATGATTGGTTTTATGTATTAATATTATATATAATAATGTATCATTCATTAACGAGTGTTAAGACAAAAAAAAAAAAAGTCAAAAATAATAGCGGATTAAGTTATAATAACTGAGAGGAGAAAAAAAATTTATGATTTTTATTGATTCTTATTTGTTTTCAAGAAAATAATGTAATTAGTTGGATCTTTTACCCTAAAAGTAATAGGATCTAATTAATTTTGAAAGAAAATTTCTTTAATTTGTATTCAATGTATAGAGTAAGGTGAGTTTAGTGTGTGTGCATGTAACTTCTATAAAACAAATGTAACTTGATGGGGAGGATGAGGATGACATCTCGTGTTCCTTATTATTGCCATTTGCTTTTGCAATTAATATCGACGTTAAAATGATTTTGCTTTTGTTCTTTCTGACTGACGATGCTTTGGTATACGTGCGGAGCGAAAATTGAATTGAATCCATGACCTTAAAATTCAGGTTTACTTACACACATCGCACACTTCAATTACAAGCATCGTCAATATTATTCTAAATCAATTACATATGACTACGTATATGAAAAATCCTTTTGATAATTAATTATAATTAACCAAGTATGACAGCTTTTTCACATCCATAAATTTAGGAAATTACCACAATTTTGTTATTTATTATTATTATTATTATTATTATTTATTATTTTGCATAATATATGTTATATATAATATTATTTATGGCCTATACCGCAAATAACATATTACCTATATATCATGATATAGTCAGTCTTGGTAAGCCAAACAATGTTGAGTGGTTTCATTATTTAAAAGAAATGAAGAAGACAAAGCATTATATATAAACCATATATTTTAGATAAGCGTAGACACACCACACACTTCACTACAAATATCACGATCATCCTTATTAAATCAATCATATATTAATTACAAATTGATTAAGGACGATATATGAATTTTTCAAGTGATGGGACATCATTATCCTTCAATGAAATTGTGGGTAAAACCAAATTAGTCTCATGACTGAACTAATTCACATGAATATCGTATTCTTATTCAACGAGCTAATTAATCATAGACTTAACTGTTCAACATTCACAGCAAACACTATTAGAACAGAATGAATTATGTTGGTTACCTGACCAAGTTATCAAACATGAATTGTAGCCACTTACTCGGAGCTTGCTTGTCGTAAAACTCTCAAAGACACCTTGTTGACACCTTCAGTAAAAACAAGCCTTTCAAGAAATACCTTGACTGATAATCTTGAATGAGCATTCATATTTACCTTAGACATCGCGTATGTGGCATTTGGGGATCCAATGTTCCGCGTTCGTCGCCGTTCTTTTGGCAGTTTTGATAGCTCCATGGCGATCAAACTTGCTTACAGTTATTTATTAGAGATGATCTTTTTGGTGGATTTCTTAGGACAGTCAAATTTTGTTGGATTTCTTAAGACAGTCAAATTTTGTGCTTGCGATATGTGGGTGGAATCTTTTTCTCTGAATATCCAAAATAACAAAGGAATCGAAAGTAAATTTTTCTTGATGTTTCGAATACTAACCCTGAATTTAGAGTTCTAAGTTGACTAATTTCTCCAGCTCCCATTTGGTGTGGGTTTACGTAGTTGCTGGAGCTATTTCTCACTGGTTTCCCCGTGTTATCATAAACGGACGCTGCAAATTACAGAAAATTAAGACACATAATTTATCATATACCTATACATACACACACATATATATATATAGTAAAATTAATTTCACTTGTGGATTAAATTTAAACTTACCTGTTGTCATAAGAGCTGATTTGATCATGGAATAACTCCATTTAGGGCGCACTGATTTGATGATTGCAGCTACTCCGCTTACATGCATGAGGGCAAGCTATGGATGTTCCAGATCTTAACTCATAAGTGGCTGGCTTCTCTCCAGCTAGAATGCCCCTGCAGGTCTATCTCTTGGAAGTTGGAACCATTCCAGCTAAAATTGCTACTCCTGGAGCCGGTGACATCGTGCTGAATCCATGCCAAATTAAATTAACTCCAAAACATTTATTTATATAAATTCATTTGACATGAATTAAAATGCAGTCATCTATAAAACAAGATGCATTTATAATGCCGCGAAAATATATTAGTTAACCTTGAGAACGTTTTCTGTGAGAGATCCTGGGCCTCTTGATGAGAAGTAAGGGTTGCAAAATTAATAAATTTTGAGAATATTAATTATATTTCACTTCTTCTTCTTCTTTTTCTTCTTCTCGTGGCATGAATAATTTTCACATTGTAGGAGGTTGGATTGTTGTCCTTTTTTCTGCTTTTGGTTGTAGTTGGATGAAAGCAAAATTAATTCTACTATATACATATATATTAGTATTTTTCTTTTTTCTTTTTATTTTTTGTTTTGTAATTATGTTTATGGTCACTAAATTAAAAATAAGATTATTTAATCAATAAGGGTATTAATATAATTATATTATTAAATTATATAGATTAAAAGAATATTTATATCATTTTATCTGTCAAAGTCTCACGAATAAATATAATGAAAAGAATCTCATTAACAAATATTTTTGAATCGAGGTTTATTTACACATATTTTCAATATTAATAGTCAAACTATCTAATTTTTTTTTTTCTCTTTTTTGAATTTTTAGAAATTTATTAATTAACTTTTATTTAGCATTTTAGAATTAACTTTAATACGAAGTTTTTATAGTACGCGGTAACATTACTAGAATAAGATTAATATTTTATTTTGTTTTATTATTAAAATAGATAGACACACTTCATAAGCAAGACGTGTTATTCGAATGAAACCAACTACATAGAGTAAGAAGGACTTTCATATTTTCAAATGCACAACTATGCGCATGTGAACTTGTTCGCCCTATCATTCAACTCAACCAATTCATCATCATTATAAACTTATTCAACATTCACAGCAAACAACATCCGCACAGAATGTTGATTATCCGACCAAGTTATCGAACCAAAATGGTAGCCAGTAGAAGCTTGCTTGCTGTGAAGGGAAACTTTGAAAGACACCCTTTTGACGCCTTCAACAAATACAAGCTTTTCAGGAAATACCTTCACTGATAATCCTGAAGGAGCATTCACCATAGAAATATATGTGGCATTTGGGGATCCGACGTTGGTTGCTGTTCTTCTAACAGTTCTAACAGCTCCACGGCGATCAAGCTTGCTTATGGAGATTGATGGATAATTAATACTGGAGATTAGTTTCTCGGTGGATTTCCTTGGACAGTTGAATTTTGTTTTCGAAACTTTTTGAATTTTTTTCTCTGAATATCCAAAGAAGCAAAGGAACCGAAAGTAATCTCTTGTTGATGTTGTAAATACTAGGCCTGGATTTAGAGCTCTGAGTGGGTTAATTTCTCCAGCTCCAATGTCATGTGGATTTGCATAGTTGCGTGAGCTATTTGTTATGCGTTTCCCTCTGTTATCATAAACGCTTGCTGCATATAGATATAATTGAAGAAGAGCATGCAGGTAATTAGGTAAAAACCATGACAGAAGAAGAGCCCATGCATGGAATGATTAAGCTTTGGATTTTAAAGATACGTACCTGTAGTCATGATAGCTGATTTGATCATGGAATAACTCCATTCAGGATGCACAGATTTCATGACTGCAACTACTCCAGTTACTTGTGGGCAAGCCATGGATGTTCCAGATTGAAAGCCGTATGTGGCTGGCTTCTCTCCTGCCGGAATACCCCCAAGTTCAGTTGATTTCGGAACTATTGCAGCTAAAATTGCAACCCCTGGAGCCGTTACATCGGGCTTAAAATATACATGATCAGCAAATTAATTAATACCAAATTCTTCAAGTATATTAATTTATATGACATCTATGCAACATCAACATCGTTTTTTTAATTTATATGGAATAGATTTCTTACTCGGACTTCCATTAAAATGACTTTTGATCATCAGAATACTGTAGTATACAGTTCAACACTAGAATCCATCGTTCTATGTATACATGTAAAAGTTAATCTGACAGAGTATATATATTAACCTTGAGAAGGTTTTGTGTAAGCATTCCTGGACCTCTTGAGGAGAAATATGCAACAACTGGCGCAGGTTTATATCCTGGAACAGTAACTGTTGGGAGAATTGTTGCAGTCGGATTCCTGCAGATGTAATATTAATTTCAAAACAGTAAGTATGAAGTTAGTGAATTACAGATTAAACTAGCTTATTTGTGCTAAAAAGTAATATTAATAACAATAATAAAATGAAAGCTTACTTGTTAGAATTGATGTACTTAATAATTTGAAGTCCAGCAATTTTTCCAACTTCTGCATATGGAAATATGCCTGCTGAAAAACGGGGCCATATTTTCTCATCATCATTGACGATAATTAACCCTTTGGCTATAGAAGTTAAGCTTTTGTCTTCAGCATCAATACTACTAGCTACCGATTGCATAACTTCCTTCGTGTCAATCAGCTCACTCTGAATGCAAACAAGGATCTTTCCTGCAACTTTCTCTGGATCGTAGGATCCTGGTTGGCATCTCCTGCACATTTTGCAGTATTTTATTTAATAATATTGATTAATGCAGGGAAATTAAACACACACACACACATATATATATATATAGATTAGTGTTTACCTTTTAAGGGTGTTTTTAATTATTTTCTTAACTGGAATTCAAACAAATAATATACAAACCACAATTACCTTGCTTCCGATAGAACGGTGGAGTTAACAGCAATATTCTTTCCATATGCAAGGGGAATACTCATTGAACGTGAGAGTTTTGATAGATTAATTGAAGTTCCCTTCAAGCAAAACGATGATTATACAATTAATACATAATTTAATGGTTAATTTTTTATTCAGAGTAAAGATATGTGAAAAAGAAAAATTCAACAAGGAAAATTAATTAATTAATTACTCATACTTGGATAGATTTGCCATTTCCAAGAAGCACAGTAGACAGGAAATCTCGATCTATGGTAGAAGCTCCAACTGTAAAAATCCATGGAGCTGTATTTATAAGAGTAAAAGGATTAGGTCCAGAATTTCCAGCAGCGCAGACTGCCATTACTCCTCTTTGTGCAGCATGAAAAGCTCCAATAGATATAGGATGCTTTAAGAAATCAGATTCCGAATTTGGTCCTAGAGAGAGTGACATGATATCAACACCATCGTGAATTGCATCATCAATTGCCTGTAAAATAGCAGCACCTGGGCAGCCTCTTTCGCAGACCTTGTAGATTGCAATCCTGGAATAGGGGGAGCCTCCCCTCGCTGTGCCGCGGGCTAAGCCGAAATAACTGGCATTCGGTACGTAGGCGCCCGCTGCCGTTGATGCTGTGTGAGTTCCATGGCCCCCATAGTCTCTGGGAGAGCTATGAGCTTTGGCGTAGAATCTTGCTCCGATCAGTTTCCTTAAATAATTAGTTAAAAGCAGAATGGGTATTACTCTCTATTTTTTCAGTAAATATCTTATTAATTTTTTAAAATTTTTTTTAATATTTTATCATTTTCTGATTTTTTTTAATTCAATTGATTTATAAAATAATAAAATCGAAAATATTTAAAATATTAAAGGATAAAATCAGAATTCAAGAGAGTGATGAGATATTATAAAAAATATAGAGAGATAAAGAAATATTATCTCAAAAAGTAAAGGAATAATAAGTATTCTCCCTTAATTAAAATATTTCAACACCAATTAATATATTGATTTGGACGTTAAGGGAAAATGAACTTTTAATTAGGCATTAATAATTACATATAATTTATTCAATATTCTTAATAATAGTAGTAATTTTAAAAATTTTTACATTTTAAGATTCACCTACTACTAGATGTAAGCAAAGAGGTCAAATCGAACCAAATCGAATTTAACTATTTGATTCAGATATAAAAGAATTCAGTTTCATTCAATTACTAAAATGATCGGTTTAATCAAACCTGAAAAAAAAAACTAAGACCGAATGTAAAATGTTATAAAATTTCTTCATATTTATAAAAATTAAAAGTAAATAAAAATTTACATAAATTCACATAAAAGTAGAGAATATTATTATAAATTTAAAATTTTTTTATAATTTTATTATAATATAGAGATTTATATGAAAATATCCTTTAAATAGGAAAATGGCCGCCGGAACCAAAGTGTGGAACCAAACTTCCACAGTTTTCGTTTCACAGTTTGGATAAATTCAATTCAATTGAATCTTACAAAAGGAATTGTATTTAGTTCAGTTATGTTTTATAAAAAAAAACAAACGGAACCTGATTTTGCCTGTCTCACCTATTACAGTTTAATTTCTTGAAGTCGGATGACTCCGTACAAACTCCTTTCCATCTTGAAGGTATTTCACTCATTCCATCATCGTTGAAACTTGCAGACTCAGGCCATATCCCTGTAATTTAATCTACTTGTTATTAATATTAATACTAAATAAAAAACGTAGAATTTATTAGAATATTAATTTAGGTTATACATGCATATATATATATATATATATAAATATACGTGTAAAATTATGGACTGCCAATCCATCTCCTACATATATTATTAAATGAGAATAAGTAGGTATTTACTTAATTGAAAAAACAAAAACAAAAGACATACACGTACAACGAATCGTTGGCAAGATCTACTAAATTATTGAAGAGTTGGGCCTACAGTCCTTTCAGAATCCACGTTACCTCTCTGTCTCTCTCTCTGTTTTAGCAAAATCCTTAACTTTTCGCCTATTGTATATAAGGATAAACAATCTTTCATTTTTTACTTCCTATTAAAAAACTAAAGCAAGTAAAAATATTACTTTCACTATCTGTCGTATTATCAGTTACTAAAAGCGAGTATTCTCTTGAAGTATTTATCAAACATGTTTTTTTTTCCTGATTTTTTTTTAAGTTAATATCTTTTCAAATATGTAATTACTAGATAGATGTCTTACAAACATCAAATTATAATATTTTTTTTAGAAAAAGAGAGATCTAATAAAACCAAACAAAGATTACAAAAGGTTAACTATCTCCAAAGAAAGTTCTTCCAGCCGCTAAATAATGTGATCAGTTTGAGTTAAAGCCATTTTAGCCAGAGAATGAAATAAAATAAATGATTAAAAAACTACCAAACTTGTTTTAATGTATTAATTTTTGTAACTAATTAATTAGAAAAAGTGGGACCTGACTTTAGATGGATGACATAAAGGATATCGCTATCAACATTAATTCATATATATAGGCAGAGGAAATAAAGAAGAATATATATATAAATATATTCTGGTTTAAATAAATAAATAAATAAATAAAGAAATTACCTGAGTCTATAACACCAATTATGATCTCACTTGATTGGCTATGATATTTATGGATGATGCTGGACCAAAAAGTGCTTCTGCTGCTTGTTTTTACAGCTTCTGCTTCTAAGAAATCCCAAGAACGTGTTGTTTGGAGTTCAAAAATTGGATCTGGGAAAACTGACACTATATCGTCGTGCCCTGATTTAATTCACAATTCAAATCGATTTCATGAATAATTTGACATTCATACATACATATTTCAAATTTGTTTTGTTTGGGTGATAAGATAACGTTTTGATAGTTTCTAATGTTGTTTCCAAGTTATAATAACACCAAATAGAGAGTAAATATAATATTATTACCAGTGAGTAGAGAAGCTTCTTGATCAGTGAGCATGGCAGAGAATCCCTTGAAAGCATGTTTATAATGGTGGATTAGAGATATTCTTTCACTCTCTTCCCTACAAAAATTGATTAGATCACCCATGTATGAAAAATAATAGGCATTTATTAATTAAATAAATTGAGATCCTAAAAGTCCAATTAATAATTATTTGATGATGATGATGATGATGATGATGATCATACAAAGAAAAAGTGATATAACCTTGGAATAATGGAAGATAATAACTGTAAATGAGCCAACTCTGCAGCTTCGACATCTTGTCTATTGTCATTAATATTCGATGAAGCACTTCCCATATAAACAACATAATGCTGAAAAATCGGAGTACATAACATTATTCAATTAATATTCTTAGAGTTAATATGAAAATAATAATGCAAAACTATTTGTTTGGTTGCCAAGAACATTGTTCAACAGCTAGGAAAATTAATTTGAAGAAGCATTTCTGCCATATGAAAACTGGGTTGAAGTTGGTTCTTGTAAATGTTACGAGCTATATATATTCTCAACTAGCAAGCAAAACCGAAAAATATAAAAAAAAGACTACCTTGGGAATTTGATTTGATGAAGAAGAAACAATGACAATAAGCCAATGGAGGGAGAGAAAAGGAAGGAGTTGCAGCCAGGTAGCCATGGAAGGAAGAAGGGTTTCTCTTCTCAGCAGCTGGTTATGCTTGTCAAATTATTGCATGGAGATATGTGAAAAGACGGGGCCCGATTTACATCAAGAATACTAATTAACTATGACAGCTGTTTCACATCCATAATTTAGTACAGGCCCACAATTCATTACTACTATTTTTTTTTTTTTTATTTTGCATTCTTTTAAAAATTGTGGTATTCTATTTTTCTTTTTAAAAAAAATATGATACATTTTTTAAAATTTTACACAAAATAATACATTTGACATGTGTTCATAACTACTGTAATTTTATTTAACTTTAAAAGTATAATAATTAGTCTTTAATAAATAGTTATAATAACTTCTGAAATAATTGAAAAAAATGTTTTACATGTGTTGTAGGTAAAAGCCAAAGACCATGAAATTATTTTCAATTTTTGGTAGGGCATGTTATGCTTTACATTGTCGGTTTTATCTTAATCATGCAATTCGAGGCGGAGGATGGGGATGACCACTCACCCTGCTCAGCCTTTCGTGGTCCTCATTGTGGTCCTCATTGTTGCCATTTGCTTTTGCAATATCGACATTGAAATGATTATATGCTCATATAAACCATCCATAATCAACTATGTATAACTACGAAGCCTATAAGATTTTCAAATGTTCGAACATCATTCCCATTAATTCAATGATTAAAGGAATTAAATGAATTAAGTGCACAAAAGATCGTATAGTCTCTACACTAGACTTACGCAATGTTGAAAAGGTTGACTTCATGGAAGTTTTTAGACCTCTAAGTCAAGCCCAAGTCCTAGCCCAAAAACAAGCTACAGTCAATATCACGCACTCTACGGAAAGAGACAAGAAAATGAGTGCATTGTATCTGTGCAGAACCAGCCTCAACAGTAATGAAGGACACGATACAAAGGATGATTCAAGATGTGCTTTCTATACTGATGATAGTATTATTGAACTATGGGGGCAAATAACAAAACATAGTTTTCTAACATTTAATGTTGAAATAATAATAACAAAATTAAAATAGTAATAAATTACAATACATTTTAGAAATTATAGTTCTATCTAACATTTATTAGCACGTATAATTTTTTAGAGAATTAATTTTACAAATTCATTATTAAAACTTGAAAATTTTAGACATTCCATTTTTAATCATCATGTTTACTATTAAAAATAACGATGGACAAATAAATGTTAAAATATTCAAATTATACAATTTATATCTCATTTATTATTTATTTAGAGAAAAATTCATTTCACAATTTATGGCACTTCGGGCCACCACTAAGCCACTAGGTTTGTTGGTGGTTTAGAAATTAAATTCAATAATAAGAAGTCATTTTCAAAACTAAAACTAAGGATCTAAATCTATGAGAAATAAGGTTAGATTTCATTTAAAACACTAAAGTGTGACACTTTTGCTAATGCTGCTTACCCTTTTTTATTAGGCTTTCCTTTTAAGTTAAGTTATTATTTATTAGTGCTAATTATGCAAAATGCTAAAAATAAAAAAAAATACACAATAAAAATAGTTTTTTTCATTTTAAAGACATTAGGGATATTTGTTACCTAATTATACCGTTATTATAAGAGCAAAATAAATTCTCATTTTAATCATTTTAATCAAATTGTACTGAGTTTAGTAGTTGGATTAAATAATTAAACACTTAATTAAGAATTTTGTTTTAAATAATTGAAAATTTTTTTTTTTTCACTTAGTTTATGATTAATAAATAATCAATCGTTATCTAACTAATTGAACTATTTTTCAAGGATAAAATTTAGAATCGTTGCACGAAAATACATAAATTATTATGTTCCAAATTTCACTTATAAAGTTGCAAAACATAATAAAAAATATAAATTAAAATTATGGACATAAGTAGATATTTTCATAAATGGTAATAATAATAGACAATAATTACTATTTATTCCTTTAAACTTTTTGTTATAACAAAAACAAAACCAATATCATACATATAACACATATGTAGTCCTATTTTGTCCCCCCTTCTCTTATTCTATTCTAACATGTAAATATGCTTTGTATCAACATATTTATTTTTTATAACAATATAAAATACACACCAAATTAATGAAATACAAATATATTAAAGCAATCACCTTACAAATTAGAATAAGAAGCATATATACCAAATTAATTAAATATAAGATATTAAAGCAATTATCTTACAAATTAGAGAATAAGCTTAAGTAGTCAAGTCAAACACATGAGTATTGAACAGAATTTAAAATAAGAAAAAGTAATGTTTATCTACTGTTTCCTTTAAGCACGTTCTATGTTAGTTATGCAATTTTTATCTCCTTACTATACTTTATGTTTATATGCTTGACATTACATGAAAAAATCTTAGACCCGTTTAAGAAACAGTACTTGATGTGTTCTCTTAATTGTCACTGTATGTGGCAAATGAGATTATATATCAAGTACTGTTTCTTAAATTGTCCAGATTTGGACGGTTTGAGAATATGTAATTCCATATCGGGGATGGTTAGTTCCTTGATTGTTTCATTAATAGAAATTCTGTAACTATCTCCCTTTTTAGGATGAAGAAAGAGATAGATTTCATGTTGCATATCTTGAATTTGTAGAATTTTGTTAAAATGATGACCAAACTATGTTGTCAAGAGGTTATCAATGGATAAAAGTTGAATGCAAATCCAAGATAGACTTTTTCGTGAATACCTTAATGCTATCAACTCTTTCATGGAAGTAGCAAAGAAATGGGCAAATGCTATTAATTGCATTCGATGTCTATGCATCAAGTGCTTAAATGTATTTACACATTCTTTTGAAGTTGTTAGTCATCACTTATACCAATTTGGAATCTCCCTTACATATTGTACATGGATTTATCGTGGTGAAAATTTTCAACATAGTTTTGGAAGTAGAGGAAATTATGAAAATATTCATAATACTACCCTTGAAGATGATGATGTTTTTAGTTTGTTGCATGATCTTTATGGTTCAGCAACATGGGACGCATCTAACTTCCAGTTACAAGATGAAGGGAATTCTAAAACTCTTCCTCAAACAGAGCAAGCAAACTGTGATTGTGTTTGATTTATTATTCGAAGCTAAAAAAATGCCTTTTTCTGGAGCCCGTCTAAGTTCACTAAATTTCATTATAAGGTTTATGTATATAAAAGTCCTTAATCAATGGAGTAATAAATCAGTAGATATATTGCTCAAACTATTAATTCAGCTTTTTCCTGAAAGTTCAGAAATTCCGAGTTCATTGTATGATGTAAAAAAAAAATATTGAAGGATATAGGGATTGGTTATGAAGCTATTCAGGTATGCAAGTATGATTGTGCTCTATTTTGGAAAGAGAATGAATTATGTGATAAATGTCC